>OV121087.1:6670672-12111455 GCA_921293015.1 Phorcus lineatus | reverse complement strand
AAATTGCAAGACTATCAGTGCACATAAGCGGTCCCGAGATTCAGATCAACATGTATTCATTTGAATCAATTTGAGTCATATCTAACATTACTAAGGAACATTTAATGGAGCAATTTACAATGAATGAGCGGTACTAGCCACGTGCACAAGCTGAGACATAGCTTAACTCTGTACAGCAAAACGTTGATAAGTTTAAAATCTCTTCACCCTATACAAATGAGTATGTCATTTGGTACAATACGCGTGTTTTGATAAACGTATTCATAGTACTGATAAAAGATGCTTGAGATCTACATTCACGCCATGTGGACCGTAAATACATTGGTGATGAGCTTAAGTTTAGTCACGATAATGGGTCGTTCTTTCTGTAACCACTTACGATATTAGAAATCTGGTACAGAGGTTAGTACACGTGACTCGACATTGCCTTACAATGCGGGAGTTAATGGAAATGTAGATCATACTGTTTTGATTCATTATTGATAATGAAAGAATTGTATCAGTGTGTTAGTAATGGAAAACCCAAGAGTAAGGTCATTGCATGGTAAATAAGGGCTTTGTCCTGAGGCAGTGCAAACAAGTAATTTCCATCTTGAGTTATTGAGCAGCTCATCCATTTCTGTCCAAGTATCTCAGGAAATAAAGCACAGGTAGAATTGAGGTGTTTGGTAAGGTTGAAAACACCCTTTAAAGCCGTTAAAACTTTTTTGGTTAGCTTTCGATCTCTAATCATCATGTTTTCTTAATATACTGAAGTTATTTATATTAAATAATACTTTTGCTAAACAGTCATTGTCAGTAAAAAAATCCTTGATAACATTTGCTATTATATGTACCCGACTTACATGTATGTAAGATGCGATTATGCAATTTGTAAATGTTTGCTGTAGTCAAAATTGTATTAGATCTTTTAATTCAGATGTCTATTGTACTCTACTATTTTATTCAAAGGAAGAGAGCCTCAGGTACGTGTTTAATGCTGTAATTACATTTTAATCATTGAATGGTCAGCAGCACTTGTTTTATAAAAGTGCGTTACTTCAATTTATCCCCAATTGATGTTTATGAGGTTTATGCGAAATTCTTTATTTTCAAACACCTCATTATTTAACCCGATTATCCTTAGAAGAAAGTATCACCTATATAGCGAAAATTGCTGTCGTGCCATTTTAGTCTCAACACCTCATAATCGATATTTCATTTCAGGCAGTTAACAGATTCGTGTGGCTCAACAGAACATGTTACGATCGTTTTAGGTCTGTTTCTGGTGATAAGTAAACTGTATTCTGTTTTCCTGAGGTTCCTTTTTTCCTAAAATAAGTTCCACTTCTCCTTTAAACAGATGCCAATACTATATTTTAAAAATATAATGAAAAGTTTGAAGGGTATTCAAGAATGTTGGTAAATGTGTTTAAACGTTTTCCCCAGTTAAACAGATCAAAAGTCCCAAGAGATATTAAAGCTGTCCAACTTAAGCATACTTTCTGTAAAAAGGTTTGTATCTCTTGTTGATGAACTACATGTTCTCTTTCCGTTAACCAATTATGTACGACTTTAAGTCATTGAATCTAAATACAACGATATCTTTATTCCAGAATTTTCATTAGATGCTTTTTTGATATTTGCGGACCTAGATGTAATGTCTTTGTTTTGCTTAGGAGAGAAAAGTAAGTGCATTAGTAATTGGGAATCGGAGGGTCTGAGTAACTACTGATTAGAAATGGTATTCAACATAGCGTTCAGTAATGAATATCAAGACAGGTCCTATTCTTTCCTCGTCTGAATAAAATCGTTAATCGTCAACAGAAACAGGGAGTGCGCAAATGTGTTTACTGTGATACAAACTTATTGTGTGTCAAAAGCAGTTCACTCTGTTTGGTTTCGTAATAACTGCTGCAGTTTTCATACCCAGGAACTTAGATATAAACTTGAGCAGGCTAACCTTAAGAATTAGATTTACAATGAGGACGATTTCATGGGGAAAACTATATTTCTATCAATAGAACCTACCTCAGGAATCTTGGGGATAAAACTGAGAAAGTATTTATGGCAATAACTGCAATATAATCATTAGGTGTATAGGCAATGTTATCGTTATTTAGCTATGAGGAAGAATTCAGTTGAATAAATGTATTTCAATAAATGATGAATCTCATAGATGAAGCAGTGTGGAATATTAATGGGACAAACTGTATTTCGATTATTAGAAGCTAGGTGTATCAGATATATTACGACCTAATCCGTTCTAAGAACAACTCGTAGATTACTTAGTGAAGGTGGTCCATCATATTTATAGTTCATAAGTAATCCAAATAGGAGAAGTCAAATAAAGATAAGTCTTATAGGCTTTAAAGTTGGCACGTTTACATCCTCGTTTGCGCAAATAGGTTTTAGCAATATACAACTGTTAAGAAGTTTTTCCATTCACATGCTTTGATATTTCAACGTTGTGAACCAAGTCAATCACACATGTGTTCCATTTCCCAAGTATGCAAGTAGTTATTCTCGTACTGAGAGACACCGGCATTATTCAATTATTTAGCCCATGGTGTTCACAAATATCCAACCGGTAAACAAGGGACTACCGGAAATGATCGTTGTTCGCAATATCTGGATATTTGATGTTGACATTATAAACAATTTTTGATGAGATCTTTCCTGAACTTATGTCTTTTCATAGACATAAAGGATACTTCATATCTACAGAGAGACCAACGCGAGGGCAAATGGTACATGTTTAATTATTTACAAAACCCTTATAGGATACGACTAGGTAAATTGTATTGACGCCAAATTACTATAGAGTTGCTTGCAGAGGTCCAATGTCTGATTTATGTGCTATCGACTCCTCCTGCACCTTCAGGGCTTCATGTTAAGTTCTTTGATGGCAGATGTCGACGGCTTGTTGTGCAAATAGATAACAATCTACGTTTGTTAGTGTGTATAAATGGAAATTCCGATATTATCTCAAAATGGATGCTGATTTTCAGTTTGTACTTATATAACACCGAGGACAAATATGTAGAACCGTTTTAGTAAACCAACACTATCACATGCTATGAAAAACTTCAAGTATTCAATTGCACGGATAATCAGTTAAACTTTATCTTAATACATGTTTTCTGATATGTCATATATAGAGCAAAAGGGAATTAATTATTCCGTACGGAAATATAAAAAAAACCTTATTTTTATTTTCACACCTACGTTACAATCTGACTATAAATCGTTAAGAAACTGTATTTAACGTGAAGATAGATGGAATATTGTTACAATCTGACTATAAATCGTTAAGAAACTGTTTTTAACGTGATGACAGATGAAACATTGTTTTTTATGCATAATAGTTATATTTTGAAATCAAATTTACGCACGAAATGCATAAACGGTAGCTGACATTGTTATTGGCTCCATGATACCAGGTCTAACACCAATGTTCTAAAAGATTAAGTATCGGTGTAAGAAACAAATGCATTGCATTTAAAACTATTCAAGGAACTTTTCATAAGTTTTTTACTGGGCTTCCTAGATTAAGAGCGAATAATAAAAAATCGTACACCTGCATACGAGAAATGTACATGTATATAATACAGTGATTATGTAAATCAACCTTAAAAAAAGACTTGGATCATTTTCCAAAACATGTGTCCTCACAATTCATCGACTCATAACCTTATTGTGGTGTGGTGGTTTGTGTGCTTTATAGATCCCTCGAGCATATATTATAAGCCTGGAAGGGTCACCCAAGCTGGGCTGGTCGACGGGTAGAAGCCAGACCAAATTTGAGTCGTTCTAAAACCTGCTGTCTTTCTCTTTCTATGCTTTTCATTTCTTCTTTTCCCTCATCCGTTTGATCCCTTTCTCCTGATCTGTCCAATTTCTTTTTAATGATTGGCATCCACGTGTTAAATAATCGAAATACTTTTCACAACAAGTCAAACTCAAACTCACTTATTCACTCAAAAGACGTGAGAAGTACAATTACAACGTAAAGTGTTAAATACATAAACTGGGTATGTCTTGCGAGGGTGCCATGATAACTAGTTGAACACATGTTGTTTGAGATTGAATATTGAAATTATCTTTTCATTTGATTAAATAAATGCAATAAAGTCGTATGTATTCACTTTTAAATGCTGCTTGTAGTATAGTATGAAACAGTTATTTCGTTTCATTTGACGATAAAGTGTTATTAATAAAACGCTAACATCGGATGTAAACGGACTCTACAATAATAACAGAATACAATGATTAATAACTTTAAAGGCACTATTGCACGCTTTTACGGTTTAAATTGGCTATTTTAAGGTTTAAGAGGACTTATGCATTCACTTAAACTTTCTATCGATGCAATGAAATACTTAACATTCTTTACAATTTACCTGCAATCAACAATGAAAACGTGATGACAGCCGCTGTCTGCTTGGACATATAAAAATCTATGGTTAGCTGTGCACAAAACGGATAAATTATTGACACTTGGAAACGGCTGAACTAGTATTGTGTGCAGCTATTGAATTTACCTAAACTCTGAACTGAAAACAAATCATGAAATATGTTTTTTGAAAGCAATGTTGTAAATTAACCGATTTAATAACACAGTATTAGCATTGTTATTGACCATAGCGGCTGCCGTTTCCGCTTTTCTGGTTATGAGCAAAATCTTAATATTTCCGATATCGTAGTTCATGCGGATTTAATGTAACGTAACATTAAATACTTTCGGCCTTTAAATTCCACTTTACTACCTGATTACGTAAATATTTGTTAAATAACTTACGTGGTAGATTACTTGAGTGAAGATAGTGAGTAATATCGAGAGATATGCAGTATCTGTGCATTCGTTGTGTTTACGAAATATTGGCGTGCACTGGTGCGTTTAATATCTTAACAATTTACATCATGATTAACACCAGTCACTCACTGACCCAAAACTCGAATGCATTTTGACAAGAAAAAATCATACCAATCTTTGTCAGGCACTCTTGAATATTTAGACCGGAAATTACGAAACTGTCTTAGAGCTATGACAATCGTAAGTACCACACATTTAATATTGACCTAAGACTATCTTAGCATTATAGTTGTTTGACAATTATTGCCCTGTTATACACTGTAGATGTTTACAAAGCGCTATACAAAGCATATTCAGTAAAGAAGATATATGTAGATGGGAATTTTTTTTTATACATGATGTTATGTTTTTTTAACAATACTACTAGCTAAGAGACGCCATATCCTGAATCCGTAAACAAGGGAAGAAACAAAGAAAATATCCATAATCTTATCGGTAACTAATAAGTGTAATGGTTGTAACTGGTTCTTTACAAATTGAATAACCGTCACGTTAGGATTGTTGAAAACAATGCGTCAATCTCACGTTACTTTGCGAAACCAGAAAGATAAGTAATTGTTTGATTATATTGATACATTAATGACAATATATACTTGAAAATGCACCAAAGAACTTTTAGATAAAATATCTAAATAAAGAAAAGTGCATTATATGCATACTATAGCTATATATTCACTTCTTCTATATTGAATTGATGCAAAAAACCTAAATGTTTCAATAAATATAGATCAATAGAGCAGAGTTGGTGCGTTTTAACACACTCGAAATAATTTCATTAACAATTATTTCCTAACTAATGTGTTATTACAAATCAACTTAATCCGTGAAGCTGAATATCTAAAAACATTAAAAACATATTTTAAAATATATGTTTTGGAGTTTGGAAGTTCTTTTATTTATTCTTTATCTATCTATTTCAATGATTCATTGATTTACTATATTGATGGGTATAAAATACGGTAACAACTGAACAAATACTTAGTACTTTAGTATAGAAGTTTGTGTCGTGTGGCGTTCTCAATAGGTTGCTTCTGTTGCAATGTCCAGGAACGCCTTTTGCAAAAGGAATTATTGGTTTTCAATATTGGTATGGTTAGGTATGAATTCGAAGAACCCTTTCATGCTAACTATATATCATACCGGAGGCGGGAAGACTGCATGTGTTGATTCAAAGAGGAACAAGCTACGGACAACTTTGTTTCAAATAAGAAGGAATAAATGAGCGCCATCAAGTATTTTTTCTGGTGCACATGTACTTATCTGACATTGAGATTGCTAAAAGTGACGACCTATTTTTTTATTTCGATAAATAATCAATGCATTCGTAGAAAGACATAATCAACATTTCGACTAGATGAATTATATACATATTTAACCAAAGTATAAAGTCATAGAATTCATTATATGAAGGGGGAAGACAAACGAAGATGGAGAGAGAGAGAGAGAGAGAGAGAGAGAGAGAGAGAGAGAGAGAGAGAGAGAGAGAGAGAGAGAGAGAGAGTGAGAGAGAGAGAGAGAGAGAGAGAGAGAGAGAGAGAGAGAGAGAGAGAGAGAGAGAGAGAGAGAGAGAGAGAGAGAGAGAGAGAGAGAGAGAGAGAGAGAGAGAGATCTTGAAGACAAACAGTTTCTATCACAGTTACGTTTGTTAGTAGCTGAAATTCAAAAGCGTGTTTCAAGGGCAGTAAACTGAAATATGAGATTGTATTGCAGTCCGCTATTCCACTGTTCATATACACCTGGAAAAACTTATTGCAACACCAACCTTTTCTTTTATCATTCTGATGATCTGTAGGCGAACTGAACACATTAGGGCTTTCTCAGTTATATTCGGAACTCTTCTCAAATTGTATTACCAAAAACCAACCGGATCGTAGGCAGATAAGCGTCTTGTTCAGTAGAAAATGGGAAACGTCTTTTATAATCAATTTTATTTTTTTCGAATTTTAACGATTATGTTTTCCTTTGTTTTGATATTAATGACAGTTTACAATCTCAAATGATACTAAGCGACCATCCAGGTGATCTTCTTTTTGAGCGATTATCAAAAATCCGAATGGCTCGTTTGCCAATCAAAATTTCTGAACGAACTAGAATTCGTTTAAACAACAAATAAACTATTCACATGATTAAGGATACTCAGTTCCGAATTGTATTTCAGACCAAGAGGATGATTTTTTTTCATGACATTTGGTTTTCATCGGTTTTACTCAGCAACATGGGATTTACTCGATATTACAACAAAATGTCACTTGTGAGAATACACGTAAAAAGCATATCACCAAATAATTTCATTGATATTCAATCTTATTTTACTCATAGAACTGATTATATCAAACATGATTAATATCGACAAAACGGTCATCAACGATCTTTGACTGAGTCCAATTAATGTGTTTCACAGACGAAATTCCATTTTTTTTGTCTGCGACTTACCTTGCAATAGAATAATTAATGAATGCAAATACAACGAGAATTCTTTATCAACATTTGACACGAACTAGGGATTTTTTCTATCTTGCTTCAAAAGAATGTATTTGTTGGCAATGCCCACGATACAGAGGGAAAAGCAATGATTAACAGAAAACGAGATCTGGACAATGCATTTACCGGTAGCAAAGCATTCAAAATAGTTTGGCTTTGTGTGTTTGTCACTGAATTCAGACCATTCTTTTATATAGACTTTAATATCTTCATGGCAACATTAAGTGGACGAATGTAATACTTTCGCATTGTGGTAAAGAAAGTGTTTCTTGGTCAATTCATGTAGACAGAATGTAACTTATTGCTTGCGTTTTTGGATATTGTGTAATGGTTAAGAAAGCGTATTGGACCTTCTTAATAATGAGTTATTGCTCCGCTTTCTTGTGATATTATTACGTCAAATGAAGACCTCCAACCAGCGACGCTTTAACGAAGGAAATCAATTTTTTTACATGGTCTCATTACCAATAGAACACTTAAAAAATTTTTAGCTCATGGACACAAAAAATTAACAAGATAAAACCTTTGTCTGCCCACCTTAGATTAAGATCTCTGCAAAGTACACATTACACTGAAATTGTTTCAACTTTAAGATAATTGATTTTCATGATTTTCAAGAAATATCATACAATCAGGGATGCAAACATTTCCTTGCTTTGAACGATTCTGGCCATGAAATTGTTAATGGAATATTGCATTAATATATGGTAAACGTTTTCAACGTGGCTTACCTTGTGAGAAACACAGACCATACAGAAAAGAGTCATTATATTGCTAAGATGTCTACTCTAAAGAAGATACAAAATTGCAAGTATAGATTTTGATCGAAAAGTGAAAACCTGACAAAGTGTAGCGTCAATTTGTAAGATTAAATTTTGAAAGACAGAAAGTTGATCGACGTGTTTAATTAAATGTTTCAATGTCAATCAATATCTTTTATTCTTATGAAGCAGGTTTAAGACGAAAAGATCTAATTTGTTAAGCTATGCGAATCCATTTCCATTCTTCAAATGACGAAAACGTAGTCAATCTAAAATAGGCGCTAGTGGCCTTTGCTTTATTCTTGCTTATTTGGTCTTCGAATACGGATGATTGGCCTGAGAATGTGATGTCTTGACTCACTGAAGATGATACATTTGGCTTAAACTAAAGTTTGGTATGAAAGGTTTTAATAAATAATATTTATATTAATAACAAAGAACGTGCTACTGCCCCTTTTATGGGACGCTTGCTTTCGTCCTGTACGATTATAAAGCTGATGGTCGCTCCCATTGAAAATATATATCATGCGCAAAAAACGTTTTTATAACAACCGCTTTAAGAATTCGTAAACCAAAATCTTCATTATTTTGTATTAAGGTCGTAATGTCGTATGTTGCAGGAAGATCATCCAATTGGGCAAAACGCTTAGGTATAGGTTATTAGCAATATATAATTGTTTTACCTCCTCGGTTCAATCAAATCGTGGTTTAAAATTTCGTAAGATGCCCTTGATTTTGAGGCTTCGGTAATACAAAGAATATTTTATTTTTGTACCCGTTACATACTATATGTTTACGACAATTGCTTTCACTCGGGAATATGCACTCGTGTTGTTAATATGGTATGGTATGGACACTCATACAATATTATTGTTATAGTTTTTGATACGTCATTATTGATTATTCACACAACACTAGTGTACGATATTTTAGACAATTACTTGCGTGAAAACATTACATATTTTCAGTCAAGCATTGACATCTTGCTTTCCGATTTGTCGACAGTTGACAGAAGAGCCTAATGACTTCATACCGAGTCACCAAAGGCCACAATGACTTGAGATACTAAATAGACATGGTGATGTAAAACTGTTTCATAACATTATTCTATTGGTATCATGCCGTCGTTCTAACCAAAAAGACCAAATATACCTTCATCACTGAAGTTCTGTGTTATCGTTTCGTTTTAGATTTGAGACATATCATAAATACGGCAATTATGGGCTCGACTAAATTTTGGACTTCGTCTCCCGTCAATAGTGTATTCCTCGGGGCTAACAGAGAGCGACCATATAGCCAGTCTATAATCGTAAATTACCATTCATGAAAATAAAACACTGCCAGACAATGACGTATCCTAACGTTAAAGATAGTAATTTGATGTTCAGCAAAGATTGGCATGAAAGCCTATGATCTTTATCATAAAGGGTAATCATAAAAAAGGTATTGAACAAAAGACACTGCATCTAATAGTAGTAATGTACAAACATCAATATTCAGCTGGAATGCCGTACGAAATCTTTACAACAATATATGTTTGCCAAGGATGTTTTGTTGGAATAAAAACGATATTGGTAGAATAGTTTCCTTAAAGAGAATCCATTTAAAGACCAACACATATATTCAGAGGCAAGAAGAGGTGTGATGGGAATATTGGCATATGTTTAGTTACTTACTGGACGACACACCCATGTAAATAAGAGCGTTTGCGGTACCTGCAGGGAAAATTAGGACTAAAAGGATATCCTTATCTGCTGACGGATGACAGATAATACCAGGGTCAATACGCTCAGCCACGTCATAGTGCTCAAATTAAAACAAATGTTAGCATAGGGTATTGACGCTGTGAGCTACGTCTATCAGGAGAGAATGTAATTTTTCAAGAATTATGAAAAATTCGTCAAATGGCATACATTCAATCCTATGCAACAAACAAGAAATGGATATTTTTAAATAGAATATCTAAGACTCACCATAATGAAATGGTACCTATAAGATCATGTTGTAAATGAAACTTTTTTTGAAAGATTAATGTTAATCATGTAGTTTGAACGAATGAATCAATCTTTACAACGATAACTACCGAATTGGTATGTAAAGAAAAATAAGAAACTTAATCTCTTCAAGATGAAATCGTATTGCAAATATATTCTCCGGTGAATTTTTTTAAATGATAATTTAAATCACTGCACCGAACCTTTCAATGACGGATTTGCTTTTGTAATCAATAAAGTGTGCAAGGAAGAACGTCCTTTTCATGTGTACAGCAGATGACGGAATAAAGAAACCAGATGAATATCTATGTTGTCTTTCAACTCATTTACAGACAGACTATACTCTATACTCTATTATTCAATAATTAGTAAAATGAGTATCTGTCTGTCAAATTCGTAAGTGACTTATAGAGACGAATTGATAGAAAACACAAACTAGAACCCGTAACAAAGTTACATCCACTCATTTGATTTAATTTGAAACTTTTTCGCAGCATAAATAGTTTGTGTATATAATAAAAATCTAAATTCAAAACCGACTAAGGCGGAGATCTGTTATATTTTACGAGAGACTCCTTCAGTTATATTTATCCTCTGTACTTCAATTTAAGTTTCTTAATCATGATCATGATGATATCGGGAACTACGAGGAATCCTACAAGAATGTTGCATTTACTTAAATCCTTAATTATACATCAATAATGAAATATTTGCATTGGATTTCAAATTTTCTGAAACGATATTTCAGGAGTTGCTTATTTACGTAAATCATTTGCTGTGTATGACAAATAAGTTCGAAAAGATAAACACAACAATAAAATTGAGAAAAACACTTTGTTACGTCAACGGTGCCCTCGTAGAAATAAGTAAGAATACTTGCCCTCTCCCCCAATATTCAAAGGGAAGTAAATATCTGGGAGAAACAGTTATCTCCCTTATACTGTGAATATTTGACGGATGGTATAAAGATGCCCATCAAAACATAAAAAAACGATTAGCTCATGTCTATATGTAGTTTAAACATCTATTGAGGGATGACCAGTTGTATCAATGGTCGCATAAAACATTTATGATTGAATGATATTGATATGAATTTAAATATTGACGACACGTGCATACCCAGTAAGTTAACCATACCAACATATAGGTCAAAATACTCGCAGAACTTTAATGACTTAAAATAAATCTTGTTTTCAAGAGTGTGTAACCATAATGTTCTCAACTGTCTTTCAAATGTCCAGACTTTTATTTATTTTTCTAAATATAAGAGAGGTTTCATCAAGCTTTTGCACCACCAAGCTGGTTAAAATGTTTTTAATTGTATGAAACATTGACAGGTTTGTATTACAGTCAGATAATTGATCTATATCTACTGACAAACGGCAAAGGATTTAAATCTCAGATGTTCTTATCTTAAAAAATACATTTCTTTTAAATCGAACTTCAAAGCAAACTCCATGTTTTGATATTTACTGATCTGTGAGACATCAGCAGATATGGGCTTATAAGATACCTTAACAAATATACTTCAAACCTTCGTCATGTAAAGAATGATTCCAGTTTCAAAGAGATAATTCATCCTGACGTGTCTGTCAGTTAGGAATATGATGTGTCCACCTTGATTACTGGCATTCTCCACCTACTTATGGAATATGTCATTTTCTGAAATAATTTTAATAAATCATTTTGATAAATTTGAAGTACATGAACTATTTACTTCAAAATACATAGTGTGGAAAAATTAGATTTGCAATGTGTTATTTACTTTCACGATTATAAAAATAGAACTTCATTATGATTACTCATTAATGAAAACAACACAAAAAGTCATTATTTTAGTCGATTTATAAACAAAAATGCCCTTAAAATTGCATATAAACGAAAATAGGAGTAAGTCATTTGTCCTCATTGGTTCAATGTGTTGCATTTGACAAAGTTTAATCCAGCTGAAAAGTAAAAAGGAACGTTACTATGATAATTTATTATGAACCTTTTTCCAGAGCAGATTTATATTACAGTTTAAATAATATTTGATGAAAAGTATTCATCAAATATAGAGACGACACATACAAGCACCATACCTTCTAAATCCAAATGGTGTATCCCAATAAAAATTTAATCTGACTGAACAGAAGAATTGTTTTGAGAATTCTTCTTATACTAACTGACGAGATAACAATACTGTTAACATTTATTTGATAAGATCACAAACGATTTACGAATCAATAAGATTGAAAATATCATGCTGTGTAATGTCGACTCGTTAATCACAGCGACATGGCGTGATACTGATTACAGGCTTCTGGTATATATACATGATGGATTTCTTGTTGTTTGATTTGCAGATTATTATTTATTTACATTGTAAGAGTCTTCACTAGATAATTGGTAATTGCAAGGAGACTCAATAATCACATTATATTACTGTCATATGGTACATGATTCCAGATTAACACAAGTTATGTAAATAAACAATCGAAAACAAAGTAGAAAGGTTGTGATCAACAGTTGGGAAAAAACAGTCAGCATTTTAGTCTAAACATTTACAGTCTAAGTCATTTGCCTGCTAAGGATATAAAAAAATATATAAATATATATCCAATTGCAACACTTGGTAGATCTAGATTTTTTATGTTAAAATTTATTCTTTTCATATATGATTTCATAGGGTCGTGGTAAGTCATAAAACTTCAGCACCAAAGCTACCTTCAAGTACTTCCAAACATAATTTTATTATAATTTACTGATCTTACAATTGTAGTGACAACGTGCTTCTTCGTAACAACTAGTACATATTGAAACTTGCAATAAATTTGCAACATATATTTCTAATCCCTATTGATTTTCTCTGATATTTCACAATCAGAAAGGACACAGAGCCATTGTTTCAATTACTGTATGAACCAGGGGAAAGTCACATTGATGAAATCAGGCCATGGCATTTTCTAAGCTTCTTCCCCCTTGTTCTTGTCTTTCACTGACGTTGGGTATTTCAAATCAAAGAAGGCTGCTGTTTATTAAGATCCCTGTCTCTCTATAGAGGAAAACATCTTCAAGCACGTCACTGTTAATTAATTCTTTGTTGTGATTGAAATCAGAGGACAACGTTGTTCTTGAGACTAAAGGCTGCAGGGAGAACAGCATTGGCCAAAGGTAATATTTCACATCATGGAAAATAATTACCATATATGTTATTGATAATTGACGAATTTCATATAAAAGGCTGACAGTATTTTGTCTATTTTATTTTTGACTGCTCAGATCCTTTACAAAGAGCATATCTATTGTTATTAATTAATATCAAACGATTTACTATTTTTTTCATTTTTGGTTTGTTAATTACATGTTTTTAGGTTGCCAAAATGTTAAAAATGCTTAAATGGAGAAAATGTATTAAAACAAATCAGAAAGCTTACTGAAATCTATGTAATAACTTAGTAGATACATATCAGTGGACCTGCGTTCGAAAAGGTTGCTTAAACGTTTGTTTATTCTATTAATAATTGATAAGTTTATTAAATAATCTGATTCGGAATGTCATTCTGGCAAAATCTAACTTGTTTGTTTCATTTACCTCAAGAAATGATTTTTTTTTCATATTTCACTTCATCCTGTCGAAATCATATACTTTTATTTCTTTTAAATCAATACAATAATTCATAAAATGTGCCAAACATAATGTGATTGCTCTATTATCATTCAATTTACTTTTGATTTTTTCCATTTGGATTGTTATTGATAATATTATTCCATATCTAATAATCCACATCTACATTTTTACATCATATTAGCACTCGATACAAAGGAAGATGAACTTACTTTAGAAATGCATCGTGTTTTGCGGTCTACATTGGAAACAATCTAAAACATTTGATAACATATTCATTATGGTACCGTAAATAATGTAAATCGTTGGCGTTGATTGAAATGGATTGATTTCAATAAAAAAAGTCACTTTGGGGCTTAGATTTACAGATATAGTTATATTTTAATCAAAAATTGTTTAAATATATTTGTTTAAAAAGTGAACTTTTTACAATTCAAAGATTCTTTTTGTCGATTAAAAGATATCGTAGGTAATTCTTCTAGAAAGGATGAAACAATGCAGTTATCAATCATTTATCAATATTGGTTCTCTGTTTGTATACTGATTTGTAATATGACAAAATCAGAAGCAATTTCATCTCGTCCTATGTCAAAACACCCTAGCTCAAACATTTGGTAAGTGAGAACCATCTACATAAAAACAGAGGTATGTACCGAACCCAAAGATTCTTTCTTGTTCCGCTTTACAACAAGCAATGCCTTGCATTAAGACCTGGTATCTCTGTTTATATTTGCCAACATAAGCGATCGCTCAATACTGATTGGTTCTTAATCATAGTAGTAACTTCCTTTTTATATCTTGTCCTTCTCAAAATAGCCAGCCTCTTCCATTATACCCAAGATAATCCTCGAATTCCAGACGCCATGAAATGACCACTTGCTTGCAATAGGTTGGTTATTGTTTCCTAGTCCTGCTCCACATACCGTGTGAGTACTTGCTTACTCTATCGGTCTTTGAATATGCACAGTGAACATATTGTAATGAAGATGAAGAGTTCGAATAGTTATAAGATACGTTAACCAAACAAAATGATAATGCTTTGAATATGTTTATCAACTAATTATTTGCTATTCAGACGAAAGTTAAAAAACTAAACCGTAGAGAGATTCTAGAGACGCAATGCTATTTTCGTTGTATCGGATATCAAATTGTACAATTCATCAACACAATTATAAGAATTACAGTATTAACTTAGAGTTAGTTACTTCTTTTTATAAACAAATATCAGGTAAAAAAAATAACAAGTCATACAGAATGCCAGTAATCATAATCCTAACTGACAGGCACGTCAAAATCAATTATCAGTTTGAAATTACATCAATCCAAAAAAATCCGGGAATCTGTCTTCTTATGCATTTCTGTTTAGCCTTGAAGTCTCTTTATGTATTATAGTTCAGTGAATATAAATACTTGAAATTTTCATTCATTTTATTTTTTCAAAAAACTTTTCGGACAAGATAATTTCTGAGAATTTTGTCCTTTACTAAGTTTCAGGCAACATAAATCAATTCATCATTTTTTAACTTACAGTTACATGATGGTACAGAGTAACTTTATGCTTGTGACTGTCTTTTCTAAGTGATGGTTGACCATTAAAAGCAACCGAAGTATATGTGTATCATCCAATGTTGGAATTCTGCCCGCTCTTAAAATGGGACGTGATTGGGGTTTATTATATCCGGTTAATCATATTCTAGTTAATTTCTGAAGATCGTTAATGAAAAATTTTAAAAGCACATAGGTATATACTTTTCGTACCTGCATAGAACATTTCATTTTCTTTAATTTGACCTACTGGCTCGGATTTATCTCTCAACCTGTACAAGCAATTGAATATAAACTGCATTGTATACAAAAACTTATTTAAACGTACATTTGAATTAAGTTTGGGCCGCATTATAGCATAAAATATTGAAAAAACGTTGTTTTCTGCTAGGATTCTAAATTTGGACGAGTTCCATCTTAAGATGGGGCGGATCCGCAGTTGGGATGATACATATGCAACTCGTGGTTTTAGCGCAATGAACAATCCCTTTATTGTACTCCATACAAAGAAAGTTTGCGTTCTGTATATTTGTTAATTTTCAGGCCCGAAACATTTATGACACAAATTGTAGATAAAAAAACCCATTTACATTTTATTAATACCTCTAAAACATGCCTCACCTTTATATCTATTTTAACATGTTTATAGCCCATTGGAAAGATCTTTGAGTTGAACGGGTAATTAAAAAATCTCCTGTTTCCTTCAAATAAAGCCAAGTTATGAAAGCATAAGTAGTTTAATCCTTATTATGTGCACATTATGTGTGTAAGAAACTTTAATTCTAAAAATCAACACTTAATTTCCTTGTAGTAGTCTTTCAAACAAATCATTAATATAGTTCCATTTTAACATTTCAATAATTTATGACTTTTTAAAACGTTTTGCCAAAGGTGGAATATCCTTTAACCTATGTCTTTCTGTTGCAGCTTGAAATCCACAGGACGTTTTTTTCTTGACATTCAATCACATCAAAGAATTAGTTAGCAGTGATGTATTAGAAGATCATTCACAGAAAGGGACAGTGAACCTAACCTTCGGAGCAACCATTTATTATTAGGAATCTCTGTCAGTAGTGAAAAAATAACAAGTTGACAGGAAGTTTAATAATTGTCATGGGACAGACATTCGTTCTGAGACTCGTTTTCACGGACATCCAATAATTAATAACAATTTCTAATTTTTCTGCTTAATTCGTAATTATCAAAGAAGAACACAAGGGTTAAAAGAGATGTTCTATTGTATTTGCAAGTTCCAATAGTTTTCCAAGAATTTTAGAGCGGCAGTATGTAGTTTCCATTGTCAATACCGTACCGTCAAATTTATCTATATGCATCTACATATTTACCAAACCAATTTGTCAAGGCGGGAGGTAAATACACATGTTAGTTCTATATAACCTTAACACTGATAGCAGTCTAGAACACAGGTAAGAGAGATTTTCTGAAAATTGCAGTAAAAAAAATCCCTTAGCAGTGTATAATGTTCTATTTTTCAAAATTATAACCCGTTCGATAAATATGACAAACAAACTATCCTGACTGTAATTCCCTTGTGGGACAAAAAGACTCAATTTAAAATCATCTATAATATAAACGTCAAACGTTCTATCTTTTAAAACCAAAGAATTATGACATGATTTAGCAAGAAAAATGCAAACTTGTCACATAGGTTGTGTCAAAAAGATACATTTTATCGCTGACGGTGCTTTTAATATTTCTTTTCAAAATCATTTGAGTCCTACATCTAGATCTTCATCATGAAACGATCGATCAACGTTTATTTCATTAAGAAACATAAAACATGGACTATAAATATTTTTGATTTTTCGCATTTTGTAGTTGGAGTGACAACTCTTAACAAACGTGTTCCTAGAAGGCATGAGGATCATTGAGTTATGAAAACATATGCTTATACGTTAAATTTTCTTCAAAGTCCACGACAAACTATCGAAAGATGTTGCAAGCAAGTTCTGTAGCACAAATTCATGTAAAAAATTTCTGGAAGTAGAATATTTTTCTTCATTGTCGAAAACAACATATAATGAATATGCAATTACATAAAATCTATTCCTCTTGCATTAAATTTAATTAGTTTTATATACATAACTCTTCACTTCTAAACAATTTCTTAATTACATAAGAGAAACGAACATAATTATCTTATAATTACAATGGTACGAACAAGGTAATTAACGAGAGAGGAAAAACGACAGTTGTGTTTTAGTCCACAAGGTCATGGACATCATGTTAAGACGTCAACATACACACGTCATACAGTACTCGATATAATCCATTGCAGTTTTATCAGGGCTTAGATCTGATTTAATTTTGATAAACATACTTACTGTTACTCTGATTAACATTCCAAGGATTTAAAGGCGTATTAGTACGAAATAGATACAAATTCAGACGGAAGTATATTTTGCATGAGTTTGCTTTTTATGAAAAACAAATGAATGCCTAATCAGTATTTTATCATTTGTTTAGCTGGGAAATAACCATTTATGAGCCAATTCTGGAATTGACATATCCATCATTAAAGAAAGAAAATAACAAGGGAAACAAAATTGGTCTGACCTGCTCGGATGATCAATCGCATTAAAATGCTGCACTACGTTATGCAAATTATAGATCTCACAATGTCCCATTACTCAAGCCGTAAGGTTCACTTGTGGTTAAAATTTGACCTCTCATATTCAAGCAATCACAATCGCAGTGTAAGATTACAAACATTTATAGTCAATGAAGTTGAAAGTCTTTTAATCTTTTCATTTTACAAAGTACACGTTGAGGTAATGTACTTTAATTCAATAACACAGACAGAACTCAGTCTTTGACAAAACAATGTTTACTCCCAGTAGCATAATTAACAAGAAACATATTTTGTATTTGTGTCTGTTTTGGTGTTCACGATTCACATGCAACACTAGAATACAGGTCGACCTTGCTGATTGGATGATATGAATTATGTTACAGGCAAACCTGACGCCTCGCTGATGAGAGAATAATTGAAAGAGAGGGGAGTAGCTATTCTATCATAGTAGATATAATTTCAAAGAAAAAATTTCTTTAAGAAGAAAGATATATTTTTGCTCACTACATCCTGTGATCTTGAGTCTACTTGAATAATAAAAAAAACAGAAAAGAAAATCTAACATGACTTTAATGAAACTATAGTGTTCACAGCAGTCAATTGTCAAAATATGATGAAATTTCATTTCATGCCCTTGCCCTTTACGTGTAGTAATTAACAAGTAACAACTGATATGTGTAAATATTAGATAACCTGTTGATTGACCTTACTTTACAAGAAATCCCATTATGCAGCCTGGCCGGAAATTGTGATCAAAATGGCGTCAGATTGAAGCCAGAGTCTGGTCTTGTCATGTCGCTGTGAATACCGAGCCGGCTGCAAACAGCGTAAAATCTTCTATCTTATTGATCCTTGCGTCATTTGTTCTTTTTTTTATCAAACAGGATGAGCTAGTCATGAGTATTGTTCACACATCAGTAAGTGTTAGAAGAATCCTCTGATGATTGCTTGTCCTGTCATAATCAATTACTTTAAAGAACATAATGCAGATTTTGAAGATGTTGTGCTAAGAACTGCTAATCATTCTTCCTCAAATGTTAAAATATATGGTATTATATGGTATTATAATATATATATATATATATATATATATATATATATATATATATATATATATATATATATATCATATTATATTATCATTTGTAAATACTTATATGAAATAGAACACAAACCTCTTTTTTCGTTGGTTTAGAAAATTATTTTGTAATGTTTGAATTTGTTAATAGTTTTGTTCAATTTATCCTATGAGTAAGTACTGTATAATGCTTGAAACGACTTGTATTTTATGAATTTTTGATTAATCAATTATACATCAGGTATAATCATTAACGAGATCTTGATACATCTTAGGTTTGTGGATACGAAACCTTCCTGACTGACAGGCACGTCATTAAAGTTATGAGCAATTAAAAATCGATTTGTATGACTAAATTGCTTTTTGTGAATTACATTAAAAAATGATCACGAAAATATTATTTTAGTTTCATTAGTTACTTCCTAGTATGTAACACGATTATTTCACTATTGTCCAAAATGATAACGCAATCCTTTAGATTACTTAATTTGCATGTCACATTTGAGATAATATGTAGTTTGCTTTGCGTCTCATTTTAATACTTTGAAATTATAGATATGTTCAATGTTACCAGTGACTATCATTTTTAAATGTTTCTACGGTTCTCTTCTCTAGATAAGTAAGTTTAGTCTATCTCTGCCACTCATTTTTGGCATTCTCAAAGTGTATAATATTAACTCAACTATTTACTGATCATGATAATGTTTTTAAAAATATGCATGAGAAGAGAAAATTTATAGACTGTATAAAATATCAAAAGTCTAGGAGCTTCTGATAGCAAAGGCAGTTTCTAAAGTACAGGCTCGAAGCCGTTAAACAGTATAAAAACATTCCAATTTGTTGAAAATCTTTATCAGTTTTATCTTTCAAAACATTCTTTCTGCTGTTAGAAAATGACAACCGGTGGATAGATGAGATAAATGTCAATGAACTATCCTGACTATGCCCAATGGGGCCAAATAAAGAATTAAAATTTGAAACGCATAGGACAGGTTTTTTAAATCAAAATATTTCTAACACGATGCAACCAGATATGCAAACTTGTCAGATAACGTTTTTGTAAAACATACACTTGATCATTGACAATATTTCAAATAGTTTCTTTTTAAAATGATCTTAGTTCCAAAACAAAACGATCAATCAAAATTTTTTATGTTAAAAAAAATAAACATTCGCTTACAATATTCTTTAAAAAAACTCCTCCGCTTTAGGTATTTTGACATACAACTCTTAACATTTGTGTTTCTTGAAGGCTTAAACATTCTTTGAAGACTCTAAAATTAAGGAAACAAATGCCAGTTTGTTGGATTTTCTTCGTTTTCAATGCCTAACAATCGCAAGATTTTAAAACAACTAAAATACAATTGCTATATCACGCATTGGCGAGAACTCTTGGAAACACTTCCTTAAAGTAGAACAAAGCGTTTCTGTGTTTTAAAATTGATACTTATACGCCAATAGGTGGGTCGTCTGTCCTTTCTGGACTACCACGTGGAGTTGAGATCACAGCCGGGTCGGGAGTTGGGAGGAGACGCACGTGCATGTGTATATCGTGTGATCGAGCTTTTATGTAGCTTCAGTCAGTTAAACTACATTAACAAAAGTTAATATATTAGTTATTCCATGGGCATCCTTCATCCTCTTATAAAAACATTGGCTCCTTATAGCAATCACAACTACAATTTTAATTATCAGTTTTTGATCATTTGGTATGCAGGGAGACAGGATCTTAGAATAAACAGGAGCCAACATGGAAGTGGCACATCCATCAACAAAGGAGGAAAATAATGAGGGAACAAGAAACTTCATAAATGTCATGGGTCTTACTTCATCATTGTGATATATTCCTGAGTAGATGAAACAATTGAGAATGTCGTTTTAGTTCTTATTTACTTGACAACATTCAGAGATCATATAAAGAGTAATGAATGTGTGTAGATTTCTGTTGATATTCAGATTCAGATTTAAACCTGATCGCATGAACACACATCGCCAAAATGCAACAATGACTGTTTTTGTTGGAAATGTGGTATCCAACACACGCTTTTCCCAACTTTTGTCAAATAGTGGTTTTCACATGGTCTATGGTCTAACTTGACTGTCACCATACTATTGTCACGAGATGATAAATCAATAAATGAAATCCAAATCAAGAATGGTGACCAACTGCCAATATATTTCATAGTGATCTTATCAAGCTGACATAATTTGTAATGTTTATATACATTTAAAAATTGCATATATCCCTTTTTAGCACATTAGACCATAAAACTAGTTCATACGAGTTGTCAGACACCCATTCGATAACAAAAACACCTTAAAATGCCAATGCTGATAAGAGCAAGCAATCAGGATGAGTCTCCAACACCAATGTGTCGATAACACTTGACTGTCACCATACTATTGTCACGAGATGATAAATCAATAAATGAAATCCAAATCAAGAATGGTGACCAACTGCCAATATTTTTCATAGTGATCTTATCAAGCTGACATAATTTGTAATGTTTATATACATTACAAAATTGCTTATATCGCTTTTTAGCACATTAAATTTGTTTCCATATGTTCCACTTCGTTCTCGTCTGAAATTTAACTCGAACACAGATATACCCATATAATAAATGTAGACACATGGTTTCTTATAATATCTTAATTGAATGCAACAGTGTAAGGTTTGTATCACAGTCAGATAATTGATTTATACACAATGACAAACGGCAAAGGACTAAAACCTAAGATGTTCATATTTCAATCAAATAGGTTTGCTTAAAGTCGAACCTCAAAGCAAATTCCTTTTTGATAATTACTGATCTGTGAAACATAATCAGATGTAAGCTTATAACATGCATTTGTAAATATACTTCAAAACTTCGTCATGTAAATAATGATCCAGGTTCAAAAAGATAATTCATCCTGACGTGTCTGTCAGTTAGGAATATGATGTATGCACCTTCATTACTGGCATTCTCCAACTACTTATGGAGTATGACATTTCTATTTTCACATTCCGTTTGGTTAAAATGAGAAGTAGATGTGACATTTTTTTTTTACTTTAAAGTGCATGCTGTTGAGTGCAACTGGATTTGCGACTTATTATTAACATTGTCGATCCTGAAAATAAGGTTTAAATATGGTCACTCAATAACGAAAAACACCCAAAACAGTGGTTCATCATTTCAATCTCATACAATTAATTTTTATTCAGTAATTTAACATAAAAATAACAGTAAATATCATTTGCCCACCGACATTCTCGACCCATTTTTAGTGGTCAAATATTGTTCATGAATCATTCAATCAAATTTAAAATACATGTGCCAATTTTCTATGTTTAAGTGCATGCTGTGGATTAGAACTCGGTTTGAAATTTGTTATTAAAATTGTCAATTCTAAAAATATTTGTTTAATATGATATACTCATTGAATAAAACAACACAAAAAAGTCTTTCAATAATACACTGTTTCCATTTTATTAGAAATACAAGTAACATTGCACATCATTTAAAATACGGATAATTTATTATTGGTCGTAATTGGTCTTATGTGTTGAATGTGACACAGTTGAATTAAGCTAAAAGGTAAAAATAAAAAATAAATGCAGTCATATAATGAACTTAATAATAAAAGCAGTCTGATATTACAATGTCAACATTAAGAGAATTCCTGGCATGAAAGTTAATGCAAAGTATCAATCAAATAATCAGATGAACCTACAAAAGCAAACACCATATCATCAGTGTCCACATGGTGATATTCCAAAAAGAAAATTTATTATGACAGATGAAGCAATGCTCAAAACATTCTGCTAACAGTTATTGATGAGAGAAGAATACTCATAACTGGCCCATCCTGTTTCATAAAAAGATCACAATTGCAAGTGATTCAATGATCAATAAGATTGAAAATTTCGCGCTGCGTGAAGCCGCCTCGTTATTCAGCCCGACATGACACGACATTGACGCCGGAATGATTACACATTTCTGGTCTATGTGCATGTTTGGATTTCTTGTGAAGTCAAGTTGTTTTGCAATTAATTATTTATTTACACTGAACAGTCTTCAGTAGTTTAATCGCCGTGTGATTAAGGGCAGGGGAATGAGACGAAATAATGACATTATGTGACTTACGTTTAGGTAGATGATTGCAGGTTTACACTCATTACCTTAATTCTTACTATACAAAGTAAAATGTTCAAAGCTTCAAATAATTCCAAGGGTCGTGATATCATTTCCAGGCATATGCAACCCTTACATGTACATACGATAAGAATTTTGCAGATGTAACCTCTAAATGAGACGAATGAGATACTACGGCACATTATTTCCAATATTGCTATCCGAGAGACTCCATAACTAGATTTCTCATACTAAATAACTATCACGGTTCACTAACCGCCAATGAACGTTTTTCGATAAGTTTCAATTACCTCCCCTGAAGCATTACTTTTTATCTTGGGATTCTCATGAATATGATGTCAATCGCAACAGTCGAAACGTAATATCAGCTCCATTGCAGACTTATATATTGATTCACTGTAACCCTTAAGACGTGATATTAGGTCCTTCGACTTGACAGAGTTAATGCTAAAATTCAGTTCTACTTATCATTTGGTGGATAAACATGGTAAAATTGTTGTGACATGCTGCAATTGCAAAATAACAACATACCTTTAACTGAAATTAATTAGTTCCACATTACCTAATTATATACACAGACGGATTATTTGACTGTTAAAGATATCAATGTTCATAAATATCAAATTGAATTTGCAATGTAAAAGCTGTTTCGGTTAAAAAATCTAAAACATAAAACTTCTTAATTTCATTATCGGTAGGATATGTCATCACAATCTCATTTCAATGAAATATGACGTTTGGTCTTGATCTAAAATATCCAAATTACTACTTGAAATTTCAATCCAAAATAACATAAAAATCAAGACAGGAAACTCTGCTAATAACGATATTAAGTGGAAACAAATTATTCAAATAACAGAACTTTCAAATAGGTTATAATGTTTTCAAATTTTAGGATCTTGAAAAATAGAATAACAACAGCAGAGCTAAAATACATTTTTCTTCTTCCGAACATATTTTATATGAAGTCTTGACAAATTAAATGATATCATAATCATATAATTGGCTTGAGAATTTTCTTCTGTGTAACGTTTAGAAAAAAATATGGAAACATGCAAATAATTTGCCAGAAATCTTTAAAAGCCCGCTTGATGGTCTCTAGTGTTTCTTAATTACATAGGATACAAAGACATTGTTCTCAATTACTACATGTAGAAGAGAACAAGTTTCAGAGAGAACATCAGACATTACATTTGCTAATCTTCCCTTGATTCCTTTGTCCCCCTGTCATTGTCTTTAACTGATGTCGATATTCAGAATCAAAGAATGCTGCTGTTTATCAAGATCGCTGTCTTTCTTCTGTGGAAGGAACCTTCAAGCTCGTCAGTGCTAATTAATCCTTTTGTTGTGATTGAAATGAGAGCAAAACGTCTTTTTGAGACTGCAGGGAGAACATCAATGGCCAAAGGTTATCTTTTACATTATGAAAAATAATGATCGCAAAAGTTATTGATGGTCAACGAATTTCATATAATAATTTCTTAATAATTGGCCAAAGGTAATCTTTCACAATGTACACAACAAATTTTCATAAAGGTTATTGATGGTTAAATAAATTCACAAAACGATATCAATAATGTTTTCAAAATACATTTTGATTTATTTTTTATACCAAGGAACATATCATGTGCTATCAATTATCATTCAACTTATCATTTTCCTTTTATTTTTCAGATAAAAACAACACTTAACTGAAGAAAAATTATGTTTGAACAAAACCAAAAGGGTACCAGGATCGTCGGAAAATTAAGTAGATGTGTAGTGGTAAACCACCGTGTATTTTTTAAATGAAAACATCTGAATTGAGTGCAAGTCCGATATCAAATTAAACAATTCGAAAACGCCAATTTTTCTTATTCTCTTCAAAATCCATTGTTTATGCATCTATACTACCAGGAATAGAAATAGTACCTTGAAATAGCAGATTAACAACATATCTAACCTATCTCATGTCCCACGCCGCGCTTTTGATCTGAGTACAGCTCCATAGGGCTTGAGTCACTTGTTGACCTTTCACCATCATGAATTAAAACAATCGAAAGCCAGCTAAAACATCAACGGGCACACATGGCTTTTAGCCTCGTCGCTGATTGTCTTGAGTGCATAATTTATACTAATTCTCATATGACATGCAAAAGTATATGCTATATGATATATATTGTAAGGCCATTTCACATTTTAGCTTAACAGCTGAAATTTCTCTCTATATTACACTTGGAATTTTCACAACTTTAAACCAATCATACTTAGTCTCTTTGTATTTTGGCAATATCGCATAACCAGTGATCACATCTGTATTAAATTTAGAATCACGTGACCATGTTAGTATTCCAAAATAATTGGCAACCTTTAAAACGATTGTTTCTGCAAATCTCAAATTGAAGGGCAACCAATGGTGTTTAAGAGTCAAAAGAAAGTACAATTCTTCATGACTGCACGTGGTCTAAATTAAACACATAGATATCTCATGAAAGTTTGGGGAAATCTATTCCATATCAATAAAAACCCTTCCTTTACAACTGTACACGCGAGAAACAAGCAGCTACAAGTCGATAAGTAGAGAATGTGATAAAGACGAGTCAACTAGTGTGATAACACAAAGTGACAGAGATAGAGGTAAAGAAATACGCTTCAGACAATACTTTAATCTTGTCCTGGCAAACCTTGAGAAACAATTAACTGTTGCATGTGAACATATTAAAGTGCAAAACCCTCGAGCATCTTGAGCGGTGCTGGACGCTATCAATTTCGACCTATATGCTAACAATAGATCCCTTTCGCCTTTCTCCAAGCGATAAATCGGTGACTGACTGTTGTTTAAAACGGAACTATATATATATATATATATATATATATATATATATATATATATATATATATATATAAATCTGCATATTTGTCTCACTATTCTATTATTTGATGCAATGAAGAAATAATTATTTAACCCTTTTTAAATAGAGGATAGCATGTAGGTATTTTGGTTTTTTTTGTTGGCCTTAATCTACCCATTTGCCGTCATGCAAATCCTATTCTATAAATTATTTCGTAGTATTCCCTAGCCTAATTAGGGTGAATCCAACTTTGTCTTTTTAAAGGCTTTTCTTGTTGTCTGTATCAACCAACTATGACATGTGAATGAGAATCATCACAGATGGACAAGGTTGGACAGTAAATGGATTTAATTAGATTTACATGTTTTTCTGGAAACATTGATACTATTTTCTAACTAATTTTACTTTTTCGTATTAATCAGTGATGACCTTGTTTGGTAATTGGTTTCAATTCAGTAGCTAGAATGTAATGTTTTTAACTGGAATATGTGGTACAAAATAATGAGGGATGGATTACGGTATCTAAAATTCCTTTCTCTTTGTCAAACCATCACGTGCTGATTGTAATATTGAAAGCGAGCGTGCTTTTAAATTATTCAAAAGACTTATCAATAAGATAATTCGTTGTCATTAGTGAAACATCACAATAACACAAATAAACAATCACAATTAAATGTTATCATAATTTGTTTTGGCAATGGAGTCCTTCATAAAATAAAGTGTATGATTTGTTTGTAAAAAGTTTATTTAATTGTTTTTTTATAAACTTTTCATTTGCTATTCTGAAAATGTGAAAAAGCAAAATTGTATGGATTCATCATGGGTCGTGTTATCATTTTGACCAACATTGTAATGGATGAAATATTCTTCCATTATTCAGTAAGATATTTCATTTACACATTCTTAAAAAAATAATTATATCCACAATTGAGGTTTAATATGGTGCAGTTGTGATGAATAAAGGATGAATGCAATATCCAAGTATTTATAATCACTAAGCTTTAATACAACTGAAACATCTATGCTAAAAAGAAATGCACAAACACGCATTTTTTCCCAAACAGTTTTGAGACTGATGTCAGTTTCAAATAGATAATTGATTCTGACGTGCCTGTCATTTAGGGAGGTGACGTGTCCTTGTCGATTACTGGCCTTCTGCATGGGTTTATAGCATTTTCATTTTCTAACCTTATTTTTTGTTTATAAATGATGTGAACAAATTGAAAATGAATATTCTAATCCTAAAAGTAAGTTAAGGAGTTGTACATATAGCTCTGTCATTTATACTGTTTATACAGATTTCCAAAATTTTAACTCACTAACAAGATATTAACAAAAAAGCGGTAACTGAATTTTGCCTCAATTTTTATTTAATCAGAAGTAGTAGAAGATATTTCATTAACACAAAAAGTGAGAAATCATTATTGGCTCAGAAGAATTGAAAGGTGTTTGATGTGACAGACATATATATCATAAAATCGTTTTCAAACAAATAACACAGCATGATCAGTTTCCTTTGCATAATAGAACATGATAATATTTGAATAAATATTAATTAATAAGGGAAGAACAACCTACAAGCGATGCAGTTCATAACAAAATCTTCAAAATTCATATGGTTTTATTTCATTAAGGTAATTGATTATGACAGGAGAAGCAATCTTCAAAGAATCCTGCTAACGTTTACTGATGAGAGAACAATATTCATGAATGACAAATTCTGTTTGATAAAAAAACAATAAAAGAGACGATTTCACACTCTTGAAAACCCAGTCATTATTCACAGTATCACATGTGACGATGAGACTGGTTTCACCCACTTTCAGTTCAGATGCTGATCTATCTACATCATGTATACCTCCAATTTATGTTATGATTAAGTTATGACGTAGATGTCAGACCAATGTAAATTTATCATGGCATGAATAAGATATTTTTAATTGATTACATAAGTAAATTGGTTCAAACAATTTGTGTTCAATTCTGCCAACATTAATTCTAAAAGTGAAATAGTCTTCTACTGCGGGTTCCTTTTGATGATCTGAAACATGTATTTAGTAATTAAAAAACACTATTATTACTAATCACATATACACTGAAAACATTTCTGTGAGTGTAGTAAATAGCTTCATTGTTATGGTAACACAATGTTTTGATTTGCTATGTATAAAAAAAACAAACTTATTCTATAAGATTAACAATTTCTCTATTGAAGATGACGTATGTCTTCTTATAATACTAGTAACTTCAAAATGATTGTCATGCTCAGTTGTAACCAATTATTTCCATATGATTTCTTTTAACAACAAATCTTTCTACTCCAGGTGTGTGATTCCTTTCATTAAAGATTATCAAAGCGCTGCAGAATGAATCAACTATCAACCATGATGATATCTTATAAAATTGCATAATACGAAAAGAATAAAAAGCTGTTTGATAACTGTCAATTGTGTCAAAGCTTTTGATTGTCAAAGGGAGCTGGAAGAGCGTTGTCCCAAAAGGTACAGTCTGTAAAGAGTCTTTACAATTCTACAGTTTCTAAGCAAATGTTTCAGTTGATCAAATTTACAAATTGCTGTAAAAATGTCACACAAACTATCCTGACTGCCCCCTGTGGGCAAAATAAAAAATCACAACTCATTTAGAAATAAATGTCAAACGTACTTTTAATTCCTATTATTTCTAACTTAATTTAAATAGAAATGATAAGATAAGGTAGGACTTTATTATCCCGAAGGGATAGGTTTTGTTAAAAAGACATTCTCGATCATTGATAATATTTAAAATATTTTCTTTTCAAAACAATCCGAGTCCTAGATCTTCAGAACAAGACGATCAATCAACGTTTATTTCGTTAAGAAACATAAACTTGCATTATAAATATTCTCAAATTTTGTTATTTCGTATTTTGAGTGACACTGCATATATCTTCTTTGAAGAGTCTAAAATTATGAAAACATATGGTTATTCTTTAACAATTTTTTAAAGACCATGTCCTTCTACCAAAAGATGTTATAAGCAAGACACTGATTCAGGCAAAGTTACAGCAACATTTTGTTGTGTTTTTTTTGGGACAAAGTTACGATTAAGTCAGTAATTTTTAATAGTTATCAATGCATCAATTCCTGCCTATCATTTTTTATTCCGGCTTCCATATGGTGTTTTGAAAGGCATTGTAATGATAATATAATCATAATTTATATAGGGTTATCAAGAATAGGTTTGCTATCGTTTTTAAAGTTTGACTTATATATACTTAATGAAATAACTTTTTATTTCATAAGAACAAAATTCAATATGAATGAGTCTGAAGTATTTGACATTTTTTGACGAACCCCCTTTATCTTTCCTCTCCACTTCAATTAAAGGCATACATGTAGTTTCGTATTTTTTCTGACATAAAATGTTTGTGATTATACACCGGAAATATATCCTATAGGAATAAAACATTAATCAAACCTTTACTTTTACGTCGGTCATGCAATAATTGCATTTGATTTAAAATTTTCTGAAACGATATATAACTTTAAAATGAATACAAGATGTAAGAAAATTGCACTTTAAGATGTCAAGCAATACAAATTAAACATTAACAAGACGCATGCTTTAACCCTCCTTAGTTCAAATGAAATCAAAACGTGTAAGACAGTCATCTCCCTTGGACTGTCAATATTTGTTGAATGCTCAACATGTGTTATTGTCTCAAGTTTTATCGGGGAATTAATTCTGGCGTTGATTTTAATGTAACAGCGCGTTTAGATGGTGGTTTGATGAATGAGAAAATTATTCATACATAATGTTGTGAACATCAAAACATGACAAACAATAGTTTATTTTCATAGTTGACATGGAGTTGTAACATCTGTAAGTAGACAACTGGTTGCATCAAGGGTTTTCGTATCAAACGTATACAATTGAATGATATTGATATAAGTTATACATTGACGACAAATATTTACCTATCATTCTAAACAAATTAAAATGCAAAAATACCCGCAAAGCTAAGTAATTGACATAAACATATCTTGTCAGAAAGAGTATGTTCTCATTGTCTTTAAGACTTGGACTCTTGTAGTTGTAAGTACAGTTAAACTATGCTTTTGCATCACCTATGTGGTTCATAAAATATAACTTAATTAAATGAAACAGTGTAAGGTTTATATGATAGTCAGATACCTACTGTAAAACGGCAATGGACACAGATGTTCTTGTTTTAATCAAATATATTTCCTTAGATCTTTACGAACTTAATCAGCAGATCTGAGCTTATAAAATACATTATCAAGTGAACTTCAAAACTTCGTCATGTAAAGAATGATTTCAGTTTCAAAACTATAATTCATCCTGACGTGGCAAGAATACGCCTTTTATTTAAAAAATTCATTCATTACCAATTAGATTAGGGGCTACTTACTTGCATGTTCTCTTTGATAACTTTAGAAATTGAAAAATCATTATTGATAGGATATCTCATTGACTTGTGATCTTACTCAATAACTTTGAATAACTTGACTTGAATCGAAAACAATAAACACATTTTACAGGAAACAAAAACGAACTCTTTTAAATTGTTCTTTTCTTAAACATGTCACCCACAACAAATAGTTTTTAACAGTTATCACGATTTCAAAGGATATATGGAATGATATCCATCTACTATACAATATATATATATACATATATCACACAAAAAACCTTTTGCTATTTCTGATTGTAAAATGAAAGAATTCAAATTGATGTAAGTACAATTGATTGTATGCTAAAAAATGCATACAAAAAACTTATGGAAATTGCAATTTAATACCACATATCTTTATAAGCCCTTTTTTTATGTCTCTCAATTAGAAAGAACCAAAAGACATGGTTTCAATTACTGCATGTACCAGATAACGAATCACAATGAAGAGGTCAGACCATGCCATTTGCTAAGTTTCTTCTCCCCTTGTTATTGTCTTTCATGTATGTTGGATTTTGAAAATCAAAGAAGGGTGCTGTTTATTAAGACCGCTGTCTCCCTTCATTTGAAAGTATCTTCAATCTCGCCTCTGCTAATTAATTCTTTTGTTATGATTGAATCAGAGGACAACGTTTTTCTTCGACGAAAGGCTGCAGGGAGAACATCATTTGTCTAGTAATCTGTCACATTATGCAAAACACTTGTTACAAGGATCATCAGGTAAATAAAAAATTATCTAAATATTTTGTTCAAAGTTTAATAATTTTTGAACTGCTTAGATCCTTTTCATTGAACATGTTGATTACATTTAATTATGATTAAACGTTTATTTCATTATACCTTAGCTTACTTAAATCTTTGTTCCAATGCAGTAGATACATGTATCTCGTAGTGGATCTACATTGCAAAAGTTTATTAACCTTATATTTAGGAAAATTATCAAGTCTAAAATTTAACATTAAATCTCAAACAGCAATGCGTTACATTTAGACTTCCATTAAATTTATGATATCACTAAAGTGCTAGAGGCTATGAAATGGCCATTTGCTTGACAGAATGTTTGTTATTGTTTCATCAGGGCAGTCCTGTTTCAGGTACCATGCAATTAAATCGTACCTGTCAATCCCGAGGAATTTATTTGAAAGAAAGCCCTTGATTGATGAGTTTGAATATTGCTAGACAACACAGACTAGACATTGCTAGACAGACTGCAATAAATCGCTGATTTTGATATTTCAAGCCATTTAATTCAAAATGACCTTCAGTTTCATTGTCAATTGTGAAACGTCATTGTACACAATGACAATCATATGTTATCATAATTTGTTTTTGACAATGATTTCTTACCAAATGATTTAATGGATTATTTAAGACAAACATTAATAAACAACACATATGACCTGATCATGTGACTTTGATTGATTGACATGGAAGCACGTTTTACTCATGTAGCGGGGTATAAGGGATTTATCATCCCTCGGTGATGGTGTACATGGATATTTGTTTAGGGTCACGTGGACCAATCAGAGATCAGCATTCTTACCGGAGGTAGGATAACAAATTAAATTATAGGTGTGGACGACAACCCTTCATGATGGTATATGTTTATCATGAGGAACTTCAAACCTTTAGATACTTGGTTTAATAAATGCACAATCCAGACAGCAATTCACTAAATAAGACAATCAATAAAAAAGAAAAAAGGATGAGTTCAATGTCAAATTGATTCAGTAAGGGTAAATTATGAAATATGCAAAAAATGCTCATTTTCATTTTTCACTAGAAATGTAATTGGCTGTTATATTGTCCATTAATTATAATTCATTTGAATCGTTATCTACAAAAACATTTGTTAACTATACAAAACTATTTTTCAATATTTCACTTTCTATTTATATAGACAAATAAATGTTAAAGTTGATTTGATGAAATTTGCCTATTACAAAAAATTAAATTAGATAAATCATACTACCATTTTAAGCAACATTCAAACTTGTAAACGGTCAAATTGATTCCATTAAAAAGTAAGATGTTTTGTCTGAAAACAATAATTATATAGGTAGGTTGAATATGCTTTTGTAGTAATTATGAAAATTTCAATAAATTTTACACAATCAGCAAAATCCAAGCATTTATATTCACTGAGGTAAAAAACCTCCAAAAACTTCCTAGTTAAAAAGAAATGCAATAAAAAGCATTTTTGCAGACAATTTCTGACTGACGCCAGTTTTAAAAAGATAATTGACTCTGACGTGCTTGTCAGTTAGGAAGGCAAAGTGTCCACTTTGATTATTGTCATTGTGCATGACTTCATAAAAATGACATTTTCTAACCTAATATTTATTCATAAATGATATGAACAAATTGATAGTGACTATTCTTATCTTGACTTGTTTTTGAGGAATCAATTAGATATCTGATTTGTTATTCATACTGTTTATACTGATTTCTTTTTCCAAAACTGTAACTCAACAAAAAATAAAAACAAATAGGCCATAATTAGTGCTTAGTTTTAATTCTATCAGAATTGAACATGTGTTTACATTAAAACTAAAAAGAGATCAATTATTATTGGCTCAGAAATATTGAAAGTTGTTAAACGTTTATTAAAATTGGTATGTTAGAATTCGTTTCAAAAACGAATAACTAAACAGGACCGATTTCCTTGTCATATTAGAACAAAACCAATGCTTGACTTTATATTAATCACATAATAATCATTCAAATGTGAACAGCATTCAACAATTCAGTTCTTAACACCAACTCTTCAAAATTAACATGGTTTTATTTCATTAAGGTAATTGATTATGACAGGAGAAGAAATCTTCAAAGAATCCTGCTAACAGTTACTGATGAGAGAACACTACTCATGAATGACTAATTCTGTTTGATAAAAAACAAATAACAGAGAAGATTTCACGCTCTCTGGAACCCAGTCTTTATTCACAGCATCACGTCACGACCCTGGCTGCACTGCGGTCATATCGATCTCACCTCTCCTCTTTAAATGCATGTTTGAATTCCTAGTCAAGTCACCATGTTAGTATTCACTGCCTACTTGTAACACGCGAAGGGCAAGGGATTTAGATTGAATACACACATTATATAATTGACATTAAATTTTGTTCAGATGACTGCGAACACATGTGCCATTAAAACCTTGAAAGACAGTATATTTCTTGTACAAAATACATTTTTGATATATCGGATGGGGGGCCCAAACTTAATTAAAGCAACAAATTACATAAATTCTCCCAATTACCATGGTAATTATACATAATGTGAAAATGTTAACACTTAATATTTATAAATATAATATACCTCATATCCTTGAGATTATAAAGATATAACATAGATATCACATCAAAGTCAAACAATGGTGGCATAATTACAGCAGGTTTTACAACAGATACATAACTAGATAAACAAACGTTTATATGTCTACGTCTGCATGTAGCTCTATCATAAAACTCTTAACTCTGAATCTTTCAAAACATTTCGTTGACTATTATTCCATTGGTAATTCATTCAGTCGGATATTATTTTGATTTTTGATTAACCACTTGCTTCATTCAAATAAATCCAAAATATACTAAAGAGCAAATTTAAGCATAATTAAGTGCACAAGTGTGTTATTTCTTAAAGAAATAACACTTATTGTCAAGCAGTCGTCTTCAAAAGAAATCATTAATCATTAAAAGATTCCATATGCGCATATTATAACAGGAGGTACCTTACTGGGAGAAAATAAAAACTAGGAGAGATGTGGGTTTAATGGCCTAGAGTGTGGGGGTGCTCACAGGCTGCTGAATTAGTAATAAATATGCACTTGCAGCTACCGCTGCCCTAGTAACTACCGTTGCTAGGAAACCCTTGCCATGGCGCTACCGCTGCCAGGCACTGAAAGTAAAGGATAATATTGAGCCAGGGCAACTACCGTTGCCAAGCCAACTGTATGCTGTAAAGCAAACCCTAGTCACCTGCTGTAAAGCAGAGTGGATATACCTGATCTTTGCTGTAAAGCACAAGACCCTAACAGTGAAAATTTAGACGTGCAGCCAAATATAACAGCAGCCCACGAGCACCCCGCCATAAGCACTTAAGTGCTACCCCACACCCAGGCCATAAGCAAATTCTCACCAGCTTCACTTCCAGGATTTAATCATAAAGCAAATAAAATGGGGGTAGTTACTATTCTGAGAGGGGGTCCACAATTTTCCTGATGTTATTTGCAAAGATGATCAAACCCCTTCTGGATAGGTGCACGCCATCAAAGGCAAAGAGGTCCTTTTCTCTTGACCCAAAATGGGGATGACGGACCTGTACGCCTCCAACGCTTCTGACTAGATTACCAACCCTCCTATTCAGCTTTGCTCGGGCCCTCTCTATCTTCATGGGACATCTGGCCACATGCCAGTACAGGCGGGGGAGGATGTCCGACCAAACGATGATGGTCTTTGGGAGAAGGAGCCTGATTCGCAGTAGGGAGGTCTCAATCTCGTGGAAAAGCTCACAGGCGGTGACTTGACCGAGGTCGTTGGAGCCGAGATGGATGACTATGGCTTTCGGCTCCTCAGTCATCCTGGCTACTTGGTTGTCTACCACCTGACGCAGCTCTTTCCACCTCATTCCTCCTCTCGCCAGCCAGAGGATGTTGTGTGTGTCCAGGGCGTGACCCCGCTCCCGGCTTGCCCTCGCAAAATAGCTGGACCCGATCAGCCATACTGAAAAACACAAGCACTCACAGGAGAGAATGGATTTTGCAGGTGAGGACGACTATAAGTACAATACATGATAATGTGATGAAACTATACATGATAGTACCATAAAGTACATGACAATGCCATAGAAATTAGCGAATGAAAGTTGGGATGCGTATGTAGGATTTGTAACACTCAGATCCCCACCGACCAAAGTGTTGAATTAGATCTGAACTTACACCCTTACATGCTGCTGTAGTGGCTGCTCCAATCCGGAAAGAATGGGAAGTGTAGGCTGAAGTGTCAATCCCACTGAATGCCAGGGATTTCTTTAAGACTGCTTGAAACTGATACCTTGTTAGTGGAGATTGGTCAAAGTGAATGAAGGCGTCCGATGATCCTCTTGTGCGCTTGTGCATGTATGCTCTATATGCTGCTACCGGGCACAGACTGTTGGTAGGGGAGCTCGAGATGCTTATTGTTGTACCTCTTGCCATTCGATCTGACTTGGAATGACGGAGAGTAACTAACAGCTTCCCATCTTCTATGGTGATATCTTCAGCCTGACAGCCTGCGTGCTGCCCACCAGTTTTAACCAATTCACTTACCCGGAAAAATCCGAAAAAGGCTAGACAGTATACAGCTTTGAACAGATAAACTTCATATGATGAAGAGCATACTGACCTTAGATTGGTGATGATTACCTGTAGCAGTTCCAGTGTGATTGGTTTGCGCAGGTCTCTCCTTTCGCTACTTTTATACATACCTTGCAGCATTTTGGAAATGACAAAATGTCCTGTGTTATCTGTCATATTATGAAGTTTGTGCCATGTGGCAATACCCGTAATATGGGTCCTTACTGTATTGGGGGAAAACCCTCTTACAGATAAACTAGCAATGAAGTTAACTAGATGATCTAATGGTACTGGCCATGATTCTGGAATCCCATGTGCTGTCCTGAATACCCTCAGAGCCTCGACCCCTGCTTGGTAAGTTGACCATGTGTTGTTTGCTAAGGACAGATGTAGCAATCGGCCAGCCTCCCTTGTCAGATGGTCCAAAGATTGACTGGAAGTGGGCATGGTTGCTTCTCTGCTGCTGGTGCTGCTGCCCGGAACCGCTGCCACTGAAATCTCGACAAAGCATCTGCGATTACATTGTTTGTGGTACCTATGTATTTTGCTTTAAACCATATGTTATGAGCTAGACAGAGGAGGACTAACTGTCTCACTAGGGACATGATCCGGGGTACCTTACATGTCTGTTTGTTGATGATAGCAACCACTGCTTGGTTGTCGCAAAAGAATAATACTTTCTTGTTAGCAAAGCAGTTACCCCACAATCGTACTGCCAGTACTATTGGGAAAAGCTCCAAGAGTGTCATGTCCTTAGTCAAACCTTTCTTAACCCATGCTTCTGGCCAGAGCCCATTCACCCATCGTCCCTGGAAGTATGCCCCAAAGCCTGCTGTGCTGGCAGCGTCTGTAAAAAGCTGCAAGTATGGGCTGTCTAACCATAGTCTATCCTGGAACACAGATACACCATTGAAATTGTCGAGGAAAGTAAGCCATATTGACAAATCTTCCCTGAGCGACTGTGTGAGTCTTATGTGATGGGATTGATGTCTTACCTTGCTGTATGCGTCGATGAATCTCCGACAAAAGGGTCTGCCCATGGGAATGGCTCTGCACATAAAGTTAAGCTTACCAACCAGTGATTGTAGCACCTTTTTAGTCACTTTTGCTTTATCTAATGCGAGCAGTGATTTGATGCACTGGGTGACCTCGTCAATCTTACTTGCTGGTATCCTGACCTGCATGTTCACTGTGTCGATCTCCAAGCCAAGGAATGTCAAGCACGTTGCAGGGCCGACTGTTTTCTCGTTCGCAATGGGAACACCGAGGTCTGAAAAGGCAGTCAAGCATGTCGATAGATTGTGTTCGCATTCCCCTGACCCCTGTCGCCCTCCAGTGAGGAAGTCATCGAGGTAGTGCATCAGCTGTTTATTGGGTAACTGCCTCAGGACGTGCCACTGCAAAAAGGTACTAAATTTCTCAAATACAGAACAAGATATGGAACAGCCAAATGGCAAACATTTGTCAAAGTAATACGCACCCTGGAAGTGAATACCAAGCAATTCGAAATCTCTTGGGTTTACAGGCATGATCCTGAAAGCAGACTTGATGTCAAACTTGGCAAGCTCAGCATTTGGTCCAAGTTGTTGAATCATGTGTACTGCTTCATCGAAGCTGGCATATGTGACTGAGCAGGCCTGTTGATCAATATGGTCATTAATTGACTTGCCTTGTGGATAAGAAAGATGGTGAATTAATCGAAAATTATCTGCGTGCTTACCTGTCAGAGCACCCTCAATTTTCCTGTTCTTAGGGACCAAACCAATTGGAGACACTTGAAAGTTGGGAAACGGGGGATGCAGAAATGGGCCTGCCATTCTTCCAAGCTTCAATTCGGAGAGCAACTTACTTTGTACAATACCTTGCATATTTGGATCCATTGCTGAGTGAAGGTTGCTGGACCATCTTGGTGAACGTTGCCCACTAAATTCTAAGTCAAAACCAAACTGAAAACCATGCAGAAGCGAAATAGCATGTGTAATATTTACAGTCATGTAGGTATGGAGTAAGGGGGTTAGTCTATCTAGCACCACTGGGGTTGGTGCCCTGGCGGACAGGGGTTTGGTGCTGGTTTGGGGTTGCATTCTTAGGGGGACGTTGTCCCCCCTTTGATCGAAAGCATGAATGGGCAGGGTGGGACTGAGCACATTTAGAGCACTTATGCTGGAACTTACATTCAGTTCTTGTACACCGTGACCTGTTGAAATCCCAGCATGCGTTTTCCCGGGTGCCTCCCGAGTACTGAGATATCCCTCGTCCGTTCCTCTCCGCCTGGTGATACCGCAACGGCTGCGGGGTCATGAACTTCAGCCACAATTCGCCGTCGATCTTCGACCACGATCTTGAAGGATCTCTCGCCATGCGATGACGGAACTGCTCATCGTAGAGTGCCCAGCCATCTCCCCCAAACCTCGCCGCCGCGTTTCTAATTGATTCCACGTAGGCCAGCATACCCTGAATTGTAGACTGAGAGCCATGTTTTATAACATATGTACTCATGTAGATATGGAACGCAGACGTCCAAGCCCCAATGCCCAAGTGCTTACTTACTTTTGTTGACGGAGTAAACTTCACGTGACCGGAAGCATCCATTTCCATTGAGAATTGGGAGTCATTATTTGAATGGACGTGAGGCAACAAAGTTGACAATTCGACAAACTCACCTTTCCAGATCTTATCACGTACCGATTGCTTGATGTGAGCGTTGATGGCCTCCGCATCGAAACTGAGGGAATCCCCGCCGCTGTGATTGGTCGCGCCGACTGTGACGTCACTATGGGGGAATACCTCGCCGGGGACACTGTCAAAAGGCATACTAAAAGAATTGCATGGATCATTATTACAAATTGGATTACTCCTCACCTCGCCTGTTGATAGCGTGGGTGGTCCTTCCACCTGATCCTGGGAAATGGACTTGTTGAGGATAGCGAGTATACACCCCAACTGTTGAGAAATGCCGTCCATGCTGCTTTCGCTCGGCCCTGCATCGGTCGCACTCTCATTCGCTCTCATAGATCCACCTGTAGCTATTTCCGAACTCAACGTACCATCAATCAAAGAATTACAATCAATGTGTACCTGTGCCGATGGGGTTCGAGATTTAGATTTACTTTTTGTCTTACCGGTTTTCTGAGTGTTGTTAGTCCCCGATCTAGGTTGTTTGCCTGCTCCCGGTACTAGTCGATGATTCAATACTGCTTTGCGCTTGGGTGGCATATTGAATAAAGATCTATTAATTTGAAAAGAGATGAAAAGAGATGAAGGAAAGTATTTACTGCTAGAATGGCGGCGGGAAGAGGTGAAGTAATGATGACGTCACGTTATGACGTAATTTTATAACGGGGGCTTTAGCTTTGTTGCGTATGCGGAGATGGAAGCGGAAGTAAAATAATATACCCAAGGAGTTGGTATCCCTGTCATAAAGGCATTTAGCTTTTAGAACTAAATGCTATTAATTAGTGATGGCTTTGTAAACATTTAAACTAATGTGAAATAGCGTATGTTTTTTGGGCCGCAGCATTATGTCCACAGGAAGCTCTAACTTGAGATTCATTCGCACCAAAAATTGATTGATTAGCGGTGATGTGTTAGAAGGTTATTTACAAAACAAAGACAGCTTGGTAAATCATGAAATCACCAATGAACATTTTTTATAGAATGATTAACAATGCAGATATGATGTTAAATGTTTTCCAAGATAATTACTTTTTGCGTTCATTTTGTGATGTAAGACATTAATTTAGTCAACCTTTATTAAAAAGCCGCTTTAGGTCAATTAACATCGAAAAGATTATTTCAAAAACATGTTTCACGTATCTTGTCACTTTAAAATGATTGTCTTGATCAATCGTCCTCATTGAAAACTATTTCAAAAGTATATTCTAAAATAATTCAGAGTTCATGGTATTAACAGACAATTTTAAATTCTGCATAACCAAACCAAACGGAAATTTCCAAAGCAAAGGTCGAAGTGAGAGAGGCTAATTCCAAAGATTTCAGTTTTTATTGGGTCCTAACCAGTAATTATGGTTAGAGCAATTGCGTTCCTTGTTCATATATATGACCTTCTTGAATGTTACACAAACTATCATGACTTTATGTCCAAAATCCAAAAATACTCAATTTGAAAATATTTAAAATTCAAATGTCAAATACACTTTATTTTATATCCAAAGATTTCTGACATGATTAACCAAGAACTGCGAACCTGTCAAATAGGTTTTGTCAAAAAGATACTCTTCATCACAAGCAATATTTTAAACATTTTGTTTTCAAAATATTCTCTCCTTTTTGCATTTTCTATTTTGAGTGACATCTCTTGAGGAATCCTTGAGTTCCTTGAAGGCATGAATCGTCTTTAAAGACTTCTGAATTAAGAAAACATACGGTTATTCGTGTATCGATTTTTCATATTCAATGCACAACTATTTCAAGATATTACAAAGCTTAAAAACAGGTTTTGCTTACTACGTATTAATGTAGATGTTATTTGCCATTTTCTTGTTTACTGTAGAAAACAAAACTTCTGGGATATATACGGCTCTTTGTAGGTAAACGTTAGTTATATTTCGTAAGACATTTTCAAAGAAGTTAGATAAGAAATAATTATTTCACTGATAACAACGTCATAATTCGCAGGTCTGCAGACAAGGTTCACAAGGATTTGTGAAAGTCAGTGCTTTGAACGGCTATCAATCGTATTTATTCCTGCCTGGTATCCTTTTTATAGCGACTGAATAAGATAATAAATTAAAAATTGCGAAAGAGTCCCCTATTTTAATGCATTGGGATGGCCAGTTTTGTTGTGAAGTTGGCATGCAAACGTTATGTATCAAGGGGTATAATCCATTGCAGCCCCCATAAGGGCTTATACAAAGTTTTAAGGAAGGTATTTTAATGATGCAAACGTAATAACGGATACAAGCCATCATTTGACATCATTAACATATTTATGTTAATTTCATTTGATGTTGACAAAGCAAAATCTAACTAATAATGTATGACTAAAACATTCCAAGGATTTAACAAGACATATGAGTTGGAAATAGATACAAATACAGTCCTAAAATACCGAATGGTCTGCATATGTTTACTTTTTATGAAAAAAACCCCAATGAGTTTCTTATCACTTGCTGGGAATTTATATACGTATAATATAAGTTTTGTGTTATTTTGCTTTAATTTAAGGTGAAAAAATTCTCTCAATCGTAATTACATGCAATACGTATAGCACATTACTTCGGTGACTTTACTTTTTGTAGTGTTATTCTTATTATAATTAAAAAAATCGCCAGGTATTGGTAAACAAGATGTTTTTAACACCTTAACATTCAATAAGCATAAGAAGAACTTAACAAACAAAAAACGTTTGCCTCTAATATTCAATTACAACAAGAGTAATGAATACAAATAGGTTTAAGTCTGCGAGTTTCAAAATAAAACCATGCACATATTATTCCTAAGACGTTTAGAGATGTGGAATACAAAAGGACGTTTGTTATACAAATCTTATGACAAAGAGATATCCAATAATATTACTAAACCTGTGATCTTGAGTCTGTTTATATAAGAACTTAGATATAGGAAGGACTATCTTACATGCTATAATGTAACTAATGTGTGTAAATGCATTTACAGTCAACTTGCCAAATGTCAGTTATATGCTGTAATTAATTTCGGCTCATTCCCTTGCCCTTTATGTGTATCAATTAACCAGTAACAACTAATAAGAAGTAAATATCAAATAACCTGTAAGTTGACATGACTTGACAGGGAATACCATCAGGCCGCCTGGCCGGAAATTGTGATCAATATGGCGTCAGTGAAGTCAGAATCTGGTCGTGTCATGTCGCTGTGAATAACGAGCAGGCTTCAAACAGCGTGAAATCTCCTCTCTTATTGATCCTTGCGCCACTTGTTCTTTTTTATCAAACAGGATTAGCTAGTCGTGAGTGTTGTTCTCTCATCAGTAATTGTAAGAAGAATCCTTTGAAGATTGCTTGTCCTGTCATAATCAATTACCTTAATGAACACCATGCAGATTTTGAAGATATGGTGTTAAGAACTGCAGCTCATCCTTCTGCCATTGGTTGATATCTAATCATTATGTACGCAAGTGTTCTGGAAGACCAATCTGTTTAACAACTATTCTTAAGTTTGTAATGTTTTATACAACATATTTTATGTTTATTAAATGGTTGGCATAATTTATCTCTGCTCTTTATGGAGCGAGCACTGTCGGCTTTTGGTCAGCCAGTTTGATTTTTTGGCATGGCTTGGAGAAAAAATGTAAAAATGTACTGATATTAATTTTACAACAAAATCAAGATAAACTACATGCATGGATTTTTAAAAATTATATAGTGAGGCTAATCGGCAATCATTGTCACAGACTATTTTCTGAATGTTTATCTCTTTGAGTCAAATTGCAATAAATTAAGCTATTACACTCACTATAATGCTTGAAATTAATAATAATTCATGAAATTCTAAAGGATCAGTTCAAATAATAAATCAGAGATCTCGATAAAAAATTGGTCACAATTGTCACTTTCACTTAGTTTAAAGCATTTAAACAATAACCTTGATAGAAATTGACAATTTTCATGAAGTCATGCAGAATGCTAAAATCAACGTTGACACAAGACCTTCCAGATCGACCTTAAGAATTTAAAGAAAAGAATACTGATGCATTTTTAAGCTTGGCGTTCTCTAATGATTATAACTCAATAAATATCAATAGTTGGATTTTTCTTTCATTTTCATCTTAAAAGAATAACACTAGGTATACCTTAACCACCTGAGGGTTGAATCCTTTTGATATTGTATCATCAGTTTCAATTAACCTGATAATGCAACCTTTTAACTCCTTAACCCTTTCCCTTTACTTTCAATAAAAAATAACAAACGATAATGCTTTATAGCAATGAAAACAATTTAGGGACACTAACGCATGCTTTTGAAATTTTTATTCCCCTAAATTATCCCCAATAAACATCAGCCAAATTTATAATCTTCAAAGGGTGAAATATCTCATTACTAAACTCGGTCATTCGTATTCTTTAAAAAAATTATCAAATATAAAACAAACAAATCAAACAAAAACTTTGAAACTATGAAAGTGTGCCTTCGCCATACACTAGCTTTTGCATTCATCAATGAAGCTGATCTTAAAAAGTAATTGATGTTTCCGAAGCAATGTGTAGCAAATGATTCAGTTGATAGAAGCCCTTGTAAAATATAAACAATGAACAATGTCGGCTTGGACATATAAAATATCTAAAGTTAGCTGTGCACAAAACGGATAAATTATAGACAGTTGAACTATTATTATGTGCAGCTATTGAAATTACCTAAACTCTGAACTGAGACCAAAGAATGAATTATGTTGTATGAAAGCAATGTTGTAAATAAACCGATTTAATAACACAGCATTAGCATTGCTATTAGATTGACCAAAGCGGCTGCCGTTTCCGCTTTTTTGGTTATAAGCAAAATCTTAATATTTCCGATATCTTAGTTCATGCGGATTTAATGTAACGTAACATTAAATACTTCCGGTCTTTAAAAATCAACTTTACTACCTGAATACGTAAATATTTGTTAAATAACTTACGAGGTAGATTACTTGAGTGAGGATCTTGAATAATATCGAGAGATATGCAGTATCTGTGCATTCGTCGTGTTAACGAAACATTGCTGTGCACTAGTGCGTTTAAATATTGGCCCTGTTATCTGAATACAACATATAGAATTTTCAAACAATCTAGTTGTGTTAAATAACGGCAATAGTGACAGAACGATCCATTCAGATGATTGTGTTTAAGTACAAATTTGCACCTCAGACAAAGGATCTTGAAGTTGTCTGAAATGCGAGTATACTGTTATTATTCTGCAATAACAATTGTGTACTTGTGATCAAATCTGAGTGATAAATAGAAAGTGAAAGTGCAAAATAGTTACACAAACTATCGCAAATGTAGTATCCTTTACGTCAGTGATGAATTACATAATGAAGTTTTTTAAACCCGGTATAATGGCTGTGAACGACCTGCTTGTTCATAAATATTCTATCTGGATATATATTTGCATCTATGTTATGTTAAACGCACTCATGACCTTTGACAGATTTTTATATTAAATATTTTAAATGATTCCAGTCGTATAGTTTCAAACCAGAACTATCAATGCTTTGCTTGTGTTAAATTATATTTAACTTAAACTGTATGTTATATTGAGTGACAACCTTTACATATACAGTCTTTGAAAGCAAAAACTCTGTTTGAAATATTCTAAATTTGAGAAAAACATTGTCATGATAGATTAAATTATATTAGATTGAATTAAAACTTACGTTACATGTCGTACATTATCCTTGTCACTGTATAAACCTGACTGCAAAATATATGATCAAAAAACAATTTGCTGAATGCGGACGTGGTATCTGTGAAAACTGTCATTTTTAAACATTAACCGTTTGTTTTTATCTAGAACTTTACTCCCTCCTGAGAACTGTTATTTTTGTGTCGAATTTCCTGCATTACAAACGTCTTTGATAAGCATCACAAAAACATATTGGGTGAAACTTATTATGTTATCAATAACATTGGTCTATAAGTGATGTTAATCAACAATGAAGCATTAGTTTGTAGATAATTTATTATTTTGAAAGCAATGTTGCGTTTTACCACTTTAGAACTATTTGATGGTCAAATGGGCTGAATTAATCCTTTTTCCCAAATTTTGCAATTGAGATTGGTGAAACTTTATACAATTGAATTTCATTTTGAAGTCAAATGCGTTACATGCATTGCCATTCAAATGAGAGTATGAAAGAAAAGTAATTTTACATGCAAGTCAAAAGATAATAGAACAATTAATGATAAATACTTGTAACTTAAAAAAAATAAGAATTAATTAAAGAATAAGAATGCATTATGGTAAATGCAATCGTTTTGTTACGAGAGAAGACACAAACCAGGGCCTAATAATAATAATGATTTTATTCAGAACAAAAGGAATAAACAGAGACAGAAAACCTGAATGTGAGGAGCCATCGTTAATCAAGAATGTCCGTGCATTCTACATACTGAAGGTGCAGACTCAAAATACCTTGTCAATTATGGGTTCATTGATGTTATGAAAAACATTATTGCGAAGGAGAAAAACAACATTTGTGAAAAGAAATGGAAATGAAAATAAAAGCATTACTAAAAAATGCCATCGGTACCTTTCCATTCGCTCGTTGTTAGTAATGTGAACATAAAACACATTTTTTTGCATGCACAGAAAAATACGTGAAACCTAATAACCTGTGAGAAACCAAAACTATTGAGTTACCAATAAGCAATATTATTATAATGAATTTGATTATGTGTACATGGCATTGTGATAAAGTTATGATTTAATCAAAATGCCAAGAGTCCTATACCTGAAAGGATATTTGACATTTTATTGTGTATGGAAGTTTGCATTGTCTTAACTGCTTGAAGCATCATTGATATTTCATCCTGATAATTTCATCATTCACCACTAAGTCTGTCAACAGTGCTGCCAGGACAATGTTTGTGTGGATGTAACCTTTTTGGAGATAAAAAAATATATGCCTATGTTCACTATAAACTATATCTTTTAAGAGAACAATATGCTTTAAAGGGATAGTCTTTGTTCAATTTGTCTCCTGGTTTGGTTCTGATATTTCACTACCAAAAGAAGGTACTCGACAAAACCAACAGAAAAGGCTGTTTACGACCTGCTATTCAAATAATAATAATAATAATAATAATAATAATAATAATAATAATAATAATAATGATGATGATGATGATGATGATGATGATGATGATGATGATGATGATGATGATGATGATGATGATGATGATGATAATGATGATGATAATAATAATAATTCTTGACTGAAGGAAAAAATAGAAAGCATGCTTATTTGAAATTGAAAATTTATGTTCATTTGTAATAAAAGGGGAACATCGTAAATTGACACAGATGTCTCACAAACTTTAGCAACTTTATATCCATAACGTTAGTTAAGAATTACGGAATTTCAAACTCGCAAAAACGGTTGTGAAGGACTTGCTACTTTTAAAACAATGTGACTGGATAAGAACAATTTGTCATCTTTGTTTTGTTTTAAAAAACACTTGCTTTCTAACATTTACTTATATAAATGATGTCAGTTGTTTATGCCAGAACAAATCAAACAACCAACGTCTATTGTGTGTAAACCATAGAAGGGGCAGAAGAACGCTTATAATACATTTATTTTGTTTTAACTTTCCAAGTCAAGGTTGTTTATGTCAAATTCTTCTTAACATCTTATCCCTATCATTTGTGGTCGTATAGGAAATGATCAAGAATCAAGCAAAAACCACTTACGACAATTTCTGTGTGAACACCTTATCAATTAAAGTTGAAAAGTGGATTTAGTTTCACTGATCATGGTACGTTCGTGTTAACAACTGCTTCGTTTGATTGATCAAAATATTTTTTGGAATTTATTTACGTTGGATCACGTTATTACTGCTAAACATACATTTGAATTATTCTTAACCTTTGACTTTTCTTATATTGAGTGACAGCCCTCAATATATATGCTCTTCGAAAGCTCAAAACTTCTTTGAAAAAATGTTTACGTCATAAATTTTCTTCATTATCCGTGTCACAGTGTGATCAATCAGCAACTCCCTCAACACAGACGTGGCATTGTGATGTGTGAAAATTGTCACTGTCCTTAATGAAATATTTTACCTTTATACGTTTCTTTAATTCTTTACTCCCCCTTGAATACTTTTATATTTTGTCACAATTGCTACATTTAAGACAATACCATGACATACCTGCCAAAATGTATTTTAAATAAAAAGAATATTTGATAACACGTATTGTGTTTTCAATGTACTTGCTCGATATCTACCTTCAATGTAGTAATTATTGTGAAAGCAATGTTGTCCTCCATCATTTTAGAACTGTGATGGTCTGTTGGGACTGAATAAAACGTTTTCAACTTTGCAATTGTAAATAGATAAAATTTCTAGACAACTGGATTTCATCTTAAAGTTGCATGTTACAAGGGTCACATGCGTTAATTCACACACAACCAAAAGAGTGAAATGCTGAGAAGTAATTTTGAGTCATTAGTTACTGAAGAATTCACCGTCGATCACATGTTACTTCAAAACACTTAAGATAAATATTAATTGGGGAAGATGACTGTGTCATAGTAAACTGAATCGGTTTTCAGGAGGGACAATACAGAGGTAATAATATGGTTTCCGCCTCTTATGGTGCCTGAAATATATTTCAAATAATATATTCAAATACCAGAAAATGAACAAACTTTCGGGAAACAGCTCTATGAAATTAAAGACACAGCAATGATAAATTATCTGGTGCTTTGACGGAAATAACAAATAAAATGTTAGACCATAATTAACTGAACTACACAAGATGGTAAAGTTGTAAATATATTCACCAATTAAGACAAAACAATTATTTTTAATATTCTTTTATAAACTTTTATGAATCTTCCTTTGCATAATTTGTAGTATTCCTTTTGATAACTGATTTTGGCCGGCAGTCTTTAACCTCTTCAAGAATATGTTCCTTTGATTTCATTCACAACAAAAGGATTAACGAGCAGTGAGGTGTTTGAAGATTCTTTACTGTGCAGAGACAGAGAACCTGAAAGGCAGGAGTCATCGTTGATTAAGAATCTCCGTCAGAAGAGAAAGACAATAATAAGAGGACAAGAAGCTTGACAAATTTCATGGTCTGACGTCCTCACTGAGGCTTGTGCCCTGGTACATGCTGTAATTGAGAAAATGTTTTGTACCCATTCTATTTGAGAAACATCAGATAACATCACACGGGGTAATAATAAAATGGATCATGTCTACTCACTTTGTCAGAAACTCAAAAAGGGTTTTTAGTAGTATTTTGTAGTGTGCTTTTTTAAGTCTAATGCTTCAATCAAAGTTTTCTTTCAAAATAAATTTTGCTTGTAAGAAGCCGAATTAATTTTTGGCACTTGCAGGTGCTTTTGAATTCCTTTTCTATGAAATCTGATTTAGGAAGATATTGGTTATTTCCCCTAGGTAACTAAATCTAGACATGCCAAATTTTGTTTGTGCCTATTGTCCTCCCGGGCTAATCACATGTTTGAAAAAAAAATATAATTGTATGCATGAGTATGTCTACAGTTCTTCAAGCTCAAAGTGAACGTAACTATACAATTATTTTCATACAAAGATACACTCATGTCGCGTGTGTCGTGGAATCTAATAAACTCAAACGAAAATGAACATATTAAATTATCATAGGGCATTGATGTTCAAATGGATTTGATTATTTGTACATTTTAATTTGATTTCATCCAACGATTTCTTTAAAAGGCTGAATTTTCACCTTATAGACAATATCTGACATTCTAGGGTTAGTCAGGTTTGCTTAACTTAAAAGTATATACGTAATTGCATTACCTTTCAATATGCAATTTATTAAGGTTACGAAAAAGTAGAAAATGATAAATTGCACATGCTGAGGGGCAGAATGCAACTAATTTATTTGAACATCATAACCTTTCTTCTTTCAGAAAAGTCATGGAACATTATTATCGCAAAGGGATAAATATTCTTAGATATTGAATTTTAAAATGGAAATAAATACACTACTTACTTCCATTCGGCTGCTGTTAGATGGAAAACATGTTTGTCATTATAGGTTTGAGGATATATACTGCTGTACATGTCAACATTGACGAAAAGGTTCTTGCTCTGCCTGCAAAATAAGTTATGGAATCTAATAACTGCTTTGCAATTGAAATATTGCATAACAATTAAGTAAGAATGTTACAATGTCTTTGACTATAAGTACATGGTATTGTGATATTGCTTTAATTTGATCAAAAGACTGAAAATACTAAAACTAAAAGACAAAATTTTACATTTCACTGTGCATATATGTGATTTTTTTCTCATCTTCACTGCTTCTACATTATTTTAAGATGGATATTCCAAGAGCTTCATAGCAAAGTGTGTTTGCGGTGCTTTCAAAATCATGTTTGCATGAAATAACCTTTCAGAGATGATAAAATGTGTGCCTCGTTCAAAGCACTTAATCAACAGCTTATTACGCTTTTCAGATATTCTTTATTCAATCTGTTCTCTTGTATAGTTCAGTAAGAAAACTATGTCATGTTCCTAATTTGTTATGATTTAGACAATATATACAAAGTCCAATTTATTACCATTGATTTATCAAACAATTGAACGATAGAAGACACAAGTTTAATCAAAAATATTTTTAAACAAGATATGTTATAGAAATGTAGTTTCGTGCCCACAGCAATCCAGCTTATTTGATTGAATGCTTTTATGTGACATTTTCTGTAAGTGGCTAATATTGAAGCCTTGACAGTTTTGTTGTTTTGTCTTGACAATGATGACGTTAATCAGATAGACAATGACGACGTTAATCAGATATATAAGTAATATATCACAGTGTGTAAAAGAGGTTGTAAATTTATTAACAATACTCATATTCAATATTTTCTATGATACTGTAGGAGTGAGTAATACCTTGTATATTTACTTATTGCACATTCATTGATAAAAGGGACAGCTGTTTTAAACTCTATACCTGTAAAACAACAATGGTTTTAAAGTCGATCTCACTCGAAGAAAATTCCCATCATGCTTCTAGGCCAGATGTGTGTTACCAATATGGCGTCAATGAGGCCAGAGTCTCGTCCTGTCATGTTGCTGTGAGTAACGAGCCCACTTTACACGGTGATCTTCTCTTATTGATCCATGCGTCACTTGTCCTCTTGTCATCAAACAAAATAAGTCAGTCATGAGTACTGTTCGCTCATAAGTTACTGTAAAATTCTTTGACGTTTCTTCTCCTGTTATTAGTTCACTTAACATTTTGACGATGTGGTAGAAATACTGTTCTGTTGTTTGTCGTTTCTTGTCATTAACTAGTATGTGATGAGTATTTAACCAAAATCATGTACACATTAGGGAACATAAGTGGATTTTAAAGTTATGTATGTGATCGTAATGTTTGATTGCATCAACGTTGTCTGACAGATTTGGATGGATTTGTCTAAATGGATAACAAATCAGCAATCTAGTAGTATGAGTTACCGACACAATGTGTTGATGTATATGACAAACATCACCTTAGAAAAGCATGCAGAATGCCATTTATCAACCTGGACTCATCACATCACTAACAGGCATGTCAGGTTTATTGGTCTATCTGAAATCGATATAAAAGCACAGTGTTGAACATAATATGCTTTAAGGCTATTGCCAAAACAGTTGCCATCCCCTTAATACTTTACGATTTTGCTACACATGCATAGAAAGTGTGGTTATTTCCCCTGATAGCTTAAAATTTTAAACTAATAAATTAAATTGCCTGGAAAAAATGTTTGAAAAGTGCAAAAAAAACAATATACATGCCGGAAAAGCCGTGATAGTGGAATGATACTTGTAGAGAGAGGGTCTAATCGTTACAACAAATATGACCTACAACGGATCTTAAAAGAAAAGTTTTTTCATAACAATCAATTTGAAATGATTGCGTAGCTATATCATAATAAAATCGTATTTTAATAATAAATTGACACTGTTAAACATAACATTCAATTACAAGTAATGTAATTTACAGATTCCATCTTGCATAATCAGGAACATTCAAATGCCTAATTTTGTTCTCCCAGAAGCCTTTACCCTCTAAAAGAACATTATCCTTTGATTCCAATCACAACAAAAGGATTGACTAGAAGTGACGTGTTTGAAGATTCTTTGCTGTGAAGAGACAGAGAACCTGGATGGGAGGATCCATTGTTGATTCGGAATGGTCATCACTAGAGAAATAATATAACAATTTGACGTGATGTTTAGCAAATATCATAATCTGACTTCCAGAACGAAGCTTGTTCCCTGGTACATGCAGTAATTGAGAACACTGTCTTTGGGTCATCTTTACTTGAAAAATAACAGAGAACATCACAAGGAGAGTGACAATATCCTTCTCTCAGTCTGGCTTGAGTTACCAATCCTTACAATATTACATCAAGAATAATATTTTAATCATTTCTTAAGAATAGTTATATGATAAAATCATTGTTCCATATTTGATTATTCAAACTTGATAATATTTGGCTGTTGACTGTGATTAAAAGTCATTGACTAATAAAACTTAACAACAGTAACCTTTTTCACATATGCCATTCACAATGTTCTTCCGTTTATTCATTATGCTGCCAAATTGCAACCATAAAACAAACGAAGAACCTCAAACAATTAAACATGTGTTATATATATATATTATAAAATAACGTAATGGTTTTTATTGAAAAACGGCAATTTGCACGCGTCAACTAAGCTATTCTCATTAAAACACTACTTTAATTTAGGTGCATAATGTTCAACAGATTTATATATCACAAAGCAAGTTAAGCTAAGCCTGTATATCCCTGACAAATCCGCCAATCATCAACCCCTTTGCCTATGTTTTGGTTACTGGCAACCTCGGGTTCACGCATAAGTCTAAACTTCAGTTTTCAGAAGACAGATATTTCCGAAATTTTAAAGCTGAATACAGATATCTGTCCATTCCATCTGAACGTTGCTTTAAATCGATATTTAGTGATTTTAAAAAAAATCTCCTTTTCTATGAAAAGTTGAAATTAAAACGTCACCTTTCATTATTTAATCTCGGCATAGCAATATGCACTGCTTTTTTTTTACAAGACCAATCCACATAGAAGGCTGTATTTGTTCTTTGTGGAAACATCTCCTTTGCATAAGGTTATGAACCTAATATTGTCATGGCTGGATTGTCGTGTTGGTTTCCTGACTGTGAGGGTGTGGTTTTCTGCCAGAAAAGGTACATGGATTTTACTATAGCCGATAGTGCGATCCTAATTATGACAATGTTTCACTTGTATAAACCTTAAATTCCTGAAATGAAAAAGCCGATAACATATTGACACTGATTATGATTTACATCTGTTAACATTGACAACATGATATAACTGTTGTTGTTGTTTGTTTTTCTATTGGTGTTTTCTATATACAATGTTATTCTAAAAAACTTCTTTTGAATAAGGACGAATGCAGGGATCGATAGTTTAATGAGTCAAGTTACAAATTCGTCCTCGTTTTCTTGTCTTTATTGTTTGACTATCATTTTTCGTTTCTCAGTCCTATTTCGCTCATTACAGTTTTTCCCCCTGATCTTGTTTGTCTAATACCCATTGACATATGTCTGCTTCTGTGTCTAAAAGTAATGAATGATTAGCTGTCTTGTTTTTCTTAGGTCTAAACCTCCTTTGCATCTTTTTTATCCATGTCTATCCATGTTTGGGATTTGTTAATAATTAAAAGTAATATATGATTATTTTGATTGTTTCACCAATTTGTTAGTTGAACTAAGGCCCAAAAGGAGTCAAAATGACCGAAACATTATCTATTCTCAGAGTATGCCCCTTAGTTAGCTGGGGCGTTGAAGGGATATCGTTAGTCTTGAGATGTATTGTTATTTTTTGTTAATAAGACATGATTTGAAGCGATTAGGAGTTTCCTTATATCAAAGATCTAGTATCGTACTATCGTCGCCTCTCAGTCATAAACTGTTTGAAGGCTTTCTCATATATTTCTTGATCAGAGTTAATCAATAAAAAAGAATCATTAGTTTGCTTCAATCATCGTCCGATCCTCGCCAAAATGAATGGACATGTTGTTTTAACATTTTTTCTCCATTGCAAACAAAAAAACTAGTGCCAAGTTTAGGATCCAGCCAACGTCCTTAAAGCACGAGTCTTTATACATCCAACAACTTAAGGGCACAAGTTGGAAACAAAAGTGGACTCTTTAGTTTCTCTGCCTTTAAAAAGAAACGCTGTTTGTCTCAACGCGGAAGGTATTCATAATGAGGATAAAACCTGCATACTGTTGGTGGATATTTGAGAAATGTCAACTGTTGTAGTTAACTCCAAAGGTCTAAGAACACTGCTCTTTTACAGTGCAAGAACAGTGACCGGAACAAATCTAATGGAAGAGTCTGCCATTTTACCAAAAACAGACTCTGGAAACCTTCAAGAAAATTTTAGAAATATATGGATTTAAAAAAATAGACTTCAGCAATAACGAAATGGGACAAAAATCAAATAAGAAATATGAACACCACTGCTGTCACAAAAGCGTTCGTAAACGCCTTTTTATAGATATCTCTGAGCTTTATGTACTTAAGTAACACCTTTCAAGCAAACGGTTCCCTCAGTACATTTAGAAATGAAGTGAAGAAAATGAATAAACAAAAAGTGAAGGTGAAGAACTGTTTTCATCTTGAAAGGCGTCAGATGCTTTTTATGTTTCTAATGAGAATTTGTCCTGAAGGTTGTCACTTACTAACACAAAAAGAACATAAACGAGTTTTATGTTTTATAATTTTAGACAAGTTGACTTTTATTACATCAATTAACCGTAGTGAGAAATCATAAGAAAATATTTTTCGGAAGTCAAGAGTACACAGCTTGCCAAACAACTATCAGATCGAGTTAATTAACGTCACATTCAGCAACAAGGTTGTACATTTAGTCATTTCCTTTTGGCTTTAAGAAACAAAGCCTAGATGAAATAAATGCTAAAGATTGTGTTTCAGTTTTGAGAGTGGTATGCCTTTCTTTTGTGTTTTTTTCTTCAAGTGATTAAAAGGTTTGCAGAACAACTTAAACTTGAGTATGATATTTGGGTAATATAAAGAGTTTGTTAACCAATTACGATGCCGTATCATATTAAAAATAAAATGTGTATTGTGATATCTTTAGGCTCGCATATTACATCCCGCTCCCTTGTAAATGGTATTATGAATCGGAAACACATGAGTCTGATAATCTCATTATCAATTAATGCCATTTTAAAGAAAAAAAGAATTTGAAAGGTATAAGTGATTCCTTCATGTTTAGATATTGCGGGGTAAATCAATTTAGGTTAGTCCAAAGTGAAAGTCAAACTGCCGGCTTTACATGGCTGTGACACTGCCTGTTGATATTCCTTCATAACATATTATTTTTTAAAATGATTTACGCCTGTCCTAAAAATTATCGACAATCTTATAATAGGTTTCCAATTTATTAGGCAACAATTTAATTTGATTTATGGTGTTTACGTTTTCTATCGTTGCTAGCTATAGGCAACCACTGTTATCATCATTGGATAAGTAAACAGAGCAAATTATACTTATCTATTCCTCTGATGAATTTACATTTTATAAATTCTCGATTTCTCTATATACCTTTAAGTTTTGTTATCCCCCAAAGTTTGTCTACATTATACTGCATATATATAGAATGATGCCGTATGTATAATTGTCATAATACTCTGCACATTAAACCACGAATCATTTATGCGATGATAAGTAATTTTATTTCAGGTAAACATTAGAAATCCTGAGGGAGGATTAGACGGTGTGACCCAAAACTTATAGAATGACTTTGATCACACATTCACTGAAATAAACATGCACGAAAACAACAATCAATATGTTACATTAATAAGACTGTCTACCTCTCCCCAGCAACGCATCATTTTAATAGCAGTCACTAACTACTGATTGGCTGCTTATCATCGCACTGACGTCTTTTTTATATCTTGTGTTACCTTGAATAGGCAGACTCTTCCATTAAACCCATGATAATCTTAAAGGACTAGACAGCATGAAATGGCAAGTGGATGAGCGTGTTTGTTTTTTGTTACCTAAGAGCTGCCTTTCCTGAAATACAGTGTGCTTATCTGGCCTTTCCCTACCCTCCTCGTGCTTTGAATAATCCACAGTGAAACCAAAGTTAACGCTTTTAAAGTCAGACCATTATTGCCCTGCGATAATTGAACGCTTTTAATCAAAAGTATATCTAAGTTAAATTACCTGCCCTGTATTTGTAGTCTCTGTAACTGCGATATATGAATAAAAGGAATCAGAAAAAGCAAGTCAAAAAACATAGTGATATATACAGAAAACATCCTGATGATGATGAATGTTTGAGCCTTTTGAAATTTTGCATTATCGTCCATTAACAGGTCATTGTGTTTAGGTTGGTACTTGTCAGAATTACAAGATAGCCAATCAGTTAGCCCTGTACATGGCAAACAACGATGATTCCAATAATAAAATGCTAAGATGTCAAACTGTGCCTGTTGGATGGACAGTGGCAAGTAATCTCTAAACAGAATATATCTATGTCATTTATGTCAAAAATGGAGGTAACTGAATGTAAATTATTCGAACGTTACCTGTTCATACACGACTTCGGATGTGAAAAGCCTCAATAAAATAAGGCATTCACTACAAGTTTTCATCAACACATTATTTTTGCATGCATTGCAATGTCGAAATAACGAAAGTAAGAAATGACGAGTAACCAAATTCAGATCGTGAATGAACAGTAGAGCTTCATTTTAACAATTATGCTTACTAGGTTATCATTATGAAGTTGGTCTCATGAAAATGCTAATATTGCTTAACTTTAAGATATTAAATGCAAGCTGATTAAGTTATTGTACACGAAATTGGACAAACACAAGTTCACGTAGAACCAAAATTGTTTTCTACTTTGTGAGCTATGGCGGGAATGGGTGCTGTCATATGCCTTTGCCTTTTGTTTTAAAGTGCACAATATTAAATGTGTTTATAAACTATTTTTGTTTGGTTGACGATTAATCTCTAAATCGGAGTAAATTCCAGTCTTGGAGTCTTGCAGCGTCCTTCAATGAAGCTTTGACACGGACCATTACCTTTAACGAATCCATAATATCTTTTCAAAATACCCTTTAATTTTCTTCACATCACGTGTGTCTAATTTTATAAGAGAAAAGAGCATACATCAATTGAGAGCATTGGCATTAATTACATGTTTAAAGCAAATATTGTCTTCATGTTGACTGCTCATAAAAACATCAAAAGCTTTGTTTTAATAACGACAAGGATCCAAGATTACCCTCTATGTTCCTATCAGGAAACTGCGTTATTGTTCTTCTTTGTTGATGGACAAATAAGAAACGAAAATGTATTGTTTCTACGTTTTCCAAGTGATGACAGACCGGAGCATGGCGAGTTGCGTTCACTTCAAAATGGAAATACAATATAGGCGATATAAGAACTGTTGGGAAATAAATGAAACAGAAACGATTGATCACTTTTCGAATAAAATAGCTTAATGAATAATACAAAAGTAATTTTTCTTGACATGACACGCACAAAAATTATATTTTCTTTTCAGGAAACCGTCTAAAACGAATGTTTGACTAGAAAAAACTTTTTTTATATATTCCAGTTGGCTTGATATTGATGCTAAAAAGAAAAATATAAATGTTCTTTCTCTATATGCCTGTGCTTTGTTTGTATGTGTATTTCAAATCAATTGAACATATATCATTTAATTTATTGCTTTGTTAAAAGTAAAAGTACATTTTATATCCTATGAAATGCAAAACCAGAAAATTATAATTTCTGTTGTTGATAACAATAGACAATGCAGGATTTTAAGTGTTTTGTTTCTTCTCCACATGTGGAGAGCTGGCTGACGTGAATAATTGACCTCACATGTTCTTTCAGAGTGCTGCCATGGTTTGGTCGCTTTGTCGTGGGGAACTCATTTCCGTTTCAGAACAAACATCCTTTATACCGACCTAAGGTTTGTCTTATTTACGCAGCCTATTTATACTCGCTTTAACTATTGATGTGCATGATGGAAACGTGAATCGATTATAAATATCCTTGTGAATGGATAAGGATATATCTGTCATCAAACTTCAATTCTTTTTTTACTAGCATCTTTTTTCCTGATGTGATACATTTTAGTGTTAAGGTTGGCTGTATGAATTGTTGGGGAAATTAAACTATTTTTAGGATAAGTATTTGTTCAGTTTGTAATGTTCCCTTGTTACTTACAGGTAAATTGCTAAACGTTGCATACTAAAAAGTTTTTCCAACCATTGGATATTTGTGCAGGGTGCAGGATACAACTAACTTACTAGTCTTTCGAAACATTTGTTCCGTCATTATTGTTATGGAAAATCATTAACGCTAAGGGGAAAGTGTTCTTAAATATTTATTGAAATGGAAAACAATATTTTACTTTCAAGTGCGTTTCTATTCTCCTGCTTTGAGATTCAACTTACCATTTTATTAAATGCTTGAGTGCAATTATTGCTGTACATGTGAATGTGATTTCTTCAAATGATCTTATCGAAACGCTGAATTACACCTGAAAGACTTTATCTGACATTCTAAGGTAAGTCAGTTTAGCTTACCTAAATAGTTTATACATACTTGCATTACCTGCAGTGTATTCAGATTACGTTAGGTTAGAATAGGTTGACGTTGGTTGATTGCTTTTTCATCTATTGGTAAATTGTACATGCTGAAGGGCAGAATGCTACGAACTTTGTTTCATAAATGTTGTGGAAAATTATTATCACTAGGAGGAAATTATTCTAAAATATATATTTAAATCATAATAGATACATTACTTTAAAGATCCTTCCATTCGCCTGGTGTTAGATATATTTTTCATTATATGGTTGAGTATACATGTATCTACTGTCATACATATACACAGTGACTAAATGGTTCTTTATCAGGCCATAAAGAATTAACTAGGCAATTACCTACCTGAATAGAAACAGTCTGGAATCTAATAACCCCTGGTCGACATATTGATTTACAAATGAGCAGGAACGTTACAATCTTTTTGATATGTGTAAAAGATATTATGAAACTGTTTTGATTAGGTGAGGTGAGGTGAGTTGGTGTTTAACGCCGCTTTCAAGATTATTTCACTTATATCGCGGCTGCTAGTATTATTGCAGGGAGAAAGCCCGCAACACCATGTGGCTATGTATTGCGGTGAAACCCTACGAGCATCGGCTGGAACTAGCGAACCATGGGTGTTACTGCGCCGAAATTCAGTGTAGCATCGCACCCAAACCTGAGTGCGTATAGAACAGTTCTCTACTGCTGACAAAGTTGCCGAGCCCCGGACCTCTTGATCCGAAGCCGAACGCGCAAACCACTGCGCTATCCCGCCCCCTGTTTTGATTAAGTCACAACTCTAGAAGCACTACCTGAAAGGCATTTCACTGTACACGTATATAGGTTATTTTACATCTTCGCAGCTTTATACATTGCTTCATATCAAACTGTGTGAAAAGTGCTTCAAAGATCGTGTTAATTTAACATGCGTGTAAATTGCCTGATAAAATGTTTGCTTCATTCACAGCACTTTCAACAAATTATTACACGTTTTCAATCTGTTTTCCGGTTTTAATAGTTCGGTAAGAAATCTGATACTTTTTTAGGACATAGACAATACATACAATGTTGAATACTTTAACATTGTAATCATCAACTGCATGGAGACAAACAGCATTTGTTTAATAAAATTTTCTAAACAAGAATGATTTCAAAATTCAGTTATATCTTTTCAATAGAAAGAATATTACTTCTTTTATGACATTTACTCTTGTTGGCTCATATTGTAACCGTGTTAGGTCATATCTCAACAATGATGACGCAAATAAGATTTATGAGACCTTATCTCAAAGCGTGTGATAAAGTCAACTGTTAAATGTTACCTATATCTACTATACAATCTAATTTGTGAGTAATAATGAGGTATTAACTTATGTAATAAAATAAACGTTATTACAATATATATTTATTGTTCATGTTTCATTGCAAGTAATGAAATAACCAGTGACTTTCAAGTTGATTTCATCAAAAATCCCTTCATGCATCTACGTGGGAGTTTGATCAATATGGTCCTGGTGAAGCCATAGTGTCGTCCTGTCATGGTGATGGGAGTAACGAACCTCTTATTGATCCTCGCGTCACTTGTACTCTTGTCATCACACAGAATTTATCAGTGATGATTACTGTTCTCTCATCAGTTACTGTGTGATGATTTCTTTGAACGTTGCTTTTCATGTTATAAATTTCCTCAATCAAATAAAACCAAGCAAATTGTGACGATGTGGCAGAACTGCTGTGCTATTGTGTGTCGTCTTCTACATTTGATTCAACAGTAAGTGAAACATAAGGTTACATTAGAGCTGATCAAATAGAATATTATGACACCATTGTCATTGTGATCCTTTGAATTTGAACTGAAAACGAATCAAATACTTCATATGTTTATGTTTAATACAAATGTTTACCTTTTTTAAAATTTTACTAAGTAGGGGATTTGATATTCTAAATTGCATTTCTTGATGAATTCCGTATTTCAACTGTAAGTATTAAAACCCATTGTTTTACATGTCGAAAAGGTAAAACTGTGCATCCCTGAAATTTCAGAAGGTGCATGATCTGCCCATGGACACCAAATGAGTTTATCATAATTTTATAGGCTGAAAGCAGAACGACATGAACCATTAGAAATATTCTAATATTAAAAGAAATATTTGATAACTAAAATTTGAAATTCAAATGAGGAATAAGAAACCACTGTTGTCATAAAAGCGTTTTTCAATGCCTTTTCAAAGATACCTTTGAGCTTTGTGTACTTTAATGCACCTTCCGACCTAAAGATTTCTTCAGTACAATTACAAAATAATTAAGTGAAGAAAAGGAATAACGAAAAAAGTGTAAACGAAGCATTGTTTTTAATTGAAAGGTATCAGATGTATTTTTGTTTCTTATGATAATTTGTCATGACGTTTTTAAACGAGTTTTATGTTTTATAATGCGACATTATTACATCAATCATCGATCGTGAACTAATATAATAAACGTGTTTAGTAAGCCAAGTGTACACAACTTGCCTAACAACTCTACAGATCTAGTCAATTACCATTACAGTCTGCAAGAAGTTTTACATATAGTCATTTCCATTTGGCTTGAAAGAAAACAAAACCTAGAGGAAATAAATGCCGTTATGGAAAGACAAACAGTTAAAACATAGCCCGAAAGATTGTGTAACATTTACGAAGACGGTAATGTCTTGTATTTGTTTTTTTCTTTTAGATGATTGAAAGGAGTAATGTCAGTGAGTGAGTGAGCGAGTTTTTAACGTGTTTTGAACGATATTTCCAAAAGAGAGTTGACAGATCAGGAAGAAAGAATCGAAAGGATGAGGGAAAAGACGGAAAGAAAGGCATAGTGATAGATAGAACAGGTCGGGGATCACCACTGAACGAGCTTTAATAGGTCGATCTACCTATAATAGCTCGTTCGAGCTATTTGCCTATAGGTCGATCGAGGTAATTCAGCGTTTTAGTGACAGTGCGTCTTTAAGAAGGAATTTTCGCACATGCGGCCTTACCACCTCGGAATTGTCTTTTATCGTTACATTCCTATTCCTCAACAAAAAAAGACAAACCCTAGCGTTTTAGAAATATTAGCGTTCATTTCAACCTACCCCTTTCGTCATTTTCACTTCGGACCAAAATTAATACCACAAAGAACGAAAAAAATACCTGGCAAAGTAGACATAACAGACCATGGGTGACTGCAATTCTCCATTACCCGAGTTTCGCTTTTAATGAAAGTTTTGTAAGCATAGATTTTTCTTGCACCGTCATCAAGCGTGACATTTTACGGAAGCCCTGCACTGTACATATTGCGCTGTCGCGAGAAACGGACTTAGGCATTGCCCAAAAATTGTTTTTGTTTCTAATAAATATTGTTCTTCGTGTGCCAATCATGGCACTTCTCTATCGACTTTTTACGATTGGGTCCTGCGTGTTACAGCACTCATGATTTGATGTTTTTACTAAGTGAAGTCATAGAAGGGACGAATTCCTATACCCACGTGCTCATTTGTATTTCAATTCGCCCGTTGCGTGGAGTTGTGATTTACGAATTCGCCTTTCTTTTACATTTCGCAATTCCTTTTCGTTTGTTCATTGCGCCTATTGCGTGGAGTTTTGGACTACGAACGCAGTTGCCGTTCATTTATTAATTCCAATAAACATATATCGACTATTGTCTGCGATTTAGCTTATAGTCACTTTCAGTGATCTAAATAATCGAAAATGTGATAAGTTCGTGATTCAATTCCCAGAGCATATAAAAGTTTAGTGCAATACAAACAAGTTAATTGTATATATCTATACATGAATCCTTTATGTGATATAGTCTCTAGTTTTATGACTCATAGTATATAACAATTCGTGGTAAGTGCAATACACAAACACTTGTAAGGTCGGTGAAATACACATAATTACATAACACATCATTAGTGCAATGCGCTGTAACAATATTTGTATATTTGGCAATTAAATCTATTTTGAAATATAGCTTGTAATTGTATAATATAAAAAACACATAAGTGCAATACAAAAACCCATAATTAAGTGTATAGTTTATTACTAAAGTCTTTCTTTCACACATATTTCCTTTTATGTAAGGTTTTGATATAAGAATGAGACCAAAAACTCAACTGAACTATGAGTTTCTTTTGTGCAATACAAAACATCTGTGATATATTGGTAAATTTATCTGTGATACATACTGGTCGTTTAACATAGCATTTGAACAGTGATATACTCCTCTGTGATAATAGTAATCGTCAGTTTTGAAAAGGTCTTTTATTTTAGATATAGTGTCTTGAGGCTGCAAAGAACATGACCTTTGGTCGGATGATAGGTGAGGTGAGGTGAGTTAGTGTTTAACGCCGCTTTCAAGATTATTTCACTTATATCGCGGCTGCTAGTATTAGTGCAGGGAGAAAGCCCGCAACACCATTGTGGCTATGCATTGCGGTGAAACCTGCGAGCATCGGCTGGAACTAGCGAACCATGGGTGGTACTGCGCTGAATTTCAGTGTAGCATTGCACCCAAACCTGACTGCGTGTAGAACAGTTCTCTACTGCAGACAAAGTTGCCGAGCCCCTGGCGGGATTCGAACCACGGACCTCCTAATCCGAAGCCGAACGCGCTAACCACTGCGCTATCCCGCCCCCGGTCGGATGATAAAACGTTTACAATATTTACGATATCGTGGCGTAAGGTCGGCACGCCGACTGTTGATTGCCTAATTCAGCAAGGTTTTCTTTCATCTAAATCCCAGTATATTTGTTCCGCTTGCGTCCAACCCTTTGATACAACATGTGAACAACAAAGATCCGCAGAGAACATAGTCAATGACATTAAGGCTGGAAAATTCTCCTCACAAGATTTGGAAACCATAGGGGAACACATATCTGAAGATGTATGTGAAGATTCAGTCAATGTGTCGCGTCAATACAAAGACCCCACACTACTTCAGCAATATGATGCTCCTCTTTGGCTTCAGCATGTCAATGCGATTTTATTATATTTCATCACATCTATGTGTAAACCTCACAACAATAACGCCATTGCACTTCCCATTGAACAAATATATTACTGCATAAATTAAAACATACTGCTAATATCTTTTGTCAATAATATTATGATATATTATCTTACTGGTAGCAAAACAGCTTGCAACGCTTCATCAAAATATAGGCCTTCTCCGTCTTACTCTACAATACTTAACTGGATTGAATCACAAAGCAAAGAACCCTTGCAGGTTTCGGATGAAGGTGATCTTGTCACATTCTTCGACAACAGTCAAGTCCTTGCCAGAAACTGGCGGGTTCGCTAGAATGCTAAGGCCATGGTAAGTGTCATCACTACACTTTTGCACATGTTCCCGCAACATTCATTGCAGACTCAGGAAGAGTCAATACCCTGTAGGTGGCTTAGATTCAATGTGCAAAATCTAACGCAGTCATTGCCATCATTTCTCAACTGTGACCTGTCTCTGTTTAGACATTATAGAGCGCAGATTATCAATCACCTCATAGGGTGCTCCACTTCCGGCATAAGTCATGACTTTGACCAACACCAACTGGTAGAGTCCGAGGCAGTGGGAACGGAGGCATCTTGCAGGGCAGTGTTCGACGAGTCCTCCACAAAGTTTAGGATCATAAGGGGTGCGTTCGATTAGACAACACTGGACAACACGAGTGTAAATTTTGCGCATGCGCTCTGGTACTGCTAGAGTCCAGTAAATAAAACGTAAAGTGTTGTTTACATAGTGACGCAAGATGGCGTTCCGGCGTTGCAATCAAATTAAAAGTATCTCCGTCGACCACCAATTCTATCATAAAACTGGGAAAAATAAAAAAATCAATTCCTTTGGTGCGCAGATATTCATTATTGATAATATTTTATTCATTTTCAGTCCTTTAGCAAACGATTGACAACAAAATTTAATGTTATGCTGCTCTTTTTAAAATGATGACAACTACACTCTGACAAATCATTCATGTGCTGTAAATAAACTTATAAATAAAACTGCACTAACTCGTGCAATGTAGCTGATGCAGTGTGATATAACTAGATTTACCTTCATGTAATCAACAATGAACATTATTTGTTCCAATGTACTTTTAAAAAGGGCAAAATATCACATTTCTACATTGTCAACTCACTTTTCCAAATGTTTGGACGCCATGTTTACACCCGCTCACTCCTCGTCTGACTAAGAGTAAATTCGTGTCACCCGTGTTTGACACTAGTGTTCTGCACGAGACGTTTTTTTAATCAAGTGTGGAACACGAGTCACAGGTGTTGTCTAATCGAACGCACCCAAGAAGTGACAACATTGTGGAGGCTGGCAGTCATATTGTTCCTAATCTGGTTGTGTGCGAGCTAGTCTTGTTAAACCCATGTTCCTGTGCTGCAATGAAGGTTATCTTTCACAGAATCCTTCAGGATTCGAAAGTTGGTGTATCTCGGTCTTGGACCGTAGTTGGTTGTGACCGGTTGGGTTGCCTTTAAGCTGCAAGGGTTATTGCTTCCACATAACAGTGTCCACTGTGTGATAAAAATGACATCTCCCGGTCAGAAAACTGGTTGGAACATCTGTTTAATGACAACAATCAGACGCTTCCAGATTCTGACGATCACCTGACATTTTGGACTGTCCTGCTTGTGCCTGGCTTTGGTCATATGGAAATCAATATGCTTATTATTATTATTATTATTATGCATGTGGTTTTACAAGATCTTGCCAGACTTCTTGGGTTCAAATCTCCAAAGGCTCAAGCCATTTGTCAGAATGTCTCAGACCACCACAAGGCTTGGCAGATGATAGAGTGATTGAGTGAGTTGATCTTTAACGTGCTCTCAACAATATTTCAGTTGTTAAACACGTGGATGACAAGCATCCGAAAGAGAGTGGACAGATCTGGGAGAAGAGGATCGAAATGATAAGGGAAAAGACGGAAACAAAGGCATAGTGAGATAGAAAGCAGGTTATAGAAGGAATGGCTTCTTCCCTTCAACTTGTTCAGCTGGGTGCCCCTACCAGGAGCATGTACGCTCCGGCTAGCATAACTCTCAGGGTCTCTGAAGCACGCAAACCACCACACCACGATAAGGTATCGAGTCCAGTGGTGGTGGCAGATGAAAAGAGATTTTGTTCTGAGGTACAGGTGCAAAACTTATAGTCCCATTTGTCAGAGTGTGTCAGCGAGCTTGAATTCACCCTGATGTTGCTGGTTTGCAGACTGGTTGTCCAATAAATGTGACAGAAATTATGAATTCCTTACCGATGTTGTTTTCACATACATCATGGCATTATTTCTCTTCAGATGTGGAATACGGAGGGGCAACCACTCTCTTGTGCTTTGCAGTGATTCAACAGATTCTCAGATCTATTCTTTGGTCTCAACATGACCCGGTACCAGGAGTTGTCACTTTACTGTCACCACAAAGTGGTGTCAAGCCCAAGAGTCAGTTCGAGCCATCCTTCTTAACAATCTATCCTATTCAGTATGTGATTCCGATGACAGAGGAGAAGGGGGGATTTCATCCTGGAGGTGAGGTGAGGTGAGTTGGTGTTTAACGCCGCTTTCAAGATTATTTCACTTAAATTTAATTTGATTTATTGATGATTATTAATACTGATTCATTTCAGTGATTGGCAAAAACAATAAATTATATGTGCAATACATTTTTGTCATACCTTACATAAACATGAGTTATTGTGTTAACATGTTCTTTTGGGTTTTTTTTTCAAAATTTAGGATAGCCCTACATATTGACATAATATAATTATAATGACACCTATAAGGGAATGTATAAAATTTAATGTTAGAGAGGAACTTAACCCAGATATTTCAACATTGATTTAATTTTATTTCAATAACTAAAATGGAAGACTTATTTTATGGTTAATAAAGCAGTGTAAAAAAATGGTATTTATTTATGCCATAGGATCTACAAACATGTCAAGAACGTGGTTGCAAAGCCCTCCCCTTTCCTCTCATCCACATCACCTTTTTCTGTCAATAAATATGGTCAATTTTCTTTTCACTCAGCCAAACAAGGCATTCTTTTCCGTTTCATTAAAACAAGCATGTACAAAGAAAAGATAGAGAATGCAAACAATAAAAGACAAGAAATATCTGATGAGTTTGAACAGCAAAGAAAATGCACTGCTCAACAAAAGGAAGCACTAAAGAAATCTGTGTGTTACTATAAGCATGAAAGAGAAAAGATGAAGGAGAAAATGTCTATGCCCAATTTTGAGGTGAGGTGAGTTGGTGTTTAACGCCGCTTTCAAGATTATTTCACTTATATCGCGGCTGCTAGTATTATTGCAGGGAGAAAGCCCGCAACACAATTGTGGCTATGCATTGCGGTGAAACCTGCGAGCATCGGCTGGAACTAGCGAACCATGGATAATTGCAGGAAGAAAGCCCGAAACAATATAGTGGCTATGCATTGCGGTGAAACCTTCGAGCATCGGCTGGAACTAGCGAACCATGGATGGTACCACGCTAAAATTCAGTGTAGCATTGCACCTAAACCTTACTGCGTGTAGAACAGTTCTCTACTGCAGACAAAGTTGCCGAGCCCCTGGCGGGATTCGAACCACTGACCTCCTGATCCGAAGCCGAACGCGCTAACGATTTCAGTGACAAAAGTGGATGGTAAATTCACGGATGACATACGTACAACAGTCATGTCTCTCCATGCCATGGGCCTTGGTGTCAATAACATATCTAAATGTATAGACATTGTAGCCAGAAATTTATTCCATGTCAATATTGGTGTTTTACAAATTTAAATTAAAATGAACAAACTATACCTGTTTAATTTATCTAAGAAGTGTCAGTTCAAAGTAAAACACCACCACTGGACTCAATATCTTATCGTGGTGTGGTGGTTTGCGTGCTTCAGAGACCCTGAGAGCTATGCCAGCTGGAGCTTACATGCTCCTGGTAGGGGCAACCACGCTGGACAGGTCGACTTGCTTACTCTGATCTGTCCACGCTCTTTTGGATGCTTGTCATCCACGTGTTTAATAACTTAAATATTGTTAACACGTTAAACAATAACTCACTCCCTGTACCAGAGGCATTATTAGTGCGTGCGATGCATTACCACTTGCACTGTGCGACTTGCAATGTGTTGCGCACACAGACGAAAATGGCTTCTTCGGATGAATATTTGATTCAAGCATCACATGAAATTGAAGATCATTCAAAACATGTTGCTTCAAAGTTGTTTTTTATTTCAAACACAACATTTCAAGGTGTTGGGTACCTTAAGGGTTAAGGTACCCCAAGACACGGTGGTTTAAATTTTTTTCGAGGTGCGATACCGCAAAATAAGCGAGGCCCGTGCGTGTTTGCGGTATCGAACCGAGAGCGTTTCGACCAAACGCAGCCTGAATGTTGACAGCTCTAGGTAAAGTTATATAATATAACCATCACACGCCTGGTTATATGAAATAGCTAACCTCTGATAATGACCCGATAACCACACCACGTGGTGTATATTACATTAATGTACAATTATATATATTGTAAGAAATAGGGGTTTATATTAGTTTGGGATAAACGTGAGGCAAATCAGTGATCGAATGTATTCACGGTATTCTAACGTGGCCAATAATGTATTTGAAATGGCAGTGACTAACTTCGTAAATAATAATCAAAATATGTAATGACATCTATCACTTACCTATCTATATAATTGTAGTAACTTGTATACATCGTATTTTCATAGTAAGATAGTCACTACTTCGTTTCTATAACTATTATAGCAAAAAGAATTGTTACGTTGACCGTGCTCTTGATCAGTGGCCGCCATTTTCTCTTTAGCATCTGTAGGGAAATGACGTCATGTCTCGCGTGGGCGTAAGTATAGGTAACGAGGGTCGGGCCAAAGAGTATAAAAGGAGGCGGGGTCTGCTCGGGGGTCGAGTTTGTTTTCAGCTTAGGGTCAAGCAGCTCCCCTTTCAGTCGAAAGGTATGCTCTCTGGTTTTGGTTAAGTTTTATAAGTTATTTTCAGTCGAAATCATTCTAAGTTTTTTATAAGTAAAATTTGTCTAAGTTTCAGAAGTAATTTGGGGATATTTATTCTAAGTATAACGGTTTCTTAATCTTTTTCTGGGTAATTAGTAAAAGTTCTTGGTTTTAGCGTGAAGACATGGCGTCACTTAGATTCATCACATAAAACTTGCAATAACTTATTAATGTCTATATTTTATAACTTGTAAATAAATTATTATTGAACTTTAAGTATTTAGTCTGTTTTGTCTTCCAAGTTTGTTTTCCGATCGTAACTCGATCATTTGTTACAAGTGAACGTTTCGTGTCTTATTGTAGCAGCAGTTTTGTTTTGTACAGGGTTTCTTTTTATTTATTACTGTATTTGGAGTATTTTATTTCACGCTTCAGTGACTTTCTGTTTGGGGCAATTGTCCAAGCAGACTATACTACTTTATTTCAAGGGTGGGCAGCTTAATTCATTCTTGTCCTATTGTTCTCTGTCCAGAACAATAGCCTTTGCTTTCTCTCTTAACTATCTTACATAACCGTAGGTCTCTTTCTACCTTTTGCATGCTCTTTTCAAACACACTGCCTACAACTCTGCACTGATATGGTCACAGACTGGACTGTGGTACATGAATCTATCAGGTTAGTTAATTATGTTATTTGGATTATTCTCTTAAATATTGCCTAATCCTAATGTTAAAGTTAATATCTAAAAGCGTATAGGTAATCTGTAATTCTTAAACTAAAAGATATCATTTCTTATTTAAAGTATATTTGCTCTATTGAGGTTGTGATTGTGTGAGAGAATGTGTGATTTAAATGTTTGAGTGAAGCTCATCATTTCTAATATATATTTCTGTAATGGCCATGATTTATTATATGTGGCAAGGCATTAGTTTTTATCTTTTATTCTATTCTTTCTAGGAAACGTTCCTAGATAATCAGTGGCGTGATTGAACACCTCTGTGTCACCCACAGGGTATGTATCATGTACTAAATATGTATTTTATATCTATAATGTATTGTATATATATGACCAGTGCCTTATGTTTATATATACATCTGGTGTAATTGAGCACTGTGAATTTATTATCTAATGTAAGATGTGGTTGATATATCTTGAGTATTGAACTTTAAGTTACATTATTAACCACAATGAACAGGTAATTATCTTGTACAAGTCTTGTATTTATCTCTTTAATTAAGAGGTATGAACTAGTATGTTTTATGACGCAATATGACATATTTTATGGTTAACATGTATTTATTATTGTTCTACTGTTTTACAGGGTTTATGTGTTATCTATGTCATGGAATAAACTCCAACATCCTTGAACACACGCAGTTTGTCGTATATTGACAAGGACCTCTGCAACATTATAATGTTGAGGATACAGTGATGGCTGCAAATATTCTTAGTCACAGTTTGAGACGGTCCCTGGCCGTATGTAAATGACAGACTCGCTTTTCCGAAACTAACGTAATTTAACTAAGTACAGTTGAACGAGTCTCTTCCGGTGTAAACAAACATGGCGTCGTCCATGTAATTTATTGCTATCACTTTGTCCTCGAGAATTTTGAGTACACACTCGTTGGAAAGTGGTGAAATATGGTTTATTCGACTTGAATAAAGTAGAAGAGAAAAGTTACACATTTATACACATTTATTCCTGGTGGAACAGGCGAACTCGTAGTACACGCTAACAAAGGGTTATGTAAACATAGTCAATAAATTAGGTCACAGTTTATCTTTGTGAAATACGCTACCACACATCTCACTTAGATAATAATATAACATTCACTGACAATTCACACAAATACACGAATAGTTAACTGGACGTCCCATAAGTCCAGTCGATCATAGTTTACATAAGACCTACCCCTGTTGGTGTTACAATATGCATGAACGAAATAAAACTGATTCAGTTTGTATACTAATGATATGTAAACATGGTCAAAAATGATTTACCTTCTTAGATATTGATTTTTTAGCGAGTGCTTAGGCTGCATAAAAAAATTAAATGTTTCACGGGCACATTTTTTTCAAAAGTGACGAGGGAGGGAGGACTTTTTTTTTTTTTTTTTAAAAGGAAAAAAAGTGACGAGGGAGGAACAGATTTTATTTTTTCTCTCAGCAGTGATTTTCACCGATACCAGGACGGCCATGCTGCTTGCAAACTCCGTACATCGATATAAATAGGCAGCTGCATAAAGCCCACTCAATGTAGAGAGCGTGTACGCGATGTTAGGAGTTTGCAAACGGAAGTACACTCGTTCTTACAGACACTAAATTATAGTGGACAAATGGATAATCGGGTTTTTTAGCGATAACGACGCGGAAAATTAAATAATTTTTTTTTTTAATGGCAATAAAAAATTTTGACGCGCACACATAAAAGTGACGCGCCGGAGCCCGAGAAACATTTCATTTTTTTTATTTAGCCTTACACAACTCACCCTTGCCTTTTAATCTTCCAAGATACTCCGTTTTAACAGGTCCAAAGTTTTTTACCTTTTCCATTTTTACCTCGGTTTATTTTTCTTTTTCCACATTGATAGTTCTTGGCTTCCGGTATAAGATCGAAATTACATGATTATCCTCTTGCTAAAATATCGTTGAGATGGTGAAGAATACTTAAATTGTAAAATAAATAGCTCGTTGTGTGGTTATCCCTAACCTATAGAAAGCAGGTTTTAATAGCAGGACTCAAATTTGGTCTGGCTTTTACCCGTCGACCTGGGGGTGCCCCTACAAGGAGTTATGTTATATAATTAGCTCCAGCTGGCATGGCTCTAAAGGTCTTTGAAGTACGCAAACAACCATACCACGATAGGTTATGGTATTTGTGTTTTTGAAAACACACGTGTACACACAAACGCTTGTTTCTAGAAAACGAGGGAGTGGACCAGAACCCCCACACTTTTCTAAAAATCTTCTCATTACTGATCACGTTCTCCATTTTACCACCACTGGACTCAATACCTTATCATGGTGTGGTGGTTTGCGTGCTTCAAAGACCCCGAGGGCTATGCCAGCCGGAGCTCCTGGTAGGGTCATCCACGCTGGACAGGTCGACGGGTAGAAGCCAGGCCAAATTTGAGTCCTTCTAAAACCTGATTTCTATCTCTCACTGTGCCTTTCTTCCGTCTTTTTCCTCGATCCCTTTTTCCCTGGTCTGTCCACTCTTTTTTGGATGCTTGTCATCCACGTGTTTAATAACTAAAATATTGTTGAAAACACGTTAAACCCAAACTCACTCACTCTCCATAATTTTGAAAATAGTGAAAACAACATAGGTGTGATTATTCGTCATCGTTGTGATGCTTTATGCGTAAATTTATCTTTCCAATAAAATTTATGCGACTGTTTTATAACTTATGTTTTTATTGTATCTTTCTGAAAACTTGTTTGGGTCTGCCTTTTTGTGACCGATTTATGGTGATTCGATTTCGTCTTTCTGGGAATCAGTGCATGTGCTTTGTAGGTAGTAATAATTCTATTCCATGTTTCCGAGAACTTACGTATGACGGTTAAATGAGAGTTAATTTTCTGAGGACCTGCGTGTGTGTTGGACCTGCGTGTGTGTTACAAGCTTGGTTGACCCTACCTGGAGCTTTTAAGCTTCAGCTCGCATAGCTTTCGGGATCTGTGAAGCACTCAAACTACCACACCACAAGGTATCAGTCAAGTGTTGGCCCGTTGAAAGTAAAGCACATTTTGAAAATCTAATGATATAATCATCGAATGTACATTTCCTCCTCTAATTCCATTTTACTACCACCACTGGACTCAATGCCTTATCGTGGTTTGCGTGCTTCATAGACTATGAGAACTATGCCAGCTGGAGCTAATATGCATCTGGCAGGGGCACCCACGCTGGACGCTAAAACCTGCTTTCTATCTCTCACTATGCCTTTCTTTCCGTCTTTTCCTTAACCTTTCGATCCCTTTCTCCCTGATCTGTCCACTCTCTCTTGGATGCTCGTCATTCACGTGTTTATTAACTGAAATATTGTTCTAAACACGTTAAACCCCAATTTACTCATAATAAGGGTAAATGTTGATCATTTTCGAAATCGAAACGTGTGAAAGACACTATTTAAGTACTGTTGTTAAACTTTTTGTAAAGTTTACAGACCACTCCCAGGTGCTTTACTGAACTGAAAACCAACACTTATTCTCTAGTTGAAATTTTCAAAGTCCAAAAACAAATAGCACACAATATCCACGTGGGTGATCTAATTCGTCTTGTGATTTTAAATGAAATATTTCACTTGTTTCCATGGACGCCAAATTGAGTGGTTGCCGATCTGATCGCCCTCTCACATTCATGTTTTTCAGGCGATGTCTTCATTCAAAGGAACCTTCCCAGTTGCCTTTCAAATGTAGCTCTGTCACCCGCTGGACCATTTTCCTCTTTTTGAATTCCTCTGAACTGAAACGACATAATATAAATCGCATTAGTCAAACAGGCCCACATTCATTCAATGAATCATGTCGTGCAACGTCTGTGGCATGAAAAGAGTAAATTTTATATCATATTGTAATCATAGATTGTTAAATACTAATACAGTAAATGTAATTATTGTAAACCATTGTTTTATATGTCAAAACTTTATTAGTACGCATCCCTGAAAATGCACTTAAAATGTATGATCTTCTGCACATGTACATCAAAGAAATCCTAAAAGGATGAAGCGGAAGGATGTTAAAAGATAAATATTTATCATAGTTAAAATTTCGAAAATCAAATGAGGAACAAGAAAACCACACTGTTGTCAAATAAGCGCTTTTCAATACCCTTTTAGGGCTTTATGTAGTAAACCAAAAGGTTCCTTCATTACATTTACTAAATAATTGTTATGTTTTTATTTTCTTCTTGAACCTTGAAACACAAAAATGATGTTACTTGTCAGGTTTGATACTTATCATTAAAGTAACTATTATTAAGTGCTAAATAAAATACCTTAAACAGCATTAGAAAATTAGCAATTGATATCTTCAAAGCACGTTAAACCCCAACTCACTCACTCACTCAATATCCAGATGTATTTCATCTTAGGATTTCTCAGCGAAATTCTGTGTTGTCCCCTTTTTCCAGTTCTAGAAGTAGCTTGCTGAAGTAAGCAATCTGTGTGCATTGTGTTCTCAGGCAATCTGTAGTATTCTCTTTGGATACTCACGTCATGTCCCAGAGCATTAGATTTTCATATTTTTGCATATTTCCAATTTAGGGCAAGAGATGGGGTTCCATACTCAAAATTCCAAGCATGTTGGACAGTAGTGCGTTTTAAATAAGTTTTTGCATGATGCAATCAGAAAAAGTTGTTATGTCCCAACATATTTCTCTCATACTGTGCAAAAATCTTGCAAGTTCCCTCAATGTTAGCCTCACTTACTGAGACCGATCTTTCATGCTCCTGGTGGGGGCGGGATAGCGCAGTGGTTAGCGCGTTCGGATCCGGATCAGGAGGTCCGTGGTTCGAATCCCACCAGGGGCTCAGGGACTTTGTCTGCAGTAGAGAACTGTTCTACACGCAGTCAGGTTTGGGTGCAATGCTACACTGAAATTCAGCGCAGTACCACCCATGGTTCGCTAGTTCCAGCCGATGCTCACAGGTTTCACCGCGATGCATAGCCACTATAGTGTTGCGGGCTTTCTCCCTGCAGTAATACTAGCAGCCGCGATATAAGTGAAATAATCTTGAAAGCGGCGTTAAACCCCAATTCACCTCACCTCACCTACATGCTCCTGGTAGTGGCACCTTAGCTGGACAGTTCAGCGGGTAGAATACAGACCAAATCTGTGTCGTTCTATAACCTGCTGTCTTCCTCTCACTATGTCTGTTCCCTCCTTTCGATCCCTTTCTCTTTGATCTTTGCACGTGTCTAATAACTCAATTATTGTTCAACACACGTTAAACACAATATCACTCACTCCCTCAGGTGAAGGAAAGGGGATGTCAAGGTCATATGTTAAGTGTCCTCTTTGAAAAATACCACTCAACCTTTCCTTTCTGATATTCGACCACCACTTTACTCAATACCTTATCGTGGTGTGGTGGTTTGCGTGTTTCAGAGACCCCGAGAGCTAGGATAGCCGGAGCTTGTAACATGCTCCTGGTAGGGACACCCAAACTGGACAGGTCGACGGGTAGGAGCCAGACTAAATTTGAGTCCTTCTAAAACCTGCTTTCTATCTCTCACTATGCCTTTCTTTCCGTCTTTTTCCTCATCCTGTCGATCCCTTTATCCCTGATCTGTTCACTCTTTTGGATGCTTGTCATCCACGTGTGTAATAACTGAAATATTGTTCAAAGCACGTTAAACCCCAACTCACTCACACTCAATCACTGATATGCGACCACCCATTGTTCGTTAGTTCCAGCCGATGCTCGCAGTTTTCGCCGCAATGCATAGCCATAATGGTTTTGCGTGCTTTCTCCATGCAGCAATGCTAGTAGTCGCGATATAAGTGAAATACCCTTGAAAGCGGCGTTAAACCAAATATCACCTCGCCTCCGATATGCGATCTTGTTGTGTTTGGAACACACAGCCTAGCTCTCCATACAGTTGAGCTGAATTTCAGTCCTGGCGGTCGGGCTGATGTTGTTTCCTCGTCTGGACACACACCCGGTACTCTGTCCAAAGGCCCAATTTCACTGCTCCTCCTTGGATAGAAAACAATTTGAATATGTTTGTGACTAAATCGTTGTTTAACAGTTGGTCATATTAAGATAAATATTTTAAGGTATTATTTATATGAAATTGCTATAGAAAGGCTCACCTATGATTATGAGATCTCTATTCTATTCACGTCCTGCACATCTGGGGTTAGCGCGTTCGGCTTCGGATCAGTAGGTCCGTTGTTCGAATCCCGCCAGGGGCACGGTAACTTTGTCTGCAGTAGAGAACTGTTCTACACGCGGTCAGGTATGGGTGCAATGCTACACTGAAATTCAGCGCAGTACCACCCATGGTTCGCTAGTTCCAACCGATGCTCGCAGGTTTCACCGCAATGCATAGCCACAATGGTGTTGTGGGCTTTCTCCCTGCACTAATACAAGCAGCCGCGATATAAGTGAAATAATCTAAAAAGCGGGCATAAACCCCAACTCACCTCACCTCACCCAGTACCTTTGTCAATCTCGCCCTGCATATCTGGAGTTGGTATCATGGACTGAAACCTGCTTGACCTCAGTATGTCATCTCTAGTATGAGACATCCCTGGATGTAAGGACCGGTGACTCTCAAACATCTTCTACTGTCAACTCGTTATGGCTCGATATTACTACGTTGTCTTTAGTACCTAGATTTGACTGAAATCTGCTTGACCTCAGCTGTCATCTTTAGTATACGACCTGCCTGGATACAAGGACCGTTGACTCCCAAACATCTTCCTCCGTATGGCTGATGATAAACATCACAAGGTTGATAACGATGCATCAATTAAATGATATATTTGTATTCATCAGATTTATTATCGTATTTAATATATCTTCAGATTTAATCCATACTAGGAGTTATTGTTTTATAAGAATACAATAAAGAAATTACTCAATTGATTACATGATTATTTCATTGTATACATTAAACAGTGTTTGATAACATTTTGGTCATGAATTTGAAGGGTTGCTACATAGCTTGTAATATCTTGGATAAGTAAACTTTTTTAGCCCATTCTTAATCTTTAAGACATATCAGTGCCGCAACGCGGAACGGGGGACTATGAATTCAGCGGCGTCTGTCCGTACGTCCGTACGTCTGTACGTCCGTACGTACGTCCGGATTCTTGTTAACGCGATAACTCATAAAGCTTAGCACCTAGAGTGTTCATATTTGGTGACAGCTTTCAATGTAGGAAGACTCAGACGCCAGTCGACTTTGGTGACCTTGACGTCATTTTCAAGGTCACCACGACACTACGTACGTCCGGATTCTTGTTAACGCGATAACTCATGAAGCTTAGCACCTAGAATGTTCATATTTGGTGACAGCTTTCAATGGAGGAAGGCTCAGACGCCAGTCGACTTTGGTAACCTTGACAAACTTGTGAAGCTTAGCACCTAGAGTGTTTATATTTGATGACAGCTTTCAATGGAGGAAGACTCAGACGCCAATTCACTTTGGTGACCTTCACGTCATTTTCAAGGTCACCACGACACTACGTCTGTCTGAAATTATTGTTAACGCGATAACTCGTGAAGTTTAGCACCTAGAGTGTTCATATTTGACCACAGCTTTCAATGGAGGAAGACTCAGACGCCAATTGACTTTGGTGACCTTGACGTCATTTTCAAGGTCACCACAACTCTTTGACCAATTTCTAATACATTGTTTACGTGCACCTAGAGTGTTCATATTTGTTGACAGCTTTCAATGGCGGAAGACTCTGACGCCAGTCGACTTTGATGACCTTGACCTCATTTTCAAGGTCACCACGACATTTGACTACGTTGACATTGATGACCTTGACCTCATTTTCAAGGTCACCACGACACTTTGACCACAGTGTAATACATTTTTCATGCAATAACGGCGGGGGACATTGCCATTTTAGTGGCAAACACTTGTTGAACTTGTTCCCAAAGCTAAAACCATTGGCCGTTGGCTTTATATTATTCATTGTTGATTAATATATCAAGCATACGTTGGAGTTTTGCAAAAACGGTTCCTTCAGATGTGACTTTAAACAATGTAGAACTTCAAGAGATCTTAGTTGAATAGGGAGTTAATTCCGTAGACATTCAAGGAATGATCGATCGCCGTTGGTGCGTTAATTTAAAGAACGTTGGTTCAGAAGTCGTTAGATCGACGATTTCTGCTCAGTTGATGTTTTACCAAAATGTTTGAGAGATAAAAAGATGCAAGATTGTTCAGACGATAAACCTCCTATGTAAGACAATCAGAGCGTTTAAAAGTGTTAGTTATTATTTACACATAAATTGAACGCATGAAAACAAATTGGCAGTTCAATGCTATGTTTCAATTGATATATTCTTTGAACAACACTGGCAATCTAGATTGGTTTGCGCACACTATAGAATAACAAATACTAACCATCGTAGCGTACTTTAAAGCCAAACATATTCATGAAATCACAAGTTTAATTTGACATCACGTAAACATTTTAATACTTGAGAGAGAATTGCACGTCGTGATCCGAAACTTTTGTCCACATGCCATCTGTACTGAAATGAACATGAACGAAAATTCAGCAGACAGTACGTCATATTAATAAAACTGTCTACATCTGCTGAGCAACGCACCGTTTTTAAAACAGTCACTTTATTACTGATTGGCTGTTTATCATTACAGTGACTACCTTTTTATATCTTGTGTTACTTTAAATAAACAGGCTCTTCCATTAAACCAATGATAATCTTCAAAGACTAGACAGCATGAAATAACAACTGGTTAAGCGTATTTGTTATTGTTACCCAAGAGCTGCACTGCCTCAAATAGTGTGTGCTTATTTGGTCTTACCTTACCCTCCTCGTGCTTTGAATAATCCACAGAAAAACCCCATTTAACACCCATCAAGACGGACTGATATATTAAATGACGACTTACGATAATGGTGCCCTTAAAATCAAGTTAACACTTGGAATCATCTGTAGAACTATATATATATATATTCAAATTCTACTATCTCGTATTTGTAGGCTGTGTAATAACGATATTTAAATATAAAGGAGTCAAATGAGCAAGCGACATTGTAAAGTGGTATAGACGGAATATACCAACATATCGATACATATTTAAATTTTGCTAATTATTTATATTTAGTAAGCTGCTCATTCTTTAGCTAGATCTATGAACTCTGTAAACCATTCTCTCTTGACCATTGGTTCCAAACAAATAGGGGGCGGGATAGCGCAGTGGTTAGCGCGTTCGGCTTCGGATCAGGAGGTCCGTGGTTCGAATCCCGCCAGGGGCTCGGCAACTTTGTCTGCAGTAGAGAACTGTTCTACACGCAGTCAGGTTTGGCTGCAATGCTACACTGAAATTCAGCGCAGTACCACCCATGGTTCGTTAGTTCCAGCCGATGCTCGCAGGTTTCACCGCAATGCATAGCCACAATGGTGTTGCGGGCTTTCTCCCTGCAATAATTCTAGCAGCCGCGATATAAGTGAAATAATCTTGAAAGCGGCGTTAAACACCACCTCACCTCACCTCCAAACAAATACTTTTATCAACTACAGTACCGTATAGTCTTTGAAATGTTATCTTCAAAGCCATTTTTGTATCTACATTCCTTACAGAAAGCTTTTAAAAATTCAACAAATATAGAATTTAAATAACAGTTAACTATTGCTCATTTATTCTATTACAATGCAAACAATAAACTTAAAACCGTGGTTCATTCTAATAATAAAATCTTTGATTTTATAAGGTGAATGCAAACTTTCAACTAAAACATTTGCATTACAATCCAATGACATGTCATCAAGTTTGGTTTAAAGGATAGTTTTCAAAAGGATAAGATGGCCAATCAGTTGCCTATACATGGCAAAAACGATGAATCCATCAATCAAATGCAATGTCGTCCAAATGTGCCTGTAGGATTAACCGTGGAAAATGATCTCTTTAAAAATATATCTTTGTCGATTTTCAAAAATCGGAGGTTACTCAAGATAAACAAACCTACCTTTACCTGTTCTTGCAAGACTTCAGATTTTAAAAATATCGGAAACGATATATAATACACCGGGAAGAAAACGTTTGTGAAAACAAATCTCATAATGCTCGTTTGACGAAACTTTAATCGGCAGGGAAGCGTCAAAGTGTCCCTCAAAACGGTAAATCAAGTCGGGACGTAGGAGAAAGATTCGATGTGTCAAGCGTCAAAGTGTTCCTCAAACCGGTAAATCAAATCGAAATGTAGGAGGAATCTTCAATGTCCACGCCCTCTACTATCCAATACACATTATTTAAGAACTACAACAGGGTTTAACCACAATTAAGAAGTATCTCTTTGAACATTAGTGATTTCGTCATAATATGTTATATGAAAGCATTGATATGGCGTTCACTGAAAGTTTTCAGCCATACAAAATTCTGATCGGATCTCTATGCCCTGATGTCTGTTTGAAGTAAAGGGAGTACTATTTTAACATGTTTTAGTCGAAAAAATGAAATGAGAGAAGTACCAAGTTCAGATCCTTGATGTAAAGTTGAGCTTCATTTTAACAATTATTCATGACGTCATTTGTTCTTTTCTTAGTAGATCATCATTAGAACGTTAATCTCAACCTTGAATGAACATGCTTGTAATGCTAATTTTGAGTACAGAAAAGTAACAAAATAAAAGTTCACGTACAAGCTGAGTATGTTAGCGTACACGAAATAAGACAGACACAAGTTCTCATAGAACCCAAGTTCATTATCATTTTCTACTTTGTGAGTTACTAAATGCATATATTATATTTGATTGGTTGACGATTCATCTCTAAATTGAAGTCCATTGTGAAATATCCACGTCTTGCAGTTCTCTTCAAAGAAGCTTTTTGACCAATACATTTCACGAATCTTTAATATCTTCTCAAAATAACCTTTAATTTTGTTCACGTCAAGTGTGTCTAGTTTTATGTGATAAAAGAGAGCATGGGTATTAATTACATGTTTTAAACAGATAATGTTTTCAGGTTGACAGCTCAGGAAACATCAAAAGATTTATTTTAATAACGACAATAATCAAGACAAGATGTCCCTCTGTGTTCCTGTCAGGAAATTGCTTTATTGTTCTTCTTTGTTGACAGAACACAACAAATCAACATTCGTCTTTCATTAAACTTTTCTTAAATTGGCTGATTGCAATTGTAGCAGCGTCCGCCTGTCAGATAATTATACGCCCATAGTTCAGTGATGTAATGCTGGTTTGATAATTATCGTAGGATGTTAATTTTCATCAAGGAAGTCGGTCAGTCGTCGTTTGAATGCAGATAATTGTTTCCTAAGTGTCCACTTCATTGTCATCGTTGGAGGCAAAAACTTAAGGAACTGGTGGTTAGCATTTATCACTCAAATAAGAAAGGACTGTTTGGTGTGAGTAAAGGAACCATCTCTCAGCAATAACGCTATCGATGTAACCTATTTATTCGTGAAATTAATTCCTATGTCGAATCTGAAATCATGTTTTTTAAGGAATGACAGTCTTTCAACGGAAATGATGTTAAATCCAAGTATTAGAATGAATCAATAGATTCAAGTATCAGTTTTGTCAATTATATTCGTCAAGTATATCGGATATTTAATATCAAACTAAATTAACTTCTGACACTTTGTTCCCTATAGAGAGAGAAGAATATTTGAGGCCTTTGTGACAAATTCTTTTTTAATAACAATCCGCTTATACATAGTTGAACTTGCCACACTTAAAACATTTTCAATCAAAGAGTTGACTGAATAATACAAAGAGGTTATTCTCCTGACAGAACACGCAATGCAATGATATCTTATGTGTGTTATTTCTAAAAAATTCTTTCTACAAAATGCAAACTAAAAAAAGAATATTTCGTCCCTTTTAGAATAACACTAGTCATTGGACGCACAACAGGTTTTAATTTGTGTTTTATCTTCTGAAACTCGCATGTTGAAAGCTTGACTGACGAGAATATTTGACTCACGTGTTCTTTCTGCGTGGTGTCATAATTTCCTCCCTATACCATGGGGGAACTCATTTCCATTTGAAAAAACACACGATTCTCATGCATGGAAACATGCATCCGTTTTCGATATCCTTGTGAATAGAGAATCGTATTTCTTTTCATATTCCAATTTAATTCATTGATTTTCGAGCAACTTGATTGTTTATATGGTGGTACATTTAACGTAGCATTAAATGCATATCAGTTCAATTTAGAAACAAATGAATGGTTTAAGTCGTTACGTTTAAACAGACAATTTATGGTAGCTTGTGTGACCAAAGACACATGTATTTCAATAAACCTTCTGTCGTTGATATAATGTGGCTATACAGATGTTGCAGGAATTATTTTGTCTTCTTCGTATACAATTGGAGTTATTTCTAACTTCACAAGAAATAATTGTCATTTAGTTAGTATTCAGTATATTATAAATTTCTTGAAGAATGTCCTAAAGTGTCTACCCGACTGAAATTGAAAATAAAAACTGAAAATTTCCCTTAAGTCTTATTTCGTTATTTCTTTTCATGGAGGTAGAGCGGTATTAATCAATTAATTTCATATCACCATATTTAGCACTTGACAGAATGAGAGCGGTCACAATGCATTTTAAATTTGATTGGTGAAAAGAGTGTCATTTCGCTAGTTGCAATGAAATACGGCTGACATTTAATCACGAGATTCTGAAGAACTGTTAAAATTACTCAGTTGAGATTTAAATTTAACAAAATTAAAAAATGTGTTTCTAATTCCAGATGTTAAAGGTCCTTTGAAGTCTCCAAATCTTGGAAAGGGTAATGAGGTATTGTTTTTCTTTTGTGGTGAATGAAACCCGAACTAATGAGAGATTTCTGACTTATTTGGAATAATTACTCATTTAATTCTGTTATGTTTGAGCGTTTTAGAACCGTAACATTTTATTTGTTTTATTATAGAACGTTTGTAAAGTTTTAACAAATTTGCAACAATATTTCATACATTCACCTTCACCACATACACAGTCCATGGTCATCCATCTTGATGTTTCTTTTATTTCTGAAACAACTGTAAAGTGTATAGTCAGTTTACTGCGCAATTCTTTATATTATTTTAATATTCTATCAGAATGTTTAAGCATAGTATACTATAGTGTTTCGGGCTTTCTTCCTGCAATTATACTAGCAGCCGCGATATAAGTGAAATAATCATTAAAAAAGGTGTTAAACCTCAACTCACCTCACCTCACACTTTAGGGTTTCAATGTCATCAGAGCTTACCTCATGTTACATTGTAATTTCTCCCCATTTTGAAATATTTGAAATGTTAAAAACATGGTTTCCAGGCATATATCATTCAAATGTCTTGTTCAAAAAGTTAACATGATTATGTCCAAAGTTATCAAACGTGTGATGAAAGTATTTGAAGTGTGAAGTTTAAAGGCTGCAACATTCTATAACTCTCGACGCATTTTTCCTTTAAAGAAAGAATGCTATTTGTAGGAAATATATGTAGCTCTCCAAATAATTCGTTTCTTCCATTATCTCTACAACTCACTCTTTCAAGGAACATCTTAAATAAAACAGTTAACTAAATAATACAAAAAGGCGATTCTCTTGACAGGACACGCAATGAAATGACATTTACAGCGGTGTATGTTTATTTGAAACGAGTGGCCTACTTAAGAAGTGTGTTAAAACGATTCTGTACAAAAAACAACAAACTAAAACCTTACTATTCCCAGTAAGGCTGGCATTGTGGCTCAATGTATACCAACATAACAGTTCCTGCATGTGCTTTTGCTTTGTGTATTTACATTTGATTAAATGTTTACAGGTGTTGCGTTGTAAAAAGTGAAACGTAAAGTTGTATCAACAGTTTCCAAAATGCAATGCAAAATCAGAAATGAATTTTTACATCTTTACTCATTGCAAAAAGTTAAACATGCTTCAAATTCGATTGCTTTTTCTAAAAATTACACATGGAGAGCTGAACTGTCGTGAATAATGGACCTCACAAGTTCCTTCTCAGGATTTTCTTGCTTTCTTCTCTATATTCAGTATTCATTACATTACCTCCCTCCTGTGACTTACTGATGCATTTTTATTCCCAACCGGCCAAGCCGAAAGGAGATATTGTCGTGGCACGTCAGTCCTGAAAAGGGTACCTGTCTTACGAAATCAACCCCTCCCATAGTTTATGTTATCAGTCTTTCTGAAACATTCCACATGCTTTTTAATATATTTCAGTGGTGTATCCTTTTTTTGCATGATCCTGAAGTTTGTGTAACAAATACCTCGTGATAAATGCACCAAGAGAATTGTCGCTGTTTAACTTCTTCTTCTAAAGTGCTGCTTGTCCTCAGTTAAGATGCCTAGATAAATTGTCTAAATGGATGTGAGGTGATTTGGTATAACGCCGCTTTCGAGAGTATTTCACTTATATCACGGCTGCTAGTATTATTGCAGGGATAAAACGTGCAACACCATTGTGACTCTGCATTGCGGTGAAACCTGCAAGCAAAGGCTTTGATTGTCCCAATAGAAATCGTGAATTCATTAAATCAGTGTCTTCAACTGATTTATTTAGTATCAGTGTTATAAACTACGAATCAGAAAAAGATATGGTGCAACACCTCGATGGCTGTTTGATGACAGAATATGTATCAGGTATTGATCGTACTTTTAGTAAGGCTTTGATTTGTAAAATTGTTATCGGCAAAAGTTTCAGACACTGCAAAAACTTTCGCTAGAGAATAGCTTATTGGTTTGAACGACTTAAAAGGATTTGGCGAAGAGATATTAAGTTAGAATGAGCAGTAGATTATTGACTACTGCACATCATGGCAACCCAAGTTCAAATTGTTTTTTTTTTTATCAGGATATAAAAAAGTATATCTTATTGACCATTCCATCGATTCTCTTGCATTTTTAAAAGAAATCTGAAATTGCTCATACGGATAATTTGCATTATGGAATAGTTTCAGGTAGACTATTGATTATAATAACTGAATATCAGGTATTGGATCAGAACAATAGAGGGATCTCACAAAAAGGGAAAAAAATGTTACACGTACCAATTCCAAGACAATCTTTTGCCATCGGTAAAATGATTCTTTGTTCAAATGATAAAAATGTTGTTCACATGCAGTTTTCGCTTGATACGTGATAAATTCATCTACGACTTCGGATAAAAGGGTTAACTGAGATGTTTGAGATAATAAATTTTGATGTTTTGAGATTATAAGTTTTGCATACACTAAAGTATAGTAAAGCCATTTGAAGAATCTAAATTTTGTACAAAAACGTGCTTCAACTCCTTTAAACTTTGAGGGTTTCTTATTTTGTGACATTTATGCCAGCACTGGTTTTGAGATGAAACATTTATGATTTAGAGAACAGCAAATGTGAAACGAATATGGGTAAATATATTAACTTCTCGAAAAGTGCTGCAAATCTCATACAGAGCGGGACAATATGAATAGCAATTAATGTTCATGGCGATAGCAAATATACATTATCATAGTCTGATGGATATGTTGGTATCGCTTACATAGACACAATGTAACCTGATCTAAAGACTGTTGCAACTGAATATTTAATCACCAATGAATTAATTTCCTTTGCTTTGATTATCCAAATTAGCGACTTCAGAGTGGCACACATGAACATTGGTGTTCTCAGAAGTATAGACAATAACTAACGAGTGACGGGGAATGACAAATTATCTTTCCCGAGTTATATTAATTTCATAATTCTCGAGCCTTTGCGAGAGAATTACACAATTAATATAACGAAGGAAAGATAATCTGTCTATCCCCGTCACGAGTTGGTTATTGTCTATATAACCCATATGTTTTTAAAAGACTAAAACTCAAATATAATGAAAATAAATGTTTCTCTATAAAGGATTTGGATGACGAATCTCCAAATTCATACGCGTGTGCTGCGGCTTGACTTGACACCTACGCACCACTAAATTTTTATTTGTGAAAAGCTAAATGTAAGTTTTGTTGAAAGAATATCCCTTCTCCTCATAATCGTCATTCAAAGTGATTACTTTTAACAGTTTCGTATTATTTTTAAGAGGTCAGCGACGCCTTACAGTAATAATACTACAAGACGGCTCAGTCTGAAATTCTTGTAACGTAACTGATGGCACTATGACTGTGACCTATGACGTCATTACAATAGAACGGAACCAGGCGCTTCTTCGCGACTGTTAGCTCAAGGTGAGGAAGAAGTATTCAATAATCGCTAATTTTATAATTTTGTTCAATTTTATAGACTTGTTTCAAGTTTTTTTGCGGCGGCACATCGGTGAAATTACGAATGGCAACTACGTGGTCTAATTAAACATTGTTAAAATGAAGAATATTTGTGTCCATCTTCCATATGGGTAATAAAAGACTTTATGTTCTTGTTCTGAATCAGCCGAAGTGAAGATGAGGTTGTTGTTTGGTGAAATCTTTATCATTGTGTGTGCCGGGATCAAAGTAAAGCAATGGAAACGCCTTCAGGTCGATTCGACTGACATTGGAATAGTTACAGTGGAGGACGTTGTAATAAGTCTCCTTGAATGTATCACCTACTGCTCGAATACAAAAGGGTACAATATTGTCATTTTTACTAAAGATGACAACAGAGATTCCAAGTGTTCCTTTTTCAATATAACAACAAAAACATTTGGACATTTGTTGCAAAGGAAATTCTCGAGAAGACATTGCGTGACATATACTAGTACAGACGTTCGAACAGTTAATGATCAAGGCATTAGAGGCAGAAAGGAAGTGGACAATGAACATTTTGAGAGTCGAGAATCAAGGATGACCTTCAGCGTATCCCAAACAGGTATTTCAGAAATAGTTCAAAGGACAAATCAGGATTTCGGGGATACCTACAAAACAAACATGTTGCCCCCAAAGCATCTGACAAAAGATGAAAGTCCACAAGTGCGCTACACAAGACAGAACACACTGAAGCTTGAACCTATCTTTGAAATAATTTGAAGAAATCGTTTCACCTCGCAAAGTATAATGTGACTGAGAAACGTTTAGTCAAGATCCCGAACTTTGTTTCAATTAAAGAATATACATTAATTGAGATGGTTGTTGACCATAATATCGGAAAAATTTTCTTTGAGATCAGGGGATTAGCAGAATACCCCCTTCGCAAGATTATTTCTGTTCAATTTGATGGCACAAACAGAATGGCGATAAGCACTGAAGTAGAGATGCTAAGCTGGCATCTAGAACCTTGTAAAAGATTGTTTTACCATATTCTTGGGAAAATATACGTATACAGTTTTAGATCTAAACAAAAAAGTTTGTTCTAAGGGTAAAGTATGAAGCAATCATGATTGGCTTAAACCTCAAGGAACGGTATCTGTACTGGGCCAATACAAATTCGGATCATCTTTTCGGAAAATCAGTCGACCCAAAGCATTACCAGACGGATTGTGTCACATGATCTTTACGAAATGAGTGTGGATTTAGTATTATCCGAGCTAGAGCACTCATTTTAATGTGTTTCGTGACAATCTTATGATATACTTCAAATTGTAATACTTTCTTTATTACCGAATTTTTACAATTCGTAATTGTATAGGCTTCCTTTGGGACGGCCCGCTACAATGCCGTCAAGAACAATTTATTTATGACGTCACAGACGCCGGAACAACCATAGCTAGGTAAAAGTGATGTACACATGTGTTCACATTGAAATGTTTCACTACTTTCAGACTTTTGGTGATATAGCTAAAGGATGTCACATATGTTACAGAGAGTAAAATTTGAAGGATTGTATATAAACATAGTCAAAAATACATCTGTTTTTATGTTTTGCTAGTTTCGGTGATTGTGGAACATAAGAGTATAAACTTGTAACTTAATGATGGAGAGTGGAAAGCATTGTTTGAATTAGACTGTAAATGGCAACTCTCTGACCATATGTTATATCAAAATTTTGACCAAACCATTTAAGTATGGTCTTAAATACAATTTTAACTATGAAACAATAACTGGGATTGATTTACAGTTAACTGGGATGCATAATGAGGAATATGATTCACAGATTCGGCAACCACATTGCCTATCAAGGGCCACAACTTGTTTCTTTTACATTCCACAACCATATAAATAAAAAGATTAATGGTTAGATTTAATGTTAATTGTATTTACTCAATACCCACCAGCAGTGGTACATGAGCAAATGAACACGTACATTTATATGCAATACATAAAAACAACAAAATGGCATTTAAAGCATAAACACGTGATCCGTGACATGATAACATAATTATAAAAAAAACACTGCTAATACAATGTGGTTTTTATGAGATCAAACAAATATAATTTATGTGTGAGAACATCAAAATTTCTGTTTATACATTTGATAATTCTTTATGATAGTTTTTGGCAGTTTAACTTTAGACCTTAAGACTTTATAAGTGTATAGAATCAGGGCCAGGTGTTAACGTTTTGAGGAACATACGGGTTCAACTGATGGTGAAGGGCTTGGCACCTGAAAGGCCGTGTAACTCCTCCAAAACTGCGGATGAATTATATGATTTTCATACACATATTTTACATTTCGAGTTGTATTTCTCCACTGGACCGTCTGGTTCAAAGATCTAAATTGTAAAATAGGTTCCTGCCTTTAGAATTTATAGTAAAAGCCTTTTGAACTGCATTGTGTAGAAATTCTTTAGTTTTGTCCCGTAGTAAATGTTCAACTTTTTAGGGTCAAGGTCGGAAGTTCTTTCTCCAGTGATTGTGCAAATGGCACCTCGCTTAGCTTAGCAGTTTATCGTGCTTTGAAAAGTATTGTCCACCAAACTACTTAAATTGAACATTAAAACTTTATTTGTTTGTTCTATATAGAGAAAAAAAACTGGTATTCATGAAATTAAAAACATATAATTTTAAAAGTTCTAAACAAATATGGTTTCAGTTTATGATCTACGGTACTCCTGCAATTTCCAATAAGTAGGTTTATCTCTAAGTTTACATGACCAGTGTTATTATGCACTTTTTACTTTTACCATCTTATAATACTTCAACCAAAAATAAATGGTTGGCGACTATGCGCCTTATAAACAGTAACAAGTAACCATAATCATAAAGGAAACTTACACTTCATCTTCAAAATGACGAAAGTCAACACAAGCGTTTGTATTCAACAAAGGAAAGGTCCATTTCTAAAGATCTGCATCAAAAACGACATTGACAACTTCTTTAATTCACGTCAAGTGGGATACATGGCAAATGAAATGAGGTACCTATATCCCCTAGTAATAAAACATTATTCCTGTGTGTAGTTACCTAATGTCTCTACTGCCAATTCCCATTGTTTTATATTCTAATTCAATAAATCTCTAATTCTTTTTTCTCACTGTTGTTTGTTGTTTTCTTGCTGTGGTATGAATATGTACCCCATTTCATATTCCCTATATTCCACTTGATGAAGGTAAAAGCATAAAGAAATTTTAAAAAGATAAACATAACATGTATATGTAGTTTGATATCGGCTGTCAGAAAGAAATGAACGAGTGAAACGTTATAGATACAGTCTCATAAGTGCTATCTAAATTTCAAACAATAACGATGTCCTCAAATATGGTTGAAATTTCGGTTGGGTCAAAATGGCGGCTGGACATGTCCCTAAAACTCATTAATTTTAGATGTAAGTAGTATCCAGTGCTTACAACCGTATAAATGGATGCTACCGTGCAGCGTTACTAAGCAAAAATTGCTAATTTTACAAATAGTTATCGAAAGATAAAGTAATTTGGGTTTGACTCGTTGGTTTTTGATAATTTGGTCATGTTCCCTAGTGCATTAGTATAAATTGGGAACCCTTCACTGTGAAGCGGCCCTCAAATCTGTGTAACTGTCGTAAAAGTGGCGAGCGATCCAAGCAGACACAAGAAATGAAAAACCATCATGGCAGCCAATCCAGGTCGTTTACATAAAATGTACATACATTATTCTAAAAAAATAACCTTTTACACTCCCTCTTCAAAGCCAAAACGTTCGTTTTATTGCATTGTTTCAAATAAAAAAGCAAACTTACAATAAAACGAGAAGCAGCCTTCAAAATATTTTTTCCACCACATGGGTATTATGTCACGTTTGATGAATGGTGTGTATGACCAAGTGAGGTCACTTTGTCACCATTTTTTGACCATTTACGGATCGTTGGTCTTTATCCGTTTATTCACCTTCTTCTGTATTTTCCATTTAAGTCAATTTCTTTCTTCTTCAAAGTATTTTATTTCATCAATGTCATTATTTCGTTAAACTGTTTTTTTCATTCCAAGTTATTTGATCAACAATGATAATACAAATCATATATGATTTTGAAAATTAATCAAAATACTACAGCAAATCTGTGTGGCTCTTTTGATGTATTTATTAACAGGCATTGCGTAAAAACCTTATATCGTGAATTAAATGAAACAGATGATATATTTTTTGGAAATGTACTATCTTCCCTTTGATCGAATAAAACCGCTGTTAACTTAAACGGGGCTGTCTAGGCATCACAATCTAAAAAAAACCTTGTAATTTTGATTTCGTAAATGATCTTTCCCTTTAGTTTGAAATACTTTTTATAGTTCTTCTATTTGATAAGCATTCTTTGATCTTGTCAAAAAGTTTTATTTTGTTTTGTGTTTAAAAATCAATGTCTTGCATATACTTTTACAAAAATAAAACGTTTTAAAAAAGCTTTAAATGTCTTATGAAAAAGGGTAAAAAAAAAGAGTAGTACTTATATTTGTCTGTAGAACACAAGATCATTTCAGTCAAATATATGCTAAATGGTGCAACATCAGTTAATATTTTATTATCGAACATAGTTTTCAAGAGAATGCACTACCTGCAAAGTGTATCTTAATCCTTAAACCTTGTTGGACGTTTTACCAGACTCCGGATGAGTCTTATTTTATAGTGGTTGATAAGTACTGAATCCTGTAGTTTTCAATAAAATCATCAACTTCAAACAATTTATATTCCACTGCATGCCTGATAAATCATGTACGAATAATAGTTTTGTTATTTCATGTAGTGTAATTTTTTTAAATATGTTTTATATTTTATATATATATTTTTTTGTGTGCCAATTTATTTTTTGTGCAAGAGTACTCATATCTGAGTTTAGGAAGCATAGGCATATTTATAGAAAATTATAACACTTTTATCAGCCCTTTTTGACACAACTACGATATTCGTCAAATTATATGTGTTATTATCAGTTCAAGAGCGAGACTAAATTGTCTAGTCGGGGAATATCAGACTCCGGCAGGTCCCTTACTGACCACTTCCTTCCTGTCCGGAAGTTTAGCGTCCTGGAGATCCGGTGCAGGTAATAATCTTAACTTGATTACCGACAGGAAACAAACGGAATTACCATTATGAAGTGAACCAGCACATGCCATTGAGACTAGTCCTTCTGTAAACTTCTCCCCTTGCCCTAGGGATCTCTGGTCAAAGCAAGTATCACCATAATCGTCACAGAAGGGAGTCAACGGGAAGGCTGCATGAGTCTTGAGATTATGGTCGCTAACACCCAGGGTTACCATTCAACATGCTCGTTTAGAATTTTCCAATTTAAGTTGTCAGGTGTGAAAAGCTATCTCGTGGAGAATACATCTAAGCTATTTTAAAAGTTGTTAAGATAAAAGTTGAATTTGATTGTTTAAATATAAACAGCAAAATGATATATCTTCAATATTTAAAAAAAAAATAGAATAGGTTTCAGAAAGTATTTACCGGCAAGGTTTAAAGCTCTTTTTCTGTATTCGCCTTCTAAATTGATTAATTCAAGGGTCCTTAGAAGCTTTATAGGCTACAATGAGTAGAGTCTTTGTCTACAATTCAAAGACGGATACAATGAAATGTGAAGATAATACTAACAATTCTGAGGAAAGGTTCTCAATGGTAATCACGAGATTAACATAATGAGTGAGACGGGAAACACAATTCACGCGTCTGTGTATTCATTGATGTTTTATTGCTGTTAATTCTATCACGGAAGGATCGGCTGTAGACGATTTTGTTTGTAACTGACACGCTTCATTAAGGTGGTCACGTGGTGTCCACTCCTGGTCCGTCTCCGGACAATGGTTTATGTGAAAGTAAACAACCATAAAATCGGTTTGATGTGCGGGTTTTCACTCGCTGCCACCATAATCAGAGTTTTCCCTTTATTTCAAACCTAACAAGGTGATCGCATAAAGGGGTCGCAGATGGATAAGTGGTCAATACGCATCATTATAATGTCGCCAGTCAGATCGACCCGTCTGCAATTACGTCGCTGTTTACATTGCATTCATTGTATGCTGATTTCCAGGACGGGACGTATAACCAAGTCTAACATAAACCGAGAATCCGAAGTCTGGAAATTATCTTACAAGCGCGTATGTTTGATTAACAACTGCTAATTACCAAGTTTTCATTTTCTTAAATTCATTTCATCCTCATCATTTTCAGGAAGAAAATGCATGTGACATGGTTACTATGTAAATATGTAGTTAAGATGTCGGATGTAGGGCATACAGCATGTCGAACTTTAGTTTCGTTATAAATTATATAGGATATAAATGTGAATAGAAATATGTAAAACAATCATCCTGAAATATTCCTTGTGAAATCGTAGTTGTGAATTGGCATTCAATTGGCATCATATGCAGTTGATTAAATAAATTTACATACGCTTAGATGGAAACTATCAAAGATACAACTATGAATATTAAGGACGTTATTTTGACACTGATGACCATCGGTAAGATAAAATATGCACCTAATTGGTGTAAAAACGGGAGCCTCATACAATGTATAGGTTCAGATGTTCTACATTTAAAAGATATACAACATTTCCCGAAAATTGACATTCGGGAAAGTGAACCTCCATTTATTTAAAGATATACGAACGGCTAAATAGCAGTCTACTGGGATATACATGTATCAAGCAGATTCTACTGGTAACTACTATGGCCACCAAAACGTCGTCTAAAATGTAAGCTGGGGTGCTGTTTACACTTCCAACATGCTTAAAAAGCCACTCCGTGATTTTCATAACATACTATTTACCTTTGATACGAACCTAAATGTCATATGGGGTGATATGACAAATACTGGTTTTCCATGCAAATCTAAAAACAGCCTTATATATGCACTGAGGTGTAGATATCAGTCCAATATACATGGATACTAGTTATATAAACTAACAAACGCTATCAACTCCTAACTGCCCTCCTGACTCTTTTAGATAAGTCTCCAAAATTACGTTTGATTATTTGACGCGTGCCACTGTCCGGATTTCGTTCATAATTGCGACGTTATACCTATATACTATCACTGTGAAAAACCAATAAGCTTTAAAATGTGTCTTTTTGGTAACGCTATCAAATGACACCATTGATTAAGTTTGGCATATATGACTCCAACAACTCACGGAACCCGGGTTTCTAGCTCTCTGGTGATACGAGTACAATAAGAGAAGGCGAAAGTACAAGCGAGATCGTGATAAGCGTGAATGCCTACTGTGAGTGAGCTATTAATAGAACGCATGTATCTTCCGACCCTAAGATGCATCAAATCAAGTCACTCATTATGTGCAAAGCGTCTTGTAGCGGCGTTGGTCAGTGCATTTCTATAGGGGAAATGACTTCAGGGGCGACAGAGGTATCAGCACAATTGACCACGTGGGTGACCGTACTCACCATCGTCCAGCTAATGTCTCAAGGGCAATTTGGTTGTGGCAATCGACTGCTTCATTTGAAAGTGACCAACGTTCAGTACGGCCTGTTGACCTCTGCATTGTCTTTTTGAATAGGGAGGTCAATTTATGGGTTGACCTGTGACCACCAAAGCGTCAAAAGCTGTATTAATGTGTGATGTATGACTTTATAATGCTCCTGTGTGATGTAATACACTGATGGATTTTAAAGCTGTGGGTCAGATAGGATACCACAATAAAAATAGCGTGAAGAATTGATTTGAATCCAACGGCGTCTTCAGCTGTCAGCATGATGTGGGGTTTAACGGTATCGAAGCTCAGTGTATGCAGTTATAGCAATAGAGAAGCAATATCTTATCTTAAGGCATTTAGAAGTTAGTGTACTAATAACAGACAATTAGTACAAAAATTAATAAATAAATATGTTGTCATCCTTAACATTGTCTCTTACATATGTATGCTGCCGCCTGCACAAAGAAAAACAGTGTTTCGTGATATCGCTTACCAAACAGGATCCGTCACAAGCTTAATCATAAAATGCAAGTTCGCAGAAGAACTAGATTGATTAAAAGCAATAAGAGTCAATTGCGATTTCAAGATTATTATTATTATCATTATATTATAAAAATTCATAATTATAAATACAAGTTTAAATAAGGTAAACAATTCATTCATATTTATTCAGGTCAAAACAACACTCGGAGTTATACTTATATATTTTTGAATTATCAACAAAAACATCAGCGTTGGAAAAAAGTTGGCAAAAGTTAATACCGAAATAGACATTTTCTTACACCTAAGACGTTTTTTTTCAAAAATAAAGAAAAGACTAATAAACTTTAATTACTTCTCTAAATGTTATCATCGTTCTATTCTGTTACCATTTGACCAAATATGGTGAGACATTACACCCGAAAGCATACCTGGGAGAAGAAATTAGTTAATGTATAATTTCCAAAATATGATCCTCGGAGTTGACTCGGGAGAATAGCCCTTTTTTAAAATATTAATACAATGTGACATGTCAAATTGATTTCACGGTGTCCATTGTCCAGTGTTGATGTTTGGTCATCCCTCTAGTTAATTGCTGGTGACAAGTTGGTCTCTCTCACGCTTATTGTACACAAAAATAAGAGATGACTATTTTCTCCATTAATCACATTAATCCCACGCAAGCATTGTAATTTTGAATATGTCCCTGAGGGACCTGACTGAGAGTTCGAGATCTTCAATGCAGCAAGGACAAGGCACTAACGGTACTCAGAGGATTATAAAGGTTCGTGTACAAGAGGACAGCTTGTGTTGGGTTGCACGAAAGGATTCGGAAAGGATTTCACTCTAATCACACCCTTTATTTCAAATAACGAGTTGCAGATAGACGAATCACCTTTGTGACAGAATATCTTAATTACTGATACATAACTTACACATATGAAGCCATTATCTAAATAATAGTAAAATCGACGAAATTTCAATATGTCGAGGAAGAAAAGAAGTAAGAAATTAACATGGTTTTCTCTTGGGTTAAATTGATTGGATTTGTAAATCGTCGAAATCATATAATTCAACTTACATTGTGGTTTTTCTCACGATAACCAAAATCTTTTCATGATAGTCATAAGTAGTTTTCTTGAAAGCCGTATCCGATGTAGCACACAAACATCGTTACCATAATCGACCCTAGACCGACTAACTTCATCTGGCCGATGCAGTTATGTAAACTTTGTCGTGTAAAACGAATAAATTAGTTTCAAATCTGTGTATATAAATATCAAATAGAACTTCTTTGACAGGCAATCTAGACGTTGATGAGATGAACGATAAGGAACATTTTTATGGCTAAGCAACTTCTTTATTCTGTGGAAGCGACTTTTCGACATAGATTCTAATGTCGTTGTCAAGCAAGTGATCAAAGCGACATTTCGACATAGATTCTAATGTCGTTGTCAAGCATTAGAATCTATGTCATTTAGAGGCATTGGAATATGGAATAGTTAAGATTATTATATAGCACGTGAAGCTTTAAATGGTTAAACCAAACTTTCACTTAGTTTTGGCTACCACGTGAAACATTTGAGTTGACAATCAAAACTAAGGATCTTACTCATTTATCTTCTGAAGGATGATTTCATAACTTCTTCTTAACATAGGCATCATCCAAAGTATGGGTTATATAGGGATTAAAATAAAATAACTATTGTTCAATATATTTGACAATATTGCCCCCCGGGGGATATAGCTGACTGTGTCTGCTTGTTTAATTTTAAAGACAAGGCTGAGCCTATTACTGAGAATTGCAATGTAACTTCAATCGTTCGCTTCACTTTTACCGGTTTACGTTGAGTAACATTTTAACAAGCAGACACGGCCAACAAAGTTCCACCTCAAATTTATTTTCTCTAAAACAAACAAAATGTTGATGTTTGATGTGGGTGATTTTCAAACAGTCTATGTCTATTAGCTTATTCCATTTAATATAATCAAAAGCGCATCCACTTTAACCACATAAACCAAACAATAAGATAAATGTACCCTTTTCAGTATTATTGCTGATGCTTTGCTTCTACTCGGAAAATGTATTCTTAAAGTTGTTTCGAGGCGGGATAGCGCGGGGTTTAGTGCGCTCGATTTCGGAACAAATATACGGGGTTCGAATCCCGTCAGGAACTCGGCAACTTTGTTTGCAGTTAAAAAAATGTTCTACACGAAAGTACACACCCAAAGAATTCGGTTATCAAATAAATTATTTTGAAATTAATTTTCCATTCTGTAAACTTAATGTGCTTAGGATGTTACATTTTGATTGTAAATTGATGAAAAAAATAGAAAATAAACAAGTGAAAAAGTGCGATTTCTATCGGCTCAAAATAGTAATCTAATTTCATGGTTGAATAATTCTTTTGTACACATTACCATTGATTTTTATGCCAACAAGAGTTTCACTGATGACAATGTGCATACCATCATGCAGACTTTCCAAATGCGGAAAAGGCAAACAAATGGAACGGATTGGCAGCAGTGAAAGTATTTCAATAATATATATTATTCACATTAAGTTGAGCTTGTTCTTTGGATATTTTCTTTTCTCTGGTGACATTCTGAGTGTTATACGCAAACAACTTACATCAATTGCATATATTCTCTATGATACGTAATGGCATTGACAAGAACCATGCAAGGCCTATTTGCAGAAAGTGAAACTCAACGCTTGGGTGCATGGATGAAGACGCGGCGCCCCTCAATGATATTCATTGACCTTGCAGACCCTGTTTGTCTGTCTGTCTGGAGACAGAGAGAGGTTACTTCAGTATAAATGGTTCAGTGGCCATATACTCAAGATTTAAAAATAGACATTATTTGTTTTTTAAACTTTGCAATACATTTGTTGAAAGGGTAGTTTGATCTGTGTTGGCACGAAAAACGTCGCAAACTAACAAAATTTGATATTCCTCTCAAGAACAATACGAATATTATAAAACAGCCCATGTTTTATTATACTAAATGACTAGAGTTTAGGCATGAATTGATATTCTAATTTTAAAAACTTTTTAAATGTGAAATTGCCTTTGCTGATGGAAACTCAGGTTAAAAGAATATAAATAGTTTTAATTTGATGGGGGGTTCGAGTAAATTTAACAATATAAAAATTATACATGGTTGGCTTGTGGTCCTTTTCTTAGCTCTTTAGCTCAGATGACCGCTGTCAAAGAAATCCAACAATATTTGGCGCGGTTGGCCGAATGGGTAGGTTGGCTAGCTTAATTTCGTTGTTACTGTGTGATCAAATTTCGTACTGAGATAACGTTACGTTAAAATTACCTAATTTTGTAGTGAGCACTGTGTAAATGAACTTTGACTGCATAGTTAATTTCGATTCTGGAGTTGGTTGGCATTTGTATAACTGAACTCATCGTTCGTGGTGAGTTTGTTTTATGCAACAAACTCAGAATTCTTAGTTTGTTGACAGTAACCATTACTCTGCTCTATAGGCAGTTCAACACGAAAAAACTCTATTTCCTGGGAATACATACATCAATATTCACATGCTTTCAACTTGACAAAATGACAATTGTATTTACGAATAAGAGAAAAACATTATTTTTAAAATTGCAGGTGAAACGCATTCGTTTTTTGTTTTTACTTTTCTTCACGCGCAAGTCAAAGGTCAAATTTAATCTTGATTGATCAGTGTTGAAATTAACTTGTAATTTACAGACGGTAAAAATAACAGAAATACTTTTTTCACAAACTTCAAGTGAAATTAAACATCAACTGAAATTACATCAAATGTTACCGATTCATTAGTATGATTCAAGTGATCTTTTAAAAAACCTTTGAAAGATACAGTAAAGAAAAAAATGGAAAAAAGTGTTTGCAGCAGTTAAAGTCTACATCGTCCGAGAAACTGGATATTTTTTACTTGTAATCTAGGTCTTGCAATCCGATCATCAACACTTTTTGCTTTGTTTTTGACAGTTATTAGTTTTAGGTATTTTACTGCATATCGATCAAAGGTGTATAATCTAAAATATGCTTTCAAATCTTGATTCAATGACATTATTTTCTTCAATATGGCGAAATTGTTTTGAGGACATGCAAATTCATTTGGGAGGAAGTCAGACACCACATATAGAAAATACACCACATAGAAATTGATACGTAGTTATCAACATTAAGATACGCCCTTGAGCAAAGGAACATGATACCTTCTCACCACTTCTAGATATTCTTTGATGACAAGTTCACGTTATCACCTGCCCTCTGATGTACGTCCACCTGATTGATGAAGGGTTCTTGACATGGCGTTACCTATTTATGAGCGTGTGATACCTTAATGAGGATATGTATGGCTTTTATGGCAAATTATGTTCTTTCTTGTGTCAACAGATCTTACTTGATGTATGTCCCCAATCCATTTGACCTTTTAACCTTGGACATCCTTATAGTTACTAGAAAGTAGTAACTGGACTAAACAACTTGGATTATTTGAAAGTTTGAATATATTCCACTGATAAACCTTGTACATGTTTACATTTTGTATGTCATACAAATATACCATAGCAAGTCATTCAACAATTTATGCCTTTGATAGGTATGACCCTTCTATATCCACCCATCAAGTCACCTTTCATATGACATATGTGTCAAGGGTTACAGTATTCCTTTTCATTTTGGATAAAACATTTATATACCTTATAACTTAATCTATACGTGTAGCTGTAAGAATTGGAGGGGCCTGATACCACAGTGATCAGCGCGTTCGGCGTCGGATCAGGCTTTCTCCCTGCAATAATACTAGCAGCCGCGATATTAGTGAAATACTCTTGAATACGGCGTTAAACCCCTTCTCAACTCACCTTCAAGAATTGGCTACCCGTTCCACAGATATTCGCGTCAGAGTAACCTGTCTTGCAGGAAGTGTATTATCATATCATTTCAACTATGCAATTTGAAATATCTGTTCGGTCTTACAATCTTAAAATTTGTTCTCTTCACTTTGGTCTTGTACACATGTGGTCTGATTTATATATCTTTACATATTCAAGAAGAACGGTTTGAACAAAACGTAGGTTGTGACATCCCTCGTATCAATTATTATAAGAATTAGATCGCCTTGTTAACATATATGAATGACAGTTGATTCTGTTGCAACATCGTTACCAGATTTGAAACTGTCGATAATGAGCTCAATAACTGAATGACTGCTTTCTTCGGTAATGGAAAACCATGGAACGCCTGTAACATCTGAAACAGTAAATGCCGTTTAACATTGAACAATCAATGCCCGTAATGCCCGTTACACATACCAAGTTTCGTCGAGCTAGGTCTCACAGTTTTGGAGTTGTGGTCCGGAAACGAAATCCAATGTTACGTTTCCATGGAAACGGGTAAAAATAAAAATGCAAAGAAGTTGAAACCCCAAAAGGCACATCTCCGCATGATGTTATCGGGACGGACGGACGAACGGACGGACGAACGGACGAACGGACGGACGAAGGTTTAACATTGAACAATCAATGCCCGTAATGCCCGTTACACATACCAAGTTTCGTCGAGCTAGGTCTCACAGTTTTGGAGTTGTGGTCCGGAAACGAAATCCAATGTTACGTTTCCATGGAAACGGGTAAAAATAAAAATGCAAAGAAATTGAAAACCCCAAAAGGCACATCTCCGCATGATGCCCGTTGCAAATACCAAGTTTAGTCGAGATAGGTCTCACCATTTTGGAGTTGTGCTCCGGAAACAAAATCCTATGTTACGTTTCCATGGAAACGGGTAAAAATAAAAATGCAAAGAAGTTGAAAACCCCAAAAGGCACATCTCCGCATGATGCCCGTTGCACATACCAAGTTTCGTCGAGCTAGGTCTCACAGTTTTAGAGTTGTGGTCCGGAAACGAAATCCTATGTTACGTTTCCATGGAAACGGGTTAAAATAAAGATGCAAAGAAGTTGAAAACCCCAAAAGGCACATCTCCGCATGATGCCCGTTAAACATACCAAGTTTCGTCGAGTTAGGTCTCACAGTTTTGGAGTTGTGCTCCGGAAACATTATCGGGACGGACGGACGAACGGACGGACGGAGACCATTTCAATATCCCCCGCCAACTACGTTGGGCGGGAGATAAAAATAGTGGCTAGAGCAACGGAGACAACACAAAGAGTTTCCATATACTTTCACTGAAATATCAGTTAAATAGCTTTCAAATCCAACAGTAAATTTAATTGATTTATACAGTGTTTCTTTGGAGAACTGGTTCAGATTATCCAACCATATTTCCTGACGGAAATCGACACATCTTTCATAAAATGGTCGAGGCGTTCAAATTGCTCAAAGGTGATAATACAGTTAATTGAGAAATGGTTGTCAAAGCTGTCATTAATTTATCTGCAAACCAAGATTTGTTCATTTAATAAATAAAATACTACCTCATTACCTCTCACCATTTTGGGGACTTCAAAGGACATGACAGGTCTGGAAATAATTAGAGAGTTTTTAAGTATGAAAACTTCAATCTAAATTGTTCCAACTTTAAAGATTTGTCAGCATATCATCAAAAAATCTCAGCTATTCGTCACTTCAGCTCCAATACTGACACACTCTTAAAATGACTTTATATAAGAGTTCGAAAATGGTTGTATAAAAATATGAGCCTTACGTACGTGCTGTATCTAGATATTGTTTTTTTTATCGTGATCTCCCCTAAGTGCAAGACACCAAAATACAAAATACTATATATCTGACGAATAATAATTTTTATATCATTTAAAAACCGTAATCCAAGCGGAAGTACGTTTTATCATCGACATAATATTAGTCTATTTCGTGCATGCCAGTCACATTGAAAAGTCTTTAACCGAACGTTTTGACATGAAAATATAATACTTTAAGTTACATTAAGATACTAGTGCACAGTGAAACAGTGATGTATAACAAGCATCTGTTGTATCAAGTATTCCTGACAAAGTGTCTGTTTTATTTATTTATTTACGATTACAACGAGATGAAAATTGTTCAACATGTTTTAACAACTTCCCACTTGGCGGTGGATATATCTGACTCAATGTAATAGTTTTGCACATGAAGACACCGGCAGCCATTATTTTAGAAGTGTGAAATTCATCACATATACAGCAAATGCTAAGTATTGCCAAATATATCACGATAAATATTTCGTAGTGAAAGTTATAAAAGGAAACGCTAATGATATGTCCAGAAATCAAATTCAAACAAACGTTGTACGTACACAAGAATCGGGGGCAAAGGAAACCATACATAGGAGGTGATGTTAATTGAGGTTCAACGCCCCTTTCAAGAGTTTTTCACTTATTTTGCGGCTGATAGTATTATTGCAGGGAGAAAGACAGCAATACCGTTGTGGCTATGCATTGCGTTGAAACATTTGCATCTGAAAAGAGCAATCTTTCACAATGTTTTTCTGTCACCAGCACAGCATGAACCAAAATTCAAGCAGACAGCATCTTCTGGACAGTGGTCTTCGGCTGGTGCAGTGGCCGTTTACCAATCTATCAATGGCGTCATTGTCAAAAACCCGTAAGCGTCTGTCTCAAGCAGGCCTTTCGATTATCCCGCCCTTAACGTGTGGTCAACCATGTAACTTCGGCATGGATGACGTGTTTTTAGGTTTAACCAAGCTGGTTCATGCCAAGGCTCGTTTTCCCTTCTGTTGAGACATTTATGGCATAGAATATTATGTATATATAATGGGATGCTGTTTAAGATTTTCGCGTTTTTGATTTACATGAAATACAATTTTGTGCCATTTTGAACGTGCATAACACAATACTGATTAATTACAATTTCTCATGACTGTTCATCTCAGAATGGCATTTTGGGGTAAAGCATGTTGGTATTGTTTTCCATTACCTTTGAGAGAAATAATATCTCCTGATAAACGAAATTCAATATATCTATTTTACTTAGAGAAAGGTTCCGAAATTACAACTGATTTTTTAAATATTACACCAAGTAATGGTAGTGGACTTATGTATTGAGTACTGAATAATAAAGGGTATTAATCATGGATGCTCTTTTCCAGCTTATAGATCATTAGTTAAAGCTCACATAAATAGGCTTCATCAAATGGACATAAAAAGGCCTTAAGTCGGTGTGGACGATCGTTTGTTTGTCAAAAGGAAATGAGTTCCCCACGATATTGCGACAAAAACACGACATCACGCAGAAAGCACACGTGAGGTCAATTATAAACGTCACTTCAGCAACCCGCATGTCATTATGGGAAGAAAGAAAATAGTTTAAACCCTGCTCGTCGGTTTTCTATGGCTATTGTAATCCTAAGGGACGATACATTGTATGTTTGTTTTCATTTCGCAAAGTATTGATAAAGAATATACCTTTAACAAAACATCGAACTTTTGAATTGAATTCTAAATTAAAGGGAAAAACAACATGCGCGTGAATGTGTGGATATCAACATGTCTACAATATTTATATAAATGTACCATTAATGTCTATCCCTACAGGAGAGGGGTATGTATAGTGCAGTGGGCAGATCGTTCGGCTTTGAATCAAGAAGGCTGGACTTCGAATCCCGCCAGGGGCTTGGCAAGTTTGTATGCTAAAGAGAAACGTTCTACTTGCAGTAAGGTTTAGGAGCAATGCAACACTGAATTTCAGCGCAGTTCAAATCGAGGCTTGCAGGTTTCACTGCAATGTAAAGCCACAATAGTGTTGCGGGCATTCTCTCTGAATAATACTGCCAGCCGTGATCTTAGTGAAATACTCTTGAAGCGGCGTTAATTTTAAAACCACCTGAAGGTTTGATATGTTATTAAGGTATCACATCAAATTAATGACATATTTTTAAAAATCTGCAACTTTCATAAAATGTTTAATATCTTTGAGTAAAAGTGGAACTTCAAATTATTTAATTTATTTGATTTGAACAATTTCAAGTCATTTAGATAAAAAGTATGTAATGCTGTATGCTGCATTCCTGTATACTAATTTGTACTTATTTTACCAAGTAAATATTCATGGATAAGATAAAATAAGTTGGCGGCGAAGAATAATAATAAATAATATCGCTTTGAAGGATTATGGTGCCTTTAAAAAGCCTTTTCCAGGTCCCACTGACATGGGAAATGATATGATATATGTATTGCTAAGAACAATTGGAATATTGTTGAAAGACGTCATGGTACACTAAACCATGTCAAAACATGATTGATCATATTATTTGTTTGATGATTTATTTTTTTGTCTCTAAAGAAGACTTTGAAGTAGACACCTGCAACCTTGTTGCATGAAAATAAACTGAGTGAAAAGTCATCGATCTTTTTGTCATGATGTAATTCAACATCCGACGACATTGCGCCATTTGACCGTGATGTTATCAGTTGATTTAAATGATGTTAAAAAAAGAGGATTGTCGCTTAAGGTGTTTTGCTGATCGTTTGATCTGTCAATGGAAATGGTTTCTTTGAACACAAGTTATTTTTATGACAAAATTACATTCTGAATTAAATAGATCACAGAAAGTTGGTGATAAGATTTTTTTAAAATTGTTTCAACCATCATCGTACATATTTCAAGATTCAAATCAAAGTAGCTTTTATGTCTCATTTTAATGAAATAAAAGTTATTAAACTTTTCAAATGGTTTTCGTCTTTATTTCGGTTTGTTACCAGTTTGTTAATGCAAAAAATAAGTTAAATCTGCGTCAACAGAGACGAACAATAAAGCAACGATGCTATTAGAACACAGCAGGAGATCTGATATTAATAGAACAAAAATGTCATTATTAAAACCCAGCTTTTGATGTTGTTGTAAGCTGTCAACATAAAGACAATATCTGTTTCACACACGCAAATTAACCACATGTTCTTTATTGACGTATGCTCTTTTAACATATAACATTCAACGTGCTTGATGTGAAGAAAAATAAAGGCTAGTTTGAGACAACAATAAAGATTCATCAAATGAAATTGTCTGTGTCAAAATATCTTTAAAGAAAACTGCAAGACTAGGATGTAACAAATGGACTTCAATATAGAAGTGAAATTTCATGCATTTGCAAATGTAATATTACATCACATATAATTACAGATATCAATGCTCAAATAATTATAAGTCTAATGTTTATTTAGTAAAGACAAACTAATAAATAACATCCCCTCACCTCCTTTGTCAAACATGTATTTTCTATATGCATGTATGAAACTATCATTTATGTACATTACTTCTGTCTTAATTTATTTCAATTAGTGGTTGATTTGTAGATCTTCTAAATACATTGTTTTCAAAATAACAAAACGCGTAACAGGAAATCCCTCGAATTGAATTTAAGATGCATTTTGTATTTGGCCATTATTTTCTTTTCCTGCTTACAAAGATTATAAATCTAAGACGACATCTTCATATTTTCTGCTGATAATACATATGGTAATAGGAATTTCCTCTACATTTTAGGCTGTAAATATAACATTGACCAATAGTAATAATTTATATTGAAAAGGGCATTGCGGGGAAAGAAATTACAATAGCACAATTTAAATGTTTTCTTAAATTGTTTCAATAATAATCTCTTTGGATCGCCACCACTTGATAATATCTTCTCGTGGTGTGGTGGTTAGCGTGCTTAAACTACATCGAAAGCTATGCCAGCCGGAGCCTACATGCTCCTGGTAGGGTCAGCCACGCTGGACATGTCGACGGGTAGAAGCCAGACCAAATTTGAGTCGAAAATCAAATCTGAAAAAGAAAAAATTTCAATAACAACGACCGTTGATCAAAAGTGATCGTCAGTGTCTTTTGTGATTTACATATTTTGCTTTTTCTATTATGCTAGCGCTTTTTAATTCAAAATTTCTTGCACATGCAAACAGGAATAAAGTGTAGAAAATGACATAAGAAATAGTGAAAATAAATCATAGTTTTTATCTTTCATTTTTCTAAAAAAAAGAAATTATAGTTGACAATCATTACCAAACACAAACAAATAAACGAGTGATACAGTTTCGTAGTTTGAACTAGTATTACATAAATATTCCATGATGCGAGATTATACATAATAACTATTTCTTTATAATCAATAATTTCTTATCAAATAGATCACGTTAATGAACATCACTTTGACCAAGGGGTTGATAGTAATTTGTTTTGATAAAAAAAATTCTGCTTTAAATGTGACACAGAATCAAGTCAGGATTGAAAAGATTGTGAAACATTTTAAAATTTAGAAGTAACATGAGGTTATATGCTTTTTTAAGTGCTTGAAAAATTTAACACTTACCTAAAAGTTTTCAATAAACATGACAGTGCGATCTCGTGCATATTTGTTTTATGTTTTGTTTTAAAAAAGGCAAAAAAAATAATATTTTCGCAAAACAGCATCTTCAAATGCAATTGTTATACCTATAAAATATTTAAGAGTTGAATGATTACTTTGAGGCTTTGTCAGTATAACGAAGGTGAATTTGACTATGATTGGTTATCTCTGTTGAGAAAAGCACCATAATAAAGCAGTCACTTACCACTGATTGGCTGTTCATCATCGCATTGACTACCCTTTTTATATCTTGTGTTACTCTAAATAGGCAAGCTCGTCCATTACAGCCATGATAACCTTCAAAGGCTAGACAGCATGAAATGGCAATAGCAATGGCGTGTTTGTTATTGTTACCTAAAGGCTGTCTTGCCTGAAATACCGTGTGCTTATCTGGCCTTAACTTACACTCCTCGTGCTTTGAATAATCCACAGAGAAGCTCAATTTTACTCTTATTATGTCAAACTTTATTTTAATGATGTTTTCAGATGATGCTGTTCTTGAAATAAAGGAAAACACATTGACTCAGAAACATAACTTTGTTTGAAGTCAACTGAATTTATTTCAAGTTTCTCTAATTCGAAATGTTAATGAATCTGAAGGTTCAGGTTTATTTAGTGACACAACGGAAGATAAAGCAATATTTCCGTTTTTTCTATTTCTGATAAAATTTATAGCATCAGCAATAGTCCTTCTTTTAGAGAAGTAATAATTCATGAAGCAAGTTTGTGATGTGTATATTTTCTCATTGTCATTGAGTGTTAGCTTAACACAAACAGAAAGATCACTTTTAACTCCGTCTATTTACATGCAAAGAAATGTTGTTCAAGTTCAACTACGTAGCTATCATTAGAGAAAAATATTAATAAGGCGTGGTTAGCTTTGATCAATTTCATGACCAATATCTTTTGGGCGTGATTAATGGTATATGTTTATAACTGACCTTAAAAAAATATTGCTTTTAATGTTATCAGTTGATTCATGACAGGAATTCTCATATCAGTGGATCAGTGATGGGCAACATAATCTTTAAAAATACATACTTTATTTTAATCATCTATGTTCTAATAACATTAACCTACCTTTTTTTACCTATGGTATTTAATTAGCAGAAGTACAAAATAATATTTAGGCTAAAAACGGACATGATTTTTCGTGAATTTGAATTGATTAATAAAAAGTCCTGTTACGTAAAAAAACAATAAACATGTGGTGAGGGCTATTAATTTTCAACTTTTTAGACTTTCTTTCCTATGAGGAAGGTTATTTAATACCTTTGTGATGACGTTTTAGGCTTTTTGCATCTTTCTCTCACAATAGTTTCACTAATCACTCTTCCAAGGAGCTTCTTCAATAAAGCAGTTAACTGAATAGGCAATTCTCGAGACAGGACACGCAATGAATTGACATTTATAACTGTCTATGCTTATTAGAAACGAGTTGGCCTATTTAAGAAACGGTCTGAAAAGAACATTTATACAAACATCTCGACACAAAAATGTGTTTTCCTGTAGGCATGACCATTGGTTAATTAATATTAACTTTTCACATATGCGTCTTCTTGTGCGTGTGCTATTGAATAATGTTTATTCACATTAAACTTTAACTAATGATAATCATTTGTTTGGTAAAAGTCGAAATATACAATTTCTATTTATACTTTACAAAATGAAAATAACATCCTTTAAGAATAACGCTTGTCATTGCATACCGTAGAGCAGGGTTTAAATTGTTTTCTTTCTTCCGTTAATTACATTGGGGTCGCTAAAATGAAGTGAATAATAGACCCGAGGTGTGATATCTGCGTGACATCGTGGGGAACCCATTTCCATTTGACAAACAAACGATCGTCCAAACCGACTAAAGGCTTTTTATGTCTTATTTATTGAGACTATCTATGTTCCCTTTACCCGTACCTATTTCCGTGTTAGCACGAAACGTGCGTCTATTTTCAATGTCTTAGATGTAATCAATAGATTGAATATTGAAAATTCAATACAAAGCTCCCTACCATCTGCTTACTAGATATAATATATGTTGTTAAATATGTATGCATATTGGTATCGTTGGGAGACAACCAAATAATTAGGGCCGTAATTGTTGAACAATTCAGACTATTTATGAGGCTAATATACACTAAAAGTTAAAGGTAATTTCGGAATAGTTAAGATTTTGGTTATTGGATTTAATAGCTACCATAAAGTCACTCAAGGATGAAAGAGACGATACCAACCTTTAACAAAATGTGTTGAGGATTTGAACTCGGAACATTCCAGTGCACTGGGCAAGAAATCGTTTCAGGAACACAAGCAACAAATGCCTTTGAAACCACCGTGCTTTCTGAGATAAAATCAAAATAATAGCACTGAATCAGTATCGTTCTCAACACGTGGAAACTGGCGTAAGTATGTTATCTCATGTAGAAAATCATAATCAAATTGTCTCCGACCATATAAACAATTTTAATCAAAGCAGGGGGACTACTTTGCCGAAATTGTCAACTGCAGCCTCATAACAATTACATTGCTTACTAGTATCTTGTGACTTGATTCAAGTTATGGTACTTCATTAGCAACAATAGTACAGCTAAAGTAACAATACAACGGTTATAAATTACGTTGAAAACTAATTAGAAACTGACCGTTGGGCTTCTTTCTTTAAGAGTATTTTATGAAGATATGTATTTCATTAACACCATTTCCTAACACTTGATAAAAAGAATGAGGTGCAATAATGTCTAAATTTAATTAACAATGTGTCAGTTTTGGCGTTTTAATAAAGAATCCCTGAGATTTCATGCCGCGTTGTTGAAAAACTCTTAACATTAATCACTTGAGGACGAAATTTCTAAATCTTAGCAACTCTGCAACTATTCCCAGATCTGCCTTGTCCTTTGAAGTCCCCACAACTTTGTGAGGTAATGAGGTAGTGTTTTAGTTATTTTATGAACAAATCTCGATTCAAAGGTAAATTGCTGACAGCTTGGACAACCATTCCTCATTTAACTGTAACAACTTTGAGCAATTTGAAACCGAAACTATTCATAGATCTCATTATTGAAAGATTACAGTTTTGTTATTCCCTGCATATGTGAGAATCTGTACAAAGGGTGTTAAAACGTTATGTTTGAATAGCAAGGGGTACAATACATCATTTCTCGAGCAAAAACATACGGTCTATATTAATGTAGATTCAATTTTTAAGGAAGCCCATTTGAACAATATTGACAATATTACTCTATATACTGTATCAAGTTAACAGCAGCGACCTAAACGTGTGTTAAGAAAAATCCATTTCAAGTTAAATGGTGATGAGTAGTACAAGAATAGAATTGTAAGTTTTAGTTTTTGCTATAATTTTATCCTATGGAAACATTATATAAAACTATGCTGATTTATATTAATTCTGAAAGGTAAGGATCTCTCTTACTCAGATGAAGTAGAAACGCGTCACGCTTACATAAACTCCAGTCATGCATTGCATCGCTAAAAATGAATATTTGCGAATTGCAACCTGTTTGTGACACAACATGTACGGTGATTATCTATATCTCAAGATTGTACTCTACGAAATTCAAAATACTTGGTTTGTGCCAACAAAACGAGTTCTTATTTGACTTCAAACTTGTTTTTCAACATTAACAAGACTCTTCCAAGAAAATCGTTAGGAATGACCTTCGCATTGTTTAAACAGGGGGTCGAAACCCAGAGTCTTGCACCGCTCATTTAGTTCAACGTCAGTTATCTCAAATACTAAGCTCAGTTATACAAAGATTCATAGTTTAAATCAAGATTTTGCGCTTAGAAAATTCGGAAGGAAAGTGTTAAAAAATCGAAAAGGTGCATATGCTCAGTTATACATAAAATGTATCTTGTGCTAGCACCCAACAACTGACGCAATGTGCAAGGAATGATGTGTCAATCAATCATCAGGATACACTTTGAATGTCAATGATACTTACTAAACATGCAAGTCGTCAGTTGAACTGAAATTACAAATCAGACCTTAAAAAGCCAAGACAGAAAGCGTTTTTTTAGCGAATGTGAATGTGATTATGTTTACTAATTCTAGTATAACATTATTTCATCTATATACACCTGAGTCTAGTACTAAGGTTGTGGAATTTTCGTCTTTACATACTAGCATAAGTGTCCAAATCTTCGAATCTTTAATATACAAACAAACATAGGCTTGATATCTATAGAAAAACTAATGAAACTACTTTAAAAAGATTAGCTTAATTGATTGTCTGTGTAAAAAGTCATCTGTCAGATAAGGACTACCCTTGGATGAATAAATGATAGGAACTTACAAAGTTGCTAGTTTATGCTATATGCTCATTTCAAATTGTCATTATTATTGTTGTATTATTATTGTGATTAAGATTATGTTCCGGGTCATACATTCAAATCAGAGAAAAGTCAATAATGTAAAGTGTTGCTTCCGTCTATATGAAATCAATGCATCCAAATGTCTGTCGTGAGTGAAATATTACCTAGGCGGTTCTTAACAAAAGCTCATTCACTAAATGTGAATCGTTAGATAATATACACATAAAGATAATACTCACTAACTCTTGCTTCTCTTTGAACAACGATATGTTTCAGACGCGAAAAGTACGATATCAAAGAATATTTAAAGGTGTTTAGTAAGTATAATACATATACAAAATGTTCATTTATAAAAAAAGACGTCTTAAGTTGACTTTTAAGGATAAATTGGATTTGAAGCAATCTTCAGAGCTATCAATAAAAGCAATTCAGAGTTAGAGTTACCCCCCTTTGATTGATACACGCATACACAGCATCGGTTGTACTGCGTACTTTTGTGCTGAACTGAAAATGTACAACATGAAACGCGTATGTTTCCTACGCCATATTAGGAAAACGGGGAAATAAGAAACTTCTGGTGATTCTTACATTTTCTTACTCTTGCTTAAGCTAAGGCGAAAGACAGAAATATTTCTGATCAAATCAGCTTACACCCACGTCTCAGGGATTCACCCAAATTGATACTTAAGAAGCATGTGCCTAAACGTATGCATAATTTACAAATTATTCAAGATTTCGTTTCTCTCATAAAGTGTAGGCATGTTTATTCGAAGTAGAGGTTGAATTTAAAACAGATTGTTACATTTATCAGATGTATTCACGATTTAATTACTTTCAAATTGTCAATGAGGAACTTGTTATCTAAATTGGTGGATACATTGAACTCGTACAAATCAAAGGTGCAAGAGTGCTACAATTATGACTTGGCGGAACATATCAATATAAAATTGGTTCATAAATCAACCTTCCTACAATCCAACTAGATTATTTGGTCCGATAGATAAATACGGATTTCCAAAGTGAAAAGGTTCACTCATAAATCATTGATATGTTGACACAAACCGGCAAAACAATATGACATAGACGTCATGTATTTCCTCATTATAGTATCACACACTCATAAATAGGTAACACCATATCAGCAGTCTTGCATTATACCAGGTGATTCGGAATCACAGGTAAGAGGTCAACGTGACCTGTCATCAAAGAATATCTGGTATCAAGGGATCATGTTCCTTGGCTCAAAGACATCTCTCCATACTGATTACTACTTATCGCTTTATATGTTCGTGGAACTCAGATGAACTGGCGGTAGTTGTCTTCCTCCAAGTGATTTTGTGCTTCTTCTAAACACTATAACAAATTCCACATAAGGTCAAAGTCAGTTATAAGAAGTAGGGAATATCATATCATATCGTTTGGTTTCTTCTTTGCCACGATTGAACGTTGTTGAAATACATGTAGAAACATGCAAATATTTTATGACTTTAAAGCATAATCATTCTGTATATATTCGATAAACAAAGAAGTACCTTAACAAAAAGTTTTGAGCATGTTTCTTGGTTACCCCAGATTATAAGTCGAGTTTTTTTCTGATGAAATAGACTTTAACAGCTGCAAAATGTTTTGTCTATTGTTATGTTTTCACCTTGTCAATCAATAATCTGGAAAAACATCACTTAAATCTTAATGATGAAACGGTAACATTTATCACAATTTCTGCTGTTCGTTTCCCTAGAAGACTAAAAAGAAAAACTATTTTCAGTTAGTAGACTGGAAGGATGAGAAAAGTTTGCAAAAGGCGTGACGCGTATCTACTGCTATTTTCAAAATATAAGTGATCATATTATTTGTCAATGTAAAGGCAACACTATAGTCTAGAAGTTTAAAAAACACCGAGAAGATGAATTTGACTGCGTAATACAATTGCCCATTCATTAGGGGGCATTTTGGCCATTTACAATTTTGGCATAAAACGCAGTGGAATCGTCTAGTAAGCTTTTATTGCTTAAACCTAAACTTCATTCGTAATAGTTCATACTAGTTCGACTCTTTGAAATCGAAATACTCTTAAAGATCCACTCCGTGATTTTCATAACATATTATTTACCTTTGATACAAACCTAAATGTCATATGTGGTGATATAAAATCAAAACATCTTAACTTTTCATGTCCAAAAGACATATATATGACAAATACTGGTTTTCCATGAAAATCTAAAAACAGCCTCATAAATGCACAGAGGTGTAGATATCACGTCCAATATACATGGGTACAAGTTATATAACCAAACAAACGCTATCAACTACTAACTGCCCTCCTGGATGTTTTAGATATGTCTCCAAAATTACGTTTGACTATTTGACGCGCGCCACTGTCCGGTTTTCGATCATAATTGCGACGTTCTATCTTCATATTGTCACTGTAAAAAAACCCAATCAGCTTTCAAATGTGTGCTTTTGGTAACAGTCGATACTTCGTGATCAAATGACACCATTGATTAAGTTTGGCATATATGACTCGCAACAACTCAAGGAGTGGCTCTTTAATACTCTAAATGACAGATGTCTGAATTCATTTCAACATCGTCATACCAGTATTGTTAAAAGAATAGGTAGCTCTCGATAATTTTGAAACATTCAATAACACGTCTCAGTGCAAATCAAATTATAATGATTCAAATCTAAACGTTGACACCTATAACTTCGAAGAATAGTTTCAAATCTTTATGCGATGATGAATGTAATCAACGTTTTGTTTATTCGAACCTGCTTGGATATATGCATTACACATTTCTGATTAGATTTGATAACGATATGTCATTTTGCGCAGACATAATTTGTGACATTATAAAGATTTCGAATATTCATATATAATTGTCCCCCGCTGCAACGCGGAACGGGGAACTATGAATTCAGCGGCGTCTGTCCGGACGTACGTCCGTCCGGATTCTTGTTAACGCGATAACTCTTGAAGCTCAGCACCTAGAGTGTTCATATTTGGCGAATGCGTTTAATGGAGGAAGACTTAGATGCCAGTTGACATTGGTGACCTTGACCTCATTTCCAAGGTCACCACGACACTGTGTGTATATATCTCATAACGGCGGGGGACATTGCCATGTTAGTAGCAAACCCTTGTTTGGTAATAATGTGATATCACCATTTTCATTCTTAAATGTCAATAAATGTTTATTCAATAATTTGAAACGAATATGAATAGTGTCTAATTGTTGACATAGAATCTAAACTATTCTTTTATACAAGTGCAATGACAGTAAATAATAAGGTCAAGCTTTGACTACTAGACACGCTCGCACACATGAATCTTGTGAAAAGAAACAACAAACATATGTATGGTGAAGTTTTATTACTTAATTTTACAGCATCAGTCTGATATTAATACGATTAAGTCCTTTGTACATTATGTAACTGGGAAATAGAGTAAGAAGTGGTAATCTAAAAATAGATTATACAGCTGCTGATCAAAAGTTTGTTTCACTGTGGGATAATTCCTATATGAAATCATCATTTCATATAAAAATTCTTAACAGTATAAACTTTCAGATCATTTTGTACAGGGATAATGTGTTCACTACATTTAAAAAGGACGGTTATGTTGTATGTTAGGAACAACAATTTCGACATCTTCCAAAAAGTGAATGTAGTTCATATAACATTTGTGATTTACGTATTTCTGCATTTAAATATTATTTTTACACACATTTTTACTTGTGTTTGGATTAAATCGACAAAATTAATACTATATTGTAATATACCTTGGGGGCGGGATAGCGCAGTGGTTAGCGCGTTCGGCTTCGGATCAAGAGGTCCGTGGTTCGAATCCCGCTAGGGCCCGCCAGGGGCTCGGCAACTTTGTCTGCAGTGGAGAACAGTTCTACACGCAGTCAAGTTTGGGTGCAATGCTGCATTGAGTTTCAGCGCAGTACCACCCATGGTTCGCTAGTTCCAGCCGATGCTCGCAGGTTTCACCGCAATGCATAGCCACAATGGTGTTGCGGGCTTTCTCCCTGCAATAATACTAGCAGCCGCGATATAAATGAAATAATCTTGAAAGCGGCGTTAAACCCCAGCTCACTCATTCGCTAATATACCTTGCTTATTTTACAAAAGAATTCCGAAACCACTGTCTGATATCTGACTTCTTGCCTTCTGGTTCCCTGTGTTTTAAGGAGCAATCCTTGAGTACAATAAGACATTTTTTATTAAGCCTAAATGTAGAAAAAAACACCTCTTAAAAATCAATCGTGTAAACAAAACTTCACACTTGGTCAGATCAGTGGATTAAAACCTGTATAAAATGAAATGATTAAATATATATAACGTATGAGGCATAACATATTCGGCTGCGTCGACGTAATGTTTATCGTGTTTCGTGGATAGTAATAACTTTAAACTGCATAATGTAATCTGCAGTGTACAAGTAACGGATATAACTTCCAACGTTTTCAAAATCTGAGTTCAACAAAATGAAAACAACTCGACACGAAATCTTACTTCATTTACACAAAATTCTCTCTGCTCATGTCTCAGTTAGGAGCAGGGAATCACCCATCAAACTCTTAGTTCATCCAGCATCGACATGTTCAATAAACTAAACCTACCTATCCGGCAAACTTCACCCAGTATTACTGAACTTCATTGATAGCCTCAAACTGATTTTTCTAAAGTCAGCACCACGTAACACCACATGTAAGTATACCATCATTAAATACTCGAACTCAACATCGAATTTCAAACATAAAAAAGTTATCCACTATGACATGTCGGATTTATTCAATATAAATGCAAGGTCACTTTTAAATATACTTAATTCTACTCCAAGCCTTAGAAATACAAACGTTTACAAAATATTATAATTTTTTCAATTGTTATTTACGTTCGTATTGTTCTTTTGTCCAAACAGAATATTAGTATTAAGTATTGCTAATTTGTCACGTTTATCATGACTGCCCATAACGATGTATCACCTTCTATTTTTAAGCAATGATGATGTCATCAAATCTTTTTCAATTTCAATGAAACAATTGATGTCCATCTTAGGGACATGGGTACTTGGCCACTGAACCTTTAGTACTGAATAAACATCTTTCTCTATGCAACGTCAATAACAATCATTGAATGGTAACGCCTCGTACTATTTGCCAAATCCGATGACAAGGTGTAGGTACATTGCTTGTCAAGGCAATTAAGTATCAAAGAGAATATATGCAATTGATGTAAGCTGTTAACGTACAACACTCATAATATCAACAGTACAGAAGAAAATATCAAAAGAAAAATCGTAAATTAATATAAATGACCATACTCCTGAAATACATATACTATTGTCAATAAGCAGCCATGCAACGTCCAATCTATTTCAAACATGTAACAAATTTTGTAAAGCTGTTTACATGTTCATAGCTGAATGTTTATATCGCATTTTAAAGAATCAATGGTCGGGACAAGTGAACAACTGCTCTAGCACGAAATTGGATGATATTTAGAGCGGAAAGAGAGTGGATGAAGGTATTGCAGTTCTCGTGTTATTATCTTATTTTCAAACATCACAAGAATTCTTTAATGTCGACAAAAACCAATACAACGTAACATCCTACATTTACCAGATAAAAACATAATTTCAGAATAAAATTCGAACACACCATGCCATCAGTTTCCTTTAGCCATTAACGTAACCATAGTGTTGTGTGACTGTTGGAAACGTAAGATTATTGAACATTTGAATATTTGAATGTTACCACATTATAAATATTCTGTAGGGTTATCTAAAAGAAATCTTACATTTTAAAACAGTGTTACTGGCAACTGACTCTGTCCGTATTAAGACGGCAAGTTGCAAATATGAAAAGATTATATACATCGTTTTCTTTGTTATGAAGCTTTCAAATCAAAATTCACCAATCGTGTAGATGAACTGAAAACAATGAAGATATCGTGACCTTTTTATTGAATAAACGGCACTTGACACAGAGGTAAATTAACGCAATTACAATGTAAGTATACGGAAAACACTCTACAAAAGAAACATCTGAATCTCAGCGATAATGAAAACAACGTAAAATAACCTCAGCTCTAACGTATATCCGACAGGAAATTCTCCGTTTGCAGATGTCAATAAGTACCATTAGACTTCCCATGAGTGCAATCATAGAAATTCGACTGGTCAACGGATATATACTATAAAAAATAATGCAATTCTTAACCAAGTGATTCAAAACAAACTTTGTAGGTATATTTCGCCCTAGGCATTAAATGTCAAAGGGAATATATGTGCAAAGGTGTTTGGTTACTGCTAACAAAGAACAATAAAACAATGAACTGGAACACCTATTAGTTCAGCATCTGTAATACAGGTTCCAGTTTGCAATTTCACCATAGACGTTTTTCCCAACCGGTTGGCGAGTGGTGAAACAAGTACCGTTGAGGACGTCGAAGTTGATGGTGTGGCAGAAACTGTCCCGTTCTTTGCACAAAGCGAGGCAGTCGACTGGACTTCGGGCTGTGCCAAGGAATGACTTTGATGAATTGAGTATCACTCCAGGCAGCTTTTGTAACCCGTATTTCGAGAGAGGATTGCAGTCTGTAACAGAAATGACACGTATTGTAGATGAATAGAGAAATCACGTTCAAGGAATTCGAAGGAACGAAGGATCAGTAAAATGTGAATAAATGAGAGCCGGACAGCGCGCTTTTCTTCCATTGTAAACCAAATAAGCTGAAATAAATTGCATTCATCTCATTTTATTTTGTCATTCTTACCTTTGACAATTTCCCCAAACACGTCCACTTCGCAGAGACTCATGTATGCCTTACCACTCAGTCTGACAAACCTGGCAAGTGTATTGTTGGGGCAGTAGATTGTCACCAAGTCTCCAGAAGGTCCAGGGTTACGTCCACAAAGGACGCCGAAGTTTGGACACAATTGTGGGTCTCCAAGGAATACTTCAACCACAACGTTGTCAAGGTTTCCTAAACACGAAGCAAAACACAGGGTTGGTATGCCATACATTTTCTTTGTTGGTTTATATTAAGTTAGCAGGATGGAAAAATGTAATTGAAATTGCAATTACTTTATTTTAAAATTCCGACATTCTGGCCAGGATTCTTATATTGTTATCAAGCATTATTCATTGGTGACTTAGCATAAACGGTAAGACCTCATAGTTGTTGTGGAGCTTGTCCAAATAACTTTGAAACGATTATGGGTTGTTACAATGAATAGTAGATAACAGAGTTCTATCGCTTTCAGGCATAATAAAATCGTATTTCTACGAAGCTCCAGAAGGGACATGGTAAAAAAATATTTTTTTTACGTACGTACGTGTTATTATTACGTACGTACGTGATATCATCACGTACGTACGTAATAAATATCACGTACGTACGTAATGATAACACGTACGTACGTAGTAAGCTAATACGTACGTACGTAGTAAACTAATACGTACGTACGTGAAAATAACACGTACGTACGTGATACTTTAGCATGTAAGGAGGAAGTACATCTAAACATGGAGGGGGACATACTTGTTCGACTCTACTTCGATCTGGGTTTTAACCAGACTGAAATGCTTTATTTACTAGTTGCAAAACACCGGATAGTAGTAAGCAAAGGACATCTGAAACGCATTTTTTAAATTTTTGAATACGTCTGTATCGACGTAAGCATTCAGATGACAGAAAGGCTATTGCACAAATCTAAAAAAAACTTCAGCTGAACCTAAAGATTTTTTTTATAGAATAGTATCGAGAAAGTTTATGTAACTGATAGCAGAAATGAGAAGATTCCGTTTGAAGTTAAAATGGGTGATGGGCGTTTGTCTAGTGATGGACAAACTGTTCTGGGACCCTGGAAAGATGCTTTGTCGAATCTTTTGAATTGTAATACGACTTGAAAATGCGTAAATTGTGATATGGAAAGTGAAGATAATAATCTCAACAAAACAGTCGAATACCGGCAGCTTTCTCCTTTCTCCACATGATTAATACTTTGTTAATTTAGGTTAAGGGAAATCCAATTTAATTTGTTAAATTGTTTATTGATTTCAATGTATTATACAATGTACTCATCTTTTCTCGTATTAAAGTTTTGACACAAGAATTCACAATAGTCATTTTGTGAGGAAATCACCACCATTACAAATTTTGTCGTAATTTTATGTGGACTTGACAGTTGACAGTTTCCTTTTTTTGTAGAAACAAATGTCGAACATTCGACGTTTAATTATGGTTAGAATAGTTGCTTTAGTCAAATCATAATTTGATAAGTATTTTTCTGGAAGCTTATGTAATTACATGTGCTCTTAAATAAGCTAATTTTTCAGCAACACTCAAAGTAAACTCATAGTTAAACTTAAATTTTCACTTACAGTGTGATGCAAACAAATAAATTTACAATATGTGTTGTATCATAAAATATTTGACTGTATCATATCTGTCTAAATGATGTTTTGTTTTAAAGATAAACCCGTTTTTTTACTTATCATCCTTGAGGACATACTATACGAAATATAAATATAGTTTCTTTTAAATGAAGAGTTTCCTTCCTTGGATATGACAGTTTGACTGACTACTGTTGCTCGAATGTGAATATATTTGTTATCCCCTGGCGAAAAAATATTTTTTCTTTTTGATTTCACAACGTGAGGTTAATTTAAATGGGTCATTTTCGAACAAATCAAAATATACTTATCTATACAAATTCTAGTTTTTACTGAAAGCTTATGATATTTATGCGCTAATCACTTCATTTTGCTCTATATTTCTCTGCTAAAGTCAATATAAAAAAATGCAATGCCTCTATACAAAAATATGATATGGTGATGAAAAACGAAGGTCCTTTGCGTTATTTAGAGGCCATATTTTAACAAATGCTGTTGCAAATGCTTGTAAGGTGATATGATAAGGAGCATAATCTTAGGAAAGTATATCTAATTTAATTTTATTTCTTCGGTCTTTAATTAGAGTAATGTAATCTTTAGCAAGTTACCGACAAATGCACACACTCATTATAGATGGCGATCAGTCAACGTAGCAGGTTCTTCAATTACGACATAGCGTAAACCCTTGAATAATCGCCTGTCGTTAATAATCGCCTGCTTTCAGTATAGGCCGGGGCTTAGGTCTCGTTAAAATGAATAATCGCCTGCCTTGCCTTGTTGGGTTGGCTTGAGCATTGTCAACAACATTTTGAATATAATCTTTTTCTAAGGTTTCTGGTTTTTTTAAATAATATTTGCATATTTTGAAAACGGTAAGAGAGTCTATTTCAGTGTTTCAATACAAAATTCACGATGATGATGGTTTTGTTTCATTTTTTAACATAGAAACAAATATTATGGCTTCGAAAAGAATAATTGCCTGCCTCTTAAAAGTCAAATCGGTGGTTGAAATTAATAAGCGCTTGTTAATTATTCAAGGATCTACGGTATATGTTATTTTCCTATTGGACATTTCACAAAGTGAGTGTTTCAATAGATATTTTTATTTTGTTAGTAAACGTCTTTTAAAAAAAATTACTTTTAGGCCAGAAGTATTTTAAAGAAAGAAATATTAGCAAGTGATTACATAGCTGATTAGACATAATTTATTTTAGGCGACATTTTGTTAACGTAGCCGGCAATTCAAGAATTGTCGATGCATCAATTCTTGCCCATGACCGCTTAGAAGGCTAGTTACTAGCTTGAGTTTGTATGACTTTCACTAAAGATTCTTGTTGTATACTGTTTGCTGACGAAAATAAGATGCCCTTGTTTATAGATGTCCAATGTCTGTCTCATGAACATTCTTTACGTCTTGAAGTGCAATAACCGTACAACGGGAGATAACTCAAAAAAGTTAATCCGAGCCACGCTCTATTTCTTGTAGATAGACTACTTTTGGGTTTTGCAAAAAGATTACTGCTACTCAATCGCCTTCTAATGAGGTTGCAAGATAAGAAATTAAATGTTTATTACAGCTTAGTGGGGCTGTGTTCAACATTTACCTACCACATGGTTTGTGTTTGTCACTTGCTACACACGCTGTGTGGTGAATGTTTATGTTATTTCTTATCTGACCTCTCAATTATCAATCAAAATATACATTTTCTGAATCCATGACAGCTAGAGCTGAGTTTACTCAAATAAGTTTCTGCTGACTAGCGCTTTCTATCGACAGCTCCTAAGCTTATAACATTCAAATTTAGTTATTACGTACGTACGTAATAATTACGTACGTACGTGGTATTGTACTACGTACGTACGTAATAATAACGCGTACGTACGTGTTACTTTACTACGTACGTACGTAATATTATCACGTACGTACGTGATAATATTACGTACGTACGTAATAATAATTTTTTTTTACCATGTCCCTTCTGGAGCTTCGTATATTTCTCATTGATATCTATATTCACAAGCACCCACACAGATTGCCCGCTCCGGTTCACACTGGGAAAATTGCATCAGAGAATTATTGTTTTTATAATGAGTGATCATGAAAATTTATGACTTTGTTTTTACCTTGGTCGTCTTGTCTGTTGTAAATATCCAACTTGCTAATGGTGTACATCCCCTGCAGATCCACTGTCCAATACATGTCCCATGTCCGAACAACTGCGCAATCGTTCTGGTAAACATTTGATTCGTATACCCCATCAACAGCATTTGCACTTATATATCCATTGTTTGTAGTACCCTGTGTCGTTGGCTTCCCTCTAGCAACACTGACGCCGAGAGAAACCCGAATCAGCTCTGAAACAAATTATCAATGTTATACAAACACGTATTACAAATTGATATCATATTCATATAAACCTTTTTTAAGCACCTACGAAATATTGTAGATTATTGAATTTTCCATTTACATAGAATTTAAACGATATAATTCTCTAAATTCATGGTTCATACTCCATCACTTCATTGTTACTTACTAACTAACTCTGTTTCATTTAAAGATTAAATCGCGTGTTTAAAAAAGCTATTACCAAGAAAAGTCATAAGCAAGCAGCATAGCTCCATGGCTGAAGTCTAGTGATTGCAGAGTCCTAGTGAATGTTCACAGAGAATGGATTGAAGACACTGTCATGCATGAATGAATATAAGCACTGAAGAAGAACAATTGAATGACTCTACTCATTCAGGTTGTGTAATCATTTTAACACATGGCAAACGTGTGCCTCTTATAGTATGAACCTTATTATTGACATTAAAACCAAACAAATTAAACGCTATCTCTTCGCTGTAACACCTGGTTATTCAGGTATTTTATAAGCAGCCACATGCTGTAAGCTATCCATCTATACCATATTGTTTGTACCTATGAGGTATGATTAGTCGCAAAGGTGGTATATGCCATTATTATATCAATGGATTATTTCGTCTCTTTGATTGGCCTACTTGGTCACATGACAGCAATGACGTCAAGCGATCTTTCCTCAAATAAAGAACGCACATTCTACGGGGGAGAACGAAACAGTAGACAGAACGTTCTTTAAATAGGAGATAGAATGAAAATTGCAGAAATAAACAGCATTGAGGTGAATGGTAAAATATCACTTAATCAGAACATTCAATGATTTAACATTTTTTAATTGCAAGACATTATTCAATTCAAGTATCATTCTTTATTTTCAAAGACATATTGCGGTGCAAATTACAGGAGTTGAGGTGATGTGATGTGGGATTTAAAGAGTATATAACGGCTGCTAGTAGTATTGCAGGGAGAAAGCCCGCAACATCATTTGCGGCTATGAATGCGGTGAAACCTGCACACATTGGCTGAAAATAGCGAACCATGGGTGTTACTGCGCTCAAATTCAGTGTAGAATTGAAATTACTGCGGGATTCGAACCATGCACCTATTTATTCGAAGCCGAACGTGCTAACCACTGCGCTGACCATCCATTTTCACATCCTCAACCCTTCTAGATCTCACCCCGAGCTCTACGGTCTTAACTTCCATCAATCTCATTTCTTCCATCTCGCACTTCGTGTGACCATATATATCCCTACATATTGTCCATTCTACTAACAGTTACACTGACTAAAGCACTGAAAGGTAATAACAGAATATTCCACCACAAGAACGTTTCGTCTATCTGCCACTCGTTTATGGCAATGCACGGTATGATTAGAGCGAATTCCTCTTTGAATCCTCTCCAAATTACACTCGTGCAACCAAACACAAGCTGCCCTCATGTACTAAACTTGATATACCTTAGAGTATCGTTACGACCTTGTCCCTGCTCCATTAAAGAGTTGGAACTCTTAGTCAAGTCCTCCGGGGCCATATTCAAAATTATAATACTGGCGTTGGAGTTAATGTGAGCAATGGAGAAAATAGCCGTCTTCTCTTTTGTGTACAATATGCGTGAGCGAGACCAAATTGTAATCACTAATTAACTAAAGGTTTGGGTGCTGAATTTCGGCGCAGTACCACCAATGGTTCGCTAGTTCCAGTGGATGCTCGATACGTGGCATGGTGTTTGCGGGCTTTCTTCCTGCAATAATACCAGCAGCCGCGATAGAAGTGAAATACTCTTGAAAGCGGCGTTGAACACCAAATCACCTCACCTCACCTCATTTCACCTCCACAAGAGTTAAACGTTATTTTTTTATTTTTAATTACATTTGTATGAAGGGAACTAATTGACATACATATCTTGAAGTTAAAGTTGTCTCTTATTTTACTATAACCAGTTCAGAAGTTCTTCAAAATAGCATTCTAACTGTATGTTTTAAGTCGGATTATTTATATCAAAACTTAGTAAATGTTCGATTTAATTAATTCTTCAGACTATCTTTAATCTATGTAAAGCCTGAAGTGATATTTTATATTTCCGAAAACGCATTTTATATGACACTTAGATTTTTAAATTTGATTGTCATTTTATTTATTGCATATATCTTTTAAAGTTTTCCTTTTTATATAATGGTGTTTATACATTCAATAGTCTCTCATAACCCTGAGTAGGTGGCTCATATATTTTATGTCTTGTATATGCTATTCCCTTTTTATGTATGCGGTGAGACTTCAATAAATTATCTGTCTTTCTGTAATGTATCCAAACTGACCCACAGCTTTGATATCCATTAGCGTATTACATCATATAGGGGCATTATAAAGCCGTACATCACACATCAATACAGTGTTTGGCGCTTCAGAGATCACAGGTCAACCCATACATTGATCTGACTATTCACCAAGACAATGCAGAGTTCAGCTGGCCTTACTGAACGTTGGTCATTTTCAAATGAAGCAGTCAATCGCCTTAACTAAATTGCCTTAGACACATTAGCTGGACGATGGTCAGTATGGTCAAAGACGTGGTCAATTGTGCTGATACCTCTGCCGTCCCTGAAGTAATTTCCATAAAGAAATGCACTGACCGACGCCGCGACAAGATGCTTTGAACATAATCAGTGAGTTGATTTGATGTGTCATAAGGTCCGACGATACAAGCGTTATATGGAAAGCTCGACCTGAGCAGGCAACTTGCATTGAATTTCACAATTATCATGAACTCTCGTGTACTTTCGCCTTCTCTAATTGCTCCTCTATCTCTGGAGAGCTAGAAACTCGGAATCCATGTCACTGCCACTTTATGCTGATTGTCCGTGTCAACAGCACACTAACTCACGTCTTACACGACGTGTTGGTGGCGACAGCAGTTACCAATAGAACCCATTTAATAAGTCCAAATGGACTCAAATTAAGTCTTTAAACAATGTTTTAATGTCTAAAAACTTTTTTAACGTTATTTTTTTCAGGTTTATTCGTGTACCAGTAAATGTAGAACTCCATGTTAAATACAATGGAACAGTTGACGCTGTAACTTTTTTTTCCAGTCAATCACCAGGAGTGCCGACTTAAGTTCCGATGTCAGAGCCAAACTACTAAATATTCTGAGTAAAGTTAAAGTTGTCTCCCTCAGCTTTCGTGAAAATCGAAAACTAGAATTATGACATAGATGTTAAGTAGCCGAAATGCTGTGTCCCATTTATCTGTAACGTTAAATGACCTATACCTTACACTAACGACAATTATGTGGCTGTCCATCTGCTGGAAATAAGTTTTAAAATATTCAATTGAGTCACTAGCGCTCACCACTGTCCAGTTTTTGATAAAAAAATCACGGCGTTCACCTGTTTTCTTTGTCACTATAATGAGCATTAAGAAGCTTTTTTTCATAAAACATCCAACGGTTTAACCTCGCAAATATGTTACGTCCAAGAAATCAGCATACAGTAAATGCTATATAAAGAGCGACGTAATTGCAGACTCCTCGATCTGACTGGAGACATTTTAATGATGCGTATTGACCGCTTCTCCATCTGCGACTCCTTTATGTGATCACCTCGTTAGGTTTCAAATAAAGGGAAACCTCTGATTATGGTGGCAGAGAGTGAAACACTGCACAACAAACCGATTTTATGGTTGTTTACTTTCTCATAAACCATTGTCCGGAGACGGACCAGGAGTGGACATCGAGTGACCACCTTAATGAAGCATGTGAATTACAAACACCATCGTCTACAGCCGATCCTTCCGTGATAGAATTAACAGCAATAAAACATCAATGAATACACAGACGCGTGAATTATGTGTCCCATCTCACTCATTAGGTTAATCCCCTGATTACCATTGAGAACATGTCCTCAGAATTTCGAGCTTTATCGTCATTTCGCTGTCTCCGTCTCTGAATCGTAGACAAAGATTTTACTGAACATAGTGTATACAGCTTCTCAGGCCCTTCAATTAATTAAATAGAAGGGGTACTACAGCAATAGCATTTTTTTCAAATTGCTCACAACTGTTTTCTGAAACATATATATTTATTAAAGCTATTTTGTTATTGTTATTTACAAAATCAAATTTAACTATCTAACAACTTGTAAAATGTCGATGCATCCAGTTGTTTTCCAAAATATATGCGTCATTGTGCATAAATAAAACTTAGATTTAATGCATAAATTATTGTCTTTCTCAATGTTTCTTGCTATTACTATTCTTTCTTTTGCACCCTTTGGCAGTACTTTCTACGAGATAGCGTTCCACACCTGACGTTTTACTTATTATTGGAAAACATTAAACGAGCATGCTGTATGGTAATTTTTGCGACCAAAATTTAAAGACAGATGCGGCCTTTGTGTTGACCACCATGCTGGTGTGCTTAAATAAAGATGCCATGTTGTTCAAACATCTCCACACTTTTGCTAAGTCACAGTTTCCCTTTTCATGCAGTGGGGGCGGGACAGCCGGATGTTCTACACGCAGTAAGGGTTGGGTGCATAGTTGCACCGAATTTCATTGCATTACTATATAACACGTAATACTATTGTTTAATGAATGACTCTCGTTGTTTAAATGCATGAAAAAGATAGTTCGAGAGTTGCTTTAAAACACACTTACAGTTGGAAGACCTGTTTGAACCAATTTATTAGATTATATTTCTTTAGCGGCTTTTTTGAAACTTTCCTTTTTGTCAAAGTATTAAAGGACGATGTTTTATAGGTTAATATTTTTTTAAATGTACGACGTAATCCTTTTTATGACAAGATCAAAAGAACGCTTGTCACACAGAACTAACTACAAAAAGTATTTCAAACGAAACGAAATATTCATATTGCGAAATCAGGTTATCAATCTAAGATTTTTTTCAAGCTTTGTGATCTTTAGATAATCAAGTTATTGTTAAAATATACAGAGATATGCACATAAAAAGTATAGCTTGTACAAATATGCCAACATTAGTACAAACAATACTTTTTAAAGATCATTTTGTAAAATAAATTAAATCTGCGGTAGTTAGAAATCAATATAGCCAATGTTATGGTGGGGCCGATTTACAGTATTGAAATTACACCATTTCTATAGTTTTTCCAAAAGTAATATTTTAATATCTTATTGTTACATATTGAAAGACGTCTATGTACGAAGGGTGAAATGTACGGTTATTGTTTGCTAAACATCCCTTGAACATTTACCCTCTTTGAATAACCAAATGTAATAGAAATATGTTCAGGAAAATCGTCCCTCTCGTTGTTGACAAGCCAACTAACCATTTCTAAATCAAAAATATTTTAATGGATTTAATTTCCATTAACTAAATGGATACTTACAAGGCTTATGAAAGGTGTGTGCATATTGATACCTAATAGCATAAGGAGTTTGCCACTAATCTGATTTGTTGGTTCCAGTTTCCTTAAGGCAGTAATTGCGCCAGAGGAAAATGAATACATAATAGGGTCTGGGGACCACAGCTGAGCGAGGTAATGATTTTGACGCAGCTGAGGACATGTACAACATATGTATGTATGACTTCTGTCTCAAGGATAGTTATAGTAATAGCATTCCTTCTGATTAAGCTTCTAGCCTTGACACTCTGGTCAAGACAAGCTGTACATTTAGAACAAAAGGCGTCAGAAACCCTGTCCCTTGATTGTAATTAGTGATAATTTGACAACAACGATATTGATGACTGTCCACCACACATGTGCAGGTTCTGACAATTATGACTGCAATGTTTAAGTGAAGGGACAGCGGTATACCGTGTGTCCACTAATAAACTCCCTAATCACCATATCTTCAGACCACAGTTAGCTCTGGTGACTGGCGAGATAACTTGTAAGAACAGTTAAACAGGAATGGAACAATGGCAAACTGAACTAAACTTTTCGATCCGTATCCGTTCAAAAGGCCCTAAGGTATTCAGACATCTTAAGATAACCGTAGCGCAAGTATGGAAGTTAAGGTGAACCTTTGTAAAGATCGTGTTGTGAAAGAAGGCCTATCCAGAAATCATGGTAATAAGATAACATTAACTGTAATTTCTCAATGAAAGGTTTTGGACAGAGGGGCAAATAATGTTTGCAAAGTATATTAAACATCATAATTTCCTGAAATTTTTATTAACATAAGAGAAAGATAAAATCGCCTTTTATTTTGTGATGTATCCAATGGAATCTATGTTGCTTTTAGATTTAACTCAGTAACTGATGATAAGATGCTGTTTCTGTTGAACATAAAACATAAAAAATAAAAACTGTCCTGAAATAACTTCAGATGTGAAAATTGACAAAGCTGTTATAAAATGGTTGGCATTATAGATCAAGGTATAAATGCTTATTGGAAAAATTGACATTGGAAGAAATTCCCTTTTCGCCACTAATATTGCCAACGATCCAGTTAGAAAGCTTCTTCCTGTTGACATATCATCAACACAGTAAATCCAAATGCCACGTCATAAAACTTACCTATATATATACTGAAAAGGACTCATGTTATTTCATTGTATAACTATCAAACAGATTTCAAACGACAGCTAAATTGAAACATGTAAATTGCTTTTTGTGTTTGTTCATGAACTGTAAGCATTGAAAATCAATATTGAACAACCTGATTCGGTGGCATGTTTTAGGTGACAGACGTTTGTAGAGATCAAATACAACGTTTATCAACAGTGATCATTCGTTCTACTCCATAAAGACAACATGATCCATGCCACAAGAAACAAATTGATCATCCGTGTCTTCATGTCGTCTGTTTCTCAGCTGAAGTGTTGCAGTAGCTTAATCAATTTAAAAACCGACTACTTGTGTAGGTGAGGTGACTTGGGGTTTAACGCCGCTTTCAAAAATATTTCACTTATATCAAGGCAGCTAATATTACTGCAGGGAGAAAGCCCGCAACACCAATGTGGCTATGCATTGCGTTGAAACCTGCGAACATCGGCTGGAACTAGCAAACAATGGTTGGCACGCTAGTTCCAGCCGATGCTCGCAGGTATGTAGTTTAAGCAACAACGATGACATAATGCTTTTACGTCTTACAAAACAAAATAGTCTAGGTTTATAATTCAATAGAGGACGAAAAAAATTAACACGCCATTTAATTTTTCCTGGAGATTTAGACCACAATATTGATTGTTAGTAAATATAAACTTTTGTCCTGTGTTTTATGGTAGCATCGTTTAAACATTCCCGTAATGACTAAAGACGTGAGAATGCCCCGTGATAATTTCGGATGAGAATAAAATTAAACTAGCGTCTTTATCATTTTGTAACAAATTCCCTTTTTTATCGTCGATAAAGAAAACTTTTAAGATCAACAGCTGATAAAGCGTGCCTTAGCAATGTCAACAGTAACCATTTGGACGCCTAATGTCCAGTCCAGGACTGCTCACTGGCGGTACAATGTCCATTATTACATCGAGAGAACTGTACTTTCCATTCATGTAATGTTGATGACAGGTTGATATCTAAGAAATATCTTTTTGTGTGCAATATACTCTGCTTTCCTTAACAGCTGAGCATATGTATGTATATATGATATGTAGTATGTTCAAACATGGTATCGTGACGATTATCTTCTCGCAGGTTTCTTATCAATACGTCCATGATATTTCGTCTCGCCTCGTAAAACTGGTATCGTGAATCTTTTCTGGACACTAGACAGGTATACTTCAGCTCTATTTTTCCTTTAACAAATATGTGAAATAAAGTAAAAGACTTGAACTGTACCGGCTCCCGTTTTTGTGTGAAAAGCCTTCACTAATTTGAGGTAGGATAGAGGATATTCTTTGCTTAATTAATCTTGGCAAGTTTCCTTTAAAAGGGCTTAAACTGCTGTTCACAATTTCTTGCATTTGAAAACGTTGAAGTTGGGTTTTGGGAGGTGTCTTTCATTTTCAAAAAAACATGTTACTGTCCCTAACATCATAAATATTAAACAATAATTAAACACGGACCCGCGTATAAATGATACGCGAATAAAAAAGATTCCAATTTCGAAATGGAACTCCTGAAGATTTCAAGAAAATTTCATTTGTGAAAGAATTCTTTTAAGTCTCTGAGAAATATTCGCTATGAAGTCATAATTGACACGTAACATGAGAAAGTTTGACATAAAGCACCAGCCAGAACAAGCAATGGGCTTGTCATTACGATGTGCGACCATTAATTACAAAATAATATCCATGCCAGCTGTGCACCTATTAGCCTAATTGCGTATTTTGTATTTTCTTTACTGTCAAACATTTTGTAACGGTCTAAGAAAGAACGGCAAGGCATACATGTGGATGGTGCTAAGGGTTCATTGTCCTTATACAATAAAGAGTTTGAAGCTAACGCAAATATGTTTAATTGAGCACCCACTGAATACCGTGGCAAATTGAGCTCGATTCCCGGCTGGGTTAAAGACAGACAGTCAAAAATGTTTATTAAAAGGTCACATGAAATATATCAATTTGTAAAAAAAGGGTATAACATATAACCCAGCCGTATCATTGGTATATGAGACACTGTAAACTACATGAACCATGATATGCAATGGGTATGATTGTGATAATAAATGATAAAATAAAGTAAAAAATAAAATTAGGAATGTAACTATCTTCTGTGGAATATATCAACAGTTTAAGGGCCCTGATTTCAGTTGTGTTCATAACAGAATCATGATATAAATTACAATTTAAAAGAAAATGGGCTTCGGACTCAACAGCATCACAAAAAGGGCAAAATCTATATAAGCAAAAAACGTTTAACGATCAATGTTCTACTCTTTGTTTTCCCCCATTTTCATGTAAGTACTGCTTTGGAAACATATTAGCAATGTGTCATATTTTAAAACAAATTGACACCCGTTTGCCAACGTTTAGAATTAGAAACAAGTCATGAGTTTTAACGATGTAAAATGTATTATAGATATGTACTCAATGCAAGCACAGCACAGTGTATTTCTAAAATGCTTGACATCGAAAGAGAATCATATAACTTCTTTCATTATAACCTAATCAATAGTTAACGAAGCCAGAAACATGCTGTTTGTTGAAAAAACCATATGCATACAAAATGCGTCTAGCTTGACAATAATGCTTAAAGCGTGTTTAAGTGTTGACGTTGCAGAGGTGTGTACTATGATAAAACAGTTGCGCAAGTGAATAGACCGGATATAGCGGCCGTCTTGTGGCGATCATGCGTGGACTTCCGAGTCTTTGATAATCTTCTGTTTCGCCTGTGTCACGAGGCCTTGCTAGTCTGATAATTGTGGGTTTGTGGCTATTGAATATTTATGGAAGGGGATGTGTGCCAAAAATGAAATCCTGTAAACTCGTAATTCGCAAGTTGTAACATGTTGTTCTCAATCATGCAATTCTCGAAAAGACAAGTCCAAGTATCCAAACCTAACATTTCAATCCTGTAAAACTCAACTTGCTGTTCTCAACTTTACAAAGTTCAAATGTAATTCTAGAAATGTCAAAGTCGAAACTCATTTTTGTATTTCAAATAAAAGGGATATACACATTTAGCAATCCTACAAGTTACGTTTTACAATTGGTAAATGAAAAATGAAGTGTTGTAAAATCAGCCTTGCGAAACAGACTTTTACATCTCGAGTTTTACATGACTTGCATGGTTATGATTGCAATGTTCTGAAATACATCTGTACACGATTTCGCATTGACCATATTTGGAAGTTTAACGAAGACTGCCGATGATTTCCGAAGATGATCGGTATTTGACAACAACGAGACCTCCCTGATCCAAGCTCCATGCAACGCTGTGCAAGCTTTCCGGATAGCATTGAGTTGAGTCCACCGCAATGCGCGGAGCTTGGGCATGCGACCTTCACCTGTTGTCAAAGTTCTTAGTAACTCGCGTACTAAGGCAAATAGCAACAATTGTAATAGAACAAATATCATTTGCAATTAATTCTTATCTGACCAAAATCAAAAAAAAAATTCTTGAATACGTCATTCTATGAAATATACCCGTGTTTATTGCAAGAAAATTTCCGAACTTCGAAAAGGTCCATTTGATCGCGATTTTTGTGACGTCACCTCTTTTCGAGCCCCTCAGATTTTGTGACGTAGTCAACGCATATTAACTTTTCGAGGGCCGATTTCAATAGTTCAAAATACTTCAAAATCAATTTCGTAGCATAATTTTTTTTTTTACAAAACTGAAAAGTATCATTTTTTCAAAGCACATGTTTATTGTTTAGTAATAGGTATAACAATGGAATATGAGCGTTTCCGATGCCTTTGTTAAAGCATGATTACTTTGTAGACAATCTTTCAGCACCATACTTTTGTGTCGTCTTGGCAATTTATTTTAAATGATTATTATTTTATGACATCACCTAATTATGATTTATCACTAGGAGAATAATGGTTTACATTTACTTAACTGATGTGAAGTTTGATTTTATGTTCTCATCAAGGCGCACTTGCGTAATAATCCCTTCAGTTGTGCACTTGCACACAGTTGGTGAACACAGTTGGTAACATTTGTAATTAAACACACCTTTGGATAAAATTCAAGATATACACTACGTGAATCGTTGATAATTAACTATTAATTACAATACAATAGTCGTGTTTTTGTTGCTGTACCACTTGTCTTGATTTTTCCGATGCGAGAAATCTAAGTTGTACACCCCTAAGTTATACGTATGGAAATTCATAATCTTGTATTTCAAATAATTGTTAGAAGTTTTACATCTTGATGATTACAAAGGTATTTTGATTTAAATTGTTGATGATATCTGAATTTGCAAGAGCTTTTCGACTTAAAATTTGGCAAAATATGTATCGAACAATGACCCGACGTTCTCTGGGGGCCTGCTAGACCGGGCAAAAATTAATAGACCGTTCGCTTATAAGACGACCCTATAATAACTGTCGATCGGGCGGAGAGTTAAAAATAACATGTCACATGATATGCCAGTCATGTGATTTTGACATATTCTTCAATCAAATTTGTTCAAACTATTTACAAACGTCTGGTTTAGAACGTTCATAGCTTTAAAACATGACTTTAAACGGTATTAAATAAATGTTTCTTTTAACGGAGTACTATTCATTGGTTAAACGACCGAATGAAAAATTAATTCTTTTCAATGATTTTGGAACTTTCCCCTAACTTTACGTCGCGTAGTTATTTTTCTAACTGTTAATTTGAAAGAATTACATGCCCGTGTTTGAGGGGTAACGTGGGTATACAATATAGATATATTTTTTCTGCCGTTATTTGTCTTCGCGCGTCAAGTATGCCGTTATTATTCTAAAACCAGTCTCGTAATTTGGTGAGTTTTTGAAACCCTACCTTGATATCTAAAACGAGATTTTTTATAGTGAATCATCTCGATGCAGTAAGTTGTGCAGAGATTAAGTGTCCCGTAAAGTCTAACCCAGAATTAAAGTTCATAATATTCTTTCGTGAGATAAACCTCGTGTAACCCCTACGAAAACAGTAGAATTTTTTTTATCTAGATCAATAATTGACTAAGAACTTGACAAAAGGTGAAGGTCGCATGCGCAAGCTCCGCGCATTGCGGTGGACTCAACTCAATGCTATCCGGAAAGCTTGCACAGCGTTGCATGGAGCTTGGATCAGGGAGGTCTCGTTGTTGTCAAATACCGATTATCTTCGGAAATCATCGGCAGTCTTCGTTAAACTTCCAAATATGGTCAATGCGAAATCGTGTACAGATGTATTTCAGAACATTGCAATCATAACCATGCAAGTCATGTAAAACTCGAGATGCAAAAGTCTGTTTCGCAAGGCTGATTTTACAACACTTCATTTTTCATTTACCAATTGTAAAACGTAACTTGTAGGATTGCTAAATGTGTATATCCCTCTTATTTGAAATACAAAAATGAGTTTCGACTTTGACATTTCTAGAATTACATTTGAACTTTGTAAAGTTGAGAACAGCAAGTTGAGTTTTACAGGATTGAAATGTTAGGTTTGGATACTTGGACTTGTCTTTTCGAGAATTGCATGGTTGAGAACAACATGTTACAACTTGCGAATTACGAGTTTACATGATTTCATTTTTGGCACACATCCCCTTCCATAAATATTTCTATGACACGGTATTGGGTCACACTCAGCTGTTACATACCAAATGCTAACGTTCTACTTGCAATAATGTTATTTACAAATACGACAATTGGAACGGTAATTGAATATTCCGAATGATCTCTTCTTTGAAATGAACCTTCATAAACGTAATTGACGTTTAAAGATTATCTTCGATTTCAATGGATCAATAATAGATTTCAATCAATACTTGTCTTAGCATTCATGTTACTTGGAGACCAACATTTACTATACTTGATGTATTATTCAGTTTTACATCTAAAAAGCAATCGTGTAGGCGTTTATTCTGCGTGGTAGCATTTATACATTTTTATATAATTAGTAACAATTAACCTGGATGGATAACATGCAATGTTTAACTAAATCACAATGATGTATCATGCGATATGTATTGAGCACAGTGTGTACATGGAAACTGACCTCGAACACACCAGTTTGTCAGACATCAATGAATGTCGTGCTTTCCGTCCATTATTGTGATAGCAACAATTCAGAAAGGCAAATGATCTGTCGGCATGTTTGATAAAAGACAATATCATGCATCATTTAAAAACCAACTTTTCAGACGTCGTAATTGTTTCTTCATAAAAAGTGTTATTGGAAAGACTCGAGTCTCGGTTTTAAAACAGTTCCCATTCATTACTGTGACAGTGCCATTAAAATAGATTCAAATAAAAAGAGGACTTCTTGCTTGTCAGGTCATCTACTCCTCAACGAATGTACATGTTCAACCATTAATCATTTCCTTGTCTTGTCATCTGTACTACTAAAGAATCGTAACTTATTATGGGCAACTATTTTAAATCAAATATTCCGTCTGACCGATTAGGTAAATCGAGTAATCATTTATATCCGAAATGTATGTACAGTTTGCCTTTCCTTTTTGAACAATGCAACAATTTAACAATTTAAACAAATATTTTAAACTTGGGAATAGGTGTAAAATAAGTCATTTTTGAAGCATGATAATATACTTATCTTGTGACTGAAGATTTTCTGAAATGTTGCTTCTCTGAAAAATATTCATGTGTTAATAATTATATCGTGTTTAAAATTTTCTTTTTGCTTTGAAGCATTTCAAGAATGAAATAATAGCATGATCACTTTTAAAAAGGCGATTTTAATGTGGGATGCTGTTTTATGCTGGTTGAATTAAATTTCAGGACACAATTTCCAAACGTAAAATATGCTTTTTAATGTTCAACATTGTATCAACCCTAAAACTAGCTTGAGATTTTAGTTTTCTAATTAACTATTGATGATCGAATGGTAACACTTCAAATAATAAATCAAGCTAATTGTTTGTAGCAATGATATTATTATTGCTTATTTCCAACCTTTTTAATATCCGTCTAATATTAAATTGAACTGATTAATCAATTTTGTTCTTGCCAGAAGCCATTTTAATATAAATGTAATCATCAAGCATTTGCCAACTAGACAAGTGACAATTGAAATTATATTCAAGTAATATAATTCAGATAAACCCCTTAAAAGTAATGGAGATTTGCATTGAGAAGAGACAATAAAATTAATCATATTCCTCAATATACCAATGAAAATCATATGGCATTTGCTTTACGAGCAGAGAATTTAAAACTTTCTATAAGGATGTTTTTGCAAACTACTCTATATATGTTCATTTAAAGAGGCGATGACATCATTTAAAAAAATAACCGTTGTAATTTTATTTAAATAAACGATGTCTTGAGGCTGATATCATACCTGGCTATAAATCAGACCATTCAGCTATTAGCTTTATTTTCTCTAACACAATTAACCAAGAAAGAGGTAAGGGTTATTGGAAATTTAATACTTCATTACTATTACATCCTAAATATCCTGATATGGTTAGATCAATTTTGAAAGATACAGTTGAAGAATACTTAGATACTGAAACTGATGAATATGGGGAACTTGCTGATGTTAAATTGAAAGTTGATGATAGCTTATTCCTAGAAACATTTCTAATGAAAGTTAGGGGTAAATCAATTTCTTTTTCATCATTTCTTAAAAAGAAAAGAAAAAATAAGACAAATGAATTAGAAATTAAGATAAAAGAATGTGAAGACAATATAAGAAAAGATTTTCAAAGTATTAATGAAACTCTGTTGTCTGAGCTTACAAAACTGAAATTGGAATATCAACAAATTAAAGAAGAAGAGATGAGAGTAGTTAATCTGAAGAACAAAATTCTATGGTATGAAGAGGGAGAAAGGACTACAAAATATTTTTGCAATTTAGAAAACAGAAATTATGTCAGCAAATCTATAAATAAAATTATTACTGACAAAAAGGATGTGATAACTGATGGAAAATCAATTTTAAATGAACTGAAAGAATTTTATAAAAGACTTTATTCTTCAAATAAGGATTTTGATAAGGATGATTATTTAACCAATGTTGTTATTCCAACCTTGAGTGACCAGTTGAGAGAAACATTGGAAAAAGAAATAGACATAGATGAAGTTTCACATGCAGTTAAAAACATGAAGAATAATAAAAGCCCAGGAATAGACGGATTTCCTATAGACTTTTTTAAGTTCTTCTGGAAAGAACTCAAGGTCTGGATTTTTAGATTTATCAAAGATGTTTCTAGAAGCAATAAGATGTCTCTTACTATGAAGAGAGGTGTTATTACTTGTATTCCTAGGGCAAATAAGGATAGTACTTTATTAAAGAACTGGAGACCAATTACCTTCTTAAATTCTTTGTATAAAATAATTAGTTCATGCATCTCAAACCGGTTAAAAACAACCTTAGATTCCCTAATTCATAATAACCAGACTGGATTTATTCCAGGAAGAACACTGAGTGAAAATACAAGATTACTATATGATCTTATGTTTGAAACTAAGAAAAGGGATATTCCTGGTTTGTTGATTTTAATTGACTTTGAAAAAGCTTTTGACACTGTTTCAAAGGATTTCATAAATTCGGTCTTATTAAAATTTGGATTTGGTCCTGAGATTATCCGCTGGATTAATCTTCTAACTTATGAAACATCTTCATGTGTGATACAGAATGGATATCTCTCTGAATTCTTTCCTAATGAAAGGGGCTGTAGGCAAGGTGACCCCATATCACCATACCTCTTTCTCTTTGTAGCTGAAATCCTTGGATGTATGATAAGACAAAATGAAGATATAAAAGGTATTGTTATTGATGATGAAGAATATAAATTAGAACAATATGCTGATGATACTGAATTATTTTTGGATGGAACAGATGAAAGTTTATATGCTGCTATTGAAACTATTAATATATTTTATGATATGTCAGGACTAAGGATAAATATAGACAAGACTAAAGCAATTTGGATTGGCGCTAAGGCAAAAAGTAGGGATATTATTTGTCAAGAATTAGATATAGAATGGCAAAGAAATGAATTTGAAGTATTGGGAATTAAATTCACTCCTGATTTGAATGACCTTTGGGTTATCAACACGAGAAAAAGACTAGAAGAAATTAAAAGATTACTAGCAACATGGAGAAAAAGACATTTGACATTAATTGGAAAGATTACTGTTATTAAAACATTAGCTTTATCAAAACTAGTTCATATTTTTAATAGCTTACCTAATCCCCCTGATGGATTTTTGACCTCTCTTGAAAGAATATTTTTCAAATTCATTTGGAATGACAAAAATGACAAAATTAAACGAAACATATTAAAAAAGGATTATGCAGAAGGGGGTTTACGTATGGTTGACATCAAGACTTTTGTTAATGCAATGAAACTGTCAACACTTAAAGGCTATTTAAGAAAGCCAAATAGTTATAATCCATGCAACTTTCCACTGAATGACATATTGAAATATGGAGCTAATTTTCAAAATATTGTACACATTGACAATCCTTATTGGAAAGATGTATTACTGGCATGGAAATTATATTGTGAAAAAAAGATCATAAATTCAGATAATGTACAGGAAATACTAGCCCAACCCTTGTGGCTAAACAATAATTTCAAAAATCCAAATCACTACATTAGACACTGGGCTGAAAAGGGAATTTTGCGAATTAATGATCTTTGTAATGAAAATGGATTTATGTCCTTTGAAGAGTTGAAGATAAAATATGATGTAAGAGGTACCTTTTTAGATCTTGAATATGTTTTATATAACTTTCCTAAATTATGGAAAATGACTGTTAAAATTATAGACATATACATACCACAGATCTGGGTAAAACCTGTCTCCATGTTGACTTTGCTACTTTAAGAAAAGGTTCAAGACTGTTTTATGATATACTCCTGTCTGACAATATTAAACCTCATGTGTGCCAAAAATGGGAAATTTTATTCAATGATGTTGATTTTGATTGGCATATGATCTTTGATATTTGCAGAAGGAATTTGAAAGATGTTAAACTATTTGATTTTCAATTTAAATTTTTGCACAGAATTATTTACACAAAAAAAGAGCTTTTGAAAATGAAACTGGTTGATAATGCAATATGTAACTTTTGCAATGTTGATAATGAAACTTTATGTCATGTATATTGGGAATGTACTGTAACCCAATCCTTTTGGAAAGAGGTTAAAAATTGGATTACCCAAAACGGTATTTTACAGACTTTTGATTTAACAAAATCCTTGGTTTGGTTTGGATTCAATGGAAATAACCCATTGCTAGTTCATATCCTTTTTTCAGCTAAAAGATATATTTATATTTCAACATTGAAGAAATTAAATCCGAACTTAAAATCTTTTATCAAAATTCTGAAAGATGTTTACACTGTTGAAAAATTCATATCCAAAAGAAATGATAATTTTGCTCAATTTACAGATAAGTGGTTACCGCTATTCCCAATATTTGACCTATAATCATTCCTAAGGTCTGTCCATATCTTTGCCATATCTCTTTCACATATTAATTCATCCTACTATTTATATAATGTACTAAGCCTATAATATATCACCTACAATTTACACATGTAATTTATGTAAATATTATAATAGTATACAATGTATCAAACTATGGAATCAATAAAAAAAAAAAATAATAAAAAAAAATAAACGATGTCATCCATCACAAACATTATAGTTATTTAATGAATTTAAATCGTTTGACTGCTAACTGAAAGATACAATTTTGGTTAAGAGATTGACCTAGTGAGTGTAAACACCAGACACGTTTCCTTGAACCAATGGGGTAACACATAACAGTGCTTCATGCATTATTCCTTAAAAAAACGAACTACAGCTTAAATGATCACAATTGGGCTATGTAATGGAGTAGACTGATTAGTCAAATATCCAGCAATGTCAAAAAAGGGGACAGTAGCCTGAAAATGTATTATAAGTTGTCTGGCGATAGATTAATTGCAAAAAATGTGATAGAAATATTTTTAGAAAATAACATTAACAAAATATATATCTATTCATGGTGGACATAAGAATACAGACCTATTTTCATTCTTTAACTTCATGAAAATATATAAAAGATTGAAATTCTACAAATGTATACCATATGTTTACAAAGACAATTTTACATTTAGCAATGTCTTAAATCCACTGGAGGATAACACATTTCATTACTTAGCTCTCCCTAAAAGCTTCAATGTTTGGTGTCTATTAAACAGAACAGAAGAAAGTTATTTTAATCTATTTTTTCTTTTTTAGAAAACATCCCTTACAGTATCTTCAAATATATTATACTTTTCACAATGAGACTAATGAGATTTTGTTTCATAGCGAAACATAAAGAAAAAGGAAATAAATTAAAATGGTTCCAATATAGCAGTCAGTAATTCCTCTTGCCAGCGCTTTCTGCAAACTACTAAAACTATAACTCATCATTTCCCAACTGAAATCTTAGTAGATTTAGAGACACATAAAGCGAATGGATTGCCTGATTTAGATATGAAGTGATAGATGAGTTCAAACTCATCATGAAATCTCAGCTTTCGTGAAAGATTGCCATTTTGTAGCTACACATGTTGTTGCATTCGTTTTATTTTCAGAAAGAGGAATAATGTTTGAAATCTAAAGGTTGTTAACGTTTCTATTGCAACGAATTTTTTTTCCAAGTTGGGACTTCATGTCTTGGGGGATACTATTCGTTTCAGGGTGATAACTAGAAACTACCTGGCCCCATCATCACCTTACTTGGTACTTATCTGCCTCCCTATATTAAGTAGTCGTGCATTTTGGGGTTTTGATCTTTTTATCAATTTTATTTTTTACTTTTCTACATATCATGCGTCGTTCTATTTTTCTCTTCTGTTCTGTTATGTTTCTCACAACTATAAGGACTGTCTTTTCAAATAAGGTTACGCTTTGAGAGCATCTTTATAAGACTACTCTGAGAATTGGGGGGAATGATAGAATGGGGGAATTGTTATTTGTTCTAAAAAAGAGACACAGCCAATCAATGAATTGCTTTTGAGTGATAATATCACATGAGCGGTCAATGTGCCTATCAATATGACACACAAATTATGTTTTTGCTATTAAGATAAGGTGTTTGATTTCATATAAAAGAAAGGGTCAAGCGTCTTGGTCATCAGATGTCCAGTTCACTCATCACTGGTCACTTCTGTCCAGTGCAGGAAGTGTCGTGTCCGGGGGAGACGGGTCGGGTAATCAAGCTTATAGATTTCCGGATGAAAGCGTCACAACCAGACACAGAACGAGACAGTAACTACCCATGAGGGTACTCTCTAGTCATATATCCTGCACCGAAGAATTCGCCTAAAGATTGGGCGGCATCATCAAATTCATCAAGTTAAAAATAGATGGCACTCTAATACAATATGACGATTTTGTCGGTGTCAATATGAGAAATTATGCGTGATGATAAGGCTTGATGGTTTGTATAAATTTATGTTAAAAGAAATCAATCCTACAATGACAATGTCTTTTTCATTACAGCTCGATATATTCTAAAATGTTCTAAAATCGGAGAGTACTCTAGTCAGTGAAATACTAATATCTATTATAGTCTACATGACATGGCATATCACTTGAAAACATTGTCAATATTGATGAAAAGGGGAACGTTATTTCCAATGACATAATCAGATTAAGTTATAAAACTTAATGTAATTGTTATGGAAGATTTTTCCCCCGAAAGAATAAAACCCAAGCATAATGACACGATAGTAATAAATCTCAAACGGCGTGAAGCTGGATATTCATTGATACTTTACCGTTGTTATTATCGTCACTCAAAGAAAAAAAATATTTTCTTGTTTAGGTGACACCGTTTTAAAGAAATTATCAATACCCATACCTAACCAGCAAAGTGTGGAAACAACGATGAAAAATGACTTGAGAAATTTCGAAGACAGACAATACCAATGATTCTCCTGTCATTGAAAGTCCAAACGCCGTAGATGCTTCTGAAGACCACATAATGATTTTAAATATCCAATTAAGTTAAATGTGTGTGGAGTTCACTGTTAAGTCACCTCGCTGACTAGAAAGAGCGTTATCTTGTTTTTTAAATTTTTTCTTTGAAATGAGATAAGGATTTAGGTGTGAAAGGTGTTATTGTTTTATAACAGCTTGCGTAAATGAGATGTATCGTTGAACATTTCTATATACAGTGGTCTTGCCTAATAATTAAAGAAAATATCGACTGTTTTATTAACTTATTACCGTTCATATATTAGAACATTTCTAAAATGTACAATCTGATGTATAGGTTTTATACCTCTCACGCAGTATATAAAAGTTTACCTATGGAAGAAACTTTAATCTGACGTCTATGCATTTTCAGATTTTAAAAAAAAATCTAAAATCTTCAAATTTGCACCAAATAATAACCTCAACTTATCAAAACTATTGAATAACTAGAAAATGTCGCTTATCTGAAAACAACTATTAAATTAATCATGAATTTAAACAGTCAGGAAATCTTCTCCGTCTGATGCTTGTTCACAAAATAACTCTCTTGAGAAAACCCTACATTTTCTTTCATAGGCAATTCTTAAGAATGTTCATCGTCCCATACATGAAATAAAAGTGCAACGTGTAAAGCTTCTGATAAGCTAGCCCATCTCATATAACAATACACATTACTCCACCTCTCTTAGCACGATGCATCCGATTAGCCCGAAGTTATAGCATCAATTTTAAATTCGGCCTGGGGGATTTTTCTCAGGAGCGTTTTGCAGAGAATAGCAAAAAGACTGTAATCATACACTGAGGTGTATTTAAGTTCGTGAGCTGGTGTCCAGATGCAAGGGTATAATTATAGGAGCGTTTGGAACCATTTTCCTCTATAAAACCATAACTTTTCCTCTAAGATATGGTTTATGAGTAGTATTTAGCTCTTAAAGAGCTTCTAGACTGACGAAGCTAATGTGTACAACAATAGAAAAGAAAGTGATCCTGTTTTATTAATAATTTTATGAAGTGAATGGTAGTTACCAGAGCAAGCATATCACAATCCGATATGGTCATAAATATTTACAGAAATATGTTTTTAAGATTAATGTTTTGGATTTCGACACCATTATACATGTGAAAGAATAATGCATGAAGGGGGCTCTTTAATTGAATTTTCCTTTTTTCGTCTTATGATAACTATACATCTTGAAAGAGTTTTTTGTTGCAATTGTTGAATGTCATTTCATTCTCGATTTAGAAAATATGTTACTATATATCAGCGTAAGGAGGGTCGTTAAAAGCCAATAATAGTTGTGCAATGTGGTATCAGTATTGTTTATTTATTGGCATTTTGGGACTACACTGCAAAATCGTGACATTAACGTTATCAAATTATAGTGAAACACAGGCCAATAAATCGACAGTTTGGGTACATAACGATGTCTAGGGAGGATGGTCATGATACTAAATATTAGATGATAAGATTTTTATTTTGAAAACTAAAACATATGGAGACAAGAGACAGAGACAGGGAGGGCAAGATATACAAGGAGAAAGTCTTTGTTTACCTGCATCAGTACAGACTTTCTATACGGTTGCAACTGTAATAATTAGAGACACAACAATCGCAAAGTGAAAAAAAATACTTTTAAAAAATCAAACAAACTAATGTGTTCATCGCAATTTTTAGTAATTCCAAATTCATATTTAATCATTCAGAAAAGGCTTGGATTACAATAATTCATCACATGATGAATAAGAATACTGGTCGTCTAGACATAAACAACACCTAGGCAATTTTGAAAATTAATAATGCCTAAAAATAATCAAACTAGAGGGTCATTATGGTTGTCCTTGTCTTGGTGGCACGTGGATCTGTGCGTAGCTTAGTTGACTGCGATGTTCAGCAATATCTGGCGTGGCTCGCTGGATGGGTGGGGTACCTGATCATAGCTGTATTAACTGAGAGTTTGAAGGGTTATTGGTTATTCCCTGCCCCGCACTGAGGCACAAGTGAAAAAACTTGTGGTGTCTCCTTAGGCAAAAGACTTTATTCAAATTGTGCCTCTGTTCACCCAGCAATACTAATTGGGTACCTGGTGTAGATTGTGTCGGAGTGACGTGGATTAGCGCAATATAAATATCCATATTATAAAGACGAAAAAGATCGATTCGTTCTGTTATTAGTGTCTACAGCGGTCACAAAGTGTAGAGACCGATCATTTGCACTTAACTCAAAGAGATTTAATAATATGTACATGTCATTATTAATTACGTATATGAGTAATGTCCTCTATCAAGACTCTATCTTAATACACTCTCGACATTTCAATGTACTGTCCAAAAGAAAAGCAAAGGTGAAATTAAATGTATTGTATTGGTATGGTTTGTAAAACTTTTCAAAATATGTTTTAGTGCTCTGAAGGCACTACATTACTAAACTACTTCTTACTATCTTTACATTGACCCATCCAACGCCCTTTTGCCAGAGAGCATTTCAACATATTATCACGATGTTTGTGCTTTTATTTCCCAAAATGAGCAATGCTAGGGTAATGCTCAATTCATCTCCATATTGAACGAGGTAAGATTTTGTCACTGAAAACAAATCTTATAAAGTAAATTCGTCCTGCAATATCTCATAAGCAGATTTTAAATGCGATTTAATGTTTCCCTTGACCTGCTCGACGCTTATTACAAGTACAAGTGTACCAAACCTACAATACATCAAGACGTGCGACTTTCCTTAACATTCTCATTATGCTGACTTCCATTTATGTATGTATTTCAACCGTCTTTATATGTCACGAGGTCAAATATTTTAGAACAGTCTGGCATAAAAGTCCTAACATATATTGACTCCATTTTGCGACAAATACAATTGTACTGAAGGATAAAATCATAAATATTCCACGTAGATATAACTGAAATATATAATTATATTTCCCAGCGAATATTAATTTTATCAATAATATTAAAATCTTTAATTTCTTATATGGAAATTTAATATTATAGTGCTTGAAGTTTTTACTTAGAATATAACTGTAACTATCAAACCAGCATCTCCAAAGAACAGATCACAAATACACAAGAAATAAATTCGGCTGCAAGAACCATCTCTACAACTTCGACCACTCCACATCGGGTACATCATTCCCGTTATTACCTATACATAAAGCACCTATACCTCATCTTAACGTTGAGAAAACTTCTATTTGTTTTATTGGACTCTTGGAGTAAATAATGGGTCAAATGTTGACCATAAAAAATCACCTACGTAGGAGGATTTACAAAATATGATTGTCAAAGTCATGCTTCCAAGATCCCAAGCTTAATATCAAACCAAGAAAAACTGCTTAAAAGACTGCTTATTGTATTATATCTCTCGATTGATGTAAAAACAGTGAGTGAAATAAAGTTTTATCATTTTAAGATGAAAACGAATTCTTAACTATCACGAATGTGCTCGATGTATATATATAATGAATGCTCAAAGTATTGCTGAACATAATTTGTTTCATGAAAAAAGATTTGACTAAAATGAGTACTGTTCAAGATAAATTAAACTATATTATATTTGGAAACCCAATCCAATAGTAAAAGAGTAAAACTCGTAATGATTCATGGTCAGGTTATAAATTAGAATACATAGTTAGCTTCTCAAATGTAGACATACACATTTACACCTATTTCTGCGTACATATTGTTCAGACTACTCTCAGTGGTTTATCGCTTCAACTATAAAATTTTACTGATGAAATACCTCCGTTACCTTATTTAAAAAGGAAATAACAAAGAATCAATTGCGGTTTTATCACTTTCTTCTTGGCGATTTATTGGACAGCTATCATTAAACAAGTCCAACAATGCTTTGAACGAAATCACTCAAAAAACAATTGCAATATCACCATGTAAGGGTACGTCGTAAAACACGTCTGTGACATTCAATTATCTGTATTTTATAGTTCACGTAATTTGGCATGAAAAGAGCTGCATGCTGTGATGGTTTGAGTAGAAGATAGTGTCAATCATGTGGTTACGAATTGGAGCTTCAAACATTTATACAAAAGTAATATATCCCAAAAGACATTGTCGTCTCAGTGATTTCGGGCTTACATTAATCTAGTCCGTCACATTTGTGACATTTTTTTTATTGTTACGAAGAATTTGCAGGCCAGAAGAATTTTATTTGAACAAAGATCGTTCAAATATTCTAGATGTTAGTAAATATCAACGAAAACATGTCAGTCTGACATCATTGCAGAAATGTGCAAATGTTTACTTGCTATTTTAGTTGCACTACCTCTAAAATGTGTAATAAATATATATATATATATATATATATTTGGAAATTTCTCAGGTAAAGGCATTTACAATCTAATAAATGTTCCTTTTTTCCATTTTGACATATAGTTTTTCGAGACGCTTACTTAATTCTTTTAAAAGTTAATTTTACTTTTAAATTCAGTAAAAAGTTAATCATTTATCAAATTCTACAAGTTTATTATTTTGATAATCTTGCATATTGCTTACATTAAAATCATTAAAGATTAATGTCTTGGTCATTGCGTACAAGTTTGAAAATGTTTAACATATTAAGTGTTTCCTGTCCATCATCTTTGCTAACATAGCATTATTATATAAATAAAAGTTTATCAAATAACTGTACAAAAAATAAGTCTTCGAGTTGATTTTATATGTGGAAATTAATCAAATGTTGAACGCTTAAAACATTTTCAATATAACAACGCATTACTTTTAAAAACTTATATGAAATTAATTTTCTGACTCGACAGAAGCAATCGGTAATATAAAGTTAATCATTATCAAATTTCGTCTAGTGAGACATGCACAACGTATGTCCTATACATACATTATCATTTCTCAAAGTGATCGCAAATTGATTTAGAAAGAAAATAACATTAATAATATTTCTGTCATGTTCCTAAAACTTTATGGTTACTTCAAACTGCAATTTGGAGTTGAGAATAGAAACCTTCTCAAAGAAATAAAAAAAAATATCAGAGTCAACGAAAACCATTCATTAATTAAGTTTATTTAAGTTGAAACATTTTCAGTTATTGATCTTTAAATGATAATTCTAACATGACAACGAACACTAGAGTAAGATAAATTATTTCGCTAAAAATGACCTCTAAATAGCCACGACCAATTGACAATCCTCCGCGCATATATATAAACTGCACTCGGTGAACTTACTGTTTACATCGAGTTGCAATCAACGTCGAATTTTTACCGTCATTCTTGAAAATTATAACTTTGAAGAAATTTAGGAAATACATCCATTCTAGCTTTTATTGTTAGGTTGATTGTAGTTCGTCGATTGAACAGGAGTGACGTTATTCTTTACTGCGCAAATATGCTTCCCTTTCCCCCGCCTTAAATTCACTAGTGACCACATTTCCTGGCACAGTGTCCTCAACCATGACTAAAATATAAAGCTTTCTTGTTCGTTCTTTCAAACAGTTCACTTGGCCTCAGCTCACAGTAATTTTGACCCGGTAGTTGTTGTGGTAGAGGAGGAAATGATGAAATAGTAGTGTATTGTGGGATAAAATTTTCTTGGTTTGTTTACATTGGAGACATGTTTCCGGATTTCATTGAGAGGTAAGAATTGGTCGTTTCATCTGTAATTTTTCTAAATTTTTTTGAGTGAGTATTTTTAATGGGTGCGAGTCATAGAATTTGCATATTTTGGGCATTTTCATGTGCTTTCGCTGGCATGCCAGTGTATATTGACAGTTTTCATTCATACTTCAAAATCGGCCTGGTCAACACCGAGTTTAGTCTGCGATTTTGTAGTGTCGAGGGTATGTATTCATTTCAAAACAAGTCCCCCAGTCCCGCAATGTCAAGTAGCTTAAAGAGCCACTCCGTGAGTTGTTGGAGTCATATATGCCAAACTTAATCAATGGTGACATTTGATCGCGAAGTATCGACTGTTACCAAACAAACACATTTTAAAGATTTTACAGTGACAATATGAAGGTCGAAATTATGATCGAAAACCGGACACTGCCGCGCGTCAAACGTAATTTTGGAGACGTATCTAAAACAGCCAGGTGGGCAGTTAGGAGTTGATAGTGTTTGTTAGGTTATATGCCTAGTATCCTAGTATTGGACGTGATGTTTACTCTTTCTTAATATATATATCTGTCTTTTGGACATGAAAAGTTAAGATGTTTTGATTTTATATCACAACATATGACATTTAGGTTCGTATCAAAGGTAAATAATATGCTATGAAAATCACGGGGTGGCGCTTTAACAGTGACCCATGTAACTAATGATAAATGCACTGGAAATTAATTGTGGACTGAGGCAACTTGTAGCGTGAGGGGTTTGCACTGTTAGTGAACAACTACTTTTAGAGTAACGTCCCTTGATTGGGTCAATCCATTTCGGTCTTTTAGGGATAATAGGTCGACATAATTACTCGTAACTCTGACGTTAATTCTGTCTTTTTTTTGATATTATCCTCAAGGAATTAAGAGTTAAATTTAAAATCTTTGAATTTGGTGTGTATTTTAATATATATGATTGAGGTGCGTTATTCGAAAATTAAACTGTACCGTAATTCCGCAAAGACGTGGAACCGGTCGGATCTAGTTCGACCTAATCACATTGCTGGTGCGAAGGTAAATTAGTTCCTCATTTCTTTCTCTAATTTGTCATGTTAGATAGGTGATAAATCCATTCTGGTTTAACTCCATTCTTGTTATTTTTTAAAGTTTTAGTTGTATGTAGTGCATTTATGCCCCTGAAATTAACATTTCAAACCTCGCAAATTTAGGGGTAAAATGTACTACACACAACCCAAAAAAACAAAAAACAAAATGGAATTATCTAATTATTATGATGATAGATATGAATTATTAAAAGGAATAGAATGTAATGCTACCTGCTTCAAGTATGCTTCAATCTTTGGGATACCATTAATTTGAATGTTTCCTTTAGGAATTCGTATTTAGATACTGACTAAGTGCCTTTAAAACTAGAGACATGTTTCACTACATCGATAGGGACGAAATACAATTGATTTACTCGAATTGTAGGAAAGAATTATCTCTGTATTGGTTTTTCTAAAAATTCAATACGTTCTTCTGTCCTTATAATGACTAATTAATTATCAAGATTAAATTCTTCAATATTCAACTTTGCGATTACCAGTGCTACACCGAAAATAGACACCAACCATATCTTAAATGATAATTAAAGATTAACTTCCTTGAGTGAAAGGTATTTGTCTGAATCTGATATCCAACTTCCACTGATATGGATGGCAAACGCGCCCATAAATACATAAGCAAACATTAATATAATGTCATTATGAAGCCAATTTGAATTTCAGGAAACAAATGAATTTTCGCAGAAAGCTTGCCACGAAGGACTATGCATTTTCTATTTTGGCAGTATTTATTTTCTGTTCTTTCACACTCCCGTCTTGGTTTTCCTGACATCATCACGTTGACTGAACAAAAAAGAAGCTTAAAAATATTAATGTTGCACCATGTTGAGGCAGTGTATTTACCTTAAAAGTATTTAAACAGAGAATGTGTTTTATGCCCAAAGATACTACAATAAAATGAATGATGTTTGTCAGGGAAGTCAATAATACCAAATGTTGGGTCTCTTTTCAATTAAACCACTGAAACCAAACCTCATCAATTTTAAACTGTTTGGAAACAGATAAAGCGAAATGAATGCCTGATTTAGATCTGAGTGATAAATGAGTTCGCACTTTTTTGCAATTCAGCATTAAAACTCAGGGTTAGCAAAAACATTTCATCTATGGCAAGTTTTACATTTTTAAAATGGAACTATTCTATCCACTTTCGTTTCACCATGATGAAGTAGAATAGTTCTATCACTATTTTAATACACTACGTTTTATTGATATTCCTTAAGTACAGTACATATGTCATTTTGTTCATGTAATCAAGGTGAATTTCTTTTTTTTATCAGGCAAAATGTTTCCGTTTTGTGACGAGTGAATAGTAGCAAATTGTTTACTCTTAATGATGCATTTGCAGCAAGTCGTGGAATAAGCTCCACATTTGGTCTTAGTATCGTACATTCAATATTGCTTCTGATTAAAATGCTAATTAAGGCTTTCAGAAGATAAAAAAGTAAGAACTAACAATATTTAAGGCAGGTATACAATAAGCTTTTGTGGAAACAAGGTTGCATTTTAGATAGTTAAAATCAAAGAGACAGTTCATGTGGCAGATGGAGATTTATATAAGATAATAGACAGTACTTACGCCTTTACACCACCAAAAGGGGAACTTTTGTATGTACATGTGTATAATTGATATAGATACAACTCAACATAAGTATCCACTGATCTCTGATATGCATCAGTTTTAACGTTGTAGAAACGTTTAGCCATTCCATTAGCGATTATATGGGCAAAACTTCTGCGGAATTCAATTGAAATCCTTCTACCGGCTTTTCGATTCAAAAAGCTTTAACAAAATCAAATATGGTTTCTTGTGCTTAAGTCGAATTGATGTATGTTTTACAAGTATGCTTATTCTATAACCTATAAATCACTATCAATTAAAAAGATTCCCAATTTTCAAAAACTTCGATGAACGTATGGAGGTGAGGTGAGGTGAGTTGGGGTTTAACGCCGCTTTCAAGATTATTTCACTTTTATCGCGGCTGCTAGTATTATTGCAGGGAGAAAGCCCGCAACACTATAGTGGCTATGCATTGCGGTGAAACCTGCGAGCATCGGCTGGAAGCATCCTCGCCTCAATACTGATCACACATCACAAACTCAATAACAAAACTATCAATACAGTAAACCAAATATTCTCATGCAATTGGTAGTACTTTTCGATTGAATACAGCTGAACATGGTTAGTATATTTGACACTATCTACTTACATGTACGAGAAGACAAACACATATAGGTTCTAATGCTTCGCCCAAGTTTTCCTCTGCTTTTTATTTGAAAGATTAGATCATTAGAAGTCAACTAAATTCAGTGAATTAAAAGTGATATATAGTGAATTCGACGGCAGTTTTGCACATCTACAAGCCTTTTTGAAAAATAATCATTGAAACATTTGATTATATTATTATTTAATGTTTATGTTCATTCAGTCGAAATAATGAAAACAACTTTGTTGTTGTAGTCTATCGACGTGGGCTTAAATCATCAAATGGTATTTTTAAAAATTTTTTTAGAGGTATTTTAGAAAGAACCATAAAAATGAAGAACCTATCCCTGTTTGTTAACAAACCAATCCGGTGCAATCAGATATAAGTCACAACATAACCTTAAGGTAAGGTAAATGTACATTTACAAACATTTATCTCATGCCAGTCTACAGTTTAGTCATTTCATGAAACATGGTTACATTAAACAAGCGTTCCACCACTTGACTCTATACCTTATCTTTCTTGTGGTTTACATGCTCCAAGTAGGATCACCCAAGCTGGACAGGTCGACGGGGAGATCTCAGACCAAATTTGAGTCGTTCTAAAACTTGCTGGTTATGTCTCACTATGCCTTTCTTTCCGTCTTTTCCCTCATCCTTTCGATCCCCTTCTCACTGATCTATCCACTTTCTTGTGGATGCTTGTCATCCACGTGTTTAATAACTGAAATAGTGTTCAAAACACGTTAAACCAAAGTCATTCACTTAGCAAGCTTTAAGTGTTTTTAATAAGATCAGGTGTCAGTTTTCTCGTTATAGTCCATAAGGATCAAGCGTCCTGGTCATCAACGACAAGATGGCCTTACTGGTCACTTCTGTCCATTGCAGGAAGTGTCCTGTCCGGAGGAGACGGAACAGGTTAATCAAGCTAACAGATTTCTGGATGAAACAGACACACACAGACACCGAAGGAGACAGGAACCACCCATGAGGGTCCTTAATAGTCACATTTCCTTCCATCGGGGATATTGCCTACGGGTGGGACGCCGTAAATAGAGGCCTAATAACATAAATAGATGGTTTTCAGTTTCATTATTATTTTCTTACGTTTCAAAGAAGATTTGTCATACATTGATAAAAAGGAATCGCGAAGTATTAGAGAGGACCTGCTTTGACAACGATTTAGTAATTTACAATGACTTGTTAAAATATATTAAAATATTTTAATCTAATGGCGTCAGAAATAAATTAAGTATTTATACTAAGAATGAAAAGAAATTACACTGCAAAGTTTTTGGAACAATATAACCAAACTATTTATTAAATTAATCATCACCTTAATATCGTGCTTAGGCGTGTGGTTTTGTTTGTTTAGTTTTATTAGGCTTGTTCAATAGATGCCAATTGCAATTAAAGATATGAAATCCACACACTCTTCTCTTTTTTACTGAAATGTAACACTTATTCAACCAATCAAATAATGGTCGGGTTTCAAACATTTCCGAAAAAGTGATACCCAGTTGTCGTGACAAGTTTTGAACAAGGATTAAACTTTTTTTGCAACAATATTTCTGTTATTAAACAATTGGATGAAAATCATCCAAAAGAAAGTGGAAAGATCAGAGAGAAAAGGGATCGAAAGGATGAAGGAAAAGAAGCAAAAAAAGGCATAATGAGGCTTTTGAAAAGATTATGATCTAACTGAAACAGGTCATTGACATCAACCGACTTGATTTTTTAATAATGTGGTATATAACGTCGTAGCACGGACACATAGAAGCCAGCTGCGTATGTCGGCAACCATGCATATTGTCTGAAGGAAAATGGCTGATCAACAGACAATGCCACATGTCCTCCTGTCATTCAAACTTAATGATTTGGAAAAATGCTGGGGTCGCAGATGCTCTGTGAATATCTTCATCATTAACTATATCCAATCAAGGAATCAATCGCTGTGGATTTTAATTTGAATAAATGCTGTGCAAGAGAAAGTGTCCTTTGATTTGCTTTCATAAGAAGTAAGTTTCCTGAAAGTGTGACACGGGTTACCTCCTTATAATGAGAGCCAACTTTAGATAACATTGTAGTTAATAAGTATTAACACGGTAATATTATAGAATTAAGAATCGTTATGAATTAAGCTGAGAATAATCTACATATTTATCAACTTATTATCGATTATATTTTGAAACATAAATAATAATATAAGTTAACTTACTCGCAGGGCTAACGTTTTGAGTGTTGGTTCACAGCCTGTTTACCAATCCCTTTCTTTTGAAATAAATATTGTTTAAACCAACCTACACCTCAAAGTTGGGATGTACTGAAGGTTTTAAAGGTATACTGACAATGTCATCCTCGGTCAACCAGGGCTCTTTAAAAATTACATTAAAATTAAATGTACTAAAATTACCCAAACTGGCATCATTTTATGAAACAGCAATCCAATTAAACGGCTTGATGCAAGCTATGGTAACGTTGAGTTTGAAGCAATCCCTTATACAACATGCTCAAAAATTGAAATTTGAAATCTTAAAGGAAACTCGGTGCGTCAGCGACACTTGGAGCCATGCAACCCAAAGTTTTAAATGCCACTGATAGTCGACGGGAAGAGACAAACCATTATTACGTCCTGCAAATACCTGGGTGCTTCTCCACTGAGCAGTTAACTGCTAGCGAGTGAGTGAGTTGGGGTTTAACGTGCAGTTATTAAACACGTGGATGACAAGCATCCAAAAGGGAGTGGATAGATAGGGAGAAAGGGATCGAAAGGATGAGGGAAAAGACGGAAAGAAAGGCATAGTGAGAGATAGACAACCGGTTTTAGAAGGACTCAAATTTAGTCTTCTACCCGTCGACCTGTCCAGCTTTGGTGTCCCTACCAGCTGGCATAGCTCTCGGGGTCTCTGAAGCACGCAAACCACCACACCACGTTAAGGTACTGAGTCCAGTGGTGGAGTTAACTGCTAAACTGTAAAGTTACGATCACTTATAGCTCATTCATGTAACACTGGTTACAATAACCCTATTAACAAACCTCACAAAATTGTGGCCCTCATGATTTCGGTCACACAACTATGTCAAAACCTCCCCTGTAAAAGTTTATAATACTTAAAGAAACTTCCGATGATTATCTGCTAAGGCAGAGAGTAAAATACTACCCTTATCATCAGACTTTTTTCTATGGTTTAAGTACAACATAACAATGCTCTTAACATAAATTCGTAATCTACTGAGAAACAAGTTCCCTTCAAACCTTTCTTTAACACCGTAAAATATATGACACTTAATAATTAGATTTGGTTATTCTCCTCGCTATAAGCACGAACACTATAAATAATCTCTGAAGACCATCGTGGATTTTGATTTATAAATTCAGCGAGGTGTGACTTCAACTTTTAAAAATAATTTACTTTTTAATATCGGAAATATTAATTGTGGTTGAACGTTTTTGAAAAGGTCGATCAAACCTCTTTACTTGAGAACAGTATATCCCTGAGAATGGTTCTTCATACCCAAAGGTATGTTAAATCCTCTCGAACAGAACTTTTCATAGACGTCGAGCACTTGCATGAAAGCGTAAAAAGCTTAGCTCGCTTTTCACACATTTTTTGTGAACATAATACACTACAACTATTAGTTTGATACATCAAAATGAGGCCGACGGCATCGCAGCAATTCTTATTTGGCCTGAGGGGATTTGTCTCAGAGACGTTTGCACAGAAAAACCCAAATACTGTAGTGATAATCTGATGTGTAATTAATTCCGAGAGTTTGTGTCCAGTTGCAAGGGGTATAATTACTTGAGCATTCGGAAGTGTAATACGCCAGGATTTAACAGTTTGATCTCTGTTTGTCCAGAACCCCCCCTTCATACCTACTTATAAGGATAATAAATGTATACATAAGGTATTGGCATTATAATGATACATACCCAACCTTTGAATGTTGACAAGCAATTGAATAAACGCAAATCTCATTTATAAGATTTTATGAAGAAAATTATAACAACAAATGCGATTTCTATGTCATAGATTTATGTAGAAATGATAACGAATGATGTTTGCTAGGTTCATAACTCACTAAAACATTGTCAAAATGATGTTAAGTGATGAACGTTCTAAGAAACGGTGTAGGTAATTTTGAAACAGAGTTCCTGTTGCAGTATTTTAGGTCCAGAGAATGAAAATAAATAATAATCAGGACCCTATTTGTATCTGAAACTTACTGAATTTTAACTTAGGTGACCTAAAAAGGGGAAATCTTTCTCAATAAAGTTTTTTTTTAAACCTGTGAACAGTTAATGGTTTTCCCTCATAATGACTCATGATCAGATGCGAAAAGTTTAGGTAATAATTTATCGCGTATTTAAAGAAATACTTTAAAAGTTAAATAAGTGTTCTTAAGTTCTTTATTTTCGATAATTCATATCATAATTGTTCCTCTTTGGCAACTTGATGTACCATATTTGCCAATTTATTGGTCTTAAAAGCAGTAAAATTTGATAAAGCTGATAACTTGATATTACTGTGTATTCCCTCAATGCCTATGAATAATAAAACAATATGATTATGACAAGGCGCAACTATAAATGGCATTTTACGACTTCTCTTTATATTGATGTATAGTTTCATGTGCTATATTTCATAAATCGATATTAACAATATGACGATTGATAAATGGCTGATCTGTTCATTTATCTATTATTATGAGGGAAAACGAAACCTGTCATACAGAGATGACACAAGATTTGCTAAGTGAAGAAGTCTTTTTCTTGTGAGAAATGAAGAACTTTCAGGTAAATATCATTCAGTTATTTTAATTGCCCATATTCATTTAAATATTTCTACATTTAATTGTTAAGATAAAAAGCTTGGATGTAAAACAATCAACTGATATGCTTCTCAGAAAATAAATATTTGCCGTAAGATTTATTTATACACGTGGAAAAATGTATTGCATCACCATATTGTTTTTAAATTATTCATATGTTCTGACAGCAACCTGAACACATGAGGGTTTTTCAGTTATATTCAGGTCTTTACTGAAAAATACTTTACCAAACGAAATTTAAGCAATGCCCTCACTACTAGGTCAGCGTCTTCTTTAGTAAGGGAGGGGAAGGTTTTGCAGCAACCATTTGTGTTCATAAAGCTGAGTTTCTTTCGTATTTTAAATCAGCAAATATCGACATCCACCTCTACCATCCTAACATTGTTGTTAAAGCGAAACCTCGTCAAATAAGAAACGTTATTGTTTTACAAGGGTTCCGTCAATGATAAATTTTGATAGATTTGGTGAAATACTGAATATATTTTGTTGGTTTTCATTTCTTCATGCATTGTTCAACCTAAAACAAACACTTAGATAAGAATAAGATCCCTGTCAAAGGAATTTCACTATTTTACAACAATCATAAAAAAATTACTTGTTGCACTACTTATTTCCAGTTGTATAATTCTTTCTGAAGGTCCATGTTGAAGGTTCTTTATCTGCTGTAAGTTTTGAATATGAAGGTCTATTTACAGGAATATATGCCGTAAGACGAACGAACAGCTTCGTTTACAGTGATTGCGTCCTGTCGTATTTGGCTCTGCTAATTCACTCAGACACCTTGACAGATAATGCTTAGAGCAAAATAAGAAATTACAAGATAATTGATCAGATCTAGTGGACTGGCAAATCTATTCATTCAATTATTAAGTCAATTACAGCTTTTACAAAATGTAGAAATCAATCAAATGTTCTTTTTACTTATGCTAGATTTAACTGCATGTTGAATTTGTAATTGATTACTCATTCCTGACTAATCTCTAACCCCTTACCTGTGAATGTGAAAAATCCTTGGAAGGGCAATACGGGGGTGTACATCATCGAAATACTGTATACGCATAAACGTTATGACAACTTTAGCTAGATGCACTATGGAGCACAGTGGTGTAGTGGTTAGCATGATTGCCTCTCCCGCCAGAGACCCGGGTTAGAGTCCCGGTGGAGACACCAAACATTTGTGACTGTGTTGTCATCCTGTGTTGTGTCCCTGGGCAAGACACTTCATCACCTTTGCACTCAGTTCACCTATACGGTCGGCACCGAGCATACTATCCTTCCAGGGTGATAATACTCATGGCGCTTTGAGCATGCTTTGTCATGGATATATGAGCGGTATAAGAATGTTATTATTATTATTATTAATATTATTATTATTATTATTATTATTATTATTATTATTATTATTATTATTATATGTGACGCCTCAGACAACTTTGGTGAAGTGATTCTCTTAAATGTATTCATATATGTCTACCCCTAGTCTCAGTTCGTCAGAAGAACAACCGTTTCTGATTCTTCTAATCAGCTAAAGATGATGGATTAAAGTTTCAGATTATATGGCAGAAACATGATAGGTTTCCTTGTCCAAAAACTTTTCAAGCAGGCTCAAAACCTCTAAACTTGGCACTGTTTTAGGCGTGATTGTCATAATGTCATTCATCGATAAAAGTTTTGAAATAAATAATGAAATTTCTATGAGAGACAATGTAACATGGTTTTCTTAAAATAAGTAACTCAATAACACTAAATTGTCCATAGAATTTTAAAAATCTCTTGGTACAAGTATACCAGAAAAATAAATATAAGCCTGTCGTAAACAGTCTTATTTGTCATTGAGATTCATTACCCGCCTTTCTGATACATATTTGATTGTACATGTAAGTTCAACGAGAATAATGTTTCAGTATGTGGATAAATACTCACATATCAATTATCAAACATTATGTTTAAATTAAACGTTCTTGTATGTGATGACTCATAGTTTATCTGCCGTAGCTTCATCTTATCAGAGCTTGCAACATTTGCGACATTAAACCTGTATCCAATCTCAACCACTATTTTGAGTAAAGGATATGGTATAAAATATATCGATTTCGAATATAAATGAAAACATTTCTGAAATTGGAAATACAATCCTGTATGAAGTGAAATCGAGTTGCTATTACCTTATTTTTGAGCATGTATTTAATCAAAAAGTTAATCACAATAGAATACATGGTATGGCAAACAAATCAATTAATTTCACTGCCCTGCGTTACCATTTTTTTAAAACCACAACAAAGGAACAATTGCGATTTAACTTCAGTGTTCTTGTCAATTTATAGGACAACAGTCACTTAACAAGTCAAATAACACTTTTGAATGCGAACAAAAACATTCGAGAAAATGGCAATATCACCAAAAGGGAAATAGTTAAAAACTCAACTGTGACATTTACGTGTATTTTATTTGCCAATAACAGATCCGATTTGGTCACATTTGACATTAAAAGAGCTTGATATTGGGTCAAGTAGAAGATATTGTTTAGCATGCAAGCGCTGTGACCCATGACCAACCGCAGCGCTTGATATGCGAGTCGGCAATATCAGGTTTGCATCGCTTTGTTAGCAAGTTATTTTGCGCTTATTTTGGTGGATCACTGCTAAATCCCTTATATTATCAAAAAAGTGTTTTCAAACATTTAATTTAGTTCAATTCTACTTCAATTTAATATGAATATCGTTTTATCTCGCACATTGAAGGGAGTCACCATGCTGCGGAAAAGCGAAAGTCAACCATGGTATAGGAGGTTTTCTGTAGTCAGTTAAATTTAACCTATTTGATTGGTTGGATCACAGGTCACAGCGCGTCAGGTTTATTAGTATTATGACCCAGGGTATATAAGTGGTATGTGAGTGTATACGTTTTACCCTGAGACAAGATGCAATAAAATGTATTAACTATATCATAAGTGGAATAGAAAGCTGTCTGGCACTAATTTTCATTAGTCGTATCACTAATATTCTCTGCTCATTCTAAAAATATCCTACATGGGAGAATATCGCATCTGTGTACATCTATATTTACTTTGCATATGCGAATATTGACACGAATACATACATATACACATGTGTAATTGCAGCATATATGTTGTGTCACCTTATGATATCAATTCGTCTCTGAAGACAACAAAAAACACAATAAATTTTAATTCAAATATTGAAACGGGATAAAATACCTCACGATTTGTACAAGCCGATAATGTACATTAAGTCATTGGTTATATCAGAAACATGAAAATGCAATGAAATCTCTTAACTATCAGAAAAAATATAAATATCAATGTATCTCTTATTTCTTAACAAATCAGATAGTTATCGAAAACGATAATAGTCTAGGTGTGAAAATAGGATACATTGACAAAATCTTTTGTCAAAGAAAATTGTCAAGCAGTCTCTATATAATGTGGAGAAATTAGGCAATATCAAAATGCTGGAAATGTTGACATAAACATCTTAGGGAACATTTAAAGGGGTGTGTCTAGGGATCATTAAATGTAAACATACGAGATACAGTTGCAAGTACTCCAATGGTATCCTACATAACATCCCTTGGGAATTTATTTCCATAATTTAAGAGCCACAGTATTATATGGGGGGCATAGTGCACTGGTTCGGTTTCGGCTTTAACGTCTCCGTGGTTCGAATCTCGCCAGGTGCTTGGAAACTGTGTCTGTGGCATAGAGCTGTTCTAGATGCAACAAGGTTTGGGTGCAACGCAATTTTAACGCATTACTACCAATTTTTCGCTAGTCCTCGCCGATGCTCCCAGGTTTCACGCAATGCATACAGCCACAATAGTGTTGCGTGCTTACTCCCTGCAATATTCTAGCAGCCTTGATGTAAGTAAAATACTCTTGAAAGCGGCGTTATACCCCAATTCGCCTCACCTCACTTCGGATAAAGCCAATTGAATCAATTAAGTATTCTTCCAGTATCATTACTACACTGTAGAATTCCTCCATATTCGTGACCACACTATCAAATCAAACTTATTCGCATCGCGCCAGGGTTTAAATTTTCTGTTCATATCAACGCTTCATAATAATTTATAACGTTGGTATGGTAGTAAGCAATCGGCCAATCAACAATCCTGAGACATGTCCTGTCAGTACCATGGCCTTGTCCGACGTCTGGAGGAATGTGCGAGAGTATGCAGCAGACAGCATCTTTGTTTATCACGTACATTGACAATGAACCCTGGTCTCTTGTGTACCATGATGCAGCCACAATCAGAGGACATTTGAATCTGTTTCAGACCCAGTAGAAGTCTTTGAGAGGTTCTGTCAACTAAACAAACTCTTTAGAGAAAGTTAGGTGAGCCTGCTCTTTCAAACACTTGCCTGAAAAGAGTTTCTTTTATTTTGAATTCTGTCCATTTATTGATCATAAAGAGTTTTGTTATCAAACTGAATGATTTTATTAAGTCATGATAGATAATAAATTGACTTTGAAAGGGGAATTCATTTTAAACGGTGATTGATCAAGAGATTCATTTATTTTGAATTCTGTCCATTTATTGATCATAAAGAGTTTTGTTATCAAACTGAATGATTATATTAAGTCATGATAGATAATAAATTGAATTTTAAAGGGGAAAATTATCTTAAACGGTGATTGATCCGTGAGTCAATCAACATCTTTACATGTAATCTTTGTGACAACTTTAAAAAAATTGTCCTTTGATGCTATTCATAGTATATGTCATTATATAAATGTTCTTATATGACAATGAAATTTCATTTAACCTCTTCTTTATAATTAATTTATAATTTGTAACCTAAATGAATCAAATGAATAGAATTTACAAAAGGTAAAACAAATTGAGGAACGTATCTAGTTGGGTTTATTTGATGACCATTGATGGTATTTTAATACGATAATAATCAATATTGGACCTCGTGGCCATGTAAAATTCATATCAAAATTATCAATATCATGGCGATATTGACAATGAAATCAAACGAAAACATCCGTAACAAGTCTTGGATGATAAGCATCTTTTGAGCGGCTAGATGTGGCTATGACAACAATTTCAGACCGGCATGTATAGCTATTATGAAATCATGACATAGTTGTTCATGAAAATAATTGAAGATTGGATTGGCCAACAAGCACCGAACTGCTTATTTGAAGGCCGCTCCAACATAATCACATATGCGTAAGTGAATACAAATTAATGATAGCCAGTGACGCATTTCTGGTTCAAAATATATCTTCGAAAATAGTGGAAATGGATAGAGAACATTTTGTAAGTTTGGCAGCTAAAGTATATAAAATTGCTTATGCAATTCAAATCAAGTAGATTTTAAAATATCTTGTGTAAAAAATGCATATGAAACTTCAAATGGATTACATTTCATAATACAATGATAAATAGGCTTAAAACGGTACTCAAAGTAATGCTTTTGAACGATGTTTTCTGTCTTATGTGTGTACTTGTTGTATGTGAAAACAGACATCTATAGCGTTTTCCAAGAGGTGACACAAGCACCCGAGTCGTTAATGACATGTCCATCAACTTAATATGCAGGAAACAACGCTACACTACACGGAACTGTAAAAAGCAGACAATCGTGTTCTTTTTAAGCTGTTGAACTTCATTACTCTATCCACATACGGTCGTCTTTTATTTCATAAAAAGCCGGACAATATTCACGAATAATTGACTCGTGAAATCATCGCAGTAGCAGGCACTTTAATATGGGAAAGCATCTCTGGAGAAATATCGCATTTTTCCATTCATTAGAAGTATGCGAGGTCACACATCGATTTTGCGAAGTACCATTGTCCAGTAACGGACCTAAGACGTGTCATGTGTTGAAAGCTGTGTCAAGCTCGTCCTTTCCAGGTCGCTTGTGAAAATAATACGCCACAGTTATTTTCTCGAGAAGTCGAAATTGTCCCAAAGGTACTATGGCAATCATAAATCTTCCCCTAAGGGACTCGGCTAGGAGGTCGAGCACTTGCAGAGAAAAGCGAAAAGGCTGTTACAATACTCGAAGGTGTGTTTAAGTCTCTGAGTTGGTGTCCATTTGCAAGCATGTAATTAGGAGCGCATTCTGATACGCGTGTGCAATAATTGTACAAGTCACTTATAGAAGGTGGAGAGATTTTAGTTCAGACTTGGAATTATTGTATACATTGTAACGGAATTTGGAAATTTTACTTTGTGCTTCTTTCCGATTGGGCTTAACATGGAACCGGAACACATTCTCATAATCAGGAAACTGGAGTTTAATGTCTTACCTCCTTATATGGGCCTATTACAGAAAATCAACATTAGAAATATTTGATCACTGTGTAAAAATTGTGTTCGACAAAGTCTGAAATCAAAACCATCTTTTAAAGAGTAAATACTATCAGGGACAAAACAACATTAGAAATTTATTTTTCAATTCGTCTTTTAAGAATGTATGAACCCTAGCATAATGTATAATGTCAAAGGGGTTAATTAAGAAATGAATTTCATCATATGGTTGTCCACACGGTTATAACCTGTTTGAAACTTGTAAGATAAACTTGTATAACCGGCAAGCTTGCGACGCCGGTTATACAAAAGTTTATCTTACAAGTTTCAAACAGGTTATAACCGTGTGGACAACCATATGATGAAATTCATTTCTTATAAATTCAAACGTTGTATTTAAAGCGAAAATGCATTCGAAATGCAATTCTATAGCTGCTTGTCGCACTGACCTACATACCGGTTACACCAAGACGGATCTCTACCCGTATTCAGACGCATAAACAAAATAGTTCCAAAGACTCGGTAAAAATGACACTTTTTTATTCTACAAATAATACATTTTGTGTATCAAAAAACTAACAATGATTATATTTTTGGAAAAAAGTGGAAAATGTAAAGTTTAATTTAAATAGATCAAAGTTAACAAATAACACTCGCGTATTTATACTGTCCAGAATCTAGGTGACAGTACAGCGTGTTTTGGCTAGTTCCGGCACGATATCGTATAACCTGCATTTACTGAAGGTTATTTTGTATAACCCTCAACTTTGGGTTCATTGAAATGTATACCGATCACATGACCATGTCTGATCCAATCAGAATGCAGCATATCGTTTACATCACAAAGTCTGAATTTATAATTGTTTATCCCCTTAACTGTCGAGGCTGTAAAGTAACCTCTCCATATTTGAGAAAGCTCTTAACAAACAAACATAGAAAACACTGTTTTTCTCAATTAAAATTTGTAATATACTGTTTACCTCTCAATTTAACCAAGGTAGGTTATGTAACAATACGACGTGCAACAAGATTTGCTATTCATTTTCTTATTCGCAGTTTCATATTTCATTCTTGCTTATCGAGTTAACCAGAATCGTATATAAGCCAAATACTGTTTACCTAACTTGCTTTCAGGAACAATATTATAGGAATTATATTATAGTGAATAATCATTTGTGCACTTGAAAGAAACTTTTATTTGGTACTTCAACCCATAAAAGTTATCATATTTTATTTATTTTTTCTATAATGGCTCAGTTCCGTAATCAGGTACTCGTTGATTGAGTGATTTTGTTTCTGTCTATATTTTGTGCAGTTATGAAAACTTTTGTTTGATAACGAGTGCTGACAAGTTCTATATTCTAAATGTGAGAGAAAAATACCGAGGTGTAATAAGATATCTGTCTACTTTCGTCTCTTCAAATATCATGTTATAGGGACTATCTAAAGAAGATTTTAAAAGACATCAAATTATTCATTGATGGATACGCATTCTCATAAAAAATTGTACTTGAACAGGATATTTTCATACTTAAATCTAGATAACTTGTCACGCTGTATTATACAATATATTTGTGATACATTTTATTACCACTTTCAAATATCGACTAGTCATGGTATTTTATTACCAAATTTTCGTGGTGAATTTTGAAACCATATTTAGATATTGACAGATTTGCCCTAAAACTGTACTAAAGCGTCAAGGGGAGGTCGTTAAAACCAGTTTATAGATGTCGTTACAGCTGCATCGCTATCATAACAATATTGCTTCCTTATTTATGGACGACTTGGGGTTACACCTTACTATTGCGTTATTAACCTTTCCCAAATGGTGTTGACATAACGAGCAATAAATCGACATCTTTACTTCATCAAACTGTCAGAGTGCTACGGTTAGATATCGAAGTATATCATAACGTTATGTCCTGTAGATGGCGATAGTTTACCCTTCCGAAAGCTTCTCTTTGATTTCATCGTCCAATTTAGTTCCCAGTTTCATACTAAGTTTAGTGACAGCTTAAACATCGAAAAAAGATATTTAGCCTTACTTAAACGATAAATTTAACCAAAGTCACATGTAAATTTTGAAATTAAATACTGTAGTGACCGGTTTGCCATCATTTCGCCTACACCTCATTTCGCCTACACCTGAAAAACCTCTCATTTCACACCCCACAGCTATTCCTTCCTTGTTATCTTTATTATCTTGATGGAAAAGTTCTTTATTCTTAAGGTGTAACTGTGTCTTGATAACAGTGTAGGCGAAATGAGATGTAGGCGAAATAAGGACAGGCTTAGTGGCCATCTTCATCTTCGGGAGTTGTAAATGAATCGTTGTCGTGTGATTCTAACATACAAATTGGTTCCCAAGAAATATAATGAATGGGACATTGCTTGTCATCGATAATTGATGATGGTTTCAAGAACATGATTAAATAAATTCTTAGTATAAAGTTTGTGAAAAAATATTTATTGCTTAAAAATAATTTTACTGATGGATTTGTTACATCATTTAAGACCTTGTATGTATCTTATTCCTAATATAATGCTATTTTTGGTGAATCGTATAAGATGTTTCATTTTAGAATTTAGTATCATTCATACATTAAATTCATATTAAAAGATAGAAATCAAGCCCCAAACAACCCGTTTTTATTATAACGGCTCTCACACTGATCTTTGACACTTCAGTTCACTTTATCAACAAATTTGTTATGCTACCGACATTGATGGTCTCACGATGACCGGTCGGATATCTGACCATCTTGTCACGTGACCAGTAGGTCACATCTGTCCAGCACAATGGGGAGGATAACGACATGGTTTGTTTGTCGCACGAGCTAACGATAGCCTTAAGAACAAATAATGGCTTCGGGCAAATATCAGTTTCCCTTTCTTTGTAATAGGATGAGCGTATGACTTATGTTTGGACACTATAACTGCAACAGACTGACGTGACGGGTTTATTTAGCAAGGCTTCTCTGTGCATCTGATGATGATATCATATTTCTATTAACGCAGCCATTGGAAAGTTGAATGGGGTGATTATTTTTGTCCTTTCCAGTATTATTTTACGACCGTATACAAATGGATTTTGTTTGAATCAACTGAAGACTTGTTATATTGGAATTTGGAAAAGAATAAACCTGAATGTCCATGTGACATAGCAGAAACGCTTAGAAGAGCAGGCGCTGGTGATATCTGATTGCAATCTCAAATGCATTTGATAAGTTTTGTAATTTATATCCAGACAAGTGCAATGAAATATGTAAAACTTTGAAAGAAAAATGTCTTGACACTGAGTTATTTTAATCTGGTTTCTATAAGTCTATGTCTCTTGGAGAGAGTGCACATATATATATGGCAATATAATATTACAAAAATATCCAAAATGAATAATACAGTCCGAACACACTCACTCGTTTTAAACAGTATATTTATCATTTTGATACTACATAGGCTAAAACTCTCTAGATGTAATAACGGACTTCGGGACGTATAGAATTACATTTAAATATATTTTACCCAAATATGACTTAAAATTCATATATGATATAAATGATCTTGTTTTTTTCAAATATGTCACCCTAACATTATACTACTAAAATATAATGTTGACACAATGAATGAGCAAGATTAAAAGGCAGCTTTAATATATCATCTGAATTTTGCACCGAGGACAATGATTAATTACTCTGCAATTTGTTGGATTTCGCATTTATTAAATACTATGGTCTGCCAAATGAATCTTACGACACTGCAGCTATATCATCCCCAGATGTCTGAAAACATAAATCTGCCATTCTTTATATCCTTTACAAACATGTCTGTTTAAAAAAATAATCACATTGTACTGGAATTACGAACATTGAATCATTAACACAGCAATTCATAAAAATTAACCTATGCGAAAATGCACCCTGTTTAATATTTTCTTCTAATTATGAAAAAAATGGAACTAAAAATTAAAACAAAATTCTTGCGGGGGAAAGAAACATTCGTTGCATGGTAAGCATACTTGATTTCATCGAAGCCTATGCCATGACTCAATTGCTATTTCACGAGATCGCCCTGTTCTGTCGTTTTAAGCATACTGAGTCTATTCAAATAATTCTATTTAAAACGTCCTTGCTGATTGTACAACTACCTTAGAGTGAACCATATACTAATCTATTGCTTGTCCTTTATTTTATCGAAAAAAACCAGACATTAGTGTCGGAAGATATTACTTGAACTAAATAAATCTATTGGTTGACAATTGAGCAAATCTTTATTGAGTCAGGTTATTTATTATTATGCACATTACGACGGGAAGCAGTGAAAAAACGAAAACGAAAAAAGGCGTTGTTACCCATTCAAAATCTTTTTTAGATTTTCATGGAAAGTTCGAAACAAATATAAATATGTCCATTACATGTTTGAATGCTCTGTTGCGCATGGAAAAATGAGTCGATTTATGAAACTATAAATGGAATAAATCTTAAAAGAAACATGTCGATTATGCGCTTGTATATTTAAGGGATACAAAACTTTCCAACTTGTAACTAATGCTGAATGTGAGGAACCGACGCCGTTAAAAAATTCAACAAGTTTATCATTTGTTAAACGTTTGTAAATTAAGCATAGCATTTTTTCAATGAAGCGTTATTGTATTCCCATGACAACAGCCTGTTAAATACAGAAGTTTTATCTGTTAGGGTAACTAGTCGGCTGCGTGTCAGAGTGATGCCGAGCACGAACATACACGAATCACGAAGCATCATGGCTTCTAGTGAAGCATGCAATCTGTTTAATGAAGTGGAAATGATTAGTCGTTATTTGTCATTGTAACTTTAGTCAAAGTTTAAGCCAGTGAAACATGTAATTGTCCTTCAGCCTCTCATAACATTCCTGATGTTCACAGAGGGCTTTTCACACTGTTGTGCAACTTATGTCGATATAATTGTTAATCTAGGATAATCTTTTATAATCTATCGTCTCCTACTAAATTCCAAACGCTGAGTGCAAGCAAAAGTATAGAATTGCGATAGAATTCCAACTGAAAGTAAAGATAATATGTAATGATTCAATAATACATTTTAAATGAATAAGATGCCATATCCAAAATAACGTGCACTTGTCTTAACATGATGTAAGCAATTAATGATGAAATGTTAACGAATATCTAAACATTTAAAGAGGGCGTTGGTCATTCAAGCAAGTTGAAACCCGAGGTATCCATCTTTGTAAAGTATATGATAATATCATTTGGATACAATACTTATTTTCGTATAGATATTATTGCTGTGTATGTGTACACCATCGGAAATCGGTTTAAGTCTTTGAAATATAAACTGATCTCATTAAGGTTTTTTTGAAAAGATGAATAGGATGTAATCAGTACCATGTTGGTATTGGATTACATTTTTAAAATCTAGTTTTCTATGAAGATTGTGTTGTTTTGTTTAGATCAAATGCATGATTGACGTGAACGCTATATCAATTTCCTTTCAATGATTTAATTTAACATAGAAAATATAAGTACGAAAATGGAAACCTGAAACGACATCATATTGGCAATATGCCATTGTGAAACATGGACCATGTTAACCTGAGAAATAATCCTTTCAAATAATTCATCGATGAAACAACCAATGTCGAGACAAGCATTAAATGTTAATGTAATTAAGACATCTGTAATCAAATCAGCAGAGTTACGTCCAAGTAAAGACTTAAGTGACGAAATCATTCGTTACAATAAGGCTAATTTGGTTGCTATACATAATTAACGTCTTTTACGCCAAAAATCTGTTCACATGATTGAATTATTAAGTGGCGGCGAAATTTCATCAGCACGTTTAATCCTTATCTAATTGATTAGTTACATGTAGAAAACATGCATTTTAAGTAAAGATTTGAAAGAAGAGATAGCTTTTTGAAGAGATCTTAAGGTTTAAGCAATGACAGTGGTACACTGATCTGTTATTCAATTTAGTGACATTTTTAAGGCGTAAAGGCAATATTATAAATTTTGAAATATTATAATAATGATAATAATGATATATTGCATTTGATAATGCGCAACATCAACCCAAGAGAGAGTTCTCTGTGCGCAGAGTACATGTGAATGGTTGTTACCAGGTTCTGTTCTAATAAAAGTTCTGTTTGAAAAGCAGTGTTTTGAGTTGAGTTTTAAATGTAATTATTTAAATTTGTTAAAAAGAGATGGTATAAATTGAATTCCCTTAAGTTAGTCCTCCGGTTCCAGAAGTTCATGTGAACAAAATTGCCTTTCTTGCAAAAATTAGAAAATGCTGTCTTGTTGCCTAAATTTCTGAGGACTGTCATTTTGTACAGATATTATGATTTTAAGATTGCCATTTTAAATAAATTTTACAGTAGATTGAGAGCACATTTTCAGCACAAATAAAGACAGTAATGGAGGAAGTTCATACACCATTGAAGAAATGGATGTGGTAATGATTCGAACTTCTTGACTATTCATAGAGGCTTTTAATTTTTGTTAAAAGGGCCCAAAAGGCAAAGCCTTTCATAGATTCATTTTAAGCAAAAGGAGAGCTGAATTTGACAATACATATATCACGTCCCTCTTGCCATACATTTGATGAGATATTTTCTGTCTAATGTCCCCTTTTCCGTAAACAGCGGATGCGAATAACTGCTGCATTGTGGGAAATTTCCCAGAAAGTGAGCCTTATATGTTCATACCATTTGCATTTTTATTGATTGTAACACAACCATCAGACAAGTATTCAGTCTTTACAAGTCCCATTTGTCTTCTTGACTTGACTTCCTTTTTATATTTATATTTCAGCTGCTTGTAAGTTAAACCACAATAAAGCCAGCATTCTTTATGTGGAAAGGTATGCCACTTAGTACCTTTATTTGTGGGAATAAAAAATTATTGTCCAAGTTTTTAGGCTTGTGTTCTCTGTCTTGTCTCAATAATTTGACATTTAGAGAACAGATGTGTACGTTTGCATAAAAGTAAATGCCATTGTAGAATACTGATTTACTAATTTCAAACTAAATTGTATCTTGATCAGGCCTGTTAAATGGTGCATGGGAAATATCATATTCAAAAGTTTTAATCATACAAATAATCATTTAAAGAGAAAAAAATTGTAACTGGTAAAAAATGGTTGACATGTTATTGTTTATTCAAATATGAAAATGTAATTTTAGAAGTGTCAGTTGGGTAGTGAATTCTATCAGGCTAAAATCCTTGCATGACTTAAAACATAAACAGCCAATGAAATTACTTTTATCAAGCAATGAAAAAACAACACGTATGACAGGGGCGTTCAGCTCGAGGTGTCCAATTCAAGCACCCTGCATTGGCTTACAAAATACATGCTGAACATTGCTATGAATAAACATCCGTCAGCGATTCAAAGCATTTGGCCTTCTACAGATCAGGGTATCATAGGAGATCTGCACATATATATATATATATATGCCAATGTAACACGATGTCTGATTCGCTTCTGACTCTCTACAGAAGAAATATGTTGTGATTAATGTGGAGGTTTGTACATTAATGTCATGTACAAAATACAAATAAGTTTAAATCAAATGTGATTAGCCTATTGGAGTGAATTTGATATCTATCGTCAAAATAATGCTGTGAATTATAAATAAAGTAAAGCGGGCATACCGAAGCATGTTCACTCTGTCTTAAAACGGAGTTTAATGTTAAATGAATATTTAAGTAAAACGATGTATGATACAGTTGATTACTAGAGTGTTTCACACGCCAAAATTATGTTAGAAACGTGACCAATTTTCATATTTTCCGGAAAACGTTAATTAAAGTTGGCAAGTGCCCTTGATACAGATAATATGCATATTCCTTATTGATCTAGAAAGTCAGTAAGAACATAGTTTAACCACAGATAGGATGAATATTTGAAACTTGTTTAAAAAACATATTGTACTTTGCCAGTCAAGAGTTTTTTAAAGTAGGACAAACGTTCAGTTGGTAATTTGTCTTTTGTTTTCAAATACTGCGTACAATAATATTGTGGACAAACAACAGATTTATAAATTTCAGTCATGTGGGTGTGCATCAATGCATTCAGATGTAATTTACTGAAGACAACTTGTCGTTTTAAAATCAAAATAGAAATAGAAATATACCAAAAAACCTTGGTTAGTTCTCAATAATTTTTTTTATTGTTTCTACAGCCGGTGATTCACATGTCGTTGTTTGTTGTAAGTGCTGTCTATATATGGTAATATGTATATAATATTCATCTATACATCTGTATTCGCGTCCTGTCTATATGATCTTAATAATGGTACACAGTACACTGAATCCCTCAAATAAAGATCAGGCACGCATTATTTTAGATTTTAGTAATTTCTTCAACATTCATGAGGTTCATACCGTGATACAAATGTACCAATAATCAATTGTTGGCATCCTACATGTATGTTATTATATATACTATATGTACACATTAAGTTGAGTTATCTTTCATAAAATACATGTACTGTAAAATAAAGATTTTAATGATTCTAATGCTTCAAAAGATAATTAGTCTAGCAATTGTAAGTGTTTTATCAGAATGAAAATATTAGTTAAATTTGTTTAGATCACAAATATTAGGTTAGAAAATAATTTATTGCATAGCATGATAACCGATCTTGTATGTAGTTTCATCAACAGTATTTGCTATTTAATTTTTTTAACAAAGAGACAGCAAGCTCTTTAATACAAGTAATTGATCTCTCTTAATACAATTAAGACCACTTAAAACTTAGGCTAAAGACAACTGGGATAAACAAATTCCACTTCATTCTTAACATGTTTCAGACACTTAAATTTGACTTAATCACGCAGTAATGAACGATTCACAAACCTTTTTGTTTGAGTTGAATTAAGACATCGATACATATGAGCTGCATTGAATTTTTAAACGGTCAGCGTGGCTCTTTAAAATAGAAGTTTCTGTCCTCTGGAAATATTTTATTACCATGAAATTATTGTTATTGTATTTGACGCAAAAGGTTAAAACATTTGTTTCAAAACTAGGTGAGGTGAGGTGAGGTGAGGTGAGGTGATATGGGGGTCAAAGCCGCTTTCAAGAGTATTATAGTTATATCAGAGCTGCTAGCATTAATGCAGGGAGAGAGCCCGCAACACCAATGTTGATATGCATTGCGGCGAAACCTGCAAATATCAGCTGGAATTAGCGAACCCTGGGTGGTACTGCACTTAAATTCAGTGTAGCATTGCATCAATTACACCACGTTCCGCAATGTGCGAGTGTGAAGCATTCCATAAGTGTGAGTTTATATTTGAATAAAATAAATGATTAAAATCTATGTTCCTCATCAAATTCTTTCAGGAACAGACATTTGACTCAAACATATTTCTGAACGTGGAACAGCATTATCATAGCAGAGTCATATTTCAGAACTTGATAATACATCGTATAAAGTTAAATGTTAATTTGAGTTTTAAATAAGGACAATATTGCTGATATTGTTTTTGTCCCTTGGAGACAACAAGTTTTTAAATCTTTAATTTGACACAGACAGAGAACAGATTTGCAATTACTTGATTTTCTTTGTTCCGAAATGCCAAAAGGGAAGATTATATTTCAATTTGAATTTGATCACTTCTTCATGCTCTGCTTTTCTAATGTATCAAAGCCAATGCTTTGTGTCTTTTTAAAAATGTTTTCATGAACATTTTTCATGAATTGAAAAGAGCACAGAATGTAAAAACATGATACTTCCATCAGGGAACATAATTGGTCTTTCGTAAGTATGTGTTATTTACTTATCTTTTGTTGTTTTGTGGAAGAAATTGCGATTTAAAGTCAAAAGTATTATATGAACTACCATGTATGCTGCAGACTTATGTAACAGCTTTGAAAGTGTTTTAGTAGATTAGTCATAAGAACGTGATCCCTTCAATCTGGACTTTGGTATTTCAAAATTATGAATATTTCAGTTAAATTGGTTATGATTCCAATTACTTTTCCAGGATATTAGAAACAAACCTCTACCATCATTGTTTTTAGTAAATTGACTTGTTATATGTCCAAAGATTGGTATTTTATGCAGTTTGAAAGCCTTCATTAATGTTGGGAACGTAATTCTTGATAGTGAGAATGTTCCGTGCAATCTGGGAATGATCACAATCTGTAGATTGTTCGCTCACGATCTGCAGATTGTTCGAACAATCTAGAATTTTTTTTCCATATCTAGATTGTTTAAACAATCTGCAGATTGTGAGACCTGAACAATCTGGGAATGATCACAATCTGGGATTTTGCTTATCTGTAGTATATTTTGCATTATAAAATGAGAATTGTCTAGTTTATTTAGGTTCTCAGATTATGAAAGGATCACAGCTCGCCTATATGTCAAACTGAGGGAGTATATGGGTCGATTCTTAGATTATGAAGGGCTCACCGCTCGCCTTTAACTCACACTGACGGATTATAAGGGTCGATTTTCATATTGTGAAGGGCTAACAGCTCACCTTTCTAAACTGAGAGGGTATAGGAGCGATTCTCAGATTGTGAAGGGCTCATAGCTCGACTATAGATCAAACTGAGGGAGTATATGGGTCGATTCCTAGATTGTGAAGGGCGAACAGCTCGCCTATATGTCAAACTGACGGAGTATATGGGTCGATTCTCAGATTGGGAAGGGCTCACAGCTTGCCTATAAATAAAACTGACGGAGTATAGGGGGCCGAGTCTGAGATTGTGAAGGGCTTGCAACTCACCTTTATTGTTCGTAACAATAACACATCACATATCAGTCTTGTTATCATGAATAGTACTAACAACTTTGTATGCTATATTCTGTCTGATAGTTCCTTGAGAATTGTTTCTCTCATGACATGTGGAGTTAATTTAAACAATTTCATCTCACTTCAACCAAATGTTACAAATATTCATAGTTTTGTATAAAAAAAACACTAATGATCTTCAAATTGCATTTTAGTTACAAAACTCGCAGTTAACTGTCATTTAAGTTTTAAAATTTCAGATCAGATAAGCGTCATGATATCAGCAGAATGAGGGATTCAAAGGTCATGTTAACTTTTAAAAAATCAGTGATCAAGCCTTACCAAAGACAAGCATTTAATCTTTAATGCAATTAAGACCAATACAACTTTAAGCAGAAGTGATATATCTAAGTGAAGAGAAAAATTTAAGTAAGTGATAACATAATTTTTTCATTAGGCTAATTTAGATGCTGTGCATATCTTATGATTTTCTAAACAAAACTTTGCACATTCCTCTGAACACACGGGGCTGTTGTTTTAAACCTGTGAAGCATTATCATTAATTCATTTGTATAAGTAAACTGATAAATTTATTGGGTTTTAAGTGTAATGAATGCGTAAATTATTATTTAGCGCCACTTGGGCAATATTTCAGCCAACTTTCCAGCTCATAAATTGTTTTCTGAACCACAAATATCTCCTTTGAGGAAAAATGTGTTTAAATAACTTCTAAAGTTGAAAACTTGAGGATTTTGTTGCTGTATGCGAGTCTCCACAAGGCATCCTGTTTTCGCTGGGGGTGACAATGCTTACGTTTGTATAGAGCTTCATACCAATAATTCAATGTTGAACATACTTTGATTAACGAATGGATATGGACAAAATCAATTTCTAACATTTCAAGGGTAGTGAAATTGAAATACCTTGAATAGTGTGGAAGCCGTCATTTCTAATTATTAGACCATGTGCATAAACAAACAAAACAATGCACTTATGAAGTAAAACAAAGGGTCAAGTTTTATGGGAATAAAATTGTGGAAGAACAGAATTAGTCATATACTAACATTGAGCCATCCTTGACACAAAACATGTGGTGTGGGGCGTGTCTCTTCATGTTAGGGAATCATAAATACCCCTCACTTCCAAACAGCATTTCCCCGTTACATTTTCTTTTCTACTTTAATGGGTAATATTTCTAATCAACGTCACGATATTTGCTGAAATTGCCAATTTTGTTAATAGGCAAAATGATGATTTGAACACAAAAAATGTAAAATCGTAAAGTTTGAATAGATATTTTATTCTTGGCATGTGCAATATATCATGAATATGTTTTTCATGTTTTGATTTAAGAGCCCATCCTTTTCGACGCCAAAGTTGTTTTGAGACAGAAACAAAATGGTAACAGGAAGTTTTGAGTCTTAGTCGCTGAAGAGTTCCCATACATTATAATGATAATGCCCTTATAAACAAAATAGAAGTAAATCCATTGTTTTATGACTAAATGCAAAGGAAACGTGTACCATGTATAACTGTAGGGTTCGTGATAAACAGTACTATTCAGTTATCATGTTTCTTATTTATAACACACGTTTTTGAAACGCACACGGTTTACGTTATGACACAGAAAGTGTCAGCGGACAGACTTTACTAGCTGTAACACAGCAGATGCCATACATAATTCTGACAGTGTCAATATGATCACAAAAAAGGCTTTGCTCTATGAAAAAATAAGAGATCCAGATCTCATTTAAAATTTATATTTTCCTAAAAAATATCACTTAACTTCAAAATTCTCGACTTTTTTGGGGGGGATATGTTACACAAGCATATGTATGATAAGGAAATTTTAAGATCAATATCACATTTTAACTCTTTGTGTCCGCACATTATTGTACATTAGAACTTTGTTTTGCACTCTTGCTGCCTGGTAGTCTCAGTACAGCGACAGTTCAAGCGGTGTCCCATCCTTTTATCAACTACCGGGTGACAAGATTCAATCCCCGTTTAATATATTACTTTTAATGACTATTTTTGTATGATTAATGATAATGATGTAAGATCAAGTTAAATACCCCAAATCACCCTGATACACAAACAATGACATAGCCGTCTATCCTTCAGGGCAAAAATAATCACTGACTCCATGATTCTTATGCTTATAGGTACATACTATTTCCTATACAAATGTTAAAGTCGTGACTTATGATCCCAAACCGATATTTCATGGCATGCACAATACTTTTTTAAGTATCATCATGTAAACTTATTTAGAGAAAGCATGTTGATGAAACATGGATTGAAGTGTTTCACAGGTATTTAACTCGCATCATGTAAGACTGGATTTTTGGCATAGGTTAATAAAGAAGACTGTTGCTATAAAAAAAATAATTGTCATGTATTTTGTATGTTGAAACCATTTGCAAATCTTTGGAACCGGTAATTACATCTATAACGTATAGTATATTGACAGTTCATCAATAGATAAAGTCAATAAAATTCTAAAATTCAGGCATGTATGTAGATATGACTTTTCATCTTAAAGAGAAACATTTTGCCTCAAAAATGCTTTGACGATAATGATAAAATAGTAGTTTTTAAATTTAGATATTTTCTCATAGTAGGTGTAAATTGATAGGTTTTCGTACTTCCTCACATACTCAACATTCTACAATAATGTTGATACCTTTAGAAGTCTTAATTGGCAGACCACACATTTAACGTCGATGACAAAATCTTCCTTATTTGCTAATTGATATTTGTATAAGTATAGTCTTAACTCGAAATTGTCTTTTTTCATGCCTCCAATAAAATGATGTTTTCAAATATGAATACGATGACCAACAATGATTTGACATAAGTTATTGGTAAATTCCTACGAAAATTATGAAAATGTGATCACTTGTAAGGCAATGATGTTTAAGCAATAGACGTTATATTAGAGTGTTTGATAAGCATCGTAAATCTTTTTCCGTGCCTTGAAAGGACATTCACGCTAGAATGGCCGCAGGTAGGTTTTGCTTGCTGCTTGATTTTTATTCTACTACAACAACGGATAATTGAATTGAGTCATAAAGTGTTTAACCCCTGACGACATTGAATTGACATAGACCTATCTTAATTGGGAAAAATTCGAAAATACATTGAGGTTTCCAAAAATCGTATTCCCTTCGCATTCACACTGTGAGTAAATAACAAATTATTGTAAGTAAGTTTACAGATTAAGAAAAAAAGTAGAAGAATGATACAGAACAAATGACATATAATTCATTTCAGTATGGTCTACTGGCTTTAAACAATTCCATTGAATTATGACATAGTAGTTACGAGTGCGAGTGTTTCATTGTAACATCGGTGATATATGGTGGAGTTTTTTCAATGTCTCCACTACATTGTTCTAATCCCACCATGTCTTTAAAGCAATATTTGCCCTAATATTACACTTTGGCATAATGGCAACTGTTCTTTCATTAATGCTAGGTTTCAATGATAAATTGAATTAGGTAACGATTTATCAAATTATCCAAGCACAGATCTGCATGGATTTCGATTTGATAGACAGTTAGTCTCTTTGAGTGACATAATTAAAGGAATTAAAGTATTAAAAAATAAACTTTTTCTCTTTTAATACTCATTTCATTATTTAGAATATTCATATTAATCAAAAATGACGCCTGGCATCTTTCCGAATCTTTCTCTAAAACTTTACATTAAAATTAGTTGTCATGAGTAACCTAAGGTTAATAATGTGAAATCAGTATCTTTATGATAGGGAAATGATAATTTATATTGTCAAAGAGTAATTGAAAATGACTGCAAAGCTGTAGCAAGAAATCAACATATGTTTTTATTATATCGAATCCTTTTATTTTTTGCTTTTTTGTGTGTTTGTATCAACATAGATTCTTACAAAAACAAGATTGCCTATTCAAACGTTCAATTCGTGATTTATGATAAAAAAGTGACACTGTTTCAAGGCATACATAGCAAGTGATATTTAGAAAGAGGAACAATTCTTGGAAATAAAACGAAAGCAAACGGTTGTAATTCGATTTTCGTTTTAATATAATCGCACTGGACCTCGATGCTGAGATTTGATATGCCCTTGCGGTAGAAGTCTTCTGACTTTCCCCCCAGCTACGCCTCAGTAGCTGCCTTGAACTCATCATCATCGCCAAATCTTGTACCACACTTCCAATTCACATTGTTCATACGTTTATGTATTTCTGTCGAATTCACCCCTTCGTTCGTGAGAAATTCTATAACCATACAATGCTCAGATTTAGAACGTGGCATGATTACAGGAGGGTACCTGTGTTAAAAAGGCAATGAATTCAAGTAAATGATCGGGAAGAGTTGTTTATGTCTGTAAACAGCTGCCAGGTGGCCTATTACAATAATGACATAAATTATGGTGTCTCACCTCTATTTATTTATCAATCCTTACATATCCTATCCTTTTAACTATCATCAATTCACAACATCTTGGACATTTATATGGATTGTGTTACGAATGAATTTTGAATAGGAAAATGTCCCCAGTCAAACCAGCAAAATATAACAAGACAGTTGTATAATAATTTCAGTAGAATCAATCATTTAATAAACAAAGTGTTTAAGGTTACAATATCAAGCTAACACAAGCTGTAATACAATATCAAATGAGTCACACTAATTAGCTAACTAAATATATTCACCAGTCCTTATGAATCACACAGTTGATGAATGTAGAAAACAGTCAGTGGGTCTTGATAGGAGATAGATGCATCTGGCTTGTAAAGGTATCCAAAAACAGTGGCACGGCAGATGATCGCAAAGTTGATTGTAAGAAGCAAGATGAGTAAGAGTTCTAATGCCGGTCTTTATATAGGTAAGATACTTTCTAGAATGTTCTTTAGTGTTCCACGACAAACTCCAATCAGAAGTGTCCAACTGAAGCAATCGAGAAATAGATAGAACATTCTAGAAAGCCAGCTAAGACAGCAAGTGTGACCCACTTAACAATACAACAATCTTATACTATGTTAAACTTGTGAACACATACTAATAACAATTGAAATATTTCTTAAAGGAAAATTTAAATTGCCATGACTTTTAAAGCATGTTGCATTCGAAAGAAGAATTTATAAGTCATTAAATATAACTGTAAAAAACACTTTTTAGTTCAACTCAAAGTGATATATCTTTCTTCAAGACTAAAAAATATCTATCTATTGTTTGGAAAATGTAAATCACTTTGGTCACATTAGGTCGATGCTTATTGTTGTACGTATAGAGGAAGGAGTACAATTTTACATGTACTCTTTAAATGAATGTGAGTAAATATTAAATGCATTTGTTCCGATTTGACAGAAACTGAATATAAAGGGTTTTCATTCATTCAGATAAAGTGTGAAGGAGTTAGTTGCAATTTAACGTGTGATATATTTTAATCATTCAAATCAAAGCTGATTAAAATCGTCAACTTGACAGAGGACAGATCAGAGAGAAAAGGTTTCAAAAGGATGAGAGAACAGATGAAAAGAGAAGCAAAATGCTAGACAGTGATTGTGCTTCATACAAAGACAATTATTCTGAAAATGAAAATTAGATTGTGATGCACATATATTATTTCAAAGCAAACATGGTCGTATTGCTGATATCAATTTCTTCACTGGAAATTTCTCAAGTTACATATACATTAACCTATTTGTACTTCAACAAAAACACTTGTACATGAATATTTATTAAAATGAAATATATTAACTGAAAGCACATAAAATCATATATACCATCAGTACCAGGTTATTGTTAAAAAGTAATATACTTTATTTCTATGATGTCAACAAATACAAATGTGCGATAACGTTTTGATTTTTATGGTTTTTGGAACACTCATTTTAATGACATTTCTCAACATACATGTACCAATGGATTTCTTGGATTAGGGTACCCCAACCATATTCATGTAGGATAATCTAAGATCAGTTTTCTACACTACTTGTACTTGGCCAGACAGAGAATTAAACAAATGGAAACAACAACAACTTTATGTATTATGATAATATTTACAGTCCTTTCAAATCGTGTTATTAGCGAAGAAAATTTCATTTGAAACCAAATGAACAATTATTCTGTAAAGGTTCATCAAACTAAAAAAATATGCTTGATGATATTTCAAAATGCCCAATGTAGATAAATAGAAAATTCCTTCTTTTGGAAGATAAATCCAAATTTGTTTCATGGTGACTTATATAAGTACCAGTTCCTAGTTGCAAATAAAAAATCAGTTCCTAAACATGTTGTCAATGGCATGAATGTTTGTTCTCAAATTACTTCTTTAGAATTTTAGAAAGAGATTGAACATGTTAAGACTTGAAAGTAATCAGATGTACCTTTTCAATGTTTACAACATATTCTACACGGAAAACAAGGTCTAGATGTGCTGTTGTAATGAAAATATGAAGATATAGTTTTCATTGTAGATTGTAAAATGATCATGAACGACCAATCATAAATGGTTGTGTTACCCTGGTGAAATCGACGTCACAAGACTAGTACACAAGAGTCACAGTACACCAAAGGTCAGTAGAACCCAACCCCGGCTCTCTCTTTAATGTTTTTGTCACTTGAAATAAGCGGTGAGTTAAGAACATGTAAACACTTGCTAAGAAGCAATAGAAATTTGGTTCCTGATTCCAACAATATTCAAACTTTATACATGAAAATTTATGACTTTTTAAAGTGACATATAGTATGTTTCCTTTTGTTGTTCCTAATTGTTTATGTTTATAAGATAAGCGCCAAAATACCATTTATCCTTACATAAGTTCAAATACCCTCACTAAATTTACATATTCATCCCTTAAATGCCAAAATTATGTGCAATCGCAAAACGGCAATATATATATTTGGATGTCGAAACTGTGGGTCCCATTTACATGAATGTTAATAAAATGATCTACTGAGCACAACAAACGTATATTTGACGTTGTGTCTGATGTAAAAAGAGTTTCCGAAATTACGTTTGAGTTATTGCCTTGCGCCATTGTCCGGTTTTCGATCGCAAATCTCGACTTTTTAATTTCACTATTCTGATCCAGTAAGTATCATAATGTAATTTTCAAAAACAACCAATGCTTCTTGATCAACGACAACATTTCTTGAAGTTTGACATATATGACCTAAGAAAATGCTCTGTGCCCCTATAATACATGTAGATTAAATTTCAAGTTGTCTTGATAATAAATGATAACACTGAGTTATTTATAATCAGTTATTAACTTCAAAGTTGTTATAGTAAATGTTGCAGTGTCATAGTTGTAAATAAACATCAAAACAAACTGATAGCATGTAACCATTTGCTCTCAGAAGGAAGCAGCTGTAAATTATGCAGATTCCAAAATAAAATTTTTTTCAACCGAAGTCGAAAGTTGTAGAAATTGAATTCCTCTGTTCACATTGACAGTCACGAGGCCATCGTTCCCTCCAAATTCGATAAAGCTCTGCTGAAACTGGGAACAAAACCAGAATTTCAATGAATTCACAACTTCTTGTGAAATACTCGAGGATTCTTCAATTATGTTTGAAATTAATCACTGAATCGAATTGGATATCAGGATCAACATCAGATTTCTATGTGTAACATGTGTTGAAAAGACATTCAAGTAATTGAACAAGGGTAACGTATTGGAAATATTCAGCAAACGATTTGAAAATTTTGTCTGCAACAGACATTCAAAATCAAATAATGATTTGTATTTTTATAGGCATTAGATTACCATTTCTTTGAGAAATATAGTCCATGTTGTAAAAAATTAACATTGTCCTTTGCATAACGATCTTCTCTGACATTAGTTCTGACACAGGTATATTACTTAGATGTGTTCAAGTTTTAAATCATAGATACTAATGTTCCATGTTAATTGAGGCAATTACATTTTAGCATTTCCTACTGCAATCAAACACGCATCTAACATTATTTGAATACGTTTCTATTATGTCTGTTCATGTTTTTAAACAAATCGGTAATATAAATTTGTAAAGAATAACGAATTGTGAAATTGCAATAAAAATTAAAGACAAAAAGAAGAAGAAGAAGTCAACTTTGAGGATATCATAAAGACGGTAATTAGATTTCGGATCTTTGAATATAGTAGTTACTAATTAATGTCAATATGCAATACAATGTTATAAATTCCCTAGCATATACAAACTTGTGTTTCTTTTAATCAGTCATTTGATAACGATGGTTATGTACCACCTACCAAAAGAAATAACTAAATTCCGAAATAATACACTCACGAGTAAGAGAACGTCACCATACAACATATGGGATATTCCAATCAACGAGTGATTAGTAAGACTGAAAGAGATTTACAACACGTCTCCAGAAGCCATTCGCGTTTCTGAAAAACTAGCCTTTTGAGAAATCATTGTTTTGAGATATGCACTAAAGTTGAGTAACAAACAAACGTATATTTGACGTTGTGTCTGATGTAAAAAGAGTTTCCGAAATTACGTTTGAGTTATTGCCTTGCGCCATTGTCCGGTTTTCGATCGCAAATCTCGACTTTTTAATTTCACTATTCTGATCCAGTAAGTATCATAATGTAATTTTCAAAAACAACCAATGCTTCTTGATCAACGACAACATTTCTTGAAGTTTGACATATATGACCTAAGAAAATGCTCTGTGCCCCTATAATACATGTAGATTAAATTTCAAGTTGTCTTGATAATAAATGATAACACTGAGTTATTTATAATCAGTTATTAACTTCAAAGTTGTTATAGTAAATGTTGCAGTGTCATAGTTGTAAATAAACATCAAAACAAACTGATAGCATGTAACCATTTGCTCTCAGAAGGAAGCAGCTGTAAATTATGCAGATTCCAAAATAAAATTTTTTTCAACCGAAGTCGAAAGTTGTAGAAATTGAATTCCTCTGTTCACATTGACAGTCACGAGGCCATCGTTCCCTCCAAATTCGATAAAGCTCTGCTGAAACTGGGAACAAAACCAGAATTTCAATGAATTCACAACTTCTTGTGAAATACTCGAGGATTCTTCAATTATGTTTGAAATTAATCACTGAATCGAATTGGATATCAGGATCAACATCAGATTTCTATGTGTAACATGTGTTGAAAAGACATTCAAGTAATTGAACAAGGGTAACGTATTGGAAATATTCAGCAAACGATTTGAAAATTTTGTCTGCAACAGACATTCAAAATCAAATAATGATTTGTATTTTTATAGGCATTAGATTACCATTTCTTTGAGAAATATAGTCCATGTTGTAAAAAATTAACATTGTCCTTTGCATAACGATCTTCTCTGACATTAGTTCTGACACAGGTATATTACTTAGATGTGTTCAAGTTTTAAATCATAGATACTAATGTTCCATGTTAATTGAGGCAATTACATTTTAGCATTTCCTACTGCAATCAAACACGCATCTAACATTATTTGAATACGTTTCTATTATGTCTGTTCATGTTTTTAAACAAATCGGTAATATAAATTTGTAAAGAATAACGAATTGTGAAATTGCAATAAAAATTAAAGACAAAAAGAAGAAGAAGAAGTCAACTTTGAGGATATCATAAAGACGGTAATTAGATTTCGGATCTTTGAATATAGTAGTTACTAATTAATGTCAATATGCAATACAATGTTATAAATTCCCTAGCATATACAAACTTGTGTTTCTTTTAATCAGTCATTTGATAACGATGGTTATGTACCACCTACCAAAAGAAATAACTAAATTCCGAAATAATACACTCACGAGTAAGAGAACGTCACCATACAACATATGGGATATTCCAATCAACGAGTGATTAGTAAGACTGAAAGAGATTTACAACACGTCTCCAGAAGCCATTCGCGTTTCTGAAAAACTAGCCTTTTGAGAAATCATTGTTTTGAGATATGCACTAAAGTTGAGTAAAAATGGATTTTTCTGCCTGTGACATGGCAATCTACAATAAAGAATCTAATCTAATAATAAATCTGAGTAGGTTATTCCCCTATACATATATGTCGATAAGAGCTTTAATTGATTAAACTTTTACATTTGATAATTTTCAACATAGATGCCAAACATTTTACTGAAAAATTATTTTAAGACCCAAAATGTATTTGAACAAATAGGCTAACGTTAGTGTCATTCTCTGATGTATGAGAACGACAACTCAAATTTAATTTAATCTGTCACTTTCATGATTTAAATAGAATTGCCTTAAGAATGAGTTTATAAATATTGACATCACATCTCGGTACTATAAGCTATATCAAAGGATGTGCTTAACAAAAGGCTACGAAAGATATGGAACTGGTTTCATGTGATTAGACATTGTTTTAGTCTACAAAAAGTCCGAACACTATGTCCTGATTAAGATATATTTGCTGTGTTTCAAGATATTTAAGAACATGAGGTTCCTTGGGAACTGAACATTTCTGTCTACTAATGCAGTACATTGTTAGTCATTTTTACATCCAAATTCATTTTGATCACTCATATTAACATTCCTTCTCAGTCAAAATGTTTCTCAAATGCTGATGACGTTGAGAGCGTATCTTCTAACAAAGTTGTTTGTTCTTATGATTGTTTTTTTATGACTCCAACTCTACTGAGTCGAACTCATATCTTTGCAAAACGTTTTAACAAAACAGAAAAAAAAGAATAGAAAGGTTAAAGCACTTTATCATTCAACTCGATCATCCATTATCTTATGAAAAAAATCAAGTATCACGCAAAAACCGCCAGTGGCCATTTCTGTGTAAACACATTTAAACAATTTGATGCAGGGAAATTTCCACAGTTAAATTGATCATTGTACCTTCGTACTGAAACTGCCTTTTTTAATTAAAAACATTTTCTTGCAGTTTGAATTTTTTTCTTATTTCAAAGATGACATTGATTATCAAAATAAAGATCACCTGACCCTTTCAGTAGTGAAAGGCCATGTAGGTATATCTTGATGTTTGACACGTTGTTACCTTAAAAACGGAAATAGTCACTTGGGTAAATTCATGGACTTTTTTTCTCAAATTTGTACAGTATAATTGAAAGTAGGTGTCAGTGGAAGTAGCAATATCTCAAGTACCTCTATTCAAATCTTCATCTTGAGACCTCTGTATACATAAAACATGGCAAAACGTCTGTGAGCAAGCAGGGACGATGCAACTTTTATAATGATGATTACAGTCATCTGTAAATCACATTTTTTGATAGTGTTCAAAACAGTTTTTTTATGAATATGTAAACACTAATCTCATCAAAGTCTAGACTCCTGTTTGTGTAATTTGTATAACAAAAGGATAATAACTCTTTTTAAACTGAAACATTTTCAATTACCATTATTTGTGAGAAAACAATCAATTGCTAAAGTCAGTTACAACTAACAGTAAACCAGCTCCCCCATGAGACGAAAAAAGAATACTTGTCATGAGTTTTTAACAATATCCTAGTACAACTTAGTAAATAACTTACAATGTCATATTAGATAAAAAAATTACTAGTAGTTAAAAGGATATAGGTTTCGCAAATATGTTTTGAGCTTCATTTATGTTACAATTGATTTTGTAAATTGCATAAATAATTTATATCGATAGCACATTTTCATTCAGGACTATAATTATTCACTCTGTCACAATGGTTTTGGATTTGACATTTATGAAAGACAAATATGATGCGTCAAATGAATGATTATACCACTGCAAATATATCATTCATAGATGTGTGAATACAAAATCCTGCACTTATTTATGTCCCGTGCCAACATTTTGTATGTTAAAGGAAATGAATTGTGCTGGCCATGGTATTCAACACGTTTAAACATATTCAAACACAAATGCCTTAGATATATTGCATACTGTTTAGTTATTCTGCTTAATTGTGATGAAAAATGGGAAACAATATCCCAGTTATTGACAAAAATCATCCGCAAAATTTTAAATGAAAAATCTTTTTGTATGGAAAACTGGTTTGTTGAAGGTCCTTTCAATGATTCAGTCGCAAGATTAATTGTGCCAGTCTTCTGTCGTGTGCAAGTCTTGTGCACATTGCACAGTTAAATGAATTCTCGACGATAACTTTGATAATCAGTGTTGCTTATAGCACAACTTTGGTAGCAAACGGATTTAGAATTTGATAGCATCCAGACATCTACTTGACGTCATCCCTTGAAAACAGCCTGTTAAATGAATAAACTTTATCTATTAATATTGACATGTTTGTTGCATGTAAGTAGTAAAAAGTACACGGACGAATTAAACAAGAATCATGAACCAACATTGCTTCCAATCAAGCAAGGAATCTGTTTAATGAAGTGGAATTGATTAGTCATGACTTGTCATTGTAAATTTAGTTGAAGGTTGAACCAGTAAAACATGTTATTGTCATTTAGCATCTCATGATATTTTCAGATTTTTACAGAGGATTTATCACTCTCTAATACAAATTTGTGTCCTTATGATTGTTGATCTTGTATAAGCTTTAATAATCTATCTTGTTAAAATTCTGGAAAATCAATTGTGTTACAAAAAAAAACACGATGTGATAGATTTCGAAATTTATAAACAATAGCGAGAAAATGCATTGGTTCGCTGTAACTTCTATTATGAATAAGATCATGACATAAATAGCTACCATATCCACTTTTCTAAGCAGGACTCAAGCAAATAATTAATCATTAAATGTTAACAAAAATATTCTACTATGCTTTCTTATTAGCGATGTGGTATTCTGAAACATGGACCATGTTAACATGGGAAATAACCATTTCAAATAATTCATTGATTTAACAACGGATGTCAAGACAATCATTAAATGTTAATGTAATTACAACTGCTGATATTTAATCAGTAGAGTTACGTCCTAGTAAAGACCTATGTGACGAAATCATTCGTTAGAATAAGGCTAATTTGGTTGATATACATAATTTATGTCTTTAACACCAAAAATCTGTTCACATGATTGAATTATTGAGTGGTGGCGAAATTCCATCAGCACGTTTAAATCTTATCTCATTGATTAGTTACATGTTGATAGCATGTTTTTAAGTAAAGATTAGAAAGAAGAGATGGCCATTTGAAGGGGTTTAAACTTTATACTTAAGCAATGACAATGTAAAATGGAGCTATTATTACATGTAGATATACTGTTATAGGCTAAGAGACAATATCATTAAATTTGGAATTTTTGTCTTTATCAAAAGACAGTTAACATTTAATTTCGTTTAGTTTGTTTTCAAGTTCTGGATTGCGTTTCTCACGGAAAATGCGCTTCATGCATCCATTTGAAAATTTTGTCTTGTCCACTAGAGTTTTTGGTACAAGCCTTTTTGAAGAGAAATATCTAAAAACATTATGATTTTAAAATCGCTTCGAATTCATCTTCATTTGAAATAGGGACAAATCATCAAGATCAGTTATAAGAGTAGATATAGATTTTTTCAGCACACGTATAAAGAGTCTAGATAATGATTTAGATATATGATAGAAACATTAAAAGGTAAGTAATCAATCTTCTTGAATATTTATAAAGACAGTTAATACTTTTCGGAAGATACACAATGCATAACAATAAGACATTCTTGTAGCCGATGAGCTTAAGTTGACAATATTTAGGTCATCCCTCTTACATCTGATAAGATATTTTCATGTGTCCCCTTTTCCTAAAACATCGGATGCGAGTATTTGTAGCACTGTGGAAAGTTTCCTACCAAAGAGCTATAAGCATTATATCATTTGATAACGGGATCCTAGTGCTGGTCGCCTTAATGTTCCCCGCACGCCGAGTGACTCTTATTGATTGTAACAGGACCATCAGACAATTATACAGTCTTTATAAGTCCCATTTGTCTTCTTTACTTGACTTCCTTTATACTATTTAAGCGGCCTGTAAGTTAAACCACAATAAAGCCGACATTCCGTCTGTAGAAAGGTATTTTGTATGCCACTGGGTCCCTTTATTAGTGCGAGTTTTGCCCAACTTGTAAGACTTGTGTTATCTGTCTTGTCTCAATAAATTGACCTCTATCAAACTATGTACGTTGATATGTAAATACCCTTTATAATTGAATAAAAATATTCCTTTTAGTAAATGTTTGCCTTTTTATATACGATTGTCAACTTCAAATTTGAAATGGACAATATCTCAATAAAATGTTTAAAACAATCATTCATTCAAAACGCTGAAGGAAAATTGGAGAAATGGAAATAAGTTATAGTTTAGTCAATAAAACCGTCTGTCAATTGGGTAGTGCAATCTATGAGGTTAAATGCCGAGTAACTCGATATACATAAACAGCCAAGGAAATCATCTAGAAATAACGTTACTATCCGGGTTACGGGGACGTTAAGCTCGAAATCTTTCATTCAAGCATCCTACATAACAACTTTTCATTGGCGGAAAAGAACATGCGAAACAAAGCTTGAATAACAAGCCGTCAACTATTTCGTATTTGAGGATATGGCCCAATAGATATCAGGGTAATTGAGTAGATCTGCACATACAAATACACCAATGAAATTTGATGTCTATTTGGCTTTTTTTTCTGTATTAAGTAAGAATGATTGTCCTGTATAAAGATAAGGTCACATTATTTGTTGAAAATCAGTTATAGCATAGTTAGACAAGAGTAAGATTTAGGATTCTAAATGTCTAAAAAAACTACATATGTTGCTGTGCCAGATACGAGAAGTTTATTTGTTGATATATTTATATTTTATATGTATTTCAATTCCTTCATGCATTTACATTGTAAAGAAACGACAGATATAGAAGATCCGTTATTTTTGGAATGCATTTATACATCAAGATTTAGTTTTCCCTCTTTAAATTTGCCTAATAGAAAAAAATTCTTTTGGAATATTGGATAGTCATCTACAATTCTTTGACAATTTCTACTGCAAGTGATTCACATGTCTTTGTTGTAAGTGCGCTACATATATTATTGTAGTTGTTGTTTGACGTAAACATAGAACATATCTTCACAATTTGGATGGATGTTAAAAAGCTAATGTTCTAAATTTAAATACTCTGTAAGCTGTTGCTTAACATCTCATTAACAAAGTGTGTACACACAGAGCACATGATACCAAACAATGGATGACTAAACCATATTGTTTGTAAAGTGTTAAATAAATTTTTTAATACACAATATGTACCAACAAGAGTGTCTGCATATATCATAACTTTAATCATAAAGGTAAGCGTTAGGGTATCCACGCTCACATTTATGTCACACATAATTTACACATTTACACATTTATCGTCTGTTGAACTTCAATGCTGGTTTTCTTAAACTAAGTCATAGTCTTGACTGTGTAGAGCATTAGAATAATTTCAAATTTTTGGCAAGTAACATTTAGATACCTTACACTCTGAAGCAAATGTAACATCATAGCAGATCTGTTAATATCAATGCATATATGTTCACAAAAAGTATGAGCTAACTGAAACTCGAACTCATCTACTTGTTTTAATTGGTACTATATGCTCTTATAAATAATGAAAATATCAATTCTTGGGTGCAAACTATCGGATGTGCATTTGCTGATCGAGCCACATAGTTTCTAAGAAAACCTCCATTTATGCTTTGTTTCCATAATCATATAAAACATCACATCACCTTAAATATATCAGAATATGTATATTATGACTAAATTATATGATATTTTGAAAGGATGCCATTTATTGAAAATTAAATTCACTCACATATGTGTTGTAAAACAGTCATATTTGACAACTTAATACATACAGTGTTTAATTTGAGTTTGATATAAGGACGAAATTGCTGTAATTGTTTTTGTTCTTTAGGGACAACAAGTATTTTAAATCTTAAAGGCAGAAAACATATTTTCAATTACATGATTTATTTAGTTCAGAAACGCTTGAAAGATTATATTTCGATTTGAATTTGATTAATTCTTAATACCCAGTTTTACTTTATGTAAACAAGTTTTGATGAACAATATACATTAATCGAAAAGAGCACAAAATATAAAAACATGATACACTGACCTTTTCTTGTTTGGCCTAACGTCAATTAAGTTTTATCTACTTTATCTGTCATTTGAGGAAGCTATGATTAAAAGTTTTCAGAAGTTTTAAGTACAATATGTATTACCAAACATGTCACAGATATATGTTACACTCTTGAGAGTATTTGAAACATTTCATCATAATCGTATGATTCCCTGAACAAACAGGGAACTAACAATTGTGCCTACTTTATATCTAGTATAATACTGTAAGGTGTTTCAATAGATCCTTGAGATTTGTTTACCACATGACATGTTGAGTTATTATGTATCATTGTATCTGACTTAATCCACATATTGCAAATGTTCATGGTACTGTATATAAATAAAAATCATTCTCATATTTGAATACTTAAATACTACCAAAGTCATTTGATTTGCTTAATTTCAAATTAGAAATTTGAGCGTTATGATATCAGCAGATATGATTGATTTAATGACCATTTTAACTTTTAACAAATCAGTGATTCAGCCTTTTCGATTAAGGTAACTAAATACTTAAGCAGAATAGTTATGTCTCAGTGAAGTGAACATCTTAAATAAGTAATGAAAATGTTTATTATATATTTATATTTATATTTATTTATCATTGAAGCTAATTTAGATGCTATGCATTTTGTTAGCTTTTTTCAACAGAAACCTGTTTACATTATTTAATTCTATAACGAGTATTGATAACAATCAGAACTGCAATGTAGGCGCATATTTCAAGGATAAAGTCACAGCCCCCGGAATAAAAGATTGTTGTTTCTTCTATGTGTACGGCAATGTACCACTATGATCAGATCGTTTGTATAATAAAAGGATAGATTGACTCGGCTCTATTCATATTGCAGAAATTGATACTTCCACTGTTATAAGTAAATTTTTTATTTTAGAGCCGCTTAGAAAATATTACAACCACTAACGACTTGAAATTTCATAAAATAAGTTTACAAAAATGATTGCAAAAGTAAAATGTGCGGCAGCACGAAGGCTAAAATAAGTCAGGCAATGTCATAGAGTTGTCTGAAAGTCTGTATTGAAAAATAAAAAGCGACATCTTCTATAAATCAATTTCATTCAGGAAAACTAATACTTAATAATATATGTTAATAAAAATGTTAAGCAATGTAAGTTGGGGTAAAATGTTCCCTGATCTGTGCAGTGTCGGAACGCTCCAAGAGTTATCCATATATTTCTAAAGGTTAATATTAACAGCATTCATTAAATACATGCAACATACATAACAAATTGTATTAACGTGAAGTCTAAATGGTACAAACAAACATTTATGTCTATAAAACTTATTAACGGATCAAATTATAAGCCACGTTTATGTTGTTCTCAAATCAAGTAATCATTATTTAGGAATCTAGGTCATCAGACAATTTGACCGTGCAATGTTTTAGATAAATCAGGAAGAGATTCATATCCAAAATGACGATCTGTATTAGTCGTGAGTTTTTGTCGTTTTACAAAAAATATAACCTATATATAATAACAAAACACGTAAATACTCACGTTTCTAAAAAATGTTTGCTTCACATTATCTTTGTATTTGATAACCCTAGTATTCATATGCTATTCTTTACAATCACTTCAATCTGTTTTTGTAAAAGTTGCATCCGACGGGCTATCTGCTATCTGCTAGAAAATACCTGTTCTTATACAAGAATATCATGTTACAGACATCTTGACGAAAACGTCTTTACTTTCCAATTGAATGGTTCTCATGTTAATGCTTTTGATGATCGTTTACTAGTGAGGCAAAACAAAAATTGGTTCTGAAGTCTTACGGTGCCTTCAATCATTTTCAACCAAGGCTATTTGTTACATTATGTTGTGAGGTAACAGTTGCTTCAAGAACAACAATCGTGAGTGAGTAAGTTGAATTATTAAGGGATATCTCTTTGAGATGTTTACATTTAATCGTTTTAGGCATGTAAAATATGTTATGATCATTGTCAAATAGACTTGTGTAATGTACTCCTCATCGCAAATTCATTAAATAATATATCTTTCAAATCGATACATGAAGCTTTAAACATGATACTCTTACACTAGATATGAAAATATTTAACTTATTTTATCCAGTTTTAAACAATCAGTTTTTAAGTAAAACAAACGACTGTTGTCATGTTTAATTGTCATAAATTGTCGAAGAACGGAATGCCATGAACAAATGCAGCTGAACCTGACATTGGGGCATTATTGACACAAAACATCTGACAGAGGAAAAGGCGAGGGCGTGTCTGAATGACGGGGGAACATAGATACACCACATTGGCAAAGAACGTTTTTCCTTTACATTTTGTGCTCAAGTATTTGGAAATTTTCCATTTGAAGCCATTATGAAAAAAAATGCAGTTAACATTCTCTAGGAATCGCTGGTTATATACACAGCAAAATGTAAATGTGTACTGCTTTATCAGTTATCAATTGCAAAGTTGTTCTGTTCGTGTCATGGGTGTTATCTTGGACTTGTTATGAACAAACCGACAAACAAATTCACAGGTGTCAATTAAATACTAGTATATCTGCCCTAAATAAAACCTTGTTGCTGCTTCAGTCAAATTTTTTTTTGCGTTAAGATTCAGTATTCCTGAAATGACATCAAAGTAGTAACATTATCGTAGAAAAATGCTTACTTTGCCATCCGTTGATGATGTACAGCGCTGCAGCTATTTAAACATGTTTCTTATCTAAAAAGACTTTTTGCGACAGACATTGTATATATTTTGACACAAGAAGTATAAAAGGACAGACCTGAGTCTCTGTAAAACAACACATCCAATACATTATTCTGACAGTGTCATTATGATTACAATAGAAAGTAAGACTTTGCCTTGTAATTGTTTTTTCCAAATTCAGATATCTTTTCTGATATTATCCAATCAAAAGTTTTTAAGTTACAAACAAGTTGATGTTGTCTTTTGATTAGCAAAATCTCGAGTCCTTTTTTAAAGATTGCTTAATGATACTTACTATGATACTTCTAAGATGAATGCACTTCAAATGGTTATATTATATTGGATACTTTATTTTTGGTAATTTCATATAAGTCATTGAGTTAAATACCAAATGTCACCTTGCTTTTTTAGGTAATTAAACTAGCATTATGAATTTCATGTTTGGCTTGCTAAAAATATACTTGTATATATTTTGCACTTTTGGACCATTTGCAAATCTTGGGAGTTGCATCTGAACTTACATTTAGAATTTACATTTCATCAATAGAAAAAGAAACTTAAAATTGAACATATAAGGTTTTTAGGCGGTTATACTATGAAATTAATCTTAGGAGTTGAAACATTTGTTCGTAGTGATTCTTTAAAATAAATGAATTCTTCATTACACATTGAAATAGCTATGTTAAATAGATGTACTAGTTCTAGTAAGATAATTGATAAAGTAGTAAATGGAATTTTTTAAATCTAAATTGATGAGTAATTGTACTGTTTCTCAAATGCAAATTTCTATAATGATTAATATAATTGCTATAGCCTTTAAAGACCAAAGACTCAACTTTTGAGGAAAAAGCCTCTTATTCTCTAGTAGATATTTGTGTAAGTATGTTAGTCACTAGAGTGTGCCTTTTAATTTTTTATGTGATTACCACCAATAGTTTGCAGATGATGACAATTCGTGAAATGATCATGATTTGACCATGACCATGACCATTGATGTTTGAAAGGAAAGTGAATAGATCCAGTGACGATCTGGAAAATATTTTATCATTATATTTACGAAGCAATTGACAGTTGATGATAATTAGAATCAACTTTCATAATCAATATCAATAATGTAAATATATTTCGTCTAGAACTCTTAGAGATAAAGATACATATTTGAACAAATCATATACTGATGAAAATGATTTATTTTTCATTTTCGACATTCGGATGAAATCATTGTTTGTTAGCATTTAATCCCCCCTCTTCATCATTTTAGTGTATGTAATTTAGTTGATTATTGCTATATTGATTTAACAAGTTCTAAAGAATTAGCAGATGTTAATTAATTGTACAAATATCATTATTACATAGGAATTGGCAGTGTGGGAGGTTTGTTTTTATTTAATTTGGTACATGAGCACAAAGGAAACACAAAATTGACATCAGTACTTTGGCAACTGTCATTTCATCAGTGGTAGGTTTCGTTTATTTATTGAATTAGGTAAGAGTTAATTAGATCGTCCATCACGGATTTGTATGGATTTCAAATTGATAGACAGCTAGTCTATTTGAGTGACATAATAGAATGAATGACAGTAATAAAAAATATTGTTTCCTCTTTTGAAAATCATTTCATTTTGAGCATGTTCAAATTGAACCAATATGACGTTTAATATATTTTCAAAACTGCAACAAGTTAACAACATATATTCAAATCGTATCGAATTTTAGTCTAGGTGCTGTTTTGTATCAACATAGAATTTAACAAACAAAACTGAGACATGTCATACTTGATTGATAGCGAGCAAATTTTAGATTAAAACTTCCTTCAACCCAGACATTCCGAGTTAAAAACTTCCTTCAACCCAGACATTCCGAGTTAAAGTAATGCCTTGAAGTGAGATCAGTCAGCGTAGGTTAAGCTTTCTAATAATGGCATGCTGTAAGATTCCTTTGCATAAAGCAACAATACAATGACGTCACTTCGTGAGAATTTCTGAAGCCATAATCCTCGCCATGACATTTTAGTGCTTGTCTTTTTATCTATTTAAAGTGACAAAACAGTTCGTGAACATGCAATATCTTAGACACAACATTCATGATACAGACTGGTTTATTGTTTTTTCCATAATTCAGCAGAATTAAAAAAATGCATTTCGCTAGGACGAGAGTTGATTAATTAAAAAATCTTGGTTGAAGGAAGTTTTTATTAAAGATTTACTTGCTAAAGTATAACATGTCTCTGATTTTCAAACACTTGATTATACCCTAAATCTTGGAATGAGGTTGGTGAAATAGCGGATGTATTTATTGCTTCTTGGCAAGGACGTTGAAAAATATTGAAAAGGAAACAAAAATTTGAATGTTTGCTTCTAATAAACACAAGAATTCTGAAAGTAAAAATTGTAATGCGATACATCTTCGAGTATAAGATTTAAAAGCAATCATGGTTGTACTGCATAACAAATTCTTCACTGGAAATGCCGCTAGTTATATCTTCTTAACCTATTTGTATTTCGGCAAAATTGCTTTTACATGAATAGTTCTTGAAAATATATTAACTACAATCAAATAAGTGATTCTATGTAAGAAAACCCTTTATACTAGATTATATAGTCTTAAATTCATCATATTTGTTATCACCTAAAAGGATTTTTAACAATTATACATGTTGTTTAATGGTTTTAATGATTTACATGCTTTTGATGCACGAACATATCGACGCCACAGTGTTTTCATGTCATTTCCTTTCTTCCTTCTAAATCTGTGTTCAGAAGAATACATTTCTCTTCTAATGTAGTTCAATAGTTTTTCTCTTCAACTATTTTCACTGGCTTGGTGGAAATAAGACATTGAAATATAATATTTCTTGAACTGAATCCCAATGTCCCTGCTAAAGTATTGTTCGAAGTCTAATAATATCTTCCCACACTTCTTGCACTTGGTCATAATTAAATAGACAGAAATATGAATATTTTTTATTAAGATATTATATGCAGTCATAAAAAATCGGGTTATTAGTTTTAAGAAGAATTTCTATTGAAACCAAATGAACAATATTGATTACATTTTGGGTACATCGAACCATCGAAATACGGATCAAGATATTTCAAAATGCTCATATAGATCTAACTGACAATTCCCTCTTTTGAAAGATAAATCCAAACTAAATTTCCCATTTTACCAGTTCTTAGTTTCATTTCACAAATCACTTCGAAAACAAGACATTGTCAATGACACAAACTTTTTTAATTTTGTTTAAACAATTTAATTTTGTTTTCGAATTCTTTGAAGAGCTTAAATAATTTTAGTTTTAATGATATTCTTTATTTGAAATATATACTAAAGAAATTAAATGTTTGGCACTCCTGTTGTAATGACCACTCAACATATAAAGATAGAAATGTCACTGTAGATTGAAAAATGATACTTAGTGATTGATAGAAATGGTTGTGTTATACTGCTGACGTCAGAAGGCAAGTACACAAAAGTTAAAGTTATCATGAATGTACAGTAGAACATAAGTATATCTTAAGTTTCTTCTTAAGAGTTAAGAACATGTAAACACTTGCTCTCAATTTATGCCGATTCATGAAAGAACACTTGAACAGTGTTGAAATTGAATTCCTCAGTTAACATTGACATTCAGGGTGTCATCATTCACTCCAAATGCTTTAATCCTCTGCTGATACCGAAATTGGCTCGGAAACAAAAACAGAATATCAATAAGTTGACAACTTCTTGTGAAATACTTGAGGATGCTTCAATTACGTTTGAAATCAATCACTGGATTAAATTCTCTGCCAGGATCAACATCAGATTTCTAGGGTAACGTAATGGAATTATGCAGCCATCATTTTTAAAACTTTGCCTGAAACTGACATTTGAAATCAAATAACAGTTTATATTGTATTATATTGTTAAAGATATTTCATGTTTTTAATCATAAATAATCAACTACATTGTTAATTGGGATAATTATATTTTAGTATTTCCTGCTACAATCAAACATGCATTTCTTACATTTGAAATACCTTTATTATATCAGTTAACCCTTTTTTTCAAAAATAAGTGGGTTTTTTTGTTTTAAGTATATCCTCGACGATAAGGTCAGATTGTATTATGAATTAAAGGCAATAAGAAATGAGTTATTTAAGTATTTAAGATAAAAACAGAGAGATACTTCATTGAGGATTGACAAATAAATGACCAATAAGAAAAACGTCCCTTTTGCTCTTGTTAAAGCGATGTCGAAGACTAGTACACAAGAGTCGAAGTCACAAAAGTTTAAAATAGACAATGGATAAATACAAACTGTAATAAATATTGGTCTCTATATATAAAAGTAATTTGAAACCTTATAATAATGTATCGATAACAAATGACATAGGGCCTAGTGCAGTGTATTTTCAGTGTTCATGTATATTCAATACTGTATTTTTTGAAACATTGATTTAAAAAAAATAAAAAAAATAAATTCACAATGGTTCAAAATGAATAAAATTCAACATTAATTTTGTCCATACATTTTGAAACATTCTATTTCTCTAGTCATTCATACCGAAAGTATGTCCTAATAATAGCTAAGTTTGAAGACCTATGTTTCAAAAGCGCTTGAATTACCTGAAATATCAACATTAAGTTACATTAATTAGTGAGGGAGTAATTGGCCTTAACGTGTCTTAATCAATGTTTCAGTGAATCATCAAGTGGATGAAGATCATACAAAATCATCAAATCGCTTTTTGGTATTGATTCCTAGGTTGAAGTTCCATTGGATAGTCAGTTATATACCTACGTTGGCAATCAATAATTCATATATTCGTGATTTTTCATATGACGTATTATTTTTTTTTAGAAAATAGAAAATTTAAAGATACTTCGAAGATTTTATCATTATAAATTCTCAGTGACTTTTGAAATTTAAAAGTATGCTTATTAGTCACGGTTGTCCTTAATGTTTTTCTCAAATATGCGACAGCACGTCACAGGCTTAAGCAAAATATTTCTATATAATTGTTTGCCAATTCAAAGATATAAACGTATTGTAATGATATATATATTATATTACGTATATTCCTCGGTCTTGCTCTGTAAATATCAACATTTAAGTACTCATGTAGTCAGCTTCATATGAATTGGTAATATTGTTTATTTCTGCAAAGGTGATAACACAATCTTCAATCTTAAAGCTTTCAAACGATGTAACAATTTTGTTATATATTACGCGACATGTCTTATTCAGAAGGTATTTCATTGGAGAGATAGAGAGCCACTGCAAGTTATTATTTTAAACATTAATATATTTCGATTTAATTTGTTGAATGGTCACAGTCTAGGATCTTGTAAGGACTTTTTCTCACTTTTAAAATTGATATTTTTCGTTGAAAGAGTCCCATTATAGTTCTATTCTATTAACGTTCGGTATATTATCCACCTCCACATAAAAAAAAACGTTAACAATATTGAAATTATTGCATGTATGTTTCCCGCCACCAATGTCACTGTCTTGAAGCCCGAAAAGTTGAAGTGCTTGGCTCGTACAGATAGTTACCAATAACTAGGTTCACATTAACTTTGCCCCGTCTTGTTTCAGATGAGCTTTAATTCCGAACATCTGGACGGGGATACTTGAAGAGGCGGGTCAACAGACAGCCAAATGAATATTTGATTTCTTAATTGCAAAGCATTAGCTGTTTGCATAGGAAATTGTGTTTGATGCTTGTGACGGATTTGTGATTTTCCATTACAGTTTGAACTAAAATGTGTTATGAAGGAAAGCTACTTGAAAATATGCTGTCATCTTAAAACAATAAAGGCCTACTTATGCCAAAGAATCAAAAGGGTAATTTATTTCACAATCATGGAATTTATCAATATTTTTAATGTGCTTGTACAATAGAAAATGAGTTTGGGTTTTAACGTGTTTTGAAAAATATTTCAGTTATTAAAACGTGGATGACAAGCATCGAAAAGAGTGGGGATATATCATGGAGAAAGGGATCTAAAAGATGTTGAAAAAGACGAAAAGAAAGGCATAGTAACAGAAAAACGGCAAGTATTAAAACTATAAAATATAGTCGTGCATGTACCCGTCGACCGGTCCAGCTCCCGATGCCCGTACCACGTAACCATCACACCACGATAAGGTATTTTTGGACGATAGAAAATGAAACTAGTGAACTAAAGAAAATTAGGCTTATGTCATTGCCTAGTAGTGAAAGTACTTTTTTGTTTTGAATAGGTACTTCATTTCCATCATCTAGCTTCAGTTATTACCTCAGTATTTTCATATAATTCAACGCACTTACAGACACTGATGCACACAAATAGTTTACAAACATAATAGCTAAATAACATTCAAGAAGTTAACCATTTCAATTATTTGGGAAGTTTATATGTTTTCAGACTTAAAGACTTGTAAGATTAAGTGACAAGTGACAAGTGACAAGTTTAGTGACAAGTGACAAGTTTATTCCGTGAAAAGGCCTCATGGCCAAAAGCACATGGAAATACAGCTCAAAATCGACGCATGTCAAGTTTACATTAATTATATTGGCAGTTTTCTTTTCAAATAAATGGACAGATTTTTAATATGCTCAGGATTGCTAGAAGATAGTACTTGTACAATGTTTCCCTTGAAGGGAATATGAAATAGTATGGAGGAATAAGTTTTCCCCGTAAATGCCTATAATAGGGGCAGACTAATAAAAAATGATATTCATCTTCTATTACCTTCATATTACAGTTAATACATAAAAGCTGATCATTATCAATAGCATTGTCGTACCTTAATTTACTAATCTTAAGTTTGTGTGACTGGAATCTGAATTTACAAAATATTCGCAGGAGATCCTTTTGACAAAATAATTCTAAAACATATTTCTCTGTATGTAACAGCGAGTTAAAGCTAGAGTAGAATCTGAAATCATTCCTTTCAACAAGTCTGCTATGCCAATCTTGGAACTGAATATCTTTACAGCGTACCAGGACAGTAAGATTAATGCAATGAATATACACGTCATAGTGCTTTGATTTGCTATTTGATATCATTATTATCTTTGGTTCGTACTTGATATCATATCTCAATACATGCTTCTATCTTTGTAACTGCTCTGATGTAGAGTACAATGAACTCGAATAATCTAATCGACCATATTTATACACAAAGACAAATGTTAACACCGAACTAAAGCAGCATGAAAGTTAATGATTTGTTTTTCAGCTGGAACCAAATAAAACTTTATTCATAACAAATCAGTAGTGTTACAACACAATTTAGATTCGATTTAATGAAATGAATGATTAGTTATGGATTATCAGGACTCTTTTTGGCTTCATGTCTCTGAGCAGCAGTTGTAGTGTCCTAATTTTACAATGAAAACAAATTTACATGTAACCACTTGCTCTGAAGTGGAAGCAGCTGTTAATTATGCAGATTCCAAAATAACATTTTTGTCAACTGACCTCGAAAAGTGTTCGAATTGAATTTTCTCTTCACATTGACATTCAGGTGGCCACCATTGCCTCCAAATTCGATAAACCACTATTGATACTGGATTAAGGATTGGAAACAAAACCAGAATTCCAATGAATTCACAACTTCTTGTGAAATACTTGAAGATTCTTCAATTACGTTTGAAATAAATCACTGAATTGAACTTGATGCCAGGATCAACATCAGATTTCTATTTGTAACATGTTCCGGAAAGAAATCTGTAATTGAACATGGGTAACATATTGGAACTTTGCAGCTACTATTTTTAAAAGTCTTCCTGTAACTAACAATAGACATCAAATAACCATTTGTATTGGTAAATGTATTATACTAGCATTTCCATGTGATAGATAGTCAATGTTTTGCTAAAATAATTATTGTGATTTCCTCCGACACAAGTATATGGTCTAAATGTGTTCATTCATTAACTCATAGACAATAAAACTTCCATGTTGATTTGGGTAATTGTTACATGTTAGCATATCCGACTGCAATCAGCACGCATCTAACATTATTGGAAGACTTTTGTACTATGTAATTTTATGTTTTAAAAAACCGGTGACTTTCATATTTTTTGTTAAGGATAAGGATTTAGTCAAATTGCATTAACAACTTTGTGATACAATATTGATTTTATCAAGGGTACTAAGGAAAATTACAAAGAATGTGCCAAAATACATGCCACAAAGAAGAGGAAGTTGGGATAGCAATGGTTTTATGTGTAAGTGTTTATTCATAGAAAATTGTATTTCTCTACAAAAAGTTCGAATACTGTGTCATGATTATTATCTTTTGACATATCTAGACACATTTCCTCTGTTCCAAGATATTAAAAAATAAAGATGATCGCTGGGGACATAATACCTTAATGTCTGACATAACTGTTCCTCCTCCTGCTTCAGCAGATGATGAGTCATCTTTTATTCAAATTTATGTTGATACCTACAAATGTAATCAAAACGTTTCTCAAATCCTGAAGACGTTAAGTGCATGCTTAAGTGCACTTTCAGCAAGCATGCATGCTTGATTACTGAATTTAAGTAATAAACATAATACTAAACTTCCTTCAATCTAATACTATCTTTATTAAACTCGTAAATGATTTGGTATCAAACTCGATTTCGCTGGTATTATACTGAATCATTAACGCGTATTAGGAGAATACTATTAAATGGAAGGTCGTTTAGTATCATCTACGTATGTGTCATTGGAAATAGCAATATAGCCTACGCATACATAAAACATGGCAAGTACGTCTGTGAGCAAGCGGTAACGATGTAAATTTTCGAAGGACGATTGCAGTCATCTCAAAATCCTATCTTTTAATATTGTTAGGAAAACTTATCATGTATCTGTTATCACAAAGTCTAGACTCCTGTTAATACAATTTATATATCGGAATCGTGCCATATGACTTTTACAAACCTTATTCAATCTTGGTTGTAACCCCAGGTAAAACAAATTTTCACACTCAGTTTGAAAGTCAGGTAACATATTTTCTCGAGTATTAATCTTGATTCTTACACAAACACAAAATAAGGCTTGTTTGGGTTAACGATGTATGAAGTATTAATGTTCAGAGAATTGAAGTAGAGTTATAACGAAGAATGATCCTGTAAGAATTTTAAAACGTTTTTGATTAGCTGTGCACAGTCGGATAATGACTTGAGACACTTAAACATTTTATTTGCTGCCTTTATCTTGCTGAATCATATTAGTATACATAATAATTCACACAGTGTACAGAGTTAAAATGGGTATGTATGACCATCGTTTCATAGGATAATCTCGCAATGAATGATTATACATAACATTCTGCCTTTTACAACGCCATAACTGACTGAAAGATTCGATTATATTGTATTTGTTCTTGAATTTAAGGTAGTTTCAAATCACCTTGTCGTTCTACGTTTTTGGCAGCATGAATGTGAAGGAGAGACAACTGAATAGCAAAGTTCATAAGTCAAAAACGAAAAATTATTGATTCTTAATTAACTCTTTTTTGTTTGTGATAATAATCATGATAGTGGCATGGATTTTGACAGACAAATGCTATTTTTTCATCCTTTAAGGAACACAGAGTATATTGTTGGTGGTCAAATGTCAAACTTCATGATAAATGTTATTTCATCGCAAAGTAGTGGTTGTTTCATCTCAATGTTTATCAGTTAGCTTAGTGATAATAAAAAGGAAAAAAGTCGAGATTTATGATCGAAAACTGGACAATGGCACGCGCCAATGACTAAAACGTAAACAGCAAGTAATATAGATTGGTATTGCTTAGTTGGTCATTGAAATAATATACATGTACTTCGGACGCTGAAGTTTGACTTATTAACATTTGTATAGCCGTTTTCAATTTACGATCGAAAACAAGGAAATGTCATAATTTTGCCATTGTAAAGTTAAAGATGCAACTTTAGATAGGCGATTTGAACATGCAAAATACAAATAAAAACACATACATGTACAATATTCATGAAACATACTCTCTATCACTAGAAGCTTATAACAAAAGAATCCTCATTGAAACTAATACACAAGTAAATTATAACTATCATCATGCTTTTAAAGTTAAAAACCCATATGATCTCGGAAGTGGAAACTCTAGGGCAAGAAGACAAAGTATCATTATCATTTCCCATCTAAAAAAACACATTTTGCCTCGATTTGCTCACTAGAACATTTAACAATTTCTTACGTTATCAATCGGATTTTCGTCACTAATTTTACAGTAATATCGAAATATGATAATCAGTAGCAGAATTGTACAAACTGGAAACGGAGGAAACTGTAAAATGTTGCTTGCTGAAATGAAACACATCATGTCCATTGTTACAAGATGGTTTCAAAACGTAATACCGTTTTGAACAATCAATAAGATTCCTTGTTATTAGGTCGATGCCCTGAGAGATAGCACTAATATGAAAAATCGTCCAATTTGTGTTATTTGCGAAGAAATTGCGCACAAAAATCATTAACAATTTCATGATCATTGACATTTTGAAATAGTTAAACTTCAACAAACGGCTCATGATAGAAGAACAAATCGAAACAAATAAAATGTCATAATCTTTGGAATTTAGGAGATAAAGATGCAACTTTAGATAAGCGATTTGAACTGAACTGAGGGCATATGCTATTTTGGCACTATTTAAGCCATTTAAAAAAATATGAAAGACACTCTGTGTCACTTTAAAGGGATGGTAAAGTTGGAATAAATCAAGTTGACACGACGTTCAAGGAGACAATCCTGTTTATGGAAATAACAAATCATTTCATTTCTAATTTTGGTTGCAGATGATTATACGATTTAGCGAAAGATAATATGCTGCTGTTCCTTTGAAAAAACCCCATTAAAGATAAAGCTGTTGACAGGCCCTACGACTGTGAAATGCCTATCTTAGGTGTTCCAAGGCATTTCCGATGGGTGTTATCAATAATCATTTGTAAATTGTTGATAATATACTCATAGATATAGAAGTACACCTAGGGTGTTTGCTAAAACCAAGCATGGCGGACTAAAAGTCATCAGTACTGAATCTGTAAGGTCGAACAACGATATTCTTCTACCAATTGTTAATTCCATGTGTAATTAAGGTAAATTCTGCTCCGAAAGTTCTGAAAATTACACGTTTGTAATTGTACACCAGGTCGGCAGAGTTAAATACACCTAAGAGTATTATTACAGTCCTTTGCTTTTCTCTGCAAGTGCTCGACCTCCCTCTGGGTCAGTGTCCCTCAGGGCAGATTGAAATTGCAGTGGTAGCACTGAGACTAATCAAGAAAAAGCTGTGGCCTAAATGCGTCTATTTGAGAGGTAATATTGATCAGTGACGGTGCCAATAATGGCTAGTTTCTTATATGTCTTACTCCTGATACATGTGACCTGTACCGGTGGAAATGGTCGCTTGTTTATAAGAGTGTTAAAAGTATTTTTCGGGAGCCAATGATGACAATGTTTTGACAAAAGAGACTCCAATGATTATTTTATTTAACTGTACAATTCCTCATAGTGTAGCATCTCTTCTTCATTTGAAATGATGATGAACAAGTTCTTATTGTTAGTCAACTTTATTAATGCACGAAATGCGACGTTTTGATGTATTTATCCTTTTATTTATGTTATACCTCTCATCATACGATTTCTTGTTAAATGCAGTTTCTATATCAGTAATATACAAAATTGTTTTCCTTCACTAGAATTGTTTATTATTCACAGCCTTACCACAGCAGTACGTGACAAAAGTTTAGGAACTATAGATTATATGTCATACATGATCCAATAAATTAAAAGGTTGATTTTTTTCTTTTTTATGTGAGTTATTATTATTTCATACTTATCATGCAAGGTCCAATACAAGGTAACTGCAATTGAAGAAACTGAAAAAGCATTTGGTATATATAAATTTTATTTTAAAAGTTTATGATGTCAAAATTGATCACTTCCGTCACGTCATAGTTCTAATGATTAATTGTCAGAAAACCTTGTGAAAGTGTACTTTCTGTTTTTGAGAAATCATGATTAGAAAAAGTCACATAGATTTGTTATAGGTAAAAGAATAAAATGTCAAGCCACGTTTATCTTCCCTGTAAACGTTATTATTATTGAAGCAAGTACACTGTAGGTCATCAGACAAATTTACAGTCTCAGTCAGCTTATTGTCTCGACTTATTATTGAAAGTCTAATTAGTTGACTTCCTCTTACATTCTTTGTCCCCGTGAGGTATACCAGAATTATCTCCATTTTATGTCTGCTAATTTGAGACTGTTTTAAGGTAAGTCAGTGTATCAACATATAAATGATTCCATTAGTTTTAAATTATTGCGGTCATCCAGACAAGATTACCGTTTTAAAAATTATTTACATAACCAATATTTTTATGAGCAAAGGTAATATAATCCAATATACCCCTTTCATTTGTTACAAACTAATAAACTCTTTAAAAAAAACCTTGACATTCATGCAAAATTGATTTTTTCGAAACGGGTAAATTTTTTTCATGATACATAACTATAATTTAAAGAAAGGCTTGCTCACAAGTGTAAATTTACCAAAAACAATGGCCCAAAAAGTTTACGTTGTGTTCAGGAACGAAAACGAGCGATTCGTCCAAATGCATTTTCTGCCAAAGCAGGTGCTGCATGGGATCATGACGGTTTACATGCAGACACGTCTGCTTTAGGGTTATAAAAAGCCATATCAGCCACTGTTCATGCAGACTACACAACATCGGTACAGCGACCTGAAGAATGTCAAGACTGAACAGAGCACAACGCAACAACACTAATGGCAGATTGCAAGCAAGAGCGACGCAGCGAGATGTTGCAACACACTTTGGCGTGTCCAGACAGACCATCTCTTCATTGTGGACCCGTTTCAACACCCGAAACAGCGTTGATGATAGCCCAAGGTCAGACAGACCAAGGGTGACTACTCGGGCCAAAGATCGGTACATCCGACTGCTCCAACGCAGATACAACAACGCAGATACCAGACCTGCGTCGAATTTCTGACCAAAGGGTACGCAACAGGCTGAGAGAGGCTGGACTTTTCCACGACGACCGGTTCGACGTCCCGTTTTAACGCAACGTCATCTGGCGGAATGTCTCCAGTGGTGTCAACAGAGGATGAGATGGGTACGTGCAAGGTGGAGAACCGTTCTCTTCACTGATGAGTCCCGTTTTCTGCTTCGACGAAGTGATGGACGAGCACGTGTATACCGATGTCGTGGAGAACGTTGTGCTGCCAACTGTGTTCAGGAGGTTGTCCCATTTGGAGGTGGGAGTGTCATGGTGTGGGCCGGGATTCGTCACGTTGTTAGGACACCCCTTGTGCATGTTGTTGGTAACCTCACAGTAGTACGGTATAGGGACTTGATCCTACAGCCTTACATTATTCCTCACGTCCACGTCCATGGTGGTCTCTTTCAGAAGGACAATGCTCGACCACATGTTGCACGTGTTTGTCAAGACTTTTTTCAGCGTAACAATGTCCAGACATTGCCATGGCCAGCCAGGTCACCAAATTTGTCACCAATTGAGCATCTCTGGGACGATGTGGATCGACGCGTGCGCAGTAGGAATCCACCACCCCAAACACTTCCAGGACTTCTTGCAGCACTTCAGCACGAATGGCAGAACATTCCACAGGCTGTGATTGACAACTTGATTGCATCAATGGGTCGTCGGTGCCAAGCAATAATCAATGCCAGTGTTGGCCATACCCGATACTGACATTTGTACACCTCTGTGATGTTGAAACACTTGTGCCCCTGTGCATTTCAAGATCATGCTTATTCTGAATAGACTTTACTAAACAGAGATCTTCAAACAGCGTTTTAGTTTTCATTTCAATGTTTAACTTGCATCTGCGGTCTTTATATTGAACTTTGAAAGTCAGTGTCAAGTTTCTTTTTTTGAAGAGTTTAGTTCGTATATCACAGCTTCATATACCGGATATTCACCAAAGTTTGCTTTAGTTTGCCTTAACCAATTTCGGTAAGAATGTAAACCAATAGAAAATCAATCATTGTTAGTGAATTCCGAAAGTTAAATTAATGACAAGGATTTGCAGAAAAAAGTTTTCAACTTAAATATGATTTATGAAGGGTGTATCAGAGAATACAATTTTATAACCTTTGTTACATTTCACACGTTTGCCTCTTGTCGAGGAATGTAGTCGACTCTTTCTGCTTGTTTTATTTCAGTTTGTCTTGAAATCTATTACTGATATTAAAGCATTGTACCATGTGAGTATCTTTTATAATTGACACTCTTGCAACACACCACTATGTATGGAGGATAACTTTATAGGTAAAACACAAAGGAAATAAGACCTTTCAATTATAGGAATTATCATCTTCATCTTTTTTTTTTTTGAACGCCTATTTTTAAGCAAAGCCAATAACACAGTGGCTACGGAAAGTAAATACAAAATGTAATCAGATGAAGAATAAACAGACTATTGTATTTTAGTTTCAACAGCTACAATACAATTTGAGTTAAACTTGTAGGAATGGCAAGAATGTTTAGCCTTTACAACATATCTGTTTCATTCATATATGATCTTATCTCAAGGAGAAAGGCTAAAAATGTTTTTTAAAGTTTAAAAGAAACTTGCTTTTACGAAGGGAACTAAGCTGACCTTCTTTTTAATACCACTGTTTCCGAACCTGCATGGTAATTCACTAACTACAACCAATACCCCCCTACATTAGTCGACGAAGTCATCAACACAACCCTCAACCCTCCAGAGAAACAGCCCCGCCAGCAGTCAGCCCCATTCATTATCAGCCTTCCATTCGTCAGACCCGTCAGCCATCACGTCCGCCGCCTTCTTAAACAACAAGCCAACATAGATGTCGTCTTTAAAAAGGGTAAATCAATCCAAAACCTACTCCATGCCAGTGGCAAACCAACATCCATCGTGAAGGAAGACCCCACCGGCGTCGTCTACCACATTCCTTGTGACTGTGGGGAAAGTTACATTGGTGAAACGTCCCGTCCCCTCCAACTAAGAATTAAAGAACACCAAACCTCTGTACACAAGAAAGATTCAAAATCCGCCATATCAGACCACACCCAAGCCCACCCTGACCACCGCATCCTTTGGAACAACATCAGCATCCTAGAAGCCAACCATCCAGATTACAAGATTAGAAAAACACTTGAAGCGATTAATATCAAACGGCTTAATCCCTCTTTAAATAGAGATCAAGGATACTTTATACCGCCAGCTTATCATCATCTCATAAACATCAATCAGCAGTAATCCATTACTTTATATCTGTTTACTCAACCTATCATATCATGTACATCAACCTTGTTCCTTGTATAAACTACTTTCCACTGTAAATACTCCTTATCAAAACAATATGTACATCAAACCATTTAATTGTAAAAACATCATCTCATTTATGTATATATTTCTCTTCATCGAATTATATGTATCACTTGCTTGATAACGGTGTTAGTATCTACGCCGAAACGTCGCAATTCATGCAATTAAGAAGTTGACTGTCCATAAGAAATTATTCGTTCTTCTTCAATTTATCAATTTGTTTTTGTTTTGAAGTTTTGAAGGCAATTCTGAAGTTAACAACAGTTTTTATTTAGTTTCATCCCTCATATGAAAAATTGATTTTTAATTGTAACGAATATGAACATCTTGTATTTGTAAGAGTTAAACAAGAAACAATAAAACAATTCATTGATGGGTATCGAATTATATTCGTTCTTAATCATTGGACTATGATCAATAAGATAGAAAATTATAACGGTACTGAAGCGGAAAATGGGTGGAATTTCTGAATAATAGACCCCTGCCAGGCGACATTGACATTAGCCATATCACAGAGAGCAAATGAGGGTTGTGTCTGTTTGACAATATATTATTAACACAAATCATTGCTATGAAGCTTTCTGGGGATACAATTTGTGTCTTACCTTAAAAGATACATATTTATTTACTAAGATACCATTTCTAAGTTGTTAGCCAAAGTTTTTAAAAATGTATTTGTTAAGTGAAATATAGTGCTTTGTCTGACTTCTAAGTCGATTAGAAAACAAAAAAAGGGTTTTTGGAACGTTATGCGTAGATTGTGCTACACTGCCCACAATTTACCGTGACAGCGTCATTGCAAACCGGATTTAAAAAAAGCATTGCTTTCTGGCTTAATGGAATGCAAACGTCCAAGTCACGCTTTACAATAAATCACAATGTATTCCCCCTGATTCATCTTTTCACACAACATTCACACATACAAAATTTCACATAGTAAATCGAAAATCCATGATAAAACTAGAAACAAGTATCAAAGTCCTTACATTCAAACGTTCAATACAATGCCTATGCTATTAAACTGTTCTTATTCGGTAGAGCCTGGCTGCATATTATGAGCATAACATATACAATAGTTGAAGACAAAATATATCAAAGGAAATGCCTTTGTTTCAAAGCCACTCACAAAAAGTCAATGAAATCGTTCAGAATTGGACAAATATTCATGTTAGATGACACACTGCATTATGTGTTATCAATATATCTCAGCATCATATGTTACAAATCAGTTGGAGGTAATTGTTTTCATGAACATCAACTCGTTGCTGAAGTTTTAATCAAACGTTTCGTACGCACTTTAATTTTGCGGTGTAAAAGTTGTTTTCAATTTCAAAGCCACAGTCATGTTATACAATAAGTTCGTTGAAGGTGTCCAATTTAAAAACAAGATGATATCGTTTCAACAAGAAAATATGGTCTGCATTCGTTATATTTACGACTCGTAACACTGATTTTTTTTACATGTTTCTTACTCAAAACACTCTTTGCTTGAGACAGAAACTGCTCTTGTTTTGACACAAAAAATATCTACGGACAGAATTGAGTCTCGCTTACAAAACAGATCCCATACATTAGCCTGACATTGACATTATACACACAGTATAAAAAAATGAATGAGTATTCTCTTTCAAAAAACTTTGCGAAAACAAACTCTGGATTATTATAAATCAATTTTGGAATATATTCTTCTGAAACAATGTTAGTTAAGGTTATCCAACGGTAATCTATTTGTTTGCAAGAGGAACAAGTACACTTTCTTTTAAAGGTTCATCAATGTTATACAACGACCAGGCTTTTTGGTGATAAATTCTATTCATCCCTATTATACAAACACAATGCCATATACTTCGATTTCTTTTGGTGCCTGATAACTGAATTACACTCAACAGCTTTGATCAAGAATTAAAGAACATTAAAGTCTTAAAGAGACTCAAGATGGTGGACAAGTGGTCATATTGAGCCTAAAAATGATTTTACTAAATTGTTTTCGCGTAACAAAATGTTATTGGACATTTTCAGAAGCAATAAACCTTCACAGACTGGTCTGCTTTCTTCGAACAACATCCAGAAATATTGATACAAAGTTCAGCGCATATGACGTGTGTGTTATGAGCATCATTGGAAAACTGTAAAATGAAAAATATGCTACTATGGTACTCATGGCACAGTTATTGACAATAGCCAATTTTTTTTAAGTTGTCCGTGTGACTGCATCATGTATATGTATTCAAAAGTTCCTTTTTCACGTAGAGATGTTAAAAAGCTAACGCAATCAGAAACATGTTATATCTGACGTCAAATCAGCTATGAATAAGGAAACACCAATGCACACTGAGTGATATGCATTTGAAGGTTCTTTTTCATCAAAGCTACATTATGCAAATAACAATTAAAATATGAATGAGCTCATTAGAAGAGCATGTTTAATAAGCTCTTAAGCCTGAAAAAAAGCAAAATATAAATGTATAAAGTATTTCATGTCGTTTATATATCACATTTATCATTTAAATAATACGAGACACACACTAAATTTATATTGCTAACAAACGTTTGTCATAATCGTCGTACAATCATGTACATACTTATTTCTGAAGCTTACATTTCGAATAGTTGAAACAGTTAAACAATTTCTTGATAATTCTTTCTCTTGTTTCTCAATCCTTTCCAATGCATTTTACAACAACAAAACTGTCAAAAACAATAGTTGGCAAAAAGGGATATTCAAGCCTCAATTCATTGCCAAAAGCATTTTATCCGTTTTAAATGTGCACTGTAACATTAGTGCAAGGGAACATACACCTTTGACACCAATTAGTTGCAATCGTGCGTGAGGTTGAGGTGAGGTGAGTTGATGTGGGGTATAACACAACTTTTTAAAAAAGATTTCACTAAAATCACGGCTGCTAGTATTGTTGCAGACAGAAAGCCCGCAACAACTGTGTAGCTATGCATTGCGGTGAATCTTGCAATATCGGCTGGAACTAGCGGACCAGGTGTGGTGCTGCGCTGAACCTCAGCGTAGCAATGCACCCAAACCTGGTGTAATCCGAATCATGGAGCTCTCGATCCGAAGCGGAACGCGCTTATCCCGCCTTTAGACAGTAGGATATTCAAATTTATTTCTATGAAAAATTATACTTAATCATACTAGCATTTACTACACTTTAAGAATGCATGGTATTAAAATTATTGTTTAAGAAATCCCCTTAGACACAGAAACACATGTTACTATTGTCTATTATCTAAGTAACAATTTATTGGCCTGATGGCATTAAAATAACAAATGAATGCATCGAGTGATATGATGTTAATAATGTTCACATGATAATATTCTCACTGTACATATTTATACATTTTTATAAATGATCGGCAAAGTAACATTTCTTCAGAGTTTGCTTGCAGAGACGTATCTTATACATTGGTCAACGTAAGTCCCACGTTGACAGAGTCAGTTTGATCATATGTCAAATGTCATTTCAATGTCATGTTTATCATAAACTAATTTTGATAAGGTAAAAATGCATCAAATAACAGTTCTCTATGGACCTTAATGAGACAGACTGTTTGACTCTTGACTGAGATTATATTACAGTATTAAAATCAACAATCTCTTCTTTTGATAACCATTTTAATTATAAGTCATATTCATATCGAACCGAAATGGCGCCTTTCATCTTTCAAATGAAGTGTCTGAGGAATGAAAATAGATTTGTGTGACCATGTTTATTCCAAGTTTATTTACTTGATGATATCTTATTTGAAAACAACAGCATCATTATACTTTAAAGACACACTTAGACACACTATTTTGCTTGTATAGATTTGTATTCGTGATCATCTATCCACATAGTGCTTTTGATTCAAGCCCCTTGCAGAACGGCATTTCATAAAAAAATAACAGGTGAATTTAGCCACGAATTACACGAAGGGATCAGGGTATTAGGAAGGAACTGAGCGGATTCAGATTCGCTGATTTATTAAGATGGAATAGTTGTAAATTGTCCTAAGAATCTTGTCGCTTAAATTTTTCTTCACACGTTTCATTATTAGGAATAATTAATAAAGATCAAATGGCAAACTTTATCATATCAACATTAGCACCTCTCAGATAAAATTTGAAGATTACATTGTATTTGCTTACGGAAAACCGCATCAATTCTGAATTTTGTCAGCAGCTAATTGAATTTTCCACCATCAATTTGACACTAACTGGGAAATATGAAATTTAGTCACAGACTCCTGCGAGCGGGAAGCAGAGAGAAGCTGCCAAATGATGGGTACACAGCCCGCTGAGGTCAAAATTATGATTAAAGTTGTCATGCCAATTAATAAAAGCTAGGGGCTACTAGGTCAACTTGGTTTGAAAATCAATATAATTCTTCACTTTCGACTTTGATGCTTGAGAGTAAATCTTGACATGAAATAAAATACACCTTCCCTCATTGAAAATCGCAATGCTTAATGAACGGTAATGTTAGTCAAAGGACCCTTTTTAACTCCCAATGCAAATAATTTGAACAATGATTTGAAATTGATGTTAATGCTGTCTGGTCTTTTCCGAAGCGCAAATAGACATACTTATTTCAAAAATGTTATCTCTACTTTGTTATAAATAAGTCTTTTTCAACTGAAAAACGTCCATTATTTTTAATGATTGTCAAGTTCTCTGCTCGTAACATTATCAGTGGTTGAGGGTTCAATATTCTTACACATATGTTGTAGTTTCTGCGTTATAACTGCGTTAACATAACGTAATGGTTTTTAAGTATCCAGTACAGAAATATTTTACAAGCAATGTTATGAAAATCTGTTTTTTACTATGTAACTTTTCTCTTTGACGTTTGAATTGCAAAGCGCTAAAACACACAGGTTCAACATTTTATATTCAATATTCTTGATTGAAATACAGCAGTGACGTCATTGTATTGTTTCAATCATACATTAACATTCAGGAATCTACTGTATCCATGAGAGCATTTGAGCAATAATGATTTTGAGATGCAACGATTTTAGTACTGGTCCATTATTTGAAATTGTAACTCTTTTTTTAGAAAGATAAAAAAAAGATATTGAGATTCAGCATTTTACTTGTACTTAGATTTTAGTGAATGTCGACTTTACAACTGATATTGAAATTGCATTATGGGCGGTTGTCCTTCCATTCTGTGGGGACTGTTAAGTTTTCACGGGTCCCTGATCTTGGCACAGGAACACGCGACTGACTGCTTCCTTCTCTTCTTAAAATGTTCTTTTGTACGCATGCACTGCGTCTGAAGAATGGCCCGTTGTATCCTTGAGCAATTGCTCAGTCACATTTTGACGATATAGTCGTGTGGCTACGGTAGCCCTCAAAGAATGATTTGATCGATAGCCATGTTATACTGCAGCGGCTGCCATTTTTGAAACTGTTGCAGCTATAGTGTGTATTCCAACAGGTGCTAGACTGTACCACTGGCCTGGGCGTGGTTTGGTCAAAGGTCTCGGGTAAAAGACCTTTGCACCTGAGGGCTGAAAAATAAGAAAAGAAGTTTTAATCCATATGTTAGCTATTCTTTCACAAATAATCCAAACTTAATGAATTTTGTTGTAACGTTGTCTGTCATGCTTTTATATGGTTGTAAGGTTAATTCAAATCGATCGGGTGCATCTGGATTACAAAAGTACATCGCTTACCATAAATAGACATTTTTATTGAAAGATGTCTTTTGTGTTATACTTATAGCATGAAATACGAAGTTATTATTAACGATTGTATGGTTACTTGTATGCTATCCTTAATAGAATTTTATCAGTTAAGGAAAGGTTAAAGATGCTTTTTAAAATAACATGTTCAAAGGAATTACTAAATGAAAAGCAGATAATTCATTTCACTATAAATGAAACATAGATGATAGATCAACTGCACTGATAGCATCAGATGACACAGCAAACACCTTTTGCAATGGGAAACCATTTGCTTTAAATATGTGACACCATTATTTTGTCAATCTATTTGTTGAAAATTATCAAACAGAAAATGGTTATGATAATAAAAACGAAAACAGTTAATGCAGTGTCATATCCGGAAACCTTATACATAGTGTTTTTTTGCGAGGATGATGCTGGTTGAAAAATGTTTATTAGCAGTTAAATGTTGTATGTTGTGAGCCTTGGTTTATTGCCTGTGTTGATTTTGTTATTCATATCTCAATTTTCACTTTATGAGATAAATACGACGTAGCAACGAGAAACTATAAAAGTATACAAGCATATCACAATCATTTAATTTTCTAGTTATACAAAAGTACAAAAGCATAACTTTGTCTCGGGGTTGATTTACCGAAAACATAAAACTCTATATCTAACTTTATTGCTTTATTTGATATTAAGCAATTAATGTCATTACCCTCATAAAACTCTTAAAAATTGTCCTCTTGACAGATAGATAGATCAGATATATCTGATTTCAGAAGTATGCCACTGGTTTCAATTATGACGAAAGTTTCAAGTAGTGTAGCATTAAATGAAACTCATGTGCGTTGCAAGTCAGCAAAAACTTTTCAAATAATGATATTCAAAACGGTTTTCAAGTTTTCAAGACAGTAGAATGTTAATCTTGCGAAAAAGAATGAGACACAACGAAGGTATGGACTGTACCAGCGGCTAACCAACACGTCCATCTCGCCTTGATATAACAAATTGTTAGGTTATTCGGATGAGTAAACATATATACATATTTGTATCTATGATGTACATAATTAATAAAAGAGAAGTTTTGTTGTTATCACTCCAAAACATATATTCGCCAATGGAAAGCTAGACATTTGTTGCGGTTATGGTGATATTTTCAATGGATAAAAGTAAGGAATTCTTACATACATATGTTATTTTATTCTGATGTTATACTGACATTTAGCTAATTTCCTTGTTCACGCCTATGGCCAGGCGATGGTAACAGTATACAAATATCATTCATGTATATCAAAAGTGTTGTAAAAATATTGTCACGTTTGTAACAAACAGACTGATATGCCTTTATGATAAAAGCAACCTGTTACATACTGATTACTATGTGACTGAAGACGACCAGTCATCAATTATACAGATAAGAGCTCGACAGAGATGGAGTGCTGTCTTATGTTCACCAAAGACCAGTTGTCGAGCCAAAGATAAAGGTCCAAGTCATATTTTACTTTGTTGGAAAAACAATCCTCAAATTCGCTTGCCCTTTTTGCCCATATTTGCATGAGTAACCTTGTTGCTTAGATTGTGTTTATAGATAATTATGTCTTTCTATGTGTTTTTTGTTCTCGTGATTACTTAAACTTAAAAATTTTGAAAAAAAGGAAAATAGATAGATAGTAAAAGTAAACTAATTTATTATGAAAACAATTGGAATATATATGTAGTAATTGATTCTGCTCATTATATCACTGTCATCACATGTATTAAATGATAAGCGTTTTGATCAAGTGATAAAATATAACGTACTGTATAGTTTTTGTTGAAGTGAATCATTTAACATATTTACAGATTGGAATATATTCAGTGTATAATTTCTGCATTAAAATTTCATAAAATATGTGACGACTTCCTTCTTCTGTCAATGTAAAAGAATTCTTCAACAAGACAAAGATCTTTCAAAACAAAAACATGAGTCAAATTTCATGTACTTTGTCATAAGAGCTGAAGCAATGAAACTGTCCAATGCATTCTGCAGGACATCCTATTATTGAATTATATAAGTATAGGAACGAACCGTTTGGTTATGTTTCAAGCCCTTCTTCCTTGTTTAGCATGTAGGATTAAACTAACAATTTATGGCTGATGTGATAAGTATTGAAACCTGACTAGCATTCACTATATAGTTGTATTTCATTTTGATTTTCATGTTCTTTTTGTCACGGAAACATTATCTAATCAATGATTGCAATGTTACTTACTCATTATTTTAAACCATGATCTCTGTCCTGAAAGTATGTAACGGGAATATTGCCTAAAATAATGTAACCCTATTTTCCACATCTGTCTGTTGGAGATGCTCATGCAAATAATTATCATGAACACGAGGGATTATCATGAATAACTGCTTCTTGCACAATATCAATAATAAACTAGTATATGTAATATATAGTCCCTGTTATATTTCTAATCAGAACTTTAACTGAAGTTATTTATCAGAATTGATTTATTGAACAATTGAAATGTGAGTTATAGAGATAGATTTGACATTGTGACAGAATCGTTTCAGGTTCGTTGATGGTGTTTATATGCTGCAATAAGAGATCATTTATCTCAAATATGTTTTGCCTTTAATATTAGGAACGAGATGATTCTTCCTAACCCAATATTGATGGTAAGTTCATAAAAAACTATAATTCAAGATTATTTACATATATTCCTTAAGCTTTAAGTTACCAACCTGCACTACTTCGACCCTACTGAGGGAACTATTGGAAATCTCATTCAAATTTTATGCTGTTACTAAACTTTCCATATAAATGTCAAACACAAGTTTCCTCAAACAATTAACCATATTTTCTGTAATTGAATATACCTTTTAACTTTGATGGAAGAAGGTCATCCATTAATCAAAAGTATGATAATCCATTATCAACTTATTACTGTTAAATCATTAAGATAATTGGCAGGCTTAGTCCTCAATTGTTTTGTTATTGTCCTGGTTCATTACATAGCCTCCTTTTGTATTGAACACGATTCATTACAAGGGTTACCTTAGAAGCTTTGGTAAAAGGTCAACAGAGTTTGTAAACAGTGATGAATACTGTTTGGAACTCTTAGCTCTCTGACTACATCATAAAAGTCCATTGCTTCCCATCAAACTTGCCATCGAAATTGCCTAAGTGTTTTGTGGTCACTGTTATCAATATTGATATCAAAATTTACAATGTAATGTCTGAGGATATAATTCTCCTATATCTTGCTAGAGCTGACACGGGAAAAAGTCAACAAGGTGCTATCTAAGGTCATGTTAAAAGATTTCGAAAGACAAACACGTTTATCTTAATATACGAGATATGGTTATGTAAACCTAGGATATTTACTGTCTACTAAATTCAAACATTATGTTTGTATAACATGATTATATAAAGCCAAGCTTATGTCGTGTTGTGACAATGCCCTTGGAAAATGAAGTGTATTTAAAATAGATGTTAAAAAACGAAACACCAATATATTAGATTTTTTTTCTCAAATTTACCTTGAAGTGAAATAAGTAAATAAACCATCGATACCAGCACACAGTGAAGTAGGTCTAAACTAAGCACTATTTACACATATATGGTTGTAGCTGTTTAATGAGATGGTTCGGCAATTTTGTCTCCAGTTGTGAACTTTTCTACAGGCAGTAAGGTTTGGGTGCAATGCTAGACTGGATTTCAGAGCAGTACCACCAATTGTTCGCTTGCAGGTTTCACCTTAATGCCCACGATGGTGTTTCGGGCTTTCTCCCTGCAATAATACTACCAACCGTCATATAACTGAATTACTCTTGTTAAACTCTAAAGGGGTCACGTGATAGTGCAGTGATATTTTTCGATGATAAGAGTTCAAGGACAGCAATGACTCTAGGGCAATAATCTCAATTGACTACAGCTTCGGTATTATTCACTATAATGAGTCTAAGGCATCGAAGGCCATTTCCTCATTCATTTTCCACTTACTGTGGATAGTATTTATTGTTATGATTGAGAAAAATAACACTTTTTAAACATCTAACACTGAAACATTGATTCACATCTAAAGTAAAACCATTGCCCGACTTTGTTAAGACATTCCGCCATAATGAATAAAGAGAATGATTGGATTTATATGAGCTGAATAAGTACTCTGACCTATTAAAACTGCATAAAAATCACAAAGTCAGCATTTTTTTATGATGTTAAATTTATCTAGTAATAAAAGTCAGGTTTATTGATCATAATTATTTAAATGCTTTTATTTTGAGTATCAGATCTTAGATAAAGTAGGTAATAAATTTTGTTGACACTCTTACATGTTATTTGAATTGAACGCATATACTTCACAACTATATTCTTGATTGTTGATTCTCGATGTTACCACAGACATTTAAAATCCGCCCGTGGGGATGCTTCTAAGAGGTCGAGAACTTGTAGAGAAAAACGTAAAGGACGTTACAACCTGCTTGATGAGCTGCATTAAAGTCTCAGACCTCGTTTTCAGTATCAAGTGTATAATTATTCTGGCATTCGGAAGAGTTCACTGTAAATACAAGAAACATTAACTTACAATGTAGGGTACTTTTAGTAGCCCATTGTGGTTCTAAAATTATATAATCATATATATAGTAAGTATGTGTTCTGACACACTTTATGTTTTAGTTTTTAGAACGGCATACTATGTGCGAATTAACATAGCCTTTTCATGTTACAGAATTTAAACTTAAAATGAAGACTTATGTAAATCTTGATGACACTTTCTTTAGATGGTCTTTCAATTCGACAAAGTAAGGTAAGACTTTTTATTGTAAACGTAAATCCTGATTGGCCTATTCTGTTGGTTGCTTTGAAAAAAACCTAGGCATTTGCGTACCTGTAGAAAAGAAATAATATTACTTTAAAGACGATATCCCCTTTTGTTCAATTCCTTAAAACGGACAAACAAGTTCAAAATACCAATACACCATAAAAGAAAATGCCATTTCTCTAAATTTCAAATATTCAAAGCAAAAATAATGGATTACCCAAGGTCTAAGTTATATCTAGGTTAGAACTCTGGTTCTTTGATCGCTCCTTAAAGTTGTCAAATGAACTCAAAAGTGTAAGAAATCTCTCTTTGTTCTCATGGTTCACATCTTCTAAAGGTCACACATTCCATAATGTGTAAGGGTAATGATATAATTACCTTAATTAGTTCCTTGACTTCCTCTTGTATAGCTAATTTTATGTGTGAATAATGGATGCAACAAATTGTATTATAAACTGCCGTGGAAACTATCAACTTATTCATATTGTCTTGAAACAAATAACCTGGGCAAAATCTTCTCTTGCGGATATACTTATTTGCCCTGTTTTACGTACACTGAAGTATCAAGTCGCAGATTTAAAGGATTGTTATTTTTCACATTATGACTTCCACAGACACCCTCTTTAAATTTTCTTTACAGAGGTTGACGATTGAACTACAAATTTCTTTCCACGTCCTCTACAAAGTCATTCTCTCCCAACAGAGGTAGCTGCGTCATAAATTCTTATACAATCACTGTCATCATGCGAACGTTTCTCGGTCTAGAAATATAAAAGGCTGATTGGTTGCAATCAAAGTTAGTTGTGCAAACAGCGACGTCGTTTAAAAAGTTCAAAAGACAGTGGGCAGCGCATTCCAGGGTCCAAATCCGGCCAGGGCTCTGAAACCTAGTCTGCAGTAAGGTTTGAGTTCAATTTGAATTGAATTGAGGTTTTAATTTCAGAGCTGTACCACTCATGGTACTACTTCAAGCCGTTGCTCGCAGGTTTCACCACAATTCATAACAACAATAGCATTGATGGCTTTCTTCCTGCAAAACTAGCAGCCGTGATGTAAATGAAATACCCTTGAAAACGGCGCTCAACCCAGGCAACCTCACCTCACCTTAAATCATATCTATTCCCAACCTTACAAAAACAGTAGATGACAGATTCACATCTTCAGGAAATGTATACAGTAATAGACGATCCAAACAATTTGAACGGAATCTGAGTAAACACATTTTGGTACTAATTAAAGGTCCAGTACAAGGTAACTGCAAATGAACAATTTGTTTAGGATAAAAAATGATTTTGTAAAAGTTTATGATGACAAAAATTATCAAATCTGATGTCTTAGTGGTAATGTCTATTTGAAAGAAAACCCTGATTGCGTGTGAAAATGTACTATCGGTTAAGGACAAAATATAAAAAGAAAGAGAGACATAGGAGACGAAGAAAAGATCGAATGTCCAGCCGCGTTTATGTTTCCTGCGTGGTAATTATTGAAGTAACTACAATGTAGGTCAACAGACGGCTTTCGCATCTTAAGCAGTAAATTTTCTTGACTTAATCATAAAAGTCCTAATTACTTGACTATCATAATTTGATTGTGCCCGTTAGGTATAACCTAAATGTGTACAATTTCTGTCTGCTAATTTGAGATTGTTATTAGCCCAGTGCAGCAACGTCTTGATTCGTCATTAAGACTTGAATTATTTTTTTTATTAAAAATAGATTTGTATGTCAACAAGACAAAATTAGTGTATTACGTAGTGATTAAACAGATTTGAACACCTTTCATACAAATTTGTATATGCAAGAGCAATATTTGACAATCATAAGCGTTCACCACTGTAATTAGTTTAAATCCTATAATTCGCATATCCGAGGTTTATATACAGAATATTCACCAAGCTTAGTTTCAATTAGTCCTCATAAAGATGTGAAATAATAGATCATCATTGTCCATGTTTTATGTTTATGTATCATATTCTGTTCCATCAAATTACGGAACATGAAATATATGTAACATTGGAAATGTGGATATACCACAATTTTAATGAAAAATGGATATCAAGGTGGATACTTCAGACCCATACCTGCTCGCATTATACAGCTGTGTAATTCCTTCTATATATCAACAGCTTTCCTGTATTTGCAAGTCATATATGATAAAATGTATAAAGTGAAATTTATCAATAATATTCAGACAAAGTATCAATAATTTGCCAGTAGCAAAATAGAAATAAGTTAACTGTATGCAAAAGAATTGCAAACAGTTAATCATTGTCGAAATTAATGAACGATTAACATTCAAAAAGGTATAAATTAATGTAAAAGTAGATGCATACGAATGTTATAGATGAATGGGTAGATTGTTGCATAATATTACATTTAGAGCTAACAACATAACAACATTACACTAAGAGATGCGATTTTAAGTAACTTATGAAATCTTTTATTTCAATAGTCATTACACAAAAAAATTCAGTTACCTTTTCGTTTATTTATCTCAATTTGATTTTACCATAAATGTTATTATTTTTTAGTTTGATTTGCAATTTCTTACCATTCAGAAATTATAAAACTTTACCATGTTTGCATCTGTGAAATTGACACTCTTGTAATATACCTCTTTGTATAGGTACTAAACCTTTATAGGTTAAAACAAAAAGGATATTATTAGTTTCAATTATCAAACTTTTACCATTTTCGTCTTGATTGGTTTTTTTTGATAAAAGGAAATAACACAGTAACTGTCAATATAAACTGGTAAAGAATATGAAAATTGGCATATGTAACATTTAAACACGACAGATAACCTAAACATTGTGGGATGTATGAAATGAGATTTATTCTTATTCATTAAACCATGTTCCATAACAATAAAAACGAAAACAATAACACTACTGAAGGGAAGAAATTGGTTGAAATCAGTTTTAAAGAATAAAAATGTTTGAGAACGGAATGAAACATCATCGTTTTTGGGTGGAATTTCTGAATAAAGACTTAATTGACGCCTTACAGATGACAGTGACACAAACCATCTGGCGGAGTCCAATTGAGGGGTGTGTCTGTTTGACAAGATGTTATAAACACAAATCATTGCCATGAAGCATTTCTGGGGTTACAATTTGTGTTGTAATTAAAGAAAAAAACCTGTGTAAATTTCTCTCTTCTATAGATTATGTCTCGGTTGTGTATTAGTACCCACACTCTACTGTGACAGCGTCATTACAAAACAAATAAAAACCTAATATTTTCTGGCTAAAGTAAATGCAAACGTCCTATTATTGCTGTATATAATATACGACAATGTATCCTCCTGTATTTAAAATACTGCACATATATTTTTACAGCCCACAACTGTCAGAACTTTTTTTTCCAGAATTTTTTTCATATTGATTTTTATAAGACAGAGCTATTGTGAATGCATCTATTTGGACAGCTAATTTCACATGATAAATCTGTAAAAATGTATGTAAACTTGAAAAGGAAAAAAGTCTTAAAATACCAAGGCATGCCTTTGCAATTCGAATTGTCTTATTTGTGTAGACCATAAAATCTTAAAATTCTAAAGGAAAAACGATCATTGGAAATGCGTTGTGGAACAAACTATTCAAAGCCAGTCACAAAATGTAAAGGAAGATGTATTGATTTGGACAAAGATATATGATAGATGATACACTGCTTTATCTCATGTCAATTTCTCAATCACATCTCACAAACAAGATTATTTTCCTGCAGGCAATCGTTTTCATGACTATCAACCTATCTTCCCTGTAGTATTTTTCAAACGTTTGGTACGCACTCTATTTTTCATTAAAGCCACTGTCACGTTATACAATGAGTTTGTAGAAGGAGTCCAATTTCTAAAAAATGATATCATCTTAAAAAGAAAATTTATTCTGTATTTGTAATATGTATCACTGTTCTTTTAACATGTTTCTTATATAAACACACTTTGCTTGTGGCAGAGTGCACATGTTTTGATACAAAAAGTGTCTACAGACAGACATACGTCTCGCTTACAAAACAGATCCCATACACTACCCTGAAACTGTCATTATAACCAAAATATAAAAAGTAAAATGAGTATTTTCTTTCAAACAACTTTGCGAAAACAAACTTTGGATTATCATTACTCAATTTTGGAATATTGTTTTTAAAACTTTGTAACAAAGTATTATGTTTGTTAAAGTTTTTCCACGCTGATCTATTTCTTAGCAAGACACGCAAGAATACTATCATGAAACGTGTGTCAGTGTTATGAAACGATCAGTTTATTTTTGTTTAATTCTATACTGAGAAAAAATAATAACTTGACACCCGTTGTTTAGGACCTTTTATCAATTAAGATTTTTGTTGTTAAGTTTAAGGCAATTATTTTACCTTTATTCTGTGCACAGAAGATCTTGACATCAACAGAAAACAAGGATACGTCTCGCCGAAAGTCTTTGACATTGATAACGTTCATGATGTCACAGCATCCGCCAGAACGATCTAGACAGACTGTGTAACAATCGGGATGAAGTGTTCAGTAACCGCCGTGGCCTCATCTACACTCATACCGCCACACAACGACTCCGCAAAGATCTCTGAACAAAACAACGGAAGGCGTCAGCATTATTCTTACAGTTATAGAAAAAGTAATTCTTGCCAGTTTGCTTTTGAGAATGCATCATGTAAAATGTTACATACACATTCAGAGACATAGGATATCTGACGTCAAAATCAGCGATGAGGTGAAAACAGCCATTCACATTGTTTACAGGTGCAGATGCTTTTGCAAGTTCATTGACATCACACTACATGTATGCAATGAAAAATAAAAACATGAATGAGCTCATAAGAAGAGTAATTATAACGAGCTCATAACACTTGAGACAAATGATGAAATGTAAATGTAAGAATTATTCCATGTAGTTTATATATCACATACTGTATAACTAGCAAAGGAAAATCGCTAAATAAATATTACACAAAATTGTTTATTATTTCCACAATTATTGTGAAAGTACAGCTCATTTACATAACGAACCTAGTATAAGAAACGTACTTTTTGGTTTGTATTTTCAAGTTTAAAAACGACTTGATTTTTTTGTTACGATTCAGGCTTCAATTGGGTTTTAAAATACGAAGTAATCACATTGCTTTTTCAAAAACTATTATAAGTTAACGCTATGTGACGTTTTAAAGTTTCTCTGTGACCCCTCAAACTTGATCCAAAGTTTTCAAAAAGAAGGAAAATCTGTATGTATGTATAAAAAGTACACTTCCGAAAAATAGCATAAGAAAACAGACATTTCATTATTTAAGTCGAAGTCAGATATTTGTTTTTGTTTCATGCCTATCCTCTCGGGTGACTTATTTTGACAGCTACATTTCCCAAAGAGAATGAAGTTTCTAACTAGGAAACGGCTATATTGGTAAGAATACCTTGTGCTCTTAAGTCAATTATTTATTTCAATAAGCTCTTCTGGTGGTTAAGCTGAAATGTCCAATGCATATAAGATACATTCTACTGTTCAGTTTACCGTTGAAAAACATCAGTTGCTTTTCATCAACATAATTCAGAGCCCTGATGCCATCATTTTAAACATATTTATTACAATACATGTAGTAAATTAAATGGAGAGACATTATGGTGTGAGAAAAAATAATTATTGAGGAAAATAAAAAATAACGCCAGCTCTATTGTTTGTACACTTCTTTGAGACAGAAATTAAATATTCTCTCACACGGGATTGTTGATAGGTACTGCCATCACAGAATGAAAGACAATAGGATAAATTTTCTGTTCAACTTAGACCCCCTTCAGTGCGAAACACTTCTGAATTTATTTCGTTTTATGTCTGTGTTAGGTCTGTCTTGGGTGAGTAGAAACTGTTTCACAGAAGCAATTACGTTATCGTCGGACCAGAAATGCTTTCTGTCTGGAATTTCTTTAGAGAAGGCAACAGGCAGAGGTCCATGTAAGGTATTTAAGTGAGAAAGTTTGGCGCTCAAGATACTGGAATCCCACAGTCATGGATTGATGATATGGCAACAATTTAGCATATGAAGAAACACAATAATGGCTCAACACATCAACTTAAATGGCTTTCGGTTGTTAGATCCTTTTTATGCAGATACTTAATCACAGCTGGCGACTCGATATTACCACACTGAGCTCACTTGATTGAACAAAACTGCCACCTTCAAACATATCAGCGAACGTATTGTAAGTAGTTGATACATCCCGCTTGAGTAGATAGTGCCAGTGTGAAAGCATTGTGCCATGGTGTTGCATGTTCTTCCAATCAGGGCTTTCTACCTCCTAAATCTCCTAACACATTGATTTAACACCATAAGCTATTGTTATGCCGCAATTGTATGTCAATACGCAAAGAATTTGAAAACGATTACATTATGTCTGTCTTGTGCTTGTAATATATAATTTTAGATACAGGATTGAGTTGTCATGTACCAGCAACATGCTCTAAAATTGCCATCTTTAGATAAAACTAAATAAATGGACTACCTACCTACTACTACTCAAGCAACTTTTTTGAATGATAAGCCCAGTCAAAAGTCAAAAGCGATATGAGTGACAATTTCGGTAAGAGCGGCAATTAATGCACATTGTTAAGAGTTTTAGAAATGCAAATATATTCATTTATATTACAATACATCACTGCAGGAAATATATCTAAAAAGGTCAATTCGAAATCACGTAAATAAATATGATATAATCATTCGATATGCATTTGATATAAAAAGCCTTTCTGTTAAGTTGTCTCGCGTAGAAATATTGGGACATAGAGAAATCATTTATCAGTTGTTTGCTTACTCTTTTGCAAATTTCTATGTAATGATGTGTGGATATCCTTTCATCATACTACCACGTATTACAATTTTTAAGTAGTCACCATTTCTCAGCAAGACAATAAACAATTTGTCATATTTAATCATATTGGAAGGGATTCGTTCTTTTTTAAATGGTTGCACAATTCTAAGATTCTAAAATTATAATTTTTGAAATTCATTTACATACAGATACAAATGTGTGTATTATTTATTCAAAGTAATTCACTACGATAACCTTAAAATTAATTTGTTTAGATCAAATAATGGAGGCACGTAGTCATATGAAATTATTTTCATTGCACATACTTTGTGGTTGGCAAAACTTTCAATTATGTTTTTTAACAATTCTTAAAATTTTCGACATGGTTATATAGAGTTTGCTATAACGAACTTATGATATGCCTTGTTCAACGTTGGGCAAACTTTGATTAAATGTCAAATGTCATTTCATCTATGTCAGTTGTCATAAACGAATTTAATCAAGTAAACATTTATCAATCATATAACATTACGTGTACTTTTATTAGATAGACTGTTTGACTATTGACTGACATGATTAAGTGTATTAAAGGAAAACAAAAACAATTTTAATTAAAAGGCATGTTCATTTTGAAATGAAATGACGCCTGACATCTTTCAAATGAAATCTCAGAAAAATGTGGATAGCTTATATTTACCATTGCTAATAAAAGATCAGTTGATCTAACATGCAAATACATAATTTTGATAGCGTTAAGAGTAGTAATGTGCTGTGCCGAATTGTATTTGTGTTTTAGTTGTCAGCAGGTGATTGTTAAAAGAGAGAACTAAAATTGTTAAGTTGCAACTGGTTATGATGTCTAATCACATACTTCAACCTCAAAGGTAGGGTTAACAATCAAAACGTGTTTGAGAATTTAAATTTAACCGCAATTATTTATAGAAATTGACATGTCACAATCTGTGAAAACAAGGAGCCACTGAAAATACGTGCTAAGAAATAAGACAAGGAGTACTCATGAGAAGGTCCCCTGTTTTCCCGCTTCACTTTCTAGTTTACACACTGCGCGAAGTTTTATAAAAAAAAATCAAATGGTGTCAAAACGACATTTAAGATAAATGTACAGCTGCTTGCCAAAAATTTGTTCACATAAGTGGTTATACTAGTGCAAATATCATTAAATGTGTGATGTATTTGAGGTATCGTAGCATTGCGAAAAAGCAAGCCATTATGTTCAAATTTCAATAAAGATGTGCAAATTCATCCTTCTTTTGGGCAAGTATTTATCGTACCTCACAATTTACCATAACAGTTTTAGCAGGTCATTGAAGTGACCAAGAGTCAAAATTTCGAAAAAATCAATTATTAATTAACTCTAAAACATCCTTTAGAAATCATCAAATGCTTCAAAATTTATAATGTTTGCTCCTTTGCAATAGGTCGTGATTTTGCTGAGTTTATTCTCAGGGAGTCAATATGGAACATTTTATTCGAAATTTCGAAAACATTACCCTCTCTGTCACTTTCAACATGCCAAAACTTTTTACCAGAGACTAGACGATCCCAAAATATGTTCAAGAATGGCTGTTTCACACATGGACAATAGGTGATCCTTTTTCAGTTTCTTCTGAAGTTATTTCATTGATGTCCAAAGTAAACCCAAATTACATGATATTTGCACTACGAATCATTGGTAAGTGAACAAACTTTCGAAATGCAGCTGTATATCCAGATTGAAAGTCAATGCGCAGTACAAATCAGACCACTTATTTGTGAACTATTGTAACTAAACGTTTAAAGAATATCTTGAATTCGCATGATTAGAAGGATTGCAAAAATAGAAACGTTTCATTTTATCGCTTTACTATAGCTCACTGATTTTATATCATTAGAATTTGAGACCAAAGCTGATATTTCATTTTTGTTTGTAATAAACAGATTAGCAAATTTAAATGAAAATTCATTGAAGTTTTTCACCATCACCAACCAAAAAGCATCCCTTAATAATGCAAATATTTCAACGATGTAACAATGCGCTATGTCATTCATATGCGGTTTCATATATCAGGAAAAAAACAATTTTAATTAAAAGGCATGTTCATTTTGAAATGAAATGACGCCTGACATCTTTCAAATGAAATCTCTGAAGAATGAGGATAGCTTCTATTTACCATTACTAATATAAGGTCATTTGATCTAACATGCAAAGACATAATTTTGATAGCTTTAAGAGCAGTAATGTGCATTGCCGAATTGTATTTGTGTTTTAGTTGTCAGCAGGTGATTGTTAAAAGAGAGAACTAAAATTGTTAAGTTGTAACTGGTTATGATGTCTAATCACATACTGCAACCTCAAAGGTAGGGTTAACAATCAAAACGTGTTTGAGAATATAAATTTACCCCAAATTATTTAAAGAAACTGACATCTGAAACTGAATCATCTTGTTTAAAATGTTAGAATCCAACCAATTGCTGTAAAACCGAAGCAGCTCTTATCAACAGAATCCATTTCTTTGTAAAAGACAACTCAAACGTCGAAATTGAATTCCTCTGCTCACAACGACACTCACAATGACACTCACAATGGCACTCGGGAGGCCATCTTTTCTCCAAATTCGTTAAATCTCTTCTGATACTGGAATTTAATTTTAAACAAAACCAGAATTTCAATGACTGTTCAACTTCTTGAAAATTGATGAGGATGCTTCAATTGAATTTGAAATTAATCAGTGAATTGTATTTAATGCCAGGATCATCCTCTGATTTCTATTTGTTACATGTGTCGAAATGAGATTCAAGTAATCAAACATGGGTAACGTATTTGAAGTTATGCAAGTAACTAACTCGTTGAACGTTTTATCTGTTTAGGATAATTTAAATGAAAAGGGTAATTTGCATTTAAACTCTTCAAAAAAGAAACTTGACATTCATACGAAATTGATTTTTTCGAAACGGGTCAATTTTTTTCATAAAAAATACCTGTAATTTAAAGAAAGGCTTGCTCAAAAGTGTAAATTTACCAAAAACAATGGCCCAAAAAGTTTACGTTGTGTTCAGGGACGAAAACGAGCGATTCGTCCAAATGCATTTTCTGCCAAGGCACGTGCAGCATGGGATCATGAAGGTTTACATGCAGAGACGTCTGCTTTAGGGGTATAAAAAGCCATATCAGCCGCTGTTCATTCAGACTACACAACATCGGTACAGCGACCTGAAGAATGCGTAGACTGAACAGAGCGCAATGCAACAACGCTATTGGCAGACTGCAAGCAGGAGCGACGCAGCGAGATGTTGCAACACACTTTGGCGTGTCCAGACAGACATCTCTTCATTCTGGACCCGTTTCAACACCCGAAACAGCGTTGATGATAGGCCAAGGTCAGACAGACCGAGGGTGACTACTAAGATCGGTACATCCGACTGCTCCACTTTCGGGTACGCACCAGGACAGCAACGTCAACAACAACGCAGATACCAGGCCTGCATCGAATTTCCGACCAAACGGTACGCAACAGGCTGAGAGAGGCTGGACTTTTTCCACGACGACCGGTTCGACGTCCCGTTTTAACGCAACATCATCTGGCGGAACGTCTCCAGTGGTGTCAACAGAGGATGAGATGGGCACGTGCAAGGTGGAGAACCGTTCTCTCCACTGATGAGTCCCGTTTTCTGCTTCAACGAAGTGATGGACGAGCACGTGTATACCGACGTCGTGGAGAACGTTATGCTGCCAACTGTGTTCAGGAGGTTGTCCCATTTGGAGGTGGGAGTGTCATGGTGTGGGCCGGGATTCGTCACGTTGTTAGGACACCCCTTGTGCATGTTGTGGGTAACCTCACAGGAGTACGGTATAGGGACTTGATCCTATAGCCTTACATTATTCCTCACGTCAACGTTCATGGCGGTCTCTTTCAGAAGGACAATGCTCGACCACATGTTACACGTGTTTGTCAAGACTTTTTACAGCGTAACAATGTCCAGACATTGCCATGGCCAGCCAGGTCACCAGATTTGTCACCAATTGAGCATCTCTGGGACGAACTGGATCGACGCGTGCGCAGTAGGAATCCACCACCCCAAACACTTCCAGGACTTCTTGCAGCACTTCAGCACGAATGGCAGAACATTCCACATGCTGTGATTGACAACTTGATTGCATCCATGGGTCGTCGGTGCCAAGCAATAATCAATGTCAATGGTGGCCATACCCGATACTGACATTTGTGCACCCCTGTGATGTTTAAACACTTGTGCACCTGTACATTTCAAGATAATGCTTATTCTGAATAAAATTTCTGAACAGAGATCTTCAAACAGCGTTTTAGTTTTCATTTCAATGTTTAACTTGCATCTGTGGTCTTTATATTGAACTTTGAAAGTCAGTGTCAAGTTTCTTTTTTTGAAGAGTTTATATTTGATTCTAGATACAGTTTTAAATGTAACTTGTAATTTATTTTCAGACTAAATATGGTTAAATATGTCATTTAAAGTGTCTTGTTTACAATTTCAAGGTAGTCATATAAATTCCAATACCTATCATTTGAAGAATTAATGAAATGGTATTTACTTGTATCATGAAGTCAAATCAATGAAAATGAAAACGGCCGCCAGTCATGAGTACAGCAGTTAGTCATTGAACAAAATAAGAAATATGAAGTATTTTGTTGAATGATTTAGAATGTTGACTAAAAGTGATAATCACACAGTACCTTATGATTTGATAAATCATCAAACACTTTAAACTTTAACAAAAGTACAAGTAAGATAATTGTTCAACCAGTCATACTATATTTGACGATGTTCGGACGTCACATCAAATGCACAAAATAATGCAAATTGAGATTTAAAATTTAATGAAAACGACATTAATAAGTGTTATTCATGGGAAAATGTCATTTCATGAGACAAAGTGTCCTTCGCATTTAAATGTATGTATAATTGTATTCATTAGCTGTAAATTAATTTGATTATTCTTTGATATTTGTCACTTAATTTCATTCAATACTGAAAGTTAATCATATTAAAACTGTCAAGATAGAAGTGGTCGTATACAGTCCTAAGAAACTAGTCGCTTTGCTTTAAATTATTTAACTGTAAACTGATTAAAACCCACAGAAATGTTCAAAAGAGAGTTTCGTATTAATTTCAATAAATTAAATCCATGATTATTGGCTATATATTCAAAAAAATTATCTGTGTATGAATAAGAAGATGTTAGGCAATAATCAAAGTTAGATTTGTTTGTTCGTAAGTTAATCATAAGCCTAGTTTTTATGCAATATAAATTTCTTTGAGGGGACTGATGTTTGGACCCATGTGTAGACATTCTTGTCACATATTACGTGACTGCATAAGGACACTGTCACATCAAATTATGAGAATATGTCGTACAAGAGACAAATTTTACCCGTTAAACATTTTACAAACTGTAAAACGAGAAAATAAACAAGACGAAGACCATATTAAAAGACCACAGGCCTAATAAACAGTGCAATGAGAGCAGTTTGAGAAATTTAAGATAAACAATTATAATAGTAACTATACACATTTAATTAGACTTCTTTCAGAATATAACCAAATTGATTGCCTATCGTGAGAACGAGAGGGCACAAGAGAACAAACAATTGACGAATTCTGTTATCATGTCAGCTGATAAATAAACAGACAGACGGACAGATTTATTCAGTAAAGGCCTTTGGCCCAAAATACAGAAAATTCAGGGGTAACAAAAAGTCCCTGCACATAATTGTTAATAAGGTATATATAAATGATTGTATCACATGCTTCACAAAATTATTATGTATGTAATTGCCTTATCTTTTGATAAATAAACATAACACATGTGTATCCGAAAAGGTCAATGTAATCTATCTCAATCCATTTTTATTTAAGGTTTTGCTCCTTTCGAATCGAAGAGGACAAGTTTATCTTATCAACATTAGCACCCTGAGGTGACCTGAGGTTTTTTCAGATGTAATTTATAAATTTAATTGTTTTTGCTCAGTAGAAACCACACCATTTCTGAATTTTGAATTGAAATTTCCTTCATTCATTTGACACTAATTGGGAAACATGAAATTAAGTCACAGTCTCCTGCCACCAGGAAGCAGGAAAGAGCTGTCAAATCTTGGGTACACAGCCTGCTGATGTGAACATTATAATTAGAGTTGTCATGCCCATTGTGAAAAGCTGAGGGCTACACGACCAGCCGGGTTGAAAATCAATGTAATTTCTCACGGACTGGCCTGATGTCTTGGGGTAACTTTTGATATGAATTCTAAGATGCCTAGCGGTTAGACCAATCGAAAAAAAAGTACTTTATCAGACAATAAAGGTATAGTTTTTTCATGACGTAACAATTGAATGACGTTATATCCGCTCTTCCCCGCTGCCCCCTCGTGATCACGCGTCCTTGGTAACCTTTCATCTCGGTTCTTTCGATCAACATGTCTTATCCCTATCAATGTCTATCGTAGTGGCGATTTTCCCGATAATGTTTCTTTTAATGGAGACTAGTTTCGAATCATCTAGTTCTATTTACCGGAAAGAAGAATGAAAAGCAAATGCTTGTCGACTGTCGAGTGACGCGTTGCTTCACGTCAGGTCACGGCGCCCCGTTGGTTCACGTCAACCGTCTCTACCAGGTTCAATGTGGTAACGTCAACCTAATAATTAAGTAATTTTGGGTGCACAGCCTCAACAGTCTGCTTATATAAGAGATTAAACATCACCTTCAACGTTTATGACAGCAGCTAACAAAAATAGATGTCCGGATTCAATCCGCCATCACGCTTCCAAAACAAACAATACCCATAATTCTTTGTGGAATGATAACCACGTGATAAGCCTTATATGGGCAATGTGGCCCGCACTGCATAATCGCACGACACGAGTTTGTAAAAGTAAAGTTTTTAAAAAAAAACAAGAGGTGTTCATTTGTTTGTTTAAGTTTTTAAAGAAAAAAATAAGAAGAAAATATAATTCAAAATTGAATGAATGAAAAAGTAAAAGTGCAAAACTGCAGTATTCAATTTAAAGCTTTAACCAACTAAATGTCGTTTTAAACTAGGGGTTGGGTTCCATACTTGGAATAGCCAGCAGTTAGCCCTGTTCATGGATTATGAATGTGAGCAATGTAAACACTATATTATATTTCGAGATTATTTAAATCAGAGTGGTCCCCGTTTAGATCATTTTAGCATCTTAGAAAAGAAATAAAGTTCGCTCTACCCCAATGTGTTTTGTAATAAAGTATAGTTTTGCCCTGAACTATTATAGTTAATGCACGAGGACGGTGCTTTAACTATAATAGTTCAGGGCAAAACTATACTTTATTACAAAACACATTGGGGAAGAGCGAACTTTATTTCTTAATTAACATATAATTTACCCCTTCAACACCGTAGTGCTACAAGCGCTGTAATGTTAGTTTAAATAACAGTTTTAAATAATGATTTTCAGTTTATATCGATACTCAATGTTCTTTACCCCGAGTCAATCAGACATTGATTTTGGTTTGAAATGGTAAAATTGGCATACAAATGTATTCCCTTTGTTAAAAACACACTCGTCCTTTCATTTAAAAAGTCAATTTAATGGAATGTGTTGTAATATTTCTCTACTACTACCATGAACTGTGGTTGCGGGTTCAGTATTGTTTTACTTATATATTGTAGTCTCTGTGTTATCACTGCAAACTATGTTCAAATATTCACTTTACATATTCTATTGTTGACAAAGCAATCACATTTTCCACATGATTCCACCAAATTCCTATCAACTGAAAATAAATAGGTGAAAGAAAGGACTAATACTATCAGATGACAGCAAACAATTCTTATCTTTTAAAATTTATAATGCCATCATTTTGTCAACTTAATTGTTGAATACAATTATATAGAAAATCGTTATGACACTTTTGGAGATAATTCTAACCATACAAGCTTTGACATATTACAAGGGATTACAACACATAGCTAACAGAAGTGTGCATGTTCATAACAAACTTTCAAACTTTTTCATTTAAATGTCAACTTCAGAACAAAAGCAATATCTTGTCTCTGGTTTGGTTGTCCCAAAGCATGAAACCCTATATCAAGCTTTGCATACATCATTTGATGTTTAGCAATAAATGCCGGTACTCCATTAAAATTGCATTAATCCTCGAGACAGATAAACAGATAAATCTTATTTCAGAAACATACCTTTGGCTTAAATTCCTTATTAAAGTTTTCATACAAAGATGTCATGTTTCTTTTGATTGTCGAATAGTGTTGCATTAAAGTTACATTATGAACATTACAACAGTCTTTACATTCAACAGAAGCGAAGATAGATGTTCATCATGATTTGATAATCTATCAACAAACAATTGAGTATATATTCCCTTAACTATTCCCATGAAAAAACCCACCCAGGAGGGATCTCTCAACTCATCTAAATCAGTTCCAGTCTAGGCCTTGAAAAAACTTTTCAAATAAAGTTATTCAAATTTCTTTTTTACGATAGCAAAACAGTGAAACGTAATTCTTGTTTTCCCCAGTGAACTAAAAGAAAACAAAGCTCTTGACATAATGCCACTTCTCCTGGCATCTGCGTCCCTCAGAATGAGCAGGGGATACAATTCTCACAGACTACTCTGTCTTCCATCGTTTGAATCTTACAGCATACTTCCTCATTCACCTCCATGTCATGTCACATTGTCTCCACATCTTGCGTCACAACGTTCAACGAGAGCTGAAAAGGTGATAAAGTATCAAAACAATTTCTTAAAAATCAGTTAACGATTCCGGAGGCCATATTTGAAATCTGATCTTTACCTTCTGATCGTTGTACTTTTTAAACATGAAAACAGCCAATTACGAAATTGCTGGAGTTAATTAGTTTGACTGAGGCTTTGCTTATTATTGAAAAGTGTGTGTGTGAATGATGTGAAGTGACAGGTCAGTGTGACACCATATATCCAAAGAATTTGGGATTAATGAATAATTAAGCATCAACTCAAACTTGTTACTCGACTGATGAAGGGGAAAGCATTAGTCCTGATTTGTCTCTGTGAAATTATCCGAGAGTAAAGTAAAGTAGTTACTATTTCTTAACATCTTATGCCAATTTTGTTTTATTCCAAAGTGGACTGAACCCTCAATATTTTGTTTTCTCATACCTGTTGATGGTGTCTTTTGGGCAAAGCAAGGTTTTTATCTTTTAACTTCCATAATTAACTACTATAAAGTTCACTTTGAATTTAAAAAAAAAAAGACTTCGATGAACAACAAATTGCTTTGCTTATTCAGGAGAATAATAAAATGTTATGCCATTGCTTCGCGAAAACATATCTCATATCAAAGATTTATTTCAGAAAAAATGTCATGGCAAACTTTCAAAATTATAAGTTTAATTCTCAATATAAGAACAAGATATTTTATAAATCCATGGTCTCTAGGTCGCTTTTCCCTTATCATGAAACTCTCAATCAATCTAGCTTAACCAATAAATGCCAGATCACTCTTTAAATTGCATATATCCTCAAAACCGGCACAGATATCTAATTTTGAGTAACAGGCTCTTGGCTGAAGTTTCTATATTAAACTTGTAATACGAAGTTTGTTTTTCGGTAGTGTGGCATTAACGTAAACTTAGATGCATTATACATATTACTAATACACGTTTTGCAATCATAATAGGAGAAGTCTGTAAGTTCATAAAAATGGGTATAAAACAGAAGCTAATGGTTGTAATATTGATTTCATTTTTCAATATAATCTTTCAGTACCTCCATGCACTTTGCTCATTGCCCTTTCAGACTGTCTATGCCGTTATGGTAAAAGTCTTCCAACTGGCCCCTCAGCCACGCCTCAATAGCTACCTTGAGTTTATCACCATTGCTAAATCTTGAACCACGCAGGTGTGATTTCAAATTGCGAAACAGATAATCGATTGGTGCCAGATCTGAACTGTAGTGGGATGATTAAGTTGTTCAAAGCCACATTTTTTTAATCGCAGCCTGTGCAATACGACTCTTGTGCACTGGAGCGTTGTCATGAAGAAGCGTAACTCCACCAGTTAACATGCCCCGCCTCTTCTTCTTGATCTTCAAAATAGTATGCTCCTTTTATTGTAGTTTCAGGTGATCTATAGTCCATAAGAATCACGACCTTCGAATCCAAGAACATGTTCGCCATGATCTTGCCAGCAGAAGACTTTAAATTTTTGGGTGTCCCAATTGCATGGATTCCTGTTTTGTGTCAGGATCCCAGTAACCATACGGGTCTGAAAGTTGTCGTGTTGAGCATTGTAAATGTTCAAGAGCTCATGACTGGATTTGTCTGGTGTCGATATTGTGCATTTAAATTTCGGGACACCCTTCCTTGCAGACACCTTGGACACGTGCAAGTGCTCATGAATTATGGTGCAAACACTTCCTTCTCACACCCTAGAAGATATCGCGTCCACCATCATTCGACGATCGGACAAGATTAACCTGGACCCGTACTACCATATCATTTGTAATGGCTTCAACAGGCCTTCCTGAACATGGATCATTGTCCAAAGAACTGCTACCACGCTTAAACTCAGATGACCATTTGCAACTGAACATTGAGAGGTCTCTTTCCCATACACATTAATCATACGTTTATGTATTTCTGTTGCATTCACCCCTCTTTTCGTGAAATATTTTATAACCACACGATGCTCAGTTTTAGAACTTTCCATGATTGAGGTTTCCAGTAAGGAGAGGCTGTAATTGAAAAGGGTTGTTAATGTCTGTAAAATGTTGTCAGATGGCCTACAATAATAACATCAACTATGATGTCTTCAAGGATGTGTCAATACTCACTTCTATGAACTTATTGACTTCCCCTTGTATCTCTAGATGAAAATCATGCACTTAACAAAAAAGTGAATATATTGCATGTACGGTTTTCTTTGATACATTTTTAAGCATATCTTTTTAACGGTGAAATGTTTGCATAAAGTGCTGCATTGTTACTGTAGAATTGAAACAGTTCATGTATTTACAGATTGTAATAAATAGTTACTTACATGCTTTGTGTAGATTGTTTTCAATAAAATTATGGCTGAAATGTAATCAACCATCTTATTATAATGTAAATAAATGCTTAACGTATCCACAGACCGTTATAAACTATAAAATAAATGAGCAAATAACGTCAAATAGCATGTATTTTCTCATAAGAACCAGAGAAACATGGCACTGTAATTAGGACACCATATTTTATAAATGACTTAATTATTGTAAGTAAAGGAACGAACCGTCTGGTTTTGTTAATGGTCTCTTAAATGAAATAAATTTATACCAGACCTCCTTCCTTGTTTAGCATGTAGGAGTAAAATAAGTTTATGGTTGGACATACAAGTTTTGAAACCTGAGAAGAATAAAAATATATCAGATAAACCTTGCATTCGCTATGTTTTTATCTACATAGTTCATATCTACTTACTTCGATTCATAGAAAACCTATCTTATTTCATGTCAATCTCAGTTGTTCAAGTCGAAACAATGTAGTGATTTTTGTCAACGAAATGATGACAGCTATGCCTCTAGGGCAAAAACTCACTTTACGACAGTTTCGACATCATTTACAATAGTGTTTATCAGGACTCAGCAAGAATGGTTTTCTAAAATGTGTGTAACATCTCTATTATTTCAAATCGTTACTTACAGTAGAGGTTTCTTTTGATATACATCAAGCATAATTGTCGATCTTGTGTGGCAAAACTAATATTTCGACAACATGATGGCTATGCTTTTAACGGCGGTTATATCCTATTTCAATCACAATTGTTTAAATATGTACGGTACTCTATTGCAATCGTTTTACTTAGTGTGCTGTGTTGAAAACATTCATTGTACTGACTTGCACTTGCCTTCTAAATGATGTAACCTACAATAAGACCTTTGTTTAAAGTACAAAGAAGTTTAAAATAATAAGTAGATAATAATAAGTTTGTGATCAGAAAGGAGCAAGATAAGACTCTAAAAACATAGCATCTGCTGATTCGTGTAGTATCGTGTTTCGTATTCCTTTTTGAGTTTTTGAACTGAAATGATACAGCTAAGAAGATGTTATGACAACATTAACTGGATTCCTGGATCAGAAGCATTATGCACTGGAATATTTACATTGTAGCGATGATTTCTAACTGGATTGTTCACATCTGTGTTAACATACACTACACCCATAAACAAACTACCCCCTTTCTAGAAATTTCTAGAACGTATCTAGAACGTATCTAGAAACTTTCTAGAACGGATCTAGAAACTTTCTAGAACGGATCTAGAAACTTTCTAGAACGGATCTAGAAACTTTCTAGAAACTTTCTAGAACGTATCTAGAAACTTTCTAGAAATTTCTAGAAATTTCGAGTTTTTATTTTTTGAGAGATATTCAAATAATTTTGATTGTTTCTGAAACTGTATGTTATATTTTGCACAATTTGAAAAGATGAACTGCTTATGTTAATTAGGAAAGATGATATTCAATGTTAAAGTTTCCCTCCTCTACAACGCATCCTCATTATAACGCTACGCATTGCTTACGAGCTTCCGGCTCCCACTAATGAGCTGTAACGGCGTCTGGTCTTGCATTAAGAATTGGTTGCATTGGCATATGCAATGTGTTTGACAATTTCTATGGTTGTAATTGATTGTTTATTGCTTATTGTTTATCTCATATCTTGATATTAAGTTGGTGTATCTGAGATAGTAAACCCCTGCTGTTAATATTGATCGTTAACTCATGTCAACAACTTAAGTCAGCGTACAGCTTTGCCTTCAAAATGGTTTTGATTAGGTTTATCACCTCAAAAGAAAACGTACGTACTATCTATCTAAGTCTTCTATGTTTATTTCATGTACGTCAAAAGCCTTGATCTTTCTTATATGCAAAAGGAATTAGTAAATTACGTTTCTCTCTCAGTTCGTAATATTCAATCTGTAAACTTAACATAAGTGCAAAGAAACGTTATGAAATAAATAGGTGAATGACATAAAAAAAAAGACATTCTTGTTGGTTTAATATAGGACATATTTGAAGTAATTATGCAAATCAAAAATACCCTCGTTTCTTCAAAGACTTACATATTATAATTGAATTGGTTATAGGGGGATTGACTAATGCAAAGAACCTCTGCTTGCTCTCCAGGAAATGAAAAGATTGTAAGAGCTAGTTCTCTGTCTCTACATGAAAATATGAAGGCAACATTTACACGTTATAATGACATATCGGAATGTTGAGAAAAAAGGGTTTTCTAGGTGTAAGCAAGCATGCGCTTTTGACGTTTAATTCAATCGTGAAAGTATTCGCAGTTTTAACTAAGCAATTGTCGTCGGTCACATCAACTTGTCGCCGTTCTAGTTTGTCTTAAGCTTTTCTTTTCCCTCATCTTTGTTTATAGTGTGCGCGCTTACTATATGTACGACTACAATGCTTTGGGCCTGACAATAGTAAACTCGAACTATATTCAGACTGTTGAAACACCGTTACTAATTTGTTCAATTTATCGGCTCAATTGGGGTTGACTAAATTACAGACACATTATGTGCATGTCTATCTACGGATAATCTTAGGAAGTATCTTTTAATTTGTGGAAGATGAAGGTACGCTCATCCTTGCCGCGTCGTATTATTTGACAACATAATTATAAGAGCCATGCCGATGTCCACTCACACAGTGAGTAGAGCGTCACAGTAATTCTCCAAGGTGTATGTTTATATACTGATTAGTGAAACACTGTGACAACATATTCAAGATTCGATCAAAATAATGTTGAATTGTTTCATTATCCATGGTATGGTTTAAAGGTTTAAACATATTTTTATTCCAGAAGTGTGTTTGCTTCATAAACTTTTTCTTTTGAGACGGTATATCAGATTTCCTCCATGCTATAAGCTTGTTAGTAATACTGAGTAGTAACGGATTGGAACAACATACATTTGGATAATACAATTGATCTTTAGTATGAAAACTATATATTTATGTGCAAACTTTTATAAATGATAAAACTAGTTTAAATAGCGAACAATATCTTTTGCTGTTTTAAGTTCGTCGTGGGGTGTTTATATTCTATAAATGCAGTAAATCTCCCAAATTCCCAAATTTTGCTATTTTTATGTTTTCATTGATATATGAAAAACGGCCATATAAATGTCAGGACGTCGACATTCTGCATACATTTTACAAGTTTTGTAGTTAAAAGTCCTAATTAATCATGCCAATCAATATTAACATTGGTGTTTGATGTAAACAGGTTTTAAAAATTACGTTTGAATCATTGACGCGCGTCACTGTCCAGTTATCGATCACAAATCAAAGATTTAATCTGTTTTATTGTCACTATACTGAACTCATAAGCACTAAGATGCTATTTTTTGGCAACAACCATCCCTTCTTGATAAAATAACACTATATATGAAGTTTGGCATATTTGACTATAACAACTAACTGTGTGGCCCTTTAACTGTTCAACGTTTTACAGTTCTGCATTTGGAACTATGCCAAACAGAGAGATACAAAACTGAACGAAACAAATCACTTATATAACGTACTATAAATGATCATTATCGTTAACCTTCATTTCCTATTTGACCTTTATGAAACAAGAAAACGATGAAGACTTTCCCTTCGTTCCTCATCCCCACAATTACAATTTAATATGTTATAAATCAATAATATTTTCAACAATAACGGCATTTTATGTCCATGTGTTTAAAGATATATCTCAGTTTGTATTATAATTTAATAACAACTCAGTCATATTGACATGTACGCAGTGTTATATTATTCACATATTTATATGCATTTAATTATATAAGAAAACAACATAGAGATAATCATTTTACTGTCGATGGTTTCTGCGTTTTAATAGGAACAAAGTAGAAATTACATTCCTTTTCCCCTTACGATTTAATGTAGAAAAATGGATTCAGATGTATAACCGCTTTACCGGTAACGTCGGTGTTAGTAATCTACATTAGAATATGACATGTTTTGTAAGTTTGCAAACAGTCATTTTAAGGTGTCACAGAGTATGTTTTATGATTTTTCATAACACAGATAATAGCTCAAAGACCATGGGTCCTTCGTGAGGTTCTAATCGTCTCCCTACACATTCATTTTTATCTCTAAAATGCCAAAATCAAGGAATGTTTTCCTGTTTTTAAATTTGGAAACGGCAATATGTTTGTTTAAAAGTTTAAACCTTTTTGGTCACATTTACATGTTCATTAATCAACACTTATTAAACACTACAAACCCATATTTGTATTTTTGTCTGCTGTAAATAAGTTTCTAAATAACGTTTTGCTTAATGTCGCATGCCATTGTCCGTTTTTCATCACACATTACGACTGAAAATTGCTTATTGTCGCTATACCTAACTGATAAACATCGGGTTGCTGAATTTCATGAACCACCACTACTAATCGATACAATTAACACCATTTACAAAGTTTGACATATTTGACTCCAATAACATTTTATGTGCCCCTTTAACCAAAAAGGAAATCAACAAGTCATAGCGTCAGTACTATCATGTAACTTGTGAGTTTAGGTTGAAGTTTGTTCGACTGTGTAAGTTATGGCGAAAAACAAACATATAAAGTCGTCAAATACTTAACGGGATTTATCAAGCCTTACTATCTCTTTCACTCTTTCATATGTATGCATGTTATTTCTTTTTTCAATAATCAGTAAATCAAGTTTTATCTATATTCAGGCTTTGGGGAAGAGAGGGAGGATGGAAGTGTGCTTAATTGAGTGGAACAGACATTACATAAAGAAATATCCACTCAAGGCTATATGTAAATAACATTTTAGATAATATAACCGATGTGTTTAAAATATGAAGGCTTATAAATATATGTATACTACATATTTAAATATATCACTTGATTAGTTGGGTGCATACCTCATCCCTTTAAAATTGACGTCTATGCTATGTTATTGCGTCTCTACATCTTATAAAAATATTCATTCAAAGAACATTCAAAGAGACTGTATTTAATTACTGAAGATCTAAGCAATCAGCATTCGGAATAAGATTTCGGCAATCTCGTTCACTTTTGCTCATGAAAATTGTCAAATAAAATCAGAAGTGTAATAGATCTCTCCTTGTACTCTTTGACTTGTTTTCTCTCTTCTTCATTTCACACATTCCATTAATTGTCTGGGTAATAATATAATTAACCTACTTGATAATTTTACTTCCGCTTGTAAAGCTAATTAGCCGTCAATGTGTGAATAATAGATGCGCTTTAGGTCAGTTAGACACAGACGAATTCCCAGAATGCAATGAAATGGTGTTGGTCAAGGTCGAAAAGATCTTCATTAGAATAGTGCAACGAACTCGTTCACGGACTTTAAGACAACAGGGTCAGCTGGACAACTAATGTATCTAGAACCATAAGTTATTTGTGAGAGAGTTAATTCTTCAATGGATAATGATAATTGATACTGTTTAGGTATTTTGTCACCGGTTACCTGCATCCCACATTCTTCGGATGCTAATTATAAATACACAAGTTCTTCTGTTTTTGTTATTTACTATTCCGTTGAGGGAATATGATTTAATAAATGTGTCTAAATGAAACAATATGGTTCACTTAACTCTCCCCAAACTTTTACATCAGAGAAGGAGCTGAATGGTTACATTTGTATCTCACCATTGATAGTATAGACATGTATACGTACTAAAAATAAAAACACTCTATTTCTGAAAATAAAATATGCTCTAATAGAGAAAATTATTTACTTTTTTGTTGACAGGGTAAATATCAATGCAATATCTGTAGTAATATCATTCTTTAACTTTTCAGAATAATTTACAGAAGCATTTGCTTTAGGATAGCCCTCTATTTCTTTTGTAACAATCTAAATACTCATTTAATTTTTAATTTGCTATTGTATTTGTATTATAATTGTACGTTTGCCAATGACCTTCCAATCTGAAAAAAATATTTATACAAGGCCTCCATTTAATCTCAATACATCCGCTGACCTTTGTGAAACCAGTAATTATTTGAATGTAACCAAGAGAATTTCGATATGTTATTCAGTTTAAATTTATGTGCTTCATATAGATATATGAAAATGAAACTGTCTGACATGTAGTATTTATTTGTAGTATTTACTTGTCTTATCTATTGAAAGTATTTTAATGGAAGTACTTATTTATTATTACCAAAAACATCTAGTCATAGATAATATTCAATGAAAATAAATGGATCTATCATTACCAATTATAAGTGAGTATTTTGCCATATTAAACATTTTGAAGTTATTTAAGTACACAATTTTATGGATAACAATTTCTTTAATCTGAAAGTGCGACGTTTCGACACAGATTCTTGTATTGTTGTCATGCTTGATTAGTGAAATAAACTACGTCAGAAGATAACAAGGGTCAATTCGACTTTCCTTAAAGTTCATTTAGCATTCTAACATGACACGAAAACTAGAATAAAAATACTGCTTTCTGATTGGTTACCACAATCAATTTTGGAGTGATTTTTTCGCTAATAATAAAATATTTACGACCGATTCACATTCATACGCTCACTTTTACAACCTCCATTCGCTGAACTTACTGTTTTCATCGCCTTACAGACAACAGCAAAATGAATTTTAAATCAATTCTTTGCAGACATTGAGAATACCGTATTTTTTAAATTTTTCATTCTGTGGTATATTTTTTGCCAAAGTAGTTTATTTCTTATCACTAAATTTAAATTCAAACCGAGCTCGTTTCTTACCGTAACGCGCGGTAATAGCGATTCGTCAAGTGAACAAGATTCGTACGTTATTCTTCAACTTTCCTTCCCTTTCCCTCCTCTCATTCATAAGTGACCAGATTCCAGACAGTGTATTCAACCATGACAAACTATAAAGCTTTCTTGATCGTTTATTCAATCAGTTTACATCTTGCGTGAGAAGTAAGCGCTAGCAGTAAACAACTACAACTTTAGAGTAACGTCCCTTGATTTGGTCAGTCCGTGTCGGTATTGTAGGGGTGATAGGTGTCCTATGTATTTACGTGAAAAACGTAACTCTGTCTTTTGTTGATTTTATCCTCAAGGATATAAATACTTAAGGGTTTTTATTTAAAACCTGTTGGTTTATGTTTTGATATTTTTTTTTATTATTAAAGCGCGTTCTTTGAAAATGAACTGTACCGTAGTTTCGAAGCAAGTGGAACCGGTCTTTACTGGTTCGACCTAATCACATTGTTGTTGCGCAAGGCAAATTAGTTCCTCATTATATTTCTAATTAGTCATGTTAGAATGGAGAAACATCCCTTCTGGTTTTTTATTTTGGGGTTGTACAGTACACCCATAAAGAAACATACCCCGTATCTAGAAACACACTAGAAACACACTAGAAACGCACTAGATACGCACTAGAAACTTTCTAGAACGTATCTAGAAACTTTCTAGAACGTATCTAGAAACTTTCTAGAAATTTCTAGAAATTTCGAGTTTTCACTCTTTTCAAAATATTCAAAATTTATAACCTGATTAAAAATCCTCATGTTTACTTTGCCTGTTGTGAAATTTTGAACAAGATTGCATTAATATAAAGAGAGATAATTGATAATGAACTTTAAATCTTCCTCGTTTTAACGCGCCTCTTACCGCTGCACAAGGGCCAATCTATATATAGCGCACGTCGTATATTAGCATCTCACTGATCGGCACTAATTAGATCGCTCGTCTTCAAGATGTTCCGACTTATATACATTGCGATTGCCTTTTTATAAATAATGTATGCGAGCTTATGAAGGAAGAGGCATTGGGGACATGTGTAAATCTGTCACTACATGAATTATATTAAGGTTTAAACATATTTTATTTTATTTTATAAATGTCGCGTCTAAACAAAAACTATTACATAAAAAGTGACGTACATATGGACGAATGAATACCTACATACAGTTAACAGGACACTATAGATGCATGATTATGTTGGACACCTTTCAATGAAACAATAGAAATTTACAAACTTATTTCATACCGCTGATAACTTCATAACTACATGTTGTTTGATTGTTTCAGCAAGGCAGGGCACATAGAAAAACGTTTGTTGAATTCCGAAAATCTTTTTGATAAAGTGATAAAATTATTAACAGATTTCAATAGTCCTTGGTTAGCCTCTTGTGATGAGCCCGGGTGACCAAATAGAATTGACGACAGATTAAACCCTTTTTGAAAGAAATATGCCTTTTAGTCTTATGTCATCAACATTTGGACAGGTGATGAAGAAATGTAAGGCGTTTAGTGATAGCAACTGTCACATATAAATCTAGTATATTCCATTAAGATCACTACACCAAAGTCGAATATGAAAAGATTATATTATGATAGAGAATCCTAGTTGTGATTACTTGTATGCAATCCTTAAAAAGTCCTAAAGCCTAAAGAAAACTGCTTAACATCTGATGTTTTTATCATTCAATACTAAAAGGAAAATGCCTACGCTAACCAACTTAAAAATGCGAGGTTTTGTAAAAGAAGCATGAAATGCAAGTGTGCCTACAGAAATCGTTTTTTATATAATGCGCGAAGTAGAACAATCGTTCCGCAATATAACATTATCACTTGATGGATAAACTTTCTATTACATATAAAACGGCATAGGAATGGTGAACAATCTTTTTAATATATCATAACATCTCTCAAGACAATGTACCGAAAGTGGCCAAATTAAAATAGTGATTACGCTAAATTAGTAATGTGTATCGACAGGTATTCACTTCGCGCGTCATGCGTTCCGATATGGGTTTCTGATCATCAATGGATAAGAATTAGAAATACTTAAAACTGATATTTACAAACCTGGCAGTGCCGGTTAACGTATTTACCACTCTTACAGAGAGAGGGGCACAAACGTTCTGTGCCATCATAAATGATATATTCACTTCAGTAAAAGTACAATAAACATTATCTCGTCCTAATGCTGGATTGACTTATCGTTATTCATTTTCCCCCGTCAATTCAAAGTAGATGGATACATGCTTTTGACATTAAAAAGATAATGAAATTAAAATATATAGTTGGATTAAGATTGAACATAATGAAAACAGCATAATTTACATTTTGTCATAGACACGGTGATGTGTCGGTATCATATTCCACCTAGTTTATCAGACGCTATACCCTGCATGAACGAACCGGTTAAGCTTCATTCAACAATGATGTTATGTTATCTAATTAATCAACCAGCCAGCGAGGCATACAGCAATAAACACAGCTGTCTCGGAACAGGAAATGATAATAAAGATATTATGTAAGAGATCGCCGACATACGTAGTTTATAGCACTACAAGGAAGTTATTTAGTACTTGGAAAGTCTGGTCAAAATAGTAACTGTAATCTCGCTCTTCTCCTGTGTCTTCAGTCATGGATCGTATAGACATGTGCGGTGATGAGTGACCTGCTAATGAGCGAGACGAGTTGTATAACCCCCGTGTAGCAGTAATGTCGTACAGTCAGTTATTTGTTTCATATCCCTGTCTATTAGATCCCTGCTTCAGTTGACGAGCTGGAATAAACATTGTCAATACACTTCCTTTCTAAGTCTGTTTTATTTGTTTATGAGTGTATGAGGAGAACTTTTAGGTGCCCAGTTAAAAAATAACATCTTCTCACGACACGCTTACGTTATTGCACTAAGCTTTTCCCAGTGTTTATATATTCCACCGATCGGCACAAAATCACACAAGTGCAATTCGATGGATCGCCAAACAGTATTTATGAACAAACTTATCAAAACCTGTCGGAACGTAGACATGTCTAAATTGACAACGTTCTTCAAAAGGAAGAATAATCCCGCGCCTGAATATCAATGTAACCTTCTACCTACAACACCTAACAATAACGACAGAGAAAATTCATCTGTTCGAACAGTAAAATGTAGGACAGCGTCAAATGCAAGAACGTTTTTCCTGACACAATAAAACTATGGAATTAATCAACTCCTGGCAATAAAATAGATTATTTAAATTGCTAGATTATCCACTCTCACCCGCTGTGGTGACTTGAACATTGATAGGTTAAACACACATATCATAGAAAGCCAGACTTGTTCCTGCATGTGGTCACCCAGTCGAAAACGCTGTTCACTATTTCCTCACATGCCGAATGTACATAGAATAAAGACAGAAATCATTCTTTTATCTGAAAGAATTTAGTATAAAAACAGTACTACGGGGATGTAAATCGCTCTAATTACTAGATTGTTGAATTCTATTTATCATACATAATGAAATATGATCGATTTGACATTTCATAATGACTGCCAAACAAGCGAAATGTTATTTATGCATAACCACTTTCTTTGAACCTATGATCGCAATAAGATACGTGTAACTAACCCACAATTTCTAATTCTTTCTCATATGTAATTGCTTCGGAGTGGCCTTAAAATAAGCACCTTGGCGCTTGTTGGACAATCAATTCATTAATTGTACATTTTCTTGAATAAAAATGTTTCAATAAAAAGAAGCATCTCATCTTCAACACAGTCGGTACAGTTAAAACACTCTCTCATTAAACGAAAAGATTTTCATAACGCCAACGTTGTTTCAAGTTTTATCGGTGCAACACTGCTTATGACCAAAACTAACGATCGTCTTTATCGGTAACGGCTTTTGGATACATATTTCCATGCTGCAGTTTTTCATGACTTTGTTTAGGCACAATTTATCAACTCCCCTGCCACTCACGCTGACACCCTCTGATATCGTCCACACCGTTATATGCAACACAATTTGACACTGGATACTCTGAACGGAGTCTTGTCCGTCGTGGAACTACACGGTTAAAAGAAAATTATTCATTTGACGTATTGTATGTTTCGATATTAATAACCGTTTTAAAGATGTCGAAGATAGACATGACAGCTATGGAAGTTCAACAACTGTTCATTCATCGTTCCAAGTAACGTTGTATGGTTTGATTTTGTAGAAAGTCAAATACACCGTGTGTTCATTAAATTTGATTTCTTATTGCATAAAAGTAATGAAAATAATAATCTTTAACCGTATATGTTTTTTATGAGGCGAGATTTAACATTTATATTTATATATAACGAATTATATAACTTTGAATATGATTAATGTTTAAACTGCAGCCTCTACCGTCCAATGGTAATAAATATGTCCCCTGTCGTAGACTGAATTGCGTAACATGATTAGGCGTTGTAGTCTTCAGAAAAAGATTCGCATTCCCGTCTTTGTCTCGACAGCCCGTTTGTGTATTGTAGAATACACTGTTAATTCACACTGAAGTACTTTGAAATTACGACATATTCTTTCCAGGTTACGGTTCTCCGTACACGTGCCTGTTCGGGAGATACGGTTCACTGAGTAAATTGCACGTAAAACAATAATTATTATTGCAGTTACTCGTCATCATTCCTTTAAAAACCATTCGTATTTGACGTTTTTTTTTCGCCTTAACTTACACCAGGGACCTTATATACAGGGATATGAAACTAAGGCTAATTAGCAATATAGGTCGTCTCGCTTTACGGTTCAACGCACACACGACTGGGTTCGGGCACAGCGCATACTCATTAGCGCACAGTTTCAGCGGAACCGTTTTACGAAGATTCCCGGCTCCATCCGTAAAAAAACAAACAGAGTAGCCTCCCTTGTGGTATTGTTGTCACAAAGAAAGAGAGTCGACGAAATTGACAAAAAGGAAAGGGAAAAAGAGCATGTCTCTCCGTGGTACACTAAAGCAGTGTTACTGAAAGTAGAAACTTTTTTGAATGTGATGTGAACTTGAACTTGCAACTTTAATTTCATTTTCTTGTTCTTAATAATTGCAAGTTTGAAATATATATATTTATAATTTATTTAAGTAATCAAAAGTTAAGCACGCCCTATGTTTTTTTACCAGGAATATATATTTGCGTACAAAGAAGACAATGGTAGTTGAAAAGTAATTGAAATTTAATGATGGAAATGTCCCACAGTGTATCAAGGAAGTTATGTTTCAAATAAGGCTCCACTACTTTTGGATATTTGCATTTTTAAAAAACCCGTATTTTAGTGTCCAAAACCATGTTTAGTTGGTATGAAAAAATGAAAGTCTACATTGATTGTTGTAATGTTGGAAATCCCATGCATACCAAATTCAATCCTCTGTCACAACATGGTGATAAGCTACATGTTATTGCTTGTAATTTATATGATATATAATTTGGATATGATATCAATGATTTAGCCTTTTAGCATTTCAAATGATTTGATATTGATGTGTTATTCTATAGATGTTATATTTATTACTTTATCCTACATTTAAATACATGAATGTATTTGGATATTGTAATAAAATAAGGATGTGATACATGTGATGGCATTCCTAATAAAGGATATGTAAATATGTATTATGGATATGGATGTATATTTGAATATCAAACCTAATGAAGTAAACAATCAAATGTGATGCAATGTTTTTGTTTTATATGTTTAGATATATTCAAGATTATCAAGCTGGGACGTGTATCATTAGACAAATAAAATATTGACTTCAGATATAAATGAAATGTTAACGTTGTGTATGATTTTGTAATGCAGGTAGGTAGGGTGCTGTTATGATAATCCCGAAATAAACTTAATCTTCTGCTATGATCATGCCTATACAAAATTTTTATTGTTATAATTACAATAATTTGCAGCAGAAAATTATCTATATCAGAAAAAGGTTACATTGTCAATACTTTCTTCTCACGTAAAACGATTTTGAAGTATTACTTGAGGCAGGGATCGTATAGATCTCGTATAGTCTATACGATCCCTGCTTGAGGTAATGCTCAAACTCTCTGCTATCAATGCAGACAAACTGGCCGACAGTCTAGTCGTACTATGTGAAAAGTAAGAGCGATAACCACACTTACAGAAAAAATATTCAATTACCAAATAGCGCAAATACGATCAGAAAACATCCATCTGTCGGAAAACTCCATTTTTGGAAACTACCTTCCTATGTTCAACGATATTTTTAAGTCTTATTTGAGGCAATGCTCAAGTTCGTTGTTATCAGTGCAGACAAAATGACCGACAGACTAGTCGTCTATGTGAAAAGTAAGAGCGATAACCACACTTACAGAAAAAAATATTCAATTACCAAATAGCGCAAATACAATCAGAAAACATCCATCTGTCGGAAAACTCCATTTTTGGAAACTACCTTCCTATGTTCAACGATATTTTTAAGCCTTATTTGAGGCAATGCTCAAGTCCGCATTCAAAGGCGCCTCCTCTCTCGAGTGATGCGAAGACCCACAATGCATTGTTGTTTTCATTGCGCAACTGGTTACACGACACCGCAGATTGACGTTTGCGCCAAAACAGAACCCAGTCTCCATGTGCGGTGGACCGTGACCTGCTAATGAGCGAGACGAGTTGTGTAACCCCCGCGTAGCAGTAATATAGTACAATCAGCTAAGAGTTTCATATCCCTGTATATAAGGTCCCTGCTTACACAGTCGAACACACTTCAACTTAAACTCACAAGTTACATAATAGTACTGACGCTATGTCTTGTTGATTTCCTTTTTGGTTAAAGGGGCACATAAAATGTTTTTGGAGTCAAATATGTCAAACTTGTAATTTTATCGATAAGTAGTGGTAGTTTATGAAATTCAACATCTGTTAAGTATAGCGACAATAAGCAATTTTCAGTCTGTGTGATCAAAACCGGACAATGGCATGCGACATTGAGCAAAATGTTATTTTGGAAACTTATTTACAGCAGACGAAAATACAAATATGGGTTTGTAGTGTTTATTAAGTGTTGAGTAATGAACATGTAAATGTGACTAAAAAGTTTTAAACATACGGCCGTTTCCAAATTAATTAACAGGAAATATTCCTTGATTTGGCATTTTAGAGATAAAATTAAATGTTAAAGATCGGGTGAAATGCCCTATGGTCGATTTCGGAATTTGTTAAAAGGGATTACAATTTGACGTGGACTCAACTTTAAATTTCTGAAATCGGCCGCTAAACAACATAATTACGGCTTTGTAATTTAATTGCCTAATTACGACCGGCGAGCAGAACCTGAAAGGCCCCGTGGTCACTGAAGCGTGAATCTTTCGTGACGTGCTAGTTGGCATATCATCATTTGCTCGTTATGTAAAACAACACTAGCCGATAGTAAATCTCACAGTTTAACTGTCGGTTTTACCTACTAAACGTTATCCAAACAACTCAAACTTAAAGGAATCTATTGTTTAATTCATTGTCTGGATATTTCTATTTTTGCAAGCGCAAGACCCTGATTAAATACGATGCTGTGTGCACTTTCCTACGGAATGTTTTTCAAAGTCACGACCCTGCGCCATGTTGTCATAGTTATAAGATTGCGCTAACGCGTGAGATCCCGGAAGTATTTCTTACATGAACTATGCTCACTTATTGGACATTATATTGAGGGATGCACCGGCATCCTTATTCCCATAAAAATATAACCTTTATTAAGTATTAACGCATAATGTCCACCAGCTATTCAGAAAGCGAGATATCATTATCTATGGAATGTGTCTCATCATGTTCAGAAACGCTAATTTCAATTGACGGGGACGATACTTTTCCTTACTTACATGAGCCAAATGACAGTTCGAGTGGCTCAGAAACAGAAGAGACGATAAGCAATCAAAACCGAGACAGATTGAACAACATCGACTGGTTTTAATTTCTTTTGGCATTTTCAATTTAATTTTTATGCAATTACATCAAAACTCAGAATTTACTATTAATGCTAAATTGCATTGGACTAATTATTTTAAAAAAACAATTCTCCATTATATTTATATATTTTTTCAGTCAACAGAAATAAAAAAAAAAAAAATATTATTGACCATGGATTATTTGAATATGATATCCATATTTTTATGTATTTTGGTGTTCACACAATTTTCTAAATGTAATGTAGGCATGTAGTGTATGGTGAGTGAGACATTATTGTTGATATCGTCGTAAGAATAGCTAAGTGGAAGTCAAATCCTATCACATTTGTAGGTCATACATCATAAATGTACATCCAAAGATAATTTCCTGGGTCCCGTTGCACAAAACTCTAAGGTAGCCTTAAGTCACTAAGGTTAACCTTGAATTTAAGTTGTTCATCAATTACGACGTCTGCCAAATGTTATCACAACAATCAAATTGGTTTAACTAGTTTGTTTGTTTTTTATGACACACAGGTGGCCGTTATGTAATCCTATCGCATTCAATTTCGATTCTTGATTTAATGGTCTCTAATTATACCTTTTGAATTTTAACGCCTCGGACCCGCCAAGCGGAATATATGTCCTGTCATAATGGCGTAACTCTTGGCATTCGACTGGTACTTAGTTTATTGTCACGACGTCCAGTCATTTTGAACCAATGAACTTGTAGAATATATATTCAACCAATAAATTAAGAGAAGGAGATTTGGCTCATGCACCTCTCAGGACGATGACACACATTTAAAAAAGTACATCGTGAATAACGGCACCCAACATTCTTTAGGATTACATAGGATGTTTCTAACGCTTGCGTCAGGTATGTTTTCATGTCATTTAATGTTAAATTCAAAGACAGAGATATTGCAACACGGTGTGAGATGTTATACTAGATAAGAATATGATATGTGTTAGTTAAATACAAACGAATATTCCAATAAGTCCTAAGTTGTCATGAAAGTGAAGTGAAACAAAATTATTTGTTCTATAGTCATAAAAAAAAGTTTCCACATCTGTCTCCCGTTTTTTACAAAAATCTTCATTTTTTTCGAGACAATTTATAACTTCATATCGATAAATACATGTTGTAACACTACGTGATATCCCATTGTAATTGGATCTCTCACCGACCAAGTTCTTTACCTTTTTGATATAAACCCACCCAAGAAAACCGCGTCCAAGGATTGTCACAGTCTAATTAAGATGGATTTGACGACTGAGAGGGAAAGTTGATATCATGAAGCCGTTATATATCGTATTTTGGAATTCTTTCGGTCATGCTATTTCCTCTATTTTGCTGTTGAATTAGCTTAAAAATACAGAGAAAATCAAAGGGCTGGGCTTTCAGCTGCCCACTAGCACGTCACACACTGGGCGTGGCTTCGAGTCATGCTTCGGTGATTTTGTGTAAGCGTTCGCCAGTCTCATTAGGCGGCTATCCAAAACAGGGGTATAAAAGGTCTCGTAGTAGTCGAATTAAAGCGTATATTTTCAATTTTTTTGGCTCTATTGATTGATATAAGTGAAGCGAATACAGATACTAATTTGTAATAATCAAATTCATGCGTTACTTCTCCTCTTTAAGGGAGACGATTAGAACCTCACTTAGGACCCATGGTCTTTGAGCTATTATCTGTGTAATATGAAAAATCATAACACATACTCTGTGTCACTTTAAAATGACTGTTTCCAAACTTACAAAACATGTCATATTCTAATGTAGATTAGGAATGTAATATCTACTTTGTTCCTATCAATACGCAGAAACCATCGACAGTAAAATGATTATCTCTATGTTGCGTTCTTATATAATTAAATGTATATAAATATGTGAATAACATAAGACTGCGTACATGTCAATATGACTGAGTTGTTATTAAATTATAATACAAATTGATATAAATCTTTAAACACATGGACATAAAATACCGTTATAGTTGAAAACATTATTGATTTATAACATATTAAATTGTAATTGTGGGGATGAGGAACAAACGGAAATTGTCTAGCAATGTCAAGAACTATAAAGTCTTCATCGTTTTCTTGTTTCATAAAGGTCAAATAGGAAATGAAGGTGAACGTTATGATCATTTACAGTACGTTACATAAGTGATTTGTTTCGTTCAGTTTTGTATCTCTCTGTTTGGCATAGTTCCAAATGCAGAACTGTAAAACGCAGAACAGTTAAAGGGCCACGCAGTATGTTGTTAGAGTCAAATATGCCAAACTTCATATATAGTGTTATTTTATCAAGAAGGTATGGTTGTTTCAACAAATTTAGCATATTTCTGCTTATGAGTTCAGTATAGTGACAATAAAACAGGTTGAAGTCTCGATTTGTGATCGATAACCGGACAGTGACGCGCGTCAATGATTCAAACGTAATTTTTAAAACCTATTTACATCAAACACAAATGTAAATATTGATTGGCAGGATTGGTTAGGACTTTTAACTACTACACTTGTAAAATGTATGCAGAATTTCGACGTCCTAACAGAGAACTAACTCTTACAATCTTTTCATTTTCTGAAGAGCAAGCAGAGGTTCTTTACATTAGTCAATCCCCCTTTAACCAATTCAATTATGATATGTAAGTCTTTGAAGAAACGAGGGTATTTTTGATTTGCATATTTACTTCAAATGTGTCCTATATTAAACCAACAAGAATGTTTTTTTTGTTTTTTTATCTCATTCACCTATTTATTTCATAACGTGTTTGGTTATTCTTTGCACTAATGTTAAGTTTACAGATTAAATATTACGAACTGAGAGAGAAACTTAATTTGCTAATTCCTTTTGCATATATTCTAAGGTGACTTGGTACGGAAGAAAGGAAAACTGCGTAACGACATCACAATTCCATAGCGCGTATGATTGGGTGTCTTTAGAACATAACCGTGATCTTTATACCATGCGTGCACCCCTCAATTAAGATCTCCAAATGTTGAGAGTCGTACGCGTATTTTCATACATGAAACATGTAAAATATAGGACAGGGCACTTATACTCCGTAGACAATTTTCAAATGGTCACATATTTGTTTATACAAGGTAATCATTTCAAAATTTGTATTTGTGACACCAATAGGGCACATTCTTCTCAAATAAAAGTCTTGTTTTCGCCCATGGACTATATGCTCAGCTGGTTTGATAAGAGTGATTTACAAACACAGGAAGACAAATATGTCAAGGATTGGCCTAAAGAAACAAGTTGATCCCGTTTATGCATTTTATAAGTATACCGAGTTGGTGAACGATAGGGATAATAAATAGAAAATGCGGTGTGATCCGATTACAGCTATTACAAATTGCCTAGTTTGTATATAAATATCCTGCTATTTATGATCAGAAGAATACTGTTTGATTTGTAGGCACTAGCTTCTATAACGCAACCCATTGAACATTTAGCAAATATAGAAAGAAGATTAATAAGACGCTTTATTATACTAATAATGCTATCTATATACTTATATCTAATAATTAGGCTAACAGAGAGAAACGTGCTTTATCGTTTTGATTTGTAATGTTCCCTAGAAGACTTAGATAGATAGTACGTACTTTTTCTTTTGAGGTGATAAAGGGCTTTGTTTATAAACCTTATCAAAACCATTTTTTTAGAATTTACATTACAACATTAAATTGATTATATCAACTGTATTTCTTTTTCTTTTCTTATTCTACTTTTGAAGGCAAATCTGTACGCTGACTTCAGTTGTTAACATGAGTTAACGATCAATATTAACAGCAGGGGTTTACTGTCTCAGGTAAACCGACTTTAATATCAAGATATGAGATAAACAATACGCAATAAACAACAAATACAACCATAGAAATTGTCAAACACATTGCATATGCCAATGCATCCATTCTTAATGCAAGACAAGACGCGTTACAGCTCATTAGTGGGAGCCGGAAGCGAGTTAACAATGCGTAGCATTCCGCTAGCAGGGGGCGTTATAATGAGGTTACCTTGTAGAGGAGGGAAACTTTAACATTGAATATCTTCTTTCCTAATTAACATAAGCAGTTCATCTTTTCATATTATGCAAAAGATAACATAGAGTTTCAGAAAAAATCTAAATAATTTGAATATCTCTCAAAAAATGAAAACTCGAAATTTCTAGAAATTTCTAGAAAGTTTCTAGATACGTTCTAGAAAGTTTCTAGAAAGTTTCTAGATCCGTTCTAGAAAGTTTCTAGATACGTTCTAGATACGTTCTAGAAATTTCTAGAAAGGGGGTACTTTGTTTATGGGTGTAGTGTATGTCGTGCATTTTTCACCCCTAAATTTAATTTCAAACCGAGCTTGCAATCTGTTTTTTTATTTTGGGGTTGTATGTCGTGCATTTTTCACCCCTAAATTTAATTTCAAACCGAGCTTGCGATCTGTTTTTTTATTTTGGGGTTGTATGTCGTGCATTTTTCACCCCTAAATTTAATTTCAAACCGAGCTTGCGAGGTTTGAAATGTTAATTTAGGGGTGAAAAATGCACGACATACAACCCCAAAATAAAAAAAAGAAGGGATTTATCTCCCAATTACACTTTTCAAAGTGTCTTTTGTTAATCTGTGTTAAAATTGACTCACAAACATCAAAATCTGAAGTGAAGAATTAAATTGATTTTAAAATCCAATTGGTCGTGTAGCTCTCAACTTTTAACAATGGATGTGACAACTCTAATCATAATTTTCACATCAGCGAGGTGAGTTACCAGCATTTGACAGCATCTCTTCGGTTCCTTCTGGCAAAACTCTGCGACTAAGTCTCATATTTCTCAATTATCTGCAATTTATTCGAGCACAATTCAATTAACAGCGTTAGGAATTTCATAATTTAGGAATTTTGTGGATTGCTGTGAACAAAATCAATCTTCATATGAGAGGTGAGAATGTCAATAAGATTAAGTTGTTCCGCATGATCTTTAGGTTCGAATTTCAAGAAAAGAAGCAAGCTGATTTTAGAGGATTATATAAGATTGGATAAAGGATGGTCATGGTTGAACTGAGTTTATTTTTCAGCTGCAGGGATAATAATTCATCAATAATGTGTCAGTATCAATGTTGTCTTCATGTTTCAAAATCACAAAATCATATGATTAAAGAAGTTAAGTTAAATGTTTCTACATAGAATTACGATTGTTGATGAAAATGGAAGTGTTTACTTGGTAGGTATAAACACTTAAGGAAAGAAAAGTTGATGCACCCATTCGTCCAAACACTGAAGATGATTTTTCCTATGAATTAAATATAACATAATTGATCAGTATAATTTAGTTGTTATAATATTATACCTTATACTTTAACATTTTGTAATGTTTCAATATATACAAACCATTGGTAAATACCATTGAACCCGTAATTATAAAAGTTTAACATTTAAATGAATTTATTACAAGATCCACCAATTATTACATTTGAAGCTTCAATGTAAACATATCGAGATGTATACATGTAGTTACCTTGATTTCAAATGTTACTGAACCACATTGTGTTTGTTGAATAATTGACGATCCGTATAATATCAAATCAACCATAAGGCAAATATTTAAAAGGTAATTTATATCAGAATTTCATCCAAGTTGTACACTTTTTCGTTTGCATTTGGTATTCAATTTAAACAGATTATTAAGTCAATTAATATGATAACATAAAGCTACAGATCCAGATTAATGCATCTTTACTAGTGGCATTGTATTATTAATCAATAAGTTATTATTTTGAAACAAGAAATTGTAATTCAAACATTTGAGTCATTGTTCAAAATCTACGAAATTTGCATGCACATAAGAAAGTGACTTAATTTGCCTTGACATAGAGTGACTACTTATTCATAATGTTTGATAATGTTTGTGTTGAAGACCATTAAAATGTGTGATTTTAATTTTACTACTGTAGTGTACGTTTTCCTCTCTTGTTGACATACGCATGTGCCATATTATATGCTTGTTCAAGTAGCAGATTCATAGCAGACTATGTCTAATATTTCCTAATTAGTGGCAATTAATTGGAGCACAATTCAATTGACAGCGTTACAAAATTTCATATTTCAGAAGTGTTCGGATTTGCTGTGAGCGAAATCAGTCAAAACCTCAAACTTCATATGAGAGGCGTGAATGTGAAAAGAACAAGTTGCTTCTCTTGATCTTAGGTTCAAATTTCAGGAAAAGAAGCAAGCTTAACTTAAGAAGATTGGATAAGATTGAATAAAGGATTGACTACCAATATCATTTCAACATGTACATAATCTTCTCTTGTAGACATACCTACGTACCATATAATTATGCTTGCTTAGATCTCAAGTAGTAGATTTATAAGAGAGCTAAATTTCACATTGGTTCTTCCACTGACACTTTCTTCCAATTAGTTTGCAGTGACTATTACACACTAGACACAAGGTCTGGATCTTTAATGCATCACATTTATTCTAATGTAACGACATTTCCCTTTTTGCTACAAGTGCTCGACCTCTTAGCCAAGATCCCAAAGGGCGGATTTACAATTGATGTGGTACCACTGGGTTGTAACTGTTACCTTAACTATAAAGGTCAGATATCGATTGTGAATTAACAAGTACTTTATTTCGCAAGGAATTTGTTGCAGTTTAGCAATTTAAAATGTAGTCCTGAATTTTAAATGATTATGGAGTTTTGGTCAGGTACAGTAATAATTCAACTTGACATTAATGTAGTATTTTATGTACAAATTTAAACATTTGGTTAAATAGTTCACTATTGGTTCTACCCTAAATGTGAATCTGTATGGGTGTATTACATGTGTTAATTGTATAATAAAAAAATTAATAATTAGGTTTCACTCTCAATCAGAACACATAATGATATTAACGACAGAAAGTGTCAAATGAAATGAGGATATGGCATAATTTCTAAGAGCCCTTTCTCAACAAAATCAGATTTCGTAAACTGCATACAATAGCAATTAAAGCACCTTGTTGACTTATTTCAGATCAACAGTATTTAGCAGGAGAAAGTTCGCAGACATTGATAACAAAGATCATAAAGCATGTGAGCCATTTGTTCAGTAAGTTTGATTGCTGGCAATATACCTATTATGTGCAAGTCAGAAAGCACCAAGTTCCTGGCAGTATATATCAATGTTCACTTACTCTGCTGTTCTGGAGACGATCACTGCTATCTAGTAATGGTTGTAACAAAAATAAGATGTGAATGAATATATTTATTCTATTAGTCAATGATTGCCCTTCTACCACCCAAGGTGTATAGGCGCGTTCCATTACCGGTAATCTTAAACTTGTTTAAACTCACTTGTGTTTCAAAATTGACGCATTTACCTTCACCTTTAATTAAAAGTATGCATGTCTGAGCGAGTTTGAAATAGTTCAAGGTTCATGACGATACCAAAAAATCAAGAGAATGCAAATTAAAACCTTACAGAATAAGTATTTTTGATTTTCAATTATGATACTCGTTAGACACAATCACAATGTATCTTATATGAAAAGCAATTTTTATCTTCTCTATCAATTATTCTCCTCTTTATACATATTAAGTTAATCAACAAAATGTAACATAATTCAAACAGTGTACCTATACCGCTATGCCTGTAACTAAATTTTCCATTTCAAATTATAAGTAAAAATAAGTAAATTCGGATAAACATTAATTTAAGTGATAAGTATTTTCACTAATTACAATATAGTTGATGGTTCGTGATAGTATGTATATAATCTTTAAAGGTTACTCACATTGGTTCTTCATCTTCTTAGTGATTGATTTGTATGTGAGTTTTACAAATCCGGTTCTAAAACCTTTAGGAATATTCTTATTAACGAGTAAATCATATTGTATTCAGTGGTCAATTGTTATTTCTGATCTATAAAGTTATATTTACTCCTACATGCCAAACCAGGAAGACGGCCCATGTAATATAACTTTGATTATGAGGTTATTAACAGTCCCTATCCCTATAAAACTGATAAATACATTCTTAATATACAGTTTCATAGATTCGGGTCTTATAACAAAGCAATGTGACTTAATCGACTCATAAATATTATTTAATTCGATCTGGGATCTTGTTATCAAATAATATATAATGTTTTATCTACTACAAATTTCTTCAAAAATGAACGAGCACAATTTCTTTAGATATATAAGTGGTTTTGCAGAGATTATTTGCTAAAACTAATTTTTAAAGAGTCCTATAAAGAAAAGAGAATGTAATGGTATTTTTGGTTTATTGGAATTTCACTTATGTCTTTCCTCCACGTCTCTTGAAAGATATGTTATTATAATACACATATTAAGATGTATCCATTCATAAAATATGTTAATGAATTATAATGTAACATGCAAATCGGATTGATATGCTGTATGACGTGAACAACCTGTTAACAACTGACGATATTTTGACAAACAAATATCAAGAACAATGGAGTGCTAACTTAAGTTGTTGAAACCAAAAATTAACACCAATAAACTTGTTGTTGAAGCGATGCTATATTCCAAAGATTTATTTTACTTTTCCATACAAAAAATCTTCAGATTCATTTTGCAAAAGAAATTTACTTAGACCATAAATGGATCTGATTACAATCGTTTGAAAAAAAAAATTCAGTAATTGAGAACGCAATATGTACGCAGTTGGATTTTGTAGTGGGATTGGTCTGTTTGGTTCATTTAGTCGAAATTATCATTTAACACTATTAATGTTAAACCTTTCCCTATCTTAAATATTTCAGGTATATTTAAAATATATTCCTTTTATTACAAATTACATATATGTTCTTGCTTTCATCGGATATTATCAGCTCCTTTTCGCATATATCAATTATTAGAAGTCAAGCTCAGTTTATGTGACTTCAATAGCATTGATATTTTCTAATAAAGTTATATTTCACTGATATTGTGTTTAGCTTAATACAAATATCTGGTATGCGTATCCGAGTCTTACTATATTGGTGGGAGTGATGGGTATCTGAGCATCTTACGAGGGCAGATAATCATACTACGGACTCTTCAACGTTTGCTAATTTCCATTATTACTCGGCCGTGTAAGATACTGCAGTGTAACATTACTACGGCGATATTACACTAGTGGCGGCCATGTCGCAGGAATGTTTCGTTCAGTACACTTTCGGCATTCATGCTTGATTACTGAGGTCAAGTAATAAACAGAATACTAAACTTCTTTCAATTTAATAATAGTTTTATTAAACTCGTTAATGATTTGGTATCAAACTCTCTTTCGCTCGTTTTATACTGAATCATTAACTCGTTTAATGAAAATAGTATTAAATGGAAGATCGTTTAGTATCCTCTATTTCATGCACATTTAACGTTATTTAATTTTCCGTTTGTCTTGGATATTTCAACTTGTTTTCATTGATTGAGTCAATGAAAGTAACAAACCATACTGTTTGCTTACTTTGGTAGGCGGTAACGTTTCATTGGACAACAGAAATGCCCTGTGTGAAGATGAATTTAGTATACATCTTAAGACAAATGGTGGTACATAAAATATTGCTATAGAAGAAGATCCTTTTATGAAACTCTTACCCTTTTTTCATCTGTCATCAACATTACTTATTATAAAGATTTTAAAATGACATCAAATTCTCATCGCAGTGGCTCAAGCACTCAATAAAACTTAAAACAAGGAATATCATAAATCCATTTATTTCAAGTTTCAATACATACATTCCTTAAATTATATACATTGACGCATTAAGAAAATACATAACACCTCATTATCTTCTTTTACTGAAGATATTTTGTTTCTTTTTTAAAAATATTAATATCAAAGATATATATCATTGTAGCTGAATAATACAAAAACATGCTTTTCAAATCTAATGGTGATCAATCCACTATGATTAGAATAGTGTGAACTGCCGTGAAGGGATAGTAGCATCTAACTTTGCTTTCCTGTACAACTAATTCACAGTGACAAATCACGACTAATGCCTTCTCCTTCATCAAACAAGTTACGAGCTTGACTAGATGCCAAATTGATCTTTGATCTCTAACGCATTGCATGCTACGAGCTTATCTGTGTCAAATTGACCTGTAAGTTATCAATTATTCATAATTCGTTAACTGATAATGCTAATTAGTTAAGCTAGCCTTATTCAAAGAAATTAACTACAGTAATTACCTTATTAGCTTTAACGATTAAAGCGTGTTTGAAAGTCAGAAGACGAGAAGAAAGCAAAAACGATTCTTATTCTCATGATTTATTTAATAGGTTCTTCAGGGATAAATTAAAGTTGTTTTGAAGATTCAATCATCTTTTTAGTCCTGTTCAACATTGTACCACAACATGTGGAGACAATGGGACATGCCATAGAAATGAAAAAGTAATCATTTAAGGTTTAATTGCCTTCCATAAATCAGCATTTTCTCTTCAATCCAATTTTCAAAACAATCAGGATTTCACTACTGACCTCGCTTAAGCCCAAATGGACTTCAAATGCACAACATTGACAAGTACCAGATTTTCTATTTGATATTTGACATCCCCCACGTTTATCTCCTCCAATGAAAATATACTGAACACAAAAACAAATATATTTCAAACAAATTTTGAAAGGATTCAAGATAACAGTTTGCTGAATGATACCTAGTCGACATTATACAAAAAGATTGCACATAAAAGACCCACCAATATTGACACATTGCTCTGACACATGTTATGCCATTTTCTGGTTGTTTTATCGATGTTCACATTTTATCAAGGATAAAAGCACTGTAGTCGTTTTCTCAAGGTATGGAAATTCTTTTTATTGGCTCTGGAGAGTTTTGATTTATTCTGCCAAAGCCAAGGCTGGACTCAAACAGCTGCTGATATTTTCTTAAGACTTGGCAAATCAGCAAACGTCATTCCAGCATGTAGACCATCATTCCGGCACTTGCTTGAAGCAAACGGCTTGAAGCAAATGAAGCACATGTCACCCCCGCCAAAGATCCTTTGAGAGTGCAACTTTTCGAATGATCTGTATTTGTTATTTTGCAATTCATCGGAGGTTTCAATTATATACATGCCAACTTTCAATACTCAGGTGAAAAACATATGCCCTGTATTTCACCTCAGATTTATAAGCAATAGTCGGCTAACTAAAGGACGTATTTGATTTAACAGATCCCTTGAAGTGAATGAAATAAATAATAATAATATTCTCCTTTAAGCAATTCATTTGCAATAGTCTGAGTGAGTTATAGAAATTCTATTAGATTCAGGAATCTTTATACCACAATGAATCATCTTATAGAGATCCCATCATAGTAAAGAATAAAGCAAGGTTAATTAAATTATTGATTTAAAGGGGGATGGGCTAGGGGTAAAGAATACAGAGGTAAAACTTTTCGATTTTGATGTTCATTGAATAATGTCATGGAAGTGGCTCGAGGGTATATGTATGTATATAAATATATTTTACATTTATACTACTTAGATCAAGAGTGTGGGTACATAAACAACAAATCCACTCCAACTTAAAGATGTTTCCCCCTTAATGTGCATATAGATAAAAGCGCATGAAACTCAAATCCGCAGTTCACAATCTGTCCAATCAATAAAATGCAAACAGAGACACAAGAGCCGAGGAAAATGAAGAAGCAACGTTTATTGACGGACGTAAGCCTAAACTTAACTAGACATAAAATTTAATAATGCTGACGTCGCATTTACTGTTTATTGTTATAGTGGTATGCAAATAACGCATGAATTGCGTCCCTTGCCATTGTTTAAGCTGCATGCGTAGCAACAAGAGGTATACCACCCTGATGATTACAGGGAGAGAGAGGGGGAGAGGGAGAGAGAGGGAATATTTTATTATTGTGTCACGCAAATGTTGACATGTTATATACATAATAATTGGCACCATATACATATGTACATAAAACAACATCTGCCCGGCCTATACAAGCCTATGAGACACATACAAAATGTAATAATAAAATCATTATATTAATGAAATGAAAATAAATACATTTAAGTGAAACCAGTTGGTAATGAATTGATATGCAAAGATTATTCATCTTTAGTCTTTTATTTTTAAGAATATTTACATGTATTAATAGTTAATTCACTTCTTCGTAAAGTTTAATGTCTGAATTCATGTACATGGACTAAAACAATATCCATGTACATGAATTCAGACATTAAACTTTACGAAGAAGTGAATTTGATTAATTTTATTTCAGTAATATAGGACTTCTTCCAAAAGAACACATTTACGATTTATAGTGAATGTATACATTCAAATATATTAACATTTCAAAAGCAAAATAAATTTGGCAAGCCAATTCTAAAGAATATCTCCATTACCATTTGGCAATTAAGACTGTAAAATATTTTTTTAAACTTAACACAGTCATTAAAAGAAACGCATAGTTCTGAAATATTCAGAATATAGATGTTAATGATTGTTTGAAACCTTGCATTTCCAAATTGTTTTAAAGAAGAGAGAAAAAAGTGCTGAATGTTAAGTTAAGATCTTTGTCCAGAGCTTCTCAAGTTGTACTGAATCATGGCTTATGCAAACAAAACAGACTATTTATCCTAGTCTAAGAAATATTTAATTCAGTCCTCCCTTTCTCTTGACATTATCAAAAGAGACTTAAAAACACAAATTAATCAATGTAACTATATCATTATTATAGTATTTCGAACAAAAATAGAAACATTTGTATAAAATAAAAATTTCAGGTTAATATGACAAAGAATTATTGTTTATTATTACACTGGTGATTATCATACAATTGTTTTGTTTTTGAGTGACACACATTCATTCATTTGTCATAAAAGATTGAATTTATGAATTGAGGAACAATAAAATGATGCATCTCTTAAAACCATATGATTTTTATATTTGTCAGGCTAGAACACTAGTATGTCTAGTGATAAACTAACGTTTTACGCCCACGTGCAAAGACAGGAAGAAGATACTGACCAAAATCCTTCAAATACAATGTCATTGACGCAGTCACACAGTTATTTCTCTTTATTTCGACACATAAACTTCACGAACATGATGCAGTGATTACAGAGTTTAGGTCTATTACACCTGGTCCAAGAAATTTCTTTTAACGTGAAGATTTGTTTAATATATAGTATTTGATTTCAATATTCCAGGTCTTTGAACATATAGGAAGGTCAGGTTACAGAGTACTCTTGATAAGAAAATTAACATGTTGCCACTACAACGTCTTAAGTACATTAAATCAAAAGCCACAATGACAAAATATAAACAATGCTGATTGTATTTATTCACATGATATGACGGATTCTGTAACAAACCCTTTGAAATTGATTTTTTAGAGATCTTTCTGAAGCTGTAAAGACGATAAATCAGGATACAAGAAACTGACGACACATCACATACAATGAATAAAAACGTTATAATCCATTAAGTTATTGTCAATATCCTTTAAATGGGGATATTAGTTTACACACTACACACGTGAAACTTTATGCTGAGTTGCAAGAATCTTGAATCTACCAAGCTATCAATATCACTTACAAGAGCAGCGCAAGTGACATTACTGTACAGGCCATTACAAAAAGAAAGCTCAAATGATGAATAGTGAAATATGCCAGAATATGAGTTAACCACCTTAAGAATTTAACACAACTAGTAGACTGAAACTTTCCAAATATAGATTGACACATTTCGACTCTCCTGAAAACAATATTTTAAAAAATCATATTCTCGTGTGAATGTAAATTACTCATGTTTTGAGAGTAATTGCAAGTGCAACTGCAAAAAATTACATTTATCAATTGTTAAACTGTATCTGCTGAAGTAGTTTTTCAGAGATACATGTGTCATGAAATGTGACACTTGCCATCGCTGTCATATACTGAACAAGCCAATAGTTTCTGACTACTTTTACTGTTATAAAATCGAATCAGACAATTCCTATTAAAGTGCTTCAACTATGACAGATATCACATTTTAAATAATGTGTCTAAATCATTTCAGTAAATACCAATGTCAATTTTTAAGTGAAATACTTTCTACGAGGCTAACCAACCTTAAGTTTGTGTCATGTCAATACGTCTCTACAACTTATGAAAAATGTATATTCATTAAAAATTCAAAGCGAATGAATTTTATTATTATAGATATAAGCTTATGTAAGCAATCTCATTCACTGTTTACTCATAATTGCCCAACAAACTTAGACGGGTAAAATATCTCTTTTTCTCTTTTACTTGTATTCACTCTTATCAACATCACACATTTCATAAAATGTCTGGATAATGACAGAATTAACTTAATTCTTTGACTTCTTTTGGTAAAGCTAATTAGCGGTATATATGTGAATAATTGATAAGCTGCAAGTTAGTTAGACACATATGAATTCCCAAAGTGCAATGCAATTTTGTGGATAACGGTCCGTCAAATCTTCCTTGAATTAGTGAAATGAACTAGTTCAAGTATTCTACGTCAAAAGGATTAGAAGAGACAACTAATAAGTCTTTGAAAACCATCACTCATTTATGAAGGTTAATTTTTCAAGGATCTCATGAATACTATCAATTGTTGCTGTTAAGAAGTATAGCCAGGGTTTGGTTATCTATATTCCATATCCATATCCATTATTACTATAAAATGTATAACAATCTCTCCCCGGATTACTTATGCGACCTCGTGCCTAAACCTGTCTCTGACAATAGTCAATATCTTATAAGGAACAGTTCTAAATTACAAACTATATACTGTAGGACTAAACTATATGAAAAATCTTTCCTTCCAGATACGATTAAATTGTGGAATTCGTTACCCGTAACCAATACTGAAGCAATTGGCGAATTCAAATCTCTTTTAACAAAGTCTGAATAAAAACATTACCTCAATCTTAATTACGGAAGTCGATTTTTCAAATTGGACCTCAATTGATGTAATGATATGTTTACGTGCTCTGTTTTTGTTTCTTGTCTAGATCTTGTGTACTACATTTATAATTTTTGTACTGGTGCGGTATTAATATAAGCAAAGCTTTGCTTGTTTACCAAACCCGATTCGCTTTCTTAATAAAAGTTTGTTTAAACTATATCCATAGGTTGCTTTCATTACAAATTATATTTGTGTCATCTACTATTCAATTGAGGGCGTATGTATTTACTTCTAAGAAGGATTTGGAAGGTCATATCTTTTTTGTTGACAGGTAATATTTTGCTGTAATATCTGAATAATACTAATGGCAACAGTAGCAATTCAGTCTTTAAATTTTTACAATAAGGTACGGAAACATTTCCTACAGGGCAGCATGCTATTTCCTTTGTGATAATCTAACTTCTCTTTTTCTATTTCAAGTTTGCTATCTCATATTTTAATTGCATTGTTAATTTGTGACTGACCTTCAGATCCAATAATTGATAATTAAAGAATACCTCCACTTATACTAAATACACCCACTGAACTTTGTAAAACTAGTATTTGATATTTGAATAACCGAGAGAATTTCGAAATGATATTCAGTGATTTTGTGTGCTTGTTATCAAAATAGTTTAAATTAAAATGTCTGACATTTAAGTTTAATATTATAATTAACATGTCTATCCTCCTGAAAGTGTTTTATTGGATGAAAGTTATTTGATATTCCGAAAAAAGAAGAAGACATAAATCATATTGAAAGAAAATAAGTGGCTTTATATGTACAATATAAAAGGGAAAGTGGATCTTGGACATTTATATAGGAAAATATTTTGTCAATGAACATTTTGCATGTATATCAAAACTGTTCAATGATTCCTACCTTTAGTAAATGTTATGAACCTAATTTTGAAATACCAATAGTCATCCTACCTTAATAATGTTGATGTGCTACAGTAGTGAGATTCAGTGAATATGTAATGGCGATTGTTTGTGTTTATGTAGCTGTTAAATTTATACATCACAGAGAACTTTCTCAAGCAAAAAGTTACAAACCCCACAATAATTGAAACGTTACACGTTAAATAATATTGCTTTGAACAGGGAATATAACAAATACAAATGCATGTATTAGCGGCAATAAAAAAAGTAAATACAACATGCGAGTAGGAATATGCAACTCTTATAGAATTGAGAATAATATTTTATACAAAGATATGACTTGCCTAAAGGACACACCCTTTTTCTTGACAAAGTGAAAACTATTCTGCGAATATTCAATCATTTAAGACCAGAATTTATTTTAATGAGTTTGCCTAATTTACTCAGACCAAAGAACAGACATCTTCGATATATATTTCATTTCATAAATTATACATCGTTCATTAGTGAAATAAATTGTGTCGGAAGATAACAAGGGTCCATTTTACTATCATCACAGGTCATTTAGCATTACAATTTTCAAGCAAAGTGTCTGCTGTTTATTCGTGTTAAAATTGACTCACAAACATCAAACTCGAAAATGAAGAATTACATTGATTTTAAAGCCCATTTGGTCGTGTTGCCTTCCACTTTTAACAACGGACGTGACAACTCTGGGCATAATTTTCAGCGAGGCGTGTTACCAGCATCTCTCTGGTTCCTTCAGGCAAAATTCTGCAACTAAGTCTAATATTTCCTAATTAGTGGCAATTAATTGGAGAACAATTCAATTGACAGCGTTAGAAAATTTCATATTTCAGAAATATTGAGATTTGCTGTGAGCGAAATCAGTCAAAACCTCAAACTTCATATGAGAGGCGCGAATGTGAAAAAACAAGTTGCTTCTCTTGACCTTAGGTTCAAATTTCAGGAAAAGAAGCAAGCTTAACTTAAGAAGATTGGATAAGATGGAATAAAGGATGAACATGGTTGGTTTGAGTTTATTTATCAAGATAATCAGGTATATTATTAATCTCTTAAGGAATAATAATTCGTCGATAATGTGTCACGTTTAATGCCGTCTTCATGATTCAAAAGAAGTTCAGTTAAACGTGTCCAAGTAGAATTATGAATGTTGATATCAAGATATATAGTGACCTTAGTTACAAGTACTGCAGAACCACATTAAGTTTGTGAGATAATTGGTCATCCGTATGTACATGAGCAAGTGACTAAACATTGCGAGGCAAAGATTGTCTATTGATTCATAATGTTTGTCCTGATCACCATTAAAAGCTGTGAATTTAAATTGACTACCAATATGATTTCGACATGTACATAATCTTCTTTTGTGGACATACGTATGTGCCATATAATATGTCTGCTTAGGTGTCAGGTAGCCGATTTATAAGAGAGATACATTTCACATTTGTTCTTCCACTGACACCTCTTTCAATTAGTTTGCAGTGACTATTACACACTTGACACAAGGTCTGGAACTTTGCATCTCATTTATACTAATGTAACGGCTTTTTCCTTTTTTCTACAAGTGCCCGACCTCTTAGCCAAGATCCCTAAGGGCGGATTTAAAATTGCTGTGGTACCACTGGGCTCATCGAGACTAATAATGTAAATAGCTCTTGCGCAAATGCGTTCTGTTGAAATGGAACATGTGACCGTGTAGTTCCTATATATGATATATCAAACATCTGTTACTGTATTATTGACATTATAACTGATCTTATGACTGAATAACATTGCTCGCTAATGGATTTACTTTATCTGTGAATGTAAACGGCAGTATGAGATGTTTTAAAGTTTATTTTTTACTCTAAATTAGTACACTTAGTAACATACAACATCAGGAAGTATTTAATAAAATGAGGACATGTCATGATTATAGAGCTATAAACACACTAGTGTGACTGGTGTTGAACCTGGAGTCATTCCTGGTCTTGAGTTTATCATTCTTGGAAACCATTCGCCACACTGTCCTTACACACTTTAAAGCAAAGTGATATGGTGCAACTAGATATGTATAGATTTTGCTAATGAAAATCGCACTTCATTATATGTATGTCTCAATGGCGTATTTAGTTTATTTTAGATATAAGGTGTATTGGCCATGGGTGTTTTGGTTTTAAATTAAAAACATACTAACTTACATTTACTTTATTGTCTTTGGACATAGTCTAAAAAGGTTATGGTACAATTTTAGTGTAATATCATCTAAAACGTTCTACAAAATAACCAGTTTGTTCCTAAACTTATGTAATTGAATACATATATAATTATCAAAAAGGGTTTCATAATTTATTTGCAAAAATTCACTTACTCAGGTGTGAAGTTATTTAAGGATTGTTTTACATTTTTTGTGCCTCTATCGATGTATAACAGCAACAAATTGTTACAAATACAATTTGTTGCTGTTATACATCGATAGAGGCACAAAAAATGTAAAACAATCCTTATAATTACAAAATAAACTCTACTTCCACAGATTTTCTGAATAATTTCAACTAAACTTGAATAATTGTCGTGAACATTACGTTATTTTGCAGCGTGTTACACACAATATTACGTGGTGGAATTAAAATTGCGAATTTCATATAATAAAACGGAATATGATTAAATTTCGTTTTTATCAGCATTGACGCGCATGCAATCAAAGTTCGTCTTAACTCCAGTCCGCATTTTTTAAATAACCGTCATTAGCATATCACGTGACATGCAAAATTGCTACCGTTTGCGATAACGATTCGAGCTATCCAACTTCAGGACTCGTAGTTATTAAAATCAAGAGTTTTCGGTGAAGGTAATTGTTTCTTCTGGGGGAGGAAAGTATTATCTGGTTATCCATTCAGTTAGGAAGATAATGACATGCGTTCATTTCTTATTTTGCCCAAAAAAAAACAAAGTAACGCGATGTTGTCATAACCGGACTAGCCGTCGCGTCAATTTGTTCTGTCAGATTGTGACGTCATAAAGTATGAATGCACGAGGTATAACAGCAAAATTTTCTGCATTCATCGAGAAATGGTTGCATGTTTTTGAGAGCCCTCGTCCAATCAGAATCGCCGAAAAACGTGTAACAACATCAATTTGTAATTATTTGTCTTTATGGGCTCAAAATATACTTGAAACGAAATTTCGATTATTTTGAGTTGAAAATAAAAAGAAATCGATTACATTTGAGATGATGTTTTAATACAAAAAAACATACACTGAATCATAAGCAGCAATACATTTCAATATATAAATGCATAAAACTGTTTAAATCTAACACAGAACATACAGGTCTTGATGTTTAACCACTTCACCTTTATTACATTTGAACTGAATTGAGCAAGACTATATGTTACATACATTGAAATCGTCGGCTGAAATATTACCTAATTTGCTCAGTTTTCTAATTTCTCTCTCTAAAAATACCCGATGAAAGTGTATATGTGTACGGGTGTACACTTTTGTAAATGGCATAGCTTTGAATTCATTTACGTGAACAAGGGTAAGATAAGCAATTTGTTAGAATGTCAGATTAATTTACAAAGGTACTGTTTTCTATATTTAAGGAGGTCACCATATGCACCTAAGCACCTTCGTCCATATTTTCATTAGCGAACTTGCTATTTCTTGACTAATTATTGTTATGCTAACGTAGAAAAAAAGGAATTAACTTTCATTTCAAAATGTCTAGAAAGAAAAATCTGGATAATATCATTCAAAAAGCTTTTTTTGTTTAGACCATGGATGAGTTTTATGGAGATGGGTAGTGAATATCCTTCTGGTTGCATTTGTTCTTTTCATGATATGAGGGACGAAAATAAGGACTCAATGGGTTGATTAAGTATATTTTTCAGTTTGGTTCAATTAGGTTTGAAAATAATTTTTAAAAACACAATGAGTCTTTTCCTTTTTGCTCTGGTATAGGACAAAGCTCGTAGATTAAAATTGTCACACTTGAGAAAAATCAATACAAGCAATACATCACCGAGGATCAAAATGTGTATTTACCATTCAAATATTCAACAAGTATCTTGACGAAATGATAATATTTAGCATTTCACAAAGTGAAAAGAGGATACTGCGGTTCATCTGATATTATTACTCCTTTCTCTCATACACATATTTTCAATAATCAATAATTGTCACTAGAAAACAATAGTGCCGTCTTTGAGGAGTGCGGAAATAATAAATGAAACATTCATGTGAACATATTTCCATAACATAACACTTTATTTTGTCATGATTAATCAAGAAAACTTGTTGTTCCACATGGTTTTTGGTTTTTTAAATATGATTTGAACTTTATTAAGGATGGTAAATTCTGGAATTTTTAAGGTAAAAACAACTTTGATTTCACACCTTGGAGTGATAAGTCCACTCTGATTGTAGTAATCCAAATGATACCACGCGATAGGGGACATTAGCATCTAATGTTGTTGTACCTTACTAACTAATGCAAAGTGACAAATAACGAATAATTCCTTCCCCTTCATAAATCAATGTACAAGCTTGACAAGATATCAAATTGATCATTGCTCTTTGATGCCTTGCATTCTGCGAGTTTATTTGTGTCAAATTGACCTGTATCTTATCAATCATCCACACGATGTCGCTTATTAGTTTAGCAAGCCTTAGTAAAAGAAATTGACTACAGTAATTACGTTATTATCTTTAATCATTTAGGAATATTAAAAAATGAAAAGGTGACAATTTATAAATTAGCTTAAAAATGAACTCTGATTATGTTCACTGATTTACTAAGTTTTATCAGGGTTGAATTAAAGCTGTTTTCAAGATTTATCATTTAACACAAACTGTGGAAATAATATGACATGCCGTGGGCGTGAATAAGTAAAAATGATATATGGTTCAAATGGCGCCAACTAATCATCATGTTTTCTTCAACTCATTTCTAATTTCTTTGACTTCACCACTTAATATGCCTTAATGCCCTTAAATTGCAGAACAACGTTTATAGGAAACAGCTTTTACATTTGATAATTGACATGTATTCTTGTTAATAACTGTGATAATAAGATGCTGAATCCAAAACAAAATAATTGTCAAGCTTAGAAATGATTCCAATTATGTTTCATAAAATAATGAGGGTTAATTTCGGATGATTTTATAAATATTGCTCTATTTTATTATTTTTTTCATGTTGAAAAATTACTATTCATGCCAAAATCTATTCTTAAAGTCATTTTACAAAAGCCATCGTGGTAGGCGGGTTCCAGGGACATCATTGAGAAGATGCGTTTATTGGTAACCTAAACAAGCATCATTTTAGTACAGAAAAAATGACTGAGAGATGATAAGCTACACATGGGAGCACCTGGATGCTTACCGAACGTCATTCAAACGCATGCAAACGGCCATTGGAATTGTCAAAGCATAGTATTGTCGAGTTTAACTAATCTAAGGCCTCTACTGTCTAAATATGTCTGTCGAAAATTCAAAATTTATGTATGAGAGGACGAACATATTAATAAAAGCATATGTCCTCAATTTTCATCAAATTTGGAAGTTTACAGGAATGTAATTATTCATAACTAAAACGAATAAGAACACGCTTCAAATGCCCAATAATACAGGGCAGCTGTTACATAACAATAAGTGCACGTGACAGAATTTCTGCCAATAATGCAATATGTCACATGCACATGCTAAATCAAATGTAGCTGTCACCATTCAACTAGATAGCTGAATAAATGATGATGTTTAATTTTTAAAAGATTTAAAAAAATTAAGACTCATTTAACTTCATTAGTTCTTATCTTCAGAAGTTTTCAAATATACATGTGTCTTCAGATCTTCCAAAACATGAAGAATGCCTGTTTCTGGGTTTTTTCTGTTGATTTTTTTAAATTTGGCCTGAATGAAAGTCAGCTGAATATACATGGGGATAGACATTGAATAACAACTTTATTCTGAATTTATTTGAAAAAAACGGTGTACCTACGTATTTTATAACAGCGTTTGCGTTGAGTTGATAGCTGTAACGAAATGTCTTCTTTCAAATGAAGACCTATAGAATAACCTTTTAACAATGACAATATTTTTGTGATTTTCCTGATACCTATCCTAAAGGCTTTGATTCAGGTCAAAATACAAATTACTGAAATCAATTAGAAGTAATAATCAAACACCATAGTTATATATCACATCAAATATTTCTTTAAAACTGAATAATCAGCTTACATTTTCATCATTGTACAAAAAGACAAACATAGGATGATGGGTTTCTCTTCTCTTCAAAATCAATAATCACGAAATCAGTGTATCTTAAATCAGTAGCACTTAATTTTGATTAAAGGGAGCCGTTACTGATTTCTGCTTATTCTGAAAGAGACAACGTGATTAGTGTTTCTCTTTTAGTGTCTGCAATTTCTTTATTTCAACAAACTGTTTTAGATTTAATTTGCTTTGATTAAAATCGTTATAAGAAAGGTTACCCTAAACTCAATCCAATTAAACAAGGTATACAACATATATTAAATTTGGAAGTTGGAGAATTAAATGGTTTTTGTTTTTGTTTTTGCTTGGAAGTTATCATGAACCTCTTTTCTGTTTACACCAACGCGGCCAATCATTTTTGTTCATAGAAGCTGGATTTGAACGATGAATGATTTATCTATTGTGTTATATGTTATAACCATTTTGCATTTTGGAAGCAGATTTAACTTAAAATTGCCATGGCCATCTTAACCACAATCAATTTGACATTCTTCATCCACAGATTGTCTGTGATCATCACATCTCTTTATATACTTTTCCTACTGGCAGTATTCAATCTGGTATTTTAAATTTTTTATGCTTTTTCTAATACTATTGGTATACTGCTATTGGTATACTGAATAAATTCTGACATTGATAATATTGTAAACTTATCAAAACAAATCAAGAAGTTGTCAATGTGTACAGCTGCATGACAAAAGTTTGTTCACCTACCTGAATATACTAATGCATATAGCTTGCAATATCTTGTAATTTGAGATGCCTTCGAGGTATCGGAGCTTTGCAAAAAAGTAACGTATAATATTGAATTCTCAATACACATATGTATATCCTTTCTTCTGTAAGGCAAAGGTTTATCGTACCCCGCAATTACTCGGAACAGTTTTGGCAGGTCATTGAAGTGACCAGGGGTCAAAATTCCGAAAATAATAATTTTTATTTTTATTCATAAAATCCTTTATAAGTTATCAACTTCTTTGAAATTAGTCACGTCTGTTTCTTAGCACAGAGTCAATGTGATTATGTTGGTATTAATCTCAGAGAGTCGATATGGGACATTTTATTTGACATTTAATGTAAATAGAAATTTCGAAAATGTGACCCCTCATGTCTATCAATATGCCAAAATTCGAATTTTTGCACGAGTGTCCAGACAGTGCCAGCATGAGTTCAAGAATGGGTTTTGGGTGATCCATTGTCATTGTTGCTGAAGTTATTTTATTGACGTTGAAACGAAACCAAAATTACATGATATTTGCACTATGATTCAGTGGTAAGTGAACAAACTTTCGTTATGCAGCTGTATTTGGATTTGATAGCATATCATTAACCTTGATTTGTAGACACTGAACATTTTAAAATAATTCTGTTATCCATTATCGATAATGTTACCTGAATTTAGACATATACGTGACAATTTATCATTTTAGTATATACGTGTAAATGTTAGTGTGATGCTTTACCATGGACGTGGACAAGATGTTTTCAACTGCATAATGGTAAATATAATGTCAAAATAGATTTATCAGTTTTCTTTCGTTTGACTTTCCTTAAGGACAGAATATAAAGCTTCTGTTTCATTTAATTTATTCATCACTAATTAAACAACTCATTTGACGAGACATTATTCTCTTACTTAATCACCAAACATCACATGAGTCGACCCTCTTGATGAGGTAATGTAACAACCTAATCCCCTTACATTTAGTTAAGCACGCAGCATTTAAAAACATCGCTAATTTAAGATCAAGAGGACAAACTTGATGCATTTAACACAAAGAAATATTACGTTTGGTTAGAATTTCCTAACAGCAAACCACAGCCTCTAACTCAGTAGAGTAATTCTCTGATGTTCGTAATTGTCTTAAAGTTGATTGACACTAATTAGGAAAAATCAAATTCAGTTGAAGTGTTGTGCTGCATTGAACAAGGGGAGCTTGTCAAATGATGATGACACATTTTGTTGATGAATAAACTATGGGTTTGCTAAGAACTTCGGGTCTAACCTAGTTAAAATCTATTAATTTATTATTTGTAGGTCTCATCTGTTGAGAGTAAATTATGATTTTGAATTATTGTTGTTTTTCAAATGTCCACTTATTAATTACAGTCATTTAACAGAGCTGTTTGTAAAAAAAGTGATGTTAAAGTGATTTGTAGTTCGTTTCGGTAATTTCGAAACCACTGTAGAATATGAAAAGTGTAAAACCATATTACTTATTGATTACCTTTCTTTATATACACATGTACATATCATCACTGTAATAAATTCAAATAAATCTTGATGACATTCTTTCTTTACCGAACTTGAAGTTAATCAGGGCCTCGCATTGAAACAGATTCCTATTGTGAAGTGCATTTATAGCAAAACAAAGAAATCTGCCTACTCATTACAATGACAGTGGTTGTAACTAAATTACAATTATCACAGATGGGTCTTTTGTTACGAATGATCCTATTTTCCTTGGTTGACCCGAACGATTCGTATAAGTTAATTTTAAAGTGTTAAAATCCCGGTGATTTGGAAGGTAATGTTTCGTTCTGTATCGTATTACAATACATGGTAATACAAAGTATTATTCCAATTTAATATTCCCTGAATCTTATCACCAACACCCTCCCATCTTGTATTTTTGAAAGAGGTTTTAACACAGAGATCGCGTTGCTTCAAACATAACATTCATGTATTGTCTTGTGATTTTGGAACTTTTTGTAGTTAAACAGAAGATCTGTTAATTAGAAAATTAAAAAAGGCACATCTTATATACACACTCGGGCCGTAGGTAGCAACAATCAACTTGAATTTAGCATATTCATTTTCTAATTAGATATCAATATAATTTACAATGTTTTACATCTACAGTGTAGGTGAAACCACTTTACAAGCAAATACAAACGAAAGCTAAAGTCGTTAAAAGTGAAATATCCTAGATCATGAGTTAACAGTCCCAAGAGCCTTTAAAACATCTGGAAGATACCGAAAACTTTCGACTGAACTGATAATATTACTTTAAAAGATACTAAATACCATTACGCGGATATATATAAGTTACAAATAATTTCCAAATAGTCATGCAATGTGAGTTTTAACGTGAAATGTAACAGCCAACGTCAACTAAAACTTATAATTGTTGAACTTTATATGTTGACATAGTTTTATGAAAATACATATTATATTAGATGAGACTCTAGCATTAGTTGACATATATTGACTTAACTTATAGTTTCTAATGTCTTCTATTGTCATTAAAATCTAATCAGACAGTTGAAATTGAATATTAAAGTGGTTTGGACTAAACTGAATATCAAATTTTCAATATCCTGTCGCAGTCAATTTCAATAAAAGCAAATTAAAATTTTGATATTGATATACTTTATAAGAAGTTATCCACTTTACCTGTATTGATTTTAACGTTTGTTCTGCTAATATATTACGCACGACGTTGGAATGTATCCACATTACTAAAAAAGGGGAACGTTGCAATGATATAATATTCTTGGATCAGGTGATCGAGTACAACTAAGTCTTTTGCCATTTCAAAAAACAAATATTTCATTTATATGATTTTGAACAATATAAAGTGTTCACCGAATATGAATATGTGTGATGGTGAACCATAAAGCAATATACTGTACAGTTACATATTCTATGTTCAAGCCCAACATTGCAATAAACAACCTACATAACGATGTAAGTTTTAATTAAGACTACAGGTGAAAATTTCTCTTAGATGATCAATTGCCGATATGAGATGAAGAAATAATATAGATTGGTCGAAAATATGTGAAGATGAGATCCAAGTAAATTTTCAATAGGACACCTTTCGGAACATGCTTACGTTTGAGTCTAGTATATTTGTTTTATTCACGACTTTGCAACTTAAATTAAATGTTTTCTTCAGACACATAAACACATTTCGCAGATTGTTACAAGATAGAATATTAAATGAATTGTCTTGAAATACCACAATGTAGACATTTTCATTGACCCGAGGGTTAATGTTCTAAAGCTCTCAACTTTATTACCCCTTGGAATTTTCATTAGGGAAAACTGTATTCACGTTGAGTTGATAATGTCATTGAAACTGCTTCTTCGATTGGACCTATAAAAAATGTGTGACAAGACGCTGTCGTCACCTCTTAGTTTAAACTTTCTCACAGTCAATCAGATTGAAAAAGAAATGCACCTCACGTGCACAGCGCGGATCTCGCTCGAAGTCACGAGCAGAGGGCATATAAGCAGTCCTTACATAAGAGTTGCGTGGTTGCAACATCGAGGTGACTCACTATAACGCGTTTATACAACACTAGTTTGCTATATCGTCAAGTTTTGCATTTTATCTTTGTTTTATGAAATCGTGTTTATGTCAATTTATAAGATAGATACACCTATTCACCTATGTTTAAAATGTAGTATACCTCCTCCCAATAAACATCCGATGAGCTACAGGCCGTAGGCAGTTAGCTCCTTCCAGGGGAAAAAGCTCAAAACTTATGCTATCCTTTACTTAGAATGATGTTTAAACACGATATCGTTTACAGGTGCTGCTAATACATATGATATGTGCAACTTGTACTTAATTAAATTGTAGTTAAAGACTTAATGGTTCATCAACGTGTATTACATGTGTTAACTTAAACTAGTTGAATTGTTAAACGTCCAACTGTTTGGCCATTCATATATGAAAAGCTAGTGTATTTATTCAACATAACTTTTTTCTTCTGATTTGAACGAGTCCAGCACTAGACATAAGTAAGCAATTGTTATAATGTGAGTGATTTGATCCTAAATGATAAGGTATAAATGCATCATTAAGCTTTGTGTACTGTGTTTTTAAAAAAAATTGTATTTGATTAAAACATGGCAAAGTTTGACGTTTGTTTTCAGATTTTGATGCACTTACGATGTTGTAATATCACTCATTCTTGAGTTGTGACATTCAAATCACAATATTATGTAGTGCTTTCCTTTTGTCTACTATACAAGCTATCGTTTGTTACTTTAATGCACAGCTGCATACCGAAAGTTTGTTCACTTGTGCAAATATTATGTAATTTAGGATGTCTTTAAGGTCTCGTAGCATTACGATAAGTAAACCTAAACTGTTACATTTACAATACAGAAGTGAAGATCGATTGTATTATCGTATATCATACGCAACAGTTAACCATAACAGTTTTTGTATGTCATTAAAGTGACAAGGGGTAAAAAATCCGAAAACACTCATTTTAAATGTTCACTTCAAAATCAAATTGAAGTGATCAACAGCTTTAAACAAGACATGTTTCTTCCTATGCAATGAGTCAAAATGATTATGCTCATGTTTTTCTCTCAGAGATTTGAAAGGCAATATTTTAACCGGAATTTCCGAAATATGACACCTTCTGTCCATTTTATCATGCCAAAATTCTTATTATACATGTAGCATGAGACAAGATGATTTCAAAATAAGTTAAAGGATGGCAATTTCACACATGAACGATGACAGGTGATTTATTGTCAGTTTAGCTGAAGCTATCTTATTGATGTCCAAAAAATCCTAAACTTACATTATTTGCACTACAATACAGTGGTATGTGAAAATAATTTTGGTATGTAGCCGTAAGTGTATACATGTACATGTATATTTACTAAAGCTATTATATAATTCACGGTTTTAAGCAGAAAAAAATCGAAAGCCCTTTTATAAATGCCTTTCTTTACGGTAAAGAACGTGAAGAAAATAAGCAATCCTATAAACATTTCAGTGGCTGAATTATGATATCATCATCAGATGCACAGAGAAGCCTTGCTAAATAAACCCGTCAGTATGTTGCATTGATAGTGTCCAAACATAAGACATACGCTCATCCTATTACAGACAAAGAGAAATTGATATTTGCCTGAAGCCATTATTTGTTCTTAAGGCTATCGTTAGCTCTTGATTTTAACAAAACATCTCGTTTTCTGTCTTTTGTGCTGGACATGATCGTGTTTCTTTTGCGCCCGAGTATAGATCTTACTGGAAGCGTAAGGGAATTTTAGACTTAACGTTTTCGCTTAATTTTCAGCATTTTTAGATGCTGACTATTTCTTTATGGTTATTGCCATGGCAACCCGATGTACCAACGTTCACAATTGTATTTACATATATTGATATATCTATTGTATTTACTACCGCTATGGATTTGATAAAGCTGACATTGTGTATTTTGAGCACTATCCGTAGAAGTAGGTGCTCTATTCAAACTGATACACTAATCTAATGATATGTAAGCTATCTAAATATATTTAAAAATCCATGGTTAGCACATCAGTTGATAATAGTTGATGTTGATTGAATCTTGGACGCAGCTAATACATGTATTTAAATTCGGGTTGATTATGTCAAACGCAGAAGCAGAATAATCACACAGTCAAATGTATGTACCTAGATTCAGAGAGTGAACTGCTTTCTACTAGCTATCCCTTTTCAGATTACAAGAAAATAAGAACGGAACAAAGCCAAGCTTTCCATTTTCAAACGGCTTGAAAGCATCGATTTTTTACTTTTTATCCTGTCTCAAACTGTTGACTTCCAAACCTATACCATGACATCCCTGCCTTCGACATTAAACTCATGAATGAAATTCAGTCAAGTCATATTGTGTAGTTGACTTGGCTTTTACCTTTCATGTCGAATTTTACACCTGTGCAATGTATTTCACACCTGATACATGCTTAATATCAATTTATATGAACATGTGTTTCCTGTGAGAAAATATAGTTACACCTTTATGATAAAGTTGGGAAAAGTTAAAATACAGTGGGATAATGGACCATTATAATGGGATAATGGACCTTGCATTTTTAAATCTCTAATCGTTTGTAAGTAATAAATGTACCTCAGAGTATCATTAACGCCTTTTTACTTTTCTCTACAGTGTCAAAGTCCAAAAAAGGAAGGCAATGGTGCTGTTGTATCTTTGCCATGGTTGACGCATATGAAAAAAATGTGAAAATTATCATTTCTATAGTGTGAGTAGGCGATCAATTAAGTATGGCACGTCTTACATTCAATTATTGATAATGAATATATGATAAAATTGAAGTAATACCTCGCATTTTGTTAATGAATGAAAAAAGATGATATTTCTCCAGAGAGTTAATTCTGTGTGAAACTGCTATCCAGGGAGAATATTTATTACTCAATCCATGATTAATATGCAGCCTTTAACGTTATGAGCGAAACAGATTTTGATCAAGCGAACTATTAATTTCAACTCGATATGGTATTGAAAGGAAATGGTCCCCGAGGGGTGGCGCTTTGAGATTAGAATGAGACTATAATGGGATAATGGACCTTACTAGGGTAATAATCGTTCACATTACATATGGAAATGTGATATGGAAATTTTCGTGTTTGAATATGAGTAAATTATTGCATTTATGCAAATTTTCTCATTGGGACAAATCTCACGTTAAACGTGTATTTGGATATATGCAAATTTTACTAGGCTCGGCAATTTCAAAAGATGTCTTACTACCTTGAGAAAATCAATATTCCCTTAACCAATAGGGACTTTCCACAATTCAACTGACCAATAAAGTAAGAACGATTTGATAAATATGAGTTGTTATCGAGGCGAAAAAAAAATCAAGAGACTTTGTGGTGACATTATTTGGGCTTTTATAGGGCTGAAAACAAAGTTATGAGTACGACAAACAAGCTATAGCTAATAATGTGATGACCCCACCCGATGGTTATATGGAAGGTAATCCGCGAAAGGCACCATTCCATCACATCTAATGTCAAGTATCATACTGCATTAATTTTTTAATTCGAAATTCAAAATTCTATCTTGAGATATGGACTGGAAAGTTTTAAGGTCAACGGTTTCCAGTGAAAGCAGAAAACTTATGAAAGATCAAAATAATTCAAGTAGCACTTCACCGCTGTGATTAATTACATACAATCTCTCATAAAATGACATAAATAGATTTTAAGAAGGAGAGGAGACATTTTTTCAGTAAAGTCATAGTGTTTCCATGGAAAGATAAAAGATAAGGTAACATGTAGAATCAGGAACAACGCCATAGGTCTTACTGGCAACAAGGATCGTAAAGAATAATATTGATGTCTTACATGTGGATATGGGCGGGAACGAAAGGCGAATAACGGAATTACGAAATGAGTGACAGATGCGAGAACATTGTGTTGCCCACAAAGCTTGTTGGACATAACAAGTGAGCAGGGCTCACTAAAACACCGGATCGTGCACCCCTTACTAATTGAACTGGTAACATCAAAAATTTTAGACATTTTGTAACCCAGCATACTAGTGAATTCCGGTATTCCGTTGATAAAGGAAAATTATTCAATTGCATATTATTTACGGACAGAGTTTAATACACAGAAGTTAACACATAATTCAACTAAAAGACTATTATTGATCTGGTTTTATAGTATTTTAATTGTTGGTTGTAATTATTTTTTTTTATATTTTTTTTTTTATTCCTGTTATATTACATCTTGATACATCATATTAGGCATATAGCCTATAGTATTATGGATAACAGGTGTTTTCTAGAAAGTACATAAGAAAATAAAAAAAAAAGAAAATTAAAAATAAGAAATTTCATTCACTCACTGAAACATACTCATTCATTCCTTATTGTGTAACTACTCCATAACAAGTTTTAAATACATTGCCCATTTTTCCACAAATTCATCAGACTTATTCCAGTATCTGATTTTTTCTATATAGTAATAATACTTTAATTCTTTCTTAAAAAGTGACAATTTTGGTTTTATCTTCCTCAACTTACATTTATAAATATAATATTTTGCTAAAAGTAAAATGAGATCAAAAGTATCATCTGTATAAAAAGTGGGAGAACACCCAAAAAGAATCAATTCACTTTGTAAATTTATGATACCTGTGTGAACACAGTTCACTTTCAGCCATTTTGAGAAATCTTGCCAAAAAGTATTAGTTGCTCTACAATGCCAGAAGAGATGAACTATAGATTCAGGTGTTGCTCCACAGAAAGTACAGAGATTATTTTCAACAATATTCATTTTAATCAAGTGGGTTTTTACAGGCAAAATTCTGTGAAGCAGTCTGATTTGCAACCATCTTAGTTTCGGATCTGAAGTAGTCTTAAAAGGCTTAATAAACACTTTAGGCCAATTAATATTAATCAAAATTTCCTCTTCCCATTTTTCAATTAACTTTAGTTTTTCCTTATTCTCAGTTAAACGAAAATAGTAGCTTTTTGATCCTTTTTTACAAGATAGAAGATTTCTAATACATAAACATTGGTTGTAATTATGATAATTAAGCTTTTGCTTGTAATAAATCAGTTTCCATTTTCATAATGTGGTTTTCCAATGAAAATGTCTACTGGTTTCAAATATTTGAAAGTTGTAAAAAGTAATCATCATTACTTCTATCTACCAGATAGGATTACATAGCAGAGACTTTCATTATTTTTAAGTGTGAACAGTTCAGCAAATATATTTTGATGGTTCCGATTTGCTAATATCAATCGATTTGTTCTGCGATAAACTCAAATTTCACTCCTACATGTTAAAACAGGAACACCAAAGAAAAGTTTATCCATACACGAGGTCAGACGTGTGTTCGTATACCAATTTAAATGGATGTATAAGAATATTTAACGGTTTTTATTGCAGCTGGAATTTTTCAGAGAGCCGTTTCTCTCTATTTCTCATATTTTGTATTTTTAAAAACGCTCTTCTGTCACAAATCATCTGTTTTATGATGTTCATCAAAATTAAGTTTACTTAACCTGAATGTTACATTTGTTTTTACTTACTGGTTTAATAATCTCATAGATTTTTTATTTCACTAGTTTTCCATGCAGGTGAGGTGATTTGGGGTTTAAACGCCGCTGTCAATAGTATTTCACTTATATCGCGGCTGCTAGTATTATTGCAGGGAGAAAGCCGGTAACACCATTGTGGCTATGCATTTCGGTGAAACCTACGAGAAATTGGCTTAAACTAGCGAACCATGGGTGGTATGGCGCTGAAATTCAATGTAGCCTTGCACTCAAACCTTACTGCCAGTAGAACGATTCTCTATTGCAGACTACTTTGCAGAGTCCCTGGCGGGATCCCAACCGCGGAACTCTTGATCCGAAGTCAAACGCGCTAACCATTGCGCAATTACCCCTCCCCCTCCTCCTATGCAAAACGGAGCAACAAGGGTTTGTAAGTTATCAAATAGCATATTTTTTTACATGGCCGTAAAAAATTTCAAAAACAAGAATTAATCATGGATCATTGATCTCTCATTTGAACTTGCAAATCAATTTATTTTTTGTTGGTAAAGGTTTTTTTAAAAAATGTAATTTTCTTTAATTCTGAACAACTGAATAATTAAGTTAAAATGTTTGCATCAGAGCATCTAATGTTGTTTTATATGTGTAATTCATGTATGAATTGCCAAAAAAGGAACATTAATTAAATTAATGACATTACTAGGTAAATTATTTGGTAAAGCATATATTTTAAACAAAATATAGGCTTTCCAATGCTTATATCATAAGGGGGTGGCCACCTTACATACGAATAACGCCCAATAGTGTTTATGAAACCTGATTGTAAACTCAACGTTTCACCTTTCAGTGCCTGTTCATTCAAGAGAAAAAAGGTGGAATTGTATCATGGTAACATTAATATAAAAAAAATTCATTCCTACCCTTCATTTGAGAACGAGTCTGTACACGCCATTTAAGCTTTCTAAGGACTTTTTATTCAAAAAATGGAAAAACAAAATAGGATATAATGGTGTGGCACCTGTTGTTCTCTATAGAGTCCAAAAACGTCGTCAAAACTGCAATGTGCTATCCACATTGAACAATAAATCTGGATATGTTTCCTCTTTCTAGAAGTTTTTTGTCTTGAGAAGATGATTCGAACATTTTTAGAGCAGCGTCTACAGTATTTATGTCAGACAGACACAAAATCTACAATTTATATTCCCATTTGGCCAAGGTACATTGTATGCATCAGCTAAACTCTCTTGAGTCACTGCTTCCTGAGAAGGTCTTAAATGCACAAAAACTTCAGTACTGAAGGACACCAACATAAAGGAATATTTAGATTGAAACATTCCAATATTAAATACCTTTTGCAATCTGACCTAAAATAAATTTAGGATGAAGAAAGAGAAAGAAAATTAAAACATCCAATTACTATTTCATTTGTTATCTTACAGAATTTAAAAATGGTCAGTGAACGAAAGTTTTTAATTTTATTCCACAATCTATGCATCTTTATTTTTTTTTATAACTTTATTAATTTTTGTCAATTTAATACAAATTCAAACATGCATATCAAGTTAGAAACAAGACATTTCAACATAGTAATGGACAAAAATTGTATTTGAATTTAAAAAAACCCAAAACTATTCATGGATGGAAATAGTAATCTGTGAATGTACATGATACTTTTTTCAAAATAATGTCTTGTTGAATAATCGCTTAAAACGAGAACAAATTGTGACATGATGACCAGAATTTCATAAATTTTGAATAACTACATTGAGTATATACAGAATATTTGTCTATGTTACATGTTGTGTTATGTTGTGAATATCGTTTTTAATGTATGGGATGCTTGGTAATTTATTTTCTCCTTTTGCTTTAAAGATATTATATTTTATGATTATCAGAATTAGATTTAGAACATTATTTCTTTGTTCTGGCTATACGAAGATCACAGTTTTTTTAATAAGTTTAATTTTGTTTTTGATTCGATTCAAGTTGTAGTTTCTAACCATATGTATTTCGATATTTCGCAATCACAAAACAAATGGATCATCCACGCTATCACCACAAATTATTCATTTTGTCAATTAAGTATTTGTGGGTAGGATTCTGTCTATTAAACGGTATTGGAATCATATAAGGTTACTAACTGAATGGCATTTGTGAGGGGATTGGTGTATTAATTTCCATTTATCTTCTGTGTCAGTACCATTTAAGTTTTTTCCCACTTTATTTTGTAACTTGGTTTTGTGTCATTTTGTTTTCAACTTGCAGTATATCGTGATATTTCCTACACCCACGTTTATTACTTGTTAAATTTTCAAGGAAATATGGTAATATCGGATATGGCTGCTCACAGTTTATGACATATTTTGTGATTTTATATATTGTTTTACTGCTGGAATGATACCTGAATATTAAAGAAAATTTGTCTTTAAACGTTGTTATGAAAGTATCTAAATCAAGGTTATTTCCTTTTGAGTCGGTAAGATAATTCACATAAGTTACACCTCAACTTTCCAGTCTTTTAACATGTATGGATTTCCCGTTTACAGTAATGTTAGCGTTATGCCACAATGGTTTGGTTAGTATATCATTAGTAGTTTTTATTTTCATTCCTTTAACTGTTAAGAATTTTCCCCAGGCCTTTAATTCATCTCTCCAAAAAGCATTTGTACTCACTGTCATTACCTTTTCACTGATATAAGATTCACTTGTCTGTATCATATTTGGTAGGTTGGTTGAAATATTTGTATTGAACATGTTCCTTGGACAATTACTGGTTGAGTTATGCAGCCTTCTTATCAATGAAAGTTTCTATGACATAAAATGTTCTTAATGTTAGGCGCTCTAATACCTCCCTTTTCGAATGTGTTAGTGAAAACACTTCGTTTTATCTTATATGGTTTATTTTTCCACATTTATTTATAACGTACTGTATTTAGTTCGTTTATTATTTCGTTGCTAGGATTAGTTAATTATGAAAAAAGGTGATTAAATTTTGGGAGCAATGGACTCTTCAACACGGTGTTCCTGCCTAGTGGTGTTAAATCACGTGCAAGCCATATGTTTATTAACATTTTTATTTTATTTTTTAGTTTTTCCTTGTAGTTTCTTTCAACCAATTCTGCCAAATTATGTGTGAATGTTATTTCTAAGATTTGGAAAGAAGTTTGTGACTAGTCTAGATTCCAATTATTAAATGAGAGAGCGTTTTACATATCTATTAGACCCTATCCACATCGCTTGTGTTTTAGAAAGCTAAAGACCTAATAATTCTGTATACAATTTCAGGGTTTGCAAGACATGTTGTAGACTTTTTTTGGTTCTGTCCAACATTATAAGTATCATCTGCAAATTGCGATGTAAGATATTCAACTTCACCAATCTTTATGCTCTTTATCTTTGGGTTATTTCTAAGCATGATGCTAAGTATTTCGGCACATAAGATACAAATATAAGGGGAAATAGGATCACCTTGCCTGCATCCCCTTGATAATTTGAAAAAGCTTGAGCCGGAGCCATGGACAAGAACGCCTGACTTTATATCTTTAAAGAATGTGCTAATCGGGTTTTTAATTGATGCCCCAAAATTAAAGTACTCAAAAACCGTTTGAATAAAACTCTACCAAATCGAAAGCTTTTTTCAAAGTCTATAAAAACCAAAAGACCCGGTACATTCACCAATATATCTCTTTGGTATGAATCCCTTCTGATCTTCATTGATTATGTCTGGTAAAACTGACTCGATTCGATTAGCAATGGTTGGTTATGCGATTCTATATGAAACATTTAAAAGTGATGTAGGTCTCCAATTTTTCAAGTGATGTTCAGCTTTGTTAGCATTCGGTATACAAGTTATCAAACCCTGTTTCTGGTCACCTTTACGAAAGCCGTAATTTAATGACCATATGAGAGATATGTTCAAAGCGTGCAAAAAACTGATAGAAATCAACTATAAATACTGATGGATCTGGACTTTTTTCATTTTTCATTTTTTTTTTCAATGTAATTAATACTTCTTCATATTTCAGTTCTCCTTCCAAGTCTATTTTTGTAATTCAGTTGGTTTTGGAATATTCAGATTCTGAAAACAATTTTGCAACTCTAAATCTCAACCAGTTTGTTTAGTATAAAAACACCTTTATAATGTTTTGTCTCGAGTAAGATATCTTTAGTTTTCGTTGCTACAGTACCATCCTTTTTTCTAATTTATATATTGCTTTATTGAGAAAGTTTCTGTTTTCTAATGACAAAAAGAATTTTGTTGGTTTCTCACCTTTTTCCTTCCAGTTGGGTTTGCACCGAAGTATTATTCCTTCAGTTTTAATAGTATTAATAGTTTCTAGTCTCTCATTGGCAACTTTAAGATTTTCAGACAACTCTTCCTTAGTCTCCATATTTTCTGTTTTATCTTAGTTAGTATGCAGTTCTTCTATTTAATCTTTTTCTCGAGATTTCTTCTTTTCCAATGAATATCTTATAGTAAAAGCTCTGATGATTAATAGCAAAGTTAAAAAAAAGAGTTGGTCATCAGTACTAAATTTTATACTACCATCTTCAAATTGGCCTATTTTATATTGATGATGCTTCACATAAATTTCGTCGTGTAATAATGAATCATTAAATTTCCAAAAACCTTTGCCTCTTTCAATATCACTTATTTTCAATATAAGCCAGATTGCTGAATGGTCTGATCGATATGTCTTCACAATTGAATTCTCTAAATCTCTGGATAGAAGAAAGAAATCAAGTCTAGTCTGCTTAATTGTTTTTGATTTCCTCCAAGTCAAACCTTTAAAATTTTTGTCAATTTCTCTCCAAGGATAAATAAGATTTTCCTCCTCAATAAAATTTCTAGATCAAGATCTCTCGCTTCAGGATTATTTACATGTTTGTAGTTGTATGAATCAAATCCAGTCCGCAAAACGAAAAGTGGTCTGAATCAAAATATTTTATAATTTGTATTATTTCTTCATAGAACTTTGGTGAGTCACCATTTGGTCCATAAACTGAGATTAAAGTCAATGTTTTTCTGGTATTTATCTCTGTCTTAGGCGTGAGAAAATTTTCGTTTTCATTGTCCTGTATTTTCTTTTAAAGTTTGAATTCAAAGTTGTTTTCGAATATAATAGCCACTCCTCTTGCATTACTCTTATATGAACTAAACCAACAGTGGTCAGTTCCCAATTAAGTTTTAATTGAATTGTATAGATCATTAGTGAAATGAGTATCTTGAAGGCATTAGGTATTGGCTGTTTTTGTCTTGAGATTTTGAAAAAAAACGTCTATTGTTTTTTCTTATTAATCAGGCCTTGACAAATAGAAGTATATATTTTAAGACAATCACCCATTGTGAATTATTTGCATTTTGCAGTTACTGTTTTAAGTCCAAAATTATGTCTGGCATGTTTGAATTGTGTATTGACATGAAAATATGAAAATGATCTTTAAAAAGAAAAAGTGTGAGCAAAGATGAAGAGAAAATATGTACAAGTGAATAACCATAGTCATTCACTTGACTTGACTAGTTACATTACGCAATGTGATGCAGTTTATGTTGCAATCTATGCATTTTAATTTTAAATTTAAGTTAATGAAAACGTGCATTAACACGTGGCAAGTATCAAGTTTAGATTTTAGATTTTAGGGTCGACCTCATGAGTAATATCAATTGACAGCGCTCAAAACATGTTTTTCTTGTGAAATGGTCAGTATCATCCGCCCAAATGTTTTTTTTGAAAACCGATTCATAAAAGAATTGAACCCTGTGAGTAAAACGTAATAAAACTTACCAGTCTGTTTTGAATGTTACATATATAATACTTGGTTATATGATTGATTAATAGTTTTATTGGTCTAGACAGATGTAACAAGATAAGCATCGTAACTGCAGATCAGTGTTAATACTAACATGTGTAGTCATAAGTGAGATCCTGTTACATGATATAAATGTGTACATACACGGCAGGTGGTCTATGATGCAAGTGACAGATCCTGTTCGACCAGCAATTGAATCAGATCCCTCAACACTTGAAATGATTGAATGGCTTTTTTTGTGGAATCAGATAATTTCAAGTGTGAATGTACATGCGTATTACAGTTTTAGAACATTTGACGAAAACAGATGTTCAAGATAATGATGCTTTTTGTTAAGTTGTTAATGTTCATAGTGCTAAAGTATACCAGCCCTGTTCAAGCATATGACAGTTTTTGAAACGTATAAATATCCTGAATTATGTAACTATAGATTACGTTGGAGCTGCACAACTCTCTGACAGTCATGAAGATCAAGTTCGGTATTTCTCTGATGCTGGCTCTTATGTCAGGTAGGATTTTTTTTAGCCCAACACCCTTTTTAATCAACACATTAGAATGAAATGTATGTTACAACGATGCTGTCTTTTGAAGTCGGTCTTTTTTATAACAAATCTTTCAAAGAACTAGGATATGAAATGAGACTTTTGATTTAAGAAAGCTTTATCCCTGTTTTATTTCTTGTTGGCGTTAAAAATATTTACCTTATCTTTGCAAATCATCGTATAAATGATTATCTAGGGATGAAGTAGAAGACACATCAGTTTCTCTTCTAAAACTATTTTACCATTTTTTAAATGTCATTATCATATATCTATATTCATCAAAATCATTTGACCTTTGTGACTTGTTCTAAGTATTGCTACATGATATATGTGTCATATAGAAAGCAATGTTTTCAACCACTTATAGAGGGTAACGTATTTCCCGATGCATCATGCAGTTACGTGGGGTACCATGTGAAGGATATGCTACATTCTCTGATCATAGAAAGTGATGTAACTTAATGATTTCAGACGAGGAAATTACACGAAATACATAAGGTTTACTGTTTTATTATGGATCAGGAAATCCAATGTTTTCTGGCGTGGAAGCTAACAAAGTGAAAGATTTGAAAAAAATGCATTGAATTGAATCATCCAATATTCATAATATATCATAATCGATCTTTCAAAGCTAACAAAACAAAAGCTAACAAAACAAAAGCTAACAATCTTTCGCAACCATAATCAAAATCTATCGATGAGATCTGGTTTCTCTACGAGCAAAGTGTTTCAATCATTTGACATCCTCGGTGTTAAGAACACCTTTTTACAATCCAATTCAATTATTCACCAAAACCGCACAAGGGTTAATTCCAGTTTTACCCATTGTCATAAGATGTTAATTGATAAACGGTAACGATATTGTACTTATCCGTTTATGGTTTGTGTGGTGAGTAGATGTCAGCAAGACGCGTAGGTATTCCTTAGAAGCAAAAGTGCACACCAATATTTCGTATACACAACAAATGCACAGCTAATGTATATCCCTCTGTATTACTGACGATTCAGACTGAATCTTAATCAAATAGCTTTGCTTATAATACAATTTTAACATTGTTTTGATAACCTACTTTTCATTGTTTGTTCTTAATTCAGAGTTTAGGTATATTCAAAAGGTGCACACATTGCTAGAACAGCCGTCTTCATCTGTCAATACTCTATTTAAAAGCAAAGCTTACTGATATGTTCATATATCTATGACGTCTTAACATTGTTGATGACATCTCAGTTATAAAGAATGATTAGTATTTCCATTGAATCCACAGGAAGCTTAAGTGACTGCCTATATCATCATATGTCTTAAAATAAACCTTAGTCAGTCATTGTGACCGTTATTGTATAGTTATTGCAATAATGCACATGCGCAGGTTCAGATCCAGACCAACAAAATTAGAGAGGACACAAGGTCTATTTTGGGCAGAACTGGAGAGCATCAAACGATGGTGATCTGGTCAAACTTGTATAAAATGTACATTAGAATACCCGCATGCAATCATGAATTTAATTTCCTTTGTTATTCTGTAACTTTTATATATCTTAACATATGAAATTATTGTATATAGAAATATTGTAATTGATTCTCAAATATTTATTGAGATGTACTTTCGGCATCATAAAATATTCTCCATAATCGATAACTGTGTGTTAGATTAGTTGGTCTACTTGTATCCAAATATTGACACCATCGGCACTTCGTCATTTTTTTCCAAGTGTCAATTCATAAAGCCAAATCAGACAGTCGCTTACCAATAGAATTCAATGTATTGGTTCTATGTACAATTAGTGATAATGAAGGAAGGGAATTTAGTCTGAGAAGGACTTGTTCATTGCAGGAACAGGGAGACCAAGATTTGATGATATGCTTAAATCTTTACATAGGCAATGTGGTCTTAAACTTACTGAGGAAATAAATAAAATACCATTTTTTATTGTCTGGATAACGGAATTTAAACAGAATTAAAACATATTACATATAGACTATTGTGATGCATTTTGCATATATTATTTCAGAAGCTTGTCAGATTGTGAAAACGTTATTAAAAACAATATATCATTATCTAAAATTTGCTCGATAGAGCAGTATGGTATCAGATAAATTTCATTTTAAAAAAAATGCCAATAAATCGTTATACTATTATATTCAATTTCTTGGCATTGAGTATAACTTAAAATGCCCTTTTACGTTTGATGACATTTCTACCTTTGCTATTTTTACACAACAAACAGCTATATGTTGCCAATGTCTGTAAAATACCTGTAAATGTCAACATATAGTTTACTATGACTGCTTTTTAAACGAATTCAAGTTATTCCTTAGAGATATTTTTACTGTAGACATTAGATGAAAAACTCACAAAATAAATTTGGTTTTGCTTTAACATCAATCAACAAGGACACTGTCACACTCTTTCTGTATTGCCTGTCTTCAATTGGAAATACGCGAACAACACTCACACAGGTTTCATGTTGATATTAAAAGAAGTGACAAACTGTCTGCGTTCGTTTTTGTCTCTGATGTTTATTCGTTATTGTACAAACGTTTATCCAATGCAGGATAAATCTTTAATTACGGTTGTATTCATAAGTCTTTTAGTATTTTACTGAACAAAGGAATATGCGTTTTACATTCAATTTAGGTAATGGGTCTTCGTCGAAAATTGTTAGTGCGAGTTGTAAAGTAGAACTGAAAGTCTCCACAAATATTTCTTTTAGGAGCTGATAAACAATAACTCCCAAGAGCCCTGCATGCTCATACGCTATCTTAATCGTTATATTTTAGTTAAACACGACTGTTTTCCCAGTGGTCAGTATTCAAAATCAAAAGGTTATACGCAGCCTAATTAACATTTCCAACTAAAAATTTATCTTATAAATTAGTACCCTCAGCAATCATTTGATGACAGCCAAGCACAACTTCCATTAATATACATTCATTTCACTGTTATTGGGATTTGCATTCATTAATGTGAATTAATTTGGAAATGAAATTTAAATAGACACTGGTACAAGCTAGTCAACTTGCAAAAATTGGTAACACTTTCAGCTTATGTGAAAATTATAATTACACTTGTTATATGTCCGTTATGACAAGCTTCGTCCGAATGATCACCTGATTGTCATAAACAACTCGCCTCAATTCTTCACTCAAGAATTGTCATGCTTTGAAATCAATCATGACCTGACAAAGATACAGTCTAATGTAATAACCGGGCTGCATAGTGACCAATGACCGGGCTCTTAGTGAAAATGATTTCAAAACAATTGCGTTGTACATAACGTACCTGCTTAAACATTAGAAAAGACAATGCTACACAACACATTTGTGTAATCGGTTGATTTTTACCTAACAGTTGAATTATTATGTTTTCTTTTCTTAGACCATGTTATGTTTAAAGACGTTCGGCGTGAAGATGTAAATCATACAAAGCCACATTAACATGGATTTACGAATAATTATGAGATTTTAACAGAGGTCCCTATTGGGTCCTATACAAGTTAATAATTACCTTAATATATGGCTTGTCATTGAGTCAAAAATTGCTCCACCAATGAAATAATACCAATCTTATGTAGTGGCTTGACAATTTTGTTTTTGTGCAATGCTTCAGTATATTTCTGTTATGTACCAATTTTTGTTGGACAAATCCAGCAAATGCCCGCAGTTGTCATCAATTAACATAGCCATTCTTGTGTACCTGTAATATCAATAAGCTGTTTGACAAAACATTTGAAAACGGCATACAAAACTAAGTTATATAACCTTAATAATGTTATCATGATCTCGTCATTATTTACAAGATAAATCTAATGATTAATTTGAAACTCTAAAACGCAGTTAACTAAACTGTTTGTATATTATTTGTATGGTTTCTGATATCGTGATATATAATTGGACAGTTTGAACGTTATAATATATCATTGAACAGAGTTGCTGAAAGGAAAATACCAGAGATATTGGAATCAATCGTTTGTTCAAAAGAGGAGAATGATTATATTTGTTAAAGAGATATTTAATCATAAACCTATTCTATCATAAATTAATATGTTTATATTTTGTTTCGTTATGTCTTTCAATTCAAGCCGTGTTTGATCATTCCTCTTTCTAACTCAAGCTACGTGAAAAGTTAAAGTTGCTCTAAATAAAAAGGCCACTCTGTAACATGTGTCTTATTAAAAAAAAGTCATTATGATTAGGATGATCTTATCTGCCAAAAACAACTAATAAAACATTTACGATATACAAACAAGGGAAAAGGAAATTCCATGTCAAAAGACAAGTGGTTCTTTATCATTTTACCCCAGCGAGTGAACCTCAAAATAATTTTAAAAATACATTTCCGATTTTAACATCTCAATAAGAAAGATACATGTTTCCATTATAACAAATCAAAACATTTGTATTCTCTCACAAAAGTATGTTGGAGTATTCTTAGAAATTCCAGTGAATCTTATTTCAAATACTCTTTCTGTATGTATTTCTGCCTGATAGATTGATTACAAAGATATTGTTTCATATGATAGTTTAGAAGTTGAAAAATCATTTTAGAAAAAAATGGCATAAAAGATGGAATTCAGTGAATTTATGTTAATATCATGTTATATCGTTCTTACAAACTTTATACTTCTCATCATACAATATGTTTCACAATAACCTAAATTATGAAATTTAAGCCAACAAAATATAATATAATCCTTTACCAATTAACAAAATTCCCAATAAATTATACTCTTGATTATAATTTGATCCTAGAATTCTTATCTATCTCTTACAAACATGCTTAAACTTTTGAAATTGGAATGGCTTAGATAAACAGTGGGAAAACCAAACTCATACACCACGTAATATAAATTGAAACTGAAGTGGACTTACGAAAGATAACATCTAAGATAAAAATCCTCTTCTCCAGAGATTTTGTTGTCCAGACGGTCTTAAAATAACTAGTGTAAATCTTTTAAAATGATTCAATTGATATATTTCAAATGTAATTGAACTGTGCTCAAGTATTTCTCAGTAGTTGAAATCTATCAATACTATGTGCAAATGAATTAGTAAACTGCATGATTGTAATGTGACCTGATAAATTCAATTGTAAGTGAAGGAATAAACGTTAAACGTGGCTTTAAGAATATTCCAGTCATTCGACACGTGCATTCAACATATTTGAAAAATAAAATCAATTATCTGTGTAATCAACATCTCTTAAAAGATCTGAGAATTCAATCAGAAAAACTTTTGAGTTTTGCTTTTAGATTTTACATGGAAACCAATATTTTATTAATTCATTTTTACAGAGGATAAATGCAAATAAAATTAAATTAAATTACAAAATCATGATTGAAGGTAAATTTCTCTCTTTTGAAAAAACTATAGTTCCTTAAAATTGTGTCCTTATTTAGGCCTCTTGAACTTGTTAAAAAGCGAGTTTATTAGCATCATCGGTCCTTCAATATCCTGGAACTAGCTGGTTAATCCTTGGTCTAAATTTCTAAACATAACTTTGACAGTTCACTATAACAAAAGAGTGTAAAACATATGAAGCAAACCTGACTTAACAAATGAAAGAGACGCATAAAGACATGCAATAGCGTTCAACATTAACCTCATTATAAATTTGCTTATATTAATTGATTTTGTCCCCCAAAAAAATTTAATATTTATTTTCTAAACCAACTTCTCCTTTTGAGTTTGAGTTTTCATTCATATTTTCTCAAGATGGTGGCGTACAGATTAAGCTGAGAAGGCGGTAACACTTTTTCAAATGACCTTCTCAACAAGATGCCAGACAGAAACGTGTACCTAAATTCTATTTCGTTTTGGATTGCAAGCGACAGAGCCCAAAGAATGATATATCATCTTCCTGACATTTGCGTCTCCATCTCTCGGCCTTATCAGGCTGGGTAATCCGTCACTGTTTTCTTTTAAGCTTCTGAGCTGTAAAGTTTTTCCATTTTTGATAAGCCAAGTGAAAACCAAAATTCAATGATATGTCACTGCAAAAGCGTAAGCTTAATAACTTGCTTAATAACCTATAAATTCTAATGGCAGGATAAACATGTGTCCCTACATGCTTCCTTTAAGTAAAGATAAATTTATGATTGTTTAGTGGCAGGGGGCCCTTTTTATATATTTTTTAAAAACAAATCAAAGATCAAAATGACTTTTTTATGTGTTGTGTTAAAATTTTGTAACTTTTAAATTTTGCTTATACTTTATTCTACGGCATTCATTATTTGACTTGATACTTCATAAAAGAAAGCTTGTTCAAGTTCATTCAAAAGATGATCTCTTCAAAATTTGTAACAAAGATAATTTACATCTTAACAGGATATCAAGAAATAAGTTCATAAGTCAAATAAAGTTAAAAATAGAGAATTATGGGGTAGGTAGATCGGAATGTTATTTGAAATCTTGCACAGGAGATCAAAAGTAATGACAAGTTTATAGAAACAGAAAAGCGTTTGAAACCTTAACGGACGCTGATTTTGTTTATCGTCAAAAAACGCTAAAAACAAACAGATTTGCTAGCTATTTCGTCAAAGGTTTTTTATTTTCCTTACTATAAAATTTATTCTCGTTGAAAGGGAAATCACATCTCAATATTTATCTGACTTGTAATAATTGTCTAATTTTTTTCAACAAGAAAGTGATATTGAGGTTCATATAAAAACAACACAACACAGCCCTTGTCACTGAATATTGTAGAAAGTTCACAAGTATAGAGTTTTATATATTAGACAAAGAATGACACATAGCCGACTTTACTCCAACATGTTTTATTGATATCTTCGGGGAGACTCAATCAAACATGTTGGAGTAATGTAGACTCCCTGAAAATATCAATAAAACATGTTGGAATAATGTTTGGTTTGGGTCAAGCTGGAGTCAATCATTCTTCATATCTTATATGTCACCGTTTTCCTCTCACAAGTCCTTAGTCTGGTATCATGTAGGAAACATCTCTAAAAATGTGCTAATAAAATGAGCTGAAGAGGCTCCACGTGTTACATTGGTGCACATATCCCTGTTATGACAGTGCGTGGCAAATAACAAAGCAGACATTACTATTTCATTATTTAACTAGGCACTTGCAATTTTTAAAAATCGGCCCAAAAAGACAAATTCGTAAATACAAATGTGTAAGTATGAGAATATACTATTATAAAGTGCGATACTCTTTCTAGCTTTGGTTGGAGCTGCCACAGTTGACAGAACCTTAACACCCGAGGCAAAAGGAAAAGTCATCGTAGATGCTGTTGTGGACCGCATCCGATCCAACTGTATATTCGCGAATGATCGGCTCTTCTTGCGTCGTCTGGCGTACGTCGAAACGTCCAATGGAGAAGATCCCAAAACCTACAGACCTGGTTACCATGGAGGGATTTGGCAGGTACGCAACAGCTTGTTATTTTATTTTGATGATTTCTAAATGCACAAAAGGTTTCAGATAGGAGAAAGTTTTTCATATTGAATAAATGAAAGATTTCCCTAACATGTTTTGCAATGAGTTATCCTCCATACCTCAGATTGACGAAGACAAGTTCCAAAAGATCAGCTGCAGAAATTCTGGCATATCTGGCATGTGTGATCTGATCAAATCCAACTTCAATATCAACTGGTCTAGAGTCAATTGGACGGATTTGAGGATTCCACTTTTCTCTGGATTAGCGGCAGCGCTCTTCATCAGTGGCGAAATACGCACCCCGCCGATTGATTTATCCACCCAAGCAGAGTTTTGGGTCAATTATCTGCGCCCTGGAGGCAATAGGTCCGACTTTGAGAACAAAGCTCGACAGCTCACAGGAAGCAGTAAGAAAAGCCTTAAGAACATTTCCCGTTATTGTTCTTTATATAGCTTGTTACCATGACATAAATTTCTATGTATACAATATAATTGTCTCAAAACGATTACGCTATTTTATGGATAATAACAATTTATGATTGTTCATATTTGTTTAGAAATAATGTTTTATTTTAATATCTGTCTTAAATGATTCAGGTTGTAAGACTGAGATTGACCTTGCTTTCCTGCTTGATGGATCTGGAAGTGTGAGCGGGAGTGATTTCACACGCATGCTCAACTTTATCAAGACGGTTGTTGACAAGCTTGAGGTGAATGATGATGAGGTCCATGTCTCCGTTCTTGAGTACTCCAGCGCAGTAGGTGACACAATCACCTTCAATGACTTTACCAGCAAGGCAAACCTGATAACAGATATTGGTAACATCAGGAAGCCAGGTGGCGGCACCAGCACACATTTAGCAATCCAATACTCCACGTCTGTGCTGTTCAACACTACCACAGGTGCCCGTCCTGGTGCCAAACGGGTTGCAATCCTGTTGACAGACGGTGCGTCAAATAATTTTGCTCTTACAGTAAGTGCTGCTGCCGAAGCTAAAGCCAAGGGCATAACTATGGTTACTGTGGGGGTTGGAAATCCCAATCTTTTAGAAATAGAGTCCGTAGCAACAGCGCCAAACTGCACTCATTCCTTTGTATTGCGGAACTTTTTGGAGGTGGACTCATTGCTGTACCAACTCAAAGACAGGTCCTGTTCAGGTATGATGCAATTTGGTTTTGCCAAAATGCTTAGACCTAGCTGTAAATAATCAACATTCCGGAACAATTTGTTCCAAGATATGATTTTAATTTGTGAATAATTTTCTTTAGAATAGATTTCCTTTGAGGTGAGCCCAATTTGTCGACTTAGAGAGAACTTTTGAGAGAGCTAGTTTCTTTGATTTATTCCAGTTAAACACTGTTGTTATTTCTGCGATTGATGGTATGGAGTGTGCGAAGTAACTTAAAAATATGTTTGTATTCAGTTATTTCACCGTCAACTTAGGTACTTTAGGTGAATAAGTGAAACAATATTCATATACAAAGATAATTTTAGGATACATGTGCATCAGGAACTATTGGTCACTTAAATATTGTTCAGAAAAGGGAAGCAGTTATTTTATTTAGGCAATGTTTCTACCCTCTGTCTCTAGCATCCACCTCGCTGCCACCAGTCGATGAAGGGAGGAAAACATCTCGAAAAATACCGGAAAATTCTACGGTCAGTGAAACATTTGATGTCAAACTTCCCAATCAGGAAAGCAGTGGAAACGGAAGTAAAGGAGATTCACCCGATTCCTCTAATGTGCAGCCTGTCATAGTAAGTTGAATATAAGGAAATGCGTTTTACCATTTAAATTTTGTAGGAATGTCATCTGATCTGTATCAATTCATTGTAGGTTTTGACATTTCCCGCCTTAATAATGAAAAACAATTATAAAATAGTTCTAACGAATAATGTTAACTTTTATTTCTGCAGTAGGAATTTAAAACTCTAATAACTTATTGCTGACAATGAAATCTTTCAATGAAGAAAACTGAGGTGCAGTGTGGAAATCTGGAGATCTTCGCCTCCTACAACACCCCCCGCCCAGGACCAGCCTTTTATGACATACACGACAGCGCCAGGGATGATAACCCATCCCTCATTTACCTCAACAGCACTCGGCAAGGGAAACCACTCTACATTACAGTGGTTGCGTCACGTGTTCCCGCCATTGATGACGTCACTTTCTGTCTCCACGCCTCCTACAACATCTCCTTAACTACCTTACCAAGGAGTAAGTAAATGATAAAAATTCTGTCCCCACATGTCATGGGAAAAGGTTTGGACAAAAAAAATCTTAATTTCAACTTAATATTTTTTCAAAACTTCAGATGTGGGTTGTGTTTACTTTCTTATCGCTGTTCCTTCGGTTCAACCATTGGTTGTTTACTTTTTAGTAATAGCAGAAACTTTTGTATGCATTGCATGTGTTTTCTTTTAACAAGTCACTTTCTAAAGATACTCATCATAAAAATGTTGAAATATTCAGAATACTTTTGTTTCAGGAGCCGAAGTTGTGTGTAGAGTCGGTGACACAGAGCGAACGTGCACAGCTGAAGATTTCCGGTCAAGCAAATACAGTTTTCTACTGTGTCAAGGTTGGTAGCAAGTTTTTGCTTTATTGAAAGGAACTGTGTTGTTAATTGCATATGTAAGTTCACTTCACAACCAAGATGTTCCTACAGAGTTATGAGCTACAGAGTTATGCGAACTCACACCACATATTTATTGTTCTTCCAGATGCTGACGAGATCAACAACCCATGCACTGCCGGTAAAGTGAGTAAGCATGAACATCCCTCGGACATGACAAAGTTCATCCGATGTGACGTCACAGGCAAGATGTACATCACGCAGTGTCCGGATGAGGAAACATTCAACATGAACACAGAAAGCTGTGGGAACGAGGTCGTCGGACCTGACAATGGGTCTTCTCTTCCCTCTTCATTGACCAGTGAATGCACAGCAGAGAATCTGGTAAGGGGAAGGTTCAACTTCAAACATCCTTCCGACTTGACAAGCTACATTCAGTGCGACGCATTTGGCAGAGCGTGGGTCATGCCATGCGCCTCAGGGCTCCACTGGTCTGTGAGCGGCAACACTTGCTCCTACCCTCGAGATTCCAACAATTGCAAGTCAGCTCCGGACGGGGCTACGTTTGCGCATGCGCAGCCTAATATGTATGTCCTGTGCAACTTTGGCAAGGAAGTGGTGATGCCTTGTGCTCCCGGACTGGTGTTTGACAGTGCAATGAAGATGTGTAAATCTCCCTCATTGTAACAGGTCTATTTAAACTCGACCAAATATACGATCCAAGACAGTCCCTCAAATCATTGGGCTAATTATATTGAGTTCTTTATTTGTAAGCGTAATATCTACCCTATATTTTTGATTAATAAAGTTAGGTGCATAATAATCCTAGTTTCTGTTTCATTTTTCATACACTGTTATATTAAAATGTTCATAACAGTTACCTGCTAAAATCGTCTGATTTCAATTTGTGTTCTTCATCACTTGAAGTTTCAAAATACCGAATAAGAAATAGACCACGCATCCACGAAATATTAACAAATATAAGTCGAATTATTGCTTTTGTTAGCAATTTCAATTTATCATAAGTTATTGTCTTTCAATACCACGTTCATGCCTTAATAGTGCATACAGGGTACCTCAATATGAACACAAACCAAGCCGTGTAATTATCTTTAAGGATCAAATGACAATTATTCTAATAATAATGCTGGTGGAATTAACTACAGTGAAACTAGCTGACATAGCCTGAAAGAAGATGTTAAACCTTAAATCCCAATATATAAATAACATACTAATTAAGTTTAATATTTAATGTGGTATGTGTCATTACGTGTTTTTAAAATGATGTCTTTCTTAACTTTTGCAGTTAATTGCTACTTCCTTCTCCAAAACCACATTTGACATGATTATTCAGGAAACAGACAGAGCAGATAATATTTTAACAAATATAAGATAGATTACTGAACAGGGATAAGTTCTCTGCATTCGGAACTGACCCTTCTAAATAACCCTACTAAATGAAAGAGTTATCAGACTATGAAACCTCTTCATGTACCATAAAGGACTATCACTCTCTTTAAAATCATAACTGACATGCAACATCATTCAAGATAAACAATTTAATAAAACTAAACAATGCAATCAAGAATCAAGTTAAGCACATGGTTGTTGAATGAAGCGCACCTACATAATCATGATGCCAAGCATGAATATTCATGGAGGGATAGCTTGTGACCTTTCGGAGATCGCATTTACTGTTTTGTTATTTCCTCAATCCCTATTTTGTGAAAAGATTGCCAGATTACTCATATTCCTGATAGACTTAGTGTAAGTGCTTTACGAAATACAGTAGGAAAAAGGGATACAACCTAGAAAAACCTAGACAATTCAAATTGATTCACCCGGCTGTCTTGGTATAGTATCACTGTAAATGGTGAACCCTTAGTGTGTATGATTATTGAAGAAGTTATTGATTCTATATAAACGTTTTCTCTTACCTTAGATGATACATTTTTGTATTCAGTTTATCACTTATCTCTATCGAAGAAAGTCAATATTTTCACACGCTTAGCGAGAGATAAATGATATCACACTTACAACCAAAAGTGTTATTGAGTTTTTGTAACCGAAATATGGTTGTTTTATGTCTAAAACTGCTTCAAATGAGGGGTTTCTTGCGACGTCATAGGAATATAATTAAACAAATAGAAAATGATAGACAGACGTGGCCCCGCGAATATGAATTACCGTTAAAGGCAAAAGCCTTAGTGTTTATACCCAGACAGGTCCATAACTATTATCTCAAAATATTCATCACTGGAACCAGATTGTCTAATTATGCTAAAAAGGACAACTCATGCTTGATGTCCTTCATGGCTGAGTGTCTGAAGGGGTTGTAGTTGTGATTGAATAGCTTAATGATAAATAATGTTTTCTTCATTTGGAGAAACGTTAGTATGGCTGACATTCAATTGCAATTACATGTACCCAAAACAGAAAAAGCATACAGTAATGATTGCTATCCTTTATTTAACAATTCTGTCATTGTTTCCTAGAAATCTTGCAAAAAATTGTGTTAAATAATTTGGAAAAGTTCCAAACATTGAAAAATGAGAAACTAACAACATACTGAGTGACAGAGGTTATTTTACCGCTATGCAACAAAAGTCAAAGTAATTGCAACAACGTTTTGGGACTGGTGTATTCAACGAAAAATATCCGATCCTTTTTCGTTGAGCATTTACTATAATTGTCTGAAGAAAATAAAAATCAATACGACTTATTGTCTTAGAAATAAAATATATTAAGCGAAATATGTTGTATTGTAATGAACACTGTAATGGGGAAATCAACAAAGGTCTAAATTGATACAGATAGAGTTTTTGTTTAGTAATACTGAAGAAACGTATTTGTCAAATTAACTACCTCAAAGTGGGTTTTGAATCATTCATTTTTCATTGAGGTCAACTCGTATCCAAAGATAATTATTTGCATAAGAATTTGGTCATTGTAGTTAAATTGCTTTGTGGGGTATTTTCAATAAGCACAGTAAGTAAAGTGTTAGAACAGAGAAACAGTTTACCATGAAACTTCAAATGTTCATTGATTGCTAACATCTTTAATATCAAACCTATAGACTATAAACATTTTGATATAAAAAAAAAAAACCAAGAAAAAGTTTTTAAAAATAGTAAGGTTCAGTTCTTCAGTTCTCCGTTATTTCCGCTCATGTTAACTTTTAAAAGTCTACAGATGAAACAGATTTAACAATTAAAGGCGGTTCTAATTCCAGTCTTAATGCAAAAGCTGAGGTGTAGTAACTTACGTAGTCCAAGGCTTTGTAACCAAGCAAACACATGATGTACTGCTTTAAAAGCCTGTGCATGTTCAAACGTTTGCAGTCATTCAATGCTGAAGCCCACCTGTGTCTCTCTCTTCATGGCAATAACTTGTCAGTGTCTTTCAAAATATTTTGGGAGATACTTACAACTGCAACAACTATAAGCTTAGGCTGAGAGTCGAAAACATCAAAGGGCTTCGATTATTTTTAACCACAAAACTGCATTTTAAAACACTTTCAAAATGGTTATTGTCAATCATTTTGAGGATATGCATCCTCTCTTTGAATGGTAATCATTGTACCAAAGGAAAAAACAAAGTAATTCTCAGCAATTCAATGATTTATGCTTTCAATTTAAAAAACTGATTCATAAAATATTTTATATAATATCTTTTCCTGGACACTACAATCAAATATTTAACTTACTCTTTAATATTGAGTAAGGCAATTGCTTGAAAAGGTATCATATTGAAATAAACCAAAGTTTGTAATGTTATGTTTAATATGCCTTGACTAACCTACCTGTTTATTTTTGTTTGTTATTTTCATATTGTACATTTTACAAAAGACTATCAATGTATGCTTGAATTAAAATCATGCAGGAGTACGTTCTAGATGACAATCATTACCAATGCAACCATAATAGTCACATTGAAATTTGAAGCAATTAATATGCAATCATAATTTTATAATACTAGCATGTAGACATATGAATAAAACATTTACTGCGAATATTTTACGGGAGAAAAAGCCATATACCAAACCGTCTAGCGTAAAGTTACTTGGTATGTGGAACAATCAACACAATGATTTTGATAGATAGAAAAAGTTTCAAACACACTTTATGCGAGACACATGGGATAAAGTTTGCAGTAGTGTATTAATCAGTGATATATGTATTTCACATTTTCCCTTGAGATAAGATATTTGATTTTTACTAATGTGTATTTTCTAGGTATCCCAATGAATGTAGGTTGCTGTAGGCATTTGGTCATTAAATAATTTACAAATCGATTTCTATGATTTCCTATGAAACAAATTTTTCCAGAATATAATTCTGAAAAAACGTTCTCACAGGTTTGTTTTGCCAGTACAGGTTATGGTGAACCTCCTTCACTGTCACTACAGAAAACAGACACAGCACATTTGACAAATTAGGCCTCATTTCTCATGACAGGGCTCAGTGCTATGGATTATGCGCTGCATTATTCAAGGAAAGCACAGATCTTTCATGAGCAAAGAATAGATAATTCAATCACTATATTCAGCTGCTCCTTTTATAGTTTTCTCATTTTTGTCATATTTTTAGATGCGAAAGATGCGAAAATGTTCAGTGATTGGATGGGTTGGAATTGATAGAATTATGTAAGTTTAAACCAGTGATAAAAAACGTTCATGAAAGTAATCGAAAAGACAGAGGACACATCTGGGGGAAAGGGATCGAATAGTTTAAGAAACAGACGGAAAGAAAGGGAGAATGATTATTAACCACAACACCTTATCGTCCCAATCATAATTTTGATAATTTTGATCGCAGCACAAATGACAACATATTTTTTTTAATTATTGACAGAGTCATGCTTTCATTTCATCTTTTTACAAGACAATTATACGATGCTGTTTCTAAAGTAAACTTTTGGACATAAAACAGTGCATATATCTATTGGTTAAAGAACATGGTGTTAACCAGCAATGACTGAATACAAAGAATATTAACATCATCATATAATTTCACTTAAAGGTTGTCTATTCAAGTCGTAGTAGCTAAGGGTTGTGAATTTTTTTTTCTACTTTTGTTTTCGATGGCTAGAAGGCATCCAGAATTTTAGTAATTCAAAACCCTGCTTTCCATCTCTCACTATGATCTTCTTAATGTGTGTTCCCTCATCTTTTCGATCGAAAGATGAATTAATCATCTGAAAAGGTAAACGGATTATATCGATTTATATTCATTCTGAATAATAAAAGAAAGATAATGGACTTACTATAATGAAATTCAAATATATTTCTTGAATGATCAATGTTTCCCTTATATTCATGATTTCAACGTGATATCCATGTTATTATTCTAAAATTTCGATATTAATTATTTTGGTGTCTTTGATAAAGGAAATACTAAATAATTTGATTTTCACAACATTTGTCCCAGAACCACCATTAGGTACTAATATAGAGGTAGAATATTAACAGCTGTCCTGTTGTGATTAAGTTAAAACGAATTAATTCCATATTCAATATAGTATGATAGGTATCATTATTTTCTGTCACATTTGTTGCAAAGTTTGTGTAAATATTTACAGCAATAAAACAATAAAATGTTATACGGTCCTAACAGAAGTATGGGTTTGCTCGTTTAGGTTTATTTGTGAGCATGCCTAAATATAGATAACAAATTCATTGTCAGCAATTTTTAAATTCATGTTTTCAATATTAGCAAAGACCATTCAAAAGTCTATCATATTATATATCTATTATAATTTTCTGGTTACTACTATCATATATGTCTCTAACTTTGTTTATTGTGTAGATCGTTTTCTTGAAAGTACTTTAGCGGAGTTATTGCCCTTGATCCATTTCAGATGCTCTGTTTGAGCAGGGACGTATTGACAGGAAGACCAATCTTTTTTCTTGGAGGTGACTGGGTGTCTGTAAATAACTAAGCAATGTAAACGACTGCATTGTTGACAGACAATCGATCCCTGATGGGACAATTAGGAAACTGATGTACGTTATAATAATAACCCATCTGGCAAGAGATGTTGATGACTATGTTTTCTCACTTAATTATAAAAAAGGAATTTTAATGTCAGGTTCATATTGAATTTCATAATTTAATCATTGATATAAATACTGTCAACGATTATTTGAAATGGAGATGATGGCTTCTGATATCATGAACTTAAAAAAACATATACATACTTCATACATGCCAATTCTTGACAAAAGTTGAACCTGGAAAACATGAAGGGTAGTCATTGCTCACAAACATTTCATATTAATTCATTTAAGGCAATTTGTTGAAGACATTTCAAAGTTTAAGGCATATGGGTCGAAATGGTGCTTTTGATATTAAGGTGAGGTGAGATGATATTGAGTTAAATGCGGCTTTCAAGAATTTTTCACTTTTTTCACGATACATTGCTAAGGCTTGTGGTGAAACCTATGAGCATCGGTCGGAACTAGCGAACCATGAGTGTTGGTATTAAGAATTTAAACATGAGTATGATATGCTGGTTAGAAACTTCACAACACGCAAGTCGCAGTAGTTTCAAACTCACTTTTCCAATGATGACAAAAACAGCTTGTCAAACTCTTTTCTATAAGAGGAGAAAATGCAATTGATGCATACAAGTAAAACATCCTTAATATGCCTCAATTACCAAATCGAACAAATGAAGACTATTAATAGTACTAATTGTAAAGTGTTCGAGAATCTAAACTGAAATGGACTTTATATTTATAGAATAGCATTGGTTTTCGAATGGAAATTACAATGGTTGCAAAGTATGTATTGATTTCGCTTTATCTGATTTCTCTGAAAAAGAAAGTATTGTCTTTTATCGTGGAAGATCTGATAATGATTCAGTTTATGTGAAAGATACATCAAATTAATTCAACAATTAGTCGTGGTTCTTAAATCAAACTGTACTAGAATATCATCTTAATTATCTTCACAATCGTTTTCAATTTTCAACAACAACACTCTAATAAACTATATTAGAAATCGTATTTAATATTACAATATGAAACCAACATGAATATGTTTTTATCAGTTTCATTGTTGCCTCCTGGACATACATTTCATATTTGGCTATGTTTTTGTATTGCTAATTATTCTGTTTTCCCCTCAAGGTTATAATCATGAGAATAGATAAGACAATATTTACTGCATGACTGCATGACTACTGGTGAACGTTATACTTAATAACCATCATATTATAATTATTAATCACCGGAGCCACATTTCAAGGAGACATGTTCACCTGCATGAACATACATGGACATATAATCATATTTATCGATGAAATTGCACTTTCTAATTTTTGTTTAATTGATATGTAACAGTTGATATTAGTTTCATGTTTCCTTGACTAAGCTGAATCCATACATAAGGATAAACAGATAAAATAAAAAAGGCTGCTTATCTAAATACAAGATTAAACATTTTAGGACATATGTGACAAAAACTGAATTTATACAGTCCACATTTAGAAAAAAGGTATGGCTTTTATTGAACATTTGAACAGTCAGCGACTACTAAAATATCAAAAGTAATGCGTAATTGTTTTGTTTAGATATTAAAATCAAACATCGTTTATAAGCAAACAATATTTTTTCCCCACATTAAGTCACGGCTTTGGCAATACCAACACATTGACATGATAAATGTTTTCATCGAAACTCCATTAGGGGAGATAATTTGAAAACGAGTTTTGCCTCATGAGATACTTATTGGTGACGGTACCATAATCAGTATAAATGTTTTTATTAAGGACCGATACTATAATAATAATATTTTTTCATATACAAGGCCATAAATAAACTGAGGTACAAAAAGAACTTTACACCCATTTATTTCACCCACACAGTAAAGATAATAACAAATTTATATGATAGACCTGGTATATTACCTAATGTTCAATGTTGTTATTTGAAAAAAGTTATTTTCCACATATACAGAGTTCGAGTCATTGAAATGACAAAAGGGGTGTGAAATCATTTTTACAGTCCACAATTTTAAAAGCATGTCATTTAGTGATGTCAGTAATGAATGTTTTTGTCATATCAAGTGCACGCAATGCAACATCAATATTGGCGTTGATGCAGACCACAACTCGACGTTTCATGGATGACATAAGGCATCTGATGACGTCAGCGGGAATCTGTCTCCACTCCTCATGAAGTAGCTGTTGCAGTTGCTGTCTGGTCTGTGGCTGCTATTGTCGACGTTTCAGTTGTAGTCCAAGATGATCCCAAATATGTTCTATGGGTGAAATTTCCGGGGAGCGCGCTGGCTATGGTAAAACATTTACGTTGTTCTGTGCATGGAAGTCTTTGGTCAATCTTGCAGTATGGGGTGTGGCCTTGTCTTGTTGAAACATGGTCTCCTGTGCCTGTTGTTGAAGGAATGGCAGTACTACGGGGGTGAGTACTTGGTCTTGGTCCGCCTGAGCATTGAGATTTCCTTGTATAGTAATCAGAGGTGTCTTTTGATCACCACAAATTCCTCACCAGACCATCACTCCACCGCAACCAAAGGGATGAACCTGGTGCATGTCGCTCTCCTTTACGTCAAAACACTTGTACTCTACCGACGGATTGGTGAAGATTAAACTGACTTTCATCACTTAAGAGCACCCACAGCCAATTCTGCCGATGCCAACGTTGCATAGTCCTTGTCCAGCGTCGATGTTGACGGTTCAAGGGCATCCCACGTAGAAGTCGATAGGCCCGGATGACTGCAGCACGTAATCACCTCATGACGGTGTTTCTGTAGATGTGTTGTCCGAGTGCCATTGCTGCCGTCGCCGTCATTGTCAGTCTGTTACGGAGGTGAATAACCCGGATGTAGCGGTCTCCTAGGGGCGTTGTTACTCTAGGTCTGCCATTCCTGGGACGATCAATGGTCTGGCCAGCCTGTTTGAATCGTCTAAACGGGTTGGTTTAATGAGGGTTTGTCTGTTGCAACCAAGTTTTCTTGCAATATGGCTGTTTGTTGCCCCCACCTGGGACATACCGACGGCTCGCTCTCGTTGCTCTGGTGTTAATCTTGGTATTCTTGTCATGTGCTTTTTGTCGCAATAGTATCAGTTCATCATGCGGATAAACTATTATACTGTTTGGGCAAGGATTCCACATACAGTCACAAACAAATCATGAATTTCGAGAAACATCGATCAAAAGCAAAAAGAAATTGAACTTGGTTTGTTATTTATCTGTTGTGTGTTTGGTTTATCATACTAACCAAAGATTTCGATATTATTTTATATATTTCAAAAATATTTACTACTATGGTTATAAATAATGACAAGAATTATATGGATAACAACTTCTTTATTCATTATATGCGACGTTTCGACACATATCCTTGTGTCGTTCTCTCTGTGTTGAAATGATGCATATGATGAATAAAGAAGTTGTTATCCATATATTTCTTGTCATTATCGTCATTCCAACTTCTAAAATGCCTCTAAAAGAAGCTACGGTTGTAAAGTTTCTTTTGTACCTCAGTTTAAGACTACACTGTCGTTTCAACCCTTCAATCATCATCTTTAAGAGAAACATTTCTGAAATAAAGTTACAATTACCTCAATGTGAGATCAGCTGAAAGCCTATGTATAACTTCTTCACATAAAGTTTGTTTCATTACTTTAAAATTTAGTGCAAATCTCATGTAATTCAAGCGCCATTCTTCCATAAGGACGAATTTTTAGAGATGAAAATATACTCCAATCATATACTTGATAATACTCAAAGAACAACAGGATAACTACATAATGGGATATGTCATTATGTTGACCAATGTTGCTTGTGTTGACCAAACATTTTTCAAATATATATTTTTTAAATAACATTTTATTGCAGTAACAAGATAATCCCAATTTTTTGTATCTTTCACATTAGGAGAATGCAAAACTTTTTCTTGAAATGAAAACTAGGAATTGGTGACTAATTTAATTTTAGAAAAATGATTGGTTTACATAGGAATTATTACACAATGAAACACCGTTTGTTTAGCAACTGCAGTTATGAAAAAAGTGAATATATTTCACTTGATCCATAAACTTAAGCATTTGTAAAATTATAAGTACTATAGAACATAAAGAGAAATTATTGATGATGACTCTTATATATTAAGCAATGCTAGAAATTCCAAGGATGTTAAAGTGTCAATCTGTCATCATGATAAATGTTAATAAACTGTATTCTATAAAGTTTCTTATGTTTATTCATATTGTCACTGTAAGATAGCAACGAGTTAGGAAATGACTTTTTAAAGAAAAAAGGCGGTATTTCTCTTTAGAATGAAACCCTTGTTTAAATTTGCAATAGTTTGCGGAGCGACCCATAATATGATTAAACTTTTTCCACATATTAGTTTAATTTTTATCTTAAAAATCTAAATATAATAATGTGCTTCTTAGATTTACATTTTAGAAGTTGGAAGCAACTAAGTACAAATAATTTATGGATGACAATAATAATGACATAATTTTGTTGTACTTAATGTATGTGTGTAACTTTAAAATAGCATTGAATAATATCATCAGTGATAGAATAAATAATATCATTTTGATGAACAAAAGTGTTTTATAATTACATTACTTGGGAACTTGCAAATATGATGTAAGTAAGTGTCCCAATAAATTCGACTCAATAATTCATCTTTTTGACAAAACTAAATTTACTCAGAAGATGAGGAAACTGCATGTTCCTGTCACATACGTAACATAGACGCATATCATTTTCATATCAGAAAACATTTGGCATGAGTTTGTCAAACATTGTTGCCTAACATGCAAAACATAAATAAATTAATTCCATATAAAGTTTTCATGTCCAAATATGTTTGGTAAATAAAATAATATAAATCACAACTTTAACCATTATTAACTATTTTTGTCAACATTTTCAGGAATTTTGTTTGATCAACATTGTATTATGTTTATTCAAATGCTTCTTTGTACTACTTCAGAATTGTATCCGTCTTACAATATGTACTCTTGTTTTTACCTTTAAATGTAGAGAAGGCATTGCTCTAATGTCTGTACAGTGTAGTGATATAATGTTGCTGCAATCTAATTTTTTTACAAAAATGATGATTTCACATTGGAAATTTTAAAAGTGTTACTTTGGTTCATAATTAGCAGCTCTACGCCTTCTTCACAACAAAGAACACGAGATGTTGAAACCTTATCCCTTAAACGCTTTTTCATCTCATGTTTATGGTTCTTACTATATAACAATAACATATCATAAACGGCATCTTTGCAAGCCTTCTTAAACATTCAATCATCATATTACTCCTCAAGTCAATAAAACATAGATTTTCCTGTAAAATGGTGATTGTGAACTGAAATTCTAACTCACAAAGCATTTTAAAAACTTCTCCATAAAAAGATTAAACACAATTGTTTAAATCCTCTATAAACTTAGCAAAAAATCAGATGGACGCAAACACGCTGTTATGAATGTCCCAAATATATGACTTGGTAGTATGATTCATTAATAATCTTTATACATGCAGACAGCTGTAACATAATCTGCATTGTTATAAGTCATAACTGCATATTAGTGTGAAAACGTGCAGGTGTGGTCACATGTGAGTTCCTGTCACATGCAAAACTTATGCGCGCACACAATGCATGTTTACTGCATTATATGTGCTAGATCCTGTTTCACTGAAATCTAAATTTGAACATTTGACACCTTCAACATTATGGGGTGGCGTTTGGGTGTATCCAGATAATTTCAAGTGATAACATTAATTCTAGGTTTATAGAATTTAAAGATAACAGATGTTTAAATCAATCGAAATCTATCAACCTGTTGATGATCATCATACTAAAGTATGGTAGCCCTAGGCATGTATAACAAAAGTTCTAAAGCACATAAATGTTCATGATTTTGTAACATGCTAGTCAGTTGGAGCTGCAAAACTCTCTGACAACTATGGAGATATCCTTCAGTGTTCTTCTGCTGCTGCTTCCTTCAGGTAAGGTTTTTGCTACAAAACATTTTAATCATACACATAATGATGAAATATAAAGCTGCCGAAAAAGATTGTTTCACTCTGTAAGAATTCCCATCTAGAATCAGCCTTTTGGAACATTTTTTAATTAGAAGATAAATAATTGCATTCCGTCGGTTTTAAACTAAATTTGAGGGTGTTGTATAACAATGAATCCCGGAAATTTTACAAATGCAACTATTTATCGATATTGTAACATGACCGTTAGTTATAAGAAATTTAAGAACGAACTCTGTTTTTGCGTACTTATTTGTGCGTGTAAAGGACATTGCGACTGTTCTATTTCTGTAAGAGGTGTGTTAATGTCTAACCTAATGTGAATACTCGGCATAATTCACATTACAAACATCGTACTGATAATACCAAATGGTGGCATTCGTAACAACGATACCTTACAACATACTTGTTTAATTTGAGACCGAAATCAACAATCAAAAAGCTCATAGAAAAATATCGTAAAACCCCAAGTACAAACGTCTTAAACTAGCCCAAGACCATTGTGACAGCGACGCAAACATTGTGACGTCAAAACGGTTGGCATTTTTGACGTCATACCATGGAAACGGCATTCGAAAGAAGGCGGCTGCATGAAACTTTGCGGCAAACTTTGACTTAGTATGCCAGTTTAAAATATTTTCATTCTCCAAAAATAAATCATATTGTATTTTATTTGTAATATTTACCGGTAGACACAATCTAAAAAATGACAAAGACAACTGTCAAATCGGAGTACGGCACTTATTTCCTAAGAAACTGGACAATTAAAACTTGAGTCGGGCCGGCGCTAGTGAACATGTTGTATCAATTCGCGGTGATTCGCCTTAACTAATTTGCGGGTATTCATTGTCATTCAACATAGGGTAATTTTTTCAAATCAACCAATCAGAATCGAGAATACAACGAATTCATGTTACAATTACTCATCATCTCTAAGCAAAGCAATTTGCTGTAAAAGAAGTATATGATCATATTTGCACCAAGTGTATGGCATTACAAGGAAGGTGGAGAGTTTCTTGCAACAGATTCATCATTTACTCGTTGCCTGATTACTTTTCACTGCAGTTGTATTCATACCGTTTCAACATTGTCTATCTATATTTTTTTTTCAAGGTATCGTATTTTACGTGAACATTACTTCAAAATAAACCGATTTCCCCAACCTTTTGAGAGTTGATGCATAACATTTCATTATATTAATGGTTTAATGAGTAAATAGTCTATCTCCAAGCTGTTAAGTGCCCAAACATGTTCCTCAACAATATATATATATATTTAAACATCAAAATGCCTATCATATTGTTAATAACTGGTGCCGTCTGTTGGTGAATTTCACTTTCAATAAATGTTTCTAATATTCATTTGTGAAATTTATCCATTAAATTTTATTTAAAATAGTTCTTGACTCTATAACATACTTAACAAATGTTCACAGGGTCACCTTAGGAGCTGCAAAAGAATCACCAATTCCATGTATTATATCATTATCAGCTTTGGAGTCTTTATACCAGATTTAAAATGTTCTAAGCCTTTTTTCGAAATCAGTGACGAGGGAAAATGTTTTTCATAGATTAGAATACAATCCTAGTTATGAAAACTGTACAAATGTTTCAGTTTTCTGAGCCTCTTGATTCTGCAGAAGAAGATTAACTTAGGTTTGAGGACGTCTTCTTTGTTGCCTTCATTAGTGTTCACAGGGCCACTAAAACTAAAACTACAAGCTACCTACAAGCTAAGGTGACTGTATACCAAATTTCAGCTTTCAATGCCACTTTGGCCCTTTTATATTTAGATTTCAGGAGCTTGTGTTTGTTTCTGTAATGTTTATTTTATAAGAAGTAAATCCAAAAGTGTAGCCAGATCAGGCAGAAAAGGGATCAAAAGTATGACGGAAAAACAGAAACATGGGCAAAGTCAGACATAGACAGCAAGTTAAAAATTAAAGCTATTGATTCCGTAAAAAGTAAGATTCACTTAACGGTTATTACCATATGGATAGAAGTTCCAAAGTAACAAGCACACAGATTCGGCTACATGGTTCAAATGTTACGAAAAACATTTTGAATAATATGAATGTTAACATGTACTGCAGCCACAACGTTTTTGCTCCATATTCCCCGTGCCTAATTGTAAGTAGCAATGTGAAACGCAGCATAGCTCACTTGGAGAACCAGAATGACAAAATGTTACAATCAACCCATTTCAATGTAATTCTAAAAATCCTTCCAAGTCCGAAGTTACGTCCAGAACCGTAACAAGTGCATATTTATTTCATTTGCACTTCATACAAAAGGTTATTTAATATAACGTAATATTAATAATAACGTGACCAGCCGAAAATTTTACCAATCTTAACTTTCAAGGAAGATTGAAGGTATTTATAAAGGTGATCTGGAGATAGATGTATTGCCATGTGTCCATGAGTTTACGTTTCATAGTTCTCGTTGATATCAACCTCGCAGACACTAGTTATTGCTCTTGAGTTGACCTAAACACCAGATAAACCTATTGATTTTTTTAGTAGGTGACTAGTTTGATCCTGTGTTATAAAAGCCCCTTACTTAGAGATTATGGTAAATGCAACTGACTAAGTTTGGTAATATATTATTATATATGGGTTTTTTTATTTCTAGCATTGGCTGGCGCAGCCAAAGTTGACAAAACGTTCACAGCCAAAGCAAATGGAAAAGTCATTGTAGATACGGTTGTAGACCGTATCAGATCAAACTGTATATTCGCGAATGATCGGCTCTTCTTGCGTCGACTAGCGTTTGTCGAGACGTCAGATGGAGAAGATCCCAAAACCTACAGACCTGACTACCATGGAGGCATTTGGCAGGTAGGTAACAGCGTGTAATTTCACCGGTTGCACTTTAAAGCTTTGTAAAGAAATATATATGATTCAAACATGGCAAGATTATACGCTAATGTTTATATATACAGAAGACATCCTCAACTTCTAATTATTTAACAAACACATTATGGCAATGAATTGTCCACTTTACCTTAGATTGACGAGGACAAGTTCAGAAATATCAGCTGCAACAATTCCCTTACATCTGGCATGTGTGACCTGATCAAGTCCACCTTCAATATCACCTGGTCTAGAGTCAACTGGACGGACCTGAGGACTCCACTTTTCTCTGGATTGGCGGCAGCTCTGTACATACGTGGCAATACGTACACCCCACCTATTGATATAACAAGCCAGGCGCAGTTTTGGGTCAGGAACTTGCGTCCTGAAGGCAATGCATCCGACTTTGACAGCTGAAAGGAAGCAGTAAGATAAGCAGTTTCCAGTAATTTTGTAGATTCAATTAAAAAAGTTGTGGAAAGGACCTTCCACAGTTACTTTGTTGAAAATGTTTATAATGTAGGTTTAATTAACAATCAAAAACCTTTAAAAGATATGCAACCGATAGGAAAAATATATTTATGTATATAGTATAAGAATAAAGATACCTGGTGTGTCTTTTGCTTGTCAGAATCAACATATCTCAATATTTCAGATTGTACTGAAATGGACCTTGCTTTCCTGCTCGATGGATCAGGAAGTGTGAGTGCGCTTGATTTTGAACGCATGCTCAAATTTATTCAAACAATGGTTGACAAGCTTGAAGTGAGTGAAGAAAAAGTGCATGTCTCTGCCCTTGAGTACTCCAGCGCAGTAGGTGACACAATCACCTTCAATGATTTTACCAGCAAGGCAAACCTGATAACAGCTATTGGTAACATCACGAAGACAGGTGGCGGCACCAGCACACATTTAGCTATCCAATACGCCACGTCTGTGCTGTTCAACATTTCCACAGGTGCGCGCCCTGATGCCAAACGAGTTGCAATCCTGCTGACAGATGGGGCTTCTAACAATCGTAATCTTACACTGAAAGCTGCTTCTGAGGCAAAAGCCGAGCGTATAACTATGGTTACTGTTGGTGTTGGTAATCCCAACCTTATAGAAATAGAGTCCATAGCAACAGCACCAAACTGCACACACTCCTATGTGTTGCAGAACTTTTTGGAGGTGGACTCTCTGCTGTACCAACTCAAAGAAAGGTCCTGTTCAGGTAAGAGGCAAACAATGATGGTTGTTTGATTTCCTAGTATAAGATATATCTTGTTAAAACTTACTCTGAGGGATTGGTTTGTTGTCGTAACTTGAGATAAATATTTCTCATTTTATTTGTTCAAAGTATTGCAATGTCTACAAGAATACACCACAAATGTTACATGGAACACTAAATGTTACCATCCATCATTTTGTAATTAAAGTCTATTACGTAAGCTATGCAGAGAATACTAAATGACAACACGTTTAATAAAACATTTATAAACTGATTGTCATATACAGAATGTTCTGGAAAAAGAGAACCACAGTTCTTCTTCTGGCTATCATTATGTTCTTTATCTCTAGCCGCCACCCATCTCGGTGAAATGGATAATGTGTCCAGGCCAATCGAAGCAAATTCTTCGCACACTGAAACATTTACAGCAACACTACCTACTCGGGACGAATATGAAACTGGTGTTCAGTGGGTCGTGGTAAGTTCAATATCAGCAACAGTTATGCTATTTACATAATGAATCAGTGCATTTTAAAAACTGTAAATTGCAATTGATTGTCGGTTTAGAAATTGATGCAACAAAACTGAAACAAATATGCTAAAAAAGAAAGCCGAGGGATATCGTCAACTCATATTATTTCAGTAAAAACTTTTAAGTTTATTTTCTTTGTTTTAATACTTCATCTGCAATCTTTTATCGAAGAAAACTGAGGTCAAATGTGGAAATCTGGAGCTCTTTGCCTCCTTTAACACTCCCCGCCCAGGACCAGCCTTCTATGACATACACGACAGCGCCAGGGATGATAAACCATCCCTCATCTACCTTAACAGAACCTTGCACGGGAGACCACTCTACATTACCGTTGTTGCGTCAAGTTATCCAACCATAGCCGACGTCACTAATTGTATCCGCACCTCATACACCATCTACTTCACTACATTACAAAGGAGTAAGTGAAACACAATAACTAAAATTTCTGCTTTCATTCGTCAACCCATCAAGTAAGAAGTTGGATAAAAAGAACATTTCATCCTCTTTTCCATTCTCTCCGACCAGAGGAGCTCCGTCATAAATTCCTATACAACCTCTTAATTCGAAAGTTTCTTGGTCTAGAAATGTTAAACGCTCATTGGATGCAATACAATTTAGTTGTGCAATCATTTATTCAATTTAATTTAATAATTAAATTTTCTTTTTCACCGTACCACCAGTATCAGCAGAAGTTGTGTGTATAGTTGGTGATACGGTGCGCATGTGCACGAAGGAAGACTTCCGGTTAAGCAAATACAACTTTCTACAGTGCCAAGGTTGGTAGAAAATAATTCTGCTTTTATAATATGATCTCATTTATTTGATACACAGATGAATTCACTTTGGAACATAACAAAACGGAGTTGTACCACAATATGACCAACTCGATCCATAGAGATCTAATTAAATTAGAGCAGCAGCTTGTTATTCAAGGTTTGGGGTTTTTTTCAGACGCGGAAGAGATTAACAATCCATGTACTGTCGGCAAGGTTAGCTTACATAATCATCCTTCGGACATAACCAAGTTCATCCGATGTGACGTCACAGGCAATATGTACATCACGCAATGTCCGAACGAGGAAACATTCAACATCCACACAGAGAGCTGTGGCCACGAGGCTATAGGAGGTAACGATGAAACCCCTCCACCTGCTTCATTGACCAGTAAATGCACAGCAGAGAATTTGGCTAGGGGGCGGTTTTACTTCGAACATCCTTACGACTTGACCAGCTACATCCAGTGCGACGCGTTTGGGAAAGCGTGGGTCAAACCTTGCCCCTCAGGGCTCCACTGGTCTGTGAGCGCTAACACCTGCTCTTACCCTTGAGCATCCGATTCACCGTAATATGTCCAACAAACTCCTATCTATGGCAAGACACGACCCAAGACAGTCCCTCAATGCATTGAACAGATCATGTTAATTTCTTTATTTAACAGCGTAATATCTACCTTATATTTTGGATTAATAAAGTTAGGTGCATAATTATCCTAGTTGGTGTTTCATTTTTCATACACTTTTTATGGAAATGTTCTTAACAGTTCAAAATTGTCTGTTGGATTGCAATTGGTATTCAAGAAGTAAGCTGCCAAAAGGTGATAAAAATTGGTATTCCAAATGAAACAAAGGATATCTTCATTTCGTACTATAAACAGGAAAATTTACCATAGAGAGAAAATATATAGAGATAGTTAAATAAGAGCTACGTTATTGAATGAAACTCTCTATTGCAGTTGATCAAGTTCATTGTATGCATATTCGAACCCGAGACATAAACAATTAATGTTCTTTATCACTTTAAAATTCAAAATACCGAATAATAAATAGAACATGTATCCATGAAATATATTTTATGGAGATTGCAGACATGCATTCTTGTTTTAAGTAGGCAAATGACTCAAAAACACAAAATCTTGTTTAGACAAAAGGGCCATATTAAGGCCTACTATGAGATACCATAAATTATTGCTAAGCATCGTTTGAAGACATGCATGGTATAATGTATTGATAAATTTGAATATTTTGTTGATGAATCTGAAATTGATTTTGACACATGTACAGTTATTGGTTTTCGGTACGCAATCTTCATATCAATAGATTTGCATGAAAACATATCCTGTTTAAACAGCGAAAATAAATAAATTGATAAAATACCTGCAAACCTAGAAACAATTGATGACAAGACCAATCATCAACACGTTGTACATGTCGAAACTAGGTATTTTCATTATTCGTAGCGCAAACAATGGTTTTTTTTACTCAATGTGCTATATCTATAGAGATGAATGATATCATACATACAACCAAAACATTCTTGAGCTTTTGTAACCGAAATTAGGTTGTTTTATATCTAAAACGGCTTCAAATGAGGGGTTTCTTGTCACGTCATATCATTGGTACATAGTCATCTTGGAGTTAACCCCTCGGTGAAATAGAGTGATATTAAACAGCAGTGATGTGAATGCATTCCCAAACTGTGAAAACTCAGTCGATCATCTCTAAATGAATGAAATGAATTCATACTAAAAAAGCTAATGTGTTTATGTAATACGAAGTCACTTAGCCAGGTTTCATGTGTCTCTGTGTATCTCTTCAATGAGGTGCTATGGGTGATTACATTTTTCTAATACGTCAATACATAAGCTGAACAAACATTTACTTACCTTTAGTTTTTCGACAAGTGTTATATAAACTTGATAAATCCGTTAGTAAATATCGAGATAGGACTAAAATAAAACAAATAGAAAATGATAGACGGACGTGACCCCGGGTTTATGAATTACCTTTCCAGGTATGTGGAATAACCAACCCGATGATTTTGATAGATATTTAAGACAGTCAGTTATTAAATAATTTTCTCCGGAAAACAATTCTGAAAAAAACGTTCTCTTAGGTTTGTTTTGCCAGCACAGGTTATTGTAAACCTCCGTCACTGTCACTGCAGAAAACAGACAGAGCACAATTGACAGATGAGGCCTTATTTCTAATGATGGGGCTCAGTGCTGTGGATTATGATACCGATTCATTTGCAATGCATTAATCTAGGCAAGCACAGACGTCTCATGAGCAAGAAAAGATAATCTAATCATTATATCCACCTTCTACTTGTAGAGTCACCTAATTTTCGTCTTATTTATAGAAGCGAAAAGACACATGTTTCGGTAAATGGGTGGTTTTGGAAATAATATGATTGTATAAGTTTTAAACTCTATTTCGATGATCAAAACGTTGATGAAAAAAGGAACAGACGGAAAAAGGACAGAAAGATAAAGAAACTCCACACCTTATAGTTCCCAGCATATTTTGATATTTTGATGATTTTGATTGCAGCACAAATGGAAACATATTTGTTTTTACAACTGACAACGCCATGTTTTAATATCATCTTTTTTATTAGAAAATTAAACAATGATGTTTCTAACGTAAACTTCAGTATACAAAGCTCTTTAAAACATTGTATATATCATTTGTTTGAAGAACATGATGTTAACAGCAATGACTGAAAACAAAATTTTTTAACATCTTCACATAATTTCACTTTAAGGTTGTTTATTTAAGTCGAAGGAGCTAAGGGTTGTGACTCTTTTTTCAATATTTATTCTCGATGGATAAGGCAGCCCAAATTTTAGTCATTCAAAAACCTGCTCTCTGTTTCCCACTGTGACTCTGTTATTGTCTGTTCTCTCAACTTTTCGATCCTTCATCAACTTCCTATGACAGACATACTCACTCAGACATTACATTTGTTAATGTTTCATAATCTTTAAGGTCCAAACATCTAACATCATTGATCTACATTTGATTAAATAAAGATCTGAAGGGGTAGTAGGGTTGTATTTCACAACTATTCTGCGACATGTAAGTACTGCAAGTATCAGATATTTTATTTTATTTTTTTGCAGTATGAGACATATTAATGTAAAATCAACTACAGCTTGTGCGCATGAATTGTGTCTTCGAGTCAATGTTGAAAATCCTTCATACCTTATTCAGCTGTATCCATGGTTTGCTTATGGTTCCATCTGTAAGCTAATTCAAATTCTTTCTTAGGTGCTTCTTTCTTTTTTAGTACATTCTGAGGGTTATATATGTAGGATTTGTGACTTAGCATTAACCTATTCAAAAGAATATAGGTCCCATTTACAATATGCGGAAGGACCTAATTCAAAAACATGATGAAAAAGTCATCTCAGCAACTGTCTGATTCAATTCACGAGTCGGTTTGAGGAAACTTTCTGAAAATATCGAGGAAGACAAATTTCCTTTGGAAGACGTTTTATTCACTTTTCATAGTTCATCGGTCCTGTGGTTTAGACAATATGGTATGTGAGATATGTAGTTTGGGTGGAGACATTTTTTTCGTCTGAATGATATGTGTTGTCTCTTGTACCTATCAATCTGCTAAACATATCGCAAAGTTAGCATTTTAACAGTTCACCTTCTTTACCCATTTATAACTGAGACATTGGGGTTTTGACATTTACAGACACCAAATATTTGAATTTAATGAAAAATAACGTTGTTATACGAAATTCATTCTATCTACCAAAGTCCATGTAACTGAATAAAAAGTCGAAGTTGCCTTTATTTCAACCGTTTATAGTGTGATTAAAACCTGGTCTCCTATCCCTCACGTTGTACTATTTACAACAGTCAAAGTATTACAAATTTGTATAGAAATAATCTAGGTACATAGGTAATCTCTATAAAAAGTACATTATTTGATGTACCATAATTGAACTACATGATTATGTCAGTAAAAACGTTAATGGCATTTTAAGAAGCAAATATACAATATCTCATTCAATTACATACTGTATGTCTTTTTTTTTCGTGGACTGTGTCTACAATTCCAAATTAATTGTTTATGTTGTATCATGTAAGATCAAGCAATTTCGTTAAATCCTTGATTTTATTTCTTGGATCGACAATAAACCAATTTTTTTGTGATTCGCTGTTTTAAGATTTTTTAAACTTAACTTTCAGTCATGAGATTAAATAATGTGAAGAAGTGAATGGAGTATATTGTTTTATGTTCATTTTGAATAATAAAAGAAAGATTATGGAATTGCTATAATGAAATTCAAAATAAGTTTCTTTAATGATCAATGTTTCAAATGAAGTCTCATATTCATGTTTTCAATCTGATATGCATGTCATTTGGATAATAACGATTATAGTGTCTTCTTTGATGGAATTACTAATTTAATAATTTGATTTTCACAACATTTGTAGCAAGACCACCATTATGTATTAATATATTTGCAGAATATTAACGGCTGTCAAATTATGATTAAGTTAAAAAGGATTAATTCATTGTATATTCATCGTAATTTGTCACTACATAGAATAATCATATAGTATAATTATATTCTGTCACATTTGTTGCAAAATATTTGTCAATATTTACAGCCATATATCGACAAAATAGTATACTTGCAATTGAAGTTTGGGTTTCCTTGTTTAGGTTTATTTTTGAGCCTGTGTAAAATTTAATATAGTTAACAAATACATTGTCAGCAATTTTATTATTCATGTTTTCAATTTGAACAAGACTAATCAAACGCCTATCATAAAATATATCTGTTTTATTTTTCTGGTTACTACTATCAGAATATCTCTCAAACTCTGTAGAATGTTTGCTTGAAAATTTCTGTTCCTTCAATGTTTCTGTTATGCCAGATTTAATCTACTTGTTGTCAATTTTATAAACATGGTAAATGGTAAAACATGGTAAAACCCTCAATTAGGAATTTGGTAATGCGTGATTATATATACTCTGTGACAATGCAGTTAATTTGAAATTTGAAACAATAGATAAATCTTAATCTTTAAATAATAGTTTCATATAGCCATTTGAAAAAAACCAAAATGCTGGCATTTTTTTACCGCATAAAAACTCATAAACTGAACTGCATAAGGCATGTGGAACAATAAAACATATGTAGTTTCTGATGATTAAGATTGATAGAAAAACTTAAGTGAAACAAAAACCACACATGGTGGGATATACAGTTGTCTTGGTAAAACAATATTCTTAATCACCTTTTTATGTATTTCCATTTTCCAAAGTGGTAGGGGATAAAGCTTTCTTCTTGTTAAGCTTTGAACAAATTAAGTTATTTCAAGGTATCCAAAATTGAGTACATTACGCCGAGAACTTTGTAAATAAATTTCATAATTCATAACTTTTTGTTGAGTCTTTACTTCTCCAAAGAGTCGGTTTATTAACATATTTCTGAAAAAAAACAACTTAAGAACGGTTTCTATTGTATTTCCAGCAAACCGCATTTACCGTCACTGCAGACAGAACACATTTGAAAGATCAGGCCTAATCTCTAATGACATGGCTCAGTGCTGTGGATGATTATCGTGTCTCCTTTACAATGCATCATGCATGGCAAGCACAAATCGTTCAAGGGAAAAAAAGATCACTATATTATTCATCACTATATTAATGTGATCCTTTTAAAGTCACTTAATTTTCGTCGTATTTATAGATGCGAAAAGGCAAATGTTTCAGTGATACGGTGGGTTTGGAATTGATATAATTATACAAGTTTTGAACACTACTTTAGTGATTAAAAACGTTGCTGAAAATCATCCAAAGGACAATGGACAGTTTCCTTTGTAGTATATGTTTTATCTTTATTATATTGCTATTGAAAGCGATATTTTGGTTAAAGAATTGCTGGGTTAATTTAATCAATAATAGGACATACTTAAAAGGGAATAGAGTTTCCCATCTGCCTTACTTACAAATAATTCTTCAGTTATCTCTAAACTGATGCTTTTATGTTTATGCTTATTTCCAACAAACAGTTCTTTTTAATTGTATACCTTGTCATTATTATCAATTCCAAAAACTTTACAATTCTTGATCCAGTGTTTGTTTCAAACAGATTGAACTGGGATAGACCCGCAATTTCGCAATTTCCGCAATTAATTGTCTAATTGAATTATAAGAAATCAGTCTTGTAAATGTTATTGGTACCCTTGCTTACCGATAGCAGTTTTCACAGAAACACATAATGTTGTCTTACACAGAGTTCACCAGGCAGGTTAATGATGACCCACAGAAATATAGTTTACATTTGAAAGATCACTGTTTGTAAATAGGAATTATTTGAAGTATATCTGAAGTTTTTGCACTTGTACGCTTTGGACATGTATACCAACCATACACGTTTTAGTCTCCATTTTCATACACTTAAAACAATTATCACTTTTCATGGATTGGCTTTTAGCGTGTAAGACTTACATGTTATTGGTTTGAAGTTTAAATTAAACATTGCATTCAGATTTATCTAGCGACATCAGCCTGATTTGAAAGAGGTGTGAAGCTCTAATTTAGTCAATTTACATGTCAATTTCTACACATCTTTTCACACACATTACACATGTTTAAGTTCTTATGCTAAAGATTTAAAACGTGTAGATTTGAGTTCATTTTATTAGTCAAATATGCAAAGGATGTCTTTCTTTTTGTGAGCTATAAAATGTTTATCTCATCGATTGAGTTTGAAAGTTACTTTATGAAGTATTTAGTGATTAGATTAAGATAACGTCACATGGACATCATCAGAGAATTTGTAATTTTAGAGCATTTTTGCAAGGTATCATTTAAGAAGCGTGAAAAATGTAACAAATCCTGGAGACAGACATCCTTTACATTTTAAACTGTTAAAGTTAACTCACACCTCTGATAAATAAAATTCTACAACAACAACAAAAATGCCCCTATAGGACTGTCCGTTCAAGAAATAAGAACAATGCTCCATGAAATAGATTTTGTTACTTATTACTGATCCCTTCAAGTAAAACAATGCTGTAAAACTCTATGAAATGGCATAAATATTCGATAACTCTTGTCATGAAAAGTTGAGAACATAACAAGACAAACAATTGTCTGTACGGAGACATTTAAAACATCATGGTATGTTCTTTGTTCACCTTATTACTTCCACAATAGCTTAAGTTTTTCTGTGTTATTAACCATTTTAAACGAAATGTGATACACTTATTCATATTAGCTTTAAGAGTATCTACTTTTATATTCATTATATTTCATACAAATAAAATTAATGACAAACAAACAATCTCTCAAAAAGCAAACTCGTAAACTGGACACAAAAAACGCCTTGTTTTATGATTTCAAGCAGCTGAAGTTCCATATGAGGAAGGCTTATTGATCTAATTGTCTTTCTAATCTAAGATAGAAACCTCCTTTCATGGAGTTGGTCGCTGTCAGGAAGAATTTACAAGTCAGTTTGGCAACTCTGTTTAAAACAATTTAATTATCCTCTCGTCATGCTTAATATTGCAAATAATGGTGACAAATTGCTTCAAAACAATGTTTGGAATTCTCCTATTTGAGACATCCTCTACATTAGCATTTATAACACCTTTCCTTCTGACCATATGCTTTTTTCAACATTTGCAACAAATGCAATTTGCACTACCAGAAGCAGCACCGAAAAATATCCCAATAATTCAATAAATAAGGGTAATGGCTGTGCACTCATAAAAATGATTTGGTAACAAATGTCGCAAACGGAAAATGCACAGTTTATGCAGAAAGTAATAAGCCTTAACACTAAACAGATTGTACATTCAGGATTCAACATTATGTAAACTTACCTTCAATAGGACAAACTGTGAATCTTTCACCTTCAAACATCATAAATAGGAATCAGTTCGCCTCCGGACATAGACAATTAAATAACCGTTTATGATATAAATAGTATGTCGTGTATAAGAGGTATTAATCATAGTAATATAAATTGAATTTTTTCAACAATAACTTTAATATTCGCCTTCAAAAGTTATTTAATCAAGTGATTGGATTCAAACATAATTGAAGTATCCTGTTGCCTTTCTCAAAACTTTCCAAGCCTAAGTTTTACATTCAAATGAGACATTAAAACATGATTTGATGTGTTTGATTTGAGTTTTGAGGGGAATAGACTTTTTATTTGATTTGTTGTAATTGCAACTTGATTTTTACCATAGTTTGCGATATTTAGTAATCTATGTTAAGTAATGGATATGACAAAGTTTGGTTATCATTTATTACTTCTCGTTTTTATTGCATCTTATTCACAACCGTTTCTTTTTGGAATATAACTAACTACGCACAAGTTGAGTACGGTCATTCAACCTTCAATAAATTAAGAGTAATATGAGGACGTAACTGCATCATAATCATTTAAATGGCATAGACAAATAGAGCATTGTGTGGGATCATGTACTGAGGTGAGGTGAGGTGAGTTGGGGTTTAACGCCGCTTTCAAGATTATTTCACTTATATCGCGGCTGCTAGTATACATAGAGAACAAAGTTAAGCACCACCCTATTTTTAAAATTGCAAAATGCATCTAGTGGAGAAAAATACGACAATATGACTAAATGGATCCAATTGACATAAAAACTACAGTTTTCGTGACTTAGTATCTTTAAAATCATCATGCATGATGACATTTTGAGAACTTAAGATAAAAAACGTAATGGTACTGATTTTTCACCTAAAATAACTATCGTCCGTTTGTCAAAAGTATGCGGTGGATTCTGATGTTAGTTGTCATGAACAACAATTTTGTTAACATGTACAATTTTACACATTAAAAAATCTTGTATCCTTCACAATAAGGACATAATTGGGTTTTGCAATTTGATAAGAATCTTCCATACATTTTAGAAAATGGCCATAACCAGACGATTTTGGAATAAAGGTGGTCTTCTTTAACTTTGGTTCATTAACCCTATACTTCCTTTTGCTTTATAGTCGTTGTTACGGTTAAAACCGCCCCATTTAGTCCCTTTTTATGAATGGGTCATTATCCAAAAAATGAGATTTTAGAGGTCAATATTGCTGTAACTAGTGACTTTTGCTTAAGAGATTCATAATAAAGTTTGATAAGTGGAATAGGAATAATGGAATAATACACGTTAAAACAAAAAATATTGACTTTCTGAACATATTCACCTTTTGATCTCAAAATAACCAATTTGTATAACTGCAATTATTCAAAATATCCGAAATGATATCTTAATTAAATTACGTTCTTAAATTGCAAAATTATGATTCTATCATATCATACAATTACTTTTACTGCAATGTGGTCCTCTTTATTCTCGGACAAAACTTACTGGTGAAAAACTAGGGGGTGCTTAACTTTTTTCCTTATGTATATTACTGCAGGGAGAAAGCCCGCAATACCATTGTGGCTATGCATTGCGGTGAAACCTGCGAGCATAGATGGAACTAGCGAACCATGGGTGGTACTATGCTGAATTTCAGTGAAGCATTGCACCCAAACCAGATTGCGTGTAGAACAGTTCTGCAGGTACTAAAATTTGCAAGTATCTAAATTACAAAATATTAGAGCAATATGGGGTATAGGGGTTATAGCATCAACCTTAAACTCGTGCTTAAGAAAGGTGTCTTCGTGTCAATATTGAAACTCATTCATTCCTTATTCACCAACAAAAGTCTTTCGTGTATGGTTCCCTCTTTAAGCTGGTTCTTACACATTGCTAGATTCTTCCTTTTTGTTTCTTTCCTTATTCAAATTGGACTTATAGGATTTGCTCCCTATCATTAACCTATTCTTAACTGATCGCCGAGCTAAGAATACCCTAAGCCGCAAGACAAATATTGCAAATATAAAGAGTGTATTTTATCATCCAAAACTCTGTTCCACAGGAGATATCGCTTGTGGAAGATCAAGCGATATCTCCTAGGAGATATCTTTTAGGCAGTAGATTTTGAACAATGCCCCTCTGACGTCAAGTATATGACATCACAGTTGTTGTACATCATCAAGTAATGACATCATAATGCTATGACGTCATAAACACTACGACGTCACAATGCTATGACATCACCGCACTTGGAGTCTTAGGGCAGCAGGGTGTTCAGTAATATTTTATTTGACAATCAAATGTAATGAAAAATGATTTTGGATGATAAATAGAATCTCACCCTCGTGTCTTCTGATATCAAATATATCAACACTTGTTGATAAAAGTAAAATATCCTCGGCAAGCCTCGAATATTTGTAACTTTTATCAACTCGTGTTGATATATTTGATATCAGAAGACACTTGAGTGAGATTCTCTATATACAGAAGAAAATAGAAAATCACAATCCAAATAGAACACAATGACAATTATATTAGCATTACATGGAAACACATTGCCACATCGGTATATAAGGAACTAACGTTTTTAAAAAGGTGACCAAATTTCATGAGTTGTTTAAGGATACTTTCTGAAAATAATTGAATTTGTCTCATGTCATTTTCGATAACGTCAGCGAGGCAGACAAATATCCTTTTGAAGATTTTTCACTCACATTTTTCGATCACTCGTGCATTAGTGACACTTCATATGAGGTGAAAAATTCAAGTGCTGATGAAATGAATATGTTTTGTCTGAAATGTTGTGCGTTGTCTCATGTCCCCTAAAATGCTACTTACAAATCTGTAAAATTTATATCCATTTTTGCATTCTATAAGAATTACGTATTCTTCCATTCTAACTGAGTTACGTATATTAGGACTTTCTTGAGAAATACTAGGACAGCAATGTTTATCAGTTTTCGACCTCACGTGAATCTGACAAATAAGTCTCTTAAAATAATATCACCCTATAGGGAGCTTTGTGGGGGTTTTTTGCGTCTCATATTAACAGCAGTTTCCACTAGAACTCTACGAACTTGGAAATACAGCTGTGATGGGACGAGGTGTTTTGAGGTTTAATGCCGCTTAAAGAGTATTCGGCTGAAATCACGGATGCTATTATTACAAGAAAAAAGCCTCAACACTATTCTGGCTATATATTGCGGTTGAAACCCGCTAGTATCGGCTTAAACTGGCGAATCATTTGAGGAATTCAGTGTAGCATTGCAATCAAACCTTACTTCAAGAATAACAGTTCTATTGCAAAGTTGTTGACCCTAAAGTGTTTTATATTGTTATATATCCTTCAAATATCTATGTAAAGGAATGTAACCGTTTAGGACATGCACTAACGTGACTAGATTATATCAAAGTATGTGTAAGGATAATATTCATGTTGATAAGTTTTACCTTTAAAAATTTCTAGCGCTGTGCAAGTCACTGAATAAAAGGTCGAAGTTGCTTTTAAGTGTGATTTTGGCAGGTCTGCTCATTGTTGAAACTTTGCCCTATTTACACCGGTAAAGGTTGTTCAAAAAATATCAAGCAATAGAGCAATATAGCTTTATCTATTTAAGTGAGCCGAATAAATAGGAAGTTAATTTACTATAAGAATTGATATACTGCACCCTTATACATAAATATTAGAGAGAAGCCATTAGAAAACATCTTCATTGATTACATATGCATGTTTTGAAGAAATCATTCTCATACGAGTATTTCACGAAACTGTAACGGCATTTCATAAACAAAACATTATCGGTTTCTAAATTCAATGGCCTAAATGATTAAAAAGAATTACATCAAATAATTTAGATAAGAACTTGCACTTACAATGATTATATTCTTTCAAATCCCTTTGAATATTCAAAGTGTCGAACGAACTCTTGAAATTATTATTTTCAAACCTATATGAATGTTAGTATTCTAAAATTTGAATAATTAACATTATCGTGTCGTCTAACAAGGAATAAATAAATAGATGAATTTATAAACGTCATAACGTTTGTTTCAAGACCATCATTTCGTATTGATAAACTACAACAATATTGATGGCTGCCATTCTATAATTAAGTTAATATAACAAAGTTTCAAAACTCCTGCATATTCATTATGTGCCAAATCAAACATAGAATAATATTTTTCATTATATGCTGTCACAATTGTGGCGTTTTTTGTGTAGTGAATTCACAGCTTTGTAACAATATAATAGCGAATCAATATTCAACAACTGAATTCACTTTAAGACACAAATGCAAAGTAAAGGTTTTGACAGGTCAGTGTTTATTTATTTAAGAATAGTCGATATGTTAAATGGAAGAAAACTGAAGACACGGAACTTTAATTTTGAAATGGTTATAGTAAGTTCACCTTGCAAAGAGGGGACTGTTATCAGTACACGTTGACACTACTGCTGGCTACTAAAAGTGTCCATCCCTTCCACCAATGTCAACAGACAACGATGAATAACTAAGCCGCAGCTTTGCATAAGGATTGAAAAAACATTCACTGAAAAGCGATTTTAGGTATCATATAATACAAGCAAGATCCTCTAACAAGAAATATAGCCTAAATAAACAATGTGTCAGTCTCAATATCATTCTAAGAGTTCAACACCTGTGCATGAATATGAATATGAATATGAACACTCTTTCGTTCAAAACAAATCTGTACAAATATCCTGGTACTAATCTCGTTAAAAATTTAATACGTGCACAATATCGACTATGAAAGTGCCATGCATACGTTATTCATGGTAATGATATGCAAATGCATTCTTACTTTTTACAATTTGAAAATGATAACACTTACTTTTATCATAACTTATTGAATTTCAGCAATTACATCTGATTCGAAATATAAAAAAAAGTTCTTTATTGATTCAGCTAATGTACCAAATAGCTAACAATTTCCATCTCCTTCATACTGACAAATGATAAGAAGATGTCTTTCGTTTCTTCAGTAACAAAAAGGACTGAATGGTAGTTGCTTTTTTACGAGTTCTTCATAAACAAAGTATTTAACTGAATTTCCATTTACAAAGAATTGACTCTAAAAGATGTTTTTCTCAACTTAATCAGTTAATTCATCGGAGCTCCCTTCATAATCAGATTAACAGGCTCTTACTTCGAGGAATACACTTGGTGATATCTCTTATGAAACTGTGAAATATGAAGATGAATATTCATTAATTGATATACAATCATCAGAGTAGTCAGTTATGAAATCCACCAGTGCACTATTATCCATCACATATCTTAACTTCACCGATAAAATGTCATTGATTTTGACGTTCAACTAAATAAAAAAACAAATAAAAGTTATCAAGAAGAGACAAAAAGCCTGTGTCTTACTTAACTGACTTAATTTGGTTTTTCACAGTTGAATAAATTCTACTTCGTCCACAGTATACAGAACTGACCAATGCTAAGCAAATGAAAATTTTGAATACGAAAATCTGACTGCACAACTAAATTTTAGTGAATCGAATCAGGATTCTCCATTTCTGGCTAAAGAAGTGCTCAAATTAAAACAGATGTAAGCGTATGATTTCATAAATGTGGCGACTGCTACCGCTGTGGGGGAAACTTTGGGCAGATAAGATTGATTGGTGTCTAACTTATTGCAATAGAGCTCGTAATCAAAGGTATAATCAGACTTTTCAGAATGCATATTGTCATCAACCAGCGGTGAGTCAAAGCAACTTACCTGACACTACACGTAGATTATTATTACAAATTCAAACCGTTAAATTGGGAATTGAGGTATTTTGATGGCAACATATCTATCTCAAAGTATTGGCAATTTTCATATGATTTAAGTAATCTCACTTATTATAATATTTTATGACAGAATATGATTTTGTGACTTGTGCCAAGCTCAGTCGTGTACATTATCGTTTGAAAAGATTATGTTACACTCATCGCAGGCATACTATCTTATTGAGATAGAAGACAATGAAACGTTTTTAAATAAATATGTCGAATCATCCTTAATGTTATGCAGATATTTACATACAAAGCATGCTCCTGAATCAATCGAGCTCATCCTATAGGTGTAATTTTCAGAGTTTTTATATATAAGAGTCTTGTTTGTGGCTTCATTTGTGAATCAGATATACTATCATTGCATTTGTGTCCAGTCTCATGTTTTAATGGGACATGTGCGGAAATAATCAAAGCAGTTAAGACTACGTGTGTGTATTTTTTCCGAGGCTGTTGATATCATATTTCCCATGTAAGTGGCGTGATTTACATGATGTTAAATACAGCTGAGTAGTATTATAACATACTATGTTTACAGATTAAATTTCAACAAGCAACACCATCATTTGAGTAAATACTATAATCTTTCAATCGTTCCCGAGAAACGGAAAATTCCTGTGCTTTCAGATCTCTATATAAGAGAGGTCGGGGTGAGGAAAAAGCAGTTGATCCTACATGTAGTAGGGATTCACTATCATATGAGATCATGGCAGGCCTAGCAACTGTTTGCGTTATACTCTTTGCTGCTTCGGTCAGTGCTGTCACGGTGGACAGAACCTTGACTCCGGAGTCTAAAGGAAAAGTCATCGTAGATGCTGTTGTGGACCGGATTCGATCCAACTGTATCTTCGGGAATGATCGGCTCTTCCTTCGTCGTCTGGCGTACGTCGAGACGTCAGACGGAGAGGACCCCAAAACCTACAGACCTAACTATCATGGAGGAATCTGGCAGGTAAATAATATTGTTCTTACTGTATACAACTTAAAATAGGAAAAGCGCTTTTATGTTTATCAAGGATAGAAACATATTTTCATTGACAGCTGATTATTTAAATTATCGTTTTTTAGATAATAGTGTCATCATCAATTTGTTTAGTTTTTTTTATATTTCTGATTGGTTTACAATTTCCCTTTACATCAGATTGACGAAGACAAGTTCAGACAGATAAGCTGTAGCAATCCACTTTTATCTGGCATGTGCAACCAAATCAAGTCCACCTTCAATATCACCTGGCCTAATGTCATCTGGAGTGACCTTCGAACTCCGCTCCTCTCTGGATTGGCGGCAGCTCTCTTCATCCGTGGCAATACACGCACCCCGCCCATCGATTTATCAACCCAAGCACAGTTTTGGGTCAATTACATGCGTCCTGGAGGCATTGCATCCGACTTTGAAAACAAAGTTCGACAGTTGAAAGGAAGCAGTAAGTGAAACGTTATGTGCGGCACCTAAATGTATAATATGAAGAGCTTGAACATCATCATTGAATATTAAGACTGGCGCTTCCATTCATGGTCACTAAGTAATAGGTTATTGTTACCTACATATATGTTACTGATACGTCTTCCTTTCAAATCATGTTATGATCGAATGAATGGTAAATGGTAATGTGCCTTATGTTAGTCTCAACATGTTATGATATTTCAGGTTGTAAGACTGAGATTGACCTTGCTTTCCTGCTTGATGGATCCGGAAGTGTGAGCAGGAGTGATTTCACACGCATGCTCAACTTTATCAAGACGGTTGTTGACAAGCTTGAGGTGAATGATGAGGAGGTCCATGTCTCACTCCTTGAGTACTCAACCTTTATAGGGACAACTATCACGTTCAATAACTTTACTACCAAGACAAACCTGATCACTGCTATTGGAAATATAATCAAGGGAGGCCGAGGCACCAACACACATCTAGCAATCCAACACTCAACATCAGTTTTGTTCAACACTACCAATGGTGCCCGCCCTGGTGCCAAACGAGTTGCAATCCTGCTGACAGATGGTGAATCAAATTATCCTGTTCTTACGCTTGATGCTGCTGCCGAAGCTAAAGCTGAGGGAATAACTATGGTTACTGTTGGTGTTGGAAATGTCAACCTTTTAGAAATAGAATCCATTGCCACAGCGCCGAACTGCACACACTCCTATGTGTTGCAGAACTTTTTGGAGGTGGACTCTCTGCTGTACCAACTGAAAGAAAGATCCTGTTCAGGTTCATTCTATGACTTATCTTTTAAATTTATATTTTGATATATTTCTGATTTGTAAATATCTTAGCAGAAATAGTGTCTCTTTACTCCTCTAAATCAGGGATGGCCTTACGAAGGACTGCAGAAAATATGTCTATTTTTACTTGATCTTATTTCACTCCATATTGATTAAAGTTGATTTGGAAATTAAGTTTTCAAAACATGTGTTCTCACACATCAATAAAGACGTTGTGATATATCAGGAACTATAGTCACACAAAAAGCATTCAAGAAATGAGTACCGGCAATGTAGTATGTACTGAGTAGTTAATTTAGAAATCATTGTTATAATTTTCTCTAGCCTCCACCTCGCTGCCACCAGTCGAAGAAAAGATGAAAACATCTCGAAAAATCCCAGAAAATACAACAGTCACTGAAATATTCAATGTCAAACTACCAAAGCAGGTAGAAAACGGAAATGAAACTGATGAAGTTTCCCCTGATTCTTCTAACGTTCAGCCTGTAGTGGTAAGTTCATTCTCAAATCATACTTCAACATTTACATTGCGGAGGTTTATGTCATCTTCTTCATTGAAAATGTGTTGTCATTGAAATTATTAATAATATTGCAACTGAATATCAGAAACTATAATTTTTACATTGAAATTAATTTTTAGTTTATGCAATTATAAAGTTCGTTTACAGCGTAAGTAAAGTCAGTAAATTCTTGCATTAGTCTACTATATTTATTTAAATTGAAGCACTGAAACATTAGTCTAATATATGTTAGAATATGTGTTATGTAGAAAACGGAGGTGCAGTGTGGAAGTCTGGAGATATTTGCCTCTTACAACATTCCACGTCCAGGGCCAGCCTTTTACGACATACACGACAGCGCCAGGGATGATAAACCATCCCTCATTTACCTCAACACCACTCTGCATGAGAAACCACTCTACATTACAGTTGTTGCGTCAAGTGATTCCGCTATTGATGACGTCAGTTCCTGTCTCCACGCCTCCTACAACATCTCCTTAACCACAGTGCCAAGGAGTGAGTGTCTCACAACAATGAAAAAACTGTATGCTTCATTAGTTAATGTGTTCTTAACAAAAAAAAAGGTTTGACAAATTTTTTTTCATTCTCTAATCAACTTGCCATGTTATTGAATGATTTCCGGCGGTTGAACCATGATTATGTTCATTCTCTGCAATTTGAATTTACTTAAATTTTGTTTTCTTATTCCCGTGGACTCTACCAAAATGTCTCAGTATTTATCTGTTTCAGAAGTAGAAGTTGTATGTCGAGTTGGTGATACAGTGCGCATGTGCACGAATGACGACTTCCGGAATAGTGAATACAGTTTTCTTCAGTGTCAAGGTTGGTAGTAAATTATTCGTTCAATTCCATAGAGATGTAAATCATTTCTTTATAGAAGAGTTTATTTTATAAAATGATTGACATGTAAAAGGTACATATTGATTAGTTGTAGAGCCAAAGGACTCAATATATTTTTTATTCACAATGCTTCAGACAACAAGGAGACCAACAATCCGTGCACTGCTGGACAAGTAAGTGTGCATGAACATCCTTCAGACCTGACCAAGTTCATCCGTTGTGACGTCACAGGCAAGATGTACATCACGCAGTGTCCAGATGAGGAAACATTCAACATGAACACAGAGAGCTGTGGGAACGAGGCCGTCGGACCTAACAATGGCTCCCCTCTACCCGCTACATTGACCAGTGAATGTACAAGACAGAACCTAGCTAATAGAAAGTTCCACTTCAAGAACCCTGACGATTTGACAACCTACATCCAATGCGACGCGTTTGGGAGAGCGTGGGTCAAGCCCTGCCCCCAAGGGCTCCACTGGTCCGTGAGTGACAACACCTGCTCCCACCCTCGTGTATCCAGCCCTTGCAAGGGAGCCAATGACGGGGCTACGTTTGCGCATGCTCAGCCGGATATGTATATCCTGTGCAGTTTTGGGAGGGAACACGTGATGCCATGTGCACCTGGACTGGTGTTTGACAGTGCATTGAAGATGTGTAACTTCCCTTACCTGTAATGTTTAACAAAGTCAGAGATATGACAATCTACGACTCAAGACAGGCCCACGTTGCAATGCCGTTAACTGATCCGCAATACTTTCTCTATCTAACAGCGTAAATATTCAGTCAATCAATTGTGAGAATAAAATTAAGTGCATATCTATTCTGATGTCTATGTTATTTTTAGATTATCATAATATTATGAAATATCTCGTAAAAGATGACAATACCTGTCAGAATGTTATTGGTAGTCGCAGAAACAAAAACCTAAACACACAAAAGTATCATGACATCCTATCTATGACAAAATTAGTTAAATACAAAAAGGCAAGATTGACTTGGTGTCATCCTCGTAAACGGGCAGTAGCACGATTTTTTAACGAAATATGTCTTAAATTGTTCTCCTTAAACATAGGGTTATGTCAAATGTATTATCTTCAGAGTGTCAAAATATCTCATTACTCAACAAAATCATCAATAGTCGTAGAGGAAAAACGTATCAAGCAAAAAGCACTGACATCGATTTGTGTAAATATATATATATATATATATATATATATATATATATACCTTTTAATCATTTGAGGAAGGGAAATGGATTTGCTTAGCTTAACCTATCATGGCATGTCCGTTCTAAACTGCTTATTTAGATTAAATGACGGTGTCTTTCAATTTGTAACATTTAGTTTCGTATTCAGGAGATCATTTTATTTATGTAAATAAAAGTGCTACAGCCCCTTTAAAATAAAGACAATGTTATTTCCTGTCAGCCGCTATTGCTGCCAGGCAAGTGATATACGTGTGTACATGTCCGACGATGGACTTTTAGACTTTAGTTTAAAAGCACAAACACATCTGTCTTATCATCTAATTCATCTAAACTTTTAGATTAATGACGTTGGAAACCATCACAAGTGTTAATGAAAAATATTCCCCTTAATCAACAAATTCTTTATTCTGTATATCAAAATCTGAATAACTTCAAAGTCACACAATTTGGTTCTTCAGTATGGAATCGACACCAAGACTTATTTAAGGTTTGAATATCAATTTCGTTCGAGGGTATTCACTGCGTGTACCTTTTCGTTGATTGATGCATGTATTGATCAGCATGTATGCAAACACTCAGAAAACGTTTTGCCGAATGGCCAGTTTTAAAACTGTTTTTTCTTGAACACTGATATTGTCACATCATTCTTGGGGAAAAAAACGATATCAGTTAATATATCGTTTTACCATTTAATGGCAACATTGTGATTTTATATAATAATTATTTTTATTTAAATAGGTTAAAATTATATGATTAATAAATTTCAAAATTATTTGTATACAAATTAAGTTTGTATTAAATGTTTACTGTAATTAATATAAATAATGACGGACGGAACAGTTTATTTCTCAACGAACAAATGGTTGTACATGAGAATATGAATAACACGTATCAATAAAATATATATATTGACGTGGCTAGTTACTGGACAGTTTCACTGATTATTACTTCAGCAATATAAACAATACATTAAGAAAGGACTTCAAATTCTTTAAGTGCTCAGTTTTTTTAGTACGCAATAAATTCTTTACTGAAACATGCTTATGTAGATTACGTATTTGTGTCGTAAGATAAACATTTCAATGTTGGAGAAGAGTGTCACATTAAGAGAGATAGTGAAACTCATCTCCAACAGCACTAGTGTTACACAGTTCTTACAAACGTTCCTTCTAGGGATTAAATACCATCAACCGGTTTCAATTGGTAGATTACAGTTACAGGTTCTCAATTTAAATATGGGAAAATATGTGTCTCTATGTAAATATAAGTTAAGTTCAAAGCATAGATTATCTTTGTAGATTTGACCCTTTGAGCTGCTCTCTATGGTGCTACGCCAATGTTGAAAAACCTGATCTCTTATAATTTCTTCTACCTTTGGAATTAGCCACTAGCGTTTGAAAAATACTTCGGATAAGCCGCAGTTATATAGAATGTTAGTGACGAATGTCATCCATCGTAGCTGACGACCAAAATTGTGAACAGCAATCAGTTTATACAACATAGCCGATAGTTTACAGTGTATATTATTTATTGCTAGTTTGTTCGAGAATGAGATAACTCTTTTATATAATTCAATAAACAGTGGCTCTCGACCAAACCCGACTTATACCATAACGTTTGGGGTACACAGCTTCGAAGACCAACACCGAGTTTAATGAACCTAAGGTGTACTTTTTCAATGAGATTTAAGTCTTCAAATCCACACTTCCACACTTCCATGAAGGAAGATTGGGCGTATCATAGTATCAAAAGATTTAAGAGTACATTCAATTGGGAGTTTTAAGTTACGTGCGTATATCTACAGTACAAACATGGCTTTAGTTGCATGTTCTACTAATGCTTGAATTCCTGTCAGCAACCTACCTACCAACCTACCGTAGGTAAGGTTCCTACTGTTCCTATGATTTTAACTTTTGATAAATTAACAGTTAGTTTCCATTTTGAGCCATATTCGTAAAAATAAAAAAATAAAAGTTTTGTAACTCCTTTGGCGACTTACTAGGGATAACAACATTGAAAGAAAGATGAATTTTTATTTCCAGCAATAACAGATGACTTTATGTTTTTGTATATATTTTTAACAAGCACTAAGAACTTGCCTCCTTGATTCCACTTTTAAGCATTTTATTCCAAGCCCTGCTCACCCGACTGTGAGAAAGGCTTTAGTGAAGTCAAAGAACACACAAAAGAGTTTACGTTAGATAACTTCAGTATTTCTAGGATCATATTTAGAGTACACATATTATCAGTAGTCGAAAAACCTTTTCTAAATCCTGCTTGTGAGGGAGTAAGTATACTATTGATCTCTATTATTAACATGTCAATTTCTTCTCTCAATACATAAATGAGACAAAAAGCTTAATTTTTCAAAGGTATCAAGGTCAAATTGATGAATACCATGACCAATTGCTATATGTTGGCAGTGAAACCATAAAATCATCTACAGTGCAATTTATGTATCATAGGCATACGTTCATTTTTTTCATTTGTGCCCAAGGAATCAATAAAGTTGTGCATGTCAAACATAAATGGACTTGATTGTTGAATTTAAGAAAATCATAACACGTGGGAGAATGTAGTAAGGGTTCATAAAACCTTTATGACGTGGCTTTCACTCAGTCCGAAATCCGAACTGAGTTACGTCCTATGACATGTATTAAACTTAATAAGCAGTATAAGTCACTATGCCAATCGATCAAAACTAGACGATCAGCAACCATACAATCATGAAGTAAGTGAAGCAGATGGTCATTTAATGCAGCGGAGCCAAGCAACTGTGATGGTAGTCGTGAATATTCATGAACTGACAATGAATATTAATCAACCGATAGCAAGTGACCTGTGGGCGTATTTACTGTAAGGTAATTCCCTCATTAACTTTTTTATGAACAGCTTGTCAGGGTAAGGACACTACTAGTTGACTTGATGCAAAACGACGTTTAAAAAGTAAAGATCTTTGTAAGTAAAGATAGACTATTGAATTTGAGATAATCTTAAAATGTAGTTTATCAAGCGGAAAATGAGTGTGATTGCAAAGTTGTAATGTTTTTGTTTATAAACGTACAAATAAAACCAAGGGGCGTATGCCAAACTTATTCATCGATAAATGTCTCATCCTTACTTGCATTTGATTTCTTTCAATTGTTCAATTTAGATTAATGCGATCAGTGAAAAACATGTCAGATAATTAATAAGAGTGCTGCTTTTTAAGATTTCACATTTACAACATTTAAAAGAAGTTGATGTTTGCATTTATGAAGTTATGAGAAGCATTTTCCTTTTACTTGGGTAAAAGAAAAACCTAATCAGTTTAACTTAAATATCATTTCAATTTAGATTTAAGGTCTATATTGAATGTGACTTTTAAAATAATGTTGGCTTCTTTAATTCGTATTCGTATTCAAGCAACTCATGCAATTACAATACAACGTTAACATAGTCGTTAATAAAATAAAGAAATATGGTCCATTTGACACGGGGTTAGGTGACAATATTATCAGATGGTTGATTTGAAGCTGATTAGTTCTCATATGGAGACATAACACTAAATTGTTTTATGAAGTTCAAGAAATTATTTTCAATTCTCTTAAGCATTTATGCTTTGTAGGATTGAACCTTGCCAGTCGTGAAAAAACCATATTCACCAGGCACCAATATTTTTTCGAACAAAATATATTTTTAAACATAAATTCACTCTCGCTAGAATGGCGATAATTATGTAGGGGGCATTACGGTACAACAACATCAAGGCAAAGCGAACTACCTGGTTGACCCGTTTCATGAGTGTTCAAATTTACTAAAAATTGTCACACTGAGCAAAATCAGTGCTTATCATCCGACTCAAATATCACCAATGTATGATTTTTTTTTTTTCAATTTAAAACATTCTATTATTATAGAAAATCATTTTCCTTTTTTTCGTTGACTTTTCCCGGAATTTGCCATTGCATCTATCTACAGTAATGAAAAATGAGTAATACATACAATTTATGTATAAATTTCAAAATATACGTGAACATATATGCAAAAACATCGATACAAAACCAAACCAACCCTCTGGCTACAGTTGAATTAAGATTTTAAGAATTAGATAGTGTTTTTACTTCTTTGCTTGAAGTATAATGTTTACACCTGTACAAATTAATTTTTGTAACGTTGCACTGGGTCACTTATCTTTCTAGTAGGTGAAATGTAATAAAAAAACTGGATGAATTCATCAAATTCATCAAATTGATTAAATAAAGCGCTTCAGGGGTTCGGGTGTTTTTTTAAGATATCATTTGAAAGAGATTTAACGTTTAAATTTTATTATTGTAAAGTCGATTCATTTGTACACGTTATTTCATGGAAAGAAAACACACTTCAATCCACCAATAAGAAGTTTAATGTCATATTCTAGCATAGCAGCATGGGTTTTTTCTTTTGTATCAAGTGAATATAGCAGGAGTCGATGTCACGTATTTATTTGACGCCATATGTAGTAAAGCTCATATCATTTAAGACACGACATATCATTTCATAAGTCATTTCATGGATATATCAGCTCCGGTGTTGTACGTCGCTGTGTGTCATTATTACTTGAATGCTCTATATTGATAAGGTTAACGAAGTATGTATCATTTAAAAGGGACAGTAGCCCGTTTGTTTAAGGTAGAGAACGTGATCCACGAATGTTACAAATTTCAAGATTATGTTTTTTTAATAAAAATAAGCTTTTTTTAAAACGAACGTGCATATCCATTCCCCTATCTAATGATTAGAAGGCGATCACACAAAAATGGGCACTTCGGATGAACTGGTTGAGTAATGATATGTTTTGACTCTCCGAAGATAACAACTTTGATATGAATCGAACTAATATATATTGGGGAAACTTCAAATTGTCAAAAGGTTGTGCTACTGCACAGGGCAACTCCCTAATGCTTTTACTTCTTCATATGTGCGTCAAACTGAGGTGCTTAATAACTCGGCTTGACTCTAGGACGAATTACTTTGTAGAGGGGGTGAATGTGGCAGGGTGAAATAAAAGCACTTTTGCTAGATTCGCCCAGGAGGATACCTCTTTTGCTGAATCGGTAGTTCCGGGTTCGAATCTCACTTAAGGTGACCTCAAATCACTTCTGTTACATCAGATTAACCTTGTTTTTCAGTTGACTTCTCTGTCTGACAGTAAGTAGTAGAGGGATTAGTTAATCTCTATAGAGTTCCTTCGTAGTTTCAGCCTGAAATATAATGTGCTGTACTAAACAACGAGAGAGTAAAATAGTCGACTATGAATAATGTTTCAGTCATCAAATATTTTAAATTTTCAGCATTGTTTAAATCTTTTTATTAGTCATCGATTCTATACAAACACTTTATACATATAATGTACATAAATTTCAATGACCAATACCGGCACATATAAACTGAATGAATTCAACAATGTTGCATTTATCACCTCTAAATGATACACAGGAATCCTTGCTATCTATTCAATGTAGTTGTATCAGAGATTTCAATTACCTATACCGGCACATTAGCAAAATAGCATCTAACGATTTATGAAGTATATAACGTGAAATATAAATATTCCGCTAATACGAATTGGTGATGACAAAATGATTCATTTATGGTGAGATGAGTTGATTAGGGGTTTAACGCCGCTATCCAAAATAGTTCTCTTATATCACGGCTGTTAGTATTATTTCTGGGAGAAAGCCCGCAACACCATTGTGGTAATGCCATGCGGCGAAACCTGCGAGCATCGGCTGGAATGAGAGGAACATGGTTGGTACTGCGCTTAAATTCAGTGCGGCATAGCACCTAACCTTACTGCGTGTAGAACAGTTCTCAAGTGCAGAAAAATTACCGAGCCCCTGGCGGGATTCGAACCACGATTCATTTAAAGGTAAATAAAAATGCAAGACAGCTCTTTGAACGATGAAATTGCACAGTTATTAACCGATTAACTCCACACTTCAAAAGCATGTCCTAAACGAAACAAGGCAAATCTCTTAAAAACTGCAAACAATCATGATACTTCGGTCATGAAACAGTGACCAATACATGACTTAACAATTTACAGCCATTTCTTACATATTCATGCTCAAGATAACCTTGTTGTGCAAAGATAGACAAACATATGCTTTATTTATTTCATTAATGCGTGGAAACGCGTAGCATCAAATATTGCTTCATTATATTTATACAGTGTAGATTTCAATTACCAAGACTGAGACATAAGCAGAAAAAGCATTTTTGGGGGAGTATTTAACATGTGGTAAGCTAAATTATTGCAATTGTGTTCTGAAAAAATTCATTAAAGGCGACTCAATACCAGCAGGAAAGTATAACGCAAGATAGCTCGCTGGTTGGCAGGTTTAAGCAGAAATGAACTTTAAAAAAACATATCGGAAGAGCAAAAAAAGGGAAAATAAAAAAAAACGACATGAGCCCTGATCATGAAACAGTGACCTAGACCATGACCTAGCAGTTTATTTCTTAGATATTCAAGATGAATCAAGATTGCCGTGCGCAAATAGACAATCATGTGCTTGATTTATTTCATGAATGAATGGTTGAACGTATGGCAGTCCGGATGGAGAAGCGTAGTATCATATACTGTTTTATTCAACCGTTTAGATTGCTTACACCCTATTGCAATTACATCGTTACCAACAAAATGCAATTTTTTAATAGGTATCCTTCTTGTTCTAGTTTTGTCACATGCAAAATACTGTTCAAGGATTTACATAGAAATATATGGAAACAAGGCCAATTTAAAAGCTGAAGGGTTTACTTTCGAGACGATGTGTGTCTGAATATATGCTATATACAAATTGCCAACCAAATTCAAAAGATGGTTATGATCAAGACTCAATATCAAAATTGTCTACAGAATGAATAGATAGAAGTGTGAAAACATTCATTTGACATAGACAAGCACAATTTCCTCCACTGTGAAGAACTTCAACAAAGAAATGCATTTTACACCTCCTTACTGTATCTGCTTGACATTGATTCTTACATAAGGTTTGAAATAAAAGACGAAGAAGAACAAATGTCATTTCTTCTTGGAGGAAATTGCAATTTTGTAAACGCCATTGACCACAGATAAAGAAATATAATTTCGTTTGAATTTGCCAATTACCTCTCTAACATTAAATCGAATCTAAGCTATAAATACTTCAATAATCTCTATTTAAATAATCTCTTTTTTATAATATCTATAATATTGTAAATATGCACTGATTGCAATAATGGTTCATGGCTACATGCATCTTGTATAAAAAAAAAAGTCTTATATTCTGTACATTCAATATTGATTAACTGTTTATGCTGTTTACTTTTTTCTATTTTTGTGTGTTACTTTTCTCTCGGGATGTAGTTCTGGAGGAAAAAAAAAATTTTTCTGTCTCTCTATTGAAACAAAGGTTAGGGAGTTTACTTTCGAGAAGATGTGTATCTGATTATATGATGTATACTAATTGCCAACTAAATACAAAAAATGGTTATGGCTCTTTCATATTGTTTTTCTCAAGTGAACAACACAGATCTCAAACCGTTATTGGACTGTTGTGATGCATCGAAACGAAACGAAACTTTATCATTTTTAACTATCAACTTTCACTGGGGTTTATAAGGAGTTACGTTTTCATGATAATAAATGCTTGGTAGTATGTTATTGCGTGCATTCTTTAGAGCAATATGATTATGAAATAGTCATCATAAAATAAGGAATATTTGTAACTGATAACAAGTTCATAATAAATCTTTTATGGGAATCCCATTTAATAAAAGCAGTTTATTGGGTTTTTTTCCTGTATTGCCGACATGAAGCTTTTAATTTGATAAGTTTTGTATTGGTGTTAAAAGGTAAAGTGATTTGGTTTTAAACGCCGATTTCGGAAGTAATTCACTTACATCACGGTTGGTAGTATCGTTGGTGGGAGAAAATCGACAACGCTATTGTGGCATTGCGGTGAAATCAGTGAGCATCGGCTGAAAGCCATTAGTGGTACTTCGATGTAATGCAGTACTCCACCCAAACATTACTGCGCGTAGAACAGTTCTCTCCTGCAGACAAATTTCTCGAGCATTGAAACTCTTGATCCGAAGCCGAAAGCGCTAACCACTGCACTACCCCGCCCCGTCGGTGTTTTAAATTAGAGTTTCTTGCATATGTTTCAACATATGTTACATAATTGAACATGAATCATTCATCTTTCCTGAGGCAAAATAAGTTAAAATCTGAAACGTATTAATCTATGTATCATTTTACTGGGTCGGTTTAAATTAAATCGATTCCATAGAACAAAATATAGTCTTAGATAATCATTAGTGCATTCAAGCTATTTTTCAAACTGTTGATCGTGAGTATCAAACTTTCTGTATATTAGAATGTTTGTTTTCGCTAAGGTAAGCATTTTAAGTTTAACTTAAAAATATCAAATAGAAGAAATGTCATTAAAACAAAAGTAACTCACAATAGATCAATGAATGTTTTTGAATGGAAATCGAAAATATCATTGTTAATATGAAGTTTTTAAAAGAGAAGATACATGTCTGTTGAGCCTTAGGTATTTCCAATTACTTCCAATCGTAATAAAATTAATGAAATCATAAAATTTAATCTTCTTTTAAGGTTTATTATTCTCATAAACATTTTATTCCTACATTAATCTGCAATGAAGTTCCATAGCCTGAGGTAAACCTAATGAACTCATCTTTCTAATCTTGAAATGAATCGCCTTAAGTTAGCTTTTGAAATTTGCGAAAAATTATTGAAATCAATAACTGAAAAAAAGTATATGCGTCAGTAAAATTCAGTGAATATGATTTGTTCTTAGGATAAAGACTGTATATAGAAACTAATCTCGATAAAATAAGTAAATTCAATCCTTTAAACTAACAGAGCTTATGCTTGATTCTCTTCTTTGCTGCATTGCTGAAGAGGATTTGATTTTAGTGTTCGATGATAAGCCAACCTTAGATTAACCGGTTGTAAAAATATAGCTGTAAAAGTTAAAAGAAGCGAACAATTGAATTTTTTTTTAAATTGTAGAAGATAGAGAAAGTTTCTGCATGTCAGTATAGCTAATAAAGAATGCGGTCAAGGTCACGTACGCCTAAAAAGAATTATTTTCACGGTTTTAAATGCTTGTCAAAAGAGATTTGAACACACAATTTTAAACGCAATTTGTTCAAAATATCAGTAATGATTGTCTCTTCAGGTACAGGGGAAATCTATAAACATAGCCCATGAAATAGCATCATGCATAAAATATGATGACCATGTTGTCTGTCGTTCTTAATTGACGTTTGTATCGAATAATTGATAAAATTACTGGTTTCAGGTTTCAAATAGATAGAAACAAAGTCCAGAAATATTTAATTGCCTTTTATGAAAATATGTTGTTTTATTTACAAGGTATTGATATTGATGAATTTAATATATCAATATTAGGAATTTATATTGTGACCTTCTTGAATGCTTTGATGGGACTTTATTAAGTGAAGGTCACAAATGTCAAATGTAGTGAAATTGAATGAAAGCTAATGAAGATATATCATTCAAGCGTAAATGGCAATATTAAGATCTAGTCGTTAGTATTCATTAAACAATAACAGTAATTCATTGTGCTTCATAAATGTTCTATATCCTAAATCGACAAGGTTTCCATTGTGATCTACTACGACTGAACTTATGCAAATGTTGTTTCCGTTCATTATTTTCAACAATCCACTGATAATTGTTTCTCCTGGTCATGGGTGACATAGATTCCAAATTATTGAATTACTGAGAGTATTTTCATATGTTTGTCAAATCAATAAACTCACATATATCTAAATGAAGATTTGTACATGTAACCCTCCCAATGTTAACTCATACTTTTATCCATTTATTAATGTTCAAAACTAAAGACAAGGCACAGCCAAATGGTTTTGAGATGCCGTCATTCTTGAAGACAGAAAAGAAGTTGAATTATATCCCTGCTGTGCAACATTGTGCTGGACAAAGACTACCGAAGAGGAAAAAATGCTCTAACATCAACAATATTCTATTGACATTGTATATGTGTTTGGTTTACAAATGCTAAGATATTATGATATAGTTTAGCTGAATGTTGTCTTCAATTAATGTTTTATTTCCATTTGTACAATACAGTATTGCCCTCATGAAAATCATCGCAGATTATGTCCATTTTCTCCAAGTACGGCCAAGCAGCAATTCCGGATATACAGCTCTTATTCTATTGTTATAAACACCACAAATGTTTGCTTGGCTAGCAGTCGCATCTTTGTGTGTGAAATAATAGTGACAGTCTCCAATTTTGTGATTTTTTAAATATTACTCTATATAGATTAGGTTTTAGTTCGAAAAACATGCATGTAGATCAAGACTTTAATGTTTTGGAAGATCTAAAAAAAAATTAATTTATAGATTGATTTTGATAACTGCTTCATGAAAATATAGTATATAGTAGCTGATACAAAATTTGATGAGTCACTCTGCCGATGGTTCATTTTTATTCCAACAATTTGCTTCTGAAAAAATTGCCTTTAATTTGTATTAGTATCAACCATGTTTGAAAGCTGATGGCATGAACAAGATTACAGGCATCAGTATATACACTCGAAGATAGATTGTATTGAACTTGTTTTTTTCAAAACACTCAATAACCCGACATGTATTTAGGTATCATAATGGAAAATAAGAAAACTCAAAAAAATATTTTTGATATTATGTTTCTAAATGAACATCCCTCGAATCTTAAAAGGATTTTATTGTCAAGTGAGAAAAGTATATCAATCACATTGAAACTAATATTGTGTGTTTCAATCAATATCGTATCTAAAAACCTTAAAGAAGAAAAAAAATTTCATAACAGTATAAAACATGACTTACGAAAAATCAACTCTGTAAGAAACATTACACTATGAACATCATATTTTTCATAAATGAACGTTTGATATCATATATTGATATTTCCCTAATTTGACATTGCTTTATTTTATTCTATTATGATTAAATGTCTACCACTTTATTTCTTCATTAAAGCTATTCAGGTAAATATTAACTGAGAACGTTCATAATGTGTGGTTGTCTCAACAAATCTATTTGCAAATAAAAATATGTTTTAATGACACCCGACATTTGCAAAAACCTAAAAAGAAACAAGATAATGCATTGATGACAGTAAAATTTAAATGAAAGTTATCTCTTACCTCATTTAGTCCTTTTTATCAATAGCTAATATGTAAAACTGATGACAGTGCATGTTTTGTATTCAAAGGACATAAGTGTAGTGGATAGAAATTTGATTTCATTTGATATTATCACAGCGTCTTTGACATTGTGTGCTTTAATTAATTGACCATTTAATAGTTAAATTTGAGAACAATCTTATGTGGTTCAATAAAGGTTATGTTTTTTCTAATGTATCTTTTCATTTGGAAACTTTAACAATGGGAGTAAAGTATATACGCAACATGTGAAAAGGCCAACTCCTCTAAAAAAACCAATTATTCAATGTAAGTGAGTTTTTTACAAACTAAGTTTATGAATATTAAGCATGGGTTTTTAACTGTTTTGAATATTGATAGACTTAAATCCTAAGACTAAAAAGACTTGATCCGTGAACTCTTTAAAGATTGTGTATATAAAATCAACCATTATGTCACATTTTCGTATGATCTCACAAGTATGGTATTTTTTAAAGACTTAAAACACAAGCTTGATCAGTGAACTCTTTAAAAGATTGTGTATGTAATATTATGCATTAGGTCACATTTCGTATGATCTCACAACTATGGTCTTTCTCGTTTTGGGATGCCTTTCATTTATTTTCAAGAAATATGTTTTTATGGTTACTATTCATGTAAATCAAAACACATAAGATTGATTGCTACATTCAATATTAAAATTTCATAATTCATAATGACTCATATTGCAGAAACACCTCCTCACCATATACTGTAAATGTGACAGCCCTATGCACTCAATTTAAAATTTTGGACTCATTTGCATTGTAATTGTCAAATGAGACATACAACGCATTGAATTTGAAATTAAGGTAAATAATAGTTGATATTATATTCAATGTGAGGTTCGCAATAAACGTAATTTCATGAATGTTCGACACTATAAGGCAGCTTTTAGAACTATTACTATGTCACTAAATATACATTTCCCTTTTTTCATTCGATTCTTATGTTCCTAAAAATCGGTTTTAATAACAGTTTAAAATGGTAAATATTTTATTTATTATATTCATGGCCTGAGGTCTGCAATGAATGAGCAATGAATTTAGATCTGAATTATATTTCTCTATCTCATATTCACTATTTATGAGCTATTTGAGTTGTGTTAATTTTTAAATGCAATTAGTATATCAATATGTTTTTAAAGGTGGCTCAACAAATTAAGAGATATTAAGATGAAGTTGATAGAACTCGAAAGAAAGCACGTAAATGTTCCCGATCTTGTTTCTGTAAATTCAGTAAAACGGCTGGCATGTTAATATCTTCATTTAGAACAATAGGTCTTTAGTAATGAGGAAATGCAATTAAGAAACGAAAAGTGAACAATTCAAAAATGTTCTTCAATGTGAAACAAACATTTAATTTTTTATTTTTGTAAAATACTAGAATTTCTAATTACTTTTCTTCTAAAGCGAAAATAGTATACATTATATATGTATTTTTTCAATTCTGATTTTTCATGATTTCTTAACTATGTGCTAGAGGTTTTGAAAGTGATCTTCAAATGGCCAAGTGATTAAAATGAGAGACCTGTAAACAGTTTTTGCAAGAAAAGAAATCTTAACTAATATCTGATTTTAGACGCTGCTAACCTCCGTGTTCATCGTCTTCCCTTTGGAATCTTCCTCCTACATATCGTATATCATTGGATGCAAGATTAAATTTTTTAAAAACTTCGTGGTCGAATATCAATACTTGTGTATATCAAATGTTTATTGCTTTTAGATTAATTGGGGAAAAAAACTTTAAAATTTTTATCTGACTACTATATTTGACAATAAGATCGTATTTCATTGATTAAACTGTAAGGGGAAAGGTTTAGTAAATCGTATTAACTTGGAATAGACATATTACATATTTCTTTTGGGTTATTGAGATTGTAATAAATATAAAAAAAAGGATATTTAATGAAACGAAGATATAAACAACAATCCCTACCCGATGATTGTTATGATGCATGGGAAATAGATGTGAACAATTTCCAAAGTAGACACAGCACAAACGTTAAGCATTAGTAAATTAAAATCGCATATCTTCAACAAGATGGTTTGGGAATTATGATTTCCGTGTAATGAATAGACGAAGTTGTGTTTTTTTTAGATAAGAACATTATAACATTTGATAGTGTATGACTGTACAGGGGTAAAAAAATATGATTGCCCGACTCCCGGGTACAGTAAGAAATCGATGTCGGGCTAGTAAAAAGGGTATTTCAACTTGCCCGGGGGCAAGTAAAAAATTAAAAGTCATCCTGCCCTTATTTTCACGTAATTTCCTATTGAAAATGATTTTTAATAATATTATATTTTATCTTATCCTTCTTCATAACGTAATAAAATAGTAACTTCGTTCGGGAAGAGTAACGTCCCTTTATTTTCATTAATGCCTAGAGCGGTAAGTCGTATTGAGACTGGGTTCCTTCTCGCATTATACAGTACAGATAGCGCATCGCTAACGAGGTATAACACCCAGTTGGTGTGCATGGCGACGAGATACGCTTGCCGATAATGTCGCAGCGATCTATTGCAAGTTTCTTTGGTGGGGGGAAGAAAAATGAATCAAGTCACCTCCCAACTAAACGTAAAATAGGAGAAACCAAAGACACTATTTCATCTAAAAACAAGAAATACGATAATGAGAAACGGGAAAGAAAATTCATTCCATCTTGGAAAGGCCTGTATCCGTGGGTAAAGTACTTTGATGCTGAAAACGTCATGAGGTGTGAAATATGTATGAAATATCCAGAAATTAACGCTAGAAATAAAAAACATGCATTTTTTGATGGCTGTAGTAATTTCCGATTAGATTATCTGAAGAGTCACGACGTTTCAGATGCTCATTTGGAATGCCTTTCATATTACAAGGCCGCTCAGAGATCGGAAGATAAGGCAAGGGGTGACAATACTTCTAAAATCAATAGGCCTACAAGTGAAACTGCTTCCAAAATAAAACCAATCGTGAAAGCATTTAAGTCTATTGACACTTACACTTTGATGAGACTGGACAGGTTATTCATCACAGCTTTTCAGATTGCTTACAAGGGCAAACCACTGACTGATTTCGAGTCAAATCTTGAATTACTGGAATGTCTTGAGATTGATGTTGGAACCAAATATAGAAACAATAGTGGTGTACGTTCTTTCATTCATGCTATTGCTAATTCTTTTAGGAAAAGTTTTCTCAATGAACTAAAGAATGCCAAATTTCTTACAATTTTGAGTGATGGGAGTACTGATACATCAGTTACAGAACAGGAAACAGTGTTTGTAAGATATGTGAGTCAGTCGGGGGAACCTATTTCATTTCATGCATCCACAGTACCACTTGACCACTGCCATGCTGATGGTGTTCTAGATGGGATCAAGTCTGCTGTGTCTACACTTGGTTTTACATATGAGAATATTGTTGATCCAGATTATGACGGACCACACCTTGTGTCAGTTAACTTTGATGGTGCCTCTGTCATGCTCGGGTCAAAAGGGGGTGTGGCAGCCAAAATAAAGGGAGACGCAAATTATGTTGTACCAGTGCATTGCGTAGCACATAAGCTGGAACTTGCTGTGTTAGACTCTGTCAAAAATTTGCCTCAACTCTCAAGTTTTGAAGAAACTTTAAAACAAGTGTTTAAATTCTACCACTACAGTCCCAAAATGAGGCGAGAGTTAAAACAAGTTTCTGATATCTTTGACACTGAGCTTGTTAACTTGAGTGATGTGAAACAGGTGCGTTGGTTGGCTAGCAAAATTCGTGCAGTTCAAGCATTAAAGATAACTTTCCAAACAATCATCAAGCATATCGAATCTGTGGCAACTGGTAGGTCAGATCAGAGTGCAAAAGCTAAAGGATGGCTTAAAAAAATGTTGACTTCATCATTCATCAAGGTTATGGCAATTCTTCTCGATGTTCTACCCATCTTAACAGAGGTGTCACTGCTCTTCCAAGCGGATGATTTGCTCATAATCGAAGTGAGATGTGCACTTGAGGGGCTTCTCTTGAAGCTTATGAATCTGAAATTAGAACCGCTCCAAGTTGGTGAAAACATGCAACAGTTCTCAGGCAAGTACAATCATGAGGCAGGCACCTACGATGGTGTAAAACTCAGGGATGCATGCCCTCCTATCGTATTCAAGGAAGATAATTTCCTGAATAACTTTCTTGATGGTATAATGAAGTACCTAGACAAAAGGTTTGCTTGTTTTAATGAGAAACCACTTAAGAGTTTTTGTGTGTTTAACTTTCCTGAATGGCCCTCGGAAAGGGCAGACCTGTGTGTGTATGGAAATGATGATCTGTGTGAACTTGTAGATCATTATGCTGTGTTGTTTCCTGATGAGAAAACAACAATCCTTCGAGAATTCACTGATCTGAAAGGACATATAAAATCCAGCAAACGTTCTGTGCTTGAAACCTACACAAAGTTACTTGCTGATAGACCTGAAAGGTTTGTGCATGTTCTGAACATTGTGGAACTCATGTTTGTGATAAGTCCAGGCACTGCAGTTTGTGAAAGGTTATTCTCTAGCATGAACCTTGTCAAAACAAACCACAGAACCAGACTGAACACTGAAACTTTGACTGATGTTCTAACAATCATGACACATGGCCCTAAGAAACTTGCAGACTTTTGTCCTCGTGATGCAATTCTTGAATGGATGACACAGTCTCAAGGCAGCAGACATATCCTAGCCATGGTCAAGGATGTCCAGTCAACTGTATCCAGTGCCACCAGCTCACCCTCTCCTAGCACAAGTAAAGCTAAAGAAATCTGAAATTATCGTCTCTTACTTGACAGTGTAATACTGTAAGTCCAGTCACGATTAGCAAGATTAAAAAATTACACTCAAACACTTTGGTTATTTTTTATTTGTTTTGAAGTTTTTTTAAGTAAAGTAGTGGGCAAGTATGAAAAAAATCAGGGCAAGTAAAAAGACTGTTTATACTTGCCCTTGGGCAAGTAAAGATTTAAAAAAACTTTTGACCCCTGCTGTATAGCTCAATAAAAATAGGCACGTGGTTCACGATATCCTTGTATTATGCAGGATGATGTTTCACCCTCTGGCATGAATTGTGTAATCATAAGTCATCTCGACTTTCATATCATTTCATTTCGACTTATATTGCATCATGGCATGAAGAAGATGAGCAAGGCAAAAGATGGCAGATTTTGGGCTCCATTCAGCAAGACTGTCCTTTAGGTAAATTGGTTAAATAAATTGGTAACACTACAGTATATTCAGCTGTCTAATTAGGAAAGTTGTCCAAATAAATCATGAAAAGCATCCCCATTCTGGTACACACCATCCATTCACAAGTCTTGATAGGAAGGCTTCATTGAGTCATTTTCGGCAATCAACTTTTTACAAATGTGTTGTCCTCAATTAGGCCTAGCTTCAACATCAAGTATGTAAACAGACTACGAAACAGATTATCACTTCAATCGAATGATAGAGAGATTGTCAAGCTGTGGGAACTTATATTCTGAAATGAGAACAATAAACAATACGTTATAAAAACAAATACGTACCTCAAGTTAGCGAAACGCCCAACGAGTTCATGTATCCAACCCATTCATCACCATCATGTATTGCCCTGATGGTGCGAGTAATAATTCTTTTATAATACCTCAAAATATGAAGACAGAAACTTGGCTCTGTTTCCTCTATGAATATTGTGTCTGTTATCTTTACTTTCACAACACATCATTTACACAATCTCAACTTGACAATGAGAACATATAATTGGAAAAAAAATATTTGAACCATTATTTCCATTTTAATCATTTTGTGCCCAACATCATCTTAATATGCATTGTGCTGTATGTCTTTTAATAAAGCCTGAATATTGTCTCACTTGGGGTTTCACTCAACTTGACTATGTACGTATGGTAAAGTTCAGGATTGAAATATAAGTGGCTTCAGAAATATACGTGGAATTTTGTTACATTAGCCTTCAGTCAGTCAGATATGAAACAGCCATTCTTATAGAAAGATATTTTTCATTCCCCGTATACGATTCTTTATTGTATATCTAATAATATAATTCTTACCAATGAGAATATGTTCACAAAAACCTTTAAGTATCAGCATATCTATTAGTCCTCAACGGGATGGTATACCTGGTATCAACGTTGGAACTGCTTAGTTGAAAGTTAGTGTAATGTCCTTTTTAACTTAAACGATATGATCAAGATGAGAGACATCATACCACTGAAATAAACAGTAAAACTTTATTATGAAAATATACTTCACATTATGACTTGAATTGTTTGAACGAACTCTTCTGACACATCATTTATATAATTAACGTTTCAGAGCATAAAAAAATAATGTTATATCACTACCCATACACTCAATCAATCATGTACCGCGAGCTAACTGATGTGTTATTTAGTGAAAAAAGATAGAGTTTCTCAACGTGACATTCTATCAAAATTGCAAAGACTAGATTCAGTTAGATTCGCCCTGAATTTTCTTTTATTTCAATCGTACTTTCCCTTAAGGAAAACACAAGAATATGTGAAGTATTTTGTTGGTTAATTCACAATGTTTAACTTTCATAAAGATATTTTCCCAATACAAGTGCATCTCTATATTTTAGATAGAATTCAGAACCGTTAAATGAGCGAAGCGTACGTTAACTAGTCACCATGACAAACCGTCAGGATTCAGTATATTTTAGCAAATAATTTATGTTGATTGACAATTTAAAAATAACAGCTCACTTATATAAGGCATAAATATATGATTATTCTATTTTTCATCAGTTTATTGATTGAAGGTATCCCCATGCACACTACAATCTGATACAATATCGTTACTTCTCACAACAATTAAACATGTCTGTGACAGAATAATAGTAATTGTCAAATCAGATAAGATAGGCCATGATTGTGACATCAAAATATTTAGGAAAACAAGTTATCATCTTATCTTTGGCACCAACTTCATACATTAAACATCACAAATTATATTTTCTGCTCATCTTGAGAGATATTCAAGGCAATTTACCAAAATACTGGTTTGTAAGGGTGTATATATAGATGGATCGTTCAAGGATTTTCTGTTATTTTATGTTCAAGTAATACTACATTTTTTAATATTTCATCGGGGAGGGTTAAAATGATTTAGATCATTCTATATGCATAGGTCTTGGATGGTATTCACTCAACCTATCTTTGTCTTAATTGTTTTTCCCGACTTCATACTCACTACGTCCAGATTTCATATTTTGATCTTGGCTATACTTTACCACAATGTTAAAAGTTCCATGAATGTGCAAAAAATACCATTCGACATAATGGACATATTGCGAATAAAATCTTAGAAAACTTTTACGTTATAAAAAATATTTCTCTTATATTTTTTATTTTATAATGCATTTATGTGTCCCAAAAATTATCTTATGTTAGTAATTTTAAAAAATGTTAATGACATTAATCATCAGACTTTTAATTATATGTGTTTTTAGGCTGGTTTTAAAAAATAACGTTTGTATTGCATATCAACAATCTTTTTGGTTATGAATGGAAATACATTATTCATTCCATGTTTGGATATCAAAACCCTTAGGAGTAGATATTCTTCAATTCATTTTTCTTCAATTGTGATTTGATTTCAAGGCTACACACTGAAGAGGAAGGAACTACGCACATAGGTTTTCCGTGAAGTTTTGTCCCAACATATTTACAGAGAATTATACTCTGCTGGTAAATAGGATTTTAAATTCGATCTTGGCCGTTGATATAAGGTTATTTATTTATGTTTATCAAATATTTTGATATTGCTTTATCATTCAAATAACAAAAGCAAAAGCAAAATATAGATGTTATGTATATAGTGTGTAACACTTAATAAACGTCAATAAATAAATATCCATGTCAACGTCAATTAAAACACACAAAATATGTTTCATGTCAAAAATACTTCAGTGACCTTTCAAAGTGTTTGCAATAATATATCTAACATTTTTTTAGCAAGAAGAGTAAATTTGTTTTTAAAAACTGATTTCACATGATAGAATATGTAGATCAACAGATAGATAATTGCAATTTTGCTTTCGTTTCTTATCTCTTATCCAAAATTAATTTCATTCATATAATTTAAATGGTAATGGAATGATAAATACTATCTATGCTTCCTTTTAACATCTAACATCAGTGTTAACATAAAGCTACATTAACTTACATGTACTGCATTTAACAATCATATGAATTAATGATAATTCCCTTTATTTTCGTGTATGAATTTACTATGTAGGTTCTACAATTCCAGTCCAATTTCTCCTAAATTTATTAGATATGATTTGTTAGATCATTTTTTCTATGATAAGATGTTTTGATAAGAAAACAATGTCAAATAACGTGTCACTCTCATGTCGCTTTTTCCTATCAATAAATATGAATAATCTGTTTGCCATTTCACCACAATCATTACTTGCTTCATATTGATTTTTCTGTTTTTGTTTGACTGTAAATGCACCAATAGTTTTCCTCTCCATCCTAAAGCATCCACATACATGTATGTTCATACGATGATAAAAAAAGCTGAAGGTCATGTCACATTTGTCCAACTGTGAATTCGATATGAAGTCCCCTTGTGTCTTTTCATCAAAGAAGTTAAACAAATGCATACATGTATAATTCAGTATTACATCAACCATTTTCTACAAGATCTCAGTGATTGTCTAGTGATTGAAGTACATGAAATAATTGAAGCCTAGACATCGAGTGCCTGACTAGACAGTATCATACTGTTCCTTTCAGATGATAGATACACATGCTTCCTGTTCGTGTGTAGATCGTTTGATCCTGATGATGGAACCCTTCTTATGTCATTGATAGTTTAAGTCAGTCTAGTACTTTCTTTGTAATGCGGGAACATCAGGGCAGTCCTAAATCCTAAAATATACAATCAGAGTTCTTGAATTCTATGAACAATACAGTAACTTCTTTGTCACGGTAGATTTTAAATTTCATCGAATTAACCACACTGTTCCTAGTGCGACGTCTTGTTCTATAGAGATTTTGATCTACTTTTGAAATTGCAATGCCAATATAGAGTTCATGTCAATATTTTAACGTTATCATTAACATTGTATATAACAGCAAATGTAGTTGAAAGTCATTCAATCCCTTTTGTAAAGCAACTAAACTGAACTTATTATTCTTCACGGGCAAAGATCTGATCACTTTGAACAATCTTTCTTGTAGCGTCTGCAAAGAATTTTCATTTTAATTCATTACCAAAGGGCAAACAAAACAAGTGCAGCACATCGCAAAGGTGATATCTAGTAATTGCAGCGCCGATAGTTATGACAAACGCATTCTTCATTGAGTTTATCACCTTAAGCATTAGCTTTTTCATTGCATGTTCAGGTGGGAAATTTCATGTGTTCTACGGCTCGACTTTTGTGAAAAGACGTGGTTAGCCTTGTCGTTCGATATGAATACGCTACATTTGTATTTGACAGTAATATGTATGCTGTCAAATTATTGTCAAGTTGGATCGTAACACAGAATTTCAGACGCCATGTGTTCCAAATTTAAAGCATAATTGGAAAAGGGTGTCACTGATGATACCAGAGTGTTTAGACAGCTATTGTTAAGCATAGCCTTGTAACAGCATCATGCATAAAATATGACAACTATTTCGTGTGCCAATTATTAACAACCTCAATGACAAATTATTTGATTATTGGTATGAAGGAAAAAAGGAACATGTATTATCAATTTTAGCTGTTCGTTTCTCTTAGCAAATGATATAAATGCTTGTGGTGTTTAATAGCTTGGTACAAGTATATCTTAGTATAATAATTGAAAATGTACATTCATATATCATATCTATATAACTTTAAGGTAATACCATCCATTTCCGAAATTTTAAATGTTAACCTTTGACAGCTTGGTGGACCTTGATACGTAGTAACACTGATTTGTCATTAACCTTCACGATGCTATGTCCCCAACTATGTTGCTATGTAATCACGTTGTCATCAACTGGCATGAATCAGCGGAGTTTTGGTTACCATAAGCGCACAGGTACACTAGCAGTTGAAAGAGTCTGATCAGAGTTAAGTACATGGTTTTGTACGTTCATGTTTGAATAATATGAAATGCATGTGTACTACGATGTAAAGTATAGTAGAAATAAACACATTCTTAAAAGGTTACTAATGATGACACATTATGTGGAAGTTTGTTACGAATGTGAGTTTGTTCACGTTTTTGGGGGATAGAAAGTGTTTAATGGTTTTCACATTCAGAAGAAAAAAACAATGTCTCCCCATATTTGCCTTACACATTTATGACCAACAAGTCGTCTGCAGGAAATCATCGATATAATTTGAGCAGTGTTCCAATCCTGTGCATAATTTTTATAAAATATAAAAACATTTTCTCCCTCTTTTGTCTAATCATTGGATGATGTTGTGAAATGATTTGACACTTATCGTAGACAATTCTAGGTCCAACATTGGCACTAAGAAATATTAGGAAATATGTTATGAAATATCCATCTTTCAAAACATGTATTCAACTTCCAAAACTTATGAAATTGTCTGCATTTCCATCAAGTTTATCGTCGCATCACAGCAGATGATATTGATATTTTTAGGTTTTATTATTTTTTCCTTATTCTTTTGATTTTAAAAAAGGCATATCAACAGAGACAACTTCAACGTGAAACATGAATAAATAAAAAAATAAAATAAAGATTCACGCAACATGAGTTATGATTAACATTTACATCAAGCTTCATTAATCTCAATTGCAATCTTCAGCAAAGTTGAGCAGTGTGAGATGACCCTATTGAAAAGCATGTCAGATGTCATGCAAATAATGCATTGAGTTCCAAATGACTCTGGCTTAACTTGCATAACCGCATCTATGAAATATGATAGCTTCCAACAAAATTCAAGAGGGTGAAATAAGCAATAGAGAAAGAATGTCAGGTGTCAAAATTTTAAATGACTCTGGGATTCAATTGTATAATGTAATCTTCCAATATTATCAACCAAATTATCTCTCTGGCACTTCCATTAATGGATATGTAATCAAAGACGTAAAATACTCGGTATAAGTATTTTACATCAACTTGAGTGAACTACTTTTTCATATCCAGACACAATTACATAAATGTCTCGTCAAATCAATGAGAGTAGATTATTTTACAAGCCTCATTGACCACTGGCTGCAAGCTGCAAACCTCAAAGTTATCCCTTACACTATATCCAACCCAGACTATTATTAATACATTCGCTCTTATACATATCAAATTTGTGGAAACGGTTATAAATAGTTATCTTAATAAAAAGATCTTCGGAGACAAATAATTATCAAAATATGCGAACAATTTGTTGGCAGTGTTAGAATTTTTTTGGTGTATGGGTAATACTGCTTGTATGGTATCTTAAATTATAAAGCCACTCTTCAGAATTACACTTTGACAAGTAAGCCTCTATCAAGATTTGTGAATCTAATACGCTCCTCCATAAATCATTCAATGTCTCTTTTATGTAGGATTATAATGCCATCGTAATGTCTGCTAAAGATACGAATAAATCTTTAATGTAGCAACGGACAATTTACTTTTCATGCAAGGAAAACGACCAAAAAATTTCATAAGAACATTACATATTGTAATATATATGATAGCGATAAAACAATATTTACACTACGTGCATTAAAATCCTACCTTACCAACTCTCAATAATAAATAGTTGGTAGAAAGAACACGTTGGTATTCTTTTAGCAAATTCATAATTATGCAAACAATCTGCTTACTTTAATTTATTTCATGTTACGATCACTTTATCGAGATTTCATGCGTTAAACTTCCGTGTCCAATATTGCATGATGGTTTATGATGAATATAAATATCATATCCTCTTTATGTTAGGCTTTACACCATATGCAATTCACTAAAATAACACAATGATAAAAAGAAAACCCAATGGAATATACTAATTATGACATGAGGCGTGGGCAACACTGGTCTCTGTCTGATGCCCTAGGCCGTTATTTTACCTTATTAGACAAACAGTGTCGCCTGTTGGGATGTTTGTTACTTGGAATATTGTATTACAATATGAAATTAATTATTTTTAAATGTCTGCTTTTATGGCTGAGTTTAATTCCCTTAAAAGGTTACACTCTGGATAAGTCTCAGTTGATCAAAATCCGTTGAGATTTTTATATTACAATTGATGATCAGAGAAAAATATCAATATCAAAAAGAGATTTCTAGACGAAAATAAAGTCTAAAAGAAGTTGAAATTATGATGACATCGTATAATAAAACTTGCAAATTACCATTCATCAAGGAAGTGCACATTGATCAACGTAACATTTGAAAGAAAGTAGGGAAATATTTTATTTAGTTTCTAATTATGTTGTGAGTTAAATATTAAATCAAGTTTTTTTCAGAAATACAACAGACGATATTTGAGACATAAATCATTGCTTCTGAAAAGGCGATAAAGCTCACATCTAAAAAAAACCAAATAAGATACGTCAAAAGAGTAAGCATTTAAGAACTGTGTAAGATTGGTTACTTTGAAACAAGTGTAAATTTAGCTTTCTGTTTACCTATTGAATTTCAACTAGCTGTGTTTAACCGTGTTTGAGAAACGGGGTTTACTTGTGCACATAACCCTGTCACTCAAAAGCACGGTAAACACATGCAAGTGTTTAGCTAACAATGTTTTTGCAGTATGTGTTAGAGGAATCAACCTTCAACAAACTTGACAAGGATAAGAGCAACCTTACACTTCGTAAATGATAGGAACCGAAAACATTTTGTGCAACTGTAACATTTGAACTCCCGTAACTTTTCACAAATAGCTACTTCTCTTTATATCATTGTAAAACTGATAATTAAGTGTTCATTGTGCCTTTGTTATAAAATGTCTACCTAAATTATGATTAGGCTGATGTTTGTGCAAGTGTGCAAGTTTATTTTTCTGATTATTCATAATGTATTACTTTTTTAAAAAGTAAATTTACTTTTTTTTAAAGTTAATTTACTTTTAAAAAGTTAACTTACCATTAATTTTTTTTTACTTTTGGTAGAAATGGAATCTTGAACTGTATAAAACTGTTCATAATTATGTAATTGAGTAAAGTTGTAACAAAATGAGGCCATAGACTTTACAATGTCAAGGGGAAGTAATAACTCCATCGTTGTACATGATAACAATGTTACACTGGCAATTGCAATTCCAAATGTATTTATTTCTTAAATAAACCATAGAAATAAAATTAAAATTAAAATTAAATTTTAATGAATGGGAGATTTGAAATATACCATTAGAGAAAGGATGTTCACCATGTTGCAGAATTTATAGACGATGTAAGCCTATGCACTATCTTCTATCTAGACGTCCGACTGATTTGCCCTCTCTTAGAGGTAGGTGATTCCAACTCCAGACAGTGTTGAGTTATCGCTTTTTGAATCTTGATAAAAGCTGTAAAAGTCATGAACTGGTAATGAAACAAGACAATTCTAATCAGCAATATGGTAAGATTAGAGACTGATAAGATTTCTTACGGCATGATTTATTAATCCTAGGTTCATGAATATATAATACATCTGTCACACTGCCAGTATTAAATGGGCGTTATAAATCATCGACCAGTCAGTATATACGCAGTAATTTAGGAATGATGTTTTATAGTGCACATTGCATGCTCAAATCAACAATTAGTGACAAGTTCAGAACTCTCCTTGGTTATACATAATACTATAAGGTCATGCAGGTACCCAATCCTCTGCTACTTATTTGGTAATGCCTATCTAATATAGTCATCAGTTATGATATTTAAAGACAATCTTGTTCTTCCTAAAACAGAATATTTGTTAACTTCGCTTAATTCAAAAATAACCTATGTACTCTGAGTTTGCCTCCATTTCTCCTGAGGTCATGTAGATCCATAAAATTTATTTTTTTTACTGTAGCATAAGTAATTGGTTCTTTTATCAATTGATTCAAAGGGCGGGGCATTAAAAGTGAAGAACTATGCTTAAGCTTTAACCTGAAGTTTTGTACATACATATTCTCAGAGAATACTATTCTTTTCTAAGAAATTAGAAGCAGATTGATGATTGGAAAGGAGCTATTAATAACGATCATGTCCTTCAATTTATAAACTATTTTCTGTTGCTTTCCAAAACATGATTACATTAGTGGCTGACGCCAATGCCCCAAACGATCGAGTAGGACAACTCTACATGATGTGTGTATTAGGAAAGTATATATTGAAGGGAGTGAAAATCAAATAATCTAAAAATCACGTGAGAGATAATCTTTGAAAGTTAAATGTTTTTATCTTGTAGCTCATTACCGTTAATGTTATATAAATATATTGTCTAGCCAAACAGTTTGTGCTCATATAACATATAACAACAGACGTAGGCACAACTGTCAGTTTCTGTTCAATAAAGCAGCATTTGTCATCTAGCCACTTAATCAAAACCCTAAGACCTGAAGCCATGCAATCATGGAAGAAGCCAAGCTCAGGATTGTTTATTCGAGCATAACAAGACAATCTTGATTCCAGTCGTGAATATTCATTAACTGATGGCGATTGACCTTTGTTTTTTCTCTCTTAGGTTCTTGCCTAGGTCGCTATTTTATCACTATGGTGCCTTGATGGTCAATGGCAGTGTCGACTGATAACCTCAAATGATGCTTTGCTTTGAATCTTTACAGTACATGTGGAACAAGTTTCGATATCTTGAAAAGAAGTTCGATACTTATAAGCGATAGTGAGGCAAAGCCACAATAACATCAATGTGTGAGAGGGATACAATATTTTATAAAACGGTATTTATTTGACGTCCATTACCTCTAATGGTATATTTCAATTCAATATACTGGCTACCCAAGTATTTTACCGATTACGTTTTTACATATTTTAACCTTAATACGATCACAACTGATGTAATGCAACTGATGATGCATGCAATAGGAATGGGAATATTGAAGGGAGTGAAAATCAAAATAATCTCAATTCACGTGAGCGATAGTCTTTGAAAGTAAAATGTTTTTCTCTTGTAGCTCATTACCGTTAGTGATAAATGTTACATAAATATATTGTCTAGCCAAATAGTTTACAGAACACTTCTTTACTTATTTGTGTTCATATAACATGACAACAGACGTAAGCACAACTGTCAACTTCTGTTCAATAACGTAGCTTTGTCACTAAGCCACTCAATTTAAACTAGAAGACCTGCATCCAAACAATCATGAAAGAAGTCAAGCGCGTGATTGTTTATCCGAGATAGCAAGGCAATGTTAATTCCAGTTGTGAATACTACCTGACAGTGGTTTTTTTTCTTACATGTAGGTTGTTGCTTTAGTCGATATTTACATCTAACAACTAAGGTACATTGATTATCTGAGGCAGTAGTGACTGTTGGCCTAAACAAATACTCTGCTTTGAAAATATATCCACAGTCATATGAACATGTTTCGATGTCTCGGAAAGAAAAAAACGTACTTTAAGTTTGGAATTATTAACCTCCGTATGATGTCTAGGATGTTAGGTCTGGTAATGTGAACGGGTGGAGAATGCACGAGGAGGCATGGATTCGTTAAAAATAATCATCGCGACGTAAAGGGCCAATTTGATTATTTTCACGAATGAATGTTTGAGATTAATCAATGAATGACTTAATGATAATAAAAACTGTCATTGAAATACACTAAATATATATAACTGTCACATTTTGCTATAGCATAATGAACGTTTTTGTGCTCCCTCATCAGATACGGGATACATCCTTTAGAAAAGTTTAAATTGGGTTCTAACATGTATGGATGTAACAATGTGGATGAAAACGTTGATTTGATAATCGGAGGGTTGCATGGTTCTAACATGTATGGATGTAACAATGTGGATGATAACGTTGATTTGATAATCGGATGGTTGCATGTTATCTTTTAACTCAAATACTTTCATCGCTTTATTTTCATAATTGAGTTGTTTAAATAATTGCTTCATGACGCAGAAAATAAAACACTGAATTATTAAAAAAATATTTCAAGAAAATCATATACCCTACCTGAACGGGACAGTCAATGAGCAGAGGGTTCTTTAAAAGAATCGTCATGGACTGAATTAATATTATTCCTCACTGAGTATTACATATTACAATAAAAGTCAAAAGATTTATTCCAAAGGACACTTTTTTTAACATAAGGATATTCTAGTTCCAAGGAATTACAGATTTTAAAACAAATAGGTCATTAACTCCGACGTTTAGTGTATCCATCTGTAACAAAAAATAATTATTTAATTAAATTTTCATATCTAACATTCCTCCCATAAATCAAATTTATCAACATTTATCACAATGAATTTGATATTTGAAGATCAGAATACAACTTTGATTAGAAACTTGCTTGTTTTACAGGGTTGTCATATCAAAGGACTTTGAAAGTTGATTAGAACAGATTTACCTGCAGGGCTTACAGATATTTTTTAGTGTGCGTTTTGAAAACCATGCTTTGAAGTTTTGCTTAAATATGTTCAGGCACTACCAGCTAGTGACAAATTCAAGGAAACTCATAATTCACACATTGAATTCAAATTATTTCGACATGGTATGCACACATATTGAAGCAACTTTATTCACGCTAAATGTACCCATTTTTAATAAAAATTAGTTAAATGAAGCAAATTAACAGAAAAGGATGGTTAAACAAATTATATATATTTTGTACTTAAGCTTTCTTGTTCACACCTTCCAACCGGCAAGTAATGCAAATAATTCACTCAAAAGCAAAAATATAAAAAAACGGCACACTAATGTAAATCATGTTCTTATTAATTACTTAGAATCATTACTAAGCTACCAGTCAAAAGTCTAAAAAAAATAAAAACAAACGCTGATATGAGAAATCTGACGATTGGTTTATAAACATAAATTATTTTCCAATATTCTCTTGAAAAAGGAACCAAGTATCAGCATTTAATTTTCCCCAATACACAAAGAAAAAGACAGAAACTTTCATTAGTCACAGAAATCACGGAGTCTGCCATCCGTAGCAAGTGTGACCATCCTTGCAACACTGCAAGCAAGTACAAGCCTCATTGAAGTCGTCAGGGATACTTTTCTAATGCTTAACAATGCTTGCTGAAGTTCCTGTTGGTTGGTTGAAGGTAGCACTAGTCTCAAATGGCGGTCAAGGTGATCCCAAAGGTGTTCAATTGGGTTCATATCTGGTGAGTTGGCTGGTCACGGCAGAACAGTGATGTTTGCGTTCTCGAGGTAGTCTCTAACAATTCGGGCAGTGCGAGGTATTGCGTTGACGTGTTGCAATATCAATCTCCTTGGATGAAGGGAACGACCATCGGTCTTAGTACCTCATCAATGTATTGCTGGCCAGTCAGATTTCGCCGCAGAACAACCAGCAGCGTCATCATTTGGCTACAAATCCCTCCCGACACCATGATGCCTCCGCCTCAAAACGGGTGAATTTCTATAATGTAGTTTGATGCAAGACGCTCGCCCCATCGTCGATTAACTGGAACCCTGCCATCGTTCCTGAATACGCAAAACCTGCTCTCGTCTGTAAACAGAACCTTCTCCAAGTCACCAGTTGCTGCCACCGGCGAACAGTACGTGTCTATCGTAATCTGCGTTGACGATGTAAACGGGTCAAAGCCATTCCATAGAAGGGGCGGTAGATTCGTACTACAGCCAGACGAAGTCGATGAACGGTTGTTATTGTGCTGATGACATGACCGAGGGCCGTCGCCGCTGTCCATGTCGCAGTTAGGAATCTGTTTCAGAGGTGAATCTGCCTGATGTAGCAATCTTCGGCCTCAGTTGTTAACCTCGGTCTTCCCGATTTCGGCCTGACCTGTGTCTGTCCAGTGTGCTGCTAGCGTAAAATGACGTTGGGAAGGCACACTAGCGGACATACCGATCGGTTGGTGACATTTCGCTGGTGTAAGTCTTGGCATACTTTTGGTGTTATTTATGTTGCTGAATGTCTGCCCTTTCCAAAAAGGGTATGTATGCAACATTGCTGCACGTGCATCACAAATCATGCCTCAAATAAACGTTTTGCATGTGTTTGTGTATGCACAATTCCAGTGGCTGTTTTCAATGCGTTGTGTTCCTCGTGTAGAGGAAAGGGTGCATTAATACTGTCATTTCCTGCTTAGAATCAAACCCATACAACCGTTCTTAAAGAAATCTTTTTTTTGCCTTGGCGTTTACTTGAACGTTAAATACCTTAATTTTTGCAAATTCATTTGCATTCGGGACTTTATCTTTTGATGCCTACATAAATAAAATAGTTTTGCTTTCTGAATGCACAATTGAAATGGGATTAAAACCGGTGACATCAAAAACCCTACAATGCAAATAAATTGTGATATAAGAAATAATTCTTAGTGTTCGATTACACTAATTGTTAAAGCTTGTTGCATTTTTATTAAAATGTGTATTATGAAAATAAATGATAAGATTTAATTATATTTTTCATATAGGTTTAAGCTATTAACATTGCAATAATTTGACTATATGTAACTGGTATTTTAAAAACATGAGGTCAAATGCCTGTAGCGTCCTAATAAAAACACATTCAATCAACATTCTATATCTTACAAGTACATTTGAGAGGTTACTCCATTTGTTTCTCAAAGCCAATTGTAACATTATTAGTTTGCGATTTATAGATGAAGTTTATCTTTAATCAGATAATATAACGGAATCAACACGTTGAAACATATACGTTTAAACTAGTCAGACCATGTGATAGTATTAATTTTGAGAAAATGACATAAAAATGATCAAAATGGGGTTTTTTATTAACATGAACACCATAGTTTTAAGTTGAAACCAACAATCACTAAACAGTTACAGAATCTGCATTTGACAGTACTATGTTTCTTAAAGCTGTCATTAACATATTGCCCAATTGAACTGAAACACAAAATTTCAGAAGCCATGTGTTCCAATTTTGAAGCATTATTGGAAATGGGTGTCACATGTGATACCAGAGTGTTCGGGAAAGCCATTGAAAACCATTTCCTTGTTACCAGGATCATGCTTAAAATACGACAACTATTCCGTCTGCCATTTAACTATTTGACAAATTATTCTATTATGGGTATGAGGTAAATACAAATTATTTTCAGCTATGCCTTTCTCCTTTCTAAACGAGCTGATTGTCTATTCCGTTAAACTGCTGAGGACAAATAATTTTACAAAATAATAGAAAGACTACATTCATATATCAACACTCGGTGTCTAAAATTAAAAAGGCATAAGTTTATGATCGGTTTATGTCATAGTTTTGCAATGCATTTTGTCACTATACTGAGATTTTGCACGTTACTTTTTCTACAATGAATAATGGTATGATAGAAATGGCCACATTTAATTGATCTTTTGTTACTATATGTTAGAAATAAAAAAATTTAGATGTTAAATATTTGAAGTGTCACTGATGAAGTCAAACAAAAAATTGGCATTCCCCCAAAGGAGCATGAAAATATCATTTGAACCCATTTTCGACAGATTTCATTTCAAAATAGACAAAATCATCACTATTATGAAATATTTTGCGTTTATTTTTGTTACAAAAAATATTTTGATAAGACAATCTTATAAGATAATCAAGAAAATTGAGTTTTTGTCATTTTGGACCCCTGTGTTGTATACTTCAGTGTAATACTTCCTGTAGTACTATGAGTATCATCTGTAGGTATGAGATAGGAATATGTGTTTTCCTAAAAAAAATCGTAAGTTTTGGATTAATGATGTTGAATAGGTCGAACTTTAAAGAACTTTATTTTAGATGTCAATTGCAGTTAATTTGAAAGTATTGAAACAAACTTTTGTTTCTTAAGCAGCTGTAACAATAGGCGTGAACATAGGTAGAAAAACTGAACTAGAAGCTCTTATGTTAATTTGTTGTTAAGCCATTTTGTTTTGATTGATTTGTTTGTCAAATTAATAAATTTCCTATCTCTGCTTTTACACTCGAGTTTGTTTACATTAAACGGGTTTGCAATTCATATATCTGTGATGATTAAAATCTGTTGATCTTTCATTTCAAAATGGACGATCAGAGAAATATATTAACATCATAACAGCTTTTCATGAAGTTAATAAAATCCAAACTAAGTTGTAACGATGATCATATCCTATCATCAAACGAATATTGCCATTCTCAAATAAAGTGTAAATAAATAAACATGAAATATTAAGAATTTGGTAAAATTGTATTTACTTTTTAATTTTATCTGATGTTTATTATTTAAGAAGTTTCTTTTCAGAAAACAACAAACGACATTTGAGATATAAATCAGTGTTTCTAAAAAGCTGATAAACCTCAAATCGCACAGGAAAAAGATCGCAAATGAGATCTTCATGTATATCTTTTTTATAAGCGTGTTTACATTGAACCAAGTGTAAAGTTGGTTTGCCGTTTGTCTATTTAATTTCAACTAGCTGTGTTTCAAAAAGGGGGTTACTTTTGAACATAACCCTGTCAGCCGAAAGCACATCAAACACGTCAATGCCAATTTTTACGCAACTGTTATGGTAGCTTTGTTTTTGCAATATGTGTTGGAGAAATAAACCTTCGGCAAACTTGACAATGCCAAGAGTAACCTTAAACTCCGTAAAAAAGAGAAATGACAACATTTTTTTTACGAGTTCTAACTGTTCTATACTTTTTGGCGGTCTTTAAACACGGAATCAAAGTCAGGGAATTTTAGAACTGTTTAACTTTAAATAGCTACTTTTCTTTTTATCATTTTAGGACTGGTTATGGTAATAAGTGTTTGTTGTACATCTTGTTTTAAAATATCTACCTGTGTAATAGCTTTAGTCCGTTTATGCAAGCGTTCCTTTTATCTGCTTATTCAGATTGCTTTTCCTTTTTATTTCAACATCGAAAAATATTATTGTGAGACATTGTTTTAGTCAACAGCCGCAGAGTATGTGAAGTAACGACAAATTTAATCCTGAATGTTATACAATTAATTCATAATTGTGCAATTGAGTACATGTGCAACAAAACGCGGCTCTAGAACTAAAATATTCAGATGTGGAATGATAAAAAATGATTGATAACAACTTTACCCTTGCGATTGCAATTCCAAATGTTTTCACCTCCAAAACAAACTATCGAAACAAAATTCAAGTACAATAATTGAAATATTTATGAAAGAAGATTTGAATCAATGCATGATCGTAGGGATGCTTAAACAGAACACAGATTTTAAAGACAAATAAGGACTGTTCACACCAACTTATCCTTTATCCAGCTGTTTAACTGATTCTGACTTCAGTTAGTGTTGAGTAATCGTTTTTTTAATCTTGAGAGATGTTGAAAAGTCATGAACTGGTAATGAAACAAGATAGTTCCAATCAGCTATTGGATAAGTTTTGAGACTGATAAGCTGTGTCACAGCATGATTCATTTACCATTCTAAATTCATGAATATTTTAATCATCTGTCACAATCTGAGCTAGGACTTTATTTAATTCATACCCCATTCCTTATACACATACGACGATACCTCACAATTGCCTCAACCACCACTCTTGTTCTAGCACTTGTTATAAGTAGAATTGACTATTGTAACTCCCTTCTTGCTGGTGCCACTAAATCACAGATACTGAGACTACAGCGAGTTCAGAATGCTGCCGCACGTATTGTGACTGAATCCCGTAAACATGACCATGTTCTCCCACTGCTTCGCTATCTTCACTGGTTACCCATTTATTATAGGATTAAATTTAAACTTCTATGCATCACTTTTCGCTGCCTCACTGGAACTGCTCCCTCGTACCTTGCCGACTGCCTAACGCCTCACCGTCCACCCCGTTGTCTCCGCTCCCAGGACAAACGTCTTCTCGTCGTCCCCTCCGTAAACACCACCAAATACGGACAAAGATCATTCAAGTACGCAGCAACCACAGCCTGGAACCAGCTACCCCAACATCTGCGGGACTGTACAGAACTCTCTGCTTTTAAATCCTCTTTAAAGACACACTTCTTCAAACTAGCATTTGACGACTGATCTTTCTCTATATCCTCCTGATTTCGTACATATGTGTTTCGTGCGCTTTGAGCATTGTCGAAATGGAAAACAGCGCAATATAAACATGCTATTATTATTATTATTATTATTACTACAGTCTCTACATATGCACAATGCATGCTTAAAGCAGAGGTTTATTTCCTCTGTACACATCACACATGAGGAGACGACAACCGACAATCTACTGCTGGATGAAGAGGGGGGGGGGGTTCATTTCCAATCAAGCCACTTTTTCAGGATAAGATCACAATCGTTAAATGTTTTAAAATGTGATAGTAAATCAACACCTCGAACTATCTATTATCTAGCCATGGAGCTGACCTCCCATCCGGCAAGCTGCACCTTTTTCTTAATGAACTTTATCAATAGCGTTAACTGAGCTATGAACAGTCATTCATGCTGACAATGTATTTTAACTGTTCTCTGTCTTATGCTATGGATGTTCAGTACATGGTGCCCATTTATTTGTGTATATCATGACTCTGTTAAGCCATTAAGGTTATCAGGATATACAATACTGTTTGATGTTGTATGATAACGTTATACACGATTTCGTTATTGAATGTTGACATGATTTTGTTGTTGCATTCTTTTCCTAATGTTGTAATCATTTTATGTTTTCAAATCCAAAAAATAATAAAATCTGTATCATTCAATATTCCGAATTGCAGCATGTTTATATTTGAGAGTGATTAATGACTGAAGATAATTGGGTTTATTTCATGATGATAGATGCATATCATTTTCTTGATATGTCATTTTCTTCTTTTAGAAAATATGTGCAAACTTTTTCACTTTTCAATTTAAAAAAAGATAGGCTTACCGTTCAATAGAATCATCATCAATTTCACCACTGATAATATCACCTCATCGTTCATTATTAATCAAATGTTTACATTTTAAGATTTATCTTAAGCGGGGATATTTCGTATATGAGGGGTTAATAACAGATAAAACGGGCTCATTTTGATTTATCTCAAATAATGCCATCTGCTTAGCTGTCTGCGTTAAATGTTTATGTATGCTTTGTGACATACCATAATATGATATAAAATAGTAAACATTATGTCAAAGTTTAAGTGAAGATTTGTCAGTTCAGCAAATAGCTTTACAGCATATATACTTACCGCTTGTATTTGACTGCAACTTTTATGCTGTCAATTATGTTCAAGATCCTTGTTGTCATGACATTTGCATGTTTAGATACTCTCATTATCAAATCAAGATATTGATGATGTTGATTATCTTTACCATTTAACATTTGCCAATTGTGCAAGGCTTACCAATAGCGATAATGACAAAGTGAAATATGATTGATAATGTACATGAATATATCTGCTATATTAGATATGATTATATTATTATATGATTGACTAAAGCTAGAGTTAACTCAAATGTCATACCTACAACAACGCATGTCAGATGTTATGTTCGTCATGTAATTAGTTGCAAATGACTCAACCAATTTATCTCTAAGTTCAAATACTGGATATAGCAGTATTATATTGTGTAATTCTAACATTCGGCCCAGGCATTTGTGTAATCTATATAAGTTAAATGCTTTATCATAGCCTTATACAGTAACATAAATGTCTAGTCTGCAATGAGCCTTGTCACCTCTTAAATTTGAAATTATCAGGTAGTTTAATTGTTTGTAGGGCTCTGCCTTAGAATGAAATATTCAACATTTCATTTTATTTGGGTTTTTTTAAAGTCTGATGAATGAAATTTCCAGAGTATAGCTTAATATCCATTTCAATTGATGTATATTTCAAATCTTATATTAATGAAAAAACCTTTAGGAGACATCAAATCATTGACAATGAATTGAAGCACATGTCTTGTGACTAATTATGTTACCTGCGACCAAATTTATGATGATTAGAAATCAGGGGTATTTCAATTAATTTATAATAAATTTCGATTTCAGTCTATAGAATTGGACATGACCAAGTAAGTATCAATCAAGATTTGATTAATCAAATTAATTCTCGTCATGAAGCATTCAATGTTCCTTTTCGGTTCTTTTTTGAAGTCCCAATGTCTGATGAATATATTTTCCAGAAGTATAGCTTGATATCATTGTATGATTGTGTATACAGCTTATTTACAGAATTAAAAAAATAGCAATAAGAAATCTATAGGCTACAAAATCAAAACATCTACATTGACAACTTTTAAATCTAAAATCATCAGCCTGATATGTGTCGAAATGAAACCTATGATCATATACATTCAAAACATCTAACATGTCAAAATGCAAAAACAATCATATGAGTCTTTAGAAAAAATACAACGCTGCTATTATCTATGTCCAGAAACGAAAATCACATGTGTCACTTTCATGAAAATTTGTTATATTTCCTTAAAATGACAAAAAACTCCAATCCGAGTCTCTGGTTTAAAAAAGTTTAGAAAAATATTTGCTAGTTTAAAAAAAATTAAAATCTCTTATTTGTATCTCTTTATTATTAACATTCTGAATTCATTTAGCAATGAGAAAATAAATTTGATAATATGTTAAGTTCATAGAAAAAATACACAATAGAAATTGTTTGACAATTTGACTTCAATAATACAATAACTCATTCAATAACTCAATTAAGAGAAGGCATATATAAATAATATGTTTATATCATATTTTTGCTACGTAGAACAGTTTGTCACTTTATCAAGATTTCACACTAACGTTTGTTATGTCTAAGGTGAATATTGTTATAGAACTGGTCTATGACTAAATTCAATAGATCTTTTTTTACTGCATGATGGAATTATTTACAATATCCAAAAATAAATAATACTTGATAAGAAACATGAAATCCTTTTAAATGTGGATAATTTAAAGCATTATTCATGAAGTCATTTCCGTAGAGAAAATTAAACATTTTATTCTATATTTAAAAAAATGTTCAAATTAGATGGTCACGCCGAAGGAAAAGGTAGATGTTTTTTATTAGATGGCTGCCATTGGGGTACTCTTTTATGAATATGCATAATAAGAATAAAAGACAAATAATTGCTTGAAACAGTTCTGATGAAACATTTATAACCTCAGTCAAAAGGAGAGCGTGAAGGATGGATATAGTGTCAAAATTTTTTGGATGGGATTCGAATCAATGAATTGAGATATTGACAAAAACACAAATAAGAATCTGGTATCCATGCTCCTTGCACATGTTGATATATAGGCGATAAGTCAAATGTCGTGCGCTGAAATAAAATACAATCAGAGAAGTAACTACGTCACGTTTAATCACTCAACCACATTTTGACAGCAGGAAATAGGTACATCTGGGGAAAAAACTGGTGTATAAGCTCTTATGTAAACATTGTATAAGGCAAACAGTGTCTCCACTTTGATGGTGCTGTTTCTTATTAGGAGTATTTGCGAAGAATTAGACATTCATTATCTTTAAATGTCTGCATTCATACCGCTAAGTATGACTCCCTTGAAAATATGTCTGTTTACTTTTTTAGTTGATTTACATGTATTGATCTTTCACATAAAAAATGAAGTACACAGACAAATATTGATACACTGTATCTTTAAAGTTTATAGGGGAATGAAATAGAGATTAAAGTAAATTGAAATGATTAATGCATACATCTTGATAATAAATAAATAAAATTACATTGGCAATTTTCAATGATATTTACATAGATCAACATCAACATTAGAGAAAATGATTAAATATATCATTGATTCATTTTCAATTAACCTAATTACTTCATCTTTGAAGTCTTGTGATGTTGAATATTCAATCCGATTACTCATAAAAATGTTATTTAAGACATAAACAATTGTTCCTGAAAAGGCGAAAAACCTTCAATATAAGATGATAGACACCTCGCAAATGAGTTACGTCAATATAATAAGCATTGACGAACTCTAAATGAGTGTTTACAAAGTTGATGTGCTGTTTGTCAAACGAATTTTAACTAGCTGTTTTTGAGAAACGGGGTTTACATATGCACATAACCCTGTCACTCAAAAGCAGGACAAGCACGTGAACAAGATATTTTACGCATCTGTTTTTGCAACATGTGTCAAAGGAGTCAACCTTTGCAAAAGTGACAGTGCCGAAAGTAAACTTAAACTTCGCTTAGATAGAACATTTTTAAAACACTTTTTGCAAAAGCTTTACTTTGGAAACCTTAAACACGGAAGCAATGTGAGGGAAGGTTTAGACTCCTGTGATGTAGCTTCAAAAAGCTCTTTATATTTTCATAATTGTAGAACTCGTTTAATTAAGAAGTTTTCATTGTGAATATTGTTGTGAAATTTTACTTACATCATTGTATCTTAAATTCATTCAAACACCACAATGCAAGATGTTTTATTGGCATCTCACATCTGATCCTTTATGTTCGACTGATTGGCACTTTTGAATTAAGACCATTCAATGTAGCTGTTGAATACGACTCGAGACTGATAAGCTGTCTCGTAGCAGAACTTATTAATTATTCTATGAATATATAAGATATCTGACACTATATGTGCATTTACTGCATTTTAATCTACCATTCTTTGCTATGCAGTCCGTAATAGTGCAGTAAAGCAGAATTAATGCTCAATGTTATGACAACATAATCCTTTATATTAATGTTTAAATAAGTGACACGATGTCGACAGTTCGAACTATCTGTTGTATGTAATTAAGCAAGCTGTGCTATTATCTTGTTGAATTTCATTAATAGAAGTTAATTGAGTTATTTATGATCATATATACGTATTATTTTCTTGATGTGTCATTTATTTCTTTGAAGACATTTTCTTGATGTGTCATTTCTTTCTTTGAAGAAATTTTCAACAGTTATCTATTATATGAAACATGAAAGTAAATGTACTCGTTTTATTAATACTCAAAAATAGGTTTTACTTTAATAGGGCAGTATTGTCAATTCAACCATGGGTAATGTCATCATGCCGTCCATCATTTATCAAATGTTCCCAAATTTATTACTAAATGTTCAAGTTCCATTTATGTGCACTTTCATTTACTGAATTAAGGATAGACCGAGATAAAACGAACAATGATAACTCATAGCTGTAAGAAACTGACTTACACGTTAAGAAAATCTATATGAATTATGTGTTGTGTTTTGGCTAGGAAGACGTACAATTTGAAGGAGTCCTGATTTCGTGTTTCAACAAGGGTTAATTAGGAACCAACTGTATGAAGTAAGCATACCCATCATTGGCACCAAAATGTACTGCAATAGAGTTTGAGAGGTCCAGTCTAGTAAATATTTAAAGAGCATATAAACGGAAGATCTTTATTTGGCAGTAATATGTATGCTGTCGAATTATTGTCAAGGTGGATCAAAACATAAAATTACAGACGCCATGTGTTCCAAATTTGAGGCCTAAGTAGAAAAGGATGACACCGGAATGTTAAGGAAGGCTATTAATAACCATTGTAACCGACATCATGCATAAAATATGACAACCGTTTTGTTATATATTAATGACGTTTGCATCGTCAAGAACAAATTGTTTGTTTTTGTTGTGAAGGTAAAAAGGAACATATGTTATCCTTTTAGCTTTGCCTTTCTCTTTTCAAAAACGATAAAGCATTAGGTCTACACTGCTTTGTAAAAAGGTATGCATTAAAAATACAAAAGGGCACATGTATATGTTTACAAATTATATCTGAATGATTCAAAGTTGAAGTCATTTCCAAATAGTTATAAGTAAACCTTTGTCAGATATACATAGCAAACATTGTCGCCCCTTTGATTGTGTGTGATTGGGATATTTTAATACAATGCGAAATTGATAATTTTTAAATATCTGTTTTATTTTCTGCATTCTATTCCCTTGAAATGTTGAACAGTTGATATTTCTAAGTTGATTGATCTTTCATATAGAAATGGACGATCAGAGAAATATATTAATATCATAAGAGGTTTTCTAGATGTTAATAAATTTTATAATAGATTGTAAAGGTAATGTCATCTTACAATGAAATCAATTGAGTTTTATTAGCATTCTGTAATGAAAGTGTACAAACATCAACATAAACATTGAAAGCAAAATCTGTAAAAATATTATTTACATCCTAATTTGTTACCATGTTTAATTCTTAATCAATTTCTTTTTTAAAAAAACCAATACACAATATTTGAGATATACATAATTGTTTCCGAAGAGTTTTTAAACCTCAGATCATAAAGGAAAAAGCTCGCAAAAGAGATACTTCAAAAGAATAAGCAATGGAGAAATATATAGAAGTACATACATTGAACCAATTGTAAAGCTGACTTGCTGTTTGTCTATTGAAATTCATCTGGTTGCGTTTGACCCGTCTTTGAGAAACAGGGGTTACTTGTGCACATAACCCTGTCACTCAAACGCAGGGCAAACACGTCAATAAGATCTTTTACGCAACTGTTTACGTTTTTGTAATACTTGTTAGAGGAATCAACCTTCTGCAAATTTGACCATGTCAAAAGTAACCTTAAATTTCTAGAAGATTTACAACGCGGCAGCAATATGTGGGATTATTTGAACTCCCGTAACTTTAAATAGCTATTATTCTTTATATCATTTTAGAACTCATTGTGGTAATAAGTGGTCAATGCGCATTTGTTATAAAATGTCTACCTCCAGTACGGCAATACCTATGTCTATGCAAACATTGTTCCTTATATCTTCATTGTATATTTCTTTTATGTTGATTGATTTCCTTTTTTACTTCAACACAGAAAGAGATCTTTGTGTGACATTTTTGTAGTTAACAACCACATAATAAGTTACACAAAGACAAATTTAACTATTTTTTTTATTAATAATTGTGTTATTAGGTAACGGTGTAACAAAATGTGGCTCTAGATTCAACATTTCAGATGGGGAATGACAACACTTTATTGTTGATCATGATAACAATTTTACTTCTAAAGTTTATCATGGTTATGTTCGAGAGTGATTAAATATACAACTGAACTGTTTGGGTTTTTTTTCATGATTATAGTTACATATCAATTGCGTGATGTGTCATTTTCGTCTTTTGCACTTATATATCTAACATTTATAAAAGGAAATATACATACGCAAAGTATTTCACTTTACAAGGTTGTTCCTTTTTAAAAATAAAGATATGTAATCATCAATTTAACCACTGATAATGTCTCCTTACCGTTCATTGTTTATCAAGGGTTTCTCTTTTTAAGATTTATCAATAAATGGTTATATTTAATCTGTTTGAACGTTCAATTTACTAATGTGCTGATAAACATTAGATAAAACAGACTGATTTAGATTAGCCAAAACGGTGCAAACTGCGTAACTGTCCTAAGCTCCATGTTTATGTATGCTTTGTATGTGTTTCTTTTTTTAATTTTTGAGATAAATTAACCTAAACCTTCATAGATGTGTTGTCTTCTGGCTTGGAAAGCATACATTTTGAAAATGTTTTGGTAGAATCCTGATTTCGTGCAACCACGAGGGTCATTATGTACCAAGTATATGCATTAAAAGCATAACAAACTAAACAATGCCAAAAAAGTTAATGTATACAGATTGTGAGAGTACCAATACACTGAATAAGGTCACAGAACAAATGATTACATAACCTTTGACTTCACTGTCTTACGACGGGATATCAAAACGTTTTGAACCTTACACAGAAAGAGCGAAACTTTTTTCAAACTGCTTTATTTTTTCAAGATAGTCCCCTTCCAATTATACACATTTGTTCCATCGAGTTTGCCAGGCACTGATAACCGAACGGTAGAATTCTAAATCTTGGTCCTCTGAAAGGTCTTTACAGTAACACGAAAATGTTTTTCAGTTTAAGAAAAAAGAAATAGAAATAACTAGGAGACAGATATGGAGAATTACTGTTGGTTAGGAAGGAGTTCATAGCCACACTCGTGCATCGCTTCCATTGCAAATCGACTGGTGTTGACTGACGCATTATCCTGGTGAAGGAGGATTCCACTATGCATTTTCCCGCAGCGTTTGTAATGAATGGCGCACCTTCAGAAGATTGTCATAACATTCCCCATTCATTGTTCTTCCAAGGTGCAGGCAGTAAATGTGAATCACTCCTTTGCTGTCCCAGAACATGGTTGCCACAACCTTATTGGTGGATCTTTCAGCTTTGAACTTCTTGGTTCTTGGAGAATTGGCATTTTTAATTCCATTGATTACTGTTTGCTTTCCGGATCATAATGATAAAGCAAACTTCTGATGTTCACCCTGAAGAGCTTCACTTAATCAGAAAGCATCTTTGGAACCCATCTTGCACATACCTTGGACATGAGTTTGTCACGAAGTATGCTGCTATGTATGGATCCATATGTCAAGCCTGTTGTTACATTGTTGCTTCTTCTACTCATGGAGAGTATTTCGACGCACAGAACTAATTTTTTTAGAATTAGTTTTTAGTGGTTGATGGTCTCCCTGACTAGGGATCTTCTTCCCCGCTCTCTCTGTCGCATTGAAATTCTTTCACCCAGCGTTTGATAATTGCAATAGTGGGACAATCCACACCATGAATCGTAGTCAATCGCTCTTCAGCCTGTTCAGCATATTGACCCTCTATCACCAGAAACTTCATCACTGCTCTATACTCAGTTTTCTCCATTTGGACACTTTCCTTTGGAAAAGTTCTTGTAATCACAATGTTTTGTCTCGACAGTTGCAGTCAGCTACGTAATTGTAAATTCAAGCAATAGCCAATATATCAATGTGTACCGGATAACATGCATTGCACTGTCCGACTATAATAAAAATGCAAGGCTCAAAACTATTTGATATCCCATCTTAAAGGTTGCTAAACTGTGTACTATTGTCGTCAAATGAACCGCTGCTACTCTCTATCTTACCAGAGGCCATTCATATGTGGATAGATGATTTTCAGAACAAAATACTGTAGGTGAACCTACTAAGGTCATTGAGGCGCCTTTCCAAATTTAGTGTACGTGGTCTACCTTACCTAACCATGCCCCAGTGTGAAATATTTTGTTTATTCATCTCAACAGTTAACTACTCAATTTTCCATCAATGCCTTCTTTCGTGGCATTGTTTGCTTGAAATTTTTTTTTTTTGTGTAGAAAAACAACATTGTTCATATAATAAAAAAAACCTTTTTTTGACATTGAGCTTTAGCCCATATTTTGATAAATGACTGTTTTTAATTCGCGTAAATCAAATAAAAATGTTGATAACTGTTGTCTGATAAACGTTTATATCAAAGTTTAAGTAAACATTTGGCAGTCCAGTAAATAGATATACGCATACATACGCATCATCTGCATTTGACAGAAACATTTATGCTGTCAAATTATTGTCAAGTTGAATCACTACACAGAATTTCAGACGCCATGTGTTCCAAATTTGAAGCATAATTGGAAATGGGTGTCACTGTTGATACCAGAGTGGTCGGGAAAGCTAATGATGACCAACGTATTGTGACCAACATCATGCATAAAGTATTAACCGTTCTGTCTGTCATTTCTTTGCGGTTTCCATGACAAATTGTTTGATTATTAATATGAAGGTTAACAGGAACACAAATGACCATTTTCAGCTATGTATTTCCCGTTTTCAAAAAAAGGATGATTTTTTGTAATATATAAATGGTATGGAAAAGGATTTTATGAAAATAGAAAAGTAAACATTCATGTACCAAAATTATATATAGTTAAAGGTAATGAGGAGGATATTTTTATCTTTTGAAGAAGGACTTCCCGTTTTGAAATCTATCTTTCTCAATGCTCACTTTGTCTTCATATTTTCATTACAGCAAATCATCAAAAACACATTTTATACGCCATAGGCGATGTAAATTAACTAGAAATGAGTCATTCAATTTGAATATTCTGACACTCTCATTCAAATATTTGATTTATTCGTATCCATATAAGGAAATTTGTCTTGTTTTTCAGCACGTGTTGAAATAAAACAGATGATGTTGATTATCTTTACCATTTAACATTTGCCAAGTTTACAAGACACATTAATAGCGATAATGTCAACGTGAAATATGATTGATAATGTACATGAAGATATCTGCTATATTAGATATGATTATTTTCATTTTACATAAATAAAAAGTTCACATATGTATCAAAATATTGATGGAATGGAGAGGGTTGTGACAACACTGAGAGATTCTGAACACAAAGTTAATTTTTAACATAACATAAAATTTGGTAAATGAACACTTTGCAAAAATATCAGTTTGATACATTTGTATTTCACTTTTATGTTAAACACCACACTCGTAAAAGGTAATACTATCTTGTCTGGATGCACGTTATGAAGGTGAGGTTGTTGCCGTATAAAAATCAATTGCTCATATAAGTCTTCATGTTTGAACATAACACTGAAGTGTATGCCTTGAAAGTTGCATGTTGTTTTTAGTGAAGCACTTATCTTATTTCATATTTATATTATGGAACTTGTCTGTACTTTCGTCATCAAGTATTGCACTATATTGGATTATGTTCATTATTTCAAATCTAAATCACCACATTTATACACTAGACATACTGACTGCGTTAATGCCAACGTGAAATATGATTGAAAATAGACATGAAGATACATGTAATATTAAATATGATAGAATTATTTATCAATCTACCTTCATTTCAATTGCACTTTAATACAAGGTTCAACAAAGGGGTGAACTATGGAAAAGCATGTCTGATGTCAGAAAAATAATTCAATGAGTTAGAGATGAATCTGGGATTTAATTGTATAAGCTCATCAACCAATATCATCAACCAAATTAAATTTCAGTCACTTCAATATTTGATATTGTAACATTAGAAGATGTAAAAAAAAACCAGACATTTTCCAACCAAGATAAGTGAAGTGCTTAATCATATTCAAAAAAACATAACATGTATCAAAGTCAGTAGATTATTTGACAGGATTTATTGATCACTGACTACAAGATGCAAAGCTGAATGTTATCCGGTACATCATATTTGATGCAGAATATGATTAATAAATTCACTCTTTTCCATATCGAGTTTTCCGATACATTCAGTATTTACAGTATCGTAAGTGATTCAAGGCACAAAATATTATGAGCGACAATGTCTGCTGTACCACATGCGACCAAATTAAATGGCTGATTAGATTTTTGACGCAACATGGGTTATGTTTCTAACTCTTATATACTATTAATCAGCGTGAATAATTCATACAGTTTGCTCTATGAAAACTTGAAATTTTATTAGCGTTTTTATTCAAATTATTTAGCTATTTTTGAAAACTTACTGTGCACATATTTATCAGTTATTTGAAGAGCGTTATACTATTGCTTTCATCTCACAAAGTTAATTATAGTTTAGAAAGTGTCATTTAACCTTCATACGCGCCAAATTATTACATTAACTGGTTTAAATTTATATCAACTCACTTTACTTGGGAATTCATTCCAAAATGTTGTCGAAAAAAACTTTTTCATGCGTTCGGGAATTTCTAACAGCCTTATACAATGTTGAGAATACAAACTTATTCATATACACTAGTAATATAATCCAACATTGCCTACCCAAAATCTTGCTCTTCCTCTTCCTCTGTATAGATGGGTTTTTTTTCAAAATTTGGTTAAGACACTGGCAGACAAGTAATTTCCATCAAAAATAAAAACTTTAACCAATATTGTTACTGTTACTATTGGTAACGTGCTGCTTAAGATTTGAACAGCATTTCCAACATATCTATCCCAACAATTGTTCCTTAAACAAATTAGCAACCCAAACTTTGAAAAATACGGTTTTGTTTTACATGTGTGCTTACATACCTCTGGGTTCAAGTCTAAATGTTGAAATGTTGGACATATTGATATTATTCAGTTGAATAAGATGTGTTGATATTACAAACAGAATTTACAAACATATAGATCTATAAATATCCTTAACGTTTAACTGTAGAAGTTGATGATAACATGTCATAATCATATCGATTATGATCTATTGGCATTCTGTAATAAATTGCAAATATATCAACATAATCATCAATGGAAATTGGGTATACATGATAATGACTTCCTTAAAGCTTGATTTGTTGCAGGCTTTTTTTTATTCAAACATTTTCTTTTAAAAATACAATAGACGCTATTTGAATTAAAAGCGATTGTTTCTGAATGGAAGATAAATCTCAAATCTCAAAAGAAAAGGCTAGCAAATGAGATTTTTTAATAGAATAAGCATTGAAGAACGGTATGAGAGTGTTTACATTGAACCAAGTGTAAAGTTGGCTTGCTGTTTGTCTATTGAAGTTCAACAAACTGTGTTTGACCTTTGTTTGAGAAACGGGGGTTACTTGTGCACATAACCCTGTCACTCAAACGCAGGTCAAATACGTCGATAAAGTTTTTTTACGCAACTGTTTAAGTAGCAATGTTTTTGCAGTATGTGTTAGAGGAATCAACCTTCAGCAAACTTGACCATAATAAAAGTAACCTTAAACTTCGGATGGGAAACGAAAACATTCTGTGCAACTGTTTTACTTTCTGGACGACGTTAAACACGGAAGCATGTGAGGGAATGTTTGAACACATTTACATAGCTCCTTCTCGCTATATGATTTCAAAACTGATTATGGTAATAAATGGTCACTGTGTATTTTGTTATAAAATACCTACCTCCATTATAGTTATATGTTTATGCTTAAGTTTATGCAAGCGGTATTCCTTTGATCTGCTTATTCAGATTGATTACCCGTTTCACTTCAACACAGAATGAGATCGTTGTGTGACATTGTTTTAGTAAACAGATTCAGAGTATGCGAACTAAAGACAAATTTATCCTTTAACTTCATACGTTTCATTCATAATTGTGTAATTTAGTAAAGGTGCAACAAAATGTGGTTCTAGACTCATTAAGCTCAGATGGGGAATAACACTTCATCGTTGTGCATGATAACTATGTTAGCACTTTCAATTCAAAATGTATTCACTTAGAAAAAACTATTCAAAACAAAATTCAAGCACAATTAATTAAGATATTTTTGTAAAGCGCAGGGTTGCTTCTTATCATGAAACCTGTTGCAGATTTTATGGACGTCGTAACATTGTTCACATCTTATCTTTTATTAAGTGGTCCTACTGATTTGCCTTCTCTTTGTGTCTCTGTAATACTGACTTCAGACAGTGTTTAGGAATCTGCTTTTACATCTTGATAGATATTGTAAAAGTCATGAACTTGTAATGAAACAATACCACACAATCAGCAGTTCTTAAAGATTCGAGATTGATAAGTTTTCACACACCATGAGTTATTACTCATCCTTGATTATGAATTTAAAAAGAAAACATCTGCCACAATCAGAGACAGTATTATGTTTAGATTCATCCATCATTCCTAAAAAAAATGCAGTATTTATATAGGCAGTAATCCAATAATGATGTTCTATAGAGGACATTGCATGCCCAAAGCAACGATTTATTACGAGTACAGAACAGTCCGTGGTTATATAACCTATCGCCTTTCATGTGATCTTGGTTCACATCAAGATCACCATCCTGTAATGCAGGTGCCCAATCAACTGCTTTTTGAACGGGGCTCATTTTCCAATTAAGCCACTTACCAAGGGTAACATCATAAGCCTCTAAACTATTTTTTTACTAAAAGGCAGAAAATCAACACTTCAAATAAAAACGTCATCTAGCTATCAGGCTTGCCACCTATTTAGAAAGCTTTATTTTTCTTGCTGAGCTGTGTAGAGTTACTCGTGTTGTTACTGTGTTTTAACTGTTTTTGAAATTTGTATATTTTTTTAACCTTTTTGAAATTTTCTAAAGTAATCGATTTTCACATATGCAGATAAATGTGTGCAAACTTTATCACTTTGCAGTTTTGCGGTAAAAAATAGGTTTCACTTTTAAAGTAAGTTATCGTGAACTTCACCATTGATAATGTCAGTTTGCCATTCATAATTTATCAAATGTTTCAATTGTTGATATTTTATCTGTGAGTAACGACTGCACGTTCAATTGATCAACCATAGATAAAACAGGATCATTTACATCTAACTTGAACGAATCCAAATGTCATCTGACCTACACTCGATTATGGAGACTCTGTTACAAATCATATGTTAAAAAGGCAAGCCAGTGTTTATAGCAAGGTTAAGTTAAAAACCATTCAGTGCAAAAATGTATCCTAGCAAAGATATGCAAAACAACAAATGATTTCTGACATATTGATTTACTGCCATGTTTTGGTCTAACTTGTTCCGTCTTTTTGTTTTTCAATGTTTAACAGAAACTGTCTTAGAAACGTAAAGAACCGGTAAATACATTACGAGAGCGTCATGCTGTGGCCGTGAAAGCGTACGATCTTGAACTGACATCAATCCAATATTTTGGAGAGAAGGGTGTTTTCATGCAACATCAAGTGATTAATATGACCAAGTGTATACATCGAAGCATACCCTTAATTAACAGCAAAGTGAAAATCATAACTGCAAAAAAAAACACATGTAAAAAAGTAGAGTGTGAGGAGGAAGTAAGAATGCACCAAATCGGGTCATAGAAGAAAGGATAACTCTAAATTCTCAATCAAACTGGCATTAGTGACGACCGGAAGTAAGTCTCAGCCCTAACAGGGTCTGGACACATAATCAGTTTCGGTGACGTCATTGACCGCACAGTTTGTAAGAACCCTATTTGTACGTTCACAGTATCGTGACAGCTTGCTTATGCATATGGTTTACGTTCCTACAGACAATTTCGTTCTAGCCAATGCTCCTTCATGAAATCAAAAGTAAACTTAAAATTTGATTCATGTCAACATATTTGAAAATTTATTACTCCCTTTGCCATCACATTTTTCTTGAACATTTTTAACGTTTCTTTTGCTGCCTAGTTCCGTGACCATATTGATTAAAATGGCATGGCTACTTATTATTCTTATACATAAATATTCGCAAGAGTCTCTGTTCATTATTCAAATTCATGAGCTCATTGATGACATGAGATTGTTACGTCATCAGCAATATGACCTCATAAACTTTGTACTGAATTCTGTTATAGCATACATATTTTTAAGAAATATACTTATCTTAAATAGACTTATGAACCTTTATTGATTGTAACCTAAAACTGTTACAGGCGGTCCTAGTTTGAAAAGCAAACCACTAGGGCAAACTGACCGAGGATCGGACACCACCCGGGGTCGCCCGAACTTCGGACACTTTTATCTTGGAACTGACGCAATAATAAGGGCAATGTCGGCAATACATTTGTTTTGAAATATTAATTTTCAATATGATATTTTATTCATTTCATCAGAAAAACAATTGATTATAGGTAGTATATATAATCGATGTGTTTACTATGATGTACAAATAATAGATCCATGGAAGAAACTGGCCAAATATTTGTTTCAACATAAATGTTCACTCATTGGTTGGGAAATATAGGAAGCGCCAAAATATCTTAAAAAGTATTCATAAACAAAGAGAAGCAACCGATCAGTTAAATTATGCTGAATATTGGTACATTTAAAATGAAAGTCTTAGTAAATGTTGAGATATTGCTAATATGTCAAAATGACCTTGCTTCGGACAGTTTTGACCATGGTTCCGACACTTTTTATATTTTCAGACATACAGACTTGTAATGGTTTAATTCAACCAACAAAAGTTTTAGAAACATGCACTAACATTCGACTAACACATTTGACAAAGTGATTAAGTTTTAGCACATACGGTTTAGCGATTATCCCGTCTTAGCGTCGAATGCCTCCAAATGTGACTGTGACGTCATAATTCTGTAACGACGTATGCGGCAGTGTTGGGAGAATTTAACATCGGAAAGCAAGCTCTGTAGAGATAACAAATTAATTCATGTATCCGAAAAAACTTGTTATTATTGTACGTTAACTCCTCACTGCGTGTTTTGGAATGTCTGAGATCATTTTGATAAATACTTCAAGCTTCGGATACATGCGAAAAGATTATGTGCAACTGTCCGAAGTTAGGTCAGAACTGTCCGAACCTCGGGCGATTTCATATTGGCAATAAAAACCGTTATTTTCGCATAATTTACAAACAATTCTGCATTTTAAGATAGAAATTAAAAAAATTATATGAATTTGTCATAGTTTGGTTCGCTCATATTCACCTTATTTAAATTATTTTCTGTAATGCAGAGTTTCAAAATATTTAAATCGATACACTGTCTGAACCTCGGTCAGTTTGCCCTATATATTCACATTTGATTATCAATTTACATTATTAATCTTATTTAAAACAAATGTCATTTGGAACGTTTTATCTTATATGTTATTAGGACAAGGCCGTCTAATTACACAAAAACTCAGTTAGCAAGTTATGATTTCTGTTCCTCATATCAACCTCAATAAGTCGTGTCATCTTTATACAAGGGGTTATTTGTTTCGCTAGATGTTATCATTTTTCTGTAAAATGTCCTCTGGTTTCAATTTAGACAGTATACTTAAGAACTGAAACACTAGTTATACTACTGAAAATGCAAACGTTTACTTATAATTATGAATAAAAGTATGAAAAATATGAATTACAAATTTACGCAGTGACGTTAATCTGATTTCTTGACAAATCGAATTTACTCAGATTGAATAAATATATTGTGTACTTTAATTCTCTTCATCACAAGTCCAAAGGTCTTTAAATGTATAAAATTTACAGGTTGTTACATTTTCCAAGTTGCCTTGTCAAGTGTCCATGAATTACCAAAAGTTTCGTTCAAAAACATTTGTTGGAGCCACTGTCACGTGCTTCACGTAATAGAGAAGGTCATACAAGAATACAACAAATTCTTATTATGGACAGGCGAATACTATTTTCCGCATATAATTGTGAGTTATATTTTATTTGTCAAGTTCTGCATTTTCAGGAAGCTAGTATATCACATGGTTATCGTCGTTTATATAACCGTGACAAATTACATGTGACGAGATTATCAGCAGAAGACCTCATGTCCAAAAGCTCATTGAAATACGTATATAAAACGTAACATTTGGGCATTAAAGTCGTTTGTATTTAGTGAGAATATGCCATGGAAGAGTTCAAGTTACAAATGATAATCACAATAATTCAATTCAATGGTATTGTCACAATAAGTCGTATAGTAGTTGACCTTTTGACCAAGGTAAAATCATTTGATTATTTACGTACTGTAAATCTCTTCTTCATAGTCATTCATTCATTCATTCCTTCAGTTTGTCTGTACCAATGTTTGTATTCGCTTATATTGAAAATGTTTATTTAATTTTTTTATTACTTTTTTCCTGGTATACATACAGGCTTCATTGTCACATAAAAGGAAAATGTTTATATGTAAAAAGTAAATATGCTTTATCACTCTATATATTTAAAATATTATAAATTATTTTTAAAAATCATTTCATTATTACACAAACCCATCGACACTGGCTATATAGCTAGATCGGTTGCATTCACAAGGGAGGCTTAGAAGCGTTTTTTATTCTGCATACCTGCTATTGGTGCTAAGATTATGATTATTCATTTCAGTTTGAGTAAAACTGTGTTAATCTAATCAAGTTCATTTGAACATATTCAACGTTTTCACCTCACGAAATGAGGTAAACATTTGTAAATTTATGGCAGATATTTTATATATGAACTATTACTCGAGATACGTAAAACGAGGATCATATACGTGTTGCGCCAATGACGCGATAACACAATTCGTGACATCGTGTGGTTTATGACCTAAAACCTTTGACAATTCAGTCTCATTGAGATAATTTCTTAAAACTCTTGTTGACAATTAGTGTTTTAAATTCACTTATTGAATTCGACTTTCCGACGGCAGTCATATGTTAAAGTCATCAATTGTCTATGAATCGAAATAGACAATTGGTAACCTATAGACCACGAAAACGTTTTATTTTAGTTTGTCCAATACACTGTAAGCGCTTGAATGATGAACCCCATCGTACAACAAAAATAAAATTTTACAACAACATAAGTTTCCTCGTGTAATATGTGTAACGTCAATAGTGGTCTATTTTGACCACTTTATTCGGCCAAATGTGCTTACATATTGTAAAGTTTGTTCACCAGGCTTCTACTGCCAATAACAAGTAAATTGCTTGTGACAGTCTCAATGTTTCTCTTATTTGGTATGTCCGACTCCCTTTACCTTAATGTGACTCGATGTTTATTATTGTACCGCAGCTTGAACGTTATTATCTTACACGTCGAATAAATAAAGAACAGTACTTCAAACTGCCAAAACAAATCAGGTAAGCTTCAATTGAAGGGTGTATTCAAAAGCGGCTCAAATTCTTTTGGAATAATATACTTTAGGACATGTGTCTTCTTTAATTCTAATTATTAATTATTAATGATAATCTAATTGAGATAAAGATGATGGTCAAATATCGCAGAGAACTATATTTAATCTTTGTTTAGGCTCAGAATCACAGTAACTGAAATAAGCCTTCATAAAAGCAGTTTTACAGTTAACATAACGAGGCCCTTGTTGTGTCAGAATATCTTCCGTTTAGCACATGAGAGACAGGAACGTGCATATTTCGTATTACTACTAGCCCTTTGAAGATATCGCCGTTTTATAAATGTAGAACGTTTTTAAATATTGTGTCATAATGTACCGTGCTGACTGACGTCACAATCGTTAAGCATGATGTCACAATGTTAGCGACGCGGCAGCAATGGTAAATGTTGGCTATTTTTATGGGTTTGTTATGATACAACTCAGCAAGTCATAAATAAAGTTCTATACTCCGTCCCGTTTGATAACATTCATTAGAAACGTGCGAATGGTATAGGTATCTAATTCGCCTTTGCTCGTTAAATACCAAACCACTCGCTCGTTTCCTAAAACTGTTATTAAACGGAACGACATTTAATATTCTCTATTTATAGATACATACCACATTAATTAACATATCGAACCTTAATAATGTATGATATTACTTGATTTGCCTATTATAAGCCTAGGATCATCTTACAATTTGCTAGGTCATTTTGCCAACTTTGTTATATGATATATTTTTTGAGTAATTGTCTAATATGTCTGTGTTTTATCATATATGACCCCTTTTTCTGTTTTCATTGATACAATATTACAGAAAACAGTAGAAATACATGTTATTTATAGTGAGGAAATACAACATTGTATTGGATCACGATATTGGCAACACCGTCACGGCGTGGTTGGCGAATTGGTAAAGTATTGATGTGATCCGTGCTGGCGGTTTTTTACGACTTTGATAGTCAATTACCAATCCTACAAGAGAATCCACCCCAAAAAAAATATAATGTGTTTCATTAAAGATGTGTAATACAGAAGCAATGCCATTTATATTATTTTAATGCGATTCGCAAAATACATGGATCTTATTTTGAACTTCAAATATTTCTTCAAACACCTTTCTTGATGACCTCAAATTGGTGTGCACACTTTGGTACACAATGTTTAAACATTCAAATCTAATAGTACTGATTACCAAAGACTACCGTAAATATTTTCGTTGTAACAACTCGTCCAGGAAACTAACGTTCAATAGTATTAGGATGGACATACATTTGCTTTTACTGATATTTGTTTCGTAACCCACGGTTGGTGTCGTTGTTTTTGATAAGAAATCAATGCTCCAAGCTCCAAATCTATTCCTGAGACTGCTTTTTGCCATCACGATCTCATGTCTAGATTATTTAATGATGGTTCGCTTTTCAACTTGCCATTTTCATTTCTTAATTTGTAATTTTGTATTGAGGCGAGAGATTCGAGTTTTTGTGCCGGGCACTAATGACATGTCACTGTTCATACTATCTTCAATCTCTTACAGCGCTACTGGGCATTAATCGACTGTCCCGAGCTAAACATAGTTTGTAGCAAATCTTCCTACAGTCAACTGTCTGATTGGTTGTGTTTACGGGTTCCTTGGGGCGAAACTAAACGTTCATGAAAGGGCTTTCTTGTTCGTCATTTACCGTTACTCAAAGACATATTGATCTGCAGCGCTGAGATGGCCTAACGGGGAATCCTCTGTTTGTTCAGTCGTCTGTGGGTCCGTTACGACAAGCCAGTCAGGTTTATGTCATTTGTTAAACTAACAGAATCGCCTTTTTTACTTAGCAAATGTTCCGATGAAATTATTGAATATTATTCAAAGGGTAATATGGCCTCTTTCATCTGTTGTGATATAGCAGGGTCCCTATAACGCATCACTTCGGGTCATGAAGGTTTACCGGTTTCCATACATCAACGTTTTGCCGGAAAAGGACAGAAATGCCATGGAAACGTAAATTGACAGAACTATCAATAAACTTCGCCAATAACAGATTAAAGACAAAAATAACATACGGATATAAGGTATTGTCGTAATTGGTGAATAATTTGTTTTTATAAAGCGTTTTACTCAACAGGGTATAACCTCGTTAATTGTTTATCATATGGTATAATTTTTTTTATAGTTTTAAACATGCGTGTTATCACTAGCTGTCCTTCCACAGTGATGCATATCAACTTCAATTCTACCGTTAAGTGTGAGTGTAAGAGTATGGAACCTGGGTGTGCGTGTGTGTCCGTTATAGGTATCATAAAATACGCTTCATTTTAACACCAAAGATACAAGTGATACATCGTTGTTAAAAGGTAATACGATTATATATCTTCAATAACTCTTGTGACATTGTCATATCTAAAAACCATATGTAAACATAAAGAAGGGAGTTGAAGAAATGGGAAATTTATGGATTAACAACTTCTTTAAAGCAAAGAGATGCGACGTTTCGGTGTAGATACTAACACAGTTATCAAGCAAGTTTCTGACACCGTTATCAAGCAAGTACTCACTTGCTTGATAACGGTGTTAGTATCTCGTTGCATTAAAAAAGTTGTCAATCCATAAATTTCCTATTTCTTAATCATACCAACTTCTAAAATGCTACTCATAAAGAAGAAAGGTGTCTATAATTTTAAATCAAATCAAGGCGATCATAACTACCAAATGATAAATCTTTCATGTATGAACTTTATCGAACAAGATATGTCTCAGGTATTCATAAGTACAACACATTTCATTTGAGTACAACGCACGTTTATTATTTACAAAATACTGTTCACGATATGCCAAAAATAGCAACATTGAGGGACGAAACATAGCGCCATTGGAATGATAACATCATGCACGTTTGCATAACAAAATGGATTGATGTATTTTATACGTCTTTCACAATGTAATAAGTAATAAATCATTTGAACATCACTCATATGTGTCAATCTGAAAACTGACTTCAGATATATAAAAGATTAACACCGTGGACTTTTATTACCACACACCTTACCTTTACTCTTTGATGGTAGCTTAATCGTTAATAAGATATTACAGTGTTCGATCTCACATGTAAGATACAAGTAAAAGACAGAAAGTCACAATAAACCACGATGTTTAAGGTCAAAGATGTATATATTTTAAGAGCCTTTTCAAGATTCATAAAAACTAAACTGTCACATTTTCGTACAAATATTCATAAAAAGTTGTTCAAAATAGAGAGTTCACAATGAGTTATGAACCACAAATGGCTCCATGAAGGCTGACAGTTGACAGGGAATATATTGTTCACAAACTTGAGGACTTGGAACATTGAAACTTCTACAAGACGAAACTTGTCTGTAAGAAACACAACTTCACCAATCTCGTCCTGAAAAAAGAACTCTCGCTTCCCGACACATTCACACTCTCGAAAGCAAATAACGAACTCATCGAAACATTGAGTCCTGTCATGCGTATATCAAAACGAATCATACCCTGCCGACTACGCAAACCAAAGGTTGAAAAATGTTTCACCTTGAAAAGGTACAGCTTGAAAGAATGCAAATGACTGAGTAGAGAACCGCAGAGATATATACAGCCACTGTGGGACATGTGAATAAAATACTGACTACAAATACGCATTATTATGACGAACCCATCTGAGAAAAAGTTGACTTGAAATTTGAAAGAAAAATGCTTATCGATGTATTCGCAGTAACATTATATCTTTTTTTACAAAACCATGACACTAATCAATTAACAACGTAATCTTTGGCATGGAACAAACATAAACGTAAATGAAATATTAAATAACAACTGAGCAACATCGCATTAAATACAATCTAACAAACAAGAATAGCCTTACTGTACGACTTTTTTTCAATAAGCTTTGCAAACGAAAAAGCACCGATAATCTAGAGAACACTAATATGAGTATGTGTACTTTGAATATTTTATATTCTTCGAAGAGTTTTTGAGCAATCACTTACAAATATGCAAGATATTTTTCACAACACGAACATCGTTGTCGGCTTATAAAAGTGTAGCTGCATAGCAGAATAAAATTACTCTAATGACCGTTAATCATAGATATTGAATGTTTCACAACTCGAGATGATTAATCACAGCGCATGCGCACTTAGGAAACCGGATATGATTCACAAAAGATTTCATCAATATCTTCCGGATTTAAAGTGTAACTACCGGAAGTAGTTGTATTGTCATCGTCATCCTGACTGCGTGGTATCTTTGGATACCAACTTCCTCCATTTGAAAATGTCACATCACTTCCGGATTTGGCGAATCCGGCACTGTCACAGAGGAAAGCTAATTTGTTTGTGGGTGGGTTATTACTGCTCGTGTGGAGGATGCGCTCCAGATTTTGTAAGTTCTTCTGAGTGAGACCTTCATTTGCAAAGGTCACGCGCTTGCCGATGCTGTTCCTCTTAGCTTTAAGGGGGTCATCAAAGGATCCAACACTTAGGTTCCTTGACTGGCGCTTCTCCGGGATATAGGCGTTTTGCTCAAGTCGGGGCTTGATGAAGGAGGTTTTGGCTTGTGGGTGGTGTTTGAAGGACGGGTGGATGTGAGGCACGAACGTTTGGAAGGCGGGGTCCTCTCTCAGAATTTTTGCATTCTGTCTACCCCTGTGTCGGCGTTCTTTCAAGTCTACAACTACGTCGGAGGATGAGTCATGGCCAGAGTGCTCTCCTGCAATAAATACATGGGTTTTCATATGATGAAAGTTGAAATAACGTTATCAGAAAGTGTTGTCAGTGGTTGACAAAACTTTGGCGGACGTGGTGTTTTACATCCCCTGCTCTTCCCTTTTCAGAATTCCTGATTGTGCTTCTAGTTTTTTAAGTTTTATACGTTAAGTCGTACATAAAGGGAATGCAGAATCGAATATTTTATGTAAATTTATTTGTTTATGTATTGATAAATCATAATGAAAATATCAATGATTACCATATGACGCATATAGAGAATTCATCCTGATATATTGATTCTTCATATAGAAATATAATATCAATAGAAAAATTTGCATCCCAATTATTGAAAATATCTCATTTAAATCCTGCAAATTATTCTTAGAATGTAGTAGTTATATTGTTCATGAACTTCACTTTATTACTTAGTACAGGTAGTGCATAATACGGCTCACTGAGCGCATTTAATCTATATGAATTATTACTGCATACCTTCAGAGCCAATCAAGGGAGGTAACTGTATATCCTCCTCGCTGCCTCCCCTCCCACTGTCGCTTGCTGTCAGTTCTGCCGAGGAAGTACTCTGGATGTCGTCCATAGCGGGAAGCACGGGGTGCTGCAAACAAAAACACTCTCTGTAAAAAAACTAGCTTCCATAACATGCATCTAATGGAATATTTCAAAAATATTAAGCTGTCACTTTCTCCCTAACCAAGGACATGAATTGAATAAAACGTTTCAATCAATGCGAGTTGAATATCTAAATATCAGATGTAATGGCACCTAATTCTCTGAGTGAGGTTAGAGTGGGGGATATCTTTGACAGGTTGGGTCACTTACGGCAGAACAAATACCATCCACACAGTGAACGGCGATCAAGGGCTGTACAAATCGAATGAAATTGAAAACAAACATGCTATCATCTTCAAATTTGTTTCAAACATTATCCTTATCAGAAAGAACATGTATTATTAATGGTGTTACAAATCACCGTTCACTTTGCGATCATGCACAGGAAACTCTATAACTCCTCTCATAAGAGTGCGTTATGCTGATCGATGGTCTAAAACGACACCAATTTTCAAAGAAAATCCCTCCTGAAAGGCTGCCAACTGCTGTTGTGTGGTGCATTCGCCTCGTCATTATATCCTCATTCAATATATCGTGATGTTAAACAAACGAAATGTTTGCTTTTCCCTCGCATACTTTTTTTCGTTTACAATGCAAGAGCCTCGGGCAGTTTTAGCATCGGTACTTTTAAAACTTCTCTTCGATTTAATAACACGCTCACAGTTAGCATAACCGAACTGAAACAAAGGCACATAACGCTCATCCCGAATCAAATGGATGCCATATAGACAAAGCTTAAGAACAGTGTGGATTTCCTATATTGGACTGACTATCTCCAACACTGTAACATTGACCACGGATCCATACCAAACGTAGCGGAGCCAAAGGTTCTTAGCGATAAAAGGTTCATATCCCTTTTGGGGGAGACGACAATTTCTATCAATAAGACACATGCAGAGATAGAATATTTGCTTACTTGACAGAGCGGCGGGAACAAAGGACAGCCAGACAGCTTATGTCTTAGACATTCGGGAACGTATTGACACTCGCTTTATGAAATTATGATTGGCGTGTTCCCGTGTGATGAAAGGACAGGATAATATCTACACAAGTGGGAGACATTGCCAATACATTTACGTACGAAGAACCACTCAGCCACTCTGCGCTAATGTGTCTTTTATATCACCGATAACAGCGAGTTTTTATATTGGAAATTTGTAAGAAAGGCCAATTTGTTTAACAGGCTTATTTTGTTACAGGTGTTATTTGTTTAACAAGTCCTATCAAATTGCGTTATGTTTATCATTCCTTTCATTACAAGAGTGTGTTAAACCGGTGATCGATAGAAACAGTTTAAATCTAACTGATCTCTGAGGAAACATTTAAAAGAAAAAAATATGCTGTATTTTGTCCCTGTCTGAAGATTTTTAGTACACCATACTGTAAAATGATTTTCAGAGGATGTAATGTTGGCACAAATATGCAAAGTGGCAAACATGTCAGCAAGGAGTGGATGAGCCTACGCTACCATTACTGAGATCGCATCAACATTATATTTCATTTTAAGATTTGTTCGTTCCTAATGGGAAGACCTTCATCGCACGAAACCTCTTGTCCTCAAAGTAAGTCCCAATGCAGAGACTACAATGCTTGACCAAAATATTAAACAAAGATCGAAATTCCTCAAACCTTTTTATGTGAAATTTAACTCATTGGTTAAGATATTCATTCATTATACAACCGTTAAATATATCATCGTTTAATCAATTTAAATTGTAAATACATATCGTGTAATAACGTCGCGTGCTGCTGATAGATGTGAGGTCACAATCGTTAAATTTGACGTCATAATGTTAGCGGAGCAATGGTGATATAAATCGCCTTATTAGCGGGTTTCTTGCAATGAAGCTTGGATCAACTTAGCAAGTAACAAAAAATAACTATACGACTTAACTCGAGAATGGCATTGATATCTAACTCACATTTGCTCGTTAAATACCAAAACCAATCAATCGCTTCATAAAAATGTAATTAAAAGTGACCTTGTTTAGAATTCCATTTTTAATTATGTAAATCAATAGCACACAACAGTTAAAACAACTGCTGTATACTATTTTTAATCCCCATGTTTTATGTTAACTAAAATATAACGTTCTTTTTTATGTATGGCAACATTAAAGCCCACGCGTTAACATTTGTGCTGTTCAAATTTACCTACAAGAAAGACCACGTTCATTCATAAATAAATTACAGAAAATGTCGAAAATTCACAGTCGATAACATTTGGTTTTTCAGTTTTAGTTTCTAGACATGAATAATGTATGTCTTTACTTTTAGAACAGGTACCTGATTTATATCTCTTAAAAACTTAGGAATTAAGTAAGTTACGAACATAAAATCGACTATTTGGGCACAGACTATTCCTGGTTTTCTTCTTTCAATACATTTGTTCAAATGAACGGTGTAACTGAAGCTGAAAAAGCGCACTGAAACTCTAATATATCACTAAGGATCGCTCCGTGAAAAGGTCTTTATTGCGTCTGTGAGAAGAAAGCTTATAAGAAAGTCAAAACCACTCACGGAAAACGTTATTTCTGCGACTGTGCTAATCAAATACTCGCACATTGCCGTCTCATGGGATATACTAAAGCACGGACAAAGAGCATGTGTCGGGCTGGAGTAAAACAGCAGACTGATTGTAGAGCGCGCATGAGTAACCAGTAAACCAACATTTGAGAGCCCTGCCGACTTGTTCCCTTCCCGATGAAGAACAATGAGAGCGATAATCTAAACTCAACAACTAACGCTCTAAGGTGATGCATTTGTCTTTCCAAGGCGATCGCAAGTCCCATTTTTTGCAGTCAAAACATTTATTGGATGGGATGTCTAACAAAGAAAGGTTAGAGTGGATCTCATTATTTTTCCTGCTGAAGAAACGGGTCAATACTTTCGGTAAGAGAGACAGCTCTACGTGCCTCTACGATATGCTACAGTCGTCTTCCCAGCAAACAGCGCACTCTCTCCAAGGCGACTAGCATCTGTTACAAGAGCGCTTGTAGACGTTTACATTGATACCTCTCGATTAATAATGTACCATCAACACTGCAATAGGTCATGACATCTGTTCTAACAACTACATTAAGTACCCGTAGTACTATGATTACAACTACGTATATCCCGATGTTATACGTTTTCTCTAATGGAGGGTATTTCATGGACCATTTCTTGTGCCACCGTTGGAGTTAATAAAGATTGATTGATTGACAATATAGAAATATTGATTTCAGTAGCTATTTGATAATATTTTGTTGTGAACAAGATGCTAGTTACTTATTCCGTTGCCGATTTATCCTTGATTTTTTTCATCTTACCGTTGCCTTTACTACGGCATCGGATGTTACTAATACGAGAACTACTCGGGGTAAATGTGATGCTCCTTTATCTGCTCTCAAAAACTGTTTGTGTTGGATTTTGTCCCCTAAATTTCCACGGTATATAGGATTATCTCAAGGAAAACACTCAGACTAGAAATCATTACGTTCCCCTAATATTGACCTCCGAGCACATAAGTGCAGAATGTAACCAAATCACTGTGAAATAATCGAACATAAAGAGTCGCAAGGTTTAAATTTAACTCTATCTTTTCAGGGTTCTTTTCGCCAGCGCTTATCCTTGTCCAAATATTTGCTCCGACATGACTCCCGTCACATGGCTGTAGTGTGGTCATAATACGAGATTTTGCACTATTTGACAGCATTATCACAAGTCAACACACTGGGAAGACGTTCCATCTAATTCGCAACGGTGTTCAGATTCAGAGTGCAAAAACGTTGTGATCGTTACCTCACACAAAGGATAGATTCTTTCCCAGATTCACCGCGACTAAGTACATACAGGAAAGAGGATTGTGTTTATAAATCGTGGTATAAAAACCCTAGAAGCGGAGATGAATTGGAATCATGACCTAATCATAAAAGCAATGGAATGAGACGATGTGTGATAGCGTAGATTATAGTGATATAAGCATAGTAGACGACACGTAATCGCTTCGCAGGTAATCAGATAGGGCGGTCCTTTAGATAAGTAATTGATTACCAGGTTGTAAAACGATCAATTGTTTGGCAATGATATCAAACTTCAATTTTAGAAATCAATTGTGTCCTTTTGTTTCGGATCCAATACTCAAAGCATGAAACGGAATATTTACAAAAGTGTCCATTATCATTATGTTGGATGCAAACTATCCAATGATTTCCGATTGTAGGGCCTTAGGGCAAGACTATCATCAAGTGTCAATCAATACGGCACATAAGCGCAGAGATCGACATATCAGCCGTATCAGAACAAATCAGATACCAATGGGGGTCAAGTGGCACATATCACGTTGGGGTTTGATAGACGATCGACTGTAAGGCGCTGGGTTCCAGACATATCGGAGCGCATCTCACTTGCGACAGTTTGCACCGATAAATACTCTTGTCATTTTGAGTGTAAATATCCTCTTATAAACGGTCTTGTTATCTGGTTTGCTCCCCCATTGCGCAACCAGGCGATCCGCTGGCAGATTTAATATCCTGCTCATGATTAGCCTTTGGTTCATCCATCACTTCACAAGTGATAATTAGAATGGTTTGTCTCAACAGATCGTTAAGTAATTTCGATTTGCCCCGCGTGTTGATTTCATATTCTTTCCAAATGACATTGTCACAACCAAGGCAGAACTTCAACCTCTCTTCACACGCAGAAAATGACTTACATAAAGGGATGTTGCAGAATGTCATTTTAGGATTGCAGAGTGTGTTTGTTTAGATAGTTGAGTACCACGTTTTTCGGCAGAAGGAAATGTGCTAGTTTGGTCAAGTGCGAGGCATTAGCTAGATTTCGAGTGGGACGATATCAATCCTCACGCCGTGGGAAATGTAATTACAAAGAAATATCATTTCAAATCTGTTGACATGAAAAAAAAGGATAACTGGAATTCAACTTCAATTCAATATTTCCAATTTTTTTCTACGTGCGAAATATTCTCAATTTTCATTCTGTTAACACACGTGGCGATTAACATCGATTCGAACAACAAAAAGCGAATTGCTCAAACATAACATTTCATTTCAAGTAAATTGCCAAATTCTTGTAGCCACTGGCCGGGCCGATTCCGGTTCAATAGAAACATTAATCTTAATGTATTGAAATCCTTAAGCGAGTTTCAAGAATCCTTTTTTGGTATTGGCAACTGAATGCTAGATTTGGTGTCTTATCAAATAATGTGGTCTTGGAATGCCAGGAACTGTTTGTATTTGATAGCACTACGAGACTGTGGGAACTCAGTAGAATCTTATACACTTTAACAAGAGGTTAATCCACAACCTCTCCAACAATTCATCTCAGATATGATACAACTGCGATGTTTTAAAAATAGAAAACTTAACAATCTGATAATGCCATTTTGGCAACAACGTTTGACCGGATGGTGACTAAGCCACAAGTCAACAAAATATGATCCATTCGAATACAACAGGTTAAAATCAAACATGTACTCCGTAGCCGTTGACATTTTCATACGAGTTCGTTTATCCTTGATGGGACAATGACTTCAAAAGACTTAATATATAAAGAGTTCCTTTGACCCTTTGTTCATCTGACGAGCAAATAATAGTCAACTAATTTCAAATCCAGATGGCCTGCCGTATCAATGTTTATGAGTCTACACGACACAATGACCAGCCTAACACAATCTTTCTGTGGTTACAGGCAGACATGTTAGCTCGCTCAAACTATTGTATACGACGTTGTAAAATATTTGTTTTATAAATTGGAAATCGGTTCCACTTTCAGTCCATTAGATAACTAAAGATGTAAATTTGATTTACGACGTCAAAGCCTGTGCAAAATGAATACATTTAGAGTTTGTTACAACCGCAATTATAACTGAGTATTTGGCTATGTGAGGGTACAATAAACATTTCCTTGGACACTATGCTAAATCCACATCAAAGAAAATCTTCTCAAAAGAATTAAGCACAGAATATACACTTCCATCAAACTTTATCTAACGCCATAAATGTAGATCAAGCTTCATTTCCTCGGCTACGTGATCAAAACGGAACCTGGCAAAATAAGTCTTAATTTCAAGTCGTCCAATTATAGTCTTAAAAGGATTGACGCCCCGACTGTTAGATCTGGGGATGTTTGAAAGGTCAACATGTTATTTCAAACATGAATTGTCGGTCATAAAACAACTTTAGTCACACCTTCTGTGGAGGCGAACCCTACACCAATGTTGCATTTGGAAGCGTCGATGCGTGTAGCAACATATTCATTTTATGAGGTGGGCCAATAAAACCGGATGACCTCTCTCACCTTTTGCATTGTCCGTGTACTCTATACACCGTTGACCAATGGTCAAAGAAAGTTAATGCCAGGTATGAACAAACCCAACAGGGTGGGGACAGAGAGAGGAGTAGCTTTGTCAAGGTACATGTAAATGTAACTCGTGACATAGATGAATCACTTGGGGATTTAGACAGTCATCAGTGTTCCATGTCTTTGTTGACGAAATTACCAATACTGTCACAGCCCATAAATATATTAAATGTGAAGACACTGCCCGACAGGACACCTGCCGGGTAGAGCATAGAATGTCTCCTTAACCTTGTAGATGCACCGAACTGATACTGCAAAACTAATTTCTTTCCCTTAACGTCAATTCTTCGTGACTGATGTATCGGTTTGCCGCTTACGGACTACCAAATCAAAAGGTAGATAAATGATCATTCCACATTCAGATGACTTCGTGATATAGCGTCTTTTCTCCAACTCTGTGATTAAAGAGTCTCTAATGAGCGGAGAGTTCGGTTTCCTTTTGCAGAGATTACAGGACGCTGAGATCAAATATTCCCATTTTTCTTTAGAAACTAATTCTGCCAAATATTATTTGCAATTGAGGATTGATAGAAATGGATCGACCAAAACTAATTTTTTAAGAAATACATTACAGCATTGATAAAAGTAACGCCACAAGTAACACGAGAGCCCCTAATAGTTCTAATCACTTTTGAGATCATTATTTTTTGCAAAAAGTAACCTCATCGTTGGTTCACTGTAGCAACGACAACTTGTCCATAATGCTGGTTATAATGAAAGCCGGGGCCTAATACGGCTCAGGTGCCTCTAATGAGCTAATAAAGCACATCTCCACCGATGCTTCGACCTTGTATTCGTGCTGATAAGGGTATTTATTACGCAAAGCCTCTGACACGTCTAATAAAAATATTAACGGCATGATTAGTGTTCAATAGGAGATAGAAAATCGAAGAAGGGATTTCAGCATTATGCCCGCGGACATAAAGAAGTCTCACGCCTTTTCGCTGCCCTCTTAACGCTCGTTAGAAAAAGTGACGCTTTATTTATATTCAATGCATATTTACGCGTTATGACACATCTGAGACGCACTGGTCTGTGATCAAAGGATCTCTATGCTTTTCATATTGACCACGATATAACTGTCCTTTATATTATCTCTATCCCTCACGAGGCACGCTTTGGAACGCCTGTAACAGTTACCTAAGTACGGATAGGGACATTCTTTGTTATCGCTCGATGCTTTGATTGGAACAAGGCAGTACCGGTCGATAAACATAACACTGCCGCTAGTTACTCCGGCGGAATCTCTTCAGCCGCACTTTTCATATGCCTTGCCACATGGCCAAAAACCCTTATAGAATCTACTAACGGCTATCTAATAAAGTTACCCTAATCCATTTTAGCCTTTAGAACGGGATTACTATAATCGGAAGAAAAAATCCGTGTTATTCTAGATTTATCACAATTTTATTGATGAATGAAGGAAACCCCGAGTCAATGCTAGTTTCTTCACAGACTGAGGATTCCGGTGGAAACCAAATAAATCACCAAACTGCCGTCATTAAAAAAGATAAACGAGTCACTGAGTCCTCCTTATACAACAGTTAGTCTTGCTCTACGGAGCTGCGCCTGGTAAACCTGATACTGAAAGCCGTGAAAAATAGGAAGGAAATGAAAACCCCCTCTGTTACAATACACGCCAGTCTAACAATTTGACATTTGTCATGAATTCAATATCTCATATTAATTTAATTTTTGCTGATTTCAATATCGTCTTGTGCCATTTCAAAATTGGTTTGAATTTTCATTTAATATTAATAAACTAACGTCTGGCTGATTTGTTCTATCTTAATTTAATCTGTCACAAAATGCAACGTCCTGGAATTTAATTGCAGCTCATGAATTCTTCTTTGCTGTGCACTCCGTAACACTGCTAATTCATCGCAGACAATCTGAACGTGTCCTTCCAGAAGTCGATATAGGTATATTGAACATAAAACATCAAAGTGAGGTCGGTATCCGCTCTGAATATCACGTCGATTAGACATTGCGAGGAATGACGAAAGAAAAAGTGTAATCAGGCAGAAAACACCTTTAAAGTATTTCCTGATTATCACAAATTGATCACGTGACAGAGAGACCGAAATGCATTTCCCATAAAGGGTTCGGTCTTGCATACATGACAATTAGATCAATTCGCGAAACGAATATGGAAGCCGAAAAAAGCACTACTATGTTTTTACAATTATATGCTGATGAACCGAAAAATTCTATTTTCTCCGCACTGCGAGTGAGATAGTGAGTCTGTGAGTATTGCAGATCTTGTCGACCAAGACCCTGGCACTATTGACAGTATCATGGACAAAGCCGTGCCATGAGTCGGGTTTTCGTCTTAATTAGTTCCAGTGGTGCCTAAACCAATGGAAGGTATCGCCATGGCATCTTGCTAATGAGGGACAAGGGATTTGACACATACTTTGATCCGTATCCACCAGGAAGAATGCCAGTTTCAGCCGTCAAATAATAGGCCCGTGGATACGTTTAACGGCGGAAACGCTCTTAGAGGTCTACATCTTAGAATCCGATAGATGCCTGCCCTACAGTTTACAGGTTAAAAGACTACGTGAATGTTATCTTTGTTCGGGCCGACAAAGTTAGGCTCCGTAGGCCGAAATATCATCTCCGGAGCGACCGGAAGTACCTTCCGCGCATGCCGGTCAAAGATTAATATTTGTGTAATTCTCCATCAACAAGACGATGTGATTTCTGTTTTAATTTCCTGGAAATCTGTTCCGAGCAAACTTTAAATGTCCACAAATGTTCCCGAGACAAGAAATCCGATCTATTGAACTGACATTGGCGGGCTATGTGGACAGAGGGTAAATATCTTATGGCTTCACAATGTCCTTAGAGCATGATGTGGATCGTATGGTCACTTCCCCCGCCGTCAACTAAGCGGCGTTGATCGAGTGGTCATCGCCTGTTCAGAGCAAATGACACATGGGACTATTCAAACAGACGCCATCTTAACCGTTTTACAAAATGATTCCCCCTTAAGAAAGAAAAATGACATAACGAAATGAAATATGTACACACTTATGAAATGAACGCGTTTATCTATAATCTGATTTCCATTATAAACAGATAACCTTTAAAGTGTTTATAGCTAATATATGTCACGTAAATTAATCAATAACAGACGCTCCTTCAACGACCTTTGTAGGGAATCAGACAATGAGGTCACTAAACACAATTAAATAATCTCAGCATTTTACCATTTGAAAACCCTTAGCGGAAGCGATTCTTGCGTTTTCGTCCTTGACTAAAAGCATTGAAATTTGTCCCGTGGAGAAGAAGAGAGATAAAGCAATGGGAGCGGGGTCGAGTGTGGCACCAAGATAATAGGCAAATCCAAAATACACAAGCGACAGTACCCCCGAGGGGGTAGCAATACTGTCCGCGCCGGTAACAAACCACCAGATTTATTAGGCTTCGCATTTTCATGGCCACAGTAAGCTATTATTTCAGAGGAATCCTTTGAAGGCGTGTTTTATTAAGAATAGAAGAAGCCGGTTGTCTTTGAGACAAAGAACGCGAATAGCCGTACACTGCAAGCTGTGACGCGTTGATTTAAAACACGTAATTCGATTTCAAGATAATTCCTAACTGGCAATCGCGACCCGAAGGTTTTACAGTCACTGCTAATCATAAGGTTTTATTATTCTCTGGAGGATAATAAATGTTTTAATTCGTTCGTGGCAGCGGTACTCTCAATATTTGAGAAAAGCTTTAACGTTAATGAAACCCTCAAATCTCAATTTTTGGATTGTCGTAACAGACTTTTTAGACTGAGGTTAATCTATATGAATGGTTTATCTTACTGTGTCAAGCCTTAAGTGATCAGGTGGAGCAATTTAAACACAAGTCTTTCCTACTTTTTATACATTTTGAGCGGATGTGAAATATGCGCCTAGCTTAATCACACTGAAAAACCAAAGAAAAGCCACAAGGCAAAATGTTTAATTTACCTTATCTAAGTTGGCCCTAATTGATTTGGTTGAACTGAATTTGTACCTCATATGTAACATGTGAAAATTTTATATGATAACCACTTGGATACATACTAGCTATAATACACGATAGAAATGGAAATGTAATATATGTCCCTTTGTCTTTCAGTATATGAGGAGTGTTCAATATTTTCAACAAGTAAATTATGATTAACTATTCCGAATACGTCAAAATTCATCAATGATGTTACTCTTTGCTATGCTGTTGATATGAATTATGCAGTATAACTATGGTTTCACGAGGGAGACACTGATTGTATGGAATCATGTGTGAAAAAAGTACGATAGCCTTAAATTATTTCAAAGTAAAGAAAGCACTATTTTGATCAATAAATCGGATGTTTTCATGGCCGTTTTATTGTTCGGTGGGGATGGTACTGTTCAGGTGTGTTACTCAATGATATATGGCTATAGAACGGACTGAGTGTATCAAAGAGAACGTTGACGATGACACCATCTGAGAGACTCACCTTCCTGAACGTATAGAACTGCTGGCCGCCATATTGGTCCGAGTTCAGCTTTTTCAGGTATGGATCGTCTAACTCTGCTCCACTGTCAAAAGAGAAACTGGTAGTGTTTCCCATTTTCCCCTTCAATATTTTATCAATGTTTTTCTCGGTCTCATCTCCAGTATTCTCCTCTCCAGGGACGCTATGCCATAGCTGTTTGTCATATGACCTTCCGTCTCCCTGCTCCTGGATAGCAATGGAACTACCGTTTCTTCTTCTTGAGTCCACACGCTTGATGTGGAGAATGATGATAACTATTATGATTGATAGGACCACTGTCACTCCGCCCACTGCCCCTGCTATGATGATATATTTCAAATCGTTAGGTCCTATCCCAGCAACTAACGTTGCATTATAATACACAATCTTTATGTAAAGTTTGGCCTGGGCTTCTTGTTGCGGGTTTCCGTGGTCTTGCACAGCTATACTAAGTCTATACGCTTCTTGGTCTGATGGTCGGATGTGTCTGGCAAGAACTACCTTGCCATTTCCAGGGTCAATATGAAAGGGGCCTTCTTTATTCCCATCTGTGATATGGTACGATAATTTTCCATTTATACCCTCGTCATCGTCATAAGCAGAAATCTCGGTAATGACAGTTCCAGGATCTGTATCAGATGTGATTTGCACTGTGTGGTTTTTATCGTTAGGGAAAAGGATTATTGGGCTGTATACATTGGAGTCAACTATATTGATGTACACGCGACCTGTTCTATTCAGAGGAGGCTGACCCCCATCCTTAACCATCACGTCAAACTCGTACTTGTCCTTATAACTTCGATCAATTTTTCGATCGGTTCTGATTACGCCATCTTGGAAGACGGCGAAGGGCGGTAAATCCCCTCTCACAAGCATCAAGTAATCCGTCTCCGCATTCACACCGATGTCCCTATCTTTTGAGGTCAACTGCCCAACCTTGGTTCCGGGAGGTTGACCCTCGGACACATTGAAGACGAGATTTGACGGGTCGAGATAGGGCTGGTTGTCATTCTGATCCAGAACCGTCACTACCACAGTGGCTGTACCTGACATTGACGTTTCTCCTTCGTCCACTGCCTTGACCGTAAAGGTCATCTGAGATAGCGTTTCCCTGTCAAAGACAACGTTGGCCGTTATGTCGCCAGTCTGGTGATCAATACGAAACATAGAATCCCCGTCTAGGTTCATGAAGTACAACATAAGAGCATTCTTTCCGGTGTCTCGGTCAGTCGCAGTTACCTTGGTAACAACGGCACCCAGACGGTTGTTCTCAGTAATGTTAGCGTAGTAAGTCTTTCTTGTAAAGATCGGCGGGTTGTCGTTAACATCAGTGACCTCGACAATTAACTGAGATGTAGTTGCCATTCGTGGCCTACCGTTATCCTCGCAGACCACTGTCAGATTGTGTTTTGTCTGTTTTTCCCGGTCCAGCCTCCTCTTAAGCTGCACATTATATCCCCGACCCTCCATCACCTGCACCATGAAGTATCGGTTCCGGCTCCGGCAGTTGACTAGGCCATTCTGACCCTCGTCGTTATCCTCCACTTTGATGTGCGCCACTACCGTCCCGACCCGGGCTCCCTCCGACAGGATCACCGTGCCCTGCATGTCCGAGGTTACCGGGTTCATTGTGATCTTAGGAGCGTTGTTTCCCACATCCAGGATACGAATGATAAGTATGGCTTGTGACAACTTTTGTTCCATTTCACCACTGTCACTCGCCTCCACAACTGTTTCGAAGTTGTTTCCAGATTCGTACTCCAGTGGTTTCTTAACACTGAGTTGACCGGTTTTGCTGTTCAGATGAAAGAGTTGAAGAATCTTGCTACTTCTGTGAGGACTGAACCTGTACCTGATTTCCCCATTCATGCCACTATCTCTGTCTCTGGCCCGGATAAATCCAAACACTGCACCTACTGGCCTATCCTCGGTCACATTGAAGTCGTACACGTTTTCCGTAAACACAGGAGAGTTATCATTAACATCGGTAACGTTGACAATGACGGTGACGTTACCGGAGAGGGGTTTAGTGCCTCCATCCTTGGCAATAATGATTAGTCTGTATTGGTCCTGTTTCTCACGATCAAGGTGTTCATTAACTTTGAGTTTGATGCTTAGACTCCCGTCAAGGGAATGATCAACTATGAGACCAAATGCACGGGTGTCTGTAATCATTTCATAAGAGCTAACTGAATTGTTGTCCTTATCTGGATCTATAGCACGGTCTAGTCTGTACGTCTTCCCTAAAGGCACGGATTCAGGAACATTCAGCGTCACTTTGGACTTGGGGAACCTTGGAGCGTTGTCGTTGGAATCGATAACAGTGACCTTCACCGTCACGATCTCAAAGTACGATGTACGTGAAGACCTGACGGTAACGTCGAAGGTGATGGTGCAGTCGAAGGAGTACGAACACACTTCCGGGGACTCCCTGTCGATCATGGCGGCAGTGTAGATGGCTCCCGTCTCCTTATTGATGGTGAAGTAGGAAGACGTCCTCAGGTCGTTAGGGTTCAGGAAGTTGTAACGCAGGGTTCTGAACTCTTCCTGAGACACGTCCTCTATGATGCCGCTGTCTGTAGCCACACTTCCTACGTAGGTTGGAGCTCCTGTGTTCTCGTTCAGTATAAATTCGAGGGTAATTTTCTCTGCTCCTGAATTTTGAACCGCGAATGCGCCTAGAAGCAGCAAGAGGATGGCCGCCATGTTGATCTTGTGTCGAGTACTTTTGAGAAGAGTAACGTCACCTTCGATTCCGTTCTGACATCTGTCTCATCACCGGTCTCTCACTCCTGACCTGTAAGAGAACAGAATAAATAAGATTTTTGTTCTATGAAAAACAGAATTTGAAATGTCATTTAATATTTGTATAGTTTACACAACATGTTAGCGGCACTGTATTTGGGCACAATGACATCAAACGGAAAGTCAGAGAGTTGAAATGTAAAATCGTTCCAAACTAAAAACCATGCATTCAATAACTACGATTGACGGAGTGAAAATGACATGTTGCATATTGTATAAAACATGTCTTGTAACATACTTTTTAAATTTGTAACGTTGCATTAAAATTCAAGTAGATAGAAAATAATCAATATTTCTGAATGTTTTCAATACAAATCCATGTGTACGTGAGTTTATCTTTACTTTACGAATAAGTGGATTTATGATGGCTGGAAAAGCTTTTACTTTGTCCTCCATGCCACAAAATACGCCTTAAGGGCTTATTTCATGTTCTTCTTTACAAAGTTTGGTCACTTTATAACACAAATGGATTATTAGGGATCTATAACATGTCCCAAATTGGTGTTATGTTGCATCCTTAAATATAGTCAATGCACGCCGTTGTTCCAGAGCGAGATGATCGCTACTGCTCGACCGTTTGAGAAGACGGATTTGGTAGTTCATAAAGCATTTCCGTGGAGGATTGGTCGGATGAGAGTTCGAATTGATCAGGGAACGATTTGAGAGGGGTATTCTATTGTGAAACAATGCTCTACAGCACACGACGGATCTGCCCTGCCAAAGTGTAAGACAATGTTTGCACGGAGATAGGATTTCATCCCTAAATCAATATCAACGTTTTAAAGCATCGGAATTGTACTGTAAGAAGCAATGGAACATCTTAAGTGCAGCCGCTAGTACAAATTATTCATCCCCACGCTACAAACATGTTTCTCCAAGCTAAATGCTTAACTAAACTCACATCTTCAACGCAGGAAAGTCGATTCATTCTCAACATGCGGTCAGTTCAATGCAATCATCATTCCGAGAGAGTTATGTCAATTAATATGCATGTTCGCAATCTTCAGTCATGAAGAAACTATCCGATGCATATTTGCTGTTAACATTACAATCTTAATGTGCTTCAGATTATTCTAGCGATGACGTGGCCTCTTGATCCATTATGTGAGCAGAATGGTATGTTATAATAAAGGAAGACAAACACACCAAATGAAAAATGTTTAACGCGAAAAGTATTTTTTTAAATTTGATCTCTTTTACACGAAACCATTCTGAGGATATGAATAACATCAAAACATGACTCAAGACGCCTAAACGCAATATTATCAAAATCATTTAGAATCAACATGTATGGAACAAACGCATTTTTTTTCCAGGGGCTAAAATCATTTTCTCTAGAAAAAGGAAATCCTAATCCTACTACTGTTAGTCGAGATCACAGAAAGAAACTCGCCTCAAACCAAATCATGTGAAGAAACTGGAATATTGCTTTAAAAGATGAACTTCCGAGCTCTTTTTCTGTAATATGAACATGAATTGTAGATACTAGCATAACTATGCTACTAGCTGGTTATTGTTCTCTAATAAAGGGAAGATATTCGTTACTCTAAATATACCAATGTCCTTGTGTCTTGCAAACCTTAATTATGACTAACAAGCCCTGATTGCACCCTTTATCTAGACAACTAAAGTATACTGTGGTAGGCTTCTGATATATCTCCGAATTAGGGGAAATAATACTAATATTGAATGGTAATGGGTCGCTTTGTTATGCGCAGAGTACCTTTGACAATTTTGCCTCATGGTTCCCGATCGATATAGATAAGTACTTAGTGCCAGTGCTAGACTGCGGAAATACTAAAACAATAATGAAATGTCTTGTTATCTTAATGCGTTACACAGTAAACTCTAATCGATACCCATGATTCTATGTCGTGTATACAAGCATAAGTTTTCCTTGAAATATCAAAGTAATAAATCTCTTTGTAATGCTATCAGGCTATGTCAACAAACTACTGAACAAATCGTTAACATCATGTAAATGAAAGTTGAAAACAATAAAAACGAAGCGTCTGCAAATATGCATGGAAAGCATATATCAAGTCTTCTTTTTCTCGAGTCACGAACACATGATAAAACCATTACACCTAATGAAGATCTAGGATAGATGTTGCATCGTGTGAGTAATCAATTATTGAAGAAGTCATACATAAAGAAATAGTCACGAAAACCGAAAGGAAATGAAAGCCATTAAATTGAAATACAGAACCACTAGGTTGAAACAAAACATCCTAGTCCTACGAGTTCGGTTCATAACACACAACCAAGCACGATTTCAACTGACAAGAAGTTGTATAGTAAACGAAGTTAATGTAGATAGCAACGCCTTTAAAGTGATTTGAAAGAAAGAAAACTCTAAAACATTATGTCATTTCAAACAACTATGAATGTCCATCACTTAAATATATAATGTAAAATGGTAAGATAAAAATAAATGAGAAAACAAGGAAATGAACTTACCAAAAGCAAAAGATGATTGAAAGTGACAAGATGCTTTAAGCAAGGAATGCAAATCTCCACGCGAGAAACACGATGATAGTGATGCTGGAGACGGGTGATAGAACAATGAGACGCGCACACAGGTGTGTCAGCGTTATCTACCTGTTCACAGCCAGCCCCCTCACCTTATCTGCATCTTCCCTCCACAACACCCCACATCTATGTTCTACAACACGCTAAAGAAGATAATCCCAAAAGTCAACCTGTGCCTATCAGGACTGTTATCTCAACAACTACTCAACACTGTCAACTCGATAAACGCCTGATTAGCTCGGCCAATGGACATCAACTGGACAACTGACCCCTGTTAAAATATCCCGAATGCCTGAGTGACCATCTTGGAGTCCTGGCATCCCAGTTCAAATATTGATCCTTCCCGCAACCCTGTTACAATACATGACATGGGCAGTGATTTCCTGACTGTCAGATTGTCTGATAATTTTGTAATTGTTTATGCTAGAGTCCACATTGCTAAATAGGAAACATAAACAAGCTGTAGCTTAACTTAATGTCAGTGTATTGGTAATGCCATCTGACGTAAAGATCGTTGAAAAGTTAAAATATTGAGACAGTGAAAAATGCTGCATATCGTAACTGTGTAACAGTGATAAGACCATCGAACATTTCAAAAAACGCATTCTGTACATAAGATCGGTCCAGCGATGATAATAACGGCTAAAAGATCCCCGTAATCTTTGCTCAAGGTATTTGCCAATCCAACGCCGATCAAGAGAAAGTCCAAACGTCGCTTTTCCCACCGAAGAAACTGTTGTGTACAAACGAGACAGAGTCAACAAGTGAGATTGTTCGAGTCAAATCTTGCAAAGTATCAACAATAAGCACGACTTAACTTAACGGGGCGAAATCGCCGTCACAACACAAAGCGTCGCTATTTGCTCTGTGCCGTTGTTGCAGTATGCAGAGTGTTTGACAGGAGAAGATTGTGTGTATCCTTCAAATAACCCACCCAATGAAGCGATAATATGTGTTAATAGTATTTCAAAGGTGCCAATTGATGTTCTCTTTACGAATACCGTTTTCTCATTGTTATGTCATTAGAAACATGTTGTCTGATAACACGAAAACCCTCAATTTAGCCCGTCACATCGTTATCGCTATTAAAGCACTACTACATTCATCCCTATCTGATGTTTCACAGTATGGGGTGTTTGGAGTTTGATTTGATAATATTTCCTCCTTCACGTGTTAGTCAAGCCTCTCTGTACAAAAAAACGCTTTTAATCTTAGAATCTCGTAAAGCTTAAAAGACCGTATTCCTAAAGGATTAATTCAAATATTGATTATGTAAAACACTTGGCGATCTATGTTTTGGAAAAAAACACTAATATGTGATGTGACGGTTCAACTGTGTTTTGAAGTTGACAAATTTATGACGACAAAGCACTTAAGAGTTCTGACAAGCCTTGTTTCATATTGATAATAAAAAGTACGACAATTAATATGGAAGTTTTAAAAGGCGCCTTAGGCATGTCCAAATAACATCTTTTGAAGTTATAAAATCTATAAAGACGCCTGCTATGACTGACGTATGTTTGATTGACGCTAACGATATGATACTTGTGACAGGAGCATTCATACAGGCTTCTATAGTTACGATCATCGAACTCACACCCAATGTTCAATATATCGATTCCGCCACATATCGATAGATATATCGACACTACGGCATAGAAATGCTCTTACTAAAGATAAACTTGCATTACTAAAGACTTAAAGATTTTGAAGCGGAAAAAACTTTTGAAAGTGAAAGACTTGTTTGGAGCGTCTAACTCACCTTTGATCACGTGATAAAAAACAGCTTTTGATCACGTGACAAAAAAGTTTGAAAAGAGAAGACGCGGTTGCTGGCTTCTCTCAAGCCTCTCGTTAGGGACTCGTCACATAACTTAGCGCTACGAGAAGCAAACACGGCAAAAATGGTGCTCTATTGAAAGACTTGATTCTCGAGATTTGACCTGAAGGGAGAAACTGCAGGCTCTTTGATGCTTTTTATAATGTGTGTTACCAGATAATATCAAAGTGAAATTTCTATAGAAATCAACTTGCTTGCTCAATGTTCAAGATCAGGTTGTGTGTAGAAATCAGCCTATTGAAAGTCGAACAATTTGCAATGAGCTCCGCGTTTGCATTCAATAGATTTTGATATCTATTGAACACAGGCTGTACTAATCACCACAGACAATGGCGCAAATTATGAGCAGAAAAGTAAATATCCCACGTTCTCAGGCGTTTTCCTAAAGAAAAACTGCAACTCGCCAATTGCTTAATCTGAAAATACTTGATTGACGTTGCAATGAGCAAATATTGACAAATTATTATATCTTTCAAATTGCTATAAACTGGCTCAAGAAAGTGGGAAGACAGATACAAAGGATGAATAAATGATAACTTGCTTACATTTCTTCGAAATAATATCACAGTTAGTTATCAAATCCCTAATGAACTTCTGTTGATGATGAAGTAATCACCGACAGTGTCAATATGACAAACAGTCTAAACTCTCAGTCATTATAATCAGGTGCTAAAATACGCCATTACGTAAGAGACAAACAGCACATTTGATATTATGTAACTTATTAACAGATCAAAGAAGCCGCCTGTGGACCAGGTGTTCGGAAGATACAGGTAAGTCCTGCACGTGCCGTGTGGGGATCGATACACGGGTAATTACACCAGAATCAATCGCTATTATCCGAGAACCTACGGCAAGGAAACGACAGGTAAAATAGCCGATAATGCTATAATGGTCACTTGCAAAGACTCATCACTTGCATTTACATTACAAGTATTGAGCGATCTCATGCTAAGTACAATTGGACAGCTCCGCAGCTGCGAAACTGATCTAAAAGGTAAAGAAAGGTAAAATGATTTAGAGTCCTCAACGCCAGCATCTGCCAGGGATGATGCCCGGAGCAAACACTACGCGATATGATATCGACTATTACTACTTGCATTAATACGTATCAAACTTCAACACGTCAGTACGATGACACTCAACATGTTTATTACAACACTTCATACTACTTTATATTTTAACAAATAAAGACCGTTTGTTCAATTTGAAGTACAGCGGTTATTGAAAGGGATAAGGATGACACAAAATTATTCCACGATTTATGGTAATTATACGTCGATTGTAAAGAGAAAAAATAGCTGCGGTGTTTTCACGTCTCTATAGAAAATCTAGTTTATGTTCTACTGTAAAACTGGGCGGAATCTATTTTTTTACCAGCGCTAGATAACCCTGCTAGAATTTGTGATACATAATCAGTGGTCATAAATCTTAGAAATTATTGAATTTCCTAAATGGGCATTAATTTCATATTAAATTTTTTATCACCCATTTGAAGTCTAGAATTCCGCATTAAACCACATAAACTACAAATGAGCTATTTGATATTGGACTTCTTTTTTCCTCAGACAAGGAAACGTGACTAGAATTTTTTATGGATCCGTTTGTTTAAACTCTTAAATGACGCCACAGTTCGTATGTCAACGACTTCAACAGCAGCCATTCAACTCCGCGGGAAGGACATTGTTTAACTTGTAACAAAACGCAGCAAAGTGAACCAGTTATCTTTTCACGGCCTTTGTTGCGCTCAACAAATACACTATAGAGACGATCTCAACGGGAGGCACTCTTCAATGTGGGAGTCACATTTCAAAACATTGCTTGCCTTTCAGCATATGCTAAGGTGCAATTAGTGTTCATGGCTCATAACATATGACTAAACTAGTAGATCCTATTTCACATGCGGTGCTTAAGGAAATAGGAAACATGGGAACTACCTTCAACAAAGATCTGTAATGTGTCTGTTTAGTTTAGAAATGGAACATGTTTGTAAATTGCCTCTAACTTGTCTCGACGATAAAATCTTGCAAGACTAGTTTTCCCCTTAGACATCTTTGATGATGAAATTGTCGTCTCTGCACACATCAACTCTGGGATTGGGTTTCATTTAAGAGCTTATTTGAACAGCATGATATAATCGTGTTTCATAAATATTTAGAAAATTAACAGATATGGTATTTGTGGAAATGTACGCTCAGTGTGTCAAATATAAAGATACACAGCTGTGATCAGAGTACGAGTCTTCCGACTGAATAGAGTGACATTTCAGTAATGATTAAAATATTAATGTAAGTATTATCATTAAAATAACTTTCGATAAAGCTCTACTTCATTTTACTAAAGACATGTATTGCCGCGAAAAATCACCCTCACTCTATCAAAAGCGTTATCATTCGCCTCCTCAATTTAAACCTTCTTATCTTAATCCAAATCTTCACAGGTCTATTTCAAGAAATGAATTCTTTCGCTACTATCAACCATGCCAAGCATTGTAGTCCCTTTGAATCTGGACTTACTGACCTACTATACGAGACTTTAACTATTGAAGTATTAGAGACCGACCTGTCTATCGCTCACTGATGTACTGTCAGTCCAGGAAATGAGCCCCTCTGAAGTATACTTCATATCATTACAGATTCGCACTTGTCTCTCATACATGACTAGATCCTTTTATCTCATCGCTTTTCCCCTTGAAATCTTATTTTAGATTCTTCCAATTTCATATGATTTACCAATATTGGCAGTCGGAGTTCTTAAACTAATGCTCTTTCAAATAGAAACCCTGTAATCGTTTTCAAAGTAAAAATCTTTGGAATACCTTAAGCATGACGTTCCTTCTGGTATAATGAAAATGGACGAATGTTGATACCGTGCCATCAAGCTGTCAGTCATCCCATAGCATATATCATAATTAATGCAGTATGTCAAACGTTCAAGCAAAACATGATAACCATGTTTATTTTCAGTATTGAAATCAACAGCATTAAATGCTATTGCTCGAAGGAGATTTGTTTAACCTTTACTACATACAAATCCAGTCAGTATGTAATTGACACAAAACTTATAGTTTGAAACCCTCTGACCCCCTGTATCAGATCTGATCGCTGCATGTACCCTAACACTCAAAGGATAAAATGTCAATTCTCTCGCTTCTTTGAAGTAATTAACGATATCAAAGGTCAAAGTAATTGTAGGTTATCTCTTCACTTTATCACAATAGGCACTTAGCTCATGAGTGTTTCAACATAGGAATGGGCTTGAAAGCATGCTTGAGTCATGATATAGGATTATGATGTCAATAGGTAATCGCTGAAGAGTAAAATGTAAATATCATCGGCAAAGAGTCATTATTCCGTAATCCACCTGAGATTTTTCGCATATTTACATTATGAGAAGTGTTTTGATCTTGCTAAACTGGTAGCCGCAGATTTATCGCAAACTCTTCGTTGTGGCTTGTTGAAAATGTCAATATATTTCCCAGGAAATAATTTCATTCAATAATTCACCGTGAATGGGAAAGGCAAGCTGTCACAGATTTCCAAGTGACAAATGTTCCAAAATCGAACCCAGGCACTTATGATGTAATAATACCTTCGATCAATTGTAAGGCCACTAAAGTTGTATAAATGTAACAGACTTAAGAATGAACAAGAAACGAATTTAGATGCCCTTTGATGTAGCATACAGCTGTTGGGTTCAGTCAGAATAGAACTCAAATGTGTGGACAGAATCGATTCCTGTAGGTCCGGACCAGAGCTTGTCACACTGATCTGTCTCGGGAGTGCTAAAATTGCGAAGACAACATGGATGTTACATTCTGACGACTATCATGCGTTTCGCTCAATGCTTGCATACAACTGCGTGTGACCCTTGACCCGTGTAATCGCTCCCAAATTACTCGTGTAGTAAACTAGATTTCCCTGTTATCTCGCCCGGGTGTTGAGCCCAGCATCCGCCGGGACGCTTAATATGCACGTGACTTGTCGGCAGCTTAAATAATACATGCCAATGAAGAATCTAATTATGAGATAAATTTGCCAATATAATGGATCCATTCCGTCGCGGCTACACACATATAGATATACACTGTGGCCCAGTCAGGTGGCGAGAGGAATAATTGCTTTTAGGAAAGTATACATTGGATATATACATATATGCATTATCCTCACTCAGTTCCAGTTAATATATAACATGTTTCTACATTTTACGTCAACAAGGTTAAACTTACATATAAAGCCTACTAGCACGTCTTACTACTAGGTATGAAAGATATATAGAATATAATTGACAGCTATTACTTACAAACATTTATCAAAAGCACCTACACTTTTGCTCCCCCCACCCTACTCTAAAATCCCACACTTTCATAGCTTTACAAATATAAAAAATTATTTCAAGCTGTTGAAACGTTTACAGCTAACCGTTACACTTGGTGAGTATGGGGGATAATGTATACCTCTGGAGCATGGATAGTTTGCAATTCAATTTCAACGTTATTTCACTTTATGTCAATTTCATCAGACCGTAACACATTTGTACATATACATATAAATATATTTTGTCGTTCCAAAACATCGTTCATATCTACAACAAAATGTTTAACTCATGTCTGATAAATATTTCAGCATAGCAACACATAATGTACCGCAGAAGATTTATTGTCAGAGCAAAAAATCTGGAAAATGACAGCTCTGGAGCTTCCCATATATTTTTAGAGTTGCTCGCATATTGATGTAAAACGTAATGAAATAAGCCTTGTGTTGTTAAAAATTCTAAAGTTTAATAAAACTTTCAAAGTGACACTAATAGTGATTGGTGAACGTTTTTTGTCTCGCAGTGCTGTCGAGTTAGAATGGAACACTTTAATTGTGCGCTCGTGTGAGGCATGGCAAGAGATATGTAGTCATATTAAAGATGTCAAAAAACTGTTGAATATTCACATCACTTAATTCTGCTCTCAAATCATACAAAGGAAACTTAAAAGTAAAAAAACGCGATCGCAATATGTTTCTGAACAACGGTGTCCATTAAACTAGGAAAAAGATAAATATCTGCATTCGTTCAAAATTATAGACAAAAAGGAAGTTTCGAAACCAGAATCTCCATTAAATAGACAAAAACAACTTCACATAGAGGAAGGATGGAACATTTGAAATGGACACCATTGATCGATGCAGAGAAAGCTGAAATGTACATCCAATTCCAGTACAGAGTTGCCAATTGTGGAACGGTGACAAGCGCTCGTAAAGTAACAGGTGGAAGAAGCATCTTCCTATCGATCTACAAGAGATTACTTACAAGCAACTTATACACAGACGCTCTCCTGGGATACCATCTTGACTTCCATGGAAGCTAACATAGATTAAAGCTTTGTAGAAGGAAGCCCATCTAGATAATAGTTCCTATAGGACTGGTCTAGTCCATTGCATTTCATTTACTTTATTCCGCCAAGATGCAACCCTCGTGTGGTATTAACTTCCATAGATGGTACAATGAATTCATCTTGAGTGATTAAAATGTCTCGCATCTACACTTCGTCCATATCTGAGTGGTCAATATACGAGAGGAGATGTAGTGTGAAGAAGTGAGATTTGGCGGAGAAGGTTTCCTTCTTCTCCGTAACGGAATGGATTTCAAGAAGTTGAGACAGTGAACCCGTACCATTCCATCATATGTCATAATGAACATTTGTCAACTCAAAGAGCTTTCTTTCATATGTAAAATATTAAAAATGCTAATCGATATTATCTTGACAGCTACTTTTAACAAAGGAAATACCTTATTTATAAAGTTTCTTTTCAAAATTTTAACGGCATACAAAGGAATGAAAAGCGCTTTTCTATTTGATAAACACGTTGCTTAATTACTTTTTGAAAATATGAGTTTGAAAAGGAAATGATCAAAGCCCTACCGCGGTGAGGTCATATTTCCCAAGGCATACAGCACGTTCGCTACAAGTTGCTTTCTTGTTGTAAATGCCCTAATCAATTATCGAATCCGTAGTCAATTTCTGAAGTGCCAATTTCAACTGAAGTAGAAAACTGATGAAAACTGTATGATTTATTGCATACAAATGAGCGACGTCAGCGAGCACTTTCATTTGAAATCATTTAACATTGCTCGGCGCAGAAAGAAACAAATTAATCATTTTGTCGAATCCGTTCTACATTTGCATGTTCATGTACAAGTTCCTGCGATAATGGCCAATGTCGATTTAATCCATGGTGTCATATCAGGGACAAGAACTTGATAGATATTTCGATTAATTCATTTCTCAAAAGGCCTTTTCGGGTTGATTTTAGATTTGCTTTTGATTACGATGCATATTACTTTCATCATTGCCCTTGTGCGCATGTTTCATTCCAGGTTAACCTTCATGCGCATGCGCTTTACCCCTCATGGGACGTCACGCATGTCCGATGTGTTTTACGAGATTGAAATTGAAAATTGATGATGGAAGTTTTGCGTGAATAATCTTTCGGGGCTGAGATTTGAAAAGATTTTTTATAATCTCGAACTAATTAACTTTTTATCACGTTTCATTTAACATTCTATCTCAGGTGCACTACCTTGCGCCATTACTCATTATCCTATAAAACAATGTAGAACATTCCATCACTTGAAATTAAACTTTGAAACTGTGATTCTATCATCTAATTCTCACCAACAGACCTAATTTCGTTCCCCATATAAAATCAAATATGCTATAATGAAAGAACAGTATAGATTAGATGATAATTATTGAAGCTAATACAGCAATATATAGTAATTTCAATATATATACAGCCTTCCCAATACCCCAATCTACGAGGCTTTGAATAGAGAAACTCATCACACTACATATTATATTAGCTTTATAATGGCAAGTACACCAATCAATTCAGCATTTATATCATTAGTTGCATAAGCGACGACTAATTTGCTCAAATTAACAGCGCATTTGCCTTTGTCATCATCTACACAAAGGTTCTATATTGCAACAGAGTGATATATAGCGTAAAAGCGACGTGCTACACATACGTATTGACATTTCCATTTCATCTCATTCTCATGTTCAATTTCTACAAATTTGATATCATCATCTGCTACCAGGCTTAATGAAATGTATACATTTACATATTCGACATACAGACAACTGCAAATTGAGCTATGCAAACCTTATACCGCAGGTATCTATAATGTTCTAATTGCAAGCTTGTTCTGCATATATTTAATGCGAACTGTTTATATTCAGCACACAGAACATCCCCCTGTGTCGTATATTTCCCACTATGAATAATAAATACGCACGGGATTTAATATTTATTTTTATCGCTAGGACAGAAGGGGAAGTAACACTTAGACCCCGGTGATTTTGAGGAGATATCGATTAAGACGTTATCAACGACTGATCAAGCTTGGGTTATCAATACCTGATGAATGCAAACTCTAGGACATCTCACCGACACCAACTATACCCCCAGGTTCGAGAAACGTAACAGTAATGATGATGTCTGAACTAAACCCAAAATGAACATCAATGGTGTTCAAATTGAATAAAGGTTAATTTAGTCTGCCAATTTGACTCATCTACACATCCATATATCTGAACGAACGCAGAAGGTATTTTTCTTCTGCCACTAATACTTCCTACACATCATATACATGAAGTGAACATATTATTTTGACAACCACTAACGCTTAACTGAAAAACCGTATATAGAAGAATACAAAGGGTTATTTTCTTCTGTAACTAACATTTACTACACACCATACATGTACAAATGAAATGAACATATTATTTTTTTGACTTCCATTAAAACCTTACTGTACAATCGTATATAGAAGAATACAGAGGGGTTATTTTCTTCTGTCACTAACTCTCAACTAAAAACTCGAAAATACAGAAAATGTTATTACTTTGCCACTAACACATAAACACACATCAGTGTATACGAGGACACAAAAGGTTATTACGCCTGTCAATAGCACTCAGTTTCACAAGAGCAGAAATGTTATTACGCTGATTCCAATAACACCCAATGCACATTTTGATGTTCAATAACGCAAAAGGTTAATTCTTTGCCTTCCAGTGACCGGCGTGTCGCTGGTTGTAATTACGCTGGTCAGCCCTTTACCGCAGGTGGCCGTATCATCAGTGTCCGAGCTCGCTCTCCGGCCACTATCAAGCCCCGATTAGGATCACTGGCAGATCCTATTGATCGCCTTGGTCAGCGCCCATCTGGTCAGCACAAGACTGCACGTTAAATGGCTTATTTTAGAATTAAATTTAGCCCTTGTAAGACGAAGAAATCTAACCGAATTGCATTGTTATCGCCCAAGAAGATTAGAACATTGAAGGAGTCGATTCTGTCACAAATGGGTCTTAGTTCTGTCAATTCGGTCTGGACGTTGCCTTATTGGATTGTTTTACACATTGTAGTGGTATTAATGGACAAATCTTATCGATTCTAATATACATTCTGCAGAAAGGAATGTTATTTGACCTACAGACGGTACTACTACTCCAAGATTGGAATATATAAGGAGCTTTTAACACTACCTAATCTAGCGCTCATCTTAGCGCACCCCGGGCTCAGAAATTAAATGAATAATGTATAAACGTGACTCAGATTTAGAGCACTTTAAAGGAAATACATATACGTCTTATAAGAATACTTGTACACACATATACTGGATACAACTGCATCCATTGTATCTGACAAAGGATTCCACTGTAATACTTGATCAATAACAGAACATTATGATATCAATTACGGATTCCTCCCGGGCTGTTACCTACACACATACGATTTATAATGATGAAATATTACTTCTCTCAAAGATTATTGATTTTAGTATACCGCCACACGTGCCCTAGTTTTCAAAGGGGATTCACAAATAATGCAACTGTTTCCATACTATTGACATTAAGTTGTAAAACCAAAGACATCTGTCACCAAAATATGAATAAGCGTTTCATGAAAATTCATATTCCTTTCAAGTGTAATATTTCACGTCGCCCAGGCCATAATGTGACGACGTTATAAGAGAAAATGGGAAATATTCAGAACTAATATTTAAAAGTCGTTGTTGATGTGCCTCCAATGTAACTCGAGTCGGATTCAAGAGGAACTAAATCGTGTCTTCGCGTGTTGTCTTTTATGACATATGATGCCCTCTGATGTAAAAGCGAGGAGCCCCGTTATACGGTGCCTGACAATGGTAGATAATACCAATCGATGATTCCCAACCGCATGACATGTCCCCTCGTTATCCCTACTACCATCAGTTAATTAGAACTAAATAGCGGTATACGCTTTCCGCCATTCGTTAAAGCAACTTTTAATTTTCTGCCCTCATAAATAACCTCTCTGCAGTTCCCGATCTAGGAATCCAGCCATGTCAACCAGAAACATCTTTTTTTCCCTATTCCATCTAAATTGTGTCCCTTTCTCACGTCGAAGCTTTAAGCCTGAGGCGATTGCTTCTTGAGATAACAAAAACTAAATTTGAATCTACAGCTTTGCAGGAGTGGTGAAGAAGACATAAGTTAATAGAAGCAGGTTGAAGTAACGAGGCGCTAAAATGATTGTGAAAGAAACAGAACTGCATGAATAATATATAGCACTGACAAAAGTCAGATAAACTAATGCGATGAACCTACATAGACAAAGACATTTGGGAGCTCGCGGAAGTACCTTGCTATCAACTAGATAACACATCACTCGCTCACGAAAGGAGAACATGGAATTTGAATGGAAACTTTTTTCTTGTTTTCCAATTGAATCCAGGATATTGACGGATGGTTCTAATTTCCTTTCTTTAAACCAAGAACATGAAATCGTTATATACAGATCTCCTCTCAATCACCCGGAAATAATCTAAGTGCATCACTCACCTAATATCGTTCTCCAGGAGCGATTGCTGTCTCCAGGAAAGACAGTGAACTTCCACTATCACACATAGGAGACTGTTTATAACATATATGTCCAGTTCCCATTCACCATTGACGTTGTCATCTTCCCGAAACGTATGTGCAATAAACGTAAACCAATTATCTTCCCAGCAACTGACAACATGTCAACACCCCTTGCGATAGGAGCGAGCTTCTGTAAGTGGGGGTGCCAGGAAGTGGCTACCGACACATGTGTTGAATTTGAGGTATTGTCAGCTGGGGAGTGAGATCTACATCATATGTCTTTACCAGCTGACTGTCGAAAGACAATTCTCTACACACCCCATATATGTACTAATTGGACTTGAAACTTATTTCAGGCGTTTCTATGGCAACACTTTATGCTCTCAATCTAATTCTACAACTCGTGACAATGTTTATTACATCCCTTCCCATATGAAGAATCGCGACATTAAATAGATTATCAGCCAGACGCGTCACTTCCAAGTGACTTCATCATCCTTGGCAGCAAAGCCTTTCATGAGAAAAACATTATTCTCAAGAAATTAAGCAAATCCTATCTTTAGCAACACATCAGCCACATTCAATTATAACCTATCTGACAAACCGACGTTACTTACGTGGTGTAAGAAATAAATATCCCTTCAAGTAAATCAATTTCAATTTCAGCGTAATGTGGTCTACGACCCGAGACCGGAACCGAGTAATTATGAGAGGGTTAGAGTGTGTGTGGTGATCCACGTGCTGTCGGTCTCTCTGTCTCCGTCTCGCTCCTACCACTACAGAATTGAATTCACATCGCAGCCAGTACGAGTTAACTAAGGTGGATTTAGAACGCTTCTTCCGTGTATGATAACCTCTTGAGGGAGATTGGGGGTCCTTCTCTGCTGTCTTTGATGTTCTCTGGCCGAAACTCTAAGGATTAGAAGCATCTCGCCGATATCAATTTGTATGCATTATTTATGGTCCTGCGTCGAAAGTCCAGAATAATCGAAGAGCTAGAAACGATCTTAATACGCAAGATTAGCTTATCGCCGTGATTTCATTCTAGGCTTTAAGATGTCTCCTCCATTTTTTTTACACTGAGCAGATGCCGCTTTGTTATGTAATATATCAAGTTCAGAGTTCAAAGTCTCAAAGCCATGTGACAAATGAGGGTCGAAGACAATTTTGTGAACTTTCATGTTATCATGAAGCGCACTAAGTTCGTTAATCCTAGTGAACTAAGCTCGGGATTATAAGATTTGTGATGAAAGTCGTGATAATGCCTTATTTTCTTGGATAAATAATTCATTATCAGTGAATCATAAAGTACTGTGTTGCTAACCTAGTGTCACATTACGAAAGAGGAAACAACAGGTGGGATTGATGTCCAAATTCCGTTGCATTATTTTTCATCATTTTTTTCAAGAATAATAACAATTAAAAATGTTACGAGAAATTATTTTGAAGTGCTAACCGACTTCTCGGTACTTAAATGACACAAACAAAAACAGATTGGAAAATTATCAAAATTACAAAAGCTACTTTTTTTTTAGAAAAAATGAACATAGGTATTTCAAATGAAAAAGGTAAATTTTAAATTTATTTACAGAAAGACCCGGAAAATAAAATTCCACCGTCATTTTAACTCGTATCCTGTAACACGTAAGTCAACGCTCTATTTCAATACAAAATAAATAAATGACAGGTTAAACAAATAATATATACACTTACCCTTCAGTTGAACAACAGCAATAATAAATCCCTCTCATGAATAACAAAGCAGCACGGCTAATAAGCCCTACAGAGAGCACATGCAGTGAGTGTAAGTCCGAGCTGCTAACGGCTAGCTCTCCAATACGTGAATGCCGTTGTACACCGCGAACACAGCGAATTGCCTCTATCTGCTCCGGCGTACGTCGCTCTCATTGACTGAAAGGCAGCGCCAAGCGATCGCTCTTGTGACAGTCGCTCGCTTCAATGACACACGCATTAACTGGTGGCATGTCGCGGCGTGGAGTCCGGGAGGGCAAAAAGCTTAATCCACCTCCTAAAAATAACACCTTTCAGGGTGAGGTCCCTTTGTGTACCTCTTCTACGGCGGAGGTGTTATACTCATTCCACCCGTTGTCATTGTTTATCTGTCATGCTCCACTGAGCCATGGTCTGCAGTCGCAGTGAGGATAAATTGCAATCGAGATGACTTTAGGAACAAGGCCCTGTGACTAGAAGATGCTTAGTTAATCAACTGTCATGCCTTCAGGCTTCATTTCGCATTGTTCATTTGAAACACTGGAAATCATGGTCATAAAAATGAAGTGACATTTCAAAATAAATCTCTGTTTAAATTTCATCACGATTAAAGAAACAAATCACTGCCTTAAAGATAAATGACTAAACACTGGCTGGTTCAATAGCCCTGTTGTTTATCCTGTGGATTGAAATTCAATCTCGAAATGACATTTTGTTTCTTAACGCAAAATATGCATATGTCAAATGCGATTTCTTTAACTTAATTGAATTTGGTAATGACAGGAAAACAGATTACAGAAGTATTTTCATTTCACTTTTCATCTGGAGGAGATTTCGTAGTTCACATGACGGATGAGACTGACTTTATACATTCTAGATTTGGAATCAGGAATACAGAAGAGAAAATGATAATTAACATCAATTTCTAAACCTTGACGCTATCGTCAAGGAGAAGACCCCGTGCTGTTATGCTGTTGCCGTGTTCAAGCTTTAAAGACCATCCACTGTAAAACCTCGTTGATTAAATAGTTTTTCAGCAATTATACGTTGAAAATGAAAATATCTTTCAATTTAAAATGAAATGGCAAACAAAGAAATGATTAGCTGTATTTCAGCATTTAAATCAATTATGTCCTCAACAAATCATTTATATTAAAAATTTAAATTAGGACTGTTTCTATTATCGAGAAAATGACATTCTTGAAAGTAGTGGGCTTATTTCTTCCTACGTGTATTAACTTATGTCGATTGTACACCCTAAAACATATATAAACCAAGGCGATTTCAATGTTCTTAATTGCGTATTATACACACTAACATTTTCAAAATAACTGTTATATAACGCATAGGAAATGATATGACCTTTCATTGAGAAAAAGAACATTAACATGATGATTTGGGAAAACAAAACATACGTCAGAAGATATTCAATATGGCAGATCAGACTATATTCAACTAGGACGTATTTACGCTGTATAAGCTTAACATGACACTCTCGTGTGGAATGTATTAGAATGTACGACAGAATTACGGAGTACAATAACGAACATTACCTTTATAATATACCTACTCAGGCGCCCCTTTCATTGGACGCACTTAACACATGAATAACTAAAAGACAACAGTGTATAGAAATGCACGGTGTTAGAGTTGCACCCTGCCTAACCCATCTATTCACATTACAAAATAATGTTAATGCTTCCCCTTAAACCATCCCAACACGAGCCATTAGGAAAACGGGGATTTGCAGTTTGTTCCGTTTTTAGTATTAGACAGTATCAATTTCGTGAGATCATGCTTGCACGCAAGCGACCTTAAACCACAGAATTACTAGTGCGTGAGTTTGAATAAAACAGACTCCCGTCTTCTAGGCAACGATATCCTTTCTTGACGGTCAATATTATATTCAATTTCAGTTCTTAGCGATTTTTGTTTAAAGACAGTATTATCATTAATTTGTGATTTGACACAAACATGACAAAGGCATTATCATAATCTCTTCTGCTGGTTGAAGTCCCATGGAATAGCTTACGCTGTTTATTTCAAAATGCGATAAATAATGGCATAAATTATTAATTTAATATTTAACATACACTATCGATTTTTCCAATCAAGCGCTATCATAACCGTTATTTATTTTGTATTTCAATGAGATTTTTACAAATCAAATTAAATTCACTTTTAACATTTTCTGAAAAATAATTAAAGTTTTATAGATTTTTTTCTTCGCTATCGATTGTTATCAATCATGTCTATTGGAAGCGGTACAAGGTAATTACGGCATTGACAAGATCCGCCACAAAACTAGACTGACTTGGCCAGATAATGATGTCAGCTTGTCTTTTCTGTGATTAATTCATCACGTTCTGTCCGGCACGGCTGCTGTAATTATTTTTTTAGAATTGGAAAAGTTGGAAAGGAGGTGGGCTTTCAATAGTCCATGCATTGACCTTTCCGGTGCAAGGGTCAACCAAACATGCGACTTAATCGGAAAATGAAATCTTTATCTTGAGTAAAAATGTACACACCAAGGATCGCTTTGACGGGATGATCCGCGGAGGCAACACAAGCGTGATGTGTGTTTGTCCATCTCATCATAGAATGGATGAATATAACTCGTGCATTCAACAAGAAACATTCTTCCCAGTGCAAACGTTTACATTTCTCATCAAGAGTTATTTATCTCTATGACTATTCTTATTACGGAACGTGTTGGTTGAATGTAACTTCCTATTCCATTGTAAAAGTTTATTTCTACTCGTATGCCCCTTTACTCTAAAACCATTATTATTACAGGGAGTTGTTGCGTATGTTAACATACAAAATATGAGTAAATATAAAGCTGATCTTTGATAGGCATTTAAAAAGATGATGTTGTGATTCTAAACAAAGGGAGAATCTTTTTACAATCAATCACCCAATTTTTACTATAATGCATTAGCGAAAACTTTTCGGTAGAGCTTCTTATATGTTTACAAGCCTGACATTTAGAATGACTGTAAATGAATTGTAAGAAGTGATGTGATTTTGTATTTGAACCATCAATTCATAGAAAGCACAAGGTGTGTAAATTATATGCTTTATTGCAACATTTTTAGAAATACCCCAATATGATTCAAATTTTAGTTATTAGAATACGGTACATTCATAATTCATAAGTCAGTTATAAATTTAACATTAACTTATATGTGAGTTCTATAAATATCGCTTTTGTATTCATTACATCTATAAATAAAGTTGAATTTTATAAAACTATATATTTTACTCAACACCTGGTATCAGTATATAATGCTTATGTATTTATGATCCAAGGACTGTCATGAACTTGTATGTTTTCAATTATCACTAAGCATTACCTTAATTGTCCCCTTAAGCCCAGGTCCTGCACAAGCTGCCATATTTTTGTAACACCATCTTGTATTGACAAAGAACATCCTAAACAATTAAACATCTATAAATGTGTCATGTATCGCCAGCGGCCAGCACGGAAAGAAAATCCTTCACGTGGATCTAAGCCTACAATCGTAACGATGATATGATAGCAGAGGGCTACCCCATACCCGGTAATGAGTAACACTGACATTTACAGCGGAAATACTTTCACACCAACATCGAAAGTCGTTATTAAAAGATTTCCTTTCAACCGTGTCCCGATGCTCCATTAAAGCTTGAATCCTCTTAAAATCCAATCTAAATAAACAAATAGCAATGATGGCCCTTGTACCATCCAATAGCCCGGGGGCAGTGCTCGCAATGCTATGCGGGCTCAAGAGGGTGCAGGCGAGACGTCCCCACCCCCAGGGTTTGTTCAAGAGAGAGAGTGTGTGTGCACTATACCCAGCAACGTCCAGCACATGCTGACACTAACTTAGACAGACATAGTCAATATACACCAATGAAATCTGACAGCGTAGGATAAATATAGGATTTTTCTCCTCACGGAGGATTTGTGGATTTGTGCATACGTCAACATGCCTTTAGAGAATAACACGTCTTAAAAGTTCATCGAGTGTTGCGGCTCGTTTTCTTTTGTTGTTGCCGACGTTTGATAGAAATAGTTATGCATATTTTTAAAAAAGTAGTGAGATATCATATCACAGAGAAGGTTTGACTATTGCCAATTTGTATTGATATTCGCTCCAGTTCGTCATTAGGAATGATTGGCCATAAAATAATCAATCGGGATAAATCTCTTTATTATAGATAAAGAGGGACAGGGGTTGTACAATTATAGAATGATGAACCATTAGGTAAGCATGAGCGGTGTCATATTCATCGTCTTCGCATTTGGTTAAAACATATTTCATATGAAACTTGGATCGGCCAACAAGCTATTTGGCTTATTTTAACGCCACTCAAATACAAAATTCAACGAGCTGGATACAAAACACAACACAGAACTAAGGAAATACAAAACTAGTTATGCCTATCAATGCATAGTGAAAGTTATCATATGTTGTTGGGTGTGCCTAGTCGTGAGGTCTTTGCAGTTCCACATCAACCTATCAAAAGTTGCTTCGAGTAACCATATGTCTGCGCCCGAGCGTAATGAAATATTTGAACGTGACAAACTTGAAGATCGAGATTAGAATTGCGTACCGTTTTTCTACTGGGTAACAAACATAAAATATGAGTAATAGAATAAACGATTTCACTCATAAGTATGCAAAGAACAATTGTGTGTATGTCTTCTCTTGATTTTAGGGACTATTAAAGCTTTAGATTAAAAACATATACGATTTAATATTAAAAGTGTTATTTCCATATTTCACGAATCTGACTGCTTCTTTTATGATCGATACAATAACAGACACGTACGGAAACTTATTGTTATGTTCAAAATATTTTTTTAAAAGTAAATGGATGCCTGTATTTTTTTTCTACTAACCTCGCCTAACCATCGACATTAGCAAACCCTCGTACTAAATAATAAAGTCGACCATTACATGGATAACCTATAAAAAAAAAGTCATCAAACATGACTCAACAGGATCTATAGTATGTAGTTTTAGTAACAAACAGTGACTTGAGTATTAAAGGGACAGTAGCCCCGTTTATGATAAATAAAGTGATCTCACGAAAACGAAAATATATGTTTCCAATTGCAAGACAATATTTTTCAATTAAAAGAAGCAGTTTTAAAACGAAGTAACATGATGATATGTAAAGGTATGGGAATCAATTTCCCTATCTAAATTGCCGCCAGTTTTTTTTGCTTGATACTTGATATTTTCCTCAACGACTTTAGATGATTGGGTTGAGTTATGGTATGTTTTGACCATCTGAAGATAATACATTTGGCATAAAGTAAAGTTTAGTGGTGAAATTTTGGAAAAATTAATTTTTGGAAAGAACCGTGCGACTACCCCTTTAATTTGTTATTTGAAAGTATTTCGAATTCAGTCTAGAGACGTCTTTAGATAGGTTAACATCTTTCTGTATAGAATGAAATCTTATAAGATGGTGTAGTTTGTAAAATATGCAGTTTATGCAAGTGAAAAAAAACAATGTCCAGAACGTTGCAATTAGTGATTAAAATCGATCTCCTGTATTTTACTAAAGGTAGCACCTATTAGAATATGAAATAATACAGCGACATTAACAACATTATTGCTGGATATACACTTCATAGAACTGATAAACATATCAATAGTCAAGATGTGTCGTTTAGTAATCTCTATTTCTATCAGTTGTTTAAATTACCTTTAAAATAGTGTAAAGTTTGTACTACATTAGGTCCATACTGCTAACAAACCTCCGTCAAGATCGAAACACCTGGAGTAGAATGAAAGTGCTTGTTGACACGGTCAAAACTTATCTCATTGTAGATAAATCTCCCTTAACATGAAAGTGACGGTTTGTTCTTGATACTTTGTATCATTGTCTACACCAAGCAGGTAGTTCGATACAATATTAGAAAACTAACGACGTCATGTTTGATGACATTAAAGTATTCAGCGAGCGAAAACGAGTTAGACACCGATACCATTCACTTTATGTAAGACACCGATACCATTCACTTTATGTGGTAATAGCATGGTAACATGGGCCTCACTTGTGAGATAGCTTAACACCCTTTCATCCGCAATGCAAACATTATGACGTCATACGAAACGACTCTGAAGTTATGTCAAATTGTTAGAAGTTGTTATTAACATTGACGATCTCTTAAAACTTATATCCGGATACCTATAAAAAAATCATATATGGAATATGTCATGTCCTATCTACATGGCTAGCTTATGCTGCAGATATCATCCCGTGACAGCGGTTGTTTGTATTGTCCGCTGACCTTGCTCCCTGACCACCAATAACTGCTAATACACGTACTGAAGAGAGGGATAATCCTATTATTAATGAGGGGAAATTAGAAACATTATCATTACTTGTGGCTGGACGCGTCGCAATGTATTTAGGATCATAACTGTGCTGTGGTGAAGATGAAACGAGTCAAACTAATCGCTTTTCCACGACACAGCAACATCACTTGTGGTAGAATTACCAGCTTAAATATGCCAATATATTGATAAGCAGATTTTCACTGGTTAACAGCGCTCTGTTGATTCCCATGAATATCTCTAAAATTAAATACTGACATTTTCAAAGATGCAACTTCATATTCATTAAGGAGGTGTAGTAATAAAGAACGATATCGAATGCGATTTTGAAGCAATTTTATGCCTTAAATTGGAAATATGACCAGGTTTAATATGTTCCGTCGGTAATCCCGGATAATTTATGAGGCGATCGACATGAAATAGTACCTAGCGCTATGAACAACGCGTATGCATTTCATGAAGTTTCAATTTCAAGACGTACATGAACGATCCGTTATTGGAATCCGTTACTGCCTCGGAGCTATCTCTGCTAGCAAACCCCGACATCAGCACAGCATATTACCATCACTCACTCTCTTCCAGACTTAGCAAGGACTTCCCTGTCACCTAATTTCGTGCCAGTGCCTAACTCAGTAATCCGGATTTCCGTTCACTTTCCGTAAGATCACGTCATCTTAAAAAAGAAGGGATCCAATAAGCTGAAATACATCTGCCAGTCGGACGTGCATTATCTGTGTGACGGGCGAGTGACCATCAATCAACCCAATGACCACTCAAATCTAAACTCGTTTCTGCCAATATTCGACTTTTCGATTTTCCAGTCTCGTATCTAGGGTCAAATATCGCGAGATCTGGGGCGAAGAGTGGAGGGTTATAATTACAGGTCATAAAGAGTCCAGACCATTCACCCGTCCTCTCTGTGTCTTCTACTACAAATATTTACTTAACCAATGGACTAGTAGCGTCTTGGGCTTCAATAACCAGCTGCGGGGTGGTCGCATTGATATAAAAACGGCACTGTCTTCAACTAGTCTAAATACTCTGAACTCACGGAACAACCTTATGAGAATTTCATAAGAGAATCCCATATGCGATCTCATTCGATCTCTCAGGCAATAACACAGAAATGACATTGGTGAATAAAAGACGGTTAATTTTACAAATATTAAGGCAATTTGGTCATAAAAGAGAGAACCAGAGCTGATAGTTAAGTCGGGTTTATGGCTTAGTTCCTGCCACTCTGGAAATCGGGCCATAACATACATGTTTATACGATCTCCTATCTGTCCTTCTCCCCAGCCTCTGCTAGCTGCCATGTTAATAACGAGTGATAACTGCAACGAGGCTTGTTTATTGCAGATGCCCCAATAAAGCGTTCACTGCACATACTGAAACTGCCTGACCATTTCATGGCAATTTCACCCAACGTCCAACCTATTACCATCTTCATACATTAAGAACAATTGTTTATTTTGTGAACGGAGCTATGCATATTTAATGTTTTGATGTGACATATGGTTGTCATGTAGACGAGAAAATATATCATTGAACCTACAACGGCGTTCCTCTTTCTGTCTCTGCATACCTACCTCCTCACACTAATCTTGTATACATGCCGGGGCAACAAATGGTTCAGTAAAGGCGATTATTCATCTCCTAACCAGCGTTTTCAGTCCTGTTGATGATTTTTTATCATATCATGGAATGCAGCAATTTTCATGGATTTATGAAACGTTTTTTTCTAGAAAAAACATGATTTCTTTTCTCATACGCAACATTTTTGAGACGTCACTGCTTCGTGTTCTATTGCTGAAGAACTTGCCAACTAAAAATTCAATTGGCTTGTACATCGTAAATATCCACGTTCATTATTCATACAGGAAAACTGCGTATGCTTTAGTTTGTAGAGGAATTTGACTAAGGTTAAAGGGACTCGAGAGAAATCAAGTTCTTCGATTCGGTGCAGATATAATGGGGTCGTTTGCAATTGGTCGGTCCTTAATTTCATGTATACTTCACTCCAGAATGTGCGTGTGTTTTTGCACTTCTATTGTTATTATCACCTGCTCGGGCCGGAATGAATTTCTATTAAGCACAGTTGCACTGACATTTCTTCGACTGAAGGAAATGCGGATTTATTACTGCCTTGAAGACGCAGTCTAAATTGAATTATTAGTGGCAAACCGGATTAGTTGTTTTTTCGCTAGACATGTCCGGTAAATATATTTGGTTTGAGACCAGGTTTTTCTTTACTGGCGTTCCTATTTTCATCAGTAACTTTGAAAAATATGGCAAATGCCACAATGGACTGAGGGTATTATATTTTAGGATTAAAACCTCAAGTTTAAGTTTAAAAACGGTTCATTTATGTAACATACATCAAAAGTTGATTTATCTAACTACCAAAGAGTACTTTCCTAACTGTCCTGTATGTAAATAATGTCTTGTTTTGAATCTGTAACATATTTAAAGCTGTAACATATTTAAATAGTTTAATACAAAATCGTTTCCAAGTTTGTAAGTTAAGTATGGTAGACGCTTCACTTGATATTTGTATTGAAAACTCACTAAAGTTAAACCAAAATGGACAGGAAGAATACGCTATGGGGTTACAACAATACCATTGAAAGGTCGATACTTCCCTGTTTCTGACATCAGTTGGTGTTTAATCTTAGTTCAACTTGCGGGTCATTGTTTGGATACAGATGAGTGGTCAGAAACAGGCTGACCGATGGAGAGTCGAACACAAGACTCGTACCCTCGGGCTGGCTGTCACTCACACTCTGTAGAATTAACAAGCTTAGCAGGCCATAATCTATTCCAAATAACCAAAAGATTTTCTTTAAAAGACTTCGCTGTTTGCAAGCAATTGTGCATGGTATTGACTTGGGAACAATTTCTAACGTTGTACTACTGGATGGGACAATTAAGACTCTTTCAAAGGTTCGCGGAGGAAATCTGTGTCAACACGAAAATTCATGTCGATAACTAATTAAGAGAACAGCTTGTTAAGAAAACATGTTCATAAATGAGTAAAAACACCTGGGTTTGTATTTATTCGTCTTTAAAAAGATTGGTTAGAAAATGGTTTAAATCATATTTAATTCATACAAACCATTTACCAGGAAGGTTCAGAGCTAATATGGACCTCAGCAATAGCTTTGTAACAGAGGATCATTGTAAATATTTGATTCCCTTCATTTATTTTTTTCTGTTTGGTACGAATAAATAATGAATCATCTCACTCGATGAATAGTTGATCGACGTTGCCAATACCAAATGATAACAGAAATGATAATGTATTAATTGGATGAACGCATGTTGGGATGGCAATACCAAACGTTTAACAATGTCCAGCGTGAGCTTGTTTGCTACATACAGCGAACTTCAGGGTTTATGTGAAGAACTTTGAAAACAATGGAAACTGTACAAACAACGCTTTCTTAAGCCTAAACTGAAAAAATAACTTGAAAATCGATATTTATGAAGCTTTTGTTCCAGTTTGAGGAGGATGATCCTTTAAATTATTAAAACCAATCTCAATCTTCACAATATAATGTGGAAATATCGATATATGTCGGGAAGATTATATTCAAAATGATTTAAGTTGTAAATTCAAACCGATAAAGAAGTTAAAACAGAAATATATTGGCCCCGTTAACACAATTTACACCAGCAACCAATATGAAACCCCAGTGTCACTATTAACTTGAACCAAAGGAGTTTGAACGAATTATGATCATAAATAAATGTTTGAAGATTCTGTTGAAGGTTTCCCATTCTTCCGAGTCATGTGTAGTTTCAATTCAATGATGACCTGGAGCAATACATTAAAAGTCATTGCCTCCGTTATCAGTATCACATTCTCTATGATAACAGAAAAAACTGTTTTGAAATTAAAAACAGAAGAGTTTACCACATGATTTGAATTTTTGAAAGTGTTTCATAAACTTACAAGAGTTTAGTATAAGGTATACACGCTTTCTGACGTTATGATTTCTCTATTTCCGTTTCTTATCAATTCAAACGACAACGTATGTCGAAAACGGCAGACTTTGTATTGCTAAAGTAAGGTCACTAACAATTGACCAGATAGGAAATGAAATAACTCATTTTGAAACAATCGTTGCATAGAAAAATTAATATGCTCGCATGTACACATATGAACCATATTGAACTTGTTATGTTTATGCGTTTCTTTGACTTGCAGCGATGAAAAACAATCAAAGTTTCAAGTGTTTCTAGACACTTTTTGTAAATCATTTATTCAGTTTCCTCCTAAATAACTACATAAATATATTTCATATATTTTCAGTACGATTGATGAAGAAAAAATTGTCCGCCTTTCTGCAAATCAAACACCGAAGAGAAGCTGCCAGCAATAACAGTTTAATATGTTCGCATTAAACCATATTTGTCGCCATGGCAACAAGTGAAGTTTTTGCCAATTGATACATTCTTTGGATCAGGTTGTCATTGCGTTGTTGTTGAAAATACAGTATACTGTAGTTTTTGTTCCATGACGCTTATTGATTCTCAATAAACTTGTTTCAGAGCTGTCGTACTTTTTGTGATACTTGAATATTTATTGATAAGAAATACAAAACGCGGAGCTTTAAAGATTACAAATTACTTTATTCTATTTTAAAATGTCTTAACTTTTACTGCAACGATGGTTAGACTGATACATGAAACGAAATCGTGTACGGTATTTAAAACGGAGACAATTACAGAGACACAACATATAAACTGATCCCTATCATATTCAAGATTGCGTATTGGAAGCATTCTCTTAACACTCTCTTTCTACACAAGTCAAATCATGCAGTGGAATAATAACGTTGGAAATTTAATTCTCCTTCAATTAAAAAAAACATGTTCCAAATTCATATCACACGGCAATTTCTCGATGTTAAGAAATTCTAAACACGCTGCAAATAATTGCGGTGTTTAATGAGTGTAATCACATCATATCTTTTTAAAGTGGACAATGCTACTTGATTTTTGTGACCCCAAGGGCGAGTCGATTGTTGCAAGCAGAAGGCGCTGTGGCTCTAACAAGATTGCCTCAGTCAACCCTAGCTCTAGTTCCTGACCCTGAACTATAAACGCGAAAACCATTTCCCTTCTTCTGTGTTCCCAGCTCTCAAATTGATCCCAACACTCGATTTAACAGAGGACCTTTCACCCTAAACCTATTACAATCCTTACAAAAGTTCCTCTCGTCTCAGCAAATAGCTTCCACTACTCGGGGTATAATTCCATAACTACTCCAGGGAATTCGCCATCTTTCATCACTCCGTTTAGTATTCGATTATGCATAATTTACACGATTTGGTGCCGATTTCTTGAATGATTACCATTGTCCCTCCTCATGGGAAGCTAAATAGTAACTTGTTGTACCCTGTTACAGCGATTGGGGTCAGTATGGTGATAGAGGAAGCAATTTCTGTAAACGCTTTCATCTTTATATCCCTAATAGAAATGAAGCAGTAAGTAGGGAAGTATATTTGACGACAAGGGACCTCGACGCCATAATATACACCAAGGAAATAGGCCTCTGCGTAATGTGCAAGCTTGTAGTTTCCCTAGGGTAAATCCTGTTTTCTTTTAAATGTTAATTGGAAATTGAATGTCAAGAACTGATAGGTTTTAAGAGTATTATTTATGCGATGATCTTTTCAGATTTAGCTTTGTATAGTTAAGCTTTGACTGAATGTATATAGGTATAAGTATATGTATATCAGCTAAATATTTTATAGGAAACTATATTCCGCTTCTTGGAGATTGTATCTCTTCTTTCCGTCAGTCATATTGCAAGACGTCTAGTTTCTTTGTATCAAACCGTCTTTTCTAGGAAATATACTTAATATTAATGCTTTTAAATTTGTCTATAATTGTATTACAAAACGCGTAACGAGTCATTTCCAAACTTCCAGTTTTGTTATCTGTGGAGTCTGATTGCAACGATTTTTAAGATAATACATAAACAAACAGTTCTAAACGTCATGTTGGCATTGCAACAAATGGCTATTAAAGGCACAGACCACATGAAGCATCGTCGGTCTACGGTAAAGTATATTTGTTAACATGATACCGCCTATCAACATTTTAGCGTCTGAAAAGATAACGAGATATATTTACAACAAAATTCAATTTTCCGTTTATTAATTCTATTTCAACAAAACGTTTCGGCACCATTTTGAAATTGATCAGTCCATGCTTTGGTGGAACGGTAACGCCTCAGCGCGACCATTGCATTAAGTCTGGCCTTTCCAATAAATTCGTTTATAAATCCAGCGCACTTGAAATTGATTGCGTCTGATCGGTGTAGATTACAAAACCCTATCTAAGATTACATGTCTCACTCAATGCTCGAACCACACACTGAAACTGACGACAATAAAGACATGGAATCCATAACATAGGAGTTGATCTAAATGCACATTGATTTATATTTTCTTTGATCTTGCTATAAGAAACGATGCGAGGTAAAAGCGGTGTACAGTGAGTCATTACTATTGTCAACTAAACTTCGCAGCTGACGTTACTGACGTGAGAAGATCTATGAAAACGGATGTTTGATTAATACGAAGATTTATTACCAAGCAACAAAGGCATATTTTAATTGCTTTCTAAAGGCGAATTAGAGTAAAACAGCTTTTCCCGCAACAGGCAATGCAACTTCCGCTTCCTAAAAGCATAGATTCATTTATATGCCATTATCAAGTATCATCCATATTTGAAATGACGCTTTTCTACCTTTTGACATATTATGTTCTGTGCCTGCTTGAAAGAAACCAGTTTCGTGAATAATCCACATGTATCAAATATTTTTTTCAAAGATGTCCTTTCAAGACAATGATCTCATGTTGAAAGCCAAAACAATTTATACCCATGCAGTGCGAAGTGATAAAAAGTGCACGTGATGATAAATGCCCTGCTTTATCAGTGATCAGCTATCTTCGTGCAAATGCAACATTTATAACCTTCTAGGAATGTCGACAGCTTTTCTGTGGCTGGAAGCGATATGGAAGCGTGGTGTACGGTCTTCTATTCTGGCACTTGGTTCTTCCATATGGTTGTCTAGAGTTGCTACTCGAAATGGGCGTGTTGTAAACATCTCAGGGTAGTGAGCACGTGCACAGGTGCGTGTTAAGAAGAGTTTTCTTGGGTATTCTTTCTCACCTGAACCTAGTTGAAACGTATACTGGATACTTTAAAAAAAGTAAATAATGTGAATTGAGACATAAGGTAGATAGATATCCATTGCCATCAATGTATTCTTGTATGTCGTAGTGACATAATTATAAATAAGGATTGAGACGGTTGTTTTAGCAAAGATATACGTCTTTGGTTTTATAGTTAACAGCATACTTTGTTACTGATAGTGCGCATACTATTCACATAAGATAATTTTTATTGATGAAAACATTTGAAGATTATTGTAGATGTTGTAGGAATAAGACGTTGCAGGGGAGCTTTCGTATCGTATTCAAGCAATGATTCTCAGAAAAATTTTGTTGTCGTCTATGAGACGTGTTTCAAGCAGAATGTTGCACTTTGTTATCCCTGGGAGTTTTCATCGGGGAAATTTGTAATGCAATGATAGCTGACTTTCTTGAGTCTCAAATGTTACTGATAATAACGATTACAATGTTAACGCTTAATATCCAATCCAGGACTTTTCAGTGGCGATGTACTGTATTTACCCTAAATGAATAATACTTAACAGGCAGCTACTTCGCAATTTAAGCGACCACATCGTACATTCAGATTCTTTAGAACAAGGTTTTAACATATAAATTCATATTAAAGTTCTCTCTAAAACGATCAATTAAACGTCTGTGCATATGAAAAAACGCTACTTTGAATTCTTTCAAAGTTGCAAAGTGCGAAAAAATCGATAATGCGTTTTAAATAAAAGACTGTTTATTGCAAAGGAATTGCGTATGGAAGAATATGGAAAACACTTTGCTGTATAGCATAAACAAGGAGGCAGGAGAAGGTGACACAGGCGGATGATAAATAGCTTGCCACACTCGTATATCTTTAACAGACCATTATCGTCGCTCTCTTGTATTTTTCAGGAAATAAAATGTCCCTATGTTTGACTAATACGCATTTCTGGGTGAGAATATGCACACATATTAATATAAAAGGTCACTTGTTCACACTGAATAATTTCAGATATTCAGGTAATTTGAATGTTATTGATATGATTCTAATGACATTAGCTTAAATATCACATTAAGGGTAACAAATGGCATTAAAGTGCCAATATATGCATCCCCTGAGTTTGACAAAATATTCAATAGTCTGTGGGGTGATTTGTCTCACACAGAACAAAAGAGTCAATGATCGCTGACTTCAACTAAATCCTCACACCGTTTCGCTCGCGCTTAGTTGTGCATCGTTCACGTTCCCCGATCACGCTATATAGCCATTACATTCTGAATCGGGGGATTGGATAAAACACCTACATCCCTTAAGCATATCTTCTCAAATACATTATACCATGTCTCGATTAAACGATTTGTTCAGCTAGAGTAATTTGAAATTCAATGATATTGCGTTTAATGAAGGTCTCTGAAGTATTGAGGCTGAAGAAATTAATTAATATTGACATGAGACACTTTGTTTTTCAACGGAATTCCTAGAGATTCTTTCCACAAAGGATAGAATGTTTCTCTTGAGATAATTACAAATCATATTTTAAGAATTGTCGGCTGAAATTACATAAGGATCTTCGAAGTATTTATGCGTTAGCCTTGTGATCAAATAATGGCGTCAGAAACGAGGCGAAAACTTGAGTGTTATTTAAATCAGACCTAATTAAGGTAATGGTGCAAGTTTCCACACTCATGCCCCAGAGTTATGCCCCTTTATGTAACTCTTCTCAAGCAAAGGGGAATGTTTCAGATGCGATCAGCAACCGTGAACCCACAGTGACCTCATTGATTTCTGCATTTTTTATGACATCAGGGACTGTGCATTTTGAAAATTACCTCACGTTTTTCGCAGACTCTTAAGCGGCTCAAGCTTAGCTCCGCGACAATTTCTTGACAGGGAGGAAGTCACTGTGATTATGAGCTCCTTTAAAACACGGTGTTCGGAGTTTCATAAAACAGATATGCTTGTCTTTCTTGTTCAAACACGACAGTCGTTTATTATTTTGTACTCAAAAGAAAATCCTCCGACAATCGATGCTTTATCTTAACAGAAGACTAGACTTAATCAAATTAACCTTTGAAGTGATTACACTGCCTGCGTAATGTAATTACTTATTACATTTATGCCTCGCATCATGAACAGGCTATGTCGTTTGAAAGCTATTACAGCAAGGATGTACCGCTAGGACACCGGACCTTGAGGAGAAATGTCAAGAATTATTTCAAAGGAATATGTTAATCATTATAAGCGGACATCAAACAATCCACGTTCATTCTCTACTCTCAAAGTCATCAATATTTTACAGCTAGTGTATTGATAGTAATTCGTGCATAAAATAGTCCCTATTTTGGAAGTCCAATCTTTACTGTATGATATTCATATTAAAGTCTCCTTCAGTAAACCTTATGTCAGAACACGATTCTTAAATCTCAGGTCTCTAATCATGCACAGACGATATTTTATGAACACATTAAATTTCACTCGACTATCGTAATAGACGTTTCAATTATGCACGAAACTTGAAGTTGTTATTGGAGACACCGTTGTTATCTCATAATTTTCCTGGATAGATTCCATCGATCCTTTACCAGCGACATTTCAAGGAGAAAGAAACATATCATCCGCAGACATATACTTTCGCGAAAAGTCAATACATCCGTGCAAGCTTAATGATACAGTCACATAATAGAAAGCATTTTTCTGGGGTTGTCTTTTGCATGACAAGAGTTGCTTTTTGTTCTGATTGTCTATTACTCGCCTTGATTGATATTGCCCGGTAAAATTAGTGCGGGTGTTTATTCAGTGACAAGGTTGTTTCTGCAGCGCTGAAGTTGACATACGCATAAACTAGCTTCCCAAGATACCTAACCCGTCTGACTTCTCATCATCAGCGAGACCCCGTCATTAGCTAGCCCATAATGCACCTGCGACTTCCGACAAAAGCGAATCTCTTTCAATGTCTTTGCTAGAAACAACCGACTTTCACAGCCTGCACAGGAAACATCGCGTCAAGAATCTCGTTAATTTGGTTGACACTCATTTACGCCATTGCAGTCTCTCTCCATTCTTCAATTTACATGAGCGCCAAACGTTCAGGCGTGGCAATAGTGTGGATTTAGATATGTATAGATTATCACTATTGTTACAAAACTCTGTAACACCTGGTCTATTCTATCTTCTTATCTTAAAATAAATTGAATGCTACCGTTTAAAGGTAAGGTTCGTGAAGGGTTTATTTCCGACAGACGTCGAACAACACGATCATGGTTATACATGTTTCCACTGCTTCATTGTCATTTAACATGACGCCATTGTCATGCATTCTTCAATGCTATATAATTCCATTAGGGAACCCATTTTAAAACAAAGCAAATGGATTTAATTTAATACATCGACCAACTCGTAATCCTGCTTCATGATTGTGCTTGAAATAGGCCAAATAGGCCAAATCCCTCGTATCGCTAGCTATTTAACCAGCCAATGAGACGACTAGCATTCACCAACGGCACAACCCGGATGGACAAATCCGTTGAGTTCAAGCAAGTAGCTTCAATCTCATTGGATAACGATATTTCATTGGCTGAAAAAATATCAAGCCACGAGCCACAAAAGGAATTTGGACCGAAAGAGATCAGGGAATTTGGAAGGAGCTGAGCGAATTAAAAAAACTCTGATGTTAAACTCTTATGTTTCCTAAGAAATATGTGCACATCGCACAATCGATGAAACTACAGTCTGCTCTACAGTAACGGGTATAGGCCGAGTGCACCTTTGCAACAAAGACGTTGTATTCAAGCAAGAATTTGTATTTCAATATCCATTTGAATATATATTTGTATATCCAAATGAGTGATCCATTTGTAACAGAGGTGACTTGATTAAAATGTTTTTAGTTTGTCGTTTGGATATTTCTTTTTATAAGAACCTCAAAACTGGGCTCCAGTATATTCATAAGTAATTGAACGTCTTTTCTCGTGCAATCAGTTCTCTTAATAGCTTTTTCATGATAGTTCTAACTATGGTCCTGATGAAGTCCCTATTTATAACTGAATATTGACGTAGGAAGAGCAGATGTCACGAGTCTATCAAGTTGTAAAAGATGTCTTATATAGACGTTAAATGTGTTTTTGTAGCAAATGGCTTTTTTTGACCGCATCTGGGGGAATAACAAATATGTTCACAATTACAACTAGGGTTGCCACGGCAACATTTATTGTCCCCAAGACAGCTGGTTTACCTTCTATTCCGTCTTTGATTGTCGACTTCCTTACAATAATCGAGAAAACACACTTGTAACAAATGCTACCCAATCACAACGGCAGAAAAATCTGCAACATTTTGAAGATTTACGGATTAATGATCAAACAGCATATGCTATTGCTTGAAACTGAGTTTTTCAGATAGCAATGGGACGAGATTGCCATAAGTGGTAAATATGAACTTGATCAACTACCCTAAAGTTTGAAATCTAACAGAAGATAACGCATGTTCGAGACAAAATTCAAAACATCCCAAGTCTTTTCTCAAACGTCCATGTTTTTTTGAGTAGCGGCAAAAACCAAACGAGCGGAAAGTCGAACAGCGAAAAGTTAAAAATTTTGAAGCAACCCATCGTCGATGCATGTCAGTTTATTCGCCTACATTTTCAAGATTTAGATATATAACTCAATTGTAGGCTTTTAGTGTTCTTAATCGAAGGCAACTAACAGGGATTTCTTATCAAAATTAGATTCCTTCAACAAAAGAATACATGCATGACATAATATTTTAGGAGTAGATAATCAGTAATGATAAGACAAAATGCACCCCCGCATCTTTCACGCAACAGCAGCTGAGGCGAGGAGCACTATAATCAAACGTTTGTCCATTCATTCCCGAAAACATTCTCTAAAATGTTTTCACCGAAATTTACGGAAAATCATTTGGCAGGAAAAACTCTGAAATCTTCTTCCATGAGACATACTCTTATTTTCAATTGGAACGTTTTGTTAAACGCGCAGGTGAAAGAATTTAAGTCGTCACGAGAGTCACGAAAATACGTAGAATGTTCAGTTTTTAGACCGTCCTTTTATTCACAACAGGCCATTTTTTAACCAATCAGGGTACCATATCAGTTACACAAGAAAACCACCGTAGTGCATTAAAACATATGTGGGATCATATGTGTTGAATAACTGCTGTGTTGAGAGTAAATCCCGGCTATGAATGATAGAAATTGATGGATGTTCTATTTAGATTTGTTAACTTTGCTCATTTGAATAACGTTTCTGCTTAAAACCAACGTAGATAGAATTCGTTAGAGACACCTTTGATTCCTGGGCATATTTTATCAGCGATTCCGAAACGATATCTAAACACATGACCTAGGAGAATGAATGTGTCAATCATAACTAAGTGAATATAGATGGATATAGGCAAGTTTGAAATTTACAAGTAAGCAAGTCACTATTGGCTACAATGTAAACTGTGTAGTAATTGCTTCTGTTTGTAATTTCAAAATCTCTTATTAGATGAAATGTTTTCCAAATCGATTGAGAAAAGTCGCAGTGTTTACCCAAAGAACAATGTGTTGAGCATTGTTAATTTGTGACAAGTGTTTACTAATCTACTCATGTTGTACCATTCAATATCATAAATATTGACACCTCGTTACAGAAAACACGAAGTACGCGAAGTAAAACATACCAACTGTTTTGATTATGTTGACTATTCTTAGCCTGTTTACAAAGTAAAGAAATTATAACAAACTAGGTTTACTAATAGGTCAGCCTAGCCTACATAATGAAACACTAGATATATAGAATATAATCTTAAAGACAACAGGACCTCGGGCTTCTTTTTTGGATTAAAATTATAAACGTACTACATAAAGAAGGCCTTTATTCCCAAGAAGCTCAGTTTATGTCTAATTACTCTAATTCCTTGACTTTTGAAATGGTAATGGTGTATATTTCAGTTCAGACTTTGGCTTTACGAAGTTTTTGTTTCTGCAATACAAGAATTTTGATAAAAATTTAAGAAGTCATTATTTCAAAAGAAGGTGAGCAATTAAAGAGGTACTCCCTGTTATTCAGGAATATCGATTTGTCTTTGTAACGTGCCAGAAATGCTGATGCTAATATGAATTTGACACATCTGTAAACATGTAATTTTCATATGTACTTTATGCTGAAATAATTTGAAAATATCTCTTTTTTCATCTTTAACCTCTTTTAATGACAAACATATATTTAAATGAAAGTCGAAAAATAGCTTTATACGTATACAAATAGAAATCCCTTAGCATTTACGTGAATACTAGTTATTTAATCTATCAAACATGTGATCATGTGTATGCTTTAGATAAGCGAAAATTGTTTTAGAGGATTAATTGACGCGCGACGTCATCGGTACATTGTTCGGTTTCCGATCAAAATAACGGCTCTTTTTTATCATCATGCCACTTCAGTTAAACTTTTTGCCTTATCCTGATTCTTGACAGTAACAGTCGGTACGTCCCGACAAAGTGACACAGTTGATAACGTTTGACAGATTAAACTCGTATAATGCATAGAGTGTCGCCTTAATCCCATAATCCCAAATAGATAACATTCAAAATTTGTAAATGAAAATTGAACAGTACACTTATATATGATTAAAAACCATAATCATACGCCCAGTCTACGTGAAGGGTAGTTAAATTACCTACAACAACAACACTAATGATGATAATGATGATGATAACCTTCGTTAACCTTTCGTTAACCTTTGTTATTATATTAAGTGATTCGTCTTTAATAAGATGAGAAGTTATGTTCGGCTTATTGATGTTAGTTAGTAGCTATGCATTGTCCGGTTTTCGATCAAATCAGGAGTTTTATACTTTAAAGGCCCTTTACCACGTATTTTCGCTTGAATTGGCTATTTTAGCGCGTAATATTATCTATTCACCCACACTAGCTCTCTACTGCTGCAGTATTACTAGGCATTCTTTACAGTTGACCTGTAATCAATAAAAAAGGTATACCTGTAACTTCACAAATTCATTATGCAATTGACAAAATCAGACGCCGTTTTTGGTATCAGGTTGTAGTCAAAATTTGAATTTTGCCGATTTTGTAGTTAATACGGATTAAATACCATACTTTCGTTCTGTTGCGTACACATTTTATCGTAAATAAGCTGAATGGAGATCGTTACTAATATCGAGAGATATGCATAATGGGTGAATTGTATATGTAAAATATGCGTCACAGCCTTGAATATTTTCTCTATATTAGCACTAAAATTATGCTTTTGAGCAACTGAGAGAACGTGTCGATGAGATGTCATCAACAGCCTTTTGCATATTTATATATGTGACTCATCAACTCGCTGAGCTTTACATAATAATGAAGTTCATATGAAACAGACTAAGGCTATCTTATCATACCTTGTGCATATGGCGTTCTCAGTGTCAGAATGTTTCATGAAAACAACAATTGCAAAATCCAATTTTGAGCAAGGCAAGACAAATCAATAAAATAATGAAGTTCCACTAGAGGTTTATTCGCTTCTATCTTAACATAAAAATATTTTGACAATTTAAATCAGTTCGGATATTAAACGGCAGTCAGAATTTGCATGAACGTGCTTTTTCAAACTTAAGTGTTATTCTTTTAATTTTAACTCCTTTGCCTTAAAACCACAAGCTTCACATCAAACGCTTCATATCTAAACACAATGATCGGACTGAATATTGGAACCTGTCACTCATATTCTAAAATATTCCTCGCTTCAACATATTGCATGAAATGATCAGTGGCATGTATTGTAAGTCAAATGTTTCCTGTGATATGAAGTGTGATCACATAATAGTTACTCGACGTTGTATCTCTCTTGTCGATATGGCACAAGGGCTGCGTTTTCCCCCTTGTAACATATGGTGCCGAAGTAATCAAATAATCATTGATTCCTACGCGGTTAAAGCAACGTGCTTATCGACTATCTTACTACAGTAATAACATACGCTCATTTAATAATTAAATAGGTCTTGGTTATCCCGCCCGATCATATCCGAGTTCATAATTATATGACAAGCTCCGTAATTGAACTTCATTGTGATTTGTTGTTGTTGTACATGTAACAGGAAACATGTTATCAATAATGTCCATAATGATAATCAATGCATGTTAACTTGTTAAGACTCTTGTATGTGACATCCTTTAGAGAACGCTCAATCATATGCCAAAATGCCATGTCCAGATAAAAGAGTGTCCAATTAAAAACCAATCTCATTTTAAAGAAGATTGACAGGATTGCAACTTCTTTAATTTTTGTTGTTGATTGCGTATTGTTTAAGATTGGATGATGTCTCCTGAGGGTAAAGAGCTACACTGTAAAACCTTGTATCTTCCTCGAAACAATGCATGTGGACTTGTTACGACGATATTGTGCCAAAATGCCATGTCCAGATAAAAGAGTGTCCGACTGAAAACCAATCTTATGTTATAGAAGATTGACAACATCTTTAATTTATTTTTGTTCATTGGGTATTGTTTAAGATTGGATGATGTCTCCTGAGGGTAAAGAGCTACACTGTAAAACCTTGTATCTTCCTCGAAACAATGCATGTGGACTTGTTACGACGAAATTGTGCCAAACTACCATGTCCAGATAAAAGAGTGTCCGACTGGAAACCAATCTCATTTTATAGAAGACGGACAGATTGCAACTTCTTTATTTTGAAGAAGATTTGGGTTACAAGAGATATTCCGATTTTAATCAAATGCTCAACCATTTGATTTGTTCAACATGTGAAAGAGTTGATGATGTACGCAAGAAAAGTAGTTGTTTCCTATACGACTAGGGATGATCGGAACAAAACACATTTGGCATAAATAATGTCTATCTGTTGATAAAACGAATTTCAAACAACTTGTTATTGCCCATTTTCAAATGGTGACAATCAAAATGGCACACCATTTGATTTTATCATTTAATATATAATGTAAGTAAAAGCACTCAATAGTCTTCAATTTTCCTACTATCAAAACTACTGGAGCATCATTATAACACGATTATCAGAAAATTTCATTAGAATCTGGGACAATGGCCTTAGTCTTTACCTCGGCTGACAAATCACATTAGCCTTACGTCCAGTAGTTAATTTGCATATAGACTAGTAGTTAGCTACTGTTATATCAAAGGTAATGAGGACAAGAATGTAAGCTTTCGTGGCCATCTCTCTTACATCCTACACAAGCGAGTTCTGATAAATATTCTATAAGACGGCTGATATTAAAGGTAAATCACGGCGTGGCTGGTTCCAATCTTCTCTCAGTTCGTGACGTCTGTTAATAACCAGAGCGCCTTCAAAGCCTACGTTTTCACCCTATACTCTTACAATAGGAATACAAGTAGACAAACAGTCACAACAGGAGGAAATTAAGACCTGGGGCTGAATTATTAATTAGGTTCGACCTGTGTTAATTAAGGTTATACGTGGTGTTAACGAGTAATAATAACATTGGGGAGTACCTTATTCCGCTCATAGCATTTTCAGCTGCAGAGAATGGATTTTTTTCAGAAACAGTTGAATCTGACAGCCCACTTATGCCCGGAGTCAAATTGACAAGCATGTTCAAAATGAATTTTTAATAATTCCCCATTCCAGTTTAATCCGGCGTTATAAGTCCGCCAACACGGATTCTTAAACATTCAGCATTTCATCACGCAAGCCCGCAATCACCTCCCCGTTGTTTACTTACTTACATACGATTTTCAGGATTGCTTTGCAAAATAATCACGTCCCTCTTAGGTTGCCCATACGCCTAAGTCTAACTGATTTCCCTTCCACATTCAAATCACACTCTCGCCTGACACATCAGTGCTGGTAAGTAATGTGCGTGATAAAAAATAATACGTCCCTCATTATTTTATTCCCCATGGCGAGTTAATAATATCGCTACGCAATTTTGTCTTCACTTTGGCAGCGGATTTTTTCCACGAAAGATGTCCTGCGTTATCAGTTTGAAATTTGAAGCAGAAAAAAATGATTCACGTCTTCCATGTGAACAATAGTTTTTCACTTCCTGGTTTTACTTCAACTGGTTCTCAGAGCTGTCTGCTCTTACAAAAGGTCACATATCACTACCAGAGTTGTCCATATTGATTCGTTAATAGAGCAATTTTTAATGAGGTTCATTTGAAACCAAATTAGATCATCTTTCATTTTAAAGTCCATGTGTAAAACAATGCCAATTCTTTCAAGCATTTACGATTTCAAAGCGAGACGACTTGATATGAAAATAAAGACCCACGCGAATCTTATTTGCTTCCATTTTCACTGATACAATGTTTCCGCATTTTAAATCATTTGGTTTATCAAACGACTGACTGAACATGCAGGAACGTTGTTTTATCAGCTCATATATTACATTTATTAATAATTAATATCAGTTATGAATAGTTATTTAGCACTTATTCTTTACGTAAAAATTATTGTTAATTTCACAAAAATATTTTAGATTAAATCCTAAACCAAAAAAATAATTTAAACGTGTAACAACTATATAAAGAATGCTCAAAACATTATTAGGTTTAATATTTTTTAACTACGTTTCACGAATAACCATTATTGATTAAATGAATATAATATTCTCCTTGCCTGCTAAACGTTAAGTTAAGCTAAATTATTGATAAGGTGCAACCACAAGCATGACAATGCAACATTGCAAAATTTATATCAGTTGAACTTTATGTCACTGTTTAATCGAGAACATGTAAAAGAGTTTAACCATTTCTAATTGAAATATATCTATTGATCAATCTCACATCGACCCGTTTGTGTCATTAAATATGCGACAGTTTTTGTTCAAATTTATCATGAATCGACCAAATGCCACATTTATGCAAAATCAATTAAAATCGGGTCGTTTCCATTAATGGATTAATACAGGGCTGTTAAGTGACGTGATGCAAAGTCAGTGGAGAATTAATAACATGGTCAGAATTGTGTAGAAATAACTGTACGAGGCAACCGTCATTGGAAATACACAACTAATACTTGCGTATGTACCTTGTAACACAGTGAAGCTGTGTATAGCAATTCAGAAACCAATAACTTGTACAAGAGCGAAGTGAAGCACCTAAAGTAGAATCAGTTGAACGTGCTCATAGTGTGGCAGCAAACATTTCAATGAAGAATGGTGGTACAAAAGCCACTACTTGTATCAGATTGAAGGGCAGAAACGTTGAACAATTATCTTGAATTGTATGAGAGTGGATGAGTATTGACAAAAAGGTAACACCTACACAATTTCCGACAACTTGTATCAAATTTAAAGAGTGCTCCTTCCAAAAGAAAACAGAGGAACAAGTTGTTATAACTTGTATCAGACCAGAGGGGTGAATTACTGTATAAAAGGCAATTAGAAACAATACCAATAACTTGTTTCACAGCGAAGTGGGGCACCGTGACATAGGTAACAGTATACATATATCATATCATTATTTAGATACGAATCTCTAAGGCCCTTAATCTAAAAGTGTTGTCATAACCAATTACTTTGTCTGAGAGAAAAACAGACACTTTTCATAGACAAAAGTTTAAATATCAAGATTTTTTATGAGGGTTCTGACCAAAAACTTCTCTTTCCCCACAGAGGTCGCTCAATAAAATTTCCGACACTAACTCCTGTTCCAATTAAAGGAATATTTGGAGTTCTTATAGAGTCAACAAGCACTAAAAAATATCTGCCTAATTTCATCAAATGAAAACAATTCTTGCATGGAAAGCTTGTTGGTTGTCACCAAAGCAGATGACATGATTCAATCGCCAAAACGATGGGACTGATTTTTCAGAACTCGCGTACACATTGCAAAGTCGGAAAACTTAGCATTTAATTAAAGCAAAACAATGACTGAAAAACTTGTATACAGTACGGGAAAGATTAATTCAATACAAAACAGTTGCACAACTGCCAATAGTGTTTGTCAATGGCATATAGTGAATTCGTCAATAGAAAAGAGTTGTTTAATTAACAAAATCTTGCATCAAAGTACAGAAACGGGTTATTCAATAGAAAAAAACCCCGCACATTTACAAATAACTAGTGCCAACGTTAAAAGTACCAGTTAGGAAGTAAAATCTTCAAAGAATCTTGTATCAAAATACAGAGACTTTAATGTCAATGATGGTATGGGATATCAAATATTAAACAGTTCCACGATTACTAAGTACTAGTGTCAATGATAGGTAGGGAATATTCATAGTAAACAGTTCCACGATTACTAACTGCTAGTGTCAATGATAGGTAGGGAATATTCATAGTAAACAGTTCCATGATTCCTAACTACTAGTGTCAATGATAGGTAGGGATTATTCATAGTAAACAGTTCCACGATTACTAAGTACTAATGCCAATGCTAGGTAGGGATTATTCATAGTAAACAGTTCCATGATTACTAACTACTAGTGTCAATGATAGGTAGGGAATATTCATAGTAAACAGTTGCACGATTCTCAATAACTAGAGACATTGATGGGTAGGAAATTTTCATAGTTAACGATTACTAACAACTACTGTCAATGATAGGTAGGGAATATTTCTAGTAAACACTTGCACGATTATCAATAACTAGTGTCAGATTCAGGTAGTGAATTCATTAAGAGATAGCAGTTGTTAAATTACTATTAACGTGTATCGTTGCGAAGTAGAGAAATCGTTAATACAAAACAAATGTATATTGCATCAACCCTAATAAAATTAATAAAACAGTTGCATAATTACCATAACATATTATCAATAATAGGTTGGCAATATTCAATAGTAAACAGTTGCACAATTACAAATAACTAATGTCAATGTTAGGTAGGAAATATTCAATAGTAAACAGTTGCACAATTAAAAAAAACTAGTGTCATTGTTAGGTAGGAAATGTTCAATAGTAAACAGTTGCACAATTGCAAAAAATCTGATGTCATTGTTAGGTAGGAAATACTTAATAGTAAACAGTTGCACAATTACAAATAACTAGTGTCATTGTTAGGTAGGAAATGTTCAATAATAAACAGTGGCACAATTACCAAAAACTAGAGTCATTGTTAAGGAGGGAATATACAGTAGTAATCAGTTGCACTGCTCATCAACTAGTGTCATTGTTAAGGAGGGAATATACAGTAGTAAACAGTTGCACTGTTCATCAACTAGTGTCATTGTTAAGGAGGGAATATACAGTAGTAATCAGTTGCACTGTTTATCAAAAGGAGGGAATATACAGTAGTAAACAGTTGCACTGTTTATCAACTAGTGTCATTGTTAAGGAGGGAATATACAGTAGTAATCAGTTGCACTGTTTATCAAAAGGAGGGAATATACAGTAGTAAACAGATGCACTGTTCATCAACTAGTGTCATTGTTAAGGAGGAAATATACAGTAGTAAACAGTTGCACTGTTTATCAACTAGTGTCATTGTTAGGGAGGAAATATTCAGTAGTAAACAGTTGCACTGTTCATCAAAAGGAGGGAATATACAGTAGTAAACAGATGCACTGTTCATCAACTAGTGTCATTGTTAAGGAGGAAATATACAGTAGTAAACAGTTGCACTGTTCATCAACTAGTGTCATTGTTAAGGAGGGAATATACAGTAGTAAACAGATGCACTGTTTATCAACTAGTGTCATTGTTAAGGAGGGAATATACAGTAGTAATCAGTTGCACTGCTCATCAACTAGTGTCATTGTTAAGGAGGGAATATACAGTAGTAAACAGTTGCACTGTTCATCAACTAGAGTCATTGTTAGGGAGGGAATAGACAGTAGTAAACAGTTGCACTGTTCATCAACTAGAGTCATTGTTAGGGAGGGAATATACAGTAGTAAACAGTTGCACTGTTCATCAACTAGTGTCATTGTTAAGGAGGGAATATACAGTAGTAAACAGTTGCACTGTTCATCAACTAGTGTCATTGTTAAGGAGGGAATATACAGTAGTAAACAGTTGCACTGTTCATCAACTAGTGTCATTGTTAAGGAGGGAATATACAGTAGTAAACAGTTGCACTGCTCATCAACTAGTGTCATTGTTAAGGAGGGAATATACAGTAGTAAACAGTTGCACTGTTCATCAACTAGTGTCATTGTTAAGGAGGGAATATACAGTAGTAAACAGTTGCACTGTTCATCAACTAGTGTCAGAGTAGGACTGTGAATCTTTCTATAGAAAACCGTTACACAATCACCAATAACTTGCACGAGAGTGAACGGGAGAGTAGGGATATCGCTTTTATCGTCGCGCTGAGACAGTTTCATGGTCGTCGTGCAGGCGAGCACTGCTTCGTCTATCGACATATGGAGTCGTTACACTACGCCGCCTGACAGAGACACAATTAGTCTTCCACCGTTCAGGAGAACTCCTAATTTAACTCCAACTTTTTTCGCCGGCCAGTTCGCCTGTGTCAATTAAAGGAGCCGCTGGATGCCGAATACTCAAAGTGCTTCTTTACTTTCTTCAAAACTTGTAATTACAAACAGAATTCGCCCAGTCAAACCACGTGGTGATGCAATCGTGACGAGATTTTCAACTCATCACTGCCTGGATTGAGCTAGTTAAACCCATTCTTTTCGCCCAGGAAGCGAATCTAATGTCAGATTCACTTATAGCAATATTGCCTTAATCAGTGGGATTTAATAACGTAACATGATCTTCAGCAACATATTGACATCATTAAGGTATTTGTATTCAGTTTGCAGTTGACGTTCTCGTATTTTGATACGAATCAAGGCAGATAACTCTGCAAGATTACAAATAGCCGGGGGAAGATTTCATATCTTGTGATGATCAGAAAAAGGACTCTGCCGAAATGCGTATATGAATAATTCAAGATAGAAAAAGTGTTTCAAATGAAATCTAATATTTCATGGAACAAATGATACTGTACACTTTTTGCTTTCAACAAGGAGGGTTATGACTGGAATCTAGAATTCTCTGGATATCTTTTTTTATGTGTCATACAGAAATTGTAAAATAGATATGTATTTTGTACATCAGAAAGAAGGTATACGAATGAAGATAGTTTCTTTTCAAACGATAGGGTATGATTAATCCGTTTGATCTTCGAGACCCAGTAAAAGAGAAAAAAATACCCACCGGTATTAGAGAGGTGAATGGTGCTTAAGTCCTATCAGCCTTGGAGATAAATATCCTTCTTGAAAGAACACTGTCTTCCCTTGATCAAATTCTCCAATCCAGTGCAGTTGAAGGCTTGAAATACAAGGAAGCAAACCCAATGGGCCAGTCTCTCTGCTAAACACCTGAATCTCTCTCATGAGACATGGGCCAAGCAAAGCGCAGCGCATTGAAGATTTGAACACATAATTAAGAGAACCGGGATCTGTCTTCAGCCTCGCTGTGGACAGTTAAAGAAACGCCATTACAACGATGAATAGGGAGCAGTCATTGTTTGGCAGCGTCGGTGCTCGGAACATATAGATTAAGGACTGCGAGACTGGTAGCGCTGTTACAATGCCTAATTACTCTTCTCCACCTGTCAACAGGGTCCCTGCGACGCTGTGTTTATGTGAACGGACTACCCGGTGCTTTAACACGGCTCTGTCATGGAAGAGAGCAAGGATGGGTAATGAGGTGTGAAATTGATTTGATTAATCTGATTGTCGCAGAATCCAGCAAGTTCGTAACGACGTTAACCCACAAATAAGATATTTCCCAAGCACTATCGAATCTTCTCTGTACACTGACTGAGTAAGTGGCGACAAGTGTGTCTCCCAGACTCGCGAGTACGGAATGAAATAGAAAGCTAACTTGTGTCTACGCAATGTCGGCAAGTCTAAATTTTCTGTCCTTTAGCTGTTCAAGAATTTATGACATCGGTATTTAAAATCTGAAAAATTCAAAGTTCATATTTCATTATTATTGATTGCTGATTGACACTGATACTTTCAGTTAAGACTAATGAAACATTCAGCACGACAGAACAAAGATAGAATGAAGATTTGGGTAGATGCCAGTTTCTTAATATATAAACGCCTGCAAATTTGATAGTGAAAAGATGCAGACAGACAGACAGACAATAGTTTATTAACGTCTCACTTCTGTACATAGCTAAGATGCATTTACATTTATACACACGATTCATTTGTAAAACATGTACAGAACCATTCAATATAGAATTATGAGAGACATAAAACATTATTTAACCATATAACAGGTCTTGCCTACGTTGTAGTATTAAAAAGCAGATTTTGGCTGTATTAAAACAGATATCAGGATTGGTAAAAATAAAATACATTTTTTCAAGATCCGATTTATCTAAAAAGTCTGGGGATAAAACAACACATTGATTAAAAAGAGAATCTCTCAGGTCATCATATAATACACAGTGAAACAACACATGTAATTCATCTTCTACATCATTTATACAATTAAAACATTTTCTATTTTCTAATAGTATATTTTCATAGCGACCGGTTTCAACTCTAATGGGAGCAACGCCACATCGAAATTTAGACATAGCCGACCTGTAATGTCTAGGCATGTGATGGACAATATAATTTTCAGAGTTAAAATTACACTTAAAATGCTTATAAAGTCTAAGTTTATTCGAACCAGTTCTCCCATCTTCCCTATATAACAATGACTGCCATAAAATAACAAATTCTTTCATAACTTTATCCTCAATAAGTGTACATAAAACAGATTTCTTAATCTTAACAGGTGCGTCTAAATAGTAGTGTAAATCAAGGGAAATAAGTTTTTTCCTCACTCTAAAATTCCAATTCTTAACACCATTTAACCCACATCTATCTGCCCATACAAAAACAGCTTTATTCAGACGATGTTCCATATTATGAAAGCGACACCATTGTCTAGAAATACACGACCATTGCTTAACAATAGGGGGAACCCATCCCATATCCCCGTTAATTGCCACATTAGGGGCGTACTTCCCAAGTCCCATGAAAAAACGAACGGCCCTATGTTGCACTGCATTTACCGCTGATATATCATATCCACCCCAGATAGCTGCACCATAGCTTAAGACAGGCCATACCATTGTATCATACAATTTTGAATAGGTGCTAAAATGCATATTGCCAACACTCTTAAACTTAGATATTAAAAGTCCTAAGGCCCTATTAGCTGATCTAGCGGCTGCCTTGGCCATAGCATTAAAATCGACAAACTCCGTTAAAAGTAAACCAAGATAGTTATAACTGCTAACAATATCTAAAACATTATTCCCGACACTAAACACATGCTGCGTCAATGTAGTTGACGGCACTCTAAAATGTACAATCTTCGATTTCTCTGAATTTATTTCTAATTTATTATCACAGCACCAGACATTCAAAACATCTAACAGCATATTGAGGTCAGCTTCACTTTCCGCTAAAAGGGCAATGTCGTCAGCATACGCTAAAGCTGCAATGTTGAAGTTATCTATATTTACACCAACGTTCAGAGTGTTAAGCTTATGTAACAAATCATCAATAAAAAGGTTAAACAGGAATGGGGAGAGGAGGCACCCTTGTTTCAGTCCACGGTTTACTCCAAACCATGAGGTCTTAAATCCGTTCACTCGCACACAGCACTGAACATCTTTGTACAGGGATTTCAGAGCAGTTAACATTTTACCTCCTACACCACTAGCCGAAATTCTTCTCCATAAAATGTTTCTGTCAATAGAGTCATATGCCTTTTTAAAATCAATAAAAGCAACAAATGTAGATTTTTTTCTGAGTTTACGTGTTTCTAAAATCGATGAAAGAGTCTGCACGTGGTCAGTGGTTGATCGTTTTTTTCTAAAACCATTCTGAGAGTCCTGAAGCACATTGTTCTTTTCAGACCATACTTGCAATCTTCTATTAAGTACACTGCTGTATAACTTATATATCGAGGTTGTCAGGGTGATGCCTCGATATGCAAGGGGGTCTCTCGAGTCCATTGTAGAACATTTAGGTACTGGCGTTATGATCCCTTTGGACCATATGTTAGGTACCTTTCCAGTGCTAAAACACACATTAAAAAGGTTGTGTAATGTTCTAATAACAGAGTCGGATTTCAGAAGCTCTGCCGGAATGTCGTCGATACCTGGTGCCTTTCCTGTGTTAGCCGCATCAACTGCAGTTCGAATCTCAAACAGACTGATCCTGTCATTAAAAAGGACAAACTCTGTTGTGTCGATACTTCGTACCTCATCGGCGAATTCCGTGACTTCTTCTCCGTTTAACAGATTGCTGAAGTCATTTCTCCATTTATCCAGCACTGATTGCCTATCATTTAGGACTAAACCGTCATCAGTCACCACTTCCATTGGTATTGTCCTTCGTCGTTCAGCGCCCACCCCAATGCGTCCTATTCGTTTCCAAAATTCGCTGTTACCACCTGTACACAGTTCGTCAAGTTGCGTCACTGTGGCCCTGACGTAATTGCGCTTTGCTTGTTGAATGGCCTTATCAAATTGTCTACGGAGCTTAACAAAGCTTTGCTTTAAAATAGAGAGAGCTGTACGGAATGAAATAGAAAGCTAACTTGTGTCTACGCAATGTCGGCAAGTCTAAATTTTCTGTCCTTTAGCTGTTCAAGAATTTATGACATCGGTATTTAAAATCTGAAAAATTCAAAGTTCATATTTCATTATTATTGATTGCTGATTGACACTGATACTTTCAGTTAAGACTAATGAAACATTCAGCACGACAGAACAAAGATAGAATGAAGATTTGGGTAGATGCCAGTTTCTTAATATATAAACGCCTGCAAATTTGATAGTGAAAAGATGCAACTATTTTATATTCATAATCACACAATTTGCAAAATTATAACCTCTTGTCTGAGTCCCTTTCTGAGTTTGAACCTATCCCATTAGAGTCACGCACCAATAGTCAACACTGAATGACCCTTCAGTTAATCCACTTGGCCACCGGGAAGCTCGAAGTCGAATCTCGATCCCGAATGCATTAATTATTAACATAGTCAATGATACATAATGCATGTTTACGGTCATACAGAAATATTTCATAGAACGAATATTAACACATAATTTATAAATTACATTGTACAATATATACTTCGTAATTGCATATTTTTAAAAAGCATTGATGTTACACGCAAATATAAAAAGCACTATTGTCCACAGGTCGGAAAAGCCTAGTAAAAGTAGTATTTACATGCCACCTTTACTTCATGCCAAAAATGAACGAGAGTCGTACAAATGTTAATATGTGGGGACGAATAAAATCCCGTATTAACGCAAACATCTTGAATCTGCCAGTTTTCATACCTATGAGACCTTTCGCCATTGGATCGAACGACTGATTAATCACTAAGGTAGTCATCCTATCATAAACCTTTCCCCCATTTTCACATATTATTTGATAATGTACAGGAGATCTATTTAAGGAGACATCAATTAGCTGATAACAGTGTTTTAAAACTTGAAAATCTTAATCTAGAAATGATTTATGGAGAAAAGCTAGCTTATCTCTAATTGATACCTATTCATCAATATATGAACTTGTTCTAAACAGCAACACAATGCCGAGGCGAATTTTCTTTATCGTGTGCTGACATTTAACAATCTTATCTAATATTAATATGTCTTCCATTGTCCTTGTTTTACATAAAATACAGACTACAGTCGTAGGAGTAAAATCGTTATCAATACACATCATGCCATTTATGATTGGAGTATTGGTTATCAATTTATTTGATAATGCCACGACCTTAAACATAAGAATACGTAGACAAAACGTAGACCTTGATAAAAAGACAAATTGTGTTAAAGGTGTCTGCAACAATACGATTGATGAGTTGTCTCTTAATATTTCTGGGCCTCCTTTCACAAAGCCCTAAGGTGATCGTAAGTCCTTAAGTTAACCTTAGTGCAATGTTAAAATATGGGAGTTAAGGTTAACCTTAGTTAAGGTAGCTTTGTGAAAGCAGGCCCTGATGACAAATTGTTTGAAATTTTAAAAAAATTAATCTTACAGCCTGAATATGTACATATTTTCTAAATAATTATAATATTGTAGAGTGCGGGTCGTAAGTATTTGGAAGTTATTTCCTTTGTGTTATTTGAAGGTTCTATGTCATAACGACCATCTGCGCATGTTGGTTAGCTCATAACCACCTTGGTCGGCTATAAGATTTTCAACCTACGCAAACATTTATTTTGGTAATATTTGCAAATAATAAAAAATAGATATATAAGATGTAGGAACAGCGACTGTAGCATTCGATCCCGGGTCTTGAAAACGTCTAAATGCCTCTCAGAGAAGTTTAAGGTTCGCTTCTGAGCACGAATGTCGTGGTTCGCAGCTTTCTCTTATGAGATAAGTTGCAACATTCACAAGATTTTTGAAAGAAATTGGCCAATTAAATTAGTTCGCATAAGGGCTGGTACGACTTGAGCCTTTTTGGTGAAGGTTATATACTCAAATTGAAATATGAAATGATGTTGACGCCAACAGGTTGACAAAACTGTAGAAATGCATAACATATATGTTGTAAGACCTAAGTATCGTATATTAATCATTTTAGAGAATTTATCCTTTTTTATATAAGTAATGGTATATACAGTCAAATCAATATGATATGTTTGAATCAAGTTTTAATGTTATCATTATATTGCCTAAAGCTATCAAATATCACATTAAGGCCTGTCAATGCTTTTTAAAACCAAGTCACCAAAGATAAAAATCGATTCCGTTCTGAGTGTTCTGCAAGACATGATTTGAATTTTTAAAGGTCGAGAGTATCTTTCCTAATAAGAAATGTGACCTATTAACTTGTGTGAAAATAGATTTACTGAGATGAAATCGGTGAATATTCTTTCAGTTACAAGCGATTTTGTAGATACAAAGCAAAGTACCCGTTGTACCTGGTTGAACAAACGATTTGATTAAAATATGGTAGCTAAAGTTCGCAAATTTTAAACTTTAATTAGTGCATCGTGCTTTATCGAAGTAATACTACCCACGAGGTCCTAAATACCTTGATATCTATCCAGGTACATGTATATGCCTCGAATGGCTGACATCTACTTATTTATGGCATTTCATTTTTCGTGAATGAAATGTTGCTGAGCAAGAAGCCTGAATCGGAAAATCTTGATTTCAACGAACATATTATCCGGGTGCTGCAAATTGTGCTCGAGGCCAAGTGATCTCATTGGCTGGTTATAAACTGCTCAAAATATGTTAAGGGTCAAGACTTACTCTTCATAGAAAAAACCTACAATTTCTAAGCAGAAATCTTGTTGAAATTGGTTCATTATGCTCTCACGACAAAATCTGTGAACAGAGCGTACAATGTATTTAAATAGTCATTGATTTCTCAAAACGAAGAACTTTCGTCTCCTTTTTATTGTATTTTATAGTTTTCGAATTTCTGACTTACTGATGCGAGGCATTTGCTTTTTGGTAGTTATCAGGGAAGTGTTGGATCTCCACGGATCAACACTCTGATGTTGCAAGATGTTCCCCTTGTAAAACGTATTGGAAGCCTGTTCATTCAATGAACGATATTTCATCGGCAAGAATCCAACCATTTGAAATAGAGTGTTTGATATTGTACCACGTAAAGGTAAGAAAAGGCAGGGAACTAAGTGATCACCCTGTTTGTCTACAGAGTAGCTCACATGAAAAAACGTTGACATGATAGTCGAAACAGTTTAACTTTAGCACAATGTTCTCTCAGTGCAGGTGGGTATCGGAGAATAGCGATTTTTCCCATTTCTGCTGACACACCAAAAAAATGGAAAAAAGTCAGAAATTGGTTTAACCAAATATAACACGACTGACTACCATAACACGCCTCGCTATTGATTCTGCAATTCCGCTCAAGTCTACATGAACATAGAGTTGATGTCATGTCTACATGAAGACCCCCTAAATGTTTGTACAGTTATATATATAAATAAAATGTCACCATATCGAAAATAAAACATTGTTTTTCAACACCTTTGCTGCTGTTAATGTTTGTTTTAAGTTTTTTTTATATATATTCCAACTATTCTGAGACTTGGTTGCCCTCTGCCATAAATGACGAGAACTTCCAACAGATTCAAAATAAAAACTTTCTTGCACTGTCCAATAGTTATTAAGAAAAAAACAATAATTAATGAAACAACTTCTAATGTTTCAAAACATTCGTAGGGAAATATTTCCCATTTTCCCAAACTGATTCATTGATTCTGATTGACTTTGCCACTTATTCCCACTTGGAAATCAGTAGATTTTTTATTATAGATTGTAACACACCACTCCTAATGTGATACAGCCACGCAATTCATATTGATTATAACTATTTCAGTATCATGTGACGCAGCATTATGGATATTATGCAATAGATGCTCATATTTCTTAAGCGCTGTCAAATTGTTAATTAAATTATGTTACCGTCAATGTATTTTTGTTTACAGCTTTACATTGTTTGCGTAATACAAAGAAATAACCGTATATGAAAACAACAGAATAGCCCTTTGTCAAGAATAATATATTCCGTTACGTTACTTCCTATATACAAAGGCTACTACTTAGACAGTAACTTATTGCCTTCAAAATATAGGTAGCAAGCTTACAGCCTATTTATTCATGCGTGAATTCTGCTTATTTACTTCAGGATTAGTGTTATTGCAAAAGTACCTATGAGTGTATTATATCTAATAATGTATTTTTCCAAGCGCATTTTCAAATAAAACCAATTTATGTAATCACTAAACTGTAACATCACTGCCTGATGAAATTATTCTTTCACCTTATTGCAGTTACTAAGTGGAGTGACTTAGTGACCTAGAAAGCAACGTTTCTGAATGATTCTCCTTTTTTAGGCTAAGTAGATTGTTGTTCATAACAACTGGAATTTCGCCCTAATCGAAATGATAAGCAAGAAGCAAGTCTAAATGAAGACCTCATTTCTCCGAAGTCCCCTTTTATATTTTTTAAGAATTTTCTTTTCAAAGTCTGAATGATAGGCTAATAATCCAGTTGCTGGGGCACGACCGGGAACATCTTTTCACCCAAACATAGTCGACCGTGGGTAATGTCATGTTTCGGACAAGTTTAGTCACCGGTAATTACAGACGAGATTCAAGTTGGAGAGCAATGAGTCGGCGCGCCTTGTGTAATTTGATTAAGCAAATTAGGCGATTGATTTTGTTAACTGATTTAGATTGAGTAGGTGAGGTCTGAACTCCGCGCGACTCTTGATACTAGAGTGACGACATAGCGCAATTACCGCCCCCGTCACTCGATATTATGAAAGACTATGGATAAACAGGTCAGATTTCGATATAGATTTGTAACATATCCAATTTGGCAATGATATTTGTTAAATTTGTTGACAGTTACCATATATATAGAATAAGTCTTCGTAAATGTGAATTGGAAATTATATTACTTAAATCAAAATATCAATATGCTTCTATCGGTTTAGCCAGCCATACCCTTCAATAAGATAAAAGCCATAGCAGGTCTATCAGAAGGCTTGAGAGCTTTATAAAGGCTGAAAATGAAGCAAGTTCAATATTTTATGTTTTATTTTGTTTAATTCATTTACCAAAGTTCATTTTAAAGTGTAATCGTTAGACTAATTTCGGATATTAGTTCCACGATGCATCGGCGAAATGATCAACCCTTTCCATAAGAACGTGTTTTTCAAATTCCCTCAGGCTTCGGAGCGGTACCATTTACATCTATTTACTGAAGAAATAAGCGCCTAACAACCAGTTGATGTAACTCGTTTTTGTTGACGTCTTGACGATTGAGTGGTTGTGTTCTTGGGACAATCAGTGTACTGATGACCGGAACTGAGGGTAAGGATTTTTGTTCCAATTCCGCAAGGAGTTCGACTCAAAAAGTAAAAAACCATATAACTATTGCTGTTGTCGAAATCACGGATGAAAACATTTCTGAAATATTCAAAGAGATTTCTGTTGTTTATCAACGTTGTTAATTAACTCTTCACTTAAATAAAAATCAAATTTTTGAATATTTCAACTAGTTTTATGATAAAGTCTTCTGCCATTTCAGCAGAGTTAATGTCGAGGCCTGGTGGGCGAGTTGTGATCTGTTGACGCGGTCAGTGCTGGAGATGTTATTTGACTCTGAGAGTGTGGGTTGTAATCCCGCAAGAGACTTGATCACATGGGCTAGACTTTTTTAATACTGCAGATTGTGATCACAAATTTTAACAACTCTTAAATTACTACCTAAATGGCATGTATTTCTTAAGTTAAAATGTTCTAAGATAATCGGAAATAATTCAAGTAACACAACAGACACATCTGAATTTTAAAAAGTAATCATGTTTGTATGTTCAGATAACATAAGGAAAAAATACTTGAGCCTTAGACCTTGGTTCATTTTGGATTCAGTAAGTCAAGCTTCCTGGGAAAAAGGTTGTTTGAACGCCGTCAACCAGATAAAGAATAAAAAAAACAATAGATAAACAATTGATTAGGTTTTGACAATTAAATTTGGCGGAGCAAATCTCGTTACCAATATATGGTGAACTTCTGTAGCACACCCACACGATAGATGAGATGTATACGCACGTTCACAACTCCCTTGCCCCAGCGTGTGGTTCTTAGACCAATATTTGTCTGGTGGTGCTGTATTGTCAGTGTTTTCATATCAATGTAACAGAATTCACTTTCACATTACTTACAAAGAATGAGCAACAACACGTCCAGTGATCTGTCGACGTGTTCAGTCCCGCGTAAAACACGGGGGTTCACCTGGCGGTTCTAATTCTCCAAGGCCGTGACTAATAAACACAGGTAATAATCATTTTAATGACAAATTCAATTGCTTTCCGTCCCTGTGCACTACTTGAAAGAGAACCGCGTAATATCCCGGCTTCGTCCGGTGAATCGAGGCGTACCTGTCCTGGTTTTAATCTCGCAATTTAATGCTGTAGCAGGAGAAAAATTGCTTGTAGTGATTACGAGCTATTTACTAGGTCGAGCCGAAAACAGATCCATTGTGACAGGCAAGATGGAGTCATCAATATGAGGCATTGATTCAATGCAGGCCAATTCTTAGCCGAGATCACATACAACTCTTCTTTACACACCGACAATTGATTTTTCAATGGAGTTTTAATTCAACGCAGGAACCCACCGGTCTTTGTTTCGCTTGCTGAAAAGCCTCTATCGAGAAATGATTGAATTGAAATTTCGTAAATCCCTTCCCACTTTGAAAAACGATATGGCACTGATCCAATCTTAATATTATTTTAAAGTGACAATTTCATATTAACATTAACATACACTGTAAAAGATGTGCCTAGTTTGTTTGAAGTCCAACGACAGAAGTCTTTGATATTTCGCAACGCCATCATGAATTTGATTTTACCCGTTGCGTGATAGGCAAGTCGGTTAATGTGTCTGTTAGTTATCAGAGGATGAGGTAAGACCTACAGACTCTGACCTTTCCCTTATAATCATGCTTATTTGGTGATTAAAAAGAGTCCAAAGTAGCTTAGTTTTATCAATATTTCCTCACTTCATGTACGGAGTTCTTTTCTTGTTTTTACAAAGTTAATTCATTGCATCACCGATGCCATACTTTTGGATAACGTGATAAGAATTACGATATGATGAGATATACGAATTTTGAACACTCATACAATAACTGTCCTCGAAGTGTAAACCACATTGTGTCTTCACTTAGAACGTCCCTCCGTTGTTTTTGTAGGTTAAATGTGCTCGATATTACAACTGGTGTGACATTGTTATGTAAAATGGAAAATAAGCTCAACATTACAGATGATGTGACATTGTTATGTTCAGCCTCAAACTATTTTCAATAGTACATATCTGTTTTAGAATCAAGTCCTTTGCGGATTCGAACCCCCACCCTCATGGTTAGGCAACAGTTAAGCAACTCACCCACCAATCCTCGACAAAAATCGTGGTCCAGCAAGTCGTAGTTACATTTAGTACTGATACATGTAGTTGGAGTTATTTCATCCGAAAATGCTGAATGTTGCAAAAAGTTTCAATTTTGATATCCATCTTTTAAGTAAGTTACTGCAGGTGTTATACATGATGTTGGTGGTCGTTCGGTTTCCATTTGGGGTTGGGAGGGTAGTGCAGTGGTTAGCTACTTCGGCTTCGGATCAAGAGGTCCAGGCTACCCATCCCGCAAGGGGCTCGGCAACTTTTCTGTAGTAGAGAACTGTTTTGGTGTAATGATACGCTGAATGTCAGCGCAAGGACACCTTTGGGTCGCTAGTTCCAGCCGATGTTCGCATGTTTCACCGAAATGCATGGTGTTGCGGGCTTTTTCTCTGCAATAATATTTACATCCGTCTTATAAGTGAAATGCTCTTGAAAGCGGCGTTAAACCTCAAATCATCTCAAATTGGTTGTCATCGAAAAGTGTTGTCATATATTTGGTATTTGTGATGAATATACAAGTCAAGTGATGTTTTAATTCCTAACCGCAAGTACACTGTATGATGTTGCTAAACGTATCAATGCCCAACAAATCAATCACAAGTGAAACTCAACTGGACAGCGTGTACATCATTATCATAAGCAATACAGCGGTAATTTTAATTTTGAATTTTAATGACGTTGATAGGAAAACAATTTAACAACTAATCCAAATGTCCTTTTATACAATCAAACCCTGACATACAGTCAAACCCTGCTTTCTTATTGCACTGTTTATATGTATTATACAAATTGTATAAAAACATATTGATAATATATAGAATATGTACAGATAGCTCAATTTTTTACATGATATAAATGTATATATTGCACGTGTATTTGTGGTGATGAAGTGATACTCAAATAATTTATTATTTACAAAAAAGTTTTACGAGTTAACAAACAAGGGAAATACAAAAATTTTTTATTCAATATGCCATTTCACCCTGAAGCTAAAGTTTAATAAACGCTAGCAGTTATCTATACAATTTTTAAATTTCGTTTTAACTTAAAAAAATATTTTGATTTATTTTTCTATTTTTCTTTCACAGAGTTGCTTCCGGTGTTTTAAATATTACTTATTAATTTATATACCTATGTATACTTGTAGCCAGACAGTGATGAAATCAGATTCTTTGACAAACACAGCAATAAATCAGTGGGATTCGAAATTTTCCCATAATAATTTTATGAAAAACAGAAACATAAACGCATGGGTATACGATAATAAATAACTCACTATGCCTGGAAGATAAGTGACTTCGTTTTTTAAACTCTGTATCTTTTAACGATGTGGCTTAACTAAAGTTTGTATTACTTGATATATGTCTGTCATATACAGCTCGCTATTTGTTATGGAGGAAATATTCGTATACAAAGAGAAAACAAAGTCGACATATACCGTGCAGTACACGCGATGGTTTTTATCACTGGTGTTGATCTATAATCTTGCCTTTGTATAGCAGTTTGCAGAATTGATTCCCCCCATTTATTAGACCAAACGTTTCAGACTTCAAAAGGGTTCTTATTAAATGATTTATACAACAAATAGTGGACGATGGTCAACATGAATGTTAATGTTCATGCAAAAGATGTGAATATTAACTGTAATTCTGGCCATTGTTTAATATGAGAAACACAAGAATAATGTTTAAATACGTATGCAATATTTATGATTGACGAATAGGGCACTTAATGATATTAATGGTATGAATCCCTTTTTCGAAACACTTTCCGTTTGAAGGCACTTGCGCCCACCAATATTACGTGATTTAAAACTAATGCACAGATGACGCATATATCTCGATATCACTTAATTACGACCAACACAAAGGTAATCTACAATATAAGTTATTTGGTAAATATGTACATATACAGGTTATGAAGTCCATTCTGCAAAACCGGAAGTATTAATGCAACGTTGCATTAGATCCGCAAGAACTACGATATCGGAAACATAAAAAGTTTGCTTACAGCAAGGAAAAGCAAAAACGGCAGGCGCTATAATGTATCCAACAACAAAGCTTAAAGAGTGTTAAGATATCGTTAAGTTTAACGAGTTATTGAATAAACAATATTTCATCCTTGATTGTCAGTTCAGATATTAAGTTAAATTCAAAAGCTGCACACATTACTGGTGCATCCGTTTTCAACAATCCATATGTAATCCTTTTTGTGAACAGCTGACCGTACATTATTTAATTTTCTACACCGACTTATGCCGTCTTGATTTTCGCACTAATGATTTTAGGTCATATGTAAAGAACAATACTTTTTATTGCATCGATGAAAGATAAAGTGTCTGCTTATGTCCTATTCATTTAAATGATCGATGCATACGTGTGCATGTAAGCATATGTTTTGCTTAAAAAACTGAGGTTCCATTATCGTTATCCAGAACAGACAGCTGTTTGATAAACTCTCATTTCTGTATTCGAAAAAATTCAAATACAGAAAGGAATATAACATGGATAAAACAAATTCAGAAGCACCCATGCGAGACAAAAACTAACGCAATAATACCAGTAACAATGATAAAGATATCAAATGTAAGATTTTTAAAGAAAATAAAAGACGTTTTCTTCTATTTAGTATTAAGAAGCAGGTTCCAATACAATAGAAAAACATGTCATCACATTGACAGATTAAACGTTTTTCCATTTCGGTAAAAAAAATCAAAATTGTCAATAGGTAGGAACTGATGTAATGTCATCTCAAACGTATTTATACATATCAGAGTGAAACAGTACATGTTACTCGTCTTCGACATTACATTGTACATGTATATCAAACCATTCCTTTTAAAAAGGGTAAAATGTCATATGGAACAAGTTCTACAGCTGCATACAGAAAGTTTGTTCACTTACAACTGAATCGTAGTGCAAATATCATGAAATTTGGGTTTCGTTTCAACGTCAATAGAATAACTTCAACAGAATTGACAATGGATCAACCACTGTCCATGTGTGAAATAGCTATTCTTGAACTCTTTTTGGGGATCGTCTTGTCTCTGGTGCAAAAATTCGAATTTTCGCAGACAGAGGGGGTCAAATTCTCGAAATTTCGATTTCGTTAAATGTCAATTAAATGTTCCATATCGACTCTGTGAGATTAAAACCAACACAACCACATTGACTTTGTGCTAAGGTACAAACGTAACGTATTTTTACAGAAGATGATAACTTAAAAAGGATTTTATGGAGAAAAATAAAAACTCGTGTTTTCAAAATTTTGACCCCTGGTCACTTCAATGACCTGCCAAAACTGTTACGGGTAATTGTGGGGTATGATAAACATTTGCTTTAAAGAAGAATGGATCTGCATATGTGTATTGAAAATTCAATAGTATACGTTTATTTTTCGCAACGCTGCGATACTTCAAAGGTATCTCAAATTACATGATATTTGCACTAGTATATACAGATATGTGAACAAACTTTTGGCATGCAGCTGTATACATTCGGTGCTACACATCTAAATTTAACATCCTGACATATCAAGAGTAACGATACAGGATAATTTTCATGTTGAAAACATATAGAAAGAAGAGAGAACTTACACTTGTAAACCATCTCACCTCCGTTTAAAAATGAACAAACGCAACCAGTATTTATATTTAACCTTGTGTTTGCCTGAAATAACAGAATTTCGAAAATAAATATTTCGAATTATAAAATCAGACTAACAGTTGTTTAATCTAAAGAAACCTTATGCACATGAAATTCACTGAGTTTTAAACACTTGATTTACTAATAAATAAAGAAAACCCACATGTGAAGTTTCGAGATTTACACGCCTGTATTAATCACATTCCTCCTAATAGATACCACAATGTTGACCACATTGTTTTTAAATATACAACTTAAACAGCTCACTTTCTTTAAATCTACGAAAGATTTGTCATGATTTTATTTCACGCTTTCGGTTTTGGCTTTGCCACCTGCGCACATCCGGGTCATTATATTTTATTCAATAAGTTTTGATAATCGCCCTAAATGAACACAAATGGTAGAGGATCACGCATTGCCGATGAACTATTCATGCCGCTCTCCGTCCTGGTCCATTGTTGATGTGTAAATCTCATTATGGGCGAGCCCCCCGGGTCCCTTTGATTACAGTAATATGCCATGCTTATACATGTTTTACACATAACTGGTCCTAAGGAATAATTAACAAAAAGGATTCTTTGAGGTTACGTTGACATCAGGTTTTGACCGCAGCTGTGTGCAGGAACATTTGGTTTTGTGACATGTTTTTGTAAGATTGAGTGAAATGAAAGTAAATTATTGCTCTGGTTTTCATTGCGCTAAAGAAGTTGACAATTCCGAGAAGTGTTGTTTACGAAGATTAAGAGTCTCGTGGTCACAAATTACAAAATAACTTCAAATTGCAACAGTTTTCAAGTAGTAACACACCAAGCTAATTTGAAAAAGAAAATTCTGAAAACCATCTTTTTAAGATCAATTGAACTTGTTAGCACAACTTTTAACAAACAGCCACATTCTACAAGAGGATTAATTAATCTGACATTATTTCTTTGCGAAGCTTCGCCAACTGATTGAGTTGTTTGAGTCAAAACACATGGTCTCGAACCAAGCTCATTAACAGAGTCCCCATTCACTCTTGTTTGATTAGCTATTGATTTGAAACCAACACCTTTCAAGTGTCCATCACTTGTCACAGATGGCTCCTACTGATTTGCAAAAAGACGTTTGCTTGTCACAAGTCGAATGCCTGCATCCCCCTAATTTCAGAAGAAAAAATATTTCATCAGCATAAATAATGTCCCTTTGTTTCCAATATTCTTCAATATCTAAATCAAAGAAAAGTCATAAATTCTTTTAAACCATTACTTTCTGGTGCATTAAAGATAACTTTCTTTCCTTTCCTCGTCTTCTCAACTCCTTTCTACTAATTAAAATGACACATTTTCTTATCACATTCGTCTCTTTTGTTCCCGTGCCCAAAAAATCCAAACCATTGTTTCTTTCCCTTCGCCATATTTCATCTAATCTCAGTTTAGAATCGGAGTAATTGATAGAAGAACTGAAATCAAGGCAATTTTTTATGTTAGTAAAAATTGCTGTCACGATCGTAACTGATCTTTCTTTGCTACTTTAGCCAGATAAAAGTGGAATATGAGTTTCTTAAATATAAATGTTACCTTTAGGGCTTGATACTGTTTCTATTGTTACATGTTGGCATACTCTCTCCTTCGTTCGTCATCATAAAATATTCTGTGGCGGTTGTTTTTTTTAAGCGTTTTTCTCTTCATAAGTTTTTTCCATCGTGTGTTGTATCATCATTAAACATAACCTCTGTGTCCCTTGCCTAAAATCAATATTATGGGCGTATTTTTTCACTTTCTTCTTGTTTCGGAGTATGTTTAGCGTTAGAAGTGTTTTTTCCCGTTTTACTAGCATGTGCCTTTTTGAAAACCTTATCAACTGCGACTGTCATTTCTAGTGTCTTATAAACAAACGTTCAACGACCTTTTGTCTTCCATTTTTAAGGTCATCATACTCATATTTTTTAAAAGCCATAGCGTTTTGTTCTATGTAGTGAACAAAGAAAGAATACAAACTAGATTGTAAGTTTAAGTGCAAATGGAGCTTCATGTTGAACGTTTTCAATTCTTTGATATTGATTGCTTGTACAAGTAAAAACGTCCATCTATTTTTTGTAAAGCCTTAAATAATATATGTCTATTTCTCTTTGGTGTAATAAAAGATAATTTGAAGCACAAGTCTTTTCTAAAGTCAATGTTATCTTAATTTAAATTGTTATAACCCAAGTTTTTGTTTTTCTAAATGAGTTTTATGGATACGTAAAACGTACATGACATACGGATTTTATGATATATTAAATATTGTATGTCATAATGTATAATATAAATTGATACAGAATTATACATTAAGATCCAAGACTGTATGAGCAACTTCCCAAATCTAAGAGGTCGTTTCAAATATCTGTGACAGAGGAAAACTGTTCCAAACGACGGAAAATCTTGTCTCGTAAAACCAATGATTCAAATTGCCACATGTTCGTAGGTTTATGTTGCTTAACCATAAATATCAAATTTCTGCAGTTACGCCCTTGTGCAATTATATGCGTGATAACCAACGCTGTCTGAATTTGACGCAGGGTCGGCAGGGTTATGTAGTAAATAATGACCTGGTGCCGAGCGGTTATGGCAAATAAACTCACGAGGGCGTAGCCCGAGCTGAGTTTATTGCCATAACGCGAGGCAATCAGGTCATTATTTGGCTTACACTCCCGCGGAACATTCGTAAAATAACTTTAAACTAAATTATTCATATAAATTGCATTTATAAACGTTATATTTTAACACTTTGCGGCTTTATGTTTTCTGACCGAACGAGTCACATAGAATATTTACAATACACGCCTGCTTTAGATTTTAAAGCTAAAAACTAGCCCATATACATTAAAAATATACAAAACCTATTACCTATATATATATATATATATATATATATATATATATATATATATATATATATATATATATACAGGGGGAAATCAGTGTACACATGACACAACAAAAAGTACCTCAGCTGACATGGATCCTCGTTAGCTCAAGAGGTAGAGGTGTTGCTTGACAATACAAAGGTCCCGGGTTCGAATCCCAGTTACTCCCTTTATAAATGTTAAATCTCTAGCTTGTTGAAATTTCAAAATTTTACAAGTCAATTTGTTTGTTCACATTGAACATCTCATAACCGACAGGTGTTTAATATCTGAAATGTTGTTTAAAAAAACACGTTGAACCTCAACTCATGTACTCACTCATAACCGACCATGGTGGTTATGAGATAACCAACCTGCGCACATGGTGGTTATGGCATATAACCTTCAAATAAAACAAAGGAAATAACTTCCCAAGGGGTGTAAGTAACATTATTACAGAGGACAAAGCGTGAAAGTGATAATAACATGTCATACCATCCCAAGGGTTATTCAGTAATCGTTCACATGACAACAAGGCATAATTTAAAGCATTTGTATGTCACATTTTACCCTGATTATAGAAAAGTGTTGACACAAATGACTATAGACTGGCGTGATAATTGCTTGTTTATAGTGGTTGTCATTAGGTGCATTTAGATACGGCAATTTTCGGAATAAACCCAGACCACAAAAGTACCGATGATAAAGCGTGAAGATCGTTAAGATAGCTTTCTCAAACATTCGTCTGTCAGACCTCAAGTTGAAGAATGGACATTGTATGTGATTTTTGCAAAATAATAATTTATGAATAGTGTTGATGTAGGATGATACCTCTTGTAAAGTGATAGAAGAGGAATATGAAGTACAGTTTATTGCTAATTTGGCCCACAATCATTACCGAACTACATGTAGGTCTTACTGTCTGAGGTACCGTTTATTTTATCGTTTACATTGAAGATGAATAGGTTATATATGTTATAGTATGCTGCTACGGGGAATTCATTTAAACTTATGTAGAGGATATTAAACTCAAAATCATCTTCACGCTACGGTATTTATATACATAATCGCATACATAAAATTGTAAGAAAGTATTGCATCACCATTTTTTTCGTAATTTCTTCCTCTGTTATACAACCCATGGATGTCCTTGTTATATTCACAATTCTTCTGACAGATGCATTACCAAAAGGGAATGGAACAACTTGCTCATCGGGGATACACAAAATACTGACTTCTTTTGTTTGTTTAGGTGTTTTAAGTAATCATTTGGAGACATTAAAAGTCCACAACCACCTCTAATGATAGAAAATTGTTGTGACATCAAAACATTTTTGATTCAGCTGGGAAACTACTGCAGTGCATGTTTGCTGGTGTTCCATAATGTAACCTGAAACAAACACTTTGCTTTTGACCCACATCAGTTTATTATCAATGGTTTTCATTATGACACTCATTGAAAAAAACAGGTGTTAGAATACTTTAAGGTGTATTCTAATGTTGATATTGGTTACCGCCCACATATGTATTTTAAGTTAATGTATCTGTATGTATCAATACAGCTATGGCCTACTCACTCTCTAATCAGACCGTAATGGAAACCGAACGTTTGGAAAATGTGCAACCAAAATTGGCAAACTAATTGGCATGTTGATAGTATGAAGTCGTCTGGTTACGAGTAAATTGTGTTTTATTGTTGATTGTGAATGTAATAATTATTTCAGCGCCAATGCGTCTATCACGTTGGAACAACAGGAAGTAAAAGGTGTACCAAAATACATCCCCATTTGGAACCAACTGGCGTGTTCTTCAAATGAAGACGTCTGGTTGCGAGTAAGATGCCGAAGAAGGCATGGTACCAGTAGAGTGGCCTCGGGCTACTTCCAAACAATTACATCAGTTCGTGTGAAGCAATTTAAATGGTTGTTAATCAAGCACGAAGTGTCGCTTTGCAGTCGGACCCTCATCAGTAACTGTCAGCACTCCTCTGTAAGGCCAACAAGGAAAAACATCCTCAGGCTGACAAGGTTCTTGAAGAAATCGCACATTTTTCACAAAATATCAGTGAAAGGGCCTTACAAAAAGGTGATCATGCACTATAAAACAATAACTGCTGTCAGTTTGTGAAAGTTTCTCCATTCGACAAGATTTAAATTTTTTTTAGATACACAGGAAATATGAAATATGGAAATGAAGGGTTTCAAGTAGAATGTACTCTTCGCAGAGAAGTATGAAATCATTTCATAATGAAACCTTAATAACATGAACGTTTCCTATCGTATGAATCCTCAATAATCTAATAATATTATAATTTTGTATAATCATATTTCCTCAACAATTACAATTCTTTTTATAACAAATCGGCTCCATTTCTCACTGTGCATCCTAAACATATATTTCATTATGCATATACCAATTTAGACCCTGTGATAGCCATGTTGCCACTTCACATTTCTGCTTTTCATTTCATATATCAATTATAACTACAAATATGGCTCGATTAAATAGAAACATTTTGCGGAATCCGAATCCTTAACCTCAGAGTTATCTATCGCTGTCAAGCACGGAATGTCTGTGAAGCTTACCCACCCAACCGACAAGATCTGCTCTTAGAGTGTGGATTCGAATGTTCACTACCTTCAGATAATGTTGTCTCTGTTATAACATAGTGCAGTTTTCCACCCTTCATCGTTAATTTAGAGAAAATGGTAACGGAATTGTGTAAATTGCTGACGTGACAGAATGTGTATGATTGGTGCATATGTCAACTAAATCAATTTCGAGCACGTTGAGATTGAGATATTTCGTCCAGTTATTGTACGTCTTTTCCTAACGATAGCAGGTGCTGATGGGCACCAACCGCGACAGTCTTGTCTACGTGTTGTTGACTTTGGTCATCCACGCTAAGGGCCCATTGCCCAAACTTAAACATGTGTAAACTGTTATCACTGAAGATGTCAAAATGTTAGTAAATAAAGTTCAAGTCAATTTTGCCAATAATAGCCTGTATTACGGTTTATTTGGGACATTACATTGTAATGCGAGGGATCAGGTGTGTTGTGCTGCCAACCGTAAATGTTGTTTTAACCGTTCTGGTTTTGCAGTTCTGCGTTTTGGGACGATACCATTGCAACCCCTAATGTATAAAGGAACTTCGCCATCAAGCATTAGACTTTTTTATTTACCCAAGATTTGCCAACTTGCCACAGTGATGTTCCACCTCTATCATACCAACACTTATCCACTGTCAGTTCATTGACATACCCCCTGAGTAACATTTTGTCAGGGTGTGTTCACCACTGTGTTCTCCAAATAGGTTGATACATATAAGCGTATGTGTTCACGTGAATAAAACGTTGTTTATGTAATACGTGGGATTTCACTGTGATTGAACGATGTGTTTAGCTCCACATTTCCATCTTGAGGAGCCGCGCACATGGCCAACCTAACGTAAGCTGCATTACAGTGTTTAGTTCCCTTAATTAATTTTTGTTAAGATTCACATTTTAAGATTCTTAATAACGCTATAGGACCACCGAGGATGGTATTATAAAACAGTACAGTTTTGCAATACAAAGTCATACAATAATACCTAAGTGTATGAACTGAGAAGGTCGTCCTCCGCCCCGTGTACGCAGAGTTCACCAGTGGCTGTGTTCACGCTTGAGGAGAGATTACTATGTGGCAAACTGACTGTCACTGTCGCTATAATCACATTATCGTGAAGGTTAATTCTGCCGGGTCGCGAGTAGACGTAATTAAACTTAGAATCAATGTAATCACACTAGCCACCAACACACTATTAAGACGAACCTGTTGGAAATTGTTGATTAGTTTGGACATTGTACTTAGGGTTGTGTTTTGTGTTAATCGAATTCCATGTAAAGATTAGCTCATTTTCCGAAACCAGCATTTACAAGTGATTGAATGAATTTTTTCTTCTTAAAGCCGAAGTAGCAAGGGCGCCTTCGTAATTTTACTTTACTGTCACGACTAGGATGGGTTAGTTAATCAACTTAATGCCAATCTTTTTGTTTGAAAGCCAGATAGTGTGTTGAACTCCCCATAGCCAAAGGACAGTTTAAGATGAGTTTAGCCATGTCAAGTTCTTGAAACTGAGTTTACTGCCGTCCAACTAATATCATCATGATAAACAATAACTAAATATGTGAGATGTAATTTTATAGTTTGGCTACCAGAAAAAGGACTATCCAAAAGACAACAAAATAAATCTTGTATAAGCTGGCTAGAGAGAAAACAAATCAGTTATGGATGGGATATTTGACATGATATAAACTTTGTATTTGTCATGAGTGGACGGATCTCTTTAAAATGAATTCGTTAAAATGAGGGAAACGCTAGCATTTACATCTTCATACGATGTTACACCATAGCAGAAACATATGTCATATTATATACGTGAGGTTATATTTTTGCTCATAAATTAGCGTTAAAGATTGATACATGTATGCCGTCTCAGGACATAATAAAGACGAGTTAAATCTGCAATCGTAAAACGTATGTTATTGTCACTAAGGTGACGTCACTTGAATTTGCAAACAAAACATTTAGATAAATGAAAGCGGAGGGAGTTCTAGGTTATCAAACACATGGTCAAATTTAGTATTGATACTGACTAACAGAGTCTTGTTGTGACTTTGGAATGCCGTATAAACTCTATAGGGATGTTTTACTTTTACATTTATGTGGGCGAAACACGTAAAAGGTAATAGCGCCAAGAATCATGTTGACAAGTAATTTGTCTGAATTGCTAGACTATTGTTTCCTAGACCAGGACATAATTTAAAGGGACACAGAGTGTGTTGATGGAGTCAATTTTTTCTAACTTTATATATGTTGTTATTTTATCGAGAAGTGGTGGATGTTCCTAAAATCCAGCATTGTAATGCTTATCAAATCAGTAAACAGGTTTGCGTCGTGATTTGTAATTGGAAAACGGTTAATGGCGCGCGCCAATGTCTCAAACGTACGTTTTGAAAGGGCAGACACAAAGACAAACATAGATCATTTAAGTATTATACATGTAAATTGGACGCAGAATTTCTACAATTTGACATACATATGGTCGTTTTCCAATTATCATTCAAACCAGAAGAGATGACGATGTTCAGGGAGGCGATTTGAACTTAACTCAGGATATATGATATTTTGGCTCTCATTAAAGCCGCATGTGCTATGTCATATGTAAGAGTTCTGCTGTAACCAAGATATTGTTCTAAATGCATTCACTATGCATAGTGATACATTGCCCTCACACTGATAATTGAATATTGCATTTTCAGAGCCTCATGTATAGCACATGCCGATATTTATCATCGGCGAAGAGAGGTTTAATTTTTAGCTTTCACAACACGTCAAATATAGAACACCTTCAAATCCAAAACCATAGTAGACGTTGGCAGCACTTCCGGTACAGAGCATACGTTCACGCTAATGAATCGCTATTCAGGGCAGCCCTATGAAGCTTAAAAGTCGAGTTCACGAATTCGTCGAAATAAGTTGAAACAATAACAGCATGGATCCCTAATGGATGAAAATGGAATCGATTTTGCTCCTAAAGGAGGGATTATAGAAGACCCGAAATGAAGTGGGATTCTTGAAAAATGGATCGGGCCAGAGGCATTCCGCAGGTCCTCTTGAAGCAAAGTGCTCAGTTGGGAGACACAATAGGGTGTCATCCCCTTTGCATAAAACGCATGGCAGTGCCCTTTCACAAAGGCGATCAGGCGAATCTAAACACCCTTTAGCTCTAGTCTTGACATCGTTAGTGCCGTATTCAGAATTACGACACTCTTCCTTCTTTCTGATTCCTATGCATAGTCTGGTTTACAGGATCGATTGCATCATCGCTTGGATGCATTTAACTGTTTGAAAGGCTTTTACGTTTTCAAAAGCGTTTTGTCGAGTGACCAAATTACGCGTGTAGATGACATAAAGATGTGCCTTCTGACTTTTTCTAAAAACTCTCTTCAAGATAATTAATGTTTTTAAAGCGTAAAGTTCCTGTTGAACGTCACATTCGAATACTTCTTTCAAGCTAAAATGTTTTATCCTTCTTTATAAAAACGTGTCTAATATCTTTAATTGGGATAAAATTATGGACCTTAAGTGATTTATTCATTTTTATTATGACTTGTCGTATCGTATTGAACCCGAATCTAATTCTTCTGGATCTAATTCATATAAACTGTAAAAATGAGGTGCGAAAACGTGATAACATGTTCAATTTTATAGAATTTGTATAATCATATGTTTGTTTTAAAACATCCAGACTACACCGTATGTATTTTACACCAACTTCACATATATTCTGTTGTTTCAAATTATGTTTCAATACAAGCCACACTTTAATAATGATATCGCCTATGGTAAAGCAAGAACAGAAGTTTATGTATATGACGAGGGTCTTACAATATTATAGGTCTTCAGAGATCATTAATCCTACAAGATTTTGCTTCTCATAAATAAACATTTCTTTTGTCTTGACTTAATACCCTTAGATCTGCATATTTACGACGATATTGAATTACCATGTTATTACAATCCGTAGCGAATTCGTTGACTTCTGAAAAATAAAACGACTTCATATCAAATAGTAATTAAATGATAAGATATTTTTATATCAATTTTTTCTAGTTACTCAATATATTCATGATTTTATTACAACCAAATATTTGATGAAATATTTGAAAAAATATTATGCTAAATATATACCCGAAAAAATATAAGGAACATCCTCTTATTCAATATTGATGCATTGTATAGATCATTACATGAATTATTATAATATATCAAATATTGAAAGTGTTCTTTAACTTATTTTGTGGAGTATATATTTAAGATTACGATATGTCGTCTCCTATGCTAACTAAATATATAAAAAATGTATATAAGCATGTTAAACGGTTTTTGTAACTCATGTTGAATTTTACAATTTTTCAAACAGGGAATCAAACTTACACATGACTAACACGAAACACACGGCTTCTACTTTTGTCACCTGTTCTGCAAGCAATATGGCGTTCTACGTGTTATCACATGTTTCTCTATTGACAGTAAAGAAGGATACAATTTCAAGAATCCAACATGTAGCGAAAACCTGACTATAACAGAAATCACAGATTGTTTAGCGCCCAAGTGAAAAATCTCTTTTGGGAGTTACAGTGGGATTAATTCTCAAAGAAGAGCTTGTCACTCAGTATTAAACAATACGCTTACACCGCAGCCTATATTTACTGGAACCTCTCTAGGGTATTTATTTTATGTACCTTGCCTTGTACATATAAACTCTTTACTTGAAAGGTTAGCACAACATGAGTATTTTTAAAGAGGTTATTTATGTTCATATGTTTAAGTTTTAGGATATTACATCTCTCACTGTGGTTTCTTCTAGAATTATGATTTCAAGAAATGTCATGTAGAACACAAAACATTTCTTTATTCTTTTGAAAGTAGAGCAAACATCGTGACATTTTTGTCGACGAGTTACAGAAGAGAATACAATCTTTCAATATCACATTGGAGAAACATACAAAACTTTAAAACCTTGTTCTATTAACAACAAATAAGTTGAAATCCTTACTTTGGCTTTTTTCATAACGGGGTGGCATTAAGAGTTATGATGATGTAATGATGACACCATGAATTCATTCATCTTTAACTTACATGGATTACCTAAAATACCTATTAGTTTATTCGAGGCATTTCGATCCTCTATGCTATGTTATATTTACAGCAGCAGCTGTTCTTAGAATTGTTGGCAAATGAGATATTAGATTAAATATTCCACATTCATATCAATTCCCACAACTCTGTCCGGAGCATAAATGAATATAATGAAACATAAATATGATATACACATAATGAGTTTTAATTGTAAAATTTATAAAGTGATCCTCAGGGGATTGTATTCAAGTATGCTACAGCAATTGATTGATATTTTAATAGCTATCTGAATGGCCTCCATGCTACAATCCTCGTAGATAAGTTCATTTAAAGTTCAATACATAGAGCCAGCTGTTGCATTTACTATAAATTCAAAACAAACCAGTGTCAAACAAACACACGTATATCATTTCCTCTTAGATATAGAGTTTATTACCAAAATAATAGTGTCATTTGATTTAAAAAAACAAACAAAACAGTCTGAATTTTTTTATTACAGAAGTTCTTTGATTGATGCTTTAATTGTACGTATCCATTTTGGTGAGTATCTGAATCATTTTTCCACTGATTGAGCTCAGGATTTAAAGAAGTTCTTCATAAAATTTCTTCTCAACACACGTCCGCTTTGGAGGCATCTTCAGTTCATAAACCAGGTATATACAGATGTAAAATTAAGTTTTCATGGGTTATGTCTAAATCATTCTTAAAAATAAGATCTTCAGTTTTTATTTTACATATATATTTATATAAATATTTATTTATTTATGTATCTAAAAGACCAATTATTGCGAGACGATATTAGAAATGGCTATACTTATTATGAGCGTATATATATATAAATTGTCCCCGACTCTTTGAATATGAACTTCGCTATCGACGTTTCTCTATGTTTATGAAATGACGTAAAACTGGTTTATATGCAGATACAGTTGAGACATATAGCTATCGTTTACTGATGCAAATGTAGGATGATATCATATGATCACATCATATGCAAAATACGCGTTTACGGTAGCAGATGCCTTTTGCAATCAATAAACAAATACGTGTAACACGATCCCGTAGGAACCACATTCACAAACGATGGTTTAAATGATGTAAAGCTTAATAACTTGTTTTAAACCTTAAAGAAAACACGAAAACGTCTCTGTCTATCTTAGAACATAAAGGATTTAAAAAGGGAAAAAAACGAATGACAAATGGCGACAAGCTAAATTGTTTCTGTTGGTTACTCAAATAGCTAAACAAGATGGAAGTCGAAGAGCAAATAGATTTGCCGTTCGTAATGCAATATTACATAAACATGAAAGACGAACAGCAAGTAAATTCTGGTTGCCTAAAGATTGCTATTACATATTACAAAGAATACCTTATATATAGAATACCTTATATCAATATTAAGACTGTGCCGTCATCATCACCGGAGTGATAACAACACTTACACGTTCGTATGTTTATGGATGTTAAATATCCTTTTTTTTTTTTTTTTTTTTTTTTTTTTTTATTCCACTTTTTTTGAAGTACAGCAAATCATATAAAACATTTTTAGCATTGTCACGAAACACTGAACAGCACAGTTGATTCGGAATGGTCAATGAACAAGTTATGACAACTAGACCAGAATTTTACAAATTTGTTAGGGTTACAATTAGAAAAGGCTATAGTTTTTGTTACATTATAGTAATTTGCCAACTCTCTCTGAATGTGCGTAAATGATAATGTCCTCTTATTAAGGTAACTTCTGAAAATAACATCTTTAATCACAAGACATATTGCATTTAATGGATAGTTACTTTTTGAAAGAAAACCTAGAAGAACATTTCTCTTAGTGAAGGAGATATTTATTTCCGCCTGCGTATTTATCCAGTTTTCAACTTCATTCCAGAGAGAGTGAGCATGTTCACAATTCCATAATACATGACATATATCAGCATCAGAGCCGTAACAGCTTGTACATAAAGGAGAATTCTTATAGCCTATCTTAAAGAGATATTTACTAACAGGCAGGATTTGGTTAATGATTCTATACTGAAGCCAACGCAATTGCACACTATCAGTAGCTCGAAAGGGAATTTCATTTATATTTCTCCATTCTTGATCAGTGAAATTAGTGATGTCAGTTTCCCATTGCTGATTGGCCGATGTCCTCTGAAATTTTGATAGTAATAAAACATTATAATAATATTTTGATCCCTTTTGGTTATTAATGAGTAAGGAGTGGTTGAAAGGGAGTATTGGGGACATCAAAGGGGTATTTTCATCGGATTCTAGAGTTTTTAGATACGCATCTACGGCTTTATACACACCGTAGTACGTTAAAAAATTACAGGAAATATTATATATATTCATGAATTGTTCGTGAAAGAGGAGTTTGCCTTCATTATCTACCAAATCATTGATATATCTTATTCCCGCTTCTTCCCAGTTCCTAATGTAAATGTATTTATTATCAACCTGTAAATTGTCATTATACCATAAGAATTGGGAATAGGCATCCCTTCGTGTTTTCTTATATGTATCCAAGAAGGTACTCCAACATGATAACACCTCCCGCCAGAAAGGGTTTCTTATGGTATCTATAATATGGTCTTTGATATATTTTGCATCTTTTTCCAAAAAAGTTGGTGGAACAATCTTCGCTTCCATAAGAAATGTTTTAAAAGCAGTATCTGAGAGTTGTATACGGCGAAGCCAGGAAATTTTCTGTGAAGCAATGATATCTTTTATAATTGGAACCTTAAAACCTCCATCTGGAATATTACTCGTTACTCGGTCTCTTTTAATCTTATCTGGCTTTTCGTTCCAAATAAATCTAAAGCAGTTAGTTTGAAAGGATTGTATAATATCTTCAGATGGTGCTGGGAGAGTAGAAAACAAATGATTCAATTTTGGCAAGAATAGTGATTTCAATACTGTATTACGTCCAAATGTTAAATATCCTGCTTTAGAAACACATACATGTTTTTAGCTCGCCAACTTCAATGTATACGCCTTATGCCAGATATTTCAAAACATACTCGCATGATAACTAATTTATCATGCAATGTCATTTTGAAATTATCGTTTGGAAACTTACAATACTATTTTATGTATGTAAATATATAGTTAATGACTTTGAGAGTGAATTCACTCAAAATTATTCCTCCAAAGAATTGTTTTTAGTTAACGGTTTAGTTATCTTTGTACGACTTTTTCATTTATAACATGTATCAACATATAGTGTTCAGATGAAAAATACTTTCAGCGTTTCGTTGGCGAAATCAATCTTCGTTCTTTTGCCTTTTTGTAAAAAGAGGAGAATTCAATTTTAGGTAGGTAGGTATATATGGCTTGAACGCAACATTTGGATCAAAGAGACTTACATGCACCCGAGTATAAGAAATGGATATTAAGATTTAAAAGAATTAAAATGCTTTATGCAATCTCATTTGTCAGTGTTCTTGACAAATTTTTCTATTGATCTTTGGAATTCGCAAAACATGAAGTTTTTTCTAAGATAGATCTAAGGGGGAAAACGTTTGATATAGACTTTACAACCTCATCTCACATAGAATTGAAACTTGTTCCCTTGAACTCGATTGTAAATGACACTTGGTATAAAAACAACATATATTTATATCGCTTGTTGATTCCGCAATGCCCTTTAACAAACCTGAGAAATGCCGGAACACTGATGATGAATAAATAAAGCGTATTAACAGGTGACTCAAACTGCAAAGGTAACTGTGAGTAAATTTGTTGTTTCCCTTGAACTCGGTTGTAAATGACAGCTTGTGTAACAACAACAAATCTATGTGTATATAAACTAAAAGGTTTCCTGTTAATTCCACAATGCCCTTTACCAAATCTGTGATAGGTAACATACATTTATATCGCTTGTTGATTCCGCAATGCCCTTTAACAAACCTGAGAAATGGAACACGGATGATGAATAAATAAAGCGTATTAACAGGTGACTCAAACTGCAAAGGTAACTGTGAGTAAAATTGTTGTTTCCCTTGAACTCGGTTGTAAATGACAACAACAAATCTATGTGTATATAAACTAAAATGTCTCCTGTTAATTCAATAATGCCCTTTACCAAACCTGTGATAAGTAACACCGAAGATGGATAAATAAAGTATATGAACACGTGACTCAAACTGCAATGGTAAATGTGAGTAAAATTGTTCGTTCGGTTTCATTCAACTGGCGATATATTCTAATATGGCACTGCGTGGTCTTATAAAAATTGGTAAAGGAGACACACTGTTTTGTACGAGTGCATCCATTCACCCAAACCATTTTTATGCAAAAGAAGCAATTGAGATATAGCTGATACTAACTTATATGTCCCTAACACGCATACATGTTTTAATATTTCGCCTTAACCTGATAAAAAAAACCTCAAAGTAATTGGTTTTAGATAATTCAAAAGCAATAATGATCTAACCTTAGAATAGCAAGGATATAAAAGGGGATATAATAATAAGGAAATATCTCAATGTGTAATCGTATGTGTTATCAAAGTGAACTTCATTAAGTAATATGTTGAATGATTACAGATAATCAAAGGTTACATTAACTTTTGTCTGGAAAGGATGCATCTTTGGCCTAATTACATGTAATGATATGATTAAAGACGTGAATTGAACGATACGACAATGGTAGTTTTCAAAGAGGCAGTAGTACATTTTAGATGCATAAACTGATCCCCATGTGGTTGACATGATCCTGAAATATTAATCCTGTGTATATAATACATTTGGTATAAACAAATGTTTTGAGAGGACAATTTGAAGACTAAAACTTTCAAAATGCGTGCCATCTAGTCTGACTTGTTTAAAATCGACATTTTTCGAATTAGAACCTTGAAGTTCTGATTGTGATAACACGGATTCTTATGACGTGAACGCAGATGTGCAGCATTGCAGTGATGATATTCTGACCTCTACTCGCTTCAAGCAAATAAGTATATAATACATTACATCAAAAGTCATATAATTCTGAGATGGTGCTACATTATGAACTAGTTTTTTTCTTATTTTAGAATTTCATGTCTTGAAAAATGACATTGATGAATAACATGTGTCCTCTTTTTTCAACAATGAAAGAACTATATGCGTCATTCATTCTTCTTACATCTCAGCTTCTTTGGAAATATTGTGCAATCTTAGGCAGTCTCTCATGAGCCTGAGGGACATATGAAATCCTTTAAGTCATCCGTTATTGATTTTTTAAAAAGAATTTGCTAATCACACTGGATACACGTTAAAGAAATACTCCGTGATGTGTTTGAGTCACATATACCCAAATTTAGACACGGTGTCAGTTGTCGAGAAGGATTGACTGTTGCTGAAAGTATGACTTTAATGCTAAACTTTTGACTATATTGGCAATATAATAAGTATGAGGCCACGATACTGATCGAAAATCGGACAATGACTTGTTTTGATTTGTCAAAAGTAATTTTGAAAGCTAAAAAAAAGTATATAGAAGTAAGAGTTGATAGTGATTGAAAGGCTATGTAACTTCTATTCATGCAAATTGTATGTTTGATTTTGGCTTTATAAATATCAGTATATATATTTATGATTGGTGTTTTGACAAATGAAATATCATTAAAATCAATTGGTGTGTTTTTATAAATAAATTTGATGCATGTGAAACAGTCGATACTTTACCTAAAATGACTAACATTCAATAGAAATAAGCGTCTTTTTAAATCAGATGTATTGGATTAAATGTCATGTCTTTGAAAACCAATATGGAATTGATTAGTTGTCCAATTTCTTTGCAAATTCAGGCCGTAAACAGTGTCAATCTAATTGAAATCAGATCGAAACCTGTCCCTCGTACCTCACTGCGTTCGAAGGATAAGTTTCGAACTGATTTCAATGAGATTGTAAACACTTAGCTTGTGATTCATTTCCATACTGAATTAGTAGCCGTCCTCGGATTATACGATAACTGAAGCGGTTATGATAATCTTCCCGTTAAAACTTAAATGAAATATTCTCTGTCAGTTGTGAACAGAATATTATCAAGCTATATCTTACTTGTTCTCTGAATAGGAGGGGGCGGGATAGCGCAGTGGTTAGCGCGTTCGGCTTCGCATCAAGAGGTCCGAGGTTCGAATACGGCCAGGGGCTCGGCAACTTTGTATGCAGTACAGAACTTTACAGGCAGTAAGGTTTGGGTGCAATGCTACACTGATGCCGATGTTCGCAGGTTTCAACGCAATGCATAGCCACGATGGCGTTGCGGGCTTTCTCCCTGCAATAATACTAGCAACCGCGATATAAATGAAATACTCTTGAAAGCGGCGATAAAGCCCAACTCACCTCACCTAAATAAAAATTACCAAATCTCTTACTGTGAAAAATTAGCTACACGTGATAGGGTGATAGGGTCGGTTGCGGGCTTTCTCCCTGCAATAATACTAGCCGGCCGCGCTTTCAGTGAAATACTCTTGAAAGCGGCGTTAAACCCCAACTCACCTCACCTCCGCGATATCAGTGAAATACTCTTGTAAGCGGCGTTATACCCCAACTCACCTCACCTCACCTGAATAGGAATAACTAAACCTCGTTCTGTGAAAAATCCTTACCTACACGTGATAGAATGATAGGGTCGGTATCCTTGTTTAAGTTTAGTTTAGTTCACACATTCATCCCAAAATTTCAAGGCATTTTCCTTTTCCATTGATACTGGAACAAATGTCTTACATAACGTTCAAATGGTGACAGCACTACGAGTCCATGGTTTAATGTCTGTTTGCAATAGAAAGGTTTTTAAACTGCCATTTTACTCCTTGGCGCACGATATTTGTTGTACATTAACGATTAAAAAGCATCTATTTTGAACCAATGAGCATAACAAGGTTCAATGTCAGTAACAGTCCGCCGCTAATGGCTGAAATGTTACTCAAGCGTTGCTAAACAATAACGCACTAGCTCACTCTGCAACAGTCAGTACTTTTCTATTAAATGACACCATCGGTGACGGTTTACCCAATTGACCCAATCGTCATACTTTGTGTTCCATTAATTCGCATCGTGATGCAAAGCAAAACATTTACATTTTCTTTGATATTGCTAAATCCATATTTGACTATATTCTGTAAAGACTAAATATCATATTAACATTCCGAGAACTCGCTTATCATCGCTATAACTGATAATGAACAAATTTCATGTCATGTTCCTTTTTTGTTATTAACTGTTATAACTGTTACTTTGAATTGCTTACTCAATCCGTTATAATCACCTTATTCGAAATGGTAATTTTCTTATGAATATCGATATTTTCTTACCCTATCAGGAACGTTTCAACAATATCAAAAATCAGCTCTGAAAATCAAAGTTTGCGTGACAAGGGATAATCTTCTTAATAAACAAAATATTTATCTAAGAAACGTGAAATTTGATTTAATTGCGTTAGCTGAATTGATGGATAGATGATGTAGGATCAGGGTAGAGTTCTAATCACAAGTCGTCATTCTACTGACATGACATCAAATTATCAAACTGATGTTCCGTGTGATCAACTTTAAGCTATTATACTTCCGTCCATAAGAGTTACGAGAAATGAATACGCTTGGCTGGGGAGATTTTATTGCGCTTCACTCACCTGTACATACGAGCTATTTTGATGGAATGAACTTCATGACATCGTACATTTACAAAATAGCTTAATTGGTTCATAAATAGGACTTCAAACACTCTCATCACACCTACATCGTACACTATTTCAGAACATTTTCTAAAAACAATAAATCTTATTAATCACACATTATGCTGTCCGCATTCAAGTATCGATGTTTCCTTTGTTAATCTGCCAATTTTGCGTCTCTTATAGACACCGTAAATGTCATCGAATTTTAATGGTCAATGCAACCTAAAGTTAAATTGCCTTGTGATTCCTTTTTGCTATCAAATAAAACTTTTATTGGCTTAACATGCCACCTTCACGATTACAGAGGGTAAAATCGAAACAATATCATACCGAAGCAATACTTGCATTATCCCTTGACAACTATCAACTAAGAATTTGTTTTATCATCTATATCGACATTGACTATTTAACAGTCACCAGACCATTAAAATCAGCGGCAAATTGCTTCTCCGGTGATTTAAATCTCTGAAGTTTTAAAAATATATGTTATAATTCTGCTAAACAAAAACGAAAGCTTCTGCAAAAGGGCATTTGATATAAAAATGATAAACACGTTCGAATTATTTCAAGACATATTAAAATCCTTACCCAATGGTACAATAGATAGTTCAGCTTTTTTTTTTTTTAACATTTTTTATTCCAGCAATCAATCCGGTAGAGTTACATGGACATGGCAAAAATATGACAGCATTCAGAAGGTACAATATTTGAAGAGAAATAGAATGGCTGTATTAGGTACATTGGGAATACAAATGTAATATATAATTAATTTTCTAGTATGCTTGATAGTGGAGACCATTTTTTTTCAAATGCATTAGTTTTGTGATTTTTACAGGCAATACATTTTTCTGTGGTAAAAACTTCTTTGTATTTTTTGAGAGCCTTATCAAACGATAAGGCTTGGCCTCTAAGGCAATAGTTCAGCTTTTAATCAAACAGCAACTAATAAGAACTATACCTCATATAAACCATTTACTATGAAAAGCTAATCTTTATACTAAGAGTGAGATTTATGTTGTTTCTCAGACAATAACTAATATCCAATATCAAACTCATCAAAAACAAAATTGCCTTTTTTCTTTCAGGTAATCTGAGCCGTGGAACATAAATTCTATTCAGTATCAAGTATAAAATCCTAAGACTATTACTGAAGGCTCTTCGAGATAAACCATCCATAAAGTGAAATTGAAGACATAATGACAATTTTTTAGGATACCAATCAGGAGTATCTATTTCACGTGGTTATATCAATAATGAAATATTGCCTTTACCTCATCAAGTGGTGATTGACGATATATCATGTGTCATTCTAATAGTTTATCAGAAAATATATATAAAGTTATAATTGTTATAAATGTAAGACATTGTGATAAACCATATCTAGGTAATAATGACACAGTCGCTTAACTGATAAAAAATCATTTCTTGAATCTATTTACTTTTTAGAATAAATATTTAAATTCTCCACATGGCTGGGTAGAAAACTTGGATTTTGTAAACCTTTCTAAAGCACTTTATAAGATACAAGTGGCACTCATGACAAAATGTTGATTTACATGATGCACTTGCATATTCTGTTAAAATGTTGTTTACCAGATATTTAATTTCTAAACAATTATTGATATCGACAATTATTACTTGCTTTATCAAAACATTAATTTAAATAAGTAAATGTTTCTATTGTCAGGAATTTGAACCAACAATTCTAGAAATATTACATACCTTTTATGTCCGAAATCTTTCCTCGAAGTATCAAACATCTGTTGTTATTTACAATTATTCTTTTCAATATATAAACATTTATTCGAATCTGTAAGTGTTCCTATCAGAATTGATATCTTGATTTGTGACAGATAAGCAATTACATATCCTTTGGATCTGAAACCTTATGATTACCAAACACTTGTTGATAAGAACAATGTTTCTTTTCAGATTAAAAAAAATTCTGATCTCTTGTATTTTCTGTGAAGTAATATCATGATTTGTGAAAGATTAACAAGTACATACCTATGAAGTTTGACAGCAATCCATGGATAAAGATTGCAACTAGTTTTGCAACTAAATAAAAATATACTGCATGTGAACAAAGCTTTATTAAACGTTCATACAGTTGGACCATCGGAAGCCAACTGTTCTGTTATCAATGTTTCTGCTGTCTTGTAACAGATGGCACTGTGACAGTACGACAAATGTATCATGCCTGTAGAGTCAGGGTGTTGGAATAATACTCCAGATAATATGGAATCAGTGATGGGACTCAAGTGCAAATAATTCACAACAAATTTCCTTGCCCTGCTTTTCATGACACTAGAACAATATATCATCAAACTGTATTGTTCTAAAACATATAGGCGATCATCAGGCATATAAGAGGTCCCTTGCACACTGGGTCTACTTTTTTCTTACATGGCTTGGGAGAAAACTTGGCAGATTAAAAAAGCACGTTGAGGAAAAACATCGATACTTGATAGTAGTTCGCTCCTTTTGTTTATGATGTTCTCTCTCAAGCCGAGTATGGTAAGCTTCTCTTTCATGCACATTGTGACTCTGGTAACTGTAATCTGTGCACAGAAGAGAAGCTTACCATACTCGGGTTATTATATATCGAGTGCAACACACCGCCCATTTAAGCTGTGCATTATTGCTGTTATCAAATTTCTACTGTTAATCACCATTGTCAGTTTTTCGACAATAAATGAAGTTTAAAATGATAAAACCGTGTTGATACGAAAGCAAAACATCTCAAAGACACTTTGACTTCAGTTTCAGTCCTACTTAAGGACGTGATCCTCTTTGCCTTATCGATTGGCTACCTCACTGCATGGTTGAACAATTCTGATCGTTAGGCATTAAGTTTTCAAAAGCGTTCTGTCGGGGTCAATTAAAGCATATAAATTATATCAAAGGATTATATGAGATTATTTGCTGAAAAATCGTTAAACCTTTAACATGATGAACCCTTGCAACTAAACATTACACGCTCAACTTCACACATGAACTCAAAATGTTAGATCTTGCTGAATAACCGTTTTGAGATGATAGTTACAAAAATACTCGTTACGAGCACATTAAATATTCATTTTTGAAAAACTGGTGAAAATGATCAATTAATATCAAATATAGGTTGAAAAGAAAACAAAAGGAAATATAAACTTTCATTCCTGTAAATCATGTGAATAAATATGTAATCATAAGAACATAAATACACGTGATATATTCAACAGTAAAACAAACACGTTTCATTTGAAAATGTCAAATACAAATAATTTGAAGTTGATTTATACACCTTGAAGAAAGTATTGCAACACGAACGTGTTTTTATTTATTTCTAAGCAAACGCGACCTGAACACATTAGGTGTTCACAGTTCTATCAAGAGCTCTTCTGATAAATTATTTACCAAAACGATATGGAATCAAAGGCCCCATACACTGCTAAGCGTCTTCAGTTCAGTAAATGAAGTAACGTTTAGAAGCAACCATATTCGCTCCTTGGGTTTGGAACAAATACTGACTTCCTGTTTTGTGTCTTTGTCTCTAAAACTCAGCCTCATGTTGATGCTTGTTATTGTAAATACGGAGTGATATTTTAATCGGAACACTTACCCGTATTATATACTCACCAGAATGTTGACCGCCTGAGATATTCAATATCACAGGACCATTTGGATCATTATATGAACTCTAGAATATCACAATAATGAAAATGAGGGTGGCCTTCTACTTCTTTTGTTGAGTATGGATGAAATAGTTATTATGGGATTACACTATATGTAATAGTAAAAGTTAACCCCTTAGTCTTGACAACAATCGCCACACTGTACAACATATGAGAATTTATTCACAAGATAATGGTTAATTACTGGGTCTCTTCTCCTTTTTCGGAGCTATGTTATTATACGTAAACATTCCGTTTATATTCGTTAACGATCAAGAAAGAGTATTTAGTAATCATTTGGAACATAGATACCTGTCAAAATGGGACGATTACGCTTTTAAAGAGAATGAATAAAAAGTCACTTCCATCAGTTTGTCTGTTTATAGAAGCAGTTTGCAGCTATCATTGACAAGTTCTCAGGAATTTAGCGGGTTTATTTTAGGAGTAAAAGCATCCGTTCAGAGTGTCATTTAGACAAAACGCCAGACACAGCCAAAACACATTAGCTTGTGTTAGCAAAAAATAAAACTCTATTTAAAGACGTGATCTTCTTTGCCATATCGGTCGATTGCGTTGTTGCATGGATGAACAAATCTGATCGTTAGGCTTTAAAATTTCAAAAGGGTTCTGATGGGATTAATCTAAGCATATAAATTATATCAAAAGATCACATGAGATTATTTGCAGATAAATCGTTAAACCTTTAACAGACCTTTTCAAGTACACATTACACGCGAAAGATTACCAATAAAGTCAAATTGTGGAAAATGTTATACTTTAATAGCTCAATTCTATATGATAGCAGCATTCCTGACCAGTATTAAGAATATAGGAGACAAACGTCCCCAGAAAGTTGAGACAGAAAAGGTTTCAATAACACCACATTACCGAGTACGAGCTGTTGAATTAAAGTGGAGCATGTTTTACTTTTCTATGTGACTTAGATAGAGCCAAAATATCAGAGAGACAGACAGACAAGTTTATTCAGTAAAAGTCCATAGGCCCATGATACATTCATTTCCTTAATTCATAACCATAACTTGTCTGTCTGCCAAAATATCATCTCATATGATATGTAAATCGCTTGTCTTAAGTTACATATTTATCTCTAAGGCCAAATTAATGACATTTTCATGTCTTTCATTGTAGATTAAAAACGGTAACATAAATGTTGAGAAGTCGAAATACCCCGTTCACTTTACATGAATTGTAGATAAATGACCTTATAATCAATACCAATTTACACATTTCGTGGTGTCTGCTATAAACATGCTTCCAAAAATACGTTCGAGGTTTTTGCGCGCGCCATTTTAATTTTTTAATTCAAAGATACAACCAGTACTTGTCGATGAAAAAAACCCATTTATGAGGTTTGACATATTTGACCACAAAAACATACTCTGTGCCCCTTTAAGAACTGGAAATGCACGAAAGAAATGGAAAGATTTTGAGACTTTTAATACAATATAAGGTAGGTATAAGTAAGTTTTGATAACTAGATCATTCAAATCTAAGATCCAATAATAGTTTTACATTCAGTGTTGATAATGACGTTTAGTTAAATATTGTTATTTGTGAAGGCTTTATGGCGTGAAAAGGATATTTAAAAAAAAGATTGTTTTCATGAAATAATGTGTAAAATGATTTATCCTCTTTTAAAGAAATAAGGACACCATTGCAGAGATATATGTATACATATTTTGTATTCTGCACTGATAATGCATTTTATTCAATGTACTATATATATTAAATGATTATAGAATCATTTTATGATCTTTAATCTTTATCCAAATGTTGTCAGCGTTTCAGCAAACGAATTAGGATTACGTTTATCCAACATTTTTCGAATTAGTGGAATCGTCATATACGAAAAGTATATCAATGTTCTAAATGATAAATAACTTTAAGCATTGTTTGTTAAGTTACAATTTGCAATTTCAGGAAAAGACATAAAATGTCGTTCATTGTAATTACAGATATATGGATTGCAAATTCGACGGCTGCCTTGTTACCTTTTAAATTAATATGATCTAATAGATGGGGGTACTGAAAAAGCCTCTACAAAAATTATGTGAGTAAGACAATGTAACAATTAGAGATATAACTAGCGAAAATGAGTTTGAATTAATTTCCTTATATGACAGTATCGTCAGGCGGAAATTTTAAATTCAACGATCAAAAGTTTGGTTACTGGTATCTAATTATTCAATAACGTAAATGAGTTTATTTATTGGGTGGTATTGGAGTTTTCTTTGCCACGTAAGGCCGACAATCAGCGACGGCAGACATAACGTTGTATTCGAGCATGTTTTACAATCTGTTTAAACACAATACAATATCAAGGATCTTAAAGGTTTGAGTGACATTTCAAAAAGAATCAGCTGACTTCTTTCTTAGCAATGATTATTCCTTCTTTCAAAGACGAACTGCAGTTGTCCAACCTGAATCAGATTGGTGCCGTTGTGTCGGCGAGCATTGATGCGATTTCAAAAGCATGACCAAACAAAAAAAAACAGGAAGACAGTTGTCATCATTCACAAATCAAGTTGTTTCTCAAAACACCTACGACAAAGAATGATGATTAATTGAACTTGAAATTTTAACAAATGTAAAAGGATATCTCCATTATTTGCATACTAAATGTCATTCATTCGAACTTGACAAACTTTGAAAGGTATTAATTCCAATACTCTGACACTTGATGTGACAGCATACATAAGTCGCATTAGAATTCTTAAAGTCGGTATTTTGATGAAAATCTTTTAAATTAAAAAAAAACAAATCCGTTATGTGTTTAGCTAAAAGCTGGCACTGTGTATTTCTCATGGAAATTTGAATAAATGCTCCCTGCTGATTCTGAGACTTCTCAGTTGGAGGTGATGCGAGCAATTCTCACTTCACAATCTCATTACTAATTAATGATCACTGTGAATCATGATTGACACGTTCCTATCTAAAGATCAGACACGGAAGTGAAAAAAACCCTCTTTCGGTTTTAATACTTTTTTTTTACTGAAAATCCTCCTTTCAAGCTTAATCAATAATTCGTTTGAACATTAGATGTCGTAAAAAGTGTTTGGAGTCTGGCGACTTAACAAAATATAATAGCTACAATTGGAATAGGTTTTAACATATAGGTATCTAAACTTCCAGATGAAAAAAGAGACTCTATAGCGAATGCTATAACCAGTTTCGATTACAAGTAGCTTTCTAATTGACCTTACATTTAGAAATAAATATTCTAGCTGAGAAAAAAACATGATAACACATTATCCTGTCATATCATGGAGGAGCATACCTTTTTAACAGTATATTATCTGACATATTGAAAAAGTACATAATCGGAGCAAATTCAGTTTCACACCTACAGCATTCGTGGCAGCAATGTAGATAATATAATAGTATACAAGTAGTCGTAGCTGTACAATTGATTTTGATGTACTGACAGAAGTGATAGCAGCAACATAAGTAATAATAATATCAAAATATATATGAAATAATGACTCCAAGAAACAGCTGCATATATATAGCTATGCGAGAAGTTGGTCACCCTAGCACGAAGGAAAGACAAACTATTTATCTTAAAATGACCTCGTTCTGACTTGGCCAACATCATAAACATGTTTTATTGATTGTTCTCGCTATGGTAACAGGCGGTTGAGGAAATACGTTGCAATAGTCTGTATTAATTTCACGTCAATAAAAATACAACTCAATGACTCACAGAAGAAATGAGTGGAAATCGTGAAATTGAAAACTTCTCGGAGGGGGCTTTGTTTATTTTTTTGGGTACATTTAGGGAGTGATTGGCACTTCGATATTGGCCCCGTTCACGGAGTCGCGACGGCGAGTCCCTTGATGAAATGTTGGCAATCCATCAACACCGATCCAGATTACGAAGTTGAGAATAAAACCATTTTACCATTAGTTGTGTATTCTTATTTTGACTTATTATACTGTTGTTTTATCACGTGATTGAGAACCGCTTTTTTGTAGAAAGTTTTAACATATTTACCAAAACAGGTTTGACACTTAAATATCATAGATAATATTCTCTCTCACTCCCTCTCTCGGAACTGAACTAACTGCTTGTAAATCAAGTCAAGATTTTAATTTTATGAACTTTTGTCTGAGGCTTCTTTCTAATATTTAATAAAATAATCGTTTTTAAGGATTATTTATCTTGACTATAACGACCGAACACCCTTTCAACCACCACACAGTCACCGACTAAATTAAGCGGTTATGAACAAAGAGCAAGACTGCTAAATGTGTAAAATCTTACTTAACTTATATTTCATTTCACATCATGGACATTAGTTACATGCAATATATTTTAAAACAGTCAAAAATTAATACACTGCTCGAAAGTCATATTTGAATAATAATAAATAATAATAATGAATACGCAATTAATAGATTTAATATTTAAAATTTTCATAATTGTTAAATCATTACCATAATTTTTATAAAAATAATGCTTTGAAGAATAATTTAATGTTGTGACTGTATATTTTATTTTCAAAATTCGTAAAAGGATTTTGTCGATCTAGGTTTTACCTACTGTCTGGATCATAAACAGTGTCATACGCTACCAGATACAACCTGTATCCCACGCCCGTTAGCGAGGGTCAAGTAACTTGATACTCTTTGTTTACTGAACAGGTTAAAAGCGTTTCCGAGCAATGTTTGCAAATACGCAGCGTCAAATTTTTCTCCATCGAGGAGTATGAACGCAAACGTGACCGAACCATGTTTGCTGACAAAGTATGTCGGAAATTTCACCTAGATGATGAGAACAGGAAAGAGAAAAGTTTTATCATGAGAAAATTAATCCTGAGCATGATTTAAGGACGAAAGAAATATAATCAAATCCAAATCGGCCATAGTTCGAAGAAGTTTTCTACCGTTAGAAATCATTTTAACCATTTCAGCTTCTTAACGTACATGGTGTCATATTTTCTTCTCCTCTTGCAATATCATCTTTCATGAACAATAGCATCCCCAATTTCACATTTTCAACTGCGGCCTCGATGTTTTTACATTTTATAGTCTTCTATATTCTCTACGCAAGTTTGTACATTGATGGTCGTGGAGCGGTTTTTTTAAATATCAGCAAAAACTAATCTCATGTGCTATTATTCAATGACATCTATATATCCTATTTAATGTTAAAAACATAATGAAATGAATTCTAAAACGATAGGAATGATATTCATTTATACACAAAAATATAGTACAGTTAGCTTCTCTGTTATTAATGTGAGTTGATATGCAAATAGTAATTTAATAATTTAATTTAATACTTAACAATATACATTAAACAAAATCAAATGAAAGCTTGCTTTAGATTTAACTTTTAAATCCGGTCAATAAGGTAAACCTATCTTAGATACATTATAATGACAACGAATTCAGATGAAACATGTTTGAAAGAAATGTCTTCTCTTGAGAAAAGATCTCATATTTCAAATTCAAATTTCAATTTTGTATGAGATTTTGGGGTGATGCAATTTACATAAAAGACCTTAATGAATTCACAATGGTAATCTAGGGTTGACAGGGACGCTGTGTATGAGTAAACTCTGTTGATGTCTTTGCCATTAACACAATATTAAGATACTTGACAACATTCATATTCATAACCCTTGAGACATTCATAAACATAATCCAATAGCGTGAGCTTCGGGTTGACATTTTTACAATTTACATTAATATGGTAAGATATATAATGACGTGTATAATATAACGTTAATGAAATTCAGTCTCTAATCCCGACCTGACAAGAGAGCCTGACTCTGTCGTACAACAATGGAGCAAGGTTGTCAAGACGAGATGAGAGGAGAGATAAGAGAGACACGGTGTTTGTTCCTTAACTTGACGCTATCTCAGCTACGGCAGGCATGATTGTCATGTTACAAACATGATACCTCCAAGTGTCCAGCCTGTTTGTTCAAGATTTCTGTAATGATGAGGGATCAAGGGTTCAGCTGCTTTGTCACTCTTCTCGATTGAAATACACATTCTGTGTACAAGGTGTTAATCCAAAAGGGATCAAGTTGACACGATTTGATCTCTATTTTATAAAACACCGGGAGGTATGTCACAATTTAGCTCAAGTAGTAAGGATCGGATGATGATTTTATTTAATCTATTTACATTGAATAACGTTCAACGTTTAACGCATAATGAATTGCAATGGTTCCTACGCGAATTCCATACAAAGTAGTTCATGTTATTTTGCTAATTGCATTGATAGCATTATTTGTATTCAAAATTGATTTAAATTGTATGTATACATTATAACATAGGAAGCAAATAACCCCATCTTATTAGCATTTTGTATTTACGTTACTTTACATGATTTTGTAAATGTCTTTCGCAATGGGGCACGTGTCCCATTCAGAGTGATTAAAGCCCTTACGAGCTGAGAGGTAGTATGCTTGACTGTGGCATATCAAGTGTGATCTTTTGTCAGTCATAGCTGTGGTTTATGTGCTTATGGTAGCATCTTGCGTGTTGTACGTGTAGGATCATAAATAAGCTTAACATAAGCATTACTGTTGTCAGAAAAGTGTCCTATTAACAGCAATACTCCCCAATCACGCATACCAAACGACTTAGTGATAGACGTATCATAACAAATCTGAACACCTATCTTACGGGTAATCTGCGTCTTTTAAGGTGTATCACCTGCCGAAACTCACCTACATGATATGTTGTATTAAAACACACCTGTAATTTATAGCCCTTGCTCAAGTTGGATTATTTTGTCAATACACTGTCTTCGTGAACGCGACACGAAGCATAACACAAGGGATTCGTTCAAAGTTTATCATAACAAATTTGCCGTGTCACAGTCTTTATATCTTTTAGCTAGGTAAGCCCGAACAATCTTGACCGCTTTTAGAACTTGATGTAGGATCTCCATAATCAAAAGACTGAAAATGTCTCAGATAAACCAAGTTTCTCACATCAGTGCGTTTGTTGTCTTTTCCACATGCGCTGTTTTAACAAGAAGATTTCATTCACCACTCCCTGAAATAGCATATAGTCCTTTGTACGATCAAAGTATACTGTGAAACATCTATCGTTAATTTATTCGTAATAACGTTATCAAGCATAAGTACACATTTATCAATTATACGCGTACATGGAACATTGGTAGCAATACATATCAGCTTCGGGAAAGGTTAAAAGTATAAAGTTTGCTTTATTTAAAATAAATATTCACATTAATAATGTGTAAGCCATTAATCGTAATAGAAACGTTTTATTTGAGCAACGATTACAAGATAAAGTTTATCGATTATAATTACAAATGGTACTCAGTAAAGCACAAAGTGGTGTTAATGCTTAAAATGCATGCATGCATAAATAGTTACAAATTTGCTAGTTTTTAACTGATGTCCATGAACTGTAATGATAAGATCGAGATCAGGTGGCAATATACTCTCACAATCATTAAACCTGTCTGTTGTTCTTCAAGCCAACATGTTTATCAATAAACATGCAAATGTAAAAATAGTGGTTGTACCAGAGAGTAGAACATTTAATCATGTAATGTTATCTTTTTAGCCTGGTTGGCGAGTAGGGTAAGTCAATGCTGTGTTTAATATCTCTAATGGTATGGGTTCGAATCCTGCAAGAAAATTGACTCGAAAAAATACTGGCATTGAAATTTTGCACACGGCGTGGTCCACAATACAACTAAGTTGAATTAATCTGAAAGTGTTCCATTTCTAATGATGCATGAATTCAATTTAGAATGAAACTCGTGGACAATTCAAAGAACGATTTTGTTTTACTTGTGGCCCTCAAACTGAAAGTTGGCAGGGAGCAGGTGTTTTCTATCAACTGATTTGAAATTATCAATTATTTAAGAATGCTGCCGGTCCCCTTCCGTTTGAATTAAGCTTGTTAATTGCTGCTTAGTGATTGGTGTCTGAAGATTTGGTGTTGTCAATGCAGCTAAGATTTTCTTAGATGGGTATAAAAAGGTAATGTTGTGTGAACATAATATTGTACACGATATATCAAAACACTCTAGAAATGAATTAACAAACGCTTTCCAATTTGCATAACCAACCTTAGTAAAATGTCTGTTATCAACATACAAAATGCTCAAGGTGTTAATATTATGTATGTTTGTGTAATCGAACTACTTCATTTTTATCTAAATGTTCATGTTTGACATAGATTCGTTACAAAAACTAAGATTAATTTTTAACGTGTAAGTGAGTTATTGTTTGGCGCGTGTTGATTTTCAATGAAATAAAGTTACTGATGTTTGATAATTCTATATATTAAATTTACTGTTTTATTTTCCCAGAGTATTGCAATGCATTTAAAGTAACACATACCTCAAATATCACAATAACAACCATATTGCACAGACCGCGCATCAAAATCAAAGTTTGGTCAGTTTATATCATGGTTGTTGCGCAAAGTTTGTTGCCCTTTGTTTTGCATGATGAAAATGTAGTTGATTGTTTGCACAAGGTTGTTTACTATGTTGCAATATGTCGTTGACAATACTGTTGCACAATATTCTTTATTGTGTTGTACACGCAACATGTCGCTAGTGGTTGGTGTTGTATAAAGTTTTAAATTGTATTGCACAAGATATATACTCATAGATTGCGTTGTACAAGGTTTATCTATACAGTAGACTAAGTGTATTCTCTTATTCATCTTTTATTTAGTTGTTCTTTGACAGTTTAGAAATGATAAGCTTAGTATGTATATCTTCCAATTTTGTCAAAGTTAATTAGAAAATTACCGTATAATTGGGATATGATGACTAGGAATGACAAATAGATATTCGTTACATCCTTTCAATTTTTTCACGTTGACTGACAGGATATTTTCTAATTATTTTGTTCTCAGTCTCGATTTTGAATTTATTTGTTTCTGTTTGACTTGACATGGGAATACAAATTAGTGTACATCTCATTTGATACTTTTCTTATTCCAAAGACATATTGGTAATGTCTCACTATATATATTTATAAACTCTCAGACATATCTTGTACATTCCAACAAAAATAACAAAGAAACTTAAGTAACTAAATGAAAATAAACGAGTATACCTTAGACATGAAAAAATTACAGATACATTAATGATAAAACTTTTCATTTGGAAATGTTATTTTATCAATTTATCACATAACAGTGAGTTAATACTCTTTCATTTCCGTTGAAAAAAGGTGTTAAGATTTAATGCTTATATTCCGTCAAGTCGAACCCAAAGAAACAGACATTTCAGTTATGTAAGGGCTTTTTAAAATGTTTAAATACTGTTAATTCAATTAAATGAGAAACGGACGTCACATCCTTTCTTCGTTAACCCTTCAACGTTCATGCATTTATAAAACAATGAGTACCTTATGGTTTTCTTCTTTAATAGTATTGTATTTTTCGTGTAGCCTCCAACATTCATCCAAAATATCTTTCATTGACCGTATGTGCAAGATGAGATTATTTCTTCATTTATCTACATATATTTGTGTTTTCTTACAAATGAAAGACGATTTAATGTTAACCGAATGAAGGTCTAAACTATACAGGTAGGAAAAAAGAGGTGGTAGGTCATATGTATTCGATGTTATTATTATTATTTGATTGAACATACATCAACATTTGGTATTTAAAAAACAGGTAATATTGAGTATTTTAAAAACATGAAATATCTTACATCCTCAAAATGACCCTGAATTGAGCATTCAATATTTATGTAAATAAAGATTTCATTTCTAACGAGGACACGAAAAATAACACTTTGATAAATGCTAAATATATACTAAACTGTCTTATATATGTGTTCCAGTGAAGAGGAATCACTGCAAAGTATTGAGGCTTCTTCGCCAGACAAGAAGATTGAAAGGTTGATCTGTAAGAACCGAAATCCTTTTTATGATCTGTTGTAGGTTTTCTGTTTCAAAGTGAATGGATCACCATCTAACATGAAAGTGCCTTTTCTTAAGCTTTACCGTAGTAATGAAGGTTAAAAACACATTTATAAATAGTCGTGAAACATTATCCATCTGGCTGTAGACAAGGAAAGTGAAATCCTCTTTAACAGGGTCAACTTAAACAGTGTTCAATGCACACAGTCCTTAATTAAAAAACTAGCCTGGTTCAAGTATTCAGCTAGCTTAACACTATAAGCTGGTATCCACCCATGTGAAGTCAGTGTCGTATTTGATGTTCATGTGTTTGTCATGTTCATGTGTCATGCGTCTAAACCTAAGTTCCAACCATTATATGTGAAGCTTTGTGCTGTGTCCCTTTTATAAGACTCCCAATTATAATCATTATGTTTTAACCGATATACACATTGATTTCGAGTCCTCATATAGTTTGATAAAAAAAACCTGAAACAAATGCAACAATACGATTAACACTTTTGACAGTTTAACATTCAGGTTAGAATTTCAATTCGATGACAATTGTCAGTCAATCCTTTTTCTTCTAAATGAGGTAAGGTGAGATGGTTAGGGGTGTAACACTGCTTTCAAGAGTATTTCTCTTGTATCCAGTATTATTGCATGGGGAAAGCCCGCAACATTTTCATCGTCAAAGTAGTGATTATTCTGAACATTACCATTTCAATGCTTTTAAGTTAGCATAGTGGCAATGAGCAGGGAAAAAGACGAGATTTATTTTCGAAAACCGGACAGTGGTGTGCGTCAATGACTCAAACGTTATAATGGAAACATATTTATGAAAGACATAACCATATATATTGGTATATTGGTATGGATATGGTATTGCTTAGTAGGTCATTTAATACATGGAACTAGGATGCAGAATTTCGACCTCTTTTATATATATATATATATATATATATATATATATATATATATATATATATATATGGCCGTTTCAAATTTACAATCGAAAAAAGAAAATTTAATAATTTTGGCATTTAAGAGATAAAGGTGCAACTTTGGATAGGCGATTCGAATTTTACTCATGTCCATTGATATGTTGGCTCTATTTAAGAGACATACAAAATTCAAGAAAAATACTCTGTGTCACTCTCAGCATTCACGGTTGTAGATGATAAATAAGTCTTAGAGACATTGAAAACACATTTCTGATAAGTCAACATAAAAAACATTACCATAATTAGTAGAAAGCTTACTTACCTAATACTCTACATGGTCTATGTGATTTAAAAAATTTAAAAAGAGTCAATGATATGATGAAACTAAAACAAGGGGGCAAAATAATTCGATGAGGTAATAATGTTTAATGTGGTGCTAAAGCAACCATTTCCTCCCAGATGTTCTTAGATATATAATTCAATACAGTTAAGTGTTCCTTAACGGCAGTGCATGTTACACCAACTAATCTCAAACTGAATTTAAATTGATGTAATTGAGCTACAGTTTTTCTACCAACAATTGCATGAATGGAAACATTACTGCTTTTAAAGGACAGTTAATGGTTACCCTATCAAATCAGTGGAGAGATTTTTCAAACATTTTTGGAAAAATCTAACTTTTAATGAAACCCTTTACAAATACCATATTGCTAATAATGTTAATATGAGTAAATAAATAAACATTCTGTGAAATGTTTAACCAATTAAATTATGAAATAAGTACATTCTGGTTTTAGTTTCTTTAATATAATATGAAAGCCAATTGAAGAAGCATACTTAGTTCTTTTATAGAAAAAAACGGCTGGTAAAATCATCGCAGTAAGCACAACATTGACATATTTATTTCATACAAAGTTGACAATTTTCTCATTAAGAAAGGCTTGTGGTATTCAGACCTAAGGAAAAGCAATTGATCTTGCACAGTGCTTTGTCCTGTATGACTTTGATGCTGGCTCAGGAAGCCAGACAGGGAGATTAAATCGGTGATAGGCGCATAAGGTCCTAAATCCTTTTTATGACCTCTTGCAGGGTTTCTCTTTCAGACAAGGTACTGAGAAAGACATTAACTACATCTCACGTGAAAGTTCTATGCTAGATATAGATGCAAAGCCGACAATGTTCAAATGGTGTATATATTGTAATGGCAATCACTAAAGGCAAGTGACAGTGGACAAGAAGTGATCTAGAAAAAAATGCAAACTGCAATGATTGAGTAATTGAAACGATTCATTTAAGAAATTTGCAAAATATTTTAAAAATAATATCGCGTTTTTTTGTATGTGAAGTTTTTTCGTTTAATAATGCACAATTTCAAAGCATTGAGTTGTGTCTGTACAATGACACGTAAACTGTTACTTCCACAAAGGAAGAGTTTAGTGGCTTGAGTGAGCAAAATAATCACTTAGATAAACACTACGATAATCATGCAAACGTTATGAAGTGATATAGGCCGATATCACGTCTTGGTCCTGTTGAATTGCCCTTTATGTGCAACACAGGATTGGGACTGCTCAGAGACATGCCTGATGATCAGCATCCGGTTAACTATTTTGACCTGTTTGTACATGACGATGACGAAACGATGGCCACAGAAACCAACAGATACCTTCACCCAAAGGTTGAATGTTGAGGCAGTGGTATGAAAGAATTTGAGGTAATCACTATGATCGACGTCTTTAGAGCAATACTTTACAAGTTTCATCACTATTGTGAACATATTGAAGATATCTTGAATGTAGCACATGTTTCTCCATCTACTGGCCATGCCATGTAATGATCAGTTAGAGATCAGGTGTCCTTTCCCTCATTAATACTGTGTTCATCGTTTTTGTGCAACATGTCAACATGTATATTGATAAACTTACAAGGCATCCCATTCCAAAGCATGATTTAAATACAAGTTAAGGTAATGTAGACCCAAAATAGGATTAAATTCGAAATCGTTTTAAGAAATGAATTTCATCATATGGTTGTCCACACGGTTATAACCTGTTTGAAACTTGTAAGATAAACTTGTATAACCGGCAAGCTTGCGACGCCGGTTATACAAAAGTTTATCTTACAAGTTTCAAACAGGTTATAACCGTGTGGACAACCATATGATGAAATTCATTTCTTATAAATTCAAACGTTGTATTTAAAGCGAAAATGCATTCGAAATGCAATTCTATAGCTGCTTGTCGCACTGACCTACGTACCGGTTACACCAAGACGGATCTCTACCCGTATTCAGACGCATAAACAAAATAGTTCCAAAGACTCGGTAAAAATGACACTTTTTTATTCTACAAATAATACATTTTGTGTATCAAAAAACTAACAATGATTATATTTTTGGAAAAAAGTGGAAAATGTAAAGTTTAATTTAAATAGATCAAAGTTAACAAATAACCCTCGAGTATTTATACTGTCCAGAATCTAGGTGACAGTACAGCGTGTTTTGGCTAGTTCCGGCACGATATCGTATAACCTGCATTTACTGAAGGTTATTTTGTATAACCCTCAACTTTGGGTTCATTGAAATGTATACCGATCACATGACCATGTCTGATTCAATCAGAATGCAGCATATCGTTTACATCACAAAGTCTGAATTTATTCGAAGGTAAACAGTATATCCCCTATAATGTAGTGAAGGTAAAAATACATAGTTGTATATGAGGCAGTAGAGGAATTTCACCTATGCTCACTTATTAGTTAGATTAGCTGTTGGTGCAGTGATTGCTGAAGAATTTGTATTTTTGCAGATAGTCTAATCCAAAATACACTAAAGTTAAATTCATAGTTGGGTAGTTTTGTTTAATAGAACTATTTTTATTTTATATTTTATGTGCTTGACATGGATTCCAAACATAACTAAGATTAATATGTTTTGACGTATTTCCACTGTTATTTGTCAAAGGATAATGTTACATATTTTCTATGCAGTTTTATTTCTCCCCAGATCATTGTGTTGCATTGAAAACAAACCATTAAAATGCAACCAAACTTCAGAGCATGCTATTAAATTCTATCATGGAGTCACCACTGGGGGCTGAGAGCATAAAAGCGTTGTCAGATCGTTGCTTATTGTGTTGTGTGAAGAACATGTCGTTGATGGTCTTGCACATAGTTGTTTATGGTGTTGCAAAATGTTGTTTTCCATGTTGCTTAGAGTTGTTCTTAATGTGTTGTACAATAACATTTCGTTGATGTTGCTGTATAAAGTTGTAGAAAGTGCTGCGCATGGTGGATGCCATTAATGTTGTTGTACAATGTTTATCTTTGCAGTAGACTTAATTTATTTTCTTACATATCCTATGTTTAGTTCCATTTGTTTGACAGTTCAGAAATGATTTTATTTGTATATGAATATGCACGACCCAATTATCCCAAAGTTTATTAGGATTAAACATTAAATAGGAATATGATCACACTGATAAATAAATATCCGTTACATTCTTTTTTTTTGTACTTTGACCAAAGTAATAACTTGCAAATTATTTTTTCTCATTAATCTTGTTCGCCAATTACTTATTTGTTTTTATATAATTTGACCCGGGATATACAAATTGGTGTACATCTCATTTGATATTTTCTTATTCTTATTCTTTTTAGATTTACTGGTAATGTCTATGTTTGATATAGATCTCAGCTATAGTATGTACATTCCCCCCAAAAAAGGAACATATAAGTAACTTCAAGAAAATAAATGAGTATAGCTTAGACATAGAAAAATACAAATGATAATAATGATAGGCAATACTTGAAGAAAGAAAAATATTATAACCCTTATATAACCTTCGAAAAAGAAGTCACATTTGATTTTGATTTTTCATGAAGTCTCAACAGCAGACACAGGTTTGACTATAGGATATATCGAATTATTCAAACTACTCTTCTTATCAGTAAATAGGATATAATTATTACACTTACTTGCGTCAACGCTTGAATGAACTTAGTAAAAATGCACTTTCATGTCAGACGGGGGATTCATTCACATTGTCAGAAATAGAAAATCTACAACGTATCATAAAAACGATTAGGTTTTATATATCAACTGTTCAATATTGCTGTCTGGTAAAGAAGCCAACTAGTATGCAGTGATCAATTCTCCTTTGCTGGTAGCTACATACTTTGCAAGCTGGTATGCGTGTAGCATTTATCAAACGTATCGTGGACTTACATTTCTGATAAATAGATATGATAAATATCATCAGGAGAGAAACAAACTTACTTCGAAGATAATTTACATGATCTGTGACTTATCAAATTAACAAAAAAACAGGCCATTGTAATTCGATGAAATATTGATTACTAATTTTAATGATAAAAGTATTTATTTCCTCGAAGTTGTTGCACCTCAATCTGATAAAGTATTTCTCCTTAACCACGAGAGTTAGAAGCATATTACATCAACCTTCATCCAATTGAATTTAAGTCGATATCAGCAACAGCGTTTTTGTCAGCAATTGCAGTAATGGAAAAAATTACTACTTTTACTGGACATAAAAACCTGCGAGCAGTGAGACACTTTTGTTGATGAAGAACAGGGTCTAATAGCTATAGTGTTTCAGTTGAACATAAAACTAACTACGAAGGCCTGTAAACGATATGTGAAATGAATTTTCTTTCCTTTTAATACTATTTTGCTCAAAAACAGTTTGCATCATTCTCCTAGGCCCTTCCTTTCTTAACTGAACAATTGAAAATACTGTATGTCTACACTGACTGACAATTGATGCTTCAAATGTTCAAATGTTCCAGTTTAAAATTTAGTAAATGTTGATCGAGTCATTTTCATGCATGCTTAAGAAATGTGTATGGCATAGAATTATGGCATGAATTTGACGGAAAGCAATGAGTTCAACACATAGGGTGCACCCATCCCAAACAAAAATTCTTTACAAGACATTAATGCAAGAATCAAATGCCATGTAGGAATGTTCTTGATGAATTACACAATGGCTTCATGTCCGTCACGATGACTTATTGACTACGCCTCTCAGAAATCAATAGTGCGTTTCAGCTTTGGAGAACTATACCGCCCATTGTTTTAAAATTTGTATATGATGCTTTGAAATCCTCTTTTTGTTAAGAGTTGTACCGAAGATTCTACAGACACAACAAATCGTTCTCAATTGTGTACATCAAATTGTTTCATTTAAGTTGCATACCTTTATAACAGAAGGCTAACCATGTTAGTCTGTATGTCAAAACTATGAATCTTGGAATAAACAAAAGTGAAATTCAAGTATGTTACTTCAACATATGTTGATACTTTTTTAATGTTGTCACGTATATAGTTCTCGCAACAAATGTTGCCAACTGTACTAGTTCCATTGTAATCCTGCATATAATGAAGAATGTTAAATATTTTAACTTGTTTAACTTGGTGTCAAGTTTTGTTATTGAATGTATCCTTTAAACAAAATGTCACTGGATTTATAGTTATAGTTAATCATTGAGGAGAAATGGGTGTTGAAATTAACTTCATTCAAGTGCTTGCTATTTTTTCCACCTTGACACCTCTCAGTTTCATCTGCTGAAATAAAACTAGGATAAGGCCACAGACCACAGTTATTTACAACTACCTCTATCATCATTTTCTTCAAACACAGCCAATTCCCTGCCATATATGGTTGGCCATTCAGCTTTTGCACACTGACAATCCTGCCATCGAACAGTTCAGTTAAAAAATGACAACAGATTTTGCGGTCTCAAAGACCGATAAGCAGGGTAAACAAATGATCAATATGTCAAGGCAGGTCAGTCAGACTCGGCCTTCAACTTGGGGTCAGATTGCCTGCTCACACTTGCACCATACATTGTCTCTGAATTGATTCCATGTGTTGGTAATAGTTAATCATGGAATTGTTGGTTGTGGCCATAAGATACGTTTTGGAACTAACAAAATTAGTTTGTAGTTTGCAGAAAGGTCGTAAATAGTGGCATACGTAAGACAAAAAAGAAAAGCATATGCTTACTTCTTCATCAGGTGGATGGCAATCTAATATCGAATAAGAATACTTGATATCATGTTAAATATAACATCCCATAGGAAGATTGTGGAATCTGAAGTCCACTTAATTTAAATACGAGGTGGTTATTACTTTTAGGATTGGTAAAAATAAATTGGTGATAAAATTGTAATTTTTCAGTATTGCTAATTTTTTTTATTAATGTTAGTGTCTAACAATCATGAAATAAATCAGGATTTAGGCTCCTTTTTTATATAAATCTCAAGTTAAAGAAACAAAAAACCCATTTTTTGTCATGTCATAAATACTTGTTTGTAAGGAAATAAAAATGTGTTTTGTCAGTATTTCCTTTTTTCAACCTTGATATTTATGTACTGTTTTTTTGTGACAGTCCTCAAATAAACTATATTTTCTTTTCAAATGATACATGTATGTATATTTTCTTTTCAAATGATACATCTAAAATCCTACTTCAAAATACTCTTAATCCATTTTTTGTATCACTATTTCTTTCCAAATCCACATATCCGAGGAAAATACCACTTGTCATAATCTCAATTTGATGAAAAATATTGTGTGATATTTAGCTATTTAAATTAGTAAGATGAGTAGTTTTATGAATATTTGGGGCCATATACATTATCAAACATTACATTTACTGTTAATCTAAGATATCAAAATTATTCAACTGTGTCTAGTTCCATGTTTTTATTTATTTGACAATACCAAGTGACTAGAAAGAAAACATACCAGGTAATATTAAAGAAAAAAGACAGTTGGTGAAACCATTGCAGTAAGCATTTCACACAAGATGGTGTTACGTTTCAGATTTCAGTTACTATGATATAGTTTCAATGCCAAATATCCATGAAAATAAGCATTCTAGTTTTTTTACATAAAAACGCGGTTGGTGAAATAAGCGCAGTGACCAAAGCATTGACATATTTACTTCATAAAAAGGTTGATACTTTTCTCATTAGGAAAGGCTAGTGGCTTTCAGACCCACGGAAAAGCAATTGATCTCGCACAGTGCTGTGGCTTCTATGACTTTGATGCTGGCTCAGGAAGCCAGACAGAGAGATTAAACGAGTGACAGACACATACAATCGCAAATCCTTTTTATGGCCTCATGCAGGGTTTCTCTTCAGACTAGGTAACGATAAAGACATTAACTACATCTCACGTAAACGATCTTTGCTACATTTAAATACAAAGACGACAATGTTCACAAGATGTAGATTAAATTGCTGAAGGCAGGTTACAGTCGACAGGTTAAGGTTAAGATCAAATTTGGATTAAATTGTGGAAGATGCTATTGATGCCATAGTATGTTCAAACTGGTCCATAAATGAAATAAAACATCATATTGAAAAAAGTATTAGAATAATAATATCAATTCATGTCTCAGCCCGTTTTCACCTAAAGTTTTGTTCAATAAAAAATACAATCTATCTCACGGGTACAAACTAGGAAACTGAGGACATTGCCTATCTGATCTTGTGTGCAGCATTAATAAGTGTTCGGATTGATAAAATATTTGTTGTTGAATAAATTGCCAATTGTGAAATTGTGCTTTTTCATACATCATATCTTTGCTGTCTAACAATCATCAAATAAATCATAATTTAGGTTTACAACAGAAAGAAATGGCTTTTTTTAAAAAAGATTTCGTGAGGAAGAAACAAAACACTTATTTTATCATGTCATTTATACTTGTTTGTCAGGCAATAAACATTTTGATTTGTCAGTAATTCCTTTTTTAAACTTGATGTTATATCTATTGTTTATTGTGATATTTACTCCATGCGCAATACACCTTGTTTGACATCAAATTAAATTGCTGACATTAAATAGATACCTTCAAGAAAAGTGTGCAGTATATTTCCATAAGACGCTTAGCGCATGAGTGGGTAAACCGCAGCGTAGGATTTAATTATTTTCAGCATATGTATTTTTTCTTTTCTGCAGACATCTTATATATTATCTCAAAATACACTGAATACTTAAACTATCTTTATTCTTGATAAAACACTACATTTGCTGAATGCAAAAATATATGTTTGTTCATTCCTGAAAGCCACCACTGGACTCAATACCTTATCGTGGTGTGGTGGTTTGCGTGCTTCAGAAACCCTGAGAGCTATGCCAGCTTGAGCTAACATGCTCCTGGTAGGGGCACCCACGCTGGACAGGTCGACGGGTAGAAGCCAGACCAAATTTGAGTCCTTCTAAAACCTGCTTTCTATCTCTCACTATGCCTTTCTTTCCGTTTTTTCCCCTCATCCTGTCGATCCCTTTCTCCCTGATCTGTCCACTCTCTTTTGGATGCCTGTCATCCACGTGTTTAATAACTGAAATATTGTTCAAAACACGTTAAACCCTAACTCACTCATACCTGAAAAACAGTCAGTTTGAATATTATTTCTTTCAAAATCAACTTCCAAGAGGAAATCTGAATCTTACATACGTTTACATATTCACACTTTATAACTTGCTCAGGAGATTTTAAACAAAAACAAACGATAAACTTTTATATAAACCCTTACTCAAAGATTTCGCTGGTGATTGTAATTTTGAAACCAATCTATTGATTGATAAGCTAGTGGCATACTGAAAGAAGATACATAATTCTGTCAAATAAAAGGAATGAAATAGGGATCTACTTGCAGACAAAGTTTTATGTCGCAATAGTCTCAATAAGGGAAATGAAAACGGGAAAATGAGATATTAAAACATATTAATTATCTACAATATACATTAGTTTTTTGGGAAAGGCAAATGAACAAAGAAAACATGATTGAAATCATATTGTCTTTCACATTCTTAGCAGAAGAGCCAAAAGTTCTAGTTTTTCCAATTATGTACATAAAACATTACCCAGAGGGGAATAATTGGAAAGACAACATATAATTTTTAACCAATTTTCTTTAGAAATCGACACAAAGAAATCAGCTAAAGTTCTGACTTTGCAAAGTCTGAAATAATCTTTTCATAGATCAGATCAGGCAAAAAACTTATAGGAAACCGTTATTCGTGATAAATACTTTGTAGAATATAAAATGATTAAGATTTGTAGATGAAAAGTTATTAATATTTAGGGCAACACACATTATCAAACATTGCCTTAATTGTTAATCTAATATCTAATCTAGTATTATCGCAGTTCGCACAGCATTGACGTAGTTGATTCATACTAGGTTGACAATTTTCTCAACAAGGAACGCTGGTGAAAAGCAAATGATCTTGCACAGGGCTGTGGCATCTTTTGACTTTGGTGATGGCTCAATACGCTAGATGGGGATATTAAATGAGTGATATAGTCAAAAGGTCCGGAAACCTTTTTATGACCACTTGCAGGGTTTCTCCTTCAGACAAGGTACTGATAACGACATTAACTTCATCTCCACTCAAAGTGCTATGCTAAATATAGACACAAAGCTGACGATTTTGAAGAGATGTAGATATTGTAAAGCTAATTGCTTAAGGGAAAGGACAGTAACAATGGAGACATTCATGTATGATTGTGATATGATTGTGTAAGGTAATAAAATCTTTAGGGCTTGTTCAGATTGGTCAAATAATGAACACGTTGGATCACTTTGAAAAATATATTATAAGAATATGTAGCAATCACAGTTTATTGATACACAACACCATTATTTCAATGTAGCTTACTTCTTTGTTTATTAATACAGTTATAACTAACATAATTGATGACAAATGTTCACACTTCTTAGACAATACTAAGTGACAAAGTGCACAAGTCAAGTAAGTTCAATTGCTATTATTTCATCTTAATTCTGTTCTTGTTTTTTTTATAATTTTAGTTTCTTTTGTGTGTCAAATCTCTTTTTGACTTTAATATGATTAAAATACAAAATAAAGAACAATGCATCCTGTTGATCTCATTGATACTATATAGTATTAAAAATAACTTTAGTTGAATGCTGTATTGCATAGCACTGGCAAACAGAAGGAATTGGCAATTTCAAAGTGGACATAGTAACACGACCTTGAATATTACAATTATGATGCACCATTTTGCTGAAATTATAAAGACTTTAGTCTAGATGAACAGCATGTAAAAGTCAAAATAAACCTAAAGTCATCAAATAGAACGATATTGCTACCATCATAAAAATATTTTACTATGATGAAGAATATGAAGAAACCAAATTAAATATGTAAATAACACCTAAGAGGTTAAGTTACGAAAACTTTGACATAATACTGAAAAACTGACAGCATTTTTGCAAAAGTCTATAGAAACAAAATGGACAGTTATTGGCTTAATATGACAAACAATTCCACTCAGTTTGTTTCATATAAGTATCTTTGTAAAAAGGATAGGATTTCACTGTTTCAATGAAATGTTTTCGTAGTCATTTGCTCGAGCCCCATTCAAAGTGCCCCTCAGTTTATACCATGTGATTGGAGAATGGATTTCTTTCAAGTCACACAACTCAAAAGCATTTTAGTGTGAAAGTATTTTGTATCGAACTGTGATAGAGCAAGCTTGAAAAAATTATGAAATTGGACGTAAAAATATTTTGATTGATTGGTTTGATTGAAATTGTTGAAGTACCAGTAAATTAATTTATCAACAGTAAATGTTTAAGCCAATGATGATTATCTGTTTGGAATATTCAGGCCTAAAAAGGTCAACTTAAAGTCATATATTGAAGGTAATATCATGTATCAACGAAAGCTAACATAATCATTTGTTAATAAGAATAAAAACAAGTTAAACGATAAAAACCGCGTATAATGGTTTGAAACAAAGATTATCACTTTTGACATTGTTGTCCATTTATTATTCACAGAGCTTTACTTACATTTCAGTGAATATGGTTATGAAGTGAAATTGTTCACAAGCAGTTGAAAGTTCAAGATTATTTTGCCTTTAACGGCAGGTGTCAAAAATATTGTATGTAAATTTGTCACATGTAGAATATACACGTGTTAACTCTCACATTGAAAAAGCAATGCGTTTGCAATCTATACACATTTTTGTAAAAATGGAATGGAAAGGTATACCAAAGACAACTACAGAACCTTGTAAACAAAGTGATTACATTTATCTACATCAGATTCACAGTGTGTGTCTCCTGACTCATAACCATTCATTTGCTGTTCCAGACATCATCATGTATAGGATATTTTATCATGTAGATGAAATATTTGAATGAACGTCATTCATTAAGGGTATCGAATGACGTCAATCAAGATGTTGATGTGAAGTAAAGCATAGCAATGCACATAATAAATGTTATTGCTGATTCGAATGTTATGTCTTACCACTGCATGAAGAGGTGTAAGATGTTTGTCGTATCATTTATTATTTGAATATTTATCTATTTTCCATCGATGAATATATTCTGTTTATGATATTGTAAAAATGATAAAAAAAAGTTCAATAGGTTTTTATTCACATAACGCAAAAAAAAAAAGGTTGACGTGATGCGAATAAAACCGGCTTGCACAGTTTTCATGCACGATGTGTTATATACTTCAAACTGATAGATAATGATATTGACATTTAAGTTATCATCATCATGACAGGCTTTATCCCCACACTTCTTGAAGATTTCTTATCTTGTCTGCATTGCAGCACATGCTTCTCCATCTGCTGATGGCCATGACTTGTAATGATTATTTAGAGATCTGGGTCCCGTTGCACAAAACACTAAGGTGACCTTAAGTCACTAAGGTAGCCTTAGTGCAATGTTAAATGATGGCACTAAGGTTAACCTTAGTGTTAAGTTGTTTTGTGCAACGGCCCCCAGGTGGTGATGTATCCTTTCCCTCATTAAACCTGTCTTCATTGTCCTTCTTACTCAACATTTATATCAATAAACATATAAGACATCACATCCAAAGACTATTTAATACAAGTTTAGGGAAATATTTACCCAACATAAGATAAAATGCACTAAAGTTTCATGAATCAATCGTTGACTGGCGTTTTAAATCTTGTATGTGAAAATACAGGACAGTTCAGCCCACATGCTTTTTCTTTCATTTGGTGGACTGGAGGTTATCATCAATGTAAACGATGTAGTAGATTAACGTCACTATATTAGGCGAGTTTCTTCAGCTTTTAGTACATTGCTTGAGGTCGCAGTTGTTTGCGCGTTAAACCCCAAAACGTACATGAATTTGTATTATTGCACTTAGTGTGATCCAAAATATATCAGAATTAAATTCATCTGTGTTTGACATAAACATTTTGATGATGCGTGAACTCATTTTAAACAAAACCCGTGGATAACTCCAAAACATTTTCTGTTTTAATTGTAACCCTCGAGCTGAAGGTTGTCAGGGAGCAGGTGTTCTCTTTCAATTGATTTGACATTATCAAATAATTAACAAAGCTGCCGGTCTCATTCCGTTGGAATTAAGTTAGTTAATTGTTGCCTACTGAATGGTGTCAGAATAGTTGGTGTGTCAAATGATATGTAGCTAAATTTTTCTGTATTTCTTTGATGGGTTTAAAAAGGTTATGTTGTGTACATGTGAACATGATATTGGATGAAATATCAAAATATATATCATGCCTTTTATCAACATTCACAATGCTTATTTAATATTATGTAATCTTATTTGTATATTATAACAATTAAATGTTTGTGTCTGTTTGACATGGATTCGTTAGAAATATTCAGATTAACATTTTATGACATATAGCCACTGTGATTTGATTAACAACAATCTTGCATACAAAAATACAATTTTATTTTCTCCAGAGTATCAAAACAAACCATATTCCAAATATCAAAGAACCAACCAAATTTCAGAGTATGAGTATCATAATCCGCTATGAAATGACAGCAACAAAGTGGGGTCAGTTTATTTAATGACCTATGGTGATGCTAAATGTGTTGAGCGAAGAACATGTAGTAGATGGTTTTGAACACAGTTGTTTATTGTGTTGCACAATGCGTTTGTCAATTTTGTTGCCCAAGGAATGTGTTGTTGTACAAAGTTGTTGTTCATGCATATGGTTCAACACAAAGTTGATTTAATTTTTTTATAATATTAGTGTTCAATGTGTTTCGCAACGTCGATTTTTAATGTCCTGCACAAAAGTGTTGGTTGGCACAGAAAACTATATTAATTCGCACATATTGCATCTCAATGATATTTGATTAGTGCTATTTTGTTATCTCTTTCTGTTAACCGTTCAGAAATGATTTCTTTTTTATATGTATCTTCCCATATTGTCAAAGTTAATGAGGAACACAAATATAATTATTGCGAATACACGTAAAACTGATATTCAATCTGGTTTGGACTGAAAAATAAATATTCATTACATCCTATTCATTCTATTCTTTCTTTGATTAAGTTAATATTTTGTAACTGAATCCTTTCTTGCTAGTCTCGATTGCTAATTGTTTTGTTTAGTTTTGACTGGACTCGCGATGTACAAATTGATATATATCTCATTTGATATGTTTTCAATTATCATAGTAAACTCATTAATTGATATTGCTCGCAGACACAGTATGTACGTTCCGAAAAAAAGAAAATATATCAACTAAATGAGAAAATATGTTTGGCTTAGGAAAAGAAAAGTATAGATACGCCAAGTGTAGATAATGTTCTTTAGCTGATAAACGATTGTCCATCAATTATACTGATTTAATAAAAGTGACTTGGTATCCTTTCATCCCTTGGAAAACATGCTAATATTCATCTATACTTTCCACCAAGTCTCGCTTTTAACCCTCTTGATGCCCGGCAGTTGACGCTATGCACTCGCTCAGTGCCGCTAACATTTTGTGGAAACACAAGATATAGGTCAACGTCGTACAAAAAAGGTCACAAAGGCGTTATCAATGTTCGGAAATTAATGAAATTTTAACTGTGGAATGCTGAGATGTTTACCACTGGGTCAATGTATTTTTGTGTGAAACAAAATGAAGTTTAAAATGATAGTGCGTTGATTATAAACGGCAGAGGCGTTTTTCACGTAAAAGTTCAATCAACGTGAACTGTTACTTCGTTGTTTCATAGATTGTTATTAAATTGTTGTTTCTAAAAATGTAAATAAATTATTATTTTTCAAGAGAGAAGACGACAGTGATCACGGTGGTATGTTTACTTTCTTCATGCGACCGATTGTTCACGAAATAATACGAGTTATCTTTTTGTAATCATTTTGTTGAACATTGTTTCGCGTGACGTCACTGACAAACAAAGTGCGGAAAATGGACTGTGCATGGAAATACCTCCTAATTTTTCACAATAAAAGCATAGTGACTGAAATTTCATTCACTGATAGTTAGTGTTTCTATCTTGAAAATGATGTAACTTTCGGCAACTTTGCAACTGAAATTACGGTTTCTTTCTTTTGTTCGCACACAGTATGAGTTTCTGGTAGGTAAAATCTTAGTCTGAACAGCCTATTTGCAAATGCATACAAAACTGCAGATAAATTGTTGTCTTATCATCTCATACAATATATAATCATGAATTATAAAAATAGAATTCATAAACTATCCTATTGAATAGATATGCTCTATTTTTTGGGGTGACAATCCAACAAAATCATTTACACAAAAACGGAATAAAAAATATCGGGAATGTATCTCGGCAGTTTTAGCAGTGCGGTTCGGTTTCATCCCTTCAGCAAATTAAAAATGTATTTAGCGTGAATATTCACTCATGAACACAGTTTAAATTATGGAAAACATTTATAGAGTATATTCTTCCATTAAATAGTTATCTATAAAAAGACAACGTTCATTTGCCGATTAGTTTGATTAAACTCATAAGTCAAAATGAATATGTCCGTGGTCACCTCGGTTCGTAAATTAAATTCAGAGTGATCTTACTATATCTTTTAAAGAAGAAAAATAATTAAAGATATGAATTATTTTAGCTATCATATGTATATAATGTTCTTGCTTCACACGGATGAATATAAATATTAAAAACTAAAGCTTCCCAAACCCGGCAGACTTGATTGACGCATGTCCGTAATCGTATTAGCTCCGCCCACTCGCGGAACTTTCACGGTGTAATTCGCGCTAAAATTATGGCGGGATATTTTCCAAATTTGAAGTATTATTTATTGCGGCTATGCAGTTGTCTTGAGTGCATCAACTACCTGGTCTCAGCATAATCGGTTACGTTAATTTAAATGTGATATCCGAAACAAAAAAAGTCACGCTCTTCTGCAATGCTGATATGATATAAGCCACGCCCATTTCCCCACCAAATTGTCTCCACTTCGACTATGTTTGACAACAGTGCTTCAAGGCTACTATACGTGAGCGTTGTTTAAAGTTGGTGGAAGTCATGTGACTATGACTTGATTTATAAATCATTATCTTTAAAAACGCCTTATTTATTTTTATCGCTAATTTTCTTATTCTAAAGTATTCATTTAATCTTCTAGTATTAGTCCTTATTACAAGTAATGAAAATAACAACAAAAATAGAAATAATTTATTTTTAAAAAAAATTCCATCAGAGAATCAATATTTTGTCTTAATTGTGACATAGAAGGAGATGAAGATTAACGCAGTTGAAAAAATTAAATTGCACAGTTTATAATGAACAATTCAAGTCAACCTACAATATAAAGGTAAACAATTCAATATTAATAATCTCTGAATATAACAAATACTTTTTGAATATATTCCAATATATATTTAGAAATAAAAAATATCGCTTTTAGATCTATACAAATTTTGAATTATTCATCTTATTATCAAGGAACAGGTTGAAAAAAATCACTATTGGGGATAGACTCAATCAAATAAATTCAAGATATATGTTCATTGCTTTTAAAATTTCAGTAAGATGTTATATGTTGATAATTGATATGTTGAGAATCAGTAGGCTAATTCAAATTGGATATTCTTTGTAATTTTCTCCTTTTGCATTGACATAGTAATAATCAATTTTGTACTTTTTTTTTATTATGATATTCCTGCCACAAGACAATGTCGACATGTTGAATGTCAGTCGTTGGAACATGATAATATCAACTAGTTCTTATTTGCCACAGTCGCTGCCAGTAGGTCACATTACTCACATATGAATATATGAAAATTATTTCCAAACAACAAGGGATTCCCCGAACAAGCCAGCGGTAAATATCGCGAGGGACTCCGGAAATGACGATAGAATGTACGTCACGTCTCGCCTCCCGTGGCTCGTGCTGTTTACCAGACGACAGGTGGTTGTTCCGCGCCCAAATAAAACGTTCGATTGGAAGATGAAACAAACCCTCGTAATCATAGTCTTTTATATCCCTCTAATAAAAAAAAACTGAATAAGTTTTGGTTAAATAGGTATCCTAATAACATATGCTTGACAAATTGTTCTCATATTCTTGAACTAATTTTTATCGGTAAACATTTTCAAATATATTCTTGATATATTACAGAAAGTCAGTAAAATAATGCACAAGCCATTTTCAAGGCATTGGGTTTTACCATGTAATTGGTACTTATCGAAGCAAACAAAAATGTTAAAATGGTATTGTGGTTTACTCTTTTATTGCACAATAACCGTCAGATGTCCGTACCACATTCGTTCATTGAAATAAGATCTCCCGAAAGTGGTATCTACAGTGTCACAGCCATATTGTAAACAAAACTGGCCCGGGAGATGCAATGTAGTCTGAAAAACAAAACGACCGTTTAACAATTCCGTACGAATCAAATCAGATATCGAGGACATAAACATAAAGAAAAAACAAAATGCTATCCTACGATAGTATTTTCAGGTAATGTTAGTAATGTGTTCGCCCTAAACGGGCTCGCAAAGTTGACATCGCGAATCGTATTACAAAGTTTTTTGCTCCGGTCAGATTTGACTGTGACACAGGCTTGTGTCTAATCGTTTTGTCATAGGCTGCATCCTTTTAAATTACGACAGTTGACACAATATAAATGACCTGTAGGTCTCAAATCAACGACAGAAAATTTGTCAGTCATTTGTTTTGGCGAAAGAAAATGAGAATGTATCGAAATTTCCAACTGATCATTAGGCATGCTCTCCTAGCTAGCGAGGTAAACCGGGCCATTTTGTTAAGTTTTTATAATGTGTTAGCAATGACCCTTGCTTTTTTGACAAATAGATTTGGGAAGGTGTGAACATGATATTACTATGGCATATGAATATTCCTGTTTAATATTAATTTCTGTACATATATTTCATGTTATATTTTGAAATTAGATTTAAAGTGAATAGCTTAATGCAAGTTATGAATGATATTTATTTTCCTATAGTCAAAGAATGGACATTATTCACAATTGAAACTCATACTTGTTTATCACCATTCTTGGTTTTTCTAAAAGCTTTTTTCATAATCATAATGTGATTTCTAAACTAGATACACTTTAGATTTTGTTAGTAAAGTTGGAATTTATCGTTACATTGTTTTTTTCCTGATATGCATGTGATTATGTACACATGCCATGTAGAGAATTAACCCCCAATTGCGATGGCCAAGGACCATATGTGGCCTTGACAAGGTTTTTGCCAAAACCTTGATTTCTAAAATTAATATAAGGTTTTATAACAGAAAAAAAGTTTCATAATGAAGCTATGTTTACAGGGATTCTGAGAATATGGTTGTCAAGTAGAATTGGTAAATATTTCTTTTCACATGCGTTGTAGAGAATTAACCCCCTTTGGTCATGGCCAAGGACCATATGTGGCCAAGACAGGTTTTTGTGTGATAACCTTGATTTCTCTGTTAATAATAGGTTCTATAGTGCAAAAAGGTAATCAAAATGAAGCTATGCATACAGGGATTATTTTAGTATTGTTGTCAAGTGGAGTTGGTAAAGATATCTTTCTACATGCATTGTAGAGAATTAACCCCAGTGGCCATCGCCGAGGACCATATTTGTCCTGGTGAATGTTTAGTGTGTAAACCTTAATTTCTCTGTTAAAATCTTATCATATGATACAAAAGTGGTATCAAATTGAAGCTATGTTCCATGGTTTTCGAACAAAATGGTTGTCAACTTGTATTAGTGGAGATTTATTTTTAATTCTTGGGTTGCGGATGGGGTCATAGCTGGGGACCATATATGGTCCGGTGGCATCGTAGGGTATTTGGGGGGAGGGGACCTTATATGGTCCCCGGGCACTCTAAGGGTTAAAATTAAGCTGTTCTTTCATGTAAGGATATATCAAATTATTCAAACTATCGTTAGTAAACAAGACATGAATATCACACGTACGTTACATTTGATTTTCAATGCACACTAGTTGCAAAAACAAATATTGTTTTATTTCAAACATTAAGTTATGAGCTTAGAACGTTTTTACACCGATGTTATTAGTTGATGTTAAGAAGTCTTAATTTCAAAACTTATTGCGATATACATTCAATATTCCTTTTACTTATCCTTTCATATTTTTAAGATGAACTGTTGATAAATGGTACATATTTGCGAACGTACCTAACATATAGCTTCCATCGAGGAGGGATTGACCACTTCATACTATTGTGACTTCTTTGGAACATGACAAGATTGGTAGGTTGATATATAAGTACGGAAAGCATTTTTATGATATGTTGTAGGTTTTCTATTTCAGACAAGGTGCATGAATCACCATCTAATATAAATGCCTTTTCTTAAACTTTGCCATACCATTGAAGGTTGGAAACACAGATAGAAATAGTCGTGCTAATGGGGAAATATATCGAAGCCAAATAAAAGAGAAATCCTTATGTACGGGATCAGATTCGAAAATGATTTTGTATCCGTCCATGTGAATCCATTTCGTAATAGACGTGTAGTTGAGTGTCTAAACCTATTATCTAACCAAATATGTGTAGCTGTGTGATCCGTCTCTTAGTTTCTCATTACAATTATTATGATTTTACTGATCTAAAAAGATTTTACAAACCTTAAAATGTATCAAAACAATACAAACAATTACGATTCCACATTTGACACAGTTAAACCTTTAAAAATATCAGGACCAACTAGTTTGATGAAATATCGAATACCCGAGTATCAACAGTTTGTATAAGTACGTTGCCCTGATAACCTTAATATTCCTCAACTATAAATGCCAATATCAATGTGTTTCACAGCCCGTTTTCACTTAAAATTTTGTTTGATTAAAAAAAAAAAACCCATCTCTTTTATCTACATCATTTCTAAACTGTCTAACTATCATCAAGTAAATCAAGATTTAGGTTTATTAAAGGACAGAAACGTCTTCCTTGTAGAAAGAAACATATTAATAATGTCATCATGTTATTGATACTTGTTTGTTAGGCAATAAACATTTTGTTTTATTAGTGTTCCCTTTTTATTAACCTTGATGTCATATATATTGTTTCTGTTGATATAAACTCCATGCGCAATTCACATTAAAATTGATAAGCTGACGTTAAATCAAAACTTTCAAGACATCTTTACAATTCATTTTTATCGCTGAGTAACACGTTAAGAAAGATTTGATTTATTGACAGCCTTTGTATATTTCCTGTTAAGAAATACATCTATTTTCTATCTGAAAATACTCCTAATCTTTAAATTATCTGGTCTAAAAATTGGATATGCATTTGCTAAACACAAGTTTGTGTTGATTTCTTAATAAGTAATTTTGTAATACTTTTTCTTTCCAAATCCACTTCTCTTGATCCTACAAACATCTATAGTCTACTAGTTATTCAGTGTTATAAGATTCAATGGGACAATAATATCCAAATGTTAATGTATAACGAAACCATTACACCATATTTTGGATAGTGCTTGTAATTTTGAAATCGGCGTCCCTACAAGCCCTCACTTATATGCTAGTAGCACACTGGAAGTAAATTCTGAATTCAATCAACTGAAAGGTCAAATTACATTTGAGTTTATTAGCAGGTAGAGTCTAAAATTGTTATTTATACCATGATAAGCAAATTGCAAAACGAGAAAAATGTGATAAAAAATACATTCATTATCTACAATATACATTAATCTTTTGTGAGGCAAATGAACAAAGGAAATCAGGATTGGGTTCAGATTGTCTTTCACAATCTAAGCTAAAAGTAATAAGTTCTGGTTTTCCCAATTTTGTACAGAAAACATTAACCATGACAGATAAATTGGACAGACAACATATAATTGATAACTTATTTTCTTTTAGATTCGATTGCAAAAGTAATCAGCAATAGTTCTGATTTTTATACGGTTTTTAAAAATACTTTTATTAGATCTGTTAGTAAAAGCGTTATTGGGAGACTGCCACTACATGTACATTCTTAGAAGAGAGCAAGTTACAAGCTAAAGATTAGTTTTCTTCTCAATACTGTACAATGACAACAGCTCCTCTTATAACCTTTTGGTGTCGTATGTGTCTTTAAAATCAATGATTTCAAATTATCATTTCATAATGTCAATAACTGCCACACAGTTTACTGTTCAACTTTCAATCCTTTTAAACATTTTGATGATTTGATGATTTGATGCAAACAATCGGATTCACTTAGAAACATTAATTAATACATTCACATTCATTACTGTAAATAATCCAGCGTTGTCACTTAATTGTAAGCCAATCAAATCAGTTGAAGAAGTTATAAACAAATATTGCAAATATAAACTTTAATTCACACTGCTTTACCACGTTGGTAATAATCTCGATTTGATTATAATAAATATTTCTCTAGCTCCTTCCTAATACCATGATCCCTTTCGGGCTAAATCCCTCGTTTTGCTGGCGGCTTGATATTCGTGGCTATGGATATTTTTTTCAGCCAATGAAATGGCGTTAATTAATGAGCTTCATGCTACAAGTTTGAACTTAACGGATTCTTTCATCCGGGTTGTGCCGCTGGATGCGAGGCATCTCATAAGCTGTTTTGAAAGCTAGCGATGCGAGAGTTTTTGCTTGAAAGAGATCAGGGTTTTAGTGAGGAACGAGAGCGGATTCATATACGCTGACTAAGCAGGATGGAATATTTAGGGCAATACACGTTATCAAACATTACATTAATTGTTAATATAAGATATCAACATAATTCAAATGTGTTAAGTTTCATATTTTCAGTTACTATGATATATTTCATACAAAATGGATACTTTTCTCAATAAGGAAGACGAACGGCTTTCAAACCTAAAGAAACCTAATTGATCTCGCACAGTGCTGTGGCTTCTATGACTTTGATGATGGCTCAGGAAGCCAGACAGAGAGATTAAATGAGTGACAGTAACATACAATCGCAAATTCTTTATATGACCACATGCATGGTTTCTTTTTCAGAAACGCTAATGAGAAAGACATTACCTACATTACCTCTTGTGAAAGTGCTATGCTAGATATTGATACAGAGGCGACACTGGTCGAGGGATTTAGGTATTGTAATAACAATTGCAAGTGGAGAGTGAGAGATTTGACTGTGAAAGATGCTAAAGCTATTGTCCTGACATATTTTACCCCATCAGCATACTCTGTTCCCAAATGAGCATAACTTTTGATTTACCAGTCATTTACATGTAGCTGATAATTGAATGTCGAAATAATCATCTGTTGTTTATCCATTGTCCAAAACATATACATTAAAGTATTAGAGTCTAGAAAGTTTGAGATGAAAATAATCCATAACAATACATGTAACACAGTTATAATGAAAAAACGTACTGGCACTACTTACACCTTTAAACCTACATGAACGAAACGCTCTCTCCTTGTCCAAAATGAAGACATTGCAATTCTTATCACAGCGTGTCTCGTAAAGCAATGACGGGGTTGTCAGTAAGTTATCAGAACTTTGGGACATTGGTGGTATCAGGTGAATGAAATTGATGGGAAGGAAGGAAAGGACGACACGCAGACTGGAGACATAATCTGTTTTATTGCCTAGCTTGAATATGGAGTTTCACGCAACGTAGCGGGAAAGACTTATAGGCCAGAGGTTTTGAACGACGTTTTCAGTGTGAAAAATGATACAGGGTATTGCTATACATAGCATCTGACCTCCTCCTCAAATACATTTAAATAATCGGTTATAAGGGATATTGTGAATTAAAAATGTGAATGTTTCTAACGTTGATGAAAAGAATTTAAACCTCATCTTTTATAACTGACCACTAGATAAAAGCGCTCGTTTTGAATCAAAGAATATAGGTGATGAATGTGTGAAATTATGAAAAGTAAAACGTAAAAATCAGTTGTCATAAACATTCACAAATGCAATGTAAATTTGTTTCATAACACAGGATGGTACCCCTGTCACTCAAATAATATTTGTCAAGATAATAAGGATTTCAAATACTAACACAATTTACAACAAAAACTTTCAATGAAAAGTCAATAATTTTTTTTTTTTACAATAGTTTTCTCAATGACATTCAATTTTTTATATCACAAAAACAAGATATACTGACATCAACATACGTGGATCATCAAGCTTTGGCAGCTATTCTATGATTAAATTAAGGAAAGCCTTTAAATTGCCAGGAAACTAAAAGCAATCAACATTGATTAATCCATATCACGTATTTATAACATAATACATTGTAATACAAATGATGTAACACGTGCCTTAACGATGATCAAGTGCCGATGTCGATGTGAAGTCTTTTCAACATTGATACTACGACCATTGACGTTAAACTGGCGTCGAAATAATGTCTGGTTGTAACAAATCTTTAAATTTCAAATCCAATCAAGAGTCAATGCCATTTCAAAGTCGATACACGAAGCTGTTTCACCCCTGATTGACGTCAATTGGCTGCTGTTTTTTTTACATTCTGTAAATGAACATCTTGTTGAACTTAAAATGTACTAACCACACAGAGTTTAATGAGATAATGTTAACCAGGACACACACTCATCGCAGCTATCTTTTGAGGTTCCCTCTAGATGTTTACCAAGCGTTTCTAATCCCACTTCAGCTCTTAACATTATATCATAAGTATTCATTGTGCTCAATACACAAGTTGCTAGAGCCTTATTCAAAATACCCTTCAGTTCATGTGATTTCTTTCTATGCTTCGATGCACACAAGCACATCAAAAGCTATTTAGTGTTCAGAAGTATTTTGTAGAGAAATGAAACGAAGAATTAAGAAATTTGATAGATTTCTTCGGGGACGCATTATCTGATGTTGCTATGCGTACTAGTAAATTAAATTTTTCTGCTCTTTTTACATTGATGATAATCTTTCTGGTAAGTTTGTGCCTGAAAACTTTATAAAGTCGTGGATTAAGGGCTGTATTTTCATCAATGAAAGTAAACATAAGAGACAGATGAACTATCTTTTAATAGTGCAATCAATGTTTTAATTGAAAAAAATTCGTATAGTAGATTTTTGTTTTTATTATGTTACTATGTATGTAAAACGTATTTTCGTAAAAGATTATCCCCTCAACTCGTTTCTGTAAACACCAATGATTTGCTGAAAGGTGATTGGTTGACTATAGACAAATGTACTTCCCCACGTAACATTAATAATGTAATTTTCTCGCTAAAGTTAATGAATCATAATAGTAATATATCTCGGGAAATATAAGTAAGAAATTGTATAATTTCTATTTTTGCATGTCTATTTATTCATTAATAGTATGATAATATATTAATCACATAATGATATTATTGTTAATTCAAAATTTATTTAAATTCATACCAAGACAGCTATCACTTCCTTGTAGTGTCAAAAACCATTTTACATGATCTTCTGTCCCAACACTTATTGATTAGCTTCAAATTGCTTGCATTTATCTACATCATGTCCACAGCGTGTATCCAGTCTCATAAACCTTCATTTGCTTGTCTAGACATCATCATTGCTATAGGAATGAGTTTTATTCTAGCATGGGGAGACCATAAATATTTCAGTGAAAGATCGTTCTGTGAGGTGCTTAATTGAAGGCAATCATCTTGTTGACGAGAAGTATGGCATTGTACGGAGAAAACCCCGCAATAGATGACATCAACTCAATGTGATTTTATCTGTACTTAGGAAATGACCTGTTCGTGACAAAATGATAAGTTATGTCCTTTTAGCTTTAAACCGTACTAATAATGTACGTGAATGAGCGATTACTGTTCTTTAACAGAGCGGATTCTATAGGGTCATCCGTGAAGAAAGAAAATTCGATGGCAAATAGTACTGTTTTAGTTGCAGTGGATTTAACAATTGTACAGATATTAGTGCACATTGATTTAAAAGGAACGAAATTAAGGAATGGAGCCCTCTTTCGGTGTTTTGGGTGTAAACAGTTCTAGGTGAATGTAAAAATTTGGACCACGACCTTTTCTAGAGTTGTTACTTATTTACAACTTTCTGTTATTTTATTTCCGTATTATAGTTCATTCAAAAGCACTGGACTAAGTTTAGACTTGCCGAGGATATAGCTATGTACTAGTTATACGAAACAATTAAACAATAGTGATACAGCTGCACGTATGACATCATTTTCACGTCACAATGTAAGCATCACGATCATAACGGCGGCCAAGTAGTGGAAATTAGTTTAAGCACACTGTCTGCAGTTAAAATTGATTTTTGCTGTCAAGTATTAAATAGATAGCTAAATTTCCTACCTTTTAATACTATGTTTTATTGAATCCCTGAATGATATAGTATCAAATTCGCTTTCGCTTTTATTATTTTAAATCATTACCTTTTTGATAAAAAAAAGCTTGAAATGTAAAGTCTTTTAATATCCTCTATGTAATTTATTGTTTCTGTAGTTCAACATAAAATATTTCAGAATTATAAAGTCAGTTTTATGGACGGGTTTACGTAAGTTCTAATGATAGAAACTATTCCACGTTGAATCCGAGGCAAATTATGTAACCCTGTATGCCATAAATCTTGACATGAACTTTATAATCTAAAACTATCGCTGTTGTCTGTGTTGTGTCATTTTGTCAACATTAATTTTATATTATTCTCATTTGTATACAATTTCAAAACAGATAAATCTTCAGCCTCGTTATGGATTTTAGCTTTTAACAATGTTGAACATTTCAGATTTATATGAATTGTAACAAAGAATGACCAATCCTCTACTAACACCATTGCGTCGTTGCTGAAATGAAATTCCGCATTCTAAAGAAGATATATGCCACTGAAACACACATTGGTAACATAGTCGATCGAATCTATGTTAACTAGTGTAAGACTATCATACGGGAATAACATAAGCCATTATAACATGTAGGGAAAGTTCCCCATCAAAAAGAAAACTTTTGCAAGTGAATGCATAGATGTATGTATTCAGTCAATATAGTTAAATTTAGATACAATGATGCGTCAATACATCTAAAGAATTACTGATTGAGGAATTTTGAACCGACCAATAACATGAGGACAGGAATTCAGCTTTCAGCCAATCAAGCACGAGTTTCTTATACGTGTCTGTTAATGTCACGTTTCTCTACATTTGTCTACATTTATCCTAAAAAAAATTGTGATTATTTGACCTAATTTGCTGATTTACTTTTGCAAAAATGAACACATAAACAACACACGCATATTCCGGGGAAAATATCTTCACAGAATTGATCATCATTGTCAGAATATTTATAATACACACTTCACTGCAAATACACTGGTAACATTAAGATTTTGTAATAGATGTGCTTTTGAACGGCGAAATAATCGCATTGACCTGCGACTCGAAGAGCTTGGTCAGCTCTCTTTTGACTGGCTGATTTTCGCGCCATGGAATTGGCGATAATTCTCTAGAAGTAAAAACGGACTTCGGGACATATGAAATAGAATGTAGTTTTACCTAGATTGTCAATCAGTCAGGCAAATAACTCCAAAAGAGTCAAAGTGTAAAGCAATCACATTTTTGCAAAAAGTGAAGTGGTTTACAAGAAATACTAATGATCCACTTGTTGAATGTCTCGTTGGAATAGAAACACTTAAACACTTAGTGAGTTGAGAAGTCCATAGGGCATTTTAGGAGTATGAATTCCTATTATACAGCCTCGTAGTTCCTTTGTGATTCGATTAAATATTAAGCATTATACATCGTCAGTCTTGGATATAGGCTTACAGTTTGAATTACAAATTGACTGTGAAATTATATAGATAGAAGTCTTGTATCATCATTGTGTTTCATTTTACTTTCGCTTCTGTAAGTGCTCGGTCAAAGACTTCATGGCACATACTTTAAACAGTATTTTATTATTGTGCTTTCAAATCAATAATCATTTTAAACTTGAACGATATATCAATGACGGTCGTCACATTAAGAAGGATTTACATGTTCCGTAAACGATTATTTACTTTGTATTGGTTTTCTATACCAGTTACTAAACGTGTATTCCATTATACACGTTTTCTCTTCACGTAAATTAGTTAAGCTATCTTAATCGGTTGGACTTGCAAAATCACTATTAACAAAACTAAAATTTGCATATACTTTTATTAGAAAGAATCTAGAGAGGGATTTGCTTTGTTGTGTAAAGTAATATTCACATGCATCTAACATACTTATAAAACACATCCACTATTAAAACAAAAAGATCAATGCAACACGATACAATTCATTGAAAAGCTTTTGATTAAACAGCTTTATTTTCATAACGTTTATGGACGTTTATGACTCAGATGGCTAAACCTTTTGTTCCTGAATGTCAGTAAAGAGCTCAAGAAGAGAGCTCAATGTCCTGACACAGGGCCATGTAAGTTTGCTCTTCGGCTTGGCTTTAAGGACATTTGGTCCATAAGCCGACTGCCGTATATTCATTAATTCCAATCACTTGACATAGAAAGTTACGCTGTATAGATTACTTGTGTTCCAGGCATTTCTTTACCAGACATTAAGTAACTTGCAATGATCAAAATTATTACGTCTTCGTTGCCGGTTCTGAAAGAAAAAAATGCTGCAAAATATACCAATGAAGTTAACCCATATTCCTATTCTCAAAGTAGAAGTTATTCTTCATATGATCTTAAGATTATATCTTGATAGAAAGGATTATTTTACTTAAAAGCGTTAGCTCATTGGCGAACGTTTGCTTACAAACACAATGTATTTAAATCATATGTATTTTTTTTTAATGCACGATAAACGTCTATTCACATAAAATATAGAAATGCTTTAAAAACAACATCTGTCAATGCTTTTACTTTGAAATGAAAAAAGATATCTGTTTTTCTCAAGTCACTGACGTATACACCAAAGCATATTTTTCGATCAAAGTTCATCCAACATAAAAAATCTTACACATAGTCATGACTACGTGAATTGTTTTCACTGCACGTGTGATATCGATATATCAGTGATTTCATTCTTTGTGTTATGTTTGAATCTCCAAACATATTGAAAGCAGCATTTACATTTCATGGGTTATTATTCATATTCAAGATCATATTGATAATAAATAAATGCAATATCGGTAAAGTCTTTTTCAATAATGTCAAGGTTGAAAAACATGTAATATATAGATAGTTATGTGTTTGAGGCGAAATAAACAATTGAACACGTTTTAACGTTGAAAAATCAGTAGTCCGTACTTGTCACTTTGTTCAAATTAAGAAGAAGCTTATAAAACTATTACTTAGTTAGACAAAATCGACTTGGTTGAGTTGATTAGCTATTGGGGGCTTGTATAACACTTCAAAGTTGTGGGGTGGAATTATGTATATTATATGTCCATCCTTGTTAAGAATGTTTTCAAAGATGGCTATAGCTAAGTATTTGTTATTTAGTTTTATTAAGCAATCAATTTATGCATAACTGAATTCCTGTTCACATTTATGTGCAGTGCTTAGTATTTCAAAGTTTCATAACCTTTTCCTCTGACGCTTGTAAGTTAATGAGCCATCAAATTACAGGTGTGTTTATTAAAACCCACTTACTTAAACAGGAAAGTTTGGGAGGTTTGGGAGTTTTACCAGCAATTATAAAATAATTGAGACAATAGTGATTATAAGATAATGTGCGTGAAAGGCTAAAGGAATCCAATACAAATCATAATCAAGACAGGAAAGGAGAGTGAGAACTCTTAACAGAAAGATATCTTGACATTTTCTAACTAGTACTTATTTAGGAATTTGGGCTACACAAAACGCAAGGTGGTTCTAGTGTAATGTAGAAAGAAATTTAAAAGATGCCAAACTGAATATCATCACAGAACCTACAGATGTTGATTTTCTTCTGTTGATGCATATCATGATGATAGCCATGACATAGTTCTTAGATGTGTCTCAGTGAGAAGTGCACAATAAAGAAAAGGGGAATGCAAGTAGACTTATGAAATTGTGAGCTATTTGAAAATCATTGATAAGCATTACAGAAGGGATTAGGATGTTATTCTCTATTCTCTATAAACATGTCTTGATTTGCTGCGGTCTGTGTTATCTGGTTAAAATCAAATCATTGATTCGCTCTTTAGACTTATTGTTGTTTGTACTTGTCACTCATCTGGTGGAGTTCCGTAAAGTTCCGTGTCAATAGACAGTTACGATATAACTGTCTTGCTTTCAATTTTGTGAAAGAAACTTCAAAGTTTAAACTTAGCTTTACTGAGGAACTCTGGGATGAGTAAACCGAAATGGAATGTCGTTCTAATAAGGTTCGCCCCTTCAAAATGATTGGCCCTATCATTTTCAGAGTCCATGTGGACACAGATCTCTGCGATTTCCGTGAGATAATAGATGAGAGATTATTCAATAACAAACCAATGTAAGACTAGGAAACGAATCAATGATTTGATTTCAATGAGATGGGCAGTCAGTGTTATTTTATTTCAAATTTTACCAATATAGTGTCTGTAAAACCACATACAACAGGTTTCAGTATAGATTAGTAGTAAGATCTACTGAACTAGCAAATACACCCATTTAACTCACACATTTACTAAAACAACACGAGCTTTGATGTAGAAATCGAGCTATAAAAAAGTATTTCGCAAAATGTTAAAATAAACTCCGGTCGTTTATTTCCAAAAGGAAACAGATAAACAGCTTATGAACTATCTATGGAAGCGTGAAAGAGATGAAATGAAACATCATTGAAACATTTCATTATTTTGAACTGCGTTATTTAGAATAAAAAATAAAATAATCAAAATTATCAAATAACAACATTTAGTCACTTTTAATCAACAACATAATAGTTTCTTAAAGCAGAATTTATGAGGATATTCTCAAATGGCCGGTTGATGTGTCACCATCGCTCTTCTTCTGCTAGGTATTCAATTTCATGATTTTTGGCTTCAACTTGAGAGGATACACAGTGCTTATATAACAAATAATTGCAAAGAGGACTCCTTACCTGGTCAAATGAGACGATATATTGTGTTTCCAAATATAATCTTCTTAAATAACTTCTTAGCTGTTTTGGTATAATCAGAACAAAGAAAAAAAAATGAATTAACCATTGTCTGAGATTGAACTAGTTATTTGTTAAGTTCATTTTCAAACAATGATAATACGTAAGTATTAAAAGTTCATTGTTGGAATACAATAATGATGAGTGATCCATATATCCATCTGGCTTAGCGAATTCATCTCACTGATGTATTTTGTTGACGAAATTACTTATTCTACTTTCATCTTCGTGAACTCAACGCACTTTCTATGTCTTGAGCAATGAAGACACCACAATTCCTGTCACACACTGTCTCGTTAAGCAATGATAGAACTTAGGTTGTCAGAAGGTAATAAGAACAAGGGGACATTGGAGGTATCAGATGAATCAAATAGATGAGAGAGAAAGGATGGACAACAGGCAGTCTGGGGTTCTAATCTGTTTTATTGCCTAGCTGGAATATCGAATTTCAGACAGTGGGAAAGATTTATAGGCCTTGGTGGTTTTAAATATGATGGAACTACAGTTTCTTAAATGATCTGTTAAATTTGAATAATGATCCACAATTGTTTGGAATTATTTTCATTCGAAATATTTAAATCAATGTTTGCAATGATTAGTACTTCTTTACATAATAGCCGACCTCCCGAGTAGGCTTATGCGTTCACACAGTTATTGATATTGTGAATAAGTTACATTTGTTAGTTCATTGAATCAAAACCAAACTAATATAAATATCAATGCAATATAATTTTATCAAGACATTCATGTAGATTATTTTATATCAAAGGTTTCAATATAGTACACGCCAATCTGTATTCAGAATCTAAGTGTTTATAGTGTATTCATACAAATGGTAAATAAAATGGAAATGTATCCAAATGCTATCACTTCTTTGAAGAGTCACAAGCCATCATACATGACCTTTAAGTCCCCCCACTTATCAATTACCTATAAATTGCGTGCATTTATCTACGTCAGGTTTACGGCGTTTCTCCTGTCTCATAAACCTTCATTTGCTTGTCTAGACATCGTTACTGATATAGGCAGCAGTCTGGTTCTGTCACAGACTGAACATGAATATTTCAAGAAAATGTCCTTTAACTTTCAAATGAAGGCAATCAAGTTGTTAATAAGAAATAAAGTACATTTTTACACTCTCAATTGTAAAATGTGCCATTCATCGTAGAAAATGCATGGGAGAACTCAAATGTGGTTGAAATGAGTATAAGGTATAACGTGCTGTCAATAGTATTCAGCCTCTTAACATGTTGCCATCCAAAAGTGAGTAGATAAATAAGTAAGGGGAAAGAGTAAGGGGAAAATATAGTCTATCTATAATTTAACCTTGATCTGTTCAACATGGTTGCAACTGCTGACTACATCAACGATCCCGCTGACACAGCTGTTAGTGTCACGGCGACATCAATTCCCACACCACAGTAAGAAACTGGGCTCCTACAGGATGTATATCAGAACAACAAATCTAGCATGAGAAGAAGCAGATTGGAAGAATTCGTTACAAGTAGTTAGAGTCGAATGCGTTTAATATCAGATCGTTTCCATTTGATAAATTTGTATAATATAATATAATATCATACATTATAATATAATATAATATAAAGTTTATAATGCAAGGATAGCACTGATAGCAATTTAGTTTTCTTTCGTAGATCAGCAACTCACATATTCTGAAACTTAACAGCCATTGACTATTCAAGTGCAGGTCTATTAAGCTAAAATATCAAGGTCATGTAATGAATACCTTTGATCTCAATATTTACAATCTCTCTAAAGCATGTTTTACAGAACTGTAAGACCTTTAAAATATTCATCCATCAAATAATTCCTAAATAAGCAGAATGCATTCGATATCAGATTGTGACAAACAGTTGATTGGTGTACAACTATTACTAATTATATAAAATTAGAACTTGAATATGCCATGTTTAGCTGTTATAAAACCAATCCTAGTACGAAAACATTTAAATCAGTTTTCATCTCTTAAGTTGACAATGTTTAATAGCTTCCAAATTATCAACTTCAAGTATCAATGAAGCAGCAATGAAACTGTTTTATCTTCCCTGTGAAATGATATTCACATAAGCTGTACAAGAACAGAACAAGAGGTGCCAAATAACATGTCCTTAAAAGGAACACAATAGTTCCTCAGATTTCTCAACACCACTGTTAACATTAATAACTGTTAGTTGGAACAGCGTTTTGCAACCAATCACTTGGACATATTTAAGTTTTCTCATGCTGTGATATAGACAACTCCATGCGATCCTATGGCCATTACATTCATTCTCATATCCCAATAACCATTATTGTTAGCAGCTCCAATTTGTATTACATGGCTCATGCATTCTCATCAATTATGTTAATTCAATTGTTCATGTTGTTCATGTTCAGAAACTAGGATCCATCAACAGTATTACAACAAAAGAAGGCCATTTACATGAACACAGCACATAACAGTTTTACAGTAAGTAATGACCGGCATTACTTACTGTAAAATTGTTATGTGCTGTGTTCATGCAAATGACCTTCCTTTGTTGTAATACTATTGATCGATCCTTATTTATCAAATTTCAGAAAACAAAGTTGATCTATTATGTTAGAATTTACCTGTTTGTCTAATTTGGCTGTCCCATTTAGGGGCACAAGTTCGGCACAATACTACAACCATAACCACAGACAGTTTAAACGAATGCTTTGTCAAAGGTTGTGTCAACATTAAGCATGCAACATTTTCTAAAACTTCTGAAAAAGTAGGAAGATGTTAAGGTTTGAAAGTGAGTAAATTGACGTAAATTATAGACATTATTAAACTGACCAACGTAAGTGGTTTCACTTTTATTACCTTCATGTTTATGTCTGATATGTTTGAAATCTGAAGAAAATCTTTTGCACAATTATTTCCTATACAAAATACGATGCATTACAGCCAATATATTTGTGATATTGATTTTCCTGCAGTTTGATTGAAGAAACGTTGTTTTTGATAGATAGTCAATTATTTTTGAGGATCTGCGTCTTTATATCAACAAAATTTCCATATCCATTAATACGACAAAGATACTGAATTATTGACTCTCAAATGACGTCCGAAAATAAATCCATATTTGAAAATCTATGATGAGGGTCTAAAAAATAATTCATCACCATTCATTTTAAGTTTTTATAAAAAAAAGTTTTGCTTTTTATCCTAGCCTTTTTCTCCAATTATCAAGACGAAACGCATTTCATTGAAGTGTTGCCAAAACCCCACATATGATCTAGCCAAATGATATTGAGTTTTACCCTAAATATAGATATTACTGGATTGTCATTTAACTAAAGGTCTTTTCATCTAAAAATGTTAGTTCATCATCTCACTTCTCCACCCAATTATACATAATATTTGAATGAATTTTCACATATAAAACGTAAACTCATGCCGCCATTTTAGTACGAACACACTTTTTATCATTTGCATAGCGGAAATGGATTCGCGTAGCTTTACCAAATTGATTCATTAGCTTATGGTTCCTTATATTGATTACACAAGTTTGTCTAGTAATTTTCTACATATCTTTTTACTTTTTGTGATATACATCTATTTTAATAGAAAGCGTACTGCTGTACATGTATTTTAACTTTGAAATTGATTGGAATATTTAAGCATCAGATAATAGTTGGCCCTCATGTCCTAAAATATTAGTCTTCGATATTGCGATAACTGTTACTCATGGGAATATGAATTATTACTCATAGATTTGTATGCAGTTAAGTAAATTCCTATCTCAGTTTTGCTATGAGTTAATATGTCAGGGTCTTCTTAGCTCATTAGGTATCACGTGATGACCTAAATCCTGTATTATATGAACGTACCATGATAAAACGTTTCACAGAAGCCTATTTAGTAGAAACGTGTCAGATATAAACTAAAGGACTGAAAGATAGAACTTTTAATGGTTGCTATAACACCTTAATGATAAAATATATCCCTCTGAATGCCTAACACTTTCATGGGTTTGATAAACTGCTACTTTGAACTCCACTTTGAGCAATTAATCATCAATTACCCTGGGTGAAAATGTTCCTGATGTCTCATGCTGGTATGAAGACCGTTCCATGCAATGTAATGGCCATTACATTCATTCTCATTTCTGTATGAACGTTATAGTTGCCAGATCTCATTTGTGTAATAGTGCTCATTCGATTTGATCAACAATGTTAATGTGTTCCTACTACATTGTATCTGTAATGAGTCACAGCCTTCATGCATAAAAACATTAGTTCTTACAAAACAGCTTGTGAATATATCATGTTAATGGCATTCATCTGTGGTATGAGAAATGCATGCTCGTGTCATTATCCTTTGTCATGTTCAAACCAAAACTGCAGCTGTGTGAATTCAACGATCCTCTATTCAATGTTCATACAGTATCTTCTGGCTCGGTAAAAGGATAAACAAGTATTTCCAAGAACCAAGAAATAATCACAACATATTTTAACTATAACAATATGATTTATTTTTATCATATGTTTATCCCTTAGATGGTTTCATTTAATGGAGTAGTAAGTGTGTTTGTAATTTTATTATTTGAGCACTAATAGATCTTAGTTTTATGTAAATAAAGCAGTTTAGAATGTCATACTTTCATTACTGTATATTCTGATTACAGTTTTATGTGTCTGTACCATTAAACTGCTTTTATTAAAACCAAACGGCTGAAAAAAGTAGTTTGCAAGATTTTGGATTAACATCCGATGAAATTATATCATTGATATCATGCCAAACATATATTATTAAATCCAAGGTAAAAGGAATACCATACAAAGAACAATCAAGAACAGATATTAGACTGAGCACTTGGTATCATACACAAGGTTGTCGTACTGTGATGTCTAACAATGGGGGTCCTTGCTAAGAATGAGATTTACGACAAGCCGAGCTGAATAATATTACACAGCCTACAGCCAATCTTCAATAGAGCGTCAACAAATGATTGCCATGAAATATTATCATAAATTACGTGACTCATTGATAAGGGTTAAATATAGGAAGCAAGCTTTGAAACAGATATCAGTGAATGTAAGTAATTTCTAAGTGAAATTATTAGTGCCATACATACAGGATGCGAGGTGTAATTTGGCACTATACTGTTAGTATTGTGTCTCTAGACCAGTCATAAAGGAATGTAGTCGTTGCACTCTTATTTCTTATTATCAGCAATGTATCTGTATACCTTCCTAAATGTGGTCTCAATGATAAATATCAAACACAGGAAACAAGCTTTGAAGTAGATTTAAAATATTGTAAACTATCTGGGACTATTAGTATTGAAGAAGACGTCATCTAGCATCATGATGTTATTCTATTAAACCAGCCTGAATTTAAAGCGTCTAAGGGTACCCTATTTGCAATTTGATCATCAACATATATGTATAAATATATGCAGCCACTCTAATGTCATATAAACTTGCACATAAACATACTATGAATATAATCTACATACTATGATTATTAGAGTTCATACTGCGATCAGAGTATGACATATTATCAATGAGAACTCTGACATTTGTACCTGGTTAGATTACATAACATATGTAAAGATCAAAGATATAAACTTTAAACTTTTAGAATGATTTCTTACAATATTTCGTATTATCAACGGTTGGTTTCGTTTGCATCTCTTTTAAAAAAGCCTATCTTATCTTGTCCTATTTTATTGATGATTTATTTATTTATGAAATTAAATCTGTTTGATATTGCATAAAGAGAAATGTAATGGCATATTTCTTACTTTTAATGTGTAGATATGCATAAGATTTTCTCGATACATCATTGAGTGAAAGAGGATGTCCTTTTGTGTTTAATCACTTGACTGATTGATAATGGAGACTGAATTTGATACTGTGATAAAATCTTGGTTTTCAAATATAATGATTGCCAAACAAATGTGAAGTTAACGGTATTGTTCAAGCTGAAGAGAACAATTACAATGACATCATTCTATATATAAAGGATGATATTAAGTGATAATTATACAAAATGATACAAATTAAAGTTGTTTTTTTCAATCCATCTGATTGTTATATTTTGTCAAAACTACTTAAAATACTTTATTCTGCTTGAACCAAACGAACCTTCCATGACATCACAAATCCTAAAACACATTGTTCTGTAACGCAACGGCTGGAACATAACTTGTAAGCAAGTAATTTGAACATTCGGACATCGGTTGTATCAGAAGATAGATTCAATGACAAACAGTCTGGAGAGAAATCCTGTCTATTGTCAAGCTGAATTATTGCGTTTGAGACATAACAGTGGGGAGAACGTAAGGTCTTGGCGGGTGTCATTCTGATGGAACTTAAAGGATTCTTGAAGGATGTGCAAAATTTAAATAATGGTCCACAATTGACTCTCTATTTAACATTGAAATCAATACTTCCGGGGAAACGGTATTTCTATACATAACAGTCGATCTGCTTGAAAATCCAGTATATCGCTTAAGATTAATTTATTTATAAAATTAATCAAAGGCATTTAGAAGTTGGTGTATTAATACTAGACAATTCTTATTCTTAAACTTCTTTATTTGATTTCTCAGGTGACTAAAATAAGGAAAATAAAGAAGTTGTTATCCATAAGAACTGTCTAGTATTAATATATTTTTAAGTCTAAATTGTATGTTCACTGAATTATAACTAATAATGGCAATATGAAATTCCTTTTTTGTTAAGAGATTTGTTTATCCTCTGTCCAATAATGGTATACTATATACACGTTTTCTCCTTCAAAGGGTATCTGCATTCAAAACCTAAGTGTTTGTAGTAAATTAATACAAATGGTAAAATGGAAATGTATGCATACAGACTGCTGTTACTTCCAAGAGTCACAAACCATCATACAAAACCTTCCGGTCCTTTCATTCATCAATTACCTACGAATTGCGTACATTTATGTTCATCAGGGTAACAACGTCTATACTGTCACATAAACATTAATTTGCTTGTCTAGACATCATCACTGATATAGGCAGCATTCTGTTTCCGTCGCAGACGGAACATGAATATCTCAAGGAGTTTCCTTTAATAAGGCTCTAAAAGGAAGTAAACCAAGTTGTTGATTTGGAGTACAGAAATAAGACCATTTGCAAAACTCTCGTGCATGAGGTTCATTCAATGTGTTTTTATATCTTAACTTATGACAATTAACGTATACATTTTTACACACAAAAAACTTGCGCCTAGAGCATCGTTGCCCCTTAGCTAACATTAAGTTAAGATCACCTTACTGTGCAAATGCGCCTTGAACCTGTGAGAACTTCAATATTTCCCCAATATAAAAAAGTAAAAACGTAGATTTTACCTTTGGACTGTGCTATGGACTTTTACTTTAATATGTGCGTTCTTTTGACAAAGAAATGCCAGTGAATTATCTCAGCTTTGGTTAAAACATGTCAATATTGCTAAAATGCATGTTACTACATTTACATTTCTCTTACCTTGTGAATATTAAGTTGTATTGTGAAAATATGTCATAACTCATGTCTTACGAAATGTGTAAGTATTCGTATGAAATTATAGTTAATAATGACTTTCTTTCTAATGTTTACATAATGATTATCAATAGTTTTATTTCGTGATGAATAACACGAAACATATTGTAATAGCGTGTGTAAATGTTTTTTAATAAGAAGAGTAATGTTTATGTCCTTGCGTAAATGCAAATCGAAAAATAAGCATAAGTAAGCTTAGTTCACATGTACGCTCTCTTCCCATACCAGTCAGAAAAGACCAAATTAAAGATATTGCAAAAGGTCAAAGTTAAATCAAAACGGCACTGATATTGTTAAAATAAAGGCTCAATAACTTAAAAGTACAAACCCTTACTGTCATAACGTCCTAATTGAATCACTTATAATTAATGTTTTCAAGGAAACCACAAAAAATTAAAATAAATAATGAGTTTTAACCTGTGCAGGCACATTAAAGGATCAAGGTTGGCAAACATATCAAGTTTGAACTAACTTTTGTATAGCTTGCGCGATATGTTTTGGATAATGGAACCAGAAGGAATATTTCACAAGACAGAAAATGGAACCAGAAAGATATTTCACAAGACAGATAATGTGCATACACTCTGCAAATGAGGGACTGAATTAATCAAAAGAGACACTTAAAAATCTTATTAACGTGATGTGTCGTTTTATTTACCATCTGATTATAGCAGGTGTCCGAGTTATTGACCGAACATTACGTAATTAATGCAAAATGTTCCATCTTCATATCATAGCGAGTACAATGTGTAAAGCTTTGATAAATTCTAACAATTAGCATCCGAGTAAAGAGTGTAACGAAACTCTTACAGACAAACTGAGGAAAATGCACGCTGTATGCAAATGAGGGACAGAAACTTACAAGAGCAAATCTATAACATCATAGTGACTGAATGTGTGAAGTTTTGTCACACTCAAAGGAGAAGTGTAAGATAAGTAATGAATGCGATAAAATGTGACTAAAAATCTTTTCATAATTAATTCAAATGAAAACCCTGAACATACAAAAGGTACATCTACTTTACATAGTGTTTACATTTATTACGTTTTATTACATTTGAACAATTTGCCCGAAATTTACCAGCGATAAAAAAATCATGAAGGAAGGATGAACGGACACTCTAAACGCTGTTTCTTAATGGGGATATAACAAACTACGTTTACACAGATTATTCAATTATTGAAATAATACCAATAATACTTAATATGCAACCTTCCATATTGTCATGATCACATCCTTTTTTAAAAACGCATATTTATGTTAAAGTCCTAAGGTTCCTTGGCATCAAATGAATTAAATTTTACTTTTAAGGCATATTCCCGATCTTTTCCTCATATGTTTTCAAAGTTTAAACTCATTTACTAGTAAAATGCAGATTTATGTATTTGAAACTTCATGGTCATATTATGACTACATGTCAAGCTATCATTGTGAAGTTGTGACTTGACAGACATTTACTCGAAAATGAAAGAAAGAATTGTTAACATTTTTACATCGATATATAGAGACTTCATATATGATTTTTGAGTTTGTGGATTTGAAGGATTCGATATTTAGACAACGTCATTCATAATCATATGGAAAACCGATCCCCACTTAAAAGTACACTTTACAGACACCGTTCAAACCTTTATAAAACATATTCCACAAAAACTGTAAAAACCTCAATGTATCCATGTGCATCAATGCAATAATTCTATCAATCAAGTAATCAAATACCTCCTGAAAAGTGCGAAATACATAATCAATGAGATTGCGACAAAAAGTGAATTGGTTTACAATGTGATAATATATACTAATGATATTAAAATAGGATCCCAAGTAAGATTAGAAACACCTGGTTGGCTCCTGACAGGGGAAGTCTCAATACGGGATTTTAGTTGTAAGAAACGCTATCGATCCTCATCAAAGAACGCTCTTGTTCCACAGTCTGATTCAATCGAATAATCAGCAATTTCCTTCATCCATGACTCCATTTCTCTGAGTGCGGATACGGTCTGTATCAGTACTAGTGTATTTCAATAAATGCGATAATAAATGCGACAAATAAGAGTCATTAAGTCCTATTGCCATCAATACCTTTCATATTGGAAACGGAAAAAAAAGACAAACACGTGTTTAGTTCTAAAATCTGTACCTTGGTCTCAGGTTTTAGGGACATATTTATATAAATGTAAATACTATATTTGTTATTCGTCGCTTTTATTGTTATATTTTTTACAATCATCGCCATTTTGTCATATAAATATATATTAAATCTTAAGATTTTAATCAATTATGTAGCTTTTTTTCCATATGTAAAAAGGAACCCATCTTATCTACAGATTGTTCAATTGTATTATGGTTGTTGCCTCTATTATATTATCTGCTCTCGTATATTATCCATTCATATTTAATATACAATTATTCTTACATGCTGCATCACTGAAGCTGAAGTCGAACGTGAATTTTGATATTGTAGTTCTTGATTCACTATTTACATACTGGATTCAATAGGTCATGTATTTCCATTTATACTAAATTAAAAATAGATCTCTTATTTTTTTGTGTTTAGCACCTTTAATGGTAACTGTACTGTCAACATGTAGATCATTCATGTGTTTACAGTTTTTTTCCAAATTATAACTAACATGTACCTTTCACAAGAGCAATTCTTTGCGGTAACGTCACCTTCTCAATTCAAGACACTCAATTTAAACCTCTGTATAAAACAATGTGGTACCTATATTTCCTCAATCTTTCCAAGAATACATCTTCTGCCGTCAGAGGACATTGGACGGCCTCCCAAGGGGAGTAACTCTGCTAATTTTGAATTGAAAGGTCAAAAACAACAGTAACAACACATTTATCAGCCGAAAACAATGTTTGTGCTGAAATGTGTGATGAATTTGAAGTAGTTACCATCTCTGCATCATCTTCAATTGCTTCCAGACTATTCCCTTTAGGTACCAAAGAGGTTAACATAGCTGGAATGTCATATAAGTTGAGCATACGTTGTTTAAAGTACACAAGGGCAGAATTCTCCGTAAAAATAATAGTATTTGCTCACTCTCGAATCAAAGTATCACTTAGGACAAGTTGTTTATCTTCTGTCCTAATTTATAATTTGTCTTTCTCGTTCAGATAGTAGAGGTTGTGATTGTCTCCCCTTGAGAAAACAACGGTCTCAAGTTGCATGTTTGTTACTTTACCGCCACACCTTGCCTCCCCTTGAGATAATAATGGTCTCAAGTAGCATAATTGTTTTCCCATCCTGTCGTCGTTCGTGCTTCGTCAAATACTTGATACAAGCAACAGTGAAGTATTGGGATTTGGTCGACAAATAATATGTATAGAGTGGAATTTGATGGGTGTTACCGGCGATCTGAAAGGTAAAAAGGGTGTGTAATGGCGATGGGTAACAATTCATAGCATAGAATTTATTAGGTTCTCAATAAGGAACAGTAGTCAAAATTAATGCAAATTTCTCCAAAATCTTATGTACATTGAAATGAATAAATAATAGATAACCTGATCAGCCAGAGAGCCGAAGATTTTATTATGAATGAAAAAATTATAAATGTTGTCGAAGCGATAGTCAGAAACAATGAACAATTAAATTACAACGCCTCAACATATCTTCATAAATGACCCTCACATCCTCTTCTTATACGTTTTTCTAATTGTTACCCCTTTGAAAGAAACAAATAATTTGAAGCTTTGTTAGAAACTGTCTTGCTGAAAGTACATTAATATTTTTATTTCAGAATTATTATATAATATGTCACAGTTCCTGTCAATTCAAATAAGGTTAACAAAATAAATTCAGTCTTTCGGAAACAAATATTTTAAAGATTTATACATGAGAATCGCCGGCGGTGAATGTATGCGTAGTGTTGCGCTATTTAAAAAAGACAGTGTACACAATTATCTCGCTTGTCAAAATGATCAGGTAATTATTTGCCTTATCACATCAACAAGACATGATTTGATTGTTTGGTTATCCCAGGTGTATATGTAGCACTATGTCACCAAAGGAATGGCAGGTCAATCTATGCACAGTTGAAAATACAGCTTTAACCGACAATATTTTTACAGTTCTTATCATCGCATAAATATTTGGCGTAAATGAAAGACATTTACACTTAGAGGCACTAGGACATATATCGTAATTAACAAATAATATAGTCAATTCTTAAAGACCGATGCAATAAAACTGCAAATAGGAAATACTCAAATGTTGCTTAAATTCGGAGAAACCGATATGGCAGCCGCTTTGTTTAATAAAACAACAAAATCTAAAACTCTTTTTAAGAAATCGGTTTAGTTTAAGAGTTGCCTAAGTTTATAAATTGTTGCATCCTTTTGCATCAGTTGGCATATAAGGTTAATTAAAAACCTAAACACTTTACTAGTTCGCAGTCCGTATTTAACCCTTTTTGTTCGCGGCTTACCACATATATTGTTTTATATAAATAAGACAACTTCCCAACTTCCGCCGTCGTAATATTTTCAATATTGATTGCAGGTCATTTGTAAAGAACATTACGCAGTTCATTGCATCGATATAACGCTAAAGAGATTTGGGGTTTAAGGCCGCTTTCGAGAGTATTTTCACTTTTTATGACATGATTCAATAGGTCTCACAGATTGTGTAATTTTGCCTCGTAGTTTGTAATGATTCATGGCGTTTATGTATGACAATATGTATAATACGAGACTTTCAGGACATGAAGGTCATTTATAAATTTCCTTCTAGCATCTATATTCCAATGCAGAAATTACTTTGTTCCCGATCCCCTACTATGTGACAATATTCGTTGCTCAGATGGCTAGCTGTCATTTGAACCTAAGGGAACATAGACTACAAGTTGCAAGATCATGTGTGAGGTAGCGAATACATTTCTTCTACCATAAACTGATGCTATTTACATGATCGTTACACATTGCTGTATTGCAGAAACTAATTGCCGGGTTTATGTACATAAGAGCCACGACTAATTAAAAACTGCAAGGAAAAATTAACACAATCTATGAGACCCATTGAATCATGTCATGCAAATGATAGATTCAAAGGCGGTAGATTTAGAAAGACGATATCACTATTTCAAAAAGATTAACTACACAATTATCTCGCCTGTCACAACGATCAAGTATTTATTTACTTTCATCATCACCACGAGACAAAATGTGATTATGTGGTTGTCCCAAGAGTCAGTGTTGCAATACGTCACCAGTGAAATGTCAAGTTGATAACTATACAGAAGGTCAAAACAATTGTTTCCAGACAATCAATACACAGTGGGAAACAGAAAAATATATAAATAAATCTCTTACAAACTTTCATTACAGTTCTAATTGTTCCAAAATGTAGGGAATATAAAACAGGATAAGATAAAATTTCGATAATTGAAGAAAAATAGATATTCTGTCAATACCACCGGGTTTTTTTTATAGTAAAACGTTTACTTTGTGGAATAACTTAAACGACTGATCGGCGAGTAGTCTAACCTTGTAAACAAAGAAGTTCCAAACTTAATTAATTAGGTAAATATTTCCATACGGTCTGTGGTGATTCATAGCTTTAATGTACAGAACCTGGATATTAGTTTCTGGAAATAGGTAGAAGCCTCGTTTATGCTAATGATCTTCATTTAATGGGTTTTTTTAGCGATTGCGCCATTGATCACATCATAGTTACAAATACAAGCTCCTTACACCACTGCAACATAAGTTGAAGAAGCTGGTTAACTGCGTGTATTTTATATCATAAAAAATAGTAACACAACGAACTAAACTGTAACAGTTTAACTAAATGTATTTCATGAAATAATGATATATCTCTACATTTATATAAAATGCAAAAATATCCTTTGAAGGGTCATTAGCACATTCCGTAATTGCCCCTTTAATTAACAATAATATTACATAGGTGTACATGAAGGGATTGTCTGCTAAATTCATGTAATATGATTTGTTTAGATAATGGTAAACGTTTAGGAAAATGATAAAAATTCAACTAAAAATACTCAAATAAATCTAAATCTAAAATTTCGTAAAAAGAAACTTTTAAATCTACACACATATCTGTAGTGCTTTAAAAGAGTCTTAGAATAATCCACGCACCTGTTGACATCAAAGTGGCCACATATAGGTTCAGCCAGGGCATAAGCTTCCTTTCATGTGTGAAAATGGGTTTAGCTTAAATAATATTTACATAGTCTCCTCTGACCACAGAGTGGTCCAGATCTTCTCTTCTTACCCAGAACTCTGAATTATCATCTCAATCGACCAACTTGTTATGACTACATATATGAGCTTTGGAGATATTTTCGTTTATTTTGTTATCATAATATTTGAAAATACATCTTAACCTTCATGAAACAATTTCTGAAACGTAGGAAAACATAGCATACAGGTGCGACAGGACAGGTGACACCAGCGTTTTAGCACTTGGTCTCAAGAGGTGACAGGTGTTCTTTATGAAGAATTTTGTGGAATGTTGATTCAACAACAAAACAACCTACACAGAGATTGTGTTTGCATCCTCATGTAGTCTGTATATAGAATCCACCCAAGTGCCTTCTGGAAGTAAATATATCAACCCGAGTTGATATTAATTACAAACTGATATTGCCGAGGATATTCTTATCAGCAAATGTTGAAATATTAACTTTCACATCCGAAGACACAAGGGTTAGATTTTATTTATCATCTAAAATCATGGCAGTATGACGTCATCGCACTTAATACGCCATTTCGTCATGATATCATTTACATGATGATGTAAAATAATTGTGATGTCATGTGATTAGAAAGCCTTACCATAAAACCTTTTAGTTGTGTCGATAATAGCATGGCCAATCAGTAAAATATTCATGTTGGCTCGTCATAGCTTCTGTCATCAAAAACTCTTCACTATCACGAATAAATTACCTTTGAATGCCTTACATTGTAACTGGGCGAACATTGAATATTTCTTGTGTCAAATGTCTTCATATGAAACATCTGTAAAATTATATTGTATAGGCCTAGGGTAAGTGGGAAAGTAACTTTTTTTATTAGATTAATCTTAGAATAACGATCAAATTACTTTTGGATGATATTCATTGGATAAAGGTTGAACAAGTAACTTCTCTGTGACAGGAACTGATCTCTGTCTGCCAAAAGACTTGTAAATTATTCAGCCTATTCAGTATAACGAATAGTGAAAAACGAATACATAGAATTGTATTAAAATTAAATCATAGCAAATATGTTACTGTTATCTAAACGGTTTCGTTTGAATCAAATCATCATCAAATAACCTATTTTTTCTAAACTGTATTGCTTTAAATCGTATTATTACACAGGCGCTGTAGCACGCAATTATGTGCTCAAATCGGCTGTTTTAAGACATATAGGGACATAGGCACTTACTTTACCTTTCAATCCATGCAATAAAATATTTGTATTCAATACAATTGACCTTCAGTCAATAACGTATAACCATTTCCTGCTTGTACACTCAAGTCTACAGTCGTGAACAATATGTAGACAAATTAAGATTTCATTATATAGTACTAAAACTCTCAAACGACGCAGGAAAGGGACGGTAGTACGAGCATAAACATAACAAAAGCATTCCAGGTGTTTTTTTAATTAGTTCACATTGAGATCTAACTTATTTCCATAGTCTTAAAATGATTAAACGTATCATTCATTCAATCAATAAAATGCAAATGCCATTCATTCCCACCTACACTTGAAATGGATATTATTAAAAAGAAGGTAAGTTGAGAAAATCGAAATGAGATCTATTTCCATCTGTGAAGAATATTTTTTCTAGCCTCCCCGTTGCGTGCTACTGTACCAGGATGTGAAGTTAATTCCAATTCGAATTCGAATTACTATTTACATTCGTGATCTCCATGGACTATTTCTCTGATTCTCCTCCTTGTTAGCAATTCATGTAATCTTCCACTCATGCTACATCTATTCAAGAGATATACATTGGACGGTATGACAGAATGTTCATTAAGTCATTGATGTACCGTACCGTATGGGTTCCTATTCACAATTGCCTGACTTTCTTGTACTACGTTTCAAGTGCTAGTCTGTTAAAGAATCGTTTCAGAGTATCTTTGATAAAACATTCGACTATGTCCCCCTTCAAGTGGCAATAGTGTGGGATAGTGTGAAACAATAGTTATAATAGTGTAATCCTTTATTAAACCCTAATTACTTTCTTTAGTAATTTAAGGTTACCTTAGTGTTTTGTGCAACGGGACGCAGATCTACACGTAGTAAGGTTTGGGTGCAATGCTTCACTGAATTTCAGCGCAGTACCATTGATGTTCGCATGTTTTACCGCAATGCATAGTCTCTATCTGGTTTCTTCATGCAATATTAATATCAGGTCATTAGCGATGGATGTAGCCTTCAGAAGATGGTTGTTATAGATTAGGTTAATTGTGCTTCACGTTAAGGTTTTAAGGTTCTACCTTGAAAAACAGTATTGTAATTTCCATGGAAACAACCAGAAATAGGTTTTGAAGAAGTCGAAAACCCAAAAAGGCACGACTTCGATTAATGACTTTGAGTTCTGATCAAAATGAAAATCTTCTAAAGTCTACATCTCGCAACAGCTAGAACTACGATGTAGCAATGTAAGGATGAAGTTTCAAATCATGATTTAGCGTAATAATTACCTTTGGCTACATGGTGGATGAACGATTGTATCACACTATTTCAACAGGTATGAATGACATTTTTCTCTACATTCATCGAAAAGTGGTTGCATGTTTTTCAGTGCTCTTGTCAAGTGAGAATCGCCAATGAAAAGGCTACAATAACAAAAACATTACTGCATCAATAGAAATCTTAAGTGAGTGTACATGTCCTCATATTCCGTAAAATAGCCAATTTCAGCAGTACTACTGCAGTAGTGCTTTTAAGAAAGCGGTTTACTTCGAAGTGAGGTAAGGTGATTTTGGGTTTAACGTCGCTTTGTAGAGTATTTCACTTACATACATTTACAAGAAAACCCGCAACACTGTTGTGTTTATAGATGTTTTGATGTAATCACAAACGAAAACCTCAAAAAACTTATAGCCCTTTATAATTTTAAAAAGCACTTATTCTCAATTGTTATGACTTAAAAAAAGGAACTGATTTTGCATAAACTATATAAGTAAGGAATGGGAACGCAATATATTGGTAGTTAAGAATTAAGATTTATCACTTAAGAAGTCATAATGCTCTTATTGCATAAGTATTATTTGGTACTCTTGCGTAAACCCAAATGATACTTCATTCGGTTGTTTTTATGTCAAAATAGAGCAATAAATCAAACTACCATTATGTCATTTAAGTGCATCCTTTATTTTTCTTCTTCATTTCTAATTTCATTTCATTTCATAACAATAGAATATGTCAAAAGTATTTTTGTATAGCTGTGCGGTAACTGTAGTAGGAGGTCGCTGTAATATAGCTAAGAAAATATATTATTATAAATCAATATTGAAAATCAAGAGTTTTGAGATCAGCATAACTAAAATAGGTTTTAAAGCCGTTATCCCTTTGACCTTTTAAATTTAAATAGTATTAGTTACGAAGTCAAAATATAATCTTTAATGAATAATGAATCCCTTTCTCTCTGATATGTCCCCTTCTCTTTTGGTTATGTCAGTAAACGCTTATGCATAACAACAAAATAATACAAATATTGTAGCATCTTCAAATGATTTTTTTCAAATGTTGTTATTTCCCATCAGATGTTACATATGTATGAGCATTTGTTTTATAATTATATATACAATAATACAGTTTAAGTAGTTGTAGATGTTTACAATTGTATAATACATGATATACATAATAACAAAAACATTTGTGTTACTGAAAAGAGTCGTATATTGTCTTTGAAATCAACATATTGCGGGCAATCTGATAAAATGCAAGGCTTTTCATATAACATTCAATTTCAAGCTCTAAATCTATCTGTATCTGCACCTGTAATTACATGAGTCTATCCTATTTACCTTTGAATCCCTTTCTCTCTGATCTGTCCAATCCTCTGTTTGTGATGTCAGTAATCACTGAAAAAAAATATTGAAATATTGTAGTATCTTCAAATGATAATGTTTCTTGTCAAACGTATCCTATTTACCTTTATTACTCAAAGAGTGAAATTTAAGTAGTGACATATTTCCAACATGTCTACACTTGGTAGTGTTCTATTCGAAATTTACGACACTTGCTCCCGCTCGGGCAATAAAAGGTTAACACTTCTTTCGTAAAAGTCATATGACACACTCCTTTGGGTAATATTCTCTTTTTTATTACTCATAGTAAACTCACTCACAGTCTTTATATTGACTGATATTTCATTTTTACGATGTACCTTGTGTCAGATGTTCTTTTGCAAAAAAAATCACTTTAAGAGTTACACACTTATTTATAAAGAAATAATTTCACTCGGACAATGTTTAAGGAAATTGAAATCTAACATCTATTTCTCAGCAGAATTTGTGAATTTTGAAATAATTAAATATGATATATATTTGATGGATTTGAGCTTTTAAGGCACTATTGAAATTTGGTACATGCCAACCAAGAAACTATAAATATGGATAAATATGAAGGTATATGTAATATATTTGACATGTTTGTTCATAATATTCAATACAGAAATGGTAAATGTATTTGAATTTACTGCAGTGTACATATTTATAAATGCAATAATGTTTTCTTAATAGGTTTCACAGTTAGTCAAGGGGTATCGCGTTGCAATCATATTCTTTCACAAACAAGTTATTCACAAGTTAGTGGGTCAGTGAAAATTATCGAATGACATAAAGAGTCAAAATCTTGGCGTTTAGGAAGGAAAATTTCGTTTCGAAATCACGTAACGCTTCTTTTGAATATTGGCAATAATAATATTTTGGTATTATAGTGTCGAAATTTTTTTACATTTAAATTAGAATTAAAGTGAACGGGGCTGCTTATATTTCTATGTGTTCTGCAATTTCTCTGGACACATAAGACTTTCCCAGTTATATTCAGGGCTCTTCTGACGAATGCATTTCCAAAACGGGTTGCAACCACAAGCTTCACAGAAAACCCAAGCATCTTCTTCAATAAAAGAGGTGACGGTTTTTTCTCATAGGGGCTCATCCAAAAAGGACGTAATTTCTTGTTTTTGTGCTTTCTGTAATTAGTCTGTGCTATTAAGTGTTGAATATTGATGTTACACTGTAACATTTTCGAAACATGGAATACGATGACTGTTTACAATATGATAAACTGGGTAATTAATTCTTCAGAAATTGCTTTACTTGAACCCAATTTTTTCAACGAAGATATTAAATGCATTCAGTTAAGTGATTACAAGTTATTTTAAACCAGTTTCATTATACTTTTCGACACGATTCTGATGCATTCAACTAATCGCTTCATCATTTGTTCCCTTTACATCGGAAGAGAGTACCTGACGAATTAGCCTCACGTGTAGGAATACAAAAACCTACCAGCGTCATATAAGTCTTCCCATTACTCTGTCTGAAAGGGAATCCCCGACATGGCTTTATACAGATTTGTCTCCAAGCCGACTGTCGTTCATTCTTTCTTCCCCATCAATTGGCTTCATGTAATATCCTTAATGTCCTGTTGTAAAGATTACTTCTGTTCGGTCATTGTATTAAGAGACATTTAGAAATTTACCGTGATTAGAATGATTAGGCCTTCATTATCATGTTACAGTTCGGTGTTGCAACAAACGTATTGAACTTTTATTTGCCGTTTACGACAATATGACGTTAATAATTCAAATTCATTAAAATCTACATGAAAGTTCTTCAATCAATGAAGTATTAACACTTATACATGTATGAAAACTCTTGAATGGGAAGCTTTTCTTCAAATTCTGTGATGCAGATTAAACCGTTTAGACATTGCCCAATACAGAATTTTATCAGTTTTCATATCGTATTGTAATTGTTTCAGTTTTTCTGGGCTTCTTTAAGCCTTTTAATTTAATTTCATTGGTGAAGACACGTCTTTGTAATCATCGATATACATTGTTGCACATTTTAGTCATATTAAACCTGTTCATTTGACGTATTTTTTCACTTAATGACCAAGTACACAGACAATACCACACCCAGACGCCAGGTCATTATAACATTATGTGTGAATGTCCTACTCAATACTGTTGACCCAAGTACTAAGACACAAGTGTGCGTTTGAGTAAATCACGTTAACCTATTATACTAACATTATATTGTGTTTTAATGTCGAAACAATTTGCAAATGTTAAGAGTCCTATATAAGGCATAATATATCAAAATATGTTTAATTACTATTTAATTAGGTATTTCTAAAAGGTAACGCACATCTTTTTCTACCTGCCAAAACGATTGTGGATGCAATGTGATCAGTCGATTTATTTTTTCAAAGCAAAGTCACAATGATAGCAGAGCACAATTTCATGAAAACAATTGTATTAGCCATATCTGTGCTGTGGAAATTAACATTTGAGACAACCACGCTCTTAATATAATAATTTTGATTGTGGAATATTGCTTTGATTGGTAAGGTGAGGTGAGGTGATATGGGGTTTAACGCCGGCTTCAAAAGTGTTTCACATATCGCTGGAACAAGTGTACAGCGCTGAAATCAGTGTAGCATTGCATCCAAACCTTACTCCGTGCAGACAAAGTCGACCTTCTACGTTCCGTGGTTCGAATCCTGTAACGGACTCGGCAACCTGCCATGTAGTAGAGAACTGTTCCAAATCTAGTATTCTATTTCCCTCAATAATGTTAAACCATCTCCCCATTTCAAAATGTAACCGAGATTAGTTGTGATTAACACATTGTAATTTGAATATTTTTGTTCGATTGATTTTTTTTAACACTGAAAAAAATTAGAAAAATAATCAAAGCAAATGTATTTTCCTTTAAAAAAAACAAAAATTAAGAAATAAGAATATTGTGAGAAAGAATTTCAGATGTATTTGTTGAAATGAAAACGTACTTAGTTTGCCAATACTTCAACCCTTCCTTAAAGTGTTACTCAAACATATACTTAAAAACTTGTGAACATGACCTGCATACTTTATTGAAAGTATTGATTTAATGAAACCAAGTTTAATGTGGTGTCAAAGTGTACTGCGCAAGGAATAAATGTCACAAGAAACAACATATACAACATCAAGGTTAAATAAAGGAAATACTGACAAAACAAAATGTTTATTGCCTTACAAACAACGTAATAAAATAAGTATCATGTTTCTCCCTCTAGAAATTGATTTAAAAGGAAGTGATATCTTTCTATAAATAAAATTATGATTTATTTAATGATTGTTAGACATTTACGATATGATCTATATAAATACACAATATTAACATATGACAATTTATTCAACACCACATTTTATACCAGTAGACTAATACTAAGATAAGTAATGCTTCAGACTAAATCAGACAGACCCTGTCGTAGTTTTAGTTCCTATTTTCTTTTACCGACCAAACCCTGGGGAACGTTCTGTGACATACACTGACGTTTCTTGTGCGGTTTTAATAAAATTCAGTTACTTCACATTTTTAGTTGCACAACATTTGGTTAATTAGGGTACTTTATACATGCTGTTGCTACCAAAGGTAGAGTTGTTGGCACATTATAACATTTAAAGTATACTGTTATATATATCATACCTATATATCAATCCTTATTGAATGCATCCACCATTTCACACCAACGTAAAGCGGATTTAAGTTTTTCTATTAAGCGTTCTATTCTATGTTATATTTTACATGTCATCATTATTACATTACAACAATAAAAGAGTTACGCATGCTCGGAATAATGCTGTTTGTTAAGAATTAGATCATCCATTCTGAAAAAAAACACCTGATGATTTTAAACAATCATCGATGTATTGGACATAATAACATGTGTGTACTTACAAGCTACGAAGCAATCAAGGTCATGCATTGTTTCATGAAACTGTAAGATATCAAAGCACATTCACAATCTAATGTTATTATTTGTGCAATATTAAACGTCTAACATTCACATGAAGACTCGCAATATCAGTTGAATATATTTTGCTAAATTCTTTAATGAACCATTTCTATAAATCTGAAACAACATCAGCTGAAGTTAACTGCACTCCCGTCACTCTCCACTGTCATTTGCATTAAACCATTGTCCTGACAATTTCCACATCTGTTTATCATTGTGGTCTTTGTATCTATATATGGAATAGTAATTAAATGGTGAGATGCAGTTATTGTGTTTCTCATTTTACCTTGTCTGAAAGACAAACCCTGCAAGAGGTCATAAAAAGGATTAAGGACCTTATGTGTCTATCGTCCATTTAAGCTCCCTGTCTGGCTTACTGAGCCATCATCAAAGTCACAAAAGCCACATCATTGTACAGGATCAATTGCTTTTCTTTAGGCCTGAAAGTCACCAGCCTCACTTCATGTGAAAATTGTCAACCTTAAAAAATGTCAATTCTGTTCTGATTTTACTAGCTGTGTTTACTCAATAAAAATCCCTAATTATGCGTGTTTCCCGTAACACTTGGCGGTCTACCTACAACATAGTAAAGAATCTTGTCATAGTTGAATAACGATGATATTTAAGATAAAAAATGCATGTACATTATTATAATGTGTATTGTCTCAAATATTGATTACTGTTTACTTACTTATCATATTAATTGATAGAAATCCAATATTTCATAAACCCATTATCATAATGAGAGTATAACTTATGTGGTATTTGTGAAAAGGTTTAATTACAATTTGCACCTTACAAAAAAGGTGTGAAAACTTCCTCATCTAATTTGATTGGCCCACAATAAACTAGTTTGGGTCGCTATAGTAAGGAATTCGTATTCATTTATCAAGAAATCATGATTATTATCATATACTTTCTAGGTTGTTTTTGTATGAAATTGCCAATAACGCTCATTGTTTTGATAACATTTGACATAGTGAAATGGTAATTTCATAGCATTACTTTAAAAAACCAGAATAAACTATATGTTTTAAAAGCAATCGAAACTGCTCTTAGTGTTTGACAATTTCAACAACTCTTTCGTGCAATAACGTGAACTAGATACTCACTGCGCAAAGCAAGAGCATTATATGCAACATCCATCTGAACCTAGCAGTTGCTTATACATCCTGCTAAATCAGGGTATATGAATCCGCTCTTGCTCCTCCCTAATACCCTTATCTCTTTCGGGCTATTAGGAAGGAGCTAAATGGCTGGCGGATTGATATTCGTGTCTATGCTCACCTGTTATTTATCCAGCCAACCTGAAACTAGCAGCTGCTTATAAATTTGTATGCGATAAAAACTAGAAAGTGATGCCCGCAATTGCACGACTGTAAAATGAAACCATAGATAACATGTCACGTACTTGACTCCTGATTTTATTGTATATTCACTTCATTAATGCCTTCAGCATTACTTATGTTAGTTTTATCGCCTTACAAAATATCATGATAGTAACAGAGTTTTGTGTATAAGATGTATATAAGATGTCACAAAAGTAATAACACAAGGATTGGTACAGGTACTTATCCATTGTTCTGTTCCTTCCAATTCAAGCGATATCTCCTAGGAGATATTGTTTTGACAGTAGATTTTGAACAATGCCCTATTACAGCCAGGTTCATGACATCCCAATTGTTTTACATCAAGTAATGACAACACAATTCTATGACGTTATAATCATGATGACGTCACAATGCAATGACATCACTCCACTGAGAGTCTTAGAGTAGTGCAGTGTTCAGAAATACACATTTATCACGGAATCGAAATGAAAAATAATGCTGTGTGATAAATAGAATCTCACCCTCGTGTCTTTTGATATCAAATATATCAACTCTCGTTGATAAAAGTAACAATCCTCGGCAAGCTTCGGATATTCGTCAACTTTTATCAACTCGTATTTATATATTTGATATCAGAAGACACTTGGGTGAGATTCTCTATATATTCCAACTTTTAATGCTAGTTAGCATATGCTCCAAAAAGGCTTATGTTCGCACCTGAGAGGTTGTTATTCAGAATATGCTGATTTTTTGTTTTAAAACTTATTTCTACAATCCTGTAAAGGCTATGTCCGTATTTTAAATCTTTATGTTTGGCATTGTTCGAGACTCCGAACAAACCCTCATTCTTTGATTATGGAAACAAAGCTAATACAATGAGGAAGCTAGTTACATCTTAAAATTTTCATAGCTTTTTCTGGAGCCTAGGTCTTCTTTGTAATTAAAACCAAAAATGGCCTATTATTGTGTTTTCAAATCTTTTATATACACTTCGCATTGTATTGTTTTAAAAATGGGCTTTAATCTACAGTTAAAAGTTTCGCAATGCAATCATTGCTCTGATTTATCTATGATGAAATAATTCTATACTTGCAAATCAGAAAAATAGTTGCTGATGATGTTGCTATAATTTTTTTAAAGAAAATAGCTGTCAATTACATTTTGTCTTTCCAATCTTCTCTGCAATGTGTATTTTTTGTGTGTACATAATTGTTTGAGAACCAAACTTCCTGCTTTTAGCTAGAAAGACAATATGATGTTAATTATGGTTTATTTTAATCACATGCCCCGCATAGACTCATGTATATTGTAGTAAGTAATGTAGGTATAATATTACCTTTTCCCGGTTTTAATTTTTCCTCTTGTTGGTATAATAATGTAGTATATAACATTAACCGCCAAAACTCTTCAATTCAAATCTGACTGTTTCCGTTGATTTATTTCAGGAATCAATTCAGTAGCAACTAGCTTATCAATTACAACTAATAGACTAAATTTCAAAATTAAAAAAAATATATATATCAACAATTTTGTTGAATCTTTATTAAAACTTTTGATGTTTTTTTCTTCTTTTGGACTTCACAAGAATGAATAACTAGGAGACTGTAATCATATGCATATATGCAGGATTGGGGAAATAAATTTGCCTATCTACGATTAAAATCTCTATATATAGTCCTTCAAATAATTCCATTGAGTAATCGAGAAAAAATATTTTACGTATCAATCCCTTTTTTGAGTCTAGTTGAGAAACGATGCATAGGCTACCCATAATCCTATCCTACCCTAAATTGTTACTCAATTGTGTACTTACATATATAGTCTTGTGAAAATTAACTGTGTTGAAAGATTTGATTGAGTGTCACCAAGTTAAACGTTTAATGTGGTCTCGAACAAAGTGTATTGCGCATGTAGTAAATGTCACAAGAAACGGCATTTATAACATCAAGGCTAAAGAAGGCAATACTGACAAAGCAAAATGTTTATGACTGTACTAAAAAGTGTAAATGACATGATAAAATTAGTTGTATCTACCTCACGGAAATAAAATAAAAAGGAAGTCATGTCATTCTATTCTTTAAATCTAAAACATGATTTATTTGGTGATTGTTCTTCATTTAGGTCGCAAATGACAGTTTATTCAACAACACTTTTATCACTGGCAGACTATTCGAAAATCTAATTAAATCTGCAGGCCATATAAAGCTTTGTAGACATTGGTATTATTATTTTATATATTGGACTTAAATTCAGGTCAAAAGTGTTGGCGATTCGTGTCCTGTTTTACTTTTTAATTGGTCCTAATTTAGATGAAGGGTTACATGGTATTAGAATTTGAGGTTTTAATTCAAAAACTCAACTGCATGCTAATTTTGTTTAATCAGATTATGGTTATCTTTCCCTGTAATTAATGCATCAAATTCGAAATAGAAGGACAAAGTAGTGAGCACTTTAATGATGATGAAATGAGCACCAAGCTCTCCTCAATAAATGATAATTATAAACTAATTTGGAGAGCCCACCTGTCTCCAAACAAAATTGTTTTTAAGGGTTTACAATCGAGTCTTTTTCAAACTTTATTGATTATTTACAAGGTAACAGTTTACCTTTTGCATATGACGCAATATGTTCTTCACACAAAGTTGACCTTCATAGAAAAGCAAAAACATGAATACCGGCCGATTTGTTTGTTATCCACAACTTCTGTTCCGTGTTCATTTATATCATATGTGAGCTTTAAACAACAATAATGCCTTGTTATATTGGTATTTTGCATGTTCAGGAACTATCGACATAAATTGAAAAAACCCCAAAACTTTTATTTCACTAAAAAATAAATTCAATCCGTAAATATGATGTTCATCTTAAAAAACTATACGTAGTCAAAGGAAGAAAAAAACAACGGAACACAGACAATTAATGAATTCAACGATCCTATATACACCATAAAATGCATAAGATGAATTATAATTAATAATATAATATAAAACATTAGATAAATACACCCAATAAATGCAATCGGTGGAATAAAAAGACAATCCAAGCCATAGTATTCAACACTCATGAACTCTTAACAAAATCTAGAAATTAAGCATGCAATAGCTACTATCAATCGATTTTCATACTGTATTTTTGGCCCGAGGCCTTTCACTGTAATAAATCGGTCTGCCTGTAATGGAATTATTTTTTCATTTTGGATGTCAATGTTTAGCTGGCTTCCAGTGTTAACATCGTCAGCGCCTCTCGTTCGGCTGGAGTTTTATACGTTAAGATCATAGACCCTGCATTGACCTTAGATATGAGTTTACTCCTCTCTTTGACCCCTTAATTCCTTATGTCAAAAGGTCAATCTATATACAGTTTTATGTAGTAGATAATAACTGCTATTAACGATAAAATTGGCAACGTATAAGGGTTGATCTGAGATATTCACTTCCCTCCGTCTTTGTGTCTAATCTACCTTCTCTATAAAATAATTTCGTGCATCTTCTATCTTAAATAGTTTTATGCACACACGCAAGAATGCAATCAGGTATAAAATGATTAAATTGGTGCCTTTGGAAATCGGGACACTATTTGAGCAAAATCAAAAGTTCAAACCGTTGAATACAAATCATACAACACTGTGAATTCTAGTACGCTTAACCGAAACGCATGGTCGATGTTTTGAGAAGCTTACTGAATACGTTACTGTGACTGGCATGAAACCATATTGGAGCTCATCAAAGAACACCCCTGCCAAGGATTTGATACCTGCATCTAATCGAATTCATGATAAGGGGTTGATCAATAAGCAAACTCGTTCTTTGCTAGTCATTGTCAAAATAAATTGCAATATTTTAAAAGCTTTGATACGAAGCATGTTATTACTTCTGCATGATTTGGAGAAATGATCAGTTAAAAACTCACTTTATTTCGACAATCAGAGGAAAATGAACTGAGTGGTTGAGACCTAATTCGTAAAAAATAAAACTGTATTAATTGATAAACAAAATATGTCAATCAATGGTATGTTGATAATTAAATTGGCAAACAAATATAAGTAAATAATTTAATCCAATATTTGAAACAATGTCAATTTGTATAAATATTAACCAAGTCTCTTATATTTGAAATCAACAACTAGTTTTCCTCAATAATTAATCAAGGAGTCAATCTGCTCCTTAATAACCTCCTGTTTAAAGTTTAAAAGACCTTGTGTTTAAAGGTCAGTGAAAATATATTTTGGAAGAAAGTCTGAATATTTAATGTTCTACATCATGTACAGAATTAACATTGACCAAGTACAAATGACACAGCATGTTGTGCGAAGTTTAACTTCATAGAAAAGCAAAACAGAATTATTGTTTATTCTACATTACTTCTGGCCTGTGTCAATTGATACTATTAGTGACTATTTTACATCAACGGTAACTAGTTATTTGACATTCGGGGTGATATATATAGATATAGACATGTTGACATTCAAGACTATCGACATAAACTTAGATTGACACTTAGTTGTAGGTATCGCAAATTGACAAGGATCGACACAACGACGTACTGTTAAATTTGTTGGATTTCAGTTTTACATGTAAGCAACATTCGTGACTGAGATAGCGATGGTAGGTAGGTCTTATCTACTATCATTGATATAAATGGCAACATATAAGGATTGATCTGAGATCAGACTTTAAATCCCGATACTAGTCCGTCTTTGAGCCTCATTTACCTTCTCTACAAAATGTTCCCATCATTTACTAGCTTTTAACAGTATTATGCACACATGCAAGAATGCAATCGGCTATAAAACGATTTAAGTGGAGCCTTTTGAATAGGGTACATGACTGGGACAAAAAGAGAATTCAAACACATCAAATAAAAATCATAATGCAATGTGAGCCGTAGTACTCAATTGATGAAACGCTTGATCGACTTTCTGAGAAGAATACTCAATATGTGAAAGTGACAGGCATAATGCACTATTGTAGTTCATCAAAGACCCCTTCTACACTGGTCTCATCCATGCATCTACTTAGAATACATAGCGAAGGAGGATAAAAAGACACTCTTGTTCTGTGCTAGAAGTTTTGTTATTGTGAACATAATATACAATATATTGCAAGTTTGTATTTGAGGCCTGTCAGCACTTTCTTCATGTTTTAGACATTTGAACAGAAACATTTAACAATCTGAACTAAATGAACTAAGTGGTTAACGCCAACTTGACCCTGATGAAAAGCTTATTGAGTAACCAACGTTAACAATTAAGAAATTTTAACTATTTTTCAATTGTCAAGCATTTATCCTTCATGAAAAACACAAAAGATAAATCAAGAATATAGATATGTTTTAAACAAAATATGAGTACTTATCTGGTTATTATTTATCTGGGTTAATATTAGATCGGTCTCTCAGAAAAGAAAAACTACTATCAAAGGTTTATCATTAAGAAGAAGACAATATCCTTCTATATCAAAGAACAGTTATAAACACTTACTATCAAAGTCTTATCATTCAACAGTTAAATGTAATTATTCCTTTTCCCATTCGATCAATGTTGGCTGTTCACTACATCATGCTACCTTGATGTTCATTCTTTAGAGTGATTTTCAGGACGAAAGATTGTTTATTGAGAACTTTCTTCAGGAAGAAGTAATTTGTAGTAAATTAGTAATTTGTTGCATAATTTTTTTTTGAATTAGTATCAGAATCAAGTTTGCTACTATATAAATAAACAGCAATTGCTTTGCGAAAATCTAATTCGCTGAACGCTGTTATAGAAGTTCAGTTCATACCTTCATAAACTTAATTTCGTGACGTCACATCATATTTTGCCATGCCTATCGACTATTTGTAAACATAAACATGTAAAGACACGATATCACTACATCTAACATCTGAATAAACAATTCTCCCTTCCTCTCAGTTATCGATGCCGAGATGTCGTGGTATGTCACGTAAGATGCTATAAAGAAGTCATCGATGAGTGTTTAACAGTAATACAACAGCTTGAAGATGAAATAAAGAAAGATGGATTCAACTAAGAAAGGTGAAACTGCTTCACTACCTGTACACTTTCTGAAGACAGTACTGTTTATCCTGGAGAATGACAATCGCTAAAAAGTAAGAAATAAACTAATTACTTTTGGTAAAGCTTAGGAAAAGGCACTTTTATGTTAGCTGGTGATCTATTCACATTGTCAGAGAGAGTAAAAACCTACAACATATCATAAAAAGGATTTAGCTTCTTATAGATCACCCTTACAATCTTGTTGTCTGGCAATGAAGCCACAACGGTATGCAGTGATCAATTACTCTTCACTGGTAGCTACATACCAAACTGATCAGTATATATTCGTTTAACAAAACTATATTTTTTTCATTGTTAGAAAATAAAATAAGTGGTAATGAAAAAGATATTTAAAATTTGGTTTTCCTAGTCATTTTGAGAATGCAAGACTTCTTTGCATGAATATTAACAAATAAAGTCAGTAGAAATACACTTCAAACTCATTATTCTAACTTGACACGAAAACTGGAGTGAAAATACTGCTTTCTGACTGGTTACCACAATCAATTTTGGAGTGATTATTTCGCTAATAATCACCTCTAAATATTTACTACCGATTCACATTCATACGCGCACGTTTACAAACTTCATTCGCTGAACTTACTGTTTTCATCGCCTTAGAAACAGCAAAATGAATTTTAAATCGATTCTATGCATACATTGAGAATACCGTATTTTGTTTATGAAATTTAGAAGATAAATCCATTCTATGGTATATTTTTTGTCGAAGTAGTTTATTATTTTATCACTAAATTTGATTTCAAATCGAGCTCGCTTCTTACCGTAACGCGCGGTAATAGCGATTTGTCAAGTGAACAGAGGGGACGTACGTTATTCTTCAACTTTCCTTCCCTTTCCCCCTCTCATTCCATTCTCACATTTCCAGACAGTGTATTCAACCATGACAAACTATAAAGCTTTCTTGATCGTTTATTCAATCTGTTCACATCTTGCGTGAGAAGTTAGCGCTAGCAGTAAACAACTACTTTTAGAGTAACGTCCCTTGATTTGGTCAGTCCCTGTCGATATTGTAGGGGTGATAGGTGTCCTATGTATTTACGTGAAAAACGTAACTCTGACGGGATAAAAAAAAATCTGTCTTTTGTTGATTTTATCCTCAATGAAATAAATACTTAAGGATTTTATTTAAAACCTGTTGGTTTTATGTTTTGATATTTTTTTATTATTGAAGCGTGTTCTTTGAAAATGAACTGTACCGTAGTTTCGAAAGCAAGTGGAACCGGTCTGTACTGGTTCGACCTAATCACATTGTTGTTGCGCAAGGCAAATTAGTTCCTAATTATTTTTCTAATTAGTCATGTTAGAATGGAGATAAATCCCTTCTGTTTTTTATTTAAGGGTTGTATGTCGTGCATTGTTCACCCCTAAATTAACATTTCAAACCTCGCAAGATTTATCTCCTAATTCTATATTAAAAAAACATCATAAGTAGTTAGTCCCTCTGATATATGTTCAAACCCTGAACAATAGTTACATGAGGCAGTGAATTCAGACGACGAGGAACCATGTTTCTAATTTCCTTATAATTTAGGCCCCCTTGTTTAATACGAGTTGTTTTCACTTGTAACTTATTACAGTGTTCTAGACAATAAATACAGACAACGTCTAATCGTAAAAACACGGCGAATGATGAAAAGTATGCATTGAATCGTCGATGCAATGCATGAGTGATATTCGTTTCTTATTTACATATACTAACGATAGTTTGAATAATTTAACAGAAGGAAATGCCTGTTTCTATTTGGGAGACCTGAATAATATTAGAACTAAATCTAATTGAATGAAAACTTCAAAGGTTATAAATATTCACGTCGTTATAAGCAGTAAACTGACAGACTATTACTTCCAACTTGAATATGTTAAATATCACTGATGTATCTGTATATTTCCTCGTTTAAGCTATTTTCATCTATTTTCATTTAGTTAATTATATTTTCCTTGTTTTGTTCCGAATATATATGCTATGTCTGAGAGCTATATCAAATAAAGACATTACTTATATATCTTATTATAAGGAATATATCAAATGAGATGTACACCAATTTATATATCGCGAGTCAGATCACACAAAAGAATAATTTCCAATAGAGACTTATGAGACAGAATTCATTTGCAAATATTGTCACCGTCAAGGGACCAAAATTGAAAAATGTAACATATATCTATTTTTCAGTTCTAACCCTATCAATTGCCCAATCTACGTTAATTACATTGTGTTTCTAATAACTTTAAGCAGAATCGGATGATGTATATATATATATATATATATATATATATATATATATATTCTTTAAAAATAACAAACTGAAGATTGGTCTTCATATAAGTTCATTACCAACCGGTTTCACAACATAGTGATCATCAGGGTAACTTATACATTGTGTTATACTATACTATTAGCAACACAATGTATAAGTTACCCTGATGATCACTATGTTGTGAAACCGGTTGGTAATGAACTTATATGAAGACCAATCTTCAGTTTGTTATTTTTAAAGAATATTTGATACATAAACCATGAACATTTAACTTTTACATATATATATATATATATATATATATATATATATATATATATATATATATATATATATATATATATATATATATATATATATATATATATATATATATATATATATATATATATATATAAAAGGAATAATTTCTGAACAAGCAAATAGTTAGACATAACAAGTTAACTCTGCACAGATGTTCAAAAGCAAAATCATGAACGTCCACTTTTGGCAAAACCATGATTGTGCAACATGTTAAACACCATTTTGCAACACCATCAACGACAGGTTTCTTGCGCAAAACAATACCCATAGAAATGTGTTCATCATCATGAACCACACCTGCCTGCAGCACAATGTGCCTTGTACCTTAAAAATAAAAGGACCTAAACTGTCCCAGCTTTGTTACTGTCAACCCAGGAAAGATTATATGGCGGATTTTGATGCGCTTTCTCTTCGATGTTGTTTGTATTTTGATATTAAGATATGTTTTCTTCTGTTTTTAATACAACACAATACTCTCAGGAAATCTGTATAAAGTGTAACATCATCGTTAAACATAACACAGTGCCAATCTGTTAGAAACAATAATCTTATTTCTTTTAATGAATTCATGTCAAACACCAAATCAAAAATGAAAACGTAAGGTTTAAGCTTTTGTAAAATCTTTCATTAAAACTGTTTTAGAGCATATTTATATGCATATTTCTTCATTATAATCTCTTAATAACATCACTGTCACAGCAATCATTGAAGTAGAACTGCATGTCATCATGTCAACGACACCAAATCTTCAGACACCAATCAGTAAGCAACAACTAACCAGTTTAATTCAAACAGAAGGGGACCGGCAGCATGCTTAAATAATTGATAATTTCAAATCAGTTGATTAAGAGCACCTGCGCCCTGACAACCTTCAGATTGAGGGTCACAATCAAAGCACAAGCTTTCTTGGAATTGTCCATGAGTTTCAATTTAAATGAATTCCGGCATCATTAGAAATGCAACAATGGTACGTCAAGCACAGATGAATTTAACTTTGTTATATTTTTTATCACGCTATGTGCAGTAATACAAATTAATGTACATCTTTGGGTCGTACCTAAACTCTCAGATTCAGGCAACACTGACAGCAATGACTGTATCAACAGGTTAACAGATCGCCTTCCAGGCCTAACAGATAAAATAACATACATGTAGTTATATTGTATCTTATACATTGTATGCAACTGTATCTAATCGTTACAGTAACAACATTACGGAAATCTTAGCAACATTACGGGGGAAATACTGATTACCTTTGAGAAAGCATTTGAACCGAACTGTCCTGTATGTTCACAGACCAGCTGTTTTTACACAATTGTACTTTTCTTATGTATTGCACATCAAAATTCCAGTCAACGATTTATTTATGAAATATGTATGCATAAGTCTTGTTTTTGGTATACATTCAGCTCAACATGTATTTTTAGCTCATCTGGCCTGAAGGGCTTTTGGTATGGCATGTCGTCTGGCTTCAATCCGTCCAACCGTCCGTTCGTAAACATTTAACTATTTCATCTTCTTCTCCAGAACCATTGACACGCAATCTAAAATATTGTGAACATACTCCTTGACAAAAGGGGTTTTCAATATACAGTTTACAGATTTACAGATTCAATTATTCTAAACTGTTATTTTCTCTTCAGTAACAAGGGTTTTGATCCGATGGTCATAAAAGTAACCATAATTAGCAATTTGACTTTTTTCAATAGTCAACAAACAGAGTTTTGTAATCTTTAATAACATACGAAAGTATTCACGCATGTCCCTGAAGTAATCATCAAACCTTATGTGACACTAGTACCACTAGTGTCCCTTTTTCCGTTTCGTTCCTGTTTACTTTTTCATCAAAGACCATATTTAAGCAATCTTTTTCATACCTAATAAATATATGTTGGAAAGAAGTCGCCGAAAGCATTATAAACTAAAAAGTGCGAGTTCGCCATGCATTCAGGCCTTGACAGGCAGCTGTCACACTGCCGTCACTACTGAACTTTATGTTGCGAAATTTGAACGTTTGAATCCAGGCCATCATGATTCTGCATTGTCTTCATAAACTGAATTGTTTCTAAACCTTAATTAAAACGCATTAACTCCTTTATTACGGACTTCGTGGTGACGTGACAGATGTCAACAAAAGGGAAGTAACTCAAGTGTGACCAAATTCAACAAAAGATAGATGAGACGAGATGAAATATAATTCACACACACACACACATATATATATATATATATATATATATATAAATATATATATATATATATACGAGATCGAAACGCTAATTTGCGATCGATATGTTTCGAAATTTTACCTTTATTTAAATAACAGAATGTAAACGCAGAATATGTCAAAATAAAAAAGAGAAATTGAGAATTTGAACGGATGCACCCGATCAGCTGATGGGGAAAGTAGTACGGTGATGTGACATCATTGAATACCTTGTTCTGGTTTAACAACACTCGTTGAATAAATTTCAACTGGCTACAAAATACTTTTTTCAAAAAAATCAAAATATAAGTTATAAAGATATTCAGAACTTAAAAGTAATAAGAAAATCCTACTTGATGGAAATAATTATCAAGATATTTTGAATTTAGAATAAATCAGAACAATTGAAATTTAAACACATCCTCCTCATACCCATACATTTCCATCAGAGTGAAACTCGCAAATGCCTTTTCCCACTAAATTGTCTGAAACTCGGTATTCCGGCTATGCAATAAAACAGATTATGTCCCCAGACTGCCTGTCATCCATTCTATCTTTCTAATCAATTTGATACACCTGATACCACCAATGTCACAATGTTCTAATTACTTACTGACAACCTATGTCCAATCATTGCTTAACGAGACAGTGTGTGGTAAGAATGGCGATGTCTTTATTCTGCTGAAGACACGTTTTGTTCAAGGACCTTCCATTTAATACTAAGTATAAAAACGACTTGACCTCACTAATCAAGTATAATTGTCGAAAGTGTACTGAACGAAACATTTCAACGATTTTGGCGTCATTGTGACGACGGTTCAAACACTGTGACGTCACAACCACACACTATTGTGACGTCATACCTGCAGTAGTATAACACTACTTTAATATTGCTTTATAGATTTTACAAGTATATATCATTACTATACTACAATCTCTACAATAATTTTCGTTATCTTAATTGTTTGACTTGTTTATTTTCATCTCAAACTCGTTTCCGTAAAATGCTCATTAGTTTTACATGTGTTTCGGACAAAGAATGGACAAGTCATATCTATTTTGCCATTTGAATATCAGCTTAAAAACAAAATGTGTTCACTAACAAGGTGCGTAATGAAAGTTTGGTAGATTTAAACACATTCACACAGGAAGGAACTTGCTGTCTTTCTCTCACTATGCCTTTCTTTTTGTCTGTTTTCTCATATCCTTCCGATCCCTTTCTCTCTGATCTGCCCACTCTCTTGTGAGCGTTTTATATTCACTTTAAATATCGTTGAAGCACGTATACTTCATGTGCTGTATATACTTAATGTGCAGTTAACTTAAATTCCTTTGACCAGATAGGAGTCCGGTATGTGAGTTGTCCTCGCTTTTATACTTTGCATTAATAAAATTCCATAAAAACCTAAATATTAGCACTAGATGTAATTAAATGTAATAATATGTAATCAAATTAACACCAAAGGGAACCTTGAAAGGCGCAATTAATCAGTCAATCGTGAGTTTTGCGTTACCAAGAAAAAAGTGTTATTGATTCATTCCCTATGGAGAGACGCATTACCATTACCATGGGTAAATGGACATTATATGCAATTGTGTGACGGTGTCCATGTTATTTCCACTTGCTCTTCGTACTCCTTCATGTCGAAAATGACAGTAAATTTCTACCACAAAACATGAAATGAAAGCAATTGACAATTAAATGACACGCAACATAAGTACATTGTTAAATTACTCCTGACTGATGAAAGATCAATCAAAACACTGGTGACATCGTGATGCCCTTCTGGTATTTGATTTCCCTATTGAATTGTAATGAAAGGAGAACTCTTTGATATCACAAAAACGTCTTGAAAGTCATATTAATATTAAATCATTCTGCAAAAACAATTTTGAGAAAATGAATTATGCAAATAGAAAATTATCTTCAAACTTCACAGTAACATTTAGTCCATACTGTCACTCTGTGAAATGAATGTAAATATTTCGAATAAGTAGTTTCTGGGATTGACTTTTTAAATTCGGTATCTAGTTTGCTAAATTCCAGTTCTCCTGCCATATGTCTTACTCTTGCATGTGGGTTTAAATTCAAAAATGTTGATTTTGAAAAATTTGATACTGCTCGAAATAGTATACTGTGGTTAAAGGAGTCTTATATTTAGCAATGGGAACATTTAACACTAAGAAGGCATGTATATGGAAGTGTGCGCCAGTGAGCAACCATCTGGATGGAAACTGGGCGCTTTAAAAGTGAATTATTATTATTATTAACCATCCCGTGAACCGCACAAGATCTAAACAATCAACAGACACTATCTCATGAACCACCAAGGTGGTACAAAAGCATATACTACAAACGTTTTATACAACATGTTCTAACAAATATACATGTTATATAATGAATACATAGTACAGTACAATACCATATAGCTGTATTTAAGAAACGGTGTTTTATAAGAGATTCTATGTATGATACTAAATTATACTTGCTTAGCGTCAGTTGGAGAGAATAATTTTGCAGCCTTGCATACATTGAATTGATTGATAAAAAACATTATGCATGTCTTGCATTACAAAGACGTTTAAATTACAGAATAGCAATTTTCAAATTTTTAAGTAATTTTGCGAATCTTTTTAGTATTTTGCAGATTTTAATTAATTGTATTTCGTCAGTAGTTATAATTTGTCCGATCAAGAGTTGCCGTTGTATAGTACAGGAATTCCTGCTACATGACTATAAACAGTAGCATTTAATACAGTCTAGGTCCTCATTTAGCAAGTCTAGATTTGACTGAATATGAAATTAAAACCCGAAGAAAAGAATATAATGGATAAGGAATAGTATATTGTTAGAATACTTGATATACTATGGTACAAGCGCTATTGTGATTTCTTTCTTATTTTCTGAAAATTTCTTTGGTTTGTAGTGCAATTGGAATTTTTGTTAATAATTAAGCCTTCAAACATTTACTAATGCAACAAAGTAATGAAATAGGCCTGTCGGCCGGTATCTATCGCCTCTTTTACAAAACGGGGCATAACATTTGCCTGCTTCCATGGAAACACGCAGGGATGTTATGCCCCGTTTCCATTGTGTTGTGAAGCTACTCCGTCCAAGCTGTACAACAAACAGAGTGGTTCTGCAATTGAAAGTGTTAATGTGTTTCAGTAGTCTATGGTGTTATCTGGTCCACTGACCTTATGTTCCTTATGTTCGATGATTGCATGGGGTTGTTCATTATTTCACAGTTTCAAAAAGGGGGTAACGCAGTGTCATCAACATTGGCATTAATATTTATCATTAAATTAAAAAAATGGATTTGGGAAGTCGAAATTATCAGTAACCAATGGAGGTATTATTGAAGTAGTAGATTCTCTCGATAGGTGCCCAAGTAATTTCCAGTGACTGGTATTATTTTCCTTCAGTTTCGCCGCTAGTATTTCATCTAAATTAGAATAGAACGATTCTTTTGCTTCTTTTTTTGTTACAAGACCTGTCACTTGATAAACTGAAAAAGTTAATTGAAGATAGAACATAAGTATTTCCACGAGAAGATTAGATTATTCGTAAGTGATAACGACGTAATTACTTTCATCAATCTTCAATAAAAATCGATTTGATGAAATTAACTTATATTGCTCCTCATGAAAGTTTGATCCGATATCGCCTGTGCTTTGAGGTGCACCCGAAGGGATAGTGAAGCTAATAGAAGTACGATTGCTGTTTTACACCTTTGATATTCCCATTACTATGGAACTTGCAACAACTCAACAACTTTTCAGTAATATCAGGATAAATGACATCTCATTAGAATAGTATCTACTATTGCTGCACTACGTCACGAAGATTATAGACTATATTCGTTACGTAGTGGAGCATTTTAGATTTTATGTTCAGATTGGATAATTGTAGATAACTGGTTTATTTAGGAATTCAAAATAACATTACAAAAACAATGAACCAAATATAAACTATAACACTCTAACACTAAATAAACTAAACACTGTACAAGTAAAACTGATATGGGTTGATACAACTATGATAGCTATAATATGGGTAGGGCAATGGTTAGCGCTCGGCTTCGGATTAAGAGGTCCGTGGTTCAAATCCCGCCAGGGGCTTGGCAACCTTCTTTGTAGTCTGCAACCGCTTCCACACACAGTAAGGTTTGCACTGACTTTCAGCGCTGTAGCAACACCCATGGTTCCTTAATTCCTGACTATGCACGCAGGTTTCATCGCAATGCATAGCAATAGCGGTGTTGCGGAATCTCTACCTGCATTAAAACTAGCACCCCTGAAGTGAAATACTATTGAAATCACTTCACCTTATAATTATAACAAGAAGCAACACATAAATAACCAACAAAATCTTTCAGCTTGGAGTTGGGAAAGCTCAGTGAATGAATGCTTTGTCCAATATCGAGTCAATAGTATTAAGCAAGCAGAAACCGTCGATCAAGTTTTATGTACAAATGTACTTTTCAACAATATACACACTTCAAAAAAAGAAACGCAAAAGTCACTTTTCAAATAATGTATTGCTTAACCTCGAGATGCAATTTGTCATATAATTTAAGTTGTAAGACGTTCAAAAATCACATGTGTATAGACAAAGAGTTCGCCAACACGAATGTAACTTCCGTTTGCTGTTATTCTATTTTCATTATTTCAAGTGGTGGCGTCAAAGCCAGTACTCTGTTTGACGACCATTTCCAGCAATATTTCATCGCATCCTTTCGGCAAAAGTTTGATGATTCGAGGAAATCTCTTTTTTAATTTCTTACCCACTCTTCATTGAATATGATGGCCATTCGTAGATGTGCCATGACGTGATGTGACGTTAACGTGAACGTCAAACAAGATTCTTTCATTAGCGATATTTTAAATTATGGTGTTTATAAAGGTCATTTGCAAGATTTGAACATTAGAATTTGTCAGGTAAGAGACCATAACGAAAGCTACATGTCTGTATTGGCGGCTCAACTCCCTTTGTTGATCAATATCGACGTCAATTGATGTCTGAGGACGTTGTTGATGCACCTATTTGTTGTCATAGTCCTGTGAACCAGTATTAAATGAAATCGTTGAGGAAATGCTATTGCCATTCACACAATGACACTGTCTCGAATATTTCTGTTGACTATTTGAATGAATCTGGGTTCGATGTGTTTTTGCCAAAGCTTAACGGTATTATGACACGTTATTTTCCATCTCACCAAAGAAGACGGAATTGGGATTTATCATCAAAAAAGATTTTTCTAAAGTTTCCTAGGTTCAGGTTTTTGGCTTTCAAAAACCACAGAAAGCGATTGCGTAATTAGAAGTTATTCAAACAGGGGTGATAACTGGCCATCTTGATGGAAAACCCACTTTTCGCTAACGATTCCTGAAGGTTTGGTTGGAATGATTTGTCTAAACATGGATGTGTTGTGGAGTCTACACGGTTGTACGCAAGTGATTGACCCAGTTGTAGGAATTAGGGGCTCGGTTCGTTACTCTAAGATGCATACATCTCGGGCTTTATTTGGCGGACTTGTACAATAGGAAGGGACCAGAAAGGCAACAACAGTTAACAAGTCGGGAAAGTGCAAATTGCGTATCAACGGTTTCAAGGTTATTGATATTAAGATATTTTGACCTAATGGTGAAGCTTGCATAACAATTTATTGATTATTTTCACAATACTTAACGTTTGGCTCAGGGAAAAACTTTACAGAAAATCTTTTACAAAAGCAATATGATTAGGGTATCATTTGCAACAATGCAACAAGCACGAGGCTAGTCTTTTTCAAGGATCAATTGATCTTATTACCAGCTCCATTCTGTATAATGAATATCAATTTATGTCATTTACATGTAATCAAATCGAAGCCAACGACATTAGTGATTTGCAAAAGGAATGTGCATAATGAAACGTGTGCATGAGTCACTTCACTTGTGGACAATTATTTTGTTCGGACTGTAAACGATCTGCAAATTGGTACTTATCGTTAAAAGGAATATTTAAGAGGCAGTAATTCCGCATTAATTTCTTCATACAATTTGAAGGGTGGTTGATACTTGGATTAATACATTTGATATTTTCCCTTAATGTGAGGGATTGAAGTACATTGATATTCATAAATTTAAGTTTCAAATATCTTTATGTACACTTTTTTTACTCATGAGCCTTTTTCCAAAGAATTTGTCGCTTAGCTTTCAGAAATAATAAAACATATGTTTTAATGGTAAGAAGGGTCGAACTGACATGCCGTTAGCAAACATGACTAGAACGTTTTCTTTTCATTAGCCCAAAAGATGGCACCAAGGACAGTAGTATTTATTATTTTGCTAGGCAGTGATTGGTTAAAGGCACTGGTAAAAGAATTTCCACACTCGCGATACCCTTATCTCTTTTCAGCCAAAACCCTCGTATCGCTAGCTATGAAACGAGCCAATGAGACGACTCGCATTCAGCAACAGCGGCACAACCTGGATCGAAAAAGCCGTTGAGTTAAAGCTTGTAGCTTCAAGCTCCTTAATAAACGACATTTCATTAGCTGAAAAGATAACAGGTGAGCAAAGCCACGAATGTCAAGACGCCAACCATACGAGGGATTTTGCATATCCATTATGTGAGCATCCAAATTTGTTAATTTGTAAATTTCATTTAAGATACAAATTGCGACCTCTTTTTGCCTCACATATAGAGTCAGATTGAGAATATTTTGGAGATGAAAATTAATCGACTCGCTTAAACTAGTGCATTCTTCAATTAATTTTTTAAAGTTGATTCAAATGCAAACTCGAATTTCTATTTACTCATGTGAATCTCTGGGACTATTGCTCAAAGGGTCCATCTTGTTAGCAATTCATGTAACCTGGTTCCACTCAAGCTAGATCTATTCAAGAGATATACATCAGACTTTAACATGACCGTAAGTTGATTACATAAGTACTCTCCCAATCTGAATTTAATATAAAACAATTAAAAGTCCCATCGATGAAGGGCACATGCGCCATGTGATTCATGGAAGGCAACTCTGCAGATACACATGTTTCAGTATACTTACAAAAAGAACCTGAAATTATGGAACTAAAATAATATAGAAAGCTCATTTACAGGATAAAATGCGGACAATATTTCATTTTTCGTCAATATATAATAATTTTGGAACATATTGCAGACAGGAAGACGGATACGGATTGATGATGCCTCCACAAGGTGAGTGGAGGTGATTTGGAGTTTAACACCGCTTTCAACAGTATTTCACTTCTACCGCGGCTGCTAGTGTTATTGCAGGGAGAAAGCCCGCAAGACCAGTGTGGCTATGCATTGCTGTGAAACCTGCGAGCATCGGCTGGAACTAGCAAACCACGGGTGGTACTGCGCTGAAGTTCAGTGCAGCATTGCACCCAAACCTTACTGCGTGTAGAACAGTTCTCAACTGCAGACAAAGTTACCGAGCCCCTGGTGGGATTCCAGCTATTGATATATAAATTAGTTAATAGAAAGTAATATTTGTAATTTCGGTTCGGCACATGTTAAAGGCCGTTGGTAACTTGAAGCAAGAACAAAATTAGCATTTTGGGAAATATTTGAATGTTGAATGAGAGTTTTTGAACCTAAATCAGTATATTTGTTGTTTTATATTTCCATAGCCATATAAACAGAAGATACTCTATATAATGTTTCGGTGTCGTATCAAATATTGATAAAATCATAGTTTGAAACAGACACTAATTTTTTTGTTCGTTATGAACATGTAAAACGGCATTTGGGTGGTTTGGGATGTAACGTGTTTTCAACAATAGTTCAGATATTAAACACCCGTACGGTGATAAAAATCATCAAAAAGGCAGAATGAAAGGCCACATGGAATTGATATTAATTCATAAATGATAAAGTATTTTTCCAACGCAAAGAAAGTAGTCATAGCATATGTAATTATAAAATAAGATTTCTTTATTCGTTGGTAAAAATGGCAAAGGAACCTTGCTAGAGCTCCATTACTAAACAACTTGCTCGTTAATTTGAAAGCAATATCTCATGAGCTTTGATGTACATCAAAAAGGGTAGGTTTAGCTTATAAAATCACGATTGCTGTTTAACACCTTCAGTGCAAACTGTGCCTTTGAATTTCACTGTACCTTTGAACATATACTGTCTCAATGTTCTCGATTGAAGAACAACTGTTTCAAGATCAGTAAGAACATTGAGAGATGATTCAATTCTTTATCAAAGCTTGATAAAACATACGAGGACTATTATAAGATCAAAGATAGAGATAGGAACAATGCACATGTAAAACTGATTTTGGCTGATAGATACATGTATTAAATCATCACAATAAAGGAAGTTCATATCGTAACCAGTAGAACGACTTAAAATATCCAAGGAACCAACAATCAAATCCATGCTGGCCTTATTTGCGAAAACATGTTTTTAAATATATTGTTAGTCAAGAACGTGTTTTCATTTACATCCTTTCATTGCACCCATCAGTGACCCAGTTGTATGCTTAATTGAAAGAATAAAGAAAACGAATAATCAATTTTTTAAAACAGTTTTGCTTTCACTGAGGCACATCTGAAGATAGCAATTCGCATTAATCACTGCCGCTCATGCATATATGATTTACTAGTTCCTAACATGAAAAAACGAAGCAGACAATCCTTATATTGCATGTTCACATTTGGATTGTCAGAAACATCTTTCCAGACATAAATAATTACTTACAAGTCAGTCCATGTGATCGCACTTGAGAGATTCTTAGTTTAGAAATCATTAAAAAGCAGTTCTCCAGCGATGCAAAAAAGATTCAAATAATCCGCATTGACTATTTCGATCACAAGTGTCTGTATCAGACACGAACGTGCGTCAATCAATCAGGTATCATTGGAGAATAATAGAAACAAGGCTTGGCGTTTCTTCAGAGGTTTGTAACATGATATTGGATCTTGTTCTTCTTAAATGATCAATAAAATATTATATGTCAGTTTTAATACTGATTACTGTCCATCTACGGTTTGTTTGACAAATGAAGGTATATCTAACTCTTGTCCGCCCAGCATTAACTTTCAAGTCTAGACTGATTCTCATTATAGAGAGAAAATAGATATCAGAAAAAAGTAATCATACTGAATTCTAGAAAGAAACCAAACAGGGAAGAGAAGACGAAATTAATCTAAGTGATTGAAGCTATATGATGACTATACAAGAGTACATTAAGGTATTTTGGATGACATTGGATTGACAAAATCTGCTTCTACTATATTCTAAAGATAACTTCAATTTGTTGGAAAACACTTAAACGAATCAATCTTTCCACTGAAAACAACTCTGAACTGTTCACAAGCTGACGTTGGACTCATTTGACTTGTAAAATGTCTGTGGCCATACATGAAAAAGGTCACGCCTTAAAATCTTTAAACCAGCTTTAAAAGAAATACATATAAACTGTTTACCTCATACGATACTTTATGCTTTATACTTTAGTTAGATAAAAATTAATAAAATGTGTCTCCAATATATCTTAACTAGTTAGATTTTAATACTTATTTCAAACACTTCAATAAAACATGCAAATGAAAAACCTTCATTACTACTGAGAGTGAAATACTTTATTAAACGCGGAAAAGGGACTGTAATCATCTGTGCGTGCTGCTTTTTACAGAATATGAATTTAATTCCACAACGAACTCGAATTACTATGCACATCTGTAATCCCGATATGCAGATGCCATTCATTCCCACCTACACTTGAAATGGATATTATTAAATAGACGGTAAGTTAAGAAAATCGAAATGAGATCTATTCCCATCTGTGAAGAATATTGTTTTTCTAACCTCCCATTTGCGTGCTACCGTACCAGGATGTGAGGTAAATTCCAATTCAAACCCAAAGTACTATTTACATTCTTGATCCCCTTGGACTATTGCTCTGATTGTCCTTCTTGTTAGCAATTCATGTAATCTGCTTCCACTCATGCTAGATCTATTCAAGAGATATATATCAGACTTTAGGATGACAGTATGTTGATTAAGTCATTGCTGTCCTTATTTAAAAATCTTCTTAAGACATTGAAGGGGTGCATTCCAAAAGGGAAAACGTTCATTGTTATTAACCGAAGTCTCGTCCTACACCTACAATTAACTAAGTTTAACTTTTAAAAATAAAAACGATGGAACAAGAACAAATATAGAAACATCATTTACGATATTACTTCATCACTTATATTTATTCATCACTTTTAACAAACCTATCTAATCATGAAACAGATTAAAATGTCTTGATTCGTAAAATACCAGTCACACAACCTTATCAACCTATGTGCAATCCCAAAACAAGATGGGTATATCATAAAAACAATTATATCTGTAACAGCTCCTCGTGAATAAAACCTAGGCTTTGAAGTGCTGCAAAAAAGAAATAGAAGTTGAAAACATTAAGGTAAAAATGGAATTTCTATACGAATTTAGGAAACTGTCGGAAGAAAAAATTTGTCATCAACTAATTAAGAGCCGAAAATTTACATAGGCGTAATAGACCAGAACCAACATATAGACATGGCTCACAAAAAATACTTTCTAACACAAATTTTAAAGCAGTTATATTTCTTTTTAAACATTCTTCATAACGTCATTATTTTTTGTCTCTTTTTGCACTCTTATACTTGAAATTGAAATCTGAGCAAATTTTGATTGACATTTGCAGTTTTCAGAGAGCATAAATACAACATTCTGTCTCACTCTCGAAAATGAGATTATATCAGCGTTGTATACGGTATTGACTGAGGTGATTTGGTGTTTTAATGCCGCTTGCAAAATAATTTCCCTGATATCACGGTTGCTAATAACATTACAGGAAGAAAGCTCGCAACACTATTGTGGCTATGCATTGCTGTGAAACATGACTGGAAATAGCGAACCAGGAATGCTGAATTCAGTGTAGCATTGCAACCAAACCTTCCAACATCCTGGCGGGAACGAAACACAAACCTCTTCATCAGAAGCCAAACTCACTAACCTTTGCACTATCCTCTCCTGAAATAAATGAAGAAGTAATTTAAAACATTTTTAGACTGAAATTGAAACAATAGCCACGTTTTCATACAAAATAAGTGACAACAGACGTTTTATGTGGTTTTACCTGACGGAGATTAACATGATATGGTATATACTTGAAAGTGCCACCAGAAGACTCAATACCATACAGTTGCGTGGTGGTTGGCCAGCTTCAGAGATCCCGAGAACAATGCTAGCTAGCTGCAGCTCCAGCTTACATGTATCTGGTAGGCTGGTAAGCTGGACAGGTCGACGGGTAGACGCCAAAGCAAATTTTGAGTCATCTAAAACCTGCTGTCTATCTCTCACTATGCCTTTCTCTTTTAGTTTTTTTCTCATCCATTCGATCCCTTTTCTCACTGATCTGTCAACTTTCTTTTGGATGTTTTTAATGGTTTAATAACTAAAATACACCTCCAGCTTACTCACAGGCTCATTCAAAGTGTGAAACATGATAGATTCAGATTTTTATTTTTTTATTTGAACAGTTAATTGGAACATTATGACGAAATACGGTATTTGTACAACACATCCCCTACATTTAACATTTAAAATGTTTTGAGAGAACAGCATTTTAGCTTTTCCCACTGTTTATCAAATCTTGAAATCATTGTACTAACAATAAGACGGTGAAATCACAATTTAAGGATATGAGCTCACAAGTTATTTTACCCAATTGTCACCTTAAAATAGTAATTAAATGGTAGTTACAGACTTTTATGATTTTCAACATTTCGTGAAAATTTGGTTCAGTCTTTTATTATCCCTTTCAGAGTAAAATGAAATTTCAAATGAAAGTTTGGTAGACCCAATCAATTATATTACAATATTAAATGCCCTCTGTCATTGATAGCAAGTTTGAACCCATTGATGTATTTTAACTTTTAGTTTGATAAAAAAATCGTTTTGTTTTACTGCATAATTCAGAAAAATTGGTTTCTGTGCAATCGGTTTCATATTCATCTATACATAAGTACTTGTGGAAAATTTTACAAATGAAGAGAAATAACAGGAATATATAATGAAATCATATGTATGTGTTTGATAGGATAATGACATGCATTTTTAAACACAGAGACATGAAGATAAATGACATTAAAATGTTAATTTTAAGATGAAGTATAAACACTTGTAAGAGCATCACAAAGTGTATGTAAATGTGTAACATCAGCTATTGTTGTTAGTTTTATTACATACTTCTAACAATGCAGGTCATTGTATCCGAATAGTGATGTAAGGGATCATTTCATTTCCCTAACGATTTAAAATACTCTATTAGGACCGTTTTGTTTGTCAGAATATCTTTGTAACTTTACATTTGACTATCAATCAAAAAGATGAATCTAGAACGAACTCTGTTTTGATTCGTACTGAATATACATTGCATCAAGTATAATTTTGATTACAATAACGATATTTGATGCACTTTCTTGACTCAAGTATGATGCCATGTGGCATTCTAAGGAAATTGTTCTCACCACGGTGAAGGAAAATTTTGAATACTAACGTCAATTTGGCGCCTGCCTCTGGTACAAATAGAAATCAATTCAGAGTTTTTCGAGTTCAGAATGAGTGATGTAACATTAGTGCATTTTCTGACCTTATTTGTTATTTTTATACACATCCCTTAACATTAAATGTTGCATTATGAATTCTCAGCCAACCATGATTTTTTCTTAGAATTAAAAACACGTAAAATGTTACGCATCAACATGATCCTCGAACTATTCCTGTTTACTTAAGAGCATCATTTACAATCCTCCAGTCACTTCAATTTATCAGACGAAATAATGTCAGAAAGGGCTGTGTACTTGTGTCTGAAGTTTTTACAAAACATGTTAAGAAAGCAAATATGAAGATGAGAAAGCAAAAATAAAGATGATACTTATTGTTTTATTTGAGATCAGAATTCTTTAAGAATAAAGAGCAATTGTTTTGCTTTAATAAGATGATTACTTTCTCTTTTTTTAATAGACGAATATAAGCAGTTGTTGAAATCAGTGAACACCTAGAAAATAAAGTATGATAAATATTGATTTACAAGGTATTGAATTATACAGTGTAAAGTCCCTAACAGCTTTACGTTTGTAATATCTTATGTGAATTTTGTTATGTAAATGTCTTAATGGGTTTAACCTGTTTCGCCTTTTCCGTATTTGTGTTTTAGTTGAATTTTAAGCTGCTAATCTCCATTCCAACCATAAACCGTATGTACAAATATTGATCGATGAATCAATGAATATCTTTCCTAAAGCATAACTAATTTCCAAGTGCATATTGAAGGTACTGAGAAAAACTAATGAAATTCATGGTAGCTCATTTGAACGACATGATCTATTCAGTGTTACACATGAATGTAGTTTTTACAAAACCTTGTAAAATTGCCAATGCTTGAAAAATCGTATCAACGATCCTACCCAGCAATATATATATTGTATTTCTTTCTAAATGAGTCTGCCCCTTATTACACATGAATATGTTTTCAAAATTATCAACTTGTTGTTATATTGACCTGATACTTGTAAATATTCATAACATCTTTATTTTGAACGCAGTTTATAATGATTTTGGATCAATATCTCATTGATAGGCGATGCATGCTGCTCTGAAATGTCGTAAAGAACAACAAAAAATTATTGCAAAATTCATACGACGATTAATAAAAGACTAGTGAATCTAAATGATGACATAACCTATTCATATTACTCAAATGAACTTCTTGTTTGATATAAATATGGCATTGATGTATCAACTTTATTGATTTTGCTTCCAACGTTAAAAAGCGTCTACATGAGGCAGAATTATCATTCTCTTCCCTTCTCCCTATTAAATACACATGACTCCTTTGAGACTGTCGTATAGGGGATTTTCAAAGGTCGTGTGAAGAACAAATTATTTTATTGTATATTGAATTAGTTATATTGTGACAATGCTTATGTCTCCATATTGCAAGATTTAGTCTTTGAAGGACAGTAAGAAGAACTATTCTTGACACAAAATCAGGAATACCTGTTTCAAATGTTCATTAATTCACACGATGAAAGAAAAAGCTTATACACTAACTGACACATATCTTCATATTTAAGATAACATACCAATATCCTTTTTTACGCTGCAATAGCTAAACTAAAAAAAATATCATTATGGTCCATACGCAATGTCCTTCTACCTCTGTGTTTTCAACAAGAATAATTAATATAAGATTTTTATTTCCATGTCATAATTATCGTCACAAATGTTGGCCCACGCAATATATTGCTTGTTAAGAGCTCTTGACAGTATATTATGAACAATGTCCGCCATCAACAAGTGCATAACAACACAATGGTTTATGTAATAAAAACAAAATTGTTTGTGTAATAAAAAGAACATGCTACGTTCTCATCGTAATTGGAATATAGGGATAGTACAGTCTTCACAGTTGTAAACTATTCATTGAAACACAACACTTATGGTTTCGATTTTTATCATTCATATCAAATTATTACGACGCATTGACGAACATGTAAACATCCTTGGCAGGACTCAAAGATGTATTACTATTACAATGTTACGCATCAACATGATCCTCGAACTATTCCTGTTTACTTAAGAGCATCATTTACAATCCTCCAGTCACTTCAATTTATCAGACGAAATAATGTCAGAAAGGGCTGTGTACTTGTGTCTGAAGTTTTTACAAAACATGTTAAGAAAGCAAATATGAAGATGAGAAAGCAAAAATAAAGATGATACTTATTGTTTTATTTGAGATCAGAATTCTTTAAGAATAAAGAGCAATTGTTTTGCTTTAATAAGATGATTACTTTCTCTTTTTTTAATAGACGAATATAAGCAGTTGTTGAAATCAGTGAACACCTAGAAAATAAAGTATGATAAATATTGATTTACAAGGTATTGAATTATACAGTGTAAAGTCCCTAACAGCTTTACGTTTGTAATATCTTATGTGAATTTTGTTATGTAAATGTCTTAATGGGTTTAACCTGTTTCGCCTTTTCCGTATTTGTGTTTTAGTTGAATTTTAAGCTGCTAATCTCCATTCCAACCATAAACCGTATGTACAAATATTGATCGATGAATCAATGAATATCTTTCCTAAAGCATAACTAATTTCCAAGTGCATATTGAAGGTACTGAGAAAAACTAATGAAATTCATGGTAGCTCATTTGAACGACATGATCTATTCAGTGTTACACATGAATGTAGTTTTTACAAAACCTTGTAAAATTGCCAATGCTTGAAAAATCGTATCAACGATCCTACCCAGCAATATATATATTGTATTTCTTTCTAAATGAGTCTGCCCCTTATTACACATGAATATGTTTTCAAAATTATCAACTTGTTGTTATATTGACCTGATACTTGTAAATATTCATAACATCTTTATTTTGAACGCAGTTTATAATGATTTTGGATCAATATCTCATTGATAGGCGATGCATGCTGCTCTGAAATGTCGTAAAGAACAACAAAAAATTATTGCAAAATTCATACGACGATTAATAAAAGACTAGTGAATCTAAATGATGACATAACCTATTCATATTACTCAAATGAACTTCTTGTTTGATATAAATATGGCATTGATGTATCAACTTTATTGATTTTGCTTCCAACGTTAAAAAGCGTCTACATGAGGCAGAATTATCATTCTCTTCCCTTCTCCCTATTAAATACACATGACTCCTTTGAGACTGTCTGTAGCTCACATTAGGGGATTTTCAAAGGTCGTGTGAAGAACAAATTATTTTATTGTATATTGAATTAGTTATATTGTGACAATGCTTATGTCTCCATATTGCAAGATTTAGTCTTTGAAGGACAGTAAGAAGAACTATTCTTGACACAAAATCAGGAATACCTGTTTCAAATGTTCATTAATTCACACGATGAAAGAAAAAGCTTATACACTAACTGACACATATCTTCATATTTAAGATAACATACCAATATCCTTTTTTACGCTGCAATAGCTAAACTAAAAAAAATATCATTATGGTCCATACGCAATGTCCTTCTACCTCTGTGTTTTCAACAAGAATAATTAATATAAGATTTTTATTTCCATGTCATAATTATCGTCACAAATGTTGGCCCACGCAATATATTGCTTGTTAAGAGCTCTTGACAGTATATTATGAACAATGTCCGCCATCAACAAGTGCATAACAACACAATGGTTTATGTAATAAAAACAAAATTGTTTGTGTAATAAAAAGAACATGCTACGTTCTCATCGTAATTGGAATATAGGGATAGTACAGTCTTCACAGTTGTAAACTATTCATTGAAACACAACACTTATGGTTTCGATTTTTATCATTCATATCAAATTATTACGACGCATTGACGAACATGTAAACATCCTTGGCAGGACTCAAAGATGTATTACTATTATTATGTTAATATGTGTTCAGAGGATACTTGGAGATTTCTTATAAAGTAGCATGTGCAATCAAAATCGACAAATTTCAAAAGCGAATAGAACGGTCTAGCTATTGCATTTGCAATTCATTGGCACACAATAAATATCATTTAAGACTGTAAGACTAATTTATATTCCACTTGGAACACTACCTCACTTCCATCAGCTTGCACATGATTAATGCAAAATTGTAGTGATTATAAAAACATTGTATATCGTATTACTGAAGGTACACGATTGTCAGCTGGACACTGCCATTGTTGGGCACAATAGAAGTACAAGGAATATATTTTCGGCCCAAAACCTCCTGTACATAATTATAAGCCAAAGAACCATTTACATTAAATTGATAATATCTTAGTGTCAACTTTTGCTTATATTTTTGAATATGTCGGTCCGATACACGTTTATAACTTTGGAAATATACTGACAAGGTTGATTTTATGGATACGTTTGATCATCCTAAGCGTTAATCTTGCCTGTCCAACTTCCATCTTTCTAGATGCATACTACCATATGTAATCATTATTAACTTCATCTGCATGTGTTATAGAAGTTTTTTTTAATAAGATTGTAAAAAATTAAGAGTTAATAGGTGATACATTTGAAATTAGATAGCAATAAATCGGGTATCTTAACTAAGTATACACTTCTGAAATTTGCAGCTATAACCTTCATGAAAGTGGAATATATGTTGACTTAAATTTAATTCAACCGTCTTCGTCATGGTAGAGTGTTAATCCGCAGCTGGCATGTTTGAGCAACAATGGGGTGTTATGTTACATTTTGTTGTGTTTTTCATCTTAGTAAATGACGAGGCTGTCGTTTTGGGGAGGGTTTGTACTTAAACCAGTTTTTTTTAAGTTTGAAAACCAACAGAACTTACTACGCTGTGAATTATCACAGCAAACAATATTTACACATGAGATTGAAAGAAATGTTGAAAGTTACCATAACATTCTAACCCGAAGCCAATATTGAAATGCATAGAAATACAGCAAATGTGTACACAAGAATTCCCTGTAAAGGCCACACTTGAGAGATTTACAGGTTTAGAAATCATTATAAAGCGGTTCATGCTAAATCTATTATAATCAATGTTGACTTTTTCTTACAAGTGTCTATCCAAAACACAAATGTACGTAAGTTAATCAGATAACAGTGGAGCATAATATAAACAAATCTTGATATTTCTTCAGAGATATGTAATTTAAAATTGAATCTGGTTCTTTTTTATGATTAATAAAATATTTTATGTCAGTTATGATACTAATTAATGGCCATCTCAAGTTCGTGTTATAAAAGAAGATACATGTATATGTAACTCTTGTCAGACAGCATTTTCTTTCAAGTCTATATGATTGGTCATTATTTAAAGATAATAGATATCGGAACAACAAGTAATTATAATACGTTCTAGAACAATTCCCTCAAAGAAGCAAAACAGGGAAGGGAGAACAACAATAAACTGATTAAATAAAGTTGTATGATTGTAACTATACAAAGGTACATATGGTTTTTCATGGCATGACTTTACAATGGCAGTTTTGAAATTCTGCTTCCTTTACATTCTTTAGACAATTTCAATTCGTGATAAAACGTTGAAACATAGTCTTACTTCCCCCTCTTACTTCATTTCTGAATTAATAAAAAAAAATTCAAAAGTACATAAATTATAAGGAACATTGTGGGGTAAATTGTGGTAATGGTAGCAAGACAACTATTGATAATAACTCATAAGCTTATATTGGATCTAATAGGAAACATTTTGACTTCTAAACAAAATATTTGTGAAAAATTATCATGTTTATCTATTAAACATAGATACGAACATCAACATTTTTTATTGCAAAATTCGTTGATTAGGCATGCAAATTAAATAATACCAATTAATTTCGTGAGGGACAAAATGTACTAAAACCGGACAAGCCAGTGATCTATTTACATCTGACGAATGTTTTTTTTATGACCAAACATATGCGTGCTGCTTAAACAGAATGTAAAGTTAATTCCACATCGAATTTGAATTACCATTTACATACGTGATCCCGATGGACAATGCTCTGATTGTCCTTCTTGTAAGCAATTCATGTAATCCTGTTCCATTCGTTCTATTCTATACATCAGACTTTAGGATGACAGTATGCTGATGAAGTCATTGTTGTCCCAATCTGAAATTCAATCAACAATTTGAAGAGTTGGAATTTAGAAGGACACAAGTTCTATGTGATGATTTGAACATTTGTCCTACAGCTTTTAAATAACTGGAAATGTTAGTACAAAAACCAAATTTACTCAATTTTGATTAGTAATATTTTTCTATCATATGAACAAACTTGTCACATAACAGAACAACCTTTGTATATTGCTAAGAAATTATTATGTCATATAAGTAATACATATTAAAATATGATTCCAGTATGCATTAGTACATCTATCAAATAAAGCTTATTAGGGTTGTTACTATAACATCTCTTCATGACTTTTCAACTGATATCTCTTCTGCTTTTAACTGCAAGAAAAGGGAAAAGGTAGTTTCCCAAAGCACAATCTCTGTACACCTAAAATGTTAACTGTACCTTTCATATATCTCTATATTGCGAGTTTCTAGTTATTCGAAAGTGTTCTCCATTTCAAAAAAACACTGTTTTAGAAAAGTTAAGGTCCCAACAAATTATTTAAGATAATAAATCAGGTTGAACAATTTTATATTAAGAAAATATGACATTGATATACAAGCAGAGTTGGCTGTATCCCCCACTTAGTTGTAAAAGTTTGAAAATAGTTATGAACTTGTATTCTATAATAAACCCTTAATAACTCATATCTTAAGTTGAAAAATAAACTCATATCAGATCATTGGTAAATAATTTATCCTTCAGAAGATGATAATGTAAGATCCTTACTTTAATTGTCCTTGTAGGAGTTGAAAACCCCGAAAGTGTATACACACCAATGTCAATGAAATAGGACTTAGAGTTTAATGTTTTGGTGACAGTAAGTTGCATTTCCACAGAAACCGCTAAAATTAAACTTCGTATGAAGTTTGAAACTACAAAAGGTACTACTTTGCTTGATGATTATTGTAGTATGTTAGTTCTAGCCCGGAAACAAAATTCCCAGTTTCGTTTCCATAGAAACGGCAAAAAATAAATGTCAGGAAGAAGATTAAACGCCTAAAAGGCACCAATCCACATGAAAATTGTTCAATACACCAACTTTCAATGAGCTAGGTCTTAAATTCTGGTCGGGAAACTAAATTCTCAGTTGTGTTTCCGTAGACACAACCAAAAATAATTTTTAGAAGAAGTTGAAAAGCCTAAAAGGCACCACTTCAAATGAAGATTGTACCATATACCAACTTTCAATGACGGGCGGACGGAAGGCGGTCATTTCTATATCCCTATAAACTTCGTTTTGACGTGGGATCATAACCTTTTTTTAAATCTAAAGTGAATCCATGAAAAAATATATTCACCTTAGAAAAATAATTGCAGCACCAGTCTGTTTTCACAAGTGCCCATGAATAAATCATAAATATTTCACATATTTCATTAGGTGATTTATTCCGCTTTATCATTTCAAAATAGCCATCGTAGTAACCCTTGTTTAACAGTTACGTTTCCTGGTCGAAATACTTGAGGTGTAACAGCAATTTTCTTTTAGAAGAGGGGGATGTCTACAGTCTTTGAGTTGCCCCAAACTTTGAATACGCCAAAACTTTAAATGCTTTCAGAAACTTTTTATATTCATAGAAAACCCATGTGAATGTTATGTGTTGCAGAAAATGAAATGAAACAACGTGAAAGCTGTTTACAAAGTATTTGATAGTCAATATTGTCTCATAAATTATTTTTTAAATGTTCCATATCGATCCTTGTTTTTTGTCATATCAAGTTATATCATTGACAGTGAGAGTTTTTAATTTCATATTTAGTTGTCATTAGAACGTTCTCCACTTTACCTTACGATAAAAAGATGTATAGAATAGTAAACAATTTGAACTGCCATTGAGATGAAAAATAACACTATCATACTTCATAAACAGATTGGATAAAACACATCAAGTGTCGAGCACCTAGGGCTGATAATACATTTTTGAAAATACACGTTGGTGTGTGAAAGTTTAATATATGCACAACATATATGTTCACCCTCGCTTCATCATTTCCCACAACAAATGCTTTTTGCTGAACTGACATGAAACTTCTTCCGATTACTGGTTTCAGTTAAAAAAAAACCCCTGAAAAATCAAGGTTGACACCATTTTCATGAATTCATTTAAGCAATCATAGTGATTTTTTAACACAACACGTAACTCTGTTTCAAATCTAGCCAAAGTCGGATACTTGTTTACACTTGAGTGATGAGAAAATTACACTTGACGTTTGCAATATTCTTACAGCATAAGGCCAAGGCTGATTACACTGCAATTACATTAGACGCCATTTTGTCTACATGTCTCTCTCTCCCTCTCAAAGGAGATTATCTCAACGTTGCATATGGAATAGACTTGTAAGTTTTCAGTGCTAAACACTCCAGATTCAGATTCTCTTACTACCTTTATTTGTACAAATATAAGACACATTATTATGAAATTCAGTACATGTATGTGTACAACAGATCCTAAACATTCAGCAATTTCGATGTTTTGAGGGAATTCTAATTAAAGCTTTCCTCATTATTTTAAAAACTTTGATATCACAATGTAAACGTTTGACCTGACAAGATTCAAGAGTATTTTCAAATTGAAATGGAACCAAATCAACATGTTAAAACTGTAATTAATTGATAGTCATCAATTTTATGATTTTCTCATTTTCGTGAAATTTTGGTTCTGTTTATTTCATATTTCTCAGAATGAAATCTAATTTCAAATGAACATTATCTGATAGATCACCTTTATCAAGTTAAGATGTTGATTTTCCTCTGACTTTGAAGATGATTGCACATTTGAATTCATTAAAGGGTGTTCAGTTCCTATTTTAATAGGAATCGTTTATATTTTAATGGATAATTCAGAAAGAGTTTTGTTTTGCAATTGACATGATATAATTCTATACGTTACCAAAATATTGTAATCATGATGAACGACACGAATACATGAAGAGGTGAGGTGAGTTTTGGGTTTAATTCCGCATTTTTATTTCAACTATATCACGATAGTAACATTGCAGGAAGAAGCCCGCAGAACTATTGAGGCTATGTATTGCGATGAAACCAGCAAACATCGGCTGGAACTAGCGAACCCTGGGTACGACTGCCCTGAAATCCAGTGAAGCATTGCAACCAAACCTTGCTTCATGAAGATCAGATGTCTACTGGTTACAACGTTCCCTAGACCCTTGCACTATTCGATCAACAGACCTCTTAATCCGAAGCCAAGCGCGCATATCCACTGTGCCGTCCTGCCCTAAAATACATGAAGAAGTAGTTTCAATGTCTGTTTGGACTGAAAAAGAAACAATAGTCACATTATCACAATTTGAATACAAAAAGAATTACATCAGACCTAGTTGGTAGTGAATTAAGTTGAGAGACGTGATTTTCATGTTGTTTCTTTGGCTTTCATACATATCCAAAACACATATATGATGATATTTGTTCGAAGAAACTCACATGTTTATACAAATATGAAAAATATTGTACAATTACAACAAACTTAAAACAGCATCCATTATGTGCCAAGTCTTTGAAGCCAATTCCGAAATTGCATAATATTGTATAATTCAACTTGTTACTATTATATTATATATCATATATGCGTTAAAGCATATACCTGAAGACTTTGTTTAAACACTGTCATGTCAAATATCATCTACAAGTCAGAATCAGAATTGTGACATCACTCCGTTATATTGTCAATCCACTGATGCATTTAGCAATGAAACTATTTTTGCAGCAACACTCAGTTCTAATCACTAAAATGAAACCATTCAAAACGTTTGACTTACTTAGCTCAAACAACTCATGCAGTGTCTATTTCAACTCTCACATTTATATGCAATACATTGTTAAAGAGTTTTCGTATGCTTTCAATATTGAAATTATAGGTAATGTGCTTTTTAGATATGCTTAATATTGTTACTAGGGTCACATTTAAACAGAAATTCTGCAGGTAAATGTAGAAAAAAATGTCATCTCTTCTGAAAAAATATTGCCTTTTAGTTGGCTATTTTGTTATCAATGTTGTAGCAAACAGTAGGTCTTACGGAAAGCAGCACAGTTGCTTGTCCCGGTGGAATAGACATCAGACGCTCATGACATGACCCCTGACCCCAAGTGCTCTTCTTAAATCACTAACACTGTTGTGTCGGATGATTTAAAGTTGTAAGGGGTCAATTCCAGGCCATAAGTCATGGGGTCATCCGCTTCAAGTGGAATGCCGGAGATCTTTTTTAGACGATCTATAGTGCTATATTGAAAAAATATGCAAATTCAAGATCTTATTTCAATGAGATTGGTTTTGTGAATTCATGAATGAACGCGATTCAGTGCCTCGGTGTTGCCAACAATTCATCGCATTAGATTTGAAAATTCATTTATTTGAGCATGTGTTTGTGTTGAATCATGGTTACTAGTTACTAGACATGTTTTACAAAAGCAAATACTTTCCATTTATAGATGCAAAAACATAAAGGCGTTTCACATACAAAAATTTAAGGCAAACTTATACCAGTAGGTTTAGTACCAAAAATGTTCAATGATATATCTAGGTAAATCAAAAATCCCATGGAAATCCTTTAATGTACATTAAATTCATACTTGAATAAAGAAGAGAAAAATGCATACATCCTCTGAATCACTGAAAACAATCATGCTTTCACCGCATTTAGGGAGGATCACTGAAGCGGCTTGTAAATATTAGTGTACTCAAAGAACTATTTCCTTTCAAAATGCCTTATGTAAGGAATATCTTTGCTTTCTCTCTCAACAATGAAAAGTGGTTTGAACACGTTCTATTCACTGAAGGTCCAAATGAGGAAGAACTCGTAATTTGTTTACTTTCGTTCGTACTTAACATAAAATGTAGCAATATGAATTCTCCGCCAACCGTAAATTTTCTTTGAATTAAAAGAGAGTAAACAGTGATATTTACGCATCATGATGATCTTCAAACTATGCATCATGAAGAGCATCATTCATAGTCCTCCAGTTACTTTAAATAATCAGACGAAATCTTCTTTGAAATGGTTGTGTGTTTGTGCCCCTACAGGCAAATCCAACTTGAGTTATTACGTAAATCTTTAGGAAAGGAAATTTGAAGATGATAATGAAACTTTTATTTGAAGTGTTATGTTGAATTCGTTTAGGATAAAACAGTGAAATTGTAATTTTGATATAAGATGATTATTTATTAATTTATTTTAAAGATGAATGTACACATTTATGAAATAAATAAACATCTAGAATATAAAGTATTATAAATAGTATTTTGCAAGGTTTTAAATCAAACAAATAGTCCTTAATAGCTTCCGCTTTAGTAATTTCTTATATGAAGCTTGTTAGTAAAAAATATGTTTCTTAATGACTTAAACACATCTCGTCGTCTCTAGGCAGGCGTCATATTTAAATTCGTACCTGCTTATCTCTTTTTTTAAACCACAATCTGTATGTACCAGTATTGATCAATGAATTAATTAATATATTTCCTAAAGCATAACTAGAACGGCGTGACCTTTTCAGTGACACACATGTAGGTATTTTAATAAGACAATGAAAGATTACCATTGAATCATTGCGTCAATTACCATAACTTATATGCTGTATTCTTTCTAAATGATTCTATCACTTTATTTCACATGGAATACAGTTTATCCAATATCCAGCTTCTTGTTGTTTTAATGACGTGATATAAATATTCATACATTGCCATTTTGAATGCAGCTAATATTGATTTTTATCCGTGTCTTATTGATAGATGAGACATGATGCTATTAGGTGGTGTAAAGAACAACAAACTAATATTGCAAATATTCCAAGTTGAACGTAAGATGACTAGTGTATCTAATTGATGATTTCTATCATTCATATTATTCAAAAATACTTCTAATATGTGCAGTTTCATTTGTATCAAATCGCACAGATAAACATAGAAAGATAGCAATGATGTATCAAAATTGTCATAGCGTTTCTGCTTTAATGGTTAAAAGGTGTATTTATACAAGAAAGTATCATAAGTCTTACTCCTTACGATTCTTCCTATTATATGCCCATGACTAAACTGTATACACTAACTGCAGATTATATGACAATAAGTTTATCCCGTGAGACCGTCAGCATGTCACATTTGGAGATTTTGAATGTCTTGTGATCATTTCCTTGTATGTTGAAATAATTAATATATTAAGCCACTTGCTTATGTTTCTATTTTTCGGAGGAGCTCTAGGTGTAATGTTTGAAGGGCATTAAGAAGTTTTTCTGTGGATAAAAATCAAGAATTTCTCTTTAGTAACCAGATGGATGCATGTATGTTCGGCAGTGTCACGTAACTTCAATATTAGGAAGTTGTTCAGAATTATTTTTTTATCAAATAATAGTAAGAAACAATCATCATTGTCTACACACAATGTCTCTATAAACCTGAATGTATAAGAAGCATTTAATGTTCATTTTGTAATTTTGTTAGAAGACAAATGTTACAACACTTCATTTATCAAGTAAATCGTAGGGATTTTCTTAACACAGTAATTACAATCTATATATTTTATGTATTCGATCATTCGAGCAATTGCTTATGCATTTTATCGGCATGAATTTATTACAATGTAGGGCTGTAAAGATGACTAACATTCCCAAAAGTTAAGTACCTGAACATGATCACCAAGCATGTGATAACCACAAAAATGATGGAATATGAATAAATTAGATATCTTGCTGCTGCGAACGTTCAATTGTTTGCTGAACAGTGTCTTTTCTACAATGAAAGTGTAATCAAACTTTTAAGCATCAAAACCCCTCTGCAAAGACTGTTTAATAAGTATCCAGTTTACAGAACTTATAAAGAACTCTTGACTTATTCGAAAATTTTCCGAATCAGGATCCACTGCATACTCTTAAATCAAGTATTTTGGGGAGATATTAATGAGATTTCAGAGAGAATATGTTTCCCATTTATCCTGAGAAATATTGAATTAAGATAAATTGATGTTAAGAGAGATATATTAAGAAGATAAAGTGATGACAACCAAATGTTTTCAGTCCACACGTTTGTTTACAAAATGATAAAGAAATTAAAAAATAAACCCTGCTTCATGTATTTATATGCACTTTTACTATAAAAGAATTGATGACGAAATCAGTACCTTGTGACCTTTGAGCCTTTGGTATCTTCTTACCAATATTATTTTTCGACAAATACCTCTAACCATAACATCAACTGTCAGTACCGGCAATATCCACAGACATTGTTAAAACATCGGGCATCAGTAAATGAATATGCTGTCGACTAGCCATATCTCAGCAGAATATATAAATATATTGGTTTCTGTTTCATTGTACAATTTCTATCCAGGCATTCAACTGAATATGATAAAAATTTTTGTTCATCATTCTCGCCTTTTATTGGCCTGCATTAGTTTCCTAATAGTTTCCCCATGACTTTAAGTCAACTTGTATGCATTATCACTATAATGCATATATTATATTTATTTCAATGGTAAGGTATAATTTCATTTTGTTATTTATCACATTTGAATTTAATGATTATAACATCAGTCTACTAAATAAAGAGGATATTTGACATACAGTTGTACTTATGTTTAGCCTGTGTTTATTTCATAATCTGATACAACTATAACATCTTCAATATCATTTCCCCTTCACTCAATAGGGTTTGGGTTTAGGGTTAGGGTTATGCTTAGATTTAGAGTTAGCGTAAGCATTAGGTTTAAGATATGTATTCTAGGTGGCGAACAATTTCTACAGTTGCTCCCATAATCTTCAGTATTTTGGATACCACTGTTCGTCTAGTATCATTACGTTATAAGTTATTGTGTGCATTACGTACAAGCGTGCAGTGATGTATTACATTTTCTAATTTGTGGTCATCTTAGTTGAAGACATCAATTTTAACACGTAAACGTGTATGAAATATAATCTAAATATCAAGCAATATTGATTACGTTTTTGTAAAAACCAAAGTTTAGTCACTGAAAATATGATGTCTCACGCAAAACACAATCTCTAATGTGAATTGTTCGTGATTTTATGTTATTATTCTGTGATAATAATCCAATCAGTAAAGGTGTTAATTTGTTTTATATAATTATGTCATTTGCTGAATGTTTCGTGATTACTTTTGTCATTACATGTTTCTAGGTTCACCTTAGATATGTATGACATGTTGTATTTCAATACATGTAGTAGGTTCACTGAACTTATTTACTTTATCATTTTCCTATTACTTTTCATCCAATTGCATTCAACTTTAACACTGTACATTCATTTTATAAAAACCGTATAAAAAACAATATTCACATTTCGACATTTAAAAAGCAACATGAGAATCTTATCGAATTTAAATCCTCATCTATTTTTCTTATCGTGGGGATTTTTTTCAATTACACTTGAACAAGGCATTTCCCAATAATTGTAGTTTCGGCTGATTGTTTAAACCAGGCGGGAAAATGAAAAGGATTTCATAACTTTTGAGTAGCTACAAGTTCACAAAGCATTATTTACTGATGTAGACACTTCATTAAATATTCTTAAATATAGTTTAACTTTAAAAGTTTTTCAAAATTTCATTAAAGTTTAAACTGCATTCATTTTTTTTTACTAGAACTTAATCGAATTCTCTCCAGAATCCTGATTGATAACAAAAAATTCATGAGACCTATTTCTATATATTCTCTTCTTCAAAACTAGCTACAACTGCCTCGAAACATTGTTTTAAACGTGAAATGGTAATTAGCTATATAACGACTTAGCTCTTGATTTAAACTATTTAATCTCAATCCTAATGATAAACGTATATACATTAAAGTATTGATTGGTAGACAGTGTTGTCATGGCTGTCATGGCTGTCATGGCTGTCCAAATGAGTGTAACATGGAAACAAATGACGTTGTGGATCGAATCAAAATTATAATGAGATAACAGTTACTCAATGACGATGCTGAAAACATGTCCTTGTATGTATAGATATTATCCGGAAAAACCTATTACGTATTAACGTGAACTTGTACAACACTTAAAACTTCTTATTTCTTTAGTTCAAATACATTACATTGTTCAATATATAGTTAATGAACTATAGATTTTATTCGAAACACATTCGGCACTTGATAACTTGCTTCACCTCAGAGAATTTATAGTGAGTCAACAATCAAGCAAAGTTTGATCGAATACCACCAACCTTTTAGTAAGACCTCTCTATATTACCTTTAGTGCCCGACGGCAATGTATTGTTGTTATCAGCGTCTTGTTTCGGGATAAAATATTTTAAAAGATCTTTCATGACATAAGTGATTCGCCTAAGGGATAATCAATGATAATTTGATGAAGCATCGATCTAGCATCATAGAAACAAAATGCTAACAATGTCCGCCTTCATGTCTCCTATTCATTACTAGTTATGCTCAGACTTATGTCAGATATGTTATTTAGTAATTTCTAAAAAATAAATGTTGGCAAACATCGATGAAAATCATAAATGTTATAGATGTCTGTGATAGATGTTAAAACTGAGTGACTCAATTGTTTTTGGTGATGCCTGTCAATTTGGAATTTATAATTAAGGAACTTACCCTATTCACAATGAATATGAACTCATTTCCTTTTTCTTCACACCTTGTATTTCTAGCTCTTAGGTGCCTCTCATCAATATCTATCGGTATTTGAGCACAATGTGGCGGTTTTAATTTGTTTAGATTGTGGACGAAAATTCCTTATCAATAATTGAAGCCTAATGGGTTTTGTGCAAAGAGCTTATTTTACTTCTGAGAATTACGCTTCCAAAAGTTTAACTAGTGAATTGAAGTACCATTATGATCTTCAAACTATGATTGTTTGCTGAAAGACATACTTGAATGCTTTCCTGTCTTATTTTTGCTATCTAATGTGGAAAAATATTAAGCATGGTAGCTGCATGATTCACTAGTTAAACATAATAATAATAATAATAATAATAATAATAATAATAATAATAGCTTTCTTATACCGCGCATATATCCATGACAAAGCATGCTCAAAGCGCCATGAGTATTATCACCCTGGAGGGATAGTACTTTCGGTGCTGCCGATTAACAAGCGCTCCGCGCGACCGTATAGGTCCGTACTTCCCCCTTGTTCAGGTACCCATTTGTACAGCTGGGTGAACTGAGTGCAAAGTGAATGAAGTGTCTTGCCCAGGGACACAACACAGGATGAGAACCAAGTCACAAACTATTGGTGTCTCCAACGGGAGAAATTCCACAAATGAAAATCAAACAAATCCTCTCAGAGAAACCATCAAAAATGCAACGTTCATAATTTATTAGAATAATTTTTTGTTGATAGGATGTAGAATGTTATGACAACATATTTACTATGGTAATGTGATGTTAAAGGACGATAATTGTATACATCCCTGATGACATAAACAAATATCACAAAAACACATAAATGGTTTAATATATATTTCAGATGATCAATTACACACTGTAAGGTAGATCATAAATTGGCTACAAATGGTAACGTTATTCTGTAGGTAGTCGGCCTGTGTCCCCCTTATCTATAGTTTAAAACGTATTTACATTCTTAAAGGTTTACACTTCTTGGTAAGATGCACTTTGACAGTGTAAGCATTCAGATATATTGAGGTTTCTGTAAATATCTGTAACATTTAGCATAAAATGATAATCATATTTCGGATTGGAACTCTTCTATATCAGTAAGCCGTTCAGCTATGTCAACTTAAAATATCAAAAGAACAATGGTATCACCGATATATTTTAATTGTTTAATTCAGAATTGAATGAGATCTGATATACCAATTTTATTCTTAAAAAATCAATGTCTCCAGATTGTCATGTTTAGCGAGATTATCTTATGGCGAGAATAAACACATTCAGTTTTAAATGAAAACCTTTTGCAACAAGAAAACAGAAGACAAATTGATTAAGATACTGGAATGTAACGAAACAAAGATTGGATGAAAGATACTAAGGGTAACGTTACACAGCTTCTTTTGTGTCGTTTTCTACTTGAAGCCAGATACTTCTGATATACACTTCTCATAGAACTAAGTCTTCTGATACCTGTCATATGTTTTCCCCTTCTTATCGACCTTCGAGCAGTGAGCCTTCACAAAAATCTACATTAGCATATCTTGCAAAAACACCCCTATGTTTCAGCTACCTTTGAGAGAAAAAAAAACTTACTTAGAAAATCTGCTATGTTTTCATATGGGCAATACCTTTCATATTCCTTTCTTCTCATATGTTCAGTCTTTTATTTCATAACACAACTCCGGTGACATTAATTATATGTACAAATTATCTATTGATCTGCTAGATTAAATAAAATGAATTTATGAACAACTGTAAGTCTTTTTAAAAAACAATAGTAATAATTGATTGAATTGTTTTTGTTTTGTTATGCGTATCATTATAACAACTTATCATTTTCATGTTATGAATAAATTGTTCATCACAACCACATATGACATGGTTGTGGTATCATTGGCTGATTGTGTTATTTGATAACTTGTGCTACGTATTGATGTTACTGTTTACGCTACAACCATTGTAACATGCTTGCATGTACATAGCCATGGCAAGGACATTGAGGTTGACATCGTAGCGTTCCTGAAAAGAACAATTAGTTACCCGATGATTGTCGTGAACGCAATATTTGTTACATGTTCATTCCTTCAAATATTATGTATAACATATAAAAATGCAGTAATTAATTATTGTTAATCAATGAAAAGTACCTGTTTCAATCTTTTTTCAGTAGTGAAATAGTAACATGTATCTGTAAATCCCTACTGATGCCAGATAGCTAATTATGAATTACTGACTCGATTTGTTTCCTGGCCTGTGTCATAACTTCCAAGATATATATATACCCATAGTGGGTAAACAGAATGCGAACAAAGGCCATAGAACCAGTAACTGTCAGGACAATCAAAGTGAACGTTGAAGTCGCCTAAGATAACCAGTCGCCCCTTCATTTGGCAAGTTAACTCTAGGAGGTCACAGAATTCATCATTGAACAATGAAAAAGTCATGTTAGAAGAGGACAGGTGGCTATATGTGAATATGAGTTATTAAACAGATTCAAATATAATTTGGTTTCAAAACATTCAAATTAACTATACATTGAATCTGTTCTTCTGACGTTTCCAACAATTGTGAAAATGATATCAGGGGTATAAAATCAAGTCAACTAAAACTGAAATTCTGCGTTTTTATTTCTTTTCAGTGCACAGAATTTATTTGAAACTTGGTAATTCAAATTCCATTAAAAAACAACAATATCAATAAATAAGATGTGATAATTTTTTACCGAAAAATCAAAACAAAGCGGAACAGATTGACAGATTTGAATCAATTTTGCAACTAATTTAAGATGTTTTATGATTTTACCAAAGTTTTATTTTGGACGTTCTAAAGAGGTAAACTCATTTCTAGTCTTTTTTAAATGTCTTCAGTTTTTCAAAGGTTTTGTATAGTTCTTTGATACAAATGACCGATGTATGTTCATTCAATGTTAATGTAAAAAATCACTGAGTTCTTTATCACTACATTGTTAGATAACATACACAATAAGCTGTCTGAGTGGTGTTCTCGAAAAGATCATGGATAATCTACTACTTTATCATTGACAATGGTGACGTTTTCGTTATGGATTATTGTGCCTTTTCAAGCACACCTATAAACTGCTTATATTTATCTCTTTCAGGTTCAAAGCGTATTCCCATCTCGCTACCTCATAAACCTTCATTTGTGCGTCTAGACATTATCAAGAATAAATTTTTGTAAAGGTAATTTTCTCCTAAAGAGAGCAACATATTTTAGTCAACATAAGACATTTCAGCAAACATCTAAAAGGTATGATTATTCAAGTGAATATTTACTCTATAATCTAAGGTACAAAAATTAATCTTTTTTGGAAAAAAAAATTTAAAATATTTTTTAACACTATATCAAATATATCTATTTAAAATACTCCCTCTGATATTGAGGTGAAGTGGTTTGTGGATAACCCAGCTTTAAGGAATATATCACTTACATCACGGCTGCTAGTATTATTTCCGGAGGAAAGCCCGCAACACCATTATGATTATGCATATAATCAGTTGCAAATGGTATTTCATAGAAACTCACATCACTTTTTGAATACGGTGATGTATTATGGAATTCAATTCCTTGATCAGTTGTTCGGAATCACTAAACTGCTGAAAGAGTTTTAAAGTAAAGGATAAGGGTCGATAATGGCCAGCATCAATACATTTATTTACATTCGATGCAATGCGATTGACACCGTCATCATTTCTAAGAGATACTTATATGAAGAATGTTTGTTCCAATACCTGAATTCATATTTTGAAAAGGCTTCTTAAAATATCCATTAGTTCTCAATTTACACTATTTAAACCTTTCCCCAGAAGATATTCATAAAATTACTTGCCGATCAATTACCCACTCACCTTTTGCATGACAGAATGCGGAATGAGTCATCAATGTCCAATTGAATGTTAAACGCAAAAATATGACGTTGTTGATAAGAGGTTCCCTTTAAAGGATATTGACAACAGATGCAAACCCGACAAATTTGTTCCACGTGTTTCTGAATTGGAACAGTACTTAAAACATTTTCTATTTCGTAATGTCACAATCATAATTTTCTCCATTGTTTGAAGTTACGCCGGTCCTGGTTAATGATTCAATAGCTACAGATTTGATTATAGGCTGACAAACTTGTTTTCACCTGTTAAGTGAGTTAACAATTAAACACTGTGTAAAATTCAATACAACAAACACTTACTTAAGAAACCTTCCTTACCGTTTACGCCCGACGGCATTACAGTTTTAACGGTGTTTTGTTACAGAGATAGCATATGCTTAAAATATATTCTCGATTGCCTAAAGGTAGATCAATGATGGTTTGGCAGAGAATCGATCTCAACCCATGACAATAAAATGTCAACAAAGTCCCTGTCGATGTCCCATGTTTTGTATTCGATACAGTCAATACCCGGAGTTTATATTTGTTTTGTAAAATCCGTTTTCTTCCAAGTAAACAGTATAAAATATCTGCAAATATTGATAAATAGGATACGTGTTATAAAGTGTTATATGAAGTTGGTCTTTAAAACGAGTAGCCGTTTAATTATTCATCAGTTATGCTGACAGAGCAGTTTTTTTTCCAAATAACATCGTTATGCCATCCGATAATTATATCTTACTCTCAACATCTCTATTCATAGCTCAGCTCTTTTTGTATGTGTTGTAAAAGATTACAGTAAGCCAAAAAACTAAAAAGAGTTATTTACAAATTTTGTCATTCATGCTTTGCATTGTAGCAAATGAGTACAAGATTAATAAATGCATGTGTAATTTATCAAAGATGAAGAAATTAATATGCTTTTGATGTTACAATATTGATCTAACAGCATGTGTGCAGCTGATAAAGAGGAAAGAAATACGCTGTATCGATACTAATGAGTGCCAAGTGAAATTAACGAATTTCTTCCATATTTAACTCCTTCTAACTCATGAGTTGTTTTTATCTTCTTTAAGAGAAAGATGAGTTTAAATTGAAATAATGGTATCCAGTGTTTGCCTGAGAAATAAATGACTACCCTTCAACATATCTGTACAACGTAATATTTACAGGGGTAGTAGCACTTTACTTGTAAACAAAGAGTTTCGTCAAAGGAAGACCTATCCAAATGCACGAATCGTTATTAACTGAAAATTCCACGTTTATCTTATATCTGAAGACAAACAGGCTGTCGGGTGTGTAGTATACATGTTCCGTGCAATCTAAGAATGATTACAATCTGCAGATTGTTCGCTAATTTTATTATGGGCTTTGAGCGGATCTTCATGTTCTATTTAGCAAATATAAGGGTTGATTCCTAGATTTTGAGCATTGTGCTTGTCTTTATATTCCATTTAGTAAGTATAGGAGTCGATTCCGAGATTGTGAAGGACTCTCAGCTCGTTTTTATGTCCAACTGAGGGGGTAAAGGGGTCGACCCTAGATTTTGAAGGGCATTGCGCCTGTCGTCATGTTCTATTTCGCAAATATAAGGGTCGATTCCCAGATTGTTAAAAGCTCACAGTTCGTCTTTATGTCAAACTGAGGGAGTATCGGGGTCGATTCCTAGATTGTGAAGGGCTCACAGCTCGCCTTTACGTAAAACTGAGGGAGTATAGGGGCCGATTCCTAGATTGTAAACTACATTGCGCTTGACTGTATGTTCGATGTAGCAAGTATAAGGGTCGATTCCCAGATTGTTTAGGGCTCTTAGCTTGTCTCTATGTTGAACCGAGGGAGTTAAGAGAGTGTGAAGGACTCACAGCTTATACTCGTACGTTCAGATCGTCAATATGTAGATGTTACAGAGTATATGGGAGATTCCTAGGTAAATATTATTTCAATAATAGTATGTTTTTGTTTAAACATCATTATTTATACTCACCGTCGATAGTTAACAATATGCCCGATTATCCTAATCTGTCTAATTCCGACAACCTTCACACAGAGTAAAGATAGAGTTATCGCCGCTCTAACCTGTACCGAAACTCACCACCAGGTGGTCAACCCTACGTCATCATTGCTTCTTCTGACGGTCAGAGAAAAAGCCGATCGACCAGAGGGGAGGCCGGGTGGGAGCTACCGATTGTTAACTATCGACGGTGAGTATAAATAATGATGTTTAAACAAAAACATACTATTATTTAATATACTCTCCTCGATAGTTAACAATATGCCCGAATCCCACTGCTGGAGGCGGGTGCGAGAGGCTAAGACGATAAGGCTCTATCTTTACAGACAAAGGAGTTGGTGACCCAAGGCCGAACTAGAGAGACCCCCCTCTCGGGGCTTCCAGCTAACCGGCCTAGCCCTGGCCCCACCTCGCCACACGAGGAGGCCCGCAACCGAAGTCGCCAACTTAAAAGAAAGACAACAGACACACAACTAGAATCAACCTCGGGTTTATTGAAACAGAACCCATTAATGCGAAAGAGGGAAACTCCTGCGATGAGGCCCCGAAGGAACTCGCTGCTGGGCGTACACCTGCGCCCCCAGCCGGTTGATTCCCTCCAAGTCCTCGTTAGAGATGTCTCGAAGGTAATGGTTGGCGAACACCAGGCCTGACTTCCAGAAGCAGCCAGCCATGATGTCCGCCACCGCCAAGTTGTTATGGAGGGCCATCGTCGCTGAGATGGCCCTTATCTCGTGTGGATTGGCTCTCGCTGGAGGGTCCAAATCCGCTGCCTTATAGGCGTCTAGCACCGCCGAACGGAGGTAGACGCTTAGTTGTCTCTTGTCTAACTCCCGGACGCTGGTCTGGGAATGAGGGATGAAGAGTCTCCTCCTCCCCTGACGCAGCGTTCGGGTCCTCTCGGTATAGATCCGCAGAGCTCGAACTGGACAGAGGAGACGGTTCTCCTCGTCCGTCGGATCTATGTTCCCGGAAATGGACGGAAGGGAAAAAGTTCTACCCCTTTCGTCAGCGGCTTGATTCTTACATATGAACTCAGGAGCCAGCCCCAGAGTGGCTGAACCCCCGTCTCCCGCCTCAAACCGCAGGAGGTCCGCTTGGAGAGCATGAAGCTCCGAAATCCTGGCTGCGGACCCCATGGCGACCAGAAAAGCCGTTTTGATGGTGAGGCGGAGGACGGTCGTCTCCGTCAACGGTTCATAAAGGTCCGACTTGAGGTGGTTGAGGACCACCGCCAAGTCCCACTCTGGGGGCCTGAGTTTCCTTCGCCCATCCACGTTCCGATAGGTTTTGACGAGGTCTTTAAGGACAGAGATGTCCACCTGAGGGTCCCGCTTCCGGAGAACGGACATAATCGCCGCCAGGTTGGTGTTGATGGACGAGGCTTTGAGATTCCTCGTCTCTCGCAGGTACACCAGGTACTCAGCAACCTGAGGGACCGTTACTGCCTGGACGTCGTACCCCTCCTTGCCACAGAAGGCCGCGAAGGCCCCCCACTGAGCATCGTAAAGATTCCTGGTCGATGGTCTTTGGGAGGCCGCCACCGCCTTGGCAACGGCTTTGGAGAACCCTGCCCCCGTCAGACCCTTTTGAAGACAAACCAAGCGTGAAGCTGTAGAGCTTGGGGATTCTCGTGAACCCGCCCGCTCGGTCTGCTCGTCAGAAGGTCCCACCTTAGAGGAAGGGGAACCGGGTCTAAGAGGCACGCCCTCCGAAGGGGAACGTACCAGGCCCTGGCTGGCCACAGCGGCGCTATCAGCAGAAGCTGGAGCACCCGCGTCTCCTGTATCTTCGCCACCACGAGGTTCAGGATGGCGGGAGGGGGATAGGCGTAAGCGACCATCCCCTCCCATTCTAACGCGAGCGCATCGAGAGCCCACGCGGACGGGTCCGGTACAGGAGACACGTACGTTGGCAGCTGGTGGTTGAGCCGCGTCGCGAAGAGGTCTATGTGAGGCCTGCCGAACCTCAGACATAGACTCTCGAACACTCTCGGGTGCAACATCCACTCCGTGGATGGAGGTTTGTCCGGGCGAGACAAGGCGTCCGCGAGGACGTTCTTGGCTCCCGGGATGTGCACCGCACGGAGAGAGAGTTCGAGACTGTCCACTAGGCGAAACAGCTCCATCACCAACTGCAGAAGAGAGTCTGCTTTGGTCGACCCCTGTTTGTTGATGGCCCAGGCCGCCGCTGAGCTGTCCGTATGCACGCACAGAACCTGCCCCCGCAGCTGGCCTGACCAGTGGTCGATTGCCAATCGAATGGCGTCTAATTCCAGGACGTTGATGTGGCGTCTCACTTGGCTTGACGACCACACCCCCGCTGTTTGCATCGCATCGAGATGAGCTCCCCAACCTTGGGTGGAGGCGTCCACAAAAAGGTGACGTGTTGCTGGTGGTTCCCTGAGGGGAACCCCCACCAACACGTTGGACTCCTGCTGCCACCAGGAGAGGTGCGGTCTGAGCTCCAAAGGGATGGAGAAAACGTGCCGACACGCCTTCTCCCGGACATGGACGTTTACAAAGATCTGAAGGGGCCTGAGCTGCAGCCTTCCCCTGCGGGTGAAATGTTGAGTCGCGCTCAGGAACCCTAACAGCCTCTGCCACTGCCGTAGTGACAGAGGCCCCCGAAGAGCCACCTCCAGGAGATCTCGGTAACGTTCCGTCCGTTCCGTGGTCACAAAAGCCCTGTAGAGAGCGGTGTCCAGGCGGGCGCCCAGGAAAACCAGGGACGTCGAGGGTTCCAGGTCTGACTTCCCCAGATTGACCAGCCACCCCAACCGCCTGAACAACGCTATCACGAAATCCCGTTGGGCCTCCAGAACAGACGGGGATCTGTTGTGACCAAACCCGTCGTCCAGATACATTGCGAATTGGACGTCCACCGTGTGGAGGTATTGGACGATGGGCTGGGTCACGCGAGTGAACAGCCACGGAGCCGACGAAATCCCGAACGGAAGGACGTTCCACTGGAAGTGGCGACCCGCTAGGACGAACCGTAGATACCTGCGATCCCCATGATAAATGGGAATGTGCAGGTACGCGTCCTGCAGGTCGAGGGATATCATCGAGTCCGAGGGCTCCAGTAATCGCATTACTGACGGCACTGTCAAGAGTCGAAAATATGGCGGCGGATCTAGGAAGGAGAGGTTGAATTCCTTCATGTCGTGGATCAGCCGCCATTTCCCCGACTCTCGCTTCGGTCGGACGAACACCGGAGAGTAGTAGCCTGGAGAAAGATCTTGGAGCGGGATTTCCTCCACCGCCCGCTTGGCTATTAAGGCCTCTACCTGTTCCAAGGTCAGCGCAAGCCGATCTGGCTCCAACGGGCGCTCTGCGGGAGAACAGGTCAGCGGGGGGCGGCGTGCCACGGGAATACGAAAGCCCCGCTCCAAGATCTTGCAGACGAAAGGGTCTAGGTCCAACTGCCTCCAGTTGGGTACGTAGCTTGACAGACGGCCTCCCACTGGACCATCCAGGGTCGGGACCGCCTGCCGAGGAAGGACCGGAGGAGACCAGTCATTGTCTGTTAGGGGGCGCCCCGTAGGCGCGACCCTTCCCACGTTGGGCTCCCTTCTTGGGAGTGCGCTTTGGAGAGGGGCCGGCGCTGAAGCCGCGACTTCTGTCCTGCCGACCCCTTCCTTGAAAGGACACACCTCCAGTCTTGGAGGAGAAGGAGGGCGCGCCCCCTCCCCTCTTCTTGGGTGTCGAAACCTGAGGCGAAGGTCTACGCCCACCAGAGGCCAAACGGTTGGTGAGCTCCTGTTGTTGGCATTCCTGTCGCTGCCTGAGTGTCTCAGCGACTTGGCCGTCGAACAAGGTGGAGGAGCCCGCAGGGGCGGACCTCAGCCGATTCCGAAGCTCCGCTGGGAGGTTGGTCCGTGCCAGGAAACCATCGCGCCTGAGGTTGGTCACCCCCGCCGAAATGCGAGAGGCAGACAACATCAACTGCGCTAGATTGCCAGCAACAGAGCCGAAAGCACGGTAGAGAGCCTTAGCCCCCTTCTCCATACCCGCCTCATTGGCGAAAGCAGCCATCGCCTGGCAAGCGTGAGCCACGTGATTAGTCATCCCGAGGATGCTCCTTGCCTCTTTGTCCAAGTGAGCTAAATGGGCGTCGGATACCTGGTGAGGTACGGAGGGAGTAGCCACTCGACGGATGTCATCGTCCAGGATGGGAGGGGAAAGAGGCAACGAACTGCCATGAACGGGGAGCGCAGACCGGACCTTGTCAGAGAGAACCAAGGGGGGCAGGAGACGACCTGGCGCCGCAGCGGCGACGTTGGCGTCGAAATCCCTGCCCGCCGCCTGCAGGAGCCTGTGAGCTGGCAGAGCCAGCTGGCGCTGCGTAGGCGCCTCCTCCTCAGAACAGAAGGTCTCCAGCCTGGCCGCCCTGGTCGACGAAGGCTCCTCCTCAAGCTCTTGGATGTCCACCTGACACCAATCTGCAATAGCAGCTAGACGGTCCCTAAGATCGGGCGCGTCCGCAGGGGTTGACTGAGGCGTGCCCGGCGTTGGAGGAGTCACAAGCCCTAAATCCGACGTCCATCCCTCTCTGTCACCAACAAGCGGCGACTCGCGGTCCGAGGGGGTGGCGGCCGGAGAAATCACCACCACCCGCCTCCTCTTGGGAGTGGAAGGCTCCTCAGGGGAGGTCGGGGGAAGGGCATCCTCCCCATCCCTGGCGAGAGCACGCTCTCTGGAAACAAACATAGATGAGACCAGATCCTTCACTGAGGACATGATATCGTCCGTCAGCTTCTTCTGGTCAAAGGGAGGAGGCGAGGCGGCCCTCGACCTCTTCTTCTTCTTGTGCTTCCTTTTCTCCTTATTCTTGGCGGTCCGAGGATGGTCCGTCGAGGAAGCGATGACTGGAGAGGATCTCCTAACCGGGGAGCGGTCCACCCCACTCGTGGGAGGGGAACCACCAGCAATCCTGACCGGGGAGGAGTCCCTGTCGGACCTCCCGCCGGTATATGAGAGGTCAAACTCGGTCACATCCTCCGAAATGACAAGGTCGGAGGCCTGGGACGCGTCGTCAGCGGCGCCCGCGGCGACGGTAGCGGAAGCGGACGAGGAAGGACGCCTAGCGACCCTCAACTTGTGCTGCGTCTCCGACTTCCTTACCGCCGCGCGGTAATCACGATGTTCCGAGGACGAAAGGTGAGAACACTCTCCGCACCTGTCCGACTCGGCGCATAAATTACGGCACAGGCGACAGAGCGAGTGTGGATCAAACCGCGCCGACTTCCTAGATCCACACCCGCCACAAAACCCTGAATAAGGATCCGACATCTCCGACCCCCACACCGCAAGCGTTGGAAGGCACGGAAGGAGGACAGGCACAGTCCAAACACCAGGCGCTTCCAAGGGGACGCTGCTAGCGCGAGGCGGTAGGGCGCCTAGCGCGAGGCGGTAGAACGCCTAACGCGACAGGCGGTAGAGCGCCTAACGCGGCAGGCGGCAGGCGACCAGCGCAGTCCAACACCAGGCGCCGTCCAACGACAGGCGATCCAACGGCCCGAAGCGCTCCCGCGAGGAGGTAGGGCACCTAGCAGGCCAGGCGCCGTCCAAGGCAAGCGCTAGCGGCCAGGCGGTAGACGGGAGGTCTACCGAAAGCCCAGCAGAGCACCCCACCCGAACGAGCCGGCACGAAAAGCACGTGCGGCACAGACCGGCTGAAATGCACAACACCTGACAGTAGCACACTGTCAAAACCAACACACCAGTATCGACGAAGAGAACCACAACCTGCCTTCGACAGAAGGAGATAGAACTCTCAACGAAACGAGAACGCAAGGAACGACGAAATAGCAAGGTAATACAATCGAAATTCAGAGCCACCAAAAACACAAGTGTACTTGATGGCCGACAGAAAAGCAATGATGACGTAGGGTTGACCACCTGGTGGTGAGTTTCGGTACAGGTTAGAGCGGCGATAACTCTATCTTTACTCTGTGTGAAGGTTGTCGGAATTAGACAGATTAGGATAATCGGGCATATTGTTAACTATCGAGGAGAGTATATTAAATAATATGATTTAAACATATTTTATTCATGATGATACAGTTCATGAATAGATTGGCAAAGAAGTTCCGTAGAGCTATTTAATGGCCACTTCAATTCAATTGCATATCAACAAAGAAATAAATATAGAAGATAAAGATAACTAGAAATCAACAAGCATGTGAATACTATCGATAAAGTAACAAAATAAATTTTCCATTTTAAAGCAAAGTAAGAAAAATGCAAATACTTGAATACCAATTCCTTTGTTTCATAATATGAAGGCTTGGAAAAGAAGTCAAAAGGTTTGTTTGAATGTCGCTCCAGTACATCAAGCTGGACACAAAACAAAGAAACTATATAGAAATTATTCCTATTTTATATTTTATATACTATAAGGTGTTGATACTGGAAACTAAGCAATTAAATATTTAAAAAAAACTCCATCATCAAATCTGTTTACGATCAACTCATTATAATTAGATCACTATTTAGAAATTATTAAACTGATTATTTGCAATGGTGTCTTTTAAAGAATAAAAGTTTTTAAAATTAAGAAAAAATAACGACATAGATAAAGAAATGTCCTAAGAACGTATTCTTTAAGACACGAAATATGTGTGTTTAGCTGTAGATTTATCAATCTGCATTATGTAATATTTATAGCGATTCCATTCAAGTCCACCAAGGGACAAATTTGTAATATTGGTTACAATGCACTAGTACTGCCCAACCTTTACGCACTCCAATGAGTTCTATCTTGACCATGTTGTGTATATGTAAGAGAACCTATCGGGATTCACACTGATCTGTGATTCATAAAGTGATTATTTATTTACATTTATAAATGACTAGAAAGTGTAAAGCCCCTAATAGCAATATGCCCAACGTAACTCATTTATGAAATCACAACGGAAGTAAGTTACATAGGCTTAAGGGAATCATAAGGTCAGATTATGATAATCGGACCCTCTCGTTTTATAAAGTCTTTACATATATAGAAATGATACATATTAAATATTTATCATTTCTGAATAAATCAAAACATCATATGAATGAATTCTAAAACCACTCTATTTGGATGGGAAAGATCTTTCCGGTTTATCAGATTTGCATAGTTGTATGTAAAATAATGTTCTCAAAACGCATCCATATATCATTATTCAAAATAAATTATGATATTTTACCCTTGCTCTGAATTAATTTTTCTATGATTTCCTATTTGGCAAATTTTCACTTAATACGTGATCTCTTATTCTACGACTTTGAATAATCTGGTTGAGCAAACAGATGTTTTCCCTCTAACAAGACGATATTTTGCGTAAATAAAAGAAGAAAAAAATAAAAATCAAACAAAGAAAAACGTGTTACGTGTCCTAAAGAAGCTAGGATTAAAAATAACAAATGTATAGTAAAATGTAAACATTCAGTGGGAAAATTTGGCAATCAATTACTTAATGTTTTTCCCGTTGAAATTTAGTTGCGCATTTCCATAATTTTTGGAGTATAATCAAATAAAATGCATTGAAATCTGAGTTATTGTGTATCATCCTTTCTTTGACGTTAATAACAAAATATGAAAAAAATTAACGCAAATTAAGACTTATCACTACGGATATAAAAGATTGAATTTGAGAACATTATGAAAATTGATTATAATTATATTCTCCTTATAAGGCAAAAATGAAATTTTGGTTTTTGAACTGATGATTGCTGATGATGGTTCCCTACATGCTTAATGACTTCTTGTCAGGCTATACGTTTCAACGAGAAATGACCCTGTGAACATTTAAATTCTGTGGTTCATCCTAGTTAAGTAAATGTTTGTTTTGACAAAACACTTTTATAGAAAATTTGAATCACATGAATGTGATTTGTTGATGATGAGTTTGTAAGGAATGTAAAGAAAACTTCTTCATACAGTTTATGCTCTACAAAAGGTACGGAAATGCTTGAATCGTTTGTCTGTTTCTTCGATTTGTGCTTAAGGCGCTATTGTTTCGATGTCGCCACCCACATAGTATCATTAAAATCGTGAGATTTATTGATTTGCCAAATTTTTTGTTTAAAATGGCTACTACAAGGTTTCTATAAATTATACGAACACTGAAGCATTGAGAGACTTAACGTCTAGGACTAAGTTGTTGTTATCTTTAGGACAATAAAGACGACAAATAAATTAAATTCCACTCAGTTTAATATATTTAGATTTCAAATTTCAAAACGTAAAAAATCGTATGCTACTGTTTAACGATTATAAACAGTTCTATCAACCTGCTAGCTCTTCTTTACAATAAATATTCAAAAGAAAATGTTCTTGTCATTACCAAAACTATACATCTAATCAGAAAATCCATAAGCTCTTGCAGAACTTTTCGATAAGTATTGGATTTCCATGAGCAGTTTAAGTACCTCAAAACAAATATTAAAAGCTTAAATTTAAAGATTCGAATGTGAAATCGGATATTGAAGACCAAGACTATTCATTTAATAAACAATTTAGAATAATAATCATTACTGGTTTAGGTTTTTCGATACTGACGAATCCTTATGATCTTCAAACAATGTATGTTTATAGAAGGGCTTCATCAACAGTTTTCTGGTCACATTAATCTATCAAACAATATTAGAAAAGGTTGCTTGCTTGTCACTTTTTAAATAAACAACAGTCCGAACAAATCAAATTGAGGCTATTACAGAAATGTGTGAACAAAGCATTAATACAATATATTGGTTTATTAATCTGAAATCAGTGGTTAAAATTAAATAATAGTTTTTTACATGAAATTTAGAGAAATTACCAATAATCTCAATATCTTGTCATATTTCATCAAGAACTAAGGGCAAACTGGTTCGGACACCACCCGAGGTCGCCCGTACTTCGGACACTTTTGACTAGGAGCTGAAGCAATAATAAGTGCATTCTGGGCAATATATTTGTTTTGAAAAATTATCTTTTAGTATGTTAATTTATTCATTTCATTAAATAGACAATTCATTGTAGGTAGTATATCTAATCGATTTTTTGCTATGACGTACAAATAATAGATCGATGTAAGGAATTGGTAAAACGTATAACGTCAGGTTAGGAATTATAGGAAGCACCAAAACATTTTAAAGTGTATTCATAAACAAAGAGAAACATCCAAACAGTTAAATTGAGCTGAATATTGGTACATTTGAAGGGGATATTAAAGTAAATGTTGACATATTGAAAATATGTCAAAATTTCAATATGTCAAAATGACCTTGAAACGGACAGTTTTGACCATGGTTCGGACACTTTGTATGTTGTCTTTATACGGACTATTAATGCTTTAATTCAACCAATTAAAGTTCTGGAACATGCAATAACATATGACTAACATATTTGACTAAGTCATTAATCATTAACACATAAGGTTTAGCGAATACGTTTTTTTTGCGTCAAATGCCTAAAAAAGTTATTGTGACGTCATAATTCTGTAACAACGCATGCATCAGTTTTGGGAGAATTTAACATCGGAAAGCATGCGCTGTACAGATGACAAATTAATTCATGTTTCCAAAAAACTTTGATATTATTGCACATGAATTACTCACTGTGCGTTTTAAAATGTCTGAGATCATTTTGATAAATATTTTAAGCTACGGACGCATGCGTGAAAATTATATGTTCAACTGTCCGAAGTTAGATCAGAACTGTCCGAACCTTGGGCGATTTCATATAGGCAATACAAACTGTTATTTTCGGATAATTTACAAACAATTACATAATTACATTTTCATAATTTGGTTTGCTCATATGTACTTTATTCAAATTATCTTTTATAATGCAGAGTTTCAAAATATTTGAATCGATACACTGTTTGAACCTCGGTCAGTTTGTCCTATATTTTAATTTTCGTTCTACTCTCTCGTTTGACCAGTCTGCAAATATTTAAACTAACAATCTTGCAGCATTTACAAGTATTCATACCAGTTTGACAATACAGTTACAAACATGAATTTCGTGCACCACATTTTAACAATAGCATTTTCATGTCACAATGATATCTAATGCACTCTACTCATAAGGAATATTGAGTGATATAGGTTATAGATGATATCTGTTGCAGAACAACGCTAAATTCATTATCACACTTTAATAATACATGTTTTGTAATAAAGACTTGATTTAAACTTATTATGAAGAAAAGAGAAAAATAAAAAGATTACATCCAAAGAGAAAAATAAAAGAGAAAAAATAGGAATTCTAGTTTCAACACAAGATTAGTCACTGGTTATTCGTGCTCACACGTGTAAAAGACTGAATTAAGGTGTTTGCGTGAGATACAGCTATTAACATAATATTATTTACACATTACTTTTATCATAATAATCATCCATGATAAATTTTGACGCTACTTTATAAATATATAAATGTAAATGATTTTGTAATAGTCATGTTTCTATGCATGTTATATGCAAGGATATCTACATAAATGTAGAAATAAAGCTCCTTGATTTTATCTGAAGTTATCAATGTGTGTATACGTATAATGTTGTTTTAACACCATTGCCAGTAATCTACTATTACAAATTACTTGATTACACAATTGTCGACTATGGTTTTAACATCAGAGTTGATTGTGTTATTGAATCAACAAATCAAACGTAAAATGAATTTTCTGGGTTGACTTGATTGATTTTCTAATTTAGAAAGGAAATAACGTTTAGTTGATAGATAGAATATACAATGTAAGTAGCACATTTGTATCTTAATAAATATAGATGAATATATTGAAACAAAAGCTAACTACAGAACATATGCTTGTTTAAACATGATGATAAATAGGATAAGGTTAATCTTGGTTCCTGAAAATAATACATGTTTTGCCGTTCCATCTGTGTCTTATTAAGAACAGACTCCAATGAAGCTTATGAAGCACAGTTACAGAGTAACATATTGAATTTTATGATTTTGTACAATGCATAATGTAAAAACAGAAAGCTAAAGCTAACCACAGAAAAGATGCACGTTTAATACATGCTAGTAACTAGGTTAAGGTTCACTTAGGTACATCAAAAAGAATCGATACTATCCTACCTGTGTTTAATAAAGCAGAATAGACTCAAATGAGGCTTGTGATTAACATGCTTGTTAATTAATGGACGAGCCATTTCGGATCTTCTTCGGAGCAGTGATTTAATTACATATGTACCTGCTAATCTCTGTTTATAACAGATACCTTAAGTATCGGTATTGACGTATGAATCAATAAAGACCTTCCCTGAACCGTAAGAGAACTTCAAGGAACATATAGAGTTAACGGAAAGAACACTAAGGAACTTTAAGTGAACTTTATGAATGAATGGACCGTGGGTCCTTGACGAAAGAATATCAGATATTATATTGCTAGAAACTTGTCGTTGTGCTTCTGTTGTTGATAAAAATATTATGTCATGTAAAGGTCCTTACATAATGCTTTTTTATGTTACGTTTTTGCAATTTTGTAGTTTAAATGCCTGTTGAATCTTTTAATAAATATTTGATTAATATACGTTTTAAAGATTTGCTGTATACTTACCAAGGTTTACAGCAATTCAACAGCAATTCAAAACCTTGTCAAGTTCGATGTGGAATCTGTCACTTGTTAAGCAAATCAAGTACTGTTCTTAAAATATGCAAATTCATTGTGTTAAAAAAAAATCAGTTTTTAAAGTGTTCTAACATGAAGTCTTGTATCTTTATTCTCTGTAAAATACGCTAACATCAGTATCACTGGTTCTCATCTATCATATAATATTTTCATACATATTCTGTAGTATTTAAAAACGCCAAAAAACATTTATTTATAAGCAAGATTAATATTGTGCTAAAGAAGTACTGCTGGTAGTCTCACTTCTTATCTTCTACGAGTAATATATGTTCTGTTGTTAATTATATACGGAACTGTTAAGATTCAAGAACTTGTACTAAGTAAAGCTTCTATGGATAAACAAACATCATGGTACGTAAGATAAGACTCAACCGTACAATAATTCTAACCTTCTAATGTAACTCCAAGCCTGCTTGTATCCAGAGAACGGCGAGTTCAAATTATAACCGTTCCAAAAGAGCAAATCGGCTCTACCAGCACTTTTCACTTTCTTAGTAATATTCGTGCATTGGACACAAATTTGCATTCCAATATCATAACACCTTACAAAAGCACAATCGTTTTAACATCAATAGGATCATCGGAGCGTAATCGTATCAGGATAAAATGAGAGACTATCTTCTGCATTCATTTTGAAGTGGAATCTTTATGGATTATTTTTCAATCGAATAGTTTACCGCATGATCCGTTGCTCATAATCTTATTATCCAGTGAATCTTTCCTAGTAATAATTTATATGACTTTGTCTTTTTCCGGTTTTGAAATTTTGGATTTAGGCATCAATTTGAGGTAATGCAACTAACGTAAGGTCAATTACATTTAACTTTCATCTTTTCTTTATGATAATTTTCGGAACAAAGTATTTGATTGTACCAAATTGTTTACAATTGATTTATTTTCAACAGTCAGACAGAACATGGCCTTTATAGATAATTTTCAAATAACATTCGACACCCAAACTTCTGTTAGCTACTTCGCCGAAAAAGAATACGCTAAGCAGTCGAAATGATGTTCAATGACCAACTTGCCTTACCGTCTACTAATCAATTACTCTTACATCAGTGTAGTAATAGTTTTATGTGACTTGACTGGAACAACTTTCAAATCAATTGAAATTGATTTCAATTAAAGCAAAAGGAAAGGACAGAAATGTCCTGCAAGTTGAATTAGTCTTGAAAAGGAGAGATATGTTACTTTGAATTTATTTGCATGGAATTTCTGATTGATTTGTAGCAACTGCATTTATTTTATAGTCAAGTTATTCAATTTTCATTTGACCTTGAAACGTTTAATCAAGTCATTAAGGAGCAGATGGTCTAATCTGGTTTGTAATTATCCATTACGGAGTAAACAGACTCTCCCTTTGGTTACATTAAGTGTTAACTAGTTGTGGCATACAAATAAGGGTGTTTGCGATGTTTGGAGTGAGGAAATATGTATTCTTGATATTTTGAAAATAAATGCAATAACATACATGTGGGTTCTCAAATTTGCTTGTAGCGTCAATTTCTGTCCTTGTCAACGTCTTTGGGCAATCAAACAAATAGTTATGAATTAGTTTGTTTAAATTCTGTTCTGATTACAATCACTGTGAATTAGAAGGGATATAGTTACATGAGACAAACATATCCATGAGTTCACCCTTTTGTAGATACACATACCAACACAAATTTTATAACCTTCTTCGAAAGTGTGTAATGAAATGCTAGGCCATTAAGCAAGTGCATTTTCTTCACGAAGAAAAACAGTTGCTCATTTGTCAGCCAGTTGCGATTATCTCTTCTCTTATATTTTCCTACGGCATGTTATTACCAACAAAGTGACAAAGACAAATTATTCAGCATTTCCGAAGACAGTATGATTATGTTTTAATATATGAGGTATTTTTAATTATCACAGGAGATTTACTAGCATTTATTGGTGATAAAATATGATTGATGATCAAAACACTCAACTAATTTAATAATTTTGCTATACAAAGTTCAACAATAAATTGTTTTTATTGGTTTAGAGTAATGGCGAAAAGTATTACGAACCCTAACATATGCTGTAACAAATCTAATTTGCCTTTTACAATTTGACTGCAAATCTGATATTACCCTTGTCAACATAGTAACATACATTTAGGAATAGCACAATTTATAAAAAGAACGTTTTTGTTGCTCTCATCTTGTTAATTTTGTTAGGAGTAACATTATCATCACAAAACTGAAACTTTGTAGATATGCAGACCGACTGTCTGCTATCAATTTACTTATACCGGTACACCATGATGGTTACCAATACACGCATTTATATCAAAGAGCAAATGCTAATACAAGTTTTAGAAATCTTTGAGCTAGGGTCGCATGCAAGTCTTGATAACTTCCTCTTAAGTACGCCTAGCCGCAAGGAAAACCATTGCTTCAGCTATAAGAGAAACCTGAAAAATTCAACAAACATGAACTCAATAATGTGTATTGTTCGAATTCCTTGGCCATTAAGATGAAGACCTTTCAAAGCAGGAGTGGTTCAGATGTTGTTTTAAAGGATCAATATCTCTTCTTGCGTTCAAATAAGATGCTCTGGGAATTATAAAGACTGATCAATCGACATGAATACAAATACAAACAAACTGCAAAAATTGGCATAACCTAAACGCAAATACGAATACAAATTAAAACTTTAAAATTGGTCAAATTATCTTATGTAGATGCATGTTCATTATGTCAATAAAGTCCTTGCATCATGGTAAGTAAAATCTATTGCGGAATGCCCATGGCGGTTCTCAGTGTTGTCTCTAAAATTTTCTATTACTGACTGAATAACAGTCTGGCATATTACAGTTCATTTCACAAAAGATACCCCGATATATAGCAATGTTTATCACTAAGTAACAGCTGCTGAACAAAATGTTTTTTTAATGCATATATAATATGATATAGTTTTTGCTAAAGTAAGACTAATTCAAATATTTTTTATCAGTGAGTCTCTACATAGGCTCTTATATCTTATCAAGTATATATATATATATATATATATATATATATATATATATATATATATATATATATATATATATATATATATATATACGTTATCACTTAAGGGGATAAATCACAACAACGTGATACTTACTATTTTATAAAGTAATTTAGTACCAAATTTGACACTGATTGATTTGGGAATAAAAATGTTCGGTTTGTTCGATTTAGGTTAGTCAATAGATTTATATTCAACATGGAATGTATGTGGTATTTACAATCAGGTGGAGAAAAGTATTAGTAAAAGCTATGACAAAATAATGACAATCTTGCCAATACAGTGTATTATTCAATTGAATAAAATGTTAAGAATAAAAAAGAAAATCAATAGTTTACAGAGATAATAATATAACTGCAGTTTACTTGTTAGAAATGTAATAATACCTTTTAGCATATTTTCACAAATCATTTTGAATAAAATTATCATTCATAATCCATTTAATTCTTGGAACTCACAATCAATGGGTAATTGTTTTGAAGAATATCTGTCAATGATTCTAAAAACACGAAATCTGAATTGCAGTCAACAACCTTCCCCAAATCGAAATAGTTAACAAGTGTCCTATAAGCATCCGCACAATTTCAAATTGATATCCGTGTTTCATGGTTCAGTAGTAATGAAAGCCGACTTTATCAAGTATTACATCCGTATCTCATCCGATATGTTACTATATTATAATCACATTAATAATGTATATAATAATATATGAGATAACGTGTGACTTTGTGTTAACAATTATTTACAAATTATAAAGCTTATTGAAGGTTGATACATTAATTTCTTAATTTCAAATGTAAACTCTATCAATATGGATAACTTCAATTAATTTGCAAATTCAGCAAAATTTGTGAAGTAGTCAGGTGATCACTACCATTATTGAAAATAACGTGTGTCTAAAATGTCTGGGTTTTACAATCAGGAAATCAATTTAAGATTCCTCGGGAAATGACTTTTTACTAACCTTACCCACAATAACTCCGTGAAGTATGTAGATAGTCACTACCAAACAATTATGTACATACAATTGTTATTATTGTCTGGTTTGATATATTAGCATCTAGATTTGAGTTTCCTCTAGAATTGGATTTTTTTATCACGTAAGCCACAGTTCTTCTTCTTTTACAATCGATCAATTAAACCTAACGTCAGCCTGGTACTGACTGATCTCAGCCAAAATGTCAAATGTAAACCGATCCATTGTCAATGACTATGGTCATATAAAACTGTGATCGGAATAGAACAAACTAGATTCCCTAGAATAGAAAGAAGTGCAACATTATCAACATTACGTGAAATAACATGCATTAGATTGTCCTCTGCTAAAACGAATGCGAGTACCAAACGATTTCAGTCCCAGGTTTAACCAGTAATTGCAATGATTGGTTAACTATGATGTCAGGAAAAAAGGGTTTTCCAAGAATATAAAAAGTTCTAAATGTTTTCAACGTCAACATTAAGTTAAACAAACTTATTTGATCTTCCTTGACAGTTAATTGTATCAATCATGAATACAGTTATACCATTATGTCTTCTGAAAGGTCGTGGTATTCCTTAAACGTGTTACTTCCTTTTCATGTTTATACGAAGTTCTTCTGTATTTGGCATGTTCAATTGCATATGACAGCAGGGGATATTGAGCATATTAATTTGCTACAACCTGTCGATTTCATCTATTATTGTATCATAAAGGATTTATATTTGCAGATGAGTCTTTGGAAGAAACATCAGCTCTTTTGGTGAGATAAAGCTGTAATTTTTTTGGCATGTCTGTTGTCTGGTATAAGTATAAATATTAATATAATACATCCATATAGGGTTGTTCAAACTGTCATTGTTAATGCAAGTGTCGTAATGTTATAATACACTTAACATTTACATACAAGTGTCCTTAATATTATGCCAATGTCGAATTCTATAAGTCAAATAATAAGTTGTTTACACATTGAATAAATAATTATTACGAATTGCATTGTTTCTGGTATGGACAAAAGATGCCTTAATTGTGATTCCGTTAGCATTTTAATAATAATGATAATATTAATAACATGCGAAACTTACATAGCGCCATATATAGTTTTTGATAAAGAACTCTAAGGCGCTTTACAGCATAAAATTGAGGCATAATAAAATTGCATAAAGTTGGTAATTTGTGTAAAATATCATTTAAAAGGAACAAAAAGAGATGCATAAAAGAGAGTGTGATATAAAACTATTTTAAAAAGGCAAACTCATAAAGATGTGTCTTAACATCTTTCTTAAAAGAATAAAAAGTTCCGGCATTTCTCAGATCAACTGGGAGGCTATTCCCTATGGTTGAAGATGCCTTTGAGAAGCTTCTGTCTCCAAAAGCGATAGTTCTTGTCTTTGGTACAACCAGAAGGTTTTCCGCCTGAGCCCTGAGGGATTGTATAGTGCCATTTAAGCTCTTGTAAATGTACATCAACAGTTTGTACTGGCATCTGTACCTGACTGGCAGCCAGTGGAGGCTCTGAATTAATCGATCCTAAACGATATAGCATTGCCATGCATATTTTAATTTCTATTTCTTATAATGTGGAATGATTTGGAAAGAGTACTGTTAATGTACTACAATGTGTCACACAAATGGGAAGTGACAAACAATAATAAGTGCTTCTCTGTCGCGCTATAACAAATTCTCTTGCATATACATCATTTTATTATACCTAAGAGAAGTGACATTGCAATGTTTCAATAGTTGAAATATCATCTTTGTACAATCTATAAGCAGAGTAATGGTTTGAATAATCGCTTAATTTGTCCGTTAAGAGCGAAAATATCTAATCAAACAGATTACGAAATGATGCAATGTTACAACGATTATTTTTTTGAACATGAATAATCAGAGTTCAGATCAACTAGCTGGGCAACCATAGTAAAGTTTTTAAAAGGAAGAAGAAAAATATCGGATTTAGATTTAGGAGAAATATAAAAATATAGTTATTTTGATACCAACGCAAGCCGAGGTCGCGGCGTCTCACCCTCTGTCTAGAAAAGTAGTATCGAATCCTCACACGCTTTAGATAAACATTAATTATGATTTTTAAGCATGATGGAATGAATTTTTTTTTTACCCATGATTTATAACGATTCTAAATGACGGCGACTGCTTAGCGAAATCAACGACCTCCACAGTATAATCTTAATCCTGACATTCTTAATCTGTTTTGTGTCATTGATGCATATATCAAAATTTTATGTAATGACTTTTTAGAGGGTTACGTCCATTGAATAAGAGAACTTCACTTTCTACTTCCAGACTAAGGGTCAACTTTGTTATTGGCTTTATAGTTTGATAGGTCTTTGATCCTTATTATGTGTACCCCTTAGACTGAGACAAGTCGATTTGATAAATATTTGTCAAAGCTTTAAGCCTTGACCATGACCACATTTTTCAAGCAACGGAGGAAGTATAAGTTTTTTTTTACATGCGAGTGAGTTATCACTGAGTGTACCTTCGGCAATATTTCAACTCTAATCTTCACATATATCAATGTTTTAGTGTCCAAAAATCTTTTAATATTCTATTGGAGTTGTGTTTGAATGATAAATCATATTACGTATGATTAGAAATTGACTTTTAAAAATGCCGTAGATTCAATAAAGCACGCCTTTCGCACTTAAAGTGGCTATTTCAGGACGTTTGAGAACACTCACCTTAGCTTTTATTAATGCAATATTTTAAATATTAATATATCTTCACAAATAATCTATTATGAAAAGGACATGGACACAATAGGATGTAAAACATTTTAAGTGTCCGTTGAGCAAATTTTTTTGATTGTTGAAAACGGCTGAACTAGAAGGATGATTTGCTTTCGAATATACTTTAATCTCTGGACTGAGGACAAGTGATTACATATTCATTGTTAAGATATATCTATTTGCCTACTTCTTATACACGGCATTTTCAATTATTTTGCATTATCCATAGAGGCTGCCTTTTTTGTTATTTAGACTGTATGCAAAATTTGAATATTGTTGATATTGTAGTGCATGCGTAATTAATGCAACATTTCATTAGATACTGACGGTCTTTAACCAGAATATGTGTATATTTTCCAAATACTTTATATGGTAGATTACCTGACAACGTCTTATTAGTTTATAGAGAGATATGCATTATCTCTTCATTTTTTATATTTACGAAATATTGGTTGTGCACTAGTGCCCTTTTAAAGGACACTATATATATTTGCCGGAGAACCATTGCACTCCCTCGGAAGACGGGCCGGAATATCAATATATAGTCGAGCGGATTTGAAATAGACCTTCCTTAATGAACTTGTGCAGGGACATTGACAATAAGGCCACTCTGATCCTAGCTAGTCTCACATAAAAATTCTTGAACATTGCATCAATAATGCGAAATTTCTGACTGACAAGTTTCCACTGCTTAGAGACCAATCCTCTGTCATCAATACTTCTGAGGAAGTCTGAATGCTTACTTTTCATAAATTGGTAAATGAATTGACCTACAAATCGTCTATAATATCATGTCATTCTTGTCTCGAACTTTTTTGAGGATTTGACCTTCTATTAAATGGTTTTATTTTTCATAAATTTGTTGATTATTTCCGGCTGGTGTCACAGGGTTGTACTGATTGTACTGTAGATTTTATCGGAAGAGGACACTTGCTTTAATGAATTTTTCGAGTTATCAGATTTTTCTTCTCGACAGGTTTTTCAAAAGGAGAATCATAATAGATTATCACAACTCAGATGATTTGGTCAAAAATGAAAATAAACAAATATAATTACATAGTACAGAAATATCGTTACCCAACTTTTGTATGCCACTGCTAAATCCTCTTCAAATAATAACGTGTTTTCTTTTTTTCAAAATAATATGGTAGAAACAAATCTTTCACACTGCACACATATTTCAGGCGCACTTGGTCACAATTATGAGAAATGTCAACAATACATTGTGAACAGAAAATTGTGTTTCTGACATGATGTTGAATGCTATTTTAAATCTTCACTGTCGTCCTATTCATGATACCTGCTACTTTACAAACTGTAAAATACGGAATCAAGTATTCGATTGAGTCGTACAGAGTCAAACAATAGCGTGTTAGTATTGTTGGTGTATAAATGTGCACAGAATTAAAAAGAAACTTGATAACTCAACAAGATAAAAAATTTCAAATTTGACGAAAAAAAATTTCACCCACATAACAAAATTTGCCTTACCATACCTGCATAGACGTGACGTGAAGAACATGGTTATCCAATCAAAGAAAGTGGGCGGCTTAAAATCAATCCACAAAAAGGAAAAACATTTCTTTAATCTAAATACTAAGCAGAATACAGGTATTACATAAAAATCTTGCCTATGTAATCTCGACACTGACTGAAAAGTATTCAACATTTTTTGACAGAGTTGTCAATTTGTATCAAGTTATCTTGTTTCGTGTCTTGCATGTTGCTAAAACAAGTTGTAATATGTAATATGAAATGTACATTTCAAAATACGTTATGTCATATATTATTCCAACGTTTTTAGAATGTCAAAACAAATTATCTGCAGGAAGATTGTCCATGCAATTTGATATTATCATTATCAACTTGATACGTTTCTTGCAATTGATAAATGTCAAATGCACGAATAGATCAGTTTAATGACTTCAGGTGTTGACCAAGCGTTTCATTTGATGATATACACTTATAGAAAATACACGTAGGGCAAATAGTATCACAGGCAAAGATCGTCTTTGATTGGTTCAAAACAGACTTTCTGCCCTGAAAATAAAGGTCGTTTCAAAGTTCTTCAAACAGTAATTCTCTAAGGGTTTTGATGAATATCACAGCTAATGTTCACTACACTGTTTATATTCCATGCATTTAACTAATATAAACTCATAACTCGATCGCTACTGTTTGATATTTGAAATGTTAACAGACGAAGGAAAATATTTTTTTTATCACAGCATCGGGTAACATAACTTAAAAATTGTATTTTGCACTTTTAATGTTCTCTTTATATAATCAATCTTTGCTCTAAAATTGAACATGAATAATTGATTACACATTATTTTTATGCAAATAAAATTTATGCCTATTTCGTGCTTGTAATTGTGTGAAATGTGATAAATAGTTTGATACATATGGCCATTTAGGACTCGAAAGTCTCCTGTGTAATTGGTCGTGACTGGTTTTGAAATATATTTTACAATATTATTTTCAGATTTTATCTAATATGTGTTTGGGATTCGTCATTTAGTTTATGGTTTGTGAAATAAGACTTCCTATCATTGTATCTTAATTGGAATCAAGTACACAGGCGATAGAAAATAGCAAAAGTAACCCAATTTATCATTTTACATTCAAATTATTATTGTCAATGAGTGAACCAGACTACAATGTCTATCAGACTACCTTCAAACTCACCGTCCAAAAGATACATACAGATTGTCTCAAACAAAACAATTTTCAGTGTCTGGTCACGATTACAAAAGGTGTACATTCAGATTGTGCTATTAAAGTGCCATCACTCAACGACCCTTGATATCACTCATTTGTTGAAGTAAGAGAGGTCAATAGTATTTGTTGTGCTGAAGGAGAGTCTGATTTGTCTGTGGGAACTATTTCAGGATGTGAATGAATAGCGATGTCTGCATTTGTCCTTTGATCATGATGTGTACAAATAAATTAAGAACAAAAACTAAAGATCTACTGCTCAGTGTCCATATGTATTATTTTATGTTTACATTAGACATTTTCACCTTCAACAAACTAGTATGAAACTTAATATGTAACTGGAACATATTCCTATCTTCACCTTATATTTCTTCAAAATCAAATATATTCTGTTGATTTATTTCTATGTGACTCATTGGTTAAAAAACCCCACGACTTTATGTTTTCGAGTTTTGAAATAAAAACAAATTTTTCTTATTTGACTATGTCGATACCATCAGCGTTGTGTTTATATTCTCCTGAAACCAATGTACTTGCTTACAAATGTTTTTTACATAATACTGCAAATTTATGATTATTTTTACCCAAAAGCAATGCAAAATTGATTTTTCATGAGGTTCTCAATTAATGAAGTTTGTGAATAGAAATATGACAAATTATTACGGATAATCAAATAATGACTAATTAGGTGGGTGTTTTAATTATGATATGCTATGAATATACATTTAGAGATGCATTTCATAATAAATTTTCCTTTGAAAATTGTAGCTATGCAAAAACTGGAGAAGTGAAATTTTTTATCACTTTGGCTCTTTTCTACAATGAAGCTTTTCTTCTTTCACAAACGATCAATAAAACCTTACCTCGGTCTGGTGCTATCTGATCTCAGCCAGAATGTCAATTGTAAACCAATCCGTTGTCAATGACCATGGTCGGATAGGAAAGTGCTCGGAATAGAACAAACTAAATTCCCTGAAACATAAAGAACCACATTTTTTCCAAACTTACGCGAAATAACCTTCTTTAGATTGTGCACAGCTAAACCAAATGCAAGTACTAACCAATTTCAGCCACAGAGTCAGTCAGTATTTGCAATAATTTGTTAGTTTTGGTGCACTCCGGGAAAAGTATTATAAGAAATATAATCTTTATGTTATCAAAATAACTTTAAATTACCTCGCCTGTTTATTTATTTTTTTATTCAAAAGTGTTTATTATAGTGTATTTAATTATAAGCGTCTGTCCTCTTTAAGGTTGTCAAAATGTCAAATCTTCAATTTTATCCTATTTTGATTCAAAATTCCTCTGTATTTGGCATGCTGATCCGTATGTGACAGCAGGGGATATCGGACATATCAATTCGCTTTATCCTGTCGATTTCACTTTACAATGTATGATTGAGGATTTATTCTCAAAGATGTGATGAACCACATTTTGCTGAATATTGAATGACATATTGATTCTTTGGATAAATTATTGTATATGTTTAATGACATTTGGGTAAAATTCATATGGGGTAAAAGAGTTCAAGACAATGACATTAAGTGTAATGCATGTATGGTGCAATGCTACAGTGATAATCAAACAATCTGTGTCCTTTGTATTTTGGTGAAAACGTTTATTGTGAAAGCCCAATACCAAATGATACCCGTTGTCTTCTCTAAAGATTGTAAATATCATGTAAAACCTGAAGCAAAATCCATGTACATCGATAGGTAGTTTGGAGTTCTTAGGAATTGAAACCTTTATTTGCATACGAACCCAACTTTAAAGAGAAAGAATAGCTGTTGACATTTGCATTATAAACTGCTTAAATTGTTTGTCAAAAGAGGTTATTTTACGAATGCTACGCGTTTCAACTGTTAATGTGTCAAAACATTTTAACACTTTAAAAAGGCTGGTCCCTTTCATATTCACTTCGTTAACATATTTAACTTGAGTTTCAGCATAAAGTCGATCTATTGAGTCTCGCCCATTTGCGGTTTCAACTGTAGCCATTGACTGTGCAGTGAATATTAATCAAATCGGAATCATCACCTGAAAAGGAGAAAAAAATCAGTGCTACTCATGCTTGGATGATCTGATTATTGTTGATAATGTCAAGAGGGAATTACTTAAGTTCAGTGACGATTTATTATTTCATTATTTACTTGGACATTTGTACGTAGCTTGGGGGTCTAAAACACATCTACTAAGAGACCTTGATCTCTCACACGTGGAAATGGGTTTCTTTGCGCTGGTCGAATATTCGTCTGGTCGAAAATTCGTCGTATACATCGGGGACAATTGTTGTAAATCATGTACATAAATATCAAAACTGTTTAACACTACCCATCCTACATCTGTTGTTTCGACATACAGCAATAAAAAAACATTATATGACACTTTGGAATGAGAGTTAGAATAATATTGTTGGAATATATTTTAGAAAATTATGTGTCGCATGTTTGACGACCAAAAGCAGGAGCGAATGTCCAAAAGTCTTTGCTACTATGCACGAAAATGTTTTCTGTGGTTCTCTTCTGCGTTGTCTTTGCATTCTATGAAATAGCAGTAGGGAGAACAAAGAAAGACTTGAAAGAAATACCTTTTTTACCAATAAATTAAGTACCTATATAAAAACGCAAATTCAACAACTAAAGCCTGGTCAGTGTTAACTGTAATGAGTCCTCCGAAGCAAAGGGAAGCATTTAATTACCTTGATGAATTCATAGATGAGTTCCAAATTCGTATGATAGCAGCGTGTTTTCGAAAATTGATAATGATTGTTAAAAAAATGAATAACGTTTCAACATCGAGTTACTCACTAACTCTTCAAGAGAAAGGATGTTTTGATATGAGAGAGTCAACTTTGTAGCACAAAAGTTGTTTTTGATATAAGAAAACTAAAGTTTATCACGTAGATTTGGCTCAAGGACAAGGTTAATTTTGGTAAATTTTCGATACCATTACAGATTAGTTCGTAATTTCTTAGTATGTCAACATGAATAACCTTTCTCTGAAAAACTTATTCATTCAGTCAAATTATCGTAACATAATTATTTATTGGTTTCAGTAAAATGCATTTTAGCTTTGCAATTAGTTGGTAATTGTTCTAATCTATCTAGCCACAAGAAAACATGTTGTCTGTTCAAATATCTGTCAATGTCCAATGTCCAATGTCCATTCAGAACAAAATGACTTTCACTAATGACATTGTTTCTGGTACGGAAAAAGGTGCCTTAATTGTGATTAAGATGTCACATAAATCTATGAATTAATACATTTAAAGCTATCAGGAATTGTCATGCTTAAACCAATTTATGTTTCTGTCAATGCTCAAAGAGAAGGTAATTATGGCTGTTGACACACATGATGAAAGTGCCAAACAAAACAATAACAAGTGCTTCTGTTTCGTGCCAAAACGAATTCAATCAATGTTGTGACATAGGCGTCACTTTGGAATTGTTACGATAATTAGCACCCTTCTATACTGAAGCTAAATCACTTGCTTTGAAAAAGAAAAATTGCAGTGACTGTTTAAAGCTATTGCTAAGTCGAGTTTAAAGAATGCAGCGCGACAGTCACTGAAGCATGCAAAAGAGTGATTTAATGATGACATTGGAAGTTAAAGTTGTTCGCGTGCCAGTGAATTATCACTGATTGTCGCTTTAGTAATATTTCAGCCATTTGTGTCTTTTTTAAATGTTATTTCCTCTTAACTCTTCACTATTATCAATATTTTAGTTTCCAAACATTGTTAATATTCTATTGGAGATACACATTATCCTAATAAAACCAGAGTTACGTCCTTGGTTTTTATCTTAATGATATGTCATATTAGGTATGATAAGAAATTTACTTTTTTTAAAATGCCCTAAAGGTACTATGGCACGCTTTGTGTTGCTCTATTAGTGAATTTGAGGACTCGATAGCTTTCTATTGATAAAATACTTTAGATATTTATAATTCTATAAAATTATATTGAAAACTGTAATGGAAACGTTAAGGTCAAAAGAGATGTAAAAAAATCTTACGTGTCAGTTGCAAACGGCTGCTCTAGGATATGTTCAGCTTTTGGATATACCTTAATCTCGTAACTGAGTACAAATGATAAAATAATGATAAACATTGTTTATACTTACAAAATATGTGTTGTGCAAGAGTGCCTTTAAGAAGGAATTTTATTTTACCACCATATATTTGCAGGAGAACCATTGCATTCCCTCGGAGGACGGACCAGAATATCAATATGTTACTCGAGCGGATTTGAAATAGACCATCCTTAACGAACTGGATGTTGGTAAAGGGCTTTTGACTTTAAGGTCACTCTGATCCTAGCTAGCCTCTTACTGAAATTATTGAACATTGCATCAATAATGCAAAATGTCCGACTGAAAAGTTTCCACTAGAGATCCGTTCTCTGTCAACAATGCTTTCTTTGGAAGTCTGAATGATTACTTTTAAAAAATTGGTAAAATAATTAACCTGAAAATCTTCTATCATATCATACCATTTGTGTCTTGAACTTATTTGAGGATGTGTCTCTCTATTAAATGGTATTATTTTTTCATGAATTTGTTCATCATTTCCGGCTTGTGTTACATACTGTAGACTTTCTCGGAAGAGGACAATCCCTTTATTTATTTTTTCGACTATAACGAAGTTATCTTTGCCAGATTTTTTTGCCACTTTATTGAATGCTATTATTTTAAATAAATAATAAATTTGTTCCTGTTTCGCCTTTTATATCTGGGTTTATCTGAATATGTTGTAGATCTTCTCGTAGTAGTAATTCAGCTTTATTAAGCCTTTCAACCATTCCGAAGAATGAGATACATTTTTTTTTTAAAGTTTGTCAAATAGAAAAACATAATGGAGTATCAAATTTCAGATGATTTGGTCAAACACGTCTATTGAAAATAAACGAAAATATTTTCATCCTGTTTTGTACCTCACTGCTAAATCCCTTACAAATAATGGGTCTCTTTTATATATGTGTTCTATAAAATAATATGGACGAAAAATATATATCACAATGCTCATGCACGCATTTCATGCGCACTTGGTCACAATTGTAGGAAATGTCAATCTTCTAAAAACTGCCTAACTGACCTGATCAAGAAGGCTATTTTCACTGTTGGCCTATTGACTGCAAAATATGGAATCAAATCATAGGAATGAGTCGTACAGGTTAGCCAATAAGTTAGTCATGTTAGTGTTTCAAATGTGGACAGCATTCAAAAATTGTGGAAAACTCAATATTTGATTTGACGAGAAAAAAACATATTGTAATGAAAAGGTATATACTTGTAAGACTATTTTCCTACTAATACTGATATCATTCTAGTAATGATTGTTCTTGAAAACGATGTTTATATGATTATTGTATCAAAGAACATGGGCCAAGATTTAGTGCTAAGACGATCGTTAATCAATATTAATGGATGGTACTTACGACAAACTTAGTGCGGTATCAACACAAAAGAAAGGGATATTAATCTACATAGTAAGCAAAACACAGTTGACACATTATACCCTGCCTCTGTAAGATCGACACTGACTGAAAAGTATTTTGCATTTGTTGTTTGCCATGTTCAAATAACAGAATTTTCCATTTGCATCAAGGTAGCTCATTTCGTGACTTGCTTGTTGCTTAAACGAGTTGTAATTTGTAATACGACATGTGCGTATCAAAATACGCCATGTTGAATATAATTCCAACTTCTTGAAAATGTCAAAATAATTTATCTGTAGAAACATTTTCTATGGAATTTAATATCATCATTATCAACTTGATACATTTCTTGCACTTGATAAATGTCAAATGCACGAACAGTTTGATGACTTCAGGTGTTGAACATTTTGTTTCAGTTTGTTTCATTTGATGATATATACTATAATAAAGCCCGATTCAGTAACAAATCATGATAGTTTGCACCGTTAGTAGCACTAAAGAGAGCAAGTTGAACAAATGTTGGGGCATAATTTGTTAGAACATGAGAATGTACCTTAGAAAATGACAATAACATTCACATTTTTATATGCTAGTCTGTTCTAAATTAATGTTAAGGGTCAAATTCAAATTCATGAAAAGGATTTTAATCTTCTAGCGATTCTCACGTGGAAGTTCAATGTACACAAGTATTTTTATTTATGCTGCTCTAAATGTCATTTTACAATAATTCATTTATTTTCATCATGCGATCACTATTTTATGTTTGACTGTAAAGATTTGAGGGATAATATTTTTACAACATCTGGAAATAGAATTCAAGAATTTGTTTTGAACGTTACATATAATTTTATTCAACCATTTTAGCTCTAAAAATGATCATTATTTATTGAATAAACACTCATGTTCGAGCAAAAATAAGAATACAAATAAGAAAAGTATGCCTGTTTCATGTTTTTTGTTTTTATGATGTTTGTTACCATGGCAAAGCGATCATGATAATTGTGTTAAATGTGTTGTTCAGATATTTTTGGCAATTTTTTTTTAAAATCGAGTTTAAGAATTGCTTGTGATTGTCATTAATGTTAAGATTTGTGAATATCCGACTTCCTGTCCTTGAAACGTAATTGGAATATAGAACCTAAATGATAATTTTACATTTAATTCATTATAACCCTTAACCTCCAAAATGTACGGACTACAGCTTTACTACAGATTACCTACAACCTAATCATCAAAAAGATACATACAGATTATGTCAAACAAAACTGTTTTCTTCGTCTGATGATAATTCAAAAAAGGTATACATGTACATTCAGATACTGCTTTTAAAGTACCATCACTTAACGACTCTCGATATCAATCATTTGTTGAGGTAAGAGAAGGGAATAGTATTTGCTGAAGGAGAATCTGATTGGTCTGTGCGCACTATTGCAGCATGTTAATGAAAAGAGATGTCTGCCTTTGGTCTTTGATCATGATGTGTACAAATAAACCAACAAACCGAAACTTACGATTTATGTCTAAGTTTTTATGAAGTTATCTTTAAGTCATATATCAGACCTTTTAAACTTTATCATGTAACAAGAACACTGTCCATGTCTTTAGTCCTTTTCCTGGTCATGTTCTTAAGCATTAAATCAAGATAGAAAACTATTCTGTTGTAGATTTATAAATTTGCACAGTTTTTTCTTCTGATCAGCATTATTTGTCACCAATTCTTAACTTTACTCATGAACAAAGCATTCAAATCAGAGACACATTTATTATTGATAAAAACAGGCATTTATTCAAAACTGAAAGTTTACGTTAAGGACAACCGTTATGAATAAATTCAAATATGAATTGTGGCAATTACCAAATCATATAATATCAAAATTTTGGATTGATTTAAAGTAAATTATTCACAAGAGGGAAGTTCTTTCCATCCTTTCCAATAATAATCATATCAAATATTCAACAGCTTCCAATTCCTTTCGGAACATACCCACAGAGATTTATTACGATGAAATACATCAATGGCATCTTGTTGATAATTTGCGACTTAATGCTCTACAAAATGAAGGAATTTATTCATAAAATACTCCTGTTGATTCATAATGATGTAGCATTACCATAAGGAGATGTCGTGGGATTAGATGATCATCAATGGTATGATATTTCATATTGATTCACAGTGTTAATGTTATATTTTGATGTTAGTAATTGAAGTTCTGTTTTTGTCAGGAGTTGTATAGACATCAACGACTATTTGAGCAGTTCTCACTTGTCATGACCCATAAATATTTAGATTACTTTAATCTTCATATAAATGTTTGTAGATTTTTCAATCCTGAAATTACAATATTCGTTAACAAAGCTGGACAATCAACGTCACGTAACATATTCATTGAGTCACATAATACTAATCTATGACATAATAATTTACATTGTATATGACACTACCGAAAGCTTAGGGAGGGTTACACAAAAACCAATGTTGCTATCGCATGACATGTTTGATAACGACATATCTTCATGCATTTGTGAAAATATGCCCTTGTTTTGTTAAAATCCTTTTACTTTCTAGCTTAACATGCATCACGCTTCAGCTATATAACCAAAACATGCAAAAGTGAATTTATTTAAGCATTAAATCATCCAATCAATGAAACCAATGCAGATCTTGAGGGTCACCATGTTTTGATAAAAACGATGTATATATTGATGTATAAAGAGCCACTTTCCACGCGAATATATCAGATTTTTATTTATTTCAGTTTGTCAGTTTGCATCACATAGAATTTTGTCAGAGTCGGGTGTAAATATGAATATGACTTACAATAAATGAAATTGAAAATCCGGTGGGGAATATAAATGCCAATCACTAATTTTGTTAAAATATGATGTATCCTTTTCAACATATGGTATGGATATCCATTTAGAGATGCATTTCATAATATAAATCCCCTTGAAATTGCAGCAATGTATTGACTCTGTATCGTACAAATAACAACATCAATGAGAACAGTCCGTTTAACGATCAGGAAAACTAGCAATAATTGAAGCTTTGTGTTATTGAGCTACACCTTAGTAACTGATTATAAAGAATAACAGTTTTGGGGGAGTAATAAGCTTGCTATGTGAATATATTTCGTTGCTACAAACAATTGTATTATGGCTTCATTTAGTTTCTAGCACTTCTGTCCTTGAGATATCTATCAACCCTTCAAATGACAATCTTCAAATGAAGACAGAACAATACCTGCGTAAGGACGTTTAGTCAGTTGCAGAAAAAAACGGCAGAAGATTCACATTAATGTTTTGGTTATTCGGAAATGTAAGGTGTGCAAGTAAACAATCGAATTACTCTCTTATCTTGACGAACCCGTTTTAATCTTAAATTCTTTAATTCATATTATTAGGAAAACTTGGTATGTAGGACGAAGTACACTGCTGCGATGTGTGTTCGGTACACAACGTGAGCTTTCCCAGGTTGCAAAAGTTGCCACGTCCTTGAGGAAACTCGCGACTTCATCCTGAAATCCATATCTGAAGGGTATACGTGTCCACAATATGTCAAGATACTAGACACTGCATTTCCAATGGACGAAAACAAATCTATTCTGGGAGTCATTGTGTCAAAGCAACGCAGGACTTTTGAGAAAGGGACTTCTGTTTCACGCTTTTAACCGCTAGTACATATATACCAAAAGCGAGCAAAACTAGACCCCATTGAAACCAAGAACATATTGTCTTGAATGTGCTCTTTAACTTGTGTCAGTGTAATAATTGAACATTTTGTTAAATTGAGAGGACTCAATCTCGACAGCTCGCTGTCAGCATGAGAACGATAGAAAGGAATATATCTTAAAATTTGAAGCTGCACTTGTGAGATTAACAACTGTGTGTCTGGTAAAGAAATTAACTCTGTCTTTAATGTTGCTATTTGTATGTCAGTTTGTTATTGGTGCAACTTGGAAAATGGATATCCTTGTTGATGGATGGAAAACAAATAGCTTCTATTATATTCGATGTCATAACGATTATTATTTTGAGAGATTAACCGCACAAATTATTTTCCTGAGCAGTCCGACATTTTTGTGTCTTAATTTGGTGAGGCATTACTTATTATATTCATTTGGCAGTATGTATTATAACATACCAAAGATATCAAACTGGTTTGTCATGATATCTTAGGCCATTTTCAACATATTATTCTATCATTTACACTTTAAAGTTAGTGGTTGCGTTCCATTTCGGAAACACTTTTTCATCAAAGATGACATATACAAAATAGAAGACTTATTGTTAGTTTCGTCATTAAGATCTTACCGCAATTCCCAAGCTTATCTTATAATAAAGAGTTTTCAACCTTTAGGATTCGCTTGTTTTTGTAAGAATAAATTAGGTTACTCATCCAAATATTATCTTTCGTTCGTGTTCATGAACATAAAAATGTTAATTTTTATGTTTATAAATATGAAGTTTGATAATGATTAAGCGATGGTGACAAAATAGGCAACAATGCTTCTTCCCGGGCCACAAACATTGTTTATTTCTGTAGCTATCAAATCAATAAAACTGAATGATACTAACTTGATTATATTATATTATAATATCTATATTATATTATATTATATTATATTATATTATATTATATTATATTATATTATATTATATTATATTATATTATATTATATTATACGGTATTGTATGGTAATATGCTATATAGTATAATGAACTGTCTATAAATATTTGTGTTCTATCCTAGACACCAGTTAGATCAGTGTGAAGAAAAACATGTTTTTCCTTTCGCTTCTTGCAATTGCCATCTAAAAGGAAAAGTGTATTTATGCATGTAGCAGTTAAGCATTAGGTTGGTTGGTCTGTATTTTGAAGAGGTTCCAAAAATAAAAATATTGATCTTAAATAATCGCAAGTAGTCCTGAAGTCCTCAATAAAGACAGTCAACGCGAACTGACAACCGGAAGAAGCTGTTCATCAGAGGACTGAGTCTGAGGTCATGCTGACCTACTGGTTTACCTCCTTGATTCACCCAAGACACAGTTTGATCAGGCACTGACTGGTGGTTTATATTGTAATGATAATTTTTTTTTTGTCTCCCGAAATATTGATTTTCCATTTTCTTGGAGTTGAGGTGAAGTGATTTCGGGTTTAACGCCGCTTTCAAGAGTATTTCATTTATATCACTGCTGCTAGTTTTATTTCAGGTAAAAAGCCCGCAACACAAATGTGGTTATGCATTGCGGGGAAACCTGCGAGCATTGAATGGAACTATCGAACATGGTTGATGCTGCGCTGTCCATTTTCTTAAACTATATTTTTCCAAAAGGCAATCATCGCTACTTCGCTGGCAGTTTTATTTCATCCCTTTTTCATTGTACATGTAAAAACACTTATCACAAGGCTGTGATACCGGATGTTATTCTGGGTCACATGGACCAATTAGATACCGAGATTCTGACACATGTTGAGTGAGATTCATACAACATGATCAGGAAAGGTTAGACATATAATTAATTATGTTCAAAAGGTTCTTATTTCACTTTCTGTGGATATATTTATATCCTTTAGTGCCAACTGTAACAGCTTCGAAGAAGTATATGCTTTTTGATTACATCATGTGTTTCGCTTCCTGTTTTGTCTCACACACATAACTATGATACTGTTGCTAGTATCAGAAAAATAGTACTAAACATGTAACTATGATAGTATCAGAAAGGTTAAGAATAAACGCATTTTGAAGATATAATTGTCAGATCAGGGATAAGCGATATTGATAACAGTTTATCCTACCTCATGTAAAAATGCTGATCTCTAATTGGTCCACGTGACCCTAAAGAAATATCCATATACACCGTCACCGAGGGAGGATAAATGCTTAGTATTAAGATGTTGATTTTCATGGACTACCACTACTTCTCGATCATAAAACACCATTTACAAAGTTGACATACATGTAGTTGTCCCTAACAACATACTCTGTGGTGAATGCAAGTGTCCTAGCCAATTTGAGAGAGATAATACGTGTATGAAAATAATTGTTAACACGAAGATATTTATGCTTGAATTGTCAAAACATACAAGTTTCATGATTGATAAACTCTTATACACAATGTTTCTGTACAGAGTGGTAATAAACTAAAAGCCAAGCTGAACATAAATTGCATGTTTCTGAATTACTATTTGAACGTTCTCTTTCCTGTACATGTTTTATTGATCACTTACTCAGGGGGACATTGCAGCTTTAAAAGATTTTGTGTTCAAGTGAGCAGCAGTTGATGTCAGTTATCCATAAAAGAGCAGTTAGTTGTGTGATGGTGAAATTATCTGTAAAGAATGAATTGTAATTCGAATACGTTATGTGGAAATTCAATTACTTAAAGAGGTTAAATTACTTTCTTCGACATTAATTTATCAACGCATCATCTGTGTAACAGGTCATTGCAAAAGCCCCAAGACAAAATTGTTGACTTTTTTATCAGGTCTATTTATTGAAATTCAGTTATCTTTAAAGGCGGATTAATTTATGAAAAATTAGCAAATAGTTCGTTATCATTTAGTATTTAGTTTAAATTGCTTCTGAAGACAAGATATAACTCTGTTTTAGTACCATTAATCAATCGGTGATTGAAATATCTCAGTGATTGAAATATCTCGTGTTTTGTATGGTGACTAAGTCTTTTGTTTTGTAACTCAGCGTATGTACTTATAATGCAACCATGGAATTCACATTTAAGGCTACGTGATGCTAGCAATGATTGATTCAATGGTAATTGGACAATCAGCCATTGAAGAATCAATTACTTATTAAACAAATTAGCATGTAATCTAAGAACTTCAGGTTAAATTTAAATTATGTTTCCCTATGAGACTATTGTCATATATGACATTGTCAGATCAGGAAACCAACCATTTCTAAAGAAACTTCCATGTGACACATTATACATATTCATCTGGCTAAAAGTAATTTCGAAATTGGTGGCATATGTATCTATTGGCGTCAAATGGGTAACAGCAAACATATCTTGAATTCAACCACAAAAAATGCTTGTCAAAATGATTGTTAATTTGGTATTTACTATTATATCAATTATGTGATGGGGTGGAATACTTTATTTTAATGTTATCTTATTATCATAAAAAGAGACACAAACAGGTTATCGAATTACAGGTTATTCTGCAAAATATAAAATTTACAAAATTTTATATTGAAGAAACGCAAGAATCCGATGAACTACGAGTATGCTTCGAAATGATTGATGTACCTAATAGATTTGATTGATGAAATTCTCTATATATCTTTTGATATACTATCATCCATTTTTTTCCCACATGTAAAACTGACATGGCAAAAGGTTTCATCAGGAAATCTGATTAAATGAAAATAAATGATGTGAGAGAACTACCTCCTGACAAGACATGTTATCAATGTCATTACAAAACCTCCGAAAATTGCTGTGGACTTGCTGATAATGCCGTTTTTGTATTCACTGTAACCCTGTCAATGTGACGTTAATGATATGGAGGTATTGTCAAAATTGTGACAGTTCTGAAGTAAGATGTTTTACAATTTAAAATTCAAGAAATTCAGAAAGAGTTTGAATTTTCAATATTTTTTTAGGTGAGGAACGTCACATTTAAAATGTCCGAAAAAATATTGATTTGGAAAATTTGATTGATGTACAGATAAGTTTAGAAATTTCAATATTGCCTTGTTCAAATGTGTTTACATATAGATACGCTTAATTTAATTATCTTTTTAAAATCGTCAAAAATATGTGTAAATTGAAGAATGTTTCACGTATAATAACGGATCACGGATATAATTACTTTTTTCATTGCTACATAAGAAGATTATTCTGTTTTTCCCTTCACCTCACTTAACTCTTTACAACAGTTTATTTCAATTTATATCAATTTTTTAAACTTCCCTCATTTTTTATCAGATCAGCTGCTTATGAAGACAAAATATTTCTAAAATGCATGTACATGTTAATAAAAGCACGTTAGATTGACAATAAATTGAAGCACAAGTTACATTATCAACAGCTTAAGGTTTTTACTGAGACAGAGATTTAAGTTTATTGAACTATAGCTTGTCGAAAAAGATCTTTAGCATTTGCGCTTTCACGTCAAACTATCACTTAGAAGAATCAGTGACGTACAAAAAGCTCAGACATCAATCTCGTGATGAATACCTTCTTCCTGTTAAGTCAATAACGTGTTCGACTTGGCATCATTAAGAGACATTCATCCTAAACTTTGTCAAAATCAATCAATCTATTGATTTTCGGAAAGTTTAAATCACGATATCTGTCACGCACATGCTTTTCTGAAATGCCCTTCAGAAAGGATTTTCATTTGTTGAAGCTGCAAAGCCCGTTAATTGATATGTTGTTGTTAATGCAAATTTGACTCCTAGCTTTAGTTAGGCATTTATCCTTTAACTCCGTCACTTTAATAAAAAACTGTCTCTAGCTAAGGTTATAAAATAATCTTGCTAAAAAAGGGGAACAGTTACACATCTTAAATGAGGGGAAAAAGTATAAAAATATTAATTCATCAAGATTCCAACTTGTTCTGTGTAGGGCTTGGCCCTTCGTACGGTCTGACCGCAACCACATATAGCGCATGTTCTGACACCAGTTAGTGCAGACAAAACCGGTTCATAAGCGGACGAATGACACCATCGCATTTAGAAGAAGAATGGCGGCCGATCCATTGTAAAGAATGATTTACGGAAATTACTTGCCTCTTGTTACTGATAACGAGTGCTTTTTGCTGGAGGCAATGTGATAGGTTAGCTAAGTTTCATCAAAACATGCATAACATGTAAGTAAGAGCATGGAGTGAAAGCTCACCAAACAAATATATTTCAAAGATACTTTTGAAGTAGTTGTAAAAGAGAATGTCTTTGCTTTGTGTTGTTTGAGGTGAGATACAATGTATCTATAGCCGGGTCGCTTAAGTTAAGAAAGTTAGAAGTTGAACTCTTATAATCTTATCATCTAATTGTCAAATATATGTAAATGTCCCTTTGTAATTGCTTTAGTAAACCATTTTTTAAAAAAATGATGATGATTATCAATATAATGTTAATGTGTTATGACACATCTATAATTCGTGTCATTGTTCCAATAACCTCAATTTGTAATTTCCAAAGATTGTACACACTTTGATAACTGTTTATTAATGCACAGTGGGCCTTACTCAACTCTTTAGAAAATACTTCGAGAGTTATCTTATTATAAGACAGGAATGAAGATAGGAACAGTGAATGGAAGCTCAAAAAATAACACGAATGTGATCAAAGCACTGTAAGTTAACGTTACAGTAGGGATGTTCTTCACATAATCCATGTCCCACACACGTTAAGTGCAGTTTCTTTACAGCTCATTTCCTATGTTTTAGCAAGTGGTTCAAACTGTTATAAAAGAAACAAATGAAATATGTTCTTAATATGGTGTTTGCTGCTGTCGAACGTAAACTGATGCTTATCTACCTTACTTTTTATGTTGTTTGAGTTCAAACGATTTGGGAAATGCTTTACGCTGATCGTTTAGTATTTATGTTCTAAGTGCATGGTAGTTGTAAAGTATGGACATATTATTTGATAAAAAGTCTGGTAAATATTTACTTAAAATACATTTCTGAACGAAAATAATGTAGCATTATCTCAATTAATCAATATTAAGAATATTTCCAGAGAAAATTAAATGATTAATTTAACGCCCCTTCTACCTTAGGTAATGATGAAATGTTAGCAATTTGTTGTTTGTAGTTCAACGCCAAATGATACAATCTTGAAAACTTTATCTAAAAAAATCATCTTTACTATATTTACGTTCAGAGATTATACCTTCTTTTCTTCACTTTCATGTTCTGTAATTTTTTTTGAAACTTTTGATACACCAGCGTTTTTTGGTATTGCTACCATGTAGTAAACTTTCAATGAGTACTTAACTCATATTGATTAAAAATCAGCCAATGTACATGTCTTATTCTACAGCACGCGAGTGTCGCTTACATTACTCATCGTTTATCTTCAAGGTAACTACCACGTAATGATTAATGTTAGTGTTTGATAAGGTTCTCGCTGTTTTATACCAAGGCCAAACAACAAGGAAGATTATTCATTAAATCAGTGGATAACAAAATTATTGTATATTATATTGTTTTTGCATACACTTTTCAGAGATAATGAATATATCTATTGTTGCAAGTGTGTATACTACAACATTGACAGAAATAAGAATCTTTATTGATATAAAAACACAATAGGATAAACAGCCGCTTCTTCCATATTGATGTCTCAAATGTATCCAACCACTAATTTGATGGATATATAACTTAAGTGTCAAAGATGAACCTGCACCGATGACCCCAGATGGGAGTCTGGTGAATTCTGTTATGTTGAATCAACTTGTTTTGCAGTGGAAGCTTAATGATGGAATGACAACTGGTAGTTTGAAACACTCAATAACGACAAATGACTATGACCAGGAACTAAACGTGATTCTCTTTCTGTGTGGAAAAAAACAGGAACTAAACGTGATTCTCTTAAATGCGTATGTCAATGAACTAAATGTGAATCTCTTGTATGCGTATGTCAAGTAACTAAATGTGAATCTCTATGTGCGTGTGAAAATGAACTAAATGTGAATGTCTTGTAAGTGTATGTCAAGGAACTAAACTACGCTGGGGGCATTATGTGTTGTTCCCTCATGAAAAGTTAGTCTCTTTGGCTATTTTGCTTATTTTAAGTGAACATGAAGCAGGATGATACATCATGGAGATAACACTTTGTGACGATTGTATCACTTTATTTCCCATCCTCAAGCTAGAAGAATACCTTATACCTGGTACTTAAATGGAGAAATGTCGTAATGTCCTCTTCAACTGCTAATATAGAACAGTTGAATGTAATCTACCAGGCAAAAGAAAGGTTTCACTCATTTTTCAAGTCTATAAAATAAAAACAAACGCTGATATGATAATTATGACGATTTGTTTATAAACAGAAATCATTTTCCAATATTCTCTTTTAAAAGCATCCAAATATTGGGATTTAATTGCCCCGATACACAAGGAAAAGTAACAGGGGATCACTTTTAAAATTACACAAATGTGGAGTTAAAAGACAAGTGCACAAAAACTCTTAGTTGTCAAAGGAATCACGGAATCTGTCATCAGTAGCGAGTGTGACCACCCTGGGCTTCAATGCAAGCAAATACACGCCTCCTCATTGAAGTCGTCAGGCGTCGGATGTTCCAAATGTTTAACAGAGCTTGCTCAAGTTTCTGCTGCTTATTTGGAGGTGGCACCAGCTGTCTCAAATGGCGGTCAAGGTGATCCCAGAGGTGTTCAATGGGGTTCATATCTGGTGAGTTGGCTGGCCACGGGAAACAGTGACGTTGGCGTTCTCGAGGTAGTCTCTAACAATTTGGACAGTGCGAGATCTTGCGTTGTGGTGTTGCAATATCATTCGTCTTAGCTGTTGTTGTATGAAAGAGACAACAATAGGTCTTAGTACCTCATCAATGTATCGCAGTCAGATTCCCTCTCAGAACAAGTCGTCATTTGGTCACATATCCCTCCCCATACCATGATGCCTCAGCCTCAAAACGGGTGAACCTCTTTAATGCAGTTTGGCGCAAGACGCTCACCACTTCGTCGATGAACTCGAACCCTGCCATCGTTCATAAATAGGCCAAACCTGCTGTCGTCTGTTAACAGCTGCCTCTACCAGTTATATCACTGCCATTGGCGTACAGTACGTGTCCATTGTTATCTGCGTTGGCGGTGGAAACAGGTCAAGCCATTCTACGGAGGGGGCGGCGCTCGTATTACAGCCAAACGAAGTCGACGAAGGTTGTGCTTGTGCTGATGACATGCCTGATGTAGCGATCTCAGTCTCGGTCTCGGTATTCCCGATCTTGGTCTGTCCTGTGTCTGGCCTGTCTGCTGGTAGCGTATTAACAGCCTTCTGATGGTGGTTTGGCTGCATTTGAAGGTTCTTGCCCTTTGACGTTGGGAAGCCCCAATAGTGGACATATCGATCGCTTGGTCACGTTGCGCTTGCGTGAGTCTTGGCATACTTTTGGTCTTCTTCATGTTAATGAATGTCTGCTCTTTCCAACAAGGGTATTTATGCAACATTGCTGCACGTGCATCACAAATCCTGCCTCAAAAACACGTTTTGCACGTGTTTGTGAATGCACAATTCCAGTGGCTGCGTTCGATACGATGCGTTCATATAAAGGAAACGATGCAGTAATGCTATCATTTCCTGCTTAGAATCATACCCGTACCAGCGCTCTTTATTTTTCAATGAATAAATAAAAGTGAAACCTTTCTTTTTGTCATGATGATACATCTTATAATGTTATGCTATATTGTTTTACCTGTTTAGATGGAACTCCAGTAAAATAATGTCATTATACCTCACCGTATATATCATGTCTTTGGGTTGTGTTATGTCTATTATATCAAGAATGCTATATGCATAAGTTATACTTACTGGTATTTCTTGAAATTTACCAGAATGGTTTGTATAAGAGAAAGTTATATTAGAGCAGCAAAAGTAATAATTGGCTAACATTTTAATGCACGTTTTTAGCCAGTTGTATTTCGCACTTTACAATACAATTAGACAATGTTTCAGAGTAGTGTTATAATTGTAAATAGAACTGATAACTGATTGAATTCCTTCTTACCTCCAGACATTATTACTTGGGCAAAAAAGTCCGCGTCACATATACATATTTAACCGACCATTGTACGTTTGTTTAAAAATTGCTTCTTTTGATTATAAAACACTGTCCTGCAATTGGAAACTTATATTTACGTTTCGTACAGCGAATATAGGAGCTTTACATATCTTATGCCAATGCGTCTTTAGATGAAAGTTACATATACTTTCCTTTTGACTATATCTAAGAGCTGATGGTTGTTACGAATGTTTTCATTAATTCAGTTTTCAGATACTTTATCTTGGGACATTCCATACAGGTCACAACATGTATATTGTATGTCGTCCATATAGTGACCATCACAGTGAAATGTAAACGAAATTCTTTGCAAAATCTCGTTTTATAAACAAAGAAAAACAACTGATTTTTTACAATTCTCAACATTTATTATTATGAAAATGATTCATCATAATTATTAACGAATATTAAAAAAATGATGAGTTTTTATTTCTTAGGCTGCCGTGTGTTTCAAAAACAAGATATTCAAATTATACATGGACTTGTCCTCGTTCTAGTCGCTAGGGAGTATTATGTTTCAAATTCGACTTGAAGAACTCGTAAGGGAGGTTCACATGTCATCATTGTAATACGATTGTCAATAACTGTGTATCAGGAGACCAGAGCCAACATTTTAGAACATCGGTCTGCAAATCAGGATAATTGAGTTTATGTTTTTACCAGAAATCACATTTGAATGATTCAGATCATATGTATATCATAAGATATTTACCTCATACATTCTTACCTTAAAGGGAAATGCAAATTGTCCACGTATGAGGAACCCTTCATTGTTAACAATATTTCATTACCCTTATCGGAGTCCTGTGACGTCATAAAACCAATGTTCCTGACGTCATTGTTGCAGGTTGTCGCAAGGCAAGCAGGTCTTTTTCTATCCATAGTGGTATAGAATAAGTTATGAAGAAAATAGTTAAAATGTGTATTCAAACCTTTACAAAAAAACCGTGCAAATATGTGCAAACTTTCTCTATCACTGGGTTAATACAAAACTTGACAATTAAGTAATATGACTCACTTCTTTGAGTATTAATCTCTATTTATGTATACTTTCTTGTCAATAAAGATCATCTTAATGTTTATCTTATCGTTATTTTCAAAAGCAATCCCGAACCTATTATACTAGTACTGTTATGATAATGTGTTCACATGTAAAACATTATGAACAATGTTATACTGTTTAGTGGGCCACATACTTCTATGTAAGAAAGTTTTTCTAGAATGTTCACTCTGGAGAGTTATTTCTTTTCCATGGATTCTGGACTCCCTATGTTTCTATAAAAGGAAGGTTCTTGAAATCTAGAGATCTAGGCCAGCTATTAACAAACACACACACATTTTATCAACCTGGTTTTCTCTAATTGACTTTGCGATAATTCTGCTGTACCATTGTTCTCCACGTTTTTGGAACTGTTAAAAACAGTAATCATCAAGGAAAATTACCATCAAGGTCAGAACTCAACTGCTTATGATCAAGGACTCGGTGAATATCACTTTTTTGCTAGCCTTCAGACACATTTGATGTTGTTTATAACGCATTACGCCGATTGTAAAGTAGACATATTTGTAAAGTAAAACTAATACTAGGTTATGAGACAAGCAGATGCGTGATGTCTAGGCTTAGTCATATCAAAGGTAATTTGTCAGACATCAACTATATCAGGATTATAATGTAGTCGTGGATCGCAGAGGGTGATTTAAAAAGAAAAACCCTATGTAGGAGTCGTTTAACAAAGAATAAATTACTTATGTACATCAAGTGTAAAAGCAGGTATATTAGAAATACCTAATCATGTGACTCTCTTTGGACACAAAATGACACACGACTAAAGGATACTTCAGTATTGAAGAGCGTGTCAAATAGTGTGCTTTCCTCGTCAATAATTCCCATTTTACAATTACTTTTATTCCTCTGATACATAACTATAAATCTTTAACTTCAAGAATACACTATCAAACAAACTGATTTAACATGACTGGGGAACCAGGATTCACTAAGCAACGCTTTTTAGAAAAGGTTGTGCATTGACATCATCATCATTGGAATCACTAATATGTTGTCATGTTTCTGAATAAGAAAAAAATAATTAACTTACATGTACATGCAGATTTAATCATTGCACCCAGCGTTTCCCTTTAAATTAAAACCTTGCGAAAACTGAATAATTGATTGACACTAGATCTTTATCAAACGCATGCCCATTTATTTGTATAATTGTAATTTGATGATCTGTGATCTGTCACGGTTTAAGTAACCTATCTGATTCGCTTCTTACAATAATGATTAGATGAACAAATTATGGCTCTTCAGTTGCAGGAACTCCAGAGGTGTAGTCCTTTTCGGGCAGTTAACTTTGTTTAGTTAATTTAATGTGATATGTCTAGAAACAATCTGTTGTAGTTAATGGTAGCAGCTTAAAGTTGAAAATCTGAGTAAAATCCAAGGCTCATATTGCCGAGAGTCCCAATGTTGTTCTTACCAATGAGAAAATTTTGTAATCGCTGCTAGGCATCAACTTATAATGTTTCATGTTCGTGTGTGTCATATTACGTGTTCATCAATAAATGCATATGTGGTTATATAGGTAGACATCATTACTTTTACAAGATTTGGAAACTTGACGGTCCAAAAAAATCCAGGTTTACATTGTCACACATTAACCATACACTAATTACAACTTGAACAAATTTGTACTAATTATGCGTGCCTGTTTATGGACAATTTAACATTAGTTAATGTTTGGATTTTAGTTACTTTGTCAAATAAAACTCCTGTTGGTAAATAGTAAGTACGTTGTTACTTTTATCATTACGTAATTTAAAAGCCTTTGTGTTACTTTCGAACAAGATTGGTTCAATCATGGATGTTTTAATGTAGATATAGATAAATTTATTGAGGACCAAGGAGTAACTTTTCGCGATAGTCTGTATGTGTAATTGTCAAAGAATTAATTGTTAAATGTATATCAAATATTTGATTGTTATGCTTATGCCCTTAGCCTCAAACTTTCCGGAGATATTTGTTAAAAGTTATAAGAGACACAGTAAAGATTGTTTTGTCTGAAGACCTTTGAACTTTTTTTATTTACAGTTTACAGACAGTCTCAAAGGAATACATTTCAGGTAGACGTGTATGCTCATGTGCTGTTAAATCACATTTGACTCTAAATTATTCTACTGAGAATTCACTGAGCTTGTTTAAAGATTAACCATTTATTAACTCTCTCCAAGGGTTTGACATAAATTTTGAGTCTAGTGAAAGTGATTCAGTGTGTTTGCAGAAGAAAATATGGATACAATTAAACAGTTAATCACAGAGGTTTAATATTATTTAAATTAGACAGACTGTCAAATATATAGTATTGCTAAGATTCGCAAGTACCATTGATCAATAAAGGCCTAAGACTTTCTGAGCACTATGACAGGTTAGAGAATCTAAGCCCAATACATTTGGTTAAATTTTATAGAGCGTCGTTTGTTAATAATCGATGTAAAATCCTAAAATCCCTATTTTTGCATACAGTTGAGAGTTGTAAGTTTCATTTTCATGAGAGCACATAAATGTACTTATCTCCTCATTTCGGCAAAAGACATTGAAATCAAATTGGTAGATACTGACATAACTGCTCGAATATTTATTTCATTTAGATAATATTGTGTATGAAAATCCTTATCATTTAAACATTTGAATTATTGTTAAATTATACATCTTTTAAAGTTTTCTAAAAGCTTTTTGATGATATATGGATACTTTTTTCATTTATAGTTAGAGCACGAAAGAGAAGCAGAAAAAACGTCCATTAAAGTTCTAAATTCTCTGGAGACAGGGCATTTCATAATTATATTACTGTGTTTAATGTGTAACTCATAAATCGTTTTCGTATTATCATGTTACTCTGCTATAGGCATTTAAGTAAAAGCTGATTCTAAAAAAAATATGGATATCAAAGTTAACATTTCTTATGATTTTCTCAGGTTGATCCTGAATTGACCCATTACTTTTCTTCATTTCTCAGGTTCGACAATCCCAACCAGGAAGGTATCTTACCGACTTTCTGCTGTCAATTAAACGTAAATTGATATTTGTAAATGTAGAAAGTATAGGTTTATACTATATTTCTATTACTGTGTCCTCATTTTAAAAGTTTCCAAAGATAGCAATATTGAGTTGAAATCAACGCAAGTAAGGATGAATGTCTTCAATAATTGAGAACCAAGTTAGAGTTGACAACAGGAAGGAAGTTCATTTGAGGAATGATGTCTTGGGTAGCGCTGACCTACTTTTTACCTCTTTGATTCACATAGGACACATTCTGGGGAGCAGTGACTTCTATTAGATCGTTCCTTACAGAACAGTTAGAAGTATCAACTACTGTCTATATGGACAGGGTAATGCTATAATAGTTCCATTCCATTTGATAACATTTCATAAACAAAGCTTTTTAGAAATATATTTCTCTTGATTAAATGACGTATTTGGTCAAGTATCAAACAAACAGTAAAACTTTTATGTGTATGGGCCAATTAGGTTAATAAAAGAACATTAAGAACATGTCAATACCAATGAACTGGTTACAGGGATTTAGATATCAAAAATAAATTTTGGTGAAGTTTCATTTAGGTTGTTCAAGGATGGAAAATAACCTTTCTAATTGACTTTATTTGTGTGTGACTTTCATTTAGCTGAAAAAGAGTCGCATGCACATTGCCATCAATGATCATTTGGAGACATCAGGATAAAAAAGACTTATTTGTGTACGTTAGCAATGAACATCAATTCAATTATTCATAAGCATTGAGATCTTTTGTACCTATTGCCCAAAATTCTCTCGCTAGTGCGTTTTGATAAAAATACGGCAGATATGAATTGTAATTTATAATGAGCTATTGAAACTCAATCAATAACATATTGTTCAGCATACCGAATCGGTCGAAATATGACTTCACTATATTCAGCAACAAGTTTGATTTGAAAATATATGTAACGTGACATCAAAACAAAATTTAACGAAAAGTTCCATACTGTCATTTGATACATCTAAGTATAATATGGGTTTTATAGAATAATTACAAATGACAGGTATACTGTCAGCAGATACGTGTTTCGAATGATATCTATATGAAACCGTCAGAAAACTTTATGTTAAAATTAATTAAGGTGCTTCACTGCAATGTCGAACAACATAGGGAACATGCAAGATTGCTGTAGTTCTGATGTATTAATAATTATAATAATAGTTCATTGATTTAAATAAGGTTCACGCGTCTTTGGTTGATTGAGGATGTCTGTACTGCCGTTGTAGTTGTCAAGTACTAAAATGCAAAAGACTGAAATCTGCGTTCCCGGAGTTTTGTGGGGAATTAGGTTTCAAGCAAGTCCAGTCACATAAAACTACTTAACACTTTGATGGAAGAGTAAATGATAATTAGACAGCACGGTACACATCTGGCAACTTGTGCTCTTGGGGAGAATTGTAATGTGTAGCAATTGAGATGAACAATGGGCAGAGGAGAATGTCTGAGTAAACGTATTTTTATAACTCAGTGAAAGTTTTCACGTCTCAATTTATTCTCCTCATGTTGCCTTCAATTCTCGTGATTTTGATAAATACATAATTTTTCTGCCGGAAATGTTTCGCAAGTTTCTTTGATTGTTTATATATTTATATGTGTAAGTGGAGTATCTTCTTGGCACGTTTTTCGTCTATGGTGACGAAAATAGGAAATCCCGTCTGGGTGTTTTTAATATGACAAACATCTGTACAATTGAGAATTAATATCTTACCTAAAAACACATAAAACGGACATAACATAATTTTTGTAAATATGTGTTACCTAACTTGAACATTGTTTTGGATTTTTATAGAATTGTTAAGTTTAAGATGCACAAGCTTACATCACATGGTAAATTATTCCTTGATATTCTAACAAGTCACGCAGTTAAACCATTTCTAAAAACAACTGTGCTGACAATCAGAAAGAATGAACATACGTAGAAAACATGTTTACCTCATTTCAATGAATGTTATAGATGTTTTTCTTGTAGTTGGTAATTTTTAGAGTTAATTTTGATATTCATTTTGCAATTAAAGCAACATTATTTTCACAATTCACCTGTCCGAAAATGTTCCAATGCGAATCTCGTGGAAGAACGCATAAAGTAGTGATAGTGTTCGTTGTAGTTTGTGTGTCCAGGACAAAAACAAACAAATTATGTACCGAGTAGAGTCCCAGTTTAACCAAATGGTAAACATTTCATTATCGTCCCTGTCTAAACTATCTGTTGACATAAAATTTTCTCCCTCTGTCTTTTTTTGAGATAAAATTATTTTCTATGGCAAATCATAGCTACTTTATGCATCATTTCAATTCTGCTGCGATGACGAATGATTTGATTGAGATCTATCCTCATAAAAGAAGATGTTGTGCAAAGGTTGCGAAATATTATCAATTACCTCTTATAGGTTTATCAAAGTGCACAAGTATACATTATGTTGACATAATAAATCCAACATAACAAACTGGCAAAATGTAGGCTTGTCAAACAATCATCTGGCATAGTTGAGGAATTTCATTATTAAGCATAGTATTAAAGATTATAATTAAATAATTAGTTTTCGTTTTGCCGTCACATTATTCAATCATTATTCAATCTTGTAGAAAGTTGATATGTCAAATAATGGAGTAGGTAAAAGTAATCAAAAACACAGTCAAACAACAAAATTCAAATTTAGCAAGAGACTTTCTAAACAAACAAGATCTTTGGAAAATATGAATCGAGTAATACTCAAAAGGAGGATGAACTGAAAACTGTGAGCCTCACCATTCGTGTTAAAAGTAATTTTGAAATCAGCATATTTGATTCGAGTGCAAGATATGTGGAAGAATACTTATTATCATTTCAATAGTAAGATGTGACTTGTTGTTCACAAGTTATTCATGACGTTATCCAGTTATTATGTGAATTACTTTCCTCAAAGCAAAAATCAGTTTTCTTGTTAAAGGATTACTTAGTGTGGTTGTTTTATTCCAATGAGATAAGTGAATCTCCCTTGAGCTACTTGGACTCATAATTCAGTTAACAGTTCAAGTAGATATAACTAAAAAAACACTCCTTTGGGATTGTCTGCAAGACACTAATCTAGATTTTCAAAGGTACTGTGAAAGACCTTTTTAAGAGTTCCAATTACCAAGTTCATCAAGGCTGGAAACTTTTCAAAGGTGTTTTTGTAGGTTTGAAACCATTCATGTAACCAAAAAAGGTCTTTTTAGCAATTATGAGAAAAAGGGAGGATAACAACCTCCCTTACCTTTTTCATTTAAATTTTTATTTTGAGTCCTGACAACAATATCAAAGAGCGAGTATATGGTTAAATTAACGCTGGTTGTAGACATGTACACATTAATTAATCCTTGAAACACATTCGTAAACTGATGAACTACAAAATGAAATAATTAAGCGTTCAGTATATCACACAAAGAGCAATTATAAATATGTTTCTACCTGTAAAAAAAACCCTGTCCCTTTGTATGCTATTGTGTCCCTTTGTATGCTATTATTTCACACTCTGATGTCCCTACACATGGTTAAGACTTTTGTCACAAATCATCAGCATCATCACTGTTTAACTATTTGGAAAGAGGAAAAAACTTATCAGAACATAATATAATGGCAGTAGTTCCCCGTTATCAACACAATCGCTAACATTTTTTTAATTATCAAATTTCTTGAATGATGTTTGATTTATGCGTTGAAAAAGTATGATGGTTTGAATAAAATAAAATGATTCACAATAAACACTCGAAAGTTTTCCAATAAAAACTTAGAATGCAGATATGTGTGAGTGTGACAGCCAAAACTGTGTGTTAACTTATCAGGAAAAGGCATAAAAAGTTTATATTGTGGTACTATCGCCAGACCTGCTTAGACTACTGTCTTGATATTAATGGTCCGTTAAAATTTATTGCCACCTTGTTAATCATGTGACCTACATGAAACAAAGTCGTTGAAAAATGTAACAGTTCTAATTTAACATATTGGGCATTCCCAAAAGGTAAACAGACAGATTGAAGTTAAACTCTTTTGCACATTAAATAATCTTGTGTTATACAAAATGAACTTTGAAATGAAGATACAAGTTTAGAATGTCAAATAATGTCTTATAATATGAATCAAAACGCATATATATGGTGAAACATTAAACTAAATTACCATCTTTGTATAAGTTGCCTGTGCATTATTGAAGAACATTTTTCATATTAGTATGTCATAATTAGGCATGCAACCTTGGCTTTGGAACTCGGAACTTTGGTTGAAACGATTTTAGGAAGAGGAAGCAATAGAAACTGCGTTTACTACAGATCGATAACTTTCTCGGACGTTTAACAGAGATTTTATGTCATTGATATCGGGTGAAGGTTGTAGAAAGCATTTGCGCTGTCTCATCAAAGTATCACCTAGATGAGTCATTGACGTAAAGAACAACTCAGACATCTATCACCCGATGAACACCCTCCTCCTATACGTCAATGAAGTATTCGACTGTGCATCATTAGGGGCCATTCATCCTAAGCCTGTTCAATTTCTAATCAATATATTGATTTTCAAAACGTTTAAATCATGTTTGCTGGCACACAAATTGGGTATTTAAATATTCTTATGTTTTAAGCTGTATATGCTTTGAAATCTCGATTTTCTATTGCTTTTGTTTCAAATTTTTGCCACTGAACAGCATTAATAGATTTGATCATGTTGATGAGAAGTTGTTCCAATGGCTTTTGATAAAACTATATTCTTTCAAATAACTTTGAAGAGAATTGGTCTTTTCCAGAGGTAACATGATAATTTATACACATATGAAGCAATAGAAATTTACACAATGATTGAAATTAAATAATAATTTAAAATAAAAAACGAATGAACAGATTTGATTTGAATTGTGTTTGCTTTTAACGACACACGTGCATTTATATGAGTAAGAACACTCAGTCAGTGCTCAAGAGACAGACAAATTGATTTCTGATATTCTCATACAATCATTCTTGAAAAAAAGTCAGTTATATTGATAATAGTCCAATAGAGGTGACAGATGCACTAAGTATCGTCAGAAAACTTGATAAAGGAACTTTGAATCATTGTAGAAAAAGGAAGGTTTATTATTGTTTAAGTTGAAAGTTTTTGGCCAACTCTTCTTACTTCAATGCATAGTCATCATAAATCTAATCGTAATCATTTCTTTGAATACTTAAAAGTAATAAATCTTGACTTCACTAGTGTTCATCTTTATCCGTATATGATTATAAGGGATACAAAATATTCTTTGAGATTAAGATAAACAATGTCGTATGTTAGTGTCTACATTTATCATAATAAATGATTTTTCGGATCTATAACAACATTAAAAGAATGTTAAATGGATAAATGTGTATTTCGTGGCTGCAACGATATATCTAAAATGTGGAACGCACTTCAACATGGCTGTGTTTATCATTTGTACTTGGGGACTAGAACAAAACCTCAAGAGAAAACAATTATATTATTAAACAAGTCTCCATACTAACTTTTCATGGGTGAGCGTTATAAGTATACTCACCGTGTACCTGCAATGTCACTTCGACTTTATTAGTACGTTGAGTGTCTATTTAGCTTCACTGTAACTCTTGTAAAGGCTTTACATAATCTTCTACAGTGGTAACGTTCAATAATAAATAAAATTCTTCTATTAGTTTGTCGGTGATACAATATCATTTGTAAGATTGGTTTGGCAGACAGAGCTTACAGACAGTTTGTAAAGTTTTCATGAATGAGTAACAGATAAAAGACAGAAATATGAGGCTGTTTACCTTTATGACATTTATTTTTCCTTTTTCTCCATACTGATCTGTATCATTTTCAGATTAGATCCAACCATTTTTTCCTAAACTTACATTAGCGCATATTTTTCATTATTCAAACGAACACAATTAGAACCACAGGATTCATAACAAACTAAAATGATCTTTCCTTCAGACAGTTTAGTGTATCGTGAAATGTTTATTCAGTAACAGTTTCACGTTAACTGTCCTCAAGCAGAACTGTATTTGGAACAAATAACAAAATAGATTTTTCTTAGGCACGCAACATGCGCAATTTAAAAAGAGGACAGTAATGAAGCGGAAAGACACTTGGCTAATACACTCGACCTGTTTAAAAGGAAAATAAGAAGCATTTCTTTTAAGAATGGCGAGAAAGTTTCGAATAGGGAAAATGTTTCAGACAATTCTTCCTTCAAATTACAGGAGAGAATTGGGCATTTAAAAATCAACAAGCAGACAGAGTCAGCTATATCCCCCGCCAAAGGGAAAGGGTAGTTAAGGATACTAGTTGTGGAATATTGAACAGTGATCATGTTGTTTTTCTACAAACAACCTTTAAGAAATCCTATGTTACGTTTCCATGGAAACGGGTAAAAATAAAAATACAAAGAAGTTGAAAACCCCAAAAGGCACATCTCCGCATGACGCCCGCTGCACATACCAAGTTTCGTCGAGCTAGGTCTCACCGTTTTGGAGTTGTGCTCCGGAAACATTAACGGGTAAAAATAAAAATGCAAAGAAGTTGAAAACCCCAAAAGGCACATCTCCGCATGATGCCCGTTGCACATACCAAGTTTCGTCGAGCTAGGTCTCACAGTTTTGGAGTTGTGGTCCGGAAACAAAATCCTATGTTACGTTTCCATGGAAACGGGTAAAAATAAAAATGCAAAGAAGTTGAAAACCCCAAAAGGCACATCTCCGCATGATGCCCGTTGCACATACCAAGTTTCGTCGAGATAGGTCTCACCATTTTGGAGTTGTGCTCCGGAAACAAAATCCTATGTTACGTTTCCATGGAAACGGGTAAAAATAAAAATGCAAAGAAGTTGAAAAACCCAAAAGGCACATCTCCGCATGATGCCCGTTGCACATACCAAGTTTCGTCGAGATAGGTCTCACCGTTTTGGAGTTGTGCTCCGGAAACATTATCGGGACGGACGGACGAACGGACGGACAAACGGACGGACGAACGGACGGAGGAACGGACGGACGGACGAACGGACGGACGGAGACCATTTCAATATCCCCCGCCCATACGTTGGGCGGGGGATAACTAGAACAAATCACAAGGGAGGTTCACATGGCATCAATGTAATGAGCTTGTCAATAACTGTGTAACAGGAGACAAGTAGAACTTGATTTAGAACATTATCTTTATATCAAGGTAATTGTGTTATTTCATGATCAAATTGTACACAAAAATGGCTTAACATGTTCAAACACAGAATTATTTAAAGGTGACTGGAAGACTACAATACGGGGATTGCTAACACTTCACTGATAACGTCTATACTTGCAACACACAACAAAATAGTTTTCTGTATTGGCGATTAGGGAAGAATGGATTCCTAAACAAGACATTTTGCACAACTCTTACTTTATCCTTGTGCGATTTTAAAAAGTTGAACATGTCTGAAATGATGCCCAAAATTGACATATGCACTCGTCATGAATGAAATTGTCCCTTGCATGTGTTCCGGAAATCCCTCATGCAAAGCAATTGGTTTACCAGCGCTCTGTTCATGCTACCTATTTTTGTCATGCGTGCTTCCTGCTCTACTGATACAATGAAGAACACAGGTTCGAAACAAAAGCCTTGAAAGTTGAAAAAGAAGGGTTGCAGATTTTATAACCTGGTCCACATGCACAAACAAATTCAGACTTCTAATTTCATCATTGATATGATTAAAAGCCTTATTCGGAATTATTAAGACATAATTTGGCATCTAAGAATGATGTAAACAGCTTTGATTATTTAAGACTTAATCCTTCCTAACCAGTTCATTCAATGAGCAGTAGTGTTTTTAGAATAACCCACTGTTATGACACAATAGATTAACGTCATCACTATGAATTAAAGGGACACAGATTATAGTGTACGGGTCAAATATGACAAACTTGTTGTTTGTAATATGACCGAGGAGTAGTTGCTTTTCCCGAAAATTGGCATCTTAATGCATATGAGTTCAGGTTTAAGTCGAGATTTGTTATCGAAAACCGGCCAGTAGAGAGCGCCAATAACTCAAACATAATTTGGAAGCGTATTTACGGTAGACACAACGACAAATATAGGTTGGTAGTGTTGAGTACGATATTTAACAAATATTTTATTAGATGGTATACATAATCTCGACTTCTTAAATTTTGTGGGGTCAGTTGACGATTTCAATTGAAAACAAATTTGGAAATGAATTTGGAATTTTACAGAAAAAGATGTAACATTAGAAAGGCGAAGTGAAATCAAGTTATATGATATTTTTTCTTTTATTCAAGCCTTGTACAACATTTAGGAAAAAAATCAGTGTCACTTATAAAGATAATACTGAGATGAGAGAATTCATTGAGGCATAATTTCATTCCTTGTGGATGTCCTACAGCAAAGCTTCTCAAACTAGACACAGTTTGTTTATCTAGGTTATTTTTCAGAGAAGAGGACAGTCCTTAAAACTATCCTTTTTTGGAAGATGTCCATATCAGTCATGTTAATGTTTCATCTTTGACAGCATGTGTAGAAGCAGATGCCTTATAAATATCGCATTACGTGATTCTTCAAGGAAGTAAAAGGGACCTGGACCATTGGGCATTAAAATATCGATGTGCATGTCAAATGTAGAACATTGCTCGTCATTCTTTCTCATATTACCGTAGCTGTCCTGTTCGTTGTTTAACCTTTATATTAGAGAATAAGAGGCAGATTGATACATAAAAAGCGATAAAACGCTAAGATAAATGAATATGACATTATTTGCACTAAAACAAGTGTTTGCCACTAACATGGCAATGTCCCCCGCCGTTATGAGATTTTTGGCATAATTAATATTATCGCGTTAACAATGTATTACAGTTGTCAAAGTGTCATGGTGACCATGAAAATGAGGTCAGAGTCACCAATGTCGACTGGTGTCTGAGTCTTCCGCCATTGAAAGCTGTCACCAAATATGAACACTCTAGGTCATAAGTTTTACGAGATACCGCATTAACAATGTATAACAAAGTGGTCAAAGTGTCGTGGTGACCTTGAAAAATGAGGTCAAGGTCATCAGAGTCGACTGGCATCTGAGTCTTCCGCCATTGAAGGCTGTCGAAAAATATAAACACTCTAGGTCATAAGCTTTACGAGATACCGCATTAACAATGTATAACACAGTGGTCAAAGTGTCGTGGTGACCTTGAAAATGAGGTCAAGGTCATCAGAGTCGACTGGCATCTGAGTCTTCCGCCATTGAAGGCTGTCAACAAATATGAACACTCTAGGTCATAAGCTTTACGAGATACCGCATTAACAATGTATAACACAGTGGTCAAAGTGTCGTGGTGACCTTGAAAATGAGGTCAAGGTCATCAGAGTCGACTGGCATCTGAGTCTTCCGCCATTGAAGGCTGTCAACAAATATGAACACTCTAGGTCATAAGCTTTACGAGATACCGCATTAACAATGTATAACACAGTGGTCAAAGTGTCGTGGTGACCTTGAAAATGAGGTCAAGGTCATCAGAGTCGACTGGCATCTGAGTCTTCCGCCATTGAAGGCTGTCAACAAATATGAACACTAGGTGCACGTTAACAATGTATTAGAAATTGGTCAAAGTGTCGTAGTGACCTTGAAAATGACGTCATGGTCACCAATGTCGACTGGCTTCTGAGTCTTCCTCCATCAAAAGCTGTCACCAAATATGACCACTCTAGGTGCTAAGCTTCACGAGTTTGTCGTGGTGACCTTGAAAATGACGTCAAGGTCACCAAAGTCGACTGGTGTCTGAGTCTTCCTCCATCGAAAGCTGTCACAAAATATGACCACTCTAGGCGCTAAGCTTTATGAGTTATCGCGTTAACAAGAATCCGGACGTACGTACGTACGGACAGACGCCGCTGAATTCATAGTCCCCCGTTCCGCGTTGCGCCTTTAAGAAACTTATATCTATCAATAAATAATTTGTTTATCTTGGACCATTAAACAGTACACAGGAGAATGTGTTCGAAGTTTGAGAAATAACTTCTTATCCTTTGCAAGAGCAAACGTGTCAGAAAAACTGCTTACTCCTAATAATTGTAAAGCATCTTATGCGGTAATGTTGATGTTCTTGTTCTTGAGGACTCCGATGAAATAATTTGAATCCAATCTCATGAGACAGGGCATCAGATTTGAAACATTCTTCTGATGTCATTCCGTTCATGACAAACGTGAGTTTTTTCTTTCTTTCAAGTTACTCAAGCTAAATAGAGTTGACAGAAATGTCTACCCATCAATGCATTATTTGCTGAAAAGGCCAATGAATGGCATGCATCGTCTAAAGAAGACCAGCTCGAGAGGAACAGCTTCCTAATTCATTTATTGTAATATTGTCTTCTTTAATTTGTTTCAGCTTGCTTACTGTTCTAAAAAATATTGATCACTTGAACTGTTCGAGTTTCATTCTTAAAATTGGCATCATAAGAAAGACAATGATATTTTATGGATGAACAGCTTCTTTATTTTCGCAATTGCGACACTTCGATACATTTAATATAAATATCATTGTCTTCCTTGATATATCATTTGCAACAACGCTTCATTTTGTTTACCATTAAGTACTGTGTTTGCTTGGATCATATACTTACATGTATTTTACTGCCATTAATAACAGGTTGATAAAAACCTATCTTATTTATTTTCATCCTATCTTATTTACCTCTTGAAAAGTAAGCAGACATTTACTTACTAATTATCTAAGTTACGGAGAAATATTTGATCATATCATAAGTCTTTGTTTTACAAAAAGCCACGGCGTACTTTAGGCGAAACATTGGTAAGAGACCAGACGAACTGTACGTTGTGTAACAGATAAGCTAACTTGACATTGACAACATAGCAGAGTAAATACTGCTTGAAAATCAATCCAGGAAAGTGTGTTATCAGTTTCTTTTCTCGTTATCCAGTTTGTCTAAGGTCTAGGTCATTATTTGCATCTTTGCGTAATATAAAACAATTATTACCATTCTATTGCTAAAAACCACCTAATGAATTAAAGCACGTTTGTACATGTAGATCGAAATACATTGTTAAGAGTTAGATTATCTTGTACCGTAAAGACTCAAATGAATAGTCAAATATTATCTCTGTATTTTGTCCTTTGCACTCAAACTCAGATGAGATTTACTGTCTTCATAGACAATTCTAAGAAGTATTTTAGAAAAGGTACTCAGAAAAATGTTTGAAGTATATATATTATATGAAAGCACGTAATTAAATCAAAATAGTTTATTTTCACTACGTGAAGTTGAATTGAAAATTTCTAGAAAGACTACATTTTACATGTTTATCTTTTAAAGTTGTTGTTTTCAAAAAGGATTTTCAAAGACAGAAGCATTAAGTTTTAGTTTTGATCGACGTAAATTATGATTCTGGGCATGTCATCAATACGGATCAAGAAAATTAATAACAAACTTAACAAGAAGTGATGAATTATTGTTTTATTTTGCCTATAAACGTTTAGGAAGCTTTCGGTTGCTGTTTAGTTTTACTTGATCACCGACTTGGCTCTTGTTCAGTTTGATATAATTTGAGACAAACATTTACTGTTTAAAATTTCATCAAAGAACATTTTTACTTTACAAGTTTAAAAAGTGCTCATTACACTTTTTACTCGTTTATCATCCCATAAGTTGACCAGAGTGAAGTTGCACTGTATAAGACTATCTGGTGTGTTTCTTGATATATAAGGATCGTTTTAGTTAGGTGGTATGGACTGAGTGAATAACAGTTTGTAATTATATATTGGAACGGACAAATTGCATGAACAACAACTAATAACATAATTTGACGTGTATTTCGTATGTCGGTATGACCAAAATAGATAGGCAAAATGACGTTTAATAGAGATAAAAGTTTAGAACATATGATGATGTCTTGTTAAGTATTTATTCATATTTATTTATACATCTATTCTTTAACATCAAACAAAAGTAACATTTATTGTTAAGGTTAACTGTGCAAAATGAGAAAGAATAATTACCTCACATAGAATTTTTTCAGAATCGCATTGATTACTTTCGTTTGAAAATGGTGACAATACTTCTTGCACATTTCTTCTATTCATCTTATTCAATTCTTGTCAACGGGCGTGTTGCTGTAACCAAATATCTAATTTAAAACGGAGTTTTTCATTGTTAATATGATTCTAATAAGTATTTAATTGTATATAAAGAGAATGGAATTATCATAAGTAATGTGTTTGGATTGTAGCGTACCTATGATTACATGTAGAGGAGGCAATACAAGTTGCCTTTTCAAAAGATCGATAACATCTCTCGGACTTGAAACAGAGATTTCACATCATTGATCTGGGGTGAAAATCGTAAAAAGACATCTTTAGCATTGCGCCGTCTCATCAAACTATCACTTAGGTGAATCAGTGACGTAAAAATAGCTGAGACATCAATCTCGTGATGAACACCTTCTTCCTGTTGTCAATAACGTATTCGACTGTACATCATTAGAAAACATTCATCTTAAACTTTGTCAATTTGAAACCATTATGTTGATTTTTTTAAAGCTTTAACCATGATCGCTGGTCACTACGAAATATCCTTGAGCTTAAAGATTTTGATGTGTTGAAATGTAAGGCTTATGCGCTTTCCTGTTTCCAAGTTGCAACTGCACAATTTTTTTTTATTTTTTACCACCCCAAATCATTTATAGATATGTTGCTGTCGATAAAAATGTCTCCCCTTATAGCTATAGCTAGGTGTATATCATTTAAGGTAACTTAAGCACAGAATCAGTCTCCTAGGGTTTAAGAATTTCTTTTTAATCTATTTAAAAAACAAAATGAATCACTTATGTTTAAATATTTGAGTTAAATGACAGATGCCTGCATTGATCATCATACACAGAGGAATATTGTTTTAATTGACAAAAAGGAATTGTTTTCATGATTTTCTGACTTTAATCAATGAATCATTTCATTACAGTTAAAATGTAGAAATCCAGTTCAGTTTTCGTCTCAAATAACAAACTTTAAAAGTAATAATTTTTTTATCGACTTAACTTTAATGTGTATACATCTGCAATTCCTATTTGCGCTACCATGTCTTTGATAGAAATGATATTTAAAAATCGACAAAAGTGTAGTATTTTTATATTTGTTATTTGCGCTACCATGTCTTTGATAGAAATGATTTTTAAAAATCGAAAAAAGTGTAGTATTTATATATTTGATTTCTATGTAGATAACATTGATAACATTTACTACTTATGCTTATTTCTAATTGGTATCCATTACTTTATTTTCCAATTCAACAATGGTAGTATTAATGAGTGAATGATTGAATTCATGTCCTTGCATTCTTCTGAACAGTTGACGACTGTTTGTTTGAAATTTTTTGTTAGTGATACAGTTGTGTTGGATTGTTAGTTCTGAGATAAAAACAATAAACTTATAAAACTGGTTGAAACGTTATGAAAAAAGCAGGGGAAAGACAAAAAAATAATTTGATCTTCATTCCATTGTAGGAATTAAGAATTTGAATATCAGAAAAGTGTTTACTGATGATTAAGTTAATGTTGTCTTGAGAAAAATGTGACATGAACAAGATTGAAACCCTATTCTGAGAATGTCATTGTTTTACTTAGGGTCAAGAGGTAATGCATTTGTTCTGATCTTATTCAACCAAGCATAATGAATGTTGCATGACGCAATTACTAAAGAATTTGATTTGATGCAGTTTCAAAATTACGGAATGTTGATAATAAGTGAATCTCCATAAACAAAAATTCTTATAAAGCACATGGAAATTGTTAAAACATTTAAAGGACCGTCAGTACTCATAAAAGTCTGGTTTCCATTTCGCAACAGCCATTGACAATATACATTGTCAATTCACTAATGTTTTTATTTGCTAATTTATCATTTCAAGCTGGAATGTATAGTTTGTTATCACTTGAAATTGGAACATTTTACCTCTAAAACAATTACCGGGCTCGTGGAGAAATATGTTAAATGAATAAATGAATGATCACAGTGATAAAATATTACTCCCGTAACGTTTTAAAGCTTTAATTGTGTCTCCATTGATACCCTGAAGGCATAGTTAGTGTCTGCACACATGCCGTAGAAGTTTTCATGAGGGAACAATACAGAACATCATCAAAGGGCAAAGGATGTTCCTGTAACCTGAAAGAATTCACCAGACGTCCATCAGAGGACAATCAGTACTTGTTAAACTCTTAAATTATATCATTCAGCTTCGTCAAAAGGGAAATATAATTGTGAATATATCCAAATACCGGTTTAGACATATTCAAGCCATGTAACATCAACGTTATAGGTAAATCACATTTTGTAACGTCTGTCGAGTAAGAGTGCACAAAGCCGGACGTGTTACAAATTAATTAATTAAAGTGGCTATCCAAAGTTCATGACACGCACGTTACATGAACTATCATGAAATGAAAAATTGAGATCGACAAATTTGTAAGGAATGCGTATGCCATTTCAAAATGGTAAATACTGGAGTGTATATTTGATTGCAAAATCAATGAATAAAAGAATCTGATTTGCACAAGGCTCAAAAGTATTCCTAAAATTTGAAATTGAAAATATAAATAAAAGGAATCATCATTATTAACGAAACTAGAAATGAAATGATCATGGTCTATTTCTTGGTTTGTCGAGGATAAGGAAATCATATACGAAAAGATATTTAGAATATGCATGTACTTTTCCTCAATCGAATCACTGGAGAATATTGTAATACAAATTTGACTTGCACAACTCACAAGAGAGGTTCTCATGTCACCACTGTAATGAGCTTGTCAATGACAGTGTATCAGGAGACCAGTGCGAATGTTTGAGATCACAGGTCTGCAGATCACAGTATGGGAGCAATCTTTAGAGCAAAAGGCACATTTGAATGGTTTCACATTATGGAGGTACCATACAAGATTTATCCGATTCCACGTTACCTGAAAGTGAGGGGCAAAATGTACTGAGCTGATGAACTAGTTTTGATAAAAAATATTTCATTACCCATATTTGTGAGTCATTATCAGTAACATGTTATTGAAAACATAAATGTTGCTTAGCAATAATTGTTTAAGTGCGACTAATGTTGACTGTCGACAGGGAAGCGGACCCTTATTTAGCTATTTTCATGCAATTTTAGTGCAATACCATAACACTATGAAGAGTGTCATATAGCTTTCACGTATCTCATGCTCTTCTTTGGGTAACACAAAGCTTACATTTGGTATGGTGTATGACACACTTCATCGAGTATCAATCTCTATTTATGTATACTTCGTTGTCGATAAGGTTTATCGCAAGTGTGAACTTGTTATTATCAAAAACAAGCCTTATTTGTTGATTATGTATTAAGGAAGCACGCTATCGTGAAGCTTAACTTCACGAATTTGCACCTTCCTATCTATCTATCTTTCTATCTATCTATTAATCTATCAATTAAATGTTGATAATGCAATACTTAGATTGTAAGAAATGAGTGTTTAAATACATTCATCATTGCATCAAGCTGACAGGTTACATGACAAGCATATTTGATAGGTTTTTCTTACCAATAGAAAGTTATTAACTCAAGGCATCAAAACCTTTTCAGGATTGAAATGTAGTCTTTGTTCCAAGAGTGTGATTTCAAATAAAGACTCATATATCAGTGTCCTTATACAAAGAAACAAATAAATCATGTACGTTTCATCTTTGACATCATGTGTAAACGCAGGTGTATCAAAAAATATTTTATTACATGATTCTCTGTAGACATGACACGAAACAAGACCATAGTTCATTATGAAATTGATGTGCATGTCCAATATAGAGTTTCATCTTTGACATCATGTGTAAACGCAGGTGTATCAAAAAATATTTTATTACATGACTCTCTGTAGACATGACACGAAACAAGACCATAGTTCATTATGAAATTGATGTGCATGTCCAATATAGAGTTTTCCATGTCCTTCTGAAAGTATTATATATATTTACCATGGATGCCCTTTCTTTGATACGTTATTGTAAATATAAAACTTCGATAACCCAATATAAAACAAACTGCGTAAACATAAGTAAGAACACCGGGACATATGAGACATTGCTAGCAGATTGTTATTTACATAATGCTAGAAACACAAAAGCACTAAAGAGTTACATCCTAGCTTCTGTTGTCAAAGCTGATTGGTTTATCTAAGGCATATGTCAAAGGATAGTATAGTTCTAGAGAAAACCTTCTGTAAGATTTTTTGGAATAGATCCATAACAGTCATTGTGTCATCATTCACAGCTTGTGTAAAGGCAGGTGCTGACTTGAGATATCATTATGTTATTCGTTGAGCAAGTCAAACGGAACACGACCACTGGGCATTTCGATATCAATGTGAATGTGAAATATAGACTTCTGCTCGTCAATCCTTCTCATATAACTACAGTTGATTTTTCCTTTCTATGTAATCATTAAACTTTAACTCTGATTAAAATATATTGAACCAACTCTTAACAATTATATCAGTATAGACGAAGCACAATGATCTTCACTCTTTCCGTGTCAAATCACTTGCTTAACGCAAAAAACATTTGTTGAAATATTAAAATTATTTTTAAAAACTGTTTACTAACAATTGCTTTCTTTAAAAGAATACGTATTATTTTCCACAAGGGCTAAAATGGTCAGGTTAGGAAAGTAAAATAGACTACATACACAAACCTACAGAGCACATGACATATTACATTATCATTTAAGAGACTAATCGCACATTCTGTGTTGTTGTTTAACGATCTAAATTACCTATGGAAACATATTACTATTTCAAAATACATATGGTTCAACTGTAGCCCAAAGAGATTTGCAAAGCATATCAACACTCGTCTGTGTTCTTTTCTTTAAATCCTTTCATGTCAATTATCTACACTTCATTGAAAATATGAATAACATATGCGAACGAAAAGATTTATTAGAACATGGAGAAATGATTTCTCATTATTTCAAGAGTAAATTTATCAGAATAAACTGTTTACTCCATATAAGTATAAACCACCTGATGCGATGATGTAAACGTAGTCTCCTTTTTAACACTGACGAAAGCAATTGAATCTAATCTCATGAGATACAGCAAAAGATTAGAGTCATTCTTTTGATGTCATTGAAAACGTGATCTTCATATTTCTTATAGATTAATTAAGCTAAATAGAGTTGACAGAAGTGTCTATCTAAAATTAAATTATTTGATAGAAAGGCAAATGAATGGCGGTCTTCTCACAGGAAACATGGGCTTTATGTCACAATTTGTCGACAGTTTCGCAGAGAATACACAACTTAATTCATTAATTAAATTTTGTCTTTCTGTATTTGTTACGAAGTGGAATTTATAATTTCTATTAACCTGTGATTTTTACTTTTACTTTAATTATAAACTTAGTTTATTCTAGTTGACCCTCGGTTGATTTAAACTATCACTGAAAATGTAATTTGTAATTTATTGAATAAATTACCATGAATCATTTGATTATTTCAAAGGAATACATTTACATCAATGATGAGTAGTATAAGATAAGCGGTGGTAAAGTTAGGAGACAGGATGAACTGAAAATGGTTTACAGGATCAGCTAACTTTATATTGACAACATGGCAGAGTAATCATTGCTTGAACATCAATACTGTAAAGTCTGTTATCGAGTACCCTTCTCTCTATTTGTCAAGTAGTCAGGTTCTTTCTTCCAATCATTAATTAAAGAATCAATGTCACCCTGTTGATAATCAAAGAAATACATATATGAAGATCTCACTGCTTCTTTAAGTTTAAGTTTACTTGTGTTATATTATACATAAAAAATCGATAGATAAAATTTTGTTTGCACAGATATTTATCATAAGAGGTCTTCTGAAATTTTGTATTGAAATGTAGGTATCAAATGAGAAATGGTTACGTATTGGATGGTTACGCTAAATTTATGATTCATTGATATACTGCATCTTTCATTTATATGTTCGAAAAATGCTGGAAATATTTTCATATCCGCTTTGAACCTGTCATTTTGACATTTACATTTGATTTAACATTGAGTGCAAGCCATAAATTTGGACCCAACGATTACAATTTTAACAAATGATTTCGGTTTTAGTAAAGAATTATTGTTTTTTTGAGTTTATGTTGTCATTAAACGTTCAGGACATTTCTCTTTGCTGACATAAATCACTGACTCTTTTTCATTTTGATATAACTAGATACATTACTTTTTAATTTAAGAAATTAAGCTATATCAAGACATATACATTGTACAACATATTAAAACCCGGAAAACTGGTTAGAAAGTAATGTTATCATAACCTGATTAAAACAGGAAACACATATGTCTTTTTACCGCACAATTATATATCAGATACCAATTCGATTTTAAAGCATTTGGTAGCCACAAATGATGTTCGTCAGAGATCATTTCAACACTTTTCTACAAAGCAGTCCTCACGTAAATTTGCCTTGTTTTTAAAAAAAATGATTGCTGTCCTTGTCGACCATAGTAAAATACTATTTCCTTTCAAATAATTTCACGAAAATTAAATGTATTTTTTTGTCTGTAAAGTAGAGCAAATAAAAATACAACAAACTCCATCTTTCGGTTCCGGTAATGAAGCAAAAACTTAGCACTACGTACATGTTATACTTCAGAATTGTGTAAGAGGTGTCAAAAGCGACATTTAACATTGTGTAAGTTTTACTCTAATTTTTAGGAATTTTTCACAAAATATCATAGCCAATTAGAATGTTCCACACTTTAAAAGTTAAATTGGGTTGCTATTGTAACACCTCGAAATACAATATCTACCCGTTATCACTTCCATATCCATTAGCTACTTAACACAGTATTAACTTCTTTCTGACTCATGCAAGTTTAAATTGAAGTAAAACTTAAATTTTCAACACAAAATCTAACAATAATCCAAAATAATTTCAATTGCAACGTTACTTTGTTGTACTGAGTCCACTATCATGATAACTCTAATTGATAGTTCAAGAAGGATATAAACATAAACGATTAATATGTATACTGATTATCCAAACCTAATTATTATGCTGCATTCAAGAATAATTTGTAAGTATTCTTTTTGTCCAAATGAAACCACTCTCAATATTACAAATAGTTTATAAAACATTTAATAACTTTATGCTTATATTAACTTGCAAACATATTAATCTATTCTTTCATATTCAAATTCAAACATGTATCGATATTATCGTGCTTGAAACTCATTAGAGTAACGAATGTTCGGGAAGCGTCTCGAGAGAGAACTCAAGGACAGACCAATCATCTTCCACAAAAACCCTTTGCAATAATCAAGTCAAAGTTAATATCACCAGGGAGATTAGTTTTTCAAAACTGACTTGAACGATCGCAGGATAAGCTCAAATGTCATTACTCTTGAGACTGTTATTCTATTAATATTTGGCAAAGGAAGTGGTGTAATGAATAGCGTGGTTGAGCATATTTTCAGATGGAGGCCAATATATATTGAGTGATTAAAAAAAAATGTGTATGAACGTTCGCAACATATAACCGATTTATAAAAGCTCTTAATCAAATTTAAAACCCACGGCATAATTTGTAGAATGGATAGTTTAAAGTTCCATTATCCTCATTATCCATCGTTTATCCTCATCTTAGTCTTAACTACTATCTATTATCAAACAACATTCTCAGTTGTGCTGAGTCATCTATGTCAATGCATGAGTTTTGTGATTTTAAACAGATCATATATATTGTAACTAGTTGTAGACGTCGGAAAAGGTAAAAAAAATGTCCGAATGAATATAAGGGTGTTCACTCTATTTTAAGAAGGAAATATATCGCAACTGGCGTTGTCATTTAGGATAGTGCCTATAATATTCTAAACTTTACATTGGTGATATTTACATCTTTGTTTTGAATAAAGTTAAGAGTTCAGTTTATGGTGTAATTTGACCGTTGATTGATTGATTTAGTTTGATTGAAAGATATCTTATTCGTTCAAGAAAAACAATTTATCCAACTAAAGAAAAGCCTTTTCCAGAAGGCCTTCTCATGAACTGTAGCACCGTTTTTGAATGATCTAATGCTTAGTCCATCGTACAAAAAGGATTGATGTCAAAATTACATTTGTAGGTCATACTCAGTTTTGGGTGGTTTCTTTGATTGCGTTAAGCATTTGATTTCTTTGAAATGGTTTCTTATTTTGTTAAGGTTAATCACAACATCAGTTCATTTTTGCCCAGCATATGATCATAAACAGAATTCCACGAATCGGGAAACTATGCATAACAATATACAGTTTAAACAAGTCATTACAAGGAATCAATTGACCTCCAAAGTAAATAGTCTCATCAGAAGGTATCATTTTTCTTTGATATGCACAGAAAATATATCTCATTTTGACTATTTAAACTAAATTAGAATAATGTTTCCAAAGCACAGTAAGTATGTAGTAGTATGTAAGTGTTTTAATGTATAACCTCCTGGCTGTTCAACGTCTGAAACAGAAAGAAGACATAAAAGATGAATGTGGGATAAATCATATTTGTGAAAGATTACTTCAAATGGAACAATTTAAGACATTAACATGCTATTGAAATTACTAAAGTGAAATGTTATGATTAAGATTAACCCCTGAAAGTGTTTTAAGATGTAATATTAGAAATAAAATGAACAGTGCTGTGTAACGTTTTATTTCCCAGTGGATTGGAATGTAAATGATATATAGAGGATATTTAATCTAGTTTGTCAAATACGATGTTTATCTCATCGAGTGGAGAGGTTGGAGCTGATATTTTCACAAGTGGCGCAGCCACGAGTGAAAATATCAACTTCAAACCAACCACGAGATGAGATAAACATTGTATTTGACAAACTTAATCAAATATTCTATTTATTATGTAAATTATTTCTAATTTTGTTGATTTTTAGTGTTTATGATGTCTATAAACATTTCTTAACCCTAAAGGTAGTCCTGGCACAAAGAGGCCCTGGAAGGTTCACCAGCAGTGACAATATATTATATCGCTACTGTCACCAGTTTTATTTCACTGATAAATCCCAGTATTTCATTGCTTATTATATAATAAACATTTGTAGCCAGCTGGTCATACTATAACCCCCGGTAGAATATGATTGAATGGTCAAAATAAGACCGGTCAGTGTATTGACAATATAAGAACATCCGCATATTATCTATTTGGATCATATGGTTGAATATTGCGAAATCACTATTAAGGGCTAGACTGAACGGTTTTTTTTTAACTATTTGCAAATATCAAAGGAGAGATTGGTGCCTTGATGTACTATTTTGCCTTTAGCTCATTGTCATTTGCCTTTCGAAACTGATTTCATGATTTTACTTTAATAAAGTTTAACATCTCCTTGAGCATGAATTTTAATTGTTTGGGGGTTTGATTCTTTTTAATTTCTTTCAATTACACAACATTCGATATAAGCACACGAACGCACGCCTTTTCAATAAACAGAAGAAGATGGTTGTGTTTTCATGATTATCTGTCAGTGTAGTTTACAAAGAACCAGATCAGATCATGTACCACGTTTCATCTTTGGCATCAAGTGAAAAGCAGGTGTAACAGATACACGTCATTATGAGGATCAATAAGGACTTGAAATCAAGAGCAATCAAGGGACGTTTTTAAAATGGATGGGAATGTCTAAGGCAGCGTTTTCCTCTTCGATCCTACTCATTTAACAATCCGTTTTGATGCACTATCGTGTAGAGTGACATACGTGTTGAATATTTGTGATAAACCTGATCATGATTTGGCTTTGATGTGTTGACAAATGTCACGTGTATCATCGCTACATAAAATAGCTTTGTACTATAAAAAGGACTTGTGCAAAGTGCTCAGTGTAATTAATTAGTAAATTTTGAAGAAATATTTCTTTCAAATAACGTGTTATTTCCCCTTTGGGCTATCTCTGTGAATTGAGTATGAATCGTCAAAATATTTTTAAAACTCCAGTAGCTTGTATTTTTTCTTTGCATGGAGAAATATCCCCTTTCTTTGTTTATCATCAACATTTCAATCTAATTCAACAGGATGCGATTTGTTTTTTGTATGAAGAAAAATCTAATTTTACATGTTTTTCTTTTCCCGTTCTTTCTTATAGCAAAGAGAATGAAATTATATATCCTTGTATCATTCGCTTTAACATTCTAACAGGATTGGATCATGTACTTGACATTATTAATTGCTCTTCATTGTTAAAAAGATGACGCAATGTTTAAGGCCTTATATATTCTATATGATGCACCTATTAGCTTTCCACAAAGAGCTTGATATATAACGAAATTAGTCGTATTATCACCAATGGCAATTACGAGCAGAAAGCAAATTGTAATTATCCCTTAAATATGTCTTAGCCAGGAAATATTTTATTTATTTGAGAATCTTGTCACGTTTTAACACGATCAGCCTGATTTCTTCATTATGTTGCATTAAACGTTACGTAATAGTTCAACTCGCGACCTTTTCAACTTGATGTACGAACAAATTCGAATATTAGTAATCTATTTCAGACATGAAATTATGTTCAGTCGCGCAATAAGAATTGAAATAAATCGTGATTGATTTTGATTTTAAGTAGTGCTTATATGAATATGTGTTTTTTCTCTACGAATAATAACAGCAAATGCATCTTATGGTTTTGAACTTTTCAAATGATTTTGCTGAAAAAATTACTAATAGTTGAATTGATAACTTAATCGAAACTTGTCATAAAAGAGTGTTATTGCAACGATAGTATTTTTTTAATGTAGTCAAGAAGATAGTCACGATCTAGAGTGAAAGCTGTTTAATATTTTTTTTATTGACTTAATGTTTTTAATGATTTGGGACATCGGCGGATAGTCGAGTGCTTAAGTATATACGCCATGCTAAACAATTTCTTGACTCGGTAAAATTAGTCTGATCCCGGTCCTTATATCTATATCTATATATGTAATTCACTGATATGTACATCAGGCTTATTTATTATCCATCAATCGAACATTTCACAAAAAAACAACTTTATCATGAAAGTTTACTCTTCTCCCTTTGTATTTGCATTTTCTACTGTCGTCAATTCTTCACTTTAAGGATCCAAATGATTGTTATAGAACCTTAGGCAATAAAAATTAAATCAAATCTGATAAAATCGTGTTTTCTCTTGTTACATTTCGAAATAAAAGCAAGGATGATTTACTCCATATAACGTCTTTAAACATGTAAGGTGTAGTTTGTATGTATGGACACACAAATATACGTACATGTAAGTTACACATATACATCCAATCAATCTATTACAATCCTAAAATATAAGACATCCTATGTATCATCTCAGAAACATACTTTACCAAAGACATAAAGAAAATACATCAATGTCAAATTCAGACAAGCCAATACAAGAAGTGAGTCAAACTCCGGAGTAATAAATCTGGCGGCGAAAATGCATCAGACGCAAAGGTTATGATTTAAATCTTTACAATAACAACATATTTTCTTTTCAAACTTTATAATGTTCACATATTTTTTCATCATTTAAATTGTTTAATAATTTTTCACAGTTTGTCTTTAAAAGTCTGCCAGGAGTTAAATGCTTTACAGGGATGATTATTCTAATATGACAAAATTTACCTTTCTTGTGCACCGCCGATGAAGGTAAGATAAGTTTACTTCTTACTGCCAATTTCAGCTTATTGTGATTCGAAAATAATAATGTTTATCATGTATATAAATTTCAATGAAATTGATTATTTGACAGTGTCTACATATCCTTTAAGTGAGGTGAGGTGATGTGGGGTTTACAGCCACTTTCAAGAGTACTTACCTTATATTACGGTCGCTGGTATCACTCCATAGAATGGCATTAGATACGCGCTAGATACGCACTAGATAAATTTTACTTTTTTCAAAGTATTCAAAAAATTATAACCTGATTTAAAATCCTCATGTTTACTTTGCCTATTTTGAAACCTTGAACAAGATCGCATCAATAGAAAGAGAGATAATTGGTATTGAACTTTAGGTCTTCCTCGTTTTAACGCGCCTTTTCCCGCTGCACAATGGACATACTAAATATAGCGCACATCGTTTATTAACACCTCAATGATCGGCCCTAATTAGATCTCTCGTCAACAAGATGCTCCAAAAATGTAGTTTGTTTATCGTTACATAAAACTAATATGTAATATTTAGCTTTGCAATAAAGCCTCAAATACAATATTACATGACATTTGCACTAAGTTATAAAGTAATGCAACAAACGTGTGGTGAGCAGCTAAAGGCGTAGCTGTTATCACAGCCGAACGTTTTACACTAGATACAGAAAAAAAACCCCACAAATGTATAGTTATAGATACGAAAATTATATTGTCATTTAATTTGTAATTGACATATTTATGACACGAGTCATTTTTCTTGAAATAGAATGAGTTTCTGAATTCATGTCACAAAAATATTCAGCAAACTATTCGAAGGAATTTTAAGGATCCGGTAGTTTACAGGCATCTGACAATTGAACAATTTAAAAATGAATTATTAACATCCGGAGAGTCTATCATAACATTGTTGTAACGTTTTTTTCGTAATTGTTTTTGTGTTGCGTATGACCTTTTTGAAGTCATTTTGATGGTATATGTTTCAAAAGATTTAAATCAGATTTAAAATTGAAGTCAAGCCAAGAAACTAAAATTCATCTGATGACAATTTATCTTTGTGGCAATGTTTACTTGCAAATTTTAAAGGCGCATTAGAAGATAGTTGCAACGATTATAATACAACAGTATTGTCAGGCATTTATCCGCATGAGGATTGCTTAATATCATTATGTAGTTAAGTTACCATTTACATTTTGGGAAGGTAAATAATGCCAAGGCTCGCAAAATACAATATGAATTCCTGATGTCGAATACCATTTAATAACAATACTGATATATGAATCGGTTCACATACCGCGAGCACATGGACTTTGCCGTTTACTAAACTTTTAAATCACAGATCTGTTTTCCACCATTTTAAGTCACAACCTTTCAATGAAATATTTACATAGACTTTTCATGTGTATGCAACTCAAAACTTTTTTGCAGTGACTTCAAAGTTCCTTTGTCAAGAAATCTGAAGGTTTAGAATGCATCTGTCACCACTATAGACTGTAACCAAGATATAAGATTACGTTTGTATTGAAGAAGAAGAATATTCAAATTATTGAATTCAATGTTTCTGTCCTGAGAGCTTTAACACCGTGTTCATACTTATAAAATTGCATTCATGTCAAAAGAAGCATACAGAAGAATTCGACATTAATTTCAAATGATTTTTATTTTTAACTCTCAAATCAATCGTTTTCCAAATTCCTTTTGCGGCATATGTTTTTATATTCTCACCTTCCCTCGTGGATAGACCGATCAAAAACTAAACACTAATGTTTCTGTTATTCTAGCAATAATCTTCAAGCGACCTGAACGTTTTAGGTGTTCCTAGTTAAATTATAAAATATTTTGCAAAGATGAAATAGAACTAACGTCATCAGCTCGGCTGAGTCCAGCGTCTTGTTCAATGTAAGAGACAATGTTTTATGGCAACCATTTGTCGTCATTTGAGTTGTATCAAATGTTGACTTTCTTTATTAACTTCTGTATTTTCAGTTATCAGTCAAAGTCACCTAATATAAATACCCACCTTTACTAATAAAAAAAACCTTTTAAAGCAAAACCTTTTCGACTATGATTTTTGGCCGTTTTAAATGGGTAATGTTGATTGAAATATTTGGTAATTGTCGAAGATTTTGTTTGTATTTTCATCTCCATAATTTGTTCAACATAAACAAACACTGAGGATAAATTAAATCCTTTTCAATTGAATACCAATGCGTTGTCTCACGATAGCCATTTAAAAAGCAATGCGTTGAAATTGTTAAATGTGTACAGTCTCAGTCATAGTTATTGAAACAATTCAAGGCAGACATCTATTTAGATTGTATAGTGGCAACAAATAAAACAAACCATACAAATCGGAGTTTTTAAATAATTCAAGTTCGACACACGAGACTTTTTCAAATATTTGAATGTGATTGTCAACTTTTCGAAATCATTATATCGATTTTAGATTAACAAAGTTTAGGATGAATGTCTCTTAATGATACCAACTCGAAGACGTTATTGACTTAACAGGAAGAAGGTGTTCATCACGAGATTGATGTCTGAGCTTTTCCTTACGTCACTTATTCACCTAAGTGATAGTTTGATCAGACAGCGCAAATGCTAAATATCCTTTTCTACAACTTCCAGCCCAGATCAATAATGTGAAATTTCTGTGTAACATTTGAGAGAGTTGGTAATGCAACTTGTATTGCTTCCTCATACTATTATCCTGTCAATTAAATGTGCTTAACCATCATCATATCTCTTATAAGATACCTTTATATTTCTTTGTACATCTTTTGCATCCCTGGTTATGATATGTTAGTGTGTAGGATATTCATGAAAAAAATCGAATTTATTCAGATAACGTTAAATGGTATTTTAGTTAATGTTTTATTATTTGATGTGACATACTTATGCAAATTTATGCAGATTATTTAAAAACATTTTTATACCTTCAAAACTTGTAACTTGATTTTAAATTTTTAGAATTCAGTATGATTTAGGTTTATTTTGTATTGTAGATTTTAACATTATCCTTCCATCTACGGAATAGTTAGACTTTAGTCTCTCTGTTTATTCTATGGACCGCTAAATATCCCAATGTGAAACCTTTGTAGGTCACGGCAACAGTGAATGCAAACAGATCATTAACAGCAAGACAGTGATCTAAGCCGCAAATTATAATAGGTTGGACACGGATAATTTGTCAAGATAGTTGAAGCACATCTAACTTATATTATGTAATACATGTTTATACTATAAGCCTAGCAAATAAAGTCCTTTGAAAATAAATTAATATTCTATACATAGTCAACAAGATGCTGTAGAGGAAAGAAAACATTTACACCTTGAATAACTTGTAAAGTCAACTTAAGATTTGTTTCATGAAGTTGTAATGGACATTATCTTAAATGTTCTATTTCATATGTTTTCTGATTAAGGCATTTCAAAAGCTGTCAAAAAAATTATGTAATCAGATTTAACATGATAAATAGGTATGATTTCCAATTGTGTCGTGGAGTAATATGAGGCCGGAACAATTAACGAAGTCGAAGGTTTTGCTTGCATGTATGATACAACTATGCTGACTGTTTAAAAAATGTCAGTGGACTTTATTAGAATCATAATTTACATTACTCTGGAATTCTTAGATTACATGTTTCTAATCTTACAGAGTAATTGATTACCATATCACTGATCACTGTCGCTATCACTTAAAAAAGTAGCCCTTAACATCGAGAAGGTTTGTATACGAGCATTCAGTAAATATCAATAGTTACATGGCACATACATGGCTCGAAGTTTATACTTGGGTTAAAACCCAGGGTAAGAACAGTGGAGTGTCAGCTAAAGGTCTCACTCTGAGACAGGATGTTTGGCTATATGTTTATAATATCTGTACATACAGTATGTTTATTACCTTAATATAACTGCCTTGATCTGAAAATATGCTTAACCAGGCAATTCATTTCAACATTTCCTTTCCCACACTTTTATAGAAAGAAATCTCAAGTGTAATAACAGTTGAGCATATCCTGCGATACGTTCAAGTCAGTTATGAAAACCGAATCTCTCTGGCGATATCAATTTGGACTTCTTTCTTGCAAAGGCTTTTTGTTGAAGATGATATTGCTCTGTCCTTGAGTTCTGTCACCAAACGATTCATTGCCCTAACGTTCGTAACTTTAAAGGGTTTCAGTCGCGATACAATCAAAGAATGTGAGCAATTGAATATTCTAAGCAATAGAATTATATCTTTGTGAGGTATTCAGCTATTAAATGTTTTGTATAAACTATGAATTGAAAGTGTTTACAATTTGCAAGAAAGAATACCAACATAGTGTACTCTAATGCAGTGAAATATTTTATACAATGATTAGGTCGTTTATGTTCATCCTTCTTGAAATAGTTTTTCAAAATGATAGAAAGTGATATTTGTTCAGCCCAAGGATTTTCATGTAATGGGACCGTGTACATAATAGTTGAGATTACATTGAATTATCATTAGATTATACGTTGTACACTTGTAAGATTTATCTCAATTGAAACTGATAATATTCGAAATGTGGTAGAAACTTTGTTACGTAGCTTGCGAAGGGTAAGTTTTAACTTTAAAAATGTGACATATTCAAATCTGCAATAATATGTTTAGCGACATTCCTGAGTGGTAGAAGCTTTTTTACCATACATTGTATATCAAATTTCGGGTTTGACAGTTATTACACAATTGTTAAGTAAAACCTCCATGTAAGTTTTTCCTTCCTTCGAACCGGAAGAACGAGTTTGTTGTAATTGCACTTCCTCCCCTTACGGAAAGAAAACACATTTATAATGGTGAAATGATTGTATTTAGATTTGACAGGAAATTGCATTTTATTATGATCGACAAGAACAGCAATCAATTTAATACAACTCGAGGCAAATTTACGTGCAGACTGCTTAGTGTAAAATGTTTAAGATGAGAATATTTATTTCTGATGCTCATCGCCAAATGCCACCAAAAACTTTAAAAATAAAACTACCTGTTGTCATCCTGATATAACCTTGTGACGTGACAGTAAACATATATTCTAGTTTTCATCTAGTTTTGTTAACATTGTTTTCTGAGCAGTTGTTTTGTCGTGGACCAGTTTGTCCTGGTATAAGATAAGGACGGTCACATTTTTACTGACAATGCGACTTATTTCTAAAAAAACACTAATAGACCAAGCAATCGCAATTCATGTTTTGCGTTCATATAAACTAAACTCACCATTTAAACAAGTAGACAAACATTTTATAGTCAGTACATTTAAGGAACTATATATAACTTTGAACTCATTTTCATTACAAGAATTTTTTCTCACTATTTGCACGAGCTTGTTTTCTTGATGAAAATAAACATTAACATAATCCTGGAACAGTAACATAAATGGTAAAATTACAAGTTTTGTGTATTACAGATAAGTCCTATTTTCGGTCACAACGTCTTTATTACTATTCCTTATCCTTTCGTCAGGTCAGATTGCGAGTATTGTTTACTCTGTAAGCGAGTATTAGTTGGAGATTTGCTTACGGGTGAAACGTACTAGTAAACCATATGTTTATGCAAGATATTGGTTAAAGCCAGCGCAGCTAATTTAAGAACTTAAGAGGAACTTTGATCCAAGTAAAGCTGGGGTTGGTATCGTATGGTACTAATATTTTAATGATTTGTGTTCCTTTAATCGAATGACCCATAGTCGAGAGCTTCACCTCAAATTATGCAACCACGGTCATAGTAGAAATAATTTCATTTAAAAATACTAATAAGCTACAGAGAATCAACATATTAAGACAAACTGTTCTAGATAATGTTATAAAGTGCAACGATTACTGTATTTTCTCTACTGCATAGGGGGGCTAAAAATTAAAAGGGACTTCCAAATATTTGTGTTGAGTTGATATACATGCAAGAATGTGTTATTTTGCATTTGCATTTTGCACATGGACAAAAGTAATATTTTTTTCTTCAAATTTTGAATAATTATTTGTTTGTATGTCAACGTCGATGAGACTTTTCAGAATTTAGCACACTGATTGCTTAACTGAGATTGAAAAACAACAACGGGAAACGTCACAAACTGTTGTGTGCTACATAAGAATAAAACAATTATGCATTGCGAAATACTAACACTGCTTGTAAAGTTTGCAATTGCTGGAACCGGATCATAGTCCAGTTTTGCATTAGGATTTATATATGATAATAAGACTTCATGTGACTCTCTTGAAATATGAATTTTGTTTACAAACATATCAATATACCTCTGAGAATTGTCTATCAAGCAATGAAACATCTTTTAAGTGAGGAAAAACATGTTTACAATCTGGAATACGAGATAATGCTTTGACGATGTTTTAAACATTTCAAATTATAATATTACCAATAAACCAAGCGCCTAAAGAAGAATTGAGATCTATATTTCCTTTATTGCTTAAATTGTTTCAATATGTTTGAGAACTATAAGGTTGAAAATTGCCTTCAATTTACGCTATGATTAGAGGAAGGAACACGACTATTTAAGGACAAAATTAAGGCGGACAAACATCGAAAACAGAGTTGACAGTACAGCTGCATGCCAAAAAAGTTTTCACATACCTGAATATACTAGTGCAAATATCATGTATTTTGAGATGCCTTTAAGATATCGATGCGTTGCGAAAAGAAACGTATACTATTGAATTTTCAATACACTTATGCAGATTCATTCTTCTTTAAGGCAAATGTTTATCGTATCCCACAATTACCCGTAACAGTTTTGGCAGGTTATTGAAGTGACCAGGGGTCAAAATTACGAAAACACTAATTACTATTTTTCTCCATAAAATCCTTCATAATTGATCAACTTCTTTAAGAAGTACTCACGTTTGTTTCTTAGCCGAAGTCAATGTGATAATGTTGGTTTTAATCTCAGAGAGTCGATATGGAACATTTTTTTCGACATTTAACGAAATCGAAATTTCAATAATGTAACCCCTTCTGTCAATATGCCGAAATTCAAATTTTTCCACGAGAGACCAGACAATACTAATATGAGTTAAAGGATGAACACATGGACAGTGCGTGATCCATTGTCAGTCTTGCTGAAGTTATTCTATTGACATGGAAACGAAAGCCAAATGATATGATATTTACACCACGATTCAGTGGCTAGTGAACAAACGTTCGGTATGCAGCTGTATGGCAGTGATTGTTCTGTCATGGTTTCAATGTTAAGTTAGCTAATATGTTACATCATGTACACCCGTCTTTTTCTCTTGATTCGTGTTTATCTTACACTACACTTTAAGTGACAATACAACACGTCTTTCCTTTCAATATAATCATATACTTCCCGATAACGTATCCAATAAATGAATTATTATTTTTCCACCCATGGTTTAAATCAACCTATAGGGTCAACTGCAGTAAACCAAGAGCATTATCCAAGCAATTGCTGCACATAAAGGTAAACATAATGAATTATTACAGACAAGTAAAGACAGACAAGGATTTTTTGTGGATGAACAACTTCTTTATTTTCACAATGGCAACGTTTCAGTAAAGATTGTTATACCGTTTCAAATAATGCTTAGCTAAATAAGTTAGGAAGCGTTTTCTCTTTCAACAGCTAAATTACAAATTAAAAATTTAACGCTTTCTTTCGACGATGCATGCCATTCACTGACCTTTTTAACAACTAATCTTATGATAAGTAGACATTTCTGTCAACTCTATTCTGCTTAATTAAACTACAGGAAAGATAATATATCACGTTTGTCGTTTGTCAATGACATCAGAGAAAAGCTTCACATTTGTAGCCAAGCCTTATGATATTGGATTTCATCATTTTCAACCAGAACAAGAATGCCATTGTCATCGCATTAGGTTGTTCACTATCATAAGGAATCAGCAGTTGTCTGACTTATCTACAAGGAAGAAGATTTTGTCTTCATCAATTTACGTCTTCTGATATCTGTTAGTGATAGTTTCATTTACAACAGAACTTTTACATGGACGAGGTTCAGAAGGAAACAGAGACGCGTATTGATATGTTTTGCAAATCTCTTTGGCCTATTGGTCGACCATTTCAATTTTATATGTTTTTCATAGGTAAAATATTTCCTGAAACAATCAAAACAGAGTCTGTGTTTAGTCTCTGAATACCAGTCTTAATAAAGAACATGAAATTAAAGCAACGTATGAAGAGAAAACAGACAGAAAACAAACAGTTTTGTTATGTTTAGCGAAACTCTTCAGACTACTGATGAAATTCAGACCTTTTGCTTCTTGAGAAACTGATATAATTTTCATACGTACTATACTTCTCTGTTTGCACATGTGAGGGAGATGAGGTTGTTTTGAACGCTCCTCTTTGAGGTTTATATACATATCTTATTCTTGTTAAATGGTCGAGAAATATAAATTTTTGTGATAAACAAGTGATTAATGGAAAGAAGGCATTATAGCATGTTTATTAGAGCGAAAATCTGCCCATCAAAGAACACATAGAACATGTGCATTTACCTCAGCTTTTTCATATTTCATTAGAAAACTCGATCATTTAAAATCAGCCAGGGGTTATCATTCTCTATACCAGATCACCCATAGTTTGCCACTATAAAAGGTATCCTTTACCTGTCTTGATTTAAAACAAGCCTTTATACTTAATTAACCTAGTTTTAAATCTAGTCACAAGGACAATGGGCGGAAAATAGTAAAGATCGCTGTGTCTCTTCTCCTTCATTTTGAAACCTTAAGTTGCTGAATATTATTTTGACTAGTTTTGCCCCCATGGCTGAATTTCCAGCACTCGCCTCGCTAACGTAAAAGCGTACTTAGCACCTAAAGTTAAAGTTAAATGATTATACATCAGGGAAAGATCAGCTAAGTTAAATGATGACGAGAGCTCTATTCTCGACATGCACATCGGTATTAAAATGCCCATTGGTAACGTTCCATTAAAAGACCCACTTAATGAGGTCTTTATGCTACATCTGCATTTACATATGCTATCAAAGATGAAAGATTAAAATGCTATTGATCTCTGCCTCTTTCTTAAGAAATATCCAATTCTTTGAATTATGAACGAGGACTATATTTATATCCTGAAAGGAGGCTGATGCCTAGATACATAAATTACCTCTCGTTAGAGAAGCTTGGTTGTAAATTCCATTATGTTTGTTGCGTGCCTTAATTAATTCTCTCAATTAATCTTTAATGTTGTTATCTCATGGTAATTCCATTCACCTATTGTGCCAACTGTGGATTATTTTCAAGAATCTTCTGTTCATTTTCTGTCCTGGTCAGGATGGGGTAGGTTATGTTATTTTGATTATACAAGGATGAGTTCAACTTTCTCATATTATTTCTGGAAAGGATTTTTAAACATGCCAATAATGAAACAAGAAGTCTGGTGATTTTTGAGCATGTGACACAGATTTAAAACCTTTATCAGCTAGGCGTTGAGAGCTGCTGAATTCAAGGTGAATGTTTGTCAGCCTATTTTACTTTCATTCTTTATTGTACAAGTAGAGCATGAAACAGAAATGACAAACATTAGTTTTGAGAACAGAGCCTCTTTAATCCCGTAGTTTGGCTATCAAGTGCTTTTTAAAACTTTTAAAGCTATTTTAAAAAACATTCGAAGGGGAATAATTCATGCACGTGCATGTGATATTTACAATTTCATTACAATTTGGATTTATCTAAAGTCATACATGGATTGAGATTGAGAATATATTTGAAATCGTGGATACGTTCGAATTATATATGTCATGAATTGACTCCTTCCCATTCTGAATACCAAAACCGTCTTTAAATTGTATCCCCTAAAAGATAACAAATGATTTTGGTTCTGCAAACTGGTAAATCTAAAGTGAATACATAGGTAAATATTGAAATATTGATAATATTGCTTCAGTTCTGAATATGGTCCGGACACTTTTATTTTCTTACTTATATTTTTTCTTATTACGGCCTTGTAATAAATTAATTTAACCAACAAAAATTCAGGAAAATGAAATGACATACAACTTATACATTTGACAAAATGATTCACACGGTTTAGCGCGCGATTACGGTGTTTTTGTGTCAAATGCCTATAAAATGTGATTGCGACGTCACTAATCTGTATCGAAGCACGCGGAAGATTTTGAAGAATTAAAATTTGAGAGCATGCTCTGTGCATGTTACCTGAAAGCATGCTCCGAAGCTCAGACACTTATATATAGTTAAATCAAACTGTTATTTTCGGTTAATTTACAAACAAGTCTGGATTTTAAGATAGAAGTAAAAAAAAAACACTGTTTCGTTTTTGATATTTTGGTTTGATTATAGTTACTTTCTTCAGATGATCTTTTTAGATAGAGCTTTTAAATATATACACTGTCCGAACCTCGGTCAGTTTGCCCCACGTAAAACATAGACCGGTTTATTTTTATCATAATTCACGTGGACGCAAACTTTCAATGACACGACAACATTTAGACTTTTCATACCTGAACAATGAAGCTTTGACTGATAGCTTTTAACTCGACTATTCAACTTTTTGTAAAAATTTTAAGCATCTTATGCTCGATGTATTAGATTTTTTCAAATGAAAGAATGTGCGTGCCAACAATCGTAATTTTAACTTTTCGAAAATCTATATATTGATTTGAAATTGACAAGATTTAGGATGACTGTCTCTTAATCATGTACAGTCGAATACGTTATTGACAACAGGAAGCAGTTGTTCATCACGACCTTGATGTCTGAGCTTTTCTTTTCGTTCCTGATTCACCTAAGTGGTACTTTGATGAGACAGCGCAAATGCTAAAGATCCTTTTCTACAACTTTCATCCGAAGTCAATAATGTTAAGTCTCTGTTCCACATCCGAGAGAGAGTTGTCGATCCTTTGCAATGATAGCTTTCTTGTGCATCTTCGTACTACTGTTGTACAGATAAAAGACGCAATACCATCTGAAAACAAGAGATTCTTTAAAAGTGCTTAACCATTTAAATACGTTCTATAAGATCCTTTAATTCTTCTTTATATACATTTAAATACTTATTCTAGTTATATGGCTATTGGAACAAGTCGATGGTTGATTTAATTTCGCATTTGTACATAGTAATGTTTCCTGTGGAAAGTTCATAAAGGTGGAAAACAAAGTACTATTGAAAATCAGATTCTTATCTTTAAAGGAAACTATTCAAGCAAGGGAAACATTTTCGTCTCTAATTATGACAAAATTAATAGATATTTTTTTAATTTGCACGTATAAAGTTACCTAAAAAGGTACTTAGTTTAATGTATGAACACTAACAGCAATCTATCGTTTATATGAAAATAATAATTGTTTTAAGTCACATAATTGACAGGGAAAATGTTATTACAAAAAAGTCCAGCATGACAATAATCAAAACAAGGCTTATGACAGCACTATAGTATTATAGAAATATATAGGTAAAAAGGTGACGAAGGTCGCACGTGAAGTAAATGTATATTTGAAAAATAATATACTTCAGACGACACTTGCTGTCGATAATATCTGTCTGTTGAAAATACTTGTCTACAGCAAGTGTTATCTGAAGTATTTTATTTTTCATATATATATATATATATATATATATATATATATATATATATATATATATATATATATATATATATATATATATTATATATATATTGTTCTTCATCTGTACGAGACTGGCAAAAAATCAATTTATTTCGCATGTCGATAAATACTTCTCTCCTCAGGATAATTTCGTTTATACAAAATGAAACGGCTTTAATAAATTTCAAATGTTTTTTTCCTTGGTGAGGTTTCAAGGTAATTTTGTTCTCTTCAAAGCATTAGTTTTGAAAGCTTTATCCTGTGTTTTTGGCATTCCAAGTATCAGGCGTTGTTATCTTATAAGTATTTTAAGTCAATTTAATAGTAAACATTAATTTTTTTACCTTATCTGATACATACCAGAAACTTACCAGAAGACACAACACATAGTTGTATATAAACAGTAAAAAAAGAAACAAAGACTCTCTTTAATGTTTTTCGACAGAAACAAGATATTTAATTATTCATCAATATGATATTAATATTTTTTTAATTTTTTTTAAATTCCATTTCACATCATACATTTTACATGGAAAGGCATTGTACATACCATTGAGCTTTTATTAGCTCTTACTGAATCAGGAGTACAAAAAACTTCATGTTCATCACAGAAAATGTTTTTGTATAAGGTTAGATAAGATAAGAATGCAGGCAGTGAGATATTAGTATTTTATGAGTGCTTCAATTAATTATAGCAGGTTGTTGATTCCACTTCTCATCTAAAGATTCTATCCTATTATTTTTTCTAGCTATAAATTTTTCAATGTTGTATATCATCCTAAGACATTTAACAAATCCCTCAAAAGAAAGAACATGTTGTTTAATACTTGAAACATAAATGAATCGTTTGGTCAAAAGTATGACATGGTTAAATAATTTATTGTGTGAACAGAGTCCAAACATAATAGTAAATTTTGTAAGTGTGATGTTGTATTTAGAAAAAATTCCAAAGTATTCCAAAATATCTTCACGAATTCACAGTCAAAATAAACATGCGAGACATCTTCTGAGGAAGTTTTACAAAATATGCATAAATCATTATCAACTAGCTTCATCTTCATTAATTCTTTCTTTGTATATATCGTTCTGTAAATAAATTTGTATTGAAAATCTAACAGTTTACAATCACTTGTACATTTCCTATAAAATCTAAACACATCTTTCCAACATATATCACGTTGAAAGACAGTATGCCAATAATCAAGTACCTTTGGGACACTGTTGTCCCCAATTAATTTGTCATAGAATATCCTTGAACCTTTACTATTAGAAATCATATAATCATAAACATTGTTAGTAGCTTCATGATTCAAGCAAGTATTTCTGTTACCCAGTTGCAGTCTCCAGTTCTTTGGAATGTTATTTAACAAATGTTGATAATCTAAAAATGTTCCTCTAATATTGTATCTCTGCTTTAGAATTTCAAAGCTGAGAAAACCATTTTCCTCATAAATATCTCTGATGTAATGTATACCATGATCATACCAGTTTCTTATTATAAATGAAGACTTATAGAAATGATTTAGCCACAATGGTTGGGTCAAGATTTGGCTTACGTCATCATTGTCAAAAGGGTGTTTTATATAGAATATTCTCCAAGCTGATAATACATCTTTCCAATAAGGGTTAACATTGTCCGATAAGCAATCAACAGCATTGGAGCCAAGAGAGTCTAAGTTGCCAAAGGGAAAGATGTTAATAAAGCTGGAGTTTTTCTTCAAGTGGCATTTCAATGATGATAATTTTAAGGCATTGATAAAAGACTCAATGTCAATCATCCTTAGGCCTCCATCCTCATAAATTCTACTGATAGTTGACCTTTTAATTTTATCATTTTTGTTATTCCAAAGGAATTTATACACTATTTTGCTAAGTTCATCAATAAATGATTTAGGGGAGTTAGGAATTGCATAAAAAATATGTAGTAGAGTAGAAACTGCTAAAGATTTTATAACCGTGATTTTCCCAATAAGAGTCAAATTTCTTCTTCGCCAACTAGAAAGCAATATAATTATGTTCTAAGCGTTTTCTTGTATTAATTACCTACAAATCTTTAAGAGAAGCATTGAGAGCTATTCCTAGTATTTAAAAATCCCCACTCTGCCAATCTAAATATAAATGGTTAACTAAAGTAATATTACTACCTTCCATGGAATCAATCCATATAGCTTTGGTGTTGTTTATATTCCTTTTTTATATACAATATTTAATACTGAAGCCAAGGTGCATTTACATTTACATTCAGACTTGAACTTGTAATCCTTCACAGAGTTATAAAATCATGTCCACTGTTCATCCCAATTGCTACACATTACAAGACATCCCTGGAGTACAACTTGCCAGATGTGTACCATACTGTCTAAACATCATTTACTTTTCCATCAGAGCGTTAAATAGTTTTATGTGACTGGACTTGCTTAAGATTTGATCACAAAGGAAACTTTGAGAATCCAATTTTCAGTGTTTTGCATTTTAGCACTTCAGTACTAACATGACAACACAGACATCCTCAATCAGTTTCTTGATATGCTACGCAGTCAGAATGTAACCATTCTAAAATCAAGTTTCTAATCCCTTCATGTTTCAGATCTACAACAACTTTACATTTTCCTACGTTGTTCGCCATTAAATTAGAAATTGGAGTAACTTTTGTTTCCTCACAATTTCTTTATACATAGCGTTTAAAGCAATTGTGGGTGATGTACCTTTCAGTTCAACTTTTTCTCATTGAAATGGCTGCAGCATGTACCCATTTCATAACACATGTATTTATATCCCGATCAATGGTAACAAAATGTTCTCTATGTTAATCTCATGGAACCGTTATTCGTAACAGTTTTATAGTTACATGGGTGTTGTATTAAATGGTTTATTTATTGGTTTCGTTTAATCAAGAAAGTATATGTCTACCAAGCTGTGACAATAATATATCACCAGAACGCAATTACTATATTATTAACAATTTGCACCACTGGAATAATTATAAAGAGAAAATGTAATCTAAAATTCCTATTTTTAAATTTTAGTGACAATCTACAAAAGCAACATCGTTACCTTGTAGACAGTATTAATTGTTTTCACTTTTCATCCTCACTCGGGAGGATATTGAGCTAATATATGACAACGGTCTGTCAGTGACATACAGACGCAAATTTGATTTTAAAACTGTAAAAGAATTGAAGTTATTCAATTCATCCTGATAAGATCATAAATAACTGTTAACTTTGATAGGAATAAAGTAATGATATGAGAGAAAACTTTTACCCTCTCTTGACATATAAGAACCACCTCATTATACAATTTAACCAAGTATCTAAGGGTTTCAGAAAAAAACTCTCAAAAACAGAGAATGTTTTTAACTCATGTACAAATCCTGAAATTGCATTCGGAGTTTGGGCTACGTTCACGAAATTTCTCCAGACTTAATATTTTTTTTCTAGCCTTGGCAGAAATCTGTTAGATATACGCACTCTGAATTCTCAATTGAATAATTCAGTCAGAAGTGATATAACGGCACATAAGCATACACATGTACCTGAACGTACTCCTTTGAGACTCCTGCAAACTGATAGTCAAATAAGTTCAAAGGTCTTCAGAAATAAAATTTCTACTGTGTGTCCTATCTATTTAACATTCGCTTGAATTGGGAAATAAAAAAAATTTCACAAGCTTTATATCTTATATTATTCATATTTTTTTTTACATTAACAAAATCAATTTATGTTTTTCAGAACAATAAAATATGTTTCTATATTCTTATTCTATATTTTGTTTCTTCTTCTCAATAAGACCTACAGACTAGCATATACATTTCCTTCTAGATATACATACACTAAAATAACATATTAACTATGTTCATTTGAACAAGGATTGAACCTTTTCTTGCTTTTGATACTCTCGATTGTCTCACAAAGGCTTCTGAATTACATAATGATCAGAAATGAAAAAGCAACTGTCGACCAAAAGTATTTAAATTATTAGAAATCAGTAAAAGCGTTTGGTACCAAACTTCTGATTAAGTTCGTGTCCATGATTAAGAAACACACAGAGTATGTTAGAATTACAATGTTTATATGGTTGTGGCTGACAGTGTAAACATTAGATAGCCTAAAGGTTTTTTCCTTTAGAAAATATGGATTTGAACTGCATCCTGTTTCTTTTAAATATTGTACATATCACGTACATAAATATATTGATATTTAGATAGTGGCGAAACAAAACTATTCAGCCATTAGCCGGCTTCATTAAGGGTAAGTGGTAAGAAGGTATCTCAGTCAATACGAAACTTGACAGTCACACATATTGTCAACTATAAGCTGCTACCAAGATAGGGTGTCTAGACAAAACTCGTAAAATAAACAAAATAGAGTTAAGTGCCCGCGAGGGAATACATCTTCGGAGTTTCTGCAACTGAAGAGGCATTATAAGTTTACAAGATTATTATGCTAAGAAGCGTATCAGATGGGTAAGTTGAGGAGTAACAGATCACAATTAACCTTATGTATTTCCTGATTAAATCGGCACCGCTTTGATAAACATCATGTATCATGTATTAAATATTTATGTATGTATTTATATTATTTATTTATTTATATTATTTATTTATTTATTTATTTATTTGTTTATTTATTTAAGTTGAACACTTGGTATCATAACCTTACATGCATGAACGTAAGCTATTTCCTAGCAGCATCAGGACCAACACAATAGTAATTTAGAGAGAAACTCATCGGCAAAATTTATCGCTTTTACCTGAAAATATTTGTAAATGAATATTGACAGTTAACATCGCACTGAGAGTGCCGAATCCCTTAATTCGGCGTTTTTAACTTGTGAAACACCTTTTGCAAACAAATATAAAAAGGTGAGAATCACGTGATCTTGCTAATGGTATAACTTATGTGCCGCAGAGGTCAAATAAATATTCATAATCGATGATGGTCATTACCACTATGGAAAAAACACCATCAAACATCAAAAACACGTAAGTAACCTCTGAAAAATGAATTGCCTAGTTACCGAATGTTCATTGATATTTACAGAATTTAATTATATTAGGCAAGTCCAAAATAAGAAAAACAATTTTATTTTTACCACATAAAGACTTACTTCCGCTTGTATTAGATCATCGTCAACGCTATCTTAAACTGACGTCATGGACATAGAGTACTATAGGTCGTTATTGAGTTAAGTACAGGAAGATCAATGACAAAAGAAGTGATTGTTCAGTAGACATTTACTGACCACCTAACGTAACATAAATTGCATAGACAATGGGGTAGGAATAACCATAAAGGTTTAAGATCAAAAGCAAATGTTAAGGTCTTGTTAATGATGGAATAAACAGTCTTCCATTTGAATGAAATCAATTATCCTAATTTTGGTATTTCAGAGATTAAGATGTGACTTCAGAAGGGCTATTTCAACTTAATTAAGTATGACTTATTGCTCTTTTTTAAGCCAAATATAGACAGTCTGCATCCTTTTAACAGGAGTATTGAGAGACCAATACGATAACGTCACAAAGCAATTCTTATTTTGCGCCAATGCAGTGATTTTTATATGATCATACTCTTCTCAAAGACATTCCTTTATGAAATACAGCAATTCAATATTAAATATATTAGAGTGTATAAAGTATCAAAATGATAATTTTCTCCCGAAGGGCTTTAATTTGCACTAGTGTCAATCAATTGCTAATTTAAACCTTACACCCTCTCTATTGACAAGTTGTAATTCTCATAAGATTTCTCATTGGACTATCGAGATCAGTGAAAGAAGCCTGGACGACAAGCACAGAAATTGATGCAAGGCCTATCTGAAATTGTTTTTGGACTCCTTGCCATTCTATATTTATGAAGCTCTCAAACATCAGGTCACATAAAACTTTCAGTTTTCAGTGTTTTAGAAATTGGTTTATATGTTTAGTTAGTTTATCTCAAACGTGAAGCGTTTCTCTATGAAGTTATTTCAAACTCTAACAACCTTATTTTGCCGATGAGCTTAGTGCAGTGATAACGTATTTATACATGGACATTAATTTTATTATGTTCTATGGTTTTAATTTCATATCTACAGAGAATCACGCAATGATTTGTTTTCCTGATACATCTGCGTTTACAGCTGATTACAGAGCTAAAATATTGTAAATATATCAAAACTTATTTCTGTGGTATTTAAATATCATTCCTGGACAATTTGCCTTACACTTCCAGGTAATATTATATTGTGTAATATGCACCCGATACGAAGCCATTCGAATGGGACTTTTCCTCAAAACATAACTCAATTATCGTGATCTGCAGACCTGATTTCTGAAATATTCGCTCTGGTCTCCTGATACAATGTCATTGACAAGCTCATTACAGTAACGACATATGAGCCTCTCTTGTGAGTTGTTCATGTCAAATTTGAAAGACAATACTCTCCAGTGGCTTGAATGAGGAAAAGTCCACGTATAATTTGAAGATCTTTTCGTAGATTTCGAACCCTTGACAGCCAATGAAACAGAATCTCAATTTTTTTATTTTTTTATGACTTATTATTCTTTGATATCATATAACGGAAATAAAATTATGTTTGGCCTTGTGCAAATCATTTATCGTTTATTTAGAAAACGTGCAAAACATTTCACGGAAATGTTGCTGTGACTTGAATAAAAGTGTTATCTGCACGATATATACACACGAATTAATGTTAAAAATGCTTCAAAAAGGCAAGGAGCCATAGATTTATAAATATTAATGAGGATACAAAACAAACTGCCAGCCAAGGGCAACAGGAGTAAGCATAACCTTAGAGCACTCACCAGAGTCACATCAGAGGTTACTCAGTAGAGAGAAATTCAAGTCAGTTACCTATACAAGGTAGTGGTAAAACACATTTAAGACTTATGATGTGACATCAACATTGTAGTAGCTCGTTATCTTAAGCTCGTGTTTTCCTAATAATAAAGAGTCTAAGTTCGGTCAGTGCTGTGTTATACATACTCGCTTATAAAAAGGACTAGCCTAAAATGTTATACTTTCAAGAGAAATATTTTAAATGTCATTTTAAAAACTCATTTGTTTAGTCCTTGTATCCTCCAAACTTCGATCAAGTTATCTACACAGCTGTGGCGCCCATGCAGACGCAGTGTTAACAAGTCAATGAAGTCAATATTCTTCACGGACCATTCAGAGCTGAACTGAATCTCATCAGGGCTTGAAAAGTCAACTTACAATGGCAAATATATGACAAATTATATTCAATGATAATCAAATATCGGTCTTATACATGTGCATAAGCTGTAACTATACGTCCCATTGTAGTGTATTATAGAATTATTACCAATTAAAGAGTGTCAGTTTAATGTTTTAATGTACCAATTGGCATTGCAATGGTTATTTGTAACAGTCTCAATAACATTTTTGTGAAATTTGAAATTTTTAAAAGTGAGAGAAATGTATTTAGAAACAGTTTTACGAATCCATGATTGCTCAAGCTTGAAAGTGGCATTTACATAGGCAATTATTTAAGATAAGTATTATTTATTTGTCAAAACGTCTTAAAATGTGTGTATATGTTTGACACCCAAATATACAAATTCAGACCAGCCATTACAAGAAGTAAACTTTACAATATTCACTTTATATTTTTTATATTTTTTGATTTAAACTTTGGAATAATTTATCATGTGAACTGAATAACACTATTTTTCACTGCCAGGAGCTATATGATTTGCAACAATGATTTAAACAAATTTAAGTTATTCTAGTATGACGAATTTGCTTTTTTGCGCACCGCTCGATGAATGAAGTAGGCTTATAATAAGATATTTTGGGTACGACAAGTTCACTGCTAAAAGCGATTTCCTGCCCATTTTTATTCTAACATGAAAATAATAATCATGCATATATTTTCAGTGAAATGTATTTTCTAACAGTGTTGTTGAGTTTGATCTACATACTCTTTGTTAGGTGAGATGTAGTAATTCAGCAGTAAACGCAACTTTCAAGACTATTTCACTAACGGCTCTTACTATTATTGCAGGAAGAAAGCTGCGAGCATCGGTTGGAAGTAACGAACCATGGGCGTTTCCATTGATGTGGTAAATATATAACAATCGAATGTTTCATGAAATAGGCTTATTATGGTAATCGCCAAAAGGATTTTAGTTAGTTTTACACTGATATTTAATAAAGGAACGTTCAGAAATATACAGGTGATATGTGAAAGGTAAAGTTTCACCAGTTATAGATTATGACTTTGGTCAGGAAGCTCCGTCGGTTGTCAGACTTATTAACTTCCAAATGGTGATGTTTAAGGTGCGTGTCTAAAGGATAAGGTCATTTGATCGGCAACCCTATAATGGACATATGAAACATACTTTGATAAATAGAGCTGCTTTCCAAAGGTTTGATTTACTGTGTAGTTCTATTCTACGATTGTCATCGATATCAATCGATGGAATTGGTTTTTCTTCACCTTCGCAAAAAAACTTTTGGATGAATGATGGTGCAAGAAATAACGTTTGTTAAGCACCTGTGAATGTATATTTTGCCGGTAAACATGACGTTAAGTCATACTCTTTAAACTCTGTCAAACCTTTTATATACAGGGTACAGAAAAAACATAATCATATATCTATAGAATAAAAGTTATCGGCTAGATATTTTAATTTTAGTAGACATTGATATATTTATGAGTGAAGTTATAACATAGGTCCTGAATATATTCAGCAAACACAATTTGAAGGCATTAAGGGATGGGATAGCTAACAAGCTTTCAGCAAACTAACTGTCATTTTGAGTCAAGAATAACTACCCTCTATTGGCACTTCGAGTCCCAAAATGACCATCTGCCTTGACTAACATTTCAAACGGTAATCTCGTACCATGAAATAATGGTTATTTAGATGGGGGCCAAATGGGACCAAACTCCATCGCATGTCACGGTGAAGAATCATGTTAGACGAATAAAAGTTTATTTGAAAATAACTGGTTTGTCAGGACCATTATCATCAATGTATATATCATTTTTGCTTCAGAATGTTCGAATAGATTCCTACATAAAAATAGTTGTATTTAATTATATAAAACCTACTTGATTACCTACCTTATTCAAACAACATATTGTTAAAATCATAACCGTTCACGGGGAAACCTTTTCAATCAAAAGTGTATAAGGTAAAAACAAATACTAAATTATATTCCAAAGTTCAAATAGTTGGAAAACTAATTAAATATTTTCAAAATGGTATGATCACATTTTTTTCTGAAAGCTGTCGGTGATGCTGCGTATTAGACTGTACTTATTGTGCAGTAATGCATTCCAATGAAATTACACAATCACGTTAAAATATATAAATAGAGAATATAAAGGTTTGTTAATTCACGTTGTATTTTAAAAAATCCTTTTTGATAGCATTGACACATATGATACAATAATTATATTTATTGAAATCAACACGTTTGTTATTAATTGTTCATCTTTGTACATATTTGATAAGTATCAAAATGTTGCAGGAGATTTATCGATACAAACACGCATAATGATATCGACACAATTCAAAATTCTTTGAAAAACATACAAAACAGATTGCTTTTTTAAGGGCTATTTGATTTCACATGTCAAAAGCTTATCGATGGCCGTTTATCAAGGAACCACGTCAAACAATATCTCATCATTCAAGAAAACGCTCAAAAAAGCAAACTGCTTTTGTACTCAGGAGTTCTTAGGAAATTACATTGATAAATGTATTGTTCGTGGTCTATTGGTCAGTACAATTATTGTTTAAGTATTTCAAATACAGATGCAGAAGAAATTAAGATAATGTTCATGCCATGATAGGTCAGTCATTATCTGAACTTGATAAACCCTATGAAACGCAAGAGATAATATACTGATTTTGAAATAAAAGTACTTTGTTATATTATAGCCTATCACAATGGCATTCTCACTTCTAAACGTACAATAGCGAGCTTCTGTCAAATTCTCATTAAATCATGTTCTGACTCACAATTAAAGTATATGTATCTAACCAGGGGCAAAATGACAAAGCATCAATGAAGATTAATGAATGTGTGAAAACTACACACAGGTTTCTTTGTGTCCGGAAAGGCTATATTGTTAGGTTGAAGTAAGAATGTTCACAACGTAAGGTTTCGTGACTGCCGAGCAAGATTCCCTGAAGCTGCACGTGTTACTTCATAGAAGATTTCTATCATGTTTCAGACTTTCGGATTATTCTGATAATGGTTGTCATCTGTATAAACATGACCTAGTGATTTGATTCAACCTTTGAATTAGATTGTCTGATATTTCATGTCTAAAGTTAATAGAGGACGTCAATGAGAAGAGCTATGTTTTCATTTGAAGTATCGGTTTGAAAACATAATCCAAGACGAAAAGCATATTTTTCATTCAATATGTTTCTATTTTAAGCATTGGTTTGTAAAAAAATGATTCAAGAAAACAGGCATATTTTTATGCAGAATGTTTTATATTGAAACATTATTATTAGACATTTATAAAAGGAAAATAAAGTCAAATAAAACAAGAATGATAAGAACATTGTTTGAAATGTACTGACTAAAAGAGCATAATCCCTGGCCAAGTACCATTCTAAAAAAGGTTAGCCAATGGTACATAAAATGATTAATTGAGTGCTTGGAACACTATTCAATCTTATCATAAGAGCTATTAAATAATGTTAAAACTTGTTCCCTTAAATCAGTAGAAATATGAAGTTAATGATGTATTAGTCTCTCAATCATAGAAAATCAAGATAAACTCAAATTAGCTTTTGGTATTCCTTAGTTATCGTATTTTTATTGATTTCCATAGTCCAATTTATGCAATGAATAGCATACAAAACTTAAAGATTAATCATTCAAGTATTCTTAAATGATAACTGGTTTCTCTTAAATAAACATATTTATATATTTTATTCTCATTCATTCATCATATATCTCTTCAAGATAACTAGTTTATCTTATATCAACATATTCAAAGTTTTCATTCTTATCTATATTCATTATTTTTCACTCACTTCATTTCTCCACTGTAACACTTTGTAAAGAGTAGTAAAATCAACATTTGTATCATCGTTGGCAAAACCGTTAGATTATAAATAGCAGATTCCCATCTTCATTTAAGTTTTTTTAGCGGAACCTGTCATTTATTTAATTGAAGACCTTCATATGAAGGTGTCTTCGTTAAGTTAAGATTCTTCAGATCTTCAGATCAGTGTTGAACTAGCTGTCTCCTGTGTGGTATTCAATTTCATTAACACCGACAAATTCGTCCTTATTAGAACTGTATCAGTTACTATAAGTTCACTCGTTCGACAGTTGATGAGCGTATCCTAATTTATCATATTTTCTGTCTTGATTTAACATGTTTTCTGTCTTGTCGATGCGATGTTTAAAGCTATGTACTTGTTGGGTTTTTTGTCATATGATTATTTATATGTCTCTTGAAAGATAAAAATATGCTTAAGCGTTTGAAATGACAGTCTTGTTACATATAATATTTGTGCTCTAACATACTAGTACACAATGAGACGTGAGAATCTGAAGCTTAAACATTCTAAAGAGGTTTTTCAATTTTCAATAATTCTCATAAAAAAAGCAGAATACGATTTACATTAAAATGGATTTGTTTGTTGGTGTTGTTATTCTCTAAATATGACACTACAGACTATGATATTGTAATTTCCACATTTATGACAAGACATGTGAGTTTCTGGAAATATTGCCACAACTTTCTGTCAGCATATTCTTATTTGAGCATCTTGATCCATATTTGATTTGTTGATTTGTGTTTGTTATATCTATATATGTCTTGTAAGCCACATTTATTGCAACGGGTCAGACACAATGGCTCAAGGGAACCCTTGATTCACCCTGTGTCATACTAGCGCAATATATAAGGGCAATTAGGTTTATCTGAATAGTATTGATTCATAAGCATGATTCAGTCGTATGGATTCAGGAGAGTATGTTCATTTATCATTATAAACCTATTTCAATAGTTTTCCTTTAAGAATATGTCTGCCACGTCTGTTTAATGAAGTATTGGTTTATTGAAAAGGTTAAGACAAATTTTAATTATAATCAATGAATATTAATCTAAATTTAGATTTAAGTTCTTAATGATCCATTCATATCCATTCATTGGTTTATTGAAAAGGTTAAGACAAATATTAATTATAATCAATGAATATGAATCTAAATTTAGATTTAAGTTCTTAATGATCCATTCATAAGGTCTTGTTTTCAAATATAAGTAGTTTGACCTATTTTTCGATTCAGTTATGAATTTGTTTAATGTAATTTCGACGGCACTGAAGCACAAGATGTTATGCATGGAATGTATTATCAGAGAGTTAAGATTTTTCGTAGAAAATTGTCATGTTGTAGCTGTCTGTACTTTCCATGGGGTGTGAGTTTTATTTATTTTAAAAATAAACATGAAATTGAAAGAAAATTAATATTGGATATGTAGTTTCTACAACAAATTTTGAGGGTTACGACCCTACCACATCAAACCAAGTTAACCAAGTGTCCTTATACCTACCTGTTGTTTGAATTACATTTATTACGAATGATCGATCGGTTATAAAAATAATATATTGATGAATATATTAAATGTTATTCCAAAAAGATTTACATTAAATGAAGAAAATCTATTTTTTGCCTTATTTCGATATTAAAAAAACTCGAACAATATATTTTCAACATGTTCTTCAGAAGATCATTTATTTCTAAAAATGGTTAACTCTCATTATCTGTAACACAGGTTAGAAATCATCATTGTTCAGTAAGTGTTAATTATGGTTAGCGAACATATTTAAGTAAAATATTTCATCCTCGGGAATTAACAGGACAAGTACAACTTTGCGTTATTAAACGACATAAAACATTTTCTCTATTCATAATTAGGATCGATATGAATATGAATAGTATAATTGCCATTTCACCTTACAATAATATTTGCGTTCAGTTTTACAAGATTTTGGACAGAATAAGGTGAATATGATTTTGACACAATTGCTGATTGCTATGTCAACTTAAACCACATGTAACATTATCATGGCCTTTATATACGGCTGTATGAATAGTCACTCGAAATTTGTCGCAAAATCATCCTAGCAAAGTCTTAGCAACACCTGTGTATGAAGAATGGGTGGATAAGCAGTCATTCCACTGGTATCACTTTATTTTGTTATTGTTTTTTTATAAGTTTAACTTCTGACATATTTAAACAATTATTTACTGTTAAATTCGACCTATATCCGTTTCTAAAAACCCTAAATAAAAAATATCATTGGAGACATGGGTTAAGTTCACTACTAAACTATATTTTTGCCATATTTTCCATCTGCACAACCCGAGAGCATCATTTCCAATCCCAAAAAACCCCAGCTATTTTTCAAGAAATGTTTACTCTAAGAGCTATTGATGAACTTATTGTGTAAATTAGATAATCTTGATGGAGCGATTCTTTGAAAAGCATTGGTTACGAAACGTCACGAGTTGTGTCGGATGAGTGAATACGTGCTATCTGATACAGTTAAATTGAGAAAAAATATGCCAATGTAAATGAAACTAGAAACCACACTGGGGACAGCTTGGTAACCAAAGATCTAAACATCTGAAGACATTACTCGGTATCAATCTTAATCATAACACGTCATCCGAAAGTTCACAGCTGCTATCTTTAATTATATTCCAAACCAATGCGTCATACATAAAACTCATTTCATCATCAATCGTTTTACAGTTTAGACACAACATTATCGTACCACAACTGCGCTTGCAGTCAATCTACTTCAAAGGCTGTGCGAATATCAGAAGGTTATTCGGTTGACCTGAAAAATTACTATTATCAGACTGGTTTGAAACATGTTGAAATGTATCTAATAAATACCATGTACAGCTTCAGGGCTTTTTGATTTGCAAACATAGAGATCTGAAACTGGCCTCGTGCTTCATCACGACAGTATATTCCTTAATGGTATGACGAAAGGAAACCTCTGTAAATTTTCACTTTCATTAATTTCCATTGGTGTCCGATCTGTTTGCCCCTGGTAGGATAAATATACTTTTTCTTTAATGTTTGCTGCTTCATACAAGCAGCGGCCCATCTTGACCGAACGAAGCATGATGGTACTAAATCGTAACAGAGGCTCTTAATCATAGTTTAAATGAACTAATGAAAGCATCATTGTAAAACACCAAAGTTTCTTTAATATTTCTGAACTAAAGAGTTGAGCTGTGTGATCCTTTTCTCTCCCCACAGAGGTAGCTACGTCATTAATTCTTTACAAACCTGGCCTATGTCCTACTTGTCCTTAGCCTAAAAATGTAGAAGCCTGTTTGGAAGCATTCAAAGTTAATTGAGCAATAAGCGACCCCATTACGAAAGTTTTTATACGAAAAGCCAATTCTATTTGCGTTACCTTCGCAGAGGACTCGGAGACAAGATGCGTGTATGTGTATGTATGTACATGTGTGTAAACTTTCAATGCGGTGTTTTCATTCAATTAAATTTGCCGCCAGGGGAACCTGCCGGAAGCACGAGCGAAATAGAGAGTTTGCAAATTTTCTTGTTCATCATTAAGAGAAAATAGTATCTTTCATTGAAAGATACTAGATTTTGCAACAAAACCATAACCAAATTAAAATGGCAACATTTTGGGGGGTATTTATAGCATAATTAGAAAATCAACTATCAACATTTTAATGAGAAACTGAATAATATGAAAATATGTTTGTTTATAACCTGAAAATTAATGCTAGATGTCAGTACAAATAATATTTGTTTGTATCACCAGTATGTGGCGTCTATTCTGCAAATTGCCTTTTGAATCACTTAAAACTAAAACAATATAGTTTGTTTAAACTCATCTTAGATAGTATTTCTTATAGATTCTTATTTACATATGCACATTTAAGGCAAAATATGAAATTAGCCAAATCTACAAATAGTTTCCTGAGGCATTGAGAACCACAGTCATTTGAGAATGAGCTTTGGATTGATGGTTGTCATTCTGACAAACCGATTCAATGTAATGGCCCTAATAAGGTTCTCCAACGTAACATACGAGCGGATTTTGTCCTCTTGGGACCATTTCTAACTCATCTGACCATAAGCAATATTTTATGTTAGCAGCTTACTGCTTGAATGTTAATCAAAGTATTTAGCCTTATCTGCACTGAAAATGTCCATTGAGGGCAGGAATACTCTCCTCTATATTCCAAAAGGACGAGTTGTTCAAAGCGTTGGTTATATATTAAAAAATTACAGCAGCTATATGGGATCTATATTGACACTACATTCCCTCTCGTTTGACTACCCTCACCAAAAGTAACCGACATCTAATTGACATAAATATGAGTTATTTTTATGCTTGAATTATTGTCTCGTTTTTTGTTAGACTTTCGACATATTGATAGGCGATCCGAGGCCAAGTCCAGCTGAGATACAGGAGGTATTTTTCACCTACATACATTCACACAGTGTGCACTGAGAGCGTGACCATTAAATGATCTTTCGTTTCAAACTCATGTTAACCATTAAACAAAGGAAATTGATAGGTGTGAAGACTCACGAAGCTTCATGACAAATGTCGTCATCTCTAATGTTGGTTTTAATTTCTTTTACCTCTGACATTCGTTCTGGTTTGTTTGTAATATTTTGAAATAATTATCTGATCCTTTTAAAATTATTTTGAACATCCGAAAGTATCGTAGAAATATTTGATAAACATCTAAAGCCGTCAAGGGTAAACATGATTGATCGATAAGCAGTCTATATATACAGTCTTATATTAATCAAATCAAATGTGTTATGCGAAAAAATACTTTGAAATCCTATTTCATTATGCCCAAACACTCTGACAGATAGATCCATTTCAATATGTTAATAACGTAAAATCAGATTTTCATTATAGATGATCCAAGTAAATGATGAATAAACTAATCATAGCAACGTTCAAATATTACAGTCCATGTTCAGATAACAAAGTTATTCCGGTGATTTTGAAGTCCAACATAATCGTAAAATGGTTTGTAATCTTATTTTGGGATTATAAAAGTATACCTGATTAACTACATTTATTTTTGTTGTATGTTTGATATTATACTAGCACTCTTAAGTTGTTTCAGGCAAACAATCGAAAGTGAATTATTTATGATGGAACTTAGTTTACATCGGCTGTTTGTATATATCGGCCAATACTGGTTTAACATTACTTTTCACGTGTTCTGTTGGACATTTCACACTCATCAACAGTAGTAAATCATAATGATAATAATATTGATATGTTTAACATTGCATCATTTAAAATATATCGGTGTTCACATGAGGTGAAAGGAACAGATATGCTTTCAAATCAGACACTTGAACCCAATTTATCACTATGTGATATCGCGACATCAAAGTTATATTCGTCGTTCATTGCTCTTTTCTCTAAAACTAAACAACATTAGTATTTCATATAATTCAAGATTCACCTCCTGTGGGTAATTTTGCTTAATATTCTTCAGGGTGAGGAATTAATAATCTTATGAAATGGCTTATCATGGGAGTCATAAAAACAACAAACATTATTTTTTTAAATGATCATTTGGCGGAAATCTTTTTTGAAACACTCACCTTTTGTTCTCAATTGAATTGAAAGAATATCAAGTTATAGAAAACTTTAATCAAGTTATTTTACGAACATGCCAGTGAAGGTGTTGTTATTCAGAGTGATTACCCATGAGTTTCCTCTTCAGTGAAATAGCTGGTCTCCTATGTGGTATCAAGTGTCGTCTTTATTAGCAAGGCTGTGCCCATCAAAACGTTTCGGTATGAGTTACAGTGTGTCCTTTCTTCCAGCTAGAAATAAGCCAATGCTAACACTGCTCTATAATATTAAAAAATTAAGATAATCTGTTTTGTAAAGACTTGATGGTAAGTGTACGGTTCAAATATTATGAAGTAATGTTTTTTACTTTTACCCTCATATTGGTCTCAAACAGTGCAGTTACACAATGTAGAAAAAGTGTTGTAATTGTTTTTGTTGGTTATGTCGTAGTGTGGGCCTAAGGCCTGTTTTATAATTATCTGAATTTATATGTTGATTCTGCCCCTCCTTTTTCTTAACTAATAACTTATCATGTCTACGTTATTGTAAACATTTCAACACATATTTCACCAAAATGTACGTCTCTATAACGAGAAAAATGTGTTTTGATGTATTTGAGAAAAGATATCTCTCTCAAGTGAATACATATATAATGCTTTTAACTCGTCAAATGAACAGTTATTTTGGACACTGACGTCAATGCGAATATTAGCCAATACCGAGGCCGTTTCTTGACTACATGCATCATTTATATTAATAGGTCGACAAAGTCACAAAATTTACCAAAATGAGGCATTGCTTTACGAGACATTCCATGAATGTAATGTATGTCAAAATTAATAAATTTTGTTTTTTTATATTAAGAAGTGCTTAGTGTTGCTGTAAACTTCAATCTAATGATTGTTGGACCACAGAGTTATAATATAGATGTATAAAGTCTCGATTCCGAAAACCGATAACCGTATAATGAGGATCGTTATTATCATAAATTGGAACCTTATCTCAAGCAGGTAGAAATATAAAATTGGGTTGATAGTTTTGCAAATGGAAATAGTACTGGTGATAGCGACTTTAGCATATACATTATGGTATAGTTTGGCTTTCATCGAAGACTAATAGTTTTCATATTTTGGGATTTGGGTATGACTATGTGAGATTTTGAATGGTTATCATCATACTTTATATTATTACTAACGTATATGAATGCAAAAATAGAATGTCATGATAATCATGTAGTGCCTTTTCTTTCATGATAATGTGACTTTAATTATAGCAAAAATAACATTTGTCCTGTATTAAGTTCAAAATGCTACTTTAAACGTGCATCTTAATTATCATTATGATATTTTCCTTTTTGTTTCGTTTTTTGCGTCCAATTTACATGTTTGTTAGTAAAATGACTTGCTTAACCTTACGAACACATGTTTGTCAATGCATCTGCTGTAAATAAATTTCCGAAAATACGTTGAAGCTGTGGCGTGCGGTTATCCGGTTTGCGATCACGAATTTCAACTTTAACCTGTCTATTGTCATAATACTGCGCTCATAAACATCAAGAATATGATATTCAGTAATAACCACTACTTCTCGAGTTTTTAAAACATTTTGACATGTTTGACCCCAATAACAATTTCTGTGGCCTTTTAGGCCCTTCATTTCGTCTGGACAGAAATGATTTAAAATTTTGAGGAAAACAGTTAGGGTTTTTCTTCTTGGATACTTCAAATACCTCAAAGTAAATTCACTACAAAAGCTCAAATAGTGTTTAAAATGGCAATATAAATTTATAAATATTTCAATCGACGAACAATAACGATTAATTGGTTATAGATTTTAGATTGGTCAATAGATTTAAGGTGAATTTTATTAGATAATATCAATTCATCTATTAGCCAAATCATCGCATATGTTATTAACGTTTCAATCTTAAGCGTTTAATGAGCAACAGGACAAAATTGTCTTTGTGTATTTATGTACTTTTACCGTCTTAACGTTTTTATTTTGATTATTATCGTGACATGATTTAAACACTTTGACATGTGTCGATATCAAAATCGATGACAAAAGTCATCACAAACGATCAGGAAGCTGGTTGATGATTATTATGTAACTCGATGCGCAAATCATGTGTATAACATTTGTCATTCGATCCAAGATAACATTTCTTAGAATAATTAATGCTAATTGTTACGTAAATCGTGTGTAAAGGTGATTTGTGAACACAAAACAACTCTAATTATCATTGATTTTGTATTTTTCATGTCGACGAGACACCTTAAAATATCTTAAATCTAACGTTAATGGCTTTCCATGTCTCAAATATAAGACAATAAGTTATGTAATTTGTTTTTTGCATTTTAACAAACTTATTTATTCCAACATATACATGAACAGAATGATATATGTTTTTTAAATTTTGTTTTGGAAGTTGTAGATGTAAAAATTAGTTTTCAAACCTGAGCAAACCTAATCAACCTAGGTTAATTATATAGGTAAAGTTAATGAAATAGGGAGAAGATGCAGCTTTTGAATTTTGGTCAGGCTTTTGAAGTAATGATTTCTAAATATTATGTATTATTTAGAATAATAACAAGCGGTCTCACGCACTTCTGAAATAGTTATCATACTGATTCACGATAACATTACAACAACGTTTCAATGGTGGCGATTTAATTAATTGCTAGATAAAATGGCTTTTTTTAATAAGATTATAATTAAAATGTGAACGGAAAGCAATATTATCGAAAAGATATATGATTTTTAGTATGAACATAGTTTTCAGAAAACCAACTGGAAAGATAGAAGAGGTCTTCTCAAAATAATTATTTTTTTTATTTTTCATTTTTCGAAACTCCATACAGACAAGGGACATGAAAGAATAACAGTTCCAGATATAACAATTTAACACAAGTTATAATTTATAAATGTACTCAAGATATGATGGATAAGCAATCTCATATTCAAAGTTAATTCTGACAGTAGGTGGAAAATAGTTATAAGTAAAAAGTAATCTAATAATTCAGACTAGATTATGACAAATTGACCAGAAATTCATAAAGCTGTCATATTACAATTTGTGTAGGCGTTAAATCGGTCAACAAAATATGCAATTTTAATTTCCTCTTTAACATGTTCTCAAAAGAAATGTTAATAACGTTATGAGAAATAAAATGGTCATAGCCATTTATAAGGTGCTAGTTAACGTTTGATGAACAAACAGCTGAATAATCATTTACAGTGTTACCTATCTACTCTACCTGTAGTATATATGTTTTTGAATGTTTGAGAGAAGAAAATGAATAAATAGTTCCACATAGAAATCGATATTCTTACATATTCCAATAATCCTAAAATACTTAGCACCTTATATGCACATCAGATTATAATAATGAAATTAAAACATATACAAATTAATCAAATTCAAATGTTTCATTATCTTCTCAACGTGTCTCGTGCATGTCCGCAAATGTCAAGTGTTTCAAGAACTTGTAAAAACCCGTTAAAAAGGCTTCTGAGGTGAATATTCAGTTTCCAAACTTTGATTTTAAACGAAATATATTCTTTCAGATGATGCCAAGGGGCAAAAGAGAAATAAATGTTGATTCCAAATCAAGATGAGTTTTTCTAGAGGTTGTGGGTCGCGCTGTCTTATAAGACACTGAAGTACGTTGTGTTACCTTCAAGGAAATAAAATTAACTCACCTTAAATATTTTTCACTTTGACTCTTCAGAAATGTAAGGCAGTCTTTTTCATCAATAAAATGAGTCCTTAATCGAACTTACCAAGTTTTGTTTTGCTACCCGAATCCCAAACAAAACTGATTAAAAGGTGTTCAAAGTAAAATGACCATATCCAGTATTTTCTTAAAATGTCATAATGTGTTCAACGACAAAATACAAACAAGTTGAGTTATAATATGTTTGACTCCTGAAGACGATTTTGCATAAAATATAATGTATTTGGAAATATTTTCAGAAATGAAATTTTTAAAAAAACTGATATAGTTCCTTTAGATTTGAACGGCAGTATTTTGGTAAGACTCACTGTTTAGGCTCCTCAACTTTAAACGGAAATCACCCTAATAAGACGCGTTTATTATAAGTCAAGTCAAGAGTCAAGAGAGTTTATTAGGTTAAAAACCAATACAATTTAAACTCATTGTTTTCTTTGCACATGGCGGGGTACATATCTTTAAGATTACCTAAAATACAAAGTATTTACTATTACGTATCTATCACATTACTTTCTGCTCAATTTCACTTTAAAGTCATTGCCATCATTGATTTAGGAAGACATCGATTGCAAAATTAACTAAAAGGACATAACCAATCTTAATCATCGATGTTCATGTTTAGGGATAATTATATGACAGTAATGATCAAAACATGATGAAGTCATATATTACTCATAGGAAATCCAATAAAGAAGTCTCAAATTATTATTCTCATTTCGATCGGCATGTCATGAAATTAGGATAATTTGGTGTCTCCATGACAACTCTTATTTCAAATTGATTTGTAAAAAGGATATCGCCTGTTCGTCTACGAGGAGATTTATTTTTTGTTTCGGTAAAAGGGCCCGTTTTCAATTAGACACAAGGAAATCACACATTTTCCTTACAGCTACTGCTTCATTTTTCAAAATGGTTTTTAGTTTTTATCTACATTTTCATTTATGTCTGATACATAACTTGACGTTTCTAACAGATTAAGATATAAATTGATGAAGGTTTACGTACACAAAGCTGTCTTCAAAATCAAGATCAACAACAACTAATATCTACATTGTTAGTTAAAATCGCCACTTCGTTTATTGTTTATCCCTTTAAACTTCATTATAACTTTATGCTACATTTACTATGATCATTTTTATCTTTCTACTGAACGTATTTCAAAGTTTAATATCTGTTACTACACCTTAACAGGCTGTTTGGAGGTATGCATAATCGAATGAAGCGGTTAGAAAATCTCTGAATCAAGGGTGTGACATCTAGGCAGCGACAGTCCAAGGGAAGTAACTCAAATTAATTGTCTGCGGCTACAGGTATTGCGGGGTGAATAAATATATATCGTCTTCTTGCAGATAAGATGCTTGCAGGATAAGATAAAATCATTCAACATTATTTTCAATCACAATGACATGAAATATATTTCTTATTGAACACAATGTCGACAATTTATATTGTGCAAGGGAGTCATAGATCCTTTTTACGTTATAATAAACATGTAATATGACAGAAATTCTTTGTGGTTTATTTCAAAATTTTCTTCTGAAGTTTTTATGATGATCATTACTTATGCTTGTGTTTCAAGTCTCACATAGAAACTCATGTGGTTCTGTATACAAAGAATTTAACTTGTATAAAAGGTTGCCTTTATTTCTGCGCTCATGTGAGGCCATAAAAACGGTGATACATGACGTCATAGCAAAAACATGCACTTTATTATTTTTTTAACATCAAGAACAGTATCTGCCTATTCCAAAGCGTGTTAATGTCATATTTTACATCAAGACATTGTGCACATATGTCATCTTTGTAACAGTGTTGGATGATAAACACTCTAAAAGGTAATGCTTCCAGGGCTAGGTGAAGTTGATTCAATTTTGTACTTTCGTGGTAACAATTCGATAGTGGATACAGAAGACGTTAAACAGATGTCACGACCTGTAGTACTGGTGATTTATCCACAGATGGTGAAGCATTAGGGTTGTCATGGTGATATTCATACGTGCACAAGCCACTAAGGTTTAATCAGCATAGTCTAGTCATTGTAGTTTACTTTCTGTTAGGTCACTACACCATTGACTGTAGTTGAACGTTGCAAGCAATATTTTCCGTTTCTGACAGTTTTTCATGATTCCGATGGATTGAAATGTAGAAATGCACATTAAGGAATTACTAAACTAAACAGTTGATTTCGAAAATTCTATCAAAAAAGTGTGTAGCACCAACACCGACATCAAGTATCATGCAACGGCCTGTCTCAATACTATTGAGTTTAATTTACTTTTCATAACATCGTTATTTTTATTTCATCTCTGCAAACGTGAACCTAGTGTGAACGTAACTCATTGCAGACGAATATATTACCGGTATATCAGACGTACGATGAAGTTGACAAGATATTCACGAATCATTGTGTCTAGATAATATATGTAGTGCGCCGTAATGGCACTTTCGTTAAAAAGATGACTTTTAATTAGATTCAGCTCATGGTATGAATATCAATGATTACGTAGGGGAACGTGATGGTGTTGTACTCGCCTGTGAAATGTTAAACCATATGCATGTGTATTTTTAATCGTGTTGGTTTTATTGGAGATAATCTTCTCGGTTATGATATGCATATGTGTCCAAAATGATGCAAATATTCTAGACATTTTCCCAAATTTATCTATATATATATAAATATTTGAGCAACTTTATTGAAAAATGGTTTGAAACCTCAAAATATCCTATAGTCAGGTAATTGTGAATAAAACGAATGATCCTAGTCACAGTGTCATATGAAATCGATGTCATGCACATCTTTGCCATACTAGGTGACTGAGCACGCATTATTTTAACCCCCAAATCTCAAATTCTGCATAATTACATAGTTGTCTGTCAAAGTCCAACATTATGTGAAATCGAATGCCAAACAAGTTGACCGAGTTCGTATTTTTGAGCAAGTCATAATAATCTCTCCAATAATTCAAGTACTGGAGCACGTTTCATGAAAGTCTCTTAGGGCTAAGATATCGTAACTTTTATCTTAGCCCTATCGTAAGATTTTATGAGCGTTTCACTTTCGTAGGGTTATGCTATCTTAAAGTCATAGTCTCATTTTTGCAAGGCAAATTGTAATGCATGCCGGACAAATAGTTCACCACTCACAGAAATCTTTCCCCTGACGTTTGCAACAATTTTCAGAACTCTGCAGGCATTCTAGCCCTCAATAATGAAATTCAAACTACCCTACCCTAACGGAATAATATGTTTTTTGCGAGCGTTAGTCCTTACCACGTCATTTCGCTAAGGCCGTGACGAAGAACACATACAATTTCCTAGCTGAATATCCAATGAAAAAAGCTTATAGTTTACGCTTTTTCAAATAAAGAAATAACAAAAAGGTGGTAAACTCAGTGAAGAATGCGTCTGTCATAAGTATCAGCGCTGCGATGACTAGATTTCCGGTGTTTCGTACTCGCAATGGGATTGCACTTGATTCGGTACCTCATCAGTCTGAAACGGCATACGCCAATAAGCTGCTTCATCCAAAACTGTAAAACGGGCATAAAAATGAAAATCTTTGCAAATGCGACAGGAAATATTTGTGTTCGTGATTAGATTTTGTTCGTGAAGAATAATTAGTTCAGTTTAGTTGCCTTACAAAAATGAGACTATGACTTTAAGTTACGATAACATTTTAAAGTAAGTTTTTGTTGACTTAATTCTACAATATTGTCGTAAGTCAAGATATTCCATCAAACATGGCGTCCATAATTGCTCTAAGAAAACACGTTGAGCTACAAAGATGTCCGTCAAAATTAATCGACCAACTTCATTTGAAATCGAATGTCGTACAAGGTGAGCGAGCTATGTATTATGTGTCAAGTAATGCAGACTTAACATTAATGTTTGTTAAATTCACTAAACCATCCATATGAAATCGAAATCTACTCACGTTACAATAGATGTACAAGGTGACCGAATCTCCTACAAACAACTCTCCTATAAAGTTATCCTCTTTAAACGTGCGTTGAATAGATAACAACGTGACGTTAGCTGGTGTGGAACCACGTCCGCTTCAGCCAATTTGACGCAACACTATGTAAAGAAATGATCTCGTAAAAAGGCATAACGGATGAGTTCATCACAGTTCATTAGGGGAGGCAGATTAATTGAAAATGTACATTCATAACAGTTAATCTCACTTTCTCTTAAATTGGTAGCATCTTACAACCGGCTAAGAATGGCACGATAGCTTTTTTATTCATCTTCCCCTTTCACAATAATGGTAGCATCCTACCATTGACTTTTATCTACGATAATTTCTTTATACATTGCTAACGGTTATTTCACATTTGTACAGTGCTGTTTGTTTCACTAAGAGCTGTCTTTCTTCTGTCATTTGAAGATGGGAAATTACAAATGTAACGATGACGCAGATATATAAACAGAAGCCGACTCAAACATGAGCGTATATACGGTGGATTTTGAGACCAAATTCAGGCGGAACCCCAAGCAACAGTGTGCAAGTGACTTTTTCGAAATAGGATTAAGAAATCATGTTCAAAGAGAAGTTTAGTAAAGTTGGTAATTTTCCGTTTCTGACAATAACGCGAAACTACAGATTTACAAATGATCTACCAAGTGACATCATCGCAGCTATGGGTGAGTTATAAACTCCGTTTGTTTTGAATTGCTGTATTTCAAATCTACTTCTTGGATTAAGCCTAAAAATTTCAAATAAAAATTTGAATATGTTTTCGATAAAGTAATTCGTTTAATAAATCACAATTATAAGTAGACCGACGAAACTTGATTTCAACAGCTTAATCTTTCGGTGTATTGGCCAACTGACATTTCCACCTAGCTGTACTAGACCTGAAAACATTCACTTAAAATGACATAAAAGTACTAGTGTGCCAGAAAGTAGATACCAATAATAAATACCAATGATCTTTGCCTATGCGAAAATTTATTATGATTTAGATATAAAACATAAGATAGATCTGTCTGATAAAACATAATTGTAAAAACATGAGTGAGTTATTTATCTTTTAGCACCACTTGGGCATTTTTTAGCCATTTCTGTCGTCTAAATGAATGAAAATATTTTAAAAACTATCCCTCTTCATATAAGATTTGTCAATTTTTTTTCCAATAGAGATGACATACTCTAACTTGGCAATAATACCCCCAACTATGACAGAACGTACATACCAACACTATATCACATGATCTTTGACTATGCAAATTAAACATCATAATTCAGTTATTTAAATACAAATCATGATATAGACCTGACTGAAAATACATTATTGTAATTACATGAGTGAGTTATTTATTGTTTGGCGCAATATGGATATTATATTAGTCATTATCTAAATGAATGACAAAATGTTTCGAAAATTATCCCTTTTCATATAAAATTTTTCTTTTTAATATATCCCAATAGGAATGGCACACGCTAACCTGGCAACACTTCCCCCAATATGTGGCCTGTATACATCTCTCTTCGCGCAACTCATCTACTTCTTCTTCGCATCGTCCAGGCATGCTTCCATGGGTAAAACTTATGTTATATATCACTTGTCTATCTAAATGATACTAAACTTCACTCAAGAAATGCTTTAAGACCTGAAAATCAATCAATATGTCCGCAATCAATTGATAGATAACATGAACTTTGGTTTTGTTAAGATTTATCGTTGATTGGAGACAGCTTAATATCCACATGGATGAAAATGAGACTATGTTCGTGTTATTTGTTGATATATATTGTCTGATCAGCAAATGTGAACTCTGTTGTCAATCAACCAACACACGCGCTATTTACATCAATGATGAAATGGAATGTTATTAAGAACGTATTGTTGTCGGATGTATACATTATTTTCGTTAATCACTGCTTATTAACTTTAAATAAAGAAAGTGTATTAATTGTTTAATTAAATTATACGTATTTCATACCATATATTCAAAATCTTCTTTATAACACAACGAATAGAAATTTTAAAAAAGACCTTGTCTACGTTATGTGTTGATTTACATTGTCTGGTCAGCAAATCTTATATCTGTTGCCATTCCAATAACACACGCAAAATTTACATCACAGGTATAATGGAAATGTGATTAAGAGCCTATTGTCAGCTTTACACATACATTTTGTTAAGAGTGTCTCATTAACCTTAATTGAGAAATTATGTATGTTTATGTAAAGTATAGTCCTAATTGTACTTAATATCACTTATTCCAGACCCTCTTTTGCACCCAACGAACGTAACGTCTCGTGTGATTAACAAGACTTTCCTTTCAAGGGTGTATAGACTTCCATCACAGAAAGTGTTCTTGGCGCTGTCCAGAACGTGACAGCCAACGAAACTCTAACCGTGCTTGATACAGACAACACCATCAACGCCATGAAGATTGAGATTGCCACGCCATTAACATTGATATTCGGTTTAGTAATGATAATGATGATGATATTGAATGTTATCTATCATCGTATAAGACATGATTGAATGTAAAAAGAATTAATGACTTTACGTATAGGTAAAAGTACAAAGGTTTTGATCCATGTAGATAGGCGCATGGCGGGTCAGGTAGCCCGGATAGACTGCAGCGAAGGTCTGTGAATCACAGATAGACCTCAAATGAGGTTTCTAGATCACAGTTAGACCTCATGTGAGGGTCTTTAAGTACAGATAGAGTTTAATTGGTGTCATTCAAATCCTACCTCCAGGTTACGATTCTGTGCTTAAAAAAAGGATGACGTCACGGGTGTATAATGATTATTTAACGATAGGACAATATTGCAAGATGCTTGTTAAATGTATTTCCCATGATAATGGTTACTCTCATAGAAATCAATAAATATTCAAGTTGTTAAAACCTGGTATGACGTGCACTTGAAACAAAGCAACATGTGCTGCTGTTTGTAGATAACTGTCTGTGGTATATGAATGACAATATATGTTACACAAGTAATGACATGTAATGCTTGTTCAGGGTTTTTACTGAAAACATCGTATGAAAACGAGAACGAGACATTTTCAGATGGTACTCGGAAAGCTTGGATGTGGGTTCGTAACGACATATATGTCTGAATATCTCATCAGTGGATTTCCGTCCGGGGTGGCTATACATGTCCTTACCAGTCAGAACGTACTCGGACTCAAAATGTTACCGTCGGGGTCTTCAAGTGTGGAAACAATTATATTGCAATGCCACGACTTACTTGAATATGCAAATTCGTTTGTTACAAAATCTCAATTTCTTGCAAGTTTAAGATACTGAATTATCATTGTTACCATTTTAAGTAATTAAGGTCTGGCATTGTCATGTTTGAGAACAATCTAATTGTAAAAGTACAAATTCGTGTCGAAATGGCTAGCTGTTGGAATCCTGCTATGGCCAGTTTTGAACAATGTAGGTAGTGTGACCCCAATTATAACGATGATAGAGTAGGTTACTATACAATCAAATAAGATTGCCGTTGATAACATCGAGGATAATAGCAGATAAAAGTTTCATATATGCATATGAATTTCATTGCATTTTATGTTCATATATTATACGATAGAACTGCTAGTTTCAAATGTTATGATGAAATAGAAAAGTGTTGTGTACATCACTGCTTAAGGATTCTTTCTCATGACATTTAATTGTGTAAGAAGCACTGACGTTACTGAAATCATGTAGAAGTTTAATTTGTTTGGAACACTAGTACATTAATGTACTGAACAAGTGTGATCATCCTCCCAGACATGGATTGAGATATTCAAGAACATCGGTTCCTGCAACTGGGTTCCTGTAGTGACATCCGCAGATCATCATCTACGGCATCAAGACCCAGATCAACGAGAGGTTTCGCCACAAACTGCGCGTTCCTCTTCCAATAGAACTCGTCGTGGTAAATGCAAATTCTGAACATTTACTTTCCTAATCTCCCGACAGAGGTAACCAGAGTCATTTTCTTTCTAGTCAGCTGTTACAATTGAAATACCTTTAGGCAAGAATAAAATAAGACATAATTGAATGACAAATGAATTACTTTACGTATAGGTGAAAGTATGAAGCTTTTGGTAGTTGTAGATAACAGAATTGTTCCCTTAACTGTTTAGAAAATTGAAATTCCAAAAACTGTAAATATACATTTATAACTCTTATAAAACAGAGGTTCGGATCTGTTTCGGTAACCCAAGAACGATAATCCTATTGCAAATTTGAAATAAAGGAGCTACAATGAAAAAAGAAAAGGAAAACAGCCATAACTTCAGACGAAATGACCTGCGAATCCTACATTGATCATTAAATTCCTCACCACTGTAGAATTTGCACATCCGATCCAACAATTGGAAATAATGTATAATGTGTATATCAAACAACTATGAACAACAACCACTGTCAACGAACCAATCGTAATTTGGAAAATGCAATCCACAAAACATAACACATTAAAAAGGTGAAGATCTCCGCCAAAAATGACATTGCTAAAATTTAAGATTAATTATTCATTAATTGCTTTGTATAACATATTATGCAGGTAATCATCGGTACTGGGGTTTCATATGTTGCCAATTTCCAGGGGAGCTTCGACGTGAAGGTGATGGGCGTTATTTCCGCTGGGTAAGTCTCGACACCTGCGTGTGTAAGTCAAAATGAAGGGGCATTGGGGATATGTCGTTGATGACAAATATGTCATAGTTTATCAATCGTGTTTGTTTATGGGGAAGTAAAAACTGCTAAAGAAAATAACTACGTTGATGCTTGTAGACCTAGTGAAGCCACCTTAGAGATTTCTTGTCGAAAAATGGACAACGTACCCCTTTGGCACGCAATTAAAAATCAAACCTCACTTTGAATTTGTATGAGGTCATTGTCTTTTGAACAGCAGTAAACGTAATACGGTCGGCATCTGGAGATGAACATTCAAGTGAATTGAGTTGACGACATATTATATCTTGACACGTATTAAAACAACATATATTTAATAAAACATACCCAATGTCCCTTTCAGCACTTACTGTACTCTCCACATGGGTCTGAAGGCAGCCTCACTGCTCGCACGTGCTGACACCAGTTTAACGCAGACAAAACCTAGTCATTAGCGAACCAAACACATCATCACGTTTAAAATAAGGATAGCGGCGATCAAGGTTAACGAATGGCAAATGGGAGTTAACTGCCCCTAGCTACTGATACCCAATGCGGCAGTGTGAAGTTGTTTACTTATTCCTTATTCGACATTCGACTTTTCCATTTACTTATTCGAAAAAGACTTCTGAGAGTGTTAAGGAACATTTGCACCACCATTTACGTATACTCAAATGATAGATAATTTAATTACCTGATTTAAGGAAAATAAGGAATAAGTATCCAACTTCACACTGCCGTATCCAAAGCATAGTTTTACTTCTTATCTTCGAGTATTGAAGATCTCACGAGAATAAGATTCTTTCATCATTAAAAATCATTTTCATTGCATTTCCATCTCTGAATAATGTACTCGCCTTAGCCTCCCAAGGCGGCGATGTCCTTGCTGTATGACGTCATCATGTATTTGACGCCATAGCATTGTGATGTCATTACTAGATGATGTAAACCGATTGCGATGTCATTTACTTCACGATGACAGGTGTTATTCACAAAGTACTACCAAAACGATATCTTCTGCATAAGAGATTTCACTAAATATCTCGTTTTGAACTCAATTTTGGGTGATAATTTCTTTTGCATTAATGTTGCTTTTCGACGTGAACACATATCAAATAAAATGAAACATGTTTTTATAACAAAATGTTTTCATGGAAAGTTCCTTTATCATTCTATTATCTATGAACATATCTAACAAATATATGACATAACGTATTTATGACATTGCTAAGGAATGATTAATTAGGAAAGTTAATGACTAGAACTCACACTAACAATAACTTTTGCAGACGTTGGCGGAGTACAAGTCAACCGATGTGACAATTTATCTTGTGATAGCACAAATTGGAATGCAACTAAATTTTACTTGTCCTCATGACTGTTTGTTCGAATAAAGGATTAATGGCTATCTTCAGCTTATGTAAGTTATTGCACACTTAGGTACAGAACGTAATCTATTCAAAAATGGTAGAACCTCTTCCATCGTGTATTTCATTTGAAACACTTTAGAAACCTATTTCTATTTAGCACTTTGGAAGAAAGAGATTTAAAATATTTGTGTTCAACTTATAAATCTGTGTTACAATTAGTATCCATTCTACATTAATTTCATATTACATCGTTAAAATCTATTTAACTATCGTTACAAAACAACTTCTACGTCACCGTTTTATGTTTTGCAGAGGAAGTGATGGAAATCTTTGAACGTACCGGATTCCTGGAGAAACACAAGGAATGTCTGTTGAGAACTGTCGAAGATGCGCTGGACTAGTATCATGACTATATCTTATTTAACCACTGACCATTCGTTATAAAAAAAAAATCCATTAACCTTGATCTTCAATAATAAGATAGTTCGGATCAAAAACTCAAATTCATAGAAACCTAATTATTTTACCATATCCTGATCAAAAACTACCTAAACAGACGACAGCTAACCGTTTACCGCGAACTTCGTTTGGGAAATGAACTTTATTGTTCAAAAAGGTGTTTACTGTTAGCTGTTGTTTTGATCTCCCGAACGCAGCAAAGCCCCACCTCTATATTGGTTGACTCCCTTCTGCATATTCAAATAAGTTTGTCGCACACGAGGTGACTTAACTCCCCTGAATATCTAAGGGACAAGTCATTTTAAAGTGTTAACATGTTTTAACATTAAACAGTTGTAACGTGAAGCATTCGTAAAATAACAACCTTTGCAAAATATTTCAAGAAATTTATTGTGTAAACGAAAAATGCTTTTCTTTATTTTTTAAATAGGGCATGGTTAACTCAAGAACAATGTTAACAATGCCCTATAACAATACTGGTATTCGCATATCGATTTTACGTAGCTTTAAACATAACTATAATAACTGTCCATATGCATTTTCAATTTCTTTTCTGCAAAAATCTAGATAGTCCACCAGCCAAACTCAAAAAGGGCTCTAATTAAGGAGTTTGCTCACCCCATTGGCTAGAAAAACTATGAATGCATTTTTAGCTTCTACAACACCTCTAGTTCATAATCCAGGGGGATGTCAAGTTTTCTGGTGGTGCAATTTTCCAGAAAACGGCAATTTTTGACAAAAAACCCTAAAAATGAAGGAAAATAGTGGTTTTTTTATAAATTGGATAATGATTGTACAAATGATTATTTAAGCGTATAGAACTTTCTAGTAAACATGTGTGGATAATCTTAAAATAAAACAGATTATTTGTTTACACCCACTGATTGGTTTTTGGGCCAAAAACATTTAAAAAATGAAAGAAAATTGTATTTATTTTCTTAGAAAAGTATTCTAATGTTTTCAAAGAATTTTTTTCCACTTACATGATACAACAGACAAGACATCTACATTTCAGTAGTGTATTATATGAATTAGTTATATTACCCTACATAACAATTGAAATTTGGCTGTATTCCAGGGAAGGTTGGTCAGTGTTTAGATTATGGATTTCTGTATAAATGGACTGATTCATACATGAAGAAGTTTGTATGAAAGGATTACCATGAATTGACTCTTAATGTGTAATACTGACATTATCATATATAAAGCAAGGAATGAATTTGATTTCTCAAACTAATGAGTTCACAAAGGCAATTACCTTCAATATTGAGCTTATTGATATCATCAGTCACAGTTAGAGCATCTATTTTACATGCTTCGTACATTACTTCCATTTCACAAAACATGCACATTCCAAATTAAAAAAAAGAAATATCTTTGCCTGAAATGCTGACCTGCTCTGTTTTTGGGTCAATGTTGAAGATCCACAAGTCATAAAGTTCATAGTCATTGAAGATTCACAAGATAAAGATTCAATAATTAATGAAGATCCATCAGATAGAGAGTTAATAGTCATCGAATATTCACAGGATAGGGATTTCATAGTCATTGAATATTCACAAGATAAGGAGTTCATAGTTATTGAAGATACACAAGATAAGGAGTTCATAGTTATTGAATATTTACAGGATAGAGATTTCATAGTCATTGAATATTCACAGGATAGGCAGTTCATAGTCATTGGAGATTCACAAGATAGGGAGTTCATAGTCATTGAAGATTCACAAGATAAAGATTTCATAGTCATTGAAGATTCACAAGATAGAGATTTCATAGTCATTGAAGATACACAAGATAGGCAGTTCATAGTCATTGAATATTCACAGGATAGAGATTTCATAGTCATTGAAGATTCACAGGATAGGGAGTTCATAGTCATTGAAGATTCACAAGATAGGCAGTTCATAGTCATTGAAGATTCACAGGATAGAGATTTCATAGTCATTGAATATTCACAGGATAGAGATTTCATAGTCATTGAAGATTCACAGGATAGGGAGTTCATAGTCATTGAAGATTCACAAGATAGGCAGTTCATAGTCATTGAAGATTCACAGGATAGAGATTTCATAGTCATTGAATATTCACAGGATAGGGAGTTCATAGTCATTGCAGATTCACAAGATAGGCAGTTCATAGACATTGAAGATTCACAGGAGAGAGATTTCATAGTCATTGAAGATTCACAAGATGGAGATTTCATAGTCGTTGAAGATACACAAGATAGAGATTTCATAGTCATTGAAGATACACAAGATAGGCAGTTCATAGTCATTGAAGATTCACAAGATAGGCAGTTCATAGTCATTGAAGATTCACAAGATAGAGATTTCATAGTCATTGAAGATTCACTAGATAGGCAGTTCATAGTCATTGAAGATTCACAAGATAGGCAGTTCATAGTCATTGCAGTTTCACAAGATAGAGATTTCATAGTTATTGAAGATTCACAAGATAGGGAGTTCATAGTCATTGAAGATTCACAAGATAGGCAGTTCATAGTCATTGAAGATTCACAGGATAGAGATTTCATAGTCATTGAAGATTCACAAGATAGAGATTTCATTGTCATTGAAGATTCACAAGATAGAGATTTCATAGTCATTGAAGATACACAAGATAGGCAGTTCATAGTCATTGAAGATTCACAAGATAGAGATTTCATAGTCATTGAATATTCACAGGATAGAGATTTCATAGTCATTGAAGATTCACAAGATAGAGATTTCATAGTCATTGAATATTCACAGGATAGGCAGTTCATAGTCATTGAAGATACACAAGATAGAGATTTCATTGTCATTGAAGATTCACAAGATAGAGATTTCATAGTCATTGAAGATACACAAGATAGGCAGTTCATAGTCATTGAAGATTCACAAGATAGGCAGTTCATAGTCATTGAATATTCACAGGATAGAGATTTCATAGTCATTGAAGATTCACAAGATAGAGATTTCATAGTCATTGAAGATTCACAAGATAGGCAGTTCATAGTCATTGCAGTTTCACAAGATAGAGATTTCATAGTTATTGAATATTCAGGCTTACTCCATATCATCCTCTGAATCTTCCCCTTGCTCAGCTACTCTGTTTGTGCATTCCACACTGCTACAAGCACATAGGTCGCTGCATGTCATTTCCTCTTTTCTGCACTTGCATCTTCTGTTCTCACAAATGCCTTTGCACCCACAGTCAATGAATATAAGCAGAGCGTCTGGGGCAGGACTTTGAGACATCATCAGAGGTACTAATTGTCCTATTGGACTAGTTGTCCAGCCACACTGGAGAGGGTTTGGCAGGTTAAGAGTAGATTCTTCAGCATGGGTCCAAATGAAGGTTTGGTAATTCACACGTTTCAGGTGCAGCAAGAATGCGTCCATAGTTGGGGGAAGCTTTTCACTGTTGATTTTTTTGTTGCAGAAAAGTTCATACCTAAGTGTGTCCAGGTTGTTCCCCTTCTTTTGACTGTATGTGATATGTGTTAGTGACACACATGACTTGGTAGCCTCATCAGTGATTGTAGATGCATCCACTCCTAGTTCCATTAACCCTTTCATCAATTTAGGATTACTGGCTATAGATTTCATCCATTTTCCTTTTCCTATGCCACAGAAAGCACTTGTTGAGTCATAGCCAGTGAGGGCATGTACAGCTGGCAATATTAGCGACATATCTTTCCCAATTGTATTTGCTACAGTGTGCATTGGGATGAAACGTTTCCGCTGACCAACACCAGTTTTGAAGAAAAAGTCTTTGATGTCAAACTTGACACATATTCTTGGACAAATGGCAGCAACATCAGAATCTATGCTCCAAACAACAACTCTTTTGACATTGAGATTTTTGATAGCATGGCTGACATGCAGAAACATGCGTGAATCGGCTTCCTCTTGATCAGATTCTAACTCAGGAACATTCATCATTCCTCCTTTTCGAACTTCCACAGCCTGATGAGAATCTGAAAAGCCGCCTGCCAAGTAGACACGATTATTTTCTGGTAGAATATCTTGACACTGTCTGATCCAATCATTCATTATGAAGTCAGCTGTAGATGTCTTGTACTTTGGGTTGGAAAGCATTTTATTCCGTTGTTTTGGAAGAGGTGTGTTTCTGGTAGGTTTGTAGATGTCTTGCATCTGAATCTGGCCTCTTCTTGATCTCTCACAAGCTTTGATAGAGTATTTTGCAGCATAACTGTCCCCTACAACAGCAATGAACTGGAATCCATGGGCGAGAATAACAGAGAGAATTGTGTCAGAAAGTTCTCCAAATGTCTTACAGGAACTTGTATCAGTACATACCATTCTCAGTATCATCATGAAATCCACAACAAGTATTGATGATTCACTGGAATGGGGGATATTGTCAATAGCAAAGTCTCTTTCCAACCAAGACAAAGTCATGTTTTTTGCAGTTTTGCGCATTGTTCCATCCATATTAAATAATGAGAGTGGCACAGGAGCCAATTCATGTTGCAGTACTTCTCTCATGTTGATATCCCGTGATTGTGCTAAGACTGCTAGTCTGCTGAATACCTGTCTGTCAACATTGAGCTGTTGTGAGGTCTTCTTCACCTGTGACACTGCCTGTTTGTTAAGACTCGAAAAAATCTTCATACCAGATCGCTTCATAGGAGCAAAGAAATCTACTTCACCTGAATTCAACCTTGACGTTATGAAGTTCTTCATTTCCTTTACACCTTCATGCTTGACTTGGCACAAACGAGATGAGATATCTTCTGGTACAACTGTTGATGAAGCAATGTTGATAAGTGGCTGCTTATTGTCTGAAGATGAGCCTGTTTCAATAGTGAAAGGATTAACCATTCTCTGTGAGACTATACTGACAATTTTCTGTATGTCATATTCATCTTTGGTCATCCTAGATGAAGTGCTTTCCTTATGCACAGTCATGTCCTTTTGTTTGAATCCTGACAATTGCTTCATTGCTGCTCTTACTTCTGCTTTAAGATGCGCTGTGAGATAGTACTTATTGAGAGCTGTCTCTGTCGTGTACAGTTGGTGATGTTTTCCACATTCTTTGTTGAGGGACTGTTCAATACCCATGTCATACCAAATACCACTGAATGGTCTATCAGTGTGATGAAGAGACCAGTTTCCATTTGACAAAGCTTCATATATATGAGGTTTTCTTTCCTTCAGCAGGTGTCCTTCAGCAACATTGACAGATCCCCATCGGGCATAGTTCAAATGTCCACACATGAAGTCATATGGTAACATCTCTCCAAATGTTTCAAGTTCCAAAGATGTATTGTCATCTCTTTTCGCTGCTATATAGTCTAGAAGCAGTTGAGACAGATCAATGTAGTTATTCCAGAAGTTAAAGGTGTAGGAAGAGCCTTTGCCTGTTTCAATAAATGTTTTCCTGACATCAATAAGTGGTACAGCTTTTTGTTTTACATCTTGTACAGACATGAACAGGGCCTGGGTTGTATCCTCATTGTCATATTCTGTATCATTCATTGCTGTGATACACTGCTGTACTGAAGTTTGGATGGCATGTGAATCTTCTTCTGACAAACAATGCTCTGAGGTGAGAAACCAATCACTGCAAGCATCCCATCTCAGACGATTGAAGACTTCATTCATAATTTTGTGAACTCTAACCCCTCGGTTATAGGCCTTTCCTTTCATGAGTTGATTTACAATTGCAGGTCCATAAAGGTTGGACTCCACAAGAATGTCTTCAAATCCACTATCTTGCATGATATGCCCAATATCGCCGATGAAGTTCATTGCTCTATGAAAACCTCCCATCTCTAACTCATCTTCCTGAAATTCCTCCGGAGACTTCCACTTTATCATCTGTGCCTTGCTGTAAATGGCCTCATCGTATGTTACCATGGTCCATTCTTGTCCAAGAGCAAGAAACATGCGCTGAAATGCTTTCATCATAGTATAGACTGTATTGAAATCTACTGCAGAGGCAGGAATCATGGGACAGTATCCAATGTTAGTCTGCTGGACGTTGGTGTTGGTTGTCATTGTGGCATGATATACAGTCCAAGATGGTTTCTTCGAATTCTTCAGAGGAGTGAACTCAGCGTGAAACATCTTGTATGGAAAGCCTTTGATAAGAAATAGAGCATCATCTATAGCTCTCATGTTTTGATGTTCTATCAAACAATCTGTGAACCAGTACATATCAACTTTCCCGAGTAGATGTTGTGGTCCTGGCCTTTTCCCTGTCATGGATGGACATTCAAGTAATACATCAGCTTTCATATCTTTAATTGTCCTTGACCTTGTATTCTTCCGTTGGGTGACAAAACTGCTAAAGTTGCCTGAATCAAGTGTGGCTGTCTGGTACAATACCATGTTGACAACATCATGGTGTTTTGCATTCATGACTGACTCTGTTGCCCTATTGAAATTGTCACCAGCTCCTCGAGTGACTCTCCCAACAACCATATTTGAAGGTACTGTGACCTCCTGATCCAATAAGATTTCTGCCCACTTGGCATCAATTCTCTGAACTTCATCATAGCTGATGGAATGTCCGTACCTGTTGACAAGTTGCACAACCTCTTGGGACTGTGTGAGTTGATGTAAAGACACACCAAGTCCAACATGTTTTGGCGTTCGGCATTTCCCACTTGAAATAATGTATATAACATCCTGACAAATAGATAATATATGACGGTGGAGGGCTGAATCTCTTTCTTTCACATCATCTATGTCAACTTGATCCATAGCTGAAGCTGCAAGCAGCCTGTAAAAGAATGTGTACAGTTCATGCGGAATAATTTCTTCACACTTCTTTTCTCTAATGTCACACGGGTTAAGAGGCTGATGAGAGATACCATCACAATTCTTTGAAAGGAATCGTAGATAATTTGCAGCGTGAAGAAGTGTTGAGCTTGGATTGAAAGTTTGCTTAGCCTTTTCATTTGGGGTGTCCAATAGAGACTCATGAGAGCTGGCAAATCTGTTGATTATATCTTGTATCTGCAATGTATGACTTATGACAAGCTCGGGTCTTGTTGAAGAAGTCCGTAGGAAAACGATCGAATCACTATACTGAGCTTCAATCTTTGCCTTCAGTTTATGTTTGGAGAATGATGATACTGTATCTTCTGGAAGATGTTTGATTAGAAATGTTTGATATCGTTCAAGAATTTCGTTCATGTCTAAGGCTCTCCCTTGTGCAAGCTCTGGTAATAGTGTTTCCATCAACTGTTGAAATGCTAGTTGATGATAGTTGTTAATTGATGATTTCTGTTTTTCATAAACAATGTATCGGCTGTGACATGCCTTGTGATACCTAGCCTCCAGGCTCATCAGTTTTGAAAAGTCTCCTACCTGACACATGAGGTCATGATCTCTTTTGAGCTTGGCTCTTTGCTCCAGTGTCTTGCAAAAGTCAAATGTTGAGACATTGATCAGTTTCCTGTCCTTGTTGAAAGATTTCTGACCACAAAACATACACAGAGATTTCCAGTCAAAAGAATGTCTTCTTTTTCTAGATGGTGTGGACAAATCCTCACAAGCAGTTTTACATGAGATACGTGAAATGTTGGTAGAACTTGTAAATGTTGAAAAACAACTTTTATGCCATTGTACATCAATGTCATTTTTAAATGTAAAGGACGGCTGATTGTTCTCCGCATGAATAACAGTGTTAAGTTGATTATAGATACGTGCATCCCCTGCATGATATCGCTCCTTTAGCGCTCTTAAAAATGATAGTTTACCTTCACTATAAGGAATTCTTAGACATTCTTGTTTTTCTGTTTGACAGAGTAGACAGTAATTAAGATTCAGTGATGGTTGCTTCTTAGGGTCTAGTGCGGTTAGATTCATCTGAAAAATGAATATTTTAGATTCAATATTTTTCCTATAACTAGTGATTGTCATTACAAAAGTGTTAATTTTTTAAAGGTAATCTAATCATTATGTTTCTTAATACATAATGAAATACACATAAACTGTTTGTAAAATTTTAATACTATTAGTATTTTCCAAAACATATTTTCACATGTAATAATTATAAATATCTTTGTATAAAAATGATTTTAAAGGTTAATTAATGAAATGTTATCATGGTCAAATAATTATTTTACACAAGATATTACACAGGTATTTATTTGTGTGTAAGAATCATTTTAAATAAACCTTTTTACAGATAGAATATTATATTAAATTACATGATCAAAACAAAACTATTGAAAATATCATTCATTTCATAATCAGCAAAGACAACATCAATAATAATAATAATTATAATAGTGGTGAAAATAATTATAATTATGACATCATGTCAATTCTAAACCATATTTTTTCTCTTTGTTTATCTGAAAAATTATCTTAATGATGTATTAAATAAATGATTTATAAATTAATAATATTGATTATGAACATTACGAATTAACAAGCAAAAAATATTATAAGTATTGCTTCTGCAGCATAAGTTAGTGTGTGTTGTTCAATTCATGATTTCAGCTAGTATAATTTGTTGTTTTTAAGTAGCATGTGCCAAGTCTCTAGAAAGTAATGGTGGGGCCCATTTAGGGTGTGATTAATATAAGGATATTTAGTATCCGATCTTACCATTCAAATCCTTAAATAAATATTAAACAAGCAGTAAGGTGAGATATTATTAACAAAAAAGTGAGAAAAAAATCAATTACTTTCGCTTCCCATGAACAAAGTACATTTTTAAAATGCCCATCCCAAAATTGGCCCCTGGTGCGTTTCCACCATTCAAAATAATTTTGCTTTTTTAAGGAGATATTTGCAGTTGGAGTTAAGTTAAACCTTATGTATCATGTTTTTTTTTGTTTATAGTTTCATTTTAACATAGGAAATATAGACATATATCGCTAACATGACAGATATATTCAATCTTATTATCCTATTGACTCAACCATTAGAAATGTCATAGCATTTTTTCAATGATATTTTGCTAAAAAAAACAAAGCAATTACTCACCTTTGCAATTGCTGATCTTCACTGCATTTAATTGTTCCATCTATGCTCATTTCCAACATATCCAAATGTGAACTAAAGCTAAATAAGTACTTGTCCTTGGACTAGGCAAACCGCCATCTTGTAAACAAAGGTCAAAATCAAATAAGGGAGATAACTCAAGTGGTAGCTGCTTCAACACAACTAATTACATATCTCAGTATGGTGTGAGGACTTCACACATAAAACTTTAAGTGTAAAAAAAAAAATAATGCACCACTTCCAAACTTGACATCCATTTTTTTTATATACCTGTGTGTTAAAAGAAACATTTTATCCACTTATATATTTTCTAGCTTTTGGGGTGAGCTTATTTTCTATTTTCCTTGCCTGGCTGGTGGACTAAGACAAATTAAAGGTCTTATTTTTTTGTAAATTATTAGTATTTTTAGCTAATTGTTGTACCATTTCATGTATATTTTTAGAGATGTGTAGATATATACAACAGACCCTCAAATTAATTAATCAGTTATTGTTAACAAGGCTACTATTTATGGCAAGATTATGTCTCTTGTACTACTCTTAAGATTACAAAGACATCGCAGAAGAAAACCAGGGAACACTTTTTTTATGCACTGTACTAAAACTTTTGAACAATTGATACCGGTACGACCAGTACACATGAACTCTAAATTAATTGAAATATTTTACGACGACTCCCGGACCTTTATTGATCAACTGACTTGCTGTGCTCTGTGAACAATTGTTGGTCCCTATCCCATAATATCTTTTCAAAGAAAATTAGAACAATTATCAATGCTGTCGCTAGCTTGTGGTGCTGTTAATAGAACATATCATAATCGTGTGGCACACCATTTTCTAAAATATATTCTCCTAAAGTTTCCCTGAGCCTCAATCCAATGTGTCACGTAATATTGTGTGATATCGGTGTGTTCAGAGCCAACAGATTCGGGATGGGTAGCTATCAACACTTTTGATATTTATTTAGATGATTAAAAATATTCATCCAAAATGTATACGGCGAATAATCAACCAGCGCACAAGGAAGCACATATCCACGTGCGAGAGAGTATTGCATATCATTAGATGACGTCATCAAGATCAAGTTTTCTCTGACAGTAGGAAATGCGCATTATAACTCCAAACTACCTACAATAACGCATTGACGCGATACTCAAAATTAATAACTCATTAACTCTAAATTATCTGTATAAAAACTCATATATCTGTCTGTGTATTGTAAAGTTTACTGGGTGTAAGTTTGTATGAAATAACAATTTGTTCTGTCAACAAATTCTCAAAAAGCCGTCATTGCCTCCAGAGTACATGTATGGCATCCGTAATACAGTTCAGTCAATGTGTTGTGTTTCAGCAATAATAAAACTGTGAAGTCACTTTGGATTTTGTTTTGTATCATTTGCTAGAAATACCGGTGTGTAATTTTAATTCAATGGAAGTTTAATATCGGTACATGGAATGTCTATTGATTGCTGACAAATAAAGAATGTATTTATTTACATTTCATGTATTTAAACCCAGTATACCAAGGTAAATAATATAACACAATTGTTCTCTAACCTTTAAATGAAAAGTGAAATATAAAAGAATTCTGCGTCCTCAAGCGAGTCTGTCATGCAATGATACAATTTCCATATTCAATGACATTAGAAAATAAACAAATACCTTATCTTTAGTTAAGCTCAAAATAAGCAGCTCCAAACGGGAAGTCTTTCTTGTTTATCTAGAATGATCTGTGAAGGTTTTTGCATTCTTATACAAACTGTGATTAAATACATTAGAATACGTATTTATGAGATAAATGTAAGTAATTTGATTTAATTTGAAAAGGGACACAAAGTACAAAGATCTATGTTGTCAAACTTCATACATAGTGTCATTTGATCGAGAAGTAGTGGCTGTTCATGAAAATTTGTACCTTAATGCTTATGAGTTCAGTTAGAGTGTCAGTAAAGAGGTGAAATTGGAGATTTGTGATCGAAAACCGAATAATTAATCACACCATTGACTCAAAGATAATTTGGAAACTTATTAACAACAGACAGCCAGACACAACACCAAATAAAGGTGGGTTGTGCTTAGTAAGTCATTTAACTAGTAAACATGCAGAATTTAGACTTCTTAAAAATGATTTCTATTTTTTATTACAATTGAAACAAGGAAATATCGTAATCTTAACACTTACATGTAGTGATAAAAAAAGTAACTTCAGAAAGGCGATTTGATTTTAACTAAGGATGTATGATTTCTTGCCTATTATTCTTTCAACATACAAAAAATATTTAACATGTGTAATTTTACCAGCATGATACAGTGAAGCGCAACGAATTTATAAAATGGTTTAATTGGAAAGGTTGAGGAAATACCTGTAGAATGAATTACAACATGAAGAAACAATTTAAGTATTTAACGTCTAACGTTCAAATGTTACATTATGCATTTTATAAACTGAACTCATCAACCTTTTCGTGTTTCGTCTTTGCACATCCCTACCTGTTTAGAAATATTACCCCCCTTTTTTAGGGTTACTTAAATATTTAATCAGGTAAACAAAGTCAAAGTCTCTTAATAATATAACTTGTTGATAATTCATTTACGGCATTTATCAATCGTCAACTTAGGGTTGTTTTTGCCTTTTGTAAACAATGTCACCGTTATGTACTTAGGCAGATGAAGAGATACGCGAGGGATGATTCGGTGACAGGAGTTACCTCCCTTGGATTGTGATTCGTGAAAGTCTTGTTTACGCTACTATTATATCCTGACAACATTATAAAGAAGGTGATATATTGCAGTACAATATTTTACCTTTCCATGTATCAGTGATACTCTAATAATTCAGCATTTTCATTTACATCGTCAGTTTACAATCTTACAAACTCACTTAATTGAGCTTGACATATGACATAACAAGGAATACTTTTGCAAGATTTCTTCATGGTAAAATTAAATTTTCACATGAAGGTCTTAGACATAATACTGATATTTTTTAAATGTGTTACTTAGGGTGGGGTTTAAAACATTGACGTACCCAAAACATTTTCTCCTATATTCATTATTCTGAATTACCATTTACAATTCATACGTTTCACTAATTTGCAGATTTATTAAGTGTAACTTAGCCATCCGAAGAAAACACTGTATTTGAAGGTTTTACTCTGTTCATTAAAAATTGTTGTCGTCAATGTCTTCATATCCTCCTTCCCAGGAACATAATGGACACTTATTGTATATAACATTTACTTTAGAATAATTGAACAATCATTTAAAAAAATTATCAACGACTTTTGGTAACAACACTTACGAAATATAAAAGGTTTTATTTCAAAATACGTAACTGTTTAGGTATATAATTGTATTAAGATGATCTTCCTTTTATTTGCTTGATGTATTATTGATTTTTGATGTTTTAAGATTAATGTAAGATTTACAACTGTTGCTCTTGAGGTAGGTTTTGGGGATGATAAAATCAATTCCTTTGACAATCAGATGTGTTTGAATGCTTCAACGAAACGAATGTTAAGCAGATTCCTAAAACATACATCGCATGATTTTCTTTTAATTTAGAAATTCGATTATATTGGTAATTTTAACTAAAAGCATCATCGGTGGGACGAACTCTTGTAATCTATTTTCACACACTCTTATTATAAACAATTTGAATATATAATAAATTACACTGTGAAAGTTGTGTAGCGTTTCGATTACTGACTTTTGCGGTACGGGCAATATTGTATAGTTAAAAACATCATTTCCTGTTGTAGTTACTCCTTAGTTCCCAAAAATATATATTCATTTTTTCTTGCAATTGTGTTATTACTGTGTCACCACAACTGCCTTCATATCAATTCAGCTGTTTTGAATGTTTTAATTTCTTATAAGCTATGTAGTGTCTCGACGCAAATACTTTCATCGATGAGCAATGTTGATAAATGGTAATTATACTAAGCCGTGACACTGGGAAAATATTTTTCTACTAATACCGCCTCACTGCTATTACTACTCAGCTGATGCTGATGCTGTTGATACTGCTGCTGCTGCTGCTACTAGTACTACTACTACTACTTCTACTGCTGCTGCTGCTACTTCGTCTACTGGTTCTACTACTTTTACTACTACTATTTCTAATACTACAACTACTACTACTAGTACTGCTATTATTACTACTACTACTACTACTACTGCTACTACTACTACTGCTACTGCTTCTACTACTGCTACTACTATTACTACTGCTACTACTACTGCTGCTATTACTACTACTACTATACTGCTGCTAGTACTGCTACTAGTATTTCTACTGCTACTGCTGCTGCTGCTACTACTACTACTACTAGTACTGCTGCTACTACTGCTACCAGTATTTCTACTGCTACTGCTGCTACTACTACTAGTACTGCTTCTACTACTACTACGACTACTTCTACTACTACTACTACTTCTAAACTAGTAATACAAGTTATACTATAATTACTACTACGACTACTACTATTACTACTACTGCTGTTCCTGCTTCAAAACAACTAATATAACTTATATTATAACTACTAATACTAATTCTTTATTACATTCATTTGCACAAATTCTTAACCACATGTTCCATGTTCCTTGTATGACATCATTTGTGAGAGCTACGAGCTATATGTGAATGTGGACCGATAGAACACACGTGCTGTGGTCAATACGCATAGTACAATTTGTACTTACATATAAACGTAGTTAATCTTAACAATCTCCATGTCAACATTTCGTTCTTTTCGTTGCCTACTGTCAATGGTTAGCATAAATATTCATAACTCACTGCTAGTTATATGACAGCAGGAGAAAGGACGATTAACATTACGCTGTGAGTGGTTGTCACACTGACCACGATACCCTACCAAACACAATAAAACCATCTTCCAGACTACAGCAAAGTCGAACACTGACCCATCTCTGACTTTAATGCATATATTTCCCAATACTTGTGACATTGATGCGGTATATTGCGGGGCACCTGCTGTGTTAAGGAGGATACTGAGGGAGGGGGGTAAGGACAGGTGGGGGTGAGGCTGCAGATCAATCAAACACCGATAATTGATTGTCCATACTGTTTCTACTGAGGTTTATTTCAGTTTCAAACTAAGAACTGACCGGGAGGTACTCTTTAAATTATTTCTTTGAATTGAAAGGTTTGCATATTAATTGTTGAAGAATTTTGGGGTATGATTTAACACACCTGCGCAAGAGTGGTCGAGGATTGAAGCAGATAAGAAGTCGCCATGCAGCAGGTAGGTCGGCTTTATACCACCCAGCCACAAGGGTGAACCTTATAAGAATAATTTTTTACTTATTTAGCTGTCATTTCAAGCTTGAACTATACGAAATGATAGAGAATAAAGTTCAAGTAACCAAGTTGAAATGGCGAATAAACAATAGATAATCCACTTGAAGTGAGAGTTATGATACTTATATCCAAATCCAAGCATTTATGGGGTTTCATTATTTCTTTCATATCCTTTTCATGTTTTTTAAGGTACGATAGAAAATACCATCTGCTTATAAAGACTTATAACATTCTTAATTAGAACTAAGCATCAACAAAATGACGACTTAAAAACCCACAATAAGGACATTCATTAAATATACTTGATATTTATCAAAACTGATGACTTAAATACTAATTAGGACCAAAGATCTATATAAAAAAATATATTCAATCCAGTTCAACGCTCATTGTTTACATGGTTTTTTTCATCCATTCAACTCAACTTTTATCAGTCACCGTTTGTAGTGGGTTTACTCAAACTTCATTCATATTGTATATGTGGACTGGGATTTCAGATATTTATACTTCATATTGTATATGGTTTTTACATAATTTTGTAATATAAATATTGACATTACTGAATAATATCTTTCATTAATGGTCTTCTTGTTTGTCCAAATATTTAGTATCAAATATTTTTGTTGCACTATACTTTTCGTTTTTCATTATCTCTGTGAGATATTAGTTAAAATCTTTAAATGTATGAGGTTTTCAATTTATGTTCGTATTATGTATTTATGTCTTGGATATTACAAAAATATGATTTGAACAATAGTTTGAGACTTGTTACCCAAAAGGACGGCTGTGTTGCCTTTCAAAACAATTATAATCGAGACCAGAATGTTTAATATCCTCACAATATTAATATACAGGTTACATATTTTCTTTTTCTTCCATATAAAACGAAACATCTTCATACACAATTTTCATGTATAGCAACTCACATTTGGTGAACGTTTTTGTTTGAATGAATTTGTATTAAAAAGTAAGAACTTTATACTTTAGAACTTGTATTTTTTAGAGCTATGAAATAGGTTTCATGTGGGCTTACAAGCGATTTTTTTTAAGCAGCGAACATTTTATTATCAACACCACCATCGCATCGCCATCGTTATTGTTTTTGTTATTGTTTTTACAAAAATGCTTTAAGAAAAAGTACATTAACAACAGTTGATAGTTTTACATTTTTCCATGGTTTTATATGATGCGAGTATCGTTTGCATAATGTAATTTTCCGAAACAAATATAATATATTGTCAACGTTAACTTGCTTACTCTGAACTATTTAGTGTCAAAGGTAAACAAATAGCATTGATATGGGCGAATATTCACTCTTTTGTGAAGTTTAACAAGAAATTATTCTAACTGTTAGCTATTCATCAACTTGCAAATGTATATGCAACAACACTACGATTTACAAACCATTAGGAGAATACAAACATAGTCAACTGTTCATAAATTTTACAAACATCAATATGCTCCAGGGGAATATCTGACAAACACATCAAAGTAACAAACCATTAGAAAGTTTAATAATGACAGACATAAGGTATATCACTAAAGGTGTGTCGAATTGCCTTGTCAACTGACAATAAACCATTTCAATATAAATGTAATAAACCGCCCTTGAATCTTAAAGAACGCTATACTTTATCACACGGAAGTTGTGAAATTAACATTAAACAGTTAATTGGCCCTTCAAAGTGACTTTAGTTACCGACATATTTGTCTCTACGGGTTTAACGGAGTCAGCTAGGGGTCTCCGCTTCTCCACCACTGCGCATGACCAAAATAATTTAATGCATCTGACAAAAATTAAACGATATAGTGCCATAACTGTTCTTTATGAAAAAAACAATCATTATTTTTGTAATATCGTGACAATCGTTACAAAAACGTAATATAAACTGAAAATGCTGTCATGCCTCATATATCACAACGAGCAGGAACATAATTCACTGCATTTTGAACTTGTTATGTGTATTATCGTGAACAACGGTAAACTGTAAATAACACTTACTCAGTCCGATCATCTACATGCGCTTTAAAAAAATGCCCACACACAAGAAGATATACATGTACAATCCAGACACAAATTAATTAATACTCAAATTTATATTTCGAATTATTTATGCAAATTATATCCTTTATAAATTTCAGAAATGGGTACCGGCTACGGTGCTGTTCCTGCTCCTACAAACAGTATACACTGCTGTGGAGGTAGCTCCTAAAGTCCCTAGTTCAAGAACAGCAGTAGTCCATGAAGACGCGGCTCCCCATTCTACCCCCTTAGGACCCCCTCCCCCACAGCCAGACCCTCACCCCTCAGACGCTCATCCTTCAGACTCCCACCCCGCTCTGCCTCATCCTTCAGACTCCCATCCCACTCTGCCTCATCCTTCAGACTCCCACCCCGCTCTGCCTCATCCTTTGGAATCCCACCCCACTCTCCCTCATCCAACTCTCCCCCACCCATCTATCCCCCATTCCTCTCTCCCCCACCCTGATATCCCTCATCCTGATGTTCATGGAGATGATGCGCACGCTATTCAGCACCCTGACCCTCACGGGGCACCCCCTCCCCCTACCCCACACTCTGACACTAATTCAGCGCAATCTTCAGGACAGGCATCAGCACAAGCTGGTGCTCAAGATGCTAAGGCTGCTGCACAGAAGGACGGATCCCAAAACGTTGCAAACAAGGGACCTTCTGCTGATGATAACTCGCTGTCCTTCAGCTCCAGCTCCGGAAATGGACCAAGCAGTAGACAATGTTCGTTTACTGTGTCAAACCCTAACACCTTCCAGGCATCTTCTGATGGATTTGGATATCCTACGTAAGTAACGTGCAGCAAAGTTTCATAAAGGATATCAAACGAAAGTACTATATACTATATATGTATGTTTTCTCGTTTATTAAAACCAATGTAAACAACACGTTAATTTTCTAAAATGATGTTTGACAGATAATCACCATTGCGGTCGGGGCAGCCCCCATACAATTGTGACGTCAAAATTACGGATGTGTTGTAACAGTTTACTCAGCCATAATATTTTAAATAAGCATATTTCTATTAAATTTATCTTAAAGCATGGCGGAAAAAAATTAACGTTAAAAGACACATATAGTTAATGTTACAGTCATGAAAAAGGAAATTTTCAACATATAATAAATAAGAAATGAAAATGATTCAACATGCTAATTCATGAAACGCATAAGACATCTTGTGGTGATGACGACATTGCATCTCAGTTGCAGCCAATATATAACTATCAAGTAACAAAACGGTGTTTTATTCATCTTTAACCTGCAGATTCATGGTCGAGGGGGCTGCACAGAACAACCCTCTTGCCAAGGAGCTGTTTAAGAAGATGAGCCAGTCAAAGAACGCAGGGGGAGAGCACTTCGTCGTCCCTCCGGGCGCCAGTGGACCCTCTCACACCCCAGGATTTGCGGGCGCCGGAAGACGTATCCCCGGTATCGCTGAGATCGGACAAGCCGTGGGTAATCCGAGCCCCCAGGGTCTCGATATCAACTCTATGTTTGACAAGATCGGCCAGCACGCCAATAACGAGAATTTGGGAGAATTCCCACACGACACACCGAGCTTCCCCGACCACGCCATCAATCCAGGTAGGCAATTTGGACCCGGTCAGCTGCAGTCGTCCTTTAAGAGTCGTGATCCTTTCTCAGGCGGTGACGGTGGACTCGGAGGAGTTGGAGGATTTGGAGGTTTCCACTTCAGGAAAAGGAGACAAGCTGAGTGAGTGATATTTTTACAATGAATTTGTCACAAACCATTTAAGGAATGTCACAATCTGCAGATTGTTTAAACAATCTACAAATGAAAAAATAATCTAAGATTGTTTATTGTGACCATTTATCTATTGCACGGACGAAACATATAGTATTGATTATGCGACATTTTATGATTTATGCTCTTTGCGCAATATCACGTCGTTTGTATTATCAAGTGAGACCATTGTCGATACAGATACTACACTGTGTAATTTTTTCAGAAATTTCGAAACATTAAAAGTTATATTTCTATATCTATTTCTAAATTTGTGACGTAGGAAATTTGGTAAACAGCTGTTCCTTATGATAAGTCTGAATTTCACTAAAAATGCTTATTACATTTTGGTTTACATTATTATTTATTCTTAATGTTAAATATATATTGTAAATGATACACGATGAAATATCCGCTTCCAGTACCACCTACGGTTTAGGCCAAGGCTTCAAGAACCAGCTTGAGACTGTGTGTCCCTTCAAGAGCGACTACATCCGCAAGTTCAAGAAACACAACAGTGATTGCTACGTATATAAGCCTGAGATCCAGGGTCATAAACTCGCTACTTGCAGGTGCGTTCATTTCTGGGTAAAATAACCTTAAATACTAAACATGGTCAAAAATGGTAAAATAGTTCTGGTTTTTTTTGTGGGAACACTTTCGACTTTGTCTACCAATGCACTGTAAGTCCATATCACAATCTGATTTCACTAAAGTCCTTATTTTCTAAATCATATTAGCTTAAAATGTTTAAAATGACTATCACTTTCCCATCGGAAGGAATTCAATGTTACTTTGCCGATATAACTAGTAAGGCAAGTCGTAGAAAAGTTTATAAGGGTACCGATTTCTGCAATTCAATATCGAGGGCTAAAATGCAAGCGAATTATGAAACCTGACAGGGGAAATTGATGAAAATGATTAACCGTTTGCCTAGCTTGTTCAGGGACAGTGACTTAAACCATTCATTTATATGTATGTAAGGTTGGTTTGTACTCGTTGCAGCCAGGAGAAGTGTGGACATTGTGGGGGTTCGGGCAGGTGCGTGGCCGAGAAGCAGTCGACTATGATGTGGGCCTACTGTCAGGCCGGACCCAATGCACGTAAATTGGAGCTGGAATACGTAGAATATCCAGCATACTGTGTGTGCAAAACCATCTCATGTTGAAACGATCTGTAAACATTGTTACGAAACGTCTTTCAAATTTGATAAACAGACCATTTATTTTCATAATTATATCTTAAGATATAAAAGGGAAATTTCTTGTTTAAACATACTGATTTGGTCTATAAGTAGCCTTGATAAAAACTTGACTTCAGCAAAGTTTACGCAAATTCAAGTCAAAATGATGTTTTATACAATGCAAATTCCCATTTATCATGCTAACTCTTTGTTTGTAATAATTATTCAAGGTCATATACGAAGTATGAGTACGAAATACATTCTGTCTTTTTACAAAATAAATTGTGGAAGATATGTGTTTTAGTTTTTCATTTGCGTTCTATATATTATGACGGCTATCAATGTCAACTGAATCGATATATTCATCAAATAGCTGTAACTATTATAGTGTTTTCAGTGCCAGCAAGTCAAGCCAACTATGTAACTCGGCTCATGTCTTCTCACATAATCGTTGATCTCAAATGTTACCCCTTGGTGAAAATTTGCAACATGGATAACTGTTCTTTAAATATTTGTATTCATTGCCAGGAAAGCAATTATAGGTCATAGGCATTCACTTTACTTAAATCTCTATTGATGTTAGGTGTTCTTTACACTTTCCGTCTGTATGCAAACGTATGTATCTTTGATGTCGTACTTTTATTGCAACATGATGATAGAGGAACTGAGTTCGGGTCGTTATACATATCGAGAGATGTGCATTATCCGAACATCTGTTGTAAATTAGGAAACAATGTTGTATGTTTGTGCCTTTAATATCTTTCAATCTTTCAAATAAATGTGAGTATCGCAAACTTAAGTTTCCATCACTGTTAGATTAACTTAAATTGTGAAACCATGTCGCTGATTGCACAATTACCTAAGATTACAAGACAGAGGTTGCCAACTACCAGGATTACACCAGAAGAAATGATAGGGCTCCGATCTGTCGAGCAAGAATATTTATACGAATCATCGGACGAAAAAAAGACGAATGTACAATGAAAGAAAAATCGGTTTGGACACTTCGAAAAAAAACTCCATCATTCTAACCATTTGAAAACAAAACTAAAAAATATAACCGCTTATATATAGCCGCTTCATGATACACAAATCTAATACACCAGCGTGTTATATATCGATTCAGAGATTCTGTTGTTTGGTACAACCATGGATAAATTGAAATACAAATCAACTCAGCATGTGCTTTTTTAAAGTGACTTAACTAATACTTTACAATAATATTACCAATTTACACTATCTATCCACTCTGACATAAAGAGCCAGGTTGTATTCGTCAGTGTATGTAGATATACATGGATAAGCTCAATGACAATATGATGAAGACACACGAAGAATCAAGGAGGCTATTATGAATCCATGGAGTCTAAGGAAGCGTATTGAATTATTAACATTACGCTTCGAACATCATAGTAATCTAATTGCAGCTAAGCAGACAAAATAGATCGAGATGTTTGGGATTGTCACTAGCATTATTAGTCTAATTAAGTCATTAGTTAATTGTTAAACGTTGCAATGGGAAGTGGTTTTAAGAGAATTTTTTCTCTTGTAAATTTCTTCAGATCGAAATTTATTGTCATTTTATGTCCTTGGAGTCACGATAGTGTAAAATGTAAAACCTTTTGATTGGATTTGGCGGTTTGTATCGAGCATTTTATTTTGAAAATCACCTCACAGAGATGTCGCTATCACAAAATGTCCACACGCCACCAAATACACAGCGCTAGCATTATTAAATATGCCTTCACCAATTGTATGTTGCAGAATATGTTTTAAAGCTAATTATAAATGTTAGTACAAATCATTTAAAGTTGTCCTTCCTATAATTAGAATATACTTCTTTTTATCCAGGCAATGGGTGTTTTTCTTATTGTAAGACGAAAAGGCTTAGTTTTTTTAGAGGAAACAACAAAGGAAACACTAGGTCACGTTATCACTTCATGCAGTCATAATAGGCGGGGTGTCATTCTAAGCCATTTGATTTTTCTTTGTTTTTCGTCTCAGCGTTGTTATAGAAGAGAAAAAAAGTGAAAATGTTAATGCAAGCAAGGTTTCAAAGTAGGAAAATGTATCTTGATTGTACTATTTAAGTATATGGTTATGTAATTTTCTCTAGATTCATTTTTGCACTACGGCTTATAATACATCAGTAACTTTACTTCATATTCCTTGCTGCTGTGAAAATTTAAAATGTTCAAAATTATGTAACATACAGCGCCGAATGAAGAATCAATTCAAATAATATTTTATTTTATACAATCATACATATTGTCTTTGCCTAATGTCACAATCACGGCTTAAACGTAATTGTATCATCTGATAATTTGGCCATTGTCAAGTGATAACGTGTTAAGTCATTTCCTAGGCTGGTTTAAACATATTTATTTCATGAAAAATTACATGAACTGGATTGGCCAACAAGCTCAACAGAACTTATGTGAAGGCCGCTCCAACAACAAATATACATGAAACATGAACATGACAAGAACAATAACAGCGAACATGGTACAAATATGTTCCAATTATGACAAACCAAAGTGTATTAGAAATGATGGTGAAATGCATTTGTGAGGCTGCGTTTCCTAGATTTCCTAGATTTCCTAGGCCGCGTACTCACACTACATTAAGACAAGCTTTGTTTGCATAATTTATATAATTATTATTACATAATTTACCAATCCTCCCGTTAAAGAATACAACTCAATGGCAAATATTTTCCATGTCATTACAAGCGAGACCGAAACAAGATAAATGACACAGAAAAGCAAAGATAACACATTTCAATTCGAATTAAAAGGGGACTTATATGATAAGATCGAACAACTGACAACCGTTATAAGTGTGAGTTCTATAATCTGAGGATTTAATCAAATAAGTTTATCAATATGGCGATTTTGGAGAAGGTTTGACACATATTTTAATCAGAAACTCGAGAACATACTCTGAAGCGGTCGTAAAATACCAATGACCACACAGTATTAGTTATTTTATTGTGTCATAAGCGACAGATGCTATCCACTACAATTAAGTTACCAACGGATGGATATTGCGTCTTTCTCCCGTTAAATTTTGTTTAAAATATTCCGAAGGCTTTAACATGTAAAATCATAACCTCATTTATGGAACACAACTTTCATACTGGAAAACAACTCGCCTCTTCGTAGCACACGATAAAATTACAACGAAAACGTTTACCTGTAACACGAAGTCATTACCAAGAAATCTTGCCGTTATTAACCATCTCAAAGTTACAGTATTTTCCGACTAAATCTTCAAAGTGATACAGAATTTATATCAAATTGACACACCTCAACACCTTCAAAGTATTCAATTGGTCTTATTCATGTGATCAGAATTACGAGACGGCCTTTCGATTGACCCTGACTCTAGCAATTCGAAGCTTTCTCAGCGTTAACACAAACTATGTTTACGATATCATGCCTAATTATCAATAGATCCCTAAGTCTCGCTCAGGAAATACTAATATTTAGGTATACTGGTAGTACACATAGTATGACATGAACATTCTATATGTATAATCCCATTATTGGATTACGACCAACTCGGGCCCTAGGTGTAAGTAACACTTCAATAATCATGACACTGTTTAATCTAGCGCCCAATATCCAATAGACGGAAATCAAACCGACGCCTCCTGATTTAAAGTCAGCGTGATTGGATGTAAGTAAAAAGCTGATGACCTACAAATGAACGTCAAAAGCCTAAATGTGGACAACAGAATCATCAAATCTTCAATTCTGAATCCCCATTGCTCGAAAAATCTACACACAAGAACTCAGCTTTCTAGGCCTTTTCCTGCTAGACAATATAATGAGGGTAGTATAGACAATGTAATGAGGGTAGTATTTAGGGCGTTGCCCCTGTGTCCGTTATCAAGAACAATAGAATAACAAAAATGCCAAATCTGTCACGATTAACTATGGTGTATGATGTACAGTTGCTTACAGTAAAATGGAGCTTCAATTATCTATTCAAAATTAGATATTATTCGTTTTTGTTTCGCAAATCCATGATGTCTCAAAACATACCAAATAACATGACATTTGCACTAGGTTACGCAGATATATGAATAAAGTTATGGTATGCAGTTTGTAAGATTGAAAGAAAACCAGAGATATAGGCGATCATTTAACAAGATAAATATGTGTTCCTCTTTGACACAAAGACATTTTTCAAAGTAAAACGAATGTAACAGAACATCATGAAAACGCCTATCTTATCTTCTTTATTGTATTGATGTTATGTAAGAAGACATACCTCTAACCTGATCGATTACGTTCACTTCCCTTTCCATGTAGCACCCTCACAACTTTAGTAAGGCTGAATAATTGGAATGAAAGCATAGCTTAGTATGATCGTACGATTACATGATTATGAATGGAACATGTTTGATTCTCTACAGTATGTAAGGCTGACAAAGTTGTATTCATGCATTTTTAACTTTCTTGAGTTTGGAATAAACTGCATTCACACATTCCTGTAAATTGTACCAACTTTATTTTCGCATATTATATCCTTTCAACTCTACATCCTTTAAACTATTGCATTTTTAATTTCTACATTCCACCCCTTGCTCACATAGTTGCACTCAGTATTTGTATCATCACTATAATGATCAGTCTGAATGAACAATAAACATCATTTCAGAACGATGCACGTTTGATCCTGTAATGCACAGATATCGAAACTGAAAGCATACAGCACCCTCAAGCAGCATTCAAGGCGCGGTTAAACAGCATAAGCTTGTAATACCTAGCTGTCGTAACACTGTCAAAATGACCAGCGTGTGACAAGCATAAAATAGCCATGACTGTAAATTAAAGATCTGTGTGTTGTTTATAGCCACTAATAAGTTTTAATGGGTTTTAGGAGACGGTGAACATCAATCTATTGACGTGAATCGTCTCGTGTAGAGGACACGGGCGCAAATCTACAATGACATTAAATACTTTTTGATAAGTTTGTTGCAAAAATATTGGATTTTCGTGTTCACATGAATACGAAATGCAGAGATATCGATTAAATGGTGGTTATCCTTGTGGGAACGGTAGCAGTCAGATCTACCCACTAGATTGACAGTTTTGTTGATGGAACGGCTTCCTGCACTATGGTGACAGACAGGGTGAGTTTCTTTCTCTGTTCAAATTCGAGTTTCAATACGTTAAAATTGTAAACAGACTTCCTACTTACAAAAATGCTTTGTATATTAATTCTTAAAGGTTCTGATAAAGTAAATTTAGTTCAAAGATATCCAAAGATGGATAACAATAAAATAGCGTATGATATGAAGCCAAAGCCGTGATTTTTTGCTTGTGACTGTAAAACCGTTTGAAAAATATTCCCACATGTCTCTTGTTTGGAACATTTTTCTGGAGAATAAGGGGAACCTGGCAATGTCGATTGATGTCTCTATACCCTCACCACGATCTATATACATTCGAGGTATCAATTTGTAATTGTTCACTTTGAGACTTCCGTTTGTATAAATGTAAAAGCATACAACTAAATACAATAGAGTAATTCTATTCTGTATCATTATAAAGTCATATAAGTTGTCAAAGTTGTAATGTTTCATTTGAGATAATAATTGAATAAAATGTAGATAATACTGGTTTACATATTGAAATAAATATAGGGTGTCTAGATCTAAAACTTTTTTCAAAATATTTATGTTTTCACACAGCGAGCCTATGAAAACAGTGAAAACCTGATAACCAAATCCCCTTACTGTGAAATGTTGAAGTTTTAGCTTGATAATTACCAAGTGGATTTGATATGTATTTAGGTAACTTCAGAATCAAGAATAATTTTATTGGCAGTCATAAAACCGAGTATGTGGTCAGAATCTGATAGAAATATAAGGAACACCTGTACATAGACAACCTGAATGTCCTCTGTCGTGTTTACCTGCTGGGAATATTATACAGCACAATGGTTAGTGTGTTCCTTTGTCATTTGTTATAGTAAAGAATATTTTGTGTATATAGGGCATATTCAGTTATTTTAATTTAATGTAACTAAGACATTTAATATTAAACATTCTATAGTCGTTATAGCTTCCAATATGTACTTTAAAAACCTTGTCGAAAATGTTCATGTAAGTTTAAACTGAACTTGCAATGGCAAAACTTTTCTGCATTTGTTTTCTTAAACATTTTATAAATGGTTATATAGTAATAAACACGATTATCAAAGACATCCAATCTTTTCTCATTGTTTTTTTTTTATTATAACTAAATGAATAATCCGAATTATCCGTGATTTGTTCAGTTCCAATGTCATATCAACATTATTTCTTTAAACGATACTACAACTTACTGGTGTCAATTCATAGCTAGAAAATTTGTCAACTTTTCAGCGTGGGCTACTGTTTAGTGTCGTCGCTGCCACGGCGCTGATTTTGTGTCGTGGCATGGACACTCACACATCACCACAAACGACGTCCTCTACGACCGAAAACGTGTCAGTGATACACAGTAGTACATCAACCGACCCTGCAAGTACATCTGACGTCGATACCACAACGACATCTACCACAACGATAGCAACAACTACATCGACCTCAAACCTTACCTCAACACAGACAAGTGAGGCTGTCACTACGACAGAGCCATCGCCTACCACGTCAGTACAGGACGCTGCCCGGAGTGCTGCCAATGGTGAGGTCGGAAGTTCATCGTCCCCTGCCGTCGATGTTACCAATAGTGGTGATGCTCAGCCATCTGCTCTAAGACAAGACTTCTCTTCTACGGATGAAAGAAAAGATTCGAAATGTTCATACAACTTCGTTAACAATAACAAATACAATCCACAAACTACAAAGTTTGATAACGTCAGGTAAGAGCACATCATACAAACATGAAATTATCTAGCTGTCATAAGTGTGGTCAATGTTTTAAATATAGATCAAATACACATCGACGGCAAAGCAGTCTAATCGTTAACTACTTTAAACTAAAATTAAATCCTTAGCATTTTCATAGTTATTGATGTAAAAACAGATCAAGAATTTGTTACCGTACACTGATTTTTTTTCTATGGATTCTTCCAGTGCCGCGATGGAGTTTGCCATAAAGAAGAGTCCCCTGGCCCAGTATGTCTTTAACAAGTACTTGGACCCAAAACCTGACGCCGCCCCTGCTTTTCAGGAAATCGCCATCCCCCAGTCTTCCCTGCAGGCTCCCCACCCATCAGAGTCGGAGTCTCTGCACCCCTCGCTGCCGGTAAAGGATGTTGGAACCCACCGGGCTGTCCATCCTAAACTGAAGAAATCACTCGGTAAACTAACTAAGGTAAGTAAATTACAGTACAATCAACTAGTCATATAGATAATGATGTTGATTATTGTGTTTTGGTGTTGATTAAAATGTTGGTTTTGGTACCTTTTTCTCTGAAGGGTTCTTGCATTATTGTAACATTGTAGCAAGAATGATACATTGAGGGAGAAATTGGTAATATTTTGGAGCACAGTTTGGGTAATATTTTTGTTTAAGCATTTATGCTTTTATAACATGAAGGGGTAAGGTTATTGAAAAGAAATTCGCTTGGTTATCTATATGTTTCACAAATTAAACATTTCACCCGACAGATCGAAGACCCCCCTAAAGAATTCGACGTTAACAAGATGTTCGCCAAGATCTCCAATAACGCCAACGGGTTCACGGGTGGAATAGGAAAATTCAACAACGTCATCCAACCCAACCGTCCTATCGGCTTCCATTCCAACTTTATGAAAGAGCATGATAACACAGGCTTTCTGAATGGCTTCGACACTATCTTCAGACGGAAACGGATGGCAGTGTGAGTCAAATCTGATAACTTTTCGAAACAGGTTGGCTTTAGTGCTCCAAATGTAATAATTGATTCCAACTGCAACACCTGCTCCCAGATGACCTTGATAATATTTATTTGGATTTAAACCTCTTCTAGTAATAACAATAGCTGACATCGATATGTATCTGTACCTAAAATTGAGTTGGTGAAATAAGGAAAATTTGTATCATAATTTATCAAATATTTTTAAAAACGTACAAACATTTATTCTTTAGTAGTAATATTTAATTCTTTATGACTTATGAAAATCGTGAATTAAAATAAAATCATGGCATTTTAGGGTTAACTAGTCATTACTGCTTTCATATATGTTAGTACGACATACTGTTTGCAGTGCAGGGAATTCATACCATTTTGTGACTGCTTGCAACTTTAATAAAATATGCCTCTTCGCGTGATCCTTGTATTATTTCATTTGAAGATTATAACTTCTTTTAGAGGAATTCTTGAAGCTGTTATGTTGAAGACGAAGAAGTTTTTATAGATAGTCAACTTGTTTCATTGCATGAAATGCAGGGTCAGAAGATTTAGAGTTGATTTTTGTTTGTTCATTAAGGTATACCAAATTTTATTTTATACAGACCACCACCCCCATCCGTGTACAGCAAACAGAAGCCAAAGTCGGTGTGTGAGCCGGACCGTCACATGGTGACAGGCTTCTACAAGAATGATAAGCTGTGTTACCTGTACAGGCCAGAGGTACAGGCTGTCGAGATGGACAAGTGCAAGTAAGCAGACAAATGCTGTTAATTAACTTCGGGGAGGTCTTTAAGAACTGTTGGGATAAGAGGGGGGATAATTTAGGGAGGGGGGTAAGAAATAAAATTGTATTGCAATGAGGCAGTCATGTTAATGATTTTTATGTCTTAAAAATTTTATTTGACGGTACTTCACAGGCTTTTGAATTTCCATTTCACAATATGTATTTCATCAAAGACACACTATTAACCTTTGATGCGTATACTGTAAAGGTTTATCAACAGAACAATTGTGCAATAATTATATCGAACCATGCTAGATATAAGGTGATACGTAATTACATGATAAAAATGTTTTTAAATAGTCACTCATTTAAAAAGGTATGGCATTAGTTTCATTAGAATTATAATTCAACTGTTGACTTATGGGATGCTTGAAAACGTCTTATGGTTCAACGGCCTATTCCTCTTTCGATAAAATGACAAAAACCTGTTCATGACGTTAAGGCGCCGAAAAATTGTAACTTATGCTGAAAAATGGTTGTGACAAATGCATATGTGCACATATGGAAAGTATGACAGAGGTTAGGATTCAGTTTGTAGAGGTAGTTAAAATATATGTTTAACCAGAGACTCAGAAATGTTGTAACTCATGTTTGCAGACAGACCGAGTGCAACGTGTGTTCAGAACACGGTTCAGCCGAGTGCGTATCCCAGCATCTCTCAGCCTGGGTGTGGGCCTACTGTCCTCATCAGGGTCACGTGATCACACCCGAGTATATGGAGTACCCGGCCTACTGTAGCTGCATGGTCATCAAGTGTTGATGCACTTATAGTGTAAATAATAAAGGTCGATTGGGTTCTAAGAGTGTCCTTCTTGTTGTGTTATTTGTATTCAATACTATTTTAATAATAGCTTATCTTAAATATATTTTAGTATCTGATCAAGTACAAGTATATGGTTAGGAAGCGGAAATCTTGTGAATCAGTGAAATTAGATGGGTTTCTTGTTTGACGGTTAAAGGTCATCTCTCACAGTTTCATAGAAAATTATTTTATAAAACTGTATTTGTCTTTGACACGTGTACAAGTAGAGAATTTTGGATTATGTTTAAATCATCCTACAATACGTTTGTTTTTCAGAATATTCTATCATTTAAAATATTTTTAAAAGTCTTTCGTTTTCATATCAAATTAAGCATATGCATGTTCTCAAGAAGACATTCGCTGGTCCATTACTACTATATGCTATTAATATGAACTATTCAACACAACCAACCCACTTTTTTATAAAAGCTCTTAATATCGCTTTAGGGTGAGCAACTTCTGAACATTTTCTGATTTACCAAAAGAAATCGACTTTACACCTTTATAATGTCACTATACAGAACCGTTACAGAAATAGTTATTGCTCTTTGATAAAGTGACACCATTGACAAAACCATACCTAACGGCTTGAAATGATCCCTCTTTGATATAGAAATGGTTAGAAAGTAAACAACCAATAAAATAACACCGTGAAAACCGGCGAATCAGGATTTGGCAAATGTAGGAGCCAAACACTACCAACAACACTAAATTGGATAAAGTTTAGTTACACTTATCGTAAATCAGATTGTTTTTATTTCATTCGTAGGTAACTATTCAATCTTAGAGAAGAAAGCAACGTTTTCCTTGTACCAACAGCTGACAAGGCAATCAATCAGTCACTTATTTCAATAGAAGAATATTCGCCCAAGTCAGTCAGTGCAAACAGCATGTTACTCCGTGACATTTTTATATGTTGTACTTGAATGTAAAATTTAGGGCGTAACTTTTTCAGTAATGAAAAATTCTATATTAAAGGTCACTATTGCCAGTTATCTTTGCCAAAAAATATTTCTGCACTTGTTTTCCATCCAATATAAGTTAATCAAAAATATGATTTAATAAGAAGAAAAGACACACAAGATCCAACCCGATTATCTGTATTGGAAGGAAAATAATCAAGTGAAAACAGTATGCGACCATTTCAGTGTGAACAATTTTCAATCATTCTAATTACGAAATAGATTCGCGTAGCTTAACATAATTTTCGTTTAAAAAGCCTTGTATTAATAAGACAAATTGTCTAGCAATAGGCATTTTTTAAATTTCCGTTCAAAAGGTCACTATATTTCTTACAAACTGTGCTATCGTGTCTTGAACAGAACACTGTTTAGAAGAATTGAATGTTGTGCATATAAGGAGGAAAAAATAATTATCGGATATAAGTATGCATTTTGATCGAAGGACTTATGAAAGGGAAGATAGCCGTCTACAACCGATCGCAGCTTACATACTTGATCAATACTTTCATCGTGTACATCTAAACAAAAGTTTTTTACACTGTTCATAAATTCGTAATCATAAATTTGCACACGGGTAACGGTATGTTCGTCAATCCGGAAATACTTGTTTAACAAAACGTTTACAATTACGTTTACATAAATGTGGAATACTTGACAGATTGATATTTACGTACCTACATTATTTAGGACAACATGATGTGTTTGAAAAACTAACTTTAGTCCACCTATTTCACCACAAAATAGGATTTTTTTTACCTTTCAAAACAACGTGAAAGAAAATTGGCATATTAAATTATTTTATGTCAGCCAATGAAATACTGAGTGATAAGCTAACAAGGTTGGTTATTTCAGGGTAATATACCTGAATGAATGTATCCTAAATTATCATTCTTTGCTGTCAAATTTCATATACAAATCAAAGTATCCCGGGTTCACTCGTTCGGTCCATAAGATTGCCCTTAAAAAACAAATAGTATCATAACAAATTGGTAAAAGACAACAATATTTTGACGATTCATTTTCTCTCTAACAATGCGAGTTTGAATTAATAAGGCAAAACCCAGACATAGTTACACAAGCCCATATCAATCAATACATTTAATCAGGACGTGAACGTACACCGTGTAACAATACACATTATTACACTTACAAATACCATATGTAATAATGTTTCTTTGTTAATAGCATCTCAAACACCATACAACAAATATAACAATTATTAGTTTTCGATTGAAACTCGATCAATATCCTTACGTACATCTATTCAGATGTCAAAATTACACGTCTTATGTACAAAAATACCAGTTAGTTAAGTTGACCAAATAGTATCAATAATAATCATTTCTGCTGTATGTTAAGATTTACCTTTTGTGACAGGAATGTGTAGAGTTGATTTTATTTAACATATAGATAGAACGTCTGTATTTGTGTTTCCCAACATACATTATACTGACCATGAAAACAAAAGGACAAGTTTCTACTCATGATACCAGGCAAAGGCTTACTGAATGAAAATAATATCGTATGGAATAATACATCCACCATGCTATTATACACCTGGAAGAAAATATTGCACCAAATGTTGATTTCTTTCTATGTTCTGCAACTCATATGAACGCTTGATTGCTTTTCCAGTCATATTAGGAACTTTCCAAACAAATGCACCACCGGACCATAAAGATACCATTGACACCATTGACAGCTCAGCGTTATGTTCAGTAAATGGGGAGACTTTTGCGAAAAATGTTCATGTTTACAGTGGTTACTGATTTTATTTCATTTTGTCTTCAGTTGTTGCTCTAAGTTAGTAAAGGCCGACATCCCCTCTATTACTCGAACGTTGTTTAACTAAGGACTTTGATTTTTTAAGAAGGTTAATGCTATGACCTTTTGAAATAAATAACATGGCCATTGGAGAAGTGTTTGTTTGTTTTCATATCATTATCAATACGCTAAGAAAAACACTTCAAAATGAATAAGATACTAATCAATCGTCAGTTATTTCTATCACGACTCTTGTGCAAAAGAAGGTGATGCAATATTCATTCGATGTGTATCTAAAAACAGAGAATTATGAAAATCAAAATTTTCATTTCATTTAATTATGCAACTTCCATAGAGTTGAACTACATCTCAAAGTTCGTTCACCGTTTCATCAGGAAATAAAAGCGTGTATATAATTTTATGTCATTCTCGATAATATGCTACGATGTTAGCGAAAGGCGAAAGATTCTCTGATCAAACTTTCGAAATTTCATTGTATTTTTTCTGTCCTTTTCGTAGACTCTTTTCATAAATTTTCGGACAATATGGATTGGAAACATTGTATCAATGTATATAAACTGAGGCAATTAATGTACATTTGGATGTTTAGTAACTTTAACAGCAATTTATCATATTTTGGTATGTGGTGATGTTAGGCAATGGACACAATAGCAAAACAACTAAAATTAGTTTCTGGCTACAAAAGAACACAATGTCTAAAGATTTATAACTTTAACCAAAGTATTCTAATTTATCTTATATTTCATAACCCATTAGTGCTAAGCCTATACTTTTCCTAATTGAGTTTCACAGATTCTTATTTTGCGGATTTCGTAGTTAGTGACTACTTAATGCAACATGATAATAATTTCAAACAATGTTATATAACTCTACGGCGGAAATACGTGAATACTTTAAGGGAAACTGATATGGGATCTTTCTTGCAGGTAGTTTGTTAAAATGTATTAAATGCTAATAAGGAGGGGGTGCAATTGTTGGTCAAATTTGCATATAAGACTGATTTGTTCAGCAATGCATAAATAGAGAAACTCTACCTCATGTAACAATGACGCAAGAAATGCTTTCATATGTATATCCTGAAGCAACTGGAATAGAAAATTGAAATGCCAAAGCAACATTAAACATATTTTTACAACAAATTATGTAACAAAATCTGAAAGAATATTGTCCTTGAATGCAACGGTTTTGCATATCCTAAAGCCGTCATGCTTTGACAAGAAAATTTTATTTGTATGTATTATTACATCATTGGGTTTGACATACTTTGTATCGCATTGTTATGGTTGAATCCGCTTCCATTTTTATTTAGTGAGAAGATTAGTGACCATTTTACTTAGATTATTGCAAATAGCATGATATCACTAAAAAAATGTTTAAATATCTATCGTTGTGAAACACCAGGTTGATGTTTAAAAAATCATCTAATCAGACACCTTGTTACTGTAGCAACTGACTATTTCCTGCAGGTGATCAGCCTAATAACATGGAATACATGATTTAGGGACACAGAGAATGTTGGTTGAGCAAACATTTAAGATATTTTCAATACTTTCCTTTTATAATTAAGTACTTATTGTTGCTGTATAAGGCTCAATTTAGTGACAATAAAACTGCTAACATCATGGCTTTGGATTGAGAAGCGGACTGTGTAAATCAAATGGCATACGCAAATGAGTCATACAGACTTCTGGAAACTGTTCTAAAGTACAAAAAAGGGTAACTATTAGATGATAGCGTTGGCTATGTCTTATAACTAATGTATATGAAATCTAAAGTAAAATCTCGGCTTTTAATCTGTACAAGACATTTGCTCGAATATATGCGACGTTTTTTTTAATGCTTTAGAAAGTTAAATTAAGTGATCTGAAAACTAATCAGTCTACACCATATATTTGCACAAAAGCCAAATAAAATTTAGAAAAAGTACTCTATGTCACTTTGATATACAATGTTTTACTTTATAATGTATATCCCTTCGCGACAAATATCAATGCTTATCACATCTCGAGAAGAAAATACTAACGTATTTTCAATCTATTTATAATTCAAAACAAACAGAATTAGTACATAAAAGTTATACTCATTAATGTGTAAATCTTTGTCGGAAGTACTTAACAGATTACTGTCGGTTTATAGCAATTTTGGTCCTTATTAGCTGATTATTTCAAATCCGAAAATTTGAATTAATGTAACAAGAAATCTAAACCATTATAACATTCACATAAACACAGCACAAACTCGTGTGAACAATCTCAACAACAGGGTTCTTCTTTGTAGTTAATATGAATTGAATTGCAAATCAGGTTCATATAGGAAAAGCTTGTGTCTTAACATGACCATAAATTTCCTAACAACTGGATTTGTTGTCAGACATTCAGACTTATGGGACAATAATTGTCCTCAGCTATACTTAACAATCCATAAAACTTTTGACGGACAATTACTATATATAATAGATACACAATCTATCATTTTATTGCGACGAACTGTTACATGGTACAACGATGACACTTGGTATGGTCCACACTGTCTGATCACCCCCAGCTGATGTTGTGGGAATTATAATCACCTCATCTGCCTATCAATCTGCGGTCCTGTTCATGGTTATAATCGAAGTTTATGGACACTTAAACTTTATAGAGAAATAGCCTACACTTTAAAAGCATTTACACACAACCACTGTACAAGCAAAGCCATTCACACTGAATCGGGCCAAAATGAAGGTAAGTGCATCTTTCACCTTCACAATAAGAAAGAAACTATTGTTAAATGCAAAATGAGAGCCATGTTATGATTGTTTTATTGCCTTGTATACACACTAGTGTCACATGCAGATGCATTTTATTACTTTTGATAGGTTACATATTTTTATTAATTTTTACGTTATATGAAGTATATTTTCATTCTTGTTGTAAAGATAAATAAACACTGATATAACAGCTCAATCAGTCTGTTCGTAAATTTTAAGGGCTGTTAGCTCTTTTATTATCAGTTCAATTTTACTGGTCGCTGTAAGGCAGTATCAGTTCGCTTTCAATACTTTAGTATTTTAGCACCTCAATGAGAGGACAATTGGTTTGCGTTAGGTTTTGGAATTGTTGTTAATCCAATATCTGTTTAGGTTTAGAGAACATTCAAATTTTTCTTCAACTGTCAGATTTTAGAGATGTGTTTTTGGTAATCGATTGAAGAATTAGTCTCAGTTTTGAATAGTTTGATTCACAACAAAGTGACCGTATATTTTGTTCACTTTTGGATTTTGTGCCACACATCTGAATGAATGAATGCGAATGAACGATTTTAGCAGAAACCTTCAATATCAATACTTCTCGCAGTTTTATTCCCCAGGCTTATGCTTTGGATTTTGACAAATTCAATAATGCTTTCTTATTTCGTACTATTTCTGACGATTGAAGCTTGGACAAAGCATAGGTTTTGATATATTGATATGTTTATTTACAAACAATTTGCAGACAGATTTCCACTTTTATTTCACTTTCAACAAAATTCAATTCATTGTCAAATGAATCACCTCACATATCATTATGTTAACAATAAATTAGGTATAAACCTGTTTTAAATAAAAAATTAATCGATTAATAGCTCTTAATATTATTAATATAATTGATTATTGGGATTCATTAAAATTTAACAATATAAGAAAAAGCAAAACAGGCGGTTAAGGACAATGTCACGTAAAATCGTTTAATATAGAAACATGTCTTCAGTATTTAGGTTCTCCAACTTTCAAGTAACCCTAAAATTATTGCAACTCGGGATAATTTGATTGATTGATTAGTGAACCTTATTGATATAATCTTGACAATAGTGCAGATACAATAAATTGATATATGATAATGAAATGATATATTTTCAGTTACAGTTTATTAGTTTATAAAATGTTTGATTAGTTGGTGCCGATTTTGTTTAATAATAAAACGGATTTGTTTATGCTATTATGGAAAGACAATTTCTTTGTGTATGCAAAATACTTTGGCGGGGGGTTCATTTTGCGATCGTCTCGATCGTGCGATTTTCTCCCTCTTCCCGTATTTTATTTCTTACTCTTTGAAGCATTGCATGAAATTAATGACATGTCTGCATCGACAAAGTGCTAGGAGCCGATAATAGTGGCGAAAATGAATTTACTTATATATACTTATATCACTAAGAATGCAACGGAAGAACGTTTTGTAGCTAAAACCGAAGGATTAGAATAGTTGTACAAATACCGTAGCGACGACAAAACCTCAACACAACCTAATACTGGTGAAGTTATCCATGTCTGACTTTCATTGATACAATCTACTAGTCAAATTTAACTATCGATTATATTAAAATGGTATGAAGTTTTTGAAGTATATAAGAAAAAGTGGAATCTCAAATTCATGACTGAAAAATATGTTTACTCTATGTATGAACACTATATAATATAAAGAATAAATATTAATTTTCTACAATGAAGTTCGGATAATTTAACCTTCACGTAATCTACCATTAGAAAAAGTAATTTCTTTATGCTTATCAATATTTTAGTTTATCTCTTTTTTACAACTATATTGACTATTTAAGTTTTGTAAGTTGTTTCAATGATTCCCTCTTACGGTAATAACCAAATATGTTTCAGGTCCTTATCGCAATCTGTTCTCTGTTAGCTGCATGTGCTCTTGCCAGCGATCAGTTTAGCGTCTACAGCAACCAAGTCCCCGGAGTCCGCGGTGTCGGGTCTGTAAACGGCAGGTCTGTCGGGGGACAGGGTTACCAGAATCAGAACCAAAATCTGCATGGAGGCAGTTCCGTTGGGGGACAGGGCTTCAACCGGAACCGGGGAATTCACAGGGGTAACCTTGTTGGCGGAAGGTCTGTCAACAATATTGGAGGACAGGGTTACAGCAACCAAGGGTCTATCGTCCACGGAAGCGGGTCTGTTGGCCAAGGCTATCAAAATGGCGGAAGTAACACCTTCAACTCCGGAAATGCTCATTTGTTGAACCAAGGCGCCCGGTCACTCGGCAATGGTTATAACTCCCAAACAAACAAACAAACCGGGAACTTCAGATCTGGGGCTCATTCGGGTGGTGTTGTAGGCAACAATGGCTATAACGGAAACGTAGGCTCCGGAAACGGTTTCCAGGGCACTTTTAGGCCTGTTCAGGGTATAAATCACGTAAGTGGACAAAACAATTTTGTAGGTGGGGTTGCTCGTAACAATCTTGGAAGGTCTCATGCTATCGGCAATAAGGGCGGTATAAATTCCAATGGTTATTCAAATGGTAACACAGGCGGACGAATTGTTTCTGGCTCAGGTAATATCGGTGCACAGGGTATCTACAGTGGTACTGGAGTTAGACCAGTTGGCAATGTTGGGTCTGTTCACAATAATAACGGCATTTCAAGAAAACGCGGTTTCGTAAATCAGGTATCAAACAATGGTTACCAAAACAATGGTGTCTCTAATGTCCATGGCAACAATAACGGAATTGCAGACTTCCATGGGCAAACTGATGGGCATTTCAATGGAAACGATGGGTTCTCTGACTTCAATAGGGGCATTGGAAATAGCCATTCAATCGGTACCTCGAATTTGGGCAATGGCTACAGTGGAAACACTAATAGATTGTCAGCTGTTCATAGGAACAATGTTGGTAATGTTGGAATCAGCCGAAAGGGTGGAATAATTGGATCCAATACAAACCAACAGTACAGGGGTAATGGGGGTGTCTCTAATGTCCATAACGTAGGTAATCAAAGACGCGTAGGATCTGGTAATGGCTATAACAATAACAACAATAACGGAATTGTGCATAATGGCATTTCGAATTTCCAGAGTAAAAACAGTCTAGTTGGTTCAAACAATAGAAACAGGGGAATACATAACGTAGGAAATCAGGGAAACCTAGGTTCAAATACTGGATATAACAATAACAATGGAGTTTCAGGCATTGGCGGTAAATCTAACAAATTTTCTTCGTCTCATGGCACCAATGGCATAAATGATTTCAATGGTAAAGGGCTTAGCGGGTTTAATTCAATTGGAAAACAGGGATCATTCAGCTCTGGTAATAACGGAATTTCTACCATTCATGACAATAACAACAATTTTGGCGACTTCCATAGTGCTGGAAACGGTTTCTCTGGTGCCAAAAATAATGGTTTGGGAGGTATTACTGATAACGTTCATCAGGGATTCGGTTCAAGTGTTCACAACGATGATATTCATAGTATCAACAATAATAACATCGGTAATAATGCTGTGCATACTGGAAATTCTAACAACGGTTATAGGGCTAACAATGGTATTTCGAACGGCCGTAGCATTAGAAGGAATCCACTTACTCAAGGAAGTTTCAGAACCAACAACGGTTATAGTGGCAATAATGGCATTTCTGGTGTTCATGGCAACAACAATGTTGTTAGACCACACGTCACCAACAACCAGATTAGCAATAACGGTTACAGCGGCAATGGTCAAATCATTGGGAATCAGGGTATCGTGAACTCAAACAGAGGTTATGGAAACAATGTTGGCTCTGGAACACATGGTATCGTAAACCAGGGTGTAGTTGGCTCCAACAATGGATACAGGAACAGCAGATCCGGGATTAATAATCTCGGTAACCAAGTAAGTTATGGAAATGGGGCACAGGTGCACAGGGGCAATGGTATCTCAGTTATCAACAATAACGTCAATTCTAATAGGGGTCTGGTAAACAATGCGGGTTATAGTGGCCGAAGGGGAAATGTTGGAGGAGTGAATAGCGTTGTCGGTGGCCGCGGCAACAATGGTTACAACAACCAGATAAGTGGCGGAGATTACATTGGCAACAACGATAGAGCCATTGTAAACAACGGGTACAAAAGCGGTAATGGTGTTGGAAATGTTCACAACAATATCAATGGCGCCCATGGGAACATAATCAACAATGGCGTCCGTCGAAATCTAAACCCGAATAATTTCAATAGGAATAACAACGTTCGTTACCAAGGCAACAACAATAACGTCGGTTACAGCAATAGAAGAGCAGCTGTTCCAATTGCGAAGTCAGGAACAGGAAACTTTAACAGAAATATTCACAGGGGTCAACCTAAATCTGGAAGGGGGTCAGCTTCGTTGAATAAGAACTGTTTCAGAAATGTTGATCTTGGCAAAGACTTTGACTTCTCTGACAAGGCTGATGGTTTCCCCAGGTACCCACAAGACTGTTGATCGTGTCTGGTTATTTATAATATAGTAAATATGGTGGCATTTTCAATGTTTGGTGTCTGTGTTGTATTTGTATCGTGGAACTAGACCACGTATTGTCTTCGTGATCAATTAATGTTTTCATGCATTAACCCTTAGCAGTAGTCATGGCCGATGCGTGTGTTCACGCAATAACCCGTAGCAGTAGTAGTAACTAATGCCTTTGTATAAGCATTAACCCGTAGCATTAGTAGTGAACCATGCCGGCGTTCACGGATTGACCCGTATTAGTTGTGGTGAACAATGCGTGTGTTCAGGCATTAATCCGTAGCAATAGTCGTGAACAATGCATGTGCAATGCGTGTGTTCACGCATTAATCCGTAGCGTAATGGTATTTGTAACACTTGTAATTGTGACCAATGCGTATGTTCACGCATTAACCCGAATCAGTAGTCGAGACAAATAAGATTTGTAACGCATTAACCGGTAGCAGTAGTCGTGACCAATATTTGTGTATACGCATTAACCCATAGCAGTAGTAGTGACCAATGTGTGCGTTCACGCATTTACCCTTAGCAGCAGTCGTGACCAATGCGTGTGTTCACGCATTTACCCTTAGCAGTAGTAGTGACCAATGCGTGTGTTCACGCATTTACCTGTAGCACTAGTCTTGACCCATTAATTCGTAGAAGTAGCTATGTTCAAACAAGTTCACAATTCTTTGGATACATTGAAACCAAACAGTAAATGTAATCCCATAAAGAGTTAACATTTTTTAATCGATTCCACACCACACATATTAGCACTCAGCTTAACGTGGGCATTCAACGGTGACAAGAAGCTTGGTAGATCTCTGTGTTCAGGTAATATCGTAGTTGCAACTAACGAAGATCCCTTGGACTACTGCGGTTAGTAATATATTGATATTTACTATTACAAATACTCAAAAAGATTTCATGAATTTATGTCAAAACTTTAGTTTTCACAACACTAAACGTTTCTGATGGTAGGGAAAGTATTGTACGGGAGCTTCAAGGGCGGCCTCACCTTAGAACCAAGATGGGAATCGAGAGCGCCTTTGTGGCACAGGACTTCAACGTCTTGCAAGGGTTCGGATCTACAGGTACGGCCAAACACATTAGAAAGCGAAGATCAGCAGACTTCGGATTCGGGTCAAGTGCAGACTTCTTTGGCGGTACCAGCGTTTTCGACCCAGCTGATAGGAAAAAATCAAACGTTCAGTCAAGGTGAGTATGAGGTTTGTTATTTGTATTACCTAAAGTTGCACATTGGATAATTTTATGTTACATTATTTTCGTTTTTGTCGAAACAGTAAGTTATTATTTTCCATTTGAAATTTTGTAAGAACAATCAATTCTCCCTCCTTCGTTAGACATTACTCGAGGCAGTCTCTAACCCACGCCCATCGACACCATGTTTTGCGTTTTAATTCATAGGGGATACAAACGATTATCTGGCGCCTTTTATTCAAATAACTTATCTAACGTGTAATTGGAATAGCATTTTATAAACCATCCTAAATTCTAACAGATTCAACGTAATGATTACCTACTTAGACCTTTATGCAATTTATGTAAGCATAATCATAAAGGTGACTCATGAAAACAGAAAATGATGGATTGTTCTTTAAACTAGCTCTTTTTGTGAAAATCAAATTTAATTTACGAGTTTCTTAAAAGCTCCAGGCGCTCTTATATACATTTTATTTCACAAACCTTATGACCATTGCACCATTAACCTCGGTGCCAAATATACGAAACAAACTCTGTACTGTTCTGTTAAAAAGTTTTTTCATCTGACAATATATATTTTAATTCAGGGGGTGGGATAGCGCAGTGGTTAGCGCGTTCGGCTTCGAATCCCGCCAGGGGCTCGGCAACTTTGTCTGCAGTAGAGAACTGTTCTACAGGCAGTAAGGTTTGGGTGCAATGCAACACTGAATTTCAGCGCAGTACCACCCATGGTTCGCTAGGTTTCATCGCAATGCATATCCACTATGGTGTTGCGGGCTTTGTCCCTGCAATAATGCTAGCAGCCGCGATATAAGTGAAATAATCTTGAAGGCGGCGTTAAACACCATATCACCTCACCTATTTTAATTTAAAATACTACCTGGTTCCCATACAGACAGCTAGCCTGATTGCAAGATATGGTGAAGCCGAACACTGAAGTGTGTCCCATTAGACGACGACCCTTTCGCTCCCTCATTTCGTTTTCGTTTTCAATTGAATCATACTTTTTGTAATTCAAATACTACCTGGTACCCACACAGACAGCTGGCCCAATTGCGTGGAATGGTGAAACCTAACGCTGAGGTATGCCCTGCTAGACGACGTCCCCTCCGCTCCCTCAGAATGAACGGCAAACGCTGCTTCACGGTCAACAGGAAGGATAGGCCAACTATGTTTGCAACCTGCTCGTGAGTAGAAATCAACATAACAATAGTTAAACCTAAATTAATCATCAATAGGCGTATGTTGTTTTCATCAACACGTCAATATTTCGGAAAGAGTCGCCATTATTTCTGAGAAAGTAGTCAATATATTAAAGGACACGTCAATAGTTTGGAGAACTCGTCAATAGTATCACACACATCAGCACCTCAAGTCCCTCGTGAAGCACGTGCAGGTTACGCATTCCCTGGAAATCATGCTGGACATGAAATCAGTTACATGCAGTTGAAAAGGTCTTACAAACGGCGAGAGTACTTGTCGTATCAACTGTGAAACAAATGTTTGTTTCAAAGGTCAAAACTGTGACAATACACAGTTTAAACTGACACAGTATGGTTAAAATCACCTCCCTAAACTTGCATCATTACCTCTCAAATGCTAAAATTATTGATATATATTTTCGTCTTTTTAATGAGAATCTGAAAACGGTCCTTGGAATGTAATAAAGTCGAAATTCTTTGTCCAGTTAATATGTTGTACATTTATAAAAAAAACCTACTTAAAATAATAAACAAATGTTTGTCTTTTTGTCTCCTGTAAATATGTTTCCAAAATTATGATTGAGTCATGTTCGCGCCACTGTCCGTTTTTTAACACAAACTTCACGACTTTAACCTGTTTATTGTACTGAACTATAAATGACACTTAAAAATGAATAAGCAAAAGGATTCCGGTTTTCTTAAAAAACAATTATACTCGATAGAATAACACCATTGACGAAGTTTGACATTTTTGAGTCCAACAATACATTCCTTTTAACGAATTCACGATTGTCGTCCACCAAAAAAGCGCGTTCTCCGGTCAAAGTCGCCTTTCCATGAGAGGAACGAATCATAACTAGTAAAGAGCGTGGTGATATAAAATCAAAACATCTTAATTTTTTATATCCGAAAGACATATATATGACAAATATTAGTTTTCCATGAAAATCTAAAAACAGCCTTATAAATGCACAGAGCTGTAGATGTCACGCTAATATACATGGATACTAGTTATATAACCTAACAAACACTACCCACTCCTAACTGCCCTCCTGGCTGTTTTAGATAAGTCTCCAAAATTACGTTTGACTATTTGACGTGCGTCACTGTCCAGTTTTCGATCATAATTGCGACGTTCTACCTTCATATTGTCACTGTACAAAGCAAATTAGCTTTAAAATGTTCCTTTTTGGTTACAGTCGATACTTGGCGATCAAATGATACCATTGATTAAGTTTGGCATATATGACTCCAACAACTCACGGAGTGGCTGTTTAAGCTACCCCCAGACAAATTATGGCATACATTGTGCATACAGCATAGAAATAAACGAAACATCACACAAGATGTTACTAAACCGCGTAAGGAGAATAAATTACTAACATAGAAAAAAGGAATTTTCAAAAATAATTGTTTTCTGTTTACAGTTTTTTTACAATTAGAATAAAACTAAAAGTTCTTCAGGGTATCGTTCCAAATAAACATTTAAACACACTCCGTTATGTTCATGTTTAATGTCGCAAAAGTTGCGAAATACTTCGATCAAAACATCCAGGGGTTTGGACTTTAACGACGGCTTAAAGAGATTTTCACTAAATCACAGCTAATAGCATTATTGAAGGGGGAAAGCCCGGAACATCAATGTGGTTATTCGTTGCGTTGGAACCTGCGTGCATCGGTTGGAACTAGCGAAGAATGTATGTCCGGATGAAATGTCAGGAGTATCAACATTTACTTCATAGTCTAAAATGATTACTTTTAGGTCATGAACTATTTTTTAAGTATGTGAACAGAATAATACAGATTACATGAAACTTTAGACAACTCCACCATGACTCACCCATCCATAGTTTATTCCAAAAAACGTATCGAATTTGTTTCATAATCGCTCGATATCCCCGACGTTGTCTCTCACGTACACAGTTGAAAACAATGAAATTCGGTACATGTGTTTTGCTTTTATATGTCGTCATTAGGGAAAATATCGTCAATAGTAAAAGGTATGCTTATTGCAAAGTCCACGTGCAAGTTATGGTTTGTCGGGAAAAAACTGAAACCGGTTTCGAATTTAGGTTTAAGTAGAATAGACTCCTCAAACCCTGCAATAGTTACACGAAGGGCTGTTCTTCGGCCTAACGGCCTCAGAAACAGCCCTTCGTGTAACTATTGCAGGGTTTTCGGAGTCTATTCTTTACATATGTATAACATATATAATGGACAAAATAAGTAAGGGATGCTGGGTTTTGTTGATTTTATTATGCCATTGAAGAAATGTATTATCCATAATTTCAGTCGATTACTCTAGCAGCAAATGAGAGTAAAATGTATAATGCGAAGATTTGTGTAAACTTGTAAGGTTCGGACTAATCTTAAGATGGCCACTGTTTCTCATATATTGTCCATCGCTTCTTCTCCCCAGTCGGCGCGAGTGTCCGGAGTGTAGTAGGGGTCGCGGAGTGGGCAGGTGTGTGGAGGAGTTTGAGGAACAGACTATGTGGCTGTGGTGTGACGACGACTCCTTCGCAAACAACATAAGGGAGGTCACTCTCCTTGTACCTGCTCACTGTGGCGGAAAGTCATACACCTGCTAGAAGATGTCTTCATGAAATCGCAAAAGGCTGCTCTTGGAAACATCTCCATAACAACAACTTCCAACAACTCATAATAAAAACAGCAATGAAACAAATGTTAGATTACTAAGATTTGGTTATCACATAATTATAATTATAAAGACAACAAAAGCTTGATAAGTTTATATATCACTTGGTGTGTATATAATCTAAAATTGACAAACCTTCTTTATTCTTTATTACTTAGAGGCAGTCATGAAAACTAGTGTAAGAACTTTTAAAATAATATTTTCTCTACGATATCTCGTTGTCAGATGCCTCAGTGGCACAACGTATTCGTTCGATGAAGGGGCGAATATTTTAAAAACGATTATATATGAATGTTCGTTTATTTTTAACGGTCTTGTTCTTACTGTAATTTTTTGGGAAATGTTCCCGTTACCCTTTCGTATGTTTTATGGTGTTAATCTACTATCGTGTTAATAAAGTGTTGACAATTAACTAATCAGTAAATCATTTCCATTTGTCTCACGTTTTGAAATAATGACAAACGTACGTTGTTGTTGTCATCTTTATCTATCCTGCCGTGTTCATTACTTTTTGTCATCAAATAAACTTGCAAGCGATTAATTCTTATTCATCAGACCTTTAATATGGTGTAAATAAAACTACCATCTGTACTTCATGATCTCGTCTTTTTATTTGGACTAACCTTATGATATTAAATGTTCTCTTCTGTCTCTTTCTACACACGTGCGAGCAGTGAGGCTGCGGTCAGACCGTTGTGGAGAGGATAGCATAGACAGATATAGAGTTCGAATCTCGATAGAGTCAATATTTTGAAACTTTTATTCCTCGGAACACGGTCGATTTTAATCAGACTGATGAAAAACATAAGCTAAATTTGAATTTTTGTCAACACGTATCATAACATTTTTAAAAATATAAACCTCAATGACAACTTTCGAATACGAACTAAATATCGAATATGAATGGTTAACGATAATAAATTTTGGTTCTACACGTTATCCTATAGCAGTTATATGATATTTGCACTTTATCTCTCTGCTTATGAGGACAATACAACGACATAACTAATACATGAACCTACATCTCTGGTCAGTTAAATAGAATGAACGGACGTTATTTTACGTACGCTTCTGTCAATCGATGCGAATTGGTCTTCAACGCAAACTTGTGATAAGGAATCGAATATGTATGCTACAGATAGCACTATAAACATTAGTGAACGGAGAAAAGGCCTTCATTGCAAAACAATTAATTGTTGATACTATAATCGAACTTAATGATGAAATTCACATCATAACTATTAGTTTTCTTTTTCTGTTTCCAAAGCCATAACTTTAATGTTAATATCATCAAATAAAATAAAATCATTTTTAAGTGAAAAATATTGATTTGAGATAATTTACTTTGCCTTCAGTCAGAGAAAACGTTCAACAATGATAATTATCAAGTCAATTTGCACAGTACGTATAGACATGCACGTTGATTGCTCCAAGCGCAGGGCAACATATGACCTCGGTCAACTGGTACGGAACACTCCCTGAATAGAACACAACCAGTTGCCTGTCAGATGCTCAAAGTTCAAGTCAAGACTAGAAATTCTACCACTACTAATCCTACTACTACTACTAGTCTACTACTACTACTACTACTACTGATACAACAACAACTACTACTACTACTACTACTGATACAACTACTACTAGTCTACTACTTCTACTACTACTACTACTACTACTACTACTAGTCTACTACTACTACTACTACTACTGATGCAACTACTACTACTACTACTACTGATACAACTACTACTACTACTACTACTGATACAACTACTACTACTAGTCTACTACTACTACTACTTCTAGTCTACTACCACTACTAGTCGTCGTCTACTACTACTACTACTGCTGCCACTAGTCTACTATTACTAGTACTACTACAACCATCTTACCAGATGGACAGAGGCAAGCTTCGAACTAATTCATGGACCAAGAGTGACACAAAAAACCTCTCACGTCTTATGGGATGGGGGTTATGGGCAGTAAATCAGCCCTTCAAACTGTGTATCGAGCAATGGAGCGGGTTAGCCTTCCATCAAGCAACCCTCGCCCATCGTTGCAGTACCTCACTTTAAGCGATCAGTTAAGTATTGCACATGACATTCCAGGTGCTACCCCACCGTTCATTTCTGTGTTAGACCCAACTGGTAATGTTTCCTATAGCAAAATTAATGGCTGACATCAGAAATATAGTGCATAGAAACGACATAAACCTAATAATATTTTTCTTTGTTTATTCATTCCATAAGGTGATATTGCGATGAAGTATAAATTCAATAGTTATATTTAGTCAGTAACAGGGACTCCATATATGGCATTTCTGAATATATTCACCGTTACCACAACATCCTTAAAGACAATATCACTTCTCTGAAGAAATTCGCTCAAATATAAGAAATCATATTTTTTTAAGTTGTCCTTTTTTAAACTTCCACCCTATCAACTATCTTATACAGTCGACCAGCATATCATCACTTGATCAAGAATAATCAAAAGCTAACCCTTGAGCCATGCCAATCAACCTTAATTAGTTAAAACAATATCTTAAATAGTGTTGTTTCATTGGCATTTTAGTAAGTGAAAACTGACTTTTGTTCCAGAAAAAGTATATATCCAGTTTGGCATTAAAACCAGTGAAACATAAGTGCAGGAAATATGTTCTGGCATAAACATGGCATTATATCCAGTTTGGCATTATATCAAATTTGGCATTATAACCAGGGGCATTATAACCAGGGTTTACTATATAAACAATCTGAACGTTAGCCTTATTTGATTAATTGTGTAAATGTTCCTTATCATGCGTGCATATTTTCCATGTTGAAATGTTCAGTTTTACTTACTTGATAAATGTGTTAGTCTCTACACCGGAACATCTCCTTGCAATTATTTTCTTAATCCATAAAACTTGTATTCCGTAATACCATTAGATTTATTTTCAAAAATCAAATCATGAACCTTAAGTGTATTTCAAAATGCATGGGATGATCTTTATAGATTTGTTGGCGAATATCATAACTTAACCGATTTCCTGTTTTCTAAATCCAAGAATTTATATTTACCAATACTTTTGATTTTTTTAAATTTCGAATTATGAACACAAAGTGTATTTTCAAACGCATGAGATGAGCTTCATAGTTATGTCAGTGAAACTAAACCGATGTCCGCTCTAAACACATGAAATAATGTGATTATTTACAGAACAGTTACCATTGGTTTATCATTTTTGCTGAATCTGCAGGAGTCATTAATATCATCTTTATAGCACTGGGGAATGCAACGGGACGCTCTTCACTTGTTTGATGACTTTTAGAAGTCTTTGATCTTCTTTTAAGCTTTTATTGAGGACTGAGTTGTTAAAGATTTATATTTCGTGAAAAACGAGCTCATTCAGTGGACATCGAGGAAACCGTTTCTGTCCGCTATCCAACATACCTTGATTCGTCACTGATACATAATCTAGGTAGGATGACTTTCAAACAACATTATTCAATGTTATTGATCCTAACAATTTTTAGAAATTGGACAAATAGAAAGCACTAAAGCAACCAATTTCATCAACATATAACACCATTTTCAAGTCCTATACAAATTGATGTTAGTGACCAATATAACCCCCCACACCACTCAACATTCACATTACTCCAATCTTTCTTTACATGAAAAAAACCTCATACTAAATATACCATTCTTTTAAACAAAAGTTTAGGCATAAAAAAAAGAAAGAAAAAAAGACTACTTTTCTCCATGACAATAGAATATATTGTTTTAATTTTCAGGTTCTTTTTATCAATTGTCTGAAAATAATTCCACAATTGACACGATATCTAAATTTATTAAGAAAGTGTAAAAAGCAAGCGAGATCAAAATTTTTTGTTCGGTCGAATTTCAGATATGAAATTTTACTACACAAATAAGGCCGCCAGTGGTTTTTGCTTAATGCACACTTATTTGCTATACGACTACGGATTATGGGGTAGAGTAGTGAGATGTTTTGACCCTCTGAAGATAATACATTAACTAATTCTTAATCGGGAAAATTTGTTAAAAATTTGTATTCTTAAAAACATGCTAGTCCCCTTTTAACTTCGAATTTGATATGTTTTATAATGTTGGTTAAAAAGCAATCAATTCATTGTTTTTTTCAGGATGTCATTTGTTTTAAAAAATAAGGAAAAGATGCTCAACTAAACCGGTGTCGTTTTACACTTCGCACTGTTTGTGATGCATTTATGTACATAACTAGGTCGTAAATGACGATTTCATGTCCGTATTAAGTGTCGTGTTTTCACAAACTGACAGGTTTTCAATCCACAAGAGTTTAATTCTTATCCACGCCCAATCCGACTGCGAATAATTCAGTTTTAGCTGTTTTGGAGATCAAATGTCATCGACAGTCACTTGTTGTATTACAGTGCCTTGATTTGTGAGCTATAAGGAAAGACAATAACGAGGATTATTGTTTATTTTGTTTAGATACCTATTACGTAAAATATGTTTTTATCCAAAAGATATCAATAGTATGACATTGATAAAGATTATTCATGGGGATGACGTCACTGTATTGCGTTTTCAGGATTCCTCTGCTCATTGGCTGTCCTGGTCATTTCGATTGTCAGCTTTTTAATGTTACAAAGTCTTTGTCTATGTTTCAGTGATGACAAATCTAAAACGTCTCTAAAAATATGGAATTTAACTACTTAAAATAACGTTAGATACGAAAATGCAATCCTTCGAGTGTTAACACAGCATTTTCATTTACTTTGCTACAGTGGATTGATAAACGTTGATTCTATTTTTAGTAGAAAAACATGTTTTCCATTGACTGGTAAAGCGTGGAACGCATGTTGAGAACATGGGTAGCATGTATAAGGGAACGGTATCGACGTATCAACTGATATATGAATGTATCCCATATGGGCAAGCAACGAAAATAAAATTATTTTAGAAAAAAAATCTTAAGTAATTATAGCAATTGAAATAATGAAAGTTTCTGGTCATTGACGATTAAGATTAGAAATGCTTTTTAAGTAATAAATTCGTGAAACATAGTCTAACATACATTACAGTTGGTTATTTTTCACGAATTTCCTTCTCATGTATTCTCGATTATTTAATAAAATTAATTATTTTGGTGACCAACATATACATAAGTATCAACCTTTATTGAATTTTAAAAGAAGCAGTATAATTAAACAATACATTACATTATTACACACTGTGGCTGATGAAGTTTATGTAAAAAATCACTGCAAATATTTCAAATTATAAAGAACACTATAATGTTCCCCTATATATAATATGTACTTGGTTAAATGCTTAGCTTTTAATATATAAAGTATTATGTACACAGGGATCCTGTGTTCTTCCCTTCTGTTGCTTTCACAAATGATTATACATATATTTTCCAAATGTTGGGTTCTTAGGCCATTTGACAAATCATTTACTGGCATCATCAATACACAAATACATTATTCCGCAAAGAAATTGGTTGAAGAGCAGTTCTATATGATAAATGATTTTAGTTTTCGGTAATTGTGTAAATAAATCCTGACGATGAACTGATCGAAGAAAAAAAATACTTCTGTAATTCATGTTTTGTTTGATAACACTAGTATAAGTTAGATGATAACTTTAAACTTTAAAATACTGGGGAGAGGCAATTCTTGTATCTAAAAAATAAGTCGTAACCTTAATGAATTATGTTTTACCTTTACAGAACTTCCTGAACAATATCAAGTATTTTTTCAATTCATAAATATGTCAGGAAATAGACAAACGTATTAATGTTCTCTACATGAACAAAATTAGATAATTTTTTTACACTCATAACCTATTCAAACCTTAACACCCCACCTTAATTCAAACACATTTCAATAAAATCATTAGATTGTTAACAATCTATTAGAATATCTTACCTGTTACATAATAGAATAGAAATAGCGTATGAATATTATATCTCTTTATTTACTTCATGTCAGCGAAAAGGTCTTGATAAAAAAATACTAATTCAGAGTGACATTGCTGGCCAAGTGCATCTCCCCGTAAATGCAAATGAATCAAGGATACGAGCGGATGAACCCCTCAAAATGAAGTTAATTTGAAGTCAATCAGCGTTACTTACAGGCTACATGAACTATTTACTTCTTGTTTGATGGCCGCAGATATGTCCAGCAATACCATAACAACAGAGTTGAATGTAACGGTATCGACTTTGACCCGGAGATATATTTAAGGTCACAGGGAAGGGTCAGCGCTATCACTTGTATTTATTAATTTACTATTAAGATGTGTGTATATGCTATGGTAACGATCATGTAGTTGCTCATCCTAATCTGCTAAATATAGAACATACTTTCATTGTCATGTCGGTTGCCACTCCGTCGTTGTCTGGAGCTTAATAGTCTATTTTCAACGATTTTATAACTATGTCTTCATGGAAACAGTTTTTAAAATCAACAATAGAATGGTATGTTATTGAAATAAAATGTAAAGTTTGTAAAAAGGGTTTACTTTACTTTATTTCAGAAAGTTTGTAAAAAGGGTTTACTTTACTTTATTTCAGAAAGTCACTAATTCTATTTGTTTGCCTAACATATAGCATTGGGAAAATAATTTTCGAATTTCGATTATCTATTACTAGATGTGTATTTTTCAAGAAATCATTTGCATTCAGATTCACTCCGTTTTTCATGTCATATTACTTTGCTTTGAATAGTACCTGAATACCCTTATCTTAATATCAATAAAAAAAACATCTCCCATGTTCATTCTTTGACAACAAATCTAAAATAAGTACACGAGTTTTTACTGAAAATCGAGAAACAGCAATATGTTTTTCAGCAAACGAAATCACACTATTTATTTTTGCGAAAGCGAGTTATAAAAAGAACCAATTGCAGTATGTTCTTCCCTGTGTTTTAGCTAAGTTTCCAAAATTACGGTTTATTAATTAACGGGCAAACTTTTTCGGTTTTAGGTCAACATTGCGACTTAGTATCAACCTACTGTCACTGTACTATCAGTATGTGTACCAAAATGATACTTTTTCACCTATAGTTTGTTCCTTTCAATAAAATCACAACTTTCATAGCGTTTGGTATTTGTTCATCAAACCACTCACGCAATATCTCTTAAACGTTCTTTGAAACTCACCATATTCCACGAAAATTCTGTGAAAATGTTTTAACGTCAATCACAACGGATGCATGAAAAATACATCTCTGAAGCATGTCCTTGTAATTTCTTTGACAATCTTTAAGAAACAATGCTTGTTATCCGAGTAGCTTTATGGAAATGAAACGATCATCCTTTGATGCCCGTGTTGTTAATGCAGTATGAAAACGATTTGTAAAAGTGCAATGTTCACTGTCATATAACATTTAAAAAATGTCGAAATTATTTTTTTGCAGAATGTCAAAGCTTTGAACATAAAATTACTTTACATCACAGTGATCTCCTGAACGAGTCTGTTGGCGCTTATTATACCGAAGTGACACCGAGAAAAGAGCCTATAAATCCCAAATGTAAATGTTTTCCAACAAATAATGAATATAAATTCTATTATTATATCGTTTTTTCTTAAGATGAGACTGAACGAGACAATCGTGAATAACAATGATTCTTTTTAAGGTAAAGAAACACCCAGGGGGTATTAAAATTGCAAACAATTATTCATGAGCAAGCCACAAATGAATTGTGAATCAGCATTTTTACGAAGAGTTGCATTAAAGACCAAGCCTGAAAAAATTATAACCCCACATAAACCTACAAGACGAGGGAAATTTAAATGGAGGCATCAGGATGAGAGACCCATAATATTCATAAGTGAAATAAAACTCCTAAAAATTAGGTACATTTCATTGCAGAGCTATTTTCCGCAATGATGACTCGAGCACGTAAAAGAGAGCAGATTCTGATGACGAAAGACGCAGCTCCTTATTACGCTGTCATAAAAGTTTAAGTGCTCAAGAGGTTCACTTTAAAAGGGAGGGATGATCCGGAGCGATGCAGACCCGTTGTAGAGACCGACGGACAAGGTTGAGTCGGCTAGATCAGGACTGGCAGTATGAAGGTAGGAAAGAGAGAGGGGCATGAAACATGTAAATAATCAATAAGTGATAGGTCCGTGGACAGCTTCGAAAAAAAATTATATTGGTTTTTTTATTCAGTGAGTAAGAAACTTACGTTTCCTTTTCGTGCCTTCAGGGTGTGAAGTGTCAAAGGAAATCAAAGACAGTGTGGTGTAAAAATCCTTTCAGTACTTCCAAGGTAGAGTTCTAGTAGTAAAAGGTTATCATTGGTAGCAAAAGCAAATTTCGAAGCATGATAACAAGGTCCTTTAAAGTCTTTGAAATCGGAGAGATGAAGAAGGTAATTATCACAATTGTAACAGAGAGTATCAAACCAAAATTAATTTTACAAATAGTAACGGTCTTCCCAGATTGCGAATGAATACAGGAAAAAAGGAGATTGGTGTAAGACAAGGAATACCTATACTTTACAGTTTAACGTATGAAATGTACTTAGTGTTCATTAGGCAAGTAATTACATCGGAAGGAAACCGAACGCAATTTATTGGTGGCCTTTTCAATACACCTAAATAACTTAATCGACCATACCAACATCCTTCGTGGGATATTGTAATTAGTAAAATCGTACATTTAGTGACAAGGACGACAATGATGATATGAACGTCACTTTTAGTGCATTATGAATACAAGCATAGTTTAAGCAAACGGTACCAGCGGTACAAAGCAGAGGATGTTAGAACTTATTTACAAAAACGTTATAGGTCAAATTAGCAAATACGGCATCAGGAAAATTTATTGTAAAAATTAACTTTGAAATCATTAATCAATTTCATTTGCAATTAACAGACGCTTTAGTTACTTAATACTACCTCATTATGTTACTCTACTAACTCTTCACCAAATACAACCCTATGTTATATGCGATTACGGACATTTACCATACCTACTTGAAACTAAAAAGTTACTAAAGTCACAATACTTATTTCTAAGGATGATGGTATACTTTTGATTGTATCTTTTCGCACTATAGTGGAATTTGAAAGTTACTCTCAATGAATGAATTGGATATAGGTACTAAATATTTAATATGGTATCCTTTAAAGGCGAATTTCAAGTAATAAACCAACAAGATGGACATTAACAAACCATCAAAAGAGGTATAAGTGAAACTAAAAAAATTAATGACGACAACGTTATTAGAGAGTAATCTTATTTTCTTTATGTTTCAGTGCCTTGTAATTGTTGCCGCGTTTATCGCCACCGTCACATGTAGCTACGTGCCTGTCGGCTACCGAGGACATCGAGCCTACGGAGCAGCTGGCTACTACAACCGTGGTCATGGTGGTCTAGGACACGTTGTGAATGTTCATGGCGCTGGTAATGGCGCTCATGCCCATAACGCTGACGGGGGAAGGTATGCCGCCGCCGGCCAGAACTACCACAACTCAGTTGGCCGTGCAGGAGGACGTCACGGAGCTGCCGCCAGTCACTACGACGATCAAGGCCAAGCCCGTGCCGGACACGCATACGCTGATGGTGCTCACGCCGACAACGCCGGTTACAACGCTGCCCATGCTCATCAGTTCGCCGGGAATGAAGCAGCATCCCTGGCTCATGCTCAAGATAGCCATGCTAACAGTCATGCGCATAGAGCCGGTCAGGTTGCAAACACTAAAGTAGGCTATGGTTTTGACCGAAAATACAATAAACACAACAACGAAGATGGAGATTACGAAATCTACGACGCTGACAGCGGCCACAAGACTGACGTATACCGTGATCACGCAAGCGGAGCCAGACACGCTGATAGGTCCAGCGCTGGAAACAGATACGCTCATGATGACGCCCATGCAAACAAGGCAAGCCAATACGGAGATAAGGCCGCCCGCTCACACAGCGACGTCGGAAAATCAGGAAGTCACTACGACGCTGCTGCCAAGGCTGGAGGACACAAACACGCTACTGAGTCTCATGTTGATGAGGTCCAAGGAAAGGATCAGTATTACCGCAATGCCCATGATGCCGCTGCCAACCAAAATGGAGGTTATGGTTCCCGAAGTGCCGCTGCCTCGAAGGCTGGAGCTGCTAGCGCTGCTGCCAGAGCTCTACAGCGTGCCGGGCATGGATTCGGTTACCATGGTCACGCACATGGAATCGGTTCCGGTCTTGCTGGTTACGGTGTCAACTATGGAAATGGTTACCACGGTCACGGTAATGGAATAGCTGCCATTGGACATGACGGACATGGCTACTACGGTAAGGCTGCAAGTGCTGCTGCTGCTAAATTCGGTAACTACGGAGCTGGTGCTCGTGACTCTTCAAGAAACGGAGGACGCGCCTACTACAACCGCAAGGGCTATGCCAATTCTGCAGCCAACGAGTATTACAGACAAGCTGCTGCTGCCGGTAACACCAACGCCTTCCACGATCAGCATGATTCCGCTGCCGCAAGACGTGATGGCTTCAAGCTTGCCCACTCCGATGCTGATGCAACCTCTGCTGCAAAACACGCTGATGCTGCCGCAGCTAATGATGCCTACAGGAAGGACAACTACAGAAAACACTACACCGATCACGGTCGCAAACACCACCTTGTCAAGAAATTCCACCACCACTCTGATGCCGGCGGTGATGATTTCGAGCGCCTTAGCTACAACAGGCACGACTTCAACGACGGATACGCAAAGGCCGCCAACGCCGACCATAGCAACGCTGATGGTTATGCCCGTAAACACGCTCAGAGCGCTGCCAATGCTGATGCCACTGATGCCCACCGTGCTCACGCTGACACCAACAGAAGAAACGCCGGCTACAGCGACGCTGCCCACCACTACAACGGAAACGCCGCCGCAGCCAACAGCAACTACTATAGAGATGTCGCTGCCACTAACGGCCAAAAGAATGCCCAGGCTGGCAACAGGTACTACGACAATAACCGTGCTGCGACTGCATACGGTCACGGAAGAGCCGGTTACGCCGATCAGTACCACGGCCATAACCACGGCGCACATGGACTCAGTGCCAATGCCGCAAACCTCGCTGCCAACGCTGCACATGTCGGCTACAATAATGGCTATGCTGTTCGTAACGGTTATGGTGGTCGTTATGCCCGTCCCTACGGTGCTGGTTACAACAACGGCTACTACAACGGTTACAACAGGGGTCCATACTACTCCCATTAAACGGTGCCTGCGTCTGTATGCTCATCTCTGAATGACTGTATGCTTAACGAGTGATTCTCCCTATCTTGTGTGAAGGTGACTAAATAGTTTGGGTTTTAACTAGAATAACCAATTGTATTTCTCAGTCTGGAACATATGATGTATCTCAGATATCCAACTCTTTTTTCCTAAGAAATTTTACAGAACATGTGAAATTTTGAAGTCAAACTTCAAGTTTCGGTTTGAACAAAACTTTCGATTTGTAAGTTTTTCAAAAACGTTCATTAAACTCAATCCACAACCTCTCTGACCGTGTTGTTATTTCAGACACACAACTTGAATTATCTCAAATTTAAACTTCTTCAGGAAAAACATTCTACCTTCATTGAACCTTTTTTCAGCCACTTGTGATATACAAAAACCTTTTTTGTTAATAAATCATTTTTACTATTCAAGCTTTACTCTGGATTTATTAATTATATATATCAGTTTCATGGCAACTGATTCCATGCATTTTTTAAATGATATTACCAAAGGAAGACTGAAATAAAACTTTTCAGGAACAGCAGTTTCTGTCCAAAAATATGAAGGACGTTAAACATTAATAAGCACAGATAAGATTAGTTTTTATAGACGTGAACACGATTTTTGATACCCTAATCAACGCAGTCAGTGGCAAAAAATCCTCGGATCTACATGTATACTCAACAAAAAAGTTATGGCCCGCTCTGATATACAATATTAAAGTATCACATTGACCATTGTATGAATATGTTAATATCGGAAATCATTTTTTTCCTTAACTTGTTTCGTTGAGTTTATGAGGTATCTGGGGATATGTTACAATTATAGAACTGGTGATGAGGTTAATACATGTTGCTATAGAAACGAGGAAAGTTATATTGACAGAGGATGAACTTCTGTCAATATTGTTTTCTTCTTATCTATAAAAACATGTTTTGGGAAAGCAATAATGACATTCATCCTCTGTCAATATTGCTTTCCTCGGGTCTATAAAAACAGGTATTGACCGAATTCACCAGCTCATAGTTGTTTTATTATGTTTCGAAATAAATACGAAAAGAAAAGAAAAAAGACAGTCATGAACAGCGATTTGTATCAATTGTTCAATATGACGGTGAAATGACGCAAGTCTGGTGAGAATAATATATTTGATAATTTCAGATAAGTATATAATATGATTTTTTAATGATGTAAAGTCATCAAATAAGACTTTGCTTAATAGATTTGATTTTTTAAAAATATTTTCCCCAATATGCAGTGAACTAAGCGGGTTTAAACGTGAAATTGTTTTATCAACAATTTAATTAAGAGCCGGTATTAATAGTCATGTATCTTTGCAACAATAATAAACATTTGAACTAGAATTGTACATGGTGGACTGGAAATATCCAACTTTTGAAATTTACCGTAAGCATATTCTATTCTTGTTTTTTTGTTAGAGAAAAGTCGATTATAACAAGTGTTTGAAATAAAATGAAAAGCGAAATTGAATTACAGTAATATCAAATAGACGTTTGACCATATGTGTTAAACTTAAGGTCACGCATATCAGATTACACCCTTTGCCGAACACTGAAAATTAAAGAAAAAATACCTAAATTTAAAAGAATCGTTCCACGTAGATGTAAGAGAGGTGAAACTTTGTCTACATGAATGCTTTGTTAGAGACATATATCTAACGGAAAATAAACTATGATATTTTTCTTTCTGTTTTAAATGATTCAACAGACTTTGTAAACGTTCTGTTTCAGTGTGAAAACATTGTTGTTACTCACCAAATAACAGTATATCCTGTTCATTTTAACCACCCAACATGCACATATGTATTAACTATAGTACTATTTGCAACACAATTATATACAGCATATCTGCCCTGATAAAGCTAACGTTATGTAATTAAAACTAAAAACCTTCATAACCCAAAATTCTTTCTTTATACACCAAAACCTTTTGCTGGTTATATTCAATTCAGTCTTATTTTAGTGTTGTGTAATTTTGCAAAATTCATATTTGTTTTCATTTAGCATGTTGTACCAGAGGTTTGATTTTTTATCATCTTTATTTACACACTTCTGTATTTATAGACAATGGGGTGCAGAAACAATATGGAAAGTCAATAGTTTATCAAGACGAAACTCAGTGGAAACGGTTAATATATGTCAAGTTTTACTTTAAAGGGGCTGTAGCATGATTTCAAAAAATTAAAGTGACGTCACAAAAACGAAAATAATTGCAAGCGACTGTTTTTTGGATAAAAACAAACAGTTTTAAAACCAAACTACCACGATCAGTTCAGCTATGTGAATTCATTTCCCTACCTCAAATGGTTAAACGGTGAATGTCTAAAATGTTCAGAAGTTTGTTTTGCTTCATACATGATTATTTCCTCGACGACTACGCATGAGTGGGTTGAGAAATTACATGGTTTAACGATCTGAAGATTATACAATTGACATACACTTGAGTTGATTAGGAAAAATATAAAGAAATAAACCGTTCCAAAAACATGCTTTTATCCCTTTAAGTAGTCAAATCCGAGTCTTGCAGTTCAACAGGTGACCCCAACCTCTTTCTCACTTCCTCGACTCACTAGTGGGAGTAACTATTAATTCCGTATAATGGCTGTTGCTGCCCTTACTTTTTTTGCGAAAGAGGATATCCCTGGCAGTAAGTATACAAAATGACAAACCACTGTTTTGTTTCACGGAGGACCCTTTTGTTAAATATCTTTATGGAAATAACATTTTTGTAAATGAAGTATGCACTGTAATGCCTTATAATCTTTTTGAATTTCAATTTCGCATGCTTAGAGCTTTTGAAATGTTTATCTTCATAAACTTCGATTTTCATTGGACGATGTCCGAGTTCGAGTAAAATCGACCTTGTTAACAGGAAAAGTTTAGCCTCCTGTAGGATGCGAACTCGAGTCGGTTAATACAAGGAAAATCAACTAGATGCAAGGTATTTATCACAATAAATAACCCTCGAGTTTCGAGCTGATTATTCTGCTTATTACTTAAGTCAAATTTAAGAATATTCATGGTATTCTGGAAATACCGCCATGTTGGCGTGTTGTAAGTGGCCACAGACCACAATCATTTCCAAGTAGTTCTATCACCATTGTCTTTCTAACACAGCCACTTCCCTATATCTGGTTGGCCATTGAGCTTTTGCACACTGACTCACCTGCCATAGGACATTTTACAGTCAAAAAATTACAACTCATTTTGTGGCTCAGAAGACCGGTAGGTACGGTAAACAAATATCACCCTAATGTCAAGGCCATCCAGTCGGCCTTCAACTTGCGGTCAAATCGCCTGCTCACACCAGCACCATAACAGTGAATTTAATATCCAGAAAAATTACACACACACTACAGTATCAGACCATTCATTTGCACCATCACATGTTACAAAATAATAATCACAAGTAATAGAAAAAAATGCTTCACTAGGGACATTTTCTCTGAAATGCCTTCGGGTTGTGGTCAAACTTAGGCTTGGATTTGTGGGTTGTAGCCACGTATAATCGACCATCGTATTCAGGTGCGACGGTTATGTCATTGTCTTCATTGGCGCAGTCAAATGTGGTACGAACGATTAATAGCTTATATAGGGAGATGTCGTACCGGGAAGTAGACATTTGTTATAACAGTAAAAATCCTTTGAAGTTAGAGGGATGTCGACTTGTGTTGTTTTAAAGGATGAACTTTAATGGGTTATACTAAATTCTGAACAAATTGACAAAACAGGCGCTAACACCACTCCCATTTAACGTTTGTTATTTTTAAAGAATATTTGATACATAAACCATGAACATTTAACTTTTACATTTATTTATATATATATATATATATATATATATATATATATATATATATATATATATATATATATATATATATATATATATATATATTCTTTAAAAATAACAAACTGAAGATTGGTCTTCATATAAGTTCATTACCAACCGGTTTCACAACATGGTGATCATCAGGGTAACTTATACATTGTGTTGCTAATGGTATAGCGTTAACAATGGCAAGGGACGTGCCATTGTGTAGATATAAATTAGGAAGGTTGCCATGCTTCGAATACAGCCTATGTCAAATTGCCGCCCCCTACGGATCTAAAACTAAGACCAATAATAGCGGGACCTCAATGCCCAACACATAGACTTAGCAACTTTATAGACATCCTCTTAAAACCATTTACAAAACATGTGAAAAGTTATTCAAGAGATGCAACAGATTTTCTCAACCAGCTACCTTCAGAAACAAATCCAAATACCAGGTTAGTATCATTTGATGTGACTAACCTTTATTCAAATATACCTCATGACTTAGGTATAGAAGCAATTCATTATTGGTTGGATAAACACTCCCATGAGTTACCTGAGAGGATATCAAAAGATTTCATTATAGAAAGTGTGAAATTTATCCTTACAAATAATAATCTTCATTTTAATGAAAACTATTACAAACAAATAAAGGGGACAGCCATGGGAACGAAAATGGCGCCAACTTACGCCACACTTGTACTAGGATACCTAGAGGAGATATTATACCGCAAGGTTGGCCAAAAGTTTGGAGTTGAAATCGAAAACGAATTTAAAAAAGGTTGGACAAGATTTCTGGATGACTGTTTTATATTATGGACACAAGATAATGATTCCTTGAAAGACCTACATATTATACTTCAAAATGTACATCCAAGTCTATCATTCACAATGGAAGATAGAACCGAAAAGTTAGCATTCTTAGGTGTAATGGTAACCTTAAAATCAGGAAATATAGAAACTGATATCTATTACAAACCTACAGATTCCAAACAGTATTTAGACTATAGATTCTGCCATCCGCGCCATATTAAAAATAGCATTCCATATTCCCTAGCCCGTAGAATATGTACCATAGTATCAGACCCGAATAATCTTAACTTGAGGTTGAAAGAATTAGAGAAATTATTAAAAGCCAGAGGGTACCCTGATAACATCATTTTGGATGCTATAACAAAGGCCCGTTCCTTTAACCGGGAAGATCTTCTAAAACAAAGACAACAGGAAAACAATTCGGCAGCCCTACCTATTGTTACTACATTTAACTCCTGCAATCCAAATATCTATCCAAATGTGAAAAACTATGTACAGGCGCTAGACGCATGTCCAAAACTAAAGCACGCTCTACAAGATACCAAAATGATGAACAGTAAACGGCAGAGCAAAAACCTGAAACAACTGTCATCTAAAGCGTGCTTTTAAGATAAAAAACCGGAATTAGGTGGAAGGATCACAAAATGTAATAGGCAGAATTGCGGCACTTGTACACATATTTTAGAGTTAAATTCATTCACCTTTAGGAATAATTCAAAATTCAAAATAATGGAAAATATGTCTTGCGCCTCCAGAAATCTAATATATGTAATAACATGCGCTGGTTGTTGCGAAGAGTATATTGGTCAAACGGGGGATACATTAAGGGCGAGAGTCCGAGTGCATAAACAACAGATAAAAACACCAAACTATAGATGTATACCCCTGAGCGCACATATTGATGAATGCGCAAAGAATTGCAATCCCCAGTTCACAATCTGTCCTATTTACAAAATGCGCACAGATAATAAAGAGCTGAGGAAAATAAAAGAACGATTCTTTATTGATGGATATACCCCTAAATTGAACTGTAACTAATATTAAATCATGTTGACGTCGCATTTACTATATATATTTTAGTGGTATGCATATGACGTCATGAATTACGTCCCTTGCCATTGTTAACGCTATACCATTAGCAGCACAATGTACAAGTTACCCTGATGATCACCATGTTGTGAAACCGGTTGGTAATGAACTTATATGAAGACCAATCTTCAGTTTGTTATTTTTAAAGAATATTTGATACAAAAACCATGAACATTTAACTTTTACATATATATATATACGCTGCATTTCTAGTGTTCTAACATCACAAATGTCTACTTCCCACTAGACAGTATGGATCATATATTAAGCAAGCCAATATTATATAACTTAATAGCAAAACAACAACAGTAACTTATCATGTTATTTCATATATATGGAAAACAATGCTTGTTTTGAGGTTTCGTTGACATGTGAATGCTAGACTCGATTAATGTCTGAAATATTCTTTAAACTTCTGATTCCATTCTGTGATATGCGATATAACGATATAATTCAATTTATTTTAGAAAAAAATTAAAATTTTACTGAACAAAGTTAATAAAAGTCAGTGAAATAATTTGACTATGTGTTTCAGTTAAAACTTGTTATCCGTGATGTCACTTACGGGTGGTGATGCACTTGAGTGGGCGCTTTTAATGTCTTTAAATGGAATGGCCTTGCAAGCTGTCTCTATATATTTAATCATAAATGTTTGGATTAATTTTCTATTCCTTAACTGAATAGATCTTATAGTATTAACCTTATTATATAAACATTTGTTCCTTAGATATAATAGTGTTTGAATAAATATTTTTAAAAAACCAGAATACTTATAAAGCTACAGTAGTTTGTTGAAGACGCACTTCACAGATGACAAATGGCATATATTTCCTTGCGCATTCCAATTATGATAAATTTATCAAATCATGCTAACGTAGAAGTATTAAATGAATGAACTTAACAAGACTATTATAAATTATATAGAGGTGTGGGCCTCTAGTGTCATACGAGTACTTCACACATAGCTTTGTGACCAGTATAAGTCTAAGTATGATAAAATCGACAAAAGTTTAAACCAATAGTGACTGGTTTATTTCAGACCAAGATGAGCAATATGAAAAGGTTTTATAGCACAAGGGCAGGTACAGGAAGATATAGAGTTATTGTATCCTGGTGTATGCCAATCCTTCAACCGGAAACAAGTTCGTTTAGAGGTGGTCTCCATACTCATAATCTATTAAAATTCATGAATAAATTTTGAAAAGTCAGAAAGCAAAACAAAATGATAATGCCCTCAGCAATGATGAACCGGATGATTTTTAACACCATAAATTTACATATAACAACAAATAATATATGAAGCAAAACGGAACTATTAAAAAAATTACCAGTAATTGCGTTATTGAGTATTTTGGTAACACACATCCTTATCTTTTTCAATTCACACACAGAGCAATGACAGGCAGAAAACAACCGTGTTTGATTATTCAAGTAATGGTATCAAACACATCAATTAACAAAGCAAGAATGCACATTCATTTGTAATCGAAAAAGGACACACAAATGTTAAGAAGTCAAAATTATATGTCACATTTAAATGACCAATTTCACACTACCAACCTATATTTATAGTTGTATCTGCCATAATTACCTCTTTAAAATAACGTTTGAGTTATTGACGCGCCCTGCTGTCCGGTTTTCGATCACAAATGTCGACTTAAACCTGTTTAATGTCACCTTACTACACTCATAAGCATTAAGATTCAGATTTTTGGTAAGAACCACTACTTCGTGGTCAAATATCACCATTTATGACTTTGTCTTATTTGACCCCAGCAACATACTTTGTGCCCCTTTTTGCAAGAAAACATCTACAAATCTTCATCTCTTCAAATAATGATAGCCTGCTATCAACACTCTCAAAATATTTTTTTTAAATAGCAAACATAACATTCGCTTCGAATGATGTATTGTGCATATATGTTTGCCACCGATCAAAATAAAACTATAAATAAGGAATTTCGGGTGCAAGATTTATTTTGTGCTATTTGGCATATGTAAAGTGTTAGTTAAGACATATGCGGTCAAACTGCTGTTTAAACTTAGAGAATAAACAATTAAACAATCTCTCTCCCTCTCTCTCTCTCTTTGTGTCTCTCTCACTCACTCTGTCCCTGTGTCTCTATCTGTCTGTCTGTCTCTCTCTCTCTCTCTTTGTCTCTCTCTGTCTCTCTCTCTGTCTCTCTCTGTCTCCCTCTCTCTCTCTCCCTCTCTTTAATATTAAGGTTAGGTAAGAACAAGTCATTGTATAAGGAAATGTTTAAGTAAACATGCTAGGTTTACATTTAAATCTACAATGTATGTCATTCGGTAATTCTTAGTACCCAGAATTCATCTCATTGTGAAGATTCTGATACTTAAACTGACAAGCACCATTCAGTCTCTGCAGGGTCTGAATAAAGATCCGACATTAACACATATCTTGTGTCATCTTCCGTGAAGGCTGCACAATATAATATTGTCGATGTTCGGTACAATAGTTATACAGAACTTGACCCATTCAGTGTGACCTGATTATAGATGTACTTATATAAGTATATGGATTTGAGGACAGGTTGCAGTACTTCCTTTAGCTGTTCAATGAACCTTGTCTGAACGAAATTACCCCTATAATCTTCTATCATTGTGTCCAAACCGTTGCAGATTAGTAAACAGTAGATGATAATCAAAATCAAATAGCTGTTTGTTTGATGTTGTAAACAATTTAGAAATTTGGGCGAAATATAACTGGAAAATATTAAGTTGAAGTTTTCGAAAAAAAAACTTTTTGGGATAGTCACATAAGAAATACATTTGATTTGAAGAAAGTATTCCTTGTATTCCTACGAAGTGTTGCAATTTGGTTCAAGTTTACATCGCTTGAATAGATAGAAGATCCTGTTACAAAAATCATTGTGCTGAGCTGCATTCTTACCGGCTATAAACCATTGTTTTTGTCAGTTGAGGAAAACGCACTAAGGTATTTAAAGAATGGATCTCTTAAGTTATGTCAGTGTAAAGATGTTCCCCTTATGATAAAGTTATCAGTTACACTTACGAATAAATATTTTTATTCTAATTTGATCGGCAAAAATCGAGGAAATTTACTTTAAAAATATGTCCTCAATATGATTTAGACCAACAGCGATGCAGAAATGTTGTTGTTATGAAATTTAGAAAGGGCACAAAGATTTGATTAAACATAATGTAGTTGTTCAGGAAACATACAAATTGTGCAAAGGTCATAACGCTACTTAAAATAAAGCTTTATACGATGCTTTGACCGGGCCGAAGGCCCTTTGGCAATTGTATTTAGTAGCCGGTCAGTGCAGTGGGTTAACGCCTTATCCTTATATACGAAAATCCACAACAGTGAGATAATCCATGCAAATCCGTAGAGAAAGTTCTGTTGCATGTGCGCTGCGTTCACTAGACGTCCTGTTGCGAAGTGACGGGCAAATCAAAAGGCGCAAATCTCGCCTGTCGAAATTCAAACCGGGGGTTTGATAACTTAATACCGGCTGTCAGTTACAATGCTATATGGACACTAGGTGTATATAGAACTGGCAGAATGTAATACAGAAGGAGATAAATATGTCAATTATAAGGTTTTGTCTTAAGTAGAAGAATATTAGTAGTTTCGGTGAGTGACATTTAAGGTGGTCTTAGACAGGAGGGCTGCTGTTGGAAGGAGAAGAGATTAGTCCATCATTATCAAGTCTATACATCTATTTCATTTCCCTCCGTTTTGTCTGCATTAAATCTTTTCAATGTCAAGAATAATACTTTGCCTGTATGTGACAATTCATATTTTGGATAGTTGACATATACGTTGTTGCGGAATTTGATTGAATACTCGTGTAGAGAATTATAGGTATCCATGTACATGAAAGTACATCATTTTTACAGTAACGATCCTACTCTTAATACATTATTGACAATACTATCAACACACTTTATTTATTATAACAATTGTATCCATGATAACTATTGTAGAAAAAAATGAAATATAACCAAGAATTTTAATTATGAAAAGATATGATACTAAACAATATCATATCATATCATAAAATATCATGTACAAAATGTTTTATTCAATAATGAAAAAATGAGAGCAATTGAAGGGTACATCACATCTGATGAAACACCGTTTTTTTAAAAATTGTATACGTAAAAATTTTCCAAAATAAGAAGTAGTTAGTGCCTAATGTGCGATCTTCGGTCAAACATCTCAATATTGGACCCGCTTATTCATAGTCATGAAAGAAATTATCAAATATCAAGAAAAAACCACTGGTGGTCATTTTTCTGTGAACACCTTTTAATTTCAGGTCGGAAAATCAATATGCATAGCCTAACTGAACATGGTGCGTGCCATTAAGAGCTGATTCTTTTGAAATTGACTTGCAATTGGTATCTTTTATCTTCGTTTTCGTGACATCATTATATTTACTGCCCCTTTAGGATTATCGACTACCTATGTTGTAAATCAATACACATAACAAAAACGCATGATCTTAGTACACGATTATTGAATAAACAAAGTTCTATGAATAGTCAATTTCTTTATTATTTTTAAAACATTGTACTGTATGTACTAGCATTATGATATTAACACATTAAATCAATAGCTCAGTAACTTAAGTAAAATAAAGAAGTTTACTTTAGAGAACTTCCCTACTTTACACTTCCTAAAATGTTATTGTTTAGATTTCATTTATAAACCAGATATTGGTAACCTACAATTTCGTGCATCTTCGTCAAAAAAACCTCTCTTTACTCAGAACACTCAAAATATACTAAACACATGTTATTCAAAGTAGATTTGAAAATACGGGCACCGGTTAATTGACTTGAAATGAATTTCTAACATGTAAAATAATGACATATATCAACATTAAAGGGTTACAAATGTCTCGTATTAGTCAAATTAAACTGGAATGAGATTTGTTATTCATATATACAATTATAATTAATCCTCTATAATTTCAACCGCAGTAATTTTGAGCTATTTTAGTACCCCTTCTTTCATCGTACTAATCATGCCTCTAGCAAGTGATTGGATGGACCATATGACGTATAGTACACTCCTTATACCAGGCAACGTTCACTAGGAACTAACTCCACCCCCTGCCATCGGATTTAAGCTTTTATATTCGATTTATTGGATTCGCTGTTAAACTGACAGAGTAGACGTTGTTGAACGTGTGTACAAGGGTTTATGGGCGTGTATACCCTTAATATAAAAAGGTTTACCTCATAGTCAACAGCAGAACCTTCCTCGGTCCAAGGCCTAAGGACAACAAGTGCGCAGTCAACAGTCCATCTGTCCGTCCTTACGTGAGCTGAACCGATGAAGGTAACCAACATGATAATTGAAATTAGTTTTAATTGTTAGGACTTTTTATGAATTTGAAAAAAAAAGATAATTTACCTGTTAGCGTCATAATTACTTTTTAACAATTTATGTAATTACAGATAACTCATGACATATGCAAATTCATGATTAAAGAAAAAAGCTAGCTTTCAAAGTTTCGATGTCAGTTCTATGATTAACGGTAGCAACTTTGTCATCAACATTAATATCTCAGAAAAAAAAGGAAACTTATCTTTACATTGTGTTATAAACTCGAATTAAACTTTGCTTTCTAATCTTTCAGGTCGCTATTATCTCAGTGCTGCTTGCAGCAGTAGTATACGCCGACTACGGAACCAACATTAATAACTTCGCCAATGGTGGACAAGATCATCAAAGATCAATCCTCCGTGACACCAGCCATGGACACAATAGGGGACAGGTGAACAACAAACTGCGTGACCTTCATCACTTTGACGGTGCCAGGGACAGACTGGCTGCTCATGGCAACACCTATAAGGGTCAAGCTAGCCAGGCCGGACAGAAGAGTTCCAAGAACGCTATCAGCGGACATAAGGCTGACCAAAACTACGCCAAACAGGACGCCAAATTTGACGAGGTCTCTCGCCAAATCGCCGAGGCTGCTCATAACCGTGGCTACCAGTCTGCCGCCCACGGAAAGTACGATAAGCTTGATAACAACAGGGCTAGAGGATACAACGCTGCTGCTGCCAACAAGAAAGCATTCAACAATGGCAAGATCTTCAACGATGATATCAACTACGGCTTCAACAAGCACTTCAACCAGAACCTGAGCGAACGCGGTGGTTTGGAGGAAGAGAACGGACACAACGCCCACAAACTTGATGAATACAAGGACAGACAGAGGGCCAGAAAACTCATCAGGGGAGATCACTCTGCTGCCAATGCCAGACAGGATGCTCAACGTGCCCTCAAAGAAAGCAAATACAACCAGAACGCCGCCCAGAAACAAGCCGCCAATGGTAAATTCGGAAACAGTGACAAGAAACTTGACAAAGCCGGAGCTACCCAGGATTCCCAGAGAGTCAAATACGACAGGAAGGACAACAAATTCCACGCTGAGGATGCTGGCACCCAACAGGCTCTCAAGAAGAACAACGAGTTTGCCAACAAGGACAACGCCTTCGGTCGTCAAGCTGCCGCTAGTCACGCTGGTGCCCAAGATCATAAGGACAAGAAATATTATGGAGGACACGGCAACGATGGTAGCGGAAACCTCGTTGGAGGCGGAACTGGTGCTGGAGGCTATGGCGGATCTGGAGGTCCCGTGCCAGTCCATACAGGAAGCGCAGGTGGTTCTCACGGAGAAGGAAGCGGAGGTCTCACCAACCACAAATACGGAGAGAATGCCAAGCAAACCGACCAAGGCAAGGAACATCTCGCCCAGGCTGCCGGTGCATCAGATGCTGCTGTCAAGGGATACAAACAGGCTAAAAACCAAGGTGAATTTGCCCAGCTCAAGAGTCTTGCTGATCAGCGTGATGGAAGATTTGCTCAGGGAGTCCATGATGCCCAGAACAACGGTTTCCATTCCAAGGATGCCACCGCTGCCAAGACTGCCAATGGTAATGACAGGAAATTCGCTGACGCCGCTGCTCAGTCAAATGCCAAAGCTGCCAAACACGACCTCGACGAGGCTGCCTTCGACAAAGAAAACTTCAAGAGGAATCAACAAGATAGAAGCGAGAACTTCAAGAAACTCAGGAGATTCTACCATGACAAGAAGAACGGTGGTGACAATGTTGAGAATCTTAAATACAACAGGAAGAGGGTTGAGAACGCTTTCGGCGAGGTCCAGGCTGCCCAGAAGGAACACCAGAATCAGTTTGACAAGAACCACAGGGCTGCTAAACACAACGCAGCAGCTAGACGTGACAACTACCAGGATGCCAAGAAAGCTTCCAATGGATTCAGTCTTCATAACGCCAACAGGAACGCTGGTGGCCGTGCTAGCAATCGTGCTAATGCTTTCAATAAAGCCAACCAGTTTGCCCACGGTAACAAGAAGGAAATCCAAGAATCCGACTTCTCTAACCATAAGGACGCCCTCCTCAAGAAGCAACAGGACCACCACGATAACAATCAAGGCCAGATCGCAGCCACTGATAACGGTTACAAGAACGCCGCTGCAGAGGATAGTCAGAGAACTGGAGCCGGTGGAGCCGTCAACAACAACCTCCTCCGTAGCGACGCTCACCGACGTGTACCCCAAAATCGCGACTTCCAAGCCGACGTTGCACCAATCAGAGGCGCTGATATCCATGGTCAATTCCAAAACTTCAGAAAACCAACCAACACCCGCCCACGACAGGTTCAACGTTTTGGTTCCATCAAGGGCAACAACTTTGGCAACTTTGGTAATAAGAACCGCGGCAGGTCTGTGGGCACCATCCAAAGCGGATATGGGCAGGGACATGGAAAGGGAAGCAGCTTCGGAAACTTCGGTTCTGGGTCCAGCTTTGGCTTTGGCAATGGCGGCGGCAGTTTCAATAGCTTCGGCCTTGGCAGAGCATCTTCATTCGGAAGTGGATCTTCTTTCGGCAGGAGCAGGGGTGGTAGGGGAAGCTTCCTTATCCCTGGGCTTAGTTCCAGCTTCGGAGGTTCATTCGGGTCCGGATTCAGGCACTAAAGAACAGTAAATGTGTATCTGTGAACATATTTGTAAGGGTGGGGAACGAGTGATTAGTAACATTTAGACGTTGAGTTACACTTTCCATGTTTTGGTTGTTGACGAAATAAATTACCCTTTTTGCCAAGTTTGGCACAAACTTAACAAAATGTCTGTTCTTTGTTAATGGTACCAGGTATTCTGAGATTTGACCATGTATCAATTCAAACACATAGAAAACACACTTATGAATTCAGACTTAACAAAAATATATTGATGCTTTCTCTTGTATACCCTCATGCCCATTTAGGCCTGTACTTTTCCTACACGTCAATGATATCATTGATCTATACTTATATGTAGAGTATATTCTATAGAGCTATATGCTTATACAACATGGCAAACACATTCTTGTGCTTCATAAACTGTTCATTAATGCACTTAGTTTTCATTATATTTTACAATCGCTCCAATATTTTACATTAATTGACCATTTGAAATATCACCAAGTTTCTCACTTAAAATTTCATGACTTTAAAGTTTTCAAATTATGCTTTGTATCATCCTCGTAACTTTCCATTCCTTGAAAATGATGGGTTTTGACTTAATGTTTTAAAGGAATATACAGTAAATCTGACATTAACATCGGCGGAATCACATCAAATAAAGTAAACCACATACATCTGTGACTCGTACATAATACAACAAAAAGAGGACATAGCTGAACAAAAAGGTGTTTTCAGCCACAGCTTTATTAATGCAACAAAGGACTTTTCGGGGGAAATGATGAGTCAATAACTAATTTGTCTTTCACATTACAGATGCTTTCTAGAAACTTTCCTTTCCTTTGTGTTACACTTTCAAATGTTCTTGTTATAAGTCTCTCTACCAGTCTTCGTTATCAACATCTTTATACTGTTCAACATGCTTTTAAATATCACACTGTTATAATTCATCAATTTAATTTGAGAGATATGTGAATATACTGTGATGACATTACAAGGTCAAAGAAAATGTCGTAAAATTTCAGTTTTCATATTTGTTTCAAAATCATTCCAAAATTAACCCAAACATATAGACATTTATAAGTACATCTTTTCGTGATTTTCAGTAAATAACATCTTTGTAAAACACAAAGCTACAGTCCATGCAACAAATGTGTGATTTCATAATATCTTCCAGTCAACAAACAATTGGTTTCTTTTTTCAGGTTTAAAACACGTTTTACCTGGAATTGAATGTTGAATTTGAAAAGCGATGCTTGAGAAGAGTTTCCGTATATGAAACTATGGCAGGGATCAAATAGAATATTGATATTATTGATATTATTACCAGCCGGCCGCTATCATGCCAACGATTTTCTATCACAATTTGAGGATATAATTCATAATTCAATATATAAAACACTCGCCTCTTTCTGCCTATTATTAGCGCACGAATGTTCTTTGTACAATTTTTTTTTTTCAATTTAAATTTTATTTTTGGATGAAAATTAAAATTTCCGTTTGAGTTAAACGTATCATTTATTCTGACTGTTTTGGAGGATATGATTGTCTTATTTTTGAAAGCTTAAAATCTTAAAAAATAAACTCAATCGGGATTCGAATTCTTTCTATCAAGGATTCTCCTCTCCAAAACGGTTTGACAGCAGCCAAATTAGTTGCATGCTCTGACACAATCTCAGCTAACTAATCTGAAAGAATCTGGCAAAAACCTTTGGTGTCAGCAGCAATCGCATTGAAATAAAATATAATACGTTACGCAGATAACACGCGTAATATAGTGGAACATTTTAGATTTCATTTAAATGAGAAGGGTGTCAGTAGCTAGGTGAAAGTAGCTTCCATGAACCAATCGTTAAACTTGATCGTCGCGATCCTCCTTTTAAACGTGATGATTTGATTGGTCCACTAATGACTAGGTTTTGTCATCACTAAACTTGTTTACGACCATGCAATGAGGCTGCTGTTAGACCGTTTGGGAGCAAGAATGGTGCACATCACATTCAAATGGCGATGAGATTGTCATCAATTTTTTCCCCACTAATTCTTAGAAAATATTCAAAGAATGCATTAGGACTCCTCAGCTGACATGTCGATTACACGCTTTGACAAGTAGTTGAAGCGGCCTATCAATATCTCATCCGTGATGTACTAATTCAATACCTGACTGAAGTTCGGCTGTGTGATCAGTTACAAGATATGACTGAAGGTTTAAAGAATGATCTGTGAACTCTTCATTTAACACGTGGTTTGAAATGATTTAACTATCTTTGTTTGGTGTACTGCACAAACGCTCAGAACTTTTCAAACTTTTAACTAGGCTTTATAACAGTTGAACGTGTGATATATTGAGAAGAAATTATCAGTTATTTCTCTATCAAATTAACTCCTAAATGTTCAACAATTGTATTTGAGACTTTCTATTTACACATTTCTATTTTTATTTTCATTTGGTTGCTTCGATATTATTTGCATAATCGAAAAGGCATGAAGGCCTCTGAATAAATGTCATTATAGGCCATAATTTAAAAATAAGAATTAAGTATTTATTTACTTTTAGCACATGCTTAAAGAAGTAAGCAGCTCGAAATGAATAATTATTTCAAAGGACTAACTTTTGGGAAATGGCGAGTAATAAAGAAGAGATGTAATATATTATTTCTAAGAATGACAGATTAATATATCTATGTGCGTTATGTATCGGAATGCAGTGGGCATACAATCGAGAAAATATACACTTTTATAAGACTTTTTTTTACCCTTTACAACCCGTTTCAAGAACACGCTCGAATTAGAAAGACGAACGGTTTGAAAAATCAATGAAGCATGACTAGTTCACTGATCGTGTCATGAGGCGGCGTAGAAGGCAGAATTTGATTACTCAGGTTAGGTTGAAATAATAGCACTAGCAGGGACAGCGTCATCCAAATAATATAAGGTTACTATGTATAGGGAACTCATTAAATGAAGTTTCTTTTTCAGCTGTCAGAATACCTTTGTTGAATGTGACCATACCGATAAGCGTTTTCCTCGGATGTAATCATAGCAGAAATATGTTAAATGATTTTGAGACGAAAATACTGACATCGCTAAGCATCATAGTAGGCTTATACACTGTGGCGCCATTTTTTATATTATTCTTAACGTAAAATCATTCACCTTATTTCCCGCTGTTCAAGTCACCACCGTGTAACTATTCACATGTAGTTAAATAAATAATGTGTGTCCAATAATGAATTAACGAAAGTATTAATTGTCACCGTCGGAATGGTAGTCCATGTTTATTATGTAAGACCCGGCCATGCGTACCTAACGTGTTCAATGTATTGACTTACCGGCCGACTTCATACAATTCAACGTGTTTATACAATAAGCATTCAATTGAAAAAAAAACGCTATTGGCCAATTGGTTGAGTAAGCTATCGATTGATCGAAGATTTGCGTTGTTTTGGTAAAGATTTGTATGTCAAATTGATAGATAAAAATGTACAAATCCACATTGAAAAATGACCAGTGGGGTTAACAAGGTGACTTATTTGTATGACGTATGAGAAGACAGATACACCTTTGTATGAGAGCGGCAGAAGCTACAAAGCTCGTTCGTTTATCGTCAACCCCAATTCATTTACATGACTAATATATGCTTACATCACCCTTCGCTTACATCCTGCTTTGAAATAATATAATATATATTAAGGTAGTTAATATAGAAAAAACATTAAAATGAACTCCGACGCAATTTTTTTATATTAAAGTGACTTATATGGCAAAGACTTATCAAATGATAAGCATATACGTCTGTTGACGCTCTCAATATCTACATGTATAAAAAGGATACTAAACGACCTTCCATTTAATGCTATTCTTACTAAACGAGTTAATGGCTATATAGAACGAGCGAAAGCGCGTTTGATATCAAATCATCCACAAGGTTAATGAAAATGACTTTTAATGGCAGGACGTTTAATATACTGTTTCTCAAACTAAAATCAAGCATTACTGTCGACTGTATGCTGACACAATAAATTCTACGACTTGGCCGCAATTGTGACGTCGGTGTTAACTTTGTGACGCCACAAGTACACACCATTGTGACGTCATGTGTGCCCCGTAATTATATGATTAAGTATGATTAAGTGTTATGAAAGGGGAATGAGTTTTGTAACCTAATTATTACCCACCTTTTCACAATGAAAACGTCGTCAAATTAAAGTAAAATTTAGCTTTCCAATAGAGAAACACAAAACGCGGATTAATACATTACACTGGTAGTTGGAATGTCGGCCCCTTCACTTCGGAAAACGTACGCTGCTTTGGTATAATGTAGTTCATTACATTTGATAAAGAAACACATGAAAATAAACTACAACTGAAAGCAAAAATCATTTAATTCATTTCATTTAAAGACTTGGTTTCAGGTACAAATCTGTAATTCAGCATAAATACACGAAAACTGTCAAAGTTTTGAACTGATAAACATGACCTAAATCTCGGCTCAACGTCAGTCGGCCGTCACTCCAGGCGAGTAGTGACGTGGATAACTGTTCGAAATCAACGGATTAACAAGACACTTTTTGAATGGCACGGGTAACATTTGGCCTCAAAAGGGAATAACATTGAAATTTATGTCTTAAAAACTGTCAACTGGTAAAAAAGCTTTTCATTTAATTGCATATTCTTCATCAGAGGACAATTTACTGTAAACAATAATGGCGACGCTTGGCCATCTTTGTTTACATTAATCCCGATAGACCTAGCAGACGAATTTTGTTACTTATTTAGATTGTATCGTTTTTCTATTTATTTCAGTTAGTAAAGGAAAGGAAAGCTTTGCATGTAAACGCAATGAAAATAAATTTTATTCGATTATAACTCAAAACTCATGTAACAGCCAATCAAATCACTCGAAGGTGTTATGACACATATTATAACAGATTGTTATGAAACCCCTTTACGAAGTCCCACGTGGGTAATAGATAGCGGATACTAAAGGATCTGCTATTTAATACTATTTTTATTAAACGAGTTAATGATTAAGTATTAAACGAGCGAAAGCAAGTTTGATACCAAATCATTAACGAGTTTAATAAAGACAGTATCAAATTGAAGAAAGTTTAGTATTCTGTTTATTACTTGACCTCAGCAATCAAGCATGATTGCCGAAAGTGGACTGAACGAAACTTTGCCGCGACTAGGCCGCCATTGTGACGTCGGTGCCAACATTGTGACGTCACAACAGCACACTATTATGACGTCATACATGTACGTGCACTAGTTTAATATCGCCGTATAATTATTACAATGCAGAATTTTAAAAGTTACAATCACTAGTATCGCGATGGAGATATTAATATACGATGAATTACGTTTTGACAGGTTATATGTATGACGTCACGTTTTAGCAGCGCCGCCTCAAGAGCTATGTAAGCGACTTTCTTGAATTTTTGGACCATATGATTTAGTGAAAAATAGATGAAGGACTAAACCTTATTCCGTTTATTTGCATTTTTTAAAATCGGTATCGGCTTTTCTTCAAAATGTAAAAAAATGATGTCGTTTAGTATGGTCTTTATGATTTGACTTAGTAATAGGGTTTATTGCAATATGGATATGTTTGACACTATTTCTTAGCATTACACATCAATGATGTAACTCTTTTTATTCTGATCATTCTAAGATTTTGAGTCACCGCACTCGATTCCTTCACGCTGAGCAAGATAAAGAAAACGGGCTTTTACTTATTCATATATTGAATACGTTTCTAACTTTATGGTCGATGAATTTAGAAAAACGATTTTATAGGACGATAAACCCTTTGCGAAAGACATTAAGGAAATCTGGTTTCTCAAGTTCTTTTTATTATAATCTTCGATATAATTTTGTGCTCTTTTTTAAAAAAACAGTATATTGTTGAATACTTTCCTGTTAAAATAGGGACGCTATTACTTATCCTGATAGCATAAGAAAATTCATAAAAGTTGGAATGTACTTTTTTGTCATAATCTACAAAAAATTCGAAATCTTCAAAATAAAAGAATATATTCGCTAAAAATGCGTTGACTAAATTTGCATACATTAACAGAAATAATGTATAAAACAATCAAATGGTGGAATATGAATGCGAAAAAAACTCTATTCAATAAACAAGTTTTAAATGAGGAATATCAAATCCTATATTTAACTCTTAAACTACGGGAAGCAACCATGCCACTAGCACGCTGAAGTAAGCCCTTAACTCTTTTTATGGCACTTTAAAGTCTTTAGTGTTCTATTCAATCCTGGCTTGTTCATTACACAGGCTTACGTTTCTGTGTTGGGGTGCAAGATGAACAGGAATATTCCTGTAATTTAGCTGTGTAACACGGTAAGTTAATATGAAATTTTGTCTGTTCAGTTTTATAGCATATCTATATCTTACTAACAAAAGGAACGTTCTTTCATAACTGCCAGTACGATTGGAAATAAGATTGATCACGGGTATGTGTTTCATCTGCTTATTATTATGAATATTATCGTTGAAACAACTTTTATACATTATCTTAATTAAACGTTTAGCGCTTTAGCAATTTTACCTCTGATGAAGTATTAAAAATATGCTTGTCCTGATAAATCATTATAATTAGACGTTTTATCATGGTTTAAAGCAGTAAGAGTCCTTATAAAAAAAACATCTCCTCCATGAGGAACAGATTATTTCTTCGTAATTGATTGTACTATTTGTTTTTCTGGATGTGTTTAAATATGTCTAATGCATCTATTTCATTACAAATAAACAAACGTAGACATTCAATTAATGGCATAATCATCCATTAACATTCCACACAATTTCAGATGTTCGTCTTTAACCTTCTTGTTGCAAGCTGGTTAGTTGGCTCTGGTTTATCGTCGGGGATCGAATCCAGGTATAATGTATTGGATGTTGATGGAGTTTTCGCCATTCTGGAACAACTCGATCCATCTTCACAGAAAACTTCCAGTCACAACTTACATGACCATGACCTTCTGAAGAACCACGGACAGTCATTACAGCAACAAACTATACATCAATTGGGTGGAATATATGGATTAGTTGCTGACAAGGGCCAGAGCTCAAAACATTCCGCCAACTCACATGACGAACTTCGGAAAGTCCTCCAGGAGATTCAAAGAGCACAACAGGTCCGACAACCTCGCGATCACGTGATAGTTTCCGGATATACAAGCTTGAAGAGCGGAAACAGAAGCACTCATGGTGGGAAACGTTTTGGTGATAAAGCAAACCTTAGTTTTGATAAACTTCGGAAGCGGAATCGGGCAGAAGATGGCGGGTTTCTTGAAGCGCAAAGTCACAGCAAGAAAAATACGGGTCAGTTCGAGAACTATGCCAGGAAGGAAAAGATAAAAAAGGGAGGTCACTCTAATGGCAAAGGCAGTCAGAACACCCATCATTCTAATACCGCTGAAAGCGAAAAGGAACACGCAGTTCGAGGTAAGAGTTCCAATTATTAAAAAATATGAATATCTTGCCTTGTGATTAAGAAATCGTTTCTCATTGGTCGTCGGCCAGTTATGTTCACTCATGTTCCTCATATTTGTTACATTAACTTAAGGGCCAACCTCTCCAATCATACATCATCAAACGTCATATAAAATGAATGTGTTTAGCTAGTTTGTAATTTATTCATTGATATGAAAGTGATGTGAGTTATTACACATATGTTGAATCATAAATGGTGACATATTCTCATATGTGCACACGTGGACATTTCAACTTTTCCTACTAACGACCTTTTCAGAATGTGAAGTTATGTCATTAAAATGGGCCGTCACATGGCATGCAGACTAATATTTCATTTATATTCAAATAGAATAGAACCTGAACCTAACGAATTTTTTATTCTCGAAGTGTACCAGATGACTCGTACAATTTTGTAAAAAAAACATCGTGAGAGCTCATGACACATTTCCGACTGGGGTAGTAATTTTCATTTATTACTTGTCTGGGAATAGTTCACAACGCAGTATTTTCTCTTTAAATCTCTTGTTATAGGTGAGAATTTAAAAAAAATATGTTTTTCACTTTGTAAATACAAAGCATATAATTGGTAAGAATGGTAAGGGTTTGTCACACATAATCAATATACTAATTACAAGATTTTACACTAAGTTTCGAGAATTATGTAACACTGTGGAAGAGATTATCGTCATGGCAACAATTTCTTGAAAAAAATAGCAATGTCACATCAAAGGGTTTTGTCGTGTCCGAAAAAGAAGCAAACATTTGGTAAATAATTGGTTAGTATCGGGAACGACAGTTTTGCATTTATACAAAATGCATGGGTTGAATGATTGAAATATTCAATATTACATTGTACTTGCAGACAGAGCTGGATACCTCAAGGGATTCGGGATGGTTGATGACTATGATCTCAGAGGGTTTATGCGAGGACGACAACGCGGTATCGGACAACATGGATATGTTCCTGGGAGATCAAAGTTTGGGTTTTAGAGGTCATATATCAGGAGAGAATTCAATAAAGCCGTTTGCTTGTTTTGATTTCACTCCATTTCCTTTGTAATTTTCTCTTTCGTTTTCCAATGAAACATGATTCAGTATATCAAAACTTTGTTAACTCTCCACCCTGCCCCCAAAATGTTTGTCCGTGACGTGCATCAACGTTTTAACAATAGATTGAATATTTCACATTGATTGAATATGATATCTGACATTTTTAAAACTGAGATCACACTATTTGCAACAGTTAAAATTGTTTAATTCTTTTCGGTGCGAGTCCCGTTTGAGTTAGAACTCATCCTCGCAGAGTCAGGCAACACTGCCAGCAATGATAATAAGAACAGCCAACCAACTCGCCCATCTCGCCTCGACCAAATCGAAGCCAAATAAGCGGTAGCTAAAATGTTTCGGTACGTTCTGCACTCTTCTGATAGATGTAAATTGGCAAAACTCCCGTGGTTAAATGCATTGGAGATATATGTGATTCAACATTTTGTTATCTAGGATCACATTTTTCGCGTAATTCTTACAAAAGTAAAAGATTTGTGCTACTGCATATATTGCGATTTCAAATATAAAAAGTTGCCTTTGTTCAATACCTAAATAACACGTATCACTAAATTGGTATCGTTTTGAAACACTTTGATGACCTAATGTGGTAGATAATGAACAAAGAGCACGATTTGTATACGAATTTTATTGGTGAATTCGAAAAGGGAACACTATGATTCTACAGTTAAGAATTGCTTAAGGTATTGTATAGAACGAGCTTAAGATATTTCAACATCGCTGGTTTTTCCAAGGCTTATCTTACACTTTCAAAGACATAGATGCTTACATAAACTGTTTCTGACCTTACTTTCTACATATTAAGAGATCTTTGAAAAGCAATATGTAGAAATGATAGATATTTGCAAAACGTAAATGAAGCGCCTATAAAAGACTCAATGGCTGATGGTTGGATTTTTGTCATTTGATTTAAAGCTTTAGATATGTACAAGTATTCAGAAGAAGGATTAGGTACAAGTTAATCAACTAAGTGAATTCCTCTCCTCACCTACACAATGATCATGTCAATAGTTTTTTAAAATAAAAATGAAGAATTGCTCCCGTGTTTTAATTAAATTAACTTATTTAACTAAATTATTTTATTCCATCTATTGGATACATAGTTTTAAAACAAACTTCAAACTTCAAAGAACAAATCATTAGAAAGTCAGAGTGGAATTTCAATCAATATAACTTCAAGTGATTTCCATTTTCTCTTTTATACTCAAAAACCCTTTAAGAATAGAGAAAATAATTTATAATTGAAATACAACCACTGCTAGAACTATACAAATTACAGATAACCCATTAACAAATTTTACTAACAAACATGGAGATGATCTCATCATGTAATAGAGAGTCCTAGGGATACTATAAAATAACGGATTTAGGTACTTAATAAAACTAAACAGCATTGTTTAAGCCTTTGCCGATAACATTTTCTGCTAATTTTGGGCACGGGTTTTCTTGAGAGAAAATTATCAAATGTTTGCTGCTCATCGGATAAAGTAAAGTTTTTTGTCTTTCTTATTCCTTCCACTTAAAGAAAAATTTCTACGAGGAAATTGTTTATTCAACAAACATTTAATGCAAAAATGAAATAACTATAAATACACCTAGCTACGTGCGCAGTAAACTATTATGAGAACATTAGAGATAGATGTTGTTGTTGTCTACATACATTTGTTATCTTAATTAAACAAGAATTTGGCATTCATGCAGGATGGAGGAAAGTTCATTGTTACATAATATTACCTACGAGGGCAATCTTTTCGGAGTTCATATATTTCATAAGATGCTCTAAAGCAAAATAAATACAATGACGGCGGACAAGCTGCCGATACAGGGATGTTGAAGTTAATTATTTTTTCTAATTTCTAATACCAAAATCGTACCCATGACATACTATTGCCTTAATATCATTTTACCCTCATTCTCACCCGTGTCGTAAACAAAGCATCTCATAGACACTCATTAAAACCATCTAATTTATAAATAACTGATACCTGGGTTTAATAGTCTTATCAAGACTGGTATGGGTAAGAGGAATTCAAGCTAAAAAAACTTATTAACAAGTAATGAAGACTGGGTTTAATAGTATTTATACCATATGTGGTGACGTACAGATAAAGATCTTTATTACCTACGAGGGCAATCATATCGAGGTTAATATTTTTTATGCCTAGGGCACGATATCACTTTTTCATTTTAACGTCATGTCAAAAACACTGCTTTGACGTCACAGTTCGCCTATGACTATGACTATGTTCCAAATGAGCCTATGACTATGCTTGGATGTTGATTATGATTCGTTGACTTCTCGACTCTGGTAATAAACAGAATGTCATATTCGTGTCCATGACATACTATGTTTACGACATTCGTGCCTTAATAACAGTAAACCCCTCGTTCTCGCTCGGGAAATATTTATATTACGCACTCGTGCCGTAAACATAGTATGTCAAGGACACTAATATAATATCCTCTATATAAATGTGTGTGTGTGTGTATCTACTGGAGTGTACTAAATGTAAAATTGAAACTGTGCATAGTAAAAGTATATAGATTTATATACAAGCAAATATATGTTTACATATGAATGGTTTGATGTAGAAGGCCCCTCTGCTGTGGTTACAGCTACATCGGAAATACTTCTAGATCAAAAACATTCATGTATAATGCAATATAGTGAAGCTGAATACACCATTGGGGCCCGATAACAGAGATCATTCCCTATTCACAGCCAGAACATTTAACTCCCTAGGAAGTGTATAACTGTTACCTCGCTTTCAATACGGTCTAGGCATTGAGGATAAAAAGTGTAATGATTATCTCCCTTGATCTAATTTTGCAAAGGGGGCTAACTTTGTAGTTCTTTCCGGGTGAGTTAGAGGGCGCGTTCCGTTGATCTTTTATCTCTACACAGACTAAATTGGTATGCATGAGCGAAAATGTAGGTGGACGATGCCTCTTGAGAACTTAAATAAACATTGAAGTGTAGTTTGCTAGTATGGTTAAATCGGAATGGCGTTTAACGCACTCATAAAATGAAGGATATGAGATCCGGTGTGTATTTGTAGTATAAGGAGGAAGCTCTGTCAGCTCTGCCCATGGAGTATCCATAGAACTTGATCTCGTCATCACAACAGACTCGAGAATGACATTGGTATCTCATGATGAGACGAGATTATTTGGTAATTTTTAAACGCTCTGCACAACGGTTCACACCTGATCGATTCATTCAAATGTCATTAGTATATCTAATAACACAACATATAATTTCACAACATCCATATATCAATATGCGTTTAAATTAAAACATAGGACAATCAACGAAGTCATAGAGATGGCGGGAAGTTAAGCGAACACGTGAGTTACATGGCAAGAAATTTCGAAGGTTATGATTTTGTATTCAAACAATAGCTCGGACCACGAAAATTAATTCGATTCAATATAAAATTCGATTCAATATATAATCCTTAAAATATCATTTACCTTGCCCACAATTTCAACTACCCTAATGCGTTCGTTCAGTTTTATTTTACATGACAAAGACAATGTGAAAATGATCATCATTGTTGTCCATCTGCATAGAATAAAATGGCTGTCAGCTTCTGTTTTCATCATCAGTTATTGAATGTTCACATATTGTATGATGTTTCAACACAGAGTGATTTGAAAGTATATCTGAATGGATATCTTTACAGTTTGGCTGAGAACAAATATATAGTTGCTAGTCATTGGAAATGTGTTTTGACAAATTACAATGATAGGATATGATATAGATTATCTACTTTTGACGATCTTGTAACAAATGCGTCAACCTAGATACATATACCTTAATCCGAAATTTTGAGATAAGCTTGTCTTGGATCTTCGGGAGTGAGCCGGGAAAATTGATATCGTTATCAATCAGTTTTATTATTTAAATATTAGTAGTTGCAATGCATTTGCATTTTTTAGAAATAAGGATTCAAGTTTTAAAGACTATACTTATACATTTACCTTATGTATTTAATATAGCTATTTATACATCATTTTGTATAACATTGTGTAATCATTTATAACCTTTTTTTCCTTAAAAATACATGACTTGTTCAAATTAAATTTAATGTATTCAGTACGTCTATATCTTTCTGACATTTTACGGAATACATCATACATAGTGTATATTTTTAATTCACCCTGCCCCTTATCCCATGACACTTTTGTTGCCTCCCCCAAGACAAAAAAACCACACACAAACGATGAAATAAAAAATATGAAAAAATTAATATGATTGTAGAGGTGAAGGGAGGGGGGCCAGCTATGCCATTTCGAAACAGTTTTGTAATTTCAAACATTAGACATGTCAGACTGGAATATCATTGTCTTACAATAGACAACGTATGCATATATTCCAAAATTATATGCACAATTATACACAATTATTTCGTAAACAAGTTATTCAACTAAATAACAAGATGCTAATACATTAAATAAAATAAAACAAATCAATAAACACAGGCATCTCGTCTTCTCAGTTTCCCGTGTGATCTGGAGCGTGGACAATTACGCAGTTGGACTGTTGTTGAATTGACAATATCAATTTGTAATTGAGGTCTATAAGACCTCTTGTAATCCTTTGTCGGCAAATCTGGGGTAATAAACAGCGTATTAGCCTAAACAGCATCATAACAAGGTATTCGTGGCCATCGGTATAACTGTTATTGTAGCCGGTGTATTAGGTTATTACTTAGGAAATACACATGTGGTTTTGCTTTGATTTTGGCGATTGACATATCAAGGACACTAGTAAATGATTCCACTTTACTGAGAAAGAAAGAGAGAAAATGTATTTCAGTACCACGTGCTTTACATTCTCAATGCATATAATATATAAAGCACAAAAGACCTATGAAACACCATAATAAACTTCCATTTTAAATAGAAACCAAACGTTGAAGTAACGCTTATCTACATATTAAAGATATTACATGATACGTACCATTTTCAAATACATGTTTCATTTCACTAAAATGGTTTATTTGCACAATTAGGAGATAAACATACTGTGTTTGGAAATCAGAGGCATATAACGGAATTATAATAGCTCTAAATTTAATTTAAAGTCGAACGCGTAGCGTGAGGCTTTAAATGGAAAATTTAGAGCTATTATAATTCCGTTATATGCCTCTGATTTCCAAACACAGTATGTTTATCTCCATTCTACCATAACAAAGATTTGAACTATATTCTTTCGCGTTTGCTCGATTGTGCTGTGTCTTCGATGCCCGTGCACAATTTCCACGGACTGACATTCATACAAAGATGACGTACTTTGGAATCTCGAATAACGTTACTTGAAGTAAGCCTCGGACATTACCGACAATTTCCAAATGCTTTCAAGGGAGCTCACTCTATTCAGTCCACGTTAGTATTTCTCGACCAGCGTCAGCGTTCGGAATAATTTCTGCAATATTTTAATTGTTTAAGTCAGTATTAAGACATCGATGTTTTGAATAAAGTTATGAGGTGAGTGCAATTTTAATTTTGATATTTTGTCCGTCTCTGTTTCAAACCATCGATCACCAGCCTAGCCCTAACGCCGGCGCTTTGTTATTGAATGCCTGCCTTCATGAACTGTCGGGTTTCGCAGTGTTTGACCGCGTTACGAAGTTGCATACGTTTATTAAATTGGAATTTTATATAATTGTGAAATGTTAATCACAAAAATGTTATTTTTTGTAAAAATGTCCGGCGGACAAGTACTTAGACAATATTGTTGCGAGGCAACTAGTGAATTCTTGCGCGTTAGACGAAGTAAACAGAAGACTGTGTTACCAGATTATACACCTTCTAATTTTTCACAGCAGCCAATCAGAATTGAGTATTTTGCACAGTTATGGTAGAATACATGTTGTAATCGATTCATTTGGAGGCCTGAGTTTTCTGAGTGGTTTTCTTTTAGGAATAATGATAACATTTCATTAACCGTTAACAGTGACAAAATCACCTTCTTGCTTATGACTTTCAGCTGGTAATATAAGACCCACCTTCAAATCTTTAGAATCTAAGCGACATGTTAATACGTTTGCAATATTGATTACCCTCAAGAAACAACCGGGGGCGATGAAGTGCAGTGGTTAGTGCGTTCGGCTTTGGATAAAAAGTTCGTAGTTCGAATCCCACAGGGTCTCAGTAAGCTTGTCTGCAGTAGAGAAATGTTTTTCACGCAGTAAACTTTAGATGCAATGCAGCACTGAATTTAACCGCAGTACCACCCATGATGCTCGCAGGTTTCACCGCAATGCATAGCCACACTGGTGATGCGGGCTTTCTCCCTGCATTTAGCCATGGTATAACTGAAATAATCTAGAAAGCGGCGTTAAACCCAAAATTACTTCATGTCACATCATTTAGCCTAATTTTAAGTACATGCAAGCTTGTAATCTGGAGGAATCACCTGTAAAACATGATTGTTGTAATGTTGCTCCTTAAAACATTTATGTCGGTTAATTTGAGATATTCATTAATTTGTGCTCTTGTAACGATTTAAGGTACCTCACTAGAGATATTTTATTGAAAAATAGATAAAGTACATTTGTAAAGTACAAATATCTTAGCAAATGATAATGATAAGAGATTCACTAACGTCCAAAAAAAATGAAAATGAAAAAACATTATTTTATTTTATTTTGTCTTCCACATATTTTAATAATTTGTCAAATATACCGACATACATGCAAAAGTTGCAGTTATTCATTGAGTATAGAATAGTATATAGTGTGAAAATGATATTGACACATCTTTATACATGACGCAATACAGGCCATAAATGAAGCGTGTTAAATTGTGCGGTTTGATTGGACAGAATGACAGGACAACTGTAATTGATTGATAGGTCATAAAGTGTTGATACACACTTATATTAGAGAAAACGCAACCGCTGATAATTCCGGGGTGAAAATTATGTGTTAAAACTGACATTAAATCTGTGTTTATCAAAATCCACATCAAGATATCTCAACAGGCTTTTAAAAGGCGAAGTCAACTTTTGAAAGTTATTTTTTCAAAAGACATAAAGATGAGACTTTCGTACACGCTTTAATGCAAATACAAAGCCGTTTTTCTTCATTAAACGAAAGTCTGATTAATTTGTCGCCGCTACAGGTTTTCACTTAGCGGTTTGAAATCTGTTTAATTCAGTTAAGGAAACGCGTATGCAAATGTCAGTTACATGTACATGGGTGTTGTTTGGTGTATGAAATATTAACAATAAGAGCCAGGGCTTAGATTTTCGAATCTGTATTACCTCTAAGATAGTCGTAAGCACCATACATAAAATCGGCTCACGACTATCTTAGCACTAAGAGAGCTTCTAAAATTTCGGCCCAGAAATATGAGACTGTATGTATCTACCAACAATTATAGAAAACCTGTGGAAATGTAGTCTTAATAGAGAACTAAACGGTAGATCTAAATTCTAGTTGGACATTTATTAATCAAGTATTAATTGTGGTATGTTTAAAGACTCCGTCCTATCGGCAATCGTCCGCCATGCTGTTGTTGTTGCCTTTTTGTTGTTGTTTTTTTTTTTTTTTTTTTTTTTTTTTGGGGGGGGGGGGGGGGGATTACTTGACAAAATGCGCTGTATTTTTATTTATTTTAAAACATTATAACAATAAACAATATAAATGGTTAGAAAATTCTCACGATTATAGATAATTTATGATAAGACTAATCATGAATGTCTTGTAGCAAGGCTTTTCACTCTCGTATCATCGATGGCTGACGTCACTTCTCATTCTTATGTTTTTTTACTGAGTGTGCGCTCATATTTATGAAGTTGTCTAATCTAAACCAACCAAAATGTTATCCCCAGTAACATGTTTCAGTTGTGCTGTTATAATCATGTTCTAATGATATATTTGTATAAACAGAAATGCCCCCTTGAATTTCGTTTCCACTATAAATACCCTATGTGACAGTCCTTTTAAACAAAAGGATTCGGTTAATCGACGGTTATCTTAATTTCTACAATTACTACAAAGTTTTTTTCTGTCACAATTTCGCCAATAATACATAAATATCTTCAAAATGAATATTTCACATATAAATGAAATATATCCAAAATAATAAAAGGACTGTGATCCTGGATAACATTAAACAGACATCAAACCGTTGTATAAATCTTCTACATTCGTAAAACACCGGCTAGACAAGAGGAAAGATGTTTATGGAAGGCTTTACTATCCTTTCTTAATGCATTATACGTTTGTAGACAGCATAAATTCAATTCAAGATACATAAAATTTTCAAACCGTCTATATACAATTTATCACAAAATATGTAGATTTGCACTTAAAGTATTTCCAAGGCTCAAAATCGTGATATCTTTAACATTGTTTTCTATTTAAACCTTTCCTTCTTTTTAGTAAATCTGACCCTTATAAATTATCCCCATTGCGAAAAGATATTCTGACACACGAACACAATAATGCATGGAGAACATAAAAAGTGAAAGGATCGGTGCATAACAAAGCAGATAACCAACCCCACACATAAACACTTGGCGCCGATGAAACCTTCTGATTAAATCTTGCGGCCAGAGATAAAGGGAACTTTCTTCAAAATGGAGGTAAATACCTGTCAATTTTATTACTTTCAACTTAAATTTGCTCATTTTCAGTAAGTAATGAACATCTTTTTAAATTGTGAGAGGTTTTATGATTAGGCTTATTTTGAAAATGGTATTAGCGTGTGGTGCGTCAAATGTACTGTTGTATATGTAATATGTCTATTGTATTTGACATAGCTTTGATAAAAGTTTTGATTCCAGTTTATATTTGACTAATTTTATGGTAGGAAAGGAGTCTTTGAAAATCAAGAATTATTTCCTAGCTTCTGAAGATCATTTATTATATTTTTTACTTACATTTCAATTACTTCGATATTCCGCATCGGTAGGGATTTTTACTTTTTAAACTAATCATAATATGTGTATGTTTTTCAAAGCTTTATTAAAACCTGACTAAAATGATTCTATAAAGTATAACTAACAGGAAACTGAGGTGAAACATTGCGATTATCAAATAGTGAATCAAAATGGGAAATGATTTCCAGATTGAACAAACTTTTTGAAAGTATTTAAGCGCTTTTCTTGAGTGAAGCAAAAAAATTTATCATGTCTGACGAATGCTCATATTATAGATATAATAATATAGAAAGTAATATAATTTTTTTTCTTTAAAGCCTTGAACGGATATAAACGATTTTGATGATGGTGATATTTTTTACTAAAATTCACTTCGATGTCAACTTTTCTGTTAGCTTTTTCAAATCAAATTTAAAGTTGGAAATAAAACTAACCTGAACATCGAAAATAGATAGTTATTTTATATATGAATGTATAATACATTATAATTTCCCATGAACATCCTTACTTACTATTGTACTACTTATCATTTCATTTCTGAATTTCATTAACGCTGAGTAACAATAAAAGTGTAATATAAGACACCACAATTTAACATTAAATATAACTGTTACAAACGGTGTGTCTGAAAAGGTATTATATTCCGCTTTCTAAATCTGCATTAATGCGATAGACTTTCTTTTGTGCATATCTTAAAGCGTTCTGACGACAGAAACACTTTAATGGACTTTTTATTGAATATGTACGTTCTGTAGCATTTTGAGAAAGTAGAGATGATGATGATGATGATGATGATGATGATGATGACGACGATGACAAAAATGGCGACTATTGGTTGAAGATAATGATAACGGTTGTAATGATGATGATTAAGGTGGTAACAGTGGTGATGACATATTTCGAAATAATGAAGATAACTATGATGATGATGATGATGATAATGATGATGATGATGACAACGACGATAATTATGACGCTTTATGATTGATTTCAGCTTGTGAACGCACTCATTCCGCTCATGATCCTCACGGGCGAAGTACTTGGGGGCCGATTCGACTTCAACTTCTCACCACAGACCCTGGCCAGGTTCAGGTTTGATGTTAAAGGCAACAGTCAAAGGGGCTCCAATGCAGGAGCTGACAAAACTATGAACGATCTGCTCAGCTTTGCTGGATTTAGAACGAAATTCACTGCCAAAGGAGACATGTTTACGGGAGGAGCATCCACACATGAGAACGGTGGGTTTAATACGGGTTCCTCTGGGTTCAAGAACAGTAAAGATTTTGGCAACCTAGACGATAGTTTCGGATCAGGGTTTGGCGTTATGAAGAAAATTAATCACTTTGATAATCACCAATCGATGTCGGGTGGGAACTACGAAGGACTCGGCGCTAATAGAGAAACGGGGCGTAACTCTGGTGCTGGGAAAAGAAAAACTTTCTACGGCTCTAAAGTGTTTAAAGACAATATTGTATATGGATTCGGTAAAACGTTCGATCAAGATCTGAATGAGGTAGGTGGAGTGAAAGACGAAAACGGACACGACGATCACAACCTTGATGAGATTATTGACAACCACAAGGGCAGCAGGAAACTAAGAGATGATCATACAAATTCAAATTCTAGAAACGATGGACAAAATGCATTTAGAAATAATGACTACAACCGACATGACGGAAGACACCAATCTGATAATGGAAAATATGCAGATAACAAGAACAAAGTTGATGATGTTGGATATTCTGCTGATGGTCAGTCAGTCCAATCCGCTCGTGGAGATTCGGCATCTCATGCTGGACACGCTGGTCACTTATCGGACCAACGAGATAACCGGCTCTTTGGGGTAAATGAGAGGAACAATGGTCAGCACTTGTCAGCAAGTCACGGCGGAGCACAGAATCATGGCGACCGGAAATATTATGGTGGCACTGGCGGTCAAGCCGATCTCAGTAGAAGAGGGATTGTCAGTTCTCATGGTATAGGGAATGGAGGAGGAGCAGGTGGTAGCGACTATGGCAATAAGGATCTCCTGGACCAAGGGAACAAACACCTTCTTCATAATAATGGATTTCAAGGTTCCGCCGACAAACAGTTTGGTCATAATAACAATAGGAATGATTTCCTCCAATCAAACAATCTCCAAAATAGTAAACAAAGGAAGAACTCTCACGGCGTTCATAATAGTCAAAATGTTGGGTTCTTTGCGAAGTCTGGTGGTTCAGGAAAAAGTGTAGGGGATGATGTTAAGTTGAACGGAGGTGCATCAGCACACAGAAGCGGAAGTGTTTCTGAGCATAATCTCGGAGAGGAGGAATTGGATAAAGAAACATTCAGAAGGAACAAACAAGACAGAAAGCACAATGTTAAGAACAATAGGCAATTCTTTCATGATCGAAATGAAAAGGGAAACAACAATGAACATTTAACTTTCAAGAGAGACAAAGGTGAAAATGAAGTTAGGGCTACCCAGGCTGCCGACAACATGCACCAGACTGACTTTGATAAGACCCAGAGAACTGCGAAACAGGAGGCCAATTCACGAAGCGATCATTTAAAAAATGCTGGAAAGAAATCCAATGATTTGGCATCCACTTTTGGAAAGAGACGATCTATTGGTAGGTCGAACACACATGGAACAGTTTACTCAAAGAACAATCAGCAGAACTTTAACCATCAAAAATCAACTGCAGAATCAGGCAGAGGTACGAAGGTAGATGACCAGAAGAAACGACAAAACGACGGATATGAAAATAAGCGTGCTTCAGCAGCTGCAATTAACAATGGACAACAACAATTACATTCACAGCACAACGCTGGAACTGCCTCCAGTGCTGCTGGCATCAAGAACCAGTCTCGTCGTCCAGCTGCAAACAGCGTGGATAGGAAGAGAGAGGCAGCTGCAGTAGCAGCAATTGCTAGCATCAAAGAGTCCGTCATATTCAATGATCCACCCAACCTTCAACAAAGTGGTTTTCAAGAATTCGGCACCTTTGGCAGTAATGGCGACTTTGGTGGATCACGCCCTAACCAAAATACGAGAGGTCAAGGGCACGGCGATAGCTTTGGTAACTTTGGTTCAGGTTCAAACTTCAAAACCGGAACAGGCAATAGTGGATTTCATGGACCAATCTCACGTCAACGAAGTACAGGAAGTGGGTACGGCGGCAACCTCAATATCCACAGTGGTATGTTTGACAACAGTATGTCGTCCATGTTTGATGGTCCACTTGACATGTTCAAGTCCAAGAGAAAATCTATGTTTTCAGGCAAAGGTTTTGGTTCCATAGATAACGGCTTTGGATTCGGACATAATTGAAGGTCTTTGCATCTGTGATAATGTTTTGATCAATAAATAAGTTGCACTGTTATCTTGAATTTGAAATTAATGTAATAAAGTTATTGAACAAAAGGTACAGTTGTCTCTGGGCTATCACTGTCTGTATTTTATAATAATGTGTTAATCGGGGTTTAAAATATGGTTCTAATTAATATAACTCCAAAATTCAGAGCCACGCGACGACTACCAGAGATTTCTGTTCCAATCGCGTATTCAATCTCGCTAGAGACTCGTCCCCCAAATTCACAAGCATTTTTGCAATTGCAGATTGTGTCATCCGAAATAAAGCATTGTTGTACTTAATATTTTATGTATACATGAAACATCGCGTGGTTCTTTTAAGGCAAGATCCTGAATGCATGGGTGCATTGATTTCACCACATTTGTCCTGAAATATCCGACATTAAAATATGACAGTCTTTACACATAAACACACTCAGTTTTTATATAATATAATATAATATAATATAATATAATATAATATAATATAATATAATATAATATAATATAATATAATATAATATAATATAATATAATATAATATAATATAATATTTAGAAACCTAACCTGTACAGTGTTTTTTCCGTGTGTACTGTATCTAAATGTGGTTAAACCGAAATTTCGGTTATGGCACGTAAGCAAGTGAAACAATCTCTTCTGGTTATAAAGCAAATTGATGTGGTAGCTTTACACGTCGTCGGACACAGATCAACATAAATTGTTTACACAAAAGGTGGTGGAATAAGAAGTGTGACTTAAACCTATGAAATATTTTTTCAAATATTTTACATAGATTGAATGCTGTAGCAAGACTTTTTTCTTTCCGATATCCAGACAGCTCCTCGACCTTTAATTTTCTGAGCATACATGTGCCATAGTTTTATGAATTTTGACATCCATCAGGGTGTCCGTAAAATTGTGCCTTTTGGTATTGATGAATCTCAAGGGTATAAAAATGAATCACTACGATGCTTATAATTCTGTTCCGAACAGATGTCCAAAGGTATTCAATGTGTTCTTAATTTAACCTTGGTCACTCAAACAATTGGGTGGATTTTTTCTGTCCAAGAATTTTCACCAATGTGTTTGTGCAACTGAAAGAATATCAGTTATAGTTATAGAGTGATAAAGACAGAATAATAACGGGGAAATTTCAACGCTAGAGTTTTATTGAGAAACTAGCGACACTATTTATTTGAATTAATTAATTGTCACTAAAGTCACATGATTGGATGTAAGATATACCGAACAAAGATTTCCAAATAAATTCATTTATAATGTATCTTTGTTGTTTTAGGATGAAATATTTTTTTAAATTGCCAATGCAGAGATTATCACGCTTAAAATACAGAATATTTTGTTAGATAATCCACCAGCAAGCTTAATTTACAAATTATTCCGGTGAGTAACCGAAAAGTTTAATGCGATCTTGAAAAATGTCCAAATAAATGTTGATAAGCTTGACATGTTGGTTTCTGTGCTTCTTCAGTGTTTCATTATTAAGGCCACCAAAAATAAAATGGGCTATGCATCCTCCCTGAATCAGGATCTGTGTAAGAATGTATGTATTTCAGGCAAGTACAAAATGGAAAAACATTATATAGCTCTGACCTTGACATGAACATCAAGATAACAAACCCTTATGGTGAAGCCAGGTGCAAAATATGAAAATAACCTAGAAATTATTAGATTAATCCAATTCATACGTACACATATATACACGTATTGGCGGACGCTGCCTGGAACTATATCCCCGCTTTGGGTTGAACATGTGAAGGTTAATGAGAAGTATTTTATATAGATATAAGAGTCAGGATGATAACCATATATGAGTAGGGACAGAGGAATAACATTGCATGAATTTCCAAAAACAATAGACGAAATGACTTGCCTTCTTACTTGTGATACTACAGGCTTTTCAACGTAAAAATATTAAAATTCATATTTTTATAGACTGAATAAAGTAAAATGATGAGAGCTGTTCTTGTCACACGGTCTAAACAATAATTGTACCACAAATAAGTCATCAAAAGAAGTGCATTCTCCTTACAACAAATAAGTGACACTGATCCCTCAAAATTTTAATCAAATTGGTCACGTCTTTTTTATGTCCAACCACGGAGATTGTCTAAAATATAAACAAGGTCTACAGCCTAAAAGATGTAGTCTCAATATATTTCATATGAACAAATGGTTTAGAGTTTTGATTAGCAATCATCACATTTTAATCGCCACATAAGTGATAAAAACGAGATTACATATTTCGCTGTATACAAATGTTTGATAGTATATAGTCAAGTTACTAACGAATCGCGTTTTGGTTTTACGAAATAAGTCACACGCCCGGTGTTTATCATATAAACTTTCACAGTTTTTAATCTGCCGATTGTCTAAGGTTAGGCAATTTCCCAAAATAAATAAATACCGTCTCCCACTGGTATATACTGTTGTCTTATATTCCATATGACAAGGTAATTTTGAGCTTAACATCATGATGTCACATTAAACCAGAGATACAGAAACAATTGCAAGTCATCATGAGGTTTTAATATTGAAGTTCCTCTTCCTTGTCAGGCGGATCTTCCGTATTAGGGAGGCTGTCATCAAGGGCCAATAAACCGAGAATTTGATGCTCTAAATATAAGCCTGGGTGCCTCTCCCCTGCTCGTAAACTCAGCCAGTGTGACTTCAACTCACACTGCATTGTAATAATTCAAGTTCAATATAGAGACAGTGATTCGGCTTTTCGCTTTCATGAGCATCCTGGTGCTCATTTTGGGAGAAAACCTGCAACATCAGAGTTTCTCCCAGAACGGTGAAACCTTCGTGACGAAGCGAGCTACTGATAATATAAAATTAGTATCTATTGCATTGAAACCATGTATAATCATTCTGTTTATAAGACAACATTGACCGAACCCCCGCGTTACAGATAAAGCACCACGCTTCTATATATAGTCTATTGTCATTACATTCATTGTTGCATTAAATCCTCCATTCAAGGGAAGAGGGTTGACTAAATATTACCCGTTCCCTTTTGTGTGGCTTGTCTAAAAATATTTTCATTTTATGACGTTACTATGGTATTTTTCAGAGGTCTGAAGAACATCGGAAAATTTGCTCTGCATACAAATGAAATATAGTCGAGTGATGTGCGTTTTCAATATAACCTGGATCTATGTCATCACTTTTGGTTTCATTCAACATCGTCTAGGTTTTATAGAAAAATATGGTCGATGAATCTTATAAAGAAAAACTTGAATCAAAATTGATTCATATGGTTTATTATAAACCAATTTACAACCTGTCCCACTTTTTTTATAGGAAAATGTTAAATGTTAACGAAAAAAAGTATATGCTTCAAATGAATCGGAAGTTTATCATCATAGACCATGCTGTAATAGCCAGGAACAACCTTGATGTTAACACTAGAGCCATCCTTTAATATACCTTAACGTTATAGTTCTCCTTACATATATAGACTCAGATGATATATCAGCAATCCATATACACTTGTTGAATATGTACGTCTCACTTAATTTTTAAAAATAAATCCTAGTAGAGTGACTACATGTTTTTAAATTTTTCTAAACGATTTTCAAAACATTTCAACAAATTCATGAACCCGAAACATATTGCTTCTTTTTAACAATCTCCGCAATCGTTGAATTCTCTTATATTAATTTTTACTTCATTATAACCAAATATATAAACATTACAAAAATAAAGAGGTGACAATTTTTATTTTTATTTTATTCGAACATATACAGCAGAGATAGGAAACGAAGTTTTAATTTATCGTTGGTAAAATCAATGTATAATACGGTATTCATAACAGAGATTAATCAACGTGTTACGTCTGGCTGTAGAGTGTAAGCCCATTGTTCAAGCCCCTAAGAAACAGCGGGTTACATTGGTACGGAGATTATGTGTTTAATATTGGAGCAGCGGATTCCTGTCATCCTGGCTGACCTGAGTTTTATTAAAGAAAAGAACAAAACAAGAACTCCAGGAATCTACTTTCTTTCGAAGAACAAGATCTTTGTCCCCTGGAAAGACCATAAACGAGGTTTTAATGTCTTCTTGCTTTTCTTTCTAGTACTAAAACAAATTGATAAGAACCGAATAAGTTATCTTGTACTTTTTATTGAAAAGTTTATTTCAGAAGTGGATATAAAACGCGAGTCCTTAAGTTGACACTAAATTGAATAACCGTCACTTGGTACTGAAATGTTAATTGTGAAGATGATTTGAATAGAAAGTTAAATATAGGTAGATATATAAAGATATAACTCGGTGTGGTTGTAAGTTTAAGTATTACAAACAACCCTTTCATAATCTGATAAGATATTATTAAGGTAGCGCACATTAGTCAAACTGGGCATGATAAGGTATGGGAAAACGTTATCAAAATTTGGATATCCTCTCACTTTTATTTTAACGTATAATACACTTCATCCAAGAAAAACATATAAAAACATAAAAAATTATTTCACTCTGATCAATTCACGATTTTACTCAAAACCACTTTTAAACCATTGTAAGTATATTAATGAAAGCCTCGGACCAAAATAATGTAACGTTTTACCAATGTTACTTAAATGATGTTTTTAATTTTCTGAGCTAAATCGGAAAGACTTTAGACAATGACGAGAATCTGAATGGTCCCAAACGATGAAGTGATATCAAATGATATGCATTAGAAAAAAACTCAAATCTCTATGTAAATCTCCCGCCAGGGGCTCGGCAACTTTGTCTGCGGTAGAGAACTGTTCTACACGCAGTAAGGTTTGGGTGCAATGCTACACTGAATTTCAGCGCAGTACCACCCATGGTTCGCTAGTTCCAGCCGATGATCGCAGGTTTCACCGCAATGCAAAGCCAAGATGGTGTTGCGGGCTTTCTCCTTGCCATAATACTAGCAGCCGCGATATAAGTGAAATAATCTTGAAAGCTGCGTTAAACCCCATATCACCTCACCTCACCTCTATGTAAATCGTAAAAAAGAAATAATAATATAAAAAAGACACTTAATTTAAATGATAATACCTAACCGTAGATCATGATTAATATGAACGGGTAAGATTGTAAAAGAAAATGTACAATCGGAACAATTACATTATACAATTGTTTTAAAATACACGACACGACGTCATGATTTTCATCAAATATGGATAAAAATCGTGACGTCCATAGAGCAATGTCATGTTTTATAAGCATTAATAAATTAACTACTTATCATCTGGTACGATAACTTTATTATCTATAAAGAACGTTTACAAATGACATGATGAGTGAATCTGCAGTTACGCAATTTTTTTCGAAGGCGAAGGTAGTAAAATATATATATAAAATATTGTTTTAAAGAATGGTCGGACCAACGGCATTCGTAAGAGAGAAATCTCCAAATATAACTACTGCTAGTTACTGATACAAACATAACTACGTTCACTTTTATCATAAAGAAACAAATTAACTTATAATCTTGAAAATTGAATCTAAATAACATATCTGAGGCTCTTTATCGAAAAATTAAGACAAGTTAGAGGATGTTTAAAACATTTCCTGAATCAACTTAAAATAGAATTTGAAAAACAACATAAACAGCACGGTTTCAATGAACCCGTTCATATCCATTTGTCTGTTGAATAAGTTTAGAGAAACATTAGAGAAATTAAAATGTTTAGCTTAAGAACGACGTTTTTGTCAACGTTTTTCACTTGTTCAACAGAGAGTAAGAATGTCGGACAGCTTAAAGGATATTGCTTAGCATTAATATCCATATGATACGCTGAGTTGAGAATACAAATCATTTAAAAAGTAGCACTATCATGTAATAAACGTCAGTACATATCAAGTAAAACCAACATTTTGAATTATAACAGTAATTTAAAATAAATCCATCGATGATCAATTAAGGCATAATTTGGGCATCTTCTTATAAAAGAAAACAATAACAAGCTTGGAATTAAGTGTTGAAGAAAAATCTGTTTACACTACATTTTGATTTACATTGTCACTTATTAAAAAAACAATAGAAAAAACATTCATCACTCTCACATGTCATCAAAGTGAAGGTGAAAGTAAACATGATTTCACAGTAACTAAAGCGATGTCATCAATGTTCAATTAAGCCTTTGCTCTTAAAAGAAATTAATGGACTTGTAGACTTAATGACAACGATAAAAGGATTTTTCAATGGTTTGTTATCGGGTACGTGGTTACATGATAAGATAACATACATGGCGACTGACAACTATCTTCATAAACTAGTTGAAAACCTCAGAAAATAATCTTTTTCCACTGCAATGGGTTTTTTTTTCAAAAAAAGGTTAAATTCTCTTATTTATCTCTAATATATCTGATTATCATCATATATCAACATTAAAAACAATCAAGGCATAATTCAACAGTATGGCATGACCTTTTTCCTTTTGGATATTAAGTAAAATGTCAATAACCTCTGGCATATAAAGAACCATGTATCTGATAAGGTATTTACGCACTTCCTGAAACACTAATTCATCGATTTAACATACCTGTGACAAATCAGTAAATTATGCAATTAAATTTTAAAATCATTTCTCTTCAAATTTACAGCTTATAAAATATTCAGACAAGGAAATACAATGACGTTGACGTAAGACCTATTTGCATATTACTTCATCCTCAACTAAGGCTGTGATTTGCTGATGATGGAACGGACACAAAGCAGGCGAATTTAAACTGCTTAAAACCAACTATGAAACATTTTTATTGGCTAGCGCCTGGCTAAGGAACTTTGCTTCGTTATGGCTCCACTCCCGCCCCCCGCTTAATCGAATGAATTTTATTTCCGGGTTAATTGTATATCATGTAAAGGTGACAGTGCGGTCTGTATAGTGCTTGTGAGATAGATTTATGACTGATTGCTTTCTTGTTATAAATACGTGTCGAACTGAAAAGGGATCAGTAACCCAATACCCTCTGGTGGAGACAGACACAGAAGAGGGCCAACAAACGACGTACTTCCATCCACTCACCTTTTGTCTGTCTACCCTTACTATCAGGATGCAGGTGAGATTGATACGTTGATACTTAGCTGAATGGAACTATCGGTGAATACATACATGTTCATTGGCAGATGTGAAAAACTAACTAAAAGATTCGTTTATGTCTAAAATTATAGCAACCATGAGAATTTGACAGTAAATATATTGTTAATAAGAAAGCTAAAAGGTGTCTCATAAATTATCAATTCCAATAATATCGTAAAAACATAGTGCTCACCTGGATATTGGTGCAATGGAAATACTTTTTTTGTATGTATCTATGTATGTTACAACATTGTTTCTGAATATAGAATGATAGATATATCGCTTAAGACATTTATCGAATATTGTAGATAAATTATGTCCTTCAAAATAGCTCTTACTTATTGTCAAAGACATTGGTACATATTACACTACAAACGCCCCACATTTGATCATAAACTGAAAGATAAAATATATTTACAAATAATTTGTTAAATTGGCTTTTGAAAGTAGTAAATATTTTATGAAATTATTATTATGTTATTCCGAGCTCTTTCTTATCCATATTCCTTGCTAAAAAAGAATTACACTTTTTGTACTCAACATTGTGGATCATTTACCAAACTATATCAAAATAAATGTTTCATTAATTTTACTTCATTTGCTGGTTCATATTCAATTCTAACTTAAGACCCGTATTACGGAACACATGAGATGACATTCCATGTTGCATAACAAAATAAGCTGAAAACTAATACGATTTTAATATTAAGATATTTATCTACTGAACAGGTGCGTGTTTAATAAACCGTGAGTGTGAAAAATCATGACGACATAGGTGACATGATTTATTCAGTGTATCAATATTAATACGCTATACTTGACATTTACACCGATACATTCAGTGGTCAGGGCTTATATACGGTATAGCATTGACGTTCATATGCCCTATATGACAGGATAACGAGGTTTATATTTCCTACTAATCCACAAGGTGAAATTAAAAGTTTTGACTCAAATACAAAGAACAATAACTTTGAATTTATTAGTTTACTCAACTTTAATGCTGATGATTAAGCAAATATCGTCACATGCTGCTATAAGTATACCACGGTATTAGTGTCCATAGGTTCATTACATCCTGATCTTGTTGGAATATCAACAGTTTATACACTACTGATAAGTGTAAGGATGGTACTTCAGCACTATGTGGTAATTCTGCTTTATTTCGTACTTTGTTTTTACTTAGGATATAATTACAACATGATTATTATAAATATCAAATAATTGTAAGCTTTGAAATATTTGCGATTGTGAAATATTGCTTATTTTGCACTTTTTCAACTACAATCATAATCACCTTTGTGAAATCCAATCAATAATTCTATAGTCATTCATGTGTTTCTCGTTATGTCTTCTTAAGGTTTTACTTATAAGTGAGTATCATTATGAGTTACATGTACTTTAATTTTTAATTTTTAGTCATCTTATCAACTAGTATCTAGTCGTTTTGATCAGAAATAATTCTTAAACGGTGACGATGTGTCGTCGGAAACAAGCCATTTAAATAGTGAACACGTTACATTAATCAAAATGTTCCATAACTTCGTTTTACATTATCAAAGATGTAGCGAACACTTTTATTATATCTTTGATGAGATATACATGTAGTTCTTCCTTAGTTTGCAATAAATCTTATCAAACATTAAAGTCATTAAAATAGAGCTTAAAATGATACAATATTTCATTTGAATTATAAAGGGACTATAGCACATGTTTATGTTTCATCTGCTTACATTTTCCTCATGAAATATACTTTTAGGCACGTATAGCATCTTCAAATGACCAAACAACTTAGTTATCGTAGAAAAAGATGTCAGTTCGTTTCGAACTTGGACTTACAATATTCGTTTAAAACCTTTTTTTGATTAAGACGAATTTTCTATCGTTATTTGCAAACCACCATCATGTATGAGCATTAACAAACTTTCTCACAAACTTTCCTTTTTGACTTTTTCAGATTCCTAACGTCATCATCGTGACGTCTCTCTACGTCGTCGGCATCTTGGGATCCACAAACATCAACAGCTTTGGCACCGGTAACAACGACCATGGCAGGGAACTTTCACAGAGACAAAGCCATGGAGACAACCGCGCTAAGGCCAACAAAGCGCTGATAGATCACCATGATTTCTTTGGCTTTCGAAATCGCCACGCTGATGCTGGACACAAATACGCTGGATCTGCGGGTACGTTTGGCCACAAGCAGGCCAACCAGGGTTCTCATGGAAACTCTGCAGCCCAAAACTTTGCCAAACAGGATTCTAAGTTTGACGAGATTGCCCGACAGATTGCCGCTGCATCAAAGGTCAGAGGGTACAAGTCCGCTTCAGAGGGCAAGTACGATAAGATTGATGACGACAGACACAAAGGGTACAACTCTGCTGCTGCCAAGGGAAGCAAATACAACCGTGGCAAGGTCTTCAACGACAACATCGTTTACGGATTCAAGAAAGATTTTGACGAGAACCTGAGCGAGAGGGGCGGTTTTGAGGAAGAGCAGGGACACAAGAAACACAAGCTCGACGAGTACAAGGACAAACAGAAGATCCACAAACTTAAGAAGGGAGATCACACTGCTACAAATGCAAGAGAAGACAACCAGAAAGCTCTCAAGGAAAGCAAATATAATAAGAACGCTGCTCAGAAACACGCTGCCAATAATAAATATGGAAACAACGAGAAGAAACTTGATAAGGCTGGTGCCACCCAGGATGCTCAGTCTCTTATCTTTGACAGGAAGGACAGCAAATCTAATGCTGAGGAGAAAGGCAAGCAGGTTGCTTCTAATCAAGCTAAACAGTTTGCCAATAAGGACAACCTATTTGGCCGTCACGCAGCCGCCAGTCACGCCGGTGCACAAGACCACAAGGACAACAAATATTATGGAGGACACGGAGATGAGGGACAAGGCGGCGATGGTGTACATGGGGGATCTGGTCCTCATCTCAAGGGCTCCGGTGCCGGAGGACATATTAAAGGAAGCGGTGGACTCGCTGCACACAGCTATGGAGACAAGGCAAAGCAGTCAGACCAAGGCAAAGAACACTTGTCCCAAGCCGCCGGCGCTGTTGATCAGGCCATCAAGAAGTATGATCAGTCAAAGAATAAGCAAGACTTCAAACAACTCAAAAGTCTCAAAAACCAACGTGAAGGTAAATTTGCCCAAGGTGTTCACAATGCCGAGAATAATGGCTTCAACGATAAAAGCAGTCAAGCTGCCAAGTCCGCTCATGGTGATGACAGGAAATATGCTGATGCTACTGCTCAATCTAAGGCTCTTGCTGCCAAGCATGATAGGGATGAAGAACTCTTCGATAAAGAAAACTCAAAGAAGCAGCTCCATGACGACAACGAAACCTTCAAGAAGGTGAAGAATTTCTACCATGACAAGAAATCAGGCGGAAAGAATATTGAAACTTTGAAATACAACAGGAAACGTATTGAGAATGAGTTTGGTAACTTCCAACAAGCTCAAAATGAAAAACAGAACCAATTCGACAAGAATCACAAATCTGCTAAACACCATGCTGCAGCAAGGAGTGATAACTTCGAAGATGCAAAGAAAGCTTCTCAAGGTTTTGGTCACCACAACGCCGGGAAATCTCAGTTTGGCACAGCAAACAAGAAAGCAGCAGCCTACAAGAAGGCTAATAGCTTCAACTATGGCAATAAGAAGCAGATTGCTGAATCTGACTTCGGCAACCAAAAGGATGAGCTGAAGAAGAAGCAACAGCAGCTACGCGACGTGAAAGCTGATTCCTCAGCTGAAAAGGGCAACGGTTACAGAAACGCTAATGGTTTCGTCAGGGAAACAAAGGGTGGCCCTCTAGGAGGATCTGGCGTCGGCGGTCTGAGGCACGGCCAACAACAGGTAGGGTTCGGGAACGTGAATCAAGTTCAACCCATTGCTGTCCAAGACGTCCCGCATGCTGCTCCTGTCAATATCGCTCCCCACCAGGTCGGCCAATCAGGAGGCTATGGCAACAACAACAACAACAACGTTAGGGGTAATTTTGGAACTGTCAAGGGAGACAACTTCGGAAGATTTAACGGCGGCAAGGTCCAGAGACGAATCGGTGGCGACGTCCATGGCCAATCAGGTTACAACAACAACGTCAACGGAGGTAGTCAATCAGGATACAGCGGCAATAACGTTCATGCCCAAACTGGTTTCAACAACAACGCAAACCGTCATCAAATCGGCGGGCTCTTCAACACCAACCCCCACGGTCTCTCGTCAGGAGGATTCGCAAAGAGCAAATTTGGAAGTGGTGGCCTGTTCAGTAATTTTGGCTCCTCGTTCGGCAGACGTAGCGGCAGCGGCAGCGGCAGCGGCTCCAGCAAGTTCGGCACCTATGCTTCCCACTCCGGCACCAGAAACAATGTTGCCCGATCTGGAGGACTTTTTAACAAACCCATCGGTTCTTTCGGCCGAACTGGTTCCCTGTTTTCATCCCCGTTCGGCAGTCGTGGGTCCAGGTTTGGAAGCAAGTCTAGGGGAATCCTCTTCTAATCACAAAGACTATCACTGGGCTGGGTACAATATTTACAAGGTGTTTAGATAACCAAAGCATAACTCTCCACAATTAAGTTCATGAATAAATGGTTGCAAATGCCTTTGGCAAACGAAGGTTCTGTCTTCTATATCCGTTGTACCATTCAACATTTGCAAACATTTGGTAACATCTTCGAAACTTAACATTTGTAGTGACTTTGGTTTAGATTTACATACCATTGACTTATTTATATGTGTACATAGAATATAGTATAGACAACCGATAATATTATCTAACCGGCTCCCTGTTTGCATCAACTTAAAAACATTCCAAGAAGTTTAAACTGAAATCCATGCTAAGCTGAATACATTGTTAGAAACGTTGTTAGACTGATTGTAATAAATTTATTTTTATCAATCTTTCGTCAAGGTTTTCATTGTTTTCATTCATCGTCATAGCCAAATGAGGTCTGATTAAGTAAGTTCAAGACAAGAACAAAGGAAAGATCTCCTATTCTAGCGGCTAGTGTAACAAAAGATATTTGCTTCAGTGTGAAGCTTAAGAAATGGATCTTATAACTAGTTTGTTAGCTTGCTAATACGGGGTTTACAGATGCAAATTAAACTGGCATAATTTCATACTTTGAAATTTAAGCAGCATACACCCTTTCTGATTGGACTTACCAAGTTAATGTTACCAGTATATGTGCATAAAGCTGAAACTGATGTTTCAAATCTATAACCTCTACCTTGGATTTTACACAAAATGAACGCAAATGTAGCATTAGGTGCGTAACGACGCTATAAAATGTTGTTTTCACTAACATCCTTTTAAAAGTGCTCAGATAAGATGAGGTATTCATATTGGTGTTTCAACTTTTGCAAAACAGTGTATAAGAACAATGAAATAGTACTTCATAATCTTTTCTTGAATTCATAACAAATAGACTTCACAACATGATTGTTCACTGGCAAGCTCCAACATTTATACCAGTTGTTTTGCAACTGTCAATCCGTTCATATACCAGTGAACAAGCTCGTAAGGAAATTTCTTTCTCAAATAAATGACAGAGCTTTTCGACACACTTTTAAAAAAAGGAGTGTATGGATTTCATACGAATGTTAACGGTATATGCAATAAACAAAATATTGGGAAACATCTGTTCTGATTTTCCATATTACTGATCCTCAGACCTATGCTCATTAGTGTGGCACCATTCAAATGGCGAACAAATCACGAAGACAGGTTCACAGCAATCATGATCAAACTATTTTGCTAATGAAATGCTTTAATCAAACACTATCCCAGATTATGAACATTAATCAGGATTAAAGGATACCATACTCCAAGTTCAGCCGTTATCAATAAACGATATCGATTTTCAGGCCTTGGCCTCCTTAACGTTTTACATCATTGATAGCAAATTATAAAGAAAAATATGTATTTCAATACATCAATAGAAGGCTTAAAAGACTTCATTTGTCCTCAAATGTTACAAAATAGCCAATTCTTGTGCTACAGTGCCTTCAATATGAAAGTACGATATTTGCTTAGCTACATCCTTGTAGTCCTTGAGCCTTGTATCTGGTAATTAAGGACTTTCTTCACGCTGTCGATAGTTCTATACACCTGTCTGACTTGACACGACACATTATTTTCTAAAGTGACAATCCGGTTTTTGACAACATTTCATTTACATCGAAAAGTGCAAAACAACCATTTTTGCTGATATGAAATCACAATAAAAACAATGAAACGTTTTCGATGAGACCTAACAGTATTGATTTAAATTATTAGAGTTTCTAAAACCAGATTTCAAAAGCTTGGTATGTAATGACGCGAAAGTAGGAATCGGGTGTAAACAAAATATTGTTCATGTACGGATTTGGTTTTGTTTGGGAAACACCGATCAACAAACTCGATTTTTTACGTAATGTTGTACTAGTGTTTAATGATTGTTGTATTCAAAGTATGCAGGCTGATAAAAAAAATCCTCTTTAGACTTATATTTAACCATCAAGCAGACCCACTGCACTGACCTTACAATTGTTTAATCAAAGCATCACGACGTAGAATTACATTAATCTTCTCTCAAATTTAATTCTGTATTGTATAGATGTTTTTGCCTTAAGCCTTATACTTAAACAAAAAGTTGAATTGAACAGCAACAGCTTCAGGTTATTGTTCGGTTTTTATCAAAATATCAATTTTTTCATATGTATATGAGTTATACAATATATTAACTGCTTTGTGATTTTGGCCTCTCAAAGGATGACCTTTCTTCACCCAGCCTTTGCTCTGTCGTTCATTCATCAAACATACATGAACATATCTTTTTAGAGGCATTTTAGAAGTTGGAATCAAAACGGTTCTACGGGGAAGTACATCTCTCTCATTAAGTGACTCCAACAGAATATTGAATTCTGTTCATCATTACATAATGAAATGTGATCGATTTGACATTTCATAATGACTGCCAAACAATCGAAATGTTGTTCATGCAAAAACCACTTACTTTGAAGCTATTATTGCATTCAGATATGTGTCACTACCTTAAAATTGTATATATTCTTTCTCATGCGTAATTGCTTTGGAGAGGCCTTAAAATAAGCACCTATGAGCTTGTTGGCCAATCCATTCATGAATTGTGCATTTTCATGAATAAATATGTTAAAATCAAGTTGGAATGGCGATAATGAAACGGGATATATGGATAACAACTTCTTTATTCATTCTTATGGGCGTTTCGACACAGGCTTTTGTGTCGTTTTCAAGTAATTGTAACAACATGGTGAGATGTGATGACCTCAATTACCAGTACTCCTATACCGATTTGTACATCACTGGCTTCCTATCTTCCATATCTGTTGTAATTGCATTTGCAATCCTTGTAACTTTGATTTCTCTGCCAATTGTTAACATGTACTTATTTGTTTACATCTCACCATGTCGTTACCATTGCTTGAAAACGACACATCGCATAACGTCGAAACGTCGCATATAATGAATACAGAAGTTGTTATCCATATATTCCTTGTCATTATACATGAACATATGCATAACCATTATCATATGTGCGTTATTTTGTTTGCGCGTTATATATCTTAGCGTTGAAGTCGTTGAGGAATGAATTTTGCTGTTGATATTCAGTAAATATAATGAGGTTGGAAGACTGACAATACGATACTTAAACAAAACAACCAATAAATGAGAAAAAATCTATTGTTGTGGAATTATATTTCGTGAAGAGTAATTCAAGAAGTCAAACAAAAAAGAGTATTTTTGTACATACAAGTATGTTACTTATGACTTAATACACGTTTACTTTTAATGCGAGGTATATATGTATGATTACATACTATCGATATTTTTGTCCATGTGCTTGAACGCATTGAACACGGTTTAGAGCCAAACCCCGGCAATCTTATTTCTTATCATAGTCTTAAACTGATTCCTTTTTGGACACTTTGATAAGGTTTTTTTAAAGGGGCACAGAGTTGTGTTCCTGGAGTCAACTTTGTCAATCGTTATGATTTGTGTTATTTTTATCAGGTGGATACTGATTGTTTCTTAAAAGCATTATTCTTATGCTTATATGATCAATGTTGTGACGAAACACAGGTTTAAGTCATGAGATATGATCAAAAATCGGACAATGGCGCTCGCCAGTTGCTCAAACGTATTTATGGAAACCTGTTTATAGCAATCACATAGACAAAACATAGGTTTGTAGTGCTAAGTATGTCATCTAACAAACGTACTTGTAAATGTGACCCAGAATTTCGATTTCTTCACATTTCTTTTGCCCTTTTTGAGATTATCATTGAAAATTGGCATTTTTGACATAAAGAGTCAGGTCTAGAGAGACGTTTTGAACTTAGATGAAGGCATATCGTATTTGGCTCCTATCTAAGCCAAATGAAATTAATAAAACATACTCTGTTTCACTTTAAGTTGATACGAACCCTACAAGAAAACATTTTTTCAGAAAGCAATCAAATAGATTAACTCACATGCCTTTAACCGCACTGCGTAATAATGCGTTAGATTTACTTTATCGTCAAAATTTTATGGTAAAATTTGATTTGCAGAAAATCCTTATGAAAATCAGGCAAATGTTTCTTATAAAAATGATTACACGCTGAACACTAATTGTACCTCGTCTGTTTTGATAAATGATATGAGATTATATGTGACTACCTATGAAGTTTGTTGAACTAATCAATGTGATAACTGAACGACATTTACATTGGTTTTTGCCACTGTGCATTTTGTGACATCAAAGAATTATAAACAACAATCTCCTCAGTCGTAAATGTTCTTTTCTCATGTAGAAAGATACCATATCATTATTTCATTCATTATCTTTTAATTGTGGCCAAGAATGTAAACATGAGATGATTAATGGTCTATTTCATTTATTATTTGATACATTTCTGCTCAAATGAGAAGGAAGGTTCCGTCAACTACCCTTTTGAGTCAATACTGAACTACGTGTTTTACACTTGTCTGACCTACCCCCGTCTGCTTTGATCGTCGTTTGATAGTGTAAGACCCAGGCCACCGTCAGACGTCACACACAGGTAGCCTGCATCTCACATTAAACAATCACTGTTGACAACTTAGACAAAACTCCTTAATTTATGCAACATTTTTAATGCAAAATAATTGTTTTTATGATTATTGGAAATAACATTTTATGACAATTTTACATGACCATAACACTTGTCAAATAAAATGTCAATGTCATGTGGAAATTTATAATTAAAAAAGTTATAAACTTAACTCCGCTGATATTGACAGTTATAGATTACAGTTTTTTATTCTATATTTGAATTCATTTGAATGGATTATTCATTTGGTTAATCAAACCAAGAGTGATACCGCTACAAAATTTCAATGTTGTTATTCAAGATTGTTTTTTATTATGATACATTGACATCGAGTATTAGTTTTCAATATCATTGAAATGTTGAACCGAGAGAAAAATATAAAGTTAGAAGTAAAAACAATCCATTTAATGGCTAGCGCTTTCAGCTCAACGAAGTCAAATAAAAAAGAGTCTTACGTGTAAAAATATCTTAATAGGCTCTTCTGTACATATGAATGAAAGTAAAGTGTTTTCTGTAAGACAAAATCTTAATTGTAACAGTAAAAATGTTGTTTATGTCATCACATGCTCTGGGTGCAATGAGAAATACATTGGAAAAACTGAAATGAAGTTAAAATTACGCATGAATTTACACAGATCTCAGATTGATCATCGAAAAAACCGTACAATTCCATTGAGTAAACATTTAGCTGAGTGTGGAAACGGGCATTTTTCAGTTTTCCCAATGTATAAATTAAATTTTGATAACAATAAACTTTTAGAAATAAAAGAAAGCAGATTTGTCAAAATGTTCTCACCAAGGTTAAATTCTAGGACTTAATGTTTTGCTGTACATGTATATCCTATTGTAACCTATATTGTGACGATCGATATAATGTAATGACGTCATGTTGTACACCTTGGCAACGCATTATCCGTTGTATGTATGGCCTGAAGAGGCTCGTTGAGCTGAAAGCGCTAGCCATTAAAATGGATTGTTTTTACTTCTAACTTTATATTTTTATATATATATATGCATTTTTGATATAGTGTTTACACTCTTCTGTAAAATAGTTACTTTCAAAAACGTATTTCCTTAAGCCATTGAGAGTTTAAGTTAAAGAAAAATATCAAATATATATCTCATTGAAAAATATATACATGTAATACGCTATTGTATTTGAACGTGATTTTCAATTCAAATATTATCTAAAAAAATTCCTGTAAAGCATTGGCATATAAATTCGCGAATGTTTTACTCTTTTTTAACAATACATATACTTGTATCTTATATGCATTTCGCTCAGTACTCGAATTAAAGTGTCAGTTACCTGGCCTAAAGATTAAAGAATGGTTATTATTTGAACGAATAATATTTTTCTTAAACAAGAGTTCCATTTGTCGTTACATTAACACTTTTCTGATATGTTATGTCGTAAAATTAGACTATATGACTAGACAAAATGGTTTTGTACACACGAATCTTACTTCATCAACTGCTCAGTAAAGTAACTACATGCAGTAAAGGGGCGGGATAGCGCAGTGGTTAGCGCGTTCGGCTTCGGATAAAGAAGTCCGTGGTTCGAATCCCGCCAGGACTTGGCACCTTTTTCAGTAGAGAACTCTCAGGTTTGGGTGCAATGCTACATTGAGTTTCAGCGCAGTACCACTAACTTCGCTGGTTCGCTAGTTCCAGCCGATGCTCGCAGGTTTCACCGCAATGCATAGCCACATTTGTGTTGCGGGCTTTCTCCCTGCAATAATGCTAGCAGCCGCGATATAAGTGAAGTAATCTTGAAGCGGCGTTAAACCCCAACTCCCTCACTCACTTACAAGCAGTAAACTGTATTCTAAGTGAACTGTTTTCCACTGTTGACACACTTGTATAGTAGATATGTTGGAAATCGTTTTAATTATTCAAATCTAATTAAAATGATAGGGTGATTTTACATATCATGATGCTATTTAAAGCGTCGAGCCACTTTGTTTCGTATTGAAAATCTTGCTATAGAAATTCCCTGAATTGACGGGAAATAATATATATGTGGGCATGGTGTTCAATCTCTAAAAACATTTTCTTGCGTATTATCACTGTTTATCTTTCAGTAAATTAACAGCTATTGTCTCTTTCAATAAATAAATTATGTTTGTTTTACGGAAATCTGATAAATGTATGATGAAAGAACTTGTCCAACCAGTCTTCAATCTATATTTTTTTAAATCTATATTTATTTATTTGCCGTTGATCAAAGGGAGGTAACTCTTGTTACACATACTTAATAGAAGTAAATGGTCATGAGTTGCTCTAAAGTGTCACATCGACAAAAGTAATCATTCGTTAAAATCACATTGTTGATACAATATTTACAAATTATTTTGTTTATTACATTTAAAAAGATTGAGTACCTCAAGTTTGTATGAAGACAACATTTGTACATTGTGAATAGGGGTATATTAAAAACATAAATAGGCCTAATTGAATTATACGTTGCAAAACTCTTTGGAAATTTAATCGGCAATGTCATGAAATAAACGGTAACATTAAAGGGACAACCAACGCAACTAATCAAACTAGAGAAGCCATACAATGTTCGTACGTCTTGCAAGTTTTGTTCATTGACCACATAATGAGATTGACAATTTAGTTCTGTTGTAATAGTGCTTGTGTTGTACATTGACGTTTTCATAGCCCACAAGAATTGTTTTTGAAGTTTTGGACCTTTGATAAAAAAAAACCCGTCTGAAGAAGGACTCATGAGTTCAATTTGACACTAATACTATGAGTTTTACTTTGAAACAAATGATGTCCGTTATACATGTTGATAAAAAAAACAGCAACAAGAGGTCATTAAATCAACTTTGCCATTAAAAATTATGATTTTGTAAAATGTGACCTCCGAACTGTTATATGGTGATAAAGAAATAAACATCAAAAAGCCGCAATGTCTTAAATTAAACACTAGAAATAATGAGTGTTGTATTATTAATATATAGATTCTTACTAATTGCAACTAATGATTTTCACTTTTTTATATGAACAGTAAATGAACATGTAAGGGTATAACGCAGTAAACGATCAAATTCTATTCCATGTTGAACATTTATGAATGGTACCTAACAAAAGATTCTGAAAACATTTCCCTCCAGCCTTATCATGCAACACGATCGATGCATACTGTTATTTGCTTTGACTTAGTACAAGCATATATATATCCTGGAGATTTTACGAAGATGCAGATGATTGGTCAATTACTGTCGTCTCCATGGTGATTATATCCTGCTGCCAGAAATGGTCCTCAATGCACACTGTGGACAGAATGTCGGCTTTCATAAGTAAGCATATTATATTCACCGCCACGTTCAACGATTTCCTCTTTAAAAAATTTACCGGGCTTTCAGATATTCAATTGAGCTATTGCGGATTTGAATAAACTTGTAAAAATAATTATTGCTGAGCCAAACCTACTTAGTATATATTCAAATTTTCTGCCGCGTAAGAACTAGTTATCTTTAAACTTGTACCTGGCTTTAAGTTATTCTGCTTAAACATAGCAAAGGTATTAATAAACTTATAAAATCTTTATTGCTTCGGTAAACTTTCTTTATGAATATTCAAACACCGCAATCAAACGTTTATTGGTCACGATTCAACCTTGTCGGCATTGAGAATTAGCATAAAATCTCTAAGTGTTTCTGAAATGGATAAAAGCGAAGGTAACAATATAACGTGAAATATTGTTTTCTATTTTCAATGAAATGGTATAGATAGCCTTCAATATTCTAACCTCTTGACGCAAAGGAAAATAAAATTGTTATAACAGTTATGGATAATAGGCAACTAAATTTGTAAAATATCAAGTCCTTGGTATAGTACAAAACGAAGATATAAAGTTAAACGTCTCTAGAAAAAAATATTTAGAAAGCACACGTGGAAAGCACCCTTCATTCCGAACAGAGATAGATCCGTCATATGTACCTATACAAACTCTGTCGTAATGGGAGCGTTTCTCTGTCTAGAAATGTAGGCGTCTGATTGAATGCAATCAATGTTAGTTGTGCAATCAGCGACATCGACAATAATCATAATATAAATCGCCACAGTTATTTATGTAAGCTTACGGAAAGCTTAATTTTATTCGCATATGCACTTTGAATCTACAGAAAAAACATTCGCTTTATTCAGTGTCTGCATCAATACATATGCCTCGGTATCAACAAGTGTTATCCATGCATGCTGTGTATTCATTAGCTGAAATATTGCAAGTAGTTTACATGTGTGTGGCAATACATAAGAGCTCTTATTTGAACAGAGTTTGTAAAATATTTAATGACGGAGCTATCTCTGTGGGAAGAGAATGTCTTGTGATCCACTAAGTTCTCTTGTATTTGATATTGAAATGATGTTGATGAATCTAGATTAAGCTAAATATTGAAGGTCTTTGTTTCTTAGCTTGAACCTGTTAGGTTCATAATAGTTTCATTTAAAGTGTCTTTAATGATAATAAACGTACTGTGAATAGTTATTTTGATTAGATGTAAAAACTTTAAGGGCCTTTCCTATTAGCATCCAGTCATGTTCTTGACATCATAAAAGGCGCTGTACTTTTTTTTAATTTTACAACAGTATAAAAATAAAGTTTTTGTATAGAAATAATATTATGAGGACATATTTACGGAAATACATTATTTCATTCTGTGTATGCAAATCCTAGCCAGAAGTTCGAATGTCACTTTCGAAGTATCACCAGGTGTCTGCAAAGGATTACCAGTACAAGGAACGCTGCCACAAAATCATTTTCTGTACTTGAACAAAAGTTATGCAAATTGACATGCTGTTTATTTGCGTCACGTTTTTCTTTTTAGGTTAAGCACAATCTCAAGGTCGATAAAAGAGTCCAATATATTCGATGATCTAGAATTTTATTCAGACAGTAAAGATGCTCCTTTTAAACGTTCTTTAATGCACCTTTTAAAATGTTTCATTATTTGAAAGCTACTTTATGGTAATTTATGTGCCAATATCTATTTGATTGTACAATTTTATAATCATTCATGTTCATAAACGTTGGTGACGTTTATTTAAATATTCATATCAAAGAAACCGTCATTTGTTTAAAAGAATTACTACACATATACGAATAAATGCGAATATTTTTCAAGGTTTAAGGATTTTATTGCTCCTTCTCAAGAATACGTGGTCCAATGGTGTAGAAATAGTATTACCAACTTTTTTAAAACCAAAGTTGTCTTTTAGCGTCTCACACTGTCCTAAATTATGTTTTTTAATTCAACAATCAAGTATATTTTAAGAATTCAGTTTTTAGAAGAGTGTTTCACTAACTGCCCAAGACATTTAAATAATATTTTATGGTAGATTAAAAGGTGTTTGATATTCGATAACGACATCCGAGGATAATATTAATTAGTTTTGTGTTTTAACCATGCAGTTTTATTTCATAATTCATTCTCTGACTTTGCCTCGTTGTTGATTCCGTTTCCATCTTGCCTAGAAAAAAAATCTCAGCGTGAAGACTTTCCACTTTCTAACCGGTCATGAGTTTACAGAAAAATGTTGCTCCTATTCAAATATGACGAAAGTTCATTAATGGATTGGAATACATTGGTCTCGATCGCTCCAAAAGCTGACATTTTGATATGTGTATGCTTGCAGAAATTGTATTCAATCATCTTAAAATAAAACCTGTTCATTCATAAACTAAAAGATCCCAAAAAATTATACCTCCTTATAAAATTCAAAAATGTCTACGTTTTAATAACATCAGGATGTCACCATATGCAGTGACAATACTGCAATGACTTGTCATGCAACGTTGAACTTTTAAATAGACTGGATCATTCATTGTGAATAATTAGTATATTTATAAACAAATGGAAAAAAATTAAAATTTCAGCAAAAAAATACTGACGATACTGACGATAAACGTATATGATAGACACATGATGAAATATACATTATACATGAATTGAGAAAAATGACTGAAATTTTTATATGAATGTGTATGTATATGCCTCTTAATTAACCATAGATTGACAAGTCTCTATAATTACTATCGGTTGTAAGGAACATTGTTACGTTATACATGTAGAGTGTACTAACACACTCATCAACATTTAATTTCTGTTTCTTATGGCTTTATTGTGTATAGAAATGACTTGACGTTAAATGAAGCGGGGATATAATCTCCATCGCCAACCTAAATTCAAATCCTTAAAGGACATAGGATACTCTATCAAAATACAAGAAGGTATATGAAAGAGCTAACTAAAATGTTTTGCAGGACATTACCATTAGATAATGTATTCATAAGTGTTAACCAAATGCATTTAAAAAGAGGTAATTAATGTTTTATGTGAAAACGTATGAATGTATAAAATAATTAAATCATGTTTTCCATACAATTCGAGAACAATTCTTTTGGAGCATAGATACCATGAGTATCCTTGATACCGTGGGTGCTTTGAGAATTATCACTTCTTTAGGTGTACATGTATATGTATATACAACAATGGAATAATACAATGAAGGATGATTCAAGAAACAGACTGTATAGACAATATCAATGCATGCTTGTATCAGAGAAATATCTCAATCATAAAAATCATAGAATGTGTTTGCAAGAGTAAGGATGTATTAAAATTAGATAAGGAGCGATGGCTAGTTATTGATTACAATAATCGTACATGTATATGTCCTATGTGGAGTTGTTGTTGTGATTTGTAAATATTATCATAATTCAAGAAACAACGATTGTATTATGAGGGTGCATCATGTATACTTTCAGTCAACTAATATGATCTTTATCCGCAGTTAATAAATAATAATAAAAATTTTAAAAATAAAATAAAATAAATATATAAAAAAATTTAAAAAAATAAAAAATAAATAATAATAATAATAATAATAATAATAATAATAATAATAATAATAATAATAATAATAATAATAATAATAATAATAATAGCTTTCTTGTACCGCGCATACATTCATGACGGAGCATGCTAAAAGCGCACAAAGTATATTACTATATCATTACCTGGAGGGAATAGTACTTCGATGCAGCTTCAGGTACCCAAATGTACAGCTGGCTGGACTGAGTGCAATGTGGCTTGCCGAGGGACAAAACACACTGTATGTATTAGCCCCACGTTTGATATCATATGCAATGGTGTATCATGTATTTTACATGTGTATTTACTATTATCAACATCTATCTTTTTGTTCAAAGGATGATGACCTTTATACAAAACTTGAGACATCCGCAGTCGTATAGGACATAATCAATCATCAAGAAGAAACCACTGGCGGCAATTGTTTTGCAAACAATCGTTAATCGTTTTAGGTACGTGAATGGATTTCTTCTTTTTAATATTTCTGTGAAACTCCATACAGAAAAAGACTTTAGAATGACAGTGTTACACAGACATTACTTTATATACGAATAGCTTAACAGATCATGGAGCGCTCGTTTTAAGGCTGCTTCTTTCGATTAAAATACATAATTTTGCATTGGAAACATTCATCTTCGTTTTCGTTTTACTTTATGTACATAAATCGTGCTACTGTCCCTTGAGAGGTAAAGAGAACAAATCGGCAATACTAATATTTCGGTATCTTTTTTATTCAGATTTAGACCCGAGCTGCAGTGCAATTGTCCAATCAGTAATGATGGGTCATCGTTGTAACCGTTAGCGTTGTCCCCAGGACCCGACCAACAGCAGTATGCAGATGCCAGCAAGGTGACAAGAAAAAACAAACACCCCTGAAAGAACCACGAATAAACATACAATAACTTCATATCCGCAACGTCTTGATCATTACATTAACACTTCGTTTTTTTCATAGTATTTTATTTAGGTTTCAAACGTGTCAAAACACTAATCATAATTATATTCATTCAAAACTGTTATACCTTGAATAATTTTTCAAACAAAGTCATCTCTTCTAAATGAAAAGGGTAATTTTACAAATTTACGTTTGACTAAATGATGCGAGTCATTGTCAAGTTTTCGATCAGAATCACGACTTTATACCTTAATATTGTCCCTCTACAGAACCAGTTAGGATTAAAATGACATTTTCAGCAACAGACAGCAGATAAAACGGCACTATAAAGTTAAGTTCATGTGACTAAAATTACGCACGTATTGATGAAAAAGAAATGTATACCTATACAATAAAACAAAAGATATGAATTTTGAATAAAGACTGAAATCAGCAATTTTGTTACAAATACAAATAATAAAGCTACAAATAATTTATTATAAAATCAAATACGGTACATGGACGTTACATAATTATATTTCTGCAATCATTATTTTAGATAAAAACAGATAGTATGCTATAATACATTTAAATTATAATTTCAACAAAGGCTTACGTACCTTCATAGTGTCGACAGGTGTAATGAAAATAACGCAGATACTTTCTCGTTATATACAACTCGTAAACAAAATGAGTAAGCATTGCAAGCAATGAAATCGTTTAGGAGTTTCCTCCCAAAAAAATCATATAAATTATCGTTTACTTTTAAGAATACAGTATTGAATTAAAAACCGGATCATTAAATGAGAATATATCATTGTTGAATCATGAATGTGTGTTCATTGAATGAATATAAGTTTAAGGTCGACATTGATAATAAATGCTCTATCTTAACATAGTTTTAAGAGAAGACCTTATAACATTTCAACTTTCAAGCATATCGACATAAATGTAGCTTATCTGTAAAGGAAAGTTTAAAGGAGATATAAAATCGATTAAATAACTCAAAAATCCTTGCATGATAAAACACGCATGTTTTTCCGTCATCTATACTCAACAAAATAAGTTACGGAACATCCGTATTTGATATGGAGTTACTTTTTTGTTTATATAATGATTAATATTAATGGTTCAGATTCAACAGTGTATTGATTCATAAGTAAATTTATTTCTTGCGAGATAAATTATCCTGATACATCACCGTGCATCAATTGGCATCCGCGGAGCTCCTGTAATGCCTTGATATCTTTCAATCTAATGTCTTAGAAAGACGTCAAGTATCCAAGTTGTCGTGAGCAAGCTTTGGGTATGGTTAAAGTGGTATGAAGTGTTACCATTTCGTATAGGCGACAGCAACATCAGAAAGTGATTACTAAGAATCTTTTGACTGTTCAGATAACGCATTTAGTCTGTGCCACGCCGAGGGGGAAGATGCTTTTCGAAATGTTTTCTTATTCTGCTATGAATATAAAGCAACATTGTGATCTGAATACTTTGCTGATTTTACAGACTTTAAAAGTTGATAAAGTCTTAATTAGTAAATGTGGGTAGCGTTTGAAGTTCAAATACCGAGATATTTGTTTGATCAAGTTATTGTCCTAACACTTTATGATTATTGAATGTTGTGTTATTGGTTGTTTTTTTGTTTTGTAAACATATCCTATTGTCCTCCCATTTGTGGAAGGGAAATCGATGGATTATAACCATATATCAATCACGAGTTCACCTTCTGAATGCAATAGGTAAAACTTGCTCAACTTAAAGTCACCTAATCATGTTCGACATGACCTGATGAGTCAGAAAGTTTCCGAAAACATTGCTGTATGAAAGGTTCGTGTCAGCGTAAATTAAGTTGCGTTAATGACAAACATGATAGAGTTTGAACATATTTCACAGCAAGAATTTTATGATAATGTGATAAAGAAGATTTATGTTCCTTAGAAGCTAACCATGTTTAAGTTCTAGTAAACGCATTTTGAAAGAAAGAAACAAAGAAAGAATGCATGTTGTAGTACGTTTTATTACTCCTTCAAAACACTGATGGATGACCATCAAGAATTCAGTAGTAATAACCATTTGTCTTGCCGTAGTAGTTGGGGTGGGAGTAGCTGGAAGGGTGATGGTAGTTGTTGTGTCCGTAGTTGTTGTGTCCGTAAGTGGAAGGATGGTGGTAAGTGTTGTGTCCATAGGTAGAGGGACGGTGGTAGTTGTTGTGGCCATAGGTAGAAGGACGGTGATAGCTGTTGTATCCGTATGGTCTGTAGGTCTGGTGGCGATAATTGTTGTGCCCATAGTTGTTGTGTCCATATGGGTAGGTTGGGTACTTTTTGTGGTAGTTGTTGTACCTGTAGTTGTTGTGGCCGTAAGAAGGGTACTTGTTGTAGCCATATCCGTTGTGGCCGTAGTAGGAACTAGCGTAGGCCGTAGCCATCACAACAGCAAGGAGAACGAACATAGCCTATTTGGTAAAGAAAACCCATTGTAAATCTTCTGACATATGTGTAGAACAGTCGTACCTTATTCAGACGTGCATAGTTAAGACGTTTGAGATATTTAACGTTAAGTAATACACATCTTAGACATGTCAATTCGAAATATCACATATTCAGACTAACTTTCTTCACACATGCCATTACCAGCCTCACTGTGATCAGATATGTTTCGCTTAGATGATCTTTAAAACATACACAGTTCAGATATTACTCGTGTGGACACTTTCACTTTGGAAATGTAATAAAAATATCTTTAAGTGGTTAAATGCTGTTGTCGTAAAAATATTATTAGTGAAGGAAGAAACTGAAGAAGCTTCAGTAAAAGCACAGCAGCAATTAATAATAAAACTATATGTAGTCTTTGTGGTAGTTGCAGAAGTTGAAAAGCTCAGAAATAGTAGTAGTAGTAGTTGTTGTTGTTGTTGTTTAAGGTGCAGTAGTTGTAGTAACCGCAGTAGAAGGGATTTAGAGTAGTGAGTATTCGTGATCATTACACCAAAATTATTATTACCTTAAATGTAGTAACACAAGATTGGTACTTAAAGATAAGGACATAAATAAACATAGCTTTAACACATAATGAAACCAATTTCAGGTTTACAGACACAGGATTTTACCATGTACAAAAAAGTCAGAATGTATTTCAAAAAGTAGTTAAAGACGTTGATACATATAAACTTTTGTTAAATCTTCAATCAACTCAACTTGTGAGTTTTTGTCAACGAAATCAAGAAGTTGACATATATTCAATTTTGCTAAATTATCAATCAACACAAGTTCTTAAATGTGTGTCAAAGATGTTTAAGTCATTGATGTATATGAAATGTGAGACTAAGTAGTCGTTGTTCTATTAATAAAATTCTAAATGAAGTCAACTTTTAAAATGTTTTTCGAAGAGATTAAAGCCATTGATCTATTCAGACATTTTTTCTATTCTTTATCAACTAAATTTCTTATGTTTTTGTAAGAAGATATAGTGTTGATATAGATATAGATAAAGAGATCTACAAAGATAAAGCATTTTAGAAACCTCTACTGACCTTCATCTTGAACCTCGTGTCACTGGTCAGAGACAACAGTGATTTGGTAAACAATTCTCACCCTTATATACAGTTGTTGACAACAATAAAATTCTTAATCGCCCCACAACACTTCCTCCAAGTGCGAGTTTATTTACTTTTCCCCGACAGTATATGCTGATTACTCACGTTTTGGCCATCCGAATCTCATTACAAAGGTCTAAGTATGCAGAATTATCTATCTGCATTTTGGATACTTTAACTCTTTTAGTAACCTTATCGTTTTATTCTGCCCTTTTGATAATCAAGTTTATTATGAAGAAAATGGATACTGAAAAGATCTGACATTATGTATTTATGCAGTATGAACTCAATTATCTTATTCAACGTTGCACTAATGATCAACGAAATCGTTGTTACCGTGTGATTATAATTGAAGATCACCAGGAAAAAACACTGTGAGGTTATTTAAACAAATGCAAATGATATAATATATGTAATTTGAACCAAAACAACATTCTTTTATTCAATTGAATTTCATCTTCAAATCGAAATCGTTTTATTAGTATAATACCACCTGGTACTTTATCTTTGAATTATTCATAACATGTTTAAAATGGGACACATAAAATACATATCAAAATCAAACTTAACATCTGTTCCTTATTCTATTACGATAGAGTCTCAAATTGTTTTATTTTTGGAGCGGAAGGAAACCAAGAATGTACAAAGATAAATTTCGGGTATCATGGTTTGATGTTTTCGTTTGCTTCATTTACATGTTAATTGCTCCTGTGGAGACAGGCCGCTTTTCACCCCACACTGTTTTCTAATAAAGTAGAAAACAATATCTGATCTACCGCGTACAAATGATTACTTCGGTGTAAAGGTCTTCTTTAATGTTGTTTGGCATTTATGTCAAAGGATTTTATTTCTGTCTTATTAAAAGGATAAGATAAATATGTACACGTCTTTCTTGAATTGTAGGACATCACCTCAACAACAGAAACTTCAATGTCCTAGACGTGATATTTCTTAGAAATATGTTAACTAGAGAGATATTTCTGATAAGGCTGATTTATTGATGTCACATTGAATACACATAGATACATTTTTGCGATTTGAGTATATAAACACAAATATTGGTAACTGTTTTACATATATATCTTCAATAGTACGTTTTATTGTTGGAATAAAATAGATAGAAGATATGTGTAGATACATGCTTTACGAACAACAAAATTGTTTTGTTTTAATTTTAGAAACACAATTTTTTAATTCCACGATAACAAACAGCCATTCGGGAAACTTCTGTTTTAAAAAGCTGAGTTAACTGCATCTATTGGTCAACATTTACCTCCCGTCAGGAACATGAGAGACATATGTGTAGGCAAGAATCTATATGATGTGTTCTCGGGAAGTTGAGGGTTGAATACAATTGGTTGTGTACTGTTAGTCACATTGTCACAAATAATCACAATACTAAACGACACATAGCGCGAATGGTTTGGAATCTACATAAGATGTTATTAAACTGAAAATTTATAATAAAAATGTTGCTTTCTTCCTAACACGAGCAATATAGATTGATTAGTATTAATAGGTGGTTGATGATAGATATTGTTATTTTCAGGATATAAATTTGGGAACGTGATAAACCTGGTTAGCATATGTGTACAGTGTGTTAAAAAAAGTTTGGAAAATTAAAACTCAACTCGATTATTCATTTTATGTATATTAGTCACAGAAAATTATTCGTTCAAATTACGCAATCAAGATGTCCAGCTTCAGTGAATAGTCAAACCTTACCAGTAACCAGACCCGCCGAGTAGGTTGGTGGATAGTCCCATAAGGGTTAATGTATTCATGATTTCATTGATACGCTTGGTTTTGCAAAAGAATCGATAGTTAGTTTCATTTTTGTAGTGAATTGTCAATGTATTATTTTCCTCTTTGCCTTAGGACGATAGCCTTCATTCTAATACTAGACTTGGCTTCAGAGTAAGCGGTAAACATCTAAACTCTTAATGTAAAACCAAGGGCTAACAAAACTGTTGGAAGCACGATACCCAAATGCCAAATATCGTGTTTATATTGCACATGACGTCATATACATGTACTTTATGTGTTTGACGGAAGCCTCATGTCTGTCGCAGCCTTCAAAGAAATTGTTTCACACATAGAAACATTACGGGGCAGTAGCACTTTTTTTAAAGAATTATAGCTTCAAATTATCCTCAATAAGCATCTTTTTATGCAAAATAGATTTTCTTCAATTGAGGAAAAGACATTTTGTAGTCAACCTGAATTGATCAAACATTAAGCGAAACCCGCTGTCAGCCATTTTTGAGTGAACATCTTTTGATCATTAAAGGTAAGGAAATGGTTACTAATGGCGTTATCCGTTAAATCGCTCTATTTATCAAAAATCCGTGCAACTATACTTTAAAGAGCTAATTACTAGTTACAAAACAAAACAACAATAATCATATTTCTTGTTTTTGGACCCGACCTGCATCGCAATTGACTAATCAGTGATAACAGCATGTGGCGCTATCCGCTTGGGTACCAGGATCTTCCAGAATAGTAGGTCCCTTTAATGTTCAGTGTATTGACAAATGGTCGATTTCCGCCATGCCCATAGTTGGTTGCGTCAGAGATTTGGGAGCCTGAGTATATGAAGTTGGTCGATACACGGGATAGTCATAGGGGTTACATGGGTTAGGGTTGTTGAAACCGTTAGAGTTGTCGACCAACAGGAGTATGCAGATGCCAGTAAGGTGACAAGAAAATACAAACACCCCTGAATAATTCGATAACTTCCTATACACAACGTCTTTCTCATTAGATTGACCTATCATGATTTGCATGGTATTTTATTTAGGTTTCATACGTGTCAAACTACTAATTATAATGATAGTCATTCAAAACTTTTATTTAAACGGACCATAATATCATGTGCTTGTTACATAATTTTTCAAACAGATCATCTCACATTCTGCCTTCTAAATGAAAACGGAAAAATTTACGTCATTGTCCAGTTTTCGATCAGAATCAGTACTTAATATTGTCCCTCTTGGGAGCCGATAAGCATTAAAATGACATTTTTAAAGAGTTAAATTTTAAGATGGCCGCTGTCGGCCCTGAGCTCTAAAAATTCCGGTCAGCTGTGCACAAAACAGAAAAATCATAGACAGTTGAAAACGTCTGAACTGGTAAATATGGATAGCTTTTGAATTTACCTAAACTCTTAACTGAGAACAAAAAGGATGAAATAAAGCTCATCAAAACATTTTTGTAAATTATCAGATTTGATAAAAAAAAAGTACTGTAAAATCATTTATTTTCGCGGGGTGTTATTTTCGCGCAAACATAAAAAATGACTGATTCGCAGGGTTTAATTTTCGCGCATATCGACTAAGCAATATAGCAAAAATTTGGTGAGCAAAACTACATGCACCGTGCAGCAAAGATTACAGTGAAACTAGTAGTAATTAACTTATAAAAACAATAGTTAATCAAAAAGTCAATGATAATTTTTTTTTTATTTATTGTCATTAAACGTCTTCAAGGTTTGAAGTGGTAACGATCGATACCTGTCGCCAAGTTTTCTCGGAAGTAAACATTCGGAAAGGTTTAGTTTGATCTTTAACTCCAAACAATAGTGTTTGAATGATGTGACTTCTCGAGATCTCGTTCAAAGAAATATACCGAACCGAAAATATACGCACCGAATCGAAGCTCTAGCGTACCGCAATCAAAACATCAGGACACGCATATTGACGATCAAGAGTGGATTCCGCCAGGTCGGATTATTGTGATGACTGTGTTTGCACAACAAACAACGTGCATATCGGCGCACACACTTGTGAGAGCTCTAATTAGTGACTCGTCATTAATGAACGAACCAAATATTCCTGTGAGTAATAAAATGTGTCAACCAAATTATTTGTCTGTTATTGGTTTTTTTAACGTTCATAACCATTATATATCGCGATGTTTTATTATTCGCGCATTATGGCTTTGCGCGAAAAGCGCGAAAATTAAACCCCCGCGAAATATTATGAGTATTAGCATTGTTATGTAAGCAAAGTGGCTGCCGTTTTTGCTTTTCCGGTTGTAAATTAAATTTCAATATTTTCGATATCGCAGTTCATACGGATTTAATGCAACCTAGCCTTAAATACTTCGTGTATTTAAGAATCAACTTTATAACCTAAATATGTACATTGTTTCTTATAAAAGGTACGAGTTAGATTACCTGGGTGCGTTTCGTTACTAATGTCCGGAAATATGCAGTGTATGTGCATTCGTTGTGTGTACGATATCATGGTGTATGTGTATGCATAAAGAACTCAGTAGTGACTCAGTATTCGATGAGTGTTTATATTCTTTGTACTCTTCAGTTCTAAACTTACGAAATATGTCAGCGACCACTATCATTTGAGTACCGAGATATGCGTTTAATCATGTTATGATCTTTATTTTTCATGATAATTGTATGTTTGGTCGTCATAACATCTTTTTTGTTTTGTAGATATATCGCATTGCCATACCATTTGTTGAAAGAAAATAGATGGATTATAACCACATGTTAATCACGTTTTCACCTTCTGTAGATATAGGTAACACTTGTTTAACTTAAAGTCACCTAATCATGTTCGACATAACCAGATGAGTCAGACATTTCCTTAAAACATTAATGTATGAAAGGTTTGTGTCGTCGTAAATTAAGTTGCGTTTAAGATAAACATGATAAAAAATCTAAAAACATGAATTTTATTATAATATTATAAGGTAGACTCATCATCCATAGAAGTATACCATATTTAATTAAATGCATTTTGGAAAAAAAAAAGAAATAAAGATAGAATGTATGCTGTAGTACGTTTTATTACTCCTTTAAAACACCGATGGATGACCATCAAGAATTCAATAGTAGTAACCATTTGTCTTGCCGTAGTAGTTGGGGTGGGCGTAGCTGGAAGGGTGATGGTAGTTGTTGTGTCCGTAGTTGTTATGTCCGTAGTTGTCGTGTCCGTAAGTGGAAGGATGGTGGTAGTTGTTGTGGCCATAGGTAGAAGGACGGTGGTAGCTGTTGTATCTGTATGGTCTGTAGGTCTGGTGGCCATAATTGTTGTGACCATAGTTGTTGTGTCCATATGGGTAGGTTGGGTATTTTTTGTGGTAGTTGTTGTACCTGTAGTTGTTGTGGCCGTATGAAGGGTACTTGTTGTAGCCATATCTGTTGTGGCCGTAGTAGGAACTTGCGTAGGCCGTAGCCATCACAACAGCAAGGAGAACGAACAGAGCCTGTAGAGATAAGATAATTGGTTAAGTAATATATAGGGAAGGATCTATGATATGCTTATTGCAGAAATAACTTGTTCAGGCATGCATGTTTGAGATATGCCATTTTAGACATGCATCAATTTGACATGCCTTGTGTTACGCAATTATATGACAAAGACCTTGGAAAAGAGTACCGAAACTAAGTTGTGTTTCTCTGAAAACAGATTAAAATTAATGTTAACAGTACACCTTGTTGGGATGTAGGTCAGATAAGACTTGCTTAGTTCAGACATGCTCAGCTGACAAAGGTTTTTAAACATAGTTCAGACATTTCTATTTGACTTATGCCGCTTTCAAACACCAGAAAAGTCTTATTTAGACATTGATCCAATGGATATTTTTTTTTCGAATGATTAAAACTATGGCTTGCAAACACAAGGATAATTGAAAGGTTACGTAATTGGACAGGGTGTGTCAAAATCGACATTACTAAGTCCTAATAAAAATTTGCTCAACTCTTAACAAACCCAAGTTTAAAATGATTGTCAAAGTTGCTGAAGGGGTTGATTTATAAAAACCTTTACTCAATTCCAAAGTCAACTTCTAAAAAGTTTGTCAAAAAAGCTAATGTAGTTGACATATATAGAATTTTGTTAAAGTCTCAATCAACCAAAAGTCTAAATTTCTTGTCAAAGATGTTTATTTCCAAAAATAGATATGCAATTTCGCTCAATTTTCAATCACCTATGTCAAGTTCTTATCATTATAAACATTATCATTATATGCTTAATTCTCAATAAAATCAAGTTCTAAAAGGTTTTTCAAAGAGATTAAAGCCGTTGATTCTGTACAAAAGCTTACTAAATTCATTTTCAATTAAATTTCTGATGTTTTGAAAGTAGATAAATTGTTTAGATGAAGAGATCTACAAAGACAAAGCATTTTAGAAACATCTACTCACCTTCATCTTGAGCCTTGTTTCACTGGTCAGAGACAACAGTGATTTGGTAAACAATTCTCACCCTTATATACAATTGTTGACAACAATAAAATCCTTAATCGCCCTACAACACTTCCTCCAAGTGCGAGTTTATTTACTTTTCCCGGACAGTGTATGCTGATTACTCACGTTTTGGCCATCCGAATCTCATCACAAAGGTCTAAATATGCAGTATTTTCTATCTTCATTTTGAATACTTTAACTGTTTTAGTAACCGTATCGTTTTATTCTTCCCTTTCGGTAATTAAGTTTATTATAAAGAAATAGATAACTAAAACGACTTGAAGGTATGTATTCATGCAACATGCACTTCATAATCTAATTCAATTATGCACTAAAATTATTTGAAGTCGTTTTTAATGTTTGATTATACTTTAAGATCACCAGTAAAAAGTAACGTGAGGCTTTTTAAACCTAAGCAGAAAATTCAAATACATAATTTGAACCAATGAATTTCATTATTCAATTGGATTTCATCTTTAAATATGAAAGGTTAGATTGGTGAAACACCAACAGATTTTATCACTTTACATTATTCATGTGATAAAGAAAAAGGACACATTAAGAGCACATTAAACTCAGACTTTAAAACACCTGTTCTTATTTTTCAGAGATTGTTTTAGAATGTTTTCGTCTCTGGATGAAACAATGGCAATCAACTAAGGACTGACCAAAAGGCATTTCCATTATCTTGTATCGATGTTTACGGTGGCTACATTTCAAGGTTAATTATTCCTGTGGAGACAGGCCGCTTGTCAACCCTACAAGGTTTTCTTATAACGTAGAAAACAATGCCTGACCTACCGCGTCCAAATGATTACTTTGATGTAAAAGGTCTTCTTTATTGTTTTTTGGCATTTATGTCAAAAGGATTTTATTTGAGTCTGATAGAAAGGATAAAATAATTGTCTGTCATGAATATATAGTCATCACCTAAACGTGCAAAACTCAAATGTCTCAGAACTTCTATTTCTTGAAAAGGTGTTGACGAGGGATATTTCTGATAAAACTGATGATTTTGTGTCTGCATTCTAAATACACATGAATACATTTTTGCGATTCGTGTATATAAAACATATATTGATATCTGTTTAAGAGATGTATATTCATGCCAAAGTGTATACGTTTTATTGTTGGATTTAAATAGATAGAGGTGAGGTAAAATAGATAGAGGTGAGATGATATTTGGTTTAACGCCGCTTTCAAGAGTTTTTAACTGATATCGCGGCCGCTAGTACCTGCGAGCATCGTCTGGAACTATCGAACCATGGGTGGTACTGCACTGAAATTCAATGTAGCATTGCACCCAAATCTGGTGGTTTTGATGTTTAAGACAATTACATCAGTCGTTCACAGTCCACCTTGATTCACATTCAGCTGCAAGTCAATATCTGAAGTACTTACACAACTCATAACATATTGCAGATTTGCAGGTCTAGGGTCACAGAGTCACTACTGAAAACCTTTTCGGTCTTTTTTGGAATAAAACATTAAAAACCTGAAATCGTGTGGGATTCCTTGGTAAATGCGTATCAACAAGTGTAAAGTTCTGTGACCCTTATGACCCCAATAGGGACCACAGGGAACCTATTCTTAAAGCTATTTTCTTCTCCTTCCCTAGAACGATAACTCATTTTGTGAAGACGCCTTTGCCCATGTGGATACTAAACTGTAGATCCGTTAAATTTCTCACTTCTGCATGTAGAAAATTTACTACTATCTTTATTTAGCTCAATAGAATATATTAAAAAGCTTTATGAACTTTAGTTAGTAGCTCCGTTTTACATTTATTGTTGGTTCATTATTCATCAAACTAAAAGAAGCAAGAGGAAAGTGTCTGGAAGAGTGCTTATGCTTATCAAATAAAGTGGGGTGTTTATCAGGTTTTCAAGTTATCGTTGTCAATTTATTCAACAGACGATGGCTCAGGATTGTTTAGATTCGTTGAGCTCAGTGTATTCATGTTCTGGTTGTTTGTTTTCAGAAATTGAGAAGAAAATGTTAGAATCTGTCTTTTGAGAAAGGTCATGTGATTGCTGATTTCTGGCATGGTATAAATTCTTACATATATTTTTTATGTAAAATAATCAAAAGCGTCAAGACGCGAAAGCCCAAAAGGGCACCAAAAGATGTCGAGATTGTTAAATTTTCATTATTCTAGGCCGTATTTTCAAAAACTGTGTGTCGAAAGAAGTTGAAAACCTGAAAGTCATATCAAAAGAAAATGAGAGTCCATATTCCGAGAGTCATTGAGAGATGTCTTTACCTGAACTCTGAGCTGCCTTTCTGGCACAATCAAAAGCTGAATATGACGAAAAATCGCACCTATTTCATCAACGCACCTTGTGGAAAATTTGAATATTGCTTTATAGCTCATACTACATCAGGTGACGATTGGTCATTTAAATTTGGCAAAACATATGACTTCAAGTGTGATAGAATATAAATATCTTTGAAGCTTCAATATTACTGATTTGACTGTCGAGAATGTACTTTAGTACAGTGTTTCAAATTGTCTCATATAATTATTTAAGCCTCTTTGGTAAGGATTCAAACAAATAGAAAGCTAATGAACGAAAGGTTATGTATATATTAATGTTTTGGGTGTCATCTTTAAAAATAGTGATGAATAAAACTGTTATCATTAAATTTAAATTTTATAAAATCCATGCTAATTTTTATAAGAAGCCTTCTCTATGAACTTTCAAGACCATATATTTCTATAGAAGAGATTCCTTATCTTTTATCATTACGTTAATTTTCTGTATACTCGCATCCACTGCCATTAGGTTAGCCTTGTTCCCTTCATATTCTAGAAGTATCATTTTCTCGTTTTGTAGTTAACAGTTGCATATTGTCTATGCCATTGCACGATAGAATTGTGTGCGCCGGGAAATTGTTTTTCAAATAAGTGAACGAGATTCTGCGATACGTAAGTTATGTTATGTGCATTTGTTTTAGGAATTTGCGGAATAAACAGATTTCAAGGTACTTATGAAATTTTTTTTACGTTAGCTTATTCAAAATGGTTTAGATGTTTGAAATCTAAGAAAGGCTTATTAAACTTGATGTTGACAATGTTCATTTCCATCTATGTAATCTTATGACAACATGAGCAGACAATGAAGTAATTTTCCGCAGGAAGGGGAACAAATATGAAAATGAATACATTTGTTGTAATCTTTCTTTCTGGGGCTGTCCTTCTTCTCGTTGCTTTCAGTGTCATCGTTATCGTTTAAAAAGATTAATTCCTTTGCACCTTATATTTTACTGTCACGCAACTGTAATGTTTTTATTTGAATTTTTTTAAAAATACTTCCTTCTGCATTTCAAATTTTGTATAAAATACATACTTTGATTTTCACATTTCCATTTTAAAGTTCGTTTATGATAGCTCTGCTACATATCTATATCAATGCACCTGCACTTAAAGAGAGAAAAACGTGTTTCACTTGATTATGTGATTAAGTTTTAAATAACAGGTTTATTCAATTATATACGAAGCAATGAAATGTTGCCTCAAATCGAAAACACCTGAATTGTATATATCATTATTAAAAAACAACTCTGCATGTCATTGAAACAAAGTCAACAAGCACGATTTCATAAACCAAAAAAACTTTAAGGCTCCTTTTTGCACTTTCTTGATTTAATTGTTAACATCTTGTATAAAAGAGACTCCCTTTTATATCAACATAACATGATTTGTATCCCTGTATCAACAACCATGAAGGTAAGTTTAATGTTCTATTATATTCAATACTAAAGGGGTGTTCGATCTGTACTGTTGTTTAGCGGTAATGTATCGACGGGCTCATCATCGGCAACTCAGGGCTCATGTTGAGATTGTTAACACTTCACCACTTAAAAATGTCATCAATAAAAATTTTAATAAACTACCCGCCTTGATTCATGTTAAAAATCAACAACCCGACGAGGCGGTTTGATACGCGAGGATTTGTAGAAGTTTATTTACTTAACACTGGATGTAAAACAGTCTTTCTAACTGATTTCTTGAGAACTTAAAATTCAAATTTGAAAGTGAACCTGCCATCATGATAGGACGTGAACACGAAATTGTGAGATATAAGTTAGAATTGCAAGCCGGTTCCACAGGATATCAAAACTGACATTTAACAGTGTCATGAGAATTTGGATGATATCATAAATATTTGGTTCTGTGTCTACTTCCGTTTTAGGCTGTCCTCGTTCTCGTCGCTTCTCTCTGTGTCACTGTTCTAGCAAGCAACAGCTATGGACAAGGCAGCAACGGATACAGGCACGGTGGTAACGGGTATCGATACGGCGGTAACGGTAACAGGTACGGACTTGGTGGCAACGGTAACGGGTATGGAGGTAACGGCAGACATATTGTAATTTACGTTTCTGGGAACACAGGAGGCTATGGCCCTGGTGGCAATGGCGGTACTGGTGGTACTGGCGGAAACGGACATGGCATGAATCGACACGGTAGCAATGGCGGTTATGGAGGTAGTAATACTGGATATGGCGCTTACGGACATAGAAGCAATGGAGGATATGGCGGTTACAGACAAGGTGGAAATGGTCAAAACAGTGGATACGGTCTTGGCAACGGAGTCGGAGTTTACAGAGATAGTTATATATATATGTATGTATATTTTTATATGTTTATAACAGACAAGCAAATTAATTAAGTTATCATTAACAATGTTACCATTGATGGCAAGTTCTATCTGGTTTAACCTCACTGTTCCACATTTCCCTAAATTGGGGACGGATAAGGAGGGGATTAACTTTGGGTTGTCACAACATCGTCAAGTTATAGCCCATATCAAGTAATGAAGGTCCCAAAGTGAACACAGTTCACATTGTTAGTGTCAGTTAGTGTCAGTTCATAATTGTGAAAAAGTGTTCACTTTCTTATTAAAACATTATGTTGGGTAATCAGTAAATATCATATTGATTGAAAACAGCTCATGATTAATACTATATATAACTTGAGGTAAGAGTCTATCAGTATCATTTCAAAATGGATCAGGCACGATACATTCCTAATGCTCAAGGTGGTCAGAATTTAGTGCTTGGGGGATACAGATCAACACACGTAATGGAAATGTCACCAAACAGAGGAACCAGCATAACCATCCAACAGAAGAGGGCAATATTGCCATACAAGAGCTATTAGAAAACATGAAGACCCGAGTCCGTTCAGAAAGCAAGTCTGTTCCATCACTGTACAAGGAGGAATTAATAGGTAATTCAAATTTCTTTTTCATATTCAGATGGAGGCCAAGAAGAACAGAATCACCTTCAGGTCGGGAACAAGTGTCCACTGGCATATCTGGATGCCGTATCTAGATTCGTTGGATGTTAGACAATGTGATATGATGTATGTTGAATGTCGAAAAATCAATAATAAACACCATAAAGATACTGCAATAATATATTTTTCATTTTAACGTGAACCTGAAAAGACATGATACTGCATTACTGTTATCTGTATTTGTCTTCAGACTATATACAGATACAGACTATAGTCTGGGACCCTATTGTGATGTACTTGTGCACGCCCCAGTGCTCCCTAATCCTCTAACAATAGAATGTGGAACAGTGAGGTGATGCCTTCTATCTTTCTTGTGCTCTTGAGATTGCAAAGACATCGCAGAAGGAAACCACAGAACAACTTTTTAGCGCACAGTACTAAAGACTACTTAACATTCGATACTAATTTGGCCATCATACATAAACTTATATAAATGAAATGAGATATTTTACGACGACTCCCGGACTTTTATTGATCAACTGACTCGCTGTGCATTGTTGAAAAATTGATGGTCCCTATCCCATAATACTTCTTCAAAGAAAAAACAAAACATTATTCATTTAGATGATTTACAGTATTCACCCTAAATGCATACGACAAATATTCGACCAGCGCACAAGGAAGCACATATACACGTGTAGGGGAGTATTGCATATCATTAGATGACGTCATCAAGATCAAGTTTTCTCTGACAGTAGGATATGCTCATTAGAGCTCCGAACTACCTACTTTAACCAACTGCTGTTTGTTCAAGGCCTTGATGAATATGTTTAGCAAGTTTATTTTTACTTAGTTGATATTGACATTAATATTTGTATTATATATGTAGTAATCATAATGCAAACAAAAGTCATACATGACTATTTTAATGACATTCTGTTTGATTAAAGAAATTATCAAATTGTTCAAGTGACCAGAATTAAAAATTAACTTTTCACTTAACTGGTTTTAGTTCTTTAAACTTGATGCAATTCAATCAAACTGCATATGCACTTTTTAATAAGATAGGACATGTGGAAACAAGAACGCTTTAGAGAACTCTCAAGACTAGACAAATGAGAGAGTTAACTTTTGATATATATGAAACATATGAAAATATAATTACATCAGCTAACGAAAGTAATATAATTGTTCTTAGAAACACTGGATTCTCTTTGATGTAAGTGAAACTTGTTGATATTCTTAATATATCAGATACTTAGTTCTTAAAAACACCCTTCTTAAAAGTGCATTAAGTGTCCATGATGTTGTAAACACCGTGAAGTTGATTATTGTCGAAAGTCTGTTTAATGTTCATCTTATTTCAGAATGTAGACTTTGTCAATGGCTTTGCTTACATTAAATTCTTAGAATATAAACTCGCACAACTAAGCTCTTTTGCAATTTTTTCTTTTACAAATTTACGTCGTATATAATGATAACTATGATTACCAATATGTCCAGGATATTGAGAAAATGCATAAAAGAGTGATTTCAAAATAACCCATTCAGTAATATTAGTATATAGTAGTATTGAATCACTAAAGTACACTGACTTTGTAGGTTGAAGGTTATTTTTATGGATATGAATAATGACATAAATATGACATGATGGTAATGCATTATACAGAAGAGCAGGAATTGTAAATTATCGGAATTTTGTTTGATTGGGTTGCATTTCGCATAATTTGATAAATTGTATTTAGTTTGTACAAGTTCATTCACAAAAATATCTTTTTCAAAAGACCTGTTAGCGAGTACTTTTTTACGACTACTTTCGTAATTCGTGCACAGTTGACGAATCGAAAAGCGCATGAAAACCTCCCCCTTATTGTTAGTCTTTTTTTTAATAGGAGCGCTTTCCGGGGTAGTGTTTGTGGAATCAAAACTATGTTGGACATTCATTCATGGCAAGATGAGGTGTTGTGGCATAATTCTAATGGTTATGCAATATATTTTTTTATAAAATAATATAAAAACATAATTATTTAACTAATAAATCTAAGAAAATAATAATACAGCGTTCTTCTGTATAGAAAACACGTTCGTAGTATTGGTTCACATTTTAATTGAATGACAACAGTATTTTATTTGCTGAAAAAATGATACAATACTACACAATACAATAAAATATAAATATTCAAAAATTGTCAATTTTACATAGGTGCTCTTACACATTTAAATGAACTCTTGTTTTTTAGTATTTTTTTAGTACCAGCTCCTTCACATTCGTTGCAGCATATGGCTAATATTGTCATGGCCTTTTGTAAAGATCTCTTCACTTCCTTTATATTCGATACAAAATAAATCTTGGTAATAACTTTAGATTGGTTGATGGTACGTCTTTTTTCTTGACCTGCCCATATTTTTTCTTTATTATTTCAAATCTCTAAATATAACTGTTTATCTAGAAGAGTAGAAGAAATGAAGAAAGTTATAAATTTGCAAGCCTTGAGCATATTTTTTCAGCAAGTGAATTAGTGAGTTTGGATTTAACATATTGTCCACAATATCTCAGTTTTTAAACACATGGATGAAAATCATTCAAAATAATGTGGACACTTCTGGAAAAGGAAAGGCTGAGGCAGAAGACGGAGGAAAGACTAAGTGACAGACAGGCAACAAGTTTAAGAACGGCTGAAATTTGGTCTGCTTCTGTCCGCCGACCTATCCCGCTTGCAATCTGATTAAAATCAGATGAAGTATCGCGCGCTTAACATTTGTCCATCATCAATATGCGATACTAACATCTGACACTACCCCGCTAGAGGGGTCACCAGATTGACCTTCGTCCTTGAACTCCCAACCAACAACCTATTGAAATATAACCAATCAGATTACGCGTTACTTCCATTGTTCGGGTCACCGTTAAAAGGGCGGACGAAGTACGCGAAATGGCTTGCGGTGATCTCGTAGACAAAAAATTTCGTAGATACGGGAATTTCGTTGACAACACAATTTCATAGACAGTGAATTCGTAGGCAGTATAAAAAATTTATTTCTAAGTCAATATTGGCTATTATTTTTAATTATTATTATCTTTTATAGAAGTTTATATCATCCAAGGTAGCATCGTGCGCCATCACCGGGCCGGTACGGTTTATCAACCCTGGTGCGGCACTGGGCCAGTAGTGGCATGCTGTATAAAACCGGCACTGGCCCAGTACTTATACTGAAAATATCAGCATTTTGGCTTGTCATGTCGACTTCGGACCCTCATATAAATTGTTAAACACTCTTGGAACTTCCAGATAGTGATCAATATTGAATGTTACATATTAAATTGTTTTAATTCTTTCAGTCCGAACTTTTGTCTATATAGCAATGTTTGTATTGTTATATAAAAAAAGATGAAATATTACAATACTTACAGGAGAAGGGGACAAAGTGAAATTGTTATCGATCGAGAAATGTGAATATTCATAATTAAACCTTCACCTACAACATAGGAAAGGTAATCGGAATATAAATATAACTTTCAGATATTGAAGATGACAAAGGATCAGAAATAATAACTGACACCAGTCATTCATTTGTAAATGATATAGTATAACATTCATATATTATTGATTTAATATTCATTTTAGTTCAAACGAAAGGCAAAAGCATTAGACAGGAGGGCCTGTTACCTTGATTTATTTTTTTAAAAGATCAAACAAGAACTAAAAGAATTGATAATAACACATGAATATTGGATTACTTTAATAGTTTCAAAATACAACAAAATTGATTATTATAGTTTTTATGCACTTTATTTCTTTAATCGAACCTATAAGTGTTCGAATCCTTGAGTTGGATAAATAAAGGTTTGTTAGATATTACTTCTAATCCTGTTTTAAAACCTGTCGACGAATTCAATGCTCGATTTGTCTACGAGTTCACCGGATTTCGTGTCTACGAAATTGTTTTGTCTACGAAATCACTGCATCCCCGCGAAATAGCTGAAGAATTTGGAAATTCCGAACTCGAACAAGTCAAAATTTTGCATTGTTTACTGGACTGTTAAGATTCACATGTTTTGTAAGGTGGTCAAAGCAAGAAACGAACTCGCTTCGCGTCGGATCGTTGTCAGGTTCTGCAAACCCCTCGATCGGGTACTAGTTCCCGTTCGGGAACCAACACCCCGATCGGGATAATAAAACCGTCTAAAACACGGACAAAATTGTTATTTTACTTTTTCTCTTTTTAATTTCACATTGGCGCATCACGACGAAGGAATCTACAGGTAAACAAACCTTTCGGTCTTTATGGTATTTACTCTCTCTTCACTTAAACGCAGTTTTTCTTTAAAATCCTTTCTTACAATTTAGGCACCCGTTTCTGAAATTTCCTTCTGCACAAACGAGAAACCACATATCACGCAAATGTTCGTCTTACAAAACACCCGTTTGGGTGTAAGACAGGAGGACATGGCGCCTTCTGTCAATATCTACATTTTTCAAATATTTATATTTACAGTACATGAAATGTCAATATTCAATGATCGTTGAAGAAACATGTTAACTCCAACATCTTTGTGTAGAAGCGCATATGCGAGGGAAAGCCACCGCGGAATACACTGAAGGAAGCACTTGGAACAGATCGGCTGTTTTCGCCATGCCTAACTCCGCGCAACTCCGCGCAACACCGAACATACGCTGTATGGAGTCCAGGCTGATGGCATTAATAGCCTAGAATTTGATTGGTTAATTCTCGTAAGCCCGGGACATTCAACTTAACGGGGCAGTGTCAGATGGAATATAGCTTGTTAAACTGAAACGAAACGAAAGGAAATGGAAATAAAACGAAACGAAATTAAACAAGCGGAATTCCATCTGATTTTAATCAGATTGATCCCGCTTGGGGACCCCTACAAGGAACATGTAAGCTCTTGCATAATAATCGACTTTTGTATCAGTATCAGAATATCCTATATTTGCATGGGAAATACTTATATTTAGGCACATATTCAACGGAGACTCACCCATGAACATATTTTATACATGTATAATATTCGACGTAATCAAATTGTCTGTCGCTGTCATTGCGTCATTTTCGGGAACATTAAAGGGTCATTAGCACGTATTCTTTTGAAAGATTTATTACTTTAATCTCATCACTCAATCCAATCTTCCACAGTCGTAGAGGAAATAATAAATCATGAAGCAAAAACCACAGGCGGCCAGTTTTACGTGAACACCTTTTAATCATTTTGGGCAGGAAAATGGATTTCTTTTTTAATGCTTATTTGAAACTCCATACAGGAAAAGACATACAAAAAAATCAGTTCAAGACATAACAATGTTACATTATGCGACATTACTTCAAAAGTGAAATCAATTCGAGTAGCGTAACAGATCATGGAACGTTCATTTTATAACTGCTTCTTTTGAGTAAAATACATAATTTTGGATATAGAAACATTTCTTTTCGTTTTCGTTATATCACTTGTATCCAAAACGTGCTACTGCCCCTTTAAAGAGCTAGGTACTAGAGAAGAGAAAAAATCAGCAATAATCATATTTTGGTATCTTTTTTATTCAGATTTAGATCCGACCTGCATCGCTACTGCCCAATCAGTGATAACGCATGTGGCGCTATCCGCTTGGATACCAGGCTCTTCAAGAATAGTTGGTCCCCTTCATTATCAGTGTATTGCCATATGGTCGATATCCGCCATGCCCGTAGTTGGAGGCGCCATAAAATTGGAAGCCGGGGTTTATCAGGCTGCTCTGATACACGGGATAACCACTGGGGTAATATGGGTTATCGTTGTAACCGTTAGCGTTGTCCCCGGGACCCGTACAACAGCAGTATGCAGATGCCAGCAAAGTGACAAGGAAAAGCAAACATCCCTGAAAGAAACATGAAGAAATATTACTAAACTTCCTATACACAACGTCTTTCTCATTAGATTAACACTACGTAATTTTTATGGTATTTTTTTTAGGTTTCATAGTGTCAAAATACTAATTATAATGATATTCATTCAAAACTTTTATATTATACGTTCCATGATATTATTCACTTCTTAAATAACTTTTCAATAGAGTCATCTCACATTCTACCTTCTCAATGATTAGGAAAAGTTTTCAAACTTTCGTTTGACTAAATGATTGTCACGCGGCTCAAGCGTGCATCCTTTTTCCCGCCTCTCATCTAATGTAATTTTATCAAATTTCACAAAAATATTGTATATATCGATAGTATACAATGACATCGAGGGTGGTTTCTCCAACGTCCGCACCCCGGGCTTTTAAGCGGGAAAAATCCTCGCTAACATGAAACCTTCTTGGCACTCGCCGCCTGCGGTCGTGTTAAGAATTGTGCTTGGCTCGAGTGTCATGGGTGGATTCTTGGACGTCGGAAGTGGATTGGTGAGGTTGATATTCCTTTATTTATCTATACCTTTTTGGAGTATGTGATCACTTCCTTTAAAGACTTACAGTTTTATCCCTACCTTCCCTGCCATTATTTTATAAGTTCTATAAGTACTGTACCCCACTTGGTGTTCTTATTCATTTACTCACTCAAGTAGTGAGTAGGGATCATCTAAAGTACTGTGTGCTTGTTGTTTATTCATCCCTATTTTTAGTCGACCCGTGTTCCGCCAGCCCCTTGTATCACGCCAAGTGTTGATTTGTCTGATTGATGCTATCCCGTTAAGACGGCCATTAGCTTATCTTGTTGTTACAATGTCTGGGGGTATGCTAGAGTGATTCCCTACAGCGTGACTATTTGTTTATTCACGGGTCGTTGATTTCCTTCATTAGTTGTTAACTCCTGTTGAGTTGACTACGGGTAGCTTGTTGTCGTACCCGGTTATCGTCTTGTTTAGACTGCAAATAAATCACTTGATTCACTGAGTGCTTCTCTCTAACCGTTATTGACTTATTTTATTTTCTTATCTTGCTGCCGGATAAACGGGTCTCGTCGGAGTTACACCATGACAATGATGCAAGTCTTTGTCTATTTTTCTACAGAATCATGACTTTATACCTCAATACTGCCACCGTACCCCTTTAAACTGATCATCAATAAAATGACAATTTTTAGCATCAGTCAACAGATGTAATGACACAATTTATGAAGTTTTGTACATGTGGTACAGATAATTAATAACGAAACAAAAAGTTTCATCAATTTTCAATATAGAGTGAAATGAACAACTTTGTTATTAAGCTGTAGTCATCTAATCATTAAATAAAATACGGTTATGAACATTGCATAATTTTATTTCTGCAATCATTATTTTTTATACAAACAGATAGCATGCTATATTATATATAAATTATGATTTCAACAAAGGCTTACGTACCTTCATTGTGTCGACAGGTGTAATGAAGATAACGCGAATATTTTCTCTTTATATACAACTCGTAAACAAAATGTGAGCATTAAAAGCGTTTAAATCTTTTAGGAGTTTCCTCACCAACAAAAACCTAGAAAAATATGGTTTACTTTTTAGAATACATTAAGGAATTAAAAACCGGATCATCAAATGAGAATATTTTATTGTTGAATATCATGACTGTGTGTTCATTGATTGTATATGATGAGTTTAAGGTCGACATTGATAATGGATGCTCTATTTTTACATAGTTTACAAAAAAGACCTACTAACAACTCCACTTTTAAACATATCTAAAAGAAACATTGTTGAATGAATGCTGTGCAGCATAAAGGTAGCTGATCTGTAAAAGGAAGTATAAAGGATATATAAAATTCGATTAGATAACTCAATAACGCTTGCATGATGAAACACGCATGTTTTGCCATCATCTAAACTCAACAAAATAAGTTAAGGAAATCCATATTTATATGGAGATAAAAAAATATATTATGATCTATATTACTGTCTCAGATTCAACATTGTATTAATTCATAAGTAAATTTATTTCTTGCAAGTACAATCATCCTGATACATCACCGTGCATGTATTCGCATCCTCCATTTTGAGACGGCCGCTTCGGCCTTGGGACCTACAAATTATTGTCCTCTTTGCACAAAACGGGAAAATTAAAGACAGTTGAAAACGTCTGAGCTAGTAAATGTTAGTAGCTTTAGAATGTACCTAAACTGAGAAGAAAGGATAAAATAAAGTTTATTAAATTGTGTAAATTTTCAGTTTTGATAACAAAGTATAAGCATTGATACCGTTCTTAAATTTCAATGTTACCGATAGCTTGGTTCAAGCGGATGTTAGAATCAACTTTATAACCTGAATACGTATTTATTGGCTAATTAACTTGCGAGGTGGATTACCTGAGTGCGTATCGTTAGTAATATCGAAAAATATGCAGTATCTGTGCATTTATAGTGTTTATTAACCCTTAGGTCGCACTAGGGTAGTATCATATGTTCACGTATGTGTAGATGTAACGAAATCAGTAGTGACTCAATATTTGATGCATGTTCTTAGTTTTGTTACTGTTCAGTTCTACATGTATTCTAAACGAAGTATGCCAGCGACCATCATCATTTCGAATACCGAGATATTCGTTTGATCATGTTATGATATTTATACTTTATGATTATTTAATTTTGGGTTGTCCTTACATTTTTTTTGTTTTGTAAATATACCTCATTGTCCTGCCATTTGTTAAAGGGAAATCGATGGCTTATAACCATGTATTGATCACGTTTTCTCCTTAAAAACGTGCTTAACTTAAAGTCACCTAATCTTGTCCGACATAACCTGATGAATCAGAAAATGCCTGAAAACATAACTATATGAAAGGTTCGTGTCTTCGTAAATCAAGTTGCGTTACGGATACACATGACACAATTAAAAATATATCAAGCAAGATATTTATGATAATATGATAAAGTAGATTCAACGTCCATAGAAGTAAACTATATCTAGGTTCTAGTTACCGCATTTTGAAAGAAGATACAAAGATAGAATGTCTACTGTAGTACGTTTTATTACTCCTTCAAAATACTGATGGATGACCATCGGGGATTCAATAGTAATAACCATTTGTCTTGCCGTAGTAGTTGGGGTGGGCGTAGCTGGAAGGGTGATGGTAGTTGTTATGTCCGTAGTTGTTGTGTCCGTAAGTGGAAGGATGGTGATAAGTGTTGTGTCCATAGGTAGAGGGATGGTGGTAGTTGTTGTGGCTATAGGTAGAAGGACGGTGATAGCTGTTGTATCCGTATGGTCTGTAGGTCTGGTGGCCATAATTGTTGTGCCCATAGTTGTTGTGTCCATACGGGTAGGTTGGGTACTTTTTGTGGTAGTTGTTGTACCTGTAGTTGTTGTGGCCGTATGAAGGGTACTTGTAGCCATATCTGTTGTGGCCGTAGTAGGAGCTTGCGTAGGCCGTAGCCATCACAACAGCAAGGAGAACGAACAGAGCCTGTAGAGATAAGATAATCGGTTAAGTAATATATAGGCAAGGATTTATGATATGCTTATTGCAGAAATAACTTGTTCAGTAGTGCATGTTTGAGATATGCCAGATCACTTTGACATGCCTTGTGTTACGCACTTATATGACAAAGGCCTTGGAAAAGAGTACCGAAACTAAGTTGTGTTTCTCTGAAAACAGATTAGAATTGATGTTAACAATACACCTTGTTGAGATGTAGGTGAGATGAGTCTTGCTTATTTAAAACATGCTCAGCTGACATAGGTTTTTAAACATAGTTCAGACATTTTTAATTGACTTATGCCGCTTTCAAACACGAGAAAAGTCTTATTAAGACAAACTTGGTTTGATCCAATGGACATTCGAATGATTAAAACTATGGCTTGCAAACACAAGGATAATTGAAAGGTTACGTAATTATATAGGGGTGTGTCAAAATCGACATTACCGACAAGATAACAGAAATGAGACAGGGAAACGGTACCCTAACAGAAGAAAACAAGTCCTAATAAAAGTTTGCTCAACTCTTAACAAACCCAAGTTTAAAATGTTTGTCAAAGGAGCTGAAGTGGTTGATTTATAAAAACCTTTGCTCAATTTCAAAGTCAACTTCTAAAAAGTTTGTCAAAAAAGCTAAAGTAGTTGACATATATAGAATTTTGTTAAAGTCTCAATCAACCAAAAGTCTAAATTTCTTGTCAAAGATGTTTATTTCCAAAAATAGATATGCAATTTCGCTCAATTTTCAATCACCTATGTCAAGTTCTTATCAATATAAACATTATCATTATATGCTTAATTCTCAATAAAATCAAGTCCTAAAAGGTTTTTCAAAGAGATTAAAGCCGTTGATTCTGTACAAAAGCTTACTAAATTCATTTTCAATTAAATTTCTGATGTTTTGAAAGTAGATAAATTGTTTAGATGAAGAGATCTACAAAGACAAAGCATTTTAGAAACCTCTACTCACCTTCATCTTGAGCCTTGTTTCACTGGTCAGAGACAACAGTGATTTGGTAAACAATTCTCACCCTTATATACAATTGTTGACAACAATAAAATCCTTAATCGCCCTACAACACTTCCTCCAAGTGCGAGTTTATTTACTTTTCCCGGACAGTGTATGCTGATTACTCACGTTTTGCCCATCCGAATCTCATCACAAAGGTCTAAATATGCAGTATTTTCTATCTTCATTTACAATACTTTAACTGTTTTAGTAACCGTATCGTTTTATTCTTCCCTTTCGGTAATTAAGTTTATTATAAAGAAATAGATAACTAAAACGACTTGAAGGTATGTATTTATGCAACATGCACTTTATAATCTAATTCAATTATGCACTAAAATTATTTGAAGTCGTTTTTAATGTTTGATTATACTGTAAGATCACCAGGAAAAAGTAATGTGAGGCTCTTTAAACCTAAGCAGAAAATTCAAATACATAATTTGAACCAATGAATTTCATTATTCAATTGGATTTCATCTTTAAATATGAAAGGTTAGATTGGTGAAACACCAACTGATTTTATCACTTTAAATTATTCATGTGATAAAGAAAAAGGATACATTAAGAGCACATTAAACTCAGACTTTAAAACACCTGTTCTTATTTTTCAGGAGATTGTTATAGAATGTTTTCGTCTCGGGATGAAACAATGGCTATCAACTAAAGATTGACCAAAAGGCATTTCCATTGTCTTGTATCGATGTTTACGGTGGCTACATTTAAAGGTTAATTATTCCTGTGGAGACAGGCCGCTTGTCAACCCTACAAAGTTTTCTTATAACGTAGAAAACAATGCCTGACCTACCGCGTCCAAATGATTACTTTGATGTAAAAGGTCTTCTTTATTGTTGTTTGGCATTTATGTCAAAAGGATTTTATTTGGGTCTGATAGAAAGGATAAAATAATTGTCTGTCATGAATATATAGTCATCACCTAAACGTGCAAAACTCAAATGTCTCAGAACTTCTATTTCTTGGAAAGGTGTTGACAAGAGGGATATTTCTGATAAAACTTATGACTTTGTGTCTGCATTCTAAATACACATGAATACATTTTTGCGATTCGTGTATATAAAACATATATTGATATCTGTTTAAGAGATTATATTCATGCCAAAGTGTATACGTTTTATTGTTGTATTTAAATAGATAGAGGTGAGGTAAAATAGATAGAGGTGACATGATATTTGGTTTAACGCCGCTTTCAAGAGTATTTAACTGATATCGCGGCCGCTAGTATCATTGCAGGGAGAAGCCCGAAACACCACTGTGGCTATGCATTGCGGTGAAACCTGCGAGCATCGTCTGGAACTAGCGAACCATGGGTGGTACTGCACTGAAATTCAATGTAGCATTGCACCCAAATCTGGTGGTTTTGATGTTTAAGACAATGACATCAGTCGTTCACAGCCCACCTTGAATCACATTCAGCTGCAAGTCAATATCTGAAGTACTTACACAACTCATAACATATTGCAGATTTGCAGGTCTAGGGTCACAGAGTCACTACTGAAAACCTTTTCGGTCTTTTTTGGAATAAAACATTAAACACCTGAAATCGTGTGAGATTCTTTGGTAAATGCGTATCAACAAGTGTAAAGTTCTGTGACCCTTATGACCCCAATAGGGACCACAGGGAACCAATTCTTAAAGCTATTTTCATCTCCTTCCCTAGAACGACAACTCATTTTGTGAAGACGCCTTTGCCCGTGTGGATACTAAACTGAAGATCTGTTAAATTTCTCACTTCCGCATGTAGAAAATTAACTACTATCTTTAGTTAGCTCAATAGAATATATTTTAAAGCTTTATGAACTTTAGTTAGTAGCTCCGTTTTACATCTATTGTTGGTGCATTATTCATCAAACTAAAAGAAACAAGAGGAAAGTGTCTGGAAGAGTGCTTATGCTTATCAAATAATGTGGGGTGTTTATCAGGTTTTCAAGTTATCGTTGTCAATTTATTCAACAGAAGATGGCTCAGGATTGTTTAGATTCGTTGAGCTCAGTGTATTCATGTTCTGTTTGTTTGTTTTCAGAAATTGAGAATAACATGCTAGAATCTGTCTTTTGAGAAAGGTCATGTGATTGCTGATTTCTGGCATGGTATAAATTCTTACATATATTTTTTATGTAAAATAATCAAAAGCGTCAAGACGTGAAAGCCCAAAAGGGCACCAAAAGATGTCGAGATTGTTAAATTTTCATTATTCTAGGCCGTATTTTCCAAAACTGTGTGTCGAAAGAAGTTGAAAGCATGGTAGACATATCAAAAGACAATGAGAATTTCATAATCCGAGAGTCATTGGGAGATGTCTTTACCTGAACTCTGAGCTGCTTTTCTGTCACAATCAAAAGTTGAATATGACGAAAAATCGCACCTATTTCATCAACGCACCTTGTGGAAAATTTGAATATTGCTCTATAGCTCGTGGTTGATAAATATACTACATCAGGTGACGATTGGTCATTTAAATTTGGCGAAACATATGACTTTAAGTGTAATAGAACATACATAGCTTTGAAGCTCCAATTTGAGTGATTTGGCACTTGAGAATATAGTTTGGTAGAGCGTTTCAAACTGTCTCATATTGTTATGTTAAAATAGAGATGAATAGAACTGCTATCATTAAATTTGATAAAATCCATGCTAATTTTTATAAAAAGTTTTCTTTATGAACTTTCAAGACCATGCATTTCTATAGAAGAGATTCCTTATCTGATATCATCACGTTGATTTTCTGTATACTCCACTACCATTAGGTTAGCCTTGTTCCCTTCATATTCTAGAAGTATCATTTTCTCGTTTTGTAGTTAACAGTTGCAAATTGTCTATGCCATTGCATGATAGAATTGTGTGCGCCTTGAAATTGTTTTTCAAATAAGTGAACGAGATTCTGCGATATGTAAGTTATGTTATGTGCATTTGTTTTAGGAATTTGCGGAATAAAAAGATTTCAAGGTATTTATGATTTTTTTTAGGTTAGCTTATTCAAAATGGTTTAGATGTTTGAAATCGAAGTAAGGCTTATCAAACTTGATGTTGACAATGTTCATTTCTTATGACAACATGAGCAGACTATGAAGTAATTTTCCACAGGAAGGGGGAGAAATATGAAAATGTCCTTCTTCTCGTTGCTTTCAGTGTCATCGTTATCGTAGGTTGTAGACACAGTTGTAGTAAACCGGAAGTTATTGCGGCAACGATGTCATAATATAAAATAGTAAGGTCCTTTGGCCATATAGTTTCCAATGAGTTTTTATTCATGATTTCTAAAAATGTGAAGCTGTGCTGTCATTAAATGTATATACGAATGATTTGTATTGAAACAATAATGATTATGTTATTCCGGGGGCGGGATAGCGCATTGGTTAGTGCGTTCGGCTTCGGTTTAAGAGGTCCGTGGTGCGTATCCCGCTAGGGAATTGGCCACTATTTCTGCAGAAAAGAACTTTCCTACACGTTCTAAGGTTTGTGTGTATTGCTATAATGATTTCCAGTACAGTACCCCCAATGGTTCGCTAGTAGCAGCCGATGTTCGCAGGTTTCTTCGCAATACATAACCACAGTGGTGTTGCGGGCTTTCTCCCTGCAATAATACAAAAGGCCGCGATATAAGTGAAATACTTTTGAAAGCGACGTTAAACCCCAATATAACCTCACCTCACCCACTCCGGGATTAATATTTTCAAACTTTTGTCGAAAGTAAAATGTGCCTGACACAAAGGTTGTGTAAATTCAAGTGTGATAATGTTGAAATAAATTTGCATGATATATATTAAATCCAATTCAAAGGCTGTTGATAAATAAAATCAATACATTTTATGTTTGCATTAAAAATATGAAACAAAGGATAAATATTCAAAACGCTTAGTCATATTGCTATGAACGTTTTGCAATATTTGAATATTGTCAATTTTCGCATTAATACTATCTGCCATTATCATACGTAATTAGATATTCCTTTGTAAAAATCTGAGTTTTAAAAAGATTAATTTCCTTTGCACCTTATATTTTACTGTCACGCAACTGTTATGTTTTTTTTGAATTTAAAAAATATATACTTCCTATCTGCATTTCAAATTATGTATAAAATACATACTTTGACTTTCACATTTCCATTTTAAAGTTCGTTTATGATAGCTCTGCTACATATCTATATCAATGCACCTGCACTTAAAGAGAGAAAAACGTGTTTCACTTGATTATGTGATTAAGTTTCAAATAACAGGTTTATTCAATTATATACGAAGCAATGAAATGTTGCCTCAAATCGAAAACACCCGAATTGTATATCATTATTAAAAAAAACCTCTGCATGTCATTAAAACAAAGTCAACAAGCACGATTTCATAAACCAAAAGAACTTTAAGGCTTCTTTATGCACTTTATTGATTTCATTGTTAAAATCTTCTATAAGAGAGACTCCCTTTTCTGTCAATATCAAATGATTTGTATCCCTGTATCTACAACCATGAAGGTAAGTTTTATGTTCTATTATATTCAATACTAAAGGGGTGTTCGATCTGTACTGTTTAGCGGTAATGTATCGACGGGCTCATCATCGGTAACTCAGGGCTCACGTTCAGATTGTTAACACTTCACCACTTAAAAAATGTCATCAATAAAATGTTTAATAAACTACCCGCCTTGATTCATGTTAAAAATCAATAACCCGACGAGGCGGTTTGATACGCGAGGATTTGTAGAAGTTTATTTACTTAACACTGAATGTAAAACAGTCTTTCTAACTGATTGCTTGAGAACTTAAAATTCAAATTTGAAAGTGAACCTGCCATCATTATAGGACGTGAACACGAAATTGTGAGATATGAGTTAGAATTGCAAGCCGATTCCATTCCCTCAACCAAAGACTCAGTCTGATTAAAATCGACCTTGTTCCGAGGAATAAAAGTTTCAAAATATTGACTCTATCGAGATTCGAACTCTTTCTGTCTAGGCTATCCTCTCCACTAGGTCTGACCGCATCCTACTGTAGCGCACGTTCTTGCGTAAACTAAGCTAACCAATCACAACGCGTGCGGCAAAAGCATTCGGTATCAGTAGCTAGGGGCAAGTAACTCCCAATAACCATTCGTTAACCTTGATCGCCGCTATCTTTTTTTTAAACGCGATGATGTGATTGGTTCGCTATTGACTAGGTTTTGTCTGCGCTAAACTGGTGTCGGCACGTGCGAGCAGTGAGGCTGCCTTCAGACCTAGTGGAGAGGATAGCCTAGACAAATAGAGTACGAATCTCGATAGACCCAATTTTTTGAAACTCTTATTCCTCGGAACAGGGTCGATTTTAATCAGACTGCCAAAGACTAAACGGCGTTGTTACTTGTGTTTTGAGAGGCAATCTACTTGCATTGCATATATATTGTAATTGTTAATTCGGTCTGAACAAAACAAATCCTCTTCACAGGATATCAAAACTGACAATTAACAGTGTCATGAGAATTTGGTTGATATCATAAATATTGTGTTCTGTGTTTACTTCCGTTTTAGGCTGTCCTCGTTCTCGTCGCTTCTCTCTTTGTCACTGTTCTCGCAAGCCCAGAAAACAGTGACGGAAATAAGTATGGATCCGGCGCAATTAGTTATGGCAGCAACAGGTACGGACAAGGCAGTAACGGATACAGGCACGGTGGTAACGGGTATCGATACGGCGGTAACAGTAACCGGTACGGGCTTGGCGGCAACGGTAACGGATATGGCGGCAACGGCAGACATATTGTAATTTACGTTTCTGGGAACACAGGAGGCTATGGCCCTGGTGGCAATAGCGGTACTGGTGGTACTGGCGGAAACGGACATGGCATGAATCGACACGGTAGCAATGGCGGTTATGGAGGTAGTAATACTGGATATGGCGCTTACGGACATAGAAGCAATGGAGGATACGGCGGTTACAGACAAGGTGGAAATGGTCAAAACAGTGGATACGGTCTTGGCAACGGAGTCGGAGTTTACGCCGTGTCTGGTTATGGAGGTTGGAGAGGCTAGGTGAACAGAAACTACAGTACAGAGATTACTCCCACAAGGGGGAACTAGCAAGTCTTCCTTAAACTGTTTTAATGTAATAAAATGCAAATCTCAGTTTCATTTGTTTCTGAAATGTCTTTTCGTTTTCGCTGTTATGTAGTGAGGATTCGGTCTCTATGACTTAAAATGCTCTAACAGAAAAAAAGAATCAAGGGGATAGAGGGAAACACACGTCACACAATGCAAGCAATTCTATTTAAATCATTATACAGACTTATTTAACGATCACAAATTACGTTGTGTTACTTAAATCCATTTCCCTAACTGAAATGATTAAAGTGCGATCACACTTAAATGGCCTCATACAGTTTAAATTGGTACGCGATGCCTTTTTTATTAGTATGGATAATCTGGTTGAATCAATATATTTTTGACGAAAAATAAATAAAATTTACTAGTAAAATGTGAAAATTTGAAAAATAAGTGGTCCCAAAACTGTAGCGTTAGTTTATGTGACTTCCAATATATCCCTCTACGGAACAACACAAGTCTATATTGTTATCGCTCAAAGCAAATTTATGATTATTGATAGGAAAGTATGCGAATTCTAAAGTTATATGGTCGTTTATCTTTATTACATGACTTACATGACTTTCTTAACAAAACGTCATAGAAAAGCTTCGATTATTTTCGTAAAGATCGGAGCTACGTTGAAGTATTCGGACATGGTTTTCAATTTGTCCCTCATTCTTCAAAATGTTACTGACTAATAAAGTATACACAGTCATGAAGCAGGACTAAATAAAGTATCGTGTAAATGAAAATGAACACGGATTTCAAATATAGGTTTAGCTTATGAGCTTGTCAGGACGAAATCAGCAGAACTATTGGCCTATTTTGAATTATTTTATGCAAAGCATTAAGAGATATCACCTAGGTTTGGTTGATGTTATGAATGAATAAATGAATGAATGAATGAACGAATTGTCTGTATTGCCTCCCTATATGTGAAGAGTTTCCAATAAATGACATTTTGGACATACATTTCAAACATTTTCAATTTGATATTTATGTTCAAAGTACACTGTGACATTGAGACACTGTGAACAATTCAGGAACTGTAATAGGTATTGCAAATGAATAAACAAAGATGCAACGGGGAAAGCTATTTGACCTGAGAGAAAGAGGGTTAATCGGACACCACAAAATGGTACTTTACACACTAAACCTGCTGACACCACCCGTGCATCCACTAACAGAAGAACAGTGAGTCCCAGAGCGCCGTGAGCACCCTCTCGTAGCCGCTCACAAAGAGTCACCCCTCAGTCCATTAGGGTCACGTGACACCCCCTCGCGAATAGGGTCGCGGCAAGGAGGGTGCTTTCAGACCGTTGTGGAGAGGATAGCCCCTGATAGAATACGTTCGAATCCCGCTAGAGTTAATATTTAAAACCTTTTATTCCTCGGAACAGGGTCGATTTCAATTAGACTGAGTGGTCTATGTACAAGAAAGTTAAGATTTTTCGGAAACATGAATGAATTTGTCATCTTACAGAGTATGATTTCCGATATTAATTTCTCCCAACACTGACGCATCCGTCGTTAAAGAATTATGACGTCACAATCACATTTGTAGGCATTCGAGGCAAACACGCCGTATGCTTAACTTTTATAAATTTCATAAAATCAAATAGGTTAGTCGAATGTTAATTCATATTTCCAGAACTTTTGTCGGTTAGATAAGAGCATTACAAATACGTATAAAGAAAATATACAAAGTGTCCGAACCGTCGCCAAAACTGTCCGAATTAAGGTCATTTTGACATATTATCAATATTTCAACATTTACTTATGTATTCACTTCAGACGTACACATATTCATCAAAATTTAGCTGTATGGTTGTTTCTCTTCGTTCATTAATACAGTTTAAGATATATTGGCGCTTTTTTATATTCTTACCTGTAAATAAACATTATTTGAAACAAGTATTTCGCCAATTTCTTCCATGAAACTATCAATCTCAGATCTCAGATAAAAGTTTCATTGGAGATATTACCTACTATCAAACTTTTATCTAATGAAATTGATAAAATAACATACTGAAAATTACTATTTTGAAACAAACATATTGTCGACAATGCACGTAATATTACGTCAGCGCTAAGTCAAAAGTTCGGGCGACCTCTGGTGCCGTCCGAACCTCTGTCACTTTGCCCTATCTCTGTGCGTGTGTCACTTTTCTTCTTTAAAAGTGTTCTTCGTCATTCACCTTGCAAGACAATGAAAACTTTCAGGATACATTTGAGGTTTTCGTTGACGTTAACGTTCAAGAATATCAAGAAAATACCTCAATCTGTCAACACGTTTCATCCCATGTATTCGTTATTGCCATTGAAGGACAATGATGGTATTCTATTCCACTAGAGACCGTTTTTTAAAAACACAGTTACACACTTGAGACGTTTTAGAGTTAGTACAATCTGTTTGCTTAAGATAGAATATGTATAAACAAAACAATAAGAGGGTAAAATATTCTTTTAAAGAATAAGGACATATGGCAACAAAAACGCTTTGGAAAACTCACTCACTTTGTCACTCTCAAACTTGACAAATAAGAGAGTTAACTTTTAGCGTATGAACATATAATTACATGAGCTAACGAAAGTAATAATCGTTCTTAGAAACACTGGATTCTCTTTGATTTCAAAATAACCCATTCAGTAATATTAGTATATAGTAGTATTGAATCACTAAAGTACACTGACTTTGTAGGTTGAAGGTTATTTTTATGGATATGAATAATGACATAAATATGACATGATGGTAATGCATTATACAGAAGAGCAGGAATTGTAAATTATCGGAATTTTGTTTGATTGGGTTGCATTTCGCATAATTTGATAAATTTCATTTAGTTTGTACAATTTCATTCACAAAAGTATCTTTTTTCAAAAGACCTGTCAGCGAGTACTTTTTTACAACTACTTTCGTAATTCTTGCACAGTTGACAAATAGAAAAGGGCATGAAAACTTCCCCCTTATCGTTAGTCTTTTTTAATAAGAGCGCTTTCCGGGGTAGTATTTGTGGAATCAAAACTCTGTTGGACATTCATTCATGGCAGGATGAGGCATTGTGGCATAATTCTAATGGTTATGCAATATATTTTTTTTAATAAAATATTATAAAAACGTTATTATTTAACTAATACATCTGAGAAAATAATAATACACCGTTCTCCTGTATAGAGAACACGTTCGTAGTATTGGTTCACAATTTAATTGAATGACAACAGTATTTTATTTGCTGAAAAAATGGTACAGCACTGCACAATACAATAAAATATAAATATTCCCCGCCTGGGGACCCCTACAAGGAAGACGTAAGCTCCGACATAATTATCGGGGTCTCTGGGTGCCTATTCTCGAAACTATCCTAGACCTAAGATATCCTAACTTTGATCCTAAGCTCTGGGATAAAATCCTAACCTATTATGGAAAACTATCTTAGCGCTAGGATATCCTAACTTAGGACAAATACTAGGATAGCTTTTGACCTGTCCTAACTAAATCCTAGCCAAAACAGATATGGTTTGGTATTTGTTTTTTAATCATTTTTTCTGTGCTGCCAAACAAGCCAACATTATCACATCAATCATTGAGTTTATAGCTTTTTGTTGTTCATAATAAATATGTTTTGGTAATAAATAGACACATTTGTTGTAATAAACACATATGTTTTATCTTCAATGTAGATCAGTTCAATTCTCACCTCTTCTTAGTTACCCTAGCCTATTTTATTCACAACATTGCCCTCCTCTGTCACTTTAATCAAGACTTTAGTCAATGTCAAGGCCAATTTGTAAAGGGAAGTAACTTCTGTTTCAAGTCCAAGGTGAAGTCATGTTGGACTGGTTGGAAACGAGAAGGTTGATCATCTTGCAAAGTCATCACTAACTTAATTTCAAATTGATATTGATGATATCTGTCCAATTCCAAAAGACATCTATCCCACCATAAATAAAGCAATTGATGAACAGTGGCAAAATGACTGGGATTATGGCAGCACTGCAAGGCATATGTACAGTTCATGCCCAATGGTTAGGAATCATATCAAACTCCGACGACAAAATCGAAGAGAAGAAATCATCCTCACTCGTTTGAGACTTGGGCATTGTGGTTTAAATGCTTACAGGCATATATTAGACAAAGGTGTATCGCCATTATGTATCAACTGTTTTACCAATAGCCCAAAACAGTCTTCCATTTTCTGATAGAATGTGAAGGTCATAACAATCAACGTGAAGACCTGAGAGAGGTTGTTATGTCTAAATCCAACGTCTTCTCATTGAGATCTATTCTTGGAGAAAATCTAATGTTTGGTATTGTTCAGAGATCACTTTTAGATTTTATCAAGAATACAGGCAAATATGATAGCATATAAATTTTAACTGATTCTTATTTTAATTTCATTTTAACCACTACTTTAAATGCCGGGCGCATATAGGTCATTTTTGGCCCAACGTCGCCCTTAAATCCACCTACCTACCTACTTACGATGGTGAATTTTTTAGTTTGCTGAATGATGCTTAGATTGAGGTCAAGTAATGAATTGAATGATAATGTATTTTAATTTTGACAAATAGTAATTTGACAGAATATTTTTCTTCTGAAATGAGAAACTTGAATAAATTTAATAAATGTAATGGATTTTTTTCTAAATAATCAAATATAAATGAAAATAATAGCATTTCAACTTAATAATAAATAAAAATAATAAACAATAAAAATATATCCAATGATTATGTTAATTTTTTTACATCTTCCCTTATATTCAATGATATGAAATAATTTTAGTTTTCTGGAAAAAACATGAAGGACCTTTTAATTGTGTTTTTGCTGTTTAGTCAAAAATCTGCTTATTTTCACTTATGTACAAGTTTTCTGTAAAGTCTTTATTTTCAGATTGGATTTTAATACAATGAATTATGGGTAATATCTAGGGGAATACCCAAGTATATAGAAGTTTTCCTTACTCCCTGACTGAAGAGTTCCGATCCTAGCTAGGATTGGTATCCTAAGTTAGGACAAGTTTAGGATAGTTTCGAGAATAAGTCTTATCCTAAGCCTGGGATATCCTAACTTCTGTCCTAAATAGCTAAGATATATCCTAGCTAGGATGCTTTTGAGAATAGGCACCCTGAAGCACCCAAACCACAAAGACACAATTAGGTATGGAGTCAATTGGTGGGTCTTTTTAGAAAGCGCGTATTTAGAACATTATTATGTGTAATGATCTAGAAAACAATAACAGAACATTTAAGAAAATTCAAATATTTATTCCATTGACAAATTTCTACTTTTTTTTAGTGAGCCCTAATGGTAGTAGCCTCCATGGACACCGTGTCCGAAACCGCCGATACCAGCATGTCCAACGCCTCCGAAACCACCATGTCCGTAAACACCATGTCCGTAGCCGCCGTATCCACCATGACCGTAACCGCCGATACCAGCATGTCCGACGCCTCCGAAACCGCCATGTCCATATCCACCATGACCATATCCTCCGTAACCTCCGTGTCCGTGTCCGAATCCAACGCCTCCGAAACCTCCAAGACCGCCATGTCTCAATCCACCATGTCCAAAACCGCCGAATCCTCCGTGTCCGTAGCCGCCGAAGCCGCCATGTCCGAAACCACCAAGGACGCCATGTCCGTATCCGTTGTTACCTCCGGCATAGGCTACGGCGCCGTTGCCTCCATGACCATACCCATGACCATATCCTCCATGACCATATCCACCATGACCATATCCTCCGTTTCCAGCAACAGCAACGGCACCACCGCCGTTGTTGTAGCCGCTGCCAAGAGCAGTAGCACAGAGGGTAGCGAGGAGAGCAAGAACAGCCTGGGAAATGCGAAGAAAACTACAGTTTTACCAGAAATTTACATCGTTATAAGCAAAAGAATGAATCGCTTTTGATTTAAGGTACAGTTTCTTACGAGGTCGCTAAAAGAAGACATTCATTCATTCATTCATATAGACATAACTTTATGGCATTTTGATGATCAATAAATGATTTTACAAGTTTTCTTTATCATTTAAACCAATCTTTTGAGACAATATTCTTAAGCTGCAACTGTACTCGTTCGTGAAAACTAATCACGGTGTTTATGTCAATATATGTAATTTGTCTCTGTGGTGAAAACTGTTTGATATCAACAGACATGTATTTGTTTTGAATTTATTTGAATTTAAAAAAACTTAAACCCCAACTCTCTCTCTAACAGTTGACTCTGACTTCTTTTGTTAAGATACAAGACATTAAATCACAATTGTTTTTCCAACTAACTACCAGTTTCATTAAAGGTTTGTCATCAACATGTTTATCATACCAGAATCAACTTAATCCCCACGTGGGAAATTACTCTATAATATTTATATGATATATAATAAAATAACATTCAATCAACAATTACACAAGAAGATGCTTGGTAAAGTTCGAGATACCATGTTACTACTTTAAACAAATTTAAAACCTTATTATCTCACGCAAACACAAGTCATAACGGACAGAGCAATATCATTTCTCATTTGAATACAATCAATTTCAATGTATGAAACATTATAGTTTTATTTCTTTTTGGGAGTCTACAAGTACAAGTGTTGCAACCGGGATTAAAACCCTACTGAAAAAAGACATTTACTCATTCCCAATGGTTGCCCAAGGATGCTAAAAGGACGGAGTGTTTATTGGGGCTCATGATAAAGACAAAGAGCAATACCAAAACTAGAGTTGTCGAAAGTAGAGCACGAAACAAACTTTTTAAAATTTAAGGATGACAAAAAATATTTATTATCGCTAATACATGAACCAATATTATGCTTCGAAGCTACGTTTGATATTTTCATGGAAAATCTGGAGGTTTGGTAAATGAAGAATAAAGATTTTCTATGATTACTCAACTTATCTACCGTGAAAATGTGACGTTTTGTGAGGTTATGATTGACAACGATCTTTTTATAACTAAATTGGAATCTATGCTGAAAACTTGCATTCAAAGAAGTTGAATATTTATCAAACTACTCCTAATTCTTCAACGCCATGTTAATGCGATCATATGATAAATGCCAAGAAGAAAGAACTTGTACCTAGCTAACCCAAGGTAGGTCTAAGTGGAAGCAATCTACTCACCTTCATGATGTGATACTGTGACACAAGAGATCAAGGTAATGGCTATGGTCTGATCTCCCCTTATATAGAAGGGTAGTGATCGTAAACTTACCCCAAAGCGCTAACAAAACATTTCTTATGCATATGAACCTATATTAATAAATCATAATTTTAAATTTCGTATTTTAAATCGGGTGGGAGGCAGCTTTTAAAATTTTCATGAATTTTGCAAAGTCATCACAATGAAGTATTGCTTAATCAGCGTCTGGGACAAAGTAGAGGCTATTTGTCAATACAACAACAATAAATTCTAGGACGATGGGCACCTTAACATGTTTTAACTACCAAAAGGCGTCCTTTTATTGTGACTTTTGAATTGTCCAGGCTATAAAGATTTGCATGAGGTATAGAGAGTCTAGCGAACCAAAATCGTTCATGGGAAAATAAACGACATTAGCAAGTAGTTATTCGGTATTCATATTAGTTTCTCATTATTTTCTTATCTGTTGCCACATTTCGTGGGTCTACACTCTGCAGGTAATAAACTAGATATGCAACTATTCGAACTTAGATAACAGTTACGAGTCCGATGTTTACTACATATGGTAAACTGTCGTCTAACCAGGTCACCTGATAAAAATATATACACAGTTAAATGATGATGACACTCCGTCACCTTCAGAAGGAACTATGAACTAGGAAAAGATCTACCAAGACTATACTGCTTACTGTTCATTACAAACTAAGGTCTGTTTTCCAAACAGTTGAACTTATATAAAACTAATATAACAGTTGTCTTTTATTTGTTTCGTAAAGAAAGACATTTCCTCGCAAGTAGTAGAAATGACCATGTTTTCCGCAATTTTATCGAAAACGCAGGGACATTTTTTAACTAAACAGAGAATACGTTTCATCGTTATTTCAACTTACTGTGTTGCCTAATCAGTTGAACCATATTGCATTAATGTTATTTGATATTTCGCAATGATCATAAAAAAATAACAGAAGTATAATTCTAATTACAGGAACGTGGTTATTTTGCAAAAATGCGACGTTTCAGAGAAGCATACTCTTGGTTAACTTAAGATGATATACTGAGTCTCAGTAAAATAACGTTGTAAGAGCCTCTCTTGCTTTTCGCGCCAGTGCCATGTTTATGTACCGTAGTATGTTATGTTCTATTGAAGAGTCCGTAACAGCGGGAGGACAACAGTTTGATCAAATCTAGAAGATCTGTCCACTGAATATTTAGTGTGTTACTATAAAGCAAGTAAAAGACATACAAAGGTGAACATTTACTGTATTTGTTTAATCATCGAAGAGCATATATGTCTGACACATGAAAACGTCTAGTTCATATTATGTACATGTATTAGACATATATAACTTAAGACATTTTAATTGAATTTAACAAACATTCAATTTGACGTTGGCACACAACTGTATGTGTATACGAAAATACACTTCTTGTGATTACTCTAGGCCCGGGGCATATACAGCTGTATACCGAAAGTTTGTTCACTTACCATTGAATCGTAGTGCAAATATCATGTAATTTGGGTTTCGTTTCAACGTCAACAGAATAACTTCAGCAAAAGTGACAATGGATCACCCACTGTCCACGTGTGAAATACCCATTCTTGAACTCATTTTGGGATCGTCTGGTCTCTCGTGCACAAATTCGAATTTTGGCATATCGATATAGACAGAACGGGTCATATTTTCGAAATTTCGATTTCGTTAAATGTCAAATGAATTGTTACATATCGACTCTCTGAATTTAAAAACCAACATAATCACATTGACTTTGTGCTAAGGAACAAACGTGAATAAGTTTTATAGAAGTTGATAACTTATACATGATTTTATGGAGAAAAATAAAAATAGGTGTTTTGTGAATTTTGACCCCTGGTCACTTCAATGGCCTGCCAAAACTGTTGCAGGTAAGTGTGATGGTACGACGAACATTTGCCTTAAAGAATAAAAGATCTGCATATCTGTATTGAAAATTCAATATTATACCTTTCTTTTTCGGAACGCTACGATACTTCAAAGGCATCTCAAATTACATGATATTTGCACTAGTACATTCAGGTAAGTGAACAAACTTTTGGCATGCAGCTGTACATAGAGGTTATCTGTTTCGGAATAATGAGTAAAGTATGGTTTATTTTTTTTAGAATGATCACTGGTATGGACAATTATATGTTAAATTCACTCAAATATGCTATATTAATCATAAACAATGATCATAATGATTTCTCATTCGATCATAACCAGAACAAAACGTAGGATAAAGTATTAGAATGGTGTATCAATAGTGCGTATTTAAACATGACGTAAATTATGGAATCATGCCTAAATTAATAAGTCAATTTAAATTGAAATAACGGATCTATATCTTTTGACGAAGTCAAAAACAAAACTCATTATACTATGGGACAAATGTTTGTATAATATGTCTTCTCTGAACAATTTATTTCGTTTGTTTGTTTTTTCGACAAAACATACTTAACATTAAAGATATTATGAACATTTACCATTTGATCCTAAAATGAACTATGCATAGAATTTTATAAAACTTGACAAATTTTATACCTGTATTACAAGAGGTTTGAAATGATCATTACTTTATCTATCTGATGCATTGGTAACTTTGATAATGAACTTCTAAAATATTAGTTTTGTTCAGTTTATATAGCCCGTAAGTGTATTTATAATCAGATAATATTTGGCTGATATTTATTGTTTTAGTAAAATATAGTCTATTGCTTATATAATACAAATTCTTTATTATAATCTATTTTAGTTTTAGAGATTCTAGCTCATCTTGACTAACACGTCAGAGTGACTTACGATATTGCATGCATTGCATATATAGCCCTTCAGAGAAATAATCTTGTGAACAAACTCTTTTGGTTGATAGGGAATCAAATCAAGATCAAAGCCGCACTTAAACACCGAATTCTTGTTTTCTGATCACGCGAACTGGAATTTTGAACTGAAATTTGAGTTTTCAATAATTCAGGGACACAAGGGCCACACCTATCTTATTGGCGGCAGAGGAAAAATCCTAGCCGCCACACAATTGGCTTTAACGAAATTTCGGCGCTCAAATAATTTTTTTAAGTAAATAGATGTGACATTATAACTGTATCAGTAATACATCATGTCCTTGATAACAGGTTGATTAAGTAATTCATTTATTTTTTTATTTTCTATGTTTACATGTTCATATGATTCAAAACATATTTTGACACATACTGTTTTAACAAAACAAATAAGCAAATTTGAATATTGCCATGTAGGGTAATGAAATTATGATTTATCTATCAACAACTTTCTTAATGTTTTCAGGAAAATTGCATATGTTACAAACGCCTAATTGAGTATGCGCATATCACCCACGTTGTCAATTGAATGGAAAAGTAGAGTTCTCATTCTTTTAGTCCTGTTAACATTATTGATACTTAAGTTTCTGTATGTAGCAAAGACAATTACAAGAAAAGAAAAGGCCGAGCAATGATTATTCTTTTTATTTCAGTATGTGAAAAGACATTGTTCTTTAGTGGCTTCCATGTCCATAGCCATCGTTACCGCCGACGACAGCGTCAACACCATATGAAGCGTAGCCGCCATTAACACCATGTCCACGACCTCCATTACCTCCAAAACCACCAAATCCTCCTAAACCGCCATAGCCGTAGCCGCCGTATCCGCCAAGACCTCCATGTCCAGCAAGACTGCCATGGCCAAGACGGGAACGACCTCCGTGACCTCTGAAATAAAGTCCTGCATTTCCACCACGGCCGTATCCCCCGTAGCCTCCTAGTCCGTGTCCTCCGTTTCCGTATCCATTCGGTGTGTAGCCGCCATAGCCGCCATAACCTCTGTTTCCACCAAGACCTTGACCTTCATGGCTGCCATGACCGGAATCTATGTACACTACGACGGCGTGGTCACCTCCATGGCTATTACGCCCACCATATCCGTCATATTCCCGGCCATATCCCCAATATCCGCCGCCATGTCCCCCTCCGCCGCTTCCGTTGGCTAGAGCAGTTAATGCAGCAAGGGCAACAAGGAGAAAGGTAGCCTAAGAGGGACACATGTATACGATTTAAATCCTATCTTTAACTTAGAAAAAAGACACGTACAGCCCCCCCCCCCTGCCAAATATTTAATATTATTACCTTCATATGGAACAATACATAAACAACATTTCAATGGCCCTTAGCTTGGTTAGCTGAGTAAATAAAATAAATCAACTAATAATATAATAAACCGTTTGATGTCGATATTTACTTGTAGCAATCGGTCGAATTATATGCATTGATTCAATTACCGGTACATATACAAACTAACAAAGTTACCTTCATGGTGAGCGTTTATCAGAGGTTTCAGGATAACTGATGCAACGGCTCTGCTCAAAGAACCACTTTTATAGTATTAAACAGAATTTATATGAGCATTAATTGATTGAAATAGGGTCATTAATACTTTTATCGCTGATATGAATATATTAACTTAAACAACTCCGAAGTAATCATTTCATGTGTCATTGTTAATTCTTTTGAAAACTTTAACCGTTGTATAATCAGGATAATAAGATAAAAGAATCAAAGAGTTTAATGCTTAAATGGAAAAAAATATTATGGCTTTTTAAGTTTCGAGGAAAAAAATGACCATTCATTTGAAAATCTACACCAATAAAGCTACTACATTTTGAAAATCGATCATAAATTTAAAAAAGGAAATACATCAAACGCTTATTTATGCATCCCTGGTGAAATTCGTGTTCGTGTAGCATAAATATCAGATCTGCTAAAGGTGCAGAAAGCAAGCATGACTAGTGATATTTTAGATTGATTGTTAACTTCATTTGCAAATGTCACAGACGTTGTTTCTCCTTTTACTACATCTAGCAGTGTAATCATTGAACAAAATCTTTTTTTTTTAAAATAGGTCTTATTGGCTAAACCACTTTTTTCTACGATAACTTCATTGGGGCAGTATCGCAATATAAAGCTAAATAAGATGATCACATATAAACGAGAAAACATTTGCAAGACAAATTGAAAAAGCAAAAGAAGCTCTTTCAAAACGAAAGATTGGTAAAGCTATGCAAATCTATTTCCCTACCACAGATTAAAGGTGTTCACACAAATATGGCCGCCAGTGTTTTTCTTACATAAGTAATTATTTCCTCAACATCAACTGTTACTCTGGTTAAGTAATGAGCTTTTTTTGATTATTCTAATGTTAATGGGACAATTTGAAGAATTAAAACTTTTAAAAATGTGCTAATTTCCATATGAAATGTGAAAAGGGTATTAAAGTGTTCATCTTCTATTCAGTCAGACATAAGCAAAGACAATGAACTAGTAACTTTTAAGGACCCGTGAACCATGAGGCTTCTTCTAAGTATATTTTATCGTTTTCTAAATTCAAAATGAAAAAAGAAAAATAGCTTACTAGTATATGGAATATTATGCTTTTTATAACCCTCAAACAGTATTGTATTATAGGACGAAAACGATTACAGGTTTTGAAACTATTTTGGTTTGATGATGTGGTTTTATCACCAGAGCAGTCTTTAACGTGTTTAATGTATTTTTCAATTTCAGATGAGAAAGCTTTTACCATATGGCCACAGACAACAATTATTTCCCAGTAGTTCTATCAGCATTGTCTATCTACCACTGCCACTTCCCCTATCTGTTTTGCCATTGGCTTAGTGTCCCCTTAAACCAGGGACCTTATATACAGGGATATGAAACTAAGGCTAATTAGCAATCTAGGTCGTCTCGCTTTACGGTTCAACGCACACACGACTGGGTTCGGGCACAGCGCATACTCATTAGCGCACAGTTTCAGCGGAACCGTTTTACGAAGATTCCCGGCTCCATCCGTAAAAAACAACAGAGTAGCCTCCCTTGTGGTATTGTTGTCACAAAGAAAAAGAGTCGACGAAATTGACAAAAAGGGAAGGGAAAAAGAGCAAGTGTCTCCGTGGTACACTAAAGCAGTGTTACTGAAAGTAGAAACTGTTTTGAATGTGATGTGAACTTTAACTTGCAACTTTAATTTCATTTTCTTGTTCTTAATAATTGCAAGTTTGAAAGATATATATTTATAATTTATTTAAGTAATCAAAAGTTAAGCACGCCCTATGTTTTATTTACCAGGAATATATATTTGCGTAGAAAGAAGACAATGGTAGTTGAAAAGTAATTGAAATTTAATGATGGAAATGTCCCACAGTGTATCAAGGAAGTTATGTTTCAAATAAGGCTTCACTACTTTTGGGTATTTGCATTTTTAAAAAAAACGTAATTTAGTGTCCAAAACCATGTTTAGTTGGTATAAAAAATGAAAGTCTACATTGATTGTTGTAATGTTGGAAATCCCATGCATACCAAATTCAATCCTGTGTCACAACATGGTGATAATCTGCATGTTATTGCTTGTAATTTATATGATAATATAATTTGGATATGATATCAATGATTTAGCCTTTTAGCATTTCAAATGATTTGATATTGATGTGTTATTCTATAGATGTTATATTTATTCCTTTATCCTACGTTTAAATACCTGAATGTATTTGGATATTGTATTAAAATAAGGATGTGATACATGTGATGGCATTCCTAATAAAGGATATGTAAATATGTATTATGGATATGGATATATATCTGAATATCAAACCTAATGAAGTAAACAATCAAATGTGATGCAATGTTTTTGTTTTATATGTTTAGATACATTCAAGATTATCAAGCTGGGACGTGTATCATTAGACAAATAAAATATTGATTTCAGATATAAATGAAATGTTAACGTTGTGTATGATTTTGTAATGCAGGTAGGTAGGGTGTTGTTATGCTAGTACCGAAATAAACTTCTTCTTCTGCTATGATCATGCCTATAAAAAAATGTTATTGTTATAATTACAATAATTTGCAACAGAAAATCATCTATATGAGAAAACGGTTACATTGTCAATACTTTCTTCTCACGTGAAACGATTTTGAAGTATTACTTGAGGCAGGAATCGTATAGATCTCGTATAGTCTATACGATCCCTGCTTGAGGTAATGCTCAAACTCTCTGCTATCAATGCAGACAAACTGGCCGACAGTCTAGTCGTACGATGTGAAAAGTAAGAGCGATAACCACACTTACAGAAAAAATATTCAATTACCAAATAGCGCAAATACAATCAGAAAACATCCATCTGTCGGAAAACTCCATTTTTGGAAACTACCTTCCTATGTTCAACGATATTTTTAAGCCTTATTTGAGGCAATGCTCAAGTTCGTTGTTATCGGTGCAGACAAAATGACCGACAGACTAGTCGTCTATGTGAAAAGTAAGAGCGATAACCACACTTACAGAAAAGATATTCAATTACCAAATAGCGCAAATACAATCAGAAAACATCCATCTGTCGGAAAACTCCATTTTTGGAAACTACCTTCCTATGTTCAACGATATTTTTAAGCCTTATTTGAGGCAATGCTCAAGTTCGTTGTTATCAGTGCAGACAAAATGACCGACAGACTAGTCGTCTATGTGAAAAGTAAGAGCGATAACCACACTTACAGAAAAAAATATTCAATTAACAAATAGCGCAAATACGATCAGAAAACATCCATCTGTCGGAAAACTCCATTTTTGGAAACTACCTTCCTATGTTCAACGATATTTTTAAGCCTTATTTGAGGCAATGCTCAAGTTTGTTGTTATCAGTGCAGACAAACTGGCCGACAGACTAGTCGTCTATGTGAAAAGTAAGAGCGATAACCACACTTACAGAAAAAAATATTCAATTAACAAATAGCGCAAATACGATCAGAAAACATCCATCTGTCGGAAAACTCCATTTTTGGAAACTACCTTCCTATGTTCAACGATATTTTTAAGCCTTATTTGAGGCAATGCTCAAGTCAGCATTCAAAGGCGCCTCCTCTCTGAGTGATGCGAAGACCCACAATGCATTGTTGTTTTCATTGCGCAACTGGTTACACGACACCGCGCATTGACGTTTGCGCCAAAACAGAACCCAGTCTCCATGTGCGGTGGACCGTGACCTGCTAATGAGCGAGACGAGTTGTGTAACCCCCGCGTAGCAGTAATATAGTACAATCAGCTAAGAGTTTCATATCCCTGTATATAAGGTCCCTGCTTAAACAGAGAAAAAAATCAGATCGCTATAAAAAGTTTGGTTAAGATTGGTCTAGATTTCTTGTACCCCAACATAACGTAAGCAAAATAAAGGTAGTTTTCTTTTATGGAAGCTTAAGTATTTCGAAAAAAAATCATTTTTCACATATTTCACAGGTACAATTGACACACATATACTCGAGTTTTGGAGTGAAATTTCACATTTCTATTTTGGCACCTCGTCATGGCATTAGTTGAAACTGGACGTCACTTTTCCTGACTGATAAATTCAAGTGATTCGCCCTGTATGTGTCAATAATAAGGAAGTTATATACATAATCGACTTTGCAATCAATAATTCATTTGATAAAATATATATTTGTTCAAACTTACTAAGGTATTTATGTATACAGATAGATGATTCACAAACTGTTCACACTTTTTCAACCCAATCCTTAATAATGTAAAAAAAAATAAGAACGACAAGCGTTTTGTAAATGAATGTTGCCGTTTTTTACATTAGTGTTATTTGTTTAGAAACCATTTGTTTAATCTTTATTTCGGACACGTCTATAGCCTAATAACCCATACATTCAATGAAGCAACACCAACCTAAAGAACCCTTTCAAAAAGTTAAAGTATGTTTTCGTGTCCTCTTCACAGACTTGATTTTTATTCGTTTAACCTTGATTATTGACACCAAGAAATCTCAGCAGCAGGATATACAACATAAAAAGTTTAATAAAATGTCATTTCTTTAATTCAAAGTTTGACAATAAAGGGCAATCTAATGACCTCCATGCCCATAGCCTCCATTACCACCGGCAACAGCGACTGCGGCCAATGAACCGTGGCCGGCGTGACCACCAAGTCCGAAACCTCCATTACCTCCGAAACCACCAAGGCCTCCGAGACCGCCATAACGGTAGCCCCCATATCCACCCAGACCTCCGAGACCACCATGTCCGCCAAGACCACCATGTCCACCAAGACCACCATGTCCGCCAAGACCACCATGTCCGACAAGACCACCATGTCCGCCAAGACCACCATGAGCCCCATGACCTCCGAGTCCACCGAAACCGAGTCCTGCATTTCCACCATGACCATATCCTCCGTATCCTCCTCTGAGGCCATGTCCAGCGTGACCGATCATACCATGACCACCATGGCCGTATCCTCCGTAGCCTCCAAGTCCGTAACCACCATTTCCGTAGCCTCCGTATACACCATTTCCATATCCGCCATAACCGCCAAGACCTCTGTTACCAACAAGGCCATGACCTCCGAGGCCGCGATGTCCGGGTTCTACATACACCACAATGGTGTTGCCGCCACCATGACGTCCGTGGACGTTACCCCCGCCATAACCAAGGGCAGTTGCGCAGAGGGCAGCAAGGAGAACGATAGCCTAAAAAGGAGATATTACACTTCACATTTTGATTCGCTTTTTATTTAAAAAGCAATATAACACAGGAAAAGATACTATAAATGCTTAAATGATGTCTTTTGTGTAAACGTTGATCTTATATTGTAAAATGACATCGTTTTATTCTCGAATCTGATTAGTTGATTTGAAAAATGACAACGAATACCCGCAAAATAACTGAGGCGAAGCTTCGCGAATTGATACAACATGTTCACTAGATCAGGCCCGGCTCAAGTTTTAATTTTCTCTAACTTGACAGTTGTCTTTGTCAATTTTTAGATTGTGTTTACCGGTAGATATCATAAATGGATTTTAAGATGATTTATTTTGGAAGAACAAAATTATATTCAACTGGCTTACTTAGTCCAAGATTGCCGCTTTTTTTTCATGCGGCCACCTTCTTTCGAATGCCGTCACAAGGGCTAACCACAATATTTGCGTTGCTGTCCCAATGGTCTTGGGCTAGTTTAAAACTTTTGTTCTTGGGGTTTTACGGTATTTATCTATGAGCTTTATAATTGGTGATTTCGGTCAGAATGTAAAAAAGTCCATGTAACATCTCGCTGTTACGAAATCCACTATTATCCGTACGATGTTTGTTATGTAAATTATGCCGGGAATTCACATTAGGTTAGATCTTTACACAACTCTTACAGAAATAGAACAGTCGCATAATCTTTTCCACACCAAAATAAGTACGCAAAACTGAGTTCGCTCTAAACTTCTAATAAGTAACGGTCATGTTATAATATCGATAAATAGTTGCGTTTGTTGAATTTCTGGGATTCATTGTTATTAAACACCCGCAAGCGTTTAAGCGTTTAAAACATCCGGCTATGGCCGTGGGTTTTAAACTAAATTTGCCAGTGTTGAATAACATTGAATCCCGCAAAGCTTACAAACGCAACTCTTTATCTTCTAAATACATAATGACGACTCACACTATTACTCTCGCTAATTATAAACCTCTTATTTTTCCTCAAAATACATGTAGATAGAAAATAGCTGACAAAAGCAATATAATAAATTATGCAATAAATAGCTATAACAAATATTCAGTCTGCTTAAAAGAGTCATAAATACACATGTACCTTTGCTAATTCATTAGTAGACTAATACTTCATAAAATACATTAACAGTCATGTAATACATTCTCTTTTTACCTGAAATATAAAATAAGTGAAATCAAAATAGCGTTATACAATCAGTGATATAAATGAAAGAATTAAATTCACAAATGGACCAAATATGCTTATAACTAACCTGCATGTTGGTGTCTGTAGACGATACAAGGTAACCAAGGTTTCGACTCCAGGCAGATCTTATATCAAATTTAACTGAATTTCAATGAGCATTAATCTTTGTAAAAAGGTCATTAATACTTTCATCTCTAATATAAATGTTATAAATTTACAATTCGACTTGTACATTGTTTATTTTATATTCAGTTACATTTTCTTTAGGAACTTTCAAGACATGGTTGAAACGAATATGAAAACAAACTAAGCAGAAACCCATGTATTAAAGCTTATTCAGCATGATCACGATTTTTTAATAATTTAATAAAATGAAAATGAAAACGTAACAAATACACTTAAATATGCATCTATTTGCAAATTTAACCGAGCTGTGCATAAACATCAACTCTTATAAGAATACACAAATGCAGTTATGAATAATTTATAGAGTAGAGGAAAATTTTGCGCATACACCATTACTTGCACATCTCCTATTTTTCGATTTATTGATATAGATAAATAATGTGAGGTATAAACTCTTTCAAAAGCGCAAGTTCTTTCGTTCAGCATGCATAAACCGCAATCTAATCCAAACCAAGAATCTAACGAAGAAATAGCAAATGAGGAAATTAATGATACCTTTAAAAAAGTTTGAAAAAATGAAATTTCAGATAAACTTCCGTCAAGTATATGACAGTTCTACATGACAGTTAATTAGTTCACAGAAATGTGATTCATAAGAGAGAACGCTTGTGGCAGTAATGTTCATGTTTGTATAAAGACCATTACTTGAAAAATAATAATTTTGCTGACCATTTCAATACAAAATTTAGCAAGGAAGAAGTTCGCAAACCTTTTAAATGGAAACATTACAGAACGTACCAAATAACTACAGTAAATCCTTATTTAACGAGGCGACCGTGTTTTGGCCAAAATATTTTGTAAAAATTCGAATTCATGAAAGTATCAGAAATTGAAACATTCCGAATAACATATTTTGTTTTTTGTAATAATAATAAGTGTCATTATTATCAATTACCAACGTGTTGATCCGAATAGGCGGATCTTTTTAAGTATGGTTCTTTTATTAAAAAATTCTCGGTTCTTGCCTATGGAAGGAAGACAATTCATGACTTAAGGGCACCTCCCATTTGGCCTCCATAAAGGATCATAGAGCAACGAAAGCTATACATTATTTGCAAAGTCCCATGTAATAAAGATATTTGCATTTTCGGGGGCTTTTGTTTCTCAAGAAGAAGGGAGTAAGAGAGTGGCCTTGGTGGCTATTATTAGAGGCTTCGGAATCACCTAATCTCGAAATTACAATCGTCCTTAGCCAAGGTGTCTGGACTTGTGATTTCAGCTTTCTTGCTTTTTACGGTTTGGCTTTTGTGGTCGATGCGTAACATTAAAATTATCTTTAATTATGGAGTCTGACAACAAGACTTCGACCTTTTGAGTTTTTGATTAAGTTGAAGACCAAATAACGTAGTCCATGTGTCTTGGGAGCCACAGAATTGTAAAATTTATTAGCCATAATTCGTAGTAGCAAATGTTTCTGTGCAAATGATACAATTTTCCGGAGTCAATCTGATCTATGTAAAAACCCTGAACAAGTTTACGGACAGACGGATAACAGACGCAATGCCATAGAATATACATTACGGGCCTTCCAAACCCTTATACCTTTCAAAATTACACTTACAAAATAACATGACTAGACACATTGCATATGCCCATCGGGCCTTCCAAGCATTTTACATCTTTAAAGAAGGATATATCACATGTACACTTCCAAAAATTACATGACTAGATACAACGATGCATATACACATGTTGTGGTCATACAATTTAGATGTGTATGTTCATTTGTCCTTAATGTTATTCTTTGCATTTAACAAATTTGTATTTTTGATATCTTGAATCTCACAGTTGCATGCTCATTTGACGAGCATATAAACGTAAAGAACGAGGGGAAATTGATAATTACTGAGCCTCAATTCTAATCCAGTACAGTTATTTTTAGCATATCCCCCCACCAATGCAATACTGTTATTGATGTTGCAAAGCTTTTATCTAAATTTTGTAGCAGTTTCTATGATGGATTTGATAAAAATTATTTACAGCGCATGCATTCTTCCGGAAAGATGTTCCGTCAGAGCAGAAAACAAAGCGTCTCAAGGTTCTAAATAAGACCCGAAAGATGGATGCTGAAGAAATTGAAACCGGCAATCATTTTGCAACAGCTGTTGGGTGCACTTGTGCACTTGCGCATTGAGCTAGTGAAAATGACACCTTTTGTCAGTTTATCTCGTTTCTTTATCATAATTATTTGACATGGTTTTCTCATTAGTGCGGTTTTGTATACACTGATTATTCTTTTTAGGCATAGTATGTAACGATATTTTTTTGCTTTTTGAGGTAATCCGCCACGAAATCACCCTCAAAATCCCAGACCACGGACAATCGCCCTGTCGACCGTCTCTTGAGGTTGGATTCCACTGCTTTAAATCTGATTTTATGTCTAGCGGGGTCAGCTTCAAATTTGGCTAGAAAATATCATTATATGAAGTGTCCATAACGCTTTTGATCAAGTGTCGTGCATTTTGTCACCCACTGTGCTTAAACCTTGGTATACAACAATGAACTCGCGATTACAAACAACTAACTCTATGAATCGTTTGGTGATTCATTTGCAACTCAATGATTAAGTTATCACCATTTCAGTTGACAGCAACGTTTTTGGTCGATCAGGAGTGGTTCATCTTCATACTTATTTGACCAAGCATGAATTCAGCTGACAACCTTTTGATTGTAGCATGTCAAGGATCACATCTCCTAACGTATATAGAGATTATTACCCGAGGAAGTGTGTCATATGACTTTTACGAAATGAGTGCGAATTTTTGTATTACCCGAGCGATAGCGAGGGTTATACACAAGTTCGCACGAGTTTCGTAAAAGTCATATGACACATTTCTGAGGGTTATAATTTCTTTATTACCGATTATATTTCACTTAAAACACACGGAAAGCGGCCTGCTTTCTTTTCGGCGGCCCGCATAAGTGACGTCACGAACAATGGTTTGATGACGTCACAGACGACATCATATGGTAACTAGCGCTTAAACAGTCGTTGCTAGGCAAAAGTGATATGTGCACATGTGCTTATATTGAAAATATGTCATCACTTATGATTAAACATATGGGTAATAAATCTCAATATATCATCATGAGTTGTCATTGACATTTGACATATTTTATAAAGATACTTACGCATATCTTGTGAATCTATATGGTTTGTTTTATGATAAAAACAGACGTCACAAACTGTCACGACCAAACACTTTTTATTGAAAATTGGTGACGGAACCCAAACAACATAATAATGAGTTTCACAGCGCGGTGCTAATTAGATAGCTTGTTTTTCTATCAAGGCTCAATGCTCATCTATCCCCCCTGCTACTCCTTCAAGCAAAGTACTCATTCTAAAAACCTTATGAACCTATAACCGTACATGTATGTACCGATCATTTAGCTAATGAATTCAAATCTCTCATGGTTCAAACTAAAAAACGTCTACTAAGTCTTTTCTCACAAAAACCATTGACTTGCTGAATCATTTAGATAAATTAAGGGTGTTTGCATCTGTTTTAATTTATGATGTAGTAAGTTGTTAAAATCGATTATGCTGAAGGCCAATCTCATTAAAATCAAATTATTGATACGCTTCCGTGTTTATATTGAGTTGTTACTTGACACACATCTATGATCTGACGGAATCCCGTTGAGATCCATGTTAATGATTTGATTTCAATGAGATTGGTTGAGGTCTTAAGTCAAAAACTGTCATTTAAGTTTACTTTTGTTGTTTGTTTTAAAGTCACCTAGATATGTATAAACTGTTTGAGTGGCATTCTAGAAGTTGTCGGTATAAGGACAACAAGGAATTTTATGGATGATCAACATTTTTATTGTACCTTTAGCGACGTTTCGGTATAGATTCTTATACCGTTTTCAAGCAATTGGTGACATGGTAAGATACAGCATTTTTATACGCAAGTTACATATGGATGTTTACCGCAAACCCAGGCATACTGACCAGTGCATCCATTTCAATTCTAACCACCCACTCAGAACTAAAACAGGCATAATCTCCATCCTCACACGCCGTGCTATTAACCTGTCTTCTTCTAACCCTGATCCTGAATTAAAACACCTCCAGCATGTCTTCACCAAACTGAACATGTACCCAACTAAACTTGTTGAGCGCACCATAACCTCCATTCTTAAACAAGCAGCTACTACCACCACTACCAAGCCTACCCCTGCTCCCATTCGCATCTCACTTCCATACATCGGCACAACATCACATCACATTAGTCGCTTACTCAAACAACAAGCAGGCATTGACACGTTCTTCTCTACCGCCACACCTCTCAAAACCATTATTGGGGCTAACGGGAGGAAACGCACCACAAAACAACAACAACAACAAAAAGGGGTGGTCTACAACATCAGCTGTGACTGTGGCGGCAACTACATTGGGGAAACATCCAGACCACTCAACATTCGCATTACACAAAACATCAACAATCACAGCAGACACTAAATCAGCCGTTTCGGAACACATCACAAAATTTCCACAACACAAAATTAATTGGGACACAGTCAAAACACTTACAAACAACAAACATGATTACACTCAACGTCGTTTAGCTGAGGCTATACAAATTGCTAGATTTAAGCCCTCTTTAAACAGGGATCAAGGCTATATCATCCGATAACCTTACAACCACCTAATCCGCCCATGATTAATCCACTTGACTTGCTCTGGCTTCACTCATCACCTTCCCTCTTTGTTCCCTAATCCGCCTCAGCCTAATTAACTCCCCTCTAATTATTATGTAATCCCACACATCTTATCATGTTTTCATGTATGCTTTCATGTTATTGTTACCTCATCCTTTTATTATTAATTGTTACCTTGTTATTCCATAAATATTGAACTTGTGTACTTAACATTTGCCTTAAGGAAGAATGGATCTGCATATCTGCATTGAAAATTCAATTATATACGAATCTTTTTCGCAACGCTACGTTACTTCAAAGGCATCTCAAATTACATGATACTTTCACTATTATATTCAGGTATGTGAACAAACTTTTGGTTTAAACATATTTATTTCAAAAAGATGAATTGGATTGGTAAACAAGCCATAGGCTTATGTAAATACCGCTCCAAGATACAAATATGATACATGTCATGGTGATTTTACAATATACAATATACAGAAACAACAGTTCATTATAATTACAACAAACGCAATGATTGCAGAAAATTGAGTGCTAATCTGTTTTTACAAACGCCAAAAGGTCATTACCAATGCAAGTAATACAGAACATTGAAATATAATCAATCAATAAGTCATTTTGCAAATCTGCCTGTTAAATTTATAAATTCGTGCACTGATGTTAAAAGTTCCATATTTTCGGTAGCGGAACAATTTATGTTTCCGAACAAAACTGATTTTACATCAAAACCTCTATGAAAGTAAAACATGTTGTGTCTTATAGTGCTGTAAAGAGGACATATGAAGAAAAAGTGAGTTGAATCCTCATAACAATGGCCACAAGCACAGACGGGCGATTGTGATATGAATCTTTCATACTTGTGTGCATTTAAGTCGCTGCATTCAAGTCTTAGACGAGTATGTATGATTTGACAAAATCTGCTGCCATAATTTAGGTCAAAGTTACTGTATGTTTCATTATCATGGAGGAGAGCATTTTTGAAAGTCAATAAAGATGGCGAATTTCTATGTTCTATCGGTAATGAGTTCCAAAGTTTAACAGCGTCAGGAAGGAAAGATCTCGCATAGTTTACAGATTTACAATCTAAAGTCTGGAGTTTCGAATCATCACGAAGATTGTAATCAACGACATCCGATATTTTAGGAGGTACCAAGTTGCTTAGATAGCTGGGTGTATTGTGATTTACCATTTTATAGAACAACGTCATTTTATGAACGTATCGTCTATGACATAATGGTTTGCACTTTGTTTCTTTATAAATCTTATGATGGCTGGTACCCCGAACGGCACCACAGACGGTTCTAAGTGCATCAAGATTAAGTTTTTCAAGCATATCAGCTTGGTGCTTTGTACAATTATCCCATATATGACAACAGTAGTCGAATACAGGTAGAATGAACTGTTTATACATGGTTTCCAACGTTTTCCGGTTTAATCGATATTTGAGGCTTCTAAGACAATTTATCATCGGGGTTACCTTTTTAACAATGTCTTGAATTTGATTGCTCCAAGAACAATCATGTTGGAATATAAGGCCTAGGTGTTTATGGCTCTGTACTGATTCAATAACATTGTCATTCATGGTTAGATCTGGCATCTGAATTGGTTGTACTTTGCGGGTAAAACGAATCGATTCTGTCTTATTCGGATTGAATGATACTTGCCATTTTTCTGCCCATTCCGCAATTCGCTTCAAGTCGTCATTTATGTCTATGGCTGTTTCGTAGGGGTCATCAATAATCGCGTATAAAGATGTATCATCCGCAAAAAGACGTATATTACTGTTAATACCCTCAACTATATCATTTATGTATACAATAAATAGGAGTGGTCCTAAAACTGAACCCTGGGGTACACCTGCAAAGACAGTTTTTTTATCAGACTGAAATCCATTGATTACAACACATTGTTTTCTATTGTCAAGATAACTCTCAAACCATTTTAATAAGTCACCCTGTATACCATATCTTTGTAATTTATGTATAATGCCTTTATGCCAAACTTTGTCGAATGCTTTACTTACATCACAAAAAACAGCTTTGATTTCTTTTCCTTTATCTACTGCTCTAGCTATGAAATCATATAAATACGTCAGTTGATTAGCAGTAGAGTCTCCTGGGGTGAAACCAGACTGGAGATTTGAAAGTATGTCATTATCCCTGAAATAATTGAAAACATGTTTAAAAACACACTTTTCTAATACCTTTGCAAGGCAACTCGTAAGTGCAACCGGTCTGTAATTAGAGCAATCATTAACGCTACCTTTCTTATGAATAGGGACGACAGACGCTTCTTTCCAAACTTGCGGAAAAATCTTTTCTGTAAGCGATAAGTTAAAGATTTCTGAGAGGGGAGCGGCCAGTAATCTGGCATTCATTTTGAGGAACTTATTGCTTATACCGTCAGGACCAGTTGCTTTTGTCGTATCTAGTGATAAAAGAACATCCTGAACTTCAAGTGTATTGAGAATCAACTCTCTTAAAGGATTATTAATGTTAAAAATATCTTCTTCAATATCTTTATATGGATGAGAAACTTTAGTTTGATTTGTGAAATAATCATTCATCAGGTTTGCAATTTCTGTGCTATCGTCATACAGTTTGTTGTCACAGAGAATTTGTGGAAACGATCTTAATGTAGTTTTGTTTTGATTAAAACGTTTAATAAGACGCCACCATATTTTTGTGCGATGTTTTTCGTTAGTCAGTTTATCAATTTTTTCTGTATACAACTGTTTTGCCATTCGTACTGAAGCTGTGACTTTATTTCGATATAATCTGAACTTTGCCCAATCAGACGGTGAATTTCGCCGTTTTCCAATCTTATGACAACGATTACGTTTACGGATCAAACTGCGCGTTTCACGGTTCATCCAGGGTGCATCCCTTGGTCTAATGGTGACAATTTTGTTAGGTATATGTTTATCGCAAAGATTGATTAAAATATTATTCAGTTGGTCTGCTACTTGATTAACGTCTCGAGATGAAAGAATTTCATTCCAATCAAAGGAACTAATTTCGTTAGATATGGTATCGATGTCAGATAATTCATAGTCGTATATTTTTCTTTTGGACGTTACAGATTTCCTTACATTTTCTTTAAGAGTAACATAAACAGGACAATGATCACTACATATGGGGTCAAGAACACCGGAATCTTGTACGAGGGCAACATGTGAAACAAAGATAAGATCGATCAGAGTACTCGAAGTAGATGTAATCCTAGTAGGATCAGTAATGATTTGTGACAATCCATTCAATAGCCCAAGTTGTTCAATTCTGTTTGAATTTGTGTTTAGAACATCTTCATTAAAGTCACCAGTTACAATCGTAATCAAATCAAGATCAACGGCATTAGAGATAGATTCTTCTATCAAATCCCAATAAGCATCACTTTTGTCTGCTCTGTAAAATGTTCCAATAATGTAAGAGCGTTTTTTACATCTAATTTTAACCCATAATGCTTCTAGACCATGCAGGTCTAAATTATTCATACACTCAAAAGTCAAATAATTTTTAATATATACAACCACTCCTCCACCCCTTGTCTGTCTGTCTTTTCTAAGTGGTAAATGATAACCTGGTATTTCTATATCATTACTACTGATGCCTTTGTGTAACCATGATTCTGTAATACAAATCACATCATAGGGTTCTAGTTCAGCTTGAATTATATCCAGCTTATCTCTTAAGCTTCGTACATTTAAATGTATAATTTTAAGATCAGAGGTATGCAATGGTCCTGGATTTGGGTGAACATCACCACAGATCAATAGTAGAAAGGTGATAAGCAATGATACATGGTTGTTATAAATACATAAAATTGAGAAAAGATAACACTGTTTTCTAAATTTAAAGGCAGATTTGCTATGAAGATGACAAACAAACTTTTGACATGCAGCTGTATATTACATTGTCTCCCGTGCTTGCGTCAGCCTGATTAGACGGTTATCCCAAACTAGGGTATAAAAGGTCTGCTAGTAGTCGAACTATAATTATATAGATATTTAAGTTTTGGAAATGAAATTGACATTGTTATATCGACACCTCGCAATTTCATGGGTTAAATGGAAGTCACATTTCCTGACTGATTAGTGATTACTTTAAAAATGAATTCAAAAGATTCATTTTCTATTTGAAACAAGGCAGAAGATTTTGATTTTATCAACTTTGAGTTCATAAAAAATATACATTTATTTTAACTGACTATACAGGTGGATGATTCACAAACTGTTCACACTTTTTCCTTAATAACTCAATCCTTGATAATTTGAAAAATAAGCAATACCAGCGTTTTGTAAAAGAATGTTGCCGTTTTTTTACATCATTGTTATTTGTTATGAAACCATTATAACTCTTTATTTACAGACACGTCTATAGCCTAACAATCCATACAATGAAGTGACACCAATTTCAAGAATGCTTTTAAAAAGGTACAAGTATGTTTTGTGTCCTCTTCACAGACTCGAATTTTTATTCATTGAACTCTCATTATTGACACCAATGAATATTTTCTCAGCGGCAACATATACAACACAAAAGGTTTTATAAATTATTGTTTTTTTAATTCAAAGGTACATATTGACAATAAAAGGTTCATTTAATGTCCTCCATGTCCATAGCCTCCATTGCCACCGGCAACTGCGACGGCGGCCAATGAACCGTGGCCCCCGTGGCCGCCAAGTCCGAAACCTCCATTACCTCCGAAACCACCAAGGCCTCCGAGGCCGCCATAACCGTAGCCACCATATCCACCCAGACCTCCAAGACCACCATGTCCGCCAAGAACGCCATGTCCGCCAAGACCACCATGTCCGGCAAGACCGCCATGTCCACCAAGACCGCCATGTCCGCCAAGACCACCATGACCTCCGAGTCCTCCGAAACCGAGTCCTGCATTTCCACCATGACCATATCCTCCGTATCCTCCATATACACCATGACCCAGGTTACCACCGATGCCATGTCCAGCGTGACCGATCATACCATGACCAACATGGCCGTATCCTCCGTAGCCTCCAAGTCCGTATCCTCCATTTCCGTAGCCTCCGTATACACCATTTCCATAGCCGCCATATCCGCCAAGACCTCTGTTACCAACAAGGCCATGACCTCCGAGGCCGCGATGTCCGGGTTCTACGTAGACCACAATGCCGTGGCCGCCACCATGACCTCCACCGTGTCCGTGGACGTTACCCCCGCCATAACCACCGCTTGCAAGGGCAGTTGCGCAGAGGGCAGCAAGGAGAACGATAGCCTAAGGAGGAAGATATTACACTTCATATTTTGAATCTGATCAGAGTAACAAAAAACAAATTAACACAAAAGAAAGTACTAAAATGAGGTTTTTGGTGTCAATTTATCATAAATTTCTCTAATATTAAACCTCTTGGTTTGCCTTGAAATACATGTATATCGAAAAACAGCTTACAGATCACTTTATGCACTAATACCTCTGTTAAATATTCAGTCTATTTAAAACAGAGAGAGTCTATGAATACACATGCACATTTGTTCGTGCAATAGTAAACCAATTCTTCATAAACAGATATTAACAGTCACATTCTATAAAAATTTAACTAAAAATATAAAATGATAAGTGATATCGGACCTGACTTCAACAGTGAAATACCGTAAAAGAAAGAATAACATTTTCAAAACATTCAAAATGGTTCCAAACTTACCTGCATGTTGGAGTCTTAAGGAGATACAAGGTAACCGATGCGTCGACCCTTCTCCAGTCAGATCTTATATATAAGTTACCTGAATTTCAATAAGCATTAATATTTCGAAAAACGGTCATTAATATCTTCATTACAAATATAAATGTTATAAATTTACAATTCCACTTGTACATTGTTTATTTCATATTTAAGTAAATTTGCTTTATGAACCTTGAAGACATTTTTGGAACGAATATGAAAATAAACTTAGCAACATTTCGTCTATTAGAGCTTATTCAGCAATTTTTAATGAGTTATAGTGATCATAAAATGAAAATGAAAAGTAGCAAATATATTTGTATAGGCATCTAGTTGCAAATATAATGTAGCTCTGAATAAACATGAACTTATATATGAGTGCACAAATGCACTTATGAATATGTAATATATTTATAGAATAATGGAAAAATTGGCACATTCACCGTTTTCTATACAACCCCTCTTTTCCGATCTATTGATATGAATATACAGCTCCATACCAAAAGTAAGGTCATACACATGGGAATACTAGTGCAAATATCATGTAATTTTGGATGCCTTTGAGGTATCGTAGCATTGCGAAATAGATACATATAAGGTTGAATTTTAAATACAGATGTGCAGATCCTTTCTTCTTTAAGGCAAATGTTTAACACACGCAAAAAATTACCCGTAACCGTTTCGGCAGGTCACTGAAGTGACCCAGGGTAAAAATCTCGAAAACACTATTTATAATTTTTCTCTACAAAATCCTTTATCAACTACTTTATAAATTAGTCATGTTTGTTTCTTTGCACTAAGTCAACGTGATTGTGGTATTTATATTGTCAGAGAGTTGATATAGAAAATAGAACCCCTTCTGTCTATTTCAGCATGCCAAATCCGAATTCACGATTAGCAAATGAACACACGCTGAAGTTATTTAATTGACGTCCAAACTAAACCCAAATTACATGATATTTGCGCTACGATTCAGTGGTAAGTGAACAAACTTTCTGTAACCACAATCTACCAGAAACCAAGAAATCAAAAATATTCAGAAATATAAAATTAAAAAAACCAATAGTACATTTATCAATTAATAGAGAGAAAAAAAACCCTTACCATTTTCTTAAGTTAAACCTCCGAAAAGTATTTCTACATATTAATGAACAAGGTGCAGATATCTAATGCGTAATAACTATATCATGTTTAATTGGAGTATGCTTGTCTTGTATTTTTTATGTTTTGTACAAAGATCATTTCTTGGAACACAATTATTGTGCTGAAAATTTCAATACAAACCATAACATTACAAATAAAAGAGGTCCCAAAACCTTATAAATGGAAACATAGTAGAACGTACCAAACAACTGAAAGAAATCATTTTTAAAATGAGGCGGTCCTTTTTCGGCCAAAAGATTTTGTTAAAATTCAAAGTCATGAATATATCAGAATTTAAAACATTTTTACATTTTTCTTTTTAAGGAACAATATGTATGTTACATAATAAATAATTGTCAACGTGTAATATAGGCAGATTTTTCTTTTTCTTATATTTGTTTGTAATCTTGTGAAACTACAAAAAAAATAGTGTTTGAACAAGCTTGGTAAAGTTTCTACATTTTTACACATGATGCTATGGAACATGGAACTTTTAGATACCGCACTTTTTGAAGAAATAAACCTTTTTAAATCATGAGGCATTATATACCTTTTACAGATTGGCAGAAGAACCAGTAACATACAAATTGTAATGACTTATTAAACCATGAAAACAATCAGAAGTTAGAAAAACAGTTAGTTTTTTAAATCAAACAACTGAACAACTATTTTTTATTAGTTTCATAGAATCTGTTAAGTGCTTCAGAAATTGAAAAAAAAAATTAAACATTGAATCCTGTTAAGAGATCAATAGAATATCGATTTTCAACGAGTAAAACTTATCAATGTGAAAACTTGAAAATACTTTGCACAAGGTACAGAGACACTTGATTGTCACCATTTCGTTATGCTCAATGTTGTAGAAGTAATATATACAAAGTAAAAGGTTTAGGAATTTCGAAGGCGGTGTGTATTGTCAACATCCATACTAATCATATTTAAAATGTTCCTTTGCTGATGAGTTTATTATAAAAGTGGGGGCGGGATAGCGCAGAGGTTAGCGCGTTCGGCTTCGGAGCAAGAGGTCCGTAGTTCGAATCCCGCCAGGGGCTCGGCAACTTTGTCTGCAGTAGAGAACTGTTCTACACGCAGTCAGGTTTGGGTGCAATGCTACACTGAATTTCAGCGCAGTACCACCCATGGTTCGCTAGTTCCAACCGATCGATGCTCGCAGGTTTCACCACAATGGTGTTGCGGGCTTTCTCCCTGCAATAATACTAGCAGACGCGATATAAGTGAAATAATCTTGAATGCGGCGTTATTCACCAACTCACCTCACCTCACCTTATTATAAAAGTTAAAGAAACACAAGGTCTATTTTTTCAGATCCCTTTTCAAGAGGTACATTTTATAATCCTCATAGCTGATCTCTCAGAGTTGACACATACGATTGCAGTTGTGTTAGACTTTCAGTTCGTGAGGTGAAGACCAATGCCACACAAAATTGTAAACAAATTATTCCAATAATATGAGATAACCTCAATAAGACAAAAAACGCTATTCACTATTCACTGAAAGCAGCCTGCAGTACTAAAGTTCAGCATAGGGGTTTTGTTTATCGAGAAGACGAACATAGTTTTAAAGGCGTGGCCCTATGGCTGAGAGTCTTCTTAATCACCAGGTTTCGAAATTACAATCGTTGAAGCCACTGTGTATTGACACACGATTTTAGATTGATTGCTTCCTTGGGTAAAGCTCTTGTGCGTACCTCGTCAATAAAATTATTTTCAATCGTATTTTTCACAGTCTTTCTTGAATAGTATACGGACCGACGGACAATAAACGCCATGCCATTCCATATACCCATCGGACCATCAAAACACCAGTATACCTTTATAGAATGATAGTTTCGCAATTACACTTATACAATAAGATGACAAAAACAATATCCATTGGGTATATCCATTTATTGAATATTCATTCACATTTACACATAAAAGGATATTATGACTACTGACAGAAATTCATACAACAGTACATGTTTCATGTATATACAAATGTTGTATTTATATAACGTAGCTGAGTATGTTCATTTGTACCTGATGTTATCCTTTTCGCTCCATATATGAAAATGTATTTTTATAGCATGAATCTAAAATATTTCTTGCTCGTATTAAGAGCATCAAAACCTTAAGAACAAGGGGTCATTGATAAGTACCGAGTCTTATTACAAATCATAAGCATTCTTTCGTCATACCCCGCCCCCCATCATACCAACAAATAGTTCAGAGGTTTGAGGACACAAAATATGAGTACTGAAGAAACCGAACCCCACAGTTATATGACAAAAGCTGATGTGTGCATTTACGATTTGTTCAAGTCAAACATCACACCTTTTTCAGTTTTATCGTTTCTTCGTCATATTTGTTCGGCAAAATTGTATTATAAGTGAGGCATAGTATGTACCGATAACTATATACCACACCATACGATCCCCTTTAAAACCATCAGAATATCTGACAATCAACTTTCACTACTTCAAAAGTTATATTTTTTTTACGCTTGATCAGCTTAAAATTGAGCTAGATTGTGATTTGATAGATTGTTGTGCTTGCGATCAGATGTACTGATTGTACTGAAACCTTTTAACTCGCTACTGCAACTTACCCAGTCTATGAATCGTATGGTCATTCATTAGTAAACGTTGAATATTTTCATCACCATTTCAGTTGCCATCGACGTTTTCTTCGACCAGGACATCGTACATCTTCATACTTATTTGACCAAGCATGGATTCAGCCGAACAACTTTTGTTTGTGGCATGTGAAGGACCAGCATCCCTTTTTGTCCCAATGTATCATCATGAGTTGCCTTTAGTGTTTGATATTTTCATGCAGATATTTAATCATATAGTATGATTCGATATAGTCCATTTATGACATTATGACATTATTTGCTGAAATTGACATGTCACTGCTTATCAATCTCCCAGGCAATATACATATTCTATATGACCGCTAATCGTACATGAATGTATAGACCATTTTGCTAATGATTCCTAATTTGGACATTTTGAGTAAGATTTGCTTCTCAAGCTCAAACATTTTAAGTTAATCGTTTTACATAAAAACCCTTTGACTTGCTGGATCATTGGCTCTGTTTTTGTAGTTCGATGTTATAATGCATTTATGTTGAAGACAAATCTCATTAAAACCAAATCATTGATTTTTTCTTTGTCCTACATTGAGTGGTTATTTCACACTGATCAATGATCTGACGGAATCTCGTAGAGAATGCTTTTATTTCAATGAGATTGGTTGAAATTTAATGACAAAGACTGTCATAGAAGTTTACACGTGTATGTATGTAATGTTACCTAGAAATATACATAAATGACATTTGAAATACACATCTGTTTCATTATCTGTCAGAATAAATATTATTGTTTAATTTAAAAAATGTGAATGTAACCGTTGTTATATATAATGAAACCTTTCTTCAAGGATGCTTTATTTTTGCTTACTTGATTGGTATTCTAAGATGATAGAGAATGAATGCATTAACGGTCTTGTATTTTGTTCATATGGACATAATCTCACAACCCAAGCAGGTAAGAAGGTTGGAAACCGCAACGAATATCTAAACGGGTGACGTTTTGAATACTCAAATGAAATTAATGATTTCCTCCGAGACGACTAACATTATGAAATCGTTAATCATCATAATCATATTCAACGACAACAAAAACATATTTTACAATGGTTATTTCTTTAATTCATAGTGTGGAAAGACAGTGTTCTTTAATGACCTCCATGTCCATAGCCTCCGTTACCGCCGGCAACAGCGACAACAGCGGATGAACCGTGGCCGCCGTGAACGCCATGTCCAAGACCTCCGTTACCTCCGAAACCACCGAGGCCTCCGAGACCGCCATAACCGCCGTAGCCACCGTATCCACCAAGACCTCCATGTCCACCAAGACCGCCATGACCAAGACCGCCACGACCTCCGAGACCTCCAAGACCTCCGAGACCTCCGATACCAAGTCCTGCATTTCCACCATGACCATATCCTCCGTAGCCTCCATAACCACCATTGCCGTAACCTCCGTAGCCTCCTAGTCCGTAACCGCCGTTTCCGTAGCCTCCATAGCCGCCATTTCCGTTGCCACCATATCCGCCAAGACCTCTGTTACCACCAAGAACATGACCTCCATGACCTACGATGGGGCCACGAGCGGAATCTACGTACACTACGACGGCGTGTCCACCACGACTTCCACCGTGACCGTGGCCATTACCAACACCATATCCGCCATAGTTGCCACTAGCAAGGGCAGTTGCACAGAGGGCAGCTAGGAGTACGATAGCCTAAGAAAGAGATACATGTATTCAAAATGTAGGAATAGCAGTTGAAATATAGGTTAAACACAAGTCTAAAGTTTTTAAAATGTAAATCTGTGTGTTGTTAGGGTAATTTAAAATAATATCGAATCACATTTTCAATTCTTTCTACAAAACTTTTGGTTGTTTTGATATATCGAAAAGTTTTTACAATGTAACAATCTGTGTAAAAAGCTTTCAATACTATTAGGTCGATTTCAGCAATACAAGACATGAAGACATGTTAAAAACTCAAATATTGTAATAGTATATGATAGAACCATGATCGTAAGATAATAATACACGTCACTATTGCTTAACCTTTATAAATAACCAGAAATATTCCGTAAACATAATGTCACATAAAATCAAATTCAAAATTGGGTGCTACAAGCTGTCTTTACCCAAGAGACATATTTCATACAGATCGGAATATGTCCAAAAATGCATCCTGAAGATTACGTCGGATGATTGACAGTAACCTCTCTTATTTCAGGTTATAATTTCTATGATGATTAATTTGAGGAATGTAAAATTTTTCTCGATTCAATTTCAATAAATTAATCAAGATCTTAATCTAACCTACGCAGACTATAATCTGTGTACCCTAGTGGAGAAACATTATGATCTTTTCTTAATACACTGATTCTCGATACGGTAGTTGGAAGCAATCTTTCACTCGTCTTTGTTACCTAAATCATAGAACATTTACAAAATACTCAAGCTAATCATAACTTACCGGCATGTTGGAGTCTTCAGAGGATACAGTGTAACCAATGTGTCGATTCTTCACCAGTCAGATCTTATATAAGAGCTACCTGAATTTCAATTAGCAATAATTAGTTGAAATGGACATGAATATTTTCATTGCTGGTATTAAACTGATAGCGGTGGACGACTCATCATTTTCAATGTAAATCTCATATGCTATTTCTCTTTCGTTTAAAACCTTAAGACAAAAAGAAGAAAAAATATGATAATAAAATAATCGGACTGTCGTTTATTAGAGCTTATTCGGCAAAAAGCATTTTTTATTAGATAAAGAGATCGTAAAATAAAAATGAGAATGCAACAAATACACTTATGTATGCATTGAGTCAGGGGTGCATACACATCAACTCTGCTCATAGTGCACAAAGGCGCCCATAGTGAAGACGCTGTTTATGTTGTGTCATGCGACTCTATTATTAGTTCAGAACAATGGATATGCATTTAGCATGAACACTCCTTTAATAAGCTGTATATCTCATCTGTTCATTCTGAATATACAGATCAACAGAGCAACAATACAATTTACCACGGAGGATAAGGAAGATTTGACATTAAGACATTTTATTACTAAGAAATACAAGAGCGTGACTTTACATTGGAAGCAAATGTGCACGTTTTCAAGAGTTCGTTTGATAAATCAATAACTAATGAGTAAATGTATTTGGATGAGTAATTTGTATAAGTTTATTTTACTTAAAAGCGTGAAAAATAGCCCAAATCCTTCACTTCATAGTTAAAATCAACATGGATCTTTAATTATGAAATGAATTGACCTAAATTGCAATATGTATTTACTATATAACATTTTTATGATTTTTATATCATCATGTATCAATCAAATTCGAGTTTTTGATGCCCTCAAAAGTCGATAAGCTCTAACCCTCCTCAAGCTTAATCCTTTTTTTAAGAAAACAAACATATGTATACATGTACATGTATGTTGACATATATGATAAGATACGCTCGCACTTTAATAGGTGTAACATCTTGCTACATCAGTGGAACTGTATCTGCAGAACTATTAAAATACCCTCATATCTGTCACGGGATATGTTTCGTTCCGCGGACGAATGGTTAAACGTTGCTTTAAGTAGCTTCTAATTTTTCAGCCAATAAAAATATTTGAGATTGAAGCAAAAATCCGAAAATTAAAAGGACCTTTCATTCGCATAATGCTGTTATTGATTCTCGCAAGTCATTTAATTTGCTTGTAAATAAGAGAGGCAATAAGGGTAATATGGCGATATAATTATGGTACACGTTTTTCTGCGATTCTGAAGAAAAACCATCAAAACAATGCAACGATTTCTCGATGGATGCAGAAAAAATATGCAGTCATACATCATGTGTTCATACTTGACAACTCGCGTTACTTTGTTTTTTGGGGGGAAAAACATAACAATTTACGCATCTTATCATCTTCATAACTGCGTTGATAACAAGATAATACTTTCGAGAAACAATTAGCTTCACCGAAACTCCTGATTTTAATAACTACGAGTCCTGAAGTTTGATAGCTTTAATTGTTTCAAAAAGGTAGCCATTTTTAATGTCATGTGATATGCTAATGAGGGTTATTCCAAAAATGCGGACTCAAGTCAAGACGAACTTTGATTGCATGAGCGTCAATGCTGATAAAAACGAAATAAAATCATCTTCCGTTTTAGTACATAAATTTTTAAGTTTTATTCCACCATGGATAGATACTTGTGTTTCCAGCTGCAATATAACGTCATGTTCTCAATTCAAGATTTGTTTAAATGATTCAAAACATCTTTTGAAATAGAGTTGACTTTATAATTAACCACACGACACCGCGCATAATTGTCATATTTCATGATTTCAGGAGAAGTTCCCATAAATGTATTTTGTCAAAGAGTCAACTACATTGCCTATTAATTTGAACGAACACAATTTGCTGTTCTGTGGCACTTGTAGTAATGTCTCGTCACTTCTATGGTTAATTACTTCCTTTGTAAGTCATGGAGTCACAAATATATAGATCATCAGCATTTACTACTTAACAAGAAGTCTGGAAACAAAATTTCTACTTTTTCTGTGGCTTTTGATTCTCGAAATGACCTGACACCTGTATCTTTCATCAGGGGGAACAAAATCACCCGAACTCGAAATTAACACGTGAAAACACACGCTTTGTTTTCAAATGTTAAAAGCTGACCAAACTCAATTTATCATCTTTCATCTTCTTCAAGAGAATACCAAAAAAAGATTTAAAAAGCAAAAATGTTGTACACTGACTAGTGGGCTATGTGTAATTTTATTTTTGTTCGTGTTTAAGAAGAACTCAAGGCCTTGAATATCACGCGTTATGTACAAACCTTCTGCAAATGAAATTATAAATTGTTATTTCATGTTTTTGGTATTACGAGTTGAAATTCAGTTCTCAAAGTCTTTTTTTTTCAGAACTAAAATATAGGCCATAGGGTCATTGGACTGTATTGGACTGTTCTTCTCCAGAGATGAGATGAGTTTATATGGAGTTAACTCCGCTTTCAAGAGTATTTGACTTATATCACGGCTGGTAGTATAATTGCAGAAAGAAAGCCCGCAGCACTCAGGTGGTTATGCATTATCGTGAAACCTGCGAGCATCGGCAGGCGTAAGTAAACCATGGGTTGTACTGCGCTGAAAGTCATTGCAGAATTTCACGTTCTTCTCTAATAACACTTACATGCACTTATATGCAGACCTTATATATTGAAAGAGAGATTGCCAACTGAGTGTGTACAATTGGTAAAAATGCAATGTTCTAATGATGTTATGTTGGTATAAATGCGATGTTACATTCTATTTATGTCAAAGCCCTTATGCCATAAAATAAAAGTGTTCGAATGTGAAGCGGGCCTAATTATAAAATCATCTGATTATATAAGCGTTAACACTTACCACAATCAAAAATGGTATATTACTAAGGTGTATTCTCAATTTGCTAAGAGGAATTATATGTCCATGTAACTCTTATGTCCGCTTTAAGTTCTGTCCTACATGTAGTTGATATCAAACATGACAGATATAACTTAACGACGTCCCGTTTAATTACATTTTCATGTAACGATCACAAATGACTGGTTTGGTAATTAACCGATATCATTCACAAGTTTTATTAAAATGTAATTTAACGGGATTGAGTTTCGTATTTCACTAATTACTCGCAGAATATTATATATAATAGAAATAGAAAATATTGAAAATCGCCGAGACCACCACCCTCTACTGCGCCGCTAACAATGTGATGTCATACTTAAATATTGTGTCAATCAGCACGCTATTTATGACACAATGTGTTATAACATTGTAGATTTATCAAACGGCGGTATCTTCAACGGGACAGCTACAATTGCACACATGTATTTACTTAATATGGTAAACCTTAATGCGCGTAAAAAGTTACTAATAGTACTACTTCAAGGCTCTCAATGTAAATTGTTATCTTCCAGCTCTAACAGTGTTTTTCATCTCATCAACTTGCTGAACGTTGTAAAACTATTCTTACTGTATTGAAAAAGGCAAATATAATCTATTGGACGTTTGCTATATAGAAATGATTGGACGTTTGCTATATAGAAATGATCCAGTCCCTTGAATTAAAATATATAATTATTTCAACATCATTGAGAATAACATACAATTCAAATAACCTGCTTACCGATGTGAAACTACTGTTTATTTTGATGACTTGCAAAATTGCAAACATGACTCTACAGTTGTTGATAACCATTAGATGTCCATAAAAATTTATCTTAGGAAAACTACTTCTTATTACGTATTTGTATGTTAACATGTCAATTTTACTTATTAGTTCAAACACTTTATTAATTTACTATTTCCAGTAAGCATAACAGAAACAAAAACAAAAACAAATTTTACAATGGTTATTTATTAAATTCATGGTGAGAAAAGACAGCGTTGTTTAATGACCTCCATGTCCATAGCCTCCGTTACCGCCGGCGACAGCGACAACAGCAGATGAACCGTAGCCCCCGTGACCGCCATGTCCAAAACCTCCATTGCCTCCAAAACCACCAAGGCCTCCGAGACCGCCATGGCCGTAGCCTCCAAAGCCACCAAGTCCGCCGTGTCCCCCAAGACCACCATGTCCGACAAGACCGCCATGTCCTCCAAGACTGCCATGTCCCCCGAGACCGCCGTGTCCGACAAGACGACCATGTCCCCCAAGACCGCCATGTCCTCCAAGACCACCATGTCCCCCAAGACCGCCGTGTCCGACAAGACCACCATGTCCACCAAGACCACCATGTCCGACAAGACCGCCATGTCCTCCAAGACCGCCATGTCCCCCGAGACCGCCATGTCCGACAAGACCGCCATGACCTCCCAAACCAAGTCCTGCATTCCCACCATGACCATATCCGCCGTATCCCCCATAGCCTCCATAGCCTCCATAACCACCGCGTCCATACCCTCCTCCTAGTCCGTATCCTCCGTTTCCGTACCCTCCGTAGCCGCCGTAGCCGCCAAGACCTCTATTACCACCAAGACCGCGAGCGCCATGCACGGAGTCTACGTACACTACGACCCCATGGCCTCCACCATTACCATGGCCATATCCGCCATATCCCCCACTAGCAAGGGCAGTTGCACAGAGGGCAGCAAGGAGAACGATAGCCTAAGGAGGAAGATACATGTATCAAAATTATGCAAGCATGGAAGACAGCAATGTTGTTTCAGAATACGTTAGGACTGTAAGCAAAAACTACAATGTGAGGTTAAATTAATGTAGCTTCATCCAAATCAACATGTTTAACTTGTTGACCACTCCGATTGCAGCGTTGAAAGGTTTTCAATTATTACAGTTAACGTTGAATGAAATACTAATGTATACCATAGAATGCTCATGTGTAAAGCATCGAAATCTAAAAAAAATACTATGATATGTCATTATTTCAACGAACATTGCCGAGTAACTGGAATAAGCAAATGATGCATAAGCAAATTTTTGCCATTCACATATCTTGATCGAAGAAGTGCATTTGACGCAATATATTTTCAAATATCTATAAAGATGTTTCTCATTTGTTACAAACATCGAATCATATAATGAATTGACTGAATTACATTTACAAACGATTTAAACTTACCTGCATGTTGGAGTCTTGAGTGGATACTGGATAACCAATGTGTCAACACAGCTCTAGTCAGATCTTATATAAGTATTTACTGAATTTCAATTACAATTAATTTGTCTTAAAAAGGGTAATTACCACAATCATGGCTGATAATAAAATGTTATATATTGACAATCCCACAATACCATTTTTTAAATATTTTTATGCAATAACTTATTTTATTGAAACTTTTATAACGTGAGCAGAATCTATTGAGGTGATGACAAATAAGCAGAATATCGCCCTTTAAAACCATATTGTGCACAATCACAATTTTTCATAAGTTGAAACTATCATAAAATGAAATTGAAAATGCATCAAACTCGTTTGTTTGTGCATTAAGTCCGGGATTCCTTTGCTCTGCTCTGTGTGCACAAAGGCATACGTAATAAAGACGTTTTCTTTTTGTCATAGCACACAATGTTTGTTTAGTGTCTGCAAGGGGGATTTGCACTTTGCAAGGACGCTCCTTCAGTTAGCCATATATCGCAAATGTATCGTTATAACAATATGTAATATAGATTAATAAAGTTACCTTTAGAAGCAGGGTAGCTTTTCTAGAATGCAAGTGTATTTTGTAAAATCACAACAAAGAAATCATGAAATAAAAAATTTATTACATCTACATTTTGATAAATTTACCTCAAGAGGTTGTACGAAAGAACAATTACCCATAAGCAAATATACTTAACATATACTTATACTTATACTTATTGACATGAGCATGTGTATTTTCCCTTACTGTTTATAAAATTGCATTAGATGGGAAAAAGACTTGGATGTTTATCTTGAAATATGAATGGTTTCATTGTTAATGTATATGTGTCTTAGAAACATATATGTAACATCCGCATATGATTTTCTATCTATCATAGTCGAGTCTTTGATAGAAACATACACATTTTGTACTTTTGCTCATATGAAGAACGGGGTAACGACGAAACATCATTAGTGTCTTTCAAACAAAATGCCAACCCCAAGAAACAACTATATAATTATGTTTCCGGCTTTATCTAAAGATTTGAATATTTAAGTTGAAAAATCAGCTTTAGATATGGAAGCATAGTAAATAAATGACAATGAAATACTCCTCGCTTGTACGTTCGTTTTTGGTGCAGTATTACAAAAGTGTGTAAATTCACATATAAGCATATTTCACATAATAATAGATATGCTCTATGGTAAAGAAAAAAGTTAAATCTGCGCAACCCTTTTAACATACCATCTGCTTACAATAGATGGTATTTGGAAGATGAAAAAGTCCCAACGGCTGCATTTGGTAGTAAAGGAAAACACGGTCAAACAATTTGACTCGTTATGAAATTACAGTCTCAATGATTGGATAACTTGGAGGATTTTGAAGCAACTGAAGATTTACAACAATGAACCTATCGCTAATCTCCCCTTGCTACCAGTTTGTTCAATTCCAACTTGCGTACAAAATTTCGTTTAACATATTTCTAGATGTGAAAATTAAATAATTATTAGCCCGGTTAACTTACTTTTAACGTAAGAATTCATGGAAACTGCCGTGAATAAAATTGCAAAATGATTAACAATAAATTTATTATACGCATAAAAATATATAAATGGTATCAGCTGGATAGCAAAATAACATTCTTTTTGTTTCTCCGCGTGGCGGTTGTCCATTTGATGACATAGATGAATAAGTGGCAAAAAACGTCTTATATAAATGTCAGTTTATATAAGTAAAAGCTTATTGTAGATGGGGTTTTCTTTCATTGTGATTGGTTTGTCAGTTGTTTTTATGTCGTAAGCTTATTGTATTTTTGAAGTGACTATTGTCGCAAACGTTGAAGTTCCCCCGAGCTGATATATATTTCCAGCACTATTGGTGCTTTGCGTTAAGCTCAATCACAAATGCAAAATAAACACATGTCATTGATAGAAATTTCGTACATCAATTATCATATGAGTTTTGTCCCGTCGCAACCTTATCGTAGGAGATATGTAGAACTAAAACCATCTGATACCATTTGATAGACAAAGTATTCTGCGTTGGAGGTTTCAACTAGGTGCAACATGATATATGTATCGAAACGTCAGCCCTGGGTGTTTGCGAAGGAATACCTGACGTGTCGATTTCATTTGTAACCCGGGAATACGTTCATCGAGTTTATGAATCAAGGTAAGCTCATGGTTTGTAGAAGTTTACAATTGGAAGAATGTAAAATTCATATGAACATTTCCGTTCTTTAACCCGAAATTAAGATTTTAAGGAGTGATCATTAAAAATGACATCAAACAATCCAATGTTTTCCTACTATCTTCAGTTTTATTTCATTAAAGCGCTGAAAAGGGTTTTACAATGTTCAATAGACATGATGGCCATAGCTGTTGCCATATCCGTTGTTGTAGCCATTTCCGTAGTAGCCATGTCCGTAACCATTTCCATGACCATGTCCGTAGTAGCCGTTTCCGTAACCGTTTCCGTAGCCATTGCCATAGTAACCATTACTATAGCCGTTTCCGTAACCATGACCGTAACCATGTCCATAGCCATGTCCATAACCATGTCCATAGCCGTTGTTGTTGGCGTTAGCGGCAGCGTAGGCGTGTCCGTGGCTGGCACCAGCTCTGGCACTGTTGCCATTTCCGTAGCCATGTCCGTAGCCTACGTTTCCGTAACCATTTCCGCTTCTTGCGGCGGCATGGGCTCCGTTGTATCCGGCGGAAGCGCGTGCGGCGTTGTTGTTACCGCCGTAGTAAGAGGCGTAGGCACAGGCGAGACCGGCGAGGAAGAGGATAGCTACCTGTGAAGACATACAGATTATATGCATGAAATTTCAAGGCTGTATGGTAACAATTTATGATTAGACTTTGAAGTGGTGATGTAGTCAATATGCATGTCTTGCTTTACTGGCGGTCTCTACTCCTTTTCGACACTCTTTTGATGCATTCCAACGTTTCAGATAGCGTTATCGTTAAGATATATTTCATCCCTACAGAAATACGGACTTCAATTTGTATATTTTAACAGAGAAGTAATTCATGAAAATATGAAATACGAGGTCTTTTCCTTATTAATATTCTGGGTAAAATGAAAAGAGAAGATCCTCCCAATAGACATTTGACCTTTTACAAGCCTTAGGAAATACATTTGAAAAAGATGCATAATGTTGAAACAATAAACACATATAGTAGATGTAAGTCAAAAAGATATTTGGATCAAGTTGTTTAACTGTGTTATTCTTCTCCTATTTTGAATTGATATTTCACACGACAACCTCCTATTGCAACTTGAAGTTATATATAGTCATCCTTATAGGAAAAGAAACTGAAACACTCGTTCACTTCTTTACAATAGACTCACCTTCATGGCTGGATTTTAGAGGAGACAGGACAAAATGGTCAAGTGAAGAGGTCAAGAAAAAGTCAGCCTTATATATCTCAAATGTCTCTTGAAAACTCAACAATAAATATTCGAAATTTGCTTACTGTCCAATTCTGAACTTTTTTTATTGTCAATTTCCTCTGTTAACGAACGATTTGATCATGCTTCTCCAATATAAGCGTCCATATATGAGTGTGTGAACTTTCTAATAGGCCAATAAAAAAATTCGTGTTGCCCTTCTCAGACAAAATATGCCGTTGCTCGAACCACTCGCATTTAAACTTAATTATGGCAATAAAGTTAGATCACGCTTCCGTATTTAAATGTTTGTACTTGAAGGGCTGTGTGTTTCAAGGTTTGAGAAATCTATCTGTGGATAAATAATGCATTATCATGATTGTTCAGCTAAAATACATATGAATAAAAGAATAACCTCACGCGGTACACGGTTCAGTATGTGGAAAGATTTTCGAATTAATTTAAATGTTACGAGAAACGTTTGTTTTATAGGTATATTCATTGGCTTTAATGTAGTCTTTACATGCTGACGTTAGTATAAGCATTCGTATTTTCTGAACACGTGGATTTATGGTCAGTGCGTGCCTTTTTGCAGACTAGAATTTGAAGTTCAAAGACTTTGATCTTTTTCAATTACAAAACGCTGATCGCTCTTTCTAGCCACTGTTGAGTTGAATGATTAGGTACTTTAGGGAGAAACAGATCAAATCTGATTTATGTGAAATGTCGTTTTATAAATCTTAAGAAATGACATCCCGATTTTACATCATCAAAATAATTCGGGACCGAAGTGTATCTAATCCTGTCGTTAAAGTCGATATTTATTTGAAATATGTATTATTTCACAATCAAATATAGCATTTCATTAACAATGTTAAACCAAAGTCAATATTCGTCCAACAATTCTTTCATAATAAAACAAAAACAAATTATTTTTCGAATTGCAAGACAAACGTAAGATGATCGGTTAAGCTATGCAAATTAATTGTCTTACCTCACTTGATTTAAAAGTTTTTAAACAAAATTGCCGACAGACATGAAAAAAGAAATCATTCAAAAAGCCAATATTTCATCAAACTATCATTCCATCAAATGAAATTTGTATTCAAAGTTTTTGCTTTATGATAGTCTTTCCAAATCATTTTCATCAAAGTGACTTCTTTCAATTTCACTTTTTTCAAAAGCATTACTTTTAAGATTGAAATTTAATCAAATAAAATCATACACTGTCTGCCCGAAATTAGGACACTTGCATTTACACATTTAATTTGAAACGGCTTTGCCAAAGGTTCGAGGCCGTTGCATTCGATCAAAGACTGGCTACTACATGAATGTCCGAGTGTTCCCAAATTCCAGTTTTATTTTAGTGTATCTTGTTATTGTTGTTGCCAGTTGTTTATTGGTGTATTTTCTACATAAATATTTGTGTAAACCTGTAATTGTGAAGGTCATCAATAAACATGACCATCACACATTTAATTTACATGCTCATTGAGAGGGATGATCTCCAAGCAATTCCTGTCATAGCAGGTTTAACGTTCAGCATACCATTTCATATAACTCGTTCATGGCAAGCTTGAAATAGGTATCCTGGTGAGCTTTTTTTAGAAACAATGACAAGGATGAGAGATGGAATCATGGTTTTACCATCGTCTGATTATTTATTAAAAATATTGTAGAAAAGGAATTTATAGAGAAGGTGAGAGAACTGGCAATCCTATAAATCCACGAAGGGAGTTAAACCATCTCTGCTCAATCTTTCATTCACAAATTGACCATATCGAAATTTTACACTGCCAGCCAAGTTAAGCAAAAAAAGCTTTATCTATCTACTGAATTTAAAGATGCCATAAAGACATTGTAAAAGCATAATCGACGAGCGCTGTCAGTTGAAAGATAGTTTCCAGTTAGTGAAGGAAGATTTAATGAATTTGTAAGGTCTGTCTGACGTGGGTTCTGCTACTAATATATAATCTTCCTATCACAACATTTAAACTATTGTTGAAAATCGTACAAAGAATTACTCTTCTTCATGAAGCAAGTGTAATATGTCTTAAATTCCAAAGGCACTTATTTTTACCTTTATCATACAAATAGTTTTTAAAACTTACACATTTGTTCATATCTGTCATGTTTTTTTAAAACCTGAAATCATGGTGGGGGCCGAAACTCAGTTCTTTTCAGAATGATTTAAATGTATGTATTGTCCAGAGTGGCTGAGTTTTTTATTGAGACATTATTTGCACTTTGAGAAATTGTGGACGAAAAAATCTCGTTCGATTATTACTGCTACATATGAAGGCAAAAGTGATTAGATAATAATAACATCGCTTCACATTTTATAGTTAAAGGTGTTTGATAGTTAACTACAGAAGTCTTCAACAGTACATGCCATTTTGAAGGAAACTCGTAAACAGACATATTTTATCTGTCTTTTATAAATGTGGACCGGCTGGAATTTATTTTTCACTTTAAACGAAGGATATGGTCGATGCAAAAAAAACCCAAAGGTGTTCTATATGTTTTTTATCGTACAATGACTTTCTGTCACATCTTAATAGTAAAGTTGCAGTTCAAGTTAAAATTCCATTTTCTTCAATTTGCATTAATTCGGAAGTTACCTTTTGCTTGCAAAGCTTGAAAATAATATCTTTGACAAAACTTTATATTTCTTAGTCTCTTAAGTACTTTTTTCACAGTTTCAAAAATTATTTTAACAGAGCTTTTTCGTTACTGCAGGCACATCAAATATTAACACATATGAGATTTTTGAATAGCATCTCTTTTATCTTAATTTATATTCTCAAACGTCTCTGGTGCTTTCAATTTGCCAGCACAATTTGCACATGACCTCAATACCCTTTAGCAAAATTTTGCTCAGAACACTCTCCATTGCTTTAGACACACATTTTAAGAATGTCTACAGGTTGGGTTTCGTGATCTTTTTCAAAAATGAGAAATTTATATTTACTTATATATACCAATTATATCTTCCCTTTACTAATCATTTTATATAAGTATATGCACAAAATATGATATGAAAGATAAAGAGGGAAAGAGAATTTGAACTTTGAATTTGAATTTGAATTTGAATTTTCTAAACTCGAGGTGCATGTTCGAGTCGTGACAGTCATATTCTCAAAAGTTTATTTACATTTTTAGAAATTTTAGGATTTAACATATTTATTGATCAAGCATATGAGTAGATTTTGTATGGATAAACAATTCAAATCCTGACACCCTTCATTAGGGAAAAGATTTAAGAGCAGTGTGTTCTTAAAATTCAATCTACCGTTAATGTTAACTGAAAGTGTGCCGTCATCACCATGTCTATCACTTTCTGACTTTCCATGTTAATTTCATATTCTTAACTTTGTTATATAATAAGATGGATACGACATCACACAGTTTACCAAAATAATGTTCATTGATGTTCAATAGTTCAGCTGTAATGTATCTATTAATCTGTCTATCAATGAATTTTTTGTCATATGCTGCAATCCACGTACTTATTTAACTTATTTGTTAAACTAAAGTATCCACTGTTATTGGTGGAAGGAGAACACACTGTATTTGTATAATGAAAAATATGTCTATATATAATTGTGTTTCACGTGTACCTTGAATGGACATTTATGTGTTATAAAATTTTGTAAAACTCAACTGTGGTCATTAGAATTTGTTTCAAAACTAGTAGTAAAGGACGTTTTTGACAATCATTTGGTTAAGTATAATTGATATTTTTGTAAAACTTTCCTGTAACATATTTTCTAAATTGTTTTTTAAAGATTTGCCTGCCTTAGAGATATAAAACGAAAGAATGAAAACACAATACTTTGCTTAGATACTGCCCAATTTTCTTTATTCATGCTAACAAATCTCTGTTTTAATGACAACACTGTCCAATCACATTCGCTCATATTTATTGTGCAATGAAATATTGAAACGAGAAATGAACAATTAATATGATATGTTTATTTCAATCAAATAACACTGCATCGGAAAACATGACTTCTTTGTAGAGAACGTCATCAACCTTTAACATTAAACCCATTGAATGATGTACCAAGGACATTTAATTTTCCAGATCCTGAGCGCAGGCCAAGGCCAAGATTGTGGAAGGAGTCTTCGCCTCTTAAACCGAAATCACTTCCAGTTCCGTAATTCTTGAAGAGGTCGTGACTGTTTTTGTGAGCCGTACCTTCGAGTCCGGCGTTTTTGTGACTTCCGTTGCCGTTAGGTAAGCTGGGTCCGTGGTTGCCGACATTGCTGAGCAACCCGTCGAACACCTTCCCGTCCGTTCCGAAGTATCCGGGTGAACCCTGACTTGACACTTGACTGTTGTAACCGCCGTTACTTGGATCTATCTTTTTGACGGCTCCGTAAAACCCACGTACGGGATTTCTTCCGTTTCCGCCATGCGGAGCTACATGTACATTATAGTCATTCCCAATGTGCCCAACGCCATTGTAGCCATTTCCGGCATAACCTGCTTTTGGATAACCGTTTCTTGTGTTTCCGTTGTTGTAAACGTTGCCACCGCTATAAGGGTTTCTGGCATGTCCTGTTCCCTGATAACCATTTCCGGAGTTGTATCCGTTTCCTGCTCCGGTATAGCCGTTTACGCCGTTAAGGTTGTGTACTGGACCACCATACACCACCTTTGTCTTACCATTTTTGAAATGTCCGAAACCGTTGTTTCCACCGAATGGTCCCAATCCATAGTTGCCCTTTCCGACGGGGTTACTGTCAAATCCATACTGTCCGCCTGCTTGGGGACCGAAACCATGCTTGTTTACACCGTTGTCTCCTAGCCGATAATTAGTATGTCCTAATCCTAGAAGATGAAGGTTCTTTCCAGTAGCGGGACCATGCTTTCCGTCCACAGTGTTACCGAAGAGATTTCCTGCAAGACCAAAATTATGTCCATAGTCATCTCCTTTGAAAGGATGGATGTGTTGACGGACGTTGCTTACACCCAGATCACTACCAAGACGTGCTTTGTTGTGGCTTACTCCACCGTAATACGGGACTGACTTCGCCCACGATACGGCACATAGACAGATGAATATTGGAAGGACCTGAAACGATAGAAAACAGAGACTAAAGTTATCTGAACTAGCTCAACTTGAGCCATGTGATGGGTTATCAAATTTGGATAAATCCAACTTTAGATAATACTTTTTCTCTGTCTTTTCTTGCAAATCATTAGCTTCTCAATGTGATATTTTATTTAATCTTTACACAAATCTTTCCATTTTCACGGGGAAATCATGTTTTCTTCTCTTTTGAATGACATGCTGTATGATTTCAAAAATTTTCTTCCTCGGTTCGTTTACCTACACAAAATTTAGTGAAACGAAACCCGAAATCCCTTGAATGTTAACATCTGGCCAACAATCTATTGACCTCATTTATAATCCTTAAAACATCATTGAAACTAATATGCATATTACCGTTGTAAGACGCAAAACTGTTAAACTGTTACTTGATTAATTCTGATTCTGTTAAATGCTCATCTTTCGCAAGCGAGAAAATAAATAATATGCCCCAAAAATCTTAATTTTATTTAATGATTTACGATGAAATATATCAATATATATGATTTCTTAAACAACAGCAAAATATGTTTATAAGGATATTATGAAACATAAAAAATAAGAATATTCTTTAACATAATCATACGAAAATGAACTTCTCCTTACCTTCATAGCTTGATGAGAGTCACTCGTGCTTCTGTTCGACCCGCGTTAACTGAAGCGTGTAATACATTCCCTACAGCCTCAGATATATATACGCACATGAGTATTAATCTGCACGGAAGACTAACTCAATTACTCCTCAGACAGCCAAAATTAGCACTCCTTCATTCACGATCATCAAATAAAACGCATCAGCTAAATACTAAATCCTTTCATTGGTTACAATTTACATATCGCTGTTTTTTATGGCCTTACATATTAGTTGCCTCATTGTAGCAATTATATTACACTATCGCATATGCATCGGGGATAAATCTAACTATCGAACACTGCACATTATAGCAAATGCAATTTCCTATCAAAAGTCTTAAATAAAAAATAAGGCATTTATTTGTTTTCATTTCTGTTTACCTAGTAGTAAAAAAGAGGAATCGATACCAGTTACAAAAAAGAATGCTCTTTTGTTAGTAATTTCCATTGGCCCCAGTCTATTGAGGGTTTATATCTGATTTTTTTTTTCGATTATTACCTATCGTTTTTTACACAAGATAATAATAAACATATTAATGTTCACATAATCACTTTTGGTTCACATTGCAAACGTATTGACTAAATCAAGAAGTAAAATATTTATAACGTGAGGTATTGAGGTATTATGTGATATAAAAATTTGTCAAGAAAGCTATCGTCGTCATATTTTATGACAGCAACTAAATAAGCTAGACTTCTCAAACAGAGCCACGAACCTAGATAATATGGGATGATTAAATTACTTCATTTTCATAATACAATTAGTTAGTTTTTATATGAAATTCACCCTTGAGTTAAGAATTAGTGAGGAAAACGCAAAACCAAATTAGAATATTTTTAATTCTCAAACTGAAAAAAGACAACAAACAGTGCTAGAGTCATATATTTCATATTACAAAACCAATCACTTGTAGCTTGCTAGAAATTAAAAGAAAGAAATGTCCTTAACAAAACTATGATTTTCCATCTGGATCACGTAAAATCTAAATACTTACAACATGTAGGATGCATGAAAAACACAAAGAATATGTCATTCTCAAGATGAAACAAGTTGATATTATAATACATGTTTAACTTAAAAGTTTTGCGACAATTGAGGTTTTTTTAATACCATATAAAATGAAAATAAAGAAGGTTTAACATTTTTGTAAATTTAAATTATGAAATTTATTTACGTTTTGAAACAAGAGTCACAAGCTCCAGATACATTGTAAGGGTGATTCGGCCACATTTTCTATATGTATCCACATTGCAGAAATCTGAAGCGCTAGTAAAATAATTGTTGTCCTTCGTCTTTATAAGTATCCACTTTTAACAATCGAATTATGTACTGGATAGAATCGCTGAATACTAAGATACATAATACTATAAGGATACTCATTAACGTTGTTAATCTAAATCATTTGTGAGTATTGTTTTTGTTTAATCAAAACAACACAAAAACAAAACGAAGCTAAATAAAGCTTAAGCAATATAAGCGAATTCATTACTTTGAATTGCAAAACATTTTAGAAATGTTAAGTTTGCAAAAATAGGTATAAATGACTGAATTCTGACATTATTTTTTTTACATGAAGGATAAGAAAGCTCTAATTAAACCTAATGTTAGTGTATGTTATATTATATAGAGGATATTATATGAGTGTCCAATACATACTATGTTTAGTGCTTAATATTAGTATTTAGCGAGCGAGAGCGAGGGATATACTGATATTAAGGCAAGAGTGTCGTAAACATGGTATGTATTGGACACTCATATCATGGACACGAATATGATATTCTGATTATTATTATTATTAAGTCGAGAAATCAAAGAAACTAATCAAAATCAACATCCAAGCATAGGCATAGGTGCATTTGGAACACGACGTCATAGCATTGTTTTTTGCGTGACGTCACAATGAAAAAGTGATATGTTGCCCTAGGGCATCGTATGAAAAATATGAACCCCGATATGATTGCCTTTGTAGGAAATAATATTTTTTATGATTAACGTATGAACGTTCATAAATATCTTTTGGAATTCTAGTGCTCTATCCATGTCATGATTTAACTTCCGCAATCGGATATTAAGATGTTAACAGACATGATTCAACTATCCAAACAGAATATTGACTTGTTAGCAGACATGATTAAACTTCCCCAACAGGGTAACCAACTTGTTACCAGTTATGATTCAAATTTCCAAATAAGGTATTAACTTTGTAAAAGTCATGATTCAACTTTCCCAGCAGGGTATTAACTTGTTAGCAGACATCTTTTATATTCCCAACAGAATATTGACTTGTAGATAGTAATTTTTCGACTTCCCAAACAGGGTTTTAACTAGTACTTGTCACCAGTCATTATTCAAATTACCAAACATGGTATTAACTTGTTACCAGTCATGGTTTCAAATTACTCAATACGGTATTAACTTAGTACCAGTCATGATTCAACTTTCCCAGCAGGGTATCAACTTGTTAGCAGACATCTTTAAATTTTCCCAACAGAATATTGACTTGTAAAAAGTTATGTTTCGACTTCCCAAACAGGGTATTAACTTGTTACCAGTCATGATTCAAATTACCAAACATGGTATTAACTTGTTACCAGTCATGGTTTCAAATTACTCAACAGGGTATTAACTTTGTACCAGTCATGTTTCAACTTCACCAACAGGGTATTAACTTGTTACCAGTCATGATTCAACTATCCCAATAGGGTACCAATTTGTGACCAGTCATGATTCAACTATCCCAATAGGGTACCAATTTGTGACCAGTCATGATTCAACTATCCCAATAGGGTACCAATTTGTGACCAGTCATGATTTAACTATCCAAATAGGGTACCAATTTGTGACCAGTCATGATTTAACTATCCCAATAGGGTACCAATTTGTGACCAGTCATGATTTAACTTTCCCACAGAATATTTACGTGTGAGCAGACCTTATCAAACTTTCCTAACAGGGCCAGGACTTTAACTTGTTAGCAGTCATTATTCAACTTCCGAAACAGGGTATAAACTTGTTGACAGTCTTAGGTTGGCTATGAAAAGGAATGAAAGGCTTATAAATCAGTCTTCCGCTATGTATTCTTTAAAGTAAAATTCTGTATAAGAGACATCATAGATACTCTTACCCATTAATGATAGTAAATTTGAAGCATTATCCATCCTACTCCAAAGGATATACAAACTGAACCAGTCAGTGCTTTCAATGTGAAATCACCCATTATGTCAAACATTTCAATAAATTTTGAACTTAAATTGCAAAATATCTAAGTTTATATCATTTAGAAGTTGAAATTAAAATAGAGCCATTGGCTCTGTAACTCATCAGGCTATCTAACGGTTATTATACAAATAGTAACGGGGGTTGGATAGAGCAGTTGTTAGCGCGTTAGAGACCCTCGTTTGAATGCCGCTAGGTACCAAGCAACTTTGTCTGCAGAAGCGGTTTGTACTGCACGCAGCAAGTGCAGGTGCTATGCTGCTCTGAATTTCAGTGCAGTTCGACCCATGGTTAATTAGTTCCAGGCAATGTTCGCAGCTTTCATCGCAATGCATAGCAACAATGATGTTGCCGGCCTTCTCCCTGATAAATAATACGAGCAGAAATTATGTAAGTTAAATACTCTCGAAACCCAACATCACCTCAACAACTAAGAAATGGTCACAGGATCACCAATATATATATAACTAATAATTACATTAGCTAAGGAGTACACGGGGTGTCAACTTACTACCTATATGCCTTTTACTTCTATAAAGGAAAATGAAAATAAGTGCTTAGGGCCTTGCCCTGTCGCCCTTATGAGGGGACACCAAATCAATAAACTATAAACAGCATCTGACAAGGATCACTGCAAAACCATAATCGAGCCAAAGGCAAGCCTCCATGATCCAGCAACCACTCAAGAAGATCCTGCTGGCTCAGTCTACCGCATTCCCTGCGAATGTGGAGACTTCTACATAGGTGAAATCTTCCGCCCCCTGCCGCTCAGAATTAAGGAAAACACCATACTGCACGATCCTTTTAAGACATCGAAGTCCTGGAACCTAACCATTACGACTACAAAATTATAAAGTTTTTGGAATCAATCAAATTTTATCGCTTTAATCCTTCTATGAATCGAGATCAAGGCTATTACCTACCATCAACTTATCCCAATCCAATTAAAACCAATAACCAGTAACTCACTCTGTCCATCTGGCTTCCTCTCATGCATTGTGTACTGTGACAACAACCATTTACCATGCACATCGACCTTATACACTTCATAAACTTAATAACCTCGCTGTACTTCAACCTACTCATCAATTTTACAAACCTATTCTCATTTTTGAACATGTTCAGTCTCAAAATCCGATATCCAATGTCAATTGCTTTACAACTGTGTATAAGTATCGACACAGAAACGTCGCAATACTGCAATAAAGAAGTTGTGAATCCATAGAACCTGCTCTCTATTCATCTGTAACAGAATGTCTACGAAACAACAGATTCCAGATTTCCCGGTCTTATAATTCTGGAAACGATGATGAAAATAGGCTATTATGGCGCGGGTTAGGTGGCCCTCTTTAGGGGTGAAAGCTAAGCCAAATATGTATCATATATTCCCAATCAGCTAAAGAGTCTGCTTAGGGTTTCAGCTTTCTGGGCCTTTTGCTTCTGGAAAGAATTATGAAAATAGGTTTTCAGGGCGTGGTTATTAGGGGTCAATTGATCACCAATTCTTTTAATTATCTTTCCGATCAGCTAAGGAGTCTGTAAATGAGTTTAAGAATTCTTGTCCCTCTGGAGAAGAAGATAAAATTAGCTTTTTAATGCGTGGGCTATATAGCCCTCATTACGAATCACAGCTTCACAAAATCTTCAACTTATAATCACCATTAGCTTATGCATCTGAACACAACGTTCAAACTTCCTTTTGCTTCTTTGGAAGATGAGAAAAATAGATTTTTTTGGGACTTGCCCTTTGTCTCCCTATGGTCACAAGATTTATGATTCAAAATTCCCATCAGGTAAGGTTTCTGTACGCAGGGTTTGAGATTTCTAGGCTCTTTAATTCCCTGAAACTTTAATCAATCTAAGTTTCAAGTCGTGGTAAACCTCTGACCCTTATTATGGATAAACATTTAAGGCGTTTTGCTCTTGGAGAAGATGATAGAAATTAGGGCCTTTGTTTGGGGAGCACAGGATCTCCGAATCAATCAATATGATTCCCATCTTCTATTTATTCTGTATGCAATGTTTCAGGTTTCTAGGCCTTTTAACTTAGAAGAAGATTAAAGTAGGTTTTTATTCATCCTGCTACATCGACGTATTCTATTCCGCTGAGCTCCTTATAATACTCCAATCCTTCTGGCCAAAAGCCTCGTATCGCTAACCATTCAAAAAGCCAATGAGACGACTCGCATCCAGCAACAGCGGCATAACCCAGAGTAAATTTCCTTGTCCAAGAGTCCTTGATAGTCTATTCAAGCTAAATGCAGATAAACATTTATTGGCTGAAAAAATAACATGTGAACATAGCCATGAATATTAAGCCTACAGCCATACGACGCATTTTCCCCGTATGAGATCAGGGAATTTGGAAGGAGCTCAACAGGATCACAAAATCTATAACTTTTCACAATTGATTGCTATTATATATATATATATATATATATATATATATATATATATATATATATATATATATATATATATATATATATATATGCTGTTGTATACGACATTTGTCTCATATATTGCTATAGTGTCCATGTACCATAAAAAGTAATTCAACAGAACTAGATTCAATCATTACGATACACTACGTTTTAACCGAGAGAAATCGTCACTGTCTAAATGCGCGAACCAGTGGGCTAAGACTTGTCTTGGACTTGAGGAGGTTATGGATAAATATAAATATTGAGAAGATATCCTACATGTACGTTGTTAGGTTTCAGCGAATTCGAATTGGCAGAATTGAATTATTACTTTTAAGAGTATAGCTTGGGTCAAAACATCACTTGCACATGCACGGGCGAAGTACGGGCGATTGTTTCCTACCGGTTTTAATGAGATTGAACTGAGGAATGTTTTTCATTATCATTTTAACCTAGTGCAAATGTCACGTAAGGTCGTGTTCAACTTTTTCACCTAAATGACTTCAAGTAATATTAATGCAGAAATAAGAAATCTCAAACCTTTCTCTTTCGGGTAAAGCCAGCATATGTTTCCCGAGCATAAAATAAATCTGTCTCGTGTATCTGTAGTATAAATGAGAACCCTTCGTTACTTGATCAAAAGTCTGTACTGCGTTATGAATAAAGGGTGACCAAATCAATATAACTGAAATGATGATTTAAAATAGGAATGCAGCAGCATCAGACGAATGCTATCAGTTTGTCATACCAACAATATTCTTTCTGATTCATTAAAAGTGGCAAATATAGAATATCAATCAAGGTTGAAAAATAAAAAAGGTGGTTTTCATCGAAGAAACCACTCGTTGTAACTACACGACCGCTAAGGAGCAGAAGCCTGGTAAGAGCCGCAACGAGGTACGACTGATGGATTTCAGCCGATATTAATGAGATTGTCTTGTTTGGAAGGGTATCATCAATATTGAATTTTTATCGTCGTCTGCTATGGTGCGGGGTGTACTTTGAAAGTGGGATTTCGGAGCCTTTGTAATTTACACTGTAAATTATATATGTTTTATATATGATTGTTAGATGTTATAAATTTCTGCCAGGCGTATATATTTTTCAAAATTTATCGGTCCTTCTGTTCTGTTCATATATGCTTCTGTTGACTCTTCGTGAGATGGATGATGATCTGTGTTAAGTTTGACAATGCTGCAGTAGTAAGAGTTTGGAGACATAATTGTCTATTGCTGATCCGTATGATCCCTAAACACTTTAGGGGACAATTTACAATGGTTATCAAACAAACAAATTCCTTTTCGCCATAACCTATTGTTTGAAACTAGAAAACTAAGTTGATTGTAATATCACAATGTGTTTGAACGGGCAGTGTTGAGTTCTAATGGCTTTGCTGACATCTTGTATTCATTTATATTCACTTAGACCATGGCTTCTTTCTTATGAAACGTGTATGAGTTGACCGGACGTTGCTACCTGTAAACGAAAATAAAAACTTTGTTAAATCTGTTTTTTAATATGATGTCTCTGATTCAGTTATTTATTGTCATCATTTCAATCACGGCCTTTTTATATTTAAATTGATGTGTTATTTGCGAACCGTTTTAAACGGCAAAGGGTTTTTTTATGTCAATTTCGTGTGCGACACGATCGGTATATCAATCTAGTTAAAACTAGCTGTTATATAATACGCCCGAAGTCCTTTATCATTACATCTAGTTTTAACTAGATTGTCGGTATATAGTTCATAAGTAGTTGCACAAAAGCAATATCAACCTTGCGTTAAATGTATATTATTTTTAACGTTAAAGAAAAATATTATGACTATGATCTAAGTAAGTTAAAGCGCTCGTGTCTGTTGTTTAGTCGTTTTCAATTTTAAGGATGTTTTCCAAGTTTTCGTTTTATTAAAAGTGCAATTTACACTTGCAGTATCTTACAAGTAAACATTTGTAAAAATTTTAAGGTCTGGCAGCAGTATAATGTTTTTGGCTTTTAAGAAAATTAGGTGACGTATCTTTTGCATCTGCGTGTAAGAACAGACCTTTAAACAGCTGCGCAAAATCAATTCTAAAATACACAGAGTCAACAACATATGTGACATTTAAGTAGATATGCTATTAAATTTGAATATTATGAAAAGTGAAAAATATCCATTAAAATGTCGAAATAAAGGTTGAATACAATATGTCACTTTTCAAGACCACACGTAGTGCTATTCTCAGGGATTTAATTTCATTTACAAAGCCATAAATGTATCAATGTTTTTCAAGACAAACAGTTACAACCGTTTCACAATACTTGTTTTGATAGGCACACCATATGCATTGTACTAGACAGCAAGATGCAGTGAAGATCACACCATAAAACAACAGGGGCGTGATTCCCCACGTCAACTGTTTGCAAGATGAAGGCGTCATAAATTGCTTGTTTAAATACACACTTATGACCATTATAATGGGTACATTTGGTTCGTTATGTGCCGTGTTTGTGTATGATTTGTAGTAGCAATGTTAATGATAAATATAACGGGAACACAGTTAAAGATGAAATATAAACATAATATATTTCTTAACATATGTAGTTAGCTAATATGTGTGCCATTTTATCTAAAATTCAAATTTGAAAATACTCATTTTGACACATGTATCTTCATCAAATAGGAATGCTTTAATGTGTGTTATGAATTATCAGATATCGGCGTTGATAGGAGAAAAAGCAATAATGATTTTATTTAGAATTAAGATCCACATCGATCACAATGATGAATCGAGGTATTTGGAATATTTTGCATGTGGTGAAAGTTTTCAAAAAGAACTAACGTTCCCTCGTTTATCAATGAAAAACAATGACGTATGCTCTCATAATACAAATGTCTTAAAAAATTCCATACTTCACACGCTATCATCGCTCGACCAGTAGCGAATCAATGGGATTTGTATTGTATCTTGTAGGTTCGAACCCCCCTTTACATATTTATTAATAAGTTACACAAACCGCATGAGGTGAAACCCCTTCCCTTTGAAACTTACCGAATCCTTTACTAACGACAATTCCATGTCATTTAAATGTACTTTGTCAGCGGTCATTACGACATTTACAATGTCCATGTTACTGGCCAATATCAATAACAGCTGTAGCGTCTGTGTCCCAGCGAGGGGTCAGAGGCGACCAAAGGCAACAAGTGCAGTGATATCCAGGTGTCTATCTACCTGTATAGCTACCTGCCGAGATACCAGTGGGGCGGAGAACGACGTGTGTCAGACTGTTGACGCAGGTGATGATGTAGTCGCATCCTGCCTCTTCCGCCTGAGGAAGTTGATGACAATGCAAATATTGTATTTACCAGTTACTGATTAGTGAAAAAATTACATTTTTTACCACAAAGAAGCAGGAAATTTTAAATTTATAAATTTTAAGTAAGAAGCTACTTCATGTCAGTGTTTCGCTCAATATTTACCACATGTTTGTCACAATAAATGAAACCAAGACAAAATGTCTACAACAAACTCTCTAATAGTGACAGTTGCTATCTTTTGAAAGATAAAATGTGAAAACACATGAAATATAGTGTATACCTAAGCTCAATGAATGATCAGTAACAGTGTCGACCAAATATTATAAATGTTATAAACAGAAAAATCTCGACAAATCAATTAAAAAAGTATCAACCAAAGACGAAAAGACTTCTTCGATTCGTTCAAAACACTTAAACTATATCAATGGTTGTCCTTTCTTTAAAAGGAAACGTCCACTTACCAGTGCAGTTTCTGCTGAGTGATGAACTTCTTTTGATCAGTAAAAGGCTTAAGTAATATGAGAAATCTGAACACAGACTTAGAGGCACTTATATGTAAGAGATATAATATTGACTCGCTAGAGTTTAATTTGTATGTTTTTATCCATGTAATTAAAAACATATATGCAATATTAGTTTATACTGTCAAAGTACCTAGGCTGTCAACAAGAAGTTTACAATATACAAATGAATATTAAGAATTTTCAGCAATGACATGATATAAAGGATAAAGAACAACAAGAGTGGTTCTAATTTGCTGTATTAATGTTATTTTTTTTCACAAGAAGAAGAATCGAGAGATGGAATCTTATGTCACGAATCTGAAAAATATTCGTTTCCAGCAACTATATATTTCGAAATGGTTTCGTGAAAAAGTAGATTTCACCTGATCAATTGGCATCGATAACTTACCGTTATAAATTGGAAGAAAATTATTAAATTTATCAAAATGAGTAATTTAGGCTTCGAGAGGTGATGCCAAGGATAATATATGTTGCATACTATAATACTCTGCTCCTAAAATCTTATCCAAATTCAGTAGAAACATTTTTACCATCTGCTGTTTTAAGTGTAATCCAATTGGTAAACACAACAACAAACAAACACTGAAACCATACCTCATTGACGAAACATTATACCGGTTTATATTAAATACAATTTGATTGCAGAATTAAAATAGGAGATAGGGCTTATGTTGTCAACTGTTTGAGAACACCGACTGTTACACTGAATAGAAGTTATTAGTTTGTTATCCCCAGCAGCGTTATTCTGTCACTACATCAAGAGACTTTCTGACGTTTATCTACTCGAGATTGACAACATAAGCGGCGATGTTTTAAAAATCGGAACCAGCATTAAAAGGTGTTAGCGAATTTAATTCAACAGTAAAACAATCTCCTTAATGTTACACGACAACGTTAAGAGATACTTAAAGGCATTAACACATTGTTGAAATGATAAGCGAACATCCTTATTATCACTTAGTGAATGAAAATGTCAACAAACTGCACTGATTAAATTATTCCGACGATAATTCTAATAATATAGTTCAACAATGACTTGAAAATTAGCATCAATTTCATCAAGTATGATAAATTTATTGCCATTGAATGTTGTCGCTATAGATGTAAAACAGGGCCTAATGAATATGCAGTGACGTGGAGAGGTATGGTCTCAGTATATAACCCTGCCACACCACTCTCTCCACACCTCCCAACTCGACTACTTCGACCGACAATTCTTCGACCTTTTCTCTGTCAACATGCAGGTAATCATACAATTTATATTTCAAGTGACTTTTTAAGACTCTTTTGTCTTAAAAAGCCCATAATTACTTAATTATGATGGTGCTTTTTTCACAAGTTATATACTTATAAAATTTTAGCAAATTTAAAAACGTATGTTTAGAGTTTTGATTTTGATTCCTAGGGAAACAAAACTGTATCCGTTGACTTAACTTTCAATTTGTTTGGTTGTTGAAGAGGCACACAGCCTCTGTTAGCCAGGGATTATGTGACGATACCCTAGACCTTATTACCCGTGGGACATTATATCAAGAAATATATATATATATGTATAATTTCATGTATATATATTGAAATTGACTGCCCTTAAACCTTGTTATGATACTTATAACCTATGGAAAGGCAAGGGATTATTTTAAGTATAGGGTTTGAATCGTCCCTTTCAGCTCATAACCAGGTACTGAATTTAAGTTACAATTCAAGCAAGCCACTTGATTGGTTTTAAAAGTATCGGCCAGGAGATGTTATAGAAAGCAAAAACCAATTCACTTAACAGTTCGCTTGCTAACTCAAAGAGAAGGATGAAAGGATATTCAACTCTGGGAGACCGAGCTTGTGGAACACAGTGAAGTAATACACAAAGTGAAGCTCACGTTTTCAAATAGAGGCAAATGTCAATTAAAAAGTACATTAAAAAGTAGTTAATAAACTGTTCTTTCTACTAATAATATATCATATTTTAAGAACAGACTTGAAACTAACAAGTTACTGTTTCTTATACATTACTGAAATACTTTTTACAGGTTGTTCTGGGTCTTGCCGTAGCTGTCTGTCTCGTGGCAGTCGCTCACTGTGGATATGACAATGGTTTCAGTCAGGGAGGTAACAATGGTGGAAGAAGAATAAGCGGTAGCGGTCTTTCCATCGGAGGCGGAAGCGGGAAAAGACGCATCGGGGGCGTCGGGTCATCTATCAATGGTGGAGGCAGCTTCAACAATGCAAACGGCATCCATGGCAGAACCAACGGTTTCAATGGCAGAAACAACGTTGTCAGCGGTAACTTTAACAACCGCAACGTTGGTTTCCAAGGAAATAATTTTAACAATGGCGTAAATGATTTTCATGGAAACAATGGAGGAAACTTCAACAACTTTAACAGTGGTTCTGGATCGGGCTTCAAAGGCGGAAACAACTTCAACGGCGGAGTGAATTCCAATGGTTTCAACAACGTCCATGGTGTTGGAAGGAACGGGGGTGTTATCGGTGGGAGTAGCTTCAACAACGTCAATGGTGGCGTAGTAAACAGAGGCCTCAGCGGTAATTTCAACAACGCCCATGGTGTCGGAAGGAACGGAGGAGTCATCGGGGGTAACTTCAATGGTGCCGGAAGGAGTGGAGTCATCAGCGGTAATGTCGGAGGTAACTTCAACAACGTCCATGGTGTTGGAAGGAACGGTGGTGTAGTCAGCGGTAACTTCAATAACGTCAACGGAGTCAGCGGTTCCGGTTTCATCGGGGGAAACAGCGGAAGAGTAAACAACTTTAACAACAATGGATTCAACAACGCCAACAACATCCATGGTACAAGTGGAACTGGAATCAACGGCTTTAACGGCGTATCCAATGGTAACAACTTCCACGGCACAGGAGGATCTGGAATCAATAACTTCAACGGCGTTTCCGGTGGTAACAACTTCCACGGCACAGGAGGATCTGGAATCAATAACTTCAACGGCGTTTCCGGTGGTAACAACTTCCACGGCGCAGGAGGGTCTGGAATCAACAGAATCAACGGTGTATCCAATGGTAACAGCATCCATGGCGGCAGACAGACCGGCGGTAACTTCAACAATTTCAATTCCGTCAGCGGATCTGGTTTCCACGGCGCCAACAACGGCGGTAACTTCAACAGAGTCGGAGGAACTGGCTTCAGCGGAACTAACAACTTCAATAACAACGGCTTCAATGGAGTCAGTCAAGGAAACTTCAACAATGGAGGAAAGAACTTCCGTGGCGGAAATGCTGGCGTCAACGGTGGTAACCGTGGCAACAATGGTATCGCTCTTTATTAATTGATTTATTGGAAAATTGCGATTTGAAGGTGTATGAATAAATTATAAAATATATTCATGGCATATATTTTGTCTTAATTTGGTGTTAAGATACATTCACATCAATGCCAAGTTCGTGATCATGATGATGCAAATAAGAATGGAACAGTGATAACCGATAAAAGAAAAACGTTCACTATCACTTTTTATAAAGTTTTATCAATGATATTAGTTTTCGTAATCATTGAACCAAGGGAAACATTATATTGGAATATTGTTCCTGCAACAATTTCTAAAACCCACCGAAGAGATGGTATTCCAAGAAACATACGTCAGTTTTAGTTTTCAATATTTACCAAAGATGATACTAACTTCATTCTTCATACCAACAGCCGAATGATCTTTGCCAGACAAGTTAAGTTGCCTATTTGCAAGTTATATTCAGAAAAGAATAACCTCCATGTACCTACAGAAAAAACTTTATCAAATCTATAATGAAGTACATAAGCATAATTTTCGAATAACATTAATTCTAGGTAATAAAAATAACAACAACAGAAGGAAAGTCTCTTGATTTATATTTCATATCACCTATAATTAATACCTATAAATTTTAGAGGGCATGTAAAAGTTCTTTAAAACACAAAATTGTAAAAGTTATGACAAATAATCGCTTTTATTCGATGTCAGTTTGTTCGTCTTTTCACTATTCAATTGTTCTACAACTCGTCTTTAAACCGTAAGCCTCGGATAGCAACAAACTACACTGTTAAAAAAAACACACGCAAAAAAGATTTTGATAATGTTGGACTCGTTTAAAAGCATCCAATATGATACAACATTAATATATTTTTCCATGAAAGCATCGATGTATATTTGTTTACAGTTACAGTTCCAAAATGGTACTATTTTAACTTTTTGTTTTGTTTGAAAAGCATTTAAAGATGTTTTCACAAAAACCTTGTTAAGAAAAAAATTCAACAACTTGAGAGTAAGAGTAGGCAAAACACATGTATTATCTTTAGCCATAAAAGGCATATGCTGTTTCTCATTGCATGGAAAAGGGATCTTCATTATGTCACAGGGATCTCTACACCCGGATCAACCACAGGCTCCATCCTCTATATACAACCAAGTAGACTACAAAATGCATCCACGTTTTGACATAGAATTCCAACAAAACATTTTTCAGCCAAGAAGGCTAGTTATCATCCCTCTTTTGAGAAGCGTCAAATCATGAAACCGCAAAAACATGAACCTAAAAAACTGTTGAAAAAAATGTGGTTTAGTAATGAATACTAATTTCGTCTCTTTTGGATGAAAAGTAACGTGTCAGAAGACCGTTTACCGTAAGAAAATTTCAATTCAATATTTGTGACGGTACCATTGTTTTAATTGCAATAATATTTCCTCAATGATTTGATTTAATACTTAAACACGGGAATTTGACAAGAATAGGTACTCGACATCGAAAGTCAACTGACGTCAATATCTGACTGACAGAGGGAGATTACCCACCATTATACATGTTAAATCTTTAAATGACATTTATAAATATCAGAATTGAATTCTGATGAATGACATCCGCGTTAACGTCCCAACAAATCTTAGGCACATGTACAAATAGCCTACTCATACTCGTGTTGGTTAACTCTTTGTCTACAGACATATCAAACTGCACCTACTTACCCTTTCAATTACATGACATATTGCATCTCAAGGTTGAATAATAAATTCATTGAAAAGTGACCTTTGCGTTTCTTGTTTTGAAGGGTGATTCAAAACGCTCTTATCGAATTATTAATACGCCATGAATACAATCGATATTTTATCTGTTCACAATATATATAGAATTGAGGAGAATGTAAAAATTCACTTGAAATCCTTCCCCCGCAAGACATAATTTGAGTACTTCTCCATCTCAATCATACTGGCTAATGCAAGTTGTGATGCATTGTGCCAGAAGTCTTTAATTATACTGAACTTTCATCAATGATAGGTAGCTACCTTCATGATTTTCTAATTGAACTATCAAGTTCTGACACAGTACGCTTAAGAACTACCGGTACCATCAACAGTATTACGAAACGCAGAAAGGTACATCTGTGCCAGTGACGGAGATTAAAGAATTTATACTTCGCCAGAGAAGATGTTGCTGTATCATCGTTACGAATAAGTTTCTGAAAGGCTGGCAGACAAAGCACCTCACGCAGACTGTCGTTGTGCAGTGTGTTTGTAACTGCTACAGAATATATTACCTTGAAATATTATTTGCGTAGATAAACGATGTAACAAGAGAATTTCGACTGCACAGCTTTTAGAATTAAGGACTTTCGTTTAGCTAATCATAGGCACTTTTAATTTGTCATCGCGGTTGAATTAGGTTGCCCTATATAGTCGCAATTAAGAATGGAAATCGGTCATGTTGAATGTTCTGATTAACCCTTTCATTGCATGTCAGTTTAACATGTATTAGTTTCTTTTCCATTTCTCAGTTCACAGAAACTTTAGTGCGGTCGACAGTCTATAATTTCGTAAACTAAGTTAGATGTTGGAGGGTACCAGATTGATTGTGAAGGGTAAATATCATCAAATCGAATGAATGGAATGAGTTTTTATAAAAAGAATTTATTCTTATTGCTTCATGTTTTCACGCTAAAATGAAAATACTCGAGAATAAAAACAGTTTCATATCGTCACATTTGATGAAATTTTCTCATTATTTTCCAAATTGTTTTTTCTAATGAACAGCAAGGATTCCAACGCTGTTTCCATGATAACCGTTTCCGTGTCCGTAGCCACCATATCCATAGCCAACACGTCCAAGACTGCCGTGAGCAACACCATGACCGTAGACGCCGTTAATTCCGAGACCATGTCCATTGTAGAGACCACGTCCGTAGCTAAGACCGTGTCCGAGACCATGTCCGTATCCTAAACTGTTGCCGTGAGCGACTCCATGGCCAAGACCATGTCCGTAACCTAAACCGTTGCCATGAGCAACTCCAAGACCGAGACCGTGTCCGTATCCGGTGCCAAGAGCGACTCCAAGGCCAAGACCATGTCCGTATCCGCTCCCATGAGCGACTCCAAGGCCAAGCCCATGTCCGTAACTTAAACCGTTGCCATGAGCAACTCCAAGACCGAGACCGTGTCCATATCCGTTGCCATGAGCGACTCCTAAGCCAAGACCATGTCCGTATCCGAATCCATTGCCATGAGCAGCTCCTAGGCCAAGACCATGTCTGTAGCCAAGGCCAACGCCGACACCATGTGCGACGCCGTGTCCATAGCCGAGACCTCCGTAGCCGTAGCCGTTACCGTGTCCTACTCCGTTGTATCCGTAACCATTTCCATAGTAACCACTGCCGAGAGCGGAGGCACAGAAAGCCAGGAGAACGGAGATAGTGACCTGAAATGATTAAATATAAACCTTCATATTTGATGGGTGTCGGCATCTTAAATCTGTTGAAATAATGAAAGTAGAATTTTGGTTAAAAAAAAACTATTTTTGAAAGATAGCCTACAATGGCCATTACATTATCTAAAGCACTTCGATTCTTTAGAAACGTTACGAAGAGGTTCAACCCCGACAAAAATCGTTATCTACATTAACTCAAATGTAAGTTATACCAAGTTTCTTATAAGGTTTCATTAGGACAACGAAAGTTTGTGTTCGTAAATTCAAACACGAGAATACACTAGCATTGATAAAGTATAGATATGCCGATAGTAATTTAACTACACTAAAATGCTCGAATTTTCCTACCTTCATCGCGAGTCTTGTGGGAATGAGTGAATGAGACTACCGAGGTAGTACTGGTGTGATTCTTATACCAAATTCCTAACAGCCCAAGTCTCATCAAAAAGCAAATAAAATAAGGTTAAGTTGAATTAGATGAAACGCTCCGATTGATATTCTTTTGTCATTCAACAGTAGCTTCCATAAATGAGCCTCCTTCAATTGGCCCGTTGAATATTTATGGTTTTACTATGAAGAACCATTCTCGTTCAAACGATTACATCACATTTACGCCCCATCATAAATGGTATTATACGTTGACTCCATAATTAGTTATCTCATTTACTGCCGGAAACCTTATTGAAAGGTATAGGTATCTTGCTGTATAATAAAATTAACTTCGTATTATTTGAACTAAACGAGCACACATCATTATCACCCTTAATCGTATATTTAGAAATGTTATTTAGGCTACTTTGAAACTTTAGACATAGAACATCCTCATTTTTCTGTAAATACAATTTTTTATTTCCTATTTGATTATATTAGGGTTTTTTTTATTGAAATGATATAAATGATAGAAAAGAGAATATTCACCCGAATCTAATGTTTAAGTTTTTAAGTAAGTATTATCATGCGTCTTCGCATCAAAGCAGAGGCTGATCATAGGTTGTATTCTTACTCTTATTCTTAATCATAGTTGAAAAGTAGAAAAAAAAGAAGATGAAATTTCACAAATTTGGAGCAAGGATTTCTGTATTAGTGAACGACGTTCACTAACCTACATGTATCTCTCTTTCTTGAATGATTAAAAAGTGTTCACAATAAAAAAAACGATATGTAGTTAAGATTCCTTTCAAAAAGTCTAATGAGTGAGTTATTGTTTAACGCCGCTCTGGCAAATTTCAGCCATTAGCGGCGTGTCAAAAAGTCTAAAAGCTATATCCAGATACGTGACGATACATTCTCCTGAAATTTAAACATCTGGATAATAAAAACCATTTTTGATTTCAATTGATTTGATACCTAATAAAATATACATAAAACACTTATTTCTACATTACTAAATATCGTAAAGACGAATATACATCACTTCTTTCAAAATGCCTACCAATGGTTATGTTGAATCGAAAAAAACGTAAATCTCCATGAGCGTATGTTACTGTACGGCACTCGTCATATTGAAGTAGTTCTATTTCTTATCTTCAGTGTGTATGTAAAAACACAATTTGAATGCTTAATATTCTTATCTATAATATTTTCAAACAATAGTTTTAATAATTTCTCCCGAAAGGATGATCTTCGAACAAGCTGCCCATGTAATTGTGTTCATATGCTTTCATATATGTATACCTTGCTACACTGCCGTGATCTCAAAGGGATTACGTAAATAATATATAAGATATAATGTGAAATAACTTTGGCCCTTATTTGTTATATATTATCGAAGATTGTATTACACAGAATTATTGATAGATATTAAGAATTCTACATCCTTTCTACATGACTCTTCTTTAAAGTTCTATCTACCGGTAATCAGCATCTGAATGTTGTTTGTACAATTTATCCCCAATTTAGGAAAAACATTGTTATTTCAACATCTCTTAAATCAACATATTTAAATCAAATAATGAATGAGTCAAACGCATGTAGCATCTTGTTTAAATTTCTTTTAGCAGTTGATAAAAAAATAAGAACCATTTCCTTTTTGGAAAATAACGGACTATCTATTTTATCTCCGTTCAATCATTTCTTCATTTCTCACTTCTGTAGATGTACATCTAAAATTATAAACATACTAATTCATAGGCTTTATTTTCACAACAAAAACGTATGGGATATACATAGGGATAGTATTAGGGATATATCTATGTAAGTTTTAAATTCATAAGTAATGATCTAATCCTTCATTGATATACATATCAATTAAAATCATAAGAATTCTAAATTCGCAAAACATTTTCCCGCTTCGTTTTCTAGTAGATTGACATTATGATTGTGGTGCGCTTATCAGTATGTTACTTGCATAATGTAAAGCCAAAACTGAGTTTCAACGAAGTGTCCATTAGATTTATGTTGTCCCTATTAGATATGCAGTCATTAGGGAAATGGGACCAGGTTTATGATGTGCTGACAAAGCGCCAATGGACAGTCGACCTCCTGGCAGTAAAACTCGTGGCTTTTAAAGGTTTAATGAGAATAGCCTGAGACCTAGGATATATAAGAGGTCGGTTCGGGAAGAACCTACACACTCGTCATATCCTCGTCCTTGAGTCACCACCAATACAAGAATGAAGGTACGTGCTTTATTGTCTTCAGTGACTATTTATTCCATTGTTGCAATCTTCATGCATTGACTGACAAGACATTGAAGAAATGTTTAATTATATCTAACGAAAAAGTTGATGGTAGATAAAAAAAATTTATAAATGTAATTTTTTGAACAATCACAAGCAAATGGTATTACAAAGTATAAAGTACATGTACACAAATCATGAGTTCATGAAGTCAAAAATCTGATGACATCACAATGTTATCACGATGTAAACTTTAAAAAGTCACCAGGTATTAGATTCATTGCTCTGTAAGTATAATGAAAAACTAAGGCAGTGATTTCGTTCAATCATGATCATTTCCCATTGTGAACTTATGAAAACTTCATCTGTATTATACATTGGATATAAAATTTCTCAATCGGGACACTTGTAACTATTCTTAACTCCTACTGATAAATTTTGAAATCCGCAGACGCTTGGATGACTTTGTCCTTTTTTTAAAGAAAACACTAAAATAATTTTAATTGTTCTACCTTCAGGTCACTATCGCTCTCCTCCTAGTTTTCTGTGCCTCTGCATTCGGCAGTGGATACTATGGCAACGGATTTAACGGAGTAGGACACGGTGCTGGCTATGGGCGTGGTCTTGGTTATGCCACTGGATACGGATACGGACATGGTCTCGGTCTTGGAGTAGCTCATGGCAACGGATACGGACACGGTCTCGGACTTGGAGTCGCTCATGGCGCCGGATACGGACACGGTCTCGGACTTGGAGTCGCTCATGGCGCCGGATACGGACATGGTCTTGGCCTCGGAGTCGCTCATGGCAATGGATACGGACACGGTCTCGGACTTGGAGTAGCTCATGGCAATGGATACCGACACGGTCTCGGACGTGGAGTCGCTCATGGCGCCGGATACGGACATGGTCTTGGCCTCGGAGTCGCTCATGGCGCCGGATACGGACATGGTCTTGGCCTCGGAGTCGCTCATGGCAATGGATACGGACACGGTCTCGGACTTGGAGTCGCTCATGGCGCCGGATACGGACATGGTCTTGGCCTCGGAGTCCCTCATGGCACCGGATACGGACACGGTCTCGGCCTCGGAGTAGCTCACGGCAACGGATATGGACACGGCCTCGGACTTGGAAGCGCATACGGAGTTACTGGACGTGTTGGTCTCGGACATGGTAACGGTTACTACGGAAACGGCGTTGGACTCCTTGCAGTTCATTAAACTTATCATATGCCAATGTAAATATTGTGTTGGTTTTTGCACTTTTTTATTCAATAAAATATGACGACTATACCCTGGAAGCCTTATTTCATTTTTATTCAAGTTAAAGTATATTTTTAAAGTTCTTAGGTCAGGTTAGGACATAGTATTTCCTAATTAGGTGATAGTTATGTCTTAATTAGGCGATGATTAAGTCCTAATTAGGTGATAACTATTTAGGACATACTATCTTCTAATTAGGAGATAGTTTCTCCTTATAAGTTGATAGTTATGTCTAATAAAACAACAATTAAGTCCTAATTATGTGATGGTATATCCTAAATAGGGGATAAAAAAGTTTTGACTGTGGCACTAGGATGCTTCCGTAAGATTCCACATCTATGGTCAAAGCACTAATTTTCTGAAATGACCTCCATGTAAATATAGTCGCGATCGGTATACTGTAAAATTGAATCTTTACAACTAGAATCTTTGCTTTTTATATCCATCTTAATAATTGTGAACTAAATTATTCAGAAGCTTGAAATATGATTTACAAATTTCTTTCGAAAGCCATTGAAGTTGATGAAGAATGACCTTGATAGTTTGAGGAATCTCATTATTATTTAGTTGAGGTTTGATATCTTTTTGAATTTGCATTTATCGTAATCTCAAAAGTGTAAGAATCCTGCAGCCACATGCACTTCTATTATATACCTTGTTGGTGTAATGCATTTACATTTGCCAGTCACGTTTAACCAAATGATGTATGGATTGTTACATAAATCTGTGACGTTGTATAATCATCTGAAATTATTAATACATGTATGTCATACTCAAATATAATATCTTTTTTATGTGAAATGTTGATTGCATTATGTAAAAAAGTTCAGGTGGACCTGCAGTATTGAACATATCCGTTCGATGATGACATGCACTTTTAGTTTGATGCTTTACATCAAGTAACCACTTGCTAGTTTCATACATGTATGTCTCTTGAGTATATGAAGTGTAACGTTGATATATCGAACAACAACTTGTTTTGATACAATATAAGTACGTGTCAATTATATCTTAAATCTAACATGTATTTGGTCAAATATGCCTCAAATCCATTGCACCTCAATTACGTTCTTTAGAAACAATGATCAATGTCATCAAAATCGAAAGTGTAATCACCTCTAGAGATTCATGCCAGTTACATATTGAAGAAACGTAACATTGTTTCATTCGGCATCGCACTACATTTATCTGCAATAGTACAAAATCTTGTACCTTTTCGGGTCGAGTCACTTGTGGGATTTTAACCTATACCCTCAGAGTCAAATACCTCCGGCAGCATTGACCATACCAGCAGCTAACCAGCTCGCCTACCTCGCCTTGACAAAAAGCACCATGCTTTTGTTACTTTCAATTCCTCTCTCATAGATGTTATAAAACACAGCTACCGATTACACCCTTAATGTCAATAAACACCTGAACAGCATTCTAGCCTTCTGTATCAGAATGTGAATAAAATCAGGCTCATGAAGTGAATGAATAAAGAAGTACAGACGAAATAGTGTTGCGATATATATATATATATATATATATATATATATATATATATATATATATATATATATGTTATCGATTGTTCTGTTACCTACGACCAAAAAATATGAGTGGTAATGAAAAGAGACTATTTCATAGTTTTATCATTGGTCTATGTAAGGAAGTGATATTTACACCAGCGGGGCTCCTTGGTGAAGATATCACCCCCATCTGTTTTTTTGCAAGATGGATTTTGGTTTTATTAACGAATGGATTATTTCCGTCCTTATGATTGGCCCTTTTGGTCACATGACAGCATTACTGTCAAGCGATGTCAACCTGTGTGATATTTTGTTCGGATCAGTAACTCAAAATCATAGAAATGTATTTCTTTTACTCTTTCCTGATCCAAAAAACAACAAACAGAAGACACTTAACCGTTCTCATTGAAATTAGTAAATGAGCTTTATTGGTCAAAAAGGCGTGTACTGTTTGCTTTTGTTTTGATGTCAGGACAACTGATAAGCCCCACCTCTATATTGGTTGATCCCTTTCTGCATATTCTATATATATTGTGTGTCGGACACGAATTGACTTACTTTCCCTGAATATGATAGGGACCAGTAATTTTTTAATTGTTAAAAATGTTTTACACCATTTAATTATCATTTAAAAATGTATATACATTATGCAATAAATTGATTAACTTATCATTAACAAGGATACCATCTATATGGCAAGTTTTACCTCTATTGTATTATTATCAAGATTGAAAGACATAGCGAGATAAAACCACAGAACGACTGTTAAAGGAACAGTTCTGGAGACACATGAACATTCTATACGGATTTGGCCATGTACTTTAAATTAGAAATATTTTACGACGACTTTTACTGATCAACCGACTTGCATTGCTTTGTTAAAAAGTGATGGTCCCTATCCAATAATAATTCCTGAAAGCAAATTAGAAAAAATATCAATGCTGTGGCTAGTTTGTGTTGCTCTTAATAGGACATATCATGATCGTGTGAAACACCTTTTCTAAATATATTACCCTACAGTTACCCTGACCCTCAATCTAATGTGGCACGTATTTTTGTGTCGTCGCTGTATTTAGAACCAACAGATGTGGAATGGATGGGTTCCGACACATTTGATATATATTTAGATGTTTTAAAATATTCATCCTAAATGTATACGACGAATATTCGATCAGCGCAACAAGAAGCACATATCCACATGTGGGAGAGTATTGCATATCATTAGATGACGTCATCAAGATCATGTTTTATCTGATAGTAGGAGGCGCACCTTAAACCTCCGAACTACCTTATATAACAATCCTAACACCTCCGGATAAAAATAACTTTCGGAAATCCCTTAAACTCCGTACTTCTCGTGTCATACCTTCAGTCAAGCCATCGCTTTGTCTTTGTGACTGTGCGGAATTAGAGTTACGTCCCTTCTGTATCAACAATGGCAGACGACACAACAACGAGAAGAAAGAAACGGTAGTTGAAGACCTATTTCTTATAATAAAACATTTTAAGACGTCAGACTCGGTTAAGATAAATGATTGGAATAACCTCACTTGAAGTCAATAATCGTTTATCACTGTATAAGCCTATATTCTATTGCTATGCATACACAATACTTTGTACTGAAAGGCAAACAGATAATTCAACGTATTAAACTGATACTTGAACACATCTTATTCATGTTATTAATATTAGTTATATGAATTGTGAGTGTAGTACATACATTACTTTTCTAGGGTCCATCTTTGTATCTAAAAAAAAACCTCATATCAAGCCTATATTTGCTACATCTTTTCTTTTCCAGTTCTGACTTAGTCTGAGGAGAGGGTTCTGATGTTACACTAAACCAAATACAAGAAATACAAAAAACGAACATAGAAAATGAAAAATTTATTGAAGTGGCAACCTTATTTTGTGATAGATGTTTTTTCACATATTTACAAAAATGATTTCAATAGCAAGCTCTAATGGAGGGCGAGGAGTCCGTTGCCGTGGTAACCGTTACCGTAGTAACCGTTTCCGAAACCAACACGTCCGGCACCAAAACCAAGACCATGTCCGTATCCGGCTCCGTGGACTCCAAGTCCGAAACCATGTCCATATCCTGCTCCGTGGACTCCAAGTCCCAAACCATGTCCGTATCCGGCTCCGACCCCATGTCCGAGACCAACTCCTACACCAAGACCATGTCCGTATCCGGCTCCGGCTCCGTGGACTCCAAGTCCGAAACCATGTCCATATCCTGCTCCGTGGACTCCAAGTCCCAAACCATGTCCGTATCCGGCTCCGACTCCGTGTCCGAGACCAACTCCTAAACCAAGACCATGTCCGTATCCGACTCCGTGGCCGAGACCTCCAAAGCCGAGGCCATGTCCGTAGCCGAAGCCTACACCATTGGCTCCGTAGCCGAGGATATTTGAACCAAGAGCAGTGGCGCTGAAGGCCAGAAGAAGAGCGATGGCAACCTGAAAACAGAAAAGTTAGACGATATGACGTAATGTACATGTCAACTTCTCTTGCCCGGCATGAACGCGCTTGTCTGCATTGATTCATTACGCCTTGTTGCATTATGAAACTTTTCTTTGCACACTCTTTAGCCTACCATATCAGATATCTACAGGAATTTGCTATCTATTAGCGATATAAGCACAATCCAATGCAGCAGGGCATACATTTGGCTATATGTTGATTTTGACAGAACTTAATCGAGAAAAGTGATGATCTCTATCCCTGATTCTGCCTTCACAACAAAACCTGGCTTAAGCATACATTGCAGTTGTTTACCAGTGGGGTATCTGATTAGAAGTTTATCAAGATTGTTGTGGCCGACCTGTTTATAAACCAAGAATTTTACATTTTACCGTCCTCGCATTGCCCAGAACATTAAACAGAAAGGCGCAGAATAAAACACTTGAGATACTAATGTTAACCAGGAACATTTTTGTAGCTTAACATAGGTCAGACGGAAATATATGACCCAGGGAATGCATTAAGCAAGTGTGGTGCGATGCATAAAACATAACATTTTTTGGATGAAAGGATGTTTGCCAGAAGGTGTGCCGTTTCTGGCATTGTCATTTCGCGTGTGAGACGATAAACTCTCAATGGCTTCGAAACGGCATATCGCTTGATCATTTGTGGTTAGAAAAGTACTGAGTTACTTTCAAAAAAGTTACTTTGTAAACACTCTTAACTTTGATGTTTGATGATGAACAAAACATTTATGAACATTTATGCTTCCGGGCATAACGCCTATGTTTATAATTACCTCCATAACAGGACACTACATGTACTTAGATAATACGCTTGCCAATTCATGTAACCAATAGTATTAGCTTTTTAAAACACAATTAGAGAGTAACGTCACAGACCACAATAACTTGGTCTAGTATTAGCACTTTTGTAACAAAATCATGAGAAATAATATTTCGAAGGTTCGAAAATCGAACTGACTTTCTGACCTATAGTTGGACTAAAGTGAAATGCAACACAGAAGTCAGGATATTCTCAATGAACCCATACGAAGTAAGCTCTGTCCTTCCACTATCATATTGGAATATTTCTTTCAATAAATCTTACCTTCATGTTGATGTGATGGGTTTGGTCACGTTGAGGAGAGGATCAGCGTACTGAACTAACTATACCTTCCCTCTTATATACTCTTCATCTTCAAACCCTGCTACTTAAAATTGAATAAAGAGACTGTATTTTGCTGACGTTTAACAGTTCACCGTCCATCACTCACGCTTTTGGATGCTGATCATAAAAACTTTTCAGGGGCCTCATTTTATAATCCTCTCTTGCATGTCATTGTGTGATGGCAATAATTCAAAGCTAGAAACACATTACCCAACTCTAATTGATTCTGGACTGGCAGTAACTTTTTATGGCGTCTTTAACTTAGGGGTGAAGCGGGAAACATGAAAGAAAGGATTTTTACTATCTCTGAATTTACTCCATGGCTTAAAAGTACAGTGATTATGCATTTTTTTCAACCAAAATGGAATCTCGACGAAAGTACGTAAGTCACATAAGAACTTAGGAGGGGTAGGGAAATATGTGATAATTAAACTTAGATTTAAAGTTTGACAAGGAAGGACAGTTACGTACAAAAAAGAAATAAAGGCCGAATCTTTTATAAGAAAGCACATTTGAATTTAAAAGATTTTAAGCTTTTCAAAGACCCGGAGACAATTTCGTTGGATTTTCTTTTGGGAATAATGTATTATAATTAACAGCCAAAATTGGATTTCAATTCAGACAAAATAACAAATCATATCATAATTTGTGATTTTACAGTTTATCTTTATACAATTACCATGTTGTAATTAGACTAAATGAGACAATAATGATTATTGTTACTGATATTTTAAGATCGATTACCTTGCATTTGAAACAAAGTCGGTATCAGAAAACATTCCAGTTATCACCTGAATATGAATTTGAACAAAATGTATGCCTTTTCTGTGATACAACACTCTTTCTGATTTTCTTTATATAATTATATACCATTTTTGAAAATTTTAGTTGAGAAATTCCTGCAATTTCCTCCTTAATTTTAGCCAAAGATCCTTTGAAAACCAATCAAATTGGTTAAACTCAGATCAAAAAGTGGTATATTTGTTACAGAAGTTACATAAGAATAGAAGACATTAGTTGTTAGGAAAGAATAGTTGCGTGTTGATGTCATCATTACCAAATCATGTTCAATTAAAACAGAGTTGACTTTAGCGTGGAATATTGAAAATTATATTCTCTTTAATAAAAAATATCATCGAACATCATTCCAAATGGTTTAAGTATCAAACTCTATTAAGAAATGAGAGAATTATTGTTTCTATCCGTCCAGTATGTGATAGAGTCGTCGCCCTGTCACGAAATGTAGAACGTTGATTTGATGCAATCAAATTTAGTTGTGCAATCAACGACGCCGTTTCAAAAGTTATCATTCAAATCGCCTAAGTTATTTCCGTAAGCTTTCCAAAAGCTAGACTTTTTTCGAAGATGCACCTTGCACTTTGAGTCGTCTTTACAGAACTCAAACGCCTCATTTTGCAACTGTTTCGTTGCACAGGCCTGTTTGACAACAAATATGTTATTTATGCATTCGTTGTTTTCATTGGCTGTAATATAGCCAGGTAGTTTAAGTTACAATATTGTCCCGCTAGGGGAAACTGCAGGAAGCCCGAGATTAAGACGGAGGTTGTATATGAATTTATGACGGAGCTACCCCTTTTGGGAGAGAATGTCCCCAAGGTACTTTAGATGAAAACCGCTTAAATATGATTTGGGTAAAAAAAAGAATAACCAACTCAAATCTAGGAATTACGGTTTATCTGTTCCTCGTGAATTATTTTGATACACTCCTCGGTAAGCTCAGAATTTATAACAACAACCACTCGGGATAGATAACCCCTATTTTCCCCGCATATTGTTGATTATCCTTATATTGTTCCAAGCATCGATGCATTTTCATAGCAGACCAGTTACTAAAACAGAATATTCAAGATCAAGACCAGAGTCAATAGTACGATGGGAATATGAAAGAGGTTACTCATATACAATATCATGTAACCCATTTCATATTTCCTACGCTTCACCTGATGAAGGCGTAAGCATTTACTCCTACACGTCGTGAATTTCACAACAAATACATTGTTATCCAAACAATTTTGCCTTTCTGTTGCCCACAAAGAGCCAATCCGTGATATTTATAACATTTTATTTACCTTTGATACGAACCTAAATATCATATGTGGTGACATAAAATCAAAACATCTTAACTTTTCATAGCCAAAAGACATATATATGACAAATACTGGTTTTCCATGAAAATCTAAAAACAGCCTTATAAATGCACAGAGGTGTAGATATCACGTCCAATATACATGTATGCTAGTTCTATAACCTAACAAAAACTATCAACTCCTAACTGTCCTCCTGGCTGTTTTAGATAAGTCTCCAAAATTACGTTTGACTATTTAACGCGCGCAACTGTTCGGTTTTCGATCATAATTGCGACGTTCTACCTTCATATTGTCACTGTGAAAAAACGATAAGCTTTAATATGTGTTTTCTTTGGTAACAGTCGATACTTAGCGATCAAATGACACCATTGATTAAGTTTGGCATATATGACTCCAACAACTCACGGAGTGGCTCTTTAAAAGACTTCTTCTTAGTTACACCTTCCATGAAGCGCCACTAAAATCAAATCCCTTGACTTAACAAGATTTATTGATACAATATTAAAAGCGTGTCCATCTCCATAGTTGTAAGCACATTATGTGCAATTTGAAAATTAAAACATCAATTTGCAGATGGGATTAGAAATGATATAATGAGAAATATCTTTCATTGACTTTGGGAACCATGTATATGGGGTGGGAACAATATCGCTTTCTGCTGGACAAAAACAGAGAGAATGTTTGTGTATGGAAGGGAAATGGTTCCATTAGTGAAGTATAAGTATGTTTTCAAAGTAAGCAAACTATTCGTACTCTAGCAATATTTCAGATGTGATTGCATGTAGTTTTCCTTCGCACCATTTGACCTTATCAAAGTATGTTACAAGGATCCTTGAAAGAGAATAGAACCCTTTCATTCTATTATGAGTTTTTATGCATGTTAGTATATACAACGAAAAAGATAGATGACATTGTAATTTTGTGTTTTTATATATACCATGGCGTAAGAAAATGCATATTGTAAATTTGTGAAAAAGATGTCACAGATATGATTGATATCAATAGGTCATAAACAGGCACTGGTTTCATGTTACTTAAACAACGCAATATATGGTATCTCAGCCATTGGTAGGTAAACACCAACATAATGCATTATTATGAAAAGCTTATCTCGTTGGAATGATATCATAGTTATGTGTTCTAAAATTATGATCTTGTTTTGATACGATTGCCTTCTATGAGAAGGCTTACAGCGATTTACTCTTCAGCATTTTCATGTAAGTACATTCAGTTGATGCTGTAAAACAGACAAACAATGTTTCATACTTTCCATGTAAATGACATTTGCACTTAAATGTACAGTCTTATTAAATTCGACCATGTTCTGAGTAATAACGGTTTCAAAATATTGACTTTTTAGAGATTTGTCCTCGATCTTTCTTGGGCTTTCTTCCTCACATGTGAACCCCTGCTATAAAGTTATTAACATTCTCTAACAATATTTTCACTGAAACATGTTAAGAAAGTTTCATGCTCATAAATACCATAATTAGTCCGAACTCTTTTGTCTTCGAAAAAAAGATATATTTCTAAACCATTCTGTTATTTCTCTTGCAGGGTCATCGTAAACTATATTGCAAACATTTAACGCAATTATTTCATAAAGAAGTAATTCAATTATATTTTACAGTGACAGTGGGTTTATTACAATATATGATTTAAGAAAACTTAATTATATGATAAAGTCTTTTTTTTTTATATGGTTGAGATGAATGGTAAAGTACATTGTTGTTTCGCATCTAAATACGGATGAAGTCTCTTAGATGTCATGTGACGTGCAAATTAACTAAATGTACTATGTTAAACTGCGAAATAATCAGTAGTTATATCGCAAAACGTAAAACTATACCAAAAATTCCCATGGGAAACAATATTTGACGTCTAAACAGAACGGAAACTTAACAGCCGTGTTATAGAAATGTTTATTTTGAATTTTGAACATTAAGATATTAACGAAAAGTAAGCCATTGTGTCCGGCTCCTCTGACATACTGTTAAACAAAATGGACAAATTTATTATTTGGTGCAAATATATAACTGCAATACACAACCTGAATACCTATTGATGATATCATATATATCTATATATCATTGGTGAACTCATGCCTTTTAGCGAATAAATCTAATTCTGTACTAGGCTTAATATATTTTCCTATATGAATAATTGAACACCTCCCATAAGCATGTTTCAGTCACTGAATACATAATAACAAAAGTTTTGGAGTTTCATTTTTTATTGTAAAGTAAGTTTAAGAAAAACAAAAGGATTCAAACACGTTTGAAAATGTTCAATAGTAGCCACGGTATCCGGCACCACGTCCGTAGTAACCGTTGCCATAGTAACCGTTGCCGCGTCCGTAGTATCCACCGTTGTAAGGGCCAGCGTATCTTCCGTAGCTGCGTCCGTAGGCAAGACGGTTTCCGTATCCGTAGCCGGCTCCAACTCCGTGTCCGACACCATATCCGTGTCCGAAGCCAACTCCATGTCCGGCATGACCGAGGAATCCAACTCCATGACCGAGAACTCCAACTCCATGTCCGGCATGACCGAGAACTCCAACTCCATGACCGAGGACTCCAACTCCATGTCCGGCATGACCGAGGAATCCAACGCCGTGTCCTAAGAGTCCGAATCCGTGTCCGACTCCATGGAAACCGGCGCCGTTACCATAGTAACCGGAAGCGTAAGCGCAGGCGAAGAGGGCAAAGACGAGAGCAAGAGAAGCCTGTCGGGAGAAAATAGAGATGAATCATGATTCTGTTTATCATTTTTATCAATATCAAAAGGTGAAGGGAATGGTTACATAGAAGGGATGTTCTATAGACAACCCCTGTGAAGATTACGTGACTTACTCTTGTAACTGTGAATTTGCATTTCATGAAGAAAAACGTTGAATACGTGAAAGTATAAAGACTTAGATTCTAACTACAATTATGTAAATGTTGACTTATTTGATTTATCTGGATTGTTCAAATTTCTAGTATTCCGTCCACATAAGGGATGACTAGTGTACAGATCAATAAATTGTAGATCATATTTACTTTTCTGATAGTTGATTCCACGGGACAATTTTGATAAAATTCTGAAGCAATCCATATATCTTTCTAATTCAAAATCCGAAAGAAAATCTATGCGCGAACACATATAAAGTACAAGTGACCGCGCCTCCATTCAATACATCTTATTTGCAAATTATTATTTGAATGCCAAGTAGTTTGGATGCACTGTATGAACAAATTTATACTTGACATCAAGCGTGCTGTTAAGACTGAATGTAAAAGCGGAATCCTCTCGGAAACAGAGAATCAATTTCTTGCAAGGTTATCGCAACCCAGGAGCTGTGTAATGCAACATGTGGAACTACAGTATTTTGTACAAATCAAAGTGTATAATGATTGAAAACAAATTCAGCACGACCGACTGAAATAACTACATGTTATTAGGGACGTCAGCGAGAGCTTCTTAAAAGTTAACTGTGTCTTCTTTTCAACCATAACGACGATAATGATTAGGATGATTATCCTAATGATGATGTTATTAATTGCTAGTATGAACGAAAGTTAAAAGAAATTGCAATAACGCTTCACTTAGCATGATAAACGTTTCCTAAAGCAGAAATACTGATGTTGGATACAAGCATAGATCTCTTACCTTCATGATGCTGGTTGGTGTGAGGGACCTCGGTGAAGTGAGGATCTTTGGAGTCCCTTATATAGGACCCGTCTACTGGTCAACATTAATTAATTGTCATAAAATCCACCGACGTATTCATAGGATCGTGAATTTTAGAACTCGCATCTCTTTATTTAACAATAACACTAGCCTCTAAATATTCAACATGGCGTTTAAGGAGGCAACATGACCACACGGTGGTGTACATGGATCATGACCATGCGTCCAGTTCGCTCATCCATTGGCACATTAAAACCATAAACCAGAACGAGTGAGAGTGCGGCGATACAAAATTGCTTATGTGAGCATTTCAGCTACTTTGTGAAACATTTGTCTTTCTCAAACATTACGTTTGGTTAGTCTGGTGTAAAGGATCATTCTTATATGATATATAAGAATAAAGTTCCACAAATTACTTAAACCGAAAAAGGTAAAACTTCTTACATTATGGCTGTTTTTCTAAAACCAAACTTGCCTGGATAATAGTTTGAAGTTTATTTGTCGGTCTATGTGCTAAACTTTTTTGGAGAAATTTTACTTTTGACCATATGGCTATATTTACTGAAAAAAGCTCTATTCTCATTGTCGTAAACGTCGTTTATGGTTTATAACACGCCAAAACTGCTGTAGTGATTCTTTTAGTTTTGTTTTAAAATTGATACAAATTGATAAAATCTTAATACCCAGTAATTATATTGATACACATGCAACATAAACATAAATATGAGAATCACTTGAAAGGTGTCCTAGTCTCTGGACTCAGGAATTCAACTAAATATTTGTTAACAGAACAGTTTAAGCCCTATACAGAAAACTAAGACAGTGCACTTAACTTGCGTTTGGGAGTATAGTTTACCGAATCCGTTTTTCTTGTTCACTTAAGCTGCTCTTATTGGTTAGAAGAAAAGATTTTCCATTTGTATCTAAGTCGTTAATTGCTATTTGTTCATTATTTAGGAAAATATTAAAGTTGATTTGCTTTCAAGTATATTACACAATACTGGTGTTTCCCCGGATTGAAAAAAGAGGTATTTTTTCTTAAGCAGGACAAATTCATTGAAAACAGGGAACGATTTCATTCAATGTGAAACGTTCATACAAATCTATATGTAATTTCGTACCAAATGAAAATGGCATAACCTTACATTCTTTAAAGAGTTTTCTTTATATGATTTTCCAAAACACATGTATTTTATATGTTCTTTGATTGTTATGAATAAAATGTCATTATAATATCGCTCGTGTTTTATGAAAAATGTATGAGTTAGGTTTCCAAACCTCTGCATTTAGTTTGACATGTTCAAGTATGAAATGATGCTTTTGTACCCGCCTGTTCGTAAGTACTTAGTAATTCAACTACTGATCCTTCATCTGACTAAAAGGTGTTCAGTGGGTTTATCCCATTGTAACAGATCGAAGATGGATCATGATTTTTCTGACCTTTCTTTCTCCAGTTTATATTATTTTGTCTTCTATACCAAATATACAAGGTAATGCTGAGCGTTTTAATCATATGAAGCATTGTTAAATGCACAAATATTGAGGCAACATTGTAGAAAACTACAAATATAAGTATATTTACTGTAAAATGTACAATTAACACAATGAAAAGGGGAAATGATTAATTAGTGCCTCAATCAAAAGCTGCTGTTTTGTTTTAACAGTGATAAGATAGCAGTGACTCGCCTCATGGATACAATTTGTAGATAAACTTTATCGAAATCACTTTGAAAAGTCAATTCAAAATTATCGAGATTTTTCAAACTCAAAGAACCATACATAAAATATAAGTGACGTCGTCTTTGATGTTCTTTATCTTTTATAATAAAACTAAAACTATAAATAATTATAGTATTCAATAGAAGTTTTAAAACCTTGATAGGATTATTTAATTGGTGTCTGATAAACTATTTGGAAAAAAGATACAAAACAAACTTTCCAATAAATACTTCTTCACTCTTAAACATGTTAAACACACTGCTACTCAATCATATGACTTGTTTGCCTCAAATTTGGAAAAGAAAAGGTTTTATTTCTTGTCACACTGACTATCAGACTCGGTCACGATAGTTTTCATTCGAATACTTCACAGAGACATCATAGCTAAGTGCAGTTAAGACGTAACAAAGCTGGTCACGTGATGAACTAAAGGAATTCGGTATAGGCAATTTTGTTGGAGGTGATTTAGTACTATACGATTTGTCATGTTTTGTGCTGACGTCATGAGTGTTAAGAAACACTTAAATGATGATTCGTGTTTTCTTGACAACTACTTGTTTCGTAGCGTTCCCTTCTCTATCTTTTTACGTAAATATTAGTTTATGTAACACCCATCAAACTTACCTAAAATATAAACGCCTTTGACCTCATCACGCCCGAACTTCCGCGACATCAAAGAAATGTTATTCAAAAGTTAATTAACTCATCATGGTAGGATGGAGATAAACCAATTTTGTTTTTGATTTTACGCATTTGACTCCGAACAATATCAATCAGTGAAAACATGAAAATATCATAATTACGAGAAGAAAATTTAACTTAACCCAGGTCATAAGATATTTTAGCTCTTAATAAAGTCACGTTAAAATCATGAAACAGACTCTGTGTCCCTTTGATGACAAATCAGGATTACGGGGATGAATAGAAACCAAAATGGTTCCTATAAAAACATGTGACAGTAAGTGAAAGTTGAACAATACGCGACACAAGTCTTTGAGGCTTGAACATATCTTTGGTTTCTCCAAATCAAAGAAATCATTTTACCTCGCAAATGGTAATGTGGTTGAGAAACGATAAGTCAGATGACTAACTTTCCTTTAATATGAGAATTTCAGTAAGTTGAGATGCTTATAGATTATGATATCAAAATGCTTTTTATTTAGTTCATGCAGCATGAAAAAAGAGAACTTTAACATACTATTTCTGTTCAGTTTGATGCCACACAAAGAGAAAACAATAAGTGAATTGCTATTCGGTGGGTTGTTGTAGAAACTGGTAAAAGATTATTTTCAAATGTTTCTTAACTCGGGCAGCGAGAAGTCGGGTTATCCTTACAGAAAATCTCCCAACAAAAAGGAGAGCAGAAAACTAAATAAGGATTTTGTTTCGTATTAACTGTTATACCAGTCTGGAACATGTTAATTTCAAAACCTAAACATGATATTTACAAAATTATGTTACGTGGGCAGGACAATAAGAGATCACTGCTACAGATATAGTTAAATTAAGGAAAAATAAAGTTGATGTTTACATTATTAACTGTCAAGGACAGAATAACAACAGATACCTCGTCTGTTGTGCACACTCTTCACGAGGACAGTCCTATCGGGTTATATATTGTGGAAACGAAATTCGAGTTTATACATGACTTTTATAAGTGAATAATTGTAAGTTAACATACACCCAAAAGTTACCATTGGTAACATTTTATGGTTATGTTATAATCATGTACTAATACCATACGCGCATAAACTGGAATGCTCCCCTTGAATTTCGTTTCCACAAGGAATATTCCCCCTTAGGAGGACCGGAAGCAGGTTTAAGCTGTGTCTTATTCACTACGTAATCTGTATGTAAAATACATAGAGAAAATAACCCTAACAACTGTGTCACATTTACGAAGCGTGTGTACAGATTTTGTGCACTTGTGCACATATGAAATATATGTCTCTATTTATGATTTACCATAAGGGTAATAATCGAGGGGATATTTTCTGCAGTTTCTTTTCAAATATCCTTATAACAAGTAGATTACTTTAGTCAAAGATAACTTAATTCTGATTGGCTGCAGTAAAGTTAGTTGTGCAATCTTTGATATTGTTTTAATAGACTATTTGAATTAGGAAGACTGGGTTTTGGAAATATCAGTTCAAAAGTTGACGGCCTGAAAGCACCCTCGTAGCCCCACGTTTTGACGCAATCTCAAGTAGCCAATCACAATGGCTCCAGCAAAAACTTTTGGTATCAGTATCTTATCAGAAGGAGCAAGTAACTCCCGTTTACCATTCGTTAACCTTTTTCGCTGCTACTCTTATTTTAGACGTGATGATGTGATTGGCCTGCTAATGACTAGGTTTTGTCTGCGCTAAACTGGTGTAAGCACGTACGCGAAGTGGGGCTGCTTTCAGACCGTTTTGGAGAGGAAAGCCCCTGATAGAGTACGTTAGAATCCCGCTAGTGAATATTACAAAACTTTTATTTCTCGATTTTAATAAGACTAGATTGTTACATAACTGTGTGTTTGTGAAACCTGACCAAACAGCTCTCTCTCTCTCTCTGTTACGTCACCCTACAAGGCCTATAACCAGAATTCACTACGGTTATGCCAGTTTGATTACTTCTAGTTTGGCTAATGTCAGATTGACTTCTCATTTGCACAAACTAATTACTGTCTCACCCCTTTCTACCAATACTGTACTGTACCACTGTAGCTGTTTAATACGTTGCACACTATATCATGGTATCTCATCTCTCATTCGCGACATATGTGTCAATCTTGAATAAAAGAAATGACTAGTTTTACTTTCAAACAATATATAGATCTTAAAGTAATACTTAAATCACTAGTCTACGGTTCCAAACATGATAAAACTACTTTTTTGTAATTTTAAGATTTATTTCAAATTGACGCCGGGTGACGAGAAGAAATATACTTTGAAAACCGAGCATACAAAACTTACTTGACCAAATATGGTCTGACAACATACTAGAGCCTGGTTTTGTTATTCCCAAACAAAGTAATAACTGTTGTAACCCAAATGAATTATACCATTCTTCAATGTCTAATCTCTGTAGATTTGTATAAATGCCCTTTAAAAGATATGATAACTCATTTTCGTCTTTATGACATGAGAAACACTTGAAAGTCTAGTATTTATGCATGCTTCTTTATTTTATTTCATGATAAGTTACAGGTATGGGATATGCTTTAGTGTCCATATCCACCGTATCCACCATATCCGCCATATCCCCGTCCGCCAACCCCTCGTCCGCCAACACCACGTCCGACGATACCTCCGCCGACTCCTCCTCCGATTCCGCCGTAACTGCCGTATCCTCCGTATCCGCCGCGACCAAGACCGGCTCCGTTGTATCCGCCATATCCTCCATTACCAAGACCGGAACCATATCCTCCACCTAAGCTTCCAGCGGCAGCGTAAGCACCTCCGCCTAGGTGACCGCCTCTGTTTCCACCGAGGCCACCAAGGCCGCCAATGCCACCAATGCCGCCAATTCCGCCAACGCCGCCAACGCCGCCAACACCGCCACGGCCGCCATAATAGCCGCCACGGTAACCGGCATAAGCAGATGCGCAGAACACTGCGAGGAGTGCGAACACGGCCTGTAACAAGAGAGATGATTGTGTAGTATTCAGAGATTTAAATCCGTTATTCTATTATGATGGAAAGATTATTCTTTACAAATATATAAATCAATTCATAGAGCGTACTTATAATCCACCAAGTCGCTGCTCAAGTCGCTATAGGAATATCATCACCCTGGTTATTGCCTAAGCTGACATATTTGTCAGCACAGATATACCCCTTTACATGCTCTCCTTTTCACGTTTGGATAACATAGGCATTTTTGGGTAAAATCTTATGTCCAAGTTTGTCTTTCGTATCGTGTCTCAGTATGGGTTGGGAAATTCAAACTCTAAGTTTATTTACCTTTGGCGCACTGAGAGAGATCAACTGATAACTTGATATCATATCTGAAATGATATCTAAAATGATTGCTTTTACAATATAGTAGTTCCTATTATCATCATCATATGAACACATGTGAACAAAAAGTGAAATGACTTTCCGAAATTCCCTGAAATATTATGTAATCAGTATTTTTATTCAAAAATGTAAATTCTCATAGAGCGAAACATTATAAACATTGCTATTTTCAAAAATATTATCTTGATTAAAATGTCAAGATTTTTTGTTGAATGTAGATTGAAAGGGAGTTTTTGATTTATTTGGACATCTTTGCCTGTAGATTTTCTTATTTATTCATTGAACATCAATTTATTAATAATTGTAAAATATTGTAAAATGTGCAAAAGATTTTAAAAATAAGCATAATTTTTTTTTCGTTTATGATTTTTCAAAATTAATGTCTTATAACTGATGTATAACTTTTTCTTATTTTCAAATTGACATTTTCCTGTAAATGTTTTGTTTATATGATTGTTTTACACTACACTCTCTTACAACAACTTTGAAGATATATGAGATTACAGTTCTCCTTCGTAGAGAAACCATCGTATTAAGACAGAGGTTGTATAGGAATTTATAACGGAGCTACCTCTGTTAGGAGAGAATGCGTTGAATACGCTTTTGCTACATTTTATCGATATATAAATGTAATCAATGTAATTAAGATAAGGTACTGCTACATCAAAATGATTAATTGTAATTAATGTTTTGGAAGAAAGAATAACATAAAAATGGGAAAATAACTTCAGATAAAGTAAGTTTGGAATAAACTCACCTTCATGATGTGACTTGGTGTAGGTCTGCAGGAATCCTGTGAGGACACTGATAAACCTCTGCCCTTATATACAACTTCTCTCCATTATTAAACAGTTGCCTCACAAGACGATTTGATAAAATCTCATGGTGAACACATTTAAGAAACATTACGTCACATCATTTATGCAAATTATGTTTTTAAACGCGACTAATATATTCCGTGAAGTGACATTTATGTCCAATATGAAACTTCAGCAGTTCCTTCATAAGACGGTTATGAATCGGATTCCTTAATTTTCTCAAATTGCACCTCATAACGATAACTTAAAGGTGATATAAAACCATTAAAATTAAATCATGTATGCAAATCATGTTTTGAACGAAAATCTTTTCTATAATCTTAAAAGTGCAACTTATTGTAGCCACATAAACGAGTTGATTTAATAACCGCTCCTATTTATGAAGAGCGTTTTGAAACGCAATTCGATTTTTTAAAAGTTACATCTCTTGAAAATCTTACGTATGTGACAATAAAAAGCAAGGGTTAAAAAACAAAAAGATTAACATGGTCATGGATTCACAGTTGTATGCCTCTTAACATATGTGCAAGATGTACAGTTGCAGCGAACGATGAATGCATAAGCAATAAACAGGCTTTATAGGCATTATAAGAAGCTAAAGTGATCTCCTCTGTCTTACATGTGATTATAAATATATTCGATCTAATTTTATGTCATGAGTCATTGTCAATTTTTTCTAGAAAATTATGGGAAACTAGTGATATCAGTTCACAACAGAACATCAATTTGAAGGTATGAGTTGAAGTTATGCAACAGTATTTCAATAGAGAAAACAATAAGTGAATTGCTAATCGGTGGGTTGTTGTAGAACCTGGCAAAAGATTATCTTTTTCAGCAATTGAAAACATTTACGCATCCACTTTTAGATCCAATCACAGATCATTTTTTCATAATTATAACAGAACGACAACAAAAATTAGCTTAAATCTCAAGCAAAGGTTTTTAACTCTGGCAGTGAGAAGTCAGGGTTACAGAAATCCCCCAACAAAAAGGAGAGCAGAAAACTAAATAAGGATTTTGTTTCGTATTAACTGTTATACCAGTCTGGAACATGTTATTTTTAAAACCTAAACATATATATATACAATAAGGGATAACTGCTACAGATCTTGTTAAATTTAGGAAAAATAAAATTATGTTTCGATTATTAACTGTCAAGGACAGAATAACAACAGACACCTCGTCTGTTGTGCACACTCTTCACGAGGACAGTCCTATCAGGTTATATATTGTGGAAACGAAATTCGAGTTTATACATGTCTTTTATAATTGAATGATTGTAAGTTAACATACACCCAAAAGTTACCATTGGTAACATTTTATGGTTATGTTATAATCATGTTTCGTTTCCACAAAGAATACTCCCCTTAGGATTGTCCTTTTAAGAGGACCGGAAGCAGGTTTTAGATGTGTCTTATTTACTACGTAATCAGTATGTAAAATACATAGAGATAATAATCCTAGCAACTGTGTCATATGACATTTACGAAACGTGTAACGATTTTGTGCACTTGTGCACATATGAAATATATGTCTCTATTTATGATTTACCATATGGGTAATAATCGAGGGGATATTTTCTGCAGTTTCTTTTCAAATATCCTTATAACAAGTAGATTACTTTAGTCAAAGATAACTTAATTCTGATTGGCTGCAGTAAAGTTAGTTGTGCAATCTTTGATATTGTTGTAATAGACTATTTGAATTAAGAAGACTGGGTTTTGCTATGTGCCTATGTATTTCTTTTTCTGATTCAGTATAACTGATATGATATTTCAGCTAATGTATTATATAAAGCAAATGTCATTTAACCTGCTTTATGTTATGTTATATATCATAATGGTTACACAGTCTCAGAAAAATCGACCGTGCTCCGCGAATATCAGTTCAAAAGTTGACGGCCTGAAAGCACCCTCGTAGCCACACGTTTTGACGCAATCTCAAGTAGCCAATCACAATGACTCCGGCAAAACTTTTGGTATCAGCATCTTATCAGAAGGAGCAAGTAACTCCCGTTTACCATTCGTTAACCTTTTTCGCTGCTACTCTTATTTTAGACGTGATGATGTGATTGGCCAGCTAATGACTAGGTTTTGTCTGCGCTAAACTGGTGTAAGCACGTACGCGAAGTGGGGCTGCTTTCAGACCGTTTTGGAGAGGAAAGCCCCTGATAGAGTACGTTAGAATCCCGCTAGTCAATATTACAAAACTTTTATTTCTCGATTTTAATAAGACTAGATTGTTACATAACTGTGTGTTTGTGAAACCTGACCAAACAGCTCTCTCTCTCTCTCTCTGTTACGTCACCCTACAAGGCCTATAACCAGAATTCACTACGGTTATGCCAGTTTGATTACTTCTAGTTTGGCTAATGTCAGATTGACTTCTCATTTGCACAAACTAATTACTGTCTCACCCCTTTCTACCAATACTGTACTGTACTACTGTAGCTGTTTAATACGTTGCACACTATATCATGGTATCTCATCTCTCATTCGCGACATATGTGTCAATCTTGAATAAAAGAAATGACTAGTTTTACTTTCAAACAATATATAGATCTTAAAGTAATACTTAAATCACTAGTCTACGGTTCCAAACATGATAAAACTACTTTTTTGTAATTTTAAGATTTATTTCAAATTGACGCCGGGTGACGAGAAGAAATATACTTTGAAAACCGAGCATACAAAACTTACTTGACCAAATATGGTCTGACAACATACTAGAGCCTGGTTTTGTTATTCCCAAACAAAGTAATAACTGTTGTAACCCAAATGAATTATACCATTCTTCAATGTCTAATCTCTGTAGATTTGTATAAATGCCCTTTAAAAGATATGATAACTCATTTTCGTCTTTATGACATGAGAAACACTTGAAAGTCTAGTATTTATGCATGCTTCTTTATTTTATTTCATGATAAGTTACAGGTATGGGATATGCTTTAGTGTCCATATCCACCGTATCCACCATATCCGCCATATCCCCGTCCGCCAACCCCTCGTCCGCCAACACCACGTCCGACGATACCTCCGCCGACTCCTCCTCCGATTCCGCCGTAACTGCCGTATCCTCCGTATCCGCCGCGACCAAGACCGGCTCCGTTGTATCCGCCATATCCTCCATTACCAAGACCGGAACCATATCCTCCACCTAAGCTTCCAGCGGCAGCGTAAGCACCTCCGCCTAGGTGACCGCCTCTGTTTCCACCGAGGCCACCAAGGCCGCCAATGCCACCAATGCCGCCAATTCCGCCAACGCCGCCAACGCCGCCAACACCGCCACGGCCGCCATAATAGCCGCCACGGTAACCGGCATAAGCAGATGCGCAGAACACTGCGAGGAGTGCGAACACGGCCTGTAACAAGAGAGATGATTGTGTAGTATTCAGAGATTTAAATCCGTTATTCTATTATGATGGAAAGATTATCATTTACAAATATATAAATCAATTCATAGAGCGTACTTATAATCCACCAAATCTCTGCTCAAGTCGCTATAGGAATATCATCACCCTGGTTATTGCCTAAGCTGACATATTTGTCAGCACAGATATACCCCTTTACATGCTCTCCTTTTCACGTTTGGATAACATAGGCATTTTTGGGTAAAATCTTATGTCCAAGTTTGTCTTTCGTATCGTGTCTCAGTATGGGTTGGGAAATTCAAACTCTAAGTTTATTTACCTTTGGCGCACTGAGAGAGATCAACTGATAACTTGATATCATATCTAAAATAATATCTAAAATGATTGCTTTTACAATATAGTAGTTCCTATTATCATCATCATATGAACACATGTGAACAAAAAGTGAAATGACTTTCCGAAATTCCCTGAAATATTATGTAATCAGTATTTTTATCCAAAAATGTAAATTCCTATAGAGCGAAACATTATAAACATTGCTATTTTCAAAAATATTATCTTGATTAAAATTTCAAAATGTCTTCGTTGAATGTAGATTGAAAGGGAGTTTTTAATTTATTTGGACATCTTTGCCTGTAGATTTTCTTATTTATTCATTGAACATCAATTTATTAATAATTGTAAAATATTGTAAAATGTGCAAAAGATTTTTGAAATAAGCATAATTTTTTTTTCGTTTATGATTTTTCAAAATTAATGTCTTATAACTGATGTATAACTTTTTCTTATTTTCAAATTGACATTTTCCTGTAAATGTTTTGTTTATATGATTGTTTTACACTACACTCTCTTACAACAACTTTGAAGATATATGAGATTACAGTTCTCCTTCGTAGAGAAACCATCGTATTAAGACAGAGGTTGTATAGGAATTTATAACGGAGCTACCTCTGTTAGGAGAGAATGCGTTGAATACGCTTTTGCTACATTTTATCGATATATAAATGTAATCAATGTAATTAAGATAAGGTACTGCTACATCAAAATGATTAATTGTAATTAATGTTTTGGAAGAAAGAATAACATAAAAATGGGAAAATAACTTCAGATAAAGTAAGTTTGGAATAAACTCACCTTCATGATGTGACTTGGTGTAGGTCTGCAGGAATCCTGTGAGGACACTGATAAACCTCTGCCCTTATATACAACTTCTCTCCATTATTAAACAGTTGCCTCACAAGACGATTTGATAAAATCTCATGGTGAACACATTTAAGAAACATTACGTCACATCATTTATGCAAATTATGTTTTTAAACGCGACTAATATATTCCGTGAAGTGACATTTATGTCCAATATGAAACTTCAGCAGTTCCTTCATAAGACGGTTATGAATCGGATTCCTTGATTTCCTCAAATTGTATCTCATAACGATAACTTAAAGGTGATTTAAAACGATTAAAATTAAATCATGTATGCAAATCATGTTTTGAACGAAAATCTTTTCTATAATCTTAAAAGTGCAACTTATTGTAGCCACATAAACGAGTTGATTTAATAACCTCTCCCATTTATGAAGAGCGTTTTGAAACGCAATTCGATTTTTTAAAAGTTACATCTCTTGAAAATCTTACGTATGTGACAATAAAAAGCAAGGGTTAAAAACAAAAAGATTAACATGGTCATGGATTCACAGCTGTATGCCTCTTAACATATGTGCAAGATGTACAGTTGCAGCGAACGATGCATGCATAAGCAACAAACAGGCTTTATAGGCTTTATAAGAAGCTAAAGTGCTCTCCTCTGTCTTACATGTGATTATAAATATATTCGATCTAATTTTATATCATGAGTCATTGTCTATATTTTCTAGAAAATTATGGGAAACTAGTGATATCAGTTCACAACAGAACATCAATTTGAAAGTATGAGTTGAAGTTATGCAAGAATATTTCAATTTATTTCTATATTTGCCTTGATACGCACCTCCTTTAATTTCCCCCTACTTCCATCAAATGTAGTATCATGCAATGCTGTCAGTGTATGAGGGGAAGTCAATAAGTTCATACACCCCTGAAGACATCACCGTTGATGTCATAATTGAGATAAGCCATCTGACGACAGTTTATAGACATAAACAACCTGATCATTGTTTTGGAGATTTACATCCTGTTGAACACAGGCTCCCTCCTGTAACCATGGAATGTTCTTATACTGAGCATCGTGTGGTTATCAAGTTTCTCACGAAATATGGGGTGGATGCGACCGATATACATATACATACACGTACATGTATGGCCAATGTGTGGGAAAGAAAGCCCTCAATATTCTACAGTTGAATAATGGGTCAGTTGAGTTTAAATGGGGTTGCAGCTCCTTGGACAATGACCCAAGGTCAGGAAGCCCATTACAGGTAATATAGTTGCACGGGTCCACAGCTTAACCATGTCCGTGTAGGATATGGTCCGAAAAAGTCTCCATTAGTTTGGCACAAGGGACTCGTCCAAGGCCTTTAGGCCGTGAACGAGCCTGTGTGGCAAACTATTGGAGAATTTGAGGACCATATCTAACTTTAAACTAAGTCACTTGTAACTATTGGAGGTCACTAACAACTGCCATATTTATGTGTCAAAATACTTAAAATTCATTTAAAAAACCTTCTTATTTTGCTTTCAAGTTAAACAATAATGTGTTTATTTTACTTATCCGATGTATTTACCACAAAACATTTGCAACCCTTGAATAAACTATTGGAGGTTGGACATTAGTTAAAAACTATTGGAGGGTATCTTCACTTCATTATGTCAATTGGAGCCAATGCAGGGGCAAGATGGAACTAATGTTTACACAACTTAGTTTTAAAATCATATAATGAAGGTGGACGAGAAATCAGATGTGGCATTTCTCATGGAAGCGCACCATAATTCATGAGCACGTGTTCTTGCCAACGGTGTTTGCACAAGATCGACACCAGAGAGTTGAATCCAGTCATTAGCTCTTGAACATCTGCTATATTGATATTGATAACTTTCACGCCCGTCTGGTTTCAGGGTATGAAACGTGGATTCATATCTTGGATTCAATGACTTCTGGAGTTATGCTTCTGCACGACAGCGCTCCAGTGCACAAGAGTCGTATTGCACAGGTTGCGTTTACACAATGTGTCTTTTAACAACTTAACCCACCCCCCCCCCCCCCCCCCCCCCCCCTACTGTCTGGATCCGACCCAAATCGATTTCTATCTGTTTCGCAATTTAGAATAATAGCTTTTGTTTTATATTCACATCTACGAACGTATTGACTTCCCGTCGTATGTACAGACCAATACAAATGCAAGTATGCATGTACTTTCCATTCATATGGCCTTATCTATTGCTAATATAAATGATTGCAGATAATGTCTATTTTCTTGGGGGAAAAATAATATTCATACCAAGATTTTCCCGCCCTATGTCATGTAGCAGTTAAGCTTATTAACTATTAGCAAAATAAGGGTTTCACTTTTCTTTTATCCGTTTTGTTGGCGTGGTCATTGCTTATGAAAAATTAAACAATTCAAAGCTTAAAATAAATGTTTGCGCCTAAAGTAAGTGAATGTATTAAAACAAATTAAATCGTTCTTGCTAACAAATGTTTTTGCTTTATAAACTTAGATGTGAGAGAAAGTACTATAAAAAGTTAAGATAAAAGCATTCCCCTCAGTACAACTTTTGTTAATAACAATGATGTAAAATACAAAATATATATGTTTTTTACTTACATGCATAGACTAAAATATAGTCTATGAAATAGTTTAATGATTTCATGCTCCTCCATCTATTATATTCTTTTCAGTAAAAGCTAGACTTGCTGGATGAGGATCTAGACTGTATTAAAGGCTCATATTTATACACATTCATGAAGCTATTACATGACTTATAGACGTTATTCTTTTTCTTATTCTAATAATTAATTTGTGTCTTTTACTACATGATACCCTGAAGAATACGAAGAGTAAACAAGTTATCATTATGAGACCCGTTTATTGGACAATAATATGCTACCATGTTTTGTGGTTATGGCTATTAGGTTGTTATATGGTTATATTTTACATGTATATAATCTCATAAAATGTGTATATGCAGAAACGTTCCATAAAAACACTCACTACACCCAAATGGTACTTTCATTAAAGATTTCAAGGAGAACAGAGAGACTGCTTATCGTGTATCGGGGATATGAAGATGTCATTTATCAGTCATATCTAATATCTTTCAAATTTTTTCGCTTGGACCTTATAATAGCATAACTGACTAAGGAAATGGTTGGTATTGGAAATCTGTTGTTGGGCATAACATTAACGAATAAGAAAGTGCATTGATTATCACATATACAAAAACAAGTATTCATATATTTTAGGTTATCATGATCATAAAAAGTCTAGAATTGATTAATATTGCTTAAAAATTAAAACAACATTCTTTAATGGAAAGTTTGTTTCAAAACTCTCTTTTATAATAATGTGCTGCTATCGTTGGAATGTACATAGAAAATGCCTCTTGGTATAAGACGATTTTGAAGAATATCTCACAAAACGACTACGACAGTTCAGGTTACTTAATATCTTTATTACATATCAATATCACATTCACAGGATGATGACTAGTGTCCACTGTATCTGCCATATCCACGTCCTCCAAGACCTCCACCAAGTCCAGCTCCGTATCCACCATAGTTTCCGTATCCTCCGTATCAACCACGGCCAAGTCCAGCGCCATAGCCTGCACCATAGCCGCCATAGCCGCTGTAACCAAGACCGTTTCCTCCGTAACCAACGCCGTTTCCAAGACCGGCACCATATCCTACACCGTTGTTGTAGCTACTTCCGGCTGAAGCATAAACGCTTCCGGCTGGGTTGCCACCGTAGTTGCCGCCATAGTAACTGGCATAAGCAGATGCGCAGAAAACTGCGAGGAGAACGAAAACGGCCTGCGACAAGAAAAGGATGATGTCAGTTTGTGAAGGCTACAATTTTCACGATTTATTAAGGTCATATACCTGAAAGTGTCAGTTCAAAGGAATGTATAGCCAACTGAGCTTTTGTAGTTTTAAAAATCAGAGCTTGCGTACAAAAAGATGAAGACTAACTACATTAACTCGTCTAATCAATATTACTCAATCGCTTTTCAAACTATTGTAATCAGTCTGTATTGCATAACCAACTCATCTTCCTTCTAAAAAATTTGGAACTTGTTTGACCATGCCATTGGAATATATTCTAAACGTTACTTGCAGAGACTCATCAAGTTGCTCAAAGCAAGATAGGAATTTTAATCCATGAAAGTTAAAGAATATAGCATATAAAAGGTTTTTGTACATCATCCGAATGTTTATAAAATCTATATGTAATATTAATTATAATAACCTTTGGTGATTTATGTTGTTGATAACATATGCACTGTTTATGTAGATAACAACAAAGGTTTGTTAATCAAATGTACTAAAGTGACATGATTATTTGATAAAGAGAACTGGAATGAATCAAATCAATTTCATTTAAAAAGCATGCTATTCTATTGAAATATTTAAGTTTGTTAGACCAATAAATCTTGTTTGCTAAATTATCATTCCACAAATGTTAGCTCAAAGTTAGCGTAGGTCAAAGTTTTCTTTAAGTTGACACTCACCTTCATGATGTGACTTGGTGTAGTTCTGCAGGAATCCTGTGAAGACATTGATAAACCTCTGTCCTTTTATACAATTTCTATCAAACAATAAAAACATACATTTGCCTCATAAGTCGACATCATTAAATGAATTTTTTAAATTGTAGAGGATAAAGTTTTGGCAGCGGCATAAAAATAATATACGTACAAAGGTACGTTTCATCATTAATGCAAATATAAAGAAAAAGCAAAAAAATTCATTCCTTTTATGCAATGCATGGTTAGCACATAAGAAAAATCATTTAAAAATCACTGATGCCTTAAATATATGATGACAAGAAAATTTGGAGTGTTATTTGATTCTTCTTTTCATGATCTATTGAAATAGTATTGATAAAAAAAATTAAATAAATTCTGACCTCTTGACTTAGATGTTTGTTCTATGTTTGTTCTGCAAGATTTCGTCATCTGAGGTTAGAACTTATTGCGAGGGCTGCATTTAATGCACCTAATAACGGTAATAAAGAGTCCTTAAAGTCATCATTTATGTGGCATTTTTATGCAGAGGGAGTAATTTTGAACGTATGCATGTACTTATAGAGAAGGAAAGCGGTTGTCGCTATGCATTATATATGCTCGATTTATCAGTAATGAAAATACTGACATTTTAATCTTGGTACATCTAGAATAGGTTTCTACTAAATGGGGGACTGCAATCTTTGGCGAACGAACTTTTACCAGGTTATCCTGCGTCACAGTAAATCACCACTGAAGACGAAGATATGATTTTAAAATCTATGATAGTATTTACGAAATAGATTACATCGTTTTACAACCGGCCTCAAGAGAACTCTTCTAAAAACGTCAAGTTAAGTTAGCCAAATCAGATTGATGATCAGCAGGAACATTAATAATTGAATTTCCTAAGCAAAACGAAATCGGTTTAAGGTAAGTTGGGCATGCAGCATTTGCGGTGCTTGTTTCTTAAGCAAAAAATTAGTGCATGGTTTGTTGTGTTTTTACATCCCATAAGTTTAGTCTCTTGTGCTAAAATAAAATACTTTACTTACTCTGTTACATTGTTTAAAAAATAAAACTTATCCAAAAAATAACTAATTTCATTTCAAACAAACGTGCATGCATTTTCAAAGTAGACAATAACATTTTGGCTAATTTTATTACTTTTTTAAAAGTTTCACTTCCATTTTCTATGATCGAAAAAAGACAAATGGCCCTACCAATAAAGAATATGGGGAGGACATAACTATCAATAAATTTTCAAGACTATTATTCTAGCACAAAAAACTAAAATTATGGAATGTTATAACGCGACAAACCAAGTTTCGCTGAGCGCATAACCTTTTATCATATTCCAATTTGAAGAGGTGTAACATGTCTTTTGGAGTTCAGTTTGTATTGATAAAGAAATTCAAGCAAAAGAATAACTGTATTTCACTGAAGGAAGGTTGAGCTAGGTTGTATTTTATTTGGCAATGAATTAATATAGCCAATGCAATCAGAAGAACAAAGATAGCAAATTTGCAAATAAGATATCAGCGAGAGCATTTTTGCTAGTGAATAGAATTCCTGTTTTCAGTTTTGATGATGATGATGATGGTGATGATGATGATGATGATGATGATGATGATGATGATGATGATGAAGACGCCGATGATAAACTAGAAAAGGGTGAGTTAATTCCAGGGGTTTAATCATATCCTGTTCCCCTATCAAGCATTACCTACCTGATTTTTTCAGATAATTTGCAACATAGGTGTCAATCTAAAACAAAACTAATGGGTAGTTTTTCCACAAAGCAAAACTGTTCTTTTCCACTTTATCAGTTCCGGTCGATAATAGTGGGCACTCTATAGACTAACTCTCTATCTAAATGGTGGGTATAATAGTACTGTAGCTTTTTTTTTAAAATCTTTTTTCATTAAATGTTCCTAGTTTAGTATTCGTTTATCAAAAATGTTTTATCTTTTTCATTACTTATTCCTTTTATCCGCAGCTAAAGAGGAAACTATCATTATTTCTCGCATGCATGTAAGTAAATGATAACACTGTCATGATGCTCATGATGTTATTTTATTTCATGATAAGTTTGAGGTTCAGAATGTGCTTAATTGTCCACCGCAACCACCTTGTCCACCATATCTCCGTCAACGAAGACCTCGTCCGCAAACACTACGTCCACCAAGACCTCTGGCGAACTCTCCTCCGTATCCGACATAATTGCATTGTCCTACCTATCCGCCCTGACCAAGAACGGCTCCATTGCATTCATTGTATTTTTGCCTTATCTGCCATAGCCGAGACTGTTTCATAGACCGTAACCATATCCTCTTTGTAGTTGATGGTGGCAGCATAAAAACATCTGGTTGAGTTACGGCCTCTGTTGCCGCCACGTCCGCCATGGCGGAAACTAGCATGAGCAGAAAAGAATCAAGCATGTTAATTAGATTAAATGTTGGAGTTTACAAGTGTTCTGTTATTTGTAATCTATTGGATGAAAACACACGAGGACGTTTTTTTGCATGTAAATTTAGATACATAGAAGACTAAACTTGTTGCTCCATGACTAATGATGTTTTAATTGCGACTTCCGTCACATAGTTAAAGTTATTAGGAGGCTCTTATTTTATTTTGAGTTACAAATGTACTAAGGGGGCGCTTATAGGGAAAGGGCGCTTTTTGCGTCCAAAAGGATATAGAAAATTGAGACAGAGGTAAAAAATCCCACACGTTTTTCACATTCTAAAATACAATATTCCTTTGAGCCGCAAAAAGGCCAGGATTTTGCAAATGCAAGTATTAAAATGCTATTTGAATGACAATTATTAAAACGCTATTTGAATGAAAATCATTTTCCGAAAATCCTAGATGATTACGTAATCTTTCATAATGTTGTGCCTAACATTTTCCTCTGAGAATTCCCTGATTTTTACCTGAGATGCTGTTCTTACATTTGGGGGAATAGTTAGCAGCGCTAAGCCCAAATAGCTAAAGTATTGTTATCAATATGCATTAGTGTAATTGATGTTTTGGAGAAAGGGGGAAAGTAGTGGTTGAAACTCACCTTCATGATGTGACTTGCTGTAGGTCTGCAGGAATCCTGCAAAGACATTGACAAACATCTGCCCATACATACAACTTCTATCAATTAGCAAACAGTTGCCTCGCAAGACGATTTAATGTTTTAACGACATATACTAATCTACAGGGAAATTAAACAGATTATCTCACATCATTTACGCAAATTATGCTTTTAAAAAGGGAAGACGTCTGTCATATGATACACCTCGCCACTATGAAAATGCAGTTTTTCTTTCATAAGATGGTTTTGAAACGAATTTCTTAAGTTCCATCTCCTAGTGGTGACCAAAACGTGATTGAAGCCTTATTAATTTCACATTATTCATGAAAATTAGGTCGTTAAGCGATGATGTGTTTCTTTTTTCTCAAAAATCCAACTAATTGTATTCACATAAGAGAGGGGTATATATAACCCTTTAAATTCACAAAGAACGTTTTGAAACGCATTTCGATTTTTGGATTACATCTTTTGAAAATCGTCAACGTTTATGTCTTTCGTTACACAGCCTAATTGTTGTCATGTATGGAATACAAGTGATGTCAGTTTTTGACAGAAAAAAAGAAAGATTGTAATGTATGACATGAAAGTAAGTCAGAATATTGCAATTCATTTTGATATTTTTAACGATATTCGAACGTCCCTCTTTCCCTTATACTTTCATCAAATAATATAATGTCATTCCATCAATGTTTGTACTGTCTGAACAATTACAAAGGTAATAATGCTGTATTTAGCAACCATGGTCTCTTAGCTATGTAGTCTCATGAACAAACCTTTTTCACTTTCTATAATTGCCTCTTATGTTATCAGTGTGTGCATATCTGATAAAAGAAAACAATTTTGTTTAATTTATTTTTATATATGACCTAAGATGTGAAGGAAAGGAAATTAATTTTCGGATAAAAAGTATTTTAATCTGTGTAGAGTTTCAGTGAGTACAATTATTTGATACATAAGAAGTATTTGTGATATCTTTTATTTTCTCACCTTATAGAAGTTATTGTTTTTCTGATAGATATTTTGTTTATGCTGCTATACCTTGCTGCTGGTACCTTTAAAAATTGTAATGGCCTAGGTAATAATCAAAACATCTTTAAAACAGTCTTGCACTGTGTCGTCTCCCTGGGCAAGTCACTTCAGCCACTGTCAACACAATCTATCAGGCTGTCGATTCCTGATCACAGGAAAGTCTGGACCAAAGGCTTTTTAAATCATGTGGTTCGTTTTCAGAATAGGACAAGGACAAATAAATGTTACGTAATATCTTTATTACATATCAATATCACATTCACAGGATGATGATTAGTGTCCACCGTATCCACCATATCCACGTCCGACAAGACCTCCACCAAGTCCAGCTCCGTATCCACCATAGTTGCCATATCCTCCGTATCCGCCACGGCCGTGTCCAGCGCCAAAGCCTGCACCATATCCGCCATAGCCGCTGTAACCAAGACCTCCGTAACCAACGCCGTTTCCAAGACCGGCACCATATCCTACACCGTTGTTGTAGCTACTTCCGGCTGAAGCATACACGCTTCCGGCCGGGTTGCCACCGTAGTTGCCGCCATAGTAACTGGCATAAGCAGATGCGCAGAAAACTGCGAGGAGAGCGAAAACGGTCTGAAACAAGAAAATTATGATGTCATTTACATCTTAAAGTAAACTTTCAAGTGATTCAAATGTCAATTCATATACATGTATCGCCAACTGAGCTTTTCAAGTTTTAAAAGTCAGAGTTTGCACCAAACAGATTAAAACTAACTACATCACGTAGCTCGTTCTAATCAATATTACTTAATTGCCTTTCAAACCATGGTGGGTCAGTTTACTTTTGAATAACACCTCATGTTAAGTCTAAAATACTTATGCACGAACTTTACTTTTACATTTCTTCAATGTATTACTTGCTTAACCAGGTCATTGTCAAGTATGTGTCTCAACGCCACTTTGAGGGAATTAACAAGTAGCTTTAAATGTCCAAGAATTAAATCACGTTATTCATTGCCAACTATCCATGAGAACAGCAAGATAAGAATTATAATCATGTAAAGCTAAAGAATATAGCATATTAAAGTTTTCTTAAAAGATCTTTGTTCTTTTAAAATACTTGTGTAATCATTAATTTATGATGATTTATATTTCCAATAGCATATGTACCGTACCTGTTAAACGTTTTGTGTACAAACCGTACTGTGATGTACAGAAGAGAACATCAATAAATCAAACCATATGCATATAAAAACTTTCTTGATGTATTTGTCCATTGAAAGAAATCTTTTTTCCTAACAAAGAAAGACCAATGATTTTGTTTTGCTCAATTATCATTCTACAAATGTTTTCCAACGCAAGCTCTTTAATGTTTAAATTAGAGTTCAAATATTTCGTTCTAGATGACACTCACCTTCATGATGTGACTTGGTGTTGGTCTGCAGGAATCCTGTGCAGACACTGATTAACCTCGATCCTTATATACAACTTCTGTCAAACAATAAATAAAATATTTTTCTCATAAGTCGACATCATAAAAACGATTTTTTTAAATGTTAGAGGAATAAGTTTTGAAAACGGTATAAAAGTAACGTTCAAACAAAAGTGCACTTCATCATTATGCAAATATAAAAAATAGCGAAATTTTAATTCTTCTTTCCTATGATGCAATATATGGTCATCTCATAAAAAGAACCCTTTATAATCATTTAAAGCTTAAATGTATGATCACAGAACATCTGGAGCGTCATTTAAAACTTCTTTTGAAGATCTCATTAAAATTATGATGATAAAAAGTCAGCTTTCAAAAAAAGAAAAAAATTGCTCAACCCTTAATTCAGATACGTATTCATGCTTCTGCTCAATTTCATCATCTGAGGTTAGCTCATTGCGAGAGCTGCATTTATTGCACTTACAACCGGCAATAAATATAGTGGTATGAATGTGGCATTTTTATTCTTTTTTTTTGTCAAAGAAAGTTGAACGCCAATGATGTTCCAGCTTATTTGTGCCCCTTTGTAATTGTATAGAAGGGAAGTAAAATACTGTTGCTGATATGCATTGCGTTTAATTCTGGTATAGGATAATGATAGCACCAATATGATGGGCATCAGTAATTGAAACAATGAGTTTTAATGTTGGTCCAAGTAGAACAGATTTCTACAAAAACGGGAATTCCAACTTATGACGAAAATATTTTGCTAAGTACAAAATTTCAATGGAGTAAGGTGTGATTTTAAAATTTTAGACGGTACATATGTATGTATGAATATGATGACGCATCATTTTCATAACGGGCATCAAGAGGACTATCCTAAAACGTTATTGAAAGAAGTTTATTTGGATTAGATATCTTCAGAAACATCTAAAATTGGAACACATAAGCAAAACAAATTTGGTAAGTAAGTTGGACTTACGGTAATTGTCCTTGTTCTTTATTAAACAAATAAATTGTGCAAGCAAGACAAAATATTGACAAAATATTGATGTCAGTATTTTATAACACGACACCGTTTTATTAAAAAAGACAAATTAACTATGGTAACAAAATTTGTTTACTAACGTATTATTGAATTATCAATCTTAAGATATATCTCTCATGATCTCTCTATCAACATTTCAACAATACCGTAAAACCTAGTTCAAGTAAAATGTTGCATATTGACATTTGTTGCCTAGCCTAACTAATTTGATATGGAGTATTGGTTGACTAAATTTAGGCTTAGCAGAATTTATTTTGATCATAATAATATTGTTAATATATAGATATAATTTGCTTTAATTAAATTTCATTAAACTCGAAATATTCGATGAAAAATAATATTTTTGTTTATTTTTTTCAGTGCATTTTTAACATTGAACCAAATGCCTTTTGTAATCTGTGAATGGCAATCTATGTTGGTGACCTTGCGATGTCTTATTGGCTGTTGTCCTAAGTTTCTTAAATGGATCACCGCACTCAGAGACTCTCAGAGTTGTGCAGAAATATACATTTTTCACGGAATCGAAATGAAAAATGATTTTGGATGATAAATAGAATCTCACCCTCATGCCTTCTGATATCAAATATCAACACTCTTTGATTTAATTAAACAGAAAGTAAACAAAACCGTTAGTTAACTCAAGATTTGAAGCTTTGTGAGTGTGCAGTGGAAAGTAAGTGACGTCAAAGCTTCATACAAACTTATGTGAACCAAGCTTTGGAATATTTTGTTCATTAAACTTTAAATCAACATTCTTTTCTAATTCTAATTGTCTTTATCATGAAATATGTGATCCTAAGTAGACATTGCTTTGATAATAGATTTTAATATCATCGCTGATATGGGAAAATAGTTTTGGCAAGCCTTGGATATTTGTAACGTTTAGAAACTCGTGGTGATATATTTGATATCAGGAGACACTTTGGTGAGATTCTCTATACATGTGCTGATGTGACTGTTGTTCTAGGTGTACTGGATGAATACGTTGCACAGGTGATTTACTTCGGCTTCTATAAGGCTTTGTTTATTAGCAGATATTTTTGGCATGTATCCCGCCTACGTATCAACATCTGATTCACAGTAACTCGGATTGGTTCATTGCACCAATTGTCATTGATAATGACATTGGATAATTTTGTAGTAGCTCGGCGTGATAGGTCCCTAACAAGGGCAGCCCTTCCAGCGATGTATCCATGTTTAAATAATCTGTTATTCTCAGTATGCCTAGAAACTGATAATAACATGTTGTTATATGTTAATAACAGCCCTTAATCCTTCCTTTAGAGTCATGGTGGTTAAAATGAATGACAGATTTGATGGCCTTTCGTTGGACTTTTTGACTTCTTTGGACTTACATAGTTCTGATTTTATTTGTTCTATCAATTCCTACTCTCACATGACCATTAGCAGTAATATCTCCAGTTTTGCAATCACTTCACTGGCTCCCAATTGAATACAGAATTACTTATAAACTATGTTGCCTCTCATTTAAGTGTCTTTCAGGAATGGCTCCTGCATATCATAGCAGCCTCCTACTTGTCTACCAGCCAACTAAATCCCTCAGATCTGAGAACAAGAGACTACTTGTTGTCCCTCGTGTCCGCACCAAACAATTTGGCCAAAGATCATTCGAACATTCTGCTGCAACAGCCTGGAATAGTCTTCTTGAAGAAATACGACTCTGTAACGACTATTCCTCTTTCTGCATGTACCTAAGACATATTTCTACAGACTTGCATTATCAAAATAAGTTCAAATCCCTATTCTCTTGTTCCTGTGTGCGCTTTGAGCATGTACTGCGCATGGAAAAGCGCCTTACAAATAGACTATTATTATTATTATAATGGCAAGATTGATGTACCTATGCCCATTCTAGTTATCTGATTACATATTGAAGGCATAGTAAGTAGTAGTATATATTTGAAAGACAACATACTAAGTCTTTAGCGTGTGGTTTTAAAGGCAGTTTACTGTCAACAACATTTTGTTAACATTTTCATTATCACTAAAAAGTATTAGGTATTAGTACATGTATAATAGATAACGATTATTCCTTTCCACACAGAAAATACATAAGTATTTAGGTAGTAACAATCTTTATTTGTAATAATTTCTGCTCAAATAGTCAACGCAAACATAATCATAGATATGTAACCCTTTTTGATTTATGGAGACATTTTATCAACTAATGAAAAAACTTCTTCCAGATTTCTTATTTTGTGATAAACATGTTAAATAGAAAAGCTAGAAAGTAATAAAAAGTAAACGCCGCAGATCTTTGTGTGTTAAAGTTCAATGGGGTCGTTGCAGACTGACCATTTCATGTTTATTGAAATGTGTTTTTGTCATACGTTTAAGAATGGGTCATGACAGCCACAAGTCCGATTGTTAAAACATTGTAACAAATCTTAGGCAACCAAATGATCGCAGATGTAAATCGTGGTGATTTAAAGGCTTCTTCATTGGTATTAGACATTTTAATGAACATAAAATTATGATATGTATATTATGTCAAGTCGTCAATCAGGTAAAAATGAAAGTATCAACAAAATATATGATCTTGACGTTGTTACACTTACTTGGATTTGAGATTTCGTATGCTTATCCTGGCTTAGTAACCGTAGAATAAGATTGCAAAAGAATAGTAACTGATTTTGGTTGACTCCTGAAGGTTATCAAATCAATTTGTTTCCATTCAAAATACCATAGAGAACCAAGAACAAATGAAATATTACTTGATATCTTTATTTCATATCAATATCACATTCACAGGATGATGTTTAATGTCCACCGTATCCGCCGTATCCGCCATATCCGCCATATCCGCCACGTCCACCGAGTCCGCGTCCACCAAGACCTCCACCAAGTCCTCCTCCGTATCCGCCATAGTTTCCGTATCCTCCGTATCCACCACGGCCGAGTCCACCTCCATAGCCTCCACCATAACCGCCATAGCCACCTCCGTAACCATTTCCAAGACCGCCACCAAAACCTCCACGGGCATTTCCGGCAGCAGCATATACTCCTCCGCCGGAGTGTCCACCATAGTTGCCGCCATAGTAACTGGCATAAGCAGATGCGCAGAAAACTGCGAGGAGAGCAAATACGGCCTGCAATAAAAGAGGGAGAATGAAATTAACCTTGGTGAATTTTAACTTTTGAAGACAATGCATATCTATTTAATATTATAGGGTGATTCTGTTGCTCTGAAACCAGATGCAAACACAGAAGAAACAAGTTTCCATAGAAACTGTGTTAGTCTGAGAAGGACATTGAGGAACGATATATATATATATATATATATATATATATTCTTTAAAAATAACAAACTGAAGATTGGTCTTCATATAAGTTCATTACCAACCGGTTTCACAACATGGTGATCATCAGGGTAACTTATACATTGTGTTGCTAATGGTATAAAATAAAAAGGATTCCAAAAATTATATGTTATCACACCTTGATGTAGCGAAACAAGTCAGGTTTATGCTAGATAGGGATTATAAGCCCAAGCTTTATAGGAAAGCAGCAATCTAAAACCTTTGTCGGAAAGGTCCTTATACTTGAATTAACTCTTTTGAATAAATGTAAAATAATTGATGGGTCAAAGGACGTATGTCCTAAACAAGGATGACGTTCTTGTGTTAATAAAAACCAACTCTCTGATATCATACATAATACCTAATACATTTAACAATTATAAACAAGTTTCATGATAATCATATAACTGTCTTCAATAAAACGTCATATTTTTACACTACGAATTGCCCGTTGAGTAAATTTTTTTGTAATATTTACTTCTAGAGATCCAATTTTCTGAATGTTAATATCTCAGTAAAAGGCATCTCCATAATAAGTAAAAGTACTATTGATAGACTTCATTCACTCACCTTCATGATGTGACTTGGTGTAGGTGTGCAGGAATCCTGTGAAGACACTGGCAAACCTCGGTCCTTATATACAACTCCTCTCCAACAATAAAACAACCAGATGCCTCACAACTCGATGCAATGGGTGTTTTTTTAATTGTGGAAAAAAATTAAAACTCTTAGTAAACACATAAAGGATGGCTGTGTCGCATTATTTATGTAAATATTTTTATGAACGTGACGAATTTATTATTTTATCTTAAATGCAATTCATGCTGATCACAAGAAAGATTTAAAAATTAATGCCTTAAAATTTAAGATTCAAACTGTAAAACTCTGATACAGACGCTTATTCATACTTCACCATGGTTTCATGCTAGGTAAGAACCAAATCTTGAAAATCGCATTGCATGACCTTAATAACGGCTATAAAGAAGCATTATTGGCATAATTAATGTGGCATTTTAACGTGAATGCAAGTTCAGGGAGTCCCTCTTGATATGAAATGGTAATTTGAAAACATTTTAACAGATTTCAAGTAAATGAATTATCTAACTTATTTATGACACTTTTGTAGAAATATAACAACCATAGTAAAACAGATACACAGATATAGATAAACAGATATAGATAACGATGAAATTAGGGTCATTATCAATAATGCTTGGATCATGAAACTTAGTGCATTAAGTTCTACCGAAAATAATTCCCCCGGCTGCGAAATTCACATATCTGAGCTATTTCTAAGAAGTCAAAACGACAATGAAGGAAAACTGTTTTCGATACAAAGAAGTTTGAAGAGATGATTTTATATAGGTTTTGTATCTATTTTACATGACTATGAGATGGCCTTGTAAAACAAATTTTCCAAAATAATCTTTATTATTCAAAATTTGATTTTCCAACAAATTAGATATTTAAAATAGGTGAATAAACACTTCTCGTATACTACTATATTTTTCCAATTGAAATTGTACCTTAGCAAGTGTTTTACGATACAAAAATAATTTGATTATTTGTCACGAACTTCTCAAATTGATTATTTAAATTGCGACTGCCTTCATCACAAAAAAAGCGTCGGTCATGCATATAAAGATTACTTTTGAATCCTGAGATTTTGGAAACGAAAAGTTAGTGCATCCTTTTACTTTAACTTTAAATTGATATCATGAAATAAAAACACACTGTTTCTTTAAATTTGTATCTGAATGGCCTTTGGTATGTTTATCGTCAGCTTTTTAACCTGTCCTTACTTAGAATGAAGACCGTGAGCTTTATCTTATTATACACTTTCGTCGAGCTCCATTAAATAATGATGAATGACATGAGAAATAAGTTGACGAATTTTTTTTTCTTTCTGGATCAAGGTACAGGAGTAAATGATCAAATCAAATGTCTACGTTTGCAGTTTGCAATAATCTAAAAGGTAACATGTACACGTCCAATATGAAATATTTCATATGAATTATCAAGATTTCGTGATGTAGGAGACACAGAGTATGTTTCATTATTTTTCATGTTGCTTTAGTAAGAGGCAGTATACCTTATGACATGAGTTAAATTAAATACGCTTCCCTCAACTTGCATCGTTATCTTTAAAATGCCATAATTATGATATTTTTTGTTTTTAATGATAAAATGGCCCTTTAAATGTTTAAAGTTAAAAGAAAACATCCCTCACATCTTACTGAAATGATTTGATGCATTGTGCCTTTTATACAGCAGAACATGTTGGATGATTGTAACACAAACTGTATTGATATTTTATGGGATCTTTTCTCAGCTTTATATTTTTCACAAACGGATTAGTCCAATGTTTATGATTGTAAACGGGATACGGTATTATTCGTTAATAAGGTGATAATCTAATAATCACTGTTTCAGTTAAAACTTGTACAACACCACCACCAAATGACATATATCAATCTATTCCACACATCGGGTGCAGAGAATCTGAACTTACCTGGTTCCGTTATAGTTAATGCTGCTTATCAGGTAAAAGCATACTATTTTAAGTGTTGGATTGAAAAGAATACTTTGTTCACATAACAAACTGATCGCACAAGTATTTCACACATTCAGCACATATTTATTATGGTAAACTGTCACGCAATGTACCGTTCTTCAATTATAGATAACTTAACGGCGGGAACACTGGACGCTATATTGTGTTTTATAGTTCAGTTAATGTTAAGGTCAGCCTAGGGTGTCTCTCATTTGAGATATGTCATATTATTCCAAATAACATAGTGTACGATTTAAAAAATTTGTTAGGCTTAAATTCGTACCAAAACACCATAAATATTTATTACAAATTATTTCACGCAACTTTAAACATGGATTTAAACATTTTCAGGCTTGCAATGGAAATGCAACAGTCCAAACAGAAATTACGTCGGGAATATATATATATATATATTTTATATATATATATATATATATATATATATACAAACGGCATAAAAGTTATGCAACGCATTCATAGAAAAACGGGATGAATCCTTTTTATTTATCAAACTCGTAATTATCTTATACATTTCTAACACTGTCAGCAACACTTAGCACGTCAATCTAAATAGATATGTTGGGGATGAAGAAATGAGAAATGCGTTAGGACTTTATTAATGAGTTTATGGTTCATGTATAGTAAAACACGCTTACCCAAAAATTTAAGCGACAAGCAATACATGCTGTTCGTTAAGCTGGGCTATGGTAATAATTTTTACATTCAGAGTATCCAACGCTATCGTAAGAATCACATATGTAATGCGTGCATTATCCTTGTAGTTAGAGATACTTTTGAGTCACATAGGCTACATTGCGAAGATATTATACAGACAAACAATACAGATATTTTTTAGAAATGACGTTTCAACATACATTGATGTTAAACGGAACAATAAACCGTTATAGTTTTGTGAACTCAATGAATTGACCAGATGTTAAAATTCACAAAATTACTCTTAAAAATCTGTAATTAAGACTAGTATAATGTTCTTGCTTTAAGTTGTTCTCAAGTGGAACATTTCATTTTAAAATTCTGAAAATCGTAATTTTGGAAATCAGAGTCCCTCTATATTTTATGTTCCAACCTGCCAAATGTCGAACAAATGAACAAACGATCACTTGGTATATGAACGAATGATGTTAATTATTGTGAGATGAAGTAGCAAAACTATGGCTTGTACTGCTCTTAACACCCAAACCTTGCTGCAGGTGGAACAGTTCTCTACTGAAAAGTTGCCAAACCCCTGGATTCGAACCGCGGACCTTTGGACCCGAAGTCTAACGAAATTCAAATTAAGTTGTCATATTTGCATTGTCATAATCAAGGAGAAATGTTTTGGATACAGTCATCAATAAAAATCGGTTCACTTTGTAAGATAAATCCTACAATGTACATTGTATATGTGTAAAAATATGAAAGCGTTACCTGCTTATGATTCAAATTCTAAATCAGTAACTGCAATGACACCTTATTTGAATAATCTTCTTTCAAATTTTCAAATAAAGAAAAGCTCAAGATTTCGCCATATGTGTATGTGCGATGAATGATCATCACTCTGTATGCTGTTGGGGATAAACAAATGTCCTGTTGGAGATATAAAAATGTGCTTTTTGGGGATATAATAATGTGCTTTTGGGAATATAAAAATGTGCAATGGGGATATAAAAAAGTGCTGTTGGAGATATAAAATGTGTTGATGGGTATACAAACAATGGTTTATGTGTCGAGATAGAAAACGTATATTAGATTATTGATTCAGAATTATTTGAAATTTGTACCAGTATTTTGGTAATTCAGCACGGCAGACTTATCAGATATTTGTTTCATTAATTACTATTGTACTTGTGAATTGATGCTTATTCTATTCAGTAATTGATCTTGTACAGATTCGCAACAACTTAAGCCTCATAAAAATTTTAAAATGGATACCCTTTTGAAGGGGGGAGTATCACGTTTACACGTTTTTTTATTTTTCATTATTAAACAGTAGTTTATGCCGTTTTTTTTATCTTATGTGTCAAAATATCTCATTACTCAACTCGATTATCCCTTGTCTTCATCATCGCTTGCGGCCATTTTGGTTTGAACATCTTTTAAACATTTGAGATAGTGAAATGGATTCGTAAGCCAATCATGGTACGTTCGTTATAAAACTGCTTCTTTTGATTTGAAATCTTCGTCTTGTAATTTGAAACATTTATTTTCGTTTTCGCGATATCACTAGTACTTAAATTTAATCAAAGCATAGATTTATTCAATACTACAATTACGTATTTTTCAGCCTGGGAAAACTCAACAAATTCGTCATAACTCCTTATGTGATTGAAGGTTTCATTACATAATGACTATTTGAATATTAAATTTTTAGTTTAAAGGACTTTACAAAGTTGCATGTTTACCTAAAAACCTGCGGTATCTCAAAGTATCAAATTAAAAACAGAAATGACATTATTGAATGTTAGACATGACAAAAGTTAGTTGGAATTGACTTGTGAGCATGTCACGCAGTTCGAGCGTGCGACCTATTTCTCGCCTCTCCTCTAATGTACTTTCATAAAATATCATCAATTATTGTATATATCGATATATATATTATGTATTTTACATTCATGTATCTATTTTTATCATTCATGTCTTTATTCGCCGACTGTGGCTATTTTTATATGTTCAAATGTCATTTTCATGCTCCATTTATCAGCCTTTTTACATGTAGCATTAATATGCCAATGCTCATGTTACATATATTTATATAACCCTAAACCCTAAATATTTATATCTTCTTGTAGAGGAGTTTGCGCCCTTTACAATAAGCCATTGTAGGGCTCCATACCTTAAATGTTTATGGAGCCAGGGATAATTCAGTTTCGCAAAGAAACACAGCTTTGCGATATCCTTAGATAAGCTACCATTCTCCTGTTGGAGATCGGCCTGGTCTTCATTGTCGTCCGCACGGAGCCAATAAATAGTGGGCTAAGCTCTGGTACCATGAATCTTGACTTGATCCTTGCGGGGAGAGGTCACGGGTGGACCTGGGACGCTGGAAGTAAATTGGTGAGGTTGATATTCCTTTATTTTTCTTTGTACCTTTCTGGAGTATGTGATCACTTCCTTTAAGAACTTACAGTTTTAACCTTACCTTCCCTCCCATTATTTTCTACTATATAAGTTCTACTATACCTAATCTAGTGTTCTTATTCATTTTATCACTCAAGTAGTGATTAGAGATCATCTAAGTACTGTGTGCTTGTTGTTCATTCATCCCTATTTTTAGTCCACCCGTGTCCCGTAACTACCCTTGTATATTTACGCCAAGTGTTGATTTGTCTTATTGATGCTATCTCGTTAAGACGGCCATTAGCTTATCTTGTTATTACAACGTCTGGGAGTATGCTAGAGTGATTCCCTACAGTTTGTCTATTTGTTTATTCATGGGTTGTTGACTTCCTTAATTAGTTGTTAACTCCTGTTGAGTGGATTACGGGTAGCTTGTTGCTGTACCCGGTGATCGTCTTGTTTAGACTGCAAATAAATCACTTGACTCACTGATTTGCCTCTCTCTAGTTTAATATTGGCTTGATTATTTTCTTTTCTTATCTTTATGTCGGATAAACGGGTCTCACCTGAGTTTAGATATCGTTACACCGTGACAAGCAAATAACACCACTATCAGTTAAATGCGTGGAACATACTTCACCTCAAGCAACCTCTAATACCCTTTAATAGATGGCCTCTCGCTGAACTAAATGACAGATATGATGGCTTTTCGTTGGACTTTTTGACTTCCTTGGAAGTACATAGTTTTGTTTTTTAATTTTTGTTATCATTTCCTTCTCTGACAGGACCGTTAGCAGTAATGACGAGATTGCTTCACCTTGTTATGCTCATTCTAGTTATCAGATTGCATATTGAAGGCACAGTCAGTAATAGTGTATATTTGAAAGGCAACAAAATAAGCCTTTAGCATCAGGTCTAAAAGGCAATTTTGAGTCAAGAATGTTTTTTTAACATTTTCATTATCACTAACAAGTATTACGTAAGTACTGTGATAGATTTGTTGAATAGATAACGATAATTTCTTTCCACACAGAAAATACATAAGTATTTAGGTAGTAACAATTTTATTGGTAATAATTTCTGCTCACAAAGTCAACTTAAAAACAATTTGTCGTAAGCAAACATTATCATAGATACGCATCCCTTTTTGTTTTATGGAGTCACTTGATCAACTAACGAAAAAAACATTCTTCCTGATTATTTATTTTGTGACCAACTTGTTAAATCACCCTTATTAGAGAGTAAGAGAAGTAAACGCCGCAGATCTCTGTGTGTTAAGGTGCAATGGGGTTGTTGCAGACTGACCATTTTATGTTGAGTGTAATGCGTTTTTGTCATACGTTTAAGAATGAGTCATGACAGCCACCATTCCGATTGTTAAAACATTGAAACTAATCTTAGGCAACCTAATGACCGAAGATGTGTGAAGCAAATTGTGGTGTTTGAAAGGCTTCTTCATTGGTATTAGACATTTTGATGAACATGAAATTATGATATGTAAATAATGTCAAATCGTCAATTAGGTAAAAAAAGTATTGACAAAATCTACATCTTGACGTTATTACACTTACTTGGGTTGTATGATATTGTATACTTATCCTGGCTTAGTAATCGTAGCATAATCGTTTGCAAAAAATGTTGACAGTATTTGTTTGACTACTGACGGTTAACAAATCATTTGCTTCCATTCAAGAATACCATAGAGAACTAATGAAAAATCAAATATTACTTGATATCTTTATTTCATATTAATACCACATCCACAGGATGATGTTTAATGTCCACCGTATCCGCCATATCCACCATATCCGCCATATCCGCCACGTCCCCCGAGTCCGCGTCCACCAAGACCTCCACCAAGTCCTCCTCTGTATCCACCACGGCCGAGTCCACCTCCATAGCCTCCACCATAACCGCCATAGCCACCTCCATAACCATTTCCAAGACCGCCACCAAAACCTCCACGGCCACTTCCGGCAGCAGCATATACTCCTCCGTGGGAGTGTCCACCATAGTTGCCACCATAGTAACTGGCATAAGCAGATGCGCAGAAAACTGCGAGGAGAGCAAATACGGCCTGCGAGAAAAGAGGAAAAATGTAATTAACCTTGGTAAATTTTAACTTTTAAGACAATGCATATCTATTTAATATTATAGGGTGATTCTGTTTCTCTGAAACCAGATAAAAAACACAGAGGAAACAGGTTTCCATAGAAACTGTGTAAGTCTGAGCAGGATATTGAGGAACGATATATGTATGTAAAAGCAATTTTTTTAGGGGAACTTCTCAATTGTAAAGAAAGGATGACGTTCTTGTGTTAATAATAACCTATTGCAATTAACAATCATAAACATGTTTCATAATAATCATGTAACTGTCTTTGATAAAGCTTCGTATTCTTTACATGACGAACTGCCCATAGAGTTAAATTTACTCAAAATTATTTGTAAAATTTTCTTCTAGAAATCCAATTTTCTAAATGTGAATATCTCAGTAAAAGGCACCTTCAAAATAAGTAAGAACTATTGATAGACTTCATTTTGATCAAATATCATTCTACGGATGTTCTTATCATAGTTTTCAACCTAGTTGACACTCACCTTCATGATGTGACTTGTTGTAGACTTCAGGAATCCTGTGAAGACACTGACAAACCTCGCTCCTTATATACAACTTCTCTCCAACAATAAAACAACCAGATGCCTCACAACTCGATGCAATGGGCGTTTTTTTAGTTGTGGAAAAAAATTAAAACTCTTAGTAAACACATAAAGGAAGGCTATGTCGCATTATGTATGTAAATAATGTTATCAACGTAACGAATTTATCATTTTATCTTAAATACAATTCATGCTGATCACAAGAAATATTTAAAAACTAATGCCTTAAAATTTAAGATTCAAACTGTAAAACGCAATTTAATATTTTTGGTAAAATATATATCTCCTTAACATCTCATTAATATGACATCCAAAAAGTATTAAAAAAATTAAAAAATAACTCTGATTCAGACGCTTATTCATATTTCAACATGGTTTCATGCTAGGTAAGAACCAAGTCCAAGTCGCCTTGATAATGGCTATAAAGAAGCATTATTGGCATAATTAATATGGCATTTGAACGTGAATGCAAGTTCTGGGAGTCCCTCTTAACTGAGATGGTAATTTGAAGACAATTTATCAAGCAAATAAATTATCTAACTTAGTGCATAAAGTTCTACCGAAAATAGTTCTCCTGGCTGGCGAAATTCACATCTCGGAGCTATTTCTAAAAAGTCAAAAGGACGATATAGGAAATCTGTTTATGATACTAAGAAGTTGGAAGAGATGATTTTATACAGGTTTTGCATCTATTTTTACTTTACTCGAGTTGAGATGGCCTTGTAAAACAAATTTTCCAAAATAATCTTTATTATTCAAAATTTGATTTTTCCCCTGAATTATATATTTAAAGAGGTGAATAAACACTTCTCTATACTACTATAGTTGTCAAATTATACTATTATGGGTGTTTTATAATACGAAAATAATTCAATTATTTGTAACGAAATACTCTTATTGAATTTTTAAATTGTGACGGCCTTTATCACAAGAAAAAGCCTCAAAGTCCGTCATGGATAAAAAGATAGCTTTTAATTCCTGAAATTTTGAAAAATTTAGTGCATTCTTTTGCTTTAACTTTAATGATACCATAAAATGAAAACACCAGTATTTGGACTTCAAATGTTGTCGATGTAAGAGTAACTGCAAAGTTAATGCAACCTTGCATTAACTCACATAGTTTCTTCTAGTTTTGGGTTGTTTTCTTCGCAGAAGCGATTATCGTTTCTTGCTTGAAGGTTGTTTTAACTGTGAATTGCATATGTCTTTGCATTGAGCGTGTATTATAATATTATATGATATATTAGTATTATATATATTATATAATTAGCACCTTTAAGATACCTTATCATTGGTTATGGCATATAGTAAGTGTACAAACTGTTATCGGAGAAATGTTACAAATTACATTTTAATATATTTATCGTCTGCTTTTGAACCTTTTCTTTACTTTTGACAAGAGATAAAAGTTGACAAAAATATTTTTTCTGGAACAAGGAACATACACTGTAAGTGCTTCAATGTATTTTTTCTAAAACAACAAGCAAATGATTATTTTACATGTCCACATGTACAATAAAAAATATTTCATATGAGTTATCAATATTTCGTCATGTTGAAGAGACACTGAGTATGTTTTATTATTTTTAGTAATTTCTAGTGAGACCCAAAATACCTTATGACATGAGTTAGATTAAAATCGCTTCCTTCAAATTGCATTGTTATCTTTAAAATGCCAAAATTATAATATTATCTTGCTTTCAATGAAAAACGGAAAACGGCTCTTTTAATGTTTAAAGTCGAAGGGAAATAATCTTCACATCTTACTGAAATGGTTTGTTGCATTATGTCTTTCATACAAAAGTGCATGTCGGATGATTCTAACACAAACTGTATTGATATTTTATGGGATCTTCTATCAGCTTTATATTTTTAATAAACGGATTAGTTATGTTTATGTATGTTTACGGGATAAGGTTTTGTTCCTACAGAAAGTGATAATCTATACATTTGACTATTGCTATCATCTATTAAAAAAAATCAAGGTATGTTACCTCACTTACTAGAAATATGATATCATATAGCATATATATATAGTATATCATAGGATATATTTGAGATTACTGAAAGGAAAAAACGAGAAAAATACAACATATTCAGTTACATTTTTATACTTTTACATTGGTGATGAATAAACTGGACTTTATACCACCTTATTCATTAAATTTAACAACGTTTATCTATTTTCGTCATTAGATAGTTACCCGATGAACAAATTCTGCATCATAACCAGCCTTGTATAAATACTATTAGTTCTTAGATATCATATTTTTCTTAATATTCTTAATTATAGATGAAGATACGATCTTATTTTTTTATTCTAAAAACATAGACCCTCTAAGCTGTGGTTCACTACAATACTATTGATAAGCTTATGTTGATTTTTACGCCTTTTATGCAACTATTTCATACCTCTCTGAACTTAAAGTTACAACTGTTTGAAATTGCTTTATTGTAAATATTCTTTCAAAATACATGCTGCCTTTACCTATATAAAGAAGATGTGTTAGGTGTCCCTATGTCGGACGACATATATATATATATATATATATATTAACTAACTTATAGTTGAACACAATTTTGGGTTAAGTTCATTACACTTGCCTTCTCAATAGAGATCTATAACAAAATCAGCATTAAAGAAGTGATATACCTTTCATTAAAAACCACGATGTTCAATCGGATATAATTTATTAGTTTAAAATTCAAGAATATCATACATTTTACATGATCACTTTGAGCCGAATATGTATTCAAATAAGATTTTATACATTCTTAACTAAATGAATCAAAAAGGGCAAGCAAAGGAACGCCAATATCGCAAATCATGCCGGGCTCACTGTTTCACTTACAACTTGTACAACACCACAACCAAATGACATATATCTTAATATCTATTCCACACATCGGGTGCAGAAAATTCTTAAATTATAAATAATCAAACCTGGCCTTTTGACTAGTGCTGTTATAGCTAATGCTACTTATCAGTTAAAAGCCTACTATCTTAAGTGTTATATTAAAACAATACTTTGTTCACATAATCAAACTGATCGCACAAGTATTACACGCACTCAACAAATGAAAACTACATATTTATTAAGGTAAACTGTCACGCAGTGTACCTTTCTTTAATTAAACATAACTTAACAGCGGGGACACTGGACGCTATATTGTCTTTTATTGTTCAGTTAATGTTACGGTCAGCCCAGGGTGTCTCTCATTTGTAGCGGTTTCTTATCACCGTATCACTTGGGGGGAGTGGTAGAAAATCATCGGGTATGTCATATTAGTCAAAATAACATAGAGAACGATTTATAACATTTTGTTTGGCTTGGATACTTGCCAAAACACCATAAATATTTATTACAGATTATTTCATGTAAATTTCGAAGGATATAAACATTTTCTTGTTTGCAATGGAAATTGTCAAAACAGAAATTATGTCGTATTTCCGGGAATATATATTGTTAACGCTATACCAATAGCAACACAATGTATAAGTTACCCTGATGATCACTATGTTGTGAAACCGGTTTGTAATGAACTTATATGAAGACCAATCTTTAGTTTGTTATTTTTAAAGAATATATATTTAAATATGTATATATATAAATACATCATGTATGTTATACAATGCATTCATAGGAAAACACTTCATGAATCCTCTTTATTTAACAAACTCGTAATTATCTTGTACATTTTTAACAATGTCAGCAACAAGTTGCACGTCAATCTGAATAGATATGTTGAAGATGAAGTTGTCCTATGAGAAATGCGTTAAGACTTTATAAATGAGTTTATGGTTCATGTATAATAAAACACGCTTATCCAAAAATTTAAGCGACAAGCAATACATGCAGATATAAATGCTGCGCTATGGTATATTGCAGATGGATACACATCTTTTAGACTCAGAGTATCCAACGCTATTGAAAGAATCAAATATGAAATACGTGCATTATCTTTGTAATTAGATATGCTTTTGAGGCGAAGATATTATACAGACAAACAATACAGATATTTTTAGAAATGATGTTTCAATTTGCCATAACATACTCTGATGTTAAAACCCCACGATAAACCTTTATAATTTTGTTAATTCATTGACCAGAGGTCAAAATTTTAAAAAAATTACTCTTAAAAATCTGTTAATAATACTTGCATAATGTTCTTGTCTTAAGTTGTTCTCACGTGGAACATTAAAATTATGGAAATCGTAATTTTGAAAATCAGAGTCCCTCTATACGTTCCAACGTGCCAAATGTCGAACAAGTGAACAAACAATCACATGGTATATGAAGGAATGATGTTGATTATTGTGAGATGAACTAGCAAAACTATGGCTTGTACTGCTCTTAACACCCAAACCTTGCTGCAGGTGGAACAGTTCTCTACTGCAAAGTTGCCAAACCCCTGGCTGGATTCGAACCCTGGACCTTTGGACCCGAAGCCTAAATCCAAATTAAATTATATTTGCATTGTCATACTCAAGTAGTTGGAGAAATGTTTTGGATGCAGTCATCAATGAAAATAAACTGTTTACTTGGTAAGGTAAAACTTACAATGTAAACCTGTAAAAATGTGAAAGTGTTACCTGCTTATGATTCAAATTCTAAATCAATTACTGTAATGACACCTCATTTGATTTATTTAAATGCTTCTTTCAAATTTTCAAATAAAGAAAGGCTCTAGATTTCTCCTTATGTATATGAGCGACGAATAATCATCAATCTGCATGCAAGGCTTGAAAAGTGCTGTCGCGGATATACAAATGTGCTGTTTCGGATATATAAAGGTGCTGTTAGAAACATAAATTTTGCTGTTTGGGGATATAAAGTTTGTATTTGAAGTTTGTACCAATGTTTTGGTCGTGTCAAGTATTTCAGCACGGCAGACGTACAGAATAAGTTTTACTTTGGATCGCTCTGTATCGTCATACTTCAGCTTTAGCATAGCGCCCAAAACCCTGAAAAGTCTATTGATATCTTATCAAACAATTTTATGTACACGATCTGCATGTTACTGGATGTGAAATGAAATAATTTTGTATGGTCAGCTCTACCTTAATTAGAAAAGGTAATAATGGTTAGATGAAATCAAATGTTTTAACTATTAGACTTTTATTCCTTATAACAAACACACGCAATGTAATATTTCAAGTACAGTGTATTTTTTAAATTGACAAACTTCGAGATTATGATCAACCTTTCGTAATAATCCTTGATACCCATATAAAGATAAATCCATGATAATCTTAACCCAAAAAAGGTTTGTAACCTGGTCTGGAAAACACACTGCAGGTATTCTGCGCATGCGCACGCAACGACTACCACAAGAGTCTGTGTTGTGTAGTTCAAAATCGTTATCTAAGTACACTGTTTTGTAAGAGAGATAACACAGGTTTATCTCATCGTAATCCAGCAGTAACGATCTAACATTTAAATGTGTACAACTTCTCAAGGCTTCCTTCACTAAACAAAAGAATAACCAAGGTAGATTTGGCAAGATTATGGTTTATTGGTTACAATAATCCCATCTTGATTCAGGGTTTCAAATAGGATATAAAATTATTAGAGAAGGGAAATATTTCTTGAAAAAAACACAGTAGAATTTATTTTAAAGTCATAGTTTACATAGATGAAATTCCAGTGCATTTCACATTTATGATGTTAATGTTTTTTCATAAACAATGATAAGCTGTTTTATTATGGACGGATTATGTCCATTTTACGGTTTTCTGATTCCGTCAACTCATTAATCTATGATATTCATTCAAAACAAATGGCAAAAAATATTAAAGAGAAATGATCAAAGAAAACGAAGACGTTTCAAAAGAATGCATTGCTTAATTCATAAAACTTTCCCTTCAAAGTAAGACCAAATAAGGTCCTGATCAGGTATAAAGAGTATACTAAACGATGCCCCGTTTCATAACGATTTTTATTAAGCGAGCGTGTAGTTTAGTATCTAAGAAACGATAGCGAGTTCGATACAGATAACACTAATTAGTTTCATCAAGCGGTGTTAACCATAATTACCATGCCTCCAGCAAAAGCATACGGTACAAGTAACTATAGTGAAACGTACGTCAAACGCGATGAGGTGATTGGTTCGGTAATGACTAGGTATTGTCTGCGATAAACTGGTATCAGAACATGCGCTACGTGTGGCTGAGGTCAGATTAAGTGAAGAAGATACCCAAGACAGATCTAGTTCGAATACAGTCAATATTTTAAAACTTTTATTCCTCGGAACAGAGTCGGTTATGAACAGACTGGTTATAAACATAGTAAGGTAGAAATGAATTTGTTGACAAAAAAATAAGAAACGTATGGAAGTATACCTGCTTATTGCACTACATACAGTACATTGTTCTTGTTAATAGGTGTTAACAAAATGTGTCATCACCAATATTATGTTATTCAGTAACAATTTCTTCTTGTTTAATTTGAAAGTAAATCAATTTTGCCACAGTGATTCTTGAAAGTTATTTCTAAAAGTGACAAGTCTATCAAATTGTATCAAGTCTTAAAAGAAGGGCATTTAAGAAAATGTTGTACATGAAAAAGAGAAGGTTTATATATTCTGGATAACAACTTCTTGGCCTCATGGCCGGAAAATTTTGTCTACACATGTACTTTAAAAAGTTCATCATAAGTACTTAAAGTTGAATTACTATAACATTTACGTGATTGTGACCTTTGAAACATGACGAAACAAGAAATCATGATTCATAATTTATTTTTTATATTGTTAAAGCTTTTTGTGGTGAAAGTGAGATACGTTTTTAAGCGTTTGAAATATATAATCCTCATAATAAATATCAACATTAAAAAAATCAATAATCTTAATTAAGCAAATGAAATTCATCATTACATCAAGTTTTTTTGTTGTAATGAATCTTGAATAACCGGTTTCGATAAACAATTAACAGTACAATTTTATTCCATTCCAGAAACAGATTGATCTTAAGAAAAGCAAGTGCAATTTATGATACATTTTACTAGTCGAAATATCAACCTGGATCTAAATATAAATCATAAGACAATAGTCCTAGTACCGTTAATCAAGTGTTATATCCATTTCGTGCACATCTTATATGAAACTGTGGGCTATAAACCCCAAACCTATTGACCTAGGGTTCAACAGTCGCCTCATCGTGACAAACCGCCATGAAATTGTTTATTGGCGATCATTTCTCGACGCCATGAATATCTATTATATCTGTGCAAGATTATTAAAGATGGACCTCCCCGCCCTACGGATGTAAATTCGCAATCAAATATATTTTATCGCCTCAGTTGGGTAAAGTCATTAATAATCCCGACCTAAAAACTTGGAATTATTACGAAGCTTGCATTTTAATGTCAACTATTCTCCAATAAAAAGCGAAGGAAAAGAAATCTAAAATCTTAAATTCAGATCCATCGGCCCGTGTGATTCTCGCCCCGGAACGATGAAGGTATGTAAATCTTACCGCTGGGAGTTTATAGCTTATATTCTAATTGTTGGTTCGTTTATAGATGCTTAAAGAGAAGCGTCGTTTTATTGCGTCCTATCTGAAACTGTTATAGGAGTACAATTAAGCTGTAAAATGAATTTTGTTTCAAAAATTTTGCTGAGTCAATTTTCGTCTAATGATGGCACAGTATATATAAGAAGGATAACGCGTTCAATGAGATTCCCTCAAATACATGCATATGATTTTTCTTTTAGAAATTGAAGTCCTTCTTAAGATATCAGCGTGTAACCGAATACACCAACACGTTTTTACTTTGAAATAATGGTTTCTTTTTCATTATATATCATGATCAAAATTGTCTGTTTCGTCCTTATATTAAACTGGCGAACATTACAGTGTATTTCATTTTCCATAACCGTCGTCCCTGATAGGAAATAAGACATCCATTTAGACAATATTTTTCTTGAATACTAGATACGCGAATTGATAAGTATCTCTAATCTGATTGACTCGACCGCATAAAGGACAATGTAAATTTTTAAGTGACACAGAGTATGTTTTTATGATTTTTCTTATGCTTGAATAATATACAAAAGATCATACACCCTTAGTAGAGTTCAAATTGTCTCCCTAAACTTGCATCTTATCTCTGAAATGCCAATATCACTATATTTTACTGTTTTCAATGAAGATATTGTTTCGGACACATACATGTTTAAAAGTAAAAAATCTCTGTCCAGTTTCCATGTAGATTAGTCAAATGACCTACAAAACACTATCAACCCATATTGATATTTGTGTATGCTGTAAATAAGTTTCTAAAATTACGTTTGATTAATTTGCGTGCGCCATTCTCCGGTTGTCGATTACAAATTACAATTGAAACCTGTTTATTGTCGCTATACTTAACTAATAAGCATCGGGATGTTGATCTTCATAAACCACCACTACTTCTCAATAAAATAACTACCTTTAAATAGTTTGACAAATTTGACTTCAACACTATTCTCTGTGTCTCAATAACAGTAAACAGTAAAGGGTTGAGAATATGCATGTGCGTAGACAAACGACATTACTCAAAGGGCTGTACAAACATAGTATTTGTGTATATAGTGTATAGGATTAGTCAGTGTTGTGCATGTATACTGGGTAAGTCTATCAAGATAACGCCTAAAGCTACATTTTGAAAATGAGTTGAGTTTAAATCATAACGTGTTATAGTATCTGTGATATCCAGAAAATATGACAAATATACTATGTTTACAGTTCTCGCATCCCCACTGCAAGAATGTTAAGTGGTGAACTAATCTCAATCAAGGTTTTGATAATTTTTATGTTTTTTTTATATAACATATGTTTATTATTAATGCAATCATTGAACATTAAATAGAATTTTTTATGAAATGTCCATTAATATCATAATACTGTTTCGTAAGTGACTGCGTATTTTCAAGAATCCTTTTATGAATAACAGCGAAGTGGTGGACATTCTTTTATCTAAAACATTGTAGTAGATTTCTGAAATTTGTATTCGTTTATATTTTCCCAAATTTGATTTCAATTTATGCAAATATATTTCTTTCGAGGGAAAAACATCTTATTAATCAAGCTCTGTATCCGTAGACCAAGAAAAGAGTATAACATGTGAAAGAAAACTGTATGAAGCCTTTGTAGTGTGAACACCTTTTAATCATTTCAGTTAAGGCAATGGATTCGTGCAGTTTTACGAAATTTTGTACTCTCCCTAAATATTATTGTATTGTTTTTAAAAAAAGAAGATTATAATAGCTCATTATATTTACTAAAAATACGCTGGCTTTAAATGGATTCGTCTACCACGTAATTTCAGCTATGGATTCGAAAAGGAGCATTTGAAAATTATGAGTTTTCATATCAGTTTAAAGGCGCAGTAACTCGTTTTTTTTAGACAAATGAGAAGAAAATAAATGTTACTAATTGCAATATAATGTTTTCGATCACAATTAGTTGTTCCAAATGAACGTACCAGGTTCATTTAAGCTATGGCCCGGTATTCCGTTTTCTACCTCAAATAATTAAAAGATGTTCACATAGAAATAGCAGCCATTGATTTTGTTTTATACTTGCTAGTGTCCCCTACGACTATGGTTGACTGGGTTGAATAATGAGATTATTTACCATCTGAAGATAATATTGCATACATGCATATTAATTTGTATTGGGGAACATTTTGTAAAAATGGAGATTTTACACTTACAAATAATCTTGCTTTACGTAGATAAGACTGTATTGGCATATAGTAAGTGTCTTCAAAATATATATGTAAATATCTATCAATCGAATATTGAATGTAACACAAATGCCAAATACTACGTTTTCAACACACATCAGATTACAACTATAACTTTATATTGCAATAAGTTTATCAACTCATGATAATATATGTGATAGATACAAGTATGATATTATAAATGTTTCGTTAACTATTAATGACATCTAAAACACGGAGAGTTCAGGTTATTTTACAACTAATGTTACTCAATGCCTCATCATAACACCAGCAACGTGTAGACCTCAACAAGTTGTTTTTTCGTAAAAGCATAAAGTAGATATTTATTCAATCAGAATGCTGAATACCATATCAAATAGCACTATTTTCCTCAGGAGATTTTACATTCGACGCTACTGAAGATTTCGGGTTGTTAATACAATCCAGCTCACTTAGTCTGACAAATATGCTAACAGCTATTCACAAAATCGATAAATGCCTCGGGTATTTTTACTTTGTTTTCAAGTTATGCACACAAAAAACATGTTTGCACGGAAAACTAACATTCCTGGTTATTATCACTTAACGCTGTTTATGTCATAATATGCGGTTCTATCGTATGTTACAAATGTTTCAAATTTATTACAGGTCTTTCTTCTTCTTGGTATATCCCTTGTGGTCACTTCCGGTCAAGTTTACAACTCTAATCAGAAAGATGGTGCAAACGATGGACTTTTTAACCTAGACATCTTCGAAAATCTCGATCAAACTTTGAACAACCTTGACCAATTTGGTTCTGACACCATTGTCACAAAGCTGGGAAATGGAGGAAACGTGCCAAGGCGCCCACTACCAGGTGCCCTAAATGGTAATCAAGTTCTTGGAACCATCAACGCCGGCAAAGGCGGTTTCGGTAGGGCCGTTAACAATAGGATCGGGAACAATGCTTTTGCAGGTTCGATTCATGCTGATAACTCAGGAGGCTATGGAAACAGTAACCAAGGATTTGTAGGAGCAAGTTCCGGCAAAGGCGGAAGGGGAGGATATAGCGGTAATGCTAACAATATCGGAGATATCCATGCTTCTAATTCTGCCGGCTTTGGAAACAATAACCAACAATTTTCAAATTCTAATAATGGCGGAAGGGGAGGATATAGCGGAAATACTAACAATATCAGAGATATCCATGCATCTACTTCCGGCGGCGGCTATGGCAACAGTAATCAGGCATTCGTAGGAGCTAGCTCCGGCAGCGGCGTAAGTGGAGGATATAGCGGAAATAGTAACAATATCGGAGATATCCATGCTTCTAATTCCGGCGGCGGCTATGGAAACAGTAACCAAGGATTCGTAGGAGCTGGTTCCGGCAAAAGCGTTAGTGGAGGATACAGCGGAAATAGTAACAATATCGGAGATATCCATGCTTCTAACTCCGACGGCGGCTATGGAAATAGTAACCAGGGATTCGTAGGAGCTGGTTCCGGCAAAGGCGTAAGTAGAGGATATAGCGGAAATAGTAACAATATCGGAAATATCCATGCTTCAAATTCTGGCTATGGAAACATCAACCAAGGATTCGTAGGAGCTGGTTCCGGCAAAGGCGTAAGTGAAGGATATAGCGGAAATGGTAACAATATCGGAAATATCCATGCTTCAAATTCTGGCTATGGAAACGTCAACCAAGGATTCGTAGGAGCTGGTTCCGGCAAAGGCGTAAGTGGAGGATATAGCGGAAATGATAACAATAACGGAGATCTTCATGCTTCAAATTCTGGATATGGAAACAGTAACCAAGGATTCGTAGGAACTAATTCCGGCAAAGGCGTAAGTAGAGGATACAGCGGAAATGGTAACAATATCGGAGATCTTCATGCTTCGAATTCTGGCTCTGGAAACAGTAATCAAGCATTTTTAAGATCTGGTTCAAACATAGGTGGAACTGGGGGATACAGCGGTAATGCTAACAGAGATATCCATATTTCTAATTCCGGCGGCGGCTATGGAAACAGTAACCAAGGATTTGCTAGTTCCGGTAAAGGCGGAAATGGAGGGTATAGCGGAAGTAGTAATGGCCTTAGCAGCGGCGGCGGATACGGTAACAACAGGCAATTTGGGGGTACACTTTCTGGCAAAGGCGAAAGCAATGGATATGGAAGTAGCAGTGGAAATGATCTTCATGGATCAACTTTCAATTCAAACAACGGCGGCTTCGCAGGCGGCAATAAATTCACTGGCGCACTGTCACAATCCTCGGGTTCAAGAAGTGGATACAACATTGGTAGCTTCCGGAATCCGAGCAGTTCTTTCAACTCCCAGAACCGAAAAGGGTCTGGCAGCAGTTACAGCAACGGGTCCCAAACCGGTGGGTCTTTAAGCACCGGGTACTCAAGCAACTCCATCAAGTCAAACAGACAGTCAAATGGCTACTAAGTCCCAAGTACAAATGAATATCACAATCAGATTGTGCAGTCCATCGGGTACAGGAGACGTTTGCTTGTCAGGGCTTCGAATCTTTAGTTTTCGGGGCATAAGATGTCCTTAAGATGGCTTATTTCGTGCCATATACTCACACTTGGAACATTAGTATTAACCGTCCAGTTTTCTTCCAACATAGCCTTTTGAGTAAAGAAAGTAATCGTATTTCTTCGTTGTTGTTGATTGAAGCTGCATTTACATTTGGTCCTGCAACAATATCCTGCCACCACCTGCAGCTAGGTGGACTATAGTAAAATTCAAGCAATAAGAAGTCAAGCTTGCTATATTAGAATAATGTATGAACGCATATGATTTAAAGGCTTTCGATGATGTGACACATAAAATTTTGCATAGAAGCAGAAATGAATACATCTCGAATCACATTTAGTAAATGCGAACTTTAGGTGAAAAAATCATCTTTGAGAGAAAATAATACACAGGATGATGATTTGAAAGATTTCTCGTTTCTTAGACGAGAAAAGGTTAATTTGCTTTTCAATAAGGATGAGAATATCTTAAAGAGAAATTCCGAACTTACGAATCGAGGAGTTCTGAATATTGATCCTTCCATTGCCGATGGTTAATGGTATGAATAGAATCGGGATTCTGGTCGTAATCCAGACAATGACGAGCTCAATAATTCAAACGTAACTTTTTGAATTGAGAAATTTTGTTTTGTAATAAAGAACAGTTTTGCCCTGAGTTATGAGAGAAAAAGAACGCGGCCGAAGGCATTTTCACTCCATAAATGTCAATAACGTGTATTTCAATTCATTGATATAAGGCTATGATTAAAACAAAGACTACTATTACATTATACCTTTAGGAAAGATCTGTAAACGGTGATTCGGTTATCGTACCCGTTAGAAGTCGGGTATCTGCAAAAATAAAATTCATTGAAGACAATTAGAATATAATATACATATATTAGGAAAAAGGTATTAGATCAGATGTAATGCGAAACAACAGTGTAGTAACTGGGCCACCACTACATGTAAATCATGATTTACCGACCTTTCGAAGCTCCAGTAAAATATGATCATGTACGGCTTTGATGTAAGGCAACTATCATCAGACAAAATGTCTTGAAAATACAGTAATGGGTAGTTTAACTGTGACACGACTACGTTTACAGTTGTCTTATAGAGTATACTAAATACATGACATTTACGTAAATGTTATTTTCAAATCCCTCGCACTCGTTGTGCTATAAGAATAACTTGAACTTGTTAATTCAGAGCTGTTAAATTATCCAGATGTTGAAAGATATTTTAGAAATGCCATTACAACCAGAATCCACGACCCCGATTTACATTACCCTGACTTTAATTTTTTTAAGAAGGCCTTTTTTTAACTTTCCTCAAATTTAACAGAGTTAATGATTTTAAGTTCTAGTAGCACTATAAAGCCGAAATTTAAAAAATTCAATTTTACTTTGAAGAGAAATAGAGATACAAAGTAAACTTCATTTAATCCAGGAGACGTTTATGTCTTTTGTGCTTCAAAGGTTGTACTATTTAAAATGTACTTTGAAGTGAAATATATGTGAGGAAACGAAATAGTATTACACTGCATTCGGATAACAAGGTCAAGGATGCAAGGATTTGAGACTTTTTATTTTCGTAATTCGAGCTCTTTACGCTCTAAAACCAAGCATTGGCATAAACTTCTGATAAAAAACACTAATGATTCGAGTTTTTCTACGCAAGCTGTTTGTATCGAGGAGTACATCACCCAACCTGAGACCTAATTTTCGAACATTAGCCAGACAGATTCTGAACTGGTCGTGGCTCGTTAAAAAGACAATTCCGTGAACTTTTTATGGCTTTAAATCATGCCAAAACACAATTTATGATCAATCTTTTTTAATCATTAAAAAATCCATAAAAGACGAACAACACCTTTTTGTAAGTGCCTAAACTCAAATCATACGTACAAATAAGATGAATACTACGTAATCAGTCATTCACAACACATAAACCCAAATTGTGGCTTTAGATAATTTTACAAAATTACATGAAACTCATTGACCGGTTATGGATCAGAACACCGCGAATTTATACTTCATGAACCGATCAGCACGGAAATTATCAGAGATAGTCAGAACTTCTAGAACAAACGAAAGCATTCGTAAAAGTTTGGTATGTATGTAAGTTTGGACAACCCACAGAATGTCTCCTTAAGACGTCAGTTAGACTACAAATGTTGTGAAGAGATATGTGAGAGTACCTCTCCAATACCGGAGGGGGTCAGAGGCCGTTAAATTTTGAAGGAATGTAGATATATGAGGATATTGCCCTAGTTAGTCTCCACTCAATTTATTGCACAGTCAGCAAAATTATTTATAAACTTTGAAATTATTAAATTTCAAAGAAAAACTTAATGTCATGTGCAACGCTTCTTAATGAAGGATAAATCGAGTGGGAACAGCAGGATGACGTCACAAGAGTAATTTAATCGAAACTAATTAATGTAGTCAAAAAATATTCCTTAGGTGAAGGAGGATGCAAGACAATTGACTTGACTTTAATTTACCCTGTTCTGTTTTCTGAAAGAAGCTCGCAACTCTTTAAAATCTATCCAACGGAACTTGACGCTGACATGGTGACATGTTTCCCACTATACGGTTCTTAACTTTTAAATCGTGTATTCATAGCACGGGGATACAAATTACCAGTATTAAATTATGACAGCGTGTAATAGGATACTGTTCTAGATTACTATATTCTTTACAATTTGACCTGTGTTGTAATTACAATAAAACATATTTTAATGATTGAACAAGATTTACCTTTCATGTTTTGTATTTTGCAATCATAGAATCGAACTCTTTCATTTGGCTCTGGATTAATTGCTTTTTGATTGAAATTGATTGAAAGTATTACGAATATTATACTATCTTCATATCAACATAATCCAAACCACAACAACTTGTTTCTGCTCCGCATTGTCTTTGCAATTCCATTCAATTGACATGTTAAGTAGCATTTACAAGATTTTCAAAAGATTACATTTTGAATTTTTTTAACGGGTATTTGAATTCCTATAGATTTGATGTTATCGGCAATTGTTTAACTGACAGGAATTGAAAAAAACGGAGAATACTTTACTAGTAAACCTGAACACATTATTTTTCAAATACTGTATGTTTCTATTGTATTATCCCCGTTGGATGGAGAAGTTATGATGTAAAACTAATCACATTGAAGTGATTAAAACTTTTAATGAGTAGTTTGTCATTTGCAAAATATTGATTATGAGTACATGTATTCATAAACTTAATTATCAATATTTGTAAGCTTTAGAATGGTTATGTTTGATCAATAGGCGCTTTATGAAGGCTCTGTGCACGTGGACAATAGGTTTTGTCAATATACTAATGGAATAATGAATGTAAAGAAGTTCTTAAAAATAATAAAACTTGGTATTGGAGTCATACTTTAATGAACAAGAAAATACAAAATAGGGAAAAAATATCTAAATATATATTCTCATTTTTAATGAACAGCAAGGAGTCCAACGCCGTTTCCGTAGTAACCATTACCATGTCCGAAACCAACACGTCCAGCAACTCCGTATCCACTGCCATGGGCAACTCCAAGACCGAGACCATATCCGTATCCGGTGCCATGAGCAGCTCCAAGACCAAGACCGTGTCCGTAACCGGTGCCATGTGCGACTCCAAGACCGAGACCATGTCCGTATCCATTGCCATGAGCAACTCCAAGACCAAGACCGTGTCCGGCGCCATGGCCATGAGCAACTCCTAGGCCAAGACCGTGTCCGTATCCGGTGCCATGAGCGACCCCAAGACCGAGACCATGTCCGTATGCGCTCCCATGAGTAACTCCAAGGCCAAGACCGTGTCCGTATCCGTTGCCATGAGCAACTCCAAGTCCAAGACCGTGTCCGTAACTAGTGCCATGAGCTACTCCAAGACCGAGACCGTGTCCGTATCCGGTGCCATGAGCAACTCCAAAGCCAAGACCGTGTCCGTATCCGTTGCCATGAGCAACTCCAAGCCCAAGACCGTGTCCGTAACCAGTTCCATGAGCTACTCCAAGACTGAGACCGTGTCCGTATCCGGCGCCATGAGCGACTCCAAGGCCGAGACCATGTCCGTATCCGGTGCCATGAGCGACTCCGAGACCGAGACCGTGTCCATATCCGTATCCAGTGGCATAACCATTGCCGTGTCCTACTCCGTTGAATCCGTTGCCATAGTAACCACTGCCGAGAGCAGTTGCACAAAAAGCAAGGACGAGAGCGATATTGACCTGAAGAGGAAAAACATTAATTCTTTTTAGTGCATTTTTTAACCATCGAGGATGTCATCTAAATGTCTTCTATGATACCTATCAGCAAGAGTTTAGAAGATGTTAAAGATATCCTGATTTATCATTTATAGTTAAAAGTCGCAACCCAATAATCAAGTAGTGCAATTAAGGCACTATCACGTTCATGACGTTCAAGTCGTTAGGTTTTTCACGTCGTTAAATCAAGATTTATGTATTTGATGATGTCGAATCATTGTGATATCAATGGCTGGATGCAAAACCTATTTTTTAAATGCACGGACAAATCGAAATATTGGTATATGTCATAGATATAGAGTAATAGCTCGGTCTTACACATAAGTTTAATCCTAACACGGAACACATGGTTGATGACTGTCGTTTCAAAATCTAAATTTGTATCATTCTATCTACCCGGGTTTCTTGTAAGGTTTCAACAACCTTTTCTTTAAGGTTAATTAAATGTAAAGGCACTAATGCACACATTTTCCCTTTCGAATTGGCCATTTTAAGAAATATTGTGACGTATGCACTCACTTTACATGTAGCTCACTTATAAGCAATAAAAATGTATAATCAATTATGAAAAAAATTAGAAGGCCGAAGTCGGCTTACAGATAACAAAACTGTTAGGTCGGCTGTGCACAAAAAGGAGAAAAATATAGACTGTGGCAAACGGTTGCACTGGTAATGTTTGCGGCTATTGAATTTACTATTATCTTATCTATGAAAGCAATTTGGATTTCTACTTATCTCATAAACACAGTATCAGCGTTGATATTAATTTACCATAGCGGTCTGCCTTTTTTGTTTTTCCGGGTATTAACAAAATTCAAATATTTTCGAAATCGTAGTTCATGCAGATGTATTGCAACGTTGCATTATATACTTCTGGTCTTTGAAGACTGATTTTATCACCTGGATACGTATTTATTTGGCGAATAACTTAAATGGTAGGATATCTAACTGTTGGTCGTTTTTAATATAGTGAGATACATGCATTATTTGTGCATTAGTTGTGAAATACGAAATATTGGTGCACGATAGTGCCTTTAAGCTATATTCTTAACTACTTGCATCAAAGGAATAAATAGTCTCTGTTGATAATCTTACACGTACCTTCATTCTTGTGTGGTTGGTGATTCGAGGACAAGTCTGTGACAACTGTATGGATTCTTCCCCATAATGCCTCTTATATACCCTAGATCTCAGGCTATATTCTCATTAAATCTTTAAATGTTTAAAGTTTTCGCCATGAGTTTTATTGCCTCAGGTCGACTGACCAATATCCCTTTGTCAGCATATCATAAACCTCGTCCACTTTCCCAATTAATGCATATCAATAGACGACAGCCAAAACCTTACATAAATTTCGTTCAAAATTCATTTGACTTCGACTCAAACAGGCTTGATAATATCCAAATTAGACTATTGGGCATATCACAGCCAAATTTGTAGATTTAATGATAAAAAATTAAAAGTAGAATTTTCAAGACCATAATCCATGTGGGTGTGTCAATGGAAGAATATATAATTACTCTAGATATATACATGTGTGTCCCTTTTTGTTCAGAATTTGTTCAGTTATTTAAGTCTATTTTTTACATGGAATTCAAATAAGACGTGATAATTAAATAGACCTCGTATGAATAGAAATGATTAAAGGATATAAAATTCTTTATATTCATTGATTACTCTATGTATTACATTGGCAAACAAAAGATGTCGAATAAGAAGGAAACAATTTTTCACATTTAATTTTACATTTATTGATGTGATGGTAATGAAATCAGATCATACCATATCTTTAATGTGGTATTGGTTTTTCACCGAAAGGAATACGACGGGTAAAAGTATTATTAACCTATGAAGGGTTTGACAAAATACTATATATTCAAAATTGAGATTATGATTTGGATATGCAATAAAGAAAAAATCTTGAATTTGTAATGCTATATTTCTGTTCAAGGAAATCATTGTGTTTTGTTCTTGCACTTAAAGAGACACTTCCTAATTTTAATGGTATTTTTTTTGGCTTTCATGCCTGTCAAAACACCGATTTTAATTAATTAACATTAACTCAATGCCAAATGCATGAACAATATTAATGTTCAATGAAAATCTATCAAAATGTTTTACATTAAATATTTCCACACGCTTGAATCACTAGAAACACAAGTTCTATAGTTTTCGAAGTTGCGTTTAACTACATGACCCGGGTCATTGTCAGGTTTGAAGCAATTCCTTTTACCTTTATATTATCATAAAAGTGAATCGATTTAGATTGAAATTAAATTTTTCAGTAACAATCTGTGACACCATTCCAAAGGTATGCTATATTTGACAACTTACGGAGTGTCGTTTTAAGAAATACTAAAATACAAATAAGTCTTAAATAATGCTTATTCTCTTTGTGATAAAACCGCTGGCTACATAACAGATCAGGCATTTTGAAAGGCATCTTAACAACATAAACAATGATCAGTCTTGACCCTAAAAAATAATTTAAACTTTAATTTAGATTCGGGTTAAAAACATCAATAGGAATTTTCCTCGAAAGTATTGATTTAAAAATAGTATTCAATGGCAACATTCAATAAGTTCAAAGTATTTTAATTAACATATGATTAAAGGTGAAGATGATGATTTATGCTCGTTTAGCTCGCTGATTGCAAAGTTCGTGTTACTAAACATTAGGGTACCATCACCGTTGGATAAGGCTTCAAATAGTAAATGAAGTCAATAATGGGGGAGTAACCATTTATGATAGGGTTTTAATGTGATGTAATCGTTTAAACGAGAGTAGATGTTCATAGTAAACCCATAAATATTCAACAGGTCAATAAAACGAGGTTCATTTATGGAAGCTCCTGCTGAATGACTATGGACGATCAATCAGACCGTTGAATGTAATTAAACTTAGCCTTATTTTATTTGCTATTTGAAGAGACTTAGTCTTTTAGGATTTTGGTATAAGAATCACACCAGTACTACCTCGGTAGTCCAGTTCACTCATTCAAACAAGACTCACGATGAAGGTAGGAGAACGCGACTAATTCAGAATTTTTAAAATTTACCATCCAATCCCTTTATCTTCTTTATTTACTTCTATCTTTTATTTGTTTGTATTGTCGAAGATGACTCTTATCGTGGTTGATTCTGTTCTTCTTAAAAATCAAAATGCTTGATATTATGAAAAGATCGTTGTAAAATATTGTACAAATATTAATGCTCACTAAAATTTAGTTTCTTTCATAAATCATCATGTAAAAGATCTTGAAACCCCTCAAATTGTAAGGTTTATACTTCTCATAATATCATTGCAGGTCACTATCTCCGTTCTCCTGGCTTTCTGTGCCTCTGCTCTCGGCAGTGGTTACTATGGAAATGGTTACGGATACAACGGAGTAGGACACGGTAACGGCTATGGCTACGGAGGTCTTGGTCATGGACACGGCGTTGCACATGGTGTCGGTTTCGGTGTTTCCCACGGATACGGACATGGTCTCGGTCTTGGAGTCGCTCATGGCAACGGATACGGACATGGTATTGGCCTTGGAGTCGCTCATGGCAACGGATACGGACATGGTCTTGGCCTTGGAGTCGCTCATGGCAACGGATACGGACGTGGTCTCGGTCTTGGAGTCGCTCATGGCAACGCATACGGACATGGTCTCGGTCTCGGAGTTGCTCATGGCAACGGATACGGACATGGTCTCGGCCTTGGAGTTGCTCATGGCAACGGATACGGACATGGTCTCGGTCTTGGAGTCGCTCATGGCAACGGATACGGACACGGTCTTGGCCTTGGAGTCGCTCATGGCACCGGATACGGACATGGTCTCGGACTTGGAGTTGCCCATGGCAGTGGATACGGACATGGTCTCGGTCTTGGAGTCGGTCGTGGCACCGGATACGGACATGGTCTCGGTCTTGGAGTTGCTCACGGTTTAGGATATCGACATGATCTCGGACACGGTCTTGGCTACGGACGTGGTCTCTACAATGGACATGGTTTCGGCGCCTACGGACATGGTTTTGCACATAGCGGCCTTGGACAAGTTGGTTACGGATATGGTGGCTACGGACACGGAAACGGTTATCACGGAAACGGTGTTGGTATTGTCGCTGTTCATTAAAAACAAAATGACAAAACGAAAAGTTGATTAATAAGTGAAGATATGAAACTGTTATACTTAAGCGTATTTTCATTGCATTATGAGATCTTTAAAACATTTATCAGTGTTCATTGTTGACAGTGCAATTGATAAACCAAAATAAATAATCTTTATAGAAACTATTAAAATCTGACTCATAATTAATGTTTATTTCAGTTAATTCTACGTTAAAATACTCACCCTGACATGCTAAGTAGACCCTGTATAGAAGAAATACGCGGCAGTGTGAAGTTGGTTACTTATTCCTTATTCCTTATTCGATATTCAACTTTTCCATTTACTTATTCGAAACAGTCTTCTGGGGGTACCAAGGAATGTTTGTACCACTCTGTATTTATACTCAAATGAAAGATAATTCAATTACCTATCCAATAACGTATACTACGTTTTAATAAATAGAGGCATTCGTACCGTAAAGTCACAAAAGACGTTACCGTGTGCAAATGACGATAAACCACTTCAAAGAGTATCATGGAATATTTGTACCACCTTGTACTTATACTCAAATGAAAGATAATTTAGTTACCTATACAATGAAGTATGAAATGTTATAATACATAGAGGCGGTCGTACCGTAATATCACAAAAAACGTTACTATTTACTCAAAATGATAAACAACAACTTTTTAGAGTATCAAGGAATATTTGTACCACCTTGTACTAATACTCAAATGAAAGATAATTAAAAAACCTTTCAAATGAGGTATAAAACGTTATATTACATAGAGGCGGTCATACCGCAAAGTCACAATAAGCGTTACTATTTACCAAAAATGATAAACAACAACTTCTCAGAGTTTCAAGGAATATTTGTACCACCTTGTATATATACTAAAATGAAATATAATTTATTAACGTATCCAATGAGGTATAAAACGTTATAATACATAGAGGCAGTCGTACCGTAATATCACAAAAAGCGTAACTGTGTACCAACTATTTTAGTTGTTTTATTCTTGTTCGAACACTAACATTTTAGAGTGTCAAGAAATATTTGTACCACCTTGTATATATACTCAAATGAAAGATAATTTATTAGCGTATCCAATTAGGTATAAAACGTTATAATACATAGAGGCGGTCGTACCGTAATATCGCAAAAAGCGTAACCATCTACCGACTGCTTTAGTTATGTTATTCTTGTTCGAATACCAACTTCTTTGAGTATCAAGGAATATTTGTACCGCCTTGTACCTATACGTAAATGAAAGATAATTTGATTACCATCCAATAAGGTATAATACGTTTGAATACATAGAGGCGATCGTACCGTAATATCACAAAAAGCGGACCTGTGTACCAACTATTTCAGTTGTGTTATTCTTATTTGAACATCAACTTCTTAGAGTATCAAGGAGTATTTGTACCACCTTGTACCAATACTCAAATTTGGGATAATTAAATAAGCTATGCAATGAGGTATAATACGTTATAACACATTTAGACGATCGTCACAATAAGCGTTACTATTTACCAAAAAAGATAAACAACAACTTCTTAGAGTTTCAAGGAATATTTGTACCACCTTGCATTTATACTCAAATGAAAGATAATTTAGTTACTTATCTAATGAGCTATAATACGTTATAATACATAGAGGCGGTCATGTCGTAATATCACAAAAGCGTAACTATGTACCAACTGTTTTAGTTGTATTATTCTTGTTCGAACAACAACTCCTTTGAGTATCAAGGAATATATCCAATATAGGTTGGATATATAGGTTATATCCAATGAGGTATGAAACGTTATAATACATAAAGGCGGTCGTACCGTAAAGTAAAAAAAGAATGGTTAATAGGTAGCCCATATTTTGGTTGTGTAATTCTTGTTCGAATAACAACTTCTTAGAGTATCAAACAATATTTGTACCACCTTGTACTTAAACTTAATTCAATTCAATATCAATTTTATTACCTATCAAATGGGGTATAATACGTTATTATACATACAGGCGGTCGTACGGTAAAAGCACAAAAAACGTTACTGTGTTCTCAAAATGTTAAACTGTTAGTCAGTATCCAAGCGGAAGTACTTAAAATGTATTCAGAAATTGGTGTGGTGATACAAGACAATGTTATGATTGACAACTTCTTTACTCATTTCATGCAACGTTTCTGGACTACTTTCTAGGTACTAAGGTATATTTGAACCACATTGTAAGTATTCTCAAATCAGAGATAAGTTTATTCCCTATATATTTTGTGCTCACTTATTGTATATTTACTTGTATACAATAATAGACAGATTTATTTTTTTGAATTTTCAAGTAACGATGTCTTGGTTACAATTTCTATTAAGTGATGTAATACATTGAGACAGCCATACCGTAAAGTTCATAGAACAGGGCTTACTTTAGTGTTGACTTGACTGAAACGACGACTTCTGAGGATACAAAACAATAAAAGTACCACCATATAAGGTATTGTGTTCAGATAACAACTTCTGTGGCAACCAAGCAATATTGATAACACCTTCAATGAATAACAAACAATCGATAGTTTAACTGTTTTTAATGACATTGGTCTCGTTTTAACATTAAAGAAACGAAACTATGTAGCCTCAAAATTCCTCAAATCTTTGAAAGGAACATCTTATCATATCTTTATTTCATTGCGCATATATTTATCCGATTAACTCATCAATCAAACGTTATCCTAGACCTTTAAAAGGATTGACTATTTTGAGGAATGTTCTTAAAGAATCAGAAATAGACCGTCAACATATATTCGATTTATTTTGATGACGGACTTTGATGTACAGACAGGAAACCTAAACGATTTCATCATTCAACCAACATATACACCTGGAAAATGGTCTTGCAACATCAACCACTTCTTTAATTCTGTCTATGTAATATACGCATTCTGAGAACCTTAGGGACTTCCAAATTTCAAAATTCTTCTGACAATTGCATTATAAGACCAAAATAGAACCTCAGCGCCCTGTTCAGTAAAGGAGACGTTTCCCGGTGACATCGGTGACATTAGCGTGCTGGCCTCTCACGACGACGACTCGGGTTCGAATCCCGGTGGAGACACCAACAATTTGTGACCTTGGTTCAAAACTTTGTTGTGTCCTTAGGCAAGGCTCTTCATCCACATTGCACTCAGTCCACCCAGCTGTTTAAATGGGTACCTGAATATAGGGGTATACTGACATATACGGTCGCGCTTAGCGCAAAGAAGCTGCTTTGAAAGTACACTTCCCTCGGGGTAATAATGTAGGTAGCGCTTTGAGCATGTCCTTGAACGTGGAAAAGGCGCCATATAAATATTCACATTACATTGCTATTTGTTTTCACTAGGGTTGCACTAAACAAAGGCCTTCTTTCATGTTTCTTTATTTTCAGTAATCAGTCGATGTCAGTTAATGTTGACACCCATCTCTTCTTATCAACTATTGCCGTCACAGCAAAACCTTTCGAATCTGAAATTTGGATGTTTTACAAGGATTACGTTTTTAAATATAAATCGATATGGCAATAACTTAAGATGTTAAAGGTTCTTATATCTGCAAATATTGTTAAACCTGAAAAAAAAACGTTAATAAGAAATAGATCCTTGTTAATCGAATGTCAAGATTGTGTACCATGTCCGTCATTGAAAAAGCAGATGTTGCAATACTTTTTTTAAAGGTGTGTATCTCAATGTTAAATTATATGAACTATTATGCTGACATTTGTTACATCCGAGGAACAATGTTGACAACATCATCAATTCGTAAAGACGAATTCTGATTTGTCGATATTGACATGATGAATGGACGAAGTAAATCTGTTTCTGAGGTGTTTTGACTTGTTTTTCTCCCAATGACTCTGGTATGCTAGAATATTGCCTTTGTTCAAATGATGACATCATTGTAGGACGTCTTTGTTAATCCGACCCTTTACCCATCATCCTAACATTGTGTACATCACCTAATCCTTACAGAGAAGATGTTCACATTGACACATTGACACTTTGCAGTAGTTGGCAAAGTTCAATTGAAGAAGTAACCGAAAAACAGGTCTTTGTCGAAAAGTAAAATACTTCTCTTGATTCATATGGAACTAAGAACATAGAGTGACGTTTATGAAAATATAAATGATGTGGTACATGCGGTAGTATGTAACATGTCATCTGCAGATAAATGTAACAAGCAACGGTTTGGAAACTTTTCGCCATCAAAATGTCCATCAGCGCTAGCTATGATCTTGTATGTAGAACTGTACCTAATGAGATCATTTAGAATCTAACTTAGATGTACATTTGACAGAAATTTAAAAAAACTAACTCAATTCATCGACTATATCACTCCAAATGTAACAAATTTTTTGTATAAATAAGAAATCAAAAAAGAAAAAATGCTGTCCAAAACTGCCCCACCCCACATTGGGACATGAACCGGGGCCCATTGGGACAATGCCCATACCTGTCGAAAATAATGATTAAAGATACATGACTTTTCATGGTCCGATGTGTGCTCATTGGGTGCTTTTAGCTAGATGTCCTATGTGTACATCTTGGGCGCTTCGGGGTGCTACAGGTGATTAGATGATTGTAACTTGTGGTGCCATGTGTGCTTCTTGGGTGCTTCTGATGGTGACATGTGTGTATCTTGGGTGATTGTATTTGGTTGTCCCATATATCCATCTTTGGTGCTTTGATGATTCAATGTGTTAATATTGGGTGTTTGTAACTCGCGGTCGTATATGTGCATCTTTGGTAATACATGTGGCCGATGTGTGCATCTTAGATCCTTGAAACTGGTGGTGCTATGTGTCCATCTTGGGTGCTTCTGATGGAGCCGTGTATGTATCTTGGGTGCTTTATTTGGTTGTCCCATGCGTCCATGTTGTGTGCTTGATGTTTTAATGTGTACATATTCGGTGTATGTTACTGGTGGTACTATTTGTGCATCTTTGGCGCTTCTGGTTGCCCGTGTGAGCAACTTAGTTGCTTGTATCTGTCGGTCCCATGTGTCCATCCTGGGTGCTTCTGATGACCCATGTGTACATATTTGGTGCTTGTATCTGGTGATCTTATGTGTGATTCTTTGGTTTCTGGTTGTCCCATGTGTGGGACAGAATGGTTTCGAAGTCGAAGTTGCAGTTGTTTCAGGTTTATCTGTGACAAAAGTAAGCAGAAGTTCGTCTTCACCGAACAAATTTCAATCAAGTGGATGTATATGTCATTGTAAATACCCTGGGATATGATGTTCCCAGTAATTCTTTGACATAAGATATTGTCATTGTGGGCTAATTGCTAAGCATTTTTGTTCTGATTGTAGAATTTAATGAAGGGACTGTACGCATGTTGCAAGGATGCTGTAGTTTTTGGCTGCAATAGGATACATGGCTCCTGGTTGTCGTCGAACAGAATTAGCACCTTATTGTCAACACTACACTTTCTGCGGTCAACAAAGTGGTCAAGTCACTTATTGAAAATTGTTGTGGTCATCAATCCAGTAGTGTGTGGAGTTCCTCTAGAACAAGCAGGAGCCCCCGTTTGCATGTTACCCTTGAAATACACTCATGAAGATAGTATTACTTAATATTATTTATCATATTATTTATTACGATTTAGGATTTTAATCATTTTATATACACAACACAAAGAGTGTGTGCTTCATATACATTCATCAGAATAAGGCCATCGGGACGCTGTCAAAATTTAACAGTGCCCAATCTACCCCGTTATCACTGTCTCAACCTTCCCCGACGACCCATAACAGGATCACATGTCTCGATATTGGCAAATTGTTTATCCTTTTGGGTAAATAGTAACGCTTATTTTGACGTTACGGTACGGCTTCCTCTATGTATTATAAAGTATTATACCTCATTGGATAGGTAAGTAAATTATCTTTCATTTGAGTATAAGTACAATGTGGTACAAATATTCCTTGAAATTCTAAGAAGTTGTTGTTTATCATTTTGGGTAAAAAGTAACGCTTATTGTGACATTACGGTACGACCGCCTCTATGTATTATAACGCTTTATACTTCATTGGATAGGTAACTAAATCATCTTTCATTTCCGTATAAGTACAATGTGGTACAAATATTCCTTGATACTCTCAGAAGTTGTTGTTTATAATTTAGGTAAATAGTAACACTTATTGTGACTTTACGGTACGATCGTCTCAATGTAATATAACGTTTTATACCTCATTGGATAGGTAATTGAATTAGCTTTCATTTACGTACAGGTACAAGGTGGTACAAATATTCCTTGATACTCAAAGGAGTTGGTATTCGAACAAGAATAACATAACTAAAGTAGTCGGTAGATGGTTACGCTTTTTGCGATATTACGGTACGACCGCCTCTATGTATTATAACGTTTTATACCTCATTGGATACATTAATAAATTATCTTTCATTTCAGTATAGATACAAGGTGGTACAAATATTCCTTGATACTCTGAAATGTTGGTGTTCGATCAAGAATAACACAACTAAAATAGTTGGTACACAGTTACGCTTTTTGTGATATCACGGTACGACTGCCTCTATGTATTATAACGTTATATATTTCATTTGATACGTTAATAAATTATATTTCATTTTAGTATAGGTACAAGGTGGTACAAATATTCCTTGAAACTATGAGAAGTTGTTGTTTATCATTTTTGGTAAATAGTAACGCTTATTGTGACTTTGCGGTATGACCGCCTCTATGTAATATAACGTTTTATACCTCATTTGAAAGGTTTTTTAATTATATTTCATTTGAGTATTGGTACAAGGTGGTACAAATATTCCTTGATACTCTAAAATGTTAGTGCTCGAACAAGAATAACACAACTAAAATAGTTGGTACACAGTTACGCTTTTTGTGACTTTGCGGTATCACTGCCACTATGTATTATAACGTATTATAGCTCATTAGATAGGTAATTAAATAATCTTTCATTTGAGTATAGGTACAAGGTGGTACAAATATTCCTTGAAACTCTAAAATGTTGTTGTTCAAATAAGAATAACACAACTAAAATAGTTGGTACACAGTTACGCTTTTTGTGATATTACGGTACGACCGCCTCTATGTATTATAACGTAATATATTTCATTTGATAAGTAACTAAATTATTTTTCATTTGAGTATAGGTACAAGGTGGTACAAATATTCCTTGAAACTCTGAGAAGTTGTTGTTTATCATTTTTGGTAAATAGTAACGCTTATTGTGACTTTGCGGTATGACCGCCTCTATGTAATATAACGTTTTATACCTCATTTGAAAGGTATTTTAATTATCTTTCATTTGAGTATTGGTACAAGGTGGTACAAATATTCCTTGATAATCTAAGAAGTTGTTGTTTATCATTTTGAGTAAATAGTAACGCTTATTGTGACTTTACGGTACGACCGCCTTTATGTATTATAACGTATTATACCTCATTAAATAGGTAATTAAATTATCTTTGATTTGAGTATAGGTACAAGGTGGTACAAATATTCCTTGATACTCTAAAATGTTGGTGTGCGAACAAGAATAAAACAACTAAAATAGTTGGTGCACAGTTACCCTTTTTGTGATCTTACGGTACGACCGCCTCTATGTATTTTAACGTTATATATTTCATTTGATAAGTAACTAAATTATCTTTCATTTGAGTATAGGTACAAGATGGTACAAATATTCCTTGAAACTCTGAGAAGTTGTTGTTTATCATTTTTGGTAAATAGTAACGCTTATTGTAACTTTGCGGTATGACCGCCTCTATGTAATATAACGTTTTATACCTCATTTGAAAGGTTTTTTAATTATCTTTCATTTGAGTATTGGTACAAGGTGGTACAAATATTCCTTGATAATATAAAAAGTTGTTGTTTATCATTTTGAGTAAATAGTAACGTTTTTTGTGATATTACGGTACGACCGCCTCTATGTATTATAACATTTCATACTTCATTGTATAGGTAACTAAATTATCTTTCATTTGAGTATAAGTACAAGGTGGTACAAATATTCCATGATACTCTTTGAAGTGGTTTATCGTCATTTGCACACAGTAACGTCTATTGTGACTTTACGGTACGAATGCCTCTATTTATTAAAACGTAGTATACGTTATTGGATAGGTAATTGAATTATCTTTCATTTGAGTATAAATACAGAGTGGTACAAACATTCCTTGGTGCCCCCAGAAGACTGTTTCGAATAATAAAATGGAAAAGTTGAATATCGAATAAGGAATAAGGAATAAGTAACCAACTTCACACTGCCGAAATACGCTTACTTCATATCGTAACATAAATGCACAAATATTTAAAGGTGAAGTATTCCGTTTTATTACTCGCCCGTGTAGGATACTAAAGTGTAATATTTACACGGCGATATTAAACTAGTGTAATACCGCTGTCGGTTGACGTCATAATATTGTGTTGTTGTGACGTCACAATGTTGCCGTCACAATGGCGGCCAAGTCGCGGAAATGTTTCGTTCAGTACACCATCGGCAATCATGCTTGATTACAGAGGTCAAGTTCTAAACAGAATACTAAGCTTCCTTCAATTTGATACTATTTTTATCAAACTCGTTAATGATTTGGTATCAAACTCGCTTTCACTCGTGTTATACTTAATCATAACTTGTTTAATTAAAATAGCATTAAATGGAAGGTCGACGTCGTGTAGTATCCACTTCGTAGACAACAACCTTTACTACAAGACATAACTGAGCCAGTCTCAATCACTGAAACTGCAATTCGGTTCATTGTTCAAGGCAGCTGTTCAACAAAGTGCGCATAAACTTGAAAGTCGGCTCAGAAATTTCCGAAAGATAGATACATATTGTTAAATCCTATGAAATAACGACTTTTGACAGCAAGGCTTGCATTAGACTGTGATTGGTAGTGATTGATAGTTATTTCTTGCGAATAGAGTGAGTGAGTTATTGTTAACGCCGCTTGGTCAATATTTCAGCCAATGGCGGCGATGCAAAAACCAAAATACGAAAGTATTAAAAACATCTTCAAAATATCATTATATATATTGGTTAAAAGCTGATATAAATTTGAAATTTTGTGTTCACCAAAGTGATGAAAAAGTTGTAAAAGTGAAATATTTGAGTAAAATGCTTCCCTCACTTGTGTAGTATCCCAGTCTTGCGAATGGAACGTAGTTGTTCCACAGTGGGATGATGTGAAGGGGCAGTAGCAAGCGTGTTAGGTACACAAAGTGATCAAACGCAATGGCAAGACAATCGTTTTTTCTCAAAAGTTCTCAAATGAATTTTAACATGCTAGATTAAGCTGCGCGAATTAATTAAAGTGGGTAAATAAGGTGTTCACACAAACTGGCCACCAGATGTTTTCGCTTGATGCTTGATACCTTCCTCTACGAATACATAGGTATTAAAGAGCCACTCTGTGAGTTGTTGGAGTCATATATGCCAAACTTAATCAATGGTGTCATTTGATCGCGAAGTATCGACTGTTACCAAAAAGAAACATTTTAAAGCTAATCTGTTTTTACAGTGGCAATATAAAGGTAGAACGTCGCAATTATGATCGAAAACTGGACAGTGTCGCGCGTCAAATAGTCAAACGTAATTTTGGAGACTTATCTAAAACAGCCAGGAGGAAAGTTAAGAGTTGATAGTGTTTCTTAGGTTATATAAGTAGTATCCATGCATATAGGACGTGATTTCTACACCTCTGTACATTTATAAGGCTGTTTTTAGATTTTTATGAAAAACCAGTATGTGTCATACAGGAAAAGTTAAGATGTTTTGATTTTATATCACCACATATGACATTTAGGTTCGTATCAAAGGTAAATGATATGTTATGAAAATCACGGAGTGGCTCTTTAACTTTTATATCATATTAGCAAAAATGTCCATTTGGGCAGTCTTAAAAGTTTTTACGAGGTTCATCTTGCCTCGATTTGTTGCAGCGCTGTTGAACAGCTTTAAGCTTGAACGAAGGTGCAGTAGAAATGCATCATCATGAATATCATTATTACCAACGAACAGTTGACTTAAATGAACAGTAAATAGGCACAGCGATATAAACAGAACGAGCTCCGCTGATGGCAATTTACTACTCCTCATTGCGATACAGCTGAGTTCAACTTTTAAGGAAGTAAAAGGATGATCCAAGAATTATATTCCATCTAGGGATACTGTATTGAATATTGCTGTTATGAAACATAATTGAAGAAACTTTTCTTCTTGATCGTAACTACTGACCATCTGACAATATTAATAAATAATAACGTTAGGAAAATGTCCGGGCTTATTGTAACGCCGTCTGTTTTAAAGGGAGTGAGAAAATAATTTGTAAGAATGACGGATCATTATCTCCGCGTATATTATCTCTCGGAATGAAATAAGCATAAAACGATACGAAATACACTTTGATTAGGTTATTGTTTGCCCTTATATATCCCTTTTTCAGGTTACCGCCGAATTAATCGGTGACCGCTTTGAAAATTATTGGAACGTGACTGGCTTCCACTGAAGACGTGGTGGATAAGTTAATTTCTACATTTTGTACAATAATGTGTGTTTTGCAGGTTATTACAATATAACAGCCACATTGGCAAGGCTAATGATATCAAAGAACAGAAAAATACGTAAATTGGGACCTTTTCAATCGAATTTTCTGTTTCAGTTGTCGGAATCACTTTGCTGAAAGTCACCATGCCGGCATACGGAATTTATTTTGAATTATATAAGTAAAATATCCACTTCTAGAGAATAATATGTATGTTATTGAATGAGTATTTCTCGATAATATATGTGTCACATTTTGTAAGATTGTGAGAAAATTCGAAACGAAAGTTCGGACATAACTTGACATTAGCCGTATTTCAGCTGTTTGTTTTCAAAAACTTAAAGTGAGGCAAAGTCGATATTAAATCCTTTTTTAATGAATCCCGACAGTGACCAAGGGGCAAGTCTAATTTGCCGGTGTCGCCATACGATGAAAGATTATGAAGGTATATATCTATTTTGAAGATATGAATTCATAGGTACTCCTGAAGATAACGCAGTTCAACTTTTGACAAATCTTATTTCATACATCATACCACGGCGTCCCATTTAAACTAAAACAAAACAAGTGTACGACGAATTTAGACAATTTTAATTCACGGAGGACGATCAACGCCCGAACCTATAAAATGAGTAATGGAAACGGTTATGTAAAATAAATTGTCATTTGAGACTGTTTAAACTCTTCTTGTTTACATGACATGATAAACATTTCCCGATGCTGTTACTAGGTTACCAAGGAAAAGGTCTTGGCAAAGGTCTATACACTCGATCGGTTAGAAATGCTGGAATCGCAACTTTCTGTTGTTTGGCAAAACGATTAAAGACCGGCCCCATACCAATATTGCCGAGCTTCAAAAGCTGAGATCGTAGGAATGATAAAGGCCCGAAGTTTAGTCTTTGCCTCAAATCAGTAGCAGCAAACTTAGGCTTTATGTTCATTGATGGCCTTTGAAGAAGTTGAAGACGACTTGAGAAAAGGGTAGGTAATCTTTGAATTAAGCGGTCTGCAATGGCGCTTGGCGTGTTGCTAATGCTGTTTATTGTAGGTCTTATTGTAAGTGTTCTGAATGGTCCGGTTCCGAACATACTTTGGCTGGGTCTCAAAGAAGATGGTAAAGCGTTCTGTCTTATACTGAGAAGAGGTTCGGATCTGAGCTGTCCTGCCCATGGGTTGAAACGATCTGGTTGATTGATGTTTTGCTGGATGGGCAATGGTCCTTGAATTGGCAAACCGCCCGTGCTTCTCGCCGTCAAGTAGTCCACAGGATTCGGTTTGATCTGTTTAGGTTCTGGAAGTTGTTGTTGAGCTACAAGACCACCCTGCATGGAGTATCCAAAGTTTTGGTTAGGAGAGTTTGCCGATCTTAGCTCTATTCGACCTTTTCCAGAGAAACCCTTGGGAATGTCTGCAATGGTGTTTCTACCAACAATGATTGCTGCAAGTTTGTTGCCAAGCACCAGGGGCCCAATAATGTCACTGTTCAACTCCTTCAAAGGAAACACTCCGGTTTTTGATCCGAACAGCAGATGAGGTGTCCCGGACTTAAAGTGTCCAGAATATGGATGTCCAGCTGCGGTCAAGCTGACCAGAAGCGAGAGGAAAACGGCGATCTGAAAGGAGATACTAGAGTTGTTTAAAGAAAGATTTGTTATCTTAAAGCTTCAATCGGTAAACATTTGGCAGATATTTTCAATAAAACATGTAGATTGATTTATCAACTATTTATCATTAGTCCCAAAAGAAAACATTTGACCTAACGTACGAACCATGATATAAAATACAAATCTGTATTTAACGCTATCAGTGATATTTCAATGATACTAGTGTCCAATACCCTCATGTAATACATATTGCAGTATTTTCTACAAAAAGAATTAAAGAATTCCATCATTTTAAATATGACTTAAAGAAAACTAAAAGTAGATAGGCTATACAAAAGCCCAGTTAAACGACCCAAAGAATAATGATCTAATTATCGTAACGTGTGTGTTTTTTCTTAAGAGAGTTCAATGTCAAGAACAGGTTTTCATATATTTACACCAATCCTAAAACTATCAAATTAGAGATATTTTAAAGTAATAAATATGTTGAACATAAAGTCATTGCTTTGCCTTTAATTCTTATACTAGATATAGATACTAAGAACAACAATACGTACAAAAATAAACAAAACTTTCGGATGCAACATATATATTTCATCAGACATTTAAATACATATAAATGGATTTGTATATTATTTTTTATTGCGTATAAATTTTTCATGATTAAACGCCTCAAAAATAAACATTGAATGTTCGTTTGTTGTCAATAGCTATTGTTCCAGTACGCTCGTATGTCTATAAGAAATTTAAAACTTAAAGTCAGCTACACGATGCTTATCGAATACTGTATTTATCATCACTAGCAATAAACATCCAATCTTTCTTTTTAACTTTGCAAATATTTTTCTCTTTATCAGGTGAACAAACCAGTGATAATAACTGTGTCTTACCTTCATGGCGCTTGCAAACCTTATGTTTCAGTCTTAAAAGCTTGAAAATACTACTTACAGAGTGTCGACGCCACGGTACTCAAAATGTCACATGCCCATAAATTTAACATGGCTTACACATGAGGTCGTAGAAAACATACACACATAGCACATAACATTGCACGCACGGGAGCAGAATCCATGGTAGAGGTTACAATGCTGTACACGTCTGTTTAAATTCACCATAGATGTCCTTTTCGGATTAAATATGAATTAAATTTTGAATTTATGTAAGTTGGCAGATTTGTAAGGCTGGAGGTTTATTACCGCTGTGAGAAGTTGTGTAAATACGCCTTTAGCTAAAGAGGACAGAAATTTGATGAGTCGTATGTAACATTTAGCGGCTGTGACCGAGCTGTGACCGATGAATCCTCTTGCACCTGCTACAATAACGTCAAAGCAAGAATTCCAAAATAAGATTAAAGATGGTTGCGAGATTTTCAAAATTTGCAGCTGTTATTGGCGTAACACAAGGTTATTGTTTGTAAGGACATTTATACATTAATGAAACACACAGAAAAGCTTATGTTTAGATATTATCTTTTATATGACAGTTTTCCAATAAGTTAGATATTAGTAAACAACAGAAGGAAAAATACTAGGTTAACGGTGTTGACATTCATGATAATGTATATTGTTCTTAGTATACATGTACAAATCCTTTATTACTCGCCAGTTGAAGATAATGCCGTTTAATAAAGCTACAATGATATTACATAGTGTATCATAACATCACGTGCTGACTGACCTCACATGACATGACTCTTAATCATGACGTCACAATGTTTGTGGCGTGACAGCAGTGGTAATCTTCGTGACTTTTATGCTTTTTCATTGATATGATTAAACGAGTAATAAATACCAAACCTATATATCCCTCGTTTCTTAACAAATTTATTAAACGGAACATCGTTTAGTATTCTCTATACATTTAGACTGAACTGATGACGATGCAAGAGCTTTAGTAAGGACTGTCTTCAACTGTGACTGGTTGTATTTCGAAAATCCCAATTTTAGTGTAGAAGACACATGAACGTCACCATCGATGGAGATTACTGCGACATCGAAGTGCGATTAGGTTTCTGAAAATGAAACTAGTTTTTAACTGATGCATGTACCCGGGTTGTCAGTATCTTTTAAAGTGTATCTATTAAGAGATGTAGTTCTATATGGTTATTAATATAATCAAAACAACAAGTTCTGAATGTTCGCTATGCTCGTCGAAATGTTTTCAAAATATCGCCCCTCTTTTATAACATACCCCCTCGTGCTTTCTGCATTCCTTCTATACAACTCTTAAAATCTTCTTTTTAAAATATTCATAAAACTACAATTGTCTGTTTCCGTTCATTTTATTCTAAAACTTGTAGTGCGTCATGTTAATGCAGTGATGGATGAACACTAGCTCTTTACCAGAGACACATATCATCATCAGTGCTATGTGACGATACAGATATTTAAAGATAAGATATCCATCACGATATATTATTACGATACGATTCGCTACGGTACAATCAAGATACACCATTTTCGGGCATTTTTGAATAACAAGAAGATAATCTTTTGACAAGCAGCTTGCTTTTTAGGAAAAATAAAAGAATTAAAGTCAATAATACGTATCACGATACAAAGACGGCATTACGACATGTATATCGTCAGAGTAAGTATCACAATTCTCGATGTTACGATATATCGCCACATCTCTAGTTGCGTCTTCCTGGACATGTGAAAAATATATTTCAAATGAATAACAAATTATATTTTCTACATTTAGTTCAATTACATTCAACTTGAACTACTAGACAACTTTGGGTTTTTTTCTTGATAATCCATGTTACGTACATGTAATAAGATGATGCTCTTTAATCTACATAGCTTGATTTGTGAACACGCAGAATCTAAAATCTTGTCTCGTGTCAATACAACGAATCTCGTACCTGTAATGCCAATACAGAAAAATTAAAGTAATAACCTTATACTTTGCTAAATTCAATCGACACTTGTAATTCTTTAACAGAAAATTAGGGTTTTTTCGCCAATTTACGACACATGAACGCAACACAGAATGCATTATATATGCATTTAGATTGCTAGAATTTGAAAAACTTTCAAGAAGCAGCTCCATGGAAAATCACCAAAATGTTTTTCTCATGTTAAAGAAGTTTTGATTAATGTAAATATTGCTTTCTGAAATATGCTACATGTAAAGCCCCTGAAAGACTTTGTTAACTTGTTTTAATCAAATTTCGCGCATTGATTTACATTCAACTGCAGGTGTCCATTTATTCTGGTACCATAAATAGGCACTCACAATGACATATGATAGATAATAATATTATCCCCTTTTGCATAAATCAAATTACGCACGTCTTAACGACGTTGTTGACACTTAGGTAGTTCCTCATTTATTCACATGCAACGAATGTCAAGTAGTTTCATTTCAGGGATGTCATGTCTGGCTGTACAGCAATAAATGTGTCATTGTGTGCAGCACATGTAGCTCTTGTGTTAATCAGTTTGGCATAAATTGCATTTAAGCAACACTTATATTTTGGTATTTTATTACATTAAGACACATTTAAACATATATGTATATCAAAAGAGAGTATAAAAGAAAGACATGAAATTGATCTACTTGCTATATATTTGACAGCCTGTGCCACAAATCTATTTTGAAGTCATCTCATCTTATCAAGGCAAATATTTAAGTACGCCAGGCAAATATTCAATCACATCCATGCTTCGTATCCTTCAATATTGAATTTCATCCAAAACCCCCGATTGACTTTCGTTGCACGTCATTTGGCAAAGGTCAAATGGTACTCCATCAGACGTATGCGTGATCCGAAGTAATATGCAATTTACCATTGGCTGCATCGGAGAAGAGGCTTTCAAATCCTTTCATGCTCAGTACACTGGCCTACACTGGCCTGCCTTATTTTAACCTTTCACACATTTTCAAATGATGGTTCTACGACATTAATAACACCTAAGAAGGCAACGTTCTGAGAACTTACTTGACATCGCAAAAGGACATTTTTCATATTTTCCCAACACTTTGAACCATTTCATGAAGACATTCACTGCTTTTGACATGGTTAAAACCTTCAAGATTCATGTTGCCAAGATTCGACAATGACTTTAAATGAATGACATTGAGTTAGGACGATATGATGATGTGTTTAACTTCAGGTCATGATAACCAATTACAGTTTACAGTATAAGATTCTAAGCATCATAAGCTATACCTCAAGCAGACGCTACTGAGAGACCTGAGTGCATTATAAATATATGACATAAACTTGTTTAATAAAATTGTTTTGTATTTATTCATTTATTCATATCAATTTTTGAAAGTGAACATCAATTAAATATCCGGATCCACTTACAGGAAATAGAAGCGGATCAAGGAATATTCAAATTGCCGGTTAGGAGTTCATCCTCGAGAATTACTTATTATACATGCACCTTTCTCTACATCTTCAAAATAGTGCAAAATCTTGATCGGCAACTGACATTTATAAACTATTGATCCTGATCGGAATCAAATAAATAGAATCTTTGTACCACGTGCAAATTTGACCATCAGATGTTTATAGACTCAATTAGGCTGTTGTAAGTGTGTATACACAAGCATATTTTCTGTTAATATTTATCACTTTAATGCCTGGGTGCAGATGGTGTGTATCTATATCAGCCGTTATCAACAAACTTGTACAGTTACTCTACCATTTAACAGATAAATAACTTAACAAAACGAATGCAAATGCATTCATTAATTAGACTAATAAAGATTGTTTAACTTGTCATGCTTCACTATTCACGAAGCTGAATTGTAAATAATGGTAATTAGAAATACTCATTATCTTGATCATTTTCATATTTCCTTCAAAGCTACATAACTCTCGGAGATCTACGCGTAAGTAAAGTTTTAGTAAAAAGAACTATGATTTCTAATTTTCCATCTCTTTGTTGGTCTTTTTAAAGTTAAAAAGATGCAAATTTCTAGCTGTGGAATGAAATGAGGGGCAGTTGTGTTTTAAGAAAAATAAAAATAAAAGCAAAAGAAGCAATTCTCAAATGAACGTAACACGTTTGGTAAAGTTAAAAGGACTCCACACTATAATGGCCGCCAACAATTTTAGTTTGTTACTTGCATTTGATAGTTTTTTCTACGACTAGTTGTAAAGTTAATCGGGTTAAGTAATGAGATGTTGAACGTACACCTCTCAGGTTTTATAAAGAAAAAAAACATTTGTTGAAGAAAATCAAGATGATTTATTCACAAATACTTTCGATCATAAGGTTTCATCAGGGAAATGACGTTTAGTCGGTTATGGTCCAATACAAGATGTCAAGGCATTTCTAAAGGGTAGATTTTCCTCGTTGGGGCAATGTAAATACGACATTAACTCAAAATATGTTGTGCTATGCGATCAATTTTATTCATATATATGAAACTGGCTTTGAAATATTCAAACACATGATTGTGCAGAATCGTGATCTCGTAAAATCAATACTGATTCATACGAGTCATGTCAAGTAGGTTTTCTATGACTTTCCGCTTCTATTTATTCAATTAAGATCAGGCCAGCTGATGTGATATGTTATATATGATAACATGAGATATCCTGATCTTCTTAGGGTTTCTTATTGCAGGAAATGACTGACGAAAATCAGTTAACAAAAACCATACCCGTTCATATAGAGCATTGGGCTAAAACGAATCCTGAGACACCAGCTTTCATCTTTGTTGGAGAGAAGGAAACTGAAACACTTTCAAGACGAGAGGTTTATACATATGGCGGAAAGATGGCTTCCTTCCTTAAAGGCGTCGGGGCTATGAAGGGAGATGTTATTGCGATTTCTATGTGTAAAAGTCTGAATTGCCCGGATCGTCTGTTCTGCGAGCTTGGAGTTCAGATGGCTGGCTGTGTATCTGTTGAAGCACACCCTTTCGTCAAGCAGGTAGACGCACTTGCAAACCATCTAGCTGGATCCAATGCCAAAATACTCGCAATCGACTACGGCTCCTTCTCACCAAGAAATTTCAGCTCCTGCAAAACTCGTCCATACGGTTTTGATGTCACCTTACCAGGTTTTCCTAGCCTAAAACACGTCATTTCGGTTCCAAGTTTGAAAGAAATTGTTTTAAGCGAAGAAAATGTGTTTATGGAACAAACAGAGCCATCGGAAGTAGCTGTGTTATCAACAACCTCGGGAACGACGAGCCTTATAAAACTAGTACCACAATCTCACGAGTTTTTTATAAACAGCGGCATGTTTGTTTGTCAGGCATTGGGTGACGTCACTGACATTTAGTACTATAACGACGCGTCGATGAACTGGATCACAGGCTATATTTCTTGCTATCTTGCAACAGGCATGACCAGGATCATGCGAAACCATAGGGAGGAAAGGCTTCCCCTTCCAGAAAACATCTTGAAAACTGAAACGAAGTATGTCGGATTCCTCTCAAATTAGCAAGTTCATACACTTTATTTGAAGAGCAAGGATCAGATGTCATGGAAACCTATTTTCGAAAATCTCATTCTGGGTGGTCAACCTTTTTAGTAAAACCATCATCAAAGAGGCTTTGGTTATTGCTAAAATGGTAGTCGTCATTTACGGCACAACTGAAGCTGGTCCACTAGCATATCACCATGTGGACAATCCAGACGATTTCAAGGACTTCTGTGTTGGAACTGAATTCCCAGATGTACAGTTAAAGATTTTAGATGATGAAAGAAGAGAGGTACCAAATGGGAAACCTGGCACTGTCCTCATCAAACGCCGAACAGTGAATGACGGATATCTGAACGCTGAGGGAATCCTTACACGGGAAAAGTTCACAGATGATGGCTGGTTTGAAACTGATGACGTCGGCTACAAAGATGACAGAGGGAAGCTGTACGTCACTGGGCGTGGTTCTGATGTCATCTTGCATTGCGAAATGGTTTTTTACCCACAACCTTTTGAAAGAATACTGGCCGAATGTCCCGCTGTCGATGAGTCGGCGATGGTTGGTATTCCTGATCCTATTGTCCACCATGAGATATGCGCCATAATTAAGGCTAAACCAGGATTTGATAATCCAATACAAGAGGTCAAGGCATTTATAAAGGATAGATGTTCCTCTTTGGAGGAATGTGAATACGATATTACCCCAAAATATTTTGTGCTATGCGATTCCATTTTCAAGAATGCAAATGGGAAAATATTGCGCAAAAAGTTAACAGAATTTGCAATGAAAAGACTTCAGATCAAAAAGGGGAAATGAAAATAGTCAAACGATTATATTTGACATTTTGTGCAATATAACTTTATGAAACCTAGTTCTTGTAATTCTATATTCATTATTCTTTACCTTGATGTATCATTATGTAGATGGATATAGGTTGTATAGATTCAATATGGAATAATTGTGGTTTGTGGAACGTATTATTGTTAATAAATCATCGTAGTGATACCTCTTTCTTTGTCACATTTTTCAATATGTCTTCTTTGTAGCCCAGTGTAGGCTAATTCCCACTTTGAATTGACTATTAATTTACGGATGTGCAGACAGCATTCTCCGTTTAGATCGAAGATTATGGACGACTTATAGGTTATCAATCCAACTTCTTGTCAAGTTTATTCTGATTTTATAGATTATTATTAAGATCATTAGAGAATAAGCACTCTCTAAACTGATATAACAATATATCAATCATATAAATTTAGATGTAACGTTGCATTATGTAGGTGATTGTACTCTTCACTTGAAATAATTCAATATATGCTTAATTTTCACACAGTTTCTTTGATTATTGAGTTGAATATTCATTTTACTATATATTATCAACTCCTCGTTTTCCTTATAAATGCGCATGCATACACATTAAAACCCTTATCAAATATTTCAAATGACTACTAAATTCATGACACATACAAAGGTGCAATCATTATAATATTGGAGACATTACACACCTCAGTGTGTTTAAATGTCTTATAGTTGTATAACCATATTTACATAGATCAGTATGGGTGGTAAGTACATGTCACATTTTGTTTACGCATTTATCATGCACAAAGTGAGTTACGTCGTCATTGTGCATTTGTCGAATCAACATCAAATCAACATCTGCATGTGTTATGATATTTTACTTATTAAGCTTTACCTGAGAAATAAGCAAATATAATTTGATTTATTTTTTTATCTAGACATTTTTGGTAAAATTCCAGGACTCATTGATTATAGGCCTATCGTCAAAAATGAGCTGTTTCGATAACGAAAAGGGACGTCTTTTGTAAAGGAAATAAAATTGTGAAATTGTAGTGCATTTGGGTACATGTTTATAAATTCATATCCAATTGAAAGTCCAGCTTTAAATCTGTCAGTTTTATAAATTAATACCACTATTTTAAATGCTATGTAAGCTCTAAGTATTTTCTCTTTTGTTCGCATGAGTACAATTACTATATTCTTCCGGCAATAATTGTCAAATAGAGTATGAAAACAAGGTCATAGAGAAAATATTCCTCAAAAAACTTATACTCGAGGGCTTCCCATGTTTAGACTCTATCAAGGGATTGATACATTGAAGCCACACACCAAATTTTATTATACTATCTAAAACAATTTCTAAGAACGGCAGACGAATTTGAAGAAATCTATAAAAACAAAGATTTCTAGATGAACAATTGACCAAAAACGTTAAACTGAAAATAGGGATGTTCGGACCTTCAAGGTCGCGCTTAGCGCTAAGTTGCTTTGAAAACACACTTTCTCAGGGCAATGGTATGTTTCGAAAAAGCGCCATATAATTAATACACATTGTTTTTATTTTTAATTACGGAAACGTCACGATGAAATTTTACACAATTTAATCTTCACATTTGTTTTAATTCTTTGAGGTTTGCATGCGCAGTTGAAGAGACTTATGTGTCCTTGATAAACCCGAATCTACCAAATAAAATAAGTTATGAACCCTCTGTCTATAGAAATCTTTCTTTGTGTAAATTCTCGATTCCTAGAAATCTAAATAAACTCGACTGTCTTTGATATGTAGTATCCTACTTTTCAAAATACACATCATAAAGCGTAACACTTTATGTTACAAAAGGTTTACCAACACCATTTAAACAAATTAAGAATAATTTTTCAATAACAATGTCAGTTCTTGGATTCATCGTTTGAAAATACAATTTGAGTGTTCAAAGCTCATACATTAAATCGTCGTTTCCTGTAAAAAAAAGGACAATTAAATCGCGAATTAACGCCGACACGGGATGTTGGTTTAGTGATCGCAATTTCAACTGCTGTCGACATCAATAATAATAATATACCTTTCCGTCAATATCTCATTAACATACGAATTTTTTAAACTTTTGAAATGTTTTCAAAACAATGTCGTGGTCCATGAATTAAAGGATAACACCAAGAAGCCCATATGAAGGTAAACATATTTTGAAAAAGAAATATACATGTGAATAGCATGTAATCCAAAAAAGCATTTAAGAGCGCCGAGTCCAATTTTTACAAATATACAAATGAACAAAAGTGTTTTGAAAATAACTGTACCGCTAGGCAACTGGACTTAAAAAAATATATACAGCTCGTTAGAAAGGAATGATGAAATAATGATGACAATGAATATATAGATAACAACGTCTTTATTCATTATATGAGACGTTTCGACACAGATTCTTGTGTTGTTCTCAAGCAACGGTAACATCGTGGTGAGCATATAAGAACATGTTAACAATTAGCAGAGAAAACAAATTAACAAGGAGTTGCAATTACAACAAAGAAGAAGGTTAAGAAGCCAGTGATGTACAAAGCGGTATGGATGTACAGGTAATTAAGGCCATTGATGGCCAAAGTAGGGTGTGTTTTTACAGTTAATTAATTGAGGAGAAGTTCATAGGCCTGACGGTATCGACCCAAAATGCAGAACTGCGAAACGCAGAACGGTTGAAACAACATTTACGGTTGGCTGCACACACCTGAGCCCTCTACTATAATGGAATGGCCTAAATAAAAACAATAACAGGTTGTTGCGTTAGGCATTTATTTTGCCAAAATGATCATTAATTTGATTTGAATATTATTTACTGCATTTTCACAATAAAAACACACAAAATATGACGTACATAAAAATGGCAAAATATATCGTTCGCTATTTTGACAGGAAACAAGGCAGACGGGATGAAGTAACTTTGATCACGATTAATCGATGGTTATTACACCGTTTTATTTCTACCGCTTCTCTGAACTTGCGAAGACGGTAATTAGGAATGATGAAGTCCCTGAGTTTGTCTACACTTGCCGGTATTCTTATTTTTAATTGTTGTGAAATCTAAATCAGAGATATACCACTTAAACCTAGGGAATTGGCAGCATGAGAAGGTTCAGAAACCGCCGAAAACAAGTAGCTGCTTTCACTTATGAAGGCTGCAGCTCGTCATTCACGTCAATATCCAAGACACTCAAGTGTAATCCAAACGTGACAGCAGTCTTGTTGGATGATATGCGTTTATTGTGATATTGCATCCACTTCGGTTAACTGGTATATCAATTGCTAAACGATTAATTATGAGCTCATCTCCAGTGAGACGAACACTTTGGGCCTTGTTGGAGTTGAACCTCCGACAACTTAGCACAAGGGTTAACCGGATAGAAGAAGCACGTTAAAGCATTCAATCATATCTTATCTTATTATAAAAAATATAGCCACAAAGCGCGTTTCTCGACGGTCATATATGAAATTACAAATATTATAAATGAAGTTGAAGTTTTCATAATCTTTCCATCTTCAAAGAACAAATTGGAGTAATTTGCATTTTTCCTTTTAGTTATATATAACGGTTAAAACTCACGCAATATCTGACGAAACAAGAGTCAATCTCATTGGTCAATATATTCTTTTATATATATATAACAAGAAACTTTGTATAAGTCATTTTGTTTGTTATGGCTATTTGCATATCAACATGTATATGGTTATTTATTTCACGATTCTTTTGATTATTTAACAATTATTCGAAATTGAAAGAAAAAACGTTTACTCAATGTATTTGTTTCCAAATATAGCAATTTGGATTTATCCCGTCCACTAAAGCATTACGTTGTGATATGAATAGATTGCTTTACGAAAAACAACTCATTAGCTTGCTATTTGACTTTTTGACGACATCTAGCCTGGTTAAATTGTAAGCAACATACTATGCGCTAAAGATCAAAGATGCACCACGGAGCAGCGTGCGCCCGCAAACCTTCAGGGAATATTGAACCATATCACAGTTGGACCTGACAGTTCGCTTTATGGGGCCTGGTGAAATCTATACGCGTAACTTAGTGGAGCATTGTTTACTCCATTTTAATGAGATTGAGAAGTTTTTGGTGTACATATTTTCCTATACCAGCTTATAAATAGTTTTCAAAATCACGAACCAGCATGAATGATGTACACATTTGCCAAATTCGGCTGTCACTCCATAACGCTTATGGTTTTCGCAAAGTATCCAAACCAAGTGTAGTCATTTCTCATATCGATTTTAAACAGTTTATCTTAAATCATACCTACTACTGGCGAAGCCAGATCCTACACCTCTTGCAACACATTAACAATGTACCAATTACAACTAACCTACATCGTTCGATACGTCTTGCTTGGGAATGATCACGGCAGCAAATTTTGACTATTACATTGGTGCACATCCTTTTTACTGATGACCTAGTTTCAAACCTGATTGTATAGATAAAAGGATGCGTCAGCAATGGTTAGGAGGTGAGAGGCTTTAAGATAACGAATAGAAAGATGAATATTAATGTTTAATTTCGATGACAGGCTCGAGTTCACTTAAACACAGTAAAACTGATCTTGTAATTTTTATTCGAAACGTTGGTGGGGCGAAATACAATTGTAACCAGATTCTTTAAAGAGTTTGCGTTTCAAGATGACCTCCTTTAAGGGCCACAGAGTACAACATGTATGTTGTTGGTGTCAAATATTTCAAACTTAATAAAAAGTGTTATTTTATCAAGAAGTAGTGGTTCTATCTGCAATCCGTATCTTAGTTCTTATTAGTGCAGAATATTGACAAAAACAAGTTAACGTCGTGATTTATGATCGAAAACCGGACAATGGCGCGCGCCAATGACTCAAACTTATTTTTGGAACCTAATTTACGGCAGACTCAAAGACAAATATTGAATGGTAGTCTTAAGTATGTAATTCAACTAATGCACATGTATAGTTGACACATAATTTAGACTTTCTAACATTCATATGGCTGTTTTTCATTTATCATTAAAAAGAAGGAAATATCATAATTGTGACATTTAAGAGATTAGGATGCAAGTTTAGAGGGGCGATTGGACCTTAATTCGGGACATATGGTATTTTGTCTCTTATTTAAGCCATGTAAAAACATAAAACACACTCTGTGTCACTTTAAAGAGGGGATTTCTTTCAAGACACGAGTTTTGATAGACTATACAGTGGCAACTTGCAGTCCAGGTTTGAATCCTATTCTACATAGGACCATGTCAATCAACGCATAGATAACAAACCTACTTCCCTGTTTGAATTATTACACTCGTCTCTGGATTAGAGCAATGAAATCGAAGCTCTTGCTAAAGTGATTCAACTTATTGACAGTATACTAGTACTGTTGTAGGTTCCTTCCCTTGAAAACGCCAAAGGTGCCCCAAACAATATCAACTGAGTGATACATATGATTAAGTTTCCATGAACACTTCGCCAGCATATCCTTATGCAACTTTTATCTAAAGATAGAAAGGATCAGTCAGTAGCTGATTCAATAATGATTACAAACAAAATTAATTGAATAAACCTCTTTCACATAATTTATGTTTCTAGAAATTATTCTGCCTCAATATGCAACGACCTTGAATGATCTTTTCTATTTTCCAATTTGTTTCCAAATGATAATTTTCTGTCATTGTTTAGTGCAAGGAGTACTTGCTCCGAAGCATTACAAAACACTGTATTCTGTTTTCTCACGTATAGGCCGCTTCCTCCTATTTTGTTCAGACCACATCACTGCTGGTGTCAACTCGAAACCCTGCTTCTAATCAATCACATGCTATACATCCACAAACTTAATTAAGGCCAATAAGATACAGTGGTAAAACTAAAATCGTTATCAGTATAGAATATTATGAATTATTCAAGGGGAATGAAACTAACAACAGTGTACATTGACCTCCTTCATGTTATTCGTATAGCATTTACATGACAATATTTATCACCTTTTTGCCTGATTTCTGACGATGTGTAGCTACTTGTATGAGGTATCTAAATCGTCTATTAATATCTGTGCACTGAAGGATAACACATTTTTTTAACAACAGTATCAAGCGTACATGTATTAGATTAATCAACATGGTTATAAATAAAAAAAATCAAATTATGTATAACATATATAAACTGATCATTTTCATATCAAATTCATTAAAAGGCAAAACTCAATCGGTAAGTACAATATGTAAGTGTACAAAGAGGTTGGAAATGGCTATATAGCCGTATGCTTTGTTGGTATTGGTTGAGCTATATATCGGTTATATATCGAATTAAATTCAATTTCAAAGTATTATTCATCTTGAAAATAAAATATTGTTAGCTTCGCATACAACTATACTTGTTAACTTCAAATAGCAAAGGTAGTTTTGTTATGCTGAGGTACATGAGACGTCACTTCAATGCTATATGTGCACGTAAATGATGTTGTATCCCATTTATATATGCTATTCCATCTTAAGATGGTTTAGTTCTAGAGTTTATCCCAACTATGGACACAAAACTATTTTAAGTTGGGATCCCCAATCTAATCCATCAAAGACGAAATAGCAGGTTCATGTTTTGATGGTGATAATAACAATTTCCATCTGAGATGAAACGATTTTGAAAGAATTAGCGAATCTGATGTAGGAAAAGACCTTTAAAAAAAGATTTTCTTTCATTTATAAAATATGTGCTTTCAAATTTGCCTTTAATGAAATAAAGGAATATGACGTAGAAATGGTTTGTTATTCATAAAGAAACTTTAGAATTTTTAAATATGAATTGTAGGAATGAGTTTTATCAAAATATTAATTTTAGGGTTTTGATAATCTAATAATATAATTAACTTTCTTTTTCTTTAATTTTTTTATTAGAACTGTCTTTGATTGCACGTTTGATTATCAATGATTATCTCAGAAAGAGACATTACCTGAAGAAATGACCTACAAAGATATTTCTAGAAAACATCAAAATAATTGTTTACACAAGTACGAAATTATATCATTGTACAAAACATCCTGCCACATTCTAGTCATTTATGATTAAAAATGTCATTCAGTCTTTTGATTTCAGGAAATGACTGACGGAAATCAGGTAACAAAAACCATACCCGCTCATATAGAGCATTGGGCTAAAACGAACCCTGATACACCAGCTTTCATCTTTGTTGGAGAGAAAGAAACTGAAACATTTTCAAGACGAGAGGTTTATACATATGGCGGAAAGATGGCCTCCTTCCTTAAAGGCGTCGGCGCTATGAAAGGAGATGTTATTGCGATTTCTATGTGTAAAAGTCTGAATTGCCCGGATCGTCTGTTCTGCGAGCTTGGAGTTCAGATGGCTGGCTGTGTATCTGTTGAAGCACACCCTCTTGTGAAGCAGGAAGACGCACTTGCAAACCATCTAGCTGGATCCAATGCCAAAATACTCATTATTGACTACGGCTCTTTTTTACCAGGACATCTCAGCTCATGCAAAACTCGTCCATACGGATTTGATGTCACCTTACCAGGTTTTCCCAGCTTAAAACACGTCATTTCGGTGCCAAGTTTGAAAGAAATTGTCTTAAGGGAAGAAAATGTGTTTATGGAACAAACGCAGCCATCAGAAATAGCTGTGTTATCAACAACCTCGGGAACGACGAGCCTTAATAAACTAGTACCACAATCTCACGAGTTTTTTATAAACAGCGGCGTGTTTGTTTGTCAGGCATTGGGTGACATAACTAAAGTTCAATACTATAACGACGCGTCGATGAACTGGATTACAGGCTATATTTCTTGCTATCTTGCAACAGGTGTAACCAGAGTCATGCGAAACCATAGGGACGAGAGGCTTCCACTTCCAGAAAATATCTTGAAAACTGAAACGAAGTACGTAGGTTTTCTCTCTAATGGGGAAGTTCATGCACTTTATATGAAGAGTAAGGATCAGATGTCCTGGAAACCTGTTTTAGAAAATCTCATTCTGGGTGGTCAGCCAATTACCTCAGCCATCATCAAAGAGGCTTTTGTTATTGCTAAAATGGTAGTTGTCATTTACGCCACAACTGAAGCTGGTCCCATTGCTTACCTACCTGTAAAAAGTCAAAACGATTACAAGGACTTCTGTGTTGGTACTGAATTCCAAGATGTCCAGTTAAAGATTTTAGATAAAAAGAGAAGAGAGGTCTCAACTGGGCAGATTGGCACAATCTTCATCAAACGCCCAGTAATAACTAGCGGATATCTGGACGCTGATGGAACCCTTACGCGTGAAAAGTTCACAGATGATGGCTGGTTTGTTACTGATGACGTCAGCTACAGAGATGAAAGCGGGAAACTGTTTGTCACTGGGCGTGGCTCTGACGTCATCCTATGTGGCGAAAATATTGTATATCCACAACCTTTTGAAAGAGCGCTAGCTAAGTGTCCTGCTGTCGAGGAGTCGGTGTTAGTTGGTATTCCTAACCCTATTGTCAACCAAGAAATATGTGCCATCATTAAACCTAAACCAGGCTTTAAAGATCCAATACGAGATGTCAAGGAATTTGTAAATGATACATTTCCTTCGTCTGATGAATATGAATACAATATTATCCCAAAATATTTCGTTCTATCCGATTCAATATTCAAAAATAAAAATGGGAAAATATTGCGGACAAAGTCAACAGAATTTGCAATTCAAAAACTGCAGATAAAAACGGGAGAATAAATAAAGTCTAACGATTATTTTGTTACATTTCACGATATGATCATCTATGAAACCAAGTTCTTGATGATTCTATATTCATCTTTCTTTACCTCGATGTATCAATGTGTAGTTGGATATATGTGTGCATTCAATATACAGGAATTGTGGTTTGTGGAACATATTAATTATTGTTATTAAATCATGGTGGCGATACTTTTTTCTTTGTCACATTTTCCAGTAAGTCTTCTTTGTAGCCCAGTCCACGTTAAATATAACTTTGAATTGGTTTATGATTTCCGTATGTGCAGACACAACATTTTAAAAAAAGTGGGAAGATTATAGACAACTTATAGGTATCATAGTTTTTTCAAAAATTCTTGTCATGTCAATTTTAAAATGATATTTTCAAGATTATTTAAGATCAGCAATCTGACTGAAATAACGATTTACTTATCATTGACGTAACATTAAATTCGCAGAGTCGAAATCTAAGTGATTGCATTCGTTGATTGAAATAATTTAACATATATGCCCCATGTGCTTGATAATTATTTCAGTTTCTGTGGATATGAAATCAAAAACTAATTTAGCTACATTGTATATACTGTCAACCTCCTGTGTGCTTTATAAGTGCGCTTTCAAATACATTAAAACCCTTATCAGATATTTTAAATGACTACTAAATTCATCACATATTCAAAGATGCAATCGTTATAATAATATAAGTGTGTCCAAATCCCTTATATTTGTGCAACCTTATATACAAGACCAGCATGTGTGGTAAATACATGTTACATTTTGTTAAGGCATGAGCATATATGCATATATCATGCACACAATGTTTGTTACGTTGTTATTGTGAATGTGTCGATATTTTTAATATGAATTCACATCTGCAAGTATAATGTGAGGAATTGAATTTGTATATGGTTGTGTTCAATTTATAAATAGTTATTTTGTTTTCGTATGACACGTAGCTTTACCTGTGAATTAAGCGTATATCTTTTTCATATAGTCATTTTTGATAAAATCTAGGATTCTTTGATTGTCGCCCTTTCGTCAAGCATGAACTGTTTCGTCCACAATGCTGATATTTGACAACCATATGACCAAATGAATGAAAAAGGTACCTAAAATTAAAAGAACTAAAACCTGTAAAACTGTAGATGTATCAGGATGCATGTTAATAGATTTAAATCAAGTTGAAAAGTCAGCTTTACATCTGTCGGTTTTATGAATTGATATTGCCGCTAATGTAAACTTTAAGTAATTTTACTTTTAGTCGCATAAAGTTAAGATACTTTATTCATCGGACACCATTGCTCAATCACCGTAAGAAAACAGAACAAGGTCATACAGAAAATACATACACATACTTTAAGGCTTCCCATTTTGAGACCCAATCAAGGGTTGATACATTGAAGCCACACATGTAATTATCTCTGCGGCGTACAGTCAAATTTGAAGAAAGTAGTTAAATAGCCAAAAGTCTTTAAAATTTGCACCTGCAATATTTCACTACTTGTCAATCAGATTTAAGCAAATAGCACAAGCTGTTGACATTTAAAGATAAAAGTGTGCTTATGAAAATTTCGCACTGACGAAAAGGACTTCTACCCTATGTATATGTGTATATATCTTTAGTCAGTATTATGTAATTATTTCAACATATTGTCTGAATATCATACTTCATTGGTATTGATTGTACATAAGCTAGTTGCCATTTTACCGATTTAATTTCATTCACCAAATTGTATTATCCTATCAGTTTCTAAGAAAGGCTGACCACTTTGAAGATATCTAGATAAGAGATCGCGCTTAGTGCTAAGAAGCTTTGTAAACACAATTCCTCAGAGTAATGGTATGATTTGAATACGTGTGAAAGGCGCCATGTAAATATCCACATTATTTTCATTCTAACTCTTGAAAAGTTACGATGACACTTTACTCAATCTAGTTAAAACCAGTTGTAATATAATACATCCCGAAGTTCGTTGTTAATCCATCTAATTTTACTCATTTTACTCCAAATTTCCACATTCTTTGAATTCGGTGACATTTGGCATTGAAGGGTCTTATTTTTCCATGATGTTCATACACACTCGAATGTACCATAGCAAATTAGTTATGAACCCTCTGTCTATGGACAGCTTTCTTGGTTTAAATCCTAGATTCCTTGTAGCCTAAGTGCACCTAAACTCGACTTTGGTCGACATGTAGTATCTTACTTTTCAAAATACGAATCATAAAGCATAACACTTCATGTTACAAGATGGTTCACAGCAGAATTGGAAACAACTTCAGGATAACAATTCATTACTAAAGTATTTTCTTCGATTCAGTTTTTAAAAAATACAATTTCAGTGTTCAAAGCTCCAAGTATGTACTCATACATTAAGTCAAGGTTTTTTATAACTAAGGACAATCTCATTTGCATATGCATTCTAATATGATTAACAAGAAATCTTTTATGGTAATTGTCTTTGTGTAGATGGTTTTCTTATCAATATGTATATGGTAATTTGTTTCTTGAATTCAAAGACTGTTAAACGAAGATTCAAAATTAAAACGTATTCAACGGATCTGTTTCCAAAAATAGCAATTTGGATTAACGTTGTGATATGAAGATATTGCTTTATGAAAAATTACCCTCTAGCTTGCTATTTGATATTTTTAGCAACAAATCGAGCCATAGTGAATTGTGAGCAAAATAGAATACATTAATTTGATATAAATCTATACATATACATAGCATAACTTATATACGGTTTTCAAAATCACGAACCAGCATGAATGATGTATACATCTGCCAAAATCGGTTTTCACTCCGTAAACACTTCACGATTTTCGCAAGGTATCCATAGAAAGTGTAGTCATTCTCTTGAAAATGGAAATACTGCTTGGAGGTCTTCACTAGCAACATTTCATAGTTGATAATCTTTCATAGTACCCAATAATTTACATGCAATTATTGTCAATCGTGAAATACATGAACAACACATTACCGACAGGTCCAATACCTATTGCAATACATAAACAAACAGCAATTACGACCAACCAAAACGTTCGGCACGTCTTGCTGGGAAGGAGAGCGACAGTAACTTTCAACTATAGTACACATACTATTTACTCATGAGTCAGTTTCAAAGCTGATTGCATAGATAGAAGGATACGTCGGCCGTGGTTAGAAGGTGAGATAGAATAGATACATGAAAATCAATGGTCGGTTTCGTTTACGGGCTGGAGTTCACTTATACATAGTAAAACTTATCTTGTATTTTTTATTTGAAACGTCGGTGGTGCGAACTACAATGTTTACCACGTCCTAAGAATATACCTCCTTACAGAGTTGATTTTTTTGCAGACGCGAGTGTTGACTACAGTGGCAACTTACAGTCCAGAATTGAATTCCATTCAACATGGAACCTTGTCATTCAACGTATGTATAACGAACCTACAACCCAGTTTGAATTAGTACATTTGTCAATGAATTGGAACAATATAGCTCTTACTATGTTAATACTTATAGACAGTATGGAGCTCCTTTGCAGGGTCCTTCTTTTGAAAACGCTATAGGTGCCCAAAACATATCAACTGAATATATCAACATGTCATCCCTCTCCATGAAAAATTTGCCAGTTATCATCATGCAATTTGTCTCAAAAGAATCATTTAGTAGCTGAGTCAATAAAATTTGAAATTCAACTTAAACACAGTAGTGAAAGTAGTCCTCGCTCCAAAGCATTACCGAGCTAGTAAAATATTTTATCATCCAAAACTGTGTTCCAGAGGAGATATCGCTTGTGGAAGATCAAGCGATATCTCCTAGGACATATCGTTTTGACAGTAGATTCTGAACAATGCCCTATTACAGTCAAGTTCATGACATCACAATTGTTTTACATCATCAAGCAATGACATCACAATGCTATGACGTCATAAACATGATGACGTCACAATGCTATGACATCACTCCACTGAGAGTCTAAGAGTAGTGCAGTGTTCAGAAAAACACATTTTTCACGGAATCGAAATGAAAAATGATTTTGTATGATAAATAGAATCTCACCCTCGTGTCTTCTGATATCAAATATATCAACACTCGTTGATAAAAGTAAAATATCCTAGGCAAGCCTGGGATATTTGTAACTTTTATCAACTTGTGTTGATATATTTGATATCAGAAGACACTTGGGTGAGATTCTCTATGTATCCTGTTTCATCAAGTATAGGCCAGTGCCTTCTATTTTTTCAGACCACATTACTGCTGGTGTCAATTCGAAACCCTGCTTCTAATCAAGCAAATGTGATACATCCAAAACAAAACTACGACAAAAAGATAAAGTTATTAATGTAAAACTAATTTTTTTTATCAGTATAAAACATTATGAAGTATTCATGGGGAATGAATACCTTTATGCTATTTTTATCTAAAGATAAAATAGATCAGTCAGTAGCTGATTTTATAATGATTACAAACAGAAATTTTTTTTATTGAATCAACTTCTTTCAAAATAGTTACTATTTCTAGAAATGACTGCCTCAATATGCAACGACCTTGAATTATCTTTTTCCATTTTCCATTTTTTTCCAAATAATAATGTTCTGTCATTGTTTAATGCAAGGAGCACTTGCTCCGAAGCATTACAAAACACTGTATTCTGTTTTCGCAAGTATAGGCCACTACATCCTATTTTTTTCAGACCACATTACTGCTGGTGTCAATTCGAAATCCTGCTTCTAATCAAGCAAATGTGATACATCCAAAACAAAACTACGACCAAAAAGATAAAGTTGATAATGTAAAGCTAAAATCGTTATCAGTATAAAACAGTATGAAGTATTCATGGGGAATGAAACTAACATCACTGATTATTGAGATCCTTCAGGATATCCGTATAGCATTTACATGACAATATTTATCACTTTTTTGCCTGATTTCTGACGTTGTGTACCTACTGATACGAGGTGCTTGAATCATCTAGTAATATCTGTGTACCGAAGGACAACACATTTTATTAATAACAGTAACAAGCGTACATGTATTGATTAGATTAATCAACATAATTAAATCAACATTATTAGAAATAAAGTCGCCCTCATGAGTTGTTTCAATCATGCATAACATCTCCTAATATACGGATCATTTCCAATCAAATTCATTAGCAAGGCAAGACTCAATAGGTAAGTACAATATTTAAGTGTACAAAGAGGTTGGGATTGGCTATGTAACAGCATGCTTTTTATTGGTTAAGCTATTTTTCGGTTATACAGGTAAATTCAATTTAAAAGTATTATTTATCTTCGACCCACTTGAAAATGAAATTTTATTTTCTTCGCATAAAATTATACTTGGCAAACGAAATCATTAATTTCAAATAGCATTGGCATATTGCACAGGTAGTTTTGTTATGTTGAGGTACATGAGACGTCAATTCAATTACAAAATACTCTGATATATGCTGTATGTACATTAAAATGATGTTGTATCCCAATTATAGATACTATTCCATCTTAATATGAGATAACTTCCTTAAGGGGTATTTTAGAAGCTGAATTGATGAAGAAGAACGAATTCTTATGGATAGTCAACTTCTTTATTGCATGAATTGCGACGTATAAACTACTTTCCACTGTAAACACTCCTTATCAAAACAATATGTACATCAAACCATTTAATTGTAAAACATCATCTCATTTATGTATGTATTTGCCTTCATCGAATCATAATATGTATCTCTTGTTTGATAACGGTGTTAGTATCTACACCGAAACGTCGCAATTCATGCAATAAAGAAGTTGACTATCCATAAGAATTCGTTCTTCTTAATATGAGATAGTTCTAGGTAATATCCCAACTATGGATACAGCACTGTTCTAAGTTGGGATACCATGTAATATCAATACATGACGGAATAGCAGGTTCATGTTTTGATGCTGATAATAACAATTTCCATCTTGGAAGAAATAATTTTGATAGAATAAGCTAATTTTTTAAAGAAAATTACTTTTAATTTTTTTTTTATTTCATTGATAGATTACTGTTTGAAAAATGTCTTTTAATTAAATAAATGAATTTAACGGGAAAATGGTTTGTTTTCTGTGAAGAATTTTTTTTATCAATATGAATTGTAGAAATGATTTTAAGATGTGAATTTTACATTTTGTTTATAGTTAATTGATAAAGTTAACCCTTTTTATTGCTACTTAATTTAATAGGAACTTTTGATTTTGATGGAACGTTTGATTGAATATTGGAAATAACGTGATTTTAAAAAATTGACTTGAATTAAAGAGACTTAAGGAATCAATGATTATCTTAAAGACAAATGATCATATAACATTAGCTTTAGAAATGATATATAATATTTCCAGTAATCATTTAGATAAATAGTTACACAAGTACGAAATTATATCATTGTACAAAACATCCCGCAACATTTTAATCATTTATAATTAAAAAAAATCTTATTCTGGCTTTTGATTTCAGGAAATGACTGACGGAAATCAGAAAACCATACCCGCTCATATAGAGCATTGGGCTAACACGAACCCTGATACACCAGCTTTCATCTTTGTTGGAGAGAAAGAAACTGAAACGTTTTCAAGACGAGAGGTTTATACATATGGCGGAAAGATGGCCTCGTTCCTTAAAGGCGTCGGGGCTATGAAGGGAGATGTTATTGCGATTTCTATGTGTAAAAGTCTGAATTGCCCGGATCGTCTGTTCTGCGAGCTTGGAGTTCAGATGGCTGGCTGTATATCTGTTGAAGCACATCCTTTCGTCAAGCAGGAAGACGCACTTGCAAACCATCTAGCTGGGTCACAGGCAAAAATACTCGTCATCGACTACGGCTCCTTCTCACCAAGAAATTTCAGCTCATGCAAAACTCGTCCATATGGTTTTGATGTCACCTTACCAGGTTTTCCTAGCCTAAGACACGTCATTTCGCTTCCAAGTTTGACAGAAATTATTCTTAAGGAAGAAAATGTGTTTTTGGAACAAACAGAGCCATCGGAAATAGCCGTGTTATCAACAACCTCGGGAACGACGAGCCTTAGTAAACTAGTCCCACAATCTCACGAGTTCTTGATGAATACCGGCAAGTGCATTTGTCAGGCCTTTGGTGACGTCCCTAACGTTCAGTTCTATAACGACGCGTCGATGAACTGGATCACAGGCTATATTTATTGCTATCTTGCAACAGGTATGACCAGGATCATGCGAAACCATAGGGACGAAAGGGTTCCCCTTCCAGAAGACATATTAAAAACTGAAATGAAGTATGTCGGATTCCTTTCAAATGAGCAAGTTCATACACTTTATTTGAAGAGCAAGGATCAGATGTCCTGGAAACCTCTTTTCGAAAAGCTCATTCTGGGCGGTCAACCTATTAGTAAAACCATCATCAAACAAGCTTTGGTTATTGCTAAAATGGTAGTCGTAATTTACAGCACAACTGAAACTGGACCACTAGCATATCACCATGTGGACAATCCAGACGATTTCAAGGACTTCTGTGTTGGTACTGAATTCTCAGATGTACTGATAAAGATTTTAGATGAAAAGAGAAGAGAGGTCTCAACTGGGCAGATTGGCAAAATCGTCATCAAACGCCCAATAATAACCGACGGATATCTGAACGCTGAGGGAATCCTTACACGGGAAAGGTTCACAGATGGGGGTTGGTTTGAAACTGATGACATCAGCTACAGAGATGAAAAAGGGAAGCTGTACGTCACTGGGCGGGGATCTGATGTCATCCTGCATTGCGAAATGATTTTATACCCACAACATTTTGAAAGAATGCTGGCCAAATGTCCCGCTGTCGATGAGTCGGTGATGGTTGGTATTCCTGACCCTATTGTCCACCATGAGATATGTGCCGTCATTAAACCTAAGCCAGGCTTTGAAGATCCAATACGAGATGTCAAGGCATTTGTAAATGATTCAATTACTTCGTCTGAGGAACATGAATACAATATTATACCAAAATATTTCGTTCTATGCGATTCAATTTTCAGGAATAGAAATGGCAAAATATTGCGCAAAAAATTAACAGAATTTGCCATGGAAAAACTTCAGATAAGTGTGTGAGAATGAATAACTAAAACTCCTCATTTTATGAAGTCATTCACTTATTTTGTAATTCTTCATTCACTGTCATTTATTATTGGTGTCGTATTGTTAGCATGCTATATGACGTACTTTATTCTATGTATATCTTCTCTATAGAAGCATTTTTTTATAATTTCAAACTTTTTTAGCGTTGGTGCACTGTTGAGATTGGTCATACACTTGCTTGGTTTAATCACGTAACCTAGGTTCTTATAGAGATTCATGTCAGTTTCATCAAGTACTACAAGGGTGAAAGCTTCCAGAAGGGTAGTTTTCTATAAATGGGCCAGCTAAGATCAAACATCTCATTCAGATTTCTGACTATTACAATACTAAACTCATTCTCAAATATATTTCAATATCATCAAGCCGGATTTATCTTGCGATACTATTATCAAGATCTAACTTTAACCAAATGCGGGGTTAACCTAGGACTTTGAATATTTAACTAGGTTATCATGACTCTATTGACATTATATGTGTATGTATGTTTTAATCTTTGTGTATGTATGTTTTAATCTTTGTGTATGTATGTTTTAATCTTTGTGTATGTATGTTTTAATCTTTGCGTATGTATGTTTTAATCTCTGTGTATGTATGTTTTAATCTTTGTGTATCTATATATTTATATATAATGATAACAGTACCTTTGAACTGGAAATGAAATTAACCAACATTCTTTCCAACATACATGTAGGCATTTTGACGCAACGTCTAAGATTGACCGTTGCCTATTGTAAAACTGATGTCACGATGATTTTTAGTTAAAATTCTCGTAATAAAAATAATATAACTCTTATATATTTACCATATGTGGGACGAAACCACGATTCTACCATGTATTTAAGTTATGAACTTTCCGAAATGGTGACTAGTTTTTATCTCCCAAAAAGTATGATTTTACATGGCAATTATTGCACAGTGAAACAATTTTCAGAAGCTTAGGATATTTCGATAGAAATCGTTCTTTCTTGGGTGCGTACTACGAATATACACCATATCATTCAACCCTTGTCAACACAGCGAACCGACTCTTATCACATTCGGGATCAAATTGTGCAAATTGATGATGCATTTAGTTCTAAACACCTATAGGTGGGGTTATAAATGACTTTTTCTGAGTGGATGACAAATATCGCCCTTTAGCTGAATTACCTTATTTCATCAGAGCACAGGGGATTAAATTTTGTAGACTTGGTGATCATATGAACTCGACTGAAGTCACCGTTGTGAATCATTTCTCGAAATCATAATGCCTTGATGTCATGCGGTCACCTTCTGTTGCTAAGAAAGATTAAATCTTGTAAACTTGGTGGCTCTAAATATGGGTCACCCGGGCCATATCAAAAACTTCGTGTATCTAGCTCTCATTAAATAAACTTTGAAAAATTCCTATGCAACTATTGGTAAATGAGGCTAAGACAATTTCAAAGTGACTCCTCGCGAAAAAGGACGAGTTTAGTCAATTCTTGTATTCTGACGCCTCATCTTGTGTTGATTTATACTTCTTTCGAAAAACCATGTTCATCATTATGCAGTATAAAGAAAAGATTTATGTACACCGATTACCTAATAAACTAAAGACCTTTATTTAACCATGATGTGGTTCCTTGGTACTGTCACCAGAGAATAAGATTTTGTAGCAAAACTGCTAAGGCGTAATATATGTGTAGAAATACCGTATATGTTACTACGAAATAACTCGTAGAGAAACTTCTCACAACTACTTAAATTCGTAGTAAGCAGTCAACGTGCTAAACTACAAACAGGAGCTTAATTTTGAGAAACAGTTGTCAAACCAAACTACATGCATGCACTCCCAATCTCTGTACAAGCTTAACATTACAAAGAATAAACAAACCATAATGGACATTCATTTATTCAGTCCTGTGATTTCACTTAACTGATGCAGTGTCTATATTTCATATAACTGCTCTAGATATTAATTCTCAAATAGATTTCGTGTAAAATAACTTATATATACCCGTTTTCCCACTCCTAATCTAACAACTACATTACACACCAGGCATGAGAGGCATTTGCTTAACGTTAACAAAAGATCTGCAATGCCCGCGCCTCTTAGCTTACATCAAATCTTAACTCAATCAGAGGGTTTAGTTAACAATCCCTAGTTTTGTCATCGCTAATTTAGTCATCGTCTTTCGATCTATTTTTCCATTGGCGTTTCTGAGAATTGATTCACAAGTACTTAGGGACCACAGTGTACTCTTTACCGCTTAAATCCACCTTTTCATCGATAAACCTTTTCAAAATGGAAATTATATCATTTTCTTTTACATTTCCTTTAACAAAAACACACATTTCCTAATGAACGATTGGGTCTGGAATGCCAACCACAGCCAAATCTTCTACTCCGGGACATTCACTAAGGAAGTTCTCCATTTGGTGCGGATAAACAATCATATCCCCCCTGAGTACCACATCAGATCCGCGTCCAGTAACATAAAGTTTGCCTTTGTCGTCCCTGTAACCGAGGTCACCCATCCGCAACCAACCATCCTCCGTCAAACAATCTCGATTAAGTGACCCATCAACGTTCAGATAGCCAAGAAAACGCAAATCTTTTATGAGGATTGTTCTAATTTGTCCAGAGCAAACTTCACTCTCTGTGGCATCAATAATCCTTAATTCGACATCGGGTAGCTCAGTGCCAACACAATAATCCTCAAACTCGTCGACTCTGTATACACATTCAGAGGATATGAAGCCAGTTTCTGTAGAACCGTACATATTTATGGCCGACGTTGCATAAGTAAGTGCTTCTTTAACCTGGGATTTCTTTATTGGCTGTCCAGTAAAGACTAAATTCAACGAGTCAAACTTGACCTTGTCATCAGCTTCACTGGACAAATATAGATCATGAACATCTTCAGTAAAGAGAAAAGCATGGGTGATATGCCCAGATTGAAGCACCTGCAGTGTGTTTGGTGGATGTTGATCAACATGGTTACGCATTATTCTTGTAAGACCAGACATCAAATAGTATATTGGGAAACCAGGTACCTAGTTCATTGAACGGTCATTGTAGAAGCGCGACTCACTAGTGGCGCCCATTCCCAAACATTTGCCCTTTCCTGTTCTCAACAGCATATCCTGAGTCCACGGTACTAATTTGGATAGACTTGAGGTTCCCGATGTAGTTGCTATCATTGCGCGATCTAATGGAGACACGTTTTCCATGAATGTGTCTTTTTCTCTCCCGAGGTTATCGTCAAGGCTTTTCGCAGGGTCATGCGAAATGCGCAATAAAAACTTAAGGATAGGAAGGTCTTCACGAGCCACTTTAAAGATGTTACGGAATGTTGATAAAGGTTTTGTATACTCTGGAAGAAATTCTTCATTACTTGTGATAAGAATTTTCGCATTCGATTGGTTGACGATATCAAGACTATCCGACCCGTCCCTCAGATCGCCAGTTGCTTCCACAGTAACACAGCCAGCCATCTGTATCCCCAGTTCGCATATCAGTCGGTCCGGGCAGTTCTGACCATTGTACATTGATATTGCTATGACATCTCCTTTACTTACACCGATGCGTCTGAGAACCATAGCCATTTTACCAGCCTTATCGAATATTTCTCTTCGTGAGAAAACTCTCTCTTTTTCCCCTAGAAAGATGAAGGCAGGGGTTTCTGGTTCAATTCTAGACCAGTATTCTAGCAATGCTGGGATTGTTCTCGGTGATGAGATTTGGCCAGCCATATCTAAACAGATTGACGAAATATTTAAATGGATTTATCATTCGTGTTTACAAGAGGATTAAAATGATTTAGTTCTTTTTAAGTTTAGATTAAATGTAGCTCTTACTTATAACCATCATATATAGCGTTGGCGATTGGTAAATGAGTGACAAGGTGCAAGTTTATTCAGAATCATGAAAAATTTTTGTCTGAGAAATTATTCTATTCCATTTGGTCCAAAACATACTGCCTACCTTCTGCTCAGTCTTACAGTGCTGTCTTGAATCGCCAACTGGAATTGAAATGAACCCTGGCGCGCTTACCTGTTTTAAACGCCAGGCAAACCAAAAAGTGATCCATGCATGATTGCTCCCTTGAACATTACTCTGGATCAGACTCGATAAGTAAATATCCTTTGTCATGTGTCCAGCAGATTTCACTCGACCTTTAATCTAATCTAGTGAGGTTTGAAATGTATTCACCAGTATCTTCATTATCTTCTCAAAACAGATCTGATAAACAGGTTCAGTGGCATATTAAAAAGTGAAAAGAAATCATCAGACATCTGGAGCACGGTGGTGTGGTGGTCAGCGCGCTGGCCTCTCAAGCAAACGGCCCGGGTTAGAAAGTACAATTCCTTCAGGGTAATAAATTTGTAGCGCTTTGAGCATCCTTGGATGGACTGTGGCGCATTATAAGTACCCATTTATTATTCATTATTATATATATATCAACAAAACTGGTCTGAGAGCACATCAACCACTCAAATCGTGCAAATTAAGCACAAGCGATCCTCTCAATATGTTGTTAATAGAAGGCTTATTTACAAAGGATATGATAAGTTACTGAAATATTAAATACGAAATTCAATGTAAGATGTCATATTTGGCAAGCTTAAAAATTAAGAGTTCAAGTGAATGGTCTCGGTATGAGGGTAAACGATGAGCGTGCATATTTATGTCAATCGCATGTTGCTAACCTATAATGTTATCTTTCTGCGACTATAGCAGACTTATTTTTAGTCCGCGAAATAGTTTTTCATAATGTAAAAATTCGTTTAATAAATCCTCTTTCCCCTTTGCAGTTACATAGTGTTTTATTGAAGTCTGGACTTGCTGAATGCGGATTTTATTTAAGGCTTACATACTTTTTTAAGATCGTGGATAAAAAAAATTTCTTTCTTGCGGCACAACTGGTTTTGATTTAAAAGCAAATAGGTATCCATAAATGGAATTGTACAAACCAAAATAAGTTTTCAAGTTTGATTCTTTTTTTTATACCGAACAAATGTTTTTCCTTTCCAATACCACAGATTATTTATAGGCCTTTAAGCTATAGTAAAAAAAATTATCGCTGTTTATCTTTTTAAAGCTCTTCCTCACCTATCAGGCCTTCTCCGCCTCCTTCTACCTGCCTTTTACTGCGTGTCGAACTTTGGTTTTCAAAATAATTGAAGTGCGTTCTCCGTATATACGCTCTCAGTAAGTCACGAGATGGTGACTCTTGAGATACATTGTTTTCATGGAAAATTTTTACTGATTTGTAAATGTTAAGATCGGGAGTATATTCGCACTGCATTCCTATTATGGTTGTGTGTAACGCCATTGACTTCGTATTTCCTACTAAACATAAAGCAAACTCGGAGCACATTTCTATGGAAATTAGTAAACTCTTTACCAACTCTTTACCAAGCTAGTCTGATCAGGGTTTGGTATGTGTACATGTGCCCATATATGTATGTTTTTTCTTGTCATATATTTTTATGTTATCTTCATTTCGAAGGTTTTATGCTGCAAAAGGGCACTTAATCTCTCTGCCTCCGTCATAGAAATGACTTGTTGGTCATTTGCGTTATTTGTTTTGCGTGAACGTTTTAGGCAAGAAATGGTAAATGAACTTTCTGGAACAAGGCTTTTAGTGTTGTTCTTTGCTTGTACAAATACTTTTCAAAGATGCAAGTTTCTATTTGATTTTTTTAAAAACTGCCCGAGCGAAATGTCGAACTTTCGGTCGATCTCTGCTTTTTTTTTATTGAGGTCGAGTTCACAGAAACACTTATTGGAGTGTCTTCTCACCTTTGTCAATGAGCGTAATAAGTTTGATAGCTGTAATTGTCTTTGTCGATTCGTGTACACAACATACGTTGAATAATTATAATAAATAAAAACGTAATAAAACAATTCAATCTCAATGAGGATTTATTCCGTAGGACTGAATTGTTAATGAAAGTGAGATTATGTTATGGTGAACACTTGCCTCTAGCGCAAACGGCCCGTTTTCGAATCCAGGTGGAGACACCAAACAATTGTGACCTGGGCTTAACACTGTGTTGTGTCCTTGGGCAGAGCACTTCATTCACATTGCACTCAGTCCACCAAACTGTACAATTGGGTATCTGAATACGGGATGTATGGACCTATATGGTCGCGGGAAGTGCTTATTAGCGGCATCGAACGTACGACTCCCTCAGGGTAATTAAAGTTTAGCGCTTTGAGCATGTGCCTCGCACATTGACACGAGGCACATGGATTAAGAGCCATACAAATGCACATTTATAATTAAGGATTCAGCAATTTTGCTGAATCCTTATTGTTATTGGCGTGTTTTGGTTTTTTTCCTTCCACCGATTTTGTGGACACGATTTAGCCAAAACCGCTAAAGCTTTTTCAGCCAAACTTGACAGTCTGATAGAACTTCATAGGAAAACGCTCCAAGAAGCTTTTGGGCTTAATCGGATTAACCGTTAAAGGCACAGTATCACTCAAACTTTCAAAAATTAACATTGGAATTTTTTTCAAAATGCACTAAGAGTCCTGCAACTTTTTTTAAACGATAGACAATTACATTTGGAGGAAAAAAGTAAATCATAACAAATTGGTAGTTTGCATAGTTTCCCCGCCATATTGCTTTATTTGACTTTTTGAAATTTCCGGAATCCTTGCACCTTTGACAATCGCCTTCTCTAAAGATACTTGCATCTACGAGCTGAAATTCAGACTCAACGTAGCTGAAGCATTGTAGTTTTGAATTCCTAAAATACAAGGTCCCAATTTTAATCATTTTTCCTCAGCAACCCTTCAAAGTCGGGCGACATAGCCCCTGTGACAATGTTCAAGGGGCGATAACTCTAAAAGTTAGACTCATAACTGCACCATTATTTGTCAAACTACTATCAGAAGCTTACAAAACAATAATAATATTGGTCGCGAACAGTCATTTCCGTTCACAATAAACGATCAAAATCGGGAAAAATACCTTTTTCAAAATTAACATGGGGTAATTTTTCAAAATGCACTTAAAGACTTTAAACTTGATTTGAAAAAAGCGTAACAATACGAACAAAAAAAGTAAATCATGACGACTTCGTAGGTGTTATGTTTTTTTCGCATTATCAACTTCTTTGCAATAATCACAGTTTTGTCAGATAGAACATAGTGTTGAAGCTTAAGGCATCATCTTATTTTCATGAAACTTTCAGGGAAGATTGCTAACATCATCATGTTTGTACTGAATGTGCTTTTACAGCGCTGAATCCTTTTGTCGTCGCTTGCGACTATATTTATTATTATTATTATTTTGATATACATAACAGAAGTTAAGCTTTGGAATACATACTCTCAGAAAGAAGGCTGTGTGCATGCATAATCTAGATCGAGCAAATAAATTTACTTAGATACCATAGGAAAGAAAATGAATTAAATACTTTAAAAGACAGTTCACAAATAAGACACGACTTATTACGTAGCTGCCATCGTTTCCAAGAAGAGCGTGAGCGAATCTGAAGGAGGTTTTATAAATGACAATGGAAAACATAAGTAGCTGATATTGAAATCTGAAGTCTGAGGCTTTAAAACAAAACCTATCCTAAAAAAGCCTATCCTTCTAGCTGGTCAATTTGAGAAGTGGCCTGAGCGCTGGCTTAATCTTAAAGATAAGAAACGCACCTTGGAAAATGTCTATCAATGGAGTAAGAACTGGAAATGAGAAACTTCTCATTCTCTCCCAACAGAGGTAGTTTCGTTATAAATTCTTGTAACCCTCTGTCCTAATTCGAGCGTTTCTCGGACTATAAACGTAGAAGCCAGATTTGATTCAATCAAAGTTAGTTGTTCAAAAGTTATCATTCAAAATGCTTCAGTTATTTCCGTGTGCTTTAGGACACCTAAACCCTGAAGTACTTTGAAGTATGTGTCTTCTTTACAGAAAACATTTTCCTTATTTAAAGACTTCATCATTGCGAAGTCCTCAGTGACAACAAATATGTTCAATACATGCGGTGTTTTCATTGGCTGTTAGGGTAAGTTTATGTAGCAATACTTTGCCGCTAAGCGAAACTGCGGGAGCCCGAGAAATGATATTAGAACACAGGGTGGTTAGGAGTTACTGACGGATCCACCTCTTTAGAGAATGGGGGAGAAAGAATACTTTCTTTACAAAAGAAAAATCCCTGATTTCGTAAGGATACATCTTGGACCTCCATGAGTGTTTGGGGCTCTTTAAATTGAACACGACGGCTAACCTTCGCAGTAAAGACACTTAAATCGACCTCTTTTTCATCAAAACAATGATTTTTGCCTTTTGAAAGAAATATCCCAGCCTTTTTCAAAACGAAGTAAATATCAATAATGTAAAGCTCACTTGTCAAAAAAATGCAAACATTTGAATTTATGCAAGATAGAAACATTGCTCTCTCCACACGTTTGAAAACAGTGTTTTTATTTCAGAATGTTCTGAAATATAGAAACGCTTTCGTTCTTCTGATTCGGGGTAACCTCACCTTTGCATTAACCAAAGTTGTTACTATGGAAACGTATCCGAATAAAATGGAATGGTGCACGTTAATGCCTAAGAAGGTTTGCGCTACAGACACGGCTTAGACCATTTCAGCTTTGGTGTTTACCTTTGTGAAACTAACGCACTAGGTCTTCGGGCTCTGTCATTGGTCCTCGATACGGACATGGTTTTGACTCTGGAGTACCCAACGATCTTGGGCATGGTATTGCCTTCGGAGCAGCCCATATAAACGTTTTGGACATGGTATTTGAGTTGCCCATGGATGAGGCGTTGCTCGCGATCTCAGAGTTGTCGATGGTAAAAGTCTCAGTTAATTTAGCGTTGCTAATCACAGCCTTGCCTAGGTACACGCTTTCTACAATGGCACTGACTACGGACGTGATTTCGTCTAAAACAACGAACAGAAACGATAACCACGGAATGATGTTGTTTGGCTGTTCATTAAATTTCTTTGATATACTACTATATGAATTTTATTTCACTTTTATCCGATATGTTTGTGTTTATCTTCAATAACAAAATAGTACCATTCCGACTCTCGGTTAACCCTTACAGGGTTGTTCCCTCGTTGTAATTATTCGGTTTTGAATTTCAATAATTCAATTAGTTCAATCTTCAAATAATGCTCATATGCAAAAAAGAAACATAATCATCTATCATACTTGTACTTGTTTTTAGTGATAACGATCATATGGCAATGATTAGAATTCAAATAAACTCATTCTCTTGAAATATGGTAATGACATGGTCAGGGCACTTAAAGTAATGTATTTCACCTACATTATTAAGGAAATATGATTACTGCACTTTGTACAACATTTAAGGGAACGAACTTTTAAGATGCCGTTGTACAACCTCATTCTCATTCTCTCAACAAGCCTTATGCTCAAGCTTAGATAAACAAATCATGTTCTATATTAGCTTTATTTTTCTCCTCTTTGTCCTGTAAAAGAAAATATCTGAATAAATTGTCAGTGATCTGTGAAGTATAATATGAAATTCTAATATGATATGCAAATACTGGATAATAAAACTTGAATACATTCCGTGTAAAATTCACTCAGATAGTAACCAAACACCAACTGGTGTGAGCGCAAAACTACTGACTAACACACAATACGCGAGGGGCATTTATCATCCACAACATCAAACATTTTTTAAATGTCCTCGCCTCTCACATCAACTCTTATCTCTTTCGAGGGGTTTAGTTGACAATCCCTAATTTTGATATCGCTAATTTAGTCATCTTCTTTCGATCTATTTTTCCATTGGCGTTCCTGAGAATTGATTCACAAGTCAGAAAGAACTTAGGGACCACATTGTACTCTTTACCGCTTGAATCCACTTTTTCATCAATAAACCTTTTCAAAACGGAAATTATATCATTGTCTTTTACATTTCCTTTAACAAAAACACACATTTCCTGATGTACGATTGGATCAGGAACGCCAACTACTGCCAAATCTTCTACTCCAGGACATTCACTAAGGAACTTTTCCATTTGGTGCGGATACAATATCATATCTCCTCTGAGTATCACATCCGATCCACGTCCTGTAACATAAAGTCTTCCTTTGTCGTCCCTGTAACCAAGGTCACCCATCTGCAACCAACCATTCCCCGTCAAACAATCTCGACTGAGTGACCCATCATGTTTCAGATACCCTAAAAAACCCGGTTCTTTTATAACGATCGTTCCAATTTGTCCACATCCAACTTCAGTCTGTGTGTCATCAATAATCTTTAAATCAAAATCAGGTAGCTCAATGCCAACACAGTAATCTTCAAACTCGTCTTCATTGTTTACACGTAGAATTGATATGAATCCAGTTTCTGTCGAACCGTACATATTAATAACTGACTTTGCATAAGTAAGTGTCTCTCTCACAAGAGATTTCTTGATTGGGTGTCCACTGAAGACTACATTCAGCGAGTCAAACTTGACCTTGTCGTTAGCTCTACTGTAAAGATAAAGATCATGGGCATCTTCAGTAAAGGGAAAGACATGGGTGATATGCCAAGACTGAAGCACCTCCAGAGTATTTGGTGGATGTTGATCAACATGGTTAATTAACACCCGGGTTAAACCAGACATCAAATAGAAGACTGGGTAGCCGGGTACCCAGCTCATTGAACGATCGTTGAAGAAGCGGGACCCGCTATTGGCTCCAATTCCCTCGCATACGGCCTCTCCCGCTCTTATTAGCATGTCCTGAGTCCATGGTACCAGCTTAGAGAGACTTGAGGTGCCCGATGTAGTGGCGATCATAGCGCGATCTGAGGGAAAAACATCCTCTGTGAAAGTTGTTTCTTCTTTCTCAAGGTTATCTACAAGTCTTTGAGTAGGATCATTCGAAATACGCATCAAAAACTTAAGGCTAGGAAGGTCTTCACGAGCCACTTTAAAGATGTTACGAAATGTTGATAAAGGTTTTGTATACTCTTGAAGAAATTCCCCATTACTTGTGATAAGCATCTTCGCATTTGATTGGTTGAGGATTTCAAGACTATCCGACCCGTCCTTCAGATCGGCAGTTGCTTCCACAGTAACACAGCCAGCCATCTGTATCCCCAGTTCGCATATCAGTCGTTCCGGACAGTTCTGACCATTGTACATTGATATTGCTATGACATCTCCTTTACTTACACCGATGCGTCTGAGAACCGAAGCCATTTTACCAGACTTCTCAAAGATCTCACATCGTGAGAAAACCGTCTCCTCTTTCTGGCCTAGAAAGATAAAGGCTGGGGTTTCTGGTTCAATTTTGGACCAGTATTTTAACAGAGCTGGGATGGTTCTAGGAGCTTGGATGTGGTCAGCCATATCTGAATAAAAGTTATCATGCATTCTTTCAAGAGTATTAAAACAAAGTACAGGAATGACACAATTTGCAATAATGAACAAACATCGGTGATTTAGTAGTTTATAAGTTAAATGTAGATTTTACCTTCTGCAATTTTTAATGTCGTTACATTACAGCTGCGTGCCAAATGTTTGTTCACATACCTGAATATACTAGTGCAAATATCATTTAATTTGAGATGCCTTTGAGGTATCCTGGCGTTGCGAAAAAGAAACGTATAATATTGAATTTTCAATACACATATGCAGATCCATTCTTCTTTAAGGCAAAGGTATATCGTAACCCACAATTTAACCGTAACAGCTTTGGCTAGTCATTGAAGTGACCAGGTGGTCAAAATTCCGAAAACACTAATTTTTATTTTTCTCCATAAAGTCCTTTATTAGTTTTCAACTTCTTAAAAAATAAGTCACATTTGTACCTTAGCACAAAGTCAATGTGATTATGTTGGTTTTAAACTCAGAGTCGATCTGGAACATTTTATTCGACATCTAACGAAATCGAAATTTCGAAAATGTGACCCCTTTTTTCTATATCAATATGCCAAAATTCGAATTTTTGCACGAGTAACAAGTCAATGCCAAAATGAGTTCAATAATGGCTTAAATATTTAACACATTGACAGTGGGTGATTCAATGTCAGTCTTTCAGAAGTTATTCTACTTGTGTTGAAACGAAACCCAAATTACATGATGTTTTCAATACGATTCAGTGGTAAGTAAACAAATTTTCGGTATGCAGCTGTACATTTCGATGAATGACCATTTTGCGATGTTTATCTAGAATCAGTCAAAGTCCAAATTGACGTTTTTCACTTCAAATTACTTCATTTGATTCAATCAAGCGCTACTTACTGCTTTCTCAATCATAAAGTGTTGTCTTCAAAATTCTTAAATGAGAATGTCAACATTCACGTTCAATTCCCTTTTAATAGGACATGCAAAATCAATAAGTGACTGTACCATATTGTTCCGCTGGACTGCTATCATGTTATCTGTTATCAAGCCAGATGAGTAGTTATCACTTATCAATTGTCCAGATGATTTATTCAAACCTTTCGGATAGAGACGTTATCTTAATTAAATGTTTTAATATCTACTGAAGTTCGAAATGTATTCCTCAGTGACTACAGTATTTTTGTATAACATATCTGATAAAAGGTTGAGTTGCATGATAGAAATCAAGTTAGATTAAATACAATAGAAATTTTTAATTTAACAGCGAAGTGCTCCGGGAGCACTACAACCCACTCAGTATGCAACCACTTGACTCAATACCTTATAGAAGTGTGGTGGCTGCGTGCTTCAGATACTTTAGACCTATGCCAGCCTGAGCCAGGGGCTTTGCAATTTGTCTGCGGTAGAGAACTGTTCTAAACGCATGTGTCTTTTCAATTCATAGCCACAATATCGTTGCGTACTTTTCCCCTGCAATAATACTTGCAACCGTGATATAAGTAGTAAACTGTCGAAAGCAGCAGCGTTAAACCCAAAATTCACCTCACATCACTTCATTGTATTTATTTTTCTATTTATCGTTCTCATATATCTCATTGCACTGTGCTGATGTCGAATTCGAAATGTGTGTGTATAAATATATATGTTTTCATTGCCTCGTAATTATCCTCTTATCATACTAATATGTCTGTGAGTGAGTAATATTCAGACCACCAAACTTCCTTCTATATCATAATTTTGTAATCGAATTCGTGATTCGCTGTCGCTCGTTACATACGAAATATTCTACTTGTTTGTCAGTTGAACTTCGTACAGTATGCTTTAATTGAATGCACGTGGTTGGAAATCAGAGAGAAACGCGTTCGATATATGCCATTATCAACGTAGATAGATAGATACATATTAATTTCTAATCTAGTAATGATATGATAATTTGACATGTTGGCTTTTGCTATGATTGATAAGGAATCTTGTGGCTCATAAAAAATGTGCCTTCAAACAATTCACGATGAAGCCATTTAATTCACTTTACGTTTCACGATATTTACTTATATAAGAACAATCACTGATGGACAGCATATACACAAGGAGAGACAACACCACACCCCAACGCAGGTAAGCTACCAAAACTCGAGAAACTTAATCTTAAATGTCTTGTAATACGGAAGTAAGTATAATTCGTATTAGGACAGTCTGAGCAGCAAGTGATAATGTTTGATAAAGCAAAACACCCATTACCAATAATTTGAGGTGCATATTTGCCTGCAAATGAATAATCGCCCTTTCCTTTTAAATGACCCCTAGCCGAGCTTATGGTATTGAAATGCTAGGTAACATGGCAGGTTAAACTCAATCTGTACATTGGTGTGCAAGAATGATGTCATACTTGACTTAATACCTTATTAAGTGTTCTTTTCCTCTTACATGAATAATTTATTAAATAATTTCAGTTTAAACTTTTGTCAAACTTTGCTGGTTGATTGGAAATCATATCAGTTGAGGTACAAATTTCGTATCATAATTTATTTTTCTAGCTGTTGATATGGACATTTTTGCATCGATGATTTAAGTTTCATTTTCAAGTTTTAATTCCATGCAGCCTTTTGTAAAGAAGTAGTGTCAATGAGGCAGTTTGTAGTTATCATTAAGCCGAACGTGGTCAGTCTGCACTCCGTAAATGACGTCATATCATCATGCCAATAATTATGCTGAATCACTTATCAAAGCCTGGGATATCAACGCACTAGGATCTGATTATATCACTTATTACTATATATTATTATATTACTTATTATTATATCACTGGATATTATTATATGTCGTAAACACATTTCATATCATATACTATATCGGCCCTCGGCCAATATCAGCCCTCGGGCAAGAAGCCCTCGAGCTGATATTGCTGCTTGGGCTGATATAGGATATGATATGAAAATCACCCTATCATGATATATTTATCATATACTCTTCATAGATAAATAGACATTGTCTTTACCTTCAATAACTCTTAACATTGAAAAATAATTTTTCTTACCTCCAAAAACATGTAATATGAATAGATAACATGGAAAATCTAACCTGACCTAACAATCAACAAATGCATCTGTATCGAGATCGTCATCCAGCAAATTCAAGTTTGGATCAAAGCATACTACGGGTAGAGAGGTGGAAACATCAGCAGGTATATTTTCGGATGGTCTAATTCACCCAGGGGGGCGGTGAGATCGACGAGTAGCTTCTCAGCTTTGTCGGTCATGGCGTCTGTCAGCTGTAAAGGGAGATAACTCTAAAATTCACGTGACTCCGATCAATTTTTCCCTTGCCGATAGGCTGATACAGGTTTTTGCCCTTGACGACGGGCATATACAGGTTATCTGCCTTCCGGGGTGTTTGTTGAAGGGTCTATCGAAAATGCAAAATCTCTATAATTATTTAAGCAATTATATGATGAAAGAAGATATCACCTACGGGATGTTCCAGACTACACTTAATATTTTCATAAATCATTAAATATGAATGTCATATATACATCTGCCCTTACGGTTTGTGACAAGAGGCATGACATTTCATAGTGCGATCTATATTGTAACACAAAACCTCTGAATTGCAAAAACAACTGCAATCTATTGAACTTTTCATAACGAAACTACTTTGGATCAATTTCCTTTCTTGGCTTTCAAAACATACGGAAAATCTCACCCGAGTGTACACTGGCATCTAACATATTAACACGAGTTTGTTTAAAGGTTTAAAGACTAAAAAGTCCTAAAAATATTTTACTTTATCATTGAGTGATGTATTTTATATCAAGAGACACAAGATTAAGATTTTTATTTTGATCCAAAAATCATAACATAACATTTTACTACCTTTGCCATTTTATATGGTGATGTCACGGCATTGTGATGTTGACATGTTTATGACATAATTCCATTGTGACTTACCATTGTCGATGACCAGGAAATGTTAAAATCTATTATCAAAGCGATATTTACTTTTGAACACATATTTTATGATTGGTTCATATAAGATTGACTGAAGCTTTGACGTTGTTTCACTTACTGCAAACATACAAACTGATCTTCAAAGCTTGAGTCAACTGACGGTTAATGTTCTTTTTTTAAGATATGGCTGAACACATAACATCACCAAGAACCATCCCAGCTCTGTTAGAATACTGGTCCAAAATTGACCCAGTAACCCCAGCATACATTTTTCTAGGCCAGAAAGAGGAGACGGTTTTCTCACGAGGAGAGATCTTCGAGAAGGCTGGTAAAATGGCTTCGGTTCTCAGACGCATCGGTGTAAGTAAAGGAGATGTCATAGCAGTGTCCATGTACAATGGTCAGAACTGCCCGGACCGACTGATATGTGCACTGGGGATACAGATGGCTGGCTGTGTTATTGTGGAAGCATCTACCATCCTGAAGGACGGGTCGGACACACTGGATATTATAAATGGAACTAAAGCAAAATTAATCGTTACATCAAACGCAAATCTTTTTCAGAAGTATACAACGTCGATGTCGAATATAAAAGATTTTAGATTTTATGTTACTTATCAAGATGCTCCTTTCTTGAAATACATGGTGTGCGTTTCAAATGAACCCGGAGAAAGGCTTGAAGATATTCTTGACATAGAAGCTACAACTTTCATGGAAAACGTATGTGAAACAGATCTTGCTATGGTTGCCACTACGTCTGGCACCACAAGTGCTATCAAATACGTGCCATATGACCAGGAACTGTTAGTCCAAGTTGGTCAACATTTTGGCATGTTCATGGAGATACGAGAGGATTCAAGATTCTTTAATGACCGTTCTATGAGTTGGCAACCTGGCTTTCCATTATATTTTCCGCCTTGTGGTGTCACTCGAGTAATGCGAAACCATTTTTCTCATCCTCCAAGTCTGCACGATTTATTTGAGTCAGGCTCTTATTCACACGCATTTCTAACAAGCACAGATATACATGAACTTTATTTGAGTACGAAAGTTAAAGACAAACCCAAATTTAAAGGTCTCAATATAATCACCGGAGGACAACCACTAAAGAAATCATTGATAAAAGAAGCTTTAACATTTGCTTATTCTGTTGTCAATTTTTACGGTTCAACAGAAACTGGCTTTTTGTCGCATTTACGCATAACCAACGGAGAAGAGTTTGACGATTACTGTGTAGGCACGGAGCTACCTGATGTTCAGATAAAGATCGTTGACGATGACGAAAATCCAGTTGAGAATGGACAAATGGGGAAACTTCTTGTAAAGACACCGAGGCAAGCAAGTGGTTATCTGAAAACTGATGGGTCCGTTAGTCGGGAAGGTTTTACAGAAAACGGATGGTTCAAGATTGGCGACCTAGGATACAGAGACGGGGAAGGAAGACTATATATTACTGGTCGGGGAAGGGACGTCATCCTCAGAGGTGATGATATCATATATCCACATATTATGGAGAAGCTCTTCTCTGAATGCCCTGGGGTAGAAGACATGGCTGTTGTAGGCGTTCCCGACCCAATAGTACATCAGGAAATATGCCTTATTGTTAAAGGTGACGCCAGTTGCAAAGATCCTACATCAGTGGCTAAAGCATATGTTGATGAAGTTGTGGATTCCAGCGATGGAGAATTCAGTAGTGTTCCTAAATACTTCCTTTCATGTGAATGTTCTCTCAGAAATAGAAATGGAAAACTTGATAGAAAGAGGTTGATAGCATTTGCAATGGACAAACTTGGGATTAGTCAATGAGAGAACTTTGAACTGTATTGGTCAGTTATAGAAGTAATACTTTCATTAAACTCTTAAGTAAATAAAATATTGTTATCCAGATGTATTTTCATACTTGTATTTCGTAATGTTACAGATGCACGTATTGGTGAAAATGTATCATTGCACCTGCATTTGTCAATAACTGAATTTCTAACTTTTATGGTCAACTTTTAACTTTAATTAGATTTTACGTCATTGCAATATTTTTTACAGATGTACATTCATATTTGTGTTTTGATATGTTTATGGTAGAGGTAGAATTGTCTCTAATTCAAGTGCATTTGGTATAAATGGTAGATGATTTATATGTTATTGTCGTGACTCTATTGGACAGTAGACTTATTACATTCAAAGTAACTCAAATGTTATCAAGATGAATTTTCATAATTGTATTTTGATATGTTAATGGTACATGTTTAAGTTGAAATGTGTCTAATCCAGTTGCATTTGGGGAATGAGATGGATATGCGTTATCTGTTCGTGTGCATTTGTTGTAGATTTACTTATGTACTAAGTTTTGGACATTTTTAACATCACATCAATAGGGTATTGTTCTTCAGTTATTAATCAGTTCTTGCAGAACGTTTAAAATTGCGACGAGCGTTCCTGTCAAAATATAACCATACTAACAGTTGAATATCATCAAACAAATTTTATGAATCTAGAATATAAAGGACATTTATATATATAAAAGGAAATTTTTTCAATGAAAACGTTATAATTAACTTTTTTCTTTTCTTTATATTTTGTTGTAATCATCAATGTTTTGTTGAGTATTGTACTGTGACCTGAAGATTAAAAAAACCATTTTAATTGAATTGAATTGTATGTCAGTGTCAAAAGACCCGGGATAAAATATCATCTATTTGACTCACCGTGTAATATATGTGAAAGTATATCTTATACCATCTAGCCTTTGTAAAGTAATTGGCGATATTGCCTGTGAAAACGTAATGATAGTCAAAGATATAATATATTTTATTTCTTTGACAAGAGTCTTATAATTTTTCTACCTAAATTTTCTCAATATTAGCGTTTCATTATCTAAAGGAAGGAACATCTTTTCACAAAAGCACGGAAGTCCTTTGTAGTAAAAATGGTAGTTGGGCTATTCGAACGCAACGATAAATACAACAAGAAAACACCTACCACCTGTAAAGTAACATCCTCATGTTACTCTTCTCCTGAGTTAAACTTTGTATGCTCTATACCGAGTCATTTAACCTCTGTCATAAATGAGCTAGAAGTCATTTGGTTCAATCAATATTTCATTAAGACAAGAAATGAATTGGCAAACACGCTCAAGGGGTGGAACAATGTGCTCCAAAACAAAGACCAATACCAATAATACCAAGAATAATACCATAAATATACCAATACCAAGAATAATACCATAAATATACCAATACCAAGAATAATACCATAAATATACCAATACCAAGAATAATACCATAAATATACCAATACCAAGAAATGTTACAAATAAGCAGGATATGGGCTACAAGTATGGTTTAAAACAGTGTTTTATTTTATTACAGTTGCAAAACTTGTTGTGTTCATCTTCCCGATGGGCACTTATTTACTTACTATACAGTCAATCTAAGATGGAAGCGTAAATAAATAGAATAAATGACCTCAAGTGGTTTCTATAACTTAAAATGCGTGTTACATAGGTAACATTTGAAGAATTAAAATTGGTAGTTAATGATGCAATCGATCATATAAGGTGAATATGTATCTAAATGTGGCTGGCCTCTTGAAACTAAAAAATGCATTAGGTAATATCAAGGCTATTTATTGTCGGACCGATGTGATTGTACGATCTAGTTCACTAGTTATGAAGCATAGTCACCAGGCACACTTCGTAAGATTCAACAAGAAGACGAGATGTGGATTTTCTTTGGCTTTTATTTCTTTTAAGTACTTTTGACCAATCTGTCTGTCGATCCCTGCCGCTTTCCCTGGGCACCCTCACGACGCCCAGCGCGTCCTTTCTCACATGACTTGTTGTGTCTGTCACTAGCCCATGGCTGAGTCCTGGCTGAGAATCAGCTCCTCAGTCCCGTGGCTGAGACTCATGCCTCTCTCCAGGACAATCTTTCAGAATCGAACTCCTTTTCTAGAGTCAAACCTGGGTCTTAAATACTTAACAAACTCAGTTGTCAACACAATGTCACTTGACAACAGCTTATTGATTATTTCTTAGTCATTACTTGGGAATGGGATTAGCAGTTAATAACATATGTTTCATAACAACTATGTTACAGTTATTCAAACAATCAAACAAAAAGGTATAACAGTGTCTTCCACCATCTTTGTTGGAATGTCTGTTGTCTGTTGAATACCCTTAAGAGACTGTCGCCATACTTGAAATAGGTAACAAAATTTGGCGTTAACAAATTGGCAATGTATATCAAATTACTCACTAAAGACTCCTTTTATCAACACAGCAGTTGGTTATAGTTGAGTCTTTTCAGAACGAATCCGGCTTGCAAATATGAATCCAAAAGTGGAAAATATTGGCGTAGCAAAGGGATGGAAAATTCAAATCAGAACTCTGGAAGCCCTTTTAAGTAAGGAAATTACAGAAATCTCTAGAATAAATTGTCATACAACATCAAAATAAAGAAGTCAGTTACAGTTGAAAAATGTGATACAATTTCGAACAATCACATAGTTAAAATATAACTGTTTATAGTCGAGAAAAGTGTAACGAGTATGAAAAAATAGACGGTAGATACTGACCACTAGACTTGACAAATTGCTCGTTGGTTATTCTCTAATCTTTTCAATACAGTGTTCTTGCTTCTGCTTGGAGCAGACCATAATGATTTGGGTCTTCATTTTATTCATTTTCAATAGCAGTGCTTTACTCCGAGAATTTTTTAATCTTCAATTGGGTGAGCTTGGATGAGTTTTCGATTGATATATGTAGATTTGACCTTCTATCTTCAAACAATAGCAAAGGTTTCAGCTAATTCACATTCAGTTCCTTGATTTGGTATGATCTTCTTGAACCTTGATCTGGAGAAAACGGCCAATGCCAAATAAGAGAAAAAGGCCATAGCCTTAGAGAAAACGGACATTGCAAAAAGAGAAAACTGCCATACATAGTACATAAATAAAGACTATTGTGCTCAGCACTAATTATAAACATAAAATCGCTTATGAAGCAATGATTTATAAAGTAGACAGCATATTGAAAGTGTCGTGATATCTTTAAAGAGTTTCTTTTGCGAATATGAAAATGAAGTGACTATAACTACTTGGTATCTCATAGCGGTTTCAGCTGGTTAAATCTAATATGAATATATGTTCATACATCTGAAAGTTAAAACCTTTCGTAGTACAAATCAACCTGACCGAATAATCTGCACCTTGGAGTTACCTTCTTCTATGTAGACAACTAGCTAGAGGAATAATTTTCTCTTTCTGTTTCGGATCATGCAAAACGTTGTCATGGGACTTTCAAAAATACGTCTAAAGCATGTGTACGGATACTCCTTTTAAGAAATGAGGCGTTTTCTTATGCTAGATGTAACCTAACATAAACTCATGAGTGTTGGTATATTTGAGTTTAACGTCTGCTTCCAACTAATGGTGACAGACAGACAAACAAGTTTGTATTCGTGTGGTGTCGCCGACGTTATTAAAACTCAAAAGTGTAAAACTTGTTTTAAAAAGTAAAATTTTCGCGCTTCTGCAATTCAAGTAAGCAAAGATTACTCCTTATCAAATTAGTCTCTAATTAGGTCTAATTACCCCGAGGATATCGCTAATGATAATCCGTTCCAGTTGGCTGCTGTTGTTAATGATGTGGTTGTCGAGTGGTAGACAGTTTGACTAAGCATACAGCACTTTTAGAGAATATTTACAAATATATCTATACATATCTGAATGTGCAGTTTTCTGTCGGCCAAATGGAAGTTTCAAGAATTTCATATTATTCTTTTCAAAAGATGACGTTTATTACAGCTCCACATGTACAGCTGCTGAACACAAGTTTGTTTCAATACATTCACGCGTGCTAAAGATATTGATTCAACCAGTCTTCCAACAAGGGTTACGAATTTGAAGGGGTTGAAGAAAAACTTATAATTGTTAATTCCTGTAATTACTAGAAGACTGCTCACACTGATTTTTTTCAATACTATGGTCAGAATTCCAATTACCCTCAACCTTATTTATGTAATAGAATTTTTAAAATTAATTAGCAAAACTATGTAAAGTCTATTATAAGAGGGGCCAATATCTTCTATTTTTGCCGAAATGTTGTAAAAGAAAATCTAAAAGTAGAATCCAGAAAGCATTCTTTTTAAAATGTTAGCTAATTCAATGTTCCGATTTATTTATTTCCCATTTCCAGATTGAAAATAAATCAGAATTGGGCATGAACATTGCTATATAGGTTAAATAAATTTAGCCGTTCTCTTTAAATGTCTACGGCCCTTATCTCCAGAATCAATGGCCGTTTTCTCTTTAATATGGCCGTTTTCTCCAGTTTTCTTTTGGCCGTTTTCCCCAGTATAATCTGACCGTGGTGGTTTGATAGCCAGGTTTTTGTGTCTGACTGGCGTGGGCTTTTCCAGTAGATTAATTAGAACAGAGTCTACAAATTCATTAACCCGCCAGGGGCTCGGCAACTTTGCAGTAGAGAACTGTTCTACACGCAGTCAGGTTTGGGTGCAATACTACACTGAATTTTAGCTCAGTACCACCCATGGTTCGCTAGTTCCAGCCGATGCTCGCAGGTTTCACTGCAATACATAGCCACAATGGAGTTGCGGGCTTTTTCCCTGCAATATCCCAGTAGAGCGAAGTAAAGACAAGTTAAGATTATTTGATGTCTTGACAACCGTGTCTATCTTTAGATCTCTGAATGATTATTTCTATTTATTTTTTATTTTGATTCTTTTATTCCTCGAAACCTGTTACACTCAACACATAGCAGCCAGGTAACTGCCGAGTTTGAATTATGAAATCAGATAACAAAGAGTGTTTTTAGCAAAAAACGACCAAACATTCAAGCATTTCAAGCAGAATAAGATACTGTTACTTCCTTCATTTTAGTATGATACATAAGTCTGTGAGCATAAATTCAAATAACATAAATTCACAAAAAAATCACAAAATTTGTGAAAGAATATTCATTTTTAACTAATATATCTATGTATATACGTATGAAGAGTTCACCTTGCATTCTTTGACAGTCAAGTGATGACAATTGAGACAGGGATATGAACATTTGGAAATGGTCTGACATCTGTACGTTTTCAATAACTTGTTCATCTTTTCTGCTGATCACTAGATCCAAAATGTGTCAAAGAGGAGGAATATTGGTATCGGAATATAGAAAAATTGACTTGTTTTTTTTTTATGATACATTTTGAGTATTAAGTAATAAGTGGTGTTTGCTTTAGTGTGATAAAGATGTAATCTCATCCCAGGATCAAAGTAATGCTACATTATGCAAATGACCAGAGATAAGTAAAATAACACGACATGGTATCTGAATATCAGTAAAATACATATACTTAATCACCATACATGTAATCAAGATATGATCAGTTCTCATATTCCCATGCATTATTCTGTGATAGCCCTATCTCGCCTAACAATCATATGTATTCAATCCTATGATTTAAAAACAACTACACTTTCATGGTTGATTAAGTACGTTTGCTTGCATGATCGAATCTCCAATTTATTAGGGCGTTGTGTACCTTTTGAAGGCGTATTCCGACCAAAACCTTCATTTTGTTGTCTCCTCTCTTCGAAAAATTAAAGTAAGTATTCAAAAAGTTAAAAATACGGGTGTCACATCGTTTCATGCAATATGAATTTTTATATTAATCATATAATTTTAATTACTCGATAAACATAACTGGCTTTTGGAATGTTAGAATCATTATATCATTTATTATATAAAAAACAATATGCGTTCATAGCCTTCATTGAACATAAGAAACAATACTGAGTAAGAATCATTTTCATTGACAGCAGTATCGTTCCTAGATATGGCCGAGACTGCAACAACAAGAACAATCCCAGCTTTGTTGGGATATTGGTCAGAAATTGATCCAGAAACACCAGCTTTCATCTTCCTAGGGCGGAAAGAGAAAACAGTATTCTCTAGAGGAGAGATCTTTACAAAGGCAGGTAAGATGGCTGCAGTTCTTAAACGCTTCTGTCTTGATAAAGGAGATATCATAGCAGTGTCCATGTACAATGGTCAGAACTGCCCGGATCGACTGATCTGTGAGCTGGGGATACAGTTGGCTGGCTGTGTAACTGTGCAAGCGTCTCCAGATAAGAGGGATGGACAGGATGCCTTGGATATTGTTCGCCAAACAAATGCAAGGATGGCCATAACAAGCGATTATCAATTTTTGAAAGAATACAGAATGCCGTTGTCAACGTTTGTTGATGATTTTAGCTTCACTGTCGCTTGTCCCGACATACCATCCTTGAAGTATTTGATTTGTATAAGAAATGAACCTGAGGTTAATCTCCAAGATGTCCTGACAAGTGAAGAATCAACCTTCATTGAGGACGTTTCTCCAAAGGACATTGCTCAGATAGAAACTACATCAGGAACCACAAGCTATATCAAGTGTGTTCCATTTACCCAGGAAGAACTTGTTGAAATGGGAAACGTTGCATGCATGAGTATTGGCGTCAATAGTGAATCCCTGTTCTTTAATGACCGTTCTATGAACTGGCAAATTGGTTATCCTCTTTACTTTCCAATATCTGGAGTGACTCGCATTATGCTGAATCACATTGAGCAACCCACCCTTAATATGTTTCAAGTACTCGAGACAAGTGCTTATACGCTTGCATTTTTATCAAGCGAGGACATTCATGAAATCTATCTATCTAAAAGTCAGTGCAATCCCCAAGTCGACAAAGTAGTTATGGCAGGACAACCAGTAAAGAAGTCATCGATAAAAGAGGCTCTCACCTTTGCTAAATCAGTTGTCAATGTCTACGGTTCAACAGAAATTGGTTTTTTATCGTATGCATGCATTACTGAAAACGTCGAGTTTGACGATTACTGTGTAGGCACGGAGCTACCTGATGTTCAGATAAAGATCGTTGATGATGACGAAAATCCAGTTGAGAATGGACAAATGGGGAACATTCTTGTAAAGACACCAAGACAAGCAAGTGGATATCTTACATCTGATGGGTCCGTGAGTCGTGAAGGTTTTACAGAAGATGGATGGTTCAAGATTGGCGACTTAGGATACAGAGACGGGGAAGGAAGACTGTATATTACTGGTCGGGGAAGGGACGTCATCCTCAGAGGTGATGTACTAATCTACCCACATCATTTGGAGAAGCTCTTCTCTGAATGCCCGGAGTTAGAAGACATGGCTGTGGTAGGCGTTCCCGACCCAATAGTACATCAGGAAATATGCCTTATTGTTAAAGGTGACGCCAGTTGCAAAGATCCTACTTCAGTGGCTAAAACATATGTTGATACAATTATAGATTCCAGCGATAGAGAGTACAGCATCGTCCCTAAATACTTTCTTGCATGTGAAAGTTCTCTCAGAAACAGAAACGGTAAACTGGACAGAAAGAGGTTGATAGCATTTGCAATGGACAAACTTGGGATTAGTCAATGAGAGAACTTTGAACTGTATTGGTCAGTTATAGAAGTAATACTTTCAGTAAATTCTAAGTAAATGAAACATTGTTATCCAGATGTATTTTCATACTTATATTTCGTTTTTTTACAGATGCACGTATTGGTAAAAAAGTGTCATTGCACCTGCATTTGTCAATAACTGAACTTCTAACTCCTATGGTCAACTTTTAACTTTAATTAGAGTTTACGACATTGCAACATTTTTATACAGATGTACATTCATATTTGTATTTTGATATGTTTATGGTAGAGGTAGAATTGTCTCTAATGCAACTGCATTTGGTGTAAATGGTAGATGGTTTATATGTTATTGTCGTGAACATGTACTTGTTATCGGTGCTAATTTTAGTATTTTCAAGTCAACAACTTATTTGTAATATTTAGAGTGCAGTTGTGTAAAATATGCCTCTAAAATCTAATAACTATTTCAATACTAAAGTTTTTTGATAAGTTATGTTTTATAAGTATGTTATTGCTCTTGATTAATTAGTTGGTTTATACAAGGAGACAAGGAATGCCACGGGCAACATTCGTTTTCATAAATTACTGAATGAAAAAAGTTATGTTTTGTTATCAGGTTATGAATATATTATTATATCTTTACTAACAGCTTCATATTTGCTAACTAAATTTAGGGATCTAGAATATATAAGGATGTATGTGTGCAAAGAGATTTAGAGAGTTGTGACATCAATGTCAATAGGCTAAGAGAATCCTGATAACATATAATCTGATTAACTGTGTAATATTTGTATACTTGTACCAATAAATCTTTCAAGAAATATTAGAAATTGCCTTTGAACACATAATTATAATTTATGACAAATAAAATTATTTCCTAAACAAGAATGTTTAAATTTGTGTTGATTTCGTTAAATTCTACCTGCTTTTGTGTACATATTATACATCACATTCATTAGTAAAACAAAGCCTAAATGCATACGATGAAGATAAATGTTCACCTCTGTTATGTTCATGTTATTCTGAAATAAATGATAATACTTTTAGAGACAAACAAAAATTATATCTCTGTTTTGAGCATTATACGACAGAATAATTTTTGTGAGAACATCAGCAAAGCTTCCCTTAGCTTTTCCCCGGCAATTTATAGGTGAAATGTTCCCACAATACAAACACAGTCAAGAAGCTTATCGTGTTTTGTTATGTATGAGTGCTCAATTGAATATTGTTTTGGCTTTTAAATGAATTAGCGCCATGCTGGTTTAGATATTATATCTACAGTTTTGCAGAACAAAGCATATAATAACACCAACTTATCAAATTCTTACCATTTCAGTTATATCGTATTAAAATAGAGAGATTTGCACAGTAGCTAATCAGGTATAGCATTAAATTAATACTATATGGGAAAAATTTAATCTGTTAAAACACAAGACAACGTTTTTTCAGTGCCGCCATTACTTTCGATGGTCGGTGAATACGAAATACGAAAATTAAATGCGAAAATATTATGGCCGTATCGATGTTGCACATGTTCACCAAAGGGTATATATCCTCCGCCGTGTTTTAAGACAACGTCCATCCGTACGTCACTGTCCCTGTAACTGTAAGTATGTACGTACGAAATTTATTAGATTAAAATCGTTGACTGAATTCATTTAATATGTTGCATATTTGTTATTTGATTGATATCCATTTTAACACAACGATTTATGATGATTAACATGGTAACAAAATGTTTGGAAACCAAAACTAAAACCCTTTGAATTTTATTTTTCGGAGGGTTGACATAACCTAACATATCAAAAGAAGATAGAATTGGCGAAAGGGAAAGTAGCATGTTTATTGAGATAAATGATATAATAATATAACGAAAATAACTGTAACCACTTGCTAGTTATTTTTTCCAGTTAAGCCATACACATCCATTTCCCTACCTCAGATGAGTATAAGCCAAGGTTATTGCTTGATACTTAATAAATTCTTCTATGACGACGAGTGACTGTTTTGAAACACTAGATGTTTGACCCTCTGAACATCATACATTTGGCAAAGACTAATGCTGATTGGGTAAAGTTTTAAGAAATATGTCTTATGTTTAAAACGTACCCCTTTAAAATAACTCATATATGTAGTTCTTTTGTTGCTTAAATTGTTTTCTTTATGCTTTACTGGGGCTGGCTTTAAAGTATGGAAACATTTGTACAAATAAATGTCATTTCTACGCTTGTGGAAACAGAAAAACGTCATATTTATCAAAATTTAACTCTAAGGATGTCATTGCTGCTGTAATTTTATTTTCAGAACACTTTATCATTCTCACATTAAAATTATTGAGAACATATTCATGAAAATAATCGTTATCTAACATAACTTGTGAACCGTTAAGGACATAATTAACCCGTGATGACACCAACATGTATCTGAAAACATGAAGTTTTTATGTACTTGTAAATTATTATCAAAATTATACGCTGAACCAACATACATGTTTCACCTATGCTATGATTACAAACACAACGAATTTCCGATATCTTGGATTTTAATCATGAATAGGTACTTCATCACATATTTTTTTTATGGTAATCTAGATATATAGTCATGATTTTATGCTTTTTGTTGTATTTTCAATACATAGTAGACTGATTCCCGCACAAAAAATAGTATTTGAGTTTGATATCCTGTCAAAAATTGTCCTTACTTGACCTTCCACAGACAGATATGAATTTAATACCATAATTTGTATAATCACAGTAACATAATAACATATTTTACTGTTTTACTGAGATATATCGTCAATGATATCCAACGTACGTATAAATATTTTTGCAAATATTTGATTCACATTACTCGTCAAAAAAAGGAAAGTTGCAACTGCTAGATTCAAGTTTTTTCATTGACAGATTATTTGTAGAGGTATACGAGGATTATGGCACGATATAACTTTGGGTTTTGAAGGAGCGCTGCTGATGTTTGAGAGAGGGATAAGGAACAAAGGGTCAAACTTTGATTCACTTAGTTTTAAGCTTCCTCCAAGCAAATGGGGGTGTATATACAGTATACTTCACGGACTACAGTACACAAAACTACACAAACTACAATACTCAATACTACATGAACTACTATACTCAATACTGCCCGGACGCAGTATGCTTTTCTTGAATACCATACTTTTGAAACTATCTTGTTTTCAATTGTACATTAAAACCGGCCATAAATGTTAAGAAGTCGAATTTCAGAGTTCCATTTACACACATATTAGTTAAATGATCCACTAAGCAATAGCAACCTATGTTTCTCGTTGTGTCGGCTCTAAGTCGGCTTCCAAAATTGCGTTGAGTCATTGGCGCACGCCATAATCCGGTCTGCGATCATTAACTGATAAGCACTTTGATGTTATTTTTCAGGACCAACCACTACTTGACGATGAAATACTACAATTTATGAACTTGACATATTTCATTCCAACAACATACCGCAATATCTCTATTTGGTTATCAAAATGACTCTGAAATGGTTTAATTTAACTAACATATACACCTAGACATACGTTCAGCAACTTCTATGTTTTTACTAGGAAGAGTTGTATTATATGATAAAATCTTAAATCACATGTTACAGTTCAACGAAGGAACATAATTCAGATAACTTGTCACTACTTTTTGATATTTGCATTTACAACATCCTGGTACTTGGGTGTCCACAAAAATAAGTTAAGTGTAAATGAAAAATGAAGGATTACACGTTTAGTCTTTCATCATGTTGTACAATTTCGTTTTCGTAAGATCACATTAAAACAACGTGCTACTGGCCCTTTAAGTGAAAAAATTGAATATAAATTCATCACAGCTTTACATTTATCATTTGTTTCCATGACGATGTAAAGGTTTGACATGATTAGTTTATGTAGAGTATGTTCTTTTCTGAAAAGCGGAAAACCATTTCAGTTATTGACACCGAATAATCGGGCGCAAATTTGAATTTGAAACCATTTTTTACACATATATTCTCCTTAAAAACCTCTTTGTGTTAAAATAGCACATTAAAATATCCTTGAGAATTATAAATTCGTTTTGACAACAATTTCATCCTCGCTAAACGTATTTCAATAACAAAACAGAGAATTGTTAAGGAAGTGTGAATATTTTTTATTAATTTTACCTTAAGAACATATTTGTATACTCACAATTGTACTGCTCTTAAATCTGTGACCTCGGACTTACGACTGATGATGCATTCGATATGTTCCAAATGTACACAAACCTCACTAACTTTTCTCCTTAAATAAATGGACGAATATATAAACAGGCTTACAGGAAAAACGTGCTGCTTTAGAAGATTCATGCTGATTATAAACGTAAATATATCTAAATTCTCTCGCTTCACTCCCGTCTATGCGCCTATAGCAACTCTTTATAGGTTCACTCCGGAAAATGAATGCGCTGTTATACATGCTTTAAAGACGCACTCAATCGAGTAACGATCTTATAGATTTCCTGCTGTATTGGTCCATGATCAGGATATCATTTTGGCCAGGTCGTGTGTCGTGCTTGCATCAAAGATGAAGGTAAGACGGTATTGTAAATGATAACTTCTTTAGCATTCACTGCGGTCACTATTCTATAGTATTTAGTATAATTAGGATTTAAACAAAATGAAAACTTCTGTGGATTGCAAACTTTTTCATCTTTATTATAAGACTTTGAGGTGTTGAGCCTACATAATCATCAGCAGAGGTCGCACCTACCACATTAGGTAAATCAAAATAGTGTGACGTTAACGCGTTATGTAACTTGACACTCCGTTAAAGTAAGGATCGTTCTTCAAGGGAGCTTTATATCACTGCATTATTTTGAAAAGATAGATAGAGAAAATACTGAAAATAATTAAGTTTAATAGATATGAAATCTTTTTCTTGACTAAAGGTATCATTGCTTGTTTCTGTTTCCGAATACGCGATTTGTTATTTCTGAAGATAACATATTTCGCTCCCAAAACGTGATACGCCAATATTCGATTATTGAAATATTAATAATCTTAATATATAATATTAAGTATTGTATTCTTAAGCTACACTTTCCAGCGTAAATGAACAACGATTACTAAGGATTGCCGTCATTACAACTATTCTAGCAACTATTGTGTCAGCAATCATATATACACACTCAGTTTCCTGACTAAATAACTTATGAAAGTGTGATATTATGTTTGGTTTTACCTAATGCATTTCAAAGTAGATAGTGCTGCTAAGTATCGTTAATAAATTAAAAGCCCTATAACATTTTTGGTGAAACTTTTACATTGCATTTTATTTCATTTCTAAATACTCGATCCATATTTGAAGAAAACGATGTCATGTATCAAGCGAAAACTGCAAGCTGGGATTTTGTGTGAATCTTTTATCATTAGGGAAATGAAATTGCGTAGCTAAGTGACACAGCGTAAGTTTCGGGAATGTTTCATGTGTATGAAATGGAGCCAAAATGTCATGATCTGTATCGTAAATCGTCCGATTTTCGAGGATGAATCTCGACCTATTCTTTTATATTGTCACTATGCTTACTGATTTGTGACATTAAGAAGTTAACTTTATACGTTACTTTTCGGCATCCTTTCATTGATTAAAAAGTATTAGTTTTTCAAAAGGCAAGATTTGTTTTCTTTTTCGAGGAAAAGTTATAAGGCAGTTTAAAGAGATCACAGATTTCGCCCCCATAACTTAATGCAACTCATTGCATACGGAAGAATGAATATCTGAAGTTTTAAAGCCAGTGTGAAGCGTATATGAATAACGAATACAAAGGATTGCCGACGTCCCACACAACCAAGATTTTGTGTCAGTCATGAAATAATATGACTCAAATTCCTGACTCAATAATTCATTTAAGTATGACGTTACTCTTTACTTAATGTGTCGTAGAGAAGATGATGCCACCCTTTTAAAGGGACTATAGCACGTCTTTTTAAGGGAATATAGAGATCTTACAAAATTGAAAATAAATATAGTCACATGCAATACAATCCTCGTTTATTTATAAATACGACGAATATACATGGTTTGGTTATACAAAACGAATTAATTTCCCTACCTCAAAGTATTTAAAGGTGTTCAAGATGGTCGCCATAAGTTTGAGTCCGTTTTCTACGATTACGAATAGTCTAGTCGTGTAAATGGATGACTAAACTTTTCAAATAAAGATGCATTGTAATAACGTTTATTAGAAATGGCAACTTTGAACAAATCAGAGATTTAAGAAACTGCTAACGTGCTTATTAAGCTTTTGAATATACGTTCTGAATTACACGTTTGCTACTGTAATATACATGTACATCATAAACGTGACATTATTTTCTTGGTCATTTTTACGAGTAAATTTCCAAATTGCAATTAAAGTGACATTGGATATGTTGTGGAGATGACGACTATCCAATATTTTCAATGATTACATTATATAAGTTCTGACTTATACTTTAAAAAATAATGTTACAATGCTAATTGGTTCTTTACTGTGACAATATAACGTTTTAGATTCGCGATTAATGATAACAAAAGTGGACAATGTACTTCAAACTTAAATATGGTTTGGTGTTGTCTGTAATTGATTATTGTTTTATGATATTGTTTGATACAGGTCATGTGATGAATATACATGTAAATGTGACTTAGATTTAAACTCCTGAATATAAAAAAGGCCCTAGCTCGATTATCAGTGATTATGTAAGTGTAAGTGTCATTTATAAAACAAAGGGGAATGAAAATGCATGTAGAGTGAGATGACCTGTATATAAGTCAATACATTATTTAGACACATATTTATCACAGCCACATATATTTATTAAAAATTAGTGCATATTGATCGATATATATTTATATATCGATCAAAATGCACTAATTTTTAATAAACATTAACCTGTCATAACAATAACAATTTATTTCGTTGTGCACAAAGGAATACTGTTTTTGTCAATATCTTTGCAATTACGAGTCATAATATTTATTTACATATCACAACCCCCCTAATAGAGATAAGGGGATAATATTGTTATCATTCTATGAGTCGGCGTTGGTTAACCAAACTAAACCCTGATAATTTGAAATGAGTTGTTGACACATTCTATTTTGTGTTTTGATATAGTTACTTTGGTTATACCATTAAATCAGTTAAATGGATACATGATGTCAAAACTGAGGACACAATGAAGCCTGAGTACACAAACATAAATGACGCGGAAGGGAGAGAACGATTCTCGATTCAGTGTGACTATATACACATTTTTATGTATGTATATTCAGCTTTCTATTAAATTAAGAAACATTATCAAAATGCGTGGCGACAAATCTCTGAATAATAACCTAAAGAGTATGAAAATTGTCTACAATAATTTAATCAACTGTGCTTCTTCAGTTATGTTTCTCTACTAGTCGTAAAGAAATTCAAGACATGATTCCACCATTGTTAATGGTGATCATGGTTGTTAGAAAACAGGAAATGATCAGGAAGAAATATTGACGAAGCATACTTCATTTCTTTAGTGTTAACTTTCCCTTGCTTTGAATGTGATATTTCCTAAGAAATATTGTGGACAATAGATGTACCTTCAAACGGACATCGTGTCTACAGAACATTGTGGTAATAAATGGGATTTTAAACATCTATATATCTAACCAATCTTTTTTAATCTCGTGTATTACTTTACTCCAAACCAGTCCTAAACATATTATCCTTTTGATTGAACTGTTCCTGAAATTGTACGTGCTTCTATGAAATAACTCACATTCACAACTCACGTGTTACAGTTCCATCTCGTCGTCTCCCTCGCACTGCTGATGTGCACAGTTGCGGCTGCTTCGGAGACCGGAAGTTCGAAGAGCTGGCACAATGGCTTTGAGCACGGCTACAAGATGGCGTCGAGCGGAAGTATGGAGATGCATTACAGCAGCGACCACAAACCTGCCCATGGCGGCAAACCTCACTACGCTTACAGCTTCGCTTCTGATCAATGGAATGATGACGGGAAGGTCAAGACAGTTACCCACGTGACACGTTCAAGTCCCTTGCCTTATGGAGCTGGTAATAACTTGCATGGGAACAGTAATGTGAGGGTTGGACATGTAGGCTTGCCATACAATTTCGGTAGTCATTTGAGTAATGGACGCAACGTAAAGGTCGCTGTGGATCATTTAGCTTCAAATCTCGGTGTGTATGGTAGCAACCAAGGGGTCCACAACATCTTGGGCCTGAACAATGTCAACAGCCACGTTTCACATTCAAGATATCACCCTGATCAGAACTTTAATAATCTAGCTCATATCTCACTTCCAGGTTTCAATCTTGGTTTTACAGGAAATCATCCCGGAAGTTACTCGTTTAGCTCCGGAAACGGCCATGCTAATCATATGTTCCCTGTTAACCATAATACACATGCGTCATTCAACATGGGTGGAGCTGATGATTGGTTTGGCAGCACAAAGTCCCTGAGTCACGTGACGCATTCAGGATATCATCCTGGAGGGTTTGATGCTTTCGCGGGAGGTAACAGTTTCGGAAATGTTGGATTTAATGCATTTTGCGATACATTTAATGATGACTCCCTATTTACAAGTTTGTTCTGAATTGTCAATGGAAAGGAACACTTTTCTGCTAAATTTGTAAAAGATTTACAAACTTTTTGAAATGTTTTGCAAGCAATAAAACAAATGCACGATATTTTAGGTGTTTGTCTTCTATTGAAGCAAGTTTGATTTATGTTTCTAATACATGCAGCTGTATATTTAGGTCATTCAAGGTTAAACATCTTTCCAAAGTGTATTTCACAGATATAGCAGCATGTTTGTACCTTGTGAAAGCGTCCAGAGCCTCAATGCTATGCTTTGACGTGAAAAATCCCTAATTACAATGCATCCACGCACGTTTACTTAGTGCGAGTTAATCAATTGATTGCAATGAAAAGTATTGTAAAGGGGTGAATAAGCCACTGTAATTAGTTAGATTTTCATTTTTCATTTCATTTCAGGGAAGTTTTTGCAACCCTTCTATTTTATGATTTCGTCACAGTGAATAAACCTTGCCGTGAAAACAAGGTAATTTGTCTGATAATTAAAGTGAATCTTTTACACTAAGACTTTGCTATTCATAAAGGGATATTAACAAGAATCAGAAAAAACAGTTTATGTTTTTATTTCTACAAAATTACAAAAAAGAAATAATCATCTTTCCTTCAAACCATTCAATGATAAAGACCAGAGAGAGCATTGTAGCCGACGCCGGTTCCGGCAACTCCGTGGAATCCAAGACCGCGTCCAGCGACCCCAACGCCAGCGCCTCTAACTCCATGGAATCCAACGCCATGCCCAGCAACTCCGTGGAATCCAAGACCGTGACCAGCAACTCCTCCGTATCCGACGCCGTGACCAGCAACACCGTGGAATCCGACACCGTGTCCAGCAACTCCGCTGAATCCGACGCCATGACCAGCAACTCCTTGGAATCCAAGACCGCGTCCAGCGACTCCTACGCCTGCGCCACCAACTCCGTGGAATCCAACGCCGTGTCCAGCAACTCCGTGGAATCCAAGACCGCGACCAGCAACTCCGCCGTATCCGACGCCGTGACCAGCAACTCCATGGAATCCGGCACCGTGTCCAGCAACTCCGCCAAATCCGACACCGTGTCCAGCAACTCCGCCAAATCCGACACCGTGTCCAGCAACTCCGAGACCAGCAACTCCAACTCCATGGAATCCAAGACCATGACCAGCGAGCCCATGTCCACCAACTCCATGGAATCCGAGACCACGACCGGCAAGACCATGTCCGTAGTATCCATTTCCGTGACCAGCGACTCCGTAGTATCCGTTTCCGTGTCCGGCGACTCCGAAACCAGCACCGCCGTGGAATCCAAGACCACGTCCAGCTACTCCGAAACCACCAACTCCGTAAAATCCGGTTCCGTGTCCGGCATGTCCGCCAACGAGGCCAGCACGACCGAGTCCGACGGCGCCTACTGTACCGAGAGCTCCATAGCTGTATGGAACTGAAGCAGCGGCAGTGTAGAAAAGCACGGTCAAGACGGAGAGGACGGCCTGAAAATCATTGAATATTGGGTGATTTGTAGATTTATGAGTAGCAATGATTAAAAAGTCTTAAAAGTTTTAAAAAGGATCCCTCTTCTCCGAACACTGAACCAAAGTCTATGATATTATATGAACTGATATATTCGTATAAAACATCAATATATTGCCGTTTCAGATTGTCATCTCGTAATTGTTACTTCAGATGGATTATTTGAAATCAGTATCATTAGCAATTAAGCTATGGATTATAAACTATAGTAAAGGTCAGTTTCTGAATTTTCTCTAAGTACTTCCTTGACTTTCTAGGTTGCATACGGCGAATGATGAATCTTACCTTCATGTTGTCAAAGTTTGAGGACAAATTGACTGATCACTTGATTTCGGACACTGGACAGTTGTGATGTGACTGGACTGTCACGATGTCCTTATATACATCCGATCTCCAGCAATTAAAACTGTGACCTGTTTATGAGCGAAAGTAAACTGCCTCTATCAACAGTGGATTGAGTAGCTATTTGACTTAAGCATCTCATCAAGAGAGGCCACCCGTGATGGTGTCTCATTAACTTCCCGTTAAAAGTATCCACTTGGCCTTGATCGCTAGTTTATAAGTCGAGTTATACTGCCAATATTGAACGGATAATAGGGAAATATGAAATATGCAGTGTTTGCAGTAAATAGTCATGAATTATAGGGTAACTTCAATCTCAGGGACTGGAGACAAAATTAGAATTTTACCGCACCAACTCCAAAATTTTCAATTTTCTAATTTTTCTCGTTATTTTTCGTACATTGTTTCTTCAAAGGCGTTAAAGAGACACTTCGTGTTGTTAGAGTCAAAAGTACAAACTTTATAAGAAGGTGTAATATCTGACTCTTTGTACCACCTTAAGCTTTATATGAGTGATTTTGATACAACCAAACGAAATTTCGGAAACTCATAAAAAATATAAAGAATCTAAACTAATTTGATAGTATTAAAAGGTATATAACTAGTGTATAGGTAAATGGTACGTTCGATTGAGGCTTCAGCATCAACATAAGTGTATTGTTCGATTTTTTATTTCATAACGCATAATAATCATTCATTTCGCAATTTTTAATGTGTATGTGAGATGTTTTGAATGAATATTATCACATTTGAGTTCTGCAGGCACGAACACCAAATAAAATATCATGAAAATCAAATCTCGGAGTGTCTTCAACTTTTAAATTAATATTTTTATAGTGTAGTAATCTTTATCTTCTTTATTTATTAGAGATCTTAGAGAATGCTAGACTGAGTAAATAGAGGAATGCAAATTAATCTCGTTAGAGTTATGGGATGAAACTTAGCTATATAAAGATCGTTGGGGTTCTGTTTACGACCCGCTAATAAATACGTGGTACTTACGTCGGCTGATAATTACAGGGGAAGGTCTAAAGATGGGATAATAGATAAAATTTATCTACTCGTTATAATCCTGTTTAGTCAGCAATGTTATCGTAGCAGCCGCAATGTGACCTTCTTATAGTCTTCATTGAAATCATTAATCAAATAAACATTAAATAAAAAAAAGTTTCGAAAAATTAAAATCATTTTGTTGAAAATGAAGTGGTTGCAAAATAACTCCAATAGCATGAATCAATTAAACTACTTGATATATGTTTATTTTCTGATTCAAAGTGAACTTGGAACATTTCATAATCACGAAAAATTTATTTTGAATGATAACAAGCAAATAGTATATGGATTTTCTATTTTGTGATCGTCTGATAGGAAAGTGTTGAGTAAATGTATTCAAAGATAAATTAGTTTTCTCTTTCAACTATCCATATTGAATTATTTAAAGTGTCGACCTTAAGCATTTGATGACAAGAGTTAGTTTAAGTTCAATCCACATACACGCCAGTGAAAAATACAGAATAAGATGAAGAAATAGTTTATTCTTTTGTCACACATCTGTACTTACAATAAACGCTCACAATGCGCTAAAAAGTTTACATTATAAAGACATATAAATGTGCTAAACGTAAACAGATGTCCGGCCATTATAACTACGAGACAACTTTTACCCATTAAAACATAAAATGTAGTACTATAAAGTACCTATTAAACATGATAAAATAGAGTAAGATAAATCTGAGCAATAGTATGGGTGGTGGAGGGAGTTGTTTACAAATATATAGTTGTTACCTATACATATGAACTATTTTCCTATAATAACGATTTACATGAAGCCGTGTTTATGAACTTCACCTTCTCTAGTAATGTTTCCATTGGGAGATATATATGATAGACATACATAAATTCCATTTTACAAGTGATCTATTTTATCGAATCATATATAGAAATACGTCAACTCCACATCTCTAATTTAGTTGCAACAATTTTTTATGATATCTTTTGTTTTTTGGAAGTTAATTGTTCCTCTATGGTAAATAATGAACAGTTGTTGAGCACTCTTTAATAACTTTGTTAAGTAGCTTTTTATATCATAATTCGCCTTACGATGCATGTAAACAAGACATTGGTTCTTCTACCGTCTATCCAGGGTAATTCATTGATTGTTAATCTCAAATATTGTTTTTGTCACTGCTTGAATTTTCTAATATATGTGGGTTGAGATAAGTTTATTTCGCATGTTTAGAAATACGTTTTGTAGATACATAAATGAATACTTTATTAGATAGACAGATGCAAAGATGAATATGATAAATAAATAATCAATTAATCAATTTAAAAACACCAGTGACATTAATTTCAAGGTCACCCTAAATACAACATTTATATGATTTTACTTACTTAATTAATATATTAATGAATTAAAATGATATAAGAGGTTTTATTTAAGGTGACCTTGAGCGCAATGTTACATGGATTTTTACATTGGTGGTAATGGCCTGTAAAACCCCTTGCAATATCAGCTTAAGGTTGAAATGAGTTCAAAGTAATATAGTTATTGTAATTTCTAATGTGTATTGGTACTAGTTTTTCAATAAGTTGATGCAATCGATATCAGACACCATACGAGGACCTTTTAACGTGGTATTCGATATCGATTGCAATTATTTAATGTCGTAGTGATCACTAAATTGAAGTACGTAACACATACACATACAAACGTAAAAATATACAAATATATAAAACATTTGTATGTTTTGACATCCCTTGTTTGTTTCATGTTTTTTGTTTTAAGCATTTGTTATTTCCTTGTTTCAGACTTGTGTGCTTTTTTTAAAAAATACAATCTCAATATGTTTGTAAAGACGGAATCAAGTTGATTGATATTGAATTTGAATCGATACTTCTTTACGGAAGATGTCTCTTCTATGCATTGTCTTAGTTTTTTCTATAACCATAAATAGTCTCATTATAGTCATAATGCTACTTAAAACTTTCTATTGTTTCCAATACATTGTTAGAAACCCTTGTTTGCACGTAAAGGACCCTGCGGCCACTGCTGAGTGTCAGGCAAGGAAGGGGCAGACTTTCTTCCAACTTAACTAATGAAATATGATAACCCCCGGCTTAAACACTCATTGACAAAGAAACAAAAGAATTTCAGGTTATTTGTCCAATATATCGAATTCCTAAAGATGTTAAAATAACTAAATTTTTCTCACCTTGTCCTTTTTTCCTTTTTCACAGGTAAAATTATTAATGACACAAATGTATATATATGCTACACATTTAGAAATATGAAATGACTTATGTCATCGTAAGAAATCACATTAAAAATAGACCTTCATAGCAGTTTCATGCGTACAGTGCCATACCATACATGTACCTGTGCAAATGACTAAGTATACAATCCATCGAAAGTTATTTGATATACGCGCAAATAATTAGAGCCCTTTTTAAAAAAGCGTTAATTAATAAGTCATTGTACGTAGGCATTTCATTTTTATTTCATGAATTTATCTACTAATTCTTTAATATGAAATTATCAATATCAATATTGATAGATCAACCAATATCAATAATTTTATTTTGATGCGAAAAAAAAACATTTATCGGGCAAATAATTTGCACTCGATAAAAAAAACACATTCAACAAATAGAAACCCATCTGCCCTAACCCTCTAAAAAGGAAACTGTGATTGATAAATATTAATCATAATCAAAATACTAAAACATGAATGATAAAGATGGTCAATAATTTAGTGTTGGGTATATGAAATTACTTGAAAGGCATTTAGAAAGCGAACTTTTGTAGACAGACCTTCTAAAAAGTAAAAAAACACCGCGTTTTTTAGTGTTGGATTTCTCTTTCTTTAGGTGGAATGTAAAAACCACAAAACCCCCATAACCCTCTAGTTACTGTTCCAGCAATACTCGTTGATAGATGTTTTTCTTGATCTTATCAAAAAGTTGTTTTTACAGACAACAAATTATTTCAGACGATCATACTAGACTCAGTTTTTTAAAAAATCATAATAAATTCCGATTTCGAATTTTAGATGATATAATCCTTTTTGATTTGCATTTACAATGAGTCCCGAAACTGGAGTTACAACTTCTCCGTTTCCCTTCTAAAGCTGTTATAACTTACACAACTATCTATTATCTATATCAATACCAATTTGAAAGGATAACTCACGAGCTAGGTCGATTTCCGAAATTCTGGTCCGACAAGAATCAAAGTTAAGACAAAACCTATTATCCCTGAATGTTGCAGTAAAACCGATTAAGCGGTTAAGACAGAAATCGAAATCTCAAAAAGGTGAAATAATAATTATTTATCCCTCGCACCACTTACAGAAAAAACTTAACCTCACTACCATAAAGTCTAAGAGACACCAGAGAGTACTAGGCACCAATGCCACCTGGTTTTTTTTGGACATATATATATTTTTTCATATGATCTAAACCTAGAAATTCATACGACAAAACATAATCCTTTTATCATATTGAAAGGGTGCGTCTTAGAACTCAAATACTTTTTAAATAGTTTTTTGCAAATTCAAATTGTTATGTTTTTTTAGAAATAGGTCATCCATACAAATTTGGTTGATTTTGGATGATTTTGAAAAAATACCTCTTTTGCCGATTATTTGATAACCCCATAGATTTAAATTTGGGTAGAATAATTAAAAAAGAAAATTTTCAGTAATTGTTTTATCCATCTTACTCGAAACACTTTTCAAGTATGCATCAAGAAGGTTTATAAGAAAATTGTGACGGATTGTTTACCATTTGTGACCTCTTTAACGCTTGGGTCTTATAGATGTTGGGGAAGGTGGTATACGAGGTAAAAATTACGTACATTAGTAAAACAACCCAATGAAATAACCAGTCATGATTGACGTCTCAAATGCAAGTCTTTTTCTTGACATCCTGTAAATTGCTGACTTTTTTATATAGTTTAAATGTCGATTGACATATTTGTACTTTTTAGCGAGTTTTGATTACTTGTGAAGATAGATGCTATCATTTTAGTTGTACGAAACGATGTTTATTTTATAGATACAAACTGTTTTCTCTTAAGCCTAGAATCTTAACAAAATGAAAAGATAACGTGAATTGATTTTTCCGGTGAAAATTATTTCTTCTTTAGAGCAGTTTTTAACTTAAGTAAAGCATGCAGGTTTTTAAATGTTTTTGAAGCAGTCGATAGTTGTCATTGACTCGTCAAAATTACACTAACAAATTTCAATTTAAAAATTAATAATTTTTTCTCGCTTGAGCCACACCTTTTGATGGTGTGGATTTGATAGAGGGCAAAAGTAGTATCATGTGAAAGTATGAACTTGCCTTTGTGAACTGTATCAATAACTAATATTGTTGGTGTTGTTACTAGGTTTTGATAAAAAAATATTGACTCAGGAAGTTCAATTTAATTGAAAAAAAAAATTGCACGGTGATCTGTGTTTTGAATTAACATTGAAAAATAATATTTATCAGATCGATCTATGCAATTTCCTCTCATTATCTTAACGATTAACGTCTGAAATGGCATTTCAAAGATTACAAACACTACGGTTGACTTGAAAGTATCAGTCAGAATGGACTTAATTACTTAATTTCTCAAACGTACGCTAAAGATCTCTTTATATCAAAGAAAACTTATTGTTAAAAGGAACTAGATGATGGCTGTTCATATGTGAATAAAGTAAACACCAGGCAACATTAGGATTATGTTATGACAGGAAAACACCTTTGATCGACCTGGCGTCGTAAACTTTATAGATGCGGTAGCACTTTTTTAAGATTAAATTCTTAATAACTTCTCCTATAAACATAAGTTTATGCCAACTGTAACACATTCGTTGCTTAAAACATCTCATTAATCAAACCGATCATCCGTAGTTGTAGAAATATCAAAATATGCATAAACAAATACGTAAAATAGAAAAAAATCAAATATGATGTAAAAACACTGGCGACCGTTTTTGAGTGAACACCTTTAAATCATTTTCTTCATTTCTTCTTTTTACTAAATATATATATTGTCATTCAATTTTTCGAGATCACTTTATCCATCTAAAACATTTTGTCCCATATTGACGCACTATGCACAAAAGAAAAAGGCGTTGCATGACATCATAACATCAAATTGGACAACTGTAATAGCCGAATTTTGGTTTCGTTTCCATGTCAATAGAATAACTTCAGCAATAGTGGCAATGGATCACCCACTGTCCATGTGTGAAATAGCAATTCTTGAACTCATTTTGGCATTGTCTTGTCACTCGTGCAAAAATTTGAATTTTTGCATATTGATAAAGAAAGAAGGGGTCACATTTCCGACATTTCGATTTCGTTAAATGTCGAATAAAATGTTCCATATCGACTCTCTGAGATTAAAACCAACATAATGACATTGACTTTGTGCTAGGAAACAATCGTGACTAATTTTTAAAGAAATTGATAAATTATAAAGGATTTTATGGAGAAAAATAAAAATTAGTGTTTTCGGAATTTTGACCCCTGGTCACTTCAATGACCTGAAAAAACGTTTACGGGTAATTGTGGTGTACGATAAACATATGCCTTAAAGAAAATCATCAGCATATGTGTATTGAAAATTCAATAGTATACATTTCTTTTTCGCAACGCTACGATACCTCAAAGGCATCTCAAATTACAAGATATTTGCACTAGTATATTCAGGTACATGTATGTGAACAAACTTTTGGCATGCAGCTGTACATGACTCCTGTGCTTACCAAATTGCACTGGCAGCTTGCAAAAGCAGGGTGACAGTTCAAGATATGTGTTCTTGCATATCGATGCTACAATAAGTCAGCCCCATCATACCTCGTTCAGTTTACTGAAGTGTATAAGCAATCCTGTGAATTCCAACTTCCGATCTGTCAAACAACATGTTTTCTATGTACCGAACAAGAACTTGAATGCATTTTGCAAAAGATCTTTTATCATGATGCTGACTGAAATAAACTCCAACTGAAATTAAACAAATACAAAAGCCTTGCGCTGATCACACTGAAAACATCCTTTTTTTCGACCGTCATATCTTAACTAAACATTTATAACAATGTATTATGTACAAGGAGTTGGAAAAATACAAATGTAAATAAATTGTTATGTCTTGTTATTGAATTATATCTCTAGGTGTTTATTCATACTAGGTTGATGGCTCTGCTCTAAACGGCTTTTGATCTCGGTTGTGTATGTGAGATTGTAAATCTAGCTCCTTGACATGGACTTGTAAGAAGCAGTTTTATCCCCTACTTTACTTCTCTCTTAAAATTGTAATGGCTTGCACATAATTTGTAATCAGTTGATAGTGTGCCACCGTGACAATATTTTTCCGCTTTAATGGCAATGTTTTTGTTGATGTCAGGGAAGAATGCTTTCTACAGTTCCGACATTACAGCCTAACAACCGGGAACAAGTGTTATCGTACACAGACAAATGCGTTCTCATTTTATAATAAGCATTTGCCTACCCCAACATATTTACATGGATGGCCTAAACTTGCGCCAGCCCCGAGGACTTTCAAGATAGGCCCTGACGTTTTTATCAAACTGTGCTTGCTGTTGCAAAGGATCGCTTTAGTCCAATGGGAAATCATACGAGAATTGCAACTATTAACAGAAGACGATTTTTCACAGGATGGCAGCGAGGTTTTAATGAGCAAGTTAGCAATTTAAAGCAATACTGGAGAAGATGTCCCTTCATATGATGGTCGTAGAGCCTAGCTGTTACGGCAAACGTGATTGGTCAATTCGAATGTAAACAGGTGATCTTTCATTTCGGTCAACATTAGATCGACAGTTTATCCATATAAAACTATCGATCTTAATATATTCAGATTGCATGACTTTCGTGAAGGCCTAACAATGTAGTTTTTAACAAATTATCAGTGCAGACTTAATTAGGAAAGGTGACAAGTGTCACCCTTGCCTTAATCTACGGTGTACTGCAAAAAGGTAATTCTAAACGGTTAATAGTTCTTAATGGAAAACACATTTCTGAGCAAATCTTCCATTTTATTAAAGCCACCTCCATGCTATGTATTCTGATAGCTCCAAAGCATTTTGCCGTTACAACATTCAACAAACAACAACAAATTCAACTTTTGATATATTGACAATGTTTTAAAGTTGGTCTGTAACAAACTTCTGATTTGTCCATAATGGGGACAGTCTTTATCGTGATATTCCCCTTGATGAAAACAGAACCCTTGGTTAGTGGTGTCGATTTTAGTTGAGTAGCATTCAAAACATATCATTATTGAAAACATCAATTTACATAATGATATATTACTTTCAACATACTGTTTGCAGGTGTTTTCTTTCTATTTCCTATTACTTGTAAAAGCTTGAATATAAATTATTCAAGAATAAGTTGTCAGTCATTTGAAAAATTCCTTTATATCCATTTCATCATCCCTTTGTTCTTGTGAGAATAAAGAAACACCAAGGCATATAATAACATTACTTTCATCCTATTGATGATTATTTTTTTCAATGCTTCGAATTCTCTTGAGAAATGCTTTGAGATACTTAATCGATGTAAAGTAGTTACCTGATATTTCACACCTTCAGGCCTATTCATAGTAGTTAAACGTTACAGTGAAAATACGCTTATTGCCGTATCCTTAAGCTGAAACCATCAATCAATAAGCCTTACAAGAATTTGATTCCAAGCACAAAAGTTTCAGAGGTACCCTTGGAGAACATTGATGTTTGTTGAATAATGTTCTATGCAGCCTTTTACAAAAGCAAATATGGCGCATTGTATAAAACAATTCCCTAGATGAATTGCATGAAAAGACCTCATTGTTATCTTTTATTGATATCTTGGCAGGTAGATATGGTTATGTAAGTTGCTGTATTCATAAAAAGGAATATTGGTTTTAAAATACCTTTTAGTTCCGTTGTTTTGAAGCCCTCGGCCTACACATACCATGAAAAAAAGGTACACTATGATCAAAATATTATTAAAAAAGGTCGAACTTGTGTAATCGGCAAACTCAAAAAAACGGCCACCTCCTGTAGGCGGACATCCTAAATTCCTGTAATTCACTGTAATGCAATAGTAATAATATTGATATATTGATATATGTGTAAGCAAACATAACCATTTCACTGTAGTAAGCCTAATTATCTGTTGTTGAACACTCTACATGTATATGGCAATGTAAGTGTGAACACCTTTTATTCATTCGAGTTAGTGGAATAGATTCGTGAAGCCTAACCGAACTTTATGCGTTCAATAAAGAAATCTCTGTTATGATGAATCATGGTTATTTTGCAACTGGTGAAATTTAATTTTCTTTTTCGTAAGATCCCTTTATTTCCCCGTGAAAACGTATCAATTGGTTTCTCATTAAATAGCTTTACTGATTCGCCTCTTCCATGCAAAGCCCTGATTTGACTTAACCCATAAAATGTTGTTTTACCCATTAATGTTATTACAAAATTCACCCCTTACAAAAACGACCTTCGTCTGGGAGATTCCATATCTGAAACAATACATATGCACACTTTCAACATATAAAGACCACTAACTCACAAAAAATCAATCTTTCTTTGAATGCCAAATGCGTTTTTTCATCACACAATTGCCATTTCTTTATCCTAAAATCGATATCCTATTTTAACATAAGTTGATGGAAACTGGTCGTTAGGTTTTCACGGATGAAGTCTACCAGTAGAATGTCTCGTTAGTGGGTTGATCCGTCTCTCCAAGGGCAGACAGTAAGATAATACCAACTCGGCAGATTGACAATTGTTTTGCACAGTAGCAGCTTTTAGCATTAAATCAGGTGAGTTCAATCTAACTTTACGCTACTATACTGCATTTTATATGAATTCTTTAAGGATCACGATGCATTATAAAGATACGCTTGTCCGGTAAACAACTTTTTTTATGACCATGTACGAGGTTTCGGAGTACGAGCCTACTCCTTCATCGGCTGCTCGTTCTTGCCAAATGTCATATCACTGCATCCCATAAGTTAGTTCACCAACCTGTTAATCTTATTTTGGGGATGAACATTTACAACATCAAGAAAATATTTGTACTTAAGTTAAAAAATTATCATTGTTTGATACAGAAAGATGTAACAAATCCATGGGGAAATATTTTGAAAACAAATGAGAAAATTAGTTACGTAATTGCTGCCGACTTAGACATACATGTATCTTTAAATGATTAATAAGTTACGTCTTGTGAAAAAACGAATGAAGACTTTGGAGGAAACTAATTAATATATGAAAATCTACATGTAAATATAAAAATGTCCACAGTTTTAAATCAAAACGAATATCTTTAGGAATGTTTGTTGGCGTAACAAAAAAACGAATTTAAAATGGAAATGACAAATGCAGAAAAGATTACTTCACTTTACATAGGTTTGGGTGCGCGTGTGTGTAGAAGAATTATATCTTTTTCAGATAATGTCCATTTATTGCTTTCATGTTTTACTCAAGTTTCTTTATAGATGTCAATGTCAAAGCCGTACAGGAATTACAAATAGAGAAACGTATTTGTTTCTATCAAATAAACTATATCAAATCACGTTAAACTGATGTTTGAAATTGGAAGTTGTAACACAGCTTTCCCAGAGGAGTTCTAACAAGAATATTTTACAATTTGTACCTTGGGGTCTATGGTTTGATGATGGATTAAGAAGTACCACACAAAAAGGGAAAACATCTGAAAAAAATATACAGCCCCCAGGGGAGGGTCATACAAAAGGTTGGGGAGGGTCATTCTTTCGTAATTGAAAGAGGGGATGAAACATTATCATGAAGCCTTTTAAAATGGCAAAGAAAATACAGAATTAGAGCGACATTGGTTTATATTCTTAAAAATTGATGCTTACATAAAGTCACTAAGAGTTTATACAAGTTAATATATAAAAGGCGTTTGCAAGTGTTTGCTATATTTTCATACAATATAGATGCATATTTGATACTAATCATACAGTTAAAATGTTTAACTTTTCGGTGGAATGATGTGAGCAAGGCATATGCATTTTGATGGAATTTTTAACTAGTGCAATATCGTTATCTATTTCAATATCTATGAGTGATAGTGCTCACCTACATGTATTTTGTTATGAATTGATAAAAAGACATTGTGATTTGAATTTTTAAAATGAATAAAGAATGAGCCTTTAAAAATAAAGTTAGAATGCATTAATTCAACTTTGAAGGATAAACTTTACACCATGTTAAACATATCTATGTATCATAATAAATGGTATTCAAAACCTATTTTGATATGCAGTTGATGTTATAAAAGCTTGCTGTAAAAAATGAAACTGAATTTAAAACACTATAAACCATTATCAGACATCTCGTTAAACCCATCAATGGGAGTGTCAATATGTTTCTTTTCAACATCCTTTTAAGTGTTATTTTCAAAAATTAAACTTTTTTTAAAATATCAAAGAACATTTTTAATGTAGATAAAATAAAGACCAATTTCAAGAACTTTCGTAGATAACATTTTGCGGGAAGTTCATGAATAAATGCGCTTAAATGAGAAGGGCCATGAAGAAAATTACAACGATTTGGGGAGGGCTACATTTTTATATTCAATCCCAAGGGAAAAAACCTGGGCCTATCCCTGTAATAAATGACCGGTCCTTACAACAAGTACTTTCGGATGTAAGACCTATATGTATTTCTCTATAGTGCAACCAGCGTAATGTTTGCAATCATATTATTCTAACTTCACCTTTTTAAATGCCAATCAATAAGTAACAATGCTATCGTAGATATTCTGAACACACTATATACTCATTTTATAAGTACTCTTCGATCTTTCAGAAAATGGTAATCAGGATGTTCTTTCTCCTTGGTCTCTTGTTTACAGGTAAGTTGAATAACGGTATACTTATAGTGATGGATCAATGATCAATGTGTATAATTCCCAGAGCGATGAATGAAACCCGACACTGAGACATCGAGCTTCATCTACCGAGTACAAAGGGAAAGGTCAATGGTTTAACAATTGATTAAGTCGTTGTTGTAACATGTTACAATGTCCATACACTATACTATAGGCTGCCCACGTGAGTATCTTTTTTTCATGTGATTAAATCTTTTTGCGTGATTGTGCAATGTACGCGAGCGCAAATACATGTACGTACTTACCTTCATAAATTTGCGAAAGGATCAGATTTGCGTTGTGAATGGATGATGTAATAATGTAATCACTTTGCTTAACCCAAAAACTTACAATGGCATTTCGCATTTAGAAGTTTGAAATCAGATAAGAGACGAATATACATGGATTACAACTTCTTTATTCTAACCGTTCTCAGAATAAAGAATTCGAAGTTGTCACCCATATATCCGTCTCCTATACTTTATCGTTCTGAAATAATAGATGGTTTTTGTCGACATTTTGTCCTTTGGTTCTTAAATTGAAATTCCTTCAAAAGCTTCACCATTCTTTATTGTTCCGAGATGCAATTGACAGGCAATAAACACATTTCACGTGCTCAAATTATGATATCAATGTTCCCCACGTGCGCTCCACACGTTACCAATCAAATGAAATACATAGGTTTCGTACTGACAAACTCTACTTATGTCATGCCTTCGTAGCCCAGTGGATCAAAGCGCTAACAAAAGGACGGCGGAACTGTGATTGGTTAAATTAATTGAAGGTGAAAGGTCACGGTCAAGGTCGTCTGACACGACTCTTATGGAGAGTGACACGTTTCGAGCTGAGACAGTCAATGAGCAGTGAATTCTGAAAAGTTATCCACTGTCAACACCATAGAGTGACGTCAACGCTAAAGATTAATTTTCACTCTTACATAGAGTTACTTACATATACAGATTGACGTTTGTTTGCGATGGCATTTAAAGACGAAAAGTCAATGCTGAAAATAAAAGGTTTCTCGAAAACAAATGAGAAGGTTGATGCCTATGCTATTGAAATAAATGTGCTGACAACATTGTTTGGAAGAAATGCGACTTGGGCCGTTACAAAAAGTTTTCGTTAAAGGCTAGTGCTTGGTTTTCATTAGAATAAAGTAATTGTCAAATATTTGACATAAAGAGATGAATTTCTAAATTAAAGTCATTTGTCGCATGCTTCTTGTTGCATGTTGCAGTGATGCAATATTTTCTTCAATTTCCTCTTTATGAACTCTATTCAGATTAAACAAATACTTTTTTTTTTTTAAAATAGCTTTCTTCTTGTTATCCGAATCGGCTATGAATCTTTGTTACAGAGTGAACACGGTTATCATGAAATGGCTTATATTAGTCGTCTGTTGCAAGCATAAAGAAATTTTAGATTATCATTTGTATATAATTGTAAGCGCAGTTCAAACAACTATTTCTCATCTATTTCTTTTACTGAACGTATTGGCATAGTCTGTTGTAGCTCGTTTATCAGTGAATTTATCCTGAATCATTATATTATTCTTTTGTTGTTAATCATATGAAATACCATTGAGATTATATTTAACTAAGGTTTAATATGGTATTTGAATATTTTTCAAAGTTATAAACGTCCACGGAAAATGCATTCTCAATCAGAGTTGTAACCCACAATACTTTGAACGCAAAACCATTCATTACGTTACCAAACCACGAAACATAAAACTTTAAAGGCATTAAAATGATAATTAACCCTAATGCAAAAAAATGTGATATTCACGAAATTTGTTTTAATTGTTAAAACTTATAGTAATGTAGAAAGGGCATTGATATGAATTATGTTTATGTCGAAAAATGTAAGAAAACATTCAATAAATCTATACTCAGCTCGATGATTAAAATAAAGAATGATGAGTATGTAAGGATGAATTATTCAACTTGAAAATATTAACATTTCTCTACAAAAATTAGGTAATTGTTTCAATTAGGATTTATGTATATATTTCCCAAGTATTTTTCTTTCAGAGGCTGGGGGCGCAACAAAAGGAACAAGGTTTGTTGTGGGGTTCATCGAAAACTTCTACAGTGATTGGTTTCCAGAAATAACGTTCTACTTCCTGAGCGAAACTGATACAACCGTGTCCATCATTAGTGAAGGTTTCAATATAACCCATCAAGTAAACGTCACGGCCTTCACTCAGAAGAGATACAGCACACACAGAACCTTCTTTTACCACGCAGATTTACAAGTTACTGATATGGCCTTCTACATAGAGTCGACAGAGCCAATCACTGTCATCACCTTCAACTACAACATGCCCTTTGGGGACGGCTACTTGGCTCTTCCATTCAGAACCCTTGGTAACAAGTACATCTTGGTGTCAAACAGTGTAGACATTACTGACACGAACCTTGATATCTCCTTGATATTTACAGGAACCCTGAGGTCGGCGTTTCTTGTAATTGCAACGGAAGATGTAACCGCGGTGACCATTACGCTTAAAATCACGGGTCCAAATGCCGGAAATGGGTGTAATATGGGACAGTTCCTGAACGGCCAACAGAGGAGTTTCATACTGGACAAGTATCAGGTCGTTGGTTCTTACTGTGGAGACGATATTACTGGTACTGTCATTGTCAGTGATAAGCCTGTGGCTGTGGTTGTTGGTCACAACTATCGACGGATGCTGCCCGGCACTACGCCCGACCACAACGAAGAGATGCTCTTACCAGTGGAGCACTATGGTCTCAACTACATCCTGTCAGTACCACCGACGCCTAAACAAGACGCTGGGGCAGTGTACAGGATTGTAGGTTCTCAGGCGAATACGAACCTCCGCACAACAGATGGTATCACAGCAATAATAGGGGAAGGGACATTTTATGATTTGTCTGTAAATAAAACGAACGGTCCTACCTTTATCCAAGCAGACAAACCGGTGACTGTGGTCCAGTTTACCATGACGAAGGCCTCGATGACGCTAGTTCCAGCTACCAGTCACTTCGCAAGCTCCTACGATGTTGTCAGATTAGTTACTACTGATACCGCTGATTATGATCTAGCAGAGTACTTTCTGACAATAGTGATACCAACAGATGAAGTCATAGGCCTACGGCCTTCATCCCTGGTCCCGAAGTTTGAAGTCCTCCAGGGGACGTGTTTCTCCACCGGACACATCGACATGCCAGCCACGAGAGACATACAGCAGCTTCATCACGCCGATGGTGTCAATTTTGGACTGATAATCAACACATATGTGTCTTTAGCATTTGGATACTTCTCTTTTGTTGGTGGTCTCAATCTAGGAGGTCATACGGGTAAGTGTTATCAAATCATAAGAATAATAATGTCGAGTATTTTATTTGTTTGCAGTACTACACTCATTGCATTGAGATCATCGACAACCCATTTCTGTATCTACAAAACGTTTTTATGGTTAATATTCCATTCAATGGTTTTATTGTTTCAAGGTCATTTGACCCATAATACAATAATTAGATGTAACACATGAAAATTCATTCACATGCGCATTAAAGGATTTCTCCTCGTACACGAAACACGTTATATATGATCATTAGATTCCATTAAATATATAAGACTCTTTACATTTTTCTTGTTACTGAATAATACCGGTACATCATTAAGATGAGTTACGAAGACTTTTTATGGGGAACAAAGCTTTGTTAGCTATAGCTTGTTCTGCTAAAACATTACATGCTCTTGTCAACACAAGTTTAGGTGTCATCATGATACTTAGATACTTATATGCATTGACCACTTCGATTTCTATATTATTATAGGTCCATTTTTCAAATCTTAACAGCCGCCCTCCGTTTCGGAATACAATCACTTTAGTTTTGGCATTATTAATCTCCATACCCAATTTTAAACAATAGCTCTGGAGAAAATCTAATTGTTTTGTAGCTTGAGAGGTGTATCAGCAACCAGAACTAAATCGTCCTCTGATATAAATATTCCATTATCAAAAACTTCACTCATAGACGCGGTCAGCTCCTTCATAAAAATGGAAAACAGCAGCGGACTAAGTGCACAATCCTGTCTAACTCCTGTAGAGCAGTTGAAATAATCGGACAGTTTCGTACCTTCTATTACGACTGCAGATTTCACCTTTTTATACAAATCTTTTAAAACTTTAAAAATGTTTCCATGTATCCCATTATTCAAATGAAGATAAAGAAGCTATGTCCAATTAACCATGTCGAAAGCCTTTTTTAAAATCAACAAAAGCGCAATAGAATTTACCTTGTTTAATGGTCAATATTGTTTGCATGAAAGAGATATTTTCAGATTATACAGTTAAGGTCAAAGACTCCTTACACATGGGTTATGTGTTAAGAAATAACCATACTCTGCTTTCTTTATACTCCTTCTACAGCTGCATACCATAGTTTGTCCACATACCTGCTTGTCCTTGTGCAAAAATCATGCTATTTCGGATGTCTTTGACATATCATAGCACTACCGGATAATGCTGAATTGTCGATACAGACGTGAAGAGCCATTGTCCTTTAACGAATTCTAATATCATACACAACAGTAAACTGTAACATTTTTTGGCAGGTAATCAAAGTGACAACGGGGTACAATTCCGAAAACATTTATTTTCATTATTCTCTACAGAATCCATTTGAAGTAATCAACAGCTTTCAACACATGTCATGTTTGTGCCCTTTCGCTAAGTCAATGTGATTATGTTAATGGTTTCCTCAGATTTTGGAACTGGAATATTTTAATCCAAATTCAGCAAAACGGAATTTCAAAATATGACCCCATCTGTCCTGATCCATCGTCAGTTATGCTGAAGTGGTCTTATCGACGTCCAAACAAATCCCAAATTGCATGGTATTTGCACTTTGATACAGTGGTATGAGAACAAACTTTTGGTATACAGCTCTATACATTCAAATATATCATGGATTCCAAGTGCATGTGCATTTGTCCTTTGGGTGAAAAGTTGTGTTCGATGAAGGATCTATCACATGAGCAAGATCTATGTATAAATTATCATTGAAAATAATGTTTTTCTGTAAATTTCAGTAGCACGTTATTTTTATTAAAAAGTGATCTCACCAAAACGAAAATGAATGTTTCTGATTGAAGACAATGTTTTTAGATCAAAAGATGCAGTTCTTAAACTTCCTACAATGTTTCGTTTAGCTATTAGAACCCAAAATAATTAAAAAGTGTTTACAAAAACATGGCCGCGAGTGGATTTTGCTTGATGCTTAATAATCAAATGTGGTTCTGCGACTACGGATGAACGGGTTGTGATTTAGAGAGAATACATTTGACAAAAAAAATAAATTATTGGTAAAAGATAAGAAGAAAATTTTTCAAAACCGTGGTTCTTTCGCTTTGATTTTAAAACAAAAGGTTGCATTACAAACATTATTCTTTACGATCAAATGCTGCATTTCAGTGAAAAATAATCTGTCCGTACATATGTTTTAGTATGAAAATGTTCACATGCATGGATCTACAACTTCTATATATCACAACCAGTGCTTAATTTGACAATAAATATCACTTGCGCTTGTGCGTTAGGTTATTAAAGTCAAAGTTTAATACAAGTGACGTTTTGGAGTATCTTTGCAGATAAAACAGAGTGTTCGGTGGATACAAAGACGTGTAACGACGGAACGCCCTTCCCATGTAGCTGTGCGGACGGGTTCTTTAGTTACACCTGCAACGATAGTAAGTGGAAGATCTCATTATAAATATTTAATAGGAATATATAAGGAACATAGATTATGTTGTTCGAGTATTGTATGTCAAACTTCATGTCTAGGGCTTCCCTCTTCATACGGTCTGACCGCAGCCTCACGAAGCGCATGTTCTGACATCAGTTAGTGCAGTTAGTTAAATCCCAATAATTAGCGGACAAATCACATCATAACTATGGCGGCGATCAAGTTAACGAACGATTAACGGGAGTTCCTTTACCCTGGCTACTGATATCGAATTCTTTTGCCGGAGCATTGTGAATGGATAGCTTACATGAACGTCGAAATGTGCTTACGTGTGGCTGCTGTCAGTACACGTTTAAAGGAAAGCCCAAGTATACAGAAAGAGTTCTAATCTCGATAAAGTAGATATTTCTTTTCAACGTGCAACCTTGATGACACTTTTCATCGCAACACCGCCCCCTCTTCAGCATCCAAAGCATGTGCAGCGGACCCTTGCGTCTACAGCACCAACTGTACACATCTCGTCACCTCCTACATCTGTCACTGCATGGACGGGGCTGGAGGCGCTCACTGCGAACATGGTAATACTAACTTCAATGGAGGGTTTTATCGCCTTTGATATTCTCATTTGAACTACGTGAACTTAAAACTCGATCCTTTTATTAATTTTGACACCAAATTAAGACAATATAAGATATTTTGTACACATTTTTAAAGTGCATCCACAAATTTACTTGTACAACTGCAAATTAGAATATTCGTTATAAAACCACTTTTGAACCTCAATTAAGCTTGATGCAAAGACAGACTTGTCCGAAGGATATTTCGAGAGAAAACATTTTTGTTAAAAATGCATATTGTTGATATTATTTGTACAATTTTTAGAGGGGAGATTTAGTCCTTCCTCCGAACCTTGTGGAACTGTCAACAAGTTTTTTGCATAAAATTTTCAAGTGGTTTTAATTTCTGTCATACAGATATTAAATTTATTATACATGTTGTTCATCAACATTCCAAACTGATGTCACTTTTGATTTAACAATGCTAATCATTAAGTTGCATATTGTGAAATATAAGTTTCCAAATAACTTGCCTTATTTATACATACTTATACTATAAACAAAGTAAGCTGGATGACTTTGAAAGGAACCATATTCTCGAGGGAACTTAAGACCTATAATTATCTCAGAATAAAAAGCCTATAGATTTATTTTTACCTATTCCTTATTCAAACTTGCTTATTGTAAATTGAGTTGGTATTTATGTATTTTGTACATACTGAGGCGAAGTTATTGAAATAAAATATGTTTTAAACAAGTATCTAACATGGTATCTTGATATTTACAAAAAAATCGTATCTTTTATGTTCTTTAAAGGCAAAAACCATATGTAACGGTGTTTCTAAATAGTATCTATATTTTTAAGTAACCCTATGTGTTTCTATATACATTTACATAAGAAATTAAGATGTATGATGTTATTGTGACATCAATATGTTCAAGACATCTTCGACCACTGCAACAACAGCGGGTGTCTTCATGGAAGCTGCGAGGACAAAATCTCTTCCTTCTTTTGTCATTGTGACCCTGGATACAACGGGGAAACGTGTGCAAACGGTAATTAATCCTTCTCATCGTTGGTCTGCTATGTTATCATAAGTTCATGCTCTTCGAATCATCAGCATCACATGTAGGTATTCAATTAATGTCCATTTCTTTCTCGAATGCCACTCATTCGGTTTGTCCTAGCACTTAAAAATGTCAGACATTCGCACAGGTAGTTAGTTAGTTTTTTAGTTTTACCAACATGCACTTCACAGCATCAATTAGACATTAGTGCAGTTAATTATTCCTTTTATTTCCATGCATTTTCAACCATCAACTTTCAATTTAAATTGTAGCGGTAACCCTACTAATTACGCTTAAATCCCTCTCTCATGAGCTAAATAAATGTCCTACAGGTAAAAAGATATGTTTTTCCTGAACAGTGCCTTATTATACATGTTTTTCATATAAAGATTTGCACATTGCTATTTTAATCAGAATAGAAATTACTTAGGGAAGTAATCATGCAAAGCAGTGTTGTGATTATTGTTTTGATGACAAAAATATTTTGATATTACATTTTAGATCTCTCTCTAATATTTTCCCAGATATAAACGAGTGCGAGTCCCAACCGTGTCAGAACAATGGGAACTGCAGTCACGGTATCGGCTTCTACAACTGCAGCTGTCTGCCCGGGTTCTTAGGTGAAAACTGTGAGATAGGTAAACTACTGTCTTCGCTTTTGTTTATTGCATTTCTTCATGTGATAAAGGCAAGCTTTTAAGGGGGAAACTAGTATGTTTTTTAAAGCAAACAAAGGAATCCCACGAAATGTTTCAATTTGCATGGCAAACATAGAATCCGACCTTCTTTTCTACACTTTATCTTGTTCAATTCCAAACGAAAAATGAGGCGTGGGATGCAATTCGTTACAGAGCAATTTCATTAAAATCCTATGAACCTATCGCTCGACATTTTATGCTTTTCACAAACACAGAGGTACGAGTGATAGGTGCGGCTTGTTTTAATGAGATTGCATATTGACAAAAAATAAACTTACTTTATATATTTTAGGATCATTTGGATGAACCGGCTTCTGGTATACCTTTTTACCTAGCTGTTTCGCTGATAATTCTGTGATTGTTACTTATTGTTTCCTGCTGTTGTCATTTGCCGATACGTACAATCTCATTAAAACCATTTTGAATCTATCACCCTGACGCAGCGTTTGACGATCTTAATAATGCCGAATTAACAGGGTAACCGCCTCCCTTCGTACCTCTCTCGTACAAACAAATATTTATTATTTGATCATCAATAAAGGAATAATCCAATATGGTTAATATTTCTTTTTATTCAAACTATTATACCTTTACCATCTAGAGTTTACATCTGTAGCTAACAGTAAAGTGAATGATCTACATTTTTACTTATACTAGATCATAGCCTTACTGTCTTTGGAGATGAAACAACTCTTTGTATTATATATGTAAACAACAATGGCCTAATTATTCTCAATTGGGTGTGTTCAAGTGTTATTATAAATATTAGATGTCTGCTTCGCTGTTAACATTAATCTAATTGCTCTTGCCTTTTCAGTGTCTTTGACAAGATAGCATATATGACCGTTGTGTTTGTTGTACTTTCATGATACATTTGAAACTTACATGAGAAAAGCTTTCAACTAATGATATTCATGTATATATGATATATAGCACCAAATGTGTCTACTCGCATGAATAGTATAATGACAATTTACCCAGTAGCATATGGCATTTATACTATGTCCTTTGAAGCATAGCGTAATTTGTCTTCACAAAGGAAATATCTCTTTCCCTACTTTTGTTAATTATAGTTTGTTAATTGAAATCAATGGAATTGATCGTATCCATGTTTTGAACAAATGTTTATATGCCTCGTTTTCAGTACGACCCGAATTATCGAATAATAACCACGAATTTGCGACTTTCTACATTTTTGCAATTTATTTATTCTTGTTTCTTCCTTAATTCGTAAATGATTTGTGGAACACTAAAATTATCAACCGGGAATTTCAAAGAACTGTGTACAAAACGGAATACACGGTTTATTTATGAAATATTTGGGAAGAATCTACGATACTGCAATTCGTAGGTAATTCGTTATGATGTTATGACAAACTAAATTTTGTTCACGAATGCCAAGAATTTGATTAGAAATTGTTAAGAATGAACGAAATTTCCCTTTCGTGATGATGCTGGATTAATCGGGTCGTAGTTAAAACGAATTATTAATTCCTCGATTAATTGAAATCTTGAGTTTAGAGATGCAAAGAACAAATCAATGAATGCTAAGCTGCATCATGACCATTGCAAGTTTTAGCATCGAATCAAGTTTCCCAATTCCCAACTACTTTGACTCTGTAATGTAGGTTTTCTGTATAGGAAAACTTTTATTCCTGGAAAACCAAATCTTCACCGTGTTTGATATTATTTCATTTCCAATTTCAATTTCTTCAGATTTTGACGAGTGTTCAAGCAGCCCCTGTGTTAACGGCACGTGTAGCGACTTGGTCAACATGTACAACTGCACGTGCACTGATGGGTTCGAAGGTGAAAACTGTGATACAGGTGTGTATAATTATATTTTTGGTGATGGTACATGCTCTACTGCCTCCCCTGCTTCATTGTATACAGTCCAACCTCGTCTTTTTGGACGTTTTAGTTACACCTGATAACGAATCGGTCATCTGAATGAAACATAAAAATCGTGTATGACTGGTAGCAAGTAACCGTGTCATAATTTTTTATATTTAATACTTTTTTCATTTTAAAATAAATCGTGTTGCTGATAAAAAAAATACTTGGCAAGGTACAAGGAACATTCACCGATCATAGTATACGGAGAAAGATAAGCCCTACCATTCTATAAATGGCAACAATCGATAATTTACACCTTTTCAGAGAGAGCTTCCTTCTTAAACAGTGTTTAGTATGATTTTCGATGGTTATTTATATACAGAAATCAACGAGTGTGGTTCGAGCCCATGTCAGAACGATGCCGAGTGCGTTGATCTTCTTAATGCATTCTCCTGTACTTGTCCCGAAGGCTTCAACGGCTCCTTGTGTGAAAACGGTTAGTGTTTTCTTTTATTTTCGAAAACTGCAAAAATTGACAATTTAAAAATTTAATAACAAAATTTAAAAATATTATCAAAGAAATAAAGAAACTACAAGTTTCATTTCAATTTCAAATAAGCATCAAAGAACAGAATACTTAAGAGATAAAAGGGTTGCAATGACGTTAGAAATCTCTAGCATCATGTAGAGGTCACAGGGCATGGAGTTTTAGTCCTAACCTACAATGGACATGCGCTGTGGAGGTCACACTGATTGTCAGGCGCTTCACTGAGTAAGTCATAGGAACAGTGTTCTGTTGTGACAGTTTTGTGAACTTCATTAATATGGAACATTTCTTTAAGTGACACTTTTCTGAGTTGTTTGACTCACATACACCAAACAATCAATGATGTCCTTTTTTGAGAAGTATTGACTGTTGCTAAGGGGATCATATTTAAGCTAATCAATTAAGTACAATTACAAAATGAAGAAATAATATCACGATTTTATCAAACGAGACAGTGACGTGCGTCGATGAGTAATATTTTTGACAGACATTAGGGCGATAAGAAGTTTAGATTATTTGAATGAATAGGATAATCATGTAAATAGGACGTGCCATTACGGCTTCTACACATTTATGAGGATGTATATATGTACTGTTATTATTGAAACTGAAATTTTGTCACGTTTTTTTTTACAATCACTTAACGATTTCCATTCACACTAGATATTGACGACTGTGCATTAAGTCCGTGTGCGAATGGTGAATGTATTGACGGTGTTAACAACTACACGTGCACCTGCCTTCCCGGCTACGAGGGAAGCGACTGTGAACAAGGTAATATACTACACGTCTCCTCCTTTCATACATCTCTTAAAATTGATTAGAATTGAAATCATTAGAAATCTACAAATTTCCTACGACCCAGAAGTCAATGTCTAAATTCAGTGTATTATATAGGTGCGTTTAGCCAAAGGTTAATTTGTGCAGAATGGTTATTGATTAAATTGATATTATAAAGACACTCACTCACTCATTTCAGACATCAATGAGTGTGCAAGCGGCCCGTGCGTGAATGGCACGTGCAACGACTTAGTGAACATGTACAACTGCACGTGCACTCCGGGATATGAAGGTGTAAACTGTGATATAGGTAAGTGTTAACTTACATTGAACACATGAATCTGTGAACTCAAAACGATTGTTGGACAGAACCTAATGTATTGAGTATTATGTTAAATGGACTTAGATAACAGTAAATGAACAACAAAATGTTTGTTAATATATAGTGGATAAACAAACGGTTGTGAGTAAAACTGTATTTACTTTTACGACGCAGACATGGATACATCAATTATATAGCCTTCAAAAGTTGATCAAAGTGAAAAGGCATGCAAGACTAGGAATGACGGATTTGTATTAGCAATTTTGACAAACTTAGATCTAAAGATTTATATTAAGTCGTATTGAATGCAATAACACAATATGGAACTTTTGATCGAATTTCCTTTACATTGTAGTGTTATCATTCCTCACTCAATAAGGCAGTGAATCAACTGTTCCACAACCCCGCTAATGGCTGAAATATAACCACAGGCGCGCTAAACAGTAACCCAATGTTTCATACATTTTGATGACAAATACTTCTAAATCATTATGCTGCCTGTTTATCAATTACAGATATCGACGAATGTGCATCCAGCCCGTGTGATAACGGAGAGTGCAGTCAAGGGTTAAACACCTATACCTGTACCTGCAGTCCGGGGTATGAGGGGACCAATTGCGATCAAGGTGAGTTTCATCGATTAATGTAATTTAATACAAGATGGTTTAGGTGAAATAGAATATTGTCCCTGGAAGCATCGTTAGACAGCGTGGAGAGAAACATCTACCGGATACGAACTCGTTCGTTGCTGGCCTCTCTCTTTCTATGTAAATGCAATGCTTTGTAACTTTTATTCATTTCGACAGGGGGACTTTACTTTCGGTGAAACCGATGACAATTTCCATTTCTACCAAAACTGACACATTGATCAAAATCATGATTAACTCGATGTCGAGAATCAAATTCTTTATCCATACCTATACTGATATTTACTCAGTAACACTGAGTAACACGGGTATTTTGTACTGGTGGGTTAACACTAAACAATTATTATAGTAAGACAAAATGTACAAACGGCCTTGAAATGCATGCACTTGACATACGCGTAATTGATTGATGCCGTTTGGGGCTACCAATATTTCTAAGGATCCATTATCTATTTACGAATTACATCTCCAGAAGCAAGAACTGTTTTTTTAATCGCTCCAAAGATTAAGATTAAATGTTACCTACATAATTGTTAGAAAATTAAACCAATTATGTACGCATTATCTCCCGAATGGATAAGCTCTAGTAGGATTTTATGACTTGATCTGCCGCCGAGGTAACTTATGATTTTATAACTTGAGCTGTCTTCGAGCTAACGCAGGATTTTATAACTTGAGCTACCTCCGAGCTAACGCTGGATTTCATGACTTGAGTTTCCGAGTGTTCGTAGGACTTATGACTTGATCTACCCCGGGCTTACGTAGGATTTTATAACTTGAGATGCCTCCGAGTTAACGTAGAATCTTATACATGAATACCCCTTTGAGGAAAGAATGGTGTGTAATAAGAAATGATCATACCTTGCCTCTTGCCGATCCCAGATATAGACGAATGTGGAAGTAGTCCCTGTCTGAACAACGGGAACTGTACCGATATGGTGAACGGGTATGCGTGTGTCTGTCCTGAAGGAATCAACGGGACCAACTGTGAGATCGGTAATGTACAAAGGTTTTTACCTTATTTTATAGAAAAATTAAAAATATCAAGAAGATTGACTGTTTTTACATGACAGGACCATTGTATGTATCAGGGGTTGAAAAAAGAAGAATGAACGAAATATACCGTCAGTGATGTACAGTTCTATTCAACATTGAGAAAATGAAAAAGAAGCTGAACTTCAGTTAGAAGATAGTTTTTCTTCTAGTTTCTAAGCAGAAGGAAAAGCTATGGGTTTGATCAGACCATGTGCTTTCAATTTTTTAAAAGTAGTATAGATTTCTGTGCAAAAGCTAAGGAATAAGAAAATCATTTATTTCTTGTTATTCGTTGAACGCTGTTTAAACGATAACAAAGTAGTAAATTTTGTATCCAAATAATTGCAAAACAGTGCGGGATAACGGAGATATTACAAATAAATCGTATCACACACTTCGTGAGATAACATATATTGTTCTTCATTTATTATGTTGTTATCATTTTTGTTTCGAAGGTGTCTGTCGATATTCGCCTACTTAATCGAATAATAAAACTCATGATATTTAGTTTTCTGTACTTCGTACAATTCAATGCATAGCCTTTTTCCTGCTCAAAATAAATCACGTGTTTATCACGTTAGCCGTAACTTGAAAAAAAGAAGTGTCCAAAGTAATAAAGATCATCCCATTAAATGAATGATTTGGTTTATTTAATAATCTGAAAAGGACACCGTGTACTCTCTCAGACAATAGAGTTATGAGAATTCATAATTCAGGAGTGCAACGTGCAAAATTATGAAAACCCTCTTATGGTTGCTTCGAATTCAACTTATTTTGATACTTAATGCCGTACTTTTTATAAATACAGCTCTCACAAAAGAAATATAACATAATTTTTATGATATTCATTTGCGATACAACAACTGATTTTTTAAACTTCATTATGGGTTTTAATTGACCACAGGTGGAGATCCATGCGCAATAAATCCTTGCCGAAACAATGGAATTTGCGAGTCAAATGAAACCTCCTTTACCTGTACCTGCGCTGATGGCTTTGAAGGAGACACGTGTGAGACAGGTAAGATTGCTACCTTCCCCCTCAAGACGTTACTTGCACCAGTCGCAATTATTAGCTCTTAAAAGCCGTGATTCATTTAGTCACCTTTTCTGAGAGAGAGACAGGGAGAGAGAGAGAAAGACAGGGAGAGAGAGAGAGAGAGAGAGAGAGAGAGAGAGAGAGAGAGACAGAGAGAGAGAGAAAGAGAGAGAGAGAGACACACACACACACACAGAGAGAGACAGAGAGACACAGAGACAGAGACAGCGAGAGAGAGAGACAGAGATAGAGAGATCATATGAACAATATCTTTTCTTCCCAATAACAATGAATATTTTTTCATGCTTATCGCACGACACTATTATAAAGAAAGACAATAGTGAACGATTGTTCCTAATGCAGTGATGGCAGTTCTTTGTGTATATTTTTATATATTAATCGTTTAATGGATAGACTATATGCAATCGATCACAAATTTACCCAAACCTGTGTTACTTTCATGAACATACATTGTGTCCTCATATTCCCCAGATATAGACGACTGTGCCTCCAGTCCCTGTCAGAATGATGGAACTTGCAGGGACGGGATTAACATGTTCGAGTGCCTATGTCCCGACAACGTGAGCGGCTTGCTGTGCGAGTTCCTCCTCAGCTGTGGGTGTCCTTGTCTCCATAACATGACTGACGCAGAACTGGCGGCTAAGCTGGCCTGGCTGCGGTCACTGCTCTTGCTGGACAAGAGTAAACTGTCTGCCACCATCAGAAAGAAAATCAGCGTAGTGGACGACAGACCTTCTTCAAACAGCATCGGCTTCAGTGGTCTCGTCTGCCTCATTGGGGCGTTCGGCTTCTTCTTCTTTATGGATGGGATCAACGTGTTGAGGTACTTCACCGCCAAGCCAAGCCCAGTACCGCCTAAAGTGTACAAGTTGAAGAAGTAGTTGTATATTTATGGCTCAAGGGCCTGTGCATGGCTTCAAAGGCCCTTGTCTGCCTCATAGGGGCATTTGGCTTCTTCTTCTTCTTTATGGATGTGAGAAACGTGTTCAGTTACTTCACTACCAAACCAAGCTCAGTACCACCTAAAGTGCATAAGTTGAAGTAGTATTATACGTATGGCTTCAAGGGCCTCATCTGCCTCATTGTGCGTTCGGCTTCTTCTTCTTTATGGATGGGATCAACGTGTTCAGGTACTTTGCCAAGAAATCTAGCCTCGTACACCTAAGGTGTATACATAGAGTGTACTTGACTCTTGTATAGTTTTGGGCTTGTAGAAAGTTTGGGCGTCTCAATGGTGCATTCGCATGCTTCTTGCCATATTGGTTCAAACTGCTGAGATTCTCTCCTGAATGTTCTGAAATGTATTCCTGGTCATCATCATATTCATCATCATCGTCGTCGTCGTTATTGTTGTTGTTGTTTTTATTATCATTGTTTGCTTTTGTAATAATCTTGTAAAAATGTAAATGCCATAGACATCAACCCATGATACGTATGAATTAATTCGTTAAGCTACGTTAAGTATCCGTGCGTAGCCCTGAGTTTATCTATACAAGACACGAATCATAACCATAACGGTAATAAATCTCTCCTTTGTTAAATAAACTGTTCATGAAGACTTTGTATGCAAAATATATCATGCGTACAACTCAAAAATAGGAACAACTGATTTGAATTGTTATTTCGGATATTTTTTCAAAAACATACACATTATCATGTTTTGTTCATTACATTTTATAACGATCTTTCTATATGTTTGTCTATTTTGAATGTTTTTGAGCAATGTTTTACATTCTACAACAAACATATCCATTCGCCTTAATATTCTTTATGAGCAACCCATATCGTAAATCGACATCGTAAAATGTATACTTGCTCGCTTTTATTTGTATGTTAATGTAAATAATGTTTGTTTTAATTTAAATGTGTCTGATATATTAACGTTCTTGCCATCAAGATTTGTATCATTTCTGCATACTAATATATATTGTTTCTCAAGTAAATGATAGTTGCACTTTGTTATAAAAACTACACTTTTGAGGGGCTAATGCCACGTTTCATAGTTTTCAAAGCGATCTCAAGAAAACGAATGAAATTAAAAGCAATTGCAAGGCCATCATTTTTTAGCAAAAGAAGCAGTTTTAAAACGAACGAAACATGTTTGGTTAAGTTACACTGATCAGTTAGTCTTCTTTAACTGATTATAAGGTGTTACACTAAAATGGTTGGCAACAGTTTTTGATTGATGCGTTATGCTTGATGCTTTCTTGCACAGCTTCAGATAATCCGGTTGACTTTCTGAGGATTTTTGCATTTTGCATAAACGTAAATCCTTTGGGGAAGATTTAAAGAAATAAATTAGTTTTAAAAACGTGCTACTACTCATTTAAAGTAGAGTGTTCTATTATCTTGTTTGTGGATAGCTTCTTCAAACGTTAATTCTACCATGACATTTAAAAATCCTTGTTTTTGATTGGTTTATTTCATCGTCGAATCTACGTTCGAACACGATTTTTAGACAGCCGAATGACCGCGTTGGAATACATCGTCCCAAGGCTCAATGCAAAGAAGAGACGTAACAGCACTGTGCGGAGTTTGACGCTCTACCGCTTAACATGATGAAAACGTGCTTTTGACAACCTTCTGTTACCAATTACCATTAGGAATAAATACTTCCTTAACGCTTATGTAAACAGTCTACTACTCAATCACATTATTTGTTTGCATTAATATGGAAAACGTTTGATTTCAAGCCGCGATGACTGTATCTGACTCGGCAACGATAGTTTTCATTTTAACACGGTGACGTCATAGGCTTGTGCAGTGTGACGTGACGTCACAAGACTGGTCACGTGATCAGCTAAGGGAATTTGGTATCGGCCATTTTGTTGGAGGTGATTCAGTACCTTTTGGAAGTCAAATTGAGCAATTCAAATTTTGTGCTGACGTCATGAGTTTCAAGACAAACTCAATTTAACGTTCCCTACTCTATCTTTTCACTTCAATATTAGTTTATATGTTACCCATTATCCCTATCTCAAATGGAAATGCCTATGACCGCGTCACTCCTGAACTTTCGCGACATCAAAGAAATGTAATTTAAAAGTTTATTAACTCGACATGGTAGACATAGATAATAAAGAAACTGTCAAGATTTACCCCGTAATCAAAGGTTACCATTATCCCCATTATATCGACTATAAAGAGCTGCGTTAAAAAATCATCACTGAAGGGACACAGAGTATTATGTTTGAATCAAATAAGTTGAGAAGTAAGTGCTTGTATCAGAGAACCGGAATCCTAATGTTTATCAGTTACGTATAGTTACAATAAACGGGTTAAAGTCGTTATTCATGATCGGAAACCTCGGGTCACAAGATATTTGGCCACATAAAAAAATAATGAATGAAACATACTCTGTGTCACATTAAAGCATGAATGCTTTGCTTATGTGTTCTTCAACTGTCGTTCCTCTTAAGGGCGATTTGGATGTGTCTCCATCTACTCACTCAACATCGACATAAAAATGAAATGTGTGATATTTTGAAGAAAAATCTAAAAAAATCTATCATGACCAGAAGGCTTTATCTAATCCAACTCAACTCAATATTTGTGTATATCAAGCGGAATAACTTTGATTTTATGAAAATAGATCTGTGACCATTCAAAAAGATCCTAATTTATAAACAAAAATTACATGTATTGAAGAACCTACTTGCAATACTACTTACAATCATTATGCAACCGTGTTACAACCGATGAATCCCTTCTAAATAGTGTATCGTGTGCTGTCAACCGTGTCAGTAATGTCCCAGTGGATTATATCTATTGTATATATAAGTAAGCAACGAATATGTTTGCCTTTTTTAAACTTCTCCACACAGAAACAAAATTGTAATGAAATGAATAAGGTCCAGTCTGCCAACATCAAAATGATATAACGTGTCGCTTGACGTGATTTCTGTTGACTACATCATTGTCGGTTTTTTACAAAATGAATCATACTTGCAAAATACACAAGTTTTGTCCGTATCTCTTTTTACTATTAGTTTTTAGTTTTCAATGCTCATAAAAATTTAAATGCTTTGAAATATATTTTCATAGCAAGACTCTAACGTAATTTACATAATACTGTAAATAAAAATAGTAATTTTGTAAATAAAATGAAATACAAATAATTTTCCGAATATATGTTTTTAAATTATACAAATGAGGTTATTAGCACAGCGCATATATCCATACAGAAAGCATGGTTAATGCGATGCCTGCATAATCATCCCCTTTAACCCAAGCTGCCAACAAGTACCCAATAGGAACTGCTGGGTGGACAGAGGCATTTCAACTTTATATGATAACCTATGATCGAAAATGTTATCAACACAGAAATAGGGCGTAAGGACTTCAACAAGGAGATTCTATTGTATTCCAATTTTCTCTATATTTTTTCCAATAAAAACGGAGTCAACAAAATGTGTCATATCAAATTTATGTTGAAGGGCGTGATGGATATTGCATAAACATCAGAATAAAGGTTTCGTTTTATGTTACACATATTGGATAATGGTTTCTTTCAGATTGATGTCTTGTCTTTTACGACTTTTGAAACTCCCTTGTCTCCAATGAGATTCATGTCAAGACATTGATACCGAATCATGATTTAAAAAAGACAACATTGTTGTTTTCACGTGCAGGTTTAATAAGTTGATTTATGCGTATATGCTCTCTATATGAAACGATCAAATTACAATGTTTTTGTCGAACAATTATCTTTATATACGGTGGTCTTGTCAGATATTACCATATTTCGATTTAGTCGTCTCGCTGGCACCTAAAAACAGCCAGTACCATACACATATACCCTTTCATCATTGTATGATTAATTTACACGATTCCTCCTGTAGACAGCAGAACTTTTTAAAAAGCTTGAAGCCCTTCATTCTCTCCCAACAGAGGTACCTCCGTCATAAATTTCTATACAACCTCTGTCTTAATTCGATGGTTTCTCGGTCTTGAGCACTTTCCCCTAGCGGGACAATATTACAATTTAAACTACCTGGCTATATTTCAGCAAATGAAAAAAACGAATGCATGAATGACACATTTGATGTCACAAAGGCATGTGCAATAAAACATTCGGAAAATGAGGCGTATGTGTTCTGTATTATAAAGACGACTCAAAGTGCAAGATGTATATTCGTATAAAGTTTAGCTTTTGGGAAGCCTACAGAAATAACTAAGGCGATTTGAATGATAAATTTTGAAACGGCGTCGCTGATTTCACAACTAAATTTGATTGTATCCAATCAGCGTTCTACATTTCATGCACAAGAAACCTTCGAATTAAGACAGAGGTTGTATAGAAATTTATAACGGAGCTATCTCTGTTGGGAGAGAATGGAAGCCCTTTTGATGCTAAGGTAAAGTTTCCAACTATCAGTTAAAGTGACACAGAGTATGTTTAATGAAGTTTGTAAATGGCTAAAATAGAGCCAAAATTTTATAGACCTGGGACAAGTTGAAATAGCCCCTTCTGAAGTTGCATCTTTATATCTTTCTCGTTTTCGATTGTAAATAAAAACGGCCATTTAAACGTTGAGAAGTCGAAATTCAGCGTCACATTTACATGCATATTAGTGAAATCTTACAAACCTTTATTGTTTTGCTGTATCTGCTATAAATAAGTTTCCAAAATTACGTTTTAGTCTTTGGCACGCTATTGTCAAGTTTTCTTTTTCTAGACATTTTTCCTGTTTCGTGTCACTATGCTAAGTGATAAGTATTGAGATGTTAATTTAAACATCCACTGTATGTCTAGAAAATACACCATTCACGAAGTTAACCATATTTGACACAGACAGCGTATTACGCTGTGCCCCTTTAAGTGAATTAAGGTTGAAAAATCATGACAGGATAAAGCCAACCAACAAATCTCATTCATACTGCTTGACATAACTTTATCAATCCTCACTTCAACTCGGGCTATGTAAACGGAATTAATACAATTCAAAATCTTACTTGAATATTGTGTACATGCATAAAGATCTAGAAAATGTTACATACTGAAACTTCACCACCATGCACTTGGTAAGTAAGCGGTTTTTAAAACTGAATTGATCCATGAAGGTCATCGAAATAAATATTTATAAATGGCTAGCAATTAATACCGATCCAGAAATTGTGGCCAGTGCATTGAATTATGATGCCTTGGCAGCCATCTGTCGTTGACCAATGGCTGATGCACAGCCCAATCTACAAATGACGTATCTCATTAATATAAGTCACCGTACCTACGTGTTTGGATGGAATTATGTCATCTCATTTAACTGTCTATCGTTCGACTGACAATCCATAGTTATTGCTATCCATTTAAGAACAGTTGAATTCAGCCAAAGCGAGCTGTTGAACTGGATTAAATTGCGAGGTCAAGTCGATTTTGATACATATTCACTTCCACATTTTCTTCTGGTCGCGCCCTGGGAAAGTGAAAGCCGGTTTACAAAAGCACCCTCCTTCCCACACAACCCTGGTGAAGTTAGGGGGGCAATAGAAATTGGAAGAACATTGGCTGGGTTCAACTCTAGCTTGTATAATGGATTTTGCAGGAGTTGGTTCTCTAGTCTCGTGCACAAGCCAGTCATCTTCAAAGTATTCACCCCCGGTTAACTGAATGGCGTCGTCGTCTTGGATCTGAATGTCCGGGGTCATGAAGGTCAATAAGGTGTCAACGGGTTGGAGTTGCTGACACCTAAAAAATAAGTGCTTTAATTGACTGTCTTTGAAGATACAGGTCACTGACTTCATTTGCAGTGTCTGAACAACAAAGGACATAGGGTAACCTAACCTTTGAACCTTTAGTCAAAATGTTCTTACTAAATCAGAACCGATCCTAAACCATTGAAATGGTACTCGTACTTTACTGTCAAAACTTTGGAACCGGTAGGTTCGTAAACGCTGTTGTTTCGTAGGCAAGGCGTGTTCTTAGATAGATCGAAACCTGGGTTCGTAACTGATCAAATACGAAAAACTGAGCTTCGGAACGTCATATCCTGGTAGTGGCATCAGCAAGATGCTAGGGGTCTATGCAACAAACATTTCTGAAATTGCCTTTGAACTCAAGTCAGAAAATCTTCAGGACTACCCACATCTGAAATTGAGTTCCCCCAAATATATAGATTAACACCTTTTGTTCATTTGAGACAGGGAAATTTATTCTCAAAGCTGATCCGTTCATGGTGCATTCGCTTTAAAACTGATTCTCTTGAAATAAAACAATGTCTTTCTTTTATTTTTATTTTCTTTAAATTAGTCTAAGAGACATGTTACTTTAACTTTTCTTTAACGCTTAGCATGAAAACTCACGTGCAGTTTGCAAGATTGATAGTAGTTCCCGGCGGGCAGATTAGTTGCGAGTCCTCGCACACACACTGGCACTCAGATTTGTAGAATATCTGGAATATATTCAATTCATATTTTTTACATTATTTAGTTGTTCGTAAAAATCTTCACTTGTAAGTATTAATGCCAGAAATGTAAACCACAATTAAAAAGATTGTAAAAGAAGTTTTGTCAGATATAAAATGAAATACGACATAGCTGTTGATACTTACTAAATTCCATAATGGTGCCTCATACTTGATTCGAAAAGGACCTTCATTACATTCACACAATCCCGGGAGTGAAAAATAGATGATTAGACCTTTTGCAGATGTTACATTTGACATAAACTAATGTTTATTTGGGACAATTTTAAGAAATGATTTTTCATAAAGAGTGAATTTGTTTTCACAAAAATTACCTCGTTAGGACTGTCCATTTACTGCATGGTTTCTGACTCTGTGTGAAGTTCTTTATAATAATTTCTCACGTTGACTCCCATATATTTTGTTTTACTACCAACTTTTATGTCATCAGATCCGCGTTAGGTATGCATCTTTTTTTATTAATATTTTAGATTGATTGATGGCTATTTTAAGTATGATCAATCGTACCACTATAAACTAGCATTAATATGTGTATATATTGGAAGTCATAATATGCACTTTCCATTCGTTTATCAATTTGCATTATTTACATCTTTACTTGTCGACTATGGCTAATATCATGTGTATTTTTATTCATTTCCAATTTGCCGCATTTTATCATGTAGCTTTTATATTTGCATTGATATGTTGTTTTCATTGACATTTACGTTTAGAAGACTTTTCCCTACTCATAATGATCTATTTGTTGTATATGTACCTCCGATATGAGGAAGACAGGGCTGATTTGTGCAGCCAGAAACACAACTTGCTGTGTGCTTCCGAGCTAAGCTAAGAACTGACAAGGTGGCGTACTTCGAAGTCCGCACTGACGCTTTATAAAGTTAGCTCTAGTGTTACAGGAAGTCTCCGGCACATGGCAACTAGAGAAACGAGCGGACTTAAACTCTTTGGGACAATTGAAGTTGGATTTGTTTAGGTTAATATTCCCTGTGTCTCTGTATCATTTTGGAGTATATGATCACTTTTGTAGAAGAGTCTACAGTTTAACCTTATCATTCCCATTCCTTTATTTAAATAAGCTCTGTAATACCTATCTAGAAATCTTATTTATTTATATCACCCAAGTAGTGATCTCCCTGGATTATCTAAAGCAACGTGTTATTGATGTTTATTCGTCCCTTTTTATCAACTATCTATCCACCCGCTCCTCAAGTCTCCTGTTACGTCACGTCAGTGTTGATCTCTACTGATTGATGACCTCACGATAACACGACAATTAACATTGTCCTGATTTCCGCAAACTACGCCAGAGTGTTTGCCAATCATTTATTCAAGGGTAATTGACTCTATTTCATTATTACTGTACCCTTTTATCGTCTTGTTTCAGTCTGCAAATAAACTATCCTAATCACCTATTACTCCTCTCTTACTTTTGTTGGCTTGATTATCATAATGTTTAATCGTTCTTGCTTGATAAACGGGTCTCATCATAGTTTAGATTTCGTAACACCGTGACACCATGGGTCACCTATATGTAGGCCTATTAATAATAAATAGGCAGGGAATTAATCATTTCAATCATGTTTCCATGAACTTTGATTACAGTGGTTGGATTCAACCAATAGACAGTTCTATAGGTAAGTACTAAGTCTGAAATAAATGTTATGGCTTTAAAGGGGGCACTTGGTTTGTTTGAACTCATTCTATCAGGAGTTTTCCTCTCAACAACGGTCTGAAAGCCGCCTTATTGCTCGTTAGAGACTCAGTTGTTTTGCAGTGGCATTTTACCATTTTTAAAACGGAGATAATAAGTTAGCGAGAAATTTAAATCAAAAATAATTTTGTCATCTTAACCTGGTGACTGTTGCAGTCCTTCTCCGTTATCCCGCACATGATTTCACACGCGTTGTGTTCCTCAACATCCACAATTCTGTATCCCTCCCATTCCATCATCAGGTGCGGAGTGTCTGAGCCCCACGTACGCACTTGCAGCACCTAGGGATTAAAACAATCTATAATAATAAGGTGTAATATTAAGCATGTTATTGTTATACACAACTTTGTCGCTCTTTTTCGATATCCTCTACTGATCGGAAAATAACACATAGGTTTACAGAAAAAAACTAAAATGTGAGAGAATGGATAGACCTTTTTTTAATGAGATATCAAAAGAGGTTTCTAAATTGTCATACATATTAATCGATCTAGTGTTACTTGCACATTGTAGTGCGGTTCATGATTTGTAAACCTTAAATTGAGCTTAGTCAAGACAATCACCCCTGGAAAAACAAATCTAGATTTCGAATGGAATGAACATCCCTCAGGTTCTGTTCTAAGGTTGCTATCCTATAATATCATTAATCATCAGTAATCATTAAAAATTAGTTGTTTCGAGACTGGATGTAAGACGAGATTTTATCTAGGTCGGAAATCCTACAATTTCAACACATAGAGGACTAAACAATATGTTTTACCAAAGAAGCACAGAATAAAATTAGATTTAAGTCATCCGGTTAGACATCCCTTGACCATTTCAGATGTACAAATAAAAATAAAAATTAAACTTGAAAATAATAATAATATCTAATATACTTGTTGCTATAAACACTTTCTTGCCCAATCGGGCACAAATATGACAGGTTGTAAGGCACAAGTGCACTCTGTATAGAGCTGCATGCCAAAAGTTTGTTCACATACCTGAATATACTAGTGAAAATATCATGTAATTTGAGATACCTTTGAGGTATCGTAGCGTTGCGAAAAAGAATCGTTTATAATTGAATTTTAAATGCAAGTATGCAGATCCATTCTTCTTTAAGGCAAATATTAATGGTACCCCCACAATTACCCGCAACAGTTTTCGCAGGTCATTGAAGTGACCAGGGCTCAAAAATCCGAAAACACTCATTTTTATTTTTCTCCATAAAATCCTTTATAAGTCATTAACTTCTTTAAAAAATTAGTCACGTATGTTCCTTAGCACAAAGTTAATGTGATAAAGTTGGTTTTTATCTCAGAGAGTCGATATGAAACATTTCATTTGACATTTAACGAAATCGATATTTCGAAAATATGACCCCTTCTGTCTATATCAATATGCCGAAATTCGAATTTTTGCAAGGGAGTCCAGATTCTTAAGTGAGTTAAATAATGGCTATTTCACACATGGACAGTGGATGATCCATTGTCAGTTTTGCTGAAGTTATTCTATTGACGTTGAAACGAAACCCAAATTACATGATATTTGCACTACGATTCAGTGGTAAGTGAACAAACTTTCGGTATGCAGCTTTACACAACATAACCACAAATACAGATTATCACTCGTTATTTCGAACGATCTGCACTCAGATAAAATATCTTATAAGTTTACTTACCTGTTCGGGTTATAGGAATGATTCTAAAACACCGGAAGAATTTAATGCAGTGTTCTATAAGAATTCGCATGAACTACAATACATGTATCTGAAATATTCAAATTTTCCTTACAATAAAAGAGCGAAACGACAGCCCCTATCTCAATCCAATAACAATGTCTTTATTGCATTTGGAAGTTAGTGTTGTCTTTAAGCATCGTTATACATGTTAAGCTATCTCCCAATCACCCTACTATCCCCTTTTCGTCCGATTACTCCAAATTGTAAAGAAAGGGACAATATCCACTAATGATGCTTATAGCCTATGCTATATATATGATCAAACATACCATGAATTGTCTAATGGCTGTTGCTGTTGGAACGCACTTTAGCATGTTGTTGGTGCAACAGCCTCCACAACGATGGACACGGGTAGCCGGTGGCCATGTGTAAACCTTGATGTTCTCGTACGGTCTACGGGGTATCTCTACCGTCGTCATTTGGGGCTTGCACACACTAGGTGTTGCTATCTCTGGCGTATCTTGAATATAAAGAAAACATGCGATATATTGTCGATCCCGATCCCATATTGTTAACATTTAGTGTTTACAACTTTATGAAACGAAGACGAACATTTGGTCATAAGTATAAATGACACTAGAAAGTGTGTTTGACTTTGAGTAAAACATAATTATGTATTACTTTCTTGGGTAATAATCTCTGTATGTTTGATGACAGTTGCACATATTGTAAATGATTTTATATCATATCCGTTACTCAAAGGTTAACTCAAACTGACGCTTTGAAAAAAATGTAATGATTAAATGGAAGCACAACTTTTTCGAACTCACCCATTCCGATATACACTTTGTCTCCATATTTCTGTAGGTCGGGGAAAACTGAAACAAATTATTGTATTGGAAATGTCAGTTGAGGGTATATCCCCTAGCACGGTCGCCTTAATGAGACTTGTTCTCTTTCAAAGATGTTTATGAACTACACTATCTATAACGAAATGGCTAGTATGAAAAATACACCTTCTATTATAATATGGTTGTGGCAGATAAACTACCGGGCTAAAGAAAGGTTTCACCGACTTCACTTGGCTAAGCACTAAAAACAAAGGCATATATGAGATTTTTAAAATTAAAAATAATTATTAAGCTTCTCTCAACAATTTTTTTATCACAATTAAAATTTTGAATAAGGAAGAATTTGTAATTATGCAACTTACGACTTTCAATATAAATTTTCAAAACTAAATATCTCCTTTGTTTGGTTAGCTTTGATTTAGTAATTATTTCCAATTGTTACAACAATTTTAGTTGAACCTCTCTCGCACTGAAGGCTTATTTAATCAAAACGTTATGGTATTGGATGAGAATACGTTGCCACTCTTTACATGTAATATAAAACGAAACGATTCATATGAACTTCCATAATCATCCGAAATAATACAACATAATGTAAATGAAACAACTTTTCATCCGACGAGGTCAAATATCTTTAAGAAGTTGACCGTTCAACGTTTTTTAAATATTCCTTTTCAACGAATTATCAAGTAGGCTTACATATAATCTCTTTCTCTATCTGGAATACCCAGAAAAATCGAGTTCTAACATATTTTTTATGAAAACAATATTATAATGTATATATCTAATATGATTAAGCTGTCCAAAAAAAATCTTTCTACCCCTTTCAGATCAAATGTGCTTATGTTGTTTTGTCATTTTGCATTTATGGTAAGTATTGAAGGTGAAAAGATCACTAATATATCAGTAAAATGTAGTAATTAAAAATCAAGTTTTGAATAAATACAAAGTCATAAAAAAATTCAGATACTAATATCAACTTTCCAACATTAACATTAAACAGTAAGAATTTATTTGTTTTTTGTGTGTGTGTTATTCATGTGTTGTTTAGTTTTTTAGGCTTCCTTGATGATGGTAATACTTTTATCGTTACAAAGATTTTTAAAGCGAGAGAGAGAGAGAGAGAGAGAGAGAGAGAGATCTAGAGAGAGAGAGAGAGAGAATGAAAGAGAGAGAGAGAAAGAGAGAGAGAGAGAGAGAGAGAGAGAGTGAGAGAGAGAATGAAAGAGAGAGAGAGAAAGAGAGAGAGAGAGAGAGAGAGAGAGAGAGAGAGAGAGAGAGAGAGAGAGAGAGATAGAGAGAGAGAGAGATAGAGAGAATGAAAGAAAGAGAGAGGGGGAGAGAGAAAGAGTCTGTATATATACAGACAGACAATTTATTCAGTAAAAGGCCATTGGCCCATAATACAGTCATAAGCAGGTAAACATTGCATGAGCGTTATAGAAAAGCACTAGAATTTCTTATTTTCCTAACTTGACATAAAAATAGACATAAATTGTTAATTAAATCTTAATGACATAAGATTAACAAAAGTGTATTGTGAAATTGGATGTTTAAGATATTTATCAAGAAATATTTTCCTTATATCCGAATAGGCTTTACAGTGGAGTATCACATGTATTTCATCTTCAATTAAATTAAGATTAGACTTTTTACAAATAGGGCAAAATCTTAAATCATAGGGGACATTGTTATATCTACCAGTCTCCGAGATAAGCTTACATTTTCCACACCTAAAATTTGACAAACAATTTCTTAAATGAAAAGGGATATCTAATCTTAGATATGTTTCAACATTAAGGAGAGACTTGAAAAGTTTATAATTAACACACATAGTTGAATTATGGAGAGATGAATGCCAAACCTGTGAGAGATTATCAGACAACCTTTGTTTAAAGACAGAAATAAACCCATTAATATCTCCAACATCCTGGGAAATCCAAACAAAACAAACCCAAATTGAAATAAAACACTTTTGATATGAGATGCCCATGTAATGGGACCTGATTCATCCAGAGAACAATAAATAAAAATGATGAGATAATCTATGACTTGGAAGCGTTAAAAGTCTACACCAAAGTTGATTGCCCTTGTCATATAATTTAGTTGAAGAGGGAATCTGCCACATTCACCAAGAACAACACTATTCAAGTAATAAATAAACTAGTTCAAGTAATAAATAGATGAAAAACGAAAGTCTGGAAATGATTTAAATCCCCGACCGGTTTCACACTATTCAGTGATCATAATGGGGTCTTTATGACGTTGCCAAATATATATATATATATATATATATATATATATATATATATATATATATATATATTAGTACAATCATTACCATTTTGGGCTTTATACATAAACCTTTTTGGCTCATCTACCTTTTTGGCTCACATTTGAGGAGCCAAAATAACATCGGGCTATTCAAATAAATCAAACACTTCTGAACATCTTATTATTAGCTAATATACTCTTTTGGTATTATTAGAGGTATATGGAATTGAAAATGAAAATTGTTGACAAATATTTTTTGGTAAAACTCATGAAAATATTTTCATGTATAATCTCGGTTTACCTTTTTGGCACACGGTATTTGATCAGCTAAATCTCGAGACTGAATGTATATAATGACATCCAAACTTTTAGCATATAATAGGCTCATTTACGTGATAGAATAAATGCAAAAACATATCGTTTATATATTCAAATAAGTTTTTCCAATTTATACATCCAGCCGCACTATCAGAGTTGGTCGCCGACCATTCTTGTCATTTGTCTCCAGTCGCAGCGCAGCGTAACAATTTCGGAGAACCACATATGATGCTAATAATTAAGTTGATATATTAGATCTAATGCATATCATTCTAGTACAAGGTACTAATTTAACTGCATAATGGGTATTTTTTTCTTTTGGTGATTTCATCTATTAAATAATACTGAAAAGTTTATCGTAAACACGATTTGAGCGAGCCGGAAGTGAACATCGCAAGCTTTCCATTTCAAGTGGCTGACTGGCTTTCATTTCGTTGCTGTTTCATGTATTCACAGTGAGTATACCAATTACTTTTTCAAATTTAAATATCTTAGTAATAAAATAGTTAGTAGCACTGACTTGACTCTGTCGTAAATCAGTAATATCACTGTTTTGGCCTTGCTTGTGTCACTTCGGCACAGTTGTACCTTCGTGTTACCTGTTTCCGTGGTATCAAGAAAAAACCTTCTACTATGAGCGTTTTTGCTGATAGTAACAGCTAGACACAAAGTGATTTCCATCATTCAATTTATGTTAATCAAAATGTTCTTTTCTTCCTTTGTTGAATTTATAGCTGACTTTTCAAAAACAGATACATGTCCATTTTTACTGAATTGGCGTCAGTCAGTGTCACCTGGTTTTCATTTTTTTAATTTTTACACGGTCAAATTATGAGAATACAACACTTGCCACAACTTCATATTCTACTGTCACTCTTTCTTATACACAGATTGATGGCCAAAGAGTAATTAATTTGAGATTTGGGGAAATAGGATTTTTCTTAAAGTAGCTGAGATAATTTTCTATACAATGATATAGGCTATAACATGAAACCTTTTGAGTATGGTTGCAGACCGATTTATCACCTTGAAAACAACTTATTTTGAAGTTTGGTTACTTGTTTTTATAGAACCGAAGAGTCTTGACTAAACATAATCTGTATGCAGAGAGAAACTAAATGATGATATGGCAAATGTTGGAACTTTACCTGGCTGTTTATTTACATTTTAATGAAACTTTGGCAACATGTTCAAAGCTACCGAGTCCAGTTTTCGATCATGTTGTGCTTTGCTGTCGTTTCTGACATTCCTTGACCAAATTATTCCTAAATTGCCATTTGTTTTTACAACGTGGCCCCAAGACGAATTCGAATGGCTGTAAAATCTCAACTCAATTATCATTGGCTGTAACAGATGCCTCTGATTATAAACTAATTTTGATAAAAAATAAACATCAGCAAGTAAGTTTATTGACTAGTTTCTATCTAAAAACCGATCAAAATCAATCATGAATATGTAAAAAGGAACATCAAAATTTTATTGAAAATGTTTGATACTGAATTAGCCAATTGAAAGACGTGTTATGTAGCGCATGGCATTACGTGACACATTGTGTCAGAGGGAACATGTCAAACTGAAACTGTTGACTTGATCGTTTTCAAGTTAGGTAAATTTGAAGTCTGCCGCAACCAAATTGATCTGGTAAGCTTTTCCCAAAATATTGTTATCACCTGCAACCAAATTATTATTAGCCAAGACATGAAAAATGATGAATATTTGATGAAAAATAATGTGGTTGCAGTTTCCTAGAAGGGACTACAACCAAACTTGAAAATCACTCTATTTTATGATGATTTTCCATTTTGCAACCAAACTCAAGGATGCCTAATTATACAATATGTTACAGTCACTTATTTCAGCTTTCAGAATATCTTCATCTGAACTATTTTCAAGGACTAGGTAGCATTTTATAGACGTTTTAGATACCCCGTCATTCGGACCCCTAAATTAATCTTAGGCCAGATTGATAGTGAAAAATAGCCTTTAATTTAACATTAACACATTTTGAAAGTATTTACTTAGTCATGTAATTATTTTATTTTCACAAATATTGAACATAAAATGTCATATTTCTGGTCAAGTAAAAAAGTCATTCTTCTGCTCAATGTCTATTTGGCATTGGAAACCTATTAGTCACAAAATGTCTTGTATTAAATGTGGCTAAAGATTTAATGTGAGCAATCCAAGCAATGTGTAACTGTTCGATTAATAACTTGCTTTCTTTGCACCAGAAAATCCCACAAATTAACCAAAATATATGTAAGAAATAAGCATTCTATCATTTCACTTATTTATCAATAGAACAGATTACACCCCAATGTCAGGTGATTCAGGATAAGATCAATATAGCTTTACAGGAAAATATTGTTTGAAAAAAGTTGATAGCGATTATACTTTTAAATTCAAACATAAGTTTTCTTCAAAAATAGTAATACATGAAAAGCATAAAACTTTATTTGATTTTCATCACTGAAGAGAATTGTTAAATAGAATTAGATGGATGAAAAAATTACCATTTCCTGCTTGGGTCCATGTAAAACAACCTATAGCTACAGTTTCCTAGCCAGATAGGCTAATAGATAACCTGATGTTGCCTTTTATAATTTCGATAAAAACTGGGAAAAGAGGTTATATAGTTACAGCTCTGCAGCTAAGAACAACCCATCAATAAAATAACTGCTGACTGGTCATGACCAGTAAGAGGTTAACTTAATCATTTGTATATACTGTGAAATAGGTGACCATGAAAACAGGTTACTTGAGGGTACATAGAGATGCAGGATTTATGCCAGTAGATATCAAATCTGTTGAAAACATCATTGCTTCTATATCAGAAACCTTTAAGACATAAATCGAATTGATCATTGTAGTCCATGATCACAAATATTTGTAACAAAGACAGTGTTTCAGTTCTCACTGTTACTCAGATTATTTACCCCCTCAATTTCAATTTGTCAGCAAAGGCAAGCTATAAAGACCAAAGATGTGGCTTTTAGTGTTGATAATTCTTTTAGCGCTCCATATCTTTATGAAAAGATATGGAAAAACATATATTATTGATAAATTTGGGTTTCATTGTTTAACACAAACTTGACCTTATGTTGATATTTTTGTTTTTTACAGGAAAAAAGAAGGTTTGGGCCTCAGTTTAAAAATTTGATGGTAAAACAGCGCAATGGTAAGTCTTATTGGTAAGTAATTTCACTTTCAATTATAATGTGAAGATTTGACATTTTATTTTTCTAAACTACTGCTTATAGTTTGACTAAAAGATGTCTTAACGGAGGTAACATTTGATTTTTATTTCAATGGTATATTTATTACTATATGGGAAGATGGACCCATAATGTAAAATTATATGTATGACAATGCAGTAAATGGTAATTATAGAAATTTTGTGAAAAGGTTTATTTAGGTATCTTAGAGTAAGACCATCACATTTTGTATCAAGATAACTTTTGATTTGTTTTACTAAGACAGGTTTCAGAAAAATTAAAAATAGTTGATAAATCCCTCATTTATTCAGACTTTTAAATATAAAATGGTTGTAACAACTAGAGTTGTGTTTTACAGTTTTTTCATGAAACACATATTTAATTATTTAAGAACATGCACTGACTCAGGATCTCTATATTTAGTTATTACGTTGGATAATTGTTTGTTGGTTTTTTGGATGAGGGGAGATGAAAGAAGTCTTATGATGGTTGGTGTGAGTGGTGTGAGTACAATGAGATATCTTGTTCTGACATTAGTTATCAAACATTGCAGGAATTAACTGGCCGCTGACTTGCATTGACCTCGGTCAAAGAAGCCATGGGAAAAATGTTAGTGTTGGCTGTATGAACGTGAAACTATTATTCTCCAGGTAAGTCAAAGCATATCTATTGTAATGATTTTATTCTATAAAATGTTATCTTATAATTGGCTAATGGCATTGATTCTAGTCTTCAATTATCCATAAACCTTTTGCTATCCTTTGAGATTATGCTGTATTTGCCTTTTTAAAAAGAACAAAAAGCCTAATAGATCTGAAGGAATGTGAACAGACTTCTTAGCCAAAGCTATTGTAGAATGAAAGTCTTTAAAATCTATTTAATATTTTGCTGCAGAAGGTGGAGGCCTGGAAAGTGTAAATGTTGTGTGGTGGTCACAATAAAGGTAATCAATTTTATGATATGGGACTATGCGGTTACCTCCTTAAGATATAGAGGATATTTGACATTTATCGTCGAATACCATGGATATTTCATCGAGTGAAGTAGAAAATTACATTTTCACGAGTGGCGTAGCCACGAGTGTAAATATATGATTGTTTACTTCCCGAGATGAGATGTTCATGGTTTTCGACGAGAAATGTCAAATGTTCTATTTATTATGTTTCTCAAAACCTCGTAAATTACCCTAACTATATGAATGGAGAAGCTAGTGCAGCCGTTGCTTGGCGTCATTCAATTGTTTCATGACCTCACAGACGACGTCATATGATTGTTGCATCATTTCACTGAGTAGAATACCTCTTTATTTCACTCAGTGAAAAAACGGGTTTGATTTTCACCGATAAATGGCATATTTTACCATTCGAAATATAATAAATATAATTATTTACCTCCAGAGCAAAAAGCAGGAAGTGCTTTATAGGACTGTTTATTGTATATCTGTTGGCCCTGAGGTTCACAATGAGGGCTACAAAGACCACAGGAACTGTGCCACTGAACTGTGGACTTGATTACCAATAAGGCAGTTAAACTTCTGCTGACAGATGTATTCTACTGAATTAGTTTGCTTAATAGTAAATATTATACAGTCTGTAGATCTACAGAGTAAATGATTTAATTTCCTGCTCATTGGGCTTATAAGGCTTAATGAGCTTATTGTTTTGGCCACCGTCAATCCTTCGAACTTGAAGCAAGGCAATCCAAATTTTTCTAGGGTTTTTAAATTTGCACCTGGCGCCTTGAAATTGATCTTTTGGGTCTTTTATACCAAAAATTATTTAGAAGCTGAAGTTTTCAGAATGACATGATTTTTTTATTGATACTTTTTAAAATTATTGTCTTCAGCATGTATTATTATATGTAAAATATACAAATGTGCATTATTATTATTATTATTTGTTTATTATTTGTCTGGCCTCTAAAGCCAGGTAGTTTTAGGGCATTGCCAATCTTCTTGGGTCTCTTTGGCATTGTCTGTCAAACTTTTCACAATTTTTGTGGCAGCTATTTTCACGGGATCATATTAAGAAACCAACTGGTATATGAAGCTCACATTTTTAGACAAAGTTTGTACATTGGTCTTGATTGTCCCTCAAATAGGCGGGAAGATTGTTCATCCTTGAACCTTTATTTCACTTCTCTCCAAGTAATGCTAGGAGACTCAATTCACCATCATCCTCAAATCAACATTAAGATAGTACCAAAATCCAGCTTTGCTGCTCATACACGCTTTGTTTTTCCCTCAATCACTTGATATCACCCTTCATTACACATTTTTTCAACATCAGCTTCTTCTCATTTGCACATTTATGCACCAAGTTTCATGCACATTTTTGCGAGGTACAAATTCAAAGCTGGATGAACTGGTACACATGGTCAAATGATTATGAACAATTATTCTGCTATTGCTGTATTCCCAACTAGGTGTTTGCACGTTTTCATATGGCCACCAACGGTCATTTACCAATAGATTTTATGGGTTCTCTTAAGTGCTTTTGGTTGTGTACTGCTACTGTACACCAGAGGTGGTGACAATACTGAATCAGTGTGCGCACATACTTGACTCCAATTCACCCACATTAAGCATTTTCTATTCAACTTTCATTGTGTTGTTTTTTTAGGTCAATGGTGGATAGTGAACTGAAGATCTTATGAAACCTGAACGAGTTGCTTGTCCTCATGGATGATAATCTAACACTGTGCAGATAAATTTGGGGTCTATTCCAGGCCACAGGTCATCAGGATATCTTTATCAGGCTGAATGCATGAGTTCTTAAAACAACGATCAAGTTGGGTAAGTTTTAAACAACCGAATTGTGGATACTATTCTAATGAGATTGGCCCAATGCTCAGTTGTTGGGGATTTCATCTTTATAAGTAAGGATTTGTATGGTGGATGAAATCTGATTGATGTGCTCTCACTACTCAAGAAACAATAATGGCAGATTTCTTTTTAGAGACTTATTATGTTACATGTTATTATTGAGGAAGATTTTTAGATGACAAATGATATTTAAACCTGTTATCTTCTCTAATCTAATATATCAACGTCTGTTGGTTATGATTAAAATATCATCTGCAACCCTTGGATACTTGTAATGTTTTAGCTCATCTTGCCTGATAGGCCAAATGGGCTTATTAAATGTCATGGCATCCAGTGTCCAGCGTCTGTGAGCTTTTCACTGTTTTATCTACTTCTACAGAACCATTGGCTCAGAAAAACCTGAGATCTTGGCTGCAGACTCCTTGACTTATGAGGTTTTTACTTTACAGATTTGGTGATCCTGTGACCCCTAATAAGTGCCACTAGGGTCATGCCCTAAAACCTATTTTCATCTTTTTCTCTGGAAGCAAGAGGCCTGAAACTTTGTGTACAGACTCCTTAGCTGATAAGATTCTAATTTATCAATTTGGTGACCCTGTGACCCTTTATTTAGGCCACAGGGACCCTGCCCTAAATGCCTATTTTCATCTTCTCCAGAAGCAAGAGACCTTTTTAGTGGAAAAACAGAGATTCAACAGCACATCTAACCATCAAACTCCCCCTGAAAGGCTTTTAATCTTTTTCATTTATATGTAGGCCGGATTGGGTGTCCGACTGACAATTATCATGTCAATGTTTAATTTTTTTAACTTACAAGTTACATTTGCATGTAATGCATTGAACAAATAATGTTCAGTCTATGTCTTATAGTATAGTAGTACGCGGTATAGTTTGTAAATTACATTTTTTATGTCCTTGCATAAAATCCTGTTCACATTGTCCAATTCAGGGCTGTAAGGATCAGAATGTGTAAATGACTGTTGGTATGGTAGTTTGAAAAAAAAATTCAGATGTTTTCAGCTGTTTTAATGTATTTAGTGATTACTTTCAACTCCAGTTCATATTTCAAATGGTTGTAACAAATGGTTGTAACATGTTTTTATATTTCAATTTCTTGCGTAAAAGTGTGAGTGATTAATGGTATGTTGAAAATTAAAATTCATTATCATAATCAATTTATATCACGACATTTTCAGCTTACTCTGTCTGTTTGTTACTATTGATGTTTATTTACTTACTTTTTCAAACTTAAAAGTTTTATATTATTTTTAGAGTTAGGCGATTTTGTCATGGACAAGATGCAGGACTCAACCTCTAGTGACTGCTTGCAGGCCTGGCCTTCCTTTCACCCAACTCTACTCAAGAAACAAAGTGACATTGCAGGTTTGGGAGAAAAATCTACTATTATTTTCATTTGTAAGTCAGTTGTGTCTTCAATTGGCTAGTAAGACCTGAGGAGCAAAGGGTGTGGGATGTTGTCATTCCGACAAAGTTTGCAATTGGCAAAAAACTCTATTGAGTTCTCACAGGGGGGAGGCTGGGGCCATCCTCTCAAGACCTTTTCGGCATCTGTCTGTACGCATGAGGATTATAATTTATATACTTGTGTGATGGGGATTCTGTTATATAGATTTGGTGAAACCATAATCCCTTAGGGCCACAGGAACCACGCGACCATTATCATAGGTTGATGAGTAAGGAAGGCAAAAGGCAAAAGTTGAAACAGATTTCATCTGAGATATAATCCTAAGGGCTTGTGAGCCAAAAAGGTAATATATATGCTATAAGTAAGACCTACTTGTAATTTTGAATTCTTATGGTAATTGTGATACTTATCAGTAGAGTATAAATGATTTGTTTGGACTGGAAGAGATTGTAAAAAAGCATAATTTGGAACAGATCTCAACTGAGATGTAATCCTAAGGGCTTGTGAGCCAAAATGGTAATATATATGCTAGAAGTAAGACCTACTTGTAATTGGGTCCTTGTGGTAGCTGTGATACTAATCTGTAAAATGTAAACTGATGTCTTTGGACTGGGAGAGAGTGTCAAAACTCAAAAGGCAAAAGTTGGAACAGATCTCATCTGAGCTATACTCCTAAGGGCTTGTGAGCCAAAATGGTAATATATATGCTAGAAGTAAGAGCTACTTGTAATTGAGCTCATGTAGTAGTTGTGATACTAATCTGTAGAATATAAACTGATGTCTTTGGACTAGGAGAGAGTGTCAAAAGGCAAAAGTTGGAACAGATCTCATCTGAGCTATACCCCTAAGGGTTTGTGAGCCAAAATGGTAATATATATGCTAGAAGTAAGACCTACTTGTAATTGGGCCCTTGTGGTAGCTGTGATACTAATCTGTAAAATGTAAACTGATGTCTTTGGACTGGGAGAGAGTGTCAAAAGGCAAAAGTTGGAACAGATCTCATCTGAGCTATACTCCTAAGGGCTTGTGAGCCAAAATGGTAATATATATGCTAGAAGTAAGAGCTACTTGTAATTGAGCTCATGTAGTACTTGTGATACTAATCTGTAGAATATAAACTGCTTCTTTGTGACTGGGAGAGAGTGTCAAAAGGCAAAAGTTGGAACAGATCTCATCTGAGATATAACCCTGAGGGTTTGTGAGCCAAAATGGTAATATATATGCTAGAAGTGAGACCTACTTGTTATTGAGCTCATGTAGTAGCTGTGATACTAATCTGTAGAATATAAACTGCTTCTTTGGACTGAGAGAGAGTGTCAAAAGGCAAAAGTTGGAACAGATCTCATCTGAGCTATACTCCTAAGGGCTTGTGAGCCGAAATGGTAATATATATGCTAGAAGTAAGAGCTACTTGTAATTGTGCTCTTGTCGTAGTTGTGATACTAATCTGTAGAATATAAACTGTTTCTTTGGACTGGGAGAGAGTGCCAAAAGGCAAAAGTTGGAACAGATCTCATCTGAGATATAATCCTAAGGGTTTGTGACCCAAAATGGTAATATATATGCTAGAAGTGAGACCTACTTGTAATTGGGCTCTTATGGAAGTGTTGATATTAATCTGTTGAATGTAAACTGATGTCTTTGGACTGGGAGAGAATGTCAAAAGGCAAAAGTTGGAACAGATCTCATCTGAGATATAATCCTAAGGGTTTGTGAGCCAAAATGGTAATATATATGCTAGAAGTAAGACCTACTTGTAATTGTGCTCTTATGGTAGTTGTAATATTAATCAGTAGAATATAAACTGCTTCTTTGGACTGGGAGAGAGTGTCAAAACGCAAAAGTTGGAACAGATCTCATCTGAGATATAATCCTAAGGGTTTGTGACCCAAAATGGTAATAAATATGCTAGAAGTGAGACCTACTTGTTATTGAGCTTATGTAGTAGTTGTGATACTAATCTGTATTATATAAACTGCTTCTTTGGACTGGGAGAGAGTGTCAAAAGGCAAAAGTTGGAACAGATCTCATCTGAGCTATACTCCTAAGGGCTTGTGAGCCAAAATGGTAATATATATGCTAGAAGTGAGACCTACTTGTTATTGAGCTCATGTAGTAGTTGTGATACTAATCTGTAGAATATAAACTGCTTCTTTGTGACTGGGAGAGAGTGTCACAAGGCAAAAGTTGGAACAGATCTCATCTAAGGTGTAATCCTAAGGGCTTGTGAGCCAAAATGGTAATATATATGCTAGAAGAAAGACCTGTTTGTAATTGAGCTCTTATGGAAATTGTGATACTAATCTGTAGAATATGAGCTGCTTCTTTGGACTCGGAGATAGTGTCAAAAGGCATTATTTGGAACAGATCTCATCTGAGATGTAATCCTAAGGGCTTGTGAGCCAAAATGGTAATATATATGCTAGAAGTAAGAGCTACTTGTAATTATGGGCTTTTTTGGTAGCTGTGATACTAATCTGTAGCATATGAACTGTTTCTTTGGACTAGGAGAGAGTGTCAAAAGGCAAAAGTTGGAACAGGTCTTATTTGAGATGAAATTTTAAGGGCTTGTGAGCCAAAATGGTAATATATATGCTTGAAGTAAGAGCTACTTGTAATTATGGGCTTTTTTGGTAGCTGTGATACTAATCTGTAGCATATGAACTGTTTCTTTGGACTGGGAGAGAGGGTCAAAAGGTAAAAGTTGGAACAGGTCTCATCTGAGATGTAATTCTAAGGGCTTGTGAGCCAAAATGGTAATATATATGCTAGAAGTAAGAGCTACTTGTAATTATGGGCTTTTTTGGTAGCTGTGATACTAATCTGTAAAATATAAACTGTTTCTTTGGACTGGGAGAGAGTGTCAAAAGGCAAAAGTTGGAACAGATCTCATCTGAGATGAAATCCAAAGGGCTTGTGAGCCAAAATGGTAATATATATGCTAGAAGTAAGAGCTACTTGTAATTATGGGCTTTTTTGGTAGCTGTGATACTAATCTGTAGAATATAAACTGTTTCTTTGGACTGGGAGAGAGTGTCAAAAGGCAAAAGTTGGAACAGGTCTCATCTGCGATGTACTCCTTAGGACTTGTGAGCCAAAATGGTAATATATATGCTAGAAGTAAGAGCTACTTGTAATTATGGGCTTTTTTGGTAGCTGTGATACTACTCTGTAAAATATAAACTGATCCTTTGGACTGGGAGAGAGTGTCAAAAGGCAAAAGTTGGAACAGATCTCATCTAAGGTGTAATCCTAAGGGCTTGTGAGCCAAAATGGTAATATATATGCTAGAAGAAAGACCGGTTTGTAATTGAGCTCTTATGGAAATTGTGATACTAATCTGTAGAATATGAACTGCTTCTTTGGACTCGGAGAAAGTGTCAAAAGGCATTATTTGGACAGATCTCATCTGAGATGTAATCCTAAGGGCTTGTAAGTCAAAATGGTAATATTTCTGCTAGAAGTAAGAGCTACTTATAATTGGGCTTTTGTGGTAGCTGTGATACTAATCTGTAGAATATTAACTGCTTCTTTGGTCTAGGAGAGAGGGTCAAAAGGCAAAAGGTTGAGCAGATCTCATCTGAGATGTAATCCTAAGGGCTTGTGAGCCAAAATGGTAATATATATATAAGGGAGTAAGAACTACTTGTAATTGAGATCTTGTAGTAGTTTTGATACTTATCTGTAGAATGTAAACTGATCTCTTTGGACTTGGAGAGAGTGTCAAAAGGCAAAAGTCGGAACAGATCTCATCTGAGATGTAATCCTAAGGGCTTGTGAGCCAAAATGGTAATATATATGTAAGATAAATAAGTAAGATCTACTTGTAGTTGGGCTCTTGTTGTAGCTAAGATACTAATCTATAGAATATAAACTGCTTCTTTGGACTTGGAGAGAGTGTCAAAGGGAAAATGTTGAAACAGATCTCATCTGAAATATATACATATTGAACCAAAATGGTAATATATATGCTAGAAGTTTGACATACTAGCAATGATTCCTTTTCTAGTTTTGATTTGTAATTTCTTTTGTACTTTGAGAGATTGTAAAATTGCATAATTTTGAACAGACCTCTTCTGGATAAGATCTGAAATTTCACTGATTTAACTTCATGTTCTGTTTCAGGAGATCATAGTGGCAACTTCAGTGGAAACGATCAAGGCCTGTGCTCTTGTTATTGGTTGTCTTTTCCAATACTTCTGTCAACAAGAGCCTCATCAAAATGCATGTAAAAAAAAATATACAGATTTCTGTGTTTGCAATAAAAAATAATCAAATCATTTATGTCTTCTGTTTCAACATGTCTGTGAACATTTTGTTACATAAATTTGTTGAAATCATTGGCTTTAGATATATAAAGGTCAATCAAGCATAAGGCTAAGCCAAAAAAGGCATATCTGTGATGTATTAAGTTTGATTAAGCAATTATTGAAAAGGGAAATATGCTCATGGCAAACTGACTTTCCGGCTGTCAATGTATGAAATTCAAGAATTCAAATCCTGCCAGAGGCTTTGTCTGCAGTAAGGAACTGTTCTACACCCATTGAGTTAGGTGCAATACTGAATTTCACTGCACTACCACTAATGGTTTGCTAGTTCCAGCAGATGCACGATGCTTGCAGGTTTCACAGGCTTCACCGCATTGCATGGCCACCATGATGTGGGCTTTCTCCCTCCAATAATATTAGCAGCCAAAGAATAAGTGAAATACTCTTGAATAGGTGGTTATTACCTAAATGAGTATTAACTTGGTGAATGTCACTAGATTTTTTGGGGGGAGAGAAGGAATGATGAATATTTTACCGTAGGATGTAAAACGGCACATTTTTGAGATTTTTATGCAAACAATTAGGTTTAGAACAATTTATATATGAAAGAAATAATAGAATCTACTGGAATAACTATATTGTGCTTATTTACATGGTGCCAAAACTGTAATATATATGCGATAACATGGTGTGCCAAAAAGGTAATAATTTTGCCAAGAGCCAAAATTGTAAATTTTGCTTGAACAAAAATGCCTAACAATTTTGGCTCCACCTTTTTGGCTCACAAAAAATATAATTCTCATAAAAAATTCAAAAATAACAATTAACTGTTCAAAACCACTTTTTATTGTTAGCTAAATGATAATTAATATTTTAACTGTCTTGAATAAGTCATTTTGCAGCTAATAAAAAATGAGCCAAAAAGGTAACAATTTTGCTATATGGTCAAAAAGGTAATAATTGTACGTATATATATATATATATATATATATATACCATTTTGTAAATAAAAAACTTCAGAGGACACTTGCTGCAGGTGTCATTGTAATGACTGGAGGGGTCGCATTTCAACTTGTTAACAAGTCTCTTCATCAGACTGTTGAAAAAACTTGTCAACAAGTCGAAATGGGACGCTTCCATTTCATTTCGACTTATTGACAAGTCTATTCAACATTCAGTCATTAAAATGAAACCTACGGCATGTGTCGTCTGAAATATTTTATTTTTTATCATACATTTACTTCACCCACGACCTCCTTATCTTATATATACATGTATATGAAAATAGTGCATATTTTAGAAATTCCTAATCAACACAATCACATTGACTTAGTTCACGGGAACAAAGATGATTTGTGTTTAAAGCTGTTGATCATTTCAAATGGGTTTTGTACATAGTCAAAATGAGAGTTTTCGTCATTTTGACCTATCCATTGTGTTACAATAAACTATTTGGTATGATATGAGATAATGTAAAAGTACAGTGGATCTTTATTCTGTATCGAAAATTCCGCATTATCAGTTTCTATTTCCAATGCCTCAAAGCCATCCAAAATTACATGATATTTGCATTAGGACATAAATATATTAAAATTTTGGTATGCAGCTGTAGGTGCGCCATAAGCATGAGTTCAAGGAAATTTGCGTTAAAGCGTTCAGAAAAGTAAATTCTAATATAACATGTTTCATCTACTGAGAGTTGTGTTGGTGATGTTTTTGTTGATACAGTAAACCCTGGTTATAATGCCACCATTTATCCAAGAGAAAATATGGCACTATATCCAGGTTGGCATAACACCCAGGTAAGGCATTTAGAAACATATTTAGTTGCCATGAATTTGTCATGATGAATTGGTGTAGACGTCACTACTTAAAGAAGTGATGAGTTTTGCCAATTAATTTGAAGCAAGTAGAGTGTCAATTAAGCAGTTTATGCCTAATAACCACCCAAAAATGTACCTATACAACACTTTTGTTCCAGAAAGAGCTGGCAAATGGCACTATATCCATTTTGGCATTTTAACCAGTGAAAAAAAAGTCAGGAAATCCGTTCTGGCATAAACATGGCATTATATCTAGTTTGTCATTATAACCAGTGGCATTATTACCAGGGTTTACTATTTATAAAAACGATGTGACTGACCATCAGACGGTTTCTCTAGACCATTGCCACTTGGGGAAATTATCCAGACCTTCTCGAACAGCTCGTCAATACTCTTGACGGTCGAGAATAGTCGCGCCTGCTGGAAGTTCATCTGGGGCGACACCTGAGGGCCAGAACATATATAATAGTTAATGTGGAACGTAGCAACAAGCGAACAAGCGTTCTGGGACTTGTAAAAGATAAATGAGTTCTTCCGAAACGAAACTTATGTTTTATGGATGACTAAAATACAGCTTTACTTGCGGTTTTAGCTAGGTGTTACGTTCTTGAACAGAGGGTTATTCTTAAACGAATGTCATTATACATTTACACATGTACAATTTTAAATTTCAATAGTTTTTTAAATAAAAAAACTTCAATCCTTCGATCACGTCAAAAAGTGAAATTCAAAATTATAAAAAAGTCCTGAAATGAAAATGTTTTCAGTACAATCGTTTATGTATCCTTCAACAACGTGTTAGCATCATTATTGAATCATACCTCATCATAATAATGATCCCTGATCAAACGATTCATTTACCTAAGAGATAATACCCCTTAGTTAGATGTTAATTTACCTGTAAGAAATAGTATGCTAAACGAATAGTATTCTGAAACTAAGACACCAGGTGGCTTTATTGATACATACGCTCGAAACCTCTCTTTCTAAAGAGGTATTATTTTCAGGTTATAAACTCACTTGAAGAGGATATTAAAATGCATAATCAATATTCAGATCTAATAGGTAAATTCTTATATTAAACTGTGGAAGAATAAACTATTTTGAAGGATTTATGTCCAAATTTTAGTATTATGAACATACTATCAGGTACTTAGTAGAAACTTTAAAAACGAATGTTGGTCACTATAGAAGTTAACAATATTTCAATATCTCCACCTCGTTATTTGTTTAATCCACTTATGTACTTTCCTTGAACAATAATGTATTTAACTTGTATATATCAAACCTATTAATTCTAAAGACACCGTTCATTTACAATCCATTGTTATGCTTCTTATACATTCAACTTTCATATGTTCTGAACTTGTATTTAAAAATAAATCTTTATTAAGTTCATCTTCTGTATAACAATATTTATATTTGCATTGACATAGAGAACCTGAAATATCCATAGTTGTTCTGGAAAGAAAGAAATATATCGTCTTTTTTAATTTTCCAAACGCAAAAGTGGTAAGTCCATTTTGTATAAACGCCTAAGTGATTGAGATAATAGCTTCTAAACAATTCCATGAGCCCTTTAATTTGTTTTGCATGGTTCTTTTACAGACAAAACTGTGACAGAGTTCCACCAGCATCATTTCTTTACAAAAGCAAAGTATCTATTAATTGAACAGAATTGTGTAAGATTTGTAAATGATTTCTAGCCAAAAAGATGAAAACAAAAACATACCTGTATGAAGCACAACCCAAAAACCGTTACAATCCCATTAATCATTTTGATATACATGATTGCGTTTGCACCTAGGCTCGTGAGTAAAGGGGCTGATATACCACACCATCAATATGTCCACAGCTTTTATACACCGATCGTGAGGTACAGCGAGTTCAGGGGTCAAATGCTAGAAAGGAATATGTTGCTGGGTATTTGGGAAACGCTCTCAGCTAAAAGAACAGCGGGATAATTGTTGTTATTGTAAATTCAAAAAAAAAACTGTTTCGAACTTTTTCTTGTTAGATAACACATATTTGAAGAAAGAACATTGTTTTAGAAAGGCAGTGTTCTAATTGTAGGCTTAATTACAGTAAGATGAGTTGAGTGTTTATAAGTCGATGATTATCGGATGTTTATCAAGTAATTCAAGACAAATTAAACATGGTTTATTCATTTTTGGTCGAATATGCTAACTTAATTTTTGTAGTTTTGCGTATCAAGAAAATGTTCGATCACATTTATCATTTGTTCTAATGAAAATAATATTTCTCTCTTTCTCAGTGTGTGTACGTTCGGACGACGTTCTTCCTCCGATTGATGCAAAGATATGTCATCAGGAAAGAAACCGGAAGTTGACAGCTTGCAGCTAACCATGCCGAAATATTCTTGCGTTTAGCCGACCCATCACGAATGTAAGAAGAGGTAGGCAGGCTGGGCGCTCTTGCAAACAAATGTTCGAATTAGTTCAACTTTAAGGAACGTCTTGAGCTTTACTATATAATGTTAACGCAAGATTTGACATAGACAGATGTCTGCTGTATTGCATTTTAATAGCGAGTACAAACGGCATGGGGAGTTCACGCCTTTTTTATTCCCTCACTGCCATTAACCACAGGGACGTGTATCGCCGAAAATTATAATGATAATAATATATAATGAAAAAAGGTATCTCTTCTTCAGGATTTTGGCGTACTCTTTTCGATTTCTAAACAGTGTAGCTCGGTCAAAAGTGAACAGATTTTGATTTTTTTTTTTTTACATTCGATCGAAAGAGGATTTATCAGGCTTCATTTGTATTTATTGTTCTATTAATCTATATTGAATTTCCGAGTTGATTTCGTCCCGGAACAAAATGAAGGGTCTGAGGGCGTTATATCCCTTTAGTATTTATAAAGAAGCGATACCATTTTTTATTTCATCATAATTATTATTATTATTATTATCATTATTATTATTATTATTATTATTATTATTATTATTATTATTATTATTATTATTATTATTATTATTATTATTATTATTATTATTATTATTATTATTATTATCGGCGATGCACGTCCCTGTGCCATTAACATTACAGTACATTTACAACTTTATCCTCGGTTGCACTTATGAACACTTGTTTATTGCTCCTAAAAAGATATTTGACCAGTGTTTCATTTGATATTTAGGCTTTTTTGGAACTCTCCTTTAAGAGAGACAAATATTTTAGGCTAAATGGCGGCATCGTCATGTTTCCATCTAGGTTGGAACAACTTATCTAGGCAAGGCAAATCTTACGCCCACCATAAAGTGAGTATTATCCCCAAACCATTGTTAAAGGGTTTTACCCATTAATAGACATAATACATACTGTTTCTACTTAAACATATTCTTCTTTTTGTAAATCTGTGACCTAGTATTCTGGCTATAGGCCATACTGCCATGTTAAGTTAAACGGCGGTTTTCCATGAACAACATTTGCTTGTAAATCCTATTCAGTGTCATAGTGTATAAAAATAAAAGGTTCATGTAACAAAAGTATAACTTAAAATGAGTTTTTGTTATGTTGCAGTTCTGTTACCCGCTATCAGCACGAGTTGATGAGAAGAAATTATTAAAGGTTTCTAATGGGTTAACATGTTGATATCTTTCTTGAAATACAAAACATTACACTTTATTTAGTTCAGTTACTACTTTAAAGAAAACTCGATATTTAGAACAAATGACACTAACTGAGGGCATGATTATTTATTAGCGGTCATTCAGTTAGGACCTTAATTCAATAAGTAAAGGTTTTTAATGGGTTAACTTGCTGTTATTTTTCTTGAAAGAAAAAAACAGTAATCTTCATTTAGTTCAGTGACTACTTTAAAGAAAACTCGATATATAGGAAAAATGATACTAAGGACATGATTCTTTATTAGCGGTCAATCAATTAGGGCCTTGATTAAATAATCAAAGGTTTCAAATGGGCTAATTTGCTGTTATTTTTCTTGAAAGACAAAACAGTACACTTTATTTAGTTCAGTAACTACTTTACAAATGACACTAACTAAGGACTTGATTATTTATTAGCAGTCAATCATTTAGGGCCCATGCGCATTTGTCGCTTCCACTTAATCGATAAACAGGCCGGGAAATTGGGATCAAGGTATGATATTGTTTCGTTTTCATTTCATTGTTGACGAGAAATGGATACTGAACACATCTGCATGTATAGTTTTGGTTATCTCCATATGATAACTTGAGGATCTCTTTGCAAAAACAATAGACATTATCACTTATACATAGCCATTATGTTCAACATAAACTTGTTAAATATAATACATGTGTCATATTGAATGTACATAATGTCACCTGCAGTTGCTATGTGTTTGTGCTATCTATTGATGCGGAAGTCACCAGTTGTCGATAGGACATTATTTGTGTCAAGAGTTATTTTAGCATTTGCAATTTATTTGAAAAGAACAGTATGCTAGGTATTTTTTGTGGAAACGAAATTGAACTGGACCCATGTTATTTGTGCATAATTTTAACATAACCAACTCTCAGCAAATTCAGACTCATTCTTGTGACATTGAAAAACTGAAGCATGATATGTCGGAAATGAAAAAGAATTATGATATGAAGCTTCTGACAGTCGAACTATATTCCCGGCGTAACAATCTGTTACTCTATGGTATCCCCGATACTAGGGACCCGGAGACAGCCGCAAGGGAGGTATTCTGCTCTCTCGGAGTGAATAAGGTGGACCAGATTTTAATTGACAACATTCATCGTCTCCCCCGCAACATCACCGACCCAGCTAACTTTAGGGCAGATATGCCAAAGCCCATAGTTATAAAGTTTGTTAAGGCGGCAGACAGACAAACCGTCTTTAATGCTTCATTTAAAGGGTGGTCTTACCTGACGAAGAACAAAATAAGCATACGATCGGATCTCCCTGTGCCCCTGAAGAAATACAGGGGTAAACTTGCAAATCGAGCTTTTCAGCTCAGACAAACGCAGAAGGTACAAACGCGGATCTTGGAGAGAGGAGTCAACCTAACTCTTCAAATGAGGAAGAACCCCCAAGATAACTGGAAGACCGTTGATCTGGATGAAGAAACTATCGTGGGATGATGTTTTCTTTTTTGTGCTCCATTTCGAGAACGTGAAACAAGAGTGTTTTAATATCCCTTTTGAATGAACTTTTGAGCAACCAAAACGGTGAAAATATCTTTTGTTTATTTGTTTCTACTTGACAGGTCGGTGGATTAATACCGACTATGATTACCATATAAAAATCAGCAAAGCTTTGCTAAAGGCGACACGATCAACACAACGTGCTTATGTTTATGAACACTACCACGTGCTGAGCTAAATATAGCTATTTACTGCGCAACTGTTGCCCAGATATGTAGAACGTGGATATAATCCTTCCCGCTCATCTCTGTTATACTTTAAAATCTGTTCAAGCATTTATTAGTTTCTTCGACAATTATGAACATGGTGTTTATCTTTTTTTATCAATTTAGACTGTTAAAGTATTGTACTAAATATAGATCTGGACTTTCGCTGCTCAACTATGCTACTAAACCGGATGTAACGAGAGTTAAAAGTGACGGACAGTGAGTATCCTTGAAAGCTGATCATTTTATACACTAACATATCTTTGTACATGCCTTTAAGGTCCATTATTGTGGATATATACAATTTTGACGGATTTCTCAGTTGCCAAATGGCAATTAGCCTTACACACTCTACCGCTCTCTGTCAATATCTACCAGCACTGCAGCACTGTCTTTTACATGAGAGAATATGTTTTGTTTAGAAATGTACAAATACTTATCTCGGCCTACATTTTCTTAGAAACGACTGGTTTCGGGGGGTGTATAAAAAAACACCACCAATTTCTGTTTTTTTTTAACCCCCCCCCCCCCCCCCCCCCCTTTTGTTTTTTTTATTCTTTTCTTTGTTTTTCTCCTCTCTTTTACTTTTCTATTTTTGTTGAAAATAAGTTCCCATGTATTACTTTCTACTCATATGAAATTGACATTCCTGCTACAACACCAGACCAAGACCTCACAAGCATATTGATATTTATTCTGCCAAAAATGAAAATTTATTTTTACAATGAATAATATAAAAAAAGTACAACTTATCTCAGCCAACTGTAGAGGACTTGCAAACAAATCCAAAAGAAAAGAACTGATGAATTTATATAAAAAAAAATCATACTCAATAATGTGCTTACAAGATATCCACATAGATGAATCTGCCTGTAACACTATGAGAAATGAATGGGGATTGCAGTCTATAATTGCTCCTTTTAAATCTAATTCTAGAGGAGTAGCTATACTCTTTAACAACAACATTGACACAATAATACATAGAACCATAATTGATGAAAAGGGAAACTATATTATTGTGGACATAACAATAGAGGATAAAAGAATGACACTGACAAATCTTTATGGTCCTAATAATGATGATTCCCAATTTTATGTTGAACTTTTTAATAATATCTTAAAATTTGATAATGAATCATTAGTTATTGTCGGTGACTGGAACCTTGTACTTGACCCCACTATTGATCTAGAGAATTACAAACATGTAAACAATCCCAAATCAAGAGAGACTGTTTTAGAATTTATTGAAACTTATAATCTTATTGACATATGGAGAAATTTAAAAGATAAATCAAGAAAATATACCTGGTGGAAAAAGAATCCAAGACAACAAGCTAGACTTGACTTCTTTATTGTATCTGATGACATATTTGATATAACCTTGGACTCTGATATTTTACCAGGATATAAAAGTGATCATTCAACAATATTATTAACCTTTTCAAATAGCTTAAATCAAGATAGAGGAAAAGGATATTGGAAATTTAACAACTCTTTACTACTAAACCAAGAATATGGGAATTTAGTTAGAAATACATTAAACGAGATTATTCAGGAATATGCTTCAGAAAAGATTGATGACTTTGAAAACCTTGAAGATATTAACCTTACAATATCTTATTCTTTATTCCTTGAAACTTTATTGATGAAAATCCGTGGAAAGACTATATCTTTTGCATCTTATATAAAGAAATGTAAAACAAAACAAACAGAAGAACTTGAAAAAAAATTAAACATGTTGAAGATGATATTAGAAGAGACTTTCAAAATATAAATGAGGAATTGCTCTCTGAACTATCAACTTATAAAAAACAATTAGAAGAAATAAAACAAGAAGAAATTAAAGGTAAACAAATCCGAAATCGAATCCAATGGTATGAAGAGGGAGAAAAACCATCCAAATATTTTTGTAACTTGGAAAATAGAAACTTTTCAAAAAAATCTATAAATAAACTAATAACCAAGGACAAAACTGAAATTACAGACAGTAAATCAATACTTAAAGAGGTTAAATCCTTTTATGAAAACCTATATGCTTCGCATGACAAAGATAGGGTAAAAGACTGTTTAAAAGATATTGAAACCCCAACTTTGCACAAAACTCTAAAAGAAAATTTTGAAAAAGAAATCAGTATGGAAGAAATCAGCAAAAATGTTTATAAAATGAAAAATAACAAAAGCCCAGGAATTGATGGATTTCCCATAGACTTCTTTAAGTTCTTTTGGAAAGATTTAAAAGTTTGGATTTATAAATTTTTTAATGATGTATCAAATAAGAATGACATGTCCCTAAGTATGAAGAGAGGCGTAATCACTTGCATACCAAAAGCTAATAAAGACAGAACATTACTAAAGAATTGGAGGCCTATCACATTACTTAATGCAGTTTATAGAATTATCAGCTCATGTATAGCAAATAGATTGAAGACTACATTAGATGAATTAATTCACTCTAACCAAACCGGTTTTATACCGGGCAGAACAATTGGTGAAAACACAAGACTTTTATATGACATCATTTTTGAAGCCAAAAAACAAAACATTTCGGGTCTCTTAATCTTGATTGATTTTGAAAAAGCATTTGATTCTGTTTCTAAAGATTTCATAAATGAAGTTTTACAAAAATTTGACTTTGGTCCTGAAATGATTAAATGGATAAATATTTTGACTTATGACACTACCTCATGTGTTATTCAACATGGCCACTTATCTGAATTTTTTCAGAATGAAGGGGCTGTAGACAAGGTGATCCCTTGTCGCCCTATCTTTTTCTACTTGTTGCTGAGATTCTTGGTTGTATGATTAGAAATAATGACAAAATCAAAGGTATTACTATTAATGGTACTGAATATAAGCTTGATCAATATGCGGATGACACAGAATTATTTCTTGATGGGACTGAAGACAGCTTGTATGCTGCTATTGACACAATTAATACTTTTTACGAAATGTCTGGTTTGAAAATTAATTTGGATAAATCAAAAGCAATTTGGATTGGAGCAAAAGCTAAATCTACTGATAAAATATGTAAAGATCTCAATATCGAGTGGACAACAGGTGAATTTAGTGTACTTGGTATTACATTTACCCCTGATCTTGATAACCTATGGGGGATAAACACCCGAAAGAGACTGGAAGAAATAAATAGACTTTTATCTTCATGGAGGAAAAGAAATTTAACTCTTATTGGTAAAATTACAGTGATAAAAACCTTAGCAATTTCTAAACTAGTTCATATCTTTAACTCTTTGCCTAACCCCCCTGTTGAATTTATTACAGACCTTGAGAAAATATTTTTTAAATTCATATGGAACGATAAAAATGATAAAATTAAAAGAAATGTTCTGAAAAATAAATATGAGGATGGGGGTTTGAGAATGATTGACACAAACAGATTCATAGATGCTTTGAAATTATCCACCTTAAGGTTATATCTGAAAAAAACTATTAAAAATAACCCCTGTCAAATACCTTTTGATGATAATTTTAATTTTGGAGCTAACGCTGATATATATTTGAAGATAGAAAATCCTTTTTGGCAAGATGTATTCAAGGCTTGGAAGGTATTCCAAAAAAAACATTATGTTGATCCTAATACTTTGGATGATATTTTACCCCAACCGCTTTGGTTTAATCACAATTTTAAAAATACATTTCATTTTGTAAAAGATTGGGCAAATAAAGGAATAATGACTATCCATGACATATGTGATAAAAACGGTTTACTATCAATAGAATCTTTAAAAGACAAATACGGCATCAAAGGTACATTTCTGGATTATAATTACTTACTATATATATTGCCTAACTCTTGGAAACATACCCTTACTGACTCTTCTAAAGAAATCAATACCAGTTTTATAAATGTTACTGAATGCCAGTTGAATTTGATGAAAACATCCAAAGGCTCTAGACTTTTCTATGACATACTTATCTCAACAGACAAATATCCTAACATCTGTAACAAATGGCAACTTACATTTCCTGAAACTACATTTGATTGGAAAGACACATTTACAAGATATATGAAGGCAATAAAAGACACTAAATTACTAGATTTTCAATATAGATTTCTTCATGGTACCATATACACTAAAATAGAATTACTCAGAATGAAAAAGGTTGACAATAGCTTATGTTGCTTTTGTAAGGATGTTGATGAGAGTGTTTGTCATGTATACTGGGAATGTGAGGAGACACAAATCTTTTGGAATAATTTACAAATTTGGCTTAATAATTCATTTCCAACTCCAGTGATATTTTCTAAACCTTTAATCTGGTTTGGTACCCAACACCAAAACAAATTAATTAATCACATCATTATCTCTGCTAAAAGATATATTTATCTTAGCAACATAAAAAATACATCACTAAACTTAAACATGTATTTAAAAACTTTGAAACAAATTTTTTGTGTGGAAAATTTTATTGCAATCAAAAACAATAAAAAAACATGATTTTCATAATAAATGGTATCTCCTCTGTCCAGCTCTTGAATGAACATATGTATTCCACGTTGTACTCTTTATTGTATGTTTCTATTCAACATTGCCTATGTTTTCTACACTGCCTGTATGTCACTGTATATACACTGGGAACTAATAAAAAAAAAATAAAAAAAAAAAAAAGTTTAAACATGTTACTGAGGATAACGTTTTGGTCGATTAGGAGTGTTATTGGCTTTCATCCGGGTCATAAATGGTTTGATAAATGTTAAACCTCCTTACGCATTCTTTCTCTTGCTGATGAGTGGTTTCTATACAGACGGAAAGACAGTTCAGTATCACTTATGTAAAACAACCACATGCACATGACTGTAACGGAAAATATTTATGTATACAGTAGATTGTTTACATTTAGCAATTTGAGAGGGGTCGTCCTGAATGTGTTGCGTTTATCTGACGAACCGATGACAGTTTTTCACAATGAAAGATGACCTCTTTATTGAGTGCACAAGTGCATTTCCAGTAAAACATTACATTAGAAATACAATATTAAAGAATATTGTCACGGTTATGAAATAAGACAATTACTGAAGATCTCTATTAAAGTTTACAGATTCTAGTTGTTAAAAGTTTTGGCTGGTTTATTTTTGTGGACGGAAAAAAGACTCCTCCAAAGGAGAAAAAGATTTTACATGATACAGGCATGTATTTAAAGTAAATACTTGAACACCCATACCACATATATATAAAAACGTCTTCTTTTGGCAATATTAATTTTGGTAATGTCTCCTCATTGTCAAATGTTACCAAAATGTATATTAAGAAACATACCAAATCTTGTACCAGGATTCCATTTTCTCATTGACTTCGAAAAAGCCTTCGATTCAGTGGACAGAAATTATCTAAGTTTTCACATTGATTGAAACATTCTATGATGATATTAAATCAAGGGTCCTATTCAACGGATAAGCGGCCTTTAAAGTAAGTCGATGATGTCGCAAGGTATTTATATTTACTTGGAAAATGGATCAAGTTAGAAATAAATTTGGAATGATAATATACACAGTTAATAAGATAGTAAGAGAAAAATAATGTATTGGTCGGGTTTCGAGCGACCAATACAACCTTGGATCATCGGATACCCCGGTCAATAAGTACCCAAGGGATTATGTTAGACAAACGACCAATAGCACAGTCATAATGAGTATAGTGCAATGAGGGCTTTGATAAATGTCTCGAGGAACAACCAAAAACGAATTATTTTTTTTATTAACAATTTCTGTAATGAGATATAAAATATGTTTATATAAAAAGTTACAGAATAGCAAAATCTACCTTTAACCCTGAAACGAACTTTATCAGACCTAGTGCTCTGATTCAATACATTGATTTTGTAGTCATCATTACAAAGCTCTCGGTCAGATATCATGGCAGAGAAGATAAAATCAATCTCCATATAACATACGAATGTCAATAGAATAAAATAACTTTCACCAGTGCAGCACAATCCTCCCTTGCTCAAAGGTAACAGTAGTGGACTGTCACGCCAGCAGCCATGGTTCGATTCCAAGTATGCTTAGTTAGATATTTATATGATTTCTTTCACCTAGTTAAACTTACACACACACTTTCAAGAGTTGTTAGTTTCACAGTACTCCACACAGGATACAGAAGCTGCAGTAAATCAGTTGGGAAATGTGACAGATGTTCAAGATGAGTAGGGTCTGAAAGTTAGAAATAGGAGTGTGCACCGAAAGTGAAAAATCCTTTTCTTTTCTACATCTTTTTATACCCAAAAACTCCTTATCCCCCAAAAAGTTGATAAAAATAATTTTTTTAAATCGCTGTTAAGGGGAATGATTCACATTAAAATCTTTCTTGTGTCTACGACGTCCTAAGTTATTCACGACAAGTCGTTCCTCAATTTGATCCTCTTTACGAGGCTGTGTAAATACATGGGATCTCTGTGAAACGGGTACAAAGTGTTAGAGATGGGGTACGACCTGCTTTAAGAGGTCTTACATGTAAACGGTCTTTGTGAAACGGGCTACTCGATCCGTCATAGTGTCCGTAGCGTCTCTATCGGCACGATCCTCAGTCAAATAATGAAGAGTTTCTGTTGAGGGGTAAACAACAAGAAGCCGTTTTCACATCAATATCCCAAAAAGTTTGTTTAGTAATAATATACTAAAGAATACTTAACCCTTATATCAAAATATCATCTAAATCAACGAATAAAACCATCAGAAACACTACAACTGAATGTATTCGTACCAGGTTTTAAAAACATAAATTCACCAAAGGAGGGTAAATTTGTAAAACTGCATTCGTTAAAATTGTGTCAACGTTGCTGTTGCAACGTTAACTGGTCAGACACGAATTTAGCCAGCTGGTACCACGTTCTCCGTCACAACAACCCCTGTCTTGAGGGTCTTCTTCACACGTTATACCACCATCCGCTGTAGGAACACATCTGCACAGTTTGTATATGCTGTATGACACTATGAGGAAAAGGATCAACCAAAGCGGACAGGAAAACACGATTGCTGTGTGAAGAGTGAGGTTGTTGCAGTTTCCGAAAACTACGAAAAAGAAACCTGAAATTGAATCATTTGACTTGAGTACATTGCATAGTTTTAATGCTTATCATATATTTCACTAGCACATTGCTTGTTCAAATGTAAAATTCACTCATTCATAAATAGAAAAATAATACAAGACAGCCTCGTGTATGTTTAAGCAGTATATGCTGGCGCTCAAAGGAAACTGGTAAAAGAAACTACAACGAAGTGAAATTCGTATGCATTAAAAAGGTCATCTAGGCAGGTGTCAAAGAAAACAGCTCAATTTGACAACGGTCCATGCGCGACATTGACAATCGCGATGAAGTTGTTCATTTTACCATGCTTATTTAAACGTAATAATCGTCGAAATTTTATGTTATTTCGATGCTTTTCATACGGTGTCACTAATTAGTGATTCGATTTCGTTTGTAAAACCAAGAGACAATCAGAAAAATTCAGCCAAATTTATATACTTAATAACATGCCTTAACTGAGTGAAACCTCTTTATTTGTTAAATGAAGCTCACAGGAGTTGGGGGGGGGGGGGGATGTAGCTCACATAGAAATGTTGCATTGCCTCTAAATTTTAAACTCCCAGGAAAAAATAAGGTTTCATTTGAATTTCTTTTCATGAAACGATATGCGGGCTGTTACGGGTTTGATTCTAAGCAGGAAATGATAGTATTACTGCATCTACACGAAGGTATCACATCGAACGCAGCCACTGGAATTGTGCATTCACAAACACGTGCAAAACGTGTTTTTGAGGCGTGATTTGTGATGCACGTGCAGCAATATTGCATAAATACCCTTAGTGGCGAGAACAACATAAAGAAAACCAAAAGTATGACAAGACAAAACGTGACCAAGCGATCGGTATGTCCACTATGGTGCCTTCCCAACGTCATATTGCAACAATCATAACGCTAGGGAGGTCGCGTCAAATTCCTAAAACCAAAACCCTTGAGTCAACAGTTTTGAAATTGGTGGCGGATAAAAGTGCTTATCATTATGAAGAATTTCCATACCTTGATAGGTGTGTAATCATTAAATGAACGTTTTAATCCATCATTTAGTTTTGCTCTCACGAACAACTTAAATTGTGTTCTGTCAAAATGGCTGAATGACCGCCGTGTTGATTCCGGAAGTCCCAAATATAGATCGTTCAATATAAATGTTAACGTGCTTCCGAAACGAAATATTCCATATTGCATTTTATGGTGCGTCAATTAATATGCGTCTTGAGGTTTAAACCACTGCTAGGTTTTGTTTCAATTCCTTAAAATATCACACAATGGAATAAATATAATGTATTTTACATTACAGAATATGTTGTTGTATTTATCAAATTGTGGTTTCATATCCAACAATACAGAATGAATACATTTGACACATCACAATCACAAATATTATATTATATATATTTCATTATTTTATTACACATATCACATCTTATCACAGAACAGATATTGCACATTATTCTATCATAATTTTAAAACTTCGATGGCGAATAGGGTTTTATTGATAACAAATAAACAAAAACAATTTCTTTTCTTAAAATATTGTAAACACTTGAAATTCGTAAAAAAAAAATAACCATAATTTTCTTTACACAAAAAGGTGACCAAAACTTGCAAAACAAAAAAGTATGTTGTTGTTAATTTAATATAAAACACATTCACAGTACATATTCAAATTAAAAAGATCCTTGTTCCGTCGAAGACCTAGAAATTATAATAGATTCAGTTGTCACAAGATGAGGTTATGCAAATTATCTCACCTTGGTCGATGGAATTAATTAGTTTATAAGAGTTACTTCGCCATCAACTTGACCATAATGTAGTTAATTCAAAATAACGTATAATGGGCGCGCTCAATATGCATAGTCAAGTAACCTGCCCATATTAAAACGAATCAAACTCTAAAGTAAAGCGAGTTTGACTTTCAAATAAATCATATGTGTGTTTCGCCGTTTTGACCAACTTGTCTCCCTTCTGGTCTATCGTCATTTTGACAGTATCCTGCTTTCTCTTTTCCGTCCCCACGTGGTTATTTTTGTTTAAGAGATAGGAGCCAACTACGACCACAGTGTTTTGCGCAATAAAATAATATAGTCGATCTATAAATAGCCACTGGAAACACCATTACTAATTATTTATTGAAGAGTTTGAGTCAGAAAATGTAATGTAATGACAAAATAGAACAACATTACAACGATGTATTACAGTGAACATTTTCAAGATATAAAGTTTACACACATGTCAACACAAGATGAAAAAAATATAGTTGACAAATGCCATTTGTCCAATCCGTCGTTGGCATTACATTTATAATAACCGGAAATGACTTTTTGTATATGGAAACGTAAGATATTTTCATCCTGCCCTCAAGCATCATATTTAGTAAAAGCAAAATACGTAAAATATTTACATAAATGTATGTACAGGATTAAAAGAATGCTTGTCGACGCTTTAAGGAGATGTAATTAAAATATGTCAATATGGTAATCTATTAACAACACAGGAAGAGTTGACCAATGAAATCGCTAGAAATTAATATTTCCGTAAATATCTGATGGAGAAAAATTCGACGTACTAATACTTCTTGGCTTGATGCTGTTAGACGATATTCCCAGAAACTTTTGATAATATTAGAAGAGGGGAAATGGATTTTTCAAGCGAGCTTTAATAGTCGTATGCATGTCAATTTCTCGCGACTTGCACGTAAAAGTACGAAGATTGTCGAAAGTACGATGTGATGTCACAACCGTGGCCTAATCATTTTGTATGGGATCGAAGAGAGAGGTAGGTCGCTCGACGCGACCTCCCTAATAACGCTTTTTATAAGCTACCAGTAGACATCCCAGACACAGGCAAACCATGATCGGGAAGACCGAGGATAACAACTGCGTCCGAAGATCGCTACAGCAAGCATCTCCGAAACCGATTCAAAACGACGACGTAAACAGCGGCGACGGCACTCGGTGATACCATAAGCACAAGAACCACTCTTCGTAGACTTAGTTTTGCTTGATTATAGTTTTGACATATAGTTTTTAAAAGTGCGTAAATCTTTTACATAAATCCAAATGGTTTCCATAAAAATGCTCAAAACTTTTTTTAAAAAACAATAAGAATTAGGCTATAAACCTTGGATAATGGAAATGCAGTTTTAAAGAATTATATCGAAATGTTTTGGATTTTTTCACTGATTTTAAAATTTCATGATTACTGAGAAATACACATTTACCTGGGACTGACCCAATGGCCAAGATTGTAATGCACAAGTAAGTTAATCCGACCATTTCATTTGGTGTAAAGCATCGATTACACAACCAGCAAATGAAGACGATGAGAAACACCAAACATAGGAAACCACCGACTATCAAGTAGACCGGAAGTCTGTACGTGGCGCACGTCTCCAATTGAACAAATCCTGAAATTATTAATTAGAGTGTTATTATTTGTGGCAAATAAAACATCATACATATCATATGAAATCTGCAATCCATAATCTCAATTGTGTTCTAGTGCTTTTTGTTAAAAAGAAGATGAAATAGGTTTTAAGCACTATGCGCCAATGGTTCTAATTTAGGAACACTAAGTTACCAAATGCACTATTAAAAACTCTCCATTGATCGATATGGCTGTACACAATAATTTAGCCTTCTTTGGTTTCTGAAAGGTATGACCTTGCCTCCCAGCCATAACAGTTAACAATTCTTCAATTCATCACATGAACTGGCATCTCTTAAGCCAATGGTATTTGAGAAGAATCAGTCCATGTAACATGTCTCTGAATTAGGGTTAATACATAGGGTTTATACTCTAAATGGATAGTAATACTCAAGCCTCACCAATTATCATCGTTGCGATGTTTCCACAAATCAATAAGACACAGATGAAAAAGATACAACACTTGCCTGCAAACAAATAGTTTGAATTATGGAGATTGTTCTGTTTAAGTCTATAAATGGATGATATGTTATAAGATTATGAAACCGAGCTGCAAAAAAAAAAATAAACTGAAACTTTCAAGGCCGTTACAAAACGAAAACAGTTTGTCACAGCACAGTTACGTAAAAATTGGTTAATGTCATAATTAGTGTTATATGCACTTTCAGGACATAAGTCTTGACAAAGAGTAAGCGAGCTGTCTTCAAGAACATTAGAAAATGTCAAATGTATCATTTTCAAAATGTTAAAACAACTCGTTCCTTCCACTTTAGTTGCGTCGTGGTGGAGAAAATTATTCATTTTATATTCATCTTAAATCTGTTTCTTTTAATTAGAAATATTGTCTTGCAATAGGAAACAATTATTTTCGTTTTCCTGAGATCACTTGATTTATCTGATAAAACGTGCTACTGCCCATTTAAACCCGCTTAGCTTGTAACAGAATTGCATTATGAACACCTTGGCCAATCTGCAAGCTTTTATAGGTATACATTTGTCATTGACTGATCAGAATTCTTATCTTAAGGAAACTGCATGAAGAATTTAATATCAGACCCAGTTCTGTCTTCAATAGGATGACAAGGTGAAGATATCCGATTTAAGTGTATATAGGGTTCGTATTGTTCTTTGATAGCAGTCTTTGCTATCAGGTGATGTTTGCTTTGCAGCTCGTTTCATATATAGAGAGTGACACATTTTAAGAAAAACAATACATATCAAAATGAAATAATAAACAATGGCTAATAAATTGGACAATTACGAGAATGTTTCGTATAAAGATAAATATATAATATTAATATGTTATTTTATATCATTTTATTGAAAAAGGAAAGAATATTTAACATTTTACGAACAGCCGGTGCAGTCTCTGTCAAAATCCATGGAACACTTGCATAGGCGACTTCCTGTATCTGATCCAAAGGGATGCACTCGAGTGGGCATTTTGATATATCTCAGAGTTTCTGTGCATGTGTATAAATTGGTATCTAAAAATAATTACTCAATCCAAGGTTTTCGTTATAAATAACATCAACATGACTTGACATTTACGTCTTTCTGGGGCTTCTACGTTAATATTTTTATTTCATCGATGCTTGATATATTTGATAAAAGAGGATACGGTTATTTACTATTATTTGTCACCCAAGTTCTAGGTTTTAAGTTGATTAGGTCTGACATTATGCAAGTGGCGTTACTGAACCGATAACATCGTGCCCTCATTACCATTCGGACATAACGTTCAAGGTATGACGATGGCATTTGAAATTTGATTATCTATATCAAGATTTTGGCATTTATACGTGAATATTTTCTAAGTACCATATGAAGTAGACTGCCTTCATTCATCATATGTGTATAATTCATATTTACAAAATATCAATGTGCACTAGTGTCTGTAAATAATCGGTTTAAAAGATGGCACCAAGGTGGATTGGGGTTAACCATTTGTTACTGCATATCGTCCATTTATACAATGTCAACACTGTGTTATAAACAGGTGAAACGTAACCATTTGACAGTGAACATGAAATATTTGAAATATTACCTTAATTTGAAAACACAGTCTTCAAGTGTTAGCTGTGAACACACACTTAACTATACACTGCTTCACTAGTTGTTAGGGCGAGCCTTGCGGTGTTGTGTTGCATGGATATTCTTCATACGATAGACAATCATATCGCTTTGCATGCACTACTAAGTAACGATTGGCAAAGCATGACAGTTGGGTATCAGTTACCCGTTTACCTTGCACAGGCACAAATTATAGCACATCTGATATAGACACATGTGAAGACTGAAATAAACTATAACATTTATCACAGCCTGACAATTTTGTTCGATGGCAGAAAAATATGATGAATTGAAAAAAAAATGGTTTTAATAAAGCTGCTGAAAAATGGATCATTCCTATCGAATAAATTTCTGATATGATTAAGTATTGTGTTCATTTTAGGTCTCTTTTTTCCACGAAGTTTCTATATTTGATGGCCTAATCGTTCTTAAAGGTTCACGTTCTATTTTCAATGTTGAATGCAACATACGATTTTTATATATCAGATTGTTTTTATTTTGTTTATACTGTTATGCTGGAACCATGTTAGATTTTGTTAGATGGAGAAATAAATATGAGATCAAAATATGAAAGCCTATTGAATGATTAAGAAACAATCTAACTGGATGTAATTAGAACACATATGAGATCCAGCAAAAGGAACTTCTGTGAAAGTAATTCTTCTTACCAGGATCTACTGCGTAGATGTAAAAATACCGTTATTTTCAAATAAACGTGGTGCGTGTGAGTCTATGAACACACTGTATAAGTGTGTGAGGTTCCATAAAATCCTTAACGGAAAGAACAATAATCCTGTAAATACAATCATTTGACTAGTCAAAAAGTATATTCATAGAAGTAGCATAAATGGTTACAAACCAAAGTAAATTAAATTGTAAGTTGTCATGACTTATCTTGATATATTTTTCTATCAACCAAAACTGAGGCTTAGTTTCTTCCATATTGGTCAACTTTATACTTATTATTTGGAAAATAATTATATATATTTCTTTTTTACTAAAATGCAATAGCCAACTGTGGATTTCTTGTATCTTTATTTATGTGATGATTGTTTGATTAAACATATTCTTTATTTTGGCTGTAACACAAAATATGGAAAATAACAAAACAAAATATAATCCTTAAGTCTATCCATGTATATGTGTTTTGTAAAACTGTATTCGCAGGTACGTGCACACAGACCGCTGCCGGCTTATTTTATCTGTTCAAATAAGGCATGTTGATATGTACAAGTACAATGTAATATGTAAAGTACATGAACATTGATATTAGGGTTCGGATACATAGTTTGTGTTGCAACATATTTATAAAGATATTTTATAGTTGACTGCTTATGCTAACATTATGAAGGACGAGATAACAAAGAAACGAACCACATGTTCAATTCTGGCTCTTGAAAATATGCTTTGAATAAATATGCTTCAAATTCCAAAAACGTTCAGGACAGTCACGTATATTTCAAGGTATCATGTATTTCAGTGAATAAGAATGGTAAATACTTTCGCAACTATAGTGCCTTATCATCTCAACTAGCTGCAAAAGAGTTGAAAAATGTCGTTTCTGATGTCAAAACAAACGACTTCTCCGCGCTTCAAAAAACAAATCACAAATAACATGATATATGTATTAACAAAAATATAAAGGTAGTAAAAATAATCTTTCCATAAAGGATCAGATCTATCTGAACATCATAACTGTGGTATATTATAACAATATAACAACAATGTAATATATTATAACAACATTGAAACATTTGATCTACATTCATAATTATATCGTTCTTGTTAGTTTTGCCTTAACCGTAAAATAATGAATGCTCCAATTTGAAATAATTCTTACGATATCGAGGACCGTGTATTACTTACATGTCTTATGTACTATATTCGAACAAAACATCTGTCATTTTCTATCATCAACCTGAAATAATGCAATTCTTTATGCTACTGCCACTGAAAAAAATCAACTTGTGTTGATATAATCTATCTTCAGTTTCAGGCCAAATACTGCCTGTTACTGATGGCGACTCTCAATTGCTACAAGTGTACTCTTTTTTAACATCTTACCAAATTATTGGAAATGTGTAATTAAATAGACACGGATCCTTACTTCTTATAAAGTGAATATCAATATCTACCAAAATAATTTTCTTATTATGAGAAGCTGATTTCAAAACAAGATAAACTTGAGATTTGTCATAAATGGGAAAAAACTTTTGAGGATGTTGAGTTGGACTGGCACAACACTTTTAATTTCTATAGACATGGCTTAAAAGATGTTAAACGTCTTGATTTTCAACACAGATTTTTGCAAAGAGTGATATATACTAGAAAATAAACTCATTGACAATGATTTATGTACCTTCTGCAATAATGTTTCTGAGACTCTTTGTCATGTGTACTGGGCGTGTTGTGAAACCATGAAATATTGGAATGAACTGGAACTTTGGATTAATAGCTATTTTCCGCAAAAGATAAATTTCTAGATATATTTCATCTGGTTTGTTCCATTACACAAAAATGTGTTGATGAATGAAATCATTATTTCTGCCAAAAATATATCAATTTATGTAATATTAAGAACTTGATTTAAAAAATCAATGATCACACAAAAACAATTAAAACAGATATTTCTAGTAGAAAAATCCAATTAAAGAAATAATGAAACTGAAAAATTCAATAATAAATGGTTTCCACTCGTCCCATTATTTAATAGCTCATTACATTTGTATACTGAAAGGAATCTTTCCTTAAATCATTCGATTGTTATACCTATATGTTTATGTTCTACATTATTGACTTGACTATGTAACCTAAGAAAACAAATAAGTAAAATAAAACAAAATAAATTTTTTAAAAACATTTTCTTATAGAACACGTATCTTATAATGGATGCATAACAGGGGCATAATCTACAGATGATTGTTACGCATACATTTGGATTGGCGTGTATAAAAAATATTGACCAATGATATATCATGCACTTTTTCTCTGATATTGTTAAGTAACAAAGAATAGCGTGGTGTATATATCACAGGATTGTTATTTCATGGTCATTAGATTTGCCAAAATACATCGTTGATATGATCAGATTGAATGATTATTCAACTGATTTACAATACCAGAGCTAATTCTTCTTGTACTGTGTATTTTTCAAAAGAGACTCGCTTTATTGAATCCAATCACTATCCCTGTAGTTAGTGACTTAAATGACCTAGTGCTTTGATAGATAATAAATTTAAGAGAGATGCATGGATTACAGGTGTGTATATAATTATTACACAACAGATATATGGATGTAGCTCGATGAAGCACTCCACCAAGGACGTGTATAGACGTTATATAATGTCTATATTAATCCTTGACTCCACTAATAAAAAAGCATGTTCTTGCTATTTCTGTAAATGTTACCAATGTCAAATCGATTGTTGTTGACATAAGTCTAAAATGATACACTGAAGAATAAAAATTCAAATGAAAATGAAACTTTTCATAGCCACAAGTTATTCATTAATGATTTACGAAGACATGTCAATAATAACGCTTATTTAGTCTTAGATATTTGAATTCAAAGCGTTTTACAGATCAAATATACCTGAAAAGTGATAACTCAATATTCACAAGTCTACATTCATTATATCCTGTGCTTTAAAAGTATCTATTGTCCATTACCACAGAAGAATTAACAAATCTTGCCTCTGTTTAAACTCTCTCCAAACGGAATGTGATCATCTAACAATCGTGTTATATTTTCCAAAAATACTGGTAATTTATATCAACACATTGTGAATGATTATAAAGACTGAGGGGAGTTTCGCAATTAAAATAATCTTAGTTGATTTATATCAATCTGATTACACAATTTGAGTAAATTGTAATACACTAAGACGGCGCACATATGCGACTCTCGTTGAATAAGAGGTGCCTTCAATTACCGCAAATAGCGTCTATCGCTGTGAGAAACTTCTAAATAACGGATGCTAGTATGCGGTTCTCGCTGTGAGGATCTCAATATTTTGATGCTTATATGCGGCTACCGGCGTTAATGAGTGCAGGCAAATACACGTGCTTGGTCGTGGCATAAATGACGACGTTAGACAGAGCAGGCCACACACAACTACAAAGTATATGAGTAGACACATGTGGACGAGAGAGAGAGAGAGAGAGAGAGAGAGAGAGAGAGAGAGAGAGAGAGAGAGAGAGAGAGAGAGAGAGAGAGAGAGAGAGAAAGAGAGAGAGAGAGAGAGAGAGAGAGAGAGAGAGAGAGAGAGAGAGGAGAGAGAGAGAGAGAGAGAGAGAGAGAGCGCTCATGACAACTACACACTGCAAAAATGGCTTTTTTATTTTATTTATAATTATTATTTATAAAAAACTTTATGTTGCGAAATGTGTTTAAATGCTAAAAAAGTTAATTATTTTGTGTTGTAAATCAAACATGTTCCGAATATCAACACATTGTAGTATACTTCAAAAATTGTGTATTGATTTTAAACATGTTCCGTACATGTTTCACTAATAACATGTTTCGAAATGTGTTGAAATGCTAAACACATGATATAAATTGTTGTAAATCAAAACATGTTTCAAATATAAACACAATGCACTGTAGGGGCTTCTCAACATCAGATAGCCAGATCCTTCAACTGCTCCCAGTATACCATCAGTAGGTTGATAATTCAGACAGGAGAGACTCAAGACCAACCAAAATCGGGAAAACCGAAAGTGACAAAACTGGCGGAGGACCGCTTCATCTGGTAGGTTCATCTGCGAAACCGATCTTTGCCGGCGACGTCAACGGCAGCAACAGCACTACGTTCGACAATCTGTATTGCTGGTATACAAGCCTACCGTCCTTCCATGGAATGGTCTTGACTTCAATGGGCACGAACTGTACGTCGGTGGCAGCAATGTGACTGGGCAAGAGTGATGTTATCATCCGAGGAAACTGAAATGCTCAACAATACAGTGGTGGCGTGCTGTGACTTGTGTGGTGCCCTTTACCAAAAGCATTAATTTTGCTATAAGAAAACGTAATCGCCCATATTGTTCAATACTACCCAAACAAGGTTAACATCTACATTTTACCCTGGCCAGCTTATTCTCTAGACCTGAACCCCATTGAACATTTGTGGAATCAGCCCGATCCTCAATTGAGACAACAAGTAACAACCCAATCGAACCGACAAGAACAGACTTTATTTAACTTATGGAACAGGATTTCTGAAGACGTTATCCGACGATTGACGTCAATCTCAGGAAGCGTGTTTTGACGTGCATGGATGACACACTTGCTATTGATAACGTGTTTGATAACGTGTTTCTTGACTACAGAGCCCATTACGTAATCATCATTAAATGTTCAAATAACTCTGATTTGTGTCATTTTAAATTTTGACCACTAGACTCAAATCTAGACTCTTTCTTTGTGTGATTGTGGCAGTGTCGACAAAGGAATGTATTTTTCAACCACCTTTAGTCAATGAAATAACACAATTTAGCAAGTTTGATATATTTGACCCCAACAATATTTTGGGTAAAATAAGGTTCAAAGAAAAAATTATGAATCGATTAAGCCTATAAACAGATTTTATTGAATCTATTTAACATGTGTTTATCAATTGCCAGTTAATGTCAGGCTTCGTAAACGGAATACTCCAAAAAACTTTCTTGAAGACTGTGATGAATAAGGTTTCCAGTAAATGTTACGTACTGTAAGTAGGCGTTTTTTATCTAATTGAATAGATTCATAAACTTCATCAGAATAAATATGTATGGTACACTTCGCATTACACAAAAAAGGCGTTGGTTTTGATTAACCCTTAATGTAATAGCTTCGTCAGAATGGTGATGTTAAGAAGACCACTTATTTGGTTAGCAAGGCTGAGTTCGCCTGAGCTATAAATGTTTAGCAATTGATAATTATCCAGAAGTCGAGGGCATTTTGGTGAATCATGATGCCTCGGTAGCAATCGTTGGACCAAAGCTGATACGCAGCTCAATCTGCAGCGCAATCTACAAATGACGTATTTTCGTAAAGCATTCATATAATTCCGCAGTTACTCAAAATACTGTCAAATTATCAAACTGTCTATCGTTCGACTGACTATCCTTAGTTAGCGCTACCCATTTTAAGCAGACGAACTCAGCCAAAGCGCTTTGTTGAAAAGATTTTCATGACAAGGTCAAGTCGATACTTATTCCGGTCACTTCCTAAAACGACCCGAGTAATTACAAATGCATCGTCCATCCAGCACATCCATAGTGAAGAAAGGGGGGCAATAGAAACTGTGAGCACATGGGTTGTAATCAGCTGTTGTTGTAGGCCTCGTAGTGGTTGTTGTAGGGGTTGTTGTTGTAGTTTCCTCCTGTTCAAGCGAGTCATCATCTTCGTTTGTAGGAGGGATTTCGTCGTCTTGCTCCTCATCGTCTGAGGTCACGGTCACGGAGATTTGTTTCATTCGGATGTTCCAACAACTGAAAATAAAAGTCACCATCCTTAATTAACTGCAAGATTTTGTTGTCATTGTCTTGGTTCTCAGTGTCCGAGTTCGCCTAGGTCGGTCCGAATAGGGTGATCCCAAATCTGCGAATTTTATTAACTGTCTTTAAAGGTGTAGATCGTTGACTTCATTTGCAGTATTTCATCAACAGAGGACATATGGTTACCTAACCTTCAAATCTTTTGTCACTCCTTCTTTACCATACCAGAACCGGTCCTATTTCGGAAATGTCTTTCCACCACAAATTCTTCAGAACTATCCAAATCATTAACGTAATTCCCAAAACATTTGTATTAGATTAAAGCTTTAAGAGGTTGAATCACGTTTTTTTGAAAAATTTATTTCTTGAAATTGTCCCTAACCATAAGTTTATGTCAGCTCATTATCCCCCATGATTTTGTCGTAGAAAATATAATAAGGTATTATCTAAAACTACTTTTCTGTTTAAACTTCTTTTAATCATTTGAGGTAGGGAAATATATTCACATAGCCTATAACCGCTCATAGTACATTCGTTTTCGAAAACATTGTCTTACATTTGGAAACACTTATTTTCATTTTCTTAAGATCAATCAAGCTATTAAGTAATGGAGTATTAACGGTGTTTAAAATTCCTTCAGTATCACAATCAATATTATCAGAAGCATAGAGTTTATGATAAAACTTGTCTTGTTCATTGAGGATGGCTTTCCCATCAGTCAGAAGTTTCTTTTTTTCATTAATTAAGGAGTTGAAGAGTTTGCTTGTATAATTTCTTTGTTCTAAGGGACAGAAATATTTTGTTGCTTTTTCCCCTTCTTCATACCATTGAATTCTAGTTCTTATTTGTATACCTTTTTCTTCTTCCTCTTTAATTTTTTCAAGTTTCTATTACAATCTTTCTAGCTTTTGGATTATTAATATTTTTGTAATTTTGTAAAACAATATCTGGATTAACAACAAGGTTCCAATCCCAAGAAATAATTTTTGATTGATTATCAAACTCATTTATGGTTTCAAAAAGAGAAATATAAAATCCTTGATCATCTTGGTTTGGTCCATATACAGTGGTAAGGGTTAGTCTTATACCTTCAACAGTAAGATCAGCCACAATGTAAATTCGAGCGAGTCATCATCTAGTTTTACTAGGGTGATCAAACACCTGAAAAATAAGAGTCATCATCGTGTCATTATCTTACTTCTCAGTATCCGAGGACGCTTAGGTCTAACCTTTTAATCTTTTGTGACGGTTACCTTATCTAATCAGAACCGATATTAATCCATTAAACTAGAGAGTAGACCTTTACTCTAAAAATTGGGAATCTGGTTTTTCGTTTACAGGGCGGGTTTTTTAACGCGGTGATTTCCCAGACGAGGAGGGTTTGAAGATACATTGAACGGTTCGTAATAGATTTAAGAAAAAAATGAGCAAGAAAGCATCATACCCTCACAATTATGCCTCAACTGAAGGTCAGGTGTCTTTGTAAAAAGGATTTCTATAATTGCTTCCCAACTTAATCAAGAAATTCTTCAGAACTATCTACATCTGAAATTTCTTTAAAAAAACCTCATTTCTTAATATTTGCCTCATTAAACTTTATTTCATGTTTATCTCAAAACTGAAGAAGGTCATGAGCTCAAATCAGCTCGTCATAAACTACGGATTTTGTCATAGAATAAATAAAAAAAGAAAAATAATCAAGTTTTAAGAAAAGTATACTGGCGGGCATTTTTGTGTGAACACCTTTTAATCATTTGAGTCAGGGAAATATATTCACATACCTTAACCGCTCATGGTGCGTTCGTTTTAAAATTGCTTGATTTAAAAAGTGTCTTAAATTTGGAAAAATCGTTTAGATCAATTAAGGAAACGTGTTACTGCCCCTATACGCTTCAAACTTCTAACACTGCTCTAACACTTAGCATGAACACGAACATGCAGGTTTCTGGATTTACAGCAGTCCCTGGCGGGCAGGTTCTGTTCGGGTTCTTGCACACACAGCGACACGTATCCCAGTTCCAACGTTGTAAAGAGGAGCAGTCATGCAACTTTAGGCACTCACACTGACACGTTGCGTCGTCGAATCGCTGGAATTTATTCACATTTGTTCACATACAGCTGCATGTCAAAAGTTTGTTCACATCCCTGAATATACTAGTGCAAATATCATGTAATTTGAGAAAATATCATGTAATTTGAGAAAATATCATGTAATTTGAGAAAATGTCATGTAATTTGAGAAAATATCATGTAATTTGAGATGCCTTTGAGGTATCGTAGCGTTGCGAAAAAGAAATGTATCCTATTGAATTTTCAATACACATATGCAGATCCATTCTCCTTTAAGGCAAATGTTTATCGTACCCCACAATTACCCGTAACAGTTTTGACAGGTTATTGAAGTAACCAGGGGTCAAAATTCCGAAAACACTCATTATTATTTTTCTCCATAAAATCCTTTATAATTAATCAACTTCTTTAGAAATAAGTCGCGTTTGTTTCTTATCACAAAGTCAATGTTATTATGTTGGTTTTAATCTTAGAGATTCGATATGGAACATTTTATTCGACATTTAACGAAATCGAAATTTCGAAAATGTGACCCCTTCTGTCTATATTAATATCATAATTCCAAAATTAGAATGTTTGCATGAGGGACCGGACAAAGCTAAAATGAGTTCAGGAATGACTATTTCACACATGGACAGTGGGTGATCCATTGTCAGTCTTGCAGAAGTTATTCTACTGACATGGAAACGAAATCCAAATTACATGATATTTGCACTACGATTCAGTGGGTTCAGTCGGTAGTGAACAAACTTTCGGTATGCAGCTGTAATTGAGTTTTTTCACAAAATTCTTCAGCTATTAATGTAGGGATCAGAAATGTAAGCAACAATGAAATAGATTGTAAAAGAAGTTTTGTCAGATGTAAAATAAATTAAGTTTTTCGCCATGCACTGCAGATACATTCTAAATTCTCGCTGATGTATGGCTTACGTCTCCTTTTTATTTGTTTACCTAGTGTGTGTGAACTAATTTATCTAGTCGTCAAATATACAACAATTAAAATTGTACCCTCAGTAACATGTTTCAACTGGGTAAGGTTATAACCAAGTTTAAACTGGAATGTCCCCTTGTATTTGTTTCCACAAGATGTGAAGTTCTGACCTTCTCTTCTAATTTATCGCATTGAAAACTTCCATATTTTTTTCCAAGTAACGAAACCTTTTTCTAATCAAATCTGCGTGATTTATACCAAATGATAAACCTGTATCACCCCTGAAACTTCCAAAAGTTACAGGTAAGAATAACGTAAGTGATCAACTATTTTATCATCAATTAGCTGCTTTGCAAAACTGAGACAATGACTTGAAGATGGTGTGCTACAAACGTGTACTCAGTTTACCTAAACAAACCATCAGTTTTACAGATTGGTAGAAATCGGCAAGGATTCTGTTTTTGAAGATTTGCATCACTAGGGGATTTTCGAGATATATGACTCAATCGTAACACATAAACGTAGAAACGTTTTCTGTAAGAACAGTCTGAATACAATCGACCTCTTACGAGGAATAAAAGTTTTAGATAATTGACTGTGGTGGGATTCGAACCCTTTCTATCAGTTGCTTTCCTCTCAAGAACGGTTTGAAAACAGCCTGATTGCTCGTTTTTGACAGACGTGTTGATCACAGGTGTCATTTTAACATTGGAGTAAAATAAACTACTTAATATAATCAAAAAGAATTTCTGAACATTTAATCATCCATACCTGTCCCAAATTACAGTCCTTCGCCCTTATCATGCACACGTTTTCACACGCAGTATGTTCCAGGATTTTAACCCGCCTGAGGGCCTCAAATTCTTTCCTCATTTCAGAGGTCCCCGAGTCCGACAAACGCACCTCCATCACCTAGGGGTTTAAAAAATCTCAGTAAAATAAGATAAAAGATTTAAAATTTTAGTGATGTTCACCACTCAGCTCGTTTTCGCTATAATTCACATGATAGCAAATGTGTTCTGTAGAAAAGCAAACGAAATGTGAGCCAATTATTTGTGCTTGTTTCAATGAGATTTTGGTTTTCAAAAGAGTATTTAAATTGAGATACATAGGGATCGATCTTATTTAACCCACATATTTTAGTACTATTCACGTTATGTTACCTTAAATTGAGCTAAGCCAAAATATATTCATATATGAAAGGTAGTTAAAAAAATAATCAAATTTTCCTTTTATACATTGTTTCGCAATGTCTTTATTGCATCTGGCTGTTTAAGCGTCATTATATATTTTTAGCGGTCTCATATTCACCTTACTATCCCATTTTCGCTCGGTTACCGTAATTTGTAAAGAAAAAGCTAAATATCCCCTAGCAATGCTTATAGCCTATGCTATTTATCATTTGGTATACCCTGAATTGCCTGTCGACTGCATCTTTGACAACGCATCCTTCATTGGGGCTACAGCTTCCACAACGCTTGATACGGATAGTGGGTGGCCATAGTTTTACGTTGATGTCGTCGTTTGGTTCACGGGGTATCTCTACTGTCGTCAGTCGGGGCATGCACTCGTCAAGCATCGCTAGCGCTGGCATATCTTGAATAAAAAAAACAATACACAGGGTGATTGTGAAAGTATAGAAACGTTTAGCCGCTGGTCACACAGTGTTCACATTTATATCCGATGGATATTTCTATTAGCACATCGAACAACAACTGTATTGATAAAAAGGCACTCTAGAATTCGACCATTCTCTCCAAAAAGCGGTAGCTTTCTTTACAATCTCTGTCTTAATACGAAGGTTTGTCGGGCTCAGGCAGTTTCCCCAACCGGCGCAACATAGCTAATTAAACTCCCTGGCAATATGTTAGCCAATGAAAACACCGAATGCATGAATAACATATTTGTTGTCACACAGGCCTGTACAATGATACAGTCGTAAATTGAGGCGTATGTGTTCTGTAAAGACGACTCAATGTGCAACGTACATATTCGAATAAAGTTGGACGATTGGAATGAATTGGCTGATTGCACAACTAACTTTCATTGCATCCAATCAGCGTTCTACATTTCGTGTCTGGTCTCAGACATTAGCCGGAATTAAGATAAACAATGTTTATACAAGCTCGGGGGTCATGTCAAATGCTCAGCTGAGCTCCCCACCTTCGTCAATGTCAATGAAATGTGTTCAACCTTAATGGTTTTAATCATGTTCACATGTACATTTGGTCAGCGATTGTTCGTATTTGTTGATTAAGTTAATGTTAAGTGATCACTGTAGACACTCATATATAAGAAAGGTGATATGGAAGCAGTCATTTCAAAATGTACAGGTACTCTATTTGTAAAAGGTCTAATCTTAATCTAATTAAAGATGAAATACATGTGATACTCTACTGTAAAGCCTATTCGGATATAAGGAAAATATTTCTTGATAAATATCTTAAACATCCAATTTCGAAAATACACTTTTGTTAATCTCATGTCATCAACAGATAAAGATGTGATTAACAATTTATGTCTATTTTTATGTCACGTTAGGAAAATAAGAAATTCTAGTGAATTCTATAACGCTCATGCAATATTTACCTGCTTATGACTGTATTATGGGCCAGTGGCCTTTTACTGAATAAAATGTCTGTCTGTCTGTCAGTTGTACAGGTAGACGTTCAATTCATTCCCAACGGTCGTTGTGGCAGAAGCCTCGTACAGCGAGGTTATAAGTATCGAGTAAAATGAACCAGAGGTACCAGCATCCACTGGAAATGTAGCATATCTGCATGTCCAGCTACCATCAACACATAGAACGACTCCATCACGACATTTAACAACATCCACAACCATGGTTCAGATCATACCAAGATTGCTTTTGACAAGTGTTTTTCATCAGCGAAGAACATGGTGAAGGAATACGATCAATTAATCTTTCCGAGTTACATGGTATGTACGAGTTTGTATATTATCTTGTATATTGTTTATCTTTATATCATTTTACCATATGTAAGTCATACTATATTAAGATATGAGTAGAATTTCTTCGGTGTAAACATATTTTTATTTAATAAATTGAATATGAATCGGTAAACAAGCCGCAATGGCTTATATAAATACATCTCCATTACATGTTATATCAATACATAACAAAATAACACGAATATTAAACAACGCGATACATGAAAGATAGTAAGCAAATACTGTATAGCGTATGGGGGAAATTAATCATTTTTCAAACCTATGTGAGTTTATAATGAAAGTATGGACAGATTTAAGTGTCAATTTGTTGATGAATTTATTTTGGTTGGAGACTCCATTTAAGACAGAGTTGAGATTGTAGCCCTGTACATAAAATTACATTTCATTTCTTAAAGTGGAAAAATTTGGACAAATTAAAAAATAATGCAGTGGGTCTTCATAGGGGTGACCACAAGAGCAGGATGGACTTACTGATATGTGCCGTTCAAACATGTGTGCATTCAAGTCACTGCATCTAAGTCCGAGGCGAGCATGAACTATTTGGCAGAAACGTGTACCAAAATTTAGATTAAACTTATTTACATACTTCTGCTTTGTAGACTGCAATAGAGTTTTGAAGTTGCCTAAAATTAGTGCATTGGAAATATTATCAGGTAGCTTATTCCCTTTGTATTATTGTATCTGGTAAAAATGAATTTCTATACAGATCAATACGACAGCGAAGATTCTGGATATTATTACTGTTTCTGAGTCTATGTTCAGTTAACTGTGATACTCTCGCTGGTAGAAGTTGGCATAAATAATATGGTGCCATATTGTTAGTCATTTTGTATAATAACGATAATTTACTTGTTTGTCGACGCTCAGTTAGGGAGATGGCACTATTTTCCCTATAAATTAACGCACGGCTTGTTCCACTAACTGCCCTACAAATCGTCCGCAAAGCATCTAAATGCAAGTTTTCAATGATTTTATCTTGTTCTTATGTGCAATTGTCCCATATGTGCGAACAGTAATCAAAAATTGGCAATTTGTAAGACATGATCATTCGCTCTAATGATTTTCTTGATAATCTATATTTTAGACTACGAAGGCAATTTACTAATGGACTTATCTTTTTAACTAATTCAGCAATGTGTGAATTCCACCTACAATCAGATTGTAATGTACTTCCCAAATGCTTATGTTTATCAACTTCGTTAATGACTGCTCCTTGCATTGTAAGTCTAGGAATCGGCTCTTGATTACTTCTGCGAGAGAATACAATTGTTTCAGTCTTACCTGGATTAAAGTCAACTTGCAGCCCAATTAGAAATCCTGGTTAAGTCATTATTCAAGGAAGCAGCAGTAAAATCATGATTATCAACAATAACATACACTGAAGTATCATCTGCAAATAGACGAATATTATTATCAATAGCACTTATAATATCATTAATGTAAACTAAAAAAAATAACGGTCCCAGGACGGATCTTTGTGACACCCCAGCATATATATACTTCATTTTTTTCTGATCTCACTGCTGCTGTTACTTTATTTCACAGAAGTCTAAAGGTTTGCCAATCAGAATCAAAATTTCGAGTCTTTGCTTTCTTATGTTGTCTATTTCTCTTCCTGATCAGTTTTCGTATAGTGCTATTAATCCATGGGTTGTCTCTGGGTCTTATAGTTACAACGTTGTTTGGGACATAAACATCACATACATTTCTCAAGATATCAATAAACTCATCAGTTAGATTATCGATGTCATTACATTCAAAAACCGTGTTCCAGTCTATGTTGTTGATGCCTCGATTCATGCCCTCAATATCAGCTCAATCATAGTAATAAACTTTTCTCTTAAATACATTTCTTTCTGAAATGCGGAGAGATGAAGCCGATCTGATCCACTGAATATGCAAATATAATGTCTCAACTTGTTGGACTTTTAATATGAAAATATGAGTATATCGAATTCTTTTGTAATGTTTCTGATTGTGATGAATAAATCTAGAGATGACCCCTGCATCCTCCATTGTCTGACTTTCATACGGAGAACATTGGGTGGTGGCAAGTGGGAAGACACCATTTCGTGCCCGAGAAACCTTCGTATTAAGACAGAGGTTGTATACGAATTTATGACGGAGCTACCTCTGTTTAGAGACAATGGAATTCGACATACTGTGTTTAAAAACCTTTTCGAAACGAATACGAACAAGTGGTCATAAGAATGACACTCGAAAGTGTGTCATATGTGTTCGTGTATAACATATATATATCACTTGCTTTGGTAATAAGTTCTGTACATTTGATGACATTGATGCCTTTCTTATTTTGAGAAACACGTTGCTTTAAACCAGATGCCAGGTTAAGTGTTTCGCAGCGGAGATAATATAATATACCCAGTTATCCCTACATGCGAATGAAGTTAGTAAGGTTGGAAACGATTATCCCCCAACTGTACCACTACTACACCACAAACCTAGGAAACATCGAAATTGATCATTTCATTTCAATTCAATGGTTTCAAGGCCTTTTGACCCATCGGACAATACATTAGATATGTATCACACATGAAAATTCATACACATGCGCATTAAAGGATTTCTCCTCGTAAACGAAACACGTTATGTAAGAATTTTCCAATTAGGAAAATATTTATCATTAGATTCCATAAAATACCATGTTTTTTAGACTGAATAATAACGTTACATCATCACGAAGAGTTTGATGTATTGGACAATGATATATGATATGCATTTCATCTTCAATTACATTACATAATGAACATTCAGTATCAGAATTGTCATAGTAAAAAAGCACTAGCATAGCATCAAGACGGTTGTAACAGCTTCTGAAAATAAGCAATGCTTCCTGTACTTTGTATTATTGATATATATATATATATATATATATATATTAAAAAGAAGAAGATGAAGTTGAATTACATTTGGCAAACGTTTTCAGCAGGTACGAATGTACCTGCTTCATCAGGCCGTTTAATGCAGTAACTGACACTACGTACATAATACTATGACGTCACACAGGAACTAATGACGTCATAATGAATTTGACAACAACAAATTGTATTGTAAGCAACATTATGTTTTGCCATTTAATTTTGGCGCGTATTTACGGATGAAATATGATTCTTTCAAAAGTAAATCATTATCATTGTTATAATTGAGTTTATATATCGGGAAAACCTTGAACCTGCCATTACCACATTTTTCTAAATGTTCACTGAGAGGGATAGTTCGATTTCGGGGCTGGTTAATGTGGGATCGATGAAGGTTCATTCTCCTCTTTAATTTTTGCTCTGTTTTCCCGATATATTTCTCATTACATCCAGCACATATGATTACATAGATAACATTTTTGGTGTCACAATTCATGTTTTGTTTAACAACAAATGTATCCTTTGGTGAAATATGTATGGAACATCCTTCAATAATACTTTCACACGAGAAGCATAGTTGATAAGTGATAGTATATCAAAAGCTTTGAATACGGACCAGCAACAACTGAGATCTAAAGTGGAAAAGAACATCGATACTCAAAATAATCTTAATCTTGTATCCACTTTTAACCCCAATCATGATAATGTTATGTCTATCGTGAAACGTTATCTTCCTATTTTAAGTCCTAGTCAAAAAATGAAAAAGATTGTCGATAAATGCAATTTAATAAACAGCCGTAAGCAACCCAAAAACTTACGCAAAATTTTGACTACTTCTAGATTTGACTCAGCTGAGATTATTCCGAAAGTATCAAAGTGTGGAGATTCACGTTGCTTACGAATGATTGGGCACCAATTTGCCCACCGTAGGTAGTGTTAGGCTAAAACAACATATGGAGACACCATAAGCCCATGTTGTTTTAACAAATTATTATCTTGTTTATCTCCTTGGCGACTTGGTTGATTGTATCAAAGGTAAAAAAAATTAAAAGTTCCTATTATCAAAGTCTGGTTCCCCAACATTTTAGATATTTTCCACTAGTGCCAACTTAGGGCTTGAATATTCCCTAGTAAATCATATCAATATACTAAAATCTATCTTAACGGCGACAAATCTTTGTCACAGAGTGTTGACGAATTCCTAATAATATCTGTTGATCATTTCATAAATGATACCAAACGATTTTTAAAGCTCTTTCCTAAAATTTGTACCAAATGTAAGGTAGATAAAGCTTAATATAAATTTGAGTTTAGTATTAATAATTGCAAATGTATATTTCCATCAATGTACTTGATATCTTAATCATGTTATGTTTGTGTCAGGAAAAGAATTTATATAGGCATTTGCTGCCTGTTTGTTCATCCTTTTTGTATATATATTCTGAAGTTTGTGTAGCACATGTTTTATGGAAATAAAATACTGTTTAAATCATAGTATTATACTTACTAACCATTATATGATTACATATATTGCACATTCTCATACAATGAAATATGATAATATTTTACAATAAGCAATGACAGTTTCTATATCAAATTTGTATAAGAAATGACAGTTTCTATATCAAATTTGTATAAGCAATAACAATATGAATCATTCAGTCCTCTGAAGATAACACATTTGAACATGTATGTCAGCACAAAATAACTCGATAATTGTTAGTATATCAATAAAACTTCGTTGATGTGTATTTAGAAACCTAATGCCTTTTTTCGGGGGGACATGTGAAGTAGCATATTTAAGATAACAAAACGATTAGTAAAGTAAACTTTCAGCTGTAAAACAACAATATTACACTGAAATGTAATTCTTCTCTCTCACCTACTCATCTTATTTGACTTAGTTGATCAACTTATCAGCAGTAACAACACACAACAATTCTCTCAATTCGACGCTTCTAACAAGCCTAGATAGACAACCTTTTCATACTGATCGAAATCATATGTTACCTCGGGTAAAGTAGAAAAAAAATAATTTTACTTAACTGGTACCCTGGTTTGTGTCAAAAAATCTTGTGAAGGTAAACAAAGTCTATTAATGAGCTCAAAGTCAACAAACTCCGTTTATAATCTTCTTGTAGTATGGATAAGAAATGAGTTGAAACATTGTATTTCTAATGATGTTAGATTTCATTTTGGTTACTTTTCATGATAATCGTTCTGTTTATGAAAAAAATATTTTGAATATATTCAGTTTGGCCAAAAAACTTTCGTTGAATAACAATACAATAACAATAAACATAATCATTTGATCACGTCTTCTTCCTATCAGTGATTTTGCCGATAGGGGCCAATGCCTTGATAAATAAGAATGATAATCATTGACTAAAACAACAAACGCTCGGCGTGTACCTCAGTGTTACAAGCATGCTCATGTACAATTGGTACCCATTCTTGTCACTAATTGGAAGGTGACACACAGGTATTACTGTCATAACCGAACCGGATGTTTACCAAAACATCTTCTTTCGGACCCCTCTCCCCCCTCCACCCACCCCCACACCCTTCTCTGAACTACCAAGCAGGTATGTTTGCCATTTGCACCACGACACTGATCAGATCATGTTCGATCGGAAATAGGAGGAGGCATAACTGGATTTATTTACTGGACATCTTATAAGCATTGACGGAACACCACTAATAGGTTAGTGTTTGTGAATTATGTTTAAGAAACATAAAGTCTTAGATTCGACTATCAAACACAACAGTTCGGTCTTGACTCTCAAGCTGAAGACACCTCCACAGCGCTCCTGCTCTTGCAGCTCGCCAGTCTCCCGGAAACTACAGCTTCAGACAGGACGTCCAACGGGTCCTCCTTCCCACACTTTAAGGAAAGGTATTTCCATCTTTTTTAATTTAAAACTCTAAATTTTCTAAATACCACTACATCTAAATAATGGCAAACGCAGCCAATTCATCTACAGCACTTTCCACAGAGGCATCCATTTTTGAAGAATTAAATTGTAAAATACAAAACCTAAACTCTTCCAAATTGTCCCCAACCGACAACTCTAATCAAAATGCCCAAACAACGCCTCACTTCCTCCATCAAACCTCAACATCTCCAAAACCTCAAAACCTACTAAATCTAAATTCAAACGAGGAATTTCCTCCTACATCTCCTTTATCTCATCAAAACCCAGTAGGCAACTTTCAAACACCCCTAACTAAGCGCAAGCGCGCCCATTCTCCCCAATCAGGCTCACCTCACCAATCACCTAAAACATCTCTTCAAACAACACCACCTAAAAACACAGCTCACCAATCAACACCATCTAAACAAAACTCACCTCAAAATCTACTTACACCCGTTACATTGCTTTTGTTTGCCGCCTCTAAGGAAATCCGCCTATCAAGGGAACTTACCCGTGACAGAGTGGGCACCTTCCTTACTAGCCATGGCATCAAAATCAAACATATTAAACCGTCAGGAACTGGCTTCCAAATTCAATTTCTCAACTCTATTTCGGCCAAAGACGCCAAAACATTTAAAACCATTTTATCCTTCAATGTATTATTCCAAACTCCCCTATGGGAAACAGAGTCACGGGGGACCATCGTCTTCCCTCCTTATGAGGATGACGAAGCTCTTCAATACTACCGCTCAGAGGCAAATAAACTTAACCAACCCCAAACCATAAAGGCCCAGCGCCATACCGCAAAATCCTCTGACGGTAGCAAAATAATCCCACTCAAAACCGTGACTCTTTATTTTAATACACCTAATCTCCCTTCTTCCATCATTTTTGGCGCTCAAGCACGCGACGTTCGGCCTACTGCCAAACGCGTAATTCAATGCAGCAATTGCTTAAAATACAATCACACAGCGGCGCAATGCAGGGGAAATAAGAGGTGTGCTACATGCGGACAGAGTGAGTGCCACAGGGACACCTGTGAGCCTCACTGTATTCACTGTAACGTGGATGGACACACCTCCGTCTCCTTTGCTTGCCCCAACAAACAACATAAACATAAAACCTTAAACCATAAACTCTTTCCAAACTACAACCCCCGCACTAGGCGGGAAAACCCACCACCTAAACCTACCCCAGCTAAACCTCCAGCCCCAGCCCCCACAGGATCAGCCCTTCCTTCCCACTCTGTATGGGGTGATCCTATACCCGCCGACCCAACCCCAACCACCCTTATGCCACCTCCCCCTCAAGCAACCTCTCACATCCAACCCACCCCATCTACTTCAGGCCCCACCCCTTCCAAACGCCGCTGCACATCTATCTCAGTAACAGAGGTAGCCCCCACCCAGGAAGAGCCTATGGACTCTGCCACTACCCAACCCACCCAGCCTGACCCCGCCCTTACAGCTATACCCCAAACCGCCCAAACCCAGCCCAGCAAACCCCGAAAAAGTGTAAGGCCCAAAGCTCCACCCTCTCGTCCCCGCCCCACCCCTTTCATCCCATCAACTCCATCCGCTCAAAGCTCCCAAACCAAACCTAAAACTCTTTTTGCTAAATCTAAACCTCATCTTCCAACGGGCAAGGTAAATCCTAACAGCCCAAAAACTAAAATCCCTCAAAATCTTGCAATCGCAACATTCATTGCAGCAGCACTCACCATCCGCAACCCAACCCCACAAAAAATCTACAAACTGGCTAAAAAATCCAAATTCATCACCATCTCCCTAAATAAATTTAACCAACTCTTGGAGGATCTCCTCCAGGATTTAAAACCTAAACCAACACTTCTCCACTTACAATTCTAAATAAACCAAACATGCAGCTAAAACCTATTTCTCTTTTCCCATTTACTCCACTATTAATTTTTCTCATTATGCAAATTCTACAGTGGAATGCTTGCGGCCTTTCGGCTCACGGCCACGAGCTTAAAGCTCTAATCAAACTCCAAAAACTTAACCCCCAAATCATAACCATCCAGGAAACCCATTTCGGCCCTCGCTCTAAATATAACATTCCTGGGTATAAAACGCTACGACACGACCGGCCCAAAACCAATCCTGGTCGAGCACATGGAGGTCTAGCAATTTTTATCCAGGAAGATTTAAATTATAATAACTTTCCGGTAAATACTCCTAACTTAGAGGCACAAGCCATAACTATAACACATAAAAACCAAAATCTAACTATTTATAATATCTATCATAGGGTTACTCAAAAATTTCAAAGAGAGGACCTTCTGGTCCTACAAAATTTATCCCCTAATCACACAATCTTTTTGGGCGATTTTAACTCCCATCACCCCTCCTGGGGCTGTAAAGATAAGGCCGATGCCAGCGGAGAACTAATCGCCGACTGGATCATAAATAATGATTATGTGCTACATAATCAAAACACTCCAACTAGGTACGCTTGGGGACATCAAGGAATGTCCTCAATCGATTTAACGATCAGCACCCCAGGCATTGCTAGCCAGATCGAATGGGCGATCTTCGATGATCCGTGGGGAAGTGATCATTTCCCTATTTATATCACTCTAAACCCCTTCCTTCCAAATAAAACTCAGGATCAAAATTGCCCCCAAAATCCTAAATTCTCCTACAACAAGGCTGACTGGGATAAATTCCAAAATCTTTGTGAACTCCTAAAACCAGCAAACCTTGAAAATAACGACCCCCAAATTTTTTGCGACAAATTCACACAAGCTATTATAAAAGCTGCAAAACAATCTATTCCATTAACTAATCCTAAACCCTATAAAGCCTCAGTACCCTGGTGGACCGAGGAAATAAAAACAGCGCGCAAACTCCGCAAAACAGCTTTTAACAAAGCAAAACGCGACATTTCTCACCTACCACATGCAAAACACCTCAAAAATGCAGTTCAAACACTCATTAAAGAAACAAAGAAACAACATTGGGAAAACTTCTGTGAGGAGCTGTATGGTAAAACAAACTCTAAACAAGTTTGGAATAAGCTCCGAGTCATTCGTGGCGGCAAACGCAGAAGTAAACTCCCACCTATAAATAACCACCCCTCACCTAAAGCAAAGGCAAACGCTCTCGCAAAGCAGTTTGCTAATGCTAGTAGCAACAACAACAACACGCCAAAATTCCAACAAAACAAGCAAAATTTCCCTTTACCACCTAAACAACAAAACAACAACCAACCCATCAACCAACCATTCACAATGGAGGAGCTTCAATTTGTTCTAAATAATAGGAAAAAGGGTACGGCTCCTGGCCTGGACCATACTTCCTACCAACTAATCAAGAAGCTACCTCCAAATACCACCAACATACTTCTTAACCTCTATAACCTCATATGGCAATTAGGCACACTTCCCTCCTCCTGGAAGGAAGCACTAATCATACCAATCCCTAAACCAAATAAACCCTCTGGGGATCCAAATTCCTATAGGCCTATCTCTCTAACCTCTTATCTATGTAAGGTAATGGAAGCGATGGTAAAAAATCGCCTACAGCACCACCTAAAAATTAATCCATTAAATGAGGACCAGAGTGGCTTCACTCCAGGTCGCTCTACCCTAAACAATCTTGCTTGCCTCGAGCAAGAAATAAAAACCGGGCAATTACACAAACATTACACATTAGCAATCTTCCTGGATTTTTCCAAAGCTTTTGATATGGTGTGGCATAACGGCCTCATCCATAAACTCCTAAATAAAGGCCTAAATGGCAACATAATTAATTTCATCCAGGATTTCCTACACAATAGGCAAATAACTGTCGGGGTCGACAACCAACTTTCAGAAAATTTCCCCCTCGAAAATGGCAGCATCCTTAGCCCTACTCTATTTAATATTATGGTAGACGACCTCTTCGAGGGAATCTCCAGTAAAGTAAATACTTCCAAATTTGCAGACGACGGTGCCCTCTGGGTCCGTTGTAATAACATTAAAACTTCTACAAAACTACTCCAGTCCGCATTAAATAAGGTCGACCAATGGGCCGACCGATGGGGATTTAAACTAAACGCGGAAAAAACCACTGGAGTAGTATTTAAACATAAAAAAATGCGCCCTATTTCCCCAAGCTTATATCTTAAAAATAACAAAATAAATTTCCTAAAACAAACCAAATTTCTAGGGCTAATCTTTGACGAACATCTCTCATGGGATGCCCACGTCAAAGATCTAATCACTTGGTGCACAAAGGACCTTAATGTCCTGCGTGCCACCTCCAGCACAAGCTGGGGTGCAAATAAGCAAACCTTAATCAACCTATATATATCACTTATTAGGTCCAAATTGGACTACGGCACCCCCATTTATAATACTCTCAACACCAAACTTACTGCTAAACTTAATTCTATACAATACCAATCACTTAAACTAGCAACACGCACACAACACGGGACCTCCCTAGAAGCGCTTCAAGCCCTAACTGGTGAAATACCCCTCAAACGCAGAAGGGACCAACTCACCTTAAACTTCTGGGCCGCTTCTTCGGAGGATACACTAATCTCCAATCTCTTAAACTCTAAACTATCTAAACGCAAAACGGCATTGGCAAACAAATACCCTCTCACATCTCCAATATCTCTACGCATCACAAACCTCATCAACCAAGCAAACCTCAACCACATCTCACTCCCACAAAACAACATCCTACAATACTTCACACCTCAACTCCCCCCACCCCGCATTAACCTGCATCTCACCAAAATCACAAGCAAACACAACCCACTACATGCTAAATAAACTACACTTCAATACATACAAGACAACTGGCACGATTGGTGCCACATATACACCGACGGATCCAAAGATCCTGAGGCACGCACCACAGCCTTCGGCTACCACATACAGAACACACACCACACACCCACATCACACAAGCTGCCTAATGACCAATCCGTCTTCACGGCGGAACTTATGGCTATTTTGGCAGCTCTTCAAAATCCAATAATACTCAACCATCCTAAAATTTTAATCCTTTCAGACTCACTTAGTGGGCTGGAAGCACTTAAATCTAAATCTACCAAAAACCGCGCTGGCATAATATCCCAAATACTACACACTATACAACTACTTAACCATCAGGGTAAAACCATAAAACTGCTCTGGGTTCCTGCTCACGTCGGCGTTTTCGGCAACGAAATAGCCGACAGAGCATCAAAAGAGGGCCTAAAACTAAATACCATTACACATCCACTCCCACACTCTAAACAAGAGGTTAAAAACCTCGCTAAACTACACATCAGGGCCGTATGGCATAAACAATACACTAATTCTACTATTGTTAAACATACCAAAACCCTTCTCCCCAAACCACTCACTAAATTCAAAACATACAGCAAAAACACCAATATAGATAGGGCAATCACTAAACTACAAACAGGACACATACAACTAAACGCAAAAACACAACAGACCAGACACAAGCATCCCACATGTCCACACTGCAAACAAACAGAAACAATCACCCATATACTCACACAATGTGCACACTACAATACACATCGCAAAACCCTAAACACCACTCTCTCACAACACAACATCAACCAACACAACATCCAACACATCCTCAACCCACACAACAAACCACAAATATTCCATGCTCTAGGCAAATACATCAAAGATACGGGCCTTCTGGCTCGTATCTAAATACCTCACAATCATATACCATAAATTAACCCCCCACCCTCCTGCACCCTCCCCCATCCCCAGCCCCCTTCCTTCTACCCCTCTCTACTAAATATATAATTCCATATTTCAAAATTTCAAAATTACCCCTTTTGGCACTTGGCTCAAAATTTACCACTCTTTAAACAATTTCGGAACTTTACAAAAGGTCCTAACGGACACAAGTGCGAAATCAGCTGTGCTGGAAGCGCTTGTAAAATCTCCAATCTCATCATCATCATCATCAAACACAATGAGTACATTGAAATCATGCTTAACGGAACGGTTTATGTGTAAGAATTTGAACTGATTAGAAGGCATTAGCATTCTTGGTATTCACTAAGAGTGGGTTTTGAGTGTATATTTCTTTTTTTTATTTGCTTAACATGTTGTCACAATTAAACATTTTTAAGAATATAATGAAAAATTTATAAGATTTTGTATAAGAATTACTTTTGAAATCGTATTTGTACTATGATGAAAGACTCGTATGCGATGAGAGATAGATATAGCCAATAAGTCATGAAAATCAACATAAAATCAAAATATCTTTCGAGGGCCTTAAAGCGCTTATCTAAATTATACATGTTATCATGTTATTACTAAATTCAACATTAAAATTGAAATTCCAAGTTGGGATGATACATATGTATCATCCCAACTGCGGATCCGCCCGATATGTATACACACATTTCAGAAGTAAATGATGTTTTTTTTATTGTGGAATAAAATTGTAGCAAGTCTTTATCTGTAAGTTAAAAAACTAAATCATCCGCAAAGAGTAAAGACAAAATATAATACATATCCTCTGATAAAAATATTCCATTATCAAAAACTTCACTTCGGTCAGCTCCTTGATAAAAATGGAAAACAACAGCGGACCAAGTGCACATCCCTGTCTTACTCCTGTAGAGGAGTTGAAATAACAGACAGTTTCGTACGTTGTACGTTGTATTACGACTGCAGATTTCACCTTTTTATACAAATCTTGTAGAACTTTAAAAGTGTCCATGTATCCCATTATTCAAAAGAAGATAGAGAAGCCTTGTCCTATTAACCATGACGAACGCCTTTTTTAATCAACTAATTAATGCGCAATAGAATTTATCTTGTTTTCTAGTGGGTTTTTTCAATTATGGCTTGCAGAGTGAATATATAATCTATCGTAGGATGTTGGGTTTTTTTTTACACCACCTTGATATTCACCAATTAGTCCAACACTTTCAACATGATCATCGATTCTCTTATTAATAATCGTTATCCAGAATTCATTTTGATCTTTTGATACAGATCCTTTAGTATGTGTCTTTGTCATGTTTTCTCTAAACACCCTTTGTTTGATTCTACACACATGTTTAAAGGTTTTTCTGCTCTGGTCAAATAATCTGTAATTATTTTAGTTGGATATTTCCTGAAATAGTTGAGAAGTCGGTACTTTTTTTTTAATTGTTCACATTCACATTTCGGAAAAACACAACGCTGATTAACTCACCCTCTTTGTCACACAGCTGGTCTCCTTGCTTCCTAGTTTCAGGTGTAGCTGAAACAAATCACTGTATTGGCAATGTCAGTAAAATTGTAGGTATGCAACTTTTGTACAAATGCAATAGTTGTAACTCAATGGTGTATTCGGATCGATATAAAAAATGCCCCTCAAGTCTGATTGAATCGACCTTTTCCAAAGGAATAAAAGTTTTACAATTTACTTAAGCGGGATTCAAACTCATTCTATCAGAGGCTTCCCTCTCAACAACGGTTTGAAAGCGCACGTTCATAGGGGGGAATCGACTTTACATATAAACATATTTTTTGGAGGCAACACTAGCTGCACGTTCATATATAGTTCTAATTATTGCCACAGTTGAAATAAGTAAATATAATAGTTTAAAGCTTTATCCAAATATATATGCAATGACATGAGAGCGATAATGGTTCTGTTCTTTTCATGAATACCAATTTCAGGCGGCTGAGCAAGTGAAGTGAGCATACTGATCACGAAAGAGTAGATTTTACTCATTTGACAACGGAATTGATGACGATTTAGTCCTTTTTGTTATTCTCTTATTCCAATGAGCTTTATATAAAGTTCCAAGGAGTGTTGACAACTTACACTGTATGACAAATATTCGAAACTAATAAATGTACATGCTGGTTGTTGCACAAGAACAATATGAAAATAACGTTATTACTAACTACTGTTACTTGATTCATGCTATTCAACATGAACTGATTAAATGCTAAATCGATCAAGAAACTATGAAAACAAATAAGTTATATTTTGACTATTACATTCTTCTACAAACGTATATATTTTCACACGGTTACCTTACCTTAGGGGAAAAGTTGTTTAATAAATAATTTTATGTGTCATATCACATGCGTCCGTTACGATGAAGCGATACAATTACATACAATATAATTCACCATTCATCAGGGTGAAGAAATTTTCCTTGATAATGGCTGAACATAGAGGTAATATATTCCCTCTTTTCTCCTATTTAGTAAGTAAGAGAATACTACTGTGTGCGTTTTCGTCTTTGCAATCTCCGTGTTAATTTATTTCAATGACCACTTGAATTAAGTGACAATTGCGGAACGTTTTCAAATATCGATTAAACATTTAAGCAGAAGAAACACGTCCTTTTAAAATAACAATGTTATTAATGGTGAACACATTCTTGAATAATAATTGTCTTCATAAATAGCAAGAGAACTTTTTTCACGCTATACCATTGAGCTATTTCATTGATTGTTTAAAATCTCAAAGTACGCTTCGAAAACCAATCAAACCGCGCGAGTTGGTGACATGTTATGGAGAGGTTAATCCATGAAAAAATATTATGTCACCACATGAATACGTTTGAATCATTCAAACGGAGCTCTAAATACCTGCTGAAAATGTTGAATTATACCTTATATTGCTTTTTAAAGTGCTATGATTGGTCAGGTTGGTGTTACATTTTTTCATCTTTTTTATTTTTATCATATCAACTTAATGAAACAAAATACATACTAAGTACATTATATTACATGAATGTATGACTAGTGTGTGTTGTTTTCGAAATATTGACCCCTGGTCACTTCCATGAGCTGCCAAAACTGTTAAAGATAACGTATGGTATGATAAATATCATTACATGAAACACTCCAATGGGATTATATCTTACCATATAACCCAACAATGTCGGTTTTATTTTCTTCATGCTATGAAACTTAAATAACCAAGATTAATGATATAACATATTTGCACTGCTATAAACAAGTAAGAGAAAACACTTTTGGAATGCAGCAATTTTTGTAATATTTTATCTCATGAGTATACATAGGTTAGAAAATTACGTGCTTAATCTGTCTCATGAGTTTAATAAGTAATACGATAATGATGCGAGCACTTTTTTCTAGACGATGTATAACATCAGTAGATGGCAATGCTTTATGGAAAACATCATTAGGAAAGAAAAGCAAACACGCCTTTAAAATAAGCTATTAAAGGTTTAGAAGGAGACACCCATTTTTTCTTATTTTGGCACCTTCAAATTTTTAGCAAGCTAAACAATGGTTAGGATCACAGTGCCAATCCGTCAAATTGGTTTTACTACTTTGAACATTCGAAAGATTGATACACGACCAATTACCCCACTTTAAAAATAAGATACCTCAGACCCCACTTGCTGTATGTAAGTTTTTAATGACTGGATGCGTCGCATTTCGATCTGTTGACAAGTCTTTTCAACACACTGTAGAAAAGACTTGTCAACAATTCGAAATGCGACGACTGTTGAAAAGATTTGTCAAAGAGTGAAAATAAAAAGCCTCCACCCTCCAATGATACCTACAGCAATTGTCTTCTGAAATAATTTATTTTACGTATAATACTGAATTTTCAATACAGATAGGCAGATCTATTCTTCTTTAAGGCAATTATTTATGGTACCTCCATAATTACCCGTAATAGTTTTGGCAGGCCATTGAAGTGACCAGGGGTAAAAATTCCGAAAACACTAATTTTTATTTTTCTCCATAAAACCCTTTATAAGTTATCAACTTCTTTAAAAATATGTCACGTTTGTTCCTTATCACAAAGTCAATGTGATTAGGTTGGTTTTAATCTTGGAGGGTCGATATGGAACATTTTATATGACAGTTAACGAAAATCGAAATTTTAAAAATATGACCCCATCTGTCTATATCAATATGCCAAAATTACCATTTTTGCACGAGAGACCAGACGATCCCAAAATGAGCTAATGGCTATCTCACACATGGACAGTGGGTGATCCATTGTCAGTTTTGCTGAAGTTATTCTATTGACGTTGAAACGAAACCCCAGAAACATGATATTTGCACTAAGATTCATTGGTAGGTGAACAAACTTTCGGTATGCAGCTGTATTAGATGTAAATATCCATGTACTAATAAATATTGTATTTCAGGTGCTTCGATTGTAACAGCCCAGATTAGTAGCAGAGAAATGTACATTGCAAGCTTGTAACCATGTAAATTGCTGACTCTCTATTGTTATCTTCTCTGACCTCTTAGCTACTTCAGGTTTCTAACATTTTTTCTCTATTTTTAGGTAAGCTTATTTCTCACTTTGCATGCTCTGTAGTCAATACAGGTTACCAGCACTTATAACTCTCTTTACTGCATTATTTCACCTTGTATGAAACACACATTTCAGACACTTGACAGAAGACCTACAGTTACCTTTTTTCTCGGATCTTTCACACATAGGTTAGTTAAATGATCAGCATTTTTCATATAATCATAAATATCAGAATTATGTTATCGGCAATATTTATTATTCGTTAAATCTATAGGAAATAGGGCTAAGCTATTGTGTGTATGTTTGTATATATGTGTTTTATCTGTAGTTCATGCATTGCTAATTACTAAGGCTACCATTCATAATCCTCCGTTTGATGGCACAAGTAATTAGTGTCTGTTATCTTTTTATACACATCATGTAATTATGATGTGAAGGTTGAAAATAGTGCATCACACAAATGTGTTTATATATTTTATCAATTTATATCTATATATTATAAATGCAGTGGTAAGTTAGTGCAGCTATTAAAATAAAATATGGCATCAATGCATTGTAATGCATATATTCATGTGCTAGAGTATTTTCTAGCATGTGAGTAATCAGAGGTTTATCGATTATCCTAAAGCTAGGATAAATGTTATTTTATGCCTAATCTTTGCTGGTATTGTAAATGTGATACGTGTCTATATATTAAGTGTTGTATATCTATAATTTGAAATTTATTTATCATCATCATACCCATTGTAGGATACTTTCTATTTTTCATCATATTACCCATTTTAGTATACTTTCTTGCATATACAGTAAACCCCGGTTATAATGCCATCATTTGTCCAAGAGAATTTACGGTACTTTATCAAGGTTGGCACCGTTTGCGCTTAGTTGCCATGATTTTGTCATGATGAACTGGTGTACAAGCAACTACTTAAAGAAGTGACGAGTTTTGACAATTAATTTGGGGCAAGTAGAATATCACTCAAGTAGTTAATGCCTATTGACCACCAATTAATGTACCTATACGGGATGCACCCAATGTGAATTGATTTGAGGCATGCCAATGAACCTAATTAGCATTATAGTGAGGGAAAACTGACTTTTGTTCCGTGAGGAGTTTGCAAATGGCACAATATCCAGTTTGGCATTATATCCAGTGAAATACAAGTGCGGGAAATCCGTCCTGGCAAGAAAATGGCATTGTATCCAGTTTTGCATTATAACCAGGGGCATTATAACTAGGGTTTACTCTGTGTGTATATATATTAATATATAATATAATGTAAGTATGGTGTCCAAATTGAGAGGGGGGGGGGGGGGCACATCAAACACATTAACACTTTGGGGGTTGTAAATGACCTGAGGCCCTGTTGCTATACGTCCCTGCAGAAGATACAATATAAATAATGAAGAAATTGAAAACCTGTCCGTGTATATATTTTACGGATCTGTATACAGAAGAAACCTAATTGTTTTATAAATGTGTAATATGTATCAACAAATGTAAATGTAATGTACTATAGGCCTGAGTCCTTCTGAGTACTGAATAAAGATTGAGTTGAACTAGAGGATACAGTGTGACTGACCATCAGACTCTTGACTCTGTACAATCGCGCCATCTTCCGCCCTCATCCAGACCATATTGAACAGCATATTAAGATTGTCGAGGGTCAAAAGCATACGCTCGTTGTAGATGCTCGTCTGGGGTGACACCTGAGGGGCGGGACATATAATAATTGTTAGTGTGGCACGTAGCATCAGGCGAACCAGGAACCAAAAATCGATGAACACGCCTCCCTAACGTTTTCAGCGCAGCAAGGACCATCTTTTGACAAGGCTGGATCTACAGCTGCATACCGAAAGTTTGTTAAAATAAATGAAATGTTCCATATAGACTCTCCAAGATAAAAACCAACCTAATCACATTGACTTTGTGCTAAGGAACAAACGTGACTTATTTCTAAAGAAGTTGATAACTTATAAAGGGTTTTATGGAGAAAAATAAAAATTAGTGTTTTCGGAATTTTTACCCCTGGTCACTTCAATGGCCTGCCAAAACTGTTACGGGTAATAATGGGGGGTAACATAAATAATTGCCTTAAAGAAGAATGGATCTGCCTATCTGTATTGAAAATTCATTATTATACGTTTCTTTTTCGCAACTCTACGATACCTCTAAGGCATCTCAAATTACATGATATTTGCACTAGTATATTCAGGTAGGTGAACAAACTTTTGGCATGCAGCTGTATGACAACAACATTTTTTAAGAAATAAATCCTTGATTTGAAGGAAAACTACGATTGCTGATTCATTAAAGGTTGGCTTGTAAAAAAAGAGGTCAGTAAATATAAGCCTGCCTCGCTATATCATGTGTTCGAGTAAAATATCAAACGAGAACGAAGAGGACCGGAAATTACTACACTGGTTTTCTGACTCGATTACCCATTGTAAACGTCGTAGACAGGTCCAAGTTCTCATATCCGGTCCCCTTGCAGATCGGTCTCTGTTGTACCTTGTTTATATGTATATGTTATTTAGCTAGTAGTGAATACTTACATGTATATATAGAGTCAGGAGCCTTTAGTTATATTATACTGATAGGCCTACATTTGCCGTGGTTGAACTAAATATAATCCCATAATTTAAGAATATTGGTAATTGGGAGATCAATATTTCTTAACATATAATATATATAATCTTAATTTGAATAGATCTTCAAATACTCATGGGACTAACCACCTGTTGAAATGGGCTATCGAACTAGGAGAAGGTATTACTTACACGTACCTAGGTGTTAGTATACATGTTAGAAATAGGATGCTAGAATTATTATGATACCAGATGCACTGGATAAACACACACTCGTAATAAGGAGCAACAAATTTATTACTTTGACGAAACGTCTCCTAAGGACGTATTATCTTCAAATTATAAAATATCTTGATAAGGATATGAAAATGCAAATGTGGACTGTCAAACTCAAGATCTAGATTTAGAATATCCTAATTAGGGTAAGCCTTATATTAAACCAAGGAAGAAAAATGTCCTAAATTTGAAGGTAGTATGTCCAAATTTCAGTAATAAAAACTTATGATCGTGTACTTAGTTAAAACAATATGTCAAATTTTGAATAACGGATTAACGTATTTATATGAGATAAAATTAATTTTTAAACTATTGGAGGCTTGGTGTAAATTAATCCTGTTGGAGACATTTGTATCCAACATACTGTCACAAAACTACCCAAATGTCTAAGTAACTTTGTTTTCATCACTGATTATATAAAAACACGTCATGAAATAGATGGACTTTAGCAAGTCGTTAAGACATGAAATGTATTTTTTAAAATGCGTAAATAAATTTTTATGCGGAAATAAATTCGGATCGTAAGTCGAATATATGTAGTTATTTTGAAACATCGGCTAAGCAATGGAATAATAATGGTTTATGTACGATATTTCAATTGTTTTCAACTAATTGTTTCTTGGGGTTTTTTATTGGTGCTTTAGTAAAAATCACTGTTGTCATTTTTTCTTATAAACAATTTTTTTTAGCTAGTTCTTACTCGAAGGGAAAGTATAGTGTAGATATTCGTCAGGTGGATAATAAAATTCTTTTTTTTTAAACGTGCATACCTTATTTTATTTTGTATAATGTAAAGCGCCTTAGAGTGTTTTAATAAGCAGATAAGGCGCTATATAAATGTTGTGTATTATTATATTATTATTAACATCTATAAAGAATTGGCTTATTGAGACTTTTTAATTTATTAGAACTAAAGGTTTACACATATGGACATTTTGAATAAAATGCATTATTCGAAAGGCGAAAGGCAATATATCTTTGCCTAAGTTAATGCGAATCCTTTTTCTTTTTCTTGGTTAGTGAATATTCATAGGCTTCCAAGATACGTTAGAGTTCAAGTAAATCAGTCGATACTTGTCTCTCGTATTTCGCTTCATTTCAAGAAATAGCGATAAGTTTCGTCTGGTTTTAATGAGATTTGTTTACAGTTTTATCTACATTCATTAGTTTCAGAATATTGTATCATTCTATTCATTACTTATGCCTTCGTATGCCATCGTGTACAGTTACCCGCAACAACTTTTGGCAGGCCACAAATTCCTTTATTAGTGATCACCAGGTCTAAACACAAGTCATGTCTGTACATTTGCATTTAGTCAATATAATTTTTCCTTAGAGAGTCGAAATGGAATATTCTTATCGAAATTGAAGGAAATCAGAATCTCGAAAATGTGACCCCTTCTGTCTATTAGATCATACCCAGATTCGAAGATGTGCACAAGAGACCTGACAATCTCATAATACGATAATACGGCTATTTTACACAATGACAATGAGTTAAGGTTATTCTATTGATTTCAAAACCAAATCCAAATTATCTGATATTTGCACTAAGATACAGCAATAAGTGGACAAACTTTTGATTTGCTTCTGGTTATCAGCATCGCTAATCGTGAAAGCCAATTATGTACTTCACATGAACATACCAAATTTGTATATACATAACCTATTAATTCTGATGACATCGTCCATCATAAATACTTCTCACACATTGAACATTCATATGTTCAACTATCTTTATAACTTGTGTATATTTGATAAGAATAAAGAACCTGAAATATCCATAGTTGATCTAGAAAGAAAGAAATGTATTGTGTTTTTTTAATTTCCAAACGAAAAAGTTATGTCCATTTTGTGTAAAGGTATTTTTAATTCAGATAATAGCTTCTACGAAATGTTGAAAACAATTGCATTAACCTTTCATTTGTTTTGCTCGGTTCTTTTACTAACTCTCGTGTTAGGCATACCTATCATACATCATGATTACAAAAGCAAATCAACGTATGCATTAATTGAACACAAATGTTAAATCTTTAAATACGATTCTAGCCCAAAGAAAAGGTCCATTTCGTGAAATAGGCTTCTAAACAATGCTTAAGAATTTTCATGAATAACCACCTTCATTTGTTTTGCTCGGTTCTTTTACTAAGTTTCGTATTTGACAAGCATGTCACAATTTTACCACTAGCATCATTCATTACAATAGCAAAGTATCTTTTAAGTGATAAATTTTATAAGGTTATAGTCAAAAAGATGAAAACAAAAACTTACCGTTATGAGGCACAACCCAAAAACCGTTACAATCCCTTGAATCATCGTGATATGTATGTGTTTTCACGCCGGCCCGGGAGTAAAGGGCTTATATACCACACCATCAATATGTCAACAGCTTTTATACGCCGACCGTGAGGTACAGCGAGTTAAGAGGTCAATTGGCAGTATGGAATAGGTAGCTGTTTATTTTGGTTATTGTCATTGCTGATGCAAAACATATTATTTCGAACTTGTTCCTCTACAAGGACAATTTATACTTAATAACTTGTAAATATCTATTAAAATAGATTTTTACAAGATATTTATACAGATTAAAAGACAATTTAAGACAAAACTTGGGTATCAAATATCAACTGTACAAAGATATTTTCAAGATATTTGATCACTTTGTAAATATTTGAAAAGGTTTGGAAAGGTTTGTATATATCATCTTCAATCTGGGTTAAATATATGTAAATATCATCTTCATCTTGTATTAGATATTTGTCAATATCAATGAGAATGATATATTTTAAACTTGAACTTTTTACATTAGACGGGAATTTAGGCCCATAACACAGACCCTTTCTAGTCATAATAGACGGAGATATAGAAGAGGTATCTGATACATAAAGTTACTACATGTATTTGTCATGCTGAATTGGGCTGAAGGTTGCTGAACAAAGTTAAATCATTTTATTCTCAAACGTGCCATCGTAGAAGATTTCAATAAAAATACATTTCAAGGAAATACAATTTCAAAGATGGACTAAGGATGATTACAGATGGTTGAAATGTAACTTTTCACAATTATACGTGAAAACAGTGAAAGTGGAAGTTGTTGTAGGAATTTTATTCACAGTTACGGTCAGGATGCAAAATTTTCGGACTGACATAATGTCCAGAATATTTTTTTAAGTTGATGAAAATGAAGTTCGAAAATCAATAATAAATGGTTATAATCATGATGTAAATTTATCTATTTGATTATGTTAATTATGGTGTACACCTCTCGAATATAGCCATAACGTGTTTAAAAAAGATTTCAAAATGACAAGATTGATTGAAACCGACTATGAAAATCTAAAAATGTTGTCAGTAATTTAAAAAGACATTTAAATACAACTGATTTATTAATAAATTTATATTTAAATTAAATTATTTAATAAATCCAACAAATAAATATATATATGAAGAGTATGATTTTTCGAAAAATCTACAAAATTTCAAAATAGTTAAGTTACTGTAAATAAATTCCTTTTATAATTATTCCCATTGAGCTCGAACCTAGGATTTTCGTCTTGTCTCTTGCAATTTATAAAATATCAATTATCTCCATTGAAAATCAATTTTAAGACAGTATTAAAAACATGATGAACAACACAACATCGTTTTAATCACATGTCAGTTTATTCAGTTGCTTTATGCGTACATGTTGTGTCATATGAAACCATTTGATAACAATGGCCTTGTCAAAAAATACCATAACATATGGTGGTCGTGTCGAATATTACCATATTTTCGGTAAATTACATGCATTACGTCGTCTCGCTGGCACCTTCAAACAGCCAGCACCATACACATATAACCTTTTTATCATTTATGATAAGTTGAGCATGATTCCTCCAGTCTACAGGAGAACAATTTAAATCACTTATTGAAACCCTTTTCTGATACAGTAAAGTTTCATACAATAAGTTAAGTAAACTAAGGTTCAACGAAAGGGATAAAGCACTAAAACATATTTTATTCATCATGTTAAAAAACAGTTTATCCATTGTCAGTTTAAGATTTTGGAAACAGATTTACTACAATTCAACGTTTCTTTTTTAAAATGAAGAAATAATGAAATCGTTGATTATTGTTGTACATGCATAAAGTTTCAAGAAAAGGTTACGTACTGGAACTTGATCACAACGCTTTGAAATACAGCTGATAAGTAGGCGGGTTATTTTTTTTCAAACTGAATAGAAGGTCATCAAAATAAATATTTAGGGTAAAGTTCTTATCACCAAAAAAATGCTTTTTGGTCGTCAGAATGGTCATGTTAAGAGGACCACTTATTTGGTTAGCAAGAGTCCGCCTGACCTACAAATGGCTAGCAAATTATAACCATCCAGAAATTGTGGCCAGTGCGTTGATGCCTTGGCCGCCAACGTTGGACCAACGCTGATGCGCAGTCCAATGAACAAATGACGTATTTTGAAAATCATTAATAAAATTCGACCTAACCTTCGCGATTGGTTGGAATACGGTTGAATCATCGTTCGTTTGACTGACTATCCTTAGTTATCGCAACCTATCTAACTCATCAAAAGCAGCAGGCTAACTGCTCAAAAGAACGTTGTTGTACCAGATTTTCATGATGAGGTCAGATCGATGTTGGAAAATAATCTCTTCAAACACTTCACTTCCGGCGGGGCCCCCGGAAATTGAAAGAAGGGTTACAAAAGCACCCTCCATTCCGCGCAACCCTGGTGAAGAAACGGGGGCAAAAGAACGGGGGAGCACATGGGTTGTCATCTTCTAAGTTTTCATCCCCGATTAACTGAATATGTTCGTCGGCTTGGTTCTCAGTGTTCAAGGCCGCATAGGTCTGTCGGATTCGGGTGATCCTACATCTGCAAAATAGGAGATTTCATTGACTCTCTTTGAAGGTGAAGGTCGTAGACTTCATTTGCAGTGTCTCAACAACAAAGGACATGGGTAAACCTAACCTTTGAACCTTTTGTCCTTAACCAATCAGAACCAATCATTTTTCTCAATAAAATGGGGAACCCGTGTTTTCGTTGACACAGCAGATTCGTAAGGCTATGGTTTCGTAGATAAGACGGGTTCGTAGATAGATTAAACGGCCTTTGTAAAAGATTAAACCAGAAAAAAATGTGACCATAGAAGCATACCCCCGCATTTTGCCATCATCAAGGTCATTAATCTTTGCAAAAAGGCAATTAAGAAATTCTTCAGGACTACCAACATCTGAAATCTCAGTCCCAAATAAATTTAAAGCTTAAAGAGCCACTCCGTGATTTTCATAACGTATTATTTACCTTTGAAACGAACCTAAATGTCATATGTGTTGATATAAAATCAAAACATCTTAACTTTTCATGTCCAAAAGACATACATATGACAAATACTGGTTTTCCATGAAAATCTAAAAACAGCCTTATAAATGCACAGAGGTGTAGATATCACGTCCAATATACATGGATACTAGTTATATAACCTAATAAACGCTATCAAGTCCTAACTGCCCTCCTAGATGTTTTAGATAAGTCTCCAAAATTACGTTTGACTATTTGACGCACGCCACTGTCCGGTTTTCGATCATAATTGCGATGTTCTACCTTCATATTGTCACCGTAAAAAACCCAGTAAGCTTTAAAATGTGTTTTTTTGGTAACAGTCGATACTTCGCGATCAAATGACACCATTGATTAAGTTTGACATATATGACTGCAACAACTCACGGAGTGGCTCTTTAAAGGGGTAGGTATCACCTTTTTGGGAAAGATGTATTTATGAAAATTGTCTAAATTAAACATAAGTTTATGTCAAATGTTCTATCTTCAGATCGTCAAACCAGCTCATTACGCTCCCAATTATCCGTAGTTGTAGAAAGATAATCAAGTATCAAGAAAAATCTAATGGTGGCCATTTTTTGTATGAACACCTTTTAATCATTTGAGGGAGGGAAATGTATTCGCATAGCATAACCGCTCATATAACGTTTGTTTTAAAACTGCTCCTTTTGAATTAAAACATTGACTTACATTTGGATACATTTATTCTCATTTTCTTGAGAACAATATAAGAAAACGTGCTACCACTCCTTAGAGCTACAAATTTCCTTGATCTGCCACTGTTCTTACAGCTACCATGAACAGGTACCTGCAGTTTCTTGGATTGAAAGTGGTCCCAGCCCGGCAGGTTGTGTTCGGGTTCTTGCACATACAGCGACAGGTCTCCGAGTCCCATCGTTGTAAAGGGGAGCATCGACGTATGGTTCGGCAACGACACTGGCACTCAGATTCATAGAATCGCTGGAATATATTCAATTTGAAAGATTTTAAAAGATGTTTCTTGTCAGACATGAAATACAAAAGCCATTGTTTTTCGCAATGCAGTGTTGATAAGTTATAAATTCTATAATTGTGTTTCATAATTAATTTCATAATCAATGTCATAATCATTTTCATAAACAATTTCATAATCAATTATATTTGTATAAAATCCCACATTAAAAAATCTTTATGTTACCTAGCATTTCAAATAATCAGTATTGAAATATTTCTTGCAATGCAAGTGACCTGTTTCCCTTCAACTCTTGTAATAGATATGCATGGATAAGTTGTTCAAAACAGAATTAATCTAAGTAAATAGAGATCTCAACGTGTCGTTTGTACCTCCCTGCGTTTCTTTATCTGATGTCAATTATATGTATTTTCTTTGAAGGTTCGGTGACAATACAATGCCAGTGTGTGGGGTATAGTGGCATATAAAAATACTTGGCCTATCAGCGCCCATTCGCCATCTTGTTTTTTCGGGAAATGACATGAAAAAGGGCTGTACTTAGTGTTTCGGGAAATGACATGAAAAAAAGGCGCTTTACTTACGCTAATTATACGACATTACAAAACCAAACTATATGTATGTAAGGAGTATGATAAGACTTATAAACATGCCTTGTGAAGTCATGACATGGCTTTTGACACTTGTAGCACCAAGGAATGGCTTGCGTCTCATTTATCTCGTGTGTTTTTTACCTAGTGTGCGCTCTCAATAATCTAGTCGTCCAATATAGATCACAATGTTACCCTCAGTAACTGGTTTATATTATAATCATGAACTGATAACAAACACGTATGCACTCGAATGTCCCCTTGAACTCGTTTCAACAAGAATTACCCATATAGGATTGCCCTTGTTTCTAATTTTATATGAATTTCGAATCATTTTTATAATTTGTCGCTGTGAAAATTCCCATATTTTGTCATACTAACGAACTTTTATGTCAACAGATCCGCGTGAGGTATGTGGTTTTTTTTGGATTAACACTTTTGATTGATTGATGGACACTGAGCTCATAATCAACGCCCTACACGCGCGCGCGGACGGGGGCACGCACACACACACATAGATTATAATATAGTTATATGGTAAATTTGAGTTAAGTATTTCTCATACGTGATAAAAGTATATAAGGAGAGTTAAAAGTAGGGAAATTAAATTCAGTAAACATTCACACACAAATTAGAATAATATGCATGATATTTAACTTATGACATTCACCAAAACGATTATCCTGTATCCGCCCCTGAAATTTAAAACGTTACAGGTAAGAATAATGTAAGTGATCAACTATTTTATCGGCAGTCAAAAATAGTTCAATGTAGCTACTTTGCAAAACAGAGACAATGACTTGAAGATGGAGGGCTACATACGTGTACTCATTTGAATTAAGCAAACCATCAGTTTAACAGTTTGGTCAGGATTGAATATTTTTTGTAGATTTTCAACATAAGAGGATTTTCGATAAATATGGCTCCATCCTTACCCAGAAATGTAGGAAGAAAAGATTTTGAAATATCGGTGAGGAGCAGTCTGAATAAAATCGACCGTCTGCCGAGGAAAGGAAAGTTTTTAATAATCAACTCTAGCGGGATTCGAACTCATTCGATCAGGTGCTTCCCTCACCACAAGGGTCTGAAAGCATCCTAACTGTTCGTTATGGACCGATATGTCGATAACAGGTGGCATTTTAGCATTGGAGCCAATGCGGAGTAAACGGGTTAGTAAGACATAATGATCAAACAAACAATTTCTGAACATTTTGTTTTCCTGACCTGTCGCCTGATACAGTCCTCCGCCGTTATCCTGCACACGATATCACACGTGGTGTGTTCTTGGATTTCCACTCGCCTGTAGCCCTCCCATTCCATTATCAGTTCAGGGTTCCCCGAGTTCCACAAACGCGCCTCCAGCACCTAAGGGTTAAACCAATCTCAGTAAAATTATATTAAAGTTGTAACATTTATCATTTTATTGATCTACACACCTTTATCGCTCTTTTTCGCTATCTACATTGATCTGAAAGTAGCACATATGTTGTGAAGAAAAAAAAGAAATGTGAGGGAATGTATAGAACTTGTTTCAATGAGATTTGGGGTTGGACAAAGAGTGTATGAATTGATATATATAGTGATCGATTTGGTGTATTTTGGATGAGCATCCCTCAGACTCGGTAACCGGTAACCGATTTTACCTATTTTCATTTAACCATGTGAAATTTGCTCAAGGCCCCTCTCGTGTGACAATGTTTAAGAAGTGTTTCACGGCAATATAAAAAATTAACCTTATCTAACAATCTTTAGATTAACAACATTATCCTGTCAAATTGAAGAACAAATATCGGTAATGGAAAAATATGAAAATTAATCTTTTTGAAACATTGTTGCAGGTGCAATGGCAACTAGTGTCATACATTTAACGATATCCCATTTACTCCACTATCCAATTTCCTCCCGGTTTCCCCAAATGGTAAGGAAAAGCCAAATAATCTCTAATGATGCTTATAGCCTAAGCCATATATGTTATCAGCCATACCATGAATTGTCTGATGGCTGTGGTTTTTGGGACGCACTTAAGCATGTTGTTGGCGCAACAGCCTCCACAACGCTTGACACGGGTACAGCGTGGCCACAGTTGAAGGTTGATGTCCTCGTTGGGTTCACGGGGTATCTCTACCGTCGTCAGTCGGGGCGCGCACTCGTCAGGCATCGCTAGCTCCGGCATACCTTAAATACAAAAATTTCAAGTGATATCAAGTCGATATCAGCCTCGGTCATCCAGGGCTTTATGTTCCTATTATCTTCACAATCAACCCTGCATGGTAATCTTTAGCGGGAAAACCTGTACTCAGATTACACATCCTTGAGACTATTTATGAAAGATTACACCCCTTGGGAAGTTGGACTGTAATATTTCCCCCATTTGTGTATTTGTATTAAAGTAACGGGTTATGTCAATTTGAAATGTAAAGAATCAACTATTTATTTTTAAAATCTGAAGCTGGCGTTATTTCAAATATCTTATCGATAAGGACACATAAAACCGCAAAGTGTAATAGTAAATTAATTATATATAAATACTTACTTTGAAAACTTTTCCCGAATGTTCCGCGGGAGTATTAGCCTAACAATGACCCGGTGCCTCGCAGTATGGCAATAAACTCTGCCCGGGCCACACCCTCACGAATTTATCAACATAATCGCTCAACACCGGGTCATCATTTATTAGTAGCCCAATGAAATAGCTTGATACGAGATGTGAATATATGTATATGGTATAGCTCAGATAATAACAATCCCTTTCAGCACGTGCTCCGAAATTTGAAGTTTAAATTTCAAATGAGGCCTTCACTCCGTTTGGGCTGTTAACACGAAAGTGTTAGCTAAGACCTGGTATTGCAAGCTAACTTTCTCATAAAAAAATTAAAGCCTGTCGAAACAGGTCATTTGAGAGGCTCGCAGGTGCAATCGACGTTGCAGTTTCATTAAAATCACGGACGGATAATTTTCGTGATGAAGATTCTTAGGGGTGATTACGAAGATTATCGAAACATAAGCCTAAGGTGACCGAGGATGGTTCAAGATAATTACAGTGTACACATTTTCATTCGATGATTATCATTATTGGCGCTTTGAACAACAAACTGAGTTGATAAAAGGCATTCTAGAATTTGACATATTGTTTTAATTAAGTGTGTCAAAACACATTAAGGACACGAATACGAACAAATGGTCATAAGAAATGAAATTCGAAAGTGTGTCTTATGTCTTCGTGTGAAGCAGGTGCATCGCTTGCTCGGGTGATAATCTCTGTACTTTTGATGAAATCAATACATTTCTAATTTTGAGAAAAACATTGCTTTAAACCAAAGGCAAAGTTTAGCGTTACGCAGGGGAACTAATATAATATACCAAGTTTTACCTATATGCGAACGAAGTCAGCAAGGTTAGAAAAGATTTGCCCTCGACTCCAATCGAAGTAATCTTTGTATGTCCAAATTCATTGTTCCAAATATTCAAACCAAAAAATAAACTACCACACATTGTTGTCATCTCCTTATTCCAGCCTCATACGTTCTATTACTCGCGAAGTACTATCATTTACATTTAACGGGCCGACACAGTCAAAGCTGCATGAGTGTTCATAAATCTGAACGCTGATTTGTTTATCCTCGTAGCTAATATATGAATTAATGCACGATAGACAACTAAGATATTTGGTAATTTTGTTTTAAATTGATATAATCAAAGGCCAAGCTTAGTGTTACGCAACGGGTTTTAAAAAAGAAGTTTTTCTTATGTGTGAATGAAGTCCCTCGTAGGGAAATCTGATTTTTCCATATCCGTTGCGCAACGCTTAACTCAAACTAAAGCTGTTGAAAAAAATTCTTTTCTGAAAAAACACAACGTCGATAAACCGCACCATGATGTAAAGTGTAAACATGAACTACTTAAAGGAAGTTCGACTTTTTCGCCTAATTAACTCACCAATTCCAACATACACTCTGTCTCCGTGATTCCGTAGTTGGGGAATAGCTGTAACACATCATTGGATTGGCAATGTCATTATTATTAGAGGTTTGCAATATTTGTACAAATACAATAGTTTTAGGCTAATGAAGTACTCGGATCGACATCATATCGCCCGTTATCTAACCAGTCTGATTAAATCGACCCTGTAAACTGTAAAAATTGACGTTAGTTGGATTTGAACTCATTCAATGATGGACTTTCCTCTCAAGCAACAACGGTCTGAGTTTTTTCAGAGAGAACCCTTGATGCGTGTTCACGGTTAGTTTTAATTATTGCCGATCTGTAACAGTTCAAATAAGTAAATATAATATTTAAAGCCTTTCTCCACATATATGCAATGACATGAGAACGTCCCTGCAGAAAAAACGATGTGACTGACCATCAGAAGCTCTCCGTAGAGCCGTGCCGTTATCCGTCGAAATCAACGCAACCTCAAACAGCTGCTCGATACTCGTGATGGTCGAGAGAAGACGCGCCTGCTGGAAGTTCATCTGGAGTGACACCTGAGGGCCGGGACATATATGATAGTTAGTGCGGAACATAGCATCAGGCGAACAAGCGTTCTTGGACATGTTCAAGATAACGAGTTCTTGCGAAACGAAAGTTATGTTAAATTGCTGATTAAAATACAGCATTACATGCGTTTTCGCTAGATGTAACGCTCTTGAAAACGAGATAATTCTTGAACGAATGCCATTATTTAGGCGTTACACAGACAAAATATCAAATTGAAACAGAATAGAAACAAAACCTTCAATTAATCACGATAAAAAGTGATATTGAAATTTATACAAAATGTCTTGAATCGTATGGGGTGCAAATTGAAGACGAATTTCATTTTATCCTTCAATGTTCAAAATATAAGGAAATAAGACATGTATATATTAAACATTATTATTGGAAAAAACCCTTCTGTTTATAAATTGGTACAATTAGTTACGTAAAAAATACTACTCAACTATGTAACTTAGGTAAATTTCTTGAGAATAAGAAATATGTAACTTATCTGTTATAGATTACTATGTACATTCTCCTTCCACAATATGTTTGTGAATACTTGTTCAATTAAATACCATCAAACCATCTGGTTATGTTCCATTGTATTATCATAATCCAAAGAAATGTAATATTTCACGGAATAAAATAATTGAAATTCCAATTAATAAACTTACTAATTCAAACAGCTATTCATTAAGCTTACTTAATCAGATCGGATTAGTAAGCTTAAGTTACTGATGGGCCTACATTTACCATGTTTGAACCATAGACACTGTTATATTGGATTGTAAAAAAGTATAAATATTCTAGAAAGCTTCACTGAAAATCATCATCCAACTGTCCACTTGGGAAAAAAGGATTGGTGTATTAAGAAAGGTTTGCAAGTTGTCAAAATATGAAAAAATTATCATAAAATAATTTTCCTCTTACAAATATTTGGGTATTTTATTTCCTCGTTCCCTACCTTGGTCACCCTATGTTAATAACGTTGCTTTACAAGCCAAGAAAATTGCATGGTGTGTTTTAAAATCGCTCGTCATATTAAATCCTTTACCCCGTAATGTATTCTTTAAAACATTCCATACTAAAATCAACCCTATTATTTTATATCGGACTGGAATATGGGAAATCGATTTACATATCGTAAATATGTTTTGGTGAAAACAGTTATTGAATGCGATGATTAACGTTTATCGGAAATTAGGAAATCAGTATGTCTTGTTATTTAATAATATAAAATCTAATCAACTCCTCATGGGACAAAACCCGTGATCAAACGGGTCATCTAATGATCAAACGGGTCAACTAATGATCAAACGGGTCATCTAAATAAGAGAAAATTTTCCTTACCAGGGTGTTACTATACCTATAAGAAAAGTATGCTAATTCAGACACCAGATAAACTTGATTAATACGCATTCGTATTACAGAGCATTGATCTTATCATTTTGACGAAACGTCACTGTCTAAGGACGTATCATCTTCACATAATAAACTATCTTGATAAGGATATGAAAATGCATTTTTTTAATTATCAAACTCAATATCTAGATTTAAAACATCATAATAAGGGTTAGCCAAACTAAGGAAGACAAATATTCTTGATTTTTGAAGGGACTATGAACAAATTTGAGTACTATCAACTTATTGTAAGGGACTTAGTAGAAACTTATGTAAATTATTCAAAAGGAATTTTGGTCACTATAGAAGATAACCGTAGAGAGAGTATCCTGTTGGTGTCAAATATGTCAAACTATATAAATGATGTTATTTAAAAGGGAAGTAGTGGTTGTTCCTAAAACTCAGTATCTAAGTGCTTCTTAGTCCAGTATAGTGACAATAAACAGGTCGTGATCTGTGATCGAAAACCGGACAGTGGCGCGCGCCAATGACTCAAACGTAATTTTGGAAACTAATTTACGACAGAAACAAAGACAAATATTGATTTGTAGTGTTTATTGCGTCATTTAACTAATTAACATGTAAATAAGAGGCAGAGACTCGACTTCCTTACATGTATTTGGTTGCATGTTTTTATTTATCATTTAAAATAAGAAAATATCATTATTTTGACATTTTAGAGATGAAGATGAACGTTTAGAGGGATGATTTTAACTAAACTCAGGACAATCTGGTTTTTGTACTCTTACCTCAGCCACATAATAAAATAATGAAACATACTCTGTGTCTCTTTAACTAATGAAGACATGCATCACAAATAATAAGATAAAAAAATGACCTAATGTTTTCATACGTTTGCCGTTCATTGTAAATACTTCTTATACATTCAACTTTTTATATCTTATGCACTTTGATAAATTTTATTTTATTTTTGTTGTTTTAAAGTTCAACTTAAATATAAAATCAAAACATCTTAATTTATTATGTTCAAAAGACATCTACTAGTATATGACAAATACTGGTTTTCCATGAAAATCTAAAAACATCCTTATAAATGCACAGAGGTGTAGATATCACGTCCAATATACATGGATACTAGTTATATAACCTAACAAACACTATCAACTCCTAACTACCCTCCTGGCTGTTTTAGATAAGTCTCCAAAATTACGTTTCACTATTTGACGCGCACCACTGTCCGGTTTTCGATCATAATTGCGACGTTCTACCTTACTTTTTTGGTAATAGTTGATACTTCGCGATCAAATGACACCACTGATTAAGTTTGGTATATATGACTCCAACAACTCACGGAGTGGCTCTTTAAGCCAACTAATTAGATTTCGCTTTTATCAATGATTCGACTACGATGTATCTTTTCATTAAATACCATTAACAAATAGGCTCCAAGTACAGTTTTTCGAAGTTAACTGACATGGATCTTTTCAAATGACTAAACAAATCTCACTTTGTACTTCAAATTTCGAATTATTGACATGTCATGAAAATCAAGAAGTAAATGTGTGCTTTTTTATTTTCGAAACGCAAAAGTGATAGATAAATTTCGTAAAAAAGGGCATATTTGATTGAGTTAATAGCTTCTAAACAATGCTTTAAAATGTGCATGCATAAGCACCTTTATTTGTTTTGCTCGATTCTTTTACTAAGTTTTGTATTTGACAAGCATGTCACTGATTTCCAGTATCTTTCGTTACAAAAGCAAAGTATCCTTTCATTAAGGAAAAATGTTAAAATTCTAGTGAAAAAGATGAAAACAAAAACAAAAACATACCGTAATGAGGCAAAACCCAAAAACCGTTATAATCCTTTGAATCATTCTGACATACATGTATGCGTTTGCACCCCGGCCCGGGAGTAAAGGGGCTGATATACCACACCATCAATACGTCAACAGCTTTTATACGCCGACCGTGAGTTACAGAGAGTTCAGGGGTCAAATTCTTAGAAAGTAAGGAATTGGTTGCTGGATATTTGGAAAACGCTCTCAGCTAAAGGAATAGCGGGATAATTGTTGTCATTGTCAATGCAAACAAACTGTTTCGAATCTGTCCTTGTTGAGTCACACATATTTATAGAAACTAATACATCTGATAAAAGCAGTGTTCTTATCTTAGCCTGAACTACAGCAGAATGAGTTGAAGTGTTTATTTTCATGAAGTCGCTGACTATCGGATGTTTATGAAATAATCTTCTTGAAAATTAACCATGGTTTGTGTGTTTTTGTCGAATATGATAACTTGTTATTGTAGCTTTGTGTATCAATTAATTGCATAATCATATGTGTAATTTTTCCGATAAGAAACCCATTTCTCTCTTTCTCAGTGTGTAAATTCGGACGACGTTCTTCCTCCGAGCGTTGCAGAGATATGTCATCACGTAAGCAGTATCAATGAAACCGGAAGTTGACAGTGCTTGCTTTACAGCGGGTGCTTCCTTTGTAATTTAAACATTGTTTAGCTTCATTTTAAATGGAACTTGTTTATTCCCTGGATTTTCGGGCTCTACCACGAGCTCGAGACTGGAAAGTTGAGGAAAATACATGTTGCAGCTTATCATGTCGAAATATTCTGGCTTTTAGCCGACCCAACACGAATTTGAAGGAAAGGTATGGAAACTAAGTGCTCTTCAGTCTTGTAAACAGATATTAAAAGTAAATTAAGTAATATTATTTAAATGCAGGTGTTTAGCTTTGCAATGCTTATGTGTACACGTTTGACATAGACGATCACTGCTGCATTGCAATAGGGAACCCCGATATTAAATTCCTACATAGGGGGCGCTTTTAAATTTCCGTCCTTAATTGTTGATAGCTCCGTATGTCGCTGTTCCAATCAAAATTACTTGAGCGACAGTAACGTGTAAAAAATTTGGTGCTAGATGTTTTGTTAAAGATAGGTTGTGTTGAGTTGAACTTTTGGGTTTTACAGAGGCGAGAAGATGTTTGCCAAATATTTTCCATATGATAGAATAAAAATACTTGTGCAGTGAAATAATCGGTAGTTCGGAGTCCAATGTAGGTAGGCTAGTTCTCATGTGCATCTCCTACTGTCAGAGAAATCTTGATCCTGATGACGACATATAAGCAGTACTCGCCCACATGTGTTTCCTTGTGCGCTGGTTGAATATTCGTCATATTCGTTTTGGGTGAATACATATATCATCTTAATGAATATAAAAAATGTTGAAACCCCCGATCGCGCATCTGTTGGTTCTAAACAGCAATCGCACAATTTTACATGAAACATTCAGAGCTTCAGATAACATGCGTATCTGCGTAAAATACGAGTTTATCTGAATGATCTCATTTTTAATCATACTCTATGTTCGGGGGGCACTTTCATTTTATTGCAAGCCCTTATACAGCGAACTTGTAATGAGGATCTGAAAACAATTAACCTTGAAATACGGCTAGTTTTTTTTCACTTAGCAATTTTACTCCTCAATTTTTAGTTTGAAGAGTGAAATACCCTTGGATTCTTATAATTATCTAGAGCCCTGAACATTGGATCTAGGGACAGGGTAACCGTAGGGGAATATATTTTGGAAAATGGAATATCTCATGATCATGATATGTTCTACTAAGAACAACACAAGTTTTCTAATTTCACTCCCTCTGGATTCTGAGGAGGAATATTCTGAATTCTGCGGCAATTTAAAGTCTATTCAGCACTCAATCTTACCAATTTCTGCATAAGTATCTGCAACTTTAAACACTAAAAAAGAAGCCTAAGATGATAAGATATTTCATTATACATACATTCTTTTAGAGGATGTTGAATTTCTATCAAAGGATAAAATGTGAATGTAACATCTTGAGTTGTGAAATATACACTTTGTAGCCAGTATTTTAGTTCGTTAACCATAAATAATTATGTCCTTAAGGCAACTGTTTGTTTTTAAAAAAAAATTTCATCTTTATAAAATAACTTTTCCGCGGACCATACCATTTTCAGCAATAGAAGCCTATTTCCGCGATTTTATCTGCAACCACGGAATTGCACAATCCAGGAGGGATTGTAATTTTCTTTGAAGAAATATAGGAAAAGGACCAACGTATTTATTATTCAAAGCAAGTTAGCTCATAAAAGTTCAGGAGTCATTGTAAAATATTTTATTTCATTTAAAGTTTATGTATGATGGCCAAATCGGTATCAAATATTAAATATTCTTAACTGTGCAGTAAAACGTTGTTCTATGAATTTCTCCTGCGATGTCTCTGCAATGTTAAAAATAGCACAAGAGAGATAAAATTTACCATAAATTGCAACCTTGTTAATACTAATGAACGCATGAATGGTACAAAACTAGGTAGTTAGGAGTTCTAATGCGCATCTCCTACTGTCAGAGAAACTTGATCTTGATGACGTCATCTAATGATATGCAATACTCTCTCGCACGTGGATATGTGCTTCCTTGTGCGCTGGTTGAATATTCGCCGTATACATTTTGGATGAATATTTTGAATCTTCTAAATAAATATCAAAAGTTTTGATAGCCACCCATCCCGCCATTGTTTGCTTTAAACACAGCGAGGGTGCTTCTAAGATTAAATTTGATCATTTCTCGATGAATTAAAGTGCAGTTTTTGTTACCCGGATAATTCAAAGGTATTTTTCTATCGAAAATATAACTGAATACACAAAGCAGCTAGGTAGTTAGGAGTTCTAATGCACATCTCCTACTGTCAGAGAAAACTTGATCTTGATGACGTCATCTAATGATATGCAATAGTCTCCCACATGTGGATATGTGCTTCCTTGTGCGCTGTTTGAATATTCGCCGTATACATTTTGGGTGAATATTTTAAATCATCTAAATAAATATTGGAAGTGTTGAAACCCACCCATCCCGCATCTGTTGGTTCTAAACACAGCGATCACACAATATTAGGTGACACATTGGATTGAGGCTCAGGGAAACTATAGGAGAATATATTTTAGAAAATGGTGTGTCACACGATTATGATATATTAACAGCACCACAAGCTAGCGACAGCATTAATAATTTTTCTTATTTTCTTTGAAAAGATATTATGGGATAGGGACCAACAGTTGTTCACAGAGCACAGCAAGTCAGTTGATCAATAAAAGTCCGGGAGTCGTCGTAAAATATTTCATTTAATTTAGAGTTCATGTGTACTGGCCGTATCGGTATCAATTGTTCAAAAGTTTTAGTACAGTGCACAAAAAAATGTTTTTTGGTTTTCTTCTGCGATATCTTTGTAATCTTAAGAGAAGTACAAGAGAAATAAACTTGCCATAAATAGTAGCCTTGTTAATAATAACTGATTAATTAATTTGATTGTCTGTTGTATATATCTACACATCTCTATAAATAAACATGAAATGGTACAACAATTAGCTAAAAAAACTCATAATTTACACAAACAATAAAACCTTTAATTTGTCTAGATTTTTGCAGAAAAGAAATTGAAAATGCATATGGACAGTTATTATAGTTATGTTTTAAGCTACGTTACATCGATGTGCGAATACCAGTTATAGGTCATGGTTAACTCTATGACATTTCAAAATGAAAAATTGATACTAGAAATTGACGCTTGTTCTTGAGGCATTTGCATGCAAATCCTTTTTTAAAAATAAAGAAAAGCTTTTTTCGTTTGCATTGTAAATTGCATATTTGAATATGAAGAAAGGGGTCAACCAATATAGAGGTGGGGCTTAGCTGCTTTTGGGAGATCAAAACAACAGCTAACAGTACACACCTTTTTGGACAGAAATGAATAAAGGTCATTTCCCAAACAAATTTTGCGGAAAACGGTTAGCTGTCTTCTGTGTAGGTGGTTTTTGATCAGGATATGGTAAAATAATTAGATTTCTATGAATTTGAGTTTTTGATCCGAACTGCCTAACAAAACATTAGCTCAAAAATCTCCTTATGCACACAAACAATTAGACCTTTAATTCGTCAAGATTTTTGCAGAAAGAAATTGAAAATGCATATGGACAGTTATTATAGTTATGTTTTAAGCTACGTTACATCGATGTGCGAATACCAGTTATAGGTCATGGTTAACTCTATGACATTTCAAAATGAATAATTGATACTAGAAATTGACGCTTGTTCTTGAGGCATTTGCATGCAAATCCTTTTTTAAAAATAAAGAAAAGCTTTTTTCGTTTGCATTGTAAATTGCATATTTGAATATGAAGAAAGGGGTCAACCAATATAGAGGTGGGGCTTAGCTGCTTTTGGGAGATCAAAACAACAGCTAACAGTACACACCTTTTTGGACAGAAATGAATAAAGGTCATTTCCCAAACAAATTTTGCGGAAAACGGTTAGCTGTCTTCTGTGTAGGTGGTTTTTGATCAGGATATGGTAAAATAATTAGATTTCTATGAATTTGAGTTTTTGATCCGAACTGCCTAACAAAACATTAGCTCAAAAATCTCCTTATGCACACAAACAATTAGACCTTTAATTCGTCAAGATTTTTGCAGAAAGAAATGAAAAATGGACAGTTAGTATAGTTGTTCTTTTAGCTATGTTAATTGTGCTTGAGTTACAATGAGTTATTTGCATACAAACCCTATTAGAAAAAGAAAGAAAACCTCTTCGTTTGCATTACAAATTTCTTAGAATTTTTGCATTTTTGACCAGAAAGAGTAAAAGAATTAGGTTTTTTGAACTGCCTACCCCTGAAGACTTCATCGTTGATGTCATTATTGAGATAGGCCATCTGACGATAATTTACAGATAAAAGCAACATTTCCCGGTCATTTTCTTGAGATTTACAGCCTGTTGAACACAGGAACCCTCCTGTAATTGAAATTTCTTAAACTGAGCATGGTGAGGTTATCAAGTTTCTCACGAAAGAAGGGGTGAATGCGACTGAGACATTATGATTATAGAATAAAGTTGGATGAGTTTGGCATTTCTCATGGAAGTGTAATTCATGAGCATTTGCACATGTCCAAGGCGTCTGCAAAATGGGTGCCACAAAACTTAAATGCACAAGATCGAAACCAGAGAGTTAAATCCAGTCATGAGCTCTTGGATATCAACAATGCTGATCCAGTTAACTTGCATGCCAGTCTGGTTACAGGGGATGATAGGTGGATTAATCACTGAGACCCTGAAGCAAGAATCCATTTAATGGAAGCATTAGCACTGTACTGCATCTAAGAGGTTCAAAACCCTTCCTTCTGTTGGCAAGATCATGGAAACCATTTTCTGGGATTCAAGGGCTGTGATACATTACAAGGAAATTGTAAATTTTATAACATCAAATATTTGGGATATTTTCAGAAGAGTGAACCTGTACGTATCGTGTTGTTCCTGTATTGCAATATACCGATAATACTGAGCACCCTTAGTGTGACCAATGACTGGAGGGTAGAGATGGATCTGAAACACTAACATGTATAATTACATCTGTAGTATATGTCATTTCTACTGGTGAAGAACGATAGGTGCCATATGTATGAACTAAATTTTTGTTTATTCGTTTAAATATCACTACCAGGATGTATTACTAGGGTTTACTTCCGGTTCTGTTGACACAAATGTTATATTCATTTTCTGTACTATTGTTTTCTACCTCTGTAAGAGAAAAAGATGATGAATAGACCATATGAGTTACTTTGAAAAATATGTGACGGAATGAAAGAAATTGACTTGTGTGTAAGATTAGAATTCAAATGTTTGGAAATTAGTCTAAGTGTACTTTCTCAGGGCTAAGAACTATATTTTTATAAGGATTTTTTTTTCCAATTTGTATCATGGTTTAAGGAATATTGTCTATTTTCTTCAAATTTTGTTTTCTAAAAGTTATTTTGATTTCTTGAACTGACAATGACCATTTTGTGATGTAATATCTCACCTGGAGAACTATGCGTTATAGTCAACAACAAACAATACAAAGGATGATGAGCTACAGAGCCCATTGCTGTACTTTTTAACCACAAGATTGGCTATTTAACCTCCATAAAGATCTCTTAATCATTGTGATTTTATTGAAGTAAATCAGCTTCCTTGCAATTCCAGGAAATTAATTTTAATCTCATGCCAAAGAGTTTCTTTCAAAACAACATGAGAATATTTGTGGTATTTGCTGTAACTCTTATGTATATCACTGTCAATCAGAGAAGAATTGCTCAACACTTGAGTCTTGTGTCTATTACCAGTGAGACTGACGTCAGATTTTCTCGTAAATCTGTGGGCAAATTTGATAAGCTAGAACCATTGAACCTGTATCCATAATTACCTACAAAATCATTCACTCTGACCTCAAAGTTGGCCTTTATAAACACTTTTGAAGGGAAAGTTTCTCCTAAAAGCTATCTATTTCTGTCGAATTGTTTGTGTTACTCAGATAAATCTAATCAATTAAGGAGCTTATTTTGGTATGTTTATCCTCAACGTGATCATCAGTTTTATAATCTGTATAAAATGTCCAAAATAGAAATATAGACGTTTTCATTTCCCACTCCATGCTTGAAGTCAAGTTCAGGGGTATTCAGTATTCTTTATGAGTAATTCAATACTTATTATCTAGCAGTTTGATAACTCGCATGTCAAATTGTTTGTTTTCATAGTTTTCTCTGGAATTTTGATTATTTCCAAATAGGAGTGTGACCAATGTTCCCCCAGCTCTACATCGTTAATTAAAGGGTTCAAGATTTAGTTTCTCAACACATTTCACAATTCTGTGAGTCCTTTTTTTTTTTGCCTAAAAAGGTTACTTGCTAGGGTTTAACCTTTTGGTATTGGATTACAAAACGCCAACAAAACCTGATCTGTTCGTTTGAACCCGCTCAAGGTATTATGTTATTTCGAGCGCAGAAGCTTTAAGCATTTTAAATATGAATAGGAAGTTTCAGAAGCATTCACTTGAAGCTACATAACCGATTTTATTACTGAAATAAAGGGTTTTCATGAAAAGAAAACCAAATGTCATTAATTGCAATATTACCTCTTTTAGTCATTATAAGATACATACAAAATCAGTTGGGCTCCCAAGTAAATTTTTCAGAATGAAGTTTATTTAAAGTTGGCCCTACAAAGTTTTAGCTTTATGTGTCACTGTTTTCTGTCATCATGTACCAAAAATAATCAAATATATCATCGAAATAACCTGCTACAATGCCTTAAACAAAAATTAGTTATTAGACAGCCAAAACATAGGACCTGTGTTCTGGAAACTGAAACAGAATCTTTTAGAAATATCAGTAAGTAACCATGTGTGAGGTCGGAATTTGAGGTGTTAGATTGTCAAGATCATCAACATTGGATATTTGACTTGAAATACGAACCCTTTCTTTATCATGAAGCTTTTACCAGTCGACAGGATGTTTTTGTTGTGATTTATATCTTTTCCAATCTGAATTCCTCTGGTATAAACAGGATGGAGTTATCCTCCAATTGATTATCATTCGTTGATAATAATGTTGTTATAATTTTGATCAAAATGTGGCAGCCAGATTTATCTATCTCTGTCTATACTTTTCTTTTTGTAAAGGCAAAGATAACACTTAAATGTATGTAATTTTTATATGGCATGTTTCTCGGAAAAAACATTATCAGTATTCATATATATGTAAATATGTCTTAATTATTACAGTTGATCTGAGTGGAACAATTTTGACTAACTTGTGAGAAAAATTATTCTTAGTGTTATGGTGATTTTCATTTCTTCTAATCTCTAAAGACCAGTGACAAGCCACTAAGCTTGTGTGGTATTATCGGTATATTGGTATATTATAATACAGAAACAAAATGCTACATTCCCGTACACAATTTTGAAAATATCCAATATATCGGAAATCCAAATTCTTTGTTTAAAAAAAGCACAACCAAAAAACAATTTCATTCTTGCTGAAAGTTGTCCAGAAAGTGTGCAAGCGCAAGGTGAAAATAATGCACACATGTTAAAGATCATAAAAAGTTATTGAATCACCCCTCTTTCAAAAACGGAAGACACTAATGCATTGATTGCTGTTCTTATCACTGTACAAAGTCAAGAGAGCATGAAAACTCGTTAATTTAAAAAGTACCGATATATCTCTATACAAATTGCAATACGCTTTTCTGTATCGCAATATTTTGCCATAGGGAAATGAAGACCCATACCCATCCTTACAAGCCAACCCTCCCCCCTCCTTCATTTACCTGTGTATATTTGCTCCGTGAGTAGACAGGACAGGAGCCAAGTTTCAAGACTGGTACCAATTGCACGGTTAACTCCAAAAATTTAATTGATATCTCAAAAAAAACCTGAAGCAGCCTTTCTTTCTCCCCATACCTACCTTCCGCCATTAGTTGTATACCCAATCTGTTTTGAAAAAGAAGAGTTAGATTCTCTTTTTTTTTGGCCCCCTCTTTAATTTATGAAATTTATTATTGAGAAAATACACTTGAACTTCAAAATGACTGTGAACTCTTGACCTGTCATATGTCATCAATACATTACAAGCCCTGTCTGTATAAATACTTCCAACGTTGAGATTGTAGATGAATACTAATGCACTTTTCTAAAAAAAAAGTCAACAAAGATTATGTTTCATTCGCAAGCAACGATTTGCAAATGAACATGTACTACCCCTATTTTTAAAATGGTTCCTTATTTATTGTTAGCAAGTCTTGCTTAGAAAAAGTTACATCCATTCCTTTCAGCCTTCGTCTGTTAAATGATTATAAATGTCATTATTGAATGTCTTTGTTTTATGTATCCAGGGCTCCAGATAAGATGCCTATCTGCGTAAAATACGCACAGGTAATTCAGATATAGGCATTTAAAATGAAATCTATGAGTGACAGAGCTTTCCCAGAATACTAGTCACATATTTGTTTACAGGAGTGATCGTGACTTGTGAAAATAAAGTTTCATTTCTACATGCTTTATCTTTACATCTCGAATAGTAGTCAACTTGATGCCAACCTGCATGAAAACAAAGAATTATATTTCGTCAAAGACAAATCACTTGTCTATTTACAGATTAAACGTGTGGAAAATATAATCAACGACTTACACCGTCAAAGATGCTAACTTGGAATGAGGATCTGAAAACGTTAAACCTTGACATACTCCTAGTTTTTTTCATGTGGTAATTTTACTCCTTAATTTTTATTTTGAGGAGTGAAATACCCCTGTGTCCAAATAATTATCTGGAGCCCTGGTATCACAGGCTAACAGTGTTGATTTTCCTGTATGTTCACCAGATCTGTAATGAGACAAAATGAATTCCTTTCCGGGTAATAAGGTATTGTTATTATTATTATAACATCATTATTATTATCATTCAGTGTGTGCCCCTTTGAGGTTCAGTATGAAGCCTGCGTGCTAGACCTGGACAAGCCATGGGAGGAGTTTGTCGTGTGTCGTATCAACGCCCCAATATCACACATCAAATGGGACCCGACTGGCTGGAGACTCCTCATTGTCGACTGTCAGGGCAACTTTGATGTCTGGCAGATGCAGGTCTGATGCTTTTCTTAATTTTTACCATATTCGACAAAGTCAGCTCCCTGGGCGCTTAGAAAATTAAAAAGAGAGAGGGCTTATTTCATTGAGTTTCCATCAAATTCAAAAGTTATTACATGAACAATTTCTGCCAGCTTGATATGTTCAAAATTGTTTCAGCAAATGGAATACAAGGCATAAGGTTATGCAAGGCTATACTTGAAATACAGCACCCTGAGCTTTATCACACAGGGAAAGTTATGAGAAGGGGGCACTATCATTTTGTGAGTTAAAAATTTGGTAAGGGGGCCCTTATAAAGAAGGTGCTTATTTTGTTGAAGACAGTATTTAGTTTGTTTACCTACTACTGTTTCATAAGCATAATTATTAAGTTTATTATTATTAAAAACAACAAAAATAATTTTAAAATTGTCAATAACGATTGTACTGCTGGGTGAAGAGAGGCAAAACAATTTGGAAATCACTTGCCTAAGGTAAAGCCTCAAGTCTGAATAATCTGTGAATGGCAAAAATCAATCCCTGGTAAGGCATTAGTTTCTTAAACAATTTTCAAAGACCAATCATATTCTTTATGTCCCTTGAATGTGAAATTGTGTTAGAATTTGTTTGAAGGTAATAGATAATAGATATGTGTCAAATGGAGACTCACTTTTCGCTCATCAGCACCATTGTACCACAAAGTCTGTAAATTTGGGCGTGACTCTTCCCCTCTCATTGTATGGAGTAATACTGTTGACCCCTTTCATTGTAAGATAAAATGTGCAATTTTATCATTTAGGTCTGTTAATAAATTTCAACCAATTTCATGTCTTTACCAGTAATAATGGACATAGCCTAAAGAAAGAATTTCCTCAACTAGAACTCAACAAAATTACCATCTAAATGATATTTTTTTGAATTTTTACTGCACATCCCTGCCATCTAAAGAATGTTTTTTAGGAATTGTTTAACCCTTTTCTTCAAATTATTTGCATCAACTTATAACTAACCCCTGCATAAATAGGTTTCTGTGTGTATTGCAGGACTACTTGATCAACAAGTGGGTCAAGTTTGACAGCTGCACTCTGGCAGGGGAGGAGGTTCTGTCTCTCACCTGGCTTCACAACGGCATACAGGTAAGTATTTAGAAAGGGTTCAGAAATGCATTAATGAATTTACTGTTGACCCTCTATTTTAGTTTTACAATAATCTTTAAATATAATCTAGCCTTATACATGTAAGCTTAAAAACTAAAATTATGCATGTTTTACAATAATCTTTATATATAATCTAGCCTTATGTTAGCTTAAAAACTAAACTTATGCAGATGATGGCCGACTCAGGTAAAGTGACCCTGTCACATGTAATTATTGTAAATTTTGATTTCTTTATCAGATCCCTTTCAGCCCAGACAAGCGTGATTCAGTTCTATACAGTGACAAGTTTCCGCGGACCAAGTTCAAACCCACCCTTGCTCTGTTTGGCAGCAAGGCAATGGAAGGATGGGTTGCTGTCACAGCCACTGGACTGGTGCGTATAATTGCTTTGTATGCATGAATAAACTATGGAAAATAAAGTTTTTCACCATTAGTAAATGCGTTAACACCCTTCATGAGGTGTCTTCTATAAATAATTATGATGATGACAGTGTACCAATTTACAGATATACCTGTAAAATGGCAAGAAATCAAGACAAGAACCGTAAAGATAAAAACGCTATCAGTCCCAGGAATAATCGAACTATGGAATATAACAATAAAGTTTTATGTACTACAATTTCTGACTTTCATTGTCCTAGTGTTTGAATTCCCTCATGTATAACTTTTTAATAATCTTTTTTCAGGTGAGTGTAGGCCTGATTCAAGAACAGGAACGAAAGCTTGTCACGGCTCAAGAGAATCTCGGCCCCGCCCACTTACGTCTGTCTGAAGCTGATGTTGCATTCACCAACACAGGGGAGATAATCATTGCCACCAGCGACGGACTGATGACGAGCGCAATCCAGTGCTTCACAATCAACGTCAAGATGACCCAGATGAGTCACCATATCACATGTCAGGCCGCTGCAAGCCTCTATATGAAGAGTCAGACGGATTATGGCGATCGGGACAACCAGGGGACACAAATCACTCACCTAATGTTCATGAATCCAGAAAACAGCGACACACTGCTGGTTGGCTGCGGGGGCCATGGCTTCAGCAGTATCGAGGTCTGGCAGCTAGTCGAACAGACCATGTCTCTGCACAGAATGTTCCAGAACACGGCCAACCCAGACTATGCATACAAGACTCCGAAATGGATGCACAAAGCCACAATCACTCAGAGCTCGATGATCACCAGTATTGCCTGTCCTCAGATTAGTGTGTGTCGGAACATTGTAGAGGCAGCAGGATTTGTGTCGTACTTCGCTGTGGCTTATCGGGATGGATCGGTTAAGATCATTCATCGACAGAGTTTCCAGGTTATCGTCAGCTGTACATGGGAAATGTTGATAGGAATCCATTACAATCTTCCAGGGGACAAGACACAGCGACCTGCGGCTCATATGACGACAATCAAACAGACTCCATCCGGCTGTGGACTTGTCGGCTTCAGCGGGGATAAGATCTATGCCTTCCAGGTTTGAGGCCAAATTTAGTTTTGAAGTATGATCTGTGTTTATTAAATTTCTCAAAGGGATTTTCGGCCAGATTAAGTGGGTTCCACTGAAAGTGACAATGCTTGTAATACCTTTATTGAGAAATAATCACCTCACCTCACAATAATTTGTCTCCTTAAATTATAATTATCTCTTAACTACTGTAGGTGTTCAACATTAGAGACGGACCGATCCAGCTGATGCCCCCAGTCATCATCCACCTGATAGAGTATGTCATGTATGTCGGGTACGACTGGTGGGACGTACTACTCATTATCGGACAAGGTAAGAGCATCAGATGTCAAGGTGCTCAAACTATTACCCCCCTCCCCCCCCCCCCCCCTTTTTTTCAAAGTAGTTGTAAGTTCACATAAGAATGTACCAGACCACGATTTATTAGTGACCTGTTTGAGGTTCCAGTATGGGAGTGTTAGTTTACCTCAACATTTATATTTTATTTCAACATTATGTATATATTTTCTGTAAGGGCCATTTGAGAAGCTAGATTGATGAAGAAGAAGGAGTTCTTATGGAAAATGCAATTTTTCCAATAAAGAAGTTAACTATCCATAAGAACTCGTTCTTCTTCACTATGTATTTAGTAAACATCTTTCTATTTAGGTCTTATCGAACGCATATGCGGGCGACTGTTAGACAACTTCCAGAAGCAGCCAATCTCTCTCCAGGAGCTACTCCGAATGCGATTGGTGCGTCTTCGTATCGGTCTCTACAGCTGCCTCACTGCCGGACACCAGAAAGCCGCTGACTGTCATGCCCTTCTCTCTCTCTTCGCTATAGCTTCTGTGCTGAAAGGCATTCTCAGACCAAGGACAGTGTCAGCTCAGGACAAGGTACTGGGAAGTTGTTAACGGAAATGTTTAGGCATCCCTTTTTAAAAGATTGTGCAATTGTAAAAGGTGCATTTTCAGATGGACACATTCTCCGGAACTGTTTTTAGTTTCTGAGAGAATTTTGAAGAGTCAGAAACTTTTATGAGCCAACTTACACTTCACAAGATTTTGAATAAGAATTAATGAGTTCTTATTATATTGAATATTATTTAATTTTCATTCATATAAATATAAAAAATTGGTTATGATTATTTCATTTATTTTGTTTACATTTTATTTCAACTCAATCTGGTTTTCAGTCACCCTCAGAAAAACTTGGCAATGTTGTCAGTAGAAGCACAGATCAAGAACTAGAGGCTGTGTTAGCCAGCTTGGACACAGACGAGTTTATTGTTGAGTCAAACAGATCCACCAATCAGGCAGAGAGTGAGTTGATCATACTTTTTTTAGTTTGATTTTTGGGATTACGTTCAAATTTGTATACATTGTCTCTCTCTCTCTCTAGGCAAGCTCAGTGTAAAAACGACATTTATTCGCTGTTATAATCATGCATTTCTCTTGTTGAACGAAAGTGCAATAAGTTTTGTCGCGGTAGGATACATTAACATGCAATGACTCATTGTAATGAGGGCAAATTCTTCTACAAGTACATGTAATTATAACCAACAAAGGTATTGAGACATAAGGGGCGGGTTAGTGCAGTGGTTAGCGCATTCGGCTTCGTGGTTCGAATCCTGCCAGAGGCCGTGCAACTTTGTCTGCAGTAGAACTGTACTACACGCAGTAAGGTTTGGGTGCAAAAGCTTACACTGAATTTCAGTGAAGGACCACCCGTGGTTCGCCAGTTCCAGCCGATGCTCGCTGGTTTCACCAAAATGCATAGCCACAATGGTGTTGCGAGTTTTCTCCCTGCAATAATACTAGCAGCCACAATATGAGTGAAAAAATCTTGAAGCGGCGTTAAACCCCATATTACCTCACTCACCTATTGAGACAAAAATGCTACAAGATAAAAGACGGAAATTAAGGCATGAAAACTACATTTGTAAACATAAAATTGCAATAATCGACAAATAGAGGTACAAATGTTGGATATTGATACATGAATTGAAACTGCGTGATATGTATTTTCAATATATGAAATTATTTATGACATTTCATAATAATACAATTGAAAAAGCAGGGGAAAGGAAGCACGCTCAAACACAGCTTGACAGTCAAAGTATGCAAGTCGAAGTCTGCTTAAAGTGTATATCCAAATTTGAAACAAAAAATTAAGTGTTTGTATTTTTGAGAATGGGAGTTGTTAAAATGAACTACAAAAAGGTGCAGTTGTCTAAAGCTACTTAATTGGCTCTTAAAACTTGCTTCTAAAAACTCACTATTTGTGGTGTATTTTAAAGGTTTATTTGGTCTTTCTTTGTCAAAGTCTGAAAAGACCCATATTAACCCTTTACTCCTTGGTCCCAGACTATTGTAATAGCAGAGCTTTACCCAGGGGTGAAATCCCTTAGTTCTGCTGTTAATAGGTCATTAAAAACATTTTTGTACTGATTAATTTAACATGGTTTTACCATTTCTTTATTTTATTTAGACTCGCTGCAGCCGCTGCAACCCTTCATCCAATGGGTAGCCGACTTCTCCCTCCATCTTCTCTCCTCCGCGCCTCTCTACCAATCATATTCCTCCTTCTTGGGCTCCTCACTGCTCCGAGATACTCACGTGTTGCAAACTCTCCGTGAACTCATCGTGATTATCCGTGTGTGGGGCGTCATCAACCCTTCCTGTCTACCGGCCTTCACCAACATGACCCACATGGACTGTCTAGCTCACATCTACAAACTCCTCACCAAGGCCTGGATCTGTGTGCGTGAAGGCAATATCCACATCGAGTATGACGACGCCTTGATGGACGAGTGCTGCCACCTACCCAGCAAGGTCATCATTCCCAACATGAAACAGAGCTTCGGGGAGGAGAATTTCAGCTTCAGTGTCTTCAGTCAAGCGTATCCTCTTAGCTTCTTCGTTGGACATGAGCCTGATTTTCTGTACAATCTCAAAAAGTCAAGACATTACACCACGGTTGTTGGCATAGAAACAAAGCAACATCATGATGTTGTTCGGCACATTTATCTCGGGACATACCCAAGCGGAAAGGTGCGAGAGTGTTGTCGTTGTGGAGGGATGTCTCTGATTCACAGCACCTCTAAGTCGCCAATACTCAAGTCCTGGGAGCAGAGGTTTGTCAAGATGTGTATCTGTGGTGGCCATTGGAAGATGAAGACATCAAACTCTTGATGGCAGATTTGTCAGAAACTAGGAACATCTTCGCCTTACGTTCAATATGACCTAATATGAGAACATGCCATAGTGTCATCCGTGGGTTATGCTATACTGACACAAAACATTTGAGTCTAAAACTAAGCACATTTTATGCTTGATGTATTAAAAAAAACATGAGGTGAGAAAAACTTTATAAGGAGTTTAGAAGTCACTCTATTTATCAAACGGAAAATATATGTTGATATAAAAAGCTTGAAGGAGGAAAATATCTCGGAAAGCACAAGCAAACAAAGCCTTAACAAAAGCAATTTTGTCAAATATATTTCTTTTGAAACTAACCCATGTTTTGAAATTTTATATCATACAATTGACAGGACATACATAGGGTCTTCTTGACACTTGAGGTTTACTGTTCCATCCATGTAAACAAATTTTAAGTAACCTCTTCTCAAAACATTCTTAAAAATCTGTAGAAATGTAATGTAGCCTGTATTTCATAACTTGCAGGGGTGGTAAGCGGATTCAGAGGGAGGTTACTCTGATGTTGAGGTCTTTAAAACCAGGTATTGTACTATGATTCTGCCAAGGGAGATTATTCAAAGGGGAGTAACTCAAAGTTCTTTTCAAAACAGGTTATGTACAAGGCGACTGACTGGTGCTGCTGCTAAAAGCAGAAATGTCCACATTTAAACCTGACGATGAATATTAAACAACTGACTCTATAGAATTGGTTTTGTTTTGTTGCTTTTGTGGTTATTCAACACTTGTTGTCACCATCCAGCATCCTTGAGTAGATTTGGCTGTAAAAATGTCTGGTGTTGATTCCACCTTCCCAATGGTAGTAGCTTAGCCAATTTCCTCCTTTGTCTTCATCTTGTCATTAGCACCAGCGAACTGTATCAGAGTTCCAAAGGTCATTAAACCATCACACTCAGCAACTAGTTTCTCACAACTTGGTACATAGAACATATCTGTCTTTTCTTGACAAATACTAAGTTTATCTCATCGAGATCATAAGATAGATATCATAAGATAGATATGTAAGCTTTTAGTAAGTGGAGCAGTCGAGTGAAATATCAACTTTTCTGCCTCACAAGATGCGTTAACATAGTATTTGTCAAATGAAAATATATTCTGTCTTTGTGACTTTAATTGTGTAATAGGATAGGTTGACTTTTTCCCTATGAAAGCCTGCAAAGTAAGAAATTGCACTAACAAGTAGCATTTAGCACAAAATAAATGACATCAGGACATGTGTCGTTGAAATAAGACCTTGAATGTAAACATGTGAAGACAATTCTGAGAGGGTATTATCAATAAATTATTATCTGAGTTCTCAAAAAGCTATATCCGATTAAAAAATTTGACTTACTGGTCAGGTATATGTTCATCCTTATCTGCCCTTGACCTTAAAGGTAACACAATCTATGATCACCTTTCATAACTGAAATAAAGAAGCCCGTCTGAAGTTGTCTTTTCAAATCTTGGTACTTCTCCACAATATATATATATATATATGTATATATGTGTGTGTATATATGTATATGTATATATGTATATATATGTGTATGTATATATATGTGTATGTATATATATGTGTATATATATATATGTGCCAAATAAGAATTTCCTTGGGTATAATAAATAGATTATTATACCCCCGCCTTACAGGGTAATCGGGGGTATATAGCGTTCATTCTGTTCGTCCGTCACAACTTGTCCGGAGCATACCTCCTAAACTATACATGCTAGCTTCACCAAACTTCATACACTTATCAACCATGATCCCTAGATGTCCCTTTTGAGGGTTGGATCAACAAAACATTATTATTTTTTGCAGTTTCCATGGAAACATGACTAAAACAGTGTATCCATGACCAAGTAATTTGTCTGGAGCATATCTCCTAAACTATACATGCTATCTTCACCAAACTTCATACACTCATAAACCATGATCCATTGGTGCGCCTTTTGAGGGTATAAGACCAAATAATTATTTATTTTGTTTGCGGTTTACATAGAAACGTTACTAAAACAATGAATATCTGACAAAGTGCTTTTTCCTGAGCATATCTCCTAAACTATACATGCTAGCTTCAACAAACTTAATACACTTATCAACCATGATCCCTAAGTGAGCTTTTTGAGGATTAGACCAACAAAGAAAGCCAGACTATAGTTTGAAGCAGGGGTATGTGAGCTGTGCCCACTTCTTTACTTGGTGATATATGTGCATGTGATGCACAATGATGTCCCCTCTTCCAAACTTTTAATCTAACCTAATCATCTTATTGCCACTTATACCAGAAACAATCCATACCAAACATATAATAAAAAGGTTAATATAATTATATCAAGTTCATTGATGCTAATATAACTCGTGAAATATACAAGTTCAATGGTGCATAAGGAAGAGTTTTATATATTTGTCAACTTCTTTATTGTAGGGAATGTGACATTTGATACTCACACAGTCATCAAATATTATAATTATCATCTACAGCCCCGAATATGCACTAAGTTCAAATTGTTTCCATGGAAACCAAGTAAAATGAAATAAACAAAGTAGCAAAAGGCAACACCCAAGCGCTAGATCTAACCACATACCAGGTTTAGTAAAAAAATATTCATTAGATTTATAGATATATGTTGAAAAATTACCCTACCTCCATATGCACAAAGTTCAAATTGTTTCCATAGAAACCAGACAAAAAAAAAATTGAGAATAACTAAAATAGCAAAATGGCACCTAAATACATACCAAGTTTTGTAAAAAAAAATATTGAATGATTTTTGAGATATGGTCCAGAAATGAAAGCTTTGCGGCGGACATAATACTATTTCTTCAAAATATGATTTGGGCCTATTAAGGTCACACAATAAACAATCACTTTTCATCAGTAGTGTTCAAAACTATTCTTCAAGTCCTGACTTTGCTGTGACCTTGACCTTAGAGACTATATTTGGATTATTTTTAAGTTGCTTTTAAAAAAGTCAAAATACCATATCTCCTGAGTTAAGTTCCCTCTAAATTTTGGTTATCCCTTAAAAATCAAAATAAGATAAATGAAAAACAGCCATAGAAAAAGGAAGGTGAAATTCTGATTCAATTTTTTTTATATCTATTAGTAAAATTACCTACAAAATACTACCAATCAATATTAGTATTTTGTCTGTGTCTGCTGTAAATTGCTTTCCAAAATGACATTTGAGGCATTGCCATGCACCATTGTCCAGTTTTCAATTGCAAACCTCTTTATTGTCACTATGATGAACTAATAAGCTGATTTACAGATTTCTACTTATTAATTGCAATGTCAAGGAGATGTAACTGTCCATAAAATTTGTCTGCTTGAAAAAGCCAACTTCAATTTTCACCTAGTACCGGTATTTGATAATAAAAGACAGGGTTCAAATATATTTTTTATTTGCATTCCAAACGTTTCATAAAACATGTCAAGGCACATGATGAATATAATAAAACATAAAAACTTACATAACAGAATTATGAGCAGTTGTAACAAGTAGACATTTTTCTACATTGTGATGGCAGTAGAAAATACTAATACAAAATTTTGATTTCACTTCATTTGCTTAAAATATAATACTATTACAAATCAATTTGCCTAGTCTCCCATTAGAAAGATATAAAACCTATCAGACAGATAAACTGATTCTAGAAATGTAACTTGACAGTCTAACAAAAAATCATACTAAAAATTATTCCTTTACCCTTTCCATACTGAACATAATGTTTTTAAATTCTTCATACAAAACATTTTTGGGGTAAAATTTTTCCTTAACACCACCATACCAGAGCAAAGCACTCACCTCTCATGCTTAAAAGTGCTACAGAGGATTCAGTTTTCTAGAAAAAGCAACAAGAGTTGTGTGCACCTCAGTGCTTCATTTTATTTTAGAAGTAACATTTTCCTTTATTTGTGTTTGCAGCATGCAAAGGGTAAATGAATGTCTCAGACAAATAAAAAACATAAACCTTTTTTTCCAAAATACATTAACTAAATTGTAAGAGTTCATCTGTAATGAAAATCCATTCAAATCCTTGTCTTGACACTGTCATACATAAGGCATTTGGCAATAAAAATCTATAAAAGGTTATTAACAAAATCACAGCACTTGGCTTCTATGCATACACACAATACATTTTCATGACTTAAAAAATGTTAAATAAAGGTAAATATTTTGGGAATGTACATCAAACTGATATATTTATATATACACATACAATCATGCATTGAACAGGTACTATATTTACAGAAATGAAGAAACGTTTTAATGACATGCTGCCATAAGTACAATGTCAATTTAATCTTTACACTTAAATATTGTTGTAAGATCGCATTCCAACAAACGAATATCATTGGCAAGTTGTCATTTTCAACAATCCTCTTTACAAGTTTACATATCAGTATAAATTTACACATTGTGAAATCTCTGATAGTATCACTTGCCTATTGTAACTACATTTTCCTGTGTCCTGTTTCCATAAGCATTGTTTGTCAGGACCATTTTTCAGTGTAGGAAAGAACCCCCTGAATACTTTACATCTTTATGATAACACTTCAAAAACTCTCTTTAACTTTCTAATTAAACTGAGAGCTACACTAATGGGCTAGCTTTCAAGGTTTTGTCATAAACCACTAAATTTATACAAGTTTTTAAAAAGTCATTGTCATTTGTTTCTATTTATACAAAGTCTTGTTCAACAGCTTTTGTTTAAAAAAACATTGAACATGTTATAAAACAACAATGGTCTATACTCACATAGAGCGATCTAGTTGCCATCGAACAATGGAATAAAATAAACAAAAGAATAAAAACATTGACTTGATTTTCATAGGGAGCTGGGTTACTACTTTCAAAATTGTTAATAAAATTTCAAAAATAATGATAAATATTTATGTGACTTCATATGACTATTATTCATGTAAACACCACATATAATCATTTTTGGGGTAAAAAGTATGCAAGTAATGCTTGTGTTTGCACAAGAACAACAACAATGCCCTAATACCAAAACAATAGATACTTGAAGGGAGGGTTGTCCGACTTGAAGCGAGTGAGATGTTGGTTAGCGCTCAATATTTCGGCCAACAGCGGTGTGGCATGACTGGAAGGTTGTGCGTAAGGAGACTAACCCGAGTCCTGGAGTCATATCTACAATTAAACTTTATCAGAGTGGTTGAACAATTCTACAGTTAAACATTGAATTATCATTGCCATCTCTTTATACAGATGGACTAGACTGAGCTGAATATTACACATATGTACACATTATTGATAAACCAGGCACATTATTGAAATGAAGAAATGAAAACTGCCTGAAAGTTTAACTTTTGTTGATAGCACCTCCAGCTTCTCTCCTTTAAATTTGGTCACTAATATCTGGCCAATTTTCACGAGTTTGACTATGGAATCAAAGGTACTCCCAACATGGTCAGAGAAAGAAGTACTTCCATGTTCCAGTTATAGTTGTTTGGAGAACTCAATGGCGTCAGGCTCTGTATTTGAGTATTTCTTGCTTGCTTGTTTTAAAGTCCTAAACAATGTCAGGCTCTGTATTTAAGTGTTTCCTGATACAGAAAATTTGGAGAACATAACATCAAGCTCTATAATGCAGCTGAATCTTGAACATCCCTGTCGGCTGCTCGACATATCTGTGAATAGAAATAGATATCTGTGAATAATAATGAGATTAAAATTAGCATGGAATTGTACTTGATGGCACTTGGTCATGTGAATAGCCTCGCTATCAATGAAGATCAGTAATTTTGGATGTGGCTCCTTGGGTAGGTGGGTGACCACATGGCTGGATAATTTGAGTGACCAGGATGATTCCCCGCCCCACAAGACATGCAGTGTTGTTCCTGGGTGCCCAGCGTAACGGGACGCATGGCCTTTTCTTTGCAGAGGGGACCCTTTGCAATGGTAAGGTGTGCTATTCATCATTATCTTAAGGGACACCAAGCCAAATGTTTGAGCACAATTCCCCAAGATCATCTCCTGGATGATGAAGCATGGACCTCTTTCAATCCACAAGTGGAGATTTGGGGGTATATAAAGATTTAAATTTGACTTCACTTAGCGCTAAACATAGACTTTGTTTAATACCTAAATTTTGAGTTGGGGGGTAATGCTTTGCTGTTCCACTTGATTAAAACGAAATGCTATTACAATCCCATTTCATCTCTATAAAATTTTCACTTAAATGAATTTAAACAAAGAATTTAACAAGACCACTCATTTAGCAAATGACTCCATACACAGGGGAGGGTAGAGGACTGACTATACCAATATTGTTTTGAATTGAGTTAATAAATAACGAGATAGAACCCACCTATACCCAGTGTTGTTGAGGTGGTTGATGATAGCTGGTCGCAGTTTGGCTACGCCTCCTTTACTGTGACGCCCTCTACCAGTGATCACAAACAAACTTTGCTTCCTTCTATCGGGTCGCGCTTGAAACTCTGAAAAATCAATGAAATGATGGATGCAAACTCCAAATGTCAAAGAATGTTTTTGGACATACACTAAAAAAAGAAGATACTCTGTAGATTCTTTTTAACAGCAGTGATATTGATTTGAACCAAGGACATCTAACAACAGTTTGATTTTTTAAGGCTAAAAGAATTATCTATTAGCTGCAACAAGTTCGAAACTTTTAATTCACCCTCCTTGCATAACATCAAGTTTTAAAGCATCTCAACGTGATGCAGACATGATCACTCCCTAAATCTGATATCAAACTACTGTACCATAGCAGCTGTGCTTGAAGAGGTGAGAATCATAAGCACTTTTACAAGTTTTGTATTTTGTGGGATATTTTATGGCTGATAATGTGATTCCGTACATATTCTCTTGCATTATTCTTAACAATCAACATAGTTATAATCAGTTGATGGTTTATAAGATAGATAAAACATGATCCATAGACATGATTAAGAAATAGACATTTGCCGCAGGGATTAGGCTCAGACCTTCGGCAAATCGTGTGGGTATATCCTATTATTCTCTTATCCTTATAATGCCCTTTGGGCAAGCTTATTCATAATTTAACATGACAGAAATGGAACTAGTTGAGTGTACTGACCGTCCTCCCTTTGCTGGATGACAGAGTTGAGGATGTTGATGGCCTCCTCTACATGGAAGCCGTGAAGATCGAGGGTTCCCTGCTGCAGCAGTACCGCACTCCTGTAGAGATACGAGAAGAGGTGATCAGAATATTGTCATATAATCAAGAAAATAAGGTCAGGATTGCCTTGATATTTAAAACAGAAATTCTACAATTCATATAATGGACAATATATTCTTAAATAAAAGGGTGGTTCTTAACTTTTTTGCCGAGCATATCATTACATCCACACCACTTTTTTTTAATGTTGAGTGGCCACAGAAAGCCATCTCTCTCATGTTTTAAATATAATAGTTCACGGCAAAACTTCATGTTCTTTATTGCAAAACACAATCACAATAACAAGCCATAGTGCCAAGGAATGGATTCATTTCTGATTGTGTTCCTTTTTTGTCAAAATACATGCTATTCTTTGTCAAAATATGACCCTTACGCAGGCAAAACTTAATTTAAACTCGGTACAATGCTTGAAATGAATAGTGAATTATAATCTTGTACGATGACATATGTGTAGAAACCTAAAATATCCCCTTGAATTTTGTTTCCACCAAAAATATCCTGATATTCCTCTCTCTTGAAAGTATTCTCTGTCTTCATCACTTTATTTATCAATTATTTCTTTAATCACACAAGTTCATTGACATTCAAGTCTGACATTATCTGATGCCTCACATTTGAACAAGATGGAATCTTTTTTCAATTAAAACAACTCTGCAAATTGCTTAAAGGATCTAGAAAGAAGAGCTTAGACTGAAAACTAACCTCTGCTCCAGTATCTTCTCCGAGGCTCGCTTGTTTGCTTCTTTCAGCTTAACAGTGTGCAGGTGACCCTGAAACAAACATGGTCAAGGGAGGTAACTCACTTTTGGAATGCTTCAGTAAATTTGAAAACTTCAAATAAAATGTTGGAGTACAAAAAGTAAATTTGGTGGATTGACAGACTATGCAAGAGATTGGTTTTGATTGTTATACATTAGTTTAATGATTCCAATCAATTCCTACAAAAAGACAACTATCATTGAAGAGGATTGAGAACCAATTTTTTGTGTCAATCTCAACTAAATGTGTAATCATTATTGAAACAAGCAGATATTATTGAAACAAATCTTGCTTCTTATAACTATTGCTGTGGAGATTAAGATAACTTTTGAAATTTATCAATGTATTTTGTTTTTTTTCACCATTGAAACTTTTTCATCCAGAAAGTATTTTCTCAACTATTGTTGCACCTGCTTGAAGTGCTTGCACCTCTATCACTGACTGTTGTTACCAAGGCCTCTTATCTATTCAATCATTTAATAAGTAAGTGTCACATCATTCCTGATGGACATCTTTAAGGAATCATATGTCATTCACAAGGGTAAAAACAGTATATGAAAAATCAACCGTCCGACAGCACATAATCATTTAAGTTAGGACAAGCCTTGAAACCTCTAAGTGTTATCTTCAATTTAGCCCTTAAAATTGACAAAACAACTCTCCTTGGCTTCTTTTCGCACAGTCAATAATCAAGCAACAGGTTGTAAAATAAGTCAACCATTAACCAACCCACCTGTTGTGAGTAGAAGGAAGCCACATCCTTCATGCCCCTCCTGAACGCTTCCTGGGCCTTCTGGAAACACTCGTTGCGTAGCCGATGGTGGATATTGGCCTCCCCTCGAATATCTTCATACTCTGGCACCCCAGTTTCGTCCCAGCTCTGGTACCGGGCACCTGCTCCCTGGCTCTGCCACGAGTCCTCTATCTGGAAGGAGGAAGGCTCAAATATAAAACTGTGTAGTGAAATTATTAAGCTATCATCAGGAATTCTATGTAAATGCTCTGCATAAACTGCATAGATCCAGAGTCTATATTTTCAAGGCTCCCTTAGTGCTAAGATTGTTGTAAGTAGGGGTGACTAGTGCCCCACATGGGACTATAACAATAGTTTGTTAGACTAACTATTGCAATATTAATAGTCTATTGTTACCTACTATTGCGATTGTATAGATCTCTTTAAATGAAAGAACTCAATTCTAGAATAATGTCTTTACGTTGAAATTACTTCTTCCAAAGGGAAAGAACGTGGATAACTCTTGTTCAGAGCGTTGCAGATTTTTCAAATCTAGAAGAAGCGTTAGTGTGCATTTTAGTTTCAGGTAAACAAATAGATTAAATAAACTTTTAAAACCTTCGATACTTAGCCGAGCCATCAATGCTTTTCTAAAAAATACTATCGATATTGTAATATTGGCACTGCAACTATCGCATTGAGTCAAAAAATTTATGTATTTTCTGACACCCCAAGTAGTTTGCAAACGTTAATGTATGGTACATTTGACGATGTACAGAGAAAGCTTTTGAAATGATTGGCCCTGTTTCAAAAACCTCTACTGTAACCTCAACTTGCTAAGGTAGCTAGGTCTGCTGGCAGATGCATGAACACTTGTTTCATTCATTAGTGTCAAAACATTCCATGGGGCAAGTTCCAGGTATTCACAACTCATCAACCTAAGGGAAACTCTTAATTTGAAGAACTGACCAAGTCTTGTAAATTCCGCCTGCTGATTGGCTCCTCCTGAGAGTTCTTTATCTCCCTTTCTGGGGTGAAGAGTTCCAACTTCCTGGTTCGGGGTGACACACCCCTCCCGACTGCTTCCTGTAGCACACATACAGTGTCCTCAAGGTTGTAGCTGGAATCAGGGAAGTATCTTACTACTGTGATGATGTTTTTATCTCTGAGAAACCATGACACAAATAATTGAGCATTTCACTTCCAATGGTCTAAAATCAGGCTCAAAAATTTATTTATTGCTGTTTTCTTAGGGGTGAATCAGATCGTCTTTAATCAGTTAATTGTTCTTACCCATTTGCTTCAAATATTTCCTCTAGGAAATTTTCATCCATACCAGGAAACTGGTTTGTCAGTTTTTGTCTCTTCAGTCTTGTTGATATTGCCACTCTGTCGCCTTCCATACGACGGATCTAAAAAGATGAGAAAGCATTTATATTACATTTTTCAAATCTTTGATAATCATTTAGAAGTTTAATGCACTTCAGATGTTAGATTTTATATCAGATATGAGATACTGTTATTCTTATTAATTGTGTTATGAATATATCGTACTCCTTTTATCAGATTTTTTAACAATTACAAGGGTTCTTTTTTTTAAATAGAAGAACATGAACTACGGAAATCTAGAAAGCTGGATGCTTTGTTAATTACAAGCCACTTTATATAATTTTAAATTCCTTTTAAAAATTAACCTAAAGAACATACAAAACTGGTATAGTATGAAATAGTCATAGATTTTTCATGCATTAGAATTTTCCACAAGTACTATCTTTTACCAAAGCAACCTTGCATGTCATGAATTTAAAACAAATGAGCAAATTATATTCAAAATGATGAAACTAAAACCAAATGAAAACAATCAAAACAATGGATTGTTAGAAATATAAACATAAATATCAACAATATCTTGGAGTCAAAAGTAAACATAACATTTCATATCATGAGAACAATTAGAGATAGAATCATCAAAATCAAAGTTCTTGTGCTCTGCACTTTATTTATCAAGTACTCTCAGCAAACATGATTTAACCTGTTCGGTTTCTTGGGAAGCCTGTAAAAATGAAAACAAACAATCAAACTCATCAGTCATACTACAGGGATTTCTTGACAAAGCTATTAACCTCTCAAAACCAAACATTTTTTTCTCTTCTGAGATGCAACAAAACTTTCAAAATCAATATAACAAAACAAAAGTCTATAGTCTATTCAAATCACATTAAAATTGTAACCAATCAAATTAACTGACGCATCCCACCTTTTCCTCTCTGCGTTGCTGATTGGTTCTCTCCTCTTCCATAATGTCCATGAGGTTGACCATTCCTCTCTTCCTCCTAACATCTATGACGCTAAGACCGCCTCCGCTTGTAGTGTGGTGGACAGCCAATTTGGGTGCGTTCAAAGCAGCTGCCTTAGCCTCACGCAGTAGCTGACTGGGGTTCATAACTTCCTGTCTGGAATTCTGGGATCTCCGGCTTGAGTCCTCTTCTTCCTGTAATCTCCTTGCAAAAGCCTCATCTGAAATTGAAAAAATTGCTTTTCTTTAAATTGAAGTTGTAACTGTTAATAGCATTACTTTAATTATGTCAATCTAAAAAGCTAATCAAGTCCAAGCAAAATCTGAATGCCTTTTCAACAGTCAATCATAATTAGTAAAAATATCCTCAACAAGTCACAGATATCTGCAACATTTATCAACTTGAGTTGATATAATTGACATCAAAGAACAAGAGGATTAAGACTCTGACCATCTTTCAGCTGTTTCTGGAGAGCCATCTCTTCTTCTCTTCTCTTCCTCTCGAGAGCTCTGCGGGACTCTGGTTTCCTTCGAAGGTTGTCGAACAATCGCTTTGCTGTCCGCAGATCGAGACTCACCTCAAACTCATCACAATCTGGGGAGAAGAAAAAGTGATTGTAACATATCAATAATCATACAATGAATGTATATATATATACAATTATACAAATATATATATATAAACATTATCCCTGTTTCCATGTCGGACTCTGTTTATGACTTGAGTGTAAACTATAGCTCTATTTCCCAAGAAAAGGAGCAACAAACCTATTGATAGGAATTAGTTTCTTAAATGTAGTTTGACATAGCTACTTATGTTTTATTTGTGTCCAAAATGAAACAACGAAAATATACTAAAACACACTCTGCACATCTGGTTTCCTGCCATTGCTGCATTTACAACGAAAGTTCATGGACTAAAAGTGACATTATGCATAAACTAGGCAACCGTTCTTAATGATACCATGTTACAATGACAAAGTAATATTTTGCATCAGAAAATGTTTGGCGTCTGCAAATTTAGGGATAACTAGTGAATGAGAAAATAATACTCACCACTGAGACTGGACTGGACTGGTCCGAACAGCTCCTCAAGGTCACGTACAAGTTCTATCGGGACCGGAAGCATCACATGAGCGTCCCCATCCACCATCGACCTCTCTTCCTCTGTCCAGCTGTCTACCAGATTCCAGTCTCCTTTCTGGTCTGACGGTCCTGTATGGAAGAGTTGTCCCCCCTTGGACTGAGCAGAAGTATCAGAGTTGTCACTGACCACCTTCTCAGGACTGATGTAGATATCGGAGGAGAGAGCACTTCTGGAAGTAAGTTCTGATAAAATGCTGTCATTGTCGACGCTGAAACTAGATTCACTGACACTTATACTATGAACTCGCTCGTAACTGTGGCTCTCCATTCGATCAAGTCTCAACTTGCTTGCTTTGATGAGCTTCTTCTGCAGTTCGTCAATGTCTGCCAAGTTGTTTGCCTCGATACGATCTCGACAAATATCAAAGAGAGACAATGGGTTCCTCAGACATTCACATTCAGGAGTTTTGAGATTTCTGTCTGGTGAGGTCACAGTCTTCAATTTCATCTCATTGCAGATTTCTTCTTTTTCGATAGACGAGAAAGGCTCCGACACACCCCAGTCCAAAAGCAGATTTAACGTCCACTCCACGTTGCCCTGACACATAGCAAGGGTCTCGCGTAGGTGAGAAATATCAGCACCTGGGAAAGAACTTGCGAAAAAATCAACATCTCCTTGTGGTTGGAAATCGTCTTCGTCTGTCATGCTTCCTTTATCCAACATCATTACCGAACATTTACTCATATCCTTAACAGACTCTTCACATCCAGGTCTTGTTTTCAGTCGCAAACTTTCTTCTAGATTTATATCCCTGATTTTCCCTAAAAGTACTGTATATTTATCTAAACCGGTAATCTTTGCTCGTGGTGTGCCGCTATTCAGTTCTTCCAATAATGAAAAGTCTCTTGCAGATGTAAAAGAATATGAACGTCTTGTATCACGTCTTGGTTTGTTTTGTTTATCAGGAACAAACTTGGAAACATCACTGTTACTGTTTTCATTTGCCACCTTTCCGTAAGAACTCCAATTTTCACTTTGAAACTTTTGTTTAACATCATCACCTAAGAAGGGAACATGATTGCCGCCTGGTCGAACCCGATTTGATGATTTTGATTTTTTAGGAGTTGAGTTTTTTTGTGGAGAAGAATCTTGATTAGATTTATTATGAGTTAAGTTATAATCTGAAAATTTTGATAATGAAACTATTTGTATTTTTTCAGATTCACTTTCACTTCCTAAACTTTCTGAATTAGTTGCCCCACTATCAGAATCTGGAACTTCAACTTCTTCATTCTTAGTTGTTAGGTTAGTAGTTTCAAAACTGGTCTCATTTTCATCGACAACATCCACTACCTTGTCACTTTGAGCTCTAAGTTGATCAGATAAATCCTTTTGTGTTGAATTATTTTGTTCAAATTTGATATCAGTTAAAGGTTCAATTGTTTCAGATTTTATTTTAAATTCTTCAACAGATTCATTAGCTACATCACTGAGGAAAGAGAGATTTTCTGAATCGTTGCCGCCATCTTTAGAACTGCATACACTTTTGAAAGAGTCTTCAGGGTTTTGCATAAACTCATCTTTGACCGTTGGATCTAGTTTCTCTTCACTTTCAGAATCTGAACCACAGGATTTAAATTCTTCCTCATCTTCAAGGTCCTTGTTGCCTTCTTCAAAATTAAGTTCATCTTTCAAATCATCACCTATCTCAGCATTGCCAACTCCCTCTAATGTCTCTGCAACCTGATCATGAGATCGACAAAGATCAGTTGTATTTTTGACAGCCTCCACTGTTTTGGCAGCAAAGACGTCTTCACTTTCAAGTAATTGTTCTGAGGTCTTAGCTTTGAAGCCATCTCTCTCAACCAGGAGAACAGATTCTCGTAACTGTTCAGAGTCAATATTTCTAAAATTTTCACTTTCAAATACTGATACAGATGAAACAGTGTCAGTTTTTTCCTTTGAATTATGAACCTCACATCCACTTTTGAGTTCATTCTCACTTCGGGAAGAGTTAGATTTGTCTGAATCAATTCTCTCTCGTGGTGGTTTGGGATCTTCCCAGCAGGTGATTTCTTGCTTCTCTTCAATAATCACTTCCTGCACATTGACTTCAGAACCTAGTTTCTTCATATCAATGTCAACTGTCCTGTTCCAATACAACAGCTCTTCCTCGAAGTGACAGTCTGCTTTTGCCGTCTGCCTCCTTGAAACTGTGTCACGTTGACAGTCTGCCACAAGTCTGTCCACATCAATTTCTTGTTCCTTACTTTTGTCCTCAACTTCCAAAGTGTGATCTTCTGACTTTGTCTCCTCAACATCATCTCTATCCTCTTGGCTGATCCTTCTGCGTCTGCTTCTCCGAGGTTTAGGTCTGCCCTGCAGCCATGGATCATCTTCATCCTCCTCCCCTCTTTCCTTCTTTGAAACTTCAGGTTCTTTCCTTTGCTTCAGTTTTGAAATTTCCTCCAGAACATCAGAAATATCCTCCTCAGCTAGGTTACCACTTTCTTGAGTGAACGCCGATTTGGCAAATTCAAGGATTTTGGAAAAGTCTGATGACACAATATTGTCCAGTTCAGAGATAAGATTTTCATCAAAGTTTTCCTCTAAAGTCCTCTGAAAGACTTCTTTCATGTCAATCTTCTTACCTAATGGAATGCCATCATCCTCTTTAGCCATTTCACTATCTTTACACTCTATATTGTCATCAGTATTTCCTATCTCTTCTCCAATTTTACATCCATCCCTATTTTGATCCTTTCCCTTGTTTTTCAGACTCTCAAGCCTCTCCTTCAACCAGAGTTCAATCTCTCTCTTATCATCTTCAGAAACATGACTCATGAATAGGAGAGCTTCTATTTCCTCCTCCCTTGCCTTCAAGTCAACGGGAGTAATCTCCCCTTCCTCACAACAATTAAGGATCTCTTCAATGGCATGAATAACCTCAGACTTGGAGGAACTTGGACGCCTTTTCTTTCGTTTTCTCTTCCTTGGAGAGCTTGGCACACTGTTGTTGCTACTGCTGCTGCTGTTTCTGCTTTTATTGCTGTTGCTGTTGTTACTGCTGTTGCTACTACAGCTATTATTGTTTGTTTTGCTGTTACTACTGCCACCAATACTGTTGTTATTGTTGCTAGAATGTAATCTGTCAGCTTTTTCCAATTTTATGAATTTAGGAATCACCTGTGGAACTTTGCACAGTGAAGTTTGAATGTGAAGAGAAGGTGGTTGAGAAATATTTTTCTTTGAAGATTTACTTTTGTTATTAGTTTTGCCATTTTTGTCACTATTACCCTGAGCTTCAACTTTGTCTTGTTTCATCTTGGAGAGAAGTGGCTGAATTGGTGGAGGCGGTTTCTTGCTGCCATTAGTTCCACGAGAATCTTTTCTTTCTTGACTTAACAAAGTCTGAAGTGGTGCTGGAGGCCTGGATTTTGATTCAACAGTTTTACAAGATTGCAGGGTTTTTCTAAGCGTCTCCATTGATGCAAGTGTGTTTTTGTTTGCACCAGTCCAAGACAGGTCTGCTCTTTCTTCCTCATCTTCACCTGAGGATGCTTCGTACTCGACAAGTTTGATGTTTGAGTTGTGATCAGCAGATGATTCCTGGACCGGTTCTTGACCCTTGCCTCTCCTCGCATCAAACATCCTGGAAAATTGAAGGTTATTTTAAGCACAAGTTGGGGCTGCTAATTATTCAAGTCACTCGATTTTAAGGCATAGTCTAATCAATCTCTGAGGAAGTGGTTTGGCTCAATTATATATGTAGCAAAATAACTGTTGTCACACTGCGACAGTTATTTGGTAAAACTTAACCACATTCAACTTAACAATGAGCTTGTCACTAAGTAATTAAGAAATATTTTGGCAATAAGCAGGGGTCACTCAATTGGATGAAATTACTTTGGTTTCACTTCGAAGCTGCCTAAATGTGAAAGTGTTGACAGGTGTTTGGGTTTTTTTTGGTTTTTTTTATTTATTTATTTTTGTGGTCATACATCAATTTTTACACAGTCTTGGGTAAGAAATACATGGTTGTGGATGGTACATTTTGACAGAAATAGATACATGATATAAATGATAAAGGAGGTATCAGCATTGCCTTTGTTGGTTACAAATGAAACTAAACGTTAACGAATCCTCAGCTGCAGTTGAAAAAGGATGTCATTACAAATTAGAACAAACAAATCTTTAATCATTTTGGAAGAGTAGATGACAAATCGACCAGAATTTCATAAATTTCGAATAATTACAAGTTGAGTATGTGTTGTATTTGTCGATGTTGTATGCGTTTTTGATGTCTTGTTTAATGCTACTAAAAGTTGGTTTCATTTCGATATTCTTAGATTTAAATATGTTATATTTCACGATAGTTATGATAGTTATGATAGTTATGATAGTTCACAGGTTTCAATTGAAAATACATGAATAGGAACAGACGTCCACACTCTTCACCTAAGCCTAATGATTTAACAGTGGTTGTTGAGTAATTATCAGAAATGAGGGATGAGGGAAAGGGCAGGGCTTAGACTTCTTTCATGCAAGTTAAATTTTCATTTCAAACAAAGTCATAAAAGAAACAAGGAGTTGAATAGTACATGATGAATTTTCACAGAAAACTATAACACCTTCGTTACTAACCGCTGTTTGTTGACCGCTGCGATCATAGAGGACACTGAGGCGTTGTGTTGATACCTCTGGTTCATCTTGCGGATCACGTCCTTTGATACTCCATGGCTGTTTTTTCTAGTAGAAAATAAAACATCTCACTCTCAATATCAGATAAATTAACGCAGCCAGCCACAATGTTGATAACTATAAGGCCATTTCACATAGATCTTTTTAAGTGTGACGACGTCAATTAAACACAAGTTAATTTTTATCAAATTATTTATAAACAATTAATTTTACATTGAAATATACCTCTTTAAGTTTAACATGAGCATTCATTTCAAAGGAGAACTTAGCAATAACAATTTGTTTAGTTTTTAAAGATATGGTCTTAAAGTTATCCCAAAGTATTGGTACCAAGTACTTTTATCAGTGTTGACAATCATAAAGAAGAACGGGTTCTTATGGATAGTAAACTTCTTTATTGCACGAATTGCGACATTTCGGTCTGGATACTAACACCGTTATCAAGCAAGTGATGACAATTATAAGCGCCTAAATACTCATCTCTGTTTTTAAAAACTTTGAGAAGTCACCTTGCTTATTTTTCATTACAATTTATTCTGTAATTCATCTAATGGTTAAGGACTTACTTGCAGAGTATTTTAGGCTGGAACCTCCAGGGCGTGACTGGCTCCATCAGCAGGATTTCATACCCTCTTGCCATTGCCTGTGGTCAAAGGGAGATAACTCAAGCTACACTCCAATATTTTGATGATGCTTTTTGAACTGTGATATGTATAGTTAAAAAATCAAACACACAGAACAGACCCAACTTGATTCTTTGGTGAAGTCAAGATCAAAGGCATGATTTAGTCTCAGCAAAATCTCAAATCAAAGTAATGAATTCATAATGTAAAAAAAGTTGTATATATATATTTGAAATTGGAAATGTTTGTCATGATATCAAAGAAAAGTTAACAAACATGCAGGCATATTGAATCAAAAACCAACTACAAAAATTTTTTCTTTCTTCATGTCTTTTCTTTCCATATATTTAGCGTACTGTCAATCAAGGGATAGGAATGAAACAGTTTGAGTGTCTCACCAGTCGAACGTAGGGAAGCATCTCCCACTCCATGGTGTTTGTGTTGTCTATGATCACTGGGTTCACCTTCTCGTCCATGGCATTACGCGCTGGAATTAAAAACATCATAAATAGAAACGCTGGCTCTGTAGCTCATCAGTCTTTATGTAAAATATATTACATGAGGAAAAAATCAGAAAATATATATATCAAAGATTCAAACTGATGTTAAATATGTGTACCTACACATTTCACACTTTTCATAAATATCCTTGAGAACGGTAAAGGTATCTAAACTGAATTCTCTCTACTTAGCAGTACCTAGTCTTTCACACAAGGCCTGGGTTCAAATTCTGATGCAGAGACACCCAAATTAAGCAACCTGGGTGTCATTCTGTATTGTGCACCAAGTCCAACAAGACTTAAAAATGGGTACCTGAAACTAGGGCTGTGCAATAATTTTGCAATATCGATTTACTGCAGTACAGAATGTATAATTCAATTAATGAAATATTATTTCTCATATTCCAATGAATCATTCCAATTATTTTCAAGTCAAATTTAGTCAGAAAGCATGTTCTTTTTTGTGTGTAAGAAAATTATTTTGGTGTAAAAAAGTAAGTGTTTCACTGTATTCAGTGTTTCCGTTGTCCGGTAAATACCGGTCATAGTCCGATAAAAAATATGATTGTCCGGTATTTAAAAAACCTGTTGGACATGATGTCCGATTAAATATCAAGCTGTCGAACTCATTTTATAAACCTTCATTTGAAAAAAACACTTGTAACATCTAGTGATGCGATACCCCGATCGTATTTGTCTAGAAATCCCACTCGCTTCTGTAGCTTGAAATAGAACGCAACGAACTGCGCATGACATAATCATTCGAATAACTGCAGCTGAATTTATTGACCTCAATTTCAATGTATGCGTGAAATGTATACGGAAATTATTGACTTATTCCCATCATTTACGAATGTAAACACGTTTTTTCGACAATGAAAAAGCAGACAAATCTTTCTTTCTACTTTGGTGGCAAAAACAGTCAATTAAACGAATGAAAGAGAATATCAGAAGATGATGCAGGTATTGTTATTAGTAGCAAAAAAATCAGCAAATGAAACATTTATTAGCTACATTTATCTGACCGGTAAAAAATGTAAATGTCCGGTATTTTTCAAAGCCGTCGGACATGATGACCAGCTGTCAAAAATGCCAGCGGAAACACTGTGTATTACAAATGATCGTATACAGTTATTAAATATTTATATGTCATCAAAATTTACTTACAAATTTCTATTTTTTTATAGTAAGTCTATTTTTTAAAGATCTGAAGGTATTTTATCAAATATAATGTTCAAACTGCAAAACTTAGTATAAAAAGTTAAATTTAAAGTTCATTCAATATACTGCAATATTCTTGAAATACATGAGCTGTATATCGCAATATATTGCAATTTCGAAATTAGATGCAATACTCAGCCCTTCAGAAAACAGTGTATGAACTAACAAGGTTGCCTGATGCTATGAAGGTGCAAATCCTTCAGGGTCATGATGTATGTAGTGCTTTGAGTGAGTATTAGTACCTGGAAATAGCACCATCCACATATCCCCATTAGTACTATTATTTATAGAGAGAGATGAGAAGAAACAGTTGTAAGGAAAGCCCTCTCACCTCTTGCTTTATTCCACGTGTGAGCCTCTGTCAATAGATCCTGTTTGTAGTTGTACTCGCCACATCGGTAGAAATAGTCATCCGTTGATAGCACCACCCCGTCAAATACTATCTCCCTGAACACATAATATTAAATCTTTGAGTACTCATTAAATCAAATCTTTGATACATCAGAGGATGTCAATTTCGAAATAAACCAGTGAATCAAATCATCTCTACATAAAAGGTTTTCTCAAGCTTTACTACTTCTGAACTAGCTAAAATATACTTTTTGACCTCCCCAAATTTTGCAACAAGCCCTTGAAAACCATGATTTCAATTTAGGCATATAATGAGGATATTTCAGGTATATATTGATATTTCAACTGGGAAAGAGGTGAATCTCAAAGTTGTAATTAAAACCATTTCATTGTGTTGTTTGTGTAAGTTTAGTTTAATTTAAGTTTTTGTGTCATACAGGTTGATTTATTTAAGATAGAATGATATTTGTAAGTAGGGGTGTCATGATACACAACCCTCCCAAAACAATACGATATTTGAGTGATCATACGATACATATCGCGATACATATTTTTTCAAATTGCGGAAGAGACTGTTAATAGGTTTATAACCATTAACAACAAGTAACTTACAATAACAATTCAAGGTGCATATCTGAAGCTCGCTTTTACTTTGAATAAGAAATAAAATAAATAAACATGATTTTAAAATGAAATAAGATAAATCTAATGAGATCTTGTCACATGTGTACATCAAGAAGATAATAGTCTCAATTGAACAATACCAAGAGGAAGATTGATATTGCAAAAATGTATCGATATAGTTATGTAAATAGTATCTATACACTCAGACACGCACTGTGTATCGCATCGGCAATAAACATGTATTGATACACTCACTTTTGGCCAAAAGTCATCTCACTGAGAGTCAAATCTTTTTTAAACAAATCATCAATGTTGAGAATGGTTTCCTCAAATCAAAAAACAAACTAAGACTATAAATATCTGGTGAATTGTCACATAAGAGCTGTAGAACCAACTTGCCTTGCAAGAAAAGACTTGCCACTTCCTGGGAGACCTCGCATCAACACCAAGAGTGGTCGACCCTTGTCCAAGTAGCTCTTCACTTTCTTCACTTGCTCGGAGCAAAATGAATCCGTTGCCATGGTATTATCATCAGTCACTTTCTTAGCCCAATCTGGAATAAGTTTTGGCTCTTTCGATGCTTTCTCAGAGTATGACATTCCTGAAAACTGTCCTGTTTGAGTTGGAAATGATTCAGGAACTTCTTCAGGCCATGACACAGGTGGTCCTGTCGGCAGTCCCGAGTTTCCTCCTTTGAATTGACCACCTGGACGCACAGCGAACAAGGGCTGAAGGGGCCTCGGCTGTCCATTAGGCGGGTCCAGACGGGGCCTAAACCTGGGATGGAAAAAATTATCAAACCTTGGCCTTGGTCCTGGGGGCCCTCTCGATCTGTGCATGGGACCCTTTGGGATGAAGAACGTAGGGTGTGGGGCTGGGGGTTGATTTGACCAGGCATTAAAATCGTAACCTGGGGGTGGGGGTCTATTAGGTGGGGGAGCAGTGAATCGCGGCACAAATGCAGGAGCGTCGAGATTGAATTGAGGCGATGTCTTGTCTAAATCTGGCTGCTTAAGTGAACTGAATTTATCACTTGAATCTTTCAGCTTATCTTGAACAGATTTGAAAGCTGAAAACATTGCACTGACATTCGGACACATCTCCGCATTGTTTTCAATTCTTAAACAATCCTCCTCAACACCTTGTCCAAATTCACTATCAGTTGACGAGTCATCATCTAAGTTGTCTCCCTTGGCTGAAAGTTCACAATGCGAATCCAGAGTTATAACATCATCTTTTAAAACTTCTGACTTTTCTGAATTTTCAAAATTGATTGACATTTCAGACTGGCCTAAATCCTTTCTATCATGCACGTATCCAAAGTCCATTGCATATGCTTGATCAGGGCAACAGGTGTCCTTTTTCCCACCAGCACTGACAGCTGTATCACAGTTAGTAACAATGTTCAACTTATCTGAGAGGTTGATATCTGTTATACCACTCACAGAAGAGGCACTAGTTAAATTACTGTCTCCAGTATTTGAGGTCATGGTTTCATCTCCAAGTGTCATTGCTCCAATCATCTCTGGTGGGTACCCTCCATATATCTTGGACATCGCCATGTATGACTGGAAACTGTCGTATATGCCGTCGACACATTCAACACCCGTTTGTTGTGAGTCGGGTAATCTAAATGAAAATTCCTTTCCATGCATATCCTTATCTGCATATCGAGTCTTATCAGACAACACAGGCGTGACTGTTGACGGGGTCACGTTTTCATCACTTGACTTTTGCAAGCCTTTATCTCTAGACTTTTGCGATGTTGAATTTTTGGCTGTTGTCTTGGAAACTGACTTCTTAGTAATGTGATCATCTTCAGCATCCCCAATTAGAGCACAAGCAATCATCTGCAAATCTTCCTCTTCAGATTTTCCTTCTACCGGAACCAGAGAAAACATGGTTTCTATCGCTTCATCCACTACAAAAAATAAGACCAAAAAATAAATCACAAAATAGTAAATGAATCCAATATATCTATCAATGTCATAAAATATCAATGTGATGTGATTATGTTACACTTTTCAATACAATGACATCATCAACACTTAATTTTCCTGTTGCCAAAGAAGGACTCACATATACAGTCATACTTAGTGCATAAAGACAATGCATGATTCAACATTCTTCACTGGAGTTGGGTTTGTTGTTTAAAAAAAGTCGTTCACAATACCCGTCACAATTGTTACCCTAATCTATGTAATCTATATGATACATATCTCACATGATACGTCAGCCTTACAATATATATATAATGATGATCAGGATATGATATATTATTTATAGGAACCCTGACTACATAAATATACAATGTATCAATGTCAGTTGAAAATTGCCTTAGTTTAAACAACCTTTAATAAGCTAAAATGATGAATTGTGATGCAAATTTTATCTCCCAACCATTTTAAATCATTTACTTTTTAACAGATTCCTCGAATCAAAGATGAAAAAATTATGTAATTGTAAAGTAATAGTTATTTTTCAATTTTCCATTTTGATTCCAAAACTAACTGACAAAAATAAAAAAGTTAACATATTAACACAGTGTAACTTCAATCTAACAACCTTTAAAGTTCCACAGTGAAAACCTTGGCACAATGTCTATACATTAATACATGTTTACTTTTTCAGTTGCCTGTGACTGTTAAATATTTTATTAATCTGCATCTCAATATTCATAATATTATTTTGTACTTCATTCTGTTATGATTTTTCCCCCAGGCTACTGACATTTGCATGAGTCTTTGCAATTCACTAGCTGAAATTACCTCAGAACATGCAGAGAAAGGAGCCGCTCTCAGACCATTGTTGAAAGGAAATGCAAATAACATGTTGGAATCCTTATAGTCAATTTTTAAAAACTTTTATTCCATGGAGGATGGTCTTTCTTAATATGACTGGAGGTAAATAATAATGAAATGTTAATAAAAAAAGAAATAAAAAAAATATTACCTCATGTCCACTATAATCAAGATGCATTCATTCCAAAACACAGAATGACTTAAAAAGATTTATGACACATGGAAAAGGATCAGGAAAATGGGCCATTTTTAGGGCTTTTAGTCATTTTGAGAAGTTTGAATTGGCAATTCCCCTTAGTAGCAATGGTAAAATTTCTAATTTGAATGGGCCACTTTTTCAATAGATGTGTAAAATGGCCCAATGCCACTACTTTTCCCAAACCCTGCATAGATATTGAACAGTCCAAGGGAGATAATCTAACTACATCCACTAAAATGTTAGTCTGAATACTTGAGGTTAACCACCCAAGATAACATGTTAAGTAGAGATTTTAATATGCAATTATAATTACTGTATCGCCAGTGTGTCATTGGAATGATGTCAAACTTCATTAAAGGCTGTATTCATACACATACAAATTGAAATAAAAAGTAGGTTGAATGGTTTCACAGTGAAATGGGGGTTTTTTAAATTTAAATTTCAAAATTTTAACAAACTGTCAAATTAAAAGCCACTTAGATGTATGATACTTGTAAATGAGGCCAGCGGTGCTACAAGGAATAAAACATAAAAAATATCGTCTCTATTAGAATATGAACTCAATCCCTTGGCAAGATTACACTGCACAAAGGTCTAAGAAAAGCCAGTACAGTCACAGGTTCTGATGTAAGTTTGTAACTTAAAATTTCACTTCCAAACTAGAACTCAAAAGCCATAAGGCCTTGTTCATTGAAACTTAGTAAATGGAATAAACATAGCGTGTTATGGTGCCTCTTTGGGTTTACAAATTTGTTTTACATTTATTTTTGGCTGTTTCCACGGAAACACAACTTAGAATTTTTTTTCGTAGCAGAACTCTATACCCACTAGGTCGAGCTCATTGAAACTCGGTATATAGAACAATCATCATGTGAAGTGGTGCCATTTGGGGTTTACGACTCCTTCCTTCATTTAAGCTGTTTGATGGAAATGAAACTAACAATCTTGTTTCCAAACAAGAAATTTAAAAGCCGTAAGTCTAGCTCATTGAAATTTGGGTTGTACAACAATGATCATGTTTACTGCCAATTAGCGGTGTCTTTTGGGTTTTTAAATTCTTCAGAATGTTTTTTGGCTGTGTCCAGGAAAACACTAGTCACAATACTGTTTCGAGGGTTGAATCTTAAAACCTCTTAAACAATCACCTTCTAAAAGGATAAATGTATTACCAATGATCGGTTTAGCAATGTTTTCAACTAGGAATACGGAATTAGTGCAGGTTTTCTTTATAGCTCCTTAACTAATTTTCAATATTATTCACACTTTTGCATCATGGTGGGAGATACAGCCGACTCTGTCTGCTTGCTATCTTATGATCGCCGCCAATAAATCAATTTTAAATGTGATAATGACTAAATGTCAATGATCTGCTAATGACAAGGTTTTGTCTGAACTAAACTGGTATTAAAACATGTGCCAATCCAGGTTGTCATGGGAACCTGTGGAGTGAAAACTACCATAGGAGTTCCTATCCAAGTAGAGGCAACATTTTAAACTTTTAATCCTTTGAACATTATCAATTTCATTTAGACTAACTTAGACTGTCTTTTTATGTTAAATACATCAATACAATTATACTTGATGTAATAACAGCATGTAGAAAAAAAAGCAATATCCACAACCTTTTCATGGTGTTATTCCAAAAACTGTTGTCGAACAAAATGGAATAATCACATTTACATTATATTCAATTGTTATGGCATAAGTGTCAGACTCTAAATATGTAGATTTAAGTATGTATACCATGGTGATCATAAAGGCCTATCTATATAATATATAAAAAAGGGGTGAAATGAATCAGTCTGCATGAGCAGTAATTGAAACTTGGATAAATCTACAATCTTAACATAGTGTAATTAAAGGGTCACAGAGTATGTGAATGGAGTCAAATATGGCATACTTCATAAATAGTGTTATTTTATCGAGAAGTGGTGGATGTTTCTAAAAAATAGCATCTAATTGCTTATGAGTCCAATATAGTGGCAATAAAAAAGGTTAAAGTCTCATTATGTGATTGAAAACCGGACAGTGATGCGCGTCAATGACTCAAATGTAATTTTGTAATCTTATTTACAGCAGACCCAAATGTAAATATAGAATGGTAGTATCGATTAGGGTTTCTAACTAATATGTATACATGTAAAATGTACGCAGAATTTCGACATCCTAACATCTATAAGATATGTTCGTGTATCATTTATCTTTGAAAACATAAAAGTAGCACAACTTGGGATTTTAGGAGATGAAGGGGCGAGTTAGAAAATCGATTTGAACTTATTTGAGGATATATGGTAATTTGGCTCTTATTTAAGGAACATAAAAAATCCTAAAACATACTCTGTGTCACTTTAAAGCGAGTTCGTAATTGAGATGAGACTCGTCATTATCAACCCAGACTAATTAGTTGCAGTAGCTGGGCTTGTTAGCGGGAAGGATAATAAGCCTGGGTCGATACCGATGAGTTTCATTTCTATTATGGATGCAGTCTCACTTTAAGACACAGATCGCGTTTATTCGTTTTTGGTCATAGAACGTCACCGACCATGTCAAATATCTGTGTTATACAGCTAAGTTAGGTTCAGGCCCTAGCTGTGATTGTAGGTATTCTAAATTTGTAACTGACAACAAAATAAGATTCCCTTGGGAATGATTTAATGATCAGTGAAAAATAAATATGACAGTATATTATCGCCCACTTTGTGAAAGGGAGGGGGCTGGGGGTGGTGGATTTCATGGTTGACTTTTTAAAAAAAGAATTTCATAAAGATGGGGTTTATGAACGCCTAAACACCTCACCTGGATCCGTTACAGTCTCCACTTAAATTGACTAATAACAAACATTTTCTATTACCTCTCCATTCACATTCTGTGAGAACCAAATGAACAACCTCCGGATCAACTGTGCCTGTAAACATTTCCTGAATTTCTTTTAACAATCTGTCTTTCTCCTTTGAATTGAGCTGTCCAGAACTGTTCTCGCTTGATTGATTGGACGGCATCTTTTGAGGACTCACACTTCGATTTCGTGGCATTGTTGAGTTGACTTAAACTTCAATTAAAAAACTTTACAATATGTGTATGGTACACGATTAGTACTTTGAGTCATTTCACATGGCCATATGATAGCTTATTTATGTCATGTTTGTAAATAACATAGAAAGATAGCCAATCTATGTTTCCAAACTTGTAATAAGATTATACGATCTGATAAAAATGTGAAGATACTCTAAACATAGAGACTGCATGTTCCTCACAAATTTCCCATGGCATTAAAAGTCAAACATTTGACATCACTCGTCACATCTCTCGTTTCATATGGTCTAGTTCTGGCCCTATTTACAACAACACATACGGGTCCGAGTTTCGTCCCAAAGTTCAATGTAACGCAAACAGTGATTGGCTAATTTTGTCTGTACTTTGTTTTCTATGAACACGAAACTTTTTGGCGGAATCAAGTAGCAACAATCAGCCCAAAAAATAAGATATTTATCAATTTGGAATGACAATCACATAACGATGTTAAACAAAACGTTATCTAGCCTGTTTGATATCAGATAAGTGAATGGTAGTCAAAGGAATCCAGGAAGTGTTCTTCAGAAATTGGCCAATCAAAAACATCGTCTCTTAAGACCTTGACTTCAGCACACGAAGGAAAGACTAGCCTTTCGCGCCGTTTCCTGTCAGGGCCGTCGGTTTAGATCAAAATACTAATATTGACAACGCAAAATAACTTTATCTAAGTTACTTGACCACACAGAGTTACAAGTAACTTGTGCCTGGCTTGAGCAGGCTTTTTTAACTTCGTCTCGTCGAATTTCAGGTAAGAGTTTGCAATGATGTGTTTCTGTCCTGCGCTCGATCCATCATGGCCGCTTCAACCACAATCTTTTTGTTTGTGAAGTGCTCGAAAAACACTAAAATCAAGAGATGTTTTTGCATGTTTAAGCTGTTAAAGGAAACTAAAGGACGATCTGTATGGTCTGTACATTATTTGGGTGTTATTCGAATGATGGTAGCGATTCTATCAAGTTTTGTATCATTTGATTTAATTGATTATTTGCACCGGTTGCTCTTCGTGAAATTTTCCATCAAAAAACATTTTGTTCATCACTCTATTACGGGGAAATTGTTTAAACATAATAATCAGATCATGAGGAAATATTAGCTTTCGGATTTTTGGTATAGTTATAAATCAAATAACGGAAATTAAGGCGAAGTTAGACGAGAGTCTCTACGAATGTATGGACCGAATTTTTTTTAGACACAGGTTTAAATGTTCCATGACAGCATTTGTTAGTGAAAATTAGATAGGGTGCATTGATTACGCTATGTTATTCATTGTTTTTGTTGGTCATTTGGAACCAGGCAGGCTAAAACAAGCTGTATTTATGTCTCATTCCCATTGGTTGTCCAATAAGCCTACAAGAGTTGTCCCCCTTCAACTAGCAAGTGCAATCTACTAACTGGCAAATTTGATTTTCTCAAAGAAAATGTTTTATTGTTAACTTTTGTTTCTTTTCAAAAAAAAAAATCCCCAAAAATGAGGTATCAACTCAAATTATACATTTGTTTTCATTAGCAAAAACATAAAAGTACAAAAAAGGTTTCCACCCCTCTTCATATTGTGATACAGACTTACCCAGCTGATGTTATTTTACTTGAACTGGTGTTTTTGACCATTTTAATTCTGTAGGAGTCAATTGTGACGGTCTGATGAAAGACTGACATACCTTTGGTGACCAAGTATGGTATGTAGTTTAGGACTGTGGACTTCAAAGTTTATATGTTTTACACAGATGCAGATTCAAGATGGCGAAAGTGCTTAATAAAAGCACCAAGATTTGCTACCCCCCTGGCTGTAAAGAGGTTTCTGATGACGTTGGTAAAGATGAACTCGTCAGAAGGCTCAAGGTTAGTCAGAAAACACCTTAAAGCACAAGTTCACAAAAACATTGTTGAACATACCAAGTTGTTTGAGCTAGGCCTAACAGTTTTGTAGTTTACCTCCAGAAATAATATTCTATGAAGTATTAATTTGCTTTTAAGTACCCAAAATTAAAATTTCTATTAGTATAAAACCCTAAAAGCCACAACTACACTTGATGATTGATTAAGGTCCCATGTTTTAAGTACAACTCGATTATACATTTCAGTTGTTGGCCCGAGCTTTCCAGGACATGGGTCAAGACGACAATGACCAGTACGCTGGTCTTGCCCTCATGCTGGCATCTGACTTCTACCTTGACCACCAGAACAAAGATGTCCGACTCCTCGTAGCGTGCTGTATTGCGGACGTCTTCAGAATATTTGCTCCAGAGGCGCCCTTCAAGGACCAAGATCATTTGAAGGTATGAAGGCTTACTGATTCTTAAAATCAAGAGATTGAAAATTTAGGAAAGTATGTTGTAACCGCTACAGAAAAATATCTGAAGCTTGGAATTGACAACATATATGAAAGGAAATAGGACACTTTTCTTGAATTTTTTCAAAATATCTGAAGTGATTTCTGTTGTTGTAAAATTTGATTCTTAAATTGCAATTCAGGTAGTTGTTTAATTCCTTCATCTGTCTGGGGTCAAGGTCACCACTAAAATCTGTCGAACTTGTCACATGACCTGGTTTGATGGAAGGTTGACACACCCTGTCCTATCAGCTTTTACAGTTTCATATCCAGTTGCTATTTACAAATAATTCCGTAAATTCACAAGGCGATTATATTTGTCCTTGTTTGTCCTAAGGATTGTCAATGTCAATTTTGTTGTAGGAAATCTTCCTCTTCCTGATCAAGCAACTGCGTGGACTGGAGGACCCAGAGGCGCCATCATTCAAGCGATACTTCTACTTGTTGGAGGTGTGTAATGTTCAGAGAGTCCACAAAATATATGTATATTGATTCTCAAGTTTGAGTTTGCATTAGTTACTTAGCAAATGTTGAACAGGGTTTGTTACAGAAAGACCATTTTGTTTTCTGGACTCTTATTTCTCTCCATTAATGCTCTCAGAACCTGGCGTGGGTCAAGTCGTTCAACATCTGTATTGAGCTGGATGACAACCAAGAGATATTCTGCTCCCTTTTCAAGCTCATGTTCGCCATCGTAAGGTAATCAAGACTTTCTTTTCAGATCAAAATCTGACAATTAATCAAATGATAGACCAATTATTTTTTCCCTGCCTTTTAGTGGTGGTAAACAAATACTTTTCCTTGCATACAGCTGATTTTGAGGTGTATTTGTTTTTAAGTTACATACATTATTTGCAATTTGACATTCATTTCAACTGTTATGATAAAGGTTTAGATTTAGCTGAACTTGATTTCCTATTATAATCCAACTTAGCTGAACTTGATTTTGATATTATCCAAACATCTTGGCATGTCCTCCACGTGTGGCGATGATAATAAGATACTTTATTTGTCGCTCAAATCCTTCAAGAGAGGAAATCAATACTTTTCCTTGCATACAGCTGATTTTGAGGTATATTTGTTTTTAAGTTACATACATTATTTGCAATTTGACATTCATTTCAACTGTTATGATAAAGGTTTAGATTTAGCTGAACTTGATTTCCTCTCTTGAAGGATTTGAGCGACAAATAAAGTATCTTATTATCATCGCCACACGTGGAGGACATGCCAAGATGTTTGGATAATATCAAAGACAATACTCCAATCAATGTTTCCAATGTTGATTAAATGTACCTAAATTATACCTAAATCATTAATTATCTTATTGTAGTGACAAGCACTCAAGCAAAGTTAAGAACTTCATGTTGGATATGATGACGCCTCTGATAGCCGAAGCGGATGCCGTATCACAAGAGTTGCTTGATGTCATCCTCATCAACATTGTAGAGCCACATAAGGTAACTTAGAGACTTAACCTTTCATCGATAGAAACACCTAAACTAAAAATAATTTGAATGGTTGGTAGTAACCAGAATTCATGTCATTTTTGTGGTTCGTCGTTAGTAACCACATTCATGTAAACTTCAATACACTCATGATCATTTGAGAATAAGGAATTTAATGGGCATTCAAGGTGTTGATATTATAAAGATGATACCAATGCATTGAAAGTTGGCTTCTTTATTTTCTAAATAGTATTGTTTATGGTTTGTATTTCATTACAGTCACAGAATAAGAATGCTTATGCACTGGCCAAGGATTTACTGAGGAGAACCAGCAATGCTATTGAGCCGTACATTCAAGTGGTGAGAAGAATGTTAAATCTTATCTTGTCTTTTTACTTCCAAATCTGTACATTTTACCTTTGAGACAAAAGATTCACATTAAGATTGATACCTCTTGCGACAACTGAACTTGTTATTAACATTAGTTGTGACCTAATTAAAGAGTTTAAAAATAGTGATGGCATGATGTCCTGATCATTGACCACTTGACCGCTATCAATGAAGTTCAGCAATAATAGATAGTGTCTGTCAGTTGGGTTTGTGAACCCTTCTTTGCTGGAATATATGCGAGTATGAAGGGTCGATTTCCTGTCCCATGCTGAGACTTCAGATGCGTGCTCTCTCCACTAAGCAGTGATTGGATACCTGGTATTATACAAATGCAGTCTGAATTTGAACCTTGAACAGCTGACAGGCAACAAGTTGTATTATTTTCAGGTGGTGTTAAGTACTCTTTGAAAAGTGATAGTAATTAATGTAAATGGTTAAGTGTTTCTTTATAAAATAAAATTAATGATTATGTCTTAGTCTTTCACAAGATGAAGATTTAAAGTCTCCTCCCTTGTTTATACTTCAGTTTTTCAACAACACGCTGATGCTTGGGAAGACGTCAGAGAGCGAGGTATCAGATCACCTGTACGATCTGATCTACGAACTGAACCAGGTGTCGCCCAATGTGCTGCTAGCGGTCCTGCCTCAGCTGGAGTTTAAACTGAAGGTGTGTATCAAATATGTTGGGATTAAGAAGTGGAACAAATAGCAATTTGTTTGGATTGCCTAGTAATTGATTTAACACATATTTTGAAAGAGATTGTTTAATCTTAAAGTTTTGGTCAAGAAATCTAGCTTCTCAGGTTCCTTACTTACACATACTTAAATTATCTTACTGCTGAAAAGTTATTCAAATTTTCATGCTGTATCCAGTAACAATATTCCACAGAGAGACTTTGATTGAATTAGAAATATTTCAGTATTGTATGTTATCCAGTATGAAAATGTTCCTTGATATTTATCAGCTCATTGAAGTGTACTGGATGTCCTTGCTTTGACTACCGGTTGCTTCTGTATTTATATGGTAGAAACTGCCGACAAGTTTTTATTTGACATTTGCACCCTTATAAAGCAATTGAGGTCAATGTTTTCAATGAAATATAAAGACCTTAAACCTGTGATTATCTGTTGATTATGACTGTTAACCTTTCTCAGAGTAACGAGGAACACGAGAGAAAACATGTGACGAAGCTCCTCGCAAAGATGTTCTCAGAGCCCGGGTCGGATCTGGCCAATCAGAACAAACCTCTCTGGTACTGCTTTCTGGGCAGGTGAGTACGGCTTGATAGTGTCATGTCGAACATGTGGTTTATTTTCCAACAGATAAAGCAGTAAGAAAGACTGTTTCAAGTTGCAGCTGATTTATAGGTTATAATAGTACTCATGTAAATTAGACACATTATGTCTTCTGTGCAGATGTCAGTTTGATTTTAGATTTTTGTTGGAAGCAAGTTGTTCTCTTAAAATTTGTCAGCTGGTTTGTATCAAATCCCATCAATAGCGAATCTTTTTACAAAAAAACATGCACTTTGTATAACAAGGGTTGATGCATAAAGTTATGCAGAGTTTATTACAGTATCCTGTTCTATTAAGGAATATACATGTACTTAGGGTATGTGTATCCATCTTAATTCATGTGAGTTAGACTTGCCTACCTTGAGTAATCTATGAATGTAAAGATAAATGTTTGTTTGTTTCAGGTTTAATGATATCAGCACATCTGTCCGAATCATTTGTTGTTCATTTGCTCAGTACTTTGTTCTCAACCACCCAGAACTGACCAAAGACATACTTGGTAAGCAAATATTTTTCTTGACTAAAATACCTTATAATATCCAAAACTGTGAGTTTGGCAGTCTGTATAATTTTATAAATCAAGTATTTTACAATTACCTGCTCCAGTTCCAATCTCTTTGAAATCAGTTAGAACCTGTCGCTCGTACGTCACGGTGTTTCTAATCTTTGCCTGCTCCCTAGGTGTAGTCATGTGACCTATTTTGTGACCTTCACCTATTCATATATTCAAACAGTCCAAATGTTGCGTATAACTTTCTGGCCTCATCATTCATTGGCTAGAGTTCAAAGGTCATCTGACATTTCCCTAAGGAGCACTTTTCCAATCAGAAAAAAACTTAATTCTCAAAATTATAAACTGTGTCATGTCTCAATAAATATTATTTTCAAATGTCATTTTTTTTAAGAGATAATAAAAAAATCATTTTGTGAGGTCATGAATATCAATTTAGAATTATCTCCCTTTATAGAGCAAATAAAGGTCCGTCAACACGACCCGGAGGAGACCGTGAGAGTGGAGGTGATCAACTGCGTCATGAATGTGATGAAAAAAGATTTTAACTGTGTCAATGAGGAGATGATGACGTTCATCAAAGAAAGAACTCTCGACAAGAAGGTTGGTCAGACATGATATTGAATAAATCACCTGGCTGATTAGTTCTTTAGGGGATTTGAGATTAAGCATTTCTTAGATCATCAATTTGCCAAGATGATAGATTAATGGATTATGAAGAAAATCATGAAGAATGCTATTATCTACAAAGAGATTTGAATTTAAGCAAAGGCAGTTCTGAACGAAGAAGAATAAAATGTAAGCAGTTGACAAATTTCAATTAAAGAGCTTATGCTGAAGGGTACTTTACTGTGAAAGAAAGCTTCATTCTTAATTCAAGACAATATATCCTCTTGAGGCATTGATGACCAAAATTTCACCTGATCTAGCCTCTCCCATTCCACCCATTCCACCTTCACCACCATCAACCTCTTCTCATCCCATCCTATCTCATTTGAATGGTCCGCTAGTTCCAGCCGTTGCACGCAAGTTTCACCGCACTGCATAGCCACAATGGTATAAGGGGCTTTCTCCTGGCAATAATACTAGCAGCGGCGATATAAGTCAAATACTCTTTAAAGCGGCCATTTCACCTCATCTCACCTCTCATTTGACCCCACTTCACCTCGCCTTGCTACCCAAATCGTCTCACCTCACCTTTACCCCATTAGCAATAATCTGTTGACCTTATAACACCAATTGATTCTACAGGGGTTAAATAATATTTTAATTGTAAATATATCATTTGCATTAAATCACAAATCTCAGCTGTTTCCCATGTCCCAGGGGGTACAGAATTTTCAACCTTTGCTCTTCCTTTAGTTCAAGATTCGTAGAGAAGCCCTTCTTGGACTTGGCACCATGTACAAACAAGTCATGAACAAGGATCCCATCAACCCAGAACACGAGAGGAAAGTTGCCTGGATAAAAAACAAAGTGTTCCATGCCTACTACCAGAACAGCAACGATGACAGGTGAGATTGCGATAATATACCTCTGTAGTGGGAATTATCTTTTTGTTTAATCTCAAAATAGCAGAATTTGTTACTATTTGTGCCAGTGTGTCACATCATGCCCCTGAATGTTAACTTCAACATTTTGATGACATGATACTTACATTCCCTTGTCCTGAATTGAGGGTAATAAATATTCTCTCATCCAGAGTTCTAGTGGAGCGCATCATTAACATGGAAATTGTTGTAATCATTGTTATAACACTTGATGACAACATTTCCCTTTAGTTGTGATGTAGTCATGATATATAAATTTCACACACGGATGACTCATTATTTTTGCCATGAAAAAAATATTTCCCTGACAAAGTTGATAGTAATTACAATTCCTCTACTTAGCATCCCCCTGACTGTTACCAAGTCTTGCTTTGATTGATATCTGGACAACAATGCCTCAATCAAATAATAATCATCATTGTCATTGAATTCTCTTTTTTCCCACAGACTGCTGGTGGAGCGAATCTTCAACATCAACCTGGTGCCGTACATGTTGCCGCCAGAGATGAGAATGATGAGGCTGCTGCGTCTTTACTGCACCGTAGACGATCATGCTGTCAAGTGAGCAGATTCACAATATTGTTTCTTGCAATAGTTATTAGTTGATAAGTCTGATTTTTATTGAGATGCTGAAAATTAGGCTGTGTGTTGGAAGGGTTAGATGAATAGCCAGTAACTTAAGTAATGATATGAGTTGATTTGACACATAGTTATCGCATTCGCAGGAAAGTAGAGAACTTTTGGATAGGGAATATGTATTTACGCATAACAATAGGTAGAGCAAGTTTTGCTTGTTTTGTTTTAAAGCTCATTTTTCAACAAAACTTGTGAATATGAAATGGTCTTTCATTCCCTATTTTTGACTTATGGCCATGTGGAACCCTTTTTAATCACAAATTCTAAGCTTCCAGAAAAAGGCTTTCTAGTGTATCTTTTTAGGGTTAGACCTTGTCAGTAAAATTAGATTGCCAATGTAAACATTTCTTGACCAATTGTAAAAGTAATTTCCATTTTCTTAACCTGGTTTGTTCCTGGTGTGGTTTCGTGAAATGTAATGTTACAATTTTGTTTGCAGAGCTTTCAATGAGCTACTGAAACACAGGAGTGCGTAAGTGTTGTTTTGTGTATATGTTTCTAACCATTCAGTAAGCGTTACTTTCTGCGCGGAAGCACCTAGTTTGAATGTACAAAGAAATATCCTGATCTTTGATAATAGGCAAACATATTGAGTATCATATTAAGCTTGCTATAGGACTTCAATTGTGAACAATCTGTATAATTTATTTTAATTACAATCTGCTGTCAATCTATAGAAGGTTATGAAAATGTTTTTGTCTGTGTGATGTTTTAGGGTGAGGAACCAAGTCATGCAGTTACTGGAGGCGATCGAGGCACACGGACAACCAAAAGCTCCTCCACTATTTCCAAGAATATCAGCTCTTGTCCGTAAGTCAATATTTTATTTATGAATGGTTTGCAGCAGTCGTGTAGAAAAGAATCTTATGCTGCTTATATTTTGTGCCACTCAAGGCCAAATGTCAATCTGTTAATATTTCAGCTAAAATTGCATGTTTTAGCTATGATGAGTGGTAAATTCTAGATGATGGCAATATAAATGAACAGACTAGCCTTTATGTCTTTTTTTTTTTACTTTAAATACTAAATATTGCACTATTTCAACATTGAACCATAAAGAATTTGAAGTGCAGTGTATAAAACCCTGACCAAGGAGGATTAATTTAGGATTGACACATCTGCTTCTCTCCAGGTACACTGCCAGAGCAGCAGAAGCCACAAGAGTACCTGAAGAAGTTCAGCCAGAAGCTGCGAGACGACAAGCGCATGCGCCATCTGCTGAAGGTTGTTGTTCATCCCGAGTGTACTTGCAAGAAGGCTGAGGAGGCTGTGGTTCGTTCTCAACCTTGCTCATTATCTTTTATAGGTATCATTTAGCTGAGGATTGCAGGTTTCACCACAATGCATAGCCACAATAGTGGTGTGGGCTTTCTCGCTGCAATAATACTAGCAGCCATGATATAAGTTAAATATTCTTGAAAGCGAATTAAACCAATCACCTCTCCTTATTAGGTATTAACCCTCAAGCCGCGGTTTACGGAATGGTCCGGGATGAAATTAAACTACGCCGCAGTTAGCCTTAGCGAACCCCGGAAGCCGGACTTATAATCTGACGCATTTACTAATTAACGCAATTGTACCATGTAGCGGATCCCGGAAAAAAATTGCACGGCAGTCGTGTCGGTTGAACGCGTGTATTTTCGTTCCGGCTTTCGCTAAGCTGCCGATTTTTCCCCCGTTGTTGTTCTAAAAAATGGGGGCATATTTTCCGAAAGTTTTATAGATATTGGTCATGTTTATCGTACCGAAAATATGCATTACAAACGCTCAATTTTTCCCCACAACCCGCTGGGCTTGCTATAGCCCTGGGGCTTATTGCTCCCCTCGCGCACGAGCTTATCGAGCTGCGCACGTTATTGTTTGCTCAGGCGTGCGCACTCACAACAAAAGCACACCTTGCTTTCGCACGCCGTATGATCTAAACCCTTGGGCGGATTTCAATACAGGTGGGATCATTTGAAAGAGGAGAAAATTGTCTTTAATTCGATATAAATTACGAATATGCGCTACCTGAACTGAATATATAGCATGTGCCGTAAATGAGGTGATTTTTACATATTTTTAGTTTTACACCATTTTGTCACACCAATTTTCACATGATGTGCTCAACTTATTTTGACAATTTTTATATTATAAGATAGAGAGAAAGATTGTCTTTCATTCCATGTAAAATTTGTACATGCGCAAAAATAAATAAAGACACAGCAAGCGCCGCACAAAAAGCTAATTTCTCTATTCAAATCATGTAAACTGAACGGCGATTTTGACATGTGCCTTTATTTCGTTCATATCTTCTCAACAGCTAGGTGTATTTTGAAATTGATTACATCGTGATAAAGAAGAAATAATTGTCTTCGATTTGATGTAAAAAAGTTATATGCAGTATATAAAATAAAGATACAGCAAGTGCCGCAAAATTGCGACTTTTCTTTATTCTTTGTGTATTTACCATTTTCTCGCACTTTATATCACATAAACTTCTCGGGACATTTTGAAATTTCATATATCAAAATATAGAGAAAAGGATGATCTATATTTCCACATAAAATTTGTATGTAAACGAAAATCAGTAAAGACCCGACGAGCATCGCGTAAGCATCGCAATTTCTCTATTCATATCTTGTTAACCGAGAAGCGATTTTTTCAACTGCTTTTTACACTTCCTATCTATTTAACGGCAGAGCGCATTATCAACATTTTTATATCAGAATAAAGAGAAAAGGATCGTCTTCAATTCTATATAAAATTTGCAAATTACAATGAAACAATAAAGGAGCGGTAAGTGATGTCGCAATTATCAAAATCTGTTCTCAAATACCTGAGGGGACAATCTTTGCAAACTATATATATTCCAAACCAAGCGGTACATATTTATCATTTTCATATCAACGTAAAGATGAAATAAATACCTTCATTTTCATGTGTAATTTGCCCATATTTGCATCAAAATAAAACGTGTGGAAATTATGCGACAAATGTCGCGGTAAGGCGATTATCGAAGACTTTATTCACTAGCTTTACCCACGTTTTGTTGGCAATAACTTCTAAATACACAGCAAAAGATTATTATGATTTATTTATTCGTAAAGAAGAACAAATTGCCTTCAATTCCATATATAATTTGCATGTATACAAAGCGAATAACTTGAATTATAAAATTGGAAATAAAGACAATTTCTGTTAAGTGTGAGTGTATTTTTCAGCGGGGATACCCCGCCTGCACGCGCTGAGCGCGTGCGTTTGCCCGGGGCTACTGGCTTAGTAATATTACTGTGGGGGTCAGAACGTTATTGGGGTTTATCACTACCCTGCTTTCGTTATTTATATCTTTCGTTTAGGATGGCGTATCGTAATAAAATTTATCGTAAAATATAGAGCAATAAATTAGCTTCATTTCCGTATATAATTTGTCTATGTGCACTCAGTGATTAAATGATTTTATAGAGTTTGAAATATAGACAATTTTTGAATAATTGTAAAATTCGTGCTAGACAATTTTTTGTAATAATTTTTATATCGATGTCAAGAGGAACTGTAGTTTCGTTTTCATTTCGCGCATGCGCTCTTAGAATTTATTGAGTTACGGCGCCCGAATTGAAAACAAGTTTACTTCGGTTATAGAAACCGTTCTAGGGGTAATAGAAATTTCATTCAAAGTGTCAGGTAAGAATCTTCCATTTGTAACACGGGATTCGCCGACTAGTTTTGTATACAACGATATTTACACCCGTATTTCGCCACGTAAACAAACCATATATTGGCAAAACGGTCGCGACTCGCGGCACTGGAAAATTCAGCCACTGGTGCTAATTACGCATTAAGGGTAGCGAGGCGAGTGCTTGAAAATTCAGCCACGGGGGCAAAACTGGTCAAAATAATATTCAGCAACTTGAGGGTTAATATGGGGCACTTCGCGGTTTAATGATTATATGAGAAAGGATGTATGGATCTACATGGGCTGCTAAGTAGCTACTTTAACTGTTTATAATAATTTGAGGGTTATATTGTAGTTTGTGCTTTGAGCAGCTGTGAGTTCCTGAATAAAGGACCAGATGAATTTCCACATTGTGGTCTTTTCTTTGTCGAATGTATCTGAATGAATGCTTTCAAGTCATCCTCTGTTGGTCCATCTGTGAAAAGTTATTATTTCAAGGGTAAAATTGTGTTATTTCTCATCACACTATTGCATCTATAGATCTTCTATAATTGCCACTTCCTTAGAGTGTAAATGTTAGAAATACTTACTGTGATTTAACAGAAAGAGATTTTGAAGAAGATTGGCTGCAACCCAGGGCAGGCTAACTACATGTACAACTTGGTGAAGTCTCTCCTTGAGCGAATCGCCCCGGTGATGATTGATGCGGTTGCCATGGAGAAGTTGGTGAATCACGTGAATGAGGTTCTCAACGGCCTCGGAGAGTTGAAGGATGAAATCCCGGACGTTGGGGAGAAGGGATGTAAACTTCTTCTGGTGAGAATTGTACAGATTATCTTCTAAAAGCATAAAACATGAGTTAATCAAACATATCTTCTAATGTCAGTTCCATAACATCACATCTTTAAAGGTCATGATTTGTTGTTTAAGGAGTTATGTCAAGTTCAATTGTATTTTATTGTTTAATCACTGCACATTGAGTGTGAATGACTGAATGTGACTACTTCAAGGTATTCTTGCCCTTTAGTGGATTTTTTTATATGATACAATGAAGAGGGTTTATTTTGATATTTGTTTTCGATTTTGGAAGACCTTGTTTTGCTTGATGTCTATCCAACACTAATAATGGTCAAAGGGAAGCAACTCTGAGATTTTACAGGTGCTTCAACTACATATATTGATTTCTTGAATTGACCATTTTCCAGTTTTGACGTTTAGAGTTATCTGCCCTTGACCGCGGGCAACGTCACGCTTAGCGTCAATGGTGAGAAGCATGGGATCCTACTTACGGGTGTTGAGAAGTTGGCTTTATAGCATAAGAAAATCGTAGTTCAAAAGGATAAACTAGTATTTAATCTTGTTTAACCATTAATTTGTATATTTCAATTCTTTCTCTCACAATTAAAAATAAAATAAGCCATTTATTGTGATAGCGCCTAACCCTACTTAGGCCTACTAGGGATATAATACCGAGGTGGGATCATGTGTAAGCCTACTTGATCATTCTTTGCCAAAAACAAATTTAAGAAATGATGAACGGGGAAACTGCTTTTAAATATTACATGGTTACTTTCATTCCGACTGGGTTTAAATTATCTAAATGCGTTAAATTATTTCCAACGATTGAAGACGTTCATAAAATTCCTTGTCGATTTATAAAAATTATCCGAAAAATGCATTCATTGCGCATTTTTAGAAACATATTAGCATGGCCATGACTCGTTAGTTTTATAACATTCATTTAGCATGGATAGCCCTACATTGCAGCGGGGAATATTTATCATACATATTTTTGTTATTTGTAAGAAGATTGTTTAATGTCAAATCATCCGACACACAAAAAGAAAATTAAACCATCAAATATTTAAAGTAGAAATACACGTTGCATATTGTTTACGTTGATATTCAACTAACATCAATTATTTATTTCACTAATATTATTAAAATCATTAATTGTGCAATCGGTCTGACAAAACATGGATTTAAGTAAATATTCCATTTTTTCACACATTGGCAGTTATTGCGGAGAATGGACTCGTCTTTATTACAATATGAGTATACCGTTGACCGTTGGTCCGAGTGTTAAGAATAATACTGAAAACTTATTCTCCAAAATTTGAGATTGTGATTATTCTTTCAAAATTGCAACCGGCCATTATTTATCCATACTTTGATATTGTAGCGAAGCAAACCTCGTCATGACATACTCCACATCATATCAACACTTGCGGCGAACTGTCGTCATTCGCAAACCATATGATATTATAATTAATCATTATCATTTTAACATATAAGTTAATATTTATTGTGATGTAAGGGTTAATGTTTATTATTATGATTATAATTATGTCCGTCGGTCAACAGTTTCACAAACGGATTAACTTTCCAGATTGGTGTAGAAATGAAGGTCTCCTTACTGACGGCACTAATGGCTGAAATATTGCAAAAGCTTTACATTTGCAAACATTTACATTTTATCAACAGGTTATATAATTAAGACCACGATGATACCTATAACAGGTCTAACTCATGCACGAAACCAGATTTGCTATTAGTGAAGCAAGTTTTTTTCAATAAAACTCGGGTTTAATTCTTTGCATGTAGACCGAGTTTCACATTTTTTACATTTTTGAAGCAAGTTTAAACTGCGACAGGTTCATCATCACCACTAGGTAACGTTCGGCGTTTAAACTGAAGTGGGCGATTAAAGCTAGTTTAGCCGTATGCTAAACTCCGTGGTAAAACTATTTCTCTATTTAAAGAAACAAAACTGACATTGAAACAGATCCAAATTCTGCATTAAACCACGATAATGTAAACATGCTAGGAGGTAGATTTACCATTGATCGACGTAAAGCGTGTTAAAATAATTAAAATAAATCATGGAAGTGATTATTTCCAACTTTAATCTCTAATCTCAACTGCGTCAATCGATGTCCGAATTAAGTAGAATGCAGTTTGTTTTTGATTAGTCGGATGCAGAATATAGTAATGAAATGAAGAAAAGTGTTAAACCTTGACAATGTTAAAGAGCCACTCCGTGAGTTGTTGGAGTCATATATGCCAAACTTAATCCATAGTGCCATTTGATCGCGAAGTATCGACTGTCACCAAAAAGAGACATTTCAAAGCTTATTGGTTTTTTACAGTGTCAATATGAAGGTAGAACGTCGCAATTATGATCGAAAACCGGACAGTGGCACGCGTCAAATAGTCAAACGTAATTCTGGAAACTTATCTACAGCCAGGATGGCAGTTAGGAGTTGATAGAGTTTGTTAGGTTATATAATTAGTATCCATTTATATTTGACGTGATATCTACACCTCTGTGCAATTATAATGCTGTTTTAGATTTTCATGGGAAACCAGTATTTGTCATATCTATGTCTGTTGGATATGAAAAGTTAAAATGTTTTGATTTTATATCACCACATATGACATTTAGGTTCGTATCAAAGTTAAATAATATGTTATGAAACTCACGGAGTGACTCTTTAAACCTCTTTCATTAATTCGGGCCTATGAGTCTTACTTTTTTCTTACTTTTATGATCGTCAAGGGGAGTACATTACTGCTTTTGTGAATATGGCCAGTATATTTCTTTCATTACCGTGTACGCAAAATCTACAATCGCTTTGAATATTCTTTGCAGATTGCAGAATCTGTTCTTTTATAAAAATCCAGAATTTTCTTTCTCGTAGCATTGCATTGTAAGCGATTGTTATAAAAGGCCGAATCTTTTCTATAAGCTTTCAATGCGCTTGATACTTTGAATAAGTTGATATTTTCTATCCAGATCAAACGTGTTTGTGAAATAATTAAAGCTCGTTCAAATGATTTAATTACTTGAAAAAAATTAAATGAAAGCTTGAAAAAAACATCTGTAACGTAAGAAAATATTATTTTTATTTAATTATTTATTTTATTTTAATTTCAGCCTATAAGTTTAAAAATGTGGAGAAGCCGAATTTTTATTTTGGTCGGATCGTTTGCTTTATCCTTATACACGTTTTAATATTGGTCTGATTATTGAAAGTTTAACACAAAACCACACCATGTCTTCTAAAAAATATTATTTAATGTTTTTTGCACCAGTAGTTTAATTAAAAATGTGACATGTACCATGTCTCATGTCAGTACCACTCTAAATAACAGTTAACCATTTAATAATTATTACGAACATATTCGCCTTCATTGATTTTTTCATGTTAGCTTACACGGTTTTCAATCATTTTTGACCTTCTACAGTTCGAGGGGATGAAAGATAAGGTCTAAGCGAGCGTGAAAAGTAGACCAAAACAACGTTCAAATGAACGTAAGCTTGGACAGCTTGCCCGCGGTCACGTGACTTTTCAAAGGGACGTCACTCTAAACCGACTCGTTTCGCGAAACTGGAAAATGGTCAATTGGTATTTGGTGAACTAAGCTTCAATTGGTATTGGTTAAACTGATACAACACTTTAGTGCTCAATCTCTTTAATCTAAAATCTTTTCTCTCTCGTTTCAGGCACTTTCATACGCATATCCCCATCATTTCCGTACGGCTGAGGTGTTTGAAAAGTTCCTCACGTTCCTAAACCATGATGATGATACTGTCAGTGAGTAATTTTTTCCCACTAAAAAAGATTTGAGGTATATCATTTGAGTTGATTTTGTTCTTAAACCTTTTCCATTTCAGCCGAGTATGGCACCAAATTTTGTATTGCAATATATAGTTCGGTTTTGCAATAATATTGTTATATATTGAATGAAGTCTTCATTTGATTTTTTATACTTCTTTACACAGTTAAACATTATGTATACATTTGATAAAATGCCTACAGACATTTAAAAAAAAAGAAGTTTGTAATTAAATTTGTAATTCCTTATACATTTAAAAACTGTCCTTCTGTCTTTTGTAAATCAACCATACACGTATTCTCCTCACACAGAGACTTTTTCTTACACTTAAATAAATAAGAACAAGCTTTCTGAATAATTTGACCTGAAATTAGTTGGTGAGATATATTGCGATATGAAAAATAATATTGCAGTTCAATTTGCAATAATTGTATTGAACAATTTGTACAGCAATAAATTGTTATCGCGTTAATGTTGGACAGCTCTACTTTCCATCGCAATATTGCTACAACTAGAAAAACAAATCGTATCATGTGTTTTTCAGGTGACATCACGCAACAGATCATCGCCAACACTGGTTCAAATCTACAGAGAATGCATCCAGACATTTACTCGTAAGTTTTTCTTGTCTTTGATTGAAGTTGTAGGTTTGATATCTATCCAGACACTGAATCTTTATGTATTTCCACACAGATTTAAGAGTTAGTTTAACCAACAGACCAGCGGGGATTGGGAAAGGTAAGGGCCATGGGCCATTTTGCACATTGGATGAAAAAATGGCCCCTTCAAAATAGAAATTTTACTATTGCTATAAAAGGGAATGGCCCATTCAATATTCTGAAAAATGACTGAAAGCTCTTAAAATCCCTTGACTGGTATTGTATTGCCTAAAACCTAGCCAACATGATTTTAGTGAAATATTCGTGAACAATTAGTTAGTCCTGTTAAGAGTGGGTATACCTCACCTCAGCTCTTCTGTGTTGCAGGAGTTTGGTTCCAGTGCTGGTGAGGACAGCCAAGATGGGGAACCCAAAACAGACGAAGCATGCCATCAGATGTATCAGTGTTGTGTGCAAGAACAAGGAACCCATCCTCGCACAGGTCTTCGAGGTAAGTTATAGATAGGTATTCATATGATATAGGTATGTCACAGATTTGTTCATTTAGTTGAGGTTTGTCACAGATAGAGTTGTTGGACATATTATTGTATTGAGACTATTGATACTTAATCTGACACAGTAAAACCTTCCTACTTCGAATAAAAGTATCTTGATCTTGGTAGATTTTTCATCTCTCAATCTATTTACTTTAGTTACTTGCTATTACTATTTAGTAAAGGCCTGTAACACTTCATCATTGTAATAATTTTTAATATTTGTTTTTGAATGGTCCATTTGATCTGATTCGAAAAAGAATTTTTATTTTTAAGTTCACTGAGTTATTTATGAGATTGTGTATATCGCAGTATCTAATCAATTAGCCACACTTACTATTTAGTAAATGAATTTAGAGTCACCAAATTATGTATTTACTTTAACTTGAACCAATCATCTGATAACACAATCCTGCCTCTCTTTTTCAGTATGTGAAAAAGAATCTAGACCCAGAGTCTGCAAACTACATCACCTCCATTGTTGCGCTGGGTCACATTGCAAAGCTGTGTCCAGAGGAATTTGCCAACGACATGAAGTCCATCGTATCACGAATTATTGTAAAAGATCTACTCATGCAAGATCGGGTAGGCATTTTTGATGAAGAAAATCTTAATAATTACACTTCAAGTGATGATAAACATGTTGATAAATACTTACTGTTGAGCGTCAAATCAACAGAAAAAACTTGTTGTCAAGTGGAATTATCCATTGTCGTCTGATTACTATACCTTACATAGCTTAAATCTCAGCGGCTCATAAGGCCTTCTAGCTTATACCCTTGCTTTTCTTGCTGTGTCAAACTTGCCCATCCAATTTGAAATGTTTAGTTATTTATAAATGGAGCTTTGAATAACCTCAAATGATTGTGCAGTTTGAATGATTTTTTACATGAAAAGAGGTTATGATTTTATTATTGTATTTCCAGACGGAGGGGATGGAAAGTGCAGACAGTTGGTACAACGATCATCTTGTCTCGGAAGAAACACAAGCTAAGGTGAGAGATTTATAAAACATTTGATCAATTTCCCCTTTACTACTCACGATGGGCAATTTGTTTTTGATTGTAAATGCTACAATTTGAAGATGTAAAATGTTCTGTTTGAGCTAACATTTTACAGATGTAAAAAAGTTTTGTCCCATGGTTAGTAAGTGTCCCTCTGTTAAGGTACCAATTTTAACATCAAAGTGGATTGAGAGTAACTTAGATGAAGTACATTGTGCCAGGACAAAAGTGCTTCAGTCATCATGTCAAAAGGCTTTATGAAATACCAGTCATTTACCTTTTTTGAGGAGCATTATATCTAAACAATGAGGCCACAGAGTACTTCATTTCTATTGATAGTTGAAACGTGTTTTTCAATTGTAATTGATCGGAATATAGCATGAATTTCGAAAGACAGTTAACGTAACCATTGATATTTTGTAACCCTCATCCCACTGCTTCAGATTTTGATAATTAATAGCTATTAACGGCTACAACCAGCCGACACAGATTTTGATAATTGGGAACTATCTCTTCCCCTCCAGGTTCAGGCGATGAAATTGTTAGTGCGGTGGCTCCAGGGTCTGAGAAGTAACACCAACAACTCTGGAACATCCACCCTACGTCTCCTGTACACCGTCATCATCCACGAGGGAGATCTCATGGAGCATGGCAAGATCAAGTGAGTTTTCTCTCGGTGTAGAAATTAGTAATTTTCAGACATGAGAATTTTCTGCTGATTTCCGGGATTTTGGTTTCATTTTGAACACTTTTTAGATTGATGTTAGAGCTGCCCACTAGACCCCGGCTAGATTTTCAGTGTGTTTGGGGTGTATCCATTCTCATTTTGAATTTTACAATATCAACATATTGAATATTTATCATCTTGAAAATATCCCAAACTTAGTGGTTAACAAGTCTCTATTTCCAAGGACACCTTTCTAAGTTTTAATGAAAAAAATCGCCAGTAATTCTTTTGAGTCTGAAGAAGGAGCTGTAACCCCATAACCTTGTAGCTACAAAATTCTGCTGCTCTTGTGGATAAATGAATGTGTTGGTGACAGATTCATCCTCCTCTTAGATAATGCCGTTTCGAATTTCATTAGAAAGTTTGTAGAAGTACATTTAAAAAAATTTATAATGTCAATAACTGGAAAATATTTGAAATAATAAAGTTAAAAGTTGTTATTTATGTCTGCAGTAAGCCAGAGCTGGCGCGGTTACGTCTCCAGGCAGGGTGCTGTATGCTGAAGCTAGCAGAGGAACCGTGCTACGCTGAGATCATCACCACAGAGCAGTTCCAGGCTCTCGCTCTACTTATCAATGTGAGTTGTTTTGAAACTTACTTAGCACCTTGCCTTCAACTCACTTTAACAACATAATTTAAAATAGAATAAATTTCAGGTCTTCCCTTAAAATTACTTGAAAATGTACAGGGATTTACCACATCAATTTTTAAAAGAAGAATTAAATAACCTTTTCTTTATAGAGCTCACATATGTCTAGGTGCCACTGTTACATATCACTTGATCCTTTGAGCTCACAATATGTAAAAGTAACCTACTAGGTTTAAAAACATTGTCACAAGGGGAAAATGTTTTATAACTAGCATTTGTTTACTGAGAATTATTGAGATAGCGATAATAGTTTAAGAGTTCATCATTATCATGTAACAGTTGAATATTTGACATTCTGTCAATTAAATCTTGCCTGCTCCACTCACAGGACAGCTGCTACCATGTTCGTCTACGGTTTGCACTGAAGCTACACAAAGGTCTGCTGAACATGCGCCTACCACTCGAGTACATGAGCATCTTCTCTCTCGCCGCCAACGACCCGCTGAAGGAGCGTCAGCGGCAACTGAAGCAGTTCCTGTCCGTCAACATTCAGAAGAGGAGGGACTACCTCAAGCAGAACCCAGCTGCTAGAAGTAAGCATTTTTGATAGATTTCTACTTTTAGTAAAGGAGTACCATTCCTGATTGGTCATGGGATACTTTAAAAACTTCTTTAAAACATTATAGATAAGTCTAGGACTTTATTCAGAACCAAGCAGAAGTTAATGCTCTTGATGATTCTGAATATTGTTTGTCTTATTCTTCTAACCTCTCACGAAAAATTTTCCTCCCCAATCAGTTTGGAATCTTATGCCTGATGAAAATTCACAATAAAAAACATTCAAGAATAGCGGATGGAACTGAGTAAAGTGCTGGGACCAACACCCATTAATACAAGGGATAAATGACAGCTAAATAAGTCTATAATTGTCTTGCAAATCTATGCAAAAGAATGACCACTGGCAATTGATAACTGGGACAACAAAACCATTTCAGGCTAATTTTTATAATTATTTCATTTTTTACGATTAAACATTCTAATCACTATCATCGGTGTTTGGAGTCTTACAAAGCCAGGGATGAAGCTCAATTGATAATGTATACTCATCGCCAAAAAGACCAGAATTTGATACCTATTGCCGCATTCAGAAATACATAAGAGTTCGCTTCCATGCATGACATTCAGTAAGGACACTTTAAGTAACCCTGCAAGAGGCATAAAGTTTATTTCCAATGTATACTGTATTGCAGAAACAAAGAGTTATTATTCCTTTTTTTTTTCCAGACCGAATGTTTGCAATCCTGCCAGATTATATCCTGCCTTACACAATCCACCTCCTGGCCCACGACCCAGACTTCAAAACATTCAACCAGGCTGATGCTCTTAAGAACATCAAAGAGTGAGTGCATTTCCAGAAATCTTTCTCTGTAATTCTATTCAGGAAGAACGTGATACTCTCATTTGCAATCCATTTTCAGCAAGAAACCCTGCGACTTTTAAGCTAAAAGAAGTAAACTCAACGTGAAATTTTTCTGCAATTTGACTATAATTTTATACTTGCTGACTAGTCAAAAGTTTATGTGATGAAGAATTTCTAAAGTTCCAAGACACCGGAAACTTTTAGATTACCTCAAATATGATTTAATTTTGTCTGATTTACTGTGATTTGCTTCCCAAATTGTTGTCAGTTTAGACATGGGGGAAAAAATTTATGTATACCTTTCGTTTTACCTCAAAACAATTTACAGCTATACAAGTGGAAGATTTGTGATTCTTTTCAAGCTAAAGCAAACCTTACCTACTCTTTGTCAATTTGAGGTATTAGGTAAGGAAATTTTGTAAATGAAATGCTTTGTGAAATTAAAAATCTAATTAATTCTCCAGCTGCCTGTGGTTTGTGATGGACCCACTAACAGGACGAAGTGAAGATTACAACTACGCATTCTTCCGCCGCATGATCGAGAACATTAAACAGACCAAGGACGCTCAGTGTCCGGATGATAAGGAATCAAATAAGGTAAGATGTGTTTATGTTACAGACCAAGAAGTAGATAACCAGAAGCTGTAATTGTTTATAATATGTCCAACTTATTCTCATGGAAGGTATTTCTGTTTGCAAAAAACATCAGACAGTGATCTGGCTGATTTATGGTTATGAAACCCTTGTTAGGAGTCAACTCTAATTTCAATTTCAATGTCAATTCTTTCTTTGGTTTCAGTTAAAATCGTCTTGTAGTAAGTGTCTGAACAAAGTCTTTATCCTTAACTTTCTGGTCCAGGATTAAATAAGTTAGCCTTGATTGCAGATCTTGAGGGCAACCCACAGTATCCGAGTTATTTCAGCCATTCAGTTAGAAAATGAGTCTCCCTATACTTAAGGTGATTTTATTTCAGAAAATGTACGCAGTCTGTGATGTGGCGCTCGGTCTGATGAACACTAAGGCTACAAACATCACCCTGAAGGACACCAACATTGAACCAGTGCTGCCGGCCAAACTCTTCACCAAACCAGACAAAGTGAGAACCTCTATAGTCTAAAGAGTGAAATAATCCAAACAATGAATGGAAAATAGTGAAAATAGATATTTCTCTAAGCCATATATAATATGAGTCGATAAATTCACTGATATTTAGTAATCTAACTCATCAATTGATTGTATAGGCACTAAGTACCTATAGGTGTAGAACTTTGAGGATCTAGGTTTAGTTCATTCATTGAATATGAAAAAGCATGATATGTTTCGATGCAAAGATTGTGATGTCACCAATCTAAATGTAATCATCAGTTACGCACAAATAAGCGACCAGTTTTATATCAGTTGCTATTTTAGATTTGCTGATTTTCATGACTGAAATTTGCAAATGCTGGTTTAAAAAATTTTATTTTTGGTTTGCAATATTCTTACTCACCTGGAGATTAATTTCAACTCTTGTGATATTTCATCCAGAAAATTCATACTCAAGTTATCTGCATTAAATTTGTAAATGATCTGTCTAATCATCATGTGTTTTGTTTATTTTGGACTTTCATCTTTTCAGTCATACGCCAACACAGAAAGTTATCTTCCCAAAGATTTTAACTTTGATGGACCAAGAGTAAGTGTCTTCATCATGAGATAACATATATATCATCTATATATATATATGTATATCAGTGGAGTTTAGCGCTTTATAAATGGACATATTATTATCTGGAAATTAACACATTCTTAAATATTGAAAGTCTTTGAACTATAATTTTGAAAATCGTCGTTTCAAAAACTTGCCCCTGACCTTATAATATTATTCTTATTTTGGCAACAATAGAAGTATGGTATTTGAATATTCATGGAAATAATGCTTCATGCATGATGGTATTTCAGCGGAAAGGAGTGCAAGCTCTTATTGATGGACCAAGTCGTTCAGGTTATGGCAGTAAGCCTGACCCAACCACAACAGAAATCATTGTAGAAAGTCCGGGACCCGTTGTCAATCCAAACCCTAAGTGTCCCCGACCGAAGAAAGGAGCACCAAAGAAGAGGTAGGTTATTTCTTTATATGGACAGTCTGACAGAGAAAGTTTGTAACTAGACAATAATTTATCACGGAAGTAAAATATTGTCATGTTTGTTGCTGATAAATTTCTATTTAATGTATTGATATTTACGACACCAGTTCATCAAAATTTTTTATTTAGATTTTAAAATAAAATGTATTTAGTGTTCACATTGACAAATGATGACTGATTTACATATTACATATTTCATTTTATCAGCTTTTATTTTTATGGATTCATGTCCTTGACTCATCCTTTAGGAACATAAAAAATGAATAAAGTAAAGAGTTAAGCAATATGAATATGTTCACATTTGACCATATCACGCAATTGAAATAAAAACATATATGTGATTCAAATGTAAATTACATACCTGTGATAACTTTCGCAACCAAACTCTGTTAAGTCATCTCTGTACATCTAGCCTTTGAGACAATGTATTCCAACATAGTGAATAATCTTTTACGAAGAAAAGTGTAACAATGTAGGTTTGACAGTGAAATAACCAGTCAAATACAACACAAGTCAATGTGTTCATGACAAATTTTCCCCACTCTTCTTAGTTACTATTCTCTACTTCTTCTTGTGGTCACGTCACTTCATCCTTAAATGGATATTCATGCTTTATGCCTACCAGGTTTTCTTAAAACAGGACATCCAGTGCCTCATAAACATAATCAAGTACAAGAATTTTTGGATGTTATGGTAGACTTAGTATTTAGTACTTTGCTTAGAAAAATTGAGGGGGCGGGATAGCGCAGTGGTTAGCTCGTTCGGCTTCGGATCAGGAGGTCCGTGGTTCGTGCCATGGCTCGGCAACTTTGTCTGCAGTAGAGAACTGTTCTACACGCAGTCAGGTTTGGGTGCAATGCTACACTGAAATTCAGCGCAGTACCACCCATGGTTTGCTAGTTCAAGCCGATGCTCGCAGGTTTCACCTCAATGCATAGCCACAATGGTGTTGCGGGCTTTCTCCCTGCACAAATACTAGCAGCCGCGATATAAGTGAATAATCTTGAAAGCGGTGTTAAACACCAACTCACCTCACTTCACCTAGAAAAATTGAAGGCTTCATAATGTACATAATCACTTCCATTTCAGGAAAGAAGAGTCGAAGGAAGACACCGGGAAGGAGAACGAGGCCGATTCAAATGAGTCCGACTCGGAGAAATCATCAAGTCCCGAAGTGTCTCGAAAATCTACACGAGGCACGGCCTCACTGGACAATTCAGACGAATCTCAGTCCTCAACTGAGGTAGTTCGTAGTGTAGGGCGGCCTGTGAAAGTAGGGACGAAACAAACTAAATTGGACTTCAAAGTGAAACTTTCGCCTACAAAGCAAGTGCCACAGAAGAAATCTCTAGTGAACGGTACAAATAAACGGACTGCTAAGGCCAAAGATGGCGACAGTAGTGAGAACATTCCCAAGGCACGTAAGCGTCAAACTAGTGGAGAGGAGGAAGTGCCGACTAAGCGAAAACGAGGCACGCCATCCGAAGATTCGGACTCTCAACGGAGCACGCGGGCAGCAGCTAACTCTAAACAATCAAAGGGCGCACGTGATAAGAAGTGAGTGTGTTAGAGCCTGAACCTTTGTTCCTTCGTACGTACATTTGTACACAATATCAAAGTGTCTTGTGGATTTTTCCAAAACATTTTGTGACAACGGTGGTTAATGTGATGGTATTAACCCATAACTCCCTAGCCTTACCTCTCTTCATATCTTTGGTCTATTTTCATGTAGAGAAGAAAATATAATTTTCTTTCTCTAATGTTTATATAGTAAGCGTCATGTTAAGTGAATTCTTGACCTAGGGGTGATTTAATGTGAAACATGGGCCCGTAATCTTAATGAAATAGGCGGCCCCGTTGCATTGGTTCTCAAGGCCGCCATGTTATTCAGTTGTGGGGCATTCTTGCCCATTTCCTAACTTTGTAGTGTTCCTGGAACCATGGCAGCCAGTAGATAGGAATGGCTTGCCTCGTTCGACAAGAAGTGATTATGATTAAAGTTCTGGAGTTGAATTTAAGCCATGTTCGACAAATGTGTTAATATTATTCTGGATGATGTGATGTGTTTATCAAGTTGAGTTTAGTTGCGAGTTCTGTCTCACTCTCTCGCTCAACTTTGCCAGTGGTGGTGGGCGCAACGTGAACTCAGAGCTTAGCGAGTCAGAAAGTGTATCGCAGGATTCTACCTCCACTGTGTCGTCACGGAAACGCCAAGCCTCCTCCCCGACCCAACCCTCCACGCCGAAAGGGAAAAAGTGAGTATCCTAGTTTGTTATTATGGTTTTTGTAACTTAACGAGCAAAATAAGTGATGGTGTTGTCTGACTCTGAGTATGTTGGTTCGAATCCCACAAGGCTTTGACCTGAAAAATTTGTAATAATTTAAACTGTTTATCAATTACCTTACATCTCTTTCGAAATGGAATGTATTTCTTGAAGTATTTTGGTTACAGTCTGGTCCTTATTGATTTTCTTAATTTTCTTACTGAATTTCTGCCGTGTCAAGATATTCAGAAATATTTGTTATTTCTAAGATAAAAATGAGCAATTTCGCGTTTGAAACTGTTCTATTTTTAATGATATATGAAAGAGTCGTTCTTAAAAAATATCGCGTGAGCTATTGTTCTGTGTACTCAAAAGTTTTTATCAGTATGATTCTATTCTTTCATTTACAGTAATTTGTTAATAACAGTTATAATTTACTTTAATCTTTTGACCCCAAATGAAACATCAGTTACTAAAATACTTTCTAGCTGAAACTGTAACATTAAAGAATGATAGAATATTGTAGCAATTCCAATAGTGACTTTACATAGTAACCATAGGAAGCTGAATATGACTCCTCAAAACGAAAAGTTGACACATTTCCAGCAATTATGCTCAATCTATACTATGGTCAAGAGGGCTTTTGCTGAAGTGATATTAGGATTTGTAATTTTTGTTTCTGCACATGCATAAGGCAATTCTTTTATCAAAGAGGTAGCGTGTCCCATGACATCCTACGCTAACCTCATTTATAACACAAGCACTTCTTGGGCTTCCCATCAGGGGTAAAAAGTGGAACACCAATCATGGGAGATTTAAACAACTGATCACAATACTTGCATGGAATAGTGGCTTGTCTACCTCGAGGCCTTTTCGATAAATCAGTCCCCTTATTACATGACCGTGTTCTGTCAAGATGAATCAAATTTAAAAGTGCTTAGTTAAAAAATCTAGTTTTCACGTAACATACGAAACTGATAGAAGCTTTTCGAACAATTACTTTTTATTTCACATCTAACTTTAATTGCATCCAGTCAGGCTTTTCCATCCCTAGCACAAGAAGTGCCTGTATCACAAAAGAGGTAAGGGTAGGATTTTATGACTTGATCTACCTCTGTCAGGACCGAATGGTATCAGGCCATTGCAAGATAGTAATTGAAAATAAGGAATTGTCATATATTGGCACTATGGTGTGGAGAGCTAATGAGGACATGATTCAGCCCATGTTATTAAGACATGTTTCAAGGCCAAATAAAATCTTATGAAACATACTCACAGTCTTTTGAGGTTACTGCTATTGCTTGGTTCATTACTTACAACTGCAGGATGTTTGATCAATGATCACCACTTACTTATGTGAAGTTCAAGATATCATGAGAGACTATAATGTCCATTTTCAGAGCACGCGTGACCAGAGGCAACCTGAAGAATCCAGAGAACGAGCAGGACAACATCGTCCCGTCGCCGACGTCCAGCGGAGAGACGAAGAAAGCTCCCTCCAGGAAACAGGAGCCGCAAACCAAAAGGGCAAATGTTCGCAATGTGTAAGTGTCACCAACAGTATCTGTGATCAACTAATCATTGTGTTTGAATTTTTTTAAAGGTTTTATACACTTATACAGGCACTAAAGTGGAATAATCTTGAATATGTCATGGATTTTGTTTTCTGGGATCTTGTTTTATCTATCATGTTAATTCATGACAAAACCCTTTTAGGTGATTTTAAGAATACTGTGAATTAACACATTAAACTCACATTCCTGATTTCCAAGATTACGATTTTGAATCAAACTTTTAAGAAAATTCATTAATTGCTTCCTTGAGAGGAATTTTTAATGACAATAATTATGTAAATGTTTCATTTTTTATAAAGAAGTTCCTATACACATATTTCTCTTAATGGTATTAAAGTTGTCAGAATGACATTTTGGTCTTGACCTCACCCCTCTTTGGGGTATGAGAGAATATACTCTGGTTTCTATGAGTACCTGAAACAATAGTTCAACAGTTTATGTGTTTGTTTGGGGGCGGGATAGCGAAGTGGTTAGTGCGTTGACTTCGGATTAAGAGGTCAGTGGTTCAAATCCCGCCATGGGCTTGGCAACTTTGTCTGCAGTAGAGAACTGTTATACACAAGTAAGGTTTGGGTGCAATACTACACTGAATTTCAGTGCAGTACCACCCATGGTCCACTAGTTCCAGCCGATGCTCGCAGGTTTCACCGCAATACATAGCCACAATGGTGTTGCAGGCTTTCTTCCTGCAATAATACTAGCAGCCACAAAATACTCTTGAAAGCGTCGTTAAACCCAATATCACCTGACAACACCTATGTGTTTGTTGCATAAATTTATCCCCTTGTTCCTCACCAGACGGAGAGCTAAGCCACTCTCTAACGGCACGTCGGACGGTGAAGACTCTGCTGATTCTCCCAGCTCGCCCAGGAAAACTGCAGCTCTCAGCAGGGCCATACAGACAGTTGGCAAGGGGGCAAAAGAGGAGGACCCCGGTGTAAGTTGCTTTAGTAGTCAATTGAATAGAAGGGGTAAAAATGCATCACATTTTTAGCTCATCATTTCACAAGGCAAGATTGGCTTTAAAATGGTGTCAAATTGATGAGTGACAAGGCATTGGCACTAGTTGTCATGTAAAATATAGTCAACTGAGATCTAGATTTCCATCATATGGGCTCCATAACGTGGATAAGGTGCTATAATGGAAAGTTTGTGGAACATGATCTAGATGTTTACGATTGTGTCATTCATTACTTGTTTTGATTCAAAATGCAATTTAACGAGTGTATGAATGGTAATGAACTGGTATCCCGGTAGGGAAAATCTCATATGAAGCCATTTCATTGGTTATGTTTTCATAACAAAACCAAGTTTACCTGCCTGGAGAATTATGATGCAAGTTCTTCAGATTGATATTTGCTGTAGTTAAAACTAGTAGTTATGAAGTAAACTGAGCTCAGTTATAGGGCTGCTTTTGTGGTATCACCTACATTAATCTTGTTTTTTTTCATTAAAAGACTCAAATTATCTGTTTATCTAAAAGAAGATCTCAGGATTTTATTTTTTTGTAATGTAATTTGTGATGAATATGTCTTATTTGAGACATGTATTTTCTGCCATTTTCCAGGTGAAGAGGAAGACTCGATCCAGTCGAAAGTAAATCGTTGCTATGGAAACATCAGGATTTGTGGTGAAAAACAGAATTCGCTTGTATTTTAACTGATCACATCCTTGTCAGAGTCATTATGAAACATTTAATTCTAGCAATAAAAAAACTTATTACTGTGATTTGTTAGGTAATCATGAAAATGATTTTATTAATGCATTGTTATATGTAATGATAGGTAAAATATGATACCTGTTATTCTTTGGAAAAGTTTCAAATGAATGATCTTTGATGAATGTTGGATAATTTGCACATTTTGTGCCAATAAGTTAAACGTTTGTATAGTTGAAAGAACTTTATGAATTAAGTTCCAATTGTTATCTTTTTAGTGGTTATTTCCCACCATATTTGATGAATTAACCAATTTGTATGCATTCAATGCAAATTGTTTGTAAAGGCAAATAATGCATTTGAAACATTAAAGGTTGTACAAATTTTATTGATAAACATAGCAAAAAATGCAAACAAACTGGACTCAAAGAAGGATATTTCTTTTTCGAAAAGATGTCCTTGAGGGTTGGGTAGTTGTTCCACAAACTGCATCAATGTTTACTTTCATCAGATTTATAAACTGTTCCCAAATAACAGAAAGATTTAAAACCAGAATTTAAAATCTCATCTTTCTAATATCCCAGAATATCAAGAATGAAAAAAGGAACCATTAGCTCTTTATATATGTTCTTGAATAACTAAATGGAAGAAAAAGAACCTGTCTGTTCTCTTGAATGACAATAATTGAATAGATTAACAATAAATTGAAGCAATGAACCAAAGTTTACGGAAGGATAGGAAGAGGGGTAAGGGATTTTGAGTTGTTACTAACTGTTAACATGGGCTCATACTTTCAAAGCTTTCTCAGTGCTAAGTTGGTCTCAACATACATACACATCGCCAAAGACCAACTTTGTGTTGAAAAGGCTTCTATAATAGGAGCCCTGTTGTTTATCCATTGTCACTATCACTGTAAATAAACCATTATTTTATAATGCGAGCGAGCAAGACGCTTCCTTCATGTTTGTATATTCCGGGGATCAGTTTGTTGTACGAGAATTCCACTTGTTTAGTTCATTAAAACTTGAGTAAAGACCGGCCAGACTTGCACAAACCTCCCATGACTAATTCCAAAAGTGCTAGGAGCATTGCCCATGCTGAATAATGAAGTTAGGTAAAATTTCATAAAAGAAAATATTTGTCGTTCTTTATCACAACTTCTAAATTGTAAAATGTTGTGTTGAATTACAAAATAATCTTTTATCAATGGAAGAAGTGTAAGTGATAAAGATACACGTTTTAGGAACATGAAATAATGTTTTGCTGGAAGTTTGTTTCGTGGAGGTTTTGGTATACTGGCTGTTGTTAAAAGAGTACATTCAGTTGTTGCCTCACAATATGCAGGTGAAAGGTATGAGGAACACGTATACAGTTAAACTGAAGTTGCATCTTGCAAACCTTTGTTTCTTTAAAAAAAAAAGCAGGTATGAAAAAGTTCGAACATTCCTCAAGATCATTAATTTCTATCTATATAATTGAAATGTTTTAAGCACTAGTTTGTTCTTTAAAAAAAGGCTTAAGGGGCTTTGTGTAACATCAGTTCTGTACTGTTCTATATGCCACCCTGTTTCAAACGTGTTTGTAACAGCCAGTTGCTATTTTAATTAGTAAACCATCTATCTTACCATTTAAAACTTAAAAAATCTGAAATGATTTTTTTTTCATACCTGTTCTTTGTATAAGTTGGTTTGGCTCTGCTTTCAGTTTTCTTGAGTTTCTTGATTAAGTTCCATGTAGGGACACCTATGGCTAAGAGAAATTTGGAAAACTGGAGCCAGAGAGATGTAGCTTTTTCAAGGCTATCTAATCTTTCCTTTGTGTTTCTCTCTTCAATCACATCCCTTATGCTTTGCTGGTAATTTTAAGGATAAAAATGGAAAATTATTTTTACAATATGAACCAAATATTTATGGATGATAACATTCTCATGCGATCCTATTCTCTACTTTATTCTCATCTAAAATTTCTAATTCTAATATATAATGGAGAGTATAGTTTTCAGTTTTATTTTCAATTGTCTTTGAAAAGAAGTGTTCAAAAATATTTGACCAACTTGATTTAGATATTGAGGATGGGGTAGAAATTGTCATAATGGAAAAAAATTTAGGGGAAGATGAGAAACACATGAAGATGGATGGCCTTGCCTCTTACAATAAGTTAATGATTGACTATAATGTTGGTTGAACTGATACTGGCATCAGGAGCTGGTTGTGAAGCTTGATTGGTCACCCATCTTATTTTGAGAAATGTAAATGTGAAAATCGAAATAAATTGTGTTCTTTATTTGTTCTGTTGGTCTCCAGGAGTTTTCTGTTTCACAGGCATGAAAAGAAAAACCAGAAGTGTGTTGTTAATTAATACTTCATGATATTATGATATGTCGTTATAAACACATTTTTGGTCAAGCTTCAGTATATCATCATCCATTCCAACTTACATACACCTGGGCTTCCTAAATCTATCATTTTGGAGTATTTTGTACACATTATAGTCTTGAATTATTATTGTACACGGTGTTGCAGATTTAAGATTTTAAGAACGTTATCTCATTTCTCTGTAATATTTCTGGAATATTGGAGTGCTAAATTGTTGAAGAGTTCAAATATGCTGTTTATCCTCAATTAACAGAGTAAGAAAGATAAGCATTGTATATTCGCATTACAACAAGATCTCATTGCGTATTTGCGGTAAATACGGACTCATCTCTACAAATATGGGCCTAGATTTTCGCAGCTCTCTTAGCACTAAGATAGTGGCAAGTACCATACATTAACATTGCGACTGTCTTAGCACTAAGTTAGCTTTGGAAATATAAGCTCTGGTCCGAGAGTTTTTTTGATCCAAATATATCCTATAATCAGTGTCGCCCTCAATCCTTCAAGTTAAACTGTAGACTAATATTTGGAAAACTCATTTTAAAAAGAAAAAAGGACAGCAGTTAGGAGATGTCAATTTCAGGCTTACATTGATATTTAGCTTTGAATCATTTTAACCTTCCTTCAGCTTAGATATGTTAAACTTGTCTGGACGACTCCTGCTAAGTATTTTGTCACGATAACCTGGTATAGTTAACAAGAAAGGCTTTCATGGATGAGCTTTTCTACAGGTATCGTAAGTCCTTTACTCCAAGCCTAACCTCATGAGAGATTCAATTCGTTTGCTTTAGTTTTGTCCACGTCAGTAATAATTTGAATAAGTAATATATATGTTATATATAACAAGGTATCAAAATATCAAATTTAAATGGATCCTATCTGGACAAAATAATTTTGAGAAAAACAAACTCAATTAAATTAGTAAGTCAGTTAACATTGCTTGTCATTACCCCCGATCGTTCATTCCCGACTAAATGGATTACTTGCAACCACAGGAAATCGATATTGTAAGTAAAGTATGCAGATGTTTAAAAAAACTACACCTTCTACACAGTAGGTTTTTACAACTGCGTTTTACCTACGGTCAACTTACCATATCGAGTTCTGTGCTTGGAACCTTTCATAAAACTGCTAGATTATGTCTGTATTCATGTTAACTCGATCAATTTAAATTTCGTTGAAAGTCAACGCCTTTAACACTCAGAAAATAACGAAGTATATTTTCCCAGGCAAGGCATATATCGCGATAGTCTCAATCACTAAAAAGATAAACCTAGCGTGTGTCTGCTTTTCAAACACTAGGGTTTTCTCCTAAATATAAACTTTGCTGCTTAGTGAAAATCTGTGCTTGATAACAGTGCCAACTTCAGCGATATGTTGCAACCTTGATGTGGGTTTTGTGAAGGGATTATCAAGTTCTGCCACAATAGGCCAGAGGGTTTGCAAGGCTTAATTATCCAGAGTTCTGCCCTGCTAGGGATGTTGGACTAAATGCAAAACATAGAAGTATGTACAAAATTGTCATATTTACAAAATCAGTTATAATTTGGTGCCTTATATCTCGTGTAAGACTTGTCCAAATTTTGAAAAAGACGTTTTGATAGTTATTTTATTTGATCATTGCAGAAATTCAATGGCAAAAAGGTACAGAACTGAAAATGGAAATTGACAAAGTTACATAGCATTTAGCAGTATACCTCTAAAGTTTAAATGTGATCGGCAGAAAAATGTAAAAAATAAACTTCAATTGATATTCTAATTCGGCACTGCCCCTCTCATGAGTTATAAGGTGCATCGGCAGAATTTGAAAAGGACTGAGATAATAGAATTTCTACATTATGTCGAATAGATACTGATCTAATAAAATGTACAATTATAGTTATTTGTGAAATATTAAAAAATAAAGAAAAATACACTTTTAACTCGGCACTTAACATCTTCTCAAAGGGAAGAAGACGTGGAAATTTGAAAGGATCGGCCAAATATTTTTTATACAATCTGTCGGAAAAGTTCTGATCCTAGAAAATAACTCAGTACAAAATTAATACATACCGGTGGTCGGGGGTATAGCTTACAACTGATTTAGAGACGGGCTCAACAATAGGGTCAAATATTTAAAAGTTCATAAATGGTGGTATTTCATCGACAAGTAGTGGTGGTTTCTGAAAATTACCATCTCAGGGCTTATCAGTTAGCATGGTTACAATAAACAAGAAAAGGGTGTAGATTTATGATCGAATACCGTAAATTTGGAAAACAGACACAACGAGAAATATACGTTGGTTTTGCTTAGTAGGCACTGAACTAATATACATGTAAATGGGACGCAGAATTTCAACTTCTTAAAATTCATATGGGCGTTTTAAATTAACAATCGAAAAAAACAGAATGTCATAATTTTGGCATTTAAGAAAAAAAAATGTAACTTTAGATAGGCGATTTGAACTTAACTCGGGTCATATGATATATTGGCCACATACAAAATTCATTAAACATACTTTTTGTTTCATTAATATTTCAAATGGATCGCTAAAAAGATATATTCACAGTGCTCTTACTATGAGAGTTAACTTTCAAAAGTAGTAAGAATGTCATAGATTAATTCAAATTCAGATGACGTTTGACCGTTTAGTATATTACAGTTATTTTAATGCTCTTGGTCATTTACAAACTACTGAATGTTGAAAAACCATTAAAACTAAGCTGATTGAGAGTAGACGGACGATTGATAAGAATTAGGACAATGGTCAATGGGTCATTAGTCGATTGATTACTGCCTCAATCCGCTTAGATTACCGATTTCACATGTATCCCGAGGCAAATAGCGCATGTTCTCACTTGTAACGATTTTAGTTCTACCTATTTTCAGTTGGGTGGTCATTTTCGTTCTATTTTATAACTGATCAAGATCGTTTTCTTTTCCGTAGATGAGACGTGTGCAGTACAGCGACTTCCTCAAACATCAAGTAAATATTGTCAAAATTCAAATTCTTTATTCTCTATTCACCACCAACGGTAGTACAAGAGCATATAGATATATACAAACATATTATATATACTAGTATATATACAATGTGAAGGTCAATTTTACATCATTTTCAGATTTTACAATTGCAATCTATTTGGACATGTGTTTTTAACACTGAGAGTCTTTTAGAACACAGCAGCATTTTCATTTTATGAATGTTCGGGAAAAAACAAAAATAATCAGGTATGTAACTTTTTCTTATATTAGCAAAAGCTGAAACAGATAATGAAATTCATCAGCTATTGTTGGTGAGTCACAGAGCAGGCAATTTCTATTTTCACGTGCAATGCCTTTCCAGCGGCCAGTTTCGATAGGCAGATAATGGTTGCTTGTTCGAAAAAGCAATAGAGGGTAGGATATAGATTTAGAAAGTAAGAGATATGGTTCAAAATATAATGAACTTTTGATAAATTTATGGTAAAATGCTTTAGGGCTGCTAGAGACATCACATTGCCAGCTCTGTCACATTTACTAAACACTGAATAGGAGCTGATGTGCTTCCCTGTCGAACACCGATAAGATGTATAACTATGTATTTATAGAGGAAGTCAAATGATTGGAGACAGACATTTATAGTTTATATTGTGAGATAGGTGTGGCTTTACGATATTGTTTTCATATTGCGTACGGACGTACATATTTTCGTTTTGTAGGGGGCCCAATGTGTATTACAAGAGCATTTACTATTTAAATGATTATTTTTTATCAACGGTTGTTTGTCCATAGTAAAATTAGCTTATCTGCTTTTAAGTTCCATATTCTATACTTTCCGGGTATGTTTCTTACCATTAATAAGATTTACGGCTTTCAACATTAATAAATTTGAATTCTCTTGGGAGGGGTGCAACAATCTCAAACCCCTTCTGGATCCGCAAATGCGTATGTTATATGCAAGTAGTCTCTTCCCGTTTGAAAGATAGACATCCTATTATCGGAACTGCCTTAAATTGTCGTAACTTCAACTTGTAAACATTGTTGATTAGTAATAAATGAAATTGATACAATTCTGTTTTATTATAAAAAGTTTCAGTTAAAATAAAAAGCACTCGACCGAATGAGTTCTCACCACAAGCAGGCGAATGCTGAAATCTGTGCATTTCTTCTGCACTTTTTTCTGAATACACAAATATACTGACAATTTTTAACATTATACCCGAAGGATCACTATATCAATGAAATTATTTAGAAGAATGTGCTTCAATTCGTCACTGCTCGAGTATAAATATTTAATGCTGTGGACTTGGAATGATGATTATGATGAGGATGAAGATAGTGATAGTGATAGTGATAGTGATAGTGGTGATGCTGATAATGATGATGATGATGATGATGATGATGATGATGATGATGATTATGATTATGATAATAATAATAATAATAATAATGATAATGATACATGATCATAAAGTTTAACAACTTGATTAATTGACAAATAATCAAAATATGACAAAGTTTAATTATTTCCGTGTCAAGATTGCATTTATTTAACAATTGTTGTTGATGAACCACGTTAGACACTATTGTCTTTCTCAAATGGCGAGATACCTGAAGTCCTAACCACATCTGTTGATCGACTTATTGGAAGCTTTATTTACTCATACCGACAAATCATAATATTATTTCTCCACGTGTATAACCTTAGTACCTGTGACAATAAACAGGTGCCATCTCTCTTCGCATTGATTCCTCGTTAACGCTTTCAGTCGTTACCTACTGTCATTGTATATTTGGTTTGGAAAAGGCCGTTGTCGTTAGCGCCGTGTTCTTTATATTTTGCAGGGAAAAGGTTTGCATTTTTAAAAATTATTTTGCTAAGTTACTATCACCTTTTGTTATGATTCATATTATGATTACATGAATACAATTTCTTAAAATGTACATCTTAATCTTGATTCCTTCTTAACTGCTACCGATCTCCATTGTTTGAGTTGCTTGCTAATCATATCAGCTATACCTACTGAATCTTAACCAAGATGTCGGTTTACAGGAAATATCAGATAAGACGGGTATCGGTTTATACAATGTGGCAGTTTAAAAAATTCCATTATGTTAATAATAGTTCTGACATTGAATTATTATAATATCACACATTAGTAAAAAAAATCACATTTGATATGTTGAGGATAACATTGGCTGGAGCATTCATTTCCATTCACGTAGCACATGAATCATGAAACAATTCTAAAGTTTGGCGAGGATTATACTAATTTATTCACTTGTTTGAAAAGATTACCATCAATAAATTTCCCTGTTTTCCTATATCTGAATAGACCTCTAAACACTATAGCCAACTTGGCTCACTTTTCTTGGTACCAATCATTTTCGCTATCATACCAAAACGTACCAAACATGCTTTTAAGTCTTTTCCAGCATTGTACACTTTGCTTGCTGACCACCATAAGAAAATGTTTTATTTTTGTTTGACAAGGTTACCATGGGTAGGAAGAGCGGCGAGTCGACGTCCCCGAGCACGTTGCGGATGTGGTTGACGTTCACGTCGGTGCTGGTGACTAGTGTTGCTATGACGGTGTGGTATCGCGCGGAGCTAGACGCCTTATTAGGGACTGATTCTTGTTTCACGGACACAAGGTAAGCATTTATCAAGGTCAATTTAACAAGAACACATGATAATAAGAATAAGTGAAGTGATTTTATACTCTGTCGGCCTTGATATAGTAAAATTTAGAGAAGTTTGTAGAAGGATATTTTACCGGTACCTTCCGTGGTGTACACAAGGTAAGCATTTATCAAGGTCAATTTAACAAGAACACATGATAATAAGAATAAGTGATTTTATACTCTGTCGGCCTAGATATAGTATGATGTAGAGAAGTTTGTAGATGGATATTTTACCGGTACGTGGTGTAAATTAAATCTTTATATGCTTAATTGCTGTTTGAACAGGTAGTGGACTGAAATTTAGTCTAAATAAAAATAAAATAATGCAATACGTATTTCGTTAAATAAGACCTATAGCGGATCCTCTGTGCGCAGTCGTGCAGCAGGACCATCTGAGCAGTTTAAACTGCAGTCTGAACACGCTCAAATTCAGTCTGAAAAGGTTTAGCTGCAGTCTGAAAACGCTTAACTGCGGTTAGCTATAGTAACTCTTTGATCGTGCCAACTGCGATGAGATTGCAGTGACTATCATCTTTCCGAGTAAATAGTTCTCCATAGGAAAAATGAGGCAATGATAACAGATTGGAGCGATTGCCATTTAATGCTTACGATGGAGAAATAGCGAAGTTTAGGCAATAATGACAGATTGGAACGTTTGCCATAACGTTTACAATGGAGAAATAACAAAGAAGAAGTAATTATAATAAATTGATTCCATTGTCATAACGTTTACGGTAGAAAATAACAAAGTGGACATAATGATATGAGATTGGAACGATTGTTGTATCGCTTACGATGGAGAAATAGCGAAGTTGAGGCAATAATGACAGATTGGAACGTTTGCCATTACGTTAACAATGGAGAAATAACAAAGAAGAAGTAATTATAATAAATTGATCCCATTGTCATAACGTTTACGGTAGAAAATAACAGAGTGGAGATAATGGTATAAGATTGGAACGATTGTTACAACGTTTACGACAGAGAAATAGGAAAGGTGAGGTGATAATAACAGATTGGAACGATTGCCATAACGTTTATATTGGAGAAATGAGAGAGTGATAATAGATTGGAACGATTACCAAAACGTTGACGGTGGACACATATTTTTATTGCTGTTATCTCGCTTTGCTTTGGAATGACTCATACTTAAGTGATTTCCAACTCAACAGGAGTGTTCAGCGATAAGAAATTAAAACACTTAGGAACGAGGAGCGTCTTATTTTCTCGGACGTGCCTAATCCCGGATCATCTCGACTTTAAGCCCCACTTGAAATATCAATGTTGTTTAGAAATATGCTCAATCGTTAAACATTTGAACCGTAAAACGCCTGATAAAAGCATGCTTAACTCATTACTCAAACAACGATTGAAAAGTTTGAATGGTTTTTTTTCACAACGGGAGATATAAGCTTATAAAGAGGATTGGGAAATGGCCTATAAACGTCCTCAGCGTGATAGATGCAAATTGATAACGTCCCACTACAAACCAGATATCTAATAACGTCACAGTTTCATTTCATTATCGTGAAAACTAAACACGTTGATGATAATTAGTCAAAACTGATCATTCATCTTTATACAGTTAATTTGTGTAGTGACATAAATTACGTTGTACAAATGTAAGATTATTTTAAGCAATTGTACTATAAATTTTATAGATAATATATATTATATATTATCGATAAAGTGCACCCTTCATTATATGATTATTACTTTCCAAATTTCCTGACATGGGTAAGAAACTAATATCCCAAGTTATTAAAGCGTCGAACGCATTCCAGTGTGAAGTGATTTGAGACAGAGACAGAGCGTGAGTTGATAGGTTACAGGACGGCTGTAGGTAAGATCAAATGCCGCCAGTCCCTTTGTTTTACTGGCCGTTTTCTATAGCAAATAGTTGAAGATTTCGCTTAGCATATCAAGTACAAACGGAAATATTTCGTCGAATTTCTTTCTGCACGAAATAGGCTGCCACGCTCGTTACACCGCTTTATTTGAAGTTGAAGTCACAAAGTCACATTATGAACACTGCTTATGTTGGATTATTTCATATTCATTATCATCAGCAGCTCTTCTGAAACGTCACCTGTTTCTATTGGAAATAAATAATTCAAAAGGAAGACAAAAGCATCTTATAGCAGGTTCAAGATATATACGCTTTTACTATAATATAAAATATCACTGAAAGTGAAATAAAGTTTATATTTTGTCGGACAGACCTTCCCATTCACGCTTACGATTATTAGATAAAAATGGTCACTTTTATGATTGAGAATCAATACTGAATACGTGTTACGCCAATATCAAACTATTTGCATATTCTAAAATGCTTTATCTCATTCAAACCATGACTTATGAGAAAACATGCCTTTATGAACGTGTTTCTCAAACTCACGTGCCTGGCAGAAAGGCAATAACCTTTCCAATGCGGCATTTCACTATCAATTTAGTAATGTATGTGGAGTGGTCTCTTCCTGGTACAGGTGTGTTTACAACTACTGCATGCTTTAAACCAATCCCATGAACAGCAGCAGAACACTAAATAAATAACTTGATCAAGATCGTAGACAAATCCCATTTTCCACATCCGGGCAGGGGAGAGATCCAAGATGGCTGACTTTGTCGTACCTTCTATATATGGTATATGTTTAGAGTATGGTCCCTATGATCCTATGTTGGTTAGATATAAACAAACTTAGTATTTGTTAGAAATTCTTTTGTTATAGACTTGTGTCGATCCAGACATAACTTTAGTGTACATCCGACTTAATATCCTTGAGAATTCTTATTGGACGTCCAAAGTGGACACTCGAAAACATTTACCAGCCAGTTAACAAATTTTTGCACATCAGGCCTCAAAAGTAACTAGAGCACGAATAACGTGCTTGACAGAATAATAGAGTCTACAGACAATTCCATTTCTGATGATGTGAACTTAAAGTGAATCTGACTATACCGTTATGGTCAGATGAGTTGGCAGCCTGTTATTAGCCGCAGAGATGAAATATTTACGCTTTGGAGAGTTCTGAGACCTTTCGGTATAGAACTTTGCTAATGTGCGGTAAAAAGGTTAATATTTAAAAAATTCTTTAAGAATTTCGATCAATCACACAGTTTTTACAAACTTTTGTAAACTAAATACCTAATGGTTCCTGCTATTCATATAAGAGATCTAATTTCAATATTCCATTTTATTAAAACCGAATAAAAGGAGTTTTATAGATAAAAATAATGAAAGTCACACTTCTTCAGATCGGTCTCCATGGAAATGTCGAGTAAGTTCAAACTCAATGTGTTCTTATCAAAGTTTTCATCTCCGTAGGCCAGTCAAGAAGACGCCTAGTAAATCAGGCTATGAGACCTACAAGATTGAGCCGGGCAAGCTACGGAGTCTTGAAAGACGTCTAGCTGAGATCATGAAGAAACACCCTCGGCCGGGCGACGACCATTTCGGCTACAATGTTACCCGAAGCGACGAAATTCCAGTCTCCAGGGATGTCGTCGATGCGAGACCTGAAATTTGCCGGAAACGGAAGTTCAACTACGGATCCTTCCCTACGGTATCGGTAATATCTCCGTTCTTTGACGAAGCGTTAACGCCGCTCGTCCGTCACGTACACGCACTGCTCACACGGACATCATCGAAGCTGTTGGCGGATATCATCCTTGTCGACGACGAGAGCACTTTTGGATATCTCGGACCGGATCTCGATGGTTATTTCAAGGAACTTGACCCTCGGATCAAAATCTTGCGGAACGAGGGTCGGAAAGGGCTTATTTTGTCCCGATTGGCGGGAGCGGAAGCGGCAAAAGGCGACGTTCTTGTGTTTCTTGATGCCCACATGGAAGTAAATCATGGATGGCTGGAACCGTTACTTGAACGTCTCGCAGCGGAACCGGAAATAGTAGTCCAATCACACATGCCACCGATACTTATTGACACTTTCGACTTGAACACGGGAACTCTGGTCGACGACAGAGGCGGATTTGGTTGGGATTTGAGGTGAGTTCTGGCTTTGGAAGATTTAAAGTCGCGAAGACGCAACGTCGATCATCGATAACCTTGTGATACAAGCATTTCTCTTTAAGTATCAGGTTTTTTGTTTTCACATCGTCTACTAGATTCGAAATGTTGATATTTGGACGAGTTTTCAGGACTTTTACCATCAAGATTATATCCAGTTCTATAATATTATATTCATTGGGCCTTTATCCTTCACGGATAAACACATTCATTCATACGTATCCATTTCTTAAAGTATGCTTTGCAATGTATTTTTCTATCTTTCAGCTATCTCTGGTTTCCTCTTCCGGCATATCTTAGCCAGTTCCGGAACACAGACTGGCACCCCATACCATTTCCGGTGATTCAGGGCGGCTCGATCGCGATTCGGAAGTCGTACTTTGAAGCGTTAGGTGGCTTCGATCCTGGACTGGACATCTGGGGAGGCGAACACTTTGAGCTGTCCTTTAACGTGTGGATGACGGGTGGGAGGATTGAGATCATCCCCTGCTCCAAGGTAGGACACGTCTACAAGGACACGCAGTATAGCTTCGGACAGGAAGAGAAGAATTACGTAGTCGCAAAGAACAATCTGCGGGTGGCGGAAGTTTGGATGGACGAATATAAAGAGTTCACGAGAGCTGCACTGAGAGCCCGACAGGATCCGGAACCAGTATTCACGCCTGAAGAGTGGCAGTCGATCGAAGAGCGCCGGAAGTTGAGGCGAAGGAGAGGAAGTAAAAGTTTCTCGTGGTATTTGAATAACATTCTACCGGAACAGGGGATCCCGAGTCCTGAATACATTCTATACGGGCAAATCGGCAGCCATAAGAGTAAACAATGCATCATGGCGGACGACGAAGGTTTTCTTATTTTGACGCCATCTTGCAAAGAATTCAGGCTGAGTGTTCTTGAGAATATGTTTGCTTTGGATAAGTGGCTAAGACTCAAACAGGGAGACCAGTGTGTAGGAATTGAGGAGGGGGACTCGAAAGCGAGGCTGGTCAAGTGCCCGGATGTGGAAGGTGACCATGCCATGCCCTATTGGACATCTAACGCCGAAGGGCAACTTGTTTATACCAGCCATCTTGGATCCACGTGTTTAACTCTTGTAAACTCTGCTCAGGGTCCCGATAGGGTTCACTTGCAAAACTGTGTTGGAGGTTTAGTTGAACAAAGGTGGGGATTTATGTACCATTTCAAAAGATAGGTACTTTTATCTATCAACATTTTTTACGATATGAAAAAAGTACGCATAAAACTAAGGAAAATCAATTATTAATAGACACTACCTTAAAAACTGTAAGGAATTCTTTAAAACGTTGGTACATATTTTCCAATTTTTATTCGTTTTAAAATGCCATGGAGTTTGTTGTTGGAGTCAAATCTGATATTTTATCTAGAAGTTGTAACTGTTGTTGAAAATCACAATGTTAATGCTTATTAGTTCAGTGTTAGGACAATATATTAGTTTAGGTTGTAATATTTAATGGAAAACCACACAATGTACCACGACTGGTGCGCCCCAATTAACAAATTATTGTTCGCTTATGTTGAACAGACCATATAACTAGGTCGGTGCTAGATTTCATTGAAAATAAGTTATTGTCATATATTTATCATATCATATATAAAGGCATTTGAGTATTGATGTGCTTATCAAATAGAGTGATTTGAACTTTAACAATACACACAATAAATTGGTGATATCAAAACGAATAACATTTTATGAAACTTTTATGTCATTTCGAAAGGTTGACACATTCCTGAAATAAAAGAGAAGAATTACTGTGCTTAAGCTTGTTTTATCACAATCGTGTGATGTAAGTGTTTGTCAAAGTGATATAGAAATATTATACTGTTAAACACTCATCAATATATTAAAACGCACCATTAATTCATTAAGCGTTTGAATTAATATGAAGTTTGGTTAGATTACAAGCTGTAACCTTTAACGTCGAAGGAAACTCGAGAATCTAAAAACACACACCCCTTACCATCCATTAGAGGCACGGTTTCTAATAGCAACTGATGCCAAGACAGAGCCAGGATGAGGTAAGGGGTTTAACGCCACCTTCAAGAGTATTTCCTTTATATCACGGCTGCTATTATTATTGCAGGGAGAGAGCCCGCGATTCTATTGTGGGTTATACATGTACATTGTGTTTAACCCTGCGGGAATCTCCTGGAAGAAGCGAACCATGCGGTAAATTCAGTGCAGCATTCCACCCAAATCTTACTGTGGGTAGAACAGTTCTCTACTGCCGAACGAGTTGCCGAGCCCATGGCGGGATTCGAACCCCGGACCTCTTGATCCGTAGCTGAACGCGTTACCCACTTCGCTATCCCGCCCAAAGGAGCTTGGCCTTTATATGAAGAAATACGGTACATACCAGTCATTGCCAACTGAATTAAACGCTCTCGTCCGTGTGAGAAGGATGGTCTGTGGTTACTGTAGCAGCGGCCATGTGGTTCGTCTGGATCCCATGTAACCCAACACCCCATTCACTCAGGGCAGTAAACGCCCAATCAACGGGACAATAAAGCATCGATGGTAGATACAGAAGCACATGGTCCAACCGCAGGTAGATAGCTTGGTGTCTGCTGTGGTCAATATGGGCGCCTGATCTTATAGTTATAGTTCACAATAGTACACAGGCGCGTGTATTGTCGAAACAACAATTTCGATAACAGCTCAGGTCGAGTCAAGCACATGTAAAATGTTTTCGTATGCTGTAAATCTTAAGAGAACTGAACCTTAAAATATTAATCTACAATTTGAATCTATGCTGATTGGCAGAGGAACAATGTCGTGCAATGTTATGAAGGTTTAAGTCGACTTTCGGTGTCCAAGACTAGCTATTTTCCGGACTGTTTTATCACAATACACTTCCTTGTGCAGTAGTATATTATGTTATACAGCTATCATTCATTCAAAACCTTTGGCGCGAAATTTTAAAAAGAAACCAGAATCAGATGTTACAGAAAAATATGAACGATTGAAAATAGCTTTGATTGCTCTAGCAGGTACTCTTTCACCGACAACACAACTTTTCGTTATCGACACAATTAAGCAAAATAAAGAGAAAAACAACTATGTGGAAATAGGTTTTAAGGATAAGAAGCATGTTTATTTTAGATAATCTTTAGATGATCTTACGAAAACGAAAATTAAGTAGTCAAATTGCAAGACAATGTTTCTAAATATAGCATGGCCGATCAAGCTTTGCGAATCCATCTCCCAACTGCAAAAGATTGAAAGGTTGTTCACATTTAAGGCCGCCACTGGTTTTTGCTAAATACCTGATTATTTCTTTATAGACTACAGATACTTGATTATTTCTTTTACGACTACGATGGCCAAGTTGAGTTGAGTAAAGAGATATTTGACTCTGTGAAGATTATACATCTGGCATAAATTTAATGTTTCTTGGGGAAATTTGAAGGAATACAATTTTAATAAACCGTGCTACTGCCCCTTTAAGGCAGTCATTCTACTTTGATCGGATGTGCACCTTGAAGTCATCGGCCGGCTCTGCGTTTAATGAAAATTGTAAATAAAACCATATTTAACTTTACTTCACAAAAAATCTTTCATGTTTTTTTTCCCAACTAAAAGCTGCTAGTTTCTGATCGCAAACTGGTTTCCACTGCCATGGTTACGTAACAATGGACACCATATGGCTGTTTGAGCCAGGAATCTGAAATACAGTGGTATTTCCGCCGGATGCCAAACCATTAGGAATCCACATGCACACTTCCGCTATGGCTTCAATGTGGTCGAAGTGTTCACAAGACTCCCAACTGGTTTATATACGTCTTCTAACGGTTAATTCATATTCTAGAACAAACATATAGAAAATGGTCACAACGTCCTTGAAATGTCAGGGCCATGTTCATAAAAAGATGGTCATTGCGGGGTATTTTGAATGGGAACGAATTTGAGGTAAAATTCCTGTTTATACATATAATTACATGTATAAGCCCAACATGATTTTTACATATTACACTGTGATGACGTCACTCTATGTTTTAACAGTGGTCCTTGTCGTTGGGTTATCATATTTTTAGAATTAAAAAGTTTACACATATGCTTCAATAATAAAACGTATCAATAAAAATTAACTTTTATTAGAAGATAGGTCAAGCTTCGTACATCCAACCCTCCAACTGTTAACTCGGCCATTTTAACCACTGGGCTAGGAGGTGTGATAAAAGGCTACTGTCACTTTGTTAGTAAAAACAAGTAAAAAAAACCACAGTGAACATGGGAAGCATGATCTAAGACAATTGTCTTGGTTTTCATGAAATCCCTTTATCTATAAAAAACAACGTGCTACTGCCCCTTTAAGGGGCAATGGATTTGTACACAGAGTAATGGAACATAACAAATGCTGCAGTATGTTTGAGGTTAATCAATTTAAACATATATTATACCGGACGTTAACTATCATTAACATCATTTGTAAAGCAAGCAGAGCCAATTTCATTTAAACATTGTCTTAACATTCGACCGAAGCATTTTGCGCCTTTGATTGACTGTTGTGGTGACTGAATGTTTTGGTTTAAGAATTTATCTGCAGTATTCAATCATTGGAAAGTGTCATAATGAGGACTTTTGCAAACGGATTTGAAAGAAAACCAAGATTTATCGGATAGTCGACTTCTTTGTCGCAACATTTGACAATAACTAGAATAAATAGAAGTCCCTTAAGGGACAGGTTTTTTTTCAGTTAAATAATTTTTTCTTCAAATATTCTGCAATAAACTTTAGTATATACCAAATGTATTGTTTCAGAGGGCCAAAGCATCTCACGACTTAACCCGATCTTTCGTAGTCGTAGAGAAAATAATCAAGGTTCAAGAAAAATCACTGGCAGCAATTTGTGTGTGAACACGGTTTAATCTAGTAGTAGGGAAACGGCTTCGTATAGCTTAACCGATGAGGGTAAAATGGTTCTTTTATTAAAAACATCTTCAGAAAATTTATTTTCGTTCTCGTGAGTTCACTTTATTTATCTAAAATAGTGTGCTACTCCCGTTTTTGTTAACCCTCACTACCAAAGTATTTGTATATTTGAAAAGACGTTGATCGTTTGGGTTGACAAACACAGGATCCCTTGTGTACGGAATGTCTCAAGATTAGCTGTCCAGCTACCGAGTGCTTAGCAGTAGAGAGATCAGATTAGATTTTTCTTCCTCTTTGTTTAAGGGAAGATTAATCAAACATATTTTGAATATTTTAGTGATTGCACAAGACTGCTTGTGAAAAACGTTCTGATTCACGCGTCTTTTCAAAATTAAGATCTACATGAAATAACCGTCTTTTTTATATTTCTATGACGTGGCAGGGGTATTAGTTTAGAGTGATACAGTTTTAAGAATATACAAGCAGACAGAGTCGGCTATATCCCCCACCAAGGGGCAAATAAGTGTGAAATATATTGAACAATATTTATGGAATTTTATTCTATGATATTTGATATTAACGATCCAAGCTTCATTCGTTACATAAATGAATCAGCACAAAGGACAGTTCCACAGAAATAAAAATAAGTTATACCCAGAGCAACGATCGGATAAGTAGCTATACCAATTTAAAAATTCAAAACAAGACAACCTGTCTCAAGGGAGGGAAGAGAAAGAAATGACATGATAAAACTTATGAAGAGGTATTATTATACTAATATTTCTAAAGTACTTCATTTAAATAAAACATATTTATATAGCCATGCTCCCTCATGTTACCTATCCCTTATGTACAATTTGTTTTTAACAATCTCATTTATATCTAAATCAAATTATTTCATAACACGGGGTCTAGAAATATCTTAAAGGGGCAGTAGCACGTTTTTTGAAAGATTTATTTCTCAAAATGATACCCAGCATTGGTCTTTGCCCATCGGACAATCTTCAGTGGGTCAACAATTTCATCTCCTTGTAGATGAAATAATCAAGTATCTAGAATCAAACTCTGGTGGCCAAAAAGACAGTCCTATCGGGGTATTTTTTGTTGAAACGAAATTCAAGGGGACGTTGTTTCTATATTCTATTAGTACATAATTCAAACACAACACAGTTGAAATAAGTTCCTGGGCGTAATATAGTGGTTGGTTTAGATTTAATGACATGATAATTAAGATTTAATGACATGATAATTAAGATTTAATGACATGATAATTAAGATTTAATGACATGATAATTAAGATTTAATGACATGATAATTAAGAGCGCAGACTCGGTAAAAAACAACAGTGAGAAGTTAAGCCATTCATCGGCGCTATGAGTGTGAAATCACTTTGTACGGCAATACATTATTGTTGAATACGGCATTGTTGATTGGTTTTATCATAAATCTAATCCACACATATAGTTTATTTTTTATAATGTTGTTAAACTACAGCGCCTTTTCCATGTCATTCTCTGAAAAAAATGGCGGACAGATGGCTGATAGAACCGGGTATTTAAGGTAGGGAAATGGATTCGTAAAACATTTCATGGAAATGATACATTTCAATATAGCCATACCCCCATGCATTCCTTTCTCCTTTCATTTTCTCCTATAAATCTAAATTGACTTTGTTTCAAATGTTTAAAAACACGAAGACTACAAGCCCACTTTAATAAGTGCAAGGTTACGCTAAAAATGTTTGCATAAAGATCAATGAAGTACACAAATGAACAAAGATCAAATGATATTGTCATGACTAATACAATACTTCCTCTTAAAACCTTTATTTGAGTGGGTATTTGTTGTTGTAATAAGCAATGAATCTAAATTTGTTTCAATAAAGGTCTTGTCAAACAAAACGTTTCCTCAATAAATTATTTTCTTTCTTTTATTCATGTGCCGCTGTTAAGTGTTCCTAATCCAAATATTGGTTGCTTTTTATCTTAAAGAATGCCATCCACTTGTGACCTATCCTATTCTGTTTGTGGATATATTTGCATGAATAGGCTTTGGGGTTAAAGTGGATTTCTATTGCAATGGTTGACGCCATACATGCAATAAAGAGTCTTCTTGTTATATTCTTATTTATCGAAATGTTTCAATCTTGTAAAAGCACTAAATCATCATCGTTTTCACATTCAGAATTAAAAATGAATATACATGTCTTTTGTATTCAACAAAATTGAGGCAACGAACATTGCCAGAAGAAACGAATCGCGGTTATTTTAAATAATATGTGAAGGGAATTTTTAAGTATGATTTTAAGTATCATTTAAGTATGAAGGTATGAGTAGAAGAGAGATAGGTATTTTTATATTGCTTTGAAAAGATTTTCAAAAAAACATTACAATTCATTAACATTTCATAGAACTACGCCTATTAAATAATAAATTTCCTATTCTAAACCACGTGTTATAGATTGTTATTGTAATTTCCTCTAACAATCTCAATCATATCAGCTTGAACCTCACTGCATTTCTGATCTGAGTATTGCTTCAAAGGGGTCACGTAAGGTGACCTTTTCTCTTCAGCCAATAAGCGACCAGACTTGAGATATACCGGCACGATTTTATATGTTAGCGGCCCCTGATTGTCACAGACAGCGCCATTTGACACGAACTCTCTGGAGCATTACACGATCAAATGGCATATAGTATTCATAATTTCGATCTTATTCAAATGAGATTGATGTAATGATAAGAACCCCTTGGAGTGTAGTTAAATAATTCTCATTAATAGACGCAACTTTAGTGTATGAAAGTTACCACAACCTTTAGTGAACCCTGAAGATTATGGGTGAAGTTCGTCATCATATGGGATAATTGATACTCAAAAGACACCTCTCAGCCTTCCAAAATAATCAGTGAGTTTAGAAATTGTTTTATTCCATGCATAAGGTTTCACAATAGATATTTTTTATCTGTATATTGGCAAAATAAAAACAAATCTAAAGGGCTATGTATGAGGAAAACAGATGAAAAAGGGACTCTTTTTATTTCAATGTTATATTTAATAAACGGGACATGTCCATCTTAATTTTCATTTCCTTGACTAAAAATTAGTCTACTCTAAGCAGCTTTGTGATCAATAAAACGCCTTTCACAAAACCATACTTATTTAAGCATGAATATACGATTTGAACCTAAACTAATCCAAATATCAAATCATTTTCAGCATTAAGGCTGATCCTGATTTCAATTGCTCTCAATCTCTTTTTTAGAATTAAATGAATAGAAAATAATTCAAATATAAATGTTTTCAGAGAGGACCTGCCAGTCTACAAAGACTAGATCCCATACATGCACTTAGAGAAACATTCACAACCTTTCCCTGGCAAAGAAATTGGTAATCAGTCTCATCTCTCATGCAATATGAATAACGTTAATTCCATAACATTCAACCATAACGCGTGCATGAAATGCTAAACACGCAACTGTATACAATTTCTCCAACATACGTTGCTTTCTTTCTTTATCTTTATTCCTGGAACTAAATATATTAATGTTCCCAAGGTATGTTTCACTCTCAATATTGGGTTTTATGTTTTAAGTCTAACGTTCGCTATAGAAATAAATATTTCGACAATTAAACTAGCATTATTATAGTTCAAATGAAAAAGTAAAATTATGCATACATTATGTGTACATGTATCAGTACATGTTAGAGAATTTCAGGATCACATTCTTAGAAAATGGCTTTCTTTCTCTTCCACCCATTACACAATCGCCTCGAGGCAATGAAGTGCCTGCATGAAGGTCGCTGTTTGAATTTTCAAATTTCGTAAAAGCATTTGTGATTGAAACCATATACGATCGAAATTTAATAGCTAACCTACTTCAACGAATGAAAAGATTTTAAAACAAAACTATTCCCCTCAACATAATGGCTTTACTCAATAAAATGTCCTGCTGCAATATGGGTATGAATAATAGGTGAAAGTTCATTAAAGGTCTAACCTTTGTTCGAATAACATACAATCAGTTTTTCTAGCCGTATGGTATAACATTACAAATCTGGCAGCTCTGGGCGTCTGTAGATTTGTATTACGTTTCTCGCCCAACCCTAGCACCGACTGCCCAGAGATTAAGCCGCCTGGCCTCCATGTGTTCTGATCTTGATCTTTGAAGGGGATGGGGGAGAAGGGGGAGGGGATCTTGATCTTAGGAATTAGGGGTGGGGAAGAAGGGGAGATCTTGTTCTTTGGTATTGAGGGTGGAGTAGAAGGGGATCTTGATCTTTTGAATTGGGGGTGGGGAAGATCGGATCTTGGTTTTTTGGTATTGAGGGTGGGGTAGAAGGGGATCTTGTTCTTTGGTATTGGGGTGGGGTAGAAGGGGGATCTTGATCTTTTTGAATTGAGGGTGCGGAAGGCGGGATCTCGATCTGTAGAATTGGGGGTGGGGAAGATCGGGTCTTGGTATTATGGTATAGGGAGTTTTAGAGAATGGAGGGAGGGGCTGGGGGTATTTTGATTTGGGAGTGATATGTTTTTCAAAGCCCTGGCCTGGTACTTGGTCGACAACTGTATTTGCCTCATATTCAGCCTTTGTTATCAATTTTACATGAAAGACTGAAAAGGCAAAATAATATGATAAATAATGCAATTAATCAGTTACTTTTTGCTGTAACAAATTCTCGGAGCAGAGGTTATTCATAGCAGCGTGATGTTTGACGTGATCTTGCGAGAGGTTGTGACATAGACTTATTTCCAGTCTCGATATCCTATCCATCACGTCTTACTATCTAAACTAACTGAAATAGAAATTTATAAAAAGCTTGTAAATGAAAATATTTGAGAATTTCAAACATCCTCCGACTAAATCTAGACATTGGCACAATGTATCTTCCAAAGTTCTTGCTCATTCACAAACCCATCACCAAAGTTCATCGTAAAAAAATACAAAATGTAATAGAGATGAAGGCTTGTTTCAACTACTCTGATTTCATATCAAATCAATTTCACTCATTAATTTTTAATACGTTTTTACAATTTGATAGACAAGTTATGTGAGAACCTAAAATGGTTTTGTATAGGTACGGGTAAATGTCTAAGACGTCAGATGATATTCGTTTGATAGGTGAATCGAAATATGCTCTCAACCAACCGTTACACTAACTTTTACTCATTTCAAGTACTGCATTATATGTGGCAGTATCTCTAAAGAACTTTTATTCTGCTTTTAACGCTTAAAAGGTTTCTCATAAGTAATTAGAATTGACACCAATATTTGAATGTTAATGTTACTAGTATTGTGTTTTAATGACGTTTTAATTATTGATTTAACAGATATGTGACTCTGTCCGTCTGTGTCACCGTCCCTCTGTCTCTTTTCTCTCTGTCTGTGTCACCGTCCCTCTGTCTCTGTTTCTCTCCGTCCGTCTTTGTGTGTCACCGTCCCTCTGTCTCTGTTTCTCTCTGTCTGTGTCTGTCTGTGTCACCGTCTCTCTGTGTCTCTGTTTCTCTCTGTCTGTCTGTCTGTCTGTCTGTGTGTGTCACCGTCCCTCTGTATCTGTTTCTCTCTGTCTCTGTCTGTCTTTCTGTCTGTCTGTCTGTGTCACGTCCCTCTGTCTGTCGGTCTGTGTCTGTCTGTCTTTGTCTGTCTGTCTATGATTCTCTCTGTCTGTCTGTGTCACCGTCCCTCTGTCTCTGTTTCTCTCTGTCAGTCTGTGTGTGTCCCCGTCTCTTAGTATCTGTTTCTCTCTGTCTGTCTGTGTCACCGTCCCTCTGTCTGTCTGTCTGTGTCTGTATGTCTCTCTTTTTGTCTGTCTGTCTCTGTCTCTCTGTCTTTCTCTCCTTCTCTCTCTCTATCTACAGATTATCTTGTTTTCCTGGTATGTCATTTCAAAATGTCCTCCAAAGCAACCACGTTATGGTATTTGAACATAAGAGGTTTACAATTCAACACAATAGAATGATGTTTGTTCACGAAAACAGCGTTCCAGAAAGGGGTGGTATTTGGAATTGATAGAATAGTTCGGGTATCCGATTTATCACTCTCGATTTGGTTTCAGCCCGAGAGCAGTAGATAAGGAATTCGGCTTTGAAAGTTGACAAACGTATCTTATCACTTCAAGTTAGACTGGACCGGTCAACACTAAAGTAAAGGCGTTAACGTTGGACATGGATTACCTCAACAGATATATGGGGATACGACTTTATCAAAGTCGCCTAAAATGTCCAAACCTCTGCGAAAGATGCACTAATAATTTGCTCTTACTCTTAAAGAAATAAAGTATAATGATTACTTAAGAATTATTGTATTGTATTCGCTGGATGCAATTTTGTTTACAAACACCTTATCATCATTATCGGACTTGTCCTTATTTCGATTACACTTGGTTTCTCCTGCAACTTTGCAGAGAAGCTCCTGAAACAAAAATATAATTAGTGAAGTTTGCTTATCACTAATTTTCATTTTATCAACATATTTTAAAGGAATGAATCCCAAACATAGAAAGAAGGCATGGGTAGCTATGGTAGCTAAAACCAAAAATGAGAGAAAAGTATTATTCGTCGACTGGAGTAAGTCAAGTTTTCCATTCACCACATTCGTCGTATAAACAAAGCCTCGCCTAATCTTAGGTCACGCAGCAGTTACCTCCCTTCGATAAATTTCAAAGTAAAATGCCCAAACGGAGTGCATTTGCGGTGATTAAGAGCTACTTTTACATCGCTAACACGGAAACCCAACCCGACTTGCCGTGATGACCCACGTGTTTGGGGCGGGACGACAATCAATGTAGATCATATTTCGGGGTCAGGGAGTTAGTGCTCCATTCACGGTTATGTCTCGCCAGTCAGCGTGGAATTTAGAGTAAAACAATAAGATTGACGGTGGATGAAGTGACTGAGGAGTAGAAAAGATCGGGAGGCGCGTGTGAGGTGGAGACTTCATCTGGATCTGGTGTGCTTACTTTTATCTGTTTGATGGATTTCTATAACCTCTGATTGGAGTTTCCTACAGGTAAGCTTGTGTTCGATTTCATACGATCGCCAGTTACACGTTCATGATTGAGTACGCATCGCTTATAACAATATATTTGATAGAAATCATGCAATAACTAATATAACTAATTGAACCATGAAAATTTAATTTTACATATATATATATATATATATATATATATATATATATATATATATATATATATATGCCAACGAAGTTATTGTGTGTACATATGTAAAGATATATATATATATATATATATATATATATATACACATATATATGAAAACATAGTTGGCAGTAGAATGAGAGAGTGTGGAAGTGACTGAAAGTAGAATGGAGTAAGAGGGTCTTTAACGTGTATACTTCAGGGTCTAGATTTTCGAAGCTCTCTTAGCACTAATATAGTCGGTACTGTTTGATTTCATTCGAGATACACGTACGTGACGGAGTAAGAACCGCCTATAAGAGAAACTATATTGGTTGAAGTGACTGAGAAATAGAAAATAGTGAAAGGGGATTTGAGATTGGACACTAGATCTGTCGTTACTACTTTTACCTGTTTTGGATCTCTATAACCTCTAATTGCTGTTTCGTACAGGTAAGCTAAAGTTTTGTTTGATATAAGAGCTACTCGTATGGATCGCTGATGATAGAAACAACGCAATTACTGATATACATCCATGGATGTGACTACCTAATCTTACCAGATCAGGGTCAATTCAGTGACCTCATATAGAGTATTCTCCCTTGACCATAGTACCACTGACTTGAAGTTGAATTGAAATGCTCTTTTGCAGTACGTTGACACTATCTATCACTAGGGATTAGAATAATTCAAACCGTAACAGATTTTCTAATTAGTTGATATCATATGCATGTATTCATAATGTAACATTTTTCATAATGTCACTCAATATTTTATGACCAATTTACGAGGTAGATATTTACCACCTGATTTACTATGAGCATTTTTTTCTGTTATCTCTGTACTCATTACAAATATATCGATGTGATAAATAAATAAATAGATAGTAATAATAAATGATTAATGAGTATTTATATAGCTCCTCAAATGGAATATGCTCAAAGCGCTGTGCCAATCGTCCTGAGTTGATTAATGATAATATAGATAAGATGGAAAAAGATAGGTATGAACTACTCTTAGGAGATTTTTTATCAATCTTTTAACCGGGCAAAATCCACTACGACTATGGCCACCATTGAAACCTTTTCAACAAGACGTAGATGTAAATCTGCATTCAATCTCATTAAAATGAGATCGCAATTTTGCTGCACTGATTACATATATTATTGATCGTGCGGCAGTGCAGCAATATCATGATATCTTTTTGTGATTTTAATGAGATTGATCTGCCTTTAAATCCAATATGGTGTCATCATTGGTCGTTAGTTGAAACCGATGCTCGTAGGTTTCACCTCAATGCTTAGCCCGAATGGTTTCGCAGGCTTTCCTCCTCCAATGAAAATTTGATAGTTATTTCTAAAATAAATTCTTGTATAAACTATGTAGCTATAATGTATATACGTTTAATGAAATAATTTGATGACCCCACATAAGAGTTTCTTTGTTACAGTTTTTTGTCCAAAGATCACCCTAGCCCTCCTAAAAAGATATTTGAAAACTTGATTTATTATTCGATTGCCTCTGAAATACAGCATTGGATCAGTTTTTATAGTTATATGTACATGCTATTTTAACATATGGACACCACTCAGAAGTTAAAGTTCAAGAGTTTGACGTCATGAAAGAATGGCTAAAGTACCTTAGTTCAACTGCTAAGTAAACGAGCAAGTAGTATATTATAATGGTATCTTGTTTCATTTAAATTCACCATCGAGTAATTCCATGTACGTAATAAGTTTTTTTTATCAAACATGTGACATTTTACATCAACTTTGAAAAGCCATGTCAGAAATAGTGCAACATTCATTAGTATGCACATATCACCCAATCGAATATACCGATAAGAGACTTGCAGTCTAGTCCTTGAAGGGAAATTGTGTCTGTAATTTTATTTTTAACATTTGATATGATATCATATAAAAATGAGTCCTGAACCATATTTAATTGTTGAGGTAACTAGACTTGCCAAAATTGTCAAGATTTTAGAAGGTTCCTTCATTTATTTTAAACCTAGGGTCTGGTAGACAGACTATGCATATACACATATCAGAACCGTTTGCACTATATCTATTAATCTGTTTCAAAATTATGCAGTCACACGGGCAGTTGATTGATTTGATAAAAATGAAAAATTATTATACGCAATGATCATACTTTGATTGATACGCTGCACGTTGCAATTTGCAATATAGGGAGGACGTCTACACTTTTGCATCTGTGTGCGCGTTTTGACCTGCTAATGAGTATATTCTGGAAATGTTTCTATCAAAGTGTAGGTCGCGTCACTCAGTGGTGTTTTTAGGACACGGATACCATGGACTGTAAAATAAGTCATCCGGTAAAAATGACTCTAGGGCTTTGATAGGAGCCTAAATACGATAAATTGATATGTTAAGGGAGAATATTATATATTATGAAACTTTAACAATAGACATATCTATTTGCAGTCGCCAAAGTCACACCACCCATTAACTTATACTAACTTTTCAAATACTAGCCTCTCCAAGATGTCATTTTGTCGCTTTTGATAAGTATTTAGTATTATATATGAGTATTTGACGCGTGTCAGCAAAGGTACACCGTCCAATATTCGATCATAATCGCGACTTAATATCTTAATTCTATCATTATACTGAACCGATTAACTTTTAAATGATTTTTTCAATAGGCAGTTTTTTCGATAAGTTACACCATTGAAATCGTTTGAGTCTACAGCTTCACCGAGTTGTTTCGTTCTTAACATAACTCGATATTTCTTTGGAATGAATTTGACACTTTTTAAGGTTTTTCCGCTGGCTAAATTAGCAAACCAAACATAATCAAATCAATATATATTAGCACATTCAAAGTTAACCCGGAGGCCCCAGCTTAAGTATAGACTGGTATGAAAGTGCACAAAGGCCATCTATAGATTGTAATTAATCTTATAGGCAAAACAATGTTTGATTTATGGGCGTTGCAGAGGAGAAGTTGATATTGAATGCTTAAATCAATGTCAAGCAAAGGAACCAATTCGAGCAAAGGCAAATATGATCATTGATAATGGAAATTAAGTACCCTGTAGTCATTAAGTTATGGAGGAATATTGAATAATTCCTAACTTGAATTTCACTTGTAATGGCATCACATATATCTCAGACGACGTTTTGTTTTCGCATCATTGTCCTTTTCTTTACGGAATTACAGTTAGTGAGGGATGAAGTAATAACAGAGGAGAAAATCATTGTAAATGAACTTGTTGAAAATATCAAAATATCTTCAAAGTTTGTCGTAATTGTTTCCATGTATAACTTTGTTAAATGTGTTCACAATCTAAATGACATGTAATATGAAGAAATCGACATTGTGTTTAATAATATATTGACGGAATGTTTGCGCTAATTGTGACACGTACTCAGATAAGGTTTCTGTTAATTCACTTAGAAACTGGTTTGATAGTGATATGGTCTGTATATACCAAAATGCTTTCAAACAAACCGGGGCTATACAGGTATGTATTCACATGCGCGACATTACCAAGACCGAAACAGAACAGCGATAAAGGGATTGTAGTAGACAATGTAGGGCACTGCCTTGATTAATAAGTAATTGATTTGACAGAAACTACAATGGTTGGAATTTAACGTTGGTTAAACGTCTTACTTGACAATATTTTGTGGTTTTTGCTTAACCCTTGTAAAGATATAAGAGCACGTTAAATTCAGAATAACAGCCAGACGTGAATGAGTCAATATTAACTGTTTTGTACATAATGTCAATAATTTCTATAGCATCATATAACTTATAAATAAGAGATTTAGTCATTACTATCATACGATTGTCCAAACTTTGGTAAAGGAGTAGTATATTTTTCTAAAAAAAACAGTGACCTGTATATCTTTGTTTAAATGAAACGGTGTCCTCAAAGCAAATTCTCAGAGTGAAACCGAAGTAAGAAAGTCAACATTTTAAGTGAAAACCGAGTACGATTGTAACAATAAAAGTGAAAGCGTAGATAGTTATTCCCAAAAATATGTGAAACAAAAGGAAGGTTAAGTCAACCTAAAGGAAAACCAAAGACAACTCAGAAACCTAGATATAAAAGTTAACATTGTAAGTGAAACCAAATTAAGAATATCTATGCTATACATGTAGGTGTAACTAAATTAGTCAACACTTTGAGTGAAACCGAAATAATTTACTTCATTTACTAGGTGGGAGGGGGGGGGGTGTAAACTTTAAAAACAATTTTACCTTTATTTATAACAGGTGAGAGGAAGAGTAGTGTCAATAATATGATAAACTGTAATGTTCTTCACCATGCCTCAATTCAATGAGAATTTCAATATTTCATCTCATTTACAATGTTTTGAGAAATAGTGAAATTTTGACTGTAATTCATTATTTGTAACATTCAAACTTCAAAAGAATTACATGTGGTAAACTTATCAAACAATGGTATCAATAAAACATTAATTTATGCAGACAATAGAAATTGTCGTTTTCCATAAACACACGTGTATCGATTAGTAATTAGTTGATGAAATGAACAATTCCAAACACGTACTTCTGTCTGATTTACTAATACGGACCCGAAGATCCCTTCTGCTTATTCTCCAATTAACATTTATAAACTTTCATTTCATTTTATAAACTTCCTAATGGAGTAAGAAGCCACGATGTGTTATAGCTGCCAAAGAATATATTCATGTATGTTACAAAGTAATATCGCCTCGTTACAACACGTTCAATCTTGATGGCAAAATGAACAGTAGTCGATCCTATTGTTCGAAGAATTAATATTCTATGATTTGCTAGTTTCGTGTACTAGGACTATAAACTGTTCAGATTTATAGAAATTCCTAACACGTCACTCATTGACAACTCATGCGCTGCATGAAGATATGATACTCTCTATTCATTTTGATGACTTTTGATTATTTCATTTGAAAAGTTTGAAAAGCAATTATGTTTAAGTTAGCAAAATGAAGAATTAATGTCATAATTTCTTAGTTTTCAATTATGATTTAATGAGTTAGGCCTACTTTAAAAGACCCAAAAAAAATCTTTATAAATCGTGATTTTCATAGTTAACTGCTGACGACATTCGTAGGTTAATCCCATCTCAAACTCAAATCAAAGCCCAAGTTAAGCGTTGCGCAACAGATTTAAAATAATCAGTTTTATGTCAAACTGGTTATTCTATATCCGTTGTGCAACGCTAAATTTGGCCTATGCTCGAACCAAGCATGTGCCCTTATTGCTCCTGATACAGAATGCCTCTCAGAAATCACAGGTAAAATAACTCCAGAACATTTGATGATTCCATATCTGGTTGGTACCCTGTTCTACTAGACCAGACACAATCCTGAAATACCGACCATGTTAATCGGATCCAGTTCCTTCTCCGACTCTTATGTAATGTTAACATCCGGTCGAGATGTGCCTGTACCATTTACACGTGCTGACTGAAATTTCTCGTGCAAAACATCACAATCATACATTTATATATATTTACTCATATGCAATTGCATCTGAGCATCTAGCTTGTTGGTCGATCCATTCATGATCTGTATATTTTACATGAATATTTATGTTTGAATAAAATCAAATCCATTCAACAAAATAATAACAGCATGACATTATGTAGAAAATACAAATGAAATTCTTTGAAACCAGAATTTATATTTCTTTACTTATTTCCTATTTTATTAAAATCTCTCCAAAATATCACTGTTTTAAAAAAATTAAATGTGATGAGCTGCGAATGATTTTTTTAAAGAAGCTGTATGTATTGCTGATGGCAAACTCTGTACAGACATATTTCAGCACATGGTATAAAGGTTGCAGCTTCAGGTTTGAAGATGTCAGCGGTATGTTCATGAAGCTGCATGAGTTGTTTTTACCATTTCCCTTACCTTAAGAAAGGTAGGAATAATATTTCTCATTTTCATTTTAAGACATTCGCTTTATCGCACCAGTTCTCTTCAACAAAGATTGCAAACATCTGAAACATAATGTTTTATAACGTTGTATTAGGTTTTAAGATGATCGGGTACCGTAGTATCTCCTCTTTTCTTTTAAATGTTTTCTTATAGAAATGTATACATAACTAGCACATTCAACAAGAATTCTTTGCTGAAGCGAAGTATCTAAATAATAATTGCGTAAGCAATGTTAACATTTCAAAACTATAACCACAGTTTTATCCTTTTTATTTAGTGTTCTTTTGGTTTTAACTAGCTTGAAATTTTGGACAACACATTTTTCAATGGTTCCCTACATATCTTTGGAGAATAAAACCAAATACACTTTTGACTAAGAAAACAGAATGATAAAATAGCTTGCGAAATAGGCAATGTGAAGAAAAGACTTGTATGAGTACCTGTACCTATCATGTGACTGAACCAAGTATTTCATCCCGACATAAGCTGTTTACCTGTCACTCCCAGATGATTCTCGGTTCACGATCCTCTATTGTTTATCTATGTGTTTCACACCGATCTGTTGATATAGGTCATGTTGATATATATTCAGGTCCTTACTGGTCATTTGATAGCATTAGATGAGATAAATCTGTTGTTCATGAGGTGAGTTTGTGAAAAAGTTTAAGGCTTCAATATGTTGTTCGTGTTGTCTTCCATGTGTTCGCCACTGTTTCAGCTGTCACATATACTTTCAATGCTAAAACTACTACTACTGCTACTGCTATAACGAAGGCTTCTACACCCACTACCACCCCCTACCATTACTGCGACTGCTACGACGACTACTATTACTTCAAGTACTACTACTACTACTACTACTACTTCTTCTACTACTACTGCTACTACTTCTACTACTACTGGGGGCGGGATAGCGCAGTGGTTAGCGCGTTCGGCTTCGGATCAAGAGGTCCGTGGTTCGAATCCCGCCAGGGGCTCGGCAACTTTGTCTGCAGTAGAGAACTGTTCTACACGCAGTCTGGTTTGGGTGCAATGCTACACTGAATTTCAGCGCAGTAACCACCATGGTTTGCTAGTTACAGCCGATGCTCGCAGGTTTCACCGCAATGCATAGCCACAATGGTGTTGCGGGCTTTCTCCCTGCAATGATACTAGCAGCCGCGATATAAGTGAAATAATCTTGAAAACACCATATCATATCATATCACCTCACCTCACCTACTACTACTGCTACTACTACTACTACTATTAACACTACTGCAACCACGACCTTAACTACCACTACCTTTTATAAATACCAATACTATCACCGCTATCACTAACTTCCTTACTACTACTACTACTACTACTACTACTACTACCACTACTTCTACTACTATTGCTGCTGCTGATTCTTCTGCGACTACTACTATGTCAAGCACAACTACTGCTGTTACTATTACTGCTACTCTAATTTCTACTGCTACTACTACTACAACCACTATTTCTAATACTACAACAACTGCTACTAATTCTGCTCCTACTGCTACTTCTAACACAACAACAACAACTGCTACGACTTCTGCTACTACCAATTATACTAAAACAATTGCTTCTACTTCTGTTTCACTTAATACCACATGTATCTCCATTTCTACTGATTACCACGGCTACACAATACAATGCTTCTACCACTAACACGCCTTTATCAGCTGCTACTATAGCTTATCATCCTTTTTATCTTAATCTTAACCGTATCAGCCAGTATTTCCTTTACCGGAAATATTATATAAGCGCGATATATCAGTATTCCAGTACATAATGTTTAACACACTCAGCACGCATGGGCCTATTCGTTTCCCTTTTTTCATAATTACTTATGCCGATTCACCTCCCTTTTTTTAGAATCCACGGTAACTATATATATTATACGGGCAGTCCATAAAAAAAGTTAAAATTAGTATTCCTGCCATGGGCAGATTTAAAAAAGAAATCTTTCACGTCACTTTGATTTATGTGAAGTCAAGCACGGCATAATTTCACTCACACAAACACTTCTGTCTCGATAACAGCTAATCTTATATTTCGTTATGAAATTAGTGACGCAATACACTCGACATAAGCAGTAACAAAAGAATATTTTTTTATTAGAATTGACGAACACTTAGTCACGGACAAAACGTCTCTGTGACTGAATGCTTTAATGAAATCTAAAGTAAAGAATGACATATTGTAAAGCTACGACGACGACAACAACAGTTACTACAACTACTATTTCCACTTCTACTACTAGTGCTACTGCTACTACTTTTATCCTTCATCTGATACTACTGCCACTGCTAATATATATACGAATACCAATGCTACTACTTCTACTTCTAAGTCGGCTTAAAATTTTTCTACTACGACCACTTCTACTACTTATTCAACTATTATCACGTCTACTACTACTACTACCCCTTATACTGCTACTAGGGCTGTTGATACTACTACTACTACTACTACTACTACTACCCCTAATACTACTACTACTATTACTACTACTTCTGCTGCTACTACTACTGCTACTACTACGACGACTACTACTACTTTGTACGACTTCTACTACACATTTGTGCATATGATTGAATGTTTGAAGTTTGAAAATATCTTACTTTTGTATTCATCTAGTTAAAAGTACTGACTTCAAAATAATATATTGAAAAATGGCGAAGACATTCTTGTATTATCCAATGACTCTTGACAGGAGAAACTACAAGAAATCGAGTTCCTTGAAATCTTGAAGTTTCTTTTTTAAGAGGTTTTATCTCCCAAACAACATCATCCGTTTTCTCCAGTAGTGGATACAATGAATGAAAAATTATTTAAAAAGTTTCAGATTTAATAATACAATATTTTTTTGATAGTCCTTTGTTTTAAATCGCAGGTTAAACAACGAAAAATATTTGATTTCGGTGTCCGTTAAAGCATTGTTGACTGTTGAATTTGTTTCTAAACTTCACAAGGCTTTCATCGTTTTGTCTTCGGTCTGGATCGCGGGAATTCCGAACCTATTCATCTACAAGATATCCCTTTCCTTAGTCTTTGCCTATGACATCCCAATAATTAACTCAAAGCCAGCTGTTGTTTCACTCTAGGCTACATCTCACAGAGCATCAATCGTCGTGACCCTAGACAAGATCAGTTCCCATTGACTCCAACCTCGAACTTGGCGAGGTATGCCGTTCTCGTAAAACACTGTCAGAACTCTTGAGATGCCCCCTGCTGCCTGTCACTCTCTGCATTTCACTATTTCTCCGCGCTGTGAGGAGGTTGCAGTTAGGATGTACTACTCTCGTAATGACCGCTTCTGATACGGTAAGTAATATCGTTTTTCATGCCATTTTACACCGAGAGATTGATTTAATATTTCAAGCACTCATACAATAGTTTTCATAGTCTGTTGTTGACATAAACGTACATTTGCATAAACGTACTAGTTTATGATGCTTAAACGTCCAATAATGACATAATATATGAGGGCGATCGTTCCTGAAACGTGAATGTAAAGTGTACAAATGAAAATCATATTGATGCAACTGAAGTTCATTATCGGTGTTTGTGGTAGTTTGTATTATATACATGTATAGGTACACTTGTATTCGTCTTACTGGACCTTATCAATGTTCTCTCTGCAATGTATATTTGTCAGATTGTTCATGATACTGGTCTACCCTCACGGCGGGTATACCGTGGCTTGAACAGTTATAAACCACCTCAGGGTCCCAAATTCATTATAAATAGCAAAAATATTTACATTGCCCCTAGGCAAATTAACGTAATTTTTTATGGCAATAGCTGAGAGGTGGGAATTTTTTGTGGCGTATTTTGAAACCTGAAACTTCCGTGTGTTACTCATTTATTATCGAACTTAAATTTTGTACTAGATCGAATCCTTTTGTTTTGTGTTTTACATCATACGGGACGGGGAGGTATGTGTTATGATATCATGGAATTATTATTACAGACTTATTTACCATATGATTAAAAGTCTGATCTGATCTGCTTGTGAAGAAACTTCGGGTGTTTTTGATAGATTCCGACGTTTCGAATTCCCAAAAGATGATAGGTATATGAATTCTACATTCAACAGTAAATTCCATAGACAAATAGTACTACCGGTTGTCATAATAAAATTGTCAATGGTTGTTGAACACCTTCTATCGATGTATGATGGCCGTGTGGATGAGTTGTTGGCACACCCACTGCCGGTGTACTATTGTATTGAAGGTTCAAATACCATAGAGGACACGCCCAAAACACTATAAAAATATAATTTAGATAGAGTTATCAGAGAGATAGAGCTGGAACCTGTTCTCCTGGGTGAAAAGGCTAAATCGTTAATGTGTTCAACAGTTCCTGGCAAGCGTTTAGGTTTTAGACCATTCAACAAACCTGAATGGCTGATCTACCCACATGCCGGTGAAGCATGGTTCTCATCAAGGCCGGTCCAAGCATGGTTTTAATTATAGCAGCTCTGATACAATAAGAATTAGTCGGAAGGCGCCTGGTTCGTTACCTCTCAACCTCAACGGGCGTGTAGCGTAACCCCTGCAGACCTTGCTTAGACTTGCTTTCAGTCGTCAATAATGGGAATATTGTTTTCAAGGGATAATTTCGTTTTAGGTGTGTGTCTTTAACAATTCATACCAAATTTAAGATTCTGATTTGCTGGTGCTTTTTAAGAAAAGTTATGGATAGTCAACTTATTTTTAGCGTGTGATGGATAGATACAAACTTCATCAACAACTATCACATTCCCTTCAAACATGAACATACAATATTTTCCTAAAAAGCATTTCTAGATTTTGGTCAATTAATTTATTTCTGAGGTTCCTTTACATTATTTCATAAAAATTTTCGCTGTATATCACATGGTTCAGCCTTGCATTTTAAATAGTTATGTTTCGGGCTAGGGCTAATTCAAGCTTCTTTTATAGGCATTCTGGAAGTTGATGATATGAACGATAATGACAACTTCTTTATAGATAAGCAACTTCTTTATTCTGTGGATGCCACAATTTTTATGGATAAGCAACTTCTTTATTCTGTGGATGCCAAAATTTTTATGGATAAGCAACTTCTTTATTCTGTCGATGCCACAATTTTTATGGATAAGCAACTTCTTTATTCTGTGGATGCCAAAATTTTTATGGATAAGCAACTTCTTTATTCTGTGGATGCCACAATTTTTATAGATAAGCAACTTCTTTATTATGTGTAAGCAACTTCTTTATTCTGCGGATGCCACAATTTTTATTGATAAGCAACTTTTTGGCTTAAGAAGTTGCTTATCCATAAAAAATGTCCTGATCGTTCTAATTCAAGGTAAATGTTTTGGTTCGGAGCCTTTGAAGTATACGTGCCCGAGTTACGTGATGTACAATGTAGTCCTAATGAATGATTATACAATATGACGCTTTCATACAGTCTAGGTCTTCTTCCAAGTCTAGATTTACTTATACAAACTATGAAAAGAATATCGAAAAACATTTAGCGTTCCATTGTTTTCCAAAAATACTTTATTTTATTTAATGCAATTAATGGTTAAGGAGACTGTGAGAGAGTGTAGGCTAGCATGAAGCTTGAAGTATGTACAAGTGGATACCTGAGACTATCAGTGCAGCAATCACCGGAACCTCGGCCGCCATTCACTGACCCGTTAGACGTAACAGCAGCTCCAGAAACATATAATGGCAAATATCTGAAAATACAAAAATAATGATAACAGTTTTTAATTTTATGGGATTGAAGTTACCAACTTGACTTTAGTATTCATTGATAACTTTATTGTCATATTTAAAATGATTAAAAGGATATTACACAATTATAGACTGGTGATGAGGTGAATAACTGTTTTTATAGACCCGAGGAAAGCAATATTGACAGAGGACGAAGTCCGAGGTCAATATTGCTTTCCTCGGGTCTATGAAAAACAGGTATTGACCGAATTCACCAGTCCATAATTGTTTTATTATGTTTCGAAATAAAAACGAAAAGATAAGAAAAAAACTAGTCATGAACAGCAATTTGGATCAATTGTTTAACATGAAGGTCAAATGACGTCACGATAACAATAGGATGACGTCATGTAAAAACGGTTATGTCTATTTCAAGTCAATATCACTTTTGGTCGGACTCGGAGTGAAGTCAATATGTTTTTCTGTCGACTGACACGTGACCGCTTCTCAACAAATCGGATCGCCGGAAAAATAAGCTTACATAATAATTGGTGTTACACTGTCATGGTACTAGATTCGAATGACTGACAGAAGTTGGTTGTCTTAGTGGCCGAATATCACTTTCATTATTACAAACCCTTACAAGCATATATACCTATATTGCAGTAAGTCTGGAAAGCTTAAATATCATGTAACCTCAAGGGAGGTGGTTTTCAGAAAAAAAGGTTCTTTAAACAATTAAGAACAGACTCAAATACTTGACTTTGTGCACATTAACCAAGAAAAGCACTATTACACGTTTTCGTAAGGAAATAAAGAGATCTTAAATATGACAACAAATGTTACTAATTGCAAGACAATCCTTCATAATCAATTAAGGGTCTCCTAATACGAAGATCTAAGTTCGGTTCAACTACGCGAATCTATGTGCCTACCTCAAATGAAACATATAATGGCGTTAAAAAAACCAGAGAAATGTAACCGACTTCTTAAATGAATTTTGACATTTCTTTCTTAAACAATTCCTTATAGAGACTAAAAGAAAGTCAGTTTATATGCCTTACTTCTCAAGAAATGTAATCATCTACATGTACCTTGTGAAAAACGAGCAGTTCCTTTATGTAATATGAACATGTTTCCACATCATACCTTTGCTAAGCAACCATTGTCTTTACACGATTATGTATACCATGTAGTGTTTAACCACTGCGAATAACCGTACACCAGAAAGGGACAAATGGACAAATGTTTCTAAAGCGACATATATATACTGCTCAGCGTATACCGTTAATTCTTATTTCTCAAAATACGCTATAGAACTAAAATCATGAAAATGTTATTTTCTTGATTTTTATCATATTTTAAAGAAATAAAGTCAAGCTGTCTAAAAGAACACAACATTTAATCATGCTTCTACCATCATGAATACACCCGTCATCTCCTTCAAAACCTCAATCTAACGTCATGGCAAATGGACTTGATATTTGAAAGTCCTTCGAAGAAAGATTCGTTTGACACAAATGTCCTTTGTAATAGTAAACAGTAAAATAATCTATTGTTCCAATATCTATGTTCAGGTCTGGTTTAAGTTACTGCAATTTATTGCGTGTATGTATTGTAATTAGGATAGTTGTTTCTGTTAATCATAGTGAATTCGTTTACTTAACATCTTTCCTAAACAAATGCTATGATATCGACAGCAATATGTCTATGATGTCATGATGGTACATTCATCCTTGTATTGAATGATTTCTGTTCCTAAACCTACAACTAGTGCTTTTTAATTAGATGTGCTTTAATTGTCTCCCCTATTGCTTATTCCATGAAAGTTGAGCAGGAAAAGAAACGATATTGATCTTTACACCTGAGCAGTACATGCGTAATGTGTGTAACGCTTTGAGCCCTTCGTTTGTGGTGCGTTGTTTAGCCCGATATAACTATCCGCATTAGTTTATGGCGAGTGTATTGCAGTTTCTTCTTCTAATTTAACACTAATCAAAAGCTGTACATTTTTAACTCCGTCGAGGTTCTTAAACAATGGATTCTTGAGTTTTCCCCTTGCGACCCCCTCCCGTGAACCGATCCTCCCACAATAGCTACCCACCCTTTTCCTTCCATCCGAAGGTCATCGTCCTGATGAAAATACATAAATTTGCTTTTGGTTAGGCAATGCCCTTAAGCAGGTTCATGATGATTGATAATCGTTCATCTACGCAGAGGATAATAAAACCATTAGTTCAACACTAGTCAATAACTTAGACATTTTATAATGTCAATGTCAACAACATTTGTTTATTCAGATACTGTAAATATATTTCCTCGGGAACCAAAGCACAAACTATTTTTATCTTTATTTGGTTGGCAAGAACTATTCCTCAAGTAAGTATCATTATACGTCCACAAACTTAATTGAACTTTATGTTTTTATCTAAAAGCACTGAGAAAAGGATTTCATTTTCCTAAATGTTAATGTATCTCTTACGACAAACTATTTGTCATTTGTGGGAAACTTCCAATAAATGACGGTAATAAAACTTTGTTTGTCAATCGTGATGTGTTTGATAAATTTAGATTTATAACCGGTCGTAAATACCTTATCCGAATTGCGTGAAAATTTGGCTATCTTTCATTTTCACAGGGCTACAGGTAGACTTGCCTGTATATGTAATGTGTTACTAAGGCCTACTATGTGTATGATAATATGTAGGTCTGAATAATCCGTTTCTACGATATTATTCAAGATTTTTAATTTTGATCTAATAATTATTATGTTTTCTATCGGGATGATGATGATGATGCATGCCATATGACCTAAAATGAAAATCACTCGCCCATGCAATGGTGAATCCAGAGAGCTAAGGCGGTGCTTCGACTCCTCTTACGTTTTTCTTATAATTTGACCGTAATTAGGATTATTTAATTCCCTTTAATAAGTCACCCTCCCCTCCTAGGGGTATTTTTTTATTTGACATTGTTGATTTACATGTAGGTGTAACAAGATATTTTTATCTGTTTCCCAACGTTTCTGAACTATACATACATACATATATACATACACATATGTACAGCCCGTCTCTTCTAGGCATTCATGTTTTAGAAAACACCGGAACAAGATCCCTGTCCTTATGAAAATATACGAAGACATAAAAAATGGGCGTTTTTAAAAATACATTTATGTTTCAGCTTGAACTTTGACCGTCCCATATAAGCTCCACCCTTCATCTCGGACTCATAGACTTTGTCTCTTTTAAAACAAGTGCGAAATTTATTAAATTTCACGCAATTTGATGCTGATGTCAATCAATGTTTGAGAATATCAAATATCCCCTGAAAGAAAGATTCAGTATTTCAGATTTACTTTGAATCGATTTGCAAGTATGAACAAAGTTCAGTGAAATGTTGATAACCCTTCCATAAATCAAGAACAATTGACCTTTTGGATTCAACGCCCAGTCTTTATATGTTATCATGTGGAGTGACACTTCATTTTATAAGTTAATCTTGTTTATTCGTTAGCAAAACAAGTTATTCAAATATTGTAAAACAGCCCCATAGAAATGATTTGGTTTAGAGATTTAGTTACCGTATTCGACTTAATAACCGCCCACTCCCCTGTAAGCGCCCACCCACCACGTTTTTGACTGAGCAATATGCGTCCTGATTTAGCGCCCACCTCTCAACATTGCTTACCTTGCATGCTGATTCATTGAAGAAGGTTTTTCAGTCTTGCAATAAGTCTTTTACTTCCACTAAAGCGAAGAATACAGGGTATTTCAAGACCCCCAGCCACCACCAAAATGATAAAAGTTATAAAACCAATCGTATCGTAAGAAAACACTTTCAAGACTAAACTTGAGGACAATTTTTATCGTTTTAATTAGCGCCCCCTTTCACCAATTTTTTAAGTGCCCCGGGCGCTTATCACGTCGAACACGGTAATTGATTAAAGAGGCCATAGGAGATAGGGTATGATATAACAGTTAGACTTCTGCATATACCCCGCAGAACGGTCTCCTCAGTTATTCTGACGGTGCATCAATGGTCAGAATTGTTCTTCCTTTTTCAACACGAGTGTCGTCCTTTTGTTAGCAATGTATAACCCTTGTACCACAAAAACATCACCATTGTATCAGATTTATACCATCTATGTTTCACCCATGTGTTACCCATTTACCAGTTATGTATAACTCTCGTAAGAAAATTGTATCACCTTTGTACCAATCTTTTATCAACCTTATACCACCCACTTATCACCCTTGAGAAATACTTGTATCCACTGTGTATCACCCTTGTATCAGCAAGCATCAGCGTATCAAACTTGTACCCTTCTGGTATAAACTGTATAAAACTTGTACCCTTCTGATACACACTGTATCAACCTTGTACCCTTCTGATACACTCTGTACCAACCTTGACCCTTCTAATACACACTGTATCAAACTTTTACCCTTCTAATACACAGTATATCAACCTTGTATCCTTCTGATACACACTCTATCAACTTTGTACCCTTCTTAAACACACTGAATCAAAATTGTACCCTTTAGAATACACTATATCAACCTTGTAACCTTCTGACACACACTGTATCAACCTCGCACCACCAAGGCTGATTTCAATGTACCTTACAACATTTCCTGAGGGAAATATTGAGATCCCACGAAAAGGAAAATATATGCTAACTTTTGTAAGACAAGATTTTGTTAGGTTAAAAAGGATTCCTTCAATTGACATACAAAGTCAAATTTACATACGCCTCTATGTTCCCCTAAGTCAAATCGTTAAAATATGTTCACACAGAAATGACCATATGCAGTTTTTGTTTATAACACGATATGGTATTTCTTAGACGGATAACAATCAGAAGTCTTACCTTTAAAAGAAAATGGATTTTATGTAGCATAATCCTTTATACGCCAGCATTTAAAATACATTTTCATTGTTACACCCTGTTCAACTAAGCTGTTGTATTTGAAATTCGAGCAGAGTTCGAATTTTAATCAAATATAAATTCTCTGTGAGTCCATAAACTACCAGTAATCTCAACACCAGATGGCGCTTCTTAATGGTCCCCTGGTGGGTGTTTCCGGAACTAACGTGAACCTGAATGGACCACATCACAACAGTGTTGACACGGAAAGTCTATTTTGAACGCGACTGATCTCTTTAGGAAGGTTTAATGGCCTCATAATCTGTATAAGAGCCCAGCGTAGAAAGATCATGACCTTTTTGACCATTTACATGTGGTTAACGTGTAAAGCCGGAATGAAGGAGCCTTGGACTGACATCAGCAACACATTGGGTCAACACCATTTAGTCTGGCTCTCAGTCTGTGTAGAAAAAATCTACACCATCAGTAAAATTAAATATTCCAAAGGAACATTTCGGGGAAAATGTTCTATTTAAAAAAAATGTGAATACCAGCTCGACGATCTGCATCATTTTGATATTATAAACCCATTACAAAATACTTACGACTTCAATTAACTGATAAGTTTCATAAATTTAATAAAACTTTCTCCAAAATGCAAAAAAAATTCTAATATGTACGTATTTTCTATTTTAATCGAAAAACCGTCATACAATTAAGGTACAAGGCTAGAAATCTGTGTCCCATTTACATGTATATGACCATCGTTGTTTCTGAAGTAGCAAAGATTCCAAATTTTAGTTTAATCCATTGGCGCTCGTCATTGTCCGGATTTCGAACAAAAATCTCGTTATTATCCAATTTATGGTCACTGTATTTAACTGGTGAGCATTCAGAGGCTAATTTTCAGAATCGACAACTACTTTTCGGTCTAATGACACCATATATGAAATATGACATATTTGACCCAAACAAATTACTCTGTGCTCCTTTGACATAAGGGTGTGGACGAAATACTTTTTAAAATTTAATTTACAAAATCTTATATTCAAACGAATTTAAGAAAATAATACATATAGCCTTGGAGATCTTTCACTTTAAAACAGTTCTAGATGTGACTGTTATGGTTTGTGATCGAAAACCGGACAGTTAACAGAAGCTGGTACTCGCCCATGAAGTAAACATAAGTTTTGAAAGGGTTTTATTATAGATAAAACTATTGATATAAATTGATGGTACATGTATATGATAGGTCCTTTAACTACCATACATGTAAACTGGTAGAATTTCTACCAAATTAAAGAGCAAAGTATTTACTCAATTATAAAGGAAATGGGAAAATGACTTATACTTGGCATTTTGAATGTGCAAGCTCAATGAGATAATAATGATCTCAAAGCAGTAAATAAGATTTTGAATGTAAGAAAGACCATTCTGGTATGACAGATGCACTATGTCACTTTAATTTAAGTCAAAAAGACAGTTTCGTAATCGTTTATCAATCCTACTCTCTGAATGGCTGCTTCATGGCTGTGCATTTAGCCTCAACTTATTACTCAAAATTAATTTTCAAAGCAAAGAATTACACACTACATAGCAAAAATATATAAAGCATTTAATTATTTAAATGATATTTCTTTGACTCAATATAAGTCTAAATAGTCAAAGTTGTTTAAATGTTTTGAATTTCATTTTTTGTATTTCATTAAGAAGTTTATTGCACTTAACTTGGATGGAATTCTATAATAAGGGAGCTTTGATCTTCGTCTGGTCCTCTGGAGAAATTAAAAAGGCGTGTTCGGTTCATGTGTTGTCGTTATCAGAGCAAGATTGATTATAATTATAATTTAATGCGAAGTTGTCATGAAAACACGCAGAGAAGAACACGCCCTATCTGATTGGAATTCTGACCCTTGTCCTCTGTCAACGAATATAATGGAACTATGGGACTGTAGGACATATTTGATAGAAACGTGTGGGTAAGGTAACTCAAGGACCCTTGTCTTCTGTTAACGCATAGAATGGAACTATGGGACTATAGGACATATTTGATGGAAACGTGTGGGTAAGGTAACTCAAGGACCCTTGTCTTCTGTCAATGCATAGAATGTAGCTATGGGACTATAGGACATATTTGATGGAAACGTGTGGGTAAGGTAACTCAAGGACCCTTGTCCTCTGTCAATGCATAGAATGTAGCTATGGGACTATAGGACATATTTGATGGAAACGTGTGGGTAATGTAACTCAAGGACCCTTGTCCTCTGTCAACGCATATAATGGAACTCTGGGACTATATGACATATTTGATGGAAACGTGTGGGTAAGGTAACTCAAGGACCCTTGTCCTTTGTCAATGCATAGAATGTAGCTATGGGACTATAGGACATATTTGATGGAAACGTGTGGGTAATGTAACTCAAGGACCCTTGTCCTCTGTCAACGCATAGAATATAGCTATGGGACTGTAGGAAATATTTGATGGAAACGTGTGGGTATTGTAACTCTTATGAGAGCTTTTCAAAGTTTCTAAGTTGGATGACCATTTTCTTGTATGGACGAAATAGGTTTCAATTGGATATACATTTACATGGATTTGTGGTCTGAGATATGACTAAAACCAGCTCTGTTATTCATATTAGCTCAGATGACCATAAGAAAATGAACAAAGGAGAAAATGACTCGTCGTTACTTACAGAGAAATACTAAACATGCGATATAACCACTATCAAACATTGGACTTTATTGCACCGTGTCTGACCTACTTACCTGAAGCAGTGCTATCCATGGTTCGCTAGTTCCAGCCAATACTCGCAGCTTTCACCACAATGCCTAGCCAAAATGATGTTGCGGGCTTTCTCCCCGCAATAATGATAGCAGCCGTGATATAAATGAAATACTCTTTAAAGCGCCGTTAATCCCCAAATTACCTCAACTACTTGTTTGAAACGAGAACAGTCAAAGTCAGACACTGTAAACTTAAGAAATATAACTTTTATCATGCGATAAAACATTGCGAAACTTACAAACCCATATATCAATGTGATCTTGAGATTATTGACAGGCGCTCTTTACATTACAACGGGTTCACGTCGAGCACTGTGCTGCAGTGATGGACCACTCGTTCAAGGATCTAACACTGAGTGTATTACCCGCAATATCCCCCGGACATTGTTTGCTTTTGCTTGATGAAAGATAGTAGGAATCCCATTTGCATAACCAATGATATTTGTTTTATGCGGAGTATTCTGACAATGATAGATTAATCGCAGGATAACCTTTCGATGCATGGACTGATTTATTTCGAATAATGTTGTTATTCCTGTCTTTTCGAATAAATGATAAATCTTTACAGTATCCAGTCGGTGACGTTTTAATTTTATAAAAACGCGAATTTGGTCGAAAACCGGACACTTTACTATTCTGGCGCCAGTATTGAAAACATAACCAAATTCACACGTAGACAGAAACACAAATTTTAGTCTTGAGTTAGTTTTTAGAAATATTTATTTGTTGTATATTTGGCATTCGGGGATAAATATGTGAGTGAAATTTGGCAAGGCAAAACACGGAGTGTCCCTTTAAAGCGGGCACCAGTCCACTAACCCAATAGCGAAATCAATAGCGAGTCTGGGAACAATAGCTGAGGGTAGACTGATCACTTTAACTGTTGAAAAATCAAGTAATTGTATGAAGGGCTTTGATCATTCACCAGTAGCAACCTTAGCTTGTTGCTCTAGGAAAGAGAGGGAAGACATGCGATGTTTCTACAATAGTGTGTCATTACTAGAAAATGTTCCTGAATGCGAGATAAAAATCGGTCTGTTTTAGTGCATAAAACCTTGCGTGACTTAATTACATTTCTCTAACTACCTATTCATTATTCAATGACTTGATTAAATCTGTTTGGAGTCTGTTAACGTGATAATCTCTCTTTCGTGCGACAACTCAGTGCATATTATCTTTCGGCTTCGTGGATGATCGCTTTTGTCGGCCCATTCTGTTATATTTCGAAACCTAGTATAATAGTACTGATCCTTTAAGGACAGATCAAGCTTGGACACGTAAGTTTTTGAAAATACTGATATCTGAGGTTTCAAGAAACAACTTGAAAAAACACACCTTTGACGTTATGAAATAAAAAAATATCCCCATCAACATCCTCTCAAGGAGCATTTACTCTTTTTTAAATCATTTATTCCCTGAAGTTTATCTTCCATAAACATAAGTTTGTGATAGATGTATTACCTAAAGAGAATAAAAAACACCTCATTACTCAACCCGATCATCCGTAGTCGTAGAGGAAATAAAGTGTCAAGCTAAATCAACTTGCAGCCATTTTTGTGTGAACACCTTTGTTATCCTTTGAGGAAGGAAAATAGATTGCCATAGCGTAAAAAAATCATGGTACGTCCGTTTAAGAACTGCTTCAACTGATTAAAAAAAACCATTTGCTTGAAATTTTCAAAATGTATTTGCGTTTTAGTAAGATCGCTTTCTTTATCTATAAAATGTGCTACTGACCAAATATTAAAGAATCTTAGCTCATCTTGCCAAGGTTCAAAATTTCAAAGAAAGAGACAGGCCTGGGATGGTTTTGAATTATACGAGCTTGTCCAAAGACAGTATCTGATATACCTTTGTTTATCTGTTAATCCTTGCACACACTTCGGCTATTCTCTTCCTTGTAATCAACTCACGTTCTCTCTCTATTCGTGTTTTTGTGCACGTACACGTTTGTTATGAATAATACGGAAATTAGGCGATCGACAGAGAACATTTTTCATTCCAGAAAACATTAGATTTTGGGATGAATTGCACTGACGTATACAAAGTGACCAGGCTATTAAATTACATTTACTACATCTCAAGTATACGTATTTCACTTACGTCAACTCGTTAAGATGAATACCTTTAAGGAGTATTTTAGAAGTTGTAGTAATGAATAATGATAAATAATAATGACAATTTTGTTATTGCAACGAATGCGTAGTTCCGGTTGAACACTCAAATTAAGAAAATGCAATTTGGGAGATCATTCGGACATGCCATGGCTTAATCTTAAATTGTGGACATTTCTAAATCTATTGATAACCGGTTAGGATTTGAATAGATTTTCTACTTATTTAAGTCATAACAATTCTTATGTTTGAGAGTAGGAGTAAAGAAATAGTCCGGATAAATGTTTAAAGCAATGTTTTAGAGTAAGTTCATTTGTTGGTATTCGGCAGCACATGGATTAATGGCTTCCTGTCTAAAAACTCCAATGTGCGAGTTATTGACTTAACAGTCCATGTCAATATCAAGTACATACTTGTTTGTTTCCCAACATCAATCGTTATGGATACTGAAGGGCGAGAAATATGACTTCTTTAAGAGTTTAATAAATATTGTTTATTTGGAAACATACTTGCCTCACTAGTTGCCTGGCATCGAGACGATGACGGTTGATTGTTCAAATGAACATAAGCACCTTTCTTGCATTTTATGACAAATGGTCTCCTGAGTAAACAAACTTGTCAGATACCATTTGAATGTCGACGATTCGTGTTCTTGCCATCAAAACAGACACTTCTTGTATCGATCTGTTACTTACACTTAGCATGTTCTCGGTATAAACATGTTCTGAGAATTCCTTTAAAAGGACAGTTATATCCGGGGTTTTTAGTGAAAACGAAATTAACGGGGACATCCAAGTTTAAACATGTTTGTGATTAGTACATGATACCATAACCTCTTAAAACATGATACTGAGTTTAGTTCATTTAGATTTGACAAGTAGATAATTGGGAGCGCACACTCGGTGAATTTAAACAAGAATGATAAGTGATCCCCCTTGGTCACTGCTACGAGTTGAAAAGCCTTGCATATTACAAGGCATTGTTGATTACTTGAAATAAATCATTTTAAATGTGTGGATATTCTTTCCAAATATATATATTTTTTAATTTTTTATTTTGATACTGTTGTAAAATTATCAAAAGTACAGCGTCCTTTTTCATGTCATTTCCCCCAAACCAAGATGGCTGACTGGATGCCGATAGGTCAGGCTCTTTAAAGGTGAAGTTGGGAAGGTTTTCGATAAGCAACCTGGCACTGAACCCATATGCATAGAAGACGAAAGAAATACTGTCACTATCGCCATCTATTACGTTTTATATCAATCAATAAAAATTACAAGCTTCAACAGTCAAAGTATTTAACCAGTACGTGAACACGTGAACTGATCTTGATTAGATGGCAGTATCAACATTTATTACATCACATTTCGACAAAAAATGATTAATAGCAATAACACTTAAATGTTAAAAAATGTAAAGCTTGAAACATAAATTGATCTTGGAGTTAAGGAATGAAATTTTTTAGTGATTACGAGGACAAAAGCTGTTCAGTTGCCGAGCATATACATGAAGTTCGTATGCTTTTAAATCTGACATAATGTTAAGAGAGTTTCGCACAAGCTCACTATTTCCTCTCTTAGAGACGACCACTGAAAGAGAATTGACTACTTCATGAATTCTTTACTCTTTTCCTTCAAAATTCAAGAGGAAAGTTAGGTGTTCTACCCTATGTAATAAAGAATGTATGAAGTGTAGATACTTTTTTTTGCAGTTACAAGCATGTACGAGCAATTTGAAGAGTTAATGAGCTGTTTGAAGGATAAACTCGGACTGGTATTACATAATGCTCAGCATTAGCCGCATTAACAACTGCTTTGATTATTGTTGAAGATGGGTACCATGTACAATACAACAGTTGATTCAAGAGATACTTTTGAGTTGTTGGGGTTCTGATAACTTATGCAGTAGTATTCGGACGTGTGATTTTGACTTTAGTAAAGCAAACGGCAGATTTCTCTTCAATTTTCCTTGAAAACTATTTATTGTCATATATTTTGCTTTTCAAAATGAACTTATGAACTGTTTTCAATTTCCCGATCATTTATCGTATTTTTGCACGCACCGAAACGAAATAAATTTGCATGAAGGTGAATAATATATCGACATTGATTATTATTGACTTGACACACAATGTTATGTACATCACGCTTTTCTATCATCAGTTCTTTAACACACACAATGAAATAGACATCATAAAATTATCCACCTTTAATCAAATCGACATTTTGGCATGTCGCATTTCATGTTAAGCACTCTCACAACCTCAGGAGTACACTGTCACCGACATTAAGTGCAGTCATTCTTTTCTGCTGACCTCTAATGAAATGAAATAGACATCATAAAATTATCCACCTTTAATCAAATCGACATTTTGGCATGTCGCATTTCATGTTAAGCACTCTCACAACCTCAGGAGTACACTGTCACCGACATTAAGTGCAGTCATTCTTTTCTGCTGACCTCTAATCTTCATCAAGCAGGGGCTCACGACTCTCGGCAGGGAATAATGTTGCTAACGCATCGGTTCATGTCTTATCTGTCCCAGGAAGAGGCAGATGCGTGCAGGGCTAATGGGGGGTTTGTAGACTGTCACCAGTCTTTCTATAGATTTCACGATACACTGTAGTCGCCGTTTCTCAGTGTTGCTTTGTCTTGTTTGGAAACTTTGAATTTTGGGAACTGTTTTATTTCATATATTACTTTTCTGTCCACTGTTAAACACAACCTAGGGGGTATAAAGTTATCAATTGCCATGTTTGGGGGGGGGGGGGGAGGGGGAGGGGGAGGTTGTAGACTGTCACCAGTCTTTCTATAGGGTTCACGATACAATGTAGTCACCGTTTCTCAGTGTTGCTTTGTCTTTTTTTGGAAACTTTGAATTTTGGTAACTTGGTATTTCATATATTAACATTTCTGTCCACTGGTAAACACAACCTAGGGGGTATGAAGTTATCAATTGTCCTGTTGATTCTCTCCTCTACTATTCTCATCCGTTTTTAAGTTTGGTGAAAAGAGACGGAACCATGAAAACCATTTGGAAATAACAAATGTCGAAATGTTGAACACGTTTGGAAACAAAATGCAAAGTAAAGCATCTTAAAAAAACAATAGAATAACATGCACATGACGTAGAAAATATATGATTAATGATAGTTAATAAAAGGAAAGTGTTGATGAGTTGAATTCTCATATTCCTAAACCAACAACAGGTTAAGCGAACATTGAATTTGACACGTCACATTTTCTGAGGCTATCAACGAAATCAACAGGTGTCTAAGATTTTGTTTTATCGAAAAGAACTGATAGAATGCGAAATATTTTCTTTGAGATAATATTGTTGTTGTTGATCAAATATTTTAACGAGGGACAGGTTCATGATAAGCAAATAATCAAAATAAAATTTATTTCTGCATTGGATCCGATATGCTTGCAATTCTAAGGACTGAAGAGGCTAATTTTCTTCTTTGGAAGGGGTTGAGAGGTAGGGTTGGAGGATTGGGTGGGTTGGGGATATGGGGGTGACACAGGCACTGGTCAACAATAACCTTTATCTGTACTTTAAACTTATTTGTTTTCTGAACCCCACGGGCTTAGCATTTCTTTACCAATGCAGGTTACAGGGCAGGTTATTGAAAGCGTATTATCAATTAATTGCCCATTTTATCGCTTAATTAACGCAGTAGTATCAATTCTAGGATAAGAGAAGCTTTCTTTCTTTGTTTGCATTCCAAACAGTCAGCCGATCTTTGGTGCTGTTGTACTTGGAAGTTTTGGATGCTGGAAATGCAGGAAGAGGAAATATGTCAAGTAAAGTGTTTTATATAATTTTTTTAGACTTATTATCAATCATGACGTAGATGCTCAATTATTTACACGTCTTAATCAAACAATATGAACAAAACATAGCAATATCTTTATCGCCCATTGTTGTTTTTAGTGATAATCTTTATTTTGCATCGCATGTACTTGAAATCAAATGATAGAAGAGGTTTAGTCGTGTTTCTCTATGAACGATATATATCACAAGCATCCGTCACTCCTGTGCAGCGATTCTTAGATGTTCGGAATGACTAAATGGATAAAAAAAGATCATATCACGTTTTTGTTTTTAAAAATATCAGCCATATGAACAAATACTTATTTTAATAAACAGCAAAAAAACAAACAAACAACACAATGCCTGAGGATCAGAGAAAATACAATTCTCCGTAGGGAAAAAGAAAAGGAGGAGGGGATGGGGGCTGTTACTGCCATATCAAAATGTCAAAACTGTCACAGTTGAATATGAAGAATTAACATGATTTGTTCAGGTCAAGATAACAATGTAGACGAGAATGGGGATGATATTTCTCGTCATTTAAAAGGTTTTGAAGTTCAGAAGACTTTAAAGGATTGTTGTGATGTTACACTGAAAAGACATGTACTCTTAGATTTTCGTTGCATATGGTTTGGCATGGATACGAACCAAAATACCATACTTGTTATAAGATGAAAACATGTGTCCTGGTATAGAGAACACTAAAAGATTGCGTATTTGCGTACGTATCAATGAAAATCGAAAACCATCTTTTAATATTTAGCGGCCAAAGACAAACGTCCAAATTACATGCAAACTAGTTGAATAAACTATCAAACACTAGCTAATCCAATCTGTCTGCTTGTCAGATATAGAGAAGTTACGTTGACTAACTCCTAACTCTTTAACTCCTAACATTATCAAATATTTCGATGTGGTCACTTAACTAAACGATGAACATTAAATGAATTAATTCGATGTGTCGCTTTATACTTAAACGATTAATATCAAACGATTGTTTTCAACACGAGTCATTACTTATCTATGAAAAAACATCCTTTTTTAGCGGAAGTGACTCCGACAGGTCATCGAGTGTCACTTTATCTTAATTCTCAAAATAGTTCACTTTAAATGGATTTAGCAATATATTCGAATTGGTTTAATTCGCTACAAAAATGCATTTATTATCACCTACTCGATATTTCCCACAACGACCTAAGCTATGCAAGCGTAGAAAAAATTCAAATTGTGATAAACGATGTAACGCAGTCACAGAATTGATTCGCATGCGTCCAATAGCTGATTTCCCACACGCTGAGCCCATACTAGACAGATGTAAAGGTTACCTGGCTCCGCAATTATGTGTACACATCTCCTTCCGTGTACCCCACACTGTGTGCCATTCGCATGGGCTGCCAATCATATTGCACGAAAGCCAGGAGATAATCCACTTATATCCCTGCTCTACAATGCCAACATCGCTGATCTGTGAGTTACCCTGATACGTCACTGAGAACTTGGTATTCGTGAAGATAAACGGCCCGGCTACTGTCACACCTAGACTATTGTGTCTCTTAAATTCTAAATAGTCCGTATGATAGCTTGCATTCTGGGTGAAAAGCAATGTTATCCGTTTCCTTTCCACCAAGTGCTTTTCAGACTTATGGGCTGTATAAATTCGCCATTCAATCGTTACTTAGTATAAAACCTTTAAGTGAATTATGGTGACGTAGCTTATATGGCAATATGTTGATCATCTAGCGCTTTCTTTTTATTCATACACCATAATGTTGTTTTAAAGGAGATATAAAAAATACTTTAATTGTTTACGATGAAATCACATCGCGATCGAATTTCATAATTTTCATTTGATGACAAATGGCAAATGAGCTTTGTCATTATGACTCAGAGTCATTATCCCTACTATGACGTTTGTCAGAATTTGTGTTTTAAGCAGCAGCGAAGTGCTTGATTAATTTTCCCAGGTTCAAGACTTCCTTTTTATTAGAACCTTAAATTGTCTGTTTTTGCCTCTCGCCCGGGAATCACCAGCATAAGGCACTCGTGTCGAACTCAAAGAAGCATATTGAATTAAAAAATAGACTTTATATTTTCAATTTGACATTCAACCCAGTCCTTATGCGAAACTATTAAACCTATATTTGGAGTAACTCGTAGTTTTCTGATTTATACGTCGCAGTGGCCTTTGCACAGAAAATTACGGGAAATGCGACAAGGCCTATCTTAGCAAGTCATTGGGTTGGCGTAAGAATAGTCCAATTGTGGGAAGATGCTATGTATCCTTCAAGCAATAAATAACAAATGTTCATCGTACATCATTTTCTCGCTAGATATAACCAGTTGTATTATTAAGTATACATCTTTTATTTATCACTTGTTTGATCGTTAAATGGAAACTGTGTTTGTTGTTGTGCAATTTTAGCTACCGACGAACGCTTCATGAACATTCATAGCCAAGTGCTATTACGTGATACTTTTTATCAACACAAGATAAAATGATAATGTTTTCCGATACACTTTAAAATTCGTTTTGCTTCATACAGCTCGGTAGTATTAATTGTTAAAAATACTCATGTAAACATGTTTGCTATTATTCTTTGTAACACAATGCATGGGTCACAGGGATGTTTGCAAACTCGTGCTGGTGACTACAGTAAATAGATGCGTGCATCTCTCCACTAATTGATGTGATCGTGAAATGTATATATTATGTAAATGTAAAGTCATCTATATTCTTAATGATGCGTCTCTCTGATATACTGTCTGTGTTGAGCTCTCCTACCTTCCTAGCAAGAAGCATTAACTTATATAAACTCTTCAAAAAAAGGAAACTTGACATTCATGCGAAATTGATTTTTTCGAAACGGGTCAATTTTTTTCATGATACATACCTGTAATTTAAAGAAAGGCTTGCTCAAAAGTGTAAATTTACCAAAAACAATGGCCCAAAAAGTTTACGTTGTGTTCAGGGACGAAAACTAGCGATTCGTCCAAATGCATTTTCTGCCAAAGCACATGCAGCATAGGATCATGAAGGTTTACATGCAAACACGTCTGCTTTAGGGGTATAAAAAGCCATATCGGCCGCTGTTCATTCAGACTACACAACATCGGTACAGCGACTTGAAGAATGCAGGCAGACCAAGGGTGACTACTCGAGCCCAAGATCGGTACATCCGAATGCTCCACCTTCGGGAACGCACCAGGACAGCAACGTCAACAACAACGCAGATACCAGGCCTGCGTCGATTTTCCGACCAAACGGTACGCAACAGGCTGAGAGAGGCTGGACTTTTTCCACGACGACCGGTTCGACGTCCCGTTTTAACGCAACGTCATCTGGCGGAACGTCTCCAGTGGTGTTTACAGAGGATCTGATGGGCACGTACAAGGTGAAGAACCGTTCTCTTCACTGATGAGTCCCGTTTTCTGCTTCGACGAAGTGATGGACGAGCACGTGTATACCGACGTCGTGGAGAACGTTATGCTGCCAACTCTGTTCAGGAGGTTGTCCCATTTCGAGGTGGGAGTGTCATGGTGTGGGCCGGGACTCGTCACGGTGTTAGGACACCTCTTGTGCATGTTGTGGGTAACCTCACAGGAGTACGGTATAGGGACTCCTACAGCCTTACGGTCCTTAACTTATGTTTTTGAGTGTATTAAAAAAATTCACATCGGTCAGATCATCGGTTCAAGACGGTGAGACAATGCGACAGAGTTTGCTTTGACGTGCTGATGCAGTCTTAATTTACTTTATATCGGGTGTTCACGAGGCTCCGAGTATACTTTGTGCACGGGAGGATGAAGGGAATGAAGGCAACCAGACAGATAGGCAAGGTGTGAATGAACTTCTTTACTAGTCCGTGAACTATTTACTTAACAAAACCTCGATGAAGAATGAATTATCCAGAATCTTGTCAGTCTTAGCCGAAGGGTCAGATTGCCAAAAGGACTGAGGATCCGATGTCGTCCGGATCCAGTCTTAATTTACTTTATATCGGGTGTTCACGAGGCTCCGAGTATACTTTGTGCACGGGAAGATGAAGGGAATGAAGGCAACCAGACAGATAGGCAAGGTGTGAATGAACTTCTGTACTAGTCCGTGAACTATTTACTTAACAAAACCTCGACGAAGAATGAATTATCCAGAATCTTGTCAGTCTTAGCCGAAGGGTCAGATTGCCAAAAGGACTGAGGATCCGATGTCGTCCGGATCCAGTCTTAATTTACTTTATATCGGGTGTTCACGAGGCTCCGAGTATACTTTGTGCACGGGAAGATGAAGGGAATGAAGACAACCAGACAGATAGGCAAGGTGTGAATGACCGACCATTCAATCATATCGTTAGAGTTTACATTAAGTCCACTAGAACGTGGACTGGGCTATTGGAAGTTCAACTCGTCCTTACTCTATGAAAGGGACTACGTTAATATCGTCAAACAAACAATAAGCGATACGGTATGTGAATATAAAACTGTCGGTGATATAGATGATTTAGAAAATATTGAATTATCAGTACATGATCAACTCTTTTTTGAGATACTTAAAATGAATATAAGAACAAAAACGATCAGCTACTCCATTAAGAGAAAAAAAATATTAGAAAAGGAAGAAAAAACTTTAGAAATGCAAATACTTGAAATGGAAACAAGGTTTTCTAGCTTAGATCCCGAAGAAAATGATGACTTGTGCTTAAAAAAAGAAAAACTTGAACAAATAAGAACTGCTAAAATAAAGGGAGTAATATTTCGAAGTAAGGCTAAATGGTATGAAGAAGGAGAAAATAATGCTGAATATTTTATGAATTTGGAAAAGAGAAATTATATTAAAAAAAATATGAGTGAACTAATTACACAAAATGCTGTCCTCACCAAAAAAGAAGATATATTGAAAGAATCATCCGAGTTTTATGATAAATTTTACACTAGCAAACATTCAACTGCTTGGGAAAACGATTTAGATTTTTTTTTACGAATATAGGTATTAAACTCACAAATGATAAGCGGGATTTTTGTGAAACAAAACTTGTATTTGATGAATGTGCACGCGCTCTAAAGAACATGAAAAACCGAAAAAGCCCCGGCTCAGATGGTTTTACTGCAGAATTTTATAAATTCTTTTGGAAAGACATCGGTATTATTCTCTGGCGATCTATTCTATATTCATATCAAACTGGAACTTTGTCGGATTTTCAAAGGCAAGGTATAATTACCTGCATACCTAAAGACTCTCGCGACAGGCGCTACTTAAAGAATTGGCGTCCTATCATCCGCCGTAATCGCCTCCCGCCTGAAGGAGGTTTTGCCTGATGTAACAAGCGAAACTCAAACAGGATTCTTAAAAAATAGGTTTATAGGGGAAAATACTAGAATACTTTACGATTTAATGCATTATTGTGAACACAATGAAATACCTGGTCTTTTGGTTACGATTGATTTTGAAAAAGCATTTGATACAGTCGAGTGGGATTTCATAGATAAGACTTTGGAAGCATTCAACTTCGGCCTAGTTCTAAGAAATTGGGTTAAACTATTTCAAAAAGACAGCTGTAGCTCTTTAATTAATTCGGGCACATTTTCTAATTTCTTTAACCTAGGACGCGGTTGTCGACAAGGGGACCCAGTGGCCCCATATCTTTTTGTTGCATGTGTCGAAATTTTAGCTATTGCAATTAGGAGAAACAATAACATTAAGGGCATCACAATTAAAGGCAAGGAATATCTTATGTTTCAATACGCAGATGATACCAATTTTACTCTTGATGGATCAGAAAAGGGATTATCAGAACTCATCTATGTAATTAAAAAGTTCGCTACTGTCTCTGGTTTGAATCTTAACTGTGATAAAACCATAGCTGTATGGTTTGGCTCCAAGAGAAATTCTAATGAGCAACTTTGTCCCCATATACCACTTCGTTGGTCCAAAGAATCGTTCAAAATTCTCGGAATAACATTCTCTACCGACCTAAACGAAATTATTTCTTTGAACTTTGAGCAACAATTCTCCAAAATCAGGAAAATATTATTCTCTTGGTCGAATAGATCCTTAACTCTTCGAGGAAGAATTATAATTATTAAGTCTCAGATTATCCCCCTTTTTACACATCTTTTCATAGCGCTTCCCAACCCATCCAAACATTTTTTCAAACGTTTAAACTCTATCCTCTTTAAGTTTGTTTGGGGAGGGAAACGTGATAAAATCAAACGAAATATGTTGATCAACGATTATGCAAAAGGAGGGCTGAAAATGATCGATATAATTTCCTTTTGTAATTATATGAAGATAAAATGGATAAAGAGACTATTCAAAGGAAATGGACTATGGCAGTACCTAGCATTTGAATCATTGTCACAATATGGAAACATTGACTTGTTTAATTTTCAAAGAGAAAGACTGCAATTATATGCCAAAAACATTACAAACTGCTTTTGGAAAGATGTTGTAACGTGTTATACTTGTGTAATGAAAAATGAGATAACAACTTTTGACGAGTTTGAATCCCTTCCAATTCTCAATTTTATTCCATTTACTGATATGACCTTATTTATCTCATGGTATAGGGATGGATTGCGACGGATGAGGGATATCATATCTTTAAATGGTGATGTAAAGACTTTTGTAACGCTCAAAGAGGAATTTAATCACACATATCTGCATTGTTTCAGATTTCTGAAATACATACCGAAAAAATACTTTAATCTGAATAAGGCAACAGCTCATTTTGACGGAGGAGTGAATACGCACTATACTATATTTAAACAAATATGCATTTCTAATGATGATAAATTTGTCTACCCCCAGCTGTGTGCCAACAAAGCTCTTACCTTGGATAACCTACAAATGAAGTGGGAATCTAAGCTCAGTATCACTCTGCCTGAAAACTATTTACCAGATTGTTTTGCAGCAATAAACCTTACTACAATCGAAAATAAAGCAAGGAATTTCCAGTTTAAGTTTATCCATAGAATAGTCTCAACAAGATCCTTTTTATTTAAAGTCGGTATACATGTATGTCAGGACAATCTCTGTACCTTTTGCGGTAGAGAAATTGAAACATTCGAGCATTTATTTTATTCTTGTGAGAAAACTAAAACCTTATTTCGCAGTTAGAATCGTGGTACCTCTCAAGAACCAGAACCAGCCTTGATATTGATATTACAAAATTTCTACTCGGGGACCCAAAGGCAAATGTATAAATAAACCACATTTACATTATTACAAAAGAATATATCAATAAAACTAGATTTACTTCCAGTGTTTTAAACTTCAACAATCTGATTCATTGCATAAAATATCACTATCACTTAGAAAAGTAGATATTTTCGGAGGAAGACCCCAAATTTAAACAAAAATGGTCATGTCTTCTTTAAACATTGCACCGTGAGTTTCTTTCACTCTTGCCCTCTGTAACTGTCCACTATCTCCTGTCTATCTCTATCTCAGTCTGTTATCGTTCTTGTTACAACAATTTATCCTTCATATGTTGAAATCATACAATTTGTTTGTACCATTCTCTTGTAATAAAAAAATAAATAAAAAAACAATGGTGTGAATGAACTTCTGTACTAGTCCGCGAACTATTTACTTAACAAAACCTCGACGAAGAATGAATTATCCAGAATCTTGTCAGTCTTAGCCAAAGGGTCAGATTGCCAAAAGGACTGAGGATCCGATGTCGTCTGGATCCAGTCTTAATTTACTTTATATCGGGTGTTCACGAGGCTCCGAGTATACTTTGTGCACGGGAAGATGAAGGGAATGAAGGCAACCAGACAGATAGGCAAGGTGTGAATGAACTTCTGTACTAGTCCGCGAACTATTTACTTAACAAAACCTCGACGAAGAATGAATTATGAATAATGAAGGCGAACTAGTAAGAGTAATTGAGTACTAGTATCAAAATGATTGGAATTCAACGATAACTAGTCGATAGAATCTCGACAAAAAATAACTGATACCAGAATCTAGTCAGTCGAAACCAATGGTCAAGTGGCCCTTAGGCTCAAAGAGACAACTGATCAAGCTTGGACAGACAGGTCCAATATAAATATACATGAGATCGGGAACGACTCCTCTAGAAAAACATTGCGAGTCTCTGTCAACATACCAGGTCTTTATATACACAGAGGGAAATATCAAGTCAACTAGCTGTATCCAAATCGAGCTATCCTATCTCACACGTGTTCTCTGTTGCTACTTTGAGCTATAACTCCATGTATTTCTAAAATGTTTAAACCTAAGGTATTTTTGTCACCCCATACATGATTTCTTGTTGTGTTATTCACAACGAAGAATATCTAAGACCAATAGTTATTTTCTGTCACCCAAAACATGATTTCTTGTTGTGATGTTTTCAATCATGTATCTACAATACTATATATATATATATATATATATATATATATATATATATATATATATATATATATATATATATATATATATGTATTTTTTGTAATCCCAATAAATTATTTCTTCATCTTGTGATGATCGCAATCATTTATTTTTAATACCAATACGCACTTTTTGTCATCCCATTACATAATTTCTGGTTTTTATTTTCATTATCATATGTTTTTAAAACCAATATGTGTATTGTAATCCAATTACATGATTTCGTTTTCTTGTGATGTTCACTATCATGTACTTCCTGTAACAATACCTATTTTTGTCGTCCAATTACATGGTCTTTTCCACTTGTGATGTTCAATCATGTTTTTTGTATTACCAATACGTATTTCTGGTCATCACTGTACATGATGTTTTCTTTTTATTGTTCACAACCATGTATTTCTAATCTTAATGCTACAATCAGTTTTCAATCAATAGGACAATCCAGCAGATACAGGTTAGAGAACTATTTACGATAGCAAGTTGACCCATTTTGAAACTAACTATCACTGTCGATATGGGCTGTAACTGTCATATTTGGGCCCAAAAAATAGTCCCTTTGTATTTGTAAAATATGTCTTTTCAGAATTTAACTAAACAAACTTGATTATAACTTTTTTACCATAAAGTGTATTGGGTGCATACTGTCCCATGTTCAGGATATTTATCCGTAAGGCCACTTTTATCATTTTTATCTTAATCATAATCGTCCATGTCGGGATCTTGCTTTACACGTGCTATCCATGATGTATACCCCTTGGAGTGATAAGGCATACACCAAATACACCAGATGGTTTTTATGATTTGTAACCTTATATATGGGAACATCATTTCCTTCATTTGCACGTGTATATCATGATCTCCTACCCTTTTTGTCTGTAAGGTGATCATACGAATCTCTCTACAGCATCACGTGTACACATGTTCCTGTGGTTCCTTACCCTTTGTGGCTAAACAGTTTCAGTGCCAAATCTCGTTACAAATGTGATAAATCGTGTTTTATTCGATTCGTAGACGGAGGTTTCTTATCATAAGACGATTCTACGATATCATTTCAAATATGGTTTATTTTTGCTGCTTCACTTTTAAGATGTGTTCTCATACTCTGAATTTTAACTTAAAGATGAAACTGGTTTTAAAATAATTAATCTCTCATAATGAGGTGCTTTTTTCGTTTCCTTTTCGTTACAAAAGGAGCAAGTTTTAATGTCTATATTTGAAATGTAGACCACATTTTGACATGGCCCGTTTTCAATCGTCCGAAAACTTTTCACACTATCGACTTCTTCTCAAATATAGGGATTTCCCCTTAAATCTAAACAACATTCTTCTCCAAAACCAATTGACACAGAACAAACTTTTAAATATGAGCGTTGTGGGGTGTCAACCTTCTCTTCATTTGTCATTGTACTCGCGAACTATGTATCGTGATCGTGAAGTCGAGAAATATGAAGGCTGATGACCTACAGAGCCTTTACCTGTAATATCATTTTAATGTTCTTAAACTGAAACGGTAACTTACTTTTTAATGAGGATGATGTCTCCCATATTATCTATACGTGCATGTCATTGCGGGGTTAGAGAACGTCATAATTTGCCTCAAGACAAATATCTGAAGTAAATGGTAAACCAAAGGGCTTGATGGGGCTTAGAGTGATGTCGGCAAGGAATCTCTGCATGTCTTATTGTGTCAAGGGGAGGAATGTATGAAGAGTCACCTCACGTGTGTTTGACAAAAAATCACGCATATAAAACATTTGTTCTGGCACGTTTAAGGTACACATTACAAATGAGGTAGACCTCCCCGACACTCCACGCTACACTACACTTGACTACTGCAGTTAATGAAACTGGACATACACCAATATCAGGATATTTCAACAGGTTAATTTTCTTCAATGAAAAAATAAGTACTGAAAACGTTCAAGATGTGTTTTTTTTTTTGAAGATTGCCAAATATCAAAATAAATAATTTTTCTTCGGTAACCGGCAAACCGCCATCTAGGCAGTGCTATAACGTAACTCTCAATAAACCAAAATGGTTGACGAATCGTAGGGTAATCCGCATAAGACTTGTCACGTCTTATCAAGTATCGAGTTCATAAGAAGGTTATTGCCATAACAACGCTATGCAACTTGTAGTATGACTGCACTTTTCATGCACACCGATTATTTGCTATTCAAACGCTAGGAAACTTGTAGTTTGCACTGTTCATGCACACAAACCATCTGCTATTCCAACGCTATACAGCTTGTAGTATGACTTCTTTGTTCATGCATGTCCACCATTTACTTTTTCAACGCTATACAACGCGTAGTATGACTGCACTGTTCATGCATACCGACCATTTGCTATTCAAACGCTAGGCAACTTGTAGTTTGCACTGTTCATGCATGCCCACCATTTACTATTTCAACGCTATACAACTCGTGGTATGAATGCACTGTTCATGCATACCGACCATTTGCTATTTCAACGCTATACAACGCGTAGTATGACTGCTCTGTTCATGCATACCGACCATTTGCTATTCAAACGCTATGCAACTTGTAGTATGACTGCACTGTTCATGCATACCGACCATTTGCTATTCCAACGCTATGCAACTTGTAGTATGACTGCACTGTTCATGCATACCGACCATTTGCTATTCCAACGATATACAACACGTAGTATGACTGCACTATTCATGCATACCGACCATTTGCAGGAGCAGGACTGCTTGACGTAATTCTGCTCCAAGACTGTGAATTAGATAGGTGCCTTTTATACACTCGTGGCTCACATTTAGCACATCTCTATTTGTCTATGTAAACTTGTAAACTATGTAAAATAACATGGATAAAGGTAAGTTGTATTAAGACAAAAAATAATGACTATATTGTAGTCTTTACTAGACATGCAGATTAAGTTTATTAAAAGGCTCGGCCTTTTTAGTTCCTCTCTGTGACTCTATGCCACACCTCTCCATTGAATTCTAGTGTATTGAATTATTATTGTCATGTCACATACACATATCTCATTATGAAAATGAGTAATATCTAGTGAAGGACAGCTGACAGTATGTAATGAATGATGTTCCTGCCAATATGTGACACCTTCCCTTACGGTCTTGCTGGATATGATTTTCTCATAGATAACAGAATTAAAATTAAACAAATAATTACATTTCACATTACGATTCATACAAATCATATTGATGTTTCCTATGTTGGTTTTCTTCATTTTACATAACGATGTGCATGTCGTTATAACGTTTAGAATGACTAAAATACTTCTCTTATCAAGATTACTGCAATTACTCAGCTGGTATTTTTGTAAAAAAAAGCTTCAGATGTTTCACCACCTCGAAGGTTTATTTAACATTCCTCCGGCGTTGATACTAGACGTTGTGATCAATTTCAGAGACTCTTTTTAAAAGGAGGTGTTGACTTTGTACAAGAGCTGTGCAATTGCCACGTTTTATATATGGATTCTTTATATGTATAAGTAAATGTGGACAGTACCACAGGTAAATGTGTGTCAAAGGACAAATGGACAAAGTCTCCTTTGTGTTTTCATACTCTTAATGATTAGCGCTTATCCAATTACCATCCCTCCATAATGATAAAATTGCCTGTGCTAACGACCTTATATCGCACTAGCGAGTCAGCCTTTTCATCTTATTTCTACAAAAATACTCCGTTCGTGTTATGCTTTTAAAGAATTCTCATAGGAGCATTAATACAATGATTTCATTGGTACTATCAAGATTTATCACCTCATTCCAACTGATGCTGGGAACTATGACTGATTGTTTTATACACAGTACCTAACCGTATCGATCAGTTCTTCTGTGTCTGACCGTTAAAACAAGAATCATATGTTTTATTATACGTGACCTTTTTCTTTGACGTCGAGCGAACACTTTATGGTGATTGATTTGTCATAAACCGGTGATAAACCACGAAATATGATCAATTGGACATGGGTTCCAGAAATACAAAATAGTTCCGCCTTCTTAAAGGGGCAGTAGTACCCTTTTTCACAATTTATTTCTTCAGATTTTCTCCAATAATTATCCTTACTCAAACCAATCATCCGTAGTAGTAGAAGACATTATTAGATATTAAACAAAAACCACTTGTGGCTATTTTAGTATGAACACCTATTTATAATATGAGGTAGGAAAATTGATTCGCACAACCTTACTTAACATGACACGATCGTTTTGAAACTGCCTCTTTTGATTAAAATTATTCTCTTACCATTGGCAACATTTATTTTCGTTTTCGTGAGCTCATTTTTTTGTCTAAACTAACGTGCTACTGCAAATATGGTAAACGACGTACAACATGACATATACATAGAAGTGTTACTTCCCTCCTAGCCATTTAATATCATCTTTGTCTTGATGAATCTCATAATCAATTAATAATAGTCTAATTTTAGGGAAATTGTAAAACTCATTTTTCGGTATGCTCATTGTAGATTGAAAATTCAGATATCTTATTTTACAATTTATATAGGTTGCTCTATATGTTGACATTGCAAACCTAATCTGATCGAAATAAATAAGAGATTATTGATATATTTTGCTTGATTACGAAGGCATTCACATTGCAGCTGATATCTTTGTGACCTGTGTCCCGAATGACCTCAATTTACACCGCAAGGCATTAAATCATCCGTTAGCACAGCTTGGCGAGCACTCTGATTCGTTCTGTGTCTCTTGCGCCACTCTCTTGGGTTTCGTAAGATCTAAAAAAGCACATCAAAAGTTGAAATGTGAGAGAATGGCCTGATATTATGTCAATAACAATGACAGTACAACTTTTCAGTTTGTTTTGTCACATTAACTTCTAATGGACAGGTTACATATATGGTAACTGTACGTGACTGTTTTTGTAGGACGTCTGTTATTATTTTATGATGATTAATTTGATTAAGATAGATGATAGATGACGACTTATGATCGATGCATTAGTCGATTCACGCCAGGAGAGAATAAAAATAGTTACTATTTCGTTATATCTTTAGTTGTGAAATCACGAAAATCACGCCCATTTCATCATCGTCACGGTATATGCCTAGTGTGTACATGTCACTAAATTTATTTGTACATGAAAGAAACTTCAAAGATTGTCATGACTTGTGTGTCATATATACTAAAAGATTTATGTCATGGTCAAGGAAATAAGAATAAAGAAATCAATCTATAAAGTGATGTTATTAAGATGTAAAGTAAATTTGATAATCTCTATGAAAGTGGAATTGTATGTTATAGTTAATGTATTAATCAATTTTTTCATAATCATTTTTATCATGGAATAACTTCAGTTATTTTCATGTTTGTACATACAAAAAATGATTTTCTCTTACGGTCGAAGAAATACAAATAATCAAAACTCAATCAATTAAATTATATGAAATTAATTAAATTTAACATAATTATAAATGTGAAGTTGTGTCATAACACTCGTTATGTTTTGTATTTCAACTGATCACCGATTTCATAACCATGTCTGTGCATATTTTAATGATTAAACCTGTATAAAATTTTAATATATGACCAAAAACATGACATGAATGGTAATACAATAGATACAATGAAATGCTTTAAAGAACATTCAAATTTAGTTTAGAATTATTGTCTTTTTTTGTTCGTAGGTTTGACAGTTTGATAATATTAACTCATATTAACTCAACTTAAGACTCTACTTGCATGCTGATTGTTAAATGAAAGTTTAATGGATGCTCATTACATGTATCATTTCAAACATTGAATTTACCATGAATATTCAAAGTATTCGCTGCCTTTCATGGACACCATATTAGCATTCTTATATTGTTATCTCATTTTGTTGTTTCTGTAAACATATCTATATATACAGCTATAATCCTTTCAGTCCATATCCATGAAACCGGTGTAAGGAGCTATATCGAAACGTCGCAAATCTGTTAATAAAGAAGTTGAGTATCCATTAAATCGTGTGCCTCATTACTAATTCATCTTCTCGAATAACACTTAAAGAGTTTAATTCAAACTTAAACTCTCTATCTGACGTAGTGAAATTTAACTGAAATACTACCTGAAACAAAAGTTTACTGAAAAGGAAGAATTGAACACCAGTTTAGCTACATATGCTTTGACGAAACTTTCTTGACACGTAAACTGCTACTTTGAAGTTAAGAGAAGGTAATATACACATAGAATTTTATTTCTGATATAGTTTATATTTCATGTCCTAGTCAGTCAAGCTTAACCTACTGAACCTAACATTACCAATCTGAACCTTTCGTTAAAGTTGCAAAGAGACTTGCGGGCAGCATGTGACCTGAAGGCGAATTGTCAGATGTAGGAAGTTGAAATAGTTTTTTTCTTTGTCAAAACAGACATGCTCGTCTCAACATTTACTTGCTTGAACAAACGATGAGCTCAAACTCGATACGTTCTGCAAATAGTCTCACGATCTTCGGCCTAAAACTTTTTGTTCTAACGGCTCAAATAGAGAAATACTTCCAAATCACGTTTTGGCAACGACGATGTTTCTGTTTAGGGGAATATACTTGATGTTTTCGAAGGGAGAGTACAAATATAGAATGGACTAATAAAGCGTTATTCTGAAACAGTTCGTCCTCGGGAAAGATAACACAAAATTATCTGTCCAGGAGAGCATGTTTGATCTATGCTGTATTTACCTATCTTCTCCGTTGGTTCGGAACTGAAGAGCGGCCGGTATTTGCCGATGTTTGCCGATGACGCAAGCGTGAGCAGTCGATGTTTACCGAAGTAATAGCGCTAAACCTCTGTCACGGTCACGCTAGTTTTTCAGCGCAGTGTTGGGAGCTTAAGTCAGTGACATAGTGGACTGCAAGCTTAGCGTGCACATGTTTATTTCTGCACAGGATAGTATCGCTGTATGGAGCTCAGGCCAGAGTCGGTCAAACGCGTTCGGATAAGGTCGGTTTTTGGAATTGTTGGGGTAAGTTAATCAGTTTCGTGATTCTAATCTATACTTTATATTCATTTATGTGAGACACGTTTGATGTATACATACTGAATATATTCATGACATGAAAATAAAACTAACCGAGTGCTCCTATTTTGAATGTGAGTATTCTTAAAAATGATAGACAATTATCTTCTACCTTGGATTTTAGTTTAAATACGTTTTTCTTTTTGAAAATACATGATCATAATTTCTTCTGAATATTACATTAGAGATTCGTTGAAAAAATTAATCAAACGTGTTTTCCAAATATTGATCTCTTTAGTAATTCAATTTATGCATAGGTTCATTGCTTGTCGTTTGTGACAAATTGTATTCAAAATAATCATGTCCTCCAGTTTAAAGCTATATAAAATCCAAATAAGATGTTTTAAAAAAAAAAAATCATTTTTCAAATAAAGGTTAATATCTTTTGTGATATATGATCATTCAAGTGAAGGGGCTCTCGTGTGATTCTCACGCATATCTAGCTGCTATCTTAAAACACTTTCATTTCAAACAATATCATTTTCTCTGGTACACTTTTATAGACACCTTTGTGCCTAATGTGTCTATGACCAGGCATGTGTTTTATATGAAACCTCGTTGGCAGATAATACATTTGAGGCTATATTCGAAATCATTGTTGTTTTTAGCCATAGTATAATCATAGTAATCATTTACCCTCGTGTTGTCCGTTTATTTCGCATGTCTTGTGTTAAAAACGTACAGTTTTATCATTCATGGGCTTAACATCATCAAATCGACTCAAGAATCTTCCGCTCTATTCTTTCTATTCAACTTGGTGTGGATACTCTGTGGACTTCTTACCGATTTCCTTGACTGGCAGCCTTGCCTTCTTCATGATTTTTTAATTCTCCCAACTAGTAGATAAGTAGATCATGTGGATCTCGTTGTGAAGTGATCTTGCTATAAAGTGAATGACTTTAAACCTCAGAGAGAAAGTTGGATGGTTTTGGTTATATCAACAAATCGATTATGTGCTGAGATGAATGCTATGCTTTCAAAATCAATACCTTAACGTTTGACATATTGATATTTGCCAAGAAAACCAAGATTGTTTATGCATTAAATCAAATGTATGCCATAAGTACAGTGATAACTAGAGTTTAAGTTTGATATGTATTGTTTTAAATGGATTTATCGAATTGAAAAAAATCTAAAAGCTGTAGTTTCGAACGTACACTTTTTACGAATAACAACATCTTCAGTTTTGAGATTATGTTGTTTTTAAGAAGTTTTTGGATGGATTTTCAAAAACTGTTCATCATAAAGGCGTCGAGGACTTTGGAAAATCATAATCTTTTGGGTTTTAAGGGAAGATTATTTTGGAGGTAATAATCAAAATAATGCTGATAATGATCAAATTCTGCGTTTCGTCAGTTGGAAATGACTGTGTCTATTATGGTTGGTCTAAAGGTATAAGCAAAGGAAGAATTTTGTCACATCTTCATTTTCATTTTGAGTCAAACGTAGCGACTAATGACTGAGGTGGTTTCGAACTTATTCAACTAGTTTTATAAAGATATTTGTATTGATGTCTGTATCATTTGCTAAAAGCTTTACAGCGTAAATAATATTTTAAGAAAAATCAGTGTAACCTGGAAGTTGAGTGTGAATGTCAAATGCAATTATATATGATTCCGGAACTGCAAGGGTAATTTTCCAAATATGTATGTTATTATTGTTTTGCTAAGTTATGCTACTTATTCTGAATTCTCATAAGGGAAAACATTGCTACCATGAAAGCTTTAACAGATCAGGTTTTGAAGTCTATGCATTAGTTGAAATTTGAATTACTATTCGAAGCAAATGACAACATGACTGCACTTGTATTTTACAGTTATGAGATATGAGGCCCTCGTATATTTAGCACTATACTTTAGAATGTACTTTTTTGTCGTTGATAATATTTTTCATTAATGCCAATTGAAGTATTGTTGTACAGCAAATTATAATTTTAGATATCACACAGAGGTAGTTTATTTACAGATTTGTTTTACAATTATGCATTACAATGGTAAATATAACCAATGTAATAAATGAACAACATTAGAAACGAAGTGACGTTGCCTCGTTGTATTATTGTATTTTCATCCATTTAATAATGTATTTCATACCACTGTGGATAGTTTCAGGAAATAATTTAACCTGAACTAAGAATATAAGAGGATATTCTTGACTGCATCGGGTCACATTAAAATTCTAAAATTGTATTTCCCATGACTTCAATATCATGGAAGATTGTTGTCTTATCATCAATGTATTGATGTATACTGTGCGTGTTTTCAGGAAATAAATAACCCTAAACTTGAAATAGATAAGCTGGTATTTCTGTAATGCATTTGGTTACTTTTAGAACTGAAGGTGTTACGATATTACCTGAATGCATTGACTCACAGCGGGCATCGGTGATAGAATTGATGATATTCTCTGAACTATTGATTACACCTTAATGATCAGTGATATTTAAAAGTTGGTATATATATTCTTATATTAATAAGAACAGCACGATTTTCTTGAGAGCGACAGTCATATTGTGAACATCATGACGTCTCGGTTCCTCACACGACGAAGGAGGATGCATATGCACCGAAGCGTTGAGATTTTCACAATAAAGAAATTCTTATCCAGAAAATCTTGCTGCTGATATTGCTTAAAATGTCATTCCCTCAATACTCGTTACCTTGTTCAATATTCCTGTAAGATCGTATTCCCTGAGAGTTCAACATTGCTATAAAATGGTATTCCTTGAATTCATATCGCCTTATCAACTTTGCTTTAAGATGGTATTCCCTGAATGCATATCACCTTGTTCAACATTGCTATGGGATGGTATTACCTGAATGCATATCACCTTGTTCAACATTGCTATAAAATGGTATTCCCTGAATGCATATCACCTTATTCACCATTGTTATAAAATGGTATTCCCTGAATGCATATCACCTTATTCAACATTGCTATAAAATGGTATTCCTTGAATTCATATCGCCTTATCAACTTTGCTTTAAGATGGTATTCCCTGAATGCATATCACCTTGTTCAACATTGTTATAAAATGGTATTCCCTGAATGCATATCACCTTATTCAACATTGCTATAAAATGGTATTCCTTGAATTCATATCGCCTTATCAACTTTGCTTTAAGATGGTATTCCCTGAATGCATATCACCTTGTTCAACATTGTTATAAAATGGTATTCCCTGAATGCATATCACCTTATTCAACATTGCTATAAAATGGTATTCCTTGAATGCATGGGAATTATGTATCGGTGCGTTCAGTTAACCTCACATCTGACAGGTGCGCACTGTGAGTGACAGTGTATACATTTAGTGACACACTGGTAATTCATCTGCAGTGAGCCGATATGGCCCTTTTATGCTCTTTCGCTCAGTGTCATGACATGTTATTCACCATGTTTTGCATACGTAGTTTCATTTTTTTTACTATTTCTTCATCGTCCGATAAAATGTTTCTTAACGAGTCACGACTGTAACTAAAATAGAGTATAAGTGAAGTGAACTATTGGAGTTAATAATGATAATAGAAACAGACGCAGTTCTCAGCGTGTGCAATAAACGTTTTTAGCTTTATGAATTCATTATATCTTTACTGTTATATTTACTTTCTGTGAATTTGGAAAGTCACGAAACTGAACCTGTGACACTTAAGAAAAGTCCTTGAACTAAGTCATAATCAGAGTTAAACCAGTCTTATAAAACGTTTTCAGTATTTTCTGCCTAAATCATATCAGTCAGAAACCTTGGCTATACGAATAAATGGGAAAGTAGAGGAAAATAAGTCAAGTACGAATAAGATTAGGCCAACACGAGTTTGAACATGCGTAGTCGTTCATTAGGAGAAAAAACGACACTGTTATTTTAAGACTTTGATCATTACTTTCCGTTTATAAAATTTTGTTGTTATTAACGGTTTCGCAATCTATATCATGATGGTTTCGATATCATTTAGATTTTTACTTTGATCCACTTAGCATAAATGCGATTAATTAGTCAATAAACATGTCATTATTAAGTACTTCAGCCTTAGCCAGGTATTAACCATTACAGAATCTCTCCTGCATTGATAAAAAAATAATTAGGAGCATTCTCCCACATTTCCTCAAACGGCTGATCACTGGTGTCCCGATCCTACTTGACCCACTGTAGCCCTACACAGGGTCTTCTTACCCCACCTGGGGGATGAAGGCTGTCCTACAGCGAAATTATTGAATCTTAGAACCAGAGAAAGCGACCACCTGGACCATAGCATGACGCTCAGCATGTAGATGCTCTGTTGAGTGTCATGACCTAGCCAGATCTATTTCACGTCATGTTTGACCGAACCAATTTGTGATCGTGATTTGAATGAAACTGTATAATTGTAAAATGTGTTTTTCAGCTGTTAGTAGAAATTGTTTGCCGAAATGAACATGTCCGTATTTTCGATATTTACTGTGAAATATTTATGGAACGCGATACATGGTTTTTCCAAACAATTTGTTTTTAATTCAACAAAATAAAACGAGCAAGATTTAATGACAGGTTCTTCAGAAGAACGTACTCACCTTGTATTTTAAAAAGGTCCTGGTCACGTTCTTTTTTATTCTAGGTCTTTGCTCGAAAAAAACCCCATTCTTTCTGTTCATACTATTGTATGATGCTCTAAATCAAATGAAGAAATCAGCATTTCTACCCCTGATTTCATTTTGTTTGTTGTGATGATGAATATGTGGCTTATCACTCTATTAGCCTTTAGATCCCCCAGTACAAGCAAGTTAATATCTTATGGAAGCTAATGCCCCCAGAGGTTGCACCATTTGTTTAATTAAAAAATAAGATGTTTAGATTTATCTTTACAGACTATTGCCTGTTTTACAGGAATTATTTGAATAACATTATTCTTTAAATCTTAAATATTTAGTCAAGTTTAGTCAAACTTTTCTTACGTTAAACATGCTGGTCTTTTATTTATATTACTTGCAATGATATTACAAATAGAATCAGTTTTGAATTTGTATTTAGCCAAAATAACCATTTACATTCAAAGAGAAGGTCGATCTATCCCTATGAGTTTATTCAGCATCTTAAATATTGTCGCTGTTGTTAAAGTTTCATGTTTACATTACTTATAATTTGGTGTAAAAAAGTCATGGACGGCCACCCCTGCTGCTACCGGCCGGCGGTAATAAAGCCAGACTCTGATATAACCTGAACAGAAGATGGTCTCACAGTTTGTGTTGTCTAGGTTGATTAGTAATGGTCTGTATCGAGTAGAGAACAAATAGCCATCGTCTGACTGCCTCGCCAATTACGCATGCGCAGCTTTCGACCTACACTGTTGTTTAATAAGACCTGCGATTTCGTGTTGATATAACGCTTCTTATCGATCGAGATAGTTGATGTATAATGAACTTTTCTATGTATTAATCAAATGTTTCAGATTCTTTTATTACCTTTGTCTATACAGATAACTGTTTCATGAAATAAGATATTGGTATAGCATAGAGGAAATGGCTTACAATGTAGATACTCTAATGATTGTGTTTAAAGGCGCGGGTTCCTCACGACTATCATACATAAGGTCACATTATAATTATGCAAACGAAAATGAGGAAAATTGTTGATTGATAAGAAATATTAAATAGAAGAACAGACCAGTTGACTTTACTAATGTATTGAAAATGCCAATCTTGTTCAATGTGTTTGTTTTGTATAAACTGACGTCAAAGAGCATTTCATTAATTTGCGATCTCATCTCCAAATGCTTGTAGCCTATGGTAATGCACTGGACAGATGAAGAGCCGCCAGGAGTGTTATACGAGAGCGTCCTCATGTGATTACATTGACGGACATTAGGGAGGGGTACAGCGTGATTTCAATTTTATTTGCTCCGATGGGCGTGTTGTCAGCTAATAGGCTAGTACTGGTAACCCATTGACTGTCGAAGTTCTGTTCCATGTATGTGTATATTTAGGACGCCTGTATACAGTTTAAGCACTCTTTCAACAAGTAAGTGTATGATACTAATTTAAACTCATAGAGACCAATGAAATGACATTAAGAAAAGTGAACCTTTTAAAGAAATATTTTATTGACTAAAAGCGTAATAGTGACATATTAAAAGGCTCTTTATATAGTGGTTGAGGATTTGTAATAATGTTGTTGGTTGGGAATTCGAATAACCAATTCGACTTTTGATGATTATAAAAAATACTTGTTGATGACATCTAATATATGCAATAGCAAATTAAAGGTAGATGCTGATTAAAAGTTTTTCCATAATTGAATAGTCTATCGTAACTATCATATTAAAGTTGAACCCGATGATTCATACAAAGATTTTCTTTAAAAAATTATATATATATATATATATATATATATAGTTCTAATCTAAGAGTGTTATTCCGAAACATTCTAATGTCCTCAAATTGACGGACAATGAGAAGGAGTGCTGTTAATTGAGTTTTATTTGCTGGACACTGTAGTGGTTTAAATGTAAATGTCATTGCCGTTAGTAATCCGACTAACCCATTATCGTGTCTATGATGATTAAATTAACTTTTTGAATGACGAGGGATGTAATGTATTTGGCGAGTGCCTACTCCCTTGCTTGTTGCGATCAACAGCGTAAATTTTAGCGTCCTTGAGGTACATAAGTTGGTACTTTTGAGGTACTGTTCTGCAGGACCAATATTCCTCAGCTTGAAAACGTATCTGCATCGACACATGTATGTTAACTGTTAATGAAAGAACACAACGTTTAACAAGTGTTACTAACCGAAAAGAACCACCAATCGAAGTGAACTCTTCCTCGTTACCGCAGATGTAAGTAGCTTGAAACAAAATGCCACGTTTCTAGACTACCATTAAATTATGAAAATGAAAATTCATTGTAAAAAGATATAATCCTGAATAATTTTACTGGAACATAACAAGAACGTAATAAAATAAGCGTTTTCATATTGTCAAAGAGTAGGTCATACTGCTAGATGTTTTGCGCTTGAATTAATCCAAGAGAACTCTTGAATTTGAAGATGGAACACATAAGTAAATTCAAAGAGTTCTGAACAATGTTCCTTCTGAACGTGAGTGAAAGATTTGAATCAAATATCTGTTTAGAGATAAGGGTTTATATGGGTCACTATGTTTTTGCAATTAAAATGTTGTCAAACATGAATAAATGTTTCAAGATCCCCTCTTGTTACCGTTAGCTAGCTGTCTGCCTGTGCATGTTTAGTAAAGAACATTTCATGTGTTTTTTAAACAGGGTGAAGAACATGTAGTTGTGTTTTGAGAACAAGCCACTTTAATTGGGAATGTAAGAGTCTTGTCAGGTAGGGCGACTCATCAATCATTGTTCGTGCAGGTGAAATGGCGTTGTCTCCAACCCTGACAGAAAATGTAAAATTACGCAAACATGACTACTCCAGCCTTAGCTGCTGCCAACCCCTTGTTTAAATGTGACAAGATATACGATTATAATTCAACCCACTGCTAAAAGGGTGATTATATGAATATTTCATAATAGCTTTCATCATCTTGCTTTATGCATACCGCGTTTCCCGAATAACTACATTTGAAGTATTTTTGAGACTTTTAAGGATGAAGAAATTTCATAGTGCATTCACAAACAAGTTCAATCAATCAGGGCTGTTGAACCATAAGCCCTGTGCAATTTATTGCAATCCCATTGAAATAAGATCGAACCTTATACCACGCTGCGTTTCTATATGAGTACTGCTTCATAAGGGAAGTGTAAGGTGACCTTTGCAATCTAGCCAATCAGCGGCGAGAAAAGAATACCATCGGCAGGATTTGATATTCAAGCGGGTCTCTTACATTGTTTGCATTCATGGAAGCAGTACTCCAATATAGAGAGATAGGAGTGATTAGTTTGATCTGATTTCAAAGAGATTGAATTAAGTGGTATTAGACTTTGATTAATCTTCTTTCTATCAGGTCGAATATCTCAAGCAGACTTCCTACTATTATTCTTTAGTGATACATCTCGAATTCTTAATTTTACCGACACCGCTTCATACACCCGTTTTCCAACATTTGGTTTTTTTTCTGGAATACCCATATAAAACGTCGTTGTTCAGTTACGGAACTGCGTTGAATAGACTCAGCTGTGAAGACGGAAACCAGTTTGTGCTGGCATCGACTTATTGTTCACCAGATGTCGAAGGCCGTTAGAGTACATGTACGCTTGGGTATTGTAAACAGTTGCTTGGAAACAGTATTTAATCTTGTTGGTACTAAATATGGGTGGTCAGAACCGTTCGATCTCGTTTTATCACATTCGACTTACTCAAAGGGTAAAACAAATTTTTACCATTTGCCAACTGCTAGTTTATGCGTTTTAATTATTGTTACCATAATTAGGTTATTCAATGGGAGTACTTTAAGGAACCATTTACATCCTATGTGACAAATTTTCATGATGTATTATCAAAATCTTACCATATAATTATTTAGACGCAATAACCGATGGTGTTCTTTCCGTTTTGCCCACACGGCAATTTCAGGAAAAATAATTCAGTTATTCCTGCTTGAAAACATAATTTGATAATAAATAATGCTTTTCATTTACAAAAATACTCAAAACATGAACTTCACAAAGCATAACAACAGTTTCATCAATAAGACTTGAAACAAAGAGTCAAGTACTCAAATTTGACGGAGACACGAGACAAGATTGAAAATGAAGACATTTTGTTAAACGGTATCTCAACCACATATTTTAGTAGTTGTCAGAATAGCAATGGAATGCTCTTGGTAGTTTTCAATGGTTTTCAACGCGTTTCATCTGGAATAACTTGCCATTAAACAGAACAATATTCCTCAACGTCTCACCCTGTTACCATAGTGACGCAAGCTAACTTCCGGTGGCATTAAAACACATGCGTTCCATTGTGCTGCCGAGTTCTGGCAAATGTCAGGATGTATGAACGCAACATTATGGTTTGTCATAGGTACATAAATACTTAATCAAACAGTCAGCCTATCAAGAATAGAAAACGTGTTTATCTCAAAGGTTATCCTTTCAGTTTTAGTGTCCATTTCTTGTTAATCACCCCTGGTTTTGTAAAGCAAACAACATATTATATAATTACTGTACGGTGGCTTCTTTCTGCAATCGCGTATTTCGTGTCCGAATCCTTGAAGAAGTAGAGGTCGTGCAATCATAAATGTGAATTGGAAATCATAAACAGCTTTGAACCTCTGTAACTTCGCTTATAGCCTATGTAGCTATTTTCTATATACCACCTTCGTAAGTTGGCATCGAAACTTGCTAGTTCGAATAGCGCCTTCAATTTCGTTCAAATTTCGGTAACGCAAAGTTTCGTGGACAGTGATGGCTCGAATCGGGCATCATATATTTGTCATGAAATTCCTATTACCGTTTTAGTGTTATTTGCCCAAATTAACTCTCCAACTCTCATAATCACGGCCCAATCAAAAACGCAATTTTGTGTAGATTTTAAATGTATAATTACTCATATCCAAAATACTAACACATCATGTAAGGCCTATTTGTTTAAAATGCTGGCACAACACACAGGTATGGCCATTGATGTTCATAAAATGTTATGAAACGTACGCTAGCGTTATCAGCAGGTATTATTACACGGTCGCACGCCCTTCATGAGGGTCGGGATATAAAACAATTAACGTATTTATAACACCCTTCCGTACTTTTAATGACGATTTGGCGCTTATCCCATGTTTAAACAGAATGACTATACAGTACATCTGGTGCTACACATTCACTGGCTTCCATTTAAAATTTTCATAGAATAATGCTTCTCGTAAAATAATATATATATGCTTAAAATCATAATGATTAGTTATTTTCACTAAGTTATTTTTTTTTCCTTCTCCGCTTTAGGTCACAAGCTTTTGCGTTTTTCAATGTAAAAGTTTACTGAATATTTGTTCTGCTTTATGAACTTTTGTACTGCAGATGGCTATAGAAAATATTGCGTGAATTTTAGATCGTATTGAAATACGTGTCACGATACAACTGTCTGATCTATTTCGTACCGGAAAAGGGCGTCTGCAATGAGTTTCCGCAGCGAATGTTAATTGACAACAACTTAACTGGTTATCCATTTTAATGTTTGTATGAATTTAAATGAAAATAACTTAAATGGATCCAAGGGAATACATTTATGCCTTAGTTTGATGAATTAGATTATGCTTCTTGTGATATATTACTAAATTAAAACTCTAGTGCAATTATTGGTAAACTCACGAGGAAAAGCAACTTAGCACAATATCATAATCCTTCTATAAATGCAACAAAAGTACAAAACCTTGAGATAAAGCACCTCCACGAAATATACTTGTCCCTAAATCACTGAATCACTTAAACTGACGTTTTAACAATCAGTTTTGCACTTTAACAATCGAAAATCAGAATTGCTAAAAATTTTGGTTTTCCAGATGTTCCTTTTAATGTTTTCCAGCCACTAACGTCTCTCATTTGATAAAAAGTGTGACTTAGAAAAGTAAACCATGTCATTTCGTCATTTACATAACCCAGATGGTCGATGGAGTCAAAATATAAAACGTTCATAGATACATATTCATTTGCAAGATGTAGTTGGAGTCTTAAACGTTTTCATGAAGTGTCTTAGAGTAGTTAAATCAGTGATTAACCTTTTAATATTAACAATGTAATTGGTAATTTCTGAAAATTTCGCTGTCAGGATATATCCACTGAGCAGTCAAATGTCTCTGATTTCATCTCAACAGGGTCTTCCAGTACATGGGTGCATTCCGACCACTGGCATATGTCAGATATAAGGTCACTAAGAAATCGATAATGTTGGTCTGAAGCAAGCAGATATAGGTAAATATAGGCCCTCACGCAGACCAACTGTTGCCATGCGTTGTGGGATTGTCAAATATTCCAACATCCAGTACGTTTATATTCTCACAACACCTTGTCAATGGAAAACATGAACAATGGCAATTTTTTAAAATAGGATTTCCTTTACCCATTTTGTTTCCATTTTCAGAGGGTATTTACAATTTCCATCCGTATTTTTAAACAGTTTTTGGCTGGTTTTGTTTCAAACGTTGAATAGCAGAATGTATCCTACCTTTTGGTAACGTGACTTCGCGCACGCAGCAAGGTTTCCCGGTTTTGAATGCTTCGCATTGTTGTACAAAAAATCTACAAAATCTATGACTTCGACTCATTTTAAGCGACGGTTAATTTCTACATCCGTGGTATTAGTGTTTCCCCATATCATTTGAAAGAGTGACAATTTTGTTTTTGATGGTCAGTTTATTGAGATTCCGAGGCCTTGTTTACCAATATTTCCGAGAGCATCTCAAGATCTTTCAGTCAGGTATAACAATGATATCTAAATAATGTACCTGACCCCATAACCAACCTAACATTTTGTTTTGGAAAGTGTGTGTTTGCTAAAAGGGTACCATACGTCCATCATTAAGAAAGGGCTATGACACCGTTATCTCTCAACCTACAAGTCGACAAAGAGTCTATATCACCCACCCTCACATAAAAACCGATTTATCAACCCCATAGTACATATTCTCCTATCACTAGTCGTGTTTTAAGGTATATTCTGCCATCGCAAGTGAAGATTCTGATATTCGCTGTCAATAAACATTGATATATGCACATATCATTTAAGTAATCAGTGGTCGTTCAACACCGTGTCGCCTGAAGGTTGAGGGCGTCGCCACAATATGTTTACACAGAGTGATTGAAAGAAGTTTATAGCTGTTGCAAATTTTGCAATATTTCATGATCTTTTGCTGACTTTTATATTTTGCCGAGGATTCTCTGAATGATTAATAGTTGTATGTACATATGTCGTATTTCGTACCAATATTGAGAATGTATATATTCATATGTAGCGAAAACCTCAAATAACTTAATAACACTAGTTAGTTAGACGTAAGGCTTTTGCGAAGATTGCAGGATGTATATGTTATCATGTATAATGATATCTATCTTTTCTAAGTTGGATATAGCTGTCAACGCTTGAATGAATAAAATACATTTCAATTGCTGTATTCTGAAACAAGATTTAGATAAATTTATGTACTGGCACTCATGAAGATGTCCTGCTAAAGACTGGCAAATTATCCGAATTCAGTGACCCACTTAACATTATTATCTTTATCTTTAAAGGGTCAGTAGTACGTTTTCTAAAAAATCATATTTCTTCAAATGGTCTCCAATAGATATATGTTCATGCCAAATGCGTTATCATCAGAGAGCCAAGTACTTCACTAAACCCGGTCATCCGTAGTCGTAGGAGAAAGTATCAAGTATCAAGCGAAAATTAAACTGCGGCCATTTTAGTGTGAACACCTTTTAATCATTTAAGGTATGGATTCGCGTAGCATTAATGACCATGTTACTTTTGTTTTAGAATCTTTTCTGCTGATTATATGTTTGCTTTGCAATTGGTAATATTCTTGAGATCCCTCTGTTTACCGTGCTTTTGTCGCTTTAAGGAAGCTATTTGAACATAAAGAGAAACGACTGCCCACCAAAGATTAATATCTAAATCCGTATAGCTGAAATATCTTATAGAATTGATATATTATGTAAATTCGGGTCTCCTTTTTATGTTTATGTAAAATCATCGGACTGATACTTGTATGTTTTTTTTCCAGAATAGTTTTTTTAATATAATTCAGAACATCTTCAAAAATATAATATATATTCCTTGTGTATTCGCAAGGGTATACTATTCCAGTCACGAACATGAAGATGTAGACGAAACTTTGGAGATGTTATATTGAGATTAACGTAATCAATTATTGAAGATTGTTCCCAGCGGAAATTATCACAGTAAAACCTTCTAAATAGCCTGGCAACAATGGCAACAGCAATGTTTAATTTACTCATAAACATTGATCAGCCAAACAACACTCTTTAGTTCAAGTTCGTCCTTTTATTCAATAAACAGGATGAAAAAGAACTGCTGTTAAATAAGTAATATAGACGTTGATCAACTATCAACTAGTTTGCTTTAAAGGCACTAGTGCACGCTTTTACGGTTTAAATTGGCTATTTTAAGGTTTAAAAGGACTTATGCAATCACTTAAGCTTTCTATCGATGCAATGAAATACTTTAAATTCTTTACAATTGACCTGCAATCAACAATGAAAAAAATTGTACATTTGGACATATAACAAATCTTAGGTTAGCTGTGCACAAAACGGATAAATTATAGACAGTTGAAAGCGGATGAACTATTATTATGTGCAGCTGTTGAATTTACCTAAACTCTGAACTGAGAGCAAATACTGAATTATGTCTTAATGAAAGCAATGTTGTTAATAAACCGATTTAATAACACAGCATTAGCATTGCTATTAGATTGACCAAAGCGGCTGCCGTTTCCGCTTTTTTGGTTATAAGCAAAATCTTAATATTTCCGATATCGTAGTTCATGCGGATTTATTGTAACGTAACATTAAATACTTCCGGTCTTTAAAAATCAACTTTACTACCTGAATACGTAAATATTCGTTAAATAACTTACGAGGTAGATTACTTGAGTGAGGATCTTGAATAATATCGAGAGATATGCAGTATCTGTGCATTCGTTGTGTTAAAGAAATATTGGCGTGCACTAGTGCGTTTAAGAAGAAAATGATTTTTATGGATTATCAACTTCTTTATTCTACTGTTTCGACGTTTTGGTATAGCTTCTTATACCAATTTCAAGTAGAATAAAGAAGTTGATAATCCATAAAAGCCTTGTCTTTTTTATACTGACAACTTCTTCAATGCCAGTCAAACAGCTTAGTTTGCTTTAATCATGCAAAAAAACCCACAGCTATTAACATAATATGAGGTCGTCAAAATTGTCCACACTTGGATTTCTTACTAAATCAGAAAAGTCGTAATTCAGTTCAGTCTCAGTTCTGCAGTCCCCGTTAGACCATATTATATGATATTTGTACTAAGATACAGTAGTAAGTGAACAAACTTTTGGTAAGCAAGACCAAAGTTAGTAATGAAAAATAGTGGTCATAGAGTAATTTTTAGTCTCTATATTTTGTGATGTTAAGTCGTATTAGATTTATATTTTCCCTTTGTTTTTCGGTAATCGCTATAACGGTTTCCCAGTGTAGGCTCATTTGTAAAATCACATAGTCTTTGCATTATAAATATCTTATCAATAGAATGCCTCGTATAGTTATTTCATAACCTCTTTTTTACTTCAGGAATGCTTCTATGACAGTTGGTTCACCATTTGTTTGTAACTCATGATAAATACACAATGTCTCCCACTTCCAAAATTACGAATGTCACCAAATCTGATTTTTAGTCACTCACCATCTTTATGAATGTCTCTTAATAAGAATTTGCCTTGTAAGTCAGTTTGTAACTGATAGTTAATTCATAATTTGTCAACTACCAACTAACTAAATGATTCACTCTTAATCTGATGTTTCCTTGTTAGTCAGTTTTTAACTCATAGTTAATTCATCATTTGTCACTACCAACTAAATGAATGTCTCTTAATCTGATGTTACCTTGTAAGTCAGTTGTTAACTGATAGTTAATTCCTAATGTGTCAAATACCAACTTTATGAATGTCTCTAAATCAGATTTTTTTTGTTCGTCAGTTTTAACCGATAATTAATTCAAAATATCTGACACTAACGAACTTCTTGAATGTCTTAAAACAGTTTGTTTCTTGTAAATAGGTATTTTTAACCGCTGATGAGTTCTCCATTTCTTATACTTACATAACCCAATGAACGCTCTTCAACAGAATGTTTCTTGTAACTGTAGGTTCATTTCGTAAAGTGCGCACAGGTGTTTGGGTAAAGTAACCTGACTTCAAACAGAAGAATTTGAACGTTTTTGACATTGTCTCCATTCCAAGAAGAAAACATACCGTCTTCACGTCCATAGACAAACGTACGGCGACCCTGAATTACCAAGTTTTGTCAGAATGCATATAAACAGAACGGTTGTTTATTTCCGATGTTCTGTCAATGACAAAGATTTGTAGAAATTCGATTCACAGGGGCCTCCGTGCGTCGTGGGAACTGAAACAAACGGTGTATTTATTCTTCTAACGCGCGATGCATACCCGACACCGAGACGATAACGCAGGGGAGATTCCAGGAAAAGTGCGAACATACCCTGTGAGCGAAGCGGCGTTCTGATATTTGATTTGGGGAGGAAAAGGGGGGAACTGGCCGGAGTATCATGAACTCGATGAAATTATTGTAGTCCCGACTGTGTATGAACACAAACAGAGATAATTCCCTCGGCTAAGCCGGGTTAGATGTGAATTCTCTCTGTTTGTTTATGTTTCCGTATTCGGTGTCTGAAGGTCGAGTAATTCGGTGATAAATCGTTCAAAGTGATGTTTCACTTGGTTCACCTGCGAATAATATGCTCGCCTACTTGTCTACTTTTACGGTCCCAGGACATGCTATGAACTCAATAATACAGAAATTTAAATAAACTGATCCATTTCACCTAGCAAAAATCTCTTCTCGTATCACTGCTTATCACGGGACATTGTTTATTTAAGAAACAGAAATAATTTAAATATTTAAATAAAATAACTTTTATTTTAAACGATTTTTTCGTTCTGATCACCATGGTATATAAAGCTCCTAAATCTATGAATGTTTGATTTTGTCAATGGCAATGTGATATAGTAAACTAGAATATTATAACATAATTGAATAAGGATTTCGAGAAATCATCTAACAGTAAACAATTGTTTTTGTTTCAACAGAGTTTAATGCCATTGCACTCAGTGACCTCCATGAACGTTCAGATCCTGTAAACAATGTAAGCATGTCAGCAAGACACATTTTAGACTAGACACATTTATCTCCCCTGAACTTAGCGTGAGCTTTATTCTTTTATGGGTAAGGGTCATCTTTGAGCACCAATGGTTAAAGAGCAACAAGGTGCAAAGTGTTAGGGCAAATCTCCATTCAAATCCATTTGATATCAAGATTTATGTTAAAGATATTCTCTTCTCACAGTATTATTCGAGTTTTACCTGGTAGCCGCTGTTACTAGCACTTTCTGAACTAGAAATACCGAATCCTGCCAGTTCACATTGTTCGCGGTGTGTATCCTTCTTTTATCATTGAGTGTTCGCGAGCGCTCGCGAAGATCCCGGGAAATTCTGTGTTACTGAACGCAGGGCTGGTTGATGGCACTCAAGGCAATCGTGCAATCAGCGACGTTATCTAAACGTTGAAAACTGTAGAACTGTAAAACTGTAGAACAATGTCCGATACGTACATATTTATTCAGTCAATCGGAAGAATAACGCTATATTTGGTTCGCTTAGTTAAGGGACTGTAACTATGTTGTAATTCATCATCGCTTGGGACTTTGATAGAATCGCGGATATGGGGGTAACTATAAGACTAACAGAGGTTACGTGTGAAATAATGAATATATATCCTAACTGGGAACTATAAAGATCTTTGAGACGAGACGAACCAACTCAAACTGTGTGTATGAAGTCCAATATCTGAAGTCAATGTAATAGATGACACTAAAATGATAGTATCATCCGATACGCTTGAAAACGGTGCTAGGATACACCACTAAATCGCAATTCTATGAATAAAGAAGTCATCCGTAAAATCTAGTACATTACTGTATTTCATTGTATCATATTTATAAGGCTAAATTTGGGGGGAGGGGGTCAGGGGGTTCAACCATGCGCATCCCCCCACCCCCCACTCTTTGTAATTTTTTAGAAAAAAAATGTTAAATGGGTGATCCTCGAGAGAACCCCCTTTTCCAATAGGAGAACCCTCCACACACCACACACACCCCCTATCAAATTTCCTGGATCCGCCAATGCAAACTCCAATTAAGATTATGTACAAACAACGAAGTGCAAGTGTTAGCGTGTCAGGGTCAACAGGATGTTACTGTGACGATGACTCGCAATGTTAGACTAGTGAACTCGGAACTCCGATATCTTTAACCACAAGGATGGAAGTTACGATATGTACGCTGAGTTCAGAGTTCGGAACTTAAAGTGAACCACAAGGATGAAAATCATTGTCAGAGTATGAACCCATTACTTATAGATATTTGAAACTTGATATTTATATAGGGTACGGGTGCATGAGGGTATGTAATTCAAGTAACGTACTGTTTGACTGTATAACGCGTACGTACACGAACTTGACGACAGATATTGGAAAATGTATTGTTATGTATAACTTCCTTGCTTTTGGTAGTGATTGTTGCATTAGGGCCTCTTTGTTAAAGTGGTTTTCTTTTTGACTTTTTACTGTACTCGTAATTTATGACAAATATTGGGAAATTGATAGTTATATAGGACACACTAATTTTTGGTAGTGATTGTTGCATTAGGGTCTCTTTATAAAAGTGACAAACGGTATGAATTTATACTATAACTCTAAAATATATTGATATTGGAAAAATTATAGTTATAAAGGAAATCCTACTTTTGGTAGTGATTGTTGCATTAGGGTCTTTTTGTTAAAGTCACGTACTGTTTCACTTTATATTGACTCCAAATTTACGACAAATATTGGAAAATTGATAGTTATGTATAACCCCTTTCTTTTGGTAGTGATTGTTGCATTAGGGATTCTTTGTAAAATTATGTTCTGTTTCACTTTATACTGTACTCAAAATTTACGACAAATATTAGAAAATTGATAGTTATGAATAACCTCTTACTTTTGGTAGGGATTGTTGCATGAGGGTTTCTTTGTAAAATTATGTACTGTTTCACTTTATACTGTACTCAAAATTTACGACAAATATTAGAAAATTGATAGTTATGAATAACCTCTTACTTTTGGTAGGGATTGTTGCATGAGGGTTTCTTTGTAAAATTATGTACTGTTTCACTTTATACTGTACTCGAAAATTTATTAAAATTGGAAAATTTATAGATATGTGGAACGCTCTAATGATTGGTAGTGCTTGCAGCATTAGCATCATAATAGTACAAGTGACGTACTCCTTTCCTTATAATTGAAATTTACCACAGATATCGATCAAATAAAGAGTGATGTAGGGCCCAATGCCTAAGGCAATAATTACAAAGAGAGGGTCTCATTACTCGAAGGGACGTGCATCACTTTAAACTGGACTTTAAGTGACCACACATATTGAAATAGATTCGTAGATGTCTAAAGTTGATGCTTACTGCTTTGTACTCATGTTGACAAGTTCTTTATTGATGTACTATTTGAACTTAAGCCCCACAGCTACTTGACGCGAACTATCATCGATTCGTCATAATCAAACTATATGATGATAAAAGTTTAATTCTATTAATTTCAACTTTAGTTGTAGTAATATTCTCAATCAACGTTTTGAAAGATGCTCTCTGTGTAGGCTTACGTTAAATACTTTACATTTCGTTTTTTATTGTTCTTAAAACTGAGTTATTAGTGAGCCAATTTAGCTATTGTACTCATATGACCTTCCTCTCTGACATTGACTGATACTTAGTGTGTTAATATAATTCACTGTAGTCTTCTTTTAAGCAACTAGACCTCAGAAGGTCAATTTCTTAACTTTTTGAAAAATGAAATGAGTCACTATGGTTGTGACTTTGTCAATGACAAATGACAGTTCTACATGCTCAAGAGTTGAATACGCATCTCAACCGACTTAAGATAAGCATGTAAATACGTAAATATGAACTTATGTAAATAAGTTATAGTTATAACTGGCTTATACTGACTCATCTTATATAAAGAAGTACTCTCTAAAAGTACTCTCTATTAAAATATATCTTAAACCGGAAGTGAAAAAGTCAATGCTATTTAAAGCTGTAAGTTTTGATTTTTTATACCCCAACAGTTTCAGCCACCTCAAGGCTTTTATATGAAAGTTGATAACTGTATTCCACTTAAATAAGCACTTTTCCCTTTGAAGGGATTAATATTCAGTCCTTGGAAAATAATTACTTTAACATTAAAACTATTTACTTAGATATAAAAAAGGAGCTTCAGAAAAATGGCTCTTTTAAATCTTAAACTTCTTCTTCTTTCTTTATTGTGAGGTTATGTAAGTTTTGGTGTGAAATACCCTTAGAAGTAGAGGACTGTCAGTTATACGCGTTTTAGATTTTTTCGTACTTTATCAGAGGTCAGATAACGTAGATAAAATAATGTTATCTATATGTACCTGAGAGTAGTGTTTGTGAATTTTTCTTTTTATATATATATATATATATATATATATATATACGATGGATGTGTAGTTAACATTATTATCATTATATATATATATATATATATATATATATATATATATAGTTAACATTATTATCATTATATATATATATATATATATATATATATATATATATATATATATATATATATATATATATAATGATAATAATGTTAACTACACATCCATCGTATATGCGTGTGTAAAATATTCATGATATCGATTTGCATTGTCTGACCTCTGATAAAGTACGAAAAAATCTAAAACGCGTATAACTGACAGTCCTCTACTTCTAAGGGTATTTCACACCAAAACTTACATAACCTCACAATAAAGAAAGAAGAAGATATATATATATATATATATATATATATATATATATATATATATATATATATATATATATATATATATATAATGATAATAATGTTAACTACACATCCATCGTGATACATCATTTGTTATCAGCTGATGTTTGAACTTGTCATAAAGTTAACGTAATCTTACCTGAAGTTCATTTGGGTTAAAGCAAACATGATGACTTTAGTAAGTAATGACATGTCATTGTTTTACCAGGTATATAGGAGTTTTTGTTTGTTATAGTTTTCCATACACAATAAAAATCAAAATGTAACAACAATTTCTTCAGGCCATATATACCAAGTACATCTGTCATTCATGAATACATACTGACATAAGTTAATATATTAAATCAACAATCAACATAATCGTGACGACAGGTGAGCGATGACACTCCACGTGTTTGTCAAATAAGATTAAAGAACAAAGTAGACGTGAGATTGAGACGCAGAAAGATAACATCCTGATGCGACAGTTGCCGCATGCTGCACTGTAGTGTTAACACTCCTTTAGAAGGCAAGTGTCGAGAGCTGTGTTGTGCAAGCCAGCCTCGTGTCCATACAGCAACCATGTGAGCGACCCTAGCCATTGAGTACTACACTAATCGCGACAAACCAGGTGGATACATGCTCTCTCACTATATAACTCAACTTCACGGGGATACATGTACGTCTCAGGACCAGAAAAGTCTTCAATGAACCTTTTTTAAATACCTGTGCTACGTTCTTTAAAACTTACATAGGAGGAATAACTTTGGGTGAGTGAACATTTTAAATTCATGATATTTCTAAATTTTGTATTCTTTATGGAAAAGGTCCTTATACATATCCGACAAACAGTGTAATAGAAATAGCAATTACCCTGGCTGATTATCATGTTGTGCAGTATAATTAGATTTTGTAGAAAAAGAAAGTGATCACAAGAAAACGAGAAAAAACTCTTACCATTTGCGAGAGAATGCTATTTGATATGAAAAACTGTTCTAAAACATACGTACAATGTTCATTCACGCTTTGCGAATGCATTTCATTACCTCAAATGATCATCAGGTGTTCACACACACACCCCCAATTGTTTTTGCTTGTTTATTGAAAAATATATTAATATACATGTGTAACCCTTTTGATCTTAAAACTTATATTTTCACACAAGGTTATCGCCATTTATGTTACCTATTTGATGTATTTGATTTGCTATTATTCTAACCTAAACATCGCTACCTCTTCAAGACGCAGTAGCACGTTTTTCCAAATTTCATATGTTCAAATTTCCTCCGATTAAATTTGAGTGACAAAATATATTTACTTAAGCGGTTAAAACATCTCGTTATTCAACCTGATTATCATAGTCGTAGAATAATATTTCACGTGTTAAGCAAAACCTGTTAGGCCATTTCAGTGTGAACATATTTTTATCATTCAAGCAAGGAGGAAGGATTCGCACAACGTAACCTAACCCGGTGCGTTTGTATAAGTAATCCTTGCATTTATAAAACATGACTGTCTTGCAATGAGCAACATTTGATATCATTGTCATGAGATTGATTTTTTACCCCCACAGAGAAAACTTTCAAGAGTGATATTAGATTCTAATAACAAAGAACTTTAATAACTCGTCAATACGTTTGTCAGATTGCTATAAACTTCCTTTCTAGTAAATCAGGAGATGGACTGTCCATATACTGATAACGTGCTGTGATTTATTGCAGTTTTCAAGTTTTCCTTCTTCCTCGTTCAACTGCTTTTCAGTTGGAGTGTTCATGTGAACGGGATATTATAATCGTATTTCTCAAACGTATCTCATTCAACGAATAAATCTGTAAATTTTGATATTACACGTGGACAATGGTTTCGAGATCATTCAGTGGATTATGAAAAAGAGTTGTTAAACAATAACCAACATTTCAATACACGCAATCATAATAAGTGTTATGGACATATGGTATGAAGTAGTGGTGTAACGATTAATCGATAGTATCGATGTTTGCATCGTCTACTACGCGATCGATGCAAAACATGCATGTTTAGACAATACATCAGGATATTTATATCGTGAGGGTCCACAATACATCGATGTATCGCCATAAGAGACAATATATCACGATACCGTTACATAATTTGTTTCAAACAAATAACTATAAAAGCTAAAAAGGTTTTTCTTCTATTTCAGAGATAACTGTGATTAGAACAGAAACAGAAAGAGAAATCATATGATATTTCTGATATTGTATATGTAATTTCACAGTCACTCTAATTTTGTGATTTCCCTTCATGTAATATCTTTGACAATTTGGTATCTAAGAAATAACGTTACTGTTCTATGTCCTATCTATAGTTTTTTCATAAAGTGTAGTGAATCGGGATACGTATTGTATCGCAACCACTGTATCGTGATGATAATCGTCTCGCAGGTTCCTTTGCAATAATTCCATGATATATTGTCTCGCCTAATAAAACTAGAATCGGGATATATAGTCTCGCCACAAAAGCCAGGATACACAGGTCTAGTATAAAGACAATGGTTTAAAGATCAATAAGTTTTTCAAAACATGAAGAAGAAATATGCTACAATAACCTTCATTTGAACAATCGATCAGTCTCAATTATATGGACATATGGTATATAGACAATCGTTACAGACCATTCAGTCAGTGGATTAATGGAAAAGCAATATTCTACAATATCTTATGACATCCCATTAAATACATGCAATCACTTTGAATCGTATGAACGAACATGATCCTATATATACACAACACGTACTCCATATCCGTATTCCTATTAATAACCCATCACCTGATGAGGAGTATATATATATATGTACATGTTTGTTCATAGAAATCATAGATTTTCTTAGTTATTTGCAAAATTGTTTACATCATGAAATTGACAGAGGGGTTCAAGTTTCAAAGTTCCGTTTTGGAATTCAACTTTTCATATTTGTAAGCTTAGAATTTTTTTTATTGCATTCACAATGACAAACATAAAAGAATATATATATACGATTTATGCCTGACGATGTTGATCCTTTAAAAAGAAACGTTGAAACTCTTAGATTTTTAACTTATATTTTTAGTCCCTTATTATTACAGGGTCTGACAAAAGCTTATTATCAATTTTGAGGTATCAGATATGAATATATTATTGTTTATTGAATCAACATTTCTGAAGCGAAAACACAATATCTTCACTTCCGTTGTGTCATGCAACGACGAATTAAAGATATCCCAAATTATATGATATTTGCACTAGGGCTGGTCAAGTATGTGTCCAAACTTTCCGGATGCAGATGTAATTTATTTATTCTTTATTATTGCCTAGGTACTCTTTTGAAAATATTGCAGCAATGGAGTGAATTGTTCCTTGAGATTATGGTTTAGATATGTTTTACTACACTTTTACGAATGCGGACAGACAGAACTTTATGTTCTTGGCATGAGTAATCGTATTGCTTACTCTCATCTTAAAAGAAATCATTTGTTTGAAATGAAACTTGTCTTTTCAAAACAGTGAAAGTTGTAACGGCTTGAAGGGGTATGCTCAATGACAAAAATGATTTTTATCAATGCATTCGTCTTTAAAAGTTTGACCAAACACTTTTCATTTCATCACATTCATTAAATATTAGATGCTATCATCAAACAATCCATCTTCTTATCAAAATGCTGTTTGAAACGATATTCTAATTTTTCAAGTTGTTAGTGTTTATTATATCAGTCCAATGACACATATGTCCTGGGTGTCTTTGCACAAAACAACTTAATGTTAAGGTTAACCTTAGTGCCATCCTTTAACATTACACTAAGGCTACCTTAGTGACTTAAGGTTACCTTGGCGTTTTGTGGTAACACATCATCGAATATTAATGTCTTTTAGTTTGATGTGGATTGTTGATGTTATCGATAAATCGCATTTTCAGATATTATGTTAATGTAACCGTCTATCTCATGTACTACTTCGGTGGTTTCTAGAGAAATATTCGTTATACATATGTCTGTGAACATGGCATGTTCAGGCATTTATCGAACGTAATTTAATACCCAAGACACCAGGTAAGAAACAAAAGGACCCTTCTATATCATTTTAACATTAGATTGATCTTAGACTTTTTATGATTATCACTTTTATTAATTATAGAAGCGTCTTGTGATAGCTTAGAACGATCAACGTGTAAAGAACGTGGACTAATATCTTATGTGTGAATTAAAATAAAAATTCAAATAACAGAAAACGAAAAAACACAAGAACCTAACCCTTTATATCACTTTAGCATTAGATTGAGCTTAGACTTGCTATTTGGTCATCTTACCACTATAGGGTGAAAACGTATCGAGATGACTCTATCCATTTTCTACCTTGCCCTCATCGGTAGCAAAACCCGTGAAACGAAGCAGAAACATCTATTTTAATCACGAGTTACCTCCCCAGCTAGCTGCTTAGCTACAGCCAGTGAAAACTCCGTTCACATTCGATACCCACGCCCAGTCTTGAGACGCTATGTTAGATAAGATTCAAGCGAAAATTTTATGATGTATTGTCTGCTGGTTTGTTTGCAGTTTTACATAAAGAACCCCATGGATGTTTTCTCTCTCCTTTGTAATAAACATAATTTTCAAAAATCCAAAAACAATATCTGAGTTACTTACTTTCTTGCCAACATATTAGGTTTACGACAAACATTTTAGATTCAATATATTTCGAAATCATTAATATCTTACATTGCATTTTTTTTGATAGGCTGTCTAAGAATAATTGCAAATTACTGATAAGGTTTACTTCGTTGAAATCTCAACCAAGTCACATCATGCGCACGCCGATCATATTACCCACGTTTCGTTTGTTAGTTACGCAGTCATTTCTAATTAACCTCAGACAAAGAAAAAAACAAGAAGGATCCTATATATTCATTGGATTGACTTTAACCCCTTTGAAATGAAGGTGTCGTATGAAGGACAAGAAAGATCCACGTGGTCCGATTCGTGGGTGCCGTCAGTGTATTGTATTCTAATCTGAGAATCTATCCAGGCAGTTTTCGTGATTGGATGTTATGTGCCCCAATTCCTCCAAAATTCACAGCTGATATCTCGCTTATCATCTATCGACACGGATGTGCAGCTGTTTCCTGAAACCGGCAAATTGTCTCTCACTTGTCGGACATACATTGTATTTGAATTCATTGTTTCATTAGCGATAACTGTATTTCCTAAAAAGTGAATTTGACAAAAAGATATTTTGGGTGATTAAACTCTTATAAATCTGGGATGATCAGGATTTAAGATTTAAACTTTTCACTTAATTTGATCTAGATATTTTGAAAATGAAGACTAACGTTTAATTTTAGAAGTCTACACGAATAGGTATCGTTGGTTGAAACGATATTGATCTATTGACATGGTTGTTTTTGTATGTCATTGACGGTTTGTGATTTAGTCAAGTTCAAAAAGTACACTTAAGATTAGTATATGATGGACTCTTTTAATAGCCACTTTAACTCTTTTAATTGATATACGTTAAATTGCTAGGACATTTTTAATGAAAAGAGGCTCATTGAAACAGTGAATGATGTAAAATGTAAGAAAGACGATTGGTCAACGTGAATACGACGTAGATACTACAGTATACATGTTATGATAGCAATAACATATTCTTCGGTTCATCTTACTGATTCTTGCTACTTATTTTCTTTTGTTCTTGTTAATCGTAATTTTGATCCATCTGAAGAATGTACGAGAAGTAACTCAGGAATATCATGAGAATCGAATACAGACGGCAGTGGAGAAAAAAAAGAAATAAGATGCTTCTTGTCGTATTTGTTTACTGTCTATTTGTCGTACTTTTCTTTTCTGTTCGGAGCTTAATGTAAACGATTCTCTCCATTGATAATAGCAAACATAAGGTCTAGAAACTTTCTCACTCTAATGCACTCTTTGCTTATCAATGTAAAGACTTGAATAAGAGAATAGATCTAAGAATTAATTGCTTCACAGTAACCGGTGTATCAATTTGACTGCTTTTGTTTGGATTTGGCTGAAATGGACATTTTTCTTGCTGCAGGATCGAGATGGCAGCCGGGGTCCTTTACGTCATTTCCGGTCGAAGGCACTTCCGGTTTCTATGGCGACAAATGAAGGGATGAGTCTCAGTCCTATCAGCCAAATCCAAATATTCCCACAGTCTTGGATCAGTTCTAATATTCAGTTGGACCAACACATATTACAAGATTAAGTCTGGCTCGTCATTTCCATTCAAGTCAAGTGACGAAAGCCCCAATTAAAGCAGGGAGACGTCATCCGTTAATCAAGGGTTAAGTGAAGGGAGATCTCGCCATGGGAAGAATACGTTTCTCGACGTACCTCCGAATCAAGCAGATTCTGTTGACATGTATCATGTGTGTATGTGCCCTGACGCTCCTATTGGCTGCCGGCTTCTCCTCTCATCCAATCAGCAAACGGAGTGACAGTGTCATCACGGATTTCTCAGACTACGTAAGCCAACAAATCCAGAACCAATTCCGTAAGAAGAACGGTAGTGAAGAAACTTCAACTTTACGTACGATAAACGTAACAACGACCACCACGACGCCCAAACCCTTTAAGGATATATTTCGGGAGTGGTTCGACCACAGAGACAGAGTAGTCCCCTTTGTAACAACTCAAAAACACCCATATCTTCCCAAAATATTAATTAGCAATGACATATGCCAAAATTCTGATGTGGATATTCTGATTTATTTCAATAGTGCTTGTGAAAACTTCCAACGAAGGAGGATTCTCCGTGAAACGTGGGCCAACAAGAATACTTTCAAGGATATTTCAATTCGTGTTGTGTTTGTATTAGGGAGGACGTCGAAGTCGGACATTCGTCTGCACGTTGAAAACGAAAATATGGTATACAAAGATATAGTACAGGCCGACTTTGAAGACACATTCCGGAATCTAACATACAAAGCCATGGTGGCGCTAAAATGGATTAACGATAAGTGTGCGCATGCGCGGTATATAATAAAAGCAGACGACGACATATTTGTGAATATTTTCAAAGTGATAGAACACATTCTTCCCCAACTTCACAATGAAACACGGACCGTGTTCTGTCATTACAAGAAAGAGGGAACCAGTAAGATAATCAGGGACCCTAAAGACAAGTGGTACGTTCCAAAGGACGTTCTGTCCGACCGGAAGCACTTTCCCGATTTCTGTTCCGGTTACGCCGTTATAATGACAACAGACATAGTACCCTTTCTGTACAAATCCTCATTCTATGCACCGTTTCTCTCCATAGACGATGTGTATTTGTTTGGAGTGTTGCCAATGTTATCAAACAAGTTGACATACATCGACGCTCGAAGTGATTACACTTTGAACAGTAAGATCGCACTTGAGCAGTACCAAGGAAAGAATCCTATAACCTATGTGGTGGCAAGTGCGTGGCAGACGGGGTCACAAGAGGACTACTGGACAGCCACGCTTGCCAGACTGTCCCCTTGGGCCAAACTGCATGCCAATATCATAACCCTGAGAAACAATATGGGACCATTGACGTTATAATGGGCGTCTTCCGCTAGTCGTGTTTGTAGTGTTATGCGCCATCCTTGGCTTAAAGATGACAATCCTGGTCCTGGTAAATCTCTATGTGACGGACAAGAAAACTAGATATTATGTTCCGTTATGAAAATAAGTTATTAATAAAACGCCACATTACTTATTTCAAAATTTCATTCATAGAATTCCAATGGGTCCATTTTTAAATTAGTAATGTAAGATAGCCTACCGTCATTGACATTAATTTTCTTTGTCTTTAATTTTGACCTGATACCAGATATTGCTTTCGGACAGTTTCTTTAGATGGTTACGCCGAGTGTGGTGCGTGAACATGTTTCTATTTCAATTGTAATGCTTCACTGCCTCACCGTATATTATTTTGTCTTGATATTAGCACCGAGGTATATTTTTATATTATATGTTCATTGAGTGTAAAGTGCGAATGGCTTATATGAGAACTGTTTTCAAGTCAGTTCTCTTCTCTTCTTATTTTCAACACTAATTATCCCATATATATATGCAGAAAACAAACTATGATCTCCGTAATTGGTTACTAATCCATGTGGCTGTTCCTGGAAGCAGTTTATCTGTTAAGATCAATTATAGCCCATTCCTTAAACATTGATTATAGTCAAATGTAGCTTTACAATCACTGTAAGTGTTTTTGGAAAAGGGCCCTGTATTCAAAAGTATTCATTACTATTATCATTCTAGCATAAATCATATTTATCTTGTTACATCTAGCGATTGTTGAAATGTTTTATTTTTTCTAAATTTGGGATGTGGTTAGAGGTTTGGGCGCTCGCCTTCGGATAAACTGGCCTCGAGTTCGGCAAGTTAAAAAAATTTAATGCCATGTTTCGCTAGATCCAGTCGTTACCTTCAAGTTTCATAGCAATTCACATTTGTAATCGTTGCTTGCTTTCTCTTTGCGATGATAAAAGCCATTGTGTAATATCAAAATACCATTGAATGGAAATGTCATATCATTTTGTTTTAAATATAATGTAGGTGCATCTTGTATGGATTAGACTAAATCGTTGCTTACGTCGTGAACCTTAAAAGACCCTTCAATAACTTTTATGCCAAAACGTTACCCAGATCTACCCTATTTGGACTGTCTAGACTTTTTTTTAGTGTCATGGGGCCAAAAGACAAACGACACTGTTGACCAAAGGACTTCTAGATAGTCAGTATGCACGTTCTTTACCGAAGATATTTCAGTATGATGAGAGCATGACAGTGAACTTCCATTTAGTGAGAATGAAAACATTATTCCTAAGACAATCTCATGAACTCCTCCAGTCTCCTTCTAATTTTACAGCTAATAAGAGTCGACACGTAGTAGTAAGATACACGCATATCAATTTCGCATCCGGGATGTAAACATTCATAATCGTGCATATGCCATTCCGTTCACGTTACGTTCATATACGGGTCTAAGATACTGAAATATTGTTGACCTAAATGTTGGGTACTTTGCGTTAATGATAAATCTTTCACAAATCTTTGTTACTCCTTCCTCTAACTTGCAATTTATCCGTTGATGTATCTTGAATTAAAAAAGTAACTTTCATCACTTTGATAACATTTTCGTCATGTTAGTCAGAAATATACATTAAATCCTAATTACTGGCGATGGAAAAGATTTGTCAATTACTTCTGCTAATGAATTTCGAGCGACAGTCATTTCAAAGTTAAATTTCAGTTGGAAATTTCCATTGGATACCGTTAAGAAGAGAATACTCAGATTTGCTCGTCGATCTAATAAAGGCATTGTAGGCCAGGGCTTTATTATTCCGAAACGGTAACCGTGAAATATCAAACCTATAAACCTGAAAAGTAATCTTATCTCCAAATTAATTGTTTAGTAAAAGAAGTTTTTCATCCAGAAAATATGTAGCCTACATAGAAAAAGATATAGGTTGCCAAAAACTGCAACACGGCAATATTGAAAACCTGAGACTTAATAAAACTTAATAAAACTAAATATAACTTGAACTGTTTAAGTGGCATTTTAGAAGTTGTAAGTTTAAGGAATACAAGTAACTTTTATGGAATATCAACTTCTTTATTGTACTTTGTACAATACAATAAAGAAATTGATAATACTTAAAATTCAGTCAGAGTTAATCTTCCTCATTTGAAATTAATTGGAATGTAATTTCCCGCGGATGAACAACCTGGTAACCAAGACATGCACGTTTTAAGAACCCATACAATGGACTTTTTTTTGACGTATGCATGAGGCAGTTATAATATACTTTGATCAACACGAGGAAATTCCAGAGATTCTTAACATTGCACTTATGTGTTTCTGCCATGTACCATAGTATTTGCTTATTCTTATACACAATAATATCGAATGAATATTAAGTCCTTCAATGTTATAAAGGACTGTGTTAGCTTATTTTAAACAAGGTTTTCTCATTGAAGAACTATTGAAATTTTTAGCTTTATATTACACATTTGTCCTTTCAGACGAAAATCATGTTTCTATAAGAAAATAAAGAATATGAACGATATCATTGTCTTCGTGATTTTTATTTCTGGTATAAAGGCCTAAATCTTTCTCGGATTCCCATAAAGATATACCTAGGGAAATTAAAACCCAAGTGTTTCCCAATGAATATGGATGAACTATTAATTACTGCAATGAAGTTAAACTTGCAACGAATAATAAAATGTCATTTTTTAAAATGAATTATCTATTGAAACTGATTTATTAAAATGACAGCCTATGATAGATGCTACCTATTTAAGGACAGACGATGTTCAGATTTAAACAAAAACAGCTTTTCCTCTAGTTTGTTATTTTTTTTTGTCTTGTTCGACTTTGGCTCTCAGATTGTGAAACGTTGAATATTTTATTTTGATTAATAAATATGTATGATGAAGCCTTGAACCTTAGTCAATTCTCATCAATATAAAAGTGCTTCAAGTCCACCATCTTGAAATATACATTGATCTGAAGACCTGACGACGTGAAAAATGTAAAGACACTTATTAGTAAAATTCTTCAAAACAGTAGTTTAGAAAAACGATTTCTTTTATATTGGAGTACATTGGCGTGACAAAAGAAAATATATAAATAAATCATTATTTCAAATAAATCTACTCATCAACTTGTTGTCATGGTAACGCTATAAACGCAACGACATGAGACGCTTTCACAAGTATTTATCACCGAGTGGGAAAACAATAGGGGCCCTTATGCACAGACTCTTGTTTATGAAACCCCCGTAGTCTAGGTTTATGAGTCTGCCTATATCTTAAGGAGACCGTATAAACTGTATGGTAATAAGCGTAATGAGAGTTAGTGGGTGTCGTTAACCAGGAAACAGGGCTACAATATGAGTATGTACACTAACCTTTTATAGGTAAAGCAATGTAGAAAATATTATGTATTATCATTTTATCCTATTCTAAATATCAATATGCTATTCGTAATAATTGATTTTTTCTTTATCAGGTGTAGTTGTTACCTTCATTTGGTTTATCTGGGTTTTATTAAACGGCTCATGGTGTATATCGGTTGTCATATCAACTCGCAGTTGAATAGCAAAACAAGCAGATGATAGAGCGTTTGTTTTGTAGTATATGTACACCTGGAATGTAACCCGTGTTTTATGACAGGTAAACACCCCATAAAACCCTAGCTGTCCACCATGCAGTCAGACACAGACATACATGTACGCTGGATATACATATTCCCCCACCTTTTTCCTCTCTAGCTTTTTTTATGTTGAAGTCAACACCATTTGAAATATATGTAAGTAACGTACATGTATGCATATGGGGGTAGAAAGATTACCATAAGCGAGAGTCTTTATATTCATATACAGCTACATACCGAAAGTTTGTTTACTTAATATATATCTTTGTGAACATATCAAGTAATTTTGGTTTTGTTTTGACGTCGTCCTTACAAAACCTCGTGCAAAAAGTCAAATTTTGACATGATGAAAGATAAAGAAGGGGGCATGTTTTCGAAATTCTGATTTACAAAAGTGTCAATTAAGATATTCCATGTCGACTCTCTTATAAATAAATCCAGCACAACTTAAAGCAAAGTAATAAACGTGGCGTGAACTTAAAGCTGCCTATCACCTATAAGGGATTTTGTAGAGAAAAATATTAATTTTATAACCTGCCGGAACTGTAACGATTACCTGTCAGGTATGACATGCGATTGCGTTAAGGTACAATGGATCTTCACTTCTGTATTTAAAAGTCAACATTATCCGTTTCTTTTTCGCAATGCCACGATGACTCAAAGACATCCTGAATTATATGATGTTGACATCAAGATACGTTCGTACATGTATGTGAAAAAACTTTTTGAATACAGCTATAGAATTATGATCATGAGGTTTATGCAGAACATTTATACTAACAATTACACTTTGGGGTAACATTTGGTTAATATATAGAAAATTTGAACATTTATATTGAATAACATAAAAATGACACTATGTTTACTCCTTAAATCAAGGTTTATTTTTTTTATAGACTTGCATAGGCTTTAACTGATTAAAGAGTCTGACTGACATACTACTGGACAAGGGCAGGTGTGCGTTTCTCCAAAGAAGAGCTAGATTTACGTAATGGCCATAAGATTTTTATCCTAACAGCAGTTTATGGGGATAATCCTCTTTGTGTAAAGACAGACCTGCAGGGGTTTTGACCTTGCACATTGTAACCCAAAAGTATAAATCACCTTACATTGAACTTTTTCTCTTGTTTGTTTAAATGTGTCTATTTGGAAATTATAAATTGCTAGTACAAATACGAACCGGTGCATAAAAAAGGACGAGTTTCTGACAACAAATGTTCAGATGTTTGTATCGTTTTAAAACAAGAGTGAACTACAGGACATGTTTTGTTATTTATTACTCGTATGGTAAAAATAAAAAATGCCATAACTTTCATGTGACACATTTTCACACATCACTTTTGCCTAGTTCATCGTTCAAGTATTTCGTACTCAACAACTCAAACTTAAATATATTTTGAAACCATTTTTGAAGCTATTTTTACTCTTTCTTTGATTGATAAGGTAAGCATAGTTTGCAAATAAGAGCGGATTATATAATAGGGGTTTGGGAAATTCTTGACGATAACTTGCCAACATGGGTGCAAATCTCTTTGAATAGGAAACAAAAACTTAACCACAAAACGCTGGCTCTTACTCAGCCGTAGCCAGACGGTCGCCAGTCATCAAATCCTTGTGTCGCCATTTGATGTCGTCTGAGACGTTTCTGAAATGAGCGTACCAATTTTTTGGCTAAAATTCTGAATTGCCGTTATGTGTGATACTTGCACGATCATATTCGCCTTGTCATGCTAACGCCGAATAATTTGCAATTTTGTCAAATTTACAAATGCCATGATGTCTAATATTGTGTTGATATGAAGATTTCCCATGTTTTGCATTAATGTCATGTCATTTACAATTGTTATGACATGTTTTCTTGATGTCTGAAGTTGTGCAATTTTGTTTTGATGAAGTTCTATAATTTGCAATGTTGACATGATGTCCGATATTGTGAGATGTTGTTTTCGTGGTTTACTATTTTTGGATCTCTTGTTCCCGAGATTTCCTCTACTTTGAAATGTGTCATAATTGTCCTTGTTTTGCGGTGTTGAAATGCTATTGCCCTATGTTTTGCGATGTTGTGAAGCTAATGTCCAATGTTGTCATGCTATGTCCTTGCTATAGTTCCATGTTGTGTGTTGTCATGCTATCGTTCTATAATGTGCGATATTGTGACACTGTCATGACATTATTTGATGTTGATCTCGTATTGGTCTACCTGTCGCCTCATTGCATATATTTCTGGTTTTCTGGTATAGAAATGTTTTTCGCGATGACATGCTATAGTGTTGCTGCTACTATCATTGTGTGATGTGAATGGCTGTACAACCGAGGTGACGTGTCGGCGTGGCTCTTGTCACCTACTTGTTGTATTGACATGTGAGATCAGTGCGGTTTAGCCCGGTGTTTTGGCTTTCTAAAATGGCGGCAACCTTGTTGCGATGGGATTCGAACCTATTTAAGGGAACTTATCCGATCTCCTTGTTTTCTTTGGTGTTTTTAAACATTTTACAAATTGTTAAAAAGGAGAAAGTTAATCTTAGGAAGTATTTTCGGATTTTAATGTTTGCACTGCGTAATGACCGCTTCACGATTGTTGGCCATTCTAAATGTGTTACTTCGTGTAGAGTTGTTTTAAACCTTGTTAAGTTATTTCCAGAACGTATTTCAATCTTACCGATAACAGAATTCACGTAATACACATCATTTCGTTTTGTTAAGTAACATACAAATTATTCAGAAAGTTGAAATATATTGTTCATGAAACAGTTTGCGTTATATTAAAGACAGTCATTATGTAATATAGTTAAATCAAGAGTATGACTAATTGTTGTCAGAGTCAAATAAGGTAAAGAACGTAAATAAAAAACGTTTCACTTTGAAGGACATTCATTGGCTCGGTTTCCTTAAATATACGACCAACATTCTACTGCTGAAATGTGTGCTCTCAGGGCAATTTTTATGTTGAATAACGAGTATTTATAAATATATAAATCTCTCAATTATTTCTTTTTTCTATTTCTATTTCTATGAATGTCCATCACAGAAGGAGAACGTTTGCCTTTTGAATATTTCTGTCACGTGCAATTTAACGTGAATTCTAAATCTAAAATTAGAATTCTATGAAAATGATTTGATTATCATCATATAAAGCTTGTGATTTATTCATTCATTTTATCCTTTTTAATGAAAGAGATATACTCGTTAGATCTACGTTGATAAAAGTTTAAAATGAACTAACTTTTTCATCAATTTAAAAAAAATTGTGCTTTGAAATTCTTTTGCAGCATAATTTGGAAATGGGATAAGCAAGATCTCTTTATAATAGCTTCTTTTTTGGTGAGTAAAATGCAGTATTATTCATCCGTTATCAAGTTGATTTGAGAATGTTGTACATCAAATGTTTCAGAATGTTGAAATGATCCAATATGTACTTACAAAAAGCAATGACATATGATTGACGTTGTACATGCGATAATAAGAAGGTGATAATATGAAACCTAGTCGTATCCTAACTGCATATCTGAAACCATCCGGTCACACCTTTATCTGTGTGTTAGTTACCGACGACAGGTTTAGTGCGTGTGGTATCTGTATTGTTTGCACTTGTTACCTCGACGAAGTTTGTGTACGATAGGTTAGTATCGTTATCAGGGCATATTTGCTGTCCTTGAAAGAGGAGTGTCTCTGGAGTATACAATCTGAACATGCGTCAACAGGATTAAGGCGAAAGACAACATTAGACAGAGCTTCATTCTAAAACGAATGTTCAGACTGGCCTTAATCTGTAATCAAGTTTTAAGGACACCTTATAGATTATACATGTCAATACAACCGCAACTTCACTAGCATTTACTCGCGCCAGTCTTTATCAGAGCTTGCTGTTAAGCGCCAAAATGTGCAGCGCGATCTTCAGAAGATTTGAAATTGGATTATCGATCTCCGCCACAGTAGCCTAGAAGACAGGCACAGCACATTCAAACTTAACTGCAAAGTCAAGTGTATCTGTCCGCTACATAAGAAAATTACATTGCAGCGCTAGTGTGTTAATGATACGATGTTTAGCTTTAGGTGATGAGATTTTTTTAATTCTACCTCATGCCTCATCACCCAGGCCAGATTGCTTCGATACTCTATGCTACACAAAACCTGGGAAATTAATTCCAAAATTACTCGACCTTGATTTGAGGAAGCCTGTTTCGTTAATCGGTCCTGCAGACCTATAAGAAAATAAGAATATTGAATTGTCTTGCAACTTCAACTGCAAGCTCATACTTTCGATGTTTTTGCATTTGACCTTTGACCTTTGAAAATTCGAGTCAAATCATTAGCTTTAAGACACATAGTTAGATCTTAAATCCTTTTAACGCTCATTGATGTTATAACAAGATTCATGAGCAGGTAATGTGTTTACAAATTGTCCTGAGGAAAAGTCCCAGGGGTTATACATAGAATTAAAGGAACATGTCCTTGCGACCGAGAGTGACCTCATTTAAGAATCTCAATCTCTGATTAGTTCAGTTGATCCTTAACTCTAGCTGGTGGAGGAACGGGGTTTATTAATTTAACGGCAATTACACATACTACATATTAGATAAAACACTCTTGAACTCTGGCAGAGAATGCCTGGTGTTGGAAGAATGATAAAGTATACAACATGATAGACATTTTTCAATTCATGTCATAATTGCACCGTAATTTAGGTACTCTGGAGGTGTTTGGTATGACGTAAACTAAAAGTCACGTGTTATTCGTTAAAACATAATTTTCATTTCTTTGAAATTCGTAAAACATAATTTTCATTTCTTTGAAATTCGTAAAACATAATTTTCATTTCTTTCAAATTCGTAAAACATAATTTTCATTTCTTTGAAATTCGTAAAACATAATTTTCATTTTTTTGAAATTCGTAAAACGTAATTTATATTTCTTGGAAATGGTAATATATATTCAAATTAATAGGTTTGCACGATTTTCCAGGTTGTCTACGTTGGTTTCTGAAAGGTATTATGTTCACATTCGTTTGACGCACGAGTTCAACACCTCTGTAGATGACAGACAGGACATTGACACGCGGATATAAGAGGAAATCTCGTATATCATTTGTCAGGTTTAAGAGTGTCTTCTTTATCAATGAAAGTTTATGATCACGTTGCCTTATTTCCATGATCAGTAAATTTCAAGATTCGGATAAGCCCGAAGGGCACACCCTTGTCTTGTGGGAGATTTATATCTTGCTGAATATTTTGACTGTCCGGATATGGTTTTGTTTCTCATCCCGACTTATGGAAGGAAATTGTTGAAGATTGATCAAGTTTCTTTGCATTCGAGTTCGTAATAATTCAATTTTATAGCAGAACGGCAATTAAGGGTTACGTCATGAATACCAATCGACCGAATGTCAATAGAAAACAAATTAAAATTCATTAGACATATGTAAACAACATATTTTGACAATCTAAACAAGTTTACATCAACAGTTTTTAAATATTATGTCATATTACACTGTACTAATTTAACGTAGAACTGCAAGGCACTCGTCCCGAAATGATACAAGAATTTGCACTTGTTGTTTGTGCGATCCCAAATATGACAATGTTACATTTGTTCATTATCTAGATTGTATGTATTTCTAATTACACTTAATCATCTGAATGTTTAACTTTCATTATCACGTTCCAATTTTCGCATATATTCCAGATCGCTGGTAAATGAAATGGAACTTTGCAGTGCCAAGACAGTGCAGTTGCGGACGGCGTACCTCGTATCCGGTGTCCTCTGTGTTCTTATCGTCGCAGCCTACTACGCAGGATGTTACCACAGCGGCAGTCTCTTTCTGGAGCTGGCCATAGACGGAGAAAAAGTAGACGCTCTGCTAAAAGACGCTGGAGTTGACCCCGATGGTAACCTTGAAGTATTGTTGAACATTCCAGACTCTTCTTATGCTATAGGGCGTCTTAAGAGGAAAGGAATTCAACTGAAGAAGATTGTGCACAGTAGACCGAAGGTCACCAAGACGCTTTATCCATTGACGATTGATTCGCCGTATGTCATTAATAACCCATATATATGTACAAATGTGACTAACCTGAAGATCATGATAATCGTCCACAGTGCCACAAATAACTTTCAGCGTCGGAGATTGATACGAGAGACATGGGCAAATAAAAAGCTATTCAAGAACTTGAACACAAGGATACTGTTTCTCTTCGGGCTGACGAAGGACAAACGAACACAGGCTCTCATAGAAAACGAAAGTGTTGTGTACAGAGACATAGTGCAGGGGAAGTTCCTCGACTCATACCACAACCTCACCCACAAGGGCGTCCTGTCCTTCCGGTGGCTCTCAGAGCACTGTCTGAACGCTCAGATGGTTGTGAAGGTCGATGATGACATGTTCATTAACCCTTTCATCCTCATCGAAGACTTCTACCCAAAATTGAAATCCAAAGAGCGCCATATCCTATGCCACCTTCGCAAAAAAGGTTCAAGTCCTATAGTTCGAGGCCAGAGCAAGTGGCAGGTGGAAGAGGATGAGTTTAAAGGGTACTCCCACTACCCTGTCAACTACTGTAACGGGTACGTCGTCCTCATAACCCCTGAGATCATCAGGTCTCTGTATCGTGCCTCGTACCTTACTCCGTTTTTTTGGGTGGATGACGTCTACCTTTATGGACTGCTGCCTATGAAGGCAGGTCACGTGACCCACGAGGAGATACGTCACAATATGACGTTGAACGTGAATAGCGGGCTAGAGTGCTACACCAAGAAGACGAAATGCGGGTACCTTGCAGTAAACGCATGGAAGGACGGAGCTATAGAGACACTATGGTATTCGGCACTGAGACAGATTAGCCCGCAGATGAAGAAAGACATTAATGTGAACTATAAGTTGTGACAGCGGTCGTAACAAAAAATCGACGTTATTTTTATAATTGGACACTAAGTAAATGAAGAATGATGTATGAAAGTCATATCTATGAAATCAAACAATGATGAATATCATGATCAGTATTTTGTGTGATGGTTTAATGAACGAAAAATATTGTGAAAGTTGTGATGAACATGTACGTTTCCAAGTCTTGACGTTACTTTGTGAGAGTAGACTTTTGTAGACAGGGTTACTGGTTCTAAGAGGTATCACGATTTTCGATTGTGTGCATATTAGTCTAAAACTAGTCTAGCTTTCCAGATTGATAAAACTTTTATATGGCATATAACCAGCGTAACTGAGTTAGCTACCATTTATGAAAATGAATATGTAACTGAGGTTAAACTTAACTTAAAAGGAAACATGTTTATAACTCTAAGTCTAGGTAGGACATAAGTAGTAGAATACCACATTGCATCATAATAAGGTATGTAAATATAATCTTACACTAACAGTTTATAATATTTCAAGTTTAAACTTAGCTACATAAACAAGGTCATATTGAGGAGTTTCGACGAAGAAGATTTCAACTCAGAGAAAAGGTTTGATGAGTATTTGATATAAAACGAAAATGAATGAAGAATGAGACTATTTGATGGAAGTGTATGTTTATAACATGTCATTAAGGTAAAGCTCTCTGACGTTAGAGGGGTTACCTGTTATGTGAAAAGAGAATATGATCAATGTATTTTATGAACGTGAAGTATGTTGGAATACACTGCAAACGTTGTGGGGTTAAAGCTTGTCTCGCTCTGCGACCCTGTTAACATATATACTTTAGGTCTCATTTAGCAAGTCTAGATTGTACTTCAATAAATTTACCTTTAACGGAACACACAATATGCTGTTGGGTAAGATTGATAATTTTTTAAATATGGTGTACTTTTATCGAGAATGAGTGGTTGTTTTGTTAATATTATGATTTCATTATATGACATGTCGAGATTTGACATCGAAAACCGGACAATGGCTTATTTTATTTAGAATAGCGATTTGAATTGAACTAAGAACATATTGTATTTGGCTCTTAAATAAGCCACATGCAAAATGTATGAATCTTCCTTTATGAAAGTGTCACTTTCAGAAAAACATTGAATTTCTTTGAATAGATTTGAGTTGAGATCAAAACTTCCGTCCACTAATGCTCGTGCAATATGCAATCTATCCATTATGAACGTGCATACAACATGATTTTATCTTATTTATGTTTGAGTCCTATGTAACTTGTGCGAGCAAATGGAGTGATCATATATTTTAGAATAATTAAAAATGTGTTTCGTGAAACTAAAGGCTATTTTCTGGACCAAGTTATTGTTTAATGCAATGCATTTTATCCTAATTGTTGCATTTGTAAAATTTTATTCTAATTACTAATACTGACTGGTAACTTAAGCATCATCAATAATCACAACCAAGTAAAAACTGGATTCGTATCAAATTGATAACGTTAAGTTTTTTGACATGATAATTGCAATGTGAATGTTTGCAAAATTTGTTAAAACCATGTTAAAATCACATCCATAATGATAACAAAATTATCATCTTTCTTATGTTCCTTCAGTGTAAGCAAACTCTTATGATGGTTGTTAAGGTCTGATCTATCTAAAAGGTCCAATCTGTATGAATTACTCACATATCCAATGAACAGAAGATTGCATCCTTCAAAATTTCAGACGTTTTGTTGAAGTATCAGAAACGACTCTAAATCAGATCAGTTAAAGTTAAAATGAAAGTTATATTTGCATAAATAAGTATCATATGTTTTTGTAAGGTTTTTAAGGACAATAGTTTTATCTATTCTGTTTTTAAAATGTTGATTTTTAAAAGTGTTTTTAAACTACCTAATTTGACAATGCTTAATTTATTGTTTCAAAGAGTCGAAAAGTTGTTGTATTTTTTATGGAGGAATATGTTATTCATACTAGGAATATAACCTATGTTAAAAACTATTTTCTTACATATTTTGTTTTTCTTCACATTGAGATGTAAATCATTGTTTAATGATTGTCGCATATGTGACTTTTACTCACCAATAATGAACATATCACAAATACAATATGTATATATGGTTTCAATCGGTGTATTTTTTCAATCTTTAAATAACCTCTTAAGTAAGATTTAAGATTTCAAAATTATGTAAGGAATTGTTTATGGATTATAATGTATTACGTACTTGTTTTATTTAAAAAATTGATGTTTTAGTCATTCTTAACAAATCTTAGTAAGGATTTGTCTGAATGGGGCATTTTGGATGATCTGTTGATTGATTTTTAAAAAATTGGTATTTGTTTACTGATATTTGATATCGAAAGGTTGATTTATATTTTAAAGTAAATTATGTTGCACTTATTTGAGAATGATCAGTTTTACATGTACATGTACTGTTCAATGCTTATGTTGTCCAAAGTTAAAGGGATAAAATATATACAAATGCATTTATATATAATTGTTCATGAATGTTTCATTCCATCATTATTATAACCAAACATAAAACAGCTTGTGACGACAATAAAACTTTAATCTAATGCTTAATAATTGTATAAAAGAAATGAATCTACCATTAAAACATGTAATTCCCATTTTTTTTCTTAATTAAAAATCGATGATTTATGTTAATGCCATTTAAATGCATCACATCGATGTGTAATGTTGACAATGGATAAAGTTTATGTCATATATTTGTAATAATTCAATATTTATTGCCATTAGGCATAGAAGAAAGACGGACATGTTTATCGTCTGATTCGTATGTATACTATCCAAAAAAAGAAACGCATAGCCAGATTTGTTAAGAGAAATTGTCGTATTTTCAAACGCATATAAATTCAAAGGGAATGAAGTTAAAAGTGTGAATTTTTACATCAGATTTAAGGTGATATCAATTAACAAAATTACGTAATAACATTAGATATGGCTTTCACAATATTTCACAGACGTCCGCTTAAAGTCAGTATCTGTTGTGGCCATTTTGTGCGTTGATGACAGTTCTCACCCGCCTTGGCATCGACTGGATTAGACGCTATATGGTTGGTTTTGGAATCGTCTGCCACTCTTGCTGCACAAATAGAGCCAGTTCTTGTAGAGTTTGTGGCTGTTGTTGACGCTGACGAAGACGTCTATCAAATTCATCCCAAAGATGCTCAATTGGGTTCAAATCGTGGTAACGAGACGGCCATTGGAACTGATTAATGTTGTTTCTGGCGAGGAAATCCCTAGTGACTCATGATCAGTATCTAGCCTGGCGTTGTCCTCCTGGAACAGTTCACGTTGGACGTCAGTAACGGGCAGGAGGTGTGGCTGCAGGATGTTGTCTCTGTAGCGTACGGCCGTCAAATTTCCCTGAACGTGGATTATATTGGTGCGACCAGTGTACGCTATCGCCGCTCACATCATAACGCTGCTTCCACCAAATCTGTCCACCTCAAGAACACAGAAAGGGGCAAAACGTTCGTTTCGACGTCAGTAAACACGGTTTCTACCATCTCGCCTCCGCAATAGGAACCTGGATTCATCACCGAACCAAACTCGGCGCTAGTTGCGAAGATTCCAAACACCCACTTTGTTACACCAACGAAGTCGATTGACACGGTGTTGACGACGTAGAACGTTGCCAACGTAGGGTCACCTGGCTATCAATCCATGCTCCCTCAACCTGTTCCGTAAAGTCTGGCTTGAAATTCTTCTCAGTCCTGGTTTGTTGCCTGCAGTACTCTCGGCAGTAGTTGTGAGATAACGCAAATGGATGCCCCAGATGTAGCAATCTTGAGCTGGTGTGGTGACACGTGGCCTGCCTGAACGAGGACGGTCATTTGTCGTGTTGGTCAGGACGAACCTGGCGAAAAGTCTTGAAATGGTGCTCTTGCTAAGAATGAGACGTCTTGCCACCGAATATTGGGACTCTCCAGCTTGAAGTCTTGCGATGGTGATGTTTCTTGTTGCAGCGTCAAGACGTGGCACTATGGATTGTCTTATAATCAATCTCCAAACAAGTGGCAAATCCGAATGGGTATCCCTTGTTATAGCCACAAACTGCGTGCATTTTCCACAAAAGTTTCACGTGCGTAATTGCACGTGTTGCGTTGTGGCGAAACGTTTTTTATTTATCCCCAAAATGTTCACCAAAGTCAACATTTCCATGCAAGATCCATTTTTGGAAAAGAAAACGAAAGCAACTTGTCAGTATCATCAATATCATTAGTTTTTTGGACAATACAAATAATACAAATAAAAATATTTCGATTTCAGTCATGAAAAATCACCTATGCGTAACTTTTTTGGGATAGTATATGTAAACAACAAGAGGCAATATTGGACACAGAAAAAGAAAATCTTTTGAATGTACATGCATGCACAATAATTATCGATTCCTGCGTCTTTGTATGAAGTTGTTGTAAACAGGGTTATCGCAGAAATGTAACTATTTAAGTACGAAAGATGTTTTTTTTTCACTATCTAAATGGTACGTATTTCTATAATCAAAGTAACTTATAGCATGATATAAAGTATAAATTCAAATAGACGTCTGAGAGGCATTAAATAATGAAAAATAATCCCCCACTTTGATAAGGAACACAGTTTGCTATGTAATATTTTATTACAAAAATAATGCAAATGTGCAATAAATCGTTGAACAAACACACTGTATATGTACAGAAAAGAACTCACATAACGATAAAAAACAGGCAGTTTTATTGAAACACATAAACTGTTACTTCCTCAAAATTAATCTGTAAACGAGAACTATTACAAATGGTTGAAATAGAAAGTCTTGTTAAAATTCTACCCTTTTTAAAATTTGTCACACAATACGTTTATCAAAATCTGCTAAGAAACTTACTAATGTTTTATGGAAAAGGAGAGAAACGTGTATGTGATGGATGTATGTTATTCCCTTCCATATATGAACTTTTGTTCGAGGTTTATTTTTAAGGGTTTTTCTCAGATATACAAGCTGTAGTATAAATGCCACTCAAAGAAGTTGTAGTATATATGGTCTGTTATTGTTGTGATTAGGTAGAATATTGTTTTGCCTGGAAACCCTCATCCAAATGGTTATTTTGTTCAGTAAGCTTGTTGTTGATAGGTTTGGTAATGAAACCAATTACAAGACATTTACATAGTGGTCGGTTATTGTTAAATCTTGCTGAAATAGTGGAAACGGCAGTACATGAACACAGAATGTCTATGTAACTTACGTCATTTTCAAAATATTGAAAAAGACTTAGCATTAGTAATTATTCGAATACTTAAATTGCTTTCATCACTCGTCAGTGGTCATTCAATCATAAAAATTCATTAACGATTGAATAAAATCATCTTTAAACATACTTATACAAATCACATCAATAAATGAACTCAATTGTAAACATATAAAACATCTAAAAATCATTCAATCAAATTCCTTAGGTAAAATTGTTAAAATTAATCAGTTTGTTCGAATTTGAAGCAAACGAGAACGAATTCACTTTTTTCAACATCGACATAGGATGAAACATCTTACACGAGAGATACTTGAAGGGACATAACTCGTCCAACCTTATCCGCAATATCACAACTCGCATCCGAATGCAAATGCAACAATATTGATTAATAATTTATTTCGATGCATCTTTGCTGAAATGCGCTTGAATTCAAGCACCATATATTGATATGATAAAGGTTAATAATAAAATCCTCTTTGCCTTCCTCCCGTCACGCAATGCGCTGCCAAGCCCATTCCAAGGGAAGCAACCGCATATTGAAAACCACTAAATAAAATCTTGCTCTTCAGGAAAAAAACACTGATCGTTTTCAATGTTCCACCACACTGTCTACAAAAATGCCACTTTTAAGCCACATCCCATTATAATTAATGGAATTACCAACAAACAGGTCAAACTGCTTATCAGCGATAAGCATCTTTGTGGAACACAACTAAATCGTAGCTAGCAATGGCATATTTTTCATTCAATCTCAATCTTCTCGTTAGCCTCTTCAATCAGTATTAAGTGTCTTTCACTGGGCAGATAGTTTTTGTCAGTGGATTCATTGGCTACATATAATTAAGCAATAGCAACTTCTTCTTCATTGTAGGTAGCAATTCTTTGAGGCAATGCCCTTTCCATTCATCAGTTGCACGAGCAATGCACATACGAAATGTTCTGACATTAAGTTCTCTTCACAAACGGAAGGAACTTAAAATACCAATATGGAAAGTAATCACCTTATTCTTCAGTGATTGACATTAAGCCGATGGCTTAGATTCATACATCGCAAACTAAACAAGTTCTTCAACATTAAACTTTAAGATAAGGTAACATTTCTCAGATATCTTAAAATTTCCCAATGGTGGTGAATTTTTTTTAAAACAACGGCATAGTAAAGCTCGTCAGTGACTGTGGGTTTCCTAGATGTTTTAAAATCCATAAACTGTTCCACAGGATGCAAATGCAGTTACTTTAGAAGAGATAATATTCTGATATTGTAAAAGGACACCGACGGTAATACATCGTTGAAAAATACATAATACATAATTCTAAATCTTCAGTGATTGACTTGAGGAGATAATCTAAAACTCCCAAACGTTCTTTAGGAAGCATATATTTCATCACTTTGTTTCAAGATTCTTGGGATAAAGTAATCCACGGGGTTAAGTCATCAAATAATATGCGGTTCTTCAATAAATATCCAAAATCGAGTAGACTAGTAAGTATTGCCTTGAGTAGAAGGTAAAGGTTGAAAATTCTCAAAGCTGTTTCGAAGGAGCAAAATCTTCAACCACATCCAAGGATATTAATCGTTGAAAGCCTCTTCATTATATTCAACTCTTCAGTGATTGTCCCAAGTCATATACACTGACCAGTATACAGTATTAAACAATAAAAATACACCAGGGAAGGCATATCTTGCTATTTTGTCTACAAGACGAGCACGCTGTCTCTGGTTTGAAGATTTCAATGTCAATCCACGTATACCACCACGACCTTTCGACCCGTTCTGTTTTTCAATCTGAAACAAAATAAGAGCAAAAGAGCCATGACATGTATATGAAATGTACCACTTAAAATTTTTGAAATGCAGATGCTGTATATAAGTGAAAGCTCGTATATATCATATTCTCCTCATTGTACCATTAAAAGGTCATTATCTCCACCATTGAGATGGTATTATAGTTTGACAAGGAACATCTGTTTAACTTTTTCAAAAGACACTATTTAAAAAATGTACATTTTTTAGCTCTAAATAATGTTTTAAAGTGTTTGATACTTACTTACCATGATATTGCTCTGGCTAACATAGATATTACATCATAAGGTATATTTAATCTAATTTAGATAACTAATGTTTTAGAATTTTCTTAACTAATGTTGTAGAATGTTCTATATAAATAAACATCTTTATTTAACATGAACGATTTTTTAAATACAGTGTGTTCCTTACCTCTTCATACATGGAGGATACTTGAACACAACATAGAGTACAAAATATACACTGTACCAGAGAGGTTAAGGACTCCCCGATTTTCTAAGTTTCATATCAAGATTCAAATGATGTATGAAATGAATATTGGATATTTCTTAACATTTTTTTTGAGTATATATATTCGCGTTTTGCAAAAGAATCATAGTAAGGAAATGATTTATGATTGAATGCAATTATTGATTGATACAAATTTAAATACTAGAATAGAACACTAGCATATCATATTATATAAATATTATACTTGGCATTAGTGTTCAAGCATCATGTGATGTTCAACATTGAATGAAAATGAACAAACCAAATTTAATTGCTTGACAATCTGCTTCTTAAAAAAGTATTCGATGATATCGTGTTCTTGTCAACAACTCGATATTAACACTGATTGAAAGAGTGAAAGTGCCCTTGTAACTAATTTACAGGTAGACAAACATATATAATCAATAGTAGTTGTTTCGTGACATTTTTAGATGCGTAGATCGGGGTAAGCAAATTGTAGATTTGATAAAAAAAAGTGTTTGTTTGAAGTGAGTCGGAAAGGGGAAAAGCGACTAACTAATCTCATAATATACAATTCTTCAACATTAATATCACGTTGACAAGGTGAAATCATACTCTTGGTCTGTGCAATTGAATGAAAAAAATAGAGAAGATATGTGCAAAAGATAGTCTAGATATTCCCTCATTTTAGATGAACGACCTTTTAGGTGGTATGTTTCATTAGGGCATTCAACACGTTTGCTTGGTAATGAATGGTGGACTAATCAATTTATCGTATGAATATTATTCTTGTTATTGTTTCAGAATTGTTTTGGAGATGATTTGCAAATTTGAAATGCTAGTTTATCATCTCTTTTCAACTTCTTATTTACTATCAATTAATGAAGCAATGATCTGACCTGTTTTGTTTTGGTTTCTTTTTTCAACTTTGTATTTTACTAGTGTATCTATGAGGTTTGCTTCCATACTTTCTTTTTGCTTATTCAATTCGATAATTTTAAACGGTATGTTAAAGGGTTATGCAGTGTTCGTCATGAAATACTGTCCTGCTTTTATCTTACCAAATATAAATAAATGTATGTCGATACGAATTAAAAACATACATATACCATTCGGTTTGCATTTTCATACCCATAGTCCAAAAAGATTTCTAAATTAAATCCAGTACTATAATATTTCCCCATAACCATCATAAATCTTATTTTGAAATTGAAAAGTTATTGCGCAGCCAATTTGTCTTGTTTCATGATGTTTACTATTCCAATGTTATGGGTAGGTAATAGTAAATAGGTAATAGTTAAGCTGTTCATTGAAATGTACACGTTGTTTTTAGGTGTCTTGTAGTACAGGGGTTGTCTGTTTAATGGGAGGCTACCCTCAAATGACGCGTCATACCTAAACTGAACATAAATGACTTGCAAATCAAAAGGTATGACCAAGTTTAAAGGGTATTTTCTTCTGTCGACGGAAAAACATAAAACACAGCTAAAGAAAAACATTATATACATCAAAAAGAGCATAATCGTGAAGAGTTCTATGGTAAAAAATTATCTACAATTATATGAGTTTCCATTCACCTCTGATGGGCATTCCGTGTTGAATGATAATATGAGTGATGTCTGCAAATATATCAATACTTTTAGAGTATTACACAATAACTAGCCAAACTCAATTAAGCTTTCATCTTATGTCATGAGATTTTCTATGGAATGATGAGTCATAACCAGTTTCAGTAACTAAATCCTTCTCTTTCCAGTGTAACAAAAATCTTACTATAAATATATTATATTTTGTGTCATAATTTTTGAACTCATGATGACATATTTTCGGCGTTTCTGTAAATTGAACTTAGCGAAGACCCATTATTCAGACAAAAGTTCGATTTTTTTTCAGTAGACATCAATATTCGTATCACATGCTTATCAAATCAATTACTACACAATAATATCCATACAACACTGTGGCCAGAATTGCAAAATTAACTTAAATTTCGTCATTGAATTTTATATTATAATTTCATATTCTTAATGAAGCAATGTATACATCGAAAAGTAGTTAATATAATTGTCTACTTTGTAGCGAAGACCTATTCACAACAGAACATCGAAAGTGTCTAAATAAGACCCATTTCCACTTTTTGGTAATGGCAGATTACCTTCCAGGGTTTCCATATCTATTCCTGGCATAGGTAGTGTATATTGATTGCAAATATTGAATATAAAACATGTTGAAAAGAAATGGTATCGAATTCAACACTTGCAAAAACGATAATGTAACATAGGAACTCTTGTTATGTTTATCAAACTTTTGATCAGTATTCAATATTAAAGATTATTTTAACTAAACTAATGATAAGCAAAGAATTGATTAATTAATTAAATTTAAGTTGACAAAATATTGTTATGGTGCAATTGTTAGTCAATTTATCAGATCATATGTGACATATTTAATACTAAAACGATTCTTCACCTCAACAGAAGTCTCCTCGGGTCTTTCAGGTGCTCTGTAGTTCCCGTGGACGGATTGCCGTCGTCGCTCAACCCTGGCCATGACGTTGACGTAAGCGAACTCAATCAGGGCGGCGAATACGAAGAAAAGACAAGTGGCCATCCAGACGTCTATAGCCTTTATGTAGGAGACACGGGGAAGACTTGCACGTGCACCGGAACTCTGTGTCGTCATGGTGAGGACAGTCAGGAGGCCCAATGAGATGCGAGCAGGCGTGGCATCGATGTCGAGCCAAAAGGACACCCAGGACAAGATGACGATCAGGATGCTAGGTACATACACCTGGGCCACGTAGTATCCATAGTTACGGGACAGGTGGAAGTCGCCCCGGATACACGTGTAGTTACCTTGGTGGAACGATATATTCATTTTTAAAAATTCTGCTTTTTTCTAATTTAGATAATATGTTCAATGACGTGTGCGATATCTGGTAAAAAAACCGATGTCATGCTCAGAATTCCTATAGACCTGCATGTTAATTAATTTTTGTGAAATGTAGCACACATTGTTGCCTCCTGTCTACCATCTCGAGTATATTTAAATATGATATAATACATTAATTATAATTTGGATATTTATATGGCGCCTTTCAAAGAACTCATACATGCTCAAAGCGCTTCCTCTGAAGGAAATGTCCTTTCTAAGTATCTGCTCTGCGCTAAGCGCTACCGTGTAAGTCCGTATATCCCTATTTTCAGGTACCCATCATTTGACATCTGGGTGGACTGATGATGGATATATCAGTCCGCACTGTCCTCGAAAGAAGCATCAGTTACAGAGAAAATACAAAAAAAGGTTTCTCTTATTACCAATTTTGTTAAATTACTTGTATGGTATCTAGCGTCACGCCAACAGCCGAATGCAATGAAACGACATAATTATAAATTTATCAAAAAATCTTCCACAAGTTTAACAAGGAAGCAATCAATTAAATATAGAGTACCAACCGCTGACATATGTCTTGGTACAGTCGTGAGTGGTCCATTTCTCAAGCTCGAACTGAGGGAGAGACACATCATCGCGTGTCACTATCGGGTCCCCGTGCCATGTGAAGATTACGTTCTTCGTTGAGTAACTATCTGAAATAAAGGATATTCGTGGAGTGTTACAATGTTCATTTCTGGCAATCGTGCATACATCTCTGGAGGCCCTTCTAAAATGGGCTTTTCTAGAACCGAAGACATCCATCACCATCCCGTCTGATGCAAGTTCCGGTAATAACGTCCATATTTCAAAAGGTCTATTTGCACAGGTAAGCTATGTAGCGTACCAACAGATTCCAAAAAGTTGTTTTTAGATACAACACTTGTATGATATACCTACAGCTCTTATAAGGGACACAACTTTTGAACGAGGTACTTTAAATTGTAGTTAGAGATACTTACTATTCTTATATGAGATAAAAGTTTTGTATGATAAGCAAACAACTCCTTCATGAAGCACTTACAACCCGTGTATGGTATACTTATAACTCTTGTATTTTATACTTACAACTCTTGCATTATATACTTACAACTCTTGTATTATATACTTACAACTCTTGCATTATATACTTATAACTCTTGTATTATATACTTACAACTCTTGCATTATATACTTACAACTCTTGCATTATATACTTACAACTCTTGCATTATATACTTACAACTCTTGCATTATATACTTACAACTCTTGTATTTTATACTTACAACTCTTGCATTATATACTTACAACTCTTGTATAATATACTTACAACTCTTGTATTATATACTTACAACTCGGTTACGATATACTTACAACTCTTGTATTATATACTTACAACTCGGTTACGATATACTTACAACTCTTGTATTATATACTTACAACTCTTGTATTATATACTTACAACTCTTGCATTATATACTTACAACTCGGTTACGATATACTTACAACTCCTGTATGATTTACTAACAATTGTTGTATGACATACAACTCGTTTATGATAAACTAACAATTGATGCATGATCTACTTACAACACGTGTATGATTGACGTTTAATTGTTTAATTCTCTTTGTACTTTGTACTCTTGTTAGATGTTAGTTTAGTCCTTAATGGCCATGCAGATCTATTTCTTTATGAAAACGAATCACTATTCAAACATGTGTATTTTCAAGAAACATAGAGATTCAGGTGTGCCTTAATAAAATTTCCCTTATTCTCTCTTTATTTTCTGTATGTTTTGTATTGTTTAATCAGACTGTATATATATATATATATATATTACAAAGGTGAAATGTACAGCTGCATGCCAAAAGTTTGTTCACATAACTGTATATACTAGTGCAAATATCATGTAATTTGAGATGCCTTTGAAGTATCGTCGAGTTGCGAAAAACAAACGTATAATATTGAATTTTCAATACACATGTGCAGATCCATTCTTCTTGAAGGCAAATGTTTATCGTACCCCACAATTACCCGTAACAGATTTGGCAGGTCATTAAAGTGACCAGGGGTCAATATTCCGAAAACACTAATTTATTTTTTCTCTCCATAAAATCCTTATAAATTATCATCTTCTTAAAAAATACGTCACGTTTGTGCCTTAGCACAAAGTCAGTGTGATTATGTTGGTTTTAACCTTAGAGAGTCGACATGGAACATTTTATTTGACATTTAACGAAATCGAAATTTCGAAAATGTGACCCCCCCTCTGTCTTTATTAATATGCCAAAATTCGAATTGTTCCCCCACAGACCAGACGATCCCAAAATGAGTTCAAGAATGGCTATTTCACACATGGACAGTGGGTGATCCATTGTCAGTTTTGCTGAAGTTTTTCTGTTGACGTTGAAATAACCCAAAATACATGATATTTACACTACGATTCAGTGGTAAGTGAACAAACTTTCGGTATGCAGCTGTAACTATTATGGAGAGGGTTTGATAATTTGGACAATGTGAATAAAATATGTTTTAATCAAATCATTAGAACTTACAACTCTCGAGGAGAAGCGAACAGATCTGTTCGTCAAAAGGATATTTGTGCAGCTGCATGTCGCAACTCAAAGTCATCGATATCCTGCAAACAGACAGAAAGCAAATTGATAATTAGTAAATTACTGATTAGTAATGTCGGTCCATAGAAGATAAATACAATCTATTAACTTTACAATCAATATTTCAGAGCATAAAGACTGAGCATGATGACGCATATACTATTAGTTATTACCTTTTTTTCAAAATTGTTCGCTCTGTTTGAGAGTCATTAAATTGGTGTTACTTATAGAAATCGGGGATTTGGTGGAAAATCAACATTTTTTATTTTCAAAATTGCGACGTTTCAGTATTATTCTGGAACGGTTTCAAGATTTTTTTTATCAAGGTGTATTTGTTGTTGATCCGCCATAACAAAAATAATGTTTGTTTAGTCCAAAAATCAATTCAGGAAACGTTATTTAAACGCTAGAGATAGATTAACAACTTTTATTTAAAAAAGAATCACGCTCAACTAAGTATAGTTTTTTTAGTCCATTTGCTCAGATATTCTCTTTCATAATCGATTCATTCGGTGTAAACACATAACGAGCACGATATGTCGATTGATTCGTTTAGTAGTCAAGTTCACATTGTGTAAGGACAAATAAATATGCATATAACCGATGTTTATTGTAATATCCCACACCCTACTGGGATGCAGTGACGTTATTGTTTGTTATGTAATCAATAACGTCAGAGAACGCTAGAGGAGTTGAGCAGCTTAGCAGAGGGCAAGAGACGTTATTTGAGAGACACAGTGCGATTTAGAATCAGATGAAGTCAGGTTAAACAGCTGCATGCCAAAAGTTTGTTCACATAACTGTATATACTAGTGCAAATCTCATGTAATTTCATGTCATGTGCCTTTGAAGTATCGTCGAGTTGCGAAAAACAAACGTATAATATTGAATTTTCAATACACATGTGCAGATCCATTTTTCTTGTAGGCAAATGTTTATCGTACCCCACAATTACCCGTAACAGATTTGACAGGTCATTAAAGTGACCAGGGGTCAATATTCCGAAAACACTAATTTATTTTTTCTCTCCATAAAGTCCTTATAAATTATCATCTTCTTAAAAAATACGTCACGTTTGTGCCTTAGCACAAAGTCAGTGTGATTATGTTGGTTTTAACCTTATAGAGTCGACATGGAACATTTTATTTGACATTTAACGAAATCGAAATTTCGAAAATGTGACCCCCTCTGACTTTTTTAATATGCCAAAATTCGAATTTTCCCCCCACAGACCAGACGATCCCAAAATGAGTTCAAGAATGGCTATTTCACACATGGACAGTGGTTGATCCATTGTCAGTTTTGCTGAAGTTTTTCTATTGACGTTGAAATGAAACCCAAAATACATGATATTTGCACTACGATTCAGTGGTAAGTGAACAAACTTTCGGTATGCAGCTGTATACGTTCTCTCCCCGCAGAGGTATCTTTGTCTTAAATCCCCTTTACCTCTGTTCCTCGGGCTCGAAATGTAGAATGCTGATTGTATGCAATCAAAGTTGTGCAATCAGCGACGCCGTTTCAAAATTTATCATTCAAATCGCCTAAGTTATTTCCGTAAGCTTTCTAAAAGCTAAACTTTATTCGGATAAGCACCTTGCACTTTGAGTCGTCTTTACAGAACACATACGTCTAGTTCTGCGACTGCGTCATTGCATAGAAACCTTCGTATTAAGACAGAGGTTGTATAGGAATTTATGACGGAGCTACCTCTTTTGGGAGAGAATGGGTTATATAGGGCTTGGGTATCTCTCACAAAATATGAGTTGTATCATGACTGTTAAATTGCAGGAAAACGTCAGATACAATATCAATTTGATTTATTATTAATCAATTACATTACGACGAAACCATTAATCATCGCATGGACCAATCAAACAATGGTTTTAGAGAAGCATTGTAACAAATATGATTATATCACAAGAGCTTTCTACAGCAGAAATAATTGCCAGGCTTAGGGAGGGGTTTGTAATATGGGCCTAAGTAAAGGATATAGAGGATATTTGACATTTCTCGTCGAATACCATGTATATCTCATCGAGTGAAGTAGAAATTTATATTTTCACGAGTAGCGCAGCCACGAGTGTAAATATATGATTTTCTACTTCACGAGATGAGATATGCATGGTATTCGACGAGAAATGTCAAATGTTCTATTCATTATGTTTCCCAAAACCTCGTAAATGACCTAAACTGTATTGATGGAGGAGCTAAATCGCTTCGCTAGCGCGGCAGTTGCATAACGTCATTCAATTGTTTCATGACGTCACAGACGATGTCATATGATTGTTGCAATATTTCACTGAGTAGAATACCATTTTTATTTCACTTAGTGAAAATACGGGGTTTATTTTCACCGATAAATGGCATATTTCACCATTGAGAATATAATAAATGAAGTTATTGTTCCATCAATCCCAGCTTAGAACTATGAAGTTGTGAATACGAGCCTGATGGAGGGTTGGATTCTATAGTTAACTTTATACATAATGAAAACAACTAGACTCCGGAACAGTCTTTCCCTACGAACCACATTCTAAATATGAGTGGACGCAGTGGACATTTGAGTTCACGTTTTCGAGATTCGAAGCCATACTCTCAGGGTCAGGTAATGAGTGGATATTTTACAGGGACTGCCAGTGCTGGCCATTGGTGTCTTAGGTACTGAAAAAGTACAAGAAGTAGTGTTCCGATAGTAAGAAACAAATACTACAATGTCAATTTCTTATCATCCCATTAGAAAACACGCACCTTGCACTGTAAAGAAGCGTCCCATTCGGATACACATGCATGAGTTTGTTAGGCACTGTGACGTCATGGAATGAAGCCTGTTTCTCATTGGTGAAGAAGAGATCAGGAACCCAGACTTTGGACATGATGCGCGTATCAAGCTCCAGAGCCTCGATGTTTGGCAGAGGCGTGAAGCTAAGACGTCGGTCCTGCCAGGTTTGTCTCAGGAACACCGTCATGGAGTAGTCCTATGGGATGAGAAACATTTCAGGTTGAATCGTCGTAATGTTTGGATTGGGAGAAAAGGGGTGAAACCCTAGATCAAGAACGATTCATTCTTGATACGCCAACATGTTCATTAAACGAGTACTATTGGCCAGAATATGTCTTGGTTCCAAGAAATGTTGGCATAAGATAATAAACAAAACCAACAATTTTCTACAACATATCGTCACATACACAGTAATACATGAGGCAATGCGGTGAGAAAATAGATGTACAGGATTGTAAAGCATAGATGAACATTTAAATGACATCGAACTTGTCTGGTTCTAGCAACTTGAAATATAAGAGAGAGGAGGGGAACTTGAACTTCCAACTATGTGTCCGGAATACCGCCATGAACACCGTTTACTTAGTATCAATTGATTTTCCATTGTAATATTTTATTTTGTTTTGTGTGATCCTTTAAATTGAAAAGGAAATCATGCAACTGTGACTAAAATCTTAAGGATACATTCATGCAGAGGTCGTACCTCGTGGTGTAAAAATATATGTTTATGAGGTAAAATGACAATTAGTCCTTAAGTATTAACATGGCGAGTTTCTCTACTTCAGGCACCTTGAGGCTGGAAACTTTGGTTGAAAGCATGAGTAAAATCAATACATGTATGAATTATTAGTGGCTGCTCGTTCGAAACACGTTTCTAAATTAGAGTTGTGTCACATCACGTTTGTCTCAGCAACACGCAATGGGAAAGAGACTGTAATTAATCTGTGTAAAAAAACAAATGACTTCAATATTCATAGCCTAGATGCTTAAGAGAATTGAAGATCAGAGTCAAATCCCATCGGTGGTTTTTGCCTCTGGAACACATATATGAAATAATCCTTCAGTGCTGAAATTAAATGTAAGTAGCTTAAACGCAATTTAAAATCATACCAGAATCGGGCAATTATACATGAGTTACACTATAATCCTTGTTGTAGTTATCATTAATAGAAAAATGTGTTATTCAAATTTTTTAACAATTACCAAACTTAGTGAAGTAACCTATATCCCCACATGACATATTCTGTTCTGTAGACAAATCGTTGTTTTAATTTTCTGTTTCTCATTCCCATGCCAAACATAAACATTAAGATACAGCATATATAGAGAAAATACCTCCTTTGATGAAAGACCGGTAACTATGGCTGTTCTGTTCCTTGGGACTCCAAGTCATTTCATCACAGTATGAATTTATGTAATGTTCCCTTTTCTAAACCTGTATTGCTGCCAGAACCAAATACCCAGACACTTACAGTATGCAACATGGTGTTGAACAATCAGACATTAGGGTGTTAGATAAAAGTTTAAAGATGTCCCAGGGAAGATTAGAAGATAGATTATAAACAGCAAGCATTGAGATCTATGATAACATCCCTGTTCATGTTTATCAAGTGTTACTGAGATTTGTTGTTTCAGCAAAGGGCTTTTATGTTGTTCGTGATGTCATATTTTCTTTGCAACTTTATGTCAGTGCTACATCCTAAAAACTTTGAAGCAGAAGAAGGCAGATAATCCATATCAATGACACCAAAAATCTAAAACTTGTAATAAGTTACTTTTTTCTTACAGTCCTTACAGTCATCATGAAACATCATAATGTAATCAAGTAAAGTGACCTTTTTCTAAAATGATTTTTGTTTCAAGAAAAATTTACCGAAATAAATTTGTTTGAACATTTATATTTTTAATTTCAAATGAATTATCGTGTTTTGCATGACTTGATGCGTCATCACACAAGTAAGATGGTTTTTTTGGGGTTTTTTTTACGAAAAGCATTGCCGCCACGATTTCAAAAAAATATTTTGTTACACATTGCCACTGTTTGCTTACTTTAACCGGTAAACTATCTACTGATATTACAGTAAGTTTGAAAGTCAACCTTTAACTAGCATATGATCCCATGAGAAATAGTTCTAATGCATTAGTTCTTAAGGGACTACAGATATGATACTATTCCATTAATACATATCTCTTTGTGGCATTGCGCAATATATTCATCAGATCGTATCCAGGACAATTGGATATAGAACATAGTAGAATGGCACCTGCATTCTATATCATAACGGTTAAATTATTTGGGTTTAGGTACGTTAATCACTGACTTTGTCATTTGTGATTAACAAAAGTTATTGGACGTAATTGACTAAACTTGATGATGCTAACTATGTTTTGCAACAAGGAGAATTTAAGTGTACAAAAATTGCCATTGCTTTACTTAATTATTGTATATGATTGTAAACAGGAAGTGTAGAATGAAATTAAATGCAAGGTAGAATAACATGAGAATACATCAGTTGTATATTGTGAATTAAGCATCATCCTGTTCCATGAGGGTTTATATATCTACCGGGCTCCTACAATCTTCTGATTTCCTTCACTTGATTTACCTCGTATCACCTCAACAACAAACCAACGTAGTGACTATGCGTCAGTCAGCCAGAATAACGTCGCCATTCTATAAATAGCTATGTAATAAGCTGGATATATTAGATCTGAGAGCTAATTCCTCGAGAGTATAAGACCTCGCCCTTGCAAGAAAAGGAATTTCGCTGTCAGGACTTTCTGTAAAGCAGACCCTTGTCGCGACATACAATTCAACATTCATAGCATCTAGGATCTTGAACTGTTTTAGTGTGCCCTGAAAACTCATCTTTTTGACAGAGTCTTTGCTTAGGGTCCTACAGGCAAATGTGTTGGAAAAGGCGCTTTATAAATTCTAACTTAATTTATTGATTATAAGGTAGTAGCAGCGGCTTTGTCGCTAAATTCACCTGACTGCATAGAACCATAATATTTGTTACATAAACATATCGCTATTCCATTTGCAGAGGGTTCTAGTGCGAGAAACTGATGACGAACAGTGTTATAACCAATATAGGAAAAGTGGATTGCAATTCACAGACATAATAGATGCACATGTGCAGCGCGATAAAAATCAATAGACACAATGCAATGCAATAAGTTTCATGTTTGTTCTTCAAAGCAATTTGTATTCATAAAAAGAGAATATATAAAACTTACTTATTTTACTTTCAACATGATAACAGCTGCAATAAAGTACTTGGTCATGTGCAGCTGCATGATACACCAGAAGTCCCCACGAGTATAATTCAAAACGATATACTGCTTTTAGAGATGTGTATATAAGATAAGATATATTTTTACCTATAACCATTTAAACAGGGTAAGAATTTATAAATCATTGAGCGTATATGGCACCATATACGTGCTCTGTAAAAATTGTACCTGAATTATCTAAAACACATCCAAAGCTCTTCAATTAAGAGAAATGACTTGAAATTAAATTGACAAAAATTTATTTCATTAATCCATCAGTTTACTTCATTATAAGAAGAGTCCGAGGAGAACAATCCACAAGTAAATTTTCATTCAGAGAATCTCGTGATATGAAGTTTAAGATCTGATATTGAGTTGAGAAAACCAACAAGGTTACAGTTCTCTGGTGTACTCGTTAGGAGAAAAACAAGATGTGATAATGTTATTGCAGCACTGTTGATTTGAAGTCCGCCTATCACCCATACATCAACAACTCCGACCATTCAGTAGGTGGCGCTACTGTCAGAACGTTCAGTTACAGATGCTTTTCGTAAACATGAACCATAATTGTAATGTCTTGATTGACATCTATATTAATATTTCTACCATACACGTAACCAACTAAAACTCTGTTCACATAAATTTAGAAATAAAAGATCAAAATACGAAGACGCAAAATTTGCCTCTGTGATGAACGGTTCGGCCACGTCATACTGATTTGAATTAAAACAGCAATTCCTCTTTAGTGAAGAAAAAACAATTCGAAATGCTTTGGGGAAATTTTGTGTTGCCCTTAAACTCTGAACTCTCAAAGAAAGGCTTAAAATACAAGATGAGTTAAAATTAATGATTAATATGTAAAGTATTGTGATGGATTAATCAGTAAATGAGAAAGTCAAATGCACATACAACGCATCCATTTGTCATAAAAAGTAACGTAAGAGCTTCCGTCCTTTTGAAATTTACAGGACGCAGATATAATACGTCCAAAATGTAAAACAAAGGGTAAATAATTCCTAAATGTCCTATGTAAAAAACACCGTCTCAAAATTTGTTCGATTGGAAAGTCGCAACGTTGCAACGTGTACAGATATTGCAAATAATTCCGATCCAATGTGATGTGGGTAAGGCAGCTGTATTCGATTTTTAACGCACGAATGATATTGTCTATGCATGCATGGTATACCAAATTAAATTTTAGCTCTGAAATCAGTCATGTGTACTTCACATCTGTTGGTATGTTCAATGCAAGTGTACAAGTTCAAACGTTTGAAATGCTTCTAAAAGATTTCTAAGCGACTTTACTCCATATGAAAACCTCATCGACTACTGATGGATCAGAGGTTATTGTTACTGACCAAAACCGTAGCAAATTGAAGAGATGAAAAGAATATTATTTACTTTTTAATTTTCATATTGAAAACCAGTTCTTCATAGATAGGTGTTTCATCTTTTAAGGATAAAAAATTACCATCCAGTAACATTCCAAAGGTATATCAACGCGCAAACAATAACATTTCCTGCATTTATCTACACACGACAATATTTCGATTTGAAATTTCTTTTGTAATAGGTGTTAGACATTTGCAAAGATACCGGCTTATCAATTACTAACTATTTCAAAGCACGATGAACTATTTCTACCACAGGAAGCAGTACCATATGTTTTAGCTTTTGGCATGCAAAACAAACACTTCGTACCCTTTGTACAGTATTCCACACAAAGATAACAAGCATCAAGTTGAACATTTCCTTCCAAATAAAACAGTCTATTAGCTTTCTTATGTGTTTATCTCACATATACTAAGTTTTGCCATTTTTCTGTACAGGAGGGTAAACAAACTGTTTGATGGGGTGTTTACTTACCATTGTTGCCTCGCTGATAGAGTCAAAACTGACGATGTATATTTGTACAGTCACGTGGGTGGCAATGTCTGGGGACAAAGATAAATATATAGGATTTCAGGTATGGTAAATATAAGCATTTGTATTTCAAGATAAAAGCCAAAAAGCCTAAGCGAATGAAATAGTTCTCATAAAAGAGATTCACCAATTAATATCTTAACTAATACTTTTGTTCGTTGTTAATGAAGCTTTGACACATAATTTATCTCACTCACGTGCAAAAGTAGAATTTCGACGATCTTTTATATTTTATAAAGAAATATGTGTTTAAGCTTGCAAGACTTATTTCAAGCTGAAGTTTCTTGTGAGTGCTATTGTAACGATGGAGGTAGACGACAAAAAGACTGCTGAAAGGGGAAAACTAGTTAAATATCGTATGATTATAAAAGATAAATTATATATATATATATATAGTATGCTTATATCAAGGGTCAAAATATCAATACTTCGTTTAGGTCAGTGATTAGTTTCTCAAATCTGTCTATATGATAACACCATATATTTTGACAGTTGCACGACTGGTTATACCTTGAAGCATAGATAGATAAAGTGGTATTAAGATAAAGGACCTAACAGAAATGTAAATAAACAGCTACTGGTGTGGTGCTTGTCTGTGCCCTTAAGGTTGAGGATGGTGTTAAATAAAAAGGAAATAGAAACTTGATATGCTTCATGTAATAATTATCATTTCTCAATATGGCTAAGGCTGAAATCTGACATAGTCCACACACAGAAGACATTCATTAAAATAACAACGAAAATTCAAACAATCTAATCTCAATTTACTCAAATGGTTATAGGTTGTAAATAGCTTCTGACAATGAAACTACCTACCTTCTTCAAAGTTAGGAGGGATGTTTGGGTCATATCTCTCCAGTATCGAATGTATTGCTTCCTCTCTGGAATGAAAGGTTAGAATAAGTACAGAAAAAAGATAAAGCAAGACACCTTTGTTAATCTAATTACTAGCAAAATCCTATCTTATTAATAGTGTATAGAGTATAAAGCCATTTTGGTTGGTTGAGTCAATAAATAAGTTGTACAATTATATGGTATATATGCGCCGATATAACTCATATTACAAAATGTGAATGCGTATAACAACCAAAGTCTGTCATTTCTGTGTTAACACTTTCAGCAATAGTGACGACATGGGATGTAATAAACCATCATAAACGTCCTATGTGTAGCAGATATTGTTTGTCCTCCTGAGTACCCGCGTCCACAGATGGGGACAAACAAACGTAAAAAATAAATAATAAATAAAAGTCCTATATACATAAAACTACTTGTATAAAGTTTAAAAACCTAACGTCCCCACTTGAGGACACACCAGTGGTGTCATCTGGAACATTCAGGGAAGACCACTCTAAAACTCTTCCTCTGTGAGGTTTGAAAGAAGATGGATGACCTTGGAAGTGGTGATGCAAGACCCGTCTCATCAGGTACTTTTTAAAAAAATGTCAATTTCAGATTTTTTACAGGCAAAGCAATAGTGAAAACAAACTTGCAAGTAGTTTCTGTTTCTTTTGACAAAGTTTGATAATGTTGTGAATTTTATGGAGTTTTTTAATTACAATTAATTTAACATGTCCCTCGGTGTGGACATTGGGTTTTACTGTTGATATTGATTGTCCATACTTGTGGACATGAGGTCTAAAGTGATATCAAACAAAGTAAATGTTTTTGTTAAATTTCAGACAATTTGATTGTTAATAATCTATTAGGATTCAAGGCCAATTTGACTAAGTAGAATGTTTCAATTTTTCAAATACACATTTTTTGGGCATCTCTTTTGGTCTCTCATTTTGACTTCAATTAACCTTCCATTTCTCTTTATTTAAGGGAGACCTGTCAGACACAGAAAAAATTTATCTACAGAAGATGTATTAGAAATGCTGAATGATTCTGATATTGATCTCTCGGAAGGAGAATCGGAGGATCTTGATGACTCGGATGGGGATCCAGACTTCGAAATGTCTGATGGTTCTGCCTCTGGAAGTGACATCAATGAACCTGATAATGATGTAAATCTTGCTTTTGCTGATGGATCAAATGATTCATCCTCAACCTCATCGTTGTCTGATGAAGATCCTGGTGATGGTAATAGGGCAACAGTAGGAGTAACGGTTAGAGGAAGAGGTCGGGGTAGACCAGCTGGTAGGCGCACACGTGGCATTGGTGGAAGAGGGATGCGGCGACAACTTCAGTGGCACAGATCAAATAATTTTGCTGGAGATCAGGTCAATGAAGCTGCACAAGCAGCCATTGCTTTAGATGTCAACCTGGCACCGAAAGATGTCTTCACCACTTACTTCGACGATCACCTCCTTGAAATGCTTGCAAGAAACACCAACGTCACTTTCCTGCAGAAGTATGGTCGTCCTCTTGACACAAATGCAGCTGAGATCAGAAGATTTTTCGGCATTAACATCATCATGGGCACGTTACGCTATCCAAGAGTTAGAATGTACTGGGCTCGGAGAACTGCAGTCAGTTCCATTGTCCAGGCTATGAGCAGAGACAGATATTTTAAGATCAGGTCAAATCTCAAAGTTGTAAATGACTTGGATATCCCGGAAGAACATCGCAGAAATGACAAGTTGTGGAAAATCAGACCCTTCCTCAATCACATCAAGCAAGTCTGCCTCCAGCTGCCAAGATCCAACACAGTCAGTGTTGATGAACAGATGATTCCTTTCACTGGTCACACTGCAGTTAGACAACACATTCGTGGCAAACCGAATCCAACTGGTCTCAAGACCTTCGTGATTGCTGCACCATCTGGATCTGTTCTTGACTTCGAAATATACCAAGGCAAAGAGCATCTGCTTGATGAACACAATAGTACTATGCCTATTGGGGGCCTCGTTGTCCTGCGCCTCATATCCTCCTTCCCAGAAGGCACATCTGTATTCATGGACAGATATTTCACCAACATTTCAATCCTTGAAAAGCTGGTCGAGAAGCGAATGCATGGAACAGGAACAAGCAGTGAAGTCGTGGTTCCTATGCAGTCAGTGGATTACGAGGTAATGCACCGTTATTTGCGCTTCCTGGTACTAATTTACCAGTCAGAGTTTACGCCATTTCGTCGCACTTGGTAATTGCATACGAGGCATAAAGCGGTGAAACTCAGTAGCAGAAATAACGAGAAGCTGGGATAGATATAGGGGAACTTCAAGCTTCGTTAACGTTAAACCTGGGGAAATTATAACTACACATGTGAGAATAGATTTTTTATGCATTGCACGGCAGGTCATAGTGTATAACGCTTAAAGAAAGAGAGAAGTGGGATGTGTGCATTAAATTTGAAAATTATTATGATCGCATTCGTATATTGATATACAAAGAAGACAATTTAAAAAGTAATACAAACGACATTTTCAAACGTGGTTACTCAAGATGAGAAAAAATAGAGCCAAGGGCTCTGTAGCTCATCAGACTTTTGATAGAAATAGGTGTTGTAGTTTAGACCATGAGGTCATGGGCAGTGTAGGAAAGATAGCCTGTCCAAACGTCCGAGTTATTCACAATCAAATAAAAAAGGCCCATTGCCCATTTGGGGTCAAGGGGTCACCGAACCTACAATTCAGAATCCCCATTGTCCAAGGAGTCTACACACAACTATTAAGCTATCAAGACCTTTTGGAACTGGAGAAGAAGATGAAAGTAGGATTTTAAGGTTTTGACTCCTGTGACCCCATATGGGGTCAAGTGGTCACCAAAGCTACAATTTAGAATCCCCAGTGTCCAAGGAGTCTTCACACAATTTTTCAGCTCTCTAGACCTTTTGGAACTAGAGAAAAAGATGAAATTAGGTTTTTTAGGTTTTGACCCCTGTGACCCCATTTGACGTCATGGGGTCACCAAACCTACAATTTAGAATCCCCGTTGGCCAAGGATTCTACACACACCTTTTCAGCTCTCTAGACCTTTTTGAACTAGGGAAAAAGATTAAATTAGGTTTTTTAGGTTTTGACCCCTGTGACCCCATTTGGGGTCATGGGGTCACCAAACCTACAATTTAGAATCCCCGTTGGCCAAGGAGTCTACACACACCTTTTCAGCTCTCTAGACCTTTTGGAACTGGAGAAGAAGATGAAATTAGGTTTTTAAGGTTTTGACCCCTGTGACCCCATTTGGGGTCATGGGGTCACCAAACCTACAATTTAGAATCCCCGTTGTCCAAGGAGTCTTCACACACTTCTTCAGCTCTCTAGACCTTTTTGGAACTAGGGAAAAAGATTAAATTAGGTTTTTTAGGTTTTGACCCCTGTGACCCCATTTGGCGTCATGGGGTCACCAAACCTACAATTTAGAATCCCCGTTGGCCAAGGAGTCTACACACAACTATTCAGCTCTCTGGACCTTTTGGAACCGGAGAAGAAGATGAAATTAGGTTTTTCATGTTTTGACCCCTGTGACCTCATTTGGGGTCATGGGGTCACAAAATCTACAATTTAGAATCTCCAGTGCCCAAGGAGTCTACACACAACTTTTCAGCTCTCTGGACCTTTTGGAACTGGAGAAGAAGATTAAAATAGATTTTTAAGGTTTTGACCCTTGTGACCCCATTTGGGGTCATGGGGTCACGAAATCTACAATTTAGAATCCCCATTTGCCAAGGAGTATGGACATAAAATTTCAGCTCTCTAGAGTCATTGGTGAAAAAGTGAAAAGTTTACGGACGGATGGACGGATGGACGGATGGACGGACGCCGGACGCCTTGCCATGCCATAAGCCCATCGGGTCTTTCAGACCTGATGAGCTAAAAATTCAACATGTATATTTATATATATATATCATCAACTATATATATCGTCAAATGAAGCTTCAATCATTATACCATGTTTATTTCTGTAACAATATAACAAACACATGGAATTAATGTTCATACGCTCTAATGAATAATAAATTATCCTTCAACCCTCAATAACATAGAGAAAAGTAGTCTCTCATCCAAACCCAATGGCAAAATAGTAAAGTTAAGTCTAGTTGCCTCCGCCATAGGCCTGAAATTAAATATTATACAGGACTCCTTTTTTATATTATTACATTATATAGGTTTTTTTTGGGTGAAATCTCTTTTTCAGGGACTATATGTTAGTCTAGGAGAAAAAAGCAATTAACCTCATACGTTGTACTTAAGAGAACAACGATACACAAATGGTCAACGAAGCTTTAACACAATGTTTATTTCTATAAAAAAATATATAACATAAGAAAAGTAAATAATTTTCATACGCTGTTATAGATAGTTTTTATACAACGTTGAATTACAAAAGATTAGTAATGAATGTGGCAAATCTCATCCGCTTCACTTATGAGCAAAACGATAGACTATGGGTCATTTGCAGCTTTAATCATTATACCATAATATATCTTTGTAAAAAAATTAACAAATGTAATTTTTCATACCCACTTAAATAGTACATTTTTTTCTACAACACTAAATGAAATGAATGATAGTAGTAAATGTGTTTAACCTTATACGGTGCGCTTATGAGCACAAGCTTTTCCCAGAACGACTATCAACAAACGAACACTACACTAGAATGGCATATATTTCCCATTACTCTACACAAGGGAAGGCAGCAGAACTCTGTTTTATCTGTCGATCTCTGCTGAGCTAAATGAATATCTGGGTTACACGCCTATTATTCAGCCGGGAGAGTGTGATGGATTGCTGACGATGAGCTAACTGTACCATCGATGGAACAGGGAGTCCTTATATAAAAGCTTGCTATAAGCAGCTGTATCGCTAGAGAAGTCTTGATATATACTTGTTTAAAACGTTCTTGTATTAAACGGCTATATCTCACGGTAACAAAACATTACATTCGATATTCTTACTCTCCTTAAGTATATAAAGTAGGATAAATCACTCAAATAACACTATTTATTGTTATTAAAGCTAGTAGTCGATAGAGATTCGGGACCTATGCGATGTATAGGTAGGTTGGGCTAAACGTACATTTACTGAACTACTACAGCTATTATGCTGACATTGTAATGACTGGTGATGGAATAAGTGATCATTACTCTTTCAGAATTGACCGCATTATTGGAAGGAGGTCGGAATAACTAGAATTGTTGACCACTGTTTAGTGAAGCTCAGTTACAACGTTTTTTTTATTATTATTTATTTATCTTAAATCAAATACGGGATGAATATCTTCAATTAAATACGGGATCAGTTAGAACGTGCTTACTTACAATGTATCTATGGTTTATGCAATTACCAATGGCTTATATCATTCAAAAGGGTTCAAACATACTGATGGCTATTAAGCCTTTTATGACAGTATCAGAAGGAGGTCGAAATGACTAGAATGGTTATCTACTCATTTGGAACGTGGCTAGTTATCGAGGGTTTATGCAACTTCCAATGGCTTTTATTCTTTAAGGAAGTTCATATATACAGATGGCTTTGAAGCATTTTATAACAAATATAAGTGGAGATCAAATAAGTAGATTTGTTGACCACTTTTCAGTGACGCTCAGTGAGACTACTTGTCGAGGGTTTATGCGATCTCCTATGGCTGTTATTATTTAAGGGGGTTCAGATATTCATATGGCTAAGTAGCTAGTTTAAAAACTTGCACTTTCATTTTCTTCAATATCATTTCAATCATTAAACATCGTCTGTGGAAATTCTGCTTGAAACGTTATATCACAATGATCCACTTTAAGCTTATTTTCTTCTACGGCAAGTAGAACATTGAGTTGAAATGGGGGTAGTTTTTCAAAGTTTAATGCAATGATACTCAATTAGATGCATTGCGTAGCATTTGATACTTGAACATTGCCAAATTCAGTAAGAAGCGTGCGTGATCCAATTTGCTACATATAGGGTTAAATATGTGGTAACGTTTTAACTCTGAACACAGTTTAGCTGATGAGATGTTGAAGTTTTTAATATCTTAATTTTTAACATTAACCAGAGATGAGAGGAATTTAGTTTGCAACCCAAGATAACTGCAAAACTGTTTAAACAAGTGGTTTTACACTCTGAAGAATATGCGTGCTCTAGTTAATGTTTGATTATAGAATGCATATGACAGTTTCTCATACAAAGTAGTAGGATTAAAGGGTTTCACTGGAGAAAGTTTGTTTATTACAGCCTTCCGGCCAAATCAGAGAGGACACTTTGACAATCCACAAACAAACCCAAACTAATGAAAATGAAAAAACAACACGGTACTGACACCCACTTCATCATTATCAAAAGCAAAAGATACTGATAAGGGATGATGTAAAGATGTGTCCAAACATCGTGATAGGTGTAATATAAATGGTTTGATTGATTATTAGCCTCAATTGACCATTAAAGTTGTTCCTCGTTGCATTGTTCTTTCGGGCTAAGTAGTTCCAATAGTAACTTATCTATCGAATAAAAGAAAACGAGTTATTTCTTACTTGCCTCAAACATCATTTGTAAGTAATATTTCCGTTAAGTGCATCATTTACTATACGACAATATTAGAAACAGTATGAAACAATGTCAATACAGAAGCTGTTTTTTCGATTTTAACTGTCTCTATTTTACTGTAACGTTTGCTCCAAGAAAAATAACAGAAATTTTTAACAGCGCTATCGGTTGGACACGATCCCATTTACAGACATTAAATGATTAAATCATCGGTGAGGTGAGGTGAGTTGGTGTTTAACGCCGCTTTCAAGATTATTTCACTTATATCGCGGCTGCTATTATTATTGCAGGGAGAAAGCCCGCAACACCATTGTGGCTATGTAAATCATCGGAACAAAACTATTGTTTTCTATTGACAATGCATACAACCTTTAGCATTGAGTAGAGTATGAACTACATTGCCATGGATGATAGAAATTTTTTTAGTCTTGGTGGTAAATAACAATGCTACTACATTCAAAACAACAGTACTAATATTACAAATAAGTACCTCAGATTCCATTACAGATACACTACATACATATACGATTGAAAAACCTCGGTGGAGACGCACATCTCAGAACCATTTTTGGGCAAGGTTTCCTCCGGAATGCTAGAGTACGTTACAGTAAAAGTAGTTTGGACTATAAAAACTTATCTAATCTCTTTTCACAAACACCGTATGTCTGACTCTGACGAGTTTCCAATGCTAGAAATATACATTCATCTGATAACATAATCGAACATGGAAGGCATATTAGCTATTCCTGTTGATTTTGTAACCTTGCAGGAGTTCAGTTGGTATATACAGATTGTAAATAACAAAGTAGATATACATATGTATCATAGTCGTGGTTGTTCTCACATACCCTGATGCACTAATTAGCAAGATTGCTGTTCATTGAAACAACTCTACTTTTACTTTTCTTTAATTGATAAACACTATCTCTGTTGTTTCATTTCTTTAAAGAAGATTGTAGAAGTATAGCTTTGATAGGAGAAATCTGATATAATATAATCACTTTATACTTTATCAATGTCCAGGAATTGAACAAAACGTTTGACATCCGCCTCAAAGCTAATTTGTTATGGCCACAACAGCAAACAAGAAGTGAACTAACATCAGTTTGGAACTGAAGTTATATTAATGTCGCTTCACTAGAGCCGAACACATGCGTTCATTTTCATTGTTGTACCGTAACTTCTGGCGACAGTTGCTTTATTTATCCAGCCATAGCGAACAAAACAACGAAATGTTGCGATGTTGATGAGTGTAACCAAACACATGCCTAATTAGAGCTTTGCATGCTTATCGGAGTTCATTTTTACAAATTTCCACAATTTGCCAAAACTAACAACGAATGCATCAACGATAGACATATTTAGGCTTATGATAATTAGTGCAATAAGGTTAGCGTAAAACACCACATGGTCCCAAATCCTCCAAATATTACTTCAATTCATTTTTAGCGTTCTTTCTGAATTTACTAATTAAGGCACTGAGGAAAGTATGAAATATCATATGGTTTAAATTCCTCCAAATTTTATTTCAATTCCTTTTAAGTCTTTATGAAATTACGTTTTCCGCATGCTAGTTCAACAAGAGCCGTTGCACTCAACAATGCAGTCAGACGGGACATCACCATGAATAGAAATGAAGGTCAACATCACTGCCGTACTAATTTGACCCAATTAGTAATCAGGAGCGCGCTTAACTTATTGATTACCTTCCCTCACTACAACTTTGACTATAGAATAGATAATGCAAAGTGTTTTATTTTCATTAAGGACAATATTGATTGCTTGAAATCAATGGAGAAACCATTAATGCTTCAGTTTGATCTTATCATAATGATTTTTTCATTATTAATGAACTGAATAACGTATTTTGACTTTAAGGATCAGAAGAAATAGTTTGAATAGATCGATGTATATCGTTGTTGTATCGTAGTTGATGGTACAAAATAGGTATGAAAACTAAACATCGAAGACATGACTAACAACGTCAGACCTGGCTAATTTCAAATAACCAGGGTCTTGAGGTCATCAGTTAAAATGGGCCACAGATGACTCACGATTGTTAGTTGAAATTAATAATAAATTGTAATTTGTAAACCATAATTCAAAAGAAGAATTGTGAATAGTGAATTTGGAAACATAAATGGAATCATCGACCAAGCTTCTTAATGTCTTATCGATTATAATTGGGTCAGTAATGATTCAGGAACTTTACGGAAAATCGGTTCAAATGAATAATTCTTTAAGGGAGACAGAACCTACTTTATTATGAAGTAATGAAGGAATTATCAATAAATTAAATGAATGATATGATAAATACTATATAAAAGTAAATAAATTCATTGAAACTATTATTATCAATTTCCAAAGACATTGTTGATTCATCGGTTTCTTTAGAGGTAAGTACCAAACAACATTTAGACGACTTGATAACAAAATATGAAAAGTATGTGATGAAAGAATGACCATCGGCATATGCGGTTTAAAACATACTTAACGTCATATCATATATTTTTAAAATTTAATTTAGCATGATATTTCTGAAACAGTGGTGAGACCATAAATATCATATCACATAACACATATAACATCTACACAAAAACATCAAGGATGATGTATGTGGAATCATCAATACTTAATTGATCTGCACCATGCACATACACAATGTAATAATATGATAAATAAAATGAGAGATTTCAGAAAAGATTAAAAAAAATATGCTTACGAAGGATGCACACTTTTGCCCACAAACTCGTCATGGTTGGATGGTTTGTTTCCAAACACAAGCACAACTGAAGCCACCAGAATCCAGAGATAGAACACGAACCTGAACATCATCGGGGGTTGAAAATGACAAGGTCAAAAAGGTCTCCTGAACAGATTCTAGGAATGCTGTAAATTTTGTCTACTTCTTCAAATATGTTTTAAGTCCAGTATCAGGAACATATAAATATTGGTTGTCATAAGAAATAAAATTGATTAGTTTGGATATCTGATCCAATCAGATTCTATTTATCCCACTAAACCTCATCATTAACTCATATGTTCTTCTATCTCTTCAAACAGCTCTTGTTAAGTCAGCATCCTTTCATTAAAGTTTCTCTGTCGCCTAATATATCCGTTGTGTTGGACAATTTTCGTCTCATGATATTTGACCAATTTGGTTTCCACTTTCAAAGAGTTATATATTCAAGAGCTTGAAATCCTAATTATTTTGTCTTCCTCCGTGGCTATCCTTGTTTGCCTGATGAATCGTGGTGAATCGTCCTTTTTATCTTAACGGGTTATCCTCCAAGTCTAAATCACTTTAGCAGCTGTGAACACTGACAACATCCATCCCCCAAATAAACATAGAATTTTCTCCCACAGTAATGCCAATTTTACACCTAAAGATAGTTCATTGAGCGGCACATCTGCTTATCACTTTCCCAATCAGATGAACTCCTTATAACGCATGAATGATATGTCCTAAGGAAACACATGGCACCACAGGAGGGTAATATATAGTATACTGGAGACTGAGTGAAAGGGTGGCTGCCACAATTACATCAGGTATGTCCCAAGTACGATAAGGTGAAGGAAGTTCTTTGAACTAAGCACACTCGGGAACGTCTGCGACTTGATACGTGAAATATGACACCCGAGGATTCCTCAAAACAAATCCACAGTCAGTATCTGGCATCAAAGGTGATCATTTCAAGTAATTACTTCCTCATGAAACGATTCCTTCTGCATCAAATGAAGCTAATCCTATCTCAAAGTAGCAGACTTACTGCTTTGCTCCTACTTTCTAGAGGTAAACCAGTGAATCCTCAGCCATGCCATGTGTTGTAGGATGAATCTAGGTTCACATAGCAATACAATACCGCGATGTGGGTTATATTTATAAATACTTTAGCTGTTGCCTTCTCTGTATCGACCAACGAGACGGTGAGTATGCTAGTGGGCTTTCACTGCCGGCGTCTGATCCATTGTTAAACTGTGTGATGATATATTTCACACAACAAAAGATTACAGCAGATGTACACCTGACATCCATTCAGTCACTCAGCATCGCTGATATATATAGGCACGCATTGTTCAATAACTTGTTGAACTTCCTTACCAGATCCATGGTTAACCCCTGTCGAGCTATGAGTGGTTACATGATACAGCAAGTCGACTCCGGTTTCCAATTGTAAATGAAATCGATATAGTAGAAATCTGTTTTCAGCCTACCATGCAAGTAGATCCAACTTGTTATGAGCTTTAGGGATAACAGTATTCTTGCCGAGTAAGTGCTTTGATAATTGACTGGAATAATTGTTGCTGATTGCCTTTGCAAGTCACTGAGCACCGCATGTTACTAGATGATAGATAGAATAGGGTCAAATGACTTAATTGATATCCCGACACCGTTTTGTACTCAGCAGATGGCAATGAGACTAAATGGAAACAATACACTGTGTTACATAGGTTCTGTATGGTAACGATGAAATGAAGACAATATATTGTGTTACATAGCTATATAGGTTCTGTATGGTAAGGATGTTATGAACACAATACACTGTGTTACATAGGTTCTGTATGGTAAGGATGTTATGAAGACAATACACTGTGTTACATAGGTTCTGTATGGTAACGGTGTTATGAAAGCGATACACTGTATTACATAGGTTCTGTATGGTAAGGATGTTATGAAGACAATACACTGTGTTATATAGGTTCTGTATGGTAAGGATGTTATGAAGACAATACACTGTGTTACATAGGTTCTGTATGGTAACGGTGTTATGAAGACGATATACTGTGTTACATAGGTTCTGTATGGTAAGGATGTTATGAAGACAATACACTGTGTTACATAGGTTCTGTATGGTAAGGATGTTATGAACACAATACACTGTGTTACATAGGTTCTGTATGGTAAGGATGTTATAAAGACAATACACTGTGTTACATAGGTTCTGTATGGTAAGGATGTTATGAAGACAATACACTGTGTTACATAGGTTCTGTATGGTAACGGTGTTATGAAGACGATACACTGTGTTACATAGGTTCTGTATGGTAAGGATGTTATGAAGACAATACACTGTGTTACATAGGTTCTGTATGGTAAGGATGTTATGAACACAATACACTGTGTTACATAGGTTCTGTATGGTAAGGATGTTATGAACACAATACACTGTGTTACATAGGTTCTGTATGGTAAGGATGTTATGAAGACGATACACTGTGTTACATAGGTTCTGTATGGTAAGGATGTTATAAAGACAATACACTGTGTTACATAGGTTCTGTATGGTAAGGATGTTATGAAGACGATACACTGTGTTACATAGGTTCTGTATGGTAAGGATGTTATGAAGACAATACACTGTGTTACATAGGTTCTGTATGGTAAGGATGTTATGAAGACGATACACTGTGTTACATAGGTTCTGTATGGTAACGGTGTTATGAACACAATACACTGTGTTACATAGGTTCTGTATGGTAAGGATGTTATGAAGACGATACACTGTGTTACATAGGTTCTGTATGGTAAGGATGTTATAAAGACAATACACTGTGTTACATAGGTTCTGTATGGTAAGGATGTTATGAACACAATACACTGTGTTACATAGGTTCTGTATGGTAAGGATGTTATGAAGACGATACACTGTGTTACATAGGTTCTGTATGGTAAGGATGTTATAAAGACAATACACTGTGTTACATAGGTTCTGTATGGTAAGGATGTTATGAAGACGATACACTGTGTTACATAGGTTCTGTATGGTAAGGATGTTATGAAGACAATACACTGTGTTACATAGGTTCTGTATGGTAAGGATGTTATGAAGACGATACACTGTGTTACATAGGTTCTGTATGGTAAGGATGTTATGAAGACGATACACTGTGTTACATAGGTTCTGTATGGTAAGGATGTTATGAACACAATACACTGTGTTACATAGGTTCTGTATGGTAAGGATGTTATGAAGACGATACACTGTGTTACATAGGTTCTGTATGGTAAGGATGTTATAAAGACGATACACTGTGTTACATAGGTTCTGTATGGTAAGGATGTTATGAACACAATACACTGTGTTACATAGGTTCTGTATGGTAAGGATGTTATAAAGACAATACACTGTGTTACATAGGTTCTGTATGGTAAGGATGTTATGAACACAATACACTGTGTTACATAGGTTCTGTATGGTAAGGATGTTATGAAGACGATACACTGTGTTACATAGGTTCTGTATGGTAAGGATGTTATGAAGACAATACACTGTGTTACATAGGTTCTGTATGGTAAGGATGTTATGAAGACAATACACTGTGTTACATAGGTTCTGTATGGTAAGGATGTTATAAAGACAATACACTGTGTTACATAGGTTCTGTATGGTAAGGATGTTATAAAGACAATACACTGTGTTACATAGGTTCTGTATGGTAAGGATGTTATGAAGACAATACACTGTGTTACATAGGTTCTGTATGGTAAGGATGTTATGAACACAATACACTGTGTTACATAGGTTCTGTATGGTAAGGATGTTATAAAGACAATACACTGTGTTACATAGGTTCTGTATGGTAAGGATGTTATAAAGACAATACACTGTGTTACATAGGTTCTGTATGGTAAGGATGTTATGAAGACAATACACCGTGTTACATAGGTTCTGTATGGTAAGGATGTTATGAAGACAATACACTGTGTTACATAGGTTCTGTATGGTAACGATGAAATGCAGATAGTTTCCCACGTAACACACATTGCAAGGTTGATGCGATGTAACGTCCTTCCCATGTCTATATAGAGAAATGTGCTGTTGTGTTAATGTCCTGTCTATTCACAGATGTATTTTATTTATAAGACCTGGTGTTATGCAGCTAGATATATGTAACATTTTTCTGCACTTTTTCGTTTATATGGAGAATATACTACTACATGCATGGTAAGGTTTGTTAATGTAACCATTAGATCAATAAAGCAATCCATGGCTTGACAAGTTCTGATGTATTTTCCTTGTCTACACATTGCATTCCTTAATTAAAAGGTATACTAGTACTTAGATAAATGTACATCGTATGAATGAGGTCAAAAATATGATTGTTAAATAGCGTTTTTAATCAAATGAGTTACTCAAGAAGTAAAACATCATTGTTCGGGCTACCAGTTAACAAAATGAAGAATGCGTTGGAACAATGATAACACTGTTACTTAAAGTATTTCATACCTCTTCCGGGAGGATGTGAATGTTCAACAGCCCATGCCAAGTATAATGTACAACGTCCCTAATCCATTGAGATGAGGACTGTTATGTCATACCCACAAGAGAAATGAATTAATCATGAAACCGATAATGGTATTTTCTAAACTCATCACATTGTTATGATTAGATCCATAAAGTGATCCGTTGCTGTACAAATTATGATGTCTACACATTGCATTCCTTAAGTAAAAGGAAAATGATACCAACACTCAGATAAATGTACATCGTTTAAATGAGTTGGATATATGGTTGTTAAATCGAGTTTTCAATCAAATTAGTTACTCAAGAGTACGTTGGAACAATGATATCATTGTTACTTAAAGTATTTCATACCTGTTCCGGGAGGAATCTGAATTTATAACAGCCCATGCCAAGTAGGATGTACCAAGCCCCAAATCCATTGAGATAAGAATAACTGTTATGTCGTACACACAGGAGAAATGAATTAATCATGAAACCGATAATGGTATTTCCTAAACTCACCACAATTTCCATCTTCAAAGCGTTTTCGTTGTCGCTTTATGCTAAGGGACGTATAAATGTGCTTTAGACTATAATTATAATACATTCCAAAAACATTACGTCCCTCAAGATGCTATTCAAAACATGCAGATAACTTGAAAATAAATTGCACGAAATGTGTAAATTATTTTCATCGAAGATCATGGTTTAGATGTAAGAGTTAGCACATCTACATTATAGCTGGGAAATCGCTTTTTGAGTAGTACGTTTGAATATCTTGTGTCTTGGGGGAGAGGGGTGCCAAATTTATCCCATGTTGAGAGTCATATTTCTCATATATGGTAAAAGTTAACAAGGAAAGTGTAGGGCGGGGAAGTATTATTTAGTATACGTTCACACAAAAATTCGAAGAATCTGCATTACAGATAACTAAGTTGTAACTTGTTTTCCGCCCCAGAGTCTAAGGTGTTTGAAAGGCCTCAAATGATACTTTCGACACTAAAGATTGAGACTAAGAAAACTGAAGAAAAAGGGACATTTACTTACAAAGGTAAAGCAAGATTTTCTAGATAATAACCCAATCAATGTGACAGTACAAATATATTACGTTTCGGAGTATGCTTACTACTTCATCAAATGTGATGTGGGAAAAAATATATAGAGTCTATAGGCCTTTGTTTACTTAAATACCGTATAGGTTCAACCTTCCAATGATTTTATTGCAAATCCTCATTTTTGTACATTTTCAGTTTTTTCAATCTCTCTGGCTGCTTTCGTTGTTAGTCTTTAAGGTAGATGTGTAAATTAATATGATAATGGTATCCAGAAAATCTTTATTTTCTCCACCAAGACAAGACAAGAAGAAGTAAATCTATTCAAGTCATCCAGCCAATATACAGTTTGCAGAGTTAGGCAAAATAACATTATACAATATGATATTATGATTTGACAGTGTAGAATTCTTATTTTATCAATTCGATCTGCATATACCAACCATTCCAGTGAATTAATATATATGAATATATATGTATGTTTATATAAAATGGTGTGAATCTTTCTTTTCCATAGAGACCATGCTGATAACCTAGCATTGCATAGACCTACAACTTCAATTCCTCAGCTTAGTTACGATGATACGCTATAATTGATTGAACGCACTTATGACAAGTAAGTTTACATACAATCCCGTCGAGCATAAAAAGGATCGATTAACGTGCACAACTAAAGTAGATCAATGGTACATGGCACCCTTGATAGTAGAGGGCAAACTGAACGAGCGAGTAAGGACTTATGTGAAGGCTTGAAATAGTGTTGTTTTAATCTTTTATGGCTCCAGAGTTACTTTGGGTAATGTCTGCATTGTATTAAAGACGTGAAGTTATTAGATTATAAAGACGTACATTAATGAAAGACGATATACATCCGTGCCAAAAGCATCACAACCGTTATCAACTAATCATCAGATTTCGTGATAATCTTCGCAGACTTAAGCTGATGTTTAATTGTCCTTCAAAAACCTGTTTAGACATAACTGACAACTATGTTTAAGAATGCATTATTTATTCGCTATCTCAACTTTCATTAGCAGCAGTGTGTATCAATGTAACAACGAGAAGTAATTTCATTTGTATTCAGTGAATACCAGTATTCATTGTATGATCAATGGTAATGTTAAACATTTGCGTGCTAATTGGATTTCTTCTTGAATGTGAAAACTAACATGGTATTTGGATACGATCAGAACACATACCATTTAGGTAACAATGTCTTATGATTTACCAAGTCATCAACAATTATTTACATGTAAGAATGCCAAGGGAGATGTATATGTCATGACATTTCATCTGACACTTGCACTAATGAGATTTAATTCATCCTTTACAAAAAAATGGAAAGTATAGGTTACATTGTATTATAAGAACTGATGATGCGTGATGCGCCGTATAATACCCTGACAGAGGGGACAGATATAGAGAGGACATCGAGGGACAATTCATCATGACAATTAAGACTATTGTCTTTGTCTAAACAAACCCATCTGAAATGTTTATAAGTTAATCCGGTTATTTTCCTAGGTTAATCATCCTTTCAATACCAAATGGTATGCTTCGACTGGATAGCTCTGTCATTCATATCTGAAATGTAAGTGTTACTATTGTTACTAAACACAACCAGTTGTTACCACAACTTCTCCAGATAAATCTTACAAGTTGAGATAAAAAAAACCTTCTTTTGTGCGCTCATTGCATTACTTCCAGTGCAATGAAAATGACAAAGCAAATAGACGTGTCCAACAATCATTCCATGTTTTAGTGCTATTAAACGAACATAAAAATAATGCAATTGTACGAGGGGTTCAAATTCAGATGAAATTCTTGAAATAGTTGGAATGAAATTCGGTTTATTTATATAAGGACAAAAGTATTTATCTAATGATCATAATAATGAAAGAAAAACATTTAAGACAAACAACGGTATGATCCCATATAGGGAAGGAAAATTTACAAAAATAGTTTTGGACAGTTTGATCACTAGCCAATGTAACGTGCTTTAAAATCTGTTGCAGGAACCAGAGATATACACGATAGGAATTATCATTTTCAATTTCATGTAGCATTTTACATGTTCTATGCAACTATCAAGCAATTTCATCGCATAAGATGTTATCACAAAATAAACTAATGTTATTGTAGAATCAGGTACATATTCACATTCACATTTGCTGACAAGCGCTTTCTGCCATGATGGCTTCTTCAGGTTAGACTTTGAATGTCAGTTGTAATCACGTTGATTGTGACGTGACGTGGCGCTCTTTATGACGTCATAGAGGTAGATGCGTCATGAGCATGAATTCAAGGAAATTTACATTTATATTACAAATTATATATATAGTTGAACAAGCGTTTGGGACGCAGCTGCTTGCTACTGTGCGTGCCCGGAAGATGATACTATTATCTTGATACCTACTTATGAAACATCGCTATAACATCCAGCCGATAAACCTGTACATAGTTAAATGGATCAACGAAATACGAGAATGCTGATGATAATTGATTCCCAAGCAAACTAACCTCACAGGGTGCTGTCTGAATAGTTTATCTGGAGCATAATGAGTGACCACATGTTAATAATTGACCACATTCTTCGCAATGGGTCATTGGCTATCTGTCGTTAAAGTGATTAATAACCGAATAATTATGTTCATTATTAACACGCACAGTTTAGTGATTTAAAATCGACACAAACGCCTGCTAACAGGGCAATTGCCAAAATGTTCGGCAAGAAAACTACGAAGTCTGGATATTTCAGACCTACTCCGACATTGATCCGAGGGATGAAGATTACTTTATATCGTTACATATACATTGTATATATATTTGAAAATAAAATACTTCGGACGACACTTGCTGTAGATACCATTTTAATGATGACTGGATGCGTAAATCTCACACTCTGTATAACATTACACTTGATAGATTAAAATATGAAAAAACAGGAAGACCTTATCACATCACATACACTGTAATAAAAACAAACGTATTTAGAAATGAAAAAGAATTCTGATGAAAAATTAATCTGACATTTGTAGTTTATACATAAAAGGAGCCCAAATGTTTTCAGAAGCATGTATGTAAACAGCGTGTTAATATGTAGTTCCTTTTGACCCAGCATGCCTTACAAACTCGGCAGCTTTCACTTACCAGTATAAGTAAGAACCGTTTGATATGAGATCAGATAGAAACACAGAGCAGCTGTGTATGCTACAAATCGTGACCTTATAAACTTACACACACTAGTAGCTGTGATGTTTTGGAGAAAGGTTGACCATATGACTGATAGGCAGAGCAAAGCATTCTGAACGTCTTTAAGTGAATAACATACATGTTTCTTTGGGTTTCCTCAAAGGAATTTGAAAGCAGGCACAATACACGTTTTCGATTTTGAAGAATATGCTGTGAAGAGGGGTTTAGATATCTTGCAATAGTAAAGATCTTTGGACTGTCTTTCTTTGCTTCCAACGACAATGGTACAAATATCGTCGTGAAACGCTAATACATGTATGCTATGTAAGGTTGTATATTGGAAAATTCTATAATGAACTGCGTATTAACTCAAAGCTATTGGTTATGTTAAAATAAAGCGTTGAATCTCTGAATTGAACATTTCTGGAAATTATCGAAATACAAAATGAATGTTTATAAAATCAGAATCTCCTACATGTCTCCGTTGATTAAGCTTTCAAGATTTGCTAAAAATATATCATTGACTGCTTCTTTTACTTGATATTTGTTATACAATCTTGACAACTTACTGGGGTTCACTGAATGTGGTGCCCTTGTAACATATTTATATACGATTTATTGTGATGCGGGTAAAACAGAGTAGAGAACCTTCATAAAAAGGTTGGATACCTTTAAAATTGCTCATATTCAGTTCTCTTCTAGTGATAAGTATGTTTTTTAAAAATTTAGGTTTATTATATTTTGTAAAACCTTCGAAAAAAGCTTTCTGAATATAGATTATCAATTGAAAAAAATCATATGGTTCATAGTTGATTATACATATGTAGTAATTAGTCCACAAAGCAAATGTAATTTTTTTTTAAATATTCCTTTCTACGGTGAACTACAACATTGCATATATCCCCTCTGCGCTAAAATACGCCATTTGAAACACCCTTTTCCAAATTCATGAAAACATTTAAGGAACTTTCAAGATTAATGTTTTTAACCAAGACAGTTTTCATATTATCCAACAAATGATGAATTTCGTATGAATAACGCCTCACCTGTCGGTCCTCTCATACGTATCCTCCTCGGCGTCAACCGCCGTCTTACAGGTGAGAATCAAGGTGAGAAACGTGGCCAGCAACATCGTACGCGGTGATATCTCCACCATCTCATCTCAGAACTTCACCTGAAGGTCAATGGAAAGATAAGGGTTTCGTACCAGACCTAAGGTAACCATAACAAATTTGTTAAAAGAATGTGCCACTTTAAAGAATTGACATGAGCTGAACATTAGTGATAGTCTTGTATATTATTTTGTCTAACTCTGTAAATTGTATATTGGCCGAAGGTCTTGAATACAATAAACTTCTTCTTTTTCTTCTAGTGTTAGTCCTTTCACAAAACAATATTTTGAGGTTGACCTAAACGCCAATTCTTACATTAATAATCTAACATTACAAAACGACTTCAAATGTCAACGATAATGATAGGTCCTTCAGAAAGGAGCATGTTGTTTGTTACAACGAATTGATTGTATGATTAAATAGACACGTGTCTCCACCACCACACCACCTGTTAAAATAACAGAAACTGTCTGTCATAGCCATGTTAGACATATGACAGAAGCATGAATGACATCGTCAATTTTACCTGACTATAAACTCTTAGAATGTCTGTTCTTCTTTGAATATTGTGTATTATCGCTTTGAGCTCGCAAGTAATGCCGATGTTTCATGATGATTCTCTCATCAAATAGTCATGTATGATATAGCGTTAATCAACTGTCACATAATTTTTAATTAAAATATATCCAGTCGTATCATCTTTGAGTGACATCGACATTTAGCCTCTACTTCGATATGTTCTTAGTTGTGTTTTTAAACTGTTCATTGACATAGATATCTAATGCATATCTTGTTCTATAAGCTGTGTGGGATTATATTTCAATTGTTTTCAAACTGAAGTTATCTAATTACTCCAGAAAGAGTCAGACAAACTGATGTGATAGAAATATGGAAATTTGATGATTTGGTTTTGTAGAAATTGTCCCTACTGAAACATTTTTATCTTTTTATCATACATGCCACACGTGAAACGAAAGTAAAATGTCAAATCAATATTCAAACATATAATTATATTTTTGTGTATTTTAGCAATTAATGTAAAGGATTGTTTGTATTGTTAACTTGGCACAGCAATATTTTAAAGTTTCATTTAAAGATATACAATAAGTAGTCTAACGTATTCAATAACGCATCTTCAAAATAATCTTTCATCGGACAGAGAGCATTGTGTGTTATTGAATGCTGACTTTCTAATATCAACAAGCATATGCAATGCATGCTTACCAGTTCGACGGGAGCTGTTATCTTTCAGTTTAATTCATGCACTTACTGCCGCCATATTACATGAAAAGCTTTTATCGAAATATATATAAAATATGCAATTAATATTTTGCCTTTGGAAATGTTACATTTGTCACCATTATTCTGAAAGTCGATATATGAAATATCATAATGACAGCTGTTGTTGTCATTCGTGTGTTGTTTAGTGTAGAGATGACAAGGAAGACAACGACATAAACAAATACATAAGTTTTATATAGTGTATATTTATGTTGTACCTGTTGACGTGTTTGTTTATTTATGAATTCAATAATCAGGAAATATAATGCAGTATCCATATGCCGCCGTATGTAGTCCACATACGATTATGATAATGAATAATTGACTTTTTTTTTATGTTTGTAAACTAGATGAATCACTACTCCAAAGCATTTGATGTAAAATCTACAGCAATTTTTAAAAACTTTATCCTGAAAATACGTGATTATCTTTAACTCGCCGTTCATTGGCGCATGTGGTAAACAAACTTCATGGTATTGTCACTCAAGGAAATACATATCGCTTTCTGTATTTAAAGAATTGAATAGAAGGATAACACTACGAAATACTAATACCTTAAAGTATTTGTGTACAAATTTGTTGTGCTGTAGCTAGATGAACGTTAACGGTTCAGTGGATAAAACAAAATGACGAGAAAATCAGATGGGGAACTGTTGTAGTTATGCCAGTAGCAACAAGCACCTGCTAGAATGGTAAGGGGAGCAAACGGTAACATGCTTAATGCACTGCACTTTATGTACCCTTAGCTATAGGTCAGCATGACCTGGCACTTCTCACAACACATATATTTGACTTACATCTATAATCTGAAAACCACTAAAGGTTGAATTCATTCGTTAAACTGGCACTGAATTTCAAAAAAATAACTGCAACTCCAGAGAAGTATGCCTGCTTAAAATGCTCTCTATTTCGGTTAAGCGCGGAATTAATGTGAAATAATGATGGGTAAACTCATCCTTCTCTTCAACATCGTAAGAACCTCTAAGTCGGATGTGGCAAAACGATGATCTAGTCTTCAGACAGCATGATTCCAATCAATCAAAATACACTATGTATTTAACATCTAAAACTTCAGGAATGTGACGATGATTATGGTTAAGTTTCACGATTTTCAAATAAAACATTTGCTCAATTCTTTTAGCAATATATTATCTAAGAAAATCAATTATAGTTGAGTGTTCTGACACTAATCGACAGCGCATCTGTTTGTTTCAACCTGGAAACGTGATCCACTAAACACATTTGTAAGATACAAGTAAAACCTATTCGAATCAAATTCCGAATGATTGCTAATCTTACCCGCATAACGCAATTCGACGCAGGGGGTCGTAACATGTGTCACAGTTATATATATCGTATATCAATATGAGCTTTATTCGTCTAGACGTCGATGAATAATATGAGTAAACGGTACCTTTACCAGAGATGCCAAAGGTTTCCGGGGGTTATTGACATTGCTAGTTCAATAAGTAAAACAAGTTTAGATTACCGTTATCGTTATCATATCGTTATTTTCAGTAATGTTCATGAACATTATGATATTCAATAACATACATCAACATGAACATGTCATTTAATTGTACGAATTGTTCAATACTGATAAGGTTAATACGCGTATACGTAATTAGCTAACACACCTCTGAGTGAGTGAGTGAGTGAGTTGGATTAAACGTGTTTTCAACAGTATTTTAGTCATTCAGCACGTGGATGAAAAATTTCCAAGAGAGAGGACAGACCAGGGAGAAATGGATCCAAGGGTTGATCAAACAGGCAGAATAAAAGGCAAAGTGAGAGAAAGACCGCAGGTTTTAGAACGATTCAATTTGGTCATGCCAATATCTCGATAAGATATTGCGTCAAAGGGTAGTCCACAAATGAAGTGTTCGACATCACTGTGAAACACTAACCTTATATACTTTCATCTCCGATCGAATCGCCTACAGGTAAGTCCAATACACCCTAGATACTCGTTAAGACATGATAACAAACGAAACTAGAACACACGGCAGGTACCGTAGAACTTGAAAAGTCCAAGTTCATCGTGATTTGACATCCATTAAGATGTTAAAACTTAAATGACATAACGACCACTTCAACCTTTACCTTGGAATATTCCTGTTTCCAATCTGATCTCCGATAGGTAAATCCATAAACAACCCATCAGCACCACTCGTTAAGAAGCACACAGATCCGCAGGAGGTACACCGCTGTTGTACAGTAGGACTAGCGAATACACAACAGCTGTTGCAATGAACACGAGGAGGTCAATTTTCACGTGGGTCTTTTAACTCAACACGGGGATGCACGCAGATACAAACATTTCCATATGCATTGGCATTACATGCAAAGTTGTTGACAGTTACGGTCGTTAGCACACCATTAGAGTAGTAATCAACAATCTCTTTTGGTAAAACAAATATACACTCTAATTGCAGAATATGTCGAGATCGAACAATGTGAACTTTTCTGTGTTGTTTGTTGGATATGGATCCACTTTGTCAGTGCTGGCTTGACGGTAGAATATGTACACAGAAACTCGGTATCTCCTGGAAAATAAAATCTACAGAACTTGTAATTCCACCTTCTCGGTGCTTCCGGTTAGTTTTATCATATCTCATTTCTTGTGAATCAAAACACAAAGTTAGTTCTTGTTGTATCACTTGTCTTATAATCCCTTATAAGATGATATCTACATCTAAACGTCTAAAAGAACTTTTATATCCATAAACCAAATCTGTCATCCTTCTCAATCCATCAACACCTTTCATGTGATGTTAAACACAGCATAAACCGACATTTTAGATCTTAATGTATGTTCAGTATCACTTGCTGAATGACGGTGTTATCATCCACGTTTTAAAGACTGATCCCATTGCAATGTAGAAGATGTAAATCCATAAACCTTGTACTTCATCCGTTTCATTGTTAGACATAAATATTTCTCATGTCATGTTAAACAAACCATAAACCTATTGTTCAGTTTTTAATGTATTGTCAGTTGATGAATGCCGATGTCAAAATCTACGCCAAAACATTGTAATCCATGCACTTTTACTCCGTCTTAGGGTTGATTACACCTTAACGTATCTCATGCAATATTTATAGCAAATACACGAACGGACAAGTACTCATTTTAGGATAATACCATGTTTACCTTGTTAAGGCTTGTGAACGCATTCAGTCTGGTCCTTGGCTTCTATTATCAAACTCTATACACGATCTGGATCATTAGTGCGTCTTCATTAGTCAACATTTCTCCATTATTAGAGGTTGTATTGCTTTATTGGAATCACATGGGTGCACGTGAAACTGTATATCGCTAATGATGTGTGCATAACATTCTATTATGAATGCTGATTGCGTGCACTATTGGTACATTGATTTCAGATGCAGGTAATCAGCAAAATTCTTCATTTAGGCTGATACGTTTATTGGCAGGAACTTCTACCCAACCTTGCGAGATTATAGACCCATACACTGCAGGTATGTGAGCCACATGTAGCACGTACACGTACAATGCATGAAATGCACTACTATCAGACGATTAGATCGTTATATGTGAATTGTTTAGATTACCTTTCAATAAGACATTGTCTAATGTATAAATGGTTAAACATACATAACCGTCTTTGCATTGCATAAAGGTATTTCTCTTATCGTGTGTATCCGACTATATAATTCGGTAGGAAATTCATTCAACATTAGCCTGAATTCAACTGACTTCTAGACAATCGAGAACTATCAAATTAGTTTTTTTAAGTAATTGACGTCCGTACTGCAAGCTGAGCCTAATATACCAAGAGAAAATGGACATTTGTAGCATGAACCACTTTTCTCATTATCACGACTAAAATATTATCCACGCTGTCAGTAGGGAAGGTGTAGTTCTTGAACTCAGGGAATTTGATCTTCAGTTTGAAGGTCCAAGAAAGCAGATCCTACAAGGTCACGAATTGCTTGGAGTTTGAATATACAGTAATGCAATTTGTGATAAAAAGTTGTACAATTTGAAGTTTACCATTCTCTTCTCACTTCAATAACTGTTTTTAAAAGTTGGATATACTAAAAACCTAACTTTTTGCAATTGTAAAAAGATCTAGATACATTAATATACCAATAAGAAATCGGAAAAAAAGAATGTAACTGCCGATGCGTTTTGGTATAAAACAATCATTTTCCTTCTCAGCAAATGTGTAGTAGGGTCGTATATGGACGCTTTATCCTTACATCCGCTTCAAGTTTATTGATGAGAAGTTTCATCAAATATTATCAACTGTGCAGGTTTTAGTATATATATGCATTCGAGACGAGATATTTACCACGAACTTTTGATCAGTTCACGGAAACCATAACAAAGAAATCGTCAGAGGTATCAACTATCAGTGTGTCTTAAAATAGTAATTAGAAAACCTCTTGGTTACCTTCAGCTTACCCGGAAATTTGATGGGTTAACACAACGATAAGACAACGTTTCTTCCCTTTTAAAAGATAATTCTAATCAACGTATCTAACGGCACCTGCAATAAACATTTTTTTCCGAAAGTTAACAGATTACTTCATCATATGTTGTAAATAACGTGTGATAACATGTGTTAGTGTCTGAAAATGACGATAAAAATGATTAATAAAAAAGTCATAAAACTTTTATATTAATGTAACAATTTACGATTTTGAGCGATTTAAGCTTATCACACAAACTTAATAAAAATTTTGAAAACTTATTGATAAAGGGATAAAAACCGTTAAGGGAAATGAAAAGCGGTTTGTTTGATAGACAGGCGTATGATGTACGAGATCCAAAAGGATTTTTGAAATTTCCAATGCCTCTGGTTTTATGTAAGAACCTTCTGTACTTAGTTAATACCAGCTTAGCAAGTATTAGTTATCTCTAACAAATGGTACAGTAATACTAACTACATATACGTTAATTCTACAGCAAGTCAACAAACATATGTTTGCTTATATTAATCAAAATCGTTGAAAGGCAAAATAGATCAACGATTAGAATGAGCTGCTGACAATTGGATTCGGAAACAGATGTTTGGAAGCACGTTTAACCCCATGACCCCTGCAGGCCTGAAATCAGGGACAAGATTTTTTCGATTGCTGAGAATGTCGTGGGCCAATGTTAATGTGTGGTACTTGCAACAATTTTAGGACTTACAGAGCTGGTAAATGTAATCATCATTGGCTTCGTAAGGCTAAAAGGGTTAACACGAGCAAAAGCAATGACTAGGGAAGATAACAGGGTGCCAATAGGCACAGACAAGGATTAGAAACGAAAAGCAAAAAGGGAACGGGGATTCCTACTTGATCTGCATAATATTCATGGTGCATCTTTTAAACAGTGTTCATCCATGCTTAGCCATGAGTATTTTTTCGAAAAGAAAGATTTGTCATCACTGCAAGTTTAAGATGAAGGGAATCGATGGTTTGGGTTTAGAAAAAATCAATTTAAAAAGGATTAGAAAGTTATTTTATAATTCTATGACAATGTGGGAGAGTCAAAAGGTTCCCTTAGGTTTGCGTTGTAACTGCATATTTACTTAAAAATCTAATACATACTTTATTATCTTTCAAATTGAAATAGGACATTTATTCAATAGATGTATTTTTAAAATAAAACTGGTCACAATTGTCAAAATATAAAATGAGTAGTCTGGAAAGGAAATTAGATAACGGAAAGCTCACCGACGACAGAAGGAAAACATATGGCGTTATGATAAATATGATTGTGAAAGCCTTTTTGTCTGTCCCACTGTAAATAATGTTGATTTAAGAGCATTATGACAGACACATGATTAACGTTATAAAAAGACAAAGGTTAATAAGAAACGACTTATTTACGCCATCAATTATTTTTTCAGAGGGATACAGTGTGGCTTTCCTCACCAAACATAATCAATGATGAGAGCAAAGGAAGTCTATCATCATTCACTGTCTAAATAATATAAATATGCATTAAAAAGTAATCGATCCATCATCAATACTTAAAGCATGAACAATAAATTTCTTTATGGAATGAATCATTTTCATAGACAGACTGGCTTAAATCTGCAGTGAGCGTATACCAAGGAATTGATAAAACTATCCACTCAAAAAGTAATAATTATTCAGAAAACGTTTAATTTTTCCTCATTCCCTACCTTGGTTCAAACATAACATAGTAATGTCCTTCTACAATATGGAGAAAAAATATCAGACGGAAATTAATTAATTTATCTTACTACTAAGTACAATTTCGAGATCATTATCAACAATTTCAAGATACCTCCTTCAATTATAGAATGCTGTTTAATTGGCAACCATTTGGAGATTTTGAAAGAGCAATTAAAACCTATATGAAGGAATTGATACGTTGAGTGCTATGTTTTGATTCAAAAGAGCAGTTAAAGATATATTTTAAGCCTTTCCCCTTCATGTTAAACTTTTTTAAAGGAAGAAACGCCACGTATAACATTTTTTATATGTCATAACCACATGTGTGAATACAAACAAGTTGTACTCTTGAAATTTAGATGTCAGAGATAAGAACAAGGTATAGATGACATAAATTTGACTTTTAGTCCCTTACAAATCAAAGATATGATTAATACTTACCATGTTGAAACTCTCAATCGTATGCTTTAAACGGACGAACACCACAAACACGTTCCTAGTCTGATACAACTGAAAGATGGACGACTAGCTCTGCAACGGTCCTTTACATAGCACCAAGTATTATGAGACTTTAAGTGTTTAGTAGACAGCAATGGTAAATAATATCATCCTCATTGCATTAACAGACATACACAGTTACCTCATTAGTGTCGGGATATAATAGCTTATCGTCTAGTAGTAAAAACTATTAGACACTTTTTTTTTATTTCTGCGAGATTTTAATTCTAAGATGTATCATTTGATATACTGTTGTGAAGAAATATGTGAACTTAAGTAGCAAAAGGGATGCAAATTAACAGGCTTACTAATTGCTGTCTGTCGAATACAAGATGTGGACTGATTCTTGCACTTCAGTTTTGTGAGAACGTATGCTTGTTTTCAGAAAGCCGATAACGTTATTTAGTACTTGTAACTATTTACGACTGGTAAACCTAACATCAACAGCCTTACAGTCAAAATGGACCTTACCAAATTCTTTAGTTAAACAAAAAGTAGTTAAAATCGTAAGTACGAAGCAGTTCCCCGATAAGATTATACTATATACTTTCGTATACTCATATGTGCCGAACTCTTTTTTTGAGACATAGATTGATCTTAAATGTAAACAACTAAAAGAACATCCATTCTGTTAGGGTTAATTTTTACAAATTTATACATTAACATGACAGTTATAGACACACGACAGCTATTAAATTTAAGTTATTCAATAGGAAAATTGATTTACCTTTCTTTCAAGAAAATGGGTAAATAATTCCTTTTTAGAGACTACCAGAGTAACGGAGAAAGATGCGTTTTGCAACATAATCTGGTGTTGTATTTGTTAACCCTAAACGCGTATAAAAAGCCTTGGAAGTTAATGTCTTGCAAATATATGGGGAAACCATCTGAGATACGTACAAATCCATAAAAAGGTAAGGTTCACTTCAGTTACACTTTAGGATCTGAAAAAAATAACTGCCGGTTCAAAAAACCATCAAACTAAGCGCTCTGTAAACATTAAAAAAGTGACAACACTAAATCGATCGTAGACAAAACAGGGTTATCTCTGTAAACAAACAATACAAAATAACAATTTCCCCATGCAGGCTACTTGATAGTGAGAAGAGCAAAACCTGGTGATAAATATTCATACATCTCTCAATAGGGCCAGGAGTAGTAATAAAGAAGGTGATTTACAGTGATGCAATTGTGAACACACCATCTGTATCCAGCACTATCCCTAAAATGATTTTGAGAACTTCTCACACATGCACTGAATGAGTTTGATTTTTGATGTTCAATCGCTGCAGACATTTTAAATTCAACTCAACTTGTTCAGAAATTATCAAAAGCCATCTGGTGATTCATCGATTTTTTAATTCAATCACTTTAGATTGGATATTTTACATTATTTACAACAAAATGAAACAACAATTGAATCATAACTATCCATTGAATATATCGTTTAAATAGAGAGGTTATTAACCAAGTTTTTCCGTATTATTCATATGATTTATTAGGAATAAAATTATGCGTTATGGGGGGTCTTTTGTTTTACTTAATGAATATGTTTTTCCACAAAATATAACTAATACGCGAACACACGAGGTTTATAATGTTTTTATAACATCATTCAGTTGCAAAAAAGGTATGAAAAAACAAATCTAATTTTTAATATTTAAAGTTGTAATTTAGATTTTGCAAGTTTTTTCCTTTACAATACATCAAGGTGAAGGACCGTTCCTCAATGAACCAATTAAAAAAGCTATGTTTCTTTTGCCGCACCAGATTCCCATTACACTATACCATAGACACAGCATTGTAAGATATTTGGTGTAAGCAAAGGTGAATTGCCTATTCAGCTATTTTGCCAACTCGTCTTGGTCATGTCATTATTTTATCATAAGCGCCTTATTAAGCTGGTTTGTTAAGTATGATCAAATTCAGGTGTAACTTTGATTGCTTCTAGTTATAGCAAAATACTAACATAACCAGATGCTGCGGGATGCAGTCTAAAGCTGTACAAACCATATTATTTCTTTGCATTGAAAAGCCTCCTGTGATAACTAATCATGTGCACTTAAGGAAGCTGAATTGTTTGAGTTGGACCAGATTCAAGTATTGGTATAACACACAATGACATTTCGGATGTCTTCAATTTTCTATTTATGACAATGCCAACCTATGCAAGCAGAACCAGATGCTATTTTGTGCATTAAACAAACTGAAGACCTTTTCAGAGTTAGTGCATCTTTCTATGGTTCTAATGTGTATGGAATCTGTGTATGTCTCTATGTCCATTAAGTTCTCAATGTCTCTCAATGACGAATTAAAAATAGGTATCATTTGGAGAAAAAATTCAGAGACGGACTGTCATCAAAACTTAACGAAATGTTTGGACACGTTGTATTACAGCGAGGCAGCGATTATGCCAATTGCCTATAAGAAGTTGCAATATATATGATCACAGACTGATCAGTGTTTTTTCATAAGACAGATTTCAGATCTCTACATAACACCCTTTTATCTCCCCACAGCTCCGTCATAAATTCCTATACAACCTCTGTCTTAATACGAACGTTTCTTGATCTAGAAATGCAGCACGCTGATCAAAGTTAGTTGTGCAATCAGCGACGCCGTTTCAAAAGTAATCATTCAAATCGCCTAAGTTATTTCCGTAAGTTTTCAAAAAGCTTAACGTTATTCGAATATGCACCTTGCACTTTGCGTCTCCTTTACAGAACACATACGTCTCATTTAGCGACTGAATAATTGCATAGCTCCGGTGACAACAAATATGTTATTCATGCTTTCGGTGTTTTCATTGGCTGAGTCTTTGCCAGGTAGTTTATGTTGCAATATTGCGCCGGTAGCGGAATCTGCAGGAAGCCCGAGAAACCTTCGTATTAAGACAGAGGTTGTATAGGAATTTATGACGGAGCTACCTCTGTTGGTAGAGAATGCATAACACCACGTGTTGCTATACAGACATGCTTAGTAGACAGCCAGGCAGAGAGATGGAAGTGGAGAGGGAGCTCTTGTAATGATCGAATCTGCATATTTGTAAATTATATCGAAAACATCTTATAGGTAACTTCAATTCATATGTATACATGCTAAAATATCCTGCCATCGAAGAATAAAATCTGTCTATCAGGGGTTTATTGTGAGGATTGTCTCTACCAGTTTTTTTGGTGTCGTCAAAATCTGTATAATATGATTACAAACAGAATTGTTAATGTTGTACATCAACCTCATGTAAGAAATGAATCTTAATTAATTAATTTATTCGTTTTTACCACATAAAATCCTAACTTATTTTTATAACGCAGTCAATCTTTCGGCGGATGCTTACAAAATTGCTGACTCGTGTAAATATAAAACGCACTGCAGTATAAATGTGTGCTAACACATCAGTAAAAGCGGAAGGAAAACAGTAAATAATCCAATTTGTTATGACATGTGCTTAACAGCAAAACATCAACAGTATCCAAGAAAAATATACATACGGAATGAGGGAAGAACCAGGTAAAAATATATAAAATATTCTGATCAAATCAGATACAACAACTACAAATTCGTCGTGTGTCCCTCTAATGTGATTTTTTTCAGCAAATATCACAAAAACATGTTGATTGGTTTTTCAAATTGATTCTTTTAACTTGAATAGAAATCGAAGGGTTAAACACTTCTGCTCCTTCAACAACTTGACAAAGAATAAAAATTGAATTCGTCAACTATGTTTAGAATAGATTATGAAGTGAGGAAAAGGAAGATCGAAAGGAAAATACTGGACGTTTTGCGGTAAATGCTTACTCCTTAACAAGGTGAAATACAACCAGGTTAGTAAGCTCCCGTATCAAATACTTATTTTACTCCCAGTAATAGAGCAGAAAAACATAAGACGAAACACGTTTTGACAGGCAGATTCCTCCTCAAATAGTGAGAATACCAGAAGCTCAATCTTCATAGCAAACTGACAGCAGGAATGATGGCGTTGCTTCTATTCTGAAGCAGTGAATGGTCAGAAGGGAAACTAATTCTTAAACTATGTTTGTAGGTAGTACGTTTTCTATAGACCATTAAAGTATTTTCCTTTTGAAAGTAGTCATGGTGTCAAAATAGGTGTTAATCCTTTAGAATCAACAAAATAACGACATATTTTAAACGTTTATACTTTATCGAGTTTATAGACATTAAAGAGGCAGTTAAACGTTTTTGGAACGATTTATTTTTTCAAATTTCCCCAATAAACATTAATTTATGTAAAACTTTTTATTTTTTTATTGAAAAACATTGTTTTGTTTTCCCATTGTATAAAATTTACCCACTTTTTTAATACTTCATTCCATTAGATATTTCATTCCCCTTTTAAAGCGAATGTGAACCAGATGCCCAACCTTGTGCCCTTGAGAATTATATATCCGTTCTACCAGAAATGCTGGTTTAAAAGTCCCAAACCTGGACATTATAGAAACGTTTGATTCAAACAATTTATCTGCTTGTGAAATTTCCAAGAGCAACTCCTTACCATAAAATCATCCAATTATATTATTTACAATCAGACTTGTTGAACACACCTGATTGTGAATGATACTTATACACGTATAAGACATGGCATTTATCTTTCTTCTAATAATGTTAACTGCAGTGACTAAAAGACTTTCCCTATTAACAGAATTAGTACCTGTCTCGTAGACTAGATAACTCAGACAGTGTGTGGTCTCCTGAGCATGCAACGCTGCAACGAATTTTGTCTTTAATGCCTTTATCTATGAAAACTGCAACTGGAAGTTTGTAATGAAAAATGACCAATGTCAAGTCACATTCAAAATTTGCATACCCATTCAAAATATATGGAGAGTAGAAAAATGCAATGGTTTCTTGCCATACGTTTCGTTTCACAAAATGAGTGAATTGAGACTCGTACTCTGCGGAAATGCAGAAAATATATATAGACTGGAGGACAGTGACCAAGATCGGTCTAAAATGTTTACATCACTATGAAGAATTTTAAAAAGTAGTTGTAAACTAAAACCTAGAATTTCTATTCATATCGTTAAGAGATGATGTGATTTTGGGGTTGAACACAGTTTTTAAAAGCATTTCACGTTCATCATAACTGCTAATATTATTGAGGAAAAAAACGCAACACTATTGTAGTTTTGCATTGCGGTGTCCCTGCGAGCAGCGGATGGAATTAGTGGACCATTCAGTGGTGCTGCACTGAAATTAAATGTAGCATTGCACCCGAACTTTACTACACGTAGAACAAAACATGTAGGTAATGTTGCCATGCTAACCAATGTTCGGCAGTATATGAATTGTCTAATAACTTGGTATATTTCTATTCTTCTTATCTGAAAAATACAAGTTTCATAACTGCTCTACCCAAATTAATCTACAAAAAGTTGTCTGTTGCTCTGGTAACTTAGAGCCGAGCGATCGAAACCGCATTTAATGCAGTAAAAGCTCGCTTACAAGGTATGGATCACATACTATTTCATTTGAATAGTCATGCTACGAAATCGGAATACATAGGGATTGCGATAAAGTTGTATTTGTCGTATATAGTACGTATGCGAGTGTTTAATTCGTATTTTATCAGTTTGACAGCGATCTTTTTGTGAGGCAGGATTTTAGCGTACTCTCAAGAAAGCTTACTTTTTTCGATTTCTAAACAGTGTAGCTTGGTCAAAAGTGAACCGATTTTCATTATTTTACATTCTATCGAAAGGGGGTTTATCGGGCTTCATGTGTGTATTTGTTATATTAATCTATATTGAATTTCCAAGTTGATTTCGTCCCGGAACAAGACGAGGGGTCTGAGGGCGTTATATCCCTTTAGTATTTATAAAGAAGAGATATCATTTTTCAAATTTTAATTTTAATTATATAATAATATTCTCATTTTCGCCGATACAAGTCCCTGTGGGTGAGTGCTGCCTTTGGATGAAATCGCTACAACTATACAATAGGTTATTATTATCTTCTTACATGTAATATAACGTCAAAAATGGTAATACTAGTAACCAAATTATATATTTGGCAAAATGTATGTTATAACCACATCACATCCTATTTATAATCTAGACCCTGTCTATATAGGTTGCAGCTATACGCTATGAAAATATTCGCATACTCGATTATATCCTAGAAACGATCAAATGATAAAGGTCGCGTAAAGGTATTTGTTAATCTGAATCAAGACTGTCAAAGTCAGTAGGAAAGGTTTATTCATTGTTAACATTTGACCTCAAAATAGATACTACACGACTACTGCACCTAACGAAAGATATTATCATTAATACCGCATCAACAGCTTTGCATTGTACCAAGCAGGACAAACACATGGCCTTGGTCTAGCTACCCTAAGTTTTATCATTCTAAAATCAACAGAAAACATATTCGTTCATATGACCCTTAAGATAATAAACAAAATGCGTTCGTATCATAAGGAACTATAACTGGACCAAACTACTACACACGACCACACACCATCTGTGTAACACTAGTCTACCTCTCATTACAAACCCTCATGTTTACTGTAGGTATAGGTTATCAATCAACTCTCTCCAGTTTGTATTACCTCTCGGGGTCAAGCAGAACCTTTGCGTGAGGAAAACGGTCAATAGACCAATGGGCTTTATGAGGTAGTGGCAACTTATGGTATTGACATTTGGTGATTCTTTGTGCATTTTCAGATATTCAGATAATATCTTTTTCATATTATGTATTAAAGAGTATTGACAAAGACAGAATAAAGTGAGCCTAAAGAAATAACACATTGAAAAAAAATAATCGTGAATTTTTTTCTGCTAATAATATATTACTGTATTGGTTTATTGTTAATAATAAACGTCTATTAATAGACATAATTATAACATTCACTGGAAAAGCAAGATCATTTGGAAGAAGATGTTGTAACTACTTTAAGAATCGAAGGCATTAAAGAAGTTTTAAAATGACTTTAGAGCTTGATTTAGGTCTCCTTTTCATTTCATGTAAAAAAAATTAAATTTTTCGATTGACTGATGCATTTTTCATTTCAAAATCTAATTGTTAGATTACAAATTTCCGTTCAACATAAATTTCTTTGTGACGTTTAAAGCATTGTGAACCCAAATTGATGTGTTAACGCACAACCTGAGGTCATTAGGTATAGTAGAACATAAAGAACGTTAAACCCGCAATTTTGCAAAGAAAGGCAGTTCAATGTGTTATGAAAAAATTATTTTCTTAACCTATGCATGCTAAAACCAAAGCATGAACATCATTTTGCAAATAATTGTTTCTTTCCTTTTGAATATTAACTGATAAAATATATATATATTTGGTAATGGATTTAAAAACACAATACCTTGTTGTGTCCAATATTTTCCTCAGCTTTCTAAGCTGCTTTACATCCATAGTGTAATCTGTGAAAAGATCTGTGAAAAGAAGAGTAAAATCAGCACAGGTCAGCATTGAACAATACAAATATAAGGTTTCCCTTATTAGGAAATTATTCAGTAAAAGAAAGTAAGGAATGTAGATGGGTCAATACTTTCTTTTCTACACACAATGATGCCAATGTTTAACTTGATATGTTTGCATTTTGTCAGTTGAATGAACATCACATGACTTCAACATTTCTAGGACGCCCATCTCAACGTGATAAATCAAAATGTTTAGTTGTAGAAATACAAGGCCAAAATGATTAAGTGAAAGAGGAGTTGTTGATCGGAACTATTAACCGACAGAATAATCGACTAATCGAATAATTGAGTGTTCGTCATACTAATGAAACAAGGCGTGTATACATATAGGCTTAAGTACACTATCAATGACACCACGACTGCTAAAACATTGCACGGTGTTCCACGAGGTATGTTGTAATGTAGAAAGAGAAAAAAATGCATAATTTTACAAATACTTGTAAAGCATGTTTTCAGTAAACCGTACGGTTTGAAAATAATGTTATCCTGTCTTAAAAACAGTACTAATACTCAGGTTTTGATAATACTGATAAACTTTGAGATATAAAGTTTGCATGAGGAAAATAGAATTAAGCTATACCAAAACGTGGTCGACAGAAATAATAATATAAATGTTCTTTATAAGCCATTCTGACTGTAACGTTGTAAGACATATCTAAGCACATCTTAATTCATTCAAACCGTATGACCATGTTCATGTGCACACCTTAAAGTGGAACAACATTAGTATATAACATATTCTAAACAATTCTGGTAACCTTTCTCGCTCATTGTATAAACTCATCAGTTTAAACGAACTTTAGGTTTATATGAATAAATTATAAAGACGTGTAAGACCTTTAGAATACAAACGTTGTCCATCAATATTGAAAAACGATTTGCTTCAATGGACAAATCACTTAGTTCTGCCTGTTTATCTTACTAAAGACGAAACACCACCAATTTATGGAAAAAAATTATTAGTGACAGATCAATAGGAGCAACAGTGTTGTTCTCTGAATTCCAATGTTAATTTGGATCGAACAACATATTCGATAGTTTTAAATAAACGGCCAAACAAATCAATTTTGAATGGATAACGTACTTTCCTAAATCCATGTCAATATGTACCGATCAAGGACGTTATTTGTCACAAAAGCAATAACAAATGTAGTAAGAGGTGGGGTAAGGTGCTTAGGGGTTTAACGCCGAGTATTTCACTTATATCACGGCTGCTAGTATTATTTCAGAGAGAAAACTGCAACACTATTGATGCTATGCGTTACGATAATACCTACCAATTGGTAGAACTGCGAAGAAATTCAGCGTAGCATTGCACCCAAACCTTACTGCATGATGAACAAGTCTATATCGCAGACAATGTTGCTGAGCCTCTCGGGGTATTCGAACCCCGGACCTCTTGAACCAAAGCCAAACGCGCTAAACTTAATTGGGTAGACTTTTTTTTATAGTTTGGAATACAATATCTTTACCATCGATAATCTCTGTCAAAGGAGAAATATTCTGAGTCGAGAATGGATAATACAATTTCTTCAATCCATGTCAAGATGTACCAATCACAAATATCATTAATCATCTGGTAACAAGATCAGATGTGCTTGAGCTGAAATGTAATTGGGAAAGCTATCTCATAGAATGATGCCTGTCTCTCCTATTGACATTAATTGATTTAACAGGTGAGAATCCCATCCTAGAAAACTTTTCATGAGCTTAGAAGACCCTAACTGAAAAATAACTGTGGCTATTTTGAAACATTTGGTTAAGTTCTGTTCCTTTCAGATTGTATTTAGCTAGCGGCAATGGAATGCAAAACTGTCCCGACATATTGTAACATTGTGAGCAATGTCATCTTTAGAGGCCTGTAAAACAATGATTGTCTCCCCTATTGACATTAATTGATAAAACAGGTAAATACCCAAACCTAGCAAGTTTCACATAAGCTAAGAAGATCCGAATACTTCAACTGAAATAAACTATGGCTATTGATGTAACCGTTGCTTCAATTTGCTTCCTTTTAGGTTTTATTGGGATACAAGTATAAATGTATATATTTTAAAGAATAACCTACTTTCCTCTAAAGCATCTTATTCTATATAAGCACAACAGTGTCCTCATCCTTACACAAATTCCACAAATACATTTACCACGCGTCTATGGAATGTAAAACTGACCCCACATATTATAGCAATGCTATTTATACAGATATATAAGACAATGAATGCAAAATTGAAAATAAATAAAAATAACGTAAACAGGTAATGGTCACATTGATCCTTTTCTTTTTATGAGAAAGATTTATCATTATAAATAATAAAGTTCTTGTTGATAATAATAATATACTTGATGATACATATAATAACTATAGTGATCATTTACTATGATTGCAACGAGTGAAGTATCATTACATGAATATGAATGAACTACTTAAATGACAAGCAAATTGATTTATTAACATCATTGTTGACGAAACACATCATTTTGTATATGGGATACATTGCTGAAATTATGTCAAGTTTTTTTTTCTATCATGTATATGTTTTGTTTTCACGTATTACTAGTATTAGACTGCACCAGAACATAAAAAATGGACTAAAATCAACAAACTGAAATTCATTTTTAAAAAACTGTTAAAAAGAACGTGGTAATAACATCCATTAGCTACCAGCTTAGATATCATCAGTACGAAAACAAATAGAGGACTTTAATATCACACTGAATATATTGATTTAAAGAAATTGCTAAAAGGAATGTTGAAATAATTATATTTCCATGCCAGCACAAAATTTGGTGCGTATGGTTATGCAATTTCCTTTGCAATAGGTAAACAAATTCATAGAATGACCACTAGTACGTCACAACGACAACCACAATTAATTATTGAACTCTGCTGTCTTCTGACAACATCTATCCAAGATACTAAAAGAGTTTACTTACCTGTAAAACGAATAATCTGTTCAAAATAAAATAACACGATCTTTTAGAAGCAACTGTGTATCATCCAGGTAAGACAGGCTGTCAGTGAAAATAAACCATTTTATCAAAATCAACCTACTCAACCGTATGCAACTTAAGTCATACTTCCACCAGCATTGAAACATAGAAGTTTTCAGCTCCTACACAAGAGTCTGGCTCAAACAGCGGTATACACAAATACTATATGCGAGCTCACTTTCTTCTTTATAGTCCTGCTATAAAGCAAGTATACCCAACCATTCAGCGCACGGTCAAAGAAATCAACTTCAGCACTCCTGAATTCTTTTCACAGTCATAGCGATTCTACAATAACAAAAGCAGAGTACCAACCCATCTTAAAGCGTACTGATATTATTATCTCCTGAGTGGTTTTACTAATTTACAGTAATTCCTTTTTTATAGAGGGAAGACAGGGCTCCTGGTGCACATATCTGAATCGATAGTGTAAATAAGCTTCCATTCTGGTCAAAGCTTGCTTTTACTTTTGTTTCACCGTCATTGATATAAGATCAAAATTAAAGATATGTAAAATGTCACATGAAACTTGAAGGTCATTTAAAGATAACTTGAAAATAGTAACATGCCCTTGATTCCACTGTTTAGTATTTTTCGAATGAGGATTCAACTGTGAGTTTTTTCGAGGTTTGTTTCTTCCGCAGGAGGAAAGCTTTCTAATCTGAAGAGCACATTATCCTACCAATCATAAACATAGCAACTGACAGACAACCATAGGAGAGAAAATCAATGATTTAAAATTGAAATTGAAAAATAACGAAGATTCATATGTTTTATTTAAACAGGTGCTCGGGTGTTATCAATAAAGGATGCAGTTGATATACAAATGGTCAATGTGTAAGATTGGTTTTAAGCATAAAAGAGGAAAAAGTATTGACAAAATTTCCCACTTTCATACTTTCGTCATTATAATATACTGCTCAATAAAAGAAACAACGTATATACAAAAAGTCGTTTGTAGAATAAATCAAAACTTTCTATGTAATTAACATGACTGATGAAAATCTCAACCATTTCAGAGTTTGAATTCTATGCCTTTGAATACCATTTGCTAATATACAGTCAGGTATGCATTTCCTAGTTAAGAATAATAACATTAACTTGAAGCTTTTTTATATCCTTTTGCGTGCGTAACCAATGAAACATTTGCCGATTAAAACATAGCCAATACCAAACAATAGAGGTCATAGAACATATTGACTGTTCATTGGCCAAGACCGTTAGACAAACAGCATTTGCTCAGTAAACTCTTTTTATTCTTTTGTCAATACATTTTTAACAATCATAGGATCTCTGTTTTGCATCCCTCGATAAACACGTATATAACCGTTTTCAGTTATACGTTTCCTTGACTTAGTGGGATGTCATGCTTTAACGTTCAAACTTATTTCTATTTAAAGTTAACCAATCTTTAAAACATAGAAGAGAAATTAATGAAACAGTTTTTCAGGGGGATTCCGTATGCTTATGAGACTGGACATAAGGTCACATCGACTTGAAAAATTCTTATTGGTAATGACCTGATTTTGGCAAATGTGTCCAATGAAATTCCGATAGGGGACTACATAAAAGGGAACATTATACACATATTGCATAGCGGATTGCAGTTTGCTATGAAGCTTCTCTCAATTATTTAACATGGAAAGAGTTAGACTAACAAAAAGTGAGCTGATATGGGTTTACGCCCCTTTCAGGGGTGTTTCACTTATGTCGTGGCGGCTAGTAATATTGTAGGGAGAAAGCCCGAAACACCATTGTGGCTATGCATTGCGGTGAAACCTTGAGCATCGGATGGAAGTAGCGAAGCATGGGTGGTACTGCACTGATATTCCGTGTAGCATCGCACCCAAACTTGACTGCCTGTACAGTTCTACAGTTTGAGAAGAGCTCGATGGTAAAATATTTTTATTTTTGCATAGGAAGGGCAAGTAAATCTAGAATTGAATACTATTCCTGTTTTCTGTAAATGAATCATAGGATCTCTGTTTTGCATCCCTCGATAAACACGTATATAACCGTTTTCAGTTATACGTTTCCTTGACTTAGTGGGATGTCATGCTTTAACGTTCAAACTTATTTCTATTTAAAGTTAACCCAAACTTGACTGCCTGTAGACCAGTTCTACAGTTTAAGAAGAGCTCGATGGTAAAATATTTTTATTTTTGCATAGGAAGGGCAAATAAATCTAGAATTGAATACTACTCCTGTTTTCTGTAAATGAACGTCATTGATCCTGACGTTCTTGTAGTTCCAGTAGTTTATATACCAACATTATCAACTAAGGTGAAAAGTTTCTATGTGTCTTATATTAAGGATCTTTTAATGTCAGTAGAGGAAATTGGTGGTAGAAATAATGAATTAGGTTTCTGAGTGATGAAGAACATGTAAAGATGTAAACAGAACTGCTAAAATAAACAGACATAAACATATGTACAAGGATGGATGGTGCAGTTTGCCAATCAGATCCCCTTTTTTCAAATGCCAATCCACACCTGGCAACAATATCAAGTTTGCTGTTACACAAGCGTTTATCTCAGATTTGATTATACCTGCGCTTCTAATCACCTAAATGGACTAACGGATGGGAAAATCCAATCTTGCTTTCTTTGCTACCTTAGAAAACCTCAATACCTCATCTGACAGCAACTGTGAGTTTAAACTAATACTACAAAGCATGGCTTGCAAAGTAAAATAGATAATTAGGGTAAATGTATTCAGTAGCTCAGGTCAGCCTTCCTAGGAAATAAATGAATAAATTAATTCCAGTGTATATAAACAAAACTTCATCAGTGAAGATTTCTTAGATTATATAAGTAAAAAAAAGTAAAGAAATAATTATAAATAATGCAATGGAAAAATCTATCGAATGTAAAGCTGTCTAGAGTGATCTTCTTAATGCTAATTACACAGCGTTAAAGCGCATTACAGACTAAATTCAAAGGAAGAAACACGATGCTTTTCCTATCTTATTCTGTATAATGACGCATATCAATTATGCATTGCGTTTACATGTACAAACATTTTCATAAACAGCATGATACTCATATAAGACTCCAAAGATAATATTGATTAATATGATAATCATTTATTATATTATTTTCTTATAGTAATATAATTTATCATTTACAAGGCTTAACTAGTGGAATTGATAAAACATGCATTTGATACGCGAAATGCGTAATGATAAAAATTGATTTTATTTTAAACTTGGCAAGTTAAATGAGTCATTGATCAATGATTATAATTTGCCATACAGTCTTGAATTAATATCTCTCATATATCAATATTATTTCCGTTAACAAAGATGAAACGTTTATGAATTATATATTACAATCACGGTATCGATGAAATAATCTCTCCAGGGATTTTCTCAGATAATGATGACAACGCTCCTTAGACAGAAGTAATGATCTCTTGATTCGTAACAGGGAATACACAAAATGCTATAAACTATTGAATCATGCTCAATTTGAATATAAAAACACAGAAACTCGAAAAGTTAATGGTGACACGTCAATCAATAGGACACGATGAGATATTGTTAAAGGGTTGAAGCTTTCCGTTTCACAAATATCCACAACAAAAAATAAAACGTTAATTTAGATCTAATCAATGTGAGCAGTATAAAGTAATAATCACAAGTCTCTAGGTATCTAGTAATATTACATCTCACAAGTGGTCACCTTGAGCTCAAAACTGTTTACAGCTAATGAACCAAAAACTGTTAATCTTTTCGGGGAAGCTCCACAGGCTAAGTAGTAACTGATGACCCGGTGCCGAGAGTTTATGGCAAATACACTCGCGAGGGCTTAGCCCGAGCCGAGTTCATTGCCATAACGCGAGGCAATCGGGTCATTATTTGGCTTACATTCCCGCGGAACATTCCTATTCCTACTACTATAGGAATAACTAGTTTAACCTTTATTTCTTTTATAGTTTGATAAAAAATAATAATGCTAAAACGTTTGACTGTTTGTACTGAAAAAACTGAGAGGTGAATTGCGCACACAATCGCAAAGCAGAAGAACCACAGTATCAAGGTAATGAGCTAATTAGTCACAGTTATATAACTTTATTACATAAAAGGAAAACATCTTGACCTCATTACTGTTCAATAATACAATGTCAAGGCGACATACATATATGCTTAACGAGGTAAACAAGGCAAGAACGCAGTGTGGAAAATATGGGTTTTAACAGTTTTAAAGTGATAAAAATCCTGAGAGTTCTTGCTGAAATCTAAATGTCAGATTGTTCCACAGATATGGACACATAGCTCTAATGCACTGCTCCCATATGTTTTTGCTACAGTGAGATACACAAAGAAATGGTTATCCTGTGAAGGGGTGATCATGTGTGCCTATGTTCATGAATGAGGTATGAAACTTCTAGTAACAGGTGAGATACAAGGGGAACTGCTACTAGGAAAGTTTCTGAATAAACGAAACATTAAAAATAATGCCTTCACCGCATTTAACCAGATTGGATATCCAAAGAATTACATAGAATCATATAATGACTTCAACAATACCAATATTTTACAAACTGTCATCATTTTCTTTTCCTTTTTTAATTATACAATGTGTAAATCGTTATAAATCAATACTGTATTGCGCCAAGTTAAAACAAGACACTTCATATTTTGTAATAACATATTCATTTGCTTTGATACAAACCGTGATGGCATATAAAGTGATACAGTTCATCCCGAAATGACAAAAACCTTAAACTCTTAATTGTCATTCTGACTGATTTTAAATCAATGTCACACATATCATGATTATGAATTTTTATTTTTATTATTTCCTTATGAAAATAACACCATTTATAACGTTTGGCATTTGTGATTCCAACAACTTGCAGAGTTTCTCCTCGAAAGAACAGTTTTAGTATTTCTATAGTCATGTCTGCCTCAGTTAACCAAACAATATTACATGTCTTGCAAATCCTTGTTCATAAACTGCCGGTCGAAATAGGCAGTTTGGTAGTCTTCTGCTTTGTTAACGCTTTTGTACTATCTTATTAACCGACGTGTATCCTTTCATTGCATACTATCATATTTCAAATATCAATAGACCAGTGAAATAGGAGAAAAAGCAATAATGAGTAAATAATGGATAAGGTATATGTTAGTGCTTGATGGTAAGAAGGAAGGATGTTTATCATATCAAGTTTTTACATCTGAGAGAGAAAGTCAATGAAGTATCGCTAAACATAACTTCAAAACATATTTTATTGCAAGACAATCTTTAAATATACCTTCAAGAGTAAATGGGTTATTTTAACGGTAAACAAACCGATCTCATGAAAAGGAAAAAAATGTTAGCAATTGCAAAGCAATCTTTTTAAATCAACAGAGGCGTTCTGAAATAAACGAAACATGTTCTTTTACGCTAGGCGAATCCAATTCCCTACCTAAATGAGGTGTTCACAACAGAATGGCCGTCAATTGTTTTTCTCTGATAACAGAAACTTTCTACCGGTAAATAGATTAAGAAAAGCGGCATTTGACACTCTTAAAATAATGCATTTGGCGTAAACATATCTTTATTGAGAAAAGGTTGGAGAAATATAATTTCCTAATCAACGTGCTAGTATCCTTTTACTCTTTAAAACAGTAAAAGAACTGATTTATTTTTAAAAGACAAGAGAGAAATACAATTAATTTTCAAGCAGACCGTATTATGGATTTGACATTCATTTAAGACAGAAAATAATTCCTAATTTAATCTTCATCATTGATACAATTATTTAATAGACTAAGGATCTGACAAACCTCTTACCAAACATTTTAATAGAAATCTAAACTAAATGATATCAACTGACCACCAAATTTACAATTAAATGTTCGCATTTTTCACTCCTTTTAGATACTTTGTAAGTTGAATTTACAGTCGAACGATAATTCCATTTAAGTTGAATAGTTAACTTTAAAATGATTTACAAAAAAAAGATATTTTCACTGTTATTTTAGGGAGAATAGAATAAAAGAGATAATTTGCTGACAGAAAGGGTTAAATTATATCATTTACTGGATAAGATTTGCTTGAGCATTCCAATCTACCTTTGGCTGTACACATGACCGTGTTTCAATCTGAAAGAGGCTGGACATGTACCAGAGGAATAAGCATAACGATTGAAAAATCTTTATTTAAGTACTGGAACAAAACACATTTTTTAATTTATAACGAGGCTTAAAATATACATAATATGTTAATTCATAGAGACGGCCAATATTTGGGCAATTTTACTTAGAATGAACACACAAATGATGTTCTTTTATTTCGCCTGGTTGTAGATAAAGATATTTATGTTGTCAAAACGATTTCATTAGCATCCTTATTCAATAAATTATTTAATAAACAAAACGAATAAGACTGCTGACAACCACTGCACTTGTAATTTCCAAATAAAGTCTGATTGAATACGTGTTTAATAACTGAAATATTGTTCAAAACACGTTAAACCCAAACTCACTCACTCACTCACTGATTGAATATAAATGTTGCAGCTTTTTATTAATCCAAAGAGCTAGTCTGTAAATAAATAGAATGATTACAAAATACGAGCTTAGATCAACCAAAACTAAACATATCGAAATGGGAGAGTTGCATATTTGAATTATACCAAAAGGGCAAGCCTCTAAATCAATAGATTGATTACAAACGACGAGCTTAGACAAAGAAAACTTAACAAATCAAACTAAACTATACAAATGAATAATTTCAAAAAAACCTACCGCTTTGTTCTTTATCAGTTTTCATTTAAGGAGGAACTCGCATAGAACAACATCCTATGGTAGCAGGTACATTGAATTCAAATCTGATACCAATCATACAGACTAACAATTTTGAACACTGATTAGAAGGACTCATGTGGGACGGTTATGAATAACTAAGTTGGAACATAAAGTATCTATATACGAAAGTCACAACACTGTAACTCACCCGTGAAGAATGAGCAAAATCCAAAATGCTTAAAATCAAGCCTTACCTCATTTAAACATTATATATATGATTACCTTCCTGTTGACTAGAGATCAATGATAAACAAGTACGGATTTGGCCAATACATGCGTGAAGCTCTTACCTACACATTATGCGAGCTCACCACCTTTTGATAGTCCTGCTATAAGATAAACAGAGTCATCAATACAGCCTCAGGTCAGAGAGAAGCGTTTTTAATTACCTTCAGATCTCCTGAATTCTCATCATAGTTATACTCGGTTTCTTTGCAATAATAGCACAGAACAAGACAACACTTAAGGTATGGTATTACTATCTCGCTCTAAGTGGTCCTTCTTTTGGAGAGATAAACACTTTAAGTGTTTCTGTTTCAATTAGTAAAAATGCATTTTTTGTTGATAAAGAACATGACCTTTTTTGCAAGATAATCAATAATGCTTATAAAGCCTGGAGAATGTCTGTTGAACACATGAGTGTTTAAGTTGAATTATTAAAAGGATTTTAAGAAGGGAAGGTTTTAGATCATTAGTGCATTTGATTTGACTTTGTAAACCATAACACTAAGTTGGAAACATTTTGCTTTGTATCAAAATTTCACTATGAAAATACTGTTATTACTCGCCCGATGCAGATACAGCGTTTAATAAACCTACAATGTTATTACAAATTGTGTGAAAATCATTTGAAACTTATTATAGTACCTTCCAAAAGTACCTTTTAAAGTATCTACACAGTAGTGATGGAACAACCATTTCTTGACAAGCACCTTGATTTTCAGTTTTCAAAATAACAGCTAAACCTCAAATGTTTGACGATTATTTTTTTTACTGAACTACATTAATGAGTAACTTGAACTATGAGATGTAACACAATGAGATGAATTTGAACAGTGACAATTAGTGATTTAAGTATTAAATGAGAGGAACAGTATGTATTAATTTCATTTGCTGAAGTTATATTTGAGTGTGTCGACCTTGCCATATTGATTTCTTCATTCCGTATTCAATTCAACTTTTCTGTAAGAAATCATCTCCAAGACCCCTGAGCATGTACTCTGAATAAAATATCTGCCGAAAAAAACCCTTGAAATAACAGCTCATTTCTGAATTATGTACCAACATGTGTTATTTTACCATTTATCTAAGACAACAACAACATATATTTTAAGTTATAGAAAACCAATTTTCGTAACTACTTAAGTTAGAATGAAATGGTATTAAAACCTTACCAAAATTAGAATGCTTTCAGTGACGTACCTTCAACAACTTTGGTGACATTTGTGCTGCAGCTTACATAACGGTGGACTAAGGATCAATTCTCAATCACCATCAAAGGAGGGTCGGAGCTTTGAGAATCTTCGAAACAGAAGATTCCGTATATACCGTTTGAAGAATTCCTTCTCCCCAAAGATCAATCAGACCTGAATCGTTTGTGGCAGACAAACTACAGTGTTTGAAATACCCGATAGAAAACAATAAAGAAGATTCTTCTGTGTCTTTTAAGCAGCTGCCAATGTGCAATCCATAAAACCATGGCTCGATAAAGAGATTGAACGTAAACAAAACGAGGCTAAGAATTATTGATCAAATGCCCCTTGTCCAATTAGTATTTATAATGATGTTTTCTTGCTTACATAATGGAAATTTAACTTTGTGGTTGGCACAAAATATATAAAATATTGTCAATTAGATATTAAGTATCGAAGAAAACGCTTTCAAAGGAAATACTTTTAAATTATTTGTCCTGATAGATTAGTAAGTATATACTTTGGCCTTGTGTTGTAACGACTCGATATAATTTCGATTTTTTAGATATGTACAAGGAATTATCCTTCACCCTATCAGACACAGGTTTGAACAAATAATCTAAGGCCTACAACCTCAGCATGAATTAAAATTGTACAACTCCATACTATCATTTCAAAACAATTAAAAGTAATATATAAGAGATTTAAAAAAATATCGATTGTCTTAGTTCACTTTCTAGATTTTACATGAGGGAGATGAGTTGAAACTTGTTTCCCATGTAATGACCTGAAATCAGGAAATCTGTTTAGTGCAATCCCCAGGGATAAGCTACCAAAAGGAACTTAACACGGTGTTATAGATGGCAGACTGCACTTTGCTTTGTCATTCCTCTGATCTGTCAATTCAATTTACACTTAAAAGAAGACTGTAATGTGATGATAATAGAACAAATGACCCGAGAGATCAAAAGGTTTACACATTGCGTGTTAACATAAAAAACTATGTCACAACATCACATAAATCTATGCTCCAGGTTTCCGCTTGTATACGTTCTCAATTAGAAGTTTCGTGTTTGATTGACAACGGGACCAATCATGAAAAATGGCAATAAACTGTTCAACCGATGAATAATGCATGTCAATATCACGCGGAAAACAATAATTTTTGTAATCACTGCACCTGATTTCAAATACGAATCAATTCAATTACCTTGCTATCACCTCAAGTGACTAACACTAACAACTGCAGCATGTACTAAATAATATTGATAAAGTAAAACAAACAGATCTTGTTTAAACTAAGGGAAAATGTCCAGCACTTCACAATCATTTCATCCTTCAAATAATGATTCTATTTGATACAGAAAGTAGAGAGTTTATTGTTATAGTACTTACGTGAAGGAGTTATTATATATAAAACGCAAAAAAAGAAAATATTACCCATATGTGCGAGGAGACACAGGGGGATATTTTTTTGATATCCGCACATGTGCTCTTTAGTGATTCTCGACGTTGATTGGACGGTTACCCTGAGAATGAAATACGATTGGTTGACGGGACTATTTTCACGTTTCATTGATAAAAAGAACGTGCCGAACACATGCATCGGCATTCAAAGAAAAGCGTAGATCGTAGATGGACATTCTTTTACATTTATTACAAGTTAATATTCTAACACTAATTTGACACTTCATCAAAGTTTTTCACTATGAATGTAATTTACAAGAATGATAATTTTTCCCAAGCAAAATACTAGTACTTGAAAATAGTGTCTAATCTGAAGATTAACAATACATTAACGATAAGTTAGAATTAATCATCATCATTTCACAACATGAAATCACATGAAGCCAACGACTGTTAAAAAATACACTATTGTCGGTGCAAAAACGTGCAGGTCTGACGGACTCGATCTAGTTCGAACATGCTCGCACCAAACAAGCCTTTGCACAATGGCCTCCTATCCCACGCAGTATGCAGCTGTATAAAGTACTCATACAAATCGAGAAACGCTCCGTATAAATTCTTGGACAAACGTTTCGTTGTTGTAGTTGTGTATTTGATTAACAAAGGTTCATCGACTACACGATAAGTAATCCGATAAGAGTTATCGTTCTTTATACTGGCAACAAGACGTGATTGAAAGCAACATCCTAGAGGAGAAATGTTATTCAAACTTCAGATTAGTTGACAATATTGACACACAAACTCGTTTCGATGCTTTCATTACATATTTCTCTTGAAGATATTGCCACTTTTATCTGTTGAAATGTAAATAAATTTACAGGTTTTTCCAATTTTCGTTTCAACACTGTGCGTTCAGCCACTCGCCCGTTAGTAAGTAGGTAGTGACGACGACACACATTCACATAAATATATTCATGCGATAGCTTCTAAGAATATTTTTGTTATGATCTTAATGTGTCTCAGATATGAAAATCATGTTATGTATTATTTGGGGACCAAATTGTCGTCAGTTTCAAAGCCTTTTTGAACAGAAGTACATCGCGTAGCGATGTAGACTGATTTACTTCCTGAGATGTTTGGTTTTTACACGCGTATGAATACGGATCAGCTGATGAATGTCACTTCCGTTGTATTGCCGTCTCTTAATGACAAGGATTTTCAGTCGTAACTGGTTATTTTAATTGCATATGGGTAATATATAGAATAACCAACTCGGTACGAGTGATAACGTGAAATATCCACTTGTAAAAATAATGTTCAGTCGCTCGCCAAGGCTCGAACAATATTTCAACTCGTGGATATTTCCCGTAATCACTCGTACCTCGTTGGTTATTCTCTAAGTATGATTTGCTTGTATGACAGTATCATAACCGGTTTACTAATCAGACGATGTTTGATGAGAATACTAACGGCAATCTTAGATATAAGTGGCGCAACATCTGTCTAAATACCACTAAATGTCAGAAAAGAAACAAGGAGAACGGAGAGATAAGGAGGTCAAACTCCTTACGTTTTATATTTAAATGATGTGGTTCTTGACCATCTTGCATGATAGTTTACCAAATGGTGATCATGAACCGATCAATCTTTTAACATACTTTGAGGTTAATGATAAGCCTTGCATTTCTCAGGAAGACAGGTATTCTTAGAATCAGCACCTCTCATTAATGACCCTTTTGTCCTTACATGTCAGTCTTAAATTAATTGCTCATCATCAACTTCATCACTCTTTTCGTCCTGATATTAGTATTTGATAAACGGACATTTTGAAAAAATACTTTGCAAAGAGTTAAACATAAAACATGTAAAAGATGAGAAAATCATCACTTATCGTAATGTCTAATTGACAAAACTCATGAAGCATCAAAACGAATTCAAATACTTGATTCACTAATAATTTTGACATATAAGTATTTTATCAACTTATTGCATTGAATCATTAAGTAACCATAGCTTAACATATAGTTATTACATCAACAAACCCCAACCCGACATAATGTTAGTTAAGCAAAATATATAATGAATTAAATCATGATACGGTTTCTAAATAAAAACAATACATGAAATAAATAACTTCAAAAACATTTTCTTAGTTACCTTATAATAAAATGTTCAACACAGATTAGACGTTCAAATCCTTCAGACCAAAGAAAAATTGGACACATTGAACATACATATGTCGTTCATACACTTCATGAACACATCAGTGAAGAATCCCAAGAAAGTGTATGCAAATTCACGAAATCCAAAGTAATTTTCAAATCGGAAAACGTCCTTGAGATATTTACCTGTCCTTGTATTTCCAATACAATTCTGAAACTATTATGGCAACTTCATTTACCATGCTATCTTAAAAAATTGAGAAATGTTGAATAACGACCAACCATACACATCCTAGAATTCTGGTAGCTTTAAAAAGTAACATTTCCCCTGAAGAACCTGAAACTCACGTGAGGACAAAAGCAAATGCAAATACAAAGCATTCACGGAGTCTGTAATATGATTAAAAGATCCACGTTGGCAGTTTCATTTGAACAATGTAATCAAAATGAAATTAAAAGTTAATTTTGTTCCAAAGTTAATATGTCCCATGCAGCGTTTTACATAAGGATGAAGAATCAAAGAACACACGTTTCATAAATGAGTTCACTTCAATATTTGCCCCGTCTGTTTTGTCGTCAATTAATTTGGAGAGAAGCTTCTTCACGATTTAAACTTGACGCAGTTGGCAGAAAAGGTATTAAAAAGTTCATTACATTGGAGGATTCAAAGGATAAAACAATTACATCTAGTTTTTTGTGTGAATAATATTATTTGATAACACAACGTTGAAAGAAGAACTAACACTAGGGATCAAATGGTAAAATATAGCATAGAAAGAAGGAAAGTTGTTGTAAAAAACAGCAATGGCAATGTCATTTACAATTCAGCTTTGATTGAAATTTATAATTCTTAAAGTCATCATTTATACTTTGTGTGCACTTTTTGATGATAACATTTAGTTGATCTCAATTCATATCCATTAACAATGTGCAAAAACGAAATATAGGGAAACATTTTATATGAGCGATAAGCGAGAATGCATGCACCTTCCTCAGTAAAGTCAAGCCAGAAGGACAGCATTCTCAGCTTGTCAGCGGATGATCAAAGAAATAGAAGCATTCGGGATATTCTCATTAAGGTCATGGAAGCTTCGTGGGCTGTTAACAAGAACTACACGCATACTGTGTATTTCCAATAGCATCCCCATATTGCTCGATATTTAATGATGTGAGAATGTACCGGATGTTCCAGAACTATATCAAAATGAGTGGTCTATTCTCTGCAAAGGTGCCACAAAAATCTAATCATATTTTCTGGCACACTTGGTCACATACTTGTATGGCTGAGACTGTTCATTCAAAACCTCGAACTTCTGCTTTGAATAAATTATATTGGATATTATGAATTTACTCAGTTTTTTTAAAAGTAAATAACAGTTCTAAATTAAGGAAATGTCAAAGACAAAGGTTAAAATAATAAACTGTCAATAATCTACTATATAAATGTTTGTTTTCCAGATAGTGACATGATTGGTCATCACGTTTCAAAATTTGAACTGTACTCGTATTAAAATTAAGAGGTTATCTGGGTTTTTGACGTTTAAAAGACTTGGCCAATATGCATGATATGTAACATCATGTAGTAAAATAAGTAATATTACAGACATGTATACCTTGGGAAATTCACTAGATGGGCTTCGTATGAACAAACCAAGTAAGATACTTGCTTTTTGAAAATAACTGAAATAATGATCTTATAATCATAAAAGTATTCAATGATAAAATGCATGATTTGTGTATCCGACCTGTCAAGAGAAATGTCCACCAAAATCAGTGGCAGCTCATGCAACAACGCATGAAAAGTGAATTGTTACACACAAAGGAGTTATTGATAGTCAGGGCAATTGGCAATTGAACTGCTGGTCAATGTATCTCAAATCATGGTCAGTCTGTTTCGCATCAATAAAGAACAAGTCAACGGCAATGATCAGATAAGGATATTTTGACAAATGCTTCCTGGAAAGTTTTAATAAAACTAATTACACCTTAATCTGTGCAACCTCCTCCCAATATCAAATAGTCCCATTACATCGGCTTGACATTTTTCTGGTCCATACAATTTGTCCTTTTACCGGGAAATGTTTTTAGATTACTGTTCCAAATGAAGCGATATATAAATCTAAAGAAACTGGCACATCTTATTGAAACAAATACGAGATAGTAAATGTTCATAGTACGTTCTCTCAGATTATTCTTTTTAACTATTTCAAATTAAGTAGTCATTTGATAGGATGAAAGAGCTTATTCAACTTACCTTAGCATAATCACCAGATGATGTCAAACGCGAAACTCACAACAGCGCGCTCACATTGTTGAGAATAGGCTCGAGTACATGCAACAACAAAGGGTCGATGCATCTGCAGACCAGGTAAAATGAGGAAAACTGACGAGTAGCTTCTGCGATGTCGGATCATTAAATAGATGAACCATCAAATGAACAACCGATAATTCCACAGTATCAAACAAGGTTAAACGCTGATTAACATCAGGCTATGGCACAATCCTCAGCTATGGGGAGTTTTCATTGATCTGCATACTGCAGGACTGGGGAAATACTATTGAGAAGCTATAGGGATGTTTGCTACATGATCAGGTACTAGAACCGTCAGAGAAGAAAAAAACTATCCATATTTATAACACATATCTACGGATAGAGTAACTGCAGCAATAACATAACTTTGTGTTATGGACATTCTTAGCATGTAGCTATTTTGTATAATTCAAATACCGTATGATCCATAAAACGTGGAGATGAATGCAACAGTCTCGTTTTCATGGTGTGATGAGGTAACTGGGGAAACGAGCATCGTCGATGAAGATAATACTGTCATTTCTACAACTAGCCAGGTACTAATGTGAATTTCAGCTTGAGAAACATGCACTTTCAAACATTGACGCACAAGTTCCAATTTTATCTTAATGTTATTGCGCTACGATACCTATGCAACCAAACATGCACATCAAGCTATTCAAACAACCAGATGGTCAGAGACGATGCCAATTTCCAGAGGTGACATTCGATTTGTGAATCACAAGAATTTTTCAAATTAGAGACAAACAATGTAAATCTGTATGAATGAAAAACATGATCATCATTAAAATAAAAAACATGATATGACAATGGAATAAGGCAATTTGATAGGTGTCTACTAATGGATTAAATCTGACTGGTGCTGATATACGTGTGTGGATTATCTATCAGGGCATTTGCTTGTAGGAGCTGTGACACATTCTCACGCTATCCTTTTTCTGCATAAAGAAAAAAGTAGAGAGATTTTACCATCATCTCACGGGAATAATTCGAGCAATCGTTTAGTATGGTTCTGAGTTCATTCTATTTCTTAGATCAATCCTTTTCGCCAAAGTTGGTTTTGTTGATGACACCATGCAACAATGCATTAAACACTTGCTAATCTGCTATCACAATTTTGCTCATTCTTGCCTATGCACTATGGTCCTAAATGATTTGAGATTGTCTTCATTTCGGATGCATTTTCTAAATCAACTATTCTTGCACAAGATAAACCTGAAATGGTTAGAAGGAAAACTAAACACGTGGAGTCTGCTAAGTCTGTTTTCGGCCTTGTTTCAGAGTTTCGCTCATATCGACTTCACGAATAATTATTTCTTTTATCTTTAAAACGGCTAGCAGACATTAAATGAAATAAAATGACTATCTAAGAGTCGAGGAAACGATTTGTCTCGCCATTTCAGCACCATTCTATCAATTTCGTGTTCGATGTCTTAAGAACAATCGATTTTCATAGGACTTGGAGCGTAAAGAAAATAAGATTTGGGGTATCGATTTATCCACGCAATCCCCATCGTTGCTTTGTAGAATTGGTTACACCAGTTCCAATGGCTAAAATATATAAACACTAAACTATAACCTCAGCATGAAGAATTTGATAACAAGGAAGTCGAGTTTGCAATATTCTTAATCTCTGTGCTGTTAAGAACGTTTAATTGTTAAGACGTAAGACAATGGTAGTAAACATATAGCTTTTTGTATATATAATCGTAATGTAGATTTGATTTAATTTTTTTTACAAATTTAAAACAAAAAGACTTATCAAAGGATAGGGGTGGTTCAGAAAGTAAGGTAAACATAATCATCGTTTTATCAAGTTCCTTGATGATAACAATCATTAGTTCCTTGATGATAACAAACATTTAAAAGCTTTAACTTAATAGCGAGATATTATTAACAGATCGGGCATGACAGCTAAGCCATTACATTACTTTGTTATTGACACATAAAGGAAACTTGCATGCGTGGAAATCCATTTGCATTTACATTACATTGCTAAACTGATACGACCATAAATATAGTGTTAGGAATACAGATCTATGCAGTTTCTCATAAAAAATACTATCACTTAATTTGATAAGAGATAATTATCTGTTCTATAGCAAAAAGGTGACTTAGGTAAATGCTGAAGCGTCAATCATTTATGTTTTCGTACTCAATGACTGACAAACGCATTGTTGCAAAGTTATTGGGACTGTATGTGTCACCTCTTGCTATTTTCTCCCTCAAGGAAGTCATTTACGTACATTGACTTTAGCTCAGATGTTTGAATGAATAAGCTTAAACTACAATAGAAAGGTAAAGATGTTAAATGATCCCTTAATCTAATCAAAACCAAACAGTCAACACGTAAAAATTCGTGTATCGAGATCCGCCGCAGCAGGCTGGGCGACAAGCACGGAAACATTTGGGAAGATTACCTCCCTCCTTGACCCCTCAATTTCTGGTATAAAAACAAGATTTTCCATTTATAAGCATTTGGTATGAGTCAATGAATTTCATTCTGGATGGTAATCCTCTATTCAAACACATCAAGTGATTTGTCGGAATATCAGATAAAAATTTACATTTGCACAATTGACGTAAGTGGAGAAAATGCGGTTTTACTGCACACCCAAACTCCACTCACACTCCAAACAATATTTATGTTGGTGTATTGTAACGAGCTTGGCACGAGTTGGCAGCGTTGGTTAAGTTGATAATTGTCTTGCCAGTCAAATTACTATCAAATCACTCGGGTTGGCATCAACAGAGATAAAGGGCAAAGGCAGTGATAAGTGTAGGATTATTGTCAGCTGCATCCTGGACAATTTCATTAAAGCTAATTCATCATGTATATATATATATATATATATATATATATATATATATATATATATATATATATATATATATATATATATCTGAGTACTTGATGTCAGGCAATGTTATTTAGCTACAGTAGTTATTTCGTTGTCAAATATGTATCATGTTGAGAAGATTGAACTCTGATTAAATTCTCTGCTAGGGAGGAAGAACGAATCATGAAATCAAGAGTAATAGAAATGTTGAAATCTCCGGTGGTGATTTGACAACTTCTTGTTAGTTCAAAGAAAACAACATTGACTCATAGTTAGATTATTCGGTATATTAAAATTTGTATGCCTTATTTTGAAGTGACATACAGTTTGATACATCACAGTGCTATCAAAGCAATTTGTAATTTTGTGAATGTAATCTACTGATTACAAATCGTACACCCGTGTTGTGATCGTTTTACTGAAACTGCACTGTTTGTAAAAGATAATGTATAATAATAATAGCGCGTTTATTAATCAAAAGACAGCTTCATTTGTAAACTCAAAATATCAAGAATCAGATAGGTCCAAGGTGCCTATTCATTCCTGACAAAATATATCATCTTATGTAGGATTTGAGAGCTCAGACAGGACAAGGCAAATATCTAATCCTTAATGTTATCGACTTATTTACAAACAAGTTAATACAAAGAAAGTTGAGCATGCATTCCCTGTCTGTTGGCATTTAGACCTTCAGGATAACGAAACACCAAACACACTACTCACAACGGCCATCCCACAGACTTTAGCAAAGCCCTTGACACACGTCACAAGAAGAGTATCCATTGATCTACATGACTAACTGACTGACGAAACACTGACAATTGGATTCGGGGATGTTAATTCATAACGCTGCATGTAACGAGAACTGAAATACAACATGATCAAACAACCTTTCCATTGTCATCACAGAGTTCAGATCAAGCAGAAAATGAAGATCAGACTCACCAAAATGTTATCAGAATGGGTTAGGGCCCCTAGCACAAAGGGTAGGTGAAATTAGGCCCTGAATCAATGAGTAGCTACGTCGATGTCTGATCACTTAATTGCATGTTACTATAACATCTTGTTATGAATACCCATTCTGTTTTGCGTCCAAATGGCGAGTTAACCATCTTTCAGAAGATTGCCTTCTTAATGGTAACAAGTTCTCGAATACATCTCCAATAGTTCAAATTGTTACGTTTTGAAATGATAAACACATTTCCTAAAAATGTGTAAAACCATTAGTGGGGAAACATAAAATAACTAGAGAAAAGGATAACTGGAAAAGATACTTGAACTATGGAAATAGAATTACGATATGGTCGTAAATACGATGAGAAGACGTGAAGAAAAAAATCAATAAGTTCATTTACGTGGGGTAATGAAGTCAGTGAAATACGAGCCTCATCGATGAAATGACAATTAAATTTGTACACCGTCGAGGTGCATGTGTAGAAATGTGCAGAAATTTGCCAGCTCCAGAAATTGATGCAGGAGAACCCATTACTATACATTTGTTCAATTGCAATTTCAAATACATGAAATCGATGCAACTAAGCAGAAACGTTATCTGACGAGTATCAACATACAATTAAGGATCAATGTGCATTTCAATCAGCTATTGTCTACAGTTCCATCCTTGACAACCTGCGATGTGATTTATCCATACGAAACGCAACTTTAAACAAGAATGAATAAATCAGGGTTTATAACTTGAGACATGTTTTCCCTGCAACTATTGGGAGATTTGACATAACATTTAATAGCCAAGAGTTACTTTCACATGCTTATCAAAACCGAAAGCTTACTACCATCCTTATTTAATGCAATAAGAATAACGAGTTAATGCAACCTTATTAGCGTATTTTTATTCTTCCTCGTTAAACTGAACATTTTTCAGATATTAGATAACTTTATATATCGTTACAATACATTCATAGGCTCCAGAATTCCCTCTAGTCCAAACATCTCCGTCATACATATAACCTTTGCTCGAATTCAATCATTGAGACAAACTGATTTGCTTTTTGAAAATATCGTAACATATGTTAAGGTGAATTTAAATGTGACATATAAAGTAATTATCGCATTCTGTGCAAAAATTACCTTTTCAGCAGGAATCTACGCTTTCAAAGCTATCTTTTTTCTTACATGTTGGATATTTTTGGAGTAATCAATAGTAACACGTTTTTAACTATGATGAAAAATAGATTTTTGGTATCGATCCATCAACATTTCGACATTTCCAAAGTGTGGTTTGTAAAATCAGTTCCTTCTGATGGCTAAAACAGTGAATTGGCACTCATTCTTAAACTTTCCAGCAAAGTTAATAACATCAAGGTTAATTTGTCGCAATATCTTGTGTGCTTCGAGGTATTTCAAATTTTGGAAATATTAAAGATTGACATTCGGGATTTTGTTTACGACCTTGATTTACTGTAAGGAATTATTGCAATCTTGTTTTTAAGAAATATCATCTCATTATTTCAATTTCTTTAGGCTTTAGAATTTCAAAACATATCATTAGAAATCACGCTGCAACGGTTTCTGTTTTGATTAGAAATCGCTACGTATCATATATTAATGCTAATCATTCTGTTATCTTCGAATATTGCACACACTCCTCAAATTAGTATTGAGAGGTGCACATTTTAAACTGAAGAAAAACTGTACTACATTGGCAGATTTTTCGGTGAAACATGCCATCACTGTAGTTTAGAAACTGAATGAGTATCCATAAATATATTCATAAAACTTTTCAAGAATTATCATTATATATAATTTATCTCAAGTATATCACTTTCAATAGTTCCATGATGCTAATTTCCTGAAGCCTATCAATAATTGATAACAAGATATCATTTGCAGACATGTCATTAATACTTCCTTTGATAATGATATGGTCAGTTGACAATGATGTGTCTATTACTAAAGAGATCTAAATGACCTGTCATGCAGGACAGCCTTTTGCATTTACATGAAATTTACAAGCTATTGTTTCAACAACGAAAACCATGAATGTCGCGTGAACGTGAAAAACAATGCAGATGTTCTTATCATGCATTTATTGGCCACACATCAAACACAGAACTCTCGGTCTGTTTTCAGTAAATTTACCAGGTAATGACTTCATAAGCTTACAGCACAATTGTATTTACATGAGGTTACTAGACTTGTACCATGTATAAGACTATAAATGACAATAAGAAATAGGAAATGATTATTCATATCATATTTATTGATGATAGAAGCTTTAAAAATGTAAAAACCAGAGTTTCAAATATGTTATTGCAGGTTTAACCTTAGTTAACCTTGACCAAAGACAAATAAAATCACATTCCGATATGATCCCCTCTGATTTGAAATTATACATCTCAATAAACCGTTACTGCCGTTTACAAAGCATATAAGCGGTATTTAGAAGGTTTCACAAAAGGCTACTTTCTCATTTGTAAAACATTTCCCTCGAGTTTCTTTATTTCTGAAATGGCAGAACATCACATATCAACTATTCTTTTTATGTCTATTTCCATTACCATTTCACTATGATCTTAATCAAAAAGGAAAATGACTGGCTGCCAGATCCGAGGGCGTAACTACAGGTTAAAGAGGTTTAAGAGTGAACCACTGTAAAGTTATAATGAGGAGGCGACAGCTCAAGCATCTCAATTTGTGAAAACAGTTCAAAATCTATCCATGAACATACTGTTCAGTTGCTTCCTGATAAAGTGAATCGTTAGTTTGTTACAACTTTACAACTACAGCTACAAAAACATACGCACACTGAAACAAAAAAGATCTTAGTGTCAATAACAATTTAAAAATGTATCAATAATGATAAAAAAAAAAGTCAAACAAAAACGTGTTACAATTTTGTTACTTGACCATGCAGAACTTATTTTTTAATCAAAGATTATTCCCTTGTTATGGGTCTCCATATTTGAGTACGATAAAAGTCAGAGTGATTGTTTTCCTCTTTTTGTGCACACACTGCTTGGTTAAAGACGGTCGTTACACGTGCTTCTTCAAGCTGCAAAATTAGTATAAAGGAAGTATAAAACGTATCTAATTTGAAAAGTTAAGATTTGAGTCTTAAATACAATACTTCAATCCGTTCAATTATATGTCGACCTGTGGGTAACCAGTCCGCCATTTTGTTTTGAGGAAAAATGACCTGAAAAAAGGCCATTAGAAGTTGGTTATTAAATCCACACATTTAAAAATGATTTATGATACAACTAATAAACAATGTCTTTTAATCTTGTAAGAAGTCCTTTCACACTGGTAACGCCTATGAATGGCCTCACTGCTCATTCTTGTCTTATTTTACGCAGTGTACGCTCTCACTTATCTAGATGTCAAATCTAAATCAACCAAAATGTTACCCCCGTTACATATTCGTTGTGTTATGTTATAATCATTTACTAATAACAAACATGTGAAAAATGGAATGTCCCTTGAATTTCGATTCGACAGAAATACCCCATTAGGACTTTAAAAAAAAACAGTTTCAAAAGAATAGTTTGAAAGGGGCTCATGCGGCTTTATAATCCTCTTGCCCTTGCCAATAAATACCATTGAAGGTCTGTGATATCAGCTTTTACCATTTTGTACCAACCCTGTTGGCTCCCAGTAGTCGTTCACCCTGACAGCTTAAGATTGGCCGTGGTAATGAAGAAGCAAGCGTTCATAAGATCACCCAGTGCTTGCATATAAAGTAAAGCACTTAAAAGTAATTCATTAAAGGGGCAAAAGAAAGTTAAGATTTATTACTTGAATTTTCCCAAATACACAATAGTTTTTGCTAAATGTCAAGTGTCAAAACATTTCATTACTCAACCCAATTATTCATAGTCGTCAAAATATAATTAACTATTATGCAAAAATCACTTGCGACCATTTTTGTGTGAACACCTTTTGATAATTCAAGGTAGGGATAATTATTTACATAGCTTAAACAATTAAAGTATTGTTCGTTTTAAAGATACTGTTTTTCATTTGAAATATTGTTTGCAATTGATAACAATTTCTGTTTTCGTGAGATCACTTTGTCTTGCTACTTGCTACTGCCCCTTTAATCAATATAAAGGTTAAACCTTAAGATTGAAATTGCACTTAAGGTTTCTGAATATGTAAAAAACCTCTGATTGATCGGCAATGGCAATTGATTTTGCTTAAGTCAAAATCACTTAAGATTAACATGCATTGTTTTTTAGGAAAATATTTATTCACTTTTTAAAAATAATTTTTATGGTATAATTATAGTGTCTAGTCTATGTACAGGCATGTTAATAATGATATCTTTCTCAAAATGAGATGTGTTTTCTTGAAAAATTTAATTAGAATATTATGGATAGTTCTGCTTCCTGATCTTATCCCACTAGATGACCCTCTGCACTGTCTTTTTCATTAAAACAAACAAAAATCCATGAAACTATATACACAAGACCAACCTTTTAACTTATATTCTAAGCTTCAGACAGTATTAAAAATACATTCTTTAGGGTGTTGATCCAGACCACAACATCATCAAAAAATAAAACTATAAGTTATAAAAAGAATTATATATTAATCATTTTATATATTTTCCTTATTATTACAGTTAGTATTATTAAATTGACTTTTTGGAAGTGGAGTTTTTATCTGACGATCGTTTGTCATCAAACCTCTCAGAACACCACATAAGTATTGGTAGTAATACGTAGTGGACAAATTATCCTGCAGAAAAAAGGTTGCTCTAGTGCTTAAACACAAACAGAAAGATTCAGTCATGACATCATATGAAAAGTTAGTCATTCATATCACCATTGAAATCTAATTATCTTAAAACGGAATATGCAAAATGAAATAGTTTGAACACAAATTCACAACGTACGCGGATTCAAAAGGTAATTTCTCGGATATGAACAATAAAAGATAACGAACAAATATAGTTGATAGCTGAGTGCATCGTGATGTTTAACCCGTTTAATCTGTCATAGCATTTCAGAAAAGGCGTGTACGATTTCCACTTGTGAAAGGACCAGTTGGCATCAATTGGAAAACTTCAAACGGTGCAACACCTACATGAATAAAAAGTTATAAAAATTCGTTTTTCCTAAGTGTTAGAGTATTTATTATGAAATTATGAAGTTCTAATTATGTAATGTCCAAAGAAGAATGAAAAGGGATAATGGATGGTAAAACATTGTCAGAACGAAATGTTTTAGATTACTATAATTGCAACGACACTGTCTCAAATGATTTACATTTCAACATATGCATTCTGTGTTGTGGTATACATGATTGCTAACAATCTCCATTCTTATGTCTCTAATACATTTTTGCCGATCATCAGAAGGAAGAAATAAGTAACACTGTCAAGTATGGATGAATGGAGATAACCGCCATGAATGCCTCAAAACAGTCAAATCAGAAAGATCACATTCCCAGCCTGTCAGCTGGTGATCAAAAGAATATAAGCATTTGGCAAATCTCATTCATACCTCGCGGTATGGTAACAAGGCACCCCATGCTAGCAGTATGTTTCCAAATATATACCAGTGTTAGACTTTTTGGACATTTTTTCCTTTGCTTAGCTTTTGTTTTGTTCATTTTATCTCTGTTCGGCATTATATTAAAGAGTTTGCGTTTCTATGCATTGTTAACATTACTGACACCCCATAACGCATCATTCAGACTGTTCTTTCTTAATCACTCAAGTTTTTATAGAATGATAAATTACAAATATTCATTATTACATGTATGTATACATACTTAAGTTATGTATAAAATAATCATGCAATCAGAAATTGTTTTCAAATAAACTTAAAGTTACATAGAATATTTACAAGAATTCCCGAGTCTTGTTTACAAAGGCATCAAAACGAAGACACCCTTAAAAATTCATCCCATACTGTAGATGCTTTACAATTTGAACATATTGGCTATACATTGTGATCGTATATCAGCAACATTACTGTTTTATATATGAAAAGTATATAGTGAGTATGACACCATCATTTTTTCATCCTGTATCTTGGAAAGAATATTACGCACTAATGAAGTAACACACAAACTAGATCATATATGTTTTGCAAAAGTCATATTATTTAAGGAGGGACGATATCTTAGATATGAATGGAGTTTTCACATTCATTTCTTCATTGGCTAATTTCTTACTAACAACCAGTGTCAGTGGCTCCTTAAGAACCAGCAAAAGAAAGCTTACATTAACATTTTGATAGTGACCGTAAATGGAAGCCAGAAATAAAGACTTCCAGTCATTTTATTTAGATATTTGCACACTCGTGTTACTATCAACATTGAAAAGGTCGATGACCAACTAATGTATCAAAATGTGTATATTAAACCTTGACAATTATAACAAAACTAATAATTTACGTATCTGTGCAACTCCAGCTAAAAGACGAATAATAGTAAAATCTTGAGCTTTTAATTTCCTTTGTAAGCCCATGACACCAAAAATTGTTCATTTCACTGCAGAGAAAACATTTAGGGTTATAAAAAAATATTGTTGAAATCCCAAAGGAAATTTTCTTTTCTTTTAGTGAAAAGTCATCACCTTCCCATTCACTGCTGTCGTACAGTGGTGAATTAACAGCTTGATAGATTACTATTTTTCTCTGAAACAATTTTTACTTTTTGTTTACATTAGAGAGCGCCCTTGGCATGATCATATTACTGACAAAGGGAAACATAGAAATTAATACGTCAAAAGCCCAGTGATTATGAAATTGCAGCTTCGTTTTTAACTCAAACATTGAATTTTTAGTTACTGCAAAGCTCAGCGTTACATTTCTGATAATTTGCTACAACATTACTTTCAAAGTCAACATAAGTAAAGAACTGGCCTTAGCACAATCATTAACTCATAAACAGATTGTTCAATGTTTACAGGTTATATTCATTACAATAAATGTGAAAGCTTTAATTCAACCTACCTTAAGGTAAATCATTACATCATTTCGAGAGAACTAACACACTATTCACAAGTGATTCACGAAGAGCGTAGCACCGACCTTGGTTTATGACACAGTGGAGGCGTGCATCCATTGATCCGCCTATCAGGCTGACTGAGGAAGCACTGACGAGTAGATTCAGGAATGTGGGATCATGTAGATGCATGAGATTTGAGCTATCACATGAGCAAACAACCTATCGATAGTTATCATGCTGATCACGACACGCGCCACAATGTTATTACTTTCGGTTATGAGCACTCCAACGATAAAAGAGCTTTGTGAAATTAAGGCTTGGCTTACTGAGGGATCATACGCGATTTGCGATATTGGCCAATACCACTCCGGGGATGTCAGATACACATTCCTTATTTGTTTCCGTCGTCATTGTGAAAAACGTGATGACCACCAATTAAACTGTCATATCCTGTGTAAAAATGCAACTGAAACAATTTAGAAATCAAATGAAACAGAAACTGTCCTGAAACAATTTTTAATGTTTATTATCAACAGAACGGGAAAAGAATAATAATATAAGGAAAATGATAACTGGTATGACATTTTTTCTATTGAAGGCAACCGCAATTAAAATGAAGGCAAGACGTAACAGAAAATATGTCTTGATGCTTCTGTATGCTAAAAAGCACTTCCAGTGTATATGTATAAATACGTGCTTTTAAAACATAGACAAAAGTCTAGCCATGAGACATAACTTTAACAAATAATGAAAATATAAGGTGTTATTAAAATTTAGATGTTTTCCTTGAACTCTGGAGGTATACGAGTATTGACTTCACCATGGCTACCATAGCGAATTTATGCAGTCTTATTTTGGATAAGTACAACGGGACACAGGCCTTTGAAACGAGAAAGATAATGTTACAGAGGTTCAAATCCTTAATATCCTTTAGGTGTCTATTCTAACATCCACATGTTCAATAGTTTGCGTGGAAGAAAAAAGTCCTATCATACTAAACATTTAGTTTACATGCTCTTTCAATAATGTTATCATGCAGCAAATACCATCCTCCAATGTATTCGATTAACTGTTAGAAGGTAATGTCAGATCTTTTACAGATGTCTGTCGAAGAAGAACCAGGCATGTAAAATGCTTCCTAAATCCCTAAAGGTTATGCTGAGAAAAGTCGCTGTTAGTGAATTATATACTTTTGAGTTGTCATTGTTTTGGTCATCAGGGACAAAATGATGACAATGGGTCATTCAACACTGGGATGAAAGAAATCATAAACATGTTAACATGTTCTACCAGTTTAGTAAAAATCCACCTTAGTAACATCCCAAAGATGCGCTTTGCAGATTCAAAAATCCTATCACTGTACCGTTTAAACTAGCAGTTGTTACAAATATCTGAATTACAAATGAAGGCAAAAAGCTGCTTATGTATTATATGCATCGAACACAGAATCGCCGACGGATTTATATATTTGTTCCGAAAAAGTTCTAAACGAGATAAGTAAGTTCATTTGACGAAAAAGTAGACATAAGTGCATCTGATATCTTAATGAACTTAATCGTTTCAGGGCATAACCTTGAACGAGCTAAGATACATTATCACATGACACTTCATTTGACCGAATTGGACAAATTTTGCTTTTTTTCCGCCAAACCATTTATCGTCAGGATGGCATTTAATAGGATAATCAAAACCACTTTTGACAGACAGAAGAAAGTTGTTTGTGTGTAATAAGGTAAAACGACTTAAATAATGTCCCCAAAAAAATCCAAGAGAATGATTTATTTGATTTCTTTTGAAACAGGTTGCAATAAAAATTTCCAGAATACAAGTATATGACTTTCATTGCTGAATCTGGAGTGCTTATAAAGCTGAATCTTGAATACTTTCATCCTCAAATGTTGATGACCTTTGCTTTGCAACTAAACATCTATTCCAAACCCATCCTCGGTCACCCAGGGCGCAATGTTCTGATGCTCTTAACAAGTCGTCCCTGGTTATTTTCATCACGTATATTTGTACTCAAAATACCTGCCTTCAAGTCTTGTTATACAATAACAACCCAATGAAACGGCTTGACAAGAGATTTGAAAATATCTTATTGATACGACTGAGAAATAGAACCTTTCAACGCATGCTCAGAAATTTGAATTTGAAATTTTCTTTCCTGATTAGTTAAGAGGACGAAAGTTCGAGTTTACATTTATATCAAGCCAATTTCTTCAATCAAGACAAAAGCTGTTATGAAACATGCTCTGATATGTCCGCAGGTCAAATCGAAGCAGTCGAATCATTGACTGATACTAATTAAGTACCAGTTATTTAAGTACAGATTTGAGGGAGTGAAAGGATAAGAATAGAGATTGAGACTTGAAAATTTGAAATAAATTTAGGGTTAAAGGGTTTATTTGCATTGAATGTTATTCTAGAGGTCTGTATTTATGACCAACGTGAAAATCCACACCTTTGCGCCACCAAGTCCAACAATGATTTTTTTAAAATTAATCAATATATTTCTTGCAGTCGAGCCAACGACTTGTACCATTATTTTACTTCTCCCAGAAAGTAATCACTTACACAGGTGATATTTTTGGATCAATCAATATTCCCAGGCCTAAAGGTGTAATGAAATATACATTTGGGTATCGACTCGTCTAGGCTATCCCCCTCATCCCTTTTAGACATTTAGTATTACCAGTTCCTGTGGCTAAACTCGTAACGCCACTCCCGGAAGTTTTGACATTAACGGGAAATAAATCTGTTGTAGGATCTTGATTCTGCATTCTTAAATCGAATATTTTGCAATGGCGTCCATTATTAAAAATAGCAGTGAATTGAAGTCACAGTCTAAAAATAATAAATTAAAAGAAACATATTTAGTTTTAAATTTCATTTTATTTTTTTTAATCTGTTATCTAATATAAATAATTTGGAAAAGCATTCTAATTAAAGAGATATTATATTGATGTACCATATTATTTGATTGCTGATGCTCTCTTTTCCAACAACAAAAACGTTTACGTACATGTATATTTGATTATGATAAGATTTTAAATGTGTAATACATTTTTGATCTTGCATCATGTATCAATCCCGACAGCATATAACAATCTTCAGCCAGTCGTCAAAGGAATTTTTTTTATCAGACAGCGACCAATGCTGGAAATGGCATCCTTCATTTTAAACAAGGATTGGTTTCCATAGAAGTTAAAATTCACAATTGATGGTCCATACAATGAAAAGCAAGAACCCTTTGAGCATTGCTTAAAATATGCACTCACACCTTTCATTGATAATTCTTTCCTTTTCAGCCCTAACAATTACAGCGAGTCATTATAAGCAAATTTGTCATGACATATTGACCATGAACTTCCCATGATAACGACACGTAAAGGTCAGTTGAGCAGGATGCTGTACCAGTATAGAGAAGCCAATGACGTGACATAGGAAGTCAATTTGCATTTACTGATTGGATTACTAAACGATCGTTGTCATTGAACATGAACATAGTGTTCAGAGGGATAGCTATCACATCTTCTAATCTTTCATATTGTCATGTATTTTATATTAGTCAGAATGAAGAATACGTTTATAGTAGCCAACTGTTTAAGGAAGTAGAATCTGAAAATTAAAAAGCTAAACAGAATTGAAAAAAATAATAAAGAAAACATTGAACACTGACTTTTAAGACATAATCGTTCCTTTAAATAGTTCAATCATTTTTTAAAAAATGTTTAAGACTCTTTCCATTTTCATGAATTTTAAAACGAAAATGCAATTTCTTGAGTGTATTTATCGTATGCAGATCCTCTTATCATTTAATTTGTCTGTGTGTAAAAGGATGATATAAAAAGATTATATCATGAAACATTAAACACAAAATGTAGAAAAAGATAAATGTTCTCCCTTGAATATGTATGTACTTCATATACTAGACTCTTTTAATGTAGATGAAAGTATCTTTCATTCTGTGTTTGTTCTCCTTGATGAGATACAACTAAAATAAGCACTGTGGTTAATTAATTGTGATTGTGTGTGTCACTCAATGATTTTCTTCCCAAAAGGATACCGAAATGAGTTTTATTGCTGAACGATATTGACATTTACTTAAAAGCTATTGAACATTAAAAGTAATTATTTGGGTAAAATAAGACTGAGAAATTGTTATAAATTCCAGTGACAAACAATAATTTTACATTGATCAACTTAGATTGATCGTCCTAAATCATTCATGAAAAATGTCATCTAAAGTAAATTCCAATATTATCAAAAACATCCTTGACCAACTATGAAGAAATAGTTTTGTCGATGTAAGTCCCTAAAGTTTCATGATATGATTTTCCTCTAAAATAATAATACGTCATAAACAGTTTAGTCTTTTATTCTATTAACTCAAATTCAAAGGAAACACAGTCTAGAATCTGAAAAAAATTTGTTACATACCTAAGCATGAGCCATAACATAAATAAAAAAATCCATTCAGGAAATGAACACTCCGGTAAGCACAAATCCTAGAAGACCGCGGTTGGTTATCCACTACTGCCCAGACTGATTGTCGGACCCTTGTGAGTAACTGTTTCAGTTTGGTCTACTATATAGTTAGCGTGGTATAGAGTGGAGAGCCATTTAATCATCTTCAGCGTTGTTGTGAGAAAAAATAGTAAGATAGTGCTAGTGATACGTTAAAAGTAAAACAAAGGCATTGTAATCTACGTAAGAATGATGAGGTAACAGAAACATTGATAAGAGGAAACATAGCCAACATTAAAAAAATAAGACACTTTGAGATCGACAACAAAGAGTGCATAGAAAACATGGCATAAGACGAGGACCGATGAAGTACTCACAAATGGCCCATTTTCAGCTGCAACATCGCTTCCGAACCCACTAGTACTATAAAACGTCCCGGGTGATTCATCCAGGTACATTGTGCACACACTGCTAGGTTAATAATGGTTGTTCGCTTTGAATCTTCCAGCTGAGATAGAGGTAGTGCAGAACGGAAAAACAGACTCTCTCTGTGAAAACGATATCAATTTATATCTGTACTTTTTACATTTACTCTTTTCATTTCTTTTCAGTTTTGCTTATAAAAATAAGTTTAGTTCTTCATTATGAAAATCAGAAAAAAACCTAACTAAATGATATGGTATTGGTTAGAGTTCACAGTTGCAAAAACAAAGTTATGCCTTTCTATTAATTCTTGGGCAAAACCGCTAGAAACATTTATGATGTCAGTTTTGTTTTCATTCTGAATATTCGCATGGGATCAGCATAGTCAAATGTCAAGATGAGAAGTGGGCACAAAGAAGAGGTTCAGAGCAGGCATTTATTTGGTTACACAGCTTGCATTTATAGACTTCCAGAAGAATAGAAACCATGAAACATGCAACCTGAACATGAAAATGAATGATAATTATACGATGTTGGAAACCCAAAATTAAACTGCCGTTTTCATGTAAAGAACGTTGAAGAAGATTGTCACTTAATGAACAAATGTAAGCATATTGCAGGAAACACCACCAGCTCAGACAGAAGAAACAGCTTACCACTAGGTCTTGACATGAATATACTCTTACAATAAAACTAGTGTAATGCTACATTCTTTGGAACAACGACCAGAGAACATTATAGATTACACCGTGATGCTTTGAAATGACTAGTATAAAATAAACATCTTTCTTGTATGAATAGTACTACTGTCTACCTCAATATCATTATGACCAATACAGAAAGAAGGGGACCCACTTTTAGATGAACTCGATAGAATTATTGATGTATCCTCCTGAGGTAACCAAGGAACGAGTATTATCGTCGTAAAAGCAATGACCATACCATTTCTACATTATTCTTCAAAAAATTGCAATCGATGTCCTATCATATCAGCCGTTGAATGAACTTATCTAACATTGATTCCCTGTCAATAACCGTTTTTAACTACAGATATAAACCACGTCCCTTATGAAATAGGAACCAAAGGAAAACATAATGATCACTATTATTTTAAAACAGTTTATGCGTTTATATGTTAGGAGATGATAAGATGCCCAAAAGCAATCTTCAATAAACCCGACTATACAACATCACGTTATGTTTCAGAAAGGTTGTAATATGGTATGTCTCACGTGCTTTCCAAGCATGCACAAGTCGATTATTCATACATATATAGAAAACGAAAAAAGGGTATGTAATAAATATAGAACGTCATTCTAGTGCATTTTTTCGTTTGTATTGAACGAGTAGATGTCACAAAGAGCAAAGAAACAACGAGTTCGCAGAACGAGTTGTTTCTTTGCTCTTTGTGATATCTACGATTCAATGCAAACGAAAAAATGCACTAGAATGACGTTCTATATTTATTACATACCCTTTTTTCGTTTAATTTACTTCAAAACAAAGCCGAACACGGAAGAGTGTTTACGTGTTGTCTTGACCTAAAAAATTACTCCGCCAACCGTTTCACGAAATATTACGTCATCACATTCCTCCACCTATGACGTCACATGACAATAGAGTACACACAAAACTGTGAGGAATATTTGAAAAAACCCAGACGCAAGATGTTTGTTCACATATTTAAATGTCTTTAATGACACGTGCCTATCACTTACATGTATATGAACATTTCATTCGAATAAACATTCATAACTTGAAACATTCGTTGACATTCGGCAAAGATCGTTCACAACGTATTCAAACGTGAACATGTGAACACGGAGAGATGACGTTACAGAACAATTCAACGAGAGGAAATGACAGTACTCACTCAGAATCTGAATCACTATCAATGATGGCACGTCTACATTTTGGAGGTATATTCATTGAATTTGTTTATGAGGAAAAGTTGAAGTTAATATGAAACGATCCCCCATGAATATTGCTGCCGCTGAATAGACCGGAAGTCATACTTTGACCCCTTGAAACTATGTCACTGTTAGATATTTTTTTATCTATAATTGTGAAACAATGTAAGTTTATTCTGATAAAAACACTCAGGGATGTCTGAATCAAATTATGTGCGTTTGTTTGCATTATTCATATTGGGTTTCCCCTGACCTAAATTCTAAAAATAGCTGACATGACACCTCTCGCTGAGAAAGTAGTTCCGTGATAAGTGCAATACGGAGTGCAATACGGATTGAGGAGTGCAATACGGAATTCATTGTATTTCATTACGTATTACTATCGTAAGATTACATGGGTATGTAATAAAACGGAATATTACACATCTTCATTTTTAAAAAGATTTATGACGGTTCTTGTCCTATCAATTTAACTGAATATTCTAACAACACTAAAATATCAAAGTAGTCTCATCCACATGTTTATGTTTGTTATGCTATCTTAAATTAATGAAAAATAAATTGAGATGAAGGTCTGCTTAACTCATTACTGAAAAAAAGTTAACAAGATAGAAACGAATATTGCCCTTTGAGCTTTAAGAAGTTTTTTTGTAAACAATTTCGAAAAAAATAAAGTAACAGTAAAATCATTTTGGAATATTTTGTGAACAAGGAAATAAAGAATATGACCAACGAATTCTACTCAATGAAAGCCAGAACTATGATGACCCAAAATCTGTACCAAATCCTACTATCAGGGATGGATATTTATGCAGTCTAACTGAGTGTTACATTGGTTGGTTGACCTTTGAAGCTAGAAATCGACTATTTTATTCATTTTTTTTTATTTAAACATACTTTATTCAGTGAAGAATAGGAGTAGGTACAAGTTATCCAACTTAGGTAACGTTCTCCCAAGTATTTACAAATGTAAGTTACACAAAAACATATATGTAACAAGGAAAGTGATATATTACAGAAATAGTATAATAAGAAATATACACACTGTACATACTGCAGTCAGGAGAATCGCTTACTGTTTGATATATATTGTTGGACTGCTTTGAAGATTGTCTGATTGTGCATATCTGATACGTTCTTACTGCCATTTAGAAGTAAATCTAAATTTACATCATTATCTTTCACATACATTTTTAACACGTTGAACATTATTCATCTCTGGTAATTATATATAAATAACCACATTTGCATATTGAATCTGGCTTAATTCCAACATTAAATAAATCGTAATTTAAGTCACTTACATGATATCTCAAACGAGTATGGTGAATATTTAGAATGCGTGTACCTGATGAAAAATAAAAAGGTGCTGAAATATTGGGTTTTTCCAAATACGATTAAAACTTTTCTCTTTATGGTAAATTTTGCTTATCTAATGGGATATTATTCCATAACAATGTGGTTGAAGGGATAAATCGATTTTTTCTATTTCGTGTTAAAAGAGGTTGAATTATGTTGTTTAAAGTTTAAAGCGAGGTCGAAACTGTTTCCTGAATAGGTTGACTACTGAAGTGCATTAACTTAAGAAATGAGTTTGAATAACCTGAGTCGCAAGTCAGAAGAAGGTTGAATCGCACTACATGCTGAGCTAGGACCTTACCTTCTCTGAACTATTTTAGTTTGTCTGCTGTTATAATGTGATGTGAATGAATCATCTAGTTATTAGAGGCGATAGATTAAAGATATTTAACAATATACACTTTCCATCTTGGTATGAATTAATTCTTAATTCTTAACGTACAGAGCAATCTTTATGATATAAGAGTGAAAATATAAGAGTTAAAAACTCGACAGTAAATACTCTCGTATTAGTATTTGTGTAATGATCATGTATGTAAGTAAATTCTTAATTACTATTTTGATTCGTTCATAAATGAGACTCAAATCCTGTCCTTAGTTTTTTTTAGAACGAAATGGAATTAAGGATACACTCTTGCACAAATAGAAAAAAAGTTAAAGCATTTGTACATGACAACAATTTAAAAGAGTTTTGCACGTAAACATAACGTTAAAACTCGTTTGAAAGTGTAAAACATCTTTGTAAATGCTTGTAAATACTTATCATTTTTTATGTGTATTACTCACCAATGGCCCATTTTCAGCTGCAACATCGCTTCCTAACCCGCTAGTACTATAAGATGACCCAGGCGACCCATCCCCGTATATTTTGCACCACTGTTAGGTTAATAATGGGTGTTTGCTTTGAATTTTCCAGCTGAGATATATGTACTACTGAACGAAAAAACAGACGCTCTCTCTGTGAAAACGATAGCCATTTGTATCTGTATTTTTACCACTGCCCATTTAGTTTCTTTGCATATTTGCTTTTATCAAAACAAAAATTCAGCTCTCCAAAAGGAAAGGAAATTCCATGAGATACGTTTGATAAAAGTTGAAAGTTAAGAAACAAAGTTATACCTTTCAATTAATAATGAGCCCAAAAAATACATGTTATGATATCAGTTTTCTCATTCTGTATACACTGTTGGGAAAAGCATAGTCATTATTCCTGAAAACTCAAGACAAGTGGATATAAAGGAGAGCTTTAGAACAAAATATCATGGGATAACAGGGTTTGCATTTAGAAAGGAACCAAGTATCATGCAACCTGAACATGAACATGGGGGATAATTATACCATGTTGCAATAAGGTTTCCTCATTCCCGATTTCAACTCTCGTAGAACTTCTGAGAAAGTTCTAATGAAGAATTATAATGCAAAAATCCAATCACCGATTTCTTATTCATTATTTACAAACTACTAGTACGGCAATAAAATATATGTGTAAGGGTCAAATGAGGTTACAGAAAATTTAGAAAGTTTTCAGATTACACCATATTGTTTAAGAAAATATGAAATAATTGAGACTCCGGATCCGGTTGAATAGACACGTGTTTTAAACCTTCATTTATTCAGCATATTTGCAGTTTATTTTGTTTCTCATTCTAAATATTGTAGTATCACAAGTAAGCGATACCTTGCTTAGCCAAACAAATTATTAATAATGAATCAAACAGACGTGTTGATATAGGGCGTTCCCATATGCCATATAATCAAGTGCTGACAAACATTATCATGAAGTATCACTCTGAGTGATATTTTGAAAAGGTCTATCTGTGCATCGACACTCTCAATATATTGACAAAACGGACAATGGTCATTATTAAAGAAAGCAGTGGCAGTGTATTCGAAAAAGTATTTCTAACGTTAAGGGTATCTATGTGTTTTTGTAGGATCTAGAGTGGAATTGGCGAGTTGACACAAATAATCTGGCTGTGTGTAGTGGTTCCATTTATACTCGGTTAATTAAGGCAAGAACTTTTTATGATGACTATCGGATAAAAGAGTTAAGTCTCTTTTTTGTGATTTTTGTAGTCTCTGGGCTTCATCTGGAGTTTGTAATAACCTATGAGATATAAGATTGAATTAACAGCTTTTTTCGTGAATGATATTTCCTTTTTAGGAATACTTCATAATGTTCAGACTACACCCTTGATAAGCCATTAAGTGGGTATTTTCAAATATTGTGTTTGTATATGGTACGTAAATAACTAGTATATCTAAGTAATATCACCAAGCAAAGATTAAAAGATAAAGACGCTGTACTGAAACAATAGACACAGTTTTAAACAATATCTCACAGGTTGTTCACCTATAAGTATGCTTTGTGAAAACATAAAATCAGTCAAAATTGAACCATATTCCAACAATTAACCCACAGTTCTAGATTTCAGCCCTAGGAACTTTCATATCCCTGGAGAGAATCCAATTAACCACCTATCTAGACTGACTGGCGAACAGTAGCTAGAAATGGCTCGTTAGGTGAAATGATACATGGAGGGTGGTCTCAATTGCAACATGCTATCGTATGATTGGCGAAGTGACAAATTGCCATGATGCAGGAAGTAAGTAACTTGCAAGATTGAATTATAGTTATATGCTTTAATTATAGTTATAGTTATATGCTTTAATGGTGCATACGTTGTATACATAAATTATCTATAGCACATTATGAACGTATTTCTTAACACTTTCATTAAAATACAGCAAAACTATCTGCATTCAAACATTAAGAGGGTCCTGTGTCTTTACAGTCTATAATTTGCAATGTATCATGTTAGTTAGAGAAAGGGTCTATATATAAATAAAGGTTTACAAATCAATGCAATTTTGTTATTGTTAAACTGAAATGGTAACTGTCATAAGTGCATGGATATTCGTCGCAAAAATACTTGGAAAGAAGCAAGGAAAAGCAAATTATGTTTTCTTCTGAATTATGATTTCAGATGGTTGTTAACAATAACTTCAATTTACTAATGCTTACAAGTTTTATACTGAACTATTTCATACCACTCTTATTCGAGAGGGGCCTTTTACTTGAAGAATTCTTTTAAAGAAAATGTAAAGATTTAACAAGATAACAAGATGAAAAAAAGTCCATTGCCTTTTAAGCTTTATAAAATGTGAACAACGAAATAACGATTACAACCAAAAAGTTCAGCTCAATGATAGAAAGAAATATGATGATCCAAAACCAGTGCAAATTCCTGTCAAGGATGGATATTTATGCAGTCTTAATTAGTGTTGACTGTTGAAGCTAGAAATAGTCCTTTTCTTTCTAAATTATGTAAATTAGTCGGATGTTATTATTATGTTGTGAAAAGTTTAAATTGAGGTAAAAACTATTTCCAGCATTGGAAGAGGATGTGAAAAATCTAAATGGAATGGAAAAAAGCTTATCATACGATGAGCTGAGCTTCGACTGTTCCTGGACTTGCTTTATTTTGTCCGAACGTGACGTGAATTAATCATCATCAGCTAATAGCATGAAGGCAATGAACTTGATACACTTTCCATCTTGGTATGGATTTAAATGTTAACTCTTAATACTTAACCTTAGCCCTTGTATCATGATTTGGAGAAAAAACATCAAATTAAATAAGGCCTGTCATTGGATCAAGATGAAACACCAAATATTTTATGCCTGGATCTGATACTATGTAATGTACATTGGCCAAAAGGACTTCCTCCACATTGCACTCAGTCCATCCGGATGTTAAAATGGGTACCTCAAAACAGGATGTACATACCTACATGGTCACGTGCAGCGCTAAGTACCTGCTTACAATTGATGCATTTATGTTTGTTGCGATTTGAGCAGCTATTTTTCCCTTGGAAAAGGCCTGTGAAATATTCAAAATAGGTAAGTGTAAGTAATGAGGTGTCCTTCTGGAAAAATGTTTGGTCAGCACTTCAGAATGTCTAGTTATGATTATGATAAAACAACGAAATCACTTAAACTGAAAGATCTGGTGTTTGCTGCAGATAAAATGATTGATAAATTGTAAAATAATGGTGAAAAAGACAACTCTAAATCAAATCAAATGACAATAAAGCTTAAAGAAAGTATATAAGTGTAGAAGCATGAATGATGAAATATGTATCAGTGAAATGAACAGTCATAATTGTATTGATGTCATAAGAATCTTACCTTAAGACCTGACACACTTGCACATAATCAATTCTATATTCGCTGCAAGTTGTATTCGTTACTATCATAGCTTTGTATTCATATCAATAACGTAACATAAAGCTGACAGCTCTTTGATAACGAATTATCAAAAGTATTACAGAGTATTTATAAAATAGGTTTTGTAAAGGTTGTTAAGATTGATACAAGATTTACATTTTCGCAAGCATTTGAATTGCTTAACAAAACAAAGACAGTTAATTAGAAATAAGACAAGAAAAAAGTTATGTAATAGAAACAATGTGTTTTTCTTTTCAGTTGCGCAAAACAAGTTTAAATCTGCAATAATTTGGGAATGGTTTGAGTGTGACTAATCACATTGTCTTAATTTGACTAATAGGAATAAACCGACAGTCAAATTAATTACCACTGGTGGCATTTACTCAAAAAACGTATGGAACATTACTTTATTGGTGTGAATACCGTAAACAACCAGCTCAGAATGAAATGTCCATTGTGGAAAAACAAATAAATCATATATTTTTTACAAATTCTGATATCAAGTACATCAAATAAAAAAATATGTGAAAGGAAAGATTTCAATAAAGGAGAAGGTCATGGAGAGCAAGACTTTGCTCACGACGGTCCTTATCTAATCATTGTAGTCATGCATGGGCAAGAACATCAAGACAACTACTAAGACAAATAATAATACATGACACTGATTCTGTAAGTTGATTAAATTCAGTAAGTAAAATGATTGTTTAGAATTTCACCATATGATCCACTTCGTTGTACATTAAACTGCCACAATAGGCATAAATGTGATCAAGACATTAGTGAACTAAGTAATATCAGTGTGTGTGTCGGCGTCCGTCTATAAGCTTTGTTTGAGATCGATCCATTTCGATATTATCTATTCACTATTTATTTTCAAAAGTTAAAAACTAAACAAATCCATATGTTTCTTTTTACTAGTATTATGACGGTTTTACATGTTAGAAAAGGAGCAACTGGTCCTATGACAATACATTGGTATGTATTTGGATTTAAACAAGAAAATGCTTGAATTAGAAAGCATAAAAATTTTTAAAAAACACGATTTGGTGTTATTAGGCCTTGAAGAATAGCACCGATGATATCACTGGTTTGAAAACAACCTTTCTACTGTACCTTTGTTCAGTCTGATTACTCTTATGCTTTCCGTAATAAACTACAGAAGAAACACATACATTGTATTTACTTACATAGATCGTTAGCATTCTGTCTATAGCCAGTATTTAGAGGAGCATAATTGGAATAGCCCCAGCAAAGCAATGGCCAGTATCACAATACTTATATGACAGTCATGATACATAAAACAGAAACAGTTTTAACTAAAAATCATACCAAACAATCAGATAGTATTAAGAAAGAGAAATTGCAAAAAAGTTTACTAACCCGAAATCATAACATAACAAACACTAATCTTGATGGTCAATCCTAGAATTCAGCACACTCAATATCCAAAGAGCAAATTGACATAAATGTTGGCCCACTCTTCACGAAAGAAACCAATTCACACTTCCACTTTCACTACAGACTGACTGGCGAGAAGCAACAGGAATTCTGTCTCGCTTGTGTGATATAACTAATACTCGGCAGAGTGGGGTTGTCATGCTAGCTTTAGATCGAGTAAGTGACAATTTTCTATCTCGCAAGAACAGGGGTAAGTGAAATAGTAGTGAATAGAAGAATCATGAATGTGCTTTAAATCAATGTTAGAATCTAAATATAGAAAGCGAATTGTCTTTGTTGACAATCTTCCTTCTACTGCAATAAATTTAAAGAGGAAAATAAATAAAATTAGGAAAGGTTTCTCAGGATTTTTTAATTTTCTTAGGATCTGAACCTCACATAGATTTGGTGACCATTTCCTCGGTAACGTGTACATGAAAGATTTTTTAATTGATGTTTACATTTGCATTTACATAACACTCTTATGTCCTTGCACAACATTTGCAACAATAATGTACTTAATTAACTTAACAGAGTATTGTTAACATGTCTTCATATTGCCTATATTTCCCTATGAAGAAGTTATTCTAGTATTGAAAAATAACCAACACGAATAAGATGTAATTGTTCACTTAATGCTCAGCAGGCAATCAATGGCCAGGATCACCAGATAAAGTGTTGAGTGACTTCACACATATATTCTCTTGAGAATATCAGTAACTGAATTGTGCCAGAAAATTGGCAGGGGAATCTACCACATGTGTAACTGCATGGCAGAGACACAATATGCCACAGACAGATGGCATGGTGTGAATGGAATCACTAGTGACTTTCATTTGCATTCTTGAGATAACCTTTAGCTATTTGTGTTTGAGCACTGAAATCAATTTGAGCTTAGTAAAGGAATCTCCATCTTTATATTTCTACTGAGAATTTTGTATTCAGATTAAATTTTGTAAACCTTTTTTTTCATTGATGTTGTTTTCATCGATATAAGTCATCTATATAAGAGTGGCAAGATGTCGAAATCTTCTGATGTCTTTCGTAGCGAATAGACTGCACTTAATACTTCACTTAAATCTCATGATTAGCAAACTAGTCTCTCTAATAAAAGCGTCTAGCAAAGGGATGACACTACTAGTGGTTTTGATTATAACTGATCTGTTAATCCCATGGTTAAGTACTAATTGCAATATCATTTTATTTCAAAATACCGTATCAGGTGACTGGTACGTAATCATTAGATAATTTCATGATTACCTCAAGAATTTTTCTATTTTAATGGCCTTCAGTTGACTACATGTTGTAGGAAGAAAGATCGAAGGAACATACTCAACTGAAATCATATTATATTAACGCTTTTAATTTGCCTAAGAAAATAGTGTTGAACACATTGATATTGACGTTCTCCATGTCGTTCGGAGCAATATTCTCTTATAACGAAGATACCAATACATAATTGATAGACTGTAATCCTCGATGCATTAAATTGTTTGGATTATAACAATAAATCTATTTTTGTATCAGTGTGGTTATTTCTAGTGGGTTCACTAGTAACATCTATTTGATATTTTATAGCGTACGTACACAAACAACCTCAGAGTTGGTGCCTAGTTCTTTTGGTTTTGGCTTGTATTCTTCTATGAACTCGTTCTAAAATGATGTTTTTCAATTTCTACAGGGTGATGATGTAAGAGGCACCAACAGTCCCCCAAGTTCCTGTCGTTTCACACATTCGTTCAATGAGGAAAACTAATCGAAATTTGGCTCTCATGTTCATCATGTAGTCATTGTTTCTATCATAATACGTAAAGCAATTGACAAATAGTAATTCACTTATCTAAAATGATATTGTTCTCCTTGCTAATGTAATCAAGGAGTTGAAGATCAAATTGATTATATCAAATATGTTGCATTCTTTGGTACGTCATAGATATACTTTCACACACTTTTCCTGCAAGTCATACAAAGTTTGATCTTATTTAGTTTTTTTGGGAAGTGACTCTTTCAAAATGGATTCAGCATGATATACAAAAACACTTATGTAACTCTCTTTGCACAGACAAAATATTCACTTGCTGAATTCGGAACAAAAACAGTAGATTTTACATCAAAAGAAGGACAAAATTGAGAAAGGAAACCATTTCTTAAATGAGTGTTACAAGGTCACTCATTTGTACCATGAGAATAGTTTTTAGTGTTATCTACTTTTCATTTTGAAATTCAAACCCCAAACCCTTTTATTTGTTAATGTGTTAGGAAATGCACGGATGCGCATCAAGTAAAGTAAATGCTATCTTGTAGCAACCAATAATCATTTACACATACATTAGGTTTATCTGTGTAAGTGATATCAAACTATTAAATGAATCGTAAAAATCCAACATTAAGCAAATCATTTCACATTTATTGGAAATGGCGAGTCTGGTCAACAACAATTACCGGTACACGTCCTTTACTGCCACCTTGATCAATGTCTGATGACAGTTTGCAAAGAAAACCATAGTCCTAACACTACAGAGACGACAAAACAAACAAAAAGATCTGCACAGAGTCATTTGGCTTCATCCTGTCACTCCTTTCTTGGTTTAAAATATGTTTTGCCAGCAAATCTGCAAATACTGCAAAGAAGCCTTCGTAATTCAATTACATGAGCTTAGACTTGTAAGGAAACATGGAGAAACAAATCAGATTACCCAGACGTGTACAACTTGCTGATTTCAAAAAGCGTGTTTCATATCAAATCTTAAATGAAGTCCTAAGTGTAACTGAAATACAAAGGACAGGTTTAAGGAAAAAAACTGCCTCGAGATATTCAACAATTCCTTCACAGGCATATGCGCCTGAAAATATGATTTATAAAATCAGCCTTAATTTAGCGCCATATGAGTCATCATACGAATAACCTTACAAAACATTAACATATTTTACACAGCAAAAGCAGAGAATGTTGCACACTATATGTCCTCAGAGAGCATTTGTTAAGCTACCGAACTAGACTGCCTGGCGAATGGTGGTGAGTAACTGCTCATTTACATGAATGGTACAGCTAATATTGAAAGAGCGGTCTCGACATGCAACGATGGAATTGGGAAAATTGTTGTAAATAAGTAGTATGGTTCCGATGCAGAAAAATGCATGTTTTGATGGTGAATATATAAATCATATCCAGTTATTTGAAGCAAATATGAAACGTTAACATCCGAGAAACGTATCTGCATTCGATCATTAGTCATGGATCTTTTAAATAAACACAGTTAACCCTTATTTTCCTACAGCAAATGTACGATCCATATGCGTATCATATATATCAGACTTGTAAATAGATTATAGATATACAAGAGGATATTTGGCTTTTCTTAGTCTCAAATTAAGGTTTATATCCCACGAGTCTATGACATCTTTGTGCGTTACGAAGTAACTACTAAAAACAAAGTTTTGTAAACTATTTTGAAAAAAAATTAAAAAGCAATATTATTTTTTTGTAACTTCTGAACGAAATGGCGATGTGGTATCTGTGACGAAAACATGTTGCGATTGCCAATATTTCATGTGTTTAATGTCATGCATTCGAATTTAGGCTAACCTTTGTATCTAAAAATCGATGTACATGTATGTTAATTCAAGTTGATAATGGGGTCACAATTACGTTGTTTGAACTTAAAAGCGAGGTGAAAACCATTTCCTGCATTCGCGAATTGAAGTGCACATGAAAATTATCCAAGGTCGTGGAATTGAATATCTCGAAGCATGTGCCAAACAAATGAATTACCCATACTGGACTCTCAGCGGTGACCTCTCCTGATATATTGTCTATTATTTGCCAATTGTGATACTATGCGAACAAATCATTACCATATTGAGAGCAAGTAGGCATAACATATTCAACGTTATTCACTTTCCGTTTTGCTATGAAGTATGATGTCAGAGGTGTTATTTTTCCTATTTCATGTGTACGTTTCTAATTTATGACATTTTTCAGTAGGTAGTCTATTACTCACCTGTTGAAGATACCATCGTTTAATAAATATAGCTTTTACTCCACACCGAGTGCTGATTGATACCACATGACATCACAATCATTAAGCATGACGTCACATTGTTGCGGCGCGGCAGCAGCGGTTACTTCGGCGATTTTACTGCTTTTTATATCATAATTTATGGTTCTGCGAGTAATGAATAAAATACTAAACTCATTCCCGTTAAATTACATTTTAATGAAACTTGTGAATGGTATCGGTATCTAAATCGCTTTCGCTCTTCAAACACCAAACCATTCACTCGTTTAATAAAAATGTTATAAAATGGGACGTTGTTTGGTATTCACTATTTATGTTTACAGAGAAGAACATACACGAGAATAACAATCTAAATGCTTTAAGTAATGTGTTAACGATGAAAGTGTGCTTAAACCAATCTTTGGATTAAGCATCAAGTATAATTTGCAATGAGATCATTTCAAAAGAAAATCAAATAATCCACGTGATATTAGAAAGAAATCCATTTGCCTCACACATTCAAAACTTGCATTGACGTACATGAACGTTATCTTCTACATTTTCATCGAAAAATAAACGATTTCAATTGCCTTTTCAAGTAAAACGATAAATGTGTTAAATGCATTGCATCAGAATCAAGATGTGATATTTGTGATATAAAGTGTCACTCCGCACTCAGAAAACAGAAATTGTAATACAGAAACAAAAACAAATTGTTGATCGAGTCGCAAAGGGGTTCCTCATTTTACTTTATGCAATTTGGGATACAACTCATCTATGATTCTAATATGATTACAGAAATTTGCAACAGCATTTCATAGACATTAAACAAAGAGTCACATTAACTATACTCCACTGAAAACACACTTGTCGAGAACACAGGACGACATCACCCTCATTACAAATATAAGTGTGCTGAAGGACCACAAGATTTTCTAACTTTTTAACAACTCCTTTATCTCTCCTGATGAAGCAGTAAACATAAGGAAGACAATATTTTCTCGATAACAACTCCTTAATCTCACCTGCCGAAGGAGCAGTAAGCATATGGAAGACAGGATTTTCTCAAAAACAACTCCTTTATGTCACCGGATGAAGCAGTAAGCATATAGAAGACAAGATTTTCTCGAGGACAACTTCTTTATCGCTCCTGATAATAATAATAAAATAATATACATTTTAATATCCAGTGCGAGGCACTGCTCACTGCTCACTGGCGGTACATTATTACCCTGAAGCTACTTAGCGCTTCCGTACTTCCCTTATTCAGGTACCCATTTATACAGCTGGGTTGACTGAGTGCAATGTGGATGAAGTGCCTTGCCCAAGGACACAACGCGGTATGAGACCCAGGTCACAAATGTTTGGTGTCTCCACCGGGATTCGAACCCGGGTCGTCGGCGGCGATAGGCCAGCATGCTAACCACTACACCACCGCGCTCCACTAGAAATGTAAGCATAAGGAAGACAATGTTTTCTCGATAACAACTCATTTATCTCTCCTGATGAAGGAGTAATTATAATGTAAACAATATTTTCTCATTAACACAAATCCTTCATTCTACCTGACGAGGGAGTAAACATATACCCCGAAACGTCGTGAATTTACAACAAAGAATTTTTAACCAGAACATCTTAATTAAGTGTCTCCTTGTGTTTCGTATATAACTTCTAAACGCCCTGCAAAGATATAAATGAGGTTAAATGAACAATGACGCTACAGCCATTTCCCTAGAATATTTCAATGACGATCAACTCTATCTTCATAGTCAACAATGTGTTGTTCAGTCGTTGTGATTCCTCCCCACAAATCATATCATTAGCGGTCGTCGCGTGATGACAGAGTAATGTGCTTGTCACATTAATCACCGAAGGTCATGTCCCAGAATTGGTAACGTACACTGCAGGTGATAGTCACACATATGTTAGTTTAAATGATGCTCCATGGTTAACAAAGACATTTGAAATTCATCTGAATCGGAGTTCGCATACTGTTTATATTGTATATTACATTATTATCAATTATGAGGAAAAGAAATGAGAAACTTCCCTCGACAATTGAAAACAATTCAGGCGATTAGAATTCCGAAGATTCCTAACAAAAAACGATTTTAAAAAAATATCACATTAAACCATGTTTCTACCAAATGTAAAGTCTGAGATGAGCAGCCTGTGAAATCTTATTGGACCTTTATGCATATAGATGGTGTGTGAAACAGGAAGGTGACGATAGACCTGCCAGAATGGCAGGATGCCTCTCTAAATATTGGCTGGTCGGTATAACCCATGAATAAACAATTTTACCACACCCCTTATATTTTTGGGGATAATTTACATTTTGCTCTGTAAAAACCGTTGTGTAATCATATACAGTTCATGCCAATGGTTTACAGAAGTCTCCTTTTGTTGCATAACAAGTAAAAGAGCAAGCACTCCGCAATATAATAATGTTTCTCCAGACACAACTTTCCATCACTTTTATAAGAACACTTTGTTTGAATAAAACATGAGAATCCAGACACTTGGAAATATTCAATAAATTTTGTGTTGCATATATAATATTAGAGATTTCGACCATTATTTCTGCATTAGGAAATGACAATGTTAATCATCAGATGTCTTGGTCACTTATCTTTACGTATTGGTTAAGATAGATAAGATAAGATAAGACATAAGGAAATACACAACTCCAAATAAGCATTCAACTAGTACTTTTCTAAATGCAGTAAGGTTTTGGTGCAATGTTACACTGAATTTTTGCCCAGCACCATCCATGGTTCGCTAGTTCCATCCATACTCTCTGATTTCATCGCAATGCAAAGCCACAATTGTGTTGCGGGCTTTCTCCTTGCAATAATACCAGAAAAAGACTCTTCAGCGTTATAAAACTCAAATCACTCCAATGTAAAGTTAAATATATGAATAGAAGCATGACGCTTGTCTTTTTAGAATAAAAACAACAGCCAACTGTTTAAAGGGTGACGGAATGGATGAACGCCAAGATAGATTTGCGCAATGAAGCTGGGCTGTTTAGGCCTCAGACTTGGATTTCGTAATGTATTATGATACGCTGTCCGTGGTAATAATCTGTATATATAGGATCCACATTATTTTAATCCTTGTACATCCAATAGCTCTCGTCAACACGACCATATAAAGAAAGACTCAGTTGTATTAGTATTTATATTCTTGATGGTTCAGATTGGTGCAAATGACTTTTATATCATGGAATTACTCACGAGCTTCAAATTTAAGCAATTTGCATTAAACTAAAATTTGTACATTTCCTTAGGCCTATATTTGATTATGACATCTGTGCATGTAAGAAAAAGGACACTCAAATCCACTTTGAATCTATAGTAGGAAGATATTGCATATTCCTATCATGCATGGAATCTGAATACAAAATAAAATTTTATAGTTGTATAACCTTTTTCAAAGAAGGAAATATTTAAAACATGTAAAAATCGATTCAAACTCACCTTGCTCATACATGTAGGTTACAAACTCGGCGGGGGGGGGGGGGGGGGGGGGGGGGGGGGGGGGGGTAATCCAATCTTCAAAGTCATTTTCATGATGAACACAAATCCAGTTACACACCATATCCAAATACTGAATCCATTTAGCTGGTGACCCACTATATACACCGCCTGGCGAGGGACAACATGGACGCTGGTTACTAAGGAATATAACTAGTACTGACCAGAGTGGGGTTGACATGCTAGCTTGAGATCGATTGGACGAGTCAATTTCCAATTAGTTTAAGATGGTTTAGAAGACTCATAATTGTTCTCAGGAAAGTCATTTGAAGAGACTCACATGTCAGACTCAAAGGAAACGATGATAACTGTGTCCACGCTCTCCACGTCAAATTTACTACTCTAAATGAAAGATTGAGCTCACTCAATATTTTGGTAACTTTATGTAATAGAAACATGTCATGTGTGTTAACAGGTTTAATAAGAATAAGCAAAGGTTTATCATATCGTTGTATTAATGAACACATGCACTACCTATAGCTCGATCTACCATATACATGAACATACTTACGTTGAGTAGTACTTGAATATCTTTGACTACAACGATCAAAGTACAACCATGGCCACTTAGACTGATTGTGGCAATTTAAAAACCATTACCAAATGCATAACGCATCTGAAAAAACAAGGAATGTGAAACTATTTTACACTTATGATACAATTAATATATATAATAACCATGGAATAAATCCATTCCTAATTACACATCTGCTTTGTTCAAGTTCAATACAACACTTGCTAAGCATTGTCAGTTTTGAATAAAAAAACACAAGAGTAGAGTGTCTTCACGCGTATTTAAACATGACGTCTTGGGGTTGTAAACAACTAAATTGTGAAGTATGAGGGGCATAAAAAACATGTACAACAACGTGGCAGTGACACAAACCGATGAAGAGTGTAGACTGCAGTCATGATTTTCAAAATATAAGTAAAAAGATTGTAATTTATTCCATGTACGAGAAACATGACATGTGCATCACATAATATGATAAATGTAAAAAAATGAAAAGGATGTGGCGCTGATTCCATTTGAAACAAGGGAGATAAAATAAGATCGAGAGTCAATTCCATAAGTTACAATTAAGGGACCATTCCCTCGCTACTTACCTCTGAATGGACATATAAAAGATGCGCTTGGGATTGAATAGTCATTTATTTATACTTAAAGATAAATGACGTTTATACGTTATTTAGTGCAATGCTTTCTTGTTAAGAATTATGACAAGATTGCATTGTACTTATTATCTCTAGCAATCTTTATTGCATCAGCTTGTCAGTAACAGGACCATAAATCAAATTTTCATATCCTTGTGATTATATTATAATGTGTAATTAGTCTAGTTTCTTCGATAAAATAATTGTACAGGATTGGAGATTGACTCTTCGTGTATGAGAACATTTCGCCCAGAAAAAAGTGCTGCTATTATCAAATTTTATACTATAAATGATATTTCAGCAACAAAACGGTAATTAAACTTTTTTTAAAACTATCACTGACAACACTGGTTTCTTTAAGACTGCCGACGTATGTGCTCTTCTGTTATTAGTATTATAAATATCATGAAGGATCTGACATTTTGAATTGAAAAAAAATGGAGGGTTAACACATACTTACAACATAGAAAAACGTCATCTTCCTTTTATCATATAATATGCTGAAAATGTCTTCCACATTTTCAAAAACTTGATAACTCCATTCAAATAACCTTCATGCACATATATGTTATTTTGTTATGAAATGTCACTTTAGTACATCGTGATTACATTATATGAAGAAACATGCAAGGCTACACAAGGGAAAGTAACAGTGCGCTCTGTGCCTATAATTTACACACGTTATCAAGATGAAGGTCAAACAGTTTGTGAACTTGATGTCTGTGAAATCCAATAATGTGTGTGGCACCACAGTGATTGGCAGTGCAAAGCTTCTGTCATGTTTATCATTGGTAGTCATAATCCCCGTTATAAATCATAAACAGATGACTTGATATCGGTGTTCTTGTGTAAAGTACAACTTTTTGCTAATTGGTGCCATGGTGAAGATGGGATTACAAGTGTTTGACGTAATATCTTCCAATATTTAGTACATCTAAGAAACAGCGTTTATTCAATATTCCCAAAGTTATAATTGATTTGATCAATGTACATGATATTATTTTTTGCGTTGTTGACAGTGTTGAGGCTAACTTTTGTTTGTCTCGAAGTATCTTTTCTTATTCATATTTCATTTCTAGTAGACAGTTCAGTCATGATATTAGCGAAAACATATTGGAAGGCTGAATTTACTTCAGACCAGTTGAATTCCTCTTTCCAAACTTGAAAATAACTATCATCAAATATAAATTATCCTAGATTAGATAATATATTAGTTATATTAGTTACTAAATCAGTGAATCAGTTATGCGCATTTTCTGTCTATGGCAGTTTTGACGGAACAAAACAAGTGTCCCTTTTTTAAATCATAGAAAAATCCAAAGACATTTTTCTGTTTCAAATTGATTTAAAGGACATTGATTGAAGAAATTGACTGAATTACTGAGAAACATTCATTGGGAAAATAGGAAGTGACACTTTACAAAGTTGAAAAACACAAAATGTCTTGTCATGCTTTCAAACATTCAAAAATACATTTACGTATCTGAGACAAAGCTGTCAACTATTCTTTGACGTCAAAGCAAATGCTGGAATAAAACATGAGAAAAAACAATGCGTTTGATGTGAATTAGAACAAACAATAAATCATGTTGGCTATGTGTCATATTTGAACTTAAAGAGACACGGAGTATTCTTAACGATTTTTCATATTGCTTAAATAGGAACAAAAGACCAGATGTCTTTGGTGAGGTTCAAATAGTCTCCATAGAGATGCATCTCAATCCCTAAAATACCAACATTATGATACGAAAATTTGGAAATGTCACGGAAATGTTAAATGAAATGTCGAAAATCTGCGTCATATTTACATGTTTATTAGTTAAATGACCTACTTAATACTATCAACCCATAGCTGTATTTGTGTCTGCTGTAAATAAATTTTAAAAATTACCTTTGTGGTATTGACACGCATCCTTGTCCGGTATTCGATCACAAATAACGACTGAAACTTGATTGTCAGTGTACTAAACTGATAAGCATTTGGTTGCTGATTTTCATTAACAATCACTACTACTCCAGAGAAAAACACCATTTATAAATTTTGACATATGTGACTCCAACAACACACTCTGCAACTTTTAAAAGCTGTTTCAACATTCTTATTGAAGATCAAACTACCTATATTACTAAACTACCTATTTTCAAGAAGATTAATTATGCTGTGTTTAGATCCGACTGAAATGGGTTCATTCCTTTGTTTCAATCAACTAAAGATGACCAATTCGTAATAAATCAGCTTAAATATCAATCAAATATATGAGAAATCCTATACAAAGAAAACGAAGTTTTGCTATGGATAATTTTATACCTACCTAAAACTACGAATCAAATTTCACAAAACATACAATAGCCAACAATGCAGATTTCCTCGATACCCAGCGTCTGAGAAAAAGTATCTGGGAAATTGTGCCTTCACATAAGATATGTATTAACCTATATGACAACTTTAAATCATTAATAGTCTAGCTACACTACTTAAAACAGTAACCACACCAAAAATACACGTTTTACAAATCTAAGCATACACAGACCTAAGCACATTTTCAGAGAATATGAATTTGAACAAGTACTCTTTACTTACCTCAAACACAAATCGTTAAATTCATTTCTAGGAATAAGGAGAGAAAATGCTACACACTGTATCCAAATGGCGAATCCATTGAGCTGGTGACCCACTATACACGAAATACATCACTTCACTCTCTTGCTACAGACCTACTGGCGAGCAGCAACATGGATGCTGGCTCACGTAGGTGTGTATAACTATTACTGAGAGGAATTGGGCTGAGATGCTAGCTTAAGATCGAAGTGACAAGTTTTCTATCATATTAACTTAGGAGGTGCTGCGGTAATAGACGTGCGTCAGTGTGCCATGAAAAATCTAAGTTAAACGTAATCACTTATTAGAGTTCACAAAGAGGGAACCTGTCTTTACCAGCAACCCTTCTTAATCGTGCACTAAAACTCGCATTGTCTTCACTCTTTAATCAATAGTACACCATACAATTCATTGATATCACATTGATTAATTTCCGAGCCATGGAGCGACATTTACATAGGCTATGCTATTTGTTTCAGCAGAACGAAGAAATCCATTAATCATAGCAAATATTTCAATTAACGTGGATACCTAAATTTATATAAGTTATATAAGATAGAAAAATATTTTTCATCATCTTATGCATCATAATTTACCTCGTACCTACACTGCTAGGTTTTGCATCTGGGAAAATTAGATTATCTTAGAAGTCAAAGAAACAAACTACATGCACCGGATGTGATTGTAATGTTCTGCAGACAATAATTTGATTCACCGTAGATCGTGTTCTGTGACTTCCCACATATGCTCTCTCGAGGATGTCTATAACTGAGTTATGAAGAATGGGTGGCAGTGACACAACATGCTGTAGACAGGTGTTAAGGTGTGAACTGAACCCACAAGTGAATGTTACCCATACATGGCGTATCCTGAAGCTTTAACTATTTGTTGTTGACCTTTGAAATTCATTTTAGCCAATGTACAGGCTATCTTATCCTCTGTTATAATGATATGTTGTCCCACTATCAGTTTTGGTGTCTTCAGATCTTTACATTCTAATAATTGTATTGCTTTAGATTTTGTTCTCATTGATTAAGGTACACATGTAAGTGAAATCCGCCTCATCACTCTCTATGCCATGCTCAAATTTTCATAATATTTGGTTTACATTGTATCTTACAACATCGTATAGAAATACTCTTGAAAGCGGCGTTAAACCCACATCACCTCACCTACAACACCGAATGATTAATCCCTTGTCTGTTTCATAAGGACGAGTAACGAGAGGTTTAAAAACGCAAGCAAACAAAGCATCCGATTTTGTATTGATATCATACTATTCTTGTGAAAGTTGAAAGCACAAATTATTGAATGTTTTCTAAAACAATATACCCGTGAAAAGAGGCCAATCACTGATTACTTAAATGACCTTATCTTTGATGAATTTGAATTGACCATTACACACCTTTGAAGAAATGAGATCATAGAAATATACTCCAGTGCAGTTAGGATTATAATTTTTAAACTATCTATGTACAGAGAGCCCCTGATGCTTGTGTGATTATGGTTCTATGTTTATTCCATAAAGAATTTTTTTTATTTGTTTCATGTCACATTGATATTGTAATTCCAGTGCAAAGCACTCTTGGTATAGATGATGTCATGATAGCGATGGCGTTTATATATTTTACAATCTGTGTTAGCTTGTCACGAATATGAAAAAGCCATGTTCTATTTCATGTTCAAAAGAATGTTTGTGAAGTTGCATCTATCAAACAGGTAATGAGTCAGTGCCTGGCACTTAGTGTGGGAGTTCCAATCCGGTTATGAACCCGAGGAGAAGCAAGAATTTGAACTCTTAATGAGTGTTTATTTTCATTCAGCATTTCAAGTCAAATTTATCTTATCTCAGTGTCATCATGTTCACTTTCCTTTTAGTAGGAAGTTTTGGCAAAATTGGTGAAATGCAAACAGACTTCCAACTACATACATTAACCATATGTTACGATATGATATGTGTTATTTTACCAGTTTGATTTCAAAATTCGTAGAAACACATGAATGTTAACTACGACATCAAAATTCATTGCCAACCAAGACCTTATGCTCCATTCCTATATTTTTAAAGATACTTAAAAGACTTAACAAATACATACAATTTTACTTCACATCCTTAAAATGACACTTTAGTACACCGTAATAACATTTTAGGCTTCACAAGGGAAACAAACGTGCCTGTCATTTCCATCCATTATCAAGATGAAGGCCACATCATTTGTCCAACTGTCAAGTCTGTGAAATCCAATTAAACGTGTGCAAACAAATTGTGATAGCAATATTATTTGGCTGCCTTGTTTATCTTTGAACGTCATAATCCACACCAGAATAGCTAATCGCATAGATAAACATGAGAATACTTTTGCAAAATACAATGTTAGCCTTCAATAATAATCTGATTCAATCTTTTACAACCTGTATATACATCTTTGAAGTTGCATTTTTTCTTATAAATCATAAATAAATTGATCAGTATGTGTGGTTGGAAGTGTATTATTCCTGGTTTTAACAATGTTGAGGTAAAAATTACAACTGAGAACTCTGGAAGCGCAAGAATGTTTTTTAGTCTTTAAGCATATCTTAGCACATCAGAACCGCATGAAACCTTTTAACATACAGTGTTTTAGGTATAACATTTACTTTCATGATTTTAGCTACTGTTCTTTGAGTATACTATGTACAGTAAGCCATATCAGAGGGTTTTGAATGTCTCCATAAAGACAAGATTTACATAAATACATCTTTAGTTGAAGTGTGTAAACATTGCAGGTAAAATATCTCGACAATCAAACACACAAACCAAACAAGACAGAAAGTTGCAGTTTAGATTAGCAATTTAGGTCTCAGTCAATGGTTATCATAAAGATTGAACTAAGATGAACATCTCAAATGATGTGATGCAATATCTCGGACCAAACCTTAATTGAAACGTAGTGATACTGAATTAGAGAAAAATAATCACATACATGATTGCGCATTTTCTGAGAAACTCAGGAAATGATGGATGTTTGTCTCTCAGAAATCAATTACATTTCATGAGGAAATCGGGCCATGTAGAGTGATTAGTTTTGAATGTGAAAGGGGGAAATTTGCATTCATATAAACAATTTGTTAAAACTAAACACGTTTTGTTTAAATTTCAGATTGAATGTTGTTAGCTAGACAGGTTATCAATGTCTAACGGACGTCATATAAAATGAATGCACATGAACTCCACGAAACAATAATCAAATTTTTCCTATGCAATAATATACATACTTATCCTATTTGACATTCCGGTCAATCCACATACAATGTATTAAAGCATATACACTGAAATAGGTTTCATCAAGGCAGCGGCATAATGTTGAAAGGTTTATAGAAATTGCTCCGAATCTGTACAATACCTCAATTTTAACTTGGAATTAGATGTAATCACACATAGGTGATCGTCAATCAGATGAAAGTTATACAGCTTCATTATTCAAATTTTACATTCAGGTCTGTAAAATTGAATAAAATAAATGCATCAATAAGATGTATGTGCTGTATTATACGGGTTTGCGGCAATTTTGAAAGATTGTCAGTTTCAATCGACAATATACACTCCATGAATATGCATGCAAAGACGTAAATCAGTTTCCTTCAGAGTATACTTTAAAATCATTATGAAAAAAGGAAGCTATGGATGAAAGTTTACTAAGTTGGAAGGATTCAAGATATCTTGAAATAATTTCAAAGTTCTGGTTCGTCTCTCTAAAGTATAATATGTATCCGCTTACATTGAAGTTACTGCTTGAATAAAACATGAGACGTTTGAAAACAGGAAATTGGCATGCGAAATTGTTTTTTGTGAAATGATAACAAAACTATTTTGACATTTGAAAGTTTTTCACGGGACTTGTAAAAAAGTTATAAATCTTGATATCGACAGTGTGAATACATATTTATGAAAAGTTTCATGAAGTCAAAAAGAAGACAATGAAATTTCATAGTCAAATGAACTCCTGATGAAATTTAAAAGGAATGTCCTTTTGCAAATACTTATATTAATCATGTAAAATGTTTAAAACCTTTGAAAGCATTATAAAGATCTCATGCTTAATACAGGGGATATAAAACTTGCAGCTTAGATTGTCTGAACGATATACAGCTCCGGGGATATTTTGAAACTTTTTAAATTGCTGGTCATTATCAATATGTCATTGTTCCTGTAGATTCCTTGTTTCTGTATATTCAAAACTGTTGCATGGATTACAATATATAGGTTTTATATTCAAATAAAATATTCCATCCAATAATTAGAATAATCAAATTCATAAAAAGAAGTTTTAGGATGAAACCATCAATTTGAGTGTCAAAAAGTGAAACCTTTAATTTTAATCAGAGGTTATTGGTAATTACTTATCTGGATTGCTTTGAAATAAATTTGACTGACGCCGATCCAGGGCATTAGATAGTTTTTGAACTAGTATTCTAAATTGAACATAAGCATGTATTCCATTATGCAAGGAAAAGAAGAAAAATAATTAAAAATACATCTGATTGATCGGATTTTTAGTTAGTTATGAGTCATACTCTATACAGTTTTTATTGAAACAAATGTTCAAATATCTAGAAATGCTTATTACAAAATGGATATCTTCACTTCTTTTCTGATTAACGTAGATACGGATAATATATTAAATTGTAAGGAAAATATATTATGTAAAATGAAATAGGATATGCTGGTAAGCAGATTTTGAATATTTCGAATCTTTAATTATGTTAATATCAATAGAAAACTACATTGCTGAACCATAAACATTCGTGGTCTCTTGAAATGGCCGATTCAAAGAATGTCTATCCAAAGCCTTATGGATTTCGATTGTGTATTCACATTTTGAACTTTTTTCTTGCAAATCAGTTGGTTCTTTAATAATTCTATGTTTTTGCATTAAATACAGAATTAGCTGATTTTAGTCATCAAAGTTTTTTTTTATCTTTTAAGCAAAAAATAAATTGACGGAAGGAAACCGATATCTCATACAACAAATATTTTCTGAAGCAAAAATAAATGGTCAACTCTGTACACAGAGTGGGATATCACTATTATTTTTGTCTTGATGGACATAAAACATCCAATTCTTGTGTCCATAGAGGTATCCCAAATGTGTAACATTAAATGTTCTACTGGACGATCGTCAATTACATGTCTGGACGTTTGTGAAATTATACAGTGTGAGGCGACACGCCAGACGTAGAATGTTTATATGTAATGACTATTGCATAGGCAGGGAGATCGGCATCTTTTACATGTTAAGTGTAGGTTTTATTTGTTGGTGTTCATAAAACTAAATCAATATTTCCAACCAAAAGAAATATTTTAGCTGTATTGTTCAAAACAACTATTCCAAGTTCCTCTTCCTCTTATTAATCACTCAATTTATTGACCGATTTGAACTTAATTTTATTTCAAATCGGGCAGCAAGGGTTCTCTGTCAAAGGTAACAGTGCCTTAATTTTATATGAGTCTGACCGCTGTTTCGTCTCGAAATATTTTTCATATAATTTATGTTTGCTACTGGTTATTCATGTAAACCGTATCTCATAGATATTTGACCTGTCATGACTACTTCTTTCTTTATATTCATTGTCCATTGTTCATTGTCCATTGTCCACTATAAAACAAATGACAGATATAATGGCATCTTTCAATTTAACCATTGTATCTATATGTGGGGAAGGCCACGCTTGCTGTGAAGGAAACAAGTAATCAATTATTGTAATAGCCTTGTAATAATTGAACATAACTGATATCTTGGAAGTTCCATAAGTAAATGGACCGAGTTACATGACAAGGAAGAAAAACTCAACTGACTAGTTTTTTTGCACGGGATTCTTATAATAAAATGTAAAGCAATTTACATGCCCGACAAACAATGATGACATCCTGGAAACCACAAAATAGTTTATGAAGAAGCCTTAATACATTTTACTTTCACTTTCGTGGAAACACTATAGCATATAACACTAATAACATATTTTGTAATTAATTTCATCGAAAACTTAAATTTAACCGGTAAGTTAATCTTCTTGTACTTGCTACCTTTATACAAGGCACTTATCAATTTTACACAGGGATGCAACATAATACGAAGTTGACTTAACACTGGAAACCTGGCGTGAATTGCTCAAATAAGAAAGGTCTTCTAGGAATATAAGGAAAATTACATTATTAGCAGTAAAACCTAGTTCGAAGTTCTAATACACTGATCATTATCATAATACTGCACTAGAGTATGATGTGAGGTATGCATTTTCAAGTTTCATGGGTGCTTGCGATATCATAAGTGTTGCTGTAATGTGTTTAAAAGCTTATGACCAGTGCTCGAATTTTCACAAAAAGCATTTCATTTGCCAATCTTGAATGCACTTCAAATGACCATCATCACATAGTTAAAATGAATATTATCTTAAAGTCCTTACGTTCCTGTTTTATTAACATTAAATATTTTACAGTGAAAGAAAGGTTCCTAAATAACTTGAGCGTGCATGTTGCATCTCGTTAAATAGTGTTATGATATTATGTTCAAAAGGAAAAATTGTATCAATAAAAGAAAACATTTTACTTAAAAACTCTACTGTTATAATGCCAGATAATGTCAGTGTTAGCAAAGAAGTTAGGCAACCTTGATAACGTAGTGTAACAAGGTAACCATTATGTAATGAGACGCCTTTTTAGAGAAGATTTAGAATATTTAATGAATAAAATCCGTTTTTCTTCAAACAAATTATGTTTGTTATCAGAACGATTGTAGAACACAGAGAGAATGTTAAGAAAACATTGCATAACATATTCACACCAATATCGGAAATTGCTTTGTGGTGAGAACCAAAGACTGAACTGAATATCACGAAAATACGAAGAAATGTGGAAATTCATTTTCAGGCGGTTAGTTTTGTCTGACACCTGTTTTTTAATGACAACTTTCAAATCTTGGTTTCGATACTTTTTTTTATTTTAAGGCTTAATGATATTTACATGTTTATAGTTTGTGTTCTCAGATGTTTTGTATTTTGTATAAATATTGTTTACGTAGGCATAGTTATCAGATGATACGTGCACGTTGTTGATAAGTGACCAACCACATCATTCAACATTTCAGCGCTAAAAAACATAAAATTCCGGAATCTGATATTGAAAAAATATTGTTCTAGCAAACGAAATCGGATATTCAAGGAGAGCATCAACTTAGATCAAAATTTCAGATCTCTCAGATGAAAACAAAACCGTGTTGCTAATTAAAATTATATCCAATTTCATTTCTACGATTAGCATCAATCATAAATTCAATAACTTGAGACCAGTTTTAATTTCAAACTAATTGGATAAATATTTTTGCCAGAACCGGTGTGTTTATGAGATTGCTATTAAAGTACTTCAGTAAGTTGACGGTAAAAACTGCCTTTAGCAAAATTGTTATATGTTTCCCAAATACGCAAAATATCAAGAAATTATTATGAAAATGAAACGTAATTACAGCTAGAGAATAGAAGAAACAAGACTTAATTCACATTTTCCAAAAAAATAAATACTGGCACTGTTATGGACATTGTTGATAAAGTTAATTGGATACATAGAGAAATAATGATTTTTTAAACAGAATTAGAATTTATATAATTATCATAATTGATGATTTTCCTCCTATACGCTCACACCACATGTCATATCCAAAATGTCATCATCAAAGATGATATCTTATACTATTTCCAAAGATAAGAATCAATCATATTTCTGGTTTAGTTGGAAAACTTATTTGAAACTGCACCATATGTTTTAAGAAAATCGTGTGTTTACGATATTGTTATTAAGAAATTTCAGCAAATATTTACATTTTTTTGGAAACCAAAATGACTATGACAAAGGGAATGTTTAGATTATCGTATTAGTCCCGTATTGAAAACGTATTTAATAGATGTATTATACAATTAATCTATTTATTATATTTCGAATGGTGAAATATGCCATTTATCGGTGAAAATAAAACCCGTATTTTCACTGAGTGAAATAATTATGGTATTCTACTCAGTGAAATGATTCAACAATCATATGACGTCGTCTGTGACGTCATGAAACAATTGAATTACGTCATGCGACGGCCGCGCTAGCGAAGCGTTTTAGCTTCTCCATTCATATAGTTAGGGTCATTTACGGGGTTTTGGGAAACATAATAAAAAGAACATTTGACATTTCTCGTCGAATACCATGAATATCTCATCTCGTGAAGTAGAAAATCATATATTTACACTCGTGACTACGCCACTCGTGAAAATATAAATTTCTACTCCACTCGATGAGATATCCATGGTATTCGACGAGAAATGTAAAATATCCTCTATATATTAAACATTGTTGGTTGACATAACCATACATTCAGGTGGACTATAAAAAGAAAACGTATGATAACATTGTTATCCCTTTGGGAGGTTATCCTATAAAGGAAATAAGCGTCAATGAAAAAGAGATGAAAAACTAAAGAATTCATTTATCTAAGGACTAATTCAAAAATTCTTTTGACGAAGATTGTATGGAACCCTAACTCCGACAACAATGATATGTAATTAATTTCTGAGATTCATATTTGAGAGATGATTGAAACATGAATCTTTAATATCTTTCATTTTAATTGGGAACCTTTGCTCATGCCTAAGAATTGCTCAAAATCAATAACACATGTTGAAATACAAGGGTACATAATTCAGTTAATGAATACGAGCTAAGGAAAATAATGGATATTTTCTAAATGTGTTTGAGTACATCAAAAGTCATTCACATATCACACAAAGTCTATTGGGATCAAAACGTTGAAAACTTAGATTATCAATGCAAGGAATAGTGATAAATACATAACGGAGTTGTAGTCATCTTTGAAATTAAATGAATTTCAAAGTAGAGATGATTGGCCACTGAGATAATATGAACCTTTTCTCCGTATAATTATCGGTTATAATTCATGATGAGTTTATCTGAATTGTATTACAAACTATACAATGATGGCTTAAACATAAAATATATGACTTTAATACAGTTGTATCCTGTTTCCCCATAGATTGCTCATTCGAACGTTTTAAGCGAAGTTCACAAAGAATATGGTTCGTTGTACGGTTGCCAATTAAATGGTTGCATAATACGATATACTGTAGGATTAAACCTTTACTCTTCACTGAGACATGACATATTGGTTAAGTGGCACCGTGGGAGAGAGACTTTACTCGAAATGCGCCTGTGTTCATCCAGTAGGACATTTGAGATCCTATTTTGGCAGTAAACTCACTGTGGAAATGAAGCCAGCAAAGGAAGAGCTGTGTTTCTCATTGTGCTTACATCAGATAAAACATGCGTAGTGTCTTGTGTTGAATTCCCAAAAGACAGAATCAATCACAACATTAATTAACCGAGCAATGCTGACCACCCCTCATTAATCAATGGACTGACCCAACCCGCCTTATGTTCGAGTATCGACATAAGTTGAATTAGCCTAATATTTAGTCTATGAAATATATTAATAATATACTGTACCTTCATCCATTATATTTTCTTTCGGGCTCCTAAATTGTGTTTGCAGTCGATTCTAGACTTGCTGAATTAGGACATATACTGTATTAAAGGCTTCTAATTATACAATTATACCCAGTCATGAAGCAAGACTAGATCTGAATGAATGATTCCTAAAAGATATCACGTGAAACACCATCCACTTCTACCATTTCTAGGCAACAAACTACCTTGTTTTAAGAAAAAAGGAGATACATTGGTAACAGTTTGGACAATTAAGGTTGACGAATTAAATTCATACTTACTTGCTGGTGTTTTATTTCTACAAAATTTACTGAATCTCTTTACTTCATATCCTATCACTATTACATGACACGTTACACATTGTAGAGGGTGTTTTTTTAATTAATGAAACATCAACTGCACTGTTAACATAAATGATCTCTAATTATAAGCATTATTTGATAATATCTTTTTGTTATGTTAATTTATACAGATTTTGTGAACATATCTTCTATGACCGTCACCTCTGGACAGTGTAAATCTGTCCAGATTTTGACCCTAAAGCAGATTTTATCAAAACTTTCCAAATGACAAGTATAATTGTTTTCTTCCTAAATAACCCTTTTAAAACAAGTATTTACAAAAATAAATCTTAATTGGGCAGAAAATGCTACCAATTTTGAAAATAACCCATGTATGTGTTATCAGAGACCTTATGTGAATTGAATAAAATGGTGCTTCATGTTATAAAGTTTATTTATATGTTATTATCATCCATCGAGTGAAAAAAACAACTGTTGTATCTTAATGGTGTCTTTTGGGAATTTCGTCTTTATTTATCTGGGCCGTTCCAATATTTTCAAAGGATAGAGCCAATGTTACACAAGATAAGTCAACCATGAAAAGTGTTGTTTTAAGCTTTCTGTCTTTTGGGAATCGGTCTTATGGGACGATACCCATGATACAAATCTAATGAAATTATTTTGATTTGGTATTTGATGAAGAAGAAAGTAACTATGAATTTCTAAAGATCATGAATGTTTAGATGATTAATCTTTTGACTGACATGTTTTTGATAAGATACGTCACATCTCATACCTATGGCAAATCGTACATGTACACTTCATTTTCTTAATCTTCATTTTGACGACTGCAAATTACAGAAACACCCTAGATAAACTGCGAAATAAAAATAATCTGAATAGGATATAGGCTAAACACTTCTTTATACAACAATGCATAAAATCTAATAGTTTGTAGATTTATGCATTTCATATTTAAAAGATTTACTCATTCGAGTGAGCCAACATTTTAAAAAAGACTTATATGTTGTTAAATCATTATCAATCAACCATCATTTTGATTCCAGTTTGAGTTCCAGGAATAGCAACAATGGAGGGTGATCTTTAATAATATTTTGAATCACTGGAAATGAGGATAATTACTGTGAGATATATATTTCAAGTTATCTTACTGACGGTAATACTTTTTCGGTGGCTCAGGTGGTACGAAACAATATGCAAATTACTAAATTGATATGTCCTCTTCACACTCAAAGGGCGTCTGACTAGCTTAACTATGTTTTTGAGAGTCAATTTGAAATATACAGGATATAGAAGACATCATGCAAAGTTGATATTCTGAACCTATAGCGGTATAGATGTTTCATTTTACATATATATAACATTATATCAACACATGCTACAACAATCACTTACCTAAACAGAACACCACATTAAGAACGCCACAGATGTAAAAAGAAGAGTAGTTAAATCAAATTTATGTCAGGCTTCGTTATAAACGACGACGGTGCTAGAAAACACTAAGTTACGTTGGAACTTGAATGGTCACGCGATAATCAGAGTATAGCTTATACAAGGAAATGAGTTTCTTGAGGAAGACACTGCGTCGATAATGGCAAAGAAAGGCTGGAGATCAATAGTACATGCTAGGAGTCTGATGGGCACTGAAGCGATGCTATCGGGCTGAAGAGGCGATTAGCTGACTGACGAATTCGTCAGCTGGGTTGGTAGGACATTTCGTTTATCACCAAAGTTTCGGTGGCTTAGTGGCAAGGTGTGCGGGTTTACAGTGCTTGCGAATAAAATCCATCTTATAGGTGCAAAAATGCGATTGACGTCTTCCGAGAAAGTACAAGACCTTGTACCTTTGCTGACAGTATTATGATAATTGATAACTTCATACACATGTTTTACAAATCATTCCATTAACCTTGTCTACGGAATATCAATGGTACCAACGATTTAGTGTTTGCATAGTGTTAAACGCTAATTTTCCTTTATCTCCGATCTATTTGTGTTTTACTTGATAATGTCCGTTTTAAGTGTGATCATGTATATATCATATGTCAAATATGTTCAAGGGTATACACCTATATTTGCATCAGTATTCACATAAACACAAACATTTGACTCACGAGCTTCTGATAACGTTTTTCAACTAAGTTTCCAAAACACTCATTATGAAGACAACTAATTATTTCACGACAACTGCCATATGAATAATTAAATCATCTATAACGAGTTTTCATGCTCGAGGACATGTCTTGATGTTCCAATGGAACGCAATCTTAGCAAGTCAAACGCAAAGTTCTACCGCCAAACATTTAATATCTTTATTACTTTTACATTATTTTGTTTATTTCGTATTAGTTTGTAAGATTATCATCTTATTCATTATGAATAGGAACACTCGTTTGTTAATTTTCTCATGAAATTAAGCGTTGCATAATTCACTCACGCAGAATGTGGAAGTCAGAAATTGATTAAAGTTTTTTATTATCAAAGTGATTCTTTGAACAGTTTTATGATTTTTTATTGTTATTCGTTGTTACTTCTTTTCGCAACAATAAATGCAATAGTCATCAATCTGAAAAGCAAACTCATGTTTTGTTTAATCCTCACAACACTGACCGCCAACTAGAGATCTACAGCACAAACTCCCCTATCCTCTTGACATGAGCAGACATGGGTAAATCTTCTGTTGGTACATTTGTACATACGTCTGCATATCTATCATACACAATATATTTTTCGAAAACTGTTAAATTCCGTCAGCAGAGCTCAATAGATGAATTAATGAAACCAGTTGTAGCTATATGAATAATATCTTGGGCTGAACACATGTCTATTTGAATGAAGTATCAGTCTATATAATGCATGATATATAAACTTTTAGTGGTAAAATGTTACGAAATACACTTTTTGAATAAATTTTGTTTGAAATGCTTCACTGCTCAAAGTCGGTCTTATGCTTAGTCGCGAAAATCTGGTTTGTTGATTCAAAATTGTATCGGAATCTTTCATATAAATTTAGAAAGGTTCATCTTGGCACGAACGGGGATTTATTTTGGTCGAAGAGAGTTCTATTTCAAGACGAATTCTGGTAGTTGAGTATAAAATCCAAGTCAATCTAACTTAGTTGTCAAGAAGCCAGAGTCAAAGCCACAAACCTTGTTTATTAAATCAAATCCAATTAAAACTGTTTCATCTTCGTCTTCACTTTGACAGATTCCGAATCCTTTTGAGACATAAACACAGCTGAAAATACGTTTACACAAATTGTAATGTGTTTCAAGCAAAACCAAACATCTCATAAAGTTAACAAATTGATTTTAAACTGGCTCTATTATTTACAGATTGTAAAGGAATTATCATCTTGTTCTCTGGTAGAGAAAGAAACATTCTGAACGGTCTCAAACCAGAGACTCTATAAAAAAATAGATGAGAAACACCACTGTCTGTGCGCTATGTGGAGTGAAAATGCTCTTCTCTAATCGACTGTATACCCCTGTATTTTAACAAATGCATTGTAAAGTGCATATGCATAATGCCAAGCACATTCATATCACAGTTTTGTACTACAGAACCCGATTTAGCTCTATTCGGACGTCACACGTAAGTTAGCTCCATTGCTACAGCAATGGCTGATCCTAAAGTTTAGAAAGTGGAGGGAGGTATTATTTTGACAGATATGTATGACAGGTCTCAGCAGGCAACATTTCTATAGCTCACTCTCCATTGCACCCTTTTTGATAAAAAAAAAATGGGTGTTATGAAAATAAGACGAAAGAAGCAATCAAACCAAAGAAGTAGCTTGTAATATATATTGAAATTCTTCAAAGGCATTTAGAAGTTTGTGTATTGATACAAGACAATGTTATGGATGAAAACTTCTTTATCTATGTCTTACGACGTTTCTGGGCTACTTCATGAGGTGGAATTATCGTATATACCAACAAAGGAACAAAACAACTTATTTGAAATTTCAAATCAAATCAAATATACTTTATTCAGTATGTAGGCAATCGGACCCATACACATGTGTTCATACATTCCTTCATTTTACATACTATAAACACGCCTATCTGCATTAATGTATTTACACATTTCCATATAAATAGAAAATGTATATACATTTGATAACTAACAAAGAAAAATGTATGTAATTTGTAAATCAAAATATATCGTGGCTCTTAATATTACTTTCATTCTTGTTATGATTTACATCTTCGCTGGTATGAATGCATAATAAACCTTAGGCTTAACCTTTTCAAACTGTGAGCATTATTTGTGGTAAGTAGTTTCTTAAAGTTAAACATATTTGACTTAAAATCACTAGGTAAATATATCCAACTTAAATCATCATATTTTGGACAAATGCAAATAAAATGGTACTCATCTTCTACATCTGCACAACTGAAGGACATGATATTTTTCAGGATTTAATAAGGTTTTGAATTCTCTATACAAATCATAACGTGTACTATTGTCTAGGTTAGATCTCCATTTTTGTTTAAAAGACTCAATTAGACGGGTTTTGAAGATATCGATGAAACTTATACGATTCCCAATAGTTTGTGACAACCGAACAATTCCAAATCCATTTTAATTTATTTGCAATTGATTCCACTCTTTAACACGCTGCATATTTAACTCCTTAAATGTTAGCAATATAAAGTTCTGAATGAATCACAAACAATATTTACACTTTAAAATGTCTTTCTTAACAATCTTGAAATAAGCATTTTGACGTTAAGTAAGAGTTTAAGCCCTTTTCATAAACCACATGATCAACTCGTGTATTACAACAGCTAACATCCCTTTGTTTTAAAACTGTCAAACCTTAGTAACATCACCTGTTATGTCAGTCTTCATGATAAAACTGATGTTTATTTGAGGGAAGATGGTTTTAAAGCAAATGCGTCTTTTTGACACGTTTATGTGTTCTTCCATCCGACCGGCCTTGAAAACTTGACTATTACTGTATGATGTTGACGTTGTTTAACGATCGACGTTGTCATATGACGACAATAAGTTACATCTCTCTGAAACAGTTAACCTACCAATGGATCGTCAATGACGGCTCTTAAAGACGCTAACCTATCGGCTACGGTCCGCCATGTTGCTTTAGGGAAAGATGACATGAAAAAGGGGGCTGTACTTTTACTAATTTCACAATATTATAAAAATAATATAAGCGTATGGATAGAATATTTCAAAAACGAACAAATGATTTATGTTAAGACTAATCAATAATGTCCCTTTAAGCATCAATAGTTCACAATGTGTTGATCGGAATAATTAGACCTTTGACGTGCTAAATATAGGCCAACCGTCTCGCTGGAACAACAATTAACGTGTTCACCTATATTACTTTCAGGTTATTAACTGTCGGCACACACTGCTGAGAAACATAATTATCATTATCAAAATAACATCAATATCCTAAATCAATTTTGTTAGTGATATGACTTTGCGTCATGATTAATAGCTGGTTGATGGAATGAAATGAAAGGTTTACACATGAAAAATATTTTATTTCTTCAACTGATAGACAAAAGAGACTCGCACGCACACGCGCCCAGACGATACAACACGTTTTCCTTCGGTAGTTGTGTAAGCTTGGCAAGAGCACGGAAATTGGCCGACAATTTCATTATCCATCTTTCATTGGTTCATGTTCTTGTTTGTGTTAACAGGTAAATCCAATCAGAAATCATCTCTTCTAGAAAAAACAATTTCCAAAGGTGTCAAGCAAACAAAACACATAGCTACCGGATTTAAAGTGAACGAAGAAATGTTTGACTTAGTTATAAACAATTTTCAAAAGAGTAATGAATAAAGTTCATTTAAGAAACGTCTCTGGTAGTCTTCTAACGGAAACGAAACAGAGTATTTCAAAGATACTGCTATATCAAACATCAAAATCTCAAATAAGTTCTTAGAGGATTCAGTCTTATCTATTCATTAAAGGTTGAATACAGAATAATTGATTTTTAGCTGTGTTAAGGTTGGTTTTCAAGTACAAATCTCCTCACTTTTGAAGATAGTTATCATACATCATACACGGTTGATAAGTTGACTCTATATCTGGATAAAAACATAACATACCTTTTTTTAATTCAATACTATCAGCTAACTTGAAAATCAGTAACAGACACATTAATTAGCATATCGTATCATTCAGATGTTTTATGAACTATAGTAATTCCATAAGTGAAAATTGATCGCTACAGCGTGAAATTAACTCAGAACCTACTTTGGAACTCTTGTATAAACTTGACTATCTTATCTAACCTTTACTTAAGCATGTTCCACTTCAGACACTTTGGACAGTGTTGGAGAACCTACTACACACGATTATTTTGGAACTACTGGCGTCATGAGTAGTCCCCAGTACCAGCGTTTTCTTCTTCATCAGTGCTATGTGATGGTGCTGAATGTAATTGACACGTTGAACACCTGTTTATTTCTTTGACAACTTGTACCTACACTAAACTGAAGAGTGTTCCGTTTTGGAACTAGTATTTTGATCTCCTTAGCACACCTATTCAATGCTACAGGTGTCTGTCTATGGTTCTTTGTGTGAAGGTTGACTTGAGTATTACAATGGCATAATTCGACTCTTTGGGATGGTTTAACCAATACATCGTTGTAACATACGAACTGCACAAAAATTACATTGTCACGTTTCGTAGTTTTTCCATTTCCTACAAAACATATATCCATTACAAAAGAGCGTGCATACATGCAAAGAAGCCGTTTTTAACACTGTTCCTCGCACACATGACACATTGATAGTAGGAAGTGTCTTCAATATATCAATAAGATAATTGAGAATGTCATAAGGCAGAAAAAATGTCATTCTGGATGAAAGTTGTTTTTACCATTCTCCATTTTTCTTCTACACAAAGAGAAATTAGCTTTATTAAGCTAAAATTGCACTTTCTCTAACATTACATGATGGGAGAAAAGTATCGGTTCAGGGGGATAAAGGGAAAGAGGCTTTACTTTGCTCAATTAAATCATACAAGGCATCAATGTATTTACTTTATCACCAGCTTCTATGTCTGTATCAACAGTGTAACTAACAACTTTGTCTGGTATATTCTAATAAGTCATCTCTATTCTTTGAATATACTCATTCGAAGGAGATTACGTGATATCAATAAATGAAAAGAAGTAACTGACATGTGTCTGAAGTAACTGACACGCCAATCAGTGAATTTATTGAAAAAGCTATAAGCAGGTTATTAACAGTTTTATCCAACAATATATCTCTATCACAAATTGGTTGAAAGTATGGAAACATGATCAACAGCCACGTCAGATCATAAAATTCACACGATTCCATTTGAGCAATAACTGTTCAAATTTTCACTTTGAAACAATAAAAAAGAACTCTGTACTAGTACAACCAATATCAAATAGCACGAAGCTTTTACTTGCCACTGATTAGTTGAATTATTCATATATATTATACATAACGTTACCAAATTGTGATGTTTACTCTGTTGAGCACACTATTATTTGAGAAAAATACTGCTCACGACCACATGGGAGACCATTTTTCTCGAAATGGTTTGAATTTGATGAAAGTATGTTACAGGAAAATAGATACTTTGTGTCTTCAATAAGCGATAAATTATGAACATTTTAAAATGAAAGTTAATTTTCAACTTGTCAGACATATTCCAACTTTACCTTTAAATCGTAAGAAAAGCTCCCACTATTTCCATAGACATCATTCAATAAGTTGGATGGGCTTTGTTCATGTTCTTTCAGCATCTACATCTACGAGGCATTACATCTTGTGATGGTTGTATGATGAGATTTTGCTATGGTACTATTACACACATTACATACCTCATGACTCATTCCAAAGTAAATCCAGATGTGTGTGTATGTTCCAGCAATCGTTTGAGAATTGATATCATACCTTAGAGTAATAGACCGATCCATTAAGCCCCGCCCCTACAGGTTTTCGACCAATTGGCGCGCCGTATTTTTGACCTACCTTCCCGCGATCGCTTCCTCGGACATCAACAGGCAACATGGCGGGCTGTCTTTATGACACAGGATTTTCGTCCAGACATTTTACGAAGAAATTGCAGTAATATCAAGTCAATATAGTCGATGGCAGTGTTAGTAACATTGCAAAAAGGGTCCTTTATTTCAGAAAAATACATCGGAGACAGCATATCCGACTCACATCGGAGATGTATCAATAAAATAATGAGAGGTGAGTGCACCATGCTCGGTTTGTTTACATAAATAAAAGTGTGTTTTGGGGGTTATTTCAAGCTAAATTTTCCAGTACAGTAAAATAAGTTGAATTAATTTAAAGGTAAGTTTGCCTCAGGCGAGGTGAATAAATAGAATCAAATATTCTTTTTCAAATAATATATTTCTAAAGGCTAAGTTGAAATCGATCGATAGAAGGCATTTGTTCCCCGACAGGTTGGGGGTGAAACAAATAACACAATAATTATTCTAATCAAACATTAAACAATTTGAAAGCTAAATAGATGTATGAATTGGAATTTCATAGATTAAAAACTAATTTAATTATATTTTTCCAAGTTTCCATTAGATGTGATACCAATAAATAGAATGTCAGATTAAATAATAAATAATCTCATGAAAACATTGATGAAATACTATATTCATGGATTAAACATATATAGGCCTAAAGTCTGTGAAAAGATCATCTCATTAATAGGACAATTAATTCTAACCTTCAAAAATTCTTGAAAATATAGACATATAATTGATGACATTCTCTTCATGAATATATAATTGTCAAATAAGTTTTCGACAAAGGTGCAATAATTTTATGAAAATGATCCTATATAGACACACAATCGTCATGTCTGTATAAAATATTAAAAAACAACCAGCAAGTGGAGCCTTCTAACTAATTCTTACAGTTTGTATTGCTAGATCTATAATAATGATAATTTGGTCAGACTATTTATTTTATCTGATTTGATAACACTGACTTTGTCAAAATGTCTATCTAATAAGTTTAATCAATTTATTTTTATGTGAACAATCAAAATAAACATTGCCAGTTTTTAATTTATTTTGAAAGGCTGTTAATTATCACTATCATCAAACCATACAGTCTTTTATTTATGTAATTTTGCAAACCATCAGTTAGAATATTTTCAGGTTTACACCCTTATTGATTGTTAGATGAAAAGAAAAGTCATTTGATGCATGAATAAAACACACGCATAAGCTTGTGTTCCTTTTTTCAGAGTCAAGGAGGCAAAGGGTTTTGATAAATCTGCCCATCATTAATAAGTACAGATGTAAAAACAGTATGACATGGGCAAATAAAGCAGCATGTAAAATATACCTAATTATTTTTATGATTGAATAATGATACAAGTGAAATCATTGTTTTCTCATTCATTAGATAAAATCTTTTAAATACTTCAGCAAAATAGTTTGCAAATTAATCTGATTGTATCTGAGCAGAATAATACAGTCCTATAAATACATTCATAAATACATAATTATATTGTGACAACATCTATAATGTACTAATAATTATATAAAGGTACTTATAAGAGTTCATGTTTTAGGCATGATTCATTTATTGAATGTAAATTATTTCTAATATTTTCTTTTTGCAGAAATGTTTACTGAATTGAATTAATAATTGTTTCTTCATCAAATGATATCATTATAAAAAAAGCACATATCACATTCTCCCTATGAATTGCTATATAGTTAAATATTGATAGTTATCACAAGTTTCATGAGTAAAAACAATTATATCTACTCTAAATACAGGTCATGTCCAGTCACTGGAGGAATGATTTAGCCAAAATACAGTTTTAAAATGATTAAAACAGTCAAAATATTACATGATAGAACACTATAAAGGGAGATAACTGACATATGTTACGATGTGTCATAAACTTTCCACGGGTTTCAACTCATAGATTCATAAAAGAAGCTTGTTATTTTCACTGATGCTAGATTAATTTTTTAAAAACGACTGTGTTGAAGGCGAATACAATTTTAGAAAAGATCAGTCTGCGAGATGAAAATCATGTGATCCAGTCCGTACGTGTTGCTATAAATAGGCAGTGCACGCACCCATAATGCATATGAACCACAGGATTTTACGATTTTTTCAGGGTTTTTTACCAGCAGTTCTCAGAAATGAAAAACACCTGAAACCATCATCAGCAAATTTATTGTTGCTCGATTTCACAATTAAATATAAATCAGGGCCCATTGACGCGACAGAGGACCTGTTTTCGCGTGATCAAATATTTTTAAACAGTTATTTTGTTCCAATTTCTGCAGTTACATTATCAATAGACTATATTTTCAATAATTCAACCGTTTCTGAGACATGACAAAACTCTAATTAGCCGTAGTCGTCGGCAGAATACTCGTACTCAAAAACACATGTGTCGGACACTTCCGCATGTTTGTCCGAGGTTTGCGGTTGCTAGGGGCGGTCGTTAGGGGGCGGGGCTTAATGGATCGGTCTATTGTTGATTTATATCTACAATCACTTAAAACTCAAATGGCTTAAAGGCACAGCTGATATATTAATATTGACACATCTAGTATCAAACATGTTTTGAAATCGGTAGTAATGAACAGTTTTAAATTTGAAAAATAGAAAGATTCACCGTATGCTATGAATAATATGATAAGGTAAACTATAAAATCGTAAGCGTGTGAGAAAGTTTTTTAAAAATAATATATACTTGACAAAAAAGGAGAGTGATATTTGAAAATTTTGAAATTATTAGCACTGATCTTATCATTTTTTGCCACAATAATGAAATATCATTTATGAAAATTTTAATACCCTAACATATTTTGTCCAGCATAAATATAAAATAATACTATATGAATTTGAAATATTCATTGTGTCACATTAACTATAGTAATAGGGAATTTGTTGTCATATTCATTCCAGTTAACGGTGAATATTATACAACCATTGAATACATTTCTGTTGTCGAATCAATAAAGCGACGACGTGTTATTTACAGCATCGTACGCATCACTATTGAACGTATGTCATCTCAGGTTACCCTACACTGAGTGATGAGATTGTCACAGACGTCTAGACAAACAACATTCTAAGTGTTCGCACAAGGCAGGAACGCTATAGCAGTCTTAAGAACAAAGGCATAACCCCTCCTAGGACGTTCAACTTAAACCCCTGAAAAAACTGATGATACTGAGTTTAACCTTCATCTTCACAGTTTCCCTTGTCATCATAATCTTTTGTTAGAGCTGAGAATTCGATAATGTGGTAATGACATGATAAGAAAGCTTACACAAGGTGTACCTCTCCCTATGTAGGTAAACAAAGATAAAAGCTGAACTGACTTTTCTCATTAGGTTTTCGACTACCAAAACAACGTCCATTGGTATCCTTCACTTTCCACCAACTCCCTAATAAAGTGTCATTTCAGTTGCCAGGAAAACCAAGTAGCTTCTCCTCCATTCTAGCCTGTTCTCAATGTAATAAGATGCCGAGCTTCTGCTTCATACGCAATAATATGTTACCGTGGTGCTGACAGTATACCTGACATTGGCTTCACATCAAAACAAATAATCGCGTTCTCATATTGTTTTAGGAATTGAAGTGTTTGCTGAGGACTGATAATCTATGATTTTTAGTTTGACGAGCAAAGAAAATTTTTTTTTTTAAAAGCTTACATTATATAAACACATTAACTTCTTATTTTTTAAGTGTTTTCCTCTTTGTCATACGAACAGTTGAAATTGAATAGAGAATTTCAGAAGAAAAATAGCTATTATGAATTCTTAAAAGTTTCAAAAATAAAAAAAACATAGTCAAAGATATGAATGTCTGGAAATGCTTTATGAATATTATTAATGAAAGATTTTGGTTTCTACGGGAATTCAAAAAGTTTTTATATCCTTTGCTCTTAAAAAATACGTTATACACAATGCATTTCTTGTAAATTTGGATATGAAAATTGTTCGTCATCAGGTATAAAGTGTCGTGTCAGAACTGGGTAAACGTTTTTTTCCGATTCAAATTAGGTTTGGTAATATCGGTATATCCGATAAGTTATCGGATTCTATGAAACAATGCATAATATAGCACATTTGAACCACAACGCCAAGCTTCCTTAAAAACATTGATTTTATTCCTTTATCTAATTGCATACTCGAACCTATTCATCCAATCTTCTGATGAATCGTCTCTGATCTGCTCAAAAGGGGGTAAATCAATCACTCAATTAGCAACAAGAATAAAAAGCCAATGATTTGATATTTTAGAAGATGAGGTTCCGGATTAGGTCTCCTGACACGACCCAATTGAGCATTACTGGGATCAGAAACGCAGCTAGGTACATGTACGAGTGATTGGTTCAGTCTACTTTCAACGAGATCCATATGCTTAAAAACAAGTTACTGTGTGTCGTGGTATAAATAAGGGTACGTACGTAAGGGTACAGTACCTGTAGCATCCTCCGTAATGTGGCTGGTAACATCAATGGCTTCTGCCCACCGCATATCAGAACAATAATTGTAGTAACAAACACTTTCATGTCATAAATATCATATTAATACTCAAAAAGAGGGCATTCTCGCCAAATTTCGAACTTTAACTATCACTCTCTAATTGGTTATGATATAATTATATTAAACTCTTAAAATGTCAAATCAATGTAAAGAAGAGAGGATTATGTTGATATACAAGAACATTTTCGCTTGAATTCATAAATATGTTGGTCAACAATAAAGGTCATACACAACCAGCCACGTTTTATTATGTGTTTTAAAGTATCAATACCAATTCAAATGGTGTTATCAAGTATGGAGAACTAATTTCCTATCAAAAATAAAAGTATTCCTCCCCGCGGGATATTCTGTCAGCTTACTTCAGAAACATGAGATTGCTATTCAGACAAAATTAATGTGTTTAAAGAAAGTTAATTCCCCAGCATCAATGGATTCCCTGTATGTTAGAAAAAGATTGTACACAGGGTGTTTACAAATTACCATTCCTATAGACTTGTTCAACAGTTCTGTTGGAAAACTCATAAAATATTCAATTTTCGTGTCCTAGGAGACGACACAAAAGAGAAGCATAAAATCTTTCCGGAGGATATTGGCCATTACATGTCTAAGCTGTTGTGAGCTACACTGAATGAGGCAACATGCCAAGGGCATAATGTTTATATCTGATGCATAATGCATAGTCAAGGAGCAAAGAGAGGTTTTATTGTGTAAATAACTGGGAATTAACATCATATATTTCAGTGTGAAATAAAAAAAAATTCAAAGAAGGAATATTTTATGATTTTTGTAAGACTCAACTTTTCTATTCAATTAGCTTCATTTGAATCATTCTTATCAACACCTATATCAGAAATCAATTCGCAAATGACCTGACCTAAGTATCTTCTCCGAACACGTTTCTTTTATCTTATTCTTTTTGTTCAGAATTGCCACCATGTAAAATCGTACCGTAAGACATTCGACGTATTTTTCATATCGAAGTCAAGAATAGTTACTAAAAATTGCTTCATTGAATTCTTTATTTCATTTACTCGCGGGATTGGTGTCTATTGTAACTGATTTAACCAAACATCTATCCTCATAATAACCTTTGAAAGCAAATAAAAATTGATACGATTATTTTTTTTGTATTCGCCAAACAAATTTGATCAACAAAAACGGCAAATTGAAAAACATGTTTCTACAGATTATTGTGTGAGCATTGTTATGTCTTTCAAGATAACGGTGAAAAACATCTCCTCCTCTGTTGTTTATATTCATCCGTAGTTTTAAAGTATTTTCACTTTGATACTGGATTTAGTATATAGTTACATTTATAACTGCAAACTGCAAACCCAACAGGGTCAGAGATAAGCCTTTGTACAAAAGGAGACCAATGCTACACAGGGATACAACAGCCAATTAGATGATGTAGGTATCAACAATGTTTGACATAAAACGTAAGACTCAACGCAAAGTGCTTAGGTGCAAAAGATTTTCTCAGTTTCCATATTAGTGCAGGAAGAACCTTGTTGATATTAAAATATTCAGTATCTTAATACCAAAGTGAAGTATGATGAAACTCGAGTCAGGTGCAAAGTCAGATGCAGATGCGGACTGTGTCCTGAGCGTCCTGAATATCCCGCAGCATTGGCATAACTCCCTACTGAAGACTGCATATCTTGACTGTAAATATTAAGCGAGACCTAAGTACTCTTAACATTTTGACAACTGTGAAAGGTACGGGCATAGATCAATGTGTACTTATATGTACAACAGCTTTTTAATGATATATTTACTTAAATGTTTGCATCTCTGATTAGTGATGTCTTATTCTGATTCTTATTCTAGTTAAATCTACACAATGAACATGCCTCATAGATTCTATGATGGTTGACGATTAAACATTTTGTAAAATTTTGCATCTCTAATTAAAAATGTCTAACTCTGATACCGTACTCTAGAAATATTTATACAATATTTAAGTTGCATCCCATTGATGCTGTTATGTTTCTCAATGAAACATTTTGCCAGGGTAATGTATCACCAATAAAGAAATATATACTTCAACTTATGACGAAAATAATTGCAGGCATTAAAGAGCATTAAGGAAACAGAACATTTCAAAGCAGAAGTCAATGGTACACAGAAGACAATGAAGTGACAAAAAGTATGGCGCCTAACGAAATGACAACATAATGATAATAATCCACCATGTCAATTCTTGATGATAACGAGACGATAGCACGAAAACCCCTTGGATTAATGGTTGAAAATAAAATTTCTAGCATATGGTCTATTGATTTTGGATTTTTGTATCAAGAACATGGAACAAGAATGAATCAAATTTTTTAAAGATTTAGACTATCTTGGCGAAATATAATTATCTAATTAAATAGTAACCGTTAATGATAATAATCTCCCTTGTCAACTTCTTGATAAACAAATTCATTTCAATTATAAATAAACACCTGTTTGAATTTGCAAACGACTGAATCTGCTACAAATTACGTGCTAGAATTACTTGGTTGATGAAGATGCTACAATGAAGTTGTTGAAATTCAGCTTGTGTCAATTAACACAATTGCAACAATTAACACATTAAGATTAAGAAAGATTTAAAAAGGAATTTGGATTAAAGATAAACAAGAACAAATTGGAAACACCAAACAAAACCAGAAAACTTATTCTTTTATTTACTCCATTGATTTACACATCTGTACTTTCTAATTGTAACCACATGAAACCATTCTGAGGGGCGAACAATAATTGGTGCTGTTTTCCTGAATTGGTGACCCGCATGCCATTATTCACTGACTAATTCACAAGGCTAAACTGAACACAAGTTGATATATAAAGAACAGAAATTTTATTATTTGGCATGAGATGCAAGCAGGCATTAAAATCTTGATGGCCTGACAGTCATTAGTAGTCTTTACAGGTGGCGGTGGCATTACGTTTATCAAAGGTTAGCTCTCCGACATTCAAGACACACGAATGAATGAATGAATGAAGTTTTCATGTTTTGGAAAAAAACCTGTCTTTTGAAAGTAGTTCAATCACAATTTTAATTTCCACTTTAACATAGGTTGTAAATTAATTGTAGGAGAGTGTAAGTTGGAGAACGTTTCCTTTTCATGTGAAAAAAATATGTTTAAAATAAATTAATTGCCTCGAAAATAAAACAAATATTACGCATTATGGAAGAAAGGAAACATCAGAGGTATATAAAACTTGCTCGAATGATACAATAGTATTTTATAAATCATTTCTAAGGATCCAAATGTGTTAGATGATGGCGGCATTGATCTTGAATATCAGTAATACTGATATAAAATGATAAAGGATATGAGATTTTACATTGTCGTCCGTAACTGTGAGTGAAATTTACAAAAGTTTTGTAGGCTTAAATTACACTATGATTATGTGAAATAATGACAAATATAATAAGAAGAAACCAAACACAAAGACCAAGGTACATCAACACATTAGTCACTAAAAAGCATATGGAGGAATATTTATATGTCTTCATTTAAGATCTATGGCACTCAGAGGGTACAATAACAGAGCGATGGGAAATTATGAAATCATTCACAGACAATGCACTTACGAACACACAACAAGGAACTCGATTGGTCACTGACAAGGACAACGAATAACATTCCGATACTGAAGTATAAAAATTATCCTCTTCAAGAGAAGAGCAAGATGACCCTATTGATGATGTTTATATGATAACTAAAACGTGTAACACATCTATTTTCAGAGGAAACGTCCCGGCGTATTCTTTGTGTTTATCCGAAAATAAATCATTCTTCCTCTCCGCACATTTACCCGTGACTTGTTACATACGGAATTCTAAATGAAATAGATTTTCTGGCGTTTTGCATAATCCAACACTTTGAAAGATAAGCAAAAAAAATCCGTGTCAAATGAAAACTGTCTCATTCTTTATTCTCAGATAAGTAAAGGCGTGATAAATTTACAACGTAAAAAAAACCTATTTCCTTGCCAAAATAGACCATGATAAAAAGAAAAGAAATCAGAAAAGTGTTTTAAATCAGATACCATAATATACACTTTTCAAACCTTTAAACTATTTATACAGAAGTTGGAAAACTTTCCTAAGTTTTATGAACTCTTTTGGTAGGATTTGTTAAGAATGACATACGTTGAACCCGTCCATGAGTAAATAATAATTATATGAAACTTTTAATTAACCATTTTGCTTCTCTCGTCAGTTCAATAAATATCATTTGCGCGTAATTAGAAAGGAGAAATCAATTGAAACATTTTTTGTTAAAATGGTCTAAATCAATTAACGCAAAATGATACAATAATCATTGTCCTGTATAATGTCATCTGTGACGTCATAAAACAATTTTGCTTGACGTCACGGGCAAGCAAATGTGCAAGGGGACCAAGACCATTTCTGGATGTTACTATGCGATTTTTATGGAAATGACTCGGTAATAAAAAGAACAATACACGCTTATGCTCTTGCCTGAGTGACACAAAATTTGATTCCCGTTTCGTAAACGTCATATGGCTCACTTCCGGGGACAATAATCTGTAAAACCTGTTGTCATTGTAGAGAATTAGAAACGGCAAATATAAGAGAGCTGGATTCTTGCTATTTACTTATATATAAAGTAAACCTTAATTCAAACCGACTTTAAAATTCAGAGCAATTTATGTGTTTTCTCATCCTCTTAATACTTTCACTTAATGTTGCATGAAGAGGTATGGAATTTAACTACGACCTATAGGCTGACTAAAACTCTTTTTATGTAATTCGATGATTCTTTGTTTTTGTTTACTATTTTTATGGGAGATTAAAACCAATCGATTTTTTATGGACGGTTTGGCATCATAACAGAACTTTATAGAACTTAAGTTTTAATTCGAAAATATTTTTTTCGATTTTTCAGTTTTTAAAAATAAATTACATCAAGGTCAATTCTGTAGTGATTACAGGCACAAAACCAATTTGCCAAGTGTATTCTTTTTCCTGTCTACATTAACAGATTTCTAATACCTTTGAGACATCCATATGCCTGCAAATACGTTTGCAAACGTTGTAATGTATATCAAGCAAAGCAAAACAACTATGAACGTGAACTGACTTTTCAATCACTCACAGACTTGAAAGCAATTATCCAATAACTCTAATTTAAAGACGTAAAATTTCTACGAACTACGTTTTGCGTATGCATGGAAAATATCAGTGTCACGTCTTAAAGAATTCGAAATATATTCATTTAAAGTGTTGTGGAATATGAATATAAAAATAGGGTATTTAGATCTATGATAGAGCCAGAAACGATGGGAGAAAGCATTATCCGGATGATCAAAAGAAACGTACTCAGAAACTAGAAAGCATTTCTCTGACAGAAGTGTCAGACTGACCGCAGAAGGATAAATATCCCTAAATATCCGTAAAATTTGAAATTTTTTGTACAAGGACAAAAAATAAATCAACGTTAGTAGTGAGTTAGTAACAAAAACACAATGCTGCCCAAAGTACATGTATATATGGAAAGACCATTTAAAAGTAGAATTCAAAGCTCAATCAAGATTCTTGCTCTGAAACTTGTTCGATGTAACAATTGAAAACGCGGTTCTATTTATTATCTGGAGGTTTTAATTCTAGAAACGAATTACCAAGCACGGAGAGCAGTAACTTCATACCACTTTACTATGGATCAATTGCACGGACTTTGGTTTACATTTCCGCTTCTTAGTTAATTGGTTCCTGTTTTTGTTGATCCCTAAATCTTTTGAGACTACATCGTAATCTAGGTTAAATCAACTGGTAATGTAAAATCAAGCAAAACGAAACATACCTGAAATTATTTAACGTGAAGGACTAATTTGGTATCGCGTTGTTTCATTCTTAACAAACTGTTATTTCAACTCCTTAAAATCCAATCCACTGGGCAATCTGAATGCTGGGGGAAATTCCATTTAGTCTAAAAAGTGCCTAATAGTATAGATTTGCTATAGGCGAATTGGAATCTCCTATCATTTTTCGTTGGATCAATGGCAATATATCTCTTAGCAGATAGACATTGCACTGAACGCACGGATCTCTTATCACAAATATGAAAAAAATTATATTTTTCTGCCAGAGGTTTATTCATTTTAAAGTAAAAGTTAAACACGTTATATTTTCGAGTCAAGGACGTATTGTGGTCGTGACAGACGAACCAAAGGTGTATAGTTTGTGACTGACACTCTTGTATGTACTTTGTTGGCATTTTCCAGTGATCCGACGTATTTCCCAAAATTTTATTGAAATTTTGGTAAGATGTAAGGCTTTGCCAGACAGACCATATGGGGTCTTATGCAGTGAAATATACAATCTTTGAAACATATGATTTGTAAATTAAAAGGCAAAAGAAAGTAAAGGTCGGGTTCAAATGGTAATAAAGACAACAAAACAATCAGTATGCTGTGTTGTTTATACAAAAGACGGGTTTCAGGTCATCAGTGTGGCACAATACTATAAGCATACAAACAATATATGAAAAGTAGGATCTGTTTGATCAGTGGTGGGGTCAAAATTCCTACTGTTCAGCGATAGCTGAATCCACATGCTTGATTGCAAAAGTCATCAAACATAACAGCACGAGTTTCAGTACCGTGTATGTCCACTCTGTGCATCAATGCAGGCAGTCTCCTCATCGATGACGTCAGACGTCTGATGACGTTAGGTGCAATTCTTTGCCATTCTTCCCTGAGAGAAATTTCCAATTCATTTCTCGTTAAATGTGGTCGCTGACGGTACCTTAATTGTTTGTCGAGATGGTCCAAGAGTTGTTCTATTGGGTTCATGTTCGGGGAACAGGCAGGCCATAGCAGAACATGAACATTGTAATGGTTCAAGAAGTCTTTTGTCAGTCGTGCATTATCGTGCTGGAATACTGTTCCCTGTGGTTGGTTTTGCAGGAATGGAAGCATTACTGGCCGTAGAATGTCATCTCAGTACTTCACAGCATACAGGTTTCCATGCACAATCACTAGTGAAGTCTTCTGTTCTCCGCGAAAGCCGCCCCAGACCATTACCTTTTCTCCCACCGAATTGATGATGCTCTTGGACGCACAATGGAGCCAACCGTTCACCTCTACATCGAAAACCTCGTCGTCTGCCATCGTTCCTGAACAACATGAAACGACTTCCATCCGAAAACAACATTCTGCGCCATTCCCGGACTTCTCGCCGATCGTAGTCTCTCACGTCGATGTTGAGCGGTCAAGAAGATTCCTCTGAAGGGACGGTAAGGCCTGATAGCTGCAGAACGTAATCTTCGTAGTACTGTACGTGGACAAATGCGATGTCGCAGAGTCGTTGCCGCCGTTGACGCTGCAAATACAAAGCGGTTACGCAAGCGAATGGTTCGTATACGGTGATCTTCATGTGGTGTTGTGACGCGTGTGCCTATCTGCCGGTTTCGTTGTAGGAGTCTGGCCACCGTTAATGGCGTGTAACCGAACCTTCTTGTAATCTGGACCTGTGTTGCCCCTGTGTTTAATATTTCAGTCGGGATACGTTAAAAAAGTAATTTCCCCTTTACGAATCTATGCTTCCATTCAAACCTTACATAGAGTTCTGGTGTGAAATCCGTTCCATTTTATTTGAAATTTCCGTAAAATCGTTCTTTCTATCATATGTTATTTTATCAAATCTTATTTACCACTTGCATTACAAAACATGATTATTCAAAACTAATTTTCAGACAGTTAATGTAATTAGAAAGGCCTGAATGAGTTTCACAGAGTTGAAATTTCTGCTTCTCTCTGTTACGTTTCAAGCTCACACAAATGTAAGAAATCCTCTTATAATAACAATTTCAAGTCAAACAACATACTTCCATCAACAGGCACAATATTTACTCTTCATCAAAGCACGGATAGATTTTTACACTTTAACTATAACTTAACACTTTGTGATTCCTCACGGAGCATCCTATCTCGTACCTCCTGTCGGACCAATTGATAGGAATGTTTAATGAAAGATTTAGAATATTTATTTAACGGTAACGGTAAGTGTTTTATTGTTAAACCTGCTAGAAAGGATGCTAAAAAGGTACTAAAGGGATATGGATTAAATACTTACCATCGAACTAGACCACAATGTTATGCTCTATATGATCGTTGTACAAGTATCATTTATCATATTAGATGATAAAGACTCTATTTAATGATGGTTCAATCATAGACCTCAGTTATCCATATAACTAAATGTTTTTTCAAGACGCTATAGGAATATCAATATCCTGGTCTTACCAAAGCTGACGTATTCGTCGCTAACAGGTCACCATGAAAAAAACCTTTACCATATACATATTTCCTGCTAGGTGAACAGGGGCAAAATTTTAATAAAATATCTTGCCCAAGTTTACACCACAAGTCTTACAACTTGTGTCTAAGTGATGATGGAAAAGAAATCACCTTTTGGACTCCCAGCTAATTAAGCTTTAACGCGGGTAACCTATCCATCAAGCGAGCCGCAGCTGATGTTGCTGAACTTCATTGATAGTGGTCACTGATCTATGCTTTTAACCGCTTGCCACCAATATATCAAGATGATTTATCTACATTTAAGTGTTTTTCAGTGCAACATACTGAAAACACTGATAGATTGTTTCACATCACATTTACCAAAATTTATCAATATATAATGCTATGTCTGCTTCAGTGACAAATTTCCATTAAAACTGTGTTGGATGACGGTCATTGAGTGTTGTTCATGACTTGGAAAATCATTTGCAGATGTACATGACATGGTGTAAATTTAAAGGGCGGACGCATATGACGCATCGTACAGTCTATCAAAGTATTACAGGTGTGCGTTTACAAGATGTAACATACAAATAAGATTTAAACAAGGAAATCTAATTGAAATACGACATTTGCCTTTGAGAGCTTCAAAGCTTTAGGCTCATAATTTCATGTGCAAGAGATGTCATGATTACATTTGTTTATAAATTGTTAAAGAGCCACTCCGTGATTTTCATAACATATTATTTACCTTTGATACAGACCTAAATATCATATGTGGTGATATAAAGTCAAAGCATCTTAACTTTTCATATCCAAAAGACATACACATGTATATATGACAAATACTGGTTTTCAATGAAAATCCAAAAAACAGCCTTAAAATTGCACAGAGGGGTAGATATCACGTCCAATATACATGGATACTAGTGACATAACCTAACAAACACTATCAACTCCAAACTGCCCCCCTGACTGTTTCAGATATGTCAAAATTACGTTTGACTATTTGACGCGCGCCACTGTCCGGGTTTCGATCATTATTGCGACGCTCTACCTTCATATTGCCACTGTAAAAAAACAATAAGCTTTAAAATGTGTCTTTTTGGTAACAGTCGATACTTCGCCATCAAATGACACCATTGATTAAGTCTGGCAAATATGACTCCAACAACTCACGGAGTGGCTCTTTAACGTCTTTCGTTATCCGTAAGTTACTACATGTGTTTCGTTGGCTGGGCGTATAATGTTATGTGTTTCATACTTGCCATACCTCACACAATGAGGTAATATACATGTACATGAGCACGTCTATTTCTTGAGTTACTTCCACTGAACAAGTTGGCAAAAGCTTGCGACAAGCAAATTGGCAACTTTTAATGGTATCATGGTATTAATGACATGACATTGACGATTTAGTCTTGATTTTGTAGATATTACGGTGTACAATCTTCTTATCAACAAAGAGGTCAATGATTCAAGGGAAATACTTTTTATTGTGCGAAAAAACATTAAATGGACAAAAATGGACTCGTGGTTGATTCTTAAAAATCAATTTTTATGACTAACATTGGCTTGGTTAATATTGATTTTAAATGACTTCAATATGGGGAAAAATAAAGGTCATCTTTAACAGTCCAACTCTGACATCTTTACTGAATGAATTTTACCCTTTACATACATATACCCACACATGCACTTATAGGCTCACATAGTGTTTTGACAACACTTCTTCATCTCTAATTCAACTGGTCGCTTTAACACAGAAATTGGTCGATAAATTATGGATCCATCTTTTACTGTTCATGTTGTGCTTTATTTCATCTTTTCAGATATTATCTCTTTTGAAGAAAAAACAATTTCTCCCGAATCAACCAACAAAAAAAGAAGAAATTCTAAATTCAAAGTGGTCTAATTGATTTTGCTAAATGTATGAATAGTAAAAAAATTAAGAGATACCATCACTTGAGAACGTCTCTACTTTTCTTTTATAAAGAAACACAAAAGTTTTTGAGACAGAAGCAGTTTTTTATGCTCCTAAAAATATTATTTTGATAATTTAAATGTTGCTTCACTTTCATTTACATTGAGAGCCGCTAAATCTTTAAATCTTCCTATATGACTAATGTGTGAGGGAAGTTCGAACAGCATGAATCCCCTCCAATTCTAATGGTAATTATTATACAAAATATATATACATCAGCAAACCACTGGTTTGTCTAATTAGAGTGTAGAATGTAGAGTCAGACAAAATACAGTGTTCTCGACGTTAAAATTTTTTATGTATAGTTGTTACCGTTATTTACAGCGTGTTAAGCATCAGTATGGCACTCCTCGAATCCCTGATGAATGTTTAGCGGTGCCGGTCATGATGAACTTTCGTTCTGCAGTCTGATCTGTGCTTATATCAGAAAGTTTTGTTGGGATTTGAGTCCACATCGTCATTAGGAATTCAAAAAGACACTGGATTGTAATGTTATAATTCACTTTCCAAAATAGACAATTTATTTCTTAAAATCTAGAGCATTATTTCTTTCTTATTTCACCTTCTTAAAACTACTTAAGCAACCATATTGGTAAAAAGGAGTAAAAAGGACTAGAAGGATCTATCAAGGTGACAATCTGCGGATGTTATGCTCTAACTATATCATTCATATCATGCAGGATGATAAAGAAGTATATCTACATTCAATGTGTATACAAGGTACTTTGAAACATGGTACTTTGAAAAAATATCAATGACTTGAATGGGTCTTAATAGGAAATTAACATTGATATTTTCTTCTCTTTTTGATGCCATAATGACAATAATAGTTACTGTTTTGTTGTCAATTAAACACGTTATTCCTTTAACGAAAAATGCGATAATTTTTGCAATTAATATTTGGACAACTTTGAAATGGTTTTGTTATAATATAATATTGAAAAAGCGGGTATACTTTCTGACTATTAAATTGCATGTTTGAATGCCTCTAAATGATAATTATACTGAATGTACTGTCAACAACATAAACATTGACCCCGATTCAAGATAGTGTCTCTGATTCACAAAACAAGATGAAAAATCTTGCCTCAATATCTAGATTTGTCTATAAACACAACAAGAATAATACTATTTCCTCTTTAATAAACTTATTTTATTTCATGGATAAATATAACCGTATCAGTTAATAACAGATTTTTATCATTCAAGTTAATTTGATAGTGCTGAGTGCAAAATGAACAACCGACTTTTTGAGCCCTTGTCAAAACCCTTCCTGTCTTGTCTAACCTTTACGCAAGTGTTCCACTTCAGACACTTTGGAACATCTTGAAATACCTACTCAAAACGCCAGTTTTAGAGCTACTTATATTATCAGGAGTCTCCAGTACAAAAGTACAAGTTATCTTAGAGACTTACGATCAACTTAGAACTTTGTGAAAGGAGGCCCAGGTCTAGATCTTCAAAGCTCTCTTAGCACTTAGATAGTCTTAAGTCCCATACATTAATATAGGCTTCGGCTATTTTAGTGCTAAGAGAGCTTCGAAAATCTCGACACTGGTCGATAATGATGAATCTCATTTCTATTATCTCTTTAATGCCAACTTTCACATTGAATGCTAAAACTCATTGTGTGCATTATAAAAACTTATGCCATTGTCGAAATGTCTATATAACAAATTATAGTTAAAAATGTCATGTATCTCCCAATTCAATCAAATGTGTTCGAATATAAATATATATAAATAACTATATCTATTATCTAAAATAACCAAGGATGTTGATACATCCATTCCAGGACCATTTTAAGTTGGGAAACAAGAGTAATGCCATTTTTATTTATGCCATTCAGTCAATCCCTGATGTGTATTTCATGCTGTTAATTGGACTTCAGGTGAGCTATTGAACCAATAAACAAGACTTAATCACTAATAATCCCTATCTAATAGCAAATACATCCTACTTAAAAGTGTTCAATATTCTATATTGTTAAAACATTTGAGTAAAGAATATGGATATAAAAAAGTTTTTGTTCTTTAAACAAATATTTTTGGTAAAAAAAAACTGCCAAAGACTCTTTTGAATTTTACCCAAATTTTGAGAGGGAAGAACTTTAACAAAATGATCTTTTTCATGAGTAATAATTTGCATTTGAAAACCCTAAAATTCGATGAATATGACCATTTTAATTTTTTTGAAGAAGCCTGAGCAATCTTTACTACTAGACCGGCTCTCCTGGGAGGGCAGTATCAGATTAAGAAGACAATTAAAGACTCTCAAAACTGTTATAAAAAATCATCAGCCTCACCTTATACCTACTACATTTATCGAACAGGTTTGACTTTACGAGTACTTTGAGATCGAAAGTATTTCCATCAGAATCCATGTAAATGCAAAATGTTACGTGACAGCCTTATAAGAAATATATATTAAGGTACAATGCTGTTTTCGGTATTCCTTTTCCATGTATAAGCAAATGCATTATTATAATGTTTATTAAAAATCGAGATCGAAAACTTTGAACACTTCAAAAATTACCTTTTAAATTAATGCTAGAACATAAAACACACGTTTACGTATAAAGGCAAAATGCATTCAATATTCTATTTCAGGGGTATGGAGGTTTTAATTGATGAGTCGATACAAAATACTTATATTAGTACTTAACTACAAAGGGACGGAGATAAGTATATTACTGAATTAACAAAAAGAGTTGGACGTTTTATGTTTTATGTGCAGGAGATGGCATACCTCGATTCATTTCATTTGTGGTGTACGACTTTCATTATCCTCAAGTTACAGCATGTTTTGTTCTTGCATGTTAAGCAGTCTTTAAAATAACATAGCTGCAATGCCGTCACAAATTGATGAGGTATCAATTAACAGTTAACAGTATGTATATATATTACATACATCACTTTATGAATTACTTACATTTAGCCCCAGACAGTCACTAATATACACACTAAACCTGCGATTGCTGTCATTCCCCCAAATTCCAATTTGTTACTCATTAATCATAGTATTCGCACAGGGACGTCCAAATTGATCGACAACATAAGTAGGTAGTTTCGAGCTTCATTTAAATACTCTATTTGTCATACAATTATATATGTCTAATAATGATATAAACCGCAGACGTTAAAAACAATTTTCAAACGCATATCAACATAAAGACTGGATGGTATAAAAGACTTCATTTCATTGACTACTTGAATCGGGACAACATTAACCCGGTTCAACTCCCGTGTAGGTACTTTAAGCAAAAAAGGATCGAAGTTTTCGTTACCCCATACTAACATGTTAAATACTTATTATCAAGTATTAAATACTGTTTCAGATGAGGTTCGGTTTAGACCGTTACCCTGCAGCTGCAGATGTAAGGAGAGAGTTTGTCAAAGATTTCTTTCAACAGTTTCCTTTAAGCTAGATTTGTTTTAAACCACTAATATATATATATATATATATATATATATATATATATATATATATATATATATATATATATATATATATATATATATATATATATATATATATATATTGTGAGTCTTGAACATGTTTCTTATCATAGTTATACATTTTTCGATCTAAGTGGTAATACTTTAAAAGTTATAGGTGTTTAAATATATACAACACTATTACCATCAACACAACTGTTTCAACAGCAAATATGCTTCAGTTTCTAGACGACAACAACCATCTTTTCTGGCCCAACTTGCACAGCCGTCTAATATAAAGCGTCATTTACGCTACAGAGACACCCTTTCCTGTACACTGTAACGGCAATACTGAAGTCGTGTTAGCCGTGTAAGTTGACAGGGATTTCTGTTGCACACAATCACACATCCCCTATGGCCAATTCGAAAACAAATCCAGGTGTGGCCATTCTACATTTCAGCTTAAAGGATCGATATAAATTCATAGGCATATATATTCAAAAACAATTCGGAATAAGTCAATAAAGATGGTAGACGTTATTGGTGTAGTGGTTTTAACTGTTGAATTCCAACCTTTCCTTCGTGTCACGAATATATTCATTATCAGTTTTATAAAAAGAATTATAACGACAATAAGTTTGAAAATAAATACAAAATTCAAATTTACGTGACATAGCTAAGGCCATTAAGATAAAATTAATATCATTAAGATTCTGAAATTTGCAGTGATAATTTACTTTGAAGGTAGAAAGTTAAAAAGAATCGCCCATGCAGTGAATGATATCATCAAAAGATAATCATAATTGGAAGATCAAGTGTAGAAAATGTAAAATGTAAAAATAATATGAAACATATGTATTCACTTTGTTAAAATGTATTTTAACATAACTTCCATCACATTAATCTGGCATCGTTTCCCACGGCACAGATTCCTACTCGGCATCCAGTACAGACAAGTCTTTTATTTATAGCATCCCATTATCCACTACTGAGAGAAGACATCGCCGCCGTAGCTTGAGTGAAGAGATTGCCGCGGCTACCTAGACGAACCAACATACACTGTTAGTTTGTCTATGTACAGAGGTACTGTTGTCTCTGAAAGCACGGATGCTACAGAAGTCTGAAGAACAAATAGGTCGCTACTCTCTTGACATAATCAAAACATCTGAAAATATATACAACACTTAAGTTAGTCTTCATGATTACGGTAATGCCATGGATGCCTGTTCTTTTTTAATGGAAAATGAGCTACTCCTGTGACAAGTGGGAACGCTGTTGAAGGTATAGGTCTATTAATTAAACAAGGAGAATCGTGTACCTACCTTTGTTGTTGGCTTGGATATCACCAGTTTCTCCTACGTCGAAATTTGGAGTTGGAAGGACAGTCCAATGGTATCCATAACTTTCCTCCAACTCGATGAAAAAGTGACAATTTCGTCCCACTACTAGACAGACGTTAAGCAATTTGGAACGTACTGTTTCCCAGACAGAGCTTATATTTAGTAGCAACTCCTTCATAACGCAGAGTGGTTTATCGCTGTATCATTCCCACTGTACGTTTTTTTTTTTTTGTCATAATGTTTTACCGTTTTTCTTTAACTATATGCGTCTTAAGTGCCAACTTCATATTTACGGAGATAATCATATTTTTGTATTCTATGATCTTTTTACATTATTCATAGATTTACAAGAAGTTCAAGCCGTATTCCTACTTAAGGACATGTATGTCTCGTAAAGTTTTGAATACATCATTTATGGCAAAGTTGATGTCTACAGTTGAAAGACTTCACTAAGCGTCAAAATAAGCGGTAACATACACATACAAACATTACAATCGATACCGCCCTAGGATAGCGAATTCTTTTTCACACTTTTACACATTGAAAATATTTGAATCAAGGTTGTTAAAGAGACGACCAATCAACAATATCATGCAATGATGATAAAATGTGTAGTTATAATTTCGTTTGCGCATTTAAGAACTGGTGTAAGCTGAACAGATATAAAATGGACAGTCTCAAGAAATTGTGCAGGTTCAAGCTGACACATTTAGTATTAATTGAGTCATTATTGAAATATTATGCCAGGAACGTTGATGCGAAACTTATCACAGTGCAATGGACATTTGATACTAAAATGATTGTAAGTATAATACAAAAACGACGAAACATAAGACAGCTATATATATTGTATCATTGTCTTTAATATGTCCGTTATACCCGTCCTACTTATGTACGTGACTGTTTATAAAAGGAAGTTTCGGTAATCGCTTTCTGTGCATAGTTCAAAATGATGCTCATACACTGCTTATTTCGCAGATATTCTCAATAGCCAACGTGTGGAGCGCTCTGCAGACAGGCCACGCAGAGTCATCTCCCTTTAAAAAGCGAAACGTAATCACATCATCTTTAGGTAAGTACCTGAATTTATGGGCGACGTTTTGCCAAAAATGACCTACATGTATAAGCACCTGATGTAACAGTCGCAAATGGCTATACCGCCTCAAATGACTCTAGAGATATAATGACATTCCTATCGGAGTACTTTTTGTAGAAACGAAATTCAAATGGACATTCCAGTTTAAACATGTATGTTAATATAGTACATGATAGTAACATAATCCAGTTGAAACATGTTACTGAGGGTAACATTTTTGTTGATTTGAATTTGACAACTAGAAAAATGAGAGCACACAATCGGTAAAATAGAACAGCAATGGGAAGTGAAACCAGTGCGAAAACCCTTGCCACGGCATTACAAATTTGTTGATTAATCTTATCGCAAATCATTTGTAAATGTATTGATTTTCTATCCATACGTTATTTTATTTTTACAATGTTGAAGAATTAGTACAACAATATCTTTTCTCGTCATTTCACCTAAATCAAAATAGTGGACCAGATCTCGATAGGTCTGGTTATCTATACGGGGCAAGCCTCAAAAGACTTAGAGTTTAACTCAAGTCATATGAGCCCAGGAAACGCCCAATTTCAAAAGACTCTATTCAGCCTAAAATATCTATACCAAATCTCTCCACTACTTTTTCACATCTTTGATATGTTAAATATTTTTACATATCATTGATATGTTAACTATTTTTAACACACTGTGTATTATTTTAATCTTCCGAATATAAGAAGCAAACAATCTACATTCAAACGAGGCTAACACCAAAACACTCTAGGGTAATATGGGGCTAGCCTCAAAACTCTCGAGAGTCATACAGGGCTAGCCTCAAAACACTCCAGAGTTTAATGGGGCTAGTCTCAAAATACTCTAGAGGCATGGGGACCAGCCAAAAACACTCAGGAGTTAAATGCCCAAACTTATATATAGAAACCTCCTGCCAATATTTACGGGTAAGAAGAAATGTATGTATGCAATGTAAAGTTTTAATTTTTTGTCTGATTTGTTTCAGAGACGGTTGTTTTATGAATGAACAACTTATTTTCACAATATATTATTCATACTAGCAACGTTCCGGTATAGATTATTATACCATTTGCAAACAATTGCAATAAAGAAGATGTTAATCATGGTTGTTGTAGTAATAAATTCGTGGTAATGAATCAACGAGCCCGAATATTTGTTTAAGCACTACAAAAAACAAACAAATGCTCAGAGTTGAGAATTGTTATTCTTATTTTCAGTTTCAGTTTCTTAAAACATGTATGACAACTAGTTTACATGGAATTTGCATATGCTAGATTGCAAACGATTACTTGGAATGTCAAGTATAGAATGACATGCAACAACAAAAGTGCATCGACCACTTTTTTGCCTTGCATATATAATTTAGTGATAACATTATCTGTTCATAAATATTAATAAGCAGGCGATAAGTTGTCCCTTAAAAATGTAACAAAACAATCATTTTCTCCTTTCATTCTTTCTCTTAATATCATGAAATTTGCTTTACATCAAAATTCTCCGTGAAAGTCATAAACGTAAAAAACCAGAAGATTAAGGCCCCAAAAGACTCCAGAGTTCTGTGAGACCAGCTTGAAATATCTCTAGAGTCTCTTTTTCTGCAAGAGTAGTGAAGTAAGTAGTAAAAGAAAAATAAAGCTATGAATTTAATGTGTTTACGTACTATCACTTGTGTATTTGAAAAAACTGAAAGTGATCTTTGAGTTTCGCCAAATGTGAAGTTTTCTCCAAGAATAGATCTAAGGTATGAGATCTTAACGTTGATCGTTATTACCTTCACATTCTACTTGAAAATGAAAGACTGTTTCTAGACTATTTGTAAAACGGTTTATACATATTTGTCTATTAAAGCTCATACGCGTTTAAGTCTCTATATTGAGATGCAGAGCCATTTGCAAAGCGACGTGGTACCACAACGTCTTTTAAAAGAGCTGATTCATTCCTTGAAGAACAAATGCATTGTGTCTCGTTCGATAATACTGATAGTTTAAAAGAACCCAAAAAATAATGACAATGATAATAATAATAAGGATAAAGAGGGTGATGATGGTGATAACGATGTTAATAATACTAAAAGCGACTTGCAGACGTCCAAAGTCAATCATTTTCCAATATTCTGTAATTGTTTATTGTAAGCAAATTACAATATTTTACGGCCCACTTAGCAATGTTTTGTTATAGAAAATAACGTTTTATATGAACGTATTTTACAAAAAAAGGATATCATCTCTCAGTTGTTATAATCTATTGACAAAAAGTTATCACATCGTATCTAATGATGCATAAAGTACACTGCCTTCATATGCAAGTACCTTATAGGATAAGTGGATCCATGATAGTTAAAGGTACAGGAAGTCTTCATCATTATGTAACATTATGTGGACCATTAACTGCATTTAGGATTCAAATGGCACATCTGTAACCCATTTCAATTTTGTTGGACCATAATTTAATCATTGATAAATTGGTCAATATAAATGGTTCCACGGAAAATGACAGAATAAGGCACATTATAGCTCATTATCCACTGTTTGCGGGGAGATGCAAGAGAGAACATTGACTGGTTTGCTATCCAAAAATAAAGAAAGTCTGTCTCATAACTCAAACCGTTATTTATGAGGAATTTACTGACAATTCTACAGATGTTGATGTATAAATACAAATACTTTAAATTGATTTAAAAATAAAGAAAATTACTTTGGTGTGCTAAAACTTATTTTGACTTCTGAACAATGTGGAAAATTAAATTTATTTTCTCCACAGAATTATTCAAGTTTTTCAAAATATCTGAATGGATACTATCAGAATATTGGTCAGTGTGTGCTTTATTTATGCTAGTGTTTTACCCTGGCTTTACTAAAGTTGCAAGATTTATTTCTTTATATTCACATTATCACTGACATAGTTACGATTGTAATCTCTTGTATAGTCTCTAATAATAGGATACGTGACAAGTTGCACAACTTTCAGGTCAGTATGAAACAGGAAATCAATGAGTAAAGGTCTACGATTATTCAGCCATACAACGGGCCTCTCAACGTGAAAATGTAATCTTAAACGTTAAAGGAATTTCTGCGTAACGAAATTAGCAATTTCTTAAAGTTTGGTTGTCAGTTTATGCCCCGATTCCAAATGTCCGCGGTCTACTGGTACATATAAGCATAACGCAATACCGACATAAAACATTTGACGGTGAGCTAATGGAAGCGAATATCAGTCTTCATGCAAAAATACCATTGATTTTGCTGTGTTTTCTTATCTGTGGTGCGACTCTTGATGGTGTTTGTTGGTGTTTTCTCCAAAATGGGTATGACCATTATCGATTACAAGTAGTTGTTTTATTCTGAGTCACGTGACATTTCACAACTACCCAGGCCAGACAAGTTATGTAAATGAAGTGACAGATAATGCAGGAGAAAAATCGTTTTTTTTTTCATTAGATATTAGCGTTCTCATTATCTTGGTAGCTTCATGCACCACAAGAAAGATGTTTGTATTTTCATCACGTTTCCAGATTCACCTTCGATAAATCAATACATTGACACTTATATATATATTCACGAATGACAGAAATCGCAAAAAAATATGCCGAAGTTCTTATGACCTCTTTTATATTATTGATAATATCATTTCAATAAATTGATTAATAAATAAATAATTAATCGTTATTACATACAGATGCTGAACAAAAGTTTGTTTCACTGTGAATAAATTCCTATGTAAAATCATCATTTTTCGAAAATTTTAATGTCAATTAGCAAAATATTTTTAGTCAAAACTTTCATTTTGCGAATAAATAATATCTACATTAAAATATACAAGGGACAGTTATGTAGTATGCAGGGAATAATTTTGACATTTATCAAAAGGGGCAGGGGATCACAATGAGAAAATTGGGATTTTCTTATTATTATTTCAATAAAATATTACTTTCATATATTTTCGACAAAATGTTTTAACACTATTTTTTTTATTTGAGTTTTGACCAGAAATATTTTGAAATGACAATTTCATAAGAAAATATATGAAAATTTGTTTTTGCATTTTCCACCCAAGTGTTACATAAATATCTGCCTGATGTCTTCCTACAGTATTAATAGTACATACTTTACGCCATAGGAATTTGTTTTCATCATCTTTTCATAAGAATTGTTATTTTGTCTAAACAATGGTTTAAAAAGGCGATCTAAAGTGAACAGCATTTACAGGATATTTGCAGATTTGAAAGTAATGAAACAAACTTGTGTTGACCAGCTGAATACAGGAAATGAACCAATCATAATGAAGCAGAAATAAACAAGACGAATAAAGCAACGTCATGCTCAGTAAGAATAATAATGATAATATTGATATATACATCTTCATTTGTACATGATCAACCGAACTAATGAAAAATGCATGTAAGACAACAGTAACGTCATTGTTTTTATTCCGCTTAAAGTGGACCTACGGAGTGTTTCCGTGTGGCAGTCCTTGTTCAACCAAGTTCATCACGTTCACAAATAGCATACAGCAGATTGTATCTGATGTTTGAGGCTTTGAATCTGACGACATTTATTAAGAGCAAAAAAAGCCAGCGGAGGTGGTTCTGAGTGTAAAAATAAATATATCATTTCGCACGCAGAGAACCGGGGCCAACTCTCACTCTGTACACACAGATCGCGACGGGAGAACGAAAAACAATTGATTGCGTTTCCTTAATACACTAAAAGTTTTCTTCTTAAAGTATCATGGTCGATTTTCGGTCTTCTCCTATTTCAGATAACAATCTCGCAGCTTGAAAACACTGATTTCTTTCGTTAAATTGATTCGCTTGGTATGCAAAATGAGAAATCCATCGCATGTTTTCATAATCAATGTTTGTAAAAATAGTTTCTTTAGAACCAATTTGCATGGGGTTGTAGTGAAAGGATTTCTTTTCATTTTTAACTCCCATAGTTTCATAGTGCTTATATGAAAATCAAATGTGTCAGTTACATTTGTACATATGCACTGAACACTCATTTATTACTCTCCCGTTGAAGATACCGCCGTTTAATAAATCTACAATGTTATTACACATTGAGTAATAAAATCTCGAGCTTATCGCCGTCACATGACGTCACAATCTTTAAGTATGACGTGACAATGTTAGCGGCTCGGCAGCAGTGGCGAACTCAGCTAATTTCATGCTTTATATTTGATTTAATTCTGCGAGTAATAAATAAAATACTAAACTCAGTACTGTTTAATTACATTTGTATGAAACACGTGAATGGTATTGGTATCTAACTCGCTTTTGCTCGTTAAATACCAAACAATAAACTCGTTTCATATAATTGTTATTAAACGGGACGTCGTTTAGTATTCTCTATATGTCACGACGAATGCTTGGTCTAGCATTTGGTGTTTTTTTATGTTGACTTTACTGAGTGCCAGAATGAATTGAATACTTATAGGCACTTTAAGAATGAATACATGTGTACAATTGATTGACTTTGTTACAGCATGAATTACTATTATTAATCATGACCTAAGAATTCAGCCAACCCTTCTAAAAATGGTGAATGATAGGCTGTTTTATATTGGATATGTAAAGTCCAACGGGTGTGTATCTTTAACTAATACCTGTCATATACGGTGATATATAAAATGAGCAGCTGTCAGATATGGAGACATGTATAAGGAGTATCTGCCAAATGCGGTTTGTTGAAGTTGTAAGCACTCAATACCAAGGGGTGTATTTTAAGAGACATTAACTCATAGTTATAATACAGGAATTGGAAGATCAATATCAATCGATGCATAACCAATAATTTAGGCCATCACATCTTCTACGTCATCGATTCTTTTGGTTACATTGAAATCGCATCGGGGATATGAATGTCTTTTATGTTCGAGGCGTTCTCCCCAGTTAAATATGCTTTATCGAACGATTGTAATAAATGATAGCACGTTTAGCAATATCCTGTGGAAGGAATTACAGAAATACAGATTTTATTGACAGAAATAAGCACGAAAGTGAATTTATTTCTCGGATTAATTTAGAAGGTATTTTTTACGAGTTTGTTATCAATTGAAGTATTAAAAAATTAAATTTTCAAATTAATGCATCAATTATGCTTCAACTTGAATCAAAATCAGATGTCACTGTCCATGAAAAATAAACCGAATTCGCCTATAAATATAATCAATTGTTGATTTAAAGTTACACAGAGTATGTTTTATGATTTTTCATAAGTTTTAGATTATAGTCAAACTATCGTATATCCTGAGTTACTCTCAAAATCGCCCCTCTAATCTTTAAATTTATCCTTAAAACGTCAAAATTTAAATATTTTCATAAAACATCCATATAAATGCGAGGAAGTCGAGTTTTTTGGGTTCTGTGTACATATATATTAGTTAAATGCTTTAATAAACACTACCAATCAACATTTGTTATTGTCTCTGATGTAAATTAATTTCCAAAATTATGTTTGAGTCATAGGCGCTCGCCACTGTCCGGTTTTCGATTACAAATCACGATTTTAACCCATTTATTTTCACTATACTGAACTAATAAGCACTTAGGTACTGACCTTAAGAAGCAACCACTAACTATCGATGAAATTAAACCATTTTCAAAGTTTGCAATATTTGATTCGAACAACATACTCTGTGGCCCTATACGAATGATGAATAATTACATAAATAAAAACATAATTTGTAAAATTTGGTAATAAGATCATATCAAGAACACGTGAACAGTTTCAAGAATGTGTTTATAAATTAGTGAGTGAGTGATTGGGGTTTAACGTGCTTTAAACAAAGATCAGATGAGAAGCATCCAAATGAGAGTGGGCAGATCAGGGTTAAAGTGATCGAAATCATGAGGAAAAAGACAGAAAGAAGGGAAAAGTGAGAGATCTATACTGTTAACTCAAATGTAGTCATGATTTTATCTTTGACCTGTCAGCTTAGGTTCTCATACCATGCAGGAGTATTCTAGCTGGTATAGCTCTCTGGTCCCTAGCACTCAAACCATCACACCACGAGAAAGTACTGAGTCAAGTGATTTGGGTTTTTTGTTTCAAACAAATAAAAGCTATAGATACAACATTATGATATGTTTAATAAGAATCCCAATGTGACAATGGCACTGAACCGCTGCGGTCCGGGGACAGGGCAACCCACTGATCACTAGCTGTATTCCTGACAGTACAAGTCAGTCATTGCCTGTAGTTCCGTGTTAAGAAAACATGAAAGTCAACCAGAGACGATTCATCTGCTTTGATTTTTGCAGTAGGTATCCTTGTATATACCTCGATTGAAATGTCGGTTGTTTCAGATTGTTTACCAGTCAATTCATAGATTAAAATCAGATGATAACATTATATTTGACAATTATAATTTATTTTCGGGATCAGATTATCTGCAAATTATACGTTTGTGCACTGTCGCAATGACATGAATCTCTAAATCTTCTTTAGGGCTTGAAGTTTGTATAATAGTTGAGTAAATTGTATCCAAATAGTTTGGCAGGGCGAGCAGAAGGAGAGAATGGTGCTGAGACGATTCCTTAGATGAATTAGGGTGTGTTCCAAAAGATCGTTTGTCAGTGGTCTCCGTTGAACTAATTTGACATTTGACCTGTCGTCTTCAAAATAAATCTAGTAGGGTTTTTGCTGCGGTTTGTAAGGTACCTCAATAACAATTTTATTTATGCAAATGATAAAACTTCCTGACAACGGTTTCATTCTTGCTTTATCTAACTGACACTCTACACGTAAATGTCAAATTCAATTTATTATTAGATAATACAAATGAGCATGACAATGCAAGCTTTGACTACTCTTTATCTTTGAAAATACCAAAAGTCAAAATTTCCAAAATAAATCAGAAGAGAACAACTTTACTTTTATATTACCTTAAGGGTTTGATAATGGAATTTTCGCGTCCATAACGGTTATTCAGTCGGTATGATCGATACATTTGCGAGGCAAAATTGAAATAACTCGTGGTATTGAAATAACGTTAGGCCGCCGTCTATATTAAAAGAGGCGTTACCATTCGCACTGAGCCGCTCATTTCTGACAACAAGATTACGATGCGGGTGATTTCATGATAATTCCATCCATTTTAGATATGATGTCTAACAAGCCTATGCTTTTAATAAATTATTTGTTCTTTGAAGAAGTTTAGGTGGGAAAAAGGATTGATGTATTACTTCTTTTGTTTTTGTTTTCATCTGAGATTTAACTTGGCATTCCTCATTGTTGGGAATGTTGAAACGCAAAACGGGAGGTCAATATTTGTACGCTCAAGTACAGGAGACGGGTATTGATCCGCGGATAACCGTTGTAAACAAAACTCATTTCTCCGTTGAGTTTTCATTTGTGTTGCAGTCAATGGTAACGGGCTGGCGTGAGACTTCCTATGACTCAAGTGTAAAAGTAAGCTTACTTTAAAGTTTCTTCGTTACGAAATCAATGTCTGAAGGATTAAGAGCATTACCTTGAAAACCTGTTGAAGCAGCAAGATGCGACAAACCATTCTCTATGGGATACTTATTGGAGTTTTGAAAACCGGAACATGTAAGTCTAACTTTGTCACACTTTTCAAACGAGATTTCACGATAATATGTGTCTTTATTGGACTTAGAATTAATTCTAAATATCTTTATTGGATATTACATTTCATTGTTCGCCCTTGAACATACCGCCCGAAAATGTGTAATATGTAATTACATTGATTGTCTTCTGACAGCACATAATATTGTATTGTCAGCAGTTTGCTTGTTTTTTCTTACAAACAACTCAGCGAATAGTGCAAATATACTAAATTCAGTCCCGTTCAATAATTAGTTTTAAAACTCGTGAATAGTATCGGTAGATGTATCTGACTCGCGTTTGGCACTTTAAATACCTAACCACTCACTCATTTCAAAAATGGTATTAAAACGGACATCGTTTAGTATTCCCTATGGATCTCTAGAGAAATCAAGTAATGCAGGAGACATATAGTCTTTTTCCTAGAAGCCAAAATTTAATATACGAATACAAGTTTTACGTTTCATTTACATGTTTTATGGATTTTATTGATGTGCCTCCATATTTTCATATCTGAACTTGGCTTGAAATTACAAAAGAAACGTCATTCAACATAGGATTTGCTGAGCATTTAAAAATTATATCATTTTATGCCAGATTTATGTACTAAATGGGTAAAACTAAAAACTGAAATATTTCAGGCTTTTTCTAAAAATACTTATTCCTATATTTTGACATTTAATATGATATTATCAAATGCCAGAGACTGACATTATAGGTTAGAGTTGGAAGCAATTTGGTATACGTATATATAACTTAATTTTACATATCTTTATCGTTATTTGGCTTATTTATTTTGTTTATCAGCATAGATTAGAGGACAGACACTTTTGCAGGAATATTGATTTTTGAAATTTCAGGCAAGGACTACCTCTATAAATATAAAGAAGTGACGTTTGATGAAGCTCAGAAATTGTGTGATGAGGACGATATGGATGTTGCAATCGCCTCAACCGATGAACAGATAAAGGAAATGAATTCACAACTTTCTAAGCTTAACGAGTAAGTAGAAGTGACAAGGTTTTTGGTAAAGAAGTAAGGCGATGTGATTTGTGGTTTACGCCGCTAATGTAGATAAAGTTGCCGTGCTCCTGGCGGGATTCGAGCCAGGGACACCGAGGTGACAACATAGTATAGAATGGCTTTATTGATTTCAAAATCCCTCTTTTAAAACCATAAGAAATGCATATAATCTTAAAGTGACTAGTGTGCAATTATACTCTATTTTGAATTTCTCTCCCCGCAATAATACTAACAGCTGTGATACAAATGAAATACTCTTGAAAGCGGCGTTAAACCACAAATCGCCTCACATTCATCTTCGTTCAACCAGGTCTTAATGTTTGGATTCGATTCATACTCACCTATGGGCATTTATATCGGGAAATTCGCTCATAAATTCAGTGACATTGAATCTTGTGCGAAACAAATAGCTAATTAAATGTCTTTTGTTGCTGTTTAGTGCCGATTGGTCAATACTTATATCCTGCCTTATAGCGTCCGTCCAAGAACTTTATCCGGAACATATCTACTAAAGTATACATGCTAGCTTAACCCAACTTCATACACTTAAGAGTCATGATGCCTAGATGTGCCTTTTGAGGGTTAGTTTTGCAAAGGAATTTTATATTCGCGGTTGCTATGGAAACACGACCAAAACAGTGACTCTATGACAAGGTCTTTTGTAGGAGCATATCTTCTATATCAAACACATATCTGTCATGACTAAAACAGAAAAAGCATTTTCGTGTGCAGCATATCTCAGAAACATGACAAGATATCTACATCAAACTTGAAACATATCATCCCTATGTTTGACTTTTGAGGATGAAAACAAGAAACTGGTTTTAGTGAAAACATGACTAACACAGTAACTTCAATGTCGTCTTGAACATATCCCCTATATCATACATGATATCTACACCATGGAAACATTGAAGGAAGTGAAACACTGATATTTTAGTATGATATGTCTCTAGAGACCAAAACAAATCAAAATGGCTGAATAATTTTTTGGTCCAGATTTTGGTAAAATATATATACATATATATAAGAAGAGGAATTTGAAAATTTGACAACAGTACAAAAAGACTCTTCAACAATTCCATTTCGTCCGATGAAGTGGTCTAACATGCGGGCACAAAATTCTGCTTTATATGCGTTGATGGCAGTTTCTTTCCTTCTTTGCATTCTCTACTGTCGTACAACTTTACAATTGTACAACCCACTGTTAATCAGTTCACATTGATGTGTACTTTCCTTTCCTATTTTGGAATTCACTGACCTTAAAAGGAAGCGGGGTTATCTGAGCTCCGCTCGCTTCTCCACTTGGAAAGCCATCAGTAACAGATGAAGGAAAAGCATGACTTGATGTCAAAGGGTTTACAATATTTGGCGCATTCTCTGCGATTTATGAAACAATTCCGCATTGTAGGCTGAGATTAAGATAGTTTGGGGTGAGAGCTGCACATCATCTACCCACAGAAGTAGCTCAATCATAATATCCTATTCTCACCTCTGTTCATATACGAGCCCTTTTTAATGAAATTCAGCAATTTGTTTACTTAGCAATGTATTGCTCTCTGGGGAAAACTCCAGGAAGCCTGAGAGCTGCTCGTTTTAGAAAAGAGGTTAGTGTAGGATTGTATAACGATAGCTACCTATGTTAGTATTGCGGGCTAACTTCCTAAACGCAAAAAGTGTCTCCTATCATATGTCTAAGCATTCGCAGGTCAAATCTACGTAGCAGTTTACATCCTGTCTCAGGGCAAAACGTATAGCTGACGCTACACTCTTCTTACCCTGGGTATAAACCTCGGCGTAAACTATGTTTCAGCAAATCAAATACTTTTATAGCGATAGTTTGCGATTAAATTTCAGCCAACCAATGAGAACCACTCAAACTGCAGATGGCTTTCGCTCTTCCGCTGAATGGCGACGTCAAAACTGAAATCGAAAGATTTTTAGCCGATTGACGAGGGTGATAATGTCCTAGTCTAAATTTTAGTTTATTGTAGCAAATCATACATATTACATAAATGTATTCGCAATTCATTAAAATATTTGCAATAAACTTTAGATGATTCAGTTCTGATGGATCGCTAGGATTTTCGAAGGGATTAGCGCCGCCAAATTAATAAGCCGACTCGCCTTTCAAGCGCTGTCATTGGTTGACTATTTTTAGAAAGTTCGTAGGTCATAGGTCACGTCTCGAAGTTTATACCGGGGTTCACACCCAGGGTAAGAAGAGTGGAGCGTCAGCAGGGATGATAAAGTTTAAACCATCGGTACATACGGCCGTGGGTAACCCAGGCTGCAATGTGCTTATAACAAGAGTTTATCAAAGGTTTTCTGCTTTGTAAACATTCAAGTTTTTATCCGTTTACAATGTCACATAAATAAGTGGTTTCGTATTGGATAATAATCAGTTGTCTGTGTTCCATTATAGGGACGTCAAAGAGGTGTGGCTTGGTCTTGTCTACACGGGAGTAGGGCGACAGTTCAAATGGACAAACAGTAAACCGGTAACAAGTGCTCGTTGGGATACTATGACGGACGACGAACCGGACCAGACAGACAAGCAACAATGTGCGATATGGAGGCGCAGAGATCTCAAGTGGGATTCACGGGAGTGTGAAAAGACCTTCCACTTGGTGTGCAGTTCGAAAGATATCGATGGTAGGTATTCTCTTTGAATCCGTTTGTTTTTAGTGTTATCTTTACCAATGCTGTGGTAGTCATCCTGCATACGAGGTTATTTTTGGAAGAAATGAAGGAGTGGCTACTGCTGTATATGTGATTGTTAATTCTTGCTACAGTACAAATCACAAAGAGTTGATATAGAACAGCTGTGCCAAATAACGGTTATAAAATTTCAAATAGTGAGTTTATAAATCTTTATTTGCCAGTTTCATGCTAGAACGTTGTTGGTTTTTTAGATGTACAAACAGGAACATTCACGCTGCACGGGAAGGACAAGCAGATCTTTAAGCAAGATGCGGAAATTGTGACGTCCCGAAGTGACATCGATTGTGCAGTCGCGTGCAGGAGACAAATGAGCTGTACAGCGTTTGCAGTGGAGTCCAGCACACATCTATGTTCCATGTTTTCTTTGGACAGTATAGACGGAGTAGAGGTCTCGGACAGTCCCGGAAGTAATGTCTGGAAGCGGAACTAAATGCTTGTATGTCAAGACAAACTATCGGAAATATGTGTTAACTCATCACTGAAGCAATTCCATTTCTCTATTTCTCACTTCCCGTATCCTCAAAACAATAAGAGATACAGTATAACCTATTTACCGAATATTTATCGCATTGTCTTTGAAAGCGCCAAACCGATATACGATAGGCGTTATCGTCTCAAAGTTTGACATTAGTCTAGAGTATCACAGGGAATTAGCTTGATGTAGTAGGATCCAACCTCTGTGTTTTGGGGAGAACATCTAGAATAGACATACACACAAGAAAACGACATCATAGAGCTGATGGTTTATTTGGCTGTTATACATACAGAAATGGTCAGCTTGTATTGTTTATGGCCCTTCAACATAGCTGACCGCCTTAACCCTGTCTTTAACCCACTCTAGACTCCACAGTAGATTCCATTGTAGATTCCACTGCAATTCCTTACACTGAGGCTTCTATTTAAGAGATTTACGTGTCCAATAGCTTTTAACCCCTAAAGCAAATAATATGTCACATGGAGCGTGACTGAAATCCTGATGTATAATGTTACAAATGTTTAATTTCCTTTGCCTAAAGTGATGGACAATTAAGAGTAGATGATTACTTAGGCACATTAACGAATAAGTATATGGGCAGATGATTGTCCCAGGTTATTGCATATGATAATTGACATGTTTCTGTTGTGAATTTATTCAAAACTTGAAAATATTGATAACATATACAAAGGAAAATGTAGGGAAAATGAAGAAAATATATACAGTTATTAGCACTGTCATCATACAATGGATAGTGTCTAAGCAATACCATTAGCTACGTTATAAATTTCTATACGAACCTCTGCTATAATACGAGCGTATCTTGTCAATCAATGTTAGTTGTGCAATCAGCGAAGCGATTCCATAAGTGATTTATCGAGAAACCTCGGTTATTTCCGAATGCTTTAAGAAAATTCAACTTTATTCGATTGTACAACTTGCCTTTGAAGTTTTAATGCTGCATTAGATTGTCGCTAGGGGAACCTGTCGGAAGCCTGAGAGCCTATCGTATTAGAACAGAGGTTCCTAATTAAATTTATGACGTAACTACCTATATGGTGAGAGAATGCAGGGACCCCCAAAGTATGTAAACAAGCCTTTGAATCAATGACTGGCTGGGAGCAGTCAGGACCTTTAGGTAACCTTAACAACTTCACGTATATTTAAGAAGTAAAAATAATTATAAGAGAATTAAAGAGATGAGTTTTTTTCACGGGACAGTGAGATCGGTTTTTCTCTTGTTATCTGAAGTATCCTTTGCAGACCCTGAAAGATAACAATCGCATTTATTGTCGAAAATTAAAAACCATTATTGAATGAGATTATTTATACCTTGATTCATTGCAAGAATGAATTTGAAAGATTGAAAAACTTGAGTGATTTTTTATATTCATCCCACCGGTATGAAATATATGATAAGTTATCTCTATTACCAAAACCTTCTGAAGTGTTGCCTTTTGATATTGTTGAAGTGTTTTTTTTCCAATAATCATATGATTAACTAATGCGGATGCGTTGTATGATGACATTATTTTAATTTTCAAATCACGCCATTTAGTTCAGAACGTTGTTTTAGCAAAAGCAAACATGTATCCCATTTCACGAACCAAATCTTTGAAAAACTATCGTGATGATTTAGCAGTGTTAGTGCATCGGAGTATTATTTCACCTTGTCTTTATCTAAAACCTAAAATCATAAGATTTGTATTTTTCTGTGGCCAGTGAACCTCTAATGACATACAACTTTCGTCTGTTAGATGAATAATCAATTGTAAAACCAATGCGATGTAAAGTTACTGCAATTTTAGAAGAAAAAGCAATTTAACTCATGCATTAATCAAAGGGCCGTAGAGTATGTTGTTGGAGTCAAACTACATAAATGGTGGTTGTTTCTGAAATTAAGAATCTTAGTGTTGATCATGATCAGTTCACCATAGTGACAATAAACAGGTGAAAGTCGTAATTTATTATCGAAAACCAGACAATGGCACGCCAGTGAAATTTATGGATGAATAATAAACTTTGTAATAAAGAGGTTGCTAATCCATAAATTTCCCATTTCTTCATATTTTCATCGCCGCATGAAAGACAGATCTACAATTCAGTTCCTTAAAACGGCGAATACTATTTTATATATCTCAATTTCGTACAACTTATTTATTTATTTATCGTTAACCACTACACCACCATGAATATTGATTGAAATGTAGGGCCCGTTAGGATTGTTGAAGGCTCGATCGGTGAAGACAGAGATTTTTCGTCTTTACTGATCTCCGGTTATTTATAAATTTCTATACGTGTTTGTCTAACACTGATTTTCATAGCAAGATGTATTCATTCGCATGGGTATTCAATCATCTCCCTTGTATTTGCAAAATACTAGTTAGGGACGTCCACAACATGGATCGTCCAGCTATTTTCTTGATTTTCGAAGATTGAAAAAAAAACTATGTTTAATGTAATTTGAAGCAATAACCAAACTATTATAATACTGATCAAATATATAAGCCATCGAAATTCCTTTGAATTACCTTATGTGAACGAGAAGTTGTTTTTTAAGAGTATGCGTATTTTTATGGTATTAGATTACTCATCGTATTCTCAGGTGGGGCGGGATAGCGCAGTGGTTAGCGCGTTCGGCTTCGGATCAGAATCCCGCCAGGGGCTCGGCAACTTTGTCTGCAGTAGAGACCTGTTCTACACGCAGTCAGGTTTGGGTGCAATGCTGCACTGAAAATCAGCGCAGTACCACCCATGGTTCCAGCCGATGCTCGCAGGTTTCACCGCAATGCATAGCCACAATGGTGTTGCGGACTTTCTCCCTGCAATAATACTAGCAGCCGCGATATAAGTGAAATAATCTTGAAAGCGGCGTTAAAACACCAACTCACCTCACCTCACCTCCGTATTCTCAGGTAAGCAGGCTTTCAAAACTACACGACGAAAGTCAAAACACAGTATAAATTCTCTCAACATAATCAAACGTCAAAACGTTGTGAAGTGACAACTGTCGCGAACCCTATAAATTGATAAAAAGACATAGATATTGAATCGATTTATTTATCAAAATATGAAAACTCGTGAAATCTATCACTTTATGACTAGATCTTGAATAGATCATGTAATGTAAATAAAACATCTTTGGTTCAACCATTTAAATACATAATGGAACAATTGCAATATATACTTTGAGATTCACAAAAAGTTACAACTACAGAATGACATTAAAATCTGTTAATTAATTCAAAACGTTTGTAAAGTTATTTAAAAGAATCATGATCAATAATATATGTGATATGAGTGATATTTTTCCAATAAGGAATACAATTATGCTCAATGAATGTGTTATTTCAACTTATGTAGAAAACAAAAAAGATGGGCAATAATATATTGTATGATATGACAGATAATAAGATTGGATATTCCATGATACGTCCAGCTGGATGTAGTTCTTAGGAAAACGGAGTTCTACTTCGGTTTATGTTGCAGTTCAGATCCCATGGACCCGATTTTCAAAGTCAATTATTGCTTAAAGGTCAGGAACTATTTAAGACACACTAAGCTTTCTCTTTATGAGATAGGACAGGAAAATGGCTTAAATCTCACTATTCATTTCATTTTTCATAGTCAACGATGTAACAATTCCTAAATGGGTAATCGACTTCATATGTAAAACGGTCAGTAAGAAACAGTTATTTGAATGAAAGTCAATATCTTTCTATATCAATATCTATCTTTTACAATATCTATGGACGTAATATTAACATAATGAACGGTCTCAATACCTCAAACATCCATCAACATGAAAATGATATTGGTAATACATAAATAATAGCATAAGATGATAAACCAATGTTATAGAAAGCCAAATGTAATCTTGGTGGTCATAATGAACAGAAACAAAATGTATCCATTGTCCATGAAAAAAGTATGTCAAATTAACACTTTTTTCAGGCATCAAACATAAAACAGTTTGATTGAGCCACAGCACAATTATAAAAATACACAAAAAAAATTTACACACGATCACTCCTAAGATTCATACACAAAACACGTCACTTTAGTCACACATTCATTGTAGTCGATGTAGGATCATGAAAAGGAGTACGTATAGTTGTGGTTGTCGATTTAGCAGTTTGTAAATGGTTATCCCCTTTGGTCCCTCCTGGAAAAGATTTCAAAAGTATTTCTAAAAGGTTGCTTATGACATCTTGATTTCTATTTATCTTATTTATGTACATGCCCGCAGATTGTTTAAACTAACTATGAAAGAAAAGAATTCCTAGATTGTTCGAACAATCTGCAGATTATGATCATTCCTAGATTGCACAGAACATATACACTTACATGAATTTAGCATAATTAGATATGTGAATTATTTTGATATCTTGGGGTATCCATAATTAAAATCACCAACGAAGTATTGCTACATACCTTCAAAGTGTTGTTCTGCTAATGAGAGGAGATGTTGTTCATGTTGTCTCCCCATTTGACGGACAAGATTCCGGAGGAAGCCGTTTTCAGATTTCAATAGTGTATGTGGAGCATCAAACTCTTTGACAACGCCTTCTTCCAAAACCTATAGGTGACAAAATAAAACGTAAGTGAGTTAATATGTTATTTTGAAACACTTTTTTGTACAAAATGATAAGGATACATTTATTTCTACGAAACCGTCACATTGCCAAACTCCTTGAAATCGACCTTGTTAGACATCAATTATAGCTTATAATTTGTAGGCGGAGAAGAACCTACCATGATCCTATCACAGTCCATGACGGTGTGCAGTCTGTGAGCTATGGTCAACACTGTGCAGTCTTGGAACTGATCTCGAATTGTCTTCTGTATCAGTTCATCAGTCCTGTAATATGATGTGAACCATTCAATCAATAATTTCCCACTGGAGAATGTATAGAATTAAAAAGGTGTTTCCAAATCAGTCCAAACATTGTTTTAACTTGTGTAATCAAACACAGATAACTACACACCGATAAGTCTGATGCACGTTCTGTGATCCATGATCAACGTACGCTAGCTTATTTTTTAGTTTTTGTTTTAATCACGTGTAAGCATCAGCTGAAGCGTGGAATTGTTTCATATCCACAAAATGTGTACAATACACAGAAAACAATTACACAATTATTAACATCAGCTTTGGCAATAAATTATCAGAGAAAACTACTGTTAAAGAGGCAGTGAAAAGTTTCTCTCTTAAAAATTTCCTCCATAAACATTACTGTATGCCAAATGTATTAACTTCTGAGGGTACAAAAATCCCATAAGATATCCTCAGTCGTAGAGGAAGTAATCATGTATCAAGAAAAACCAAAACCAAAACCACTGGCGGCCATTTGTGTGATCACCTAACCTTTCTATCATTAAGGTAAGGAAATTGATTGACATAGCTTATCCGATCATGCTACCTCCGTGTTAAAAATAATCCTTTTGTCTTGCAATAGGAAACATTTATTTCCATTTTATTAAGACCACGTCATTCAACTTGATATAGTCCCTTTATATCTAGTTGCATTTACCAGTGACATAAAATCCTTTCCTTTGCTTTATTAGGGATTATTGTAAATAGTTTATATCTAATAAAATATAGTGGCGCCCCTTCCTATGAGGGAACAATAACGATGTATATCCAGTAAACTCTAATTGAATAATTATTTGATAAAACCTTCCAATTGACGCTGAGGTTCTGGGCGGTTGGAGAGTAATGCTTAAAGAGCATATCCTGTAATATTTCATAACATAAACAGCTTTGTTTTGGGTTATAAGAAACTAACACTAAATTTACATCTACAAATCTACCTGTGGTCAACGTTTGCTGTTGCCTCATCCAGCACGAGTATCTTGTTGTGACGAAGCAGAGCTCTAGCAAGACATATGAGTTGTCTCTCTCCCACACTGAAGTTGTTTCCAGACTCAGTCACTTCCATGTCAAGCTGACCGTGGGCACCCTTCACTTTCTGCTTTAACTGTACCTGGTATATGTGAATGAAATAACACGATCTGATGATGTCAACATTAAATACGATTTTTCTTCACACATTCGTAGTTTTGGCGATTTTTTTTCAAATTCGATATAAGTAAGGACCAATTACTCAGATAATCTACTATATACGTTATTTATCAAATATGAACGTCTTCAAGTCATGAAGTTAATTCTAAAAGATCCGAAGTATTTAAAGGCACTAGTGCACGCTTTTACGGTTTAAATTGGCTATTTTAAGGTTTAAGATGAATTATGCATTCACTTAAGCTTTCTATCGATGCAAAGAAATACTTAAAATTCTTTAAGTTGACCTTGAGTGAGGGTCGTGAGTAATAAATCCGTTAGACTGTTACACTGATCATAAAGGAATTCAGACCTGTTCCAAACAGGTCCATAGCATCTTGTCCTCAAACTCTGCAAACGGATCAAGGTTGGTTCTCAGTGTTCCCGTATACAGAACTGGGTCCTGTAGGGCAACAGAAACAGTTTATAACACAACTGAATTATTCTTTAATTTAAAGCGAAATGTGTTAGTTCATTTTAAAGATAAAATTCAACAGAATGACATGGTTAAATATCAATTAATTCTAATGACCATATTTCATGAAACCCTAGGAACAGCTTTAACACATTCATGTTTGTAAAATGATGCAATTTGGTGGGGTATAGTCTGTATATAACTACATATTTCTTATTAATTAATATCCCTGTACCTGTGGAATGACAGATATTCTCTGACGGAGTTGATTAAGTCCGATTCTTGTGATGTCCACACCGTCCACAAAGATGGCGCCCTCTGGTTCCGTAAGACGGAACAACATCGAGAGTAGGGAACTCTTACCGGCACCAGTTCTACCCACAATGCCTATCTGCATATAGATGGGGAAATGGAATTTCTGTTAATTGTTTTATGGTATCGTAGCGTAAGTAAAGTACAAAGATCATGCCTTATGAAATATGAAAATAGAACTATCAAAACGTTCAAATCGTTATGTGAGCCTCTCAGCACTGACTCAAAGACACCCTTATATCTGAGAAGACTGAGATAAAGTAAGGACAATCGCGAAATTGTGTTCGGTATACTCTTCAAAATAATCAAATGTTCCACTATATATTATCAAGTTCCGTATAGAGGCTCTGAAAATAATGACATGGACATAAATGCTTACCTTTTCTTTATCACCTACAGAAATATTCAAGTGTTTGAGAACGAAAGGTCCATTTTTCGAGTATCTGAGACACGTGTTCTTGAATACTATTTCGCCGGAAGTCGGCCATTTTGGAGGGAGTTTGACATCTGTAATGTCATTTCCTTCCTGTTCGAGACTAGTATAGGAAACAATTCTTTCAGTTGATGTCATCTGTAAGAATAAATATTTAACTCAGAATAACGTAAGAAAACATGTTCATCCGATAATTTCTGCAAATCAACAAAGTATTTTAGAGGAAGTTTATGTTTATCATCGGTAAAATTCAAATGGAAAAAAAAATAGGAGAAAGACGTGTGTTCTTTTCAAATATCTTTATACTTAGGCAAATGACAATTTAATGTAGATAATTGAGGACTGAAGTTAATATTGTCTTGAAAAAACAGACATAAAAAGATTCTCATGACATAAGTCACACTCACTAAATTTTCGAATTCCGCCGACATTCTTACTAAGAACTCGAAAGGTTCACATAACGACGAGCAGTAGACCAACACCAGAGCTAATAGTCCACGTGGTAGAGCTGCAATACAGAAAACATGGAAACTTAAAACCCCACATTAAAACTATGCAATCATATTTGTAGAACGAGCAATGCCAATTGATATTCGAATGGTTATAATCCGTAATACCCGTAGCACCAATGTCAGAATTGAAACAGTCGCACTATCATTTGTCAGAGTTTGGAAACGAGGTCTTGTCTTGATATTATATGCATTTCACGAATGATAGAAAAATTAAAACCTCTTCCCCTTACCCATTAGCTGTTTGGGCTTGGTACTGTCTGTCCAATTCGTTTTCATCACTAAACACTACTAACGTCAAACCTTGATGTAAACTTTGATAAAGGTTCTACAATGATGGGCGATGATATGACATAATGGTAAAACACAAATATCATTAAGTAGATAAGGTGTTTATCATAGTAGAATGAGAACTGATGAAGATGTCCTTCTGATGCTTTAAGATAAAAGAATGAAAATGAAATACCCACTTTCCCCGAGGGCGACGCAGACCATGTAGACAGCAGCCGAGTAGAGGGCAAGAGTGAAGGTGGTTCTGACACTAAACCAGCGGTAGGCGCTGATGTACATGAACCATGCACTTGTGTGCTTGTTCAGGTAGTTCACAAAATCATCGTAGAATTGGTCCTCTTTCCCCATGGCTCGGATTGTCTGCATTCCGTAGATTGTGTCTGAGATGTGGGAATATACCGGACTTCGGGCTGTAACGAGATTGTGAACGAGTGAGACCTTATGTCTGAAGGCTGCTGGTAATGACAGCGTGTTGGTTTTTAAATAGATGAACTACTTCTATTTGATTTGGATATTCGAAACAATATTTGAGGACATTCCAATGACAAGCTACACAAAATCCCAATTGCAATCTTACAATCTTTAAAGGTATCAATACCGTACAACTCTTCTTTAAAGAAATATCTATATCATGTTTTATCTTTCAAATTTCAATCTTATTTCACTATCGTTACTGAAATTCACAAATTTACAAATGTTATTCTTATTCGAATAGAAGTTACAAGAGAACCCACCTACACCTTCCAACCTTCTGACCTCCCGAGTGGTTTGAATGGCGTAATGGCGGAAAAAACAAACGGAGAGAACCACTGGGGTGAGAGGTATGAGAAGCCAAGGGGAGACAAGCAATGTTACCATGACGACGACGAGAAATTTCATAAAGTACTGAAAGGAAATGACATGTGTTAATAATGGAATCATGAATGAATAATCAGTCAGAAAACATGTAAGTCGTTGAAATTCCGTCCTATATCAGGTTGTTTAACATTTCAATGAGAACCTTAATGTGCATCACATATGAAAATATCAAAAGTGTTTTCAAAATAGTTCAAGCAAACTCCCTTGAATTATATTCAAATTGATTACCCTTATGATGACGGAGAGGTGTCTCCCAGCCAGGGTATCCAGAAACCCGATATCTCGTGCAAACCTGTTCAGGATTCGACCTGGAAAGGAATAAGCATTGATATGATTAAAAACATTAAACGTGCATGTGTATCTTATCCTGAAAAGGCTGGTTTGAATTATTACCTATTTGGTTCCATTGAGTAAAACTAACTTTGGGAACTGACCAGATAATTCTTTACAAACATCAACTTCACTGATGCACGATAACACAATGTACGAATTCATAAGCCTTGATTGCTTACACCATGTACACATGATCGGCGTCCATTTGGTAAAAATAGCGCAATGTATACATGATCAGCCTTGATGACATTTACGAACTGTATTAACTGGTGAGGGCAAACACAATGCATGTCGAGCGAGTAGTGGGCGAGTTGGTTAGCTGTTGATACGGCCAGTGCTGCCGGTGTTGCCTGATTCTGAGGGACTGGAAGAATTTATACCATTGCAGAGAATATGAAAATTTTATAACGTCAGCAGTTCTGGCTAATGGTTTTTGCATTGTGTTGACTGTACAGACTATAAAAGACTAATAATATATGCATTGCGTAGATCTTCAGCAGTGAAGGATGATAAATGTTTTGGTTACATTAAAGCCTGGTATAAAGGTCCATTGGCCTATCCTTCAGAAATGAAGACTGTTGAAACATTATGATATTTGCATTGTGTTTACCATCACTTCTGAAAGCAGAAAACATATTCATTGTGTTTACCCTTACATGAGAAGAAATTCTATGTGTATATATTGTGTTAACCTTTATTTGTGTAGACATACGATATTTCGTCGTGTTAGTCTCCGCTAATTTATACATGCATTTTGTTAACTTCACATTTGAAGACAGACCAATATGCATTGTGTAAATCGTTCATTGGCTGTCAATTGAAGGGTAGACAGTATTAAAGAAAGAAGAAAATAGTTGATACAAATGGAGACAATTGTGTACATTTATCTTACCGACGGGATTCTCATCAAAGAACTTCGTCCTTGAGCCGAGGATGTATTTGAACATTTGGTTATGGAGATTTTTCGAGGCTTCTGCTGTCATTTGTAAAATGATGACACACGTGAAAGCAGAGAGCACCAGATAGAGAAGACAAGCCAATATATATAGCCTCATGTTGTCTGACATGGTGTACCAGTTTCGTATATGAGATGTCATGTTTCCTGGTAAAACTGTGTAAATAGATTCCGTATAATTGTCAGTTGCATTGTCAAATATCACAGGATCGCTTGGAGAATTTTGGCCTTGAACGTCTTCGGTCCTGTTAATTAAAAAACCCATAAACTGTTAATCGTGAATGCTAATGAGTTATCATACTCTGTCTGAAACGTACATATTAAGATTTCCATGATCTTTATGCATGAATCTATGTTCAAAATTATTAGAAATGCGACCGTGTTAAAGGCAATAAAAGTTGCGAAATACTTCCGGGATACATACTCGATTTATTAAGAGATTTTACAGCAGATTTAAACCAACTTGTTCTCTAAAGTAGTAAGAGTAAACTAATGACGTCCAACAAATGCAAAAGTTATCTCTATCAAGGGGTGGGTAATTCCGTAAACCAATCTTTCTATGTACACACGCGTATTCCGCTTTACATCGCAACAATCTCACATTGAAAAACAAGCACAGAAAAAAATGGGAAATGTGGCAAGGCATATCTGAGCAAGTCATTCCGGCTGTCGCAAGCATAGGCCTATTTGGGCAGATGGTATTCGTGGGAAGATGGTATACGCGATTATGTGATTGGTGCGATGATGTGATTGGTCCGCTCATGACTAGGGTTTGTCTGCAATAAACTGGTAACACTACATGTGCCTATACGGGTTGTCGTCAGACCCCGCGGAGAGGACATTATTAAGATTAAGTCAAGAACCATGTGTGTTCTTACCACTGAGATAACAGCCAGTCGCTCAGGGCAAACAGCAACTAGAATACAACCAAATTAAATGGTCACATACAAATGTCAATTTAACAGAAATAATGTTTGACATGCTAAAATAAAACATTATTTATTCTTTGTTCTCAGTTCAGAGTTTAGGTAAATTCAGCAGCTGCACATAATACTAGTTTAGCCGCGTCTAACTGTCTATAATTTATCCGTTTTGTGCACAGCTAACCATAGATCTTGTATATGTCCAAGCCGACAGCGGCTGTATAATTTTTTTCATTGTTGATTGCAGGTCAATTGTAAAGAATTTTAAGTATTTCATTGCATCGATAGAAAGTTCAAGTGAATGCATAATCCTCTCAAACCTTAAAATAGCCAATTTAAACCGTAAGGCATGCACTAGTGCCTTTAATAATAAAAGAAATTAAACAGGAAAAGGTTTAGCTGCCTACAGAAAACAACCACTGATTGCATTTTCGTTATGACATGGTGGCATACCTGTGTTCCAACTGCAGTCAACAAAATGATAGGGACATAGAAGACACCCTTGCCTGCCCTAAAGTACTTAATGTAGACTCCCATACCAACGGATCCGGAATCTCGTTTCTCCTCTTCGAGTTCTTCAGCTGTATCTGAAAACTTTTAGATCCATTGCTTATTATCATAATGAATTATGGGGTCATTAAGTATTTCAGAAACACCTTCAAAGTTCCTAAATATACCGTTAAAAAGTAATCTTTAACATATGATTCCTTGACCTAAACCATGTTTTCTTCTAATCCTGAGGAGATTAGTGTATAAATTTTACTCTTGACTGCGCCACTGTGAAATACTTACTTCTCTACCTCACTCTAGACAAATACGGTATTGTCTGGAGGTACAGATATATTCTTTATGTTTCAATAACAACAATTCTTGTGTACACAATGTTTTATTTTCGCTTCCAGAATTTCTCAAAGGAATAACATTACGTTACGTAAAAATTATTTTCGAAAATAAAAAAAAATTAAGAAAAATATCATTTGTTTCTAATATTTTGATTGTTCAATAACATGTTTAAATTACTTTCAGAATGTCGGGGATTTCTTCACTGTTTTCTATGATGTCCAGGTCATCGGCCTCGGTTTCACTAGCGGTCATCTTATTTGAAAGGTCAAGGTTACGCTCCAAAAACTCTTCGTAATTTCCAACATCCAAAATCTTTCCCTGAATAAAGTAGTGCATTTCTTAAAAGAGAGGCGGCGAGAAAGTACGTCTTCTGTGTACTTCTTAGACAAATTTCTTTATATTTTCATTTTCATTTTCTTTTATGATGCCAATTTGAAAGTTGTAAAAAAATTCGGATTTTTAAATCAGAGTTAAACAGTTAGGTAAGTATCAGATAACAAATATCATTATATAGAAATCTTTAAAAAAATTTGCAGTTAAAAATAATGTGCGATTCTTGATCTTTTACAATTTTTACGATATATGAAGACATGACCATTGTAAAAATAATCATATGAAATAACTATAATATGAAAATACGAAGACTCCTACATCACTCATGACGATGATCTTGTCCGCAGCCTGCAGATACTGGAGTTGATGGGTCACCAGAATACGTGTCTTCCCTTTCAGTAGCTCACAGATACATCTGAAATAGAAAATAAACAAATAAACAAAATTAATAAAACCAGGATATAAACTAAGCCAAAAGCAATGGTCGTATGATGTCAAGAAAATATATCACACAAATGAAATGGATGGAAATCGATCGTAAACATAGGATATTTAAATAAAAAGTATGGTCCCTCTTTTCCCCTTGTATCTGATAATCTTCTTTCAAACATTAGCATTCAGTACATTTAATCATTGAAGAAACGTGATGGCGAGCACTGTTCACGAGGTTACGCTAAATCTTCTCAAGTGATATTTAGCGCCAGCTTGAAATCAACATTACGATGAATGTCTTAACTTCGCATAGATATAATAACAAAGTTTGATATCCTAGAAAAGTATTTATTTTTCCCTCGGAAAAAAAATACTCACGATATTGTTCACCTGTAAGGTGATTTATCAAAACAAGAAATAACAGTTTTAAAACAATCAACTTGACAACTTCCTAAAAAAATACTCGATTTGGTTTTATAATTCTTGACTGACAACAAAGACCAATGATAAAAACGATCACCTACTTCTTAAATATATGGTTTCCAACCTTCGTATCCACTGCGCTCAATGGATCGTCCAGCAAGTATATATCGCGATCATTGTACACTGCTCTGTAGACAAATAAATAAGATTATATGGTCCTGGTCAATGTCAAATTACGCAATTATTGGAAAAAATTACATAAAATTACGTTTCATTCATTTACCTCCGTTGATAAAAAGAGGAACGAATTTCATCTTGCATTTATTTTATAATATTGTATATTAAAATCTCGGGAAAAAAACCCTGACAAATCTTATTACAATTTGTATCGTAAATTAATCATGACTCCTTAAGCTAATGTCGTCTTTTAACTTTTTCATCAAACTCTTGTTTGTTCAATTCACCTGGCCAGTGTGATCCTTGCTTTCTGTCCTCCACTCAACAAGAGCCCTCTCTCTCCGACCAGAGTCCTGTCTCCGTACGGCATCCTCGACACGTCCTGCAGAAATATTACAAGACGAACACTGAGGAAACTTTTCTTAAAACTAAGTTGGGTAAACATTAGTTCCATCTTGCCCCTGCATTGCCTCCAATAGACATGATAAAGTGAAGATACCCTCGAATAGTTTTCAACTAATGTCCAACCTCCAATTGATTTTTCACGGGTTGCCAATGTTTTGTGCGGACTAAACGCCTTGGACGAGTCCCTTGTGCCAAACTAATGGAGACTTTTTCGGACCATATCCTACATATACATCCTTTAGGAGGGTATAACAAAGTACTTTTAAGTTCATTCTGCTGGTTAGCCTTTAAACAACATATATACGGGATGACACTGTGACGTTTGTAACGTTTTAAATGAAGACAAAATTTAGTATTATACATTATATTCCTAGGTCATGCCCAAATAATATACGTCCAAATATGTCCTAAAGTACCCATAACGTCAATGCCTTGTTGGTTTGATTTTTAGAGAATGAGATCTAAATTGAAAACTAAAATTGTCAAAATATCATTATACGTCGTCTATATGCTCTGTTTATTAAATTTATGACTTTTCATGAACTCATTATACATGTGAATATCAAAAATGAGCAATTCGCTTTGTTGTTCATCATTTAATCATTTTATTATCAGGGGAAATAGAATCATTAAACCCCTTTAGCTAAATAATGTAAACATTTATGCTTTTCTTAGCCTTTCGATCGATTAGAAGATAAAAGTAGTTTGTTTATAGTTTAGGTTCATACAGTCATTTAAGGGCCACAGATTTATCAAATCCTCGACTTATATTATTTTCGTTCGCAGTAACTGTACAAAACATATCTCCTTTTCAGACGGATTGGCAAGATACGCGATTTCCTAGTCAAGTCAATAGATTTATAGATAACAAAAAGGTAACTTGGATAAGAAAGAGGAAAGAAAGGAATTATAACACATACCTTAGAAAGTGCACATGCATGTACGACATCCTCGTATCTAGTCTGGTCGAGCGGATCACCAAAGAGAATGTTCTGGCGCACTGTTCCTGAGAATGTCCACGGCTGTTGGGCAGAATAGGATAACGAGTCCGACATTGTTATCTCCCCTTGGTCAAAGGGAAGTTCTCCCAGAAGAACAGACAACAAGGACGACTGAAAAATAGATTAATGTGATGAAAATTGAGAAATAGGGTATGAATGTTAAACGCACTAGTGCACACCAATATTTCGTTAACACAACGAATGCACAGATTCTGCATATCTCTCGACATTATTCAAGATCCTCACTCATGTAATCTACCTCGTAAGTTATTTAACGAATATTTACGTATTCAGGTAGTAAAGTTGATTTTTAAAGACCGGAAGTATTTAATGTTACGCTACAATAAATCCGCATGAACTACGATATCGGAAATATTAAGATTTTGCTCATAACCAAAAAAGCGGAAACGGCAGCCGCTTTGGTCAATCTAAAAGCAATGCCAATGCTGTGTTATTAAAACGGTTTATTTACAACATTGCTTTCATAAAACATAATTTATTCTTTGGTCTCAGTTCAGAGTTTAGGAAAATTCAATAGCTGCATATAATAATAGTTCAGCCGCGTTTAACTGTCTTTGAGATATCCGTTTTGTGCGCAGCTAAACTTAGATTTTGTATATGTCCAAGCCGACAGCGGCTGTCTAAATTTTTTCATCGTTGACAGCAGGTCAATTGTAAAGAATTTTAAGTATTTCATTGCATCGATAGAAAGGTTAAGTGAATGCATAAGTCCTCTTAAACCTTGAAATAGCCAATTTAAACCGAAAAACCGTGCACTAGTGCCTTTAAGTTGGAAGTTGTAAAGTCTTTTCGCTGTTCTCAGATTAAATTCTTGTGTCATGAAAAATCCATGTTTAGTATCCATATGGATATCAAGACAGTCGTCTAGTAAACGCACAAGAGATACTAAATATTTTTAACATGAAGAAACGTGGATGAAGAGGCTCACCTTGCCCGACCCAACAGTCCCAACCACAGCTACAAGATCTCCCTGTGAATGAAAACATGATAATACTGATTATGTAAACTTAATTATTTTCAGAAATGTATTTTAAGTTGCTAGAAAGGTTATTAAGATTAAATCAAGAATTATGATCTATTAATAATAATACTAGTAAATATTTTTATCTTTCTGAATATTACGATCACACGAAATAAAATGAATGCTTCAACATATACTAGTAACAAACATTGAGGGATATTTGTGAACTTGAAACTATTCAAAATGATAGATTTATTCGTTGCCTCTCTGATTTAATAAAGATATAATTCATATCTTTTTTTTATCAGTATGAAATTAAAAGATGATAAATGTACGAAATATTACCCTTTTTACTGTGAATGAGATATCACTCAGCGAGAAATGAGTCGTATCGATCTGAAGCAAAAAATACAAAAACAGATTGTTCAAAAGTTAAATCCTTTCTCAAAATCAAAATCACACAATCAATGAGTATGTACCACATATAAAAAGGGCCAAAATAAGACTTACAATTTTGAATTTGAATTTTTAAAATAATTTATGCTCGTATTTCAACGTGAATCTCAATCTCAGGATGAAATACTGAAAACACGGGCCGGTCATGTCATGATAAAGATTAGATTGTGACCGGACTATACTAAAATATCCTGGACCACGATGGAACTAACAGCTGAGATAGCAACGTTCCAAAATATGTCTGAAAAAGTTGAATTGAATATTCTTATACTAACTTCAATGGAGCATACGGAACATTTTGCTAATGTAAAATCTTTAAAAGTTGCCGTGCAAATATGAAGCTTGATGAGATATAATACCTGTGATCGGAATTCACGAAATCCGTTTATTGGATTGACACACAAGAAGCATCCGAATCCTCCAAAATTCCCAAAAGTAAATCCCGTAAAAAACTACCAATCTTACCAATGACGTCTTCTCGTCCGAGCCGGAAGGACCTTTCCTGTTGGTTGATTCCCACGAAGCTGACATGTTGGATACACTTAACGACAAATCATTTTTATCCTTTGATTCCCGTTTTATCGTTTTATCTGACGTATTGTTGGGTGCTTCCTTGTCAATGACCAAGAATTTCTGAGGAATGAACAAAATAATGGATTTATATGCAGCACAGTCAAACGATCGATTAAAATGCATCTATATCATGAAGCATGAAAATAACCACCATAACGTTTTGGCTATGCCCGTAATTGTGACAAAATTCAAAAGAATTAAGAAATAAAAGACAAGTGAAATACAAAATATAACGTATCTTAGCTTAAGTAACTAAAAACTAAAACTGAAGAACTGCTGAAATATTGCTTTAGTAAATTCGTTTTGCAAAATAGTTTCGATGTGTTGACACTGTCAATCGAAACCACTCTCTAGAGGGCGATGCAGATGCCTATGAAAACCTACTACCGGCATCTTTCCAGTTTAGTTACTAATTTTAATTTAAATTATCTGATCAAAGGTCTGTCGTTAGCAACATTACTTTCATTGATATTATGAGTAAATTTTGTACTACAAAAATGTTCAGATGAGTTCTACGCGTGTCTTAACCTTTATATGACACTTAACTCACCTGAACTCTGGAGAGCGACGCAGATGCCTGGAAGGCTGTCTCTATGCCGCTGTAGAGGAATATGAAGACGAGATGCCTCATCATCTGTAGCCAGCCGAGAGACATGAAGATATTGCGGAGAGGCAAGGGGGGATAACCCGCCAACCAGTGCCCAAAAAATATCATCATGCCCATCAACCTTGCAGAGGTTTCAGAAGCTGATGCTATCAGAGACTGCAGCATGAAGGCCATTTTCAGGAACCGGATTTCTTTGCTGAGAACATATTATACAATTTGAATTTATTTTAGATTTTTTATACAAAGATATTAGCATATGTTAATGTACCGTTCAAATGACCGTATCTACGCTAAGACTGGAATTGATATAACATCGTAAAATATTATGTTCCCGAGAAGGAATACACAAATGAATTGCTAAATTTTGTCAACTGAATTACTGCCCTGGCGGTAAGAAAGAAAAAGAAAAGTCATTAATTTCTGAGTAAGCTTGAATGGTCCCCTAAATGGTCACTAAATCTCTGCGGTATCGAGCGTAATCTTCCCATTACTTTCTTGGTGAGGTGATGGGTTGATGGTCTGCGAGAGTTATCTGCTTTAAATCTCTCAGAGTTATCTCCCCTCACTTTTTGAGTGAGTTGATGAGTTTACTGAACGGTTTCTTATTATCTGCGAGAGTTACCGGCTCCTTACTCTCTGAAAGTTATCTGCCCTTACTTTCTGAGTGAGTTGATGAGTATACTGAAGGGTTTCTCCCAGCAGTACATCTTGATGACTCTCATTCCAGACAGAATCTCTGTCATCAGGTGGATCCGCTTGTCAGACCAACTCCCGATCTTCAGTCTTGGTAATAAATCATGAATTCAATTAGATAGACTAACGATTGTTTGGGCATACACTGTGCCATTGACATTATAAAACAGGTTAAGAGCAAATAGTCATGACCCTAAAGAAATGTGCGATTTTAAGAATATTCTGTAAATAAGAAAAGGTTTTCTAGATAGCTTTTTCTGTCATTACCACCTGATGAATGAGAAAACATAATAATATGCATCAAAAAGATGAGAATTTCACAATAAAAAGTTGTTATCAACAAAATATTTTCTTTCTAATTTACATCACTTCTAAATGTCCTCAAAAGATTTGAGAATATTCCGTACTGTGAAGAAGACGTTTTGGAGTCTATGATCACGAGCAAATCATCTGTATTAGAGAAACAAAAGATGATTCACATAACTTAATGTTTAGCAAAGAAAGCATATTCCGAATTGCGAGCAAACATTATGTATTTACACAATGTTGGAAGTTATTATTCAAAAGATCGTAAAATGAAGTTACAAAAATCAAGCATTGGGCAAAGGCTTCGCTTCATAATGATTGGTTTGTGAAAGATATTCAGGTAAATTCTCTTACCGTAGTTTTCCAAATATACGACCTGAAAGAACCTGTCCTGGCAGAACAACGGCGATAAACGGAAATCCAAACACACAAGACAACCCAACCATTCTATACACAAGATATAAACAGGCAACGATGGCGAGAGGAGAGATCCATAGATAGTGTAGAGTTTCAACCGTCTGTAAGAAAAGAAAAAAATCCTTTCAGTGGACGTTCCCTTGTTGAAATAAAGAAACAGTTTTTATTATATTTCGAATGGTGAAATATGCCGTTTACCCGTATTTTCACTGAGTGAAATAAAAATGGTATTCTACTCAGTGAAATGATGCAACAATCATATGACGTCGTCTGTGACGTCATGAAACAATTGAATGACGTGATGCAACGGCCGCACTAGCGAAGCGATTTAGCTTCTCCATCCATATAGTATATCTCATGTATATCTCATCTCGTGAAGTAGATAATCATATATTTACACTCGTGGCTACGCCACTCGTGAAAATATAAATTTCTACTTCACTCGATAAGATATCAATGTTATTCGACGAGAAATGTCAAATATCCTCTATCCATATCTGCATACTAAGTAGAATGTCTTGATTGAAATTAAATTTGCACAACAAAATTCATAACGCATCAACATATAGAGACTAAAATGAATGCATGTAAAGGCGTATCACTTAAATGAATGCATATCAAGGTGTTTTACTTAAATGAATGCATATCAAGGTGTATCACTTAAATGAATGCATATTCGGGGTGTATCACTTACATCATTGCATATCAAGATGTATAAAAAATGGCCACTGTCTTAAAGGGTCAGTAGAAGAACTTACAGTTATTAACATCTCTATATCAGTAGACAGGTGATTCACTATGGTCCCGGTTGTCGTCTTGGCGAAACCTCTACTTGACAGTGTCAGAATCTGATGGAGATCAACATGTATAAAAAAAATTATAATGTTTGTTGTTAATATCATATCTAAATCATATTCTCCTTGTACAATGGCGTTCACTAAAGATAAGGTTTATCTACAATTGTCCCCATTTGATTCTTGCTTTAGAAAATGTTTAAGCGAAATTCATTATAGTCTAACTCTTTCAGTACCACAAAGATGTCAGAGTGACCAATATGCAAGATGTTATACAGCCAGCTGTTTCGGTCTTTCGGACCTCATCAGCATGGTGCGTGTGGATCATGGTTGGACTCTTAGCAATACAACGTCATCAACGAAGCAAAGCAATTTAAGAAAGTCCCACTCATTTGCATAGAGTGCTCAAATCGTATTTCTACGGTGGGCAAATGAGTGTACCATGTTTGAGTGCTCAATCAGGCCATATTAATGGTTTGAGAGCTTACACATATATGTATATGTATGTTACATTTTCGTCAAAAATGATTTCTCGAATGGTATCAAATCCTAATCAAGGATTACCACTGCCTATTTTGGTCACTCTGACATCTTTGTGTTACTGAAATATAAATATAGGCCTAAGCCTTTACTGAGTTCACAAATTTAGACGGACATCGCCATGACGTCAGTAAACATGATCCCCATATCCCTTTCAAACCACCTGTATCTTTAATAAGTATAAATGTTCAAATAATTACAACATAAATGAATGTGATGACCATATGTTGAGGAAAGAGGGATTTTTTGATTACCTGAGATCTTCCCCTTCCGAACTCTTTTGGAGGGTTTACCCTCTTAGTATTGTTTGAGGCTCTATCTGTTGTTTCATTGAACATACCATAGCCCTAACAAGTGAGGGCTGTAAAAGCAGATTTTAGATCAAAGCTAGATAGATTAGCCTTTAGAGTGAATTGTCCACCTACCTTCTTATAAATTAACCCAGCCAGGGCAGTTCTCATCCTCATCCCCACTCGTTGCATCAGATAGAAGTATATTGGGTTCAGCACCGACTGGGTGAGAGCACTGACTCCCAGACCCGCTCCGTATACGTACGCTTCAGTACTCGATATGTCTGAGCCTTCTGAGAAATACCTCAACAACTGACCGATAAAAAGGGGTTGAACTAGCTTGATGCTTTCCTGGAATTCGGAACAAGTATAACAAGACCATTTGAATATATCAATTTAGAAAAAAATGAATGTTGATTTTTCAAGTGGAGGTTACGTAGTCGTGAATGAAATATTACGAGTATTTCTCTTAGGGAGAAATGCATACAAACATTCAAAGATTCATATAAAGTTTCACTCACATTCAAGTATAGAATTTTTTATTTAAAAAAGAAGGAATATTATATTGAGCAGTGTCATACAGTGAAAACCGATCTCTTACTTTATCATATTTATCATATGTTTATACGATAAGGGACAAAATGTCTCCTTTTAGCCGATTTGGCCCTTCGGCCCTGAAGAGCTACTAAAACTTGAATAAATCTCAATTATTTAAAGGAACATTGCAATAGTTTTAAATTCAATTGCACACCATCTTGCAATTGAGATAGAAAATGAGGTCTTTATTAACTTCACACACAACAATATGATTATAAATTTGTAACAATTAAAACCCAAATTGGTAATGTGTTGAAAGGAACGTACGGATAATAAGATGATAATACCGGGAGGGATCCAGAGTCCTTTAAAGGCCAACAGAACTGTCAGGAACAAACCCGAGTTATCCTTTCTGTTCCTTTCATTCCACACCCTGAAACATTGTCAATATCATATCAGTAGATAAAAAACATGAAAAACAAAGCCTATTTGTGATGACATGTCACAGATATTGAATATCAAGTTAATAACATGCAATAAATCAATACTCACTCTTCAAAGGGGCAGTCACGCGTTTTTATGGATTTTTTTCTACAACTCTTCAAATTAGTTTATGGCAAATGTACATGTATTATCTTTAGTAGGTCATATAGGTTGTGATTCAACAATTTTATCCGTACGTATAGTTACAAGTAGTCATTAAGAACATTCGCTCACTGGTTAGATGTGCTCTTCGAATTTACAGAACCACTGGTTAAGAATATAATTTTTGTTTATAGTTTGCTGCTAATTGACCCAAAATAGACATGAAATATGGCTCATTTGAATGCTTATCATCACTTCATTATGATGACATTGAACACTTAATCATTAGTGTTTTAAAACTCCTGTCGCTACATTAGTTTGCACAAAGGACGATGCAAATTGTCCATGGCATTCTCAAATTTGAGGCATTCTGACATTACTGATTTCTGAGCCGGAGCAGAGAGAAGCTGTAGAGGGCCTTTACCGGGACAACGATACCAATTGTACACCAATTGTAAATAGCTAAGGCCTTTTATGATTTTTTTTTGGGTACTCTATTATACCTCTTTGATGGCCTTATAGTGTGACAGAGAATTAGTAAATGAGTGAGTTGGGGTTTAAAGCCGCTTTCAAGATTATTTCACTTATATCGCAGCTGCTAGTATTATTGCACGGAGAAAGCCCGCAACACCAATGTGGCTATGCATTGCGGTAAAACCTGCAAGCATCGGCTGGAACTAGTTGGAACTAGCGAACTATGGGCGGTACTGCGCTGAAACTCAGTGTAGCATTGCACCCAAACCTGACTGCGTCTACTGCAGACAATGTTTCCGAGCCCCAGGCGGGATTTGAACCACGGACCTTACCACGGCGCTGTCCCGCTCCCGACAGGGAATTAGAGAATTGTGTAATATGTAAATATTCAAGTTCTTCATCTAACCTAGATAGTTGACTCTCTCCAATTCTTGCTTCATCCTGTCTGGGTACCCGGTAGATATCCGTTGCTTCGAGTCTCCTCTTGTACCCCACCCGGAACAGCGGGTTGAGCCACCTGGTACAGTCAATTCAACGGGTCAGAAATCTACTTTTTAGTTTTTCAAAGAAGAAGCCACAAAGAAAATCGTACAGAGTATTTTATAAAAGTTGTCATAATCGGTAGAAACGAGTGCTGAGCTAACTGTCCTATACAGACTGTAGTAATTGTCTTATTGATATTTTAACCTCAACATATCCTCTTGATGTACTCATTTAAATGAGGCTCTTTTCTAAAATTTTATTATCAGAGACTAAACATAAGTATATCAAACTACCGATATCAAAGTTAAGTGAATTTGTAACATAGTAGAACATCAACACAGCATAAACTTTAGTCGTCGATCATCAACTAGCCACTGATACCGGGGTCGTTAGTTAATAGAAGGAACGACAAATCGCGGAAAATAACCTAAATTGTAACATTGTAATATTTGGAATAACGGGCGCCGAACGACGGGCGTTAAATGTCAGATTAGTTGAAAAGCGTTCATTTGTAGCTACTAACGATGACGATGTTCACTAGATACATTAGTAAAATAAGAACTATTGGCCCTAGAATTTACTCTAAATCGAATATAAGATAACCAGAGGTACTCACCAAAACGTGATCTTGGACAAAACCGAAGCTTTGTCGAACGGGCACGGGTTGTTGTTGTTTGACCCCATTCCTGCCTTGCCTCATCAACAGTTTAAGACAACTGCCTCAAACATGCCCTGAATTATGTAGTGAAAAGCGAATCTAAATAAACAACATAAGACAAAAAGAAATTCAAGAATACAAAAGTCAATGAGTAATGTTATCGATATAAATGACTGGGGTATTCTTGACCTGCGAGCACACGACAACATGAGATCTGTATATACCAGCACACAAACAATGTGCTATAGGTTATATAGTGATGTTTTGATACTATGTAAACAAACGTTTAATTATTTTTAAAGCATATACTTAGCTTTAATAACTTGATAATTGATGTGTCGTTTAACAAAATGTTTCGCCCGAGGCAATTACTCAGGACGTGAAATTAACGATAATGTATAAGTCGATACCTATATATTTAGCACTTTAACTTTGGATTAACGGTTACAGACATGTATTGTTTTGAAAATAGGGGATAATCCGGATTATGCGGATGAGTGAGCATGAAAAAAAGACTTGACGCTCTTAGGATTGTTTATTACATGTTTATTTCAATTCTATCTGGTGCAACGAGTGAAAATGTGGAATAGGCAATGTTAATTGTCAAGCAAGATAACCTTGCAAACAATAGTTCCTAAATGTTGTAACTTGTAATATTAATAATGATAAAACAATGTTTTAATTACTATATCAGGCTAATACAGAAGAAGACGAAGAAGATCTTTTTTCACTTGTCACATGCTATACATATAATATTGCCACTTAAAGAAAGGCTAAAACATAGCATTCAGACATATGGCTTATGAGACATGAATTACTTAAAATGCATAACAAATTTATAATAGTTATGGCACATCACATTTCAAATCACATCTGAACTGTATACCCATTAATAGTAAATACCAAGTCCTTCGTAAACACAGTACTTGATATCGGTTGAATCGGTTGATGGAGTCTTGAATGAAGCTGATAGCTAAATGAATTCGATTTGCAAAATGTTTCTTAAAGGCATTCGCGCACAGCAATATTGCGTAAACACAACAAAAGCACAGTTACAACATATTTGTCGATATTACGATATTCCCTCGAATTATCTACTTCGTTAGTTATTTAGAAAATATGTACATATTCAGGTGATAAAGTTTATTCCAAAAGACCGGAAATATGTAATGCAACATTTAATTAAATCGCATGAACTACGTCATCGGAAAATGTGAATTTTGCTTATGAGCAGAAAAGCAATAACAGCGAATTAAATAACACTGGTAATACTGTTATTTAATCGGTTAATTTACAAGATGCTTTGATAAGTACATTGCATTATTTGGTCTCTGTTAAAAGTTTAGGTACATTCAAAAGTGCAAACATTACTATTCCAGCCGTTTAAATGTCTATCATTTCTCCGTTTTGTGCACAACTGACCATAAATATTTTATGTCCTACAGACGACATTTTCATTGTTGATTGCAGATCAAGTATGAAGAATCATTAAATACTTCATTGCATCGATAGAAAGCTAAAGTGAATGCCTATGTCTTCAAATGTCTTAAATAACCAATATGAATCGAAAATTCGAGCTATAGTGCCTTTAAGGGTATCTTCCTTCAACACATAATCTCAGTACAACAGAAAGTGTAAAGGCACACGTTAGGCAAAATATACTTATTTTCGTTAAGAATCAATCTTACTAAGATGATATTCGAATGTAATTAGATTCTGGATTCCTGATAAAAAAACGAAAGTAGAGGGTAAAAAACGAAAGTAGAGGGTTCTTTCTTGCGTTAGTTTATTGTTAGTTCAAAATGGCAGATCTTCAGAGGATGAAGCCAGGAAAGTCTCACATCCAGTGGAGTTGCCACCAGTTAGTGCTTTTGGCGCTTCCCAAGTGGTTCCTTGTTGTATACGTGCAGCAATTTTAATAAATGGGTATTGAATTCAGTGTATCGCTAAGGGGTGCATTTAGGGTGTTGTAAATAGGTGCGCCATAGTCTAAATTAGACCTTGTAAGGGGAGATATAGGGATGGATTTGGGTTTACTTTCTTAAGATGCTCTGTGAAAAATGTTCTCATGTTTACAATATGAAGTATGACCTGCAACAATCATATTTGGATGAAGAAAGTGTACACCCTGATGGTGTTTTTATCTTCTGTTTCTTGGCCAATCTTTTTATTAACAAAGAGAATTTTTTAAATTGCTCTTGAATTTAACCATATTAGAAGGGCACCTTGTAATTCACTGACAAACAGAGCTTTAGAATAAGTAAAGAAGATATATCTTGTACAAAATTGATATTATATCGTCACGATGTTAATCTAAAGTTGTATACTTAATATTTTTCTAATCCATTGATAGATAAACTTGCACATCTTTACCTTCAAAGTTATTTGCAGTGTGTGAATGCAGCGTTGTTCTTTTGTCACAAAATGGTTTTAAAAACAGTATTTTCTATTTCTGAAGCTGGTAGTCATAAATGCTTAGCGTATCCTGATATCATTTGAAGCTGGTAGTCAATAATGCTTAGCGTATCCTGAGATGATTTGAATCTGGTAGTCAATAGTGCTAGGCGTATCCTGAGATGATTTGAAGCTGATAGTCAATTGTGCTTGGCAGATCCTGAGATGATTGGAAGCTGGTAGTCTATAGTGTTTGGCATATCCTGAGATGAGTTGAAGCTGGTAGTCAAAAGTGCTTGGCGTATTCTGAGATCATTTGAAGCTGGTAGTCAAAAGTGCTTGGCGTATCCTGAGATCATTTGAAGCTGGAAGTCAATAATGCTTAGCGTATCCTGAGATGATTGGAAGCTACATGTAGTAGTCAATAATGCTTTGCGTATCCTGAGATCATTTGAAGCTGGTAGTCAATAACGCTTAGCGTATCCTGAGATGATTGGAAGCTGGTAGTCAACAAAGCTTAGCGTATCCTGAGATGATTTGAATCTGGTAGTCAATAGTGCTTGGCGTATCCTGAGATGATGTGAAGCTGGTAGTCAATAATGCTTGGCGTATCCTGAGATGATTGGAAGCTGATAGTCAATAGTGCTTGGCATATCCTGAGATGATTTGAAGCTGGTAGTCAAAAGTGTTCGGCGTATCCTGAGATGATTTCAAAAAGAGCTGCCAACGGAGAGAGAAACTTTGATTGGTCCGTCATGAGGTGTAGAGTTTCATTACATTTGTTTGCAATTTGTCGAATTGCAACTCTTTTTTACGTCATCTTCAAGTTCTCACGCACCTTTACTTTTCAGTAATAAAGAGTTGCATTTTGCATCACCTTTTCGAACATTAAATGCATGTTTTAGGTGAATAAATTGATAAAACATTCCAAGTTATTTTAAAGAATGGAGAGATACTCGGACAGTAAGAATCTTCTGGTTATCATTTTAATTATCGAAGTACACGCTGTGGTATACATCAAGTAGATGGTTGGCAAGCTTTCTCTGGGTTCTATGAAGCAATTCTTGTTGTATGGTCCAATCTTAATCCTTGGTGTGATTGTTGTTTTTGAAGCCCGTATTTCGGTGACCTAACTGTCTGCTGTTGCCTTAGGTATGAGGTACTGATTTCGATCCATTGAACTACCTTGTTTTCCTTGGCTATATCTCTTTGTGGATCGAGATTGGTGTCCACCCTTTCTGTTTGATCCATCTGTTGATTGTTTTGGGGATGTGTCCCTGATGCCCAGGGGTCGTTTCTTTTGTTTGTGGTTGTTGAGAGGGGGTTGGTTGGTATCCTCTTGGACTCGCAAGTCTATTGCCTCCTTTGCATCAAATGGGGGAGATGCCTCAGAGGGGGTACAGCGAGAGGTTGAGTATTGCAGGTGACTGCATGTTGATGAATTCCCGGGGGTACTGGAGGTTGCAGGGGTGGCAGACCTGGGACGCTTTGGTGCAGGCGGTTTGACCGGAAATGTTTGTAAACGTTTATTCACTTCTTCTTCGTGGATGCGTTCGGATAAATGACAAGTATCAGTGAACGTTTTTCAAACTTGTTACACATATCGAAGCAATTGACAATAAAAAAAAATAATACATAGGCTGAATATCGTAATATTCACACAACACGGGTTTGTGTGCTATATTTTAATTTATGTTCGATTCTTATTAGAGACTAAAAGCGGAACTTGGAAAGGCATTACACAATATTTCATTTTTTCTAAATTAATCGTTATCTTTTTCCTAATATCCCCACATAACAGTCCTCTTGCCTTCCGGACGCTTAGACTGCGGACGTCAGGCTAGCACTCGCTTTACGCTTTAACTTCATTAATCAACTACGCTAGGGTGGGCACCATTGCTCAACTGATTAGCGTACTCATCTCTTTTGTCTTATTGGAATTTTGACCTATTTGAAATCCCCCTATATGGAAGAGAACTGGAAAAGGCGCAATTGATTATCTAATGAAAGAGCCAGCAACTCTACTGTTGCTCAGCCAGCCCTTACACATTCTTACCCAAGCGGGCACATGCCGGTATTAAAGTTTTCATAATGGTCACGAGAATTACAGTTTTTCTAAAAATAACTAGAGGTCTGATTGGCTGACAGAACTATTCATTCGTTCATTGAGTCGAGCGTACCCGTGTCACAGAGACTTCAAAACAAACACTGATTTTAATTTCGTATGTCAATGTAAAATGTTTTATATGGTTTGTTTTAATATTTCGTTCATCTAGGATTGCCTTGCTTAATGTATGATCCACAAACATGTAGTTAATTGCAGAGACTACATTTAACTGCGCCATGACATAATCGTTGTTCGTCGCGCATGAATACAAAGACCCGAGTTTACTTGCAACTCGCCTTCACGAAGTTATTTTCCAAAAGTACCGTAAATATTCTTAGATTTGACTTGGGTAAGAAAAAGAATAACCAACTCGAAGCTCGGAATTACGGTTTATCTGTCCCTTGTGAATTATTGTGATAAATTCCTATCGCGGGCATAGTTCACAAACAAAGCCTCTGACACGGTTTTGATCCATTACATCTTAAACAGTAAAGGAAATTGTTTCATGTATCGCAAAGAACGATGGAATGTTCCAGAATCAACTAGGTTACTTAAGAAATGAATTTCATCATATGGTTGTCCACACGGTTATAACCTGTTTGAAACTTGTAAGATAAACTTGTATACACCCCATGGAGCGGTTATCAGGTTCGATATCTAGGTCATTATTTCGGATAACCAACCCATGGTCGGTTATCTGATAACCGACCATGGGTTGGTTATCAAGCGAGTCGCTTTCTCCCTGAATGGAGGCCTCGGGCCGATATGGCAAAAGATGCTCGGCTTCGCCTCGTATCTTTAGCCATATCGTCCCTCGGTAATTTTCCCCTCGCTGAAGCGGTTACAAACATAACCTACACCTCGACGTGACAGGTTTGTCCAAATAAAAAACAAAAAAATGGATCAGCAGTTTATTTGGCCATGTTAAACGTACAGTTTACGAAATTGTATTTGGCAACTTGGTCATCTTGGTCCATGTTAGTGAGGGGCGACATGACGGCCGCAGCGACAGTGGTGGCCGTGGCGGCAGCAGATGTGGCGTTGATCGTCGGGTCATCTTTAGGACGTTTCAGATTGAGTAAGTCCGAGACTTCCATCTTCATTGTGTCATTGCTTCGTTTGTAGGATCGGACGCCTGCGAGATAAAAAAATAAAGGATAAAGATACGAGTGCAATTCACTGTAAATGGGGACTATTTTTGGAAATACCCTTACCTTTATAAACTTATTCACAATTCAAAATACTCAAATGTGTAACTTGGGTAAATTCCTCGTTAACGCACAGAATATTAATTATGTAACGTAAAATTAATTTAATAATTTCTTTACATTCTCCTTTGTTTTTAATTTTTCTTTTGTATTTTTGTAACGCTGAAAATCGCCAGAAAATGCCGTCTGATTAAATGTAACATTTTAAGTAATAAGAGACTTGGAATGGTTATTGAATGTCATTTTATCAAACATAATATATGTCAATATACTTAGTTCTAAGTATTAAAATCACAATTCATAGAAATAATGGGAGACATACCTCGGTAAGGTCATTTTCCACAGTTTCTTTCAGAATCGAGGGAATTGTGTCTTGTCCACAGCTCAATGGAGTGTCACATCGTTGTGAAGCTTCAATTAAAGTCATAGTCTCATTTTTGTAAGGCAACTAAACTGAACTAATTATTCTTCACGAACAAAATCTGATCACTAACACAAATATTTGCTGTCGCGTTTGCAAAGATTTTCATTTTTATGCCCGTTTTACAATTTTGGATGAAGTAGCTTATTGGCGTAAGCCGTTTCAGACCGATGAGGTACCGAATCAAGTGCAATCCCATCGCGAATGCGAAACACCGGAAATCTAGAAATTGTAGCGCCGATATTTATGACAGACGCATTCTTCATTGAGATAACCACCTTTTTGTTATTTCACTATTTGAAAAAGGGTAAGCTATTAGCTCTTTAAATTGGATATTCAGCTGGGAAATTTTATGTGTTCTTCGTCACGGCCTTGGCGAAATGACGTGGTAAGGACTAACGCTCGCAAAACACGTAATATTAGGGTAGGGTAGGGTAGTTTGAACTTAATTATTGAGGGCTAGAATGCCTGCAGAGTTCTGAAAATTGTTGCAAACGTCAGGGGAAAGATTTCTGTGAGTGGTGAACTATTTGTCCGGCATGCATTACAATTTGCCTTGCAAAAATGAGACAATGACTTTAAAACATCTTCTTCTCCATCCGTACTTATAACGAATCCCTCCTGAATTTTCGATGGTGAAACAGAATAATCCTCGTCACAAGACATGGCTGTCGATATGTGAGAAAAACAAGTTTGCTCTCCTAATAACCAGAAAATGCACGTGCTTTTCATGGACATTGTAGTGTGCGCGCGACGTGTCTATTGTCCAGGAACAGAAGACCAACTCTAATTTTTGTGTTTAAAGACCCTCAATCAGAGTGTGAACAATTTAGATATTTTAAAAAGTATTTTTAACGTATTCTTTGTACATCTAGCAAACTATTGTTACAAACTCCTCCAAAAATGGAACATTATGCATGAAATTAAGGACAATAAACGAAGCGCTTTAAATAAAATGGGGCGTGTTATTGCGACGTTGCGTGGCTGTCTGTGGGAAGCGAAGCACTATTTTCACGTGCGTTGACATAGCAACGGTGCAATTGACAACCAAAACCATGAATGAACTCGTAAGAATAGTAACACTGGCTTAGGACTAAAAACCAAATGAAATAATCGCAAATTTATCACGTATGTCGTTTATATTCTTCATATCACATCGGATACACCAAATTATTTTCAAAGACATAGGTTAACTAAATATTTAATTTTAGCAATCATATTGAAATAAATTCAGACTTTGTGATGTAAACGATATGCTGCATTCTGATTGGATCAGACATGGTCATGTGATCGGTATACATTTCAATGAACCCAAAGTTGAGGGTTATACAAAATAACCTTCAGTAAATGCAGGTTATACGATATCGTGCCGGAACTATTTTCTAAAGTGACAGCTGACAGCTGATAGCCAAAACACGCTGTACTGTCACCTAGATTCTGGACAGTATAAATACGCGAGTGTTATTTGTTAACTTTGATCTATTTAAATTAAACTTTACATTTTCCACTTTTTTCCAAAAATATAATCATTGTTAGTTTTTTGATACACAAAATGTATTATTTGTAGAATAAAAAAGTGTCATTTTTACCGAGTCTTTGGAACTATTTTGTTTATGCGTCTGAATACGGGTAGAGATCCGTCTTGGTGTAACCGGTACGTAGGTCAGTGCGACAAGCAGCTATAGAATTGCATTTCGAATGCATTTTCGCTTTAAATACAACGTTTGAATTTATAAGAAATGAATTTCATCATATAGTTGTCCACACGGTTATAACCTGTTTGAAACTTGTAAGATAAACTTTTGTATAACCGGCGTCGCAAGCTTGCCGGTTATACAAGTTTATCTTACAAGTTTCAAACAGGTTATAACCGTGTGGACAACCATATGATGAAATTCATTTCTTAATTACATATTATAATTCTGCATCAGAAACATACAAGATATATTTCGATTGTTAGAAAATATGTTTTCACATGATTGCTGTCATCTAGCGATTACGTCTCCTAACACACACTTAAACTTTGCATTGCTGAAGTTGACATATTTTTCTTTTACCATGATTGTTGGCTAACGATACATTCTACATGGGATAAACAAGGAAGAGAGCTTAAATTTACACAAAACACACATCTACTTTTTCCTTGATCTAAAATTTAGTTTTTGGTATCAGAAAACTGGTGAATAATAATTATTTTCCTACTTAACTATTTAGTTGGATACACGAAATAGTTTGACAGGAATGTAAAGATGACGTTGGATCTTTCATATCTATTTTGTTCTTTATTGTTATTCGTTTATTTTTTTCATATAGTGCGTGTGATTAGGAGTATGTAAATGAATTTCAACTTATATACCAATGAGAATACCAATGAATGAATCTGTTGTCCTGTTAAGAAATGAATTTCATCATATGGTTGTCCACACGGTTATAACCTGTTTGAAACTTGTAAGATAAACTTGTATAACCGGCAAGCTTGCGACGCCGGTTATACAAAAGTTTATCTTACAAGTTTCAAACAGGTTATAACCGTGTGGACAACCATATGATGAAATTCATTTCTTATAAATTCAAACGTTGTATTTAAAGCGAAAATGCATTCGAAATGCAATTCTATAGCTGCTTGTCGCACTGACCTACGTACCGGTTACACCAAGACGGATCTCTACCCGTATTCAGACGCATAAACAAAATAGTTCCAAAGACTCGGTAAAAATGACACTTTTTTATTCTACAAATAATACATTTTGTGTATCAAAAAACTAACAATGATTATATTTTTGGAAAAAAGTGGAAAATGTAAAGTTTAATTTAAATAGATCGAAGTTAACAAATAACACTCGCGTATTTATACTGTCCAGAATCTAGGTGACAGTACAGCGTGTTTTGGCTAGTTCCGGCACGATATCGTATAACCTGCATTTACTGAAGGTTATTTTGTATAACCCTCAACTTTGGGTTCATTGAAATGTATACCGATCACATGACCATGTCTGATCCAATCAGAATGCAGCATATCGTTTACATCACAAAGTCTGAATTTATTAATATGTAAACCCATACGCCTTACTGTTCTAAGTTGAGCCGGTTACCGGTGCCTTCACTGGGTGTAAATCTGTGCGAGCTCTCAACAGCGCGTGCCTTAGGGTGTATATGAAATAACAACCTGGACCTCGTCATATCTCTACTAACCGTCTCGCGTACCGCTCGACGGTTAGTAGAGATATTGACTCGGTCTGCGGTCGTTATTTCAACCATAACCGGCAAGCTTGCGACGCCGGTTATACAAAAGTTTATCTTACAAGTTTCAAACAGGTTATAACCGTGTGGACAACCATATGATGAAATTCATTTCTTATAAATTCAAACGTTGTATTTAAAGCGAAAATGCATTCGAAATGCAATTCTATAGCTGCTTGTCGCACTGACCTACGTACCGGTTACACCAAGACGGATCTCTACCCGTATTCAGACGCATAAACAAAATAGTTCCAAAGACTCGGTAAAAATGACACTTTTTTATTCTACAAATAATACATTTTGTGTATCAAAAAACTAACAATGATTATATTTTTGGAAAAAAGTGGAAAATGTAAAGTTTAATTTAAATAGATCAAAGTTAACAAATAACACTCGCGTATTTATACTGTCCAGAATCTAGGTGACAGTACAGCGTGTTTTGGCTATCAGCTGTCAGCTGTCACTTTAGAAAATAGTTCCGGCACGATATCGTATAACCTGCATTTACTGAAGGTTATTTTGTATAACCCTCAACTTTGGGTTCATTGAAATGTATACCGATCACATGACCATGTCTGATCCAATCAGAATGCAGCATATCGTTTACATCACAAAGTCTGAATTTATATGCTGATACATTCTTTCCACCTCTCAGGTCTTATATAGAAAAACATTTGTTGAAGAAAATCAAGATGACTTATTCACATGTACTTTCCACCATATGTACTCAATGAGTGTGGAACTTACATGTAACATTAACTGGCAGATGGAGTATATATTAAGTATAATCATAAAGAGCAACACTGCGCTGGGTAATATTAGCATGTTAACTTTATTTTTTAAAATTAAAGACTTTGAGGGTGTCATAACTTTATCATTAAAATGATTTTTCTCTTAATCTTTCACAAGCAAACGATTGCTCCAAATATACGTTTTAATCTATACCTAAAAGTTGTACGCATATCATCATAAACAGAAGGGAATCCTCTCCTCTTAAAACAGCGCAGATAGTGTTCTATTTATAGCAACAGTAATATTTACCGAGGTCTGATTGGTTGTTCAACTTCTCGAGACGTCGGGAAATTTCCAGAGTATTCTCCGTTGTAAACAATCGAATCGTCACATGGAAGGCAACTATATAAAGCCGAGAGTCTTCGGACATTTCATCAGAATCTTGCATCAGAAACCAACCGAGGAGTAATTCCTATCACTCGATCAACTGCCTTCACTAAACAAAGGACGGTCATTATGTCTGTGCTTCGCCAGATCGTTCCGCGAGTGTGTCGCCATGTTAAAAACAGCAATTACGGGCCCAGTGTTCGGAGTTACAGAAAGGAGTTACCTGTTCGATGGATGAAATCAACATCCCCCTGGGATAATGTGTTCCCCGAAATGCGGCCCTTCTTTCGTTCTAACATCGACGACCATTTTCGTGATATGACACGGGTTATGGATGAAATGATGAGTCGTCTTGCCCCGTTCGGTCGATACACGACTAAAGCAGGGCCCGTAACGAGGACAGAGTCAGCTGAGGTATGTACCTATTCATTAATTTGACATATTGGTTTAGTACATCATTGACATCGATGAAACGTTACGTTAAGGCATATACATGTGATGCTAACTGTATAGCTAGGTCTACCAGGTTTTCGAAAAATGCTCCTTTCCCCCCTCATTTTGAAATAATGTTAGATCTAAACAGGAAATATAAAGCAATCTGCAGCAAACATTATCAACATAGGCCTGGCCTATTTCAAGTTTTAATGACAGTTTCCTGTACATAAGAAAAGTATGCATTTCAACTTCAATAAATTTACTTGCTTGATGACGGTTTTATATCTTCACCGAAACGTCGCGTCTTTTTGCAATAAACAAGTTGTAAATCCATACTAGTACCATAGGCCTAATTTTCTTATTTCATAAGCCTGCCAAATTCTTATATGCCACTCAAGAAACTATGTACACGGCTTAGCCTTGGCCGTATGGGTTTTTTTTTATGACATTGTTTCCTATGGTTTTGTTTGCAGTCACCTTTGAAATGAGGCTTGAGGTGCATTTGCAAAGATTCAAGATTTTTTAGTTGGTTTAATGCATGACTATTTAATAAATAAATTATATTAGAAAACATGTCGGAAATTTAAAGGACATTTTACAACCGCATCTGTATACTTACAAATAGGCGATTCGTTTGATAATTTTTTAATGATAAGAAGTCGACGATTAAATAGTCCATATGTTAATTTCAAAATGTCACGTGAATTGTTAGGGGAACTAGATTCCTCTTAGATACTGCATTCAGTCCCTCTTTCTTGTGCGTATAAATTGTTGGATGTGATCAAATTGAAAATTATTCTGGAACTTATAAACGTGAGAGCGTTTGAATGTTTTCGAAATCTGCATCAGAATGTCATCATTTAGACCACACTGTCGTTCCCCTTAGTTACCACCCCTCATCTCCTTAACATTTCATATATGAAAAATAGTCAGTTCCAATTTAAGAGCAATCCCTTTCATTTGAAACGACAATATATCATTCTTTATGCTACAATGACATCCCTCTCCCTCCACAGGTCAAGTACGACACGACGGGTTTCCAGGTGAAGGTGGATGTCCAGCAGTATGACATGGAGCACCTGAAGGTCAGCCTTGTGGACGACCGGCTGGTCATCTCGGGCAAACACGAGACCAAGGCTGACCAACACGGCTTCGTCAGCAGGGAATTCAGCAGGGAGTTCCTTCTTCCAGAGGTAAGTTCCAACGACACCGTGAATGAAGATTATTAATGCCCATTATACCAATAGAGGTAGCCTTCCTTAAGCCCAATCTCTTTAAAAACAACGAGAACGTATAAGACCTACCTAGCTGCATTTCTAATCAAGGACAGCTCTATTAGAGTCATGTCAAGTTACACTAATATATAAGATGAAAACAATGTCCCTTGAATATGTTGTCGATACCTTCCCAACCTGGTCGTTAATTGGGTGACAACGATCAGCGTGGAGCCGTACTGAGATCGAGAAATACAACTTTTTTGGAACCAATACAGACATTCTAAAGCATATTTAAGCACAAAGTGTAGTTTTTACACGTTTGTTTTTCCGACTACTTAAAGGGACAGTAGTACATGTTTTAGTTAAAGTGACATCCTGAAAAAAGTTACCAATTGCAAGACAAGGATTACTTTTTATCAAAATAAGTTCTGAATCGAACGTATCATGTTCAGTTTTAAAAGCAAAGTGTACGCCTCAAAGGATTCAGAGGTGTTCACACTAAAATGGTCGCCATTGGTTTTGTTTAGTATTGATAATTTCTTCTGTCACTGCGGATGACAGGGTCGAATGATAAGCTTTCTGACCCTCTGGAAATAACATATTTCGCATTAACTAATGTTTATTAGGGAAAATTTGAAGAAATAACATTTTCAAAATCATGCTTCTGCCCCTTTAAGTTAAATTCAAAAATTACGTGAGGAGGATATGAAAGTGATCAGATGATGTAAATAACGATCGGAGGTGATGTAGTATTTGTAGAATTGACCGATGAAAATGCTTATATTACAATATAATGTTTCTTGCATTTCAGGATGTTGACAGAGAGAGCTTATCGTCACGGTTGACTGAAGATGGGCATTTGGTGATTGAAGCGAACGTAAAAGGTGCAAAAGAAGCAGAGGAGAAAGTGATCGAAATCAAAAAGGAAGAAAAGAAGAATGAATGAACCCGTGCAATTATAAAGTCCTGAAATTAAATGTGTATTAACAGTATTCCCGGAACGTTTCGGGAAAAAAAAGATCTAAATTGATTTTCATGCAAGAACGATTCGTTGATCATCCTATTTCGGTTTCATTTCTTACGGTTTGTCGATTGGTTACGCTATTTGAAGAGCTTTGATAAGCTCTTCATTGAGTGACCGAGGAATATACGTACACATGCAAGAGGAGATTTATTTGTGTATGAGTGTGTTACTGTGAATGGTTGAATAAATATATTGATATCCACAAATTCAGACTAATTTCTTTATTAAAATTACACAGGTAGATGTGTGTATATCTTAAATAAAAGCTTAAACCGACTCGATTACTAATTCAACGCTACAATCACAGCATGCCGTTACGTCTCGAAAGAGAACCAACGTAGACGAAAGCTATTAACCCCTATATTCAATTTAGGAATCGACCTGTTGTGCAGTTCAATGTACAGTTAATTTCATGCTTCGTACAGAGAGCTATTTCTATCAGTAGCGCAAACTGCTAAATCAGTGTATATGAAACCGCTCTCGCTTCTTCCTAATAACCCTCGTTTCTCTAGCTACCTAGCCAGCCAATGAGATGACTCGCATTCAGCAATAGCGGCACAACCCGGATGGAAAGACTGTTGAGTTGTAGCTTCAAATTACAATTGACGCAATTTCATTGGCTGAAAAAATAACAGGTGAGCATAGCCACGGATATCAAGTCGCTAGCTAAACGAGTGATTTAGCCCGAAAGAGATCAGGGTAAGAGGAAGGATGGAGAGCGGATTCATATAGTTAGGAGGGTGGTTAAAACTAGATGTAGCATTAAAATTCCCAAGTTCCGTCATTGATGACGGACGTTTATCACTACATCAAGGTTTAATTAAATTGGCAGATAGACTTGAAGATTTTTATTAATATGAAAAACCAAGCTCCCTGTGAAAGATATTCATAGAAATCTTGAATTATGATATGCAATGTGAACATGACGGAAAAATGAATTTCTTTTACGTGAAAGGAGTATCTGAGTAAAATACTGAGCGACCGTATAATTCACCATTGGATATTTGATATCCTACAAACCATATATCGTGTGTTCAAAATATTGACGCCCGTGTCAGTAAGCTACCCAAACTAGTACAGTTGATCATGAGATACCTAATTTTATTATCGCAAGTGTATAAAGAAAAACTGGGTTCCTCCGGATCGCGGAAGAACAAAGACATTCTAAATGACACACTAAGGTTTGTCTCAAACATATTTTATTCATGTATTCATTTTATTCATAAGAACACATCTCCTTGATATTTATTGAAGATTTACAACTTTACAGCAAGATGACAAGAAATCATTAAGAAAAATGTGAAGTTCCTGTGAGAATTTCTTTTTTTTCTATGAGAGTATTTTTTTCTTGACGGTGAATAGTTATACTCTATACAATACACCTGTGTTTTGACCTGGTTACAGATTGAAGGCAACTTAAAGAGCCACACCGTGAGTTGTCGGAGTCATATATGCCAAACTTAATCAATCTTTTCATTTGATCGCGAAGTATCGACTGTTACCAAAAAGACACATTTTAAGGATTATTGGTTCTTTACAGTGACAATATGATGGTAGAAGGTCGCAATTATGATCGAAAACCGGACAGTGGCGTGCGTCAAATAGTCAAACGTAATTTTGGAGACTTATCTAAAACAGCCAGGAGGGCAATTAGGCGTTGAAAGCGTTTGTTAGGTTATATAACTAGTATCCATGTATATTAGACGTGATATCTATTTGAAGTTAAGATGTTTTTATTTTATATCACCACATATGACATTGAGGTTCGCTTCAAATGTAAGTAATATGTTATGAAAATCACGGAGTGGGTCTTTAATGAACTTTAACCAGGTAGCAGTGGATGTTTTCCAGGAGGAAAATGAGAGAAATTATTCATCATTTCAATCATCATACAAGCTAACTACTGAATTCGGAACAATTCGTAAATTCGATATTTTCAAAAAACTATCCAAACTTCAACGAATAACTTTAGCAAAGCAGAAATAGCTACATATTGAGCTGACCATCTTTTTCACAAAAACACTTCAAGTCGTAGGTCAATTGTTATCAGGTCAGGTATCTACTCGCTCGGATGACAATTCTTTCTCAAAAAATTATTCTGTCAAACGTTGGTAGACATCACGACTAGCCGCTTGTTTAAACGTCCAGCTACGCTAGTGCAAATTCTTAAACCGAAAATAAAAGCATTAAGAACAATTGTCCGAGAAATCATTTTGCATTTGGTCCAGCACCGGGCGGATAAGCGGGATCTGATCCTTCAGTTGTAGTGGTTCCGGAAGGCGGAGCCGAAGGTTTTTGCGCAGAAGGTTCCGAAGATTGCCCTGAAGGAGGTGCCGAAGAATACCCTGCAGGGGGAGCCGCCGGCGATGTTGCCGCCGGAATTGGCCCGGGAGGCGGATGACCTGCTGGCTGACCAGGTAAGGATTGTGCCGGGTAGGCTGGTGGAGGGTAGGCTGGCGGTGGGTAGGTCGAGGGTGGGTAGTTTTGGATCGGCGCGGGTCCGGATCTTGCTCCTGGGCCTGGGTATGGACCTGGGCCTCTTGGTGAGTTATACATGTAGGGGGGAGGTTGGGGCCCGCCTGTAGGTAGGATTTTTAAAAAAATTTAAAACTTGGTAACAATTAAGTGGCATTTTTTTTACATCTGTACAATATTATGTGGCAAATGGTTAATCTTTTTTTTTTTTGATCGCTATCAGTATTTCGTTAGGACTGAACTTTGCCAATATCATAACCTTGTGTAAAACATCATTATTATTTATCAACAAATGGCAAACTACAAACTGTAAAGAAGTACAACATTTTACATTGTGCATACCTCATTCATTCCTTTTAAGAACTTTTTAAGTGTAAAATTAGAAAATGTCACCCTTCGACATCTGCGTACTTGTGTTACGAAACTACTACAATATCGTGATATCTGACGTGGCTAACGTCTTGTATCGCTATACATAACCAGAAAGTGGAATTACTCTAAGTGTTAACTATTGGCAGTTCCCGAATGAAAGTGCCTTTGAGTTCGAGATGTTCAGTGTCACACAAATGACATGCTAAATAAATCCAAAATTAACCAACTGTCCGCGATACGAGACATTTACCGTGATACATATGAGGGTACTGCAGGCGATCCGATGATACCTGTATGTACCTTATGTAGCAGATTGAATGTGTGAAACAACCTACTTGTGGAAGAGTACATGACGGTTGCTGTTGGTTGCATAGGCTGAATCACACGGCCAGGTCTCTTTTGTGAGGCACAGATACACATGATGATGGTGACGACGATGGAGACAAAGATAATGCATCCGATAACGATGCCGATGATTTGGTAAGTGCTCAGTAAACTGTTTAAATAAAGGCAATGATAAAATGTCATCATATGCATTTTGTCCAATGAAGACACATTAAAATAGGAGTGAATGCCAGTATACATCATCATTATAAAGTGATGAAATGAGCTTTGTATTTGATAAATTCCATCTAATGCGAATAAGAGGTTTAAGAAATAATTAATGAGCTCATGTAGTACCGCTGAAGTCAAAATCTAAATACAATTAAAGATAAAGTTTAGCACCACTTACATTTAAAATACAATTTGAATCTGGGCGAAGGTATAGTAAGATGGTATTAATGAATCCACCGAATTTGTCAGCCACGACATATAAATAGTATTTCCTTTTGCCGCAGACAAAAATTTGAATGCTTATGTTTTATCTTAAAGTATAACATGTATATTATGAAAATACACGATTGAGACAAATACTTTGGGAAAGTCATAGGCTGACATAGGCCCACAATTACGAGGTATCAAAACAAAGAACATAACTAAGTTTATCTCATAAGGAACTCTTACGAGGTAATACTTGAAGTTTCCACGGGGAAAACAGTGTTGAAATTAACCAGTGCCTGCTTACTGTTGAAAGTATACACATACGCGGGAAGATCATCGTGTCATTATTGAGATAGGCCATCAGACGACATTTTACAGACATAAACACATCTTCCCGATCATTAACTTGAGATTTGAACATGGAAAGTTCTAAAACTGAACATCGGTTATTAAGTTCCTTACGAAATGAAAGGTGAATGCAACCGAACTACATAAACGTATAACCAATGTGTATGGAAAAGAAGCCCCTCGATATTTTACTGTTGCATAAAGGTCAGCTCAGTTTAATCGGCGTCGTAGCTCCTTGGACGATGACGTCCAGGGAAAATATATTGAAAATTAAAATCTATATCATAACCATTGGCTTCTGTTTAATATCCACTTCTATGAACTTATTGACTTCCCCTGGAAGTAGTCAAGATATATTTAAGGCAGAGAACTAAAATCCAGAAAACATTCTCAGAATAATTAATGATAGTGACAGAGATATTAACCCCTTGATAGTCAACTAAATTGCAACTTTAGAACAATAAGCAACCTCCCCCTCACATAATAATTCTCTATTCGTCCGTGACGAGGTTGTAAACTTACTTGTAACAACACTGCGAGTTCAGAGAGCCGCAGCAGTAGCCGCTACAGTAGTAGTCATATGAAGAGTACCCGTTGTAGCAGTAAGCTGCTTCACAAACTGTAAAGAAACGGTTTCAGTTAACAAGATGTACTTATATGAAAATGTTGTGCAAACATACAAATAACATTGAATTGACTTAAAAAAACAACAGTTTAATGTCCCCGAATAAACTCATGGGTTATAATGTAATTCGCCTGTTTGTGTTTGTTCACCTTTGTTTGGTAAGTGATGTGACTTTCCCAGCCGACTTACACATCCCTTGTTATAAATTATTTACCTTTTACCTTGACCATGTAAACATTGACCTTGAAGATTATGATACAACATAATTCAGTAACAAGCCATTTTTATTGAAATAAGATCGGAACTTAATGCTCCTACCTCTTTGCGTTTCAAGAAACGAGCGACAAGTATTTTGATCTGATTTCAATGAGGTTGGCAATAAGCAACTGATACATGACTCGATCATGCTACGCCCTGATGTCTTGAGCAAGAATTTATCTTAGCATGGTCCGTCGCAAGTCGTCCGTTATATTGGTCGTCCGTCGTCTGTAAGCTTTTCATATTTTCGACTTTGACTTCTCCAAATTTGAAGTCTTTTGTACTTAAGAGATCCAAGTTTTTACTTTTTATCCTAACAGCTAATAGTTTTAATCTTCAAGATCCTAAACATGCTCTTATCCGGCACGCCGCTAATGGCTGAAATATTGCCCAAGCGGCGTTAAGCAATAATTCACTCATTCATATCCGGGGACATTGTTGTTTCATAGGAATATCTTGTTTATATTACATTCCTGACCTGATATATGTAAAAATATCATAGAGTTCATGGTGCCGGGTTGGAAAAAGGTTGTCAAGAAAATGTACTGCATTATGTTCTTGTTTTGGAGAAAAAAAACCCCAACTTATTCTGTGATATCTGATATATTTGGTCCATCATATCTAGTTGAGTTATGATTATTAAAGGAGCACAGAGTATGTTGTTTGGGTCAAATATGTCAAACTTCCTAAATGATGTAATTTCATCGACAAGTTCAATTTGTTTCTGAAAATGAATAGCTCAATGCTTGACAATAAACAGGGGAAAAGTTGAGATTTATGATCGGAAACCGCGCACGCCAATGACTAACGAAACTAATTCAGACTAAAGGCGGAATATACATGTAGGTTGGTATTGATGAGTAGGTCATTTAACTAATAAACATGCAAATGGGACGCCGATTTTCAACTTCTTGACGTTTATATGACATTTTTTAATTCACAATCGAAAAATACAAATATCATGTAGTTTGACATGTCTTTGAGCCATCGTAGAACTATGCTATACGGAAAAGAAGCCCCTCGATATTTTACTGTTGCATAATGGTAATCGGGGTCGCAGCTCCTTGGACGATGACGTCAAGGGAGATGATATTGAAAATTAAAATCTATATCATACCATTGGCTTATGTTTTATATCCACTTCTATGGACTTCTATGAACTTCCCCTCGAAGTAATCAAGATATATTTAGGGCAGAGAACTTAAATCCAGGAAACAATCACAAAATAATTAATGATAGAAATAGCGATATTAACCCCATGATAGTTAACTAATTCGTAACACATATCCAGATTTACTAGGACAGTGAGACGACCCAATGCGTCAGATGTAACAGCAGACAGACCAAGGATTGGTCATCCACCAGTGACCCCCTCGAATGACCACCGATACGTCCAGTAGATTCATTAGCGCTTATAGTTTCTCAATGTGATCACTTCTGAAGCGTCAACACGCTCTGACCAGGCGAATATTGTCAAAACAATATGATCTGAGGTCGTCGTGTTTGTTGATTCCTTCCAGATTCCATTTTTCTGAAACGCTGTTTCAATACAGTAAAATCCTTATCGTTAAATGTAAATATTCATACGCTATGTAAATTATATTTCATTTAAGCGTCTGAGTTATGAACGACCATACGGAATCTATCCCATAATAACTTAATCAAATAAATGTACATAATTCATATATATATATATACTTACCTGTAACAGCAGCGAATAGTAAGATGATTATTTCCAGCATTTTGGACGTGTATCAATATTTCTCAATTAACCTAGGACCTCTATAAAACGTGGCTGTAAGGCAAAGAATACTCTATAAGTCATTTCAGCAAGGTGTTTGTTTGGGCAACGGTAGTTATGAGTACATATAAGGTGGACTGTGTATACTATGCTATACTTTCACTGTAAAGCACATGCGTCACTGCTCAACCCATCGTGAGATCCAACAAACAATCTATACAAAAGATACAATCGTTCATGACAGCGATACCTATATCCCATACAGTCAGTGCTATTGAATAAGATTCTAGGTATTGGTTGTGATTAAAGCCAATAATACTTCATACACGTCATTTCAGGAAGTGCTGAATACGTTAAACGGTATTGTGTGTTTGCCTACAACCTATCTCTACTCTCTTGTTAGTGGTTGGTTTTTATCAAACTTAAAGGCACTAGTGCACGCTTTACGGTTTAAATTTGCTATTTTAAGGTTTACGAGGACTTATGCATTCACTTCTATCGATTCTATCGATGCAATGAAATACTAAACATTCTTTCCAATTTACCTGCAATCAACAATGAAAACGTGAAGACAGCCGTTGTCGGCTTGGACATGTAAAAATCTATGGTTAGCTGTGCAAAAAAGGGATAAATCATTGACACTTGGAAACGGATAATTAGTACTATGTGCAGCTATTGAATTTATCCTAAACTCTGAGCTGAGAACAAATCATGAAATATTTTTTATGAAACCAATGTTGTAGATTAATAACACAGTTATTATATTGTTTTTAGATTGACCATATCGGCTGCCGTTTCCGCTTTTCTGGTTATGAGCAAAATGTTAATATTTCCGATATCGTACTTCATGCGGATTTAATGTAACGTAACATTGAATACTTCCGGCATTTAAAAATCCACTTTACTACCTGAATACGTAAATATTTGTTAAATAACTTACGAGGTAGATTACTTGAGTGAGATAATGAGTAATGTCGAGAAATATGCAATATCTGTGCATTCGTTGTGTTTACGAAATATTGGCGTGCACTAGTGCGTATAAGGAATACAGGCCCAAAGAATAGAATCCTTTGCAATAGACACATTTTTTGTGTTAAAAGTTCAATAAATCATTTAATGGAAAAATAATACACGGTTAACATAAATAATGTTGGTAGAAACGTCTCTGAGGCCTCAAACTCAACAATACATGAGACTTTTTGAATTTAATGAATATATATTGGTTGTAATAAATGGATGTTTTAATCATTAATCCGTTCCGACATGGAATAACATGTACCACTACTAGATTCCTGAAACCTTTTAAAACTTTCCAAGCAGTAAAGTATTTTCGCTTTTAGAAATATTGTAACTACTAGTTTACTACTTTAAATTCAGTAAGAATCAAAGCTGTTGGTGAACGTTTTTACCATATTGAATGAAACTATAGATAAACGTTTGAATTCCTGAAAATAAATATTCTTTAAGTATCCCGTTAACATTTTTATATCCAAAGTTTCAATTTATAATGCATTCAAAGATATCAATGGTAATTGCGTTTATTTTGCTGGCTAGATTCTTGTGTGGATTTCATCAGGGAGTGTGATAAGAACATATATGAATCTGTTTTCCAGCATCACTTTTGGATGGTATATATACTATATACATTTATACTATGCTATACTTTCCCTTTCCAGTTCTTTATTTTGCTCATGAATGTTTGTTCAAATCAGATTTTATATAAAAACTATCAATATATTTTTGTGATAAGGATGATGCTTTATTTCCAATTAGTATAAATTGTTTATGAATATATGATCAAATGGATCGGATATAGCTCCTCGCCGATAGGTTGATAGGTTATGACACATATTTCTTTTACCACAATTCGAATCAAGAAACGTGTATTCAAGTTTACCATTATTCATTTATATTTTTACACATCAGAAAGTTTTCATGCACTTTCAATCAATGGAAGCTTTGCACAATTACCCTCAGTGATTATATATATTTCGAGTTCTTCATTTTTCTCATGAATGTTTGTTAAAAGCAGAGTTTTATATAATGTTTTTACACATCAGAAAGTTTTCACTTTCAAATCAATCGAGGCTTTGCACAATTACCCTCAATGTATATATATATATATATATATATTTCGAGTTCTTTATTTTGCTCATGAATGTTTGTTTAAATCAGAGTTTTATATGAAAGCTTTCAACATAAAAATTATATCGTTGATAGGGATTATGTTTTATTTTCAATTAGTATATTTTTTTAAGTATATATGATTATATGGATCGGATATATCTCCTCGCCGATAAAAACAAATTCAAATTGAAAGGTTTTGATACATTTTTCAAAAACAATTCAAAACAATAAATGTGTATACAATGTTTGCCAATATTCATTAATATTTTTACACATCAGAAAGTTTTCACTTTCAAATAAAAAAGGCTTTGCCCAATTACCCTCAACGATACTGAGTATACTAATACATCATGTCATGATGTAATATGATGTCAAATCACTAGCTTTGCCAGGTTCACAGTGACCCTTTCTGCTCACGGTTCTCCTTTCTTAAAAGGATCACACCATACATTAGAATCTTCATTGACTCATCCAAGCAAAGACTCTTCTAACACAGAGTAAATGTCATTCCAGTTATTCAACTTTTACAATATTCATTCGTTGAAAGGTTTCTTCTGTGTTCCGGGCAAGTTGTTAAAGACAGGATTTATTCAAGCAAGGACGAAGCCCTTAGGATATTAATTTAAGCATTCCAGAAAAGTCATTACCTACATGATCATAGAGAATATCACTCGCAGAGATCTTTGGTATTATTTTTTAACGAGGGGGATACATTTTTTATAACTGATACCAGTTCAACTCTTTAACAGAATAGAACATTATTATCAAACACGGTAATATACGAAATGTACTTCAGTGGCATGCAATCTTTGACAGTATATAGTAATCCTCACACTTAAACTGCTTGAAACGAAACCGGAAAATAATAGTATGTATTTATCTTTTGTTTCATATTAGTAAGGTAAAAACCAAAGTCAATGTAAAATAGCTATAAATGAAACTAGGTCATATCTTCACATTCAATCAAGACCGAGATCCACCGGTAGGGTTTGATACTGAAGGCGAATTGTCTTCAACAGAAGCATGTGGCAAAGGATGTCCTGAAGAATCTTGTGAGATTGAACCACTTGCAGGTTCCTGAGTATCCAAGCTATTGTAAGCTGGTGGTGGATGTGACGGTTGGCCAGGATTTTGTACCTCTGGTCCACCTTGAGACTGTGTGTTCATTTGATAGGGAGGCTGAGGTTGAGGCAGAGGTTGAAGAGGTTCAGGATTGGAAGATGTTCCTGCCTGCGGTAGCACTGTAGAATAGGCTGGTGGTAAACTATTGGTACTAGATGGTCTAGGTTCGAACCTGTCTTTACGTCCATTTGGTGAATATGGTGGCGCAGGTCCTGCTGTGTAAGGCGGTGGTTGTGGAATGGTGAATGTTCCTGATGGTCCGTTATATGTTTGCCGTCCATAATGTGAGACTGAAACACAAGCAATTCCTAATTATACTGGAAAATTTAGTTTAGTTTATATGAACATTTTAGATTTATAAATCATTTTATCTTACCTTACAGTAAAATACTCGCTTTTGATTGGTCTTTAGCCGGGGTTCTCAAACTCTTGTAAACCTCTCAGGCGGGATACAAATATTAGGGTCTATTTGCCGAACTGTCTAGCATTTGCCGAACACCGTAACAATAGCAGTATATTCCACGCACGGTTGTAGAGGGTTCGCTGTAAGTACGTTATGGTAGTAAACGCAGTGTTGAGTTTGCAAAAAAACATCGTCTGCTAGCCTAGATGTCAACAATATGGCAGAAAACAACGCAAAGAAGCGTTTTGCTTCACATAGCGAGACGGATATTCAAGACAAACGTGCTAAAGTGATACCAACTAACACCAAGAAGTCTAACAAACATGTTTCTGCTATTTTGAAAGAGTATTTGGCTGAGAAACAACAAAACATGGAATTTGAAACATTTGATGCCGTTCAACTGAATGAAATTCTCTGCCATTTCTATCTCGATCTAAGGAAGCAAGACGGCGAATTGTACAAGAGTTCTACCCTAGATGGCATTAGGTATGGATTAAACCGCTACCTCAAGGCTCCCCCCTTTTCCCGAAAGTTCGACATTATCAAGGATACAGCATTTGTGGATGCCAACGAATCTTTCAAGACAGCCATGCTGGAGCTGAAAGCTGCAGGAAAGGGTGAGGTTCAACATAAAGCCATGATAGTTGCATCTGACCGTGAGAAACTTTATTCATCTATGTTCTTGAACCCTGACATACCCCAAGGCCTTGCTAACAAGGTTCAATTTGACATTCGTTTGTATTTCTTTCGACGTGGATCGGAAAATATGGAGAAGATGACAAAGGATTCATTTCATGTCGGAACCGATGCTGACACTGGTTTACGATATGTGACAAAAGCTGAAGGTGAACTTACCAAAAATCACCGCAATGACAAGGAACAGTATCGTCCGTTCATGCCTGAACAGCCAGCATCTAACATGTGTCCGGTGGCTTCCTATGTCAAGTACGTATCCAAACTGAATCCTTCGTGCGATCGTCTCTGGCAATATCCACGCGACAGCTATGTTGGTGACGATGATGTCTGGTTTGCTAACAAGCCGATTGGTAAGAATGCTTTGAGTTCTTTCATGACGAATCTCAGTCGTCAGTGTAAACTTTCTGACACCTATACCAATCACTGTATTCGTGTGACTGGAGCCACAATTTTAACTCGCTCCAAATTCGCAAGTGCGCAGATCCAAAGTGTGACTGGTCACAAAAGTGTGAATTCTTTGTCTGTGTACCAACGTGTGTCGGATGAAGAAAAGATTGAGATGGGTCAAGCAATAACAGACGGAATGGTAACAAGAAATCACCTTGCACTGCCGTCATCATCTAGCGAGAGTTGTCCCCCTTCCGCATTCCAATCCGTGTCAAGGCCGTCCATCGGATCAGCTGACAATGTAAACAATGACACGGATCTCCTCGAGCTCGAAGACGGGGATATAGACAAACTTCTATCCCAGATCCAGATGGAAAACTTCACGTCTTCCTACACCATGCGTCAATCTCAATCAATGTTCCAAAGCTGTACATTTCAAAACTTCAATCTCATAATCAAAAAGTAAATAACTGCAATGTTCAATCTTACCACTAGACTCTATGGTACTACAGTTCGGCAAATGCTACGCCGGCGATATGTCAGACTCTGTGATGTGGTGAACTTATACACATTTAACATATCTTTATTGTTCTTTCATGTTGTTGTTTATTGTTCATATTTTAATGTTAATTAAAGTATTTATGATGGAACTTGATGTGTTTCGTTGTGTATTGTCTGGTAGCACGAAGATATGTACAATGGAATTGACAAGTAGGTCTACTGAAAAGACTTGTATATTGCCTTTGAATTTTAAAATTCTCAATAAATAAAAAGAAAACATGTTCGGTAAGATAAATTCGTTGTCAGACCACACCTCGGGGTAGATGAAATTTTGTATCCCGCGAAAGTGTCCTTGTAGACCTCGCCTGCGGCTCGGCCTACAAGGACACTTACGCGGGATACAAAATTTCATCTACCCCTCGGCGCGGTCTGACAACTTATAATATATTTCCTCATCGATTACCTTATAAATTATCATTCATGAAAATTAAACATTCTCATTGAAATCTATTCACCTATTCGCCTCCTAGTGTTATATTTCGTTGTTACTTTCTACTGGATTCCGTCAGATGAGTGACAAGTGAAAACCAATTATATTGATAGGGAATGTATCATCGGTTTGATTTTCCCCGTAGTGGAAAATTTTAAGATCGCTCATTCATTTATTGAAAAAAAGTGTCTTTAATTTTAATTCTTACAAAAGTGGAAAGTGAATAAATACGTGTGAGCTCACCTCCATTGACCATAAAGACATTAGGACTGGGGTTGACCACCCTCCCACCATTATACGACCGACTACACGCCTTTAGCATACACACAATGATGGCTGAAAGCAGCAGAAAGGCGACGATACTGCCAATAACCGCTGCAGCAATATAGCTGCTTCTGAAATTCACCAAAAATGTCAGTTATTGTATGGCTGGTCACTGATCAAGGCAGCACCTCTATAACCCATGTTTGTCCAGATTGGTTTTTGACATCAACCGTCGTCCCTCGTCCATCGTAAGTTTTATACCATATCGTCGAGTTTGCTGGAACCGCTACATCCAAATCTACTGCAAAAAGTATGTGATTTGGTATTAACCAATTGTCGAATTAAAACTAACATTTGTAAATTGTATAGTCATATTTCTCAAACTAACGTTATGAAAGGAGTGCAACTTTAGAGAGGGTATTTTCATCGAGCTGGGCATATATGGAACTGTCTGTCTCTCTCTGTCTGCCTGTGTCTCTGTCTCTGTGTGTCTCTGTCTGTCTGTCTGTCTGTCTGTGTGTGTCTCTCTCTCTCTCTCTCTCTCTCTCTCTCTCTCTCTCTCTCTCTCTCTCTCTCTCTCTCTCTCTCTCTCTCTCTCTCTCTCTCTCTCTCTCTCTCTCTCTCTCTCTCTCTCTCTCTTTCTCTCTCTCTCTCTACATATTAATTTCTATGTATCTGGTACCTGTCTTCACAGCAGTCATCATCATAGACAGAACCACAGCACCTTCCCTCGCAGTAGTATGTCTTATAGTAGAAGCTGTACTCCGATATGTACTGTTTGCAATACTGGCCGCATTGTACTGCTGGAAAAAGTTTAGAGAGTCCTATTCAACGTATATTTACCCTGCAATAGCTATATTGTACATTGTTTCACATTGTTATAAAGCCAGAATACATCTTTAATACAATTATATATAGAGCGAAATTAATGTTTTAAACTAGATTTACATCCTTGTATGCATGAACATAATAATAAATAGATGTATTCAGTATACTCGTAATCATACTAATCAACATCATAATCATAAACTTCAAATAATCACATACACGAATGTGACTCTTCACACATGTGACACACATAATGATACGAAAGTGTTAGAATAACATGAGTACACATTTCTAATTGGAGTAACGTTCACAGCCTTCACAATCTTTTGCTTAATTTGCAGGGCTATCATAGGGCATAAAATAAATGACCGCCACAATGAAAAACATTCTTCTCTTCGTTCACGAAATAGATATCATTATTTGACCATACCTTCAATCAGGAGCACCAAACCAAGAGAAATCCTCCACATGTTTTCAGACTATGTGACACCCGGTCAACATTCATTCTAAATATCGTAGCGTTAGTTGGGCATGTTTATTTTCTTCTCAATGTCAGACTGAAACGGCATGAAGTCACTATACCCGACTAACTCGCGTACGTTTATGAATATGGCGATTTGCCTAGCGTCCAACCACAACAAACAGTATTTCTATTGAAATATGTTCAATGGACTATGAAACTCCACTGTGAGCGTTGCATGTAAATGGGGCTCGACGTTGACTGTGTGTGATATTTAATATATGTCTTTCTTAAGTACTATGCAAATATATATAAGCATGATATATAGACATAGTAATGCAATGTGAGACATAAGAACGTCTACATCTTAATATGTGTTTCGTTATTTAATTTTGAAATTAATAAATTTCCATTTCATTTGATTAATTTTATCATATATGAAATAATGTAAATTAATAAAAAGGTTATGTATTGACAAAAATGTACTACTTCGCATATAAGCATTTACTTTTAAACTTCTGTTTCCTAAAGAGTCTTTCAATGGTCTTATTACTGAAATATCATTTCATCAATGAAAATACTGATAGTCATATAAACGTTTTCGTAGGCCGAAAGGACGGGTCTTTATTTCTGCAACTTAACTCAGTGTGGTTTATCAATAGTTAATATATAAATCGATGATATTATTATAAAGTACCGGTTTATTTATTAATGCAATATGCGACATGAGTGCATCTTTATCAATAGTTATTCCATAATGCAACATTGATTAATAGTTCATCTAAAGCAGATAAAAATCAGGTTTATCATGTATAAGCTGTTAAAGCTGAAAAAGGGTAGTATCAAATAACTGAATAGTATGGGAGGAGGAAACAATAGATATGCTGTCATACAAAAGAACAGAAATTCTAATTGGTCACATCATCTTGATAAATAAGCGTATTTAAATCCGCTCAGCTCCTTCAAAATCCTTTGATCTCTTTCGGGCCAAATGCCTCGTACGGCTGACGTGGCTTGATATTCGTGGGAATGTTCACCTATTTTTTTAGCCAATGACATGTCGTTACGAAAGGAACTTGAAGCTACTATCTTGAACTCAACGGATTTTTCCATCCGGGATGTGCCCCTGTTGCTGAATGCGAGTCGTCTCATCAGCTGGCTGGTTAGATAGCTAGCGATACGCAGTTTTTGCCTTGAAGGAGATTTGGAAAAACGGAAGATGCAAATACGCTGATTTGGTCACATTTACATCTGCTTCACACGGCGTCCACAAAATATATGCACGAAATATGCTCCATTACTTAAACATCTTTCAAATGTTTACTGAAATATTGCAATTATGTGTATTGATATGTGTATTTTTATGTGTATGTGTATATGTGATTTAATGAATGAAAAACTAGCATATATTGTGTTTCACAACCATCCAACACTTTCGGATTATTTCCCTTGGGCTGATATACGAACAAAATTCTCGACCCTTTTCATTCATTCTCAAGAAAGTAAAAACAATTTTCGAAGATAGTTTTATTTAAAGTTTTAACGAATGACATTTTCATTTTACAAGATCAAATATAACCGTTATACAATTTTTAGTATATTTCTCCAGGACTGTCGTGTTAATATGTAAATATTGAATTCATTTTCTCCGATATTCATAGTAGATCCAAAAATACTATCGATAACATGTTACACGGGAAAATTAATAGTTTTTCTGTCATGCATAACAAATTTGTCATTAATCATATATAATTATAGGTCGATTAAAATAGATATCAATCAACCTACTTATTACAACGCAATATAAGAGTCACATGATCACCTTGACTTCACAGCTCCTATATAAAACTTAAACAACTTGTTCAACTATGTGGATGAGTATGTCAGCAAATACATTATGTAATTTTGCTAATGGTAATTTGTGCGATTTTAAATAAAAAAATAAAAAACTGAGTTTCTATAGTTGGGGTAGCAAACCTCTAAAAGGGGCAGTAGCCTGTTCTTTGGAAATTTTATGCCTTAAAAATCTTCAGAAGGTAAAACACTTCGTTACTCAACCCGATTACCAGAAGCCGTAGATGAGGGTATCAAGTATCCAGCGAAAACTATAGACGGTTAACTTAGCGTGAACACCCTCTAGATTAACCAAACATGTTGGGGGCATTTGAGAACTGCTTATTTTTTTTATTAAAATCGAATGTCTTGCAATTGGTAACATTTATGATCGTTTCCATGATATCACTTGGTAACATTTATGATCGTTTCCATGAGATCACTTGGTAACATTTATTATCGTTTCCATGAGATCACTTGGTAACATTTATTATCGTTTCCATGAGATCACTTGGTAACATTTATTATCGTTTCCATGAGATCACTTGGTAACATTTATGATCGTTTCCATGAGATCACTATGTTTACCAAAAAAAACCTGCTAGTGCTCCTTTAAGTTTCATTGCATCTTATCAAACTAAGTCAAAGAATATCAAATAATCACTGTTTGCAATAATTCAAAACATCAAAATAACATATTAATGTTATGAATATACATAAACGAAAGAGCTGTTGGGATGCAGTTGATGCAGTATGATAATGAAGTGAAGTGAATTAAATTTGCTGTAAAAGTATCAAATTTAATTACAAACGTCGTGAAACTACGAATAACGAGAAAGTTGCAGTTTAATTAAACGTAATTTTGGAAACTCATTTAAGCAGAAACAGCAACAAATAGAGGTTGAAGTGCAGAGTAGGTAATTTCACTACTATGCTAATAAATGGGACGATGAATGTCTTAACGTTCATATAGCCTTTTTTAATTTACAATAGCCTTTTTTAATTTACAATCGAAAAATATTTGTTTTAAGCATTTAAGACATAAAGATGCAACTTTTAGAAATGCCACATGAACTCAACCCAGGTCATACTAAATTCATCAAACATACACTATGACACTTTAACTTATATATTTATAAATGGGACGCATAATGTCGACTTCTTAACATTTATATGACCGTTTCTCAATTACAATTGAAAAAGTCATCAAGATGCAACTTTAGAAAGACGACCTGAACTTTACTCAGGCCTTATGATATTTTTGCTTCTTTTCAAACCACATACAACATTTACTAAACATACTCTGTGTCACTTTAAGTTTCCTGGCCAAATTTTAAAAAAAAGAAAAACATGATAATCTAATCATGCTTGTGAAGTTGAACCACTGGGACTAGAGGGTGGCATCGTTATAACCATCTCCTTGGTTCCCTTGTAGAGAACTTCTTCTGAAGGTGGACTTGCCCCGCCATCTGAACTTCCGGTTTTAACGATTTCGGGTTGGTTTCCTGGCGTGGAGGACTGAGCTTTTTCTGCCTTAGTAGATTCAGGTTTACATTCTACTTCACCAGCCTTTGGATGCGTAATGTTAGATTTGTCTTCTGGTGTCTGTGCTTTGTCTCCAGATTTAGATAGTGGTTCTTTTGTATCTGAATTTGATATATCTTCGTCTTGAGTTTTTACATCTGAAAGGATTTTAAAGGTTGTAAATGAAAATCATGTACGCATGAATACATGTATTTGATAAACCAGTAGCAAAATTAAATTTTTTTAAAATGTAAAAATATTTAAAATAAGTATTAAGTAGTATCGAGTTAAAACTTAAACAAACCAAAATAAGTTGGGAAAAAATTGCTGTGTAGTATATTTTAAACCACCTCTTAATAATTTACATAATAATTGAACCATTGCGGCAAGACAATGATTTGACCACTTTATTGATTAAAAGGGTAATATCAATATCCTCATCATCCATTTTCTAGGTTTCCCATGTAATTCTGTATCTAATTATTTTTTTAAAAAGTCAATGACAAAATGAATCTCATTGAAATCATGAGAACACTCTCGCTACGTTTCTTATATCAGTACCGCCCAATAGCGATCGTTCAAGTTTGTCTTGTTTGTGATACTTCACATCCAAAAACTCAAAGAATCAGTGGCCTGTTACAATATCAAACTGTGCTGATGGCTTTTTAGCCTCTTAGCCGATTGGTTGGATTGCAAAGGTTACCAGACATGACCTCTATGGTGAAGTACTCAAATAATAAGCGCATCGAGGTAAAATTGATATGTACGCTTATTTCAGTGACAAAATGTCCAATACTTGGAAGCAATCACAAGATGAATACAACCCATTTGATACCTGATCTCGATCCTGATGCTGATTTCTCCTCTTCAAGGGGAGCTACTGGTTGTCCTCTCTTGCAACACATTTTCACGAGGAGAATAATCACATAGACGGTGAGTAAGGCGACTGGGGCAGCTCCTATCGCGGCAATCACGTAAAGGGCGAAGAACCCCGTACTGTAATTCAAAAAATTAAACCGGCATGATAGAGGAAAAGAAACAAATGACAAATCAATGAAGTTTTCTAGTAGTTTTGTTATAATTTTCTTGACATCAAATATACATTGCATAATAGAAATATACTTATTCATGACAAACCTTTAAGAAGCAGAAAATTGTATGAACATGACATTGCCGACATTTCCTGCTTGTTGAATGATAATGGAGATTTTATGTCTCGTGAACGATTTTGTCATGTTTGAGGTGAGGTTTGAGGTTTTAGATGAGGTGAGTTAATTTGGGGTTAAACACAATTTTCAAGAGTATTTCACTGATATCACGGTTGCTAGTATTATTGCAGGGAGAAAGCCTAACGCCATTGTGGCTATGCTCTCTGAATCTGCATCTACTAATCTCTTGGATTGTCATCGCAGTTGGCGTACACGTACCTGTCACAGCACCCTTCTGTATCACAGCAGTACTGGTCATCCCGGCACTCTGCACCATTTAGTGCTGGGCACGTGTGTCCGTCAACACATACTGGACACAACATGGTAGAACATATCATTTTTTATATTGATAACGTAATTAGAACAAAGCTTTATTGTATCAAAGAACATTGGAATAAAATATTATTTATGATATTAAGAGCATAAATGTATAGGAACACTTCATTGGAACAAAGCATTTTGAAAGAAAATTATTGGAACAAGGGGATCATTATAGTGAACAGACCAACAATGAACAACAACTTGGTGACGAATAAAGCAATTACGCATATTTTGGATGATAAAGAACTGAATCTAAAGGTTAAGATGTAACATTCAGATTACATTATCGCTTAGTTCAGGTTTGTCCAGGTGTTTGAATCAAAGTAATTGCCCGTGCTTTACTAAACAGAGTCAATGTACATATTATAATGTAAGAAATACAAATGAAAAGATTCTTGCTTTATCTCTGAATCAAACAACCCATTACTAGCAAAGAAATGTCCACATGCTTTAACGTTAAGATCAGATCACATACTGTCTAAAATACCTTTATACCAAATTTTCTGTATATCCCTCTTACAAAATTAGCAAATTTAGCAAAGGCCATTTTAGGTGAAAGGAGTTGGTGTATATCGTCATGAAAAAATATATTTTATAATGAAATTTTTCAGTATGTAGAAAGATAGAAAACAAGTATGAAAAAGGACTCTGTATTTCTTCCAGACCTAGGTTTTACTACAGTGCAAATTATAGCGAAAGAAAATAGTACTTTATCTTCATGATGACTGTTATTATTTCAGAAAAAAACTATAAAAACTATAAACACGAAACATAATATATAACTTAAAAATTATCATTCCAATAAAACGCTCATGGATTGAATAACTTTAGACAAAAAACTTAATCATTAAAGTTGAATGTATTATTCCAATAATGTGCTAATGGGTTAGACAAACAGTACTGCAGTGTGATAATAATAATTTAAAAAAACGTTTAAGTATGAGATAGACTATTATAAAAAAAAAACATAATCGGTAATGTAATAATTATTTTTCTAATCGAATTCTCACAGGTTGAATAACCTGCGTTCTCAAACATAATCAGTAGTAATAATCATATCACACTACAGATTCCATATCTAAAGAAGTTACCAATGATACCAATGATTAATATATTTACCTGTGAAGTAAGCAGAAAGGAGAAATAACACAAGCATGTCCACTAATCATCTGCTCCAGAAGGTAGAGCAATGGTATCTCCAACGACGAAATCCCATTTTGGTATGTCGCGAACAATCACAAATCCTTCAATCTAGATAAAGCCCGGGCAGTGTATTATTATTGCCTCTGGTTGGGTTACAATACAGGGCAAATATCTGCAGCCGTGATCTGACTGTACCTTTAACCGAAATCATTGACCCGTGGAGAGGGACCGATACAGTGTTTATAGTGCTTGGATATCGTATATGCAATCATAGAAAACGTTGCTCGATACACGCCGTATCAATAGTAGTTCACTAGAGTCAATCCCTTACTTTTACATTGCTTTGGTTAACACCTTAAGATGAGCCAATGTTGGGCAATAAAAACAACACTTGTCCTCTGCTGAGTTTTTCTTTGTTATTTATCAATGGGAATGGTTTAGTATGCATCGGCGTATCCTATGTTACATGGGTGTATAGATATTGAAATCTCGTGTTGTTATGTACAGGTAAACTCACCAGCGTGGTTTTGTATGTATACGGGTATTGAAACTTGCTTGACTATATTCGATTATGTAAGTGATACTAGGGTCAATGTACAGATCTGTTAGGTATCTAATACCAAATGTGACTACGTATTGAATTGATCTACCGGCGTGGGAGTCTTATACACTGTAAATGAAATTATGTATATACATTTGTACGTCATTATTTATCCAAAACGCTAGCTAATTTATATTGATTATTCGTTACTCAAAGGTCGATGAAAAATAAAGGAAATACGAGAAAGCTGTTTTTAAGAAAGCAATTTTTCGAAATTAATCTGAAAAGAGAAAAAACATGACTATTTTAGACACACAACCAAACGTAATTGAGGATGGAGACCATGTTTTAATGGTCAATAAATTGATGAAGCCGATGATCAATCCTATGGAATTGCTGGTTATTTTACAATATTGTCAACGAATCGATTACTCATACGAAATAAAAAAGGCAAGACTTGATAACAGTGGAAGTATTTCGGCGAGAATCAATTTTTTAACAAGATCTTAAAATTCCCGTCAAAGATTGGATAATTAATATCTCTAATGCATTCCAACATAAAAATTCAAGTTTGGATTAAGAATTCGAAAAATATATAGAAACCAAGGTTATTTAAATAATAATCTGAACGATTTTTATATTCGGATATTGCTAGGGTCAACGGTTTCTCATTAATATATAAAAAAATGATATAGATTGTACTTAATTGGATACATATGGTCATCTGACGGCATAAGGACTTACTTCAGCTTTCTATCGATGCAATAATGAAGTTATCATTCTTTGCAATTGACCCGCAATGTATAATGCAGTGAAGATGCCCGAAGTAACTAAGAGTAGCATTGGATATTGCACAAAATGGGAAATATTGATTGATGAAAATGGACGAACTATATAATATTATGTGAGCAGCTTTTAAATATATCTTAATCTCTTAACTGAAAGGAAGGGACGATTTATCTTTATTTAGGCATATTTGTAACTTCAATCATTTCATCATCATTAATCATTACATTCTTGAAACAAATAATTTGAAATCGTAGCTAATTATCAATATTTTCATTTAAATGTTTTATAAAAATATCAATAATTAATACCCCGGTGATCTTATCTATTTCCAGAATACATGGTGTGTGCAGTACTCCCTCAAACAACACTAATTTTTGGTTTCATGGTGACGATCCTAACATTACTCTATTTATTGTTTAAATTAATCAAATATTTATTAGACGTTAGGGACCACCCCCGATATTCAATATTTAATCAAAATTTAGATCATATCCTATGACCTATTGTTGAGCAGATTTACATTATGTTTTGTATTGCCGGTATATTTTTGGATTGCTCATTTGAAATAACGTCACTTGTGCATGCATTCCTCGTTTAGAACTCAGCTAAATCAAGGACTTTTATCATATACAGGTCTTTGGCTAAATCAAAAACTGGAATGTAAATGAAGCGTTATAAAATGTTCTCCTTTCCTTTCAAGAATGGATATGGTCTACCCACAGAGCTGAGTCATCCTAAACACAAAACAATTAAATTACCTCAGGCTCAGACATATACTCAGTATTCCCATATACACTGTAGGTGATTTCCATTAAGGTTTACTTTTTCCTAGTTCCTTTTAATCTCTAGTTGACGTTGTATATTCTCTTAGAGGAGCCTTGTTATTGAACTAGATCAAACAAATTAAAAGGATGTGTATTTCATATGTAGCTTTTGTAGTGATGTATCCGAGTCATGTTTGTAGTCGTGTAGGATATCTTTGTTATAGAAATGGGGCCTTGGGCTCTGTAACTCATCTGTCGTTGTATTTTTGAAGATCTACGATACATATTTCCTCAGGGGAAATATAACATAGCCAAATCTGCCAAGTGTCAGTGCATTAGAAATATGGGAAGAAAGTTGAAAAAAAACATATCTTATTCCATATTCCTGATACCAGTTAAAAGACTCTTTAAAAAAAGCCGTTAGGGAGTATATGTATTGTTTTATTTGTACACCAATATATTTTTGCTCTTATATATTCTTTGTAAGCACTAAAATAATTTAAAACCTAACTAAATCAGTTAAATCAGAAAAATATCATTTTCCCCAACATCTAATCTCCCTCTTCCGACTCCCATCTTTGCTGTCCACCCAAAACAAATTAACACCAACCAAACCCCTGCAGATGAATCGCAAAGATTAAGGTTCCTAAGGTTTCCATCCGCTTTTCCCTGGTTAGTGTGAGCCGACTGGGTGCAGTAATAATACAATGCTGTTTTATCAAGCTCAGTCAGTCACTATAGCACCGCTTACCATTTGATTTTATGTTTATATTGTGCTTTATAGTTGTTCTACAGACATAAACTTCGGCTTGTTTTAACCTCATTACCACATCAATATCAGCTTGATCATTTTGGAACGTTCTCTATTTATGATTGGCCTTATTTGCAAATTTGTTCCACCATATGAACCGCAATCCTATAACAATTATATTCGTAATATCTTGGATTCAAAACACGACTGGTGTCATAATTTGAGATTCCTTACATTGTTAGTTTCTTAAAAATAGACGAAAGAAAATTTTAGGGTGCACAAAATGTCACGCTCATAATTGAAAGGGGGGGGATTAATTTTAGAAATATCTTACTCTTGTGCCAGGGTTGTGGATAAGATATTGAAAGACTCCAGAAAAAATGCCTGCCACGCCAATATTTCAAGGGGCACGGCCCAAGTTAACAAATTCAGGTCACTTAGGTGCATGGTGGGTGCAGTAGTTTTGGAGAAGTCGAACATGTAACAAGTTAACGGATTTCAGAATTGGAAAACTTTTTTTTGTCTAAATTTAACCAATTCAGAGTTCAGCTTCGGATAATAACAATACCAAGATGGATAAACTTTCAATTCCGCAGGTCAAAATGGCGGTTCTAAAATAGTTAATGTCTAACTGAATGTTAACTGATTATAACATCATTGTTTATACTATGAACCATCTTTCCACGCATGGCCTATACTTTCGCTAACCCTAACGACTTGCAAAGTTAGGCCTTGCCGCATTTCCCAAACTTTTCTGTGCTTTTCGTACAGGCAGCTCCGATGTATAGCGATAGTCACTCTAGAAACTACTTTTAACAGGTTGGCAGGAAGGTTTAAATTAGTCAGTCAGAGATAGAGGTGCAATGCGGGGAAAGATTAATATGAACGTGAAAGCACACTTTTGCCGCTGAAAATTGAGTTTGTAAATGCTACACAAGTTCCTATTGGTTATGTAGATATTACGGCGTAATTGAGGCCAATTAGTCAAGGAAGCCTCGGAGAACTCATGCCAAACTTCCACATTATGTGCAACTGCGCAGTCATTTTCGTATACGCCCATATCGGAAATAACGTCTATAAACACATTTCTCATCTAAGGCGTCTTTTCCACAATTAAGATAACAAGAAAAAACTTTTCATTCCTTTATTATTTTAAGTTACAAATTGTCTTATAAAAAGAATTTCATAAATACGACTAATGAAAACGCCGTTCCTTTTCCATTACATTTCCGAATGCGCTAATGTTTATTAGCAATGATCAAGCCTTTTCGATTTACTAGGAATGTCTCCAATGAATCAGCGAATGGTGTAATCACTCCCAAGCGATGAATGGCAAATGATATGATCACACTGACACCGAAATCTACGAAACCATTTGAACTAGCAGTTCAACAATGGCCTTTATTAAAGTGGAAAATAAAATAAAAAGTTCACAGAAGTGAGCAAAGTTATGGAATTACAAATAATGTCACGTGATGCACGTCCAGTGCATGCATATGTAAAGCATGAGGCAACGGGATGAAGGACACTGATAGCCAAAGGCTGGACATGGCGCGTGCCACGTGCCAACTTGTGACGTCATCAGTTTACGGGTTTCCATGACAACACTATCGCTTATGCCGTCTTCTCTTGTTCAATCGCTGAAACAAATGAAAAATTCATTAAAGCTAAATGAATATTAAAATGTTGATGCTGACAATGAACACGGAATATTTGGTAGATGACTTAAGAACTCAAACGAGAATTGTCAATAACGTTAACGAAATCAAATCTCAAGAAAAAACTGAAACCTACTATGTTGGTGCTAAAATCATATACACATTTGTATATTTCGCAGTATATTTTAATTTTACCGCATGGTTTTAAAATTCACGAGATAATAAACTACCGTCACCATATTGATATACTATATCAATATTTCGATTACAAAGGTAATTATAAACAACGAATAATAACTAAGTTATTTTCTAAATAACAAACACTATTTGTGATAGTTTAGAGTCGACGCTCACTTGACCTAGCCAGTATTCCAGACGGAACAAACAAGTGCAATTTACACATTTATTGCCATTTGTCGAAGTGGTGGAATTCCGCTCTCAAAGCTCTCATTGACTCGATACACTGCGCAGTGAGAGAATTCATCTGCCCCGGACAAGCGCGAACCAGTCATGTTATAGCTTCCTTCTTAACCCCTTAACCTCCATGCATTTCCCGTAAATTGCACCATAATAAAACAATTTCTGAAACTGACCGTCATTGATATTTCTTTTCTATTAACAGCAAGATTTGATAAATGTGTAAAAACTATCAAGAAGACTGACTAGGGAATGAGAAAACTACTAGCAGGCATAGGTCTAAGACGTATATCTTCTTCATATAAATTACTTATGTGTTCTTATACTTTTATTAACACCCTTAGATTGTCAGATTGGCATGGCATAAACAGGATAGTATTGACAAGGATCTGGTCACGTGAGACGTAGGGTTAATGCTCCTTTCGATATCCCCATATCACTTCCGATGAAAGAATATTACTTCCTACTTTATCAAAGACTAATATCTAATGATTTGTACAGGACAACAAAAGCACGACTTGAACTTTGACCAAGGAGCAGACAGCCGGCACAAAGACTGGCAAGAGGCGACATGCATGGGGTTAAGCCGGAGGAAAGTTTGGCACACTGCGGAGAGGAGTATTTCCACTCGAGGAGCTGACTCGGTTTACAAGGCCGCTCCTACTACAGACTCTGCGGGTTTAGATTTCCTGGCCACGCTGTTAAGTTAACACGCTTTACTGAGCTAGCTAATCTGCTTCGCCATTCCTCCCGAACTATGCCTTGCCTAGAATCAGATGATAAAAACATCCAAATATTGGACTGCCGTCTCACCGCGTCCCAGCTGAGATGTTTGCCTTACTCGGATTCATTTCAAAACATTCAGCCGACAGATTGAGTCAAAATGGATCGTTTGATAAAAACTTCCAACATCGGTTTCTTATCTCTTTTTTCCACACTCCCAAATTCATCTCTTTTCTGTGCCCGTTTCGAACTTGTCCATCTTGCATCTTGTTGTGTATATTGATTAAAATATCTCGGGTTTCCTTGAGACGGGAAATATTCAGTCACGCCCATGCCCCGGATTTGCTTCAAATGTGTTCGTAAGCCAGTTCAATCGATATATCTACCATCGTGAGAAAGCAGAGAGTCAATTTCCTCGCTGCAAGCCAGCCTTTTAAACTGCACCGCTGTTGCCCTGCACGTGGCTTAGAGACAGGCAATAATGCGCCTGCACAGCGAGCACCGTTAAATAGGCACTCATGCATGGAAGAATCGCAGACGCTCCCCGGGACAAAGAATCAACATTCACTTCTACCTGATAATGTGAAACGAGACAATGCTACGTCCATAGAATCTCGACTTGCAGTGTATATGTTATTGTATCTATCGTGTCCTTTCAAATCGGCTCCTGAATATCCAATACAATCACTTAGGGTTATCTACTGTACTTACTTTCTTTCGTCGGTAATGTGTTCTTTTCTTGTGTCTCGGTTTTCTTCAGCTTGGACTTGTCGAAACTGGCGACTGCTGAGACGTCGGGTTTGTCAGACATGGCGAGTGAGCGATGCGGTAATCTGAAAGAAAATACACGTGTGAATGACAGTTCTGCATCCCAGACAGGGAGCGGTCTTTGTTCCAGACATCAAACACCCCTCCCCTAAACGCCCTCCCCCAACCGACAGGAAATAATCGATATAGCCGTCTACAGCCACAAAGGATGCTGAACACATTGCCGTTTCAATTTCACATTTTACAAATGGATGAGTCTTCGTGAAGAACAATTCTATTTGTTCCGACGATGTTTTTGGTAAAACTATTACCGACTAAATACACCACGAGCGTGAAATGTCTACGGCACACGGCGCCGGATGTTCTGCTTCAAATATCATAAGTAAATATTTAACGAAATTAATTAGAAAAAAAATAATCACTCAGCAGGTTTATTTATATGTACGTCAAATATATAAGTGTGGCATGCCATTCATTTCGAGGTGTACTTACAACGGGGAAAGGGAAAATGTGTCGTCTGCCGCGTGCCGTCTGCTACCTCCGCACTGAGCCCGAACTGTCAAGATACAGGGAACTGATTCACTGCGGAGCGATACACTGGACAAACCTAACCACCCTCGCGGAGGAAACTTATGATAACACACAGGCTTGCCTCGCTTTTATATTCAATATGACAAATGTTGAGTTATATAATAACAACTTTCCTTCATTAACTGTTATGCAATTGGTATTGTGTCTTTGAAAACATCTGCAATTAACAAGAATCACGACCTATTTTGTTTTTACGCATGAATCATCGGCGATGCGTCAAGGAAGCGTAGCACGACCAACAAGTAATAGGGAATATGTCACTCCTTCGGTTTATCACTGACTGGTTTCACAAACTTTGAGTCATTTGTAGTCCCTGAAGACTAAGCAGTTCTTTATCTTAAAACATATATATGTGACAAGTTGGTTTCCATGGAAATTTGTCAGCAGGTCATGATAACTCATGAAAGAGGATGGAATGTTAAGAATTCAGACAGTGATTTTGGAATCGGTCACTGACGGTGCAAAAGAGTTGTAAAGCACGTGCATATTGTGATGATCGTGCGGATTGCTAGAAGTTGTATTTATTGGGTGAATAGTTACGCAAAATCCGCTTACTGCTGATCTTTGGGGTGTTTTTTCTGTACAGTGATAGATGTACGCAGCATTTGTTTACGTTTCCCTTTTTGAGAAATTGGGTCAAAAGCGTGGGGAAATTCCAAATTCCTCAAAATGATATTAATCAAGGAAATACTTACGGTAATACTAGACAAGGGCTGAAACCTACGATCATACATGTAGTCTAGTTTACTTACATTACAGTAAACAAGCATATTGAAATGATTTTTTAAAGAAAGGGATATCAATATTAAGATACTGCAGATACTGAAATTCTAGTTAATATTAAAGACATCAACTTCTTAAATAATCCTCGACATTTACAGACGATTTCGACTCTCCACAGACAGATATCTGATAGACATATGTAGACAGGAAAGATTAACAACTAGCTTGTGTACATTCAAGCCGGAAACTTGCACGTGTTATCACTATCAGCACGTGCCTCACGAGGGTTGACGTTTAAATGTCAATTTCACGATGCATTTAAAGTCAAGAAAGTCCGCGTTGATCAACCAAAACCACCCGTTTTACAAACTTCATTGCTGTTAGCGAGACTTCAGGAAAATGTAAAGTAACAGCGATTTGTGTCGTGATATCGAATGTCATCACTTTTATAGAACGTACGCATTATTGTTGCTGTTTTTGTAGACTATAATCTAGTCTATGAAATATTCTGATAATTTACTGCTCCTTCACCAATTATATTATTTTCTTCGGGCTCTTAATTTCATAATCTAGACTTGCTGAATGGGGGTCTAGACTGTATTAAAGGCTCCTGTTTATACACAGTCATGAAGCAGGACTATTGTTTGACTCCATGGTTTCTTAACACAACATGTTTTAATTTTAATGGTTTGAAAGGTGGTTACACATGTCAATAGTATTTGTCAGCAGAGATAGTATATGATCTATAACTCAAATGTAATTATATATATTATTGTTGCGCTTATGACTTAATATTGACATGGCATGTTAAATAACGAAATAACGATGTAATTACAAATCTGTCATTATAATACATACATACATACATACATACATACAAATACTTATGTAGCGCTAAAACCATAAAACTGCCCTGATTCAGGTAGTCAATTAAATGCAATACTAAAATAGTGTGTTTATAATTCCGGATTTAAATTTCGGAAGTTCATCTATGTCTCTTAGATTTTGAGGAAGGTGATTCCATAGATTATCATGAACAAAATTTTATATCACGCTAACTTGCAAATATAACAACACAATCATGATAAAAACGTGCGTCCTACCCGCTTGCTTATAAAACGATATTTTAAATATACTTCACTTAGTTACAGCAGCTGCACTTAGTGTAAAAGAAACTTAAAATAGCATTTGAACTGCTTTCAAAACATTTACTTCAGGTAAATATGGCAGGTTACGTGAATGCATACTCGTGACTTGAGATCACATACTGTACGTTAAAGAAAGTACAGTGTACAACTTGTAGTTGTGGGAACAGTTTAACGTAATGAATCTTCATTCATGACTCGAATGGCACGTCTTAGTTGCATATAATGATCTGTCGACAAGGCCATGTTGACTTAGCACAAACTTATTAATATTTATTTTAACAATCTAATATTGAATATCACTTAAACGAGACCTGGTAAGTTTTTTTCGAAATTAATTTCAATCAACATTATCTAAAAGGCTCCGTTCATTTTGTTGATGTAAGTTTAGAATGACAGATTGTCTTGCTTCTTCAAATGTGTCCAAGTTCATTGAGTCACTGAAATACTGATTAATAGTTATTAAATTAGACAAAATTAAATCTACACCAAATCTATGTGTATATTGCAAGGTATCTGACAGTAATCTGAATGTTGTATACTTTCGTTTAAAACGCCTCTTTTAAAACATCAGAACACCCTTTGGTGTTGTCTAAGCAGTCTAATTGATATAAATCTGTGAAATGTGACGTATGTTATGAATTTCTTTTAAGTTTATAAATAGCTAAATTTTTTTGGAAGCTTACACTCTCTTATGAAACTTTACCTGAGATATTGGCAAGTTTTCAAGGTTCAAAAAATGATCTAAAGAACAGACATCATCCTTTAATTGAAACAAACTGTATCTGCTATGTCTTCATCGTTGACATGAGAAGTCCCAAGGAGGAAATGTTAATTCATGCGCTGTTGTCACGATAATAAGATAATGATTATTCCTGTATTGTCAACGAACGATAATGAATTATTATTTATAACTATATCTCTTTCCTTAATCGGGATGTGTGTTAGAAAGAAAAGGAAGGAGAAAATTATTTTATTCAGGTGCTTATCAATTAGGTGACCTAAACACCCGGCACTGGAGAAGACTATTAAAACACGGGAAATAGAAAACAATATCTGATTTAGAGTAAAAGCTGTCTCACTGTGTAATTTATTGCCAATAGGTACACAATAGAAAACCGTTACCGATACATACATCCGAATAATGATATCGTAACACCAACTTTTTCCGCGTGAAAACGTTGTCTTTCTTATGTATATGGCTTCTAAATGCCTCCCAACACTTTTTCTATACTTCTTATTATAAGAATATCCCAGTTTTTCTGACAAATGCATTACCACAATGGAATTGAGCAAAAGTCCCAGATGCTTTAGTAGGAAACCTGATAAAGAATCGGGGGAAAGTTATTGCAGGTATCATTGTGTAGGATTTAAGATATTGTGAGTCGGGGATTGAGCAAAGTCTTGTTTCAGAGACTTTTGACAATATGACGTCTGTCAGTCCTATAGACTATTGACATAGCGGAGAAGATATTCCATTTAGTTTGTCTACGTGAATATACTTTGGGATTCTGATTATCTTAATTTCCTGTGAATTTAAAGACAATTATGTATATTTTACCACCCTTTCAACAAATGAGCTTTTTATTTGCAATTGATATGTAAAATGGAATACTATCATCTTGTCTACCATTTTACCCATTTATACACCAACAGAATTTTGTGTTTCGTTGTAACTATACATTTTAGAAGTTAAGCGCAACTTTCAGAATTATTTTCTAAACGGTGATGAAAAGACTTATATGTTTATAGGATTTGATATGCTACACCGCTAATTTGTGATGGTTCCCTAACATCCTAATTGAACATCAACAACAATAAATATATGTTAAAATCGCAAGTAGCACATGAGTGAGCTATTTTATACATATGATTTCATATTTTAATTATAAAAGCATTTTTCCATTTATCCATTTTCACATAATCTTATAAGTACAGCTGAAAGAAAATTAACAAGCTAATTATGATTTTTATGCCACTTTTCATTAAATTACTTTGTTATTTGACGTATACAATTTTCATATTAACAACCTTTGTACTTACCAAGGTTCATTAAACACATAAGAAATAGACACTGTAGAAGGTGGGTAGCTGTTCATTTCATGTCTGTCTCGGCACTCACCGATGACGTAACAAAAGCATTATGTAACCAAACACGCCACACCATCCGCTCTCTTCCATTAGAGCCTCTGATCCATTGACATCCACTCATTAACAATCTGCCACTAAGTTTGCTTGATTTAATCAGCCCAGCTACCACCTGCCGTCCTTACCTCACACTTTACCCATCCTTAGACTTTCTCATCGTCATTGTGTACCCTTGACTGGCACTACCGCTAGCCACGTACGTTTATATAACAAAAACATACATGAAAGGACTGTATAAGAACATATCACTGCTTGATTATGTCTCTGAAAACCGTTTGAAGTTAACTTTGAATTACTTGAAACGTTTGGTGCTTAATGATGGTAAATTAGTTAAGGCTAAACCAAAGACCTGTATATAGAAATAATAAAAGTCCATGGGCTAACATTATATGACTTGGTTGATCACACATTGTCAGTTTTGGCATAGTCAGCATTTTTGTTCGTTTATTTTATCCTGAAATGATTGTCTTAAATACTTAGCACTAAATATCCAATATCATATTGGCAGAATAAATTTTGATTGGAAATATCTCCATATATAACAAAATGTTCAATTGAAACAAATAGTTTCCAGAAACTGCAGAAAAAAATCCATTTAGAAGGAACATAATTTCAATCTTTTTCAGAAGTTGCACAAATTGCGGTTTACAAAGCATTGGGTACACGAATTTATCATGCCAAAGTACTAGTCTAGATTGCATGTGCTAAGATTGTTAATGTGGAACTAATTATCAGAAGCGAAAGTGATAACAGCACACAAGTGGTCAGTTACCCCCTGCTTGGCTCTCACACCCTGCTGGCCAGGGTTGCAAATGATTGTTTATGGGGGTGCGGAGGAGCGGGAAGCGGGGTGAGAGGAACGATAGCCCCGCTTATAACGCTATTTGTACTAACACTAAATCTTCGATAAAAGTGGTAAACATCATAGTTTTGGTATCATATATAAGAAACAAGTAATTGAGAAATGGCCATATATCTGTAGTTGCATTTAAATCTAGACCTTCTTTTAGGATTATGTTGAAGTCATAATGAAACTTTAGTTTATAAAATATTTGGGTTTAAAATTTTTTTTTATTTCCTGATCTGAATGAGGACCTATATGATGTGTATTAATTAAGGATGTAATTTTATTCACATTCATGGAGCAGGACACTGTTTTACTTAACGGTACCGTACATTAAACTTTGGTGACCATACATACTTGTTAAATTTCAACGGGTGTATTTCAGACAATATTCTTTAGGAAGAGGAGCATCTTCCTACGCAAGGCTTAACTATCGCCAGTCTCAAACTGTCCACGGTAACTTGGACAGTTCGAGACTGACGATAGTTAAGGTTAACTTGGACAGTTCGAGACTGACGATAGTTAAGGTTAACTTGGACAGTTCGAGACTGACGATAGTTAAGGTTAACTTGGACAGTTCGAGACTGACGATAGTTAAGGTTAACTTGGACAGTTCGAGACTGACGATAGTTAAGGTTAACTTGGACAGTTCGAGACTGACGATAGTTAAGGTTAACTTGGACAGTTCGAGACTGGCGATAGTGAAGCTTTGCGTAGGAAGATGGAAGAGGAGAAGAAATGGAATGAATGCGCATTTTTGTGTCACGCTACAAGTTGATTCATTAAAAAAATACATGCAATGTTTAAATGTTTATATGAGATACCCCCCTTGAAACAAAGTTTGTCTTTATCTTTCATATCACAGGGCCGTGAAATTGAAATGAAGATCAAAATGAACCTTTTGAATAATCACGTTACAATATCAATAATTCATGTATATTTTGTTTTCCTTTCTACACAATAAATGTGTTTTGTCTTCTTCTTTACAATCTTCGTTTCTGTAAGGATAACCAAGGACGTAAATCCTTGGGACAGCATAACAACAAATATCAACAATACTTTAGTTGTGTGGCAGAAGTAGTCGACGGATCACTCTGCACAACGCCCTTACTATAAAAACATCTCGATCACATCACATATGTAGCAGCTACCCTAGGGCTAGAGGGAGAACAGTGATGATGATTTCAAACTAAAAACTATATATTTCTTCAAACTTATCTATTATCAATAATAAGGATTTTTTTTGTTGATAGGCAACTTCATTGTTCTGCGAAAGCGACGTCCAAAAAGGTTCTAATGTCGCTATAAAGAAAGTGAACATGACAACGGCATTAGAATCACATCTCGATCACATCACATATATGTAGCAACGAGTCCAGGGCCAAAGAGAGAATATGATGATTGATTTCAAACGAGAAATTATATATCTTCAACTTTATGTATTATGACAATGACTAGTAGGGATATTTTTAAGGATAAGCAACTTCTTCATTCTGTTAAGGCGACGTACGTTTCGAAATTTTCTTATGTCTTATTCAAGAGTGTGAACTCTACAAGGACATAGAATCTATGTCGAAACGTCTATCTCACAGGATGAAGAAGCTAACAATTGTTACTTTAGATCATCACATTAACTTAGAGAATGCAATAAAAGAAGTGATTATTCAATGTATCAAAGACGTACTGTCCGTACACAATATCGTAATTGAAGACCATTTAATTTGAGTACCTGCACGTCAGTAAGGACGACTTATAATGGTAGTCTGTCATCAAAGTCCTGGAAAATAAAATTCAAGGAGCTTTCTCTGATCTATAAAATATTGGCATTTGCCTCATATCCTGAAATTGAGTATTGTTCATGGCTTCTTGTAATTTCATAATATTTCATTTAAGATATCATAAAATAAAATCACAGTCATGCATATTTTTCTGGGGTTGTATATTTGTGTGCCTATATGAGTTACTCATCATTTGTTTACAGTTTCGATTTCCCTTTTCGTATCAACACAATGATTAATTTGATATTAAGTGACATTTTTTATGCAAAAAGGAAGCAAGAAGTAGGTCATACACCACCAAGTCACAATGCATGAGTAATATGTGTGCCAAACTTCAACGCATTAACATTTCACACGTAGGATAAATCATTTAACATATTCTCAAAGTACATCGTATGTTATATTATAAAAAAGTATTAATATAAAAGACTAATTCTACATCGTTGCCTGGTGTCACGGTAGATCGACAAGTACATTGCTACATTGATGTTTACTTTCGAAAGTATTAAAAAGTTTATATGAAAATGAACTGGATTTTTATTAAGCTGAACATGAGCTTGAAAGGACTTCAACAATAAGGAATACACCTACACTTTGTACACATGAAAAGGCAAACTCTGAAATACTCAATGGTGGAGTTAAATCTCGTGTTTCATAATAGACAGCGTCTATACCATGAGACCATACCTTCTGACATGCTTTGCCTACGTTACTAGGCTTCTGTTTATTATCCACAATAAGTAATATAAATATGATTGTTGACAGAGAGCCCTCGCTACGCTTCAACACTTGTAAATATCTTGCATGCTTCATTGGAAGTATTTATAGTTAGTGTCATAACTTGCCATAAATACACCGTGAGACAAGTGTTTAGAGAAAATATGCCATTAAACTATCTATCTTTCAACTAAAAACGTTTTGCAAAGGAAATGCATAGAGTTGTTGAATTTGGTATCTTGGAGATGATTGCAGGTTGCGTTGTTGAGGAATGGGATTGTTTAAACGTTATCTCTGTAAATCTTAGCTTTACATTGTAACATCGATCCATGAAGATATGTGTAGGAATTTACAGATAAGGGGGAGGGTGGGGTTGGTAGCAAAATATAAAATATGGAAAATGTTCTGAGATCTACATGTTTCGTTCATGTCTGAAGTTTTCAGCTTTCTAGACTTACTGAAGTGTAGAGTTTATTCAATATTAAGGTCTAGAGAAAACACTTTATTATTACTTATATACAAAAACATTAACTTTTCCCCATATCACATCAGAATATAATCAGGCTATATGTATGCTCTATGTTCATATCGCTTGCTAAATATATACTATGTATAGGTTTTAACACTTTCCTTCCACTCACTACAATATAAAGATATAAAAATGCCTTATTTGCTGAAGTATTGATTTTACATAGAATATTTTGCAATGCCTTTACTAAGCATATATACACTGTACACACATGCTCAATCGAACGCACACACATACACTCGAATACATTCGCTTTCAATAGCGATACATTATAATTAACGCATACTCACTCACGTATATTCACTCATAGACTTACGTTAAGTCTCTGAATTGATAGTTCAATGACTGTCTTCTAAAATACAGCCCTCTAATTTCTTAAAGAATTGGGCATCTACATTATTCTAAGGTTGGATTTGCAGACTAATTCGATCTGTGAAAGGTTTCGTCTTCAGGCTAAGACTGAAGCCTGTAGCGTAGAGTTAATAATACGGTTAGTGTCAAAATACGAATAAAGAATTGATTTTCATTGTAAGTTATTGGATGGAATCTAAAATCAGATCTGTTTTAAGAGAACGTATATTCATATCTAGTTCATTGGAGCAGATTTTAAAATGTTGTTTGATATTTGTTATGATAAACGATGCGTTGTGTTATGCCTGTATAATGCATGCGTACGTATGTGGTGAATATAGGGATAGTCCAGAGTTAACATATTCAGCCATTTGCATAAACTAGATAGAGTGAAACATAAACGGAGTCATATGTGTTGCATGTGCACATGTGAATATGTCCGCTTCAACTATCAAACATTGTTTTGGCGCGTGTTTGACTCTTTCTGCGTACGTACCAGCATCGAACAATTAATGTTGGCATTTATTAAAGTCATACGACACTCTTTTGCTCGGATTTCTATATAAATAACGTAAATTGGACAGGGAGAATATGACAGATTTCATCTGGATGCTTAAGACATCCACTTCATAAGTTTAGTTTATCATTGTATATATATAGTTCATGTTCAAGTAGTGAATTTATACCATGATTTATTCTAATCAGCAGTGAAACACATCAGGTGAAGTTGAAAATCTGGGCTCTTTACCATTACCTTGCTATGAGGTGTATCCCATAAGTAGCTGGCCTCAATTAGCAGATTAAGCGTTACATATGCAGTTGATTTATGTTTTCATTTTACTCTTAGTAACTTTCAACCTTCAGGAACTTGGTTCCGTTATATTTCAGTATCAGGATCCCAATTTTCACCTCTTAGATAGATAACACCAGAAACTTCCAAATTAGCAATAATTGTATATTAACAAAGTTTTGAAAAAAAATCTTTCTGTAAGTATTAGTATTATGGTGAATGACAAAGGTAGAAGATCAATTAAATGAATTTTTGATATCATACACAATGAGTGTCTTGTCATATTTAGTTAGACTAAGATAGATGAGTCCTTCATAACAAACCACATCAAATTCTAAATCAAGCAATCCAAGTGGTTTATTATTGACTGAGACATGACATCATTCCATTCTCCTATAAACATGACATAACTACAAGGCATACCATTATACAATAGGTACAAATAGACAGATAACTATCGTTTTAAGCTGAATTTTACATATAATATTCCACAATTTTCATTAAGGCTAATCTTTACAGGACCATTTTAACCATTTTGAAAATATGTGCTGTGACTTTTCTAATTAGTCCTTTGAAAGATATGAACACTGTTCAAACATTGCTTATAATATTATGGGACCTCCCTCGCATATAAATGTTCCATTCAAAACAATATTTTTATGTTTTAAATCCTTTCCTTGAAAATTTAAATGTTTTTCACTAAATGTTTTTTTCAATATATAATTAAACGATAGGATTGGACGTCACTCTTTGTGTGTTTGTTTTATATTCTATTCTAGAATAATCTCTGAGAGGTCAGGAAACAAAGACACAATATGTTAAACGATTTAACTTATGCATCCCACCTTTTCGTATAGTTACGCTTACTCAACGATTTGGCCCGAAACCAAATTCTCTGAAGTCTTGCCAAGGTGTTTCACCCCCATACACCCACTATCTATGAATCAGAAACTATCGTTATACTCTTTACTAGCTTAGAATAGACGAAGGTCGTAAGTAAAAACTACAGTTTTGAAAGTGTTTTGCTTTAAATCAATCCTGGTTAAGGATTCTGTTTCAGAATATCGCTCATGGTCTTCAATCCAGTCATCAAGTACAGATATAGAAGAACTCGTAAGCTCATAAAGTAAAAAGGCTGAGTTGTATGTAAAATGTATCCAAATGTTAACATTAGGTCTTTTATCAATAACTTGTTCAAAAAAGATATGACAACCCGAATTATCTGACTTTATAAATGTATATATCAAACAATCGTCAAACAAAGAAAACTACATAGACTTAAATTTAGTCTGATAAAAATTAATAATGAACTGTTCCTTCATCCATAATTTGTTTTCTTAAGGTTCATGTGTATTCAGTGAATCTAGACTTGCTGAATGTGGCCCTAGACTGTATAAAAGGCTCCTTTGTATACACAGTCATTAAGCAGGATTAAAAAGTACACAGTTCCTGGTTATAGGAACTGGAATTATCCATTAATCAATCAAAACATTGTTATCAATTGCATCAAAACATATGATAAAATTAGAATAAAAATATTTTGAATACCGTATTACTTTCATATGACAGTGGCAGCCTATACGCTGATACAGATATGATTGATTACGTGCTTGTGTAGGAGTAACCTTCATGTTGCACAGCAATACTTGTATGGCCTGAGGTAAGCGGTCCAGTCTGACATACTAACATACACACGCTAAAACTATTACAGCTCGGCTTCCTCTCTTACTCGTTATCGTATTATACATTTACGTACAATAGGTAGACTATTAGTTAATCTGATATTAATGCAAAATTTAAATTGCAGAAATAGTGAATTGAGAATTTTTAATATGCTTTAATATAACATTCTCAATATTTAAATGTGTTTTATTGAAAAAGTTTAAGTTAAACTGTGAAAAATATCATTTATTAGGGTATGGAATTTAACCATATAAAAGGGTCAGTGGGATGTTTTTGTAGATACATTGTAAATAAAGTGATCTTAAGAAAACTACAATAAATGGTTCCAATTGTAAGACAATGTTTTTTTAATCAAAAGAAGCAGTTTCAAAAGCAACGTAACATGATCGGTTAAGCTATGCAAATACATTTCCCTACCTGAAATGATTAAAAGGTGAGGTAGAGTTAACGTGTCTCAAATATGATATATGCATAACTGTCATCATTGAATACTTTCAGTTTAATAAGAGCTTTATCTTTGAAATTGGAGCAAGGCATTTTTATTTCAACAGTGTAATAGGAAGATTTCCCACTACGAGGGTTTGCTCTTAAAACTGGAGCACGTAACGGAAATCTGTTATCTCGACCATACTTACGTAACATGTCCGTCTAACTTAATTGGAGTGGTTGATGTGCAAATATTGAAGCTACGTTTTGAAAAACGTCTGGGTAAGACCTGTTTCTGCAGGAATTAGATGATATGAGGTGAAGAAAATCAGCTGATCAAAATACATAAACGAACATACAACTACAAACAATAAATCATGATAAGGTCGGAATTAGCTGTACTTTAAATACAAAAAATCAGGCAACCTTTCGTTTAAATGTCATCATTCAATTACAATTGGGAATAGATAGACATTTCCTATTCCAGTTATTCATTACTAACGTGTGTGAAGAGTCAATGAAGACGGCTTTTGTTAACTTTATACCTTAAAGTAGGTTAGTTATTGACTTTAAAAAGAGTTATTTGAGTTTTCATAATTTGAACAGAAAATCACCGAAGCATGGCTACATGACTGCAGACGGTATTGTCACGGACATGCTTATTTGTTGGTACAACGAGATATATAAACTAAGTGTGTTAATTATAGATATTGGAGTTTGTTTCGGAGTTGTGGCTCTGAAGGTTTATGTGGGTGTGTGGATTTTAACAATGTTCAATGTCTATCACATTTCTTAAACCTACTCTTACCCAAAAATGTTCTTCAAAATTATCACTTTTTCAAGACCAGTCAAGAAGTCTAATAAGTATAGAATTCCAATTTCTGAGGCTTCTCCCTTATTACTGAAAAACGTTTATTTTTAAGAATTTATTTATGTAAGAGTCTACGTGGAAATTTACATTGGACATTACATTGCTACAATAAAGAAAAATGTTTTGTTTTCTTTATGAGTATTTCACTTCTTTGCAGACATGTATGATGGTAATGATTTATTCACAAGGGTTTGTAAACGAACTTATTTCCAATCTGTACTTCCTCAAAGCGTTGAAATACTTACATTAAGATATCTGTATTTGTTCATTAGGTTAGTTATCCATGGTAATATGCAATTAAAGATTTTATTCTCATTGCACTGTCAGGATCAAATCGGTTGATATTTGTCCCTATAACAGCCAAATATGAAGGGAATTCTTTAACTTTCAAGCACAGGGATTTGTGTTTCAGGAAAGTAATGAAGTAATTCAGAATAATGTCTGATGGATGTATATCCTGAGTTTTTATATTGAGAGTATATATTGATTAGCATGATTTCTAGTCTAGAAACATGACAATTTCATAACAGAGAAGTCGGAGACATGAAAGGTTCAATAAAGAGTATCGATTTTAGATTCTATACACTTAACAAACATTATTCAACCGTTTGCAGTGTAATGTTCTGAAATGCACTTAAATTGCGTTATTGCGTTTACAAACATCACATCCCATGTGTAAGTGTGCTTCTGTTGATTCAAGGAAACTCCCTTAAAGGGGCAATAGCACGTTTTTGAAGGGCTAAAACTTCAAATTTCCCCAAATAAACAAATGTATTATTTTAGGAAGGTGAAAACATCTCATTTCTCGTAGTCATCCGTTGTTGTAGAGGAAATGAAGTATCAAGTCAGACAGACAGACAAATGTTTATTTATGTCTCAAGCTAAAACCACTGGCGGCCATTTTTGTGTGAAGACCCTTTAATCATTTGAGGTAGGGAACTTAACATAGCTTGACCAATCATGGTTCTTTCGTTTTATAACTGCTTCTCTTGATTAAGAGAGATTGTCTTGCAACTTCAAAATTTATTTTATTTTCGTTTTTGTGAGATCATTATATTGTATCTAAACACATTACACTGCTACTGTTGACTTGTTTGTATCTAAACACGTGCTACTGCTAGTGTTGACTGGGTTTTTTCCAGGCGGAATGTAGGCGTTGATAAATACGATAACATACCTCATTTCTCATTTCTTTTACTTGGATGAGTAACCTACATGTAAATGTGTAAGATTCACTGAGGTTTTCTACAACTAATCGCCTAGCTATAAGTTGCACATAATGAAAAAGGTTGTCAAAATGTAATTTTTATTTACATGAATATGCATTGATAACAATAGATGCCAATTATGGGCAATCACTAACTCACTATGGACATTCATAACTATTAGTAACTATAGCATTATATGAAAAACTTCTAATTGATGTTCGTTCAAATAGTTTTCAAACGTTAAAAGTTATATTAGTTCATGTTTCCCTTTTTATAAAACTGTTGGATTCACACAATAATGCCATGATCTTTTAAATCACATTAGAACGCATATTTTCCCTTATCTCTTTTCAAAACGCCATAATGATTGCAACCTAATGATTACTTCAATCGCAATTACCATCACACTGATTAAACATAATTCATTCATTTAAGAAAAAAGGATGGCACATAATTTATTCAACAGACTGAAATTTAGTCTATGAAAACTTTAGATAATTTTCTGTTCCTTCATCCATAATTTTTTTTGGCTTTTAATTTCATATAAAGACTTGCTGAATGTGGACCTAGACTGTATAAAAGGCTCCTTTTTATACACAGTCATGACGGCTAGTTATCAAACTTAGACAAGCTGTACACAGGTCTATCAACCCATCTCAATTCATTTCTATGAAAATTGATAAATAACTGATCGTCCATCTCAATTCATTCCTACCAAAATTGGTAAATAACTGATCGTCCATCGAAAAGGCATTTCCGTGCAATTTAAGTCAAAAATAATTGAAAACGGAGAGGGATCTAACCCGCAAAAATCAACCGCACCACCACCTTATGGTCCGCCGCTGATTACTGTAGAGATGTTGAGCATGCTGTGAACATGGAGAAGCCTCCTCCCCACCACTGCTACAAGGGTACGACGACCTGTCTGTATTTACACGCTGTCTGCAATTGTTTGTTTATTACATGGAATGACCCTTGGGTTGCATTGTCAAAACACGGAAGTGCTTTAAGCTGGGAGGAAGTATGGGCAGAGAGATAAGAGATCATGAGAGCTTGTTGAATATGGAGTGAATAGACCGTTTATATTGTGATATCCATGAAACAGTTGTAAACGTGTCATTTGTGTCACACGTTGTCAGCTTTTCGTAAGAGATTTGTTTTGGGTTTTTTCACCCAATTCATAGTAGACGAGAAATATTATTAATACAAAATTATGAAACCACATAACATTACTTAATGGTTTGCATTGTGATTTTGTAGCTTTGATCTTTTGTATTGATATTTGAAATATTTCAATCAATATTTATACTCATGAATTGTATATGAATGGTCATAAATATACAAAATTGAATATATATTTAGATAAAACTTCAGTGTTTACTATTGATATTTAACATTATGGAAATAAAATTCAATTCATATATCAATCTAGAAGTGGTAAAAAAATTCACAACCTAATGTGCGTAACAATTGCATATAACTCTCTGATATTGACATTCCAAATACGTCAAACATTTAATTTTTTTTTTTCAATATAATTTATTTAAGATTGTACAAGAAAGTTTTAAGGGTTAAAAGTATTCAAGTAACTGTCAGTTTCCTCCTAATGCGCAGTTAACTTGTAAAAAACATCAAAATGTACTTTATGAAGTTAAAAACGAAAACTTCCGTAAAAATAAAGAAGACATAACCTTTTACTTTGAACCTCAAAAAGTGTTGGGACATTATCTGGGGAGGATTCGAACCTAAGACGCTAACAAGAATACGATGGCTTCTAAATTTGAAAAGCAAGGATTTCCCAATCCTCCAAAAATATTATCAATGCTTTAACCAGCCTTCCTTTCCTTGTCAACGCGTCAAGCCTCCCCTGAGCAAGTTTACACATGTAAGGCAGAGACCTTTACATAATAAAAATATATAAAAAATACAAATTGGGCCACTGTCAAACCCTTTATGTTGAAAATATCTCAACACAGTGAATGAAAAGAACAGGCAAGCTTGCCAAACTGGATCAGATAAATTTTTCCCAGGTGCTGTTGCTATAGAGGTCATTGTGCACCGATCTATATGTATCCAGGTGTTGAGTGTGCACATACATGCATGTACTGCATAAAAATGAACTCGACTCTATGTACATGTACACAGTGGTACATCAAAGGCCTATGTTGTGACCGTGTGTACCTCTTACAAAGCGATGTTGCTACGTTCAACATAGTCCTAGACTTGATAGCCGTCTCCCGAGTCAGGATTTTTCTTCCATCCATTAAAGAAACAACCTCAACTGGACATATATAGATTCACTTTTGGAGTTTAGAAAAGATAATTATTGTTATCGAGAATGATTATTTGGTCTGCCAAATGGATTTGGGGGAGGGTGGGAGGGGGGGGGGGGGGGGGGGGGGGGGTCCCTGTTTCGAAAATATTAGGTTAGCAAGTCGTTACCTTCCTCATGACATTACCTCTGTCAATTGTTGACAGAATGATTTGTTCAGAGATTTTCCTTATACTGCATTGCATGTGGATATAATGGTGACACGCAAAAGCTAAGATGTTCATTAAATCATACTCTAGTTGGTAAAAAGACAACATTGAAATGATTCTATGAAATTCTAGTCTAATAAAATTAACTTAATGTTTAACTACTGGTATTGCACTTTCAGATTGTTAAGCAACACCTAGATACTAAAAGAGGACCTTGACATGTTTAAAGCTCTTATTTATACATCGTCAGACAGCAGGACAATAGCTTTCTGTGCAATGAATGAAATAGATAATAAACCGTTTGCTGTCAGTGTAAATATGTCCAGTTTTAGAAGAACATAAAAGCCCATAGCTCGTAGTCATAACTAGCTCTTTCATTAATACAAGACATTTTCTTTCATAAGGCTCTTTAAATCATTTATGATGTGCGCTTATTTTTTAAATCGTTGTTTCAAATATCCCATGATCCCAGTTTCTGAAAATTATTCTAAAAAGTTCCTTATAGGAAGAAGCTTAAGAGAAAATCGATTTCATCCAAATTCTAAACTTGATTTAAATGAGGTGATTATATAGGTTAAATTAAATTATGGTAAAATGTTATTTAATACAGTCAGTGTGTTAGACTTACATACTTGACAGTAATTTTACACGAAGTCGAAATGTCCTACATTTACGAGTTAATACCCCATCAATCTTATGCTTGTCTACTCTTGTTCAATATATAAGTCTGTTCAATAAGCAATGTTTATTATGTATTTCAAAATCATATTCTGTCGGGGTTATGAAATGACTCATTAAGCACGCCATGCTGTTGAACAGTATCACACGACATTAGCTAGTATATGCACGAATAATTTCCTCAACATGTTTTGATATGAGTCTGATGGCATGCCTTGCTGATTTTAAAAGAAATTTCAAGAAGAAAGCGGACCAACAAGTATTCAATGTTATTGTCCCTGTGGTTTTGGTAGTCATAGTGCTTTCAGCCCATTGCTGTAAATATACCAAAAGTTGGCTATATAATTAGGTCAAATGTCGAGGATAGATATAATAACTTCCTCTTCTCGACTTCTCACTAGATGTTTTCATATGCTCCAACACACATTAGTGACAAATGATTTCGGAATCAGCATAATGTATTTAAATCATCTAACAGTGTTACTCAGGGGTAAATTTTTGCATGTTAATTACTGAGTTTTCCAAGAAATGAACTTCCTTGTTGAGTTTTCTGAGAAGTGACGAGACCGATGTCTGGGAACACCGATCTTCCTGAATGGCTCAGCTGTTTGGATATGTTTACGTTCGGTGTCTGACACTTGTCTGTATAGGTTCCAATCCCACATTAACTCGTCTATAAAATATATAAACGGAGTTGTGATGACAGATTTCCTGGGAAAGTGGACCATGATTACAGGGCCTCAATATGCTTCACGGATATATTCGAGTATTGATAGTAGCTAACAAGCTTATGAGACGTGGTATGCTGACGTATCCTGCAAAATTCTCACATTGGCCACAAAGACGAAACGTCCTGTGGCAATGAAATACTTCCTCACCCTCCTTACTCTCCGGACCTTGCACCATCTGACTTAAATCTCTTTCAATCCATGAAGTCATCATTGAAGGTAACGCGCTTTACGTATAATGAAACACTGATTTTAGAAGTCAAGTCATGGTTTGATAAGAAGCCTACGGACTTCTTATGGCTGTCGAGAGAATGTGTTCTCTTGGTGTTTGCTATGTAGAGATGGACAAATAACTGTTTCAGTTTTGTTCCACTAAATCTATTGCAAGAAGGTCAGAGGAAACATTTAATGAACGTCCCTCTTATTGCATCAGTCCACCACTTTTGTCAGTTCTAACTGATCTTCAAAATAATAAACTTTCATTTATACATTTCCCATACTAATGTCCATGGTTTCATATCGTCGCAGAAATGTAATTTCCCTTTAAAACCAGTAATTGATATCCCAGACATATACTAGGTTTCAAGTTAATGACCCCTTGGACATGTCACTACGTCATTATTGAGCTTTATTGAGAATATAGACAGACAGAAATAAGAAGACGAGAGAAGAGAAGATTACTTATATTCTAGATTACTAGAGTTACTGGAGTTTACATGTAAAGATCATTGACTTGGTCGCTGAAACTGTGTCGTGCACATGACTGTTTGACATTTAGCTTTCATGATTAACATAATATTGTAATAGGTTTGCGATAGGTTTGATCTGCATTTCGAACAAGGTTAAACTATTAGTGCGTTGATTTCAGCTCAATTAATAAAAATGATGCAAAAATCCCTAAAAATCCCTACCTTACTCTCTCTCTCTCTCTCTCTCTCTCTCTCTCTCTCTCTCTCTCTCTCTCTCTCTCTCTCTCTCTCTCTCTCTCTCTCTCTCTCTCTCTCTCTCTCTCTCTCTCTCTCTCTCTATCAATTCAGGATTCGGGAATAATCAGTTCTCCAGATTGTCCTTAGATTATCAACGTGATCTAGATTGTCATCGATGGTGACTATACCCTTGAAATTCATAAAGCGTGGATACAGTATTCGTTTGTCCTACAGTACCGTGAGTAACTTTGTCTCTGAAGTAGACATGATCTCCATTTGAAGTGATGAATTCGTGTTGGATCGATCCTTATAGAATGTATTTCCTTATAATAAAGCATAAGTTGAATAACCATAAAAACGTTTTAAATATGTGATATTAACTTCATGAATGCTTTTCAAATAACTTTCATCATGCTGTAATTTTAGTAGGTAATTAAGCTATAGATAAGTTTCTATCATTTACCTTAGAAGTATTACCTTTATTCATTTAATGATAAAAATATCATTTTTTAAAGTTAATTTATCCATGACAGAGCATTCTTAAAGAGGATAAACTTGTATCATTTTTCCTGAAGAATGTTACTTTAGATGCAACTGATATGCCCTTGGCGTAAACGTAGAGGTTAGTACATCTTCTGTCTCCATTCCATTTATCCAATGTCTTAACAAATGTTATATATACATATATCTTTTCATATATTTATAACAATTTGAAATGGAATATTGTACCATGGTGTCTTATAGGCTTTTTATGGCCTGATGCTTAATATCTTATGATATCCTGTAATACCAAACTATATATGTATAACTTGTAACAGCACGTAACGCTTGATTAAATCTGCGTTTCTTCTTTTCTTCCCATTTGTGCCGTACCCAATGACACAACGCAGTGTATGACCCAGGTCACAAATTTATGTTGTCTCGACTGAGATTCGAGCCGGGGCCGCTGCCGTGAAAGACCAGCACGCAAACCCGTAAATAACTGTGCTCCATTTCGTTCATATTTTCTTGAGATTGTATTACGTAAATCATCGGTCTTATTCTTACTTGATGATCTTATGTTATGAGGAAAGTCTCCCCATTGTTCAGATAGATAATATCCTGCTCATGTTATCCATTGTTTTACTTTGTTTCAATGTAAGTTTACTTCAGAATTGAATTATTATTTTAGGTTTTCTAACAGTATGAATTAATTGCTTTACCTCCTTCGAATTTTCAACTATTTCTGTATACAAACTTGATATTCCGTGATTGACTGATTGTATCATCTCTTTTCTGTTAATAAAATTATGAGAGAAAAAAATAAATTTAAAAAAATAAAAAATTTTAAAACAAAAAAACACACACTTGACATTCCGTTATAAAAATTCACAAACTCTCTTGCGGTGTCACGGTGAATAGTTGACATCCTTACTCAGATATCTAAAATAATGGTCTTATCTAGATAGATATTCACTGTAAGCAGTTCTGCTGTCACGATCGATGCTAGGTTTGTCTGGAGATTGATAAGCTATTGAACTCAATCTCTATTTTTGTTGCGAATCTAAAAAGCTTTCACCATCACCATTACATTTCTCTTCATTCCTAATTCCGTTTGTCTGCCTGTCTGAACTTGATAAGAATTCGCCATTTCATTGCTTGGTAACTGCTCACTTATACCGGTTCCGTAGAATCGGATGCGCATCCTTTCGTCATTGCATGGAATCGTCATCGTTGTAAAATTTCATACAAATATTTCACTCTAGGGTACGGATTTTCCCCATTTCCGTGTGGTTGTGCTTTTGAAATACTATTTTAGTGATACATTATCTCGCTAAAATATGATATTTATTAATGAAAGATGAATGAATCTATAGACGATGAAGTAACGATTGAACGAATCTATTGACGAATGAACGAATCTAATAACATACGAACGAAACTGTAGATGAATGAATGAGTCTATAGACGAATGAATGTATAAACGCACAAACGAACAAATGAACGAATGAATTAATCTTCATATGCAGAGGAAAATTGTTAAAATAAAGTATAAGAAAAAATGAAATCATGAATGAAAGAATTTAAACACGGATAGCCTTCTCCGTATTATCTATTTAGAAATTAATTTAGATATGAATTATGTGAAACATAATTTCGACTTAACATACACCATACTCCAGTTCGGTGCTTTGAACCTTGAACAAGATGTGAAATAGTTTCAACTGAACTCCTACAAGCCAATCCCGTGCTGTGCGCGACCTGTCGAGAGGTTCAGAGGGTTGTAGGTTGCACAGCCAAGATGTACCTGGACGTATTGAAGAATGACTGTGTCTTGTTCCGCTCTGATTGCGAAGAACCTCTGTACAATAACAATGAACAAAAGAGGTCAAAATCAAGTACAGTGTTTACGGTCAATTCAATCCTTTTACATGCTCTATGGGGCTGGATCATGATTCAGTTTTTTCATAATTTTCTGACTTCATTGAAATATACAATATCAAATTTTGCCATGTTAAATTATTTGTCTAGTTGATAAGTAAAGGCTTTGCTTTCAAGTATCAACAATTAGCCTCAGGAGGTATCAACTAGAATACAGTAGTGCTTTCAGTAGGTTATCATGTTTGATTCATAATAAAAAGTATATAGTCCAAAGCATTACAGTACAGATTATTGAACATCATAAGATAAAAATATGAAATACAATCAGGACTTTTAGAAAAGGGCAACAAAAAGAACAGATGTCATATCTGATATATGTTATTCAGAATAACTGTTAACCTTAACAAATCTATTCCCTGTTCCTCCTATACCTCACTGTAACTTTGAAATGTAATTTTTTTAAATCTATTTTGCAATTCATTATTTCTTATGATTTATTAATCATATTTTCACCAAAAACGATATAATTGTGACTCTGTGATTCACATTTATCTCACTGAAACCTAGAGCTATTACCAAGATTCGTTCCGTCAAAGGTTGAGTCAGGTTTTCAATGTCGCTAAGCTATGTGTTTTTGTCTGGTTTCATAAATTATTTACAACATTTTTATACGGTAATGGGAAAGAATTACGACTGCTAATGCATTATCGATTATGCATTGTAGTTCGCTAAAATACGTCAGAAGGTTATAAAAACGATAACCTTTTCATGTCATAAGGTATAAGTAATGATATGTGCACTTTAGAAACACTAGCTGCACAAACTAGGTTTTATACAAGCCATATACATATCGTATCATTTATTTGTCCTTGACTAGATCTCTTTCGGTTACTTCTTATCTAGGAATGTACGAATCAATTTCCATTTGAATTGTTGTATGATTTATTGACCTTGACAAGCCATGAACGTTTTCCTTTTGATACATCGTATTCTATATTTATTGGGATTTATTAATATCGATTCAGGAATGTAGGCGGTTCAGTATAAGCATCAGTTCTCAAAATTCATTCTTATACAACTTAATGGTTTTGCAATCTCTTTAAATGTTTCACGGGGATCATTTTTATAAATGCTATGGTGTTTGCGTCGCTAATTTGGACATTTAGACTTATTAAGTATTATCATCATCATAAATCTGAGATCTTTTGTGCTGATTGGTTTTGATAACTATAAATGTTAATGATTTACTCGATATTAGAAACGTGGATGAAAAGAACATTATACCAGGGCGCGTACGTTTTAGCATATCACTCTAAGACTGTTCATAGATACGTTTGTATCATTCACATGCGAATCATGTGTGAACATTTTCATCATCAAATTCCATCTTCCGAATTGTTATGATAATCATTATGCTTATGAACATCACATACAAGGTCAACATTTAAATAATAGTTTATTGTAATGGTAAAACGTTTGATGTATTTTTTTCTAGCAATACGGCATATGTTTAGTCACGTGTGTATTTCATCATCACTAGGTAACAAAACACTTAACCAATATATGCAGTATTTACTACTACTTCATGCATTCTCTTTCATCTTATGTCATTGTTACGTTGGTAAGCCTCTTCATCAAACATCAAATTTGCGGCGCATAGCTCCAATTAGCCCTGCTTCATATCTATGTAAAGATTGTAGACTTTGATACAGTCTAGGTCCTCACTTCGCAAGCCCAGACTCATGTAACAGCCGAAAGAATAATAACTAAATTTTTAGAATATAAAAATGTCATTGGTAAGCTCATCATCATCAATATAAAACTCCGTTTTGAGTAACGTGTACTTAAATTTGTGAAGTAAGGTGTTATTCCTTTTACTGCGTTGACCTGTCTGAAATTAACAAGCCGTGTCAAACTAACCTGTCACATATGTACATTAATGAATGTACATTTCAACTGAATGTACACGACCTATTTATCATCTGATAGCTATGACAGGCGGATGGACCCGCAATACACAAGGACATGTCTCATCAAAGATGTTATAGACAATACAAGATGACGTTCTCAAATAGCCAATTTAAACCGTAAATGCGTGCACTAGTGACTTTAAACAACTGAAGGGGGAATGGTTTAGTTCTCAACAGAGAAATGACCTTCTAGTACAATTATAAGATGTTATAGACAATAAGCGGACAAAACAAGATGACGTTCCCAAATTAAACAACTGAAAGGTGAATGGTTTTAGTTCTCAACAGAGAAATGAACCTTCTAGTATTATTTAAGGTTTTAACCATTCAAGAAATTAATTAACTGTTTGCATTACACAATCTGGATAAAACATGTGTCGTCAGAAACGTTATAAAGATGCAGCGTATTAAGCGTATTTCCCACATAAACAACTCTTTGAATGGGAATTATTCATGGAATCAACTAGGAAGTTAATCTTCCTATGTGATTCGTGATTTTCACCATATAAGAAATTAGTAGTATTTTTATACGAAATTGATGATGGAAAACTCCACAAGGAAATGTGTTAACAGGGATAGATGCTATAGACAATCTGCGGACTCGGCAAGATGACATTCTCACATAAACAACTCCGTTTAACGTTTTCCGTTTAAAGGGGAGGTAATGTTGGTCGTCAAAAAGAAATCTTCCGCCATGATATGACGATCCTAACACAAACTTATTATATAAAAATGCAAATTGGTATTTGTCATCAGAGACATTAAAAAGAAAGTTGACTTTAGAAGACGAATTTCCCAAATTAATCAATCATTTGGGTTAAATAGAAAATAATTAACCCAACAAAAACTTAGTATCGTCTTTGCACAACTTGATGAATAAAAGTCTTAAAAAGGACGCGGGTCGTCAAATATGCAATGGGCCGGAGGGGGAGTATTTCAAGCTCTGTTAGTAGCGAGAAGTCGTAAGGGCAAAATAGAGATATGGGTCTTAAAAATGATGGGAGATAAAGACACTTTAAGCACCATGGCAGAACAATTCATCACAGTATATATTTGCCATCAGAGATATTAGAGAAAAAATAAACTCAGATGATCATCACAAAATAAAACTCCACGGTTTGAAGAGGAAATAATTATTGCCCCGCGGTAAGATGACAATTCAAATATGTTTGGGTGGAATATGCCTGCATGTACTTAATATCATCATAGGATGCTAAATTCAGAAAGTGGACAAAACTCACGAGTTCTAGGGGGAGTGAATATCTACCAACAGAGAATTAGGTATAGGGGATATTATAAGAGGATCAATGGCATACTATGTGTATCAATTTCCCTCGCTTTCGCTCGGGATATACTGATATTTATGGAACGAGTGTCGTAAACACAGTATGTCTTTGGCCAAACATAATAATTTGATTATTAACGAAAAGGAGAAAGCAGAGAAAATAATCATATTCAACATTCAAGAAAGGGCGAAATACACGCCATGAACGCAATGTCATTGTGACATTTTTACCGAGACTGTCGTATGAAAAAACTTAACCCCGATATGATTATCCTCGTAGTACTTTCTGATATATTTTTTGGTAATGGCTGTATTTTGGCTTAAAATCAATACAACACAATCTTGATGGAAAAAAACAATCTATGGACGGAACCTTTACCATACCACCTTCGGGATCCGCCATTGGACTCTAGAAGGATGCTTTGAGCTTATTGAACAAGTGGTTCGTTTTCCTATGTCAACAAAACTTACAAGTTTACATGGGTAATAATCAGGACCTTTTTACTCTTAATATCAGAATTAATTGAACTTGAATATTGATTTGATAACGATCGGGTTCCCGTGTGAATGCAATGATGAAATGCGATTCGTATAAATATAACTTGCTATCAATCATTGGGCAGTGGTGCCAGATTATCAGTATAATCAATATAAAGGGCATGTGTTATCAGCGATTATGGAAGGTAAGCGGTCTCAACAAAATCAATTCCCGATTGAACAAGTTCTTGCGTTTTGAAGGGAGGGATCAAAGCCCGATGGAGAAATGAATCTTTCGTTTTGCTAAGTGGTAGAGATCCTATTAACACTTACTGTTATTTGACAAACTTAATGAATGAATAATTAACAAGGATAAGTGAATGAATTAGATTCTCAATAAAATATCAATAATGTCATCACGACAGTCATTTGAAAAAGTGGTCCTGCAACACGTGTTTCCAGTTGTATATGATAAACAATATGTAGATAAGAGGAATCCTTCGTATGTTTAAAACTCATAAGCGACGGCTCTTCCTCATGATTGAAAATTAAGAACCCTTGAGTACTTGACATTATCCTTACACAAACAAAATACATACAGGAACAATCCATCACACTTAGCGTCATCAGAGATGTCATATACAGAATAAGTACGCGAATAGTACTACAGGGGACTGTATTATGCCATATCGCTTAAAGGCTCAGACCGTAAAAAACACTTAATGTCATCCTTACATTGACATTAATGTTGGTTGATAAGACACGATTAAGAGGCGGGTTACTACACAAATACAGGTGTCAGCTAAGAAGTTTTAGTCATCAATTTGACTCGAGGATATGACTTTTTTACATTTCATTTTTAGAAAAATCCATGACCACACAGAGAGATCGTTCTTTCCGAAATGCTGTGGGAAAAAAGTTTCAGTTTATCTCGTGATCCCAATCTAAATCGAGTCTGTGGATGAATGTACGGCGATTACCTTTAATGTATCAACTAATATAAACTTTGTATTTCCAAACTTATTTACAGGAAGTTATATTTGATAGAGAATCCTTAAATATTTCTAGAAATATAAATTATCTATGCTTTTAGTCAAACATATTCGAACATAAATGAATAATACCAGACCCCAAAAGCACAACCCTATCTCCCCCTCCTCATCCGGATCCGACACATGGATTTTAAGATTTAGATGTCAGTGAAGTCATTCTGTCATCAAACTGTAAAGGTAGATTTAACCTTTAGAGGAAGGCGCTTAGCAAGACACAACGTCTACAAAGAGTAATACGAGCCTCTATCGGTCAGGATTACATTCTCTTATAATGGTTCTTATACAATTTAGTTGGGATGTCATGTTTTATGTATCAGATGGTTGTTCTATTTACTATTTTCACTAAGATTATGTGTCGAGTATAGTGTCGAGTACATCAGTCTTTGGTTATTCTTGAGAGGGCTTCTAAACATGACCTTTAGTGATACCTTTTCAACTGCTAAAATATATCAAAATTATAAAATCATATATAAAATGTTGGGTGATAACGCTTGTTTCAATACTTGGTGTATACCTATATTCATTCCCAAAATGAAATAAAGATTTGTGAACAGAATGATAATATAGGTTGGTGAACAAGCCATAAGTCTAATTTGAACGACTCTCCTAAATAGTTTAAATACTTCTAACGATTTCTTCCCTCATTTTAAATATATTTCAACCTTTCACTAATAATAATTACTGATATCGTTTATTGAAATATATTCTTCTCATACAACTCGTAAAAAAATATGCATTATCGAGAGAAAATGCATATAGGATGAAATCCGTACATATTCAGGATTGATATAGTTTTTTTCAAGCAGGGATTGATAAACATAATATTAATGACCCAAACGCGTCATTATTTCCTATTACTTATTGAAACAATATCAATGACCTTCCATATCCAATGCAGCTGTTGCTGTTACAAAATTCCATATATTAGAATAAAATATTCTCATGGAATTGATTTTGCACTGACCTTGAACAGTATGTTATTCCCACAAAAATATTGGATATAATAATCTGCGAATGATAATTTCCTTTGCTAATCAATGCTGTTTGTAACGCCTTGGAGTAACAATATCTACAGAGGACTTACAGCAGCGCCAATAGAGGGAAATCAATAGTGTTATTAGCGTATTGTTACTTTATCATTAGCCTTGTACATCACCTCCAATAACATACCAGCTAAATGACGCTAATTATTAGTAACATCATACCTCTATGAAACATATGTGACAACTAGAACCACGGAATATCTAATAAATATTGTTTTAAATATTACTGCAGATAAATTTTGCTTTTAAACTCGATTTATAACAGCATGCTTCACTTCAAATACTTGTCCATTCAATAAGTAATAAGCCCTCCCGTCAAAATTTAAATGCACTTAAAAAAAATTCAATGTTTATTTGCTAAACATTTTTTGTGTTTAATGTAAATGTATGAAAATTATATAATTTTCAAAGGAAAAACATTACATGGTTCAGCCTGATTACCCAGAGTCATAGAATAACGTGTCACTTATCAAGATGCCATTTAGTATGAACATTTTATAATCATTTGAATCTCATAGCTTTACCAAACTTGGTATGTTCATTTAAAAACTCCGTTCAATGATTAAAACAGGTTATCTTGCTATTGGTAACATTCAATATCCGTTTTTAGTCAATTCCCTAAAAACCAAACCACACTGTAGTGTAAGAAGTCCACAATTTCTTGATGACATTTAGAGTAATGCTATACTGACTATATGGTTTATTCAATAAATCTTTCACCAAATGGAGAAATTGCTTTCTTGCACTGGTTATGAATTTGCAAAAGATCAATCTTTCCCCATCTGAAATCTATGAAAATTTGAGGTAAATACTTATTATTGGCCAAAACGCAAATCTACAATTTAAAATCCTAATTAGGGAAGGATTCTATACACAATATTTCAGCTTTCTAGTTCTTTTCATTTGTGAGAGGAAGATGAAAGTAGCTTTCAAAGGCGTAGCCCTTATCAGGGGTCACATGATTACCAAATCTACAATTCATAATCCCCATGATCTAAGGAGTCTGGATACAAGATTTGAGCTTTCAAAAGTTTATTGGTAGACAGATTGAAGCTGGACGCCATGCCATGCCATAATTCCATCAGGTCTTTCAGGCCTGATGGGCAGAAAATGATAGAAGCTATGATTTGAGTTAACACCATTTTCTTAGTCTTCTAAAAAGAACCTGTTAACATTCATTTGAGAAAGCCTGCAAAACCATATTGTCTAGTCATTATAAAATCTACAAACCTCAGTTTTGATATATATAAAAATCATTTGTTCTTTCCCCCCCCCCCCCCCCCCGAGTTGAAGGAAAAGGACAAGAAGTTATAATGAATATAGTTTATATCATTTGTCTTATGATAATTTCATATCCAGAATGCAAATGAATCAAAGAATCATGGCATCCATGATGGACAATAATTAGACTTATTACAGAATAATTGATTTTTTCATTCAATTTCACAAATTGTCAATCATCAGCCATGGTCAATAACAGAAATTTCGTTTTGGCCTCCCATGTGCCCTTGCAGTTCCATGGCTTGAATAATTGTCACAAATGTTGAAACAGACATTAACAGTTAACTTCCTCTTATGATAATTAACATTGTTATGTCTCATAAATGACATCACACAACATATAAACATCCAACGTCACACACCTGAATTAATGTATCAAAATAGATGAAGAATTTGAGTCAGTGTAAAGTTGAACTTCCTGATCTCATGTCTCTGTAAACAATTTTCAGCCAAGGTTAACAAATGAGCTTAAGACTGATGTCAAATAAAAGACAACTTTAAGGAAAACTTCCCAGGTTTGTGATATGTTGACAGTGTTTAAATTACAAGAAAATACATAACATAAAAGTAAAAAGAATGGTTGTTTATAACGGTTCATGTATAAACACATTAACATTTCTTTTGATAACAAGCAGATTATGACTAACAAACAATCATTTCAGTTCTGAATATTCTTTGAAGAGAGTTCTATTTCCAAAGTAATGCAAGCCAAACACATGAGGGCGAATATAAGTATAGATGACCATTTACCAAAAAATGTAAAACAAAGTAAATGCTGACCAGTTTAGACAAAACAAATAAGAGTAGACAGTAGGCTTCAACAGAGTGGATGCAGCAATGGAAGAATATGCCTATAAAAATGATATCCCTGAGAACTCAAGTAGATATCTCATAGTTCCATCTTTATAGGATATCATCCAATCAGATTGAAGAAAAGATATTTTTCAAATCAGCTATCCAATGAGTGGAGAGTTGATCATGATTTCAAACTGATCACACCAAAGATGAGATGTGTTCAAAACAGATGTCCAATCAGGGGAGAGTTCAAGTCAAACTGACCAATCACAGAAGACTAATGGCTCTTGAGTATATACACCATCCTCTGGCCAACACTGAACGTTTTGCTGCCCTCCTGGACAGTTACCTCCCCCTTATCCGCGTTTATACTGAACACAGCGCCACCACCCACGGGTACCAGCCCTCGCTCCAAGTTATTCAGATCTGGCAGTATCCTCCAGCCGGCCTCTGCGTCCTCGTATCTCAGAAGCTTCACCGCCACTAGGTCTACAAGAAGTTAAAGATGATTTTATTGACACTATTTGGCTCTTAACTACTATATGCATTGACATTTGTTCAAATAACTTGACTTTGCTTGAATAGTTATTTCCAAATAAATATTTCATACTTAGCAATGAAAATATAAAAAAGGCCTTCTATACATGCAAAAACTTAAGCCATATGTCCAATTTTGATGTATAGTATAGTAAAATAATATACCAAACACATGATTCCTAACCTATTTTCTTCCTGTACTAGAGAAGTTTATATAGTTTTTGGACTGTTTAGGACCAAATTTGTTCCATTATCTTTTGGATATGGTTTTATTAGATTGCTAATATATGACATTTGTTCTAATTAGGTTTTTTTTTATTCAACCCTGAAATTTTTGGGGATTTTATTATCATTCTTCATGAGTTCTTTAATGAATGGAATACTTATATGAATTTCTACCTTTAGTATTCACTAATTATCAATAGAATATGAAAACACAAAAGTAACAAGATGACCAAATAACATTTATTCATTGCAAAAGGAAAATAAGAACATTTCATATGTATCATATCAATTATTCTAAAACACTCAAAATCAGTTAAGCACTGATCACACTAGCTATTCACATCATTTATATACATAACCAAAACACCTCTTTTTACAAATACATCAATGTTTTATTTCATATATTCTTGGGAATGAAATATACATATTCATAAAGAGAGGTGAAATGAAAAATATCCATCAGAAGAATACACACCCTTTATCTTTGACCTCTCCAACTTATTCAGGCGAGACAGTATCTGCGGAGTTGTGTCCCCTTGGAAGATCGGGACAAATATCTCGAACAGACCGCTGTAGGGCTGAGGATTTACTAGCTTTAAAGGGACATTCACCTGAAAGAAGTAAGAGAATATGTCACATGGGTTGTAAAACAACAGTGTCCTTGAAGCATGAAAATTTGATACCCTGCATTAATATGCATTCTAGTTCAAATGCATATCAATTATTAGTATTATTATTATGTTTGAAATTTCATCAATCCGTCTACTTTCTGGGTCAAATGCATACTGTTTCCAGGGTGCCTGATAGTTTTCAGTCTTTACTCACACCAGGGCTTGTATGATAAATCAACCACCCCTTCTCAAAATTTCAAAGGCTGTGCTATGTGTTCATAGATACTCAAGATTCCCTAACACCTGGTGGGCTTGGTCATAAATCTTGCAGCTATTCTCATCCAAAACTAACAGATAACAACTTGGGCCAGATAGCTTTTCTGAACATAGACAGCCTGACATATCTCTACAATAGTGACATAAATGTCTTTACCAATTTGGACAAAAGAGTTGAACTTTTTTCCATTTTTAACAGGTGAGGTGAGGCGAGTCGGGGGTTAAAGTAGCTTTCAAGAGTATTTTACTTATATCGCAGATGCTAGTATTATTGCAGGAAGAAAGCTCGCAACACCATGATTGTGGCTAGGAATTGCGGTGAAACCTGCGAGCATCGCCTGGAACAAGCAAACCATGGGTGATCCTGCGCTGAAATTCAGTGTAGCATTGCACCCAAACCTTACTGCATGTAGAAAAGTTCTCTACTTCAGACAAAGTAGCCAAGCCCCTAGTGGGATTCGAACCATGGACCTCTTGATTTGAAGCGGAATGTGCTAACCACTGTGCTTACCCCTCCCCCCCCATTTTTAAAAGCATTCTGTTGAATGATGTATCATATCAGTATGTAGGCAACTGTATGAAAAACATGTCATGACGCTTATCTGAAATAGGCAGAAAGGTAGTGGAGAGAGATTCTGAGAATGGTGTCTAGATCTATTAGGTGATTTGGGTTGTTATCGCTAACAGCACTGCCATTAGAAGGTATACAAAGGGAGGGTGAACAACAAAATAGCAACAGTTGAGATGGTCTGGTCTGGTAAAGTAGCTCAATGAGCCTGGTAAAATATCGATTAAAGTCTGATGCCTTCCTCATCCGAGTTTGTTACTGTTTGGTTGGTTCACCATTCTTTGTTAAGGTTTGATAGACTCTAGTTGGTGGAGAAGGCAACTCGTACCTCTGTCCTGTAAGTGATGAAGGGTTTGCCCGGGCAGCAGTCCTGTTGAACTTTCTCATCTGCGTTTTCAGAGAAACCTATGTTGATACTCTCTAGCTGTAACAGTAACAAAATCTCATTCATTTCCACGTAGTTAATGAAAGAGGTACATGTATCTGTTGATGCTGCACAACTTTCTCATTTTCATACATTGTTGGTAAAAATAAATACAGTCTTACACAAATTTGTGTCAGATTTACAAACTTGATCTGTAATATCATATTTCAATGTTTGCATTGACATTAATTTACTCTTTCAAACTGCAATGAAACAAAATGAAGTTTATTAAGTGAATACTTTAGACAATGTCCCCAAAAAGGTGTTTACAAGGGTCATGCAGGCTTAATTAGTCAAGATATCAGTTTTGCCAAAAGATGTTTTTATTGCATAACAGAGAAAAAGTGCCATCTATAGTCCAGCCTCTGGTGATTTTTGAGGCCTTCAGCTGACCAGCATGCAATCTTTTACAAAGACATTCTGAATTTCTGCAGCAAAGGATCAATAAATATGGCCATCGTGCAACAGAGGTACCACAGGAAGAAATTACTTCTCTGCGGGGAGAGAATAAATAAAGACAACAAGGTATGTCCTACCTCCAGAGTACTGGTCAGATACTTCAGGTTTGTCTTCAGGATTTCCGTCTCATCAAAGTCCATCGTCAGTGCCAGTGCCTTCATCCCTTGCCTCTCAAAGTTCTCCTGCGAAATATACAATAGGCACATAACACTTGGTCATAATGTAGACACAAAATTTCGACTCCTTGAAAAGATCGTCAATATCAATCTGAACTTTACCTTTTGATCTAGTTTAATCCAAGTCAAGATTTTGAAGTGTAGTTAGAAGTGGCATACGGTAACTGCCCTTTTAGGGTTAACAACTTTTTTGAAGGAAAATGTACAAGATTTCTTAATCAGTTGAAATGTAGGGAATAATTTAATGCATAGCAAAAAAGAGTTCAGATATCAACATATAAACGGACAAGGTAAAGAACCAAATATTAAAATATTGAAAAAACAAATACTTCAATAAAGCAGCTGATCATAAATCAAATATGTATCCTACCTTGACAACTTGTACAAAGGGCATAAGTTTCTTCATGTATTTCTTCAGTTCTGGTCGATCCTTCAGTTCACTTGCTATAACCTTGTTCTCTGGTAGTCCTGTACCCGGCTGTCAACAAACGAATTAAGAGGAATTATATATGATGGAGGAATGTTTTGTTTTCTGATTGGTCAAGACAGATGGTCAATGACAATGACCAAACGTTCAATGTCCAAGGGGAACGTGAAGGTAGGTCCAATGACCTAGAGCTAAAGTTAGATCACCAATGAAATTAAAGTTTCTTTTCTTGGGAGTCATAGCAACCTATTTTGGAGGAAAAATTGACATTGTTGCCATTTGAAGACTTTTCAAACAATTTTGGGAAAATGTTCTGATGTTGATAAACCGTTCGATTCACCTAATTTGAAGTAAATAATTGTATGATAGAATATTCAAGTTTATCATTTGGTATATTTTAGTGTATTCATGTATGACAGCTGCATATAGATCCTAATGCAGAGAGGTAAACATAATTCATTACATTTTAATTGGGCTTTGGGCTTTTATTAATCAAAAGTCTGAGCGATCAGTTCCCTACCTTGTGCAGTTCCTTCAGTTTGGTGAGAACAGCACTCTGCCAGGGAGGGAAGGTCTTCGCCACCCAGATGGTTGCCTGACTGGGAGGGGGAGGTGCTTTCTGTAAAACAAAATCAACGTTAGATTAGTATCTGTTACCTGACAAAATAGCCATACAACCTGACACATTAAATAAGGTTTACCATTTTGAACATTTCTCTACTTTCACTAACCTTTGCCTTTCCTGGCGTGAGATATGCCTTCAGTCTGATCCTGAACTCGTGAGCTGCGTCTGTGATGTACTCCGAGGCTTGGATTAGTTTTTCATCTACTGGCCCTCCCTCCGGCCACTTGGCATGCATGATGCTGGTTTTCTGGAGACAGGACAACAAAATCATCATTCTACTCTCATAGCTTCAGCAATAGAACTTGCTATGATAAGTCAGTGTCATTCCTGTTTCTTGTTGTTTACTATCAAAATTTTAAAGGATGTTATTTGAATATAAAGTGCTCTCTTTGGTTTTTCTAAAGTGAAGATGGCTTCTATTCGAACAATAAATGTCTACATATTATCTAAATTCAATTAATAAGTTTGTTTTGTGAAATCGTTGAGGAAAGTATCCCACTGCTCAGAGACAAGCACAAAACCTTAACTAATCCAATCAAATGAAATAGTGTGAATCTACCAATAACTAATCATAAATGAGCTAAAAGGTAATTTGTTACTATTGTCAAATGTATCAATGAGGTAACTTATGCTGCAGCATTTCCAATCAAATTCAGGGTAACGACCATGGCCTTTCTGCATCTAGAAGATTCTGAAGAAGCTTACCTTGCCCAGCAGACCCCAAACGTGTTCCGAGATGTGTGGACAGATGGGCGCCAGCATTAGCACCTGTGTCTCTATGAACCTCATCACCAGGTCGCGGTGCATGCCCTCTGTCTCCATCTCTCGGTACTTGTCTCTCAGCGCCTGAAGATGGGAGCATAAATATCAGTTTAACACCGTTCATGAACAGTCTATCTTGACTTTATCTTTATCTTTATTTATCATTTTCATTGAAACACAATGAAAAATGACTTTGTATGATGAATAGAATCTCACCCTCGTGTTTTCTGATATGAAATATATAAATATTTGTAGATGAATATAATATAAGACACTTGGTTGATATTCTTTATATCTGTGCCTGCAATTTAGATTTGTAAACAACAGTTAAATGGAGTTAATTTCTTTAAAGATCCTAACTTATCAATCTGGGCCTAGATTTTCGAAGCTCTCTTAGCGCTAAGATAGTCGTAAGTACCATCAATTAACATTGGCTTACGACTATCTTTGCACTAATATTCTAACGCCGCTTTCAAGATTATTTCACTTATATCACGGCTGCTAGTATTATTGCAGGGAGAAAGACCGCAACACCATTGTGGCTATGCATTGTGGTGAAACCTGCGAGCATCGGCTGGAACTAGCGAACCATGGGTGGTACTGCGCTGAAACTCAGTGTAGCATTGTACCCAAACTCGACTGCGTGTAGAACAGTTCTCTACTGCAGACAAAGTTGCCGAGCCCCTGGCAACCATAGTTTGTACAGTGTTACAAATTATTTATAGACATTTATTATATTTGGTTGGTCCTTAACTAGTTTTGTTGACAATATCTAATGAATAACTTCTTTGAGAGATTTATATCTGCAAACTTCCCTCTTAAACATATATGACTATAAATAGTATCATACCTGGAACTCAAAGAACCCAGTTCTCAGAGCGTCTTTGAACAAATAGTTGCCATAATTTGCCATTGTGTCAGCAATTGATTTATTCATCTCACTGAAAATAGATGATACAATTTTCTAGGTTTAAAATATATTCTGGTCTTAGTTAAGACATAATCCTGTGTTAGCATACTCCATAGCAACAAATCTATTCTTTCTATCATGAATCCACAGTAGAAGACATCACTTTAACGTGAAAAAAATTTACATTAAAACTTGCTTGCACCATTATCCATGTTTACCCTTCCAGAAACCAGACACAGTTCATTTATGATTCTGACTTAGGTCCTATAGGGGTGCAATGAATAAAAAGAACAGTCATAATTTTCAAGCTAAAAAGCCTTAAATTACCATGAACTGAAACTGTTTTTATGCAATAAAATACATAGAACTAACCAAAAAGTTATGCCCTGAACCTAAGGTTCCTAATAAGAAATAGAAACCTGAAAAATAATCAAGCTAATCATACAAATAGTTGAATTTATCCATATATTATATTTATTATATTAAACCAACTCCCACCTGACAAAGACCTTATCATTGAAGGTGTAGGAGCTGGGGGGTCCCTGACGGAACGAGGACTGGGAGGAGATGGTTTCCCGCGCCCACTCCAGGAAAGTGTACAGACGCAGCAGCCCGGCATCAGCCATCTTCTCAACAAAGTTGGCGTCTTCGATTGAGTCTCCTGCGTCAGCTAGTGACATCCTCATACCTGTAAAACAATTGTATAAATATCATCATTATTCATATCATTATGACATATCTGCAAAATTATTGTTAACAATTCCTTATGACTGCAAAACGATTGAATTCCCTAGTCAAGATGGTTGAACTGATTGTAACAATAGCTGAACTACCACTTGTTGGACTTTGATATTTTGTTGAGGTCTAGTAGCATAGGGCAAGTTAGTAAGCTGTCGGTACTGTCAGCCTTGCCGGACTCTGAGGGGTAGATTGGAAAACTGCAAGGGACCAGACCCAATGACACACACAAGAATTTGTACTATTGCAGATTGTTCGTACCTAAATATAACACAAAGCTATTCAACACATCATACCTGAAGATGATTGTAGAGATAGAGACATAACCGAGCCTCGTTGCACAAAGACTAAGGTTAATAATTCACTTTAGTTGCCTAAAAGCAATCTAAAACGATGGCAGTAAGGTTCCACTTAACATTAAAGTATTTTTTGGGCAATAGCATGGCATCAATATGACAGTTGTCCCCTTAAGATATTGTTAAGTTTTGGTATTTTTGGTACAAATAAAACCAAGAGGGCCTACAAGATTAAAAGTATGTTATTTACACAACATCAATACACAATTCAGAACTATCATAAAGCAAAACTTGTTACTGAGTGTATTATTTTGACTAATTTTCAAGAATCAGAACTAGGAAAACAGAACTATTTGATAGTTATTTTCTTCTTTATTTTGCTCCAAAAACGATATAACGAAACATCGCTATCAGTAAAATAAAGAAGTTGATAATTCATAAAAAATTCCTTGTCTTCCAAACAGACACAAAAATCTTGGCTTGGTCACTGGTTTAATAACAACTGTCTTGGAATGATTAGCACCCAGAGGAGAGGAAAGGAAAGGAAAGGAACGGAAAGGAAACTTGATTCACTTATTGCTTGAGAACGAGGACACTTCAATAAAATCGTTACAGAAGACTAACTCAGCATGAAACCCTCAAAACAAAATTGTATCTCATCACTCACCATCAGCTGAGTATTTGCCAATCGCATCATCCAGGGTCAGGAAATTACCTGTAGACTTCGACATCTGAAATACGAGAAAGTATGTCACTTACATATTTCTAATACTGAAATCATAATCATGTTGATAATTAGGCCTCATATCCACACCAATGCTTGCTCAACACATTCCCTCCTTCAATACCCTGGCCTGACCCTAGCTGCCAGTTTCAGTGCCTGAAGGTCATCTCCAACACAACCTTCGCCAGGTACCCAGTTTTACTGTTGGGTGGAGAGAGGCACATTTTGACTACATATTTTTTTATAATTTATCCTGAATCGATTGTAAATCAAAGAATACACTCTTTGATGTCAATTTATGACTGCCGAAAACGTTCACTCAATATGGTTCATGTATATCACTTCAGTTTCAATAGTGTCAATACTACTTGAGAATAAATCATGTTCAACAAAACAACTAATTATTAGAAACAAAGTATTTTTTTGACAGTCACTTCAAACATTTGACAAAGAACATTATAAATATTGTCAAGAAGAAAAAAAGCCTTCAAAATAATTTAAAAGCTTACATTAGGAAGAGTTAACAAGGATATCTGATTATAAAAATAAAATTTTTCAAATTACCTTTTCAGAATTGAGCATTATGTGACCATTGGCTCGAACACCCTTGGGCCATTTTGATCTGAAAAAGAAATAAGACATTATTCTTATGACAAACTGATAATAAAACAACAATATGTATTAGCTAAAAAAAAAAAATAAGATCACAATTTTCCAAACTCTCCACAATGACCTGAATTATTCTGAGAAGCTTCGCTGGATATAAGATAAAACTAAAAATATATCTGTAAAATAGCTTTTTTTAATAATGATATGTAGTTCCCCTTTTTCAGTCACTCAAGAATGATAAGATGAATAAATTCATTAAAGGTAATTCAAAAAATCTTTTAATGGTTTCATAAGATCTATGAACAGAATAAAAAACCAAAAAAACCCCATTATTTGTGAACATTAAATTTAAGAGTCAAAATTTTCTCCAGCAAACTGTTAACAACAAAAGAAAGCAACCTCCCACAGACAATTTTCAAAGTGAACGCACTTATCATGGTGCCAGATGGCGGTGTGACAGTAGATGTAGTACGTCAGATGGTTTGGTACCAGATCCTTCCCAGACATCCTCACATCCACCGGGTACCAGTAGTTGAACTCATTCTTCAGCTTGTCCAGGGTTGCTTTTGGGATGTTTGTTTTGGGGAACTTGGCGTCCTTGAAGAAGATGTAGTCCCATACTTCCAGGGTCAGTTGCTCTGGCCTGAATCAGAATTTGAATCTGTGTGAGTTTTTCATTGAACACTTTGGTTTCTCAAAAACTATGAGAAGGTATATTGATATTTACAGCAATATTATACTTTTTTAGACGACTTAAGGAAATATTGAGTACAAGATAAATCTCTTGTCATGAAAACGACAATTTTTACTAAAATCCTTAAATAGCAAGAACCACCAAGTTATACTTCATGAATACTATAAAATAAATATTCACTCAGTAATTTTTCCAGGAAAAGTAAAAGGATTCCCCCAAACAAAATGGATTACCCTTAAACATTTACAAACCCTAAAGGAAAAGGCACTGTCTCAAACCTGAGCTTCAGGTGTTGAAAGTTTTATAAATAAGCACTATTTTCAGATATAACTGGGAATGTTTCACAAAGCACTAAGCACTAAGGCAAATGCAAAGAATAGGATTTAAGGTAAAATAGGATTTAAGAGTAACCTTAATAATAAATCACTACGTAAACTTATTGCAAGTGTAAAGAAAGGGCTTTACGGTTAACCATGGTAAAGATTGTTCAGTGAAAGTGCTTTTCTCAAAAAAAACTAGTGGTGCTGGTGAGTTAGTAACCTTAATGGAAGATTAAAAGATGAGTTTTAAGGTTAACCTAAGTGAAACATTTCTGTGAAGAGACAAAGACAAGTTTGATACAAAGTGTGATATTGTCCTTATTATTTCTTCTACTGCTCACTTGATATTGGCTGGTCCAGGCTTGCTCCCGTCTACAACCCCGCCCTGTAGCAGGTGAGCTACTGTGTAGTATGCATTGTACACTGTTGAGTCTGACAGACTCTCTATCAGGTACTCGGGGTCCCATGGGATCTTCGTACCTGTTGATAGCACATACAACACATACATTGTTAGAATTCTAATTTAGATCATGAAGAATCATAATGGTATAACATTTGTCTCAAAAGGAGATAACCATGAAGTTGGGGATCAAAGAATACCACATTTAAATTTTTGTTTTTCTGAGTTCTTTTTTCCATTTTAAAGAGGTTCTCCAGGAGGAGAAAATAGCACGTCAGAGAATGTTTACAAAAAACTTAAACTTTTCATCTAAAAGATTTTTATGATTTGAGGAAAAACAAATCTTAAGGAAGTAGAGATGTTTTAACTCGAATTGCCAGTTCGCTTTATGTACTCTGAACATCAATAGTTAAAGCAGAAGTATAATCAGACTAACTATTACAAATGGATAAACTTGCCTTAAACATATGAGGCACCTAGAGCACCTGCCACATTACAGAAACAGAATTTAATTCTCAAACACAGTTACTAGCTACATCAACTTACCTAGACCATAAGAGCGAGAGCAGGCGTGTTCATGCAGCCAATCCAGAGTTGCCAGGAAGTTTTTGCGGACCTCCTCATGGAAGGTCTCCATGTGGGCCAGACACTCCTCTGCCTCCACCTTCCAACTGGGCTCACCATAGTCCAGGTACCTGCCAACAGGAAGCTCTATCTTATAATCTGTCAGCCTTGATACTCAACATAACCTAGCAGGGCATATCTTAAACCAGCGGGAGTCAGTGGATAATTTATATTTATATATCAATTATTGATGAATAGGATGCAAAACTCAAACTCAACATTTGGGTGCCAAGCAGTAAGACTTTAACTCTTACGTTGCTGAATATTATTTTGACCAGTTTTGCCCCCGTGGCTGAATTTTCCAGCACTCGCCTCGCTACCGTTATAGCGCAATTAGCCCCTGTGGCCGAATTTTCCAGCGCCGCCAGATGCGACCGTTTTAACAACATATGGCGTGTTTACATGGCGAAATACGGACATTATCGTCGTTTTATACAAAGCTAGTCGGCGAATCCCGTGTTACAAATGGATCATACTTACTTGACACTTTGAATGAAATTTTTATCACCCCTGGAACGGTTTCTACAACTGAAGTAAACTTGTTTTCAATTCGGGCGCCGTAACTCAATAAATTCCAAGAGCGCATGCGCGAAATCAAAACGAAACTAAAGATGAATAGTTCCTCTTCACATCGATATAAAAATTATTTTTATAATATGTTTAGAACGAATTTTACAAAATTTTAAAAATTGTCTTCATTTCAAACATTATAAAATCATTTAATCACTGAGTGCACACATGCAAATTATATACGGAATTGAAGCTAATTTTTTGCTCTATATTTCACGATAAATTTTATTACGATACGCCATCCTAAACGAAAGATATAAATTACGAAAACAGGGTAGTGATAAATCCCGATAACGCTCTGACCCCCACAGTAATATTACTAAGCTAATAGCCCCGGGCAAACGCACGCGCTCAGCGCGTGCAGGCGGGGTATCCCCGTTGAAACATACACTCACACACAATATAAATTGTCTTTATTTCCAACTTTATAAATCATGTTATTCGCTTTGTATACATGCAAATTATATATTGAATTGAAGGCAATTTATTCTTCTTTACGAAGAAATAAATCATAACAATCTTTTGCACTGTAATTAGAAGTTATTACCAACGAAACGTGGGTATAGCTAGTAATAAATTCTTTGATAATCGCCTTACCGCAACATATGTCGCATCGTTTCCACACGTTTTATTTTGATGCAAATATGGGCAAATTACACATGAAAATGAAGGTATTTCTTTCTGCTTTACGATGATATGAAAATAATAAATATGTACCACTTGGTTTGGAATATATAAAGTTTGCAAAGATGGTACCCTCGGGATTTTGATAATTGCGACATCACTAACCGCTCCTTTATTGTCTAATTGTAATTTGCAAATTTTATATAGAATTGAAGACGATCCTTTCCTCTTTATTGTGATATAAAAATGTCGATAATGCGCTCTGCCGTTAAATGGATAGGAAGTGTAAAAAGCAGTTGAAAATAAATCGCTTCTCGGTAAACAAAATATGAATAGAGAAATTGCCTGTTTGTGCGATGCCCGCCGGGTCCTTTCTGATTTTCTTGTACATACTAATTTTACATGGCAATAAAGATTATCCTTTTCTCTATATTTTGATATATGAAATTGCAAAATTTACCGAGAAGTTTATGTGATATAAAGTGCGAGAAAATGGTAAAACGTAAAGAATAAACAAAAGTCACAATTTTGCGGAACTTGCTGTATCTTTATTCTATATGGTGTATATAATTTTTTTATATCAAATCGAAGACAATTATTCCTTCTTTATCACGATGTAATCAATTTCAAAATACGCCTAGCTGTTGAGAAGATATGAGCGAAAGAAAGGCACATGTCAAAATTGCCGTTCAGTTTACATGATTTGAATCGAGAAATTAGCTATTTGTGCGGCGCTTGCTGTGTCTTTATTTATTATCGCGCATGTACACATTTTACATGGAAAGAAAGACAATCTTTCTCTCTGTCTTTTGATATAAAAATTGTCAAAATACGTTGAGCACATCATGTAAAAATTGGTGTGACAAAATGGTGTAAAACTAAAAATATGTAAAAATCACCTTTTTTGCGGCACATGCTGTATCTTCAATTCAGGTAGCGTAGTTACGTATTTTATATTGAATTGAAGACAATTTTCTGCTCTTTCAAATGATCCAACCGGTATTGAAATCCGCCCAAGGGTTCAGAGCATAGGGCGTGCGATATAAGGTTGTACGTTTGGTGTGAGTGCAGGCTTGTAAGCAAACGATAGCACGCGCGGGGCGGTAAGCTCGTGCGAGAGGGTAGAAAGTGCCCACAGGCTATTAGCACGTGCGGCGGGGAGTGGGGGAAAATTGAGTGATTTTAAAGCTTATTTTCGGTACGATAAACGTTATCAATCGTTGCATAATTTTCGGAACATGTACGCGCATTATTTAGAACACCAACGAAACAAAATTCGAACAAACCTGCAGAGGTTTCAGATTCTTTGAAGAGGATCCTCCTTGGGGTACTATTGCATAAAATCTGTTTATTTTTGCTATATGACAGGTTGTGACTATTTTTAGAATAAAAAATATACAAAAACCACATTAAAAACGTGTTTCTCATATATGACCACCCTAACAGAGCCCCAAACCCTAGCGGTTGCCATAGCACCAAGGGCAGTAACTCTATTCTCACCACTTATCAATCTAGCATACCAGACAGAATAAGGGGAGGTGGGTGGCCCTACCCCAAGGAGGATCCTCTTCAAAGAATCTGAAACCTCTGCAGGTTTGTTCGATTCTTTTTCAGAAGGGATCCTCCTTGGGGTACTATTGCATAAAAACAGACTCCCAGAGATCAATATCCTGGAAGTGGTATTCTGTCTGCAACACACATCGTACAAGGAATATAATCAGAAACACTCACCACATCACGTGACTTGTCACATCGTAGCTCTTGAGAGCGCAGTGATGACCTGGGAATCTACTGATTAGGGCTAAAGACGCCCAAATACAGACTTTAAGCCAAATACCCGCCCCCCCCCCCTTTCTTTCAAAAGAAGGGACTAGGGACGTTCTTTTAAGTCTAGTAATTAACCCCAGCGCAGAATCACCCACCGGGTGTCTTCCGCCAGAGCCCAAAAAATGCAGTGTTGTTAAAATTAGTACGTTAGTACCACAACCAACATGATCATCGTAACCCATAAAAACTCAATCAGTTAGAGGGTGTACGACTCTGCCCACTGGAGAGAACCACCTTGCCAAACCGAGCACGCTCACTTGAGTGCTTGTCAAGCTGATAATGTCTGATGAACGTGCTAGGCCGACTCCAGACAGCTGCGGAGCAGATCTCTTCAATGGGCAGTGCCGCAGTATACGCCTTAGAGGTCGCTACCGCCCTGACCGAATGAGCTTTTAAACCTTCAGGGGGCTGTAACCCCTTATGGATGTAGCCCAGACAAATTGCCGAAACGATCCATCTGGAGATGGTCTGTTTCGTAGCTGCGAGACCGGCTTTATTGCCGCCATAGCAACAGAACAATTGCTTATCCTTACGGATTTCCTTTGTTCTCTTAAGATATTGTTTGAGGGTGCGACGCACATCAAGGATGTGGGGCTGCGCCGACCTCGCCCCCGACGCTGCCGGCTGAAGCATCGCCGGTAGCTCAATAGGGGCCGACACATGGAAGGAATGATCCACCTTCGGTCGGTACGAGTCAGGCAGTCTAATGCTGACTCTGTCCTTATGAAAGACAGTCAGCTCGGGATCCGAGGACATTGCGTGAATATCCCCTACCCGCCTGCCTGACGTAACCGCCACCAAGAAAGCCGTCTTCCATGTGAGCAACTGCAGTGAAACTGTACTAAGGTCTCTAAAGGACGGACCTGACAGCCAATCAAGCACTTTTGCTAGTTCCCAAGTAGGGCTGATCCTCCGCACCGGCGGTCGGATCCTGTCCACACCTGCTAGGAAACGCTGGACCATCGGATGACTACCCAACAGGGCTCCATCCACCGGTATGTGGAATGCGGCAATGGCCGTCGAGTACCCCCTGACCGTCGAGGCGGCTAAGCCATCGTCCAGTCTGGACTGTAAAAACTCGAGTACCGGCACTAAACCCGCAGAAAAGGGATCGAGTAGCCCTCTATTGCCACACCAGCGCGCATAGCAGGCCCATCTATCCTCGTATTGAACGTTCGTTGAATCCCTCCTCGAAGCCAGTATTGTGTCTGCAACTCGTGCAGGAATACCGCTCTCCTGGAGGCGATTCCGGACAGAGGCCAAGCCACCCACTGAACCCTGGGGTTCGGGTGTGGCGCCCCCTCCTGCGTCAGCAGATCTGGCAGACATGGTAACAGTAAAGGAGGCTGTACCAGATATCTGAGAACCGACGGGAACCAACTCTGGGCCGTCCACAGCGGTGTCATGAGGACCAACAGCTGTGGAGGCTGCCTGCCTAACTGCAACAGGACCCTGGGAATCAGGGGCGTAGGCGGAAACGCCCACAGCACCCTGCCGGTCCAGTCTATTGCGAAGGCGTCTGAGGCCAGAGCTTTTGGGTCTGGTATCCTGGAACAGAACACCGGTGTCTGATTCGTCACTCCGGACGCAAACAGATCCACCTGGAACGACCCGTACAACTGGGAGATAAGCCCGAATATCTCCCGGTGGAGCATCCATTCGTACGGTGCCAAGATGCGCCGGGACAAGGCGTCCGCTCGGACATTGTCCACTCCCGGAAGGTACACTGGCGTCACCCGTACGTTGTACTGATCGCACCAGAGCAGGAACTGCCACGCCTCCTGGAGGAGAGCTGGGGACACCGTTCCTCCCTGTTTCGCAATATACGTCATGGCGGTCTGATTGTCCATTTCTAGACGTACCGCCTGACCCTGTATCAGACGTAGGAAGTGCTTGAACACATTCCTCACCGCCCTCAGTTCCAGCACATTGATGTGCATCCTGGACTCGTCCAGGGACCACAGGCCCGAAGCTGAGTGGTCCCCCAGGACTCCCCCCCAACCTGAGAGGGAAGCGTCCGTCTGAACTGTCACCGTCGGCAACGGGGCCTCCAGAGGTAGACCCCTCGACAGGTTGTCCTCTTTCAGCCACCATTCCAGATGAGTGGTAAGCCACCCCGGAATGGACACTGACCGCTCCAGACTCTCGGCATGAGACCACAATCCCGCCAAAGCCTGTTGGACTGGTCTCATTCTCAGCCGAGCTCTCCAGACCACATCCACAGTCGCCGCCATATTCCCCAGCAAACGGAGCCAAGTCCGCGCGGAGTGGTCTGGTGACTGCAGGAAGTGCTGTGTGGTCTGAACCACCTTGCCCACACGGTCTGGGGCCAACGAAACCGTGCCCCGTGCCGTGTCGAACCGAGCCCCCAAGAACACTAGGTCTTGCGTGGGGTCCAAGTCTGACTTCTTCAGGTTTATTATCCAACCCAGTCTGACAAGAATATTCAAAATGTCCTGGGTGGCTTCCTGATTCAGCGCCCTGGTCAGAGCCCTGATCAACCAGTCGTCCAGGTATGGGTGACAACACCTGCCCTGCGACCTTGCGACTTGCGCTGGAATCAGCATCAGCTTGGTGAACACCCTTGGCGCAGTGGCGATGCCGAAGGGGAGCACACGAAACTGAAAGCACACCCCGTCGAAAGCAAACCTGAGGTATTGCTTGAACTGGGGGTGCATTGGGACATGGAGGTACGCATCCTTGAGGTCGATTGACGACAGCCAATCCCCCGCCTCTACAGACGCTATCACTGACCTCAGAGTCTCCATCTTGAACGATGGTACCTCCAACATTTTGTTCAGATACTTCAGATTCAAAATGGGCCTGTAACCTCCGTCCTTCTTGGTCACCAGGAAGTAAGTCGAGTAATACCCGTTCTCTTCCTGGCCCAATGGAACAACCTCTATAGCCGCTTTGTCGAGCAGTGCTGCGACCTCGGCACGGAGGACTTCTGCCTTCTCCGGGGAGGATGGCACCGGGGTGCGCCTCACTCCGGTAAAAGAAGGTGGCCCAAGCTTCCAAAGAGGCAAATGCCCTTCCCTGAGTGTGGACAGGACCCAGGGGTTGGACGTGACTCTCTCCCATTCCGACAGGAAGTTGGACAGTCTGCCCCCCACTGGGAGCTCTGGACAGAGACACTGGATCCCTGCTACCGGCGGCGCTCTGGCCCCCTGGCAGGTCTCCAACTCTGGACAAGGGCATCGGATCCCTGCTACCGGCGGCACTCCGGCCCCCTGGCAGGTCTCCGGCTCTAGCAGGCGAGGGATTAGGAGCCCTGGTTGGAGCCCCCTTTCCCCCGAAAAGGCTGCTGGCCCTTAGGCTGCTTGCCCTTCCTGCTCTTGCCCTTCTTCCCTGGATTACCTCCCTTGCCAGAGCCCTGGTAGAGAGAAGACTCCCACCATTGCTTGACTTTGGCCGGCGGACCACTCGGGAGATTCTCCAAGGGGGACTTTCGCTTCCCGGCAGGACCCGAGCCGCCTTTGGCGGCTTTGGCCCTCTCTAGCCGTTCGGCAAAGTCCTTGATGACTGTCGCCGATCCCGGGAACAGGGCTTGACCCAGTTCATAGGGGAGGGCGAGCAGTGCATTCTGAGTCGGCTGTGGGAGTGAGGAGCAACTCAACCACAGCCTCCGCAGCCCCATCACTGCGGTCATCACCTGGCTCGACGCGCTCCTAATAGAGTCGCGAGCCAGGTAACTCGACACCTCGGCCAATTGCCTTTGGAGCAGAACCTGTTCGGTCTGCTCCTTCCCCTTCGCCTCAACCATACTCTGAGCCTGCAAGGAGGCCAGGTATGCCGAGTGAACCGAGACCCGCAACTGTTGCGCCGCATTCCGATAGGTCTCCTCGAAGGAGCGGAACGCGCGCTTCAGAAGCTGGTCCTGGTACTTAAAGGGGGGCACCCGCCGGCCCGGAAGCCCAATGGCGTCCGGGTTGACCGAGGATAACACATCGTCGTCAACCACCGGCACATCCAGAAACCCCACCTCCCCTATCAGGTACCTCCTGTTGAGTTCGGGGAGATCGAACCGTGTACGGGTACCCGACAGAAGAGGCGTGATCGCATCAGTGCGTAAGCTGTCGACTATGCGGAGCCGCGTCTGTGCGACCTTGCGCTTGGCAAAGGCCCCACCAGGTAGACGGAACTCAGCCTCATCCGATTCCTTCTCTTGAACGACCACCTGAGGGAAGGCTACCGCGAACTTGTCGCGGACCCCCCTCAAGGCTTCGGAAATTGGGCGGTCGGAAGGATCCGATTCCGCACCCCCACCGACCTCCATCTCCTCCTCCGAGTCATCCCCCGTCACCTCCGAGCCCTGCACGGACGAGGTTTCTGAGGAATGGCTTGGAGGAGCAAACGAAGGAAGCAAGGGGATCCGGAACCGAGACCCGCCGGCCTCCGGTCGTTCCCGAGAAGGACCCGGAAGAGCTGGTCCAGACGCGGACCCGGACGCAGCAGCGCCCGGGTCCTGGCTCTTGGGGTTGCCGGTTCCCCCCGACCTCTCGACGGTCTCGAGATCATTCGGGGGGTCCCGTGTTATGGTGCTGGTAGGGGTCCGGCTAGGTCCGGCCCTCAGCTCCGGCAAGCTCAAGGCATCACCCGGGCCCCTGCCCAGGTTAGCCCCAGCCCCGGGACCGGCCCCGGTCCCGAAGGACCCGGTCGGTCTGGCATCCGGACCCGCCGGGGGAACTGACGCCCGAATCTCCTTGCGGAGCTCCGACATCAGATCCCCCATCAGGCCCTTCATTTGCCCCTTAATTAGAGAGTTAATTGTGTCAAGTGTAGGGGTGATTGGGAGGGCCCTAGCGGAAAACAGCCGGGTGCCCACCTCCGAGTCCGAGCTCTCTTCAGAGGGGATCGGAGGGGACACGACTGCCTTCTTCTTACCACCCTTAGCTTTAGATGGGGGGGTCACTCCCTGCAGACTCTCGCCTGCCTCCAGCATCCCTTTGTAGAAAATGGTGTCTGCCTGCCTCCTCTTACGGGTCTTATTGCAAAAGGCCTTGCACACAGCACAGTCCGAGTCGTCGTGCCCTTGTGTCACTAGACACGGTAGGCAGCTAGGGTGTCCATCTGTTTGTGGGATGGACGACCCACAGTCAACGCACTTCTTGAACGGCTGTAAGCCAAACAGAAAGATAGTTGACAACTACCAAAGGGAGGGGGTGGGGGAGTGCATATGTAAATCTAAGTAAATATATAATCCTAAGATATATAGATACTAAAAGATAAACGGCCGCGGCATAAATAGTGAAAAGCAACTCATAAAGCAAGCACTACAACCACAGCCTGAAATAAAAAGAGCATGTAAACAACATGGCTTGCCCCTCGAAAAAACGAAAGTTTTCATCAAGTTAACAACCAGGTGAAAACGATCGCCATCGACGTAAAGAGATGCTTATTAATACATAATAAGAATAACATCAAGTGCCAAACATTAGCTGATTCCATACGAAAGATATCTATTTTCCACCTAGTCGGGAAAAACAATCTCCGAGAATCCGCCATGTTTGTCTCTTTTCCCGCGCACGCACGAAGCACGTGGTTCGAAATGCTTGGGAAAAGCCTAAGTCACAACGCGATGGAATGCGAAAAAATGCGAACCTATTCTAAACTACGTTTAGCAATAAAGGTTACCATACATTTGTTTCTTTCTCCATAGTCTCGTTTTCTTAGAAAACCTTGAAAACTTAGCAAAACTTCGAAGCTCGAAAACACGTCTTCTCACTCCAATGACAGATTGATAAGTGGTGAGAATAGAGTTACTGCCCTTGGTGCTATGGCAACCGCTAGGGTTTGGGGCTCTGTTAGGGTGGTCATATATGAGAAACACGTTTTTAATGTGGTTTTTGTATATTTTTTATTCTAAAAATAGTCACAACCTGTCATATAGCAAAAATAAACAGATTTTATGCAATAGTACCCCAAGGAGGATCCCTTCTGAAAAAGAATCGGTAGCTTAGCGACACACGGACGGAAAGTACTAGCGTTGAACTGACACTACTGCCGTGCAACAATTGCCCGTCCTTCGCTACTGTGAACCTCGGCGTTAATGAGCTAGCGTGAGAAAAATAGAGTTTGGATGTCGCATCTCGCCCAGAGGACATGCGGTCAAAGCAAATTTCAACCCGGACAGGCCCGGGACCCGCATCTTAAGGGTTAACTGCTGAAATAAGATATGCCTTGCAGAGAAAATTGATTATATTCTTGATACTCAATGAGAATATGAGACTCAGAAAAACTGGAATCATGGTAACAGGGCTCAAATAATCCGACTATGAGTTGGTCCGCGGTAGTTATGGTAAAATTTTCTCATGAGGTATTTCTTATTTGACCTCGAGACAATAGACCCAGAAAAATTATCAGAATACCCACCACGAATGAATGAAGTCTAATAATCCTAAAATAATATCGAGTTAACCCAATACCAACAGAAAAAATTTCAACTCATCGTCAATAGATACAGAAAAATAGAACCATTGGCACTGTAACTCATCAGGCTATCCATAATTTATTTGAAAAATTGTCACAGGGCCTCAATCTGGGGGCCACAGGGTCACCAAATCTATAAATTAGAATGCCAATCAGCTAAGGTTTCTGTACCCAAGGCTTCAGCTTTCCAAAACTCTAGAGAAGAAGGAAGACAAGAAATAATTTATGGATTATCAACTTCTTTATTGTGCTGTTAGCAACACAATAGCTATGAGCTATCAGCACAATAAAGAAGTTGATAATCCATAAATTATTTCTTGTCTTCCTTATACTGACAACTTCTAGAATGCCACTCAAAAAGCTCTAGAGAAGAAGATGAAAATAGTTTTTTCAGGCATGGTCCCTGTGGCCCTTATTACCATCAAACATGCAGCATTAGATCAAATACTGCATCTGAGTTTATCTTCATAGGAGACCGTTGCAACGCTTTACAGAACTTTTAAAATCTATGTTACAATATGGGTTAACAATAGTTTTTCCTTACCACTGATCACATAGAGCTACAACGCACTCATCCGCAGAGCGAGAGATGACCTTTTTCTCCGGTTCCATGTAAACCACTGCCTCATTCTGAGCTACCATCTCCTTCTGGATTTTCTTCTTGACTTCTTGAACTTTCTCACCTTTGTATTTGCCAATGTCCATGACCTTTAAGTAGTGATTGTTAAGAGTTTATGATTTGTGAAAATGAGTATTAAAAAAATCCTTACCTGATTTACAATGCTAAGTGGTTTTACATTTCAATGACTTAAAAAGTGATGTTTTATTTACATCTGAATATTTTGACAGTCTATCAATGACTAAAAATTAGTTAAAAGTAAGCTTACAACAAAAATGAACCTAATGTCTTTTAATGGTAATTCAGTTTAACAGGAAGAAAACATTTTTTCCTATTTTCATCAATGAAAGTTTAACACATCTCAAAAATTTTCTTTCCACTTGAAATTCATAAAACTACCCACTCCTTCATTGAATCCTTTCAGATAGACTTTCTCCTTGGCTTCCTGCAGCTTGTCCTTGTCGTTCTGGCTCTGTATCTTGAACATGTCACACGCCTTCACCGCCGACAGGTTACCAAACTCTGGCACGTTGATGATAGGCACCTAGTAGCAGTAGACAACTCATTTCATTAACAAGCAATACAATGTTACCTACTACAATGATGTCCAGTGTTCCATCTAATGGATGTTTTTTCAAAAGACATGAGAGATGTTGAATAATACTTTCAGGCAAATGATTCCAAGTGGATTTATTCACAGGAATTGAAACTTGCTGACCAAAGGTATTGCTTTTCCGCAAAAACATTAAAGATGCTAAATGATATTTTTAGGTAAATGATTCCAAGTGGATTTATTTACAGGAATGGAAACTTGCTGTCAAAAGGTAATGCATTCCCGCTAAAACACAATAATGTTGCTTAATAATATTTTTATGTATATAACTTCAAGTCGATTTTCTACAAGAATCTAAACATTAATTAAACTTTTCATGATAATTTAAAATGTCATTTATCCATTTTGAGCTCAGGAAGTAATTATTGGTATATGGTTCCCAGGTTTGTATTGTATTCTAATTAAGTAAGTAATTCTATCAACTTTACTTACAGGTTCAAAGGGCAGCACCATATCATCCTTGATCTCGTATTTCTCTCGGAATGCCTGAAAAAAGAGACGTAGCAATGACATAGCAAAGTCATTAATAATATTTTCCTGATAGAACGGAAAAATCAAGGGAACAGAACATGTAAATAAAACAACACACTTTGAAAGCTTGAAAAAAAGAGACATTGAACAGTATCTAAATTGAGATGTACCTATTACAATAAAATTCTATAAAGCCATTATTGTGATAAAAATATTGCTTATGTATATAGTACATCAATAAATACTGTGAAAGAACAGAGACAGCCATGAAGGGACAGTAGCACATTTTTGGGGGTAAACGAAGAGGATCTCACTTAAACGGAAATAAACGTAATCATTTGCAGGGCAATCATTTTTAATTACCAAAACCAGTTCTAAACATGTCTGATAAAACGACACAAGTCCATTTCTCATCCTTAAATGAATAAAAGATGTTGACACTAAATTGGACGCCAGCAAATTTTTCCTTGATACTTCATACCTTCTTCTACGACTACTGAAAATCTTGCTGAGTAATGAAGTGTTTTACCCTCTGAAAATAATGCATTTTGACATTAACACTTATCTATTGGGAGAAATTTGAATAATTAAAAATTTTAAAAACCCGTCCTACTGTCCCTTTAAAATGTAAAATAGAATATATATATATATATGAACACACAAAAAATTCTTCATAGTTCAAGTAATAAATAGATAAAGACCCCATGATGATCGCTGAATAGTGTGAAATCATTTCCAGACTTTGTTTTTTATCTATCTATCTATCTCTATATATATACATATATATATATATATCATATATATATATATCATATATATATATATCATATAAATATATTTCCAGTGGTAACTCACTTGTTTCTTCTTCAGATCTCTGAGAGCAGCAAAATCATCAGGAGCATCTGAGGGGACACTTGTTACAACACCAGTTCCTGAAATACACAGTGGGTATTTTATCTTTCAGGTGGAAATATTTGAATGAAGTACATGATATCAATAGATCTTATTTGTATTGTCCTGACTAGATTTACAGCAAGCTGGACTAAGAGCTTCAGTAAAAGAAATCTTACAGGTTTTCGTTTTTTTGGAAAAGAAATCAATTTGACATTCCTTTTTCAACATACATGATGCATAAATACATCATATCACATTCATATACGATAAAGAAAACATTTACTACAATCTGCATTGGAAACAAGTTACAGAGGGAAATAATATGGCAGTTTTATTGGATTTTTTAAGAATGATTTATTATTTATAAACTTAAGGATATTATACATTACATATCTTATCTAAACCATGTGGTGAAATAAGTATGAGAAAGGATTTTTGTTCCCAATTTACATTATGTGTTAAAATAGGTCGGATCTTCTAGCGGAAGACAGGAAGAGTTATCTACCCTTGTCCTCCTTGATGTTCAACATGGGCAGTGTGTAGATGGTCTTGTAGGAGGTCAGGGGTGCCGACAGGGGCTGACCCATTATGTCCTGCAAAAAAATATCAAATAATTTGGTTGAAATGACAATTTTCACTGAGTAAGTCCCCATCACTTTCTTCAAATGACAGAGTATGGTGTATAGTTCTTTTTATGTTTAAATTGGAGCCAAGATACTATATGTCCTAAGTAATGTTAAAGTCCTTTAACTGAACTTCCATGATATGAATAAAATTTAAAACTTATGAAACATGCTGGCTTTCAATGTTTGCTTGCTGTCCAATGTCATATTGTTTGTTATTATAATTGAATGATAAGAAAAGGTTTCTGATAGAATCTAAATTCTGTAAAAGAGGCATACCTGTCCAACAAGTTCAACCATCACGTTGTATTTGCCGTTCTCCTTGGTGAAGCCCTGATAGCACATGTTCCTGGCAGCTCTCCGCGTACACACGTACACCTCGCCGTTTGCCATCTCCACTGCCACATACTTCATGTCTGGCCGCACCCAGCAGTTGGTCTGACCATACATGGTCTCTGGTCTCAGGGTTGCTGCCACCAGGAATATAGACTTGCCTTTCAGAGAACTGCCATCAAAATATTTATCTTTCAAAAACTTGAATTCTGTACTTAGTCATATCAGAGTTATTTTCCAACAATTCAAAGAGCTCATGACTTACAACTCAACAGAACAACCCATAGCTCTGAAAATGAGTATAGGTGACCCTTGCTATAAACTAGTATCAAGTCGTACGTACTCTAACTGCTAAGTTATTTAGTTCTAAACATTCTATTTATCAACCTTGACAAAAGATAAGCTATTCCGAAGATTCTCAAAATTCCATTACTTTATGTCCTGAATAGTCCTAAGTTACTGTTAAGTTCCGCTTGATCAGTATTTAAGCAGCATGAAATCTAATGAAATAAAAATTATTGCAAAAGGAAAAAAAAAAACAGCATTGAGACCTTAAAAATATCCTGAGTTACTGACAAAAACATGAAATTCTAAGAATCCTTATCCTAGAATAGAAACAGAGATGACAATGTGTCTTAAGGTAAATGCTAATGGGTGTACATTTTGTGAAAAAATAATGAAATAAACAAATTGTCAAAAACCTCTGACTACTGGATATACTTCAATACAGTATTTGATAAAGTATATATATATATAATCACCTTAGTTTGGGAGGATAGGGTTCCTGCATTTTCATCTTAATCAGGGTGTACTCCTGAGGTGCCACTCCCTGCAAGAGATATACTCAATAGATTACAAAGAACAAATATTCTTATCATTTTTTAGAATACAATGTACAGTATAAATAAGGTATCAATGCACTTTTATATTTTTAAGGATTCAGCAGAAATGCTGAATCCTTATTGTTATTGGCGTGTTTTATTATTATTTTTATTCCACGATTTTTGTGTACACGATTCAGCCCAAACCGCTAAAGCTATTACAGCCAAACTTGCCAGTCTGGTGGAGCTTCATGAGACGAAGCCACAATAAGCTTTTGGGCTTAATCGGCTTAAGCGTTAAAGGCACAGTACCACTCAAAGTTCGAAAAATTAACATGGGAAAAATTTTCAAAATGCACTTAGAGACTTGAAACTTGTTTTAAACGATGCACAGTAACATTGTAAGCAAAAAAGTCAATCATGGCAAATTCGTAGCATCAGTAGTTTGGCCGCCATATTGTTTTTTTTGACGTTTTGAAATTCCCGGACCCCATGCATCTTTGAGAATCTTCTTCTCTGAAGATACTTGTATCTAAGAGCTGAAATTCATACTCAATGTAGCTGAAGCATTGTAATTTTGAATTTGACTTTTTCAAGGTCCTAACATTAAAACTTGTTTCTCAGCAACCCTGCAAATTCGGGCGACTTAGCTCATGTAAGCATGTTCAAGGGGCGATAACTCAAAAAGTTAGACTCACAATTGCAATATTTTTTCAGGAATATAAGACCATTATGTGTACTTTCAGAAAATGTTAAAATATTGATCGCGAACAGTCAATTCCATTCACAATAAACGATCTAAAATCGCACAAATATGTTTACAAAAAATTAACATGGGGTAATTTTTCAAAATGCACTTAGAATCTTGCAACTTGATTTGAAAGAAGCGTAATAACAATACAAACAAAAAAGTCAATCATGACGAATTCATAAGTATCATAGTTTGTTCGCATTATGAACTTATTTGTTCCAGAAATTGCTTGTCATGATACGACGATTCTTGTGTACACGATTTAGCCCAAACCGCTAAAGCTATTACAGCCAAACTTACCAGTCTGATAGAACTTTATGAGACAACACCACAATAAGCTTTTGGGCTTCATCGGATGAAGTGTTAAAGGCACAGTACGATCCAAAGTTCGAAAAATTAACATGGGTAATTTTTTTCAAAATGCACTTAGAGAATTGCAACTTGTTTTAAACGACAGGCAATTACATCTGGAGCAAAAAAGTAAATCATGGCAAATTCGTAGCATGAATAGTTTGGCCGCCATATTGCTTTTAGTGATTTTTGAGATTCATCTTAAAAAATCTTCTTCTCTGAAGATACTTGCATCTAAGAGCTCAAACTCTCCAATAATGTAGCTGAGACTTTGGGAATTTCAGGGTGATTCAGATTTTGATGTCAGTCAAATATTTTTTCCTCACCACTTCTTTGCAATAACCGGAGTATGCTTTGGAGATAAGGTCAGATGAAACTTGCTGCTGTAGATTAATGCATGCTCCAATCTTCATGAAAATTTCAGTGAAGCTGGCTAACATCACTATGTTTGTACTGAATGTGCTTTTTATGCGCTGAATCCTTTTGTCGTCGCTTGCGACTATATTTTTATATTCTTGTTCCCCCAAGTTCCAAAGCAGCATTAATTATACCCGTAACCAATTCCTTATTTCTCCCCTTCTTACTCCTTCTATACCTAAGAAATAGGAAACAAAAACGTTGGCAGGCCGGTTTTAAGGCATGTAAGAATGAAAGGGTTTATGAGTTGATTCCTGCAATAGTTGCCTCATGATGATTTGACAGTTATTATTTGAGCAGTTTTAGTTTTAAATATAAAGCCAAATCGTTCTGATAAAATTCTCACCTCTCCAGAACTCCTGTCGTGATCCATGCAAGGCTGATCGTCTTTTGGTGAATATATTGTGTACCTGAAATATTAAACAAAGAATGATGTGTTTTACAAAAAAAAACAATATCAAAGTTGTTCATATCACAATAGTAATCATAACTTTGTTTGACCAGATGAAAAGACACTGAGACATACATCCAGTATATATCTATTGGGTACACAATAAAAGTTGAAGAAAATTTTCAAATTAAAATGGTAATATCAGGAAATTATTTTGTGAAATGACACACTGAGACAATACATCCAGTATATATCTATTGGGTATATAATAAAAGTTGAAGAAAATTATCAAATTAAAACGGTAATATCAGCATATTATTTTGTCTAACCTTTTTCCAAACTTGATTTTGTTTCCTTCTTTCAGCTTCATAAACGTCCACCGAACAAAGGAGTCATAGTAAGGATTGGCGTCGGTCGTGATAAACGATCGTCTCCAGTCAACCTGAGACATGAATGATGTAGATAAAACCACTAATGTTTGCTACGCAATGCACATTGAATGTTTTAATGACTTTACTCTTTACCTCCCATTCCCAGCCATCTCCAACCCAAAAAAAGTTCATAGATTGAAAATGAGGACTCAGGGTTCCACTAGACTCTAGGAATTTTAAACCTAAAACATTGACCAGTTTCATCTGAATTTGACTCATGAGACGCAATTAGTCATTCAAAAATTTGCTCAGAGGAAAGTTTTAATAACAATAACCTGATTAAAATCAAATCATTGATATTAAGTTGTCCCTCATCATTGATCTGATGGAAGCCCATAGAGATCTGTCCATGGGAAATTATGATATTACCTATCACAATCATGCTTTCAAATTTCTGAAAGTAACTTAAAATTTCAACATCGTTCTTCTGATTAACATTGCAAAGGGTATACCATAACCAAAATTGTCAAAGTTTTCTGAATGTTTGTAATATTGCTGCACCCATGCAACATATGACAGTTATCGGCATGATCAGAAACAGTGATTCCCTATGGCAAAACTGACACACCATAACTTGTATACAATCTCACAAATATATTTAAGCTTTGCAGACATTAACTGATACAGAGGGAAATCAGGTGAGTAACCATCTTTATTGATAAGCAGAAGTGACAGAGAAAGATTAAGAATAATTTTTCAGCCCTAGCAACTGATTGGGGTCATTTCCTGTTCAGTTTTCATGTGGACACGGATGAGTGACAAGTTACAATCCAATATAAACCTAGTGAGCGAATAAATGATTAGATTTCAATGAGATTGAATAATAAATTAGCAATGTCAATTAAAGAAAACATTAAAGGAAAGTCTGCCACTTATGAGCTATCAAACCAGAAAGACACGATATACAATATTCTATATGCGTCAGTTTTTATCCCACCTTCAGCCCCATCTTCTTCAGATCAGCCTGAGCATGAGGCGGGAAATATTTCAGCCAATGAAGTGGGTCGGCAAACGCTTTGATCTCTTCGTCTGTCAAACCGAGGGACTTCATGATCTGCCACTGGTACTTCAGTCCTCCTGTCTTGGCTAGCACTTTACTCTGTAACCATGGATACACGGACAATAACCATCAATCAGCCAACAGATTTTCTGAATAATATTAGACTTGGTACAATTTTGTGATTTGTGATGATCACAAACACTATCTTTGAGTAGTGTTATTTCATCCAAACTTAACCCTTCAGCTGAATTGCTTTGAATCAAACCAGTTTTTGTTGGCTGAGTTTCGGGGGATAATTACCTAGATAAATAATTCATATATTGCTATATTGCACTTAGAAATGCTAAAAGTAAACTGGGAAAAATATATATATAAATTTTATCTTATTGCACCAGAGGAAAGTATTACCTATGCTCTATCCTTAACAAAAAGCAGAAATAAGATTGAAATGGTTAGCATCAACTTCCTCTGCATGGCCTAACTTGTACTATACTATGACTGACTGATGAAAACCTTGCAGCATTTCCAAATTTGTTTTGTTTTTGCTCTCGAGACTACTGTGATGGATCATGATAGTCCAATAAGAAATCTTATGAGAAGAGGACGCTGCACTCAAACAATTTAGGAGCTAAGCAGCAAGAGGTTAATCAGCCAGTCATGGAGAACGGCACATGCTAGTGCCTTGCGGGGATGTTGGGTTTGCAACTCTACCTTTTTGCCTCCAGGTTTACCCGGGGTGGGATCTTTTTCTTTACTCCCAGAATCCTCTTCTGTCTCTTCCTCTGGTGGAAAGTTTGGTGGAAACCCAAAATCTTCCATTTCTCGTTTCAGTTTGTCTGAGGATGCCTAGAATGATCATTTTTTGTCAAAGATTTGTTGATTAGAATTATCAGAAGATTATTATCTTTCAGCTTATTTGAAACCCGTCTGTGGGTAAAAGTTTGATTTAGAATAATTCGAATTAAAAATGATCAAAAACGATTTTAAAAAATTTAAACAAAATCATTTCAATTGCCTTTGAAAGGCCAGAAAATGGCCTAATTCTTACCCAACAGGCATCTGACCTCATTTCGTAGATAAAATTTGGATGAATTCAGGTCAGGAAGTTAATCAACCAATTTTCAACGTTGGAACAACGTTAGTTTCCCAACCTTGAAATTTGTTTGGTTTTTGACATTGTCTCAACGTCATCAGAACAACGTAGAACTGACAAGTGATTACTTTTATAACATTTCATTATTATCAATAACCCATAATAAGTTATAGATTGTAAAAAGATGAAAAGAATGAAATGAAAAATTCAAAAACGGACAGCTATCATTGACATTAAAAAGTGTTATTAATACTGGATTTAGATAAATAAAAGTTAATTCCTTTCAATTTCACAATAAAGGGAGGTAACTCTGTCCTTGGATCTAATTAGAGTTAACAGGTATATGGTACTTTTCAACAGTTTTTTTCCAGTTATCTTCACAACTGAAAACATAAATTTTCATTTTAATAATTTTTAAATTTTTTTATACCATTTTAATTCATGTTTACAGTTCATATTATACAATAGGCAATGTACATGTCATAAAGCCAACACATCTGGAAATAATACAATTATCAGTGAGAGTAGCCATACAGAACTAACATTGTTGTAAAGTTGGGTGGACCATTTTAATAAAGTTAGTAGTTCTTACAAAACGGTTATTGCGCATTTTTGTTCTTAATCGTTGCAGTGTCATTTACACATTACATGAATTAATTACCATTAAATGGATAACTCCTCACAAGGAGCCATCTTTATCTTGAACTAAGGCTTGTTTAAGAGCTGATGATAAAAGAATAAACAAAAATGATGATTTGCATAAAAGATGATAACAAAACAAAGCTAACACAACCTGAATGATATGACATCATTCATGGCTTCAACATTGAACCGACGTCGTTGCAAATTTCAAATCCACTCATAATTCATGATCATAATTATTTCATCGTTGATAAATGACGTGGTTTCAACATTGATACAACGTCAGATTGCCTGCTACAATTTTGTTATGAAAAATTGTTTTGAGATGTAACAGACAAAACAATCATTACTTGGCATAAGCCATATTAGAATATGTGCAGAATTTCGCGGCATCCCTAAATATGTTTCAGCTTATGGATAATAACAAATCTTTTGATTATATGGTATTTCTCACCTTTATTGGCATCCCTGTACAATGAAATCCAAATGGAAACAGACATTTTTTTCCCAGCATCCTTTCGTAACCAACGGCAAACTGCAGAGAAAAGTATATGTTGACAGTTAAAAACTGACAATGTTAAAAGAGAAAGCCAAATGCATCAAAAGTCAAAATTCTGATATATTTGAGAATGTTTTTAGATATTTAGAATTTAAAAATGTTTTAGATAAGCACATTATTTCTTCCAGTGACATGCTACTAATCTCTTTTCAAATTAAAATCTTACTTTTAACCTGAATACATAAAATTTTTAATTTTCTAAGAAACTTAGTTAATATCAACGCTTGATGACAATTGTGCTTACCTCACATTTTGACAGGGAAAATGTGTGACCCAAATGAAGTCTGCCATTCATGTAGGGGTAGGGGAAAGTAACCATGTATTTTTCTTGTCTGAAATGAACAAATAATTAAATATAATCTTGACTTTATAGGTATTTTAAACATATCTAATATTCCAAACTTAACAAGATATAATTATAAACAATATTTATTTTCGAAAGTTCCTTTGATTATTTAAAATATCCTGTGATAAATACATTATGACCTCAGAAAATCAGCTACACAAAATTCTTTTTTTTTAAGGAAAATGATAATGTTGAGCTGAAGTTTAGAAAGCTAGAAGCCCTGACATGGACTATATTGCAATTTCAAAAACATCAAAGTAAAACTATGAATTATGAAGTCAAACATAACAGAGTTCCAATACATGTATATTGAATAAAAATTGATGCATTTTTCTAGACAAACCATATTTATTTCTTACCTTTCTCCAGAACCTTGAGGTGCATCTTCATAGAAGATTTTTTCTCGTTCCCATCTCTCCTGGACTTCCCTTTCTATCTGCAGTACTTCCGACAACTTTGCTGTACTTTTGCGCTCCATCTTAGTTTGTGATCTTCACACAGCAATATATAACTAAAATGAAAAATTTAAAGGTGTTCGATTATGTGTATAAAATTATTCAAAAAGAAATCAGTAAAATCAGTAAAAAAAAACAGTAGAATAATTTACAATCTATGATTTTTATGTAATTAATATCAAACATGAATTACATTCTTGAAAATGATTTTTTTACATTAAAGAGATATAAGAAAAATAAAATTAATTTTTTACCATTTCATCGTAGAAAAGTTAACATTATTCTAAGACAGATATAAAACTTGAATATAACTGTCACTCACTTTCTCAATCATCAACACAAGAGTTCCAACAGTGGATACTTGAACACAATCTGTTGTTTCTAACAAAAACTATCTAGAGCTGATGATCTCATGAACACTTCTGCAGTGAAACTTTTATTCTCAAGCTAAAATATGATCACACAGGAAATTGCAAACAGTTGCAAGTTAGAATCTTACGTTATATCCTCGATGATGAAACAGATGGAAAAGTCACGCTGCCTCCATTGCCGGTACAGCCGGAAACCGTTCCAGTTGACACGCGAGAGTAAGATTTTCAGTTCTTTTAGAAATATTTTCATTACATTTTATTAGTATTTGATAATGAACAAAGCAATACTTGTATAACTGATACAATCTAATTTATTCTTCCTAAACTCTGATTATTTTTCTGTAGGTTTTACGACAACCATAAATTACTCCAAATGTTTGTGTTGCGTTTTGGCGGCAAGTTTTAATAAACATATAACAATTCCAAATCATTTGTCAAATTTTTAGAAACACATTTCGGTGAAAAACAATTGATTTACTTTTAGAATACATGCAAAACAATCTTGTCACAAATTGACCAAAAAAGTCATTTGTTACATATCTATTTTTTCTAAAAGTGTAGAATAAATTAAGTTTAGTATGTTGATTTTGAATTTTGCCTTACTTTTAACTAGGTCATGCTTATTGAGCTCGCAAGTTACTGCTTGCCAGAAAACTATAGTTTTGATAAAGAAAATTTGACTGAAAATAATTCATATTAATATAAAGGCGAGGTGAAATAGTGTTAAACGGGTATTTATCTTATGAAACACCGTATAGGTAGATCCCTGAATCGAAATGATATTTCATTGACAGAAACTTGGATTAAATTCGCCATTTACCGAGAAACCTAGTCGGAAAGAGGCGAAACTTAAAAATCGAAAAATCCCTTATTTGTACATCAATAAATTTCATATATGTATAATATTGTCATTTTGTTTTCAAATGAGATATCATTATAAAACAGAATGACGCAAGATATAGAATATTATATATGCCATTTGGAATATTCTTTAAAATTAGGTTTGATGTTTTCTAGCAAATTAAACGTCATCTACTCATAGCTGTGATCAGCATAGTTTAAACACGTTTAAAATGATGTTATTAATGTAACATTGTTTGTCGCCATGGTAAGGCGGATGTATGTCGGTAAAATAAGACATATGACGCAATCACAGGCAAAGTGCTTGTTTGTTTGGAATACTGTTTTCTTTGAAATTGTGCGATGTAGGGGGTAATGTCCGAGTAATCTAAATTCCTGAGAAATATTGGAGCGTGAGAATATAGGATGACGTCATTTTATTAGGTATTAAGAAATAATCTTCATATATATTTAAATGAAATCAAGAGCATTCAGCATGTTTTATTGCATCCTTCCAAAGTTGTAAACATGTTACATCTAAGACTTCAATATACTTTAAATACAATAGACAATCATTCTTTGTATTCAAATATAACTTACCATAAATATCTAAATGGTAATGTTGCCTAAAACCCATCATCGTATTCAAGTGTCGGAATGCTTTCCTTTTCATATATGTTTTGAAATATAAAAAATTATCAATTTATTCTCAATTTATTAAGATATTTGGTTTAGATTGCGGTTTCAATGGCGAATGAAGACGGAGAGCAAACATGACTTCTAAGACAATACAATATGAGTTTGTATCGTTTGCCAAACTTAAAAGTTGGGGTTTAATGCAAATATTTGACATAAAATACCGAACAAATCACTACTTCTGTTTCTTTTAGTTTTCTTAGTAAGTGTTATCAGATATCTTCTTTCAAGTACAAACTATAAAACGATCATACATGTTAGTTTGATAATTGAATGTATGTAGAAAGGGAAATGACTGCATTACCAAATTAAACCTTGGCAAATGCTGACGTATTTGACAACGTACCTACCAACTTCTTTCTTATATATATCTTTTTCTATACTACCGTACCTCCTTCAATTGACGCCGGGTCTCAAATAGACGTCTGGTGGACGATTTTTTAAAAGAAAATAGACACCGGGTCTCGACCGCGAATAGTCGCCGGGGATAAGATGACTTTTTGAGTTTTCAGTAATCTATAAGCTAATTTTTACCCATGAAGGTTGTGTTCTCCCACCTGTTTTTTTCATTCTCTACACAAATACCTGTGTTGCTAATAACCCAACAATATAACAGGGACATTTTCTAACAATAGAATATTAGGGATAGTAGGACTCATTCAAGAAAATTAACTTTCCTAAAGAGATATAATTTTTTTTCATTTTTTATTTTTTTTACAATAAATTTCTTTTTTTCTTTTCTATCATCAAAGATAAACTCAATGAAAAAAAATCAGTTAAAATAAAAACGCGAATAAAAAGTGAAATGAATGTTCCCGTCAATGCCTAAAAACATTCGGTAAAACTCTACTGAGTAAGTGTTTTTCTATCTCCTCAAATACAAGAGTCAAAATGTCCGACTTCGACGATAGGAGCGGAATAGTTGCTTCTAAAACGCCTTGGGGCCAATGGTGGCAAACAATTGAAGAAGTATTTATTGAAGTTGACGTGCCAGAAAATACGAGAGCTAAAGAAATTCAATGTGTCATAAAACCAAACTCAATACGATTTACAGTTGGAGGGAAAAGTATCATAGATGTAAGGAGCGGTGACATTTTACGGCGCTTCGATTTACGTTTCTTCAATGATAATTAGGTACTGTTATAATAATCTCTCTGTCTTTTTTTGTCAGGGGAATTTTCCGGAACCTGTTAAAGCAGATGATTCAGTTTGGACCCTGGGTTTGTATTGCTTTGAGTTTAAGTTGTTATCATTTCTTTTTCTACTTTCTGTTGTACAAAAACTGACATTTAAAAAAGTGCATATAACTGGAGACTCTTAATTCGCATAACATTAACTCAATGCTTCCTACCTTATGTCATCACCTGCCTTGAACAATCATTTCAGTGATGAATTTTAAGAAGTAAACAAACATGTGAACATCTCCTTTTATGAAATTCCTCCTGGATCCAGGATTATTTGCACAAAGTTAAACCTAAACCTGAAAAAAATTGCTGTTTAAAAAAAAAAGATTTTTTAAGTTTAAAAAATTTCAGAAGGCATGAAAATATAGGTTTTCGGAAAGAAGGAACTTTCTTGAATGCCTCAGTGGGGGGGGGGGGGGGGGGGGGGAAGAATATACTTTATAGGTCATGACAGATTATTTATTTAAGAAAACACCTGCTTATAACGTCGGTGAGACCAAATACAGGCATTTAATGTTCACGTCATGTTCTCAATCTGCAGAAAAGGGTCAGATGCCTCATGAAACTTATAATATTCTATTTTTCCATACAAACATTGAAATAAAGAGCAAAAAAAGTTGTTTTTCCCCTTTGGCCCCCCCCCCCCCCCCAGGCCCCACCACTTGCTATGGGCCTGCTTATGATTATCATTACAATACTCTTTTCATTCTCAGAGGATAGAAAGATGGTGAGAATTTGTCTCCAGAAGGCCCATGCCACTGCCTCAAACTGCTGGAAGTCATTGATAGAAGGCCAGTTTGATGTCGATCCCTTCACATATGATCAAATGGAAAAGAAGTTGACACTTCAGAGATTTCAATTGGAGGTATAATAAATTCTGCCTGTAGACTTTATATTCGCTTGTGAGGATCTAAGGATATTAATTGCTAAATTTGTCAGTTAATATTTTAAATCAATAAAAATATTGTTTGCTGCTATGGCTGGAAATTATTTATGGATTGAATGCTGAACGATGAAAGTATTTGAGATGTAAATTTACCTTTTTTGTTATTCTGAATAAAGTTTGATTACTTTAATAACAGACTGGATTATCTATTGTATTTAAGAGATAAAAGTTAATGTATCACGTTATCTCTGAAACTACAACTATTAAGCAGTGATGATATATTGTGATTTGTATTCTGACTAGAGCTACATTCTTTTAATTCAGTAATATACATCACTTAACCTAATATACAATACTATCTAGAATAATATGAAAATTGAAAATCGGAAAACTTTGCATTCTTAAAACTTTGAAACATCATGTAGTTATACGTGTATGTATCACCATCTTCCCGCGCATGGCCTATTCTTGCGCCAGACCCAACGATTTGCCACGATAGGCGTTGCCGCATTACCAAAACTTTTAATGATTATCGTCAAAGCTGCGAAATGAATTCAGATAGTCCAATGAGAAGTCATATGAGAATTGCAACTTTTTGCTGAAGAGGGCCTGTACTCAAAACACAATTTTGATGTGTTGGCAGCAAAGTTTAAATCAGCCAGTGTTAAAAACTGGTGCAACTTAAAGCAATGCGTGTGAAGATGATCTATTACAAACAGGTGTCCTATTTTGAAATATATAATATCAATTATACAATGTAATCCTTCAATCATCACAATGATAATGTTCGAAAATCCAAGGAGTATGTTTCATGTTCCAGAACCCAGGGTTTGACTTCAGTGGAGCGGAGATGACCGGCAACTACCAGGGAGGAGGTCCCCAGCTCTCGGCATCTTGACGTCATTCAAGTTTATCGAAGGGCATCCTGCTCAGTGTACTCCTTCAAACTCCTGATTGCCTTGACACATTTCCCTCTTATAGCCTATTAATAAGCTGCCAATGAAGTGACTTTAAATCAAGCAATAATGGAAGTACTTCGATGAGAGTGATAAGTGTCTTCATGCTCTGAATGGCTGTGAGTAAGAAGCTGACAGCAAATTGAAGGATATGTAGTGAATGTAATTAGAGGATACTTGAGGATAGGTAGAATATGAGCAGAATATGAAGCAGCATCCTAATAAGCATATTGTGAAGACGATTCATCAAACAACTTTTCCTTGATCTCATTTCATCTCGCAGTATATTGATGTAATTATTGATGCTAAAGTTTCTGTGGGTCCTTGGATATTTCCATATTTCACTATTTTTTTAAGATGTTTTTTTACACATTGTGTAATAAATTAATAATGTCTGTTGTTTTCAATGATTTGATCATGTTTTAGTCTGAAATGATGAGACATTGAAAGTGCTATGTTGCAATCTGCTTAATCTTAGTTTCTTACAAAATATATTTTCAAAATGGTATCTAATTGGCTCAAAATTGCATGATTGATTCTTATCATTCACCAGTTGAATGAAAATGGTTTTCAGCTAATTGTTGTTTAGTATTCATATTTATTCTGTATTTGAAAGTGGTTATTATTAGTTTTTTCGATTCTTTCACAAATTGTTTTCCAGCAATTTTTCCACTTAGATTGAATTTGACCTAATTAACCCTGCATCTAAGTTAATCATCTTCAGCATTTATGAAAATGAAAGTACAGCCTCCATATTGGTTACAGTCAATAAGTTAAAATATTTGTTTAAAGGAGGAAATGAGTCTTTATTATTTAAATATTTTTTTTATATGGAGGATGTTAGTCTTTATTATTACGATTTTGTACAGCTCTGTTTTGCTGACACAAAACTGTGGTTTAATGAGCAAGCAATAACCATTTTCATAAGAAACCCTTAGTCTCTGTTTCTTACAATACTAATAGTAATCCAGCAGGCCAACATGGACAAACAATTCTTTTGAAACAATTATTTTTACTCTGATTGTATTTATAAGTGTAGTATATTTGTTCCACATGATTAAGATATTGAATTTTCTATCCAAAGTTATATAATAGTACAAGGGTAATTGGATTTCTCTTAACACCATATTTGTATTAAGTACACTTATTGAATGCAACGTTTTTACATTCATCACATCACCAGCCTTTTTAATGTACATATTTTGTAGCTTGTTAAGTATAGTTTTATTGTTGATACTGATCTACAGCAAAGAGAGAATCAATAAATTAGTATACATTTTATATTTCAATAAATAATTATAGTTTTCAAAGCATACAAAACAAGACATGAACATGAAATTTGCTGAATTCTTTACATCAATGTTGATTTGATGAGTTATATAAATCAGAAATCATTTTAATATTTCTATCTAGCAATTGGTAAACAAAATTATTAGTACCTCATGTATCATGCTTGCATTTAGATCTTATCTGAAATAAATTTCATCAGTTGTTTCTATGTTTATTTTTTTATTACGTCAATGAAAAAAGGTCTTCATTTACAAACTTTTATATAATTTCAAGAATTTATATATATTTTTTTTATGTCTTGACATAAATAAACAATAAAGAAATTGAATCTTTGTCAACTCTCTTTTTGTGATCTGTTACTAGTGATTTTGAATCTCACTCAAACTGAAACTTAAATGACCTTCCAGTCATAGTCTCTTTATGGCAAGACAACTTTTAATGCAGGTCAGGCAAAAAAGTTAATCACTTACAATAACCTTTCATCTAAAGTTTAATATGATTTTATAATAAACTGTTTAACACTAATTTTCAAACATTGCCTGCTTCATATCCTTCAGTATAGAATTTCAAACAAATCCTTATTTTTTTCTCTCGCCGTTAATGGCTGAAATATAGCCCAAGCGGCGTTAAACATTATTTCACTCACTCATTCACTCATTTTTAGCTCATCAGGTCTGAAAGACCCGATGGGCTTATAGCATGGCAAGGCGTCCGGCATCCGTCCGTCCATCCGTCCGTAAACTTTTCACTTTTTCGACTTCTTCTCCAGAACCAATGACTCTAGAGAGCTGAAATTATATGTGCATACTCCTTGGCAAATGGGGATTCTAAATTGTAGATTTCGTGACCCCATGACCCCAAATGGGGTCACAAGGGTCAAAACCTTAAAAATCTATTTTAATCTTCTTCTCCAGTTCCAAAAGGTCCAGAGAGCTGAATGGTTGTGTGTAGACTCCTTGGGCACTGGAGATTCTAAATTGTAGGTTTGGTGACCCCATGACCCCAAATGGGGTCACAGGGGTCAAAACCTGAAAAACCTAATTTCATCTTCTTCTCCAGTTCCAAAAGGTCTAGAGAGCTGAAAAGGTGTGTGTAGACTCCTTGGCCAACGGGGATTCTAAATTGTAGATTTTGTGACCCCATGACCCCAAATGAGGTCACAGGGGTCAAAACCTGAAAAACCTATTTTCATCTTCTTCTCCAGTTCCAAAAGGTCTAGAGAGCTGAAAAGGTGTGTGTAGACTCCTTGGCCAACGGGGATTCTAAATTGTAGGTTTGGTGACCCCATGACCCCAAATGGGGTCACAGGGGTCAAAACCTAAAAAACCTAATTTAATCTTTTTCCCTAGTTCAAAAAGGTCCAGAGAGCTGAAAAGGTGTGTGTAGACTCCTTGGCCAACGGGGATTCTAAATTGTAGGTTTGGTGACCCCATGACGCCAAATGGGGTCACAGGGGTCAAAACCTAAAAAACCTAATTTAATCTTTTTCCCTAGTTCAAAAAGGTCTAGAGAGCTGAAAAAGTGTGTGTAGACTCCTTGGCCAACGGGGATTCTAAATTGTAGGTTTGGTGATCCCATGACCCCAAATGGGGTCACAGGGGTCAAAACCTAAAAAACCTAATTTCATCTTTTTCCCTAGTTCCAAAAGGCCCAGAGAGCTGAAAAGTTGTGTGTAGACTCCTTGGGCACTGGAGATTCTAAATTGTAGATTTTGTGACCCCATGACCCCAAATGAGGTCACAGGGGTCAAAACATGAAAAACCTATTTTCATCTTCTTCTCCAGTTCCAAAAGGTCCAGAGAGCTGAATAGTTGTGTGTAGACTCCTTGGGCACTGGAGATTCTAAATTGTAGGTTTGGTGACCCCATGACCCCAAATGGGGTCACAGGGGTCAAAACCTTAAAAACCTTATTTCATCTTCTTCTCCAGTTCCAAAAGGTCTAGAGAGCTGAAAAGGTGTGTGTAGACTCCTTGGCCAACGGGGATTCTAAATTGTAGGTTTGGTGACCCCATGACCCCAAATGGGGTCACAGGGGTCAAAACCTAAAAAAACTAATTTAATCTTTTTCCCTAGTTCCAAAAGGTCTAGAGAGCTGAAAAGGTGTGTGTAGACTCCTTGGCCAACGGGGATTCTAAATTGTAGGTTTGGTGACCCCATGACGCCAAATGGGGTCACAGGGGTCAAAACCTAAAACACCTAATTTCATCTTTTTCCCTAGTTCCAAAAGGTCTAGAGAGCTGAAAAATTGTGTGAAGACTCCTTGGACACTAGGGATTCTAAATTGTAGGTTTGGTGACCACTTGACCCCAAATGGGGTCACAGGGGTCAAAACCTTAAAATCCTACTTTCATCTTCTTCTCCAGTTCCAAAAGGTCTTGATAGCTTAATAGTTGTGTGTAGACTCCTTGGACAATGGGGATTCTGAATTGTAGGTTCGGTGACCCCTTGACCCCAAATGGGCAATGGGCCTTTTTTATTTGATTGTGAATAACTCGGACGTTGGGACAGGCTATCTTTCCTACACTGCCCATGACCTCATGGTCTAAACCACAACACCTATTTCTATCAAAAGTCTGATGAGCTACAGAGCCCATGGCTCTATTTTTTTGAAGATCACAGGAAGGTTTTGAAATGTGCATCATTAAAACCTGTATTTCAAGTTTGAAAAAGCCATATCACAAGAACCATTCACTAGATTCCCTTAATTTTTTACACCAAACATCTTATTTGGAAGACGCCGGCTTCAATTTTTTCAGGTGACCTTCACATTATGTAAAATTTTTGAATTTATCAATATGAAAACCTGCATAAAGCATTTTCAGCACTTATTATAGGAACTATTATTAACCGAGGGAAAAACAAAGCGATATCGGCGCTATACAAATATGTATATGGATGTATAACATTATGATTTCTTTATTGGTGATCCTGACATTGATGTATTGTTCAGCTTGTGACCTGAATGTGAGGCCTTTTCTGACTTGACAGTGTTTTCATATTTACAGTGAATTTTGAAAATTTCAACCACCACAACGATACATTTCAAGATACCGAATCTAGCTCTTTGACGTTTCTGATGAAATGGACATTTCTATACCATCTCTTCAAAGTAAAAATTGATGAGGATCATGTCACCCTAAGGAAAAGCGTTTATTTTATTCTTGAATTTTCTTAGGACCGATTTAAAAGATACGTTTCTCGTATCACATTTGTGTTACTACATCTAACCAGCAACTGTTTCGCTTAGATCTAGATGCTCCAAAATATACTTTTCTGATATAATGAACAGTACGCTTCCTAAATAAATTCCAAACTGAAAAAAAAAAGAAAAACAAAAACTTGACACCAGTTGATTATTTCCATCACTTTATTTACAGATGAGACAGCTCTTTGAGATTCCCTGGTTTACGGCTGAAATAAAAGTTTTCAAGATAAGTCTTAGGATTTCGTACTTGTGTTGCTAAAATCTATGATTACATCAGTAAACGAGCGCTTTCTCGACAACATATTGTATTAGTAACATTCATGTCGTAACAATTCGAAATATCATCAATCTATCGGTGTATTCAAAATAAGATTTAATTCTTATCAATGATAAGTTCACTTCCATCCAAAAGTTCTAAAAAATTCATAATGAAAGTTATTCCTTCGTTTTCTAAATTTTCCTCATAATATCTTAGTTATGCAAATATGTATATTTTCTTCAGAGGGCAAATTAACTTTGCCCGAAATCCTTTCATTTTCCGCAAAAAAATGCGACAGTGCCTACTTTTAATATATATAAAATGTATTTTTTTTTAAATTGAAAAAAAAAAATTAGCCAAAGGTATTGTCATTAAATTTTCACATTAGCTGTGTGAAAGAGTCTTTAGTGAGAAACTCGTCCTGTAAGCACCTGTGGACAGCACTTCTCACAAACATCACAGATCGTGGCGGTCTTCAGACTGCGGGGCTCGTAGAACACAGACGCCTGGTTATCTGTAGATATAAGTCATTGCACATTGAGCTATCAACACAAATTTATTCCACGTGTATTTAGAGGAGATTGAATTAAATTTTAACGTTATTATCTCAATGGTTTAATATTTAAAGATAGTAATATTGTTGGGGGACCGGTTTGGGATAATTTTGTAATAGTTCAGATTATTAGACTCATACCGGAAACCATTGGAAACACGTCACTCTTTCTGATGCTTTTGCTTTAGTGTCGTACATAGTTCGAACCAAAATTGTTGTGAAAATCCAATACCAAGTCCCCTGACAAGCACGCAAAATTGGAGCGGAAGCATGCATTTGCAGTCTCTTGGTACATTATTATCCATAATCACAATGTCATGGAGAGACGACCGTAATTTAAATAGGGTTAAAGCTGGGGAAAAAAATCTGTAAACATCCAATGGTTTGATCTTAATTCATTGCTGAATATAGATATAAAGATGACTTGTTAAGCGGCAGCGAGCGTTGGATTTTTAGTGCTTTGATATCCACAGTTTATCGTCACATTTGAGGAATTCGTTTTAACCAATAGCGACACTTTCAGAAATCTGATGGAGAAAAGGGAGAATAAGTTCTCAAACTGTGAGACGTCTAAAGTGAGAGAAGGCTACTTGCACTTCAACCTCATTAAATTTTTAACACAAAAAAATACCTTACTTATACGAAGTAGCTCCTTCCGTGGTTTAACTGAAAATGCTGTTGTTAAGACCACTGTTGACTACAAAGGATCCATGATATAAATCAAATCATGCTACTGTGAAATTAAGATGTATCCAAAATGGAAGACACCACGCACCTGGCTGATAGTAGTCATACACGGTGACGTAACTCTGTTGGTTGTTGGTCACCATTCCAGTTCTGGTAGAGAGAAGATCGAAGCAGATCGAGGTGGCACCGATCTAGATTAAATCATGAAATGATGCAGTCGCAAAATGAGGCGTATGTATTCTGTAAGTACGAATCAAATGACAAGGTGCACAGGGGCGTGTATCGCTTAATAATAGCTTTAGATCTTTCTAAAGCTATTAGGGTATGGTCTATATAGGTTTATATGTCTTTCTAAAGTTATTTCTAAGCGATACACGCCCCTGTGGCAAGGTGCATATTCGAATAAAGTTTAGCTTTTGTAAAGCTTCCGGAAATAACTTTGAATGATAACTTTTTGAAACAGCGTTACTGATTGCACAACTAACTTTCAATCAGCGTTCTACATTTCGTGCCCGAGAAACCTTCGTATTAAGACAGAGGTTGTATAGGAATTTATGACGGAGCTACCTCTGTGGGGAGAGAAATATTACAGATAATTAAGGTGGAACAAATTTAGATCAAGTATCAAATGTTTTGGTAAACAGCTTCGATGAATACCTCATCAAAGTACACCACAGCGTTTCGCCCTCGTTTCTCTATCCTTTTGATTCCTGCAACATCACCGATTGACGTCATATCCGGTTCAAAGCCTGTCGGGATTGAGATTTCAATGACGGCCATACCGCTGGTTTCAGCCTTCAGCCATCTAAAGAACATAGATAGGAGGTTATCATAATATTTCTTTGAGAACTTCTTACCGAAATAAAAACATTAGACACATACGGAACAGTAAACACACCACGACTGAAAATGTCAGTACATGATAACATTCTGAACCGAACATGAATTACTTTTCATTAAGCATCAGAAGCAAATTCAAAAGAAGTCAAACGTTATACTAGATTCAGTAAGGCCCTACTTGGTACACGTCATCAAGCGGAAGTTGTTGAGTGTGTCATCAAGAAGAACTGTGTTGATGTCGAAGGCGGGGTCGCCGATCTCGGAATCTACATTGAAGAATACATCGACCTAAAACAGAAACGTTTAGTTTGTATCTTTTCGGTTGGGACACTCGTGCGTTTTGCACTCTTAAAAGCTCATTCTCCTACTTGAATATAGGTTCATTTCATTCTTCTAAAATCTGCAAATCTGACTTATTTTTACCTTTCAATATATTTAAGCGCCGTTTCTTCTTGTACATTTAAGAGATAAAACTATAATTGAAAATCAGAGACATGTTATACTGGATTGATAGCGAGTAAATTTTTAATTGAAACCGAACGCGCTGTGAAGGGGCCATAAAATCAGAGGAGATTCAATCCATAAATGGTCACGTTTGATTTTTCTGGAAAACCAATCAATATCGATTATTCAGCACTTTCATGATTAAATGTATGTTTAACAAACAGAAAAGACTAGGTTTAGTAGAAAGAGTCATTCAAAGCGTAGTCAGAATGAGAAGAATGAAGCGTACAGAAAATTTATCTTCATGGAGTTGATAAAATCAATGTTAACTGATCCTGGCAGAAACAGCAGTGTAGATCGAAAACAACAAACAACCTTAGTCAAATACACTTAGAATATCTTTTGATATATCTATTTGATGAATCTTTGATCAATACCGTGATTAACAAAAACATACATAAGTTGTTGTGTTGACTATACTTATCCATTTTTGTCATTTTCTATTGAACGTGTATTTATGAAATCATTAAAGAAGCTATTCCATGATACCTTGCTTTGAGTGTGAAATAGTTCTGAAAACTATTTTCAATATTACACTCACCTCAGCATAAGCAACACCTTTACCAGTTGCCGTCACCGTCACTTCACTTGGGAATGCAGACAGCTGCAAGAAATGACAATAGTTCAATGTCTGTTCAATTGTCTTATGGATTCTATCAATCCTACGAAATACGTTTATATGGCAGAAACTCTTATTCAAATAATTATGGACGCTACCTCTCTTGACTGGAGAGCCAAAGCATTCTTGTCATCTACTGACATGTGCAGATCGTCACTTCCGGCTTTAAAGTCCAGGTCGACGTGGAGACCGGCAACGTGGGTTCGTGCAGCGTAGTCAGATAAAGCTTGGAGAGCAACAATGGTGTCCTTGGTAAAAGAGATAATTAAAACATCAGATATAATTGATATGAAAAAATAAATTCATATTACTCGTTTGGAATCTTAATTCATTTCCGTAGAGAAATTTCTTTTTGAAGAACATTCACAGTTGTTGAGGTAACATTCGATGTCGCCATCCTGAAGATGATAAATTTCAACATAAAGATCACAAATCGTACAAGAAATTTGGTGGCAGGAATGGGTAAATTTGTGTTTGTTCGAGGCATACGAGGGTGATGTAAATGAACCATAGACAAGATATTCAAGTGAAAATCTATAAACGTAAAAACATGAGTACTGATAAGCTACAGTTTACATTTTGCAATTAAAACTCTTTACTTGAGTTGTAGAGAATCCTCCATACGGGTTCCTCTGAGCAGACAACCAGTTGGCAATGGGGAGGCAACTCTTGAGGTCTCCACGAGCAGCTGTAGCAAGCAGTGCGTAAGCTGTTGTCTGGATGTTGATTGGTTGAGCGCGAACGTGAGGTGGAGTCCAAGTAGTGTAGTAGTTAGGGGTGGTGGTTGCTGGTTCAGTCCAATATTGCATGTTACCTGTGAATAAGTGTTATCACGTTAGGATTTCAAGCAAGCCGAACGTTTGGGGTTTATAAGCAGTAGATATTTAGGAAACTGATGTATAAATCTTCTTTTTCGATCTTTAGGTATACTTCATTTCAACTCTATCGATCGCAAAATTACATCAATAGCCGACTGAATTCTCGTTTATAAACTGACAAAGACATTGACAGTGTGTAGAGTTAATGTAGATTTAGAACCTTGCCCTTGGACAAATATGCAATTTTACCTTTAACTTGAGATGCAGCGGTTAACTTGCTGTAAGTTGTTCCAGACACAAGACTTTTGGCCTTGGTGAGAGCGATACTGACGACTGCCAAACTGAAGGAATCAGCGAGAGAGGGCGCCACTTTTTCTAGGTAGTTGGTAGCATTAACTGTCGCGTTTCCATAGACGTATGAATTAAGCTGTCCGTACTAAAGATTAATATAAAAATTGTCAATTAGCTACATTGTAATATACGGTTGTTGTACAATTATAAACTGTAAGATTGTTGTGTAGTTACTTTTTTCTGTTAACATTTGTAACTTTGACGTAACAGACTTATTTCATTGTTCTTCATATAAGCATTGCACGCTGTAAGTATTCCATGACAATACAAGGAGTTGCAAAGCAAATTATATATAAAAGATATTAATCATTGTATATAAAAAGTCACCACAATCGTTATTAGAATACAAAACTACAAAGGATCAAAGAAACAACCTTGTCTCCAACCATATCACTGTTTTCCAAGAAAGCCATCAAAACCATAGCCGTCAGCGAAGCTTTCGATCTCTGAAACATTCACATTGCCAAAAACATTAGAAATTATATCTGCAACTCCATGAAGAATAGAACATTTTATATTTGTAATAATGTTCGTAGATTCAAGTTATGTGCATAACTTCATATTGAGAATAGCATACTACCTGCATTTGTCTATCAAGGACGAGGCCGGGTTCGTTGAAGGATCCGTCAAGATTTTGCCTTGAGGCCATCCAGCGCAGAGATCGAACCAGCGTCTTGTCGCCCACGAAGATGTAAGGACGCGCCTGGTGGAACACACGGGTAACGAACGCTGTTAACCTGGAAAAGGAAATTTGACAAACCTTTGAAGAGTTGAATCAAAAAGTTATAAATGATATTTTCAAAATTTGAATGTTCATTGTCACTCTCTGAGAAGATGTTACGATATCGACCGATTACTGATATCATATCATTCCGTAAGTAACACTTCTCTTACATGGCGTTGGCACTTAATGACCTTTGCCTCAAATTATAGCCATAAATTAGAAAACTGATATTTTCAATTTCTTTGATTTTCATATTAATCACATCCTTTTGAAGTTGAAGAAAGAAGCTAAATTTTCGGTTGGATCGTCTCTTAGCAAATGAACCTTACAAATTTAACTTCTTAAATATCCTAGATCTTACCACATGCTTCCAGCTTCATCTCTCTCTCCGAAAGGACTGAAGGAACCATCATTCCTCTGATAGGTCAGTTCTCTTTGGTAACCTAGCAACAAGACATCATATCTTCTGTATTTGTGATACTGAATACAAATTCAATTTCAGAATCGTTTAGCCGTTCAATACATGTCATCATAACACAAGAGAAGCTGAGTTACCGAGTTCCAGGAAGTCTGTAATCTTGGCCTCCAGGGCTGGGGTCATCTGTTTGGTCGCTGTCAGGTACTCAGCTATGTACACGTCTGGAGCAAAACTCATCATGTTCTGTTCTCCACATCCCGTGGGCAGAGACAGCAGGTGCTCCAGACTGTCCAGACTTGCTCCGATCAGATCTCCTGGGTAAGTAACAGTCGACATGTAGGATGTGATATATTACAATCATATATGACTTGCAGATATAATGGTGATCATCAGTGAGTGACGTTCTGCAGGAATTACATTTTTGAAAAGCATACAATAAGCTCCGATTATTCCGTCTGCAAGGGCATCTTGTAAAGTAAGAATAATTTTTTAAAAACCTCCAGGAATAGACAAGACTTGACAAAACACTGTACAGATAATTGGAACATTACCAATCACAGTGATTCATTATGAGATCAACGTTGAAACTTTGGACAACGTCATTCAATCAACAAAGATTATTTCTACCACTGACACCGACCTGTAACCTTGACCTTGACGTTTTCAGACCCCTTTACTGCTTCTGGCGGAAGTGTAAGCGATAACTTCTCGGTGAAATCAGCGCCGCCTGGTGTGAGTTCCACGAAGATCTGATTGCTGTACTCCTTGGGGATACCTTCAGGCTTGAGAAGACAAGGATATACGGATATTATCTAAAACCTAGTTTGCTAGATCATGTAGATAATTTAGGTTACACTTTGTCTAAAAATGTTTTTTAAATATATTTATAGATAAAACACATTTCAAAATTAGAATGCAGCTTTTTTCTACTCCCTACTTTCTTTATATTTTACTCTGTTGCCCAAAACAACGTCATTTCCGACTAAATAAATGTATGATCTCCATTCTGCCTATGTGGAGTATGAAGATATGAATTTTCTATTGAACTTATTGGCAAGAGGCATATTTTCATTATTTAATAAGCAAACTTAGATCTGATGACACGAAACTGTATAATATTATTATATAATTTTTCAAAATTATTTTCAAGATGCATCTTTAAGTGCCAAAGACAAGACGGTAAACAAAAAAACACCTACTGAGTCAAACTGAAAAGAGACACACATTTGAAAACTAGTATACGAAATCTCATTAAATAATACTAGTTTTAAACTCACAAGGACAAGTAGTTGTCGGCGAACAGCATCTGCCGAGAGAGTTGACCTCGCTGACACTTGGATGTCCACCGGTCCGAGGGATGACGGGATGATGGGGAAATATACAGTAGTTGGCTCGTTTGATTTCACCTAGAAATAAAAGAAAAACATTGTATATATCAATTTACTAGTGTTGTTTTTGTTATAACTGTCTGACCACACCAAGCCACCTACATCCTCTCGCAACTCCTTCTCCCCCACTCCTATCCTTGCTATACAAACAACCTTGTTGAAAACAATTTTTTTCAGGCTCAAAATGTGTAAAAAAATTATTGTTTAACACACACATTGAAGCATATGTATCTTCCACATAACATTTGCATCTTATGACATTTTTTTTTCAAATAACAGAAAACGGTGACTTTTACATTTTTGACACAAACCAAAATCAGAAAATATACCTTTATCTTTGTCGCTTATTCACAGTGCACCTGCGTTTAAGATATGACTAGAACTGATCAGTAAATGTTGAAATATTTCATCAATGGAAGGATTTGAGATGATAGCTTGAAGATGATGACTATTCACAAATTTGTGAAACCGTATCATTAATTCTATAATTGTTTAAATAGCTTTATGTGTCCGTTCTTTTTCTACTCACAGTGATCATCTTAGTCTGGTCGTTGTTCTCCTGTGTTGTCTTGCCCATGTTGTCGACAACCACGTTGACGTAGTCAGAGGATGTTGGCAAAGAAACGACAACCTGTATAGGAAAACGAAGTGTCAATTTAAAAAAACAAGTATCAAATGTTAATATGCACATTAGGCAATAGTTTTGAGTATCAGCTTTAGATGGATGACATAAGATTATCTCGAGAAGAGGATTTTCACCACTACACGAGATTATGCTAATGGTTAGACTAAAATTGAGTCTCTGAAATATTTTAATAATTTACTGTTCCTTCATCCATAATATTTATATTCTTTAGGCTCCTATAATTTCATACTAACTAATGGCGTAAACCACAAAATACTAATGCCAATTTCACTCACATCTTTGGGAAGTCTTAAACCACCTTCGTGATTGTGTGATTTCGTGAAACCTACAAGCTTCAGATCTAATGAATGCGAATTCATTTACAACTGAACATACAACACCATATGGCAAAAGTTGACCGTACTCACATCGACATCACTGGCAAGGTAGTTGAAGACGCTGGCCTGTACAATAACCTGTTCCCCTCTGATCACGGAGGTTGGCATGGAAACGCTCACAAAGAAGGACCGGAACACTTGCAGCTGGTGGTCGATAGAAAGGTCTTCTTAAAAAATTGTGTTTTCACTTGAATTTTCAAGACAGCCATAATCTGATATGTATATATATAAGTGTATATATGTATACCTGCTATAATTGTTTCGTTTTTCAAGACATATTTCTAAAAATGCCCTAACGTCACATTCATTTCAATAAAGTGGCAGTTTCAAACTTTTCTTGGTATGTGAGTGACATCTTAACACGTTGAGTAAGTATCTCTGTTCTATTAACATTGGAACTTTGAATGACCTTTTGTCATCTTATATACCTTGGTTTTGTTTTAATATAGCAATCTCCTAATGCATTTGTACACTTATCCAGTGTTTCGCTATCAAGAAAAAGATTCCAAAAATGCCCTGACATTACTTTTAAGAGATGTTACAGAGATTCGTGGTAATTTGAACATTAATCCTAATATGAAATTGAAAGATGGTTTTGAATATTAAAGTCATATATACGTTAAGGGTAATCTTTTTATCTAATTACATCGAACTTTTTACGAACTTTTGTCACGTACATACCTTTGTTGTTGTTGGAGCCACACCGAGACCGCTGGTTGGGTTAACAGCGAAGGCACTGGCTACCCACGAGGTGATCGTGTCGGGTACCGTCGTGTTGATAACTGTCTTGCCAGTTGACCTGGATTACAATTTAACAATATAGCAACCAGTCTTCTTTGTTTTCAGGTTATACAACTTGAAATGTACTAACAAGGACGAATGACCATTATGTATTCCATGATGCCTATATATTTGTAATTGAAATGAATATATATTCATGGATATACAATTCAGCAGAAAAAACTGCAAAAAACGATATTTTTTTGTTGGATACATACGTTTTACTAAAGAACAAATCATTCAAGCATATAAATGTTGTCATTAAAAAGGAAGAACATCTGAGGATATTGACAAGGAAAAAAATGATAAACGAACCCAACTGTCTGATTCATCCAAAGCCAAGTCTCCGGGAATATCTTTCTAACTCGTTCAACTTCTTTAAGTCCTTGACCAGATGGTCTGCCCCCAAAGGAAGGTAGCATTCCTGGTGCCGGTGTCGTCATGTCTAAAGGTTTTATATAAACGTGAACTTAATAAGTGTCTATCACCACCAAAGGATGACATATCTTCCAGTTTCCATATATCATCCTGCATCATCAGCATATTTGTAACAGCACAGCTCCTACATTATCATGGTATCACAGTATCAAAGCGGATACAAATGCGCCGTTCGATCAGGGTCCCATATTGTACACATGGATCTTTATCTTTAGAATTATGGATTCGAAACTGTATTAAAAAATTTAACATTTTATTGGCATCATCAGAATTTGATATCCATACAAAACACAAACATACACTACTTACAGTGAGAATACGTTCTTTCATCAAAGTATTTGGCGTCTGTAATAACACTCAATCCAGCGTCCTGAATGGAAAGAGTTAATTCATTTTAAATAATTTTTCCCAATACGAATATATCAAAACAATTTTACTTCATGAATCATATGTTTTGATGGTTAGTGTTTTACTGTTTGCTTAAATAAAAAATGATGGTTTTCGAATATTCCATCAGAGACTGACTGAAAGTTTGTTCATGATAGATAACACGCAAAAATACATGAAACTAAAACGCTAAATACATGAGAACATTTGTTATTCATCTGATAATAGATTTTCGGTTGTGTCAAGATTGATTGATTAAAGCTATGAAGAAATTTTTGTAAAGGTTTGTCTTGACTTCCATAACTTGAAGTGTCTCAAAAATACGAAATATTAATAGATAAGCAATAGAAAAAAACATTATAAAAATTTTTATTTTTGGTTAAGTAATCGGTTCAAGAACAAGCATTTTATTTTTTTGTCAAACTTACAGAAAAGACAGACTGGGCGTTTTCCGAACTACTGGAGATTGAAAACACTTCTGGAGAGAAATCGCCAGAGGTCACGCCATTGTCGTAGGACCTGAGCTCTCCCAACACCTGAAACAATTCATTGAGATTTTGCGACATACAACAAGAGCAGTTTGACAGCATAGTCAATTCATATAACAGAATAAGTAAATTGAACCAACATTCAGTTCGTTCAACACAAATATTGAATGACAAATGATATCTTTTGAGTATATTTATTCGTTGACAAAGAATCTGAAGTTTGTGTCTGAAAGATTGTACTGTATTGATGATACCAAGGATATTCAGATGACGACATTCAACCTGAAGAAAGCAGTTTCTTTCGCATTCATACAAATGCGAACGTGCTTTGTCCTCAAATTGAAGTTTAGTTCATTTAGAGAAAACTCAAACGGAATATATCAAATGTGCCTTCCTTATTCTTAAGTCAGTCGTACATGTCATTCATAAAATCAGCAATTCATGCATAATTTGTTGATTAATTACATCTGTCAACCGTTTTAGAACTTTTTACTGGAGCCTGTGTTCTTGAATGTTTCTCAACGTTTGAATCAATAGACACATATAAATTCATGTGATGCACATCAAGTAAGGACAATGTATGTTCAGCGGTACCCGGGTTTCATGCTCCTGGTTGCGATCTTTGCCGCTAGGTGGCGTCTGAACATCACGGAGAGCTTCGTTGCTGAGTACGTGAGGTAAGATACGAAACCCGGCAAATAGAGTGGTACCTGATCTGTTGTGATGTCATTTCCGGACTTGAGCAGTAGAACACTCTGATCAACCGCCAGTAGGTTGACGTTAGATTGAGGGTCGGCTGTCACTATGACGTCAATGTTATCGTGCGGTTGCGACTGGTTCCGGCTGAAGGCAATGGATACCTAGAACAGTTTTTATCTTGCAGTCTTATCTAAAGCTTTATAAAAGTTTTTAGTAGAAATTTGTATCTAAATATCTTTGAATTTGCCTCAGTGCTAGAACCCATCATCAGATGACGGCGTCTCTACTCTATGCAGAGATTTTGACAATGATTAAATACCACAGCATCAATTCAGACACCGATACGAATAGATCAATGTAATATCCTCGCAAAAATTTCAGTGCATTATATTGACTAGAAATGTCTGTCAACTTTGATGAATCTATATCTAATTGATGTTTTATTTTTGGCAAGAACACGTTTCATTCTTTGTAAATGTTCCACACTCACTTGATTATCAAAGAACTGGTCCACACTGAAGGCCAGACTGTCTGCGACGACCTCCCCAGTGTCCCTGACGTAGTAGACGATGATGTGAGCTACGGGAGCCATGCTCGTGGTAACCGGCACGTTGAACGTCACGTCCTGTTGTCCGCTTAGTGACACACGCTCTGTTGCTATCACCGAGCCACGAGAGAGGATCTGCAAAGTAGCGTCCAAATGTATAAGACTTTTAGGAGTCGTATTTGTGGTTCATATATGAAATCGTAATAACTTCTCAACTGCAAAATGTTTGGTGCCTTTAAACTCTGCTTTCTATAATTTAAATGATAATGATAAGTTTTTACTTCTTATTAACAGAAAATAATTTTCAAAAGGAATTAGCTTCTACACTTTATGTATGTTTCTTTGATTTTATTGTGTTTATAGCTTATATTTAAATATGTTCTGTTCCAATTTATGGCTCGACGCATTGTTGTATATTGTGTGCCATGTTTTGTCTGTAAATTGAAATGATGCGTGTGACACTTGAATACAAATTATACTAACATTAATGTAGCTTGTTTTGACATGGTAATGTTTTTGAACGAGAGATGCCCGTAGGTTTGGATTGAAATACGCAATCACGTTTAGCATACCGAATATAATTAGTTCTTGCTATTAGTTGATAGTATGTGCATTTATACGGTGAAATTAAGTAGATTTGAATAGAAATTGCCTTTAAACTTTTACCTCATACGTCAGGAAGGGCATATTCTCTGTATGGGCAACAGTAAACGATGCAGTTTGACCAGACTGGAAGAAACAAAAAGCAAACTCTTACAATAAGGACTTATAATCCACACAAAGCTATGCACTTTAAAGCCATTTAAAAAAAGTATCTCCACATCTTTTTAGCTAATGGTTCTCTAAAATTGTTCTTTATATCTTTAATTTTTTGTAAGTTGTTAATCATTTTTTTAATTCAAATTTAATCACTGTAAACGAGACGAATCATAATATATATATATATATATATATATATATATATATATATATATATATATATATATAGGTACAAGAAGATTTTCATTGGAGTATCCATCGTAACAAAAACTAATTGTACATTGAATACCGGTCACTTTGGCAAAGGCAAAGTTATAACTGAATAGTGATTTTTCAGGTTAAGCAAAACCTGATTCATAATGTCTCTGTCGTTACTGAATGGGTCGTGAAAATGACAAATCTTAATGCGTTCTCTTTGTTGACACACCTTAATCACAACTCCAGATCCACTTTATATTGAAATGAACATATGATTTCGAGGGAAAATGGAAATGTTTTCAATTACTGAAATAAAGGAGAAATGATTTTGAACAAGACCAAAAGTGCGCCAAGACCATCACCTACCATAAGTCCTTTATTTGAGAGGCGAACTTGGAGATAGTTGTCGCTGTTTGATGACTTCTTCTTCACTGTCAACGTGTCAGTAATATCCTTGTAGTGGAACTGAAATCATAAATCATCTCGATTTACAAGGGCACATGTCGTTGGCGTCAAATAGGTAAAAAATTCATTAATGGTGTTATTTTTATCGAGAAGTGGTGTTTGTTTTCAGACAGAATCCAAATGCTAATCAGTTCGGTTAAGTGACGATAAGCAGCTTTCAGTCGTGATTTGTGATCGAAAACCGGTCAGTTGCCAATCTAACAAACTTAGTTTCGAGTACTTATTTACAGCATAAACAAAGACAAACATTGGTTGATAATGTAGTCATTTAACTAATATACACATTAATTGGATACATAATTTCGAATTCATAACATTTATTGGCCGTTTTTCGAGTTTCAGTGAAAACAAGAAAATATCATAATTTTGCCACTTTAGAGATAAAGACGAAAGTTTAGGGGTCCATTTTAACTTTAACTCAGTTCATATGATATATTGGCTCTTATAAAAGACACATTGAAAATCAAGAAACATACTCTGTGTCACATTAAAGTCTCATCAGATCTTCTTTTTGCCATTAGTAGCTTTCATTTCACCCTGAACTACTTCTTTGACTATTTTTCTCTAACTCTTCGAGTTACCTTGACGTCGACGCTGGTCGTGTTCTCTGGTATTTGTATGTCTATTGGGACAATGCCGGATGAAGGGATGGTGTAGTTTTTGGGCGGAAGTCCGAATGCCCCACTGAACGTGGAGCAGCTGTACATGGACTGGTCATCTCTGACCATCCTGTAGTGGACAAGTGGGTAGACGCTGAGGGGGCTTGAGAGGTCAGACACTGGGCGTCCATCTTGCTGTGTCACTTGAACCTTTCATGGACAATGAGACGATTTAGACACTGCGTGTTATTCAAAGTGTGATTGCATTTAGGATCTGTGTTCCATATGATCTATTTATTACTCGCCCGTGTAAGATACCGCAGTGTAATATTTATACGGCAATATTAAACTAGTGTAATACCGCTCCCCGTATGACGTCATAATATAATGTTGTTGTGACGTCACAATCTTGGCACCGACGTCACAATGGCGGCTTAGTCACGGAAATGCTTCTTTCAGTAAACTTTCTTTCAGTAAACTCGTTAATGATTTGGTATCAAACTCGCTTTCGCTCGTTTTATACTTAATCATTAACTCCTTTAATAAAAATAGTATTAAATGGAAGGTCGTTTAGTATCCTCTATTACTGGTATGTTACTAGACGTCTTCCTCGTTGGGTCACAAGGCAGTTTCGATTGCATGGATTACAAATCTTTATTGATACCATGACATTGTGTTGATTAACCAATAATTTTTATAATACCAATCAAACGACGTACATCATGTTCGCATCTATAGTCCAGAAGTGGGGTCTACATTGGGGATATTTAAAAGATTAAATGTTGACACAGAGATAAAACAAACTTTTCACATCAGTAATTGTCGATTACATCATTTCACGTGTCCCGGTTTTGGGCATTGAGTTGTATCTGTGGTATGATAGATTCAGTTTTTCATAAAGACTGATATATTTAAAATCACTCGGAAAAACTTGACAACGGAGACAAACTTCATGAATGCTTTTAATTACAGTATTGCCTGATCACTTTAAATTATAAGGTCTTTCTTTTAATGATATGAAAATCCAATAATTATATGTGAAATATTTGGGACTGGCAACTTGCGCGTCTACTCTCAAAAGCAGTGTCTGGTAATTTGAGAGAGAATGTCTTTGGATTTAAAGAATACATGTCTACTTTTATTCACATAAACAGTGTAAGGTAGTTTAGGAGAAAAGGTCTTTAGACTGGAAGGGAATCGTCGATCTGTACTCTCAAAAGCAGTGTTTGGTAGTTTGAGAGAGAATGTCTTTGGACTTAAAGACAACACGTCTACTTTTATCCACAAAAGCAGTGTATGGTTGTCTTTGAGAAAAGGTCTTGGGACTGGAAACGAAACGCCTATCTTTACTCACATAAGCAGTGTAAGGTAGTTTAGGAGAGAAGGTCTTGGGGCTGGAAGACAAAACGTCTATCTTGTATGGATGCTGATGGAAGGTCACGCTGCTGGATCCGTTCATCCGGGCACCTGTCAAATCCTCCTTCACTATGGCGACAATCACAATTTTTTTCTCTTCCAAGTAATACGTCAAACGGCGGAGATCGGCAACTGGCATGCTGAACTTGGTATTGCCATCAGTCTGGAGATAATGAAATTGGTCTCGCTTAAAGAATGATTTGACAGTCAAATCTATTTGTAATCTAATAAGGGGGAGAAACAAGTGTAAATTTATTGTTGAAAAGGAAAGTAGTAAAAATCAACATTCACGGAAAGTGTTAAAAAAACAAAGTCGCTATTTCATTGAAAGAGCGGGGAATTATTGAACAAAATGTTGTACTTGCTGTGAGATCAAGAACAATGGAAAGCAAACTTAATTTGATTATGAGAATTTAAACAGAAGAGATGGAGGAATAAAGTTTCACCGGAAATGCAAGTTCGACATATTGGGGAGGACGACCACACCCATCGTTTCCGGTATCCAGATGCGCGTGCAGCTCGACCATTCCCTTCACGGGTTTGCCGAATGTATAGCTGTAAATTGAAATATATTTTGTAATGAAGCCTGACTGTGCTTATTTTTACTTAGGTGAAGGTAATTAGGCGAAGAGAACATCCTAGACATAGTTCCCGCACATAAGGCAACGATTTTGTCTTCGCATATGAAAATGATGAACTGATCTGCACAGCATTTTCTTTACATGGAAAAGAAGCAAAGACACATAGAAATCGATGATGAAATCCCGTAGGTATTTATCGTCAGTATTTGTAAAACATTTAAGTTTTTCCTACGTTGCCTTTACAGTTCCAGACAACTTGTCGTCACTCATCAGAGAAAATGGCGGGAGTTCAACCTTGACTTCAAACCGTGGCAATTCTGAAAATAGTTGGAGATTATAACCCAAGAAATAAAATATTACAAAACAAGTATGAATTGTTATTATTATTCATATGTTTATTATAAAATGATACCAATTAGTGACAGAGTATGTTAAACGTAAAATAGAAGACATTGAAGACAAACTGCAAATTCTAATTTATTGTAATCTATATGATGATGCTAGAAATAAGTTTATCAATTCATCATTAAACAGTGTTGTTAACAACCACAAATTGATTTACAAAGAAATATCATAAATGAAATTAAATTTCTTAGATATACGAAAACGTAAACAAAATTTGTTAATGAATAAAAACGTGTAACTTTTTATGTGCGCTTATATCGTATCTATAATGTAGTTTGAATCGGACTTTATACAGATATCTAGTAAACTGTCTTCTTTCCTTGCGCCGGCTCGCTACTACATGTATGCCGCCACGAACAATGGTTTTATGACGTCAAAGACAAAATATACAGAACCTTGCGCTGAGACAATCGTTGCTAGGCAAAAATTAAAAAACCCTCCAAAGGGTAGCCTTAAAAACTCATTATATTACTATATGACTAAAAAACTCAAATGAAAAACATACCGTTGAGAGAACAGATATAGGAGCACATGAAAGTATGTTAAGGTAAAAGTTATTTCAGAATTTATAACATTAAACTCAGTGCAAACTTATTTTAGTACTTACGGTATTCATCGACCGTGAATTGTTTAATATGACTTTCAGCTTGTTCCTGAATTAAAAAAGACAAACATTTAACCTAACGTTGAATTTCATTCATTTGAAGTTTATTCATAGTATAAATACTACATGTAATTCAAGAACTCGGTTTATATCTGATTGAAATTGTAAGATAATTATTTCATTTTGACTTACGAATAGGTTGTAACGAACACTTAATATTTAGAAAACATCCAAATGACATGACATAGACTAAGGTATAGCTTTTTCTATATACCTTCAGAATACGATACGATTATCAAGGCGATACTTTCCATATGACACCTTTTGCCCTTGTGCTGTCATATGTGCAATAGACAAACTCAATAGTTAAAAACTGCTACATAAATGTAACCCATCTTTCCCCGCATTGCTTTAAGGTTCACCAGTTTCTAACAATGGCTAATTTAAACCTTGCTGCCAACCCGCCGAAGTGCAGCGTCCTCTTTGGCGAAGAGTTACAATTCTCAAATAATTTCTCATTGCACTATTTAGATCGCAGCCTGGACGGCAAGCTTAGTAACGTTGGAGAAATGTGGCAAGGCCCCACTTAGCAAATCACTGGGTCGGGGCAAGTGTAGGCCATGCATGGGAAGATGGAGTAATACCCTGCAGCGTTTTAGATATAGATAAATGTATCAAACAAACCTCCGCCTGAACATGGAGTGACCAATCTCCAAGAAGAGGTTTATCAGCCAGCTTGAAGTCTCCAGCCACTACTCCAGTGCTGCTATCTAATCCTGTCCAGAGCTTCAGGACGTTAGAATTTGGATCCTGGTTGTCACAATTAAAATGTTGTGTTCAAATGATAATAAGTGTCGTAGAAAATCAATGAAGACATTTTTATATGACATTCTCAAATAAAGCCTCAAATAAACTTAAACAATTCATGATGTTCGTCAGTGACGGTATATCGAAATATTAGTAAACATTAAATCTACAATTAAGAAAAAAGTCGAAAGATAACATACACTGAGAGTAATGTCCAACTTCCCTGTGTAAAGCTGAAGGTCAGAGTAGACGCCAAACGCCCTGAAGTTAACTGAAAAGAAAAAAAATACCACTTAAGACTCTATACACCCAATCATTAATGCTCACATATCATTTTACTTTAAACAATTTCTAGCATGTTTCTAATTATGAATAATTACACGAAGAACCTTGATGTTTAAGATCTTCATTAATCTTATCAGCTACGATTAGGTATTTTCTACGTCAGATTTGGTGGAGGGGAATGTTTTTGGAAAGTTTTTGTTAAGCGTTGTACGAAAAACACACAATATGATGATAATGGTTTTATAACGGAACTGCTTAACTATCTGGAAGACGAGCAGTCAGTTCTTGATCATGACTTTTATCGATCATTCCAAATCTTGTAAAATTTAATAAGTTTTCAAACAGCAAGAGTACCCCTTCATTGATGGTTTGTAAACAAAATGCAATTTGTTGTACCTGCATCTTTCCATTACTCACCAATCTGACCAGGCTTGTAGATTGCCTTGTCGGTCTGAATCATGATTGACATGGTCTTTCTGTTCAGATTGATGGTGTCCTCTCTTTCAAATTGGAGACCATTGCTGCCCCGGATGTGAAGCCTATAGGAGCCAGCTTCAAGATGATTTGGGATCTGGAATATTTTAGAGTGTAATGATATTTATTTTGTATGCCAATTATCTACCGAAAGACACTGGTCCTAATAAGTTACTTATAGGGCATCCATTCAAAAATTTAAAACGGTTGGATAACATATTTTAGTATCATGAAATTCATACATTTTCGTGAACATTTTGAACGGAATTAAGAACAAACAATGGGGAAGTGTTTGTTCTTTAGTCAAGAACATCATCAAGGTTCTTCTTTCATGAACAAAACCAGATAACCTAAATTTGAACACAGACACAATTTTTTTTAACCACAGAAAGTTTAACACTTGCATTATCTATGAAATTGCAGAGAAACCAGTAGTTTTATTACAATTTGAATTTTTATCCTTACGGCGAGATGAAAATGACCTCAAATTTGTCACTGTTATCCTTTTCAAAGGAATATGATAAAGGCTAGATCAAATTTCATTCAACTTACATTCAGAGAAAGCTTCCCTGTCTTTCCTGAAATAGGAAATAATCAAGATTACAACTAATGACATGTTGATATAAGTATGTCAATGATTTTGTTGTAATTTCTTTCAAATGGTACGCTTTTATCAGTATTTCAGATGAAAGACAAATATTGAATCATATATGTAACATAATGCAGTAAACATTGTTATTGAAGTGAAACTTTTAAGGCATGAAATAGAAAACATCACTTCGAAAAATACATCGCATCAATGATAACATTTATTGAGTATGAAATTCAATTCAAGAATGCTTCGTCAATCATACTTAAAACTGTACATCCTCGCCACACCATCCTTACATAACATGGTAAATTTAAGATGTTAAATTGTAACGCACCCGGGAGAATATTTCTATTTGATCTTGTAACGAGTGTTTAAACATGTACGTTCAAGGATGATAATCAGAAAGATCGTCACTTTATGAAATACCTAACCAAAAATTACCCATACTCTAAGTCCTCTTCCGTATTAAATGGTGAGTAAACTTTCGGCAGTCATGAATAAATCTTTATGTCTAAAACAAACCCTTGAATAAATCCTTTCTGTTTCTTCTTACAAGTACCAAGAAGTTTCAGCAATAGTTTATAATCATGGTAGTTTAAGCAAATGCTCTTGGCAACGACCCATTCATATCAAGAAACATGTATGAAGTCGTCTCAACTCATGTGAGATGTAGTATTCGAGTATTTTAAGAGTATCACGTATGTATTCATGGCAAATCCCCCCTCCCCCTGTATAAGAAAAGAGTAAACACACCCTTGACAAAGTCACCCTCCTCTTTTGTAATGGTGGTGGCGTAATAACCGGTGTTGTTGTTCCATATACGGTTGATTACTGCCGAGACGTGGACAGATGCTGTAGTGTTGAGGATGTCTACACTGACGCTGTAGGGGACTCCTCGCTGGAAAGTGTCTGAGTAGGAGATGAAGTAGGACCCATCTGTTCTGTGATAGCAACGTGCGAAGATACAATGTTTTAAACCTTCAGATGGATGCAGGAAATAAAGTAGGACACATCTGTTTCGTGATAGCAACGTGCAAGGATACATTATTAATGTTTTAAACCTTCAGATGGATGCAGGATATAACGTAGGACTAATCTGTTCTGTGATAGCAACATGCGAGGATACAATATGAATGTTTAAAACCTTCAGATGGATGCAGGAAACATATTAGGCTCAATCAGTTATGAAACATTGAGGTTACGTAGGGACCGCTCTGAACCTTCAGGTAAGTTAAAGTAGGACCCCTAGTTTCATGACATTAAAATTAACTCCTGTTATATGCAAATGAAAGAAGTTATATAGAGACGATTAGTTGGTATCGGAAGATTTATAGCTAGTGTATATACAAAATATATTTTTAGAATATATCTCAATGCAGCTATAATATGTACAGACAATGTTCATTTGCCTGCTGAATGCAATTAATTTTCATTGACAACAAAATTTGTCCATTTATAGTCAAGTTACAGGAATACATGACCACATGAACTTTTTGCTTGTAATAAGTTATCATATTGTATATGAAGTGAACAATACTTGGATGACAAAGTCGGTAAAACAGGAATGGTTGCTTGGTTGACAAAGATATGTTCCTATCCATTAACGAGATTGAATGAATAGTGAGTAAAGTTACCTGTCATAGAAGGCGACAGCGGGGTCAAACAGTGCCAGGATAAGAAGACACAACATTTTCACCTTCATCAAACAGAAAACACAACATTTTCACCTTCATCAAAAGGAAAACACAGCGTTGTCATCTTCATCAAAAAGAAAACAACATTTTCACCTTCATCAAACAGAAAACACAACATTTACACCTTAGTCAAACATAGAATACAACGCCATCACCTTGATTAAACAGGAAACACACATCATCACCATAATAAAGCAGAAAGCACAACTTCGTCACCATAATCAAACTTATAAAACAATATTGCCACATTCATCAAACAGAAAACACTGTGCTATCAATTTAGGACCAAAACCTTACTTTATGTTATACAAACTGTATATTTCTCACTCTATTATAAAAAACCCTGTAGGAAGGCGACCAATATCTCGAATTTCGTCTGCAAACCACACAGGCAAACACGCATTTACCGTGTTAAATGATTTGATTATCAGTTCCTTACCTAAGCCAGTACACAAATACATGAGAAAAGCAACTGACAATACTGTTAGTAGGACAGAGTCACTTATCGTCGCAAGTTGATAACTTAGCATTTAAACAGAGAACTCACCTTTCCTTCTTGGCGAAAGCTCTCTGTGTTCATTACCTGGAGCTGATAGATATATAGTTCTGACCTCATATCTTATCTATGTCGAGTCGTCTTTAATATGTAGGTGTTAAGCCCTGATCGTAGGTGCTTATGGCCTACAACTCTTGATAATGATAATATACATACATATATATATATATATATATATATATATATATATATATATATATATATGCATATAATATAGTAAACATTCGAGAACATCTGCTTTCTCATCATTTTTTTCTCACCCCCTCAAAAGATATATATCTTGCAATGTCAGACATATTTAATTCGTGCAAAACCAAATTATGATAAATAGATTATCATTTAATATAGGAACATACGTACAATTTTTAAAAATGTTATAGAGTGACAGATACTTAGCAAGACAGACGTCCCCTGTACAAAATGAGGATGCAAACCAAAATATACTATCCTTTGTTTACTGTGCACATGCATAGAAGTGTGTGTGCCTTCTAAAAACGACACCAAAGCGGTTTCATATGATATTTGCTGACCGTTTTTGTGATCTGTTTTAAACTGCGATAATCTATATTTATTTGAGGATTAAATGTACTCTAAGAATTTCCCACAAAGTAATTGAATAAAAGCAATGGTTTGGTATTCATTGCTATATCTACAATACTATTTTGTGCGGTTTCCATGCACTGATTGAAATGTTAGTAACAAAACAAAATGTGATACTCAGATTTGTATGAATAGAGAGTTTCTTTTGATAATTTGAATCAAGTTAGATATTGGACAATGTCCCTAAATAATGCTCTCATATAAAGGCATCTATTCCTTAAAATCCCGACAGAGAAACCGTTTTTGAGGTAACGAACGGACCCTCCACCCCTCCAAGGATCAGGGTTCAGACAACGGACATCTTTATCGAGACAAGGGTTCCAAAGGTTCCAAAGTCGCCATGGTTGAAATAGGAAAGAACTAAAACATTAGCAAACCAACTGACGTTAAATGGACAATTTAAACATGATTATAATCATTGTGATACTAAATGTAACAAACTTATACTTTTTCAACTAGATAAACAAATATAAACATGAAAGGAACATACATTATTTTCTTCTAAAAATCTCTATTTAACATACTCTTACATAATTTTCATTAACACTCTTAGACATGAAACAAATTAATAAATATTTTTGTCCTTAAAAAAGTCACGTATGTTTAATCTTATCCTTATCTTTGTTAACTGGCTACTGAGATTATTTCGCCTACAAAGATTATGTCTATGTGGGCTGAATTGTTTGGCGATCTCGACAAACGCTATTGCGGTCTATATATACGTTCCTGAATCTCAAACTTAGTCGTTATCTCAATCAAAACCGAGCAAGGTAAGACTGTCAGTTTTCTCCTGAGAGCGTAAAACATTAATTATATATAGAGTTGCATCCCAAAGGTTTGCTCATCTACTGGTGTGTCTGAGTAAGGATGAGATTTTTCCGTGTTTGAAATATTCATTTTTGAATTCTTCAGACGTGAGGTCCTTGGTGCAAGTGTATGCAAAAATTACAAGAGGTCGGATTTCAAAATTGTCTCATTTATGAAAAAGAATGCGAATACTGGCATAAAGAAAATATTCTAATCATAGCTACTAAGACTGTGTGTAAAAGAAAACACAAGGCTAAATCTCATTAATGAGATTGTTGGGCTTCTTTGTCACTTCAGCGAACTGCCACAACTGGCCATTTGTTATATAGGTATCAAATTAGACTATTTTATGATATTGTCATTTGTGAAATTTCAAATGATAACACTATCTATTTCGTTTTACATTGCAAAAATACACTATTTTTGTAGTAAGGTATATATACATAAGAAGGTAAACCATCTCTTTAAATTTATAATACAATTCCAAAACGAAAAATCTCTAAGAATATAAATGTTATGATACAGTACAGCGATGTACAGTTTTCTAAATTTGAATATAAAACTATGAAAACCTTTAGTACACAAAAAGTACTAGTGCTAGCCTTGTCTGTAAAATGTAGAGTTTTTATTGAACCTGCATATGGGTGTATGTTTTTTAAGAGTGCTGATCTTGTAACTAATGTCATTCATTCTCTTATGTTTATCATATTTTATTTTGATGTATAGATGTGGGTTATAGCGTTGACCTGCCTTGCAGTTGCTACAGCAGTAGAGATGTGAGTTATGTTGTCCTTATAACCCTTTTTTTAAAAAAGAAATGTGCAAACAATTAAAGGAAGCTCGCTGCTCTTGAACTAGTCTTTTATCATTGAAATGGCATCCTATAACCGTCAATTGTTCGAATAAAAGAATTGAAATATATGTCGTTGTGACATTATAAACACCAAAAAAGAGTAAGATACAGATGCACGTCGTAATTAAAGATCATTGGATCATACATTAAACCGTTCGCAGACACCAAGAAACGAGGCAGTATAAACATTCACGTCTTATCACTGTCAAACTGGATCCAACATCAAAGTGTTCGCGGACATGGAATAAGGTATATGATACACATACACGTTATAATTACAGCCCAACTGGATCCTACTTCATAACGTTTTCGGACACCATGGAACTAGGTATGGAATACAACGTCAACGTGGACATCCTCAATACAACAGAACCTGTCAACATCCACGCTGAGATTCAACGTGTTTGGAACAACTACACCAACTATTACAGAATACCTGTAGTTGAGGCAAACATTGACGTAACGAAAGGTTCGGATATAGCAATAATGAAAACAATCTAAAAAAATAAAGACTGTCATTTTGTTTCTCTTATAGACATTTGAAGAAAGAACACAAATATAGAATACAAGGAGTGTATGCAATAATACTGTAATTATCACAACATCGATAACAACATTAATAGCTCGCTGAAAATCCAAATATACGGCATCTAAAAGTTTTCTGTTGTAGAATTCAACAGCCTTTAATTTCTAATTTGTTTTCTCATACAGGGTAATTAAACTTGTTGAAACACATTTCTTTTCAGGGAAGACTGGTAAATTGTCGATGATAGTGAGTATGAATGATATTTCGACAAGTTCCAACACTATAATATCTGGAAAACGTCATCTTCTCTTGTTTGATTAAAATCTTAGGTGTGAGATGATGTCCCAACTGGTCATATCTTATCTCATAAAGATGTACACTACAGTTGACCATTAACAAGTGGATAACATTAATTTTTATTCAATAAAAACAGGCAAATCTATTCTGTAACTAGGCAATAGGCCCATAATTTGATATAATAATCCTGTATACATTAAATTAAATTTGTAGACAATTTTAAATCAAATATTTTAGATAAACAGAGTCCAAGTTTATAAGTTATAGACTTGTCGGTAGTTAAGAATTTGGTTTTTGTTAAGTCCTTGAAGCGAGCTGGAAGTCATTTTCTTTTGAGGAGCGTTTTATTCATATGTCAAGATCACATTCAATACGGCAACTGTTATCTTTAACTCCTCCATCCAGATCCCGACATACCTTGCATCCGGTTCCTACTATCTGCACATCCGGGGCAGCAATGGTCTGCAGTTTGAGACGGAGAAGAGTGTCTCCTTAAAGTCCACGTCTCTCTCTATCATGGTCCAAACAGACAAGGCCATGTACAAACCAGGACAATTGGGTGAGTACTAGAGGTAAAGGCAGACATGTTCTTGTTTAATGATTTAGGGGTTACACATTTTTGTCCTGATAAATGAATGATTATTGTACAGTGCTGATTTTTAAAAAACATTAAAAATATTTCATTCTATGGCTTAAGGTTTGTGTAATGAAATTCAAGATGTTTGTAAAAGTTTTTGATTCTATATAATACATAAAATTTATGAAATTCATAAAATGTATAAAATTCATATCATTTATAAAATTAAACAGACTTTATGATTTTTAAGAAATATAATTTGTTTTTAGAAATGTCTAAGATTTAAGTAATTTTCTAAATTTTATATTTTGAAAAATCAACGTTCTTTTGCCTTCTTATTTGTAGTACATAATCATATAAATAAAAAATATTTCTAAAACAGAGTAATGATCATATGATAATGTCCAAAGGTCTTTTTTATTCCAACAGTGCAATTCCGGGCCTTTGCCATTTATCCCAATTTGAGGGTGTACACAGGGAAATTCGATATTACTATTAATGTGAGTTTTTACTTGTTCTTACATATTTTAATGTTCAACAAAAACCTTGAAGACATTCTGTCAAGGCTTATTTATGCTATATAACTACATACGACATATTAACAATTATTTCTTTTAACATGATCTTGCTTAAACACTCATTTGTAACGACTGTTCACTCATTGGAATTAAAACACTCTATACAGCTCTAGCGTATGTTTGCATGTAGATATAAAACACCATATACTAAGTTGAATAGAGGAGAGCATATATTTACTTTCAATAGCATGCTCTGATAATAGTTACTAAACATTGGCTTATTCATCGATCTTAACTAGAATTACCTTTATTCAGTATCCAAATCTGTACATCAATATAACAATTCTGATCACAAACTAATATTTATAACTAAGATTTCGGTTTAACTAAGATCCGAGTTAGAAAACAATGCAGGTCTGTCGTTAACCTTTGACAAGATCTTATTGTAAAGTAAGACGTTATTCCTCCAGGATCCGAACCAGAACACTTTACGGATCATGACTGCTCTGGAGTCCAGCAGTGGTGTGGTTGCTGGAGAGTTCAAGTTGGCTGACAAAGCTATATCCGGAGACTGGAGACTTATCGTCAACACTGAGGTACGTTGGGGACACCAGGGGTTAATCATCAACACTGGTGTGGGTTTGTGTCATTACGGGGTTAATTTTCAGCATCGAGAAAGGTTTGTGGCATCAGGGGTTAATCATCAACAATGAGGTGGGTCTGTGACATCAGACATCGGGTTTGTGAAATCAGGGGGTTAATTTTCAACACCCAGGAAGGTTTGTGACATCAGGGGTAAATCATCAACACTGATGTAGATTTGTGACATCAGGGGTAAATTATCAACGCTGAGGTAGGTTTGCGACATCAGGGTTTAATCATCAACTTTGAGGTAGGTTTGTGACATCAGGGGTTAATCATCAACACTGTGGTAGGTTTGTGACGTCATGGGGTTAATCAAAACTGAGGTAGTTTTGTGACGTCTGTGACATGTCTTCTTACGAGAAGATTCCTTTGGTATTTGTGTATATTCCTGTATGGTCAAATATTATGTATTTAGGAACAGATTCGCTGACATACATTACTGTAAAGGCTGGTAATTTCTCAACGTATTGTTTGTCATTTTGGTTCTAATTTACATAACGCCTTTGTTTCAGGTCTAATCCTTAATTTGTAAACGTGATTAAAAACCAATTTCAGCAATTGTTTTATTTCTTACAGTCCTGGACCTGTATTTTTGAAACTCTCTTAGAACTAAGATAGTCGTGAGTACCATGGATCAACAATGGCCTACGAATACCTTAGCACTAATAGAGCTTCGAATATCTAGACATTTGTCTCGTATAAGTTTCTCAGTAGCTTTATTACAATATCTCTCTGAATTTAAAATAACCTATACCTGATGATGAAATAACTTTGGCAAAGTTCATACTTAGGTGAGGTGAGTTGGTGTTTCACGCCGCTTTCAAGATTATTCACTTATATCGCGGCTGCTAGTATTCTTGCAGGGAGAAAGCTCACAACATCATTGTGGCTATACAACACCATTGTGGCTATGCACTGCGGTGAAACCTGCCAGCATCGGCTGGAATTAGCGAACCATGGGTGGAACTGCGCTTAACTTCAGTGTAGCATTTCACCCAAACCTGACTGCGTGTAGAACAGTTCTCTACTGCAGACAAAGTTGCCGAGCCCCTGGTGGGATTCGAACCACGGACCTTCTGATCCGAAGCCTAACGCGCTAACCACTGCGCTATCCCGCCCCTACATACTTAGAGCAACTGTCTTATTTTCTAAATGAAAATGTTTATCAAAGTATGTATTGTATTGCAGGACCAAGATGAAACAGAAACGAAGTTCTTCACTGTATCCGATTATCGTAAGTTGTTCGATATACTACTAATAATCGCACAGAGAGGTTCAAGTTAGTGATAAATCAAATGCTCTTGTGTGTGGAGGAAGGTAGTACTGACATCCTTATTATTTCAGAGTTACCACGCTTCATTGTGACGGTGGAGCTTCCATCTTTCTCTCTGCTCCAAGACAATGTCATATCAGGAACAGTGAAAGCTAAGTAAGTTAATGCAGTTTTAGTCCAACCGTTAACACATAATGTAAAAGAACATCAAATATATGATAATATTGACTTTGCTTAAATCATATCCTTGAATGCACGACGATTGTGTTTTTTTGTTTTCCATGCTTTTTTTATAGCAGCAAAAATTTCTGAATAGAGAATTTTTTACGAGCCCATTTTTCTCCGCATGGCTTGATATTACACCAGTCTTTACTAAATGGATAATTTAAACTTGCTGCAACCACGTCAAAATTGGCGTTTTTAGTGCAATGCGAAAAGTTGCAATTCTCAAATGGTTTCTCATTTGGCTATCGAGCACAGATAATTTAGGGAAATACAGCAAGGCCTATTTTACCCAGTCATTAGGGCTGGCGCCAGTATAGGCCATGCGTTGGAAGATTCGACGATAATCTTATAGTTAAAAGAAGTGTTACTATCTTCCAGGTACACATTCGGTAAGCCAGTAAAAGGAATGGTCGAGCTACACGCCAGAGTATCCAGTAGTTCTGACTACTGCGGAAACCCTCCCAAATATGTTGAACTTGCCTTCCCTGTGAGTAGTTGTACAGTTAATGAAGCCGAACTTATCATCGTTTAGTTTTATTTGTAAACGTGTACTTTTTGTGTGTAAGTACATACAAGTAACAGTTTGCCTGATAATTTTGTAATATCATCTTCCAGTCGGGTACAATAAGAATGAGTTCTTAAATTTCGATTTCTATTGTAAAATGACTGATTTGTATTTTACAGAGTAAAACACTCAATAAACGTGACTGTTGTTTCTGTTTTCAAAATATAATAGTTGATTTTAACTATTGAAAGTGTGTTTAAGGGCGAACATTTGATCAAATACATGGGTTATTCGTATGTTATCATAAATTTATCATAATGTGTTGTCTTACCCCAAGCATACAATTTTCACATAATAAACTTTTCAAGAATTTTCAAATAGTTCAGAAGAACTTTGATGTTTCAGAAAACATCTCTTTTCAGATCGATGGAGAAGCTAAATTCGATTTCCCAGTTGCTGACATCCACCGTCTTATGACGAACCTGGAAGGTCGGGACGTGCACATTGATGCCATTGTGAAGGAAGACATCACGGGAGTTAAACTCCAAGGAACTAGCAGTGTGAAATTCTATAGATACCCCTACAAGATAGAAATCTTGAGTTCAAGCCCTGGCACCTTCTCCCCTAATCTTCCGTATGTTGCACATGTAAGTGTTGAATGAACCGTTAGCCTAAAGGTTGCATTACAATTTGGTAACGTTTGCTTTGAGAATTGATGCTATAAATATTTTCACTTACTTTTATCACTTGAAGAAGTGCTTTAGATACTTTGTTGTTGACCGTTTATGCCAAGACGAAGCATCATACTATTTTCGCAACGCATCATTCTATTACAAAATCCAAGTCTTTCAACATACATTCATTGACATCTTCCAAGATCCATATCTCTCACCATACATGAATTGACATGTTGAATGGTCAAGAATCTCCGAACATACATTTATTGACCTCTTCCCATATCCATATCTCCACATAAATGTATCAACCTTTTTACACGCATTTACCGTTTCTGATATTCCTAAGCTCCTAACATGAATATATTGGCCTATCCAAAGGTCCAAATCCCTCAACATAAATATATTGACCTATTCAAATATCCAAATCCCTCAATCTAGATGTATGACTGTTCAAAGATCCAAATCGCTCAACGTATGTGAAATGAACTATCTATCCCTCAACACAAATATATTGACCTTTTTTTAGATAAAAAATATATCATCATATATAATTATCGACCTATTCCATTATCTAAATCTCTAAACAAAAATATATTTGAGTATTCAAGGATCAAAATCCCTCAAAAAAGATATATCAACCTTGTCCTATATCCAAATCTCTGAAACAAACTTTTTATGGACTTGTTCCCAGATTCAAGTCTCCCAGCAAGACGGCCTGCCAGTAACTGATCTCTCTACCGATATCGGCATCTACACGTGCGTCAACTATGACATCAGCACTGACGACCCCAGCATGTACGGAGTGTATAGCTTCAGCGGTTCCTACGCTCTACCTCCCACGAACTACTCTCTCACCCCCAGTGGAATCATCCACGTGCAGATGACCATACCAAGCAATGCTTCAAGCATGACGTTTAACGTGAGTTTCTGTTTTGTCGCAACAATTTATCATCAAATAAGGTTAGAGTCTTTGGATGCTTAACGTTTAACGTGAACACCCTGTTTCTGTGCCAGGCAGCGGTAACTCGGTTATGTTTCTACCAAAGCTGTTTATCAGTTTGCAATCTTGCCCGGTACAGAACTTGACAAATTAGGTGTAGCTCCAACAAATATCGTATGCGTCAAAATATCATGTGTAGATCTTTGGAGGCTTTCAGTCTTTTGGAAATTTTAGTTTTTGGCTAAAACACAATGACAAATTCTCTGACATTATCAGAATAGAAACGCCAGGTTACGTCAAGGACCATTGAATAAAATAATGATGCATTTGGTCAATATTTCTAACATTTTCATCGTTTGTCAAGATCTTTGTTCCAATACTTTGCTTCAGAGATTGACATACACATTTTTGTTAAGTCTGAGAAACAACTTACTAATTACTGCAATTAACAAAATAGTGTTCATGTATTTGAATTTTTTCAGTTAAGCATTTTTGACATTATTTGCATTAAAGTCTTATAGTAAACATGCTAAAATTTTAGATCTCTCTTATAGGCACATTATAATCAGGTTCACGATTCGAAAACGGTGAGTAAGAAGGAATCGAGAAGCAACAACTACATCCAGCTCAGGCTTCAAGATCAGACAATCAAAGTAAGTTTTTTCTCTTCGCATATGATTCGTTATTAAATGTAAAAACTATCGAACTGATTTAATTTTACAGTTTCGTTTTACAAATCATATCAGAGCATTAAACTTATCACGCAAAAAGTGAAGAGGTTATAAATGTTATCAACATTTCGGTTCTTTCAGTCAGGCCAGAAAGCAGCATTCAGAATTGAGCATACGGAAGTGGTCCCTTTCATCAATTATGAGGTGAAAAACTTGAAGTTTATATACACTATATACCAAAATATCTGATTTCGTAAACGCTGAAATTTAGGACGCCCTAGATAAAAAAGTGAAACATTTCCTTCTCATCACCATCGTCAATTATGTTGGTTAACATCATAGCAACAACTAAACACGGATGCCGTCATCGAATGGTTAGAGTTTGTGATTGAAGAAACACTTAGAACACGATTATTAAAATATAATTTGACATACAGGTTATTGCTCGTGGGATGGTCCTACTCAATGGCCGGGTTCGTATCAAGGACTCGAACCCGGTCACTTTCGAGCTTCCTATCACCACCAGCATGGCTCCGGACGCTCACATCATCGCCTACTACATCAGATCCAACAGTGAGGTCGTCGCAGATACGCTTCAATACAGCGTTGAAGACATATTCGACAATAAGGTAAAGGATTACAGTCAACTTCTTTGATAGGCATGTAGAAATTGGTGACATGAATAGAGAACAAGTTTTATGGATTTACAACTTCTTTATTGCAGGATTGCGACGTTTCGGTGTAGATACTGATTTCAAATTACTCAATTTTACAAACCTATTCACATTTATGTATATATTCCTTCTCTATTCATGTCCAGTATCACTTGCTTGATAACGGTGTTTACCACTAGACCGAAACGTGGCAAACGTGCAATAAAGAATTTGTAAATCCATAAAGCTTGTTCTCTATTGATTAGAGTGAAGTTCAATTATTATCATCGTATATTCTACCAACATTTTACAAAAAAATAGTAAGAAGCGCCTGTATTCATAGCCTTACAGGCCTTACAACCTTTATTAGTAGCGGATACAGGAGATTTGTCTGGGGATGCGCCATACTGTTGTCACAAGCACTTCTATTGAAATGATATACTTATGATGCAATAATGTGGTACACTGAAAAGTAATTTGTATTTGGAACTCTTTTGGGAGGTGGGGCGCACCGACACACCCCCTATGGATCCTACAATGTTTTTTGAATAGGATTTCTTTAATGTAAGGAAAGGTTCAAGTTGTTTTATATTTCAATATTTAACAATATATGAAAATATTTATTTGCAAAAAATTGGAAAATATTTCTATTGGAATGTTTTATGGAGCCAAAAAAATAATTGTCATAGAAAACGTTGGCAATTTTACTCAAACTATTACCGATTACAGAATAACGTATACACGTGAGCGCTTAGACATTTTTTAAATATCGAAAATAGTACGCGGTCCTGGTTGAAACAACTCTTTGTTCGTGATTAAGGTTATTTCTATCATCGTCCAAGAGGCAATCAGTCCCTTGTGATGATGCGTTGCCATTTCAAAATACCTACTAATTACTGATTTCTTTAGTCAGATCCCCATTGCAAACCTTCAGGTGCAATATCAGTATTTAAACTAGATTACATCCTGTTTTCTTCTCCCCACGAACACAATTCTGGTATTTGATTTACAGGTGTCAATCGCATTCAGCACGAACGAGTCCAAGCCGCGAGACTCAATCGATCTTGTGGTGACAGCAGACCCTCAGTCCTCCGTCAATCTCCTGGCCGTAGACCAGAGTGTTCGTCTCCTCAAGACCGGAAATGACATCACTGAATCACAGGTACCTCTCTTTATAAACTACATCATATTTTCAACTTTGTAAATTGTCCATATGTTTCATCACTGTTGAATCGCTCAAATTGTTGAACACTGATGTAAATGTTTGTACTTGATATGGATAAACTCGAATATCCACGAATGTTAACTACCCTGATGGTCACATTTGTGTGAAACCGTTTGGTATTCAACCGGGTCCCGTTGCACAAACTCCAAGGTAAAAGGTAGTCTCAGTGCAATGTTAAAGGCTGGAACTAAGATTACCTAAAGTGTTATTTTGTGCAAAGATTCCTTATATACAAAGGTATTTACTTTCATTTACATAATGATCCGTCCTGCAGGTACGAAGCGCTCTCGACGATTATTCAAATGGTAATGAAGGAACGTTCTCCCCTGGAATCCCGACGTTGACCAGCAGTGAAGTATCTGCCAGGGGCATGTTCAGTGTAAGTGCTTCAGGTTACAAAATGGATTTTATCCGCAAAAACACAAAAAATAGATCATGTAGGTCAGTGAGGTTGATGACAAATACATAATATTGAGGTGGTATTATCCTAGCCAAACATGTGAGTTACTTAAAATGGTTTTAGTTGGGATCACACAATCTGCAATGGTACAAAATGTTGTACTTTTATCAGGCCTTCTCTTTTCAAGGCGTGATTTCTCTGTTTTGAAGTAAATAGTTATTTGAGAATTTACTCTACATGTAAAACTGGACACTTGGAGATTAGAGAGAATGCCGACGGTTTGTTTAATATCTACATTAGGCCAGTCGCTATTCAAATATCTCAAATATTACCATATTAATTATTTATTGTTTTGGGCTTTTTAAAAAAATCATGTTGACGTAGATATGTAGGAAAACAAAAATAATTAGGCGTTTGTAAAAACTTAAAAATATAGGCAATCGTCAAAGTTTTCCACAAAAGGTAGAGTACTCGTATTTTAGTTCAGTTACAAGAGGAAGAAATTTGAGATGTATATATTTAAGGCAGTCAAAATTGTAAACAGCAATTCTGTCCTCAATAAATGAGGATAGTTATCATTTTTAGTATGCCTTAAGGCTAACAACAAACAGGTCAAATGGTCAGTTAAGTTTCTTGTTTTTTTACAAACTCTACTCAAAATTCAAATCATTGTTTAATTACAAGCTCACTTTTGAAGTATTCGAACTTTCACGTTTATCATGGTTGTAATTACCCGGTTGAAGTTGACAAAAATGATGATTATTATAATGTAATCAGATTTCATGAATTAAATTTCTAGCCAACTCTTATTGATGACAAGATGATGGTGTAGGTGATAATGATTATGACGATGATGATGATAATGATGATGATGTTCATGATGATTTGCAGGATGCTGGATTGAAAGTAATCACGGATGCCTGGTTTTACGACCACCGAAATCCTCCGACAGAGAAACCTTTTTACATTGGTACAGTTCTTATCATTTCAGAATATAAGATATATAAACTTGCTAAATATGGCACAGTACTTGCTATTTGAGATTTTGGACAGACAAACTTGCCAATTTTGGTACAGTTCATTTTAGTTCCATAACTTTAGACATATAAAGTACACAGTACTTTTATTCAAAAAATAATACATACGTAAACCTGCTTACCACGGTACAGTAATTGCCATTTTAGTAATGGTTGACAATTATACCTGTACAAGATGATTTTTATTTCAACAAATGTAGATTTATTTATAATTCTTCGTCTTTTGCTATAAAATGTTGTAAGTCCCAAAATCTGAAAATTAAACTGAGATGAAATCGACCATGAAAGAATTTACTTCATTCGATCAAGACAATTTGTTCCATATCAAAACTAACAGTAGATGTTTACAAACTGTATATAAGAATAGGTCATAACAGGAATAAAAAAGACTTCTTTTACCGTTAAAAAAAGTCAAGATGATGACATCCCAAAGAAGGAAAGTTTTCAGAATCATATGCATAACGTGACGCTTTGATAATTAAGTTGACCTGAATTATTGTCGTAATTGAATGGCTGCAGAACTAGGAGGTATCAACAGCATTTTTGAGTCAGTCAAATCGTTTTGTTTTGTTTCATTTGACATAGTGAATTAGTACTACTAATAGTAGAGTTTAATTACATTTTTAGGCTGGCTGGTTCAAAGACATGTTATACTTTTGTGTATACTTTTGTTATTTATAGACCCTAGAAAGCTGAACAACTAAATAAATTTAGATACTCACATTTAGATTTGCACAGGAGATATTGTAATATCTATGACACATTGTTTGACCTGCCAATGTTACCCTAATTATGTGCAAGCCCTTTTCCCTTCTCCTAATAACACGAATAACTACATATCTCCGTGAATCGGGTCGCTTTGCTGTGTCTACAAATGCCAGTAACTTCGGAAAACAAATTCACCTCGCATAGCGGCAAACGGTTTCATAAACATTGGTTTAATTGATCCTCATAAACGAATCTTTCTGCAGTAAAATTTATTGTCAAGTCGTAAATTTGTCTCGTTAAATCAAACGAATCAAACAATAATAATAACCATTTAACCAGCAATGTCTTGATAAATATCAATACTTCCACCGTATTGGAAAACACGAAGTCAGTTTTTAAAAGGAAATAACACACATCTAAATTCCCATGAAGACGTGATCCTTTACGTCACGATAAGCTGTTATGTATTGAAAAGAGTTTAGTGACAATGAACTTCCCTGTTCTGAACTAAAATATTTTGTTTACAACACAGGGCCCTCAAAATATCCGATCGGCTTTTTACCTTATCCAGGTGCAACACCATATCTTGGTATGTATAGTTGTTTATACGCCTATCAAAGTCTATAATGTTTCATGATGTAACAAGGGAAAGGTGCGCATCTCATCTTAATCCTCTGGCCACAGAATGTGTCATTAATGTTCGTATACAAAAACTACGACATCTCTAATTAGTTTTAACCGTTCAACATGTCCACTGCACATTTGGTTGGGTACCTTTGACATATGAGCAAATGTATTAGCAACCTTGAGATATTGGTGATCCAAATGCCTTGCTGCAAATGTATAAATGGCTATCTAGACACTTCAGCTATCTTCAGCCTTTGATTAGTGTCAAGGTAATATTGTCTAAGGTAACGTGTCCTAAAATCAGCCAGTCCTATAATACAAATCTGCTAATGTACTCTTGAGAATGCAATAAAACAAAATAATTTAATGTTGATATCCGTTTTGAACTTGATTTGAAATGTTGAAATATATTTATCTCTTTAAAGGACCAACCCCCTATCCTATCGGGTACACAGCGTACCCTGGAGCAACCGCTTACCCTAATGTCATCGGTGGTTCTGGTCAGAAGCTGAAGGAGGTGAAGACAGTAAGACAAGATTTTCCAGAAACTTGGATCTGGTCGAACCATACTGTTGGGTGAGAAACCTGATGGTGAAGATAATTATGATGTTGGTGGTGATGATGATGGTGGTGTTGTTGGTGGTGGGGTTGATGACGACTGTTTATATTGCGCCCTGCTGGTGCATGCTCAGGCCGCATTTAAGCTATGAACAGAGAAAAGAGGCAGATCTAGTGTAGGCTTTAGTGACAAGGAGTGGATTAAGAGTTGTTCTGACGTAATCCAGAGAGGGTGACAGTTAAATGTGTAGGTGGAGCAGAGTGGGGTTACATTTCGGAGGCTTTTTTTCCAAAAGAAGTGAATTGTATAGACTTTCATATATCAAAACATCTTTCACCATGCATAATATCAGGCTATCCAAACGTTGAACTTTCAAATCCTTGTTTCAAGAATTAGAAAAAATATTAGTTTCTTTGGGCTTAATCTGTTCATCAAACACTTCCTCTCGATTTAGATAAGCCATTAGCATTAGTAAAGGCCGGATTTGTTCATAGGACAATTTCATTTACTTTGACAGATTCATAATTTTGCGATTTTGAAGGTTTATAATGCTTTAACGAGTGACTTTTGTGAAAGTAAACATTTAAGTTAAAATGGTGCAGTTTTAGCAGGTTTTCTTCAGAAATATCGTCGAATGAATGACTTGATACAACATATTATTGTGTATCCAATTACCATTAGATTAACAGAATTTAATTAAACATATTTTATTCATACACGAAATGGTTTGGATGGATTAGATTGATTATACAACTTAAGAAAGCGCTCTCCAGATATTAACAATATAAATCTCATAATAATGTACATCGAGTGACGGACCGAAAGCTATTTGATTTGTACAAGAGCCGTCAGTGGAAGCGGTTCATATAAGAAGTATGTAATGAGTACAGATTTGAAAGCATGTGGATTTTTACGATCTGAGAGTATGTTTATATTGATATTTTGGCTTCACGACAGAATTTTCCAAAAATATATACATATATAAAATAAATAAGTTTCAAAATGATCAAAGTTTCTTTAATCTCGAAAATAAATCAACAACAAATTTTCTATTTTAGAATATTACAATGCTCCAAAATGCCTTTAACTCAGATTTGTATAGAACAAAACTGACTCTAGCAATTCTCAAAGGTAGACTGCACATGTACGTATTGTTACGTCTTCCTCAACTTCCAGAGCCGATGGCAAGGTGTCTGTGAACGCTACAGTACCAGACACCATCACGTCCTGGGTCGCCAGCGCCTTTGCTGTAAACTCAGTGTCTGGTCTTGGTGTGGCTGCAACACGAGCAAAGGTACTCATCATCATAAGTAAAAATTATCTTACAATGAACCAACGTTATATTATTAGTGTAATGAAACATGGCATAACCCTGCTCAGTATCAAATATAGAGTGTCGTTTCTACAATTGTAGCTTTTTCCTACAGATGTAAGCGATTCGTCCTTACTTTGAAATGCGTTTCTCTTTTATTGGGTAATGGGCTGAACTTTTATTTAGAGACTAACAAAGTTTCTTTTTTTCAATTACTTATCAAATATCTTTCCAATTTATTATTCTCGCGTTTGCTGTCCATTTTCTAGAATCTGTCACTGTATAGTTTTATGACGTGAATGCCTGAAACTACACAGACTCTTTTAAAACGGAAATGCACTCCTTCTACAATTTCCTACAGATTAATTTTAGAAACACGTGTGTGGTGATACTAAGTGTTTAATGTAATTAGATCCTTTCTACAGCTTTAAATTTATCTTATGTTATGTTTACAGCTTATATTGTTCAAAATCATGTCAATGTCATTTACACATTTCTAATAAGATCAAAAATGTCATTCAATTACTGATTTATGTAGCTGCAATTCGTCTTTTATTTCTTTTAGAACTTTAGTTTTCCGTCTGATGTATCAAAACCTTAGATAACTAGTTCCTATTCTTCAAAAGACTGTCATACAATCATTTATTAGTTCAGTTTCACAAAACAACGCATCATAACCTCAGTTCACTTTGTCCCACAGCTGAGAGTGTACCGTCCATTTTTCGTGAGTTTGTCCATGCCCAGTTCAGTACTCCGAGGCGAGCAGGTCGTCATACAAGCTAACGTCTTCAACTATCTGTCTAGTGATGTGGAGGTGAGTGATTTACAATATTCTTACATTTCGTTTACTTTGAATTTCATTGATAGCAATGTTAAAATTGTGAATGGACAAGTGATTTTCAAGGAACTCAAACTTAAAAATGTTTCTTCTAATGAACAGGCTTAGCAAATCGGTCCATTGTAGCCATTGTAAGAGGATCTAGGTTTATATACATTTAGATGAGTTTGACGTGCGTTAAATGATGTGCGAATAGATTTATACTACGACTAACATGTCTGTAAACAATCTTTCGAATACGTTGATAATACGTTCTCTGTATGAGAATCAGATGAGACAAACTGGAAATTAAAATAAATTGTCTTTTGTACAAATTACTGAAGCTTTTTGAATATATCTTTTGTATGATAAAACATAAAGAAGTATCATTATCAACATAGGTTGTCGTTTCTTTGCCAACATCTACGGAATACGTCAACATGGTTGTCGACAACATGGGCAAGACAACACAGGATAACAAGGACCAGACAAGGACGATCACAGTAGGTATACAGATATATAAAATGTCTTATAGTTATCTAATGTTGAGGATTATTTGCGTGAGTTGATTTAATAGACAGAAATGATGTAGCTCATCAATTAGAAACTTATTCAACCAGGTGAAATCTCAAAAGCAAGGCAGTGTATATTTCCCCATCATCCCGGCGTCTCTGGGCGCCGTTGACATCGAGGTGGCAGCAAGGTCCATTCTTGCTGCAGATGCGGTGAAGAGACCACTCTACGTGCTGGTAAGTGGTTTCAGTATCATAATTAAGAAACATACACTCAGCCAGTATCGATTTATAAAGAACAAGCATCCACAGCAATAAGTTACAGTGTCAATAGTATCAATATGATATTTAATAACCATGTTGAATAATGCAGTATTTTGTGCTCCCAACAGTCAAGGAAAGTACAACGAAATCACCGTTCTGTCTCTTTAATTTCGAATGTGAATATTTGTTTAACAAACTTTAACATGAACTCATGCACGCTACATTATAAGATTATTAGATTATAAGTTCTCTTATACGTTAATGATTGTGTTATTCTTATGGTGTCACGTATATGTATTCATTCATATAAATATATGGCATTTCTGTCTGTTAGTCTGAAGGTATACCTAAAGAGTACAACATTCCGGCCTTCATCGACTTAACAGGTGGTTCAGACTTCAACCAGAAGGTGGCACTCACGCTTCCGGCGGAAGTTGTCACTGGTTCAGAGAAAGTGAAGGTGAAGGTTACAGGTATGTTGTCTTTGTTCTCATTGAAAAATAGAAAAATAATATTAGATAAAAAATGAATAACGTGCGTTCCTTATTGTATGCCATGTCACCTCAAGTGTTTAAATTAAAGATATATCTTACTATTAATAATACATAAGTATTTCTGCAAAATGGAATCATTCGATCTGGTATCTTCTCCCACAGGAGATCTGATCGGAGCAAGTCTGGACAGTCTGGAGCATCTGCTGTCTCTGCCCACGGGATGTGGAGAACAGAACATGATGAGTTTTGCTCCAGACGTGTACATAGCTGAGTACCTGACAGCGACCAAACAGATGACCCCAGCCCTGGAGGCCAAGATTACAGACTTCCTGGAACTCGGTACCTAAATCATATCAAACAGCTATATTTGTGTTACTCATTAATTCTGTAAAGATATCTCATTAAACCTATCGTGGTCATTATCATTAAACGTAGTTTTTATATTTATCGAAATATACATTGAGAAAAGTAACGTCTGAGTCTTAGATTATAAAATCATTGACATATTATATTGTTATTTATTCTAGGTTTCCAACGTGAGCTAACGTACCAAAGAAGCGATGGTTCCTTTAGTCCTTTCGGAGAGAGAGATGCGGCCGGGAGCATGTGGTGGGTTTATATGAGCCTAGTTGATTGTTTTCCTTTACATTAGCGTGTTCATGCAAAGACTTTTTAACTTGAATTACTCATTCTCAGACTACTGACAACAGATTATTCTGTTCACAACAGTTTTACAAAATCTGAAAATCATTTGAATTCTTAAGAAAAGCAAACTTTATAGATAGCAATTTTGAATATTATTCCTGACACCCCATTATTAGGATTTTTAGAGTGTTTCACATTGAAAGGAGCTGATTATATGCATGCAATCATTATTCATTTGGCGCCAAACGCGTTCACAAAATCTTTCTTTTAAGAAATCGTTTTCATATTTGAATGCAGATTTACGATTTGTAATTCATAATTATGCACATGAGAAACTATGATACATACAACATGTAATCAAAAACTACAAGATATCAATTTCGTTGAAAGGTTGACTGCTTTCGTAGCGACGACATTCCACGAGGCTCGACCTTACATCTATGTGGGTAACAACACCTTGGTAAGAGCTCTAGGATGGATGTCTTCTAGACAAAACCTGGACGGTTCGTTCAACGAACCCGGTCTTGTCATCAACAAACAGGTCACTGTGAGTAAAACATATATTTTACAATTAAATATGTAATTTGAACCCAGAATATGTTGGACTATCATCTCAATCTAATTGATGTGTAAACGGAAGATATTAAGACATTAATTTGATGATAATTTGTATGAATGTTTTGTATCCTTCGACAAACCATAACTTCGATCCATTCACAAACGTTGTATCGTTAAACTCCGCAGTGTATGTAGATGTTTCAGGTTATGATCGGTAATTTAAATATGACTGAAAGCTATACATATCTTTATCTAATACACATGTAACTTTTACCAGAATTCTAGACCAGCCCTTACTGCAATGGTCCTGTTGGCTTTCCTGGAAAACAGTGATCTGTCAGGATATGGTGTAGGTATACAGATACTTATGTAAAGCAACGCAGAACGTAACAAAAGTCATTACTTATGAGAAGATAAGTGACCACTGTCTTGATAAAATTTTGTCTCGTAAATCATCTTGACACAGATCCTAATACTGGATGTTATTTGACATATCATAATACCTAAAGAAACCTCGTACACGAAAGGACTCATAATTTCTAAAATGACATTCTTAACTTTTCTAACGTAGTTCCTCCCTACAAATTCATAACTTAAATAACTATATTTATTTAGATATCGAACTCATTTTTTCATGAACATATCATTAATGAAGACATACAACTTTGTATATTTTCAATTCGTACAACTCACTGACTTTCCAGATCGCTGACTACCAGTACGGTAATACAACGATGAAGGCCAGAGTCTACCTTGAGATGACAAGCAAAAGTAATACTGTCACCGACTCCTACACTCTCGCCATTGTTAGCTACGCTCTCGCCAAGGCCGGAAGTAACATGGGAGATAAATCTTTCAATTCCTTGAATGCTGCAGCCCACGTGAAAGGTATCGACTTTAGACGTTTAGAAGTTCATCATTTTGGATGATTAAATATAGGAATTTAAAATTAAGTTTATTGCAACCAATATCGTAATAAGCAAAGGTGAAATTTCATGTGAACAAGCTTTAATAATCAAATGTCCATTGAAAATCAGAAAACGGCATTCAAATAATGTAAAATAACAATAATAGCTGTGTTAACTAAAATGAATTAATTAGAAACGTATAAATCTTATCATCTTAGTCAGTTGTGAATTTATAATTCCAGTAGAATAAATTCGATGAATAAATTTGATTTTTTTTACAAACCAGGTAACATGAAATACTGGGATGATGCGGCAATCAACTCCCCTAACTACTACAACAAATGGACTCCGCCTCACATGCGCGCTCAACCAATCAACATCCAGATAACAGCTTACGCGCTGCTGGCTACCGCTGCTCGTGGAGACCTCAAGAGTTGTCTCCCCATTACTAACTGGCTGTCTGCTCAGAGGAACCCGTATGGAGGATTCGCGACCACTCAGGTAAGTCTCTAGAAATATATACGAGTCAGATTTATATGGAATTCACTGAAGGTTTAAGAACTTATAATAATAAAACAGTAATATAAGATGTCAATACGATGCTATGATAAATATAAGTACTGACATATGTTCACTTTTCTGTTAATTTCATTTAATGGTCATTAGAGGACATTGCACCAATATTTTTTACAGACATCATGTACGTGTTTGTGTAACGATCCGTGACATAATAATCTATGATATCATCGATGCTATTCCATTCCAAACCCCAGGACACAATGGTAGCTCTGAAGGCCCTCACGGACTACGCACGAAGAACTCATACTGCCGGCTTCAACGTTGCACTCGACGTCAGCGCCGGAAGTGATAACCACCATCTGACAGTTGATGACAATAATGCACTCGTCCTTCAGACAAGGGAGGTAAGTCGTGGACTTTCAAGATGTTGACTTCATTTCAATAATTATGTCTCAATTTGTCAAAGTTCAAGAGTCACTTTACAGATAAATGAATTTCACGTAGGTCTCAGCGGCATTAATTCTGGTCAGGTTAAAGTATTATCGTTGCGATGAAAGTCATTCAATAAATGAATATAACGTGTAGATGTACATAAAGTGTAATGTATATAAGGTGTAAATGAATATAAGGTGTAATGTATATAAAGTGTAATGTATATAAGGTGTAAATGAATACAACGTGTAGATGTATATAAAGTGTAATGTATATAAGGTGTAAATGAATATAACGTGTAGATGTATATAAAGTGTAATGTATATAAAGTGTAATGTATATAAGGTGTAAATGAATATAACGTGTAGATGTATATAAAGTGTAATGTATATAAGGTGTAAATGAATATAACGTGTAGATGTATATAAAGTGTATTGTATATAAAGTGTAATGTATATAAAGTGTAATGTATATAAGGTGTAAATGAATATAAGGTGTAGATGTATATAACGTGTAGATGTATATAACGTGTAAATGAATATAATGTGTAGATGTTTATAAAGTGTAATGTATATAAGGTGTAAATGAATATAACGTGTAGATGTACATAAAGTGTAATGTATATAAGGTGTAAATGAATATAAGGTGTAATGTATATAAAGTGTAATGTATATAAGGTGTAAATGAATATAACGTGTAGATGTATATAAAGTGTAATGTATATAAGGTGTAAATGAATATAACGTGTAGATGTATATAAAGTGTAATGTATATAAGGTGTAAATGAATATAACGTGTAGATGTATATAAAGTGTAATGTATATAAGGTGTAAATGAATATAACGTGTAGATGTATATAAAGTGTAATGTATATAAAGTGTAATGTATATAAGGTGTAAACGAATATAACGTGTAGATGTATATAAAGTGTAATGTATATAAGGTGTAAATGAATATAACGTGTAGATGTATATAAAGTGTAATGTATATAAAGTGTAATGTATATAAGGTGTAAATGAATATAACGTGTAGATGTATATAAAGTGTAATGTATATAAGGTGTAAATGAATATAACGTGTAGATGTATATAAAGTGTAATGTATATAAAGTGTAATGTATATAAGGTGTAAATGAATATAACGTGTAGATGTATATAACGTGTAGATGTATATAAAGTGTAATGTATATAAGGTGTAAATGAATATAACGTGTAGATGTATATAAAGTGTAATGTATATAAGGTGTAAATGAATATAACGTGTAGATGTATATAACTTTAGATGTATATAAAGTGTAATGTATATAAGGTGTAAATGAATATAACGTGTAGGTGTATATAACGTGTAGATGTATATAAAGTGTAATGTGTATAAGGTGTAAATGAATATAACGTGTAGATGTATATAAAGTGTAATGTATATAAGGTGTAAATGAATATAACGTGTAGATGTATATAACGTGTAGATGTATATAAAGTGTAATGTATATAAGGTGTAAATGTATATAATGTGTAAATGTATATAAAGTGTAATGTATATAAGGTGTAAATGAATATAACGTGTAGATGTATATAAAGTGTAATGTATATAAGGTGTAAATACATTTACATGGTAGCGAAAACGCTAATGGCATTTGATAAGTTTTCTTTCTCTTTACAAGTCGTCTGATAAAGTTACATCAAACGAATAGCATTTGACTTTATCTTGCGGGGACGGCACCATGTTGCGGTAAAGTGAGAACCAACTGTGATATGGGAAACTCTCCGTAGATGGCTAAAACCATCGCGATAAGACTGACTGATTGACTGGATCAAGGATTTATATACTAGTAGATCCTTGGCTGGATCATAGGTCACAGCGCGTCAGTTATTGATGGGTTATATCGATCAATCCGTTGAATTTGTTGTAACTAATCAGGACGTGTCAGAAAGATAATGCTCTATTTTCAAAGATGTTCTATCTTCACAGTTGACATCTTTCCCGAAGGAAGTGATCCTAACAGCCACTGGTCATGGTGTAGCTTATGCAGAGGTATGAATAATAATTTCATTAACAATTATCAGAAATTAAAAATAAATATATAACTATTATAATTCATTCACAAAAAATCTGCAAAAAAAGGTCCACTGCCAGGTGGTTGTTTATGAATATTTATTCAAACAACAGGTTGATGCGTTCTTCAACGTTGAAGCAGAGATCGGAACTCCAGCTTTTGACATCAGCGCTGTGTTCCTGGATGATTATATCAACAATTTCAGACTCATGACTTGTACAAAGTATGTGTATTATCGTTATTTATTTGTAGAACATGAACACGATGAAGTGGACAAGAAAGACTTAGTAAATTTAAATATGTTTCGCTTATAATACACTATGGTTTTCTTGCTAGTTTTTTCCGAATCAATGACGTTGTTAACGAACCTTATTTTCATCATCCTGCCTACAAATATGTTGACCCCTTTATGCCGCAGTACCTATTTTATCTTGTTCAATATTATATTTACTTTCAATACCGTGTATTCTATTCAGTATCATTTAAACGATAGACTGAATTTTAAGTGAAAATTTTGTTTGAATTTTTGTTTTCGTATTTCTAACTCTGATTGATCTATCTGATAAAATTCCCCGTCCATTCGTTCTACAGATGGTTGAAGCCAGGGTCCAGTGGCATGGCTGTCATGGAGATTTCTATCCCGTCAGGCTTTGAACCGGATGTGACGTCAATCGGCAACGTTGCTGGTCTCAAACGGGTTGAACGTCGCGGCAGAAATGTTGTTGTTTACTTTGACGAGGTATTTTCTGAAACTGTGTCATTAAATTTAAAGTAAGACTATATATAAGACTGGCTTTCAGGTGAGGGTCATTTTTAAAGTGGTTTTTGAGTCCTCGTATGACTAGGACTATGCATTTGCAACGAAGAAGTAATGTTAGGGCGTTTTTAGCCTATATATGAAGTAAGAAGGATATAAGAAAAAGCGGACATTTTCATGTATTCCTCATATATTCTTTTATATTCAAATCCTTCAGAACATTTGAATAAAATAAATCTAAGTTCATTTACCCTTTTGAATTAATATGGCAAATAATTCAACATGACAGTAACAAATTCTACGTAATGACAGATTTCCAGGACATCCATCTGTTTCGACATGTTGGCCTCTAGAACTGGTATGGTTACTGGTAATCAAGACAGCTACATCACCGTCTACGACTACTACCAACCAGGTAATTTGTGTTAAAGATATGCTAATTAAATTGAGTCAGTCAGGAATGCCAAAAGTGTCAATGGTATCTTTTTATCGAGAAGTATCTTCTGCGGATAACATGATAATTTTTAAGGCTCATTATTTACGTAGAGTGACATGTGAATGTATAAAGACGTGCTTTTGATCGAAAACCGGACAATGCTCTGTGCACGTGGTTGCTTCTCGTCTGTGCGTCAGACATAAGAACAGATTGACGCTAATATTGTTTGATACAACTCCACTCCAAGTACTTCGATTCTATACATACATAAGGATGTATAAGCTGTTCGAGGAACGATATTTAATCTGCCTTATTCATCATTATGTTGGTTAAAATGTGAGATCTTTTGTTTTGTATCAGCACATAAGATTTTCAGGCACATGCAGAAGCCAAAAGTATGACACAAAAAAGGAGGGAGCGTTGTTTCTATGTTTAGTTGCTTTCAATAAATCAACCTTCAATCATAGATACGACCAACAAGGGCACGCTGTCATTTAACACAAAGTTGTTTTGTTATAAGTATGAATAAGTGTCCATAGTTTAAGATATTACTGTTACGAAGCAATATGCATTTTGAATGTTTGTATTATCCGAGAATCATACCAGAATTTTCACGAAGAATCATGTTGTGCACTCCGAATGTGTACACAATACAAATATACCAAATAATATTTCACCACACGGTAAAAGAGGTTGGTACGTTTTTCATGCGGCATGATTTGGCGATTGGTTTCCTTAACAACCAAATGTCATAGATAGTTAGTTCAGAGAGTATGTTAAACTTTAAATGTTTTTGCAAATTATTCGTTGTTTCCTTAGCTTTACTTTTATATAGAAAGTTATTTCTTTAATGGGGATATTTATTTAAGTGATATGAACTGGTTGTGTTTGGTTTATAAGCATAGTAAGTACATGTTTAATTACGCTGTATTAAGGTTTTGGAATGTGTGTTCAAATTTTCTCAGTTGATAAGAGTTTAAACAAAATATAGCTTTTCATCGAGTAGAATATATAAAAACCTAAACCTGATTATCTGTAGTCGTACAATAATGCGTCACGTATCATGGAGTTCTTCATTGTCAGTACGAAGGCAGTGTTACCTTGATACATGTAAGAAACTCCTTTTATGGATAAAATAATATCATGCAACTAAAAATGAAGAAAAAGGTTTTGAGAAAATCTAGTATCGCTAGGGAAAACGTGCTATAGGGTCTTTAAAATCTGTATCATTTCTTAAATTAATCAAACACTTAATAACTTTGTATTATCACCTTTATCTTCCGCTGAAGACGTGTTCAATGTTGATAAAGTGTTATATTGTAGGGTGATTGTTTCGCTGATGCAGTACTTGAAACACATGTATTTTTCAGATAACCAAGCCTCCATATTCTACCAGACTAGAAGCTTGAAGAAAGCGACATTATGTGATGTTTGTAGGGAGTGTTGCCCCCAAGTGAGTAAGATTCAAGTCCCTTTGATTGCTATGCTTTCTAGCTTTGTGTCTTTTTTCACAAAGCAAGAAGATGTAACTCATTAGGGCAATCTTAGTGTCATTTTAAAGAAAATTAGTTCAAGTTAACCTTAATTTGCTTTGAGAAGGAGACAATGATAGTTTAACATTTGAATACTTTGATTAATTGTATATTTGCTTATTTTCTGAAAACTGACACCTATGTGACCATTCAGTATTGAGTGTTATTATATTTCGAATGGTGAAATATGCCATTTATCGGTGAAAATAAAACCCGTATTTTCACTGAGTGAAATAATTATGGTATTCTACTCAGTGAAATGATTCAACAATCATATGACGTCGTCTGTGACGTCATGAAACAATTGAATTACGTCATGCGACGGCCGCGCTAGCGAAGCGTTTTAGCTTCTCCATTCATATAGTTAGGGTCATTTACGGGGTTTTGGGAAACATAATAAATAGAACATTTGACATTTCTCCTCGAATACCATGAATATCTCATCTCGTGAAGTAGAAAATCATATATATTTACACTCGTGACAACGCCACTCGTGAAAATATAAATTTCTACTCCATTCGATGAGATATCCATGGTATTCGACGAGAAATGTCAAATATCCTCTATTTATTCTTTGGCGTGATAATGAAAGTGAAAACAATACAATTAGTGAATTCCGTATGATATAATCCTTTAAATTGTAGTGTCTCGCAAAAAATGTTTTGTTAATATAAAGGGGTAGAAACTTTGATAGGAGGATGTAAATTTAATTCGTGCGATTTATAGTACATCAACATCCTTAGTGCATTCAAGTGGATGAACATACCTCGTACATTATAATATTTACTTTTATATTCGTTTTCAAAATATTGTGCCATATCTCTTGTGGTTTATACGTTTATGATGGTACCAATAGTAAACGACGAATACAAGGGAGATCATGATACCAACATTATTGAAGAAACAAGCAAATGAATGTTGAAAGATACGAATATTGAAATATCTTTTGCTTTTGCAGGTACCCTAGACGTCAAGTTGGGTAAATTGGCGCGACGCTGAAAAGCAGTGAAAAAGCATTGAACAGAATATATAATTGCAATAAAATGTTTTGTTTTTTGTCTTTTCGTGGCCTACACCTTGAACAAAACGTTTTGATTAAAATGAAAAAGCTGACTGTATCATTTTGCTGTGTTTATATCGAAGAGCGTCATTGAAAGACTGGTATATTAAAATAAATCACATAAACACATATAACACTTATATTTTAGGTTTTAAACCTGTGCACATTATTCAAAGGTCAAATCGTCACAGATATCTTATTTTAAATGAAAACTGAAGATTTGAAGACTATTTTTGGATTAACTGCCCTTTACTCCGTAAAAGTTTGTTTTTTAGTTGCATATGTAACTACCTTATCGTCATGGTTCCTATGACAACGTTTAATCAATGTTTTTGTTCAATAAAGTTGTGAGGAATAGATAAACTGATAAGTGCCGATAAATATCTGCTTTAATTCGTGACCATACCACCAGCTTATTGTTCACATGCAATACTCATAATCATGTTCCTTTGTACCTTAAATCTCTTACATCACAAACGTATCATCTTATAAGTCACTTGGGCGATAGAGAATCTAAAACAAAGCGACAATGTCAATAACCTGTATCATGTAATACCATTCAACTCTGTTGTTCTCTTAAGGTTGGTAACCGTGTTTTGCTCGTGCTCAGGTGGTATGTTGAAAGAATACAGGTATTCAACTTACACACCTGTGAACAAGTTCAATGTTTGAAATATTTGGTTAGTAAAATGTCTTGAATTTTGGACCAAGAGCATTTACAAATGTGTTTGTCGAAACCGGGGATCGAACTCGCAAGTTCCTGACTACTTGCAAGTGTGCTAACCTCTAGACTACCGAAACCACCTGAATTGAATGAAACATTTTAACGACCAAATGATTTACATTTTTTTAAGTGATAGGATCGGGTTATACATAGTTAATTTTGTAAATCTTAAAATTCTACGGTGGTAAACATTCATTTTGAAATTTAGTTTTTTCTGGTATCTCTGGTGATGTTTACATTGTTTATACTTTCTGTTATTTTGCATGCATATTTCAGCATGCTGCACGTGCAGCGCGATTTCCTCAGGCATTTACCGCATTTAGCTGGAAGTGTAATTAATATTTTACCAATGATATCAGTTCCAATACCTCTATTGTTTTAATTTTTGCTTGATATATTCTTTTTGCAAATGTTTTGGAATTGATTTTAATGGTTGAATGGCAAGTCAGTTACCAACCTCGTTGTCGGCGTGCATTAAATGAAACAGCTAGGCACGTGCGATGTAATCACAATTCACATTCACATGTTATAAGTCTCTTAGGCTAATAGGGAATCTAGAACAAAATCAAAGTCAATCATCTCTATTATATCATCTAGATAAGACATCCTTTACAATAATGAACCGCCTTATCAAATGAGACACACCAGACTCATTGACTAGCCAAAATGTTGTTTACTTATGATATACACATTTGTAGGTAAAGGTTTTGAATGTTTAACGTACGAACACGATCTAAGCAATAATTCGACCCAATCTGATAAGAACTGTATCCGGTTGACCTCATAGAGTGTATCCCCCTTCAACGGTGAAGAGTTCTAAGAGGCTCTTCAAAGTAACCAACCTCCCCCCTCCGACAAGCCCTTTTCTATTTGGAGAAGCAGAGCGAAAGGTACTGTTATCTTTTCCCATTATTCGAAACTATTATGGATATATGGATATATATTTGATACATTTGCATTTTCAAAGTTTTCATTCGAAATGAATAGTCTAATGGCGATAAATTTTGAACACGTGTGTACTTGCAAGTAAACAACTCTAAAATGTTTCAATTGTTCTCTTTCGTAATTTAGATGGTGTTATTAGTGACATGACTTCCTTATGTATAACCTTTAAATCAACTTATAGATGTTTTGCTTAGACGTTGGACTATTGTTATTAGAAATATAAATATGGCATTATATGTGAGCTATTGTGTTGATATATTTACCACAAGACAAAATGATGATGTTCCTTACGTTATGCAATTCAAGGCGTCAATGTGGTAGGAAATAACTTTAGACAGGTACGGACATAATTTTCAAGTTATTACAGAGTTATTAATTGTTGGAAAAATACGAAAATCAACTTTCCAATATAGGCCATGTATCTTCCGCATCCAAATTCAAAGAGACACACACAATAATCGCAGAAGCTTACTCCTTTAGCCACGTTCATGACGTTATGTTACCATGCTAAAGTGTAATTTCCCTACAAAATTAACTGAGTCATTCAGGTAAATATTGAACTCCTCGAGGTTAAACGCTCCTTTTTGAAGTTGTATACAGAAGGAGAATTCTGGAGAACAAGATCTTTATTATACATTTATTTCTGAGTATATGATGCAAATTAATATAAACATTTTTAGGAAAAACATATGATATAAAATAATAATCTAATTATCTTTGAACCAAAACTTAAACTTAATAATACCAATAAAATTTTAACTCTTTTAGGATATAAACGGTTAAAAAAATGACTTGCAAGCACGCATTAAGAAGTATAATTGCTACCACAAACGTAAGTCAACCTACCGTTAACCCTTGAAATATGTCAGCTAGACCATCAAATAACGTAGGCATTATATTAGTTTTCAACTCAAATCGAAAGAAAAGAAGTCAATGACTTGCTATGTCAACCACCTTATTTGCGATATAGCGAGTAGCAAAATACATATTTAATGCATCTTTTTGTGTCATTTTCGACAACATAAGACAACATAATTTCTGATATTCCTTACATCAATTATATCTTATGTGTGATACAAAAGTTGTTTATACATCGTTCCATACCCTTGTAAGTGCAATCAACTGCATAAACAAGGTCAAGCTATGCAATGTCAAGAACGGAGATTTCCGTAGCGTGATGGCCATCTTGTAGATTTCCTTCTCCAAGTAGGTGCGTACCTCGCATTGACCACCACATGTAGCTTGGGATCGTCCGTACTGTAGCAATACATCCGAGTAGATATTCTCAAGTTGAAACTCGTATGCATGATCGTGTACACATAGCAGAAACATACAACAATGACATCTGTATTAATGATTTTTTAAAAACAAAAGTATTCATGTATCTGTAGGTGCTTACACAGGGTTAGATTATATATGAATATAAATATATATTGAGCCTTGAGCCAATACTTTTGAGTTTTTGAGGAGATGGAGAAACATCACGTTCCTATCAAATACTAGAATATCATATTAATATCCCCACTAGAACACGTTTGGCATTGGTTTGGAAATACTTGGGTACAATACGTAAAGGAATACTTTTTTTGGTTGAAATTCTCACAAAATATTTATCAAAAATAATTTTTTTGTAATTAAAATAATATTCAATATGACGTTAACCATTGTCCTTTATTGTGTCGAAATTATTCCGGAAATGTGTTTAATTTTCAATTGAAAAAATATGAACATCTTAGATTTTCAACTTATTCCTCATATCTGTTGTGGATAATGCCAGAATTGCTTCCTGTATATGTAGCGTAGCAATTAATCATTTACATGATTCAAAAGTATGTTGTGCAAATTATTCTGTTAGGAATTCGTGAAAGTCCAAAATACCAAAAATTATGATTTTACATAGGATGTCATGAACCCTGTACAAACCTTGTTCAGCAGCTGCAAAGACATTAACACACCATTTGCAGTTACCATTACAATACATATCAATGTAATAAGATTCATATCTACCGATGAAATCAAGAAAACGTTACATCTACTACATGATATGTAAGAAAACAACATATGCAATTTGCCCCAAAATACTAATTTCTACATTTCAACACACTTTGATTAGAAGAATGTGGTATCCAACCTTTCAGATCCTGTAGAGCTGATATCAGGATGCTTATTCAGGTGGCCTTGTGCCTCCTTTTACCTGTCTTCATACAGGCAAAGAAGTGAGTATGCGTCTACTTACAAAATACTTTCATTTGTCTGTTACATAACTACATGCGAGTTCTAAGTAAGAAACCAACAAAGTTTTATAAATAAAATAGCTATAATTTTTCTTCAGGAATATGTTTTTAGGTAGATGAGCGGTATTTGGAGCTTAAGAATGAAACATTTTCCCTCTCCAGTACCTACATGATAACAGCTCCGAACAGGGTAACCCCTGGACAACCCTACCAAGTGAACGTTAATATCCTGAACGCCACGGAACCCGTGTCTGTGACCGCCAGCATCCTGAGGAAATGGTACAACAACTCACAGTTTGTCAAGGAAAAAATTGTATCGTTGGAAAGCCGGTTTGAACAAGGTAGAGTAAAAAATGGCCATGAATGTGAGAGATTTCTTTTCATGTAAATATGTGAAAACCTAATTCGTGACATGCCACTAGGTATACATTATTTGAAGGCAAAACGACGGAAACTTTAAAGCAGATGCATATCGTCATTAACATCCACAACTTCTTCATAATCATTATGATAATAAGAATAACCATCGCGATCATCAACACCACACAAATCGTCGCTATGACCATCACCATAGACACGATATCAATAATAAATAAATAATTTGCATCTCATGTTAAGAGAAAAATTTACTTTATGATCAGTTAGCTACACTTTACACATTCAGCACCACGTAAATAAGATGGTGGATAATTCTGATTCGTTCAAAATGTCTCCGAGGAAGAAGATTTCATAAATTGCTTTATATATCCTTGTTAATATTGTTCAATTAGTTCAAAATAACGATTGTTATTATTTACAGGTTTACCAGGAATCATCACACTTATTGTAAGTATTGAATGCTTATCATCATGCCTTCAGGTGAATTAAGTATTGACAGTACAGACATTCCTATACATTTAACTTGTTTATTCATACCAATGCTGATTGTTAATTGATGATTATAAGAATTCACCATTATTTTATGGTTGATTGCTTGTTTATTGATTGATTGACTGGTTCAAAGTAAATATATTAAAACATCAAAGACTAATTATACTATGCCAAAGAACATTATAACAAACATCCCTGAATATTTTATCACATTGACCGACTCCTAATTAACGCCTTATTGGCTGTCCTTATTAACTTCCTTAGGTCCTTAATTGTCAAGATTTCAAATAACCATTCCATGTTTTGAAGAAGGCACGATTTTCTGGATAATAACCTCTCCATCAAACCGTCGTAAATTTCACATTAAAGAAGTCGTTATCGAGAAAATCTTCTAAATGCCAATCAAATACTTCATTCCATGTTTTGTTTCACTAATTATGTTTCCTCTCATCAAGCTACCTGAGGGTACAGTCAGCACGGGAAACTTCCTCCTGAAGGTTGAGGGGACGGGAGGGCTTGTCTTTGAGAGAGAAGACAATGTCTTCCTTCCTGTTAAAACGCTCTCAATATTCATACAGACCGACAAGGCTATTTACAAACCGGGTCAACGAGGTAAGGGGCCAAGTCGATTGATTTCTAAAACTACAAATGAAACATATCACACCTGAACCAATTCCAAAATATCCGATAATTCCATTAAGTAAATAACCCTCGTTAGAGGAGAGAAAGTTAGGTCTTGATATTTTGCGAGTAGACTATACAGCTGCATGCCGAAAGTTCGTTCATATACTTGCGTATTCGAATGCAAATATAATGTAATTTAGAATTTCTTTCGTAGCATCGTAGCATTGCGAAATGTTGAATTTACATTACAGAAGTCGGGATCCATTGTACCATAACAAAATTGCACTTGACGTTTAAAGTTAACACAAATTACTTGACATTTTCACTACTATACATTAGTATGTAAACAAACTTTTGCAATATATGATAGCATTGTGACTGATTGGCTTAACCGCAATTCGCTCATTTTGTTTGATATTAACGTACAAAATACATTTAATTCACCAGACCAGTTTTATGATACTAAATGATATAGTTATCTGAATCAATGTAACTCTATAACCAATATATAACTCTATAACTTTTTAAAGTCGTGTTATCATCTTTGTTGGTAGTCCACTTCAGAGTGTTCGCTGTTCATCCAAACCTAAGAGTGTATGATGGTCCCTTTGAAGTGGAAATTATCGTGAGTATATTATTACTCTGGAAATCTGAAGTTATTGGGCAATTTTTTTTATCATGCCATACCTCAAAACATATCCAAATGTTCAAAAAAATATTTTCTTTTGTACTATCAACTACCCAAGATCCAGCTGTAGGGAAGAACTCGTTCAAAAACAATATTGACATGAAAATGATATCAATCTTTATGACGATTGCACATCATTTACCCTTGAACTTAATGCTCTGGTAATCTGGCATTTGAAATTAAAAGAACAAAGCTATCCCCAAATGCTGAAATGTGCAATAGGTGATTTTGGGATTTTAAAACCAATACGATTTCTTTATCCTGTTTGCAATCGACTTTAAAGTTTGGAAAATAGAACGATTTCACAAAGCCTCATATTGCAATTTTGGGGTTGGGAGAACACCAGGATCTTCTCTGATTCACGTTGCAAAAACTATTTATAGGATCCTAAAGACAACAAAATCCGTCACTACATGAACATCAAGGACCCATCCGCTGTAGCCGAGAGGGATCTGCTTTTGAGTGACCAGCCCAACCTCGGCACATGGACTATCAACGTCAAAATCTCACAGGTAGGTGTACATAATCCGTTACGTGTTTCAAAAAGTAATGATAAAATAAATGATTTAATATTCGGGTGAAACATGTTTGGACTGTCATCACATATTTATGATAGTGTCTGTCACGAACAACCAAATAGGCCTGGTGCATTGAATTGCAACACGACGAAATGTGCGGAACCGAAGCATTATAACTATGATATGTATAATGTGTATTTACAAGGATATTATCACTTAATTTTAGTATATTTATGGAATGTTTTTGTTTAAAGCAAAAGTATAAGAAAATCGTTGTGATTGTCTTCTTAAAGGGAACTTTTAATCTCTTACATTAACAACAAGATCATATCAGTCATGAAATTAGTTTTAATAAAGAACAAATTGATTAGTTATTTCTTGTCAATTAATCTAAGTGATCTTTACTTACAGTCTTCACAGTCTATTCGGGGCCATAAAACGTTTACTGTGCAACAATACGGTGAGTTTTGAATTAAAAAATACGTCTACAACATAATCCTAGCATTCTATTGGTATTAATAAAATCTATAATTAAGCAATGGAAATCAGGATTTAAAATCATGCAATGTCTGCGTTATCTTGACAGAGTTACCAAAGTTCGAAATAAAGGTTGACTTGCCTTCTTTTGAACTGACAACGAATGAAGAACTCACGGGAAAAGTCCATGCAAAGTAAGTCCATATGCTAACCAGAGGCTAAGTATAGACAAATATCTAATTTATCACATCCAGTTGTTTAGAAAATTTTACAGCTGCATACCGAATGTTTGTTCACTTACCACCTAATCGTAGTGCAAATATCATGTAATTTGAGTTTCGTTTCAACGTCATAGAATAACTTCAGCAAAACTGACAATGGATCACCAACTGTGAAATGTGGAACAATAGCCATTCTTGAACTCATTATGGTCTCGTCTGGTCTCTCGTGCAAAAATTCTAATTTTGTCATATTAATATAGACAGAAGGGGTCATATTTTCGAAATTCGATTTCGTTAGATGTCAAATAAAATGTTCCTTATAGATTCTCTGAGATTAAAACCAACCTAATCACATTGACTTTGTGCAAGGAAACAAACGTGACTAACTTTTAAAGAAGTTGATAACTTATAAAATATTTTATGGAGAAAAATAAAAAATATTATTTCGGAATTTTGACCCCTGGTCACTTCAATGGCCTGCCAAAACTGTAACTGATAATTGTGGGGGTGCGATAAACATTTGCCTTAAAGAAGAATGAATCTCCATATCTGTATTGAAAATTAAATATTATACGGTTTTTTTTCGCAACACTACGATACCTCAAAGGCATCTCAAAATACATAATATTTGCACTAGTATATTCAGGTATGTGAACAAACTTTTGGCATCAAGCTGTATTATAACGAGCGGCGCAGTCATTAATAATGACAAACATATTTTGTGACTTACGACAGAGATTACGTAAAGGAAAGAAAAGTTTTCTATTTTTATATAATCTAAACTATGTAAACTAGATTTTACTAATGTCACAACAATATATGTAGACACGGCTTAAGAAGAGGTTCTCTTTTAATCGTCAACAAGGGGTCTTAGCCTCTCCTTTCGTATGTCCTACCCGTTGTAATAAGACTGAGGTTACTTTTATCGCATTGGATCCATTCCGATTCCGATCCATATGCCTTATTAACTCCCCAATGCTCCTTTGTATAGCAGTCTCTTCTCGCCAAATCTTTAAGTCATACCTATGGTTGCTCTATGATTGAATGGTTTCCGCTATGTGTTTGTTACAGCTACACATACGGGGAAGGCGTGAAGGGCATGGTGCAGCTGAGAGTCTATGTTGGAGCAATCAGAAACTACTGTGGCGCTCTTGCAAGATCGGTTCAGAAGGCATTTCCAGTAAGAATCAGTCCTTTTATATGCCTTTTAATACAGTAATTTTCTATTTTCGGAAAATGGTAAACTTTTATTTACGAAAGTGCGTATAAATCCTAGTGCAAAGACAGTTCAATATGTATGGTGACATCCGAAACTGAGAATTAAGTTAAGTTACTGATTTTGATTCTACAATTTAAGATTTAATGGCTTACTAAGAATTATCTATTCAAAATGCAACTCTTATGAATTGTAGTATTTTACTGCTTCTAATCACGACCAATATGATTGTAGTAAAAATAGGTATTTCTTACGTAGAATACAAAAGTAACATTAACCTAGAACACCAACTGAGGATATTATGTTCGTTATTTATATTACACTTCAGGTCATGTCAGAATAACAGACTTCGAAATCAGGTGACATTCCGTACGGATTGATCTTGAATATTGAAAATAATAAGTGAACCATCTGTGATTCAACTCTGTCACAAATTTATATTTGAGATAGACGGTATTTAGGTTTTAGTACCAGTGTCAGAGACAAAAAACCTTCATCCAGCAGGCGATCAATATGATGGCAGACGTCAAAATAACCCATTCACGATTTCCAATTCAGATTGACGGAACTGCCGAGTTTTCAGTGCCAGTGTCTGAGATAAAGAAGCTTCAGTCCTACCTGATACAGCAGACGATAACTGTAGTAGCAGACGTCACCGAGGAACTGACCGGGAAGACGCTAAACGGAACGTCCACAGTTACCTATTACGACCAGCCTTACAAGATCGAGTTCCTGAAGTCGAGTCCAAATACCTTTAAACCTGGGCTACCCTATCGTGCATACGTAGGTTTTTGTTAGCTATTTCCTTTTCACTGACCTGACGAAATTACAGGGAATAGCCCAGACACATTTGTGACACTAAAAAAGAAGTTGCTATCCATAACGTTTCGTCTTTTCTTGAGTTGAAAAACTAAATGCTTCTCTAGAAACGTAACTGTTTTCCTAGGTGTTGCTGTATACTATTTCGCCTTTTAGTCTTTCATGTTGATACAAAAATCTTTAAACACAGCTTTTCTTGCAAGGCATTATTTAAACCAGTGATGGAATTCGAAGCGAGTTTTGACCCCTTTGAAAATTTCTTCAAATTTTCCTTTTCCCAAAAGTATTATCTCCTGTTTTATCTGAGAGTCATATATATATAACTCAACCCGATCACCCGTAGTCGTAATTGAAATAATCATGTATCAAGTAAAAACAACTGGCAGTCAACTTTGTTGATGAACACCCTTTATTCCTTTGAAGCCGGTATAAACATGATTCATTTTATTTATCTCAGATAACGTACTTCTCCCTTTTAAACCTAAAAAATACGCCTTATAAACTTGAATAGATTACAGATATGTTTCAATTCTTAACCGTTTGATGCGTTGCTTGATCTCTGACGTTGATAATAACCTAAAGATCAAAGTCACTCAACAAGATGGCCGCCCTGTATCCGACGTCTCGGCAGGAGTTCAAGTCTACACGTGTGTCGATTACGAACGAACGGTGGACAATCAATCCAAGTATGACTGTTCGAGTTTTACCGGAACCTACGCCTTACCGGTTAAGATGCTCATACTTCCCGAGGACGGCGTCATCCCCGTAGATGTTGATATACCTGACAACACCACCAACGTCAGAATGAGGGTATTGTAACTTAAAAGAGTATTCATTTACAAGGAATGTTATTCCATTCAAAACTGAAGTTCACTTAGAATTATTGTTATTGATTTACATTACCATATCATTAGATCTAAAGTGACAGAGAATATGTTTAAAAACATTCATATGGCTTAAATAAGAGATTAAATACCATTTGTCTTGTATCAAGAGCTATTATCCCTCCTAAAATTGCATCTTTTTCTCTAAAATACCAAAATTTCAACGATAATACAAAAACGGCCATACAGATATTGATAAGTCGAAATTGTACATATTGGTTACATTCTTTACTAAGCATTACCAGCTAATATTTGCCTTCGTATCTGCTGCATTAACCTTCGAGTCATTGGCGCGCTCCATTGTCCGGTTTTCGATCATAAATTACAACTTAAACCTATTTATTATCTCTATGCTGAACCAAGCATTAATATGTTTATTTTCATAGACAACCACTAATTTTCATCACATAACACAATTTACAAAGTTTTACATATTTGACCCATACAACATATACTGTGGCCCTTTTAACCAGTTTTGTACAAATAGACAAAACATTGCTAATGCAATACGATTATTTACTATGTTTTTGTTATAATGTGACACATAAATTTGCTTTAATCAGTTTTATCACCGCTATATTTAGTTACAGACAGACAGACAGACAAGTTTATTCAGTAAAAGGCCATAGGCCCATGATACATTCATTTCCTTAATTCAAAAACCTGGTGCACATGCTGAGCTGAAGCATTTCTTATATGGTTAAGTACATGGTATAGAAAATTACAAACTTCTTTTATAATAAGGTCATTATCAGATTTTAAAATGTTGTTGAAATTTACAATGGGATTGAAATCCTTGAAGTGTTTCTGTAAGTATCTTAATCTTAATTCAGAGAAACGTTGGCATTTCAAAAGAACATGAAACTCATCTTCAACAACGTCAATACCATTCAATTTACAAAATAAACATAATCTCTCATTATGGTTAACATTATCATATCTACCCACTTCAACTGCTAAATGAAAGTTGCCACATCTAAATTTTGACAATGCAGATCTGAGGTGTAAAGGAATGTCACAATTCAAGTATCTTTCAACATTTAAGAGTGTCTTAAATTGACAGTAATACAAACATTTACTCGAATTTTGTACAGAAGCATACCAACACTGTTTAAGATTATCAGAAAGCCTTTGCTTGAATAAAGATAGGAAATAATTAGTATTGCCAACATCCTGGCTTATCCATGCATATCCAAAACCATATCTAAATAAAATATTTTTTACACATGTTGCCCAAGTGAAGCGGCCTGAATCATCTAGAGCCTTAATCATACCATATAGATGTTTTGGCAATCTATTTTGAGGCATATTTAATAAATGACACCAACATTTTATAACTTTAGTCATATACACAATTTGGAGAGGTAATCTACCACACTCACCAAGAACCATATTATTACAAGTTGATTTACCCACTTTCAAAAAGTATTTACAAAATTTAACCTGAACAGACTCGATGATATTACAATAATTAGTACCCCAAACCTCAGACCCATAACACAAAATAGGTGTAACCATGCTATCAAAAATTTTGAACAAATCTTTACAATTTACTCTTCCCATCATTCTCTGAAAACAATTTATAGAAAATATTGCCTTATTTGCTTGAGATACAAGACAGCTTTGAGCTCTACTCCATATAAGTTTAGGTGTAAATACACGTCCCAGATATTTATAGAAAGAAACAGTTTCAATAACATTACCATTAAAATACCACTTTTCATAATCCCTTAAAGGCCCACCATTTCTAAAAACAAGAACTTTTGTTTTGCTAAGATTAACTGACATACCACTTTGTCTACAAAATATCTCAAGAGCATTTATCTTTTTCTGTAACTGATTAAATGTGTCAGCCAGTGCAGAAACATCATCAGCAAACATTAGAGAACACAAATTATTAAAATCAGAGGAAACATGTACACCCCTACCACCAGCCTCTGACATTATGGAACACAATTTGTTAATAAATATAATAAATAACTGGGGGCTTAGAACACATCCCTGGCGTGTACCAATATTACATGTAAAACACTTGGATATATATTTAGTTACATATTTATGAAACCATCTTCCAACGCATTTCCTAAAACGATCCACGCCAATACATTCGCTTTGGTTCTTACAAGGCTTATTACAAGAACGTCCATGGATCGTTGTCCATATCAAAGAGCCAATCACCTAGTGACACCTATGTTCAAGCAACTCTTCAAACACTTGATCTTAAGGTGAGTCACCAGTATTTGAGCTTTTAACGTACCTATTTTCACTATGACACGAGATATTTATCAGTGTTAACTTTTCCACTAGGCAGTGTATCCTATGGCGACCAGATATAAACTGGATACATTCCTTTTCTCGACAAATACCATGTTTATCTCAACACGTTTATCTAATCACGAAGTCAGGACTTTCCCACCTCCCTTTCAATCAATATGACGTCATGAACGTGTCAGTGCCTTATCAAATTATTGTTCGATACTATCCTACAGACTTTAAAAATATGACATTTGCTTAGAAACCTATTTTCTGTTGCATCAAAGGCTGGAATGACGGGAACTGTTGACATCCTAGCCACAACACCTCCAGGCATTGTCTCATACAGGGTGAGTACTTGAAGCTGTTTCACCTATACTCATAAACATAAGATAAGGACCACCTTACTAAAAATTTTTATCTATCATTTAGATCATGATATCACATATGAAATAAGTAGATATTTAAAAAATTCGTGAGACTTAATCATTTTCTTTGAGTATATATATAATTCTATTCATCAAATCTTGTCAAGAGGCATAAGAGGCAGGCTGGAACGTTGTAAAGGGAAACCATAGATTTTATGGATGGTCAACTTCTTTACTCTACAGTGACGTTTCGTTATCGACCCTTATGCATGTCCAAGCATATGCATAAGGCAAGTTTATATCCTTGTTGCATGTGATGTATGATGACCAGACGTAACAAATAGGAATAACAGATATAGCAAAAAGCACAGATATAGCAAACAAGGACTGCAATGAATAAGCATAAGTAGCTGAAATAGTATTGGTGATATGACTCGATAAGGTTGTACTTTCGTTTTAAAGCCTTAAAATGTCAATCAACTCCTAAAATGCCATTTCAAGAAATGTCGAAACTATAAAGATAAAAAAAATTGTTTATGACGTTACAGATCTCTTCCCGAGGCCGACTGGTCATCAGTGGACATATACCCGTCCAGAGCGACCCAGCCACGAATAAACGATCCCTCCAGTTCGAGGTGCTCCCCACAATGTCCCCCACGGCTACGTTACTCGTGTACTTTGTAAAGGACAGTGGGGAAGTCGTAGCTGACTCCATAAGCTTCAATGTCGATGGCATCTTCGAAAATGAGGTAATTCGGACTGGAATTTTACAAGCAGTGCAGGGAATAAAGGGATCTTACTAGAAAGGAAAACAAATCGTTCAAACTACAGAATAATGTTTTAATGTAAAAAGTGTGGTTACACTGTGGGAATGAAGAAAAGGACTTCACTCTAAAAAGCTGTGTCGTGGACCCTTGGTCATGAGCTTGAATCCAGGGGACTGTCCAACTGGTTGTAATATGTACATTTAAGCCAGACATTTGCTTAAAAATTGTAATTCATATATTTATGCTGAGAAAGATGTCAGTAAGAAATATATGTTTGACCCTTAAGTTCTTTTGACTAGTATATATGGTAATTTCATGATAAAGTGTTTTCCTTTCCCGGTATCATTCCCTTAAGATACATGACTCGAAGAACCGCTATATATCGCAGAATGAATAAGAGTTAAAACATTGGGATAAATCAATATTTTGGATCGCATAATCTGCAATAGTTCAAGTTATTGTACCTCATCCCGATTCGAACCCATTTCCCAAACAGACAACTCCACCAGTTGTGACCATACCTGCAGCTCCCCCTCTCCATCATCAGTTGTACATAAAATGTATATACTTCCAGGTGAGCCTAGGCTTCAGTAGAGAAGAAGCGAAGCCCCATTCGGACGTGACAGTGCAGGTGAACGCTGATGTAAACTCCCAGGTCTATCTTCTGGCAGTGGACCAGAGCGTACTGCTTCTCAAGTCGGGCAATGGCATCACCACAGATTCTGTAAGGAAATGTTATATTTGTTGAAGATTTAGTTTACATTATCCAAAGATTTTGCTCTTAAAATCCTGGTAAAATTGAATAAAGCATGCACATGCTTCTGCTTATAGAGAAAGAGTTTCAAGGGCATTCCACTTGTATAATGTATTTCCGCGGCTTTAAATAACTGCAGTATATGCCATCCTCGTTTATCTGTATGATCAAATTCCCCATGACTGCAAAGCCACGTATCCAATGTTAATGCGGTAAAAGCATACGTTTTACATATATCAGTGGGAAAGGGAACTGGCAAAGGTAAAAGCTTACGAATATTTTATAAGGTAGTAGATGATATGTATTATTACATTGTGGTAAGTAGTCAATGATTTCTCGATGCGCCCAGGTGATGGATGAACTCAGATCATACGACCCTTCTTCTCCGTCTCCTGAATTCGCTACATGGCGATATCCCGTACCTTCATCCGGCATCAACGCCCAGCAAATATTCCAGGTATTCTGAGTAATTCTCAACTTCTACCAATATGAAAAAAATTAGATATATATATATGACTGTACAGTCAATCAACGCACTTAAATATATATATGTTACAGTTAATAAATAAAATCAGGGAATATGTATAATACCTGAAATTTTCGGCGAATATGTATATTCCCTGATTCACTCAGTGATTATGTGTATTCCCTGATTTTCCAGGGATTATACATATTACCTAAAAAAACCTAACATATATTATACATATTCCCTGAATGCTGAAAAATGAGAGACCAACGCATTTGTTTCCTTTACTCGATTTCAACCTCAACAACCTTCCATACATGGAATAACAGGACACACTTGTTTCAACTTTTTATAACCAACACAGGGTAAAACAATTTCATAAATGCATATGCATATAATGAATGAAAGGTCTGTATGTATTACATTCCAACATACATGAGATACTGGACGAAGTTGTTAAAACTATTTACACATACAAAGGGTAAAAATTTAATCAAAATGCATATTCATGTATCGCATGAAACATTTGACTATGATTTTTAGACATATTTGTTTGTTTTACATGAGAGTGAGGGGTGACACCTGGAGTTACACTTGACATCCAACTTGTAGCGCTTGCATTTATTTGTCATCCAGTTTCACTTCTGAGAGTACAACTTTACATCTCTCCCTTTCTCCCTTATCTGTCCACTCTCTTTTGGATGCTTGCCATCCATGTGTTTAATAACTGAAATATTGTTGAAAGCACGTTAAACCCAAACTCACTCACTCACTTCACCATCTTCTCAGCTTATTGCAAGTGGGATTCTACAGCTCGCTTTCTCTCGGTCTGAATATCTTCTTGTCGGGTTTCATCACATCTTGAGGCAGTGCTTATTCTTTGTCTGGTTCTGAAGGTTGTGTTGGGGAGATGATGCTAAGGAGGTCTTCTTCAGTTTGGAGTCTTGATATGATTTCTGCTGGAAGAGTGGGTGTTGAAAGACCGACCTTTGCATCAGAACCGGGCAGAGCAGCAAAGGGAGTTTTCTTGATACCACTATGGTAACTGGAATTCTTCTTAAATTGAACAAACTTCAGACAAACAGTCCATTCAGTTGTGTTGTTGTCGGATAACCAGGCTGTGAGCATATTGCAGTTGGCTCTCTCTACAGAGCCTTGAGACTGTGGATGTCTGGGCTTGCCATGAACAATGACGAGACGTGACCATAGTCTTAGTTCAGCAATACTCTGAGCAGTGAATTCTGATCCATTATCACTTTGGAGGATAGATGGAGCGCCAAGCATAAACAATATGTCCAACGACTGGAATACTACCTCTGCTGCACGTTTAGATGTCAACGCTCTGAGAACAGAGAAGTTGGTGAGATGAACCAGTAACTTCATGTACATGTATCACCCTTTGTATGTGTGATACTTGGTTGGATTGGTAATAATGTGTCACGTTATTCCATGTATGAAAGGTTATTGAGGTTGGAACTGAATAAAGAAAACAACTATCAAAGGTGTTTGTCTCTCATTTTAAGCATTAAGGGAATATGTATAAACTTGTTGTTTTTTTTAAGGTAATATTATAATCCCTGGACATTTCAAGGAATACACATAATCGCTGAGTGAATCAGGGATTATACATATTAACTGTAACCTATATACATATATATAATGTATATGTGTGTGTCTGTGTGTGAATAGTGTATATGTATGTGTGTGTGTGTGTGTATATATATATATATATATACACTGCTATCCCCTTCTACAGCGGGCCAATGTGCTTGTGTTGACTGACGCCCTCCTCTACTCACGGACCAGACAAAGCAGCTACAATAGACATCAGAAGTATCGCACTAACTTTGAGGGACATTATGGTGAGTTGACTGTTAATCATCTTAATTCATGAAAGATTTGGCGGGATAGATAAAAAAATTTCACTACCTTGTCCATCTTTTCCCATCTGTGTGAAAAATGTTCCATCGGTAGATCAAGGGCGAGTACATGATAACATATACAACAAACCTCCCTCTCTCTTTAGCAAACCCCCCCCCCCCCCCCCCCCCCCCCCCAAAGCCAACATGTACCCTTTAGAAAATTAAAAGACTTTAACTTTGTGATCATCACCATCACCGTCATTATCATAGTCGCCGTCGTTGTTGTTGTTGTCACCGGAGGAAAATATCACATTTTAATCTTATGTATTTACCACCTTTTTAACTATATTGCTCAAACGGGGGGTACATTAAGGGCGAGAATCCGAGTGCATAAACAACAGATTAAAACACCAAACTATAGATGTATATAATGAAGAGCTGAGGAAGATAAAAGAACGATTCTTTATTGATGGATATACCCCTAAATTGAACTGTAACTAATATTAAATCATGTTGACGTCGCATTTACTATATATATATTTTAGTGGTATGCATATGACGTCATGAATTACGTCCCTTGCCATTGTTAACGCTATACCAGTAGCAACACAATGTATAAGTTATCCTGATGATCGCTATGTTGTGAAAACGGTTGGTAATGAACTTATATGAAGACCAATCTTCAGTTTGTTATTTTTAAAGAATATTTAATACATAAACAATGAACATTTATATTTTATCTAAGTTAAATTTCCAGGTTCCCCTGGCGCCCGGGGCATGCCCGATGCAATGATGTCCTACGATGAGTTAGGACGGGCACCTAGCCCGCATGTGGCATCCTCCGCCCCTTCAACTTTAAACGTGAAAAAAGTCGAACGTACAAGAGAAATTTTTCCGGAAACCTGGCTTTGGACGAATTCAACTGTCAGGTATGGATTCTGTACTAAGAGCCGAATGCTATTGTCATACAAAGTACTTCGTTCATGATTCGAATATAGTACCTTAACACAAGTATATTCCTAGTGAAAAACAAATATACATACAGATTAATAGACATGCATGTTTAAAACATAGTATAGCTTTTGACATTGTGAAACTGTTTCCAAAGTTTGGAAACAGGAAACACCTATCCTCACCTTCTATTTTGCCTCTAAACTTATATATTATTACAGCAATTCAGAGTAAGACTTTTGCGCTAACTCATGCATTGTCTTCATTCAGTACCAATTACAATGTATCATGAAGTATGGTGTATCATACAGACCCGTTTGCTCTCTCTGGTCTATAGAGTTTAGTGTATTTGTTCCAGCTCCGACGGCAGTGTAAGTCTGCCATTAGAAGTGCCAGACACTATCACATCATGGGTAGCCAGCGTGTTTGCAATCAATTCACAATCAGGGCTTGGCGTTTCACCAACCACAGCTAAGGTAAGCAAAATGTTGTGAAGATTCTTTGAACTCCAAACTTATTCTTTGATGTTAAGATTAGTTAATGAGTATTCTGTGGTTTTAATGTTGATAGCCTGTTTTTTTTATCATCCCGCTTTAAAAGGACTTATTTTTTCAATGACTCTTTAAACATTCCCTATTGTTCTTCATAAGACTATCTACAGCATTTCAAATATGCTATTAAAACTATGACTCTCTAATACGGGATAGTAATGTTTGAAATATTTTTTCTCAACAGTTGAAGGTTTTCCGTTCTTTCTTCGTGAGTTTGAACATGCCGCTGTCTGTAGTAAGGGGAGAACAAGTCATCATTCAGGCAAACGTTTTCAACTATATGGAGTCGGACCAAGAGGTACTTAATTTATAAGGGTAGTGTATTTTCGATATACATGTAGGTACTTACTAATGAGGGGTAGTTTACTAAGGCAATCTAACTAAACTGAACTAAATTTTGAGTTCCAAGTCTATTTTGTCACGACTAATACATAGTTGGAACGATGTAAGGGGGTGGTCCGTATATTTCAACACAATTACATTTTATGGATGTAAAATCAAAATGAGTTAATGGCTACTATGATAAATAAATTAAGGGACCTGAGTTAAGATCTACATGTAATAATAGTAGACATAGAATTAAGCATACTTTGGAATTTCTTATACTTTCATCCGATGAAAGAAATATTCATATAGCGTTTGGATACACGTTTTGAAAAGATTTGCTAAGAAATGATTATGATATGATAAACTTACATCAAATCAATTATTACAATGTATTTATTATTTGCATTGTGGACTAGCATTAGGGAAACCTACATCAGCGTTACCGTTGCATTCCCGTTTCGGACCATTTTGCGTGGATTTTGATGGAGAATTAGTAATCAGATAATTTAAAAGTGTTTCTTTTCTATTTTTATTTATTATTCATTTTTCCATTCATTCGTGTTAATTTATCAACCAGGTATACGTCACGCTTAAAAGCAACGCCAAATTCGAAAGCATTGTCATTGGCCCAAGCAACAAGGAAAGCATGACCTCTGAACCTCAAACGCAGAAGGTCAACGTTCTACCCGGTAAAGCAAAGTCTGTGTTCTTCCCTATCGTTCCTAAAGATATCGGCTCTGTTGAAGTCGAGGTTGCAGCACAGTCCCCTGGTGCCGCGGACGCCGTTAAGAGACAGCTTACTGTTAAGGTGAGTGACATTGCTTCCTTCCCTCTTCTCTTATCTCAGCAACATTTTGTATATGAGCAGATTGTTAACAAAAGAACCTTTCGTAAACTTGGTAGATATATAAAAATGTTGAATTATGGTTTCACAATTTAGAAAGTTTTGGATTTGGGAACTAACAGCTAATAAACTGAGCCTTATGTTTGTGATCAGCATTGCGAACATAGAAGACCGCTCCTATCCTTGTTGCTCTGCCAATAATTATTCCAAATTGGAAATTGAGTGCACACATGGTATTGAAGACATTGGCTATCATAGATTTTCAAAAACAAGGTTATTCATAGCATACTGAAAGTGTACGCAAGGAAGAGGGCATCAATATCGCAATTGCCAAACAAGATTTTTATTGCACCTTTGCATTAACATTGTTATGAACACTGGGTTTGTTGAACTTTTTACTTAATCATAGGTGAACACCGGTTATAATAAGGTTATATATCATGATCTCATCAATACAGGCTGAAGGTGTTCGGAAGGAAAAGAACATTCCCATCATCGTCGACCTGACAACGGACGGGTCTTTTAAACAGTCCATGAAGATAAACCGACCTGCAGGATTGGTACGCGGTTCAGAGAGAATACGCCTGTCCGTCACCGGTAAGGATACGTAGGTTTCGACACAGAATAATATCTTTGTATGCTCTCAATGGGCACAGTAATTAAAATGACGCCAAAACTATGGACGTTAGATACCATCAGTCGTTAGATACCATCAATCGTTAGATACCATCAGTCGTTAGATACCATCAATCGCAAATTAATGTTGTTGTTTGTTTGCCTCTTAAGCGAGTGAGGGAAATCATTGAAAAAGTATTCGGTGAGAGATTTCCACCATGAGAGGATAGCGCACACTGTTTGTTATCATAATCTGACTTACCGGTGACGCTAATTTCTTGAAGTGATGATATGTGGTAGATGATAACATGTTTTCAACAATTATGTCAAACATCAGATTTACAAAGTAACTTTGAATGTACCGTAAACATCTTTAAATATTAATTGAAAATGTTCTCTTTCAAGTCAGTGGCTTCTAATGTAGACTTCGCTTTCAGTATTTTATGCAACTTTCTTTGATCCTAATCGCCGGTCTATTTAGTTAATTATTACTACCACTGATCATATTACAGATTTTTTGTGTATTCCAGACTACCTCTTTTGCCCTAGATGTACAAAGAACCAGTAGAGATGTTCCATTGTGTATAATGTGACAAGACCTACATTTAATTGTACTGAAGACCTTATTTTTGTATTTCAGTCTACCTTTTTGACCCTAGATGTATAGCCTACAATGACATATAGACGCTAATCATTGTGTTTCAGGTTACCCCCGGAACCCAAAATTGATGGTTTCCTTTTTTATATACAGATCTTCTTCTTGGGTTTATGTGTTCGACTAACGCTGAACGCTGCTATATATTGTGGTCCAGCCGAATTACTGCTGATGACATAAATTACCTTATGTTCGTTTTTATATATATATATTTTATTCCTGCTATCTTACATCTTGATACATCATTTTAGGCGTATAGCCTATGTTATTATCGATAACAGGTCTTTTCTAGAAAGTACATAAAAAAATACAAAAAAAAGAAAGAAAGTTAACTCACTGACTGAGACATACTCATTCACTCCTTATTGTGTAACTACTCAATAACAAGTTTTAAATACATTGCCCATTTTCCCACAAATTCATCAAACTTAGACTTATTCCCATATTTGATTTTTTCTATATAGTAATAATACTTTAATTCTTTCTTGAAATGTGAAAATTTTGGTTTTAACTTCCTCAACTTACATTTATAAATATGATATTTTGCTAAAAGTAAACTGAGATCAAAAGTATCATTTGTATAAAAAGTTGGAGAACTCCCAAAAGGAATCAAATAACTTTGTAAATTTATGATACCTGCGTGAACACAGTTCACTTTCAGCCATTTTGAGAAATCTTGCTAAAAAGTATAAGTTGCTCTACAATTCCAGAAGAGATGAACTATAGATTCAGGTGTTGCTCCACAGAAAGTACAGAGATTATTTTCAACAATATTCATTTTAATCAAGTGGGTTTTTACAGGCAAAATTCGGTGACGCAGTCTGATTTGCAACCATCTTAGTTTCGGATCTGAAGTAGTCTTGAACGGCTTAATAAGCACCTTAAGCCAATTAATATGAATCAAAATTTCCTCTTCCCATTTTTACAATTTACTTTAGTTTTTTCCTTATTCTCGGTCAAACGAAAATAGTAGTTTTTCGATCCTTTTTTTACAAGATAGAAGATTTCTTATACATAAACATGTACTATTTTCTAATACAGCTTCAGGTGTTTCTTGTATGTCAAGTGTTTTTCTGTATTTGTTAACTGTTTTTAAACTTCCATGAAATTCAAGAAAATTTATCTTGAAAAAAGCATGAGAAAACTGTTCAAGGGACAAAAAATTACCATCATCATTCAACAGGCAGGATATATTTAGAATCTCATATTCATGGAATGGACCTTAAGTTGCTTAATGTTAGTCTTCCTGATCCTGCATACACATCTACCAGTAGACGCTGCTCAATTGTGTTCTAGGGATCTATCAGGAGCCTACGGTTGAGGACATTAAAAACCTTACACTACGTATTCCATACCAGTAGACGCTGCCCAATTGTGTTCTAGGGATATATCAGGAGCCTACGGTTGAGGACATTTAAAACCTTACACTACGTATTCCATACCAGTAGACGCTGCCGAATTGTGTTCTAGGGATATATCAGGAGCCTACGGTTGAGGACATTAAAAACCTTACACTACGTATTCCATACCAGTAGACGCTGCCGAATTGTGTTCTAGGGATATATCAGGAGCCTACGGTTGAGGACATTAAAAACCTTACACTACGTATTCCATACCAGAAGCCGCTGCCCAATTTTGTTCTAGGGATCTATCAGGAGCCTACGGTTGAGGACATTAAAAACCTTACACTACGTATTCCATACCAGAAGCCGCTGCCCAATTTTGTTCTAGGGATCTATCAGGAGCCTACGGTTGAGGACATTAAAAACCTTACACTACGTATTCCATACCAGTAGACGCTGCCGAATTGTGTTCTAGGGATATATCAGGAGCCTACGGTTGAGGACATTAAAAACCTTACACTACGTATTCCATATAACTTTCTTTGAACTTAAATGTACACAATAACCAGTAGAACTGTTCTGTTATTTTCCAGGTGACCTCCTTGGACCCACTATTGATGGTATTGAAGACCTCCTTGCTCTACCGACCGGTTGCGGTGAACAAAACATGCTCAAGTTCGCTCCAAATATCTACATTGCTGACTACCTTATGGCCACTAAACAGATGACGGAAAATCTTGAAAACAGGATCAAAACTTACCTCGAAATAGGTACAATCTACGTGAAACGATTGCAATCGTATGTTAAAAACTAAAAGTGTTGAAATTGAAGTTTTTATTACATTGAAATTGAAGCAAATGAAATTTCTAAACATGGAATTCACGACCATTTTAAATGAAATATTATATACATCGACTCATCTATGCAGACCAGTTATGGTTATATAACTAGTAATGCAAATTGTTGATCACCATTAACCTATCTTTAGGTTTAAAGGTATATGTTATATACTTATACTACCGACGTTTAATATCCTTAAATCATATCATTTGATACGGAATTCTGAAAAAAGTGTTCCATATTCTTTACATTTATCATATCAAAAAGATGTAATATTTCGTTGCTAGGTTACCAGCGACAATTGTCCTATCAGAGGTCTGACGGATCATTCAGTACATTTGGGGAGAGAGACGAGGCGGGAAGTGTATGGTATGTTTTTAAATAATTTTGTGAATTTATTTCCATTGTCAATTTTCATGATCCCAGCATAATCCTCTTTAATTGACTGATTCGTATTATATCTTCTCTATATAAATCTTCGGCCCGTTTCTGAATATCCTCTTAAGTTTCCAAGGCCATAGTTTTCTTAGGACGTTTAGAAACACTTGGCCTGCATAATTTCATATCAATAATCTAGGATATCGATACAGACAATGCTGAGTATATAAAACGATTTGTACGATTTGTTTTTAACTTATTGTTTGAGATAAATGCAAATCGTTCACTAGTTTTTATTTTCATTAAACAATAGAGTGTAGTTTTTTTTATCTTATTTGCCGCCAACTTCAGTCAAAACTGAATAGATTAGGTCCCTTGGAAACATTTACCTGCCATTCTTTACTTTAATTGAAGCGCTCATAAAATACACAAAAACTCATTGTCCAGCGTACTTTACAACGATAATTACACTGATAATTGTATTATTTCCAGATATGTTTGGCTTTATGACATGTACATTGCCTACTGTGTAATATGAACTGTAAACATGAATTGAAATGGAATAAGAAAATGAATAAATACAAAAAAAGTCTCAGTAGGCAAGTTCTTGTTCTTAAACAAAACGCACCGCTAACAGTTCAATACAATTGAAATATATAAAAAAACATGTCTTTTTTACTTCCATAACATCGTATATTATTTTAAAAAGGTAAAATGTGTATACGAATATATATCGTCAATATTACCCGTTTGCAAGGCTGACATCGTTTGTGGTGAAGTCCTTCCTGAGGGCCGCCAACTACATCTACGTGGACAAGGAGACGGTGGATAAAGCAGTTGCCTGGCTGGAGAGGAAACAACTAAAGGACGGCAGTTTCAGGGAGCCGGGCAAAATCATTGATAGGAAACTACAGGTACTGGGCAAAATAGAGAGGGGCATATGTAAATTTTGAAAATAAAGATAGTGAATTAATTATTGATTGAACCGCTTTTTACATACCAACCATGAAAATTACAAACCTATTTTGACTAGCTATAGGTATAGTTGGGGGTTCTGGACCAACGGAGTTCAAAAGGTATATACTGTATCTTTTTCTGTAATGATAAAAAATAGACTCAATCACTGTTGGTCCAGAACTCCGCATTTATACCTACTATACATTCTCTCATTTTAAATGGGAAAGTTCTGGATCAATGGTGGGTGAAGCGTATTTTTTATCATTACAGAAAAGAATTTGTGTTATGGATAATGAAAATATACCCTTTAAACTCAGTTAGTGAAGAATCGTCAATTTTACCTACTTTTTGTTCGGTATATATACTACTATTGAACGACGTAATGTTACAATGTGGTATCAACAAACACCCGCACAATTATGTTGACCTGAACTATTGCCGTTAACGTCACATAGTTCCTTTTGTTGTAACGTCATACAAGCATTACAATGTGATCCGAATGTCATTTTACAATAAGGATGAATAATGAAAACAAAGCAAATTATTGCACATTATTTTGTAATTTCATGTCGTGTGTTTGGTTTTGTTTATCAACTTTTTACTTCAACAGGGTTACCATGGAAATAGTCCCAGCTTGACAGCTTACGTGCTGCTATCCATGTTGGAACTTGAGGCAGAAGGTCATAATGGGACACGGGTAAGGTTGATTTCAAGGGTTAGTGTTCAGATCCTGACCTAGCATCTTGTTTTTAACTATGCTCGGCCTGTCCTCGTAGTACTTCTTGACGAAAAACGTGGTGTTGATCGACCGCATGCACGAATTTGAGTGGTTACAACTCGCTGCGACTGATGTTGATGTCTTGGAGTTGTAGGTTTTCTTCTATAAATTGATCCCTAGTAGGAAGTGGGTTAAAGAGCGTGTCCTATCGGCATCCGTTCCACCATCTTGACACGAAAAAAGTGCTGTACTTTTACTTATTTTACAACAGGATAAAAATAAACTACATGTATGGATTGAATATCTACACATATTATTTTGATAATACAAACAGTAACGCCTTGTAATGCCCTTGAAAGGCTTTCCACACAGACGAATGATTTCACTTTTAACTTCTCTTTTGTTTCACTTTTCTGAGTGTGCGCTTTCATTTATGTAGTTTTCAAATCTAAATCAATGATAAATTGTTTCAACTTGGTTATGTCATAATCATTTACTGATGTATAAACTGGAATGTCCGCTTGAATTTCGTTTCCCAATAAATACTATCCTTTAAGCTTACAATTGCGATTAAATTATGCAATAATCACCTAATAAGGAGACGCAGTGTTCGTATATATTCATCCACAAAATAACGTTTTACCGTTGATTCGTTTGAATAGAAGGTGTTAGTCATGAAATATCTGTTATCATTTTCGAACTTTGTGATGGTTTTGGAGGAAAGAAACTCAAATTCCTTTTTTCATAAGCATATTCCTTCATCAAGGGCAGCCCAAAGATATGACAAAATGAGTTGACATTCTATTTCAAGGTGAATGCATCAAAATTGGCAAAAGCGCGAGCGATGACTACAGATTATCTTAGTGGGCTGGACGTGAATTCTCTGGAGACCTACCCGCTATCTATCAGTGCCTACGCTCTGAGGAAAGCTGGATCTAAGGCGTCTGCTAAATTCTTCTCTCAACTCAAGAAGAGGTGGACAAACAAAGGTAATGTTATACTTTCCTTGATCGAGGTACTTTCGAAGTCAGACAAATACCAAACGCAGTCAAAGGAAATTATAATTCAGATGTTTTAGTTATTATAATTCAGATGTTATTAATTATAACACAACTGTATACTCCATTCTCTCCTCATAGAGGTAGCTCAAGTCATGAAATCTTACACTAACATCTGTTTTAATACGAGCTCCTCTCGGGTTTCCGGTAGATTCCCCTAGTAACGTACATACAACACAAACTGTCTGCAACATTTTAATAAATGAAAACACATCATATGTGGAAAGCTTGGTTGTTGTCACCGAGGTCCATTTCACGATTGAGGAAAAATCTGACGTGACCGTTTCCTGTCAAGGAGACTCAAAAGTAAAAATCGCAAAGACAAATAAATTCAGTTTCCCCAGTTTTAGAACAGAGGTAACGTAAGCTAAGTATGTTTGGAGACAGTATGTGTAACATTATTCAGAAATGACATCTGCAAGAAAATCTTTTTTTTGAATTTTTACTGCTAAATGTTACATACATAAGCTACATGCCAGAATTTTAAATAAATCCAGAAGGTATGGAATGTATATCAGTTTTTGAAGAATTAAAGGTAACGTAAACATAAAACGCAATTTACAGGCATCTACAGATACTGGGATGCTGTTGCCGACAAGAAAACTAAGAAGATGGTGGTGGAATCTCTCGACATCATCACCACATCATACGGACTCCTAACCTTCGTGGAACGAGGCAAAAGTAACCCGGGTCTGCCGATCATGAGGTGGCTCACCAAACAGAGGACCCCAAGAGGAGGTTTTCTGTCTTCAGCGGCAAGTTGTTTTGCTTTTGGAAAAACTGTCTGTAATAGTTCAAATTCTTCTACTCTTTTGGGACGTGTCCCTTATATTGTGAGAATCAACACCCTTTAGAGTTAGACAACATCACAAGCACTTACCTATCATTCCGTCGAGGCTTGTTGGACGAGTTGGTTAGCTGTTTGTACTGTCAGTGCTGGCGTTGTTATTCTGACTTCCTCATTGGTTCATTATCTTAATGATATGTATTTTTAATTAGCAGTTAGTCCGTGCCTGTTCATCATTATTTATACCTTCATAGGACTTGTTTAGCTTGCATAAAAAGGATGATTGTTTAATAAACGAATTCTTCATTGTCGAAATACACGACGTTTCTCTTACAACATGCTAACTCTTTATTGAAGTAATTGCAAACCTTTGTGAAATCTGTGGTGTACCTCTGTATTATCTCTTCACTGTCTGCCCACAGGACACGAATATTGCATTGGAGGCTCTGACTGCCTTCCTGAGGAGCGTCCAACCAAACAACTACAACATGAAGATACGGCTTACTGCAGGGGAAGTTACTGAGACCCTTACTATTAATAATGAAAACGTACTTGTGCTGCAGAGCATGGACGTGAGTATTGTAATTACGATACGCGTTTATTACCTTCGGATAACCTGTATATGCACTATTCTATGCATATAAGGTATATACAGTGTACATTGTACTCTTAGATCATTTAATCTAAATATCTTATCATTCAGCATCACAATATTGATGATGGAACTTCATTGAGACACTTTCTACTTGTCATAGAAAGGAATACCAGCATGTGACCACTGTTTGCCTAAAATGACAAGAAGACGGTAAACCCAAAGTTATTTATTTCTACTGCCAGAAATAACTTATTTGTCAGTGACAATACCAACGACAAATACCAAATACTCCTAGTCGGTATAGTGCCATTATTTGTGGCCGTGGTTGAGATCCAGAACACGATACAACTTATCAACAAGTACACTGCAGAAATATATACTTAATATAAAGTTATGATTGAACGGACCTTCATTGTTATACTAACTTATCATATGTTTTTTAACGTTGTTTTCGTTTTTGTTCGAAAGGTACCATCTATTCCGAAAGAGCTTACAATCACAGCCACTGGGGAAGGAATGGCAATTGTTGAGGTATTAACCTGGCGATTGCTTTAAAAATCTTAAGAGTTCGTGAAAAGAAAAATCTGCCTAATTGAAGAAAGTTTTAGCATCGTTATATTCAAATATTATCCAATTTGTGCTTGTAGCAAATGTAAGCGTTTAATAAGATTAATATTTTATACATATACTATGTTCTATTGTGAATGAATATATTTGTGCATGAAAGTATTTGTCCATAAATAACGTTGTATCAAAGATCTTCATTTGAATTTTATACTACGTATCATTTTGTATGTACGCAGTAAAATGCATAACCTACTACAATTATACATGTCCTCTTTCAGCTCGGTTGGTTCTATAACGTCATTTCTAATGATGACAGTAATGAAGTGTTTGACGTCAGCACCGTTCTCCTTGACGACACAATCAACGGCTTCACCCTGATGACGTGCTCGAAGTGAGTGAAGTTCATGATTTGACTTGTATATTGTATATCTATTCCGAAAGAGCTGCAGGGGAAGTTACTGCAGGGGAAGTTACTGAGACCCTTACTATTAATAATGAAAACGTACTTGTGCTGCAGAGCGTGGACGTGAGTATTGTAATTACGATACGTGTTTATTACCTTCGGAAATACTGTATATGCGTTCTAAGTTATATATATATATATAACATACTTCACATAGTCGTATGAAGAATCATTTTAATCCGATACTAGTATTTCGTCAATAGTATTGACTCATCAGGGATGAAACGATATGATCGTTAGCATCGCATTACAAGCGTTTTTATAACAAAATATACGTACAATGTACAAGGATATATTGTAAATTATGCTAATTTAATTGGTAGATATCCTTCTTCAACCACTCCTTGAACATGTAAATAGTTATGTTAGGGACGATCTAGATTTTCTAAAGCATATTCCAGATAGAGTCACAAGTGATACAATCTTAGTTAGCTTTGATGTGACTTCCCTATACAGTAATATCCCACATGAGCTAGGCAAAACTGCACTAGAATTCTGGATTGACAAACATCCTGAGTCAATCCATCCACGTTTTAGCAAAGATTTCATCCTTACATCAGCTGAATTTATTCTAGAAAACAACACATTTCAATTCAATCAAAATTCATATCTTCAAATCCTAGGTACGGCAATGGGGACAAAATTTGCGCCAGTCTATGCCAATTTAGTACTAGCGTACCTAGAAGAAAATATCTATACTACCATAGAGGAAAAATTCGACAAGGATTTTGCAAATGAATTCATCTTAAAATGGAAAAGATACCTTGATGATTGTTTCACATTTTGGGAAAAATCCAAAGTGGACATATACCAAATATATGACATTCTACAAAACATGCATCCCAACATCAAATTCACAATGGAAACAAGTGAGACAGAATTACCTTTCTTAGACATACTTATCAAGAAGGATAATACTCACATCATAACTGATATTTTCCATAAGACAACAGACACAAAACACTATCTCCATTTCAAAAGCGCACATGAACGACATGTCAAAACAAACTTGCCCTATTGTCTAGCTAGACGTGTCTGTGCCATAATTAGCAATGAAAACCTCAGGTCTCTAAGATTAGAGGAACTAAAATTTTCACTATTGCAGCGAGGCTATCCAGAACCTCTTATCAAAGATGGAATAAATAAAGCACAGGGACTCACTCTTGAAGAGTTACGTACTCCTAAAGATAAAATAAATGAGGACCAAAACACAATCGCTTTCGTGACAACTCATAATAAAAACAAAGCGGAATTATTCCCTGTTATACATCGGAACTTACCTATGCTTAGTCAAGACAAGAGGTTAGGCCAAATGTTGAAAAGAAATAAAATCATTAAAAGCAAAAGACAGCCAAAAAATCTTAAACACATCTTAACAAAGGCTAAATATGATGGTATTCAAAACCCAACAGAAAGACCTTCAGTTTCCAAATGTTCAAATAAAAGATGTGGCACATGTCCCCATTTATTAGAAGGCTCGTCTTTCACATTTGACAATGGCAAAACATTTGAAATAAAATCTAACTTTGATTGCAATTCAAAAAATGTCATTTATGCAATAATGTGCCCTAAGTGTAAAAAATCCTATATTGGTAAAACTGAATGCCTAAGAAATATGGTAACCTTACACAGACAACACAATAACGATAGCAGATACCGCTGTTTATTTGTAAATAAACACCTTTCTACTTGTGCAAATGGTGATTTCAAAATATTTCCTTTCTATAAATTATTTCATAAATCTAACATGGGCAGTGTCTCAAATGCACTTTTACGACTTGAAGAGTCCTTCGTTGACACCTATAGACCCTCACTAAATAAACAATGAGATGATTACCCTTAAATCACTGACAAATATCTCTAAATACAATTGAGCTATTTAAAAACAAAAGGGATTATGTCACATTAACATATTGCTCAAGGGGTAAACTCACAAGAGAGTGATTGTGTCAATCAGAAGACCAACAAGGAAGAACCATGATGTCACCTGATTAGCATAATTTACAATATATCCTTGTACATTGTACGTATATTTTGTTATAAAAACGCATGTAATGATGCTAACGATCATATCGTTTCATCACTGATGAGTCAATACTATTGACGAAATACTAGTATCGGATTAAAATGATTCTTCAAACGACTATGTGAAGTATGTTATATTTAATCTATATGTGACCTTGCGTTTGAACCAATTCAACTTTTCATGTATGTATATATATATATATATATATCTTGTATCAAGGGTTCGTTGTTAATAGCCAATCGCCTTCAATCGCTCCAAACCTTTATACTGTATAAATCATCGCTTAAAGAGCCACTCCGTGATTTTCATAACGTATTATTTACCTTTGAAACGAACCTAAATGTCATATGTGGTGATATAAAATCAAAACATCTTAACTTTTCATGTCCAAAAGACATACATATGACAAATACTGGTTTTCCATGAAAATCTAAAAACAGCCTTATAAATGCACAGAGGTGTAGATAGCACGTCCAATATACATGGATACTAGTTATTTAACCTAATAAACGCTATCAAGTCCTAACTGCCCTCCTAGATGTTTTAGATAAGTCTCCAAAATTACGTTTGACTATTTGACGCGCGCCACTGTCCGGTTTTCGATCATAATTGCGATGTTCTACCTTCATATTGTCACCGTAAAAAAACCAGTAAGCTTTAAAATGTGTTTTTTTTGGTAACAGTCGATACTTCGCGATCAAATGACACCATTGATTAAGTTTGACATATATGACTGCAACAACTCACGGAGTGGCTCTTTAAGCCGAAAGATCACAACCGATTTTTCCTCGTCTTTTCTAGTTAATAGTACACAACAAACATAACAGATACCATAATGACACGTGTCACAGAAAAAAACACATACAATAATTCTTCTCATGATTTCACAAAATAGTTAATTACAACATCCCTGTGTTCCAGACACTTATACGGCGGTTCGAGTGGAATGTGTGTCAACAGGATCCAGATTCCGAGCGGGTTCACTCCTGATCTCTCCAGTGCTGGTAACATCGCTGGTCTGAAGCGTCTGGAGCAACAGGGACAGGAAGTGGTCGTCTACTACGATGAGGTATGCTCACTTCTTACAATATTCTTCTACTTGACTGAATACGTTATCGTGGTGTGTTGGTTTGGGTGCTTCAGTGAAATGCTCCTGGTAAATGCACCAAAGCTGGTAGTTCAGTCGTTCTAAAAAGCTGCTGTCTATGCCATTTTCGGTCTGTTCCTTCATCCTTTCAATACTTTTTCTCCCTGATCTGTCCACCCTCTATTGGATGATTTTCATCCACGTGTTTAAAGATTCTAATATAGTTGAAAATCCTCACTCACTCCATTATATGCTTGCATTTTTGTCAATCAATCATGCTTTGTTTGTTCTCTTTAATATGGTTCTTTAGCGAAGCAGCCCCTGTGCTCCATTCTTTCCCCACACAAGTTGACCATCATTTCCATGTTAGTCCGTCTCCACAGTTCTAAATTGACGTCAATAACAAGTGGGTCATATTTCTTGGCCTTATCGACAATAAAAAGGATGAAAAATAATAAACGGCCACACGGCTTTAGACATTAACACATTAATAGTCATGATTTTTTCATTAAAACTCGAGGTTGTTAATTTCTGCACTTCAATAGTCTTTTTTAAAAATTTCAGATAGGTAAAAGCTCAACCTGTCTAACCCTGTCGTGTTCACGAACGGACAAGGTCGCGAAAAGTAAACCAGCATTCGTCACAATGACAGAGTACTATAATCCAAGTGAGTTTTCTATCATACCGATTTGGGTTTGAAAATGTTATGGCTTGCTTCACGTGCCTGTTTCTGATTTGCGTTGCAAATACTGAAACGATCATGTCAAAGATGTACATTTATATATCTGAATTACTATTGATGGTATATATAATTACTCTTATTCTGAGTTGCCAACTTCAAATAACTTAATTTCACATTTGTGCTAAATGTTATGTAGGCCTACATGAGCTACATGTGAGAGTTTAAAATAAATCCACATTCAACGGCTTATGATTACTATATAAGTAGTATGATCCATCCAAAAATAAAAAAAATCATTAACCTCTGTTATGATATCTCTATTGTGTCCTTTTATCTGTACATTAATACACCGAATCTTTGAACTTCAGATGACGTGACTATCGCAAATTATCATCCCCGTCAACTGAAGTCGAGTAGTATCTGTGATTTGTGCAGGGAATGTGCAGGCTGTACAAACCAGGTGAGTGGATGCTGTTGATGATTGTAATATTATTGATAATGATGATGATGCTTATCTGTGATGATAAGTTTGATTGTCTAACATACTGATTAATGGATTGATTGGTTGAATGATTGATTGATTGATGGATGTATGTATGGATTGAGTGATGGATTGATGGATTTATGGATGGGTTGATTGGTGTATGTTTCGGTGGATGTCTTAGTGGATCGATGAATGGATGGACAGTTGATTGTTGGATGGATGGACGGATTCTAAGGATTTTATGATCGATAGAAAAGTTCATTGAATGATTGACTAAATGATTGAATAAATGAATGAATGATGGATTGACGGATGGATAGATATCTGAATGGATGGGTTGATGGATCGGTGGATTGATGCATGGATATATTGTCGGATGAATGGATGGATTTATGGACGGATGGTTGGATTGACGGATGGATGGAAGGACTGATTGATGGTTGGATCAATCGACGGCAATTGTATTTTTGAAAGGATAAAGATTTTCTTTCTTATTATATCATTGATGATCGTAGTTTGGTTTTGATTTGATGAGTTAGTGTATTGGTAATAATCATAGCGACAACAAAGAGGATAATGATAACCGTGCTGATGATATAATTGTTTTTGTACTTTTTATGCCATGTAAGTGGTAATTATATTACTGTTTAGGCACTAAGTTTGATGTTGTCAGCGGTATTGGTGATGATGGTTTAAATCTACGAGAATAAACATTCGTCAAGAATGTCATAGCGTCTTCCAACATAATTTCATCAACTTATTTAATCATATTCTAGTAACAGATAATCTTCCTTTTTTCAGAAAAAATAGATGACAAATGCAATCATCTGGCACATTCAACTTTTTGATGAAGAACTTGTCTTCTTTACATAGAATTTTCTACATGTACATGTTTATGTACAGTATGTATATTGAAAGATTCACTAACTCTAGATTTAATATCTCTAAGAAGCCAATGCCAAGTTGATGCCGATACCTCTAGTGCGACTCCAAACTACCATGCAAAGAGCTCGGACAGATGAATGAAAGCTATGAAACTCTGACATTGTTTCTTGTCTACCCATTGTAATAAGAGGGTTGTACCATTCTTATGTTACCCTTGACAATATTGAATAAAATGACAATAAATTGATTTGATTATTTATTTTGTCTTTATAACCAGCCCTTTGGAAATATTGTGATATTAGTTATGAGGGAACCTTTGAAGTTTTGTAAAAAAAACCACAGACTTTTCAGAAGGTACGTGGAGTTTTGGTATGCCGCATTGGATGCACTTTAAATGCCAACTTTTGATAACGGGGAATATAGATGATGAACCCACTTAGCCATGCATTCAGATTACTCTGGGATACTTAAACCTTGGAGGAAATTTTAATTTAAATCAGAATTCGAAAACCATTTGGCATGGTTATTGTTGATAGTAAACGTGTGATGAAGATAACAGAAGGTATGGTAACAATAAAATTTCTCCGAAATCAACGGTGAACTATACCTGAATACCGAATGAGAAGTATGAAAACAAATGCTTTTGCTTAATGTTGATAATGAAACCAAACTTTCTACATATACTAATACGATACATAACTTGAAAGTCTCAATTATCTAACTACTAAATTATTTTACATTTCCCGATCGGTACCTTTCATTGGCCCCCTTATGATGTCTTAAGTATTAAATATGAATATTTAGTACGCACATTATCCTACTCTTTTTCGCCGTTCAATCTATCAATTGTTGCTTTGACAATTAACTATCTTACATTATACACGTTTGGTGTCAAGGAATTCAATATACATGCATTCACTGTAAGACCAATTGTTATGCAAGATAAGATTTAATACAACCATGATGTGTTTTTAAAGAGTCAGCAGAAATCTCGCTGTTAACAAGTCGAGCCATGCAACGTTTTCATATATAAAAAGCAAACATTATGACTTTATGAAACATTTGCCGATGCATAAGACTGTATATATATATATATATATATATATATATATATATATATATATATATATATATATATATATATATATATATATAACAAAAAGTATCAATTCATTTAGCAAAGAACATATATCACCAAAGTTGATCAAATTAAAAAAAAATAGAATATATGAAATGACATGACTTACTTATTAGCGACTTGCAGCCTTTCAGAGTATACGCTGAGGTAGCCAATGGGTCAAAGGGAAGTAACTCTTAACTAACTCGAGGACAACATTCACTCAAACACGTCACATGGTTTTGGTTTATTCAAGCTTTTAGTCTGGGAGCATGTAATGGCTTGAAAGTCGGTAAAATAAACGTGTTCTTCATATTGAATTTAATAAATTATCATCCAACAAAATCAATACAAGTGATCTATAGTTGAACGTCTTTATTAAACAATAAAATACAAGGTATGTGCTTGTTTCATTGTGTAATAAATCTATACACAATAGTAAAGTTTCACTAAAAACACAACCTATCTTTCGAAAAAAAACCGAAATATATATGTCGCATTTAACCAAGACAAGAGCACCAAGAACAATTTGCATCATAGACATAATTGATTTAATGTAAATTGCACCCGGTATCCGCCTTTGCACTGTCCCCATGGAGACCACTTTTTTAAATATTTGATAGTTGAACAAAACCCTGTTACCCCCTTAAAGAGATTTTGAGGAACCCAACCATAAACTTCTTACTTTCAAACCTATATTTCAGATTCAACAATTTTGTATTCAAACCGTCGTCCCTGTCTTTATCTTTATCATTCCACCATAATCGTAATGTTCGTAACATTAAAGAGACACAGCGTATGTTAGTGTTTCTAATAAATATTTCTTGAAAAACGACTAAAAATTATATCAATCTGTAGATAATTGTTTCATCTACAACATGATATGTGAGAAATAGTATAAATACCACGACATGTCGATGCTATTTCCTCTCAACTATGTGGTGCTTTTGTCAACCTTTTTGTGCAATGGTAATGTGAGATGCATATTGAAACAACACTTTTTAATTATGATTAAAATAAAATTGTTTAAAATGAAAACGTAACTTGTAATATGGATAGTAGTAGATTGTAGAACGTAAATTCATATACTTTACATACGTAAGTTAAAAGTATATAAATTGCCGTGAAATGTAAAACAAATTACGTTAATTGTATCACACGTGCACAGTTTACAGCTGTGAGGTCGGTTGCCTTGGTGTTCTGATGATAATTAATTAACATTTGACAAAATTAATAAATAAACAAATTAAAATTGCTAAAAAGAAAAGTGTAGCTTGTAATAAGGATAGTAATGTATTGTAGAATAAAAACATATATTTTACATACTTAAAATTTAAAAAAATGCCGTAAATTGTGGTTAAAAAATTAGTTAATTGTAAGAGAGGTGCACAGGGTTAGCTTTTCAGTAGGAGTGTCTGGAATGTTGTGAAGAACACTGCGGGACAGTCACGATAAATAGGTGTTATCGACGACACCTCAGTCTTTCCCACACTGAACAAACAGCAGTTGACGCAGAAATATTAAGTGTTCATGACTGCGAATGCTCAGCGAAATACGTATACGTAATACCTGCACCGGTGTAGTTATTGTAATATACTACATGGTTAGAGGCGGGCGTGCATAAGATGATAACGAGGTACTCGAAATCCTGAATTCTGGGCATTGGCTAGGTTAACTTCATATATTATCATAAAATGTTTGATAAAATCATTGATAAAATTCGAAAGCAATGACTAGAATATATTCTAAAAACAAAAAACAGGTTGAAAATGAACCTTTGTATATAAGATCATAGGCAACCAGTCTCACACAAATGTGATCATGAGGTTAGTAAACATGATGTTGCTACTCACGTAGCATTAACAATGGCAAGGGACGTAATTCATGACCATTTATGCATACCACTATAAAAAATACAGCAGATGCGACGTCAACATGATTTGAATATCATGTATAGCACAGTTTGGTCGTATATCATTTGATAAAATATCGGATTTTTTTAGTTTCCTCAGCTCCACATCCTCTGTTCGCATTTTATTTACAGATTGTAAACTTAGGATTGTAGTTAGTAACGCGCATTTATCTATAGCTGCATACCGAAAGTTTGTTCACTTACCACTGAATCGTAGTGCAAATATCATGTAATTTGGGTTTCGTTTCAACGTCAATAGTATAACTTCAGCAAGACTGTCCATGTGTGAAATAGCCATTCTTGAACACATTTTTGGATCATCTGGTCTCTCGTGCACAAATTCGAATTTTTGCATATTGATATAGACAGCAGGGGTCACATTTTCGAAATTTCAATATCATTAAATGTCAAATAAAATGTTCCATATCCACTCTCTGAGATTTTAACCAACATAATCACATTGACTTTGTGCTTAGGAACGAAGGTGACAAAGTTTTAAAAAAGATTGTAACTTATAAAGGATTTTATTGAGAAAAATATAAATTAGTGTTTTCGGAATTTTGACCCCTGGTCACTTCAATGACCTGCCAAAACTGTTACGGGTAATTGTGGTGTACGATAAACATTTGCCTTAAAGAAGAAAGGATGTGCATATGTGTATTGAAAATTCAATATTATATTTCTTTTTCGCAACGCTGCGATACCTCAAAGGCATCTCAAATTACATGATATTTGCACTAGTATACTCAGGTATGTGAACAAACTTTTTGCACGCAGCTGTACATTTGTATAAGAAAGTTGCGACATCAAAGTTAAGGACAGAAAATAAGCAACGCTGTTGTAAAATGACAAGATACACTTCATGTCCAGTTATTTGGTAGGCAGAAATGTATTCCTCATCTAGAACTTATATATATCGCTTGTGTGTTATGTCCTTCGAGAAGCAGACAGAGTATTTTATACAATGCCCTTCCATCGCCAACCTTGCAGGCTGAAAATACCGGATGAGAAGTTAAAGTTAAAGATGTTTTACTGAAATGCGACTTACAATAGCAAGTTTAAAGTTCATTGATAAATAAAACGTTCGCTAATGTATAGTTAAATCTTAATTAAATCTTAAACAATCAACATACAATTATCCGTATAAAATGTGTTACATCCAAAGAGGATTATCTGTTTTGGTAAGAATTTATGTGTCACGTTTATAGTCTTTGTTTGGGACACATGAAAGATAAAAAATGAATTAAAAAAATGTCATTACAGCGCGACACATTATCTGTGGACATCACATGGACTGAAGAGAGAACACATAGAAATGCAAAATATCGGGATTATATCACCCAGTGCGAATTTAGAGTTGATGTTGCATTAGCGAAGAAATCTTTTCAAATTGTTCCGCCACGATTAGTAACGATAAAATATCATCACTGATCAAAGTGAAAAGATAAGATGTCGTCACTAAAGCATGATAAGTTTTGACAGCAACAAATAACAGCCTTTCATTTCCCATAAAGAATAATATAGTAAATAAGAAACCAATTGTCGAAAATTTCATGTGTTTTTTAATATCACAGAAATATTTTAAACATGTTCTTTTCATCATGATTTGTAAGAAGCCGATGCAGCCTATTAAAGTCCTAGCTAAAATAGAGTCCCTTATAAAAAAAAACAACCACTGATTTTAGCAATATTGGTTACACTTCATATTTATCAAACAAACGTTAACCAAGGTCAGAAACATTTGTCTTTGTAATTAGCGTCCAATATAACAATATACATATTACAGTCGGCTTTAAGAGACTCTAGAAGAGGTCGGTTCACACCATATATAAAATTATGGCATGTTTTTCGTGGCTCACGATCCTGAATAAAATATCCTAATGCTAAATTTATTGTTCCACTGCACGAAATGGTCGACGACTGGTTGGGGAAATATAAGTATTGGCTAATTAGATGTTAGATAAAAGTGGCAAATCTCCGTGACACCGTGATTAACCTTTTCATTTTTGCCTTTCCCGTGATAAACAGCTTGGACGAGCCTCTGCGGACAAAAAAGAACTTTTTGCAACGGTAAATGTGTCTTTTTCATATGCCTTTTAACTTCATATAAGCTTTTGAAAAGGTTTTAAGACTAGGTGAAACGTAGGAATCAGATTATCTTGGTTCATCCAACGGCATATGTTTCAAATAAGTTAGTGTTATTTTCGCGTTCCTGTGTTTTGAAATTTAGATCAGCAATCCATTTGTCCATTTATTGTGTGCATAGAGCATTGGAATTATATGATTTTTGTCATTTACCGCGTATATCACGCATCGGCGGAGGTCAATGACTTTGAATCCACATTTACATCTATATTTTGTAAGCAAGTATAGAAAACTACGTCTATACACAAATACTAAAAAACGAAATGAGAAAAAAACTTGATTTAAGCATTCATTTTATCAAATATTTCAAATGTTATGTTTTGTCACATCATCCTTCTTTTAAAATATATTTGATAACTGTCCTACTGGTGTCTTGGTTGCAGTCCCTTCGCTTCGCGAACTCACTTATTTTGTTCTCGTTTTTTTCAATACTATTGAACTCCTTGTGCAATTACTCGAGATTTTTCTCAGTCATGTTTACCTCCGCCGGTGAAGCCGAACGTCGATAGTGTCGTGGCGCGGTCCGTTCGTTCTTCCCGATAAGGGTACATGTACCTGTCTAGCGGAATCAAAAACATCTTTTTTTATTGTTCTCTCTGAAACTTTCACATGTTTGGATATATGTCAGCGATGCGAATATCTTCTTTTCACTATTTTTCGAATTATGCCTCGTGACTCACAGTGGTCGACTTTTGAATACAGTACCTGTCTTGCGAAATCCCACAGTTTTGATCAATATTCATGAAACTTTACACATGCATTTTGCATGTTGAGTATACATCAATGATGGGCGCATCGAGTTGTGGCCCTTCACTTAGAGGTTATGAACCAAGATTTTTGGATTTCCTATACTTACTGATAACAATGAAATCAATCCCATATGTTTAAACGTTCTCCTTCAAGGTTACGGGTAAAGGTCAAGGTCATTCATGTAGACAAACCTTTTATCTACGCATCTTCCCGCGCATGGCTTTAAATTACACCAGTCTCTATCACTTGCTGATTTAAACCTTGCTACCAACAAGACAAGACATATTTTGACGGTTATGATGTTTTTTTACCCGTGTTATAAAAATAGCGGTAAATGTTTTACAAAGTTTCTTGTGCTTCTCTAGAATGTAAAAAAGCATTAAAGGAACATCAGACAGTTAAATGTGCTCTCGGACGTTCTTGTTCACTTATTTGCCTACAATTACAAGGCATGCTCTATGCATAGGTCAGTTTTCAATATGTTTGTTGGTATCATTATTTGTAATTATTCACAAATCATTCTTTAATTATCTCAGTCTCTGAATTGTTCATCTATGGTCTTCGCAGTCACATTCATTTTGAGCATTTTGGTCCTATAAGGCAAAACTCGAAACGTTTACTCTGCAAAACAATTGTGTACCCGGTGAACAGATTGCCACGATTGATGTGAAAGGTAAATTCAAGCGCCAACATGGCAAACACTGATTGCAGGGGGACGTATTCTGCAAACGTACAAGGGTTAATCTTTGACAAAAAATCAACATACGAGTAAAAGTTACCTGGCCAAGCCAAGGATGACGATGATTTCAATGCGCCCAAATACAAAATAAACATGTATCCTAATTACTTATGACTGCATGAGGAATGAACGGTAACACTTCGTTCTGACTACAACATAGTCTTAAAAGTCAAAACATATGTACTCAATAGTCCCGTCCAATACACATTCCCCATACGCCCGATTGTGTCAACAGGTATGATTTCGTACTGAAGACTAAATGTCCCCAATTTCTGGTATCACTACATTCCATTCTCCAGCTAGACTTAATTACATTGCTTATATGCATAGGCACCGAACAAGGGTAACCTACATGTATTTGTAACCACAAACAGACGTTATTAATAGGATCCATCGTAAAAATATTCTAATTGTATGGTAAGATTGGTATTATTTATTACGTTTAGGTAAAACTAAGGTATTAAGGAAGAAGACATTTTTATTCAAATATTTCAATTTACGGGCTTAGATTAAATGATGTTACAATGATAGCCATAATATTTGCATTTCTTGGTTTAAATTAAAAAAGATTAGAAACATTCTGATACATATATAAATAAATTAACTACATTGCTGTTTTTATGAGAGCACAAAATCAACATTTCATATCATAAATCACAGATTGTAACATATCTAAACAGACAAACACACGAATTCACTTTGAGGCAATATATCCATACTTACTTCAAACAATGTGAAATAGTGTCTTTATCGTAAAATGAAAGTCTTTGGAATTTTATGAAGTTTACATCGAAACTCCTCTACACAAATATTAACGTAATCAAAGAGCTATACCATGTTAACAGGGCTGACTGTGTGTTATTGACACGGGTAATCAATTCGGTGACAATCTAATACAAAGCCGTGCAGTACATCTTGGCTCCTCAATCACTCAGCTTGACATCTTAACGTACATCCTCCTATGTCCCTTGTTGTCATCCCGTATTGTCAACCCATGTTGTCAACCAGTCTTGCTACTCCTTACCTCACAAACAGGTCGGCAACGAGTGTAGACTAGAGGAGTCTAGAGTAGGATTAACTTGTTTATATTGCTACAGCGCAGTGTGTACTAGACTAGAGGAAATTTGAAACAGAAGGGGTATTAGCAAGCCGCCCCGGCTTACACCTTCACATACAAAATGGGCACGTTTACAGTTTGTACAGAATGTTTTACAAGGTGAGTGGAAAAGAGTATAGATGGTCATTCCATTCTAATTAAATGATTTGAGATACTAAAAGATAACGGCAACTTTAAGGCATATCGGCAACTATTTTATTGTAATATGTGAACAATGTTTTAGAGAAACGCTAAACGTGTTCATTTTGGTCAAATCTTTCAATGTTTTACATTAATCATCTTTTAAAACCTACTGTCGTAAAATGTGCAAGTAAAATACTAAATTAAGAATTCAGTTACAGTATTACTTATAAGCTTTTTTGTAAATGTGTAGATAATACAATATTATTATATTATATGATATGATTTTATGATATTCTTTTTATACCTTTTTATATACCACCAAATTTTAAAGACCTGACTAACAAAAGGATGGAGATTTAGGAGCAATCGACACCTATAATAGAGCAATAGTCATTATGAAATCCACAGCTACAGCAAAATGAATATCACACACAATATTTATATCAATTCACATTATGATTATCTATTTGAAAAATGCTTATGTCTCTCCATTAAGCTTACTGTTTTCAGAATTCAATGTTTTAATGACAAAAGTCTATAATTTCCTTCATCGTCATACCTCCATCTTTATCGGATGTCTCCTTGGTACCAATAGTAATTTTGAGGGGACTGTAATGAGATGTAGCCTACTCCTCAATTAAATAATTTATCATCTAAGACTGGCTTCCACAGTAGAAATCTGATATCCACAAGCCAGAAAGTGATATCTAAAAGCCATGTATTTATTGTTGATAATGCAAAAATCAAATCGTCATTATGCTTTTGTATCATCAGTTTAACATTATTATGCTTTAGCAACACTGAGAACACTGATAACAATGATATGACGTCACAAAATAGTGCTGAGGACGTCACAACTTTATGACCTCATTATTCAATATGCCTACTGGTTGTTTCATGGTTGAAGATTAATATTATTACTGAAAACTGATGAAGAAAATTTTTCATGAGAAAAAAATCCCTCGGATATTTATAACTTTAATTACATCATTGTTATATATTACTAATCTGAAGACACTTGGGTGAGGTTTGTTACCGGTAAGACAAATTCAAACGTCGTTTTATCATTTTTATCATATTTGCCTTGTTTGAAAGCTTGTTTTCTTTGATTCTCGCTGACACATTCTCCAATAAAAAGATTACGAAAGCTCGCCACGCCTTCAACGTAAAACTGGCCTTCAGGCTTCTTGAAAATAGTCGATTTGCGCATGTCTGTGTCACATTTCGGCTTCGGTCGTGACACGTGATGTCATAAACATCATGCCATTAATCTCCCAACTCCGCGTCAAATCACCCAACCGCGACACAAGACCACAATAGACTTAAAGTTGCACTCATAAGTTGTTTGAGTCAATCATGAAAAAACGTCTTAACGGTTATTATTTTATCGATGAATATTGACAGTATCAGTTCACTGCTTATCAGTTCAAGGAAGTATTATTATAAGCGTCATCCAAGAACTGTCGCAAATGCCGGAGGCAACGTAATTCATATTGGTATATAAAGCAATACAATATATATTTCCTGATAGATCAATCAGGGAACTGTTGGAGTGTCTCTTTAACGGGACAGTGCTGTCGTCCTTGATTTGACATAGAAATCGAGGCATACCCCTGTTTGTACAATAATGCTTATAATGCATGTAATAAATGTCATAAATCTCTCAATGAGAATCAAATCCCTCGGCCAGATGACAAGAGCACTCAATCATTTCAGACACACGTGTAGCCTAGGACTAACACATATTGTTGTCAAGAATATAGACTATACTGTATGACTGCCAATGTCATACTATGTCTACGCCTCGAGCGCCAGGGTTTTTTTCTCCCGGACAAGAACAGAGAGTATAGAAATATAGAAACATGCCTTGCGCACTAATATAATGTTATTCATTATCTTACGTCATTGTATTTAGTAAAATATCCAGACTTTTTCTCTCATCCATTGGATGGTTACAGTTTAGACCACAGCGTCAAAGACTAAACATGACGTCATAGCAGTGATAATGATGTCAGTTAACAGGACAAGTGACACTTTGCCCTTGGGTATCGTTGAAATATGAACAATGATAGATAGTCATAGATGTTGGATTAGAAATTATACAATAAAACTATGATTTATCAGTGAAATAAACTACAATAAAGCTACAGTGACCACTTCTCATATTTTCAATGTGAAAAGTGGCGGTATGTGACATCATCACTGGTCAGAGGCCAGAATCCTTTCAACTACATTGTATGTAAAGAAATTGTATAATAGATACAATAATTAATGGGGTGTTGAAATACTAGGTTTATTCCATTGCGTGAAAAGGGTAAAGTTGAAATGCATCAATAGCGATTCGTAACTCATTTTAGCAGTAAAGAGTAAGTATACCCTTTTTTAAAAACCATAAAACCAAATTGTACATGGTTATCAAAGAAAATGACGTTTATGGAAGAAAGGTATGTTAATATGAAACAGGGATTGGCGACCTTAAGAATTCGATGAGAGAAACCATTCTCATCTTTTCTATTTGTAATGAGCTAAGAAAAAATAGTTATTCATGGATGTTGTATCCTGTGTTTGGTCCTCTTTGCTTAATCTGAACTTACATACAATCACCTTTTGGTTTTCGAAATGTAAAAATGGTAATTAAAAGAGATAAGACATACACGTTAACAACATTTTCATTCATTCAGTGTTATGAGCTATGACCTTACAAAATCATCAGTCAGACCACATTTCAAGGGCACAGCTTGTAAGCGAAAGGGGAACCTAAAGAAAAGAGTACAGGTTTATCAAAGGACCTAATTCGATGATAAATCTTTACTTGAAACAAGTTTTAAAATTTCAATTTGACAAATGTGTATCAAGTAACGAATTAAAGCATCATAAAGTGACAAAATGTCTATCTTAAGAACGAAGATCGTCAAAGAATATAAGAAATGCTCAATGAAGCCCCTCTACTCCATCTAAGGAAGTACTCATCTTTTTCTTTAACAAAATGTCATTTTGGGCTGATTTTGTCTTTTTTATGCTAACGACTCTACAAAGTTAACACAGAGGACGTGTTAAACTCTTGACGGAGCGACTTTGAGTTTATTTCCGGTCCTACCGAAAAATGTGTATAATTTATCTATCTGCACCTTGTCACCATGTGGTTTGTTGTAAAAACTAGTTTTTGCCTATCTATATCTGTATAACTATGGTTATGGTTATTATAAGTAGATATAGTTGTTCACGTTAGATGATGTCTCGTTGTAACGCCTTTCTCTCTCTCTCTCTCTCTCTCTCTCTCTCTCTCTCTCTCTCTCTCTCTCTCTCTCTCTCTCTCTCTCTCTCTCTCTCTCTCTCTCTCTCTCTCTCGCCCTCTGTCTCCTAATTTCATTCACTCTATCTCTGTCCGTATCTCCTACTCTGATCGTATCTCTTTCTAGCCATCTCTTTGTATCTTCCCCTTGATATTATCTCTTTCTAGATATCTCTTCCCCTTCCCCTTTCCAGGTCTTCTTTTTTTAATTTCTCTGTCGTGGCTCAGTCTTTATTTCTTCCTAGTTTCTTAAATTGGCTTTTGTCATGGATCTGACCGTCGCTCTCTGCCTATTCCATCTCTTCTAACTAGTTCAAGTTTTTCTAACTTATGATCACCAATTATTCAATCCGAATATCATGTAATAGCTTGTTTATAATCAGATATATACGTCATTTATACAATGTCATCACTACAGGTCTAAATCTGAAAAACCCCCATTAGTAAATGTATTTCGTTCAATGTGCTATTGTACTGAATGACACCTAGAGGCATCGTCGCCAGGACGCTGTAACGTATGTGTAAGTTATGTACTGTTTCACAGCATCCCGTCTATAGAGTTGTTTACGTTGGTTGGTCCCCTTCACTTGACATTTAAACAGCACGTTTCAACCCGCTATCACAGATGTACAAAATAGACCACACTCACAGTGCCACGTCAAACTTCCTTATCTTTCTCTGAAGAGTAACATGTAGGGAATTCAAATTGACTTGTAATTCGAAAATTCTCGTTTGACCTTAAGGCATTATTTACCTGAGAAATTGCCTTTTAACCTGGAGCGTAAATCTTGAATTACTTTGTTCACTTTTTATAACTATCTCTAACTTCCGTGTTAGAAATGTATTTATAATGCTGTTTTCACCAAATGTATTATTGTATATTAAGAAATTGTATCGAAGAGGTTTTTACAGATATTCGCTCAGAACATATTAGTTACCAGTTTATCAACTAAGAATGCCTTCGATTTGGTATGTCTTTTAATAATGTACATTTTTACAAAGATGACAGATCATGGGTAAATTAAACAAGAAAAGAACTTACGGGGAAATATTGGTATTGATATTCAATGAACGATTTCAAAAACTTAAAACACATTAGTATGTTGTCATAGAGATACAAAAACGTATATATATTATGCATAACATTTATCCCAATTTGATACTAACTACATTCTAACTTCTGAAACAGTAAGCAATCATTTCGAATGTTCTATTTACTGTTTGAATGTTTACCTTTCTTTTTTTGTTGTTGGAGTAATTTAGATGGAGTATCTAAAGGTGATTTGTGTAAATGAGTTACAGTGGTTTCAAGCCAACGATCTATGTGTGTAAGCCCTGAGAAAACTTGGATTTTTCTCATTTAAGTTTGGAACGTTCTTGCTATCACAAATAAATCCAATTCTTTCCAAACCAAGGAGCCTACCGTTTCATCTTTGTGTTTGCAGTGAAAAAATGTTTTAAAATGTAATTGTTTCTACTTAAAAGATCTTCTCTCCCAGAGTAAACAAGAGATCGCACTTTGACTGAAGAATGTCTGAGTGGAAATGTTCTTGTTTGAGTACTACACCTGCTTTCACCTGTACTCTAATCAGTGACTTATGGGGATCACCTGTGGGTACTGCATGTCATTCGACAGAGTCAATTTCAATTGTTTTCAATTATACAGGTCCACCATGCTGCTTGTGTACTTGGCTGTCGTTTGTCTCGCGTTTGAGCAACAACTTATGTAAGTTTTTTTCATATTTTTAAAAAATGTTCATGAAAATTTATCGAGATATAACGCTGTTCTGAAAAAGATCATAATATTATATCAACTGGATTTAATAAATTTGAAATTGAGATAGTTAGAATTAAACATAAATTTATTTTTTTTCAAATTGTGAAACAAAATTTTTTTAAAATTCATATTACAGACAAATTAATTGTAAATGGTTCATACATGTAAATTGCTTATATATAAGCTTTTATCTATTTAACTCTTTGAAACTAAAAAGTTGAACTTTTTACTTTCAAAGAAGTAAATATGATCATGATAACATTGCAATTCGGAAATCACTTAATTAGCCGTTTCCACCTTTAAAATTTTTTATTTCATGCAACAATTGCCCACTTATCATTAAAAACCCTTCCTTGATATTTCAGTGGTGGTATAGACCTCCCGCGACCACCCTCCGGACCCATTCCATCACTACCACCGTGAGACATTTATGAGATACCTAATATAATCCAAGTACAAATGTTCAAGAACAGTCTTAACTATTGTTTCATATCAGTTGAGCTATAAGATTTTCGAATTATCAAGGTTCTTTCATAAAGGAAAATAATTCGTATTCGTGACAAATGACTTGTAAATAGTTCATATCTAGTATTTTTTTATCGGTATTCTTATAGTGTAAATAACATCATTTTTATGCACTGAAATAATAATTTGAGCAAATACATGTTACAAGCGTAATCTTTATAATGTTCGATTCTACCTGTTGGCAAATTATTCAGTGCTTGAGTTATCACGTTTTAAAATATATTCCTCGCTCAGGGCTGATATACAACCACCACCGCCCGGCCCCATGCCACCGATGCCACCATTTCCACCGGGAAAACCAGTTATCTCACCATCCCGGGACAAGTAAGTACTTATCGCGCATATCGACTAAGCAATAGCTTAAAATATATTATATTATAAAATAATATTTATTCAATAAGTCAAGGATCAAATTTTTAAAAATCTGTTGTCATTAAACGTCTGCAAGCATTGAAGTGGTAAAGATGGTACGACACCTGTCGCCGAGGTTTCCCGGAAGTAAATATTCGGAACGGTTTAGTTTGATCTTTAACTCCAAACAATAGTGTTTGAATGATGTGACTCAAGCGTACCGCAATCAAAACATCAGGACACGCATATTGAGTGGATTCAGCCAGGCCGGATTATTGTGATGGCTTTATTTGCACAACAAACAACGTGCATATCGGCGTACACACTTGTGATCGCTCTAATTAGTGACTCGTCATTAATGAACGAACATTACTGTGAGTAATAAAATGTGTCAACCAAATTATTTATCTGTTATTGGTTTTCTTCACGTTCATAACCATAATATTTCGCGATGTTTTATTAATCGCGCATTATGGCTTTGCGCAAAAAGAGCGAAAATTAAACCCCCGCGAATTGTTATGATTTTACAGTATACAGTTATCAGCAATCGCTGACGTCATGACGTTTAGAGGAATAAATGGTACGTGATTTCATAGACTGTCATGAAAGCTAACCAAGAACAGGGAGGACAATTGCGTCTGGCCGGGAAGACATGTTATTTCCTTAAGAACATTACTGCAAAACATAATTCACCTGTTGGAAAGACAGGGGGAGGGGCTGGGGTCGAGGTGAACCCCGCACGTTCATCACATTTTCGGTCGGGTTTTAGAAAATCTTAATAGGAAAATGTCGGGCGTTTTCGGACCCATCACTCCTCCCAGAAAAGCACTGTTATTTAATATTTTGAATAAGCCTAGAATTTTCTTCACTTTGATGAATGGAATTTTTGTGACGTTACCACAAGGCTTTCATTGCAGTTCATATACCTAAACATCAAGCTCTCTTGACCACTTTATCTTTAGGTATCTTGTGTTTTATACTTTTTGATGGCAGATGCAGCATATTTCATCCTTGACCAATCACTGAAACAGAAAATAAACACCATATCACTCTACCTCAATACCTTCAATCCGTTCACGAACTGCATATAAAAGCTCATGGGGGTCACTTCAATGTATATCATCCATTGTTAAGGTTTTTACTCTATGTTTTAGTCCCAAGTCCGGCGGATCCTACTTTATCACGTTTGCCCGTGACGTCCACCGTGGGATGCCCTTCAACGTCAGTGTCGACATTCTCAACACCTCGGTGCCCGTTAACGTTCAGGTTGAGTTACAGAGGACCTGGTACAACCTCACTAACCTCATCAGGCAGACAGTCGCTGGCGCTCAGGGCATATTTGTACAAGGTAATTCTTCTAGTAGAATGGAAAAGCCATAGTCTTATTCAAATGTGTGCACTTTTTCATTTTGTAAATACTGATTATTTTCATGCATGGCAACATCATCAATGATAACGATAAATCGTTTGAAATTTAATTATTTTCAGGTCAAACTGGTACCTTGCAGATAAACGTGAGTTAATTTTTTTTAATGCCTAAGATCATTTCAAATTGATAAGAATTAATCATGATACTTGTATAGCAAATTCGAAATATCTTGGGCAAATTGACCGTGTATCGGATAGTGTTCAAATATTCAGGAAGACAGCAATATCCAATATTCACCAGAAGAAAATCATTTTCAGCAAACCGTACTTAAAAATAAACCGATTTGCATTTACAAATGTGTTTGCAGACAAACCTGGAATTGTATTGCTGTATATAAAGTCGCCCGAACTTTGGACAGTTTTGAATTCATTTCGAACTATACAGCATGAATCCAAGGTTTAATATTTTCATTTAAAGGATTCCTATTTTATGAAGAATGCTCATATATTTCAAAATTAAATATCTTTAGGTGGTAAGCAGGTAAATAAAGAAATATTACAGACCCATGAAATTCATCAATATTCATCTGAGCGTTTATATTTCAGACACCAAACCAGCTTGAATCCGGGAGATACGTTGTCCACGTTCGGGGCAGTAATGGATTAAACTTTGAGAGAGAAAAGGATGTTACCTTCACTTATAAGACGATTTCTATTATGGTACAAACTGACAAGGCTATGTACAAGCCCGGACAGAAAGGTACAACGCCTCTTGACAACTCTTTGTGATATAATAATTAGACCATAAAATAGCATATCTATCCTTTGAAGTACTCCTTTGCAACCTGATGTGACATCAATTTTGATATAATGATTACATCATAAATATCATCTTTATCCTTTGAAGCAAGCCGTTATAACGTTAATATGCCCCATGTTTGTGAACAATACATTAAGAACTTTTAAAATGATATGCATGTATGGAATATGTAATTATCATCAAAACAGGGAAAAACGTTTTCTTGTAATCAATCGTTATGCTATAGATGCTATATGACATGTTTGGGCTCTCTGACACTCAGAATAGTTATCCTGAATATGATAACATCAGAGTCACAATTTGAAGGCTTGAATGACGAGATATTTGTAAAGTTTACTTTTCATATTCTATATTTTCTTAACAACAAACTCTCTTAGCGCTAAGGCAGTTGTATAGTACTACAGTTCAACATTGGCTTAAGTACTTTGAGTAAATTGATACGATATATGTTTTGTTTGAAAAACTCTTAAATGAAAAATATGCAAGATTCAAAATTTAGGATGATAGAGCCATCAATTTAAACAAGATGTAAATCTATGCAACCGCACCTTACTACTTTCTCCATCTAAGGATATTTCCCCAATAACTGGGGCCACACATTTAGCTCTATAAAAAGAGTAATTACCTCAATTGCCTTATTGGTGATGACATTAAATGGATATTGTGCATTCAAAGCTTTATCTATTACCTCAATTACTGAATGTCTTGTGATATTTTTTCAGTGCGTTTCAGGATTTTGGGTATCTATCCAAATCTGCAAACGTACGGAGGAAGTTTCGTCGTTTCAATAACTGTAAGTATTAAATAAGACAGGGCACATGAAACTTTTCGGATTGTTTATTTCCACGATAAGACTGTACACATGTAGTCCAAACGATCGTTATGTTATAACAATATACGTTTTACTTGTATAGCATTTAAAACGTTTGGAGAATATGTGTGTGCTGAAAATGTAGTGGAATACACAAATGATACATTGCGTGTAAGTGTTAAAAATTGCCAGACACAATTTTAGTTATTATCATATTTCAAAACATGAATTAACGGTAATATATTATCTCTGTGTAGAACACCTATTTAAAAACGTGTTAAATGGATTGACAACTGTTTTATTGCAAGAGTTTGACAAATTGGCTAGAAGAAGTTCAGAAACCAGGGCTTAGATTTTCGAAGTTCTCTAAGAACCATCTATTAATAATGGCTTACAAACTTTAGCACTCAGGAAGCTTCGAAAATCTAGATCCATGATCAGAAGTATTGTCACCCCATCATCTAAAAGTCTAAAAAAGGCAGTAGCTCACTTTTTTATAGATAAAGGGATCACATAAAAACGAAAAAACTGTTTCTAATTGCGAGACCCTGTTTATTAATGAAAAGGAACAGTTTTATTACGAACATACCGTGCTCGGTTAAGGTATGCAAATCCATTTTGAGTCACAAATGAACGCCATTAGCTTTTTCTTGATATTTCATTAGTTCGTCTACGACAGCAGATGATCAGGTTAGGTCGTGACATATTTTGACCTTCTGAAGATAAATCGTTTGGCTTAAGCTAATGTTTATCTGCGATGTTACTGCCCTTTTAAAGACTTTGACTATGGTTGTATCATTACTGGTTGTGTCTCCAGGACCCCAACTGGAACAAGATCAAGCACTGGAGCAGTATCAGGACTTCTGCTGGAGTGGTTACTGGAGAGTTCCAACTGGCTGACCAGACGGTCTTCGGGGAGTGGAGGATTTCAGTTCAAGCAGAGGTCAGTACCAGCACCTTGATTTGATTTGAAACCTCAATGATACATGCTAGTGACAGGTATATTATATCTACAAGATAACAAACACCTGCCCTGCGTTCAGAAGCAACAAATTGTTCATGATGTTCGTGAGCGCTCGCACCATAAATCAATGTATGCATGATAGTCGCCTCGAGCAATGTGATACAAACTCGTGCAGTCATCCCTGTTTACGATTGGGTCATACTTATTTTGAAAATAGGCTTGACCTTTCAAGTTTCCTTAATTAATGTCATTTTGATTTTAAGTATCATTTGTGCTGTCCCATCGCACTCCTGTGATACTAAACATATTTGAATATTGAATTATTGACATGAGTTTCTTACAGAATTAACTCAACTCATATTAGATAAGAAATCATTTTTATTTGATTTTGATTTATTTTGTCTTTGGCGATGGAATACTGAAAGGCATACGTTTATAGCAAACCTAGTTGTATAAATCATTTGACTAGCGTATCGGCAGTATGACTAAAGTCTTTCAATTATGGTGTTTTATAATTTCGAATCATTGCAGAAACTCAAGCTTCTTCAAATATAACGAATTAACAACTTTAAGAATCACATGTTTCTCCCGAGAGAGTTCCCAAGTCATTTCCTACGTTGGAAGATGACTTGAACAACCGTTTCGAAAGAGAATGCCTATTATCCAGTGAACATAATATCTATGACATTCACATATATGGCCCTAGCCTGTCGTATACATAGCTCATTAAGAAATAATAAATGTCAGGCTGTATACAGTTTAACATATTTCAGTTGAAGCGTGACAATTTCTGACATAACCAAGAAATATTCATATTTCACCTTTAAAGAGCCACTTCGTGAGTTGTTGGAGTCATATATGCAAAACTTAATCAATGGTGTCATTTGATCGCGGGAATATCGATTGTTACCATATAGACACATTTGAAAGCTTATTGTTTTTTTTATAGTGACAATAAGAAGGTAGAACGTCGCAATTATGATCGAAAACCGGACACTGGCGCGCGTCAAATAGTCAAACGTAATTTTGGAGACTTATCCAAAACAGCCAGGAGGGCAGTTAGGAGTTGATAGTGTTTATAAGGTTATATAACTAGTATCCATGTATATTGGACGTGATATCTACACCTCTCTGCATTTATAAGGCTGTTTTTAGATTTTCATGGGAAACCAGTATTTATCATATATATGTCTTTTGGACATGAACAGTTAAGATGTTTTGATTTTATATCCCCACATTCGACATTTAGGTTCTTATTAGAGGTAAATAATATGTTATGAAAATCACGGAGTGGCTCTTTAACCTTAGCGCTGACCTAAACTACGACACAGTATAAATTTAGCCGATGTTACTCAATACGGAAGAGATAAACTTAGCATATACCATCTTGTTTACTGTTGTTTACCGGATATGGGATGATTGGTTGTTGCGTTATCCTATCAGCAGATGCTGATGTCTGATTTTCTATTTTCATCAGGATTCCGGATTTACCTTGTTGTAAGGGTGTAGGCTTGCCACATTCCTTAACCTGTTTTCAACTAAGCCATCTCTATGCATCACGGAGTTGAAATAAACGAAATTGGCATTATATTCCAAATGACTTAAACATACACGTACTAGTTTATTAACGCTTGAGGGTGCTTGTAGATACATATCATCACGAAATATATACTCATATTTACACCTCATTGCAGGCAACACGGAAAATAAACTTTCATTTTTTGAAGAGTAATTGAATTCATATTTTATTTTCTGTCACTAAAGTGATTCAGTAAACGTAATAGTGACACAGAGTTTTCTACATGTGTGTTGCTTGGATTAAAGCTGAGCTGAGTCGAGTTCAAACTATCAAACTTGCATCCTCATCTCTTAGATGTCAAAATAATTGTATTGACCTATTTCCAATTATGATTAGAAAAAGCCAGAGTCGACATTCTACGTCCCTTTAAATGCATGCTAGTCATAAGCCCTACTCAACACTACCAAGTCATATGTGTCTCCTTGTTTGCTGTAAATACGTTTCTATAAATACGTTTGGGTCATAATCAAGGGTCAATGGTCATTTTTTCGTTCACAAAAAAAAGACTTTAACGTGTTTATTGTCTGTATACTGATTTCATTAGGCAGAAAAATGATAAATTATGTTGACGGCAAATACTTCTAGAGATAATAACGTCATTGATAAAGTTACAAAGACTGTGATCGTAGCTGCACTACAAGTCACTTTAAAATTATCAGTAAATTATTGAGGCTAGATATTTTGGAGTAACTCAACTATGAAAGGAATATTCATATTCGATAATAACTTTTGAAATATGCACAACTCTGGTTCGGAGAAGAACTACGCGAAATGAATTAAATTAATAACTCCTCTCACATTACATTTTGCTTACATAATTAATGAAAGTATTTCCCTCTTGCAGTATCCTGCTAGCGTATATTTACTCTGAATATCACTTAATGTACGGAATCTTTGACTAGTGGTTGAAATGAATATAAATAGTATTAGTTCATATTGTATCGTTTTTCCATAATTGGGAACAGAATAGAAGTGGATCAAAATGGGATTTTTTCATATTTAGTCAAAGTGAATGTAAAATTGTGTTCTTTGTATATGTTTGCAACATTTGTTAAAGAATAACTAATGTATGAGAAGCGTTTGGGTTATTTACGACCCTTAGATAAATTTTAAAACTGTATTGTGATATAAATTATTTGTATTATGCAATTTATTTCTTAACGAACTCTACGATCTATTTCAGGATCAACTTGAAACAGTTACAAAGACGTTCACGGTAGCAGAATACAGTAAGTTGAATATTCATTTGATGTTGAACACATTCCATATATTTATTCGAGCTTAAAGCGGTTTCTATTTACAAATTCAAACAACTGGTAGTTTTATTGATTGAAAAACGAAAGGGTTTATAAATCACACATATCTATATGATTGCATGGAATTGCTCAAAGCGCTCCCTGCATGATACCTTGATCTGGCCATAATTACAGCGCCTGAAGGTCACCTCCAATACAACCTTCACCAGGTACCCAATTATACTGCTGTAAGTACAGAGGCACCGTCAACCTCAAATATGCAAATCAATAACTCAAGACGTTTTTGTTACATGAACTTTTTTGGTATTTCAAATGGATATTGTGAAATTATGTTTTCTTTTACAGAACTTCCGCGTTTTGAAGTAACTGTTGAGCTACCACCCTTTGCTGTGAGTTCTGATGCAGCACTATCAGGAACTGTTAAAGCGACGTAAGTCTGACTTCACATACAAACACTTTTTCAGTTATTAGCTTCATCGGAAAAACATAACATAAAATGTCTCGTCTCATCTTTATTGATAAATTTGATAATAAGTCTGTACATTACTGACAATTTTGTGAACATTTCATTTTTGAAATTTTATTGTAAAAACTAATTTCGCCATTTCACTCTAAATGTTCATGTAATGTCCTCACCAATTCTTTTCCAACATAACATATACATTTGACAAAAGTACACGAAGTATCTCTTCTTTTTTGCATTTTTATTATCAAATTTAAATTTCCCGACATTTTAACAATTTTTTTTTCAAAAATTCATTTTATAAGTATAATTGTGCAATTTAATCTCACCATTGCACTATTACTGTTAATGTTATGTTCTCTTCAAGTTTTAGCCAACATTACCTTGTAAGATATTATCTGCACAACCTGAGTATATGAATAACTCTTTAAGAATCTGTTTTACTCCAGGTACACCTTTGGGAAGCCAGTGAAGGGAATGGTAGAGCTGCAGGCTAAAGTCGATATTCCTGACAACGTGTGTGGACCACCTTCAAAGCACGTACAACTCGCTTTCCCGGTATGAGTTTGTCTCTTATATCATTTCATACATGTATATGTATCCCATTTCTTGTTATTTTATATGTTTATGCTCGACAAATAAAAATGAGATACAAAATCACTATTTAAAATTTCAAAATTTACATGTACCCCTCACCAGTTTGTCCATTATTTATACCTTTCTAGCTAGAAATTTTAGGCATATAGCTTTTTGGTATTTTAATGTTAAAATTCTATAAGACATTATACAAGGTGTTCTTAAAAGGGGTAAAATTCAATTGTTATAATTTCAAAACAGCCCTTGCAACAAAAGAATATATTAAACTGGTTATTTTGTTTCTAAAGAGTTATCATTTAACAACCGAATTCTGAGCACATTTTATAATCAAGCGATTTTACTACCGCTTCCTCTAGATTGACGGCAGCGCAGTTTTCAGTATCCCACTCGGGGATCTCAAGCGTCTTTCCTTCAACCTTGAGAACCAGCCTTTCCGAGTGACAGCCTTTGTCAAAGAGGAGCTCACAGGAGTCCGACTGAACGGTTCCAGCACGGTGGAGTTCCACAAATATCCATACAAGATTGAAATCCTCTCATCGTCGCCCAGCACATTCTCTCCTAAACTACCATACTCAGCCATTGTGAGTGTCAGCTTTTAGATTCATAGTTATTTAAAGAACATCTGCCCACTCATGATCTAACTTGAACCAGCCCCTATAACTGGGTAGTTAAGGGTTTGCAGTATTTACCCAACTTTGTGTTCGCCGTCAAGGTTGCTGCGGCGGATCTAGATAGTTATATTGAAAATCTTTAGAGAATTGCAACTTTTCGCTGAAGAAGGTGCTGCTCTTGCACACGAATTTTGGCTGGTCAGCAGCAAGGGTTAGTTTAGTCAGTAATGGAGACTGGTGCAACTTTTAACCATGCGGGGGAAGTTGAGTGAAGAAGTGGAAAGCGTTGTTTAACATGTTTGAGCTGAAGTTAGACAATTACTGACATAACCAAGAAATATGCATATTTCACCTTTAACCTTGGTGTTGACCTAACCTTTGACACAGTATAAATTTAGCCGATATTACTCAATAAGGAAGAGATCGGAATTATTTAGCAATGACAAATCGCACAAATGACTTGTTAGTAATGTTGTGTACGGGATATGGGATGTGATTGGTCGTTGCATTATCCTATCAGCAGATGCTGATATTTGATTGGATATTTTCACCAGCATTCAGGTATATCTTGTTGTTGGGTAGTAGGCTTGCAACATTCCTTTACCTGTTTTTAGCTGAGCTATCTCTACATGCATCGAGGAGTTGAAATAAAAGGAAACCTGCATAATATATTCCACATGACGTAAACATAGATGTTTATCAACGCAAATATGTATGTACATAAATATCATCAATAAATATCAACTCATACATTTTATTGCAGGCAACACGGGAAATGAAATAAGAATTAATCAGTTTCAACATATATTTATATATCACTTTCTGTCATTAAAGGGATTCAGTAAACTAAAGAATGACACCGCGTCTTAAGCGTTGTTTTAGAGGCATACATGTAGATCTTTGACTTTACAAAACGTCCTTGATGACCATGTCACTTGAATGACAGTATGGAAAAATCGGAACAATTGGCCGCGACAATAGTTATCCAATTGTTATCCGGTATGGAGATTTGACCGGGAAGCTTTTCTTTTTATCCAATATCTTGTACAGTTTACCAGAGACTATATAAGTTACCTTTATCTTTAAATTAATTAATATTTTTTCTCAGCTTAAAGTATCCCAGCCCGACGGACGTCCACTAACGGGTGTAACAAGCCCTGTGAGCGTGTACACGTGTGTCAACTACCACGAGATCAGGGATGACCAGTCTCTCTATGGATGCCGAGAGTTTACGGGAAGCTACGGACTTCCGGGTCAAAACCATTCACTTCCGGCTTCTGGAATTCTTCCGGTTCACTTCAAGATTCCAGACAATGTAATAAAACTTGAAGTAAAGGTGTGTGATGTAACATATTTTTGCATGAAATAATGTGGCAATTGGCCCGATGAGATAAATGAACTGAAAAGTAGTAAAAAGAAATAAGTTACTTTAAATTATAGTAATATTTTATGATTAATATTCCTTTTAAATATTGTTTAACTTTCTTTAAAAATGGTAGAAAAATCTAACGTAAATTAAGAAATAGTTTACATTATTAATCATTAATAAATGAAAACAATTTTTTTATTGCTATGTACGACTATAAGAAAGTTTTAAGAATAGGTTTTATTGATAAAGTTGAATGCTTATTTACCTTTTAATTTTCCGGTTCTTACAGGCTCACTATCGAGAGGTTTCAGACACCTACATGGTAACCAAGAAGGATTCCCTTAGTAACAACTTCTTACAGATTCGACTCGCAAGTCAAGGTGTTCAGGTATGTTCTTCAATACCCAAGTAGTGTAGTGTATGCAGGTATTCTTAATATGATACAAGGAAAATAACATCGGACAAGATTTTCTAACGAAAATGTTAGTGAATAACTTCATTACAAAATCATTAATTGAATAAAATGTGCAGAATGTTAAAAGCCATAGATACACTTGTCACATTAACGTAGTAATCGAGTACTCGGGTGACGTTGGATTTTGGTCCAAATGTTCAGGTTCCTGAAATACAAAATTTCATTGTACATGTACATGGACATCTTTGATTCGTGCATTACTTGCATCTGTTAAGACTTAATTAGTTGCAGTTTTCTGTCTTGCTTTTCCTCACACTAAGATTTATTGAAGCTAAGGTTGCATACTTTAATGACCATCCCAATTTAATGTCGTGAATTTGCCTAATGAACAATTAATAATAGGTACTCGGTTATGTCGGCAATGTTACCGATTTTAGTCTTATATTTCGGCCTTATGCTATGCCTAGCCACAAAACATCTGAATTATATAATCAGTTGTAGTGAAATATGCTTTTACAATCTAATTCATCAAAGTGTTTGAGATGATAATATATAATATATAATACCCAACATAAGTAGAGTATTTAATAGCTTGGACGTGTGAGCGCATAGTGATCAATTATTTCAATCATTAAATATCAAATCATAATTTTATTTAGAAGTTGTGTAGGTAGATTAATAAGTGATTTTTTTTTATTTTCAAAAATAACTCTTAAAGTGATAAATATCTTTAAAATGATTGATTTTGATAATATTTTTTGGTATGTCTTTCAGGCTAATCAATTTGCGTCCTTCAGCGTAGAATATACAGAGAACATCACTTCATTTACATACCAGGTAAGCACGGGCCTCAATATCACGAATTAACATGATAATATGTCTTATAACAGTAAGGCGTCTCAATGATTAGCTGTAGAAGACCCTTTGCTGTTGTATTTGTCAATAAAAATTACATACATATGAAATCAGATTATACACTATTTCATCTTCAATAAATTGATGGTTTTACTCCACAAATTTACTACATGTAAGCCTTATATCGCTGTAAATTATTTACGATTGCTTAATCTTTTTTCATCGTTTTTTAAGAATGAAAATCAGTTCTGCTCTGACATTTAAAAAACAGTTATATATATATAGTTATGTACATTGTACATCATTCTATCAATTCCTAAACTCGGTAATGATGTTTTTATCTAATCTATTAATGATATTTTAATACGTATTTGCTGCATGTTTAGCGATTTTATTAATGTACTCTCGGTTATTGGTCGTTTGCCTAAATGTCAACCGAAATAACTACTTCAATTTGGGATTTCCCAAGGTTCAGCTATACGATGGAATTTGTTATACATTTTCATCGTGACAAATAATGCCTACATTTGTGTGTGCTAAAATGATACTTATGTATATGTTTTAATTTGTCAATGACCTTTTCAGAAATAAATCCTGTGTCCTAGAACTACTGTGTCAAGAATACCAAACATTTCTTAAACCAAATTTCGATTCACTGCTTTGTCTGTGTTCAAGGTCTCTGCCAGAGGATCACTATTGCTGATCGATGACGTCACTGTAGCTGGGCAGAACCCCATCACTTTCCAAGTCCCTATATCCCACGTGATGGCCCCTGTTGCCTACATCGTTGTATACTACGTTAGAACAACAGGAGAAGTTGTCGCTGACAGCATTTCCTTCACCGTCGACGAGGTGTTTGACAACGAGGTACGTAACATCATTAGTGGAAACTTGCCTGCGTGTTAATTCATCGTGATTTGAGACACATTGATAATTCAAAGGATTTTATCTTTATTGAGTTGATGATAGTTTTTTTTTTGAGAAAAACACGAATTATAACCCAACTATTTCCATTTATCATCTACATTCTTCGATAATTCTACATTGCTATATACCGATTTGCGTGTGTTTAGTATCTCTTGGTGAATGAAGTAATCTTGTTTCAAATAATAAGTATCTGTCTATTCAAGAATGCCATTTGGTAGGTGTTTGCCCTACGATAATTCGGTTATTCGCTTTGAGTGAAGGTCAGTAATAGCTACTGTCCATTTCTCTAATGGGGGCATGCTACTCTGTTATCTGGATGATCTGTGGCCGAGGATCTTTTAAATGTCAAACACCGAAACATAAGAATATATCAATGCATCTTTCAATGAAATTTAAAGTATTCATTCAAAACGTCCCCCATTAATAATTTAATTTTATTAATAATCATTCCAGGTGTCCATTTCATTCAACCGGAACGAGTCTAAGCCCAACGAGAACATCAACCTCCAACTGTCTGCAGATCCTCTCTCTACCATCAATGTCTTAGCAGTGGATCAAAGCGTTCTTCTTCTCAAGAGCGGTAACGACATCACACCAGAAAGCGTGAGTAGATTCGATACTTACTCATTCTTACACATAGAAAATAACAGGCAAAATATCTTAAAATATACTAGTATTATGAATTTGTTAGAAACATATAGGACGTTAAGCTTTATGCATATCGAGAGAATTATTTCCAAATTGGTTAATGTACCAAATTACCAAGAACATGTAATATAAATACAGATATTATGACATAAACATTTCGAATATAATTGAATATCAAAATATTTGAACTAAACGTATCACCTACCTCGTTAAGGTTTAAATGATATCAGGAATAAGTTATGAAATTTTATTTTAGTTTTGTATCACTTCTCTAAAAAATTATTTCAGTCAAATTTTATACTTTTGAATAGTTTTGAGATTTCGATGATTATCTTTAATAGCTTGAATTTGATTTTGGTCCAGGTCGTTGAGGAACTGAAGACATACGGCTCTGCCAGGACTTCTGGAGAATTCTCCCCTGAAGTTTACGCCATTGCAACCGGTGCTAAAAGAGCCCCGGACGTGTTCTCGGTAAGTTGATTATCGATGTGCTCGTAAAGTCATCAACATTTGATACGGGCATTATTATCAAGGTACATATAGTTTTCTACCTAAATGCAATTACCATTAAGTTAATATGTTATCACGCTTGTGACTAACGAGAAATGAAGATACGGTTTGCATGCTAACTAAATTGTGATTCAACAGCTTGGGATCATTCTAAATTTATTACGTTTAATTCTAGTACTCAATCTGTGCAATGAAGTTTGGTTGCTCACTAAGAACGTTGTTGGTTTATTTCAATATGTCCCCCATTGAATATGACTTTATGCAAAACATATTTTCTTTAAAGGGTAAATCTTCTCATTTCTCAACATATTTCTCTTGTATAACAAGGTTCACATATCAAGTTACAACTAAAATGTTTTTCTTCACAGAATGCAGGTCTTAACGTTATAACAGATGCTACCAAATACAACCATTATTACCCAGATCGTACACGACGTGTACATGGTTTTGGGGGAGGTAAGAAATATTTCTGTTTGTAAAATAATTTTTTAAAATTGGACGTTAAATTAAGAGAACCGGTATCGGATTTTTTTATATACCAGAAGCCGATTTAACCATCTGAGGTTTTCAAACCAACATGCACATTATGAAGCTGGAAGCTTACTCCTTACTATGTGTATGATTTTATGAATGATTCATCAGTTCAATTCATGCAATCATCAATCACCTTTTCGTAATTTAATAACTTTTCCTATCAATACTGTGTTTATCATACTTACCAATTACAATATTGTTTTGTAATGATTTCTTCAATGTTCAGCTGGTCACTTTGGAGGTGAGAACTATTTATTGTGTTGGTAGTTAGCATGTAATCAAAAAGCAGCCTGGTCGATTCCATATACAAAGTCAAAGCGTAGTTTCAATAGTGTGATATCTTCCTTATCCATATTCCTCCCTTAACCTCCTTATTAGCATAAACATATAATTTTGAGATGTTTTAATCATTCAACACTTATCTATGCATTGAACTCATATTTATTAATATTGTGCATGAAATTCTATACATTGTATCACATGATATCACATTATTCATTCATCTGCATAACAAGCTATCTATAACATTATTCACTGAAAACTGATTCGTAGCTGGAAAGCAAGACAAGTGGCAATTAACCATTTATTGCACTTTACTATATCTTATTCTTTCCATTGACAATTGGATCAGTTCAGAGAGCCGTTAGTTTACTATCTCACATTATGATATCAAATAAACTTGATATAAACCTTGCATTACCACAAAACTAACAAATAGACTGTAGTTAATAATAGTTTTACCTCTACATAACATCTTTGAAAGAATGAGAGCCCATTCTTATTTTGAAAAAGACAAAAACAAATTAGAAATATTTTTCAGAGAGTGTTCGTCTACATAAGCAGTTCTGCAGGTTGCAGTTAACAATATCATTGAGGTTTTTTGTTTCATCAATTCAAGAAATTTCATCAAAGAGATTTTAGAAAGGTACATGTATGTGCATCACTATACAGTGTACTTTATTTCCAGTTAGGTCGATGAGACGAAGAGGTAATATCATAATGGTGTTTTTGTTTCCGATTTATATATCTTAGGATTTTATAAACTATTCAGCTGGTGGAATGGTCGTATGCTTTCCCTTTTTCGGTGGCTTTTTGTCAGTTACATTTTCATTTATGTGTGTTTTCCAATTTTGTTAAGCATTAAATGTCAATCTCTTTTCAATTCTATTACTTTCCCTGTGAAGTGTTTATTGACAAGCTTCTTAAGTTTGTGGCCAAACTGTTGTAGCTGTTATCAACCCTTTATTAACTACCCGTTTTATGTTTGATTGCTTTATAAGAAACACTTTTCTGTTGTTTTCCTTCATAACATTGTCATGTATCATTCATTACATTCCACAAATCCTTATTAGTTTTAAAGAATCTCATGACATTGTTTGAATGTTATGCAATTGATATTGAACCTTTTTCACTTATAGATTTAAATCGTATAAACAAACATTTTGCGTCATCTGGATATGTGGAAATGACTTTTTACAATTGACTCTTCATTCTGTCTCATTACAAATTTTAATATCGAATGTTCCTTTTAATTTAGAAACATTAGAATTGTAAATATGAGAAAAGAACAGAAGTAATTTGGTATTAAATAGCTCTCAACTTTGCGGGGAACATACTGATTTTTACATGTACATAAAACTCATCAATTGCATATATCGTACGTAACCTCGCATTTTAACATTTTTATACTATTCAGGCTTTAATTTTGTGTTTGAACAAACAGTGTACGAAATGTCGAAAATATTACACAAAAAAAGACCCTGTTATCCTTTGTAGTATTGACTTTTAATTCGTTTCGAGAAAAAACCTTCCTTATGCTGGAATTTGTTTCAGGCTTTGCATCCAACCAGATGATGGCCAGAGCTAGCCCTGCGATGGAAATGGCCATGGACTCTGAAGGATCTGGAGCAATGGCATTCGGAAAGGCATCAGGACCTCCAGGGAGTCTCAAAAAGCCCGACAGAGTCCGAAACGTCTTCCCTGAATCCTGGCTGTGGATCAGTCAAACTGTGGGGTAAGAACATTCTTTCTAAGCATTGAACAGTGGTAAATCTAAAGTTAAGCTGCAAAGTGACTGTTGAACATTTACCTTTTAGGTTTTGTCAAAGAATACACGAAACTTGTATTTAAGCAGGATAATGTAAAATTGTACTGAAATTCAACGTATACTTGGGATGTTTCATCGCAAAACTATACACATACAAGTAGTAGTGATTAACGAGTTCAAATATGTTTATTGTTATTCAGTTTGATAAAAAAATTTCCTTAACAAATTGCTATTCTTTACCATGGGAAAAAGTGTTGAAGCTCCATAGATATAATTTCTACAATACCAAATGGTAAATTGTTGCCATCCTTTCTTGGATTTCCAGGAAAATGTTAATCAAAACTCTAAGATCGTTGAGATTTCTTCAGTACCAAATCATTTTAACTAAAGATACCCGAATCTTTAGAACTAAAGATTCAATGATTGATTAATGCTTTCCTCTTTTATATCATTTCTTTTAAAAATGGAGCTTTCAATGAACTAAGTATGTCACTACTTATTCAGACCCACCGGTCAAGCATCTGTGACCACTACGGTACCGGACACAATAACTTCCTGGATCGCAAGTGCTTTTGCTGTCAGTCCTACCTCAGGCCTAGGAGTTGCTCCTACAACAGCTAAGGTTAGTTGTGTTGTAAGGGTGATATGGTTATTTGAGGGTGTCATAATGAATCAAGTACAATTTGATGCTTTTATGAAATAATAATTTAATTTTTGTTTGGCGTTGTTCTGATTAGTGTCTGGTTCTGTCTGAAATCCTACACACATTTGACATACTTTGTTATATTCAAATCTAAATTGTATCATTATTTTGATTTCTGGACCTGCATTGACACTAATTAAATATATTGCATAAATACACTGAAAATGGAAATTATCAGTGAATTTGGATAAAACAAAAATTATAGTGTTTCGAAAGGGTGGTCCCTTAAGTTTAAAAGAGAAATGGTATTTAAATGGAAATGGAATTAATGTAGTTAACGGTTATAAATATCTTGGTGTAATGAAACTTTGAATATGGACAAATGTGTATTAGACTTGGCACTGCGTGGCAAGCGAGCATTACTTAATATCATGTCTATCTCTCATAAACTGGGAGTCGTGACACCAAATGTATTTTTTAAGTTATTTGATACACAGATACAACCAATTCTTTTATATGGATCTGAAGTGTGGGGTTACCAAAGATATGAATGTTTGGAAAGAATTCACTTATTAGCATGTAAAAAATTCTTGTGTGTTGGAATATCTACTCCAAATTGTATGATCTATGGAGAATGTGGAAGATACCCACTTTGCATTAATTCGCAGATAAAATGCTTGAAATATTGGTTGAAGATTCTCCGGATGCCAGAACATCGACTTCCCAAAATTGCATACAACATGATGTTCCACTTAGATAGTATTGAAAAGACCACATGGGTGTCGCATATTAAGAAAATATTATTTTCTCATGGATATGGTTTTATATGGATAAGTCAAACTGTTGAAAATGTACACATGTTTTGGAAAGATTTCCGTCACGTGGCAATTAGTATGTTTTATCAAGGATGGCAATCCAATATAGAAAGCAGTTCACGTTATGATATATACAGAAAGTTCAAGAGTTTACTAGAACCAGAGAAATACCTATCAGTTTCGTACAAACAGTTTTCTCAGAAAGTTATATATCAAATATAGACTTGGTTTACTAAAACTAATGATAAACTATGGAAGATATATCTCGCTTGAAAGAATACAAAGACTCTGTCCATTATGTAACGACACCATTGAAGATGAAATACATTTTACATTTGATTGTCCATATTATACTGAACTAAGAACTAAATATATACCAGAACGTTTTCTATCTAAGACGAGTGTAACAGGATTCATTTCTATTATGACATCAAGAGATGACGACGTTATATTTGAATTATCTTTAAATTATCGTTATTTTTAAAGCATGGTATGGAAGTAAGAAATAGTGTTTTGAACAATAGCTTGTAACTTATAAACTGTTTTTATGACATGTCACCAATTGAATTAACCTTGTTTTCCTATATTAAAAATCTGTAAATTGTAAGCTATATGTTTATATGTATCATTGTATATGGGCCCGAGGCCTTGAATGCAATAAACAATCTTTGACTTTGACTTGACAGTCTATTTCTAGATTATAAGGCTTTTAGGGTTAGGTGGTTGAATATATGCCATATATGCCCTTTTACTTAACAGTAAATACCCGTCTGTATTCGGAAAATTGAGTTTAAGAACGAGAGTACATGGTTCTGTATATCATTCGTTTTTGAAATTTTAGATGATAAAAAGTGTTCACATTTAAATCGCCGCCACTCATTTTTCGCTGTATACAGGGCACCGTTTCTAACGACTACGGATGATGACGTGGTGCAATGCGATGCCTTGCCCTCTTGAGTAAATATATAGTATATAAACTTTGATTATGCATGACAAATTCTAATTTGTATATATAGGAATAAACGTGTTACAGCCCTTTTCATGTAATGTAATCAATTTACCTTTATTTCCAGTTGAGAGTGTTCCAGTCCTTCTTTGTGAGTTTGAACATGCCCAGTTCAGTTCTACGTGGAGAGTTTGTCGTGATACAGGCCAGCGTCTTCAACTACCTAAGCACTGATCTGCAAGTAGGTGATATGTTTTTGTTTGAAGTATATCGCCGCTGGTGCATCATCATGATAATTATCAATATAAAATAATCACCTTCATCATTAATATCTCATTGCCACTAATTGCAGGTGACTGTGTCTATGCCCATGTCTTCAAACTACAGTAACGTGGTGGTCGACAGCACAGGCAAAATGAGGGAGGAGAGTAAAAGTCAGAAGATTGTCGTCACGGTGTGTACTTTTTCATTTACTTCCATATGAGTTCATATTTCTGCATGTTTCCTCCATGTGTTGTTGACACGATACTTGATGAGCACTCATGGCCTAACCATATATAATAGCTTTCTTGTACCGCGCATATATCCATGACAGAGCATGCTCAAAGCGCACAAATTGTATTATTATCCTGAAGTAATACATGTAGTACGTCGATGCAGCCTATTAAGCGCTTTGCTCGACCGTGTAGGTCCATACCTTACCTTGCTCAGGTACCCAATTGTACAGCTGGGGGGACTGAGTGCAATGTGGAAGAAGTGTCTTGCCCAAGGACCCAACACACGACACGTGAAAAACGTGAAAGTTCATTGAAAAACATATTCTTGTCAAAACTGTCAAATATTGAGGTGGAAATATACACTTAAAGGGAAAGATCTTATTTATTCATAATCATCGTTTACATTTCCAAACAATTTATACTAATGTGTATCTGAAATCACTTATCTAAACTAAAATTTCATAAAATGTTTCTTTACATAGATTGCTGCCAACAAACCACAAACCGTCTATTTCCCAATCAAACCATTAGAAATTGGAACCATCTTCATCGAGGTTACAGCAAGTTCTAGCATAGCGGCGGATGCTGTACGAAGACCCCTGACTGTATATGTAAGTATCTTATATCCTCATCCTAGGCTATTGATTATGTAAGATGGCATTAAACCTATATGTAAGCTTTCATAATGGATCAAGATCAATCCTTTTTTTATAGTTTATGAAACCCTTTGTTTCCAATTAACTGTTTTAACTGACATATAAGATAATAGGATTGTAACTCCCCTACCCAATACCATATGCAGCAACAAATTAATTTTTGATATGAAAAGGGCGATGCAATCCTACTGAATTGTCGATGTCCACGGTATACACTATTTGAATAGATATAGGTACAGTGACGCATCATTCTAGGTTTGCTCAAACCTGTTATTAGTGGCCATTTATCAGCATATTTATATAAAATCGCCAAAAGTTTCTCTCTTTTATTCTGACAGTGTTTAACTTCCTATCATGTTTTGTACCTATCTAGTACTATCATGTTTTGTATAAATATCTTGCTCGTAACTTAAGCATTACATGTAACTAATTATATCACATTATCTTCTCTCCAGTCCGAGGGCATCAAGAAGGAACTTATCGCCCCTCTGTTTGTGGGACTTGCCCCCGGGGCCCCTTCATTCAGACAAGTTGTTCCCCTTACCCTACCCCCCGAGCTTGTCAGAGGGTCAGAGGAGGCCAGGCTTAAAGTCACAGGTATATGATATATTCATCAAACATACACTGTGTCAGTTACTACATCACCTTGAAAATTGACAAAAGATCGATTTTTCAGCTAATGTTATATCGCAAATGCTATTCAAAACGTGTTGGGAGAAAAACATTCTAAATCTTTCGTATACCGGTATATGCTTTTATTTCTAAAGAGGTGAGACTGTAATAGTATATATTTATATCTGTCTCTCTGTCTTTCTGTTGGTGTTGCGGGCTTTCTCCCTACAATAATACTAGCTGCCGCGATATAAGTGAAATACTCTTGAAAGCGTCGTTAAACCCTATATCATCTCACCTCACCTCACCTCACCTGTCTGTAAACTAGGTATATCGTATACAACCTTTTTCAACAAACTGCTACAATAGACACGTTGACCGTGGCATGACTTAATCATTTCAAGGTTATATCAATGCTATTTCGTTATAAAGATACAAGTAAAATGATCATCAGTAAGCATACGAAATGGAAAGAATTGTATCTAACTGAAATAAATTTGATTTTACAATTGCCAAAATGTAGCATCATAATTAGAATATACCAAAATAATAAAATATAAAATGTGCAATAACATTTTAATTGATCAATGTGAGAAGAGACATTAACCTCAATAATTTTTTGTACAAATTATGTCGATACATTCTCAAGTTCTCTGATCATGTGTGCCAGGTAACCTGGTTGGCAGTACGCTGGAGAACCTTGAGAAACTTCTCTCTTTGCCAACCGGATGTGGAGAGCAGAATATGATGGGTTTCGCCCCGAACGTGCATCTCGCAAAATATCTCAGAAGGACCAATCAGATGACACCTGCCAGATGGTCTAGGCTTATTAATAACATGGAGATGGGTAAGGATTCTGTACTACAAGCAGTTATCTTGAGCTTTTTAGAGTATTTCAAACTTGAACCAATAGACGTTTAACATTGATATATCAACTTTCTGTAAAATATCCACGATGCTATTATTAGTTCAGGTTTAATGAAGTCTGAATCTAGGTAATCTGAAGCAACACTTGGAAATTACTGGTAATCAACGGCCTTGTTTCTCAATACAGGGCATTAAAGGATAGTAGTGAACTGAAATTGACTCTAAATGGTATTCCTTACTAAGTGTCCAGTAAGTCTTGGATAACTGAGAAACACCTTTACATGATATGTGAGAGTTAACTGATACTGAATGACATAAATGCTATCAATTCTATAGGCTTCCAACGTCAGTTGACATATCAGAGATCGGACGGATCTTTCAGTGCATTCGGAAACAGAGATGAGTCTGGCAGTATGTGGTAAGAATTATTTGAAATCATACGCTACGTCAAAATTGTGCAAATTTGAGTACATAGTTTTCGCGAAATGTTCTTAAAATGGTAACATAGTATTCGTGATCTCGGTGTACTTCATTTTAAACACCAATGTACATTGTGAAAATCATATTTCTAACAACAATTTGAGTAACTGTTATGATTTTGGCTCAAAGACGAGTGCTATCAGTAATGATGGATATATAACGTTTCACTTTGAAGGTTGACAGCATTTGTGGCCCGCGTATTCCACCAGGCGAGACCATTCATACTCGTGGACAACTCCACTTTGTCACGTGCTGTGACCTGGATGGCAGGCAGACAGAATAAAGATGGCTCCTTCAACGAACCTGGTCTTGTTATTGACAGGAAAATGCAGGTATGAGTTTTCTTCGATCGATAACTATGTATATCTGTCAGGTTTTTTGTTTATCATTTACCAAGTGATTACATATTATATTATAGAAATATTTTCAGTTCCAGTGCTGAACGTAGTAAAACTAAAGCATACTACAAAAGCTAATCCAATGAACTAATATGTAATTACAGAGGAAATAATCTAAATGTTTCTTAGCTCCTGTAAGCTAGCGATGTGTTAGTAGAGAAGAGTTTATTGTCAAAATGCAAAGGAGTAGGTCTATAATTAGCCATTATAATAACAAGACCCCAAATCATTTTTTGTCTAGATATTGTCCGTATTCCATAGAGAGTGATATCAGTTGGAAATATCCACAACCAAACGATCAACTCGCTGTTTCTCTTATCAATGCATTGCAAATAATGAAGATGACTTTTCTGTGTGTGAGTGTATATCAGTTTTCTGAAGAACTTTTCCCCCTATCTGATTAGTGCTTCCAGTATAGAAAATCCTTTTGTAGAATAATAAAGCCTACAAGAACACACATACATGTATTTATCTAATATGCCCATGTTTAATTTAGAGATCCCGAGAAGCACTGACAGGTGTTGTGTTGCTTTCCCTGATGGAGAACAAGGATATCATGACCGACAAGGTTGGTACATTCAGTATTGATATCTTTAGTTTAACAGTTTTTATTACTCGCCCGTGTAGGATAATGCAGTGTAATATTTATACAGCGATATTAACTAGTGTTATACCGCGGCACGAATGACGTCATAATGTTGGCACCAACGTCACAATGACGGCAAAGTCGCGGAAATGATTCGTTCAGTACACTTTCGGCAATCATGCTTGATTACTGAAGTCAAGTAATGAACAGATGACTAAAGTTCCTTCAATTTAATAATCCCTTTTCATTAAACTCGTTAATGATTTGGTATCAAACTCACTTTCTCTCGTTTTATACTGAATCATTAACTCGTTAAATAAAAAAAGTATTAAATGGAAGGTCGTTAAATATTCTCTATATACCTAACCGCAATTCGAAGACATTGCAAATGAAGTACAGCTTTGCAATGTTGAATTTTAACTTGAAAACACTTGCTGAAATGCTGAATCAAAAAGGCATGGCAAATGAGTTACAGCGACAAAGTGTTAAATTTTGTGTTGAAAACACTTGCTGAATGCATAGTTATTGCATAGTCATGTAAACGAAATGTAATAAATGTTTCCATTCGTTAAATACTTATTGCCTGTAATGGATAGAATATAATGACACCATATCTTAAAACGTAATGTGTCTTCACGTTTCGTTCATCACCAGTTCAAACTAGTTGAGGTTCGGGCAGTGTTCAGACAGCATCGCATATTATCCTCTGAAGAAAATAAGTTTCAGCTGACACTTGACTATAGTCTTGTAAGATTCCTAAGAAAGATCAGCGTATATTTTGAAGCACCTTGTAAATTACAGTATACGAAAGAGGTCATCATCATCATCATCAGCAACTTCAAGTATATATAGGCCCAAAGGTCCAAATACAGGGATATATACAATACCGAATACAAGAAACTCAAACAATATACGAAAGAGTTGGCATACATCACGTTTAGTAAGATTTGTTCTCGAGGCATCGTATACTTCAGTACATTAATGTATATTTGTAAATCACAGAGAATGACTGCTTTGCCCTACCACAAGGGCAGACATTTATCACGTTTAGAAAGATTTGTACTCAAGGCATTAATGTATCTTTGTAAATCACAGAGTATGACTGAGCTGTCTGACATGACAATCGCCAACGCCGTGAAGTATTTGGAGAGTGTGGCCCCCACAGTGAACGACTCCTTCACCCAGGCAGTCATCAGCTTTGCCCTACAACAAGCTGGCAGTCCTATCGCTGACGTTCCCTTCCAGAAACTCGAGGCATCAGCTCAGTTCAGAGGTAAATCCATACCTTGTCTTACACTAATATTATTTCTCATGTAATTAGATTCTACTTTAAATCTTTATTCTTTTACCAAATATTCTTGCTTGAGAATTTATTAAAAGTACTTTATTTAGGAAATTGCTACATCAACTCTTCTTACTTTTTCTGAAATGATACTCACAATTATAAACATATTCACACGTAATAATGAATTCAGGAAATATATAAGCATTTAAGTGCAATATATTATTTCAGCAAACATGTTCAGTCGATTGCATGCTCTAAAGTTCAAATATCTGAAAGAAGTAAACGGTTTGACTAGTTATTTTTGACAATCTTTACGTTAATGTTTAAGACGTAAGCCACACTCAATGCACAAATACTTATCTTGAATGGTGTGTCTTAATAAACTTGTTCATATACCTCTAACATTGCATTTCAGGAAGCTTAAAGTTCTGGACAGAATCCGGGTCATCTGTCCCTACATCAAGCTACTATACAAGATGGGCCCCGCCCACTATCCCAGCCCAGCCAATGGACATTCAGATTACGTCATATGCTCTCATGTCGTACACAGCGCGCGGCGATCTTAGAGGGGGATTCCCCGTCATCATGTGGATGTCCACACAACGAAATCCAAACGGAGGCTTCACCTCCACTCAGGTAAGCTTATACAAAGATTGGAGGTTTATGTGAAATGAAGCGAAATAAAAACTATTTATTCTATACATCAAATGGTGACCACAGAGCGATTTTCCGCATTCAAATTACGTTCCACGAACTGAAATCTAAGTGACTCATCTTCATTCGATTGGTTAACACGAAATCATTTGTTTGAAAAATCTGTTAAATCAAAATGTTTGTTCAGAACTCGTGTTAGGGGACAAATGACAGTCATCGTTCAGAAGGATAAAATCAATTAAAAACTTTTAAAGTCTACGAACTTGCTTTTCGTTCGATAACGGTAATATATTTCCATATTATGGCCAAGATCTTAATGGGTCTTAAGATCATATCAGAATGGAATGGCAATCCAGTTCTCGTGATGTCATGATCATCCAGTTCTTTTGCTACTGGAGGTCATACCATTCTTTATGACGCATTTTTCATCTTATCTCCGTACATAGCATCGTAATGAATAATACTGGAAGAAATAAGTTAGGGTAGTGGAATATTAAGTATCAAGTTTCATCAGTATATTTATTAAATCATACACGTAAGATGATATTCAAATGTATGTACATGCCTAAATATCTTTGTAAAATATAATCATGATGCGGTCCCTCCAGTATATAATGATGACGTTCGTTTCATTATAAGACTAAAATCTTACCATAATCATATTTCTGGAAAAGAAGATGGCTCTGTAAATAATAGCTTGCTTCAACGAGATAGTCCAAATAGTTCTATGTGTATTAATGGTTTCGTGTGATCGTATGACTATCATATCATCTCTATCACATTTCAGCATACGAAGATTGCCATAAAAGCAATGACAATTTTCAACGAGAAATTTGTGATGAGCAATTTTTTTGACTGTCATCTATCACTTTCAGGCCAAGATGGTCTACAGTATTTGTCCCCATAACATCATATGAGTATCATCTTATCATTAACATTTCAGGATACGATGATTGCTATAGAAGCAATGACAAGCTTCAACGAGAAAATCCACATGTCCGGTCTTCAGGTTAACTTGGCCGTCACAGGGGGAAACAACAACATCGCCGTCAACGTCAACGATCAGAATGCGCTTGTACTGCAGATAAAAGAGGTATATTGAATATTTCATAGTATTTGATTTGGAATTGATATATAGAAGATGATATATTTAAGCTTCTTCGACCTGGAACATTTTACGCTCTCACATTATGATAGACTAATGAAAATTATAAACATATTTTGAAAAATGGTGCCGTTTAATTAGAGCATAATAAAGCTAAGTCGTCACAAATAGCGTAATTCAAATATTGGTGCGGTTCCCTCTTGTTTATCTAATTTATTATGAACTTGACCTTGAATAAAGGACAAATTTTAAGATAAACTAGACATTTAGTCATCTTATAGAGTTATTGAAATCAGTCATTTATAAAACGTTCATGACTAATGATAATGATGATGATTATGATGAAAGAAAGTGCTGACCTATGAACATATAACCAGGACACAGAGTAATATTTCCTTTAGGTCGCTTTTGACGAAGTATCTACTAGTTTCGTGAGGATGTACATGTACATACGAGGGTCACGACTCCCAGACATTAACACGCACGATATGTCGGGGAGTATTCGGTTGCCCCAAATATCGTGCTTGTTCGTGCACCCTCTGACATTCTTTGATACATCGTATGTCCGTATTAAATCGTGATCATTTCGATTTCAAGGTTGAAACCAGGTACATACATGTATATGACACGCCATATGTCATATCTATGACACTTGCGTCATATAACAGAATATCATGTGACAAAAATTATTTTGAAATATTTTATTTTTTAGTAAACATCATTTATGTTTTAAAAATGTTTGAATACAATTCTTTTTTATACCAATTGACTCAATGACATAAAACAATATCCGTTCCACTTATCAGTACTTATCCATTTTAAGTGAAACTGATGTTAATTATATTGAAATTCGTTAAAGGAATGCTACATAATACATTTACACTTTTCCCCAAATTTACTAATTGAAATCAATGCAATTGATATTGAACGTATTGAGAAGTATATACACCGATGTTAAGGCAGAAATTAATGAACAATATTTAAATCTTTAACATTGGTAAATTTTTCCAAACTAATATTTCCAATCATCAAGTATATAATTTATGCCTTATGACATTTTTTCTGTTGCAGTTTTCTACATTCCCTAATGAAGTTGTAGTCCAAGGAACTGGCACTGGAGTAGCCTTTGTAGAGGTGGGTCTACGTAATCTTTCTTCGTATACACCTATAATTGGAACAACTTTCATTACGCATTTCACAAAGACCGTCAACATCTACATACACATGTGCCTTTAAATTAGTTCCACTTTGTCAATTTAAATATCTCTGCGGATTCAAATACGCTGATGAGCAGGATGTATAAAAAGCGAATGAAATGAGATCGAATATGTGGAGTATATAGGTCGGCATCAGCATTCATCGCCGTAAAACCGTTACTATAGGTACTCTTGATACATAGATATTCAATAGCAATACTAATGATAGCTGTAATATTGAAGACAACTAGGCATGGAAGGTAAACCGGAAGAGCTTTTATTATGCTATAAGCGACACGACGATTCTTAAGGCCGCTTACAATAATAGGCATTACTGGTGTGGTCTGATACATTTTACGAGCGCTTCATAAGCTTAACACTATACATGACAATAGCAACTGCAGTTTGCTTTGATATTAATATTAGTCTTGTAATGGTCGTACATTTGTTTTATCAATCTTTCTTTCAGATCGACGCCTTCTATCACGTCAACGCTGAGATTGGTAACCCTGCCTTCGATGTTAACACTGTTCTTCTTGACGATACCCTTAATAACTTTAGACTCATGACTTGTACCAAGTAAGTATTTTTCCATTCCCGACAGAACAGATAAGTACGCAAAAAAAATATGTCGTGCACTTTTTGAAAATTCAGTATACCTTCATTACTGTTTATTTAAAGCCTTTTCTATATAGACGAATTTTTATAATTGAATATGATTTTTTAATAATATATACGCTTTAAATTGGGTTAGATGCATACTTTCTTCAATAAAGTGAAAAAGGTGAAAAAATTAATCAGAGGCCAAGATAGGATGATCATGGTTCATTGTAGATACATTTACTTTTACTCTAACGTCTTCCAGGTGGCTTAAAGAAGAAAACAGTGGAATGGCAGCTATGGAAATTTCTATCCCATCAGGCTTTGAACCGGATATGACGTCAATCGGCAACGTTGCCGGTCTCAAGAGAGTGGAAAGACGTGGACGAAACGTCGTTGTTTATTTTGATCAGGTCAGAAAAATATAATTTTAAATGTGAACATCTTAAAAATCAATTATGAAAACGTTGGCATAATAATAAATATACGAAATAACGAATGAAGTCATATTGCTTGCCTAAAGGAATACACAAAATTGCTGTCAGTTAAGGTTTTTGTTTTGAATAACGAAAGTTCCATTTTATATCTTTAAGATTTAAGTTACACGATTTTAATGTTAATTTTATAAGTTGCTCCATCAGGAGTGCTTTGTTATGTCATTTTAATTTCATCAAAACACTGTTTTCAGGTGAGAGTAGATATACTTAAATATGGTCAAACATCCTGACAAGCATTGAACAGGGATTATACGATTTTTATCTCAATTTCATTTACTCAATTGCTCTACGAACCTTTCGGTGGTGATAAACATCATTACATGAGCACGAGGGTAGATTCCAAATTACGAATTTTCAATTATCTTGCTTTGTTTCAGATTGGAACCACCTCGATCTGCTTCGATCTTCTCTCCACCAGAAATGGAATGGTGACCAACAACCAACAGAGTTACGTAACCGTGTACGACTACTATCAGCCAGGTGCGTTGACCAATCGGTTAATCATTGCCCTATCATTCCATAGAAGATTTGCTTATGTATGGTCAATCAATAAGTCAAAGGAGACAGAGATAGACATAGATTTTGAACCATGCTTCCCGAATTTACTTTTAAGACGTTTCCAAATGATCAAAAGCATGAATCTAAATGTTACGTATTCAAGAATCTCATGATGCTACAATGCTTTCACAACAGGACTTGATGACTACATATTGCGATAACCAAACCTGCAATATTAGTTAATGGCAGTGATGAATTTGTTAATGAATATTCTCATTCTAAACTGATGATTTTATATGATACATAGATTCCACCCTCGTTTCTTCTGATTTAGAATATATCATTAACAGTTAAGGAAGATTTTGAAACATTTTGTAATTGCCATTTCATATGAAAAGACACTCGAATGAGACCTTCTATTATCTACCTTAGCTACGAAATATGCATGTGACATTAGAAATGAGGCACAACGTTTACACGTAGACACATATTCGAAGGATTGTTAAGGTCAAATTAACCACTCCGGAGACTTCTTAAGGATAAACAATTTATTTCAGGATCACACGATTACCTCAAACTGTGTTTCGCCTTAGCATTCCTTCTTTATGCTTGCTTGTATAGAGGGTATTAAACCACCTTCCATTAAATTATATTTCTATTGAAGAAATAAATAAATTACCGAGCGAAAGCGAGTTCATTACTAAATCATTCACATAGAGTATAATAAAAATGTTATTTTAATGGTAGGCAGTTTCGTAATCTGTTTATTACTCGCTCACATAAATCAAGCATTATTGCAGACATTTGTGGCGAAATTAGCATTTCCGTGACACAGATGCTATTCTGGCGTCATAAATATATTATTATCATGACATCATAACTATACACACTGTTATAAAGTCAAACGCGCAGCTGTTTTACACTAATTCAAAATAACCATAAAACTATACTAAAGAACTTCCACGGACAAGCAATAGATGATATTTATTATACAAATGTACAGGTGTAAGGGTAAGTTTGCACGTTGTGTGTCATGGGGCATGAGCACTTTACACAATCAGTCATATCCACCTTACATGCACTGCTCAACAGTTACTTAACATTACGTGACATATGGCATGTCAATGTGGTTACAATAGATAGTTAGGTGTCGTGTAACAATCGTATTCATGCGTATTTATTCGACTTCGAGGACTTGATAAATGCACAACAACATTGTACGTATATTAAAAGTAAATCCAATTCAATATGTTATCACTGATACCTTATAACATGGAACGTTGATCGATTTTTAAGTAATGAAATACGATGTACCTGACTGGGTGAAAGCGTCAAGTACTGTAGTTTTTACTGTTGACTGATAATGTGAAGGTAATAAATGCATTTCCTTTATCTTTAACAGAAAATCAAGCATCAATTTTCTATCAACCAAAGAGCTTGTCGACGGCCGGTATTTGCGATGTGTGTCCTGGTTGCTGTGAACAACAAAAGTTACCTCCCTTTCCTTAATGTATGTGTAACTGTTCTCACTTGTATTTGTCAAAAATACATCTGAAAATTAAGATCCTTGCTTCTTTTCAACTTGTAATCATAATTCTAAATATCTATCTAGACATTGTAATTCTCTTAATACCATATGTATACAGATATGATATGATACAATCGATGCATTCTAAATTTTTACAAAACATTACAATAAACAGTAGCTTTGATGAAATACATTCAATTGTGAAACAATTGTGAGAAAACACATTTTCTAACCCATCAACATGACGATCATAATCAATTTGTTCCTAGATTATTTACGAGAATAGATAAAGTTTCAATGTAATGAATGTATCTACCACTTCAAACGCCACTAATGTGATATACTATCATAAATTACTCTCTTATTTCAGATGTGGACGTCAAACGCTCACTTAGAAGTTCTTTGATCCCGAAAGTTAAATGTATCTTCCAAATAAAGATCCTTGTTTTGTTTTTACCCGTGTGTTCTGTTCTTTGGTTCATTTAACAGTGAACTCTCAATAGTATCTTTTATATACTCATTGTCCTACTAGTCTACCTCGTAAACGCAATAGTAATTTATAGACATAAGGGTCGTTCCACGCGGCAATCACAGCCCTTAGTTCCTTTGCTTTGCTGTATTTTGATAGCCCGTAGTCAGGAACTGTAGCCAAGAATGTTTCTGGTGCTTTAACCTTAATTGAACAGGGAGTAAAAGCTGTCCTTGTAGTATTCCATACTACTTTATATCTTGAGTATAATTGAAATCGATCATATAACTATAAGTGAAGTGTATATTATATTTATCTCCATCGTATTCCAAATTATTCTCCTCACTTTAACATTTGCGTTTTTATAATGCTTCTGTGAAGATTTTGAGAAATGAAACAAGTGATTTAACAGACAAATTGCCAAATATCTTTTATTTTTATCTTTGGAGCCTCGGTAAAAGAACATAATTTAATTTTTATCTACAGTTGATGGTATTGCTCGGACTACTTTATGAAATTTATTACTACTTTAACCAGCAAATTGCCATAAACATACTGGAGGTAAAAGCTGTCCCTGCAGTGTTCCCGTTAGTAACGTTGAAACTCGTGTAACGAAGTCAGGTGAACGAAAGGAGAGATTACAGAGGTGAAAGCCGTTTAGGCTGAGCGTGAATGGGCTAATACTGAACAATGGTAAGAGCTTTACGAGAGGTCTGTCACAATAGGGGTACTTACACGTCTGTGTGCAAACATTCGTCTTGGGGCTTGCTGTATAGCAGGCTTAGAGACGAGGCGTTGGGAGCAGACGATATTAATACTCCAGACGATATCAATGCAGAAGGTTACAATTGCTAGACGATTAAGTTCTGTATAGAGTGAAGATTTTACGAAGTTATCGCCACACGAAGATCACATTTGTAAAAGGTATTTATACTTAGTTACCGAACGTTACTTTGAAGCAGACGACAATTACAGAAAGTTTACAACCTCTTCACCAAACAACAGTCCTTAAAGTCTCTGGTTGATTTACTATTTTTGACGTATTGTCAACAAAGGAATACTATTAAACAAACACTATCACGATTGAAACATCTTCCAGTGACATCAAAGGACCAACTACAATCTAAGTGCTCAAAGTGCAGACTTATTAACGAAGAGTTTGACTGTATGCCTTAAAGTGCTTGTACCATTCGGCTGGATATACCCACAGCTGACGGAATACATCGAGATGTACGTAGTTGTCCGGTACGGGGGTAAGTGTATAATAAATATCCTCTCGCTGTCAGAATCGTACATGTAAAAGCTTTCACTGAGCTTTTTTGTCACTCCGCGAGGGTCGTCTCATTTCAAGTTTGAGTTAAATAGATTGTTAAGTAAACAACGTTAACAATTCATGTGTCTTTCGACTCGGTGGTTGTCATAGACGTTTTTGTTGTGTATTATGCACAAAATATAACATTATCAGATATTTTAAGATAATTTTATTAAAGTATCGCCTTTGCTTTTTAATTAATCGATGAAAATTGTATAATTTTAAGTTATCCTGTTAGTTAACAAACACGAAGCCTTTTTTTATAGTAACTATTGATTGGTCAATTCTGATATTCTCGTTAATGTTTCCGATTACATCATATTTTAAGGCAGAATTAGCTCAACATACATAAACACATTATATAATAATGTATTAGTGTTTAAAAAGCAATTATTTCACACTGATTAATTCAAAATTATTAATTTTTAACCATGCATTATTAAAGCATTAGATATAGTATTTACATGTTGTTAGCAGTCATCTTTCACGCACCTAGCAACAAAATAGAAACAGTCAAAGATACAAACCTGCCAGCTCACAAAGGATGGAGGTCGGAGGTCTTAGTATAAGTGATAATGCTATATTGTACTCTTAATTTCAAATCTCATATTTCTGGCATTGTACCCTACAAACATTATTATTATAATTTCAAGTTTATACAGCATAACAATCCATCTATGGCATAGTATTGAATGAAGGGCAATCTACACTGCGGACTGAAAACATATACCAACTACAAAATACATACATGGAATTCGATATTGCGACTTATTGCAACATATATGTAATGTACATCTGCATCCCGAAAGTTTGTTCACATACTTGTCTATTGGAGTGCATATATTATATATAATGGTGTTTCCTTGAAGCATCATATCATGAAGAGATTAAAACCGACAGTGTTTTCTTTTTAGGATCAGTAGTGACAACTGAACGTTCTTCAACTTAATATAAGTTCACGCAACACAGAACTGGTACAGTTCTGTCATCTGTATAGTCATTAATAGAGAATATTACATCAGCAAGTGTGCCATATGCATTTGCCAAGTAGGTGTGATTTTATATTAATCTTATTCAAGCGAAAGCAGTTGGGCACACGTTATATTAGTTGAACTATTTGAAACTCGCAATCAAACAGTTGTTGCTTGACAAAAAAGTCTACATTTAAAATAGTGTAACTTATAACATATCTTTTCTTAATTTTGCCTAAAATAACAATTTGAAGATAAAATGATTGCCAATTTATTGATATCCAATAGAAACCACTAGATGGGCAATAAAGGTTAGTGTTCATTATACATTAAAAAAACCCTACTCATTATAAGATTTTCTGGTGTCCTGATTACTCATTTGACATCTTGATAAAAGTAAAAAGTACTCTGTTATTATTCTTATCCAAATATATATAAGTAGCTTGCATATATTGAACACCTGTTATCCATACAAATATAGATTGTAAACGGTAGTTTCTATTTGTGATATCAATAATATGTTGTGTTCCTAGTCAATAAGAAATAATACTATAAACCCTTAAGCATGTAATCGTCGAAAGCTCGGATAATCTTTGAGCACTTAATCAACTAAATCTTAGCTGCTTAAGAAGTTGAGTTACTAATGCCTTTACGTAACGTGTTTTCTTTTATTCTCCAGTCAACGTTCAGTAACAAACAACACAAATATAACAAACACAGTTAAGTACCTTTGTCATTATAACCCAAAGCGGACGAAATAGAATACGAGAAAAGAAAAACGTCTACATTGTCGAAGGATTATATGTCTATAACTTTATTTATATCTATATTTTCATTTCATAAAGGTCGAGAATGTGGTAAAGTTATATCCACCCAGCACTTTGTTTTAACGCTAACCATATTATTACCATACTACCTGGTCTAAGGTTAAAATGACATATCATTTACGTTATTGCACTTACGAATATTATGAGTTTCTTTACATGAGACGCAATGAGGACAAATATTGATTACATAACGTTTCAGCATCTGAATTATGATGCAATTAATCAAAGACACTGAAGAACATTGCATAAAAAAATACTGCATGACATCATAAGGTCACGACGTTTCTAACACGACAGTCATGGGTACATTGATAACGTTATTTGATAGCAAAATAACCAGAGGACTCTCGGGTAAGGATAATATTATATATTATTACATCGAGAACACGCCGGATACTGTTTACCATGTTGAATACACAGCGTTACGACATGTCATGTTAATGCCGTTGTTAATTTATATCATAAGACGTTGGATGACGTTATATGTTAAGGACATGTTGGATAATATTGTATATTTTGTATGACCACAGCAAAGATGACATGGTCCTGTGCGTAGCTCATTTGACCGCTTTGAAGTTCAGAATCATCTGGCGTGGCCCGCCGGATGGGTGGGTTACCCGATGATTGCTGTATTAACTGAGAGTTCTAGGGTTATTCCCTGCCCCACACTGAGGCACGAGTTGAGAAACTTGTGGTGTCTCCTAATGCAAGAAACTTTATTCAAAATGTGCCTCTGTTCACCCAGCAGTACTGATTGGGTACCTGGTGTAAATTGTGTTGGAGGTGGCCTTTAAGCGCTGTAACCGGCAGCTTGGGTTAGACCAGGGTAATAGGGCAGGGAGCGCCTTGAGCATGCATTCGGTGTGGATATGTGCGCTATATAAATACCCTAATTATATATCAGACAACAGACCATAGGGCTAATTTTGGATGGTATTTCATAATTAGGAAAATTTAACATTGAAGCGAGTTGGATTACGTTAACTTACTTACATTTGGGTATAAAGTATAAGGACAGATATAGGATGATGTTAAATTACCGTCTGTTACTGAAGCTATACGATAACTCTTCATTACATTCATAAGCAACAAATCACAAACATGTAACTGTACGTGGTAAGTAAGATATTTGTGCTCCAGATTACACATCTCAGTGTGATTTTGTTTGAAAGAAAATGGTTAATCATTATGTTATTAAGTGTGATAAGTTAGTCAGTTATCTTGAAATAAGAAAAACCAATAATCTCCATCCAAATGAACTAAAATTATAAAGTTTAGAGTCATCAAAAGACTTTTCGACGCGAAACATGATTTCCATCAAATAAACTATTTTAATAACAAAAACTCAGGGAGCCATATGTTCATAATATTTTCAAGAAGTTCTTCACTCATGCGTTCTAGAAATCTGTAATAATATTTTGGCATATGAGTTCACTCGGGTTAAAAACATACTCCAAATACAACAACAGAATAAATGTACCACATGAAGAAATCTAACATTAGTGATTCAACCTTCAATAGCAAGTACTTGCAATCTCGCAGTCACCATTCATACAATCGCATACACTGTTGGCTACTTACACGGGTGATCACGTCGTATTATTGAAAGGAGATTATCTGAATAGTCGCCACTTATTTGCTGTCTGGGAGTTAATCCTAGCATTATTACCCACATCTGCTTATACATACATGTTTAGTTATTATAATGCAGCCCATGTGAATTTATGAGAAGGAACTTTACAGAGCGAATCAAGGAGAAAGGAGCTATGTTGGGCGAACTCCATGAACTAAAATTTTGATTTCTGATGCAAAAGAAGTATATTTGTACAGCAGATGTATCATGAATGAAGATATAACGTTACGCTGTCAATTATTGTTTCATATGATACATGAAGATGGATTCTCTGAATGATTTTAATATTTACATAAAGGTCTACAATTGCAGTGTGTTAAGCCATGTTCAAGATGAAACTGTATGCACCAATATTTAGGAGGGAAACTTTATACAAACACATAGATATACATGATATAAGATTACTTGCCAAATATTTTTTACTTTTTTTGTAATAGACACTCATGATTGTATATATTAAAAACGTGACCCTGTACAATTACAACAGTTATTCATTTATTATTATTTCCTTATTTGGAAACGGTTTGCAAACAGTCAAATCGAATTTAATTGCCATCTTCCAATAAAGGATCACATGCAAAGTTGTGTAAGTAAATAGAGGGCTTTTCGACAGCTCAAAGGTACAGTGAATTACTGGGGGTAAAGTAAACTGTAATTAACTGAGTAATGTTGATATTGTCGTGATCTTATACCTGCATTCAACATAATTTGTGACATGAGTATATTTACTTAAACAATATATGTAAATGCGTGCATAGCATTTCGAGTACAGTTATTACAAATCTAAGATACCAAATGAATGTTGATAGGTTTCATTACAAATTCTTGTTGTTGGGGATTCATACACTCATTATTGTAAAATGGAACATAGTGGATAGTCATTCTTTGATTTTAACGATAATATTTCTAACAAAATAAAAACATTAATATCGAACCTGAAACATTCAATCATCTAAGAGCGATCTATTAAACATCTTGGTTCATAGGCTCTCTTTTCAAAAAATAAATCAGTCAACATTATCGTGACAAGAATCATATAAAGAAAATAGATACAGTTATTGATGGTTGTGATGTGCTGTATATAAGATCGATAAAGGAGCGTTTTAAGAATTTCCGCAGTATCGTTGAAAAAGAATGACTTTCTTTAAACACCTTGCCTTCATCTGGGGGTATCAAAAACGTTTTTCCTAAGTGAAATATGTTTTACTTTAAATTTTGTCAGTCAGTGATTTAATTGCAGATCGTCAGCAGCAGATATTTAACCCCAACTGTCGTACAACGACACTGCTGAAGAGTATCAGAGAGAAATGCTACTGCGAGGGAGAAACAGGTATAGTCTTTGAAATATAACTCACCTCAAAATGATACTTGAGGTTACAATCGGAGAAAGTGCGTTAAATAACTTTTACGAATAAACGTTTGTATACCCCAAGCAAGAGCGAGGTTTATAAACTATTTTGCACGAGTTTCGTAAAATAAATGAATAATCACTTCCAAATGAAATGATTTTTTGTGTCTATTTAATTTAAATCGATTTAAAGAAAACGGTCTTTTCCCCCATGTGACCGCCCGCCTCAGTGACTTCGAGGACAATTTTCTTAGTTACGGTACAATGATGAAATACAGGACAAAAGCTGAAACAAAAGTTTTTAAAAATGTGATCTATGCAGATGTCAAGGAAAAATATGTTTCGTCTTCTCCTTCACTTCATTATCTGGAACATAATGATCTATATAAATACTAATGTACATTTCATATCAGTGAAGTTGCCAACCTATTTATCATCCACGTTATTCTTTATTATATTTAAACGGAAAACGAAAATCTCTGATCAAACTGCTTCTATCATAGCTACAATATGATTATGTCATATCATTTCGACGTTTTCTAGTGTATAGCGTCATGGTGTTGTGATGTCATTACTCTATGATGTAAAAGCATTTAGATGTCATGTGGTTTATCATTGCAGTACATTGTGCAAAATCTACGGTAACAACGATCTTTCATTAAAAAACCGCTCAATATAAAAAAAATATCGATATCTCACATCATCATCATCATCTTTATTTCCTCCATTAGGAAATTATTATAGAATATTTACAAAACTTTCAAGAAATCTATATACTTCGACAAATTAATATCAATAAGATCGCATGTGTTCGTTTATCATTGTGATTAAAAATTCAAATTTTTCAAATGAATATCATTTATCACAGACGCTGAAGACATCGAGTTGTCGGACGAGTGTGGCAATATCAAGTTTCTCAGAGACGCCCACAACAGATACGCCAGCGAACTCTTGGGGGACCGCGAGACACTTGTACTTCTCCGGGTGGACGGTGAGTGGGGGCAGTGGGTAATAAATTGACGGAAGGGTATTGGTGTTGCAGAGAGGGAATATACAATCTGATCCTATCAGGAATGTTTTGTTCATCTCAGTAAAATTTCCATGGCAAGTTAGCTGGAAATGTGTGTTTTTGGCGTTTTAAGTTGCATTTATAAACAAGGCTGAGGTTGGGTAAGGGGACATGTGAGGAGTAGAGAAAATAGTGGTAGGATAGGGTTTAGGGTAGACAATGTTTATCGATGCAGATCTATAAGAGTACGTGTACCTCCTTATGTTGGGTCCTGTCCGAGTAACTCTCCATTCTTAAGATTGATGAAAACGAGGCACATTATATTCAAGATGTGGAGAGTTTCGAGGATACTACCCTACTTTAATTGCACTAGCCTATTTGCTCTTTTAACAAAATGTGTTAATACTAATAACATTTTGAGAATTGAAGTATATAACTTGATGTCTCGATGCCTTGTGCTAAACTCAATGACTTGTCTTTTAACTATCGTAAACTGTTATTTGGCGGTTCTCATGAAAGAAAAGAAACCCTTCAATTTATTGTTGGGACCAGGAAAATGAGGTTGAGGGAAGATTTTAGACTGAGTGGATGGAGTAGAGATTATATCTTTGGTATTCCTCCAATTTATATCTCTTATTTGTTGCTGGGCACACTGCATGAGCTGCTATAGTGGTTATGGGGTAGGACAAACATTGGTAATCCTCTGTAAGGTATGTCATTTATCACACTCAACAGTAACTGTGCAGATTGGATAATGCCTTGGGGTGAGGTGGGTTATGAACACTTGAATCAGGAGTAAGGAGATTTGGTGACGATATCAACTGGAGGAGGAAGTGATTCATGGTGATGTGTTTGAAATTTTCGCCAAGAATGAACCATGACACTGGTTTACATACTCTAAAAGATTTCCCCCGTCATTGTTTCCGAATGTTGATTATGAAGTGAATATAAGTTTGTGCGTACCTTAAATATGACAGCATGCGAACAAGCATAGTATATAATGTCAAAGAGATATCTTATGAGCTTAAAATGGCCGTAACACGTCGTTTTGAAATATTCGTTGCTAGAAATTTTCATCAAATAGCATTACCTTAAGCTAAATGTGTCATCTTCAAAAGGTCAAAACACCTCATTACTCAACACAATCATCCGTAGTATCAGCAAACGAATAGCGGCCATTTTTGTGGCAACTCCTTTGAATCATCTGAGGCAGGAAAAGGGATTCGCATAGCTTAACTGATCATGATACGTTCCTTTTAAAATTCTTTTTTTCGATTACAATCCATTGTCTTGTTATTGGAAACTATAAGTTTCATTTTCTTATATATATGTATATATATATATATATATATATATATATACACACACACGCATATATATATATATATATATATATATATATATATATATATATATATATATATATATATATATATATTTATAACATATGCTACTGGTCCTATAGTATTTTAGGCCTACTGGAAAGAACATTTAATTTGCGTTGCTTGGCCCTCATCAAGAATCGCAGCGTAAAAATTCCACACAATATAATCCACAATGACCACGAATTCGCAAGGTTTCAGCCCTTTCAGCTATTTCTTTAAAAGTCCAATTCAGATGGAAAACGTTACATATCACTACTAATCACTATGTAACCGTTACAGGTACGGAGAGTCCATGTCCCCGTTACACACCGCTACTACATGATGAGGAGGCCATCACAGAAGACTTTCTGGGTAAAAAGTTGTTGAATTCAGTTAAATAATTAGTAGGAGTGTAACGCCATTGTTTATCATGATACGCACTGTTTCGCATACAAATCCAAGAATTCTTTTTTTCAAATTAATTTTTTATCACTTTCATATATTTCATAGTTATGGCGCATATATATTTTCCTCATTCCTTTTGTTTTACCTATTAGCCATGTCCACTTCAACCAGAAATAAATTAACAAAACAGGATAAAATAAATGCCAATAATTTTTTTGAAAGATAATATGTGTTAAGTTTCTTTTCAAACGTTTAGTCATGTTACGGCTTCTGTGTTCATATCTACACGTTAGAAGCACTTTGGCTGAAACTATAAAATAAATGTAGCGTTGGTACAAATGGACAAGGCATTCCATAAGGAAAAAAATTGTACTGTGCTGTAAGTACATACGATGGCAACAGAAATCATAAAAGTTCTAAAACAACTGAAAAACATTATATGTTGCATACCACTAAAATGACAAGCGGGATATCTGCAGCAGAGATTATGTCGGAAGTTATGGCTCATAGACTCCTGTATGGATTTATGATTTTAACTTCAAAATGCTGATACCCTGCATGTTTCATTTCAGCACGCCTGGTAGTCAAAGATGAAGTGGAAAGTCGACCACAGAGCTATAAGAAGAGCAAGGGGCGTGGCAACTCGTCAAAGGAGGACAGGAATAACAAGGATAAGAACAACAAGGAGAAACAGAAAACAAAACCGGATAAAGTTCCGAGATCTCGTTCCCGCCAACAATGACGTCACATCCGCTGTATCAAACCCAATGTCGCCATTCATTTTGTAATATCTCATTCGTCCACCTCAAACATGCATTGTGATCATAAATATATTTTATTTCACATTAGACATTTCATGTATGTACTATAATAAAAGAGAAATTACACTTGTATTTGTTGTAATTTTTTTTAACATATTTGAAATTATTACGCGGAAATGTTCATGGTAAATTCTATACCTTTTTTAAGAGCGTTACCTTGTTCAGTTTATTTTTTTGGACTCTAACAGACCATTACAAGTACAACTACGCTGCATACACATATATTATTATATTATACGTGGCAAAATGCATTATATACATGATAGTTTATGAACATGAGAATAAAGCGACTACAATTCGTTGCTCACATCAGATTCTGTAGAAAATTAATGTTATTTATAAGATTTTACAATAATGTTGAACGTGCCTTTAAAGTCACTGATTACACTAGTTAGATATTAAGCATCCCAGGTATCAAAGCGTCCGTAAAATCCTAAACTCTAGCAGCCATTGTGCGAATTTTGTAGTCCTTGTTCAAAATGGTCGTGCGGGAGATTTAAAATTTCAAGCAGAAATTGAAATATATACGGTATATGCAGCATGGTTTCTGAAATCTACGTTTACTTGAAACATTCACCCATTCTTGATATTTTAGAACTAATAGCAATGGAGAATGGAGACATGTTTTTCATGGCAAAATTTTGACACCGATTTGCTTTCAGTTACCCGATGCTACATATACAATCTTTCCTGTCTTGGGATTGGAGTCTTTATCGAAAATACGATAAAGAAGTTGTACATTATTATATTAGGCTCACTCTTATAATGTGTATAAGATAATAATGTTTATTTATCTTTGAGATGATAACTTGTTTCAACTAAAACATTAGATATTCGTTATTCAAAGGGTAAATAAAATGCATGTTTACTGAAAGGTCTAAATGTGTAGAAAGATACGTCAATGATGATGGCAGTAACCATAAAAATATATTGCAACTATAAGAAAAGGACACTCCGACAAACATTTAATAAGTGGAATACATTTATATTTTTTAATAAACCATTATGTCTTTCCAGTATTGCTGTTGTGTTCTTATTCAAGGTGAATTTTTAAATTCATGACTTTTTATTTTGAGCTTGATATGTGACAATACCATATTGATCCACGTTTGTCGTGGGACATACGGGTCCAAAAATAACAATCATTACGTGGTACTTCGTAAAGGGGTCTCACAACAATAAAGCATGGCAACTTCAAGTGATTTGATTGGTTATAGATTAACATTGCTTTAATTTGGTGGATTACTTTATTCAAATTTCGTGACCCTCTTTCTTCTTAGAATTTTCAGTTTTTTATGAACCTTTATTGAACCACGTCACTGCACGAGTGTAAGCCTTATAAGAAATAAGATGTTTTGAATGTTTCATGAACTCTAAGCTTATGGCACCGCTTTATGCCGCTGCAAAAAGACGAAAGTGCTTGATTGGTATCTGTGAGGAACGACTACAACTAAATACTCTTTATACAATATCTAACTGAGACGAAATCCACTATAATACCGCCTCACTTTTAAGGCGGTTGTTTATATATTTTAACGAAGATAAATAAGCAAATAATTGAGGCAGCCATGGCATGACATAAATCAAAGAAGGATAAGTCTTATCTATTCTCGAATCGAACGATTTTATTTCGAATACGCTTCTTGTTTCACGCCTGGTGCAGTTGGTTTTATCATACTATGCATTAAGAATACAGGTTAGTATGAATTTCAAGTGTAAACATTCAACGTCGTTAAAAGATTAACTCGTTTGGACTCCGCTTCATTATTTTGCAGGACACAAACTTTACATACCTCCCAAACCAAATGCTTTTAATAACCGAGAGAGATAAAGACAATCCAAAATTAAATGAAGTCTTACAGTCTGAGAAATACGAAAAAAACTATGATGAAATTTAAGTGAATTTCCTTTTAAAAATTGTTTTATTTGTCATATCTATAATCTTTATCAACACCCAATAGTAAAATGAGTTGGCAAGAAATCTTACCATTGGTTGCTTAGACGACTTCCCATGTACAGTTAGTGTGACGCTTGCATTTCACTGCTATTGCAAACTAGAACTGTCACTGTAGAAAACCATCACATGGAAATCCTGAAGATGTTGGTTGAACCCGAGTGAACGTACTGATCAACCCAATTATGTTTGAGCATCAAACTGCTTCCCATGTTTTTGACTGCTTTGTTCGCACTTGCTGCAAATTCCTATGCTCGTCAACTCACGTCATTTAGAGTCAGAACATTCTGCCTTGCATTGAACTCTGCTACTGTAAGCATGGACAGGGTGAAATAAATTCCAGAACCATTTAAATGAATTAGATGGTAACGATAAAGAAACCAGTGACAATGATGTATGAATAAAGGAAAATAGAGTCATTGGCTCTGTAGCCCATCAAGCTACGTATCTATGATATAAACTCCCAGGCAAAAGAAAGGTGTCACTTTTATTCTTTTTTCATGAAAACATTTAGAGGGCTGGTACGGGTTTGATTCTTCGCAGGGAATGACAGTATGACCTAATTTCCTCTACACGAACGCTTCGCGTCGAACGCAGCTACTGGAATTGTGCATTAACAAACACATGTTAAACGTGTTTTTGAGGCATGATTTGTGATGCTCATGAAGCAATGTTGCGTAAATGCCCTTGTTGGAAAAATCAGACATTCAGTAGCATAAAATACACCAAAAGTATGCCAAGACTTACGCAAGCGCAACGTGACCATGCGATCGGTATGTCCACTAAAGGGGCTTCCCAACTTCAAATGGCAAGAACCTTTGAACAACTGCAGTCAAACCACCACCAGAAGGCTTTTAATGGGCTACCAGCAGACAGGTCAGACACAGGACAGACCAAGATCGGGAAGACCGAGGTTAACAACTGCGGCCGAAGATCGCTACATGAGGCATATTTACTTCCGAAACCGACTCGTAACGGCGAAATCAACGGCGGCGACGGCACTCGGTCAGGTGATCAGCACAAGAACAACCCTTCGTCGACTTTGTTTGGCTTGTATACGAGTCTACCTCAAATTGCTTTGACCCGTTTACAACGTCAACGCAGATTACGATGGACACGTACTGTACGCCCGTGGCAGCGACATGACTGGGAGAGGATGCTGTTTACAGACGAGAGCAGGTTTTTTGCCTATTCAGGAACGATGGTGGGGTTCGAGTTTATCGACGTCGGGCGAGCGTCTCGCGCGAAACTGCACTAGAGAGGTTCACCCGTTTGGAGGCGAAGGCATCACTGTGGACATATGGTCGTTCCTTTCATCCAACAACAGCCAAGAAGACTGATATTTTAACACGACAACGCAAGGCCTTACAGTGCCCGAATTGTTGGAAACTACCTCCAGAATCCAACGTCACTGTTTTGCCGTGGCCAGCAAACTCAACAGATATAAACCCTATTGAACACCTTTGGGATCAATTTGACTTCCATTTGAGACAGCTGGTGTCACCTCCAAACAACCAGAAGGAACTTGAACAAGCTCTATTAAACATGAGGAACAGGATTCCTGCTGACCTCATCCGACCTCATCCGACTTGCCACCCAGGGTGGTCACACTCGCTACTGATGACAAACTTCGTGATTCCTGTAACTACTAAACGTTTCTGTGCAATTGTCTTTTAAATCCACATTTCTGTAATTTTCAATAATGACCCCTGTATTTTTCCTTGTGTATTGGCCAAATTCAAAACCGATATTTGGATGTTTTTTGAAGAGAATATTGGAAAATCATTTCTGTTTATAAACCAATCGTCAGAATATTCATATCTGAGTTTGTTTTTAATTTATAGACTTGAAAGATGTGTAGAACCTTTCTTTTGCCTGGTAGTTTATTACACAAATGGTTACAGGGTCACCATATAAGCTGCCACATGATCACCAAATCCATTTGTTATAATCCTCAGCAGCTGGGAAGTCTGTACAGAAGATTTCAATCTTCCTATAGGCCTTTTGCTTTTGCGAAAGGCGAAGGAAAACGTTTTTGGGGTGTGGCCTTTGTGCCCCTTAAGTTATTAGCTATTACCTTCTATCAGTTCATGAATCTGTACACATGGAATTACATTTCTACCCATTTTGCTTGTGGAGAAGATGAAAAAAGGTTTTTAGAGTGACCCTTGTGTACCTTCTTAGGCGTCATACGAGCTTAAAACTGGGTTTGCGAATTAATTATTTTACGTAAATGAATGAAGCGGATGCGTGGATATTGGACGCTGCAAAATTTACGTTACGGGGAAATTGAAAAATACACGGTTGTTACTTTTTTTTAACGAGTTGCAGTCGTATGGATGCATTTTCAGTAATGGACTGATGAAAGAGAGTTATTATTCATCAGGGAAAGGGTAAGATCACGCGTGCATATAAGTAATTATTACCAACTAGAGCAATCATATCGGGATTCATATTTTTTAAACGATGCCCTAGGGCAAAATATTTATCGTGACGTCACTTCAAAAACAATGGCCTGACGTCACACTTCGGCTATGACGTTGTGTTCCAAATGCGCATATGCATATTCTTTGATGTATATTTTGATAAGTTTCTTTGATATCTTGACTTCGGTAATAAAAAGAATATCATATTCGTGTTCATTACATACTTCGTTTACGAGACCCGTGCCGTTATATCAGTAAATCCCTCGCTCACGCTCAGGAAATATTCACGCACTCGTGCCTTAGACATAGCATGTCATGGACACTCATATAATACTCTCTATTTATGTACCAAAGAGAAATAATTCATCCTCTAAATAAACGAATGACAAACAGTGCAATGTTATATTGATATGAATAATGAAATTGTCAACGTTTGAAATGCTCTCACTTACACAGCGTATTTCTGTGAGATGTCACCGGAAGTAGGATAAACGCTTTTGGTGCCATCACTTCCCTTGGTGACTGTCCTCTTTCAGTTGCTAAGGCAACAAGACAACAAGTCGATCATCAATCCACCTGGGAGCCGATTGATATTGTCAGGAATTATCCCTGCAAAGGGGTACTTACCTGCTAAAAGCTTCTTTCACCTGTGGCAGCGGCGATAAAAACGCCCCGACCAAAACGAATCAATAACGTAATCTATGCAGTCGGATAACATCGGCGGCGAGGCGTACACAACTGCTATGCACTTCAAAAATACAATACCCCGGAGCCGACTGTTGTTTTGTTGGAGATAATTGATTCTGTGAAATCTGTTGACTTATGCTTCAGTGCTGACAGAGTGGATCAGTTGGTTTCTGTAAATGATCGATTGCTGGTAGCGGAACACACAAACACTTAGTGCATTCTTAGTGGATAATGTATTTTAGCCAGAGAGGACTTACGTGACACGAGTGAGAGTGCTCGATGTAATTCGAGTGCAATCAGATCCACTGAAGACGTTCCAAATGACATATCGGAAATTCGTCCGGAATTCATTTCCTGAAGAAACACATACTTTATTTTTCTGTATACAAGTAAAACCTTCCACTATTTTTTTCAAATTCCTGTTTGTCTAGTTTATTTTTTAAAATTATTTCAAGATATACAATTTTAAGTAAACCCTTTTCTTCTCAACCGATCAGATGTTTTTTAAAATTCATTTTCAAGTCAGTGAAATGTCCTTGTAATAAATAAATATCAATATTGTTTGTCATGATCTTGATGCTGATAGGTAGTAATCTTATTCGATGTATTCGTGATCAAAAGTTTGTTCTCATACCTGGGTTTACTAGTGCAGATATCATGTAATTTTGGATGCCTTTAAGGTATTGTAGCATTGCGAAAAAGAATCGTACAATATTGAATTTTCAATACAGATATCCAGATCCATTCTTCTCTAAGGCGAGTGTTTCTCATACCCCACATTTAACCGTTACGGTTTTGGCAGGTCATTGAAGTAACCGGGTGTCATAATTTCGAAAACAATCATTTTTACTTTTCTCTAATGGATTTTTTATAAGTTATCAACTGCTTAAAAATGAGTCATGTTTGTTCCTTTGCACTTAGTCAATATCATTGTGCTGATTTTATTCACACGGAGTCTATATTGAACAATTCATAAAAAAAATTAACAAAATCGAAATTTCCAAAATATGACCCCATCTGACTATTTCAACATGGCAAAATTCATGAGAGAACAGACGATCACTAAATAAGTTTAAGAATGGCTATTTCACACATGGACCGTGGGGGATCCTTTGTCAGTTTTGCTGAAGTTATTTTATTGACGTCCAAACTAAATCCAAATTACATGAAATTTGCACTACGATTCAGTGAACAAACTTTCGATATGCAACTGCATATTCTAACATCAAGATACAATACGTTAGAATAAGAGATTGTTTAACAAATGATATCACACAATAGATTGTAATACTCTCCATGGTGGCCAAGGGAAAAGTCTACCAAACTATGTAAATGATAACTCATTGTTATGTGTCCTTCAAATTCCCTTTGAATCATATTAAGAATTAATGACAATGGTGAAATCTCTCCCAACAAGGCTATTGCTAAATGAACCTCGAGGGAAGGAATGCACAAGATAAATGAAATATAGATTTAAAATGCATTAATATTCAATGAACAAATGGCTGTGGTGAAAATAATCGTTTTCACTATCCATTATCTTTCAATAAAACCATAATTAACACATACTTACTACAATGCAGAAGGACAACGCAAGTAACACATAGACAGAATAGAGATGATAATGGTGTTTCGCATCAAGTATCCTCATTATAAAGAATATTCCGGAGAGACGTGACGGGTGGGGACAAATTGTCTCCTTCCAATGGTAGGATTTGTCGCAGGGGAAAATAACAGTGGTTCGCGCCAAACAATTCTTCATAAGATCGGCAGTGTATTATAATTGCATAGTGTCAAAGCAACAAGACAAAGTGGCGTTCGTGAGATGTACGAGTAGACATCTAGTACAAAAGTTAAGACAAGGAACTTAGTTGGAGCCATTTTTGGAAACTATGAAAACTATGGATAACATTTACTCACACCTTTTGTCATCACAGTAACGAAGCCTCATAGAAACTCATAAGCTTAGTTAATATCAAAGGAGACCCTAGGAACTATGACGATTGCCAATGGTTTAAGAGTGGACGTAAATCTTCGAAGAGCTGCTTATAAAACATTTCGAGCATAACAGTTAATGAAAGCAGGGCCTGTACATCCGATGAAGACACTAGCACAGCATAGAGAGCACCAAATACACAAGAATTGAGTCATGTTACCTGAATCAATGATTGTTATTTTGAGTTTACTGTAAGTCAGGGAAGCATAAAAGATGACAAAACTCTGCCAAGGACTGGTTCCAGTGAGCAGTCTGCTTATCCTGATTGTTGTTTTGTCCGTTAATTGCTGTTGACTTTCGCTTCAATGGCACCAGGGTGGTTGAACACTGCTCCGTAGAGAAATAATCGATTTGTAATAGACACTTAGTTCAACTTTATACTTAATGCATTCTTCATTGAATTCGGGTTGCAGATAATGAGGATTAACCGTCAAAGGAATAAATGTAAACACAACCTGACGACTCTGCTTTTCAGTTCCATTGACCATATAAAGATTTTTGAACCACGTTAAACGCACGATGAATAACTATTGTGGTAAGTGATGGCATAAATACTAGTTTAGAAACCACGCACACGAAACGTCAAAAAAGGAACCGTTGCCGAGTCGATTTTTGAATAGGGGAAGGGGATATATTGTTATATTTCATTTATGATGAAAATGACATTATGTTTCGTTTAGAACAGATTTAACGCAATGCCTATCTATTAAGTTTGCATTAATGAATAGGGAAAGTTGTGGGTTCAGATGATCTTAAAAGGAGAAGAGGTTACTTTTTTATCTTACGGGTACGAGTGAAGTAAAAGTGAAAGAGTGATTCCGTATAGAACAGATTTTACGCAACGCCTATCGATTTAGGTCGCATTACGGAATATTCTGCTGTCAATAAATATATTTAAATATCTGGTCAATACACCTATAAATATTCAAGTATTCAAAAACTCATTTGAATTGAATATGGAGCAGTTAACTTACAGGGGTTGAATTGTTAACGCTTAAAACCTGCTTTGAATATATTTGATACCTGATAGAAGTGCATTTATTCATTTACATTTACATAAACTGTTCAATAATTCAATTGATCTAAATAGGTGTTACTGATTTATGACAACCCTTTAAAAATCATTGATCTGTGGTATTTTTTCCAAAAAGAATGATAATGAAGAAAAACACGATGTAGAGAATTCATGAATTCAGAATGAGATTCCAATTGTCCTTTTTCAGGTGCAATACACAAAATCTATAATTCATCCATATTGTTACCAAGGACCCTGCAATCAAAATTTATCAAATGTATTAATAAAAGTTTACACAGCATGCCAGGCGTTTCAGGCTTCACGAGCAGGGAAAAGAATAAAAATCTTTAGTTTACTCATTTCAGCTCAAGGATCAACCTTTAAAATAGTATTCTTTATTTGCATGTTGGAAGATAAATATGATAAATTGAAGTTATCACTGTCATCATTCCAATAATATTCTGGTATATTCAAGATAAAACAGTAGTGATTTCTACGAGTTAGGAATCGTAGGTATTCCATTCATAACAACACAACAAGATACTTAATAATGTAATATCAATATCTGAACTCAAAATGAATTCCTATTGTTTCCTTCAAGCAAACACTATTCAATGACATTATTGTAAAAGTCATGAATGAAAACGTGTGTGAAGTTATAACATTACTTAATGGGAAAACTCCGATTTTTATCTGAAGTTTGGTAATCTTACATTGGTACAGAAGAAAAAGTTTCGTAATTTCTGCAAAAATGTCAGTTTGTATTTAAAGAGCTAATGTATAACGAAGATGATTTCTATATTCGTTAAAATTTCATACTTTCAAATTACAATTTGTGCTTCTTGAAAGCTCTTACGAAGACAAAACAATTTATTAAACTGTACTTTTGACCGAACGCTGCTGTAACTAACACATTCTAAAATATATAAAGGTTACCTCTTTTTGACCAAATACAGGGGATGCACATATCTCTGACCTATTATAAAACCCGAAACTTTGAAATCTTTGAACTTTCAAAAAATTTTGTTAAGTCTGCAAATTTACCTCAGCATTTTATTTCTGAAAATGTTTGTATCAATGTACGTAAACAAATGAAAAATAAAAACTAGCCGAAACAAAAAAGCTAATTTAGAATTCATGTCAACATGTACAAAAAAGTGACTCATTACAATGAAAGATAAAAATAATTCATAGGAGGTTAAATGACTTTTAATATTCAGAAAAAATGGATGATTTATTAGAAGGTACATCTAGATTTCTTCACATGAAGAAACTTTCCTAAGTTGTAAAGACTTGCTTCGGATACAATTGCACTCCATAGCCTAAACGATTGTTTATAACAATGGTTACAGATTCTCCCTCTACGCGACCATTGCATGAGTTCGTGGATGAAATTCAATGCCGCAACGTTGCACACATATGCGCCAACGCAAGTGCTTCAGGCAGGAGATGTAATTCAATCTCGAGTTCCATCTACACCACGAATGTTCTTTTCTAAAAATATGCCTCCAGTTTCCAGAAGAAAATGTGCCACAAGAACTAATGAATCAAGTATAAGGGCTCTCAACGCATCGCCAAATTCTTAGTCTAGAGCAACCCATTGGAACGGGTCGCTGAGGACTATTGGCAGAATTTATCGACTCTACCGTAGTGTTGGTGTGGTGCATTAAGTGGTTGGACTATACTGTGATAGGGACGGTACAGATGTGTCCCAATTTTTACTTTTACAATACTTATCATGCAACAACTTTGGAAAGGTTCGCTGAGGACTATGTATAGAGAGCATCGACCCCTAGCGTTGATACTGTGCTGTCAAGGTGTTAGACCACACTGAGGAAAGATAGGAGTGATGACCCCCCTCGTGACGATTGCCCTGGGGGTGGTGTTAAATGTGTTTTTTTGTAGAGGGTGATGTGTTCACCTCGGTGGCAAAGTTAAAATCGTTGCCCAATATTGAACGCAAACTAATTGATGCATGTTACAGATACCTGAAGAGTCAACGTCATGATGTTGAATTGAATTCATTCAAAACGTACGTATCTTGTTTGATATTTTAGATATCTTTTGATAATTTGTTGTTTAAATTGCATTATTTCGAGTTGTGAAAGATATGATATAGCATCGATAGCGGTCGTTGAGTTTTTGTCATTTAAGAAAAAATAATAAATTGTTCAAATGAATTTAACTTAAATAAGTGATGAAACAGAACAAAAGAAATAATTATGACTTGTAATATATTTCATAATCGTAGAATTCATAACTGATTAATCAATGTGTCTTGTTTAATGCCTATATCTGAGAAAGACAACTAAATAAACCAAATTCAACAGATAACTTAAAGAAAATATAAATATAAATTTCCTTCGAAAACAATTAAGTAATTAAAGATTTAAATACAAATAACACAATTCTAAAGTTTCTTTCGATTTCGACTTTTAAATTATGAAGCAATGTATTAATATTTTGTATGAAATTGATTTCCCTGATAAGTCATTGTCGTTGTCTCATAATATTATGTTCTTATTAGATAATTAGGCTTTGTTTTTAGTACAATATAAGTAAATTATATGTAAATTTATTACATATTATGGACTTTCGTCCCGATATGTCTTTCAGTGCTATAACTCTTTATTTCAATTCAATAGCAATCTAAAAACTCACGTATTTAGACGTAATGCCGTGGTATGACCGCTAAGAAACAAAGCTCGCAGAGTCAAAGCCTGTATTGTCTAAATAATGAATTTCGTTAACGATCTACACAATAACCTACCAAACATTACCAAAATACCTTTTTATCCCTGAACACTAAAATGCGCCATATCGTGCAAGAAGCAGTGTTTATACACAAGATAATATCATATTAATAATAAATAATATCAACAATTGATTATACCTGTTATCTTCCCCATCTCTCTTACTCTGTGCCCAGTCTACAGATCATCCATTAGGGAAGGAAACCTAACTCTATAGCACTCTGTTTGTACAAAGCCCAGCACGATGACACAGAGATTGGGTATACACCGTCTGTGATGGAAACAGGGATCTGACATTATCAAAGCATTGATTACTCGCTGTATAATCAACAAAATCAGTAGCGTTAATTGCTTATCTCTCTTATGGGCATATTTATTGTGGATATTTAGTAAAGCTTGCGTGTACGCTCGTTCAATATCAAACATTTACCAGATCGCAAGTTCTAATTATCAAATTTCGTAGAAAAAAATAGCTTAGCCTGAATAGCCGATTACGACATATTTCAGCATATAAACGTTGATTTTCCTATCTTCGTATCAAACTGATAAAAATTAGTTTTCATGTCATATCGAGTTGCAGTGACATTCACTATCAAAACGTAAAATTCTTAATACTCCTTCATATCAAAGTAATAGATTTTGCCTTTCATATTATATCTATAGTTAAGGTGATCAATTTCCTTAGAGGAAAATGTTATCTAAAATAATTTCCTATCAAATAAAAGATTGCGCATTTTGTAGAATATATTGTCACCGAGTCATGCAATATATGTCTTGTTTATTTCCACTAATTATCTCGAAAGTAGATCCAGCATTATACTGGAGTATAACGTAGCGATGTTAATCCGAAAAACACTTTACATTACCCATGATTTGCAGTTGTCAAAATTTTCTGACACAATGTGATCAATATTCCAGCTAGTTTGTATTGTTTAAGGTAGATCACAGTTTTAAATGAACGTGTTGATAATTCATTTGACTATTTATACCTTCATTGCAGTTAGTATAAAATATTCATTAGCTGCAATAGAAACCAATGGATTGCAAAATCGATAAATCCATTTAAACTAAATAGTTGGTGGCAGATTGTACTTACTTAGCTTGCTGTGTGCTAAGGTCATAGAAATTTTGTTACGTAAGTTAGGGAGATAATTTTATAAACTTGCTTTGGGCTAGGGTCAGATTTAAATTATCACGTTTTGTGGAAGGGTAATATTTAACTTAGTGGTTAGGTACTTGCGTAATTGCTGTATGAAATTCTTCAAAGACCTTTTGAAGTTGGTGACATAATGGAGGACAAATCTTATTCATAACAACTTCATTTGATTGCTCACGACATGTTGTGTTCCTGTTTGTCCATTCTTCAGGTGGCTGATGATCTTACATAGAGGTAGATATATTCATGTACATAAAGCATAATAAGTTATTAGGTATATGCAATATCGGGAAGACATTAATTGATTACGTACATAAACACAAATATAATAGTGAGATGAAAATGAAAGGTACAAAGAAGGGTGGCGGCACAGGGTCCTGTTCATAGCGGAGTTGACCGCTATCCGGAAAGTTCAACAACAACGAGCGCGGATGGGTGGGTTGGCCGCTTCATTGCTGAATAAGATTGAGTTTGACGCGGGGTCCCCTTCCCAACAATGAGACAGTTGTTGTTATTACTTGGGCAAGAGACTCAGTGTGTCTTTGATGTCTCACGACGTTTCGGTGCTACTTCTTAATCTATCTTCAGGTGACTGATGATGAGCCAAACATTATTGTTATGATTATCCAGTTGCGTTCAATAGCAATATATGACACTTATCAATGTCATAAAGATGTTATCAGCGAGATTAAGAAACGAAATAATAGACTGATAGCAGTATATTTTCAGTTATTGTAACAAGTTCCTGAAAAATGCCAAATTCCGTTTGAAGCGCAAGATTTCTCAAAAGAGTAATGTTCCTGCAAAATGGACGTACATGTACAAACAATTTCATTTTGGTCAAAATTATATAACTTTGTTTCTGATCCTGAAATTTCATCCTTCTGCATACTATAATGTACAACGGTGTCGTTATGACAGACAAAGTGACACCATTTCAAACCAAATTCGTGCAATGAATACTTCAAATACGTGTTAGGGTGCGATGTAGAATAAAATACGGATAGTTATTCAAGCAAAGAATTCAAAAGGTCTTAATGTGATAGAAATATTGCGGTTTTTATTTCAAAATAAGACCTAATATTCATAAAACAAAGACAAATGTAGTTTGTAAAAAGTGATGATGATAATGATCATCATAATGTGTAATGATTTTCAAGGTTTCGATGTTTTTCCACCTCTGTAATATTTTGAACCGGTTATGAACTTTAAATTCATCTTCACCTGTTTATATTGTAATTTGCTTTTAACTTTTTCCAAACGTGTGGTTTATAAAAGTTGTACTTAAGGCAGGATGACATATCCATCTCGCATAGCGAATTGTTTATCAATCACGTAAATTTTCAGAAATTGCTAGAAAACCATGAACAAATAAATTGCACGGTCATTCCGCACAAAGCCCAAACGTCTTGCGACAAATTAAAAGCCTATATTCAGCAATGCTTAGAAATGATGAGGAATCATTTCAAAATATCAGCGTCATGTGCACCATTCAGGTGTTTCTTTAATCACGACAGATTCTCGTTTACTTGGTAATTACCACTGCTGTAACGTGTTATATTACCGACAGCCTTGATTACTTGAGCTTTGATTGAGGCTGACTGAACATATGCAAAGGACGAGAAACTCAAAGGTTTCTTCAAGGTGGAAGGCGTCTGATCTTGGAAGTCATAATAGATGTTGCGTGATGCTGAAGTGGGTTGAAAAAATATGTTTTCAAAGCCAGGAACCTTTAGGGTTAAGTTGTGTATAGTGACACAGTGACAGGGGAAATCTTGTTTATCAAAATCCTCATAGTCGGTTGTGTTCAAAATATATTCAAAGTTGTTGTTACAGTGGAACGTGGGTATAATGTTCAGCAACCGTGAATTTCCGTTGTGACCAGCTTCATAGAAGAATATCTGTGTGTTTGAAGGGTTGATTCCCTGTCTCACAATGTATGACGGGTACTTCGTGGGAATCATGGATAATATCCAAGCACGGAATGCGGGGTATTGCCTGTCAATCGCATTTTGGTGCATTAAAGAGTAGCAATCCACGCGTATCGGCTAATCAAATTCACGCTTGTCTTAAGGTGGTATCCCATATCTGATGGAAATGTCATTGTTTTAAGTAAAATATGGGTAAGATTTGACAAAATGACAGTTTCTAGTATATTTATATTAGTCATTGGTGGAATGAGGTGGAGAATGAATTCGAGGTCTTGGATACGTGAAGGGATCGTTGATTATTTTTCACGAATCCAATTCTCATGCATTCTCCGTTACATAATTATTCTCGCGTTTTGGCAAACATAACCTCGCGAGATTTATGCGATATTTCTCGGACTTTGACAGGATTACCTTTTAGTGTTTTGTACTAGTTGACCAGGTCGATGTAGGGGATTGTTTGTTCAATATGCATGGGTTCATGTTCGATAAAGTTAGACTAATTTGACTTTAAATGAGGTTTTGGTTTTGGTTGTGAATAGTAATTAAGATAATAAAACTCTTGTTTGTTTCATTAATTTGCTGAAACTTAATTAGAAAAGCCGCTCGGGTATATTGGTGAAATGCACCCGAGTGCGAATTTCAGGTGCTCAATGGTTTTCCTTTGATTTCAATTTCGCGTGCGACATGGCCCCCTTTGAATAGTACGTACTCATTCCATAAAGTGATATCAACTTTCGATTTAAAGTGTATATGGTTCTTTACTTTTGAGGTATATTTATGATCATGGTCTATGTCAGGCCGCGCCTGTATGTTGTCAAGCATTTCAAGTCTCTGCGTCGTGGTTTAATCGACACTTTCAACGACATCTTCTCACGCATGGCCTATTCTTACGCCAGCCCGAATAACCACTTAAGATAGGCCTTGCCCATTTTCCCGTACTTTCATGTGCTTGTCGCCAAGGCTACTGCGACGGATCGCGATAGACCATTGAGAAATCATTCGAGAATTGAAACCTTTCTCCGAAGAGCGTGCTGCAGAGAACACATGAAATTAGGTTTCAATTGGCCTGGTCCAATTTAAAGCAATGCTTGGGAAGATGATTCAACGACTAATGAATAGACACTTACAGACTAACCCTAACGTTGTGTTCTGTACTCGTTGACCAAAGAAAATATGTTAGAAATTGACCTATGCAATATGCATGGGGAAATGTGCGAGTTAGTCTAATTAGACAATTACATTCATTTAGAGTTATTATATTTAAACAGCTGTCAAATGTAGATAACTAAGTTATGTTGTATGTTTTTCAAATTGAGTATTCTTTACTTTATATTGGAGTAGTGATGCAAGGTAATTGGAGTCTAGCTTCAGTTATTGATTTACTGATAGGGCATTAGTTGATAATTATACAAGTGATCGATTTACTATATTCAGTTATCGTTTCAGAAACAAAGCTTTATTAATATTAACGGTTGGGGTTTATTATCAAATATTAATAATCAAATTCATTTTGAATTCAAAACAAAGAATTAGTCTACATGTTGCAATTTATAATATGCACTGGAAAATGAATGGGTAAAATATCATGTTATTTGTGTTTGGGGGAGAATGACTGACAACAAAAAAGAGTCAAGTTGCAATATCTGGTGTAGCTGTCTAAGGCATAAATATTGATGGGTACTATGATCGTTTAGTTTCCTGCAGTAACTCTTGGAATTAGGTCAAATACGTCTTTTGTATTCATTTATTGATAGTATGAGTAGAAGTTATTAGTCAATTTGAATATTTCTAATGCGAAAGGATTAATTCAAACCAACATTGGCCTTAATATATGACCCTGCTGTATGCTATATCTTCATGTAAAAACATGAGCATAGTACCAACAGTTAATGGAGACGACAGAGTGTGGCTAAACAATTGTTTCAAATGTGTAAACGTTTCAAGACGTGAGTGACTGAGTGAGTAAGGGTTTAACGCCGCTTTCAAGATTATTCACTTATATCGCGGCTTCTAGTATTATTGCAGGGAGAAAGCCCGCAACACATTTGTGGCTATGCATTGCGGTGAAACCTGCGAGCATCGGCTGGAACTAGCGAACCATGGGTGGTACTGCACTGAATTTCAGTGTAGCATTGCACCTAAACCTGACTGCGTGTAGAACAGTTCTCTACTGCAGAAAAAGTTGCCGAGCCCCTGGCGGGATTCGAACCACGGATCTCTTGATCCGAAGCCGAACGCGCTAACCACAGCGCTATCCCGCCCCCTTCAAGATGTGAGACCATAAAACTAAATGCGCAGTTGTGTTCGGGTGTGTCTTCTTTGAAATTATTTTGTTGTGCAGAAACACATATGTAACTTTAGGTTCCTTTCATTCGATATAAGAACTTTAATTTCCTAGAAAAGGTATTAAAATTGCATTTCAGAAACAGAACTATAATTTACCCTAAATGAGGTATTTAAATAGAAGTGCAAAAACGTTTTCTCATTTCAGATTTCTTTCTGTCGCCGCAGCTGAGAACGAGGAGGCCCTAAGAGACTCAGCTTATCTAGAGAATCCGATCAACGCTTTCCGCTTCCTGTGGCGACTGGTTGACAGGTGGCAAAGAGCGATTAAGCCTTCTTGTGATCAGAACTGTGATCTCATCAACGAAAAGACGAAAGGTGAAAGGATTATTTACTGCAACATTGAGGACATTTTATTTTATCTTTCAGTTTGTTATTCCTTATTTTGATATGATATCATGGTTGAATGACAAAGTATGGATTATTATGTCGGATCAATTCCCGATTGATTGGATGGCATCAATTGATGTATTGGGCATTTGGATCAATTGATTTTTTTATAACAAACAACATATTCTTAATGTTTATCAATGTATAAATGAAATCAGATTAAATTGATTTGTTTGGTTTTTATCAATTAATTTGTATTGCCATGATCAATAACTTTGTAATGTAAGTACTATGCCATGGTCAATAACTTTGTAATGTAAGTACTATTCCACTGATCTCAGGAAGAGCAATTGATCCTTGATGAAAGACAAAATAAATGTATGTTTCTAAGATGTGATGATGAAATGGTTTTTGCTTATCACCATAAGTTCAGGGTTTGACGAAACGACCAACTGATTATGGAATCTTTTTCAGGAATCAATACCAATAAGTATTTTGTGTGCGGGGCATTTGATTCTTGGTATGAACTATATATGAATTCAGACGATGAAATTGCTTGTATGAAGAATTCACTCTAAATACATAAAATCTTAAAAACATTTCAGGATTCTTTAAACAAATTCGTTCTTCCATCGCATCTGTGTCCTCATGGCCAACCCAGGATGACATATCGGGTTCAGCTGTAGCCATTACCAACTTGGTTCATACGTATGACCTTGATCCTGACGAGATATCTAAAGGGAGACTACTGCACACAAAAACACCACCACTAGCCGGTGACGAACTTCTAGCATTGGCTGAGGAAGTATATTACCAGAATTCCGTGTTCGATGCCCGGATGTGGTTAAATAGATCCATAGCGAGACTGGAAACTATGCGAGGACAGGAACAACATTTGCGTGAAGCCCACTACAGACTTAGAGATATTGAAGAAAAGGTTCATTATTTTAAATTATAACATTTTTGTTTTCAGATTTTGTTTATCCTCCAGCTTTGCCATACACTTCTACTAATATTGTTTGCCATACATTTCTATCAATATTGTTTGCAAAAATAGCATATAATTCTTTAAAGCAAACCTGGCACAAGGTTATTCTTTTCTAGGCTTTAGGTATAAAATTCAATATTTTCGATGAAGTATAATATTTTTGTGTTCACTTTATCGTTCAATTGTAAGTACCTGGCAAATATGGATTTTGATTTAGTCTCGGTAGTATTTGAATATGATTTATAAAATTTAATTTCGGGCGTATCTACAACAATGGATTCTACCTTTAATATTGACCTATTTGCTTAACAATTGTTTTCAGATAGACGCTAAGTTAAAAAAGAAATTACCAGTCAAGAGTGGTGTGTATTTAACATGACAGTGGATTTAATAGGTTATGATAAACAAACGTTTCTGCAATAACCTTGCCAAAAACAAAAATGTAAAACAATAAATAAAGAATTCTATTTCAGTGTATAACAATAAGTCAAGTTTATTGTTGAGCAACTCAAATGACATTTCCCCCCGTTATTCAAACAAACTGTGGAAAGACTTGCTATTTCATATCCGTAAATGGCCTGAGTATTGATCGAGCTATATTTATACAAATAATACTAACATGTACCCCATGAAACGTAGAAAAACTTATAGAAAACAAATAGCTTTATAATTCATCTTTTTAGATGTATTTTACACTATCTATGAAGAGGAAGACACTGAAAGCACACCAGGGGAACAGAGGAAAGTACGCGGATTCTACCAATCTGTGTATGAAGATTTGTGTCGACACGAACGAAAGGTAAAGGTTTACTGCCAGTACTGGTACATAACATGAAGATATTATTATCATATAAATTTATATTAAAACAAATGATTAGTTATTGTTTGTATCATTGATTTATGCAAATGTAAATAAAAGTTCACAGTTTTTTTCAAGTTCCTTTATTATTCATCAGAAACCATCAGAAAGTGCACACCTTCGATGCTGGTACGAAAACACGACCATACCCTACGTCAAGGTCAAGGTCGAACTTCTCAACAGTGACCCTCCCATCTTTATCTACCATGACGTTATCAGCGACCGAGAAATTGAACAAATCAAGAACGTATCGACACCTATTGTAAGCATACTTCATTGAGAATTCTCTCGCTATTATAGATATATACCTTACACATAATGAATTTCATTTCTTTGCGATACCGTAGTTCTTCGAATATGAAGCAAGTGTTTAAAATTTAGATTTTCTTCAGCTCTCGCTCCAAACCCTGGGATCGATCAAGGTTTATGTTAATTTGTATAATTCTTTGAAATGTTACAAGTTTGCCTTTTCTGATCCCTCCTCCAAAGGGTTGTTCACTAGGCCATTGTTCAATTATAGTACCCAACTCAGATTAAAGGGAAATTACATTTTCATTATGTTTTGGAAATGGTTGGATTAAAGCATCAATCTGGAAATGGAGAGTAATGATGATTCACAGTGTTGCTCTTCCAGTTGAAGAGGTCGATGCTTGGTAAATCGGACGGTTCAGGTCATGAAGGAATGAAAGAGAGAATAAGTCAAAGGTCAGGCATTTGATTTTGCCAAGTTCATATTTCAAGCTTTATTGGAATTCTAGAAGTTTAGTTGTAACGATCTCACCTGATTTAAGATAATGACACTTTATATGCAGCTTAAGATACAGTATGTTGTAAATAGAAGAGCTGACCCTTCTATTACCACTACTGTAATCATACTTATTTATACATAATTTTGAAAAGACAAAATCTTTGTAACTGTTTTTTTCCTGATGTCGTTAAAACGTTTTAAACTACATAGATGAAGGACGTGACATATATACAAATTTGAAACTATTGAATGATCCAGGCTAAAAGACATTAACTTTTCTACAAATTAAAAATTTGAGTTTTAAAAAGATTATCTGGAAACTTTCGATGTGTCTGATCAAAATATGTTTTCAATGTCAGCGCCTGGGTGTTTGACGACATAAAGATGGCTGCCAGACTATCACGCCGTATAGAGATGATTACTGGTCTCAGTACGAAGATCAGGAGGACGCGAACCCACGCAGAAGCATTTCAGGTTTGTAATTCATTTCCGGAATTGCCGTCTGAACAAAATTATTCTGAAGATTAAAATCAGACAGGCTCGGCAACTTTGTCTGCAGTAGAGAACTGACACGCAGTCAGGTTTGGGTGCAATGCTAAACTGAGTTTCAGCGCAGTACCACTCATGGTTCGCTAGTTCCAGCAGATGCTCGCAGGTTTCACCCCAATGCATAGCCACATTGGTGTTGCGGCCTTCCCCCTGCAATAATACTAGCAGCCGCGATATAAGTGAGATAATCTTGAAGGCGGCGTTAAACCCCCAACTCACTCACTCCTTGCGATTTCGATATCTAATCGAAACTAAGTTATAACTAACTAACTATAACTAACTTTTGAGTTATAACTCAGAAGTAAAAGTGAAAGGAGAGTAATCAGAATGATTAGAGTAGTTACTTTACTGTAACAATTTATTTTACTTCAAACCATCATGAGATAACATTTATAAATCTTTTTCACTCATATCCCTACTTTTCATTTGTCGTGAGTTTAGGTGTTGAACTACGGGCTGGGTGGAATGTATGAACCTCATGAAGATTCAGTGGTGAGTACTTACTACTAAGATGGTAAAATTCATAAGAATTTCAGAGAAAACTTTCGTTGAGATTATTACCCGAGGAAGTGTGTCATATGACTTTTACGAAACGAGTGTTAATTTTTGTATGCAGAGGGCGAGAGTAGCAAGTGATGAACCATATTGGTAATTAAAAAGGCTAAGATATGTGGCCACCGCAGGAGTTACAATGGACTTGTAGTATAAGTATTTCATTACTGTGGTACTCATTTGTAAACAATTCAAAATGGAAAATCATGTGGATTAATACAAACCTTCCACCAGCAAACATGTCTATAAATCGATAGATAAACACTTACTCCTATGACACGTGTTGGAGCACGGACTTCTGTTTTAATACAATAATAAATTTAAGACCATGATACTTATTTTGCATCTCCGATCTGTGTGAATCTCATATATTTCTTTTCATTCCATGCTTCTATCTTTAACAGCGAATGTACCGAAAACTTGGGTATGAGAAATCACAGGCGGTGAAGGATTCCGGGGATCGAATGGCAACTTGGCTCTTCTATGTATGATATTAATTAATCATGTCTTTTTTATTTCATTAAAGCTATTCTTTAGATTTTAATGATTTTTTGGAACAAAGATGTACTTTCACCTGAATGTCATCCCATTTTGGGAAATATTATACATATCTTTTATTAGAGCTATTATTTAAATGTCAATGACTTTTGGAACAAAGATATATTGGAACATGAGTATCACCCCGTTAAGTTTGTTTTCTCTTTGTGCATTAAAACAAATAGTTTGTATCGTACCTTTTGTTTAGCTTCACAAGAAACTAAGACATTCATAAAATTTTGATAATGGGCAGGAATAAAGTACGACGCATTCTGTCTCTATTTACAGATGAGCAATGTCACTGCAGGGGGAGCCACCGTGTTTCCGGTTATAAACACCAGAGTTCCGGTCATAAAGGTAACCTGAAGGCTTTACTAAAATAAGACATTTAAAATAAATATGTTATCTGCAATTGAAAGACGGAAAATTTAGCTTATTTTGACTGCCTGACAGGATTTGCCTAGCCTGTATTTGACGATAAATGGTTTCTTGAAGGGAGCCGCTGCATTCTGGTACAATCTAAAGAGGAGTGGCAGGGCAGACTGGAGAACGATACATGCAGGATGTCCAGTGCTTATTGGCGACAAATGGGGTACATGCGCTTCTTTTATGTCAAATAGTATTTCGTATTTCTTCTTATGGTAACATGCTGTAAGTAATGTTCTGAAGATAAAGGTGGTCGTTTTTATACATCAGTTCATTTTCATTTGTATTTCTCATTTACTCAGGTTAAATCTTGTGTTCTGTCTTATTGTTTTCTGAAATTTTATTTCTATGTTTTCAAGATTTAATTAAACAAATGGTAAACGATACCAAAAATTAGTTCATCGTTAATAAATTAAGCGATTCATCATTATTTCCTTGTGCTAAATGGAGTAAGGTTTAAGTAATGACTACTTCCCTTTTTTGTGAAAAATGGCTAAAACAACTCAAGGGGTGAATTACAAATTTTTTAGTACTTTCTTGCATTGAAAATTTAGTTTTCAATATAACCCAATATACATTCATTTGAAATAACCGAATTCTATTCAGTCATATTTCCTTGTAGTTAATTGATCGATTTTTAACTTTGTTACAGTTGCGAACAAGTGGATCCGGGAAGTCGGTCAAACATTCCGTCGGCCCTGTTCTCTAGACCCGAATGAATGAATGAATGAATGTATTGTGGTTAGAAGATGGAGATTTGGTTTGAATGATTACGTCTTCCATAAAAGTACATCTTTTTAAGCTATTGTTTTCATCTACCTTCGGTTAATCTAGACTTGTTAAAATGAGTCCAAGGTTCTTATTAAGACAGTCACGAGAAGGAATACGTGGTGTAGTTTATGTGTAGATGGTTATGGTAAAGTTAAGTAACATGATTGATTTGTGGACGCCATTGCAGCCATACTCCTTTGTTATGTTTTCTAAATATACACTATAAATTACATTAAGGAAGCCGTTCAACTTGACCAATTGTAAGCCTTTCTTTGACCTTGGTTTAGATTATTCGTAAGCTAAAGAGGTTAAGATAAGCTTTAAGGGAATATCCACTAGATAAGTTGATATGTACTTGGCATTTATCTACAAAGTAAGCTCCATGGATATATAATCTCTGTTTGTTGGATTGAAACACTTTTTGTATTGAAATTAAGTCAAAAGGTGCATTTTAAGGACGCTTTGATCTGTGATATTTTATGCGTGAGGTAAGATAAGTCGCCTTGATATAACATATAAGTAAATATACCTCTTAAGAAATACTCGTTAATATGAGGGCGGAAATGATTTCTTTAAGGTCAGTGATTCATGTTTTCTTCTTTGTATAAACATTGTGATGGATCCTATTTTTCAATGCCTTTACATATTGTCATCCTTGAAAACTACAACCTGTTGTCTTCCCTCGCTGCTCGTTTAATATATACCGTATTGCCTCCTCTGGAAGTACGGTATTTTTGTAACAGAATCGGTGGTTGAGATGTAATTCGTTCTTCATGGTAAGAATAGAATTTTGTTTAACGATATATTATGACATGATCAACATAAACATTTTGAAGCAACGTGAGTCTTTCAGATTATAAATTATGTGATAACTCAGTATTAATTCTTGTTCCCATGTGACCCTGGGTTTTTGCTGAGAGTTGTTGATTCATTTTGTATTCTAATAAAACGCATTGTTATTTTGTTACATTCTCTATGTCATTTATCTGCCCGTACTTTTTCGAAAGACATTTTGAAGTTTGTGATATGAATAGAAAAAAAGTTCTATGGATTTACAACTTCTTTATTGCAGGATTGCGACATTTTGTTGTAGAGACTAACACGTGATAACTTGCTTAATAACGGTGTTAGTATCTACACCTAAACGTCGCAATAAAGAAGATATAAATCCATAGAACATGTTCTTTATTCATTTATCTGCCATTACATATTTATTGATTTTCGAACGATGTTGAAACTAGTTTTAAAGGTAGTCCCCCATAAATTCTACAGCCCAATACCCCTACAGCTTATCAAAACAAGTTTATGGTCCACTGCACTGCTAATCTCTAACTTGTTACCTCTTGCAACACAATGAACTCACCCAGACTGATTCTTTATTGCCTTTATCTGTACAGATAATTGGTACATAATGAAAACGTTATTGGTACAGGTTGTGGATGTTGAACATGGTGACAATAAAATAAGAATTTTGGGTGTAGGGGTAATGGGCTGTAGGGGTTTTGGGGTATAACCGTTTTAAAATAGCTGTAATGACCCGTCATTGCATTTAAGGGATTACTTAATGAGGTCAGGAGCAAATAATCTTTGACAAACTTGTAAACGGACCAATAGAGTCAGGGCAGGTGGTCACTTTTGAATCAATGATTAGCCATGATTGACTGATTTCGCACTTGCAAAACACGAACAGGTGTGTAATTCTTTAGATGTAAAAACAGACCGACGAACGTAGGAATATCATCACGGCTAGTTTGAACAAGTTTGAAAAAAATACTATTGATCCATTTCTGAAAACAAATTTTTTTTTCAATTACATGACTTGTAGTACCCTGAATTCGAACTTTCTTAACACTATCTCAAATTACAAAACCATGATAATGTATGATAATATGCACGTTAAGAATAGGCTTTTTTAAGGATTATTTGGATATATCTTAAACTCAGATATCCTTAAACAGACCATCATACTTTACGATAGAGATGCTTTGAAATTTTGAAAGATATGGCATGAGTTGTCCCTCTAAAGTCATATTGAGATATCATCTCCTACACCAGAAACGAGAGCAACAGCAAAAACATATTTATTATCCATATGGTTGATGATAAGCGAGTTAATATTTTCGATACGAGCACATGTGCACATATCACTTTTGGCCAATCTGATTGGTTAAAATATGACCTTGACCTCTGTGTACGAGACGAGGGACTACTTTCTCCATTCATATATTTGTACTACGTAGCGTAAACTTCATTCACTGTTTTCAATCTCGATGAGACGAGATTACAAGTCGGGAATCATAACAATAATAAACGCTTTCTTTATGCATAAATTGTCACTAAATAAAACAACGTCAACAAATATTAACTTTGTATACGTTATTTCCAGTGTACCTGAAAAATGTAGTTGTAATCACAAGTCTACGTAGCACTAGCCGACAATATATGGCGACGTTTTCGCTTGTCAACTCTCTTGTTGACATAGACGGCAAAGCTTAAGGTAGGGTGATTGACATAATTCAGCCACGTGGAGGTTTTAATGTGTTTGTGATTCGTAAGGAAGCAGTAACAATCGAACAAATTCCTCGCTATCGTTTGAGATTTTTACTCAACAGTCAACATCACTATCGGGTCAGGTGTCGGTATGACTGAGTGCATGTCGCCCACATCGCCTCAACGGATAATCTAACGTACGTTCCGTCGACAGATGACAATAAAACCTTCGAACGTAAACACTAACGTTTCATCGATGATACCATATTAATATTCAAAGTTAATAAACATTTTTAGTTGAATTTCAACTCTGTCTGTCATTTATCTTCAGCTGAATAACTCATTCTAGCGGTCTGATCTGAACGTCGATCAACACGTTAAAATGGTCGCGTCACTACTATGGTAACTTTTATATCTCCACAGCGATGTAACAGTTTCGCTTTTTGTATAAGCAGTGTCGATATATTACTTACATAACGTAAACGAGTAAAGTAAATGGTCATATACTTCCGTTATTTTCCCAGTATGTTTCTCTCTATTAGACAAAGTTAGAGACTTAACTGTGCACTATTTCCTGTCACTGACCTCCGATCGCTCGGGTAATACAACATTTGACACTCGTTTCGTATATATCATATGACACACTTGCGAGTGTAATAATCTGTATGTATGTAACCTTTCATTTCTAAAAGCAATGTATACGGACCATTCTTCTAAAGGTTTAACACAATGGCCTATCCTTAATTTCAGACATATCAACACATACACAACGTATTTACAAACAACATCTTATAAACCTCCTTTCAAGGTTTATAAAGTGATTTTGGTTTTGCGTCTTCGCCGACATTACAGTTATCCTGAGAGCAACAAAAATGACATGTCTGGTCGAAGGTGTGCGTCACCTCATTGACGTCGAGGCAGGTTAGTCTATCACTCGTGCCTTGCCACCATAGTGAGTCGCACTCAGATCTGCTGGCACACCTGATAATGGAGGTAAAAAGATATCGGTGATTTCTCTATTCCTGGATGGGTGTTCGACTCGTAAAGAAATGAGCACACTGCAATATGTCGTGAATGATCTCAGTACAGGATAAATAAAATCTTGCTTTTTTGTTGTTGATCTGTTGTCAAAGACTTGTTTCATAATGCAAAATCATGTATGGACCCCCAACAAGGTTGTGAATGAAATGACAAATAAATTCATATGTCCAATTCATATACTCTTGGAATACTTACTACATTTACCTTCTTGTTTCATTAAGGCTTTAAAGTAAACATGTTTATCTTCTCCACTCTCACCTTTTGATGATGTCTCTGCTCCCGCTGTAGGTATCCACAACTTTTGTCATACACAGTTCCTCTGATGAACAATGCTTCACTTCCGGTGATATCAGACAGGAAATGAAGTCACTGCAGATGGCACATTGCACTGTGGGTACGAACAAATATTTTGAATTTTAAACCTTTAGTTGTTATGGTTCTTTCCCTATGAGTTGGTTCAGCCTAGATCAGCAAATAGTTACCAGTAAAAATGATATTTTCTTTATAACCATAAACAATTTCACATGGTTTCAACACCAAAGGTTAATTAAACAAGAACATTATTTGTTCTCATCAGTAGAAATGAAGTGGATATACCAATCTGGCGAACTAACATCGAACTACATGATCAAGGATAAATACATACATGATGGTCCCAATGTGGTAGTAGCTGTTGGCGTGGATGACGTTGTTGCTGCTGTTGTTGTTGCTGTTTTTGCTGATGTTTTTGAAGTTAATGGCTCTGATGTTGTTGATGCCGTCGTTGTTTTGTTGGTTGTTATTATTGTTGTTGTTTTTAATTTTGTAGATGTTGTTGATTGCTGTGACGAAGTCTCTCCTTTTTTAGCCGTGGACGCTTTTCTAAATGTTGTAGCTGTTATTGTTGTGTATGTGTTGAGTTTTGCTATTTGTGTAGTTGCTGTTGCAGATGTTGTTACTGTTTCTCGAGTTGAAAACGTTGTTGATGGCAAGGTTGTTTGCGTTGTCGTCAGTGGATCTGCTGTGTTAGATGGTGTAACTACTGCTTGTTTTGAAATAAATTCCTTTTGGGTTGTTGATAATGTTGTTGCGTTTGATGCTAATGCCTTTGTTGTTGATGATGTTAATACTGCTTGTGACGATGGTGTCGCTGCTTTTGAAAATGTCATTGGGTCTTGTGATGAAGTTGACAATATCATTGTCGTAGATTTTCCTTCAGGTGTTGTTGATGCGGTTGCTTCTACAGACGACGTTACTTTCGCATGTTTTGAAGTTGGTAGTCGGGATGTTTTTGATGACCCTAATAAGGATGTTGTTGATTCTGATATTACAGGTATTTTCGTTGATGTTACTATTACGAACTCAGATGTTTGTATCACTAGAGGAGGTGACGGTTCAGATATTGACGATGCTGTAGTTGTTCCTAATGTAAGTGATGCCTGTGTTGATACTGATGCTTTCAATGGCGATAATGTTGTTGTAACAGATGCTTGTGATGATGTAGATGCTGCTTCAGATGTTATTTTTTGCGCTAGTGTGGATAATTCTGTCAACATCGGTGATGATTTTGCTTTTTCTGTTGTCACTGCTGTTTGTTTTGAAATGATTGGTGTGGTTGATTCAGATATTGTGACCGGTTCATGTGAAGATGTTAATGCAGTAAAGTGTGCTGATGTTGTTGCGCCAGATGTTGTTATTTCTGTTTTAGTAGAGGATGAGGATTTCATCGTAAAGGATGTTGTTGTTTTGGATTTTGTTAACGGCACAGATGTTGTAGTGTGTTGTAATGTTACATCAGATGTTATAATTTCCGTTTTAGTTAACGATGACGTTTTCATTGTAGAAGATGTTGTTGTTCCTTTATATGTTGTTACCGGTACCGATGTCGAATTGTCATGTATTGAGGTTGGTGTTACAGTGGCTTCAGACGCTGTCGTTAACGTTTTTGTAGAAGATGTTTCTTTCAGTGTAGAATATGTGTTATGTGCAACTTGTTTCGGGGTTGCATTTTGTGTTGTTGATGTCATTTGTGTTGACGGTTTATGAGTTGTTGTACTTAATGTTGAAGAAGTTGGGATTTCTGATGTTGTTGCTTTACGTGTTGTTGTTGATGTTGTTTTAAGATTTTGAGTTGATTGTGTTGTTACTTTTGTCGTTGATGATGTTGGGGTGAGTTTGTGTGTCGTTGCCTTTAGTGTTGTTATTTTTTCTTTGGTCGTTTTCCCAAATGATTGTGTTGATGTCAAAAACGTGGTTGTTGGTCTCGCTGTTGATGTTATTGATGAAGGAAATGCTCCTGTTGTCGTAGGTAATGATATCATAGATTTTGTTACAGTTGGCGATAACGGCGGGAAGTAAACATGTTTAAGGACACTCTCTGAATAAGAAAAACAATGACTTGTGTTATTCTACTCTAAAAAGACAACAAAATACATACCAGAAAAACAATACACAATATTTGACATCCTTTGTAAAAACAAACCTTTGTCAGTTATTGATATGATATATCGGCATAAAGTATGTTCTTTTACAACATTCAAAACATGAACGTAAAGCGTACCCAAATGAAAATCTATTATCCTCTGTAAACATCCATCGGAAATATCTTTAATGAGCTTCAATGCCTCTGTCACTGAAAGAGAATGATTTATCATATGAGTGTAATCAATCAATACAAGGTATTGTTAAAAGATGCATAGAAGTAAATTACAATAGTTCATAAACATTTGGAGTGTTTTAAATTCGTTGTGCACTAAATGCCATACAAGAATAATTGGCATGACCTAACCGTTTTGTGTCTTAAGTGTCACACACGAATAGCTGATATGCTTGTGCATTCTTGTTTACAAAATATCATACACAAATAGCTGGTCTGTTTTACCTCATTTTTACAAAATGTCATGCACAAAATTCTGGTCTGTTTTAACCTTCTTGTTTTTACGAATAGTTGGGATACAGGACTTGCATTGCATAACTTTCGGCGTCCATAATTGTTGCTATTTAAACTTCTTCTCATAAACCACTGACTCTACAGAGTTGGAATCTTGTGGGCATGTACATTGGTCAATGGAGATTCTAAGTTGTAGGTTTAGTTTTTACCTTCTTGTGGTTCGCTTCGCTTTTTTCTTCTGTTGATATTTAAACACTCCCCATTGAAATCCGTATCACCTGAAACGATAGAAAACTTGTCCTTCACCTCGAAGGTATCATGTGAGAATTGTCACTCAGTTTTTATTTGACGTATATGAGTCCATACTTATTATCAATAAGTTCGCATGACATGTATGATATCTTATTATATCTGTAAGATCATACAAGCCAGGTAAAATGGTACAATTAAGCAAAAGATACAATAAACTCGGTGAGAAAACGAAATTAGTTGGTTGTAAACTCACATGTAATGAGGACAACAAGGAATTATATGGATAATCAACTTCTTTATTGTACTGGTAGCGACGTTTCGGTATAGCAATTGCTTGAAAACGGTATAAGAATCTATACCGAAACGTCGCTGCCAGTACAATAAAGAAGTTGATTATCCATATAATTCCTTGTTGTCCTTATACCCACAACTTCTAGAATGCCACTCAAACAGCTCACATGTAATGCGATGAAGACCATTTCCTGTGCGCGTTGATTTCAGATGCTCCTGAAACAGCTTCTTGTAGGCGCACTGGTCGGCCTTTGTTATTGCTACAACCATTGAATATTTGTTTCGTTAACATTCTTCAATTAACTGCACGTCCTTGAAGAATTGCAAAAATAAGTTTTCATTTCATCATTATTGTAAACTTATGAATATAATCACCTTTTCACTAAAAATGTTGACAATGAAGTTTATTTTTAAGCTAAACTAATGTTGTTTCTTTAATAGATGACTGATTTTTACTTACTGGAACAGTCATGAATCCTTTCGTAACATTCGCTCAGCACTGTAGCAATATCTGTGAAATGAAAGTATGTGAGCTAATGAGATATACACGTAGAAAATACGACGGGCGATTTCATTTTATTTTTAATGAAAGGTGTGAATGGTTTAAGGTATAAAGAACTTACCTAGGTATTCATTTAAACTCTGCCATCGAAAAAGCAATTGACTCAAGGCTGTGAAACAAAACAATACATATGAGTGATTTCACAGGTTAGATTTAGTCTCTGTGTCATATTCTATCCAGGAGTAGAACAGGATATTTGAATTCAAAAGAACACTTAATATTTTCTCATGTTTTGAAAACCTAATCTCCTACTGATATATGTCCTTTCCTCCTTACCGGTGAAGACCAAGTAAGTATCTAACATTCTATTACAAGAGATTTAAAATGTACCTACCGTGATAATGCGGTCTTAAATTGCATACATGTGAGTTGGTATGTTTCACTTCAGCTGGAATAAAAGAAAAACATATGAACACACGCGGGTGTTTTTGTACGCAATTGTACACACAGTGAGAAGATAGTTAGCAATCGAACTCAAGGCTCAATGATTTCTTAGATACTTTTTTTTTCCACAGATGAAGGAAGTCTAGTCTCCTCAATAGCTCCGGAAACAACTTTGCAAATTGCTTAACTGACTTCTAATACAGCCAATCAGCATACAGGTATCTAACAACAGTACACCCAGCTTGTAAGAAGGTTACATGTAAATAAATTACCTCGGAAGCCTCTAAAGGGAGAGAATGAAAATTTTAGGAGACTTGGACATTGTGAATTAAATGCTTAGACAAAGGTGTATCCCCGTCATGTATCAACTGTTTTGCAAATAACCAAGAAACAGTATTCCATTTTCTGTTAGAATGTGAAGGTCATGACAATCAACGTGAAGACCTCAGACAGGTTGTTATAAATAAACTCAACGTCTTCTCATTGAGATCTATTCTTTGATAAAAATCTAATGTTTGGCGAAGTTGAGAGATCACTTTTAGATTTTGTCAAGAACACAGGCAAATATGATAAAATTTTAAGCATTTCATATTTTTAATTTCATTTTAATCAATAGTTTTAAGATAATGCCGGGCGCTTGAAAGTCATTTTTGGCCAAACGTCGCACTTAAATCCACCTACTTACCTACATTTGAGGAGAATCATATAAAAACAATATTTGAACGGAAAATTGGTGTTTCAAACTGTTTTTTCCCGACACTCTTTGAGACAATGTTGTTATTTACATGGACAGGAGACCTTGGAAGTAAATGCGGGGACTAATAACTCGGATTTATCTCGTGCGGGAAGTAGGGAGTGGTCATGAACTAACTGTGAACCTAGCCGCGATTTCCGACAATTTGTACACACGTCATTGTGCTGATAAAACCTTCTCTCAGTGGGACTTGTCCAGGAAATTCGTATACATAATTGATTCTGTTTTGACAAGAATCCTATAGAAAACAGAACAATTTATAAAACATCTTTTTCATAAATAACGCTGAAGTACGATAACTTAAACGTAACAGACACTTTGAAGAAAGAATTGTAACACCAATATCTTCTTTATTTCTTCATGTGTTCTGCAAACCATCTTAACACATGAGGGTTTCAAAGTTATATTTCTGAAAACTACGTTACCAAAATGGAATGGAACAAGGGCCATAACTGTGTTGTTTTAAGTGAAAAAAGTCAACCATTTGAGTTCATTGGGATTACACGTAATACTGACTTTCGTTGTTGACAAGTGTCTTCAGTAATCAGCTAATGCCAACTTCCACCTCTACTTATCGGACATTGCTTGCAAGCTAAAACATCTTTTATTTATACAATATGTATTATACAATTTATGTTATACAGGGGTTCGATCCCTGAGATGATATTCTAAATGTTGTAGATTCCTTCTATCAATGACTTTTGAAAGGGAGTCAAAAAAAAGTTTGATTCACTAGGTAGGAAGATAAAATAACTTCTAAGAACAAGAGTATTGTTAAACCTGTTTTCTCAATGACTGAGACTACTGTTCTTCAATTTATAATTATCTCTACTGTGTTTCAGGTTAACCATATCTGAATGAATGAAAACCAACTCTTCAGTTATTACAAAGTTTATCATTACAAAATTATCAGGAAGTAGAAAATCGCGTTACAAATCAACCAACAAATCCAAGCAAAATTCAAGGGAAACATGGGAACAACAATTGATACTGAGTTGTCACAAAATTTATAATCTGGAAGACTCACATTGTTTCAAAATCATATCATAATATATCGTAAAACAAAATGCTTCTGCCACAATCAACAATGAAATACTTAACAACCATAGATAAAACTATTAAATCGATGCTTTTCTTTTCCTTCAACTTAAACAGATTTTACACTTTCATCATAATTTTCTTGTCTGATATTTATCGTTACACTCCATATTTATCATGATGTAATTCGATGACAACATTTCTTATTCGTAATGTGTCGAAATTTTGGCAGTCAACTTAGAACTCCCCGTACCAGTCTAACTTGTCCCGAACAGCATTACAACAGTTTGAAGAGTTGGGCATCGTATCCCTACTGGTTTTGGGGCAGCAGTCATGAATTGTTTATAGTCTGATGCCTGCAACTCCCATATTTCAGAGATGGGTTGAGTTCCAAAAGGACAAACTTTGATTCCCAGGTTCAATGTATTACAAAATGTCAACCTGGAAAGCTCAGTGGTTCTTGAAGAGAAGTCGAAAATGTGAGAAATCAACGGACGACAGTCCATAAGTCTTCTGGCCTAATGGATAGTCCACATGACTTTAAAATATCAAATATCGATATTTCAACGAATAATGATACATTTCATAATATTAACATAAAGTTAAAGAATAAAACGTAATAGCCTTACCAAATGTTTGAAGATACTTACTCAAGGAATGACATTCACTGCAGACGTCGCCCAAAATAAAACTTCCAACTTGAACAATAAGAACTGAAAATACATGTGCAAAATAGCGCGTACATGGCGTAGTAAAAGGATTTCTGGAAAGTTATGGTGGGGATTGAAAGAAGAGTGTTAGTCAGGTACATGTATAACAGTTAGAATATTTCTGTATAACGAGTCGTTATCAATAAAAAATATTCTTCTGTACTCAATCAAAAATGTCTTTGTTTCCCCTTAATGTTTTTCGGATATATATATTTTTTTTAATGTCGTACAATTTGAAAGGGGAATTTGTTAATGTGTACAAATGTTCCGGGATATTTGGTAAGTAAAGGTACATTTCACGTTAACCTGACGCCACTAATGAATCTCAATCTTAACCGGTGACACTTGATTTAATATACCTTTTATTTGACAAACCATGTACGACTCTAGTTATAGTATTATTATTACAACAAACTTTCATAAGAAATTATTTTCTTATATTCAAGTCATTCCCATTTCTTAACAACTGCCCTGTTAAAGTATCGTCTCTGTAGTTTTACAGCCAGTATTTCTCTAATAGATCCAACTATTTCTTCGCCCATAATAGAAACAGAAATAGTATATTCACAGACAAACCTGATAGAAAAATTATTAAGCTTGAATCCATCGTTGACAAACGTGATCCGCGATATTAGGAGTGATTGTTTTGTTGGTATACTTGATTGTTTTGTTGGTAAACTTTTTTGTAGCACCGTCACTCGTGAAAACTCACCGGTGTAGGTATCAGAGACGCGTGGGTACAGCCAGGTGTGTTGTGGGAGCGTCCACAGCATATGATTAAAGAAAAAGTTTTGTAATCTGGGCCTAGATTTTCGAAGCACACAAAAATAGAGATACCGCAATTAGTGTTGGAGGTTTTCTTTAGTTTTTTTCGAACATCGAGTCTTCTTTGAGTCAGGTAGTTGCTATTGAATTCGGGAGCCAAATGAGTTGTTCCTGAATCTTAATGATGAATTAACTTTTAAGGAATATTTCCTTAACTTCTTCTATTGTATTACCTATAAGTTTAATGTTGTACATTACTGACTTTGTAACTTAAGGGAACAAATAAAAAATAAAAACAAAATAAATAAAAAAAAACTTTAACATTCATCTTTTTGGGAGCTGATAATTTTTGGAACAGTGAGGTCCTTAGGTTTGAACCAGGTGGTCGCTGTAGAATTGTCGAGTTGCTCCTGAACCTTTGTAAACTTGTGAGTCGGTGCAAAAACGTTTTGGGGACGACATCACTTTACTCTTAGTAAGGCTGAAATTAAATTTATGTCTGAAACGAACAATTATTGACATGCCATAAAATAAACAAAGGGTTGCTTCAACCAAACTTTCTGATTTCAAACTGCATTTTTTTAAACTGCCGTCGGACTGTTGCTTTAACTTAATGATATCTTAGGACTTTTCTAAATTTTATAGTAAACACATGATGCACTGAAAGCAAATTTGATGCTTATTCAAGTGATTGTTGTTTTAATGCCATGCATTCTATGAGTGGCATACCCTTTACATATGACTTTTTATATTGACATATATAAATAATTCTACGGAGTACTGAATTTCAATGGCGTAAGTGTTAATCTTTATTTGAAAGAAGGTTTCAACAACATGAAGATATGAGCAAATTGAAAAATATTTACGATAGTGGACATTTTGTATAATATGCTTGTATATTTTGAACATATTCATAGAGTAGAGATGCAATGATATTTTGAATGACGTTCATTGCTTCAGTTGACCACAGAGACATTGTAAATTCCGTTCACTGATGACTAAACTGTTATTCAATTCGACATAATGTTTTTACTTGAACGTTGAAAATATAACGATTATCGAGAACACTAATATCTCAATCAGTTATTTAAATTGAAGGTGATTGTATAGATTATTGTTACAATTCCCCATTTCACATTGCCTTAAACTTATTCTCCCGCTGTTACAGTCAAGTTTACATTTACATTAAGTATGGTACAGGAAGATTTTCTGGAAAATGACTTCTTTATTGTAAAATCTCGTCGTTTAGGAGTATTTGTTTGCTCCTTCATCACGCTGTGTATTGGTTGTTGCATGAATGTGGATAAATACAATTGATCAACTTGAATGCATGATTTTTAAGAATTTGAACCAAAAATCGTCGCAGGCCGATGTCTTAATCACAATGAATCAGTTGTGCTTTTCACTTATGTCGAAGAGATTCCGGAAGACGTCAAGCTTTCGAAAGACCAGTCAGGACAGCTCCAGCGACTGTGAATAACATACCCACAATCACCACTATAAAGTTTCGGCGACCCTGTTGAGAAACATAAGTTAATCTTATATTTTGAAATCTATGACAAGTCGGCTTTGACTTATTTTTTGTCTTTCCTTCTCCCTGAAAGCAGTTTAGTGAAGTAAGTGATTGAATCTGAAGAAAGCGGCAAAGATGTTGAAAACTTAAATGAATTCTAGCTTGCTTATATGAAATATTTTGACTAAAACATTTGCAACATTATGTTGAAACTATCACATGAATAACATTCATTGCCTGAAAAATTAATCTCATCCCAAAAGAACCTCTGTATTCATCTAATACACTTCTTAGTACAATTGGCAATCTTGTAGGATTGGTACAATCAATTGTGCAAATATAATAAAATACCAAGTTTGAAATCATCGCTTTGAAATATATCATTGACTGATATAGTTTTGAATACATTCACATGCACCCCAATATACAATCACTTTAATTTTGCAAATTGTATTTTAAATGCTTATATTTGTTAAATAATTAACCTTATTCCATTGTAGCAAATTATTCCAATATACCTTTTGCAAATGTGCTGCTCGTTCGCTCATTTAACAGTTTCGTTAACGCTTCAAACATCACTTTTTATCAAACAGATTACCTTTATTTCATGAAAGATAAGTATTCCTATAGCCAGTGACATGCCCATGGGCACTGTGGAAATGATCGGGAAGGAAACAGCCTGGGAGAGGGTCATGTTGATAACGAAGAACAGGGCAGTGGCCACACCCCACATGGAGCCTGACACCAGGGCCGGGAGAATGACCTGGGGGTAGACGTCGGGCTTGTTACGTCGGTAGATGATGTAGACAATGAAGTAGAAGGTGGAACCGATATGGATGCCGCAAAAGTGGGCGAAGACGTAGTCGAGGGCTGAAAGGTGGTGAGAGTAAAAGGGCTACATACTTTCATAACATATCGTTTGGCTTTAGGACCTAAACATCATAAATTGATTTTTGTAATTTCAATTCAATCTCATATATTCATTCCAATCTGAGTAATATAAGAAAGGGTAATGGAAGTTTGAATAAAGTTTCAATTATAATTGAAAAACAGCCTAATAAATGTAGACAAGTCTAATTTACATGCATACGTGAGTAACGTCGAATAGGATTAAAATTAATTTGCCGTTCGTCATTCGTATATAAGTAAAATATCAAAGGCGAACAGGAAAAACTGTGTGAATCGCTATTCGAATGACGAACAGCGAATAACCTTCTGGTTGCCTAAGTTACAAAGTAATGTCGAAAGTTTATTCTGTGCTCTTGGCACCCAGCAGGCAGAGTGCAGGGTCAGTTTAAACGATGTTTTATCCATACACGTATATTGCTGAGCGTCAAGCAACGTTCCTCATAATTAAACGTCCAGGAATCGAACACCGGCATTTGTTCTATTAGCGGGTGGTCTACCCACTGAGCTTCATGCCTAAGTTCAATTATCAAATTCTTTGATCATCGTTGTGAAATGTTTTTTTTACTTTAGTTTTGCGAGAAATTCGAGATCATAGCTGAGGGACTGCCCAATGAAAAAAATATCTTTGAAATTATTATATTCCTTTGTTTAGGTCTAATAATTTGTTGAACACATTGAACTCTCACAATGTTATTATAATTTCTTACAATGCTGAAACACTAAGAAATGGGTAGAAATATGTAATAGTTGACACCCAAATTTTAAAGTTTACATAACCACAACATATTTCACTATTTTCTTTGGAATATATGAATGTCTGATTACAATATTATATATATATATAGTGCGTCAAAGGTCGCTACTCAAATATGTTAAGTTTGGTAATGAAAGCCGTTTTTGAATGCCACTATTTGATGGGCCGCTTAGATCTATCTGGCCACAAACCAGTGAATGAATGACTGGTCACACACCCTTTTTATGACGTCATAAACAGAATCATTGCCTCGTGATCTATACATCTATCGTAACAAAATCACAGGAAAAAAGAACGAATGATTAACGATTTTCATATAATGTTTTCCACTCAGTTAGATAAATCATTTGACGATGTAACACTAATAATCGTTTGGTGTAAAAAAAAGATATCCACTTCAATGGTAATTAAACAATTATTTAAGGCGATATTTCAGTTGAAATAATGATGTGCCACTCTGTATAGTCTGTTTATTACGTCACACCCGCGCGAATATTATGGCCCCTAGCCCAGGTGGCTATTTCACAGCTGATAATTACGCTGTCTTAGAGAAAGACTAATTAAAGGTGTTGATTGGACAAATTAACAAAAATCAAGCCCAGTTCTTATTTTGTTGAAAAATCTTTGAACGTAAATCGAGAAGTGATAAAGTCGAGGTTAGCGGTTTTCTAAGCTAGTGTGAACCAATGAAATGAAATCAATTATTACACTTTTGATATTGATATGAAGGAAATTAAGGCAAGGAGATGTCCTTTAAGCATTATATCGAGTACATGTACATATAATCGATCCATTAATAAAATGCGCAGCATGCATTCATAAGCCCGAAAAGTCAATTCAAACAGACAATATATTATGCTGTCAAATGCACAATATCGATATTTTAGGAGCTATAATAAAATTCCTACCGGCAGTTTCCTACTTCCGCTGATCTCAAATACAGAATATTGCTCAACGAGGCAAACCAACCTGGTTTTACTCATAATTCAATCCTTAAGTTCCAGACGGTTAACATATTAGCATGCAAATGCTGAGTTGCGCATGGTTCATAAAAGTAGGGGTTATTGTATTGATATGAAATATTGCAGGAATGTCCTTTAAACGTGATTGAAGTGTGCAGGCTGAACTCTTTTGAAAGATTCCAAGATTTCGTTTGAAACTGAATAAACTACATTTTGTTATAGAAAGAACATAGGTTAGCAATTTGATTACGTCTGATAAAAAATGAACGACCGAAGATTTTATTATTGAATTAAGGTGTTTTTGTATGTAAGTGTGTCGTTTCCTTTACTACCAATTAATCATATACGAAAAGATTGAAAGTGATATTGTACTGGCAATTGATTGTATGCAATTTACCAAATCTACTAATAATCAAGAGTCAATTACTAGAGTTATCTATTAAGTATTCACATTAATTATAAAGATATCATTACATGTGATGCAAGTGTGTTTATGAAAGCAGTTGTTCTATTTTATTCTTGTCATATGTTTCGAACATTATAATTCCTTGAAGATAATGTAATATAGCAATCAAAATGCATTGTTTTAAAAACTATAATTCATTACGGCAAGTCTGTTATGTTCTAAAAGAGTAATTTAATTTTATCAACATAAGAAAAATGTGATTACATATTCTTACAGTTTTGGCTCGCTCCGTCCTCATTCTCCTGTATGTAAGTTGGAGGTATGTATTCTACAGCGTACATGAAACCTGAAAACACCGAAAGAGTCACCCCTCTGAAATGAAAGGAATAGATTCTGAATTATTTCTATTAAGAGTATACCAATCAGTCATAGAACAATTCTTGAAGTGAAAATATACCACTGCAAAACGTAAATAGTTTTTCCCAGTAGGTGATTTATATATCTATATTTTCATGTTATATAGACCGGTGCAGTTTAAAACCAATACATGCTAGATCTTATAAAATACCATTTGGTTTGATTCTAGAATCGGAATACATAAATATCGTTTGAGAAACAACTAATATTGTTCCTTCCAATAAAGTTGTATGTCATTTCGTATGCTTGAAACGTAATTTCCATATTTCAATGGAAAGAGTGTGCAATATTTCCTTAAACTGTACGGGAGTATAGCGGACTGCTTATGAGTAGTAAAACAGTACGACTCATCTTTGAGAAGAGGAATGAAATTACTTGCATAGCTTTCTTCATCCAGATCGGGAGGGTCTCGATGTAAGATTTTTTCTCTTCCTTCTCGCATCTACTTGCTCTCTCTTCTGTCACCTTTGGCTAGATGTTGTTTTAAAAAATCTCATTAAAACTAGCTCGAACGTAATGCTCGTACCTCGCTACGTTTTGGGTAGAGGTACGGTTGAAAAGTTCGGTCTTATTTACATAAACTTTTAAGGAACAAGAGTGAAGTGAATAATGCAATCGGCAAAACGTGGAGTTTTCTAGAAGTCTGGGAAAATATTAGAATGTCATATACATTTCAATGTGGGACTAAAGTTAACTATTCTTGTACAAGAGGAAGGAGAGCGCAATGGTCGAAGTGTTCGCCTAAAAATTATCCCTGAGTTCGAAACAATTTGACAAATTTTGGTTTGTTTGAAAAATCGTGTCTATTGATATTAGCAATAGGATACGCAGGTATTTGAATAAACTTTCGGTATGCAGCTGTTGTTCTTTTTTTACCTGAGAGCATTGTGCATTTTGAACTTCTTCAAGGAAATCATACTAATCAGAAAAAAAATCAGAACACCCACCTGATCATTTGAAGTCTGTGCCTCGTCTTCTTGCTTCTCGTTAATCTCAGTTGTTGCTGGTGACGTCATTTCCGGTTTCACTAGCACGTACAGAATCGCGCTGAAACAGTTTAACAGTTGAGCGATGTGTAGAAGAACACATTGACAGTCATTAGGTTGAACATCAATGAGACAACAAGATAAAATTATAATAGATATTTTGTAACGATTTTAAAGCCAGAATAACTGAATTTGAGTTTGTATGCTCTGTTTTCATTTCTACCCGTTTTCCTTTCGGAATTCCAGGATCCTGGAAACTGTTGTTTCTTAGTCAGATATAACTTTAGAGTTTACTTAAACTTTTTTTCCTAACTTCAAAGACTAATTCAGGATATAATTTTTAACTTTGATATTTTGAAAAATTGTCTGAGGACTGTCTATCTAACCTTACGAGACAAAAGGCCGTCCCAATGTAGTTCATACTTGTGTCAGACGGAATTTCAGGTTTTATGCCCAGTAGTCCGAACCTTAAAGAGACACAAAAAAAACCAAGCAGGTCCTATGAACATTGGTGTGTCATGCCAAGACAATACCAAACCAGGCATAATCCAAGCAATTGTCTCCCAACTGAAGTTACTCGAGACATTTCTAAACAAGTATCCTTAGTTCTAATCCGAGCGCTTTTATGAGTCAACAATAAAGAATCATTATTTGTTACGATGATAGTTATTTTTGCAATCAGTATATTAAAATTAGCAATCGCATTCGGTTTGTTCAAGTAACCTTTTGAAGACTTGAGATCGATGCAATGCGTGTTTTTTTGTCTTCGACCGTAAGGAACAACTTCGACGATGAAGCCAACGTTAGTAACGTTGAAACGACGACTTGAACTATTAGAATTATTGAGATTAAATAGTTATTAAAGACATTATATGTGTTGCAAATTTTTCTGTTTCTGGGATTTAGGCAGGACCGCGAAAATAACCCAATTGTATTGGAGGTCACGTGGGAATACATATATGTTGAGTCGCGTATATATATTGAGAGAGAAGAAAACACTTCTGTTGGTTGCTAACACGTGATATAAACAACAACACTCACTTATAGTTTGATTTAAAAAAACATCTAAATCAAAATAATTAATTTTGCTTTATAAAAGACGTTATAGATAAAAACCGTTTTGAAACATTAAATAAAAGTTTTATACATGTTCATCAGATGACAATTATGCTTTTTAACACTCCAATTAGATTTATTATGAAATACTAGAGATAATTTTTACCGTCCGTTAGCCCATCCTACTAACAACATTGTAGAAGCCCAAATGCAGAGTCCAAGACCCAGACCGATTGATTTCACTATTGGTACGACACAAAGATTGCCTGTAAACAAAAACACCATGCAACAAACAAAATATTCAAAACGTTGGTCATGAATTCAATGACTTATTAATCACATTAGAATTAGTTAACAATATGGCCACGATCAGCAATAATAGCTATCTGAATTGACAAAACAAATCAAAGATTTTAAGCAGGTATTTCCATAAACTATTTAACTTAAGTATTTAATGCAACAGGAGATGCTTTACCAGTGGCCCAAATGAGACCTCCTGTGATCGCCAAAGGGTAAAAGGTTGACCTTCTGACCATCTGGATGACCAATCCGCAGATGAGGACCGCATTACAGAACACCCACTGGAAAAACATACCTGATGAAAAATTAAAAATCAGTTACCGAAAGACAGGACTGATGATATCTACAAAAGGCAGAGACCATCAATTTCTATCCTTCTCTTAGTTAGTCAACTCGTGTCTTCTCCATCAATAGTCACACAGAGGCTAATAGGATTAGAGGATTGCTAAGACGAGACGAATATAAAATCATACAATCAGCTATGAGAAATTGGTAGCCATTGCCGACAAAAACACATATCAAGGACAAATGACATTGGTAAAGTTGATGAACTCCATGAGCAACGCAATAACGAATACAATATGTATTCCACTACATGGTTATTGCTGTTTATTCTGATTTGATGGTGAAATGCGAGACAGTTTTCTTCACCAAATGTAAAAAATTTAAGGTGTGGATATAGTAATAGACTGCAAATATACATACCATCGCCAGTTTCAAACTTTTTCACTGGGATATAGTTGGTACCATACAAGAGAGACGAAATAATAACACAGATATATCCGACATATTTCGGTATTTCTTCTTCCGGTTCTGCGCTGACATTGTAGGGAGTCGTTGCATTTTGTACCCCAGCGGTGGAGGTGTTGTTAATATCGACAAAATTAACCATCTATAAAAAATCAACAACAAATAGATGCATCTGTTTCTTCAAACAATAGAATGTTTAGTGTTCGTGTAGGCTTAAAAGTCTGTTTTCTCAATCCTATAGGTATAGGTTTTATAGGCGGGTAGCAAAAGTTCTCTCTATCTTACCTGGATTGGGCTATTAGTCTTTACAAATTTGTCTCGTATGTGTTAATTGTTTTTATGATAAAGTTATTATTGAATTTGAATTCTAATTACTAGTATTTTATGTCAATAAATCAAAGTAATTCATATTTGTAAGATATCTAATTTATCGACAATAAAAAATGTACGTGTATATTAGATTATATATACACTCATTACTGTTTACATTGTTATGAGGTGAGCCGACACACAATGACAAGATTGATATAAATACTGAGTAAAACATACTGCAATATTTGATTACGTACATTCCTTTCATGAAAACAACATAAACAAAAATCTTAAAATAACAAATAAGAAATCTTACCTCAGTGACGATATCTTAAAACTTCAATCCGCAATGAATAATCAAGATAAGACTATGAAGAAGCAGACATTACATTCGTAACCCGGAAACTTTCTTCGTTAGTGTGTCAATCCTTGGAAATAATGTCTAAGATGACATAAGGATTCCTTTGTAAATATTTCTGTCTCTCAAAATGTAGGTCACACAATACACATTATAAATTCTTGTATGTTGTAACTCGTGAATTTAGAGGTAAACCAATAGAGTATCATTAAAAAGAATGTTATATGTCAAGCTTTCAGTCTCTAATACAATGCAGAGCTGATAAGGACTCTCGCAGTCCAGTTACGCAAATATTCGCTCAACTTAAAGTAGTAAATAATGTGTTGAATGTAGCTTCAGCGATACATATTTACTTGAAATTGAGCCTTGATACAAGTCTTTATCTAACATAAACCTGCTTCAAGAACAACTCTTGCATATAAGAGCTAATAATGAGATTGCAATTAATATGCCGATCACATACAAAGTTCAGTTGGTTCGATAAGTTTGTTTTGTGTATTCCACTCCGGAATATTTCAAAACACTTTTATATTGTAGTGACTTAACAAGTTTGGTCTTAATGTGATTCTTTGTCATTTGTTTGAATTAAGATTCCTCAGCACAAAGGAAACTCAAATCATATACTCCTATGCTAACCTCTGTTTAATTTCGAGCAATAAGTGAGGCTGTTTCAAATATAACCATTGGCAAAGACTCGGCCAGTTCTGCATTCTTTGCGAAAATTTAGGAATTGTTAAGTGACAGCAAGCACTCCTTCCATGCTAGAAAAGAAAAAAATCGACGAGAGGTAGGAGGGAAAGGGAGGGAAGGGGATCGATTTCCGTACATTAAATTATCCCCATGGGCGACCCCCTTCCCTTTTCAATAAGTGACCCCTCCCCCAACCTTGAAAAATCCTGGATCCGACACTGAATAATGAAATCTACAGCTGCATATCAAAAGTATGTTCACTTACTACTATCTTAGGCTAATATCATGTAATTTGGGTTTGGTTTGAACGTCAATGAAATAGCCTCAGCAGAACTGACAAGGGATCTCCAATTGTTACTGTGTAAAATGGCCATTTTAAAACTTATTGTGGGATTGTCTAGTTTCTCGTGCAAAAGGTCGACTTTTGGCATGAATAAATAGACAGAAGGGGTCATATTTTCGAAATTCCGATTTCTATTAATATATTCCATTTCGACTCTGAGAAATAAATCAGCAAAATCATAATGACTTAATTCTAACGAACAAACATGACTTGCGTTTAAAGATGTTTTTTTTTTTATTTTTTTTTTTTATTTTTAGTTCCCATAGGTTACAGAGTTTGAGCATAATATATGGACATAATATATGGACATTCATAGTGAAAATATCTATCTAAATATATTGATTGTTGTACATTATTCCATGAATACTGGTATCAGTGGTTTCCATTTGTTGTTAAAATTTTCCAATTTGTTATTTCTTTTGAAAATGTATCTTTCAACGAGAAAGATTTCCTTCAAAGTCTTCAGATAGTTTTTTAAAGATGTTGATCACCTATAAAGTGCTTTGTAGAGAAAAATAAAATTACTGTTATAAAAATTTTGACCCCTGGTTACTTCAGTGACCTGCCAAAAACTAATACGGTTAACTGTTGGGTACGATTGCATTGAGGTGCAATAGATCTTCTCTTCTGTAATGAAACCTTTTTCGCAATGCTACCATGCCTCAAAGACATGCAAAATTATATATGATATTTGCACTACGATACGCAGGTATGTGGACCAACTTTTGGTATGCAGCTGTATATCTTAAGAAAATGGTTTCCAATTAACATTATCCCTATTTCATGTTTGCTTCTGAATAACAAAATAAACTCGTAAACTCAAAATAGCTAGATATGTCTTTATTGTTTTAGACTTTTTTGTCCCGTTACCTTATTTTTTATAACACTATGACAAGAATGGTTACCCTCCAGTTCGCTCTTTACAAAATGTGTATCTACAAAGTCGTAATTTGTGTCAAGTAATCATCGAGATATGACTTTAAAAAGTGACCTTGTCAATGTGTTTACATTTCATATGATAAGAAAGCAGTTTGTTTTGATTGACCTTGTCACGTAAATTATCGTAACGTAAGATAATATTAAGGTGGCCAATTTGATTCGATGTAAAATGTGCGATAATTCTGAAGAAATATTTTCAAAGTTTATTTGTTGATATTAAAAATGTGGCAGATCAGTAATCTTACCGAAGGTAAATATATAATAATTTCACTTAGATTACGAAATTTTCAAATATTCCTTACAAAGATAAACACTGAGACTAGTGGTAAATGTAGGGTCGTCTATGATTTCAAAGGTTAAATACTCTTATCAAAGACATGTGTTCAGGCGGAAGTGAGTCAGTGAGTCACTGTCTAGCAGTGTCTCAGGTATTCTCTCCCCACAGAGGTAGCTCATTCATTAATTCCTATGCAACCTCTGTCTTAATACGAACGTTTCTTGATCTAGAAAAGCAGAACGATGATTGGATGTAATCAAAGTAAGTTGTGCAATCAGCGACCCCGTTTCAAAAGTTATCATTCAAATCGCCTATGTTATTTCTGTAAGCTTTTTAAAAGCTAAACTTTATTCGAATATGCACCTTGAACTTTGTATCTTCTTTACAGAACAAATACGCCTCATTTAGCGACTGTATCATTGCATAGGCCTGTTTGACAACAAATATTATTCGGTGTCAATGGCCAAAATATTGCAAGGTAGTTTTAGTTGCAATATTTCGCCGGTAGAGGAAACGGTCGGAAGCCGAAGAAACCTTCGTATTCAGACAAAGGTTGTATAGGAATTTTTGACGGAGCTACCTCTGTTGGTAGAGAATGTGTATCAGGGGGTAATCCAGAATCAGATGTCACATACAACATGGCGTGGTAGTAATGATCTCTTTATTATACAACGACTCCAGATTCTCTTTCATCTCCAAGATATTTACGATAATATACGTATTATGGTACGTAATACCAAAAAAGAGTTTGTTCACTCTTTTCTTTTGTATTGACGAGTCTTTATAATCTTTTGAGATCTCGACACATCTTTGCAGTAGTCAAATTCATATCGGCGTTTCACGTGCGAATAATTTCACTCTACTTTGGAGAACCCAGCAACAACCGCACCGGTGATCGTAAAAGCCATGGCATTAGCAACGATAATGATATTTCGTCGACCCTGGAATGAAAATTGATGACTTCACTGTGTCATTTACGTTGATAAAAAGGATCAGAAATGGTAGAAACATATACCACACATTCTCAATTTGCAAAAGCAATAAAATTTAATCGTAGAAAAGATAAAAGATAAATAAATCCATAAGCCGATAAGGATTTATATGCATACGTAATGTACACAATGTTGATCGTATGCTCTTGAATATAAAAATTCTTTTGTGACCGAATTAATAACTGTTAATCTAACTTAATTGAACTTCAAGAACACGTAATTCATCTTGAAATATCTATTCCAAAATATCATTTAAAGGCACGACAAATACTCACCCTAATTTCCTTATAGACGATAATCCCAACGAGCAGTGAAATGCTCATCGGTAATGTGGATATGATGGGGAAGGACACGGGTTCTGATAGGGCTCTGTTAGCAACAAACCAAGATGCGGTCCCCACCCCCACCATAGCACCGGACATCAAGGCAGGGAGCATAGCCCGGGGGTAGACTTTTGGTTGGTTCCTCCTATACATAGCGTATATGACGAAGTAGACTGTGGCGGTCAGATGTACTCCGCTGAAGTGAGCGAAGACATAGTCCAGAGCTGCAAGAAAGGGTAGCAACATAGGTCATATCGTACAACTATAGTGAAACAGAAACCGTATTATGAAAATTATATATGCACATGTGAATTTGCTTAATCAGACTATAGCATGTATACATTTTTATTACCCAAAACTTTGAAACAAAGGTAGTGTTTATGTTTTCAAACGTTCAGTAGGACATAAAATGCTTACAAGCAAGAAAGTATTTAGTGTTTTATTTTCAAATGGGCATCTCAATAGTTTCTATAGCAAACCGAGATGTCCTTTGAGATAGAAAAACACGCTTACTCCAAAGTACGAATTAGCAGGATTTCCATTTAGTTCAAAACCGAAATAACAGTTACATTGATAAGTAATGAATCGCATTTGATAGGGTATGACTTCTGTCAGGTACAGTTTGTTCTCAATTCATGTAAAACTCACAGTTCTGACTGGCACCGTTCTCCTTCTCAGTCTCTTGTATATTGACTGAGGGGAGAAACTGGAGAGCGTACAGGGAACCTGATACCACCGCCAAGACCACACCGCTGTGGACAAGTACACATAAAGGTAGATAGGCAATTACAGGTATGCAGGAAACTATTTCACGAAAAGGCACCATTCACGAAGCTTTATTACAAGTTTCTTATAGTTTAAGTAAGAACATATATTCATTCCTTTGAAAACATTTTTTCCATTTATAATATAGTCTGTTAACAATATTGCTTATCAAAGGATGTTATTTTTGAAAATATTGAATTTTTTCATATAGAAATAAAGATTATAGTGTTGTACAGGTACAGGTACAATAATTGGTAAACTGGTAATTCAATGTATGCAGAAAACAGGTTCACAAGGAATGAAGAGGCACCATTTGCCATTTTGTTTTATTACAGAATTGTTTCAGTGAGAAAATGTATGAATTCATCAACTTGTTTACCCTTTGTTGCATTAGACTTTTGAAAATTCTTTTAAACACATTTCCCTTTATTGTTTGGTCTGTTTACATTATTGTTTATCAAAAGGTGTTCCATTTGTAAACATAGATTTTATTGATTGAAATGAAGATTATAAAGTAAGTAAGTTATTTTTAAGAATTACTAAAGATAAATCATGTTTCAACGGGAAAACATTTACCTAATGTGTATTAGCTTCGCTAGTATAGTTAACTAATGGAGATTATGAACTGAAAGAGCATTTTACATGTACTTACACTATTTTCTTTTTGATCGGTGAAAGTGTCTCAACGTAACTCAGCTCTATATCTGGTTTCGTTGCAGTGGATATCTCCTTCTCTTTTGCCTTGTCATCAGCAATCTGAGAAACGGTTTCAGAATTAAAACATCGTCTATTGCTCCAATGATTTACATTGCAAACAAATACAAACTGCTTGTCTTCTATGGCCATGTGATGAAAGCAGAATACCATAACATCACCATTTCTTGACAAAATATATAAAACTGGTTCTGTTATTATCTTACTTTTATTTTAGTGAAAATGAATACGCATTAAATGACGCCAACTTGTCATTTATAAACACAAAGAAAACCAATAACAAAATTAATTATTACTTTTAGAGGTGTTTTTAAAGGTTCTAAAACTAACCTGATCAAGAGCGGTATCAGTATCCTTTGCTTGTACGTTAAGTTCCATGTTTCCTATAGGGACGATTTCCGGTTTCACGAAGGCGTACATTATAACGCTGCAAACAAATTTTGGAGATTCATAATGTTTATAAAACATAACCTATCTTTCATTTAGAAATATGAAAAACGTTATGCCTTATAATCAATGAAAGGGAACATTTCTTTAAGTCCTTCTCAGTGCCATTTTATTCTAAGTACACTTTTTCTTGTCTGCACTTTTGTATATATGTATCTCATCTCTATATATGTCCATGTATTTATATATATCGTGTCCATATGATATGTAAGTAATGTACATAGGAGATCTAGAGAGTTTCACTAAGTTGGATTACCTGTACCAAATCATTTCTCTTTCTAAATATGTTTAAATGAATGGAAGTAGTTAAATGTACAAAGGTGACAATGTATTATCTTACAGGATAATGAATTAGCACATCTTCAAAATGTCTTATCCGTTAACACAATAATAATTACCTACCCGAATGGTATGATTTTAAGAGCGTGAACAACTGAATTTTTTTATGATCAACAATTGGAAGTATGTTTAGGTATATAAGCATCAATTCAATATTGGAATAGGATGAGGGATTTAGCATATGCTCAAAACGTCTCAGTTACGACAAACATATTTTCTCGATTATTACAATGTTGTGAACAATTTAACGTTTTATTGTTATCAATTTGAAGTATGTCTATGAGCATTAGAAACAGTGTAATATCTTAAAAGGATTAAGGTATTCCAAAACGACATGCCGGTTTAGGCAATCAGGATTTGTCTACCTGAATGAGAATATTTTAACCACGTTTTACCTGAATGCTTTCAGTTGTACCCGTGTGCCTGTGTTAATGTTGTATCAATGTGCGGCTACAAACCTTATAAATGACAAGGCAACTCCTCCGTAGTTCATTTCAACGTTTGGGGGTATCTCAGCTTCCATTCCTATAATTCCAAACCTGAAAGCGTTTTTTATTTTATGAAGTTTATCATATGTGTGGCCTGAACATAAAGTATTTCAGAAATACATATTTATAATTGTGATTATTTTTATCTTTATTCTATTTCATAGACAAATGTAGTATATAGTACTTACAATATCGTTAAACAATCAAATCGATATAACGGAAAATTTTCTACATGGTATATCTTGGGTACATTGTAAGTTTTATTGATTTAAATGGTTTAATATAATTGTACAAATAGGCCAAATATTATTCAATGATTCGTGAATATGTTAAAGGGTTGATCCTGATAATACAAATTGGATTTTACTTTTATCTCACACAAAAAGTTCACTGCCTAAAATGAATACGAGATGACCTTTCATTGACCTATTCTCAATGTAGTAGCAATGACCAAGAAATATGGCATTTTAGAAAGTGTAAATTTTGGGGGCGGTCTTTTATGAAAAATGTATATATGTATATATAAACACCATCCGACTTTCTCTGTTCAACAGTCCATAGCATAAATGATTTGAACAATTAGATGTCGCACCTTCCGTTGACCCACCCTACAAGGAGTTGCGATGACCCCCAGATACAGATCCCGAGTCCAAGTCCTATGGTCTTTACGATGGGAACAACACACACATTGCCTGGAAAAAAGGCGTGGGATATTTGGTAGGAGAGGGAAATTATGCAATACGAATGGAATTTCAATAAATGATTTACCAGGTTTTTTTTAAAAAGTTGTTAATGTGTTTTGCTGACAAACTAACCATAAACAACAGAAAAGCAAGCTTTTTCATTACTATCATGTATTTATTGTGCATTCCTTATTTCCTCTTTATTTGGATTCAAACCTGTGGCCCAGAGAAAGCCACCCAGCATGGCGAAGGAGTAGAACTTGGACTGTCTGATGATCTGAGCCACCACACCGCAGGCGAACATTGCACTGCCGAATACGAACTGGAAGAACAATCCTGGAAGAGGAATAGTTTGTTATTTATAAATATAAATAACGTTATTGATAAAAAAAAATATAAAGTGCTGAATTCCACATCAAGAGGAGGGGCATGTTCAAAGCGATTGAAAGATAAAATGAAGAAGAGGTACAGGATTGTGAAATATTTCATATAAACATTCAAATGACTTGAAAAATACGTAAAAATGAAGTACCATAAGTGTACAAAGGACAGAATTATTTGATAGATATTATCTATAGATATAGACTTCAATCTCAGGCAAGAAATATATTTTGATAAGTAATCTTTACATTGTTTTGCTATTCTGATATTTTGCTTTGTGCAAAAAGATTTATAATTACCATCTCCTGTTTCAAACTTCTTGACAGGAATGAAGTTGGTGCCGAAGAGAATGGAAGAAATTCCACAGCATATGAATCCCAAATATTGAGGCAGTTCTTCTTCGGATGAGGTGATATTCTGGAGGGTCTTGTTTACGCTTGGTAGTTCAGTCATCTTAAATACATAGATATCATCAAAACTCATTATATAGTTCGCAGGTGATTCCATCGTAAGAAGGGAATATATATCTATATATCATTATTAGCAGGCCATGTTCCAATGTGCTCTCCAAAGAAAAAAGATATTATTACCCGAGAAATTGTAATATATGACTATTACGAAACGAGGTGATTTTTGTATTACCCGAGCGAGAGCGAGGGTTAAAACCAATTCGCAGGAGGTTTGTAAAAGTCATATAACTCTCGATCGAGTGTAATGATTTTTTTATTACTGATTCTATTCCATTTGAAATGCATGGAAATATTCAGAAAACGGCCTGCTTCCTTTGCGAGAGCTCGCTACAGTGATATGATGATCAATGGTTCAGTGACGTCATAGACGACGAATTACGCGCTAAAACTATCGTTGCTAGGCAAAAAAAGATATGCGCACATGTGCTCATATTGGAGATTAATTCACAACTAGTGATTAACCATATGGGTATTAAGTCATGATAGGATCTGATACGATTTAAATAATGGCACAATAGTGGCAAAATATTAAAAATTATGAAGTATTTTGCCACGATTTTATAAACACCTCACGGTCGTGAAGTTCCCTAACGCTTTCTTAGATGAGTAACGACGTCAAAATGAAATCGTTGCAACCGTGGCCTAGTGTAGGAAAAACATATCTTACCTTATACGGATGCTGCAAAATATAATAATGAAGAAGGAAACAATTAATGAGTCACAATATCTATTTCATGATATCAATCATGTACTCTTAGTAAAAATACTCTACTCACCTTATAAATTCTTGTATATATGTCAGTGCTTGTGTAACGCAGATAAAATTAAGCATGTATTTTGACCAAGAAGAGATAACGAAGTTTACGTTGCTGATTAACATTGGTATCCTTGGTTTGACCTGACATTTCACTTCTCATCTGTAACCTTGTAAACTTGAAACCTGTAACAAACTTTATATCTGAACGTTAAAACTAAAGGCTGTAAACTTGTACAACACTTATGTGAAGAACGGGCATATACCAAATGTACAATTTATTTTTCCTCTGGGAAAGAAAAGTCTCGGTTTGGAGAAGATTGCATATAGTTGACACGTGCAGTCGAAAAATGAGGATTATCATGCTTATCTGCCAACGGTCCTGGCTAACACGATATCAGCTTTTTTTAGATTTCAAGTTTTATTAGATGTACTCATGTGACATTAAGGACGTGAGTCCTATGGCAGTGTTAAGTGATTACGGAATCTCCGAATTTGAAATTGATAATCTTCATACCAAGTTCCCTAAACACATAATTTCAGTTTCCTGCACACACAACAGGTTACTGATCTCTATGTCATGTAATAGCTGCATTTGATCTTTCGGGCAGGGTAACCAAAATGTAAAGTACATTTCACATATTTAATCTTGTATTGTTCCATTTAAGCAGCATAGGCCTGAAATAAGAACTCAATGTGTAGACACCCAAATGCAAAATGTCCAATACAAGATTTCATTTTCTTCTGAAATTCCATTTTATAAAAAAACTAAAAATTACAGACTAGCCATAGAAACTGGTCGTCATTCCAGCACTCCAAGGGAAGGAAGACCGTGTTTTTCTGATTTTCAAAACATATATGTCCATATATATATCCATCGAGGATGAATATCATGTACTGATACTATGTACTTTCATGATAATTACTTCAGTCCACCATCCCTCGACAAGTTCTGAAGTTTAATGTCCACATAAAATATGAAGACTGTGAAACAAAACGGAAAGTGTCTAGGTACGTTAATTAGTCCCACCTTTTATAATGTTACTTGCAAAATTATTAAGCATGCAATAGTTCAAATCATTTATGTATTTACTATGGGCCAGAGGCCTTGGAAACTAAAAAAATCTGTTTGTCTGTCTGTCAATGTTTAGTTCATTCGTTATGTTCACATTATCAATGTAAGCAATGCAGGTGATATTAATGGAATAATTGCAGATATGAAACGAAACAGAATCATGCACAATACCTTAATGACCTGAAAGAATCATGAACGGAAGTGATTTCTCAATTGATTGAGATTCCCAAGGGAAAACTGTACAATCATACTTATTTTGGTTGTTTACTTCTGGACAAATACAATGAGTGGACTTAGATCTAACTAGTAAACGGATACTGTAGGTCGAAGGTGTAAATACATCAAGATACCTTATCAGTGTTCTACTTTTCAACCTTGACAGTGACAAACATATTAGTTAAATGTCTTATCCCAAAGACGAGATGTCGAGTGTTCCTGCAAAGCTTTGCGCAAGAGTACCTACATGTATGTAAAATCTTCACTTTCGAAAGTTTGGAATGAGTCATCATTTCATACAAAATTACTTTTTAGTCAAAACATCAATTTGTAAAGGCGTACTATCTAAACTACATGTCCATAGATCAAATATGTGATATACCAGAAACAATTCTTGCATGAGTAAAAAAAGTCCTCGTTTATTAACATTATAAGATATCTTACACTGTTTCCAAAATAAATTCGAAAGGAAAATTTTATTAGATAATAAACCAAATAGTACATGGTATTTGCATCGATGTTTTTGATCGGCTTCTTAGAAGCTGATATGACGGAGATGATGTATATTAATAGTCAACTTCTTATTGCGATATATGCAACGTTTCGGTTCAGATGCTGCTTATTAACAAGAAAACAAAGAAGACTATCCTATAAACTGTGTCCCATCCTAGCATGATTACCCATGTCAATCATTCAGTCTACAGGGTATAACATTTAGAGCGAACTTACACATGTTATCGTAGGAAGTAGCTGTTTTCAACTCTATAATTTGGAGGAGCGTCGACCCAGTTCGTCCCAGTTCGTCCAAGGTGAATCGAGATTCGTCACTAAAAACAATGGAATTCCACTGTCGTTGAGTTAACCTTAAGTGCCTTGTGGCCCACACAAGACGGTTACGGCGATGAAGAGGTGTCAGGCTAGGTCCTCTATAGGGCCTCCGTGCGCGAAGTCCAGCGGCATCTCCCTACTTGTGGAAGTTGCAGTTACAAATCGGTTGCGAAGATGACGTTAACATATTGCTGCATCTACTCGGAGTGACATCACACGTGACGCTCCTGGCCGTGGGCGGTCTGCAACTGTTCCCGTTTGATGTACTCTCATCCTGAGATTTAGAATTGTTTGTCGTGAACAGCTGAAGGCTCTTGCCACAGTGACCACAGAGTGACCAGCATGGAGCCTCACCATAGCGCGTTGACGTTCTTCTTTTGTAAGACGCGGCATTGCCAAAAGGTCATCAAAATTAAACTTTCAGTTTGTTTTTCCACATGAGCTTCAATGTGCTTACTCAGTTCATGCAAACATGCAAGGCCTATTGAAGATAAGATTAATAGAAGCAGACATTACATTCGTAACAGGGAAAACTTTCTTCGTTAGTGTGTCATACCTTTGAAATAATACCTAAAATCTCATAAGTATATATATATATACCTTCGTGTTGTTTGTAGTTTAGGATCTGTTTTTGAATTTTATTACAGTACAGTGTATGGCAGTTCATATACATTTAATTACATTCAAACCAAGAATATATAATTTCATTTCGTTAATTTGCAGTCACATGTAGATATGACACCAGTTTTTTTACAATAAATAAAATGCAGATTTAATTTCATTTTCATTAATTTAATTTCGGTCTCGGTCGTCCATCCCCACTCAACTGCAAAAGAAACCTCTGTTTTATTTCGAGCACTTTCTGGGATAGAAATTCTGAATCATGTCAATAAACTTAAAGATAGTCGGGTGGCAGCTTGAATGCCACCCTTCAAGATTGCTTGTGGTCCGAAATCCCTCTGTGTCGAAATAATTCCAGATCGCACGGCCATCTTTTCTTTGCACTGTCTTGTGACATAGTCGGCAAACTTATATATACGCTGGTTGGTAATGTTCACATTGTCCAAAGTGTTGAAAAAATTAAACATAGTTCACTGCTAACTTCTGGAGCGACAGCCCACTGCCACCGAACCAGGGGTAGTTAATCCCTTGTCAAAACATGCTCCCACAGTTAATCTCTTTTCATAACATGCCACAGCTTAATCCCTTGTCATAACAAATATCTGATTCAGATTCAGATTCTTTATTACCTTTATCTGTACAGATAATTGGTACATAATAAAGAACGGTATTGGTACAGGTTGTGGATATTGAAGATGGTGACAAAAAAATGCAACAAAATAAGAGTATTAAGGAGGATGTACAATTACAGTTTTATCATAAATTACTTATCAAATTATTTCTTAATAAACTAGCCTTATATAAATATTTACCTAAGTTGCACAATAGGGGGTATATCTAGGGGGTACCTCCTTCAACAAAACATATTTACTTGAAATTGGGTCTTGATGTATTGTTATTACAAGTCAAACATATGCTAACTAAAGTAAACTGCTTTCTTGAAGTGTTGGGTCTTCATGTGATTCTTTGTCATTCATTTAAATTGACATTCCTCGGTACAAAGGTATTTCAAGTCATATACTCGTATGCTAACCTCTTTTTAAAGTCGAAAGTTACTGTAAAAGACATGGTTTATGTATCATGATAAAATTTGAAAATGAGTGAACAAACTTATTGGATGTTCAATGTTGTACCCAAAGTCGCGTCGACACTGAGGGTATAGTGGTGAAATGATATCAATGCCAATAACGTCTCTCTAAAATATCTGTACCACTATTGTAATCTGTTTTACCAGGAAATGCCCATCCCCTGTAGAAGCTATACCGTATCGTTGTCTTTCATTAGGCTTTTCGGCAGCATGATGAGTTTTTTATTTGCCGGTAATGCATAGTTTTGATGGTTAAACAATTGAAGCAAAGCTTCTTGCTATCTTGTCTTTTGTGGCTATTTGATAAATTCATGTATTGCTACTATGTAAATGAGATGCGTTTATTTTTAAAAACTTGTTGATTTGCGGCATGAAATGGAGCTGTCGGATCCACCTTTCCTAATCCCTGATCCCACACTGAATAAAGAAATCTAGATCTTAAAAAAACATTCTGAAAATTAACATTTCGATACACATATAAGACGGGTGCAACAGTACTAGGTTGAATTTTGTAGCAAGATTCTTTCCAACTGAAGGTATTATTGAAATATGTAATGTGTTTATTTGCATGGTTGTGCGCGTCTTAGTGCGAGTATCCAGCAAAATGTAACAAACACTTGGTTAAAATAATAAACAATTTAATCAATAATATACAAAAAGTGTAAAGTTACAATTAGACTTCTACAAATAGGTTATACAATATCAAAAGCGTCACAAAAAAGCTAGTTAAAGATATAGATATTCAACAAAGTCCATGGTCAAACAGCAGTTCAAAAGATGAATCGTGTTTTAATAAATCTGACTGTTAAATCCATTAAGAAAACAATGGTGCAGCAGAATGGTCGCAAAGTCAAATGTATTAACAAGGAAGCTAAAAATGTATGAGATTTCCTCTACAATCCTTACATATAGGTTATCACTGACACCGTCGTTTTGCCATACCCAAGACTAAACCTAACAGAACCCTTGCTTAACCGTAACCCTCCGCGTAACAATCGGTATATATTGGATAATTATATAGGTATAATTATTTGGCAAGATTTTAAATCTTTTCTTGAATAAATTTGTTTCACACAATAAGACATAATGATTACTAGATACTGATATAGCTCTATAATCTCTCTTGTAGTATAAAACTTGTTAGAAAGACTCTTCTATGCAGGTTGGAAATGTCTTCTGTGTACAATAACAAATCGTACCCCATTTGATAAGCAATAAATCTTTCATTTGAGTATGTTAATAATGCCAAAATAGGCGTATAAAGATAAACTCTGTACATATAAACTTCAGCTTTAACTAGCAATATTATTTATATATAGATTAAAAGTGCACGATAGACTAAAATATATCATGTATAGTAAAAACACGTTCATCAAATCAATATGAAAGGTTTTTTTATATCATCGCTTTAATTGTACATGTCAGTATATCCATTGGTTTACATAGACTTGTCTTCTGTTAAAGTGAACAAATCTGTCTACTCGCTGTTTACATATACTAAACTAAACTCACATGAGTATTTGTACACGTATATATATGCTTGTTTGAACAAGCGTATATATTATATATATATACATAGGTAAAAAGGCGACGAAGGCGGCACGTTAAGTAAATGTATATTTTAAAATGAAATACTTCAGACGACACTTGCTGTAGATATAATTTGAAAGATGACTGGATGCGTCGCATTTCGACCTGTAAACAAGTCTTTTGAACAGACTGTTTTATTTTATTTTTAAATTCCCTGTATTATAAGTTTATAATTTCATATGGTCATGTGTATGAATCGTGAATTTCTTTTTGTAAAACATGTCAAATTAGCTATGTCTTCATAATGATATGATTCAAATGATGTTCACGTGTGTAAGTGTACTATATTATCACATGTGTATTCACAAAAATGTGTAATTACCAAAATTTGTATTTTTTGCATTTAAGCGGCATTCAAAAATCAACTGACGTTAGTATATCACAAAAATTTATGTATAGTCTTTAACCATAATGCACAAATTGCTTATGCCCTATGTTCTATGGGCCAAATGGCCTGAAACTTCATGAATAAACACATTCATTCATGTGTATTCACTACAGTCCACATATCCACTTATTTTATAAACATTTCTAGATGAACACCAGTTAAACTATGAAGCTACTCAACAGAACATCTGTTTAATACACATCAAGATATATATATATATATATATATATATATATATATATATATATGAATGAAAGGTTGTGCTATACCTTTGCTTGGTGTCATCGATAAGCTCTAATAACAGTATATTCAAATAAAGGTATTTTTGTTCAATTCGATTACATTCAACTTGACATACACACGTGTATCGACGTCAAGATACACATCGCTTAAAATAAACAGTCGTAAATACAACAATATTACATATACTTATATGATCTATTATCTATGATGCTTATCATTCGGTTTTAGGAACGGAAAAAAAACCCATTCTAGTAATTTTAATTCGTTATTTAATTAAGTGATTTAGAAATCCCTTAATTTGTGACGACTGGCTTTACATGGAAATGATTGTCACAATAAATGGAAATTTACACGAAACTTGTAAAAATTTAATTAAAACTTGAAATCATTGTGGTCGATAAGTTTAAGTATGTCCTCAAACAAACATATCACGGAATATTTCGTCAATATCTACATCAGTAAAGAGAGGAGAGCTTGGCAGGAATTCTTTGAAGGTTCTTCGCTTAAAGAAAATTTTATCATATTGGCTTCGTTTGATAACCCAACACAGAAATGTTTTACTAAAAGCAGCATATCTTTTTTAATATAAAAGGGCCGAAAGTGGTATGAAATGCTGGGCATTTGAAGTTAAGTGTTTACTCTATAACTATGGTTTTGGTGATGTGTGGCTCCATCAAGGTGTATGTCATGTTAACATGTTTCTGCGTCAATTCGTTCAACGCTGTAAAGACATAGATATGCAACAATGGCATGACAGAGTTATTAATATCCCAAAGTTAGATTTTTTCTGCCATGTAAAGCCTTATTTCTATCCTGAATTTTATATATCTTGTGTGACTAATGCAGCATATAGAAAGCCCTTAGCAAATTTAAGATGCTCGGGTCATAATCTCCTCATAGAAAAGGGCAGAATGTTAAATATTGAAAGACCTAATCGATTTTGTCCATTATGTATAATTCCATTTGTTGAAAGTGAGTACCATTTCTGCTTACAGTGTCCATTTTACGATAGCTCACGGAAACAGTTACTACCGCAATATTATTATATCGACCCAACTATACACAAACTTGTACAACTTTTTAATAGTAATAATCATAATATTGTCAATTGTTTGGCAAAATTTGTATTTCTAGCATGCATCCAAAAAAAGGCGTACGTTTTTCAAATTGTAATTTCCTGGCGCTACAATGTTATATTATCATGAAATGTACACGTGAAGTGAGCCGGTGGCCTGTTTACTGAATAAACCATATCATCATCAGTAAAGATAAGACATCACTATTTACTAGTATTACATGATCAGGTATAATCAGTAAAGGAAAGACGTTGTGGCCATGACACACAGATTATGATGAAGATGTATTGGTGGGCAATACCAGGAAAGGTTTCGAGGGATTTAAACCTCAATCTTCATTTCATCATCAGGTCTTAACACACTATGTACAACCTCTCTTCTGTCCTCTTTCCCACATGGCCGATCAAAGTGATGAATCTATTATTTAACTTAAGTCGTGGCCACGACTTAATCACGTTTAATATCTCGTGGCAAAATGGCCTATCAAAGCGGAATTTCTATTGGGTAAGTTAAGTCGTGGCCACGAGTAATTATCTCGTGGCCAAGACTTATTAATCGTGGCCACGAATTATTATCATGTGACCATGAGTTATATATTCATGAATAAAAACTCGTCCAATGTCCCCCCAACGGTTCCGTATAAAATAGTATGCAAACTCTTTTCTTTTGTATGGATGAGTCTTGACAATTCTTTGGGGTGGTCAAATTCATGTAGTCGTTTCTCATATGAAATATTTCACCCTACTTTTGAGAACCCAGCAACAACCGCACCGGTGACTGATAAGGCCGAGGCAGTACCAACGATAATGAAATTTCGCCGACCCTGGAATGAAAATTGAGGACGTCAATGTGTCATTTAGGTTGATAAAAAGGATCAGAAAAGATTGAGAAACATGAACAAACTGGAGGAAATATTATTGAATAAATTGGACAAAGCACATTACTGCAATGCGGACATCAGCTTAATAGTATATTCATAACATTCTTCATTTGCAAACACAATATAAAAGTAAAAATAAAGAAAAAAGGTTATATAAATAAATCGAAGAAAAGATTAAAGATAAATAAATTCCATTGCGATTGTAAAGCGTAGAAAAGGAATTATGTGCACACGCAATCTACAAAAATCTGTTCTTCAAGACAAAAATACTGGTGTGACCGAATTAATAACTAATATAATCTCACTTGATTACGATTGAAGAACACGTAATTTATCTCATTGCAAGTTAATATACTAACCCTTATTTCCTTAAAGACGATGATCCCAACGAGCAGTGAAATGCCCATCGGTAATGTGGATATGATGGGGAATGACACAGGTTCTGATAGGGCTCTGTTAGCAACAAACCAAGATGCGGTCCCCACCCCCACCATAGCACCGGACATCAAGGCAGGGAGCATAGCCCGGGGGTAGACGTTTGGTTGGTTCCTTCTGTATATAGCGTATATGACGAAGTAGAATGTAGCGGTCACAACTACTCCACTAAAGTGGGCGAAGACATAGTCCAGAGCTGCAAGGAAGGGTAGCAACATAGATCTTTTTGTACCACTGTGGTGAAACAGAAACCGTATTTTGAAAATTATATATGTACATGTGAATTTGCTTCATCAGACTTTTTCGTATACATTTGTATTAGCCAAACCTTTGAAACAAAGTTAGTGATAATGTTTTCATACGTTCAATAGGACACACCATGCTTACAAGCCAGAATTTTATGTTTTATTTTCAAATGGCCATCTCACCAGTTTCTATAGCGAACCGAGTTGACCACTGAGAAAGTAAAATACGCTTACTCTTCATGAAGTAAAGCAGGATTTTCAAATGAGTTTAAAAATGAAATAACTGTTAAAACGCATTTGATAGGGTATGACTTTTGTGAGGTACAACTTGTTCTTCAGCAATGTAAATCTCTTCAGTAAGAAATAGCAGGATTTCCATTTAGTTCAAAAAGGAAAAAAACCCAGTTAGATTGACAAGAAATGAATCGCATTTGATAGGGTATGACTTCTGTCAGGTACAGTTGTTCTCCAATAACTCACAGTTCTGACTGGCACCGTTCTCCTTCTCAGTCTGTTGTATGTTGACTGAGGGTAGAAACTGGAGAGCGTACATGGAACCTGATACCACCGCCAACACCACACCGCTGTGGACAAGTACACATAAAGGTAGATAGGCAGTTACAGGTATGCAGTAAACTATTCACGAAAAGGTACCATTCACGGAGCCTTATTACAAGTTTCTTATATTAAAAGTAAGAACATATATTCGAATTTCATGCCGCTTTAGACTTAAGAAAGATCCTTTGAACACATTTTTCCATTTATAATATAGTCTGTTGATATAATCAAAGGATGTTCCTTTTGAAAATATTGAAATTTTTTTATATAGAAATAAAGATTATAGTGTAGATTAGTTATTTGTTAAAAAGTTACTACAATCATATCAGCTTTCAATGGAAAACGTTTACACTATTTTGCAATAACTTCGCTATTATGGACCTTAGCGGTGATAATGAAACGATTGAGTATTTTACGTACACTATTTTCTTTTTGATCGGTGAAAGGGTCTCAACGTAGCTCAGCTGTTGAACCGGGGCCGCTGCTGTGGGTATCTCCTTCTCTTTTGCCTTGTCATCAGCAATCTGAGAAACGATTACAAGGAAACTAGATAAACTTTACGTTTAGAAAAAAAAACATAAACTGCTCAATTGTTTACATAGCAAATAAATATAAAGTGCTTGACTTCCATGGCTATGTAATAGAAACAGAATACAGAAGCATAAAATCACCAGTTTTTGACGAAATATTTAAAATTGAGTCAGTCAATATGTTACTTTTATGCTTATGAAAATGAAATTGCATTAGATGACGTGAGCTCGTCCTCTTCATCAATGCAAAAATATCTATAACAAATACAATTGTTGTTTTAAGGGTGTTTTTAAAGGTTCTAACGACATTACCTGATCAAGAGCGATTTCTAAGTTCGTTTCTTTTACGGTAAGTTCATGTTCCGGTTTCACGAAGGCGTACATTATAACGCTGCAAACAAATGGTGCAGATTCACAATGTTTATCAAACATAGCCTATCTTTCATTTAGCCTTGGAATCAATAAATGGAAGTAGTCTAATGTAAAAAGGTGACAATTCATTATCTGAAAAGGATAAGGAATTAACACGTCCTCAAGACGACTTATCGGTTAACACAATAAGAATTACCAACCCGATGATATAATTATAAGGGTGTGAACAAATGACTTCTTTATGATCAACAATTGGAATTATGTTTAGGTATATAAGCATCAATTTAATATCGTAACAGGATGAGGTATTTAGCACATGCTCAAAACATCGTATCGGATATGACAAAAGGATTTTCTATCTGAGACAATTACAATGGTGTGAACAATTTAACGATTTATATCAATGTGAAGTATGTCAATGAACGTGAGAAACAATGTAATATCTGAAAAGGATGAAGGTATTCCAAAACGACGCAATCAGAATTTTGTCTACCTGAATGACAATACGTTAACCACTTTTTACCTATATGCTTTCAGTTGTGACTTGTGCCTGTGTTAATGTTGTATCAATGTGCTTGAACATGAAACGTGCCAGTGAGGAATTTCACAAACCTTATAAACGACATAGTAACTCCTCCGTAGTTCAAGTCAACGTTTGGGGGTATCTCAGCTTCCATTCCGATAATTCCAAACCTGAAAGCGTTTAGTTATTATATGACGTGTCTAGTCTAAAATTTAACTATTTCAGAAAAATAGAGCCATGGGCTCTGTAGCTCATCAGACTTTTGATAGAAATAGGTGTTTGGGTTTAGACCATGGGGTCATGGGCAGTGTAGGAAAGATAGCCTGTCCCAACGTCCGAGTTATTCACAATCAAATAAAAAAGGCCCATTGCCCATTTGGGGTCAAGGGGTCACCGAACCTACAATTCAGAATCCCCATTGTCCAAGGAGTCTACACACAACTATTAAGCTATCAAGACCTTTTGGAACTGGAGAAGAAGATGAAAGTAGGATTTTAAGGTTTCGACCCCTGTGACCCCATTTGGGGTCAAGTGGTCACCAAACCTACAATTTAGAATCCCCAGTGTCCAAGGAGTCTTCACACAATTTTTCAGCTCTATAGACCTTTTGGAACTAGGGAAAAAGATGAAATTAGGTTTTTTAGGTTTTGACCCCTGTGACCCCATTTGGGGTCATGGGGTCACCAAACCTACAATTTAGAATCCCTGTTGGCCAAGGAGTCTACACACACCTTTTCAGCTCTCTAGACCTCTTGGAACTGGAGAAGAAGATGAAAATAGGTTTTTCAGGTTTTGACCCCTGTGACCCCATTTGGGGTCATAGGGTCACCAAACCTACTATTTAGAATCTCCAGTGCCCAAGGAGTCTACACACAACTATTCAGCTCTCTGTACCTTTTGGAACTGGAGAAGAAGATGAAAATAGGTTTTTCATGTTTGACCCCTCTGACCTCATTTGGGGTCATGGGGTCACAAAATCTACAATTTAGAATCCCCATTGGCCAAGAAGTCTACACACAACTTTTCAGCTCTCTGGACCGTTTGGAACTGGAGAAAAGATTAAAATAGATTTTTAAGGTTTTGACCCATGTGACCCCATTTGGGGTCATGGGGTCACGAAATCTACAATTTAGAATCCCCATTTGCCAAGGAGTATGCACATAAAATTTCAGTTCTCTAGAGTCATTGGTTCTGGAGAAGAAGTCGAAAAAGTGAAAAGTTTACGGATGGACGGATGGACGGATGGACGGATGGACGGACGCCGGACGCCATGCCATGCCATAAGCCCATCGGGTCTTTCAGACCTGATGAGCTAAAAAGGCAATACATTGATGAAGGTCTTTACAATAATGAATGAATAATGAATATCTTTTTAATTGGAAATATTCATTTCTTTTGTACAAATTGTAAAAATAGGCCAAACATTATTGAATGATTCGTGAAAAATTAAGAGGATTGAAGCTGATAATACAAATTGAATTTACACCTTTCCTTCTATCTAACACAAAATGTTCACAGATGTTGCTCTTAAAATTACAATGTGATCACCTTCCACTGACCTACTCTAAATGGAGTGTCAATGACAAAGATATATCGCATCATAGAAAGTTTAAATTTTTGTAGGGCGGTCTATAATGACAAATGTATATTAATATTTCAAAACTATCCTTTTCTATTCAATAGTCCATAGCAGAGGTGCATATTTGAACCATTAGATGACGTACCTTCCGTTGACCCACCCTACAAGGAGTTGCGATGACCCCCAGATACAGATCCCGAGTCCAAGTCCTATTGTCTTTACGATGGGAACAACACACACATTGCCTGGAAAAAGGCGTGGCATATTTGGTAGGAGAGGGAAATTATGCATTATGAATGAATTTCAATAAATAATTTGCCAGTTTTATTGAAATGTTGTTAATGTGTTTTGATGAAGAACTAACCATTAACACCATAAGTTTTTTTTATATTACTATCATGTCTTTATTGTGAACAAACACGACTATTTACGTAACATTCAGAACTCTTCGGATCAGATCGTTACTTCTTTAGAACGATTTCCGTCCCTCTGTTGATGGTAAGCATTTTTGCTGCATATGTTCACAGAAAAAGAAGTTCTAATCAAGAAAATTTTCGTTTTTTTAAAAAGTCTTTTAAAAGACTTGATTCCCGGGATGTAAAGTGTGTGGATAAAATACGTAGGTAGCTATACATATTTAAGCTAATGTTAAATACTCAAAATAACTTTACCTTGTTACATTGTTCATAAATAAAATGAAAAGGACATTTGACATGTCTCGAACGATGTACATCTCAACGAGCGTGCAAAACAAAAATTATATTTTGACTTGTGTGAAATCGGCAATTGTGAAACAACATTTCGTGCTCGTTCATGAGATATATATGGTATGAATTTTAAATGTTAAACATCCTCTTTATTTGGATTCGAACCTGTGGCCCAGAGAAAGCCACCCAGCATGGCGAAGGAGTAGAACTTGGACTGTCTGATGATCTGAGCCACAACACCGCAGGCGAACATTGCAATGGCGAACACGAACTGGAAAAACAATCCTGGAAGAAGAATGGTTTGTTATTTATTATTGAAATAACGTTATTGATAAAAAAATGAAGACAAGATAAAGGGTTGTGTAATATTACACTTTCCAGTGATTCGGAAAATACGAAAAAAGGAAGTACCTTCAATGTACTGAAGTCAACACTTCAGAAGCACTGGATAAATATTATCTAAAGATGTAGACTTCTATCGTAGACATGTCGACGGGTTTTTAACGATAAAAGGCTGTGTTTACAATCATGACAACAGATAACGTGCTTTCATGAATATATTCTGATAAGTAATCTTCATATTTACCGTGTTTTGCTAATATGATATTGTGCTTTTCGCAAAAGGATATATAATTACCATCTCCTGTTTCAAACTTCTTGACAGGAATGAAGTTGGTGCCGAAGAGAATCGTAGAAATTCCACAGCATATGAAACCCACATACTGAGGCAGTTCTTCTTCGGATGAGGTATCATTCTGGAAGGTTTGGTTTATGCTTGGTGGTTCCGTCATCTTCTACAGAGATGTGAAAGGTAGAATAACGGTTAAAATATAATTTTACTCTTAAATTACTGAACAGTGACATTGGTATCATATAAAACCATAAAAAACATTTGTAGTGGAACATCTTGCTTTTGATAGATCGTTATTGACGTGTCAGACGAACAAACACGCTGTTTTAGTATCAACCATAAGTTATTAATTGCAACACCTGCCGAAATTCTCGTCGTGTCCCTTTTACATTCAATACTTAAATATCAACAAAACTCATGTTATATAGTTTGTATGGAGATTCCGTCGAAAGAAGGGAAAATATGTCCATATATCATCACGTTGTATTAGGATTAGCAGGCCATGTTCCAGTGCACCCTCAAAGAGAAGAGATTATTACCCGAGGAAGTGTAACATACATGTATGACTATAACGAAACGAGCGCGAATCTTATATTACCCGAACGAGAGCGAGGGTTATACACCAATTTGCATGAGTTTTGTAAAAACTATGACACACTACCTTGTGTAATGATTCTATATCACTGATTCTATTCTATTTAAACACTTGGAAATGTTAAGAAAATGGCCTGCCTCCCTTGCTGAAATTATCGTTGCTAGGCAAAAAAAGACATGTGCACATGTGCTCATATTGGAAATATTTCACAACTTATGATTAACCATATGGGTAATAAGTCATGATACGCTCTGATACGATTTAAATAATAGCATAATAGTGGCAAAATATCAAACATATTTAGTATTTTGCCACGATTATATAGATACCTCATGGTCATGAAGTTCCCTAAAGTTTTCTTAGATGAGTAACGACGTAAAAAAGGAATGGTTGCTACCATGGCCTAGTGTAAGAAAAACATATCTTACCTTTTACGGATGCTGCAATTATAAGAATGAAGAAGGTAACAATAAAAGTCACGTTATCTATTTCATGACAAAAATCAATTATTTTTAGTAAAGATACTCTACTTACCTTATAAGTTCTTGTTTATATCTAAGTGATTGTGTGACGCAGATACAATTAAGCATGTATTTTGCCCAACAACAGATAGCTACCTATACGCAATGTACTCAAATGAGTACACTTTTTTCTCCAAATTTCATAAAAAGAAAAATGTAAACATGAAAAATAATGATAAATAAACACTACTTTAATTTTCTTCTTTATGTCTTCTCTATATAAAATAGAACTGAACATAGATAGAATAACGCGACATTGTTGTAATTATTACGATAGGGCAACCCTCACGTGGTCAGCATTTTAGCAAATCAACGTTGAAGAATCATGAAATGTCCTTTTTTGGTAGTTTATTTTTTTATTTTTTCTACAAGTTAAGTTTTTTATCCCGAGGATTAAAGAAATGCAAAATACATGTACACACAATATTAAAAGCATGCTCACACGATTGGCGTATTGGATTTCGCCCTTTTGCAAGTATCCCTAACATATAACCTAAATCGTCTTAAAAAGACGCTGTCTATATGGTTGGAGCCACATATATCAAACTTTTAGTAATGGTGTAATTTTTAAATGAATTACCGAATTTTGTTGAATGTATCATCTTAACAAGATTAATAAATGGACGCGTCAGTTTGCCAAATGTCAAATAGTCAAACGTAGATTTTGATCCTTATCTGAAGCAGATGGAAGATAACTTAGGTCCAAACACTGTTTTTATGGATTGAATAACAGGATAATTTAATAAAGACGTGTGATTTTTTGCATCTGCACAAACACAAGACAATTGAAAATTGGCGATTAAAGAATATTGGGATGAATATTTGATATTTTTCAATTCATGTCACCATACCCAGTACATGACTTCGTATCAAAGTCAGCATATGGCAAAGAATATGAACGAAGCGTACTCGTAAGCTCCGTAACACAGTCAAAACAATGAACCGGAATAGATAAATGATATACTGTGTACCTTGTTCATAATTTAATGTGAGACAATAATACATCTTTATCAGACCTTTGGGTCTCTTATTGGACAGATTTAGGTGCCCTTTGATGTTAAAGCCGATTTAAAGCCAAATCAAGATAAACTAGAAATGAAGAAAAGCTATACAATATACATCAACACATTTTCAGTTTGCCAAATGAATTTGCTTTTTACATGTTGAAAAAACACAGCAAGTCATGAAACAAACATAAAGCTTTCAAACATATACAAAACCAATTGATTTGTATAATATATATCATATATGTAATATAATTTATAATTGTAAAATAGTATTTCATTAACAAAAATGTCAAAAAAATTTATTTCCTCAAATAATTCTAAAATAACAATCTGACAATTCCATTTTCATGTACATTTTAATAGGTATTGTAAACAAGGTGTATTCAAATCAATGGAAGAAAAATATAACTGAAACATTGTTACACCATTACTTAAGAAGCATAATCATACACATTTTCCTTGTTTAAATAATTTTAAGTTCATGTTGTTCAAATAGAGACGCTCTATAAAAGTTCATTTCAAAAGTCTTTTTGAAATCCCTTTAAGCGAGAAATAAGAAGGAATTTCCGTATTTCGTGACGTCATTCACAAAGATGCATAGATGCATTTAAGTCATTAGATAGACAACATCTTAAATAACCTTCACATGTATAAATAAGAGATGTTATTTTAATTCCAATCGCATAAAAACGGGACTGTTTGGACAATAAAGCCTCTGTCTCATGACGAAATCTTGTTTTCATAGAATATTTCTATCAAACACAACCAAAAATAAATCTAAATCACATAAACATGTCGTTTGTCAGTCTGCTGAAAAATAGCCAGCGTAACCTTTGCCCATTAGTTTACTTGGAAACTGCAAGCTAAACGCCAACAGGTGCCTCTGGCTGCGATTGAGTACATCTTCAAAACCCATGCAGGGGATACTAATGAAATAATTGCAGATACGAAATGAAACAGAATCATGCACAATACCTTAAAGACTGGGAGGAGTCATGAACGAAGGCGATTTCTCAATTGATTCAGATTCTCAAGGGAAGACTGTACAATCATACTTTTTTTTGGTTGTTTACTTTTAAGTGGACTTGCAAACTAGTAAACAGATACTGTAGGTCGAAAATTTAAATACATTAAGATACTTTATCAGTGTTCTACTTTTCAACCTTGACAGTGACAAAATATTTTGTAACTGTCTTGTCCCAATGTCATACTTAGTTATAAAAATATTATTTAGTCAAAACATCAATTTGTAAAGGGGTCATATATACACTACATTGGCGTAGTTATCTATACTAAATGTACTCATTAAATTACACCTTTTCCCCCTCAAAGTTCTTAAGGGAAAATATAAAAACAATAAATTGATATAAAACATTACATGAATCTTCTTATGTTTGCTGGACATTGATACACAAAGCGACATTATTGTAAATATTACAATAGGGCAAGCATCACGTGGTTAGCATTTTAACAAATCAGAGGTGTAGAATCACGAAATGTCCATATTTGGCGGGCGTTTCTCGGTAAGCACATTTTTTCTAAAAGTTTAGCTTTTTTCCCGAGGAAAGACCATGATGAAATGCATATACATGTACACACAGTCTTAACAGCCTACTCACACGATTGGCGTATTGGATTCCGAAGTTATGCAAATAAATTCTAGTATCAATGTATTTAAAAAAAGAAATGTAATAGATAGATATTACACAGTGAACCGTGTACATAAATGTGAGACGATAATACATCTATCAGAACATGTGACCTTTTTTAAAACTTATTTACGTGCCCTTTGATTTATAAGGCGATTTAAAGCCAAATCAAGATGAACTATAACGGAAGACAAGGGTTACAATAAATCAAGACATTTACAGTTTGCTATATGAATTTGCTTGAACATGTACAAAGAACACAGAGTCAAACAACCCATGAAACAGAAATAAAGGTTTCAAACTGATATAACCTCAAGTGATTTTATAAATTATTATTGTTTAATAATATGTTATTTTAGATATCAAAACAATTTATTTCCTCAATTGATTACAAAATATCGCTCTGAAAATGCATTTCAATCAGTGGAAGATGAATCTGGCTGAAAAATAGTTACACTATTTCTTTAAAAGAGAACCCATACACATATTTCTTGTTTGGATCATTTTAACTTGATGTTTTTCCAAAGAAGGCGCTCATTTCAAATGTCATTCTATTAAGCGAGAAAGGAGAACGAATTTGCCATTTTTCCGTATTTCGTGGCGCCATTTATCAAAGATGCATAGATGCATTCAAGTTAAAGTTGCTGCATTAGATAGACAACATCTTAAATTACCTTCACTTGTATAAATTAGAGATGTTATTATAATTCTAATCGCTTAAAAAAACCAGAACTGTCTGGACGTATTCTTGTTTTCATAAGAACGGGTCGTACCTGGAAAGCAACATTTGTTATTACAGTAAAAACCCTGTGAAGTTTCACCGAAGGCAACTTACGTTGTTTTAATGGATTAAAACGTTGGGTTATACAGAAATGTGAACTACCGAACGAAATCAGGATTTAGTAATTAGGCCGAGAACAGTGAACTTTCGCTCACTACTGACTGATGTCACGGAGTGATTATTGATTGCTACTCACACTACTAACTGATAATTCACTGATTTGATTTGATCTCACCAATTATAAGAAGTATATAATATATCTGGATGTCACCATATGCACCACTTGCAATATGGAAAATCAGCAGATAGATCACATGTTCATTCCAACTTCACGTGGAGGAAGATATCTTTATCTTGATGGTTACATGTTCAGACGACGCTCCAAACGTGATGCTGCATCATGGACGTCATGGAAGTGTATCGATAAGAATTGCACTTCAAGCGTTTCGACAGTTGATGACATCCTCACCAAACGTCCTTCCCAGCACAACCACGCTCCAGTTCATAATGAAATAGCCGTTATTATTAAAACTTAAACTAATTATAATAAATTATATATATATATATATATATATATATATATATATATATATATATATATATATATATATATATATATTAACCTTATTTATAATAAGGCCATATAACAATGTATCCAATTATTCAATGTTTTTATATGTAATCTTTTTGTTATATAGGTTGAAGACGTTTGGCTAAACGCTCTGGGAGACATGCCAAACGATCCTCGCTGTCTGCAACTAGCAGACTACGTCACAACGCAATGGATAGAGGGAGACATACCCATAGCAGCTTCGAACCATCATCAGACCACCGGCCCAAGGATGAACAACCATCTAGAAGGTTGGCATGGTCGACTGAAGAAAATTGTTGCAAAAGCCCACCCCAACGTGTTTGAGATGTTGGTATTTCTAAGGAACGAGCAAAAACTGAATGAGATAAAACTCGTTCAGTATGGGGCAGGGCAGCGATTACCCCCAAAGAAGAAGAAATATTGCAACCTGAACGCAAGATTGGACAGACTGAAACATAGTCTACAGAATGGAACCATGAGTGTATGTGTCTATGCTGATGCAGCGTCCCACCATATGAAGGTTAATTAAATGGAATATACCAGTGCTTCTTTGTATATATTGATACATTTTTGTTATATATAAATAATATGTATTTGTATGTATGGTCGTGTTGTTAATGTTGCTGCTGTCAATAAATACATAACTGAATGAAAAAATGGTGTCATCATCTATTTTAGTAACACTTGTTTTTATTTCGTTTATTTACCAGTTCACAATTTAGTAACCCCCATATGGTTGAGATCACACAGCACCTCTATTGTTCGCAAGATGCAATCGACCGGTATAATCCTCTGGTCTGTTGGTTTAAACATCACAAATGTTGCTTTCCAGGTAGTGAACCCATAAGAATACTTCTATCAAACACAAGCACAAATAAATCTAAATCACATTAACATGTCGTTTGTCAGTCTGTTGAAAAATAGCTAGCGTTCCTTTTGTACTTCGAAACTGCCACACTGTGATAGTTTTCAGAGACTAATTTTTAAAGCTGGGTATAGATAATTATGAAGTTTGAATGTTTGCATTTGAATCTACAGTATTCTGAGTATCGTCTTAATATGTTTTACTTATATAATCATAAAATCAGAACTTTCGGTTCAATGATGGTTGAATAAAACCGAATTTCACTAATAGCTGTAGGTGAACGGATTTGCCAAGGATTTTGTTTTCAGCAAAACAAATCCCTTGACTTCACTTAACACAATATGACATGATATTTGCATGGATGTTTTTGATAGCCTCTTAGAAGCTGACATGACGGAGATCATGTTTATTACTAATCAACTTATTATTGCGATATATGCAACATTTCGGTTCAGATGCTGACTAGTAACAAGCAGACAAATAATACTATCCTAACTGTGTCCCATCCCAGCATAATTACCCAAATCAATCATTCGGTTTACACATTATAACACTTAAAGCGTAAACGTACACATGCTACTAGGTTATTTCAACTCTATATTGTGGGGGAAGGAATTAACATGATTTAAAATAAATTTAGAAGTTTTGAATTTTAAAGATTGGACGGCGTATTTGTTGAAGAAAACAGACTATCGCCAACATTAGAAAACAGGCTGTCGTAGAGGATAAATTCAAGAAGTGGTTCAGGCTCCTGCCGGTACACGGACCATTGGTCTCCCAGTAGCAAATTTCAAGAGGCAGTATGAGTGATTTCCATTTAAAGACGTCCTTCACTATCACAAGACATGTTGGAATTGGCAATATACCGCCATTTCTTTAACAAAATGTTTATACTTTTCAAACTGTTTTTTGTTGATCCAACTCAGTAATAGTTGTAATGGAATAAATGTTCTTGATGGTCTGTTTTGTCCTTGAAGTTCCGTAGACTTTTGGAGGACCACACAGTATGTTAACTTTATAACTCAAAAATGAAAGCTCCTTGAAATCTTATCAGTATATATGCAAAAAGTAAAATAACATAAGTTTTTAAAAAACTTTATTGCCTTAAATTTTTTTACAATTTCATATCAATAATAGAAAGCTACACAAGAGTTCAACCGTTTAACAGTATACAAGACAACCCTCAAACAATCATCAACATGATAAGATTTATAAGATATTTGCAAGCTTCTTTTAATTAGTAAGCATGATAACGATAATACAACAAAAAATAGTTGCAATGAAAATGTAATGCTTACGGAGTGAATGAGTGATGTTTGCACTTGCTTACTGTCTCTTTTAAATAAGAAATATCAAATTTGTTATCAAGTTGTGACAAACAACTATCACGTGACTTTAACAAACCTTGTGCAAACTGGTGTTTAACACATGCCCTGCCCAAGACAATTAAATTTACACATTGGCCACACTTTTTTCGGTCCTGCCGCAATGGTCATGTCAGCAAATCTTAAATCGATCATGACCTAATGTTCCATAATAGGCCCAGGCTTACAGCTAACATTCCACAATGAAACAGTATCATAAATATTATTTCTTCAACCTGAGGTAAAAGGTAAACACAACTTATATGAATTGCCCATGGTAATATCATGATCATAATACACTCTCTAAAAATAGTTAAGCAATACCAATTTTAATAACTTAATGTTATGATATGGAAAGTTTGATGTGTAAGAAATATGTATATATATATGTCCATTACAAACTAAATTTCATGATCTAAATACTGAACAATATAAGTTAAGGATATTTCAAAATTTTATGCTTTATATTTCATCAGGTGATCAGTGTAAAAATATGAGATTATTATTAATTACAAATTTTCTTATATCCATGAGTATTTTTGCCCAGTATAAAAATATATTTCTATACATAAATTACTTACAAAAGATGAATTTATCAATACTAATATTAGCATTCAAGAAATATTGTATTTGTTTACATCTGAATGATTATACATGGTTACACAGTTTGTCATAATCTCATTATTGATAAAATACTACTTTGTACAACATTCTGTTTTTTTCATTTGTAAAAACTGCTTTTAGATAATAAAAAAGTATGTCATATTTAGAAGTGTTACCAGAAAAATGATATTTAGCGCATATATTGAAGTGGTCAACAAAACAATATATTCTAGCTGAATGAGCAAAATTAACTGAGCATCAAAAACAAAAATGGATTTCACATGAACCCTCATCACAATAAATAATTAAATAAGATTACTAGAACAAAGTCCAAATTTTTAATAAAGGGAACCTCAAAGAGCATTACTTACTTATAAAACCAATGTGGTTCATTAAAAGAGTTATTAGAAAAAGAATGAATTGTTATAGCTCTTGGTTAATACAATGAAATATTAAGTAAAATTGATAGAAGCAGACAAAAGGGCTATTGAGGAACATTTGTAAACATTCTACATTTATCTACAGAAAAGACTAACAATATGTACCTTTAAAAGTGATAAATGGTGTAGATTCCAAAACAGTTCAGAATACATTGCACAAAAACTGTCCCTGATTAACAACAAGATTAAAGACAACTGCACAACTTAACTGTTAAGTTATTAAACACAACACAGATTACCTCACTAAGGTTAACCCTAGATATAATTTTCGGGTAGACTTGATTTGACTAATAGCCATTGTTGAGGAGTGTAATGCATGACTGGCTGCCACGCTCACTGAACTAAAAGGTTCGGGAAAAACAGAAGCAACTTCAGCCATTAAACAGAAAATAAGCTCCTAAGTCTGACAGCCGGTGCAACAACATTCTTCAGGCCTCTCAGCCTTTTAACCTCCAAGCAATGCATGACCCTATCTAGGCAATGATCAGTGGATAATGCTAATCAAGAGGGCCCTGTGACATTGCACTGAGGTTATGTTAGTGATCTCAGGTTGACCATAGTGATTTGTGCATGGGACACAGGTGCTCCTTTAACAAAGCAACGTTTCTGAAATTTTCTCCTCTCATATTTTGGTTTTGTAAATTCATTCTTAGCTAAAATGAGTCTACTAGTGACTACAACAATGTTTGCTAGGACATCAATGTTATAAGCTTAACATTACTTCAAATTGTGATTGCCTAAAGTGCAGGAAAACTTTAGAAACACTCTTTTCATTTGTTATTGCATCAAACTTAGAACCAGATTAACCAATCAATTGAGCATTGTCCATGATTATGAAACATGAACAGTTCTGCACATCATTGTTTATAAAAAATTCTTGTGAGTTTTGTAAGCCTTCTTTCTAAGTAGTCATGTTAATGGGCACATGAGGATCCATCCAGGGCTAATCAAAGTAAAAAAGTTATATATATATATATCAATATCACAGAATTATTGCCTTTAACTTGAGATAATGCTGAAATGTCTCAAGGGGACCCACTGTGTTAGGGATAAAATTTAATTTGTTTTAAGTAGCTAATGAACTTGACATTAAATGTACAATTTATTTAAATTGTCCATGACACTTGTTCATGACCTTCCAAAAGGGTCAACCTTGCTCTCCTTTCACTTGTTTGTTAATAGTTTTAAACACAAGCACCTAGTTCCCTAATCATACGTTGAGAACAAGCAAGAGTGTATGTTACAACAAAACATAAACCTTGTGGTTTTCCAAAAACAACTTGGTGATGACAGGAATAACAGGAGCGTCCATTCCAGCGTTTTCACCACATATGCTACTCAAGCTGATTAATCAAACACTGCCATAAATTTTCAATCTCATTTTTACAACCTTGAGCACAACTTTCATTTATGTAACTAAGGAAGATTAGATTTTCTGGATAACAACTTCTTTATTGTGAATTTCCTAACGTTATATGCTTACTGTTTCAGCGGGTTGAATCCGGCATCTTTTCGGAAATGTTAATTTCAAAATATGGATGTGTTGTACAGAAAATCTTGTCTTCCGTACATATATCACTTCTAAATGCCCTTCAAAGTCTTGGCAATTTAACTGTCGATCACTGTCCTTGACCTTAAGCTTTGGACAATCCAGCTAAGAGGGCTCCAGCAATAGTGAATGCAATTCCTAGAACCGCAATGAGAATATTCCGTCTTCCCTGAAACAGATGATAATTAAATTTTTATCAAAATCCTAAACTCTTAAAAATCAGATCTTTCTTATTGCTTTTCTACACAAAATCACAAAACATTGGATAGGTGGCATCAGTTTAGTCTATTTCTATCCCCATCCTTAGTTTTGCACTTCAAACCATAACCTGACCATCGAGACTGGTAGGTGGCAGGGTATTGCCAGGGAAGAACATCAATGTAAGTTATGCAACCAAAATGCAATGGGAGATGAAGTAAAGCTCTTCATGCAATTAGAGCTCTGCATATTCCCCAATAATATTCCAAATGTCCAAATGTTTATTCCATTTGTACAATTTTGACCCCTATATGTACAAAAGAACTGAAAGATATTTCTAGATTTATTACAATCTTACAGTTGATGCTAAGAAATAAGACGCATGCATATTGTTTGATATATATTGTACTGTTATTCAGCTTTTTTACCTGTATTTTTGAGGGAATAAAGATTGATTGATTGACAAATCATCAACTTCCTTATAACATTTGTTAGAGGTAGTTAAAATCGATAATTGTTCAACAGAAAGAAAATTATTCTTTTTCAGAATACTAAAGTAGCTGATTGGATTTCGTTGTCAGATGGGTTAGCTTTGTGTATAAGGTTGTAATGAAAAACTTTAACTGACCCCATAGAAACTTCAGAAAACGTCATTTTTTTTAAGTTCAAGAGTATCAAATACCAAAAACGAAAACATGTTTCATTGTCCTGAAGTAGAGTGTCAAAATGACTAAATGGCTAAGAAAAGCTTGGTGAATCCATGAATCCATGGCAATAGTTGCATTACCTCCCTTTGCTGGTTCTTTCTGTTGAGGTATCTAGTCTGTACAACTGAGTTTGTCAGTGTCAGATTGCCTGCATTGTCCCTAACAAGCTCTAAACAGAGTCATGATAGGATGATGCTTATCTTTTTAGTGAGAACACCAGATTGGGTAGAGGGGAGGAAAGGGAGGTAATAAAATCCTCAGGTGAGCAAAGGATCCATCATTGGAACTGATGCACATTTTTCAGGCTGCATTCGGATTCCAAGTAGACAATCAAATGCATATCATTTGGATTTATCAGAATGCATTTCCATTAGACTTTCAGAATACAAATCCAGTAGATTATGATATGCATATCATTTAGATTATCAGAAAGAATTTCCAGTGGATTATCAGAATGCAAATCTAGTAGATCATCAGATGTCATATCAGGTAGATTATCAGATACACACCCAATATCTTATCAGAAGGCATGTGCAGTAGAGTATCAAAAGCATATTCCAAAGATTATCAGATTGCCTATCTAGTTGATAATTGAATGCATACCCAATAGCTTATCAGAATGCTTATCCAATAGATTTTAAGAATGCATATCTAGTAGAGTATCAGAATGGATATCACGGAGACTATCAGAGTGCACATCCAGGAGCTTTCCTCTCCACTACGGTCTGAAAGCACCCCTGTACCTCGCACGTTCTGACGCAATCTCAACTGGCAAATCACAACTAGGGGCAAGTAATTACAGTTTACCATTCGTTACCATTTGTTAAAGGTTTTGTCTGTGCTAAACTGGTGTCTGCATGTGCGAGCAAGGAGAGTGCTTTCAGACCGTTGTGTAGAGGAAAGCCCCCGATACATGATAGAGTACATTGAAAGTTCAAATTAAGCTGGTGTAGATGATTTTAACTCTTATTCTTTGGAACTCGGTCGATTTTAATCAGAATGATCCAGGAGAATATCAGAATGCATATCCAGGAGACTATCAGAATGCATATCCGGGAAACTATCAGAATGCATATCCGCGAGACTATCAGAATGCATATACAGGAGACTATCAGAATGCATATCCAGGATACTATCAGAATGCATATACAGGAGACTATCAGAATGCATATACAGGAGACTATCAGAATGCATATACAGGAGACTATCAGAATGCATATACAGGAGACTATCAGAATGCATATACAGGAGACTATCAGAATGCATATACAGGAGACTATCAGAATGCATATACAGGAGACTATCAGAATGCATATACAGGAGACTATCAGAATGCATATACAGGAGACTATCAGAATGCATATACAGGAGACTATCAGAATGCATATACAGGAGACTATCAGAATGCATATACTGGAGACTATCAGAATGCATATACAGGAGACTATCAGAATGCATATACAGGAGACTATCAGAATGCATATACTGGAGACTATCAGAATGCATATACAGGAGACTATCAGAATGCATATACAGGAGACTATCAGAATGTATATACTGGAGACTATCAGCATGCACTCACCTTGACCTCCTTGAAAACTGCAATGCCGATGACGAGAGCAATGGCTGCCGGTAGGGTTGATATGATTGGAAAGGACACAGGTTCAGACAGTGCTTTATTGGCTATAAACCAGGACGAGGTGGCGACTCCCCACATGACCCCTGAAATCATCCCGGGGAGGATAACCTTAGGGTAGATACGGGGCTGGTTCCGACGCATGATGATGTAGATTATGAAGTAGAAGGTGCTTGCCAGGAAGATCCCACAGAAATGAGCGAATACATAGTCAATGGCTGGAATAGAGTGGAACCAGAATTTAGAATTCTTGTACTATTTCAAGTTGCTATTTCAAAAAGTCACCTAAGAACAACAAGCCTGCATGGGTAATTCAAAAGCAGTATGTAACAAGTTAATAACATTACCTGCAATATGGAATAGACATGTTAACACTCTGCCGACTGAATGCCTACAGTATAAAACCATAGTAAAATTGACTAGTCAAGCAAGTGAATTGTTTTGGTGTTTCTGGGTATTTTGACATCTAGTCATGCTTTTATTTGATGCCTAACCAAATTGGAAACATAAAGGATATGTAACATAAGTTGTAATATAAGTTGATTTGTAAATAAATTCAGATGTCTACTGATTGGTCAAGGGAAATGACTGCATAATTTGATAAAATTATTTTACAATGATACCTACTTTTGAAATAAAAGAAAAACAAAAACCTCCACTTCTCAATTACATCAAGGAACCTTCAAACGAGCAACATGCACATCAAACGTACCTGCTCATATTCATAACTACAAATCTATATTGTTTGAAATAAACATTGACGTGTATTGAATCTTAAAATCAACACGTACAGTTCTTGCTTGATCCCTCCACTTTATCCTGTACATGGATGGCAGGAATAAACTGTGCACCATAAAACACTCCAGATATCATGGCAAGAGACACCCCACTGAAACAAACACAGGAGTCATTGGAGAACACACATTGAACTGTATTGACTTCATCTGTGAAATTAAGAATATCCCTTATTAGCAGGAGCACAAAGGTCACATGACATGAATGCTATGGAGCAGTACTCAAATCAAATAGCAGTGAGGTATGAGTAGTTGTTTAGATCTGACTTCAATGAGATTGTCTACCAGCAATCAATTTGATATATATCTGTTTGGCAAATATGGCCATCAATAGAGTCTAAGAAGTGTCACCACTTTGGAGGGCCTGTCATGTATTTAGAAGGGTTGGAGTATATTCAAACAAGCTTCAATGAAAGTGAAGGTGTTAACTAATTTTAAATGCTAATATTTAGAAGCTGTCCATTAGAGGATATTTTGAAGAAAGATCTAAAGCACTCTATAACATGTAAGACTCACTAGTATCAGAAAATTAACCAACAAATATATTTTTCTCATACGGGTAATTTTAACATATCTATTGGTTCCGATTGTCAAGTACAGCTAAGTGTCCCTTAAACCAAATGAAATAGACTTGGTGCAGATTTATCAACTACTTTGACGTTTAAATTTTTCAGGAAATGGACACAATACCAGTGATAATAGGTACTGGTTGAAGCAGTCATAAAATACCTAGGTCTCATACATCTGTATCTTGTGCAGTCACAACTCAACAACATTATGAGAACACATTGAATGCCATAAAATCTACACTTGTCTCTTTACATTAACTTGAACTCAATTATATGTAAACTGCCTTCTTCTGTTATCAGCAATAATGATTTGAAACGGAATGAATAAAAAAATTCACACAAAATACTTCATATTGTTGGACAACAACAATTTCTAGAATCAAACCCAATGAATATATCCCAAAAGACATAATATATTTATAAAGCATCATTGAACTGGTAGTGGTTGTCTTTTAAGATGTGTAAGGATGAGAAGGCTTAGTTTCTGGGAAAAGATGAAAAATAAATTGAGTCAATATTTTTTTATGAATATTGTTCACATCAACATTTTTCTTATAAAAGACTCCGTCTAGAGTTGAAATTAATTTGTACTAACACAAGTTTCTTCTTCATGGGTGACAAGCGGTCTAGAAATGTTTCATCTGAACTTCCTTGAATCTTGGAGGAATTCTCAAGTGATCGGCTTAGACTACTGCTTCGCTGCAAATCAAACACACATCAATCAGACCAAAGACGATCTTGATCATATCCTTTCATGTAATCATTCAATACTATACTTACCACCCTCAGAAAGTTCTTGTATAATAATATTCAGGTTAAACTAAAAAATATTGTAAGCTATGATAAAACCTCTAAACTCTAAATCCTTTTAAAAATTGGAATTTAAGTAAATGTGTTGGAAATAACAGACCAAAATTATATGAACCATATCATTTTGCCAAGCAATATTATTTTGTCTTGTTATGAAAAGAATTTTCTTGATTGCATTTATTTTTTATCACCCATCTACTCTTTTCATTTACATGGCTTTTACATAGCTTATGTTGATGAAAGAGAGGAACTTAGGCAGATACAATCAAAAGTTATAGAGTAAAGAGTCATCCATTTCTTTAGAATCGTATGACTCATCAATTAACATCCTTGTCAACATTTAAAATCTTATTCAAAGAAACTCATATCACACTATCATTTCTATCAGTGTACAAGGGACTTAAATGATCCTTGTCAACATTTAAAATCTTATTCAAAGAAACTCATATCACACTATTAGGAGTCACAGGGTCACAGGTTGACATCCTTGTCAACATTTAAAATCTTATTCAAAGAAACTCATATCACACTATCATTTCTATCAGTGTACAAGGGACTTAAATGATCTTCAGCAGCTAATAGTAAATGCAAGACTACTGTAATGGATTGATATACCTATTAACAAAAAACACCAGTCTGATTAAAATCGACCCTGTTCCTAGGAATAAAAGTTTCAAAACATTTACTCTACCGAGATTCAAACGCTATCTGTCTAGGCTTTCCCCTCCCCAACTGTCTGACTACAGCCTCACTGCTCGCACGTGCTGACACAAGTTTAGCGTAGACAAAACCTAGTCATTAGCCAACCAAGCACATCATCGCATTTAAAACAAGGATAGCGGTGATCAAGGTTAACGAATGGTAAATGGGAGTTACTTGCCCATAACTACTGATACCGAATGCTTTTGTGCACGCATTGTGATTGGTTAGCTGAGTTTATGTAAGAACCTGCGCTACAGTAGGCTGCGGTCAGACCGTTGGGGAGAGGAAAGCCTAAACAGATAAAGTTTGAATCTCGGTAGAGTCAATATTTTAAAACACAGACAATATTAATCAGACTGCAAAAAAACACTATCCTCGGATGAATTTTGAGAAACCATTGCACATATCATAACTCATAGTAATTATTGAGCAACAAGTTAATGTTAAATCATTGTAACACTTGAATGATTAAGATTTAGAATCAAATTACCAAGGGGATGATATTTTTATATCAGGTTTCAATTGTAAGTTTTGTATCTCATTATGGAACAATCTACTGGCTGTAGGACTATTGTGAGGTGAAGGCTTTTTATATAATTCAGTTATCTGTGTATAAGCAGTGAACAGACATTTCATTCCCTTACCCGTTTCTGGTTAAAGACAAGAATATCCTCAGAGTTGGACCCATAGAGGGAGCCACCGTGGACACGAGACTGAATATTTTCGTTGTCCTACAAATTAATAAGTACATTTGAAACTATCTTTCCTCTACAGATTATAAAATTAAGTAAAATTGAAATATTGATAAATCTTATGTATTTTAAAACTTCTAAACTTGAAATCTTATTTAACAAATATGCTATATGGCAAATAACATGAATCTTGATCTTTTAAAATTGATCAATGCTAAAAAGATGACCCATTCCACAGTGTATATTTTTCTATCTATACAAGTAATTCATCAATAAGAAATATTTTCTAATATAAACAATCTGTAACAACAAGAATACAACAAAAAAGACAAGGGAGTTTCTACTTTATAACAAAACCATTGCAAGTATTTGAACTTGTAATGTTATTATTAATATAAATTATATGGTAACTTTTTAGTCGATTTTCAAAATTCAAATTTTACAAAAACAACATTTGTCAGTGAATTAAATAAATGATTATCAGAATGACTGGATTATTAAAATCCTTAACAGTGGACATCCAAAAGGGGATGCTAAAGAATATGCATTACATTCAGGATGACAGAAGAAGATTGTGGAATGCAAAAGGTGTTATGCATTGGTATGACCTGATTTTCTGCAAAATACACAGAGTGTAAAATATTTCATGTCAGTCTCTAGTGAATATAATGATGCTCTGACGACTCATTTGGAACAGACTCTGTCAAGGACAGATTCCATTTTGTAAACAGCATCTTCAACTTAAAAATATGATACTAATTCTTTTCATAGTTACAATGTTTACAAGTCATATAATTTCAAACTTCTCCAACAAGACAATCACTCATGCCTATCACAATCACTGGGCTAACCTACCGTAAAACTCATAACTAAACGCCAAAATTTGATATTTGAGTGCAGTGCCCTCTTTGAAGAAAAGGTGAAATATTCATTAGCAAGAAAAGTTTGGGGAAAATCATTTGAACAGGGGTTAGTTATGTCATGCCAAAAACGTTACAATGGAGCAGGACAGAAAAAAAAATTCATTTTCATCCTGATTATATGAGTTCAGTTTGATCAGATCTATAAATTTACAAGTCAATAGAAGTTCACAACATTATAATTTTATAAAGAGTTGTTGTTGTGAATGTTGTCTTACAAGATGGAGACTTCATTGTAGGAATGTAAAAGTTCTTAGAATTACACTTAAACCTTTTGCAAGGTGAATTATAGAGAGCATAAGTCCACATAGGATTGAATGGTTCACAAGAAAAGGCTGACAAATAATTGAAAAATACTGATAGAAGATTCTAAACTAGTTGATAGGGTTACATATAGAGTTCAAAGACTGGTAGATTAAGCAAATTGCACTACAGAAAGACCAAGATGGTTGATAGCTGAAAAAGAAAACTTTTGACAGTGAAAAATAAAATCGGTTGACAGTGAACAAAAAATATGGTTGGCAGTGGGGAATCAAATTGGTTGATAGTTTGAAAAACAAAATGGATGACAGTGGAAGAATAAAATGGTTGAAAATGGTTGACTCACAGAAGTGAGTAAGGGTTCCCGGTCCCCCCCTTCTACTTCAACTGTCATCTCCAGTTTCTCCAGGGCAACTTCTGACTTCACTAGCGAGAATATAATAGAGCTGGGAAAAGAAGTTACTCAGTTTATTAAAATGACATTGCAAATATTGTTGGTGTCAATTATGTGAATTATTTTTGGATATTTTTGTTAAAACAAAAATCAAGTTGACACTCCTGTTTACACATCATCGTCATTAACACAAGATTATTCCACAACTCACAATTCACTTCAAGATTGTTACTGAGTGTAAAATTTTGGTTTCTTGAGATTTTGAAATTTGACGAAGCATAGTGCGCATTAATAACAATCGGATATAAATCTATTCATCAGTGCTAAAAGCATTGCTAGGGTGTTTTGCATAAACCAAAATGCAGGCAGAACTACTGAGAGTCATTGCTCTTAAAAATTTGCATTATCTTATCAAAATATTGACTGAACAGAAAATAAGCAATAAAGGCTTACTGGTTCAGAAAAAGTGTAAAAATCTAATTTGTGATTGAAGACCAGACAATGAATTGTGGCCAACACCAAAACTCTTACAACTTATCTAGAAAACATCAAAACAAAGAGACCGGTTGGTAATGTTTAACAGGTCATTTGGATGTACAATAAATGTTTTCTGTAAAACATTTTTCATACTTGGACATTATGCTCAAACCTATTTTACTTTTAATGACATTGGTCAAAGAAAAGCTATGATTTATTTGGCAATGCAAGGTAACCTCTTCATAACAATGACCAAATACCCTATAACTGAACAAAGACAGAATGGTCCCTCGTGAAAAGTGACAACAATGGAATCACAGGACTTGTCTCCCTGTGGGGCAAGGAATCCATCCTATAAACACTCTTGTTGTGCAGTAATGAACTCTATAATCCATTTAAAAATAAACTGGGAATGCATAGCTATATTGAAAGAGGTTTGCTAAGTTATACATTTACAGGATCAGCCACCTCAATGGAGAAGGGAATATATTTCTCAGCAGATATAAAGAAAACAGAAATATCCAGGGTCCTATATTACCTGATCAAGGCAATGGCCACTCCACAGTAGTTCATAACCTGGTTGTTAGGAACTTCACTTTCAATCAATCCAAAACATCCAAATCTGAAAATGAAATTTTTTATTAGATTTCATCTAAACTGTTAAAGTGCACAGAAATTTAACATTCACCATGGCAACTTTGGAAGAAATTATGCTCCATGAAAACATTTATTTTCAAAATGATAAAATATGTAATTAAAGCACAAAATAGGGACCGGCTTTGTAAGATACACATAAATTTGTGAAAATGCATCTTACTTACAATAATCAACTACTTTATATATTTTTGGTTTTATAAAGTTTCCATTGAAATGTAAAAGCTGTTACATAGAATCATATCACTTAATTTCAATATATTTGTTTTTAAATTACAACATTGATTTACATTAAAATCTGTGGTTTATGACTTTTGTTTAGTTGTCTTCTTAGGTTTCTACCACACTGAAATGGTAAGAACTAAACAAGTGTTGGCATAATCACAAATACCTAAGTGAGCCATTTCATCGCTTATGATTATCATCATGTACTGTGGTTTAAATAAAAGTGATAATTTCTGTATTGAAGTAAGAAATGACTTTGATAAATAATGTATGAAACCATAAGCCTAATCACAATTATACAATATGCAAATTTATATCCTAATGTCAATATTAAAATATGCAAATTTATAACCTAATGTCAATGATAAAATATGCAAATTTATAACCTAATGTCAATCCTATATCCTTATACAAATTTATATTTATTCATGCTCAGTTCTGGAGGAAAAATGTGAAAAGTGAAAAGTTAACAGACAAAACCCAAGTAACTATGCACCTAGGACATATGTTAAGCTATAGTATTAAAGGTCTGATGATAACAAAACCATAAAAAATGAAATACATAATCAACCTCTAATCCCTTTAATACGTACCGACCAGTAGCCCATCCAATAAAGAGGTTGAAGCTGGCCCATATGCAGATACCCAAGCCCATACCGATTGTCTTGAAGACTGGCACAACACACACATTACCTGCAGCAAATAATGACAAAATCATGACACTTGATGATTCTCTAAGACAGATATATTCAGGAAATTTTCATACAAAACTCTTCACTAAATCCCGACAAAAACAAACACAGAAGTTGTGAACAGATAATTAATCATTCTTTACATCTTTAATTTCAAGAGTTAAACACAGGCTAGTTTAGAGACTGAAAGTTTTTCAAACATACCTGTGGACCATATCATTCCTCCGACCATAACAATTGTGTGAAATTTGGATGCTCGAATCATTTGGATAACCAACCCGACAACCAATATAGCACTGCATAGGACCCATTGGAAAAACATTCCTAGAAGAAAACACATCAATCATTTTAAAAAAGCCAGTATTTTTGCAGCAAAGATATATCTTGTGATGCTTATAAGAGGTAATGAAAATACCCTGAAATTGTGTCCTGAAGTACCAAAATGATGATGAAACCATCTTACTTTCATATTTTCATTCTATAATATTGATTATTACTTATCATAATTTCAAGGTTGAAAAACAGAATTTTGTCACTTAAAGTAAGCAAAAAGTGAGTTTAATTTGGCTCACTAATTTCCTCAAGTGTGTAATATTGAATTACTCATAGCAAATGAATTACTAATAACTTCCCTGAACTCTGACTACTAGCAGATGTCTCCATTCTATTCCAATAGATCAATTTAAATTTCATATAACAACAAACTCAAAAATAAAGAAAGAATTCATTATATCACTTCTTACATACCATTGCCCCTCACTTCATAGGGTAAAAGACATGTGCAAAATTTGTAAAGAATCAATGGATCCTTTTATGCAATCAATTTGACAATGTCTCATTTCAGATCGTGACACATCGTACAAAACAGAAATTCAGGAAACATTAAAAAATAACAAACTTTGTTATTTGGAAATTCACCCCGGGGAAGGCATGTGCAAAATGTAAACAACACTCTTACATAATATTATGCAGATGAAAAAATCACATTAATTTTACATTTATATATTCGCTAGTTATTTAATGAATAATACTTATGGCTTTAGATATAAGTAACCATATACAAGATTGCGTTGGACTAGTTAACAAGTGCTATCCTCAGTACATTTTCTGGTTTTCAACTTCAAACCTTCATGTTATCCAGTTTCTGAATTGTTTATCATTCAAATGCCACTTTTCAGCACTTGTCAACACTCCTCAAATATAATGACGCAATCAAACACTTTTGATCCTATGTCTGAATTGTTTATCATTCAAATGCAAATTTTCAGCAGTAGTCAACACTTCTCAAATATAATGATGCAATCAAACACTTTTGATCCTATGTCTGAATTGTTTATCATTCAAACGCCACTTTTCAGCACTAGTCAACACTTCAAAAATATAATGACGCAATCAAACACTTTTGATCCTATGTCTGAATTGTTTATCATTCAAATGCAAATTTTCAGCAGTAGTCAACACTTCTCAAATATAATGATGCAATCAAACACTTTTGATCCTATGTCTGAATTGTTTATCATTCAAACGCCACTTTTCAGCACTAGTCAACACTTCAAAAATATAATGACGCAATCAAACACTTTTGATCCTATGTCTGAATTGTTTATCATTCAAATGCAAATTTTCAGCAGTAGTCAACACTTCTCAAATATAATGATGCAATCAAACACTTTTGATCCTATGTCTGAATTGTTTATCATTCAAATGCCACTTTTTAGCAGTAGTCAGCACTTCTCAAATATAATGAAGCAATCAAACACTTTTGGAGTAGGTGACACGAACAACTCAAGAGTGTCTCTCTAGTGAATATCAAGCTGGGGAATGGTTTAAACAGATTCAATTAATATCATAGTGATTGTGATAATAGTCCTTTATTTAACTAATAACTACTGGTAATCATACATAATATTCTCACCATCTCCTGTTTCAAATTTCTTCACAGGTATAAAGTTGGTTCCGTAGAAAATGGCAGAGATTCCACAAGCAATGAATCCAAGGTACAAAGGTATAGTGTCATTGTTGGTATTGTTGGACATAAGTAAACCTGTACTGTCTCCACCTACATGTATGTCTTGGAGGGACTCCATGGTGTTGGTTTTCTATCTGAAACCAAAAAAATCAAATCTTCAGAGAGACTCATCCTGCTTCCAGGTTCAAAATTCAAATCAGTGAGCAGGATGTTCAGAGTTTAACTTTTAAAGTGACATAAAGTATGTTTCATGATTTTTAATGTGGCTTTAGTAAGACCAAAATACTTTATGTTCTGAGTTAAGTTAAAATCGCCTCCCTAAACTTACATCTTTATCTCTAAAATGCCAAAATTATCATAATTTCTTGTTTTCAGTGATAATCGGAAAACGGCCTTACAAATGTTAAGAATTCGAAATTATGTGTCAAATTAATGTGTTTATAAGTTAAATGACCTACTTAACACTATCAACCAATGTTGTTCTTTGTGTCTGCTGTAAATAAGTTCTCCGAAAATCATTGACACCCTCCACAGTCCGGTTTTCGATCACAATTCACGACACTAACCCGTTTTCTGTCACTATACGCTATATCTATCACTATAAGCATTAGAATTCTCAAACAACCACAACTTCACAATAAAATAACAAACTTTATGAAATTTGACATATTTGACTTCAACAACAAACTCTGTGCCCCTTTTATCTATAACTATGTTACCTGCCTTTTAAGTTGAACTTAGAGAAACATTTCATTTCCTTGTAGAGTTATCAAATTAAACTCAATTTAATGCACTTGTATTATGTTTTACAATAGGCTTATTTTTTGCATTCTGCACATTAGTCGCAATAATATAATAAATTGATAAATGATATCTTGCATCAAAGCTGACCCATGTGAAAAATATAACTGCAGCAATGAAACAGTTTCCTTGAATTTTTTAAACGGGAATGTGCTATTGTAAATTGCAACCCTAAGACTTGAAATACATATAGTCACAGTACATGGTTTGAGACACCAACTTACAAAAAACACATCAATTACTTAATCTTGAAATGTCAATCAAGCACATCATGATTAATGCAATTTACACAATTTGACATGTGAATAATGTAAAATGTAACATGAAAATATCAAATTGTACTCAACAAATCTGATTTGATTTCAGCTGTTTGCATCATTTGAGAACTTGCAAACTTCAATTCATTAACAGTCTTCCTTGGGAGATAAATTATTTTATCAGTAGAAGTTATCCAGATATTACTGACCATATCATCATACCATCATTGAACAGCTACTTGACACAAAAGATAAACCATATCTGTACCAGTAAGTGTGCTGGTGAAACTCACAGCATTCACACCATAGATGTCATATCAGAAATGTTTCGTAACAATATTATCAGAGCATCCTTCTCATATTGTATGTACCACAGCTGATAACCCTAACCAAGGATTTATATGTACACGTCCTTGCCCTAGCTCTGTTGGACGTCAATGACATGTTCTGAAAACCTTATAAATCCATTTTGAACATAACATGACATATAACTTCTCTACTAAACCATACAAAAAAATATGAATATAATGATTAAGATATACTTTTGATTTTGATTGCAGTACGCTTGAGCTTCGATTCGGTGCGTATTGCGGTACAGGACCCTCGGTTCAAATATATTTTCGGTTTCGTATGATATTTCTTTGAACGAGATCTCGAGGATTCACATCATTCAAACACTATTGTTGGGAGTTAAAGATCAAACTAAATCGTTCCGAATGTTTATACTTCCGGGAAAACTTGGCGACAGGTATCGTTATCACTTCAAAACTTGAAGACGTTTAATGACAATGAATAAAATTTTGATCGTTGACTTTTTGAATAAACATTATTGTTTTCATTGTTAATTACTACTAGTTTCAGTGTAATCTTTGCCGCACGGTGCATGTTGTTTTGCTCACTAAATTTTTGCTATTGCTTAGTCGATATGCGCGAAAATTAAACCCCGCGAATCAGTCATTTTTTATGTTTGCGCGAAAATAACACCCCTCGAAAATAAATGATTTTACAGTATAACAAAAACTTCTCTGTCATCATCTATATAATTTTCTGAATACAGATTCTTGTGCTGTTATAAAGAAAAGGTTCACAAATGGGCAACAAATAGATGTCAGCTCAATCTTCCATTAAAAAACTCCAACTTATTCCATAAAGTAAGAAACAAGACATTGAACTGATGATCACATGACTAACATTGTTAATTGTTAAGCTGCACATCAGATGACAGGAAATATTAATCATATATCTAGCATCAATTCAAACAAAGTTTTTCTTGATAGTTTTGAAATTTATGTAAAATTCATTAAACTTAAGTCATCATTTATCAACGAGAAGCAGTATAGTTTAAAGACCTAACTTTACCACTTCATAAATAAACGTGATTACCAAGCAATTGCAATCTTTATCTTATGTTAATCAAATGAAATTGTTCAGTTACATTAAATAAAGATAAATTTTAAAGTATCTGCCATTATGTAATACAAAATCGTTCAAATGTCACTTGATCTATGTAGCATAGGGATCATAACCATCAAATTGGATTTGTAGTATAGCATTACCGCATAGCCTTCAAGCTATTTACAAATGATTTATCACAGGGACTTGTATCGCCGAATGAGAATATTATTTTATAATTGAAATAAAAATATGATATCACATCTCTATTTATAAAGAAGAGATACCATTTTTTATTTCATTATATATTATTATTATTATTTTCAGCAATAAACATCCCTGTGTGATTTATGATAAGACTAATTAGCAATTTCTTGTAATGCTGTAGCAAGGTTTTTTACATTCCTAGCACAAATAACGCGTTCATTTTTCATCATTGTTTTACTTTACCGAGTATGCGCTCTCATTTATAATAGATGATAATGTAAATCAACTTAAATGTTACCCATGGTAACATGTTTAACTGGGTTATGTTATAAAATGTACAAATAACATACACGAATAAAGTGGAATGTCCACTTGAATTTTGTTTCCACAAAAAATGACCCGATAAAATTTTCAATTCAATTTTGATCGATTGTTGAAATCATACCTTTGATAATGAACTCAATCGCAAGTTGTTGTTGGAGTTTGACACTTGGTCACACTTACTTAACCGCCACGTTCTCTGGTCAAATTTTACTCGTACGACGATCAATGATCAAACATTTGAACAACCTCAATTATCACGTGCATCCTAATTCTTCAGTGGAGACAATCATGTTTATATGGACACACATAAAATGTGAACGGCTGCATACAAACAATATCAAACGTCATGTGACTTCCTCATGTTAGAGTTGTCTGCCCCTTCAAAACTCAATTCCTCGCTTTCATTGAATGACAGTGTTTGGAGCTTCGGTGAAAAGGCCCCTCAAAGTTTTTTAATGTCTATAATAATCAATTTATTCCCCCTGGACTTAAAATTCCAATAGATCAATCAATAATATCATGCACATTTTTAAAAATCAAAAATACTTGTTTCAACCAGTAGTTAATAGTTAATATGATATAAAATCATACACATCAACATAAATTATCCTTAAGTGAACCTCGAAGTCCCAACAAGGGAAGCAACTCGACAATTGTTATGAAAATGAAATGAAAGTGAAACTACAACATTTTAAAAATGCGCTTGCAAGTAATTAACGTGATTGCGTGCCTGTGGTGCCTTGTCTTTATACAAACTGTATTATGTATAGAACCGATCTCAGGATTTTCAGCTTTGACAGCCGCTTTGGCAGCCGCAATAGCAAGCAAGTTCAATAACATAAGAAGTTTCTTTACAGAAACATGCACCGATGGATGGATCCACAAGAATCACACCGGTGAGATCAGTGTTTTATTTTGTTTCAAGTCAACTTCAGAAATTTATAGTAGTATGATTACTTCTTCACCCCATTGTGTACATCGCTCACTGCCATCTCTTTCTCCCTCGAATAATTAAAAAATATTTTTAGATAAGGATTATTTTAAATTATTAAAAGAGGCAAATAGAGTATCTCAGTGTACGTAAAACTACAATTTATAAGAAAACACATAATAATGATAACAATAGGTAGATAGAGGTTTCATCTACAGAATGGTATATGAGAAATAGTATCATTATCACAAAAACTTTATGTAATTATGCTCCAAATTATGATACCAGTCTGAATAAAATTGACCGTGTTCCGAGGAATAAAAGTTTTAAAATATTGACTCTGGCTTGATTCAAACATACTCTATCAGGGTCTGAATTAGGCATCCTCCTTGCACGCACGTTCTGATTTCTATATACTAGCTTGTGTGAGTAGCACCTGTCAGTGAATTGTAATGTAATTAGGCTAATTTTCCATTCTTGTGTACTATGTCAGCTTAGGTTATAGTCTAAGTAACTTATTTAGTTTCTATGTTTTGAATTGTATTATTTAATTTGCACACTTAAATTTGTGTAAAATTATATATAGATAACCATAAACCTGTCGACTCAAATAAAGTGACACTGAAACAAAGCATATAGTTATCATGTTGATTTGGTAACAGACTTTTTCAAAATAAACATGCAAATATAAAAAGACCCCTGTTCCTTTTTATGCCAATAACCTCATCTATTTGTTTCAAGTACAGAGATATTTTAAGGGTTACTTCTCTGTCATTTCATGTATGTGTGAAGGCAACATTTAAACATGCAATTTTTATAGTCAGCTATGAAATAAATTGATAGCAATTGCTTTCCATAAATCTGATGCACTGATCTCTGTAGTAGAAATCAGTTCTTACCTCCATAATTTTAAGTTGCGCGACGTCACTTCATTTTTAGCCAAGCCCATGGACGGAACTATTTGTAAACAAGTTACATGTTTCTAATAACAGAATCACTTTGTGCAATGCCACTTCTTGAAAGTACAGTAAATAAACAATTCACAGAATTCAATATAGAGATAATGTTATTGTCACAAGATTTTAAAGATAGACCTTTTCACGATAAATAAGAGAGCTCTGTCAGAAGCTATACAACTCATCGTGTTCCACCACACAGAAGGCAAATGTCAAAATTAGCGATAATATTACCAGTAAATGGCATCTGCATGGGTAAATTTGTCTGATTTCCTCTCTTAATTCCACATTGCGCTTTTTGTATTGCGGCTGCTAATATTATTGCAGGGAGAAAGCCCACAACACCATTGTGGATATGCATATTATCGGTCAAACCTGCAGCATCGGCTGGAAGTAGCGAACTGCACTGAAATTCAACGTAGAATTGCACTCAAACCTGATTGCGTGTAGAGCAGTTCTTTACTCCAGACAAAGTTGCTGAGCCCCTGGGGGATTCGAACCATGGAGCTCTTGATCCGAATCCGAACGCGCTAACCACTGCGCTATCCAGCCCTTTTTGTTTAGAAATGTGGCAGCTGGCAATGTCTAGGCCATGTGTAGCAGTTGTCTGATAAGTTGTCCTATCCTGCTTTACCTTTCTGTCCCCTTGTCTTCATCTTTGTTTACAGTATGCTAGCTGACAAGGACCACAATGCTTTGCGCAGGAAAACAAGAAACTTTTTATTAAGACTGGGAGACACCTTTATTAGTTTGTTCTATTTCTTGGCTCAATTGGTGCTGAAAAATTGGTGGAAAATTAAATATATATCATTCAACGAGATCGCTTTTTTGCAATATTCTTTATTTGTATCAACATATTCTGTGTCCCTTTAAAAACTATAAGTAATCACGCTGATTAAAATCGACCGTTTTCTGATAAATACAAGTTTTTTTTTAATGACTCTAGCGGAATTTGGACAGACACTTATCAGGAGGCTTTCCTCTCCACAACAGTCTGAAGGCAGCCTCACTGCTCGCACGTACTGACACCAGTTTAGCACAGACAAAACCTAGTCATTAGCAAACCAATCACATCATCACGTTTAAAATAAGTATAGCGGCGATCAAGGTTAACGAATGGTAAATGGGAGTTACCTGCCCCTAGCTACTGATACCGAATGCTTTTGCCGCATGCATTGTGATTGGTTAGCTGAGTTTACGTACGAATGTGTGCTACAGTAGGCTGCTGTCAGACCGTTGTGGAGAGGATAGCCTAGACAGATAGAGTTCAAATCTTGGTAGAGTCAATATTTGAAACTTTTAAACCTCGGAACATGGTTGATTTTAATCAGACTGATAAGTAATCAATATGAATTCGTTGCCACAACTTTCTTTCTCCTTGGGTAGTTCTTCATGTTGTTTATGATTGATAAAGGAAATATCTATTCAATAATGATATTGTCAATATTGAATTGAAATGGAAAAAAATTAATTTAAGGTAAACTTTGTCCATTTCCTTGGTAAAATAGTCCGAAGGTTGTGAAGGCTTGAAGTGAATGGACATAGATGTTTTATGATGAAGTTTTATGATAATTATAGATTTATCATCATCAAATGATCATCAAATCCTTATTTCCAGGTTTAACCCCTGTGCTCCATCAGAAGTTATATGGGCAACATCTTGTCATCAAAGCAGTTACTAACCATATCAGGGGACATATAAGATCTGCGGAGCCTGCAAAAGCTCTTGCGCTCTCCTTTCATGGATGGACTGGCACCGGGAAGAACTACGTGAGCAGAATCATTGCAGAACATCTCTACAAGGAGGGAATGAAGAGCAAGTTTGTCCACCTCATTTCCTCTACAAAAGAGTTTCCTCATGATGGAATGTTGTCCTTCTATAAGGTTGACTTCACTCTCCTTATTTTTCATTTATAATTTTATCGTCTATTTCCTCTGTAATTTATCTGTCTTGGAAAAGATTTGAGCATATTGACCCTCTGATTTGAATGTCACACTTATGTCTTTCATGATCCAAAGACACTTACCCTTAAAGATTGTCGACAGCGATCCAGGGCCTAGAACCCTCTGATTTCAATGTAACACGTATGTCTTTCATTATCCAAAGACACTAACCCTTAAAGATCGTCGACAGGGATCCAGGGGCTTAGAAAGATAGCCTACAAATATCCAAGGGCTAAAAAACATAGTCGACTTGGAATCCAATCTGTATTGACAGTTTTCAATTAGGTGATATTTAACTAAAAGAAACAAAGAAAACCCTGTTTGGAAATCGACTTTTTGTTTCAGAATGCTTTTATATCTATTTCCATTTATATTTCAAATTTGTGTCTTAAATAAATGTCTTTGACTCTTTCTAAGATCATTATATATGTTTTGTCGTTGATAAATATTTTAGTTTACAGATAGAAGGTGATAAGCAATATAATGTTTAATACATTCAATTCATTGTTTTTTATCATTCATCTAATATTCCACTGATAACTTTTCATTTTCCTTTTTTAAAAGGACCAACTACGGGCCTGGATTGAAGGCAATATCACAGAGTGCGGAGAATCTGTCTTTATATTTGATGAAATGGACAAAATGCCAAAGGGTCTTATTGACACAATCAAACCTTATCTCGACTACTATGACAATCTTGGAGGAATCTCATATCGGAAAGCCATTTTCATATTTCTCAGGTACGATAACATGCAGCTATTATCTAGAGATATCAAGATAAACTGAATGGCATTAATCATGATATATCTCCTTTATATGAAATTGTATGTTAAAAACATATGTTCATTCAAGACCTTAATAAGAAAGACATTGGAGATTCCTAATGAGTGCGTAGTTTGATAAACTTCTCTGAATTTCATTTACTAATCTTGATCATAGTTATTACGTGCCAATACAAAGAGATGCTACTTAAAGTTTACATAACCACATACATATCTCACTATTTTCTTTAGAATATATGAATGTCTGATTACAATATTGAATATTGCATCAAAGTTCGCTACTCAAACATGTTCAGTTTGGTAATGAAAGCCGTTTTTGAATGCTACTTTTGATGGGCCGCTTAGATCTATATGGCCACAAACCAGTGAATGCATGACTGGTCGCAAGCCCCTTTTGTGACGTCATAAAAAGAATCATTGCCTCGTGATCTGTACATCTTTCGTAACAATATCACAGAAAAAAAAAATAATTAAAGAATTTTTAGAGAATGTTTTCCACTCAGTTAGATAAATCATTTGATCATGAAACACTATAAAGCGTTTGGTGTAAAAAAGATATCAACATCAATGGTAATTGAATAATTATTTAAGGCGGTATTTCAGTTAAAATAATGATGTGCCACTCTTTACAGTCTGTATTTTATGTCACACCCGTGCAAATTTTATGGCTCCTAGCCAAGGTGGGTTTTTCACAGAGGATAATTACGCTGTCTTAATGAAAGGCTAATTAAAGGTGTTTATTGGTCAAATTAACAAAAATCAAGCCCAGTTCTTATTTTGTTGAAAAATCATTGAACAAAAATCAAGAAGTGATAAAGTCGAGGTTAGCAGTTGTTTAAAGGAAGCTAAGTGATGAGAGAGTTGTGAATTTCTTGAGGCAGTCACTATTTGTATTTTTCTTTCTATGGTTCCAGCAACACTGCGGGCAGTGCCATCACACAGTATGTACTGGATCACTGGAGGAACGGGTTGCCCAGACAAGATATCAAACTCTCTGATGTTGAGAAAATCATAACAAGATCAGCTTTGAATACTGATACAGAAAGTAAGGCAAACAATTGGTTTGATTGACAGTTTTTGAAAAAGAGTTCACAAGTATGCAGTATTATATATTCAAAGACAAAAAATGACACAGAGCCAACATTACTCCAACATGTTTCAGTGATATTTTCAGAGAGTCCTAAACATGTTGGAGTAATGTTGGCTATATGTCATTTTTTCTTTTTGAATATCTATATATCTGTATATGTATGTATGCATGTAATATCACTTGTGGAACACAGTTTTGGATGATGTATATAGAAGTCTGATTCATATAGATCAGTAGATTGTAGTTTGAAAGTTAAATAATTAAAACATAAAAGGAAGATTTCCTGAAAACAACTTCTTCATGGTAAACATTCCCAGCCTTGTATACTTATTCCAACTCATTCATCAGAGTACATTTATCCTATTTATAACCTATCAGCATACCCTCTGCTATTCTGTTTTTTGGGGAAGTGGCTTGAAAAAAGGCGCTGTAATTTAAATAATCTTACAACTTTATAGAAAAAAACTATATGTATTATGATAGGATATCCTCACATTGACAAATGATTAGTGGTAAAAAATACCAAAAACCCCTTGAATGTCATAGCAAGGCTTTTCACACTGGTAGCAAGTAACGTACAACTTTTTTGCGTGAAAAACTCAAAATATTTCCTTGGTTTTCACAGCCGGACTGTGGCACAGTGAGTTGATCACGAAGCACATGATAACAGCGTACATCCCTTTCCTCCCCCTGGAGAAGGTCCATATCCGCGAGTGCATCAAAGACAGTATGGTTGCCAAGAAGTACTGCAAGGACAAGAAAAAAATTCCCAAAAAATATGTGGACAGTGTTTTGGAGGAGATGAAATTTTATCCTACAGATGAACAAGTTTTCTCAATAACTGGTTGTAAAAGAGTGGCAGAAAAAGTTGACTTTGTGATGGAGGAATTTGAATATGTTTTAGACTGCTGAGAAAACTGTTTGTTGAAATGATACACATCTGTTTTAGAAAACACAATTATATTGCCATGCCTCCAAGGGCAAATCTGAGAAACTTTGATAATACCTGGCATCAAAATTTAGATGTTTTTAGGCCAACAGTAGCTGCTGAAGTGAACTGTTTTAAACCAAATTTTCACTTATCGCATACATGGCATAATCCAACAGAGGCGATGGGGTTTTTTTAGGGACTGAAATGGGTTTTTTCCTTCTTAACGGGGGTTTTTAGGGTCTGAAATGGGTTTTTTCTTTTTTTGAGGAACATATGATTTATCGTATTTAAAAATAACAACTCATTGTGTAACAGATAATTTATCAAGATAATATCTGATGATTTTTAGAAATTTGGTACTAAAATATTTTCCATAAATTACTATATGTTTTTTTTGGATAATATCGCTTATTATAAACATAGCAAATAGATGGATATACAAGCTAAGGATAGGCTATAACCTATATACATGATATTCTTGCAGGCAATACTTGCTCTTTTTTAGCTTTGTTCTAAGGAAAGTCATAAGCTGTCTATGGGCATTCCGAGATGACCATCAGGATAACATGTTGGTTCGAACAGATATGTTCAAGTAAGGATGTGTATGAAATTCAATATACACCCTCGTTTCAAATGAAATATTTTTATCTTGCATTAGAATCACCAGCAGCAATGTCCACTTGAATTTTGTAATAAGTGAATACCCCAATTGATATCTCCCTCCTTATGTTAGGTGTCCTTAAGCTCAATGTAGTATGTGTAAAAAATTAAAGGCTAATTGTAAATAACCCGCTAAACCGTGTCTTGCTTCATTGAAGTAGAATCCATAAGTGCTATTTCGTTAATTGTTTCATCTATGTTCTTGTGATGCATGAAGTTTATTTTGTTAGATGGAATGTTAATTGAACCTTTATTGGGAATGAAGTTCTGTTTTTACCCTACTTCCGAAAATATAATTCATCGCTACTTAAGTGTATATATTTAATCTTGTGTTGCTCAATTAAGTGGTACAATCTAAATGACAGATTTTGAAATGTCTTCCGTTTGTTCTTGATTGTGACCATATTTTGTTCAGAATTCCTCTTCACAATCAAACATTAATCATGGACTTGTCTGTGTCCCTGGGATATTTTTGTATCATGTTTTGTTTCTTAATACATAATAGATTATATCTTTATCGTCCTATGACTGACTGTATGAGCTAAATATATTATTTTAAAGTCAAAACTGTCTTTTGCAAAGAAACTAAATTGAACTAATTATTCTGATTGAGCAAAGTGCATAAAGTACTGAAAATTGCTGCAAAAGTTAGTGAAAATTGTTGCAAACGTCAGTGGAAAGATAGATGTGAGTGATGAACTTTCTGTCTGGCGTGCATTAGAATTTGCCTTTTAAAAGGGAGTCTATGACTTTAAAATAATCTAAGGATATCTGAAAATAATATCTTCAATACCTCAACAAACAGTTACAGTGACATGCTCTTTTATTGTATGATTGCTGAAGAAATACTGGGATCTGTCCATGAAAATAAACTGTTTTATTATATTTCGAATGGTAAAATATGCCATTTATCGGTGAAAATAAAACACGTATTTTCACTGAGTGAAATAAAAATGGTATTCTACTCAGTGAAATGACCCAACAATCATATGACGTGGTCTGTGACGTCATGAAACAATTGAATTACGTCATGCAACGGCCGCGCTAGCGAAGCGTTTTAGCTTCTCAATTCATATAGTTAGGGTCATTTACGGGGTTTTGGGAAACATAATAAATAGATCATTTGACATTTCTCGTCGAATACCATGAATATCTCATCTCGTGAAGTAGAAAATCATATATTTACTCTCGTGGCTACGCCACTCGTGAAAATATAAATTTCTACTTCACCCGATAAGATATCCATAGTATTCAACTAGAAATGTCAAATATCCTCTATAACTGTCACGAGTGAAATAACATTGGAACATGTTATCAGTCACAAGGGACTAATAACAAATATGACCTGATGTCATCAAACAGCGTTCTAATATAATGACAAGCTCATGACCTCATGATGATGCCAATGCAGGGGGCTCTGTCAGGGGCCCAGGTACTTGCACTTTAATTTTGGTAAATGCAAAGAGTAAATCATACATAAATAGAAAAATGTCCTTTCTTGACAAACACCATTTTTATCTCATTCCATCATGAGGTAGACATGTTTAATATTGACGTTAATATCTGCTCCACTTTTGATAATGTACATTTTCTCCCTCACTAGATGAGATAGATACAATATGATTTGTCAAGAAAAGACAAATATCCTTGAGATATCGTTAACATCGTTAATGAAATATGTGTTATGGAAAAAAGAGGTCTGATGAATTATATATGTAGGTGACCTGTTTATAAGATTTAGCATACCAGTGTACTGTCACTTGTTTAATTAGATCATGATATTATGTTTCAATATTTGCCATTGATATGATATTGACCTGGTATCATTTCGGATCATTAATGTCATACTCTTCCCTACTTTACTAACCTCTGTTACAATCCAAGCTATTCTCTGGCTTCTTGTAGTTTCGCTGGTTGCAAATTATCGCAACATTTTTGTACATGAGTCTCAGGGGGAAAATGCACATTCAAAGAAAGTTAAGCTCTTCCAAAGAATACGGAAATAACTGAGTGTTATCAAATGAAAACTATAAAATGGCATCACTTTTAGCACAACTAACTTTGTTTGCATCCAATCAGGTTTTTACATTTTTTAAACTGAGAAATGTTTGTATCAAGACAGAAGTTAGTGTAGGAATTAATAACGTAGATACCTATGTGGGTAAAGAATGCATTGATGTCTTACTTGACCACAATGACCTTCATACTTGTACTTACAACAGTCTCTGAGAATAACTGTAAATGGTGTTGGTTGTTTCTTTTCAGATACTCTTACTTCATAATAAACCAAGTTGAACACACCTTTGTTTTATTAAAGAAATCCCAGTTACATGAAAGAACTTTCACCAAGGGTAGTAGGAGCTCGAATGAAAGATGTGAAACAGATTTCTGTGGTTTATATTTCAATCACTGTAACACAAGACAAGCACATTCATAATTATATTTACACATATTATCTTAAGTCAAAGAAGAAAACAAATTGATTAACAATAAACATATTGAAAATTAACTTTCAAAATCTAAACAATAAGCATTAGTGAAAACAATGATCTAGCAAAAATATGACTATACTTTAAGCTTATAAATATAGTTTCAGATAAATATAAATATAGTTTCACACACACACGCTTAACAAATAAAAAAATTATGTATTTTGAGTACACGTTATTTGCTTCTAACACCTCATTAGTTCAAAATAATTCTTCAAAAGGACGGTTCTTTTCATATAAAGTAGATCGGGGTTTTTTTTGTGGTGCAATTGTAACAGAAAATTCTATGTTTGACTCAATTTTAAATCCTACTATGATCGACTATTTGTTATGATCGAATATCGACAAATTTATACCATAAGAATCAAACTGACCAACGACGGTTTTGATGCCATAGCGGCTTTCCACACTCATGCCACCGTTTAATTGTATTGAATAGTTTTTAGTAGTTTTTATGCATTCAGCAATATTTCAGATATTAAAATTCGTGACAACACTATGCATGTCAGTCTTGTTCTAGATATGCACATAATATTCAAATTACCAGCCGTTTTGAAAGCACAAGGTATAGCGTTTCTACAGTTGTACTGAATCATAATAGTGTTTATAATGAAACGGCTCAAAATTATTGCATTGGTATTGACATTGGTGATAATTTCCATTACTTATTTATATGTTCTCATTTTATAAATACCAGAGTAAAAATATCTTATGCCTTATTTTTTCACAAGACCAAATTTTTATAAAATGAAGACATGATTTAATAGTAAAAGAATAGGTACATTAAGAAAACTAGATTTATCCTGTAACGTTATCTTAAATGTTTTTAAGAAATGCCACTAGGAATTAATATCTTAAATACCATCATATTCATCATGTATATCTTTGTTGTATATATTTGTATCATGCCTTCATATGTATATAGATCTTTCGAATACATTATTGTACATCATGTTCTAAACCAAATTGCTGCTTGCGGCCTGAAAATAAATTTCAGTTCAGTCACATATAAAGAGAGTGGAGGTCAATGATACCATTGATTTGGTAACAAACTATATGACTCTGTCAGTCTGTTAATTTGAGTTTATATAAACACATCATAATTATCACATACACGATAAAAACTCTAAATTTGAGGAATATTGATCACACGTTGCTTCATTTGAAAGGTTTACTTCAATCACTGCTTGCTATTCTCCAAGATTTTGGACTTTTATTTTTGCCCCTTGCGGAAGTCAATTCATGTCGTCTCAAAATCGTGTTGACGATACTCTTTTCTCCAACTTTCTTTGCCAAATCGAGGGGAGTTTGACCATTGCGATCTTTTATCCTTACACTTGCCCCCTTGTCCAGTAAAAGCTTTACAGTTTGGTAGTTGGATTTCTTGCAGGCAAGATGCAAAGGAGTCATCCCTTCTGTCGTCTTCAGATCAACATCTGCATCATTCTGAAGAAGAAGCTCCACAAGGTTGTCCTGCTCCAAGTCAGCAGCTACATGAAGTGGGGTGTACCCAGAGTTGTTCCCCTTATTTACATCACATCCACTATCTATTAACTTCTTTGCAATTGAAATATCGCGTTCTTCTTATGGCGTTCTTCCATTCATATCAGGAGAGCATACGTTGACTTGTCTGTGAAGAAGATGATCAACAATGCTATTGTTTCCATGCTCAATGGCAAGGTGAAGTGGCGATTTACCAAACTTGTTTTTAGAGTTGATATCTTCTCCTAAACTGATAAGAAACAGAAAAGCATTCTCTTGACCAAGAATGCAAGACAAATGAAGGGATGATGTCTGTGCCAAGTTTCCTGTTTCGATCTTATGATCAGAAAAACTTGCCTCTTGTGGTTTTTCTGTAGTCTTCAAGCCCTGACTTAAACTCAAAAGTAGTGTACGAAGGATTTGAATTGATTTGTATTGACATACATAATCTACTGGAGTTTTCCCATCGTTTGTTCTGGCTTCCAAGTTGACCCCATGGGTAATGAGAAATTCAACTAAATTCTCATCCTTATTTCGACAAGCAATATGTAACGGTGTTTCACTTTTACCATTGCATGCATTCATGTTTGCTCCAATATTGCAAGACTGTCTGAGCCTGCCCAAATCTTGCCTTTCAGTTAAACAAGTTACAAGTGTGCATTTCACATTGTGATGCAAACACCAAAACTGCACTTCTGAAAGAGCGTTCAAAGTTACCTTATCAACTGCTTGTAGCACATAGCTTACGATGTCAAATTTATTTTCCCTTAGGAGATTTTTAAGTAACTCCGCCTTTCTCGTTTTGAAGCGAGATGCTCTGTGTCCCAACAATTGACTCACCATATTCTGATGAAACCATACTATTGGTGCTTCAAGACATAATATCAGGTTCTGCAATGGCACTTCATGGCAAGTTTGCAACAGTAGGTCTAATGCAGAATAATTCCCGGATTTGCAACAAGTCACAAGGAGGTCCGCATAAGCATTTCCTGACAATTTGTCCCTGATGTTGCTGTTCATAACCTGCGCGAACAGATTTATGTTTTTGCTGAAAATGATCAATTGAAGCGGAGTTATCAAATCTGCCTCCATGGGTCCTAAGACACACCCAATAAGTCTCTTTTCTTTGAGTACTGTGATGTATTTTTGAGCAAAGGACGCATCCTTGAATGAGGCATTAAGAAAAACAGAACCATTATGTTCATTTTCAAAAATGTTCACAAATTTTTCAAGAAGTTCTTTTTCTTTGATTTGTGGAATCCTAATTGTCTTGCCACAAACGTTGACATCTGGTGTTTCCAGAACCAAATACAGAGAGACTACGGTCGGGTCTGCAAATTCAAGTAGCAGGGCAATGTTTTTCATAGCTATACATTGAAGACCTGCAAAAAACACTGCTTGATGTGTGAATGATGTTATGTTTGGTTTCAGAGGATGAGATTGTATATAGCATTTTGGCATTTTCTTTCTTACATCTTTAAAATCTTTTACTTGGCACAGGTCAATATCATAAGAAAAGTGTTGTAGAATTAAATTCCACTTGATTATGTGAGTATCGCTTGATAAGTCAACTGTACCGTCACAGGAAACTAGCATAACGAGAAATGCATAATTCAGTGTGTCCTCAGATAAAAGTTTATGTAAATCTCTCCTCAGATATTCAATGGGTCTTCTAAATCCTCTTAATATAGTTTCAATTTCCTCCCTCTGATTCAGAATGAACTTGCAAGTAAGTGGGAAGCCAATGTCATCCTCAAGAACCAAAGTCTCCCATAATGGATGATCTATATCCACAGATTTTCCATAGGTTTTGACCAATTCCATCTTATCCTCAAAGGTCGGGGACTTTGAAATGTCAAAGATACATTCTCGATTAAAATGAGGTAATCTCCTTAACACCGCGAAGGCTTTCTCTTCGAATCCTGATTTGCATGTGATAACAAGCATTGAATCTGAACGTTTGATAACACATTCAAGCTTTGGCAAAAAATTCTCCCATTCTAATAGCTTTTTAACTGAAAAGTTTATGACACCAAATATGTCCTCTAGGACGAAGATTTGGTTCTCCTTGGCATCAGCAAATGTAAAGTCACCAATATGTCTCATAAACATGGGTGTATATCGCTTAGTCTTTGAATCTCTAAATTGTCTACAGAGAGCTCTTGCAAACGACGTTTTCCCATCACCAGAGGCTCCTGTTATCACGATACATTTTCGATCCAATATCAGATCCACAGCCTTTTTGAAAAGACTGGTTTCAACAAAGGTGTCCACATCTTGGTTAATCTCGGCATCGGATCCTTCTGTAAAGTAAACATAAGTGAACAAACTCATGTCTACAGAGACAGTCTTTGGCATTATACATTATACCTCAGTCTTTTCAAATGATGGAAATGGAAAATTCTAAAACTACGCATTGTGCAGTTATCAAGTTTCCCATGAAAGAAGGGGTGAATGTGACAGAAAAATATAAACGTATGACCAATGTGTATGGGAAAGAAGCCCCTCATTATTCGACTTTAAGCGGACCCATGGTCTGATGATATGGTTGCACTGGTCCAGGGCTAAATCATGTCTGATCGTAGAATAAATGTTGACAAGACATCGGAGTGCGGTATTTATCACGGAAGTGTTTGCACCATAATTGCATCTGTCTAAGGTGTCTTCAAGAAGGGTGCCAAGAAAACTTAGATGCACAAGATAGACACCAAAGAGTTGAATCAAGTCGTGGGACCTTGGACATCGACAATGATGATTTCGATAACACTCATGTCAAACTGGTTACAGGGAAAGAAAGGTGGATCGGCATCCTGGCACTAAGTAAGAGTCAATACAATGGAAGCATAAGCACCCAACAAGTGCAGAACTCAGCCTTCTGCGAGCAAGATTATGGCGACCATTTACCTGGTACCGCAGGAGCGTAGACAGGTTCAAAGACAAACTGGCAAAGTGTTTCGAGGTCCATGGAGTTTATATTCCAAATGAAATTAATATCACAACCATTGGCTTCTCTTTTATATTAACTTCTATGAACGTTTTGGCTTCTACTCGAAACGTCATACTCTCAGACCTCAAACTGAATGGATACAAGTAACAACTACCAGCAGCTGATTGCCATTTTTGAACAAATCATCTCCGTAAACAGATACCTTAATGTCACAACATTGGACTTGACGTCAGTGACCTTTCAGTTGGTTAACATTATAAAAAACCTCCCTTTCTAAGTTTTGAAGGTAAATGTTTGTTTGAACCTGTCTTTACAAAAAGTTATTGATGTTTCTGTCTGAACTTTGTCTAAAAGTCTGTAATCGAGTCTGTGTTTGTTATTTCCGGTAGGGCAGATCTCTACTGCAAGAGAAAAGTATGTGATCATTGTTTGGCAACACGGCAAGGCATTGGTTGATTAAATTAACGACAATTGTAAAGATCAACTGTTCGAGACTTTGTTATGTAAAATGTTGATTTTTACATTCTAGTTGTTTCTTTGGTTTTCTTTTCCTTTACAACTTATTTACTTTTTGATATGTACCGACATGTGTTTTGGTTGTGATGTACCTTATCATTCTAGGAAAATGTTGAAAAATGTTTGTACACGCCAATGTTGGTTTCAACTTATTCCAACGTTCAAGAACCATAAAAGTGGTCCCATCCATGTTCACTTCTACCTCACAACCCGTCTCGTTTAGATCAAGAGAAAAGGAATTCCACCGTCCAGTAACGTTCACAGTTTCTGACATGACATTAAACTGTTCCTTGGTCAAAAACCATACTTCCTTTTCATCTGATGCCCGTCTGTTGCTTGCGTTGTCCGTACTCAGATGCCACGGGATATCCGTCACAGCAATTGAAGCCAAGACTGCCAATCCAATATTCCTATATTTTCTGTTTCCCATGGAGAGAGCCTCTGGATGACAAAACCTAGACCTCTTTTCAATTATTGCCCTCAAAGTTTGCCTTAAAGTGTCTGTAGATGAGAAGGCTGCATTAGCCACAAGCCCATGGAGTACAATGAATTGTTCATCTGAAAACATCCGGACACTATACATGATATGCTGAGCAAGGTGTTTGAGGTGTTTCTGAACCAGGGTTAAGGCAGAGCAAGGTTGTTCAAGCACACAAAGAACCATTGCTGGCTCATCTGGAACTACATTCAACACTTCACACTGGATTTCTTCTGGTGGTCTTACCGTTGGCGCTTCAATGTCCATCAGAGTTATCAATGATCCAGATACTAAGACCAGTCCTTCCTTGAAAGTTTTCCTCAAACACGTTTGTACGTTTTCTACGATGTCATATATTGGCATAAATGTTGATGGCAATATGTTCAACTGCCCTGAAGCATTAAAAAAAGTAAATGTTAATGTTAAATGATAAAAGAGAACATTTTCTTTATTTAGCCACTGTCCCAATCTTACAATTATGAACCATTATGACCAAAGGACTGACTGAAGCATTTCAATTTCAGTTTTATGATGTGGATAAAACATATCCGGTAGCATCATTAAGTAGTTAGGAACTCTGCCTGTGGGAATGATCAAAGTTCATAGGACAATGGTCATCCCCGGAGAGCCTATATCCTTACTTCTTGATAACACCTTGTGCTTATGTAATGACTAATGCTGATAATGACATATGTAGTGTTTCCTTTAATTGATATATAATAACTTATCACAGTTTTAAAAGGCATATGATCCTCACCTCATTAAACCCAGAAGCTATGATACAGTGGTATGATAATGTCGGACGGAGCATCCCTAAGTTTTTTTCAGGTCTTACGGTTTTTGGCATCAACATAAACGTTTGTTGGTTGGATATATATATATATATGCTTTTATTCCTCCAAAGGAGAGTACAAAGGAAATCGAGAGTAGAGATGATTTTTTTAAGTATTTACAATGTCACTTTCACAGAATCCGTTCAGAGTCTCATTTTTGACCGTGTTGGTCAATTAATTGAGTCACACAGCTCGTACAGTCCTTGAATTGTGTGACAGGCGTATGTTACGTGGTCATCGTCATCTAGAGGAATCGGGGGTATACATGACAGTAAACAGCATACAATGTCATGATCATTCTTCTCAAGGAGAGTTATTGTCAGTTCTATAGGGCCACAGCTAAGCAGGTTACACCAGAGTTTATCCCTCTGTCCAGTTACACTTCGGCATTCACACACTTTGTGAATGAGATGATCTTGATGGAGCTGCCCACACATATTGCACAACCCTTGCACTGTGTATGGTCGCCACAGGGCTGCTAGTCGTACAACAAAACTACATTGTCTCTTCATATCAGGATGGCGTTTTGCAATGGCCCATGCTTGATGAGGACGATGTTCATGGTGAATAGTGTAGAAAGTCTTTAGATCTGGGTCTGACTGCATGCGTTGTCTCCAGGATAGAGTCTGAGTTGTAGTTATTGCTTCGACCACAATTTTCTTCCAGCGTGCTCTACACACAAATCTACCAGACTGTATAAAGTGCTCCAGGTGTTCCCATAGTCCATATTTTGTCACTATGTCAATGATGTCGGGGATAAATCCTGATGAATTAATACAGCTCTTGTTCTTGAACAGGAACAAGCGAGCCATGAATACCTGCCGTGCAAGACACTTTGGGGATGAGTTACACAGAGTTCCGAGAAAGATAAGCTTTCTCTTTTCTATGTGTGCTTCAATTGGCAGAACGCCGAGGAGAGCATTACATACATCTGATCTGGTAGTCTTTGGTAAGCCTTGGCAAAACTTCAAACTTGCTCTTTGTGCACGTTCAAGGGAGATAATCTGACTCTGTGTTAGTCCTGACCATAGCTCACACCCAAAGAGTCCTTTAGGTAAAGCAATTGTTTGAAATAGTTTCGTGCTTGTTAGTGGATTAAGACCATTGGCATGGAGACCAGATTTGACCAAAGCTAAGGTTGTTGATTTTATTTTTGAGCACGCCGATAAAGTTCTATTCCATGCATTGAAGTTTGAATCCAGTTCTATTCCAACATGCTTCAGATGGGAAACCTGAGGGATTACTTTTCCATAGAGAGATATGGTACATGTCTTGTTCTTTTTCTTAGAGAATACCATCACATTGCTTTTGATTGGTGAAAATGTAAAGCGCCAAAGTGAACTGTATTCTTCACATTCAGTTACCATATCCTGCAAGTGGGATGTTACAGGACTCAAGATGGCGATATCATCAGCTTGGGTTGGTGCGGAGACTTGGATGTCTAGAACCAGGGCACTTCGTTTTGAAAGGGTTAGTCTTTCAAGGAGCTCGTTGATGTAGACAAGATACAGTTTGGCAGACATCCCCGGAGAGCCTATATCCTTACTTCTTGATAACACCTTGTGCTTATGTAATGACTAATGCTGATAATGACATATGTAGTGTTTCCTTTAATTGATATATAATAACTTATCACAGTTTTAAAAGGCATATGATCCTCACCTCATTAAACCCAGAAGCTATGATACAGTGGTATGATAATGTCGGACGGAGCATCCCTAAGTTTTTTTCAGGTCTTACGGTTTTTGGCATCAACATAAACGTTTGTTGGTTGGATATAAGAAGTAAAGTAACTTTTCAAAATTTGTAGTGAGTAAACACACGGACATTCAAGTAAATCTTAACATCTCATCCTTAAAGTAAATGAATCTAAAGAGGAACATTCTAACATTTTGTTCTGCTGAGCAGGGAAAATGTGTTGCTAATCATACCCATTAGAGGGACATTACTTGAACGATATAACCATCCTGATGAGGCAATATGGCAAGATGAATAGTGTCCCCAAGAACAAAAGTGTAATGAGACTAGAGCTTTATAATAATGTCACACAAAATTACCTTCCTGTAGATATTGTTTCTCGATCTTTTGGATGCTGTTGTTGCGTTGCTGAAGTTTTGGAAAGAATGGAAAAGAACTCTTCCATTCATGCAGGATTTCAATACCTGATAAATTATAACTTAACAATTAATAACAAAATATTCATATATTTATTTTCAACAACTGCTTATTTTTTTATGCTCTTACATTTTTCTTATTTTTCCGGCAATCCGATTGGTCGAGAAGTGGTCACGTGTCAGTTGTCATAAAAATATATTGACTTCACTCTGAGTCCGACCAAAAGTGATATTTACTTGAAATAGGCATAATGACATCAAACCGTTTTTACATGACGTCATGCCATTGTTAACGTGACGTCATTTGGCCGTTATGTTGAACAATTGATCCAAAATTTGCTGTTCATGACTGTAGTTTTTTATTTTTTATTTTGTTTTTATTTGAAACATAATAAAACCATTATTAATTAGTGAATTTGGTCAATACCTGTTCTTATAGACCCAAGGAAAGCAATATTGATTGAGGACCGTTCTCGGTCAATATTGCTTTCCTCGGGTCACTGTCCTCGGTCGAAATTGCTTTCATCGGGTCTATAAAAACAGGTATTGACCAAATTCCCAAGTCTATAATTGTATGTTATTACTTAAAGGTAGTCAAAATATGCATTTATATTAATGATAGAACCAGGAACAAATATCTCTTTCACGTTGATGTTTACATACATGTAAATGCTTTAACATTAGTAAATGATAAATAATTTCTATTTTCTTAAGTGTTTTCCTTACCATCATCTGTTTGGAGTCGCTCTGCCATCTCTGGTAGAAGTTTTATATTTTAAGGTCCTTTAGCTTATTAAGCCACTTTCTAAACGAACCTGGATTAAGGTTGTTATTAAAGATCGTGAATGCTTCGGGACCTCTCTGATCATAGAAGAAACAACCTCTGACCTGTCTGACTGATACCTCAAGAACGTAATGTTGAACAAAGGGTATCACAATGTGGAACTGGATCTCAACCAAACCTTCGATTGAAGTGCTGGGTTCAACGAGGATGCTGTCCCGAATCTTCTCGAAAAGGATGTTCTTAAGATGTTCATGGAGTTTAACATCTATTGATAACCCAACGGGTACATTAATTTTAGCCTTGTATCCTAAGTCTGTTCGATAATCCTCCTCAACACCTAGAAGGTATGATCCGCCACCTGTGATGGTTGCAAAGGATGTGATATACTCTCTTAACCTCAGATCATCCCAGATGAAATTCACTAATTCGCCTAGTTTATCTAATGTAATGTTGTCTACGAAGTTGTTGTTTTTGAAACCCTTGAACTGAATATTTCTTGATTCCTCAAGTTTGAAGTATCCAGAGGATCCTCGTTTTTTGGTCGCTCCGCAGAATTCTGATCGCAGTGTATCAAATGAAAGATGTTTCGTAAAGATGGGACCTCTACTCTCTCATCAGTTGCAACCTTTACCTTGAAATCATATGTGGACAGTACTGGACAACCTGTTACATTCAAGAGAAGAAACTCATGAGCTTCAGGAAAGTCTTCATCATAGTCATCAACTGCCCACACCTTATGGAAATTGCTCACGAACAAGGAACCATCTTCTATTAGACTGTACAACCTCGCGTCAACAAGTTCATTAAAAAAGTGAAGGTTTCTGTTCCGAATGTCCAAACCTTTGATGTGAATGAACAGGACTCCTCCACCAGAATTCCTCAAAGCTGACGTCTTTTTTTATTATTTCCTTTTTTTATCGCTTCTCAATACTTGCTTCTCAATACTTTCTGTCGCGTATTTAGGGTTCTTGCGTTGCATATTAGAAGAACATCAATGTCAACAAATTGCCTCAAATCAGCTGTCCAGTCGCAATCATCTGCTCTCGAGCAGGATTCACATGCTGTAAATGAATTGTTTTGAAATGCATAAATTCACATCATAACAACTGTTATTGTGGCATTTGTTGAACAAAATATTTACCATCAATTTCTGTTTTTTCTATATTTTGTTATAATTCACAACAGTTAGAACATCTGGGGAAAGCATCCCCTATTCAATGACATATTTCAAATTTTTGATATTTTCGTGTTTGTAGCGTTTACAAATGAAATGTCTTATTCCAGAGTGAAAGAACAATTATGTACCATGATAAAAAAAATCCTTCATTCCATTGTTTCATTTCTTAAAAAAAACGTCTTTTCATTTTCAGTGGAGTGGAGCGTCAGCTATACGTCTTACCCTGAGACAGGATGTTTCATTTTATGAATTCAAAGAAAGATTTATTTTAAAGAAAAACGATTGTTTGATTAAATTCAAAATCTTAAAAAAAATCCCCAGGACGTTTGAAATAACATTGCATAGTTGTATATCGTTACGTTCAAGTCACCATTTCTGATCAGTATAAACGGCTGTCAATTTCTCAATTCTGAAAAAAACTAAAAGTAACATTTTGCTTAAGAAAAAAACGCACTTTTGTGTATATTGCTTCATTTATAGTCTTTTCATTAATTTCGGAGTTTGAATAAGGATACACAAACATTTATCAAATTGGCTACAGCTTTAAGGAGCGTCAGTACGTACACTTCCGCATTGCATTGCATTTTCTTCGCATTTGATTGGTTGTTGTGACTCAATGAAAAATAACGTGTTGCCGGGACTATTTCATTCATCTTTCAAACTTTTCCCGACTGGTTATTTGTTTACCCGTATTCTGAATTTCAACAATGTTTATTTATTAAACTTAGTAGCCATTCGTCATTTCTCAGATGTGCCGCCACCAAAAGTGTGAAATAAGCCTGCCACATTGCAGAAAAGTATAGAAATTAGCCATTATTGAATTACTTCTTCATTACGTTGAGCTAACAGTCGCGAAGAAGCGCCAGGTTTCGTTCTGTAATGACGTCATAAACACGAGCGGCTATGACGTCACAGTGCCATCAGTTACGTCACAAGAAGTTCAGCCGTCTTGTAGTATACTATAGGGCGTCGCTGACCTCTTCAAATTAACACAAATCTTTTAAATGTAATTATTTTGAATGACTTGAAACTTTCAACAAAATCAACATTTACATTTTGTTTTGAAACCTTTTCACAAATGACAATCAAGCCGTGCGTAGGTAAGTGTCAAGTAAAGCCACAGCAAACGTGTATGAATTTGGAGAATTAAACTTAAATCCTTTATAGAGGAACGATTATTTCTAACATATTCGAGTTGTAATATTCAAAAAAACCATATAAGTAATATAAACAGTAACCAACTCGTGACGGGGAATGACAGATTATCTTTCCCTCGTTATATTAGGCTCGAGAATTACGAAATTAATATAACTCTGGAAAGATAATCTGTCATTCCCCGTCACTCGTTAGTTATTGCCGATGTCCTTCGGCAGTTGTGTGCAGTAGACAAAGCTCTATATATAAGATGTCACAAGCCTAATTTTGGTAGCGTATTGATAATTCTATGGTCTCATTAAAGTCATTTTCGGTTTTTCGTTGACATATAACTGCAATTGAATCTTAAATATTCATATCAGAAGAAATACAAACGAAGTCCTTCCATGTGACTATTATCAACGTATTAACCTACCTTTAGTTATGTCTACATAGTAGCAGGTCGAGCAGGAGTCGTCCACCTGAAAGCAAACTAACCCCTCCCTACCTCTCTCCCTCCCCCGCCCGCATGAGTAGCAACCGTAGTGGTATCTCACCCTATGTCAAGTGAGTTATTTGGAAGTTTGCCAATTTTAACTAAACACTGGCAACTCATGTGGAACTTGTAGTGTCAGTTTTATATAAATCATAATAAAGCTACCGTGTTTTGAATACATTCTTTGTCTGTCGAGACAGGTTGTTGAGGACGAATAGATACTGAGGACTTACAAATCATTTATCATATCTAAAGTAACTTGTGTTATGTTGATCACCATAAAAGCACATACGAGTCACATTGACCCAGTCGTTAACGGGATGACGAGAAATGCCTGTAATAAGACTCAACATATCAATGCTAACGCTGATCGCACAGCAGAGTCGTTTGAGATCGGAAATTCAACCTAATTCAATTGATAGATAGTGTGGCATTCGATTTTAACGCCGCTTTTAAGAAAATCTCGCGTTGTCAAGGCCACTTATATTATCTAAAGAAGACAGCATTTCGGCAAACCAACTAAATCTGTACGGAATAAAGTGTTGAATAGTGTTCATCCGCATCCATACACATCCAGTACTACTCTATCAATGCAGGAATTAACCAAACGAGATATATTATCTCAATGGAAAGATGATATCTTAGTGAAAATACCTCATCTCTTTTGTCTAATTTGCGATATGTTACTCTTAAATCGAAGGTATGAAAGTGATGAAACTCAGGCTAAAGGATAATTAGTAATTATAGTTCTCTGTTAAATGTCACAGTAGCACTTTCAATAACCTTTTCTAGGCTCGTTTACCGCCCTTTTCAGTAAACTCTTTCATATCTAATTGGACTCAATCAATCTTTATTTCAGTAATGAGGAGACCACAGGCCTATAGTACATTTCATATACTAGTATACATCTTTCTTAACCTCATTGCTTGGTGAATGAATACTGCAACATTCCGGATAATATTTTCATTCAAACAATTCATTAAAGAAGAAAATTTATCAATAGATGGATGGACAAAATAAATTGATATACTTTCTACGTAATGTGTTATATATTGGACACGCAAGAAGAAAATGATATTCGTCTTCGATAGCATTATTACATTTTGCTGATGTTGAGATTGTTTCCGACCAGTTTTGCTGGTAAATATCTTTTAATCTTTGCGAAAAATTATTGAGAAATAATGACTTAAATTCAACCTTTTGTTCATACCATATATGACTGAATCCAGTTGAAAAGAGTAGATTTTTAACATCTGATGCCCAACTCTTTTTACCTTCTTTGTCATAAAGTAATATCATATTATAGCACATTCTCGGCAAACGATAGGATGGCATACTTAAGGGTCTTATCCAATATTTAATCACTCTTATTTGTGAAGATATGATGAGAGGGAATCTTCCACATTCCCCATATACCATTACATTTGATGTGCTCATCTTTACCCCAAGGAACTTCTTACAGGCAAATAAGTGTACCTTTTCTATACAATCAAAGTATCTAAACCCCCAGATTTCGGCCCCATATAGTAAAATAGGATTGATTTTAACATCAAATATCTTGAAAAACGGTGTCATACTTAAGTCCCCAAGTGTCTTCAAATGTTTCAATATACCTACCAAAACCTTTCGTGTTTGAACAGCTGCGTATTTTGCATGTACAGACCATGAAAGATGGTTGGTAAAGTATATACCAAGATATTTATATGCAGTAGTAGTTTCTATGTTGTTGCCTTTATACAACTATTTTTCCATTTTCGATAATTCCCCCCCCCCCCCCCCCCCCCTTTTTGAAGACAACTATTTTTGTTTTATCCATATTTACATTTAGGCAGAATTCTTTACAGTACTTTTTTAATTCATTGATTTGCCTTTGAAGACCAATAACAGTACTTGAGATGAGAACAATATCATATGCAAACAGCAGGAGGAAGAGGTTAAACCAATCGGGATGTAAATGTATACCATGTGAACAATTGTTTTCAATCTGCACTGCTAATTCATTTATAAAGAAGGAAAACAAAAAGCGACTAAGGACACAACCTTGCCTAACTCGAAATGTGTACATCAAAAGTTTCAGTGAATACAGTATTAACACAAGCTTTAACATCTTCATAAACATTTCTGAACAGATTTGTCATTTTAGGGCTAAGTCCATTTGTGGTATATACTCCCCATAACTTATGTCTTTGTACTGAATCGAATGCTTTTGAAACGTCAACAAACAGTGCATATAACTTACCACCTTGATTATCTAAATATCTCTGAATAACACTTTGAAGTATAAACATGTTATCCATTGCTGTATATCCTTGCCTGAATCCTGCTTGAGATTCATTAATTTTATTCATAGTTTCTCCCCAAATTGGACTCCTACATGCATCTGTTTTTTAATCTCCCTTGGGATACTGATACTTGAACTGATCTGTTTATGACAGAGACTATGATACACCTTTTCAATGGTTTTGTTTAGACTCTGATACGTATCAAAATGCAAATGCAATACAAATTCCAAACATAATATTGTTTGCATGCTCAACCACGATATGCTCATTACGTAACAACATATCTTAGTTTTTGGAGCATATTCTAAGTCTTATGTATGAGGAGCAGCCAAGACACGCCTCCAATTGACACAAATACCGGTTTTACAACCCACATACGAATCATCCAAAGCCTTTCTGCCTGGTTACTTCCTCTACGTTTCCAAATAAGGTATGAGCAATTGATACGCCCCAGCTGTGGTGTATTGTCTGGTTTCGTGGAAATCAAGACATTCATTTGTATATATTTCACTTTTTTATCCAAAACTTTTCAGAATTTTTCAAAGAAATGACACATATATAACATATGCCATAAATAACATAACAAATAAAATGTGTACCTTTAAGAATTATCAACCAAGATTTGGCATATGAAAAGACATATAAGAACGTTTTAGGGTGACCGCGTTTTCAAGTTGTGTAGAGACGAATGGTCTCCACTGATATTCATAATATATATATTGTAACATTTATCCAACTATCGCCGTATATTTCAATATTAACAAAACAAGGAAAACGTGCTTCTTTTACTTCTGTGTCCGTAGTATTAGTAGGAGTTTGGGGGACAAGGTAAACAAATATATTAAAGCGTAGCTTACCACCCGTGATATGTGAGTTAAAGTTTGTTAAGGCTGTTTGATTTGGAAGTTGCAACGCCTGAGCAAGCATTGATAATCCTTTTTAAAATATGAGACATTATGAAAGTGTTAGCTTATGCGACCTTTTAGTAGTTTAGAAGAAGAAGAAATAGTAACAGTAGGATTGTGGCAGTAGCAGTAGTAGCAGCAACAGTAGTAGTAGTAGCAGTAGTAGTAGTAGTAGAAGTAACAATAGTAGTAGTAGTAATAGTGGTAGTAGTAGTAGTAGTAGTAGTAGTAGTAGTAGAAGAAAAAATAGTAGTTGTAAAGGTAATTGCAGCACAAGTAGTATTATTGGTGACACTCGGTCCGATGCATTGCTCAAGCCCTTGTGGTGTTGTGTCCTGCGCAGTAGTGCGCAGTAGAAGAAGTAGACTAGTAGACTTGTTGCAGTAGCAGCAGTAGGGGTATTTTCATTTATAGCAAATCAGCAGTAGACGTAGAATTACGCAGCAACATGAAATTACAATGTATTGTCTTGAAAAATATCTTATTACTGTTAAATCTTAAGAAATAAGACGTAGAATTTCTTTTTTAAGGATCCATTTTAAAAATATGGAAGACGATATTCTATTTCTTGTCAATTACACTATTGCAAAATGTGTTAATCTAATTACGTAGAGGATAAATTCCATTTTTGTTGAATGTCCAGTACGAAAGACCGTGTAAAATATTTTGAAAATCTACCTTTGTACATTAATGATGATATGATAATTCATCACCTTCGATATTGTGATATTTTAACCCATGAATCTCAAATTATGTAACGGATGTCTTATTTGTTCGAAAGATCATAGATTTACCGAATGCAACCCTGTTCTTCATATGTTCATTCAATATTTAAACAATATCATGTACTCAGGTACAGAGGGATCGACAAACAGGGTTTCCCCTATGTAAATGTCTGTCCCCAAAACATACATTTTACTACAGGATGTTTACATCATAAGGATGCATTAATATATACAAAGTAGAAAACAAACATATAATTGTAATACATTTTCAGGCGAAGCGTCTGCTTAACAATATAAATTTGTGAACAGATGATATTATTCTTGTATTGAAATGATTTGACAGGGATTTATTACCAAATAAAACAGTTTTCAAGTTGTGACCATTAGCGTAAAAGAAACTTTCATGACGAATATTTATGTAATTTGGACAGGTAAAAAAGTAGTGATGTGCATCTTCATAAACGAAACCACATGAGCAGCGCGAGTCGTTGCCAATCAATCTATCGAATGTGTGTCCATTTAAGTTGCTGCATCCCAATCGAATACGGCAATGTAGAATTTGCTCGTTTCTCGGTCCGTAATTTTGAAATATTTCATGTACTATACATCTGTTATTATATAATTTGTTTTTAAACATACGTACGATTCTGAATTCTTTAGAGTTAAATCAAGGTTATTCCATTCGACAATAGCAGACGGCAAGAATGAAATTTTGTATATATCCGTACGACAATTAGGGACTTCAGAGTTCTCATAGAGTGATTGGCGGCATATCGTGGGTGGGATAAGCTCCGACAGATAATCAGGCGTAAAATTTTAATTCATTTTGTTATGCCTGATTTTGTACGTGGGCAAAAGGCCCTTCTACTTGAATATATTATTATTTGCTGGATTGCATTATTGTACATTATTACAGTCAATGTCTAAAATCAGTCAATCTGTAGATTGACTGAAATTTTTAATCAATCTGTAGATTGCCTGATTCACTCAGGCAATGTACAGATTGACTGAAAAAAGCAGATCTACAGATTGACTAAAAATTTCAGTCGATCTTAGACATTGACTGTAACATATATACATAAATGGGAATAGGTTTGTACAATTGGTTGAAGTACAGAGATATAATTACGTTTATGCAGTTAATAAGGTTGATGTACATTGTGATTTGTTGTTATACTACTACTACTACTACTACTACTACTACTACTACTACTACTACTACTACTACTATTAATTCTACTACCTAACACGATAAAAATGTAAAATTCATTACCTGATAAATTCATGCAAGCAAACACAATTCAGAATTTAAATCTCTGCTGAAAAGTAATGAATCAAATAGCAATTATTTTTATCTGAATTATGGAAGTCGTTTCTGTCAGATTATACACAGTAGGCTTAAGTTTGGGTGCAGTGATCTGAACGCATAGTTCAGACGTATTTCAAACAATCCTGAATGTGCTTGTGGGTATCACAATGAAGATGTTGTAAATTACTTGTTTACGTGTGAGTTGTATACGGTTGCTACAAATGACTTTAGCCTCCAAGCTGTGTTATACGGAACACCTCAATAAACTAATGATGTCAATATGCATATAGTAAAGTCCCTTCACCAATACATCATTAAGACTAAACGCTTTGATAAGTAACCCTAAACGTGTTATTATAAATGAAGTCAAACTACAAAGAACATGTACATAAGCATTTGATGTACACGTACTTTATTTTTATTTGTGCTTTAAATTGTCACATGCTGTGTCTAGTTTTTGTGTATTTATTTATCTGATGTATGTGCTGGTGAGGCATTCACATTAGCAGAGTTTTGCTTGTTTGCCGAACCAGATTCTTCTTGAATAAAATATATTTAAACCAATTCTACTACTACTAATGCTACTACTTCTACTACGTTTACTGCTACAACTACCACTACTGCCACTACTACTACTACCACTTTTGCTACTATACTACTACTACTACTACTACTACTACCACTACTACTACTACTACTAACTTTGCTGTAGCTACTTCTACAACTACTATTTCTACTTCTACTACTGCTGCCACCACTACCACTTCTGCCACAATAAAACTATTACTTCGTCTATAAATAAACTACAACAAACGTCGCATAAGCTAACCCTTTTATAATGTCTAATATTTTTAAATGAATGGTGAATGTTTGCTTAGTCATGGCAAACGTCCAACTCAAATCCCTGGCACACGGCCAAGATACACTCATGTTACAGGTGGTTAGCTACGCTGTAATATATTTGTTTGCCTTGCCCGTTAAACTTCAATTTGTACTGCGGACACACTAGAGGTACGTTTTCCTTGTCTTGTTTTGTCATTCTGAAAATTAAAGTTCCAAAAACTAAGATGTTGTTATTTTGCATATCGTAGATTAACATGCAAACAAATAATATGTTTGGAATTTATATACTCACATTTGCATTTTGTCAAGTTTCTAAGCCAAACAAAACTTAATGAAATCTTTTTGAGTAAATTATGTCATAAATACAGACGTTTAAGTACCATTATACCAAGTGAGATAAAAAAAACAGTTGCATGTAGGAGTCCAAATAGATAAGAAAGAGTGATCAACATACGAGAAGTTACTTTAGCTTAACAACTGATAGTTATATTTAAGTCCTATAATTATCTCCTTGTCCTCAATAATCTTTCTTGACAGAAATATATATAAAGAATATATTCAAACGTATGCAAACACAGAAGCTATGTTTGATTTACACAAAAACTAACACTACAATTTCAATATGAGTTACCAGTGTTTGTAAAGACTGGCAAACTTCAAACTATACACTTGATACAGGGTGAGATACCAATATAGCCACTATAATGTCATACACACATAACGCATTGGCGGTTGTTATTCATGCGGGCGGAGAAAGGGAGAAAGAAGGTAGGGGCTAGCTTGCGTTGTTAGGGACGACTCCTGCTCGACCTGCTACTACATAGCCATAACTAAAGCAGGTTTCCGTAATAGTAACATGTATTACGGTCACCATAGATTGATAAATGACAGATGACTGAAGAAGATTACTTAAATGAGAGCATCGACTAACAATAATTAAGCTAGTGATGTTTCAGAAATAGAGCATTGTCTACTGCAAACAACTGACGAATGACAACGTGTTTTCTGATCCTTTAGATAAAATTGTTGAATTCTGTTTTCTCTGAACAGAGCTGTAATTACCTTAGGCTGCAAACCGCAATAAAACCCAGCCAAAGTATAAAAAAAACTGTCTGTCAGTAACAGCTGTGCACCCCTTGGCTTGTTTTTTAAAGGGTGGGTTTTAGGGAGTATCATGACCTCTAATGCAATGCCGACGTGTACGTGTTCCGTGCAATCTGGGAATGATCACAATCTGCAGATTGTTCGCTCACAATCTGCAGATTGTTCGAACAATCTAGGAATTTTTTTCATTCCTAGATTGTTTAAACAATCTGCAGATTGTGAGACCTGAACAATCTGGGAATGATCACAATCTGGGAATTTGATTGGTTATAGTATAGTATGCATTTTAACATGAGAATTGTCTAGTTTACTTAGTTTTTTCTTTGTGTATGCATCCAAATGATGGAGAATAGTTGTCATAGATTGTGCCAGGTTCATAGCTCGCCTATATATATAAAATGACGGAGTATTGGTTTCCATTCCTGGATTGTGAAGGAATTACAGATGGACATTATATCAAACTGAGAGGGAATATGGGTCAATTCTCAGATTGTGTAGGGCTCATAGCTCGCCTATCTATATGTCAAACTGAGGGAGTATATGGTTCGATTCCTAGATTGTGAAGGGCTCACAGCGCGTCTATAGGTCAAACTGAGGGAGTATAGGGATCTATTCTCAGATTGTGAAGGGCTCGGGGCTCGCTTTTATGTCAAACTGAGGGAGTATAATGGCCGATTCCTAGATTGTGAAGGGCTCACAGCGCGTCTACATGTCAAACTGAGAGATGATATGTATCTATTCTCAGATTGTGAAGGCTCACAGCTCGACAATATGTCTAACTGAAGGAGTATAAGGATCTACTCTCAGATTGTGAAGGGCTAACAGATCACCTTTATTTAAACTGAAAGGGTGTAGCAGTCGATTCTCAGATTGTGATTGGCTCATAGCTCGCCTATAAATCAAACTGAGGGAGTATATGGGTCGATTCCTAGATTGTGAAGGGCTCTACGCATGCCTTAAAACTCAAACTGACGGAGTGTAAGGGTCGATTCTCAGATCGTGAAGGGCTTACAGCTCTCCTTTATTTAAACTGAGAGGAAATAGAAGTCGATTCTCAGATTGTGAAGGGCATTGCGCTTGTCTTTGTGATTTATTTAGCTAGTAGAGGATTCAATTCACATATTGTGAATATGTGTAGGTAGAAAACTAAATTTGTATATTGATGCAAAACACCACATATCTTTGGTATGATTACTTGCATAGACACTTACACTTACAAGGTACAATGAAGGAAATAGTCTCGTGATGCTAAAAAAAGTTTTAAAAATCAAAGATAACAAACTCTGATCCTTATATTTATTGTTCATTATGGAAACTTGATAACTGTTACCGTTTTCCCTCATTTTCTTCCTGGACCGTGACATTGAAAGTTTTTATTCGAACGACGCATAAATCGGAAAGGTTCTCAATCTTTTGAGTTTGTATATGAACAATTTTTAAATATATGAATTTATAAAAAATTATAATACGCGAACAGTTAACATTTTGCGTTGTCGTGAATAATTAGACCAGATGTCTAGCTGGTTCTGCTTATCAAAGCAACGTGTCACTGTGTCGCGTCTCCACTCAGCCTTGCGCGTAACTTCGCGTACAATCACATTAACTTCCTCTCTGTAATTTGATGTTTATCATGGGGCAAATACTTATGCAATAATGAATTGACTGGATTAAAATGTTTAATTGCTCTTCGGTCATTCTATGGCCAACATTTTGACACATGTTATTTCTTTAACGTTTTTAATAGTTTCCGTTATATCGGTTTGTGAAATTAACAAAGAAATGTTTTATTTGATTTATTTATCATGTGTTCATGATTCAATATTTTAAGAATATTTTGATATGGAGTGGATCATCTACGCTGCAAGAAGAGTCATATAATGGCATCGTCTCTACTCCGTGCTGCCACCACAGTGACGGGAGTGGCAAACAACTAATTTCATCTGTGTGATTTAAACAGTATTTAATTTCCATGAAACATGTAATACACAACATTCAGAATATATATATTCAAAAAGGAAACTGAAGGATTAGCAAACAGGCAGCAAATGCCTATATAAATGTTTCTTATGAAACAAACAAGAAACGATTAAGATATCAGGTACATTGGTTAAAATATATATTTGCAATTATTCTTACTAAAATCAAATTCATATAAAGCATTCTCTTTTTTTCGACCTCTATACTCCGTCAGTTTGATTTATAGGCGAGCTATGAGCCCTTCACAATCCGAGAATCGATCCCTATACTCCCCCAGATTGACATATAGGCGAGTTGTGAGCTCTTCACAATCTGAGAATCGACCTCTATACTCCGTCAGTTTGATTTATAGGCGAGCTATGAACCCTTCACAATCAGGGAATCGATCCCTATACTCCCTCAGATTGACATATAGGCGAGCTGTGGGCCCTTCACAATCTAGAAAGCGGCCCCTATACTCCCTCAGTTTGACATAAAGACGAGCTATGAACCCTTCACAATCTGAGAATCGATCCCTATAATCCGTCAGTTTGACAGATAGGCGAGTTGTGAGCCCTTCACAATCTGGGAATCGACCCCTATACCCCCTCAGTTAGACTTTAAGGCGAGCGGTGAGCCCTTCACAATCTAGGAATCGGCCCCTATACTCCGTCAGTTTGACATATAGGCGAAAGGTGAGCCCTTCACAATCTGAGAATCGACTCCTATATACCCTCTCAGTTTAGATAAAGGTGAGCTATGAGCCCTTCACAATCTAGGAGTCAACCCTTACATCCCCTAAGTTTGACATAAAGACGAGCTGAATGTTCTTCACAATCTGGGAATCGGCCCCTATACTGCGACAGTTTGATTTATAGGCGAGCTGTGAGCCCCTTACAATCTAAGAATCGACTGCTATACCCTCTCAGTTTGACACATAGGCGAGCTATGAGCCCTTCACAATCGGAGAATCGATCTCTATAATCCGTCAGTTTGGTTTATAGGCGAGCTATGAGCCCTTCACAATCTAGGAATCGATCCCTATAATCCGTCAGTTTGACAGATAGGCGAGTTGTGAGCCCTTCACAATCTAGGAATCGACCCCTATACCCCTCAGTTAGACTTTAAGGCGAGCGGTGAGCGCTTCACAATCTAGGAATCGGCCCCTATACTCCCTCAGTTTGACATAAAGACGAGCTATGAACCCTTCACAATCTGAGAATCGATCTCTATAATCCGTCAGTTTGATTTATAGGCGAGCTATGAGCTTTTTACAATCTAGGAATCGATCCCTATAATCCGTCAGTTTGACAGATAGGCGAGTTGTGAGCCCTTCACAATCTGGGAATCGACCCCTATACCCCCTCAGTTAGACTTTAAGGCGAGCGGTGAGCCCTTCACAATCTAGGAATCTGCCCCTATACTCCGTCAGTTTGACATATAGGCGAAAGGTGAGCCCTTCACAATCTGAGAATCGACTCCTATACCCCTCAGTTAGACTTTAAGGCGAGCGGTGAGCGCTTCACAATCTAGGAATCGGCCCCTATACTCCCTCAGTTTGACATAAAGACGAGCTATGAACCCTTCACAATCTGAGAATCGATCTCTATAATCCGTCAGTTTGATTTATAGGCGAGCTATGAGCCCTTTACAATCTAGGAATCGATCCCTATAATCCGTCAGTTTGACAGATAGGCGAGTTGTGAGCCCTTCACAATCTGGGAATCGACTGCTATACCCCCTCAGTTAGACTTTAAGGCGAGCGGTGAGCCCTTCACAATTTAGGAATCTGCCCCTATACTCCGTCAGTTTGACATATAGGCGAAAGGTGAGCACAATCTAAGAATAGGCCTCTATGCTCCCTCAGTTTGACATAAAGCCGATCTGTGAGCCCTTCACAATCTGAGAATCTACTGCTATACCCTCTCAGTTTAAATAAAGGTGAGCTGAGAGCCCTTCACAATCTGGGAATCGACCCCTATGCCCCCTCAGTTTGATATAAAAACGAGCTATGAGCCCTTCACAATCTGAGAATCGATATCTATACTTCGCGGCCGTCCGTTTGACATATAGGCGAAATGTGAGCCCTTCACAATCTGAGAATCGACTGCTATACACTCTCAGTTTAAATAAAGGTGAGCTGTGAGCCCTTCACAATCTGGGAATCGACCCCTTAAGTCGCTCAGTTTGACATAAAGACGAGCTATGAGCCCTTCACAATCTGATAATCGATCCCGATACTCCGTCAGATTGACATATAGGCGAACTGTGAGCCCTTCACAATCTGAGAATCGACTCCTATATACCCTCTCAGTTTGAATAAAGGTGAGCTATGAGCCCTTTTCAATCTAGGCGTCAACCCTTACACCCTCAAGTTTGACATAAAGACGAGCAGAGAGTCCTTCACAATCTGGGAATCGGCCCCCATAACCACTCATTTTGAGAAAGAGACAAGCTGATTGCTCATCACAATCTAGGAATTGCCAAATAGAAAGACCTTAATGAGCTAGATAATTCCCTTTTTATAATGATGAACATACTGTTAAATTCCCAGATTGTGATCATTCCCAGATTGTTCAGGCCGCACAATCTGCAGATTGTTTAAACAATCTAGGAATTCCTAGATTGTGAGCAAACAATCTGCAGATTGTTCGAACAATCTGCAGATTGTGATATACCCCAGATTGTTCGTAACATACGTACTGACTGTTCCTAAAGCTGATATTTGATAAACGTTTATGTAGCCTTATTCAAACTCTAAAATTGATGAAAAGACTATAAATGTAGCAATATACACAACAGTGCTTTTTTCATAAGCAAAGTTTTTTTGTTTTTTTTTCAGAATGGAGAAATTGGCGGCCGTGTACACTGATCAGAAATGGCGACTTGTACGTAACGATATACAACTATGCAATGTTATTTCATACGTCGTGGGGATTATTGTTTTAAGATTTTGAATTTAATCAAACAGTCGTTTTTCTTTTTAATAAATCTTTCTTTGAATTCATGAAATGACGCTCCACTCCACTGAAAAGAAAAGACGTTTTTTTAAGAAATGAAACAATGGAATGAAGGATTTTTATAAATCAAGGTACATAATTGTTCTTTCACTTTGGAGTAAGACACTTCATTTGTAAACACTAAAAACACGAAAATATCAAAAACTATTTGAAATATGTCATTGAATAGGTGATGCTTTCCCCAGATGTTCTGACTATTGTGAATTGTAACAAAATATAGAAAAAACAGAAATTGATGGTAAATATTTTGTTCAACAAATGCCACAATAACAGTTGTTATGATGTAAATTTATGCATTTCAAAACAATTCATTTACAGCATGTGAATCCTGCTCGAGAGCAGATGATTGCGACTGGACAGCTGATTTGAGGCAATTTGTTGACATTGATGTTCTTCTGATATGCAACGCAAGTACACTAAATAAGCGACAGAAAGTATTGAGAAGCGATAAAAAAAAGGAAATAATAAAAAAGACGTCAGCTTTGAGGAATTCTGGTGGAGGAGTCCTGTTCATTCACATCAAAGGTTTGGACATTCGGAACAGAAACCTTCACTTTTTTAATGAACTTGTTGACGCGAGGTTGTACAGTCTAATAGAAGATGGTTCCTTGTTCGTGAGCAATTTCCATAAGGTGTGGGCAGTTGATGACTATGATGAAGACTTTCCTGAAGCTCATGAGTTTCTTCTCTTGAATGTAACAGGTTGTCCAGTACTGTCCACATATGATTTCAAGGTAAAGGTTGCAACTGATGAGGGAGTAGAGGTCCCATCTTTACGAAACATCTTTCATTTGATACACTGCGATCAGAATTCTGCGGAGCGACCAAAAATACGAGGATCCTCTGGATACTTCAAACTTGAGGAATCAAGAAATATTCAGTTCAAGGGTTTCAAAAACAACAACTTCGTAGACAACATTACATTAAATAAACTAGGCGAATTAGTGAATTTCATCTGGGATGATCTGAGGTTAAGAGAGTATATCACATCCTTTGCAACCATCACAGGTGGCGGATCATACCTTCTAGGTGTGGAGGAGGATTATCGAACAGACTTAGGATACAAGGCTAAAATTAATGTACCCGTTGGGTTATCAATAGATGTTAAACTCCATGAACATCTTAAGAACATCCTTTTCGAGAAGATTCGGGACAGCATCCTCGTTGAACCCAGCACTTCAATTGAAGGTTTAGTTCAGATCCAGTTCCACATTGTGATACCCTGTGTTCAACATTACGTTCTTGAGGTAGCAGTCAGACAGGTCAGAGGTTGTGTCTTCTATGATCAGAGAGGTCCCGAAGCATTCACAGTCTTAAATAACAACCTTAATCCAGTGCCGTTTAGAAAGTGGCTTAATAAGCTAAAGGACCTTAAAATATAAAACTTCTACCAGACATGGCAGAGCGACTCCAAACAGATGATGGTAAGGAAAACACTTAAGAAAATAGAAAAAGACATATCATTTACTAATGTTAAAGCATTTATGTAAACATCAACGTGAAAGAGATATTTGTTCCTGGTTCTATTATTATCATATCATATCATAAATGGATATTTCGACCACCTTTCAGTAATAATATACAATTATAGACTTGGGGAATTTGGTCAATACCTGTTTTTATAGACCCGATGAAAGCAATTGCGACCAAGGACAGTGACCCGAGGAAAGCAATGTTGACCGAGGACGTCTATAAAAACAGGTATTGACCAAATTCACTAATTAATAATGGTTTTATTATGTTTCAAATAAAAACAAAATAAAAAATAAAAAACTAAAGTCATGAACAACAAACGGCCAAATGACGTCACGTTAACAATGGCATGACGTCATGTAACAACGGTTTGATGTCATTATGCCTATTTCAAGTAAATATCACTTTTGGTCGGACTCAGAGTGAAGTCAATATATTTTTATGACAACTGACACGTGACCACTTCTCGACCAATCGGATTGCCGGAAAAATAAGAAAAATGTAAGAGCATAAAAAATAAGCAGTTGTTGAAAATAAATATATGAATATTTTGTTATTAATTGTTGTTATAATTTATCAGGTATTGAAATCCTGCATGAATGGAAGAGTTCTTTTCCATTCTTTCCAAAACTTCAGCAACGCAACAACAGCATCCAAAAGATCGAGAAACAATATCTACAGGAAGGTAATTTTGTGTGACATTATTATAAACATCTAGTCTCATTACACTTTTGTTCTTGGGGACACTATTCATCTTGCCATATTGCCTCATCAGGATATTGTTCAAGTAATGTCCCTCTAATGGGTATGATTAGCAACACATTTTCCCTGCTAAGCAGAACAAAATGTTAGAATGTTCCTCTTTAGATTCATTTACTTTAAGGACTTGAAAGTCCGAGTGTTTACTTACTGCGAATTTTGAAAGGTTATTTAACTTCTTATATCCAACCAACAAACGTTTATGTTAACGCCAAAAACCGTAAGACCTGTAAAACAAAGTAATGGATGCTTCCACATTATCATACCACTGTATCATAGCTTCTGGGTTTAATGAGGTGAGGATCATATGCCTTTTAAAACTTGGATAAGTTATCATATATCAATTAAAGGAAATATCTACATATGCTCAAAATCGACGTTAATATCAGCATAAACACAAGGAATAAAAGACGTCTTTGGGTGTTATCAAGAAGTAAGTATATAAGCTCTCAGGGAATGACCATTGTCCTAAGAACTTTGATCATTCCCACTGGCAGGGCTCCTAACTCCTTTATAATGCTACCGGATATGTTTTATCCACATAATAAAACTGAGATTGAAATGCTTCAGTCAGTCCTTTGGTCATAATGATTCATAACTGTTATATTATAAAAAGATAGGGAGAGTGGCTAAATAAAGTAAATGTTCTTTTTTTATTATCAAACATTTAAATTTACTTTTTTGAATGTTTCAGGACAGTTGAACATATTGCCATCAACATTTATGCCAATAAATGACATCGTAGAAAATGTACAAACGTGTTTGAGGAAAACTTTCAAGGAAGGACTGGTGTTAGTATCTGGATCATTGATAACTCTGATGGACATTGAAGCGCCAACGGTAAGACCACCAGAAGAAATCCAGTGTGAAGTGTTGAATGTAGTTCCAGATGAGCCAGCAATGGTTCTTTGTGTGCTTGAACAACCTTGCTCTGCCTTAACCCTGGTTCAGAAACACCTCAAACACCTTGCTCAGCATATCATGTATAGTGTCCGGATGTTTTCAGATGAACACTTCATTGTACTCCATGGGCAAGTGGCTAATGCAGCCTTCTCATCTACGGAGACTTTAAGGAAAACTTTGAGGGCAATAATTGAAAAGAGGTCTAGGTTTTGTCATCCAGAGGCTCTCTCCATGGGAAACAGAAAATATAGAAATATTGGACTGGCAGTCTTGGCTTCAATTGCTGTGACGGATATCCCGTGGTATCTGAGTACGGACAACACAAGCAACAGACGGGCATCAGATGAAAAGGAAGTATGGTTTTTGACCAAGGAACAGTTTAATGTCTTGTCAGAAACTGTGGACGTTACTGGACAATGGAATTCCTTTTCTCTTGATCTAAACGAGACGGGTGGTGAGGTAGAAGTGAACATGGATGGGACCAGTTTTATGGTTCTTGAACTGGCAAAACGTTGGAATAAGTTGAAACCAACATTGGCGTGCACAAAGGTTGTTCAACATTTTCCAAAAAGGATAAGGTACTTTAATACCAACACACATGTTGGTACATATCAATAAAAAAGATTGGTTGTAAATGACATAAAAACTAAATACACAACTGAAATGTAAAAATTAACTTTTCAACAAACAGAGTCTCACATAGTTGATCTTTACATTTGCCGTTAATTTCATCAATCAATGCTTTGCGTGTTGCCAACCAATCATTTCATACTTTTCTGTTGCAGTAAAAGATCTGTCCTACCGGAAATAACAAACACTGCTGAACTGAGAGCTGGACAAGCCAGTATCGAGGATATCTGTTATGTTGTGGCAGAAGACATCTCTGAGGAAGATGTGGAAAAGTTACTTGCTGGTCAAAATCACATCGACAGGTGCATTGTCTTCAAATCGAATGGTACTGCTAAAGCCACATTTATTGGCATTTTGGTGTCCTTGTAACCTCTTCTAATCCATCTCAAATAATGTCATCACCAGCAAAACAACCAATCACAAATAAGCATCAAGATTAGCAACCCTGTCATCATAATCAGTGCCATAACCACCTACTCGTTTATCGAATTCATGATGATAGAAATGACGTGAAATTGTCGTATTAGATTACAATCGATTTTCTGGCTTAGGACTTTTCATGGACATCATCGACATCATCGTCATTGACATCTTAGTTACCCTCTTTCCATCTTGTCTTTTCCAGAGTCAAATTCTCCGATATCAGCCACTGAAGATATTAGAAATTGGAAGGCACAAGGAGATTTGGGCAGAATCACCTTTCTTGGTATGGTCTTTGGAGGCCATTTTTGGATTATAAATTCTTTTTGTAAAACTAAACAAGTCAACTGACGATCAAATGAAAATATATAATATTTCAGAGATGTTTCTTTGGTTTTAAATGTAGTTACAGAGGCTTAGAAAAAGTTTCAGACAGACACATCAATAACTTTCTGGCAGGAAAACTTAAAATTGATTTTTTTAAAAACGTAGTAAGGGAGGTGTGGTTTTTTGCTTGTGTCTATACTGTTAACCTACCTATTGTCTATTTTAATTAGGTCAAGTCCAATGCTGTCACTGTGAGATATCTGTTCATGAGATGATTTATCTGAATATGGCTATCACCTTCTGGAGTTGTTACTTGTATCCATTCAGTTTGAGGCCTGATAATATCAGTTATAGATAATGATAATTTCAGTTTTATCGAACCATTCAAGCAAAATAATAATGACAGAGGTACAGTTAGAATGTGTTAATATCCTGGTTTGTGAAATCAAGATTACTTTTAGATTGGATTTAAGTCAGAAGTTTTCAAAATGTCATGTTTCTATACCATAAAATTATATAATTATATACTGTCTCTGTAGACATGAGTTTATTCACTTATGTTTAATTTACAGAAGGATCCGATGCCGAGATTAACCAAGATGCGGACACCTTTGTTGAAACCAGTCTTTTCAAAAAGGCTGTGGATCTGATATTTGACAGAAAATGTATCGTGATAACAGGAGCCTCTGGTGATGGGAAAACGTCGATTGCAAGGGCACTCTGTAGACAATTTAGAGATTCAAGGAGTAAGCGATATACACCTATGTTTATAAGACATATTGATGACTTCTCGACATTTGCTGATGCCAAGGAGAACCAAATCTTCGTCCTTGAAGACATGTTTGGTGTCATAAACTTTTCAGTTGAAAAACTGTTAGAATGGGAAAAAATGTTGCCAAAGCTTGAATATGTTATCAAACGTTCAGATTCCATGCTTGTGGTCACATGCAAATCAGGCTTTGAAGAGAAAGCCTTACCTGTACTAAGCAGATTACCTAATTTCAATCGAGAATGTATCTTTGACATATCAAATTCCCTGACCTTCGAGGATAAGATGGAATTGGTCAAAACCTATGGAAAATCTGTGGATATAGATCATCCATTATGGGAGACTTTGGTTCTTGAAGATGACATTGGCTTCCCACTTTCTTGCAAGTTCATTCTGAATCAGAGGGAGGAAATTGAAACTATATTAAGAGGATTTAGAAGACCAATTGAATATTTGAGGAGAGATTTAAATAAATTTTTGTCTGAGGACACACTGAATCATGCATTTCTCGTTATGCTCGTTTCCTGTGATGGTACAGTTGACTCATCAAGCGAAACTCACATAATCAAGTGGAATTTAATTCTACAACACTTTGAATATGATATTGACCTGGGCCAAGTAAAAGATTTCAAAGATGTAAGAAAGAAAATGCCAAAATGCTATATACAGTCTCATCCTCTGAAACCAAACATAACATCATTCACACATCAAGCAGTGTTTTTTGCAGGTCTGCAATGTATAGCTTTGGAAAACATTGCCCTGCTAATTGAATTTGCAGATCCGACCGTAGTCTCTCAGTATATGGTTCTAGAAACACTAAATGTCAACGCATGTGAAAAGACAATTAGGATTCCTCAAATCAAAGAAACAAAACTTTTTGAAAAATTTGTGAACATTTTTGAAAAGGAACAGAACGGTTCTGTGTTCCTAAATACCTCATTCAAAGATGTGTCCTTTGCTCAAAAATACATCACAGTACTCAAAGAAAAGAGACTTATTGGGTGTGTCTTAGGACCCATGGAGGCAGATTTGATAACTCCGCTTCAATTGATCATTTTCAGCAAAAACATAAATCTGTTCACGAAGTTTATGAACAGCAAGATCAGGGACAAATTGTCAGGAAATGCTTATTCGGACCTCCTTGTGACCTGTTGCAAATCCGGGAATGTTTCTGCACTAAACCTACTGTTGCAAACTTGCCATAATGTGTCAATGCAGAACCTGCTGTTGTGCCTTGAAGGAGCAGTAGTATGGTTTCATCAGGATATGGTGAGTCACTTGTTGAAACACAGAGCATCTCGGTTCAAAACGAGAGAGGCAGAGTTAATTCAAAATCTCCTCAAGGAATATAAAGTTGACATTGTAAGCTCTGTGCTACAAGCAGTTGATAAGGTTACTTTGAACACTCTTTCAGAAGTGCAGTTTTGGTGTGTCCAACATAAAGTGGAATGCACACTTGTGACTTGTCTAACTGAAAGGCAAGACTTGGCCAGGCTCAGACAGTTTTGCAATATTGGAGCAAACATGAATGCATGCAATGGTAAAAGGGAAACACCGCTACATATTGCTTGTCGAAATAAGGATGAGAATTTAGTTGAGTTTCTCATTACCCATGGAGTCAACTTTAAGGCCAGAACAAACGATGGGAAAACTCCAGTAGATTATGCATGTCAATACAAATCAATTCAAATCCTTCGTACATTACTTTTGAGTCTAAGTCAGGGCTTGAATACTACAATACACCCAAAAGAGGCAAGTTTCTCTGATCATAAGATTGAAATAGGAAACGTGGCACAGACATCATCCCTTCATTTGTCTTGTATTCTTGGTCAAGGGAAAGCTTTTCAGTTTCTTATCAGTTTAGGAGAAGATATCAACTCTAAAGACAAATTTGGTAAATCGCCACTACACCTTGCCATTGAGCATGGACATAATACCATTGTTGATCATCTTCTTCATAGACAAGTCAACGTATTCTCTCCTGATATGAACGGGAGAACGCCACTCTTTGTTGCTTGTAGCTTACAGGATATTTCAACTGCAAAGAAGTTAATAGATTATGGATGTGATGTAAATAAGGGGGACAACTCTGGGTACGCTCCACTTCATGTAGCTGCTGACTTGGAGCAGGACAACCTTGTGGAGCTTCTTCTTCAGAATGATGCAGATGTTGATCTGAAGACGACAGAAGGGATGACTCCTTTGCATCTTGCCTGCAAGAAATCCAACTACCAAACTGTAAAGCTTTTACTGGACAAGGGCGCAAGTGTAAGGATAAAAGATCGCAATGGTCAAACTCCCCTTGATCTGGCAAAGAAAGTTGGAGAAAAAAGTATCGTCAACACAATTTTGAGACGACATGAATTGACACCTGAAAGGGACAAAAATAAGAGTACAAAATTCTGGAGAATAGCAAGCAGTGATTGGAGTAAACCTTGCAAATGAAGCAACGTGTGATCAATATCTTTCGAGTTTATCGTGTATCTGATATGTTGTGTTGATATAAACAGACTGACAGAGTCATACAGTTTGTTACCGAATCAATGGTACCATTGGCCTCCACTGTTTTTATATGTGACAACTTTGAGCCGTATAATTATAAACACTATTCCATTGTGATATGTATCAAGAAATTTTGAACTAGTGTATAAGGCAGCACGTATTACATTTAAAAGTGTGTTTTTGTGACATCACAATTTAGCATCGCTATAACAAAGACAGCCACGTTGCGGAAATGTGACTTTTGGAAAGTAGAGGCAAAAATGTTTGCTTTTGTGGGCAAGTATTAAATAGAACAAGCCTCCTAGAATCCAATTCTGTTGTAACTAAACTTTTGTATATTTTTGTGTTTAATTCGCTTCCATTTGTTTTATACTAAATCATTCACTCGTTTGGGGGAAAGCTTAATATTCGAGACTATCCAAGCTACAGTTGCTTTGCAAAAATAGGCTCTTTGATACCCTGACGTCGATGATACTTGGGGAAGAGTTTATATAGCTACAGTTCTGCAGCTAAGACTATTCGATACCCTTAAAGCGTTTCAACGGTGGCACGAGTGTGGATAGCCGTGCTACGGCATTAAAACCGTCGTTGGTCAGTTTGATTGCTATGTTGTGTAAATTTGTTGATATTCCATCATAACAAAGAATCGATCATAGTAGGATTTAAAATTGAGTCAAATATAGAATTTTCTGTTACGCTTTCAACTAATAGAGAAAAAATCCCCGATCTACTCTCTATGGAAAGAACCGTCCTTTTGAAGAATGATTTTGAACAGTTTTGTGAAGAGTAGTTAGAAGCAAATAACGTATTTGTAAAGATACCATAAATAGTTTTGAGGTTATTGAAAACTCATTTCCATGTGCAGATTAATCAATAATGATAATAATGATAATAATAATAAAGGCATCAACAGGATTCAGCGCTAAAGCATGATAATTTATCACAAAAATCTAATGTTGATAGACATTTTAATTCTAATCAGTGATATAACACCAGTATCGTATTAGATTTAAGATTTATTTGTATCAATCTCATTTTAGTTAATAGGAAATGAAAAATAGGAATCACAACAAATAAGCTCATGTTGCAAGTAGAGTGCATCAGTTTACATACAGTGATGACTTACTACAATTCTTATCATTCAGTATATGCGCTGTTTCCGTATGCTTCTAACTGTTTTGTGCTCATACTGTTTCATGTATTGTTATTAGTCACGCTCAATTTGAAACTTGAAATTGACCAACTTTAATGGCCGGTATCTTAGTTGTCATGCACATGATTTAACTAAATGTTAAAATCATTGATAGTATATTCTTTTGCCTTTCTTTTGAGGTGTTACACAAAGTTGTATGATTTGTTATTTGTTAATTAATACATTACAAGAATACACTGAAGTCACGTATTTTCTGAGTTTTTACTGCAAATATTGATATAGAACTTGTCATTAATAATATTGTCTTGTATTACTATGCGACATCTAAATCAGTTTTCAATATTGGATTGCGCTTGCATTCATAAATGCATATAAAAGTGTCACAGATTATATTTCAAAATCTTGTATGCTGCTTAAGTAATAACCATTATACGATGTGTCCTTGAATTTCAAAACATGTCGAAAAATGTACATTTTCATCTATGATATGACCTTGTTTTGTCTTGTATGTTATTTACTTGTTTCCAATAATAGTCAACAAACGGCAATAAAGATATTACGAGTTTGAAATTCAACATCCCATTTGCTTGTATACTACCTTTGTGATATGCTTAAAACTACCATAACTTATTTGCTGTAGAGAAGTTTCGGAATTTCGCGCGCCCCAGTGTCCGTTTTCGACCACAAACCACAACTCTAAGCTGTTCTCAATTACACACGACCTTTGACAATACATAAATAGAACGTATTGTACAGTATCATAGTTTACAAAATATTCTGAGTTACCATTTCAGGTTATTGAAACAACTGCGCTTTGTTAAATCTTCAACAGATGATATACATGTACATGCTTATTACTCAATTTGTTATGATAATGAAGGCAGTGATTTCCATCCATCTAATGGATTATGACTATTGTATATGTTTGTTTATTTATCTGAAACTATATAAGCTTTTAATATAGTCATATTTTTGTTAGATGATTGTTTTCTCTAATGCTTATTGTTTAAATTTTGAAAGTATGATTTTCAACATGTTTATTGTTAAGCGATTTGTTTTCTTCTTTGACTGAAGATATGTACAGTGGTTCATTCGCTCGAAGTCGAAAATTTTCGGCGTGTATAAACATGGAGCGAATTTCGTTTTCGTCTTCGAGCGAACGGTAGCTCCCTCCCAATCTACTCCAATCTACATTAAACAATAGGCGCTTGTCAAAACAACTCCGATCTTCGACACACAAATCGAACGGTGGTTCCCCCGACCTAGTGACCACATAAAAAAAACTTTACATAATCACAATTATTATTTTATTTCTTACATATTGGTCAGACATTTTTTTACATAAATACAAATATATAGCACAGTAATACAAAATAATAAAATACATAGACTGGACATAATACTTTTAATCATTATCTTAATTTAATGTACTAACCTCAAAATGTTATTTATAATGGACAATGTTTCAGGAAATTAAGCTAGCTTGAGAAGATGGGAAGCATGTGCATTTTCCCCCTGAGACTCCTGTACAAAACAGCGCTATATTTAACATCTGCATCATTGCAAAGGCCTCTGTAACAACAAATATGCTCTCCATCCAAGCATGCACTGTTCTCATTGGCTAAAATATTGCAAAATAGTTTATGTTGCAATAATTTGCAACCAGCAAAACTAGAAGTCAGAGAATAGCTTGGATTGTAACAAAGGTTAACAAAGTAGGGGAGAGTATGACATCAATGATCCGTCATATGATACCAGGTCAATATCATACCAATGGCAAATATTGAAACATAATATTATGATCTAATTAAATAAGTGACAGTACACTGGTGTGCTACATACTATGAACAGGCCATAAATTCATCAGACATCTTCTTTCCATAATACATATTTCATTGCTTGACTGATTTGGTATAAACCCGAATCAGCTATTTTTATACATTAATATTACTAGTCTTATAAAAGTATTATTTAACTGAATGTCATTGAATATCCTCTATGTAGTATTTTTATTGGCATGAAATCCATAAGAATGGTTTACACCTACAAAAGTTAATTCATCACAGAAGATAAATAAATAACACTAAAGAGACAAATCTCATTCAATAAGGGGATATTGCATATAGAGTACAGAGAAAAGTCCTAGAGATTCATTTTGCTAAAATAATGTATGTACAAACTTCAATAAGCTCTCTCTATAAGCATCCGGTACCGACGTTTTAACTCAATTCTAAATAAGCGCATTCCTTGATGAACATGAGCCACTTCGCTAATTTTTTTTAGTTTCACTTTTAACCTCATTCTTCCATTTGTCAATGCAAGGAGCTACATAACCAGTATAAATCTTGCATGTACTGTCGTTTCATTATATATGGTGGTAGGCAAACACTATACACCCTAATTCATTTTTAAGGTGAACCATTTTAATAAGCCCATTAGCGCCAAGACGCTTACTACATTGGATATGGTAATCATGTTGTTTGTCAAAAAATGATACAAGCGATGAATTATATTTTCGAGAGCAGGGTAATAACAGAACTTATTACCTACGAGGGCAGTCATATCGGGGTTCATATTTTTCATACGATGCCCTAGGGCAAAATATCACTTTTTCATTTTGACGTCACGTCATAAACAATGCTTTGACGTCTCAGTTCGCCTATGACGTTGTGTTCCAAATGTGTCTATGCCTATGCTTGATGTTGATTTTGATTAGTTTCTTTGATTTCCCGACTTCGGTAATAAACAGAATATCATATTCGTGTCCATGACATGATATGTTTACGGCACTCGTGCCTTAATATCAGTATATCCGTCGCTCTCGCTCAGGAAATACTATTATTAAGCACTCCTGTCGTAAACATAGTATGTCATGGACACACATATAATATCCTCTATTTCATTCCCAATAAGGATTCATTTAACATTCCATTTAACATAATAAACTTCAAGCATCACAAGCACATTGATGAAACAATTAACAAAATAGCACTTATGGTTTCTACTTCCATGAAAGCAAGACACGGTTTAGCGGGTTATTTAAAATTAGCTTCTAATTCCTTACACATTATACATTGAGTTAAAGAATACCTTAACTTAAGGAGGAAGATATCAATTAGGGTATTAACTTGTTACAATATTTAAGTGGACATTGCTGCTGGTGATTCTGGTTTAAACATATTTATTTCAGAAAAGAATTGGATTGGTAAACAAGCTAGAAGCTTATGTTAATACCGCTCCAAAATACAAAATATAGAACATGTCATGGTGATTGTACAATGAATAGATATACTTATCTATACAAACGCCAGCAAGATAAAGAACATGTCATGGTGTATTTACAAAAATATATGATTTATCTATATATGAAAATATAGTCGCCAACAAGCTTTACCAATATAACAATAAAATATATCAATTATGGATCCAATGCAAATCTGCCTGTTAAATCTATAAATTCGTGCACAGATATCAATAGTTCATTATTTACATAAGAGGAACAATTTGGGTTTGCAAATAGGACCGATCTCATGTCAAAACCTTTGTTATAGAAAAACATATTTTCCCTTATATTCATGAACAATGGACATGAAAAGAAATAATGGGTCGAATCTTCATAGTTATGGCCACAAGAACAGTTGGGAGTTAATGATATGAATCTTTCATACTTCTGTACGTTTAAGTTGCTGCATTCAAGTCTTAGGCGAGAATGTATTATTTGAGAAAATCTACTACCATAATGTAAGTCGAAAAGAGTATGCATTTCAGTTTCCGTGTCTATGGCTTTTTTTAATGTCGATAAAGATGGGGAGTTTCTGTGTTCTATCGGTAATGAATTCCATAATTTAACTGTGTCAGGAAGGAAGGATTTTGCATAATTTACTGTTTTACAGTTTATGGTCTGAAGTTTTGAGTCATCACGAAGATTGTAATCAACAACATCTGATATCTTATGAGGCACAAGGTTGCTAAGATAACTTGTTGTATTATTATTAACCATACTATAAAACAAACTTAATTTGTTTACATATCGTCTATGGATTAATGGTTTACAATTTGTTTCTTTATATATTTTATCATGACTCGTACCACGGACGGCACCACACACAGTTCTCAGAGCATCAAGATTAAGTTTTTCTAACATATCTGCTTGTTGTTTTGTACAATTATCCCATATATGACTGCAGTAGTCAAATACAGGAAGAATGAACTGTTTGTACATTATCTCTAATGTTTTTCGGTTCAATCTATATTTGAGACTCCTCAGACAATTAACCATTGGGGCAACTTTTTTAACAATTTCATTTATATGGTCATTCCAAGAAGAGTCATGTTGTAAAGTAAGGCCCAAATGTTTGTGACTTTACACCGAGTCAATAGTATTATCATTCATGGTCAAATCTGGCATTTGAACTGGTTGCAATTTTCTAGTAAACCGAATAGAAACAGTTTTATTTGGATTAAATGATACCTGCCATTTGTCCGCCCATTCAGAAATTCGCTTCAAGTCATCATTTATATCAGCAGAAGTTTCAACGGGATCCCCAATAATCGCGTATAAGGATGTATCGTCCGCGAAGAACCGTATATAGCTATTGATGCCTTCAACCATATCGTTGATATATAAGATGAACAAAAGCGGCCCCAAGACGGAACCTTGTGGTACGCCAGCGAAGACTTGCCTGTTATCAGATCGGAATCCATTAATAACAACACTTTGTTCTCTGTTCTCAAGGTAGCTCTCGAACCATGTTAACAAACTTCCATTTATTCCAAATTTTTTAAGTTTGTAAATTATGCCCTTATGCCAAACTCTATCGAAAGCTTTACTAACATCACAAAATACCGATTTTACTTCCTTACCTTTATCTACTGCTTCAGTTATGAAATCATAAAGATATGTAAGTTGATTGACAGTAGAGTCCCCTGGTGTAAAACCGGATTGGAGGTTAGACAATATGTTATTATCTCTGAGAAAATTATATACATGTTTAAATACACATTTTTCAAAAACTTTGGCCACACAGCTTGTCAGTGCAACAGGTCTGTAATTCGTGCAATCATTAATACTTCCCTTTTTATGAATAGGAACAACGGAGGCATCTTTCAAAATTTGCGGAAATATCTTTTTAGAAAGCAATAAGTTAAAAACTTCTGTAAGAGGACCCGCTAACAGTTCAGAGTTCATTCTTAAGAACTTATTGCTAATGCCGTCTGGCCCCGTCGCTTTTGCTGTATCTAATGAAGACAGAATATCATGAACTTCATTTGTATAAAGATACAGATCACATAGAGGATTGTTAATGGTTTGGAATAACGTCTTCAATGTGCCTGTCAGGATTATTGACTTTAGTTTGATTAGTGAAATATTGGTTCATTATATTTGCAATATCCAAACTATTATTATATAGTTTATCATCGTAAAGTACGGCAGGAAACGTTCCTAAGGAATTTTTGTTTTTAGTGAAATTTTTAATGATACGCCACCAGAGTTTTGTGCCATGACTTTCATTAACCATTTTATCAATTTTGTCTAAGTATTGTTGTTTTGCATTTCTTACTGATGATATCACTTTGTTTCTGTATTGTCTGAACTTTGCCCAATTAGAAGGTGAATTACGCCGTTTTGCCAGCTTATGTATACGATTACGCTTACGAATAAGACTGCGAGTTTCACTATTCATCCACGGGGCATCGTTTGGTCTGATTGTGACAATTTTATTTGGAATATGTTTGTTGAACAAATTCATCATGGTAATGGTTATCTGGTCTGTTACTAGATTAACATCATGAAAGGAAATTATTTCATTCCAGTCAACAAGACTAAGTTCTTCAGCGAGGGCATCAATGTCAGCAAGCTTATAGTCAAAGATCTTTCTTTTATAGGTGGATGGTTTTGTTACGTTCTCATTCAGGGAAACATAAACCGGACAGTGATCACTACATATGGGATCAAGTACACCAGAATCGGTTACAAGGGAAGCATGTGATATAAAGATAAGATCAATCAAAGTGCTAGAAGTAGGCGTGATTCTTGTAGGATCAGAAATGATTTGAGATAATCCATTCAATACTTTGATTTCATCTATTCTGTTTGAACACTTTGAGAGAATATCTTCATTAAAGTCTCCAGTAACTATTGTGATTAAACCAAGATCAACAGCGTTACTGATAGATTCCTCTATTAAGTCGCAATAAGTATCACTTTTGTCTGCTCTGTAGAAAGTTCCAATAAGGTAGTTACGTTTTTTACATTTGATCTTAACCCATAGTGCCTCGAGAGCAGGCAGGTCTAAAAGGTCCATACACTCAAAGGTCAAGCATTTTCTTATATACACAGCCACCCATCCACCCCTGGTCTGTCTATCTTTTCTAAGTGGTAAATGATAACCTGGTATTTCTAAATTTTGACTTTCTATATCATTATGTAACCATGATTCAGTTATACAAATCACGTCATATGGTTCTAGTTCAGCTTGGAGTATATCTAATTTATCTCTTAAACTACGTACATTCAAATGTACAATTTTAAGATCGGATGTATGCAAGGGTCCTGGATTTGGTTGAACATCACCACAGATCAGTAGTAGTAAGGTGTTAAGCAAGGAAACTCGGTTGTAATAGAGACAAAGTATTGAAAAAAGATAGCATTGTTTTCTAAATTTAAAGGCAGATTTGCTTTCAATGTGACAAACAAAAGAACCCACCGATTGTCTATATTGCATGATATCAATCATTGTCAAACAAGAATATATAAGCATCAGGGTTGGTGGGTTCGTACAAGACGATTGATTGGCAAATAAAACAAGTAGATATTAACATTAGAAACTCACGTGACGTTTTTGCAAGTAATGCACTGCATTTTGTATTGTTCAAACATAAATTGTAATTGCATGACAGAGGTTTCTTGAGGGGAAAGAAAGATTTGAAATAATGTGTAAAAGTGAAAAGAACAGAAAATAAAAAAAGAAATGACATGAAATCATCGTTTTGATGAGAGATATGGAGAATCAAATAAAAAAAAAGATAATACATGTGAAGTGTTAATATGTAATAGTAAAAGAAAAAAAATTGTGAGTGTTGAGTTTTTATTCTATAAATCTGTTTATAAGTGCACAGGGGCGTGTATCGCCGAAAATAATAATAGTAATATATAATGGAGAAAAAACGGGTATCTCTACTATATAAATACTAAAGGGATGTAACGCCCTCAGACCCCCCGTTTTGTTCCGGGAAGAAATCAACTTGGAAATTCAATATAGATTAATATAACAATATACACACATGAAGCCTGATAAATCCCCTTTCGATAGAATGTAAAACAATCAAAATCGGTTCACTTTTGACAGAGCTACACCGTTTTGAAATCGAAAAAAGTATGTTTTCTTGTGAGTACGCCAAAATCCTGCCTCACTAAAACATCGATTTCAAACTGATAAAATACGAATTAAACACTCGAAAACGTACTATGCACGACAAATACAACTTTATCGCAATCCCCTTGCATTCCGATTTCGTAGCGTGACTATTCAAATGAAATATTATGTGATCTATACCTTGTAAGCGAGCTTTTAATGCATTATATGCGGTTTCGATCGCTCGAGTCTGCCATGTTTGACCTCAATATTGGACAGATGGCATAGAATAGGAGCGGCTCGTTGATTGGTTAAACATGAACTCTTCTGTAGTGAAGTTACGAAGAATTAATGTTGAGCAAATCAGCGAGCCGCTAGTATTCTGCGCTATCCTTCCGATATTAAGGTCAAACATGGCTGACCCGAGCGATCGAAACCGCATATAATGCATTAAAAGCTCGCTTAGAAGGTATAGATCACATAATATTTCATTTGAATAGTCACGCTACGAAATCGGAATGCAAGGGGATTGCGATAAAGTTGTATTTGTCGTGCATAGTACGTTTTCGAGTGTTTAATTCGTATTTTATCAGTTTGAAATCGATGTTTTAGTGAGGCAGGATTTTGGCGTACTCATAAGAAAACATACTTTTTTCGATTTCAAAACGGTGTAGCTCTGTCAAAAGTGAACCGATTTTGATTGTTTTACATTCTATCGAAAGGGGATTTATCAGGCTTTATGTGTGTATATTGTTATATTAATCTATATTGAATTTCCAAGTTGATTTCTTCCCGGAACAAAACGGGGGGTCTGAGGGCGTTACATCCCTTTAGTATTTATATAGTAGAGATACCCGTTTTTTCTTCATTATATATTACTATTATTATTTTCGGCGATACACGCCCCTGTGTATAAGTGTATATGACTGTTACGGTGTTTCATAAGTCTGTGGTTTCGACAACTCCAGTTCGGCGTTAAGTAAGATGCACGTGCAAGACGAGATAACCTGTGGAGCAGGGACAAGTGTCGTGTTGGCAATGATAGACTGGATATGTCGATTTGGACTAACTTTATTATGGTAAGTAAGTTTAGTTTGTACTTGCAATATGAATTTTATTTGTTATTTTAACAGGTGAATATAATATGATGTGTGTAGTTTTGGATTTATAAGGATGATTGACAATGTTTGACTACGTGGTTAGTAGTGTTTTCATAAAGTAGGGAGGTCGCGTCGAGCGACCTACCTCTCTCTTCGATCCCATACAAAATGATTAGGCCACGGTTGTGACGTCACATCGTACTTTCGACAATCTTCGTACTTTTACGTGCAAGTCGCGAGAAATTGACATGCATACGACTATTAAAGCTCGCTTGAAAAATCCATTTCCCCTCTTCTAATATTATCAATGGTGTCTGGGAATATCGTCTAACAGCAACAAGCCAAGAAGTATTAGTACGTCGAATTTTTCTCCATCAGATATTTACGGAAATATTAATTTCTAGCGATTTCATTGGTCAACTCTTCCTGTGTTGTTAATAGATAACCATATTGACATATTTTAATTACATCTCCTTAAAGCGTCGACAAGCATTCTTTTAATCCTGTACATACATTTATGTAAATATTTTACGTATTTTGCTTTTACTAAATATGATGCTTGAGGGCAGGATAAAAATATCTTACGTTTCCATATACATAAAGTCATTTCCGATTATTATAAATGTAATGCCAACGACGGAGTGGACTTGAACAATTCGGAAAATGGCATTTGTCAACCATATTTTTTTCATCTTGTGTTGACATGTGTGTAAACTTTATATCTTGAAAATGTTCATTGTAATACATCGTTGTAATGTTGTTCTATTTTGTCATTACATTACATTTTCTGACTCAAACTCTTCAATAAATAATTAGTAATAGTGTTTCCAGTGTCTATATATAGATCGACCCTATTATTTTATTGCGCAAAACACTGTGGTCGTAGTTGGCTCCTATCTCTTAAACAAAAATAACCACGTGGGGACGGAAAAGAGAAGCAGGATACTGTCAAAATGACGATAGACCAGAAGGGAGACAAGTTGGTCAAAACGGCGAAACACACATATGATTTATTTGAAAGTCAAACTCGCTTTACTTTAGAGTTTGATTCGTTTTAATATGGGCAGGCTACTTGACTATGCATATTGAGCGCGCCCATTGTACGTTGTTTTGAATTGAATACATTATGGTCAAGTTGATGGCGAAGTAACTCTTTTAAACTTATTTAGTTCCATCGAGCAAGGTGAGATAATTTGCATAACCCCATCTTGTGACAACTGAATCTATTATAAGTTCTAGGTCTTCGACGGAACAAGGATCTTTTTAATTTGAATATGTACTGTGAATATGTTTTATATTAAATTAACAACAACAACATACTTTTTTGTTTTGCAAGTTTTGGTCACCTTTTTGTGTAAAGAAAATTATGGTTATTTTTTTTTACGAATTTCAAGTGTTTACAATATTTTAAGAAAAGAAATTGTTTTTATTATTTGTTATCAATAAAACCCTATTCGCCATCGAAGTTTTAAAATTATGATAGAATAATGTGCAATATCTGTTCTGTGATAAGATGTGATATTTGTAATAAAATAATGAAATATATATAATATAATATGTGTGATTGTGATGTGTCAAATGTATTCATTCTGTATTGTTGGATATGAAACCACAATTTGATAAATACAACACAATATTCTGTGATGTAAAATACATTATATTTATTCCATTGTGTGATATTTTAAGGAATTGAAACAAAACCTAGCAGTGGTTGAAAGCTCAAGACGCATATTAATTGACGCACCATAAAATGCAATATGGAATATTTCGTTTCGGAAGCACGTTAACATTTATATTGAACGTTCTATATTTAGGACTTCCGGAATCAACACGGCGGTCATTCAGCCATTTTGATAGAACACAATTAAAGTTGTTCGTGAGAGCAAAACTAAATGATGGATTAAAACGTTCATTTAATAATTACACACCTGCTAAGGTATGGAAATTCTTCATAATGATAAGCACTTTTATCCGCCACCAATATCAAAACTGTTGACTCAAGGGTTTTGGTTTTAGGAATTTGACGCGACCTCCCTACATAAAGATACAAGATAGGAACAGGAGTAACGAATATGTAAATGGAATCAATAATGTTGTGATGCTACTTCATAGTTAGATTATATTTCCCCTTGTGAGCATGACTAAAGAAAAAGAAAATAGTTGAACAAACTTAGTCAACTGAACAAAAATAGTAAAAGTATAATAGAGGTTAATATATACACAGTCCTCCCTTGGACATTCCCACAAAATATTGTTAAACAGAAATATGGTGTTTACACATGCATGTCTAAAGTTGTTAAACCTTAGTTAAGTCCAGTCTTATAGATATTTGATATCTAGCATTCATATTCCAAACAACCCACAATATTAGTAGACAAATAATACGCACAAAAATTCATAGTTTGATGCAGAAATTCACAAATATATTAATGCATCTTTAAATGGTTAATCTGTTCACAACGTATTATAAGCTGTAAACAGAGATAATTAACTGTAATGTGTTTATGTATATCGTCCTCACACAAGTGGTTATGTGGTTATTGCAAGTCCATGTTACATATATAAACATATACATATACATATACATCCATATACATATGTACATACACGTGCATGTACATACACACATACATGTACACGCATACGAACACATGCATACATACTTGTACACACATATAAAACTTAATTACATACAGTACATGCATACTTATATATCATCATCATAGAGATCTAGACATGCAAGCACAGGATGAATTGTTTGTGAAAGAGTCACTGCATGATTTCATCTGTACAGCTTTAACTATACACGCAGTTGTATACATGGTGGTTAATCAGTATTTGAACTCATATACACATACATGAATTCGATACTATTCGTGTTTATTTATTTTGACTGAAGTTGAATGTCATTACGAGCCTAGTTGATTCACACACATCCTTAAAGGTTGATTCGTTTGAAACCTTTTTCAGTGTGCCGTCTGTAAGTTTAACAAGTATCACACCACCTAACACCCAAGTGGCTTCAACTCTGTTTTCCTTCACCAGGGCTCTTGCCCGTCTAACAATACTTGCTCGAATCTTAGTTAGATCTTCGTTAATGAAGATACGAGGAGATGTTGATTGGCCCTTTAGCTGGTGATTCTAATGCAAGATAAACAAAATTTGATTTGAAACAAGGGTGTATATTGAATTTCATATACATCCTTACTTGGACATATCTGTTAAAACCAACATGACAGCTTATGACTTTTCTTAGAACATTGCTAAAAAAGAGACAAAATTTCCGCTTACCTGCAAGAATATCATGTATATGTTACAGTCAATATGTCAAATCAGTTATTTCGTCAAATGCCTAAATGTATCAGGCATTTTATCAAATGACTGCGACGTTCAGTCATTTGATTAAATGACTAATTTTCCTAGGCATTTAACTAAATGACTGAAATTGTACCCTTTGTTTTTGACAATTTGACTGTTCATGTTTAGGCAATATGTCAAAATAATTATAACGTGTCACTGACGGGTTGTAAGTTGGTAAGCTTATGTCTCAATAGATCTGGTCTACTTTACTTGTACTTGGACAAAGTGGTGAGTTGGAGCTCACATAGTTGGCTGATGTTTTGATAAGTATGTGAGCTTGATTTCACTGATAAATGGTGTTGCATAGATTGGCTTGTATTGTGACAAATTGGTTAGCTTTTCAACTTCACTTGCAGTGTATAATTCTGACGCTGTTGCTCCCAGTGTCAGTTGTTATCGTCAGAGCAACATAAAGTTACATATAAATGGATGCCAGTAGCAATCATGAAGAGAGATTCAAAATTGAATTACAAAAAAAGTATGATGCAATGAAGAAGGTTTTAATTCCAAGAGAAGAGTACTTTTCAATTATTGACAGGCTGAAGAACATGATAACTGACAAGAAGACAAATAGTGACTATTATATTTTAAACAAATATATGTATTTGAATGTGGCGGAATTAAAAAACTGATCAAAAAGCGGGAACAAGGTGACTCGACCTTGTTGTATTGATATACAATCTAAATTGGTAACACTACGTTAGGCTGTCAAATCAGAATCGACGACAGGTGGACAGGGCTTTATGAAATGTAACTGTGGAGGTCGGTACAAATGTGCTACCAAAAGATGCAAATGTAGAAAACACAATATTCTATGCAATAGTATGTGCCATTCGAGTGTTAACTGTTGCAATAAATAATGTTCAATGACAGCCATATCATGGGCATATGAATGTACATGAGCTGTTTAAGTGGCATGCTAGAAGTTGTCAGTATAAGGACAACAGGGAATTTTATGGATAATCAACTTCTTTATTGTACTGATTGTGACGTTTCGGTATAGATTCTTATACCGTTTGAAAACGTCGCTATCAGTAAAATAAGAAGTTGATTATCCATAAAATTCCTTGCTGTCCTTATGAATGTTCATGTATGCTACAACTGTGTAAATATGTTTGAGTGTTAACTGTTCTACAACTATGTCTTGATGCTCTGAAATAAAAACATCAATTCATCAATAAATCTCTTTTTTTTGCATACATAGGCATTTAGTAAAACGCCTGGTGTTATTTTTCAGTCATTTAGTTAAGTGAAAACATTAGTCATTTTGCAAAATGCCTGGTGGTCATAGTCATTTGATCAAATTACTAAATCGTTCAGGCATTTGGCAAAATGACTTATTTGACATATGGACTGTAACATATATAGGCTATAACCTATCCTTAGCTTGTCAATCCATCTATTTGCTATATTTAAAATAAGCGATATTATCAAAATAAAACATATAGTTATTTATGGAACACGCTAGTACCCAATTTCCTGCATTGAGGTTTGAAATATTATCTAAAAATAATTAGATATGATCTTGATAACTTATCTGTTAAACAATGAGTTGTTATTTATAAATACGTTAACCATATGTTCCTCAAAAAAAGAAAAAAAAAACATTTCAGACCCTAAAAAACTCCATTGAGAAGGAAAAAATCCAATTTCAGTCCCTAAAAACCCCCATCGCCTCTGTTGGATTATGCCATGTATGCGATAAGTGTAAGTTTAGTTTAAAACATTTCACTTTAGCTGCTAACTGTTGGCTTAACACAATCTAAATTCTGATGCCAGATATTATCAAAGTTTCTCAGATTAGCCCGATGGGGCATGGCAATATAACTGTGGTTTCTAAAACAGATATAATCATTTCAAGATCAGTTTTCTCAGCAGTCTAAAAGATATTCAAATTTATCGATCGCAAAGTCAACTTTTTGCCACTCTTTTACAACCAGTTATTGAGAAAACTTGCTCATCTGAAGGATAACATTTTTTGGGAATTCTTTTCTTGTCCTTGCAGTACTTCTTGGCCACCAAACTGTCTTTGATGCAAAGTTGTACGCTATAAAAGTCAGTTTTAAAGTAAGATTTAACCATTGTTAACCCTCAGATAATTTTTAAACTGTTATTATCTTTCATATCAGAAGACTCTTGGCTTAGATCCTCTAATAATTGCAATCAATCAATTGTTTTGCCTTACTTCCTGTATCCGTATTCAAAGCTGATCTTGTTATGATTTTCTCAACATCAGAGAGTTTGACATCTTATCTGGGCAGCCCATTCCTCCAGTGATCCAGTACATGTTGTGTGATGGCACTGCCTGCAGTGTTGCTGGAACCACAGAAATAAAAATAAAAATAATTGCCTCAAGAAATTCATAACCCTCTTAGCGCTTAGCTTCCCTTAAGTACCATCTCATTGTACTGGCGCATAAAATCCAGTATGATGAGAATTGCTAGAACTGTATTATGAATCAAACTTTTTTTAACAAATAACTTGTTTGATTTCTTCTTTCTGATTGTTTTTATGCAGGGTTGCATCAAAGCATTTTTATATGGGCATTATTATATAAAGATCACAGTCAAATGACCTTATGAATATAATACATAACATTCTCTCCTCACAGAGGTTACTTAAGTCCCTTTAGAGCATTTTTTGGGCTCGTGTTTCACTGATCATTTGAACTGTTCCTGTAAACGTTGAAATCGCTGGAGTTCAGTCATCTGTGAGATGGGCACATATTACATAGCAAGAGCTTTGAGATGTGAAATGATATTTGATTAAATAAAGATAAGGAAGGTAACTGTGTTACAAATTTCACAGGTAGGAATTTGACATAACCATGACAAATGGCCTACTTGCAACAGAGTTAATGTAGGCAGGTCTGACAAGTGAAATATTGTATGATGAAAAACTGAAAAGTGCTACTCATGCAAATTGTGTTTTTGGGGTGTAATTTCATTAACCTGTCGTGATAATGCATGTTTATGGCACAGCAAGGAAAAAGTGAAAGTAAGCAAAATCAGTCAAAGGTTTTTGCGGAAAATAAGTTTTCAAAGATGTCTTGAAAGAGTCGAGTGTTACACACAGGTTGATAGTTTCAGGTAGATGATTCTGAAAGGAGGCAGCTGAATAAGAAAATGATCTTAGACATTAAGTAGCTAGATTAACTTTTGGTCCAACTGAAAGGGATTGTTGTTCAGATCTTAGGGGTCTGTTTTTTCTCTTTCCTATTTCTCATATAAAGAAAAGGAATTTTGCGTCAATTTAGTGTCTCTGTAACATTTTACAAAGTGACGTCTGTGTAATTGTACTGATATTATAGATATTGAGGTAAGTGTACCCTGTATTTCCAAGCTTTTTGTATGACACATTGTTCGATTCAACTTCTTCAGACCATTCAACTGATCATTCTCAAGGAAGTCTAAATCATCATGGTGAATGTTCTGAAAAATGCAGTTGTAATAATTAGCACACGCGAAGGTCAATTACTATTTTGGAAATAAAGGTTTTAATCTATCTAATGGAAGTAAAATGGCTGCTGTGTAACAAGCATAAATACATATATTTTTACACCACTTGGTCAGCGCAAAACGGGCCCATTACCCAAATTCGATGAATGTGGTTTTATTTCTAAAAGTAGATTGTTTTTACAATAGCTAAGCTTTAAATCATCAAAACACACCCTCAGCTATTTCATTGCCCACAAAGCTTACGACAAGAGTGTGTTTTAAGCCCTATATTTGACCTCTTTTTTATCAATGAATTAGCTTTAGAAATTGAATCAAAATGTTACCCTGGTATACAGCTCCACCCCGATGTTGTACAAATGTTTTTACTACTTTTTGCTGATGATATTGTACTATTTGCAGACACTGTATTTGAATTATGAAAACGTATAAATATCCTAGAAAGTTTCACTAAAAACCATCAACTAACTGTTAACTTGGAAAAAAACAAGATTGTTGTATAAAAAAATGGTTGCAAATTGTCTAAGTATGAAAAATGGTATTAAAACGGAACTCTTTTAGATACTCTCTCCTCTTACAAATATTTGTGTAAACTATTTTCTCGCAAACCAAGAAAATTGTATATGGTGTTTTAAAATCACTTTTCATGTTAAATCCATTACCCCATAATCTATTTTTTTTAAATATTCGATACTTAAATTAACTCTATTCTTTTGTATGGGGCTGAAATATGGGGAGTCGATTTTTCCAAAGAAGTTGAAGCTGTACATATGTTTTGCTGTAAATGGTTTTTAAATGTGAAACGATCCACCTCGAACCAAGTAGTTAGGGGAGAGTGTGGACGTTGCCGAATGTATATTTGTGCTTATGAAAGAGCTGTTAAATATTGGTGCAAAATATGTAAAATGCCAGACTCTCGATTTGTAAAGAAGTGTTATAACATGCAATTTTTAGATTCGGTAAATGGTAAAACAAACTGGGCATCGAAACTTAAGAATATTCTTTACACTTTCGGGTTTGGCTATAATGGGAACAAGAGCAACATCTTGGAAACATTGATAAATTCTTACGCGAATTTTTGTTTAGACTAAAAGTAAAGTATGAACAAGAATGGTATACTTCACTTGTTAATAGCTCAAAATTTTCTTTTTATTCTTGTTTTAAATTGAAAATTGGTGTTGAATTCTACATATGTAATTTATCGTTATCAAAATTTCGATCAGCCCTTGATACATTCAAATGTGATTCACATCTCCTTCAGATTGAAACGTTACACTAATCAGCCAAGACAAAATAGGTTATGCTCTTTATGTAAAGATAACTTTATTGAAAATGAATTCCACTTCTTGCTTGTATGTAAATGTTACCAACATCTAAGACGTTTGTATTTACCGCATTATTTCTATTCAAATCCAACTATTCATAAATTTAACATGCTAATGTCAATTGAAAATCACGTTGTCCAAAACCTATCAATATTTATATACAATGCTATGACTCATAGAGATTCATTGTTACGTCAATAATATATTGACAAATGTTAATCATGCTTATTAACTTATTTATTATCTAATACCAATAACTATTTATATTCAATGCACATATGTATCGTTCTGTGACTACTGAAATGTAGACTGGGCCTATTGCCTCCACTACAAATGAATAAAGATTGATTGATTGAAAACATCAAAATATTGTCTAACTATTGCGTTATTATCCAATATATATGGGCGGTTTATTTCCTTTTGATCTTTACGCAATGATAAATCATGTACCAAGAGAACTCAACCTATAATTACTACGTCACGAATTTATCACCAACACTTATTTCCGACGTTCTGATTCGGCAATCGTCACGGAGAAGGGCTAGTAAAAACAAACAGGATTTAAGTCATCACTGAAAATAGGAATTCACTTGCGTCCTGGAAAACTACCAATTGATTTGTGAAACAAAGTTGAGTATTCAAATAATTTACACTTTTCGTCCATCTATAGATTTACCCTGTGATACATAAAAGAGAGAAAAGACCACTGATGATAAAACTGCAAAAATAATTCACTTAATGTAAACAATGACACTGGATATAAAATTCAGATATATCTCTATGAAAAACGCAGCGAATGGCTGAAATATTGCTCAAGCGCGTTTAATAACACCTCACTCACTCTATGAAAAACAAAATGGTAACAGTAATAGGTCAGTAATATATTAATGTAGTAAAACTAAGATATTTGCCTGTTTGAATAAGCTAGAGAAAACGAAAGCCTGTTGACAGCCCATAAGGTTATCCTAACCATCGCAATATTATTCATCAGTTCAAATTAAGCACCATGAAGGACATAACAGTCAGTATTTTGGGCTATTTCTTCAGACTGATTCAATAGCCGATAATCACTTAGAGAAATGATGTCAGGTGAAAGGTCGCATAGAGCAAACGGTTACTCATTGGATAAAACAGATACATGATTGCCACAAGTGGGTGTATACGAAATATCAGCTTGCTATCACTCACTCGGGGGCGTACCCTCGTGAGATGATAGCTCGCTGATATTTCGTGTACACCCCTTAAAATTTATGTCATCATGTATCTATTACTTATCTATGGAAAAAGGGGAGAGAATTCTTTTTTTTCTCAAATTGTTTACCGCAAGAAGGGCTCAGTTTCAAGTATTTGAGAGCAAAAAGGGCTCATCTCGCCTCCTTGGCCATAGAAGAGAACATAAAATCCTGACATACACCATCTTCACCAGCATGGCTTTAAATCACACCACTCTCTATCGCTGGCTGATTTCAATCATGTTGTCAACCATTCGTGTTTTGAGTGCAGCGCCCTCTCCGGCGTAACGTTTCAATTCTCATATGATTTCTCATTGGTCTATTGCGATCCGACGCAGCAGCCTTTGGCGACGAGCACAAAAAAGGCTCATCTCGCTTCTTTGGCCGCATGAAGAGAACATAAAATACTGACATACACCTTCTAGGCCCATCGTGATAATGTTCCGGCATGTCTGCAAGAACTGATACATTCATATCCACCAGCACGATAACTACGGACCTGGACAGAATCACTAACAGAAAATATGCTTCAGAATTTTTTGAATAGACCATAACAGCTGAGGAACATCAGCTTTTTTTCAAAAAAGCTGTTTAGACCCATCTATTCAAGAAACCTTAAATAGACTATAATTGTGTTAAGGGCCTAAAAGTGATACATATTAATGAGGCGCTACACAATTTTTTTTATAATTATCATTATGAGTCCTATAAGGTAATGTCACTGTTCTTACATTTGGGTTGAGTGCTAATAAAAATGTTGTTAATAGGATATGAACTAAATTTAACATTTGAAAGCATATTAGTCTACATAAAAATATGGTTCAAAACACGTTTAACCCCAAATCACTCACTCATTCACGGGTTATTTTCTTACCGGTTACATTCTTATGACTCCAAAACTCCGAACACTTCTCCGGGAAGTAACGCTCATAATAATAATCAAATAACCCGAAACATGCGGTTGTTAAAAATGATATTCCACAATAAATCTGAAGTTTATAATTCATCTTGTGAAACAAAATGTCTCGTATGCCCTTCAACGTGTCCTATCTGTGGTCTGAGTAAACAAAGCTTTGGAATATCAGTTTCATCCCTGGTTACGGATGGCTAATTTTACCGCCTTTCTGCCTACATTGAGACAGTTTATACAAGAAATAGGGATGATTGTGTTGAATAGAGCCGAGTAGAAACCACTATTTAATAGAAGGGGCTATTTTGTATGAACTTTCTCAAAAAGTCAATTGGCCCACCCTCATAATCTACTCATTGTATACAACTTTAATATAGTACATCCAACCTTCAGCGTATTACCAATCACAATGTACCCTCTACTTTAATAAAGCCAACAGGTTTTGTTTATATCTGCACATCCTTATTGTAATACATTCTTATTTAATCAATCTCTCTTAGTAGGTTTCCTCACTATTGCTTAATGTTTTCTTGTTGTGGTGTATATGTACCCCATTTTCACCATATACATTGTACTCCGAAAAGTTGTAAACTTCACAATAAAGAGGTTATAATCTAGAGACATAGTCTTCCTGACCCGAATGCTTATGATTTTAGGACATTAGCACACAGCTTTCTTTTAGGACAGATTGTCAGGCATTCTACTCGCCCTGGTGAGATACAACAGTGTGGTATTTGCACGATAATGTTAAACTATTGTCATGCCTCTGCGCCTATGACGTTAAAATAGGGTTTTAGTTTTGAAACTATCATGAGCAGGAAATGTAAATGGTAATGAAATACTGTATCTTTGTGTATGCTGTCTAAATCCCTGATTGTTTTGCGAAAATGATAAAGGTCAAAGTGTTTTAAATTATAGAAAGATTACTATATAAAATGATGATACAAATAATAGGAATGTGAATAAAATAAGTCCTAAATAAATTAACTCATCAAATCATTCCGAATAAATGAAAATAAAATCAAACCCTTTTCCTTCAAAGGCATTGCATCCTGGATGTGTCACGTCCACCTGTTTAACAAATTTAGTTAATTTATTTTTATTATCCATTTTATTTGATATAAAAATGCGAACAAACTTAAGTTTCTTTTATCATCAAAATATTCTAACTCAAAAAAGAAACGCACGAGTATAATATTTTGAAGCACATATCTTTTATTTACGATAAACATTTCCCTTAAAGAAGAATGAATCTGCATATGTGTTTTGAAAATTCAATATTATACGTTTTTGTCCGCAAACGCTACTATACATGTACCTCAAAGGCATCTCAAATTACATGATATTAGCACTAGTATATACAGGTATGTGAACAAACTTTTGGCATGCAGCTGTAGAATTACTTTGTTAAAGATCGACTGAATGACCCATGGCAACGTTCGTGATTCATTCAAATGTATTCGAATTTGCTAGCTACTTAAATCTAAACTTTCGAAATCGGCTGAAAAAATATAATTCGGCTTATTCGAAAAAAAACCAACAGTTAACAGCACCAGTGAACATAACTGATTGTAGTCGTCCCTGAAACCCCCTTTTTGAAAAACAACAGCAAATATCGCTGTCTTATCAACTGTTCAAAACAAATTAAAAGTCATCCAAATAACTTCAACCTTCGATATATTGATATTTTATATATTCAGTTGCATTATTGCAGTTCAAAACCGCGCCTAAAGATTTTTCCTAGGGGTCGGTTGTAAAACACCTAACTTAGCTGTCCGAGGAGAGATGTGCGTTGTATTTTATTTATATGTACACATTTTACCTTTTTAGATGCAGATGTTTTCATATGTCTCGTAGACCAAATGACCGGATGCTATGTGATATTGTTTTAAAATGTCATGAAAACGAAAATTAGCATGTGACAGAAACATAAAATATTTTTCTTTCCTCTATCTTAAGTAATTTGTATCGTTCCAAGCAAAAGACTGATTTAATACGATGCTACACGCACTAACACATCACATGTGTATACCAATTACGACGTATGCCTAATGTTGTCACACAATTCAGACTGGCCATGGATTACGAACTCTCAATTTTATGAGGTGCCCATCATGTAATTCAATAGCATTAATAGCATTAAAATTCAGTTCCTAAGTTAATGGTCTTTAATTATACCTATTTGATTTTCACGTCTTGGACTCGTCAAGAGTTTTATGTCAAAGGTCCGGTCTTAATGGCGTAACTATTGGCATTCGACTGCCACTAAGTTTATTATTAGTAAACTACAAACGAATTATCCACTTAAGTAGCAAGATTTCATGAAAGTGAAGCGAAATAATATACATATGCCACTACGGTTAACAAATCTTAAAATGTCCCCCGTTCATAAAAAAACATCCATTTTGGGGAGACTATTTAAAACTTCAAGGCGATATATGATATAATAATACGTGTTACCAAATAGTGGCGGATCTCTAAACGGAAAATTTTTAAACCCTTTGTAATAAAAAATCTACCCGAGAAAACCGCGTCCAAGGATTGTCACAGTCCAATCAAAATGGATATGACGGCTGATATAGCAGTAATATATCGTATTAATGAATTATTCCTGTCCTGCCATTGCCTCTATTTGGCAATTGTATTAGCTAAAAAATACAGAGAAAATCAAAGAGCTGGAGTTTCAGCTGACTACTAACACGTCACAAACTGGGTATGTCTTCGAGTCATGCGTCGATGATTTTGTCTAAGCTTGTGCCAGTCTGATTAGGCAGTAACCCAAAACAGGGGTATAAAAGGTCTCCTAGTGGTCTACTTAAAGCATTAATTTTCTCATGTTCTGGCTCTATTGATTTTTGTAAGTGATACGAATACAGATACTAGATTTACGACTCCTCTTTAAGAATTGATCAGCTATTGATTTATACAAATATTTGTAGACGATATGGTATTCCTTGTCAATATATTAATCTAATTATGTGGAGGATAAATTTTGTTAAATGTCCAGTACAAAAGATTAACATGTATAATATTTTGAAAAAATACCTTTATATATCAATGAAGATATGATACGAGGGTTGTCCCAAAAGTATCCGGCCTGAAAATGAAAACATGCCTGAAACGCAACCTTACTGTGCGTGCATGAAGAACATTCATTGACGTGTAAATGGCATGAAAATCACGAGATGCATACTTTTTAATTGCATATAGTAGCCTGTCATTCAAAGTTACCCTCACATCTTTTACCAAAATGGAGAAATGTGAATGTATAGTGAGGTTATCAAATATCTGCGTTTAAACATATACACTCCAAAGGAAATTCATGGGGATATGTTACAAACATTAGGTGACTCTGCTACTTCATATACCACCATTAAACATTGGTGTGGTGAATTTAAACGTGGTAGAGTAAGCACTAAAGACGAGCCCCGTCCTGGTCGTCCATCTGAAGTCACCACAGGTGAAAACATTGAGGCACTTCTTGACACAATAAGGCAAGACAGGCGAGTGACTATCAGATACTTTGCTTATACTCACCACATCACTAAAACATCAGTTGAGCGAATTATACATGAACATTTACATAATGTTATCTGAGGACCAAAAGCGAAAACGTGTCATGGTCAGTCAGCAACTTCTTGACGAGTATCGCGCAGACCCAGAATCATTTTCGCTCATGTCGTTACTCAAGATGAAACCTGGGTTCATCAATTTGATCCTGAGACAAAAAGCCAAAGCATGCAATGGAAACACAGCACATGTTCATACCCTAAAAAGTTGATATCTTGTTCCTCCAGTCGGAAAGTCATGACATCCGTTATCTGGGACTCTCAGGGTGTAATAATGTCTGATTATTTAGAGAAATGTTCTACAATCAAGGGCAATTATTACGCAAATGAACTACGACAATTACGAAAGAAAAGAAAAAAGAAACGAAGGGGTAAACTGCGCAAAGGTTGTGGCTGTTGCAGGACAATGCTCCCGTTCACACCGCCCAAACTGCAGACAGTGCAGCACAGGATTGTGGGTTCAGAATTTTCCCGACCCTGCCTATTCTTCAGACCTAGCCCCCTCAGACTTCTTCCTCTTACCGCGACTGAAAACAGAGCTCCGTGACCAAAGGTTTGAGACTGAAGATTACGTCATTGCTGCAGTAGAGAAGTTTGAGGGGTCTCGTGATAAGAAGTGATTTTCAGAGTGGTTGATGATGTTACTAAATCGCTGGAGCAAATGCATTGAAGTCAAGAGTGATTATGTCGAAAAATAAGTCATAAACATTTGAATGTTTCTTTGGTTTTCATGGTCAGGCCGAACATTTTTTGGACATCTCATAATTCATCACCTTCAAAATGAATGGATCTCAATTATATAAAGGATGTCTTAAATGTTCGAAAGATCATATATTTACCGGAAGCAACCCTGTAATTAATTTTTGTTGATTAACGTGTTCGTGTGCAAAATGCCAGTACAGCAAGTACAGCAAATCATATAAAACATTTTCAACAAATCATTTCTTTAGTACAATTTAGCATTGTCACGAAACATTGAACAGCAAAGTTGATTAGGAATGGTCTATGAACAAGTTATGACAACCAGACCAGAATTTTACAAATTTGTTAGGGTTACAATTAGAAAAGGCTATCGTTTTTGTTACATTATAGTAATTTGCCAACTCTCCCTGAATATGCGTAAATGATAATGTCCTCTTATTAAGGTAACTTCTGAAAATAGCATCTTTAATCACAAGACATATTGCATTTAATGGATCATTACTTTTAGAAAGAAAACTTAGAAGAAAATTTCTCTTAGCGAAGGAGATATTTATTTCCGCCTGCGTATTTATCCACTTTTCAACTTCATTCCAGAGAGAGTGAGCATGTTCATAATTCCATAATACATGACATATGTCAGCATCAGAGCCGTAACAGCTTGTACATAAAGGATAATTCTTATAGCCTATCTTAAAGAGATATTTACTAGTATGTAGGATTTGGTTAATGATTCTATACTGAAGCCAATTGCACACTATCAGTAGCTCGAAAGGGAATTTCATTTATATTTCTCCATTCTTGATCAGTGAAATTATTGATATCAGTTTCCCATTGCTGATTGGCCGATGTCCTCTGAAATTTTGATAGTAATAAAACATTATAATAATATTTTGATCACTTTTGGTTATTAATGAGTAAGGAGTGGTTGAAAGGGAGTATTGGGGACATCAAAGGGGTATTTTCATCGGATTCTAGAGTTTTTAGATACGCATCTACGGCTTTATACACACCGTAGTACGTTAAAAAGTGAAAGGGAAAAATTATATATATTCATGAATTGTTCGTGAAAGAGGAGTTTGCCTTCATTATCTACCAAATCATTGAGATATCTTATTCCCGCTTCTTCCCAGTTCCTAATGTAAATGTATTTATTATCAACCTGTAAATTGCCATTATAAATGATTTATTGCTGGATTAAAGTATTGTAGCAGAAGAAGTACTAGCAGCAACCACAGAAGTAATAGTTTCACCAGGAGAACAACAACAGCAGCAAGGCAATGCAGCTGATGTGGTATATAAAAAGAATAGACTATACTAGAAGAACAAATTAACTATACTTAAATAGATATTGATTTTACTGCAATACATGGGGCTCAGACGGAACACCAGCGTGACAATGCAAGGTCGCATGTTGCTCGTCTTGCAAACGACGTTTTGTTTAGCAGAACATCTGAACTCTCCCACGGCCGGCCGTTTCTCCAGATCCCAACCCTCTTGAGCATGTTTTTGATGAGATTATGAAGAGATTGAGAAGAAGTCAAGGTCAGATTCTGACCTTGAACGGGTACCAGTCAAATCGCCCAATCTGCAAATCGCCACAGCCCAGTTAGTCAAATTGCCCCAGATATTTGGTCAAATCGCCCAAGATTTGGTCAAATTGCCCCAGGGGGTTAGTCAAATTGCCCCAATGTGTTTTAATTTATTTATTATGCACAAGTTGTACATCAATTTTCATGTTTTATTATTTATTTTTTTATTTATTTAGGTTTTGTGAATGAAATCAATAAAGTAATATTATCATAAAGAAACCAAATGTAATTTTATTTGTAATTTAGATTTGATAAAAACTTTTGCAAAACTAGAAGAAATAAATTCAGGTACAAAGTGCCTTTTCTTAGTTTTACCATGCAACCATTTTAGCAGGTAAGCTTGGACACTATGTCATTAAATTGGTAATTCTATTACAATAAATCTTTTGATGCCATTCAAGTTTGATTATTTCCGTATAACATGAACATTATAGTCAATTTTGTTCTACCTTTATGATAAAACAAGAATTTTTACAAATATTTCTAAACCTTTTGATATCCTTTTTATATTTTGCGTATATTTTAATTTTGGGATTTGGTTCTTATTTTTGTAGTGAATGTTTCATTCAACACATTTAGAAACCTTCAATGCATATTCCATGTGCACATGTCTCATCATTGACAATCCAACTGTTCTTAAACAATATTACAAGCCAAACGGGCAATATCTTATGAAGAAAGAATAATTTTTCAATTAAGCCACATGTTGAATAGCTAAATATTTGGGGGACATATGGGATGGGGGAGGTTTTGATTTCCCAGTCGGGCTGGGAAGGCAGTGAAATCTGACACTGTGAATGGATCTTTTCCTCCACTAGCAAACTTGTTTGGTATGGTAATGATAAGAATCTAGTCACGTGACATTTACAGAGTTAATTCAAATTTGGAAACAATAATTAAGTAAATACAGTCAAAGTACTCTTTTAGTTTTTACTTTGGATCAAACATGTTTTGGAATTACCCTTCTTTGAAGTGTCAAGGATGTAATGTGTAAATATGATAACTTTCCGGTAAGAAGATTTTGATTTATTTCACTTTGAACATAGGTACCCAAAATTTTCCCTTCAAGGTGTATTTTTTTTAGGTCAACTTGGCCACGCCAACACCGTGTATAGTGGCGGATCCAGACCTTTAAAATGATATTCGACAAGCATTTCCTACTAGCCTGATATCGGCCATGAGGTGTAGATGTCAATCCTGTATTGATTTTCGCGGTGGAGACACTGTGTACTGATTTCTGAACATGGATGTGTGGACACATCCCCGCAAGCAACGGTATGATGATAACAATATACGAAGCGCTTTTTCTGTATATTTCTACAGCGATTGACGACGATCTAGCTTGGCGGATATGTTAACGAGCATAAAGAACTCGGGACACTTAAGGTACACAGAAATGGGAATAACTGCAATTATTGTTGACACATTTTATTTAAGTATTACTCCTTAACCCTCTCATCAAAACAATCACATCCATTGAAGTAGTTTCAGTCTCGCAACAATTGTTTGTATATCGAAAAACCATGTCATTATTATAAATTTATTCTATTTTCATAAAACTGGCCCATCCAGCCGTACGAGGCATTTGGCCCGAAATAGATTAGGGTATTAGGAAGGAGCAAAGCGGATTCACATACGCTAATTTAGCATCCATCTGGCTTTCTCGTATGCATTTTATATTGTAACAACAACAAATCACCATGTACATCAACCTTATTAACTGCATAATCGTAATTATCTCTCTGTACTTCAACCAATTGTACAAACCTATTCACATTTACGTATATATTCCCTCCCAAAATTATGTCCAATATCACCTGCTTGATAACAGTGTATCTACACCGAAACGTCGCTATCCTGCATAAGAGAAGATTCAAATCTATAACACTTGATCTCTTTATCGCAGGACCAAAAACTGCAACAAATTTGTTATCCAGGAGTGTTCTAATTTAGACCATTGAGGAGAAAAAACGAAGCCAATTTAGTTTTTAACTCAATAAAACATATTGTAGCCAAGCCTGCATCAACGTTAGGGATGGCCATTTGCGATACTTGGGACTTCGCTGTCATTTGGAACATTTATGCTATGTTGTGTCTGTAGTTATATGGTCGAAAACCGGACAAAAGACCCTCCTGTGATAACGTAGCTTATAATCATGTAGAATCAACCCTGATCGCCATGTTAACACATCAAGTTATACACTATATTCTGATTATCAAATATTAAATCATATTAAACTTTCTTAGTATCCTTTTCATGATTGTTTAGAGTGCAACTTTGTATTGGAACGTTTTTCTTGCTCGTAAGTGACTTAATGACTTTTTGGGAAGATGTTCCTTCTATGACTCCATTGACTGTTAGATCAGTCAACTACATTAATTTCCAAAACGTCAGATAACAACCAATCACAAGTAAATATGTATACAAGTGGATTCTTTTTTTAAATAAAAAGTTAAGCAAAATGCCATTCTTATATGATTAAGTCCGTCTTCACGCTCCAAAAATGGTATAATAAAGGGAGTTTTACATTTTTTTATTCAGGCTCTTCAAATAACGACATTGTATTTAGGTGTTAATTTCTAGCATGTCAATCGTGACTGTCAAGTTTGTTTTTACTTTTTACGAATTTGTTCAAAAATGAAAATAGAAAAACATGAACAGTTGATATATATATATATATATATATATATATATATATATATATACACATATATTATGTAAAAACATGCATAATGCTGACACACTCTAAACAGTCAACATCAATATATTCTTATCAGATAAATTTGATTTTTTACTAGTTTAGTAAGTATTTGGTAAGATAGACACCAATTATCAACACGGCAAAGGGCTGAATTTCTTATCATACAACAGTTGCTAAATTGCCGTTTTAAAATTAGTTGCTCAACAGAATGTTCGGCATTTAAGTATCAAATTCAGTAAATATGGATCTTAATTTGAAGTTAGAAAAATGTATCTTCTTAAACATGAACATGAATTTGTCGATGCATCTTTGATGAACATCAACAATAAAGCTAATTCTCTCTCCTGCCTTGTTTAGCTAATCAGATACAAAACGAATTTCTTAAATACATAAGTTGAAAGTACAAGAACTGTTTTCAAATTACGCCAATAACAACGGGGGTCATACTCAACATAATGTTACAAGTGAAAACCACCACTTTGTCTTGTTGACGTAATTTAAAGTCATAAGCAACTGCAGTGTTGGTTGATAAACAGCCGATAAATATTTTGCAGTAAAACGACACGAACCTCAATATTTTGGCTATAAAAGGAGCATTTGATAATAACAAAGCGACGGTACTTGAGAATAAATGCCGTCAGAATTCTATCTATATAATTAAGCTATTACTAGAAATTGCTAGTTCAATTTCAGATAAACATCAAAATAGACCTTTTATTTTCAAAGTTTTGTCGTCAGTAATGAGCGCGGGTTAAAGGCCAAAAATTGCAGTACTTCAACCTTTTCACTCCCTGTCCAGAATTTTACATGATTTTGTTTAACGGTGCGTCAACATAAGTTACCTTCATCACCTATGAAAGCAATGGTTTTGTGTTCATACAATGTATGAAGCCCGAGGGCAAAATATCACATCCTTATAAAACGTGTGCCTGATTTCCAGCAGTTCATCGATTTGGCTCTGGAAATACTGTAACGACCTTGACCTCGGGAACCTAGCGGTTATTTTAGGCCAGGCGTATGTTACACACCTAGAATTGCTCTTGGGGAATTAGCTTACGGGATCGTCACAACTCCTTAAATAAACCAGAGAGAAGCGTCAGTTAAAGCGAGTCTTTTAATATCTATATAAGAACATACACAAACATATGATAATATGAAATAATACATGATGATAAAAGAACATTTGACATACTAAATATGTATTGATTCAGTATAACTTCATGTTGCAACTGTATGTGAACTAGATATACCAAAGGTAATGTGTTCAAAATATACAGTAAAATATAATATATGTGTTTAGATATAATCACTTCGTGATTAGTATTTCTACAATCAAATATAATACCATTGGAAATATAAGATTGGAAACCTAATGAGTGATGAGTGAATGATATTTACAATTGTTATAACCTGTACGTGAACTAGATATACCAGAGGTAATGTGTTCAAAATATACAGTAAAATATAATATATGTGTTTAGCTATAATCACTTCGTGATTAGTATTTCTACAATCAAATATAATACCATTGGAAATATAAGATTGGAAACCTAATGAGTGATGAGTGAATGATATTTAGAATTGTTATAACCTGTACGTGAACTAGATATACCAAAGGTAATGTGTTCAAAATATACAGTAAAATATAATATATGTGTTTAGCTATAATCACTTCGTGGCTAGTCTTTCTACAATCAAATATAATACCATTGGAAATATAAGATTGGAAACCTAGGTAGTGATGTATAAGTGATATATAAATATATACAATGCTATAATTATGCTTGAACGATAATGTACCGAAGGTAATGAGTTCAACAGCATATTGTAAAGGAATTTATAGTACAAAGATATCTATTTCCGTAGTCAATCACTACAACATTGTCGTAACGTATAACATATTGAATTGAAATATAGAAATATCTTATAAGCGTTATTGCATGTTTGATGCAAATAGCCAATATATATACAACATATCAAAAGGTGTGAACCACATATAATGAAAGTAATGTATTCACTACACGATGTGTACTTCAAATATGATAACAATATACTAAATGAATCTACGCTAAACATTGGGCAACAGTGGCACGTGTATATACAGGTGAATGATAACATTGAATTGGTCTATACAACATAAATGATGCTCAATACGCATGAGTCCTATGCACTTGACATTCATTCGATAATGCAATGCAAAAACTGTATAAATGATCTTCGTTACAAATAAGTCACTTTGCTAAATATGGTCTCTAACATAATCTGAACCTATACAAGATAACTTATGCAAAGTAAAGAAATTAATAACAATAGCACATGCTAACCTAAATATTCAAAGAAACAATATGAATGAACGTAAGCTTACCTTAAATAAACCAGAGAGAAGCGTCAGTTAAAGCGAGTCTTTTAATATGACGGTTCAAAGTTTGAGGTACTATATATACCCGTTACCGTATCAGACATCGCAATTAATTATTGAGACTGACACTTCCCTGTCTATTGGCCAGTCCATTGAGTCCTTTGTAATTACTTTAATTGATATATGGTTAGCTCAGTGAAATCAGACTTTCATTGTTTAATTGGAACGCTTCAGGCACGCCGGCTGGCTAATTCCTAGCGGCACTTTATCAAAACAATAGGTGTTTGTATGCGCAATGAGATTATCTAAGAGTTACTTACTGACATAACCTGAGCGTATTATGAAGAAAATATTATTTACAAAATATACAAAATATATGCCTAAATAGAGATCTATGATAATACCATTATTCTGACACATGTGTCGTCAACATAGGCTGACATGTATACCCATCTAATACTTTTATTGATTTCAGGGCACGAAATTAGTACTAGGCCAATATCATATCAAGCAAAGTAGGTTCATATGCACCTCGATTTATCCAATCGAAATTATCGAAATAATAAATTACATTTGATACATTACTGAGCGTCATGCCTGCTCCTGTTTCTAATTCTCCATGATAATCTATCGGTATGAAATCATGTATTTATCGGTAAAATATGATATATTCAAAGGATAGTCTACCTAAAATCATTGTTTAATGTGGTTTTAACGTACGTTAACAGAAGACAATAATGTGATTCTGCAAACTTAAACTTTAACGGCCAACTTTCTGTGTAGTGCTATTGACAAATGATCAGTGACGAGTTTGAATGAACAGATATACTTTTTTTCTATTTTGAATGCGCAAATTGTGGTTATGACATTTTTGAAAACATCCAGGCCGTTTTTTCAGGCTAATACCAATAAGAATTTTCAATTTTAAATGTCTTAAAAAAAATAGTTTACCAAACTGCGTACAAAGAAAGAGCTGTCTCTTTGCTCTGACAATATGTACACATTCAGTAGCTGTATCAACGGATGTCAGGCATTTAATTAATTTCTCCTCCACATCATCTAATTTATAATGTTTATGAAGGACACAATCCGTTGATTCCATTTAACAATCAACAGTACAATAGTTCTATGCCATTCTTTGAAATAATTTTGCTTACATAGTGCCAAATTTCCGATATTTCTAATTTTCAAAAGCCTGTTGCGTCCAATTAATGTTATAATTTATTTAGACATTCTTAACAAAACATTGACCTCGGCTTTATCTAGTTATGTAAATACAACAATGACATTTGAATTATTTACTATAAACTGTCTTAGATATTAGAGTATTCGATATTATGTTTAAACATTAAACATTGTACAATGACATTCGATACCTTTTTTCTTTAACTCGTCTTCAATACAATGTGAAACTTTTCAATTTAATGACATTCGTTATTTTTCTCTTTTATATACTTTTCTTTTATTGCATTCAATATTCTAAATTATTTCAAAATACCACAGTATTCTGAATTCTTTTCTGTAAAACGTTTTAAAAAACTACATATTTTAGAAGGTTGCCAAAGAAATGGTGCTTTTTGTAACTTAGTCTAAATAATAAAATCTTACCAAATAATACACGTAGTTTCATACATTTAAGTAAACTTTCTAATTTCAATCTTTAACATGAAAATAATATATTTGTGTTCCCTCTTTTTAAATCAAATAACGAGAGATGATTCTTTTAAATTATCTTATTGTAGCCATAATTTTATTTATTGGTCAAAATGCATGCTAACATCTTAAAAAATGCATTTAGACGCATCGTTAACTGTTGCGGGGAAGTCTGCGGCCTCAGTCATGATAGAATCTACAAAGAAAGTTGAATAATTGCCAAACTATTCGTTTTCTTTGAAATTTGTAATAAATGATTGAATATTGACTATCCAAGCAAACTTATCCTTCAGTCTGTTTCCAAAGCTAGGGCTGACACTTTATGAAATTCGTAATTTTTTTAAGTATACAGTTTCGTACTGTTTTATTGCAGAAATACATTTCTACCTGGCACTGTAAGCCAAAAAAATGCTTACTGCAAAAAAGTAATTCATTTACATCCCTCAATGATTTTAAATCTGCTTCAAATACCAAAATACCAAATACTAATGCCAATTCAATAAGTGAATTTAAATCTCTTTTAACAAGATCTGAATCACTAAATAGTCATGATTTAAATTACGGTAGTAGATTTTGTCAGATTGTCCACACTCGCCTCAAGCTTGGCTGCAGTGATCTAAATGCGGATAAAGTCAAAATATATATATCGACTAACGCTGAATGCGCATGTGGATATCATGATGAATATATTATTCATTATCTTTTCATATGCAAACTTTATACAGATATAAGACATAAATCTTACTTTTACATAAACGGTCACAGCCTCCAAACAGTGTTATACGGATTACCATCAACTACCAGTAGTGAAAATGAAAAAATCTTGGAATCATTACACCAATATATTTGCAAGAGCAAGCGATTTGAAATGTAAAATGGATTTATTATCATAAAAAGCAACTGCAAGCGCTTTGTCACCTAATTTTGTACCCATACATATTAAGTCATGCTGAATTTTTCTTGTATTTTGTTCTATTTTATTTGTCTCGTTCTTGTGAACTTTGCTTATTACGTTTTGTACTGGTGAGGTATTCATAAAAGCAAAGACTTGCTTGTTTACCGAACCAGATTCTTATATGAATAAAAATATGTTTAAACCAAATACCAAAATTAAGAATATCTGTTTGATTTTGATACAAGGTCAATACGTTATAGAATTCTCCATGAGACATGTGTCCGAAAAGGCAGATTCCTGTTGTCATCAAGCAATTGACTTCTCTGTGTGGTAGAACTGTGGAACAAATGGATTTACATTGCAAATGGTTTAAACATATTTATTCATGTTAATGGTACATGAATTAGGACAAGCAAACAAGCCGGAGGCTTATTTAAATGCGTGTCCTCATCAGAATACAAAAATAACTTGCGAATGATAACATCATGGAGATAAGCATTGCAAATACTTCATCAATCAGTAATTTCTTCAGAATCGAAACAGAATTTTCGCTTGAGCAAGACCTACTACAATTTTGACTTTAATATAACAGATATAAAGAATCAGCATTTTCAATATATAAGTACAATCTATCTTAACATTTTAGTTCATTTTTATCGCACGTTTTCTGTTTGTTATTTTTCTCGTCATGAAAATGTTTCATTCATATTTTCTTTTTCCTATTATCTTCCTTGACACTCTAGGTTAGACAGTCCTTATCCGTTTCTTGGTAATTGTCCTTTTCTCAATTGCATTTCCCCTCTTTCAAATTGCTTAGATCTCATTCATATAATTCTTACCCTATTAAATTCCATTCCATGTTTATTCCATGTAAGACTGTATATTCACTTTCTCTTCTTTTACCATTGTCTGTCATTCACCTTCATATCTTTATATCACCCTTCCTTTCTCTTTTCAGTTCGACAATTTGTATCTTTTACTTTAATTTACTTATCGTTTCATTGTCTTTGTACTAGTGTCTCTCATATAAGTCGCTGCATGCTAACTCATTCTCTTTTGCCTATTGTATGTAAATCCATAAAGCATTATATATATATATATATATATATATATATATATATAATTAATTCGTATATTCATTGTCTCCACATTGTTTTTAGCAAGTCGTCATTGAATAGACTTGATTATCTTGTATTTCATTTAACAATTCCCGTGTATCAAGTTCATTTGATACTCATTTAGTAACTGTTTTGAGTAAATATCGTATATATATTACTTCCAATTTCCAAAGGCTATTTAATACTTGGAAACAATCAGAACGCAAAAAGTTTGCGAACCATTGAAAAGCAAGTGTGCCTGAGTTAATATTAATTTATTTTTGAATTTTTTTGGATTTCATCAACCTTTTCTAAACATGTAGAGGGTCGTCATTTAAGCTTCTCTTGTAAGTATTATGAGTACATTGTTTGGGTCTGATAACACCTCATTTATTATTCCTTTCTAATAATACTCCTCAATACTTGGGAGTTGAATCATTTTCATGCTGGGTAAAAAATTCAAATAGAATATCTTTTTAAAGCTACGTCTGAAATGCTACGGCGTTAATTTTATATTTTGTAATATAAAACGTCTTCAATGCCATGACATTCACAATGTTTTTTGTTAAAAGGATTATAAAATAACAACTATAGACTTTGTTTCCTTTATGAGTATGGAGGTGTTAAAGTACAAGACCCCAAAACACCACATAACAAATTCAATATTTCCAATACGAGTACTCTTCTACATAAAAAAACATCGCATGCGATTGAGGTAGTTTCTTTCTATCAAATAATATTCTTGTTGGTAAAGATTTGCATAGACTCGTCATCAAAGCATTGTTTTACTTGCAAAAAAACAAGACAACTCTTTATCGTTTCAATTAAAATGAATGGTCAAAATATCTTTGGTCGTTTGCACAAACGTCTTCAAAACACGAAACGCCCCCGGTGGTTCTTTAACACAGCTTTAATCACGCTCAATAATTGTAGCCTCCTTGATTAAGACGATCTGCCTCACTATTGAACAGGTGCCCACTGTATATAGTGCTTTCGTCAAACATCCGAGATTTAATGTATCCGGTTAATTGTGCCCTTACTCTACATTATCGTTTACTTCAAAGCGCTTCTGAAGATTGGCAGTATTTGTCGTTTTGAATGTTTTTATTAAGCAGGATGTTGTGATTAAAACAATTTCCGATTATTGTTAGGTTTCTGAAGGTTTTGTTGCGAAAGTGCACGATTAACACTTTGCTTGTTTACTTCAAAAAAACCTTTCCTGAGCAGAACAGTTTAAGCCAATCAGGTTTTGGCAGGACAAGGACAAGAAGGAATACCCTGGAAATTAATCCCAGATCAATAATCAGATCGAGCTTAGAGAGAAGAAGATGGGAGTACTGAAACGGGTCGTCTTGGTGTTCCTCATATTTGTTCTTCTCCAAGGTAAACTTTTAATGCTTTTAAAAATAAACCTTTCAGTCCGTTATCCTTTTAACATGTCAATTCTAAATATCTTTAGTTTTTTTAAGTCAGAAACAAGTTGTCTTAAAGGCCCGTTTTGACAGAGGTGGTATGACACCATGACAGTTTGCTATGATTCGCTACTGTTGTCATTATGTTTGTAGGGTCTACAGCTGCATGCCAAAAGTTTGTTCACATACCTGAATATAGTAGTGCAAATATAATGTAATTTGAGACGCCTTTAGAGTATCGTAGCGTTGCGAAAAAACCCCGAATAAAATTGAATTTTCAATACACATATGCAGTTCCATTCTTCGTTAAGTCAAAGGTTTATCGAACCCCACAGTTACCCATAACAGTTTTGGCAGGTCATTTAAGTGGCCTAGGGTCAAAATTTCGAAATCACTAATTCCCTCCCCCCCCCCCCCCCCTCCATAAAACCCTTTATAAGTTATCAACTTCTTTAAAAATGAGTCACGTTTGTTTCTTAGCACAAAGTCAATGCGATTAAGTTGGTTTTGGCAACATTTGATTCGACATTTTAAGAAATCGAAATTTCGAAAATGTGACCCCTTCTGTCTATATCAATATGCCAAAATTCGATTATTTGCACGAGTGACCAGACAATGCCAAAATAAGTTCAAGAATGGCTATTTCACACAGGGACAGGGAGTGATCCATTGTCAGTCTTGCTGAAGTTATTCCATTGAGGTTGAAGCAAAACCCAAATTACATGATATTTGCACTACGATTCAGTGGTAAGTGAACAATCTTTCGGTATGCAGCTGTATATGTGTTTAATGCTTACTTGTGTTTTACAGTGATTACAACAAAAATTATAAACACAAAGGGAAAGTGAAACAAAGTTTAGATCATTTGAAAAAAATAGGGCGAAACACGATTCCGAATTAAGAATCCATTGCACCGTTACGCAATCGTATGCCATCGTACATAGTTAACTGTAACAGTTTTTGGCAGGTCACGGAAGTGACCAGGGGTCAAAATTGCGAAAACAGTCATTTTTATTTTTCTCCATAAAATCTTTTATAAGTTATCAACAAATTATTTAAACACAAGTTATGTTTGTTCGTTTGCATTAGGCATTAGGATTTTGCTGATTTTTTTCTCAGAGAGTTGAAATTGAATATTTTAATCGAAATTTAAGGAAATCGGAAATTCGGAAATGTGACCCCTTCTGTCTTTTTGATTATGCCAAAATTAGAATTTCTGCACGAGAGACAAGACAATCTCACAATACGTTAAAGAATGGCTATATTACGCAATGACATTGAAAGATGCTTTGTCCGTTCTGCTGAAGTTATTTTACATTCAAACCAAACCGAAATTACATAACATTTGCACTAAGATACAGTAGTAAGTGGACAAACTTTTGATATGCAGCTGTACATAATTCAGATTTATTTGATATTTGATATTTTCATTTCATATCGAAAAATAAAAACGATGCTCTGAATATCTAATTTGATTAGATGAAATTTGAATAAGGTTTGGTATCACTTACAGGACCTTATCAGGTATATCAATGTTTATATGATATTAATGCATATTTACTTATAAAGGCAGTATTTGACATTATTTCTATATTGCCATTTAACTTTATCCAAACCCACTCCACAGGACTTTAAATTGCACCAGTCTCTATCATTGGCTTGTCTAAACCTTGCTGCCAATCAGACAAAATTCGTTTTTTGTGTGTAACGAAAAGTTGCAATTCTCATATGATTTCTTATCGGACTTTCGCCTCAGGCCAAGAACAGAAAAGTACGGGAAAAGCGGCAAGGCATATCTTAGCAAGTCATTGGGATAAGAATAGGCCATGCGTGGGAAGATTACCTTGTCAATGAGTGGTGATTATTAGATAAACTTGACAGCAATGTATAATCGCGTGAGTGCGAATGGGCAAAAGTAGCAAATCGCGAAAAAAGAGGGCGAAACGCTTTCGTTGTTCGGTTTGGAATTTGTTCACAACTTCCCTTCATCTATATTTCGCGATTTCCGGATTTTGTAACGGCCTTTTTTTCGTAATTTCACGGTTTCTTTGTGAATATTTCGCAAACCTTAGCTTTTACAGCGGTAACTTTAAAACAAAATTAAAAAGACACCTTTGGACCAGCATAATTTATTATATCCTTTGTTGTAGATGACCACCATTATCTATAATTTTAAATGTGATGATATGGCTGGTCTGCTAATGGCTAGGTTTTTCTGAATATACGACGATAGAGCGTGTAGAGAGTAAGGATTTCATTTTATGATAGAGTCTTGAACGGTTATTTCTTAGAACACAGTCGACCTGTAATTGCAACACAGTCCTCAAGCAATAATTTTACTGCAGTTTCAGCCACATCTTATCTGTACATCAACGAAACGAGAGACTACGCTGAAGGAAGACAACTATGTCAGAACTTCGGCCTTGACCTTGCAATGGTATCATCTGACGAGCAGCTTGAGGATCTTCATGCCATGTATCAGAACATATCGGGGTCAGCTTGTCAATCAATCTTCGTGGGAGTTTTGATGTTAATGTTTTTAACATTGTAAAACCCTGTACTTTGCTTTCAAACATAGAATGAAATAAGCCTTAAAGTTGTGTAACATATTGGCATATTTTTGTACGGAAGACACCGAAATAGCGTAATGAGCCTCTTGGTGCAAACACATGGTTAGATTTGTTATTTCCTTTTACTAGCATCCCCTACAGATTGAATGACATTTATCAATCATTCATTTGATAACCTGTATTATATTCCTATCACAAGAGCAACACACTCATTCTCAGATAAAAGGCAAATCCACCTGAATCACTGTCCCATTACTATCACATCGTTAATATTCTATTTTGATATGTTAATCCTTGCTTATCTTATGCCCCTTGATGGGATAAAGGAAATAAATATCACTTATAGGCAAGTTTATATAGTTTGTTTCACTAAAAAACGATTAATGAGTCACGAAAAATCACGAAAAGACATGTCCCTCTGCATGGTGTGTTGTTTGATACAAGGATAGTACTCTAATTTGGAATGATAGTCGAAATATTTCAGTGTTTTATGGTACATAACAACCATGTGTCATAAAATTCGTCAGTTCGTAAGACAATAGCCCAGTAAAAAATATTTGACATTCAAAGTTCACTTGTCCCGAAATTTCACATCAGATACGTTATGGATTTTCTTATACTTAAGAATCTACAGAATCAAACCAATGGTGCAAAGAAAATAACCTTAACAATTGTGTTAGATATGAGGAATCAATAACTTGTCCAAACATTGTTAACTGGAGACCAGAAAAAATGTGATACGATAAGTTCCAACAGAAATGCCAGTGGGCACGCTGATTTTCGTCAGATACGTTACGCACATTAATGGTTTAGGAACACAGGTAGTGCAAAGTTCATTCCATTCTGGCCTTTTCTAGCATAGAAAAACATGTTACTCATCTAGGAAGACCAATCTTAAACTTAAAAATGAATAATGCTTGACATCAGATTGAAAATTGTGAAATCATTGTCAGTTACGTTATCGTCAAATACGTTACACTATTTTAATAACATTCAGTAATGCATTGGCGATTAACAACATCTTGCATAGTCCGATTGCGGCGGGTTAGAAATTAGACTCTACCTATCAATTTGATCATCTACTTCCGAAATTCATCCAAGGGGACCATTGCACTGACTTTGATGTTCGGAAAAAAACACTCAAAATTGGTAAGTAGGAAGTGTCATCTGACAGATTCTTTCTCATCTTAATTTCTATCTGTATTATGTCAAATTATATGTATGATATACATTGATTTCTAAATGACAAAATGGAGTATATTTGGTCACCAATTTTGACCACACTAGACGATTTATAAGCATAACGTATTTGATGAATGCGTAACGTAATTGAGAAAGCTATAAAGTTAGCTGAATAGAATTCTGAAGCAGTTATCCTATTTTCAAATATTTATTTTATGTTGATTTGCTTCAGATTACATGGTAAGACGTAAATTATTTTGACAGAAACATTGTTAAACTTGAATGATCACATAACGTATTTGATGATTACGTCACGTATTTGATGAATACGTCACGTAATTGATGAATACGTCACGTAATTGATGAAACTTTTGTGTGGCTTATTTAATTGTTTTAGTTTCTTCTTCGAATTCTTTAACTTGAACTACAAGTACTTTCAGCTGAAATTAAGGCATTTGCCTGACTTTCTTCCAGAAAATGGACAAGCTCCTGAACCTGCCCTTGGACAAGTTCCTGAACCTGCCGTCGGACAAGCTCCTGAAGCTGATGCTGGACAAGCTCCTGGACCTGCTCTTTTGCCATTTCCTGTGCCATGCATACCAGTTGTTGAAGTTATCTGACTTCCATGTATGATGGAACATTGCATGTTGGAAGAGTTCCTGAGGTTGACATAGGAGACTAACCAACTAACAACTTTGGTTATCAATAGTTCACATCATTTACGTTACGTTTTGACCAGTAAAGAGTTTCATTGTTTTAGGTTTGTGTTTCTTATAAACCCAGAAATATTATGAGTGTTCATAGATAATGCCTTTGGCATTAAGATAACATTGTTGGTTTTTCAATAAAAGGATTTGCAGCAATAATATGGTTTTTGTAGTTATTGTTTTAAAACGTTTTACAAATGTGTTTTGAAATATAGCTTTGTAATGGCGCACAGGTCTCAATGATAAGATATTTTCGTACAAAATTTACATCCTATCCATAGATCAAACTGTTCTTCTGACAAAAGACCAATTCAAAATTAATAGTAACTAAAAATATATGTTTATTTTGCAATGAAACAGGTCCGCTGCACGTAACGTATCTGACTTGGTTGATTTATACCCTTTGTATTGATGACACAAGTGATCAATTATCAAGTACGATTTGGGTCCCCCAAGGATAGATTTGGTAACTACAGATGATGTAGTTTTTAAAATTTAACAGATCCTGACATATCTGCAAACTTTATTTTTTGACAATTACATTTGGAAATTTGCCCTTTTGCTGAGAATGAGTGAACAGTGGCATGGTTGGGTCTCCACTACAACGGATCGGTATTCCTGTGGCCCGACGGGAGCGAGGTTCTCTTCGACGCCTGGAATGATGTCGCTGACGATGAACCGGACTATGTTGAAACCACCCAGTGCGCGGTTGTCAAGCAGTCTATCATGCTCTGGCACACACGCCGGTGCACGAACAAATACCCGGTCCTATGTGGTCCTTACCAGCAGAAAGGTAAGGAAACACTAAGGAGGCTAAGACTGTAATAATTTTAGAACTTCATGCCGTTAAAGTCAGTGTGGCACTTTGGTGAGATATTCATTAAAATTTTTCTCATCAAATAATACAGTGTGCGAAATATGATTTTTCCATAGGCGCAGAATAAGTTGTTACACATCAGCCGAAGATATCATGCTGCCGCTTAAGTGTGATGACCTAGCTCTTAATCATTCGAGGTTGGGAAGTAGATTCGTGTAGTTTAACCGTACTTCAGATCTCCTTTCATGGATTAAAATCAATTGTCTTGTACATGATAATTTATTATCATTATTTTTGTGAGACCCTTAACTTTACTAAGAAAATTTCATACAGTGCCGTTAAAGTCAATAGATAAAAAAGTGTATCATTTGGAATCATACTATCTTTAAAGTCAAATTCTTCTACTATTCCCGATTGTCATTAGAGTACCTTGCAGGATTCGACTTAGTGTCAATGTTACGTAATTATAGCCAATAAACATTTTATCAACTCGAGCGTCAAGTCTTGACGATAAGGTCTAACCTTTTTGAGAAGGAGGTGAAGCATCCATTTCGGCACAAATAGCAAGCAGGCGTTTCATGTGTGTTGAAGGAATTGCTCAGCGGAAATTGCCAGGATTTGGACAGCGTTTCCGATAAATCATATAATATGAAAGACTGTTCGGTTTCAGTAATTCAATATTGAAAAATTAATCGATATTTTTGCTACCTTAGTATTTCAAATATTGTGTAAATGTACTAAAGACTTTCAGTTGAATTCACTGCTCCAATCCATTTGCCCAAGTTTCGAACAGTACCAGAATTTATCTCTTATATCACCAAGTGAAGAGACTATGCACAAGTGAATGGTATTTTTTCTCAAACGAAGTAATTATGAGTGATTTTTTCGTTACTTTGCTATCTTATTTGAATACTAAGCAACTGCCGCATGCAATGTTAGAATACATGAAATCAAATCCCTGAATTGTGACCTAACTTTCCTCTATTTAAAGAAATATTTCCACAGTGTCTGTCATAAAATATGAAATTTCTTAACAGCGATACTTTTTCTTTTTCAGACGTCTCTACTGAATTTCAGGATGCAACATTTTCATTATGGCGGAAGAACCAAGTTTTGGATGTTGACCCCACTGTGTCGTCACCGGAAAAAAGCATTGGAGCCTGCGCAAAGGAATGCTTGGACTTTGGGAACTGCGTATTCTTTTCCCTGCACGGTGAAGTGTGCAATATCTACAATAACATCACCGCAATATCTACTAACTGGACAAGCGAAAACGAACGGATATGGAAGATGAAATTTGTTGAAATACAAGGATGAACCAGTAATTGTCATTCTATAAAGACACAGACAAACTCCACAAAGAACAACATTTCAACATTAAGATATTTTCATGTTCTCTCCTCCGGTCTTGTGACATTGTAAGGATCTGCACTTACAGAACACTGCTATTGTAATGTTTTTTTCAATCCACTTGTGAATCAATAACGTGTATTTAAAAAAATAAAGCCAGTTTTAGTTGCAGTAATATATCTTACCCTTTTTGCATAAAACATTTAATACGAATAATGATTCTGTTGCCCTAGGGAGAATTCACCCGGCAGCGTTTGTCTGGGTAGCTTAGCAATATCTATTTATATTTTGAAGAATTGTCTGAGGTGAAAGTATGTGTTAGAAATTATATAGTATTGCAAACTAGGTACTCTAGGAGCGACCGTGTGCTATCGTTATGAACAAAGCAAATCTGAAAATGTTGTTATGTGACAAGTCCATCATTCTGCTACATCAGCATATTTAGGCAGTTGGCTCTCCAAATAACCATGCAATGAAATAACCCCTGTCAAGCAACAGCGGTTGTACCATTATTGTAGTAAGATGATCGGTACAAAAGGCCACTTTTATCCTGACTGGAAATTAAAATGCATCAATTGTATGAATATTTTTCTGGTTGAAAACGCTTTCATTCAAGACATCTGACAACTTCTAAAGAAATTTATTATCAGAGTAAACCTTTTTCTGTATATTGTTTGATACAATCAACAAAAGATTTGATGAAATCAGTTTGCGAGTAAAGAGCAAAAATGTAAACATACCCATGATTCGTTATAATTATTTTAAACGCAAAAGTGCACGCCAATATTTCGTAAACACAACGAAGCACATATACTGCATATCTCTCGATATTACTCACTATCCTCGCTCAGGTAATCTACCTCGTAAGTTATTTAACAAATATTTACGTATTCAGGTAGTAAAGTGGATTTTAAAGGCCGGAAGTATTTAATGTTACGTTACATTAAATCCGCATGAACTACGATATCGGAAACATTAAGATTTTGCTCATAACAAGAAAAGCGGAAACGGCAGCCGCTATGGTCAATCCAATAACAAAGCTAAGTAATAGATACATGATGACACAAGGGGTGTATACGAAATATCAGCGAGCTATCATCTCACGAGGGGGCGGAGCCCCCGAGTGAGTGATAGCAAGCTGATATTTCGTATACACCCACTTGTGTCAATCATGTATCTGTTTTATCCAATGGGTAACTTTTTGCTCGATGGGACCTTTCACCTGACGTCATTTCTCTAAGTGATTATCGACTATTGAATCAGTCGGAAGAAGTAGCCCAAAGAATGCTGACCCTAAATGTCTTTCCTGGCGCCAAATTTGAACTGATAAATAATTGCGATGGTTAGGTATGTATCTTAGTATTACGAAATTAATATATTTCTGTCTTTTACCGTTTTGTTGTTCATAGAGTGAGTGAGGTGTTATTTAACGCGCTTGAGCAGTCCGCCATTCGCTGCGTATTTAATAAAGATATCTTAATTTTATAACCAGTGTCATTGTTTACATTAAGTGAAATTTTGTTTGCCGTTTTGTCATCAGTGGTCTTATCCTCTTTTATGTGTCAAAGGGTAAATCTATAGATGGACGAAGAGTGTGAATTACTTGAATACTCAGATTTATTTCACAAATCAATTGGTAGTTTTCCGGGACGCAAATAAATTCCCATTATCAGTGATGACTTAAACCTGTTTCTTGCGTTTCGCGATTAGCTCGATGTTTGTTGTTTCAAATAAATGAGCAAAAGTGAATTGTGTCTGGTAATGTTTTTGTTTTGATGCCTGCCGTCACCGACTTCCTTTCCTTTGATCTCTGGCTACATTCCTAAATGTGCAACAATGTTGAAATAGATCAAGGTCGTCGGCCAGATGTGCCTAGCTCCTCCCTATAGCTGCCCTTTTCCTTCACGATTGCCGAATCAGAACGTCGGGAATAAGTGTTGGTGATAAATACATTACGTTATAATTATAGGTTTAGTTTTATTGATACATGATTTATCATTGCGAAAAGATCAAAAGGAAATAAGCCGCCCATTGGATAATACTGTGTTATTAAATCGGTTAATTTACAACATTGCTTTCATAAAACATATTTCATGATTTGTTCTCAGTTCAGAGTTTAGGTAAATTCAATACCTGCACACAATACAAGTTCAGCCGTTTCCAAGTGTTAATAATTCATCCGTTTTGTGCACAGCTAACCATAGATTTTTATATGTCCAAGCTGACAGTGCTTTCATTGTTGATTGCAGGTAAATTGTAAAGAATGTTTAGTATTTTAGTATTTCATTGCAACGATAGAAAGTTTAAGTGAATGCATAAGTCCTCGTAAACCGTGAAATAGCCAATTTAAACCGTAAAAGCGTGCACTAGTGCCTTTAATTATTAAGATTAGAAATGATTACCATAATTTCAGTAAGACAATTTGCATAAAAAACAAAATGCAATATATGAAATACGATTTTCAGGCAAATTATCCACTCTTTCGTTCAATAGTTCTAGTACATAACTCTAAATCATGGAAATACTCGACTGGGATACAGAATTGAATATTAAAAATTTGGTAAATGAGTGTCCAGCACTATTGTTTGGAATGTAATCTTTTTCGACCACCGTGGACTACAAGTAGGTATTGATATTTATAATCGATATTGATAAAGAAATCCTCTTCGTCCATACTATACTGAAAGGCAAAAGAAACGTCGCAGCTTTTAAATTAGTTCAAGGTTATGAATGAAGTGTCAGTGACATGTTTATTTCAAGTAATACTTTTAAAACAACATTAGAAGATCATAATTTGAAGATTTGAAAATAACAACATAAGCGTGCAACGTTTTGGGTGTACTGTAAAAAGTTTCAGTTTCACTGAACAGGGACCAACTCGACCAAACGCAGCATTGAAAACGCACTGCACGTGCATATGGTTTGTGTTCTGGGTACAAATAACCGACTCAACACTTCTATCGAACTTATATGCCATAAGCGGCAATGTTAGCAAAAGAAGCAATTAGCTTTCCTGCTTGTCTGCTGATTCTTGCAACTTGTCATTCATCAGTTAGTCTGTTTGATTCTTACGACCTTGGGTCGACGGTAACAATAACTCAATCCAGCTTATCAGTTAATTGCTTCTCTGAGAGCCATGGGGGTGAAAAAACACATTTAACCCCAATTGTATATATTTCAAACCAAACGTTTCGCATTGATAAAAAATTAAGTTCCTTATTGATGTACCACTGTTTATGCTATCCAGGCATGTTTATATTATCATTTTGCCCTGGAAATACCAGTGGTTAAAGTTGTGTTTTAGGTACAGCCGCTTTAAAGGTACACGTACGATGTGTTTTACACAGTGAATTTCCATGTGTTCTTCACGATACTGGAAAAATGAACATCTGTTTGTAGGAGATACTGTGAAACAGAATAAAAATGAATAGTTTCCGCCCTGAACATCAAGAAAGTCTACACTATTTATGAAGAATATATATCATGGATTACTTTTCAAGGTCTTAACACAGTGGAAATTGCAGTATGGTAGGTCAAATTATCCTTTTTTGTTATGAAAATGATCTTTAAAATGATCTTTAAGACATCAGTCAGAAAAATACTGTGATGTTTAAAAAAATACTTAAACAAATTAATTCTAATGTAATTAATAATTGTAAATTGGAAAAATTAGTAGTTTTCTGTCAGTAAGTAGTTGTGGAATGCCATGAAGGAATTAAATAATAACAAAGTTTATTATCAATACTCAGTCTCCAGATTTATACGATCTCATCTTAACCCTCTTGTCAGTTATGTTGTACAATCAAATGATGTTTACACAAACATATTTATCAAATCCGAGTTATGAATTGCAAGCGCAATGCGATCCCTCATCTTTTAAAGTGAAAAGACCAGCGATCGACAGACTACTGAATAGTCAGGAGCATCCTTAACAATCACGTTGCACATTGTATTTCTGTCGCGTTGCATCCCTCCTTGGTAGTGAACTTGATCACAGTGCGTTGTTCATGTTTGAGAGAATCCATGATTAAGGAGACCACTTGGTCAGTGCGGCTATCATATCTAAATAACTTTTGTGTTCAGAAATCGTTTTGACATATGTAAATATTGTATTTGTACTAAGGTAACACCTGCTACAAGCGAAACTGTTTATATAAACTCCCAGCTTGCAAAACGTATTGAACCCCACTTGTACATTTTGTTTTGATATAAATAAAGACGATCGTAAAACTTCACGACCTCTTTGCATAAATGCAGTTATTTTTACACTGAAATATTGGCAGAGAGTTTGTATGTCAATAAAAGGTAATTAAATTTCAACCTAGGGTAATTTTTTGGCTGGCCCTTCTCGAGTGTTTTTAGACCGCCCCAATTTTACTCAGTATGAATTCACTTCAGTTCCTTTTATACTCTAATATTTGCAGGGAGCTTGTATGTCAATTAAGGTAATTTTACTCTGGAATGTTTTGGGACTGGCTCTTCGTGATTGTCGACTGTTTTGAGACTAGCCCCACTAACCATAGAGTGTTTTTAGGCTGCCTCCATATGACACAAGAGTGTTTTGAGGCTATCCCCAAATGACTCTATAATGTTTTTGGGCTAGCTATAACCCTAGATTATTGGATTTATATATTCGGAAGACTTGATTCATCCACAGTTGGTTTAAAGTAGTAGTGAGCATGTAAAACATGTGAAAAATAATTGTGATACTTTGATTTCACAGATTGATTTAGTTTGAGGCTGAACAGTCATTTGATTTGATTTTTTCGAGCTAATAAAACTTTTAAGTCAAATGGGGATAGCCCAAATTAATCTGGAGTCATTGAGGCGGTAGAGTCATTTGAGACTGTTCCAACGGCACAAATGGCATAATCATTCACTAATGTTACAGATATCGGATCGTCCATAATTTTGAAGAACAAACAAAATCAGTAATTAGAAGCATGCCGTATGCCGTCACTATTAAAAGTACACACTAAACTAAATTGAATTGAAGAAGATAATCAAGTAATCTCTACCATTTGGCCTGATGACACAAAGAATTGATGACATATATGTAACTCTGAGATATATTCTAAGTGATTAGTGGTTGTTGTTGTACTTTTACATTAAACCCAGAAGAAAGTTATGGGCGATCTCTCGCAATAAAAAACGCCAAGTAGGTAGTTCGGAACTCTAATGCGCATATCCTACTGTCAGAGAAAACTTGATCTTGATGACGTCATCTAATGATATGCAATACTCTCCCACACGTGCATATGCTTCCTTGTGCGCTGGTCGAATATTCGTCGTATGCATTTAGGGTGAATACTGTAAATCATCTAAATAAATATCAAAAGTGTTGAAATCCACCCATCCCGCATCTGTTGGTTCTGAACATAGCGATCACACAATTTTACGTGGCACATTGGATTTGAGGGGCAGGGCAACTTTAGGGGGATATATTTTAGAAAATGTTGTATCACACGATCATGATGTGTCCTATTAAGAGCAACAAAAACTAGCGGCAGCATTAATAATGTTGTGTTTTTTCTTTGAAGAAATATCATAGGATAGGGACCAACAATTTTTTAACAATGCACAGCGAGTCAGTTGATCAATAAAAGTCCGGGAGTCGTCGTAAAATATCTCATTTCATTTATATAAGTTTATATATGATGGCCAAATTAGTATCCAATGTTAAATAGTCTTTAGTACTGTGCGCTAAAAAGTTGTTCTGTGGTTTCCTTCTGCGACGTCTTTGCAATCTTAAGAGCACTTATATGTGTATGTGTAATGGTACCAAAGATAAGCTCAAAAATACTCATAAAACAGATAGACTTTTTCTTTGTCCAGATTTGTGCAGAAAGAAATAAAAAATGGAGAGTTGTGTTGTTTTAGCTACGTTATTGATATGCCGATACCACTATTGTTATTGGGCATGGTTGACTAAGATATTGTTTTTTCATATTGAAGAAAGATATTAGAAATTGACACTTGTGCTTGAGTTATTTGCATATGAACCCTAATTGAATCAAAAGAACAGCTTTTTATCGTATGCATGATAAATTGCTTAAATATTTTGTTAAAAGTGGTTATTTTACAAATGCTTCGCGTTACAACTGTTTGATGTTAAAACAGTTTAACACTTTAAAATGACTGGTCCCTTTCATATTCAGGGGAGGTAAGTCCCTTCGTGTCCGACACACATATTTGAATATGCAGATAAGGGTCAACTAACATAGAGGTGGGGCTAAGCTCTTGTCCGAAGATCAAAACAACAGCTAACAGTAAAGGCGTTTTCGGGCAATAAAGTCCGTTTACCCTACGAATTTTTGGGGAAAACAGTTAGCTGTCTTCTGATGAGTTGGTTTTTTTTATCAGGAAAGAGTAAATGAATTAGGTTTCTATGGTTTTCTGTTTTCGATCCGAACTGCCTACACCAAGAAGGGGAGAAGGAGGTTATTAGAAGTTTGGAGGTAATGGAGGCAAACGAATTGAACCACTGATTGTCCCGATTTGTTTTCGAGGTACTGAAAGTGGATGGTACAGAATACCCAGTGCTTGTTGTAGCGGTTGTTTGGGCCTTTATATTCTTAATACTTTTACATTAAACCCCGAGGAAAGTTATGGTCATGGTTCTGACAAGATGCTTTTGAGAATAACTGACTATAGTTATCTGCATGTGTTGAGGTAGGTTTTTAGGAAGTCTTTTTTTCATAAATTTGCTTTGGTGACATTTTAGGGGAGACACTGAACGTCAACGCTGGCTTGGTATCTTATTTGGAATTTTCGGATTTTGCCTCCCTCTTTTGCCTTGAATTATTATACGATAATTTCCAAATGCCAGTTGAAAAAAATTAAAATGTAAAAACTTCCAAATAACTAACCTATTTTATACATAACTAGCATAACCAATATAACCTGCCTCAAATGCTGCAAATATCTGAGCGCAATTGTACAGGTCAAAATGTCAATACGTCAATACTCTGCCTTTGAAGAGACAATAAACTAAACATTTTATGCATTCAATTAAAAAAGAATTTAGTTTACAAAGGACATACATGTGAACATTTTGGTGTGGTACGCTGCAATGCTGTTCATCTTCGAAGATCGGTCATTTATAGAACTAGAACTGACAAGAGTTATGTTCATCGAAAAAAATATGTAAACGAAATCGCAAATCTCCGGAAGAGCGTGATTGATTAATATTCAAACCAATCTTTTTTTTCATCATCCAGAAACTAATTCAGGCATGATCACCAAGAGGTCTTCTTCTGCTTTATAGTGATGGTCCTTCGTCACCTTTGGAATTATATATTAAAAAGTAGTATTGGCTTTTGTTTTACAATTGCATTACAAAGATTGGGCGCTACCAGCCAGTTCCAGTTGACTCAGTTTTACCCAGATACCCATTTTGAGAAAAGTTCAAGAACTTTAAATATCAAAACCCTATTGTCTGAGCCAACCCACATAATCTTACATAGAAGTAATAAAGCAAAAAAACCAAACAACTGCAAACAAAGCCCTTTGTATGCTTCCTGCTCCCACTTCTATTAACTCCATCTGCCAAATATCTAAAAATCTCCAAACATATTTATGTTATAAACATTGGGTGGGAAATAAGCCTTTTAGAGAAAATGTGATAAAATTTGGCTAAGAGTTCTAGTTTAACCTCATATCCAGAGCACAAACCAGGAAATTCATGTTGATCAATCGACAGAACACAATGTGATGTACATTTGATGAAACTTTTGTCTCTTTACGCTAGTTTAACCTCATATCGAGAGCACAAACCAGGAAATTCATGTTGATCAATCGACAGAACACAATGTGATCTACATTTGATGAAACTTTTGTCTCTCAAAGCGATTTTGGTCAAAATCGGCTATTTGTACCTGTTTAAGCTCGAATCTGGAGCCCAAACCAAGAATCGGACAGGAAATTGGTATTGCTCAATCGATAGAACACAATGTGATGTACATTTGATGAAAGTTTGGTTCAGAAATATGCATTTTTAAGAAAGTTATCGCGCCAGGTGCAACAATGTGTAGATTTTCGACTTAGTCTTTTTACGCGATTTTGGTCAAAATCGGCTATTTGTACCTGTTTAAGCTCGAATCTGGAGGCCAAACCAAGAATCGGACAGGAAATTGGTATTGCTCAATCGATAGAACACAATGTGATGTACATTTGATGAAAGTTTGGTTCAGAAATATGCATTTTTAAGAAAGTTATCGCGCCAGGTCCAACAATGTGTAGATTTTCGACTTAGTCTTTTTACGCGATTTTGGTCAAAATCGGCTATTTGTACCTGTTTAAGCTCGAATCTGGAGCCCAAACCAAAAATCAGACAGGAAAGTGGTATTGCTCAATCGATAGAACACAATGTGATGTACATTTGATGAAAGTTTGGTTCAGAAATATGCATTTCTAAGAAAGTTATCGCGCCAGGTGCACCAATGTGTAGATTTTCGACTTAGTCTTTTTACGTGATTTTGGTCAAAATCGGCTATTTGTACCTGTTTAAGCTCGAATTTGGAGCCCAAACCAAGAATCGGACAGCAAAATTGGTATTGCTCAATCGATAGAACACAATGTGATGTACATTTGATGAAAGTGTGGTTCAGAAATATGCATATTTAAGAAAGTTATCGCGCCAGGTGCAACAATGTGTATATTTTCGACTTAGTCTTTTTACGCGATTTTGGTCAAAATCGGCTAATTGTACCTGTTTAAGCTCGAATCTGGAGGCCAAACCAAGAATCGGACAGGAAATTGGTATTGCTCAATCGATAGAACACAATGTGATGTACATTTGATGAAAGTTTGGTTCAGAAATATGCATTTTTAAGAAAGTTATCGCGCCAGGTCCAACAATGTGTAGATTTTCGACTTAGTCTTTTTACGCGATTTTGGTCAAAATCGGCTATTTGTACCTGTTTAAGCTCGAATCTGGAGCCCAAACAAAAAATCAGACAGGAAATTGGTATTGCTCAATCGATAGAACACAATGTGATGTACATTTGATGAAAGTTTGGTTCAGAAATATGCATTTTTAAGAAAGTTATCGCGCCAGGTGCACCAATGTGTAGATTTTCGACTTAGTCTTTTTACGTGATTTTGGTCAAAATCGGCTAATTGTACCTGTTTAAGCTCAAATTTGGAGCCCAAACCAAGAATCGGACAGGAAATTGGTATTGCTCAATCGATAGAACACAATGTGATGTACATTTGAGGAAAGTTTGGTTCAGAAATATGCATTTTTAAGAAAGTTATCGCGCCAGGTGCAATAATGTGTAGATTTTCGACTTAGTCTTTATACGCGATTTTGGTCAAAATCGGCTATTTGTACCTGTTTAAGCTCGAATCTGGAGGCCAAACCAAGAATCGGACAGGAAATTGGTATTGCTCAATCGATAGAACACAATGTGATGTACATTTGATGAAAGTTTGGTTCAGAAATATGCATTTTTAAGAAAGTTATCGCGCCAGGTCCAACAATGTGTAGATTTTCGACTTAGTCTTTTTACGCGATTTTGGTCAAAATCGGCTATTTGTACCTGTTTAAGCTCGAATCTGGAGCCCAAACCAAAAATCAGACAGGAAAGTGGTATTGCTCAATCGATAGAACACAATGTGATGTACATTTGATGAAAGTTTGGTTCAGAAATATGCATTTTTAAGAAAGTTATCGCGCCAGGTGCACCAATGTGTAGATTTTTGACTTAGTCTTTTTACGTGATTTTGGTCAAAATCGGCTATTTGTACCTGTTTAAGCTCGAATTTGGAGCCCAAACCAAGAATCGGACAGGAAATTGGTATTGCTCAATCGATAGAACACAATGTGATGTACATTTGAGGAAAGTTTGGTTCAGAAATATGCATATTTAAGAAAGTTATCGCGCCAGGTGCAACAATGTGTAGATTTTTGACTTAGTCTTTTTACGCGATTTTGGTCAAAATCGGCTATTTGTACCTGTTTAAGCTCGAATCTGGAGCCCAAACCAAGAATCGGACAGGAAATTTGTATTGCTCAATCGATAGAACACAATGTGATGTACATTTGATGAAAGTTTGGTTCAGAAATATGCATTTTTAAGAAAGTTATCGCGCCAGGTCCAACAATGTGTAGATTTTCGACTTAGTCTTTTTACGCGATTTTGGTCAAAATCGGCTATTTGTACCTGTTTAAGCTCGAATCTGGAGCCCAAACAAAAAATCAGACAGGAAATTGGTATTGCTCAATCGATAGAACACAATGTGATGTACATTTGATGAAAGTTTGGTTCAGAAATATGCATTTTTAAGAAAGTTATCGCGCCAGGTGCACCAATGTGTAGATTTTCGACTTAGTCTTTTTACGTGATTTTGGTCAAAATCGGCTAATTGTACCTGTTTAAGCTCAAATTTGGAGCCCAAACCAAGAATCGGACAGGAAATTGGTATTGCTCAATCGATAGAACACAATGTGATGTACATTTGAGGAAAGTTTGGTTCAGAAATATGCATTTTTAAGAAAGTTATCGCGCCAGGTGCAATAATGTGTAGATTTTCGACTTAGTCTTTTTACGCGATTTTGGTCAAAATCGGCTATTTGTACCTGTTTAAGCTCGAATTTGGAGCCCAAACCAAGAATCGGACAGGAAATTGGTATTGCTCAATCGATAGAACACAATGTGATGTACATTTGAGGAAAGTTTGGTTCAGAAATATGCATATTTAAGAAAGTTATCGCGCCAGGTGCAACAATGTGTAGATTTTTGACTTAGTCTTTTTACGTGATTTTGGTCAAAATCGGCTATTTGTACCTGTTTAAGCTCGAATTTGGAGCCCAAACCAAGAATCGGACAGGAAATTGGTATTGCTCAATCGATAGAACACAATGTGATGTACATTTGATGAAAGTGTGGTTCAGAAATATGCATATTTAAGAAAGTTATCGCGCCAGGTGCAACAATGTGTAGATTTTCGACTTAGTCTTTTTACGCGATTTTGGTCAAAATCGGCTATTTGTACCTGTTTAAGCTCGAATCTGGAGCCCAAACCAAAAATCAGACAGGAAAGTGGTATTGCTCAATCGATAGAACACAATGTGATGTACATTTGATGAAAGTTTGGTTCAGAAATATGCATTTTTAAGAAAGTTATCGCGCCAGGTGCACCAATGTGTAGATTTTTGACTTAGTCTTTTTACGTGATTTTGGTCAAAATCGGCTATTTGTACCTGTTTAAGCTCGAATTTGGAGCCCAAACCAAGAATCGAACAGGAAATTGGTATTGCTCAATCGATAGAACACAATGTGATGTACATTTGAGGAAAGTTTGGTTCAGAAATATGCATATTTAAGAAAGTTATCGCGCCAGGTGCAACAATGTGTAGATTTTTGACTTAGTCTTTTTACGCGATTTTGGTCAAAATCGGCTATTTGTACCTGTTTAAGCTCGAATCTGGAGCCCAAACCAAGAATCGGACAGGAAATTTGTATTGCTCAATCGATAGAACACAATGTGATGTACATTTGATGAAAGTTTGGTTCAGAAATATGCATTTTTAAGAAAGTTATCGCGCCAGGTCCAACAATGTGTAGATTTTCGACTTAGTCTTTTTACGCGATTTTGGTCAAAATCGGCTATTTGTACCTGTTTAAGCTCGAATCTGGAGCCCAAACAAAAAATCAGACAGGAAATTGGTATTGCTCAATCGATAGAACACAATGTGATGTACATTTGATGAAAGTTTGGTTCAGAAATATGCATTTTTAAGAAAGTTATCGCGCCAGGTGCACCAATGTGTAGATTTTCGACTTAGTCTTTTTACGTGATTTTGGTCAAAATCGGCTAATTGTACCTGTTTAAGCTCAAATTTGGAGCCAAAACCAAGAATCGGACAGGAAATTGGTATTGCTCAATCGATAGAACACAATGTGATGTACATTTGAGGAAAGTTTGGTTCAGAAATATGCATTTTTAAGAAAGTTATCGCGCCAGGTGCAATAATGTGTAGATTTTCGACTTAGTCTTTTTACGCGATTTTGGTCAAAATCGGCTATTTGTACCTGTTTAAGCTCGAATTTGGAGCCCAAACCAAGAATCGGACAGGAAATTGGTATTGCTCAATCGATAGAACACAATGTGATGTACATTTGAGGAAAGTTTGGTTCAGAAATATGCATATTTAAGAAAGTTATCGCGCCAGGTGCAACAATGTGTAGATTTTTGACTTAGTCTTTTTACGTGATTTTGGTCAAAATCGGCTATTTGTACCTGTTTAAGCTCGAATTTGGAGCCCAAACCAAGAATCGGACAGGAAATTGGTATTGCTCAATCGATAGAACACAATGTGATGTACATTTGATGAAAGTGTGGTTCAGAAATATGCATATTTAAGAAAGTTATCGCGCCAGGTGCAACAATGTGTAGATTTTCGACTTAGTCTTTTTACGCGATTTTGGTCAAAATCGGCTATTTGTACCTGTTTAAGCTCGAATCTGGAGGCCAAACCAAGAATCGGACAGGAAATTGGTATTGCTCAATCGATAGAACACAATGTGATGTACATTTGATGAAAGTTTGGTTCAGAAATATGCATTTTTAAGAAAGTTATCGCGCCAGGTCCAACAATGTGTAGATTTTCGACTTAGTCTTTTTACGCGATTTTGGTCAAAATCGGCTATTTGTACCTGTTTAAGCTCGAATCTGGAGCCCAAACCAAGAATCGGACAGGAAATTGGTATTGCTCAATCGATAGAACACAATGTGATGTACATTTGAGGAAAGTTTGGTTCAAAAATATGCATATTTAAGAAAGTTATCGCGCCAGGTGCAACAATGTGTAGATTTTTGACTTAGTCTTTTTACGCGATTTTGGTCAAAATCGGCTATTTGTACCTGTTTAAGCTCGAATTTGGAGCCCAAACCAAGAATTGGACAGGAAATTGGCATTGCTCAATCGATAGAACACAATGTGATGTACATTTGATGAAAGTTTGGTTCAGAAATATGCATTTTTAAGAAAGTTATCGCGCCAGGTGCAATAATGAGTAGATTTTCGACTTAGTCTTTTTACGCGATTTTTGTCAAAATCGGCTATTTGTACCTGTTTAAGCTCGAATCTGGAGCCCAAACCAAGAATCGGACAGGAAATTGGTATTGCTCAATCGATAGAACACAATGTGATGTACATTTGATGAAAGTTTGGTTCAGAAATATGCATATTTAAGAAAGTTATCGCGCCAGGTGCAACAATGTGTAGATTTTTGACTTAGTCTTTTTACGCGATTTTGGTCAAAATCGGCTATTTGTACCTGTTTAAGCTCGAATCTGGAGCCCAAACCAAGAATCGGACAGGAAATTGGTATTGCTCAATCGATAGAACACAATGTGATGTACATTTGAGGAAAGTTTGGTTCAGAAATATGCATATTTAAGAAAGTTATCGCGCCAGGTGCAACAATGTGTAGATTTTCGACTTAGTCTTTTTACGCAATTTTGGTCAAAATCGGCTATTTGTACCTGTTTAAGCTCGAATCTGGAGCCCAAACCAAGAATCGGACAGGAAATTGGTATTGCTCAATCGATAGAACACAATGTGATGTACATTTGAGGAAAGTTTGGTTCAGAAATATGCATATTTAAGAAAGTTATCGCGCCAGGTGCAACAATGTGTAGATTTTTGACTTAGTCTTTTTACGCGATTTTGGTCAAAATCGGCTATTTGTACCTGTTTAAGCTCGAATCTGGAGCCCAAACCAAGAATCGGACAGGAAATTGGTATTGCTCAATCGATAGAACACAATGTGATGTACATTTGATGAAAGTTTGGTTCAGAAATATGCATATTTAAGAAAGTTATCGCGCCAGGTGCAACAATGTGTAGATTTTTGACTTAGTCTTTTTACGCGATTTTGGTCAAAATCGGCTATTTGTACCTGTTTAAGCTCGAATTTGGAGCCCAAACCAAGAATTGGACAGGAAATTGGCATTGCTCAGTCGATAGAACACAATGTGATGTACATTTGATGACAGTTTGGTTCAGAAATATGCATTTTTAAGAAAGTTATCGCGCCAGGTGCAATAATGTGTAGATTTTCGACTTAGTCTTTTTACGCGATTTTGGTCAAAATCGGCTATTTGTACCTGTTTAAGCTCGAATTTGGAGCCCAAACCAAGAATCGGACAGGAAATTGGTATTGCTCAATCGATAGAACACAATGTGATGTACATTTGAGGAAAGTTTGGTTCAGAAATATGCATATTTAAGAAAGTTATCGCGCCAGGTGCAACAATGTGTAGATTTTTGACTTAGTCTTTTTACGTGATTTTGGTCAAAATCGGCTATTTGTACCTGTTTAAGCTCGAATTTGGAGCCCAAACCAAGAATCGGACAGGAAATTGGTATTGCTCAATCGATAGAACACAATGTGATGTACATTTGATGAAAGTGTGGTTCAGAAATATGCATATTTAAGAAAGTTATCGCGCCAGGTGCAACAATGTGTAGATTTTCGACTTAGTCTTTTTACGCGATTTTGGTCAAAATCGGCTATTTGTACCTGTTTAAGCTCGAATCTGGAGGCCAAACCAAGAATCGGACAGGAAATTGGTATTGCTCAATCGATAGAACACAATGTGATGTACATTTGATGAAAGTTTGGTTCAGAAATATGCATTTTTAAGAAAGTTATCGCGCCAGGTCCAACAATGTGTAGATTTTCGACTTAGTCTTTTTACGCGATTTTGGTCAAAATCGGCTATTTGTACCTGTTTAAGCTCGAATCTGGAGCCCAAACCAAGAATCGGACAGGAAATTGGTATTGCTCAATCGATAGAACACAATGTGATGTACATTTGAGGAAAGTTTGGTTCAGAAATATGCATATTTAAGAAAGTTATCGCGCCAGGTGCAACAATGTGTAGATTTTTGACTTAGTCTTTTTACGCGATTTTGGTCAAAATCGGCTATTTGTACCTGTTTAAGCTCGAATTTGGAGCCCAAACCAAGAATCGGACAGGAAATTGGCATTGCTCAATCGATAGAACACAATGTGATGTACATTTGATGAAAGTTTGGTTCAGAAATATGCATATTTAAGAAAGTTATCGCGCCAGGTGCAACAATGTGTAGATTTTCGACTTAGTCTTTTTACGCGATTTTGGTCAAAATCGACTATTTGTACCTGTTTAAGCTCGAATCTGGAGCCCAAACCAAGAATTGGACAGGAAATTGGCATTGCTCAATCGATAGAACACAATGTGATGTACATTTGAGGAAAGTTTGGTTCAGAAATATGCATTTTTAAGAAAGTTATCGCGCCAGGTGCAACAATGTGTAGATTTTCGACTTAGTCTTTTTACGTGATTTTGGTCAAAATCGGCTATTTGTACCTGTTTAAGCTCGAATTTGGAGCCCAAACCAAGAATCGGACAGGAAATTGGTATTGCTCAATCGATAGAACACAATGTGATGTACATTTGATGAAAGTGTGGTTCAGAAATATGCATATTTAAGAAAGTTATCGCGCCAGGTGCAACAATGTGTAGATTTTCGACTTAGTCTTTTTACGCGATTTTGGTCAAAATCGGCTATTTGTACCTGTTTAAGCTCGAATCTGGAGGCCAAACCAAGAATCGGACAGGAAATTGGTATTGCTCAATCGATAGAACACAATGTGATGTACATTTGATGAAAGTTTGGTTCAGAAATATGCATTTTTAAGAAAGTTATCGCGCCAGGTCCAACAATGTGTAGATTTTCGACTTAGTCTTTTTACGCGATTTTGGTCAAAATCGGCTATTTGTACCTGTTTAAGCTCGAATCTGGAGCCCAAACCAAGAATCGGACAGGAAATTGGTATTGCTCAATCGATAGAACACAATGTGATGTACATTTGAGGAAAGTTTGGTTCAGAAATATGCATATTTAAGAAAGTTATCGCGCCAGGTGCAACAATGTGTAGATTTTTGACTTAGTCTTTTTACGCGATTTTGGTCAAAATCGGCTATTTGTACCTGTTTAAGCTCGAATTTGGAGTCCAAACCAAGAATCGGACAGGAAATTGGCATTGCTCAATCGATAGAACACAATGTGATGTACATTTGATGAAAGTTTGGTTCAGAAATATGCATATTTAAGAAAGTTATCGCGCCAGGTGCAACAATGTGTAGATTTTCGACTTAGTCTTTTTACGCGATTTTGGTCAAAATCGACTATTTGTACCTGTTTAAGCTCGAATCTGGAGCCCAAACCAAGAATTGGACAGGAAATTGGCATTGCTCAATCGATAGAACACAATGTGATGTACATTTGATGAAAGTGTGGTTCAGAAATATGCATATTTAAGAAAGTTATCGCGCCAGGTGCAACAATGTGTAGATTTTCGACTTAGTCTTTTTACGCGATTTTGGTCAAAATCGGCTATTTGTACCTGTTTAAGCTCGAATCTGGAGCCCAAACCAAGAATCGGACAGGAAATTGGTATTGCTCAATCGATAGAACACAATGTGATGTACATTTGATGAAAGTTTGGTTCAGAAATATGCATATTTAAGAAAGTTATCGCGCCAGGTGCAATAATGTGTAGATTTTCGACTTAGTCTTTTTACGCGATTTTGGTCAAAATCGGCTATTTGTACCTGTTTAAGCTCAAATCTGGAGGCCAAACCAAGAATTGGACAGGAAATTGGTATTGCTCAATCGATAGAACACAATGTGATGTACATTTGATGAAAGTGTGGTTCAGAAATATGCATTTTTTAAGAAAGTTATCGCGACAGGTGCAACAATGTGTAGATTTTCGACTTAGTCTTTTTACGCGATTTTGGTCAAAATCGGCTATTTGTACCTGGTTAAGCTCGAATCTGGAGGCCAAACCAAGAATCGGACAGGAAATTGGTATTGCTCAATCGATAGAACACAATGTGATGTACATTTGATGAAAGTTTGGTTCAGAAATATGCATTTATAAGAAAGTTATCGCGCCAGGTGCAATAATGTGTAGATTTTCGACTTAGTCTTTTTACGCGATTTTGGTCAAAATCGGCTATTTGTACCTGTTTAAGCTCGAATTTGGAGCCCAAACCAAGAATCGGACAGGAAATTGGTATTGCTCAATCGATAGAACACAATGTGATGTACATTTGAGGAAAGTTTGGTTCAGAAATATGCATATTTAAGAAAGTTATCGCGCCAGGTGCAACAATGTGTAGATTTTCGACTTAGTCTTTTTACGCGATTTTGGTCAAAATCGGCTATTTGTACCTGTTTAAGCTCGAATTTGGAGTCCAAACCAAGAATCGGACAGGAAATTGGCATTGCTCAATCGATAGAACACAATGTGATGTACATTTGAGGAAAGTTTGGTTCAGAAATATGCATATTTAAGAAAGTTATCGCGCCAGGTGCAACAATGTGTAGATTTTTGACTTAGTCTTTTTACGCGATTTTGGTCAAAATCGGCTATTTGTACCTGTTTAAGCTCGAATTTGGAGCCTAAACCAAGAATTGGACAGGAAATTGGCATTGCTCAATCGATAGAACACAATGTGATGTACATTTGATGAAAGTTTGGTTCAGAAATATGCATATTTAAGAAAGTTATCGCGCCAGGTGCAACAATGTGTAGATTTTCGACTTAGTCTTTTTACGCGATTTTGGTCAAAATCGGCTAATTGTACCTGTTTAAGCTCGAATCTGGAGCCCAAACCAAGAATCGGACAGGAAATTGGTATTGCTCAATCGATAGAACACAATGTGATGTACATTTGATGAAAGTTTGGTTCAGAAATATGCATTTATAAGAAAGTTATCGCGCCAGGTGCAATAATGTGTAGATTTTCGACTTAGTCTTTTTACGCGATTTTGGTCAAAATCGGCTATTTGTACCTGTTTAAGCTCGAATTTGGAGCCCAAACCAAGAATCGGACAGGAAATTGGTATTGCTCAATCGATAGAACACAATGTGATGTACATTTGAGGAAAGTTTGGTTCAGAAATATGCATATTTAAGAAAGTTATCGCGCCAGGTGCAACAATGTGTAGATTTTCGACTTAGTCTTTTTACGCGATTTTGGTCAAAATCGGCTATTTGTACCTGTTTAAGCTCGAATTTGGAGTCCAAACCAAGAATCGGACAGGAAATTGGCATTGCTCAATCGATAGAACACAATGTGATGTACATTTGAGGAAAGTTTGGTTCAGAAATATGCATATTTAAGAAAGTTATCGCGCCAGGTGCAACAATGTGTAGATTTTTGACTTAGTCTTTTTACGCGATTTTGGTCAAAATCGGCTATTTGTACCTGTTTAAGCTCGAATTTGGAGCCCAAACCAAGAATTGGACAGGAAATTGGCATTGCTCAATCGATAGAACACAATGTGATGTACATTTGATGAAAGTTTGGTTCAGAAATATGCATATTTAAGAAAGTTATCGCGCCAGGTGCAACAATGTGTAGATTTTCGACTTAGTCTTTTTACGCGATTTTGGTCAAAATCGGCTAATTGTACCTGTTTAAGCTCGAATCTGGAGCCCAAACCAAGAATCGGACAGGAAATTGGTATTGCTCAATCGATAGAACACAATGTGATGTACATTTGATGAAAGTTTGGTTCAGAAATATGCATTTATAAGAAAGTTATCGCGCCAGGTGCAATAATGTGTAGATTTTCGACTTAGTCTTTTTACGCGATTTTGGTCAAAATCGGCTATTTGTACCTGTTTAAGCTCGAATTTGGAGCCCAAACCAAGAATCGGACAGGAAATTGGTATTGCTCAATCGATAGAACACAATGTGATGTACATTTGAGGAAAGTTTGGTTCAGAAATATGCATATTTAAGAAAGTTATCGCGCCAGGTGCAACAATGTGTAGATTTTCGACTTAGTCTTTTTACGCGATTTTGGTCAAAATCGGCTATTTGTACCTGTTTAAGCTCGAATTTGGAGTCCAAACCAAGAATCGGACAGGAAATTGGCATTGCTCAATCGATAGAACACAATGTGATGTACATTTGAGGAAAGTTTGGTTCAGAAATATGCATATTTAAGAAAGTTATCGCGCCAGGTGCAACAATGTGTAGATTTTTGACTTAGTCTTTTTACGCGATTTTGGTCAAAATCGGCTATTTGTACCTGTTTAAGCTCGAATTTGGAGCCCAAACCAAGAATTGGACAGGAAATTGGCATTGCTCAATCGATAGAACACAATGTGATGTACATTTGATGAAAGTTTGGTTCAGAAATATGCATATTTAAGAAAGTTATCGCGCCAGGTGCAACAATGTGTAGATTTTCGACTTAGTCTTTTTACGCGATTTTGGTCAAAATCGGCTAATTGTACCTGTTTAAGCTCGAATCTGGAGCCCAAACCAAGAATCGGACAGGAAATTGGTATTGCTCAATCGATAGAACACAATGTGATGTACATTTGATGAAAGTTTGGTTCAGAAATATGCATTTATAAGAAAGTTATCGCGCCAGGTGCAATAATGTGTAGATTTTCGACTTAGTCTTTTTACGCGATTTTGGTCAAAATCGGCTATTTGTACCTGTTTAAGCTCGAATTTGGAGCCCAAACCAAGAATCTACAAGGAAATTGGTATTGCTCAATCGATAGAACACAATGTGATGTACATTTGAGGAAAGTTTGGTTCAGAAATATGCATATTTAAGAAAGTTATCGCGCCAGGTGCAACAATGTGTAGATTTTCGACTTAGTCTTTTTACGCGATTTTGGTCAAAATCGGCTATTTGTACCTGTTTAAGCTCGAATTTGGAGTCCAAACCAAGAATCGGACAGGAAATTGGCATTGCTCAATCGATAGAACACAATGTGATGTACATTTGAGGAAAGTTTGGTTCAGAAATATGCATATTTAAGAAAGTTATCGCGCCAGGTGCAACAATGTGTAGATTTTTGACTTAGTCTTTTTACGCGATTTTGGTCAAAATCGGCTATTTGTACCTGTTTAAGCTCGAATTTGGAGCCCAAACCAAGAATTGGACAGGAAATTGGCATTGCTCAATCGATAGAACACAATGTGATGTACATTTGATGAAAGTTTGGTTCAGAAATATGCATTTTTAAGAAAGTTATCGCGCCAGGTGCAAGAATGTGTAGATTTTCGACTTAGTCTTTTTACGCGATTTTGGTCAAAATCGGCTATTTGTACCTGTTTAAGCTCGAATCTGGAGCCCAAACCAAGAATCGGACAGGAAATTGGTATTGCTCAATCGATAGAACACAATGTGATGTACATTTGATGAAAGTTTGGTTCAGAAATATGCATATTTAAGAAAGTTATCGCGCCAGGTGCAACAATGTGTAGATTTTCGACTTAGTCTTTTTACGCGATTTTGGTCAAAATCGGCTATTTGTACCTGTTTAAGCTCGAATCTGGAGCCCAAACCAAGAATCGGACAGGAAATTGGTATTGCTCAATCGATAGAACACAATGTGATGTACATTTGAGGAAAGTTTGGTTCAGAAATATGCATATTTAAGAAAGTTATCGCGCCAGGTGCAACAATGTGTAGATTTTTGACTTAGTCTTTTTACGCGATTTTGGTCAAAATCGGCTATTTGTACCTGTTTAAGCTCGAATTTGGAGCCCAAACCAAGAATTGGACAGGAAATTGGCATTGCTCAATCGATAGAACACAATGTGATGTACATTTGATGAAAGTTTGGTTCAGAAATATGCATATTTAAGAAAGTTATCGCGCCAGGTGCAACAATGTGTAGATTTTCGACTTAGTCTTTTTACGCGATTTTGGTCAAAATCGGCTATTTGTACCTGTTTAAGCTCGAATCTGGAGCCCAAACCAAGAATCGGACAGGAAATTGGTATTGCTCAATCGATAGAACACAATGTGATGTACATTTGAGGAAAGTTTGGTTCAGAAATATGCATATTTAAGAAAGTTATCGCGCCAGGTGCAACAATGTGTAGATTTTCGACTTAGTCTTTTTACGCGATTTTGGTCAAAATCGGCTATTTGTACCTGTTTAAGCTCGAATTTGGAGCCCAAACCAAGAATTGGACAGGAAATTGGCATTGCTCAATCGATAGAACACAATGTGATGTACATTTGATGAAAGTTTGGTTCAGAAATATGCATTTTTAAGAAAGTTATCGCGCCAGGTGCAATAATGTGTAGATTTTCGACTTAGTCTTTTTACGCGATTTTGGTCAAAATCGGCTATTTGTACCTGTTTAAGCTCGAATCTGGAGCCCAAACCAAGAATCGGACAGGAAATTGGTATTGCTCAATCGATAGAACACAATGTGATGTACATTTGATGAAAGTTTGGTTCAGAAATATGCATATTTAAGAAAGTTATCGCGCCAGGTGCAACAATGTGTAGATTTTCGACTTAGTCTTTTTACGCGATTTTGGTCAAAATCGGCTATTTGTACCTGTTTAAGCTCGAATCTGGAGCCCAAACCAAGAATCGGACAGGAAATTGGTATTGCTCAATCGATAGAACACAATGTGATGTACATTTGAGGAAAGTTTGGTTCAGAAATATGCATATTTAAGAAAGTTATCGCGCCAGGTGCAACAATGTGTAGATTTTTGACTTAGTCTTTTTACGCGATTTTGGTCAAAATCGGCTATTTGTACCTGTTTAAGCTCGAATTTGGAGCCCAAACCAAGAATTGGACAGGAAATTGGCATTGCTCAATCGATAGAACACAATGTGATGTACATTTGATGAAAGTTTGGTTCAGAAATATGCATATTTAAGAAAGTTATCGCGCCAGGTGCAACAATGTGTAGATTTTCGACTTAGTCTTTTTACGCGATTTTGGTCAAAATCGGCTATTTGTACCTGTTTAAGCTCGAATCTGGAGCCCAAACCAAGAATCGGACAGGAAATTGGTATTGCTCAATCGATAGAACACAATGTGATGTACATTTGAGGAAAGTTTGGTTCAGAAATATGCATATTTAAGAAAGTTATCGCGCCAGGTGCAACAATGTGTAGATTTTCGACTTAGTCTTTTTACGCGATTTTGGTCAAAATCGGCTATTTGTACCTGTTTAAGCTCGAATTTGGAGCCCAAACCAAGAATTGGACAGGAAATTGGCATTGCTCAATCGATAGAACACAATGTGATGTACATTTGATGAAAGTTTGGTTCAGAAATATGCATTTTTAAGAAAGTTATCGCGCCAGGTGCAATAATGTGTAGATTTTCGACTTAGTCTTTTTACGCGATTTTGGTCAAAATCGGCTATTTGTACCTGTTTAAGCTCGAATCTGGAGCCCAAACCAAGAATCGGACAGGAAATTGGTATTGCTCATTCGATAGAACACAATGTGATGTACATTTGAGGAAAGTTTGGTTCAGAAATATGCATATTTAAGAAAGTTATCGCGCCAGGTGCAACAATGTGTAGATTTTTGACTTAGTCTTTTTACGCGATTTTGGTCAAAATCGGCTATTTGTACCTGTTTAAGCTCGAATCTGGAGCCCAAACCAAGAATCGGACAGGAAATTTGTATTGCTCAATCGATAGAACACAATGTGATGTACATTTGATGAAAGTGTGGTTCAGAAATATGCATATTTAAGAAAGTTATCGCGCCAGGTGCAACAATGTGTATATTTTCGACTTAGTCTTTTTACGCGATTTTGGTCAAAATCGGCTATTTGTACCTGTTTAAGCTCGAATTTGGAGCCCAAACCAAGAATCGGACAGGAAATTGGTATTGCTCAATCGATAGAACACAATGTGATGTACATTTGATGAAAGTTTGGTTCAGAAATATGCATATTTAAGAAAGTTATCGCGCCAGGTGCAACAATGTGTAGATTTTCGACTTAGTCTTTTTACGCGATTTTGGTCAAAATCGGCTATTTGTACCTGTTTAAGCTCGAATCTGGAGCCCAAACCAAGAATCGGACAGGAAATTGGTATTGCTCAATCGATAGAACACAATGTGATGTACATTTGATGAAAGTTTGGTTCAGAAATATGCATATTTAAGAAAGTTATCGCGCCAGGTGCAACAATGTGTAGATTTTTGACTTAGTCTTTTTACGCGATTTTGGTCAAAATCGGCTATTTGTACCTGTTTAAGCTCGAATCTGGAGCCCAAACCAAGAATCGGACAGGAAATTGGTATTGCTCAATCGATAGAACACAATGTGATGTACATTTGATGAAAGTGTGGTTCAGAAATATGCATATTTAAGAAAGTTATCGCGCCAGGTGCAACAATGTGTAGATTTTCGACTTAGTCTTTTTACGTGATTTTGGTCAAAATCGGCTATTTGTACCTGTTTAAGCTCGAATTTGGAGCCCAAACCAAGAATTGGACAGGAAATTGGCATTGCTCAATCGATAGAACACAATGTGATGTACATTTGATGAAAGTTTGGTTCAGAAATATGCATTTTTAAGAAAGTTATCGCGCCAGGTGCAATAATGTGTAGATTTTCGACTTAGTCTTTTTACGCGATTTTGGTCAAAATCGGCTATTTGTACCTGTTTAAGCTCGAATCTGGAGCCCAAACCAAGAATCGGACAGGAAATTGGTATTGCTCAATCGATAGAACACAATGTGATGTACATTTGAGGAAAGTTTGGTTCAGAAATATGCATATTTAAGAAAGTTATCGCGCCAGGTGCAACAATGTGTAGATTTTTGACTTAGTCTTTTTACGCGATTTTGGTCAAAATCGGCTATTTGTACCTGTTTAAGCTCGAATCTGGAGCCCAAACCAAGAATCGGACAGGAAATTTGTATTGCTCAATCGATAGAACACAATGTGATGTACATTTGATGAAAGTGTGGTTCAGAAATATGCATATTTAAGAAAGTTATCGCGCCAGGTGCAACAATGTGTATATTTTCGACTTAGTCTTTTTACGCGATTTTGGTCAAAATCGGCTATTTGTACCTGTTTAAGCTCGAATTTGGAGCCCAAACCAAGAATCGGACAGGAAATTGGTATTGCTCAATCGATAGAACACAATGTGATGTACATTTGATGAAAGTTTGGTTCAGAAATATGCATATTTAAGAAAGTTATCGCGCCAGGTGCAACAATGTGTAGATTTTCGACTTAGTCTTTTTACGCGATTTTGGTCAAAATCGGCTATTTGTACCTGTTTAAGCTCGAATCTGGAGCCCAAACCAAGAATCGGACAGGAAATTGGTATTGCTCAATCGATAGAACACAATGTGATGTACATTTGATGAAAGTTTGGTTCAGAAATATGCATATTTAAGAAAGTTATCGCGCCAGGTGCAACAATGTGTAGATTTTTGACTTAGTCTTTTTACGCGATTTTGGTCAAAATCGGCTATTTGTACCTGTTTAAGCTCGAATCTGGAGCCCAAACCAAGAATCGGACAGGAAATTGGTATTGCTCAATCGATAGAACACAATGTGATGTACATTTGATGAAAGTGTGGTTCAGAAATATGCATATTTAAGAAAGTTATCGCGCCAGGTGCAACAATGTGTAGATTTTCGACTTAGTCTTTTTACGTGATTTTGGTCAAAATCGGCTATTTGTACCTGTTTAAGCTCGAATTTGGAGCCCAAACCAAGAATCGGACAGGAAATTGGCATTGCTCAATCGATAGAACACAATGTGATGTACATTTGAGGAAAGTTTGGTTCAGAAATATGCATTTTTAAGAAAGTTATCGCGCCAGGTGCAACAATGTGTAGATTTTCGACTTAGTCTTTTTACGTGATTTTGGTCAAAATCGGCTATTTGTACCTGTTTAAGCTCGAATTTGGAGCCCAAACCAAGAATCGGACAGGAAATTGGTATTGCTCAATCGATAGAACACAATGTGATGTACATTTGATGAAAGTTTGGTTCAGAAATATGCATTTTTAAGAAAGTTATCGCGCCAGGTGCAACAATGTGTAGATTTTCGACTTAGTCTTTTTACGTGATTTTGGTCAAAATCGGCTATTTGTACCTGTTTAAGCTCGAATTTGGAGCCCAAACCAAGAATCGGACAGGAAATTGGCATTGCTCAATCGATAGAACACAATGTGATGTACATTTGATGAAAGTTTGGTTCAGAAATATGCATTTTTAAGAAAGTTATCGCGCCAGGTGCAACAATGTGTAGATTTTCGACTTAGTCTTTTTACGTGATTTTGGTCAAAATCGGCTATTTGTACCTGTTTAAGCTCGAATTTGGAGCCCAAACCAAGAATCGGACAGGAAATTGGTATTGCTCAATCGATAGAACACAATGTGATGTACATTTGATGTAAAAAGACTAAGTCGAAAATCTACACATTGTTGCACCTGGCGCGATAACTTTCTTAAATATGCATATTTCTGAACCAAACTTTCATCAAATGTACATCACATTGTGTTCTATCGATTGAGCAATGCCAATTTCCTGTCCAATTCTTGGTTTGGGCTCCAAATTCGAGCTTAAACAGGTACAAATAGCCGATTTTGACCAAAATCGCGTAAAAAGACTAAGTCAAAAATCTACACATTGTTGCACCTGGCGCGATAACTTTCTTAAATATGCATATTTCTGAACCAAACTTTCCTCAAATGTACATCACATTGTGTTCTATCGATTGAGCAATACCAATTTCCTGTCCGATTCTTGGTTTGGGCTCCAGATTCGAGCTTAAACAGGTACAAATAGCCGATTTTGACCAAAATCGCGTAAAAAGACTATGTCGAAAATCTACACATTCTTGCACCTGGCGCGATAACTTTCTTAAAAATGCATATTTCTGAACCAAACTTTCATCAAATGTACATCACATTGTGTTCTATCGATTGAGCAATGCCAATTTCCTGTCCAATTCTTGGTTTGGGCTCCAAATTCGAGCTTAAACAGGTACAAATAGCCGATTTTGACCAAAATCGCGTAAAAAGACTAAGTCAAAAATCTACACATTGTTGCACCTGGCGCGATAACTTTCTTAAATATGCATATTTCTGAACCAAACTTTCATCAAATGTACATCACATTGTGTTCTATCGATTGAGCAATGCCAATTTCCTGTCCAATTCTTTTTACGCAAATTTTGGTCAAAATCGGCTATTTGTACCTGTTTAAGCTCGAATTTGGAGCCCAAACCAAGAATTGGACAGGAAATTGGCATTGCTTAATCGATAGAACACAATGTGATGTACATTTGATGAAAGTTTGGTTCAGAAATATGCATTTTTAAGAAAGTTATCACGCCAGGTGCAATAATGTGTAGATTTTCGACGTAGTCTTTTTACGCGATTTTGGTCAAAATCGGCTATTTGTACCTGTTTAAGCTCGAATTTGGAGCCCAAACCAAGAATTGGACAGGAAATTTGTATTGCTCAATCGATAGAACACAATGTGATGTACATTTGATGAAAGTGTGGTTTAGAAATATGCATATTTAAGAAAGTTATCGCGCCAGGTGCAACAATGTGTAGATTTTCGACTTAGTCTTTATACGCGATTTTGGTCAAAATCGGCTATTTGTACCTGTTTAAGCTCGAATCTAGAGCCCAAACCAAGAATCGGACAGGAAATTTGTATTGCTCAATCGATAGAACACAATGTGATGTACATTTGATGAAAGTGTGGTTCAGAAATATGCATATTTAAGAAAGTTATCGCGCCAGGTGCAACAATGTGTAGATTTTCGACTTAGTCTTTTTACGCGATTTTGGTCAAAATCGGCTATTTGTACCTGTTTAAGCTCGAATTTGGAGCCCAAACCAAGAATCGGACAGGAAATTGGTATTGCTCAATCGATAGAACACAATGTGATGTACATTTGATGAAAGTTTGGTTCAGAAATATGCATATTTAAGAAAGTTATCGCGCCAGGTGCAACAATGTGTAGATTTTCGACTTAGTCTTTTTACGCGATTTTGGTCAAAATCGGCTATTTGTACCTGTTTAAGCTCGAATCTGGAGCCCAAACCAAGAATCGGACAGGAAATTGGTATTGCTCAATCGATAGAACACAATGTGATGTACATTTGATGAAAGTTTGGTTCAGAAATATGCATATTTAAGAAAGTTATCGCGCCAGGTGCAACAATGTGTAGATTTTTGACTTAGTCTTTTTACGCGATTTTGGTCAAAATCGGCTATTTGTACCTGTTTAAGCTCGAATTTGGAGCCCAAACCAAGAATTGGACAGGAAATTGGCATTGCTCAATCGATAGAACACAATGTGATGTACATTTGATGAAAGTTTGGTTCAGAAATATGCATTTTTTAAGAAAGTTATCGCGCCAGGTGCAATAATGTGTAGATTTTCGACTTAGTCTTTTTACGCGATTTTGGTCAAAATCGGCTATTTGTAACTGTTTAAGCTCGAATCTAAAGCCCAAACCAAGAATCGGACAGGAAATTGGTATTGCTCAATCGATAAAACACAATGTGATGTACATTTGAGGAAAGTTTGGTTCAGAAATATGCATATCTAAGAAAGTTATCGCGCCAGGTGCAACAATGTGTAGATTTTTGACTTAGTCTTTTTACGCGATTTTGGTCAAAATCGGCTATTTGTACCTGTTTAAGCTCGAATCTGGAGCCCAAACCAAGAATCGGACAGGAAATTGGTATTGCTCAATCGATAGAACACAATGTGATGTACATTTGAGGAAAGTTTGGTTCAGAAATATGCATATTTAAGAAAGTTATCGCGCCAGGTGCAACAATGTGTAGATTTTTGACTTAGTCTTTTTACGCGATTTTGGTCAAAATCGGCTATTTGTACCTGTTTAAGCTCGAATCTGGAGCCCAAACCAAGAATCGGACAGGAAATTGGTATTGCTCAATCGATAGAACACAATGTGATGTACATTTGATGAAAGTTTGGTTCAGAAATATGCATATTTAAGAAAGTTATCGCGCCAGGTGCAACAATGTGTAGATTTTTGACTTAGTCTTTTTACGCGATTTTGGTCAAAATCGGCTATTTGTACCTGTTTAAGCTCGAATTTGGAGCCCAAACCAAGAATTGGACAGGAAATTGGCATTGCTCAATCGATAGAACACAATGTGATGTACATTTGATGAAAGTTTGGTTCAGAAATATGCATATTTAAGAAAGTTATCGCGCCAGGTGCAACAATGTGTAGATTTTCGACTTAGTCTTTTTACGCGATTTTGGTCAAAATCGGCTATTTGTACCTGTTTAAGCTCGAATCTGGAGCCCAAACCAAGAATCGGACAGGAAATTGGTATTGCTCAATCGATAGAACACAATGTGATGTACATTTGATGAAAGTTTGGTTCAGAAATATGCATATTTAAGAAAGTTATCGCGCCAGGTGCAACAATGTGTAGATTTTCGACTTAGTCTTTTTACGCGATTTTGGTCAAAATCGGCTATTTGTACCTGTTTAAGCTCGAATCTGGAGCCCAAACCAAGAATCGGACAGGAAATTGGTATTGCTCAATCGATAGAACACAATGTGATGTACATTTGATGAAAGTTTGGTTCAGAAATATGCATATTTAAGAAAGTTATCGCGCCAGGTGCAACAATGTGTAGATTTTTGACTTAGTCTTTTTACGCGATTTTGGTCAAAATCGGCTATTTGTACCTGTTTAAGCTCGAATCTGGAGCCCAAACCAAGAATTGGACAGGAAATTGGCATTGCTCAATCGATAGAACACAATGTGATGTACATTTGAGGAAAGTTTGGTTCAGAAATATGCATATTTAAGAAAGTTATCGCGCCAGGTGCAAGAATGTGTAGATTTTTGACTTAGTCTTTTTACGCGATTTTGGTCAAAATCGGCTATTTGTACCTGTTTAAGCTCGAATTTGGAGCCCAAACCAAGAATTGGACAGGAAATTGGCATTGCTCAATCGATAGAACACAATGTGATGTACATTTGATGAAAGTTTGGTTCAGAAATATGCATTTTTAAGAAAGTTATCGCGCCAGGTGCAATAATGTGTAGATTTTCGACTTAGTCTTTTTACGCGATTTTGGTCAAAATCGGCTATTTGTACCTGTTTAAGCTCGAATCTGGAGCCCAAACCAAGAATCGGACAGGAAATTGGTATTGCTCAATCGATAGAACACAATGTGATGTACATTTGATGAAAGTTTGGTTCAGAAATATGCATATTTAAGAAATTTATCGCGCCAGGTGCAACAATGTGTAGATTTTCGACTTAGTCTTTTTACGCGATTTTGGTCAAAATCGGCTATTTGTACCTGTTTAAGCTCGAATCTGGAGCCCAAACCAAGAATCGGACAGGAAATTGGTATTGCTCAATCGATAGAACACAATGTGATGTACATTTGATGAAAGTTTGGTTCAGAAATATGCATATTTAAGAAAGTTATCGCGCCAGGTGCAACAATGTGTAGATTTTTGACTTAGTCTTTTTACGCGATTTTGGTCAAAATCGGCTATTTGTACCTGTTTAAGCTCGAATCTGGAGCCCAAACCAAGAATTGGACAGGAAATTGGCATTGCTCAATCGATAGAACACAATGTGATGTACATTTGAGGAAAGTTTGGTTCAGAAATATGCATATTTAAGAAAGTTATCGCGCCAGGTGCAAGAATGTGTAGATTTTTGACTTAGTCTTTTTACGCGATTTTGGTCAAAATCGGCTATTTGTACCTGTTTAAGCTCGAATTTGGAGCCCAAACCAAGAATTGGACAGGAAATTGGCATTGCTCAATCGATAGAACACAATGTGATGTACATTTGATGAAAGTTTGGTTCAGAAATATGCATTTTTAAGAAAGTTATCGCGCCAGGTGCAATAATGTGTAGATTTTCGACTTAGTCTTTTTACGCGATTTTGGTCAAAATCGGCTATTTGTACCTGTTTAAGCTCGAATCTGGAGCCCAAACCAAGAATCGGACAGGAAATTGGTATTGCTCAATCGATAGAACACAATGTGATGTACATTTGATGAAAGTTTGGTTCAGAAATATGCATATTTAAGAAATTTATCGCGCCAGGTGCAACAATGTGTAGATTTTCGACTTAGTCTTTTTACGCGATTTTGGTCAAAATCGGCTATTTGTACCTGTTTAAGCTCGAATCTGGAGCCCAAACCAAGAATCGGACAGGAAATTGGTATTGCTCAATCGATAGAACACAATGTGATGTACATTTGATGAAAGTTTGGTTCAGAAATATGCATTTTTAAGAAAGTTATCGCGCCAGGTGCAAGAATGTGTAGATTTTCGACTTAGTCTTTTTACGCGATTTTGGTCAAAATCGGCTATTTGTACCTGTTTAAGCTCGAATCTGGAGCCCAAACCAAGAATCGGACAGGAAATTGGTATTGCTCAATCGATAGAACACAATGTGATGTACATTTGAGGAAAGTTTGGTTCAGAAATATGCATATTTAAGAAAGTTATCGCGCCAGGTGCAACAATGTGTAGATTTTTGACTTAGTCTTTTTACGCGATTTTGGTCAAAATCGGCTATTTGTACCTGTTTAAGCTCGAATTTGGAGCCCAAACCAAGAATTGGACAGGAAATTGGCATTGCTCAATCGATAGAACACAATGTGATGTACATTTGATGAAAGTTTGGTTCAGAAATATGCATTTTTAAGAAAGTTATCGCGCCAGGTGCAAGAATGTGTAGATTTTCGACATAGTCTTTTTACGCGATTTTGGTCAAAATCGGCTATTTGTACCTGTTTAAGCTCGAATCTGGAGCCCAAACCAAGAATCGGACAGGAAATTGGTATTGCTCAATCGATAGAACACAATGTGATGTACATTTGAGGAAAGTTTGGTTCAGAAATATGCATATTTAAGAAAGTTATCGCGCCAGGTGCAACAATGTGTAGATTTTTGACTTAGTCTTTTTACGCGATTTTGGTCAAAATCGGCTATTTGTACCTGTTTAAGCTCGAATTTGGAGCCCAAACCAAGAATTGGACAGGAAATTGGCATTGCTCAATCGATAGAACACAATGTGATGTACATTTGAGGAAAGTTTGGTTCAGAAATATGCATATTTAAGAAAGTTATCGCGCCAGGTGCAAGAATGTGTAGATTTTTGACTTAGTCTTTTTACGCGATTTTGGTCAAAATCGGCTATTTGTACCTGTTTAAGCTCGAATTTGGAGCCCAAACCAAGAATTGGACAGGAAATTGGCATTGCTCAATCGATAGAACACAATGTGATGTACATTTGATGAAAGTTTGGTTCAGAAATATGCATTTTTAAGAAAGTTATCGCGCCAGGTGCAATAATGTGTAGATTTTCGACTTAGTCTTTTTACGCGATTTTGGTCAAAATCGGCTATTTGTACCTGTTTAAGCTCGAATCTGGAGCCCAAACCAAGAATCGGACAGGAAATTGGTATTGCTCAATCGATAGAACACAATGTGATGTACATTTGATGAAAGTTTGGTTCAGAAATATGCATATTTAAGAAAGTTATCGCGCCAGGTGCAACAATGTGTAGATTTTCGACTTAGTCTTTTTACGCGATTTTGGTCAAAATCGGCTATTTGTACCTGTTTAAGCTCGAATCTGGAGCCCAAACCAAGAATCGGACAGGAAATTGGTATTGCTCAATCGATAGAACACAATGTGATGTACATTTGATGAAAGTTTGGTTCAGAAATATGCATTTTTAAGAAAGTTATCGCGCCAGGTGCAAGAATGTGTAGATTTTCGACTTAGTCTTTTTACGCGATTTTGGTCAAAATCGGCTATTTGTACCTGTTTAAGCTCGAATCTGGAGCCCAAACCAAGAATCGGACAGGAAATTGGTATTGCTCAATCGATAGAACACAATGTGATGTACATTTGAGGAAAGTTTGGTTCAGAAATATGCATATTTAAGAAAGTTATCGCGCCAGGTGCAACAATGTGTAGATTTTTGACTTAGTCTTTTTACGCGATTTTGGTCAAAATCGGCTATTTGTACCTGTTTAAGCTCGAATTTGGAGCCCAAACCAAGAATTGGACAGGAAATTGGCATTGCTCAATCGATAGAACACAATGTGATGTACATTTGATGAAAGTTTGGTTCAGAAATATGCATTTTTAAGAAAGTTATCGCGCCAGGTGCAATAATGAGTAGATTTTCGACTTAGTCTTTTTACGCGATTTTTGTCAAAATCGGCTATTTGTACCTGTTTAAGCTCGAATCTGGAGCCCAAACCAAGAATCGGACAGGAAATTGGTATTGCTCAATCGATAGAACACAATGTGATGTACATTTGATGAAAGTTTGGTTCAGAAATATGCATATTTAAGAAAGTTATCGCGCCAGGTGCAACAATGTGTAGATTTTTGACTTAGTCTTTTTACGCGATTTTGGTCAAAATCGGCTATTTGTACCTGTTTAAGCTCGAATCTGGAGCCCAAACCAAGAATCGGACAGGAAATTGGTATTGCTCAATCGATAGAACACAATGTGATGTACATTTGAGGAAAGTTTGGTTCAGAAATATGCATATTTAAGAAAGTTATCGCGCCAGGTGCAACAATGTGTAGATTTTCGACTTAGTCTTTTTACGCAATTTTGGTCAAAATCGGCTATTTGTACCTGTTTAAGCTCGAATCTGGAGCCCAAACCAAGAATCGGACAGGAAATTGGTATTGCTCAATCGATAAAACACAATGTGATGTACATTTGAGGAAAGTTTGGTTCAGAAATATGCATATTTAAGAAAGTTATCGCGCCAGGTGCAACAATGTGTAGATTTTCGACTTAGTCTTTTTACGCGATTTTGGTCAAAATCGGCTATTTGTACCTGTTTAAGCTCGAATTTGGAGCCCAAACCAAGAATTGGACAGGAAATTGGCATTGCTCAATCGATAGAACACAATGTGATGTACATTTGATGAAAGTTTGGTTCAGAAATATGCATTTTTAAGAAAGTTATCGCGCCAGGTGCAATAATGAGTAGATTTTCGACTTAGTCTTTTTACGCGATTTTGGTCAAAATCGGCTATTTGTACCTGTTTAAGCTCGAATCTGGAGCCCAAACCAAGAATCGGACAGGAAATTGGTATTGCTCAATCGATAGAACACAATGTGATGTACATTTGAGGAAAGTTTGGTTCAGAAATATGCATATTTAAGAAAGTTATCGCGCCAGGTGCAACAATGTGTAGATTTTTGACTTAGTCTTTTTACGCGATTTTGGTCAAAATCGGCTATTTGTACCTGTTTAAGCTCGAATCTGGAGCCCAAACCAAGAATCGGACAGGAAATTGGTATTGCTCAATCGATAGAACACAATGTGATGTACATTTGATGAAAGTTTGGTTCAGAAATATGCATATTTAAGAAAGTTATCGCGCCAGGTGCAACAATGTGTAGATTTTTGACTTAGTCTTTTTACGCGATTTTGGTCAAAATCGGCTATTTGTACCTGTTTAAGCTCGAATTTGGAGCCCAAACCAAGAATTGGACAGGAAATTGGCATTGCTCAGTCGATAGAACACAATGTGATGTACATTTGATGAAAGTTTGGTTCAGAAATATGCATTTTTAAGAAAGTTATCGCGCCAGGTGCAATAATGTGTAGATTTTCGACTTAGTCTTTTTACGCGATTTTGGTCAAAATCGGCTATTTGTACCTGTTTAAGCTCGAATCTGGAGCCCAAACCAAGAATCGGACAGGAAATTGGTATTGCTCAATCGATAGAACACAATGTGATGTACATTTGATGAAAGTTTGGTTCAGAAATATGCATATTTAAGAAAGTTATCGCGCCAGGTGCAACAATGTGTAGATTTTCGACTTAGTCTTTTTACGCGATTTTGGTCAAAATCGGCTATTTGTACCTGTTTAAGCTCGAATCTGGAGCCCAAACCAAGAATCGGACAGGAAATTGGCATTGCTCAATCGATAGAATACAATGTGATGTACATTTGAGGAAAGTTTGGTTCAGAAATATGCATATTTAAGAAAGTTATCGCGCCAGGTGCAAGAATGTGTAGATTTTTGACTTAGTCTTTTTACGCGATTTTGGTCAAAATCGGCTATTTGTACCTGTTTAAGCTCGAATTTGGAGCCCAAACCAAGAATTGGACAGGAAATTGGCATTGCTCAATCGATAGAACACAATGTGATGTACATTTGATGAAAGTTTGGTTCAGAAATATGCATTTTTAAGAAAGTTATCGCGCAAGGTGCAACAATGTGTAGATTTTCGACTTAGTTTTTTTACGCGATTTTGGTCAAAATCGGCTTTTTGTACCTGTTTAAGCTCAAATCTGGAGCCCAAACCAAGAATCGGACAGGAAATTGGTATTGCTCAATCGATAGAACACAATGTGATGTACATTTGAGGAAAGTTTGGTTCAGAAATATGCATTTTTAAGAAAGTTATCGCGCCAGGTGCAATAATGTGTAGTTTTTCGACTTAGTCTTTTTACGAGATTTTGGTCAAAATCGGCTATTTGTACCTGTTTAAGCTCGAATCTGGAGCCCAAACCAAGAATCGGACAGGAAATTGGTATTGCTCAATCGATAGAACACAATGTGATGTACATTTGAGGAAAGTTTGGTTCAGAAATATGCATTTTTAAGAAAGTTATCGCGCCAGGTGCAATAATGTGTAGATTTTCGACTTAGTCTTTTTACGCGATTTTGGTCAAAATCGGCTATTTGTACCTGTTTAAGCTCGAATCTGGAGCCCAAACCAAGAATCGGACAGGAAATTGGTATTGCTCAATCGATAGAACACAATGTGATGTACATTTGATAAAAGTTTGGTTCAGAAATATGCATATTAAAGAAAGTTATCGCGCCAGGTGCAACAATGTGTAGATTTTTGACTTAGTCTTTTTACGCGATTTTGGTCAAAATCGGCTATTTGTACCTGTTTAAGCTCAAATTTGGAGCCCAAACCAAGAATTGGACAGGAAATTGGCATTGCTCAATCGATAGAACACAATGTGATGTACATTTGATGAAAGTTTGGTTCAGAAATATGCATATTTAAGAAAGTTATCGCGCCAGGTGCAACAATGTGTAGATTTTCGACTTAGTCTTTTTACGCGATTTTGGTCAAAATCGACTATTTGTACCTGTTTAAACTCGAATCTGGAGCCCAAACCAAGAATCGGACAGGAAATTGGTATTGCTCAATCGATAGAACACAATGTGATGTACATTTGAGGAAAGTTTGGTTCAGAAATATGCATATTTAAGAAAGTTATCGCGCCAGGTGCAACAATGTGTAGATTTTTGACTTAGTCTTTTTACGCGATTTTGGTCAAAATCGGCTATTTGTACCTGTTTAAGCTCGAATTTGGAGCCCAAAGCAAGAATTGGACAGGAAATTGGCATTGCTCAATCGATAGAACACAATGTGATGTACATTTGATGAAAGTTTGGTTCAGAAATATGCATTTTTAAGAAAGTTATCGCGCCAGGTGCAATAATGTGTAGATTTTCGACTTAGTCTTTTTACGCGATTTTGGTCAAAATCGGCTATTTGTACCTGTTTAAGCTCGAATCTGGAGCCCAAACCAAAAATCAGACAGGAAATTGGTATTGCTCAATCGATAGAACACAATGTGATGTACATTTGATGAAAGTTTGGTTCAGAAATATGCATTTTTAAGAAAGTTATCGCGCCAGGTGCAACAATGTGTAGATTTTTGACTTAGTCTTTTTACGCGATTTTGGTCAAAATCGGCTATTTGTACCTGTTTAAGCTCGAATCTGGAGCCCAAACCAAGAATCGGATAGGAAGTTGGTATTGCTCAATCGATAGAACACAATGTGATGTACATTTGATGAAAGTTTGGTTCAGAAATATGCATTTTTAAGAAAGTTATCGCGCCAGGTGCAACAATGTGTAGATTTTCGACTTAGTCTTTTTTCGTGATTTTGGTCAAAATCGGCTATTTGTACCTGTTTAAGCTCGAATCTGGAGCCCAAACCAAAAATCAAACAGGAAATTGGTATTGCTCAATCGATAGAACACAATGTGATGTACATTTGATGAAAGTTTGGTTCAGAAATATGCATTTTTAAGAAAGTTATCGCGCAAGGTCCAACAATGTGTAGATTTTCGACTTAGTCTTTTTACGCGATTTTGGTCAAAATCGACTATTTGTACCTGTTTAAGCTCGAATCTGGAGCCCAAACCAAAAATCAGACAGGAAATTGGTATTGCTCAATCGATAGAACACAATGTGATGTACATTTGATGAAAGTTTGGTTCAGAAATATGCATTTTTAAGAAAGTTATCGCGCCAGGTGCACCAATGTGTAGATTTTCGACTTAGTCTTTTTACGCGATTTTGGTCAAAATCGGCTATTTGTACCTGTTTAAGCTCGAATTTGGAGCCCAAACCAAGAATTGGACAGGAAATTGGCATTGCTCAATCGATAGAACACAATGTGATGTACATTTGATGAAAGTTTGGTTCAGAAATATGCATTTTTAAGAAAGTTATCGCGCAAGGTGCAACAATGTGTAGATTTTCGACTTAGTCTTTTTACGCGATTTTGGTCAAAATCGGCTTTTTGTACCTGTTTAAGCTCAAATCTGGAGCCCAAACCAAGAATCGGACAGGAAATTGGTATTGCTCAATCGATAGAACACAATGTGATGTACATTTGATGAAAGTTTGGTTCAGAAATATGCATTTTTAAGAAAGTTATCGCGCCAGGTGCAATAATGTGTAGATTTTCGACTTAGTCTTTTTACGCGATTTTGGTCAAAATCGGCTATTTGTACCTGTTTAAGCTCGAATCTGGAGCCCAAACCAAGAATCGGACAGGAAATTGGTATTGCTCAATCGATAGAACACAATGTGATGTACATTTGATAAAAGTTTGGTTTAGAAATATGCATATTAAAGAAAGTTATCGCGCCAGGTGCAACAATGTGTAGATTTTTGACTTAGTCTTTTTACGCGATTTTGGTCAAAATCGGCTATTTGTACCTGTTTAAGCTCAAATTTGGAGCCCAAACCAAGAATTGGACAGGAAATTGGCATTGCTCAATCGATAGAACACAATGTGATGTACATTTGATGAAAGTTTGGTTCAGAAATATGCATATTTAAGAAAGTTATCGCGCCAGGTGCAACAATGTGTAGATTTTTGACTTAGTCTTTTTACGCGATTTTGGTCAAAATCGGCTATTTGTACCTGTTTAAGCTCGAATCTGGAGCCCAAACCAAGAATCGGACAGGAAATTGGTATTGCTCAATCGATAGAACACAATGTGATGTACATTTGATGAAAGTTTGGTTCAGAAATATGCATATTTAAGAAAGTTATCGCGCCAGGTGCAACAATGTGTAGATTTTTGACTTAGTCTTTTTACGCGATTTTGGTCAAAATCGGCTATTTGTACCTGTTTAAGCTCGAATTTGGAGCCCAAACCAAGAATTGGACAGGAAATTGGCATTGCTCAGTCGATAGAACACAATGTGATGTACATTTGATGAAAGTTTGGTTCAGAAATATGCATTTTTAAGAAAGTTATCGCGCCAGGTGCAATAATGTGTAGATTTTCGACTTAGTCTTTTTACGCGATTTTGGTCAAAATCGGCTATTTGTACCTGTTTAAGCTCGAATCTGGAGCCCAAACCAAGAATCGGACAGGAAATTGGTATTGCTCAATCGATAGAACACAATGTGATGTACATTTGATGAAAGTTTGGTTCAGAAATATGCATATTTAAGAAAGTTATCGCGCCAGGTGCAACAATGTGTAGATTTTCGACTTAGTCTTTTTACGCGATTTTGGTCAAAATCGGCTATTTGTACCTGTTTAAGCTCGAATCTGGAGCCCAAACCAAGAATCGGACAGGAAATTGGCATTGCTCAATCGATAGAATACAATGTGATGTACATTTGAGGAAAGTTTGGTTCAGAAATATGCATATTTAAGAAAGTTATCGCGCCAGGTGCAAGAATGTGTAGATTTTTGACTTAGTCTTTTTACGCGATTTTGGTCAAAATCGGCTATTTGTACCTGTTTAAGCTCGAATTTGGAGCCCAAACCAAGAATTGGACAGGAAATTGGCATTGCTCAATCGATAGAACACAATGTGATGTACATTTGATGAAAGTTTGGTTCAGAAATATGCATTTTTAAGAAAGTTATCGCGCAAGGTGCAACAATGTGTAGATTTTCGACTTAGTTTTTTTACGCGATTTTGGTCAAAATCGGCTTTTTGTACCTGTTTAAGCTCAAATCTGGAGCCCAAACCAAGAATCGGACAGGAAATTGGTATTGCTCAATCGATAGAACACAATGTGATGTACATTTGAGGAAAGTTTGGTTCAGAAATATGCATTTTTAAGAAAGTTATCGCGCCAGGTGCAATAATGTGTAGTTTTTCGACTTAGTCTTTTTACGTGATTTTGGTCAAAATCGGCTATTTGTACCTGTTTAAGCTCGAATCTGGAGCCCAAACCAAGAATCGGACAGGAAATTGGTATTGCTCAATCGATAGAACACAATGTGATGTACATTTGAGGAAAGTTTGGTTCAGAAATATGCATTTTTAAGAAAGTTATCGCGCCAGGTGCAATAATGTGTAGATTTTCGACTTAGTCTTTTTACGCGATTTTGGTCAAAATCGGCTATTTGTACCTGTTTAAGCTCGAATCTGGAGCCCAAACCAAGAATCGGACAGGAAATTGGTATTGCTCAATCGATAGAACACAATGTGATGTACATTTGATAAAAGTTTGGTTCAGAAATATGCATATTAAAGAAAGTTATCGCGCCAGGTGCAACAATGTGTAGATTTTTGACTTAGTCTTTTTACGCGATTTTGGTCAAAATCGGCTATTTGTACCTGTTTAAGCTCAAATTTGGAGCCCAAACCAAGAATTGGACAGGAAATTGGCATTGCTCAATCGATAGAACACAATGTGATGTACATTTGATGAAAGTTTGGTTCAGAAATATGCATATTTAAGAAAGTTATCGCGCCAGGTGCAACAATGTGTAGATTTTTGACTTAGTCTTTTTACGCGATTTTGGTCAAAATCGACTATTTGTACCTGTTTAAACTCGAATCTGGAGCCCAAACCAAGAATCGGACAGGAAATTGGTATTGCTCAATCGATAGAACACAATGTGATGTACATTTGAGGAAAGTTTGGTTCAGAAATATGCATATTTAAGAAAGTTATCGCGCCAGGTGCAACAATGTGTAGATTTTTGACTTAGTCTTTTTACGCGATTTTGGTCAAAATCGGCTATTTGTACCTGTTTAAGCTCGAATTTGGAGCCCAAAGCAAGAATTGGACAGGAAATTGGCATTGCTCAATCGATAGAACACAATGTGATGTACATTTGATGAAAGTTTGGTTCAGAAATATGCATTTTTAAGAAAGTTATCGCGCCAGGTGCAATAATGTGTAGATTTTCGACTTAGTCTTTTTACGCGATTTTGGTCAAAATCGGCTATTTGTACCTGTTTAAGCTCGAATCTGGAGCCCAAACCAAAAATCAGACAGGAAATTGGTATTGCTCAATCGATAGAACACAATGTGATGTACATTTGATGAAAGTTTGGTTCAGAAATATGCATTTTTAAGAAAGTTATCGCGCCAGGTGCAACAATGTGTAGATTTTTGACTTAGTCTTTTTACGCGATTTTGGTCAAAATCGGCTATTTGTACCTGTTTAAGCTCGAATCTGGAGCCCAAACCAAGAATCGGATAGGAAGTTGGTATTGCTCAATCGATAGAACACAATGTGATGTACATTTGATGAAAGTTTGGTTCAGAAATATGCATTTTTAAGAAAGTTATCGCGCCAGGTGCAACAATGTGTAGATTTTCGACTTAGTCTTTTTTCGTGATTTTGGTCAAAATCGGCTATTTGTACCTGTTTAAGCTCGAATCTGGAGCCCAAACCAAAAATCAAACAGGAAATTGGTATTGCTCAATCGATAGAACACAATGTGATGTACATTTGATGAAAGTTTGGTTCAGAAATATGCATTTTTAAGAAAGTTATCGCGCAAGGTCCAACAATGTGTAGATTTTCGACTTAGTCTTTTTACGCGATTTTGGTCAAAATCGACTATTTGTACCTGTTTAAGCTCGAATCTGGAGCCCAAACCAAAAATCAGACAGGAAATTGGTATTGCTCAATCGATAGAACACAATGTGATGTACATTTGATGAAAGTTTGGTTCAGAAATATGCATTTTTAAGAAAGTTATCGCGCCAGGTGCACCAATGTGTAGATTTTCGACTTAGTCTTTTTACGCGATTTTGGTCAAAATCGGCTATTTGTACCTGTTTAAGCTCGAATTTGGAGCCCAAACCAAGAATTGGACAGGAAATTGGCATTGCTCAATCGATAGAACACAATGTGATGTACATTTGATGAAAGTTTGGTTCAGAAATATGCATTTTTAAGAAAGTTATCGCGCAAGGTGCAACAATGTGTAGATTTTCGACTTAGTCTTTTTACGCGATTTTGGTCAAAATCGGCTTTTTGTACCTGTTTAAGCTCAAATCTGGAGCCCAAACCAAGAATCGGACAGGAAATTGGTATTGCTCAATCGATAGAACACAATGTGATGTACATTTGATGAAAGTTTGGTTCAGAAATATGCATTTTTAAGAAAGTTATCGCGCCAGGTGCAATAATGTGTAGATTTTCGACTTAGTCTTTTTACGCGATTTTGGTCAAAATCGGCTATTTGTACCTGTTTAAGCTCGAATCTGGAGCCCAAACCAAGAATCGGACAGGAAATTGGTATTGCTCAATCGATAGAACACAATGTGATGTACATTTGATAAAAGTTTGGTTTAGAAATATGCATATTAAAGAAAGTTATCGCGCCAGGTGCAACAATGTGTAGATTTTTGACTTAGTCTTTTTACGCGATTTTGGTCAAAATCGGCTATTTGTACCTGTTTAAGCTCAAATTTGGAGCCCAAACCAAGAATTGGACAGGAAATTGGCATTGCTCAATCGATAGAACACAATGTGATGTACATTTGATGAAAGTTTGGTTCAGAAATATGCATATTTAAGAAAGTTATCGCGCCAGGTGCAACAATGTGCAGATTTTCGACTTAGTCTTTTTACGCGATTTTGGTCAAAATCGACTATTTGTACCTGTTTAAACTCGAATCTGGAGCCCAAACCAAGAATCGGACAGGAAATTGGTATTGCTCAATCGATAGAACACAATGTGATGTACATTTGATAAAAGTTTGGTTCAGAAATATGCATATTAAAGAAAGTTATCGCGCCAGGTGCAACAATGTGTAGATTTTTGACTTAGTCTTTTTACGCGATTTTGGTCAAAATCGGCTATTTGTACCTGTTTAAGCTCGAATTTGGAGCCCAAAGCAAGAATTGGACAGGAAATTGGCATTGCTCAATCGATAGAACACAATGTGATGTACATTTGATGAAAGTTTGGTTCAGAAATATGCATTTTTAAGAAAGTTATCGCGCCAGGTGCAATAATGTGTAGATTTTCGACTTAGTCTTTTTACGCGATTTTGGTCAAAATCGGCTATTTGTACCTGTTTAAGCTCGAATCTGGAGCCCAAACCAAAAATCAGACAGGAAATTGGTATTGCTCAATCGATAGAACACAATGTGATGTACATTTGATGAAAGTTTGGTTCAGAAATATGCATTTTTAAGAAAGTTATCGCGCCAGGTGCAACAATGTGTAGATTTTTGACTTAGTCTTTTTACGCGATTTTGGTCAAAATCGGCTATTTGTACCTGTTTAAGCTCGAATCTGGAGCCCAAACCAAGAATCGGATAGGAAGTTGGTATTGCTCAATCGATAGAACACAATGTGATGTACATTTGATGAAAGTTTGGTTCAGAAATATGCATTTTTAAGAAAGTTATCGCGCCAGGTGCAACAATGTGTAGATTTTCGACTTAGTCTTTTTTCGTGATTTTGGTCAAAATCGGCTATTTGTACCTGTTTAAGCTCGAATCTGGAGCCCAAACCAAAAATCAAACAGGAAATTGGTATTGCTCAATCGATAGAACACAATGTGATGTACATTTGATGAAAGTTTGGTTCAGAAATATGCATTTTTAAGAAAGTTATCGCGCAAGGTCCAACAATGTGTAGATTTTCGACTTAGTCTTTTTACGCGATTTTGGTCAAAATCGACTATTTGTACCTGTTTAAGCTCGAATCTGGAGCCCAAACCAAAAATCAGACAGGAAATTGGTATTGCTCAATCGATAGAACACAATGTGATGTACATTTGATGAAAGTTTGGTTCAGAAATATGCATTTTTAAGAAAGTTATCGCGCCAGGTGCACCAATGTGTAGATTTTCGACTTAGTCTTTTTACGCGATTTTGGTCAAAATCGGCTATTTGTACCTGTTTAAGCTCGAATTTGGAGCCCAAACCAAGAATTGGACAGGAAATTGGCATTGCTCAATCGATAGAACACAATGTGATGTACATTTGATGAAAGTTTGGTTCAGAAATATGCATTTTTAAGAAAGTTATCGCGCAAGGTGCAACAATGTGTAGATTTTCGACTTAGTCTTTTTACGCGATTTTGGTCAAAATCGGCTTTTTGTACCTGTTTAAGCTCAAATCTGGAGCCCAAACCAAGAATCGGACAGGAAATTGGTATTGCTCAATCGATAGAACACAATGTGATGTACATTTGATGAAAGTTTGGTTCAGAAATATGCATTTTTAAGAAAGTTATCGCGCCAGGTGCAATAATGTGTAGATTTTCGACTTAGTCTTTTTACGCGATTTTGGTCAAAATCGGCTATTTGTACCTGTTTAAGCTCGAATCTGGAGCCCAAACCAAGAATCGGACAGGAAATTGGTATTGCTCAATCGATAGAACACAATGTGATGTACATTTGATAAAAGTTTGGTTTAGAAATATGCATATTAAAGAAAGTTATCGCGCCAGGTGCAACAATGTGTAGATTTTTGACTTAGTCTTTTTACGCGATTTTGGTCAAAATCGGCTATTTGTACCTGTTTAAGCTCAAATTTGGAGCCCAAACCAAGAATTGGACAGGAAATTGGCATTGCTCAATCGATAGAACACAATGTGATGTACATTTGATGAAAGTTTGGTTCAGAAATATGCATATTTAAGAAAGTTATCGCGCCAGGTGCAACAATGTGTAGATTTTTGACTTAGTCTTTTTACGCGATTTTGGTCAAAATCGGCTATTTGTACCTGTTTAAGCTCGAATCTGGAGCCCAAACCAAGAATCGGACAGGAAATTGGTATTGCTCAATCGATAGAACACAATGTGATGTACATTTGATGAAAGTTTGGTTCAGAAATATGCATATTTAAGAAAGTTATCGCGCCAGGTGCAACAATGTGTAGATTTTTGACTTAGTCTTTTTACGCGATTTTGGTCAAAATCGGCTATTTGTACCTGTTTAAGCTCGAATTTGGAGCCCAAACCAAGAATTGGACAGGAAATTGGCATTGCTCAGTCGATAGAACACAATGTGATGTACATTTGATGAAAGTTTGGTTCAGAAATATGCATTTTTAAGAAAGTTATCGCGCCAGGTGCAATAATGTGTAGATTTTCGACTTAGTCTTTTTACGCGATTTTGGTCAAAATCGGCTATTTGTACCTGTTTAAGCTCGAATCTGGAGCCCAAACCAAGAATCGGACAGGAAATTGGTATTGCTCAATCGATAGAACACAATGTGATGTACATTTGATGAAAGTTTGGTTCAGAAATATGCATATTTAAGAAAGTTATCGCGCCAGGTGCAACAATGTGTAGATTTTCGACTTAGTCTTTTTACGCGATTTTGGTCAAAATCGGCTATTTGTACCTGTTTAAGCTCGAATCTGGAGCCCAAACCAAGAATCGGACAGGAAATTGGCATTGCTCAATCGATAGAATACAATGTGATGTACATTTGAGGAAAGTTTGGTTCAGAAATATGCATATTTAAGAAAGTTATCGCGCCAGGTGCAAGAATGTGTAGATTTTTGACTTAGTCTTTTTACGCGATTTTGGTCAAAATCGGCTATTTGTACCTGTTTAAGCTCGAATTTGGAGCCCAAACCAAGAATTGGACAGGAAATTGGCATTGCTCAATCGATAGAACACAATGTGATGTACATTTGATGAAAGTTTGGTTCAGAAATATGCATTTTTAAGAAAGTTATCGCGCAAGGTGCAACAATGTGTAGATTTTCGACTTAGTTTTTTTACGCGATTTTGGTCAAAATCGGCTTTTTGTACCTGTTTAAGCTCAAATCTGGAGCCCAAACCAAGAATCGGACAGGAAATTGGTATTGCTCAATCGATAGAACACAATGTGATGTACATTTGAGGAAAGTTTGGTTCAGAAATATGCATTTTTAAGAAAGTTATCGCGCCAGGTGCAATAATGTGTAGTTTTTCGACTTAGTCTTTTTACGTGATTTTGGTCAAAATCGGCTATTTGTACCTGTTTAAGCTCGAATCTGGAGCCCAAACCAAGAATCGGACAGGAAATTGGTATTGCTCAATCGATAGAACACAATGTGATGTACATTTGAGGAAAGTTTGGTTCAGAAATATGCATTTTTAAGAAAGTTATCGCGCCAGGTGCAATAATGTGTAGATTTTCGACTTAGTCTTTTTACGCGATTTTGGTCAAAATCGGCTATTTGTACCTGTTTAAGCTCGAATCTGGAGCCCAAACCAAGAATCGGACAGGAAATTGGTATTGCTCAATCGATAGAACACAATGTGATGTACATTTGATAAAAGTTTGGTTCAGAAATATGCATATTAAAGAAAGTTATCGCGCCAGGTGCAACAATGTGTAGATTTTTGACTTAGTCTTTTTACGCGATTTTGGTCAAAATCGGCTATTTGTACCTGTTTAAGCTCAAATTTGGAGCCCAAACCAAGAATTGGACAGGAAATTGGCATTGCTCAATCGATAGAACACAATGTGATGTACATTTGATGAAAGTTTGGTTCAGAAATATGCATATTTAAGAAAGTTATCGCGCCAGGTGCAACAATGTGTAGATTTTCGACTTAGTCTTTTTACGCGATTTTGGTCAAAATCGACTATTTGTACCTGTTTAAACTCGAATCTGGAGCCCAAACCAAGAATCGGACAGGAAATTGGTATTGCTCAATCGATAGAACACAATGTGATGTACATTTGAGGAAAGTTTGGTTCAGAAATATGCATATTTAAGAAAGTTATCGCGCCAGGTGCAACAATGTGTAGATTTTTGACTTAGTCTTTTTACGCGATTTTGGTCAAAATCGGCTATTTGTACCTGTTTAAGCTCGAATTTGGAGCCCAAAGCAAGAATTGGACAGGAAATTGGCATTGCTCAATCGATAGAACACAATGTGATGTACATTTGATGAAAGTTTGGTTCAGAAATATGCATTTTTAAGAAAGTTATCGCGCCAGGTGCAATAATGTGTAGATTTTCGACTTAGTCTTTTTACGCGATTTTGGTCAAAATCGGCTATTTGTACCTGTTTAAGCTCGAATCTGGAGCCCAAACCAAAAATCAGACAGGAAATTGGTATTGCTCAATCGATAGAACACAATGTGATGTACATTTGATGAAAGTTTGGTTCAGAAATATGCATTTTTAAGAAAGTTATCGCGCCAGGTGCAACAATGTGTAGATTTTTGACTTAGTCTTTTTACGCGATTTTGGTCAAAATCGGCTATTTGTACCTGTTTAAGCTCGAATCTGGAGCCCAAACCAAGAATCGGATAGGAAGTTGGTATTGCTCAATCGATAGAACACAATGTGATGTACATTTGATGAAAGTTTGGTTCAGAAATATGCATTTTTAAGAAAGTTATCGCGCCAGGTGCAACAATGTGTAGATTTTCGACTTAGTCTTTTTTCGTGATTTTGGTCAAAATCGGCTATTTGTACCTGTTTAAGCTCGAATCTGGAGCCCAAACCAAAAATCAAACAGGAAATTGGTATTGCTCAATCGATAGAACACAATGTGATGTACATTTGATGAAAGTTTGGTTCAGAAATATGCATTTTTAAGAAAGTTATCGCGCAAGGTCCAACAATGTGTAGATTTTCGACTTAGTCTTTTTACGCGATTTTGGTCAAAATCGACTATTTGTACCTGTTTAAGCTCGAATCTGGAGCCCAAACCAAAAATCAGACAGGAAATTGGTATTGCTCAATCGATAGAACACAATGTGATGTACATTTGATGAAAGTTTGGTTCAGAAATATGCATTTTTAAGAAAGTTATCGCGCCAGGTGCACCAATGTGTAGATTTTCGACTTAGTCTTTTTACGCGATTTTGGTCAAAATCGGCTATTTGTACCTGTTTAAGCTCGAATCTGGAGCCCAAACCAAGAATCGGACAGGAAATTGGCATTGCTCAATCGATAGAATACAATGTGATGTACATTTGAGGAAAGTTTGGTTCAGAAATATGCATATTTAAGAAAGTTATCGCGCCAGGTGCAAGAATGTGTAGATTTTTGACTTAGTCTTTTTACGCGATTTTGGTCAAAATCGGCTATTTGTACCTGTTTAAGCTCGAATTTGGAGCCCAAACCAAGAATTGGACAGGAAATTGGCATTGCTCAATCGATAGAACACAATGTGATGTACATTTGATGAAAGTTTGGTTCAGAAATATGCATTTTTAAGAAAGTTATCGCGCAAGGTGCAACAATGTGTAGATTTTCGACTTAGTTTTTTTACGCGATTTTGGTCAAAATCGGCTTTTTGTACCTGTTTAAGCTCAAATCTGGAGCCCAAACCAAGAATCGGACAGGAAATTGGTATTGCTCAATCGATAGAACACAATGTGATGTACATTTGAGGAAAGTTTGGTTCAGAAATATGCATTTTTAAGAAAGTTATCGCGCCAGGTGCAATAATGTGTAGTTTTTCGACTTAGTCTTTTTACGTGATTTTGGTCAAAATCGGCTATTTGTACCTGTTTAAGCTCGAATCTGGAGCCCAAACCAAGAATCGGACAGGAAATTGGTATTGCTCAATCGATAGAACACAATGTGATGTACATTTGAGGAAAGTTTGGTTCAGAAATATGCATTTTTAAGAAAGTTATCGCGCCAGGTGCAATAATGTGTAGATTTTCGACTTAGTCTTTTTACGCGATTTTGGTCAAAATCGGCTATTTGTACCTGTTTAAGCTCGAATCTGGAGCCCAAACCAAGAATCGGACAGGAAATTGGTATTGCTCAATCGATAGAACACAATGTGATGTACATTTGATAAAAGTTTGGTTCAGAAATATGCATATTAAAGAAAGTTATCGCGCCAGGTGCAACAATGTGTAGATTTTTGACTTAGTCTTTTTACGCGATTTTGGTCAAAATCGGCTATTTGTACCTGTTTAAGCTCAAATTTGGAGCCCAAACCAAGAATTGGACAGGAAATTGGCATTGCTCAATCGATAGAACACAATGTGATGTACATTTGATGAAAGTTTGGTTCAGAAATATGCATATTTAAGAAAGTTATCGCGCCAGGTGCAACAATGTGTAGATTTTCGACTTAGTCTTTTTACGCGATTTTGGTCAAAATCGACTATTTGTACCTGTTTAAACTCGAATCTGGAGCCCAAACCAAGAATCGGACAGGAAATTGGTATTGCTCAATCGATAGAACACAATGTGATGTACATTTGAGGAAAGTTTGGTTCAGAAATATGCATATTTAAGAAAGTTATCGCGCCAGGTGCAACAATGTGTAGATTTTTGACTTAGTCTTTTTACGCGATTTTGGTCAAAATCGGCTATTTGTACCTGTTTAAGCTCGAATTTGGAGCCCAAAGCAAGAATTGGACAGGAAATTGGCATTGCTCAATCGATAGAACACAATGTGATGTACATTTGATGAAAGTTTGGTTCAGAAATATGCATTTTTAAGAAAGTTATCGCGCCAGGTGCAATAATGTGTAGATTTTCGACTTAGTCTTTTTACGCGATTTTGGTCAAAATCGGCTATTTGTACCTGTTTAAGCTCGAATCTGGAGCCCAAACCAAAAATCAGACAGGAAATTGGTATTGCTCAATCGATAGAACACAATGTGATGTACATTTGATGAAAGTTTGGTTCAGAAATATGCATTTTTAAGAAAGTTATCGCGCCAGGTGCAACAATGTGTAGATTTTTGACTTAGTCTTTTTACGCGATTTTGGTCAAAATCGGCTATTTGTACCTGTTTAAGCTCGAATCTGGAGCCCAAACCAAGAATCGGATAGGAAGTTGGTATTGCTCAATCGATAGAACACAATGTGATGTACATTTGATGAAAGTTTGGTTCAGAAATATGCATTTTTAAGAAAGTTATCGCGCCAGGTGCAACAATGTGTAGATTTTCGACTTAGTCTTTTTTCGTGATTTTGGTCAAAATCGGCTATTTGTACCTGTTTAAGCTCGAATCTGGAGCCCAAACCAAAAATCAAACAGGAAATTGGTATTGCTCAATCGATAGAACACAATGTGATGTACATTTGATGAAAGTTTGGTTCAGAAATATGCATTTTTAAGAAAGTTATCGCGCAAGGTCCAACAATGTGTAGATTTTCGACTTAGTCTTTTTACGCGATTTTGGTCAAAATCGACTATTTGTACCTGTTTAAGCTCGAATCTGGAGCCCAAACCAAAAATCAGACAGGAAATTGGTATTGCTCAATCGATAGAACACAATGTGATGTACATTTGATGAAAGTTTGGTTCAGAAATATGCATTTTTAAGAAAGTTATCGCGCCAGGTGCACCAATGTGTAGATTTTCGACTTAGTCTTTTTACGCGATTTTGGTCAAAATCGGCTATTTGTACCTGTTTAAGCTCGAATTTGGAGCCCAAACCAAGAATTGGACAGGAAATTGGCATTGCTCAATCGATAGAACACAATGTGATGTACATTTGATGAAAGTTTGGTTCAGAAATATGCATTTTTAAGAAAGTTATCGCGCAAGGTGCAACAATGTGTAGATTTTCGACTTAGTCTTTTTACGCGATTTTGGTCAAAATCGGCTTTTTGTACCTGTTTAAGCTCAAATCTGGAGCCCAAACCAAGAATCGGACAGGAAATTGGTATTGCTCAATCGATAGAACACAATGTGATGTACATTTGATGAAAGTTTGGTTCAGAAATATGCATTTTTAAGAAAGTTATCGCGCCAGGTGCAATAATGTGTAGATTTTCGACTTAGTCTTTTTACGCGATTTTGGTCAAAATCGGCTATTTGTACCTGTTTAAGCTCGAATCTGGAGCCCAAACCAAGAATCGGACAGGAAATTGGTATTGCTCAATCGATAGAACACAATGTGATGTACATTTGATAAAAGTTTGGTTTAGAAATATGCATATTAAAGAAAGTTATCGCGCCAGGTGCAACAATGTGTAGATTTTTGACTTAGTCTTTTTACGCGATTTTGGTCAAAATCGGCTATTTGTACCTGTTTAAGCTCAAATTTGGAGCCCAAACCAAGAATTGGACAGGAAATTGGCATTGCTCAATCGATAGAACACAATGTGATGTACATTTGATGAAAGTTTGGTTCAGAAATATGCATATTTAAGAAAGTTATCGCGCCAGGTGCAACAATGTGCAGATTTTCGACTTAGTCTTTTTACGCGATTTTGGTCAAAATCGACTATTTGTACCTGTTTAAACTCGAATCTGGAGCCCAAACCAAGAATCGGACAGGAAATTGGTATTGCTCAATCGATAGAACACAATGTGATGTACATTTGATAAAAGTTTGGTTCAGAAATATGCATATTAAAGAAAGTTATCGCGCCAGGTGCAACAATGTGTAGATTTTTGACTTAGTCTTTTTACGCGATTTTGGTCAAAATCGGCTATTTGTACCTGTTTAAGCTCGAATTTGGAGCCCAAAGCAAGAATTGGACAGGAAATTGGCATTGCTCAATCGATAGAACACAATGTGATGTACATTTGATGAAAGTTTGGTTCAGAAATATGCATTTTTAAGAAAGTTATCGCGCCAGGTGCAATAATGTGTAGATTTTCGACTTAGTCTTTTTACGCGATTTTGGTCAAAATCGGCTATTTGTACCTGTTTAAGCTCGAATCTGGAGCCCAAACCAAAAATCAGACAGGAAATTGGTATTGCTCAATCGATAGAACACAATGTGATGTACATTTGATGAAAGTTTGGTTCAGAAATATGCATTTTTAAGAAAGTTATCGCGCCAGGTGCAACAATGTGTAGATTTTTGACTTAGTCTTTTTACGCGATTTTGGTCAAAATCGGCTATTTGTACCTGTTTAAGCTCGAATCTGGAGCCCAAACCAAAAATCAAACAGGAAATTGGTATTGCTCAATCGATAGAACACAATGTGATGTACATTTGATGAAAGTTTGGTTCAGAAATATGCATTTTTAAGAAAGTTATCGCGCCAGGTGCAACAATGTGTAGATTTTCGACTTAGTCTTTTTTCGTGATTTTGGTCAAAATCGGCTATTTGTACCTGTTTAAGCTCGAATCTGGAGCCCAAACCAAAAATCAAACAGGAAATTGGTATTGCTCAATCGATAGAACACAATGTGATGTACATTTGATGAAAGTTTGGTTCAGAAATATGCATTTTTAAGAAAGTTATCGCGCAAGGTCCAACAATGTGTAGATTTTCGACTTAGTCTTTTTACGCGATTTTGGTCAAAATCGACTATTTGTACCTGTTTAAGCTCGAATCTGGAGCCCAAACCAAAAATCAGACAGGAAATTGGTATTGCTCAATCGATAGAACACAATGTGATGTACATTTGATGAAAGTTTGGTTCAGAAATATGCATTTTTAAGAAAGTTATCGCGCCAGGTGCACCAATGTGTAGATTTTCGACTTAGTCTTTTTACGCGATTTTGGTCAAAATCGGCTATTTGTACCTGTTTAAGCTCGAATCTGGAGCCCAAACCAAGAATCGGACAGGAAATTGGTATTGCTCAATCGATAGAACACAATGGGATGTACATTTGATGAAAGTTTGGTTCAGAAATATGCATATTTAAGAAAGTTATCGCGCCAGGTGCAACAATGTGTAGATTTTGGACTTAGTCTTTTTACGCGATTTTGGTCAAAATCGGCTATTTGTACCTGTTTAAGCTCGAATTTGGAGCCCAAACCAAGAATCGGACAGGAAATTGGCATTGCTCAATCGATAGAACACAATGTGATGTACATTTGATGAAAGTTTGGTTCAGAAATATGCATATTTAAGAAAGTTATCGCGCCAGGTGCAAGAATGTGTAGATTTTCGACTTAGTCTTTTTACGCGATTTTGGTCAAAATCGGCTATTTGTACCTGTTTAAGCTCGAATCTGGAGCCCAAACCAAGAATCGGACAGGAAATTGGTATTGCTCAATCGATAGAACACAATGGGATGTACATTTGATGAAAGTTTGGTTCAGAAATATGCATATTTAAGAAAGTTATCGCGCCAGGTGCAACAATGTGTAGATTTTTGACTTAGTCTTTTTACGCGATTTTGGTCAAAATCGGCTATTTGTACCTGTTTAAGCTCGAATTTGGAGCCCAAACCAAGAATTGGACAGGAAATTGGCATTGCTCAATCGATAGAACACAATGTGATGTACATTTGATGAAAGTTTGGTTCAGAAATATGCATTTTTAAGAAAGTTATCGCGCAAGGTGCAACAATGTGTAGATTTTCGACTTAGTCTTTTTACGCGATTTTGGTCAAAATCGGCTTTTTGTACCTGTTTAAGCTCAAATCTGGAGCCCAAACCAAGAATCGGACAGGAAATTGGTATTGCTCAATCGATAGAACACAATGTGATGTACATTTGATGAAAGTTTGGTTCAGAAATATGCATTTTTAAGAAAGTTATCGCGCCAGGTGCAATAATGTGTAGTTTTTCGACTTAGTCTTTTTACGTGATTTTGGTCAAAATCGGCTATTTGTACCTGTTTAAGCTCGAATCTGGAGCCCAAACCAAGAATCGGACAGGAAATTGGTATTGCTCAATCGATAGAACACAATGTGATGTACATTTGAGGAAAGTTTGGTTCAGAAATATGCATTTTTAAGAAAGTTATCGCGCCAGGTGCAATAATGTGTAGATTTTCGACTTAGTCTTTTTACGCGATTTTGGTCAAAATCGGCTATTTGTACCTGTTTAAGCTCGAATCTGGAGCCCAAACCAAGAATCGGACAGGAAATTGGTATTGCTCAATCGATAGAACACAATGTGATGTACATTTGATAAAAGTTTGGTTCAGAAATATGCATATTAAAGAAAGTTATCGCGCCAGGTGCAACAATGTGTAGATTTTTGACTTAGTCTTTTTACGCGATTTTGGTCAAAATCGGCTATTTGTACCTGTTTAAGCTCAAATTTGGAGCCCAAACCAAGAATTGGACAGGAAATTGGCATTGCTCAATCGATAGAACACAATGTGATGTACATTTGATGAAAGTTTGGTTCAGAAATATGCATATTTAAGAAAGTTATCGCGCCAGGTGCAACAATGTGTAGATTTTCGACTTAGTCTTTTTTCGTGATTTTGGTCAAAATCGGCTATTTGTACCTGTTTAAGCTCGAATCTGGAGCCCAAACCAAAAATCAAACAGGAAATTGGTATTGCTCAATCGATAGAACACAATGTGATGTACATTTGATGAAAGTTTGGTTCAGAAATATGCATTTTTAAGAAAGTTATCGCGCAAGGTCCAACAATGTGTAGATTTTCGACTTAGTCTTTTTACGCGATTTTGGTCAAAATCGACTATTTGTACCTGTTTAAGCTCGAATCTGGAGCCCAAACCAAAAATCAGACAGGAAATTGGTATTGCTCAATCGATAGAACACAATGTGATGTACATTTGATGAAAGTTTGGTTCAGAAATATGCATTTTTAAGAAAGTTATCGCGCCAGGTGCACCAATGTGTAGATTTTCGACTTAGTCTTTTTACGCGATTTTGGTCAAAATCGGCTATTTGTACCTGTTTAAGCTCGAATTTGGAGCCCAAACCAAGAATTGGACAGGAAATTGGCATTGCTCAATCGATAGAACACAATGTGATGTACATTTGATGAAAGTTTGGTTCAGAAATATGCATTTTTAAGAAAGTTATCGCGCAAGGTGCAACAATGTGTAGATTTTCGACTTAGTCTTTTTACGCGATTTTGGTCAAAATCGGCTTTTTGTACCTGTTTAAGCTCAAATCTGGAGCCCAAACCAAGAATCGGACAGGAAATTGGTATTGCTCAATCGATAGAACACAATGTGATGTACATTTGAGGAAAGTTTGGTTCAGAAATATGCATTTTTAAGAAAGTTATCGCGCCAGGTGCAATAATGTGTAGTTTTTCGACTTAGTCTTTTTACGTGATTTTGGTCAAAATCGGCTATTTGTACCTGTTTAAGCTCGAATCTGGAGCCCAAACCAAGAATCGGACAGGAAATTGGTATTGCTCAATCGATTAACACAATGTGATGTACATTTGATGAAAGTTTGGTTCAGAAATATGCATTTTTAAGAAAGTTATCGCGCCAGGTGCAATAATGTGTAGATTTTCGACTTAGTCTTTTTACGCGATTTTGGTCAAAATCGGCTATTTGTACCTGTTTAAGCTCGAATCTGGAGCCCAAACCAAGAATCGGACAGGAAATTGGTATTGCTCAATCGATAGAACACAATGTGATGTACATTTGATAAAAGTTTGGTTCAGAAATATGCATATTAAAGAAAGTTATCGCGCCAGGTGCAACAATGTGTAGATTTTTGACTTAGTCTTTTTACGCGATTTTGGTCAAAATCGGCTATTTGTACCTGTTTAAGCTCAAATTTAAAGCCCAAACCAAGAATTGGACAGGAAATTGGCATTGCTCAATCGATAGAACACAATGTGATGTACATTTGATGAAAGTTTGGTTCAGAAATATGCATATTTAAGAAAGTTATCGCGCCAGGTGCAACAATGTGTAGATTTTCGACTTAGTCTTTTTACGCGATTTTGGTCAAAATCGACTATTTGTACCTGTTTAAACTCGAATCTGGAGCCCAAACCAAGAATCGGACAGGAAATTGGTATTGCTCAATCGATAGAACACAATGTGATGTACATTTGAGGAAAGTTTGGTTCAGAAATATGCATATTTAAGAAAGTTATCGCGCCAGGTGCAATAATGTGTAGATTTTCGACTTAGTCTTTTTACGCGATTTTGGTCAAAATCGGCTATTTGTACCTGTTTAAGCTCGAATTTGGAGCCCAAAGCAAGAATTGGACAGGAAATTGGCATTGCTCAATCGATAGAACACAATGTGATGTACATTTGATGAAAGTTTGGTTCAGAAATATGCATTTTTAAGAAAGTTATCGCGCCAGGTGCAATAATGTGTAGATTTTCGACTTAGTCTTTTTACGCGATTTTGGTCAAAATCGGCTATTTGTACCTGTTTAAGCTCGAATCTGGAGCCCAAACCAAAAATCAGACAGGAAATTGGTATTGCTCAATCGATAGAACACAATGTGATGTACATTTGATGAAAGTTTGGTTCAGAAATATGCATTTTTAAGAAAGTTATCGCGCCAGGTGCAACAATGTGTAGATTTTTGACTTAGTCTTTTTACGCGATTTTGGTCAAAATCGGCTATTTGTACCTGTTTAAGCTCGAATCTGGAGCCCAAACCAAGAATCGGATAGGAAGTTGGTATTGCTCAATCGATAGAACACAATGTGATGTACATTTGATGAAAGTTTGGTTCAGAAATATGCATTTTTAAGAAAGTTATCGCGCCAGGTGCAACAATGTGTAGATTTTCGACTTAGTCTTTTTTCGTGATTTTGGTCAAAATCGGCTATTTGTACCTGTTTAAGCTCGAATCTGGAGCCCAAACCAAAAATCAAACAGGAAATTGGTATTGCTCAATCGATAGAACACAATGTGATGTACATTTGATGAAAGTTTGGTTCAGAAATATGCATTTTTAAGAAAGTTATCGCGCAAGGTCCAACAATGTGTAGATTTTCGACTTAGTCTTTTTACGCGATTTTGGTCAAAATCGGCTATTTGTACCTGTTTAAGCTCGAATCTGGAGCCCAAACCAAAAATCAGACAGGAAATTGGTATTGCTCAATCGATAGAACACAATGTGATGTACATTTGATGAAAGTTTGGTTCAGAAATATGCATTTTTAAGAAAGTTATCGCGCCAGGTGCAACAATGTGTAGATTTTTGACTTAGTCTTTTTACGCGATTTTGGTCAAAATCGGCTATTTGTACCTGTTTAAGCTCGAATTTGGAGCCCAAACCAAGAATTGGACAGGAAATTGGCATTGCTCAATCGATAGAACACAATGTGATGTACATTTGATGAAAGTTTGGTTCAGAAATATGCATTTTTAAGAAAGTTATCGCGCAAGGTGCAACAATGTGTAGATTTTCGACTTAGTCTTTTTACGCGATTTTGGTCAAAATCGGCTTTTTGTACCTGTTTAAGCTCAAATCTGGAGCCCAAACCAAGAATCGGACAGGAAATTGGTATTGCTCAATCGATAGAACACAATGTGATGTACATTTGATGAAAGTTTGGTTCAGAAATATGCATTTTTAAGAAAGTTATCGCGCCAGGTGCAATAATGTGTAGTTTTTCGACTTAGTCTTTTTACGTGATTTTGGTCAAAATCGACTATTTGTACCTGTTTAAGCTCGAATCTGGAGCCCAAACCAAAAATCAGACAGGAAATTGGTATTGCTCAATCGATAGAACACAATGTGATGTACATTTGATGAAAGTTTGGTTCAGAAATATGCATTTTTAAGAAAGTTATCGCGCTAGGTGCACCAATGTGTAGATTTTCGACTTAGTCTTTTTACGCGATTTTGGTCAAAATCGGCTATTTGTACCTGTTTAAGCTCGAATCTGGAGCCCAAACCAAAAATCAGACAGGAAATTGGTATTGCTCAATCGATAGAACACAATGTGATGTACATTTGATGAAAGTTTGGTTCAGAAATATGCATTTTTAAGAAAGTTATCGCGCCAGGTGCAACAATGTGTAGATTTTTGACTTAGTCTTTTTACGCGATTTTGGTCAAAATCGGCTATTTGTACCTGTTTAAGCTCGAATTTGGAGCCCAAACCAAGAATTGGACAGGAAATTGGCATTGCTCAATCGATAGAACACAATGTGATGTACATTTGATGAAAGTTTGGTTCAGAAATATGCATTTTTAAGAAAGTTATCGCGCAAGGTGCAACAATGTGTAGATTTTCGACTTAGTCTTTTTACGCGATTTTGGTCAAAATCGGCTTTTTGTACCTGTTTAAGCTCAAATCTGGAGCCCAAACCAAGAATCGGACAGGAAATTGGTATTGCTCAATCGATAGAACACAATGTGATGTACATTTGATGAAAGTTTGGTTCAGAAATATGCATTTTTAAGAAAGTTATCGCGCCAGGTGCAATAATGTGTAGTTTTTCGACTTAGTCTTTTTACGTGATTTTGGTCAAAATCGGCTATTTGTACCTGTTTAAGCTCGAATCTGGAGCCCAAACCAAGAATCGGACAGGAAATTGGTATTGCTCAATCGATAGAACACAATGTGATGTACATTTGAGGAAAGTTTGGTTCAGAAATATGCATTTTTAAGAAAGTTATCGCGCCAGGTGCAATAATGTGTAGATTTTCGACTTAGTCTTTTTACGCGATTTTGGTCAAAATCGGCTATTTGTACCTGTTTAAGCTCGAATCTGGAGCCCAAACCAAGAATCGGACAGGAAATTGGTATTGCTCAATCGATAGAACACAATGTGATGTACATTTGATAAAAGTTTGGTTCAGAAATATGCATATTAAAGAAAGTTATCGCGCCAGGTGCAACAATGTGTAGATTTTTGACTTAGTCTTTTTACGCGATTTTGGTCAAAATCGGCTATTTGTACCTGTTTAAGCTCAAATTTGGAGCCCAAACCAAGAATTGGACAGGAAATTGGCATTGCTCAATCGATAGAACACAATGTGATGTACATTTGATGAAAGTTTGGTTCAGAAATATGCATATTTAAGAAAGTTATCGCGCCAGGTGCAACAATGTGTAGATTTTCGACTTAGTCTTTTTTCGTGATTTTGGTCAAAATCGGCTATTTGTACCTGTTTAAGCTCGAATCTGGAGCCCAAACCAAAAATCAAACAGGAAATTGGTATTGCTCAATCGATAGAACACAATGTGATGTACATTTGATGAAAGTTTGGTTCAGAAATATGCATTTTTAAGAAAGTTATCGCGCAAGGTCCAACAATGTGTAGATTTTCGACTTAGTCTTTTTACGCGATTTTGGTCAAAATCGACTATTTGTACCTGTTTAAGCTCGAATCTGGAGCCCAAACCAAAAATCAGACAGGAAATTGGTATTGCTCAATCGATAGAACACAATGTGATGTACATTTGATGAAAGTTTGGTTCAGAAATATGCATTTTTAAGAAAGTTATCGCGCCAGGTGCACCAATGTGTAGATTTTCGACTTAGTCTTTTTACGCGATTTTGGTCAAAATCGGCTATTTGTACCTGTTTAAGCTCGAATTTGGAGCCCAAACCAAGAATTGGACAGGAAATTGGCATTGCTCAATCGATAGAACACAATGTGATGTACATTTGATGAAAGTTTGGTTCAGAAATATGCATTTTTAAGAAAGTTATCGCGCAAGGTGCAACAATGTGTAGATTTTCGACTTAGTCTTTTTACGCGATTTTGGTCAAAATCGGCTTTTTGTACCTGTTTAAGCTCAAATCTGGAGCCCAAACCAAGAATCGGACAGGAAATTGGTATTGCTCAATCGATAGAACACAATGTGATGTACATTTGAGGAAAGTTTGGTTCAGAAATATGCATTTTTAAGAAAGTTATCGCGCCAGGTGCAATAATGTGTAGTTTTTCGACTTAGTCTTTTTACGTGATTTTGGTCAAAATCGGCTATTTGTACCTGTTTAAGCTCGAATCTGGAGCCCAAACCAAGAATCGGACAGGAAATTGGTATTGCTCAATCGATAGAACACAATGTGATGTACATTTGATGAAAGTTTGGTTCAGAAATATGCATTTTTAAGAAAGTTATCGCGCCAGGTGCAATAATGTGTAGATTTTCGACTTAGTCTTTTTACGCGATTTTGGTCAAAATCGGCTATTTGTACCTGTTTAAGCTCGAATCTGGAGCCCAAACCAAGAATCGGACAGGAAATTGGTATTGCTCAATCGATAGAACACAATGTGATGTACATTTGATAAAAGTTTGGTTCAGAAATATGCATATTAAAGAAAGTTATCGCGCCAGGTGCAACAATGTGTAGATTTTTGACTTAGTCTTTTTACGCGATTTTGGTCAAAATCGGCTATTTGTACCTGTTTAAGCTCAAATTTAAAGCCCAAACCAAGAATTGGACAGGAAATTGGCATTGCTCAATCGATAGAACACAATGTGATGTACATTTGATGAAAGTTTGGTTCAGAAATATGCATATTTAAGAAAGTTATCGCGCCAGGTGCAACAATGTGTAGATTTTCGACTTAGTCTTTTTACGCGATTTTGGTCAAAATCGACTATTTGTACCTGTTTAAACTCGAATCTGGAGCCCAAACCAAGAATCGGACAGGAAATTGGTATTGCTCAATCGATAGAACACAATGTGATGTACATTTGAGGAAAGTTTGGTTCAGAAATATGCATATTTAAGAAAGTTATCGCGGCAGGTGCAACAATGTGTAGATTTTTGACTTAGTCTTTTTACGCGATTTTGGTCAAAATCGGCTATTTGTACCTGTTTAAGCTCGAATTTGGAGCCCAAAGCAAGAATTGGACAGGAAATTGGCATTGCTCAATCGATAGAACACAATGTGATGTACATTTGATGAAAGTTTGGTTCAGAAATATGCATTTTTAAGAAAGTTATCGCGCCAGGTGCAATAATGTGTAGATTTTCGACTTAGTCTTTTTACGCGATTTTGGTCAAAATCGGCTATTTGTACCTGTTTAAGCTCGAATCTGGAGCCCAAACCAAAAATCAGACAGGAAATTGGTATTGCTCAATCGATAGAACACAATGTGATGTACATTTGATGAAAGTTTGGTTCAGAAATATGCATTTTTAAGAAAGTTATCGCGCCAGGTGCAACAATGTGTAGATTTTTGACTTAGTCTTTTTACGCGATTTTGGTCAAAATCGGCTATTTGTACCTGTTTAAGCTCGAATCTGGAGCCCAAACCAAGAATCGGATAGGAAGTTGGTATTGCTCAATCGATAGAACACAATGTGATGTACATTTGATGAAAGTTTGGTTCAGAAATATGCATTTTTAAGAAAGTTATCGCGCCAGGTGCAACAATGTGTAGATTTTTGACTTAGTCTTTTTACGCGATTTTGGTCAAAATCGGCTATTTGTACCTGTTTAAGCTCGAATCTGGAGCCCAAACCAAGAATCGGATAGGAAGTTGGTATTGCTCAATCGATAGAACACAATGTGATGTACATTTGATGAAAGTTTGGTTCAGAAATATGCATTTTTAAGAAAGTTATCGCGCCAGGTGCAACAATGTGTAGATTTTCGACTTAGTCTTTTTTCGTGATTTTGGTCAAAATCGGCTATTTGTACCTGTTTAAGCTCGAATCTGGAGCCCAAACCAAAAATCAAACAGGAAATTGGTATTGCTCAATCGATAGAACACAATGTGATGTACATTTGATGAAAGTTTGGTTCAGAAATATGCATTTTTAAGAAAGTTATCGCGCAAGGTCCAACAATGTGTAGATTTTCGACTTAGTCTTTTTACGCGATTTTGGTCAAAATCGACTATTTGTACCTGTTTAAGCTCGAATCTGGAGCCCAAACCAAAAATCAGACAGGAAATTGGTATTGCTCAATCGATAGAACACAATGTGATGTACATTTGATGAAAGTTTGGTTCAGAAATATGCATTTTTAAGAAAGTTATCGCGCTAGGTGCACCAATGTGTAGATTTTCGACTTAGTCTTTTTACGCGATTTTGGTCAAAATCGGCTATTTGTACCTGTTTAAGCTCGAATCTGGAGCCCAAACCAAAAATCAGACAGGAAATTGGTATTGCTCAATCGATAGAACACAATGTGATGTACATTTGATGAAAGTTTGGTTCAGAAATATGCATTTTTAAGAAAGTTATCGCGCCAGGTGCAACAATGTGTAGATTTTTGACTTAGTCTTTTTACGCGATTTTGGTCAAAATCGGCTATTTGTACCTGTTTAAGCTCGAATCTGGAGCCCAAACCAAGAATCGGACAGGAAATTGGTATTGCTCAATCGATAGAACACAATGTGATGTACATTTGATGAAAGTTTGGTTCAGAAATATGCATATTTAAGAAAGTTATCGCGCCAGGTGCAACAATGTGTAGATTTTTGACTTAGTCTTTTTACGCGATTTTGGTCAAAATCGGCTATTTGTACCTGTTTAAGCTCGAATCTGGAGCCCAAACCAAGAATCGGACAGGAAATTGGTATTGCTCAATCGATAGAACACAATGTGATGTACATTTGATGAAAGTGTGGTTCAGAAATATGCATATTTAAGAAAGTTATCGCGCCAGGTGCAACAATGTGTAGATTTTCGACTTAGTCTTTTTACGCGATTTTGGTCAAAATCGGCTATTTGTACCTGTTTAAGCTCGAATCTGGAGCCCAAACCAAGAATCGGACAGGAAATTGGTATTGCTCAATCGATAGAACACAATGTGATGTACATTTGAGGAAAGTTTGGTTCAGAAATATGCATATTTAAGAAAGTTATCGCGCCAGGTGCAACAATGTGTAGATTTTTGACTTAGTCTTTTTACGCGATTTTGGTCAAAATCGGCTATTTGTACCTGTTTAAGCTCGAATCTGGAGCCCAAACCAAGAATCGGACAGGAAATTGGTATTGCTCAATCGATAGAACACAATGTGATGTACATTTGAGGAAAGTTTGGTTCAGAAATATGCATATTTAAGAAAGTTATCGCGCCAGGTGCAACAATGTGTAGATTTTTGACTTAGTCTTTTTACGCGATTTTGGTCAAAATCGGCTATTTGTACCTGTTTAAGCTCGAATCTGGAGCCCAAACCAAGAATCGGACAGGAAATTGGTATTGCTCAATCGATAGAACACAATGTGATGTACATTTGATGAAAGTGTGGTTCAGAAATATGCATATTTAAGAAAGTTATCGCGCCAGGTGCAACAATGTGTAGATTTTTGACTTAGTCTTTTTACGCGATTTTGGTCAAAATCGGCTATTTGTACCTGTTGAAGCTCGAATTTGGAGCCCAAAGCAAGAATTGGACAGGAAATTGGCATTGCTCAATCGATAGAACACAATGTGATGTACATTTGATGAAAGTTTGGTTCAGAAATATGCATTTTTAAGAAAGTTATCGCGCCAGGTGCAATAATGTGTAGATTTTCGACTTAGTCTTTTTACGCGATTTTGGTCAAAATCGGCTATTTGTACCTGTTTAAGCTCGAATCTGGAGCCCAAACCAAAAATCAGACAGGAAATTGGTATTGCTCAATCGATAGAACACAATGTGATGTACATTTGATGAAAGTTTGGTTCAGAAATATGCATTTTTAAGAAAGTTATCGCGCCAGGTGCAACAATGTGTAGATTTTTGACTTAGTCTTTTTACGCGATTTTGGTCAAAATCGGCTATTTGTACCTGTTTAAGCTCGAATCTGGAGCCCAAACCAAGAATCGGATAGGAAGTTGGTATTGCTCAATCGATAGAACACAATGTGATGTACATTTGATGAAAGTTTGGTTCAGAAATATGCATTTTTAAGAAAGTTATCGCGCCAGGTGCAACAATGTGTAGATTTTCGACTTAGTCTTTTTTCGTGATTTTGGTCAAAATCGGCTATTTGTACCTGTTTAAGCTCGAATCTGGAGCCCAAACCAAAAATCAAACAGGAAATTGGTATTGCTCAATCGATAGAACACAATGTGATGTACATTTGATGAAAGTTTGGTTCAGAAATATGCATTTTTAAGAAAGTTATCGCGCAAGGTCCAACAATGTGTAGATTTTCGACTTAGTCTTTTTACGCGATTTTGGTCAAAATCGGCTATTTGTACCTGTTTAAGCTCGAATTTGGAGCCCAAACCAAGAATCGGACAGGAAATTGGTATTGCTCAATCGATAGAACACAATGTGATGTACATTTGAGGAAAGTTTGGTTCAGAAATATGCATATTTAAGAAAGTTATCGCGCCAGGTGCAACAATGTGTAGATTTTTGACTTAGTCTTTTTACGCGATTTTGGTCAAAATCGGCTATTTGTACCTGTTTAAGCTCGAATTTGGAGCCCAAACCAAGAATCGGACAGGAAATTTTTATTGCTCAATCGATAGAACACAATGTGATGTACATTTGATGAAAGTGTGGTTCAGAAATATGCATATTTAAGAAAGTTATCGCGCCAGGTGCAACAATGTGTAGATTTTCGACTTAGTCTTTTTACGCGATTTTGGTCAAAATCGGCTATTTGTACCTGTTTAAGCTCGAATCTGGAGCCCAAACCAAGAATCGGACAGGAAATTGGTATTGCTCAATCGATAGAACACAATGTGATGTACATTTGATGAAAGTTTGGTTCAGAAATATGCATATTTAAGAAAGTTATCGCGCGAGGTGCAACAATGTGTAGATTTTCGACTTAGTCTTTTTACGCGATTTTGGTCAAAATCGGCTATTTGTACCTGTTTAAGCTCGAATCTGGAGCCCAAACCAAAAATCAGACAGGAAATTGGTATTGCTCAATCGATAGAACACAATGTGATGTACATTTGATGAAAGTTTGGTTCAGAAATATGCATTTTTAAGAAAGTTATCGCGCCAGGTGCAACAATGTGTAGATTTTTGACTTAGTCTTTTTACGCGATTTTGGTCAAAATCGGCTATTTGTACCTGTTTAAGCTCGAATCTGGAGCCCAAACCAAGAATCGGACAGGAAATTTTTATTGCTCAATCGATAGAACACAATGTGATGTACATTTGATGAAAGTGTGGTTTAGAAATATGCATATTTAAGAAAGTTATCGCGCCAGGTGCAACAATGTGTAGATTTTCGACTTAGTCTTTTTACGCGATTTTGGTCAAAATCGGCTATTTGTACCTGTTTAAGCTCGAATCTGGAGCCCAAACCAAGAATCGGACAGGAAATTGGTATTGCTCAATCGATAGAACACAATGTGATGTACATTTGATGAAAGTTTGGTTCAGAAATATGCATATTTAAGAAAGTTATCGCGCGAGGTGCAACAATGTGTAGATTTTCGACTTAGTCTTTTTACGCGATTTTGGTCAAAATCGGCTATTTGTACCTGTTTAAGCTCGAATCTGGAGCCCAAACCAAGAATCGGACAGGAAATTGGTATTGCTCAATCGATAGAACACAATGTGATGTACATTTGAGGAAAGTTTGGTTCAGAAATATGCATATTTAAGAAAGTTATCGCGCCAGGTGCAACAATGTGTAGATTTTTGACTTAGTCTTTTTACGCGATTTTGGTCAAAATCGGCTATTTGTACCTGTTTAAGCTCGAATCTGGAGCCCAAACCAAGAATTGGACAGGAAATTGGCATTGCTCAATCGATAGAACACAATGTGATGTACATTTGATGAAAGTTTGGTTCAGAAATATGCATCTTTTAAGAAAGTTATCGCGCCAGGTGCAATAATGTGTAGATTTTCGACTTAGTCTTTTTACGCGATTTTGGTCAAAATCGGCTATTTGTACCTGTTTAAGCTCGAATCTGGAGCCCAAACCAAAAATCAGACAGGAAATTGGTATTGCTCAATCGATAGAACACAATGTGATGTACATTTGATGAAAGTTTGGTTCAGAAATATGCATTTTTAAGAAAGTTATCGCGCCAGGTGCAACAATGTGTAGATTTTTGACTTAGTCTTTTTACGCGATTTTGGTCAAAATCGGCTATTTGTACCTGTTTAAGCTCGAATCTGGAGCCCAAACCAAGAATCGGATAGGAAGTTGGTATTGCTCAATCGATAGAACACAATGTGATGTACATTTGATGAAAGTTTGGTTCAGAAATATGCATTTTTAAGAAAGTTATCGCGCAAGGTCCAACAATGTGTAGATTTTCGACTTAGTCTTTTTACGCGATTTTGGTCAAAATCGACTATTTGTACCTGTTTAAGCTCGAATCTGGAGCCCAAACCAAAAATCAGACAGGAAATTGGTATTGCTCAATCGATAGAACACAATGTGATGTACATTTGATGAAAGTTTGGTTCAGAAATATGCATTTTTAAGAAAGTTATCGCGCCAGGTGCAACAATGTGTAGATTTTCGACTTAGTCTTTTTACGCGATTTTGGTCAAAATCGGCTATTTGTACCTGTTTAAGCTCGAATCTGGAGCCCAAACCAAAAATCAGACAGGAAATTGGTATTGCTCAATCGATAGAACACAATGTGATGTACATTTGATGAAAGTTTGGTTCAGAAATATGCATTTTTAAGAAAGTTATCGCGCCAGGTGCAACAATGTGTAGATTTTTGACTTAGTCTTTTTACGCGATTTTGGTCAAAATCGGCTATTTGTACCTGTTTAAGCTCGAATCTGGAGCCCAAACCAAGAATCGGACAGGAAATTTGTATTGCTCAATCGATAGAACACAATGTGATGTACATTTGATGAAAGTTTGGTTCAGAAATATGCATATTTAAGAAAGTTATCGCGCCAGGTGCAACAATGTGTAGATTTTCGACTTAGTCTTTTTACGCGATTTTGGTCAAAATCGGCTATTTGTACCTGTTTAAGCTCGAATCTGGAGCCCAAACCAAGAATCGGACAGGAAATTGGTATTGCTCAATCGATAGAACACAATGTGATGTACATTTGATGAAAGTTTGGTTCAGAAATATGCATATTTAAGAAAGTTATCGCGCCAGGTGCAACAATGTGTAGATTTTCGACTTAGTCTTTTTACGCGATTTTGGTCAAAATCGGCTATTTGTACCTGTTTAAGCTCGAATCTGGAGCCCAAACCAAGAATCGGACAGGAAATTGGTATTGCTCAATCGATAGAACACAATGTGATGTACATTTGAGGAAAGTTTGGTTCAGAAATATGCATATTTAAGAAAGTTATCGCGCCAGGTGCAACAATGTGTAGATTTTTGACTTAGTCTTTTTACGCGATTTTGGTCAAAATCGGCTATTTGTACCTGTTTAAGCTCGAATCTGGAGCCCAAACCAAGAATCGGACAGGAAATTGGTATTGCTCAATCGATAGAACACAATGTGATGTACATTTGAGGAAAGTTTGGTTCAGAAATATGCATATTTAAGAAAGTTATCGCGCCAGGTGCAACAATGTGTAGATTTTTGACTTAGTCTTTTTACGCGATTTTGGTCAAAATCGGCTATTTGTACCTGTTTAAGCTCGAATTTGGAGCCCAAAGCAAGAATTGGACAGGAAATTGGCATTGCTCAATCGATAGAACACAATGTGATGTACATTTGATGAAAGTTTGGTTCAGAAATATGCATTTTTAAGAAAGTTATCGCGCCAGGTGCAATAATGTGTAGATTTTCGACTTAGTCTTTTTACGCGATTTTGGTCAAAATCGGCTATTTGTACCTGTTTAAGCTCGAATCTGGAGCCCAAACCAAAAATCAGACAGGAAATTGGTATTGCTCAATCGATAGAACACAATGTGATGTACATTTGATGAAAGTTTGGTTCAGAAATATGCATTTTTAAGAAAGTTATCGCGCCAGGTGCAACAATGTGTAGATTTTCGACTTAGTCTTTTTACGCGATTTTGGTCAAAATCGGCTATTTGTACCTGTTTAAGCTCGAATCTGGAGCCCAAACCAAGAATCGGACAGGAAATTGGCATTGCTCAATCGATAGAACACAATGTGATGTACATTTGATGAAAGTTTGGTTCAGAAATATGCATTTTTAAGAAAGTTATCGCGCCAGGTGCAATAATGTGTAGATTTTCGACTTAGTCTTTTTACGCGATTTTGGTCAAAATCGGCTATTTGTACCTGTTTAAGCTCGAATCTGGAGCCCAAACCAAAAATCAGACAGGAAATTGGTATTGCTCAATCGATAGAACACAATGTGATGTACATTTGATGAAAGTTTGGTTCAGAAATATGCATTTTTAAGAAAGTTATCGCGCCAGGTGCAACAATGTGTAGATTTTCGACTTAGTCTTTTTACGCGATTTTGGTCAAAATCGGCTATTTGTACCTGTTTAAGCTCGAATCTGGAGCCCAAACCAAAAATCAAACAGGAAATTGGTATTGCTCAATCGATAGAACACAATGTGATGTACATTTGATGAAAGTTTGGTTCAGAAATATGCATTTTTAAGAAAGTTATCGCGCAAGGTCCAACAATGTGTAGATTTTCGACTTAGTCTTTTTACGCGATTTTGGTCAAAATCGACTATTTGTACCTGTTTAAGCTCGAATCTGGAGCCCAAACCAAAAATCAGACAGGAAATTGGTATTGCTCAATCGATAGAACACAATGTGATGTACATTTGATGAAAGTTTGGTTCAGAAATATGCATTTTTAAGAAAGTTATCGCGCCAGGTGCAACAATGTGTAGATTTTCGACTTAGTCTTTTTACGCGATTTTGGTCAAAATCGGCTATTTGTACCTGTTTAAGCTCGAATCTGGAGCCCAAACCAAAAATCAGACAGGAAATTGGTATTGCTCAATCGATAGAACACAATGTGATGTACATTTGATGAAAGTTTGGTTCAGAAATATGCATTTTTAAGAAAGTTATCGCGCCAGGTGCAACAATGTGTAGATTTTTGACTTAGTCTTTTTACGCGATTTTGGTCAAAATCGGCTATTTGTACCTGTTTAAGCTCGAATCTGGAGCCCAAACCAAGAATCGGACAGGAAATTTGTATTGCTCAATCGATAGAACACAATGTGATGTACATTTGATGAAAGTGTGGTTCAGAAATATGCATATTTAAGAAAGTTATCGCGCCAGGTGCAACAATGTGTAGATTTTCGACTTAGTCTTTTTACGCGATTTTGGTCAAAATCGGCTATTTGTACCTGTTTAAGCTCGAATCTGGAGCCCAAACCAAGAATCGGACAGGAAATTGGTATTGCTCAATCGATAGAACACAATGTGATGTACATTTGATGAAAGTTTGGTTCAGAAATATGCATATTTAAGAAAGTTATCGCGCCAGGTGCAACAATGTGTAGATTTTCGACTTAGTCTTTTTACGCGATTTTGGTCAAAATCGGCTATTTGTACCTGTTTAAGCTCGAATCTGGAGCCCAAACCAAGAATCGGACAGGAAATTGGTATTGCTCAATCGATAGAACACAATGTGATGTACATTTGAGGAAAGTTTGGTTCAGAAATATGCATATTTAAGAAAGTTATCGCGCCAGGTGCAACAATGTGTAGATTTTTGACTTAGTCTTTTTACGCGATTTTGGTCAAAATCGGCTATTTGTACCTGTTTAAGCTCGAATCTGGAGCCCAAACCAAGAATCGGACAGGAAATTGGTATTGCTCAATCGATAGAACACAATGTGATGTACATTTGAGGAAAGTTTGGTTCAGAAATATGCATATTTAAGAAAGTTATCGCGCCAGGTGCAACAATGTGTAGATTTTTGACTTAGTCTTTTTACGCGATTTTGGTCAAAATCGGCTATTTGTACCTGTTTAAGCTCGAATTTGGAGCCCAAAGCAAGAATTGGACAGGAAATTGGCATTGCTCAATCGATAGAACACAATGTGATGTACATTTGATGAAAGTTTGGTTCAGAAATATGCATTTTTAAGAAAGTTATCGCGCCAGGTGCAATAATGTGTAGATTTTCGACTTAGTCTTTTTACGCGATTTTGGTCAAAATCGGCTATTTGTACCTGTTTAAGCTCGAATCTGGAGCCCAAACCAAAAATCAGACAGGAAATTGGTATTGCTCAATCGATAGAACACAATGTGATGTACATTTGATGAAAGTTTGGTTCAGAAATATGCATTTTTAAGAAAGTTATCGCGCCAGGTGCAACAATGTGTAGATTTTCGACTTAGTCTTTTTACGCGATTTTGGTCATAATCGGCTATTTGTACCTGTTTAAGCTCGAATCTGGAGCCCAAACCAAGAATCGGACAGGAAATTGGCATTGCTCAATCGATAGAACACAATGTGATGTACATTTGATGAAAGTTTGGTTCAGAAATATGCATTTTTAAGAAAGTTATCGCGCCAGGTGCAATAATGTGTAGATTTTCGACTTAGTCTTTTTACGCGATTTTGGTCAAAATCGGCTATTTGTACCTGTTTAAGCTCGAATCTGGAGCCCAAACCAAAAATCAGACAGGAAATTGGTATTGCTCAATCGATAGAACACAATGTGATGTACATTTGATGAAAGTTTGGTTCAGAAATATGCATTTTTAAGAAAGTTATCGCGCCAGGTGCAACAATGTGTAGATTTTCGACTTAGTCTTTTTACGCGATTTTGGTCAAAATCGGCTATTTGTACCTGTTTAAGCTCGAATCTGGAGCCCAAACCAAGAATCGGACAGGAAATTGGCATTGCTCAATCGATAGAACACAATGTGATGTACATTTGATGAAAGTTTGGTTCAGAAATATGCATTTTTAAGAAAGTTATCGCGCCAGGTGCAACAATGTGTAGATTTTTGACTTAGTCTTTTTACGCGATTTTGGTCAAAATCGGCTATTTGTACCTGTTTAAGCTCGAATCTGGAGCCCAAACCAAAAATCAGACAGGAAATTGGTATTGCTCAATCGATAGAACACAATGTGATGTACATTTGATGAAAGTTTGGTTCAGAAATATGCATTTTTAAGAAAGTTATCGCGCCAGGTGCAACAATGTGTAGATTTTTGACTTAGTCTTTTTACGCGATTTTGGTCAAAATCGGCTATTTGTACCTGTTTAAGCTCGAATTTGGAGCCCAAAGCAAGAATTGGACAGGAAATTGGCATTGCTCAATCGATAGAACACAATGTGATGTACATTTGATGAAAGTTTGGTTCAGAAATATGCATTTTTAAGAAAGTTATCGCGCCAGGTGCAATAATGTGTAGATTTTCGACTTAGTCTTTTTACGCGATTTTGGTCAAAATCGGCTATTTGTACCTGTTTAAGCTCGAATCTGGAGCCCAAACCAAAAATCAGACAGGAAATTGGTATTGCTCAATCGATAGAACACAATGTGATGTACATTTGATGAAAGTTTGGTTCAGAAATATGCATTTTTAAGAAAGTTATCGCGCCAGGTGCAACAATGTGTAGATTTTCGACTTAGTCTTTTTACGCGATTTTGGTCAAAATCGGCTATTTGTACCTGTTTAAGCTCGAATCTGGAGCCCAAACCAAGAATCGGACAGGAAATTGGCATTGCTCAATCGATAGAACACAATGTGATGTACATTTGATGAAAGTTTGGTTCAGAAATATGCATTTTTAAGAAAGTTATCGCGCCAGGTGCAATAATGTGTAGATTTTCGACTTAGTCTTTTTACGCGATTTTGGTCAAAATCGGCTATTTGTACCTGTTTAAGCTCGAATCTGGAGCCCAAACCAAAAATCAGACAGGAAATTGGTATTGCTCAATCGATAGAACACAATGTGATGTACATTTGATGAAAGTTTGGTTCAGAAATATGCATTTTTAAGAAAGTTATCGCGCCAGGTGCAACAATGTGTAGATTTTCGACTTAGTCTTTTTACGCGATTTTGGTCAAAATCGGCTATTTGTACCTGTTTAAGCTCGAATCTGGAGCCCAAACCAAAAATCAAACAGGAAATTGGTATTGCTCAATCGATAGAACACAATGTGATGTACATTTGATGAAAGTTTGGTTCAGAAATATGCATTTTTAAGAAAGTTATCGCGCAAGGTCCAACAATGTGTAGATTTTCGACTTAGTCTTTTTACGCGATTTTGGTCAAAATCGACTATTTGTACCTGTTTAAGCTCGAATCTGGAGCCCAAACCAAAAATCAGACAGGAAATTGGTATTGCTCAATCGATAGAACACAATGTGATGTACATTTGATGAAAGTTTGGTTCAGAAATATGCATTTTTAAGAAAGTTATCGCGCCAGGTGCAACAATGTGTAGATTTTAGACTTAGTCTTTTTACGCGATTTTGGTCAAAATCGGCTATTTGTACCTGTTTAAGCTCGAATCTGGAGCCCAAACCAAAAATCAGACAGGAAATTGGTATTGCTCAATCGATAGAACACAATGTGATGTACATTTGATGAAAGTTTGGTTCAGAAATATGCATTTTTAAGAAAGTTATCGCGCCAGGTGCAACAGTGTGTAGATTTTTGACTTAGTCTTTTTACGCGATTTTGGTCAAAATCGGCTATTTGTACCTGTTTAAGCTCGAATCTGGAGCCCAAACCAAGAATCGGACAGGAAATTTGTATTGCTCAATCGATAGAACACAATGTGATGTACATTTGATGAAAGTGTGGTTCAGAAATATGCATATTTAAGAAAGTTATCGCGCCAGGTGCACCAATGTGTAGATTTTCGACTTAGTCTTTTTACGCGATTTTGGTCAAAATCGGCTATTTGTACCTGTTTAAGCTCGAATCTGGAGCCCAAACCAAGAATCGGACAGGAAATTGGTATTGCTCAATCGATAGAACACAATGTGATGTACATTTGAGGAAAGTTTGGTTCAGAAATATGCATATTTAAGAAAGTTATCGCGCCAGGTGCAACAATGTGTAGATTTTTGACTTAGTCTTTTTACGCGATTTTGGTCAAAATCGGCTATTTGTACCTGTTTAAGCTCGAATCTGGAGCCCAAACCAAGAATCGGACAGGAAATTGGTATTGCTCAATCGATAGAACACAATGTGATGTACATTTGAGGAAAGTTTGGTTCAGAAATATGCATATTTAAGAAAGTTATCGCGCCAGGTGCAACAATGTGTAGATTTTTGACTTAGTCTTTTTACGCGATTTTGGTCAAAATCGGCTATTTGTACCTGTTTAAGCTCGAATTTGGAGCCCAAAGCAAGAATTGGACAGGAAATTGGCATTGCTCAATCGATAGAACACAATGTGATGTACATTTGATGAAAGTTTGGTTCAGAAATATGCATTTTTAAGAAAGTTATCGCGCCAGGTGCAATAATGTGTAGATTTTCGACTTAGTCTTTTTACGCGATTTTGGTCAAAATCGGCTATTTGTACCTGTTTAAGCTCGAATCTGGAGCCCAAACCAAAAATCAGACAGGAAATTGGTATTGCTCAATCGATAGAACACAATGTGATGTACATTTGATGAAAGTTTGGTTCAGAAATATGCATTTTTAAGAAAGTTATCGCGCCAGGTGCAACAATGTGTAGATTTTCGACTTAGTCTTTTTACGCGATTTTGGTCATAATCGGCTATTTGTACCTGTTTAAGCTCGAATCTGGAGCCCAAACCAAGAATCGGACAGGAAATTGGCATTGCTCAATCGATAGAACACAATGTGATGTACATTTGATGAAAGTTTGGTTCAGAAATATGCATTTTTAAGAAAGTTATCGCGCCAGGTGCAATAATGTGTAGATTTTCGACTTAGTCTTTTTACGCGATTTTGGTCAAAATCGGCTATTTGTACCTGTTTAAGCTCGAATCTGGAGCCCAAACCAAAAATCAGACAGGAAATTGGCATTGCTCAATCGATAGAACACAATGTGATGTACATTTGATGAAAGTTTGGTTCAGAAATATGCATTTTTAAGAAAGTTATCGCGCCAGGTGCAATAATGTGTAGATTTTCGACTTAGTCTTTTTACGCGATTTTGGTCAAAATCGGCTATTTGTACCTGTTTAAGCTCGAATCTGGAGCCCAAACCAAAAATCAGACAGGAAATTGGTATTGCTCAATCGATAGAACACAATGTGATGTACATTTGATGAAAGTTTGGTTCAGAAATATGCATTTTTAAGAAAGTTATCGCGCCAGGTGCAACAATGTGTAGATTTTTGACTTAGTCTTTTTACGCGATTTTGGTCAAAATCGGCTATTTGTACCTGTTTAAGCTCGAATCTGGAGCCCAAACCAAAAATCAGACAGGAAATTGGTATTGCTCAATCGATAGAACACAATGTGATGTACATTTGATGAAAGTTTGGTTCAGAAATATGCATTTTTAAGAAAGTTATCGCGCCAGGTGCAACAATGTGTAGATTTTTGACTTAGTCTTTTTACGCGATTTTGGTCAAAATCGGCTATTTGTACCTGTTTAAGCTCGAATTTGGAGCCCAAAGCAAGAATTGGACAGGAAATTGGCATTGCTCAATCGATAGAACACAATGTGATGTACATTTGATGAAAGTTTGGTTCAGAAATATGCATTTTTAAGAAAGTTATCGCGCCAGGTGCAATAATGTGTAGATTTTCGACTTAGTCTTTTTACGCGATTTTGGTCAAAATCGGCTATTTGTACCTGTTTAAGCTCGAATCTGGAGCCCAAACCAAAAATCAGACAGGAAATTGGTATTGCTCAATCGATAGAACACAATGTGATGTACATTTGATGAAAGTTTGGTTCAGAAATATGCATTTTTAAGAAAGTTATCGCGCCAGGTGCAACAATGTGTAGATTTTCGACTTAGTCTTTTTACGCGATTTTGGTCAAAATCGGCTATTTGTACCTGTTTAAGCTCGAATCTGGAGCCCAAACCAAGAATCGGACAGGAAATTGGCATTGCTCAATCGATAGAACACAATGTGATGTACATTTGATGAAAGTTTGGTTCAGAAATATGCATTTTTAAGAAAGTTATCGCGCCAGGTGCAATAATGTGTAGATTTTCGACTTAGTCTTTTTACGCGATTTTGGTCAAAATCGGCTATTTGTACCTGTTTAAGCTCGAATCTGGAGCCCAAACCAAAAATCAGACAGGAAATTGGTATTGCTCAATCGATAGAACACAATGTGATGTACATTTGATGAAAGTTTGGTTCAGAAATATGCATTTTTAAGAAAGTTATCGCGCCAGGTGCAACAATGTGTAGATTTTTGACTTAGTCTTTTTACGCGATTTTGGTCAAAATCGGCTATTTGTACCTGTTTAAGCTCGAATCTGGAGCCCAAACCAAAAATCAGACAGGAAATTGGTATTGCTCAATCGATAGAACACAATGTGATGTACATTTGATGAAAGTTTGGTTCAGAAATATGCATTTTTAAGAAAGTTATCGCGCCAGGTGCAACAATGTGTAGATTTTTGACTTAGTCTTTTTACGCGATTTTGGTCAAAATCGGCTATTTGTACCTGTTTAAGCTCGAATTTGGAGCCCAAAGCAAGAATTGGACAGGAAATTGGCATTGCTCAATCGATAGAACACAATGTGATGTACATTTGATGAAAGTTTGGTTCAGAAATATGCATTTTTAAGAAAGTTATCGCGCCAGGTGCAACAATGTGTAGATTTTCGACTTAGTCTTTTTACGCGATTTTGGTCAAAATCGGCTATTTGTACCTGTTTAAGCTCGAATCTGGAGCCCAAACCAAGAATCGGACAGGAAATTGGCATTGCTCAATCGATAGAACACAATGTGATGTACATTTGATGAAAGTTTGGTTCAGAAATATGCATTTTTAAGAAAGTTATCGCGCCAGGTGCAATAATGTGTAGATTTTCGACTTAGTCTTTTTACGCGATTTTGGTCAAAATCGGCTATTTGTACCTGTTTAAGCTCGAATCTGGAGCCCAAACCAAAAATCAGACAGGAAATTGGTATTGCTCAATCGATAGAACACAATGTGATGTACATTTGATGAAAGTTTGGTTCAGAAATATGCATTTTTAAGAAAGTTATCGCGCCAGGTGCAACAATGTGTAGATTTTTGACTTAGTCTTTTTACGCGATTTTGGTCAAAATCGGCTATTTGTACCTGTTTAAGCTCGAATCTGGAGCCCAAACCAAAAATCAGACAGGAAATTGGTATTGCTCAATCGATAGAACACAATGTGATGTACATTTGATGAAAGTTTGGTTCAGAAATATGCATTTTTAAGAAAGTTATCGCGCCAGGTGCAACAATGTGTAGATTTTTGACTTAGTCTTTTTACGCGATTTTGGTCAAAATCGGCTATTTGTACCTGTTTAAGCTCGAATTTGGAGCCCAAAGCAAGAATTGGACAGGAAATTGGCATTGCTCAATCGATAGAACACAATGTGATGTACATTTGATGAAAGTTTGGTTCAGAAATATGCATTTTTAAGAAAGTTATCGCGCCAGGTGCAATAATGTGTAGATTTTCGACTTAGTCTTTTTACGCGATTTTGGTCAAAATCGGCTATTTGTACCTGTTTAAGCTCGAATCTGGAGCCCAAACCAAAAATCAGACAGGAAATTGGTATTGCTCAATCGATAGAACACAATGTGATGTACATTTGATGAAAGTTTGGTTCAGAAATATGCATTTTTAAGAAAGTTATCGCGCCAGGTGCAACAATGTGTAGATTTTCGACTTAGTCTTTTTACGCGATTTTGGTCAAAATCGGCTATTTGTACCTGTTTAAGCTCGAATCTGGAGCCCAAACCAAGAATCGGACAGGAAATTGGCATTGCTCAATCGATAGAACACAATGTGATGTACATTTGATGAAAGTTTGGTTCAGAAATATGCATTTTTAAGAAAGTTATCGCGCCAGGTGCAATAATGTGTAGATTTTCGACTTAGTCTTTTTACGCGATTTTGGTCAAAATCGGCTATTTGTACCTGTTTAAGCTCGAATCTGGAGCCCAAACCAAAAATCAGACAGGAAATTGGTATTGCTCAATCGATAGAACACAATGTGATGTACATTTGATGAAAGTTTGGTTCAGAAATATGCATTTTTAAGAAAGTTATCGCGCCAGGTGCAACAATGTGTAGATTTTCGACTTAGTCTTTTTACGCGATTTTGGTCAAAATCGGCTATTTGTACCTGTTTAAGCTCGAATCTGGAGCCCAAACCAAGAATCGGACAGGAAATTGGCATTGCTCAATCGATAGAACACAATGTGATGTACATTTGATGAAAGTTTGGTTCAGAAATATGCATTTTTAAGAAAGTTATCGCGCCAGGTGCAATAATGTGTAGATTTTCGACTTAGTCTTTTTACGCGATTTTGGTCAAAATCGGCTATTTGTACCTCTTTAAGCTCGAATCTGGAGCCCAAACCAAGAATCGGACAGAAAATTGGTATTGCTCAATCGATAGAACACAATGTGATGTACATTTGATGAAAGTTTGGTTCAGAAATATGCATTTTTAAGAAAGTTATCGCGCCAGGTGCAACAATGTGTAGATTTTCGACTTAGTCTTTTTACGCGATTTTGGTCAAAATCGGCTATTTGTACCTGTTTAAGCTCGAATCTGGAGCCCAAACCAAAAATCAGACAGGAAATTGGTATTGCTCAATCGATAGAACACAATGTGATGTACATTTGATGAAAGTTTGGTTCAGAAATATGCATTTTTAAGAAAGTTATCGCGCCAGGTGCAACAATGTGTAGATTTTTGACTTAGTCTTTTTACGCGATTTTGGTCAAAATCGGCTATTTGTACCTGTTTAAGCTCGAATTTGGAGCCCAAAGCAAGAATTGGACAGGAAATTGGCATTGCTCAATCGATAGAACACAATGTGATGTACATTTGATGAAAGTTTGGTTCAGAAATATGCATTTTTAAGAAAGTTATCGCGCCAGGTGCAATAATGTGTAGATTTTCGACTTAGTCTTTTTACGCGATTTTGGTCAAAATCGGCTATTTGTACCTGTTTAAGCTCGAATCTGGAGCCCAAACCAAAAATCAGACAGGAAATTGGTATTGCTCAATCGATAGAACACAATGTGATGTACATTTGATGAAAGTTTGGTTCAGAAATATGCATTTTTAAGAAAGTTATCGCGCCAGGTGCAACAATGTGTAGATTTTCGACTTAGTCTTTTTACGCGATTTTGGTCAAAATCGGCTATTTGTACCTGTTTAAGCTCGAATCTGGAGCCCAAACCAAGAATCGGACAGGAAATTGGCATTGCTCAATCGATAGAACACAATGTGATGTACATTTGATGAAAGTTTGGTTCAGAAATATGCATATTTAAGAAAGTTATCGCGCCAGGTGCAACAATGTGTAGATTTTCGACTTAGTCTTTTTACGCGATTTTGGTCAAAATCGGCTATTTGTACCTGTTTAAGCTCGAATCTGGAGCCCAAACCAAAAATCAGACAGGAAATTGGTATTGCTCAATCGATAGAACACAATGTGATGTACATTTGATGAAAGTTTGGTTCAGAAATATGCATTTTTAAGAAAGTTATCGCGCCAGGTGCAACAATGTGTAGATTTTCGACTTAGTCTTTTTACGCGATTTTGGTCAAAATCGGCTATTTGTACCTGTTTAAGCTCGAATCTGGAGCCCAAACCAAGAATCGGACAGAAAATTGGTATTGCTCAATCGATAGAACACAATGTGATGTACATTTGATGAAAGTTTGGTTCAGAAATATGCATTTTTAAGAAAGTTATCGCGCCAGGTGCAACAATGTGTAGATTTTCGACTTAGTCTTTTTACGCGATTTTGGTCAAAATCGGCTATTTGTACCTGTTTAAGCTCGAATCTGGAGCCCAAACCAAAAATCAGACAGGAAATTGGTATTGCTCAATCGATAGAACACAATGTGATGTACATTTGATGAAAGTTTGGTTCAGAAATATGCATTTTTAAGAAAGTTATCGCGCCAGGTGCAACAATGTGTAGATTTTTGACTTAGTCTTTTTACGCGATTTTGGTCAAAATCGGCTATTTGTACCTGTTTAAGCTCGAATTTGGAGCCCAAAGCAAGAATTGGACAGGAAATTGGCATTGCTCAATCGATAGAACACAATGTGATGTACATTTGATGAAAGTTTGGTTCAGAAATATGCATTTTTAAGAAAGTTATCGCGCCAGGTGCAATAATGTGTATATTTTCGACTTAGTCTTTTTACGCGATTTTGGTCAAAATCGGCTATTTGTACCTGTTTAAGCTCGAATCTGGAGCCCAAACCAAAAATCAGACAGGAAATTGGTATTGCTCAATCGATAGAACACAATGTGATGTACATTTGATGAAAGTTTGGTTCAGAAATATGCATTTTTAAGAAAGTTATCGCGCCAGGTGCAACAATGTGTAGATTTTCGACTTAGTCTTTTTACGCGATTTTGGTCAAAATCGGCTATTTGTACCTGTTTAAGCTCGAATCTGGAGCCCAAACCAAGAATCGGACAGGAAATTGGCATTGCTCAATCGATAGAACACAATGTGATGTACATTTGATGAAAGTTTGGTTCAGAAATATGCATTTTTAAGAAAGTTATCGCGCCAGGTGCAATAATGTGTAGATTTTCGACTTAGTCTTTTTACGCGATTTTGGTCAAAATCGGCTATTTGTACCTGTTTAAGCTCGAATCTGGAGCCCAAACCAAAAATCAGACAGGAAATTGGTATTGCTCAATCGATAGAACACAATGTGATGTACATTTGATGAAAGTTTGGTTCAGAAATATGCATTTTTAAGAAAGTTATCGCGCCAGGTGCAACAATGTGTAGATTTTCGACTTAGTCTTTTTACGCGATTTTGGTCAAAATCGGCTATTTGTACCTGTTTAAGCTCGAATCTGGAGCCCAAACCAAGAATCGGACAGGAAATTGGCATTGCTCAATCGATAGAACACAATGTGATGTACATTTGATGAAAGTTTGGTTCAGAAATATGCATTTTTAAGAAAGTTATCGCGCCAGGTGCAATAATGTGTAGATTTTCGACTTAGTCTTTTTACGCGATTTTGGTCAAAATCGGCTATTTGTACCTGTTTAAGCTCGAATCTGGAGCCCAAACCAAAAATCAGACAGGAAATTGGTATTGCTCAATCGATAGAACACAATGTGATGTACATTTGATGAAAGTTTGGTTCAGAAATATGCATTTTTAAGAAAGTTATCGCGCCAGGTGCAACAATGTGTAGATTTTCGACTTAGTCTTTTTACGCGATTTTGGTCAAAATCGGCTATTTGTACCTGTTTAAGCTCGAATCTGGAGCCCAAACCAAAAATCAGACAGGAAATTGGTATTGCTCAATCGATAGAACACAATGTGATGTACATTTGATGAAAGTTTGGTTCAGAAATATGCATTTTTAAGAAAGTTATCGCGCCAGGTGCAACAATGTGTAGATTTTTGACTTAGTCTTTTTACGCGATTTTGGTCAAAATCGGCTATTTGTACCTGTTTAAGCTCGAATCTGGAGCCCAAACCAAGAATCGGACAGGAAATTTGTATTGCTCAATCGATAGAACACAATGTGATGTACATTTGATGAAAGTGTGGTTCAGAAATATGCATATTTAAGAAAGTTATCGCGCCAGGTGCAACAATGTGTAGATTTTCGACTTAGTCTTTTTACGCGATTTTGGTCAAAATCGGCTATTTGTACCTGTTTAAGCTCGAATCTGGAGCCCAAACCAAGAATCGGACAGGAAATTGGTATTGCTCAATCGATAGAACACAATGTGATGTACATTTGATGAAAGTTTGGTTCAGAAATATGCATATTTAAGAAAGTTATCGCGCCAGGTGCAACAATGTGTAGATTTTCGACTTAGTCTTTTTACGCGATTTTGGTCAAAATCGGCTATTTGTACCTGTTTAAGCTCGAATCTGGAGCCCAAACCAAAAATCGGACAGGAAATTGGTATTGCTCAATCGATAGAACACAATGTGATGTACATTTGAGGAAAGTTTGGTTCAGAAATATGCATATTTAAGAAAGTTATCGCGCCAGGTGCAACAATGTGTAGATTTTTGACTTAGTCTTTTTACGCGATTTTGGTCAAAATCGGCTATTTGTACCTGTTTAAGCTCGAATCTGGAGCCCAAACCAAGAATCGGACAGGAAATTGGTATTGCTCAATCGATAGAACACAATGTGATGTACATTTGAGGAAAGTTTGGTTCAGAAATATGCATATTTAAGAAAGTTATCGCGCCAGGTGCAACAATGTGTAGATTTTTGACTTAGTCTTTTTACGCGATTTTGGTCAAAATCGGCTATTTGTACCTGTTTAAGCTCGAATTTGGAGCCCAAAGCAAGAATTGGACAGGAAATTGGCATTGCTCAATCGATAGAACACAATGTGATGTACATTTGATGAAAGTTTGGTTCAGAAATATGCATTTTTAAGAAAGTTATCGCGCCAGGTGCAATAATGTGTAGATTTTCGACTTAGTCTTTTTACGCGATTTTGGTCAAAATCGGCTATTTGTACCTGTTTAAGCTCGAATCTGGAGCCCAAACCAAAAATCAGACAGGAAATTGGTATTGCTCAATCGATAGAACACAATGTGATGTACATTTGATGAAAGTTTGGTTCAGAAATATGCATTTTTAAGAAAGTTATCGCGCCAGGTGCAACAATGTGTAGATTTTCGACTTAGTCTTTTTACGCGATTTTGGTCAAAATCGGCTATTTGTACCTGTTTAAGCTCGAATCTGGAGCCCAAACCAAGAATCGGACAGGAAATTGGCATTGCTCAATCGATAGAACACAATGTGATGTACATTTGATGAAAGTTTGGTTCAGAAATATGCATTTTTAAGAAAGTTATCGCGCCAGGTGCAATAATGTGTAGATTTTCGACTTAGTCTTTTTACGCGATTTTGGTCAAAATCGGCTATTTGTACCTGTTTAAGCTCGAATCTGGAGCCCAAACCAAAAATCAGACAGGAAATTGGTATTGCTCAATCGATAGAACACAATGTGATGTACATTTGATGAAAGTTTGGTTCAGAAATATGCATTTTTAAGAAAGTTATCGCGCCAGGTGCAACAATGTGTAGATTTTCGACTTAGTCTTTTTACGCGATTTTGGTCAAAATCGGCTATTTGTACCTGTTTAAGCTCGAATCTGGAGCCCAAACCAAGAATCGGACAGGAAATTGGCATTGCTCAATCGATAGAACACAATGTGATGTACATTTGATGAAAGTTTGGTTCAGAAATATGCATTTTTAAGAAAGTTATCGCGCCAGGTGCAATAATGTGTAGATTTTCGACTTAGTCTTTTTACGCGATTTTGGTCAAAATCGGCTATTTGTACCTGTTTAAGCTCGAATCTGGAGCCCAAACCAAAAATCAGACAGGAAATTGGTATTGCTCAATCGATAGAACACAATGTGATGTACATTTGATGAAAGTTTGGTTCAGAAATATGCATTTTTAAGAAAGTTATCGCGCCAGGTGCAACAATGTGTAGATTTTCGACTTAGTCTTTTTACGCGATTTTGGTCAAAATCGGCTATTTGTACCTGTTTAAGCTCGAATCTGGAGCCCAAACCAAAAATCAGACAGGAAATTGGTATTGCTCAATCGATAGAACACAATGTGATGTACATTTGATGAAAGTTTGGTTCAGAAATATGCATTTTTAAGAAAGTTATCGCGCCAGGTGCAACAATGTGTAGATTTTTGACTTAGTCTTTTTACGCGATTTTGGTCAAAATCGGCTATTTGTACCTGTTTAAGCTCGAATCTGGAGCCCAAACCAAGAATCGGACAGGAAATTTGTATTGCTCAATCGATAGAACACAATGTGATGTACATTTGATGAAAGTGTGGTTCAGAAATATGCATATTTAAGAAAGTTATCGCGCCAGGTGCAACAATGTGTAGATTTTCGACTTAGTCTTTTTACGCGATTTTGGTCAAAATCGGCTATTTGTACCTGTTTAAGCTCGAATCTGGAGCCCAAACCAAGAATCGGACAGGAAATTGGTATTGCTCAATCGATAGAACACAATGTGATGTACATTTGATGAAAGTTTGGTTCAGAAATATGCATATTTAAGAAAGTTATCGCGCCAGGTGCAACAATGTGTAGATTTTCGACTTAGTCTTTTTACGCGATTTTGGTCAAAATCGGCTATTTGTACCTGTTTAAGCTCGAATCTGGAGCCCAAACCAAAAATCGGACAGGAAATTGGTATTGCTCAATCGATAGAACACAATGTGATGTACATTTGAGGAAAGTTTGGTTCAGAAATATGCATATTTAAGAAAGTTATCGCGCCAGGTGCAACAATGTGTAGATTTTTGACTTAGTCTTTTTACGCGATTTTGGTCAAAATCGGCTATTTGTACCTGTTTAAGCTCGAATCTGGAGCCCAAACCAAGAATCGGACAGGAAATTGGTATTGCTCAATCGATAGAACACAATGTGATGTACATTTGAGGAAAGTTTGGTTCAGAAATATGCATATTTAAGAAAGTTATCGCGCCAGGTGCAACAATGTGTAGATTTTTGACTTAGTCTTTTTACGCGATTTTGGTCAAAATCGGCTATTTGTACCTGTTTAAGCTCGAATTTGGAGCCCAAAGCAAGAATTGGACAGGAAATTGGCATTGCTCAATCGATAGAACACAATGTGATGTACATTTGATGAAAGTTTGGTTCAGAAATATGCATTTTTAAGAAAGTTATCGCGCCAGGTGCAATAATGTGTAGATTTTCGACTTAGTCTTTTTACGCGATTTTGGTCAAAATCGGCTATTTGTACCTGTTTAAGCTCGAATCTGGAGCCCAAACCAAAAATCAGACAGGAAATTGGTATTGCTCAATCGATAGAACACAATGTGATGTACATTTGATGAAAGTTTGGTTCAGAAATATGCATTTTTAAGAAAGTTATCGCGCCAGGTGCAACAATGTGTAGATTTTCGACTTAGTCTTTTTACGCGATTTTGGTCAAAATCGGCTATTTGTACCTGTTTAAGCTCGAATCTGGAGCCCAAACCAAAAATCAGACAGGAAATTGGTATTGCTCAATCGATAGAACACAATGTGATGTACATTTGATGAAAGTTTGGTTCAGAAATATGCATTTTTAAGAAAGTTATCGCGCCAGGTGCAATAATGTGTAGATTTTTGACTTAGTCTTTTTACGCGATTTTGGTCAAAATCGGCTATTTGTACCTGTTTAAGCTCGAATCTGGAGCCCAAACCAAGAATCGGACAGGAAATTTGTATTGCTCAATCGATAGAACACAATGTGATGTACATTTGATGAAAGTGTGGTTCAGAAATATGCATATTTAAGAAAGTTATCGCGCCAGGTGCAACAATGTGTAGATTTTCGACTTAGTCTTTTTACGCGATTTTGGTCAAAATCGGCTATTTGTACCTGTTTAAGCTCGAATCTGGAGCCCAAACCAAGAATCGGACAGGAAATTGGTATTGCTCAATCGATAGAACACAATGTGATGTACATTTGATGAAAGTTTGGTTCAGAAATATGCATATTTAAGAAAGTTATCGCGACAGGTGCAACAATGTGTAGATTTTTGACTTAGTCTTTTTACGCGATTTTGGTCAAAATCGGCTATTTGTACCTGTTTAAGCTCGAATCTGGAGCCCAAACCAAGAATCGGACAGGAAATTGGTATTGCTCAATCGATAGAACACAATGTGATGTACATTTGAGGAAAGTTTGGTTCAGAAATATGCATATTTAAGAAAGTTATCGCGCCAGGTGCAACAATGTGTAGATTTTTGACTTAGTCTTTTTACGCGATTTTGGTCAAAATCGGCTATTTGTACCTGTTTAAGCTCGAATTTGGAGCCCAAAGCAAGAATTGGACAGGAAATTGGCATTGCTCAATCGATAGAACACAATGTGATGTACATTTGATGAAAGTTTGGTTCAGAAATATGCATTTTTAAGAAAGTTATCGCGCCAGGTGCAATAATGTGTAGATTTTCGACTTAGTCTTTTTACGCGATTTTGGTCAAAATCGGCTATTTGTACCTGTTTAAGCTCGAATCTGGAGCCCAAACCAAAAATCAGACAGGAAATTGGTATTGCTCAATCGATAGAACACAATGTGATGTACATTTGATGAAAGTTTGGTTCAGAAATATGCATTTTTAAGAAAGTTATCGCGCCAGGTGCAACAATGTGTAGATTTTCGACTTAGTCTTTTTACGCGATTTTGGTCAAAATCGGCTATTTGTACCTGTTTAAGCTCGAATCTGGAGCCCAAACCAAGAATCGGACAGGAAATTGGCATTGCTCAATCGATAGAACACAATGTGATGTACATTTGATGAAAGTTTGGTTCAGAAATATGCATTTTTAAGAAAGTTATCGCGCCAGGTGCAATAATGTGTAGATTTTCGACTTAGTCTTTTTACGCGATTTTGGTCAAAATCGGCTATTTGTACCTGTTTAAGCTCGAATCTGGAGCCCAAACCAAAAATCAGACAGGAAATTGGTATTGCTCAATCGATAGAACACAATGTGATGTACATTTGATGAAAGTTTGGTTCAGAAATATGCATTTTTAAGAAAGTTATCGCGCAAGGTGCAACAATGTGTAGATTTTCGACTTAGTCTTTTTACGCGATTTTGGTCAAAATCGGCTATTTGTACCTGTTTAAGCTCGAATCTGGAGCCCAAACCAAGAATCGGACAGAAAATTGGTATTGCTCAATCGATAGAACACAATGTGATGTACATTTGATGAAAGTTTGGTTCAGAAATATGCATTTTTAAGAAAGTTATCGCGCCAGGTGCAACAATGTGTAGATTTTCGACTTAGTCTTTTTACGCGATTTTGGTCAAAATCGGCTATTTGTACCTGTTTAAGCTCGAATCTGGAGCCCAAACCAAAAATCAGACAGGAAATTGGTATTGCTCAATCGATAGAACACAATGTGATGTACATTTGATGAAAGTTTGGTTCAGAAATATGCATTTTTAAGAAAGTTATCGCGCCAGGTGCAACAATGTGTAGATTTTTGACTTAGTCTTTTTACGCGATTTTGGTCAAAATCGGCTATTTGTACCTGTTTAAGCTCGAATTTGGAGCCCAAAGCAAGAATTGGACAGGAAATTGGCATTGCTCAATCGATAGAACACAATGTGATGTACATTTGATGAAAGTTTGGTTCAGAAATATGCATTTTTAAGAAAGTTATCGCGCCAGGTGCAATAATGTGTAGATTTTCGACTTAGTCTTTTTACGCGATTTTGGTCAAAATCGGCTATTTGTACCTGTTTAAGCTCGAATCTGGAGCCCAAACCAAAAATCAGACAGGAAATTGGTATTGCTCAATCGATAGAACACAATGTGATGTACATTTGATGAAAGTTTGGTTCAGAAATATGCATTTTTAAGAAAGTTATCGCGCCAGGTGCAACAATGTGTAGATTTTCGACTTAGTCTTTTTACGCGATTTTGGTCAAAATCGGCTATTTGTACCTGTTTAAGCTCGAATCTGGAGCCCAAACCAAGAATCGGACAGGAAATTGGCATTGCTCAATCGATAGAACACAATGTGATGTACATTTGATGAAAGTTTGGTTCAGAAATATGCATTTTTAAGAAAGTTATCGCGCCAGGTGCAATAATGTGTAGATTTTCGACTTAGTCTTTTTACGCGATTTTGGTCAAAATCGGCTATTTGTACCTGTTTAAGCTCGAATCTGGAGCCCAAACCAAAAATCAGACAGGAAATTGGTATTGCTCAATCGATAGAACACAATGTGATGTACATTTGATGAAAGTTTGGTTCAGAAATATGCATTTTTAAGAAAGTTATCGCGCCAGGTGCAACAATGTGTAGATTTTCGACTTAGTCTTTTTACGCGATTTTGGTCAAAATCGGCTATTTGTACCTGTTTAAGCTCGAATCTGGAGCCCAAACCAAGAATCGGACAGGAAATTGGCATTGCTCAATCGATAGAACACAATGTGATGTACATTTGATGAAAGTTTGGTTCAGAAATATGCATTTTTAAGAAAGTTATCGCGCCAGGTGCAATAATGTGTAGATTTTCGACTTAGTCTTTTTACGCGATTTTGGTCAAAATCGGCTATTTGTACCTGTTTAAGCTCGAATCTGGAGCCCAAACCAAAAATCAGACAGGAAATTGGTATTGCTCAATCGATAGAACACAATGTGATGTACATTTGATGAAAGTTTGGTTCAGAAATATGCATTTTTAAGAAAGTTATCGCGCCAGGTGCAACAATGTGTAGATTTTCGACTTAGTCTTTTTACGCGATTTTGGTCAAAATCGGCTATTTGTACCTGTTTAAGCTCGAATCTGGAGCCCAAACCAAAAATCAGACAGGAAATTGGTATTGCTCAATCGATAGAACACAATGTGATGTACATTTGATGAAAGTTTGGTTCAGAAATATGCATTTTTAAGAAAGTTATCGCGCCAGGTGCAACAATGTGTAGATTTTTGACTTAGTCTTTTTACGCGATTTTGGTCAAAATCGGCTATTTGTACCTGTTTAAGCTCGAATCTGGAGCCCAAACCAAGAATCGGACAGGAAATTTGTATTGCTCAATCGATAGAACACAATGTGATGTACATTTGATGAAAGTGTGGTTCAGAAATATGCATATTTAAGAAAGTTATCGCGCCAGGTGCAACAATGTGTAGATTTTCGACTTAGTCTTTTTACGCGATTTTGGTCAAAATCGGCTATTTGTACCTGTTTAAGCTCGAATCTGGAGCCCAAACCAAGAATCGGACAGGAAATTGGTATTGCTCAATCGATAGAACACAATGTGATGTACATTTGATGAAAGTTTGGTTCAGAAATATGCATATTTAAGAAAGTTATCGCGCCAGGTGCAACAATGTGTAGATTTTCGACTTAGTCTTTTTACGCGATTTTGGTCAAAATCGGCTATTTGTACCTGTTTAAGCTCGAATCTGGAGCCCAAACCAAAAATCGGACAGGAAATTGGTATTGCTCAATCGATAGAACACAATGTGATGTACATTTGAGGAAAGTTTGGTTCAGAAATATGCATATTTAAGAAAGTTATCGCGCCAGGTGCAACAATGTGTAGATTTTTGACTTAGTCTTTTTACGCGATTTTGGTCAAAATCGGCTATTTGTACCTGTTTAAGCTCGAATCTGGAGCCCAAACCAAGAATCGGACAGGAAATTGGTATTGCTCAATCGATAGAACACAATGTGATGTACATTTGAGGAAAGTTTGGTTCAGAAATATGCATATTTAAGAAAGTTATCGCGCCAGGTGCAACAATGTGTAGATTTTTGACTTAGTCTTTTTACGCGATTTTGGTCAAAATCGGCTATTTGTACCTGTTTAAGCTCGAATTTGGAGCCCAAAGCAAGAATTGGACAGGAAATTGGCATTGCTCAATCGATAGAACACAATGTGATGTACATTTGATGAAAGTTTGGTTCAGAAATATGCATTTTTAAGAAAGTTATCGCGCCAGGTGCAATAATGTGTAGATTTTCGACTTAGTCTTTTTACGCGATTTTGGTCAAAATCGGCTATTTGTACCTGTTTAAGCTCGAATCTGGAGCCCAAACCAAAAATCAGACAGGAAATTGGTATTGCTCAATCGATAGAACACAATGTGATGTACATTTGATGAAAGTTTGGTTCAGAAATATGCATTTTTAAGAAAGTTATCGCGCCAGGTGCAACAATGTGTAGATTTTCGACTTAGTCTTTTTACGCGATTTTGGTCAAAATCGGCTATTTGTACCTGTTTAAGCTCGAATCTGGAGCCCAAACCAAAAATCAGACAGGAAATTGGTATTGCTCAATCGATAGAACACAATGTGATGTACATTTGATGAAAGTTTGGTTCAGAAATATGCATTTTTAAGAAAGTTATCGCGCCAGGTGCAATAATGTGTAGATTTTTGACTTAGTCTTTTTACGCGATTTTGGTCAAAATCGACTATTTGTACCTGTTTAAACTCGAATCTGGAGCCCAAACCAAGAATCGGACAGGAAATTTGTATTGCTCAATCGATAGAACACAATGTGATGTACATTTGATGAAAGTGTGGTTCAGAAATATGCATATTTAAGAAAGTTATCGCGCCAGGTGCAACAATGTGTAGATTTTCGACTTAGTCTTTTTACGCGATTTTGGTCAAAATCGGCTATTTGTACCTGTTTAAGCTCGAATCTGGAGCCCAAACCAAGAATCGGACAGGAAATTGGTATTGCTCAATCGATAGAACACAATGTGATGTACATTTGATGAAAGTTTGGTTCAGAAATATGCATATTTAAGAAAGTTATAGCGACAGGTGCAACAATGTGTAGATTTTTGACTTAGTCTTTTTACGCGATTTTGGTCAAAATCGGCTATTTGTACCTGTTTAAGCTCGAATCTGGAGCCCAAACCAAGAATCGGACAGGAAATTGGTATTGCTCAATCGATAGAACACAATGTGATGTACATTTGAGGAAAGTTTGGTTCAGAAATATGCATATTTAAGAAAGTTATCGCGCCAGGTGCAACAATGTGTAGATTTTTGACTTAGTCTTTTTACGCGATTTTGGTCAAAATCGGCTATTTGTACCTGTTTAAGCTCGAATTTGGAGCCCAAAGCAAGAATTGGACAGGAAATTGGCATTGCTCAATCGATAGAACACAATGTGATGTACATTTGATGAAAGTTTGGTTCAGAAATATGCATTTTTAAGAAAGTTATCGCGCCAGGTGCAATAATGTGTAGATTTTCGACTTAGTCTTTTTACGCGATTTTGGTCAAAATCGGCTATTTGTACCTGTTTAAGCTCGAATCTGGAGCCCAAACCAAAAATCAGACAGGAAAGTGGTATTGCTCAATCGATAGAACACAATGTGATGTACATTTGATGAAAGTTTGGTTCAGAAATATGCATTTTTAAGAAAGTTATCGCGCCAGGTGCAACAATGTGTAGATTTTTGACTTAGTCTTTTTACGCGATTTTGGTCAAAATCGGCTATTTGTACCTGTTTAAGCTCGAATCTGGAGCCCAAACCAAGAATCGGACAGGAAATTGGTATTGCTCAATCGATAGAACACAATGTGATGTACATTTGATGAAAGTGTGGTTCAGAAATATGCATTTTTAAGAAAGTTATCGCGCCAGGTGCAACAATGTGTAGATTTTTGACTTAGTCTTTTTACGCGATTTTGGTCAAAATCGGCTATTTGTACCTGTTTAAGCTCGAATTTGGAGCCCAAACCAAGAATCGGACAGGAAATTGGTATTGCTCAATCGATAGAACACAATGTGATGTACATTTGAGGAAAGTTTGGTTCAGAAATATGCATATTTAAGAAAGTTATCGCGCCAGGTGCAACAATGTGTAGATTTTCGACTTAGTCTTTTTACGCGATTTTGGTCAAAATCGGCTATTTGTACCTGTTTAAGCTCGAATTTGGAGCCCAAACCAAGAATTGGACACGAAATTGGCATTGCTTAATCGATAGAACACAATGTGATGTACATTTGATGAAAGTGTGGTTCAGAAATATGCATATTTAAGAAAGTTATCGCGCCAGGTCCAACAATGTGTAGATTTTCGACTTAGTCTTTTTACGCGATTTTGGTCAAAATCGACTATTTGTACCTGTTTAAGCTCGAATCTGGAGCCCAAACCAAAAATCAGACAGGAAATTGGTATTGCTCAATCGATAGAACACAATGTGATGTACATTTGATGAAAGTTTGGTTCAGAAATATGCATTTTTAAGAAAGTTATCGCGCCAGGTGCACCAATGTGTAGATTTTCGACTTAGTCTTTTTACGCGATTTTGGTCAAAATCGGCTATTTGTACCTGTTTAAGCTCGAATCTGGAGCCCAAACCAAGAATCGGACAGGAAATTTGTATTGCTCAATCGATAGAACACAATGTGATGTACATTTGATGAAAGTTTGGTTCAGAAATATGCATTTTTAAGAAAGTTATCGCGCCAGGTGCAACAATGTGTAGATTTTTGACTTAGTCTTTTTACGCGATTTTGGTCAAAATCGGCTATTTGTACCTGTTTAAGCTCGAATTTGGAGCCCAAACCAAGAATCGGACAGGAAATTGGTATTGCTCAATCGATAGAACACAATGTGATGTACATTTGAGGAAAGTTTGGTTCAGAAATATGCATATTTAAGAAAGTTATCGCGCCAGGTGCAACAATGTGTAGATTTTTGACTTAGTCTTTTTACGCGATTTTGGTCAAAATCGGCTATTTGTACCTGTTTAAGCTCGAATTTGGAGCCCAAACCAAGAATTGGACACGAAATTGGCATTGCTTAATCGATAGAACACAATGTGATGTACATTTGATGAAAGTGTGGTTCAGAAATATGCATATTTAAGAAAGTTATCGCGCCAGGTGCAACAATGTGTAGATTTTCGACTTAGTCTTTTTACGCGATTTTGGTCAAAATCGGCTATTTGTACCTGTTTAAGCTCGAATCTGGAGCCCAAACCAAGAATCGGACAGGAAATTGGTATTGCTCAATCGATAGAACACAATGTGATGTACATTTGATGAAAGTTTGGTTCAGAAATATGCATATTTAAGAAAGTTATCGCGCCAGGTGCAACAATGTGTAGATTTTCGACTTAGTCTTTTTACGCGATTTTGGTCAAAATCGGCTATTTGTACCTGTTTAAGCTCGAATTTGGAGCCCAAAGCAAGAATTGGACAGGAAATTGGCATTGCTCAATCGATAGAACACAATGTGATGTACATTTGATGAAAGTTTGGTTCAGAAATATGCATTTTTAAGAAAGTTATCGCGCCAGGTGCAATAATGTGTAGATTTTCGACTTAGTCTTTTTACGCGATTTTGGTCAAAATCGGCTATTTGTACCTGTTTAAGCTCGAATCTGGAGCCCAAACCAAAAATCAGACAGGAAATTGGTATTGCTCAATCGATAGAACACAATGTGATGTACATTTGATGAAAGTTTGGTTCAGAAATATGCATATTTAAGAAAGTTATCGCGCCAGGTGCAACAATGTGTAGATTTTTGACTTAGTCTTTTTACGCGATTTTGGTCAAAATCGGCTATTTGTACCTGTTTAAGCTCGAATCTGGAGCCCAAACCAAGAATCGGATAGGAAGTTGGTATTGCTCAATCGATAGAACACAATGTGATGTACATTTGATGAAAGTTTGGTTCAGAAATATGCATTTTTAAGAAAGTTATCGCGCCAGGTGCAACAATGTGTAGATTTTCGACTTAGTCTTTTTTCGTGATTTTGGTCAAAATCGGCTATTTGTACCTGTTTAAGCTCGAATCTGGAGCCCAAACCAAAAATCAAACAGGAAATTGGTATTGCTCAATCGATAGAACACAATGTGATGTACATTTGATGAAAGTTTGGTTCAGAAATATGCATTTTTAAGAAAGTTATCGCGCAAGGTCCAACAATGTGTAGATTTTCGACTTAGTCTTTTTACGCGATTTTGGTCAAAATCGACTATTTGTACCTGTTTAAGCTCGAATCTGGAGCCCAAACCAAAAATCAGACAGGAAATTGGTATTGCTCAATCGATAGAACACAATGTGATGTACATTTGATGAAAGTTTGGTTCAGAAATATGCATTTTTAAGAAAGTTATCGCGCCAGGTGCACCAATGTGTAGATTTTCGACTTAGTCTTTTTACGCGATTTTGGTCAAAATCGGCTATTTGTACCTGTTTAAGCTCGAATCTGGAGCCCAAACCAAGAATCGGACAGGAAATTTGTATTGCTCAATCGATAGAACACAATGTGATGTACATTTGATGAAAGTTTGGTTCAGAAATATGCATTTTTAAGAAAGTTATCGCGCCAGGTGCAACAATGTGTAGATTTTTGACTTAGTCTTTTTACGCGATTTTGGTCAAAATCGGCTATTTGTACCTGTTTAAGCTCGAATTTGGAGCCCAAACCAAGAATCGGACAGGAAATTGGTATTGCTCAATCGATAGAACACAATGTGATGTACATTTGAGGAAAGTTTGGTTCAGAAATATGCATATTTAAGAAAGTTATCGCGCCAGGTGCAACAATGTGTAGATTTTCGACTTAGTCTTTTTACGCGATTTTGGTCAAAATCGGCTATTTGTACCTGTTTAAGCTCGAATTTGGAGCCCAAACCAAGAATTGGACACGAAATTGGCATTGCTCAATCGATAGAACACAATGTGATGTACATTTGATGAAAGTTTGGTTCAGAAATATGCATATTTAAGAAAGTTATCGCGCCAGGTGCAACAATGTGTAGATTTTTGACTTAGTCTTTTTACGCGATTTTGGTCAAAATCGGCTATTTGTACCTGTTTAAGCTCGAATTTGGAGCCCAAACCAAGAATTGGACACGAAATTGGCATTGCTCAATCGATAGAACACAATGTGATGTACATTTGAGGAAAGTTTGGTTCAGAAATATGCATATTTAAGAAAGTTATCGCGCCAGGTGCAACAATGTGTAGATTTTTGACTTAGTCTTTTTACGCGATTTTGGTCAAAATCGGCTATTTGTACCTGTTTAAGCTCGAATTTGGAGCCCAAACCAAGAATTGGACACGAAATTGGCATTGCTTAATCGATAGAACACAATGTGATGTACATTTGATGAAAGTGTGGTTCAGAAATATGCATATTTAAGAAAGTTATCGCGCCAGGTGCAACAATGTGTAGATTTTCGACTTAGTCTTTTTACGCGATTTTGGTCAAAATCGGCTATTTGTACCTGTTTAAGCTCGAATCTGGAGCCCAAACCAAGAATCGGACAGGAAATTGGTATTGCTCAATCGATAGAACACAATGTGATGTACATTTGATGAAAGTTTGGTTCAGAAATATGCATATTTAAGAAAGTTATCGCGCCAGGTGCAACAATGTGTAGATTTTCGACTTAGTCTTTTTACGCGATTTTGGTCAAAATCGGCTATTTGTACCTGTTTAAGCTCGAATTTGGAGCCCAAAGCAAGAATTGGACAGGAAATTGGCATTGCTCAATCGATAGAACACAATGTGATGTACATTTGATGAAAGTTTGGTTCAGAAATATGCATTTTTAAGAAAGTTATCGCGCCAGGTGCAATAATGTGTAGATTTTCGACTTAGTCTTTTTACGCGATTTTGGTCAAAATCGGCTATTTGTACCTGTTTAAGCTCGAATCTGGAGCCCAAACCAAAAATCAGACAGGAAATTGGTATTGCTCAATCGATAGAACACAATGTGATGTACATTTGATGAAAGTTTGGTTCAGAAATATGCATATTTAAGAAAGTTATCGCGCCAGGTGCAACAATGTGTAGATTTTTGACTTAGTCTTTTTACGCGATTTTGGTCAAAATCGGCTATTTGTACCTGTTTAAGCTCGAATCTGGAGCCCAAACCAAGAATCGGATAGGAAGTTGGTATTGCTCAATCGATAGAACACAATGTGATGTACATTTGATGAAAGTTTGGTTCAGAAATATGCATTTTTAAGAAAGTTATCGCGCCAGGTGCAACAATGTGTAGATTTTCGACTTAGTCTTTTTTCGTGATTTTGGTCAAAATCGGCTATTTGTACCTGTTTAAGCTCGAATCTGGAGCCCAAACCAAAAATCAAACAGGAAATTGGTATTGCTCAATCGATAGAACACAATGTGATGTACATTTGATGAAAGTTTGGTTCAGAAATATGCATTTTTAAGAAAGTTATCGCGCAAGGTCCAACAATGTGTAGATTTTCGACTTAGTCTTTTTACGCGATTTTGGTCAAAATCGACTATTTGTACCTGTTTAAGCTCGAATCTGGAGCCCAAACCAAAAATCAGACAGGAAATTGGTATTGCTCAATCGATAGAACACAATGTGATGTACATTTGATGAAAGTTTGGTTCAGAAATATGCATTTTTAAGAAAGTTATCGCGCCAGGTGCACCAATGTGTAGATTTTCGACTTAGTCTTTTTACGCGATTTTGGTCAAAATCGGCTATTTGTACCTGTTTAAGCTCGAATCTGGAGCCCAAACCAAGAATCGGACAGGAAATTTGTATTGCTCAATCGATAGAACACAATGTGATGTACATTTGATGAAAGTTTGGTTCAGAAATATGCATTTTTAAGAAAGTTATCGCGCCAGGTGCAACAATGTGTAGATTTTTGACTTAGTCTTTTTACGCGATTTTGGTCAAAATCGGCTATTTGTACCTGTTTAAGCTCGAATTTGGAGCCCAAACCAAGAATCGGACAGGAAATTGGTATTGCTCAATCGATAGAACACAATGTGATGTACATTTGAGGAAAGTTTGGTTCAGAAATATGCATATTTAAGAAAGTTATCGCGCCAGGTGCAACAATGTGTAGATTTTCGACTTAGTCTTTTTACGCGATTTTGGTCAAAATCGGCTATTTGTACCTGTTTAAGCTCGAATTTGGAGCCCAAACCAAGAATTGGACACGAAATTGGCATTGCTCAATCGATAGAACACAATGTGATGTACATTTGATGAAAGTTTGGTTCAGAAATATGCATATTTAAGAAAGTTATCGCGCCAGGTCCAACAATGTGTAGATTTTCGACTTAGTCTTTTTACGCGATTTTGGTCAAAATCGACTATTTGTACCTGTTTAAGCTCGAATCTGGAGCCCAAACCAAAAATCAGACAGGAAATTGGTATTGCTCAATCGATAGAACACAATGTGATGTACATTTGATGAAAGTTTGGTTCAGAAATATGCATTTTTAAGAAAGTTATCGCGCCAGGTGCACCAATGTGTAGATTTTCGACTTAGTCTTTTTACGCGATTTTGGTCAAAATCGGCTATTTGTACCTGTTTAAGCTCGAATCTGGAGCCCAAACCAAGAATCGGACAGGAAATTTGTATTGCTCAATCGATAGAACACAATGTGATGTACATTTGATGAAAGTTTGGTTCAGAAATATGCATTTTTAAGAAAGTTATCGCGCCAGGTGCAACAATGTGTAGATTTTTGACTTAGTCTTTTTACGCGATTTTGGTCAAAATCGGCTATTTGTACCTGTTTAAGCTCGAATTTGGAGCCCAAACCAAGAATCGGACAGTAAATTGGTATTGCTCAATCGATAGAACACAATGTGATGTACATTTGAGGAAAGTTTGGTTCAGAAATATGCATATTTAAGAAAGTTATCGCGCCAGGTGCAACAATGTGTAGATTTTTGACTTAGTCTTTTTACGCGATTTTGGTCAAAATCGGCTATTTGTACCTGTTTAAGCTCGAATTTGGAGCCCAAACCAAGAATTGGACACGAAATTGGCATTGCTTAATCGATAGAACACAATGTGATGTACATTTGATGAAAGTGTGGTTCAGAAATATGCATATTTAAGAAAGTTATCGCGCCAGGTGCAACAATGTGTAGATTTTCGACTTAGTCTTTTTACGCGATTTTGGTCAAAATCGGCTATTTGTACCTGTTTAAGCTCGAATCTGGAGCCCAAACCAAGAATCGGACAGGAAATTGGTATTGCTCAATCGATAGAACACAATGTGATGTACATTTGATGAAAGTTTGGTTCAGAAATATGCATATTTAAGAAAGTTATCGCGCCAGGTGCAACAATGTGTAGATTTTCGACTTAGTCTTTTTACGCGATTTTGGTCAAAATCGGCTATTTGTACCTGTTTAAGCTCGAATCTGGAGCCCAAACCAAGAATCGGACAGGAAATTGGTATTGCTCAATCGATAGAACACAATGTGATGTACATTTGATGAAAGTTTGGTTCAGAAATATGCATATTTAAGAAAGTTATCGCGCCAGGTGCAACAATGTGTAGATTTTTGACTTAGTCTTTTTACGCGATTTTGGTCAAAATCGGCTATTTGTACCTGTTTAAGCTCGAATCTGGAGCCCAAACCAAGAATTGGACAGGAAATTGGCATTGCTCAATCGATAGAACACAATGTGATGTACATTTGATGAAAGTTTGGTTCAGAAATATGCATCTTTTAAGAAAGTTATCGCGCCAGGTGCAATAATGTGTAGATTTTCGACTTAGTCTTTTTACGCGATTTTGGTCAAAATCGGCTATTTGTACCTGTTTAAGCTCGAATCTAAAGCCCAAACCAAGAATCGGATAGGAAATTGGTATTGCTCAATCGATAGAACACAATGTGATGTACATTTGAGGAAAGTTTGGTTCAGAAATATGCATTTTTAAGAAAGTTATCGCGCCAGGTGCAACAATGTGTATATTTTCGACTTAGTCTTTTTTCGTGATTTTGGTCAAAATCGGCTATTTGTACCTGTTTAAGCTCGAATCTGGAGCCCAAACCAAAAATCAAACAGGAAATTGGTATTGCTCAATCGATAGAACACAATGTGATGTACATTTGAGGAAAGTTTGGTTCAGAAATATGCATTTTTAAGAAAGTTATCGCGCAAGGTCCAACAATGTGTAGATTTTCGACTTAGTCTTTTTACGCGATTTTGGTCAAAATCGACTATTTGTACCTGTTTAAGCTCGAATCTGGAGCCCAAACCAAAAATCAGACAGGAAATTGGCATTGCTCAATCGATAGAACACAATGTGATGTACATTTGATGAAAGTTTGGTTCAGAAATATGCATTTTTAAGAAAGTTATCGCGCCAGGTGCACCAATGTGTAGATTTTCGACTTAGTCTTTTTACGGGATTTTGGTCAAAATCGGCTATTTGTACCTGTTTAAGCTCGAATCTGGAGCCCAAACCAAATATCAGACAGGAAATTGGTATTGCTCAATCGATAGAACACAATGTGATGTACATTTGATGAAAGTTTGGTTCAGAAATATGCATTTTTAAGAAAGTTATCGCGCCAGGTGCAACAATGTGTAGATTTTTGACTTAGTCTTTTTACGCGATTTTGGTCAAAATCGGCTATTTGTACCTGTTTAAGCTCGAATCTGGAGCCCAAACCAAGAATCGGATAGGAAGTTGGTATTGCTCAATCGATAGAACACAATGTGATGTACATTTGATGAAAGTTTGGTTCAGAAATATGCATTTTTAAGAAAGTTATCGCGCCAGGTGCAACAATGTGTAGATTTTTGACTTAGTCTTTTTACGCGATTTTGGTCATAATCGGCTATTTGTACCTGTTTAAGCTCGAATTTGGAGCCCAAACCAAGAATTGGACACGAAATTGGCATTGCTTAATCGATAGAACACAATGTGATGTACATTTGATGAAAGTGTGGTTCAGAAATATGCATATTTAAGAAAGTTATCGCGCCAGGTGCAACAATGTGTAGATTTTCGACTTAGTCTTTTTACGCGATTTTGGTCAAAATCGGCTATTTGTACCTGTTTAAGCTCGAATCTGGAGCCCAAACCAAGAATCGGACAGGAAATTGGTATTGCTCAATCGATAGAACACAATGTGATGTACATTTGATGAAAGTTTGGTTCAGAAATATGCATTTTTAAGAAAGTTATCGCGCCAGGTGCAACAATGTGTAGATTTTTGACTTAGTCTTTTTACGCGATTTTGGTCAAAATCGGCTATTTGTACCTGTTTAAGCTCGAATTTGGAGCCCAAACCAAGAATCGGACAGGAAATTGGTATTGCTCAATCGATAGAACACAATGTGATGTACATTTGAGGAAAGTTTGGTTCAGAAATATGCATTTTTAAGAAAGTTATCGCGCCAGGTGCAACAATGTGTAGATTTTTGACTTAGTCTTTTTACGCGATTTTGGTCAAAATCGGCTATTTGTACCTGTTTAAGCTCGAATTTGGAGCCCAAACCAAGAATTGGACACGAAATTGGCATTGCTTAATCGATAGAACACAATGTGATGTACATTTGATGAAAGTGTGGTTCAGAAATATGCATATTTAAGAAAGTTATCGCGCCAGGTGCACCAATGTGTAGATTTTCGACTTAGTCTTTTTACGCGATTTTGGTCAAAATCGGCTATTTGTACCTGTTTAAGCTCGAATCTAAAGCCCAAACCAAGAATCGGATAGGAAATTGGTATTGCTCAATCGATAGAACACAATGTGATGTACATTTGAGGAAAGTTTGGTTCAGAAATATGCATTTTTAAGAAAGTTATCGCGCCAGGTGCAACAATGTGTATATTTTCGACTTAGTCTTTTTTCGTGATTTTGGTCAAAATCGGCTATTTGTACCTGTTTAAGCTCGAATCTGGAGCCCAAACCAAAAATCAAACAGGAAATTGGTATTGCTCAATCGATAGAACACAATGTGATGTACATTTGATGAAAGTTTGGTTCAGAAATATGCATTTTTAAGAAAGTTATCGCGCAAGGTCCAACAATGTGTAGATTTTCGACTTAGTCTTTTTACGCGATTTTGGTCAAAATCGACTATTTGTACCTGTTTAAGCTCGAATCTGGAGCCCAAACCAAAAATCAGACAGGAAATTGGCATTGCTCAATCGATAGAACACAATGTGATGTACATTTGATGAAAGTTTGGTTCAGAAATATGCATTTTTAAGAAAGTTATCGCGCCAGGTGCACCAATGTGTATATTTTCGACTTAGTCTTTTTACGCGATTTTGGTCAAAATCGGCTATTTGTACCTGTTTAAGCTCGAATCTGGAGCCCAAACCAAAAATCAGACAGGAAATTGGTATTGCTCAATCGATAGAACACAATGTGATGTACATTTGATGAAAGTTTGGTTCAGAAATATGCATTTTTAAGAAAGTTATCGCGCCAGGTGCAACAATGTGTAGATTTTTGACTTAGTCTTTTTACGCGATTTTGGTCAAAATCGGCTATTTGTACCTGTTTAAGCTCGAATTTGGAGCCCAAACCAAGAATCGGACAGGAAATTGGTATTGCTCAATCGATAGAACACAATGTGATGTACATTTGAGGAAAGTTTGGTTCAGAAATATGCATATTTAAGAAAGTTATCGCGCCAGGTGCAACAATGTGTAGATTTTTGACTTAGTCTTTTTACCACTCATTCTCAGATAAAAGGCAAATCCACCTGAATCACTGTCCCATTACTATCACATCGTTAATATTCTATTTTGATATGTTAATCCTTGCTTATCTTATGCCCCTTGATGGGATAAAGGAAATAAATATCACTTATAGGCAAGTTTATATAGTTTGTTTCACTAAAAAACGATTAATGAGTCACGAAAAATCACGAAAAGACATGTCCCTCTGCATGGTGTGTTGTTTGATACAAGGATAGTACTCTAATTTGGAATGATAGTCGAAATATTTCAGTGTTTTATGGTACATAACAACCATGTGTCATAAAATTCGTCAGTTCGTAAGACAATAGCCCAGTAAAAAATATTTGACATTCAAAGTTCACTTGTCCCGAAATTTCACATCAGATACGTTATGGATTTTCTTATACTTAAGAATCTACAGAATCAAACCAATGGTGCAAAGAAAATAACCTTAACAATTGTGTTAGATATGAGGAATCAATAACTTGTCCAAACATTGTTAACTGGAGACCAGAAAAAATGTGATACGATAAGTTCCAACAGAAATGCCAGTGGGCACGCTGATTTTCGTCAGATACGTTACGCACATTAATGGTTTAGGAACACAGGTAGTGCAAAGTTCATTCCATTCTGGCCTTTTCTAGCATAGAAAAACATGTTACTCATCTAGGAAGACCAATCTTAAACTTAAAAATGAATAATGCTTGACATCAGATTGAAAATTGTGAAATCATTGTCAGTTACGTTATCGTCAAATACGTTACACTATTTTAATAACATTCAGTAATGCATTGGCGATTAACAACATCTTGCATAGTCCGATTGCGGCGGGTTAGAAATTAGACTCTACCTATCAATTTGATCATCTACTTCCGAAATTCATCCAAGGGGACCATTGCACTGACTTTGATGTTCGGAAAAAAACACTCAAAATTGGTAAGTAGGAAGTGTCATCTGACAGATTCTTTCTCATCTTAATTTCTATCTGTATTATGTCAAATTATATGTATGATATACATTGATTTCTAAATGACAAAATGGAGTATATTTGGTCACCAATTTTGACCACACTAGACGATTTATAAGCATAACGTATTTGATGAATGCGTAACGTAATTGAGAAAGCTATAAAGTTAGCTGAATAGAATTCTGAAGCAGTTATCCTATTTTCAAATATTTATTTTATGTTGATTTGCTTCAGATTACATGGTAAGACGTAAATTATTTTGACAGAAACATTGTTAAACTTGAATGATCACATAACGTATTTGATGATTACGTCACGTATTTGATGAATACGTCACGTAATTGATGAATACGTCACGTAATTGATGAAACTTTTGTGTGGCTTATTTAATTGTTTTAGTTTCTTCTTCGAATTCTTTAACTTGAACTACAAGTACTTTCAGCTGAAATTAAGGCATTTGCCTGACTTTCTTCCAGAAAATGGACAAGCTCCTGAACCTGCCCTTGGACAAGTTCCTGAACCTGCCGTCGGACAAGCTCCTGAAGCTGATGCTGGACAAGCTCCTGGACCTGCTCTTTTGCCATTTCCTGTGCCATGCATACCAGTTGTTGAAGTTATCTGACTTCCATGTATGATGGAACATTGCATGTTGGAAGAGTTCCTGAGGTTGACATAGGAGACTAACCAACTAACAACTTTGGTTATCAATAGTTCACATCATTTACGTTACGTTTTGACCAGTAAAGAGTTTCATTGTTTTAGGTTTGTGTTTCTTATAAACCCAGAAATATTATGAGTGTTCATAGATAATGCCTTTGGCATTAAGATAACATTGTTGGTTTTTCAATAAAAGGATTTGCAGCAATAATATGGTTTTTGTAGTTATTGTTTTAAAACGTTTTACAAATGTGTTTTGAAATATAGCTTTGTAATGGCGCACAGGTCTCAATGATAAGATATTTTCGTACAAAATTTACATCCTATCCATAGATCAAACTGTTCTTCTGACAAAAGACCAATTCAAAATTAATAGTAACTAAAAATATATGTTTATTTTGCAATGAAACAGGTCCGCTGCACGTAACGTATCTGACTTGGTTGATTTATACCCTTTGTATTGATGACACAAGTGATCAATTATCAAGTACGATTTGGGTCCCCCAAGGATAGATTTGGTAACTACAGATGATGTAGTTTTTAAAATTTAACAGATCCTGACATATCTGCAAACTTTATTTTTTGACAATTACATTTGGAAATTTGCCCTTTTGCTGAGAATGAGTGTTACGCGATTTTGGTCAAAATCGGCTATTTGTACCTGTTTAAGCTCGAATTTGGAGCCCAAACCAAGAATTGGACACGAAATTGGCATTGCTTAATCGATAGAACACAATGTGATGTACATTTGATGAAAGTGTGGTTCAGAAATATGCATATTTAAGAAAGTTATCGCGCCAGGTGCAACAATGTGTAGATTTTCGACTTAGTCTTTTTACGCGATTTTGGTCAAAATCGGCTATTTGTACCTGTTTAAGCTCGAATCTGGAGCCCAAACCAAGAATCGGACAGGAAATTGGTATTGCTCAATCGATAGAACACAATGTGATGTACATTTGATGAAAGTTTGGTTCAGAAATATGCATATTTAAGAAAGTTATCGCGCCAGGTGCAACAATGTGTAGATTTTCGACTTAGTCTTTTTACGCGATTTTGGTCAAAATCGGCTATTTGTACCTGTTTAAGCTCGAATCTGGAGCCCAAACCAAGAATCGGACAGGAAATTTGTATTGCTCAATCGATAGAACACAATGTGATGTACATTTGAGGAAAGTTTGGTTCAGAAATATGCATATTTAAGAAAGTTATCGCGCCAGGTGCAACAATGTGTAGATTTTTGACTTAGTCTTTTTACGCGATTTTGGTCAAAATCGGCTATTTGTACCTGTTTAAGCTCGAATCTGGAGCCCAAACCAAGAATTGGACAGGAAATTGGCATTGCTCAATCGATAGAACACAATGTGATGTACATTTGATGAAAGTTTGGTTCAGAAATATGCATCTTTTAAGAAAGTTATCGCGCCAGGTGCAATAATGTGTAGATTTTCGACTTAGTCTTTTTACGCGATTTTGGTCAAAATCGGCTATTTGTACCTGTTTAAGCTCGAATCTAAAGCCCAAACCAAGAATCGGATAGGAAATTGGTATTGCTCAATCGATAGAACACAATGTGATGTACATTTGAGGAAAGTTTGGTTCAGAAATATGCATTTTTAAGAAAGTTATCGCGCCAGGTGCAACAATGTGTATATTTTCGACTTAGTCTTTTTTCGTGATTTTGGTCAAAATCGGCTATTTGTACCTGTTTAAGCTCGAATCTGGAGCCCAAACCAAAAATCAAACAGGAAATTGGTATTGCTCAATCGATAGAACACAATGTGATGTACATTTGATGAAAGTTTGGTTCAGAAATATGCATTTTTAAGAAAGTTATCGCGCAAGGTCCAACAATGTGTAGATTTTCGACTTAGTCTTTTTACGCGATTTTGGTCAAAATCGACTATTTGTACCTGTTTAAGCTCGAATCTGGAGCCCAAACCAAAAATCAGACAGGAAATTGGCATTGCTCAATCGATAGAACACAATGTGATGTACATTTGATGAAAGTTTGGTTCAGAAATATGCATTTTTAAGAAAGTTATCGCGCCAGGTGCACCAATGTGTAGATTTTCGACTTAGTCTTTTTACGCGATTTTGGTCAAAATCGGCTATTTGTACCTGTTTAAGCTCGAATCTGGAGCCCAAACCAAAAATCAGACAGGAAATTGGTATTGCTCAATCGATAGAACACAATGTGATGTACATTTGATGAAAGTTTGGTTCAGAAATATGCATTTTTAAGAAAGTTATCGCGCCAGGTGCAACAATGTGTAGATTTTTGACTTAGTCTTTTTACGCGATTTTGGTCAAAATCGGCTATTTGTACCTGTTTAAGCTCGAATCTGGAGCCCAAACCAAGAATCGGATAGGAAGTTGGTATTGCTCAATCGATAGAACACAATGTGATGTACATTTGATGAAAGTTTGGTTCAGAAATATGCATTTTTAAGAAAGTTATCGCGCCAGGTGCAACAATGTGTAGATTTTTGACTTAGTCTTTTTACGCGATTTTGGTCAAAATCGGCTATTTGTACCTGTTTAAGCTCGAATTTGGAGCCCAAACCAAGAATTGGACACGAAATTGGCATTGCTTAATCGATAGAACACAATGTGATGTACATTTGATGAAAGTGTGGTTCAGAAATATGCATATTTAAGAAAGTTATCGCGCCAGGTGCAACAATGTGTATATTTTCGACTTAGTCTTTTTTCGTGATTTTGGTCAAAATCGGCTATTTGTACCTGTTTAAGCTCGAATCTGGAGCCCAAACCAAAAATTGGACAGGAAATTGGTATTGCTCAATCGATAGAACACAATGTGATGTACATTTGATGAAAGTTTGGTTCAGAAATATGCATTTTTAAGAAAGTTATCGCGCAAGGTCCAACAATGTGTAGATTTTCGACTTAGTCTTTTTACGCGATTTTGGTCAAAATCGGCTATTTGTACCTGTTTAAGCTCGAATCTGGAGCCCAAACCAAAAATCAGACAGGAAATTGGTATTGCTCAATCGATAGAACACAATGTGATGTACATTTGAGGAAAGTTTGGTTCAGAAATATGCATATTTAAGAAAGTTATCGCGCCAGGTGCAACAATGTGTAGATTTTTGACTTAGTCTTTTTACGCGATTTTGGTCAAAATCGGCTATTTGTACCTGTTTAAGCTCGAATTTGGAGCCCAAACCAAGAATTGGACAGGAAATTGGCATTGCTCAATCGATAGAACACAATGTGATGTACATTTGAGGAAAGTTTGGTTCAGAAATATGCATATTTAAGAAAGTTATCGCGCCAGGTGCAACAATGTGTAGATTTTTGACTTAGTCTTTTTACGCGATTTTGGTCAAAATCGGCTATTTGTACCTGTTTAAGCTCGAATCTGGAGCCCAAACCAAGAATCGGATAGGAAATTGGTATTGCTCAATCGATAGAACACAATGTGATGTACATTTGAGGAAAGTTTGGTTCAGAAATATGCATATTTAAGAAAGTTATCGCGCCAGGTGCAAAATTGTGTAGATTTTTGACTTAGTCTTTTTACGCGATTTTGGTCAAAATCGGCTATTTGTACCTGTTTAAGCTCGAATCTGGAGCCCAAACCAAGAATTGGACAGGAAATTGGCATTGCTCAATCGATAGAACACAATGTGATGTACATTTGATGAAAGTTTGGTTCAGAAATATGCATTTTTAAGAAAGTTATCGCGCCAGGTGCAATAATGTGTAGATTTTCGACTTAGTCTTTTTACGCGATTTTGGTCAAAATCGGCTATTTGTACCTGTTTAAGCTCGAATCTGGAGCCCAAACCAAAAATCAGACAGGAAATTGGTATTGCTCAATCGATAGAACACAATGTGATGTACATTTGATGAAAGTTTGGTTCAGAAATATGCATTTTTAAGAAAGTTATCGCGCCAGGTGCAACAATGTGTAGATTTTTGACTTAGTCTTTTTACGCGATTTTGGTCAAAATCGGCTATTTGTACCTGTTTAAGCTCGAATCTGGAGCCCAAACCAAGAATCGGATAGGAAGTTGGTATTGCTCAATCGATAGAACACAATGTGATGTACATTTGATGAAAGTTTGGTTCAGAAATATGCATTTTTAAGAAAGTTATCGCGCCAGGTGCAACAATGTGTAGATTTTCGACTTAGTCTTTTTTCGTGATTTTGGTCAAAATCGGCTATTTGTACCTGTTTAAGCTCGAATCTGGAGCCCAAACCAAAAATCAAACAGGAAATTGGTATTGCTCAATCGATAGAACACAATGTGATGTACATTTGATGAAAGTTTGGTTCAGAAATATGCATTTTTAAGAAAGTTATCGCGCAAGGTCCAACAATGTGTAGATTTTCGACTTAGTCTTTTTTCGTGATTTTGGTCAAAATCGGCTATTTGTACCTGTTTAAGCTCGAATCTGGAGCCCAAACCAAAAATCAAACAGGAAATTGGTATTGCTCAATCGATAGAACACAATGTGATGTACATTTGATGAAAGTTTGGTTCAGAAATATGCATTTTTAAGAAAGTTATCGCGCAAGGTCCAACAATGTGTATATTTTCGACTTAGTCTTTTTTCGTGATTTTGGTCAAAGTCGGCTATTTGTACCTGTTTAAGCTCGAATCTGGAGCCCAAACCAAAAATCAAACAGGAAATTGGTATTGCTCAATCGATAGAACACAATGTGATGTACATTTGATGAAAGTTTGGTTCAGAAATATGCATTTTTAAGAAAGTTATCGCGCAAGGTCCAACAATGTGTAGATTTTCGACTTAGTCTTTTTACGCGATTTTGGTCAAAATCGACTATTTGTACCTGTTTAAGCTCGAATCTGGAGCCCAAACCAAAAATCAGACAGGAAATTGGTATTGCTCAATCGATAGAACACAATGTGATGTACATTTGATGAAAGTGTGGTTCAGAAATATGCATATTTAAGAAAGTTATCGCGCCAGGTGCAACAATGTGTAGATTTTCGACTTAGTCTTTTTACGCGATTTTGGTCAAAATCGGCTATTTGTACCTGTTTAAGCTCGAATCTGGAGCCCAAACCAAGAATCGGACAGGAAATTGGTATTGCTCAATCGATAGAACACAATGTGATGTACATTTGATGAAAGTTTGGTTCAGAAATATGCATATTTAAGAAAGTTATCGCGCCAGGTGCAACAATGTGTAGATTTTCGACTTAGTCTTTTTACGCGATTTTGGTCAAAATCGGCTATTTGTACCTGTTTAAGCTCGAATCTGGAGCCCAAACCAAGAATCGGACAGGAAATTGGCATTGCTCAATCGATAGAACACAATGTGATGTACATTTGATGAAAGTTTGGTTCAGAAATATGCATTTTTAAGAAAGTTATCGCGCCAGGTGCAAGAATGTGTAGATTTTCGACTTAGTCTTTTTACGCGATTTTGGTCAAAATCGGCTATTTGTACTTGTTTAAGCTCGAATCTGGAGCCCAAACCAAGAATCGGACAGGAAATTGGTATTGCTCAATCGATAGAACACAATGTGATGTACATTTGAGGAAAGTTTGGTTCAGAAATATGCATTTTTAAGAATGTTATCGCGCAAGGTGCAACAATGTGTAGATTTTCGACTTAGTCTTTTTTCGTGATTTTGGTCAAAATCGGCTATTTGTACCTGTTTAAGCTCGAATCTGGAGCCCAAACCAAGAATTGGACAGGAAATTGGCATTGCTCAATCGATAGAACACAATGTGATGTACATTTGATGAAAGTTTGGTTCAGAAATATGCCTATTTAAGAAAGTTATCGCGCCAGGTGCACCAATGTGTAGATTTTCGACTTAGTCTTTTTACGCGATTTTGGTCAAAATCGGCTATTTGTACCTGTTTAAGCTCGAATCTGGAGCCCAAACCAAGAATCGGACAGGAAATTGGTATTGCTCAATCGATAGAACACAATGTGATGTACATTTGAGGAAAGTTTGGTTCAGAAATATGCATATTTAAGAAAGTTATCGCGCCAGGTGCAACAATGTGTAGATTTTTGACTTAGTCTTTTTACGCGATTTTGGTCAAAATCGGCTATTTGTACCTGTTTAAGCTCGAATCTGGAGCCCAAACCAAGAATTGGACAGGAAATTGGCATTGCTCAATCGATAGAACACAATGTGATGTACATTTGATGAAAGTGTGGTTCAGAAATATGCATTTTTAAGAAAGTTATCGCGCCAGGTGCAACAATGTGTAGATTTTCGACTTAGTCTTTTTACGCGATTTTGGTCAAAATCGGCTATTTGTACCTGTTTAAGCTCGAATCTGGAGCCCAAACCAAGAATCGGACAGGAAATTGGTATTGCTCAATCGATAGAACACAATGTGATGTACATTTGATGAAAGTGTGGTTTAGAAATATGCATATTTAAGAAAGTTATCGCGCCAGGTGCAACAATGTGTAGATTTTCGACTTAGTCTTTTTACGCGATTTTGGTCAAAATCGGCTATTTGTACCTGTTTAAGCTCGAATCTGGAGCCCAAACCAAGAATCGGACAGGAAATTGGTATTGCTCAATCGATAGAACACAATGTGATGTACATTTGATGAAAGTTTGGTTCAGAAATATGCATATTTAAGAAAGTTATCGCGCCAGGTGCAACAATGTGTAGATTTTTGACTTAGTCTTTTTACGCGATTTTGGTCAAAATCGGCTATTTGTACCTGTTTAAGCTCGAATCTGGAGCCCAAAGCAAGAATTGGACAGGAAATTGGCATTGCTCAATCGATAGAACACAATGTGATGTACATTTGATGAAAGTTTGGTTCAGGAATATGCATCTTTTAAGAAAGTTATCGCGCCAGGTGCAATAATGTGTAGATTTTCGACTTAGTCTTTTTACGCGATTTTGGTCAAAATCGGCTATTTGTACCTGTTTAAGCTCGAATCTAAAGCCCAAACCAAGAATCGGATAGGAAATTGGTATTGCTCAATCGATAGAACACAATGTGATGTACATTTGAGGAAAGTTTGGTTCAGAAATATGCATTTTTAAGAAAGTAATCGCGCCAGGTGCAACAATGTGTAGATTTTCGACTTAGTCTTTTTTCGTGATTTTGGTCAAAATCGGCTATTTGTACCTGTTTAAGCTCGAATCTGGAGCCCAAACCAAAAATTGGACAGGAAATTGGTATTGCTCAATCGATAGAACACAATGTGATGTACATTTAATGAAAGTTTGGTTCAGAAATATGCATTTTTAAGAAAGTTATCGCGCCAGGTGCAACAATGTGTAGATTTTCGACTTAGTCTTTTTACGCGATTTTGGTCAAAATCGGCTATTTGTACCTGTTTAAGCTCGAATCTGGAGCCCAAACCAAAAATCAGACAGGAAATTGGTATTGCTCAATTGATAGAACACAATGTGATGTACATTTGAGGAAAGTTTGGTTCAGAAATATGCATATTTAAGAAAGTTATCGCGCCAGGTGCAACAATGTGTAGATTTTTGACTTGGTCTTTTTACGCGATTTTGGTCAAAATCGGCTATTTGTACCTGTTTAAGCTCGAATCTGGAGCCCAAAGCAAGAATTGGACAGGAAATTGGCATTGCTCAATCGATAGAACACAATGTGATGTACATTTGATGAAAGTTTGGTTCAGAAATATGCATTTTTAAGAAAGTTATCGCGCAAGGTGCAATAATGTGTAGATTTTCGACTTAGTCTTTTTACGCGATTTTGGTCAAAATCGGCTATTTGTACCTGTTTAAGCTCGAATCTGGAGCCCAAACCAAAAATTGGACAGGAAATTGGTATTGCTCAATCGATAGAACACAATGTGATGTACATTTGATGAAAGTTTGGTTCAGAAATATGCATTTTTAAGAAAGTTATCGCGCCAGGTGCACCAATGTGTAGATTTTCGACTTAGTCTTTTTACGCGATTTTGGTCAAAATCGGCTATTTGTACCTGTTTAAGCTCGAATCTGGAGCCCAAACCAAAAATCAGACAGGAAATTGGTATTGCTCAATCGATAGAACACAATGTGATGTACATTTGATGAAAGTTTGGTTCAGAAATATGCATATTTAAGAAAGTTATCGCGCCAGGTGCAACAATGTGTAGATTTTTGACTTAGTCTTTTTACGCGATTTTGGTCAAAATCGGCTATTTGTACCTGTTTAAGCTCGAATCTGGAGCCCAAACCAAGAATTGGACAGGAAATTGGCATTGCTCAATCGATAGAACACAATGTGATGTACATTTGATGAAAGTTTGGTTCAGAAATATGCATCTTTTAAGAAAGTTATCGCGCCAGGTGCAATAATGTGTAGATTTTCGACTTAGTCTTTTTACGCGATTTTGGTCAAAATCGGCTAATTGTACCTGTTTAAGCTCGAATCTAAAGCCCAAACCAAGAATCGGATAGGAAATTGGTATTGCTCAATCGATAGAACACAATGTGATGTACATTTGAGGAAAGTTTGGTTCAGAAATATGCATTTTTAAGAAAGTTATCGCGCCAGGTGCAACAATGTGTAGATTTTCGACTTAGTCTTTTTTCGTGATTTTGGTCAAAATCGGCTATTTGTACTTGTTTAAGCTCGAATCTGGAGCCCAAACCAAAAATTGGACAGGAAATTGGTATTGCTCAATCGATAGAACACAATGTGATGTACATTTGATGAAAGTTTGGTTCAGAAATATGCATTTTTAAGAAAGTTATCGCGCCAGGTCCAACAATGTGTAGATTTTCGACTTAGTCTTTTTACGCGATTTTGGTCAAAATCGGCTATTTGTACCTGTTTAAGCTCGAATCTGGAGCCCAAACCAAAAATCAGACAGGAAATTGGTATTGCTCAATCGATAGAACACAATGTGATGTACATTTGATGAAAGTTTGGTTCAGAAATATGCATTTTTAAGAAAGTTATCGCGCAAGGTCCAACAATGTGTAGATTTTCGACTTAGTCTTTTTACGCGATTTTGGTCAAAATCGGCTATTTGTACCTGTTTAAGCTCGAATCTGGAGCCCAAACCAAAAATCAGACAGGAAATTGGTATTGCTCAATCGATAGAACACAATGTGATGTACATTTGATGAAAGTTTGGTTCAGAAATATGCATTTTTAAGAAAGTTATCGCGCCAGGTGCACCAATGTGTAGATTTTCGACTTAGTCTTTTTACGCGATTTTGGTCAAAATCGGCTATTTGTACCTGTTTAAGCTCGAATCTGGAGCCCAAACCAAAAATCAGACAGGAAATTGGTATTGCTCAATCGATAGAACACAATGTGATGTACATTTGAGGAAAGTTTGGTTCAGAAATATGCATATTTAAGAAAGTTATCGCGCCAGGTGCAACAATGTGTAGATTTTCGACTTAGTCTTTTTTCGTGATTTTGGTCAAAATCGGCTATTTGTACTTGTTTAAGCTCGAATCTGGAGCCCAAACCAAAAATTGGACAGGAAATTGGTATTGCTCAATCGATAGAACACAATGTGATGTACATTTGATGAAAGTTTGGTTCAGAAATATGCATTTTTAAGAAAGTTATCGCGCCAGGTCCAACAATGTGTAGATTTTCGACTTAGTCTTTTTACGCGATTTTGGTCAAAATCGGCTATTTGTACCTGTTTAAGCTCGAATCTGGAGCCCAAACCAAAAATCAGACAGGAAATTGGTATTGCTCAATCGATAGAACACAATGTGATGTACATTTGAGGAAAGTTTGGTTCAGAAATATGCATATTTAAGAAAGTTATCGCGCCAGGTGCAACAATGTGTAGATTTTTGACTTAGTCTTTTTACGCGATTTTGGTCAAAATCGGCTATTTGTACCTGTTTAAGCTCGAATCTGGAGCCCAAACCAAGAATTGGACAGGAAATTGGCATTGCTCAATCGATAGAACACAATGTGATGTACATTTGAGGAAAGTTTGGTTCAGAAATATGCATATTTAAGAAAGTTATCGCGCCAGGTGCAACAATGTGTAGATTTTTGACTTAGTCTTTTTACGCGATTTTGGTCAAAATCGGCTATTTGTACCAGTTTAAGCTCGAATCCAAAGCCCAAACCAAGAATCGGATAGGAAATTGGTATTGCTCAATCGATAGAACACAATGTGATGTACATTTGATGAAAGTTTGGTTCAGAAATATGCATTTTTAAGAAAGTTATCGCGCCAGGTCCAACAATGTGTAGATTTTCGACTTAGTCTTTTTACGCGATTTTGGTCAAAATCGGCTATTTGTACCTGTTGAAGCTCGAATCTGGAGCCCAAACCAAAAATCAGACAGGAAATTGGTATTGCTCAATCGATAGAACACAATGTGATGTACATTTGATGAAAGTTTGGTTCAGAAATATGCATTTTTAAGAAAGTTATCGCGCAAGGTCCAACAATGTGTAGATTTTCGACTTAGTCTTTTTACGCGATTTTGGTCAAAATCGGCTATTTGTACCTGTTGAAGCTCGAATCTGGAGCCCAAACCAAAAATCAGACAGGAAATTGGTATTGCTCAATCGATAGAACACAATGTGATGTACATTTGATGAAAGTTTGGTTCAGAAATATGCATTTTTAAGAAAGTTATCGCGCCAGGTGCAAGAATGTGTAGATTTTCGACTTAGTCTTTTTACGCGATTTTGGTCAAAATCGGCTATTTGTACCTGTTTAAGCTCGAATCTGGAGCCCAAACCAAAAATCAGACAGGAAATTGGTATTGCTCAATCGATAGAACACAATGTGATGTACATTTGATGAAAGTTTGGTTCAGAAATATGCATTTTTAAGAAAGTTATCGCGCAAGGTCCAACAATGTGTAGATTTTCGACTTAGTCTTTTTACGCGATTTTGGTCAAAATCGGCTATTTGTACCTGTTTAAGCTCGAATCTGGAGCCCAAACCAAAAATCAGACAGGAAATTGGTATTGCTCAATCGATAGAACACAATGTGATGTACATTTGATGAAAGTTTGGTTCAGAAATATGCATATTTAAGAAAGTTATCGCGCCAGGTGCACCAATGTGTAGATTTTCGACTTAGTCTTTTTACGCGATTTTGGTCAAAATCGGCTATTTGTACCTGTTTAAGCTCGAATCTGGAGCCCAAACCAAAAATCAGACAGGAAATTGGTATTGCTCAATCGATAGAACACAATGTGATGTACATTTGATTAAAGTTTGGTTCAGAAATATGCATTTTTAAGAAAGTTATCGCGCCAGGTGCAACAATGTGTAGATATTTGACTTAGTCTTTTTACGCAATTTTGGTCAAAATCGGCTATTTGTACCTGTTTAAGCTCGAATCTGGAGCCCAAACCAAGAATTGGACAGGAAATTGGCATTGCTCAATCGATAGAACACAATGTGATGTACATTTGATGAAAGTTTGGTTCAGAAATATGCATTTTTAAGAAAGTTATCGCGCCAGGTGCAACAATGTGTAGATTTTCGACTTAGTCTTTTTACGCGATTTTGGTCAAAATCGGCTATTTGTACCTGTTTAAGCTCGAATCTGGAGCCCAAACCAAGAATCGGACAGGAAATTGGTATTGCTCAATCGATAGAACACAATGTGATGTACATTTGATGAAAGTTTGGTTCAGAAATATGCATATTTAAGAAAGTTATCGCGCCAGGTGCAACAATGTGTAGATTTTCGACTTAGTCTTTTTACGCGATTTTGGTCAAAATCGGCTATTTGTACCTGTTTAAGCTCGAATCTGGAGCCCAAACCAAGAATCGGACAGGAAATTGGTATTGCTCAATCGATAGAACACAATGTGATGTACATTTGAGGAAAGTTTGGTTCAGAAATATGCATATTTAAGAAAGTTATCGCGCCAGGTGCAACAATGTGTAGATTTTTGACTTAGTCTTTTTACGCGATTTTGGTCAAAATCGGCTATTTGTACCTGTTTAAGCTCGAATCTAAAGCCCAAACCAAGAATCGGATAGGAAATTGGTACTGCTCAATCGATAGAACACAATGTGATGTACATTTGAGGAAAGTTTGGTTCAGAAATATGCATTTTTAAGAAAGTTATCGCGCCAGGTGCAACAATGTGTAGATTTTCGACTTAGTCTTTTTTCGTGATTTTGGTCAAAATCGGCTATTTGTACCTGTTTAAGCTCGAATCTGGAGCCCAAACCAAAAATTGGACAGGAAATTGGTATTGCTCAATCGATAGAACACAATGTGATGTACATTTGATGAAAGTTTGGTTCAGAAATATGCATTTTTAAGAAAGTTATCGCGCCAGGTCCAACAATGTGTAGATTTTCGACTTAGTCTTTTTACGCGATTTTGGTCAAAATCGGCTATTTGTACCTGTTTAAGCTCGAATCTGGAGCCCAAACCAAAAATCAGACAGGAAATTGGTATTGCTCAATCGATAGAACACAATGTGATGTACATTTGAGGAAAGTTTGGTTCAGAAATATGCATTTTTAAGAAAGTTATCGCGCCAGGTGCAACAATGTGTAGATTTTTGACTTAGTCTTTTTACGCGATTTTGGTCAAAATCGGCTATTTGTACCTGTTTAAGCTCGAATTTGGAGCCCAAACCAAGAATTGGACAGGAAATTGGCATTGCTCAATCGATAGAACACAATGTGATGTACATTTGAGGAAAAATTGGTTCAGAAATATGCATATTTAAGAAAGTTATCGCGCCAGGTGCAACAATGTGTAGATTTTCGACTTAGTCTTTTTACGCGATTTTGGTCAAAATCGGCTATTTGTACCTGTTTAAGCTCGAATCTGGAGCCCAAACCAAGAATCGGACAGGAAATTGGCATTGCTCAATCGATAGAACACAATGTGATGTACATTTGATGAAAGTTTGGTTCAGAAATATGCATTTTTAAGAAAGTTATCGCGCCAGGTGCAATAATGTGTAGATTTTCGACTTAGTCTTTTTACGCGATTTTGGTCAAAATCGGCTATTTGTACCTGTTTAAGCTCGAATCTGGAGCCCAAACCAAAAATCAGACAGGAAATTGGTATTGCTCAATCGATAGAACACAATGTGATGTACATTTGATGAAAGTTTGGTTCAGAAATATGCATTTTTAAGAAAGTTATCGCGCCAGGTGCAACAATGTGTAGATTTTCGACTTAGTCTTTTTACGCGATTTTGGTCAAAATCGGCTATTTGTACCTGTTTAAGCTCGAATCTGGAGCCCAAACCAAGAATCGGATAGGAAGTTGGTATTGCTCAATCGATAGAACACAATGTGATGTACATTTGATGAAAGTTTGGTTCAGAAATATGCATTTTTAAGAAAGTTATCGCGCCAGGTCCAACAATGTGTAGATTTTCGACTTAGTCTTTTTACGCGATTTTGGTCAAAATCGGCTATTTGTACCTGTTTAAGCTCGAATCTGGAGCCCAAACCAAAAATCAGACAGGAAATTGGTATTGCTCAATCGATAGAACACAATGTGATGTACATTTGAGGAAAGTTTGGTTCAGAAATATGCATATTTAAGAAAGTTATCGCGCCAGGTGCAACAATGTGTAGATTTTTGACTTAGTCTTTTTACGCGATTTTGGTCAAAATCGGCTATTTGTACCTGTTTAAGCTCGAATTTGGAGCCCAAACCAAGAATTGGACAGGAAATTGGCATTGCTCAATCGATAGAACACAATGTGATGTACATTTGAGGAAAAATTGGTTCAGAAATATGCATATTTAAGAAAGTTATCGCGCCAGGTGCAACAATGTGTAGATTTTCGACTTAGTCTTTTTACGCGATTTTGGTCAAAATCGGCTATTTGTACCTGTTTAAGCTCGAATCTGGAGCCCAAACCAAGAATCGGACAGGAAATTGGCATTGCTCAATCGATAGAACACAATGTGATGTACATTTGATGAAAGTTTGGTTCAGAAATATGCATTTTTAAGAAAGTTATCGCGCCAGGTGCAACAATGTGTAGATTTTCGACTTAGTCTTTTTACGCGATTTTGGTCAAAATCGGCTATTTGTACCTGTTTAAGCTCGAATCTGGAGCCCAAACCAAAAATCAGACAGGAAATTGGTATTGCTCAATCGATAGAACACAATGTGATGTACATTTGATGAAAGTTTGGTTCAGAAATATGCATTTTTAAGAAAGTTATCGCGCCAGGTGCAACAATGTGTAGATTTTCGACTTAGTCTTTTTACGCGATTTTGGTCAAAATCGGCTATTTGTACCTGTTTAAGCTCGAATCTGGAGCCCAAACCAAGAATCGGATAGGAAGTTGGTATTGCTCAATCGATAGAACACAATGTGATGTACATTTGATGAAAGTTTGGTTCAGAAATATGCATTTTTAAGAAAGTTATCGCGCCAGGTGCAACAATGTGTAGATTTTCGACTTAGTCTTTTTTCGTGATTTTGGTCAAAATCGGCTATTTGTACCTGTTTAAGCTCGAATCTGGAGCCCAAACCAAAAATCAGACAGGAAATTGGTATTGCTCAATCGATAGAACACAATGTGATGTACATTTGATGAAAGTTTGGTTCAGAAATATGCATTTTTAAGAAAGTTATCGCGCCAGGTGCACCAATGTGTAGATTTTCGACTTAGTCTTTTTACGCGATTTTGGTCAAAATCGGCTATTTGTACCTGTTTAAGCTCGAATCTGGAGCCCAAACCAAAAATCAGACAGGAAATTGGTATTGCTCAATCGATAGAACACAATGTGATGTACATTTGATGAAAGTTTGGTTCAGAAATATGCATTTTTAAGAAAGTTATCGCGCCAGGTGCAACAATGTGTAGATTTTTGACTTAGTCTTTTTACGCGATTTTGGTCAAAATCGGCTATTTGTACCTGTTTAAGCTCGAATTTGGAGCCCAAACCAAGAATCGGACAGGAAATTGGTATTGCTCAATCGATAGAACACAATGTGATGTACATTTGAGGAAAGTTTGGTTCAGAAATATGCATATTTAAGAAAGTTATCGCGCCAGGTGCAACAATGTGTAGATTTTCGACTTAGTCTTTTTACGCGATTTTGGTCAAAATCGGCTATTTGTACCTGTTTAAGCTCGAATCTGGAGCCCAAAGCAAGAATTGGACAGGAAATTGGCATTGCTCAATCGATAGAACACAATGTGATGTACATTTGATGAAAGTTTGGTTCAGAAATATGCATTTTTAAGAAAGTTATCGCGCCAGGTGCAATAATGTGTAGATTTTCGACTTAGTCTTTTTACGCGATTTTGGTCAAAATCGGCTATTTGTACCTGTTTAAGCTCGAATCTGGAGCCCAAACCAAAAATCAGACAGGAAATTGGTATTGCTCAATCGATAGAACACAATGTGATGTACATTTGATGAAAGTTTGGTTCAGAAATATGCATTTTTAAGAAAGTTATCGCGCCAGGTGCACCAATGTGTAGATTTTCGACTTAGTCTTTTTACGCGATTTTGGTCAAAATCGGCTATTTGTACCTGTTTAAGCTCGAATCTGGAGCCCAAACCAAAAATCAGACAGGAAATTGGTATTGCTCAATCGATAGAACACAATGTGATGTACATTTGATGAAAGTTTGGTTCAGAAATATGCATTTTTAAGAAAGTTATCGCGCCAGGTGCAACAATGTGTAGATTTTCGACTTAGTCTTTTTTCGTGATTTTGGTCAAAATCGGCTATTTGTACTTGTTTAAGCTCGAATCTGGAGCCCAAACCAAAAATTGGACAGGAAATTGGTATTGCTCAATCGATAGAACACAATGTGATGTACATTTGATGAAAGTTTGGTTCAGAAATATGCATTTTTAAGAAAGTTATCGCGCCAGGTGCAACAATGTGTAGATTTTTGACTTAGTCTTTTTACGCGATTTTGGTCAAAATCGGCTATTTGTACCTGTTTAAGCTCGAATCTGGAGCCCAAACCAAGAATCGGATAGGAAGTTGGTATTGCTCAATCGATAGAACACAATGTGATGTACATTTGATGAAAGTTTGGTTCAGAAATATGCATTTTTAAGAAAGTTATCGCGCCAGGTGCAACAATGTGTAGATTTTCGACTTAGTCTTTTTTCGTGATTTTGGTCAAAATCGGCTATTTGTACCTGTTTAAGCTCGAATCTGGAGCCCAAACCAAAAATCAAACAGGAAATTGGTATTGCTCAATCGATAGAACACAATGTGATGTACATTTGATGAAAGTTTGGTTCAGAAATATGCATTTTTAAGAAAGTTATCGTGCAAGGTCCAACAATGTGTAGATTTTCGACTTAGTCTTTTTACGCGATTTTGGTCAAAATCGGCTATTTGTACCTGTTTAAGCTCGAATCTGGAGCCCAAACCAAAAATCAGACAGGAAATTGGTATTGCTCAATCGATAGAACACAATGTGATGTACATTTGATGAAAGTTTGGTTCAGAAATATGCATTTTTAAGAAAGTTATCGCGCCAGGTGCACCAATGTGTAGATTTTCGACTTAGTCTTTTTACGCGATTTTGGTCAAAATCGGCTATTTGTACCTGTTTAAGCTCGAATCTGGAGCCCAAACCAAAAATCAGACAGGAAATTGGTATTGCTCAATCGATAGAACACAATGTGATGTACATTTGATGAAAGTTTGGTTCAGAAATATGCATTTTTAAGAAAGTTATCGCGCCAGGTGCAACAATGTGTAGATTTTTGACTTAGTCTTTTTACGCGATTTTGGTCAAAATCGGCTATTTGTACCTGTTTAAGCTCGAATTTGGAGCCCAAACCAAGAATCGGACAGGAAATTGGTATTGCTCAATCGATAGAACACAATGTGATGTACATTTGAGGAAAGTTTGGTTCAGAAATATGCATATTTAAGAAAGTTATCGCGCCAGGTGCAACAATGTGTAGATTTTTGACTTAGTCTTTTTACGCGATTTTGGTCAAAATCGGCTATTTGTACCTGTTTAAGCTCGAATTTGGAGCCCAAACCAAGAATTGGACACGAAATTGGCATTGCTTAATCGATAGAACACAATGTGATGTACATTTGATGAAAGTGTGGTTCAGAAATATGCATATTTAAGAAAGTTATCGCGCCAGGTGCAACAATGTGTAGATTTTCGACTTAGTCTTTTTACGCGATTTTGGTCAAAATCGGCTATTTGTACCTGTTTAAGCTCGAATCTGGAGCCCAAACCAAGAATCGGACAGGAAATTGGTATTGCTCAATCGATAGAACACAATGTGATGTACATTTGATGAAAGTTTGGTTCAGAAATATGCATATTTAAGAAAGTTATCGCGCCAGGTGCAACAATGTGTAGATTTTCGACTTAGTCTTTTTACGCGATTTTGGTCAAAATCGGCTATTTGTACCTGTTTAAGCTCGAATCTGGAGCCCAAACCAAGAATCGGACAGGAAATTGGTATTGCTCAATCGATAGAACACAATGTGATGTACATTTGAGGAAAGTTTGGTTCAGAAATATGCATATTTAAGAAAGTTATCGCGCCAGGTGCAACAATGTGTAGATTTTTGACTTAGTCTTTTTACGCGATTTTGGTCAAAATCGGCTATTTGTACCTGTTTAAGCTCGAATCTGGAGCCCAAACCAAGAATTGGACAGGAAATTGGCATTGCTCAATCGATAGAACACAATGTGATGTACATTTGATGAAAGTTTGGTTCAGAAATATGCATCTTTTAAGAAAGTTATCGCGCCAGGTGCAATAATGTGTAGATTTTCGACTTAGTCTTTTTACGCGATTTTGGTCAAAATCGGCTAATTGTACCTGTTTAAGCTCGAATCTAAAGCCCAAACCAAGAATCGGATAGGAAATTGGTATTGCTCAATCGATAGAACACAATGTGATGTACATTTGAGGAAAGTTTGGTTCAGAAATATGCATTTTTAAGAAAGTTATCGCGCCTGGTGCAACAATGTGTAGATTTTCGACTTAGTCTTTTTTCGTGATTTTGGTCAAAATCGGCTATTTGTACTTGTTTAAGCTCGAATCTGGAGCCCAAACCAAGAATCGGACAGGAAATTGGTATTGCTCAATCGATAGAACACAATGTGATGTACATTTGATGAAAGTTTGGTTCAGAAATATGCATTTTTAAGAAAGTTATCGCGCCAGGTCCAACAATGTGTAGATTTTCGACTTAGTCTTTTTACGCGATTTTGGTCAAAATCGGCTATTTGTACCTGTTTAAGCTCGAATCTGGAGCCCAAACCAAAAATCAGACAGGAAATTGGTATTGCTCAATCGATAGAACACAATGTGATGTACATTTGATGAAAGTTTGGTTCAGAAATATGCATTTTTAAGAAAGTTATCGCGCAAGGTCCAACAATGTGTAGATTTTCGACTTAGTCTTTTTACGCGATTTTGGTCAAAATCGGCTATTTGTACCTGTTTAAGCTCGAATCTGGAGCCCAAACCAAAAATCAGACAGGAAATTGGTATTGCTCAATCGATAGAACACAATGTGATGTACATTTGATGAAAGTTTGGTTCAGAAATATGCATTTTTAAGAAAGTTATCGCGCCAGGTGCACCAATGTGTAGATTTTCGACTTAGTCTTTTTACGCGATTTTGGTCAAAATCGGCTATTTGTACCTGTTTAAGCTCGAATCTGGAGCCCAAACCAAAAATCAGACAGGAAATTGGTATTGCTCAATCGATAGAACACAATGTGATGTACATTTGAGGAAAGTTTGGTTCAGAAATATGCATATTTAAGAAAGTTATCGCGCCAGGTGCAACAATGTGTAGATTTTTGACTTAGTCTTTTTACGCGATTTTGGTCAAAATCGGCTATTTGTACCTGTTTAAGCTCGAATTTGGAGCCCAAACCAAGAATTGGACAGGAAATTGGCATTGCTCAATCGATAGAACACAATGTGATGTACATTTGAGGAAAGTTTGGTTCAGAAATATGCATATTTAAGAAAGTTATCGCGCCAGGTGCAACAATGTGTAGATTTTTGACTTAGTCTTTTTACGCGATTTTGGTCAAAATCGGCTATTTGTACCTGTTTAAGCTCGAATTTGGAGCCCAAACCAAGAATTGGACAGGAAATTGGCATTGCTCAATCGATAGAACACAATGTGATGTACATTTGAGGAAAGTTTGGTTCAGAAATATGCATATTTAAGAAAGTTATCGCGCCAGGTGCAACAATGTGTAGATTTTTGACTTAGTCTTTTTACGCGATTTTGGTCAAAATCGGCTATTTGTACCTGTTTAAGCTCGAATTTGGAGCCCAAACCAAGAATTGGACAGGAAATTGGCATTGCTCAATCGATAGAACACAATGTGATGTACATTTGAGGAAAGTTTGGTTCAGAAATATGCATATTTAAGAAAGTTATCGCGCCAGGTGCAACAATGTGTAGATTTTTGACTTAGTCTTTTTACGCGATTTTGGTCAAAATCGGCTATTTGTACCTGTTTAAGCTCGAATTTGGAGCCCAAACCAAGAATTGGACAGGAAATTGGCATTGCTCAATCGATAGAACACAATGTGATGTACATTTGAGGAAAGTTTGGTTCAGAAATATGCATATTTAAGAAAGTTATCGCGCCAGGTGCAACAATGTGTAGATTTTTGACTTAGTCTTTTTACGCGATTTTGGTCAAAATCGGCTATTTGTACCTGTTTAAGCTCGAATTTGGAGCCCAAACCAAGAATTGGACAGGAAATTGGCATTGCTCAATCGATAGAACACAATGTGATGTACATTTGAGGAAAGTTTGGTTCAGAAATATGCATATTTAAGAAAGTTATCGCGCCAGGTGCAACAATGTGTAGATTTTTGACTTAGTCTTTTTACGCGATTTTGGTCAAAATCGGCTATTTGTACCTGTTTAAGCTCGAATCTGGAGCCCAAACCAAGAATCGGATAGGAAATTGGTATTGCTCAATCGATAGAACACAATGTGATGTACATTTGATGAAAGTTTGGTTCAGAAATATGCATTTTTAAGAAGGTTATCGCGCCAGGTCCAACAATGTGTAGATTTTCGACTTAGTCTTTTTACGCGATTTTGGTCAAAATCGGCTATTTGTACCTGTTGAAGCTCGAATCTGGAGCCCAAACCAAAAATCAGACAGGAAATTGGTATTGCTCAATCGATAGAACACAATGTGATGTACATTTGATGAAAGTTTGGTTCAGAAATATGCATTTTTAAGAAAGTTATCGCGCAAGGTCCAACAATGTGTAGATTTTCGACTTAGTCTTTTTACGCGATTTTGGTCAAAATCGGCTATTTGTACCTGTTTAAGCTCGAATCTGGAGCCCAAACCAAAAATCAGACAGGAAATTGGTATTGCTCAATCGATAGAACACAATGTGATGTACATTTGATGAAAGTTTGGTTCAGAAATATGCATATTTAAGAAAGTTATCGCGCCAGGTGCACCAATGTGTAGATTTTCGACTTAGTCTTTTTACGCGATTTTGGTCAAAATCGGCTATTTGTACCTGTTTAAGCTCGAATCTGGAGCCCAAACCAAGAATTGGACAGGAAATTGGCATTGCTCAATCGATAGAACACAATGTGATGTACATTTGATGAAAGTTTGGTTCAGAAATATGCATTTTTAAGAAAGTTATCGCGCCAGGTGCAAGAATGTGTAGATTTTCGACTTAGTCTTTTTACGCGATTTTGGTCAAAATCGGCTATTTGTACCTGTTTAAGCTCGAATCTGGAGCCCAAACCAAGAATCGGACAGGAAATTGGTATTGCTCAATCGATAGAACACAATGTGATGTACATTTGAGGAAAGTTTGGTTCAGAAATATGCATATTTAAGAAAGTTATCGCGCCAGGTGCAACAATGTGTAGATTTTTGACTTAGTCTTTTTACGCGATTTTGGTCAAAATCGGCTATTTGTACCTGTTTAAGCTCGAATTTGGAGCCCAAAGCAAGAATTGGACAGGAAATTGGCATTGCTCAATCGATAGAACACAATGTGATGTACATTTGATGAAAGTTTGGTTCAGAAATATGCATATTTAAGAAAGTTATCGCGCCAGGTGCAACAATGTGTAGATTTTCGACTTAGTCTTTTTACGCGATTTTGGTCAAAATCGGCTATTTGTACCTGTTTAAGCTCGAATCTGGAGCCCAAACCAAGAATCGGACAGGAAATTGGTATTGCTCAATCGATAGAACACAATGTGATGTACATTTGAGGAAAGTTTGGTTTAAGAAATATGCATATTTAAGAAAGTTATCGCGCCAGGTGCAACAATGTGTAGATTTTTGACTTAGTCTTTTTACGCGATTTTGGTCAAAATCGGCTATTTGTACCTGTTTAAGCTCGAATCTGGAGCCCAAACCAAGAATTGGACAGGAAATTGGCATTGCTCAATCGATAGAACACAATGTGATGTACATTTGATGAAAGTTTGGTTCAGAAATATGCATCACTGCAAGAAAAGGTGGGGTTTCCTCATGCATTATACGGCATTAAACCCTAAGAGTTTAATGCAATTTCCTCTGGAGGAAACCCTAGGCGTTTAATGACATTTCATCAGCATTAACCAGGGAATTTCCTCAGCGAAGGAAATGCCATGAAACTTAATTAAACTAGAGGAAACTGCAGGAAATGTTTGTGTTTGTGTCAAGTTGAAAATTATTATTTGCATTGATTATGTGTTGAAGAAATGTTTAGTAGAGATAACATGAAATAATAAGTTATGTCCTGTTAGAGAATTTTGGTGTATCTTTGTTGTACAAATGAAAAAAAAGATACTTAAACACTCTGAATAAATATTTATATATAAAAATGTTTATTAAATTACATAGATAGTGATAAGAAGCATTAATTGAATTTTATATTCTAACCATATGCTCTACTAAGTGAAATGGACATTAATAAAAATTAAAGGGTTTGTACTGGTGTATTAAAGGGATAAATGGTACCTTTCATTCATAGGCATAATCTATACGTTACAACATAGAAATATGATTTTAGTTTTTAGTTCAATTCATTGATGTGATCGTTATTGGAGACATTGCGTAGCGCGGTGACAAAGCTTAGTAAATGCTCATGGCTGTGACTGAAGACTACATTCAAAATATGTTCTACAAATGAAATGCAAATAAACCGTATATACATTATTTATACTATCAAAGCAAGTATACTGATAGTTCAGCTGCAAAACAAACATATGAAACGTACCTTTTTCAGAGAATGTATCCATACAAACACAAATATCCAAATCCTGTTATAGGTAAGAACACATATTCAACTATTATGACTGATCATTGATAGCACAAGTTGACGGCAGAAAGTTTAACCTACCACGACCAAAGTTTGTTCACATTATGACAAATCATGAACAAATTCTATGACTGTCTAATGCTTACTAAAGTTCATTGGTTATTATTTAGCCCCTGAGATCTCATTGGACAACTTGTTGATGTTGAGTTACTTTTTGTTTTTATAAAGCAGTCACGTGACGCGCCATCCTAATGACATAGAGATTTAGAGGGGGTCACCTCTCTGCACCTGCATGTGTTTATACAGCGTCCTTGACATCTATCTAACGAGTGGTCACCGTATGGCACGTAATTGGTCTGAGTGACTTGTCTGAATGGAAACAGACACTAACAAAACAAATACTGTCTCTGTGAAAACAATGCTTTATTTCTGTATAGAATATATGTAGTGAAAATAAAATTAATATTTACAGTTCATAGATGTATGATTGTTTTCAACGACATTTGTTTGCAGTTTAATTTTGTACAGACTATTACAGTTTACCTATGATCCATGATCATTTGTGTGTATCATTGCTATCATTGATATTCTTTTGAATCACCTATCAGTGAAAGAAAGGGGTTTTGGCGCTGATTTAATAGGGACTGCGTCTGTGCATGTCTTCATTTTTGTCGGCATGACTGGTGTTTTCCGGTTTGCAGGAACCTATACAAATAATTGGTAAAGCTTGTTTTAAACAAGTAGACGCTTAAACCCCAACCCAACAACAACGAACAAAGTTTAGATGTAAACAGTTTATCGTTTACGCGAAATAAATACAAGCAATAATCACCCTTAAAATAATCCAGTAATGAGGCAAAGAAACAAGGTGACAGTTATCTTGAAAATGTATACCTAAGTATATTTCACTTTTTGTGAATCTTGTACAGATTCCTAAAGTGATTCGGTTCATTACCGGGAAAGCAACATTTCTGATGTTTAAACTAACAGACCAGGGGATTATACTGGCCAACTGCATCTTGCGAACAATAGAGGTAATTGGTGAGTTAAAATCGAAAAGTCAATCAGTGAGTAGTCAGTGCCTTCAGTCAGGGTGAGCGAAAATTCGTATATATTCATTTCTGCATTATAACCAAACGTTTTAATCCATTAAAACAACGTAAGTTACCTTCGGTGAAACTTCAAAGGGTTTTGACTGTAATGACAAATGTTGCTTTCATTGTAAGACGCAAGAGATTCAAAGATCAATCAATTACTACTTTTGCTATCTATCTGGAATCTAGATAAGATATCACAGACAGTGTATTTAAAGCAAATTAAAGCACTATTTCTTAACAATCAGTAAGAAGGGATTAATGTAGAATTTTAACGATAATTGTGCTCTGTGTTTAGACCCAAATCTATCAAAAGTGTAGGGGAACTACGTCATTACAACTCTATACAGAAAATCAAAATTTCTTACTACGGACGCTTCTTAACTTGTGCTTGAAATGTGTCTTTCACGGCTAGCATTGAACTCACTACCTATAAGAAATTGATCTTGTATAGCGACAATGATTCCATAATAACAATTCATAGATAATATCTACCGCTTCTATAATCATCTGTCAAAGTTTGGTGCCTAATGAAAATCTTAATTAGCAACACATTTTCCTATTCAAAATAACAATGCATAATATTTTAGATAATAAAGTTAGGGATGTGATTCAAATGTAATTGTTTATAACATGAATTATGATAATTTCAATTATTTACATATTGATAAAATACTTATCAGAAGTTAAATATCCTTTACTTATTATTGTCCAAAATATAGATAGAAGATATATTTCATGTTATACGATATCATGGGAATAGGTTGCCAGAAATATGTTTATATTTTGAAAAAAGCATGTCACATGACATTTTTTTAGATTAAATTTTGAAACTTGGCATAAACAAATAGAGGCCAAAAGAGCATTGAAGATTGATATATAATTACTCTTACCTGACCTATCTGAGGCGTAGAAGACAGCTTTCATCTTTGTATTATTTCTTGGAGAAAAACTAGTGAACAGTGGTATACGGTACACATCAAAACAGCATGTGGTCACGATGATATTCAAAGTGAGTGAAGGATTTTAATACGTTTAATTGTTTTCATAACTATTATCATGAGTGGGCTCGTTAACCTTAATCCTCAAATCTCCATCGTCAAACAACAGGAAATGTTAAATACCGGGACAATTTTACAAACGTCTTTCTCAGGTTGTTGCTATAAAGATTTTGATTATATGCTTCTCTGTAGATCACACATATTATTTTTTTCTTATTGGCATCTACATCTAAATGAAATATATACTACATACTTCTTCCTTTCCATATTCCCCACTCTTTTAGACAAAAGGAACACACTGTGGATAACATAGTGGAATTTTATACTTGATAATTTATTTATTGTTTTTCGCAGAATATGTTGTAATGTTCAATAAATAATTCAATTTGCAGTTACTATTTACAAAGAATAAACGTTTTACACCAGTTAATAAGTAAAAGTAACATCGTTCCAAAGCACAACTCATATCAATTAACTTTAAGCATCAGCCAGTTATTAGGCATCCCCTACAACTTTGTGATAATGTTGATATCGCTCTTGCATTTCATTACAAAGTCGTTGTTTTCTGTTCAATTTATGAAACAATAAATGTTTAAACCAAATCGAATAATCTGTGTCATTTCTTAACTGCTTACACAATGAGGTAATTTTGCTGACGTTGTTATGTTAATCTTTATGTGAATGGGAAAGTCAATTTAGAAAAGGAGTTAAATAACCAAAGGGATCTAAATAATCATAATTTCACCGAATATTTCCGATCTCTTGGTAAAGCAAAATCTTACTTACTTACTTAAGTTGAGAGTTTTACGAGCGCTTTCAAGCAATAGCTGATGTCACGCTCGGGCCGTGTGGTATGTGGTATATTGTGTTGTGATTTTTACACAGGCCTCCTGGCCCGTATCTAAAACTAAAGCAAAATGAATAGCGCTGATTATATAAATCGGCAGTGGTGATGGGCTCTGGCACTAAACAGGTTGAGATGCATACAGATTGGTCGCTGACACTAATTGGCATATCTCCTTTGATTAGGTGACCATAAAGCACCGAAAAAGTCAATTGTCGTAAACTAATTACCTTGGCGTCTCAATGTCTGAATGAAGGTAGGACTTGTTGTCTGTAAGAACTGTCGCTTTCCGACTGACTTTAATCATTATTATTACTTAAAGAAAAAATACTGCCTGATATTTTCAAACTCTCAACTCAAGCAAGCAAGCTAATATTGTTGACTTAGAATGATCTTTGATATGATTTGATGCAAATTTATTTTTATTCAACAAACTGACTATCGATTGATATAGAAGTGTTATATTAATACCTTTCCAGTTATGTATTCAATACATATATCATTGAAATAAATATAATCAGATAGCAAGGGAAAAATCCCATGTATTCAACGAAATGAATTATTTGCGTGCAATGAGTTTTAATTTGATGTAAGTCCGATAAAAGAGACAGTTGAACATTCTTAGTAAATTTAAACTTCTTCAAGATATTTGCTACCAGGAATGGTCCATGTCAATTAATAATTCAAGGTATCTAGAACACTACTCTTGTCATAAATCTTTGTTAGAACCCGAGTTTTATATCATGAATTTAGAAGATAAATCTTTAAGACGGGCACTATGTAAATTTAGAATTAGTTTACATGATTTTAGAATCAATTCCCTACGACAAAAAAATGGTGTATTGATAGATAATAAGATAAGTTTTTGCAGAAATTGTAACTCGGGCCATATTGAAGATGAATTTCATGTATTGTTTGTATGTTCAATGTATTCCCATTTAAGAAGCAGATATTTATCTTTTGTATCACTACCAGTTAGAGATAAACAACTTTTGTCCCATCTGCTAAATTCTAAAAATACTGATGTTATTAAATCTCTTGCAATCTATTTAAAACATGTATTCCTTGTAAGAAATGTCACCGCCACATGTACCACTTAATACTTCAACTGTACTTGTACTATAGGCCTTTAGGCCTGAAATACTGAATAAACAAATCTGAATCTGAATCTATAAACTTCATTTCTTATGTTTGAATTGTATGGACGAAACAATGTAATGTAATGACCCGATGCATTAATTTTTGAATGAACACATTCATTGAAATAAGCTACCTTTTTAATATTCACGATTATTCAATATTGATTCCTAGAGTGACTTGGTAACATCAGTTTCTTTAGGTGGTACAGTATACAGACTAATTAATACTTTCATTCTCACAACGTTCTTCATTTTTAATGAAATCATTGGCATACTATTGTGTGGAAAAGATGCTCTTTTGTATATTTAACTTCTGATTCTAATCTCGTTAATTTATGTGTGTCAGGCACGTCTGCTTAGCGCCTGTCACTTCTATTGGTGACTCCCTCTCACACGCACGCACCCGTATCCTGCCCAACAAGTTTATTGTCAAGTTGAGATCAGAGAGACATCCTTGATTGTCGGCTAGACTAGTTAACGAACTGTTAATTACCATGGAGCATAAATGTGCACCTGCTTTCTCACAGTTCAAACAGAGACCTGGGAAGCTTCTCGGTAAGACCTCAACGAAAAGGTAAGCTGTAATATTAGATTATATATATAAGACCCTTTCAAATGTGATGAAACCTTTATGAATGTCTGACAGTCACCAATAACCATGGGATGCGACAGCGGAAGGAAAAAGGAATGATGACTTATTAAAAGAAATATAAAATATCTTTGAAAATGTTATGAAATCTGTTGTTGAATGATCCAAACATTTACTTAGTTTACTGTTAGCACATCGTAGAGTTTAAGTATTTTTAATGAAAGTTTTCATACATTTGATATCATTTAATAATCCGAAGATGACTCAGGAAAATAATAACTCCCTCATTTCACTAAATATTTAAAAGAATTGATATACGTTAGTAAACAATTTGTTACTTTTACAAACCTATCATCTGTGAATATATTGTTCTAAACACTGTGTTCGGGAGAAGCGTCATCATCGTCGATTGAGGTTAACAAATAACAAATAAATATGTTTTTGGACATTTCAATTTAACCGTTTGGTTCAAGTATGATGTGCTTGTGGTTCTATGTCTAATAAATTGACCCCCGAAATGAATGTTGTTAATAAAATAACGAATTGCTAAACATACTAAGCTTGTTAAATAAATTGTAAACTCGTTTCATTGGCTATATCTATATTATAGTTCTCATTCGACTTCACAATGAAAATCGCATACTTGATTAAACCAATAAGGGTCACATGTTATAATCCGATAGTACAGGGAAAATAGACATGGGCATAGCGGGAATAATTTTTGTGTCTCACAGACCGCTGAATAACATAAAAGCATCCCGTCAGACGCTTCTGCCTAGTGAATGTCACCCTTACCACCCCCCCACCCCACTCCCTCCTGCTCCACCATCCACACTAATTGCGTCCAGTTAATTACCAATTTGAGATCAAAGAGGCATCATTGATTGACGGCTAGTCCGATTAACAAAATGTATATTGTATGGGCTATTCTATTCGCTGAAAGCAGAAAAGGATATAAGTAAACGAAATTATTGAAATAATTTTTTTTAAAACAGTGTAAATAAGGATAAAGTATACTTGTTTTTTAATGCAGGAGTAATATGGATGCAATGACTGTTAACAACAAAAACATTGTAATATTCATCTTACTATAATGTTATCTGATACATTACTTAACTTTTGATACACATTTTCTTGACCAGTCTGCACTCTGCATTTGAGCGTCCTTTTTATAAACAATTGGCCAGCGAAGACTGGTATGTTTTGAATCACAACAAATAGTCGAAGGCTTAAAATGAATTTTTGTAAGGAAAATTGGAAGACGCTTTCGGATGATACGCTATTATGTACTGAATCTAATATCTAACAGAAAATAAGTATTTGTACTTAGTTAACGGGAGTATAGACAGACAGACAAATATTTTATTAAAGTCTCACCTCTTTGCATTAAAAACATTAATACAGGTAAACAATATAGATTAAGAGCCACCCATTGAGGGTTATGAGAGACTAAAACAAACAAAAAATAATCATGGGCTACATACGATGAAGTGTAAAACATGTTAAAAGGTACCATATATTAAACTCTATATAAAACAAAGGATATACTGTGTCTTAACACATTACTGACTAAAAATACGTTTATGATAGGTACATGTATCTCGAGGTTGCAAAATATACTGTAAAAATTGTTTGGTCTTATTATTATATTTGTTTGGTTATTCTTAGTTGTTTTGTGTATCTTTTCATTATTATTAATCATTCCGCGACCATTTGACTCAACCTCATAGTGTAGTGGTTTGCGTGCGTCAGACACCGAGAGTTATGCCATGCTATGTAAAATTAAAACTTATAAATAAATAACTATTAAAACTATGTTTTTAAGGCTTCAATCTTTTACTTAAAATCCCCTTTACGTCTTATCTTTTTATCACCTTGTATTTCAAATCATCGCATATATTCTGCTATTTAATATCTATTTATCTATTACTTGTATACAGTATAAATGTGTTATTTTTTTGTACAGTGTGTCATAAGCCAAAATTTGGCTGGTTGTTAAAAGACTTACGTTATATTATATAATGTTTTATCAAAGTGCTTGATTGACTTGTCACACTTAGATAAACTATTTCTGTCTGTCTGTCTATGCCAGCCGAAGTTAACATGCTCGTGGCCCGGCGGGGGAAAATCTACTGTCTATCTCTAACTATGTCTCTATTTCCCACTTTCCCTTATCCTTTCCGTTCTCCCTGATCAGTCCACTCTCTTTTGGATGGATGCTTGTCATCCGCGTCTTTTGATAATTGAAATATTGATCAAAACACGTTATACCCCAACCCACTCACTCTTTTCATCCACCAAACGACTGTAGTAATGAATCTGGTAGTATTATTCAGATACAGTTATACATATTGGCACTTGGTATATTTTCCTCGGCTTGTTTTGATTAACGTACTATATGTCATTCAAAGGTCATGTTTGACCTCCTCCATTCGCCTTCCTTTTCATATTTGTAAATTAATTGACCGTGACTTACCCCAACAACTGCCCCTTGCATAATGGCAGCATCAGTAGGCAACATTTTTTCTGACTAGATAATTTATAAAAACAAAACATTCTGTGAATACTCAGTGTTATTTGAACAAAGTTACATGTCGTTTATTTTAATCAGAATATAAATTGTAAACAGTATCCATTAAATACACATTTGCCCATCGTTTAATGGGAGCTACTTATATCGAATGTATAATAACTAATAATTACGCCAACACCAAATAGCGACATAAACTAGAATATATCTTAAGTATGAGTTTTTGTATACAGTTCAACACAGTTTAGAATAAGTATTATGTAAACATGTCTTAGGACATAATTACGTCCCATAAACGCCCATACCAAAAGGTAAACTGAAACTAGACGTCTTGAGAATAGTTTCTGAGCTATTATACCATCTATACAATCGGTGATATACCGAAATCCAATGGCGAATAGATAATACTTATTTGTACTTGATCTGTAAAATAGAGATTCAGGTTCAAACTTTAATGTTCATTATAATAAATACGTCACAATATTTACGATGGCATGATACACGAGACAGTACAGGTTTAGGATTGCTGTCAATTTGATGTCTTTATACATAATTAAAGGAGCCAGACTGAATATATCAATATGCCTCCTTAGAGGTATAGCAACAAGATAATATTGTGCCATGTCCTTCAGAATGCGTATCTGCATCAAAAGAAGACCCTTGCATATAAATAGCAGGGTAGTCGTGTCACTTTATCATAATACACACCCTGATATACATAACGACCACAAATACACATCATTGCTCCCACTGTAATTGCTGGTAATTAAGTAAGAGAATCACTTGGTGCAAAATACAGAACTGGTATTGAATTAAAGTGATATTCAACAAATGTCTTTATTCAATTTGCATGTAGTTTGTATATTGTCAGATATAATGTGTGTAAGAAAGGCTACTTTGAAGGATTATTCCCAAAGAAAAATGCAGGTAATGATAAGTCATATTTGATTAGTGTTAAGAAAGAATATTATATTACGTGCTATTAGTGCATATTAGTTTAAATTTATTATTATTATTTGTTTACCTTCTACATATTCCTTTTTGTAAACATGTTGTGACTGTAATAGTTGTATATTAAATGATCATACATAAACAAGTTGCAACGTTTCAATCATCATTTTGTTATGTTAAGCGGAATCAACACATGGTTTTGTATCCAATATTTATAATTTTGTAAACTATTGGACTGACTGATGTAACAGTTTTTGCAAGTCATGTCAAATAGATGTCTAAATACTAATTTTGACGCTCATGTCAGTGATTTAACTACAGTTGACAAAACATTTGATAAAACGGTTTTTTGAAGATCTAATTGTATAATAAATCCAAAATAATATATAACTCGGCCAACTTGAAATATATTTTATATACACATTTTGATTTGTAATTAACATTTTAGGTTATCGAGCAAATTGTCAAGTCAATAATAATATTTCGTTTAATCTGCAACATCAATGCTTTATGACAGAGTGGAGTCAGATTCACTACGTTATCTAAAATTTTCCAAAGTTCCCCCTTTCCTGCCACGAGTTTGAATAAGTTAAGACTTCTGTTGTTCTACATTTAACCTTTGAATTTTGTTCTTTTGTCATACTTGCACTAGTAATTGTGATGAAAATATTTGACAATGCCATTCAAACTCATGATATTAACGTCAAATTACATATCTTTGAAGTTGTAAATCAATAATACCTTTTGCATATTGTTTTTGTAGAAGTAAAGAATGTTTTTAAGAATTTTCAATAATTTCCTCTAGTTTCATATAGTTTAATATAATTTCCAAGAGTATCCTTCGTTTGGAAACTAGGCGTATACTCTGCATGAAATTATAGGAAACTGCCAGTTTCCTCTCGTATACTGTAGCTGAAATTCGGCATTTCCTTCTCATGAAACCTCATTAAACTACTCTATTTTCTCCAGTGCATATTTAAGAAAGTTATCGCGCCAGGTGCAACAATGTGTAGATTTTCGACTTAGTCTTTTTACGCGATTTTGGTCAAAATCGACTATTTGTACCTGTTTAAGCTCGAATTTGGAGCCCAAAGCAAGAATTGGACAGGAAATTGGCATTGCTCAATCGATAGAACACAATGTGATGTACATTTGATGAAAGTTTGGTTCAGAAATATGCATTTTTAAGAAGGTTATCGCGCCAGGTCCAACAATGTGTAGATTTTCGACTTAGTCTTTTTACGCGATTTTGGTCAAAATCGGCTATTTGTACCTGTTGAAGCTCGAATCTGGAGCCCAAACCAAAAATCAGACAGGAAATTGGTATTGCTCAATCGATAGAACACAATGTGATGTACATTTGATGAAAGTTTGGTTCAGAAATATGCATTTTTAAGAAAGTTATCGCGCAAGGTCCAACAATGTGTAGATTTTCGACTTAGTCTTTTTACGCGATTTTGGTCAAAATCGGCTATTTGTACCTGTTTAAGCTCGAATCTGGAGCCCAAACCAAAAATCAGACAGGAAATTGGTATTGCTCAATCGATAGAACACAATGTGATGTACATTTGATGAAAGTTTGGTTCAGAAATATGCATATTTAAGAAAGTTATCGCGCCAGGTGCACCAATGTGTAGATTTTCGACTTAGTCTTTTTACGCGATTTTGGTCAAAATCGGCTATTTGTACCTGTTTAAGCTCGAATCTGGAGCCCAAACCAAGAATTGGACAGGAAATTGGCATTGCTCAATCGATAGAACACAATGTGATGTACATTTGATGAAAGTTTGGTTCAGAAATATGCATTTTTAAGAAAGTTATCGCGCCAGGTGCAAGAATGTGTAGATTTTCGACTTAGTCTTTTTACGCGATTTTGGTCAAAATCGGCTATTTGTACCTGTTTAAGCTCGAATCTGGAGCCCAAACCAAAAATCAGACAGGAAATTGGTATTGCTCAATCGATAGAACACAATGTGATGTACATTTGATGAAAGTTTGGTTCAGAAATATGCATATTTAAGAAAGTTATCGCGCCAGGTGCACCAATGTGTAGATTTTCGACTTAGTCTTTTTACGCGATTTTGGTCAAAATCGGCTATTTGTACCTGTTTAAGCTCGAATCTGGAGCCCAAACCAAGAATTGGACAGGAAATTGGCATTGCTCAATCGATAGAACACAATGTGATGTACATTTGATGAAAGTTTGGTTCAGAAATATGCATTTTTAAGAAAGTTATCGCGCCAGGTGCAAGAATGTGTAGATTTTCGACTTAGTCTTTTTACGCGATTTTGGTCAAAATCGGCTATTTGTACCTGTTTAAGCTCGAATCTGGAGCCCAAACCAAGAATCGGACAGGAAATTGGTATTGCTCAATCGATAGAACACAATGTGATGTACATTTGAGGAAAGTTTGGTTCAGAAATATGCATATTTAAGAAAGTTATCGCGCCAGGTGCAACAATGTGTAGATTTTTGACTTAGTCTTTTTACGCGATTTTGGTCAAAATCGGCTATTTGTACCTGTTTAAGCTCGAATTTGGAGCCCAAAGCAAGAATTGGACAGGAAATTGGCATTGCTCAATCGATAGAACACAATGTGATGTACATTTGATGAAAGTTTGGTTCAGAAATATGCATATTTAAGAAAGTTATCGCGCCAGGTGCAACAATGTGTAGATTTTCGACTTAGTCTTTTTACGCGATTTTGGTCAAAATCGGCTATTTGTACCTGTTTAAGCTCGAATCTGGAGCCCAAACCAAGAATCGGACAGGAAATTGGTATTGCTCAATCGATAGAACACAATGTGATGTACATTTGAGGAAAGTTTGGTTTAAGAAATATGCATATTTAAGAAAGTTATCGCGCCAGGTGCAACAATGTGTAGATTTTTGACTTAGTCTTTTTACGCGATTTTGGTCAAAATCGGCTATTTGTACCTGTTTAAGCTCGAATCTGGAGCCCAAACCAAGAATTGGACAGGAAATTGGCATTGCTCAATCGATAGAACACAATGTGATGTACATTTGATGAAAGTTTGGTTCAGAAATATGCATATATTTAAGAAAGTTATCGCGCCAGGTGCAACAATGTGTAGATTTTCGACTTAGTCTTTTTACGCGATTTTGGTCAAAATCGACTATTTGTACCTGTTTAAGCTCGAATTTGGAGCCCAAAGCAAGAATTGGACAGGAAATTGGCATTGCTCAATCGATAGAACACAATGTGATGTACATTTGATGAAAGTTTGGTTCAGAAATATGCATTTTTAAGAAGGTTATCGCGCCAGGTCCAACAATGTGTATATTTTCGACTTAGTCTTTTTACGCGATTTTGGTCAAAATCGGCTATTTGTACCTGTTGAAGCTCGAATCTGGAGCCCAAACCAAGAATCGGACAGGAAATTGGTATTGCTCAATCGATAGAACACAATGTGATGTACATTTGAGGAAAGTTTGGTTTAAGAAATATGCATATTTAAGAAAGTTATCGCGCCAGGTGCAACAATGTGTAGATTTTTGACTTAGTCTTTTTACGCGATTTTGGTCAAAATCGGCTATTTGTACCTGTTTAAGCTCGAATCTGGAGCCCAAACCAAGAATTGGACAGGAAATTGGCATTGCTCAATCGATAGAACACAATGTGATGTACATTTGATGAAAGTTTGGTTCAGAAATATGCATATATTTAAGAAAGTTATCGCGCCAGGTGCAACAATGTGTAGATTTTCGACTTAGTCTTTTTACGCGATTTTGGTCAAAATCGACTATTTGTACCTGTTTAAGCTCGAATTTGGAGCCCAAAGCAAGAATTGGACAGGAAATTGGCATTGCTCAATCGATAGAACACAATGTGATGTACATTTGATGAAAGTTTGGTTCAGAAATATGCATTTTTAAGAAGGTTATCGCGCCAGGTCCAACAATGTGTATATTTTCGACTTAGTCTTTTTACGCGATTTTGGTCAAAATCGGCTATTTGTACCTGTTTAAGCTCGAATCTGGAGCCCAAACCAAAAATCAGACAGGAAATTGGTATTGCTCAATCGATAGAACACAATGTGATGTACATTTGATGAAAGTTTGGTTCAGAAATATGCATTTTTAAGAAAGTTATCGCGCAAGGTCCAACAATGTGTAGATTTTCGACTTAGTCTTTTTACGCGATTTTGGTCAAAATCGGCTATTTGTACCTGTTTAAGCTCGAATCTGGAGCCCAAACCAAAAATCAGACAGGAAATTGGTATTGCTCAATCGATAGAACACAATGTGATGTACATTTGATGAAAGTTTGGTTCAGAAATATGCATATTTCAGAAAGTTATCGCGCCAGGTGCACCAATGTGTAGATTTTCGACTTAGTCTTTTTACGCGATTTTGGTCAAAATCGGCTATTTGTACCTGTTTAAGCTCGAATCTGGAGCCCAAACCAAGAATTGGACAGGAAATTGGCATTGCTCAATCGATAGAACACAATGTGATGTACATTTGATGAAAGTTTGGTTCAGAAATATGCATTTTTAAGAAAGTTATCGCGCCAGGTGCAAGAATGTGTAGATTTTCGACTTAGTCTTTTTACGCGATTTTGGTCAAAATCGGCTATTTGTACCTGTTTAAGCTCGAATCTGGAGCCCAAACCAAGAATCGGACAGGAAATTGGTATTGCTCAATCGATAGAACACAATGTGATGTACATTTGAGGAAAGTTTGGTTCAGAAATATGCATATTTAAGAAAGTTATCGCGCCAGGTGCAACAATGTGTAGATTTTTGACTTAGTCTTTTTACGCGATTTTGGTCAAAATCGGCTATTTGTACCTGTTTAAGCTCGAATTTGGAGCCCAAAGCAAGAATTGGACAGGAAATTGGCATTGCTCAATCGATAGAACACAATGTGATGTACATTTGATGAAAGTTTGGTTCAGAAATATGCATATTTAAGAAAGTTATCGCGCCAGGTGCAACAATGTGTAGATTTTCGACTTAGTCTTTTTACGCGATTTTGGTCAAAATCGGCTATTTGTACCTGTTTAAGCTCGAATTTGGAGCCCAAAGCAAGAATTGGACAGGAAATTGGCATTGCTCAATCGATAGAACACAATGTGATGTACATTTGATGAAAGTTTGGTTCAGAAATATGCATTTTTAAGAAGGTTATCGCGCCAGGTCCAACAATGTGTAGATTTTCGACTTAGTCTTTTTACGCGATTTTGGTCAAAATCGGCTATTTGTACCTGTTGAAGCTCGAATCTGGAGCCCAAACCAAAAATCAGACAGGAAATTGGTATTGCTCAATCGATAGAACACAATGTGATGTACATTTGATGAAAGTTTGGTTCAGAAATATGCATTTTTAAGAAAGTTATCGCGCAAGGTCCAACAATGTGTAGATTTTCGACTTAGTCTTTTTACGCGATTTTGGTCAAAATCGGCTATTTGTACCTGTTTAAGCTCGAATCTGGAGCCCAAACCAAAAATCAGACAGGAAATTGGTATTGCTCAATCGATAGAACACAATGTGATGTACATTTGATGAAAGTTTGGTTCAGAAATATGCATTTTTAAGAAAGTTATCGCGCAAGGTCCAACAATGTGTAGATTTTCGACTTAGTCTTTTTACGCGATTTTGGTCAAAATCGGCTATTTGTACCTGTTTAAGCTCGAATCTGGAGCCCAAACCAAAAATCAGACAGGAAATTGGTATTGCTCAATCGATAGAACACAATGTGATGTACATTTGATGAAAGTTTGGTTCAGAAATATGCATATTTAAGAAAGTTATCGCGCCAGGTGCACCAATGTGTAGATTTTCGACTTAGTCTTTTTACGCGATTTTGGTCAAAATCGGCTATTTGTACCTGTTTAAGCTCGAATCTGGAGCCCAAACCAAGAATTGGACAGGAAATTGGCATTGCTCAATCGATAGAACACAATGTGATGTACATTTGATGAAAGTTTGGTTCAGAAATATGCATTTTTAAGAAAGTTATCGCGCCAGGTGCAAGAATGTGTAGATTTTCGACTTAGTCTTTTTACGCGATTTTGGTCAAAATCGGCTATTTGTACCTGTTTAAGCTCGAATCTGGAGCCCAAACCAAGAATCGGACAGGGAATTGGTATTGCTCAATCGATAGAACACAATGTGATGTACATTTGAGGAAAGTTTGGTTCAGAAATATGCATATTTAAGAAAGTTATCGCGCCAGGTGCAACAATGTGTAGATTTTTGACTTAGTCTTTTTACGCGATTTTGGTCAAAATCGGCTATTTGTACCTGTTTAAGCTCGAATTTGGAGCCCAAAGCAAGAATTGGACAGGAAATTGGCATTGCTCAATCGATAGAACACAATGTGATGTACATTTGATGAAAGTTTGGTTCAGAAATATGCATATTTAAGAAAGTTATCGCGCCAGGTGCAACAATGTGTAGATTTTCGACTTAGTCTTTTTACGCGATTTTGGTCAAAATCGGCTATTTGTACCTGTTTAAGCTCGAATCTGGAGCCCAAACCAAGAATCGGACAGGAAATTGGTATTGCTCAATCGATAGAACACAATGTGATGTACATTTGAGGAAAGTTTGGTTTAAGAAATATGCATATTTAAGAAAGTTATCGCGCCAGGTGCAACAATGTGTAGATTTTTGACTTAGTCTTTTTACGCGATTTTGGTCAAAATCGGCTATTTGTACCTGTTTAAGCTCGAATTTGGAGCCCAAACCAAGAATTGGACAGGAAATTGGCATTGCTCAATCGATAGAACACAATGTGATGTACATTTGATGAAAGTTTGGTTCAGAAATATGCATATTTAAGAAAGTTATCGCGCCAGGTGCAACAATGTGTAGATTTTCGACTTAGTCTTTTTACGCGATTTTGGTCAAAATCGACTATTTGTACCTGTTTAAGCTCGAATTTGGAGCCCAAAGCAAGAATTGGACAGGAAATTGGCATTGCTCAATCGATAGAACACAATGTGATGTACATTTGATGAAAGTTTGGTTCAGAAATATGCATTTTTAAGAAAGTTATCGCGCAAGGTCCAACAATGTGTAGATTTTCGACTTAGTCTTTTTACGCGATTTTGGTCAAAATCGGCTATTTGTACCTGTTGAAGCTCGAATCTGGAGCCCAAACCAAAAATCAGACAGGAAATTGGTATTGCTCAATCGATAGAACACAATGTGATGTACATTTGATGAAAGTTTGGTTCAGAAATATGCATTTTTAAGAAAGTTATCGCGCAAGGTCCAACAATGTGTAGATTTTCGACTTAGTCTTTTTACGCGATTTTGGTCAAAATCGGCTATTTGTACCTGTTTAAGCTCGAATCTGGAGCCCAAACCAAAAATCAGACAGGAAATTGGTATTGCTCAATCGATAGAACACAATGTGATGTACATTTGATGAAAGTTTGGTTCAGAAATATGCATTTTTAAGAAAGTTATCGCGCCAGGTGCACCAATGTGTAGATTTTCGACTTAGTCTTTTTACGCGATTTTGGTCAAAATCGGCTATTTGTACCTGTTTAAGCTCGAATCTGGAGCCCAAACCAAAAATCAGACAGGAAATTGGTATTGCTCAATCGATAGAACACAATGTGATGTACATTTGAGGAAAGTTTGGTTCAGAAATATGCATATTTAAGAAAGTTATCGCGCCAGGTGCAACAATGTGTAGATTTTTGACTTAGTCTTTTTACGCGATTTTGGTCAAAATCGGCTATTTGTACCTGTTTAAGCTCGAATTTGGAGCCCAAACCAAGAATTGGACAGGAAATTGGCATTGCTCAATCGATAGAACACAATGTGATGTACATTTGAGGAAAGTTTGGTTCAGAAATATGCATATTTAAGAAAGTTATCGCGCCAGGTGCAACAATGTGTAGATTTTTGACTTAGTCTTTTTACGCGATTTTGGTCAAAATCGGCTATTTGTACCTGTTTAAGCTCGAATTTGGAGCCCAAACCAAGAATTGGACAGGAAATTGGCATTGCTCAATCGATAGAACACAATGTGATGTACATTTGAGGAAAGTTTGGTTCAGAAATATGCATATTTAAGAAAGTTATCGCGCCAGGTGCAACAATGTGTAGATTTTTGACTTAGTCTTTTTACGCGATTTTGGTCAAAATCGGCTATTTGTACCTGTTTAAGCTCGAATCTGGAGCCCAAACCAAGAATCGGATAGGAAATTGGTATTGCTCAATCGATAGAACACAATGTGATGTACATTTGATGAAAGTTTGGTTCAGAAATATGCATTTTTAAGAAAGTTATCGCGCAAGGTCCAACAATGTGTAGATTTTCGACTTAGTCTTTTTACGCGATTTTGGTCAAAATCGGCTATTTGTACCTGTTTAAGCTCGAATCTGGAGCCCAAACCAAAAATCAGACAGGAAATTGGTATTGCTCAATCGATAGAACACAATGTGATGTACATTTGATGAAAGTTTGGTTCAGAAATATGCATATTTAAGAAAGTTATCGCGCCAGGTGCACCAATGTGTAGATTTTCGACTTAGTCTTTTTACGCGATTTTGGTCAAAATCGGCTATTTGTACCTGTTTAAGCTCGAATCTGGAGCCCAAACCAAGAATTGGACAGGAAATTGGCATTGCTCAATCGATAGAACACAATGTGATGTACATTTGATGAAAGTTTGGTTCAGAAATATGCATTTTAAAGAAAGTTATCGCGCCAGGTGCAAGAATGTGTAGATTTTCGACTTAGTCTTTTTACGCGATTTTGGTCAAAATCGGCTATTTGTACCTGTTTAAGCTCGAATCTGGAGCCCAAACCAAGAATCGGACAGGAAATTGGTATTGCTTAATCGATAGAACACAATGTGATGTACATTTGAGGAAAGTTTGGTTCAGAAATATGCATATTTAAGAAAGTTATCGCGCCAGGTGCAACAATGTGTAGATTTTTGACTTAGTCTTTTTACGCGATTTTGGTCAAAATCGGCTATTTGTACCTGTTTAAGCTCGAATTTGGAGCCCAAAGCAAGAATTGGACAGGAAATTGGCATTGCTCAATCGATAGAACACAATGTGATGTACATTTGATGAAAGTTTGGTTCAGAAATATGCATATTTAAGAAAGTTATCGCGCCAGGTGCAACAATGTGTAGATTTTCGACTTAGTCTTTTTACGCGATTTTGGTCAAAATCGGCTATTTGTACCTGTTTAAGCTCGAATCTGGAGCCCAAACCAAGAATCGGACAGGAAATTGGTATTGCTCAATCGATAGAACACAATGTGATGTACATTTGAGGAAAGTTTGGTTTAAGAAATATGCATATTTAAGAAAGTTATCGCGCCAGGTGCAACAATGTGTAGATTTTTGACTTAGTCTTTTTACGCGATTTTGGTCAAAATCGGCTATTTGTACCTGTTTAAGCTCGAATTTGGAGCCCAAACCAAGAATTGGACAGGAAATTGGCATTGCTCAATCGATAGAACACAATGTGATGTACATTTGAGGAAAGTTTGGTTCAGAAATATGCATATTTAAGAAAGTTATCGCGCCAGGTGCAACAATGTGTAGATTTTTGACTTAGTCTTTTTACGCGATTTTGGTCAAAATCGGCTATTTGTACCTGTTTAAGCTCGAATTTGGAGCCCAAACCAAGAATTGGACAGGAAATTGGCATTGCTCAATCGATAGAACACAATGTGATGTACATTTGAGGAAAGTTTGGTTCAGAAATATGCATATTTAAGAAAGTTATCGCGCCAGGTGCAACAATGTGTAGATTTTTGACTTAGTCTTTTTACGCGATTTTGGTCAAAATCGGCTATTTGTACCTGTTTAAGCTCGAATCTGGAGCCCAAACCAAGAATCGGATAGGAAATTGGTATTGCTCAATCGATAGAACACAATGTGATGTACATTTGATGAAAGTTTGGTTCAGAAATATGCATTTTTAAGAAGGTTATCGCGCCAGGTCCAACAATGTGTAGATTTTCGACTTAGTCTTTTTACGCGATTTTGGTCAAAATCGGCTATTTGTACCTGTTGAAGCTCGAATCTGGAGCCCAAACCAAAAATCAGACAGGAAATTGATATTGCTCAATCGATAGAACACAATGTGATGTACATTTGATGAAAGTTTGGTTCAGAAATATGCATTTTTAAGAAAGTTATCGCGCAAGGTCCAACAATGTGTAGATTTTCGACTTAGTCTTTTTACGCGATTTTGGTCAAAATCGGCTATTTGTACCTGTTTAAGCTCGAATCTGGAGCCCAAACCAAAAATCAGACAGGAAATTGGTATTGCTCAATCGATAGAACACAATGTGATGTACATTTGATGAAAGTTTGGTTCAGAAATATGCATATTTAAGAAAGTTATCGCGCCAGGTGCACCAATGTGTAGATTTTCGACTTAGTCTTTTTACGCGATTTTGGTCAAAATCGGCTATTTGTACCTGTTTAAGCTCGAATCTGGAGCCCAAACCAAGAATTGGACAGGAAATTGGCATTGCTCAATCGATAGAACACAATGTGATGTACATTTGATGAAAGTTTGGTTCAGAAATATGCATTTTTAAGAAAGTTATCGCGCCAGGTGCAAGAATGTGTAGATTTTCGACTTAGTCTTTTTACGCGATTTTGGTCAAAATCGGCTATTTGTACCTGTTTAAGCTCGAATCTGGAGCCCAAACCAAGAATCGGACAGGAAATTGGTATTGCTTAATCGATAGAACACAATGTGATGTACATTTGAGGAAAGTTTGGTTCAGAAATATGCATATTTAAGAAAGTTATCGCGCCAGGTGCAACAATGTGTAGATTTTTGACTTAGTCTTTTTACGCGATTTTGGTCAAAATCGGCTATTTGTACCTGTTTAAGCTCGAATTTGGAGCCCAAAGCAAGAATTGGACAGGAAATTGGCATTGCTCAATCGATAGAACACAATGTGATGTACATTTGATGAAAGTTTGGTTCAGAAATATGCATATTTAAGAAAGTTATCGCGCCAGGTGCAACAATGTGTAGATTTTCGACTTAGTCTTTTTACGCGATTTTGGTCAAAATCGGCTATTTGTACCTGTTTAAGCTCGAATCTGGAGCCCAAACCAAGAATCGGACAGGAAATTGGTATTGCTCAATCGATAGAACACAATGTGATGTACATTTGAGGAAAGTTTGGTTTAAGAAATATGCATATTTAAGAAAGTTATCGCGCCAGGTGCAACAATGTGTAGATTTTTGACTTAGTCTTTTTACGCGATTTTGGTCAAAATCGGCTATTTGTACCTGTTTAAGCTCGAATCTGGAGCCCAAACCAAGAATTGGACAGGAAATTGGCATTGCTCAATCGATAGAACACAATGTGATGTACATTTGATGAAAGTTTGGTTCAGAAATATGCATATTTAAGAAAGTTATCGCGCCAGGTGCAAGAATGTGTAGATTTTCGACTTAGTCTTTTTACGCGATTTTGGTCAAAATCGACTATTTGTACCTGTTTAAGCTCGAATTTGGAGCCCAAAGCAAGAATTGGACAGGAAATTGGCATTGCTCAATCGATAGAACACAATGTGATGTACATTTGATGAAAGTTTGGTTCAGAAATATGCATTTTTAAGAAGGTTATCGCGCCAGGTCCAACAATGTGTAGATTTTCGACTTAGTCTTTTTACGCGATTTTGGTCAAAATCGGCTATTTGTACCTGTTGAAGCTCGAATCTGGAGCCCAAACCAAAAATCAGACAGGAAATTGGTATTGCTCAATCGATAGAACACAATGTGATGTACATTTGATGAAAGTTTGGTTCAGAAATATGCATTTTTAAGAAAGTTATCGCGCAAGGTCCAACAATGTGTAGATTTTCGACTTAGTCTTTTTACGCGATTTTGGTCAAAATCGGCTATTTGTACCTGTTTAAGCTCGAATCTGGAGCCCAAACCAAAAATCAGACAGGAAATTGGTATTGCTCAATCGATAGAACACAATGTGATGTACATTTGATGAAAGTTTGGTTCAGAAATATGCATATTTAAGAAAGTTATCGCGCCAGGTGCACCAATGTGTAGATTTTCGACTTAGTCTTTTTACGCGATTTTGGTCAAAATCGGCTATTTGTACCTGTTTAAGCTCGAATCTGGAGCCCAAACCAAGAATTGGACAGGAAATTGGCATTGCTCAATCGATAGAACACAATGTGATGTACATTTGATGAAAGTTTGGTTCAGAAATATGCATTTTTAAGAAAGTTATCGCGCCAGGTGCAAGAATGTGTAGATTTTCGACTTAGTCTTTTTACGCGATTTTGGTCAAAATCGGCTATTTGTACCTGTTTAAGCTCGAATCTGGAGCCCAAACCAAAAATCAGACAGGAAATTGGTATTGCTCAATCGATAGAACACAATGTGATGTACATTTGATGAAAGTTTGGTTCAGAAATATGCATTTTTAAGAAAGTTATCGCGCAAGGTCCAACAATGTGTAGATTTTCGACTTAGTCTTTTTACGCGATTTTGGTCAAAATCGGCTATTTGTACCTGTTTAAGCTCGAATCTGGAGCCCAAACCAAAAATCAGACAGGAAATTGGTATTGCTCAATCGATAGAACACAATGTGATGTACATTTGATGAAAGTTTGGTTCAGAAATATGCATATTTAAGAAAGTTATCGCGCCAGGTGCACCAATGTGTAGATTTTCGACTTAGTCTTTTTACGCGATTTTGGTCAAAATCGGCTATTTGTACCTGTTTAAGCTCGAATCTGGAGCCCAAACCAAGAATTGGACAGGAAATTGGCATTGCTCAATCGATAGAACACAATGTGATGTACATTTGATGAAAGTTTGGTTCAGAAATATGCATTTTTAAGAAAGTTATCGCGCCAGGTGCAAGAATGTGTAGATTTTCGACTTAGTCTTTTTACGCGATTTTGGTCAAAATCGGCTATTTGTACCTGTTTAAGCTCGAATCTGGAGCCCAAACCAAGAATCGGACAGGAAATTGGTATTGCTCAATCGATAGAACACAATGTGATGTACATTTGAGGAAAGTTTGGTTCAGAAATATGCATATTTAAGAAAGTTATCGCGCCAGGTGCAACAATGTGTAGATTTTTGACTTAGTCTTTTTACGCGATTTTGGTCAAAATCGGCTATTTGTACCTGTTTAAGCTCGAATTTGGAGCCCAAAGCAAGAATTGGACAGGAAATTGGCATTGCTCAATCGATAGAACACAATGTGATGTACATTTGATGAAAGTTTGGTTCAGAAATATGCATATTTAAGAAAGTTATCGCGCCAGGTGCAACAATGTGTAGATTTTCGACTTAGTCTTTTTACGCGATTTTGGTCAAAATCGGCTATTTGTACCTGTTTAAGCTCGAATTTGGAGCCCAAAGCAAGAATTGGACAGGAAATTGGCATTGCTCAATCGATAGAACACAATGTGATGTACATTTGATGAAAGTTTGGTTCAGAAATATGCATTTTTAAGAAGGTTATCGCGCCAGGTCCAACAATGTGTAGATTTTCGACTTAGTCTTTTTACGCGATTTTGGTCAAAATCGGCTATTTGTACCTGTTGAAGCTCGAATCTGGAGCCCAAACCAAAAATCAGACAGGAAATTGGTATTGCTCAATCGATAGAACACAATGTGATGTACATTTGATGAAAGTTTGGTTCAGAAATATGCATTTTTAAGAAAGTTATCGCGCAAGGTCCAACAATGTGTAGATTTTCGACTTAGTCTTTTTACGCGATTTTGGTCAAAATCGGCTATTTGTACCTGTTTAAGCTCGAATCTGGAGCCCAAACCAAAAATCAGACAGGAAATTGGTATTGCTCAATCGATAGAACACAATGTGATGTACATTTGATGAAAGTTTGGTTCAGAAATATGCATATTTAAGAAAGTTATCGCGCCAGGTGCACCAATGTGTAGATTTTCGACTTAGTCTTTTTACGCGATTTTGGTCAAAATCGGCTATTTGTACCTGTTTAAGCTCGAATCTGGAGCCCAAACCAAGAATTGGACAGGAAATTGGCATTGCTCAATCGATAGAACACAATGTGATGTACATTTGATGAAAGTTTGGTTCAGAAATATGCATTTTTAAGAAAGTTATCGCGCCAGGTGCAAGAATGTGTAGATTTTCGACTTAGTCTTTTTACGCGATTTTGGTCAAAATCGGCTATTTGTACCTGTTTAAGCTCGAATCTGGAGCCCAAACCAAAAATCAGACAGGAAATTGGTATTGCTCAATCGATAGAACACAATGTGATGTACATTTGATGAAAGTTTGGTTCAGAAATATGCATTTTTAAGAAAGTTATCGCGCAAGGTCCAACAATGTGTAGATTTTCGACTTAGTCTTTTTACGCGATTTTGGTCAAAATCGGCTATTTGTACCTGTTTAAGCTCGAATCTGGAGCCCAAACCAAAAATCAGACAGGAAATTGGTATTGCTCAATCGATAGAACACAATGTGATGTACATTTGATGAAAGTTTGGTTCAGAAATATGCATATTTAAGAAAGTTATCGCGCCAGGTGCACCAATGTGTAGATTTTCGACTTAGTCTTTTTACGCGATTTTGGTCAAAATCGGCTATTTGTACCTGTTTAAGCTCGAATCTGGAGCCCAAACCAAGAATTGGACAGGAAATTGGCATTGCTCAATCGATAGAACACAATGTGATGTACATTTGATGAAAGTTTGGTTCAGAAATATGCATTTTTAAGAAAGTTATCGCGCCAGGTGCAAGAATGTGTAGATTTTCGACTTAGTCTTTTTACGCGATTTTGGTCAAAATCGGCTATTTGTACCTGTTTAAGCTCGAATCTGGAGCCCAAACCAAGAATCGGACAGGAAATTGGTATTGCTCAATCGATAGAACACAATGTGATGTACATTTGAGGAAAGTTTGGTTCAGAAATATGCATATTTAAGAAAGTTATCGCGCCAGGTGCAACAATGTGTAGATTTTTGACTTAGTCTTTTTACGCGATTTTGGTCAAAATCGGCTATTTGTACCTGTTTAAGCTCGAATTTGGAGCCCAAAGCAAGAATTGGACAGGAAATTGGCATTGCTCAATCGATAGAACACAATGTGATGTACATTTGATGAAAGTTTGGTTCAGAAATATGCATATTTAAGAAAGTTATCGCGCCAGGTGCAACAATGTGTAGATTTTCGACTTAGTCTTTTTACGCGATTTTGGTCAAAATCGGCTATTTGTACCTGTTTAAGCTCGAATTTGGAGCCCAAAGCAAGAATTGGACAGGAAATTGGCATTGCTCAATCGATAGAACACAATGTGATGTACATTTGATGAAAGTTTGGTTCAGAAATATGCATTTTTAAGAAGGTTATCGCGCCAGGTCCAACAATGTGTAGATTTTCGACTTAGTCTTTTTACGCGATTTTGGTCAAAATCGGCTATTTGTACCTGTTTAAGCTCGAATCTGGAGCCCAAACCAAGAATCGGACAGGAAATTGGTATTGCTCAATCGATAGAACACAATGTGATGTACATTTGAGGAAAGTTTGGTTTAAGAAATATGCATATTTAAGAAAGTTATCGCGCCAGGTGCAACAATGTGTAGATTTTTGACTTAGTCTTTTTACGCGATTTTGGTCAAAATCGGCTATTTGTACCTGTTTAAGCTCGAATCTGGAGCCCAAAGCAAGAATTGGACAGGAAATTGGCATTGCTCAATCGATAGAACACAATGTGATGTACATTTGATGAAAGTTTGGTTCAGAAATATGCATTTTTAAGAAGGTTATCGCGCCAGGTCCAACAATGTGTAGATTTTCGACTTAGTCTTTTTACGCGATTTTGGTCAAAATCGGCTATTTGTACCTGTTGAAGCTCGAATCTGGAGCCCAAACCAAAAATCAGACAGGAAATTGGTATTGCTCAATCGATAGAACACAATGTGATGTACATTTGATGAAAGTTTGGTTCAGAAATATGCATTTTTAAGAAAGTTATCGCGCAAGGTCCAACAATGTGTAGATTTTCGACTTAGTCTTTTTACGCGATTTTGGTCAAAATCGGCTATTTGTACCTGTTTAAGCTCGAATCTGGAGCCCAAACCAAAAATCAGACAGGAAATTGGTATTGCTCAATCGATAGAACACAATGTGATGTACATTTGATGAAAGTTTGGTTCAGAAATATGCATATTTAAGAAAGTTATCGCGCCAGGTGCACCAATGTGTAGATTTTCGACTTAGTCTTTTTACGCGATTTTGGTCAAAATCGGCTATTTGTACCTGTTTAAGCTCGAATCTGGAGCCCAAACCAAGAATTGGACAGGAAATTGGCATTGCTCAATCGATAGAACACAATGTGATGTACATTTGATGAAAGTTTGGTTCAGAAATATGCATTTTTAAGAAAGTTATCGCGCCAGGTGCAAGAATGTGTAGATTTTCGACTTAGTCTTTTTACGCGATTTTGGTCAAAATCGGCTATTTGTACCTGTTTAAGCTCGAATCTGGAGCCCAAACCAAGAATCGGACAGGAAATTGGTATTGCTCAATCGATAGAACACAATGTGATGTACATTTGAGGAAAGTTTGGTTCAGAAATATGCATATTTAAGAAAGTTATCGCGCCAGGTGCAACAATGTGTAGATTTTTGACTTAGTCTTTTTACGCGATTTTGGTCAAAATCGGCTATTTGTACCTGTTTAAGCTCGAATTTGGAGCCCAAAGCAAGAATTGGACAGGAAATTGGCATTGCTCAATCGATAGAACACAATGTGATGTACATTTGATGAAAGTTTGGTTCAGAAATATGCATATTTAAGAAAGTTATCGCGCCAGGTGCAACAATGTGTAGATTTTCGACTTAGTCTTTTTACGCGATTTTGGTCAAAATCGGCTATTTGTACCTGTTTAAGCTCGAATCTGGAGCCCAAACCAAGAATCGGACAGGAAATTGGTATTGCTCAATCGATAGAACACAATGTGATGTACATTTGAGGAAAGTTTGGTTTAAGAAATATGCATATTTAAGAAAGTTATCGCGCCAGGTGCAACAATGTGTAGATTTTTGACTTAGTCTTTTTACGCGATTTTGGTCAAAATCGGCTATTTGTACCTGTTTAAGCTCGAATTTGGAGCCCAAACCAAGAATTGGACAGGAAATTGGCATTGCTCAATCGATAGAACACAATGTGATGTACATTTGATGAAAGTTTGGTTCAGAAATATGCATATTTAAGAAAGTTATCGCGCCAGGTGCAACAATGTGTAGATTTTCGACTTAGTCTTTTTACGCGATTTTGGTCAAAATCGACTATTTGTACCTGTTTAAGCTCGAATTTGGAGCCCAAAGCAAGAATTGGACAGGAAATTGGTATTGCTCAATCGATAGAACACAATGTGATGTACATTTGATGAAAGTTTGGTTCAGAAATATGCATTTTTAAGAAAGTTATCGCGCAAGGTCCAACAATGTGTAGATTTTCGACTTAGTCTTTTTACGCGATTTTGGTCAAAATCGGCTATTTGTACCTGTTTAAGCTCGAATCTGGAGCCCAAACCAAAAATCAGACAGGAAATTGGTATTGCTCAATCGATAGAACACAATGTGATGTACATTTGATGAAAGTTTGGTTCAGAAATATGCATTTTTAAGAAAGTTATCGCGCAAGGTCCAACAATGTGTAGATTTTCGACTTAGTCTTTTTACGCGATTTTGGTCAAAATCGGCTATTTGTACCTGTTTAAGCTCGAATCTGGAGCCCAAACCAAAAATCAGACAGGAAATTGGTATTGCTCAATCGATAGAACACAATGTGATGTACATTTGATGAAAGTTTGGTTCAGAAATATGCATATTTAAGAAAGTTATCGCGCCAGGTGCACCAATGTGTAGATTTTCGACTTAGTCTTTTTACGCGATTTTGGTCAAAATCGGCTATTTGTACCTGTTTAAGCTCGAATCTGGAGCCCAAACCAAGAATTGGACAGGAAATTGGCATTGCTCAATCGATAGAACACAATGTGATGTACATTTGATGAAAGTTTGGTTCAGAAATATATATTTTTAAGAAAGTTATCGCGCCAGGTGCAACAATGTGTAGATTTTCGACTTAGTCTTTTTACGCGATTTTGGTCAAAATCGGCTATTTGTACCTGTTTAAGCTCGAATTTGGAGCCCAAAGCAAGAATTGGACAGGAAATTGGCATTGCTCAATCGATAGAACACAATGTGATGTACATTTGATGAAAGTTTGGTTCAGAAATATGCATATTTAAGAAAGTTATCGCGCCAGGTGCAACAATGTGTAGATTTTCGACTTAGTCTTTTTACGCGATTTTGGTCAAAATCGGCTATTTGTACCTGTTTAAGCTCGAATCTGGAGCCCAAACCAAGAATCGGACAGGAAATTGGTATTGCTCAATCGATAGAACACAATGTGATGTACATTTGAGGAAAGTTTGGTTTAAGAAATATGCATATTTAAGAAAGTTATCGCGCCAGGTGCAACAATGTGTAGATTTTTGACTTAGTCTTTTTACGCGATTTTGGTCAAAATCGGCTATTTGTACCTGTTTAAGCTCGAATTTGGAGCCCAAACCAAGAATTGGACAGGAAATTGGCATTGCTCAATCGATAGAACACAATGTGATGTACATTTGATGAAAGTTTGGTTCAGAAATATGCATATTTAAGAAAGTTATCGCGCCAGGTGCAACAATGTGTAGATTTTCGACTTAGTCTTTTTACGCGATTTTGGTCAAAATCGACTATTTGTACCTGTTTAAGCTCGAATTTGGAGCCCAAAGCAAGAATTGGACAGGAAATTGGCATTGCTCAATCGATAGAACACAATGTGATGTACATTTGATGAAAGTTTGGTTCAGAAATATGCATATTTAAGAAAGTTATCGCGCCAGGTGCAACAATGTGTAGATTTTCGACTTAGTCTTTTTACGCGATTTTGGTCAAAATCGACTATTTGTACCTGTTTAAGCTCGAATTTGGAGCCCAAACCAAGAATCGGACAGGAAATTGGTATTGCTCAATCGATAGAACACAATGTGATGTACATTTGAGGAAAGTTTGGTTCAGAAATATGCATATTTAAGAAAGTTATCGCGCCAGGTGCAACAATGTGTAGATTTTTGACTTAGTCTTTTTACGCGATTTTGGTCAAAATCGGCTATTTGTACCTGTTTAAGCTCGAATCTGGAGCCCAAACCAAGAATCAGATAGGAAGTTGGTATTGCTCAATCGATAGAACACAATGTGATGTACATTTGATGAAAGTTTGGTTCAGAAATATGCATTTTTAAGAAAGTTATCGCGCCAGGTGCAACAATGTGTAGATTTTCGACTTAGTCTTTTTTCGTGATTTTGGTCAAAATCGGCTATTTGTACCTGTTTAAGCTCGAATCTGGAGCCCAAACCAAAAATCAAACAGGAAATTGGTATTGCTCAATCGATAGAACACAATGTGATGTACATTTGATGAAAGTTTGGTTCAGAAATATGCATTTTTAAGAAAGTTATCGCGCAAGGTGCAACAATGTGTAGATTTTCGACTTAGTCTTTTTACGCGATTTTGGTCAAAATCGACTATTTGTACCTGTTTAAGCTCGAATCTGGAGCCCAAACCAAAAATCAGACAGGAAATTGGTATTGCTCAATCGATAGAACACAATGTGATGTACATTTGATGAAAGTTTGGTTCAGAAATATGCATATTTAAGAAAGTTATCGCGCCAGGTGCAACAATGTGTAGATTTTCGACTTAGTCTTTTTACGCGATTTTGGTCAAAATCGACTATTTGTACCTGTTTAAGCTCGAATTTGGAGCCCAAAGCAAGAATTGGACAGGAAATTGGCATTGCTCAATCGATAGAACACAATGTGATGTACATTTGATGAAAGTTTGGTTCAGAAATATGCATATTTAAGAAAGTTATCGCGCCAGGTGCAACAATGTGTAGATTTTCGACTTAGTCTTTTTACGCGATTTTGGTCAAAATCGACTATTTGTACCTGTTTAAGCTCGAATCTGGAGCCCAAACCAAGAATCGGACAGGAAATTGGTATTGCTCAATCGATAGAACACAATGTGATGTACATTTGAGAAAAGTTTGGTTCAGAAATATGCATTTTTAAGAAAGTTATCGCGCCAGGTGCAACAATGTGTAGATTTTTGACTTAGTCTTTTTACGCGATTTTGGTCAAAATCGGCTATTTGTACCTGTTTAAGCTCGAATTTGGAGCCCAAACCAAGAATCGGACAGGAAATTGGTATTGCTCAATCGATAGAACACAATGTGATGTACATTTGAGGAAAGTTTGGTTCAGAAATATGCATATTTAAGAAAGTTATCGCGCCAGGTGCAACAATGTGTAGATTTTCGACTTAGTCTTTTTACGCGATTTTGGTCAAAATCGGCTATTTGTACCTGTTTAAGCTCGAATCTGGAGCCCAAACCAAGAATCAGATAGGAAGTTGGTATTGCTCAATCGATAGAACACAATGTGATGTACATTTGATGAAAGTTTGGTTCAGAAATATGCATTTTTAAGAAAGTTATCGCGCCAGGTGCAACAATGTGTAGATTTTCGACTTAGTCTTTTTTCGTGATTTTGGTCAAAATCGGCTATTTGTACCTGTTTAAGCTCGAATCTGGAGCCCAAACCAAAAATCAAACAGGAAATTGGTATTGCTCAATCGATAGAACACAATGTGATGTACATTTGATGAAAGTTTGGTTCAGAAATATGCATTTTTAAGAAAGTTATCGCGCCAGGTGCACCAATGTGTAGATTTTCGACTTAGTCTTTTTACGCGATTTTGGTCAAAATCGGCTATTTGTACCTGTTTAAGCTCGAATCTGGAGCCCAAACCAAGAATCGGACAGGAAATTGGTATTGCTCAATCGATAGAACACAATGTGATGTACATTTGATGAAAGTTTGGTTCAGAAATATGCATTTTTAAGAAAGTTATCGCGCAAGGTCCAACAATGTGTAGATTTTCGACTTAGTCTTTTTACGCGATTTTGGTCAAAATCGGCTATTTGTACCTGTTAAAGCTCGAATCTGGAGCCCAAATAAAAAATCAGACAGGAAATTGGTATTGCTCAATCGATAGAACACAATGTGATGTACATTTGATGAAAGTTTGGTTCAGAAATATGCATATTTAAGAAAGTTATCGCGCCAGGTGCACCAATGTGTAGATTTTCGACTTAGTCTTTTTACGCGATTTTGGTCAAAATCGGCTATTTGTACCTGTTTAAGCTCGAATCTGGAGCCCAAACCAAAAATCAGACAGGAAATTGGTATTGCTCAATCGATAGAACACAATGTGATGTACATTTGATGAAAGTTTGGTTCAGAAATATACAGTTTTAAAAAAGTTATCGCGCCAGGTGCAACAATGTGTAGATTTTTGACTTAGTCTTTTTACGCGATTTTGGTCAAAATCGGCTATTTGTACCTGTTTAAGCTCGAATCTAAAGCCCAAACCAAGAATCGGATAGGAAATTGGTATTGCTCAATCGATAGAACACAATGTGATGTACATTTGAGGAAAGTTTGGTTCAGAAATATGCATTTTTAAGAAAGTTATCGCGCCTGGTGCAACAATGTGTAGATTTTCGACTTAGTCTTTTTTCGTGATTTTGGTCAAAATCGGCTATTTGTACTTGTTTAAGCTCGAATCTGGAGCCCAAACCAAAAATTGGACAGGAAATTGGTATTGCTCAATCGATAGAACACAATGTGATGTACATTTGATGAAAGTTTGGTTCAGAAATATGCATTTTTAAGAAAGTTATCGCGCCAGGTCCAACAATGTGTAGATTTTCGACTTAGTCTTTTTACGCGATTTTGGTCAAAATCGGCTATTTGTACCTGTTTAAGCTCGAATCTGGAGCCCAAACCAAAAATCAGACAGGAAATTGGTATTGCTCAATCGATAGAACACAATGTGATGTACATTTGATGAAAGTTTGGTTCAGAAATATGCATTTTTAAGAAAGTTATCGCGCCAGGTGCACCAATGTGTAGATTTTCGACTTAGTCTTTTTACGCGATTTTGGTCAAAATCGGCTATTTGTACCTGTTTAAGCTCGAATTTGGAGCCCAAACCAAGAATTGGACAGGAAATTGGCATTGCTCAATCGATAGAACACAATGTGATGTACATTTGAGGAAAGTTTGGTTCAGAAATATGCATATTTAAGAAAGTTATCGCGCCAGGTGCAACAATGTGTAGATTTTTGACTTAGTCTTTTTACGCGATTTTGGTCAAAATCGGCTATTTGTACCTGTTTAAGCTCGAATTTGGAGCCCAAACCAAGAATTGGACAGGAAATTGGCATTGCTCAATCGATAGAACACAATGTGATGTACATTTGAGGAAAGTTTGGTTCAGAAATATGCATATTTAAGAAAGTTATCGCGCCAGGTGCAACAATGTGTAGATTTTTGACTTAGTCTTTTTACGCGATTTTGGTCAAAATCGGCTATTTGTACCTGTTTAAGCTCGAATCTGGAGCCCAAACCAAGAATCGGATAGGAAATTGGTATTGCTCAATCGATAGAACACAATGTGATGTACATTTGATGAAAGTTTGGTTCAGAAATATGCATTTTTAAGAAGGTTATCGCGCCAGGTCCAACAATGTGTAGATTTTCGACTTAGTCTTTTTACGCGATTTTGGTCAAAATCGGCTATTTGTACCTGTTGAAGCTCGAATCTGGAGCCCAAACCAAAAATCAGACAGGAAATTGGTATTGCTCAATCGATAGAACACAATGTGATGTACATTTGATGAAAGTTTGGTTCAGAAATATGCATTTTTAAGAAAGTTATCGCGCAAGGTCCAACAATGTGTAGATTTTCGACTTAGTCTTTTTACGCGATTTTGGTCAAAATCGGCTATTTGTACCTGTTTAAGCTCGAATCTGGAGCCCAAACCAAAAATCAGACAGGAAATTGGTATTGCTCAATCGATAGAACACAATGTGATGTACATTTGATGAAAGTTTGGTTCAGAAATATGCATATTTAAGAAAGTTATCGCGCCAGGTGCACCAATGTGTAGATTTTCGACTTAGTCTTTTTACGCGATTTTGGTCAAAATCGGCTATTTGTACCTGTTTAAGCTCGAATCTGGAGCCCAAACCAAGAATTGGACAGGAAATTGGCATTGCTCAATCGATAGAACACAATGTGATGTACATTTGATGAAAGTTTGGTTCAGAAATATGCATTTTTAAGAAAGTTATCGCGCCAGGTGCAAGAATGTGTAGATTTTCGACTTAGTCTTTTTACGCGATTTTGGTCAAAATCGGCTATTTGTACCTGTTTAAGCTCGAATCTGGAGCCCAAACCAAGAATCGGACAGGAAATTGGTATTGCTCAATCGATAGAACACAATGTGATGTACATTTGAGGAAAGTTTGGTTCAGAAATATGCATATTTAAGAAAGTTATCGCGCCAGGTGCAACAATGTGCAGATTTTTGACTTAGTCTTTTTACGCGATTTTGGTCAAAATCGGCTATTTGTACCTGTTTAAGCTCGAATTTGGAGCCCAAAGCAAGAATTGGACAGGAAATTGGCATTGCTCAATCGATAGAACACAATGTGATGTACATTTGATGAAAGTTTGGTTCAGAAATATGCATATTTAAGAAAGTTATCGCGCCAGGTGCAACAATGTGTAGATTTTCGACTTAGTCTTTTTACGCGATTTTGGTCAAAATCGACTATTTGTACCTGTTTAAGCTCGAATTTGGAGCCCAAAGCAAGAATTGGACAGGAAATTGGCATTGCTCAATCGATAGAACACAATGTGATGTACATTTGATGAAAGTTTGGTTCAGAAATATGCATTTTTAAGAAGGTTATCGCGCCAGGTCCAACAATGTGTAGATTTTCGACTTAGTCTTTTTACGCGATTTTGGTCAAAATCGGCTATTTGTACCTGTTGAAGCTCGAATCTGGAGCCCAAACCAAAAATCAGACAGGAAATTGGTATTGCTCAATCGATAGAACACAATGTGATGTACATTTGATGAAAGTTTGGTTCAGAAATATGCATTTTTAAGAAAGTTATCGCGCAAGGTCCAACAATGTGTAGATTTTCGACTTAGTCTTTTTACGCGATTTTGGTCAAAATCGGCTATTTGTACCTGTTTAAGCTCGAATCTGGATCCCAAACCAAAAATCAGACAGGAAATTGGTATTGCTCAATCGATAGAACACAATGTGATGTACATTTGATGAAAGTTTGGTTCAGAAATATGCATATTTAAGAAAGTTATCGCGCCAGGTGCACCAATGTGTAGATTTTCGACTTAGTCTTTTTACGCGATTTTGGTCAAAATCGGCTATTTGTACCTGTTTAAGCTCGAATCTGGAGCCCAAACCAAGAATTGGACAGGAAATTGGCATTGCTCAATCGATAGAACACAATGTGATGTACATTTGATGAAAGTTTGGTTCAGAAATATGCATTTTTAAGAAAGTTATCGCGCCAGGTGCAAGAATGTGTAGATTTTCGACTTAGTCTTTTTACGCGATTTTGGTCAAAATCGGCTATTTGTACCTGTTTAAGCTCGAATCTGGAGCCCAAACCAAAAATCAGACAGGAAATTGGTATTGCTCAATCGATAGAACACAATGTGATGTACATTTGATGAAAGTTTGGTTCAGAAATATGCATTTTTAAGAAAGTTATCGCGCAAGGTCCAACAATGTGTAGATTTTCGACTTAGTCTTTTTACGCGATTTTGGTCAAAATCGGCTATTTGTACCTGTTTAAGCTCGAATCTGGAGCCCAAACCAAAAATCAGACAGGAAATTGGTATTGCTCAATCGATAGAACACAATGTGATGTACATTTGATGAAAGTTTGGTTCAGAAATATGCATATTTCAGAAAGTTATCGCGCCAGGTGCACCAATGTGTAGATTTTCGACTTAGTCTTTTTACGCGATTTTGGTCAAAATCGGCTATTTGTACCTGTTTAAGCTCGAATCTGGAGCCCAAACCAAGAATTGGACAGGAAATTGGCATTGCTCAATCGATAGAACACAATGTGATGTACATTTGATGAAAGTTTGGTTCAGAAATATGCATTTTTAAGAAAGTTATCGCGCCAGGTGCAAGAATGTGTAGATTTTCGACTTAGTCTTTTTACGCGATTTTGGTCAAAATCGGCTATTTGTACCTGTTTAAGCTCGAATCTGGAGCCCAAACCAAGAATCGGACAGGAAATTGGTATTGCTCAATCGATAGAACACAATGTGATGTACATTTGAGGAAAGTTTGGTTCAGAAATATGCATATTTAAGAAAGTTATCGCGCCAGGTGCAACAATGTGTAGATTTTTGACTTAGTCTTTTTACGCGATTTTGGTCAAAATCGGCTATTTGTACCTGTTTAAGCTCGAATTTGGAGCCCAAAGCAAGAATTGGACAGGAAATTGGCATTGCTCAATCGATAGAACACAATGTGATGTACATTTGATGAAAGTTTGGTTCAGAAATATGCATATTTAAGAAAGTTATCGCGCCAGGTGCAACAATGTGTAGATTTTCGACTTAGTCTTTTTACGCGATTTTGGTCAAAATCGGCTATTTGTACCTGTTTAAGCTCGAATTTGGAGCCCAAAGCAAGAATTGGACAGGAAATTGGCATTGCTCAATCGATAGAACACAATGTGATGTACATTTGATGAAAGTTTGGTTCAGAAATATGCATTTTTAAGAAGGTTATCGCGCCAGGTCCAACAATGTGTAGATTTTCGACTTAGTCTTTTTACGCGATTTTGGTCAAAATCGGCTATTTGTACCTGTTGAAGCTCGAATCTGGAGCCCAAACCAAAAATCAGACAGGAAATTGGTATTGCTCAATCGATAGAACACAATGTGATGTACATTTGATGAAAGTTTGGTTCAGAAATATGCATTTTTAAGAAAGTTATCGCGCAAGGTCCAACAATGTGTAGATTTTCGACTTAGTCTTTTTACGCGATTTTGGTCAAAATCGGCTATTTGTACCTGTTTAAGCTCGAATCTGGAGCCCAAACCAAAAATCAGACAGGAAATTGGTATTGCTCAATCGATAGAACACAATGTGATGTACATTTGATGAAAGTTTGGTTCAGAAATATGCATATTTAAGAAAGTTATCGCGCCAGGTGCACCAATGTGTAGATTTTCGACTTAGTCTTTTTACGCGATTTTGGTCAAAATCGGCTATTTGTACCTGTTTAAGCTCGAATCTGGAGCCCAAACCAAGAATTGGACAGGAAATTGGCATTGCTCAATCGATAGAACACAATGTGATGTACATTTGATGAAAGTTTGGTTCAGAAATATGCATTTTTAAGAAAGTTATCGCGCCAGGTGCAAGAATGTGTAGATTTTCGACTTAGTCTTTTTACGCGATTTTGGTCAAAATCGGCTATTTGTACCTGTTTAAGCTCGAATCTGGAGCCCAAACCAAGAATCGGACAGGAAATTGGTATTGCTCAATCGATAGAACACAATGTGATGTACATTTGAGGAAAGTTTGGTTCAGAAATATGCATATTTAAGAAAGTTATCGCGCCAGGTGCAACAATGTGTAGATTTTTGACTTAGTCTTTTTACGCGATTTTGGTCAAAATCGGCTATTTGTACCTGTTTAAGCTCGAATTTGGAGCCCAAAGCAAGAATTGGACAGGAAATTGGCATTGCTCAATCGATAGAACACAATGTGATGTACATTTGATGAAAGTTTGGTTCAGAAATATGCATATTTAAGAAAGTTATCGCGCCAGGTGCAACAATGTGTAGATTTTCGACTTAGTCTTTTTACGCGATTTTGGTCAAAATCGGCTATTTGTACCTGTTTAAGCTCGAATCTGGAGCCCAAACCAAGAATCGGACAGGAAATTGGTATTGCTCAATCGATAGAACACAATGTGATGTACATTTGAGGAAAGTTTGGTTTAAGAAATATGCATATTTAAGAAAGTTATCGCGCCAGGTGCAACAATGTGTAGATTTTTGACTTAGTCTTTTTACGCGATTTTGGTCAAAATCGGCTATTTGTACCTGTTTAAGCTCGAATTTGGAGCCCAAACCAAGAATTGGACAGGAAATTGGCATTGCTCAATCGATAGAACACAATGTGATGTACATTTGATGAAAGTTTGGTTCAGAAATATGCATATTTAAGAAAGTTATCGCGCCAGGTGCAACAATGTGTAGATTTTCGACTTAGTCTTTTTACGCGATTTTGGTCAAAATCGACTATTTGTACCTGTTTAAGCTCGAATTTGGAGCCCAAAGCAAGAATTGGACAGGAAATTGGCATTGCTCAATCGATAGAACACAATGTGATGTACATTTGATGAAAGTTTGGTTCAGAAATATGCATTTTTAAGAAAGTTATCGCGCCAGGTGCAACAATGTGTAGATTTTTGACTTAGTCTTTTTACGCGATTTTGGTCAAAATCGGCTATTTGTACCTGTTGAAGCTCGAATCTGGAGCCCAAACCAAAAATCAGACAGGAAATTGGTATTGCTCAATCGATAGAACACAATGTGATGTACATTTGATGAAAGTTTGGTTCAGAAATATGCATTTTTAAGAAAGTTATCGCGCAAGGTCCAACAATGTGTAGATTTTCGACTTAGTCTTTTTACGCGATTTTGGTCAAAATCGGCTATTTGTACCTGTTTAAGCTCGAATCTGGAGCCCAAACCAAAAATCAGACAGGAAATTGGTATTGCTCAATCGATAGAACACAATGTGATGTACATTTGATGAAAGTTTGGTTCAGAAATATGCATTTTTAAGAAAGTTATCGCGCCAGGTGCACCAATGTGTAGATTTTCGACTTAGTCTTTTTACGCGATTTTGGTCAAAATCGGCTATTTGTACCTGTTTAAGCTCGAATCTGGAGCCCAAACCAAAAATCAGACAGGAAATTGGTATTGCTCAATCGATAGAACACAATGTGATGTACATTTGAGGAAAGTTTGGTTCAGAAATATGCATATTTAAGAAAGTTATCGCGCCAGGTGCAACAATGTGTAGATTTTTGACTTAGTCTTTTTACGCGATTTTGGTCAAAATCGGCTATTTGTACCTGTTTAAGCTCGAATTTGGAGCCCAAACCAAGAATTGGACAGGAAATTGGCATTGCTCAATCGATAGAACACAATGTGATGTACATTTGAGGAAAGTTTGGTTCAGAAATATGCATATTTAAGAAAGTTATCGCGCCAGGTGCAACAATGTGTAGATTTTTGACTTAGTCTTTTTACGCGATTTTGGTCAAAATCGGCTATTTGTACCTGTTTAAGCTCGAATTTGGAGCCCAAACCAAGAATTGGACAGGAAATTGGCATTGCTCAATCGATAGAACACAATGTGATGTACATTTGAGGAAAGTTTGGTTCAGAAATATGCATTTTTAAGAAAGTTATCGCGCCAGGTGCAACAATGTGTAGATTTTTGACTTAGTCTTTTTACGCGATTTTGGTCAAAATCGGCTATTTGTACCTGTTTAAGCTCGAATCTGGAGCCCAAACCAAGAATCGGATAGGAAATTGGTATTGCTCAATCGATAGAACACAATGTGATGTACATTTGATGAAAGTTTGGTTCAGAAATATGCATTTTTAAGAAGGTTATCGCGCCAGGTCCAACAATGTGTAGATTTTCGACTTAGTCTTTTTACGCGATTTTGGTCAAAATCGGCTATTTGTACCTGTTGAAGCTCGAATCTGGAGCCCAAACCAAAAATCAGACAGGAAATTGATATTGCTCAATCGATAGAACACAATGTGATGTACATTTGATGAAAGTTTGGTTCAGAAATATGCATTTTTAAGAAAGTTATCGCGCAAGGTCCAACAATGTGTAGATTTTCGACTTAGTCTTTTTACGCGATTTTGGTCAAAATCGGCTATTTGTACCTGTTTAAGCTCGAATCTGGAGCCCAAACCAAAAATCAGACAGGACATTGGTATTGCTCAATCGATAGAACACAATGTGATGTACATTTGATGAAAGTTTGGTTCAGAAATATGCATATTTAAGAAAGTTATCGCGCCAGGTGCACCAATGTGTAGATTTTCGACTTAGTCTTTTTACGCGATTTTGGTCAAAATCGGCTATTTGTACCTGTTTAAGCTCGAATCTGGAGCCCAAACCAAGAATTGGACAGGAAATTGGCATTGCTCAATCGATAGAACACAATGTGATGTACATTTGATGAAAGTTTGGTTCAGAAATATGCATTTTTAAGAAAGTTATCGCGCCAGGTGCAAGAATGTGTAGATTTTCGACTTAGTCTTTTTACGCGATTTTGGTCAAAATCGGCTATTTGTACCTGTTTAAGCTCGAATCTGGAGCCCAAACCAAGAATCGGACAGGAAATTGGTATTGCTTAATCGATAGAACACAATGTGATGTACATTTGATGAAAGTTTGGTTCAGAAATATGCATATTTAAGAAAGTTATCGCGCCAGGTGCAACAATGTGTAGATTTTTGACTTAGTCTTTTTACGCGATTTTGGTCAAAATCGGCTATTTGTACCTGTTTAAGCTCGAATTTGGAGCCCAAAGCAAGAATTGGACAGGAAATTGGCATTGCTCAATCGATAGAACACAATGTGATGTACATTTGATGAAAGTTTGGTTCAGAAATATGCATATTTAAGAAAGTTATCGCGCCAGGTGCAACAATGTGTAGATTTTCGACTTAGTCTTTTTACGCGATTTTGGTCAAAATCGGCTATTTGTACCTGTTTAAGCTCGAATCTGGAGCCCAAACCAAGAATCGGACAGGAAATTGGTATTGCTCAATCGATAGAACACAATGTGATGTACATTTGAGGAAAGTTTGGTTTAAGAAATATGCATATTTAAGAAAGTTATCGCGCCAGGTGCAACAATGTGTAGATTTTTGACTTAGTCTTTTTACGCGATTTTGGTCAAAATCGGCTATTTGTACCTGTTTAAGCTCGAATCTGGAGCCCAAACCAAGAATTGGACAGGAAATTGGTATTGCTCAATCGATAGAACACAATGTGATGTACATTTGATGAAAGTTTGGTTCAGAAATATGCATATTTAAGAAAGTTATCGCGCCAGGTGCAACAATGTGTAGATTTTCGACTTAGTCTTTTTACGCGATTTTGGTCAAAATCGACTATTTGTACCTGTTTAAGCTCGAATTTGGAGCCCAAAGCAAGAATTGGACAGGAAATTGGCATTGCTCAATCGATAGAACACAATGTGATGTACATTTGATGAAAGTTTGGTTCAGAAATATGCATTTTTAAGAAGGTTATCGCGCCAGGTCCAACAATGTGTAGATTTTCGACTTAGTCTTTTTACGCGATTTTGGTCAAAATCGGCTATTTGTACCTGTTGAAGCTCGAATCTGGAGCCCAAACCAAAAATCAGACAGGAAATTGGTATTGCTCAATCGATAGAACACAATGTGATGTACATTTGATGAAAGTTTGGTTCAGAAATATGCATTTTTAAGAAAGTTATCGCGCAAGGTCCAACAATGTGTAGATTTTCGACTTAGTCTTTTTACGCGATTTTGGTCAAAATCGGCTATTTGTACCTGTTTAAGCTCGAATTTGGAGCCCAAACCAAAAATCAGACAGGAAATTGGTATTGCTCAATCGATAGAACACAATGTGATGTACATTTGATGAAAGTTTGGTTCAGAAATATGCATATTTAAGAAAGTTATCGCGCTAGGTGCACCAATGTGTAGATTTTCGACTTAGTCTTTTTACGCGATTTTGGTCAAAATCGGCTATTTGTACCTGTTTAAGCTCGAATCTGGAGCCCAAACCAAGAATTGGACAGGAAATTGGCATTGCTCAATCGATAGAACACAATGTGATGTACATTTGATGAAAGTTTGGTTCAGAAATATGCATTTTTAAGAAAGTTATCGCGCCAGGTGCAAGAATGTGTAGATTTTCGACTTAGTCTTTTTACGCGATTTTGGTCAAAATCGGCTATTTGTACCTGTTTAAGCTCGAATCTGGAGCCCAAACCAAAAATCAGACAGGAAATTGGTATTGCTCAATCGATAGAACACAATGTGATGTACATTTGATGAAAGTTTGGTTCAGAAATATGCATTTTTAAGAAAGTTATCGCGCAAGGTCCAACAATGTGTAGATTTTCGACTTAGTCTTTTTACGCGATTTTGGTCAAAATCGGCTATTTGTACCTGTTTAAGCTCGAATCTGGAGCCCAAACCAAAAATCAGACAGGAAATTGGTATTGCTCAATCGATAGAACACAATGTGATGTACATTTGATGAAAGTTTGGTTCAGAAATATGCATATTTAAGAAAGTTATCGCGCCAGGTGCACCAATGTGTAGATTTTCGACTTAGTCTTTTTACGCGATTTTGGTCAAAATCGGCTATTTGTACCTGTTTAAGCTCGAATCTGGAGCCCAAACCAAGAATTGGACAGGAAATTGGCATTGCTCAATCGATAGAACACAATGTGATGTACATTTGATGAAAGTTTGGTTCAGAAATATGCATTTTTAAGAAAGTTATCGCGCCAGGTGCAAGAATGTGTAGATTTTCGACTTAGTCTTTTTACGCGATTTTGGTCAAAATCGGCTATTTGTACCTGTTTAAGCTCGAATCTGGAGCCCAAACCAAGAATCGGACAGGAAATTGGTATTGCTCAATCGATAGAACACAATGTGATGTACATTTGAGGAAAGTTTGGTTCAGAAATATGCATATTTAAGAAAGTTATCGCGCCAGGTGCAACAATGTGTAGATTTTTGACTTAGTCTTTTTACGCGATTTTGGTCAAAATCGGCTATTTGTACCTGTTTAAGCTCGAATTTGGAGCCCAAAGCAAGAATTGGACAGGAAATTGGCATTGCTCAATCGATAGAACACAATGTGATGTACATTTGATGAAAGTTTGGTTCAGAAATATGCATATTTAAGAAAGTTATCGCGCCAGGTGCAACAATGTGTAGATTTTCGACTTAGTCTTTTTACGCGATTTTGGTCAAAATCGGCTATTTGTACCTGTTTAAGCTCGAATTTGGAGCCCAAAGCAAGAATTGGACAGGAAATTGGCATTGCTCAATCGATAGAACACAATGTGATGTACATTTGATGAAAGTTTGGTTCAGAAATATGCATTTTTAAGAAGGTTATCGCGCCAGGTCCAACAATGTGTAGATTTTCGACTTAGTCTTTTTACGCGATTTTGGTCAAAATCGGCTATTTGTACCTGTTTAAGCTCGAATCTGGAGCCCAAACCAAGAATCGGACAGGAAATTGGTATTGCTCAATCGATAGAACACAATGTGATGTACATTTGAGGAAAGTTTGGTTTAAGAAATATGCATATTTAAGAAAGTTATCGCGCCAGGTGCAACAATGTGTAGATTTTTGACTTAGTCTTTTTACGCGATTTTGGTCAAAATCGGCTATTTGTACCTGTTTAAGCTCGAATCTGGAGCCCAAACCAAGAATTGGACAGGAAATTGGCATTGCTCAATCGATAGAACACAATGTGATGTACATTTGATGAAAGTTTGGTTCAGAAATATGCATATTTAAGAAAGTTATCGCGCCAGGTGCAACAATGTGTAGATTTTCGACTTAGTCTTTTTACGCGATTTTGGTCAAAATCGGCTATTTGTACCTGTTTAAGCTCGAATTTGGAGCCCAAAGCAAGAATTGGACAGGAAATTGGCATTGCTCAATCGATAGAACACAATGTGATGTACATTTGATGAAAGTTTGGTTCAGAAATATGCATTTTTAAGAAGGTTATCGCGCCAGGTCCAACAATGTGTAGATTTTCGACTTAGTCTTTTTACGCGATTTTGGTCAAAATCGGCTATTTGTACCTGTTGAAGCTCGAATCTGGAGCCCAAACCAAAAATCAGACAGGAAATTGGTATTGCTCAATCGATAGAACACAATGTGATGTACATTTGATGAAAGTTTGGTTCAGAAATATGCATTTTTAAGAAAGTTATCGCGCAAGGTCCAACAATGTGTAGATTTTCGACTTAGTCTTTTTACGCGATTTTGGTCAAAATCGGCTATTTGTACCTGTTTAAGCTCGAATCTGGAGCCCAAACCAAAAATCAGACAGGAAATTGGTATTGCTCAATCGATAGAACACAATGTGATGTACATTTGATGAAAGTTTGGTTCAGAAATATGCATATTTAAGAAAGTTATCGCGCCAGGTGCACCAATGTGTAGATTTTCGACTTAGTCTTTTTACGCGATTTTGGTCAAAATCGGCTATTTGTACCTGTTTAAGCTCGAATCTGGAGCCCAAACCAAGAATTGGACAGGAAATTGGTATTGCTCAATCGATAGAACACAATGTGATGTACATTTGATGAAAGTTTGGTTCAGAAATATGCATTTTTAAGAAAGTTATCGCGCCAGGTGCAAGAATGTGTAGATTTTCGACTTAGTCTTTTTACGCGATTTTGGTCAAAATCGGCTATTTGTACCTGTTTAAGCTCGAATCTGGAGCCCAAACCAAGAATCGGACAGGAAATTGGTATTGCTCAATCGATAGAACACAATGTGATGTACATTTGAGGAAAGTTTGGTTCAGAAATATGCATATTTAAGAAAGTTATCGCGCCAGGTGCAACAATGTGTAGATTTTTGACTTAGTCTTTTTACGCGATTTTGGTCAAAATCGGCTATTTGTACCTGTTTAAGCTCGAATTTGGAGCCCAAAGCAAGAATTGGACAGGAAATTGGCATTGCTCAATCGATAGAACACAATGTGATGTACATTTGATGAAAGTTTGGTTCAGAAATATGCATATTTAAGAAAGTTATCGCGCCAGGTGCAACAATGTGTAGATTTTCGACTTAGTCTTTTTACGCGATTTTGGTCAAAATCGGCTATTTGTACCTGTTTAAGCTCGAATTTGGAGCCCAAAGCAAGAATTGGACAGGAAATTGGCATTGCTCAATCGATAGAACACAATGTGATGTACATTTGATGAAAGTTTGGTTCAGAAATATGCATTTTTAAGAAGGTTATCGCGCCAGGTCCAACAATGTGTAGATTTTCGACTTAGTCTTTTTACGCGATTTTGGTCAAAATCGGCTATTTGTACCTGTTGAAGCTCGAATCTGGAGCCCAAACCAAAAATCAGACAGGAAATTGGTATTGCTCAATCGATAGAACACAATGTGATGTACATTTGATGAAAGTTTGGTTCAGAAATATGCATTTTTAAGAAAGTTATCGCGCCAGGTGCAACAATGTGTAGATTTTCGACTTAGTCTTTTTACGCGATTTTGGTCAAAATCGGCTATTTGTACCTGTTTAAGCTCGAATCTGGAGCCCAAACCAAAAATCAGACAGGAAATTGGTATTGCTCAATCGATAGAACACAATGTGATGTACATTTGATGAAAGTTTGGTTCAGAAATATGCATTTTTAAGAAAGTTATCGCGCAAGGTCCAACAATGTGTAGATTTTCGACTTAGTCTTTTTACGCGATTTTGGTCAAAATCGGCTATTTGTACCTGTTTAAGCTCGAATCTGGAGCCCAAACCAAAAATCAGACAGGAAATTGGTATTGCTCAATCGATAGAACACAATGTGATGTACATTTGATGAAAGTTTGGTTCAGAAATATGCATATTTAAGAAAGTTATCGCGCCAGGTGCACCAATGTGTAGATTTTCGACTTAGTCTTTTTACGCGATTTTGGTCAAAATCGGCTATTTGTACCTGTTTAAGCTCGAATCTGGAGCCCAAACCAAGAATTGGACAGGAAATTGGCATTGCTCAATCGATAGAACACAATGTGATGTACATTTGATGAAAGTTTGGTTCAGAAATATGCATTTTTAAGAAAGTTATCGCGCCAGGTGCAAGAATGTGTAGATTTTCGACTTAGTCTTTTTACGCGATTTTGGTCAAAATCGGCTATTTGTACCTGTTTAAGCTCGAATCTGGAGCCCAAACCAAGAATCGGACAGGAAATTGGTATTGCTCAATCGATAGAACACAATGTGATGTACATTTGAGGAAAGTTTGGTTCAGAAATATGCATATTTAAGAAAGTTATCGCGCCAGGTGCAACAATGTGTAGATTTTTGACTTAGTCTTTTTACGCGATTTTGGTCAAAATCGGCTATTTGTACCTGTTTAAGCTCGAATTTGGAGCCCAAAGCAAGAATTGGACAGGAAATTGGCATTGCTCAATCGATAGAACACAATGTGATGTACATTTGATGAAAGTTTGGTTCAGAAATATGCATATTTAAGAAAGTTATCGCGCCAGGTGCAACAATGTGTAGATTTTCGACTTAGTCTTTTTACGCGATTTTGGTCAAAATCGGCTATTTGTACCTGTTTAAGCTCGAATCTGGAGCCCAAACCAAGAATCGGACAGGAAATTGGTATTGCTCAATCGATAGAACACAATGTGATGTACATTTGAGGAAAGTTTGGTTTAAGAAATATGCATATTTAAGAAAGTTATCGCGCCAGGTGCAACAATGTGTAGATTTTTGACTTAGTCTTTTTACGCGATTTTGGTCAAAATCGGCTATTTGTACCTGTTTAAGCTCGAATTTGGAGCCCAAACCAAGAATTGGACAGGAAATTGGCATTGCTCAATCGATAGAACACAATGTGATGTACATTTGATGAAAGTTTGGTTCAGAAATATGCATATTTAAGAAAGTTATCGCGCCAGGTGCAACAATGTGTAGATTTTCGACTTAGTCTTTTTACGCGATTTTGGTCAAAATCGACTATTTGTACCTGTTTAAGCTCGAATTTGGAGCCCAAAGCAAGAATTGGACAGGAAATTGGTATTGCTCAATCGATAGAACACAATGTGATGTACATTTGATGAAAGTTTGGTTCAGAAATATGCATTTTTAAGAAAGTTATCGCGCAAGGTCCAACAATGTGTAGATTTTCGACTTAGTCTTTTTACGCGATTTTGGTCAAAATCGGCCATTTGTACCTGTTTAAGCTCGAATCTGGAGCCCAAACCAAAAATCAGACAGGAAATTGGCATTGCTCAATCGATAGAACACAATGTGATGTACATTTGATGAAAGTTTGGTTCAGAAATATGCATTTTTAAGAAAGTTATCGCGCAAGGTCCAACAATGTGTAGATTTTCGACTTAGTCTTTTTACGCGATGTTGGTCAAAATCGGCTATTTGTACCTGTTTAAGCTCGAATCTGGAGCCCAAACCAAAAATCAGACAGGAAATTGGTATTGCTCAATCGATAGAACACAATGTGATGTACATTTGATGAAAGTTTGGTTCAGAAATATGCATATTTAAGAAAGTTATCGCGCCAGGTGCACCAATGTGTAGATTTTCGACTTAGTCTTTTTACGCGATTTTGGTCAAAATCGGCTATTTGTACCTGTTTAAGCTCGAATCTGGAGCCCAAACCAAGAATTGGACAGGAAATTGGCATTGCTCAATCGATAGAACACAATGTGATGTACATTTGATGAAAGTTTGGTTCAGAAATATGCATTTTTAAGAAAGTTATCGCGCCAGGTGCAACAATGTGTAGATTTTCGACTTAGTCTTTTTACGCGATTTTGGTCAAAATCGGCTATTTGTACCTGTTTAAGCTCGAATTTGGAGCCCAAAGCAAGAATTGGACAGGAAATTGGCATTGCTCAATCGATAGAACACAATGTGATGTACATTTGATGAAAGTTTGGTTCAGAAATATGCATATTTAAGAAAGTTATCGCGCCAGGTGCAACAATGTGTAGATTTTCGACTTAGTCTTTTTACGCGATTTTGGTCAAAATCGGCTATTTGTACCTGTTTAAGCTCGAATCTGGAGCCCAAACCAAGAATCGGACAGGAAATTGGTATTGCTCAATCGATAGAACACAATGTGATGTACATTTGAGGAAAGTTTGGTTTAAGAAATATGCATATTTAAGAAAGTTATCGCGCCAGGTGCAACAATGTGTAGATTTTTGACTTAGTCTTTTTACGCGATTTTGGTCAAAATCGGCTATTTGTACCTGTTTAAGCTCGAATTTGGAGCCCAAACCAAGAATTGGACAGGAAATTGGCATTGCTCAATCGATAGAACACAATGTGATGTACATTTGATGAAAGTTTGGTTCAGAAATATGCATATTTAAGAAAGTTATCGCGCCAGGTGCAACAATGTGTAGATTTTCGACTTAGTCTTTTTACGCGATTTTGGTCAAAATCGACTATTTGTACCTGTTTAAGCTCGAATCTGGAGCCCAAAGCAAGAATTGGACAGGAAATTGGCATTGCTCAATCGATAGAACACAATGTGATGTACATTTGATGAAAGTTTGGTTCAGAAATATGCATATTTAAGAAAGTTATCGCGCCAGGTGCAACAATGTGTAGATTTTCGACTTAGTCTTTTTACGCGATTTTGGTTAAAATCGACTATTTGTACCTGTTTAAGCTCGAATCTGGAGCCCAAACCAAGAATCGGACAGGAAATTGGTATTGCTCAATCGATAGAACAGAATGTGATGTACATTTGAGAAAAGTTTGGTTCAGAAATATGCATTTTTAAGAAAGTTATCGCGCCAGGTGCAACAATGTGTAGATTTTTGACTTAGTCTTTTTACGCGATTTTGGTCAAAATCGGCTATTTGTACCTGTTTAAGCTCGAATTTGGAGCCCAAACCAAGAATCGGACAGGAAATTGGTATTGCTCAATCGATAGAACACAATGTGATGTACATTTGAGGAAAGTTTGGTTCAGAAATATGCATATTTAAGAAAGTTATCGCGCCAGGTGCAACAATGTGTAGATTTTTGACTTAGTCTTTTTACGCGATTTTGGTCAAAATCGGCTATTTGTACCTGTTTAAGCTCGAATCTGGAGCCCAAACCAAGAATCAGATAGGAAGTTGGTATTGCTCAATCGATAGAACACAATGTGATGTACATTTGATGAAAGTTTGGTTCAGAAATATGCATTTTTAAGAAAGTTATCGCGCCAGGTGCAACAATGTGTAGATTTTCGACTTAGTCTTTTTTCGTGATTTTGGTCAAAATCGGCTATTTGTACCTGTTTAAGCTCGAATCTGGAGCCCAAACCAAAAATCAAACAGGAAATTGGTATTGCTCAATCGATAGAACACAATGTGATGTACATTTGATGAAAGTTTGGTTCAGAAATATGCATTTTTAAGAAAGTTATCGCGCAAGGTGCAACAATGTGTAGATTTTCGACTTAGTCTTTTTACGCGATTTTGGTCAAAATCGACTATTTGTACCTGTTTAAGCTCGAATCTGGAGCCCAAACCAAAAATCAGACAGGAAATTGGTATTGCTCAATCGATAGAACACAATGTGATGTACATTTGATGAAAGTTTGGTTCAGAAATATGCATATTTAAGAAAGTTATCGCGCCAGGTGCAACAATGTGTAGATTTTCGACTTAGTCTTTTTACGCGATTTTGGTCAAAATCGACTATTTGTACCTGTTTAAGCTCGAATTTGGAGCCCAAAGCAAGAATTGGACAGGAAATTGGCATTGCTCAATCGATAGAACACAATGTGATGTACATTTGATGAAAGTTTGGTTCAGAAATATGCATATTTAAGAAAGTTATCGCGCCAGGTGCAACAATGTGTAGATTTTCGACTTAGTCTTTTTACGCGATTTTGGTCAAAATCGACTATTTGTACCTGTTTAAGCTCGAATCTGGAGCCCAAACCAAGAATCGGACAGGAAATTGGTATTGCTCAATCGATAGAACACAATGTGATGTACATTTGAGAAAAGTTTGGTTCAGAAATATGCATTTTTAAGAAAGTTATCGCGCCAGGTGCAACAATGTGTAGATTTTTGACTTAGTCTTTTTACGCGATTTTGGTCAAAATCGGCTATTTGTACCTGTTTAAGCTCGAATTTGGAGCCCAAACCAAGAATCGGACAGGAAATTGGTATTGCTCAATCGATAGAACACAATGTGATGTACATTTGAGGAAAGTTTGGTTCAGAAATATGCATATTTAAGAAAGTTATCGCGCCAGGTGCAACAATGTGTAGATTTTTGACTTAGTCTTTTTACGCGATTTTGGTCAAAATCGGCTATTTGTACCTGTTTAAGCTCGAATCTGGAGCCCAAAGCAAGAATTGGACAGGAAATTGGCATTGCTCAATCGATAGAACACAATGTGATGTACATTTGATGAAAGTTTGGTTCAGAAATATGCATATTTAAGAAAGTTATCGCGCCAGGTGCAACAATGTGTAGATTTTCGACTTAGTCTTTTTACGCGATTTTGGTTAAAATCGACTATTTGTACCTGTTTAAGCTCGAATCTGGAGCCCAAACCAAGAATCGGACAGGAAATTGGTATTGCTCAATCGATAGAACAGAATGTGATGTACATTTGAGAAAAGTTTGGTTCAGAAATATGCATTTTTAAGAAAGTTATCGCGCCAGGTGCAACAATGTGTAGATTTTTGACTTAGTCTTTTTACGCGATTTTGGTCAAAATCGGCTATTTGTACCTGTTTAAGCTCGAATTTGGAGCCCAAACCAAGAATCGGACAGGAAATTGGTATTGCTCAATCGATAGAACACAATGTGATGTACATTTGAGGAAAGTTTGGTTCAGAAATATGCATATTTAAGAAAGTTATCGCGCCAGGTGCAACAATGTGTAGATTTTTGACTTAGTCTTTTTACGCGATTTTGGTCAAAATCGGCTATTTGTACCTGTTTAAGCTCGAATCTGGAGCCCAAACCAAGAATCAGATAGGAAGTTGGTATTGCTCAATCGATAGAACACAATGTGATGTACATTTGATGAAAGTTTGGTTCAGAAATATGCATTTTTAAGAAAGTTATCGCGCCAGGTGCAACAATGTGTAGATTTTCGACTTAGTCTTTTTTCGTGATTTTGGTCAAAATCGGCTATTTGTACCTGTTTAAGCTCGAATCTGGAGCCCAAACCAAAAATCAGACAGGAAATTGGTATTGCTCAATCGATAGAACACAATGTGATGTACATTTGATGAAAGTTTGGTTCAGAAATATGCATTTTTAAGAAAGTTATCGCGCAAGGTGCAACAATGTGTAGATTTTCGACTTAGTCTTTTTACGCGATTTTGGTCAAAATCGACTATTTGTACCTGTTTAAGCTCGAATCTGGAGCCCAAACCAAAAATCAGACAGGAAATTGGTATTGCTCAATCGATAGAACACAATGTGATGTACATTTGATGAAAGTTTGGTTCAGAAATATGCATATTTAAGAAAGTTATCGCGCCAGGTGCAACAATGTGTAGATTTTCGACTTAGTCTTTTTACGCGATTTTGGTCAAAATCGACTATTTGTACCTGTTTAAGCTCGAATTTGGAGCCCAAAGCAAGAATTGGACAGGAAATTGGCATTGCTCAATTGATAGAACACAATGTGATGTACATTTGATGAAAGTTTGGTTCAGAAATATGCATATTTAAGAAAGTTATCGCGCCAGGTGCAACAATGTGTAGATTTTCGACTTAGTCTTTTTACGCGATTTTGGTCAAAATCGACTATTTGTACCTGTTTAAGCTCGAATCTGGAGCCCAAACCAAGAATCGGACAGGAAATTGGTATTGCTCAATCGATAGAACACAATGTGATGTACATTTGAGAAAAGTTTGGTTCAGAAATATGCATTTTTAAGAAAGTTATCGCGCCAGGTGCAACAATGTGTAGATTTTTGACTTAGTCTTTTTACGCGATTTTGGTCAAAATCGGCTATTTGTACCTGTTTAAGCTCGAATTTGGAGCCCAAACCAAGAATCGGACAGGAAATTGGTATTGCTCAATCGATAGAACACAATGTGATGTACATTTGAGGAAAGTTTGGTTCAGAAATATGCATATTTAAGAAAGTTATCGCGCCAGGTGCAACAATGTGTAGATTTTTGACTTAGTCTTTTTACGCGATTTTGGTCAAAATCGGCTATTTGTACCTGTTTAAGCTCGAATCTGGAGCCCAAACCAAGAATCAGATAGGAAGTTGGTATTGCTCAATCGATAGAACACAATGTGATGTACATTTGATGAAAGTTTGGTTCAGAAATATGCATTTTTAAGAAAGTTATCGCGCCAGGTGCAACAATGTGTAGATTTTCGACTTAGTCTTTTTTCGTGATTTTGGTCAAAATCGGCTATTTGTACCTGTTTAAGCTCGAATCTGGAGCCCAAACCAAAAATCAAACAGGAAATTGGTATTGCTCAATCGATAGAACACAATGTGATGTACATTTGATGAAAGTTTGGTTCAGAAATATGCATTTTTAAGAAAGTTATCGCGCCAGGTGCAACAATGTGTAGATTTTCGACTTAGTCTTTTTACGCGATTTTGGTCAAAATCGGCTATTTGTACCTGTTTAAGCTCGAATCTGGAGCCCAAACCAAGAATCGGACAGGAAATTGGTATTGCTCAATCGATAGAACACAATGTGATGTACATTTGATGAAAGTTTGGTTCAGAAATATGCATTTTTAAGAAAGTTATCGCGCAAGGTCCAACAATGTGTAGATTTTCGACTTAGTCTTTTTACGCGATTTTGGTCAAAATCGGCTATTTGTACCTGTTTAAGCTCGAATCTGGAGCCCAAACCAAAAATCAGACAGGAAATTGGTATTGCTCAATCGATAGAACACAATGTGATGTACATTTGATGAAAGTTTGGTTCAGAAATATGCATATTTAAGAAAGTTATCGCGCCAGGTGCACCAATGTGTAGATTTTCGACTTAGTCTTTTTACGCGATTTTGGTCAAAATCGGCTATTTGTACCTGTTTAAGCTCGAATCTGGAGCCCAAACCAAGAATTGGACAGGAAATTGGCATTGCTCAATCGATAGAACACAATGTGATGTACATTTGATGAAAGTTTGGTTCAGAAATATGCATTTTTAAGAAAGTTATCGCGCCAGGTGCAAGAATGTGTAGATTTTCGACTTAGTCTTTTTACGCGATTTTGGTCAAAATCGGCTATTTGTACCTGTTTAAGCTCGAATCTGGAGCCCAAACCAAGAATCGGACAGGAAATTGGTATTGCTCAATCGATAGAACACAATGTGATGTACATTTGATGAAAGTTTGGTTCAGAAATATGCATTTTTAAGAATGTTATCGCGCAAGGTGCAACAATGTGTAGATTTTCGACTTAGTCTTTTTTCGTGATTTTGGTCAAAATCGGCTATTTGTACCTGTTTAAGCTCGAATCTGGAGCCCAAACCAAAAATCAAACAGGAAATTGGTATTGCTCAATCGATAGAACACAATGTGATGTACATTTGATGAAAGTTTGGTTCAGAAATATGCATTTTTAAGAAAGTTATCGCGCAAGGTCCAACAATGTGTAGATTTTCGACTTAGTCTTTTTACGCGATTTTGGTCAAAATCGACTATTTGTACCTGTTTAAGCTCGAATCTGGAGCCCAAACCAAAAATCAGACAGGAAATTGGTATTGCTCAATCGATAGAACACAATGTGATGTACATTTGATGAAAGTTTGGTTCAGAAATATGCATATTTAAGAAAGTTATCGCGCCAGGTGCACCAATGTGTAGATTTTCGACTTAGTCTTTTTACGCGATTTTGGTCAAAATCGGCTATTTGTACCTGTTTAAGCTCGAATCTGGAGCCCAAACCAAGAATTGGACAGGAAATTGGCATTGCTCAATCGATAGAACACAATGTGATGTACATTTGATGAAAGTTTGGTTCAGAAATATGCATTTTTAAGAAAGTTATCGCGCCAGGTGCAAGAATGTGTAGATTTTCGACTTAGTCTTTTTACGCGATTTTGGTCAAAATCGGCTATTTGTACCTGTTTAAGCTCGAATCTGGAGCCCAAACCAAGAATCGGACAGGAAATTGGTATTGCTCAATCGATAGAACACAATGTGATGTACATTTGATGAAAGTTTGGTTCAGAAATATGCATTTTTAAGAATGTTATCGCGCAAGGTGCAACAATGTGTAGATTTTCGACTTAGTCTTTTTTCGTGATTTTGGTCAAAATCGGCTATTTGTACCTGTTTAAGCTCGAATCTGGAGCCCAAACCAAGAATCGGACAGGAAATTGGTATTGCTCAATCGATAGAACACAATGTGATGTACATTTGATGAAAGTTTGGTTCAGAAATATGCATTTTTAAGAAAGTTATCGCGCAAGGTCCAACAATGTGTAGATTTTCGACTTAGTCTTTTTACGCGATTTTGGTCAAAATCGGCTATTTGTACCTGTTTAAGCTCGAATCTGGAGCCCAAACTATAAATCAGACAGGAAATTGGTATTGCTCAATCGATAGAACACAATGTGATGTACATTTGATGAAAGTTTGGTTCAGAAATATGCATATTTAAGAAAGTTATCGCGCCAGGTGCAACAATGTGTAGATTTTCGACTTAGTCTTTTTACGCGATTTTGGTCAAAATCGGCTATTTGTACCTGTTTAAGCTCGAATCTGGAGCCCAAACCAAGAATTGGACAGGAAATTGGCATTGCTCAATCGATAGAACACAATGTGATGTACATTTGATGAAAGTTTGGTTCAGAAGTATGCATTTTTAAGAAAGTTATCGCGCCAGGTGCAAGAATGTGTAGATTTTCGACTTAGTCTTTTTACGCGATTTTGGTCAAAATCGGCTATTTGTACCTGTTTAAGCTCGAATCTGGAGCCCAAACCAAGAATCGGACAGGAAATTGGTATTGCTCAATCGATAGAACACAATGTGATGTACATTTGATGAAAGTTTGGTTCAGAAATATGCATTTTTAAGAAAGTTATCGCGCAAGGTCCAACAATGTGTAGATTTTCGACTTAGTCTTTTTACGCGATTTTGGTCAAAATCGGCTATTTGTACCTGTTTAAGCTCGAATCTGGAGCCCAAACTATAAATCAGACAGGAAATTGGTATTGCTCAATCGATAGAACACAATGTGATGTACATTTGATGAAAGTTTGGTTCAGAAATATGCATATTTAAGAAAGTTATCGCGCCAGGTGCACCAATGTGTAGATTTTCGACTTAGTCTTTTTACGCGATTTTGGTCAAAATCGGCTATTTGTACCTGTTTAAGCTCGAATCTGGAGCCCAAACCAAGAATTGGACAGGAAATTGGCATTGCTCAATCGATAGAACACAATGTGATGTACATTTGATGAAAGTTTGGTTCAGAAGTATGCATTTTTAAGAAAGTTATCGCGCCAGGTGCAAGAATGTGTAGATTTTCGACTTAGTCTTTTTACGCGATTTTGGTCAAAATCGGCTATTTGTACCTGTTTAAGCTCGAATCTGGAGCCCAAACCAAGAATCGGACAGGAAATTGGTATTGCTCAATCGATAGAACACAATGTGATGTACATTTGATGAAAGTTTGGTTCAGAAATATGCATTTTTAAGAATGTTATCGCGCAAGGTGCAACAATGTGTAGATTTTCGACTTAGTCTTTTTTCGTGATTTTGGTCAAAATCGGCTATTTGTACCTGTTTAAGCTCGAATCTGGAGCCCAAACCAAAAATCAAACAGGAAATTGGTATTGCTCAATCGATAGAACACAATGTGATGTACATTTGATGAAAGTTTGGTTCAGAAATATGCATTTTTAAGAAAGTTATCGCGCAAGGTCCAACAATGTGTAGATTTTCGACTTAGTCTTTTTACGCGATTTTGGTCAAAATCGGCTATTTGTACCTGTTTAAGCTCGAATCTGGAGCCCAAACCAAGAATCGGACAGGAAATTGGTATTGCTCAATCGATAGAACACAATGTGATGTACATTTGATGAAAGTTTGGTTCAGAAATATGCATATTTAAGAAAGTTATCGCGCCAGGTGCACCAATGTGTAGATTTTCGACTTAGTCTTTTTACGCGATTTTGGTCAAAATCGGCTATTTGTACCTGTTTAAGCTCGAATCTGGAGCCCAAACCAAGAATTGGACAGGAAATTGGCATTGCTCAATCGATAGAACACAATGTGATGTACATTTGATGAAAGTTTGGTTCAGAAGTATGCATTTTTAAGAAAGTTATCGCGCCAGGTGCAAGAATGTGTAGATTTTCGACTTAGTCTTTTTACGCGATTTTGGTCAAAATCGGCTATTTGTACCTGTTTAAGCTCGAATCTGGAGCCCAAACCAAGAATCGGACAGGAAATTGGTATTGCTCAATCGATAGAACACAATGTGATGTACATTTGATGAAAGTTTGGTTCAGAAATATGCATTTTTAAGAAAGTTATCGCGCAAGGTCCAACAATGTGTAGATTTTCGACTTAGTCTTTTTACGCGATTTTGGTCAAAATCGGCTATTTGTACCTGTTTAAGCTCGAATCTGGAGCCCAAACTATAAATCAGACAGGAAATTGGTATTGCTCAATCGATAGAACACAATGTGATGTACATTTGATGAAAGTTTGGTTCAGAAATATGCATATTTAAGAAAGTTATCGCGCCAGGTGCACCAATGTGTAGATTTTCGACTTAGTCTTTTTACGCGATTTTGGTCAAAATCGGCTATTTGTACCTGTTTAAGCTCGAATCTGGAGCCCAAACCAAGAATTGGACAGGAAATTGGCATTGCTCAATCGATAGAACACAATGTGATGTACATTTGATGAAAGTTTGGTTCAGAAGTATGCATTTTTAAGAAAGTTATCGCGCCAGGTGCAAGAATGTGTAGATTTTCGACTTAGTCTTTTTACGCGATTTTGGTCAAAATCGGCTATTTGTACCTGTTTAAGCTCGAATCTGGAGCCCAAACCAAGAATCGGACAGGAAATTGGTATTGCTCAATCGATAGAACACAATGTGATGTACATTTGATGAAAGTTTGGTTCAGAAATATGCATTTTTAAGAATGTTATCGCGCAAGGTGCAACAATGTGTAGATTTTCGACTTAGTCTTTTTTCGTGATTTTGGTCAAAATCGGCTATTTGTACCTGTTTAAGCTCGAATCTGGAGCCCAAACCAAAAATCAAACAGGAAATTGGTATTGCTCAATCGATAGAACACAATGTGATGTACATTTGATGAAAGTTTGGTTCAGAAATATGCATTTTTAAGAAAGTTATCGCGCAAGGTCCAACAATGTGTAGATTTTCGACTTAGTCTTTTTACGCGATTTTGGTCAAAATCGGCTATTTGTACCTGTTTAAGCTCGAATCTGGAGCCCAAACCAAGAATCGGACAGGAAATTGGTATTGCTCAATCGATAGAACACAATGTGATGTACATTTGAGGAAAGTTTGGTTTAGAAATATGCATATTTAAGAAAGTTATCGCGCCAAGTGCAACAATGTGTAGATTTTTGACTTAGTCTTTTTACGCGATTTTGGTCAAAATCGGCTATTTGTACCTGTTTAAGCTCGAATCTGGAGCCCAAACCAAGAATTGGACAGGAAATTGGCATTGCTCAATCGATAGAACACAATGTGATGTACATTTGATGAAAGTTTGGTTCAGAAATATGCATATTTAAGAAAGTTATCGCGCCAGGTCCAACAATGTGTAGATTTTCGACTTAGTCTTTTTACGCGATTTTGGTCAAAATCGACTATTTGTACCTGTTTAAGCTCGAATCTGGAGCCCAAACCAAAAATCAGACAGGAAATTGGTATTGCTCAATCGATAGAACACAATGTGATGTACATTTGATGAAAGTTTGGTTCAGAAATATGCATTTTTAAGAAAGTTATCGCGCCAGGTGCAAGAATGTGTAGATTTTTGACTTAGTCTTTTTACGCGATTTTGGTCAAAATCGGCTATTTGTACCTGTTTAAGCTCGAATCTGGAGCCCAAACCAAGAATCGGACAGGAAATTGGTATTGCTCAATCGATAGAACACAATGTGATGTACATTTGATGAAAGTTTGGTTCAGAAATATGCATATTTAAGAAAGTTATCGCGCCAGGTGCAACAATGTGTAGATTTTCGACTTAGTCTTTTTACGCGATTTTGGTCAAAATCGGCTATTTGTACCTGTTTAAGCTCGAATCTGGAGCCCAAACCAAGAATCGGACAGGAAATTGGTATTGCTCAATCGATAGAACACAATGTGATGTACATTTGATGAAAGTTTGGTTCAGAAATATGCATTTTTAAGAAAGTTATCGCGCCAGGTGCAAGAATGTGTAGATTTTCGACTTAGTCTTTTTACGCGATTTTGGTCAAAATCGGCTATTTGTACCTGTTTAAGCTCGAATCTGGAGCCCAAACCAAGAATCGGACAGGAAATTGGTATTGCTCAATCGATAGAACACAATGTGATGTACATTTGATGAAAGTTTGGTTCAGAAATATGCATATTTAAGAAAGTTATCGCGCCAGGTGCAACAATGTGTAGATTTTCGACTTAGTCTTTTTACGCGATTTTGGTCAAAATCGGCTATTTGTACCTGTTTAAGCTCGAATCTGGAGCCCAAACCAAGAATCGGACAGGAAATTGGTATTGCTCAATCGATAGAACACAATGTGATGTACATTTGAGGAAAGTTTGGTTTAGAAATATGCATATTTAAGAAAGTTATCGCGCCAAGTGCAACAATGTGTAGATTTTTGACTTAGTCTTTTTACGCGATTTTGGTCAAAATCGGCTATTTGTACCTGTTTAAGCTCGAATCTGGAGCCCAAACCAAGAATTGGACAGGAAATTGGCATTGCTCAATCGATAGAACACAATGTGATGTACATTTGATGAAAGTTTGGTTCAGAAATATGCATATTTAAGAAAGTTATCGCGCCAGGTGCAACAATGTGTAGATTTTCGACTTAGTCTTTTTACGCGATTTTGGTCAAAATCGGCTATTTGTACCTGTTTAAGCTCGAATCTGGAGCCCAAACCAAAAATCAGACAGGAAATTGGTATTGCTCAATCGATAGAACACAATGTGATGTACATTTGATGAAAGTTTGGTTCAGAAATATGCATTTTTAAGAAAGTTATCGCGCCAGGTGCACCAATGTGTAGATTTTCGACTTAGTCTTTTTACGCGATTTTGGTCAAAATCGGCTATTTGTACCTGTTTAAGCTCGAATCTGGAGCCCAAACCAAGAATCGGACAGGAAATTGGTATTGCTCAATCGATAGAACACAATGTGATGTACATTTGATGAAAGTTTGGTTTAGAAATATGCATATTTAAGAAAGTTATCGCGCCAAGTGCAACAATGTGTAGATTTTTGACTTAGTCTTTTTACGCGATTTTGGTCAAAATCGGCTATTTGTACCTGTTTAAGCTCGAATCTGGAGCCCAAACCAAGAATTGGACAGGAAATTGGCATTGCTCAATCGATAGAACACAATGTGATGTACATTTGATGAAAGTTTGGTTCAGAAATATGCATATTTAAGAAAGTTATCGCGCCAGGTGCAACAATGTGTAGATTTTCGACTTAGTCTTTTTACGCGATTTTGGTCAAAATCGGCTATTTGTACCTGTTTAAGCTCGAATCTGGAGCCCAAACCAAAAATCAGACAGGAAATTGGTATTGCTCAATCGATAGAACACAATGTGATGTACATTTGATGAAAGTTTGGTTCAGAAATATGCATTTTTAAGAAAGTTATCGCGCCAGGTGCACCAATGTGTAGATTTTCGACTTAGTCTTTTTACGCGATTTTGGTCAAAATCGGCTATTTGTACCTGTTTAAGCTCGAATCTGGAGCCCAAACCAAAAATCAGACAGGAAATTGGTATTGCTCAATCGATAGAACACAATGTGATGTACATTTGATGAAAGTTTGGTTCAGAAATATGCATTTTTAAGAAAGTTATCGCGCCAGGTGCAACAATGTGTAGATTTTCGACTTAGTCTTTTTACGCGATTTTGGTCAAAATCGGCTATTTGTACCTGTTTAAGCTCGAATCTGGAGCCCAAACCAAAAATCAAACAGGAAATTGGTATTGCTCAATCGATAGAACACAATGTGATGTACATTTGATGAAAGTTTGGTTCAGAAATATGCATTTTTAAGAAAGTTATCGCGCAAGGTCCAACAATGTGTAGATTTTCGACTTAGTCTTTTTACGCGATTTTGGTCAAAATCGGCTATTTGTACCTGTTTAAGCTCGAATCTGGAGCCCAAACCAAGAATCGGACAGGAAATTGGTATTGCTCAATCGATAGAACACAATGTGATGTACATTTGAGGAAAGTTTGGTTTAGAAATATGCATATTTAAGAAAGTTATATTTAAGAAAGCATTGCTCAATCGATAGAACACAATGTGATGTACATTTGATGAAAGTTTGGTTCAGAAATATGCATATTTAAGAAAGTTATCGCGCCAGGTCCAACAATGTGTAGATTTTCGACTTAGTCTTTTTACGCGATTTTGGTCAAAATCGACTATTTGTACCTGTTTAAGCTCGAATCTGGAGCCCAAACCAAAAATCAGACAGGAAATTGGTATTGCTCAATCGATAGAACACAATGTGATGTACATTTGATGAAAGTTTGGTTCAGAAATATGCATTTTTAAGAAAGTTATCGCGCAAGGTCCAACAATGTGTAGATTTTCGACTTAGTCTTTTTACGCGATTTTGGTCAAAATCGGCTATTTGTACCTGTTTAAGCTCGAATCTGGAGCCCAAACCAAGAATCGGACAGGAAATTGGTATTGCTCAATCGATAGAACACAATGTGATGTACATTTGAGGAAAGTTTGGTTTAGAAATATGCATATTTAAGAAAGTTATCGCGCCAAGTGCAACAATGTGTAGATTTTTGACTTAGTCTTTTTACGCGATTTTGGTCAAAATCGGCTATTTGTACCTGGTTAAGCTCGAATCTGGAGCCCAAACCAAGAATTGGACAGGAAATTGGCATTGCTCAATCGATAGAACACAATGTGATGTACATTTGATGAAAGTTTGGTTCAGAAATATGCATATTTAAGAAAGTTATCGCGCCAGGTCCAACAATGTGTAGATTTTCGACTTAGTCTTTTTACGCGATTTTGGTCAAAATCGACTATTTGTACCTGTTTAAGCTCGAATCTGGAGCCCAAACCAAAAATCAGACAGGAAATTGGTATTGCTCAATCGATAGAACACAATGTGATGTACATTTGATGAAAGTTTGGTTCAGAAATATGCATTTTTAAGAAAGTTATCGCGCCAGGTGCAAGAATGTGTAGATTTTTGACTTAGTCTTTTTACGCGATTTTGGTCAAAATCGGCTATTTGTACCTGTTTAAGCTCGAATCTGGAGCCCAAACCAAGAATCGGACAGGAAATTGGTATTGCTCAATCGATAGAACACAATGTGATGTACATTTGATGAAAGTTTGGTTCAGAAATATGCATATTTAAGAAAGTTATCGCGCCAGGTGCAACAATGTGTAGATTTTCGACTTAGTCTTTTTACGCGATTTTGGTCAAAATCGGCTATTTGTACCTGTTTAAGCTCGAATCTGGAGCCCAAACCAAGAATCGGACAGGAAATTGGTATTGCTCAATCGATAGAACACAATGTGATGTACATTTGATGAAAGTTTGGTTCAGAAATATGCATTTTTAAGAAAGTTATCGCGCCAGGTGCAAGAATGTGTAGATTTTCGACTTAGTCTTTTTACGCGATTTTGGTCAAAATCGGCTATTTGTACCTGTTTAAGCTCGAATCTGGAGCCCAAACCAAGAATCGGACAGGAAATTGGTATTGCTCAATCGATAGAACACAATGTGATGTACATTTGATGAAAGTTTGGTTCAGAAATATGCATATTTAAGAAAGTTATCGCGCCAGGTGCAACAATGTGTAGATTTTCGACTTAGTCTTTTTACGCGATTTTGGTCAAAATCGGCTATTTGTACCTGTTTAAGCTCGAATCTGGAGCCCAAACCAAGAATCGGACAGGAAATTGGTATTGCTCAATCGATAGAACACAATGTGATGTACATTTGAGGAAAGTTTGGTTTAGAAATATGCATATTTAAGAAAGTTATCGCGCCAAGTGCAACAATGTGTAGATTTTTGACTTAGTCTTTTTACGCGATTTTGGTCAAAATCGGCTATTTGTACCTGTTTAAGCTCGAATCTGGAGCCCAAACCAAGAATTGGACAGGAAATTGGCATTGCTCAATCGATAGAACACAATGTGATGTACATTTGATGAAAGTTTGGTTCAGAAATATGCATATTTAAGAAAGTTATCGCGCCAGGTGCAACAATGTGTAGATTTTCGACTTAGTCTTTTTACGCGATTTTGGTCAAAATCGGCTATTTGTACCTGTTTAAGCTCGAATCTGGAGCCCAAACCAAAAATCAGACAGGAAATTGGTATTGCTCAATCGATAGAACACAATGTGATGTACATTTGATGAAAGTTTGGTTCAGAAATATGCATTTTTAAGAAAGTTATCGCGCCAGGTGCACCAATGTGTAGATTTTCGACTTAGTCTTTTCACGCGATTTTGGTCAAAATCGGCTATTTGTACCTGTTTAAGCTCGAATCTGGAGCCCAAACCAAGAATCGGACAGGAAATTGGTATTGCTCAATCGATAGAACACAATGTGATGTACATTTGATGAAAGTTTGGTTTAGAAATATGCATATTTAAGAAAGTTATCGCGCCAAGTGCAACAATGTGTAGATTTTTGACTTAGTCTTTTTACGCGATTTTGGTCAAAATCGGCTATTTGTACCTGTTTAAGCTCGAATCTGGAGCCCAAACCAAGAATTGGACAGGAAATTGGCATTGCTCAATCGATAGAACACAATGTGATGTACATTTGATGAAAGTTTGGTTCAGAAATATGCATATTTAAGAAAGTTATCGCGCCAGGTGCAACAATGTGTAGATTTTCGACTTAGTCTTTTTACGCGATTTTGGTCAAAATCGGCTATTTGTACCTGTTTAAGCTCGAATCTGGAGCCCAAACCAAAAATCAGACAGGAAATTGGTATTGCTCAATCGATAGAACACAATGTGATGTACATTTGATGAAAGTTTGGTTCAGAAATATGCATTTTTAAGAAAGTTATCGCGCCAGGTGCACCAATGTGTAGATTTTCGACTTAGTCTTTTTACGCGATTTTGGTCAAAATCGGCTATTTGTACCTGTTTAAGCTCGAATCTGGAGCCCAAACCAAAAATCAGACAGGAAATTGGTATTGCTCAATCGATAGAACACAATGTGATGTACATTTGATGAAAGTTTGGTTCAGAAATATGCATTTTTAAGAAAGTTATCGCGCCAGGTGCAACAATGTGTAGATTTTCGACTTAGTCTTTTTACGCGATTTTGGTCAAAATCGGCTATTTGTACCTGTTTAAGCTCGAATCTGGAGCCCAAACTATAAATCAGACAGGAAATTGGTATTGCTCAATCGATAGAACACAATGTGATGTACATTTGATGAAAGTTTGGTTCAGAAATATGCATATTTAAGAAAGTTATCGCGCCAGGTGCACCAATGTGTAGATTTTCGACTTAGTCTTTTTACGCGATTTTGGTCAAAATCGGCTATTTGTACCTGTTTAAGCTCGAATCTGGAGCCCAAACCAAGAATTGGACAGGAAATTGGCATTGCTCAATCGATAGAACACAATGTGATGTACATTTGATGAAAGTTTGGTTCAGAAGTATGCATTTTTAAGAAAGTTATCGCGCCAGGTGCAAGAATGTGTAGATTTTCGACTTAGTCTTTTTACGCGATTTTGGTCAAAATCGGCTATTTGTACCTGTTTAAGCTCGAATCTGGAGCCCAAACCAAGAATCGGACAGGAAATTGGTATTGCTCAATCGATAGAACACAATGTGATGTACATTTGATGAAAGTTTGGTTCAGAAATATGCATTTTTAAGAATGTTATCGCGCAAGGTGCAACAATGTGTAGATTTTCGACTTAGTCTTTTTTCGTGATTTTGGTCAAAATCGGCTATTTGTACCTGTTTAAGCTCGAATCTGGAGCCCAAACCAAAAATCAAACAGGAAATTGGTATTGCTCAATCGATAGAACACAATGTGATGTACATTTGATGAAAGTTTGGTTCAGAAATATGCATTTTTAAGAAAGTTATCGCGCAAGGTCCAACAATGTGTAGATTTTCGACTTAGTCTTTTTACGCGATTTTGGTCAAAATCGACTATTTGTACCTGTTTAAGCTCGAATCTGGAGCCCAAACCAAAAATCAGACAGGAAATTGGTATTGCTCAATCGATAGAACACAATGTGATGTACATTTGATGAAAGTTTGGTTCAGAAATATGCATTTTTAAGAAAGTTATCGCGCCAGGTGCAAGAATGTGTAGATTTTTGACTTAGTCTTTTTACGCGATTTTGGTCAAAATCGGCTATTTGTACCTGTTTAAGCTCGAATCTGGAGCCCAAACCAAGAATCGGACAGGAAATTGGTATTGCTCAATCGATAGAACACAATGTGATGTACATTTGATGAAAGTTTGGTTCAGAAATATGCATATTTAAGAAAGTTATCGCGCCAGGTGCAACAATGTGTAGATTTTCGACTTAGTCTTTTTACGCGATTTTGGTCAAAATCGGCTATTTGTACCTGTTTAAGCTCGAATCTGGAGCCCAAACCAAGAATCGGACAGGAAATTGGTATTGCTCAATCGATAGAACACAATGTGATGTACATTTGATGAAAGTTTGGTTCAGAAATATGCATTTTTAAGAAAGTTATCGCGCCAGGTGCAAGAATGTGTAGATTTTCGACTTAGTCTTTTTACGCGATTTTGGTCAAAATCGGCTATTTGTACCTGTTTAAGCTCGAATCTGGAGCCCAAACCAAGAATCGGACAGGAAATTGGTATTGCTCAATCGATAGAACACAATGTGATGTACATTTGATGAAAGTTTGGTTCAGAAATATGCATATTTAAGAAAGTTATCGCGCCAGGTGCAACAATGTGTAGATTTTCGACTTAGTCTTTTTACGCGATTTTGGTCAAAATCGGCTATTTGTACCTGTTTAAGCTCGAATCTGGAGCCCAAACCAAGAATCGGACAGGAAATTGGTATTGCTCAATCGATAGAACACAATGTGATGTACATTTGAGGAAAGTTTGGTTTAGAAATATGCATATTTAAGAAAGTTATCGCGCCAAGTGCAACAATGTGTAGATTTTTGACTTAGTCTTTTTACGCGATTTTGGTCAAAATCGGCTATTTGTACCTGTTTAAGCTCGAATCTGGAGCCCAAACCAAGAATTGGACAGGAAATTGGCATTGCTCAATCGATAGAACACAATGTGATGTACATTTGATGAAAGTTTGGTTCAGAAATATGCATATTTAAGAAAGTTATCGCGCCAGGTGCAACAATGTGTAGATTTTCGACTTAGTCTTTTTACGCGATTTTGGTCAAAATCGGCTATTTGTACCTGTTTAAGCTCGAATCTGGAGCCCAAACCAAAAATCAGACAGGAAATTGGTATTGCTCAATCGATAGAACACAATGTGATGTACATTTGATGAAAGTTTGGTTCAGAAATATGCATTTTTAAGAAAGTTATCGCGCCAGGTGCACCAATGTGTAGATTTTCGACTTAGTCTTTTTACGCGATTTTGGTCAAAATCGGCTATTTGTACCTGTTTAAGCTCGAATCTGGAGCCCAAACCAAGAATCGGACAGGAAATTGGTATTGCTCAATCGATAGAACACAATGTGATGTACATTTGATGAAAGTTTGGTTTAGAAATATGCATATTTAAGAAAGTTATCGCGCCAAGTGCAACAATGTGTAGATTTTTGACTTAGTCTTTTTACGCGATTTTGGTCAAAATCGGCTATTTGTACCTGTTTAAGCTCGAATCTGGAGCCCAAACCAAGAATTGGACAGGAAATTGGCATTGCTCAATCGATAGAACACAATGTGATGTACATTTGATGAAAGTTTGGTTCAGAAATATGCATATTTAAGAAAGTTATCGCGCCAGGTGCAACAATGTGTAGATTTTCGACTTAGTCTTTTTACGCGATTTTGGTCAAAATCGGCTATTTGTACCTGTTTAAGCTCGAATCTGGAGCCCAAACCAAAAATCAGACAGGAAATTGGTATTGCTCAATCGATAGAACACAATGTGATGTACATTTGATGAAAGTTTGGTTCAGAAATATGCATTTTTAAGAAAGTTATCGCGCCAGGTGCAAGAATGTGTAGATTTTTGACTTAGTCTTTTTACGCGATTTTGGTCAAAATCGGCTATTTGTACCTGTTTAAGCTCGAATCTGGAGCCCAAACCAAGAATCGGACAGGAAATTGGTATTGCTCAATCGATAGAACACAATGTGATGTACATTTGATGAAAGTTTGGTTCAGAAATATGCATATTTAAGAAAGTTATCGCGCCAGGTGCAACAATGTGTAGATTTTCGACTTAGTCTTTTTACGCGATTTTGGTCAAAATCGGCTATTTGTACCTGTTTAAGCTCGAATCTGGAGCCCAAACCAAGAATCGGACAGGAAATTGGTATTGCTCAATCGATAGAACACAATGTGATGTACATTTGATGAAAGTTTGGTTCAGAAATATGCATTTTTAAGAAAGTTATCGCGCCAGGTGCAAGAATGTGTAGATTTTCGACTTAGTCTTTTTACGCGATTTTGGTCAAAATCGGCTATTTGTACCTGTTTAAGCTCGAATCTGGAGCCCAAACCAAGAATCGGACAGGAAATTGGTATTGCTCAATCGATAGAACACAATGTGATGTACATTTGATGAAAGTTTGGTTCAGAAATATGCATATTTAAGAAAGTTATCGCGCCAGGTGCAACAATGTGTAGATTTTCGACTTAGTCTTTTTACGCGATTTTGGTCAAAATCGGCTATTTGTACCTGTTTAAGCTCGAATCTGGAGCCCAAACCAAGAATCGGACAGGAAATTGGTATTGCTCAATCGATAGAACACAATGTGATGTACATTTGAGGAAAGTTTGGTTTAGAAATATGCATATTTAAGAAAGTTATCGCGCCAAGTGCAACAATGTGTAGATTTTTGACTTAGTCTTTTTACGCGATTTTGGTCAAAATCGGCTATTTGTACCTGTTTAAGCTCGAATCTGGAGCCCAAACCAAGAATTGGACAGGAAATTGGCATTGCTCAATCGATAGAACACAATGTGATGTACATTTGATGAAAGTTTGGTTCAGAAATATGCATATTTAAGAAAGTTATCGCGCCAGGTGCAACAATGTGTAGATTTTCGACTTAGTCTTTTTACGCGATTTTGGTCAAAATCGGCTATTTGTACCTGTTTAAGCTCGAATCTGGAGCCCAAACCAAAAATCAGACAGGAAATTGGTATTGCTCAATCGATAGAACACAATGTGATGTACATTTGATGAAAGTTTGGTTCAGAAATATGCATTTTTAAGAAAGTTATCGCGCCAGGTGCACCAATGTGTAGATTTTCGACTTAGTCTTTTTACGCGATTTTGGTCAAAATCGGCTATTTGTACCTGTTTAAGCTCGAATCTGGAGCCCAAACCAAGAATCGGACAGGAAATTGGTATTGCTCAATCGATAGAACACAATGTGATGTACATTTGAGGAAAGTTTGGTTTAGAAATATGCATATTTAAGAAAGTTATCGCGCCAAGTGCAACAATGTGTAGATTTTTGACTTAGTCTTTTTACGCGATTTTGGTCAAAATCGGCTATTTGTACCTGTTTAAGCTCGAATCTGGAGCCCAAACCAAGAATTGGACAGGAAATTGGCATTGCTCAATCGATAGAACACAATGTGATGTACATTTGATGAAAGTTTGGTTCAGAAATATGCATATTTAAGAAAGTTATCGCGCCAGGTGCAACAATGTGTAGATTTTCGACTTAGTCTTTTTACGCGATTTTGGTCAAAATCGGCTATTTGTACCTGTTTAAGCTCGAATCTGGAGCCCAAACCAAAAATCAGACAGGAAATTGGTATTGCTCAATCGATAGAACACAATGTGATGTACATTTGATGAAAGTTTGGTTCAGAAATATGCATTTTTAAGAAAGTTATCGCGCCAGGTGCACCAATGTGTAGATTTTCGACTTAGTCTTTTTACGCGATTTTGGTCAAAATCGGCTATTTGTACCTGTTTAAGCTCGAATCTGGAGCCCAAACCAAGAATCGGACAGGAAATTGGTATTGCTCAATCGATAGAACACAATGTGATGTACATTTGATGAAAGTTTGGTTTAGAAATATGCATATTTAAGAAAGTTATCGCGCCAAGTGCAACAATGTGTAGATTTTTGACTTAGTCTTTTTACGCGATTTTGGTCAAAATCGGCTATTTGTACCTGTTTAAGCTCGAATCTGGAGCCCAAACCAAGAATTGGACAGGAAATTGGCATTGCTCAATCGATAGAACACAATGTGATGTACATTTGATGAAAGTTTGGTTCAGAAATATGCATATTTAAGAAAGTTATCGCGCCAGGTGCAACAATGTGTAGATTTTCGACTTAGTCTTTTTACGCGATTTTGGTCAAAATCGGCTATTTGTACCTGTTTAAGCTCGAATCTGGAGCCCAAACCAAAAATCAGACAGGAAATTGGTATTGCTCAATCGATAGAACACAATGTGATGTACATTTGATGAAAGTTTGGTTCAGAAATATGCATTTTTAAGAAAGTTATCGCGCCAGGTGCAAGAATGTGTAGATTTTTGACTTAGTCTTTTTACGCGATTTTGGTCAAAATCGGCTATTTGTACCTGTTTAAGCTCGAATCTGGAGCCCAAACCAAGAATCGGACAGGAAATTGGTATTGCTCAATCGATAGAACACAATGTGATGTACATTTGATGAAAGTTTGGTTCAGAAATATGCATATTTAAGAAAGTTATCGCGCCAGGTGCAACAATGTGTAGATTTTCGACTTAGTCTTTTTACGCGATTTTGGTCAAAATCGGCTATTTGTACCTGTTTAAGCTCGAATCTGGAGCCCAAACCAAGAATCGGACAGGAAATTGGTATTGCTCAATCGATAGAACACAATGTGATGTACATTTGATGAAAGTTTGGTTCAGAAATATGCATTTTTAAGAAAGTTATCGCGCCAGGTGCAAGAATGTGTAGATTTTCGACTTAGTCTTTTTACGCGATTTTGGTCAAAATCGGCTATTTGTACCTGTTTAAGCTCGAATCTGGAGCCCAAACCAAGAATCGGACAGGAAATTGGTATTGCTCAATCGATAGAACACAATGTGATGTACATTTGATGAAAGTTTGGTTCAGAAATATGCATATTTAAGAAAGTTATCGCGCCAGGTGCAACAATGTGTAGATTTTCGACTTAGTCTTTTTACGCGATTTTGGTCAAAATCGGCTATTTGTACCTGTTTAAGCTCGAATCTGGAGCCCAAACCAAGAATCGGACAGGAAATTGGTATTGCTCAATCGATAGAACACAATGTGATGTACATTTGAGGAAAGTTTGGTTTAGAAATATGCATATTTAAGAAAGTTATCGCGCCAAGTGCAACAATGTGTAGATTTTTGACTTAGTCTTTTTACGCGATTTTGGTCAAAATCGGCTATTTGTACCTGTTTAAGCTCGAATCTGGAGCCCAAACCAAGAATTGGACAGGAAATTGGCATTGCTCAATCGATAGAACACAATGTGATGTACATTTGATGAAAGTTTGGTTCAGAAATATGCATATTTAAGAAAGTTATCGCGCCAGGTGCAACAATGTGTAGATTTTCGACTTAGTCTTTTTACGCGATTTTGGTCAAAATCGGCTATTTGTACCTGTTTAAGCTCGAATCTGGAGCCCAAACCAAAAATCAGACAGGAAATTGGTATTGCTCAATCGATAGAACACAATGTGATGTACATTTGATGAAAGTTTGGTTCAGAAATATGCATTTTTAAGAAAGTTATCGCGCCAGGTGCACCAATGTGTAGATTTTCGACTTAGTCTTTTTACGCGATTTTGGTCAAAATCGGCTATTTGTACCTGTTTAAGCTCGAATCTGGAGCCCAAACCAAGAATCGGACAGGAAATTGGTATTGCTCAATCGATAGAACACAATGTGATGTACATTTGATGAAAGTTTGGTTTAGAAATATGCATATTTAAGAAAGTTATCGCGCCAAGTGCAACAATGTGTAGATTTTTGACTTAGTCTTTTTACGCGATTTTGGTCAAAATCGGCTATTTGTACCTGTTTAAGCTCGAATCTGGAGCCCAAACCAAGAATTGGACAGGAAATTGGCATTGCTCAATCGATAGAACACAATGTGATGTACATTTGATGAAAGTTTGGTTCAGAAATATGCATATTTAAGAAAGTTATCGCGCCAGGTGCAACAATGTGTAGATTTTCGACTTAGTCTTTTTACGCGATTTTGGTCAAAATCGGCTATTTGTACCTGTTTAAGCTCGAATCTGGAGCCCAAACCAAAAATCAGACAGGAAATTGGTATTGCTCAATCGATAGAACACAATGTGATGTACATTTGATGAAAGTTTGGTTCAGAAATATGCATTTTTAAGAAAGTTATCGCGCCAGGTGCACCAATGTGTAGATTTTCGACTTAGTCTTTTTACGCGATTTTGGTCAAAATCGGCTATTTGTACCTGTTTAAGCTCGAATCTGGAGCCCAAACCAAAAATCAGACAGGAAATTGGTATTGCTCAATCGATAGAACACAATGTGATGTACATTTGATGAAAGTTTGGTTCAGAAATATGCATTTTTAAGAAAGTTATCGCGCCAGGTGCAACAATGTGTAGATTTTCGACTTAGTCTTTTTACGCGATTTTGGTCAAAATCGGCTATTTGTACCTGTTTAAGCTCGAATCTGGAGCCCAAACTATAAATCAGACAGGAAATTGGTATTGCTCAATCGATAGAACACAATGTGATGTACATTTGATGAAAGTTTGGTTCAGAAATATGCATATTTAAGAAAGTTATCGCGCCAGGTGCACCAATGTGTAGATTTTCGACTTAGTCTTTTTACGCGATTTTGGTCAAAATCGGCTATTTGTACCTGTTTAAGCTCGAATCTGGAGCCCAAACCAAGAATTGGACAGGAAATTGGCATTGCTCAATCGATAGAACACAATGTGATGTACATTTGATGAAAGTTTGGTTCAGAAGTATGCATTTTTAAGAAAGTTATCGCGCCAGGTGCAAGAATGTGTAGATTTTCGACTTAGTCTTTTTACGCGATTTTGGTCAAAATCGGCTATTTGTACCTGTTTAAGCTCGAATCTGGAGCCCAAACCAAGAATCGGACAGGAAATTGGTATTGCTCAATCGATAGAACACAATGTGATGTACATTTGATGAAAGTTTGGTTCAGAAATATGCATTTTTAAGAATGTTATCGCGCAAGGTGCAACAATGTGTAGATTTTCGACTTAGTCTTTTTTCGTGATTTTGGTCAAAATCGGCTATTTGTACCTGTTTAAGCTCGAATCTGGAGCCCAAACCAAAAATCAAACAGGAAATTGGTATTGCTCAATCGATAGAACACAATGTGATGTACATTTGATGAAAGTTTGGTTCAGAAATATGCATTTTTAAGAAAGTTATCGCGCAAGGTCCAACAATGTGTAGATTTTCGACTTAGTCTTTTTACGCGATTTTGGTCAAAATCGACTATTTGTACCTGTTTAAGCTCGAATCTGGAGCCCAAACCAAAAATCAGACAGGAAATTGGTATTGCTCAATCGATAGAACACAATGTGATGTACATTTGATGAAAGTTTGGTTCAGAAATATGCATTTTTAAGAAAGTTATCGCGCCAGGTGCAAGAATGTGTAGATTTTTGACTTAGTCTTTTTACGCGATTTTGGTCAAAATCGGCTATTTGTACCTGTTTAAGCTCGAATCTGGAGCCCAAACCAAGAATCGGACAGGAAATTGGTATTGCTCAATCGATAGAACACAATGTGATGTACATTTGATGAAAGTTTGGTTCAGAAATATGCATATTTAAGAAAGTTATCGCGCCAGGTGCAACAATGTGTAGATTTTCGACTTAGTCTTTTTACGCGATTTTGGTCAAAATCGGCTATTTGTACCTGTTTAAGCTCGAATCTGGAGCCCAAACCAAGAATCGGACAGGAAATTGGTATTGCTCAATCGATAGAACACAATGTGATGTACATTTGATGAAAGTTTGGTTCAGAAATATGCATTTTTAAGAAAGTTATCGCGCCAGGTGCAACAATGTGTAGATTTTCGACTTAGTCTTTTTACGCGATTTTGGTCAAAATCGGCTATTTGTACCTGTTTAAGCTCGAATCTGGAGCCCAAACCAAGAATCGGACAGGAAATTGGTATTGCTCAATCGATAGAACACAATGTGATGTACATTTGATGAAAGTTTGGTTCAGAAATATGCATATTTAAGAAAGTTATCGCGCCAGGTGCAACAATGTGTAGATTTTCGACTTAGTCTTTTTACGCGATTTTGGTCAAAATCGGCTATTTGTACCTGTTTAAGCTCGAATCTGGAGCCCAAACCAAGAATCGGACAGGAAATTGGTATTGCTCAATCGATAGAACACAATGTGATGTACATTTGAGGAAAGTTTGGTTTAGAAATATGCATATTTAAGAAAGTTATCGCGCCAAGTGCAACAATGTGTAGATTTTTGACTTAGTCTTTTTACGCGATTTTGGTCAAAATCGGCTATTTGTACCTGTTTAAGCTCGAATCTGGAGCCCAAACCAAGAATTGGACAGGAAATTGGCATTGCTCAATCGATAGAACACAATGTGATGTACATTTGATGAAAGTTTGGTTCAGAAATATGCATATTTAAGAAAGTTATCGCGCCAGGTGCAACAATGTGTAGATTTTCGACTTAGTCTTTTTACGCGATTTTGGTCAAAATCGGCTATTTGTACCTGTTTAAGCTCGAATCTGGAGCCCAAACCAAAAATCAGACAGGAAATTGGTATTGCTCAATCGATAGAACACAATGTGATGTACATTTGATGAAAGTTTGGTTCAGAAATATGCATTTTTAAGAAAGTTATCGCGCCAGGTGCACCAATGTGTAGATTTTCGACTTAGTCTTTTTACGCGATTTTGGTCAAAATCGGCTATTTGTACCTGTTTAAGCTCGAATCTGGAGCCCAAACCAAGAATCGGACAGGAAATTGGTATTGCTCAATCGATAGAACACAATGTGATGTACATTTGATGAAAGTTTGGTTTAGAAATATGCATATTTAAGAAAGTTATCGCGCCAAGTGCAACAATGTGTAGATTTTTGACTTAGTCTTTTTACGCGATTTTGGTCAAAATCGGCTATTTGTACCTGTTTAAGCTCGAATCTGGAGCCCAAACCAAGAATTGGACAGGAAATTGGCATTGCTCAATCGATAGAACACAATGTGATGTACATTTGATGAAAGTTTGGTTCAGAAATATGCATATTTAAGAAAGTTATCGCGCCAGGTGCAACAATGTGTAGATTTTCGACTTAGTCTTTTTACGCGATTTTGGTCAAAATCGGCTATTTGTACCTGTTTAAGCTCGAATCTGGAGCCCAAACCAAAAATCAGACAGGAAATTGGTATTGCTCAATCGATAGAACACAATGTGATGTACATTTGATGAAAGTTTGGTTCAGAAATATGCATTTTTAAGAAAGTTATCGCGCCAGGTGCACCAATGTGTAGATTTTCGACTTAGTCTTTTTACGCGATTTTGGTCAAAATCGGCTATTTGTACCTGTTTAAGCTCGAATCTGGAGCCCAAACCAAAAATCAGACAGGAAATTGGTATTGCTCAATCGATAGAACACAATGTGATGTACATTTGATGAAAGTTTGGTTCAGAAATATGCATTTTTAAGAAAGTTATCGCGCCAGGTGCAACAATGTGTAGATTTTCGACTTAGTCTTTTTACGCGATTTTGGTCAAAATCGACTATTTGTACCTGTTTAAGCTCGAATCTGGAGCCCAAACCAAGAATCGGACAGGAAATTGGTATTGCTCAATCGATAGAACACAATGTGATGTACATTTGAGGAAAGTTTGGTTCAGAAATATGCATATTTAAGAAAGTTATCGCGCCAGGTGCAACAATGTGTAGATTTTTGACTTAGTCTTTTTACGCGATTTTGGTCAAAATCGGCTATTTGTACCTGTTGAAGCTCGAATCTGGAGCCCAAACCAAAAATCAGACAGGAAATTGGTATTGCTCAATCGATAGAACACACTGTGATGTACATTTGATGAAAGTTTGGTTCAGAAATATGCATATTTAAGAAAGTTATCGCGCCAGGTGCACCAATGTGTAGATTTTCGACTTAGTCTTTTTACGCGATTTTGGTCAAAATCGGCTATTTGTACCTGTTTAAGCTCGAATCTGGAGCCCAAACCAAGAATTGGACAGGAAATTGGCATTGCTCAATCGATAGAACACAATGTGATGTACATTTGATGAAAGTTTGGTTCAGAAATATGCATTTTTAAGAAAGTTATCGCGCCAGGTGCAACAATGTGTAGATTTTCGACTTAGTCTTTTTACGCAATTTTGGTCAAAATCGGCTATTTGTACCTGTTTAAGCTCGAATCTGGAGCCCAAACCAAAAATCAGACAGGAAATTGGTATTGCTCAATCGATAGAACACAATGTGATGTACATTTGATGAAAGTTTGGTTCAGAAATATGCATTTTTAAGAAAGTTATCGCGCCAGGTGCAAGAATGTGTAGATTTTCGACTTAGTCTTTTTACGCGATTTTGGTCAAAATCGGCTATTTGTACCTGTTAAAGCTCGAATCTGGAGCCCAAACCAAGAATTGGACAGGAAATTGGCATTGCTCAATCGATAGAACACAATGTGATGTACATTTGATGAAAGTTTGGTTCAGAAATATGCATTTTTAAGAAAGTTATCGCGCCAGGTGCAACAATGTGTAGATTTTCGACTTAGTCTTTTTACGCGATTTTGGTCAAAATCGGCTATTTGTACCTGTTTAAGCTCGAATCTGGAGCCCAAACCAAGAATTGGACAGGAAATTGGTATTGCTCAATCGATAGAACACAATGTGATGTACATTTGAGGAAAGTTTGGTTTAGAAATATGCATATTTAAGAAAGTTATCGCGCCAGGTGCAACAATGTGTAGATTTTCGACTTAGTCTTTTTACGCGATTTTGGTCAAAATCGGCTATTTGTACCTGTTTAAGCTCGAATCTGGAGCCCAAACCAAGAATCGGACAGGAAATTGGTATTGCTCAATCGATAGAACACAATGTGATGTACATTTGAGGAAAGTTTGGTTCAGAAATATGCATATTTAAGAAAGTTATCGCGCCAGGTGCAACAATGTGTAGATTTTTGACTTAGTCTTTTTACGCGATTTTGGTCAAAATCGGCTATTTGTACCTGTTTAAGCTCGAATCTGGAGCCCAAACCAAGAATTGGACAGGAAATTGGCATTGCTCAATCGATAGAACACAATGTGATGTACATTTGAGGAAAGTTTGGTTCAGAAATATGCATATTTAAGAAAGTTATCGCGCCAGGTGCAACAATGTGTAGATTTTTGACTTAGTCTTTTTACGCGATTTTGGTCAAAATCGGCTATTTGTACCTGTTTAAGCTCGAATCCGGAGCCCAAACCAAGAATTGGACAGGAAATTGGCATTGCTCAATCGATAGAACACAATGTGATGTACATTTGATGAAAGTTTGGTTCAGAAATATGCATTTTTAAGAAAGTTATCGCGCCAGGTGCAACAATGTGTAGATTTTCGACTTAGTCTTTTTACGCGATTTTGGTCAAAATCGGCTATTTGTACCTGTTTAAGCTCGAATCTGGAGCCCAAACCAAGAATCGGACAGGAAATTGGTATTGCTCAATCGATAGAACACAATGTGATGTACATTTGAGGAAAGTTTGGTTTAGAAATATGCATATTTAAGAAAGTTATCGCGCCAGGTGCAACAATGTGTAGATTTTCGACTTAGTCTTTTTACGCGATTTTGGTCAAAATCGGCTATTTGTACCTGTTTAAGCTCGAATCTGGAGCCCAAACCAAGAATCGGACAGGAAATTGGTATTGCTCAATCGATAGAACACAATGTGATGTACATTTGAGGAAAGTTTGGTTCAGAAATATGCATATTTAAGAAAGTTAACGCGCCAGGTGCAACAATGTGTAGATTTTTGACTTAGTCTTTTTACGCGATTTTGGTCAAAATCGGCTATTTGTACCTGTTTAAGCTCGAATTTGGAGCCCAAACCAAGAATTGGACAGGAAATTGGCATTGCTCAATCGATAGAACACAATGTGATGTACATTTGATGAAAGTTTGGTTCAGAAATATGCATTTTTAAGAAAGTTATCGCGCCAGGTGCAAGAATGTGTAGATTTTCGACTTAGTCTTTTTACGCGATTTTGGTCAAAATCGGCTATTTGTACCTGTTTAAGCTCGAATCTGGAGCCCAAACCAAGAATCGGACAGGAAATTGGTATTGCTCAATCGATAGAACACAATGTGATGTACATTTGAGGAAAGTTTGGTTCAGAAATATGCATATATAAGAAAGTTATCGCGCCAGGTGCAACAATGTGTAGATTTTCGACTTAGTCTTTTTACGCGATTTTGGTCAAAATCGGCTATTTGTACCTGTTTAAGCTCGAATCTGGAGCCCAAACCAAGAATTGGACAGGAAATTGGTATTGCTCAATCGATAGAACACAATGTGATGTACATTTGAGGAAAGTTTGGTTCAGAAATATGCATATTTAAGAAAGTTAACGCGCCAGGTGCAACAATGTGTAGATTTTTGACTTAGTCTTTTTACGCGATTTTGGTCAAAATCGGCTATTTGTACCTGTTTAAGCTCGAATTTGGAGCCCAAACCAAGAATTGGACAGGAAATTGGCATTGCTCAATCGATAGAACACAATGTGATGTACATTTGATGAAAGTTTGGTTCAGAAATATGCATTTTTAAGAAAGTTATCGCGCCAGGTGCAAGAATGTGTAGATTTTCGACTTAGTCTTTTTACGCGATTTTGGTCAAAATCGGCTATTTGTACCTGTTTAAGCTCGAATCTGGAGCCCAAACCAAGAATCGGACAGGAAATTGGTATTGCTCAATCGATAGAACACAATGTGATGTACATTTGATGAAAGTTTGGTTCAGAAATATGCATATTTAAGAAAGTTATCGCGCCAGGTCCAACAATGTGTAGATTTTCGACTTAGTCTTTTTACGCGATTTTGGTCAAAATCGGCTATTTGTACCTGTTTAAGCTCGAATCTGGAGCCCAAACCAAAAATCAGACAGGAAATTGGTATTGCTCAATCGATAGAACACAATGTGATGTACATTTGATGAAAGGTTGGTTCAGAAATATGCATTTTTAAGAAAGTTATCGCGCCAGGTGCAACAATGTGTAGATTTTCGACTTAGTCTTTTTACGCGATTTTGGTCAAAATCGGCTATTTGTACCTGTTTAAGCTCGAATCTGGAGCCCAAACCAAAAATCAGACAGGAAATTGGTATTGCTCAATCGATAGAACACAATGTGATGTACATTTGATGAAAGTTTGGTTCAGAAATATGCATTTTTAAGAAAGTTATCGCGCCAGGTGCAACAATGTGTAGATTTTCGACTTAGTCTTTTTACGCGATTTTGGTCAAAATCGGCTATTTGTACCTGTTTAAGCTCGAATCTGGAGCCCAAACCAAGAATTGGACAGGAAATTGGCATTGCTCAATCGATAGAACACAATGTGATGTACATTTGATGAAAGTTTGGTTCAGAAATATGCATTTTTAAGAAAGTTATCGCGCCAGGTGCAACAATGTGAAGATTTTCGACTTAGTCTTTTTACGCGATTTTGGTCAAAATCGGCTATTTGTACCTGTTTAAGCTCGAATCTGGAGCCCAAACCAAGAATCGGACAGGAAATTGGTATTGCTCAATCGATAGAACACAATGTGATGTACATTTGAGGAAAGTTTGGTTTAGAAATATGCATATTTAAGAAAGTTATTGCGCCAGGTGCAACAATGTGTAGATTTTCGACGTAGTCTTTTTACGCGATTTTGGTCAAAATCGGCTATTTGTACCTGTTTAAGCTCAAATCTGGAGCCCAAACCAAAAATCAGACAGGAAATTGGTATTGCTCAATCGATAGAACACAATGTGATGTACATTTGATGAAAGTTTGGTTCAGAAATATGCATTTTTAAGAAAGTTATCGCGCCAGGTGCAACAATGTGTAGATTTTCGACTTAGTCTTTTTACGCGATTTTGGTCAAAATCGGCTATTTGTACCTGTTTAAGCTCGAATCTGGAGCCCAAACCAAGAATTGGACAGGAAATTGGCATTGCTCAATCGATAGAACACAATGTGATGTACATTTGATGAAAGTTTGGTTCAGAAATATGCATTTTTAAGAAAGTTATCGCGCCAGGTGCAACAATGTGTAGATTTTCGACTTAGTCTTTTTACGCGATTTTGGTCAAAATCGGCTATTTGTACCTGTTTAAGCTCGAATCTGGAGCCCAAACCAAGAATCGGACAGGAAATTGGCATTGCTCAATCGATAGAACACAATGTGATGTACATTTGATGAAAGTTTGGTTCAGAAATATGCATATTTAAGAAAGTTATCGCGCCAGGTGCAACAATGTGTAGATTTTCGACTTAGTCTTTTTACGCGATTTTGGTCAAAATCGGCTATTTGTACCTGTTTAAGCTCGAATCTGGAGCCCAAACCAAGAATTGGACAGGAAATTGGTATTGCTCAATCGATAGAACACAATGTGATGTACATTTGATGAAAGTTTGGTTCAGAAATATGCATTTTTAAGAAAGTTATCGCGCCAGGTGCAACAATGTGTAGATTTTCGACTTAGTCTTTTTACGCGATTTTGGTCAAAATCGGCTATTTGTACCTGTTTAAGCTCGAATCTGGAGCCCAAACCAAGAATTGGACAGGAAATTGGCATTGCTCAATCGATAGAACACAATGTGATGTACATTTGATGAAAGTTTGGTTCAGAAATATGCATATTTAAGAAAGTTATCGCGCCAGGTGCAACAATGTGAAGATTTTCGACTTAGTCTTTTTACGCGATTTTGGTCAAAATCGGCTATTTGTACCTGTTTAAGCTCGAATCTGGAGCCCAAACCAAGAATCGGACAGGAAATTGGTATTGCTCAATCGATAGAACACAATGTGATGTACATTTGAGGAAAGTTTGGTTTAGAAATATGCATATTTAAGAAAGTTATTGCGCCAGGTGCAACAATGTGTAGATTTTCGACGTAGTCTTTTTACGCGATTTTGGTCAAAATCGGCTATTTGTACCTGTTTAAGCTCGAATCTGGAGCCCAAACCAAAAATCAGACAGGAAATTGGTATTGCTCAATCGATAGAACACAATGTGATGTACATTTGATGAAAGTTTGGTTCAGAAATATGCATTTTTAAGAAAGTTATCGCGCCAGGTGCAACAATGTGTAGATTTTCGACTTAGTCTTTTTACGCGATTTTGGTCAAAATCGGCTATTTGTACCTGTTTAAGCTCGAATCTGGAGCCCAAACCAAGAATTGGACAGGAAATTGGCATTGCTCAATCGATAGAACACAATGTGATGTACATTTGATGAAAGTTTGGTTCAGAAATATGCATTTTTAAGAAAGTTATCGCGCCAGGTGCAACAATGTGTAGATTTTCGACTTAGTCTTTTTACGCGATTTTGGTCAAAATCGGCTATTTGTACCTGTTTAAGCTCGAATCTGGAGCCCAAACCAAGAATCGGACAGGAAATTGGTATTGCTCAATCGATAGAACACAATGTGATGTACATTTGAGGAAAGTTTGGTTTAGAAATATGCATATTTAAGAAAGTTATCGCGCCAGGTGCAACAATGTGTAGATTTTTGACTTAGTCTTTTTACGCGATTTTGGTCAAAATCGGCTATTTGTACCTGTTGAAGCTCGAATTTGGAGCCCAAACCAAGAATTGGACAGGAAATTGGCATTGCTCAATCGATAGAACACAATGTGATGTACATTTGATGAAAGGTTGGTTCAGAAATATGCATTTTTAAGAAAGTTATCGCGCCAGGTGCACCAATGTGTAGATTTTCGACTTAGTCTTTTTACGCGATTTTGGTCAAAATCGGCTATTTGTACCTGTTTAAGCTCGAATCTGGAGCCCAAACCAAAAATCAGACAGGAAATTGGTATTGCTCAATCGATAGAACACAATGTGATGTACATTTGATGAAAGTTTGGTTCAGAAATATGCATTTTTAAGAAAGTTATCGCGCCAGGTGCAACAATGTGTAGATTTTCGACTTAGTCTTTTTACGCGATTTTGGTCAAAATCGGCTATTTGTACCTGTTTAAGCTCGAATCTGGAGCCCAAACCAAGAATTGGACAGGAAATTGGCATTGCTCAATCGATAGAACACAATGTGATGTACATTTGATGAAAGTTTGGCTCAGAAATATGCATATTTAAGAAAGTTATCGCGCCAGGTGCAAGAATGTGTAGATTTTCGACTTAGTCTTTTTACGCGATTTTGGTCAAAATCGGCTATTTGTACCTGTTTAAGCTCGAATCTGGAGCCCAAACCAAGAATCGGACAGGAAATTGGTATTGCTCAATCGATAGAACACAATGTGATGTACATTTGAGGAAAGTTTGGTTCAGAAATATGCATATTTAAGAAAGTTAACGCGCCAGGTGCAACAATGTGTAGATTTTTGACTTAGTCTTTTTACGCGATTTTGGTCAAAATCGGCTATTTGTACCTGTTTAAGCTCGAATTTGGAGCCCAAACCAAGAATTGGACAGGAAATTGGCATTGCTCAATCGATAGAACACAATGTGATGTACATTTGATGAAAGTTTGGTTCAGAAATATGCATTTTTAAGAAAGTTATCGCGCCAGGTGCAAGAATGTGTAGATTTTCGACTTAGTCTTTTTACGCGATTTTGGTCAAAATCGGCTATTTGTACCTGTTTAAGCTCGAATCTGGAGCCCAAACCAAGAATCGGACAGGAAATTGGTATTGCTCAATCGATAGAACACAATGTGATGTACATTTGAGGAAAGTTTGGTTCAGAAATATGCATATATAAGAAAGTTATCGCGCCAGGTGCAACAATGTGTAGATTTTCGACTTAGTCTTTTTACGCGATTTTGGTCAAAATCGGCTATTTGTACCTGTTTAAGCTCGAATCTGGAGCCCAAACCAAGAATCGGACAGGAAATTGGTATTGCTCAATCGATAGAACACAATGTGATGTACATTTGAGGAAAGTTTGGTTCAGAAATATGCATATTTAAGAAAGTTATCGCGCCAGGTGCAACAATGTGTAGATTTTCGACTTAGTCTTTTTACGCGATTTTGGTCAAAATCGGCTATTTGTACCTGTTTAAGCTCGAATTTGGAGCCCAAACCAAGAATTGGACAGGAAATTGGCATTGCTCAATCGATAGAACACAATGTGATGTACATTTGATGAAAGTTTGGTTCAGAAATATGCATATTTAAGAAAGTTATCGCGCCAGGTGCAAGAATGTGTAGATTTTCGACTTAGTCTTTTTACGCGATTTTGGTCAAAATCGGCTATTTGTACCTGTTTAAGCTCGAATCTGGAGCCCAAACCAAGAATCGGACAGGAAATTGGTATTGCTCAATCGATAGAACACAATGTGATGTACATTTGATGAAAGTTTGGTTCAGAAATATGCATATTTAAGAAAGTTATCGCGCCAGGTCCAACAATGTGTAGATTTTCGACTTAGTCTTTTTACGCGATTTTGGTCAAAATCGGCTATTTGTACCTGTTTAAGCTCGAATCTGGAGCCCAAACCAAAAATCAGACAGGAAATTGGTATTGCTCAATCGATAGAACACAATGTGATGTACATTTGATGAAAGGTTGGTTCAGAAATATGCATTTTTAAGAAAGTTATCGCGCCAGGTGCAACAATGTGTAGATTTTCGACTTAGTCTTTTTACGCGATTTTGGTCAAAATCGGCTATTTGTACCTGTTTAAGCTCGAATCTGGAGCCCAAACCAAAAATCAGACAGGAAATTGGTATTGCTCAATCGATAGAACACAATGTGATGTACATTTGATGAAAGTTTGGTTCAGAAATATGCATTTTTAAGAAAGTTATCGCGCCAGGTGCAACAATGTGTAGATTTTCGACTTAGTCTTTTTACGCGATTTTGGTCAAAATCGGCTATTTGTACCTGTTTAAGCTCGAATCTGGAGCCCAAACCAAGAATTGGACAGGAAATTGGCATTGCTCAATCGATAGAACACAATGTGATGTACATTTGATGAAAGTTTGGTTCAGAAATATGCATTTTTAAGAAAGTTATCGCGCCAGGTGCAACAATGTGAAGATTTTCGACTTAGTCTTTTTACGCGATTTTGGTCAAAATCGGCTATTTGTACCTGTTTAAGCTCGAATCTGGAGCCCAAACCAAGAATCGGACAGGAAATTGGTATTGCTCAATCGATAGAACACAATGTGATGTACATTTGAGGAAAGTTTGGTTTAGAAATATGCATATTTAAGAAAGTTATTGCGCCAGGTGCAACAATGTGTAGATTTTCGACGTAGTCTTTTTACGCGATTTTGGTCAAAATCGGCTATTTGTACCTGTTTAAGCTCGAATCTGGAGCCCAAACCAAAAATCAGACAGGAAATTGGTATTGCTCAATCGATAGAACACAATGTGATGTACATTTGATGAAAGTTTGGTTCAGAAATATGCATTTTTAAGAAAGTTATCGCGCCAGGTGCAACAATGTGTAGATTTTCGACTTAGTCTTTTTACGCGATTTTGGTCAAAATCGGCTATTTGTACCTGTTTAAGCTCGAATCTGGAGCCCAAACCAAGAATTGGACAGGAAATTGGCATTGCTCAATCGATAGAACACAATGTGATGTACATTTGATGAAAGTTTGGTTCAGAAATATGCATTTTTAAGAAAGTTATCGCGCCAGGTGCAACAATGTGTAGATTTTCGACTTAGTCTTTTTACGCGATTTTGGTCAAAATCGGCTATTTGTACCTGTTTAAGCTCGAATCTGGAGCCCAAACCAAGAATCGGACAGGAAATTGGTATTGCTCAATCGATAGAACACAATGTGATGTACATTTGAGGAAAGTTTGGTTTAGAAATATGCATATTTAAGAAAGTTATCGCGCCAGGTGCAACAATGTGTAGATTTTTGACTTAGTCTTTTTACGCGATTTTGGTCAAAATCGGCTATTTGTACCTGTTGAAGCTCGAATTTGGAGCCCAAACCAAGAATTGGACAGGAAATTGGCATTGCTCAATCGATAGAACACAATGTGATGTACATTTGATGAAAGTTTGGTTCAGAAATATGCATATTTAAGAAAGTTATCGCGCCAGGTGCAACAATGTGTAGATTTTCGACTTAGTCTTTTTACGCGATTTTGGTCAAAATCGGCTATTTGTACCTGTTTAAGCTCGAATCTGGAGCCCAAACCAAGAATTGGACAGGAAATTGGTATTGCTCAATCGATAGAACACAATGTGATGTACATTTGATGAAAGTTTGGTTCAGAAATATGCATTTTTAAGAAAGTTATCGCGCCAGGTGCAACAATGTGTAGATTTTCGACTTAGTCTTTTTACGCGATTTTGGTCAAAATCGGCTATTTGTACCTGTTTAAGCTCGAATCTGGAGCCCAAACCAAGAATTGGACAGGAAATTGGCATTGCTCAATCGATAGAACACAATGTGATGTACATTTGATGAAAGTTTGGTTCAGAAATATGCATATTTAAGAAAGTTATCGCGCCAGGTGCAACAATGTGAAGATTTTCGACTTAGTCTTTTTACGCGATTTTGGTCAAAATCGGCTATTTGTACCTGTTTAAGCTCGAATCTGGAGCCCAAACCAAGAATCGGACAGGAAATTGGTATTGCTCAATCGATAGAACACAATGTGATGTACATTTGAGGAAAGTTTGGTTTAGAAATATGCATATTTAAGAAAGTTATTGCGCCAGGTGCAACAATGTGTAGATTTTCGACGTAGTCTTTTTACGCGATTTTGGTCAAAATCGGCTATTTGTACCTGTTTAAGCTCGAATCTGGAGCCCAAACCAAAAATCAGACAGGAAATTGGTATTGCTCAATCGATAGAACACAATGTGATGTACATTTGATGAAAATTTGGTTCAGAAATATGCATTTTTAAGAAAGTTATCGCGCCAGGTGCAACAATGTGTAGATTTTCGACTTAGTCTTTTTACGCGATTTTGGTCAAAATCGGCTATTTGTACCTGTTTAAGCTCGAATCTGGAGCCCAAACCAAGAATTGGACAGGAAATTGGCATTGCTCAATCGATAGAACACAATGTGATGTACATTTGATGAAAGTTTGGTTCAGAAATATGCATTTTTAAGAAAGTTATCGCGCCAGGTGCAACAATGTGTAGATTTTTGACTTAGTCTTTTTACGCGATTTTGGTCAAAATCGGCTATTTGTACCTGTTTAAGCTCGAATTTGGAGCCCAAACCAAGAATTGGACAGGAAATTGGCATTGCTCAATCGATAGAACACAATGTGATGTACATTTGATGAAAGTTTGGTTCAGAAATATGCATATTTAAGAAAGTTATCGCGCCAGGTGCAAGAATGTGTAGATTTTCGACTTAGTCTTTTTACGCGATTTTGGTCAAAATCGGCTATTTGTACCTGTTTAAGCTCGAATCTGGAGCCCAAACCAAGAATCGGACAGGAAATTGGTATTGCTCAATCGATAGAACACAATGTGATGTACATTTGAGGAAAGTTTGGTTTAGAAATATGCATATTTAAGAAAGTTATTGCGCCAGGTGCAACAATGTGTAGATTTTCGACGTAGTCTTTTTACGCGATTTTGGTCAAAATCGGCTATTTGTACCTGTTTAAGCTCGAATCTGGAGCCCAAACCAAAAATCAGACAGGAAATTGGTATTGCTCAATCGATAGAACACAATGTGATGTACATTTGATGAAAGTTTGGTTCAGAAATATGCATTTTTAAGAAAGTTATCGCGCCAGGTGCAACAATGTGTAGATTTTCGACTTAGTCTTTTTACGCGATTTTGGTCAAAATCGGCTATTTGTACCTGTTTAAGCTCGAATCTGGAGCCCAAACCAAGAATTGGACAGGAAATTGGCATTGCTCAATCGATAGAACACAATGTGATGTACATTTGATGAAAGTTTGGTTCAGAAATATGCATTTTTAAGAAAGTTATCGCGCCAGGTGCAACAATGTGTAGATTTTCGACTTAGTCTTTTTACGCGATTTTGGTCAAAATCGGCTATTTGTACCTGTTTAAGCTCGAATCTGGAGCCCAAACCAAGAATCGGACAGGAAATTGGTATTGCTCAATCGATAGAACACAATGTGATGTACATTTGAGGAAAGTTTGGTTTAGAAATATGCATATTTAAGAAAGTTATCGCGCCAGGTGCAACAATGTGTAGATTTTTGACTTAGTCTTTTTACGCGATTTTGGTCAAAATCGGCTATTTGTACCTGTTGAAGCTCGAATTTGGAGCCCAAACCAAGAATTGGACAGGAAATTGGCATTGCTCAATCGATAGAACACAATGTGATGTACATTTGATGAAAGTTTGGTTCAGAAATATGCATATTTAAGAAAGTTATCGCGCCAGGTGCAACAATGTGTAGATTTTCGACTTAGTCTTTTTACGCGATTTTGGTCAAAATCGGCTATTTGTACCTGTTTAAGCTCGAATCTGGAGCCCAAACCAAGAATCGGACAGGAAATTGGTATTGCTCAATCGATAGAACACAATGTGATGTACATTTGATGAAAGTTTGGTTCAGAAATATGCATTTTTAAGAAAGTTATCGCGCCAGGTGCACCAATGTGTAGATTTTCGACTTAGTCTTTTTACGCGATTTTGGTCAAAATCGGCTATTTGTACCTGTTTAAGCTCGAATCTGGAGCCCAAACCAAAAATCAGACAGGAAATTGGTATTGCTCAATCGATAGAACACAATGTGATGTACATTTGATGAAAGTTTGGCTCAGAAATATGCATATTTAAGAAAGTTATCGCGCCAGGTGCAACAATGTGTAGATTTTCGACTTAGTCTTTTTACGCGATTTTGGTCAAAATCGGCTATTTGTACCTGTTTAAGCTCGAATCTGGAGCCCAAACCAAGAATCGGACAGGAAATTGGTATTGCTCAATCGATAGAACACAATGTGATGTACATTTGATGAAAGTTTGGTTCAGAAATATGCATATTTAAGAAAGTTATCGCGCCAGGTGCAACAATGTGTAGATTTTCGACTTAGTCTTTTTACGCGATTTTGGTCAAAATCGGCTATTTGTACCTGTTTAAGCTCGAATCTGGAGCCCAAACCAAGAATCGGACAGGAAATTGGTATTGCTCAATCGATAGAACACAATGTGATGTACATTTGATGAAAGTTTGGTTCAGAAATATGCATTTTTAAGAAAGTTATCGCGCCAGGTGCACCAATGTGTAGATTTTCGACTTAGTCTTTTTACGCGATTTTGGTCAAAATCGGCTATTTGTACCTGTTTAAGCTCGAATCTGGAGCCCAAACCAAAAATCAGACAGGAAATTGGTATTGCTCAATCGATAGAACACAATGTGATGTACATTTGATGAAAGTTTGGTTCAGAAATATGCATATTTAAGAAAGTTATCGCGCCAGGTGCAACAATGTGTAGATTTTCGACTTAGTCTTTTTACGCGATTTTGGTCAAAATCGGCTATTTGTACCTGTTTAAGCTCGAATCTGGAGCCCAAACCAAGAATCGGACAGGAAATTGGTATTGCTCAATCGATAGAACACAATGTGATGTACATTTGATGAAAGTTTGGTTCAGAAATATGCATATTTAAGAAAGTTATCGCGCCAGGTGCAACAATGTGTAGATTTTCGACTTAGTCTTTTTACGCGATTTTGGTCAAAATCGGCTATTTGTACCTGTTTAAGCTCGAATCTGGAGCCCAAACCAAGAATTGGACAGGAAATTGGTATTGCTCAATCGATAGAACACAATGTGATGTACATTTGATGAAAGTTTGGCTCAGAAATATGCATATTTAAGAAAGTTATCGCGCCAGGTGCAAGAATGTGTAGATTTTCGACTTAGTCTTTTTACGCGATTTTGGTCAAAATCGGCTATTTGTACCTGTTTAAGCTCGAATCTGGAGCCCAAACCAAGAATCGGACAGGAAATTGGTATTGCTCAATCGATAGAACACAATGTGATGTACATTTGAGGAAAGTTTGGTTCAGAAATATGCATTTTTAAGAAAGTTATCGCGCCAGGTGCAAGAATGTGTAGATTTTCGACTTAGTCTTTTTACGCGATTTTGGTCAAAATCGGCTATTTGTACCTGTTTAAGCTCGAATCTGGAGCCCAAACCAAGAATCGGACAGGAAATTGGTATTGCTCAATCGATAGAACACAATGTGATGTACATTTGATGAAAGTTTGGTTCAGAAATATGCATATTTAAGAAAGTTATCGCGCCAGGTGCAACAATGTGTAGATTTTTGACTTAGTCTTTTTACGCGATTTTGGTCAAAATCGGCTATTTGTACCTGTTTAAGCTCGAATTTGGAGCCCAAACCAAGAATTGGACAGGAAATTGGCATTGCTCAATCGATAGAACACAATGTGATGTACATTTGATGAAAGTTTGGTTCAGAAATATGCATATTTAAGAAAGTTATCGCGCCAGGTGCAAGAATGTGTAGATTTTCGACTTAGTCTTTTTACGCGATTTTGGTCAAAATCGGCTATTTGTACCTGTTTAAGCTCGAATCTGGAGCCCAAACCAAGAATCGGACAGGAAATTGGTATTGCTCAATCGATAGAACACAATGTGATGTACATTTGAGGAAAGTTTGGTTTAGAAATATGCATATTTAAGAAAGTTATTGCGCCAGGTGCAACAATGTGTAGATTTTCGACGTAGTCTTTTTACGCGATTTTGGTCAAAATCGGCTATTTGTACCTGTTTAAGCTCGAATCTGGAGCCCAAACCAAAAATCAGACAGGAAATTGGTATTGCTCAATCGATAGAACACAATGTGATGTACATTTGATGAAAGTTTGGTTCAGAAATATGCATTTTTAAGAAAGTTATCGCGCCAGGTGCAACAATGTGTAGATTTTCGACTTAGTCTTTTTACGCGATTTTGGTCAAAATCGGCTATTTGTACCTGTTTAAGCTCGAATCTGGAGCCCAAACCAAGAATTGGACAGGAAATTGGCATTGCTCAATCGATAGAACACAATGTGATGTACATTTGATGAAAGTTTGGTTCAGAAATATGCATTTTTAAGAAAGTTATCGCGCCAGGTGCAACAATGTGTAGATTTTCGACTTAGTCTTTTTACGCGATTTTGGTCAAAATCGGCTATTTGTACCTGTTTAAGCTCGAATCTGGAGCCCAAACCAAGAATCGGACAGGAAATTGGTATTGCTCAATCGATAGAACACAATGTGATGTACATTTGAGGAAAGTTTGGTTTAGAAATATGCATATTTAAGAAAGTTATCGCGCCAGGTGCAACAATGTGTAGATTTTTGACTTAGTCTTTTTACGCGATTTTGGTCAAAATCGGCTATTTGTACCTGTTGAAGCTCGAATTTGGAGCCCAAACCAAGAATTGGACAGGAAATTGGCATTGCTCAATCGATAGAACACAATGTGATGTACATTTGATGAAAGTTTGGTTCAGAAATATGCATATTTAAGAAAGTTATCGCGCCAGGTGCAACAATGTGTAGATTTTCGACTTAGTCTTTTTACGCGATTTTGGTCAAAATCGGCTATTTGTACCTGTTTAAGCTCGAATCTGGAGCCCAAACCAAGAATCGGACAGGAAATTGGTATTGCTCAATCGATAGAACACAATGTGATGTACATTTGATGAAAGTTTGGTTCAGAAATATGCATTTTTAAGAAAGTTATCGCGCCAGGTGCACCAATGTGTAGATTTTCGACTTAGTCTTTTTACGCGATTTTGGTCAAAATCGGCTATTTGTACCTGTTTAAGCTCGAATCTGGAGCCCAAACCAAAAATCAGACAGGAAATTGGTATTGCTCAATCGATAGAACACAATGTGATGTACATTTGATGAAAGTTTGGTTCAGAAATATGCATTTTTAAGAAAGTTATCGCGCCAGGTGCAACAATGTGTAGATTTTCGACTTAGTCTTTTTACGCGATTTTGGTCAAAATCGGCTATTTGTACCTGTTTAAGCTCGAATCTGGAGCCCAAACCAAGAATTGGACAGGAAATTGGCATTGCTCAATCGATAGAACACAATGTGATGTACATTTGATGAAAGTTTGGCTCAGAAATATGCATATTTAAGAAAGTTATCGCGCCAGGTGCAAGAATGTGTAGATTTTCGACTTAGTCTTTTTACGCGATTTTGGTCAAAATCGGCTATTTGTACCTGTTTAAGCTCGAATCTGGAGCCCAAACCAAGAATCGGACAGGAAATTGGTATTGCTCAATCGATAGAACACAATGTGATGTACATTTGAGGAAAGTTTGGTTCAGAAATATGCATTTTTAAGAAAGTTATCGCGCCAGGTGCAAGAATGTGTAGATTTTCGACTTAGTCTTTTTACGCGATTTTGGTCAAAATCGGCTATTTGTACCTGTTTAAGCTCGAATCTGGAGCCCAAACCAAAAATCGGACAGGAAATTGGTATTGCTCAATCGATAGAACACAATGTGATGTACATTTGATGAAAGTTTGGTTCAGAAATATGCATATTTAAGAAAGTTATCGCGCCAGGTGCAACAATGTGTAGATTTTCGACTTAGTCTTTTTACGCGATTTTGGTCAAAATCGGCTATTTGTACCTGTTTAAGCTCGAATCTGGAGCCCAAACCAAGAATTGGACAGGAAATTGGCATTGCTCAATCGATAGAACACAATGTGATGTACATTTGATGAAAGTTTGGTTCAGAAATATGCATTTTTAAGAAAGTCATCGCGCCAGGTGCAAGAATGTGTAGATTTTCGACTTAGTCTTTTTACGCGATTTTGGTCAAAATCGGCTATTTGTACCTGTTTAAGCTCGAATTTGGAGCCCAAACCAAGAATTGGACAGGAAATTGGCATTGCTCAATCGATAGAACACAATGTGATGTACATTTGATGAAAGTTTGGTTCAGAAATATGCATTTTTAAGAAAGTTATCGCGCCAGGTGCAAGAATGTGTAGATTTTCGACTTAGTCTTTTTACGCGATTTTGGTCAAAATCGGCTATTTGTACCTGTTTAAGCTCGAATCTGGAGCCCAAACCAAGAATCGGACAGGAAATTGGTATTGCTCAATCGATAGAACACAATGTGATGTACATTTGATGAAAGTTTGGTTCAGAAATATGCATATTTAAGAAAGTTATCGCGCCAGGTGCAACAATGTGTAGATTTTTGACTTAGTCTTTTTACGCGATTTTGGTCAAAATCGGCTATTTGTACCTGTTTAAGCTCGAATCTGGAGCCCAAACCAAGAATTGGACAGGAAATTGGCATTGCTCAATCGATAGAACACAATGTGATGTACATTTGATGAAAGTTTGGTTCAGAAATATGCATTTTTAAGAAAGTTATCGCGCCAGGTGCAAGAATGTGTAGATTTTCGACTTAGTCTTTTTACGCGATTTTGGTCAAAATCGGCTATTTGTACCTGTTTAAGCTCGAATCCGAAGCCCAAACCAAGAATCGGACAGGAAATTGGTATTGCTCAATCGATAGAACACAATGTGATGTACATTTGATGAAAGTTTGGTTCAGAAATATGCATATTTAAGAAAGTTATCGCGCCAGGTGCAACAATGTGTAGATTTTCGACTTAGTCTTTTTACGCGATTTTGGTCAAAATCGGCTATTTGTACCTGTTTAAGCTCGAATCTGGAGCCCAAACCAAGAATTGGACAGGAAATTGGCATTGCTCAATCGATAGAACACAATGTGATGTACATTTGATGAAAGTTTGGTTCAGAAATATGCATTTTTAAGAAAGTTATCGCGCCAGGTGCAACAATGTGTAGATTTTCGACTTAGTCTTTTTACGCGATTTTGGTCAAAATCGGCTATTTGTACCTGTTTAAGCTCGAATTTGGAGCCCAAACCAAGAATTGGACAGGAAATTGGCATTGCTCAATCGATAGAACACAATGTGATGTACATTTGATGAAAGTTTGGTTCAGAAATATGCATTTTTAAGAAAGTTATCGCGCCAGGTGCAAGAATGTGTAGATTTTCGACTTAGTCTTTTTACGCGATTTTGGTCAAAATCGGCTATTTGTACCTGTTTAAGCTCGAATCTGGAGCCCAAACCAAGAATTGGACAGGAAATTGGCATTGCTCAATCGATAGAACACAATGTGATGTACATTTGATGAAAGTTTGGTTCAGAAATATGCATTTTTAAGAAAGTCATCGCGCCAGGTGCAAGAATGTGTAGATTTTCGACTTAGTCTTTTTACGCGATTTTGGTCAAAATCGGCTATTTGTACCTGTTTAAGCTCGAATTTGGAGCCCAAACCAAGAATTGGACAGGAAATTGGCATTGCTCAATCGATAGAACACAATGTGATGTACATTTGATGAAAGTTTGGTTCAGAAATATGCATTTTTAAGAAAGTTATCGCGCCAGGTGCAAGAATGTGTAGATTTTCGACTTAGTCTTTTTACGCGATTTTGGTCAAAATCGGCTATTTGTACCTGTTTAAGCTCGAATCTGGAGCCCAAACCAAGAATCGGACAGGAAATTGGTATTGCTCAATCGATAGAACACAATGTGATGTACATTTGATGAAAGTTTGGTTCAGAAATATGCATATTTAAGAAAGTTATCGCGCCAGGTGCAACAATGTGTAGATTTTTGACTTAGTCTTTTTACGCGATTTTGGTCAAAATCGGCTATTTGTACCTGTTTAAGCTCGAATCTGGAGCCCAAACCAAGAATTGGACAGGAAATTGGCATTGCTCAATCGATAGAACACAATGTGATGTACATTTGATGAAAGTTTGGTTCAGAAATATGCATTTTTAAGAAAGTTATCGCGCCAGGTGCAAGAATGTGTAGATTTTCGACTTAGTCTTTTTACGCGATTTTGGTCAAAATCGGCTATTTGTACCTGTTTAAGCTCGAATCCGAAGCCCAAACCAAGAATCGGACAGGAAATTGGTATTGCTCAATCGATAGAACACAATGTGATGTACATTTGATGAAAGTTTGGTTCAGAAATATGCATATTTAAGAAAGTTATCGCGCCAGGTGCAACAATGTGTAGATTTTCGACTTAGTCTTTTTACGCGATTTTGGTCAAAATCGGCTATTTGTACCTGTTTAAGCTCGAATCTGGAGCCCAAACCAAGAATTGGACAGGAAATTGGCATTGCTCAATCGATAGAACACAATGTGATGTACATTTGATGAAAGTTTGGTTCAGAAATATGCATTTTTAAGAAAGTTATCGCGCCAGGTGCAACAATGTGTAGATTTTCGACTTAGTCTTTTTACGCGATTTTGGTCAAAATCGGCTATTTGTACCTGTTTAAGCTCGAATTTGGAGCCCAAACCAAGAATTGGACAGGAAATTGGCATTGCTCAATCGATAGAACACAATGTGATGTACATTTGATGAAAGTTTGGTTCAGAAATATGCATTTTTAAGAAAGTTATCGCGCCAGGTGCAAGAATGTGTAGATTTTCGACTTAGTCTTTTTACGCGATTTTGGTCAAAATCGGCTATTTGTACCTGTTTAAGCTCGAATCTGGAGCCCAAACCAAGAATCGGACAGGAAATTGGTATTGCTCAATCGATAGAACACAATGTGATGTACATTTGATGAAAGTTTGGTTCAGAAATATGCATATTTAAGAAAGTTATCGCGCCAGGTGCAACAATGTGTAGATTTTTGACTTAGTCTTTTTACGCGATTTTGGTCAAAATCGGCTATTTGTACCTGTTTAAGCTCGAATCTGGAGCCCAAACCAAGAATTGGACAGGAAATTGGCATTGCTCAATCGATAGAACACAATGTGATGTACATTTGATGAAAGTTTGGTTCAGAAATATGCATTTTTAAGAAAGTTATCGCGCCAGGTGCAAGAATGTGTAGATTTTCGACTTAGTCTTTTTACGCGATTTTGGTCAAAATCGGCTATTTGTACCTGTTTAAGCTCGAATCCGAAGCCCAAACCAAGAATGGGACAGGAAATTGGTATTGCTCAATCGATAGAACACAATGTGATGTACATTTGATGAAAGTTTGGTTCAGAAATATGCATATTTAAGAAAGTTATCGCGCCAGGTGCAACAATGTGTAGATTTTCGACTTAGTCTTTTTACGCGATTTTGGTCAAAATCGGCTATTTGTACCTGTTTAAGCTCGAATCTGGAGCCCAAACCAAGAATTGGACAGGAAATTGGCATTGCTCAATCGATAGAACACAATGTGATGTACATTTGATGAAAGTTTGGTTCAGAAATATGCATTTTTAAGAAAGTTATCGCGCCAGGTGCAACAATGTGTAGATTTTCGACTTAGTCTTTTTACGCGATTTTGGTCAAAATCGGCTATTTGTACCTGTTTAAGCTCGAATTTGGAGCCCAAACCAAGAATTGGACAGGAAATTGGCATTGCTCAATCGATAGAACACAATGTGATGTACATTTGATGAAAGTTTGGTTCAGAAATATGCATTTTTAAGAAAGTTATCGCGCCAGGTGCAAGAATGTGTAGATTTTCGACTTAGTCTTTTTACGCGATTTTGGTCAAAATCGGCTATTTGTACCTGTTTAAGCTCGAATCTGGAGCCCAAACCAAGAATCGGACAGGAAATTGGTATTGCTCAATCGATAGAACACAATGTGATGTACATTTGATGAAAGTTTGGTTCAGAAATATGCATATTTAAGAAAGTTATCGCGCCAGGTGCAACAATGTGTAGATTTTTGACTTAGTCTTTTTACGCGATTTTGGTCAAAATCGGCTATTTGTACCTGTTTAAGCTCGAATCTGGAGCCCAAACCAAGAATTGGACAGGAAATTGGCATTGCTCAATCGATAGAACACAATGTGATGTACATTTGATGAAAGTTTGGTTCAGAAATATGCATTTTTAAGAAAGTTATCGCGCCAGGTGCAAGAATGTGTAGATTTTCGACTTAGTCTTTTTACGCGATTTTGGTCAAAATCGGCTATTTGTACCTGTTTAAGCTCGAATCTGGAGCCCAAACCAAGAATCGGACAGGAAATTGGTATTGCTCAATCGATAGAACACAATGTGATGTACATTTGATGAAAGTTTGGTTCAGAAATATGCATATTTAAGAAAGTTATCGCGCCAGGTGCAACAATGTGTAGATTTTCGACTTAGTCTTTTTACGCGATTTTGGTCAAAATCGGCTATTTGTACCTGTTTAAGCTCGAATCTGGAGCCCAAACCAAAAATCAGACAGGAAATTGGTATTGCTCAATCGATAGAACACAATGTGATGTACATTTGATGAAAGTTTGGTTCAGAAATATGCATTTTTAAGAAAGTTATCGCGCCAGGTGCAACAATGTGTAGATTTTCGACTTAGTCTTTTTACGCGATTTTGGTCAAAATCGGCTATTTGTACCTGTTTAAGCTCGAATCTGGAGCCCAAACCAAGAATTGGACAGGAAATTGGCATTGCTCAATCGATAGAACACAATGTGATGTACATTTGATGAAAGTTTGGTTCAGAAATATGCATATTTAAGAAAGTTATCGCGCCAGGTGCAACAATGTGTAGATTTTCGACTTAGTCTTTTTACGCGATTTTGGTCAAAATCGGCTATTTGTACCTGTTTAAGCTCGAATCTGGAGCCCAAACCAAGAATTGGACAGGAAATTGGCATTGCTCAATCGATAGAACACAATGTGATGTACATTTGATGAAAGTTTGGTTCAGAAATATGCATATTTAAGAAAGTTATCGCGCCAGGTGCAACAATGTGTAGATTTTCGACTTAGTCTTTTTACGCGATTTTGGTCAAAATCGGCTATTTGTACCTGTTTAAGCTCGAATCTGGAGCCCAAACCAAGAATCGGACAGGAAATTGGTATTGCTCAATCGATAGAACACAATGTGATGTACATTTGATGAAAGTTTGGTTCAGAAATATGCATTTTTAAGAAAGTTATCGCGCCAGGTGCAACAATGTGTAGATTTTCGACTTAGTCTTTTTACGCGATTTTGGTCAAAATCGGCTATTTGTACCTGTTTAAGCTCGAATCTGGAGCCCAAACCAAAAATCAGACAGGAAATTGGTATTGCTCAATCGATAGAACACAATGTGATGTACATTTGATGAAAGTTTGGTTCAGAAATATGCATTTTTAAGAAAGTTATCGCGCCAGGTGCAACAATGTGTAGATTTTCGACTTAGTCTTTTTACGCGATTTTGGTCAAAATCGGCTATTTGTACCTGTTTAAGCTCGAATCTGGAGCCCAAACCAAGAATTGGACAGGAAATTGGCATTGCTCAATCGATAGAACACAATGTGATGTACATTTGATGAAAGTTTGGCTCAGAAATATGCATATTTAAGAAAGTTATCGCGCCAGGTGCAAGAATGTGTAGATTTTCGACTTAGTCTTTTTACGCAATTTTGGTCAAAATCGGCTATTTGTACCTGTTTAAGCTCGAATCTGGAGCCCAAACCAAGAATCGGACAGGAAATTGGTATTGCTCAATCGATAGAACACAATGTGATGTACATTTGATGAAAGTTTGGTTCAGAAATATGCATTTTTAAGAAAGTTATCGCGCCAGGTGCAAGAATGTGTAGATTTTCGACTTAGTCTTTTTACGCGATTTTGGTCAAAATCGGCTATTTGTACCTGTTTAAGCTCGAATCTGGAGCCCAAACCAAAAATCGGACAGGAAATTGGTATTGCTCAATCGATAGAACACAATGTGATGTACATTTCATGAAAGTTTGGTTCAGAAATATGCATATTTAAGAAAGTTATCGCGCCAGGTGCAACAATGTGTAGATTTTTGACTTAGTCTTTTTACGCGATTTTAGTCAAAATCGGCTATTTGTACCTGTTTAAGCTCGAATCTGGAGCCCAAACCAAGAATTGGACAGGAAATTGGCATTGCTCAATCGATAGAACACAATGTGATGTACATTTGATGAAAGTTTGGTTCAGAAATATGCATTTTTAAGAAAGTTATCGCGCCAGGTGCAACAATGTGTAGATTTTCGACTTAGTCTTTTTACGCGATTTTGGTCAAAATCGGCTATTTGTACCTGTTTAAGCTCGAATCTGGAGCCCAAACCAAGAATTGGACAGGAAATTGGCATTGCTCAATCGATAGAACACAATGTGATGTACATTTGATGAAAGTTTGGTTCAGAAATATGCATTTTTAAGAAAGTTATCGCGCCAGGTGCAACAATGTGTAGATTTTCGACTTAGTCTTTTTACGCGATTTTGGTCAAAATCGGCTATTTGTACCTGTTTAAGCTCGAATCTGGAGCCCAAACCAAGAATTGGACAGGAAATTGGTATTGCTCAATCGATAGAACACAATGTGATGTACATTTGATGAAAGTTTGGTTCAGAAATATGCATATTTAAGAAAGTTATCGCGCCAGGTGCAACAATGTGTAGATTTTTGACTTAGTCTTTTTACGCGATTTTGGTCAAAATCGGCTATTTGTACCTGTTTAAGCTCGAATCTGGAGCCCAAACCAAGAATTGGACAGGAAATTGGCATTGCTCAATCGATAGAACACAATGTGATGTACATTTGATGAAAGTTTGGTTCAGAAATATGCATTTTTAAGAAAGTTATCGCGCCAGGTGCAAGAATGTGTAGATTTTCGACTTAGTCTTTTTACGCGATTTTGGTCAAAATCGGCTATTTGTACCTGTTTAAGCTCGAATCCGGAGCCCAAACCAAGAATCGGACAGGAAATTGGTATTGCTCAATCGATAGAACACAATGTGATGTACATTTGATGAAAGTTTGGTTCAGAAATATGCATATTTAAGAAAGTTATCGCGCCAGGTGCAACAATGTGTAGATTTTCGACTTAGTCTTTTTACGCGATTTTGGTCAAAATCGGCTATTTGTACCTGTTTAAGCTCGAATCTGGAGCCCAAACCAAAAATCAGACAGGAAATTGGTATTGCTCAATCGATAGAACACAATGTGATGTACATTTGATGAAAGTTTGGTTCAGAAATATGCATTTTTAAGAAAGTTATCGCGCCAGGTGCAACAATGTGTAGATTTTCGACTTAGTCTTTTTACGCGATTTTGGTCAAAATCGGCTATTTGTACCTGTTTAAGCTCGAATCTGGAGCCCAAACCAAGAATTGGACAGGAAATTGGCATTGCTCAATCGATAGAACACAATGTGATGTACATTTGATGAAAGTTTGGTTCAGAAATATGCATATTTAAGAAAGTTATCGCGCCAGGTGCAACAATGTGTAGATTTTCGACTTAGTCTTTTTACGCGATTTTGGTCAAAATCGGCTATTTGTACCTGTTTAAGCTCGAATCTGGAGCCCAAACCAAGAATCGGACAGGAAATTGGTATTGCTCAATCGATAGAACACAATGTGATGTACATTTGAGGAAAGTTTGGTTTAGAAATATGCATATTTAAGAAAGTTATCGCGCCAGGTGCAACAATGTGTAGATTTTTGACTTAGTCTTTTTACGCGATTTTGGTCAAAATCGGCTATTTGTACCTGTTGAAGCTCGAATTTGGAGCCCAAACCAAGAATTGGACAGGAAATTGGCATTGCTCAATCGATAGAACACAATGTGATGTACATTTGATGAAAGTTTGGTTCAGAAATATGCATTTTTAAGAAAGTTATCGCGCCAGGTGCAAGAATGTGTAGATTTTCGACTTAGTCTTTTTACGCGATTTTGGTCAAAATCGGCTATTTGTACCTGTTTAAGCTCGAATCTGGAGCCCAAACCAAAAATCGGACAGGAAATTGGTATTGCTCAATCGATAGAACACAATGTGATGTACATTTGATGAAAGTTTGGTTCAGAAATATGCATTTTTAAGAAAGTTATCGCACCAGGTGCACCAATGTGTAGATTTTCGACTTAGTCTTTTTACGCGATTTTGGTCAAAATCGGCTATTTGTACCTGTTTAAGCTCGAATTTGGAGCCCAAACCAAGAATCGGACAGGAAATTGGCATTGCTCAATCGATAGAACACAATGTGATGTACATGTGATGAAAGTTTGGTTCAGAAATATGCATTTTTAAGAAAGTTATCGCGCCAGGTGCAAGAATGTGTAGATTTTCGACTTAGTCTTTTTACGCGATTTTGGTCAAAATCGGCTATTTGTACCTGTTTAAGCTCGAATCTGGAGCCCAAACCAAGAATCGGACAGGAAATTGGTATTGCTCAATCGATAGAACACAATGTGATGTACATTTGATGAAAGTTTGGTTCAGAAATATGCATATTTAAGAATGTTATCGCGCCAGGTGCAACAATGTGTAGATTTTTGACTTAGTCTTTTTACGCGATTTTGGTCAAAATCGGCTATTTGTACCTGTTTAAGCTCGAATCTGGAGCCCAAACCAAGAATTGGACAGGAAATTGGCATTGCTCAATCGATAGAACACAATGTGATGTACATTTGATGAAAGTTTGGTTCAGAAATATGCATATTTAAGAAAGTTATCGCGCCAGGTGCAACAATGTGTAGATTTTCGACTTAGTCTTTTTACGCGATTTTGGTCAAAATCGGCTATTTGTACCTGTTTAAGCTCGAATCTGGAGCCCAAACCAAGAATCGGACAGGAAATTGGTATTGCTCAATCGATAGAACACAATGTGATGTACATTTGAGGAAAGTTTGGTTCAGAAATATGCATTTTTAAGAAAGTTATCGCGCCAGGTGCAAGAATGTGTAGATTTTCGACTTAGTCTTTTTACGCGATTTTGGTCAAAATCGGCTATTTGTACCTGGTTAAGCTCGAATCTGGAGCCCAAACCAAGAATCGGACAGGAAATTGGTATTGCTCAATCGATAGAACACAATGTGATGTACATTTGATGAAAGTTTGGTTTAGAAATATGCATATTTAAGAAAGTTATCGCGCCAGGTGCAACAATGTGTAGATTTTTGACTTAGTCTTTTTACGCGATTTTGGTCAAAATCGGCTATTTGTACCTGTTTAAGCTCGAATCTGGAGCCCAAACCAAGAATCGGACAGGAAATTGGTATTGCTCAATCGATAGAACACAATGTGATGTACATTTGATGAAAGTTTGGTTCAGAAATATGCATATTTAAGAAAGTTATCGCGCCAGGTGCAACAATGTGTAGATTTTTGACTTAGTCTTTTTACGCGATTTTGGTCAAAATCGGCTATTTGTACCTGTTTAAGCTCGAATCTGGAGCCCAAACCAAGAATTGGACAGGAAATTGGCATTGCTCAATCGATAGAACACAATGTGATGTACATTTGATGAAAGTTTGGTTCAGAAATATGCATATTTAAGAAAGTTATCGCGCCAGGTGCAAGAATGTGTAGATTTTCGACTTAGTCTTTTTACGCGATTTTGGTCAAAATCGGCTATTTGTACCTTTTTAAGCTCGAATCCGGAGCCCAAACCAAGAATCGGACAGGAAATTGGTATTGCTCAATCGATAGAACACAATGTGATGTACATTTGATGAAAGTTTGGTTCAGAAATATGCATATTTAAGAAAGTTATCGCGCCAGGTGCAACAATGTGTAGATTTTCGACTTAGTCTTTTTACGCGATTTTGGTCAAAATCGGCTATTTGTACCTGTTTAAGCTCGAATCTGGAGCCCAAACCAAAAATCAGACAGGAAATTGGTATTGCTCAATCGATAGAACACAATGTGATGTACATTTGATGAAAGTTTGGTTCAGAAATATGCATTTTTAAGAAAGTTATCGCGCCAGGTGCAACAATGTGTAGATTTTCGACTTAGTCTTTTTACGCGATTTTGGTCAAAATCGGCTATTTGTACCTGTTTAAGCTCGAATCTGGAGCCCAAACCAAGAATTGGACAGGAAATTGGCATTGCTCAATCGATAGAACACAATGTGATGTACATTTGATGAAAGTTTGGTTCAGAAATATGCATTTTTAAGAAAGTTATCGCGCCAGGTGCAAGAATGTGTAGATTTTCGACTTAGTCTTTTTACGCGATTTTGGTCAAAATCGGCTATTTGTACCTGTTTAAGCTCGAATCTGGAGCCCAAACCAAAAATCGGACAGGAAATTGGTATTGCTCAATCGATAGAACACAATGTGATGTACATTTGATGAAAGTTTGGTTCAGAAATATGCATTTTTAAGAAAGTTATCGCACCAGGTGCACCAATGTGTAGATTTTCGACTTAGTCTTTTTACGCGATTTTGGTCAAAATCGGCTATTTGTACCTGTTTAAGCTCGAATTTGGAGCCCAAACCAAGAATCGGACAGGAAATTGGCATTGCTCAATCGATAGAACACAATGTGATGTACATGTGATGAAAGTTTGGTTCAGAAATATGCATTTTTAAGAAAGTTATCGCGCCAGGTGCAAGAATGTGTAGATTTTCGACTTAGTCTTTTTACGCGATTTTGGTCAAAATCGGCTATTTGTACCTGTTTAAGCTCGAATCTGGAGCCCAAACCAAGAATCGGACAGGAAATTGGTATTGCTCAATCGATAGAACACAATGTGATGTACATTTGATGAAAGTTTGGTTCAGAAATATGCATATTTAAGAATGTTATCGCGCCAGGTGCAACAATGTGTAGATTTTTGACTTAGTCTTTTTACGCGATTTTGGTCAAAATCGGCTATTTGTACCTGTTTAAGCTCGAATCTGGAGCCCAAACCAAGAATTGGACAGGAAATTGGCATTGCTCAATCGATAGAACACAATGTGATGTACATTTGATGAAAGTTTGGTTCAGAAATATGCATATTTAAGAAAGTTATCGCGCCAGGTGCAACAATGTGTAGATTTTCGACTTAGTCTTTTTACGCGATTTTGGTCAAAATCGGCTATTTGTACCTGTTTAAGCTCGAATCTGGAGCCCAAACCAAGAATCGGACAGGAAATTGGTATTGCTCAATCGATAGAACACAATGTGATGTACATTTGAGGAAAGTTTGGTTCAGAAATATGCATTTTTAAGAAAGTTATCGCGCCAGGTGCAAGAATGTGTAGATTTTCGACTTAGTCTTTTTACGCGATTTTGGTCAAAATCGGCTATTTGTACCTGTTTAAGCTCGAATCTGGAGCCCAAACCAAGAATTGGACAGGAAATTGGCATTGCTCAATCGATAGAACACAATGTGATGTACATTTGATGAAAGTTTGGTTCAGAAATATGCATTTTTAAGAAAGTTATCGCGCCAGGTGCACCAATGTGTAGATTTTCGACTTAGTCTTTTTACGCGATTTTGGTCAAAATCGGCTATTTGTACCTGTTTAAGCTCGAATCTGGAGCCCAAACCAAGAATTGGACAGGAAATTGGTATTGCTCAATCGATAGAACACAATGTGATGTACATTTGATGAAAGTTTGGTTCAGAAATATGCATTTTTAACAAAGTTATCGCGCCAGGTGCAACAATGTGTAGATTTTCGACTTAGTCTTTTTACGCGATTTTGGTCAAAATCGGCTATTTGTACCTGTTTAAGCTCGAATCTGGAGCCCAAACCAAGAATTGGACTGGAAATTGGCATTGCTCAATCGATAGAACACAATGTGATGTACATTTGATGAAAGTTTGGTTCAGAAATATGCATATTTAAGAATGTTATCGCGCCAGGTGCAACAATGTGTAGATTTTTGACTTAGTCTTTTTACGCGATTTTGGTCAAAATCGGCTATTTGTACCTGTTTAAGCTCGAATCTGGAGCCCAAACCAAGAATTGGACAGGAAATTGGCATTGCTCAATCGATAGAACACAATGTGATGTACATTTGATGAAAGTTTGGTTCAGAAATATGCATATTTAAGAAAGTTATCGCGCCAGGTGCAACAATGTGTAGATTTTCGACTTAGTCTTTTTACGCGATTTTGGTCAAAATCGGCTATTTGTACCTTTTTAAGCTCGAATCCGGAGCCCAAACCAAGAATCGGACAGGAAATTGGTATTGCTCAATCGATAGAACACAATGTGATGTACATTTGATGAAAGTTTGGTTCAGAAATATGCATATTTAAGAAAGTTATCGCGCCAGGTGCAACAATGTGTAGATTTTCGACTTAGTCTTTTTACGCGATTTTGGTCAAAATCGGCTATTTGTACCTGTTTAAGCTCGAATCTGGAGCCCAAACCAAAAATCAGACAGGAAATTGGTATTGCTCAATCGATAGAACACAATGTGATGTACATTTGATGAAAGTTTGGTTCAGAAATATGCATTTTTAAGAAAGTTATCGCGCCAGGTGCAACAATGTGTAGATTTTCGACTTAGTCTTTTTACGCGATTTTGGTCAAAATCGGCTATTTGTACCTGTTTAAGCTCGAATCTGGAGCCCAAACCAAGAATTGGACAGGAAATTGGCATTGCTCAATCGATAGAACACAATCTGATGTACATTTGATGAAAGTTTGGTTCAGAAATATGCATATTTAAGAAAGTTATAGCGCCAGGTGCAACAATGTGTAGATTTTCGACTTAGTCTTTTTACGCGATTTTGGTCAAAATCGGCTATTTGTACCTGTTTAAGCTCGAATCTGGAGCCCAAACCAAGAATCGGACAGGAAATTGGTATTGCTCAATCGATAGAACACAATGTGATGTACATTTGAGGAAAGTTTGGTTCAGAAATATGCATATTTAAGAAAGTTATCGCGCCAGGTGCAACAATGTGTAGATTTTTGACTTAGTCTTTTTACGCGATTTTGGTCAAAATCGGCTATTTGTACCTGGTTAAGCTCGAATCCGGAGCCCAAACCAAGAATCGGACAGGAAATTGGTATTGCTCAATCGATAGAACACAATGTGATGTACATTTGATGAAAGTTTGGTTCAGAAATATGCATATTTAAGAAAGTTATCGCGCCAGGTGCAACAATGTGTAGATTTTCGACTTAGTCTTTTTACGCGATTTTGGTCAAAATCGGCTATTTGTACCTGTTTAAGCTCGAATCTGGAGCCCAAACCAAGAATTGGACAGGAAATTGGCATTGCTCAATCGATAGAACACAATGTGATGTACATTTGATGAAAGTTTGGTTCAGAAATATGCATATTTAAGAAAGTTATCGCGCCAGGTGCAACAATGTGTAGATTTTCGACTTAGTCTTTTTACGCGATTTTGGTCAAAATCGGCTATTTGTACCTGTTTAAGCTCGAATCTGGAGCCCAAACCAAGAATCGGACAGGAAATTGGTATTGCTCAATCGATAGAACACAATGTGATGTACATTTGAGGAAAGTTTGGTTCAGAAATATGCATTTTTAAGAAAGTTATCGCGCCAGGTGCACCAATGTGTAGATTTTCGACTTAGTCTTTTTACGCGATTTTGGTCAAAATCGGCTATTTGTACCTGTTTAAGCTCGAATCTGGAGCCCAAACCAAAAATCAGACAGGAAATTGGTATTGCTCAATCGATAGAACACAATGTGATGTACATTTGATGAAAGTTTGGTTCAGAAATATGCATTTTTAAGAAAGTTATCGCGCCAGGTGCAATAATGTGTAGATTTTCGACTTAGTCTTTTTACGCGATTTTGGTCAAAATCGGCTATTTGTACCTGTTTAAGCTCGAATCTGGAGCCCAAACCAAGAATTGGACAGGAAATTGGCATTGCTCAATCGATAGAACACAATGTGATGTACATTTGATGAAAGTTTGGCTCAGAAATATGCATATTTAAGAAAGTTATCGCGCCAGGTGCAACAATGTGTAGATTTTCGACTTAGTCTTTTTACGCGATTTTGGTCAAAATCGGCTATTTGTACCTGTTTAAGCTCGAATCTGGAGCCCAAACCAAGAATCGGACAGGAAATTGGTATTGCTCAATCGATAGAACACAATGTGATGTACATTTGAGGAAAGTTTGGTTCAGAAATATGCATTTTTAAGAAAGTTATCGCGCCAGGTGCAAGAATGTGTAGATTTTCGACTTAGTCTTTTTACGCGATTTTGGTCAAAATCGGCTATTTGTACCTGTTTAAGCTCGAATCTGGAGCCCAAACCAAGAATCGGACAGGAAATTGGTATTGCTCAATCGATAGAACACAATGTGATGTACATTTGAGGAAAGTTTGGTTTAGAAATATGCATATTTAAGAAAGTTATTGCGCCAGGTGCAACAATGTGTAGATTTTCGACGTAGTCTTTTTACGCGATTTTGGTCAAAATCGGCTATTTGTACCTGTTTAAGCTCGAATCTGGAGCCCAAACCAAAAATCAGACAGGAAATTGGTATTGCTCAATCGATAGAACACAATGTGATGTACATTTGATGAAAGTTTGGTTCAGAAATATGCATTTTTAAGAAAGTTATCGCGCCAGGTGCAAGAATGTGTAGATTTTCGACTTAGTCTTTTTACGCGATTTTGGTCAAAATCGGCTATTTGTACCTGTTTAAGCTCGAATCTGGAGCCCAAACCAAGAATTGGACAGGAAATTGGCATTGCTCAATCGATAGAACACAATGTGATGTACATTTGATGAAAGTTTGGTTCAGAAATATGCATTTTTAAGAAAGTTATCGCGCCAGGTGCAACAATGTGTAGATTTTCGACTTAGTCTTTTTACGCGATTTTGGTCAAAATCGGCTATTTGTACCTGTTTAAGCTCGAATCTGGAGCCCAAACCAAGAATCGGACAGGAAATTGGTATTGCTCAATCGATAGAACACAATGTGATGTACATTTGAGGAAAGTTTGGTTTAGAAATATGCATATTTAAGAAAGTTATCGCGCCAGGTGCAACAATGTGTAGATTTTTGACTTAGTCTTTTTACGCGATTTTGGTCAAAATCGGCTATTTGTACCTGTTGAAGCTCGAATTTGGAGCCCAAACCAAGAATTGGACAGGAAATTGGCATTGCTCAATCGATAGAACACAATGTGATGTACATTTGATGAAAGTTTGGTTCAGAAATATGCATATTTAAGAAAGTTATCGCGCCAGGTGCAACAATGTGTAGATTTTCGACTTAGTCTTTTTACGCGATTTTGGTCAAAATCGGCTATTTGTACCTGTTTAAGCTCGAATCTGGAGCCCAAACCAAGAATCGGACAGGAAATTGGTATTGCTCAATCGATAGAACACAATGTGATGTACATTTGATGAAAGTTTGGTTCAGAAATATGCATTTTTAAGAAAGTTATCGCGCCAGGTGCACCAATGTGTAGATTTTCGACTTAGTCTTTTTACGCGATTTTGGTCAAAATCGGCTATTTGTACCTGTTTAAGCTCGAATCTGGAGCCCAAACCAAAAATCAGACAGGAAATTGGTATTGCTCAATCGATAGAACACAATGTGATGTACATTTGATGAAAGTTTGGTTCAGAAATATGCATTTTTAAGAAAGTTATCGCGCCAGGTGCAACAATGTGTAGATTTTCGACTTAGTCTTTTTACGCGATTTTGGTCAAAATCGGCTATTTGTACCTGTTTAAGCTCGAATCTGGAGCCCAAACCAAGAATTGGACAGGAAATTGGCATTGCTCAATCGATAGAACACAATGTGATGTACATTTGATGAAAGTTTGGCTCAGAAATATGCATATTTAAGAAAGTTATCGCGCCAGGTGCAAGAATGTGTAGATTTTCGACTTAGTCTTTTTACGCGATTTTGGTCAAAATCGGCTATTTGTACCTGTTTAAGCTCGAATCTGGAGCCCAAACCAAGAATCGGACAGGAAATTGGTATTGCTCAATCGATAGAACACAATGTGATGTACATTTGAGGAAAGTTTGGTTCAGAAATATGCATTTTTAAGAAAGTTATCGCGCCAGGTGCAAGAATGTGTAGATTTTCGACTTAGTCTTTTTACGCGATTTTGGTCAAAATCGGCTATTTGTACCTGTTTAAGCTCGAATCTGGAGCCCAAACCAAAAATCGGACAGGAAATTGGTATTGCTCAATCGATAGAACACAATGTGATGTACATTTGATGAAAGTTTGGTTCAGAAATATGCATATTTAAGAAAGTTATCGCGCCAGGTGCAACAATGTGTAGATTTTCGACTTAGTCTTTTTACGCGATTTTGGTCAAAATCGGCTATTTGTACCTGTTTAAGCTCGAATCTGGAGCCCAAACCAAGAATTGGACAGGAAATTGGCATTGCTCAATCGATAGAACACAATGTGATGTACATTTGATGAAAGTTTGGTTCAGAAATATGCATTTTTAAGAAAGTCATCGCGCCAGGTGCAAGAATGTGTAGATTTTCGACTTAGTCTTTTTACGCGATTTTGGTCAAAATCGGCTATTTGTACCTGTTTAAGCTCGAATTTGGAGCCCAAACCAAGAATTGGACAGGAAATTGGCATTGCTCAATCGATAGAACACAATGTGATGTACATTTGATGAAAGTTTGGTTCAGAAATATGCATTTTTAAGAAAGTTATCGCGCCAGGTGCAAGAATGTGTAGATTTTCGACTTAGTCTTTTTACGCGATTTTGGTCAAAATCGGCTATTTGTACCTGTTTAAGCTCGAATCTGGAGCCCAAACCAAGAATCGGACAGGAAATTGGTATTGCTCAATCGATAGAACACAATGTGATGTACATTTGATGAAAGTTTGGTTCAGAAATATGCATATTTAAGAAAGTTATCGCGCCCGGTGCAACAATGTGTAGATTTTTGACTTAGTCTTTTTACGCGATTTTGGTCAAAATCGGCTATTTGTACCTGTTTAAGCTCGAATCTGGAGCCCAAACCAAGAATTGGACAGGAAATTGGCATTGCTCAATCGATAGAACACAATGTGATGTACATTTGATGAAAGTTTGGTTCAGAAATATGCATTTTTAAGAAAGTTATCGCGCCAGGTGCAAGAATGTGTAGATTTTCGACTTAGTCTTTTTACGCGATTTTGGTCAAAATCGGCTATTTGTACCTGTTTAAGCTCGAATCCGAAGCCCAAACCAAGAATCGGACAGGAAATTGGTATTGCTCAATCGATAGAACACAATGTGATGTACATTTGATGAAAGTTTGGTTCAGAAATATGCATATTTAAGAAAGTTATCGCGCCAGGTGCAACAATGTGTAGATTTTCGACTTAGTCTTTTTACGCGATTTTGGTCAAAATCGGCTATTTGTACCTGTTTAAGCTCGAATCTGGAGCCCAAACCAAGAATTGGACAGGAAATTGGCATTGCTCAATCGATAGAACACAATGTGATGTACATTTGATGAAAGTTTGGTTCAGAAATATGCATTTTTAAGAAAGTCATCGCGCCAGGTGCAAGAATGTGTAGATTTTCGACTTAGTCTTTTTACGCGATTTTGGTCAAAATCGGCTATTTGTACCTGTTTAAGCTCGAATTTGGAGCCCAAACCAAGAATTGGACAGGAAATTGGCATTGCTCAATCGATAGAACACAATGTGATGTACATTTGATGAAAGTTTGGTTCAGAAATATGCATTTTTAAGAAAGTTATCGCGCCAGGTGCAAGAATGTGTAGATTTTCGACTTAGTCTTTTTACGCGATTTTGGTCAAAATCGGCTATTTGTACCTGTTTAAGCTCGAATCTGGAGCCCAAACCAAGAATCGGACAGGAAATTGGTATTGCTCAATCGATAGAACACAATGTGATGTACATTTGATGAAAGTTTGGTTCAGAAATATGCATATTTAAGAAAGTTATCGCGCCAGGTGCAACAATGTGTAGATTTTTGACTTAGTCTTTTTACGCGATTTTGGTCAAAATCGGCTATTTGTACCTGTTTAAGCTCGAATCTGGAGCCCAAACCAAGAATTGGACAGGAAATTGGCATTGCTCAATCGATAGAACACAATGTGATGTACATTTGATGAAAGTTTGGTTCAGAAATATGCATTTTTAAGAAAGTTATCGCGCCAGGTGCAAGAATGTGTAGATTTTCGACTTAGTCTTTTTACGCGATTTTGGTCAAAATCGGCTATTTGTACCTGTTTAAGCTCGAATCCGAAGCCCAAACCAAGAATCGGACAGGAAATTGGTATTGCTCAATCGATAGAACACAATGTGATGTACATTTGATGAAAGTTTGGTTCAGAAATATGCATATTTAAGAAAGTTATCGCGCCAGGTGCAACAATGTGTAGATTTTCGACTTAGTCTTTTTACGCGATTTTGGTCAAAATCGGCTATTTGTACCTGTTTAAGCTCGAATCTGGAGCCCAAACCAAGAATTGGACAGGAAATTGGCATTGCTCAATCGATAGAACACAATGTGATGTACATTTGATGAAAGTTTGGTTCAGAAATATGCATTTTTAAGAAAGTTATCGCGCCAGGTGCAACAATGTGTAGATTTTCGACTTAGTCTTTTTACGCGATTTTGGTCAAAATCGGCTATTTGTACCTGTTTAAGCTCGAATTTGGAGCCCAAACCAAGAATTGGACAGGAAATTGGCATTGCTCAATCGATAGAACACAATGTGATGTACATTTGATGAAAGTTTGGTTCAGAAATATGCATTTTTAAGAAAGTTATCGCGCCAGGTGCAAGAATGTGTAGATTTTCGACTTAGTCTTTTTACGCGATTTTGGTCAAAATCGGCTATTTGTACCTGTTTAAGCTCGAATCTGGAGCCCAAACCAAGAATCGGACAGGAAATTGGTATTGCTCAATCGATAGAACACAATGTGATGTACATTTGATGAAAGTTTGGTTCAGAAATATGCATATTTAAGAAAGTTATCGCGCCAGGTGCAACAATGTGTAGATTTTTGACTTAGTCTTTTTACGCGATTTTGGTCAAAATCGGCTATTTGTACCTGTTTAAGCTCGAATCTGGAGCCCAAACCAAGAATTGGACAGGAAATTGGCATTGCTCAATCGATAGAACACAATGTGATGTACATTTGATGAAAGTTTGGTTCAGAAATATGCATTTTTAAGAAAGTTATCGCGCCAGGTGCAAGAATGTGTAGATTTTCGACTTAGTCTTTTTACGCGATTTTGGTCAAAATCGGCTATTTGTACCTGTTTAAGCTCGAATCTGGAGCCCAAACCAAGAATCGGACAGGAAATTGGTATTGCTCAATCGATAGAACACAATGTGATGTACATTTGATGAAAGTTTGGTTCAGAAATATGCATATTTAAGAAAGTTATCGCGCCAGGTGCAACAATGTGTAGATTTTCGACTTAGTCTTTTTACGCGATTTTGGTCAAAATCGGCTATTTGTACCTGTTTAAGCTCGAATCTGGAGCCCAAACCAAAAATCAGACAGGAAATTGGTATTGCTCAATCAATAGAACACAATGTGATGTACATTTGATGAAAGTTTGGTTCAGAAATATGCATTTTTAAGAAAGTTATCGCGCCAGGTGCAACAATGTGTAGATTTTCGACTTAGTCTTTTTACGCGATTTTGGTCAAAATCGGCTATTTGTACCTGTTTAAGCTCGAATCTGGAGCCCAAACCAAGAATTGGACAGGAAATTGGCATTGCTCAATCGATAGAACACAATGTGATGTACATTTGATGAAAGTTTGGTTCAGAAATATGCATATTTAAGAAAGTTATCGCGCCAGGTGCAACAATGTGTAGATTTTCGACTTAGTCTTTTTACGCGATTTTGGTCAAAATCGGCTATTTGTACCTGTTTAAGCTCGAATCTGGAGCCCAAACCAAGAATTGGACAGGAAATTGGCATTGCTCAATCGATAGAACACAATGTGATGTACATTTGATGAAAGTTTGGTTCAGAAATATGCATATTTAAGAAAGTTATCGCGCCAGGTGCAACAATGTGTAGATTTTCGACTTAGTCTTTTTACGCGATTTTGGTCAAAATCGGCTATTTGTACCTGTTTAAGCTCGAATCTGGAGCCCAAACCAAGAATCGGACAGGAAATTGGTATTGCTCAATCGATAGAACACAATGTGATGTACATTTGATGAAAGTTTGGTTCAGAAATATGCATTTTTAAGAAAGTTATCGCGCCAGGTGCAACAATGTGTAGATTTTCGACTTAGTCTTTTTACGCGATTTTGGTCAAAATCGGCTATTTGTACCTGTTTAAGCTCGAATCTGGAGCCCAAACCAAAAATCAGACAGGAAATTGGTATTGCTCAATCGATAGAACACAATGTGATGTACATTTGATGAAAGTTTGGTTCAGAAATATGCATTTTTAAGAAAGTTATCGCGCCAGGTGCAACAATGTGTAGATTTTCGACTTAGTCTTTTTACGCGATTTTGGTCAAAATCGGCTATTTGTACCTGTTTAAGCTCGAATCTGGAGCCCAAACCAAGAATTGGACAGGAAATTGGCATTGCTCAATCGATAGAACACAATGTGATGTACATTTGATGAAAGTTTGGCTCAGAAATATGCATATTTAAGAAAGTTATCGCGCCAGGTGCAAGAATGTGTAGATTTTCGACTTAGTCTTTTTACGCAATTTTGGTCAAAATCGGCTATTTGTACCTGTTTAAGCTCGAATCTGGAGCCCAAACCAAGAATCGGACAGGAAATTGGTATTGCTCAATCGATAGAACACAATGTGATGTACATTTGATGAAAGTTTGGTTCAGAAATATGCATTTTTAAGAAAGTTATCGCGCCAGGTGCAAGAATGTGTAGATTTTCGACTTAGTCTTTTTACGCGATTTTGGTCAAAATCGGCTATTTGTACCTGTTTAAGCTCGAATCTGGAGCCCAAACCAAAAATCGGACAGGAAATTGGTATTGCTCAATCGATAGAACACAATGTGATGTACATTTCATGAAAGTTTGGTTCAGAAATATGCATATTTAAGAAAGTTATCGCGCCAGGTGCAACAATGTGTAGATTTTTGACTTAGTCTTTTTACGCGATTTTAGTCAAAATCGGCTATTTGTACCTGTTTAAGCTCGAATCTGGAGCCCAAACCAAGAATTGGACAGGAAATTGGCATTGCTCAATCGATAGAACACAATGTGATGTACATTTGATGAAAGTTTGGTTCAGAAATATGCATTTTTAAGAAAGTTATCGCGCCAGGTGCAACAATGTGTAGATTTTCGACTTAGTCTTTTTACGCGATTTTGGTCAAAATCGGCTATTTGTACCTGTTTAAGCTCGAATCTGGAGCCCAAACCAAGAATTGGACAGGAAATTGGCATTGCTCAATCGATAGAACACAATGTGATGTACATTTGATGAAAGTTTGGTTCAGAAATATGCATTTTTAAGAAAGTTATCGCGCCAGGTGCAACAATGTGTAGATTTTCGACTTAGTCTTTTTACGCGATTTTGGTCAAAATCGGCTATTTGTACCTGTTTAAGCTCGAATCTGGAGCCCAAACCAAGAATTGGACAGGAAATTGGTATTGCTCAATCGATAGAACACAATGTGATGTACATTTGATGAAAGTTTGGTTCAGAAATATGCATATTTAAGAAAGTTATCGCGCCAGGTGCAACAATGTGTAGATTTTTGACTTAGTCTTTTTACGCGATTTTGGTCAAAATCGGCTATTTGTACCTGTTTAAGCTCGAATCTGGAGCCCAAACCAAGAATTGGACAGGAAATTGGCATTGCTCAATCGATAGAACACAATGTGATGTACATTTGATGAAAGTTTGGTTCAGAAATATGCATTTTTAAGAAAGTTATCGCGCCAGGTGCAAGAATGTGTAGATTTTCGACTTAGTCTTTTTACGCGATTTTGGTCAAAATCGGCTATTTGTACCTGTTTAAGCTCGAATCCGGAGCCCAAACCAAGAATCGGACAGGAAATTGGTATTGCTCAATCGATAGAACACAATGTGATGTACATTTGATGAAAGTTTGGTTCAGAAATATGCATATTTAAGAAAGTTATCGCGCCAGGTGCAACAATGTGTAGATTTTCGACTTAGTCTTTTTACGCGATTTTGGTCAAAATCGGCTATTTGTACCTGTTTAAGCTCGAATCTGGAGCCCAAACCAAAAATCAGACAGGAAATTGGTATTGCTCAATCGATAGAACACAATGTGATGTACATTTGATGAAAGTTTGGTTCAGAAATATGCATTTTTAAGAAAGTTATCGCGCCAGGTGCAACAATGTGTAGATTTTCGACTTAGTCTTTTTACGCGATTTTGGTCAAAATCGGCTATTTGTACCTGTTTAAGCTCGAATCTGGAGCCCAAACCAAGAATTGGACAGGAAATTGGCATTGCTCAATCGATAGAACACAATGTGATGTACATTTGATGAAAGTTTGGTTCAGAAATATGCATATTTAAGAAAGTTATCGCGCCAGGTGCAACAATGTGTAGATTTTCGACTTAGTCTTTTTACGCGATTTTGGTCAAAATCGGCTATTTGTACCTGTTTAAGCTCGAATCTGGAGCCCAAACCAAGAATCGGACAGGAAATTGGTATTGCTCAATCGATAGAACACAATGTGATGTACATTTGAGGAAAGTTTGGTTAAGAAATATGCATATTTAAGAAAGTTATCGCGCCAGGTGCAACAATGTGTAGATTTTTGACTTAGTCTTTTTACGCGATTTTGGTCAAAATCGGCTATTTGTACCTGTTGAAGCTCGAATTTGGAGCCCAAACCAAGAATTGGACAGGAAATTGGCATTGCTCAATCGATAGAACACAATGTGATGTACATTTGATGAAAGTTTGGTTCAGAAATATGCATTTTTAAGAAAGTTATCGCGCCAGGTGCAAGAATGTGTAGATTTTCGACTTAGTCTTTTTACGCGATTTTGGTCAAAATCGGCTATTTGTACCTGTTTAAGCTCGAATCTGGAGCCCAAACCAAAAATCGGACAGGAAATTGGTATTGCTCAATCGATAGAACACAATGTGATGTACATTTGATGAAAGTTTGGTTCAGAAATATGCATTTTTAAGAAAGTTATCGCACCAGGTGCACCAATGTGTAGATTTTCGACTTAGTCTTTTTACGCGATTTTGGTCAAAATCGGCTATTTGTACCTGTTTAAGCTCGAATTTGGAGCCCAAACCAAGAATCGGACAGGAAATTGGCATTGCTCAATCGATAGAACACAATGTGATGTACATGTGATGAAAGTTTGGTTCAGAAATATGCATTTTTAAGAAAGTTATCGCGCCAGGTGCAAGAATGTGTAGATTTTCGACTTAGTCTTTTTACGCGATTTTGGTCAAAATCGGCTATTTGTACCTGTTTAAGCTCGAATCTGGAGCCCAAACCAAGAATCGGACAGGAAATTGGTATTGCTCAATCGATAGAACACAATGTGATGTACATTTGATGAAAGTTTGGTTCAGAAATATGCATATTTAAGAATGTTATCGCGCCAGGTGCAACAATGTGTAGATTTTTGACTTAGTCTTTTTACGCGATTTTGGTCAAAATCGGCTATTTGTACCTGTTTAAGCTCGAATCTGGAGCCCAAACCAAGAATTGGACAGGAAATTGGCATTGCTCAATCGATAGAACACAATGTGATGTACATTTGATGAAAGTTTGGTTCAGAAATATGCATATTTAAGAAAGTTATCGCGCCAGGTGCAACAATGTGTAGATTTTCGACTTAGTCTTTTTACGCGATTTTGGTCAAAATCGGCTATTTGTACCTGTTTAAGCTCGAATCTGGAGCCCAAACCAAGAATCGGACAGGAAATTGGTATTGCTCAATCGATAGAACACAATGTGATGTACATTTGAGGAAAGTTTGGTTCAGAAATATGCATTTTTAAGAAAGTTATCGCGCCAGGTGCAAGAATGTGTAGATTTTCGACTTAGTCTTTTTACGCGATTTTGGTCAAAATCGGCTATTTGTACCTGGTTAAGCTCGAATCTGGAGCCCAAACCAAGAATCGGACAGGAAATTGGTATTGCTCAATCGATAGAACACAATGTGATGTACATTTGATGAAAGTTTGGTTTAGAAATATGCATATTTAAGAAAGTTATCGCGCCAGGTGCAACAATGTGTAGATTTTTGACTTAGTCTTTTTACGCGATTTTGGTCAAAATCGGCTATTTGTACCTGTTTAAGCTCGAATTTGGAGCCCAAACCAAGAATCGGACAGGAAATTGGTATTGCTCAATCGATAGAACACAATGTGATGTACATTTGATGAAAGTTTGGTTCAGAAATATGCATATTTAAGAAAGTTATCGCGCCAGATGCAACAATGTGTAGATTTTTGACTTAGTCTTTTTACGCGATTTTGGTCAAAATCGGCTATTTGTACCTGTTTAAGCTCGAATCTGGAGCCCAAACCAAGAATTGGACAGGAAATTGGCATTGCTCAATCGATAGAACACAATGTGATGTACATTTGATGAAAGTTTGGTTCAGAAATATGCATATTTAAGAAAGTTATCGCGCCAGGTGCAAGAATGTGTAGATTTTCGACTTAGTCTTTTTACGCGATTTTGGTCAAAATCGGCTATTTGTACCTTTTTAAGCTCGAATCCGGAGCCCAAACCAAGAATCGGACAGGAAATTGGTATTGCTCAATCGATAGAACACAATGTGATGTACATTTGATGAAAGTTTGGTTCAGAAATATGCATATTTAAGAAAGTTATCGCGCCAGGTGCAACAATGTGTAGATTTTCGACTTAGTCTTTTTACGCGATTTTGGTCAAAATCGGCTATTTGTACCTGTTTAAGCTCGAATCTGGAGCCCAAACCAAAAATCAGACAGGAAATTGGTATTGCTCAATCGATAGAACACAATGTGATGTACATTTGATGAAAGTTTGGTTCAGAAATATGCATTTTTAAGAAAGTTATCGCACCAGGTGCACCAATGTGTAGATTTTCGACTTAGTCTTTTTACGCGATTTTGGTCAAAATCGGCTATTTGTACCTGTTTAAGCTCGAATTTGGAGCCCAAACCAAGAATCGGACAGGAAATTGGCATTGCTCAATCGATAGAACACAATGTGATGTACATGTGATGAAAGTTTGGTTCAGAAATATGCATTTTTAAGAAAGTTATCGCGCCAGGTGCAAGAATGTGTAGATTTTCGACTTAGTCTTTTTACGCGATTTTGGTCAAAATCGGCTATTTGTACCTGTTTAAGCTCGAATCTGGAGCCCAAACCAAGAATCGGACAGGAAATTGGTATTGCTCAATCGATAGAACACAATGTGATGTACATTTGATGAAAGTTTGGTTCAGAAATATGCATATTTAAGAATGTTATCGCGCCAGGTGCAACAATGTGTAGATTTTTGACTTAGTCTTTTTACGCGATTTTGGTCAAAATCGGCTATTTGTACCTGTTTAAGCTCGAATCTGGAGCCCAAACCAAGAATTGGACAGGAAATTGACATTGCTCAATCGATAGAACACAATGTGATGTACATTTGATGAAAGTTTGGTTCAGAAATATGCATATTTAAGAAAGTTATCGCGCCAGGTGCAACAATGTGTAGATTTTCGACTTAGTCTTTTTACGCGATTTTGGTCAAAATCGGCTATTTGTACCTGTTTAAGCTCGAATCTGGAGCCCAAACCAAGAATCGGACAGGAAATTGGTATTGCTCAATCGATAGAACACAATGTGATGTACATTTGAGGAAAGTTTGGTTCAGAAATATGCATTTTTAAGAAAGTTATCGCGCCAGGTGCAAGAATGTGTAGATTTTCGACTTAGTCTTTTTACGCGATTTTGGTCAAAATCGGCTATTTGTACCTGTTTAAGCTCGAATCTGGAGCCCAAACCAAGAATTGGACAGGAAATTGGCATTGCTCAATCGATAGAACACAATGTGATGTACATTTGATGAAAGTTTGGTTCAGAAATATGCATTTTTAAGAAAGTTATCGCGCCAGGTGCAACAATGTGTAGATTTTCGACTTAGTCTTTTTACGCGATTTTGGTCAAAATCGGCTATTTGTACCTGTTTAAGCTCGAATCTGGAGCCCAAACCAAGAATTGGACAGGAAATTGGTATTGCTCAATCGATAGAACACAATGTGATGTACATTTGATGAAAGTTTGGTTCAGAAATATGCATTTTTAACAAAGTTATCGCGCCAGGTGCAACAATGTGTAGATTTTCGACTTAGTCTTTTTACGCGATTTTGGTCAAAATCGGCTATTTGTACCTGTTTAAGCTCGAATCTGGAGCCCAAACCAAGAATTGGACTGGAAATTGGCATTGCTCAATCGATAGAACACAATGTGATGTACATTTGATGAAAGTTTGGTTCAGAAATATGCATATTTAAGAATGTTATCGCGCCAGGTGCAACAATGTGTAGATTTTTGACTTAGTCTTTTTACGCGATTTTGGTCAAAATCGGCTATTTGTACCTGTTTAAGCTCGAATCTGGAGCCCAAACCAAGAATTGGACAGGAAATTGGCATTGCTCAATCGATAGAACACAATGTGATGTACATTTGATGAAAGTTTGGTTCAGAAATATGCATATTTAAGAAAGTTATCGCGCCAGGTGCAACAATGTGTAGATTTTCGACTTAGTCTTTTTACGCGATTTTGGTCAAAATCGGCTATTTGTACCTTTTTAAGCTCGAATCCGGAGCCCAAACCAAGAATCGGACAGGAAATTGGTATTGCTCAATCGATAGAACACAATGTGATGTACATTTGATGAAAGTTTGGTTCAGAAATATGCATATTTAAGAAAGTTATCGCGCCAGGTGCAACAATGTGTAGATTTTCGACTTAGTCTTTTTACGCGATTTTGGTCAAAATCGGCTATTTGTACCTGTTTAAGCTCGAATCTGGAGCCCAAACCAAAAATCAGACAGGAAATTGGTATTGCTCAATCGATAGAACACAATGTGATGTACATTTGATGAAAGTTTGGTTCAGAAATATGCATTTTTAAGAAAGTTATCGCGCCAGGTGCAACAATGTGTAGATTTTCGACTTAGTCTTTTTACGCGATTTTGGTCAAAATCGGCTATTTGTACCTGTTTAAGCTCGAATCTGGAGCCCAAACCAAGAATTGGACAGGAAATTGGCATTGCTCAATCGATAGAACACAATGTGATGTACATTTGATGAAAGTTTGGTTCAGAAATATGCATATTTAAGAAAGTTATAGCGCCAGGTGCAACAATGTGTAGATTTTCGACTTAGTCTTTTTACGCGATTTTGGTCAAAATCGGCTATTTGTACCTGTTTAAGCTCGAATCTGGAGCCCAAACCAAGAATCGGACAGGAAATTGGTATTGCTCAATCGATAGAACACAATGTGATGTACATTTGAGGAAAGTTTGGTTCAGAAATATGCATATTTAAGAAAGTTATCGCGCCAGGTGCAACAATGTGTAGATTTTTGACTTAGTCTTTTTACGCGATTTTGGTCAAAATCGGCTATTTGTACCTGGTTAAGCTCGAATCCGGAGCCCAAACCAAGAATCGGACAGGAAATTGGTATTGCTCAATCGATAGAACACAATGTGATGTACATTTGATGAAAGTTTGGTTCAGAAATATGCATATTTAAGAAAGTTATCGCGCCAGGTGCAACAATGTGTAGATTTTCGACTTAGTCTTTTTACGCGATTTTGGTCAAAATCGGCTATTTGTACCTGTTTAAGCTCGAATCTGGAGCCCAAACCAAGAATTGGACAGGAAATTGGCATTGCTCAATCGATAGAACACAATGTGATGTACATTTGATGAAAGTTTGGTTCAGAAATATGCATATTTAAGAAAGTTATCGCGCCAGGTGCAACAATGTGTAGATTTTCGACTTAGTCTTTTTACGCGATTTTGGTCAAAATCGGCTATTTGTACCTGTTTAAGCTCGAATCTGGAGCCCAAACCAAGAATCGGACAGGAAATTGGTATTGCTCAATCGATAGAACACAATGTGATGTACATTTGAGGAAAGTTTGGTTCAGAAATATGCATTTTTAAGAAAGTTATCGCGCCAGGTGCACCAATGTGTAGATTTTCGACTTAGTCTTTTTACGCGATTTTGGTCAAAATCGGCTATTTGTACCTGTTTAAGCTCGAATCTGGAGCCCAAACCAAAAATCAGACAGGAAATTGGTATTGCTCAATCGATAGAACACAATGTGATGTACATTTGATGAAAGTTTGGTTCAGAAATATGCATTTTTAAGAAAGTTATCGCGCCAGGTGCAACAATGTGTAGATTTTCGACTTAGTCTTTTTACGCGATTTTGGTCAAAATCGGCTATTTGTACCTGTTTAAGCTCGAATCTGGAGCCCAAACCAAGAATTGGACAGGAAATTGGCATTGCTCAATCGATAGAACACAATGTGATGTACATTTGATGAAAGTTTGGCTCAGAAATATGCATATTTAAGAAAGTTATCGCGCCAGGTGCAACAATGTGTAGATTTTCGACTTAGTCTTTTTACGCGATTTTGGTCAAAATCGGCTATTTGTACCTGTTTAAGCTCGAATCTGGAGCCCAAACCAAGAATCGGACAGGAAATTGGTATTGCTCAATCGATAGAACACAATGTGATGTACATTTGAGGAAAGTTTGGTTCAGAAATATGCATTTTTAAGAAAGTTATCGCGCCAGGTGCAAGAATGTGTAGATTTTCGACTTAGTCTTTTTACGCGATTTTGGTCAAAATCGGCTATTTGTACCTGTTTAAGCTCGAATCCGGAGCCCAAACCAAGAATCGGACAGGAAATTGGTATTGCTCAATCGATAGAACACAATGTGATGTACATTTGATGAAAGTTTGGTTCAGAAATATGCATATTTAAGAAAGTTATCGCGCCAGGTGCAACAATGTGTAGATTTTCGACTTAGTCTTTTTACGCGATTTTGGTCAAAATCGGCTATTTGTACCTGTTTAAGCTCGAATCTGGAGCCCAAACCAAAAATCAGACAGGAAATTGGTATTGCTCAATCGATAGAACACAATGTGATGTACATTTGATGAAAGTTTGGTTCAGAAATATGCATTTTTAAGAAAGTTATCGCGCCAGGTGCAAGAATGTGTAGATTTTCGACTTAGTCTTTTTACGCGATTTTGGTCAAAATCGGCTATTTGTACCTGTTTAAGCTCGAATCCGGAGCCCAAACCAAGAATCGGACAGGAAATTGGTATTGCTCAATCGATAGAACACAATGTGATGTACATTTGATGAAAGTTTGGTTCAGAAATATGCATATTTAAGAAAGTTATCGCGCCAGGTGCAACAATGTGTAGATTTTCGACTTAGTCTTTTTACGCGATTTTGGTCAAAATCGGCTATTTGTACCTGTTTAAGCTCGAATCTGGAGCCCAAACCAAGAATTGGACAGGAAATTGGCATTGCTCAATCGATAGAACACAATGTGATGTACATTTGAGGAAAGTTTGGTTCAGAAATATGCATATTTAAGAAAGTTATCGCGCCAGGTGCAACAATGTGTAGATTTTCGACTTAGTCTTTTTACGCGATTTTGGTCAAAATCGGCTATTTGTACCTGTTTAAGCTCGAATCTGGAGCCCAAACCAAGAATCGGACAGGAAATTGGTATTGCTCAATCGATAGAACACAATGTGATGTACATTTGATGAAAGTTTGGTTCAGAAATATGCATATTTAAGAAAGTTATCGCGCCAGGTGCAACAATGTGTAGATTTTTGACTTAGTCTTTTTACGCGATTTTGGTCAAAATCGGCTATTTGTACCTGTTTAAGCTCGAATCCGGAGCCCAAACCAAGAATCGGACAGGAAATTGGTATTGCTCAATCGATAGAACACAATGTGATGTACATTTGATGAAAGTTTGGTTCAGAAATATGCATATTTAAGAAAGTTATCGCGCCAGGTGCAACAATGTGTAGATTTTCGACTTAGTCTTTTTACGCGATTTTGGTCAAAATCGGCTATTTGTACCTGTTTAAGCTCGAATCTGGAGCCCAAACCAAGAATCGGACAGGAAATTGGTATTGCTCAATCGATAGAACACAATGTGATGTACATTTGATGAAAGTTTGGTTCAGAAATATGCATATTTAAGAAAGTTATCGCGCCAGGTGCAACAATGTGTAGATTTTCGACTTAGTCTTTTTACGCGATTTTGGTCAAAATCGGCTATTTGTACCTGTTTAAGCTCGAATCTGGAGCCCAAACCAAGAATCGGACAGGAAATTGGTATTGCTCAATCGATAGAACACAATGTGATGTACATTTGATGAAAGTTTGGTTCAGAAATATGCATATTTAAGAAAGTTATCGCGCCAGGTGCAACAATGTGTAGATTTTCGACTTAGTCTTTTTACGCGATTTTGGTCAAAATCGGCTATTTGTACCTGTTTAAGCTCGAATCTGGAGCCCAAACCAAGAATTGGACAGGAAATTGGCATTGCTCAATCGATAGAACACAATGTGATGTACATTTGATGAAAGTTTGGTTCAGAAATATGCATTTTTAAGAAAGTTATCGCGCCAGGTGCACCAATGTGTAGATTTTCGACTTAGTCTTTTTACGCGATTTTGGTCAAAATCGGCTATTTGTACCTGTTTAAGCTCGAATCTGGAGCCCAAACCAAGAATCGGACAGGAAATTGGTATTGCTCAATCGATAGAACACAATGTGATGTACATTTGAGGAAAGTTTGGTTCAGAAATATGCATATTTAAGAAAGTTATCGCGCCAGGTGCAAGAATGTGTAGATTTTCGACTTAGTCTTTTTACGCGATTTTGGTCAAAATCGGCTATTTGTACCTGTTTAAGCTCGAATCTGGAGCCCAAACCAAGAATCGGACAGGAAATTGGTATTGCTCAATCGATAGAACACAATGTGATGTACATTTGATGAAAGTTTGGTTCAGAAATATGCATATTTAAGAAAGTTATCGCGCCAGGTGCAACAATGTGTAGATTTTTGACTTAGTCTTTTTACGCGATTTTGGTCAAAATCGGCTATTTGTACCTGTTTAAGCTCGAATCCGGAGCCCAAACCAAGAATTGGACAGGAAATTGGCATTGCTCAATCGATAGAACACAATGTGATGTACATTTGATGAAAGTTTGGTTCAGAAATATGCATTTTTAAGAAAGTTATCGCGCCAGGTGCAAGAATGTGTAGATTTTCGACTTAGTCTTTTTACGCGATTTTGGTCAAAATCGGCTATTTGTACCTGTTTAAGCTCGAATCCGGAGCCCAAACCAAGAATCGGACAGGAAATTGGTATTGCTCAATCGATAGAACACAATGTGATGTACATTTGATGAAAGTTTGGTTCAGAAATATGCATATTTAAGAAAGTTATCGCGCCAGGTGCAACAATGTGTAGATTTTTGACTTAGTCTTTTTACGCGATTTTGGTCAAAATCGGCTATTTGTACCTGTTTAAGCTCGAATCTGGAGCCCAAACCAAGAATTGGACAGGAAATTGGCATTGCTCAATCGATAGAACACAATGTGATGTACATTTGATGAAAGTTTGGTTCAGAAATATGCATATTTAAGAAAGTTATCGCGCCAGGTGCAACAATGTGTAGATTTTCGACTTAGTCTTTTTACGCGATTTTGGTCAAAATCGGCTATTTGTACCTGTTTAAACTCGAATCTGGAGCCCAAACCAAGAATCGGACAGGAAATTGGTATTGCTCAATCGATAGAACACAATGTGATGTACAGTTGATGAAAGTTTGGTTCAGAAATATGCATTTTTAAGAAAGTTATCGCGCCAGGTGCACCAATGTGTAGATTTTCGACTTAGTCTTTTTACGCGATTTTGGTCAAAATCGGCTATTTGTACCTGTTTAAGCTCGAATCTGGAGCCCAAACCAAAAATCAGACAGGAAATTGGTATTGCTCAATCGATAGAACACAATGTGATGTACATTTGATGAAAGTTTGGTTCAGAAATATGCATTTTTAAGAAAGTTATCGCGCCAGGTGCAACAATGTGTAGATTTTCGACTTAGTCTTTTTACGCGATTTTGGTCAAAATCGGCTATTTGTACCTGTTTAAGCTCGAATCTGGAGCCCAAACCAAGAATTGGACAGGAAATTGGCATTGCTCAATCGATAGAACACAATGTGATGTACATTTGATGAAAGTTTGGCTCAGAAATATGCATATTTAAGAAAGTTATCGCGCCAGGTGCAACAATGTGTAGATTTTCGACTTAGTCTTTTTACGCGATTTTGGTCAAAATCGGCTATTTGTACCTGTTTAAGCTCGAATCTGGAGCCCAAACCAAGAATCGGACAGGAAATTGGTATTGCTCAATCGATAGAACACAATGTGATGTACATTTGAGGAAAGTTTGGTTCAGAAATATGCATTTTTAAGAAAGTTATCGCGCCAGGTGCAAGAATGTGTAGATTTTCGACTTAGTCTTTTTACGCGATTTTGGTCAAAATCGGCTATTTGTACCTGGTTAAGCTCGAATCTGGAGCCCAAACCAAGAATCGGACAGGAAATTGGTATTGCTCAATCGATAGAACACAATGTGATGTACATTTGATGAAAGTTTGGTTTAGAAATATGCATATTTAAGAAAGTTATCGCGCCAGGTGCAACAATGTGTAGATTTTTGACTTAGTCTTTTTACGCGATTTTGGTCAAAATCGGCTATTTGTACCTGTTTAAGCTCGAATTTGGAGCCCAAACCAAGAATTGGACAGGAAATTGGCATTGCTCAATCGATAGAACACAATGTGATGTACATTTGATGAAAGTTTGGTTCAGAAATATGCATTTTTAAGAAAGTTATCGCCCCAGGTGCAAGAATGTGTAGATTTTCGACTTAGTCTTTTTACGCGATTTTGGTCAAAATCGGCTATTTGTACCTGTTTAAGCTCGAATCTGGAGCCCAAACCAAGAATCGGACAGGAAATTGGTATTGCTCAATCGATAGAACACAATGTGATGTACATTTGATGAAAGTTTGGTTCAGAAATATGCATATTTAAGAAAGTTATCGCGCCAGGTGCAACAATGTGTAGATTTTTGACTTAGTCTTTTTACGCGATTTTGGTCAAAATCGGCTATTTGTACCTGTTTAAGCTCGAATCTGGAGCCCAAACCAAGAATTGGACAGGAAATTGGCATTGCTCAATCGATAGAACACAATGTGATGTACATTTGATGAAAGTTTGGTTCAGAAATATGCATTTTTAAGAAAGTTATCGCGCCAGGTGCAAGAATGTGTAGATTTTCGACTTAGTCTTTTTACGCGATTTTGGTCAAAATCGGCTATTTGTACCTGTTTAAGCTCGAATCCGGAGCCCAAACCAAGAATCGGACAGGAAATTGGTATTGCTCAATCGATAGAACACAATGTGATGTACATTTGATGAAAGTTTGGTTCAGAAATATGCATATTTAAGAAAGTTATCGCGCCAGGTGCAACAATGTGTAGATTTTCGACTTAGTCTTTTTACGCGATTTTGGTCAAAATCGGCTATTTGTACCTGTTTAAGCTCGAATCTGGAGCCCAAACCAAAAATCAGACAGGAAATTGGTATTGCTCAATCGATAGAACACAATGTGATGTACATTTGATGAAAGTTTGGTTCAGAAATATGCATTTTTAACAAAGTTATCGCGCCAGGTGCAACAATGTGTAGATTTTCGACTTAGTCTTTTTACGCGATTTTGGTCAAAATCGGCTATTTGTACCTGTTTAAGCTCGAATCTGGAGCCCAAACCAAGAATTGGACTGGAAATTGGCATTGCTCAATCGATAGAACACAATGTGATGTACATTTGATGAAAGTTTGGTTCAGAAATATGCATATTTAAGAAAGTTATCGCGCCAGGTGCAACAATGTGTAGATTTTTGAATTAGTCTTTTTACGCGATTTTGGTCAAAATCGGCTATTTGTACCTGGTTAAGCTCGAATTTGGAGCCCAAACCAAGAATTGGACAGGAAATTGGCATTGCTCAATCGATAGAACACAATGTGATGTACATTTGAGGAAAGTTTGGTTCAGAAATATGCATATTTAAGAAAGTTATCGCGCCAGGTGCAACAATGTGTAGATTTTTGACTTAGTCTTTTTACGCGATTTTGGTCAAAATCGGCTATTTGTACCTGGTTAAGCTCGAATCCGGAGCCCAAACCAAGAATCGGACAGGAAATTGGTATTGCTCAATCGATAGAACACAATGTGATGTACATTTGATGAAAGTTTGGTTCAGAAATATGCATATTTAAGAAAGTTATCGCGCCAGGTGCAACAATGTGTAGATTTTCGACTTAGTCTTTTTACGCGATTTTGGTCAAAATCGGCTATTTGTACCTGTTTAAGCTCGAATCTGGAGCCCAAACCAAGAATCGGACAGGAAATTGGTATTGCTCAATCGATAGAACACAATGTGATGTACATTTGAGGAAAGTTTGGTTCAGAAATATGCATATTTAAGAAAGTTATCGCGCCAGGTGCAACAATGTGTAGATTTTTGACTTAGTCTTTTTACGCGATTTTGGTCAAAATCGGCTATTTGTACCTGGTTAAGCTCGAATTTGGAGCCCAAACCAAGAATTGGACAGGAAATTGGCAGTGCTCAATCGATAGAACACAATGTGATGTACATTTGATGAAAGTTTGGTTCAGAAATATGCATATTTAAGAAAGTTATCGCGCCAGGTGCAACAATGTGTAGATTTTCGACTTAGTCTTTTTACGCGATTTTGGTCAAAATCGGCTATTTGTACCTGTTTAAGCTCGAATCTGGAGCCCAAACCAAGAATCGGACAGGAAATTGGTATTGCTCAATCGATAGAACACAATGTGATGTACATTTGATGAAAGTTTGGTTCAGAAATATGCATATTTAAGGAAGTTATCGCGCCAGGTGCAACAATGTGTAGATTTTCGACTTAGTCTTTTTACGCGATTTTGGTCAAAATCGGCTATTTGTACCTGTTTAAGCTCGAATCTGGAGCCCAAACCAAGAATTGGACAGGAAATTGGCATTGCTCAATCGATAGAACACAATGTGATGTACATTTGATGAAAGTTTGGTTCAGAAATATGCATATTTAAGAAAGTTATCGCGCCAGGTGCAACAATGTGTAGATTTTCGACTTAGTCTTTTTACGCGATTTTGGTCAAAATCGGCTATTTGTACCTGTTTAAGCTCGAATCTGGAGCCCAAACCAAGAATCGGACAGGAAATTGGTATTGCTCAATCGATAGAACACAATGTGATGTACATTTGAGGAAAGTTTGGTTCAGAAATATGCATATTTAAGAAAGTTATCGCGCCAGGTGCAACAATGTGTAGATTTTTGACTTAGTCTTTTTACGCGATTTTGGTCAAAATCGGCTATTTGTACCTGGTTAAGCTCGAATCCGGAGCCCAAACCAAGAATCGGACAGGAAATTGGTATTGCTCAATCGATAGAACACAATGTGATGTACATTTGATGAAAGTTTGGTTCAGAAATATGCATATTTAAGAAAGTTATCGCGCCAGGTGCAACAATGTGTAGATTTTCGACTTAGTCTTTTTACGCGATTTTGGTCAAAATCGGCTATTTGTACCTGTTTAAGCTCGAATCTGGAGCCCAAACCAAGAATCGGACAGGAAATTGGTATTGCTCAATCGATAGAACACAATGTGATGTACATTTGAGGAAAGTTTGGTTTAGAAATATGCATATTTAAGAAAGTTATCGCGCCAGGTGCAACAATGTGTAGATTTTTGACTTAGTCTTTTTACGCGATTTTGGTCAAAATCGGCTATTTGTACCTGGTTAAGCTCGAATTTGGAGCCCAAACCAAGAATTGGACAGGAAATTGGCATTGCTCAATCGATAGAACGCAATGTGATGTACATTTGATGAAAGTTTGGTTCAGAAATATGCATTTTTAAGAAAGTTATCGCGCCAGGTGCAAGAATGTGTAGATTTTCGACTTAGTCTTTTTACGCGATTTTGGTCAAAATCGGCTATTTGTACCTGTTTAAGCTCGAATCTGGAGCCCAAACCAAGAATCGGACAGGAAATTGGTATTGCTCAATCGATAGAACACAATGTGATGTACATTTGATGAAAGTTTGGTTCAGAAATATGCATATTTAAGAAAGTTATCGCGCCAGGTGCAACAATGTGTAGATTTTTGACTTAGTCTTTTTACGCGATTTTGGTCAAAATCGGCTATTTGTACCTGTTTAAGCTCGAATCTGGAGCCCAAACCAAGAATTGGACAGGAAATTGGCATTGCTCAATCGATAGAACACAATGTGATGTACATTTGATGAAAGTTTGGTTCAGAAATATGCATTTTTAAGAAAGTTATCGCGCCAGGTGCAAGAATGTGTAGATTTTCGACTTAGTCTTTTTACGCGATTTTGGTCAAAATCGGCTATTTGTACCTGTTTAACCTCGAATCTGGAGCCCAAACCAAGAATCGGACAGGAAATTGGTATTGCTCAATCGATAGAACACAATGTGATGTACATTTGAGGAAAGTTTGGTTTAGAAATATGCATATTTAAGAAAGTTATCGCGCCAGGTGCAACAATGTGTAGATTTTTGACTTAGTCTTTTTACGCGATTTTGGTCAAAATCGGCTATTTGTACCTGGTTAAGCTCGAATCTGGAGCCCAAACCAAGAATTGGACAGGAAATTGGCATTGCTCAATCGATAGAACACAATGTGATGTACATTTGATGAAAGTTTGGTTCAGAAATATGCATTTTTAAGAAAGTTATCGCGCCAGGTGCAAGAATGTGTAGATTTTCGACTTAGTCTTTTTACGCGATTTTGGTCAAAATCGGCTATTTGTACCTGTTTAAACTCGAATCCGGAGCCCAAACCAAGAATCGGACAGGAAATTGGTATTGCTCAATCGATAGAACACAATGTGATGTACATTTGATGAAAGTTTGGTTCAGAAATATGCATATTTAAGAAAGTTATCGCGCCAGGTGCAACAATGTGTAGATTTTCGACTTAGTCTTTTTACGCGATTTTGGTCAAAATCGGCTATTTGTACCTGTTTAAGCTCGAATCTGGAGCCCAAACCAAGAATCGGACAGGAAATTGGTATTGCTCAATCGATAGAACACAATGTGATGTACATTTGAGGAAAGTTTGGTTCAGAAATATGCATATTTAAGAAAGTTATCGCGCCAGGTGCAACAATGTGTAGATTTTTGACTTAGTCTTTTTACGCGATTTTGGTCAAAATCGGCTATTTGTACCTGGTTAAGCTCGAATCCGGAGCCCAAACCAAGAATCGGACAGGAAATTGGTATTGCTCAATCGATAGAACACAATGTGATGTACATTTGATGAAAGTTTGGTTCAGAAATATGCATATTTAAGAAAGTTATCGCGCCAGGTGCAACAATGTGTAGATTTTCGACTTAGTCTTTTTACGCGATTTTGGTCAAAATCGGCTATTTGTACCTGTTTAAGCTCGAATCTGGAGCCCAAACCAAGAATCGGACAGGAAATTGGTATTGCTCAATCGATAGAACACAATGTGATGTACATTTGAGGAAAGTTTGGTTTAGAAATATGCATATTTAAGAAAGTTATCGCGCCAGGTGCAACAATGTGTAGATTTTTGACTTAGTCTTTTTACGCGATTTTGGTCAAAATCGGCTATTTGTACCTGGTTAAGCTCGAATTTGGAGCCCAAACCAAGAATTGGACAGGAAATTGGCATTGCTCAATCGATAGAACGCAATGTGATGTACATTTGATGAAAGTTTGGTTCAGAAATATGCATTTTTAAGAAAGTTATCGCGCCAGGTGCAAGAATGTGTAGATTTTCGACTTAGTCTTTTTACGCGATTTTGGTCAAAATCGGCTATTTGTACCTGTTTAAGCTCGAATCTGGAGCCCAAACCAAGAATTGGACAGGAAATTGGCATTGCTCAATCGATAGAACACAATGTGATGTACATTTGATGAAAGTTTGGTTCAGAAATATGCATTTTTAAGAAAGTTATCGCGCCAGGTGCAAGAATGTGTAGATTTTCGACTTAGTCTTTTTACGCGATTTTGGTCAAAATCGGCTATTTGTACCTGATTAAGCTCGAATCTGGAGCCCAAACCAAGAATCGGACAGGAAATTGGTATTGCTCAATCGATAGAACACAATGTGATGTACATTTGAGGAAAGTTTGGTTTAGAAATATGCATATTTAAGAAAGTTATCGCGCCAGGTGCAACAATGTGTAGATTTTTGACTTAGTCTTTTTACGCGATTTTGGTCAAAATCGGCTATTTGTACCTGGTTAAGCTCGAATTTGGAGCCCAAACCAAGAATTGGACAGGAAATTGGCATTGCTCAATCGATAGAACACAATGTGATGTACATTTGATGAAAGTTTGGTTCAGAAATATGCATTTTTAAGAAAGTTATCGCGCCAGGTGCAAGAATGTGTAGATTTTCGACTTAGTCTTTTTACGCGATTTTGGTCAAAATCGGCTATTTGTACCTGTTTAAGCTCGAATCTGGAGCCCAAACCAAGAATCGGACAGGAAATTGGTATTGCTCAATCGATAGAACACAATGTGATGTACATTTGATGAAAGTTTGGTTCAGAAATATGCATATTTAAGAAAGTTATCGCGCCAGGTGCAACAATGTGTAGATTTTTGACTTAGTCTTTTTACGCGATTTTGGTCAAAATCGGCTAATTGTACCTGGTTAAGCTCGAATTTGGAGCCCAAACCAAGAATTGGACAGGAAATTGGCATTGCTCAATCGATAGAACACAATGTGATGTACATTTGATGAAAGTTTGGTTCAGAAATATGCATATTTAAGAAAGTTATCGCGCCAGGTGCAACAATGTGTAGATTTTCGACTTAGTCTTTTTACGCGATTTTGGTCAAAATCGGCTATTTGTACCTGTTTAAGCTCGAATCTGGAGCCCAAACCAAGAATCGGACAGGAAATTGGTATTGCTCAATCGATAGAACACAATGTGATGTACATTTGATGAAAGTTTGGTTCAGAAATATGCATATTTAAGAAAGTTATCGCGCCAGGTGCAACAATGTGTAGATTTTTGACTTAGTCTTTTTACGCGATTTTGGTCAAAATCGGCTATTTGTACCTGGTTAAGCTCGAATTTGGAGCCCAAACCAAGAATTGGACAGGAAATTGGCATTGCTCAATCGATAGAACACAATGTGATGTACATTTGATGAAAGTTTGGTTCAGAAATATGCATTTTTAAGAAAGTTATCGCGCCAGGTGCAAGAATGTGTAGATTTTCGACTTAGTCTTTTTACGCGATTTTGGTCAAAATCGGCTATTTGTACCTGTTTAAGCTCGAATCTGGAGCCCAAACCAAGAATCGGACAGGAAATTGGTATTGCTCAATCGATAGAACACAATGTGATGTACATTTGATGAAAGTTTGGTTCAGAAATATGCATATTTAAGAATGTTATCGCGCCAGGTGCAACAATGTGTAGATTTTTGACTTAGTCTTTTTACGCGATTTTGGTCAAAATCGGCTATTTGTACCTGTTTAAGCTCGAATCTGGAGCCCAAACCAAGAATTGGACAGGAAATTGGCATTGCTCAATCGATAGAACACAATGTGATGTACATTTGATGAAAGTTTGGTTCAGAAATATGCATATTTAAGAATGTTATCGCGCCAGGTGCAACAATGTGTAGATTTTTGACTTAGTCTTTTTACGCGATTTTGGTCAAAATCGGCTATTTGTACCTGTTTAAGCTCGAATCTGCAGCCCAAACCAAGAATTGGACAGGAAATTGGCATTGCTCAATCGATAGAACACAATGTGATGTACATTTGATGAAAGTTTGGTTCAGAAATATGCATTTTTAAGAAAGTTATCGCGCCAGGTGCAAGAATGTGTAGATTTTCGACTTAGTCTTTTTACGCGATTTTGGTCAAAATCGGCTATTTGTACCTGTTTAAGCTCGAATCCGGAGCCCAAACCAAGAATCGGACAGGAAATTGGTATTGCTCAATCGATAGAACACAATGTGATGTACATTTGATGAAAGTTTGGTTCAGAAATATGCATATTTAAGAAAGTTATCGCGCCAGGTGCAACAATGTGTAGATTTTTTACTTAGTCTTTTTACGCGATTTTGGTCAAAATCGGCTAATTGTACCTGGTTAAGCTCGAATTTGGAGCCCAAACCAAGAATTGGACAGGAAATTGGCATTGCTCAATCGATAGAACACAATGTGATGTACATTTGATGAAAGTTTGGTTCAGAAATATGCATATTTAAGAAAGTTATCGCGCCAGGTGCAACAATGTGTAGATTTTCGACTTAGTCTTTTTACGCGATTTTGGTCAAAATCGGCTATTTGTACCTGTTTAAGCTCGAATCTGGAGCCCAAACCAAGAATCGGACAGGAAATTGGTATTGCTCAATCGATAGAACACAATGTGATGTACATTTGATGAAAGTTTGGTTCAGAAATATGCATATTTAAGAAAGTTATCGCGCCAGGTGCAAGAATGTGTAGATTTTCGACTTAGTCTTTTTACGCGATTTTGGTCAAAATCGGCTATTTGTACCTGTTTAAGCTCGAATCTGGAGCCCAAACCAAGAATTGGACAGGAAATTGGCATTGCTCAATCGATAGAACACAATGTGATGTACATTTGATGAAAGTTTGGTTCAGAAATATGCATTTTTAAGAAAGTTATCGCGCCAGGTGCAAGAATGTGTAGATTTTCGACTTAGTCTTTTTACGCGATTTTGGTCAAAATCGGCTATTTGTACCTGTTTAAGCTCGAATCCGGAGCCCAAACCAAGAATCGGACAGGAAATTGGTATTGCTCAATCGATAGAACACAATGTGATGTACATTTGATGAAAGTTTGGTTCAGAAATATGCATATTTAAGAAAGTTATCGCGCCAGGTGCAACAATGTGTAGATTTTTTACTTAGTCTTTTTACGCGATTTTGGTCAAAATCGGCTAATTGTACCTGGTTAAGCTCGAATTTGGAGCCCAAACCAAGAATTGGACAGGAAATTGGCATTGCTCAATCGATAGAACACAATGTGATGTACATTTGATGAAAGTTTGGTTCAGAAATATGCATTTTTAAGAAAGTTATCGCGCCAGGTGCAACAATGTGTAGATTTTCGACTTAGTCTTTTTACGCGATTTTGGTCAAAATCGGCTATTTGTACCTGTTTAAGCTCGAATCCGGAGCCCAAACCAAGAATCGGACAGGAAATTGGTATTGCTCAATCGATAGAACACAATGTGATGTACATTTGAGGAAAGTTTGGTTCAGAAATATGCATATTTAAGAAAGTTATCGCGCCAGGTGCAAGAATGTGTAGATTTTCGACTTAGTCTTTTTACGCGATTTTGGTCAAAATCGGCTATTTGTACCTGTTTAAGCTCGAATCCGGAGCCCAAACCAAGAATCGGACAGGAAATTGGTATTGCTCAATCGATAGAACACAATGTGATGTACATTTGATGAAAGTTTGGTTCAGAAATATGCATATTTAAGAAAGTTATCGCGCCAGGTGCAACAATGTGTAGATTTTCGACTTAGTCTTTTTACGCGATTTTGGTCAAAATCGGCTATTTGTACCTGTTTAAGCTCGAATCTGGAGCCCAAACCAAGAATCGGACAGGAAATTGGTATTGCTCAATCGATAGAACACAATGTGATGTACATTTGAGGAAAGTTTGGTTCAGAAATATGCATATTTAAGAAAGTTATCGCGCCAGGTGCAACAATGTGTAGATTTTTGACTTAGTCTTTTTACGCGATTTTGGTCAAAATCGGCTATTTGTACCTGGTTAAGCTCGAATCCGGAGCCCAAACCAAGAATCGGACAGGAAATTGGTATTGCTCAATCGATAGAACACAATGTGATGTACATTTGATGAAAGTTTGGTTCAGAAATATGCATATTTAAGAAAGTTATCGCGCCAGGTGCAACAATGTGTAGATTTTCGACTTAGTCTTTTTACGCGATTTTGGTCAAAATCGGCTATTTGTACCTGTTTAAGCTCGAATCTGGAGCCCAAACCAAGAATCGGACAGGAAATTGGTATTGCTCAATCGATAGAACACAATGTGATGTACATTTGATGAAAGTTTGGTTCAGAAATATGCATATTTAAGAAAGTTATCGCGCCAGGTGCAACAATGTGTAGATTTTCGACTTAGTCTTTTTACGCGATTTTGGTCCAAATCGGCTATTTGTACCTGTTTAAGCTCGAATCTGGAGCCCAAACCAAGAATCGGACAGGAAATTGGTATTGCTCAATCGATAGAACACAATGTGATGTACATTTGAGGAAAGTTTGGTTCAGAAATATGCATATTTAAGAAAGTTATCGCGCCAGGTGCAACAATGTGTAGATTTTTGACTTAGTCTTTTTACGCGATTTTGGTCAAAATCGGCTATTTGTACCTGTTTAAGCTCGAATTTGGAGCCCAAACCAAGAATTGGACAGGAAATTGATATTGCTCAATCGATAGAACACAATGTGATGTACATTTGAGGAAAGTTTGGTTCAGAAATATGCATATTTAAGAAAGTTATCGCGCCAGGTGCAACAATGTGTAGATTTTTGACTTAGTCTTTTTACGCGATTTTGGTCAAAATCGGCTATTTGTACCTGGTTAAGCTCGATTTTGGAGCCCAAACCAAGAATTGGACAGGAAATTGGCATTGCTCAATCGATAGAACACAATGTGATGTACATTTGATGAAAGTTTGGTTCAGAAATATGCATATTTAAGAAAGTTATCGCGCCAGGTGCAACAATGTGTAGATTTTCGACTTAGTCTTTTTACGCGATTTTGGTCCAAATCGGCTATTTGTACCTGTTTAAGCTCGAATCTGGAGCCCAAACCAAGAATCGGACAGGAAATTGGTATTGCTCAATCGATAGAACACAATGTGATGTACATTTGAGGAAAGTTTGGTTCAGAAATATGCATATTTAAGAAAGTTATCGCGCCAGGTGCAACAATGTGTAGATTTTTGACTTAGTCTTTTTACGCGATTTTGGTCAAAATCGGCTATTTGTACCTGTTTAAGCTCGAATTTGGAGCCCAAACCAAGAATTGGACAGGAAATTGGCATTGCTCAATCGATAGAACACAATGTGATGTACATTTGAGGAAAGTTTGGTTCAGAAATATGCATATTTAAGAAAGTTATCGCGCCAGGTGCAACAGTGTGTAGATTTTTGACTTAGTCTTTTTACGCGATTTTGGTCAAAATCGGCTATTTGTACCTGTTTAAGCTCGAATCTAAAGCCCAAACCAAAAATCAGACAGGAAATTGGTATTGCTCAATCGATAGAACACAATGTGATGTACATTTGATGAAAGTTTGGTTCAGAAATATGCATTTTTAAGAAAGTTATCGCGCCAGGTGCACCAATGTGTAGATTTTCGACTTAGTCTTTTTACGCGATTTTGGTCAAAATCGGCTATTTGTACCTGTTTAAGCTCGAATCTGGAGCCCAAACCAAAAATCAGACAGGAAATTGGTATTGCTCAATCGATAGAACACAATGTGATGTACATTTGATGAAAGTTTGGTTCAGAAATATGCATTTTTAAAAAAGTTATCGCGCCAGGTGCAACAATGTGTAGATTTTCGACTTAGTCTTTTTACGCGATTTTGGTCAAAATCGGCTATTTGTACCTGTTTAAGCTCGAATCTGGAGCCCAAACCAAGAATTGGACAGGAAATTGGCATAATTCAATCGATAGAACACAATGTGATGTACATTTGATAAAAGTTTGGTTCAGAAATATGCATTTTTAAGAAAGTTATCGCGCCAGGTGCAACAATGTGTAGATTTTCGACTTAGTCTTTTTACGCGATTTTGGTCAAAATCGGCTATTTGTACCTGTTTAAGCTCGAATCTGGAGCCCAAACCAAGAATCGGACAGGAAATTGGTATTGCTCAATCGATAGAACACAATGTGATGTACATTTGAGGAAAGTTTGGTTCAGAAATATGCATATTTAAGAAAGTTATCGCGCCAGGTGCAACAATGTGTAGATTTTTGACTTAGTCTTTTTACGCGATTTTGGTCAAAATCGGCTATTTGTACCTGTTTAAGCTCGAATTTGGAGCCCAAACCAAGAATTGGACAGGAAATTGGCATTGCTCAATCGATAGAACACAATGTGATGTACATTTGATGAAAGTTTGGTTCAGAAATATGCATTTTTAAGAAAGTTATCGCGCCAGGTGCAAGAATGTGTAGATTTTCGACTTAGTCTTTTTACGCGATTTTGGTCAAAATCGGCTATTTGTACCTGTTTAAGCTCGAATCTGGAGCCCAAACCAAGAATCGGACAGGAAATTGGTATTGCTCAATCGATAGAACACAATGTGATGTACATTTGATGAAAGTTTGGTTCAGAAATATGCATATTTAAGAAAGTTATCGCGCCAGGTGCAACAATGTGTAGATTTTCGACTTAGTCTTTTTACGCGATTTTGGTCAAAATCGGCTATTTGTACCTGTTTAAGCTCGAATCTGGAGCCCAAACCAAGAATTGGACAGGAAATTGGTATTGCTCAATCGATAGAACACAATGTGATGTACATTTGATGAAAGTTTGGTTCAGAAATATGCATTTTTAAGAAAGTTATCGCGCCAGGTGCAACAATGTGTAGATTTTCGACTTAGTCTTTTTACGCGATTTTGGTCAAAATCGGCTATTTGTACCTGTTTAAGCTCGAATCTGGAGCCCAAACCAAGAATCGGACAGGAAATTGGTATTGCTCAATCGATAGAACACAATGTGATGTACATTTGAGGAAAGTTTGGTTCAGAAATATGCATATTTAAGAAAGTTATCGCGCCAGGTGCAACAATGTGTAGATTTTTGACTTAGTCTTTTTACGCGATTTTGGTCAAAATCGGCTATTTGTACCTGTTTAAGCTCGAATTTGGAGCCCAAACCAAGAATTGGACAGGAAATTGGCATTGCTCAATCGATAGAACACAATGTGATGTACATTTGATGAAAGTTTGGTTCAGAAATATGCATTTTTAAGAAAGTTATCGCGCCAGGTGCAACAATGTGTAGATTTTCGACTTAGTCTTTTTACGCGATTTTGGTCAAAATCGGCTATTTGTACCTGTTTAAGCTCGAATCTGGAGCCCAAACCAAGAATCGGACAGGAAATTGGTATTGCTCAATCGATAGAACACAATGTGATGTACATTTGATGAAAGTTTGGTTCAGAAATATGCATATTTAAGAAAGTTATCGCGCCAGGTGCAACAATGTGTAGATTTTTGACTTAGTCTTTTTACGCGATTTTGGTCAAAATCGGCTATTTGTACCTGTTTAAGCTCGAATCTGGAGCCCAAACCAAGAATTGGACAGGAAATTGGCATTGCTCAATCGATAGAACACAATGTGATGTACATTTGATGAAAGTTTGGTTCAGAAATATGCATTTTTAAGAAAGTTATCGCGCCAGGTGCACCAATGTGTAGATTTTCGACTTAGTCTTTTTACGCGATTTTGGTCAAAATCGGCTATTTGTACCTGTTTAAGCTCGAATCCGGAGCCCAAACCAAGAATCGGACAGGAAATTGGTATTGCTCAATCGATAGAACACAATGTGATGTACATTTGATGAAAGTTTGGTTCAGAAATATGTATATTTAAGAAAGTTATCGCGCCAGGTGCAACAATGTGTAGATTTTCGACTTAGTCTTTTTACGCGATTTTGGTCAAAATCGGCTATTTGTACCTGTTTAAGCTCGAATCTGGAGCCCAAACCAAGAATCGGACAGGAAATTGGTATTGCTCAATCGATAGAACACAATGTGATGTACATTTGAGGAAAGTTTGGTTCAGAAATATGCATTTTTAAGAAAGTTATCGCGCCAGGTGCAACAATGTGTAGATTTTTGACTTAGTCTTTTTACGCGATTTTGGTCAAAATCGGCTATTTGTACCTGTTTAAGCTCGAATCTGGAGCCCAAACCAAGAATTGGACAGGAAATTGGCATTGCTCAATCGATAGAACACAATGTGATGTACATTTGATGAAAGTTTGGTTCAGAAATATGCATTTTTAAGAAAGTTATCGCGCCAGGTGCACCAATGTGTAGATTTTCGACTTAGTCTTTTTACGCGATTTTGGTCAAAATCGGCTATTTGTACCTGTTTAAGCTCGAATCCGGAGCCCAAACCAAGAATCGGACAGGAAATTGGTATTGCTCAATCGATAGAACACAATGTGATGTACATTTGATGAAAGTTTGGTTCAGAAATATGTATATTTAAGAAAGTTATCGCGCCAGGTGCAACAATGTGTAGATTTTCGACTTAGTCTTTTTACGCGATTTTGGTCAAAATCGGCTATTTGTACCTGTTTAAGCTCGAATCTGGAGCCCAAACCAAGAATCGGACAGGAAATTGGTATTGCTCAATCGATAGAACACAATGTGATGTACATTTGAGGAAAGTTTGGTTCAGAAATATGCATTTTTAAGAAAGTTATCGCGCCAGGTGCAACAATGTGTAGATTTTTGACTTAGTCTTTTTACGCGATTTTGGTCAAAATCGGCTATTTGTACCTGGTTAAGCTCGAATTTGGAGCCCAAACCAAGAATTGGACAGGAAATTGGCATTGCTCAATCGATAGAACACAATGTGATGTACATTTGATGAAAGTTTGGTTCAGAAATATGCATATTTAAGAAAGTTATCGCGCCAGGTGCAACAATGTGTAGATTTTCGACTTAGTCTTTTTACGCGATTTTGGTCAAAATCGGCTATTTGTACCTGTTTAAGCTCGAATCTGGAGCCCAAACCAAGAATCGGACAGGAAATTGGTATTGCTCAATCGATAGAACACAATGTGATGTACATTTGATGAAAGTTTGGTTCAGAAATATGCATTTTTAAGAAAGTTATCGCGCCAGGTGCAACAATGTGTAGATTTTCGACTTAGTCTTTTTACGCGATTTTGGTCAAAATCGGCTATTTGTACCTGTTTAAGCTCGAATCTGGAGCCCAAACCAAGAATCGGACAGGAAATTGGTATTGCTCAATCGATAGAACACAATGTGATGTACATTTGATGAAAGTTTGGTTCAGAAATATGCATATTTAAGAAAGTTATCGCGCCAGGTGCAACAATGTGTAGATTTTTGACTTAGTCTTTTTACGCGATTTTGGTCAAAATCGGCTATTTGTACCTGTTTAAGCTCGAATCTGGAGCCCAAACCAAGAATTGGACAGGAAATTGGCATTGCTCAATCGATAGAACACAATGTGATGTACATTTGATGAAAGTTTGGTTCAGAAATATGCATTTTTAAGAAAGTTATCGCGCCAGGTGCACCAATGTGTAGATTTTCGACTTAGTCTTTTTACGCGATTTTGGTCAAAATCGGCTATTTGTACCTGTTTAAGCTCGAATCTGGAGCCCAAACCAAGAATCGGACAGGAAATTGGTATTGCTCAATCGATAGAACACAATGTGATGTACATTTGATGAAAGTTTGGTTCAGAAATATGTATATTTAAGAAAGTTATCGCGCCAGGTGCAACAATGTGTAGATTTTCGACTTAGTCTTTTTACGCGATTTTGGTCAAAATCGGCTATTTGTACCTGTTTAAGCTCGAATCTGGAGCCCAAACCAAGAATCGGACAGGAAATTGGTATTGCTCAATCGATAGAACACAATGTGATGTACATTTGAGGAAAGTTTGGTTCAGAAATATGCATTTTTAAGAAAGTTATCGCGCCAGGTGCAACAATGTGTAGATTTTTGACTTAGTCTTTTTACGCGATTTTGGTCAAAATCGGCTATTTGTACCTGTTTAAGCTCGAATCTGGAGCCCAAACCAAGAATTGGACAGGAAATTGGCATTGCTCAATCGATAGAACACAATGTGATGTACATTTGATGAAAGTTTGGTTCAGAAATATGCATTTTTAAGAAAGTTATCGCGCCAGGTGCACCAATGTGTAGATTTTCGACTTAGTCTTTTTACGCGATTTTGGTCAAAATCGGCTATTTGTACCTGTTTAAGCTCGAATCCGGAGCCCAAACCAAGAATCGGACAGGAAATTGGTATTGCTCAATCGATAGAACACAATGTGATGTACATTTGATGAAAGTTTGGTTCAGAAATATGTATATTTAAGAAAGTTATCGCGCCAGGTGCAACAATGTGTAGATTTTCGACTTAGTCTTTTTACGCGATTTTGGTCAAAATCGGCTATTTGTACCTGTTTAAGCTCGAATCTGGAGCCCAAACCAAGAATCGGACAGGAAATTGGTATTGCTCAATCGATAGAACACAATGTGATGTACATTTGATGAAAGTTTGGTTCAGAAATATGCATTTTTAAGAAAGTTATCGCGCCAGGTGCAACAATGTGTAGATTTTTGACTTAGTCTTTTTACGCGATTTTGGTCAAAATCGGCTATTTGTACCTGGTTAAGCTCGAATTTGGAGCCCAAACCAAGAATTGGACAGGAAATTGGCATTGCTCAATCGATAGAACACAATGTGATGTACATTTGATGAAAGTTTGGTTCAGAAATATGCATATTTAAGAAAGTTATCGCGCCAGGTGCAACAATGTGTAGATTTTCGACTTAGTCTTTTTACGCGATTTTGGTCAAAATCGGCTATTTGTACCTGTTTAAGCTCGAATCTGGAGCCCAAACCAAGAATCGGACAGGAAATTGGTATTGCTCAATCGATAGAACACAATGTGATGTACATTTGATGAAAGTTTGGTTCAGAAATATGCATATTTAAGAAAGTTATCGCGCCAGGTGCAACAATGTGTAGATTTTTGACTTAGTCTTTTTACGCGATTTTGGTCAAAATCGGCTATTTGTACCTGTTTAAGCTCGAATTTGGAGCCCAAACCAAGAATTGGACAGGAAATTGGCATTGCTCAATCGATAGAACACAATGTGATGTACATTTGATGAAAGTTTGGTTCAGAAATATGCATATTTAAGAAAGTTATCGCGCCAGGTGCAACAATGTGTAGATTTTCGACATAGTCTTTTTACGCGATTTTGGTCAAAATCGGCTATTTGTACCTGTTTAAGCTCGAATCTGGAGCCCAAACCAAGAATCGGACAGGAAATTGGTATTGCTCAATCGATAGAACACAATGTGATGTACATTTTATGGAAGTTTGTTTCAGAAATATGCATATTTAAGAAAGTTATCGCGCCAGGTGCAACAATGTGTAGATTTTCGACTTAGTCTTTTTACGCGATTTTGGTCAAAATCGGCTATTTGTACCTGTTTAAGCTCGAATCTGGAGCCCAAACCAAGAATCGGACAGGAAATTGGTATTGCTCAATCGATAGAACACAATGTGATGTACATTTGAGGAAAGTTTGGTTCAGAAATATGCATATTTAAGAAAGTTATCGCGCCAGGTGCAACAATGTGTAGATTTTTGACTTAGTCTTTTTAACGCGATTTTGGTCAAAATCGGCTATTTGTACCTGGTTAAGCTCGAATTTGGAGCCCAAACCAAGAATTGGACAGGAAATTGGCATTGCTCAATCGATAGAACACAATGTGATGTACATTTGATGAAAGTTTGGTTCAGAAATATGCATATTTAAGAAAGTTATCGCGCCAGGTGCAAGAATGTGTAGATTTTCGACTTAGGTCCTTTTTACGCGATTTTGGTCAAAATCGGCTATTTGTACCCTGTTTAAGCTCGAATCTGGAGCCCCAAACCAAGAATCGGACAGGAAATTGGTATTGCTCAATCGATAGAACACAATGTGATGTACATTTGATGAAAGTTTGGTTCAGAAATATGCATATTTAAGAAAGTTATCGCGCCAGGTGCAACAATGTGTAGATTTTTGACTTAGTCTTTTTACGCGATTTTGGTCAAAATCGGCTATTTGTACCTGTTTAAGCTCGAATTTGGAGCAAAACCAAGAATTGGACAGGAAATTGGCATTGCTCAATCGATTAGAACACAATGTGATGTACATTTGATGAAAGTTTGGTTCAGAAATATGCATATTTAAGAAAGTTATCGCGCCAGGTGCAACAATGTGTAGATTTTCGACATAGTCTTTTTACGCGATTTTGGTCAAAATCGGCTATTTGTACCTGTTTAAGCTCGAATCTGGAGCCCAAACCAAGAATCGGACAGGAAATTGGTATTGCTCAATCGATTAGAACACAATGTGATGTACATTTTATGGAAGTTTGTTTCAGAAATATGCATATTTTAAGAAAGTTATCGCGCCAGGTGCAACAATGTGTAGATTTTCGACTTAGTCTTTTTACGCGATTTTGGTCAAAATCGGCTATTTGTACCTGTTTAAGCTCGAATCTGGAGCCCCAAACCAAGAATCGGACAGGAAATTGGTATTGCTCAATCGATAGAACACAATGTGATGTACATTTGAGGAAAGTTTGGTTCAGAAATATGCATATTTAAGAAAGTTATCGCGCCAGGTGCAACAATGTGTAGATTTTTGACTTAGTCTTTTTACGCGATTTTGGTCAAAATCGGCTATTTGTACCTGGTTAAGCTCGAATTTGGAGCCCAAACCAAGAATTGGACAGGAAATTGGCATTGCTCAATCGATAGAACACAATTTGATGTACATTTGATGAAAGTTTGGTTCAGAAATATGCATATTTAAGAAAGTTATCGCGCCAGGTGCAACAATGTGTAGATTTTCGACATAGTCTTTTTACGCGATTTTGGTCAAAATCGGCTATTTGTACCTGTTTAAGCTCGAATCTGGAGCCCAAACCAAGAATCGGACAGGAAATTGGTATTGCTCAATCGATAGAACACAATGTGGATGTACATTTTTATGGAAGTTTGTTTCAGAAATATGCATATTTAAGAAAGTTATCGCGCCAGGTGCAACAATGTGTAGATTTTCGACTTAGTCTTTTTACGCGATTTAGTCAAAATCGGCTATTTGTACCTGTTTAAGCTCGAATCTGGAGCCCAAACCAAGAATCGGACAGGGAAATTGGTATTGCTCAATCGATAGAACACAATGTGATGTACATTTGAGGAAAGTTTGGTTCAGAAATATGCATATTTAAGAAAGTTATCGCGCCAGGTGCAACAATGTGTAGATTTTTTGACTTAGTCTTTTTACGCGATTTTGGTCAAAATCGGCTATTTGTACCTGGTTAAGCTCGAATTTGGAGCCCAAACCAAGAATTGGACAGGAAATTGGCATTGCTCAATCGATAGAACACAATGTGATGTACATTTGATGAAAGTTTGGTTCAGAAATATGCATATTTAAGAAAGTTATCGCGCCAGGTGCAACAATGTGTAGATTTTCGACTTAGTCTTTTTTACGCGATTTTGGTCAAAATCGGCTATTTGTACCTGTTTAAGCTCGAATCTGGAGCCCAAACCAAGAATCGGACAGGAAATTGGTATTGCTCAATCGATAGAACACAATGTGATGTACATTTGAGGAAAGTTTGGTTCAGAAATATGCATATTTAAGAAAGTTTATCGCGCCAGGTGCAACAATGTGTAGATTTTTGACTTAGTCTTTTTACGCGATTTGGTCAAAATCGGCTATTTGTACCTGGTTTAAGCTCGAATTTGGAGCCCAAACCAGAATTGGACAGGAAATTGGCATTGCTCAATCGATAGAACACAATGTGATGTACATTTGATGAAAGTTTGGTTCAGAAATATGCATATTTAAGAAAGTTATCGCGCCAGGGTGCAACAATGTGTAGATTTTCGACTTAGTCTTTTTACGCGATTTTGGTCAAAATCGGCTATTTGTACCTGTTTAAGCTCGAATCTGGAGCCCAAACCAAGAATCGGAGAGGAAATTGGTATTGCTCAATCGATAGAACACAATGTGATGTACATTTGATGAAAGTTTGGTTCAGAAATATGCATATTCAAGAAAGTTATCGCGCCAGGTGCAACAATGTGTAGATTTTCGACTTAGTCTTTTTACGCGATTTTGGTCAAAATCGGCTATTTGTACCTGTTTAAGCTCGAATCTGGAGCCCAAACCAAGAATCGGACAGGAAATTGGTATTGCTCAATCGATAGAACACAATGTGATGTACATTTGAGGAAAGTTTGGTTCAGAAATATGCATATTTAAGAAAGTTATCGCGCCAGGTGCAACAATGTGTTGATTTTTGACTTAGTCTTTTTACGCGATTTTGGTCAAAATCGGCTATTTGTACCTGTTTAAGCTCGAATTTGGAGCCCAAACCAAGAATTGGACAGGAAATTGGCATTGCTCAATCGATAGAACACAATGTGATGTACATTTGATGAAAGTTTGGTTCAGAAATATGCATATTTAAGAAATTTATCGCGCCAGGTGCAACAATGTGTAGATTTTCGACTTAGTCTTTTTACGCGATTTTGGTCAAAATCGGCTATTTGTACCTGTTTAAGCTCGAATCTGGAGCCCAAACCAAGAATCGGACAGGAAATTGGTATTGCTCAATCGATAGAACACAATGTGATGTACATTTGATGAAAGTTTGGTTCAGAAATATGCATATTTAAGAAAGTTATCGCGCCAGGTGCAACAATGTGTAGATTTTCGACTTAGTCTTTTTACGCGATTTTGGTCAAAATCGGCTATTTGTACCTGTTTAAGCTCGAATCTGGAGCCCAAACCAAGAATCGGACAGGAAATTGGTATTGCTCAATCGATAGAACACAATGTGATGTACATTTGAGGAAAGTTTGGTTCAGAAATATGCATATTTAAGAAAGTTATCGCGCCAGGTGCAACAATGTGTAGATTTTTGACTTAGTCTTTTTACGCGATTTTGGTCAAAATCGGCTATTTGTACCTGTTTAAGCTCGAATTTGGAGCCCAAAGCAAGAATCGGACAGGAAATTGGCATTGCTCAATCGATAGAACACAATGTGATGTACATTTGATGAAAGTTTGGTTCAGAAATATGCATTTTTAAGAAAGTTATCGCGCCAGGTGCAAGAATGTGTAGATTTTCGACTTAGTCTTTTTACGCGATTTTGGTCAAAATCGGCTATTTGTACCTGTTTAAGCTCGAATCTGGAGCCCAAACCAAAAATCGGACAGGAAATTGGTATTGCTCAATCGATAGAACACAATGTGATGTACATTTGATGAAAGTTTGGTTCAGAAATATGCATATTTAAGAAAGTTATCGCGCCAGGTGCAACAATGTGTAGATTTTCGACTTAGTCTTTTTACGCGATTTTGGTCAAAATCGGCTATTTGTACCTGTTTAAGCTCGAATCTGGAGCCCAAACCAAGAATCGGACAGGAAATTGGTATTGCTCAATCGATAGAACACAATGTGATGTACATTTAAAGAAAGTTTGGTTCAGAAATATGCATATTTAAGAAAGTTATCGCGCCAGGTGCAACAATGTGTAGATTTTTGACTTAGTCTTTTTACGCGATTTTGGTCAAAATCGGCTATTAGTACCTGTTTAAGCTCGAATTTGGAGCCCAAACCAAGAATTGGACAGGAAATTAGCATTGCTCAATCGATAGAACACAATGTGATGTACATTTGATGAAAGTTTGGTTCAGAAATATGCATATTTAAGAAAGTTATCGCGCCAGGTGCAACAATGTGTAGATTTTCGACTTAGTCTTTTTACGCGATTTTGGTCAAAATCGGCTATTTGTACCTGTTTAAGCTCGAATCTGGAGCCCAAACCAAGAATTGGACACGAAATTGGTATTGCTCAATCGATAGAACACAATGTGATGTACATTTAAAGAAAGTTTGGTTCAGAAATATGCATATTTAAGAAAGTTATCGCGCCAGGTGCAACAATGTGTAGATTTTTGACTTAGTCTTTTTACGCGATTTTGGTCAAAATCGGCTATTTGTACCTGTTTAAGCTCGAATTTGGAGCCCAAACCAAGAATTGGACAGGAAATTAGCATTGCTCAATCGATAGAACACAATGTGATGTACATTTGATGAAAGTTTGGTTCAGAAATATGCATATTTAAGAAAGTTATCGCGCCAGGTGCAACAATGTGTAGATTTTCGACTTAGTCTTTTTACGCGATTTTGGTCAAAATCGACTATTTGTACCTGTTTAAGCTCGAATCTGGAGCCCAAACCAAGAATCGGACAGGAAATTGGTATTGCTCAATCGATAGAACACAATGTCATGTACATTTGAGGAAAGTTTGGTTCAGAAATATGCATATTTAAGAAAGTTATCGCGCCAGGTGCAACAATGTGTAGATTTTTGACTTAGTCTTTTTACGCGATTTGGTCAAAATCGGCTATTTGTACCTGTTTAAGCTCGAATTTGGAGCCCAAAGCAAGAATCGGACAGGAAATTGGCATTGCTCAATCGATAGAACACAATGTGATGTACATTTGATGAAAGTTTGGTTCAGAAATATGCATTTTTAAGAAAGTTATCGGGCCAGGTGCAACAATGTGTAGATTTTCGACTTAGTCTTTTTTCGTGATTTTGGTCAAAATCGGCTATTTGTACCTGTTTAAGCTCGAATCTGGAGCCCAAACCAAAAATCAAACAGGAAATTGGTATTGCTCAATCGATAGAACACAATGTGATGTACATTTGATGAAAGTTTGGTTCAGAAATATGCATTTTTAAGAAAGTTATCGCGCAAGGTCCAACAATGTGTAGATTTTCGACTTAGTCTTTTTACGCGATTTTGGTCAAAATCGACTATTTGTACCTGTTTAAGCTCGAATCTGGAGCCCAAACCAAAAATCAGACAGGAAATTGGTATTGCTCAATCGATAGAACACAATGTGATGTACATTTGATGAAAGTTTGGTTCAGAAATATGCATTTTTAAGAAAGTTATCGCGCCAGGTGCAACAATGTGTAGATTTTCGACTTAGTCTTTTTACGCGATTTTGGTCAAAATCGGCTATTTGTACCTGTTTAAGCTCGAATCTGGAGCCCAAACCAAAAATCAGACAGGAAATTGGTATTGCTCAATCGATAGAACACAATGTGATGTACATTTGATGAAAGTTTGGTTCAGAAATATGCATTTTTAAGAAAGTTATCGCGCCAGGTGCAACAATGTGTAGATTTTCGACTTAGTCTTTTTACGCGATTTTGGTCAAAATCGGCTATTTGTACCTGTTTAAGCTCGAATCTGGAGCCCAAACCAAGAATTGGACAGGAAATTGGCATTGCTCAATCGATAGAACACAATGTGATGTACATTTGATGAAAGTTTGGTTCAGAAATATGCATTTTTAAGAAAGTTATCGCGCCAGGTGCACCAATGTGTAGATTTTCGACTTAGTCTTTTTACGCGATTTTGGTCAAAATCGGCTATTTGTACCTGTTTAAGCTCGAATCCGGAGCCCAAACCAAGAATCGGACAGGAAATTGGTATTGCTCAATCGATAGAACACAATGTGATGTACATTTGATGAAAGTTTGGTTCAGAAATATGTATATTTAAGAAAGTTATCGCGCCAGGTGCAACAATGTGTAGATTTTCGACTTAGTCTTTTTACGCGATTTTGGTCAAAATCGGCTATTTGTACCTGTTTAAGCTCGAATCTGGAGCCCAAACCAAGAATCGGACAGGAAATTGGTATTGCTCAATCGATAGAACACAATGTGATGTACATTTGATGAAAGTTTGGTTCAGAAATATGCATTTTTAAGAAAGTTATCGCGCCAGGTGCAACAATGTGTAGATTTTTGACTTAGTCTTTTTACGCGATTTTGGTCAAAATCGGCTATTTGTACCTGGTTAAGCTCGAATTTGGAGCCCAAACCAAGAATTGGACAGGAAATTGGCATTGCTCAATCGATAGAACACAATGTGATGTACATTTGATGAAAGTTTGGTTCAGAAATATGCATATTTAAGAAAGTTATCGCGCCAGGTGCAACAATGTGTAGATTTTCGACTTAGTCTTTTTACGCGATTTTGGTCAAAATCGGCTATTTGTACCTGTTTAAGCTCGAATCTGGAGCCCAAACCAAGAATCGGACAGGAAATTGGTATTGCTCAATCGATAGAACACAATGTGATGTACATTTGATGAAAGTTTGGTTCAGAAATATGCATATTTAAGAAAGTTATCGCGCCAGGTGCAACAATGTGTAGATTTTTGACTTAGTCTTTTTACGCGATTTTGGTCAAAATCGGCTATTTGTACCTGTTTAAGCTCGAATTTGGAGCCCAAACCAAGAATTGGACAGGAAATTGGCATTGCTCAATCGATAGAACACAATGTGATGTACATTTGATGAAAGTTTGGTTCAGAAATATGCATATTTAAGAAAGTTATCGCGCCAGGTGCAACAATGTGTAGATTTTCGACATAGTCTTTTTACGCGATTTTGGTCAAAATCGGCTATTTGTACCTGTTTAAGCTCGAATCTGGAGCCCAAACCAAGAATCGGACAGGAAATTGGTATTGCTCAATCGATAGAACACAATGTGATGTACATTTTATGGAAGTTTGTTTCAGAAATATGCATATTTAAGAAAGTTATCGCGCCAGGTGCAACAATGTGTAGATTTTCGACTTAGTCTTTTTACGCGATTTTGGTCAAAATCGGCTATTTGTACCTGTTTAAGCTCGAATCTGGAGCCCAAACCAAGAATCGGACAGGAAATTGGTATTGCTCAATCGATAGAACACAATGTGATGTACATTTGAGGAAAGTTTGGTTCAGAAATATGCATATTTAAGAAAGTTATCGCGCCAGGTGCAACAATGTGTAGATTTTTGACTTAGTCTTTTTACGCGATTTTGGTCAAAATCGGCTATTTGTACCTGGTTAAGCTCGAATTTGGAGCCCAAACCAAGAATTGGACAGGAAATTGGCATTGCTCAATCGATAGAACACAATGTGATGTACATTTGATGAAAGTTTGGTTCAGAAATATGCATATTTAAGAAAGTTATCGCGCCAGGTGCAAGAATGTGTAGATTTTCGACTTAGTCTTTTTACGCGATTTTGGTCAAAATCGGCTATTTGTACCTGTTTAAGCTCGAATCTGGAGCCCAAACCAAGAATCGGACAGGAAATTGGTATTGCTCAATCGATAGAACACAATGTGATGTACATTTGATGAAAGTTTGGTTCAGAAATATGCATATTTAAGAAAGTTATCGCGCCAGGTGCAACAATGTGTAGATTTTTGACTTAGTCTTTTTACGCGATTTTGGTCAAAATCGGCTATTTGTACCTGTTTAAGCTCGAATTTGGAGCCCAAACCAAGAATTGGACAGGAAATTGGCATTGCTCAATCGATAGAACACAATGTGATGTACATTTGATGAAAGTTTGGTTCATATATATGCATATTTAAGAAAGTTATCGCGCCAGGTGCAACAATGTGTAGATTTTCGACATAGTCTTTTTACGCGATTTTGGTCAAAATCGGCTATTTGTACCTGTTTAAGCTCGAATCTGGAGCCCAAACCAAGAATCGGACAGGAAATTGGTATTGCTCAATCGATAGAACACAATGTGATGTACATTTTATGGAAGTTTGTTTCAGAAATATGCATATTTAAGAAAGTTATCGCGCCAGGTGCAACAATGTGTAGATTTTCGACTTAGTCTTTTTACGCGATTTTGGTCAAAATCGGCTATTTGTACCTGTTTAAGCTCGAATCTGGAGCCCAAACCAAGAATCGGACAGGAAATTGGTATTGCTCAATCGATAGAACACAATGTGATGTACATTTGAGGAAAGTTTGGTTCAGAAATATGCATATTTAAGAAAGTTATCGCGCCAGGTGCAACAATGTGTAGATTTTTGACTTAGTCTTTTTACGCGATTTTGGTCAAAATCGGCTATTTGTACCTGTTTAAGCTCGAATTTGGAGCCCAAACCAAGAATTGGACAGGAAATTGGCATTGCTCAATCGATAGAACACAATGTGATGTACATTTGATGAAAGTTTGGTTCAGAAATATGCATATTTAAGAAAGTTATCGCGCCAGGTGCAACAATGTGTAGATTTTCGACATAGTCTTTTTACGCGATTTTGGTCAAAATCGGCTATTTGTACCTGTTTAAGCTCGAATCTGGAGCCCAAACCAAGAATCGGACAGGAAATTGGTATTGCTCAATCGATAGAACACAATGTGATGTACATTTTATGGAAGTTTGTTTCAGAAATATGCATATTTAAGAAAGTTATCGCGCCAGGTGCAACAATGTGTAGATTTTCGACTTAGTCTTTTTACGCGATTTTAGTCAAAATCGGCTATTTGTACCTGTTTAAGCTCGAATCTGGAGCCCAAACCAAGAATCGGACAGGAAATTGGTATTGCTCAATCGATAGAACACAATGTGATGTACATTTGATGAAAGTTTGGTTCAGAAATATGCATATTTAAGAAAGTTATCGCGCCAGGTGCAACAATGTGTAGATTTTTGACTTAGTCTTTTTACGCGATTTTGGTCAAAATCGGCTATTTGTACCTGGTTAAGCTCGAATTTGGAGCCCAAACCAAGAATTGGACAGGAAATTGGCATTGCTCAATCGATAGAACACAATGTGATGTACATTTGATGAAAGTTTGGTTCAGAAATATGCATATTTAAGAAAGTTATCGCGCCAGGTGCAACAATGTGTAGATTTTCGACTTAGTCTTTTTACGCGATTTTGGTCAAAATCGGCTATTTGTACCTGTTTAAGCTCGAATCTGGAGCCCAAACCAAGAATCGGACAGGAAATTGGTATTGCTCAATCGATAGAACACAATGTGATGTACATTTGATGAAAGTTTGGTTCAGAAATATGCATATTCAAGAAAGTTATCGCGCCAGGTGCAACAATGTGTAGATTTTCGACTTAGTCTTTTTACGCGATTTTGGTCAAAATCGGCTATTTGTACCTGTTTAAGCTCGAATCTGGAGCCCAAACCAAGAATCGGACAGGAAATTGGTATTGCTCAATCGATAGAACACAATGTGATGTACATTTGAGGAAAGTTTGGTTCAGAAATATGCATATTTAAGAAAGTTATCGCGCCAGGTGCAACAATGTGTTGATTTTTGACTTAGTCTTTTTACGCGATTTTGGTCAAAATCGGCTATTTGTACCTGTTTAAGCTCGAATTTGGAGCCCAAACCAAGAATTGGACAGGAAATTGGCATTGCTCAATCGATAGAACACAATGTGATGTACATTTGATGGAAGTTTGGTTCAGAAATATGCATATTTAAGAAATTTATCGCGCCAGGTGCAACAATGTATAGATTTTCGACTTAGTCTTTTTACGCGATTTTGGTCAAAATCGGCTATTTGTACCTGTTTAAGCTCGAATCTGGAGCCCAAACCAAGAATCGGACAGGAAATTGGTATTGCTCAATCGATAGAACACAATGTGATGTACATTTGATGAAAGTTTGGTTCAGAAATATGCATATTTAAGAAAGTTATCGCGCCAGGTGCAACAATGTGTAGATTTTCGACTTAGTCTTTTTACGCGATTTTGGTCAAAATCGGCTATTTGTACCTGTTTAAGCTCGAATCTGGAGCCCAAACCAAGAATCGGACAGGAAATTGGTATTGCTCAATCGATAGAACACAATGTGATGTACATTTGAGGAAAGTTTGGTTCAGAAATATGCATATTTAAGAAAGTTATCGCGCCAGGTGCAACAATGTGTAGATTTTTGACTTAGTCTTTTTACGCGATTTTGGTCAAAATCGGCTATTTGTACCTGTTTAAGCTCGAATTTGGAGCCCAAAGCAAGAATCGGACAGGAAATTGGCATTGCTCAATCGATAGAACACAATGTGATGTACATTTGATGAAAGTTTGGTTCAGAAATATGCATTTTTAAGAAAGTTATCGCGCCAGGTGCAAGAATGTGTAGATTTTCGACTTAGTCTTTTTACGCGATTTTGGTCAAAATCGGCTATTTGTACCTGTTTAAGCTCGAATCTGGAGCCCAAACCAAAAATCGGACAGGAAATTGGTATTGCTCAATCGATAGAACACAATGTGATGTACATTTGATGAAAGTTTGGTTCAGAAATATGCATATTTAAGAAAGTTATCGCGCCAGGTGCAACAATGTGTAGATTTTCGACTTAGTCTTTTTACGCGATTTTGGTCAAAATCGGCTATTTGTACCTGTTTAAGCTCGAATCTGGAGCCCAAACCAAGAATCGGACAGGAAATTGGTATTGCTCAATCGATAGAACACAATGTGATGTACATTTAAAGAAAGTTTGGTTCAGAAATATGCATATTTAAGAAAGTTATCGCGCCAGGTGCAACAATGTGTAGATTTTTGACTTAGTCTTTTTACGCGATTTTGGTCAAAATCGGCTATTAGTACCTGTTTAAGCTCGAATTTGGAGCCCAAACCAAGAATTGGACAGGAAATTAGCATTGCTCAATCGATAGAACACAATGTGATGTACATTTGATGAAAGTTTGGTTCAGAAATATGCATATTTAAGAAAGTTATCGCGCCAGGTGCAACAATGTGTAGATTTTCGACTTAGTCTTTTTACGCGATTTTGGTCAAAATCGGCTATTTGTACCTGTTTAAGCTCGAATCTGGAGCCCAAACCAAGAATTGGACACGAAATTGGTATTGCTCAATCGATAGAACACAATGTGATGTACATTTAAAGAAAGTTTGGTTCAGAAATATGCATATTTAAGAAAGTTATCGCGCCAGGTGCAACAATGTGTAGATTTTTGACTTAGTCTTTTTACGCGATTTTGGTCAAAATCGGCTATTTGTACCTGTTTAAGCTCGAATTTGGAGCCCAAACCAAGAATTGGACAGGAAATTAGCATTGCTCAATCGATAGAACACAATGTGATGTACATTTGATGAAAGTTTGGTTCAGAAATATGCATATTTAAGAAAGTTATCGCGCCAGGTGCAACAATGTGTAGATTTTCGACTTAGTCTTTTTACGCGATTTTGGTCAAAATCGACTATTTGTACCTGTTTAAGCTCGAATCTGGAGCCCAAACCAAGAATCGGACAGGAAATTGGTATTGCTCAATCGATAGAACACAATGTCATGTACATTTGAGGAAAGTTTGGTTCAGAAATATGCATATTTAAGAAAGTTATCGCGCCAGGTGCAACAATGTGTAGATTTTTGACTTAGTCTTTTTACGCGATTTTGGTCAAAATCGGCTATTTGTACCTGTTTAAGCTCGAATTTGGAGCCCAAAGCAAGAATCGGACAGGAAATTGGCATTGCTCAATCGATAGAACACAATGTGATGTACATTTGATGAAAGTTTGGTTCAGAAATATGCATTTTTAAGAAAGTTATCGGGCCAGGTGCAACAATGTGTAGATTTTCGACTTAGTCTTTTTTCGTGATTTTGGTCAAAATCGGCTATTTGTACCTGTTTAAGCTCGAATCTGGAGCCCAAACCAAAAATCAAACAGGAAATTGGTATTGCTCAATCGATAGAACACAATGTGATGTACATTTGATGAAAGTTTGGTTCAGAAATATGCATTTTTAAGAAAGTTATCGCGCAAGGTCCAACAATGTGTAGATTTTCGACTTAGTCTTTTTACGCGATTTTGGTCAAAATCGACTATTTGTACCTGTTTAAGCTCGAATCTGGAGCCCAAACCAAAAATCAGACAGGAAATTGGTATTGCTCAATCGATAGAACACAATGTGATGTACATTTGATGAAAGTTTGGTTCAGAAATATGCATTTTTAAGAAAGTTATCGCGCCAGGTGCAACAATGTGTAGATTTTCGACTTAGTCTTTTTACGCGATTTTGGTCAAAATCGGCTATTTGTACCTGTTTAAGCTCGAATCTGGAGCCCAAACCAAAAATCAGACAGGAAATTGGTATTGCTCAATCGATAGAACACAATGTGATGTACATTTGATGAAAGTTTGGTTCAGAAATATGCATTTTTAAGAAAGTTATCGCGCCAGGTGCAACAATGTGTAGATTTTCGACTTAGTCTTTTTACGCGATTTTGGTCAAAATCGGCTATTTGTACCTGTTTAAGCTCGAATCTGGAGCCCAAACCAAAAATTTAGACAGGAAATTGGTATTGCTCAATCGATAGAACACAATGTGATGTACATTTGATGAAAGTTTGGTTCAGAAATATGCATTTTTAAGAAAGTTATCGCGCCAGGTGCAACAATGTGTAGATTTTTGACTTAGTCTTTTTACGCGATTTTGGTCAAAATCGGCTATTTGTACCTGTTTAAGCTCGAATCTGGAGCCCAAACCAAGAATCGGACAGGAAATTGGTATTGCTCAATCGATAGAACACAATGTGATGTACATTTGAGGAAAGTTTGGTTCAGAAATATGCATATTTAAGAAAGTTATCGCGCCAGGTGCAACAATGTGTAGATTTTCGACTTAGTCTTTTTACGCGATTTTGGTCAAAATCGGCTATTTGTACCTGTTTAAGCTCGAATTTGGAGCCCAAACCAAGAATTGGACAGGAAATTAGCATTGCTCAATCGATAGAACACAATGTGATGTACATTTGATGAAAGTTTGGTTCAGAAATATGCATTTTTAAGAAAGTTATCGCGCCAGGTGCAATAATGTGTAGATTTTCGACTTAGTCTTTTTACGCGATTTTGGTCAAAATCGGCTATTTGTACCTGTTTAAGCTCGAATCTGGAGCCCAAACCAAAAATCAGACAGGAAATTGGTATTGCTCAATCGATAGAACACAATGTGATGTACATTTGATGAAAGTTTGGTTCAGAAATATGCATTTTTAAGAAAGTTATCGCGCCAGGTGCAACAATGTGTAGATTTTTGACTTAGTCTTTTTACGCGATTTTGGTCAAAATCGGCTATTTGTACCTGTTTAAGCTCGAATCTGGAGCCCAAACCAAAAATCAAACAGGAAATTGGTATTGCTCAATCGATAGAACACAATGTGATGTACATTTGATGAAAGTTTGGTTCAGAAATATGCATTTTTAAGAAAGTTATCGCGCAAGGTCCAACAATGTGTAGATTTTCGACTTAGTCTTTTTACGCGATTTTGGTCAAAATCGGCTATTTGTACCTGTTTAAGCTCGAATCTGGAGCCCAAACCAAAAATCAGACAGGAAATTGGTATTGCTCAATCGATAGAACACAATGTGATGTACATTTGATGAAAGTTTGGTTCAGAAATATGCATTTTTAAGAAAGTTATCGCGCCAGGTGCAACAATGTGTAGATTTTCGACTTAGTCTTTTTACGCGATTTTGGTCAAAATCGGCTATTTGTACCTGTTTAAGCTCGAATCTGGAGCCCAAACCAAAAATCAGACAGGAAATTGGTATTGCTCAATCGATAGAACACAATGTGATGTACATTTGATGAAAGTTTGGTTCAGAAATATGCATTTTTAAGAAAGTTATCGCGCCAGGTGCAACAATGTGTAGATTTTCGACTTAGTCTTTTTACGCGATTTTGGTCAAAATCGGCTATTTGTACCTGGTTAAGCTCGAATCTGGAGCCCAAACCAAAAATCAGACAGGAAATTGGTATTGCTCAATCGATAGAACACAATGTGATGTACATTTGATGAAAGTTTGGTTCAGAAATATGCATTTTTAAGAAAGTTATCGCGCCAGGTGCAACAATGTGTAGATTTTCGACTTAGTCTTTTTACGCGATTTTGGTCAAAATCGGCTATTTGTACCTGTTTAAGCTCGAATCTGGAGCCCAAACCAAGAATCGGACAGGAAATTGGTATTGCTCAATCGATAGAACACAATGTGATGTACATTTGATGAAAGTTTGGTTCAGAAATATGCATATTTAAGAAAGTTATCGCGCCAGGTGCAACAATGTGTAGATTTTCGACTTAGTCTTTTTACGCGATTTTGGTCAAAATCGGCTATTTGTACCTGTTTAAGCTCGAATCTGGAGCCCAAACCAAGAATCGGACAGGAAATTGGTATTGCTCAATCGATAGAACACAATGTGATGTACATTTGAGGAAAGTTTGGTTCAGAAATATGCATATTTAAGAAAGTTATCGCGCCAGGTGCAACAATGTGTAGATTTTTGACTTAGTCTTTTTACGCGATTTTGGTCAAAATCGGCTATTTGTACCTGTTTAAGCTCGAATTTGGAGCCCAAACCAAGAATTGGACAGGAAATTAGCATTGCTCAATCGATAGAACACAATGTGATGTACATTTGATGAAAGTTTGGTTCAGAAATATGCATATTTAAGAAAGTTATCGCGCCAGGTGCAACAATGTGTAGATTTTCGACTTAGTCTTTTTACGCGATTTTGGTCAAAATCGACTATTTGTACCTGTTTAAGCTCGAATCTGGAGCCCAAACCAAGAATCGGACAGGAAATTGGTATTGCTCATTCGATAGAACACAATGTGATGTACATTTGAGGAAAGTTTGGTTCAGAAATATGCATATTTAAGAAAGTTATCGCGCCAGGTGCAACAATGTGTAGATTTTTGACTTAGTCTTTTTACGCGATTTTGGTCAAAATCGGCTATTTGTACCTGTTTAAGCTCGAATTTGGAGCCCAAAGCAAGAATTGGACAGGAAATTGGCATTGCTCAATCGATAGAACACAATGTGATGTACATTTGATGAAAGTTTGGTTCAGAAATATGCATTTTTAAGAAAGTTATCGCGCCAGGTGCAATAATGTGTAGATTTTCGACTTAGTCTTTTTACGCGATTTTGGTCAAAATCGGCTATTTGTACCTGTTTAAGCTCGAATCTGGAGCCCAAACCAAAAATCAGACAGGAAATTGGTATTGCTCAATCGATAGAACACAATGTGATGTACATTTGATGAAAGTTTGGTTCAGAAATATGCATTTTTAAGAAAGTTATCGCGCCAGGTGCAACAATGTGTAGATTTTTGACTTAGTCTTTTTACGCGATTTTGGTCAAAATCGGCTATTTGTACCTGTTTAAGCTCGAATCTGGAGCCCAAACCAAAAATCAAACAGGAAATTGGTATTGCTCAATCGATAGAACACAATGTGATGTACATTTGATGAAAGTTTGGTTCAGAAATATGCATTTTTAAGAAAGTTATCGCGCAAGGTCCAACAATGTGTAGATTTTCGACTTAGTCTTTTTACGCGATTTTGGTCAAAATCGGCTATTTGTACCTGTTTAAGCTCGAATCTGGAGCCCAAACCAAAAATCAGACAGGAAATTGGTATTGCTCAATCGATAGAACACAATGTGATGTACATTTGATGAAAGTTTGGTTCAGAAATATGCATTTTTAAGAAAGTTATCGCGCCAGGTGCAACAATGTGTAGATTTTCGACTTAGTCTTTTTACGCGATTTTGGTCAAAATCGGCTATTTGTACCTGTTTAAGCTCGAATCTGGAGCCCAAACCAAAAATCAGACAGGAAATTGGTATTGCTCAATCGATAGAACACAATGTGATGTACATTTGATGAAAGTTTGGTTCAGAAATATGCATTTTTAAGAAAGTTATCGCGCCAGGTGCAACAATGTGTAGATTTTCGACTTAGTCTTTTTACGCGATTTTGGTCAAAATCGGCTATTTGTACCTGGTTAAGCTCGAATCTGGAGCCCAAACCAAAAATCAGACAGGAAATTGGTATTGCTCAATCGATAGAACACAATGTGATGTACATTTGATGAAAGTTTGGTTCAGAAATATGCATTTTTAAGAAAGTTATCGCGCCAGGTGCAACAATGTGTAGATTTTCGACTTAGTCTTTTTACGCGATTTTGGTCAAAATCGGCTATTTGTACCTGTTTAAGCTCGAATCTGGAGCCCAAACCAAGAATCGGACAGGAAATTGGTATTGCTCAATCGATAGAACACAATGTGATGTACATTTGATGAAAGTTTGGTTCAGAAATATGCATATTTAAGAAAGTTATCGCGCCAGGTGCAACAATGTGTAGATTTTCGACTTAGTCTTTTTACGCGATTTTGGTCAAAATCGGCTATTTGTACCTGTTTAAGCTCGAATCTGGAGCCCAAACCAAGAATCGGACAGGAAATTGGTATTGCTCAATCGATAGAACACAATGTGATGTACATTTGAGGAAAGTTTGGTTCAGAAATATGCATATTTAAGAAAGTTATCGCGCCAGGTGCAACAATGTGTAGATTTTTGACTTAGTCTTTTTACGCGATTTTGGTCAAAATCGGCTATTTGTACCTGTTTAAGCTCGAATTTGGAGCCCAAACCAAGAATTGGACAGGAAATTGGCATTGCTCAATCGATAGAACACAATGTGATGTACATTTGATGAAAGTTTGGTTCAGAAATATGCATATTTAAGAAAGTTATCGCGCCAGGTGCAACAATGTGTAGATTTTCGACTTAGTCTTTTTACGCGATTTTGGTCAAAATCGACTATTTGTACCTGTTTAAGCTCGAATCTGGAGCCCAAACCAAGAATCGGACAGGAAATTGGTATTGCTCATTCGATAGAACACAATGTGATGTACATTTGAGGAAAGTTTGGTTCAGAAATATGCATATTTAAGAAAGTTATCGCGCCAGGTGCAACAATGTGTAGATTTTTGACTTAGTCTTTTTACGCGATTTTGGTCAAAATCGGCTATTTGTACCTGTTTAAGCTCGAATTTGGAGCCCAAAGCAAGAATTGGACAGGAAATTGGCATTGCTCAATCGATAGAACACAATGTGATGTACATTTGATGAAAGTTTGGTTCAGAAATATGCATTTTTAAGAAAGTTATCGCGCCAGGTGCAATAATGTGTAGATTTTCGACTTAGTCTTTTTACGCGATTTTGGTCAAAATCGGCTATTTGTACCTGTTTAAGCTCGAATCTGGAGCCCAAACCAAAAATCAGACAGGAAATTGGTATTGCTCAATCGATAGAACACAATGTGATGTACATTTGATGAAAGTTTGGTTCAGAAATATGCATTTTTAAGAAAGTTATCGCGCCAGGTGCAACAATGTGTAGATTTTTGACTTAGTCTTTTTACGCGATTTTGGTCAAAATCGGCTATTTGTACCTGTTTAAGCTCGAATCTGGAGCCCAAACCAAAAATCAAACAGGAAATTGGTATTGCTCAATCGATAGAACACAATGTGATGTACATTTGATGAAAGTTTGGTTCAGAAATATGCATTTTTAAGAAAGTTATCGCGCAAGGTCCAACAATGTGTAGATTTTCGACTTAGTCTTTTTACGCGATTTTGGTCAAAATCGACTATTTGTACCTGTTTAAGCTCGAATCTGGAGCCCAAACCAAAAATCAGACAGGAAATTGGTATTGCTCAATCGATAGAACACAATGTGATGTACATTTGATGAAAGTTTGGTTCAGAAATATGCATTTTTAAGAAAGTTATCGCGCCAGGTGCACCAATGTGTAGATTTTCGACTTAGTCTTTTTACGCGATTTTGGTCAAAATCGGCTATTTGTACCTGTTTAAGCTCGAATCTGGAGCCCAAACCAAAAATCAGACAGGAAATTGGTATTGCTCAATCGATAGAACACAATGTGATGTACATTTGATGAAAGTTTGGTTCAGAAATATGCATTTTTAAGAAAGTTATCGCGCCAGGTGCAACAATGTGTAGATTTTTGACTTAGTCTTTTTACGCGATTTTGGTCAAAATCGGCTATTTGTACCTGTTTAAGCTCGAATCTGGAGCCCAAACCAAGAATCGGACAGGAAATTGGTATTGCTCAATCGATAGAACACAATGTGATGTACATTTGATGAAAGTTTGGTTCAGAAATATGCATATTTAAGAAAGTTATCGCGCCAGGTGCAACAATGTGTAGATTTTCGACTTAGTCTTTTTACGCGATTTTGGTCAAAATCGGCTATTTGTACCTGTTTAAGCTCGAATCTGGAGCCCAAACCAAGAATCGGACAGGAAATTGGTATTGCTCAATCGATAGAACACAATGTGATGTACATTTGAGGAAAGTTTGGTTCAGAAATATGCATATTTAAGAAAGTTATCGCGCCAGGTGCAACAATGTGTAGATTTTTGACTTAGTCTTTTTACGCGATTTTGGTCAAAATCGGCTATTTGTACCTGTTTAAGCTCGAATTTGGAGCCCAAACCAAGAATTGGACAGGAAATTAGCATTGCTCAATCGATAGAACACAATGTGATGTACATTTGATGAAAGTTTGGTTCAGAAATATGCATATTTAAGAAAGTTATCGCGCCAGGTGCAACAATGTGTAGATTTTCGACTTAGTCTTTTTACGCGATTTTGGTCAAAATCGACTATTTGTACCTGTTTAAGCTCGAATCTGGAGCCCAAACCAAGAATCGGACAGGAAATTGGTATTGCTCATTCGATAGAACACAATGTGATGTACATTTGAGGAAAGTTTGGTTCAGAAATATGCATATTTAAGAAAGTTATCGCGCCAGGTGCAACAATGTGTAGATTTTTGACTTAGTCTTTTTACGCGATTTTGGTCAAAATCGGCTATTTGTACCTGTTTAAGCTCGAATTTGGAGCCCAAAGCAAGAATTGGACAGGAAATTGGCATTGCTCAATCGATAGAACACAATGTGATGTACATTTGATGAAAGTTTGGTTCAGAAATATGCATTTTTAAGAAAGTTATCGCGCCAGGTGCAATAATGTGTAGATTTTCGACTTAGTCTTTTTACGCGATTTTGGTCAAAATCGGCTATTTGTACCTGTTTAAGCTCGAATCTGGAGCCCAAACCAAAAATCAGACAGGAAATTGGTATTGCTCAATCGATAGAACACAATGTGATGTACATTTGATGAAAGTTTGGTTCAGAAATATGCATTTTTAAGAAAGTTATCGCGCCAGGTGCAACAATGTGTAGATTTTTGACTTAGTCTTTTTACGCGATTTTGGTCAAAATCGGCTATTTGTACCTGTTTAAGCTCGAATTTGGAGCCCAAAGCAAGAATTGGACAGGAAATTGGCATTGCTCAATCGATAGAACACAATGTGATGTACATTTGATGAAAGTTTGGTTCAGAAATATGCATTTTTAAGAAAGTTATCGCGCAAGGTCCAACAATGTGTAGATTTTCGACTTAGTCTTTTTACGCGATTTTGGTCAAAATCGACTATTTGTACCTGTTTAAGTTCGAATCTGGAGCCCAAACCAAAAATCAGACAGGAAATTGGTATTGCTCAATCGATAGAACACAATGTGATGTACATTTGATGAAAGTTTGGTTCAGAAATATGCATTTTTAAGAAAGTTATCGCGCCAGGTGCACCAATGTGTAGATTTTCGACTTAGTCTTTTTACGCGATTTTGGTCAAAATCGGCTATTTGTACCTGTTTAAGCTCGAATCTGGAGCCCAAACCAAAAATCAGACAGGAAATTGGTATTGCTCAATCGATAGAACACAATGTGATGTACATTTGATGAAAGTTTGGTTCAGAAATATGCATTTTTAAGAAAGTTATCGCGCCAGGTGCAACAATGTGTAGATTTTTGACTTAGTCTTTTTACGCGATTTTGGTCAAAATCGGCTATTTGTACCTGTTTAAGCTCAAATCTGGAGCCCAAACCAAGAATCGGATAGGAAATTGGTATTGCTCAATCGATAGAACACAATGTGATGTACATTTGATGAAAGTTTGGTTCAGAAATATGCATTTTTAAGAAAGTTATCGCGCCAGGTGCAACAATGTGTAGATTTTTTACTTAGTCTTTTTACGCGATTTTGGTCAAAATCGGCTATTTGTACCTGTTTAAGCTCGAATCTGGAGCCCAAACCAAGAATCGGATAGGAAATTGGTATTGCTCAATCGATAGAACACAATGTGATGTACATTTGATGAAAGTTTGGTTCAGAAATATGCATTTTTAAGAAAGTTATCGGGCCAGGTGCAACAATGTGTAGATTTTCGACTTAGTCTTTTTTCGTGATTTTGGTCAAAATCGGCTATTTGTACCTGTTTAAGCTCGAATCTGGAGCCCAAACCAAAAATCAGACAGGAAATTGGTATTGCTCAATCGATAGAACACAATGTGATGTACATTTGATGAAAGTTTGGTTCAGAAATATGCATTTTTAAGAAAGTTATCGCGCCAGGTGCAACAATGTGTAGATTTTTGACGTAGTCTTTTTACGCGATTTTGGTCAAAATCGGCTATTTGTACCTGTTTAAGCTCGAATTTGGAGCCCAAACCAAGAATCGGACAGGAAATTGGTATTGCTCAATCGATAGAACACAATGTGATGTACATTTGATGAAAGTTTGGTTCAGAAATATGCATTTTTAAGAAAGTTATCGCGCCAGGTGCAAGAATGTGTAAATTTTCGACTTAGTCTTTTTACGCGATTTTGGTCAAAATCGGCTATTTGTACCTGGTTAAGCTCGAATCTGGAGCCCAAACCAAGAATCGGACAGGAAATTGGTATTGCTCAATCGATAGAACACAATGTGATGTACATTTGATGAAAGTTTGGTTCAGAAATATGCATTTTTAAGAAAGTTATCGCGCCAGGTGCAACAATGTGTAGATTTTTTACTTAGTCTTTTTACGCGATTTTGGTCAAAATCGGCTATTTGTACCTGTTTAAGCTCGAATCTGGAGCCCAAACCAAAAATCAGACAGGAAATTGGTATTGCTCAATCGATAGAACACAATGTGATGTACATTTGATGAAAGTTTGGTTCAGAAATATGCATTTTTAAGAAAGTTATCGCGCCAGGTGCAACAATGTGTAGATTTTCGACTTAGTCTTTTTACGCGATTTTGGACAAAATCGGCTATTTGTACCTGTTTAAGCTCGAATCTGGAGCCCAAACCAAAAATCAGACAGGAAATTGGTATTGCTCAATCGATAGAACACAATGTGATGTACATTTGATGAAAGTTTGGTTCAGAAATATGCATTTTTAAGAAAGTTATCGCGCCAGGTGCAACAATGTGTAGATTTTTGACGTAGTCTTTTTACGCGATTTTGGTCAAAATCGGCTATTTGTACCTGTTTAAGCTCGAATTTGGAGCCCAAACCAAGAATCGGACAGGAAATTGGTATTGCTCAATCGATAGAACACAATGTGATGTACATTTGATGAAAGTTTGGTTCAGAAATATGCATTTTTAAGAAAGTTATCGCGCCAGGTGCAAGAATGTGTAAATTTTCGACTTAGTCTTTTTACGCGATTTTGGTCAAAATCGGCTATTTGTACCTGGTTAAGCTCGAATCTGGAGCCCAAACCAAGAATCGGACAGGAAATTGGTATTGCTCAATCGATAGAACACAATGTGATGTACATTTGATGAAAGTTTGGTTCAGAAATATGCATTTTTAAGAAAGTTATCGCGCCAGGTGCAACAATGTGTAGATTTTTTACTTAGTCTTTTTACGCGATTTTGGTCAAAATCGGCTATTTGTACCTGTTTAAGCTCGAATCTGGAGCCCAAACCAAAAATCAGACAGGAAATTGGTATTGCTCAATCGATAGAACACAATGTGATGTACATTTGATGAAAGTTTGGTTCAGAAATATGCATTTTTAAGAAAGTTATCGCGCCAGGTGCAACAATGTGTAGATTTTTGACGTAGTCTTTTTACGCGATTTTGGTCAAAATCGGCTATTTGTACCTGTTTAAGCTCGAATTTGGAGCCCAAACCAAGAATCGGACAGGAAATTGGTATTGCTCAATCGATAGAACACAATGTGATGTACATTTGATGAAAGTTTGGTTCAGAAATATGCATTTTTAAGAAAGTTATCGCGCCAGGTGCAAGAATGTGTAAATTTTCGACTTAGTCTTTTTACGCGATTTTGGTCAAAATCGGCTATTTGTACCTGGTTAAGCTCGAATCTGGAGCCCAAACCAAGAATCGGACAGGAAATTGGTATTGCTCAATCGATAGAACACAATGTGATGTACATTTGATGAAAGTTTGGTTCAGAAATATGCATTTTTAAGAAAGTTATCGCGCCAGGTGCAACAATGTGTAGATTTTTTACTTAGTCTTTTTACGCGATTTTGGTCAAAATCGGCTATTTGTACCTGTTTAAGCTCGAATTTGGAGCCCAAAGCAAGAATTGGACAGGAAATTGGCATTGCTCAATCGATAGAACACAATGTGATGTACATTTGATGAAAGTTTGGTTCAGAAATATGCATTTTTAAGAAAGTTATCGCGCCAGGTGCAAGAATGTGTAAATTTTCGACTTAGTCTTTTTACGCGATTTTGGTCAAAATCGGCTATTTGTACCTGGTTAAGCTCGAATCTGGAGCCCAAACCAAGAATCGGACAGGAAATTGGTATTGCTCAATCGATAGAACACAATGTGATGTACATTTGATGAAAGTTTGGTTCAGAAATATGCATTTTTAAGAAAGTTATCGCGCCAGGTGCAACAATGTGTAGATTTTCGACTTAGTCTTTTTACGCGATTTTGGTCAAAATCGACTATTTGTACCTGTTTAAGCTCGAATCTGGAGCCCAAACCAAGAATCGGACAGGAAATTGGTATTGCTCATTCGATAGAACACAATGTGATGTACATTTGAGGAAAGTTTGGTTCAGAAATATGCATATTTAAGAAAGTTATCGCGCCAGGTGCAACAATGTGTAGATTTTTGACTTAGTCTTTTTACGCGATTTTGGTCAAAATCGGCTATTTGTACCTGTTTAAGCTCGAATTTGGAGCCCAAAGCAAGAATTGGACAGGAAATTGGCATTGCTCAATCGATAGAACACAATGTGATGTACATTTGATGAAAGTTTGGTTCAGAAATATGCATTTTTAAGAAAGTTATCGCGCCAGGTGCAATAATGTGTAGATTTTCGACTTAGTCTTTTTACGCGATTTTGGTCAAAATCGGCTATTTGTACCTGTTTAAGCTCGAATCTGGAGCCCAAACCAAAAATCAGACAGGAAATTGGTATTGCTCAATCGATAGAACACAATGTGATGTACATTTGATGAAAGTTTGGTTCAGAAATATGCATTTTTAAGAAAGTTATCGCGCCAGGTGCAACAATGTGTAGATTTTTGACTTAGTCTTTTTACGCGATTTTGGTCAAAATCGGCTATTTGTACCTGTTTAAGCTCGAATCTGGAGCCCAAACCAAGAATCGGACAGGAAATTGGTATTGCTCAATCGAAAGAACACAATGTGATGTACATTTGATGAAAGTTTGGTTCAGAAATATGCATTTTTAAGAAAGTGATCGGGCCAGGTGCAACAATGTGTAGATTTTCGACTTAGTCTTTTTTCGTGATTTTGGTCAAAATCGGCTATTTGTACCTGTTTAAGCTCGAATCTGGAGCCCAAACCAAAAATCAAACAGGAAATTGGTATTGCTCAATCGATAGAACACAATGTGATGTACATTTGATGAAAGTTTGGTTCAGAAATATGCATTTTTAAGAAAGTTATCGCGCAAGGTCCAACAATGTGTAGATTTTCGACTTAGTCTTTTTACGCGATTTTGGTCAAAATCGACTATTTGTACCTGTTTAAGTTCGAATCTGGAGCCCAAACCAAAAATCAGACAGGAAATTGGTATTGCTCAATCGATAGAACACAATGTGATGTACATTTGATGAAAGTTTGGTTCAGAAATATGCATTTTTAAGAAAGTTATCGCGCCAGGTGCACCAATGTGTAGATTTTCGACTTAGTCTTTTTACGCGATTTTGGTCAAAATCGGCTATTTGTACCTGTTTAAGCTCGAATCTGGAGCCCAAACCAAAAATCAGACAGGAAATTGGTATTGCTCAATCGATAGAACACAATGTGATGTACATTTGATGAAAGTTTGGTTCAGAAATATGCATTTTTAAGAAAGTTATCGCGCCAGGTGCAACAATGTGTAGATTTTTGACTTAGTCTTTTTACGCGATTTTGGTCAAAATCGGCTATTTGTACCTGTTTAAGCTCAAATCTGGAGCCCAAACCAAGAATCGGATAGGAAATTGGTATTGCTCAATCGATAGAACACAATGTGATGTACATTTGATGAAAGTTTGGTTCAGAAATATGCATTTTTAAGAAAGTTATCGCGCCAGGTGCAACAATGTGTAGATTTTTGACTTAGTCTTTTTACGCGATTTTGGTCAAAATCGGCTATTTGTACCTGTTTAAGCTCGAATCTGGAGCCCAAACCAAGAATCGGATAGGAAATTGGTATTGCTCAATCGATAGAACACAATGTGATGTACATTTGATGAAAGTTTGGTTCAGAAATATGCATTTTTAAGAAAGTTATCGGGCCAGGTGCAACAATGTGTAGATTTTCGACTTAGTCTTTTTTCGTGATTTTGGTCAAAATCGGCTATTTGTACCTGTTTAAGCTCGAATCTGGAGCCCAAACCAAAAATCAGACAGGAAATTGGTATTGCTCAATCGATAGAACACAATGTGATGTACATTTGATGAAAGTTTGGTTCAGAAATATGCATTTTTAAGAAAGTTATCGCGCCAGGTGCAACAATGTGTAGATTTTTGACGTAGTCTTTTTACGCGATTTTGGTCAAAATCGGCTATTTGTACCTGTTTAAGCTCGAATTTGGAGCCCAAACCAAGAATCGGACAGGAAATTGGTATTGCTCAATCGATAGAACACAATGTGATGTACATTTGATGAAAGTTTGGTTCAGAAATATGCATTTTTAAGAAAGTTATCGCGCCAGGTGCAAGAATGTGTAAATTTTCGACTTAGTCTTTTTACGCGATTTTGGTCAAAATCGGCTATTTGTACCTGGTTAAGCTCGAATCTGGAGCCCAAACCAAGAATCGGACAGGAAATTGGTATTGCTCAATCGATAGAACACAATGTGATGTACATTTGATGAAAGTTTGGTTCAGAAATATGCATTTTTAAGAAAGTTATCGCGCCAGGTGCAACAATGTGTAGATTTTTTACTTAGTCTTTTTACGCGATTTTGGTCAAAATCGGCTATTTGTACCTGTTTAAGCTCGAATCTGGAGCCCAAACCAAAAATCAGACAGGAAATTGGTATTGCTCAATCGATAGAACACAATGTGATGTACATTTGATGAAAGTTTGGTTCAGAAATATGCATTTTTAAGAAAGTTATCGCGCCAGGTGCAACAATGTGTAGATTTTTGACGTAGTCTTTTTACGCGATTTTGGTCAAAATCGGCTATTTGTACCTGTTTAAGCTCGAATTTGGAGCCCAAACCAAGAATCGGACAGGAAATTGGTATTGCTCAATCGATAGAACACAATGTGATGTACATTTGATGAAAGTTTGGTTCAGAAATATGCATTTTTAAGAAAGTTATCGCGCCAGGTGCAAGAATGTGTAAATTTTCGACTTAGTCTTTTTACGCGATTTTGGTCAAAATCGGCTATTTGTACCTGGTTAAGCTCGAATCTGGAGCCCAAACCAAGAATCGGACAGGAAATTGGTATTGCTCAATCGATAGAACACAATGTGATGTACATTTGATGAAAGTTTGGTTCAGAAATATGCATTTTTAAGAAAGTTATCGCGCCAGGTGCAACAATGTGTAGATTTTTTACTTAGTCTTTTTACGCGATTTTGGTCAAAATCGGCTATTTGTACCTGTTTAAGCTCGAATTTGGAGCCCAAAGCAAGAATTGGACAGGAAATTGGCATTGCTCAATCGATAGAACACAATGTGATGTACATTTGATGAAAGTTTGGTTCAGAAATATGCATTTTTAAGAAAGTTATCGCGCCAGGTGCAACAATGTGTAGATTTTTTACTTAGTCTTTTTACGCGATTTTGGTCAAAATCGGCTATTTGTACCTGTTTAAGCTCGAATCTGGAGCCCAAACCAAAAATCAGACAGGAAATTGGTATTGCTCAATCGATAGAACACAATGTGATGTACATTTGATGAAAGTTTGGTTCAGAAATATGCATTTTTAAGAAAGTTATCGCGCCAGGTGCAACAATGTGTAGATTTTTGACGTAGTCTTTTTACGCGATTTTGGTCAAAATCGGCTATTTGTACCTGTTTAAGCTCGAATTTGGAGCCCAAACCAAGAATCGGACAGGAAATTGGTATTGCTCAATCGATAGAACACAATGTGATGTACATTTGATGAAAGTTTGGTTCAGAAATATGCATTTTTAAGAAAGTTATCGCGCCAGGTGCAAGAATGTGTAAATTTTCGACTTAGTCTTTTTACGCGATTTTGGTCAAAATCGGCTATTTGTACCTGGTTAAGCTCGAATCTGGAGCCCAAACCAAGAATCGGACAGGAAATTGGTATTGCTCAATCGATAGAACACAATGTGATGTACATTTGATGAAAGTTTGGTTCAGAAATATGCATTTTTAAGAAAGTTATCGCGCCAGGTGCAACAATGTGTAGATTTTTTACTTAGTCTTTTTACGCGATTTTGGTCAAAATCGGCTATTTGTACCTGTTTAAGCTCGAATCTGGAGCCCAAACCAAAAATCAGACAGGAAATTGGTATTGCTCAATCGATAGAACACAATGTGATGTACATTTGATGAAAGTTTGGTTCAGAAATATGCATTTTTAAGAAAGTTATCGCGCCAGGTGCAACAATGTGTAGATTTTTGACGTAGTCTTTTTACGCGATTTTGGTCAAAATCGGCTATTTGTACCTGTTTAAGCTCGAATTTGGAGCCCAAACCAAGAATCGGACAGGAAATTGGTATTGCTCAATCGATAGAACACAATGTGATGTACATTTGATGAAAGTTTGGTTCAGAAATATGCATTTTTAAGAAAGTTATCGCGCCAGGTGCAAGAATGTGTAAATTTTCGACTTAGTCTTTTTACGCGATTTTGGTCAAAATCGGCTATTTGTACCTGGTTAAGCTCGAATCTGGAGCCCAAACCAAGAATCGGACAGGAAATTGGTATTGCTCAATCGATAGAACACAATGTGATGTACATTTGATGAAAGTTTGGTTCAGAAATATGCATTTTTAAGAAAGTTATCGCGCCAGGTGCAACAATGTGTAGATTTTTTACTTAGTCTTTTTACGCGATTTTGGTCAAAATCGGCTATTTGTACCTGTTTAAGCTCGAATTTGGAGCCCAAAGCAAGAATTGGACAGGAAATTGGCATTGCTCAATCGATAGAACACAATGTGATGTACATTTGATGAAAGTTTGGTTCAGAAATATGCATTTTTAAGAAAGTTATCGCGCCAGGTGCAAGAATGTGTAAATTTTCGACTTAGTCTTTTTACGCGATTTTGGTCAAAATCGGCTATTTGTACCTGGTTAAGCTCGAATCTGGAGCCCAAACCAAGAATCGGACAGGAAATTGGTATTGCTCAATCGATAGAACACAATGTGATGTACATTTGATGAAAGTTTGGTTCAGAAATATGCATTTTTAAGAAAGTTATCGCGCCAGGTGCAACAATGTGTAGATTTTCGACTTAGTCTTTTTACGCGATTTTGGTCAAAATCGACTATTTGTACCTGTTTAAGCTCGAATCTGGAGCCCAAACCAAGAATCGGACAGGAAATTGGTATTGCTCATTCGATAGAACACAATGTGATGTACATTTGAGGAAAGTTTGGTTCAGAAATATGCATATTTAAGAAAGTTATCGCGCCAGGTGCAACAATGTGTAGATTTTTGACTTAGTCTTTTTACGCGATTTTGGTCAAAATCGGCTATTTGTACCTGTTTAAGCTCGAATTTGGAGCCCAAAGCAAGAATTGGACAGGAAATTGGCATTGCTCAATCGATAGAACACAATGTGATGTACATTTGATGAAAGTTTGGTTCAGAAATATGCATTTTTAAGAAAGTTATCGCGCCAGGTGCAATAATGTGTAGATTTTCGACTTAGTCTTTTTACGCGATTTTGGTCAAAATCGGCTATTTGTACCTGTTTAAGCTCGAATCTGGAGCCCAAACCAAAAATCAGACAGGAAATTGGTATTGCTCAATCGATAGAACACAATGTGATGTACATTTGATGAAAGTTTGGTTCAGAAATATGCATTTTTAAGAAAGTTATCGCGCCAGGTGCAACAATGTGTAGATTTTTGACTTAGTCTTTTTACGCGATTTTGGTCAAAATCGGCTATTTGTACCTGTTTAAGCTCGAATCTGGAGCCCAAACCAAGAATCGGACAGGAAATTGGTATTGCTCAATCGAAAGAACACAATGTGATGTACATTTGATGAAAGTTTGGTTCAGAAATATGCATTTTTAAGAAAGTGATCGGGCCAGGTGCAACAATGTGTAGATTTTCGACTTAGTCTTTTTTCGTGATTTTGGTCAAAATCGGCTATTTGTACCTGTTTAAGCTCGAATCTGGAGCCCAAACCAAAAATCAAACAGGAAATTGGTATTGCTCAATCGATAGAACACAATGTGATGTACATTTGATGAAAGTTTGGTTCAGAAATATGCATTTTTAAGAAAGTTATCGCGCAAGGTCCAACAATGTGTAGATTTTCGACTTAGTCTTTTTACGCGATTTTGGTCAAAATCGACTATTTGTACCTGTTTAAGTTCGAATCTGGAGCCCAAACCAAAAATCAGACAGGAAATTGGTATTGCTCAATCGATAGAACACAATGTGATGTACATTTGATGAAAGTTTGGTTCAGAAATATGCATTTTTAAGAAAGTTATCGCGCCAGGTGCACCAATGTGTAGATTTTCGACTTAGTCTTTTTACGCGATTTTGGTCAAAATCGGCTATTTGTACCTGTTTAAGCTCGAATCTGGAGCCCAAACCAAAAATCAGACAGGAAATTGGTATTGCTCAATCGATAGAACACAATGTGATGTACATTTGATGAAAGTTTGGTTCAGAAATATGCATTTTTAAGAAAGTTATCGCGCCAGGTGCAACAATGTGTAGATTTTTGACTTAGTCTTTTTACGCGATTTTGGTCAAAATCGGCTATTTGTACCTGTTTAAGCTCGAATTTGGAGCCCAAAGCAAGAATTGGACAGGAAATTGGCATTGCTCAATCGATAGAACACAATGTGATGTACATTTGATGAAAGTTTGGTTCAGAAATATGCATTTTTAAGAAAGTTATCGCGCAAGGTCCAACAATGTGTAGATTTTCGACTTAGTCTTTTTTACGCGATTTTGGTCAAAATCGACTATTTGTACCTGTTTAAGTTCGAATCTGGAGCCCAAACCAAAAATCAGACAGGAAATTGGTATTGCTCAATCGATAGAACACAATGTGATGTACATTTGATGAAAGTTTGGTTCAGAAATATGCATTTTTAAGAAAGTTATCGCGCCAGGTGCACCAATGTGTAGATTTTCGACTTAGTCTTTTTACGCGATTTTGGTCAAAATCGGCTATTTGTACCTGTTTAAGCTCGAATCTGGAGCCCAAACCAAAAATCAGACAGGAAATTGGTATTGCTCAATCGATAGAACACAATGTGATGTACATTTGATGAAAGTTTGGTTCAGAAATATGCATTTTTAAGAAAGTTATCGCGCCAGGTGCAACAATGTGTAGATTTTTGACTTAGTCTTTTTACGCGATTTTGGTCAAAATCGGCTATTTGTACCTGTTTAAGCTCAAATCTGGAGCCCAAACCAAGAATCGGATAGGAAATTGGTATTGCTCAATCGATAGAACACAATGTGATGTACATTTGATGAAAGTTTGGTTCAGAAATATGCATTTTTAAGAAAGTTATCGCGCCAGGTGCAACAATGTGTAGATTTTTTACTTAGTCTTTTTACGCGATTTTGGTCAAAATCGGCTATTTGTACCTGTTTAAGCTCGAATCTGGAGCCCAAACCAAGAATCGGATAGGAAATTGGTATTGCTCAATCGATAGAACACAATGTGATGTACATTTGATGAAAGTTTGGTTCAGAAATATGCATTTTTAAGAAAGTTATCGGGCCAGGTGCAACAATGTGTAGATTTTCGACTTAGTCTTTTTTCGTGATTTTGGTCAAAATCGGCTATTTGTACCTGTTTAAGCTCGAATCTGGAGCCCAAACCAAAAATCAGACAGGAAATTGGTATTGCTCAATCGATAGAACACAATGTGATGTACATTTGATGAAAGTTTGGTTCAGAAATATGCATTTTTAAGAAAGTTATCGCGCCAGGTGCAACAATGTGTAGATTTTTGACGTAGTCTTTTTACGCGATTTTGGTCAAAATCGGCTATTTGTACCTGTTTAAGCTCGAATTTGGAGCCCAAACCAAGAATCGGACAGGAAATTGGTATTGCTCAATCGATAGAACACAATGTGATGTACATTTGATGAAAGTTTGGTTCAGAAATATGCATTTTTAAGAAAGTTATCGCGCCAGGTGCAAGAATGTGTAAATTTTCGACTTAGTCTTTTTACGCGATTTTGGTCAAAATCGGCTATTTGTACCTGGTTAAGCTCGAATCTGGAGCCCAAACCAAGAATCGGACAGGAAATTGGTATTGCTCAATCGATAGAACACAATGTGATGTACATTTGATGAAAGTTTGGTTCAGAAATATGCATTTTTAAGAAAGTTATCGCGCCAGGTGCAACAATGTGTAGATTTTTTACTTAGTCTTTTTACGCGATTTTGGTCAAAATCGGCTATTTGTACCTGTTTAAGCTCGAATCTGGAGCCCAAACCAAAAATCAGACAGGAAATTGGTATTGCTCAATCGATAGAACACAATGTGATGTACATTTGATGAAAGTTTGGTTCAGAAATATGCATTTTTAAGAAAGTTATCGCGCCAGGTGCAACAATGTGTAGATTTTCGACTTAGTCTTTTTACGCGATTTTGGACAAAATCGGCTATTTGTACCTGTTTAAGCTCGAATCTGGAGCCCAAACCAAAAATCAGACAGGAAATTGGTATTGCTCAATCGATAGAACACAATGTGATGTACATTTGATGAAAGTTTGGTTCAGAAATATGCATTTTTAAGAAAGTTATCGCGCCAGGTGCAACAATGTGTAGATTTTTGACGTAGTCTTTTTACGCGATTTTGGTCAAAATCGGCTATTTGTACCTGTTTAAGCTCGAATTTGGAGCCCAAACCAAGAATCGGACAGGAAATTGGTATTGCTCAATCGATAGAACACAATGTGATGTACATTTGATGAAAGTTTGGTTCAGAAATATGCATTTTTAAGAAAGTTATCGCGCCAGGTGCAAGAATGTGTAAATTTTCGACTTAGTCTTTTTACGCGATTTTGGTCAAAATCGGCTATTTGTACCTGGTTAAGCTCGAATCTGGAGCCCAAACCAAGAATCGGACAGGAAATTGGTATTGCTCAATCGATAGAACACAATGTGATGTACATTTGATGAAAGTTTGGTTCAGAAATATGCATTTTTAAGAAAGTTATCGCGCCAGGTGCAACAATGTGTAGATTTTTTACTTAGTCTTTTTACGCGATTTTGGTCAAAATCGGCTATTTGTACCTGTTTAAGCTCGAATCTGGAGCCCAAACCAAAAATCAGACAGGAAATTGGTATTGCTCAATCGATAGAACACAATGTGATGTACATTTGATGAAAGTTTGGTTCAGAAATATGCATTTTTAAGAAAGTTATCGCGCCAGGTGCAACAATGTGTAGATTTTTGACGTAGTCTTTTTACGCGATTTTGGTCAAAATCGGCTATTTGTACCTGTTTAAGCTCGAATCTGGAGCCCAAACCAAGAATCGGACAGGAAATTGGTATTGCTCAATCGATAGAACACAATGTGATGTACATTTGATGAAAGTTTGGTTCAGAAATATGCATTTTTAAGAAAGTTATCGCGCCAGGTGCAAGAATGTGTAAATTTTCGACTTAGTCTTTTTACGCGATTTTGGTCAAAATCGGCTATTTGTACCTGGTTAAGCTCGAATCTGGAGCCCAAACCAAGAATCGGACAGGAAATTGGTATTGCTCAATCGATAGAACACAATGTGATGTACATTTGATGAAAGTTTGGTTCAGAAATATGCATTTTTAAGAAAGTTATCGCGCCAGGTGCAACAATGTGTAGATTTTTTACTTAGTCTTTTTACGCGATTTTGGTCAAAATCGGCTATTTGTACCTGTTTAAGCTCGAATTTGGAGCCCAAAGCAAGAATTGGACAGGAAATTGGCATTGCTCAATCGATAGAACACAATGTGATGTACATTTGATGAAAGTTTGGTTCAGAAATATGCATTTTTAAGAAAGTTATCGCGCCAGGTGCAAGAATGTGTAAATTTTCGACTTAGTCTTTTTACGCGATTTTGGTCAAAATCGGCTATTTGTACCTGGTTAAGCTCGAATCTGGAGCCCAAACCAAGAATCGGACAGGAAATTGGTATTGCTCAATCGATAGAACACAATGTGATGTACATTTGATGAAAGTTTGGTTCAGAAATATGCATTTTTAAGAAAGTTATCGCGCCAGGTGCAACAATGTGTAGATTTTCGACTTAGTCTTTTTACGCGATTTTGGTCAAAATCGACTATTTGTACCTGTTTAAGCTCGAATCTGGAGCCCAAACCAAGAATCGGACAGGAAATTGGTATTGCTCATTCGATAGAACACAATGTGATGTACATTTGAGGAAAGTTTGGTTCAGAAATATGCATATTTAAGAAAGTTATCGCGCCAGGTGCAACAATGTGTAGATTTTTGACTTAGTCTTTTTACGCGATTTTGGTCAAAATCGGCTATTTGTACCTGTTTAAGCTCGAATTTGGAGCCCAAAGCAAGAATTGGACAGGAAATTGGCATTGCTCAATCGATAGAACACAATGTGATGTACATTTGATGAAAGTTTGGTTCAGAAATATGCATTTTTAAGAAAGTTATCGCGCCAGGTGCAATAATGTGTAGATTTTCGACTTAGTCTTTTTACGCGATTTTGGTCAAAATCGGCTATTTGTACCTGTTTAAGCTCGAATCTGGAGCCCAAACCAAAAATCAGACAGGAAATTGGTATTGCTCAATCGATAGAACACAATGTGATGTACATTTGATGAAAGTTTGGTTCAGAAATATGCATTTTTAAGAAAGTTATCGCGCCAGGTGCAACAATGTGTAGATTTTTGACTTAGTCTTTTTACGCGATTTTGGTCAAAATCGGCTATTTGTACCTGTTTAAGCTCGAATCTGGAGCCCAAACCAAGAATCGGACAGGAAATTGGTATTGCTCAATCGAAAGAACACAATGTGATGTACATTTGATGAAAGTTTGGTTCAGAAATATGCATTTTTAAGAAAGTGATCGGGCCAGGTGCAACAATGTGTAGATTTTCGACTTAGTCTTTTTTCGTGATTTTGGTCAAAATCGGCTATTTGTACCTGTTTAAGCTCGAATCTGGAGCCCAAACCAAAAATCAAACAGGAAATTGGTATTGCTCAATCGATAGAACACAATGTGATGTACATTTGATGAAAGTTTGGTTCAGAAATATGCATTTTTAAGAAAGTTATCGCGCAAGGTCCAACAATGTGTAGATTTTCGACTTAGTCTTTTTACGCGATTTTGGTCAAAATCGACTATTTGTACCTGTTTAAGTTCGAATCTGGAGCCCAAACCAAAAATCAGACAGGAAATTGGTATTGCTCAATCGATAGAACACAATGTGATGTACATTTGATGAAAGTTTGGTTCAGAAATATGCATTTTTAAGAAAGTTATCGCGCCAGGTGCACCAATGTGTAGATTTTCGACTTAGTCTTTTTACGCGATTTTGGTCAAAATCGGCTATTTGTACCTGTTTAAGCTCGAATCTGGAGCCCAAACCAAAAATCAGACAGGAAATTGGTATTGCTCAATCGATAGAACACAATGTGATGTACATTTGATGAAAGTTTGGTTCAGAAATATGCATTTTTAAGAAAGTTATCGCGCCAGGTGCAACAATGTGTAGATTTTTGACTTAGTCTTTTTACGCGATTTTGGTCAAAATCGGCTATTTGTACCTGTTTAAGCTCAAATCTGGAGCCCAAACCAAGAATCGGATAGGAAATTGGTATTGCTCAATCGATAGAACACAATGTGATGTACATTTGATGAAAGTTTGGTTCAGAAATATGCATTTTTAAGAAAGTTATCGCGCCAGGTGCAACAATGTGTAGATTTTTGACTTAGTCTTTTTACGCGATTTTGGTCAAAATCGGCTATTTGTACCTGTTTAAGCTCGAATCTGGAGCCCAAACCAAGAATCGGATAGGAAATTGGTATTGCTCAATCGATAGAACACAATGTGATGTACATTTGATGAAAGTTTGGTTCAGAAATATGCATTTTTAAGAAAGTTATCGGGCCAGGTGCAACAATGTGTAGATTTTCGACTTAGTCTTTTTTCGTGATTTTGGTCAAAATCGGCTATTTGTACCTGTTTAAGCTCGAATCTGGAGCCCAAACCAAAAATCAGACAGGAAATTGGTATTGCTCAATCGATAGAACACAATGTGATGTACATTTGATGAAAGTTTGGTTCAGAAATATGCATTTTTAAGAAAGTTATCGCGCCAGGTGCAACAATGTGTAGATTTTTGACGTAGTCTTTTTACGCGATTTTGGTCAAAATCGGCTATTTGTACCTGTTTAAGCTCGAATTTGGAGCCCAAACCAAGAATCGGACAGGAAATTGGTATTGCTCAATCGATAGAACACAATGTGATGTACATTTGATGAAAGTTTGGTTCAGAAATATGCATTTTTAAGAAAGTTATCGCGCCAGGTGCAAGAATGTGTAAATTTTCGACTTAGTCTTTTTACGCGATTTTGGTCAAAATCGGCTATTTGTACCTGGTTAAGCTCGAATCTGGAGCCCAAACCAAGAATCGGACAGGAAATTGGTATTGCTCAATCGATAGAACACAATGTGATGTACATTTGATGAAAGTTTGGTTCAGAAATATGCATTTTTAAGAAAGTTATCGCGCCAGGTGCAACAATGTGTAGATTTTTTACTTAGTCTTTTTACGCGATTTTGGTCAAAATCGGCTATTTGTACCTGTTTAAGCTCGAATCTGGAGCCCAAACCAAAAATCAGACAGGAAATTGGTATTGCTCAATCGATAGAACACAATGTGATGTACATTTGATGAAAGTTTGGTTCAGAAATATGCATTTTTAAGAAAGTTATCGCGCCAGGTGCAACAATGTGTAGATTTTTGACGTAGTCTTTTTACGCGATTTTGGTCAAAATCGGCTATTTGTACCTGTTTAAGCTCGAATTTGGAGCCCAAACCAAGAATCGGACAGGAAATTGGTATTGCTCAATCGATAGAACACAATGTGATGTACATTTGATGAAAGTTTGGTTCAGAAATATGCATTTTTAAGAAAGTTATCGCGCCAGGTGCAAGAATGTGTAAATTTTCGACTTAGTCTTTTTACGCGATTTTGGTCAAAATCGGCTATTTGTACCTGGTTAAGCTCGAATCTGGAGCCCAAACCAAGAATCGGACAGGAAATTGGTATTGCTCAATCGATAGAACACAATGTGATGTACATTTGATGAAAGTTTGGTTCAGAAATATGCATTTTTAAGAAAGTTATCGCGCCAGGTGCAACAATGTGTAGATTTTTTACTTAGTCTTTTTACGCGATTTTGGTCAAAATCGGCTATTTGTACCTGTTTAAGCTCGAATTTGGAGCCCAAAGCAAGAATTGGACAGGAAATTGGCATTGCTCAATCGATAGAACACAATGTGATGTACATTTGATGAAAGTTTGGTTCAGAAATATGCATTTTTAAGAAAGTTATCGCGCCAGGTGCAACAATGTGTAGATTTTTTACTTAGTCTTTTTACGCGATTTTGGTCAAAATCGGCTATTTGTACCTGTTTAAGCTCGAATCTGGAGCCCAAACCAAAAATCAGACAGGAAATTGGTATTGCTCAATCGATAGAACACAATGTGATGTACATTTGATGAAAGTTTGGTTCAGAAATATGCATTTTTAAGAAAGTTATCGCGCCAGGTGCAACAATGTGTAGATTTTTGACGTAGTCTTTTTACGCGATTTTGGTCAAAATCGGCTATTTGTACCTGTTTAAGCTCGAATTTGGAGCCCAAACCAAGAATCGGACAGGAAATTGGTATTGCTCAATCGATAGAACACAATGTGATGTACATTTGATGAAAGTTTGGTTCAGAAATATGCATTTTTAAGAAAGTTATCGCGCCAGGTGCAAGAATGTGTAAATTTTCGACTTAGTCTTTTTACGCGATTTTGGTCAAAATCGGCTATTTGTACCTGGTTAAGCTCGAATCTGGAGCCCAAACCAAGAATCGGACAGGAAATTGGTATTGCTCAATCGATAGAACACAATGTGATGTACATTTGATGAAAGTTTGGTTCAGAAATATGCATTTTTAAGAAAGTTATCGCGCCAGGTGCAACAATGTGTAGATTTTTTACTTAGTCTTTTTACGCGATTTTGGTCAAAATCGGCTATTTGTACCTGTTTAAGCTCGAATCTGGAGCCCAAACCAAAAATCAGACAGGAAATTGGTATTGCTCAATCGATAGAACACAATGTGATGTACATTTGATGAAAGTTTGGTTCAGAAATATGCATTTTTAAGAAAGTTATCGCGCCAGGTGCAACAATGTGTAGATTTTTGACGTAGTCTTTTTACGCGATTTTGGTCAAAATCGGCTATTTGTACCTGTTTAAGCTCGAATTTGGAGCCCAAACCAAGAATCGGACAGGAAATTGGTATTGCTCAATCGATAGAACACAATGTGATGTACATTTGATGAAAGTTTGGTTCAGAAATATGCATTTTTAAGAAAGTTATCGCGCCAGGTGCAAGAATGTGTAAATTTTCGACTTAGTCTTTTTACGCGATTTTGGTCAAAATCGGCTATTTGTACCTGGTTAAGCTCGAATCTGGAGCCCAAACCAAGAATCGGACAGGAAATTGGTATTGCTCAATCGATAGAACACAATGTGATGTACATTTGATGAAAGTTTGGTTCAGAAATATGCATTTTTAAGAAAGTTATCGCGCCAGGTGCAACAATGTGTAGATTTTTTACTTAGTCTTTTTACGCGATTTTGGTCAAAATCGGCTATTTGTACCTGTTTAAGCTCGAATTTGGAGCCCAAAGCAAGAATTGGACAGGAAATTGGCATTGCTCAATCGATAGAACACAATGTGATGTACATTTGATGAAAGTTTGGTTCAGAAATATGCATTTTTAAGAAAGTTATCGCGCCAGGTGCAAGAATGTGTAAATTTTCGACTTAGTCTTTTTACGCGATTTTGGTCAAAATCGGCTATTTGTACCTGGTTAAGCTCGAATCTGGAGCCCAAACCAAGAATCGGACAGGAAATTGGTATTGCTCAATCGATAGAACACAATGTGATGTACATTTGATGAAAGTTTGGTTCAGAAATATGCATTTTTAAGAAAGTTATCGCGCCAGGTGCAACAATGTGTAGATTTTCGACTTAGTCTTTTTACGCGATTTTGGTCAAAATCGACTATTTGTACCTGTTTAAGCTCGAATCTGGAGCCCAAACCAAGAATCGGACAGGAAATTGGTATTGCTCATTCGATAGAACACAATGTGATGTACATTTGAGGAAAGTTTGGTTCAGAAATATGCATATTTAAGAAAGTTATCGCGCCAGGTGCAACAATGTGTAGATTTTTGACTTAGTCTTTTTACGCGATTTTGGTCAAAATCGGCTATTTGTACCTGTTTAAGCTCGAATTTGGAGCCCAAAGCAAGAATTGGACAGGAAATTGGCATTGCTCAATCGATAGAACACAATGTGATGTACATTTGATGAAAGTTTGGTTCAGAAATATGCATTTTTAAGAAAGTTATCGCGCCAGGTGCAATAATGTGTAGATTTTCGACTTAGTCTTTTTACGCGATTTTGGTCAAAATCGGCTATTTGTACCTGTTTAAGCTCGAATCTGGAGCCCAAACCAAAAATCAGACAGGAAATTGGTATTGCTCAATCGATAGAACACAATGTGATGTACATTTGATGAAAGTTTGGTTCAGAAATATGCATTTTTAAGAAAGTTATCGCGCCAGGTGCAACAATGTGTAGATTTTTGACTTAGTCTTTTTACGCGATTTTGGTCAAAATCGGCTATTTGTACCTGTTTAAGCTCGAATCTGGAGCCCAAACCAAGAATCGGACAGGAAATTGGTATTGCTCAATCGAAAGAACACAATGTGATGTACATTTGATGAAAGTTTGGTTCAGAAATATGCATTTTTAAGAAAGTGATCGGGCCAGGTGCAACAATGTGTAGATTTTCGACTTAGTCTTTTTTCGTGATTTTGGTCAAAATCGGCTATTTGTACCTGTTTAAGCTCGAATCTGGAGCCCAAACCAAAAATCAAACAGGAAATTGGTATTGCTCAATCGATAGAACACAATGTGATGTACATTTGATGAAAGTTTGGTTCAGAAATATGCATTTTTAAGAAAGTTATCGCGCAAGGTCCAACAATGTGTAGATTTTCGACTTAGTCTTTTTACGCGATTTTGGTCAAAATCGACTATTTGTACCTGTTTAAGTTCGAATCTGGAGCCCAAACCAAAAATCAGACAGGAAATTGGTATTGCTCAATCGATAGAACACAATGTGATGTACATTTGATGAAAGTTTGGTTCAGAAATATGCATTTTTAAGAAAGTTATCGCGCCAGGTGCACCAATGTGTAGATTTTCGACTTAGTCTTTTTACGCGATTTTGGTCAAAATCGGCTATTTGTACCTGTTTAAGCTCGAATCTGGAGCCCAAACCAAAAATCAGACAGGAAATTGGTATTGCTCAATCGATAGAACACAATGTGATGTACATTTGATGAAAGTTTGGTTCAGAAATATGCATTTTTAAGAAAGTTATCGCGCCAGGTGCAACAATGTGTAGATTTTTGACTTAGTCTTTTTACGCGATTTTGGTCAAAATCGGCTATTTGTACCTGTTTAAGCTCAAATCTGGAGCCCAAACCAAGAATCGGATAGGAAATTGGTATTGCTCAATCGATAGAACACAATGTGATGTACATTTGATGAAAGTTTGGTTCAGAAATATGCATTTTTAAGAAAGTTATCGCGCCAGGTGCAACAATGTGTAGATTTTTGACTTAGTCTTTTTACGCGATTTTGGTCAAAATCGGCTATTTGTACCTGTTTAAGCTCGAATCTGGAGCCCAAACCAAGAATCGGATAGGAAATTGGTATTGCTCAATCGATAGAACACAATGTGATGTACATTTGATGAAAGTTTGGTTCAGAAATATGCATTTTTAAGAAAGTTATCGGGCCAGGTGCAACAATGTGTAGATTTTCGACTTAGTCTTTTTTCGTGATTTTGGTCAAAATCGGCTATTTGTACCTGTTTAAGCTCGAATCTGGAGCCCAAACCAAAAATCAGACAGGAAATTGGTATTGCTCAATCGATAGAACACAATGTGATGTACATTTGATGAAAGTTTGGTTCAGAAATATGCATTTTTAAGAAAGTTATCGCGCCAGGTGCAACAATGTGTAGATTTTTGACGTAGTCTTTTTACGCGATTTTGGTCAAAATCGGCTATTTGTACCTGTTTAAGCTCGAATTTGGAGCCCAAACCAAGAATCGGACAGGAAATTGGTATTGCTCAATCGATAGAACACAATGTGATGTACATTTGATGAAAGTTTGGTTCAGAAATATGCATTTTTAAGAAAGTTATCGCGCCAGGTGCAAGAATGTGTAAATTTTCGACTTAGTCTTTTTACGCGATTTTGGTCAAAATCGGCTATTTGTACCTGGTTAAGCTCGAATCTGGAGCCCAAACCAAGAATCGGACAGGAAATTGGTATTGCTCAATCGATAGAACACAATGTGATGTACATTTGATGAAAGTTTGGTTCAGAAATATGCATTTTTAAGAAAGTTATCGCGCCAGGTGCAACAATGTGTAGATTTTTTACTTAGTCTTTTTACGCGATTTTGGTCAAAATCGGCTATTTGTACCTGTTTAAGCTCGAATCTGGAGCCCAAACCAAAAATCAGACAGGAAATTGGTATTGCTCAATCGATAGAACACAATGTGATGTACATTTGATGAAAGTTTGGTTCAGAAATATGCATTTTTAAGAAAGTTATCGCGCCAGGTGCAACAATGTGTAGATTTTCGACTTAGTCTTTTTACGCGATTTTGGACAAAATCGGCTATTTGTACCTGTTTAAGCTCGAATCTGGAGCCCAAACCAAAAATCAGACAGGAAATTGGTATTGCTCAATCGATAGAACACAATGTGATGTACATTTGATGAAAGTTTGGTTCAGAAATATGCATTTTTAAGAAAGTTATCGCGCCAGGTGCAACAATGTGTAGATTTTTGACGTAGTCTTTTTACGCGATTTTGGTCAAAATCGGCTATTTGTACCTGTTTAAGCTCGAATTTGGAGCCCAAACCAAGAATCGGACAGGAAATTGGTATTGCTCAATCGATAGAACACAATGTGATGTACATTTGATGAAAGTTTGGTTCAGAAATATGCATTTTTAAGAAAGTTATCGCGCCAGGTGCAAGAATGTGTAAATTTTCGACTTAGTCTTTTTACGCGATTTTGGTCAAAATCGGCTATTTGTACCTGGTTAAGCTCGAATCTGGAGCCCAAACCAAGAATCGGACAGGAAATTGGTATTGCTCAATCGATAGAACACAATGTGATGTACATTTGATGAAAGTTTGGTTCAGAAATATGCATTTTTAAGAAAGTTATCGCGCCAGGTGCAACAATGTGTAGATTTTTTACTTAGTCTTTTTACGCGATTTTGGTCAAAATCGGCTATTTGTACCTGTTTAAGCTCGAATCTGGAGCCCAAACCAAAAATCAGACAGGAAATTGGTATTGCTCAATCGATAGAACACAATGTGATGTACATTTGATGAAAGTTTGGTTCAGAAATATGCATTTTTAAGAAAGTTATCGCGCCAGGTGCAACAATGTGTAGATTTTTGACGTAGTCTTTTTACGCGATTTTGGTCAAAATCGGCTATTTGTACCTGTTTAAGCTCGAATTTGGAGCCCAAACCAAGAATCGGACAGGAAATTGGTATTGCTCAATCGATAGAACACAATGTGATGTACATTTGATGAAAGTTTGGTTCAGAAATATGCATTTTTAAGAAAGTTATCGCGCCAGGTGCAAGAATGTGTAAATTTTCGACTTAGTCTTTTTACGCGATTTTGGTCAAAATCGGCTATTTGTACCTGGTTAAGCTCGAATCTGGAGCCCAAACCAAGAATCGGACAGGAAATTGGTATTGCTCAATCGATAGAACACAATGTGATGTACATTTGATGAAAGTTTGGTTCAGAAATATGCATTTTTAAGAAAGTTATCGCGCCAGGTGCAACAATGTGTAGATTTTTTACTTAGTCTTTTTACGCGATTTTGGTCAAAATCGGCTATTTGTACCTGTTTAAGCTCGAATTTGGAGCCCAAAGCAAGAATTGGACAGGAAATTGGCATTGCTCAATCGATAGAACACAATGTGATGTACATTTGATGAAAGTTTGGTTCAGAAATATGCATTTTTAAGAAAGTTATCGCGCCAGGTGCAATAATGTGTAGATTTTCGACTTAGTCTTTTTACGCGATTTTGGTCAAAATCGGCTATTTGTACCTGTTTAAGCTCGAATCTGGAGCCCAAACCAAAAATCAGACAGGAAATTGGTATTGCTCAATCGATAGAACACAATGTGATGTACATTTGATGAAAGTTTGGTTCAGAAATATGCATTTTTAAGAAAGTTATCGCGCCAGGTGCAACAATGTGTAGATTTTTGACTTAGTCTTTTTACGCGATTTTGGTCAAAATCGGCTATTTGTACCTGTTTAAGCTCGAATCTGGAGCCCAAACCAAGAATCGGACAGGAAATTGGTATTGCTCAATCGAAAGAACACAATGTGATGTACATTTGATGAAAGTTTGGTTCAGAAATATGCATTTTTAAGAAAGTTATCGGGCCAGGTGCAACAATGTGTAGATTTTCGACTTAGTCTTTTTTCGTGATTTTGGTCAAAATCGGCTATTTGTACCTGTTTAAGCTCGAATCTGGAGCCCAAACCAAAAATCAAACAGGAAATTGGTATTGCTCAATCGATAGAACACAATGTGATGTACATTTGATGAAAGTTTGGTTCAGAAATATGCATTTTTAAGAAAGTTATCGCGCAAGGTCCAACAATGTGTAGATTTTCGACTTAGTCTTTTTACGCGATTTTGGTCAAAATCGACTATTTATACCTGTTTAAGCTCGAATCTGGAGCCCAAACCAAAAATCAGACAGGAAATTGGTATTGCTCAATCGATAGAACACAATGTGATGTACATTTGATGAAAGTTTGGTTCAGAAATATGCATTTTTAAGAAAGTTATCGCGCCAGGTGCACCAATGTGTAGATTTTCGACTTAGTCTTTTTACGCGATTTTGGTCAAAATCGGCTATTTGTACCTGTTTAAGCTCGAATCTGGAGCCCAAACCAAAAATCAGACAGGAAATTGGTATTGCTCAATCGATAGAACACAATGTGATGTACATTTGATGAAAGTTTGGTTCAGAAATATGCATTTTTAAGAAAGTTATCGCGCCAGGTGCAACAATGTGTAGATTTTTTACTTAGTCTTTTTACGCGATTTTGGTCAAAATCGGCTATTTGTACCTGTTTAAGCTCGAATCTGGAGCCCAAACCAAAAATCAGACAGGAAATTGGTATTGCTCAATCGATAGAACACAATGTGATGTACATTTGATGAAAGTTTGGTTCAGAAATATGCATTTTTAAGAAAGTTATCGCGCCAGGTGCAACAATGTGTAGATTTTTGACGTAGTCTTTTTACGCGATTTTGGTCAAAATCGGCTATTTGTACCTGTTTAAGCTCGAATTTGGAGCCCAAACCAAGAATCGGACAGGAAATTGGTATTGCTCAATCGATAGAACACAATGTGATGTACATTTGATGAAAGTTTGGTTCAGAAATATGCATTTTTAAGAAAGTTATCGCGCCAGGTGCAAGAATGTGTAAATTTTCGACTTAGTCTTTTTACGCGATTTTGGTCAAAATCGGCTATTTGTACCTGGTTAAGCTCGAATCTGGAGCCCAAACCAAGAATCGGACAGGAAATTGGTATTGCTCAATCGATAGAACACAATGTGATGTACATTTGATGAAAGTTTGGTTCAGAAATATGCATTTTTAAGAAAGTTATCGCGCCAGGTGCAACAATGTGTAGATTTTTTACTTAGTCTTTTTACGCGATTTTGGTCAAAATCGGCTATTTGTACCTGTTTAAGCTCGAATCTGGAGCCCAAACCAAAAATCAGACAGGAAATTGGTATTGCTCAATCGATAGAACACAATGTGATGTACATTTGATGAAAGTTTGGTTCAGAAATATGCATTTTTAAGAAAGTTATCGCGCCAGGTGCAACAATGTGTAGATTTTTTACTTAGTCTTTTTACACGATTTTGGTCAAAATCGGCTATTTGTACCTGTTTAAGCTCGAATCTGGAGCCCAAACCAAAAATCAGACAGGAAATTGGTATTGCTCAATCGATAGAACACAATGTGATGTACATTTGATGAAAGTTTGGTTCAGAAATATGCATTTTTAAGAAAGTTATCGCGCCAGGTGCAACAATGTGTAGATTTTTTACTTAGTCTTTTTACGCGATTTTGGTCAAAATCGGCTATTTGTACCTGTTTAAGCTCGAATCCGGAGCCCAAACCAAAAATCAGACAGGAAATTGGTATTGCTCAATCGATAGAACACAATGTGATGTACATTTGATGAAAGTTTGGTTCAGAAATATGCATTTTTAAGAAAGTTATCGCGCCAGGTGCAACAATGTGTAGATTTTCGACTTAGTCTTTTTACGCGATTTTGGACAAAATCGGCTATTTGTACCTGTTTAAGCTCGAATCTGGAGCCCAAACCAAAAATCAGACAGGAAATTGGTATTGCTCAATCGATAGAACACAATGTGATGTACATTTGATGAAAGTTTGGTTCAGAAATATGCATTTTTAAGAAAGTTATCGCGCCAGGTGCAACAATGTGTAGATTTTTGACGTAGTCTTTTTACGCGATTTTGGTCAAAATCGGCTATTTGTACCTGTTTAAGCTCGAATTTGGAGCCCAAACCAAGAATCGGACAGGAAATTGGTATTGCTCAATCGATAGAACACAATGTGATGTACATTTGATGAAAGTTTGGTTCAGAAATATGCATTTTTAAGAAAGTTATCGCGCCAGGTGCAAGAATGTGTAAATTTTCGACTTAGTCTTTTTACGCGATTTTGGTCAAAATCGGCTATTTGTACCTGGTTAAGCTCGAATCTGGAGCCCAAACCAAGAATCGGACAGGAAATTGGTATTGCTCAATCGATAGAACACAATGTGATGTACATTTGATGAAAGTTTGGTTCAGAAATATGCATTTTTAAGAAAGTTATCGCGCCAGGTGCAACAATGTGTAGATTTTTTACTTAGTCTTTTTACGCGATTTTGGTCAAAATCGGCTATTTGTACCTGTTTAAGCTCGAATCTGGAGCCCAAACCAAAAATCAGACAGGAAATTGGTATTGCTCAATCGATAGAACACAATGTGATGTACATTTGATGAAAGTTTGGTTCAGAAATATGCATTTTTAAGAAAGTTATCGCGCCAGGTGCAACAATGTGTCGATTTTTGACGTAGTCTTTTTACGCGATTTTGGTCAAAATCGGCTATTTGTACCTGTTTAAGCTCGAATTTGGAGCCCAAACCAAGAATCGGACAGGAAATTGGTATTGCTCAATCGATAGAACACAATGTGATGTACATTTGATGAAAGTTTGGTTCAGAAATATGCATTTTTAAGAAAGTTATCGCGCCAGGTGCAAGAATGTGTAAATTTTCGACTTAGTCTTTTTACGCGATTTTGGTCAAAATCGGCTATTTGTACCTGGTTAAGCTCGAATCTGGAGCCCAAACCAAGAATCGGACAGGAAATTGGTATTGCTCAATCGATAGAACACAATGTGATGTACATTTGATGAAAGTTTGGTTCAGAAATATGCATTTTTAAGAAAGTTATCGCGCCAGGTGCAACAATGTGTAGATTTTTTACTTAGTCTTTTTACGCGATTTTGGTCAAAATCGGCTATTTGTACCTGTTTAAGCTCGAATCTGGAGCCCAAACCAAAAATCAGACAGGAAATTGGTATTGCTCAATCGATAGAACACAATGTGATGTACATTTGATGAAAGTTTGGTTCAGAAATATGCATTTTTAAGAAAGTTATCGCGCCAGGTGCAACAATGTGTAGATTTTTTACTTAGTCTTTTTACGCGATTTTGGTCAAAATCGGCTATTTGTACCTGTTTAAGCTCGAATCTGGAGCCCAAACCAAAAATCAGACAGGAAATTGGTATTGCTCAATCGATAGAACACAATGTGATGTACATTTGATGAAAGTTTGGTTCAGAAATATGCATTTTTAAGAAAGTTATCGCGCCAGGTGCAACAATGTGTAGATTTTTTACTTAGTCTTTTTACGCGATTTTGGTCAAAATCGGCTATTTGTACCTGTTTAAGCTCGAATCCGGAGCCCAAACCAAAAATCAGACAGGAAATTGGTATTGCTCAATCGATAGAACACAATGTGATGTACATTTGATGAAAGTTTGGTTCAGAAATATGCATTTTTAAGAAAGTTATCGCGCAAGGTCCAACAATGTGTAGATTTTCGACTTAGTCTTTTTTCGTGATTTTGGTCAAAATCGGCTATTTGTACCTGTTTAAGCTCGAATCTGGAGCCCAAACCAAAAATCAGACAGGAAATTGGTATTGCTCAATCGATAGAACACAATGTGATGTACATTTGATGAAAGTTTGGTTCAGAAATATGCATTTTTAAGAAAGTTATCGCGCCAGGTGCAACAATGTGTAGATTTTTGACTTAGTCTTTTTACGCGATTTTGGTCAAAATCGGCTATTTGTACCTGTTTAAGCTCGAATTTGGAGCCCAAACCAAGAATTGGACAGGAAATTGGCATTGCTCAATCGATAGAACACAATGTGATGTACATTTGATGAAAGTTTGGTTCAGAAATATGCATATTTAAGAAAGTTATCGCGCCAGGTGCAACAATGTGTAGATTTTCGACTTAGTCTTTTTACGCGATTTTGGTCAAAATCGGCTATTTGTACCTGTTTAAGCTCGAATCTGGAGCCCAAACCAAGAATCGGATAGGAAATTGGTATTGCTCAATCGATAGAACACAATGTGATGTACATTTGATGAAAGTTTGGTTCAGAAATATGCATTTTTAAGAAAGTTATCGGGCCAGGTGCAACAATGTGTAGATTTTCGACTTAGTCTTTTTTCGTGATTTTGGTCAAAATCGGCTATTTGTACCTGTTTAAGCTCGAATCTGGAGCCCAAACCAAAAATCAGACAGGAAATTGGTATTGCTCAATCGATAGAACACAATGTGATGTACATTTGATGAAAGTTTGGTTCAGAAATATGCATTTTTAAGAAAGTTATCGCGCCAGGTGCAACAATGTGTAGATTTTTGACTTAGTCTTTTTACGCGATTTTGGTCAAAATCGGCTATTTGTACCTGTTTAAGCTCGAATCTGGAGCCCAAACCAAGAATCGGATAGGAAATTGGTATTGCTCAATCGATAGAACACAATGTGATGTACATTTGATGAAAGTTTGGTTCAGAAATATGCATTTTTAAGAAAGTTATCGCGCCAGGTGCAACAATGTGTAGATTTTTGACTTAGTCTTTTTACGCGATTTTGGTCAAAATCGGCTATTTGTACCTGTTTAAGCTCGAATCTGGAGCCCAAACCAAAAATCAGACAGGAAATTGGTATTGCTCAATCGATAGAACACAATGTGATGTACATTTGATGAAAGTTTGGTTCAGAAATATGCATTTTTAAGAAAGTTATCGCGCCAGGTGCAACAATGTGTAGATTTTTTACTTAGTCTTTTTACGCGATTTTGGTCAAAATCGGCTATTTGTACCTGTTTAAGCTCGAATCCGGAGCCCAAACCAAAAATCAGACAGGAAATTGGTATTGCTCAATCGATAGAACACAATGTGATGTACATTTGATGAAAGTTTGGTTCAGAAATATGCATTTTTAAGAAAGTTATCGCGCAAGGTCCAACAATGTGTAGATTTTCGACTTAGTCTTTTTTCGTGATTTTGGTCAAAATCGGCTATTTGTACCTGTTTAAGCTCGAATCTGGAGCCCAAACCAAAAATCAGACAGGAAATTGGTATTGCTCAATCGATAGAACACAATGTGATGTACATTTGATGAAAGTTTGGTTCAGAAATATGCATTTTTAAGAAAGTTATCGCGCCAGGTGCAACAATGTGTAGATTTTTGACTTAGTCTTTTTACGCGATTTTGGTCAAAATCGGCTATTTGTACCTGTTTAAGCTCGAATTTGGAGCCCAAACCAAGAATTGGACAGGAAATTGGCATTGCTCAATCGATAGAACACAATGTGATGTACATTTGATGAAAGTTTGGTTCAGAAATATGCATTTTTAAGAAAGTTATCGCGCCAGGTGCAACAATGTGTAGATTTTTTACTTAGTCTTTTTACGCGATTTTGGTCAAAATCGGCTATTTGTACCTGTTTAAGCTCGAATCTGGAGCCCAAACCAAAAATCAGACAGGAAATTGGTATTGCTCAATCGATAGAACACAATGTGATGTACATTTGATGAAAGTTTGGTTCAGAAATATGCATTTTTAAGAAAGTTATCGCGCCAGGTGCAACAATGTGTAGATTTTTTACTTAGTCTTTTTACGCGATTTTGGTCAAAATCGGCTATTTGTACCTGTTTAAGCTCGAATCTGGAGCCCAAACCAAAAATCAGACAGGAAATTGGTATTGCTCAATCGATAGAACACAATGTGATGTACATTTGATGAAAGTTTGGTTCAGAAATATGCATTTTTAAGAAAGTTATCGCGCCAGGTGCAACAATGTGTAGATTTTTTACTTAGTCTTTTTACGCGATTTTGGTCAAAATCGGCTATTTGTACCTGTTTAAGCTCGAATCCGGAGCCCAAACCAAAAATCAGACAGGAAATTGGTATTGCTCAATCGATAGAACACAATGTGATGTACATTTGATGAAAGTTTGGTTCAGAAATGTGCATTTTTAAGAAAGTTATCGCGCAAGGTCCAACAATGTGTAGATTTTCGACTTAGTCTTTTTTCGTGATTTTGGTCAAAATCGGCTATTTGTACCTGTTTAAGCTCGAATCTGGAGCCCAAACCAAAAATCAGACAGGAAATTGGTATTGCTCAATCGATAGAACACAATGTGATGTACATTTGATGAAAGTTTGGTTCAGAAATATGCATTTTTAAGAAAGTTATCGCGCCAGGTGCAACAATGTGTAGATTTTTGACTTAGTCTTTTTACGCGATTTTGGTCAAAATCGGCTATTTGTACCTGTTTAAGCTCGAATTTGGAGCCCAAACCAAGAATTGGACAGGAAATTGGCATTGCTCAATCGATAGAACACAATGTGATGTACATTTGATGAAAGTTTGGTTCAGAAATATGCATATTTAAGAAAGTTATCGCGCCAGGTGCAACAATGTGTAGATTTTCGACTTAGTCTTTTTACGCGATTTTGGTCAAAATCGGCTATTTGTACCTGTTTAAGCTCGAATCTGGAGCCCAAACCAAGAATCGGATAGGAAATTGGTATTGCTCAATCGATAGAACACAATGTGATGTACATTTGATGAAAGTTTGGTTCAGAAATATGCATTTTTAAGAAAGTTATCGGGCCAGGTGCAACAATGTGTAGATTTTCGACTTAGTCTTTTTTCGTGATTTTGGTCAAAATCGGCTATTTGTACCTGTTTAAGCTCGAATCTGGAGCCCAAACCAAAAATCAGACAGGAAATTGGTATTGCTCAATCGATAGAACACAATGTGATGTACATTTGATGAAAGTTTGGTTCAGAAATATGCATTTTTAAGAAAGTTATCGCGCCAGGTGCAACAATGTGTAGATTTTTGACTTAGTCTTTTTACGCGATTTTGGTCAAAATCGGCTATTTGTACCTGTTTAAGCTCGAATCTGGAGCCCAAACCAAGAATCGGATAGGAAATTGGTATTGCTCAATCGATAGAACACAATGTGATGTACATTTGATGAAAGTTTGGTTCAGAAATATGCATTTTTAAGAAAGTTATCGCGCCAGGTGCAACAATGTGTAGATTTTTGACTTAGTCTTTTTACGCGATTTTGGTCAAAATCGGCTATTTGTACCTGTTTAAGCTCGAATCTGGAGCCCAAACCAAAAATCAGACAGGAAATTGGTATTGCTCAATCGATAGAACACAATGTGATGTACATTTGATGAAAGTTTGGTTCAGAAATATGCATTTTTAAGAAAGTTATCGCGCCAGGTGCAACAATGTGTAGATTTTTTACTTAGTCTTTTTACGCGATTTTGGTCAAAATCGGCTATTTGTACCTGTTTAAGCTCGAATCCGGAGCCCAAACCAAAAATCAGACAGGAAATTGGTATTGCTCAATCGATAGAACACAATGTGATGTACATTTGATGAAAGTTTGGTTCAGAAATATGCATTTTTAAGAAAGTTATCGCGCAAGGTCCAACAATGTGTAGATTTTCGACTTAGTCTTTTTTCGTGATTTTGGTCAAAATCGGCTATTTGTACCTGTTTAAGCTCGAATCTGGAGCCCAAACCAAAAATCAGACAGGAAATTGGTATTGCTCAATCGATAGAACACAATGTGATGTACATTTGATGAAAGTTTGGTTCAGAAATATGCATTTTTAAGAAAGTTATCGCGCCAGGTGCAACAATGTGTAGATTTTTGACTTAGTCTTTTTACGCGATTTTGGTCAAAATCGGCTATTTGTACCTGTTTAAGCTCGAATTTGGAGCCCAAACCAAGAATTGGACAGGAAATTGGCATTGCTCAATCGATAGAACACAATGTGATGTACATTTGATGAAAGTTTGGTTCAGAAATATGCATATTTAAGAAAGTTATCGCGCCAGGTGCAACAATGTGTAGATTTTCGACTTAGTCTTTTTACGCGATTTTGGTCAAAATCGGCTATTTGTACCTGTTTAAGCTCGAATCTGGAGCCCAAACCAAGAATCGGATAGGAAATTGGTATTGCTCAATCGATAGAACACAATGTGATGTACATTTGATGAAAGTTTGGTTCAGAAATATGCATTTTTAAGAAAGTTATCGCGCCAGGTGCAACAATGTGTAGATTTTTGACTTAGTCTTTTTACGCGATTTTGGTCAAAATCGGCTATTTGTACCTGTTTAAGCTCGAATCTGGAGCCCAAACCAAGAATCGGATAGGAAATTGGTATTGCTCAATCGATAGAACACAATGTGATGTACATTTGATGAAAGTTTGGTTCAGAAATATGCATTTTTAAGAAAGTTATCGGGCCAGGTGCAACAATGTGTAGATTTTCGACTTAGTCTTTTTTCGTGATTTTGGTCAAAATCGGCTATTTGTACCTGTTTAAGCTCGAATCTGGAGCCCAAACCAAAAATCAGACAGGAAATTGGTATTGCTCAATCGATAGAACACAATGTGATGTACATTTGATGAAAGTTTGGTTCAGAAATATGCATTTTTAAGAAAGTTATCGCGCCAGGTGCAACAATGTGTAGATTTTTGACGTAGTCTTTTTACGCGATTTTGGTCAAAATCGGCTATTTGTACCTGTTTAAGCTCGAATTTGGAGCCCAAACCAAGAATCGGACAGGAAATTGGTATTGCTCAATCGATAGAACACAATGTGATGTACATTTGATGAAAGTTTGGTTCAGAAATATGCATTTTTAAGAAAGTTATCGCGCCAGGTGCAAGAATGTGTAAATTTTCGACTTAGTCTTTTTACGCGATTTTGGTCAAAATCGGCTATTTGTACCTGGTTAAGCTCGAATCTGGAGCCCAAACCAAGAATCGGACAGGAAATTGGTATTGCTCAATCGATAGAACACAATGTGATGTACATTTGATGAAAGTTTGGTTCAGAAATATGCATTTTTAAGAAAGTTATCGCGCCAGGTGCAACAATGTGTAGATTTTTTACTTAGTCTTTTTACGCGATTTTGGTCAAAATCGGCTATTTGTACCTGTTTAAGCTCGAATCTGGAGCCCAAACCAAAAATCAGACAGGAAATTGGTATTGCTCAATCGATAGAACACAATGTGATGTACATTTGATGAAAGTTTGGTTCAGAAATATGCATTTTTAAGAAAGTTATCGCGCCAGGTGCAACAATGTGTAGATTTTCGACTTAGTCTTTTTACGCGATTTTGGACAAAATCGGCTATTTGTACCTGTTTAAGCTCGAATCTGGAGCCCAAACCAAGAATCGGACAGGAAATTGGTATTGCTCAATCGATAGAACACAATGTGATGTACATTTGATGAAAGTTTGGTTCAGAAATATGCATTTTTAAGAAAGTTATCGCGCCAGGTGCAACAATGTGTAGATTTTTGACGTAGTCTTTTTACGCGATTTTGGTCAAAATCGGCTATTTGTACCTGTTTAAGCTCGAATTTGGAGCCCAAACCAAGAATCGGACAGGAAATTGGTATTGCTCAATCGATAGAACACAATGTGATGTACATTTGATGAAAGTTTGGTTCAGAAATATGCATTTTTAAGAAAGTTATCGCGCCAGGTGCAAGAATGTGTAAATTTTCGACTTAGTCTTTTTACGCGATTTTGGTCAAAATCGGCTATTTGTACCTGGTTAAGCTCGAATCTGGAGCCCAAACCAAGAATCGGACAGGAAATTGGTATTGCTCAATCGATAGAACACAATGTGATGTACATTTGATGAAAGTTTGGTTCAGAAATATGCATATTTAAGAAAGTTATCGCGCAAGGTCCAACAATGTGTAGATTTTTTACTTAGTCTTTTTACGCGATTTTGGTCAAAATCGGCTATTTGTACCTGTTTAAGCTCGAATCCGGAGCCCAAACCAAAAATCAGACAGGAAATTGGTATTGCTCAATCGATAGAACACAATGTGATGTACATTTGATGAAAGTTTGGTTCAGAAATATGCATTTTTAAGAAAGTTATCGCGCAAGGTCCAACAATGTGTAGATTTTCGACTTAGTCTTTTTTCGTGATTTTGGTCAAAATCGGCTATTTGTACCTGTTTAAGCTCGAATCTGGAGCCCAAACCAAAAATCAGACAGGAAATTGGTATTGCTCAATCGATAGAACACAATGTGATGTACATTTGATGAAAGTTTGGTTCAGAAATATGCATTTTTAAGAAAGTTATCGCGCCAGGTGCAACAATGTGTAGATTTTTGACTTAGTCTTTTTACGCGATTTTGGTCAAAATCGGCTATTTGTACCTGTTTAAGCTCGAATTTGGAGCCCAAACCAAGAATTGGACAGGAAATTGGCATTGCTCAATCGATAGAACACAATGTGATGTACATTTGATGAAAGTTTGGTTCAGAAATATGCATATTTAAGAAAGTTATCGCGCCAGGTGCAACAATGTGTAGATTTTCGACTTAGTCTTTTTACGCGATTTTGGTCAAAATCGGCTATTTGTACCTGTTTAAGCTCGAATCTGGAGCCCAAACCAAGAATCGGATAGGAAATTGGTATTGCTCAATCGATAGAACACAATGTGATGTACATTTGATGAAAGTTTGGTTCAGAAATATGCATTTTTAAGAAAGTTATCGCGCCAGGTGCAACAATGTGTAGATTTTTGACTTAGTCTTTTTACGCGATTTTGGTCAAAATCGGCTATTTGTACCTGTTTAAGCTCGAATCTGGAGCCCAAACCAAGAATCGGATAGGAAATTGGTATTGCTCAATCGATAGAACACAATGTGATGTACATTTGATGAAAGTTTGGTTCAGAAATATGCATTTTTAAGAAAGTTATCGGGCCAGGTGCAACAATGTGTAGATTTTCGACTTAGTCTTTTTTCGTGATTTTGGTCAAAATCGGCTATTTGTACCTGTTTAAGCTCGAATCTGGAGCCCAAACCAAAAATCAGACAGGAAATTGGTATTGCTCAATCGATAGAACACAATGTGATGTACATTTGATGAAAGTTTGGTTCAGAAATATGCATTTTTAAGAAAGTTATCGCGCCAGGTGCAACAATGTGTAGATTTTTGACGTAGTCTTTTTACGCGATTTTGGTCAAAATCGGCTATTTGTACCTGTTTAAGCTCGAATTTGGAGCCCAAACCAAGAATCGGACAGGAAATTGGTATTGCTCAATCGATAGAACACAATGTGATGTACATTTGATGAAAGTTTGGTTCAGAAATATGCATTTTTAAGAAAGTTATCGCGCCAGGTGCAAGAATGTGTAAATTTTCGACTTAGTCTTTTTACGCGATTTTGGTCAAAATCGGCTATTTGTACCTGGTTAAGCTCGAATCTGGAGCCCAAACCAAGAATCGGACAGGAAATTGGTATTGCTCAATCGATAGAACACAATGTGATGTACATTTGATGAAAGTTTGGTTCAGAAATATGCATTTTTAAGAAAGTTATCGCGCCAGGTGCAACAATGTGTAGATTTTTTACTTAGTCTTTTTACGCGATTTTGGTCAAAATCGGCTATTTGTACCTGTTTAAGCTCGAATCTGGAGCCCAAACCAAAAATCAGACAGGAAATTGGTATTGCTCAATCGATAGAACACAATGTGATGTACATTTGATGAAAGTTTGGTTCAGAAATATGCATTTTTAAGAAAGTTATCGCGCCAGGTGCAACAATGTGTAGATTTTCGACTTAGTCTTTTTACGCGATTTTGGACAAAATCGGCTATTTGTACCTGTTTAAGCTCGAATCTGGAGCCCAAACCAAGAATCGGACAGGAAATTGGTATTGCTCAATCGATAGAACACAATGTGATGTACATTTGATGAAAGTTTGGTTCAGAAATATGCATTTTTAAGAAAGTTATCGCGCCAGGTGCAACAATGTGTAGATTTTTGACGTAGTCTTTTTACGCGATTTTGGTCAAAATCGGCTATTTGTACCTGTTTAAGCTCGAATTTGGAGCCCAAACCAAGAATCGGACAGGAAATTGGTATTGCTCAATCGATAGAACACAATGTGATGTACATTTGATGAAAGTTTGGTTCAGAAATATGCATTTTTAAGAAAGTTATCGCGCCAGGTGCAAGAATGTGTAAATTTTCGACTTAGTCTTTTTACGCGATTTTGGTCAAAATCGGCTATTTGTACCTGGTTAAGCTCGAATCTGGAGCCCAAACCAAGAATCGGACAGGAAATTGGTATTGCTCAATCGATAGAACACAATGTGATGTACATTTGATGAAAGTTTGGTTCAGAAATATGCATTTTTAAGAAAGTTATCGCGCCAGGTGCAACAATGTGTAGATTTTTGACGTAGTCTTTTTACGCGATTTTGGTCAAAATCGGCTATTTGTACCTGTTTAAGCTCGAATCTGGAGCCCAAACCAAAAATCAGACAGGAAATTGGTATTGCTCAATCGATAGAACACAATGTGATGTACATTTGATGAAAGTTTGGTTCAGAAATATGCATTTTTAAGAAAGTTATCGCGCCAGGTGCAACAATGTGTAGATTTTTGACGTAGTCTTTTTACGCGATTTTGGTCAAAATCGGCTATTTGTACCTGTTTAAGCTCGAATTTGGAGCCCAAACCAAGAATCGGACAGGAAATTGGTATTGCTCAATCGATAGAACACAATGTGATGTACATTTGATGAAAGTTTGGTTCAGAAATATGCATTTTTAAGAAAGTTATCGCGCCAGGTGCAAGAATGTGTAAATTTTCGACTTAGTCTTTTTACGCGATTTTGGTCAAAATCGGCTATTTGTACCTGGTTAAGCTCGAATCTGGAGCCCAAACCAAGAATCGGACAGGAAATTGGTATTGCTCAATCGATAGAACACAATGTGATGTACATTTGATGAAAGTTTGGTTCAGAAATATGCATTTTTAAGAAAGTTATCGCGCCAGGTGCAACAATGTGTAGATTTTTTACTTAGTCTTTTTACGCGATTTTGGTCAAAATCGGCTATTTGTACCTGTTTAAGCTCGAATCTGGAGCCCAAACCAAAAATCAGACAGGAAATTGGTATTGCTCAATCGATAGAACACAATGTGATGTACATTTGATGAAAGTTTGGTTCAGAAATATGCATTTTTAAGAAAGTTATCGCGCCAGGTGCAACAATGTGTAGATTTTTTACTTAGTCTTTTTACGCGATTTTGGTCAAAATCGGCTATTTGTACCTGTTTAAGCTCGAATCTGGAGCCCAAACCAAAAATCAGACAGGAAATTGGTATTGCTCAATCGATAGAACACAATGTGATGTACATTTGATGAAAGTTTGGTTCAGAAATATGCATTTTTAAGAAAGTTATCGCGCCAGGTGCAACAATGTGTAGATTTTTGACGTAGTCTTTTTACGCGATTTTGGTCAAAATCGGCTATTTGTACCTGTTTAAGCTCGAATTTGGAGCCCAAACCAAGAATCGGACAGGAAATTGGTATTGCTCAATCGATAGAACACAATGTGATGTACATTTGATGAAAGTTTGGTTCAGAAATATGCATTTTTAAGAAAGTTATCGCGCCAGGTGCAAGAATGTGTAAATTTTCGACTTAGTCTTTTTACGCGATTTTGGTCAAAATCGGCTATTTGTACCTGGTTAAGCTCGAATCTGGAGCCCAAACCAAGAATCGGACAGGAAATTGGTATTGCTCAATCGATAGAACACAATGTGATGTACATTTGATGAAAGTTTGGTTCAGAAATATGCATTTTTAAGAAAGTTATCGCGCCAGGTGCAACAATGTGTAGATTTTTTACTTAGTCTTTTTACGCGATTTTGGTCAAAATCGGCTATTTGTACCTGTTTAAGCTCGAATCTGGAGCCCAAACCAAAAATCAGACAGGAAATTGGTATTGCTCAATCGATAGAACACAATGTGATGTACATTTGAGGAAAGTTTGGTTCAGAAATATGCATTTTTAAGAAAGTTATCGCGCCAGGTGCAACAATGTGTAGATTTTCGACTTAGTCTTTTTACGCGATTTTGGACAAAATCGGCTATTTGTACCTGTTTAAGCTCGAATCTGGAGCCCAAACCAAAAATCAGACAGGAAATTGGTATTGCTCAATCGATAGAACACAATGTGATGTACATTTGATGAAAGTTTGGTTCAGAAATATGCATTTTTAAGAAAGTTATCGCGCCAGGTGCAACAATGTGTAGATTTTTGACGTAGTCTTTTTACGCGATTTTGGTCAAAATCGGCTATTTGTACCTGTTTAAGCTCGAATTTGGAGCCCAAACCAAGAATCGGACAGGAAATTGGTATTGCTCAATCGATAGAACACAATGTGATGTACATTTGATGAAAGTTTGGTTCAGAAATATGCATTTTTAAGAAAGTTATCGCGCCAGGTGCAAGAATGTGTAAATTTTCGACTTAGTCTTTTTACGCGATTTTGGTCAAAATCGGCTATTTGTACCTGGTTAAGCTCGAATCTGGAGCCCAAACCAAGAATCGGACAGGAAATTGGTATTGCTCAATCGATAGAACACAATGTGATGTACATTTGATGAAAGTTTGGTTCAGAAATATGCATTTTTAAGAAAGTTATCGCGCCAGGTGCAACAATGTGTAGATTTTTGACTTAGTCTTTTTACGCGATTTTGGTCAAAATCGGCTATTTGTACCTGTTTAAGCTCGAATTTGGAGCCCAAACCAAGAATCGGACAGGAAATTGGTATTGCTCAATCGATAGAACACAATGTGATGTACATTTGATGAAAGTTTGGTTCAGAAATATGCATTTTTAAGAAAGTTATCGCGCCAGGTGCAAGAATGTGTAAATTTTCGACTTAGTCTTTTTACGCGATTTTGGTCAAAATCGGCTATTTGTACCTGGTTAAGTTGGAATCTGGAGCCCAAACCAAGAATCGGACAGGAAATTGGTATTGCTCAATCGATAGAACACAATGTGATGTACATTTGATGAAAGTTTGGTTCAGAAATATGCATTTTTAAGAAAGTTATCGCGCCAGGTGCAACAATGTGTAGATTTTTTACTTAGTCTTTTTACGCGATTTTGGTCAAAATCGGCTATTTGTACCTGTTTAAGCTCGAATCTGGAGCCCAAACCAAAAATCAGACAGGAAATTGGTATTGCTCAATCGATAGAACACAATGTGATGTACATTTGATGAAAGTTTGGTTCAGAAATATGCATTTTTAAGAAAGTTATCGCGCCAGGTGCAACAATGTGTAGATTTTTTACTTAGTCTTTTTACGCGATTTTGGTCAAAATCGGCTATTTGTACCTGTTTAAGCTCGAATCTGGAGCCCAAACCAAAAATCAGACAGGAAATTGGTATTGCTCAATCGATAGAACACAATGTGATGTACATTTGATGAAAGTTTGGTTCAGAAATATGCATTTTTAAGAAAGTTATCGCGCCAGGTGCAACAATGTGTAGATTTTTTACTTAGTCTTTTTACGCGATTTTGGTCAAAATCGGCTATTTGTACCTGTTTAAGCTCGAATCCGGAGCCCAAACCAAAAATCAGACAGGAAATTGGTATTGCTCAATCGATAGAACACAATGTGATGTACATTTGATGAAAGTTTGGTTCAGAAATATGCATTTTTAAGAAAGTTATCGCGCCAGGTGCAACAATGTGTAGATTTTCGACTTAGTCTTTTTACGCGATTTTGGTCAAAATCGGCTATTTGTACCTGTTTAAGCTCGAATCTGGAGCCCAAACCAAAAATCAGACAGGAAATTGGTATTGCTCAATCGATAGAACACAATGTGATGTACATTTGATGAAAGTTTGGTTCAGAAATATGCATTTTTAAGAAAGTTATCGCGCCAGGTGCAACAATGTGTAGATTTTTTACTTAGTCTTTTTACGCGATTTTGGTCAAAATCGGCTATTTGTACCTGTTTAAGCTCGAATCCGGAGCCCAAACCAAAAATCAGACAGGAAATTGGTATTGCTCAATCGATAGAACACAATGTGATGTACATTTGATGAAAGTTTGGTTCAGAAATATGCATTTTTAAGAAAGTTATCGCGCCAGGTGCAACAATGTGTAGATTTTTGACGTAGTCTTTTTACGCGATTTTGGTCAAAATCGGCTATTTGTACCTGTTTAAGCTCGAATTTGGAGCCCAAACCAAGAATCGGACAGGAAATTGGTATTGCTCAATCGATAGAACACAATGTGATGTACATTTGATGAAAGTTTGGTTCAGAAATATGCATTTTTAAGAAAGTTATCGCGCCAGGTGCAAGAATGTGTAAATTTTCGACTTAGTCTTTTTACGCGATTTTGGTCAAAATCGGCTATTTGTACCTGGTTAAGCTCGAATCTGGAGCCCAAACCAAGAATCGGACAGGAAATTGGTATTGCTCAATCGATAGAACACAATGTGATGTACATTTGATGAAAGTTTGGTTCAGAAATATGCATTTTTAAGAAAGTTATCGCGCCAGGTGCAACAATGTGTAGATTTTTTACTCAGTCTTTTTACGCGATTTTGGTCAAAATCGGCTATTTGTACCTGTTTAAGCTCGAATCTGGAGCCCAAACCAAAAATCAGACAGGAAATTGGTATTGCTCAATCGATAGAACACAATGTGATGTACATTTGATGAAAGTTTGGTTCAGAAATATGCATTTTTAAGAAAGTTATCGCGCCAGGTGCAAGAATGTGTAAATTTTCGACGTAGTCTTTTTACGCGATTTTGGTCAAAATCGGCTATTTGTACCTGTTTAAGCTCGAATTTGGAGCCCAAACCAAGAATCGGACAGGAAATTGGTATTGCTCAATCGATAGAACACAATGTGATGTACATTTGATGAAAGTTTGGTTCAGAAATATGCATTTTTAAGAAAGTTATCGCGCCAGGTGCAAGAATGTGTAAATTTTCGACTTAGTCTTTTTACGCGATTTTGGTCAAAATCGGCTATTTGTACCTGGTTAAGCTCGAATCTGGAGCCCAAACCAAGAATCGGACAGGAAATTGGTATTGCTCAATCGATAGAACACAATGTGATGTACATTTGATGAAAGTTTGGTTCAGAAATATGCATTTTTAAGAAAGTTATCGCGCCAGGTGCAACAATGTGTAGATTTTTTACTTAGTCTTTTTACGCGATTTTGGTCAAAATCGGCTATTTGTACCTGTTTAAGCTCGAATCTGGAGCCCAAACCAAAAATCAGACAGGAAATTGGTATTGCTCAATCGATAGAACACAATGTGATGTACATTTGATGAAAGTTTGGTTCAGAAATATGCATTTTTAAGAAAGTTATCGCGCCAGGTGCAACAATGTGTAGATTTTTTACTTAGTCTTTTTACGCGATTTTGGTCAAAATCGGCTATTTGTACCTGTTTAAGCTCGAATCCGGAGCCCAAACCAAAAATCAGACAGGAAATTGGTATTGCTCAATCGATAGAACACAATGTGATGTACATTTGATGAAAGTTTGGTTCAGAAATATGCATTTTTAAGAAAGTTATCGCGCAAGGTCCAACAATGTGTAGATTTTCGACTTAGTCTTTTTACGCGATTTTGGTCAAAATCGGCTATTTGTACCTGTTTAAGCTCGAATCTGGAGCCCAAACCAAAAATCAGACAGGAAATTGGTATTGCTCAATCGATAGAACACAATGTGATGTACATTTGATGAAAGTTTGGTTCAGAAATATGCATTTTTAAGAAAGTTATCGGGCCAGGTGCAACAATGTGTAGATTTTTGACTTAGTCTTTTTACGCGATTTTGGTCAAAATCGGCTATTTGTACCTGTTTAAGCTCGAATCTGGAGCCCAAACCAAGAATCGGATAGGAAATTGGTATTGCTCAATCGATAGAACACAATGTGATGTACATTTGATGAAAGTTTGGTTCAGAAATATGCATTTTTAAGAAAGTTATCGGGCCAGGTGCAACAATGTGTAGATTTTCGACTTAGTCTTTTTTCGTGATTTTGGTCAAAATCGGCTATTTGTACCTGTTTAAGCTCGAATCTGGAGCCCAAACCAAAAATCAAACAGGAAATTGGTATTGCTCAATCGATAGAACACAATGTGATGTACATTTGATGAAAGTTTGGTTCAGAAATATGCATTTTTAAGAAAGTTATCGCGCAAGGTCCAACAATGTGTAGATTTTCGACTTAGTCTTTTTACGCGATTTTGGTCAAAATCGACTATTTGTACCTGTTTAAGCTCGAATCTGGAGCCCAAACCAAAAATCAGACAGGAAATTGGTATTGCTCAATCGATAGAACACAATGTGATGTACATTTGATGAAAGTTTGGTTCAGAAATATGCATTTTTAAGAAAGTTATCGCGCCAGGTGCAAGAATGTGTAAATTTTCGACTTAGTCTTTTTACGCGATTTTGGTCAAAATCGGCTATTTGTACCTGGTTAAGCTCGAATCTGGAGCCCAAACCAAGAATCGGACAGGAAATTGGTATTGCTCAATCGATAGAACACAATGTGATGTACATTTGATGAAAGTTTGGTTCAGAAATATGCATTTTTAAGAAAGTTATCGCGCCAGGTGCAAGAATGTGTAGATTTTTTACTCAGTCTTTTTACGCGATTTTGGTCAAAATCGGCTATTTGTACCTGTTTAAGCTCGAATCTGGAGCCCAAACCAAAAATCAGACAGGAAATTGGTATTGCTCAATCGATAGAACACAATGTGATGTACATTTGATGAAAGTTTGGTTCAGAAATATGCATTTTTAAGAAAGTTATCGCGCCAGGTGCAAGAATGTGTAGATTTTCGACGTAGTCTTTTTACGCGATTTTGGTCAAAATCGGCTATTTGTACCTGTTTAAGCTCGAATTTGGAGCCCAAACCAAGAATCGGACAGGAAATTGGTATTGCTCAATCGATAGAACACAATGTGATGTACATTTGATGAAAGTTTGGTTCAGAAATATGCATTTTTAAGAAAGTTATCGCGCCAGGTGCAAGAATGTGTAAATTTTCGACTTAGTCTTTTTACGCGATTTTGGTCAAAATCGGCTATTTGTACCTGGTTAAGCTCGAATCTGGAGCCCAAACCAAGAATCGGACAGGAAATTGGTATTGCTCAATCGATAGAACACAATGTGATGTACATTTGATGAAAGTTTGGTTCAGAAATATGCATTTTTAAGAAAGTTATCGCGCCAGGTGCAACAATGTGTAGATTTTTGACTTAGTCTTTTTACGCGATTTTGGTCAAAATCGGCTATTTGTACCTGTTTAAGCTCGAATCTGGAGCCCAAACCAAAAATCAGACAGGAAATTGGTATTGCTCAATCGATAGAACACAATGTGATGTACATTTGATGAAAGTTTGGTTCAGAAATATGCATTTTTAAGAAAGTTATCGCGCCAGGTGCAACAATGTGTAGATTTTTTACTTAGTCTTTTTACGCGATTTTGGTCAAAATCGGCTATTTGTACCTGTTTAAGCTCGAATCCGGAGCCCAAACCAAAAATCAGACAGGAAATTGGTATTGCTCAATCGATAGAACACAATGTGATGTACATTTGATGAAAGTTTGGTTCAGAAATATGCATTTTTAAGAAAGTTATCGCGCAAGGTCCAACAATGTGTAGATTTTCGACTTAGTCTTTTTACGCGATTTTGGTCAAAATCGGCTATTTGTACCTGTTTAAGCTCGAATCTGGAGCCCAAACCAAAAATCAGACAGGAAATTGGTATTGCTCAATCGATAGAACACAATGTGATGTACATTTGATGAAAGTTTGGTTCAGAAATATGCATTTTTAAGAAAGTTATCGGGCCAGGTGCAACAATGTGTAGATTTTTGACTTAGTCTTTTTACGCGATTTTGGTCAAAATCGGCTATTTGTACCTGTTTAAGCTCGAATCTGGAGCCCAAACCAAGAATCGGATAGGAAATTGGTATTGCTCAATCGATAGAACACAATGTGATGTACATTTGATGAAAGTTTGGTTCAGAAATATGCATTTTTAAGAAAGTTATCGGGCCAGGTGCAACAATGTGTAGATTTTCGACTTAGTCTTTTTTCGTGATTTTGGTCAAAATCGGCTATTTGTACCTGTTTAAGCTCGAATCTGGAGCCCAAACCAAAAATCAAACAGGAAATTGGTATTGCTCAATCGATAGAACACAATGTGATGTACATTTGATGAAAGTTTGGTTCAGAAATATGCATTTTTAAGAAAGTTATCGCGCAAGGTCCAACAATGTGTAGATTTTCGACTTAGTCTTTTTACGCGATTTTGGTCAAAATCGACTATTTGTACCTGTTTAAGCTCGAATCTGGAGCCCAAACCAAAAATCAGACAGGAAATTGGTATTGCTCAATCGATAGAACACAATGTGATGTACATTTGATGAAAGTTTGGTTCAGAAATATGCATTTTTAAGAAAGTTATCGCGCCAGGTGCAACAATGTGTAGATTTTTTACTTAGTCTTTTTACGCGATTTTGGTCAAAATCGGCTATTTGTACCTGTTTAAGCTCGAATCTGGAGCCCAAACCAAAAATCAGACAGGAAATTGGTATTGCTCAATCGATAGAACACAATGTGATGTACATTTGATGAAAGTTTGGTTCAGAAATATGCATTTTTAAGAAAGTTATCGCGCCAGGTGCAACAATGTGTAGATTTTTGACTTAGTCTTTTTACGCGATTTTGGTCAAAATCGGCTATTTGTACCTGTTTAAGCTCGAATCTGGAGCCCAAACCAAAAATCAGACAGGAAATTGGTATTGCTCAATCGATAGAACACAATGTGATGTACATTTGATGAAAGTTTGGTTCAGAAATATGCATTTTTAAGAAAGTTATCGCGCCAGGTGCAACAATGTGTAGATTTTTTACTTAGTCTTTTTACGCGATTTTGGTCAAAATCGGCTATTTGTACCTGTTTAAGCTCGAATCCGGAGCCCAAACCAAAAATCAGACAGGAAATTGGTATTGCTCAATCGATAGAACACAATGTGATGTACATTTGATGAAAGTTTGGTTCAGAAATATGCATTTTTAAGAAAGTTATCGCGCAAGGTCCAACAATGTGTAGATTTTCGACTTAGTCTTTTTACGCGATTTTGGTCAAAATCGGCTATTTGTACCTGTTTAAGCTCGAATCTGGAGCCCAAACCAAAAATCAGACAGGAAATTGGTATTGCTCAATCGATAGAACACAATGTGATGTACATTTGATGAAAGTTTGGTTCAGAAATATGCATTTTTAAGAAAGTTATCGGGCCAGGTGCAACAATGTGTAGATTTTTGACTTAGTCTTTTTACGCGATTTTGGTCAAAATCGGCTATTTGTACCTGTTTAAGCTCGAATCTGGAGCCCAAACCAAGAATCGGATAGGAAATTGGTATTGCTCAATCGATAGAACACAATGTGATGTACATTTGATGAAAGTTTGGTTCAGAAATATGCATTTTTAAGAAAGTTATCGGGCCAGGTGCAACAATGTGTAGATTTTCGACTTAGTCTTTTTTCGTGATTTTGGTCAAAATCGGCTATTTGTACCTGTTTAAGCTCGAATCTGGAGCCCAAACCAAAAATCAAACAGGAAATTGGTATTGCTCAATCGATAGAACACAATGTGATGTACATTTGATGAAAGTTTGGTTCAGAAATATGCATTTTTAAGAAAGTTATCGCGCAAGGTCCAACAATGTGTAGATTTTCGACTTAGTCTTTTTACGCGATTTTGGTCAAAATCGACTATTTGTACCTGTTTAAGCTCGAATCTGGAGCCCAAACCAAAAATCAGACAGGAAATTGGTATTGCTCAATCGATAGAACACAATGTGATGTACATTTGATGAAAGTTTGGTTCAGAAATATGCATTTTTAAGAAAGTTATCGCGCCAGGTGCAACAATGTGTAGATTTTTTACTTAGTCTTTTTACGCGATTTTGGTCAAAATCGGCTATTTGTACCTGTTTAAGCTCGAATCTGGAGCCCAAACCAAAAATCAGACAGGAAATTGGTATTGCTCAATCGATAGAACACAATGTGATGTACATTTGATGAAAGTTTGGTTCAGAAATATGCATTTTTAAGAAAGTTATCGCGCCAGGTGCAACAATGTGTAGATTTTTTACTTAGTCTTTTTACGCGATTTTGGTCAAAATCGGCTATTTGTACCTGTTTAAGCTCGAATCCGGAGCCCAAACCAAAAATCAGACAGGAAATTGGTATTGCTCAATCGATAGAACACAATGTGATGTACATTTGATGAAAGTTTGGTTCAGAAATATGCATTTTTAAGAAAGTTATCGCGCAAGGTCCAACAATGTGTAGATTTTCGACTTAGTCTTTTTACGCGATTTTGGTCAAAATCGGCTATTTGTACCTGTTTAAGCTCGAATCTGGAGCCCAAACCAAAAATCAGACAGGAAATTGGTATTGCTCAATCGATAGAACACAATGTGATGTACATTTGATGAAAGTTTGGTTCAGAAATATGCATTTTTAAGAAAGTTATCGGGCCAGGTGCAACAATGTGTAGATTTTTGACTTAGTCTTTTTACGCGATTTTGGTCAAAATCGGCTATTTGTACCTGTTTAAGCTCGAATCTGGAGCCCAAACCAAGAATCGGATAGGAAATTGGTATTGCTCAATCGATAGAACACAATGTGATGTACATTTGATGAAAGTTTGGTTCAGAAATATGCATTTTTAAGAAAGTTATCGGGCCAGGTGCAACAATGTGTAGATTTTCGACTTAGTCTTTTTTCGTGATTTTGGTCAAAATCGGCTATTTGTACCTGTTTAAGCTCGAATCTGGAGCCCAAACCAAAAATCAAACAGGAAATTGGTATTGTTCAATCGATAGAACACAATGTGATGTACATTTGATGAAAGTTTGGTTCAGAAATATGCATTTTTAAGAAAGTTATCGCGCAAGGTCCAACAATGTGTAGATTTTCGACTTAGTCTTTTTACGCGATTTTGGTCAAAATCGACTATTTGTACCTGTTTAAGCTCGAATCTGGAGCCCAAACCAAGAATCGGACAGGAAATTGGTATTGCTCAATCGATAGAACACAATGTGATGTACATTTGATGAAAGTTTGGTTCAGAAATATGCATTTTTAAGAAAGTTATCGCGCCAGGTGCAAGAATGTGTAAATTTTCGACTTAGTCTTTTTACGCGATTTTGGTCAAAATCGGCTATTTGTACCTGGTTAAGCTCGAATCTGGAGCCCAAACCAAGAATCGGACAGGAAATTGGTATTGCTCAATCGATAGAACACAATGTGATGTACATTTGATGAAAGTTTGGTTCAGAAATATGCATTTTTAAGAAAGTTATCGCGCCAGGTGCAACAATGTGTAGATTTTTTACTTAGTCTTTTTACGCGATTTTGGTCAAAATCGGCTATTTGTACCTGTTTAAGCTCGAATCCGGAGCCCAAACCAAAAATCAGACAGGAAATTGGTATTGCTCAATCGATAGAACACAATGTGATGTACATTTGATGAAAGTTTGGTTCAGAAATATGCATTTTTAAGAAAGTTATCGCGCAAGGTCCAACAATGTGTAGATTTTCGACTTAGTCTTTTTACGCGATTTTGGTCAAAATCGGCTATTTGTACCTGTTTAAGCTCGAATCTGGAGCCCAAACCAAAAATCAGACAGGAAATTGGTATTGCTCAATCGATAGAACACAATGTGATGTACATTTGATGAAAGTTTGGTTCAGAAATATGCATTTTTAAGAAAGTTATCGGGCCAGGTGCAACAATGTGTAGATTTTTGACTTAGTCTTTTTACGCGATTTTGGTCAAAATCGGCTATTTGTACCTGTTTAAGCTCGAATCTGGAGCCCAAACCAAGAATCGGATAGGAAATTGGTATTGCTCAATCGATAGAACACAATGTGATGTACATTTGATGAAAGTTTGGTTCAGAAATATGCATTTTTAAGAAAGTTATCGGGCCAGGTGCAACAATGTGTAGATTTTCGACTTAGTCTTTTTTCGTGATTTTGGTCAAAATCGGCTATTTGTACCTGTTTAAGCTCGAATCTGGAGCCCAAACCAAAAATCAAACAGGAAATTGGTATTGCTCAATCGATAGAACACAATGTGATGTACATTTGATGAAAGTTTGGTTCAGAAATATGCATTTTTAAGAAAGTTATCGCGCAAGGTCCAACAATGTGTAGATTTTCGACTTAGTCTTTTTACGCGATTTTGGTCAAAATCGACTATTTGTACCTGTTTAAGCTCGAATCTGGAGCCCAAACCAAGAATCGGACAGGAAATTGGTATTGCTCAATCGATAGAACACAATGTGATGTACATTTGATGAAAGTTTGGTTCAGAAATATGCATTTTTAAGAAAGTTATCGCGCCAGGTGCAAGAATGTGTAAATTTTCGACTTAGTCTTTTTACGCGATTTTGGTCAAAATCGGCTATTTGTACCTGGTTAAGCTCGAATCTGGAGCCCAAACCAAGAATCGGACAGGAAATTGGTATTGCTCAATCGATAGAACACAATGTGATGTACATTTGATGAAAGTTTGGTTCAGAAATATGCATTTTTAAGAAAGTTATCGCGCCAGGTGCAAGAATGTGTAAATTTTCGACTTAGTCTTTTTACGCGATTTTGGTCAAAATCGGCTATTTGTACCTGGTTAAGCTCGAATCTGGAGCCCAAACCAAGAATCGGACAGGAAATTGGTATTGCTCAATCGATAGAACACAATGTGATGTACATTTGATGAAAGTTTGGTTCAGAAATATGCATTTTTAAGAAAGTTATCGCGCCAGGTGCAACAATGTGTAGATTTTTTACTTAGTCTTTTTACGCGATTTTGGTCAAAATCGGCTATTTGTACCTGTTTAAGCTCGAATCTGGAGCCCAAACCAAAAAAAAATTAGACAGGAAATTGGTATTGCTCAATCGATAGAACACAATGTGATGTACATTTGATGAAAGTTTGGTTCAGAAATATGCATTTTTAAGAAAGTTATCGCGCCAGGTGCAACAATGTGTAGATTTTCGACTTAGTCTTTTTACGCGATTTTGGACAAAATCGGCTATTTGTACCTGTTTAAGCTCGAATCTGGAGCCCAAACCAAAAATCAGACAGGAAATTGGTATTGCTCAATCGATAGAACACAATGTGATGTACATTTGATGAAAGTTTGGTTCAGAAATATGCATATTTAAGAAAGTTATCGCGCCAGGTGCAACAATGTGTAGATTTTTGACGTAGTCTTTTTACGCGATTTTGGTCAAAATCGGCTATTTGTACCTGTTTAAGCTCGAATTTGGAGCCCAAACCAAGAATCGGACAGGAAATTGGTATTGCTCAATCGATAGAACACAATGTGATGTACATTTGATGAAAGTTTGGTTCAGAAATATGCATTTTTAAGAAAGTTATCGCGCCAGGTGCAACAATGTGTAGATTTTCGACTTAGTCTTTTTACGCGATTTTGGACAAAATCGGCTATTTGTACCTGTTTAAGCTCGAATCTGGAGCCCAAACCAAAAATCAGACAGGAAATTGGTATTGCTCAATCGATAGAACACAATGTGATGTACATTTGATGAAAGTTTGGTTCAGAAATATGCATTTTTAAGAAAGTTATCGCGCCAGGTGCAACAATGTGTAGATTTTTGACGTAGTCTTTTTACGCGATTTTGGTCAAAATCGGCTATTTGTACCTGTTTAAGCTCGAATTTGGAGCCCAAACCAAGAATCGGACAGGAAATTGGTATTGCTCAATCGATAGAACACAATGTGATGTACATTTGATGAAAGTTTGGTTCAGAAATATGCATTTTTAAGAAAGTTATCGCGCCAGGTGCAAGAATGTGTAAATTTTCGACTTAGTCTTTTTACGCGATTTTGGTCAAAATCGGCTATTTGTACCTGGTTAAGCTCGAATCTGGAGCCCAAACCAAGAATCGGACAGGAAATTGGTATTGCTCAATCGATAGAACACAATGTGATGTACATTTGATGAAAGTTTGGTTCAGAAATATGCATTTTTAAGAAAGTTATCGCGCCAGGTGCAACAATGTGTAGATTTTTTACTTAGTCTTTTTACGCGATTTTGGTCAAAATCGGCTATTTGTACCTGTTTAAGCTCGAATCTGGAGCCCAAACCAAAAATCAGACAGGAAATTGGTATTGCTCAATCGATAGAACACAATGTGATGTACATTTGATGAAAGTTTGGTTCAGAAATATGCATTTTTAAGAAAGTTATCGCGCCAGGTGCAACAATGTGTAGATTTTCGACTTAGTCTTTTTACGCGATTTTGGACAAAATCGGCTATTTGTACCTGTTTAAGCTCGAATCTGGAGCCCAAACCAAAAATCAGACAGGAAATTGGTATTGCTCAATCGATAGAACACAATGTGATGTACATTTGATGAAAGTTTGGTTCAGAAATATGCATTTTTAAGAAAGTTATCGCGCCAGGTGCAACAATGTGTAGATTTTTGACGTAGTCTTTTTACGCGATTTTGGTCAAAATCGGCTATTTGTACCTGGTTAAGCTCGAATCTGGAGCCCAAACCAAGAATCGGACAGGAAATTGGTATTGCTCAATCGATAGAACACAATGTGATGTACATTTGATGAAAGTTTGGTTCAGAAATATGCATTGTTAAGAAAGTTATCGCGCCAGGTGCAAGAATGTGTAAATTTTCGACTTAGTCTTTTTACGCGATTTTGGTCAAAATCGGCTATTTGTACCTGGTTAAGCTCGAATCTGGAGCCCAAACCAAGAATCGGACAGGAAATTGGTATTGCTCAATCGATAGAACACAATGTGATGTACATTTGATGAAAGTTTGGTTCAGAAATATGCATTTTTAAGAAAGTTATCGCGCCAGGTGCAACAATGTGTAGATTTTTTACTTAGTCTTTTTACGCGATTTTGGTCAAAATCGGCTATTTGTACCTGTTTAAGCTCGAATCTGGAGCCCAAACCAAAAATCAGACAGGAAATTGGTATTGCTCAATCGATAGAACACAATGTGATGTACATTTGATGAAAGTTTGGTTCAGAAATATGCATTTTTAAGAAAGTTATCGCGCCAGGTGCAACAATGTGTAGATTTTTGACGTAGTCTTTTTACGCGATTTTGGTCAAAATCGGCTATTTGTACCTGTTTAAGCTCGAATTTGGAGCCCAAACCAAGAATCGGACAGGAAATTGGTATTGCTCAATCGATAGAACACAATGTGATGTACATTTGATGAAAGTTTGGTTCAGAAATATGCATTTTTAAGAAAGTTATCGCGCCAGGTGCAAGAATGTGTAAATTTTCGACTTAGTCTTTTTACGCGATTTTGGTCAAAATCGGCTATTTGTACCTGGTTAAGCTCGAATCTGGAGCCCAAACCAAGAATCGGACAGGAAATTGGTATTGCTCAATCGATAGAACACAATGTGATGTACATTTGATGAAAGTTTGGTTCAGAAATATGCATTTTTAAGAAAGTTATCGCGCCAGGTGCAACAATGTGTAGATTTTTTACTTAGTCTTTTTACGCGATTTTGGTCAAAATCGGCTATTTGTACCTGTTTAAGCTCGAATCTGGAGCCCAAACCAAAAATCAGACAGGAAATTGGTATTGCTCAATCGATAGAACACAATGTGATGTACATTTGATGAAAGTTTGGTTCAGAAATATGCATTTTTAAGAAAGTTATCGCGCCAGGTGCAACAATGTGTAGATTTTTTACTTAGTCTTTTTACGCGATTTTGGTCAAAATCGGCTATTTGTACCTGTTTAAGCTCGAATCCGGAGCCCAAACCAAAAATCAGACAGGAAATTGGTATTGCTCAATCGATAGAACACAATGTGATGTACATTTGATGAAAGTTTGGTTCAGAAATATGCATTTTTAAGAAAGTTATCGGGCCAGGTGCAACAATGTGTAGATTTTCGACTTAGTCTTTTTTCGTGATTTTGGTCAAAATCGGCTATTTGTACCTGTTTAAGCTCGAATCTGGAGCCCAAACCAAAAATCAAACAGGAAATTGGTATTGCTCAATCGATAGAACACAATGTGATGTACATTTGATGAAAGTTTGGTTCAGAAATATGCATTTTTAAGAAAGTTATCGCGCAAGGTCCAACAATGTGTAGATTTTCGACTTAGTCTTTTTACGCGATTTTGGTCAAAATCGACTATTTGTACCTGTTTAAGCTCGAATCTGGAGCCCAAACCAAGAATCGGACAGGAAATTGGTATTGCTCAATCGATAGAACACAATGTGATGTACATTTGATGAAAGTTTGGTTCAGAAATATGCATTTTTAAGAAAGTTATCGCGCCAGGTGCAAGAATGTGTAGATTTTTTACTTAGTCTTTTTACGCGATTTTGGTCAAAATCGGCTATTTGTACCTGTTTAAGCTCGAATCTGGAGCCCAAACCAAAAAAAAATTAGACAGGAAATTGGTATTGCTCAATCGATAGAACACAATGTGATGTACATTTGATGAAAGTTTGGTTCAGAAATATGCATTTTTAAGAAAGTTATCGCGCCAGGTGCAACAATGTGTAGATTTTTTACTTAGTCTTTTTACGCGATTTTGGTCAAAATCGGCTATTTGTACCTGTTTAAGCTCGAATCTGGAGCCCAAACCAAAAAAAAATTAGACAGGAAATTGGTATTGCTCAATCGATAGAACACAATGTGATGTACATTTGATGAAAGTTTGGTTCAGAAATATGCATTTTTAAGAAAGTTATCGCGCCAGGTGCAACAATGTGTAGATTTTTTACTTAGTCTTTTTACGCGATTTTGGTCAAAATCGGCTATTTGTACCTGGTTAAGCTCGAATCTGGAGCCCAAACCAAGAATCGGACAGGAAATTGGTATTGCTCAATCGATAGAACACAATGTGATGTACATTTGATGAAAGTTTGGTTCAGAAATATGCATTTTTAAGAAAGTTATCGCGCCAGGTGCAAGAATGTGTAGATTTTTTACTTAGTCTTTTTACGCGATTTTGGTCAAAATCGGCTATTTGTACCTGTTTAAGCTCGAATCTGGAGCCCAAACCAAAAAAAAATTAGACAGGAAATTGGTATTGCTCAATCGATAGAACACAATGTGATGTACATTTGATGAAAGTTTGGTTCAGAAATATGCATTTTTAAGAAAGTTATCGCGCCAGGTGCAACAATGTGTAGATTTTTTACTTAGTCTTTTTACGCGATTTTGGTCAAAATCGGCTATTTGTACCTGTTTAAGCTCGAATCTGGAGCCCAAACCAAGAATCGGATAGGAAATTGGTATTGCTCAATCGATAGAACACAATGTGATGTACATTTGATGAAAGTTTGGTTCAGAAATATGCATTTTTAAGAAAGTTATCGGGCCAGGTGCAACAATGTGTAGATTTTCGACTTAGTCTTTTTTCGTGATTTTGGTCAAAATCGGCTATTTGTACCTGTTTAAGCTCGAATCTGGAGCCCAAACCAAAAATCAAACAGGAAATTGGTATTGCTCAATCGATAGAACACAATGTGATGTACATTTGATGAAAGTTTGGTTCAGAAATATGCATTTTTAAGAAAGTTATCGGGCCAGGTGCAACAATGTGTAGATTTTCGACTTAGTCTTTTTTCGTGATTTTGGTCAAAATCGGCTATTTGTACCTGTTTAAGCTCGAATCTGGAGCCCAAACCAAAAATCAAACAGGAAATTGGTATTGCTTAATCGATAGAACACAATGTGATGTACATTTGATGAAAGTTTGGTTCAGAAATATGCATTTTTAAGAAAGTTATCGCGCAAGGTCCAACAATGTGTAGATTTTCGACTTAGTCTTTTTACGCGATTTTGGTCAAAATCGACTATTTGTACCTGTTTAAGCTCGAATCTGGAGCCCAAACCAAAAATCAGACAGGAAATTGGTATTGCTCAATCGATAGAACACAATGTGATGTACATTTGATGAAAGTTTGGTTCAGAAATATGCATTTTTAAGAAAGTTATCGCGCCAGGTGCACCAATGTGTATATTTTCGACTTAGTCTTTTTACGTGATTTTGGTCAAAATCGGCTATTTGTACCTGTTTAAGCTCGAATCTGGAGCCCAAACCAAGAATCGGACAGGAAATTGGTATTGCTCAATCGATAGAACACAATGTGATGTACATTTGATGAAAGTTTGGTTCAGAAATATGCATTTTTAAGAAAGTTATCGCGCCAGGTGCAAGAATGTGTAAATTTTCGACTTAGTCTTTTTACGCGATTTTGGTCAAAATCGGCTATTTGTACCTGGTTAAGCTCGAATCTGGAGCCCAAACCAAGAATCGGACAGGAAATTGGTATTGCTCAATCGATAGAACACAATGTGATGTACATTTGATGAAAGTTTGGTTCAGAAATATGCATTTTTAAGAAAGTTATCGCGCCAGGTGCAACAATGTGTAGATTTTTTACTTAGTCTTTTTACGCGATTTTGGTCAAAATCGGCTATTTGTACCTGTTTAAGCTCGAATCTGGAGCCCAAACCAAAAAAAAATTAGACAGGAAATTGGTATTGCTCAATCGATAGAACACAATGTGATGTACATTTGATGAAAGTTTGGTTCAGAAATATGCATTTTTAAGAAAGTTATCGCGCCAGGTGCAACAATGTGTAGATTTTCGACTTAGTCTTTTTACGCGATTTTGGACAAAATCGGCTATTTGTACCTGTTTAAGCTCGAATCTGGAGCCCAAACCAAAAATCAGACAGGAAATTGGTATTGCTCAATCGATAGAACACAATGTGATGTACATTTGATGAAAGTTTGGTTCAGAAATATGCATATTTAAGAAAGTTATCGCGCCAGGTGCAACAATGTGTAGATTTTTGACGTAGTCTTTTTACGCGATTTTGGTCAAAATCGGCTATTTGTACCTGTTTAAGCTCGAATTTGGAGCCCAAACCAAGAATCGGACAGGAAATTGGTATTGCTCAATCGATAGAACACAATGTGATGTACATTTGATGAAAGTTTGGTTCAGAAATATGCATTTTTAAGAAAGTTATCGCGCCAGGTGCAACAATGTGTAGATTTTCGACTTAGTCTTTTTACGCGATTTTGGACAAAATCGGCTATTTGTACCTGTTTAAGCTCGAATCTGGAGCCCAAACCAAAAATCAGACAGGAAATTGGTATTGCTCAATCGATAGAACACAATGTGATGTACATTTGATGAAAGTTTGGTTCAGAAATATGCATTTTTAAGAAAGTTATCGCGCCAGGTGCAACAATGTGTAGATTTTTGACGTAGTCTTTTTACGCGATTTTGGTCAAAATCGGCTATTTGTACCTGTTTAAGCTCGAATTTGGAGCCCAAACCAAGAATCGGACAGGAAATTGGTATTGCTCAATCGATAGAACACAATGTGATGTACATTTGATGAAAGTTTGGTTCAGAAATATGCATTTTTAAGAAAGTTATCGCGCCAGGTGCAAGAATGTGTAAATTTTCGACTTAGTCTTTTTACGCGATTTTGGTCAAAATCGGCTATTTGTACCTGGTTAAGCTCGAATCTGGAGCCCAAACCAAGAATCGGACAGGAAATTGGTATTGCTCAATCGATAGAACACAATGTGATGTACATTTGATGAAAGTTTGGTTCAGAAATATGCATTTTTAAGAAAGTTATCGCGCCAGGTGCAACAATGTGTAGATTTTTTACTTAGTCTTTTTACGCGATTTTGGTCAAAATCGGCTATTTGTACCTGTTTAAGCTCGAATCTGGAGCCCAAACCAAAAATCAGACAGGAAATTGGTATTGCTCAATCGATAGAACACAATGTGATGTACATTTGATGAAAGTTTGGTTCAGAAATATGCATTTTTAAGAAAGTTATCGCGCCAGGTGCAACAATGTGTAGATTTTCGACTTAGTCTTTTTACGCGATTTTGGACAAAATCGGCTATTTGTACCTGTTTAAGCTCGAATCTGGAGCCCAAACCAAAAATCAGACAGGAAATTGGTATTGCTCAATCGATAGAACACAATGTGATGTACATTTGATGAAAGTTTGGTTCAGAAATATGCATTTTTAAGAAAGTTATCGCGCCAGGTGCAACAATGTGTAGATTTTTGACGTAGTCTTTTTACGCGATTTTGGTCAAAATCGGCTATTTGTACCTGTTTAAGCTCGAATTTGGAGCCCAAACCAAGAATCGGACAGGAAATTGGTATTGCTCAATCGATAGAACACAATGTGATGTACATTTGATGAAAGTTTGGTTCAGAAATATGCATTTTTAAGAAAGTTATCGCGCCAGGTGCAAGAATGTGTAAATTTTCGACTTAGTCTTTTTACGCGATTTTGGTCAAAATCGGCTATTTGTACCTGGTTAAGCTCGAATCTGGAGCCCAAACCAAGAATCGGATAGGAAATTGGTATTGCTCAATCGATAGAACACAATGTGATGTACATTTGATGAAAGTTTGGTTCAGAAATATGCATTTTTAAGAAAGTTATCGCGCCAGGTGCAACAATGTGTAGATTTTTTACTTAGTCTTTTTACGCGATTTTGGTCAAAATCGGCTATTTGTACCTGTTTAAGCTCGAATCTGGAGCCCAAACCAAAAATCAGACAGGAAATTGGTATTGCTCAATCGATAGAACACAATGTGATGTACATTTGATGAAAGTTTGGTTCAGAAATATGCATTTTTAAGAAAGTTATCGCGCCAGGTGCAACAATGTGTAGATTTTTTACTTAGTCTTTTTACGCGATTTTGGTCAAAATCGGCTATTTGTACCTGTTTAAGCTCGAATCCGGAGCCCAAACCAAAAATCAGACAGGAAATTGGTATTGCTCAATCGATAGAACACAATGTGATGTACATTTGATGAAAGTTTGGTTCAGAAATATGCATTTTTAAGAAAGTTATCGCGCCAGGTGCAACAATGTGTATATTTTTGACTTAGTCTTTTTACGCGATTTTGGTCAAAATCGGCTATTTGTACCTGTTTAAGCTCGAATCTGGAGCCCAAACCAAGAATCGGATAGGAAATTGGTATTGCTCAATCGATAGAACACAATGTGATGTACATTTGATGAAAGTTTGGTTCAGAAATATGCATTTTTAAGAAAGTTATCGGGCCAGGTGCAACAATGTGTAGATTTTCGACTTAGTCTTTTTTCGTGATTTTGGTCAAAATCGGCTATTTGTACCTGTTTAAGCTCGAATCTGGAGCCCAAACCAAAAATCAAACAGGAAATTGGTATTGCTCAATCGATAGAACACAATGTGATGTACATTTGATGAAAGTTTGGTTCAGAAATATGCATTTTTAAGAAAGTTATCGCGCAAGGTCCAACAATGTGTAGATTTTCGACTTAGTCTTTTTACGCGATTTTGGTCAAAATCGACTATTTGTACCTGTTTAAGCTCGAATCTGGAGCCCAAACCAAAAATCAGACAGGAAATTGGTATTGCTCAATCGATAGAACACAATGTGATGTACATTTGATGAAAGTTTGGTTCAGAAATATGCATTTTTAAGAAAGTTATCGCGCCAGGTGCAACAATGTGTAGATTTTTGACGTAGTCTTTTTACGCGATTTTGGTCAAAATCGGCTATTTGTACCTGTTTAAGCTCGAATTTGGAGCCCAAACCAAGAATCGGACAGGAAATTGGTATTGCTCAATCGATAGAACACAATGTGATGTACATTTGATGAAAGTTTGGTTCAGAAATATGCATTTTTAAGAAAGTTATCGCGCCAGGTGCAACAATGTGTAGATTTTTTACTTAGTCTTTTTACGCGATTTTGGTCAAAATCGGCTATTTGTACCTGTTTAAGCTCGAATCTGGAGCCCAAACCAAAAATCAGACAGGAAATTGGTATTGCTCAATCGATAGAACACAATGTGATGTACATTTGATGAAAGTTTGGTTCAGAAATATGCATTTTTAAGAAAGTTATCGCGCCAGGTGCAACAATGTGTAGATTTTCGACTTAGTCTTTTTACGCGATTTTGGACAAAATCGGCTATTTGTACCTGTTTAAGCTCGAATCTGGAGCCCAAACCAAAAATCAGACAGGAAATTGGTATTGCTCAATCGATAGAACACAATGTGATGTACATTTGATGAAAGTTTGGTTCAGAAATATGCATTTTTAAGAAAGTTATCGCGCCAGGTGCAACAATGTGTAGATTTTTGACGTAGTCTTTTTACGCGATTTTGGTCAAAATCGGCTATTTGTACCTGTTTAAGCTCGAATTTGGAGCCCAAACCAAGAATCGGACAGGAAATTGGTATTGCTCAATCGATAGAACACAATGTGATGTACATTTGATGAAAGTTTGGTTCAGAAATATGCATTTTTAAGAAAGTTATCGCACCAGGTGCAAGAATGTGTAAATTTTCGACTTAGTCTTTTTACGCGATTTTGGTCAAAATCGGCTATTTGTACCTGTTTAAGCTCGAATCTGGAGCCCAAACCAAGAATCGGACAGGAAATTGGTATTGCTCAATCGATAGAACACAATGTGATGTACATTTGATGAAAGTTTGGTTCAGAAATATGCATTTTTAAGAAAGTTATCGCGCCAGGTGCAACAATGTGTAGATTTTTTACTTAGTCTTTTTACGCGATTTTGGTCAAAATCGGCTATTTGTACCTGTTTAAGCTCGAATCTGGAGCCCAAACCAAGAATCGGATAGGAAATTGGTATTGCTCAATCGATAGAACACAATGTGATGTACATTTGATGAAAGTTTGGTTCAGAAATATGTATTTTTAAGAAAGTTATCGGGCCAGGTGCAACAATGTGTAGATTTTCGACTTAGTCTTTTTTCGTGATTTTGGTCAAAATCGGCTATTTGTACCTGTTTAAGCTCGAATCTGGAGCCCAAACCAAAAATCAAACAGGAAATTGGTATTGCTCAATCGATAGAACACAATGTGATGTACATTTGATGAAAGTTTGGTTCAGAAATATGCATTTTTAAGAAAGTTATCGCGCAAGGTGCAACAATGTGTAGATTTTCGACTTAGTCTTTTTACGCGATTTTGGTCAAAATCGACTATTTGTACCTGTTTAAGCTCGAATCTGGAGCCCAAACCAAAAATCAGACAGGAAATTGGTATTGCTCAATCGATAGAACACAATGTGATGTACATTTGATGAAAGTTTGGTTCAGAAATATGCATTTTTAAGAAAGTTATCGCGCCAGGTGCAACAATGTGTAGATTTTTGACGTAGTCTTTTTACGCGATTTTGGTCAAAATCGGCTATTTGTACCTGTTTAAGCTCGAATTTGGAGCCCAAACCAAGAATCGGACAGGAAATTGGTATTGCTCAATCGATAGAACACAATGTGATGTACATTTGATGAAAGTTTGGTTCAGAAATATGCATTTTTAAGAAAGTTATCGCGCCAGGTGCAACAATGTGTAGATTTTTTACTTAGTCTTTTTACGCGATTTTGGTCAAAATCGGCTATTTGTACCTGTTTAAGCTCGAATCTGGAGCCCAAACCAAAAATCAGACAGGAAATTGGTATTGCTCAATCGATAGAACACAATGTGATGTACATTTGATGAAAGTTTGGTTCAGAAATATGCATTTTTAAGAAAGTTATCGCGCCAGGTGCAACAATGTGTAGATTTTCGACTTAGTCTTTTTACGCGATTTTGGACAAAATCGGCTATTTGTACCTGTTTAAGCTCGAATCTGGAGCCCAAACTAAAAATCAGACAGGAAATTGGTATTGCTCAATCGATAGAACACAATGTGATGTACATTTGATGAAAGTTTGGTTCAGAAATATGCATTTTTAAGAAAGTTATCGCGCCAGGTGCAACAATGTGTAGATTTTTGACGTAGTCTTTTTACGCGATTTTGGTCAAAATCGGCTATTTGTACCTGTTTAAGCTCGAATTTGGAGCCCAAACCAAGAATCGGACAGGAAATTGGTATTGCTCAATCGATAGAACACAATGTGATGTACATTTGATGAAAGTTTGGTTCAGAAATATGCATTTTTAAGAAAGTTATCGCGCCAGGTGCAAGAATGTGTAAATTTTCGACTTAGTCTTTTTACGCGATTTTGGTCAAAATCGGCTATTTGTACCTGTTTAAGCTCGAATCTGGAGCCCAAACCAAGAATCGGACAGGAAATTGGTATTGCTCAATCGATAGAACACAATGTGATGTACATTTGATGAAAGTTTGGTTCAGAAATATGCATTTTTAAGAAAGTTATCGCGCCAGGTGCAACAATGTGTAGATTTTTTACTTAGTCTTTTTACGCGATTTTGGTCAAAATCGGCTATTTGTACCTGTTTAAGCTCGAATCTGGAGCCCAAACCAAAAATCAGACAGGAAATTGGTATTGCTCAATCGATAGAACACAATGTGATGTACATTTGATGAAAGTTTGGTTCAGAAATATGCATTTTTAAGAAAGTTATCGCGCCAGGTGCAACAATGTGTAGATTTTTGACGTAGTCTTTTTACGCGATTTTGGTCAAAATCGGCTATTTGTACCTGTTTAAGCTCGAATTTGGAGCCCAAACCAAGAATCGGACAGGAAATTGGTATTGCTCAATCGATAGAACACAATGTGATGTACATTTGATGAAAGTTTGGTTCAGAAATATGCATTTTTAAGAAAGTTATCGCGCCAGGTGCAAGAATGTGTAAATTTTCGACTTAGTCTTTTTACGCGATTTTGGTCAAAATCGGCTATTTGTACCTGGTTAAGCTCGAATCTGGAGCCCAAACCAAGAATCGGACAGGAAATTGGTATTGCTCAATCGATAGAACACAATGTGATGTACATTTGATGAAAGTTTGGTTCAGAAATATGCATTTTTAAGAAAGTTATCGCGCCAGGTGCAACAATGTGTAGATTTTTTACTTAGTCTTTTTACGCGATTTTGGTCAAAATCGGCTATTTGTACCTGTTTAAGCTCGAATCTGGAGCCCAAACCAAAAATCAGACAGGAAATTGGTATTGCTCAATCGATAGAACACAATGTGATGTACATTTGATGAAAGTTTGGTTCAGAAATATGCATTTTTAAGAAAGTTATCGCGCCAGGTGCAACAATGTGTAGATTTTTTACTTAGTCTTTTTACGCGATTTTGGTCAAAATCGGCTATTTGTACCTGTTTAAGCTCGAATCTGGAGCCCAAACCAAAAATCAGACAGGAAATTGGTATTGCTCAATCGATAGAACACAATGTGATGTAAATTGGATGAAAGTTTGGTTCAGAAATATGCATTTTTAAGAAAGTTATCGCGCCAGGTGCAACAATGTGTAGAGTTTTGACTTAGTCTTTTTACGCGATTTTGGTCAAAATCGGCTATTTGTACCTGTTTAAGCTCGAATCCGGAGCCCAAACCAAAAATCAGACAGGAAATTGGTATTGCTCAATCGATAGAACACAATGTGATGTACATTTGATGAAAGTTTGGTTCAGAAATATGCATTTTTAAGAAAGTTATCGCGCAAGGTCCAACAATGTGTAGATTTTCGACTTAGTCTTTTTACGCGATTTTGGTCAAAATCGGCTATTTGTACCTGTTTAAGCTCGAATCTGGAGCCCAAACCAAAAATCAGACAGGAAATTGGTATTGCTCAATCGATAGAACACAATGTGATGTACATTTGATGAAAGTTTGGTTCAGAAATATGCATTTTTAAGAAAGTTATCGCGCAAGGTCCAACAATGTGTAGATTTTCGACTTAGTCTTTTTACGCGATTTTGGTCAAAATCGGCTATTTGTACCTGTTTAAGCTCGAATCTGGAGCCCAAACCAAGAATCGGATAGGAAATTGGTATTGCTCAATCGATAGAACACAATGTGATGTACATTTGATGAAAGTTTGGTTCAGAAATATGCATTTTTAAGAAAGTTATCGGGCCAGGTGCAACAATGTGTAGATTTTCGACTTAGTCTTTTTTCGTGATTTTGGTCAAAATCGGCTATTTGTACCTGTTTAAGCTCGAATCTGGAGCCCAAACCAAAAATCAAACAGGAAATTGGTATTGCTTAATCGATAGAACACAATGTGATGTACATTTGATGAAAGTTTGGTTCAGAAATATGCATTTTTAAGAAAGTTATCGCGCAAGGTCCAACAATGTGTAGATTTTCGACTTAGTCTTTTTACGCGATTTTGGTCAAAATCGACTATTTGTACCTGTTTAAGCTCGAATCTGGAGCCCAAACCAAAAATCAGACAGGAAATTGGTATTGCTCAATCGATAGAACACAATGTGATGTACATTTGATGAAAGTTTGGTTCAGAAATATGCATTTTTAAGAAAGTTATCGCGCCAGGTGCACCAATGTGTAGATTTTCGACTTAGTCTTTTTACGCGATTTTGGTCAAAATCGGCTATTTGTACCTGTTTAAGCTCGAATCTGGAGCCCAAACCAAAAATCGGACAGGAAATTGGTATTGCTCAATCGATAGAACACAATGTGATGTACATTTGATGAAAGTTTGGTTCAGAAATATGCATTTTTAAGAAAGTTATCGCGCCAGGTGCAACAATGTGTAGATTTTCGACTTAGTCTTTTTACGCGATTTTGGACAAAATCGGCTATTTGTACCTGTTTAAGCTCGAATCTGGAGCCCAAACCAAAAATCAGACAGGAAATTGGTATTGCTCAATCGATAGAACACAATGTGATGTACATTTGATGAAAGTTTGGTTCAGAAATATGCATTTTTAAGAAAGTTATCGCGCCAGGTGCAACAATGTGTAGATTTTTGACGTAGTCTTTTTACGCGATTTTGGTCAAAATCGGCTATTTGTACCTGTTTAAGCTCGAATTTGGAGCCCAAACCAAGAATCGGACAGGAAATTGGTATTGCTCAATCGATAGAACACAATGTGATGTACATTTGATGAAAGTTTGGTTCAGAAATATGCATTTTTAAGAAAGTTATCGCGCCAGGTGCAAGAATGTGTAAATTTTCGACTTAGTCTTTTTACGCGATTTTGGTCAAAATCGGCTATTTGTACCTGTTTAAGCTCGAATCTGGAGCCCAAACCAAGAATCGGACAGGAAATTGGTATTGCTCAATCGATAGAACACAATGTGATGTACATTTGATGAAAGTTTGGTTCAGAAATATGCATTTTTAAGAAAGTTATCGCGCCAGGTGCAACAATGTGTAGATTTTTGACGTAGTCTTTTTACGCGATTTTGGTCAAAATCGGCTATTTGTACCTGTTTAAGCTCGAATTTGGAGCCCAAACCAAGAATCGGACAGGAAATTGGTATTGCTCAATCGATAGAACACAATGTGATGTACATTTGATGAAAGTTTGGTTCAGAAATATGCATTTTTAAGAAAGTTATCGCGCCAGGTGCAAGAATGTGTAAATTTTCGACTTAGTCTTTTTACGCGATTTTGGTCAAAATCGGCTATTTGTACCTGGTTAAGCTCGAATCTGGAGCCCAAACCAAAAATCAGACAGGAAATTGGTATTGCTCAATCGATAGAACACAATGTGATGTACATTTGATGAAAGTTTGGTTCAGAAATATGCATTTTTAAGAAAGTTATCGCGCCAGGTGCAACAATGTGTAGATTTTTTACTTAGTCTTTTTACGCGATTTTGGTCAAAATCGGCTATTTGTACCTGTTTAAGCTCGAATCCGGAGCCCAAACCAAAAATCAGACAGGAAATTGGTATTGCTCAATCGATAGAACACAATGTGATGTACATTTGATGAAAGTTTGGTTCAGAAATATGCATTTTTAAGAAAGTTATCGGGCCAGGTGCAACAATGTGTAGATTTTCGACTTAGTCTTTTTTCGTGATTTTGGTCAAAATCGGCTATTTGTACCTGTTTAAGCTCGAATCTGGAGCCCAAACCAAAAATCAAACAGGAAATTGGTATTGCTCAATCGATAGAACACAATGTGATGTACATTTGATGAAAGTTTGGTTCAGAAATATGCATTTTTAAGAAAGTTATCGCGCAAGGTCCAACAATGTGTAGATTTTCGACTTAGTCTTTTTACGCGATTTTGGTCAAAATCGACTATTTGTACCTGTTTAAGCTCGAATCTGGAGCCCAAACCAAAAATCAGACAGGAAATTGGTATTGCTCAATCGATAGAACACAATGTGATGTACATTTGATGAAAGTTTGGTTCAGAAATATGCATTTTTAAGAAAGTTATCGCGCCAGGTGCACCAATGTGTAGATTTTCGACTTAGTCTTTTTACGCGATTTTGGTCAAAATCGGCTATTTGTACCTGTTTAAGCTCGAATCTGGAGCCCAAACCAAAAATCGGACAGGAAATTGGTATTGCTCAATCGATAGAACACAATGTGATGTACATTTGATGAAAGTTTGGTTCAGAAATATGCATTTTTAAGAAAGTTATCGCGCAAGGTCCAACAATGTGTAGATTTTCGACTTAGTCTTTTTACGCGATTTTGGTCAAAATCGACTATTTGTACCTGTTTAAGCTCGAATCTGGAGCCCAAACCAAAAATCAGACAGGAAATTGGTATTGCTCAATCGATAGAACACAATGTGATGTACATTTGATGAAAGTTTGGTTCAGAAATATGCATTTTTAAGAAAGTTATCGCGCCAGGTGCACCAATGTGTAGATTTTCGACTTAGTCTTTTTACGCGATTTTGGTCAAAATCGGCTATTTGTACCTGTTTAAGCTCGAATCTGGAGCCCAAACCAAAAATCGGACAGGAAATTGGTATTGCTCAATCGATAGAACACAATGTGATGTACATTTGATGAAAGTTTGGTTCAGAAATATGCATTTTTAAGAAAGTTATAGCGCCAGGTGCAACAATGTGTAGATTTTCGACTTAGTCTTTTTACGCGATTTTGGACAAAATCGGCTATTTGTACCTGTTTAAGCTCGAATCTGGAGCCCAAACCAAAAATCAGACAGGAAATTGGTATTGCTCAATCGATAGAACACAATGTGATGTACATTTGATGAAAGTTTGGTTCAGAAATATGCATTTTTAAGAAAGTTATCGCGCCAGGTGCAACAATGTGTAGATTTTTGACGTAGTCTTTTTACGCGATTTTGGTCAAAATCGGCTATTTGTACCTGTTTAAGCTCGAATTTGGAGCCCAAACCAAGAATCGGACAGGAAATTGGTATTGCTCAATCGATAGAACACAATGTGATGTACATTTGATGAAAGTTTGGTTCAGAAATATGCATTTTTAAGAAAGTTATCGCGCCAGGTGCAAGAATGTGTAAATTTTCGACTTAGTCTTTTTACGCGATTTTGGTCAAAATCGGCTATTTGTACCTGTTTAAGCTCGAATCTGGAGCCCAAACCAAGAATCGGACAGGAAATTGGTATTGCTCAATCGATAGAACACAATGTGATGTACATTTGATGAAAGTTTGGTTCAGAAATATGCATTTTTAAGAAAGTTATCGCGCCAGGTGCAACAATGTGTAGATTTTTGACGTAGTCTTTTTACGCGATTTTGGTCAAAATCGGCTATTTGTACCTGTTTAAGCTCGAATTTGGAGCCCAAACCAAGAATCGGACAGGAAATTGGTATTGCTCAATCGATAGAACACAATGTGATGTACATTTGATGAAAGTTTGGTTCAGAAATATGCATTTTTAAGAAAGTTATCGCGCCAGGTGCAAGAATGTGTAAATTTTCGACTTAGTCTTTTTACGCGATTTTGGTCAAAATCGGCTATTTGTACCTGGTTAAGCTCGAATCTGGAGCCCAAACCAAAAATCAGACAGGAACTTGGTATTGCTCAATCGATAGAACACAATGTGATGTACATTTGAGGAAAGTTTGGTTCAGAAATATGCATTTTTAAGAAAGTTATCGCGCCAGGTGCAACAATGTGTAGATTTTTTACTTAGTCTTTTTACGCGATTTTGGTCAAAATCGGCTATTTGTACCTGTTTAAGCTCGAATCCGGAGCCCAAACCAAAAATCAGACAGGAAATTGGTATTGCTCAATCGATAGAACACAATGTGATGTACATTTGATGAAAGTTTGGTTCAGAAATATGCATTTTTAAGAAAGTTATCGGGCCAGGTGCAACAATGTGTAGATTTTCGACTTAGTCTTTTTTCGTGATTTTGGTCAAAATCGGCTATTTGTACCTGTTTAAGCTCGAATCTGGAGCCCAAACCAAAAATCAAACAGGAAATTGGTATTGCTCAATCGATAGAACACAATGTGATGTACATTTGATGAAAGTTTGGTTCAGAAATATGCATTTTTAAGAAAGTTATCGCGCAAGGTCCAACAATGTGTAGATTTTCGACTTAGTCTTTTTACGCGATTTTGGTCAAAATCGACTATTTGTACCTGTTTAAGCTCGAATCTGGAGCCCAAACCAAAAATCAGACAGGAAATTGGTATTGCTCAATCGATAGAACACAATGTGATGTACATTTGATGAAAGTTTGGTTCAGAAATATGCATTTTTAAGAAAGTTATCGGGCCAGGTGCAACAATGTGTAGATTTTCGACTTAGTCTTTTTTCGTGATTTTGGTCAAAATCGGCTATTTGTACCTGTTTAAGCTCGAATCTGGAGCCCAAACCAAAAATCAAACAGGAAATTGGTATTGCTCAATCGATAGAACACAATGTGATGTACATTTGATGAAAGTTTGGTTCAGAAATATGCATTTTTAAGAAAGTTATCGCGCAAGGTCCAACAATGTGTAGATTTTCGACTTAGTCTTTTTACGCGATTTTGGTCCAAATCGACTATTTGTACCTGTTTAAGCTCGAATCTGGAGCCCAAACCAAAAATCAAACAGGAAATTGGTATTGCTCAATCGATAGAACACAATGTGATGTACATTTGATGAAAGTTTGGTTCAGAAATATGCATTTTTAAGAAAGTTATCGCGCCAGGTGCAACAATGTGTAGATTTTTGACGTAGTCTTTTTACGCGATTTTGGTCAAAATCGGCTATTTGTACCTGTTTAAGCTCGAATTTGGAGCCCAAACCAAGAATCGGACAGGAAATTGGTATTGCTCAATCGATAGAACACAATGTGATGTACATTTGATGAAAGTTTGGTTCAGAAATATGCATTTTTAAGAAAGTTATCGCGCCAGGTGCAACAATGTGTAGATTTTTTACTTAGTCTTTTTACGCGATTTTGGTCAAAATCGGCTATTTGTACCTGTTTAAGCTCGAATCTGGAGCCCAAACCAAAAATCAGACAGGAAATTGGTATTGCTCAATCGATAGAACACAATGTGATGTACATTTGATGAAAGTTTGGTTCAGAAATATGCATTTTTAAGAAAGTTATCGCGCCAGGTGCAAGAATGTGTAAATTTTCGACTTAGTCTTTTTACGCGATTTTGGTCAAAATCGGCTATTTGTACCTGTTTAAGCTCGAATCTGGAGCCCAAACCAAGAATCGGACAGGAAATTGGTATTGCTCAATCGATAGAACACAATGTGATGTACATTTGATGAAAGTTTGGTTCAGAAATATGCATTTTTAAGAAAGTTATCGCGCCAGGTGCAACAATGTGTAGATTTTTTACTTAGTCTTTTTACGCGATTTTGGTCAAAATCGGCTATTTGTACCTGTTTAAGCTCGAATCTGGAGCCCAAACCAAAAATCAGACAGGAAATTGGTATTGCTCAATCGATAGAACACAATGTGATGTACATTTGATGAAAGTTTGGTTCAGAAATATGCATTTTTAAGAAAGTTATCGCGCCAGGGGCAACAATGTGTAGATTTTTGACGTAGTCTTTTTACGCGATTTTGGTCAAAATCGGCTATTTGTACCTGTTTAAGCTCGAATTTGGAGCCCAAACCAAGAATCGGACAGGAAATTGGTATTGCTCAATCGATAGAACACAATGTGATGTACATTTGATGAAAGTTTGGTTCAGAAATATGCATTTTTAAGAAAGTTATCGCGCCAGGTGCAAGAATGTGTAAATTTTCGACTTAGTCTTTTTACGCGATTTTGGTCAAAATCGGCTATTTGTACCTGGTTAAGCTCGAATCTGGAGCCCAAACCAAGAATCGGACAGGAAATTGGTATTGCTCAATCGATAGAACACAATGTGATGTACATTTGATGAAAGTTTGGTTCAGAAATATGCATTTTTAAGAAAGTTATCGCGCCAGGTGCAACAATGTGTAGATTTTTGACGTAGTCTTTTTACGCGATTTTGGTCAAAATCGGCTATTTGTACCTGTTTAAGCTCGAATTTGGAGCCCAAACCAAGAATCGGACAGGAAATTGGTATTGCTCAATCGATAGAACACAATGTGATGTACATTTGATGAAAGTTTGGTTCAGAAATATGCATTTTTAAGAAAGTTATCGCGCCAGGTGCAAGAATGTGTAGATTTTCGACTTAGTCTTTTTACGCGATTTTGGTCAAAATCGACTATTTGTACCTGTTTAAGCTCGAATCTGGAGCCCAAACCAAAAATCAGACAGGAAATTGGTATTGCTCAATCGATAGAACACAATGTGATGTACATTTGATGAAAGTTTGGTTCAGAAATATGCATTTTTAAGAAAGTTATCGCGCCAGGTGCACCAATGTGTAGATTTTCGACTTAGTCTTTTTACGCGATTTTGGTCAAAATCGGCTATTTGTACCTGTTTAAGCTCGAATCTGGAGCCCAAACCAAAAATCGGACAGGAAATTGGTATTGCTCAATCGATAGAACACAATGTGATGTACATTTGATGAAAGTTTGGTTCAGAAATATGCATTTTTAAGAAAGTTATAGCGCCAGGTGCAACAATGTGTAGATTTTCGACTTAGTCTTTTTACGCGATTTTGGACAAAATCGGCTATTTGTACCTGTTTAAGCTCGAATCTGGAGCCCAAACCAAAAATCAGACAGGAAATTGGTATTGCTCAATCGATAGAACACAATGTGATGTACATTTGATGAAAGTTTGGTTCAGAAATATGCATTTTTAAGAAAGTTATCGCGCCAGGTGCAACAATGTGTAGATTTTTGACGTAGTCTTTTTACGCGATTTTGGTCAAAATCGGCTATTTGTACCTGTTTAAGCTCGAATTTGGAGCCCAAACCAAGAATCGGACAGGAAATTGGTATTGCTCAATCGATAGAACACAATGTGATGTACATTTGATGAAAGTTTGGTTCAGAAATATGCATTTTTAAGAAAGTTATCGCGCCAGGTGCAAGAATGTGTAGATTTTCGACTTAGTCTTTTTACGCGATTTTGGTCAAAATCGACTATTTGTACCTGTTTAAGCTCGAATCTGGAGCCCAAACCAAAAATCAGACAGGAAATTGGTATTGCTCAATCGATAGAACACAATGTGATGTACATTTGATGAAAGTTTGGTTCAGAAATATGCATTTTTAAGAAAGTTATCGCGCCAGGTGCACCAATGTGTAGATTTTCGACTTAGTCTTTTTACGCGATTTTGGTCAAAATCGGCTATTTGTACCTGTTTAAGCTCGAATCTGGAGCCCAAACCAAAAATCGGACAGGAAATTGGTATTGCTCAATCGATAGAACACAATGTGATGTACATTTGATGAAAGTTTGGTTCAGAAATATGCATTTTTAAGAAAGTTATAGCGCCAGGTGCAACAATGTGTAGATTTTCGACTTAGTCTTTTTACGCGATTTTGGACAAAATCGGCTATTTGTACCTGTTTAAGCTCGAATCTGGAGCCCAAACCAAAAATCAGACAGGAAATTGGTATTGCTCAATCGATAGAACACAATGTGATGTACATTTGATGAAAGTTTGGTTCAGAAATATGCATTTTTAAGAAAGTTATCGCGCCAGGTGCAACAATGTGTAGATTTTTGACGTAGTCTTTTTACGCGATTTTGGTCAAAATCGGCTATTTGTACCTGTTTAAGCTCGAATTTGGAGCCCAAACCAAGAATCGGACAGGAAATTGGTATTGCTCAATCGATAGAACACAATGTGATGTACATTTGATGAAAGTTTGGTTCAGAAATATGCATTTTTAAGAAAGTTATCGCGCCAGGTGCAAGAATGTGTAAATTTTCGACTTAGTCTTTTTACGCGATTTTGGTCAAAATCGGCTATTTGTACCTGTTTAAGCTCGAATCTGGAGCCCAAACCAAGAATCGGACAGGAAATTGGTATTGCTCAATCGATAGAACACAATGTGATGTACATTTGATGAAAGTTTGGTTCAGAAATATGCATTTTTAAGAAAGTTATCGCGCCAGGTGCAACAATGTGTAGATTTTTGACGTAGTCTTTTTACGCGATTTTGGTCAAAATCGGCTATTTGTACCTGTTTAAGCTCGAATTTGGAGCCCAAACCAAGAATCGGACAGGAAATTGGTATTGCTCAATCGATAGAACACAATGTGATGTACATTTGATGAAAGTTTGGTTCAGAAATATGCATTTTTAAGAAAGTTATCGCGCCAGGTGCAAGAATGTGTAAATTTTCGACTTAGTCTTTTTACGCGATTTTGGTCAAAATCGGCTATTTGTACCTGGTTAAGCTCGAATCTGGAGCCCAAACCAAAAATCAGACAGGAAATTGGTATTGCTCAATCGATAGAACACAATGTGATGTACATTTGAGGAAAGTTTGGTTCAGAAATATGCATTTTTAAGAAAGTTATCGCGCCAGGTGCAACAATGTGTAGATTTTTTACTTAGTCTTTTTACGCGATTTTGGTCAAAATCGGCTATTTGTACCTGTTTAAGCTCGAATCCGGAGCCCAAACCAAAAATCAGACAGGAAATTGGTATTGCTCAATCGATAGAACACAATGTGATGTACATTTGATGAAAGTTTGGTTCAGAAATATGCATTTTTAAGAAAGTTATCGGGCCAGGTGCAACAATGTGTAGATTTTCGACTTAGTCTTTTTTCGTGATTTTGGTCAAAATCGGCTATTTGTACCTGTTTAAGCTCGAATCTGGAGCCCAAACCAAAAATCAAACAGGAAATTGGTATTGCTCAATCGATAGAACACAATGTGATGTACATTTGATGAAAGTTTGGTTCAGAAATATGCATTTTTAAGAAAGTTATCGCGCAAGGTCCAACAATGTGTAGATTTTCGACTTAGTCTTTTTACGCGATTTTGGTCAAAATCGACTATTTGTACCTGTTTAAGCTCGAATCTGGAGCCCAAACCAAAAATCAGACAGGAAATTGGTATTGCTCAATCGATAGAACACAATGTGATGTACATTTGATGAAAGTTTGGTTCAGAAATATGCATTTTTAAGAAAGTTATCGGGCCAGGTGCAACAATGTGTAGATTTTCGACTTAGTCTTTTTTCGTGATTTTGGTCAAAATCGGCTATTTGTACCTGTTTAAGCTCGAATCTGGAGCCCAAACCAAAAATCAAACAGGAAATTGGTATTGCTCAATCGATAGAACACAATGTGATGTACATTTGATGAAAGTTTGGTTCAGAAATATGCATTTTTAAGAAAGTTATCGCGCACGGTCCAACAATGTGTAGATTTTCGACTTAGTCTTTTTACGCGATTTTGGTCCAAATCGACTATTTGTACCTGTTTAAGCTCGAATCTGGAGCCCAAACCAAAAATCAAACAGGAAATTGGTATTGCTCAATCGATAGAACACAATGTGATGTACATTTGATGAAAGTTTGGTTCAGAAATATGCATTTTTAAGAAAGTTATCGCGCCAGGTGCAACAATGTGTAGATTTTTGACGTAGTCTTTTTACGCGATTTTGGTCAAAATCGGCTATTTGTACCTGTTTAAGCTCGAATTTGGAGCCCAAACCAAGAATCGGACAGGAAATTGGTATTGCTCAATCGATAGAACACAATGTGATGTACATTTGATGAAAGTTTGGTTCAGAAATATGCATTTTTAAGAAAGTTATCGCGCCAGGTGCAAGAATGTGTAAATTTTCGACTTAGTCTTTTTACGCGATTTTGGTCAAAATCGGCTATTTGTACCTGGTTAAGCTCGAATCTGGAGCCCAAACCAAAAATCAGACAGGAAATTGGTATTGCTCAATCGATAGAACACAATGTGATGTACATTTGAGGAAAGTTTGGTTCAGAAATATGCATTTTTAAGAAAGTTATCGCGCCAGGTGCAACAATGTGTAGATTTTTTACTTAGTCTTTTTACGCGATTTTGGTCAAAATCGGCTATTTGTACCTGTTTAAGCTCGAATCCGGAGCCCAAACCAAAAATCAGACAGGAAATTGGTATTGCTCAATCGATAGAACACAATGTGATGTACATTTGATGAAAGTTTGGTTCAGAAATATGCATTTTTAAGAAAGTTATCGGGCCAGGTGCAACAATGTGTAGATTTTCGACTTAGTCTTTTTTCGTGATTTTGGTCAAAATCGGCTATTTGTACCTGTTTAAGCTCGAATCTGGAGCCCAAACCAAAAATCAAACAGGAAATTGGTATTGCTCAATCGATAGAACACAATGTGATGTACATTTGATGAAAGTTTGGTTCAGAAATATGCATTTTTAAGAAAGTTATCGCGCAAGGTCCAACAATGTGTAGATTTTCGACTTAGTCTTTTTACGCGATTTTGGTCAAAATCGACTATTTGTACCTGTTTAAGCTCGAATCTGGAGCCCAAACCAAAAATCAGACAGGAAATTGGTATTGCTCAATCGATAGAACACAATGTGATGTACATTTGATGAAAGTTTGGTTCAGAAATATGCATTTTTAAGAAAGTTATCGGGCCAGGTGCAACAATGTGTAGATTTTCGACTTAGTCTTTTTTCGTGATTTTGGTCAAAATCGGCTATTTGTACCTGTTTAAGCTCGAATCTGGAGCCCAAACCAAAAATCAAACAGGAAATTGGTATTGCTCAATCGATAGAACACAATGTGATGTACATTTGATGAAAGTTTGGTTCAGAAATATGCATTTTTAAGAAAGTTATCGCGCAAGGTCCAACAATGTGTAGATTTTCGACTTAGTCTTTTTACGCGATTTTGGTCCAAATCGACTATTTGTACCTGTTTAAGCTCGAATCTGGAGCCCAAACCAAAAATCAAACAGGAAATTGGTATTGCTCAATCGATAGAACACAATGTGATGTACATTTGATGAAAGTTTGGTTCAGAAATATGCATTTTTAAGAAAGTTATCGCGCCAGGTGCAACAATGTGTAGATTTTTGACGTAGTCTTTTTACGCGATTTTGGTCAAAATCGGCTATTTGTACCTGTTTAAGCTCGAATTTGGAGCCCAAACCAAGAATCGGACAGGAAATTGGTATTGCTCAATCGATAGAACACAATGTGATGTACATTTGATGAAAGTTTGGTTCAGAAATATGCATTTTTAAGAAAGTTATCGCGCCAGGTGCAACAATGTGTAGATTTTTTACTTAGTCTTTTTACGCGATTTTGGTCAAAATCGGCTATTTGTACCTGTTTAAGCTCGAATCTGGAGCCCAAACCAAAAATCAGACAGGAAATTGGTATTGCTCAATCGATAGAACACAATGTGATGTACATTTGATGAAAGTTTGGTTCAGAAATATGCATTTTTAAGAAAGTTATCGCGCCAGGTGCAAGAATGTGTAAATTTTCGACTTAGTCTTTTTACGCGATTTTGGTCAAAATCGGCTATTTGTACCTGTTTAAGCTCGAATCTGGAGCCCAAACCAAGAATCGGACAGGAAATTGGTATTGCTCAATCGATAGAACACAATGTGATGTACATTTGATGAAAGTTTGGTTCAGAAATATGCATTTTTAAGAAAGTTATCGCGCCAGGTGCAACAATGTGTAGATTTTTTACTTAGTCTTTTTACGCGATTTTGGTCAAAATCGGCTATTTGTACCTGTTTAAGCTCGAATCTGGAGCCCAAACCAAAAATCAGACAGGAAATTGGTATTGCTCAATCGATAGAACACAATGTGATGTACATTTGATGAAAGTTTGGTTCAGAAATATGCATTTTTAAGAAAGTTATCGCGCCAGGTGCAACAATGTGTAGATTTTTGACGTAGTCTTTTTACGCGATTTTGGTCAAAATCGGCTATTTGTACCTGTTTAAGCTCGAATTTGGAGCCCAAACCAAGAATCGGACAGGAAATTGGTATTGCTCAATCGATAGAACACAATGTGATGTACATTTGATGAAAGTTTGGTTCAGAAATATGCATTTTTAAGAAAGTTATCGCGCCAGGTGCAAGAATGTGTAAATTTTCGACTTAGTCTTTTTACGCGATTTTGGTCAAAATCGGCTATTTGTACCTGGTTAAGCTCGAATCTGGAGCCCAAACCAAGAATCGGATAGGAAATTGGTATTGCTCAATCGATAGAACACAATGTGATGTACATTTGATGAAAGTTTGGTTCAGAAATATGCATTTTTAAGAAAGTTATCGCGCCAGGTGCAACAATGTGTAGATTTTTGACGTAGTCTTTTTACGCGATTTTGGTCAAAATCGGCTATTTGTACCTGTTTAAGCTCGAATTTGGAGCCCAAACCAAGAATCGGACAGGAAATTGGTATTGCTCAATCGATAGAACACAATGTGATGTACATTTGATGAAAGTTTGGTTCAGAAATATGCATTTTTAAGAAAGTTATCGCGCCAGGTGCAAGAATGTGTAAATTTTCGACTTAGTCTTTTTACGCGATTTTGGTCAAAATCGGCTATTTGTACCTGTTTAAGCTCGAATCTGGAGCCCAAACCAAGAATCGGACAGGAAATTGGTATTGCTCAATCGATAGAACACAATGTGATGTACATTTGATGAAAGTTTGGTTCAGAAATATGCATTTTTAAGAAAGTTATCGCGCCAGGTGCAACAATGTGTAGATTTTTGACGTAGTCTTTTTACGCGATTTTGGTCAAAATCGGCTATTTGTACCTGTTTAAGCTCGAATTTGGAGCCCAAACCAAGAATCGGACAGGAAATTGGTATTGCTCAATCGATAGAACACAATGTGATGTACATTTGATGAAAGTTTGGTTCAGAAATATGCATTTTTAAGAAAGTTATCGCGCCAGGTGCAAGAATGTGTAAATTTTCGACTTAGTCTTTTTACGCGATTTTGGTCAAAATCGGCTATTTGTACCTGGTTAAGCTCGAATCTGGAGCCCAAACCAAAAATCAGACAGGAAATTGGTATTGCTCAATCGATAGAACACAATGTGATGTACATTTGAGGAAAGTTTGGTTCAGAAATATGCATTTTTAAGAAAGTTATCGCGCCAGGTGCAACAATGTGTAGATTTTTTACTTAGTCTTTTTACGCGATTTTGGTCAAAATCGGCTATTTGTACCTGTTTAAGCTCGAATCCGGAGCCCAAACCAAAAATCAGACAGGAAATTGGTATTGCTCAATCGATAGAACACAATGTGATGTACATTTGATGAAAGTTTGGTTCAGAAATATGCATTTTTAAGAAAGTTATCGGGCCAGGTGCAACAATGTGTAGATTTTCGACTTAGTCTTTTTTCGTGATTTTGGTCAAAATCGGCTATTTGTACCTGTTTAAGCTCGAATCTGGAGCCCAAACCAAAAATCAAACAGGAAATTGGTATTGCTCAATCGATAGAACACAATGTGATGTACATTTGATGAAAGTTTGGTTCAGAAATATGCATTTTTAAGAAAGTTATCGCGCAAGGTCCAACAATGTGTAGATTTTCGACTTAGTCTTTTTACGCGATTTTGGTCAAAATCGACTATTTGTACCTGTTTAAGCTCGAATCTGGAGCCCAAACCAAAAATCAGACAGGAAATTGGTATTGCTCAATCGATAGAACACAATGTGATGTACATTTGATGAAAGTTTGGTTCAGAAATATGCATTTTTAAGAAAGTTATCGGGCCAGGTGCAACAATGTGTAGATTTTCGACTTAGTCTTTTTTCGTGATTTTGGTCAAAATCGGCTATTTGTACCTGTTTAAGCTCGAATCTGGAGCCCAAACCAAAAATCAAACAGGAAATTGGTATTGCTCAATCGATAGAACACAATGTGATGTACATTTGATGAAAGTTTGGTTCAGAAATATGCATTTTTAAGAAAGTTATCGCGCAAGGTCCAACAATGTGTAGATTTTCGACTTAGTCTTTTTACGCGATTTTGGTCAAAATCGACTATTTGTACCTGTTTAAGCTCGAATCTGGAGCCCAAACCAAAAATCAGACAGGAAATTGGTATTGCTCAATCGATAGAACACAATGTGATGTACATTTGATGAAAGTTTGGTTCAGAAATATGCATTTTTAAGAAAGTTATCGCGCCAGGTGCAACAATGTGTAGATTTTTGACGTAGTCTTTTTACGCGATTTTGGTCAAAATCGGCTATTTGTACCTGTTTAAGCTCGAATTTGGAGCCCAAACCAAGAATCGGACAGGAAATTGGTATTGCTCAATCGATAGAACACAATGTGATGTACATTTGATGAAAGTTTGGTTCAGAAATATGCATTTTTAAGAAAGTTATCGCGCCAGGTGCAACAATGTGTAGATTTTTTACTTAGTCTTTTTACGCGATTTTGGTCAAAATCGGCTATTTGTACCTGTTTAAGCTCGAATCTGGAGCCCAAACCAAAAATCAGACAGGAAATTGGTATTGCTCAATCGATAGAACACAATGTGATGTACATTTGATGAAAGTTTGGTTCAGAAATATGCATTTTTAAGAAAGTTATCGCGCCAGGTGCAACAATGTGTAGATTTTTTACTTAGTCTTTTTACGCGATTTTGGTCAAAATCGGCTATTTGTACCTGTTTAAGCTCGAATCTGGAGCCCAAACCAAAAATCAGACAGGAAATTGGTATTGCTCAATCGATAGAACACAATGTGATGTACATTTGATGAAAGTTTGGTTCAGAAATATGCATTTTTAAGAAAGTTATCGCGCCAGGTGCAACAATGTGAAGATTTTCGACTTAGTCTATTTACGCGATTTTGGACAAAATCGGCTATTTGTACCTGTTTAAGCTCGAATCTGGAGCCCAAACCAAAAATCAGACAGGAAATTGGTATTGCTCAATCGATAGAACACAATGTGATGTACATTTGATGAAAGTTTGGTTCAGAAATATGCATTTTTAAGAAAGTTATCGCGCCAGGTGCAACAATGTGTAGATTTTTGACGTAGTCTTTTTACGCGATTTTGGTCAAAATCGGCTATTTGTACCTGTTAGAGCTCGAATTTGGAGCCCAAACCAAGAATCGGACAGGAAATTGGTATTGCTCAATCGATAGAACACAATGTGATGTACATTTGATGAAAGTTTGGTTCAGAAATATGCATTTTTAAGAAAGTTATCGCGCCAGGTGCAAGAATGTGTAAATTTTTTACTTAGTCTTTTTACGCGATTTTGGTCAAAATCGGCTATTTGTACCTGTTTAAGCTCGAATCTGGAGCCCAAACCAAAAATCAGACAGGAAATTGGTATTGCTCAATCGATAGAACACAATGTGATGTACATTTGATGAAAGTTTGGTTCAGAAATATGCATTTTTAAGAAAGTTATCGCGCCAGGTGCAACAATGTGTAGATTTTTGACGTAGTCTTTTTACGCGATTTTGGTCAAAATCGGCTATTTGTACCTGTTTAAGCTCGAATTTGGAGCCCAAACCAAGAATCGGACAGGAAATTGGTATTGCTCAATCGATAGAACACAATGTGATGTACATTTGATGAAAGTTTGGTTCAGAAATATGCATTTTTAAGAAAGTTATCGCGCCAGGTGCAAGAATGTGTAAATTTTCGACTTAGTCTTTTTACGCGATTTTGGTCAAAATCGGCTATTTGTACCTGGTTAAGCTCGAATCTGGAGCCCAAACCAAGAATCGGACAGGAAATTGGTATTGCTCAATCGATAGAACACAATGTGATGTACATTTGATGAAAGTTTGGTTCAGAAATATGCATTTTTAAGAAAGTTATCGCGCCAGGTGCAACAATGTGTAGATTTTTTACTTAGTCTTTTTACGCGATTTTGGTCAAAATCGGCTATTTGTACCTGTTTAAGCTCGAATCTGGAGCCCAAACCAAAAATCAGACAGGAAATTGGTATTGCTCAATCGATAGAACACAATGTGATGTACATTTGATGAAAGTTTGGTTCAGAAATATGCATTTTTAAGAAAGTTATCGCGCCAGGTGCAACAATGTGTAGATTTTTTACTTAGTCTTTTTACGCGATTTTGGTCAAAATCGGCTATTTGTACCTGTTTAAGCTCGAATCTGGAGCCCAAACCAAAAATCAGACAGGAAATTGGTATTGCTCAATCGATAGAACACAATGTGATGTAAATTGGATGAAAGTTTGGTTCAGAAATATGCATTTTTAAGAAAGTTATCGCGCCAGGTGCAACAATGTGTAGAGTTTTGACTTAGTCTTTTTACGCGATTTTGGTCAAAATCGGCTATTTGTACCTGTTTAAGCTCGAATCCGGAGCCCAAACCAAAAATCAGACAGGAAATTGGTATTGCTCAATCGATAGAACACAATGTGATGTACATTTGATGAAAGTTTGGTTCAGAAATATGCATTTTTAAGAAAGTTATCGCGCAAGGTCCAACAATGTGTAGATTTTCGACTTAGTCTTTTTACGCGATTTTGGTCAAAATCGGCTATTTGTACCTGTTTAAGCTCGAATCTGGAGCCCAAACCAAAAATCAGACAGGAAATTGGTATTGCTCAATCGATAGAACACAATGTGATGTACATTTGATGAAAGTTTGGTTCAGAAATATGCATTTTTAAGAAAGTTATCGCGCCAGGTGCAACAATGTGTAGATTTTTGACTTAGTCTTTTTACGCGATTTTGGTCAAAATCGGCTATTTGTACCTGTTTAAGCTCGAATCTGGAGCCCAAACCAAGAATCGGATAGGACATTGGTATTGCTCAATCGATAGAACACAATGTGATGTACATTTGATGAAAGTTTGGTTCAGAAATATGCATTTTTAAGAAAGTTATCGGGCCAGGTGCAACAATGTGTAGATTTTCGACTTAGTCTTTTTTCGTGATTTTGGTCAAAATCGGCTATTTGTACCTGTTTAAGCTCGAATCTGGAGCCCAAACCAAAAATCAAACAGGAAATTGGTATTGCTTAATCGATAGAACACAATGTGATGTACATTTGATGAAAGTTTGGTTCAGAAATATGCATTTTTAAGAAAGTTATCGCGCAAGGTCCAACAATGTGTAGATTTTCGACTTAGTCTTTTTACGCGATTTTGGTCAAAATCGACTATTTGTACCTGTTTAAGCTCGAATCTGGAGCCCAAACCAAAAATCAGACAGGAAATTGGTATTGCTCAATCGATAGAACACAATGTGATGTACATTTGATGAAAGTTTGGTTCAGAAATATGCATTTTTAAGAAAGTTATCGCGCCAGGTGCACCAATGTGTAGATTTTCGACTTAGTCTTTTTACGCGATTTTGGTCAAAATCGGCTATTTGTACCTGTTTAAGCTCGAATCCGGAGCCCAAACCAAAAATCAGACAGGAAATTGGTATTGCTCAATCGATAGAACACAATGTGATGTACATTTGATGAAAGTTTGGTTCAGAAATATGCATTTTTAAGAAAGTTATCGCGCCAGGTGCAACAATGTGTAGATTTTCGACTTAGTCTTTTTACGCGATTTTGGACAAAATCGGCTATTTGTACCTGTTTAAGCTCGAATCTGGAGCCCAAACCAAAAAATCAGACAGGAAATTGGTATTGCTCAATCGATAGAACACAATGTGATGTACATTTGATGAAAGTTTGGTTCAGAAATATGCATTTTTAAGAAAGTTATCGCGCCAGGTGCAACAATGTGTAGATTTTTGACGTAGTCTTTTTACGCGATTTTGGTCAAAATCGGCTATTTGTACCTGTTTAAGCTCGAATTTGGAGCCCAAACCAAGAATCGGACAGGAAATTGGTATTGCTCAATCGATAGAACACAATGTGATGTACATTTGATGAAAGTTTGGTTCAGAAATATGCATTTTTAAGAAAGTTATCGCGCCAGGTGCAAGAATGTGTAAATTTTCGACTTAGTCTTTTTACGCGATTTTGGTCAAAATCGGCTATTTGTACCTGTTTAAGCTCGAATCTGGAGCCCAAACCAAGAATCGGACAGGAAATTGGTATTGCTCAATCGATAGAACACAATGTGATGTACATTTGATGAAAGTTTGGTTCAGAAATATGCATTTTTAAGAAAGTTATCGCGCCAGGTGCAACAATGTGTAGATTTTTGACGTAGTCTTTTTACGCGATTTTGGTCAAAATCGGCTATTTGTACCTGTTTAAGCTCGAATTTGGAGCCCAAACCAAGAATCGGACAGGAAATTGGTATTGCTCAATCGATAGAACACAATGTGATGTACATTTGATGAAAGTTTGGTTCAGAAATATGCATTTTTAAGAAAGTTATCGCGCCAGGTGCAAGAATGTGTAAATTTTCGACTTAGTCTTTTTACGCGATTTTGGTCAAAATCGGCTATTTGTACCTGGTTAAGCTCGAATCTGGAGCCCAAACCAAAAATCAGACAGGAAATTGGTATTGCTCAATCGATAGAACACAATGTGATGTACATTTGATGAAAGTTTGGTTCAGAAATATGCATTTTTAAGAAAGTTATCGCGCCAGGTGCAACAATGTGTAGATTTTTTACTTAGTCTTTTTACGCGATTTTGGTCAAAATCGGCTATTTGTACCTGTTTAAGCTCGAATCCGGAGCCCAAACCAAAAATCAGACAGGAAATTGGTATTGCTCAATCGATAGAACACAATGTGATGTACATTTGATGAAAGTTTGGTTCAGAAATATGCATTTTTAAGAAAGTTATCGCGCCAGGTGCAAGAATGTGTAAATTTTCGACTTAGTCTTTTTACGCGATTTTGGTCAAAATCGGCTATTTGTACCTGGTTAAGCTCGAATCTGGAGCCCAAACCAAGAATCGGACAGGAAATTGGTATTGCTCAATCGATAGAACACAATGTGATGTACATTTGATGAAAGTTTGGTTCAGAAATATGCATTTTTAAGAAAGTTATCGCGCCAGGTGCAACAATGTGTAGATTTTTTACTTAGTCTTTTTACGCGATTTTGGTCAAAATCGGCTATTTGTACCTGTTTAAGCTCGAATCTGGAGCCCAAACCAAAAATCAGACAGGAAATTGGTATTGCTCAATCGATAGAACACAATGTGATGTACATTTGATGAAAGTTTGGTTCAGAAATATGCATTTTTAAGAAAGTTATCGCGCCAGGTGCAACAATGTGTAGATTTTTGACGTAGTCTTTTTACGCGATTTTGGTCAAAATCGGCTATTTGTACCTGTTTAAGCTCGAATTTGGAGCCCAAACCAAGAATCGGACAGGAAATTGGTATTGCTCAATCGATAGAACACAATGTGATGTACATTTGATGAAAGTTTGGTTCAGAAATATGCATTTTTAAGAAAGTTATCGCGCCAGGTGCAAGAATGTGTAAATTTTCGACTTAGTCTTTTTACGCGATTTTGGTCAAAATCGGCTATTTGTACCTGGTTAAGCTCGAATCTGGAGCCCAAACCAAGAATCGGACAGGAAATTGGTATTGCTCAATCGATAGAACACAATGTGATGTACATTTGATGAAAGTTTGGTTCAGAAATATGCATTTTTAAGAAAGTTATCGCGCCAGGTGCAACAATGTGTAGATTTTTTACTTAGTCTTTTTACGCGATTTTGGTCAAAATCGGCTATTTGTACCTGTTTAAGCTCGAATCTGGAGCCCAAACCAAAAATCAGACAGGAATTTGGTATTGCTCAATCGATAGAACACAATGTGATGTACATTTGATGAAAGTTTGGTTCAGAAATATGCATTTTTAAGAAAGTTATCGCGCCAGGTGCAACAATGTGTAGATTTTTGACTTAGTCTTTTTACGCGATTTTGGTCAAAATCGGCTATTTGTACCTGTTTAAGCTCGAATCCGGAGCCCAAACCAAAAATCAGACAGGAAATTGGTATTGCTCAATCGATAGAACACAATGTGATGTACATTTGATGAAAGTTTGGTTCAGAAATATGCATTTTTAAGAAAGTTATCGCGCCAGGTGCAAGAATGTGTAAATTTTCGACTTAGTCTTTTTACGCGATTTTGGTCAAAATCGGCTATTTGTACCTGGTTAAGCTCGAATCTGGAGCCCAAACCAAGAATCGGACAGGAAATTGGTATTGCTCAATCGATAGAACACAATGTGATGTACATTTGATGAAAGTTTGGTTCAGAAATATGCATTTTTAAGAAAGTTATCGCGCCAGGTGCAACAATGTGTAGATTTTTTACTTAGTCTTTTTACGCGATTTTGGTCAAAATCGGCTATTTGTACCTGTTTAAGCTCGAATCTGGAGCCCAAACCAAAAATCAGACAGGAAATTGGTATTGCTCAATCGATAGAACACAATGTGATGTACATTTGATGAAAGTTTGGTTCAGAAATATGCATTTTTAAGAAAGTTATCGCGCCAGGTGCAACAATGTGTAGATTTTTGACGTAGTCTTTTTACGCGATTTTGGTCAAAATCGGCTATTTGTACCTGTTTAAGCTCGAATTTGGAGCCCAAACCAAGAATCGGACAGGAAATTGGTATTGCTCAATCGATAGAACACAATGTGATGTACATTTGATGAAAGTTTGGTTCAGAAATATGCATTTTTAAGAAAGTTATCGCGCCAGGTGCAAGAATGTGTAAATTTTCGACTTAGTCTTTTTACGCGATTTTGGTCAAAATCGGCTATTTGTACCTGGTTAAGCTCGAATCTGGAGCCCAAACCAAGAATCGGACAGGAAATTGGTATTGCTCAATCGATAGAACACAATGTGATGTACATTTGATGAAAGTTTGGTTCAGAAATATGCATTTTTAAGAAAGTTATCGCGCCAGGTGCAACAATGTGTAGATTTTTTACTTAGTCTTTTTACGCGATTTTGGTCAAAATCGGCTATTTGTACCTGTTTAAGCTCGAATCTGGAGCCCAAACCAAAAATCAGACAGGAAATTGGTATTGCTCAATCGATAGAACACAATGTGATGTACATTTGATGAAAGTTTGGTTCAGAAATATGCATTTTTAAGAAAGTTATCGCGCCAGGTGCAAGAATGTGTAAATTTTCGACTTAGTCTTTTTACGCGATTTTGGTCAAAATCGGCTATTTGTACCTGTTTAAGCTCGAATCTGGAGCCCAAACCAAAAATCAGACAGGAATTTGGTATTGCTCAATCGATAGAACACAATGTGATGTACATTTGATGAAAGTTTGGTTCAGAAATATGCATTTTTAAGAAAGTTATCGCGCCAGGTGCAACAATAAGTAGATTTTTTACTTAGTCTTTTTACGCGATTTTGGTCAAAATCGGCTATTTGTACCTGTTTAAGCTCGAATCCGGAGCCCAAACCAAAAATCAGACAGGAAATTGGTATTGCTCAATCGATAGAACACAATGTGATGTACATTTGATGAAAGTTTGGTTCAGAAATATGCATTTTTAAGAAAGTTATCGCGCCAGGTGCAACAATGTGTAGATTTTCGACTTAGTCTTTTTACGCGATTTTGGTCAAAATCGGCTATTTGTACCTGTTTAAGCTCGAATCTGGAGCCCAAACCAAAAATCAGACAGGAAATTGGTATTGCTCAATCGATAGAACACAATGTGATGTACATTTGATGAAAGTTTGGTTCAGAAATATGCATTTTTAAGAAAGTTATCGCGCCAGGTGCAACAATGTGTAGATTTTTGACTTAGTCTTTTTACGCGATTTTGGTCAAAATCGGCTATTTGTACCTGTTTAAGCTCGAATTTGGAGCCCAAACCAAGAATCGGACAGGAAATTGGTATTGCTCAATCGATAGAACACAATGTGATGTACATTTGAGGAAAGTTTGGTTCAGAAATATGCATTTTTAAGAAAGTTATCGCGCCAGGTGCAATAATGTGTAAATTTTCGACTTAGTCTTTTTACGCGATTTTGGTCAAAATCGGCTATTTGTACCTGGTTAAGCTCGAATCTGGAGCACAAACCAAGAATCTAAAAGGAAATTGGTATTGCTCAATCGATAGAACACAATGTGATGTACATTTGATGAAAGTTTGGTTCAGAAATATGCATTTTTAAGAAAGTTATCGCGCAAGGTCCAACAATGTGTAGATTTTTGACTTAGTCTTTTTACGCGATTTTGGTCAAAATCGGCTATTTGTACCTGTTTAAGCTCGAATTTGGAGCCCAAACCAAGAATTGTACAGGAAATTGGCATTGCTCAATCGATAGAACACAATGTGATGTACATTTGATGAAAGTTTGGTTCAGAAATATGCATTTTTAAGAAAGTTATCGCGCCAGGTGCAACAATGTGTAGATTTTCGACTTAGTCTTTTTACGCCATTTTGGTCAAAATCGGCTATTTGTACCTGTTTAAGCTCGAATCTGGAGCCCAAACTAAGAATCGGACAGGAAATTGGTATTGCTCAATCGATAGAACACAATGTGATGTACATTTGATGAAAGTTTGGTTCAGAAATATGCATTTTTAAGAAAGTTATCGCGCCAGGTGCAACAATGTGTAGATTTTTTACTTAGTCTTTTTACGCGATTTTGGTCAAAATCGGCTATTTGTACCTGTTTAAGCTCGAATCTGGAGCCCAAACCAAGAATTGGACAGGAAATTGGCATTGCTCAATCGATAGAACACAATGTGATGTACATTTGATGAAAGTTTGGTTCAGAAATATGCATTTTTAAGAAAGTTATCGCGCCAGGTGCACCAATGTGTAGATTTTCGACTTAGTCTTTTTACGCGATTTTGGTCAAAATCGGCTATTTGTACCTGTTTAAGCTCGAATCCGGAGCCCAAACCAAGAATCGGACAGGAAATTGGTATTGCTCAATCGATAGAACACAATGTGATGTACATTTGATGAAAGTTTGGTTCAGAAATATGCATATTTAAGAAAGTTATCGCGCCAGGTGCAACAATGTGTAGATTTTCGACTTAGTCTTTTTACGCGATTTTGGTCAAAATCGGCTATTTGTACCTGTTTAAGCTCGAATCTGGAGCCCAAACCAAGAATCGGACAGGAAATTGGTATTGCTCAATCGATAGAACACAATGTGATGTACATTTGAGGAAAGTTTGGTTCAGAAATATGCATTTTTAAGAAAGTTATCGCGCCAGGTGCAACAATGTGTAGATTTTTGACTTAGTCTTTTTACGCGATTTTGGTCAAAATCGGCTATTTGTACCTGGTTAAGCTCGAATTTGGAGCCCAAACCAAGAATTGGACAGGAAATTGGCATTGCTCAATCGATAGAACACAATGTGATGTACATTTGATGAAAGTTTGGTTCAGAAATATGCATATTTAAGAAAGTTATCGCGCCAGGTGCAACAATGTGTAGATTTTCGACTTAGTCTTTTTACGCGATTTTGGTCAAAATCGGCTATTTGTACCTGTTTAAGCTCGAATCTGGAGCCCAAACCAAGAATCGGACAGGAAATTGGTATTGCTCAATCGATAGAACACAATGTGATGTACATTTGATGAAAGTTTGGTTCAGAAATATGCATATTTAAGAAAGTTATCGCGCCAGGTGCAACAATGTGTAGATTTTTGACGTAGTCTTTTTACGCGATTTTGGTCAAAATCGGCTATTTGTACCTGTTTAAGCTCGAATTTGGAGCCCAAACCAAGAATTGGACAGGAAATTGGCATTGCACAATCGATAGAACACAATGTGATGTACATTTGATGAAAGTTTGGTTCAGAAATATGCATATTTAAGAAAGTTATCGCGCCAGGTGCAACAATGTGTAGATTTTCGACATAGTCTTTTTACGCGATTTTGGTCAAAATCGGCTATTTGTACCTGTTTAAGCTCGAATCTGGAGCCCAAACCAAGAATCGGACAGGAAATTGGTATTGCTCAATCGATAGAACACAATGTGATGTACATTTGATGAAAGTTTGGTTCAGAAATATGCATATTTAAGAAAGTTATCGCGCCAGGTGCAACAATGTGTAGATTTTCGACTTAGTCTTTTTACGCGATTTTGGTCAAAATCGGCTATTTGTACCTGTTTAAGCTCGAATCTGGAGCCCAAACCAAGAATCGGACAGGAAATTGGTATTGCTCAATCGATAGAACACAATGTGATGTACATTTGATGAAAGTTTGGTTCAGAAATATGCATATTTAAGAAAGTTATCGCGCCAGGTGCAACAATGTGTAGATTTTCGACTTAGTCTTTTTACGCGATTTTGGTCAAAATCGGCTATTTGTACCTGTTTAAGCTCGAATCTGGAGCCCAAACCAAGAATCGGACAGGAAATTGGTATTGCTCAATCGATAGAACACAATGTGATGTACATTTGAGGAAAGTTTGGTTCAGAAATATGCATATTTAAGAAAGTTATCGCGCCAGGTGCAACAATGTGTAGATTTTCGACTTAGTCTTTTTACGCGATTTTGGTCAAAATCGGCTATTTGTACCTGTTTGAGCTCGAATCTGGAGCCCAAACCAAGAATCGGACAGGAAATTGGTATTGCTCAATCGATAGAACACAATGTGATGTACATTTGATGAAAGTTTGGTTCAGAAATATGCATATTCAAGAAAGTTATCGCGCCAGGTGCAACAATGTGTAGATTTTTGACTTAGTCTTTTTACGCGATTTTGGTCAAAATCGGCTATTTGTACCTGTTTAAGCTCGAATTTGGAGCCCAAACCAAGAATTGGACAGGAAATTGGCATTGCACAATCGATAGAACACAATGTGATGTACATTTGATGAAAGTTTGGTTCAGAAATATGCATATTTAAGAAAGTTATCGCGCCAGGTGCAACAATGTGTAGATTTTCGACATAGTCTTTTTACGCGATTTTGGTCAAAATCGGCTATTTGTACCTGTTTAAGCTCGAATCTGGAGCCCAAACCAAGAATCGGACAGGAAATTGGTATTGCTCAATCGATAGAACACAATGTGATGTACATTTGATGAAAGTTTGGTTCAGAAATATGCATATTTAAGAAAGTTATCGCGCCAGGTGCAACAATGTGTAGATTTTCGACTTAGTCTTTTTACGCGATTTTGGTCAAAATCGGCTATTTGTACCTGTTTAAGCTCGAATCTGGAGCCCAAACCAAGAATCGGACAGGAAATTGGTATTGCTCAATCGATAGAACACAATGTGATGTACATTTGAGGAAAGTTTGGTTCAGAAATATGCATATTTAAGAAAGTTATCGCGCCAGGTGCAACAATGTGTAGATTTTCGACTTAGTCTTTTTACGCGATTTTGGTCAAAATCGGCTATTTGTACCTGTTTAAGCTCGAATCTGGAGCCCAAACCAAGAATCGGACAGGAAATTGGTATTGCTCAATCGATAGAACACAATGTGATGTACATTTGATGAAAGTTTGGTTCAGAAATATGCATATTCAAGAAAGTTATCGCGCCAGGTGCAACAATGTGTAGATTTTCGACTTAGTCTTTTTACGCGATTTTGGTCAAAATCGGCTATTTGTACCTGTTTAAGCTCGAATCTGGAGCCCAAACCAAGAATCGGACAGGAAATTGGTATTGCTCAATCGATAGAACACAATGTGATGTACATTTGAGGAAAGTTTGGTTCAGAAATATGCATATTTAAGAAAGTTATCGCGCCAGGTGCAACAATGTGTTGATTTTTGACTTAGTCTTTTTACGCGATTTTGGTCAAAATCGGCTATTTGTACCTGTTTAAGCTCGAATTTGGAGCCCAAACCAAGAATTGGACAGGAAATTGGCATTGCTCAATCGATAGAACACAATGTGATGTACATTTGATGAAAGTTTGGTTCAGAAATATGCATATTTAAGAAAGTTATCGCGCCAGGTGCAACAATGTGTAGATTTTCGACTTAGTCTTTTTACGCGATTTTTGTCAAAATCGGCTATTTGTACCTGTTTAAGCTCGAATCTGGAGCCCAAACCAAGAATTGGACAGGAAATTGGTATTGCTCAATCGATAGAACACAATGTGATGTACATTTGATGAAAGTTTGGTTCAGAAATATGCATATTTAAGAAAGTTATCGCGCCAGGTGCAACAATGTGTAGATTTTCGACTTAGTCTTTTTACGCGATTTTGGTCAAAATCGGCTATTTGTACCTGTTTAAGCTCGAATCTGGAGCCCAAACCAAGAATCGGACAGGAAATTGGTATTGCTCAATCGATAGAACACAATGTGATGTACATTTGATGAAAGTTTGGTTCAGAAATATGCATATTTAAGAAAGTTATCGCGCCAGGTGCAACAATGTGTAGATTTTTGACTTAGTCTTTTTACGCGATTTTGGTCAAAATCGGCTATTTGTACCTGTTTAAGCTCGAATTTGGAGCCCAAAGCAAGAATCGGACAGGAAATTGGCATTGCTCAATCGATAGAACACAATGTGATGTACATTTGATGAAAGTTTGGTTCAGAAATATGCATTTTTAAGAAAGTTATCGCGCCAGGTGCAATAATGTGTAGATTTTCGACTTAGTCTTTTTACGCGATTTTGGTCAAAATCGGCTATTTGTACCTGTTTAAGCTCGAATCTGGAGCCCAAACCAAGAATCGGACAGGAAATTGGTATTGCTCAATCGATAGAACACAATGTGATGTACATTTGAGGAAAGTTTGGTTCAGAAATATGCATATTTAAGAAAGTTATCGCGCCAGGTGCAACAATGTGTAGATTTTCGACTTAGTCTTTTTACGCGATTTTGGTCAAAATCGGCTATTTGTACCTGTTTAAGCTCGAATCTGGAGCCCAAACCAAGAATCGGACAGGAAATTGGTATTGCTCAATCGATAGAACACAATGTGATGTACATTTGATGAAAGTTTGGTTCAGAAATATGCATATTCAAGAAAGTTATCGCGCCAGGTGCAACAATGTGTAGATTTTCGACTTAGTCTTTTTACGCGATTTTGGTCAAAATCGGCTATTTGTACCTGTTTAAGCTCGAATCTGGAGCCCAAACCAAGAATCGGACAGGAAATTGGTATTGCTCAATCGATAGAACACAATGTGATGTACATTTGATGAAAGTTTGGTTCAGAAATATGCATATTTAAGAAAGTTATCGCGCCAGGTGCAACAATGTGTTGATTTTTGACTTAGTCTTTTTACGCGATTTTGGTCAAAATCGGCTATTTGTACCTGTTTAAGCTCGAATTTGGAGCCCAAACCAAGAATTGGACAGGAAATTGGCATTGCTCAATCGATAGAACACAATGTGATGTACATTTGATGAAAGTTTGGTTCAGAAATATGCATATTTAAGAAAGTTATCGCGCCAGGTGCAACAATGTGTAGATTTTCGACTTAGTCTTTTTACGCGATTTTTGTCAAAATCGGCTATTTGTACCTGTTTAAGCTCGAATCTGGAGCCCAAACCAAGAATTGGACAGGAAATTGGTATTGCTCAATCGATAGAACACAATGTGATGTACATTTGATGAAAGTTTGGTTCAGAAATATGCATATTTAAGAAAGTTATCGCGCCAGGTGCAACAATGTGTAGATTTTCGACTTAGTCTTTTTACGCGATTTTGGTCAAAATCGGCTATTTGTACCTGTTTAAGCTCGAATCTGGAGCCCAAACCAAGAATCGGACAGGAAATTGGTATTGCTCAATCGATAGAACACAATGTGATGTACATTTGATGAAAGTTTGGTTCAGAAATATGCATATTTAAGAAAGTTATCGCGCCAGGTGCAACAATGTGTAGATTTTTGACTTAGTCTTTTTACGCGATTTTGGTCAAAATCGGCTATTTGTACCTGTTTAAGCTCGAATTTGGAGCCCAAAGCAAGAATCGGACAGGAAATTGGCATTGCTCAATCGATAGAACACAATGTGATGTACATTTGATGAAAGTTTGGTTCAGAAATATGCATTTTTAAGAAAGTTATCGCGCCAGGTGCAATAATGTGTAGATTTTCGACTTAGTCTTTTTACGCGATTTTGGTCAAAATCGGCTATTTGTACCTGTTTAAGCTCGAATCTGGAGCCCAAATAAAAAATCAGACAGGAAATTGGTATTGCTCAATCGATAGAACACAATGTGATGTACATTTGATGAAAGTTTGGTTCAGAAATATGCATTTTTAAGAAAGTTATCGCGCCAGGTGCAACAATGTGTAGATTTTTGACTTAGTCTTTTTACGCGATTTTGGTCAAAATCGGCTATTTGTACCTGTTTAAGCTCGAATCTGGAGCCCAAACCAAGAATCGGATAGGAAATTGGTATTGCTCAATCGATAGAACACAATGTGATGTACATTTGATGAAAGTTTGGTTCAGAAATATGCATATTTAAGAAAGTTATCGCGCCAGGTGCAACAATGTGTAGATTTTCGACTTAGTCTTTTTACGCGATTTTGGTCAAAATCGGCTATTTGTACCTGTTTAAGCTCGAATCTGGAGCCCAAACCAAGAATCGGACAGGAAATTGGTATTGCTCAATCGATAGAACACAATGTGATGTACATTTAAAGAAAGTTTGGTTCAGAAATATGCATATTTAAGAAAGTTATCGCGCCAGGTGCAACAATGTGTAGATTTTTGACTTAGTCTTTTTACGCGATTTTGGTCAAAATCGGCTATTTGTACCTGTTTAAGCTCGAATTTGGAGCCCAAACCAAGAATTGGACAGGAAATTAGCATTGCTCAATCGATAGAACACAATGTGATGTACATTTGATGAAAGTTTGGTTCAGAAATATGCATATTTAAGAAAGTTATCGCGCCAGGTGCAACAATGTGTAGATTTTCGACTTAGTCTTTTTACGCGATTTTGGTCAAAATCGACTATTTGTACCTGTTTAAGCTCGAATCTGGAGCCCAAACCAAGAATCGGACAGGAAATTGGTATTGCTCAATCGATAGAACACAATGTGATGTACATTTGAGGAAAGTTTGGTTCAGAAATATGCATATTTAAGAAAGTTATCGCGCCAGGTGCAACAATGTGTAGATTTTTGACTTAGTCTTTTTACGCGATTTTGGTCAAAATCGGCTATTTGTACCTGTTTAAGCTCGAATTTGGAGCCCAAAGCAAGAATCGGACAGGAAATTGGCATTGCTCAATCGATAGAACACAATGTGATGTACATTTGATGAAAGTTTGGTTCAGAAATATGCATTTTTAAGAAAGTTATCGCGCCAGGTGCAATAATGTGTAGATTTTCGACTTAGTCTTTTTACGCGATTTTGGTCAAAATCGGCTATTTGTACCTGTTTAAGCTCGAATCTGGAGCCCAAACCAAAAATCAGACAGGAAATTGGTATTGCTCAATCGATAGAACACAATGTGATGTACATTTGATGAAAGTTTGGTTCAGAAATATGCATTTTTAAGAAAGTTATCGCGCCAGGTGCAACAATGTGTAGATTTTTGACTTAGTCTTTTTACGCGATTTTGGTCAAAATCGGCTATTTGTACCTGTTTAAGCTCGAATCTGGAGCCCAAACCAAGAATCGGATAGGAAATTGGTATTGCTCAATCGATAGAACACAATGTGATGTACATTTGATGAAAGTTTGGTTCAGAAATATGCATATTCAAGAAAGTTATCGCGCCAGGTGCAACAATGTGTAGATTTTCGACTTAGTCTTTTTACGCGATTTTGGTCAAAATCGGCTATTTGTACCTGTTTAAGCTCGAATCTGGAGCCCAAACCAAGAATCGGACAGGAAATTGGTATTGCTCAATCGATAGAACACAATGTGATGTACATTTGAGGAAAGTTTGGTTCAGAAATATGCATATTTAAGAAAGTTATCGCGCCAGGTGCAACAATGTGTTGATTTTTGACTTAGTCTTTTTACGCGATTTTGGTCAAAATCGGCTATTTGTACCTGTTTAAGCTCGAATTTGGAGCCCAAACCAAGAATTGGACAGGAAATTGGCATTGCTCAATCGATAGAACACAATGTGATGTACATTTGATGAAAGTTTGGTTCAGAAATATGCATATTTAAGAAAGTTATCGCGCCAGGTGCAACAATGTGTAGATTTTAGACTTAGTCTTTTTACGCGATTTTGGTCAAAATCGGCTATTTGTACCTGTTTAAGCTCGAATCTGGAGCCCAAACCAAGAATCGGACAGGAAATTGGTATTGCTCAATCGATAGAACACAATGTGATGTACATTTGATGAAAGTTTGGTTCAGAAATATGCATATTTAAGAAAGTTATCGCGCCAGGTGCAACAATGTGTAGATTTTTGACTTAGTCTTTTTACGCGATTTTGGTCAAAATCGGCTATTTGTACCTGTTTAAGCTCGAATTTGGAGCCCAAAGCAAGAATCGGACAGGAAATTGGCATTGCTCAATCGATAGAACACAATGTGATGTACATTTGATGAAAGTTTGGTTCAGAAATATGCATTTTTAAGAAAGTTATCGCGCCAGGTGCAATAATGTGTAGATTTTCGACTTAGTCTTTTTACGCGATTTTGGTCAAAATCGGCTATTTGTACCTGTTTAAGCTCGAATCTGGAGCCCAAATAAAAAATCAGACAGGAAATTGGTATTGCTCAATCGATAGAACACAATGTGATGTACATTTGATGAAAGTTTGGTTCAGAAATATGCATTTTTAAGAAAGTTATCGCGCCAGGTGCAACAATGTGTAGATTTTTGACTTAGTCTTTTTACGCGATTTTGGTCAAAATCGGCTATTTGTACCTGTTTAAGCTCGAATCTGGAGCCCAAACCAAGAATCGGATAGGAAATTGGTATTGCTCAATCGATAGAACACAATGTGATGTACATTTGATGAAAGTTTGGTTCAGAAATATGCATATTTAAGAAAGTTATCGCGCCAGGTGCAACAATGTGTAGATTTTCGACTTAGTCTTTTTACGCGATTTTGGTCAAAATCGACTATTTGTACCTGTTTAAGCTCGAATCTGGAGCCCAAACCAAGAATCGGACAGGAAATTGGTATTGCTCAATCGATAGAACACAATGTGATGTACATTTGATGAAAGTTTGGTTCAGAAATATGCATATTTAAGAAAGTTATCGCGCCAGGTGCAACAATGTGTAGATTTTTGACTTAGTCTTTTTACGCGATTTTGGTCAAAATCGGCTATTTGTACCTGTTTAAGCTCGAATCTGGAGCCCAAACCAAAAATCAGACAGGAAATTGGTATTGCTCAATCGATAGAACACAATGTGATGTACATTTGATGAAAGTTTGGTTCAGAAATATGCATTTTTAAGAAAGTTATCGCGCCAGGTGCAACAATGTGTAGATTTTTGACTTAGTCTTTTTACGCGATTTTGGTCAAAATCGGCTATTTGTACCTGTTTAAGCTCGAATCTGGAGCCCAAACCAAGAATCGGATAGGAAATTGGTATTGCTCAATCGATAGAACACAATGTGATGTACATTTGATGAAAGTTTGGTTCAGAAATATGCATATTTAAGAAAGTTATCGCGCCAGGTGCAACAATGTGTAGATTTTCGACTTAGTCTTTTTACGCGATTTTGGTCAAAATCGGCTATTTGTACCTGTTTAAGCTCGAATCTGGAGCCCAAACCAAGAATCGGACAGGAAATTGGTATTGCTCAATCGATAGAACACAATGTGATGTACATTTAAAGAAAGTTTGGTTCAGAAATATGCATATTTAAGAAAGTTATCGCGCCAGGTGCAACAATGTGTAGATTTTTGACTTAGTCTTTTTACGCGATTTTGGTCAAAATCGGCTATTTGTACCTGTTTAAGCTCGAATTTGGAGCCCAAACCAAGAATTGGACAGGAAATTAGCATTGCTCAATCGATAGAACACAATGTGATGTACATTTGAGGAAAGTTTGGTTCAGAAATATGCATATTTAAGAAAGTTATCGCGCCAGGTGCAACAATGTGTAGATTTTTGACTTAGTCTTTTTACGCGATTTTGGTCAAAATCGGCTATTTGTACCTGTTTAAGCTCGAATTTGGAGCCCAAAGCAAGAATCGGACAGGAAATTGGCATTGCTCAATCGATAGAACACAATGTGATGTACATTTGATGAAAGTTTGGTTCAGAAATATGCATTTTTAAGAAAGTTATCGCGCCAGGTGCAATAATGTGTAGATTTTCGACTTAGTCTTTTTACGCGATTTTGGTCAAAATCGGCTATTTGTACCTGTTTAAGCTCGAATCTGGAGCCCAAACCAAAAATCAGACAGGAAATTGGTATTGCTCAATCGATAGAACACAATGTGATGTACATTTGATGAAAGTTTGGTTCAGAAATATGCATTTTTAAGAAAGTTATCGCGCCAGGTGCAACAATGTGTAAATTTTTGACTTAGTCTTTTTACGCGATTTTGGTCAAAATCGGCTATTTGTACCTGTTTAAGCTCGAATCTGGAGCCCAAACCAAGAATCGGATAGGAAATTGGTATTGCTCAATCGATAGAACACAATGTGATGTACATTTGATGAAAGTTTGGTTCAGAAATATGCATTTTTAAGAAAGTTATCGCGCCAGGTGCAACAATGTGTAGATTTTCGACTTAGTCTTTTTTCGTGATTTTGGTCAAAATCGGCTATTTGTACCTGTTTAAGCTCGAATCTGGAGCCCAAACCAAAAATCAAACAGGAAATTGGTATTGCTCAATCGATAGAACACAATGTGATGTACATTTGATGAAAGTTTGGTTCAGAAATATGCATTTTTAAGAAAGTTATCGCGCAAGGTCCAACAATGTGTAGATTTTCGACTTAGTCTTTTTACGCGATTTTGGTCAAAATCGACTATTTGTACCTGTTTAAGCTCGAATCTGGAGCCCAAACCAAAAATCAGACAGGAAATTGGTATTGCTCAATCGATAGAACACAATGTGATGTACATTTGATGAAAGTTTGGTTCAGAAATATGCATTTTTAAGAAAGTTATCGCGCCAGGTGCAACAATGTGTAGATTTTCGACTTAGTCTTTTTACGCGATTTTGGTCAAAATCGGCTATTTGTACCTGTTTAAGCTCGAATCTGGAGCCCAAACCAAAAATCAGACAGGAAATTGGTATTGCTCAATCGATAGAACACAATGTGATGTACATTTGATGAAAGTTTGGTTCAGAAATATGCATTTTTAAGAAAGTTATCGCGCCAGGTGCAACAATGTGTAGATTTTCGACTTAGTCTTTTTACGCGATTTTGGTCAAAATCGGCTATTTGTACCTGGTTAAGCTCGAATCTGGAGCCCAAACCAAAAATCAGACAGGAAATTGGTATTGCTCAATCGATAGAACACAATGTGATGTACATTTGATGAAAGTTTGGTTCAGAAATATGCATTTTTAAGAAAGTTATCGCGCCAGGTGCAACAATGTGTAGATTTTCGACTTAGTCTTTTTACGCGATTTTGGTCAAAATCGGCTATTTGTACCTATTTAAGCTCGAATCTGGAGCCCAAACCAAGAATCGGATAGGAAATTGGTATTGCTCAATCGATAGAACACAATGTGATGTACATTTGATGAAAGTTTGGTTCAGAAATATGCATTTTTAAGAAAGTTATCGGGCCAGGTGCAACAATGTGTAGATTTTCGACTTAGTCTTTTTTCGTGATTTTGGTCAAAATCGGCTATTTGTACCTGTTTAAGCTCGAATCTGGAGCCCAAACCAAAAATCAAACAGGAAATTGGTATTGCTCAATCGATAGAACACAATGTGATGTACATTTGATGAAAGTTTGGTTCAGAAATATGCATTTTTAAGAAAGTTATCGCGCAAGGTCCAACAATGTGTAGATTTTCGACTTAGTCTTTTTACGCGATTTTGGTCAAAATCGACTATTTGTACCTGTTTAAGCTCGAATCTGGAGCCCAAACCAAAAATCAGACAGGAAATTGGCATTGCTCAATCGATAGAACACAATGTGATGTACATTTGATGAAAGTTTGGTTCAGAAATATGCATTTTTAAGAAAGTTATCGCGCCAGGTGCAACAATGTGTAGATTTTTGACTTAGTCTTTTTACGCGATTTTGGTCAAAATCGGCTATTTGTACCTGTTTAAGCTCGAATCTGGAGCCCAAACCAAGAATCGGATAGGAAATTGGTATTGCTCAATCGATAGAACACAATGTGATGTACATTTGATGAAAGTTTGGTTCAGAAATATGCATTTTTAAGAAAGTTATCGCGCAAGGTCCAACAATGTGTAGATTTTCGACTTAGTCTTTTTACGCGATTTTGGTCAAAATCGACTATTTGTACCTGTTTAAGCTCGAATCTGGAGCCCAAACCAAAAATCAGACAGGAAATTGGCATTGCTCAATCGATAGAACACAATGTGATGTACATTTGATGAAAGTTTGGTTCAGAAATATGCATTTTTAAGAAAGTTATCGCGCCAGGTGCAACAATGTGTAGATTTTCGACTTAGTCTTTTTACGCGATTTTGGTCAAAATCGGCTATTTGTACCTGTTTAAGCTCGAATCTGGAGCCCAAACCAAAAATCAGACAGGAAATTGGTATTGCTCAATCGATAGAACACAATGTGATGTACATTTGATGAAAGTTTGGTTCAGAAATATGCATTTTTAAGAAAGTTATCGCGCCAGGTGCAACAATGTGTAGATTTTCGACTTAGTCTTTTTACGCGATTTTGGTCAAAATCGGCTATTTGTACCTGGTTAAGCTCGAATCTGGAGCCCAAACCAAAAATCAGACAGGAAATTGGTATTGCTCAATCGATAGAACACAATGTGATGTACATTTGATGAAAGTTTGGTTCAGAAATATGCATTTTTAAGAAAGTTATCGCGCCAGGTGCAACAATGTGTAGATTTTCGACTTAGTCTTTTTACGCGATTTTGGTCAAAATCGGCTATTTGTACCTGTTTAAGCTCGAATCTGGAGCCCAAACCAAGAATCGGATAGGAAATTGGTATTGCTCAATCGATAGAACACAATGTGATGTACATTTGATGAAAGTTTGGTTCAGAAATATGCATTTTTAAGAAAGTTATCGGGCCAGGTGCAACAATGTGTAGATTTTCGACTTAGTCTTTTTTCGTGATTTTGGTCAAAATCGGCTATTTGTACCTGTTTAAGCTCGAATCTGGAGCCCAAACCAAAAATCAAACAGGAAATTGGTATTGCTCAATCGATAGAACACAATGTGATGTACATTTGATGAAAGTTTGGTTCAGAAATATGCATTTTTAAGAAAGTTATAGCGCAAGGTCCAACAATGTGTAGATTTTCGACTTAGTCTTTTTACGCGATTTTGGTCAAAATCGACTATTTGTACCTGTTTAAGCTCGAATCTGGAGCCCAAACCAAAAATCAGACAGGAAATTGGCATTGCTCAATCGATAGAACACAATGTGATGTACATTTGATGAAAGTTTGGTTCAGAAATATGCATTTTTAAGAAAGTTATCGCGCCAGGTGCAATAATGTGTAGATTTTCGACTTAGTCTTTTTACGCGATTTTGGTCAAAATCGGCTATTTGTACCTGTTTAAGCTCGAATCTGGAGCCCAAACCAAAAATCAGACAGGAAATTGGCATTGCTCAATCGATAGAACACAATGTGATGTACATTTGATGAAAGTTTGGTTCAGAAATATGCATTTTTAAGAAAGTTATCGCGCCAGGTGCAACAATGTGTAGATTTTCGACTTAGTCTTTTTACGCGATTTTGGTCAAAATCGGCTATTTGTACCTGGTTAAGCTCGAATCTGGAGCCCAAACCAAAAATCAGACAGGAAATTGGTATTGCTCAATCGATAGAACACAATGTGATGTACATTTGATGAAAGTTTGGTTCAGAAATATGCATTTTTAAGAAAGTTATCGCGCCAGGTGCAACAATGTGTAGATTTTCGACTTAGTCTTTTTACGCGATTTTGGTCAAAATCGGCTATTTGTACCTGTTTAAGCTCGAATCTGGAGCCCAAACCAAGAATCGGATAGGAAATTGGTATTGCTCAATCGATAGAACACAATGTGATGTACATTTGATGAAAGTTTGGTTCAGAAATATGCATTTTTAAGAAAGTTATCGGGCCAGGTGCAACAATGTGTAGATTTTCGACTTAGTCTTTTTTCGTGATTTTGGTCAAAATCGGCTATTTGTACCTGTTTAAGCTCGAATCTGGAGCCCAAACCAAAAATCAAACAGGAAATTGGTATTGCTCAATCGATAGAACACAATGTGATGTACATTTGATGAAAGTTTGGTTCAGAAATATGCATTTTTAAGAAAGTTATAGCGCAAGGTCCAACAATGTGTAGATTTTCGACTTAGTCTTTTTACGCGATTTTGGTCAAAATCGACTATTTGTACCTGTTTAAGCTCGAATCTGGAGCCCAAACCAAAAATCAGACAGGAAATTGGCATTGCTCAATCGATAGAACACAATGTGATGTACATTTGATGAAAGTTTGGTTCAGAAATATGCATTTTTAAGAAAGTTATCGCGCCAGGTGCAATAATGTGTAGATTTTCGACTTAGTCTTTTTACGCGATTTTGGTCAAAATCGGCTATTTGTACCTGTTTAAGCTCGAATCTGGAGCCCAAACCAAAAATCAGACAGGAAATTGGCATTGCTCAATCGATAGAACACAATGTGATGTACATTTGATGAAAGTTTGGTTCAGAAATATGCATTTTTAAGAAAGTTATCGCGCCAGGTGCAACAATGTGTAGATTTTTGACTTAGTCTTTTTACGCGATTTTGGTCAAAATCGGCTATTTGTACCTGTTTAAGCTCGAATCTGGAGCCCAAACCAAGAATCGGATAGGAAATTGGTATTGCTCAATCGATAGAACACAATGTGATGTACATTTGATGAAAGTTTGGTTCAGAAATATGCATTTTTAAGAAAGTTATCGCGCCAGGTGCAACAATGTGTAGATTTTCGACTTAGTCTTTTTTCGTGATTTTGGTCAAAATCGGCTATTTGTACCTGTTTAAGCTCGAATCTGGAGCCCAAACCAAAAATCAAACAGGAAATTGGTATTGCTCAATCGATAGAACACAATGTGATGTACATTTGATGAAAGTTTGGTTCAGAAATATGCATTTTTAAGAAAGTTATCGCGCAAGGTCCAACAATGTGTAGATTTTCGTCTTAGTCTTTTTACGCGATTTTGGTCAAAATCGACTATTTGTACCTGTTTAAGCTCGAATCTGGAGCCCAAACCAAAAATCAGACAGGAAATTGGTATTGCTCAATCGATAGAACACAATGTGATGTACATTTGATGAAAGTTTGGTTCAGAAATATGCATTTTTAAGAAAGTTATCGCGCCAGGTGCAACAATGTGTAGATTTTCGACTTAGTCTTTTTACGCGATTTTGGTCAAAATCGGCTATTTGTACCTGTTTAAGCTCGAATCTGGAGCCCAAACCAAAAATCAGACAGGAAATTGGTATTGCTCAATCGATAGAACACAATGTGATGTACATTTGATGAAAGTTTGGTTCAGAAATATGCATTTTTAAGAAAGTTATCGCGCCAGGTGCAACAATGTGTAGATTTTCGACTTAGTCTTTTTACGCGATTTTGGTCAAAATCGGCTATTTGTACCTGGTTAAGCTCGAATCTGGAGCCCAAACCAAAAATCAGACAGGAAATTGGTATTGCTCAATCGATAGAACACAATGTGATGTACATTTGATGAAAGTTTGGTTCAGAAATATGCATTTTTAAGAAAGTTATCGCGCCAGGTGCAACAATGTGTAGATTTTCGACTTAGTCTTTTTACGCGATTTTGGTCAAAATCGGCTATTTGTACCTGTTTAAGCTCGAATCTGGAGCCCAAACCAAGAATCGGATAGGAAATTGGTATTGCTCAATCGATAGAACACAATGTGATGTACATTTGATGAAAGTTTGGTTCAGAAATATGCATTTTTAAGAAAGTTATCGGGCCAGGTGCAACAATGTGTAGATTTTCGACTTAGTCTTTTTTCGTGATTTTGGTCAAAGTCGGCTATTTGTACCTGTTTAAGCTCGAATCTGGAGCCCAAACCAAAAATCAAACAGGAAATTGGTATTGCTCAATCGATAGAACACAATGTGATGTACATTTGATGAAAGTTTGGTTCAGAAATATGCATTTTTAAGAAAGTTATCGCGCAAGGTCCAACAATGTGTAGATTTTCGACTTAGTCTTTTTACGCGATTTTGGTCAAAATCGACTATTTGTACCTGTTTAAGCTCGAATCTGGAGCCCAAACCAAAAATCAGACAGGAAATTGGTATTGCTCAATCGATAGAACACAATGTGATGTACATTTGATGAAAGTTTGGTTCAGAAATATGCATTTTTAAGAAAGTTATCGCGCCAGGTGCAACAATGTGTAGATTTTCGACTTAGTCTTTTTACGCGATTTTGGTCAAAATCGGCTATTTGTACCTATTTAAGCTCGAATCTGGAGCCCAAACCAAGAATCGGATAGGAAATTGGTATTGCTCAATCGATAGAACACAATGTGATGTACATTTGATGAAAGTTTGGTTCAGAAATATGCATTTTTAAGAAAGTTATCGGGCCAGGTGCAACAATGTGTAGATTTTCGACTTAGTCTTTTTTCGTGATTTTGGTCAAAATCGGCTATTTGTACCTGTTTAAGCTCGAATCTGGAGCCCAAACCAAAAATCAAACAGGAAATTGGTATTGCTCAATCGATAGAACACAATGTGATGTACATTTGATGAAAGTTTGGTTCAGAAATATGCATTTTTAAGAAAGTTATCGCGCAAGGTCCAACAATGTGTAGATTTTCGACTTAGTCTTTTTACGCGATTTTGGTCAAAATCGACTATTTGTACCTGTTTAAGCTCGAATCTGGAGCCCAAACCAAAAATCAGACAGGAAATTGGCATTGCTCAATCGATAGAACACAATGTGATGTACATTTGATGAAAGTTTGGTTCAGAAATATGCATTTTTAAGAAAGTTATCGCGCCAGGTGCAACAATGTGTAGATTTTTGACTTAGTCTTTTTACGCGATTTTGGTCAAAATCGGCTATTTGTACCTGTTTAAGCTCGAATCTGGAGCCCAAACCAAGAATCGGATAGGAAATTGGTATTGCTCAATCGATAGAACACAATGTGATGTACATTTGATGAAAGTTTGGTTCAGAAATATGCATTTTTAAGAAAGTTATCGGGCCAGTTGCAACAATGTGTAGATTTTCGACTTAGTCTTTTTTCGTGATTTTGGTCAAAATCGGCTATTTGTACCTGTTTAAGCTCGAATCTGGAGCCCAAACCAAAAATCAAACAGGAAATTGGTATTGCTCAATCGATAGAACACAATGTGATGTACATTTGATGAAAGTTTGGTTCAGAAATATGCATTTTTAAGAAAGTTATCGCGCAAGGTCCAACAATGTGTAGATTTTCGACTTAGTCTTTTTACGCGATTTTGGTCAAAATCGACTATTTGTACCTGTTTAAGCTCGAATCTGGAGCCCAAACCAAAAATCAGACAGGAAATTGGCATTGCTCAATCGATAGAACACAATGTGATGTACATTTGATGAAAGTTTGGTTCAGAAATATGCATTTTTAAGAAAGTTATCGCGCCAGGTGCAACAATGTGTAGATTTTTGACTTAGTCTTTTTACGCGATTTTGGTCAAAATCGGCTATTTGTACCTGTTTAAGCTCGAATCTGGAGCCCAAACCAAGAATCGGATAGGAATTTGGTATTGCTCAATCGATAGAACACAATGTGATGTACATTTGATGAAAGTTTGGTTCAGAAATATGCATTTTTAAGAAAGTTATCGCGCAAGGTCCAACAATGTGTAGATTTTCGACTTAGTCTTTTTACGCGATTTTGGTCAAAATCGACTATTTGTACCTGTTTAAGCTCGAATCTGGAGCCCAAACCAAAAATCAGACAGGAAATTGGTATTGCTCAATCGATAGAACACAATGTGATGTACATTTGATGAAAGTTTGGTTCAGAAATATGCATTTTTAAGAAAGTTATCGCGCCAGGTGCAACAATGTGTAGATTTTCGACTTAGTCTTTTTACGCGATTTTGGTCAAAATCGGCTATTTGTACCTGTTTAAGCTCGAATCTGGAGCCCAAACCAAAAATCAGACAGGAAATTGGTATTGCTCAATCGATAGAACACAATGTGATGTACATTTGATGAAAGTTTGGTTCAGAAATATGCATTTTTAAGAAAGTTATCGCGCCAGGTGCAACAATGTGTAGATTTTCGACTTAGTCTTTTTACGAGATTTTGGTCAAAATCGGCTATTTGTACCTGTTTAAGCTCGAATCTGGAGCCCAAACCAAAAATCAGACAGGAAATTGGTATTGCTCAATCGATAGAACACAATGTGATGTACATTTGATGAAAGTTTGGTTCAGAAATATGCATTTTTAAGAAAGTTATCGCGCCAGGTGCAACAATGTGTAGATTTTCGACTTAGTCTTTTTTCGTGATTTTGGTCAAAATCGGCTATTTGTACCTGTTTAAGCTCGAATCTGGAGCCCAAACCAAAAATCAAACAGGAAATTGGTATTGCTCAATCGATAGAACACAATGTGATGTACATTTGATGAAAGTTTGGTTCAGAAATATGCATTTTTTAGAAAGTTATCGCGCAAGGTCCAACAATGTGTAGATTTTCGACTTAGTCTTTTTACGCGATTTTGGTCAAAATCGACTATTTGTACCTGTTTAAGCTCGAATCTGGAGCCCAAACCAAAAATCAGACAGGAAATTGGCATTGCTCAATCGATAGAACACAATGTGATGTACATTTGATGAAAGTTTGGTTCAGAAATATGCATTTTTAAGAAAGTTATCGCGCAAGGTCCAACAATGTGTAGATTTTCGACTTAGTCTTTTTACGCAATTTTGGTCAAAATCGACTATTTGTACCTGTTTAAGCTCGAATCTGGAGCCCAAACCAAAAATCAGACAGGAAATTGGTATTGCTCAATCGATAGAACACAATGTGATGTACATTTGATGAAAGTTTGGTTCAGAAATATGCATTTTTAAGAAAGTTATCGCGCCAGGTGCAACAATGTGTAGATTTTCGACTTAGTCTTTTTACGCGATTTTGGTCAAAATCGGCTATTTGTACCTGTTTAAGCTCGAATCTGGAGCCCAAACCAAAAATCGGACAGGAAATTGGTATTGCTCAATCGATAGAACACAATGTGATGTACATTTGATGAAAGTTTGGTTCAGAAATATGCATTTTTAAGAAAGTTATCGCGCCAGGTGCAACAATGTGTAGATTTTCGACTTAGTCTTTTTACGCGATTTTGGTCAAAATCGGCTATTTGTACCTGGTTAAGCTCGAATCTGGAGCCCAAACCAAAAATCAGACAGGAAATTGGTATTGCTCAATCGATAGAACACAATGTGATGTACATTTGATGAAAGTTTGGTTCAGAAATATGCATTTTTAAGAAAGTTATCGCGCCAGGTGCAACAATGTGTAGATTTTCGACTTAGTCTTTTTACGCGATTTTGGTCAAAATCGGCTATTTGTACCTGTTTAAGCTCGAATCTGGAGCCCAAACCAAGAATCGGATAGGAAATTGGTGTTGCTCAATCGATAGAACACAATGTGATGTACATTTGATGAAAGTTTGGTTCAGAAATATGCATTTTTAAGAAAGTTATCGGGCCAGGTGCAACAATGTGTAGATTTTCGACTTAGTCTTTTTTCGTGATTTTATTTAAAATAGGCTATTTGTACCTGTTTAAGCTCGAATCTGGAGCCCAAACCAAAAATCAAACAGGAAATTGGTATTGCTCAATCGATAGAACACAATGTGATGTACATTTGATGAAAGTTTGGTTCAGAAATATGCATTTTTAAGAAAGTTATCGCGCAAGGTCCAACAATGTGTAGATTTTCGACTTAGTCTTTTTACGCGATTTTGGTCAAAATCGACTATTTGTACCTGTTTAAGCTCGAATCTGGAGCCCAAACCAAAAATCAGACAGGAAATTGGTATTGCTCAATCGATAGAACACAATGTGATGTACATTTGATGAAAGTTTGGTTCAGAAATATGCATTTTTAAGAAAGTTATCGCGCCAGGTGCAACAATGTGTAGATTTTCGACTTAGTCTTTTTACGCGATTTTGGTCAAAATCGGCTATTTGTACCTGTTTAAGCTCGAATCTGGAGCCCAAACCAAAAATCAGACAGGAAATTGGTATTGCTCAATCGATAGAACACAATGTGATGTACATTTGATGAAAGTTTGGTTCAGAAATATGCATTTTTAAGAAAGTTATCGCGCCAGGTCCAACAATGTGTAGATTTTCGACTTAGTCTTTTTACGCGATTTTGGTCAAAATCGGCTATTTGTACCTGTTTAAGCTCGAATCTGGAGCCCAAACCAAGAATCGGATAGGAAATTTGTATTGCTCAATCGAAAGAACACAATGTGATGTACATTTGATGAAAGTTTGGTTCAGAAATATGCATTTTTAAGAAAGTTATCGCGCCAGGTGCAACAATGTGTAGATTTTCGACTTAGTCTTTTTACGCGATTTTGGTCAAAATCGGCTATTTGTACCTGGTTAAGCTCGAATCTGGAGCCCAAACCAAAAATCAGACAGGAAAGTGGTATTGCTCAATCGATAGAACACAATGTGATGTACATTTGATGAAAGTTTGGTTCAGAAATATGCATTTTTAAGAAAGTTATCGCGCCAGGTGCAACAATGTGTAGATTTTCGACTTAGTCTTTTTACGCGATTTTGGTCAAAATCGGCTATTTGTACCTGTTTAAGCTCGAATCTGGAGCCCAAACCAAGAATCGGATAGGAAATTGGTGTTGCTCAATCGATAGAACACAATGTGATGTACATTTGATGAAAGTTTGGTTCAGAAATATGCATTTTTAAGAAAGTTATCGGGCCAGGTGCAACAATGTGTAGATTTTCGACTTAGTCTTTTTTCGTGATTTTGGTTAAAATCGGCTATTTGTACCTGTTTAAGCTCGAATCTGGAGCCCAAACCAAAAATCAAACAGGAAATTGGTATTGCTCAATCGATAGAACACAATGTGATGTACATTTGATGAAAGTTTGGTTCAGAAATATGCATTTTTAAGAAAGTTATCGCGCAAGGTCCAACAATGTGTAGATTTTCGACTTAGTCTTTTTACGCGATTTTGGTCAAAATCGACTATTTGTACCTGTTTAAGCTCGAATCTGGAGCCCAAACCAAAAATCAGACAGGAAATTGGTATTGCTCAATCGATAGAACACAATGTGATGTACATTTGATGAAAGTTTGGTTCAGAAATATGCATTTTTAAGAAAGTTATCGCGCCAGGTGCAACAATGTGTAGATTTTCGACTTAGTCTTTTTACGCGATTTTGGTCAAAATCGGCTATTTGTACCTGTTTAAGCTCGAATCTGGAGCCCAAACCAAAAATCAGACAGGAAATTGGTATTGCTCAATCGATAGAACACAATGTGATGTACATTTGATGAAAGTTTGGTTCAGAAATATGCATTTTTAAGAAAGTTATCGCGCCAGGTGCAACAATGTGTAGATTTTCGACTTAGTCTTTTTACGCGATTTTGGTCAAAATCGGCTATTTGTACCTGGTTAAGCTCGAATCTGGAGCCCAAACCAAAAATCAGACAGGAAATTGGTATTGCTCAATCGATAGAACACAATGTGATGTACATTTGATGAAAGTTTGGTTCAGAAATATGCATTTTTAAGAAAGTTATCGCGCCAGGTGCAACAATGTGTAGATTTTCGACTTAGTCTTTTTTCGTGATTTTGGTCAAAATCGGCTATTTGTACCTGTTTAAGCTCGAATCTGGAGCCCAAACCAAAAATCAAACAGGAAATTGGTATTGCTCAATCGATAGAACACAATGTGATGTACATTTGATGAAAGTTTGGTTCAGAAATATGCATTTTTAAGAAAGTTATCGCGCAAGGTCCAACAATGTGTAGATTTTCGACTTAGTCTTTTTACGCGATTTTGGTCAAAATCGACTATTTGTACCTGTTTAAGCTCGAATCTGGAGCCCAAACCAAAAATCAGACAGGAAATTGGCATTGCTCAATCGATAGAACACAATGTGATGTACATTTGATGAAAGTTTGGTTCAGAAATATGCATTTTTAAGAAAGTTATCGCGCAAGGTCCAACAATGTGTAGATTTTCGACTTAGTCTTTTTACGCAATTTTGGTCAAAATCGACTATTTGTACCTGTTTAAGCTCGAATCTGGAGCCCAAACCAAAAATCAGACAGGAAATTGGTATTGCTCAATCGATAGAACACAATGTGATGTACATTTGATGAAAGTTTGGTTCAGAAATATGCATTTTTAAGAAAGTTATCGCGCCAGGTGCAACAATGTGTAGATTTTCGACTTAGTCTTTTTACGCGATTTTGGTCAAAATCGGCTATTTGTACCTGTTTAAGCTCGAATCTGGAGCCCAAACCAAAAATCGGACAGGAAATTGGTATTGCTCAATCGATAGAACACAATGTGATGTACATTTGATGAAAGTTTGGTTCAGAAATATGCATTTTTAAGAAAGTTATCGCGCCAGGTGCAACAATGTGTAGATTTTCGACTTAGTCTTTTTACGCGATTTTGGTCAAAATCGGCTATTTGTACCTGGTTAAGCTCGAATCTGGAGCCCAAACCAAAAATCAGACAGGAAATTGGTATTGCTCAATCGATAGAACACAATGTGATGTACATTTGATGAAAGTTTGGTTCAGAAATATGCATTTTTAAGAAAGTTATCGCGCCAGGTGCAACAATGTGTAGATTTTCGACTTAGTCTTTTTACGCGATTTTGGTCAAAATCGGCTATTTGTACCTGTTTAAGCTCGAATCTGGAGCCCAAACCAAGAATCGGATAGGAAATTGGTGTTGCTCAATCGATAGAACACAATGTGATGTACATTTGATGAAAGTTTGGTTCAGAAATATGCATTTTTAAGAAAGTTATCGGGCCAGGTGCAACAATGTGTAGATTTTCGACTTAGTCTTTTTTCGTGATTTTGGTTAAAATCGGCTATTTGTACCTGTTTAAGCTCGAATCTGGAGCCCAAACCAAAAATCAAACAGGAAATTGGTATTGCTCAATCGATAGAACACAATGTGATGTACATTTGATGAAAGTTTGGTTCAGAAATATGCATTTTTAAGAAAGTTATCGCGCAAGGTCCAACAATGTGTAGATTTTCGACTTAGTCTTTTTACGCGATTTTGGTCAAAATCGACTATTTGTACCTGTTTAAGCTCGAATCTGGAGCCCAAACCAAAAATCAGACAGGAAATTGGTATTGCTCAATCGATAGAACACAATGTGATGTACATTTGATGAAAGTTTGGTTCAGAAATATGCATTTTTAAGAAAGTTATCGCGCCAGGTGCAACAATGTGTAGATTTTCGACTTAGTCTTTTTACGCGATTTTGGTCAAAATCGGCTATTTGTACCTGTTTAAGCTCGAATCTGGAGCCCAAACCAAAAATCAGACAGGAAATTGGTATTGCTCAATCGATAGAACACAATGTGATGTACATTTGATGAAAGTTTGGTTCAGAAATATGCATTTTTAAGAAAGTTATCGCGCCAGGTGCAACAATGTGTAGATTTTCGACTTAGTCTTTTTACGCGATTTTGGTCAAAATCGGCTATTTGTACCTGTTTAAGCTCGAATCTGGAGCCCAAACCAAGAATCGGATAGGAAATTTGTATTGCTCAATCGAAAGAACACAATGTGATGTACATTTGATGAAAGTTTGGTTCAGAAATATGCATTTTTAAGAAAGTTATCGCGCCAGGTGCAACAATGTGTAGATTTTCGACTTAGTCTTTTTACGCGATTTTGGTCAAAATCGGCTATTTGTACCTGGTTAAGCTCGAATCTGGAGCCCAAACCAAAAATCAGACAGGAAATTGGTATTGCTCAATCGATAGAACACAATGTGATGTACATTTGATGAAAGTTTGGTTCAGAAATATGCATTTTTAAGAAAGTTATCGCGCCAGGTGCAACAATGTGTAGATTTTCGACTTAGTCTTTTTACGCGATTTTGGTCAAAATCGGCTATTTGTACCTGTTTAAGCTCGAATCTGGAGCCCAAACCAAGAATCGGATAGGAAATTGGTGTTGCTCAATCGATAGAACACAATGTGATGTACATTTGATGAAAGTTTGGTTCAGAAATATGCATTTTTAAGAAAGTTATCGGGCCAGGTGCAACAATGTGTAGATTTTCGACTTAGTCTTTTTTCGTGATTTTGGTTAAAATCGGCTATTTGTACCTGTTTAAGCTCGAATCTGGAGCCCAAACCAAAAATCAAACAGGAAATTGGTATTGCTCAATCGATAGAACACAATGTGATGTACATTTGATGAAAGTTTGGTTCAGAAATATGCATTTTTAAGAAAGTTATCGCGCAAGGTCCAACAATGTGTAGATTTTCGACTTAGTCTTTTTACGCGATTTTGGTCAAAATCGACTATTTGTACCTGTTTAAGCTCGAATCTGGAGCCCAAACCAAAAATCAGACAGGAAATTGGTATTGCTCAATCGATAGAACACAATGTGATGTACATTTGATGAAAGTTTGGTTCAGAAATATGCATTTTTAAGAAAGTTATCGCGCCAGGTGCAACAATGTGTAGATTTTCGACTTAGTCTTTTTACGCGATTTTGGTCAAAATCGGCTATTTGTACCTGTTTAAGCTCGAATCTGGAGCCCAAACCAAAAATCAGACAGGAAATTGGTATTGCTCAATCGATAGAACACAATGTGATGTACATTTGATGAAAGTTTGGTTCAGAAATATGCATTTTTAAGAAAGTTATCGCGCCAGGTGCAACAATGTGTAGATTTTCGACTTAGTCTTTTTACGCGATTTTGGTCAAAATCGGCTATTTGTACCTGTTTAAGCTCGAATCTGGAGCCCAAACCAAGAATCGGATAGGAAATTTGTATTGCTCAATCGAAAGAACACAATGTGATGTACATTTGATGAAAGTTTGGTTCAGAAATATGCATTTTTAAGAAAGTTATCGCGCCAGGTGCAACAATGTGTAGATTTTCGACTTAGTCTTTTTACGCGATTTTGGTCAAAATCGGCTATTTGTACCTGGTTAAGCTCGAATCTGGAGCCCAAACCAAAAATCAGACAGGAAATTGGTATTGCTCAATCGATAGAACACAATGTGATGTACATTTGATGAAAGTTTGGTTCAGAAATATGCATTTTTAAGAAAGTTATCGCGCCAGGTGCAACAATGTGTAGATTTTCGACTTAGTCTTTTTACGCGATTTTGGTCAAAATCGGCTATTTGTACCTGTTTAAGCTCGAATCTGGAGCCCAAACCAAGAATCGGATAGGAAATTGGTGTTGCTCAATCGATAGAACACAATGTGATGTACATTTGATGAAAGTTTGGTTCAGAAATATGCATTTTTAAGAAAGTTATCGGGCCAGGTGCAACAATGTGTAGATTTTCGACTTAGTCTTTTTTCGTGATTTTGGTTAAAATCGGCTATTTGTACCTGTTTAAGCTCGAATCTGGAGCCCAAACCAAAAATCAAACAGGAAATTGGTATTGCTCAATCGATAGAACACAATGTGATGTACATTTGATGAAAGTTTGGTTCAGAAATATGCATTTTTAAGAAAGTTATCGCGCAAGGTCCAACAATGTGTAGATTTTCGACTTAGTCTTTTTACGCGATTTTGGTCAAAATCGACTATTTGTACCTGTTTAAGCTCGAATCTGGAGCCCAAACCAAAAATCAGACAGGAAATTGGTATTGCTCAATCGATAGAACACAATGTGATGTACATTTGATGAAAGTTTGGTTCAGAAATATGCATTTTTAAGAAAGTTATCGCGCCAGGTGCAACAATGTGTAGATTTTCGACTTAGTCTTTTTACGCGATTTTGGTCAAAATCGGCTATTTGTACCTGTTTAAGCTCGAATCTGGAGCCCAAACCAAAAATCAGACAGGAAATTGGTATTGCTCAATCGATAGAACACAATGTGATGTACATTTGATGAAAGTTTGGTTCAGAAATATGCATTTTTAAGAAAGTTATCGCGCCAGGTGCAACAATGTGTAGATTTTCGACTTAGTCTTTTTACGCGATTTTGGTCAAAATCGGCTATTTGTACCTGTTTAAGCTCGAATCTGGAGCCCAAACCAAGAATCGGATAGGAAATTTGTATTGCTCAATCGAAAGAACACAATGTGATGTACATTTGATGAAAGTTTGGTTCAGAAATATGCATTTTTAAGAAAGTTATCGCGCAAGGTCCAACAATGTGTAGATTTTCGACTTAGTCTTTTTACGCGATTTTGGTCAAAATCGACTATTTGTACCTGTTTAAGCTCGAATCTGGAGCCCAAACCAAAAATCAGACAGGAAATTGGTATTGCTCAATCGATAGAACACAATGTGATGTACATTTGATGAAAGTTTGGTTCAGAAATATGCATTTTTAAGAAAGTTATCGCGCCAGGTGCACCAATGTGTAGATTTTCGACTTAGTCTTTTTACGCGATTTTGGTCAAAATCGGCTATTTGTACCTGTTTAAGCTCGAATCTGGAGCCCAAACCAAAAATCAGACAGGAAATTGGTATTGCTCAATCGATAGAACACAATGTGATGTACATTTGATGAAAGTTTGGTTCAGAAATATGCATTTTTAAGAAAGTTATCGCGCCAGGTGCAACAATGTGTAGATTTTTGACTTAGTCTTTTTACGCGATTTTGGTCAAAATCGGCTATTTGTACCTGTTTAAGCTCGAATCTGGAGCCCAAACCAAGAATCGGATAGGAAATTGGTATTGCTCAATCGATAGAACACAATGTGATGTACATTTGATGAAAGTTTGGTTCAGAAATATGCATTTTTAAGAAAGTTATCGGGCCAGGTGCAACAATGTGTAGATTTTCGACTTAGTCTTTTTTCGTGATTTTGGTCAAAATCGGCTATTTGTACCTGTTTAAGCTCGAATCTGGAGCCCAAACCAAAAATCAAACAGGAAATTGGTATTGCTCAATCGATAGAACACAATGTGATGTACATTTGATGAAAGTTTGGTTCAGAAATATGCATTTTTAAGAAAGTTATCGCGCAAGGTCCAACAATGTGTAGATTTTCGACTTAGTCTTTTTACGCGATTTTGGTCAAAATCGACTATTTGTACCTGTTTAAGCTCGAATCTGGAGCCCAAACCAAAAATCAGACAGGAAATTGGTATTGCTCAATCGATAGAACACAATGTGATGTACATTTGATGAAAGTTTGGTTCAGAAATATGCATTTTTAAGAAAGTTATCGCGCCAGGTGCACCAATGTGTAGATTTTCGACTTAGTCTTTTTACGCGATTTTGGTCAAAATCGGCTATTTGTACCTGTTTAAGCTCGAATCTGGAGCCCAAACCAAAAATCAGACAGGAAATTGGTATTGCTCAATCGATAGAACACAATGTGATGTACATTTGATGAAAGTTTGGTTCAGAAATATGCATTTTTAAGAAAGTTATCGCGCCAGGTGCAACAATGTGTAGATTTTCGACTTAGTCTTTTTACGCGATTTTGGTCAAAATCGGCTATTTGTACCTGTTTAAGCTCGAATCTGGAGCCCAAACCAAAAATCAGACAGGAAATTGGTATTGCTCAATCGATAGAACACAATGTGATGTACATTTGATGAAAGTTTGGTTCAGAAATATGCATTTTTAAGAAAGTTATCGCGCCAGGTGCAACAATGTGTAGATTTTCGACTTAGTCTTTTTACGCGATTTTGGACAAAATCGGCTATTTGTACCTGTTTAAGCTCGAATCTGGAGCCCAAACCAAAAATCAGACAGGAAATTGGTATTGCTCAATCGATAGAACACAATGTGATGTACATTTGATGAAAGTTTGGTTCAGAAATATGCATTTTTAAGAAAGTTATCGCGCCAGGTGCAACAATGTGTAGATTTTTGACGTAGTCTTTTTACGCGATTTTGGTCAAAATCGGCTATTTGTACCTGTTTAAGCTCGAATTTGGAGCCCAAACCAAGAATCGGACAGGAAATTGGTATTGCTCAATCGATAGAACACAATGTGATGTACATTTGATGAAAGTTTGGTTCAGAAATATGCATTTTTAAGAAAGTTATCGCGCCAGGTGCAAGAATGTGTAAATTTTCGACTTAGTCTTTTTACGCGATTTTGGTCAAAATCGGCTATTTGTACCTGGTTAAGCTCGAATCTGGAGCCCAAACCAAGAATCGGACAGGAAATTGGTATTGCTCAATCGATAGAACACAATGTGATGTACATTTGATGAAAGTTTGGTTCAGAAATATGCATTTTTAAGAAAGTTATCGCGCCAGGTGCAACAATGTGTAGATTTTTTACTTAGTCTTTTTACGCGATTTTGGTCAAAATCGGCTATTTGTACCTGTTTAAGCTCGAATCTGGAGCCCAAACCAAAAATCAGACAGGAAATTGGTATTGCTCAATCGATAGAACACAATGTGATGTACATTTGATGAAAGTTTGGTTCAGAAATATGCATTTTTAAGAAAGTTATCGCGCCAGGTGCAACAATGTGTAGATTTTCGACTTAGTCTTTTTACGCGATTTTGGACAAAATCGGCTATTTGTACCTGTTTAAGCTCGAATCTGGAGCCCAAACCAAAAATCAGACAGGAAATTGGTATTGCTCAATCGATAGAACACAATGTGATGTACATTTGATGAAAGTTTGGTTCAGAAATATGCATTTTTAAGAAAGTTATCGCGCCAGGTGCAACAATGTGTAGATTTTTGACGTAGTCTTTTTACGCGATTTTGGTCAAAATCGGCTATTTGTACCTGTTTAAGCTCGAATTTGGAGCCCAAACCAAGAATCGGACAGGAAATTGGTATTGCTCAATCGATAGAACACAATGTGATGTACATTTGATGAAAGTTTGGTTCAGAAATATGCATTTTTAAGAAAGTTATCGCGCCAGGTGCAAGAATGTGTAAATTTTCGACTTAGTCTTTTTACGCGATTTTGGTCAAAATCGGCTATTTGTACCTGGTTAAGCTCGAATCTGGAGCCCAAACCAAGAATTGGACAGGAAATTGGCATTGCTCAATCGATAGAACACAATGTGATGTACATTTGATGAAAGTTTGGTTCAGAAATATGCATTTTTAAGAAAGTTATCGCGCCAGGTGCACCAATGTGTAGATTTTCGACTTAGTCTTTTTACGCGATTTTGGTCAAAATCGGCTATTTGTACCTGTTTAAGCTCGAATCCGGAGCCCAAACCAAGAATCGGACAGGAAATTGGTATTGCTCAATCGATAGAACACAATGTGATGTACATTTGATGAAAGTTTGGTTCAGAAATATGCATATTTAAGAAAGTTATCGCGCCAGGTGCAACAATGTGTAGATTTTCGACTTAGTCTTTTTACGCGATTTTGGTCAAAATCGGCTATTTGTACCTGTTTAAGCTCGAATCTGGAGCCCAAACCAAGAATCGGACAGGAAATTGGTATTGCTCAATCGATAGAACACAATGTGATGTACATTTGAGGAAAGTTTGGTTCAGAAATATGCATTTTTAAGAAAGTTATCGCGCCAGGTGCAACAATGTGTAGATTTTTGACTTAGTCTTTTTACGCGATTTTGGTCAAAATCGGCTATTTGTACCTGTTTAAGCTCGAATTTGGAGCCCAAACCAAGAATCGGACAGGAAATTGGTATTGCTCAATCGATAGAACACAATGTGATGTACATTTGATGAAAGTTTGGTTCAGAAATATGCATTTTTAAGAAAGTTATCGCGCCAGGTGCAAGAATGTGTAAATTTTCGACTTAGTCTTTTTACGCGATTTTGGTCAAAATCGGCTATTTGTACCTGGTTAAGCTCGAATCTGGAGCCCAAACCAAGAATCGGACAGGAAATTGGTATTGCTCAATCGATAGAACACAATGTGATGTACATTTGATGAAAGTTTGGTTCAGAAATATGCATTTTTAAGAAAGTTATCGCGCCAGGTGCAACAATGTGTAGATTTTTTACTTAGTCTTTTTACGCGATTTTGGTCAAAATCGGCTATTTGTACCTGTTTAAGCTCGAATCTGGAGCCCAAACCAAAAATCAGACAGGAAATTGGTATTGCTCAATCGATAGAACACAATGTGATGTACATTTGATGAAAGTTTGGTTCAGAAATATGCATTTTTAAGAAAGTTATCGCGCCAGGTGCAACAATGTGTAGATTTTCGACTTAGTCTTTTTACGCGATTTTGGACAAAATCGGCTATTTGTACCTGTTTAAGCTCGAATCTGGAGCCCAAACCAAAAATCAGACAGGAAATTGGTATTGCTCAATCGATAGAACACAATGTGATGTACATTTGATGAAAGTTTGGTTCAGAAATATGCATTTTTAAGAAAGTTATCGCGCCAGGTGCAACAATGTGTAGATTTTTGACGTAGTCTTTTTACGCGATTTTGGTCAAAATCGGCTATTTGTACCTGTTTAAGCTCGAATTTGGAGCCCAAACCAAGAATCGGACAGGAAATTGGTATTGCTCAATCGATAGAACACAATGTGATGTACATTTGATGAAAGTTTGGTTCAGAAATATGCATTTTTAAGAAAGTTATCGCGCCAGGTGCAACAATGTGTAGATTTTTTACTTAGTCTTTTTACGCGATTTTGGTCAAAATCGGCTATCTGTACCTGTTTAAGCTCGAATCTGGAGCCCAAACCAAAAATCAGACAGGAAATTGGTATTGCTCAATCGATAGAACACAATGTGATGTACATTTGATGAAAGTTTGGTTCAGAAATATGCATTTTTAAGAAAGTTATCGCGCCAGGTGCACCAATGTGTAGATTTTCGACTTAGTCTTTTTACGCGATTTTGGTCAAAATCGGCTATTTGTACCTGTTTAAGCTCGAATCTGGAGCCCAAACCAAGAATCGGACAGGAAATTGGTTGTGCTCAGTCGATAGAACACAATGTGATGTACATTTGATGAAAGTTTGGTTCAGAAATATGCATTTTTAAGAAAGTTATCGCGCCAGGTGCAACAATGTGTAGATTTTCGACCTAGTCTTTTTTCGTGATTTTGGTCAAAATCGGCTATTTGTACCTGTTTAAGCTCGAATCTGGAGCCCAAACCAAAAATCAAACAGGAAATTGGTGTTGCTCAATCGATAGAACACAATGTGATGTACATTTGATGAAAGTTTGGTTCAGAAATATGCATTTTTAAGAAAGTTATCGCGCCAGGTGCACCAATGTGTAGATTTTCGACTTAGTCTTTTTACGCGATTTTGGTCAAAATCGGCTATTTGTACCTGTTTAAGCTCGAATCTGGAGCCCAAACCAAAAATCAGACAGGAAATTGGTATTGCTCAATCGATAGAACACAATGTGATGTACATTTGATGAAAGTTTGGTTCAGAAATATGCATTTTTAAGAAAGTTATCGCGCCAGGTGCAACAATGTGTAGATTTTTGACGTAGTCTTTTTACGCGATTTTGGTCAAAATCGGCTATTTGTACCTGTTTAAGCTCGAATTTGGAGCCCAAACCAAGAATCGGACAGGAAATTGGTATTGCTCAATCGATAGAACACAATGTGATGTACATTTGATGAAAGTTTGGTTCAGAAATATGCATTTTTAAGAAAGTTATCGCGCCAGGTGCAAGAATGTGTAAATTTTCGACTTAGTCTTTTTACGCGATTTTGGTCAAAATCGGCTATTTGTACCTGGTTAAGCTCGAATCTGGAGCCCAAACCAAGAATCGGACAGGAAATTGGTATTGCTCAATCGATAGAACACAATGTGATGTACATTTGATGAAAGTTTGGTTCAGAAATATGCATTTTTAAGAAAGTTATCGCGCCAGGTGCAACAATGTGTAGATTTTTTACTTAGTCTTTTTACGCGATTTTGGTCAAAATCGGCTATTTGTACCTGTTTAAGCTCGAATCTGGAGCCCAAACCAAAAATCAGACAGGAAATTGGTATTGCTCAATCGATAGAACACAATGTGATGTACATTTGATGAAAGTTTGGTTCAGAAATATGCATTTTTAAGAAAGTTATCGCGCCAGGTGCAACAATGTGTAGATTTTCGACTTAGTCTTTTTACGCGATTTTGGACAAAATCGGCTATTTGTACCTGTTTAAGCTCGAATCTGGAGCCCAAACCAAAAATCAGACAGGAAATTGGTATTGCTCAATCGATAGAACACAATGTGATGTACATTTGATGAAAGTTTGGTTCAGAAATATGCATTTTTAAGAAAGTTATCGCGCCAGGTGCAACAATGTGTAGATTTTTGACGTAGTCTTTTTACGCGATTTTGGTCAAAATCGGCTATTTGTACCTGTTTAAGCTCGAATTTGGAGCCCAAACCAAGAATCGGACAGGAAATTGGTATTGCTCAATCGATAGAACACAATGTGATGTACATTTGATGAAAGTTTGGTTCAGAAATATGCATTTTTAAGAAAGTTATCGCGCCAGGTGCAAGAATGTGTAAATTTTCGACTTAGTCTTTTTACGCGATTTTGGTCAAAATCGGCTATTTGTACCTGGTTAAGCTCGAATCTGGAGCCCAAACCAAGAATTGGACAGGAAATTGGCATTGCTCAATCGATAGAACACAATGTGATGTACATTTGATGAAAGTTTGGTTCAGAAATATGCATTTTTAAGAAAGTTATCGCGCCAGGTGCACCAATGTGTAGATTTTCGACTTAGTCTTTTTACGCGATTTTGGTCAAAATCGGCTATTTGTACCTGTTTAAGCTCGAATCCGGAGCCCAAACCAAGAATCGGACAGGAAATTGGTATTGCTCAATCGATAGAACACAATGTGATGTACATTTGATGAAAGTTTGGTTCAGAAATATGCATATTTAAGAAAGTTATCGCGCCAGGTGCAACAATGTGTAGATTTTCGACTTAGTCTTTTTACGCGATTTTGGTCAAAATCGGCTATTTGTACCTGTTTAAGCTCGAATCTGGAGCCCAAACCAAGAATCGGACAGGAAATTGGTATTGCTCAATCGATAGAACACAATGTGATGTACATTTGAGGAAAGTTTGGTTCAGAAATATGCATTTTTAAGAAAGTTATCGCGCCAGGTGCAACAATGTGTAGATTTTTGACTTAGTCTTTTTACGCGATTTTGGTCAAAATCGGCTATTTGTACCTGTTTAAGCTCGAATTTGGAGCCCAAACCAAGAATCGGACAGGAAATTGGTATTGCTCAATCGATAGAACACAATGTGATGTACATTTGATGAAAGTTTGGTTCAGAAATATGCATTTTTAAGAAAGTTATCGCGCCAGGTGCAAGAATGTGTAAATTTTCGACTTAGTCTTTTTACGCGATTTTGGTCAAAATCGGCTATTTGTACCTGGTTAAGCTCGAATCTGGAGCCCAAACCAAGAATCGGACAGGAAATTGGTATTGCTCAATCGATAGAACACAATGTGATGTACATTTGATGAAAGTTTGGTTCAGAAATATGCATTTTTAAGAAAGTTATCGCGCCAGGTGCAACAATGTGTAGATTTTTTACTTAGTCTTTTTACGCGATTTTGGTCAAAATCGGCTATTTGTACCTGTTTAAGCTCGAATCTGGAGCCCAAACCAAAAATCAGACAGGAAATTGGTATTGCTCAATCGATAGAACACAATGTGATGTACATTTGATGAAAGTTTGGTTCAGAAATATGCATTTTTAAGAAAGTTATCGCGCCAGGTGCAACAATGTGTAGATTTTCGACTTAGTCTTTTTACGCGATTTTGGACAAAATCGGCTATTTGTACCTGTTTAAGCTCGAATCTGGAGCCCAAACCAAAAATCAGACAGGAAATTGGTATTGCTCAATCGATAGAACACAATGTGATGTACATTTGATGAAAGTTTGGTTCAGAAATATGCATTTTTAAGAAAGTTATCGCGCCAGGTGCAACAATGTGTAGATTTTTGACGTAGTCTTTTTACGCGATTTTGGTCAAAATCGGCTATTTGTACCTGTTTAAGCTCGAATTTGGAGCCCAAACCAAGAATCGGACAGGAAATTGGTATTGCTCAATCGATAGAACACAATGTGATGTACATTTGATGAAAGTTTGGTTCAGAAATATGCATTTTTAAGAAAGTTATCGCGCAAGGTGCAAGAATGTGTAAATTTTCGACTTAGTCTTTTTTCGCGATTTTGGTCAAAATCGGCTATTTGTACCTGGTTAAGCTCGAATCTGGAGCCCAAACCAAGAATCGGACAGGAAATTGGTATTGCTCAATCGATAGAACACAATGTGATGTACATTTGATGAAAGTTTGGTTCAGAAATATGCATTTTTAAGAAAGTTATCGCGCCAGGTGCAACAATGTGTAGATTTTTTACTTAGTCTTTTTACGCGATTTTGGTCAAAATCGGCTATCTGTACCTGTTTAAGCTCGAATCTGGAGCCCAAACCAAAAATCAGACAGGAAATTGGTATTGCTCAATCGATAGAACACAATGTGATGTACATTTGATGAAAGTTTGGTTCAGAAATATGCATTTTTAAGAAAGTTATCGCGCCAGGTGCACCAATGTGTAGATTTTCGACTTAGTCTTTTTACGCGATTTTGGTCAAAATCGGCTATTTGTACCTGTTTAAGCTCGAATCTGGAGCCCAAACCAAGAATCGGACAGGAAATTGGTTGTGCTCAGTCGATAGAACACAATGTGATGTACATTTGATGAAAGTTTGGTTCAGAAATATGCATTTTTAAGAAAGTTATCGCGCCAGGTGCAACAATGTGTAGATTTTCGACCTAGTCTTTTTTCGTGATTTTGGTCAAAATCGGCTATTTGTACCTGTTTAAGCTCGAATCTGGAGCCCAAACCAAAAATCAAACAGGAAATTGGTGTTGCTCAATCGATAGAACACAATGTGATGTACATTTGATGAAAGTTTGGTTCAGAAATATGCATTTTTAAGAAAGTTATCGCGCCAGGTGCACCAATGTGTAGATTTTCGACTTAGTCTTTTTACGCGATTTTGGTCAAAATCGGCTATTTGTACCTGTTTAAGCTCGAATCTGGAGCCCAAACCAAGAATCGGACAGGAAATTGGTTGTGCTCAATCGATAGAACACAATGTGATGTACATTTGATGAAAGTTTGGTTCAGAAATATGCATTTTTAAGAAAGTTATCGCGCCAGGTGCAACAATGTGTAGATTTTCGACCTAGTCTTTTTTCGTGATTTTGGTCAAAATCGGCTATTTGTACCTGTTTAAGCTCGAATCTGGAGCCCAAACCAAGAATCGGACAAGAAATTGGTATTGCTCAATCGATAGAACACAATGTGATGTACATTTGATGAAAGTTTGGTTCAGAAATATGCATTTTTAAGAAAGTTATCGCGCCAGGTGCAACAATGTGTAGATTTTCGACTTAGTCTTTTTACGTGATTTTGGTCAAAATCGGCTATTTGTACCTGTTTAAGCTCGAATCTGGAGCCCAAACCAAGAATCAGACAGGAAATTTGTATTGCTCAATCGATAGAACACAATGTGATGTACATTTGATGAAAGTTTGGTTCAGAAATATGAATATTTAAGAAAGTTATCGCGCCAGGTGCAACAATGTGTAGATTTTCGACTTAGTCTTTTTACGCAATTTTGGTCAAAATCGACTATTTGTACCTGTTTAAGCTCGAATCTGGAGCCCAAACCAAAAATCAGACAGGAAATTGGTATTGCTCAATCGATAGAACACAATGTGATGTACATTTGATGAAAGTTTGGTTCAGAAATATGCATTTTTAAGAAAGTTATCGCGCCAGGTGCAACAATGTGTAGATTTTCGACTTAGTCTTTTTACGCGATTTTGGTCAAAATCGGCTATTTGTACCTGTTTAAGCTCGAATCTGGAGCCCAAACCAAAAATCGGACAGGAAATTGGTATTGCTCAATCGATAGAACACAATGTGATGTACATTTGATGAAAGTTTGGTTCAGAAATATGCATTTTTAAGAAAGTTATCGCGCCAGGTGCAACAATGTGTAGATTTTCGACTTAGTCTTTTTCCGCGATTTTGGTCAAAATCGGCTATTTGTACCTGTTTAAGCTCGAATTTGGAGCCAAAACCATGAATCTGACAAGAAATTCGTTTTGCTCGATCGATAGAACACAATCTGATGTACATTTGATAAAAGTTTGGTTCAGAAATATGCATTTTTAAGAAAGTTATCGCGCTAGGTGCAACAATGTATAGACTTTCGACTTAGTCTTTTTCCGCGATTTTGGTCAAAATCGGCTATTTGTACCTGTTTAAGCTCGAATCTGGAGCCAAAACCAAGAATCTGACAAGAAATTCGTTTTGCTCAATCGATAGAACACAATCTGATGAAAGTTTGGTTCAGAAATATGCATTTTTTAGAAAGTTATCGCGCTAGGTGCAACAATGTATAGATTTTCGACTTAGTCTTTTCCCGCGATTTTGGTCAAAATCGGCTATTTGTACCTGTTTAAGCTCAAATCAGAAGCCAAAACCAAGAATCTGAGAAGAAATTCGTTTTGCTCGATCGATAGAACACAATCTGATGTACATTTGATAAAAGTTTGGTTCAGAAATATGCATTTTTTAGAAAGTTATCGCGCTAGGTGCAACAATGTATAGATTTTCGACTTAGTCTTTTCCCGCGATTTTGGTCAAAATCGGCTATTTGTACCTGTTTAAGCTCGAATCTGGAGCCAAAACCAAGAATCTGACAAGAAATTCGTTTTGCTCAATCGATAGAACACAATCTGATGAAAGTTTGGTTCAGAAATATTCATTTTTTAGAAAGTTATCGCTCTAGGTGCAACAATGTATAGATTTTCGACTTAGTCTTTTCCCGCGATTTTGGTCAAAATGGGCTATTTGTACCTGTTTAAGCTCGAATCTGGAGCCCAAACCAAGAATCTGAGAAGAAATTCGTTTTGCTCGATCGATAGAACACAATCTGATGTACATTTGATAAAAGTTTGGTTCAGAAATATGCATTTTTAAGAACGTTATCGCGCTAGGTGCAACAATGTATAGATTTTCGACTTAGTCTTTTCCCGCGATTTTGGTCAAAATCGGCTATTTGTACCTATTTAGGTTGGAATCTGGAGCCAAAACCAAGAATCTGAGAAGAAATTCGTTTTGCTCGATCGATAGAACACAATCTGATGTACATTTGATGAAAGTTTGGTTCAGAAATATGCATTTTTTAGAAAGTTATCGCTCTAGGTGCAACAATGTATAGATTTTCGACTTAGTCTTTTCCCGCGATTTTGGTCAAAATCGGCTATTTGTACCTATTTAAGTTGGAATCTGGAGCCAAAACCAAGATTCTGAGAAGAAATTCGTTTTGCTCAATCGATAGAACACAATCTGATGTACATTTGATGAAAGTTTGGTTCAGAAATATGCATTTTTAAGAAAGTTATCGCTCTAGGTGCAACAATGTATAGATTTTCGACTTAGTCTTTTCCCGCGATTTTGGTCAAAATCGGCTATTTGTACCTGTTTAAGCTGGAATCTGGAGCCAAAACCAAGAATCTGACAAGAAATTCGTTTTGCTCAATCGATAGAACACAATCTGATGTACATTTGATAAAAGTTTGGTTCAGAAATATTCATTTTTAAGAAAGTTATCGCGCTAGGTGCAACAATGTATAGATTTTCGACTTAGTCTTTTTCCTCGATTTTGGTCAAATTCGGCTATTTGTACCTGTTTAAGTTGGAATCTGGAGCCAAAACCAAGAATCTGACAAGAAATTCGTTTTGCTCAATCGATAGAAAACAATCTGATGTACAATTAATGAAAGTTTGGTTCAGAAATATGCATTTTTAAGAAAGTTATCGCGCTAGGTGCAACAATGTATAGATTTTCGACTTAGTCTTTTCCCGCGATTTTGGTCAAAATCGGCTATTTGTACCTGTTTAAGCTCGAATCAGAAGCCAAAACCAAGAATCTGAGAAGAAATTCGTTTTGCTCGATCGATAGAACACAATCTGATGTACATTTGATAAAAGTTTGGTTCAGAAATATGCATTTTTTAGAAAGTTATCGCTCTAGGTGCAACAATGTATAGATTTTCGACTTAGTCTTTTCCCGCGATTTTGGTCAAAATCGGCTATTTGTACCTGGTTAAGCTCGAATCTGGAGCCCAAACCAAGAATCGGACAAGAAATTCGTTTTGCTCGATCGATAGAACACAATCTGATGTACATTTGATAAAAGTTTGGTTCAGAAATATGCATTTTTTAGAAAGTTATCGCTCTAGGTGCAACAATGTATAGATTTTCGACTTAGTCTTTTTACGCGATTTTGGTCAAAATCGGCTATTTGTACCTGTTTAAGCTGGAATCTGGAGCCAAAACCAAGAATCTGACAAGAAATTCGTTTTGCTCAATCGATAGAACACAATCTGATGTACATTTGATAAAAGTTTGGTTCAGAAATATGCATTTTTAAGAAAGTTATCGCGCTAGGTGCAACAATGTATAGATTTTCGACTTAGTCTTTTTCCTCGATTTTGGTCAAATTCGGCTATTTGTACCTGTTTAAGTTGGAATCTGGAGCCAAAACCAAGAATCTGACAAGAAATTCGTTTTGCTCAATCGATAGAACACAATCTGATGAAAGTTTGGTTCAGAAATATGCATTTTTTAGAAAGTTATCGCTCTAGGTGCAACAATGTATAGATTTTCGACTTAGTCTTTTCCCGCGATTTTGGTCAAAATCGGCTATTTGTACCTGTTTAAGCTCGAATCAGAAGCCAAAACCAAGAATCTGAGAAGAAATTCGTTTTGCTCGATCGATAGAACACAATCTGATGTACATTTGATAAAAGTTTGGTTCAGAAATATGCATTTTTAAGAACGTTATCGCGCTAGGTGCAACAATGTATAGATTTTCGACTTAGTCTTTTCCCGCGATTTTGGTCAAAATCGGCTATTTGTACCTATTTAGGTTGGAATCTGGAGCCAAAACCAAGAATCTGAGAAGAAATTCGTTTTGCTCGATCGATAGAACACAATCTGATGTACATTTGATGAAAGTTTGGTTCAGAAATATGCATTTTTTAGAAAGTTATCGCTCTAGGTGCAACAATGTATAGATTTTCGACTTAGTCTTTTCCCGCGATTTTGGTCAAAATCGGCTATTTGTACCTATTTAAGTTGGAATCTGGAGCCAAAACCAAGATTCTGAGAAGAAATTCGTTTTGCTCAATCGATAGAACACAATCTGATGTACATTTGATGAAAGTTTGGTTCAGAAATATGCATTTTTAAGAAAGTTATCGCTCTAGGTGCAACAATGTATAGATTTTCGACTTAGTCTTTTCCCGCGATTTTGGTCAAAATCGGCTATTTGTACCTGTTTAAGCTGGAATCTGGAGCCAAAACCAAGAATCTGACAAGAAATTCGTTTTGCTCAATCGATAGAACACAATCTGATGTACATTTGATAAAAGTTTGGTTCAGAAATATGCATTTTTAAGAAAGTTATCGCGCTAGGTGCAACAATGTATAGATTTTCGACTTAGTCTTTTTCCTCGATTTTGGTCAAATTCGGCTATTTGTACCTGTTTAAGTTGGAATCTGGAGCCAAAACCAAGAATCTGACAAGAAATTCGTTTTGCTCAATCGATAGAACACAATCTGATGTACAATTAATGAAAGTTTGGTTCAGAAATATGCATTTTTAAGAAAGTTATCGCGCTAGGTGCAACAATGTATAGATTTTCGACTTAGTCTTTTCCCGCGATTTTGGTCAAAATCGGCTATTTGTACCTGTTTAAGCTCGAATCAGAAGCCAAAACCAAGAATCTGAGAAGAAATTCGTTTTGCTCGATCGATAGAACACAATCTGATGTACATTTGATAAAAGTTTGGTTCAGAAATATGCATTTTTTAGAAAGTTATCGCTCTAGGTGCAACAATGTATAGATTTTCGACTTAGTCTTTTCCCGCGATTTTGGTCAAAATCGGCTATTTGTACCTGGTTAAGCTCGAATCTGGAGCCCAAACCAAGAATCGGACAAGAAATTCGTTTTGCTCGATCGATAGAACACAATCTGATGTACATTTGATAAAAGTTTGGTTCAGAAATATGCATTTTTTAGAAAGTTATCGCTCTAGGTGCAACAATGTATAGATTTTCGACTTAGTCTTTTTACGCGATTTTGGTCAAAATCGGCTATTTGTACCTGTTTAAGCTGGAATCTGGAGCCAAAACCAAGAATCTGACAAGAAATTCGTTTTGCTCAATCAATAGAACACAATCTGATGTACAATTAATGAAAGTTTGGTTTAGAAATATGCATTTTTAAGAAAGTTATCGCGCTAGGTGCAACAATGTATAGATTTTCGACTTAGTCTTTTCCCGCGATTTTGGTCAAAATCGGCTATTTGTACCTGTTTAAGCTCGAATTTGGAGCCAAAACCATGAATCTGACAAGAAATTCGTTTTGCTCGATCGATAGAACACAATCTGATGTACATTTGATAAAAGTTTGGTTCAGAAATATTCATTTTTAAGAAAGTTATCGCGCTAGGTGCAACAATGTATAGATTTTCGACTTAGTCTTTTTCCTCGATTTTGGTCAAATTCGGCTATTTGTACCTGTTTAAGTTGGAATCTGGAGCCAAAACCAAGAATCTGACAAGAAATTCGTTTTGCTCAATCGATAGAACACAATCTGATGAAAGTTTGGTTCAGAAATATGCATTTTTTAGAAAGTTATCGCTCTAGGTGCAACAATGTATAGATTTTCGACTTAGTCTTTTCCCGCGATTTTGGTCAAAATCGGCTATTTGTACCTGTTTAAGCTCGAATCAGAAGCCAAAACCAAGAATCTGAGAAGAAATTCGTTTTGCTCGATCGATAGAACACAATCTGATGTACATTTGATAAAAGTTTGGTTCAGAAATATGCATTTTTAAGAACGTTATCGCGCTAGGTGCAACAATGTATAGATTTTCGACTTAGTCTTTTCCCGCGATTTTGGTCAAAATCGGCTATTTGTACCTATTTAGGTTGGAATCTGGAGCCAAAACCAAGAATCTGAGAAGAAATTCGTTTTGCTCGATCGATAGAACACAATCTGATGTACATTTGATGAAAGTTTGGTTCAGAAATATGCATTTTTTAGAAAGTTATCGCTCTAGGTGCAACAATGTATAGATTTTCGACTTAGTCTTTTCCCGCGATTTTGGTCAAAATCGGCTATTTGTACCTATTTAAGTTGGAATCTGGAGCCAAAACCAAGATTCTGAGAAGAAATTCGTTTTGCTCAATCGATAGAACACAATCTGATGTACATTTGATGAAAGTTTGGTTCAGAAATATGCATTTTTAAGAAAGTTATCGCTCTAGGTGCAACAATGTATAGATTTTCGACTTAGTCTTTTCCCGCGATTTTGGTCAAAATCGGCTATTTGTACCTGTTTAAGCTGGAATCTGGAGCCAAAACCAAGAATCTGACAAGAAATTCGTTTTGCTCAATCGATAGAACACAATCTGATGTACATTTGATAAAAGTTTGGTTCAGAAATATTCATTTTTAAGAAAGTTATCGCGCTAGGTGCAACAATGTATAGATTTTCGACTTAGTCTTTTTCCTCGATTTTGGTCAAATTCGGCTATTTGTACCTGTTTAAGTTGGAATCTGGAGCCAAAACCAAGAATCTGACAAGAAATTCGTTTTGCTCAATCGATAGAACACAATCTGATGTACAATTAATGAAAGTTTGGTTCAGAAATATGCATTTTTAAGAAAGTTATCGCGCTAGGTGCAACAATGTATAGATTTTCGACTTAGTCTTTTCCCGCGATTTTGGTCAAAATCGGCTATTTGTACCTGTTTAAGCTCGAATCAGAAGCCAAAACCAAGAATCTGAGAAGAAATTCGTTTTGCTCGATCGATAGAACACAATCTGATGTACATTTGATAAAAGTTTGGTTCAGAAATATGCATTTTTTAGAAAGTTATCGCTCTAGGTGCAACAATGTATAGATTTTCGACTTAGTCTTTTCCCGCGATTTTGGTCAAAATCGGCTATTTGTACCTGGTTAAGCTCGAATCTGGAGCCCAAACCAAGAATCGGACAAGAAATTCGTTTTGCTCGATCGATAGAACACAATCTGATGTACATTTGATAAAAGTTTGGTTCAGAAATATGCATTTTTTAGAAAGTTATCGCTCTAGGTGCAACAATGTATAGATTTTCGACTTAGTCTTTTTACGCGATTTTGGTCAAAATCGGCTATTTGTACCTGTTTAAGCTGGAATCTGGAGCCAAAACCAAGAATCTGACAAGAAATTCGTTTTGCTCAATCGATAGAACACAATCTGATGTACATTTGATAAAAGTTTGGTTCAGAAATATTCATTTTTAAGAAAGTTATCGCGCTAGGTGCAACAATGTATAGATTTTCGACTTAGTCTTTTTCCTCGATTTTGGTCAAATTCGGCTATTTGTACCTGTTTATGTTGGAATCTGGAGCCAAAACCAAGAATCTGACAAGAAATTCGTTTTGCTCGATCGATAGAACACAATCTGATGTACATTTGATAAAAGTTTGGTTCAGAAATATGCATTTTTAAGAAAGTTATCGCGCTAGGTGCAACAATGTATAGATTTTCGACTTAGTCTTTTCCCGCGATTTTGGTCAAAATCGGCTATTTGTACCTGTTTAAGCTCGAATTTGGAGCCAAAACCATGAATCTGACAAGAAATTCGTTTTGCTCGATCGATAGAACACAATCTGATGTACATTTGATAAAAGTTTGGTTCAGAAATATTCATTTTTAAGAAAGTTATCGCGCTAGGTGCAACAATGTATAGATTTTCGACTTAGTCTTTTTCCTCGATTTTGGTCAAATTCGGCTATTTGTACCTGTTTAAGTTGGAATCTGGAGCCAAAACCAAGAATCTGACAAGAAATTCGTTTTGCTCAATCGATAGAACACAATCTGATGAAAGTTTGGTTCAGAAATATGCATTTTTTAGAAAGTTATCGCTCTAGGTGCAACAATGTATAGATTTTCGACTTAGTCTTTTCCCGCGATTTTGGTCAAAATCGGCTATTTGTACCTGTTTAAGCTCGAATCAGAAGCCAAAACCAAGAATCTGAGAAGAAATTCGTTTTGCTCGATCGATAGAACACAATCTGATGTACATTTGATGAAAGTTTGGTTCAGAAATATGCATTTTTTAGAAAGTTATCGCTCTAGGTGCAACAATGTATAGATTTTCGACTTAGTCTTTTCCCGCGATTTTGGTCAAAATGGGCTATTTGTACCTGTTTAAGCTCGAATCTGGAGCCCAAACCAAGAATCGGACAAGAAATTCGTTTTGCTCGATCGATAGAACACAATCTGATGTACATTTGATAAAAGTTTGGTTCAGAAATATGCATTTTTTAGAAAGTTATCCCTCTAGGTGCAACAATGTATAGATTTTCGACTTAGTCTTTTTACGCGATTTTGGTCAAAATCGGCTATTTGTACCTGTTTAAGCTGGAATCTGGAGCCAAAACCAAGAATCTGACAAGAAATTCGTTTTGCTCAATCGATAGAACACAATCTGATGTACATTTGATAAAAGTGTGGTTCAGAAATATTCATTTTTAAGAAAGTTATCGCGCTAGGTGCAACAATGTATAGATTTTCGACTTAGTCTTTTTCCTCGATTTTGGTCAAATTCGGCTATTTGTACCTGTTTATGTTGGAATCTGGAGCCAAAACCAAGAATCTGACAAGAAATTCGTTTTGCTCGATCGATAGAACACAATCTGATGTACATTTGATAAAAGTTTGGTTCAGAAATATTCATTTTTAAGAAAGTTATCGCGCTAGGTGCAACAATGTATAGATTTTCGACTTAGTCCTTTCCCGCGATTTTGGTCAAAATCGGCTATTTGTACCTATTTAAGTTGGAATCTGGAGCCAAAACCAAGAATCTGACAAGAAATTCGTTTTGCTCAATCGATAGAACACAATCTGATGTACATTTGATGAAAGTTAGGTTCAGAAATATGCATCTTTGAGAAAGTTATCGCGCTAGGTGCAACAATGTATAGATTTTCGACTTAGTCTTTTTCCGCGATTTTGGTCAAAATCGGCTATTTGTACCTGTTTAAGCTCGAATCTGGAGCCAAAACCAAGAATCGGACAAGAAATTCGTTTTGCTCGATCGATAGAACACAATCTGATGTACATTTGATAAAAGTTTGGTTCAGAAATATGCATTTTTAAGAAAGTTATCGCTCTAGGTGCAACAATGTATAGATTTTCGACTTAGTCTTTTCCCGCGATTTTGGTCAAAATCGGCTATTTGTACCTGTTTAAGCTGGAATCTGGAGCCAAAACCAAGAATCTGACAAGAAATTCGTTTTGCTCAATCGATAGAACACAATCTGATGAAAGTTTGGTTCAGAAATATGCATTTTTTAGAAAGTTATCGCTCTAGGTGCAACAATGTATAGATTTTCGACTTAGTCTTTTCCCGCGATTTTGGTCAAAATGGGCTATTTGTACCTGTTTAAGCTCGAATCTGGAGCCCAAACCAAGAATCGGACAAGAAATTCGTTTTGCTCGATCGATAGAACACAATCTGATGTACATTTGATAAAAGTTTGGTTCAGAAATATGCATTTTTTAGAAAGTTATCGCTCTAGGTGCAACAATGTATAGATTTTCGACTTAGTCTTTTTACGCGATTTTGGTCAAAATCGGCTATTTGTACCTGTTTAAGCTGGAATCTGGAGCCAAAACCAAGAATCTGACAAGAAATTCGTTTTGCTCAATCGATAGAACACAATCTGATGTACAATTAATGAAAGTTTGGTTCAGAAATATGCATTTTTAAGAAAGTTATCGCGCTAGGTGCAACAATGTATAGATTTTCGACTTAGTCTTTTTCCGCGATTTTGGTCAAAATCGGCTATTTGTACCTGTTTAAGCTCGAATTTGGAGCCAAAACCATGAATCTGACAAGAAATTCGTTTTGCTCGATCGATAGAACACAATCTGATGTACATTTGATAAAAGTTTGGTTCAGAAATATGCATTTTTAAGAAAGTTATCGCGCTAGGTGCAACAATGTATAGACTTTCGACTTAGTCTTTTTCCGCGATTTTGGTCAAAATCGGCTATTTGTACCTGTTTAAGCTCGAATCTGGAGCCAAAACCAAGAATCTGACAAGAAATTCGTTTTGCTCAATCGATAGAACACAATCTGATGAAAGTTTGGTTCAGAAATATGCATTTTTTAGAAAGTTATCGCTCTAGGTGCAACAATGTATAGATTTTCGACTTAGTCTTTTCCCGCGATTTTGGTCAAAATCGGCTATTTGTACCTGTTTAAGCTCAAATCAGAAGCCAAAACCAAGAATCTGAGAAGAAATTCGTTTTGCTCGATCGATAGAACACAATCTGATGTACATTTGATAAAAGTTTGGTTCAGAAATATGCATTTTTTAGAAAGTTATCGCGCTAGGTGCAACAATGTATAGATTTTCGACTTAGTCTTTTCCCGCGATTTTGGTCAAAATCGGCTATTTGTACCTGTTTAAGCTCGAATCTGGAGCCAAAACCAAGAATCTGACAAGAAATTCGTTTTGCTCAATCGATAGAACACAATCTGATGAAAGTTTGGTTCAGAAATATTCATTTTTTAGAAAGTTATCGCTCTAGGTGCAACAATGTATAGATTTTCGACTTAGTCTTTTCCCGCGATTTTGGTCAAAATGGGCTATTTGTACCTGTTTAAGCTCGAATCTGGAGCCCAAACCAAGAATCTGACAAGAAATTCGTTTTGCTCGATCGATAGAACACAATCTGATGTACATTTGATAAAAGTTTGGTTCAGAAATATGCATTTTTAAGAACGTTATCGCGCTAGGTGCAACAATGTATAGATTTTCGACTTAGTCTTTTCCCGCGATTTTGGTCAAAATCGGCTATTTGTACCTATTTAGGTTGGAATCTGGAGCCAAAACCAAGAATCTGAGAAGAAATTCGTTTTGCTCGATCGATAGAACACAATCTGATGTACATTTGATGAAAGTTTAGTTCAGAAATATGCATTTTTTAGAAAGTTATCGCTCTAGGTGCAACAATGTATAGATTTTCGACTTAGTCTTTTCCCGCGATTTTGGTCAAAATCGGCTATTTGTACCTATTTAAGTTGGAATCTGGAGCCAAAACCAAGATTCTGAGAAGAAATTCGTTTTGCTCAATCGATAGAACACAATCTGATGTACATTTGATGAAAGTTTGGTTCAGAAATATGCATTTTTAAGAAAGTTATCGCTCTAGGTGCAACAATGTATAGATTTTCGACTTAGTCTTTTCCCGCGATTTTGGTCAAAATCGGCTATTTGTACCTGTTTAAGCTGGAATCTGGAGCCAAAACCAAGAATCTGACAAGAAATTCGTTTTGCTCAATCGATAGAACACAATCTGATGTACATTTGATAAAAGTTTGGTTCAGAAATATTCATTTTTTAGAAAGTTATCGCTCTAGGTGCAACAATGTATAGATTTTCGACTTAGTCTTTTCCCGCGATTTTGGTCAAAATGGGCTATTTGTACCTGTTTAAGCTCGAATCTGGAGCCCAAACCAAGAATCTGACAAGAAATTCGTTTTGCTCGATCGATAGAACACAATCTGATGTACATTTGATAAAAGTTTGGTTCAGAAATATGCATTTTTAAGAAAGTTATCGCTCTAGGTGCAACAATGTATAGATTTTCGACTTAGTCTTTTCCCGCGATTTTGGTCAAAATCGGCTATTTGTACCTGTTTAAGCTGGAATCTGGAGCCAAAACCAAGAATCTGACAAGAAATTCGTTTTGCTCAATCGATAGAACACAATCTGATGAAAGTTTGGTTCAGAAATATGCATTTTTTAGAAAGTTATCGCTCTAGGTGCAACAATGTATAGATTTTCGACTTAGTCTTTTCCCGCGATTTTGGTCAAAATGGGCTATTTGTACCTGTTTAAGCTCGAATCTGGAGCCCAAACAAGAATCGGACAAGAAATTCGTTTTGCTCGATCGATAGAACACAATCTGATGTACATTTGATAAAAGTTTGGTTCAGAAATATGCATTTTTTAGAAAGTTATCGCTCTAGGTGCAACAATGTATAGATTTTCGACTTAGTCTTTTTACGCGATTTTGGTCAAAATCGGCTATTTGTACCTGTTTAAGCTGGAATCTGGAGCCAAAACCAAGAATCTGACAAGAAATTCGTTTTGCTCAATCGATAGAACACAATCTGATGTACAATTAATGAAAGTTTGGTTCAGAAATATGCATTTTTAAGAAAGTTATCGCGCTAGGTGCAACAATGTATAGATTTTCGACTTAGTCTTTTTCCGCGATTTTGGTCAAAATCGGCTATTTGTACCTGTTTAAGCTCGATTTTGGAGCCAAAACCATGAATCTGACAAGAAATTCGTTTTGCTCGATCGAGTAGAACACAATCTGATGTACATTTGATAAAAGTTTGGTTCAGAAATATGCATTTTTAAGAAAGTTATCGCGCTAGGTGCAACAATGTATAGACTTTCGACTTAGTCTTTTTCCGCGATTTTGGTCAAAATCGGCTATTTGTACCTGTTTAAGCTCGAATCTGGAGCCAAAACCAAGAATCTGACAAGAAATTCGTTTTGCTCAATCGATAGAACACAATCTGATGAAAGTTTGGTTCAGAAATATGCATTTTTTAGAAAGTTATCGCTCTAGGTGCAACAATGTATAGATTTTCGACTTAGTCTTTTCCCGCGATTTTGGTCAAAATCGGCTATTTGTACCTGTTTAAGCTCAAATCAGAAGCCAAAACCAAGAATCTGAGAAGAAATTCGTTTTGCTCGATCGATAGAACACAATCTGATGTACATTTGATAAAAGTTTGGTTCAGAAATATGCATTTTTTAGAAAGTTATCGCGCTAGGTGCAACAATGTATAGATTTTCGACTTAGTCTTTTCCCGCGATTTTGGTCAAAATCGGCTATTTGTACCTGTTAAAGCTCGAATCTGGAGCCAAAACCAAGAATCTGACAAGAAATTCGTTTTGCTCAATCGATAGAACACAATCTGATGAAAGTTTGGTTCAGAAATATTCATTTTTTAGAAAGTTATCGCTCTAGGTGCAACAATGTATAGATTTTCGACTTAGTCTTTTCCCGCGATTTTGGTCAAAATGGGCTATTTGTACCTGTTTAAGCTCGAATCTGGAGCCCAAACCAAGAATCTGACAAGAAATTCGTTTTGCTCGATCGATAGAACACAATCTGATGTACATTTGATAAAAGTTTGGTTCAGAAATATGCATTTTTAAGAACGTTATCGCGCTAGGTGCAACAATGTATAGATTTTCGACTTAGTCTTTTCCCGCGATTTTGGTCAAAATCGGCTATTTGTACCTATTTAAGTTGGAATCTGCAGCCAAAACCAAGATTCTGAGAAGAAATTCGTTTTGCTCAATCGATAGAACACAATCTGATGTACATTTGATGAAAGTTTGGTTCAGAAATATGCATTTTTAAGAAAGTTATCGCTCTAGGTGCAACAATGTATAGATTTTCGACTTAGTCTTTTCCCGCGATTTTGGTCAAAATCGGCTATTTGTACCTGTTTAAGCTGGAATCTGGAGCCAAAACCAAGAATCTGACAAGAAATTCGTTTTGCTCAATCGATAGAACACAATCTGATGTACATTTGATAAAAGTTTGGTTCAGAAATATTCATTTTTTAGAAAGTTATCGCTCTAGGTGCAACAATGTATAGATTTTCGACTTAGTCTTTTCCCGCGATTTTGGTCAAAATCGGCTATTTGTACCTGTTTAAGCTCGAATCTGGAGCCCAAACCAAGAATCTGACAAGAAATTCGTTTTGCTCGATCGATAGAACACAATCTGATGTACATTTGATAAAAGTTTGGTTCAGAAATATGCATTTTTAAGAAAGTTATCGCGCTAGGTGCAACAATGTATAGATTTTCGACTTAGTCTTTTCCCGCGATTTTGGTCAAAATCGGCTATTTGTACCTATTTAGGTTGGAATCTGGAGCCAAAACCAAGAATCTGAGAAGAAATTCGTTTTGCTCGATCGATAGAACACAATCTGATGTACATTTGATAAAAGTTTGGTTCAGAAATATGCATTTTTTAGAAAGTTATCGCTCTAGGTGCAACAATGTATAGATTTTCGACTTAGTCTTTTCCCGCGATTTTGGTCAAGATCGGCTATTTGTACCTGTTTAAGCTGGAATCTGGAGCCAAAACCAAGAATCTGACAAGAAATTCGTTTTGCTCGATCGATAGAACACAATCTGGTGAAAGTTTGGTTCAGAAATATGCATTTTTTAGAAAGTTATCGCTCTAGGTGCAACAATGTATAGATTTTCGACTTAGTCTTTTCCCGCGATTTTGGTCAAAATCGGCTATTTGTACCTGTTTAAGCTCGAATCTGGAGCCAAAACCAAGAATCGGACAAGAAATTCGTTTTGCTCGATCGATAGAACACAATCTGATGTACATTTGATAAAAGTTTGGTTCAGAAATATGCATTTTTTAGAAAGTTATCGCTCTAGGTGCAACAATGTATAGATTTTCGACTTAGTCTTTTCCCGCGATTTTGGTCAAAATCGGCTATTTGTACCTGTTTAAGCTCGAATTTGGAGCCAAAACCATGAATCTGACAAGAAATTCGTTTTGCTCGATCGATAGAACACAATCTGATGTACATTTCATAAAAGTTTGGTTCAGAAATATTCATTTTTAAGAAAGTTATCGCGCTAGGTGCAACAATGTATAGATTTTCGACTTAGTCTTTTTCCTCGATTTTGGTCAAATTCGGCTATTTGTACCTGTTTAAGTTGGAATCTGGAGCCAAAACCAAGAATCTGACAAGAAATTCGTTTTGCTCAATCGATAGAACACAATCTGATGAAAGTTTGGTTCAGAAATATGCATTTTTTAGAAAGTTATCGCTCTAGGTGCAACAATGTATAGATTTTCGACTTAGTCTTTTCCCGCGATTTTGGTCAAAATCGGCTATTTGTACCTGTTTAAGCTCGAATCAGAAGCCAAAACCAAGAATCTGAGAAGAAATTCGTTTTGCTCGATCGATAGAACACAATGTGATGTACATTTGATGAAAGTTTGGTTCAGAAATATGCATTTTTTAGAAAGTTATCGCTCTAGGTGCAACAATGTATAGATTTTCGACTTAGTCTTTTCCCGCGATTTTGGTCAAAATGGGCTATTTGTACCTGTTTAAGCTCGAATCTGGAGCCCAAACCAAGAATCGGACAAGAAATTCGTTTTGCTCGATCGATAGAACACAATCTGATGTACATTTGATAAAAGTTTGGTTCAGAAATATGCATTTTTTAGAAAGTTATCCCTCTAGGTGCAACAATGTATAGATTTTCGACTTAGTCTTTTTACGCGATTTTGGTCAAAATCGGCTATTTGTACCTGTTTAAGCTGGAATCTGGAGCCAAAACCAAGAATCTGACAAGAAATTCGTTTTGCTCAATCGATAGAACACAATCTGATGTACATTTGATAAAAGTTTGGTTCAGAAATATTCATTTTTAAGAAAGTTATCGCTCTAGGTGCAACAATGTATAGATTTTCGACTTAGTCTTTTTCCTCGATTTTGGTCAAATTCGGCTATTTGTACCTGTTTAAGTTGGAATCTGGAGCCAAAACCAAGAATCTGACAAGAAATTCGTTTTGCTCGATCGATAGAACACAATCTGATGTACATTTGATAAAAGTTTGGTTCAGAAATATTCATTTTTAAGAAAGTTATCGCGCTAGGTGCAACAATGTATAGATTTTCGACTTAGTCTTTTCCCGCGATTTTGGTCAAAATCGGCTATTTGTACCTATTTAAGTTGGAATCTGGAGCCAAAACCAAGAATCTGACAAGAAATTCGTTTTGCTCAATCGATAGAACACAATCTGATGTACATTTGATGAAAGTTAGGTTCAGAAATATGCATTTTTGAGAAAGTTATCGCGCTAGGTGCAACAATGTATAGATTTTCGACTTAGTCTTTTTCCGCGATTTTGGTCAAAATCGGCTATTTGTACCTGTTTAAGCTCGAATCTGGAGCCAAAACCAAGAATCGGACAAGAAATTCGTTTTGCTCGATCGATAGAACACAATCTGATGTACATTTGATAAAAGTTTGGTTCAGAAATATGCATTTTTAAGAAAGTTATCGCTCTAGGTGCAACAATGTATAGATTTTCGACTTAGTCTTTTCCCGCGATTTTGGTCAAAATCGGCTATTTGTACCTGTTTAAGCTGGAATCTGGAGCCAAAACCAAGAATCTGACAAGAAATTCGTTTTGCTCAATCGATAGAACACAATCTGATGAAAGTTTGGTTCAGAAATATGCATTTTTTAGAAAGTTATCGCTCTAGGTGCAACAATGTATAGATTTTCGACTTAGTCTTTTCCCGCGATTTTGGTCAAAATGGGCTATTTGTACCTGTTTAAGCTCGAATCTGGAGCCCAAACCAAGAATCGGACAAGAAATTCGTTTTGCTCGATCGATAGAACACAATCTGATGTACATTTGATAAAAGTTTGGTTCAGAAATATGCATTTTTTAGAAAGTTATCGCTCTAGGTGCAACAATGTATAGATTTTCGACTTAGTCTTTTTACGCGATTTTGGTCAAAATCGGCTATTTGTACCTGTTTAAGCTGGAATCTGGAGCCAAAACCAAGAATCTGACAAGAAATTCGTTTTGCTCAATCGATAGAACACAATCTGATGTACAATTAATGAAAGTTTGGTTCAGAAATATGCATTTTTAAGAAAGTTATCGCGCTAGGTGCAACAATGTATAGATTTTCGACTTAGTCTTTTTCCGCGATTTTGGTCAAAATCAGCTATTTGTACCTGTTTAAGCTCGAATTTGGAGCCAAAACCATGAATCTGACAAGAAATTCGTTTTGCTCGATCGATAGAACACAATCTGATGTACATTTGATAAAAGTTTGGTTCAGAAATATGCATTTTTAAGAAAGTTATCGCGCTAGGTGCAACAATGTATAGATTTTCGACTTAGTCTTTTCCCGCGATTTTGGTCAAAATGGGCTATTTGTACCTGTTTAAGCTCGAATCTGGAGCCAAAACCAAGAATCTGACAAGAAATTCGTTTTGCTCAATCGATAGAACACAATCTGATGAAAGTTTGGTTCAGAAATATTCATTTTTTAGAAAGTTATCGCTCTAGGTGCAACAATGTATAGATTTTCGACTTAGTCTTTTCCCGCGATTTTGGTCAAAATGGGCTATTTGTACCTGTTTAAGCTCGAATCTGGAGCCCAAACCAAGAATCTGACAAGAAATTCGTTTTGCTCGATCGATAGAACACAATCTGATGTACATTTGATAAAAGTTTGGTTCAGAAATATGCATTTTTAAGAACGTTATCGCGCTAGGTGCAACAATGTATAGATTTTCGACTTAGTCTTTTCCCGCGATTTTGGTCAAAATCGGCTATTTGTACCTATTTAAGTTGGAATCTGGAGCCAAAACCAAGAATCTGACAAGAAATTCGTTTTGCTCGATCGATAGAACACAATCTGATGTACATTTGATAAAAGTTTGGTTCAGAAATATGCATTTTTTAGAAAGTTATCGCTCTAGGTGCAACAATGTATAGATTTTCGACTTAGTCTTTTCCCGCGATTTTGGTCTAGATCGGCTATTTGTACCTGTTTAAGCTGGAATCTGGAGCCAAAACCAAGAATCTGACAAGAAATTCGTTTTGCTCGATCGATAGAACACAATCTGGTGAAAGTTTGGTTCAGAAATATGCATTTTTTAGAAAGTTATCGCTCTAGGTGCAACAATGTATAGATTTTCGACTTAGTCTTTTCCCGCGATTTTGGTCAAAATCGGCTATTTGTACCTGTTTAAGCTCGAATCTGGAGCCAAAACCAAGAATCGGACAAGAAATTCGTTTTGCTCGATCGATAGAACACAATCTGATGTACATTTGATAAAAGTTTGGTTCAGAAATATGCATTTTTTAGAAAGTTATCGTGCTAGGTGCAACAATGTATAGATTTTCGACTTAGTTTTTTTCCGCGATTTTGGTCAAAATCGGCTATTTGTACCTGTTTAAGCTCGAATCTGGAGCCAAAACCAAGAATCTGAGAAGAAATTCGTTTTGCTCGATCGATAGAACACAATCTGATGTACATTTGATAAAAGTTTGGTTCAGAAATATGCATTTTTAAGAAAGTTATCGCGCTAGGTGCAACAATGTATAGATTTTCGATTTAGTCTTTTCCCGCGATTTTGGTCGAAATCGGCTATTTGTACCTGTTTAAGCTCGAATCTGGAGCCAAAACCAAGAATCTGACAAGAAATTCGTTTTGCTCGATCGATAGAACACAATCTGATGAAAGTTTGGTTCAGAAATATGCATTTTTAAGAAAGTTATCGCGCTAGGTGCAACAATGTATAGATTTTCGACTTAGTCTTTTCCCGCGATTTTGGTCAAAATCGGCTATTTGTACCTATTTAAGTTGGAATCTGGAGCCAAAACCAAGAATCTGAGAAGAAATTCGTTTTGCTCAACTGATAGAACACAATCTGATGTACATTTGATGAAAGTTTGGTTCAGAAATATGCATTTTTTAGAAAGTTATCGCTCTAGGTGCAACAATGTATAGATTTTCGACTTAGTCTTTTCCCGCGATTTTGGTCAAAATCGGCTATTTGTACCTGTTTAAGTTGGAATCTGGAGCCAAAACCAAGAATCTGACAAGAAATTCGTTTTGCTCGATCGATAGAACACAATCTGATGTACATTTGATAAAAGTTTGGTTCAGAAATATTCATTTTTAAGAAAGTTATCGCGCTAGGTGCAACAATGTATAGATTTTCGACTTAGTCTTTTCCCGCGATTTTGGTCAAAATCGGCTATTTGTACCTATTTAAGTTGGAATCTGGAGCCAAAACCAAGAATCTGACAAGAAATTCGTTTTGCTCAATCGATAGAACACAATCTGATGTACATTTGATGAAAGTTTGGTTCAGAAATATGCATTTTTTAGAAAGTTATCGCGCTAGGTGCAACAATGTATAGATTTTCGACTTAGTCTTTTTACGCGATTTTGGTCAAAATCGGCTATTTGTACCTGTTTAAGCTCGAATCTGGAGCCAAAACCAAGAATCGGACAAGAAATTCGTTTTGCTCGATCGATAGAACACAATCTGATGTACATTTGATAAAAGTTTGGTTCAGAAATATGCATTTTTAAGAAAGTTATCGCTCTAGGTGCAACAATGCATAGATTTTCGACTTAGTCTTTTCCCGCGATTTTGGTCAAAATCGGCTATTTGTACCTGTTTAAGCTGGAATCTGGAGCCAAAACCAAGAATCTGACAAGAAATTCGTTTTGCTCAATCGATAGAACACAATCTGATGAAAGTTTGGTTCAGAAATATGCATTTTTTAGAAAGTTATCGCTCTAGGTGCAACAATGTATAGATTTTCGACTTAGTCTTTTCCCGCGATTTTGGTCAAAATCGGCTATTTGTACCTGTTTAAGCTCGAATCAGAAGCCAAAACCAAGAATCTGAGAAGAAATTCATTTTGCTCGATCGTTAGAACACAATCTGATGTACATTTGATAAAAGTTTGGTTCAGAAATATGCATTTTTTAGAAAGTTATCGCTCTAGGTGCAACAATGTATAGATTTTCGACTTAGTCTTTTCCCGCGATTTTGGTCAAAATCGGCTATTTGTACCTGTTTAAGCTCGAATCTGGAGCCAAAACCAAGAATCGGACAAGAAATTTGTTTTGCTCGATCGATAGAACACAATCTGATGAAAGTTTGGTTCAGAAATATGCATTTTTTAGAAAGTTATCGCTCTAGGTGCAACAATGTATAGATTTTCGACTTAGTCTTTTCCCGCGATTTTGGTCAAAATCGGCTATTTGTACCTATTTAAGTTGGAATCTGGAGCCAAAACCAAGAATCTGAGAAGAAATTCGTTTTGCTCAATTGATAGAACACAATCTGATGTACATTTGATAAAAGTTTGGTTCAGAAATATGCATTTTTTAGAAAGTTATCGCTCTAGGTGCAACAATGTATAGATTTTCGACTTAGTCTTTTTCCGCGATTTTGGTCAAAATCGGCTATTTGTACCTGTTTAAGTTGGAATCTGGAGCCAAAACCAAGAATCTGACAAGAAATTCGTTTTGCTCGATCGATAGAACACAATCTGATGTACATTTGATAAAAGTTTGGTTCAGAAATATTCATTTTTAAGAAAGTTATCGCGCTAGGTGCAACAATGTATAGATTTTCGACTTAGTCTTTTCCCGCGATTTTGGTCAAAATCGGCTATTTGTACCTATTTAAGTTGGAATCTGGAGCCCAAACCAAGAATCGGACAAGAAATTCGTTTTGCTCGATCGATAGAACACAATCTGATGTACATTTGATAAAAGTTTGGTTCAGAAATATGCATTTTTAAGAAAGTTATCGCTCTAGGTGCAACAATGTATAGATTTTCGACTTAGTCTTTTCCCGCGATTTTGGTCAAAATCGGCTATTTGTACCTGTTTAAGCTGGAATCTGGAGCCAAAACCAAGAATCTGACAAGAAATTCGTTTTGCTCAATCGATAGAACACAATCTGATGAAAGTTTGGTTCAGAAATATGCATTTTTTAGAAAGTTATCGCTCTAGGTGCAACAATGTATAGATTTTCGACTTAGTCTTTTCCCGCGATTTTGGTCAAAATCGGCTATTTGTACCTGTTTAAGCTCGAATCAGAAGCCAAAACCAAGAATCTGAGAAGAAATTCGTTTTGCTCGATCGATAGAACACAATCTGATGTACATTTGATAAAAGTTTGGTTCAGAAATATGCATTTTTTAGAAAGTTATCGCTCTAGGTGCAACAATGTATAGATTTTCGACTTAGTCTTTTCCCGCGATTTTGGTCAAAATGGGCTATTTGTACCTGTTTAAGCTCGAATCTGGAGCCCAAACCAAGAATCGGACAAGAAATTCGTTTTGCTCGATCGATAGAACACAATCTGATGTACATTTGATAAAAGTTTGGTTCAGAAATATGCATTTTTTAGAAAGTTATCGCTCTAGGTGCAACAATGTATAGATTTTCGACTTAGTCTTTTTACGCGATTTTGGTCAAAATCGGCTATTTGTACCTGTTTAAGCTGGAATCTGGAGCCAAAACCAAGAATCTGACAAGAAATTCGTTTTGCTCAATCGATAGAACACAATCTGATGTACAATTAATGAAAGTTTGGTTCAGAAATATTCATTTTTAAGAAAGTTATCGCGCTAGGTGCAACAATGTATAGATTTTCGACTTAGTCTTTTTCCTCGATTTTGGTCAAATTCGGCTATTTGTACCTATTTAAGTTGGAATCTGGAGCCAAAACCAAGAATCTAACAAGAAATTCGTTTTGCTCAATCGATAGAACACAATCTGATGTACATTTGATGAAAGTTTGGTTTAGAAATATGCATTTTTTAGAAAGTTATCGCGCTAGGTGCAACAATGTATAGATTTTCGACTTAGTCTTTTTCCGCGATTTTGGTCAAAATCGGCTATTTGTACCTGTTTAAGCTCGAATCTGGAGCCAAAACCAAGAATCTGACAAGAAATTCGTTTTGCTCAATCGATAGAACACAATCTGATGAAAGTTTGGTTCAGAAATATGCATTTTTTAGAAAGTTATCGCTCTAGGTGCAACAATGTATAGATTTTCGACTTAGTCTTTTCCCGCGATTTTGGTCAAAATCGGCTATTTGTACCTGTTTAAGCTCGAATCAGAAGCCAAAACCAAGAATCTGACAAGAAATTCGTTTTGCTCGATCGATAGAACACAATCTGATGTACATTTGATAAAAGTTTGGTTCAGAAATATGTATTTTTTAGAAAGTTATCGCGCTAGGTGCAACAATGTATAGATTTTCGACTTAGTCTTTTCCCGCGATTTTGGTCAAAATCGGCTATTTGTACCTATTTAAGTTGGAATCTGGAGCCAAAACCAAGATTCTGAGAAGAAATTCGTTTTGCTCAATCGATAGAACACAATCTGATGTACATTTGATGAAAGTTTGGTTCAGAAATATGCATTTTTAAGAAAGTTATCGCTCTAGGTGCAACAATGTATAGATTTTCGACTTAGTCTTTTCCCGCGATTTTGGTCAAAATCGGCTATTTGTACCTGTTTAAGCTCGAATCTGGAGCCCAAACCAAGAATCTGACAAGAAATTCGTTTTGCTCGATCGATAGAACACAATCTGATGTACATTTGATGAAAAGTTTGGTTCAGAAATATGCATTTTTAAGAAAGTTATCGCGCTAGGTGCAACAATGTATAGATTTTCGACTTAGTCTTTTCCCGCGATTTTGGTCAAAATCGGCTATTTGTACCTATTTAGGTTGGAATCTGGAGCCAAAACCAAGAATCTGACAAGAAATTCGTTTTGCTCGATCGATAGAACACAATCTGATGTACATTTGATAAAAGTTTGGTTCAGAAATATGCATTTTTTAGAAAGTTATCGCTCTAGGTGCAACAATGTATAGATTTTCGACTTAGTCTTTTCCCGCGATTTTGGTCAAGATCGGCTATTTGTACCTGTTTAAGCTGGAATCTGGAGCCAAAACCAAGAATCTGACAAGAAATTCGTTTTGCTCGATCGATAGAACACAATCTGATGAAAGTTTGGTTCAGAAATATGCATTTTTTAGAAAGTTATCGCTCTAGGTGCAACAATGTATAGATTTTTGACTTAGTCTTTTCCCGCGATTTTGGTCAAAATCGGCTATTTGTACCTGTTTAAGCTCGAATCTGGAGCCAAAACCAAGAATCTGACAAGAAATTCGTTTTGCTCGATCGATAGAACACAATCTGATGTACATTTGATAAAAGTTTGGTTCAGAAATATGCATTTTTTAGAAAGTTATCGCTCTAGGTGCAACAATGTATAGATTTTCGACTTAGTCTTTTCCCGCGATTTTGGTCAAAATCGGCTATTTGTACCTGTTTAAGCTGGAATCTGGAGCCAAAACCAAGAATCTGACAAGAAATTCGATTTGCTCAATCGATAGAACACAATCTGATGTACAATTAATGAAAGTTTGGTTCAGAAATATGCATTTTTAAGAAAGTTATCGCGCTAGGTGCAACAATGTATAGATTTTCGACTTAGTCTTTTTCCGCGATTTTGGTCAAAATCGGCTATTTGTACCTGTTTAAGCTCGAATCTGGAGCCCAAACCAAGAATCTGACAAGAAATTCGTTTTGCTCGATCGATAGAACACAATCTGATGTACATTTGATAAAAGTTTGGTTCAGAAATATGCATTTTTAAGAAAGTTATCGCTCTAGGTGCAACAATGTATAGATTTTCGACTTAGTCTTTTCCCGCGATTTTGGTCAAAATCGGCTATTTGTACCTGTTTAAGCTGGAATCTGGAGCCAAAACCAAGAGTAGGACAAAAAATTCGTTTTGCTCGATCGATAGAACACAATCTGATGTACATTAAAATTTGATAAAAGTTTAGTTCAGAAATTTTCATTTTTTAGAAAGTTATCGCTCTAGGTGCAACAATGTATAGATTTTCGACTTAGTCTTTTCCCTCGATTTTGGTCAAAATCGGCTATTTGTACCTATTTAAGTTGGAATCTAGAGCAAAAACCAAGAATCTGAGAAGAAATTCGTTTTGCTCGATCGATAGAACACAATCTGATGTACATTTGATAAAAGTTTGGTTCAGAAATATGCATTTTTAAGAAAGTTATCGCGCTAGGTGCAACAATGTATAGATTTTCGATTTAGTCTTTTCCCGCGATTTTGGTCAAAATCGGCTATTTGTACCTGTTTAAGCTGGAATCTGGAGCCAAAACCAAGAATCTGACAAGAAATTCGTTTTGCTCGATCGATAGAACACAATCTGATGAAAGTTTGGTTCAGAAATATGCATTTTTAAGAAAGTTATCGCTCTAGGTGCAACAATGTATAGATTTTCGACTTAGTCTTTTCCCGCGATTTTGGTCAAAATCGGCTATTTGTACCTATTTAAGTTGGAATCTGGAGCCAAAACCAAGAATCTGAGAAGAAATTCGTTTTGTTTAATTGATAGAACACAATCTGATGTACATTTATTAAAAGTTTGGTTCAGAAATATTCATTTTTAAGAAAGTTATCGCGCTAGGTGCAACAATGTATAGATTTTCGACTTAGTCTTTTCCCGCGATTTTGGTCAAAATCGGCTATTTGTACCTATTTAAGTTGGAATCTGGAGCCAAAACCAAGAATCTGACAAGAAATTCGTTTTGCTCAATCGATAGAACACAATCTGATGTACATTTGATGAAAGTTTGGTTCAGAAATATGCATTTTTTAGAAAGTAATCGCGCTAGGTGCAACAATGTATAGATTTTCGACTTAGTCTTTTTCCGCGATTTTGGTCAAAATCGGCTATTTGTACCTGTTTAAGCTGGAATCTGGAGCCAAAACCAAGAATCGGACAAGAAATTCGTTTTGCTCGATCGATAGAACACAATCTGATGTACATTTGATAAAAGTTTGGATCAGAAATATGCATTTTTAAGAAAGTTATCGCTCTAGGTGCAACAATGTATAGATTTTCGACTTAGTCTTTTCCCGCGATTTTGGTCAAAATCGGCTATTTGTACCTGTTTAAGCTGGAATCTGGAGCCAAAACCAAGAATCTGACAAGAAATTCGTTTTGCTCAATCGATAGAACACAATCTGATGAAAGTTTGGTTCAGAAATATGCATTTTTTAGAAAGTTATCGCTCTAGGTGCAACAATGTATAGATTTTCGACTTAGTCTTTTCCCGCGATTTTGGTCAAAATCGGCTATTTGTACCTGTTTAAGCTCAAATCAGAAGCCAAAACCAAGAATCTGAGAAGAAATTCGTTTTGCTCGATCGATAGAACACAATCTGATGTACATTTGATAAAAGTTTGGTTCAGAAATATGCATTTTTTAGAAAGTTATCGCTCTAGGTGCAACAATGTATAGATTTTCGACTTAGTCTTTTCCCGCGATTTTGGTCAAAAGGGGCTATTTGTACCTGTTTAAGCTCGAATCTGGAGCCCAAACCAAGAATCTGACAAGAAATACGTTTTGCTCGATCGATAGAACACAATCTGATGTACAATTAATAAAAGTTTGGTTCAGAAATATGCATTTTTAAGAAAGTTATCGCGCTAGGTGCAACAATGTATAGATTTTCGACTTAGTCTTTTCCCGCGATTTTGGTCAAAATCGGCTATTTGTACCTGTTTAAGCTCGAATTTGGAGCCAAAACCATGAATCTGACAAGAAATTCGTTTTGCTCGATCGATAGAACACAATCTGATGTACATTTGATAAAAGTTTGGTTCAGAAATATTCATTTTTAAGAAAGTTATCGCGCTAGGTGCAACAATGTATAGATTTTCGACTTAGTCTTTTTCCTCGATTTTGGTCAAATTCGGCTATTTGTACCTATTTAAGTTGGAATCTGGAGCCAAAACCAAGAATCTAACAAGAAATTCGTTTTGCTCAATCGATAGAACACAATCTGATGTACATTTGATAAAAGTTTGGTTTAGAAATATGCATTTTTTAGAAAGTTATCGCGCTAGGTGCAACAATGTATAGATTTTCGACTTAGTCTTTTTCCGCGATTTTGGTCAAAATCGGCTATTTGTACCTGTTTAAGCTCGAATCTGGAGCCAAAACCAAGAATCTGACAAGAAATTCGTTTTGCTCAATCGATAGAACACAATCTGATGAAAGTTTGGTTCAGAAATATGCATTTTTTAGAAAGTTATCGCTCTAGGTGCAACAATGTATAGATTTTCGACTTAGTCTTTTCCCGCGATTTTGGTCAAAATCGGCTATTTGTACCTGTTTAAGCTCGATTCAGAAGCCAAAACCAAGAATCTGAGAAGAAATTCGTTTTGCTCGATCGATAGAACACAATCTGATGTACATTTGATAAAAGTTTGGTTCAGAAATATGCATTTTTTAGAAAGTTATCGCTCTAGGTGCAACAATGTATAGATTTTCGACTTAGTCTTTTCCCGCGATTTTGGTCAAAATCGGCTATTTGTACCTGTTTAAGCTCGAATCAGAAGCCAAAACCAAGAATCTGACAAGAAATTCGTTTTGCTCGATCGATAGAACACAATCTGATGTACATTTGATAAAAGTTTGGTTCAGAAATATGTATTTTTTAGAAAGTTATCGCGCTAGGTGCAACAATGTATAGATTTTCGACTTAGTCTTTTTCCGCGATTTTGGTCAAATTCGGCTATTTGTACCTATTTAAGCTGGAATCTGGAGCCAAAACCAAGAATCTGAGAAGAAATTCGTTTTGCTCGATCGATAGAACACAATCTGATGTACATTTGATAAAAGTTTGGTTCAGAAATATTCATTTTTAAGAAAGTTATCGCGCTAGGTGCAACAATGTATAGATTTTCGACTTAGTCTTTTCCCGCGATTTTGGTCAAAATCGGCTATTTGTACCTATTTAAGTTGGAATCTGGAGCCAAAACCAAGATTCTGAGAAGAAATTCGTTTTGCTCAATCGATAGAACACAATCTGATGTACATTTGATGAAAGTTTGGTTCAGAAATATGCATTTTTAAGAAAGTAATCGCTCTAGGTGCAACAATGTATAGATTTTCGACTTAGTCTTTTCCCGCGATTTTGGTCAAAATCGGCTATTTGTACCTGTTTAAGCTGGAATCTGGAGCCAAAACCAAGAATCTGACAAGAAATTCGTTTTGCTCAATCGATAGAACACAATCTGATGTACATTTGATAAAAGTTTGGTTCAGAAATATTCATTTTTTAGAAAGTTATCGCGCCAGGTGCAACAATGTATAGATTTTCGACTTAGTCTTTTCCCGCGATTTTGGTCAAAATGGGCTATTTGTACCTGTTTAAGCTCGAATCTGGAGCCCAAACCAAGAATCTGACAAGAAATTCGTTTTGCTCGATCGATAGAACACAATCTGATGTACATTTGATAAAAGTTTGGTTCAGAAATATGCATTTTTAAGAACGTTATCGCGCTAGGTGCAACAATGTATAGATTTTCGACTTAGTCTTTTCCCGCGATTTTGGTCAAAATCGGCTATTTGTACCTATTTAGGTTGGAATCTAGAGCCAAAACCAAGAATCGGACAAGAAATTCGTTTTGCTCGATCGATAGAACACAATCTGATGTACATTTGATGAAAGTTTGGTTCAGAAATATGCATTTTTTAGAAAGTTATCGCTCTAGGTGCAACAATGTATAGATTTTCGACTTAGTCTTTTCCCGCGATTTTGGTCAAAATCGGCTATTTGTACCTGTTTAAGCTGGAATCTGGAGCCAAAACCAAGAATCGGACAAGAAATTCGTTTTGCTCGATCGATAGAACACAATCTGATGAAAGTTTGGTTCAGAAATATGCATTTTTTAGAAAGTTATCGCTCTAGGTGCAACAATGTATAGATTTTCGACTTAGTCTTTTCCCGCGATTTTGGTCAAAATCGGCTATTTGTACCTGTTTAAGCTGGAATCTGGAGCCAAAACCAAGAATCTGACAAGAAATTCGTTTTGCTCAATCGATAGAACACAATCTGATGTACATTTGATAAAAGTTTGGTTCAGAAATATTCATTTTTTAGAAAGTTATCGCTCTAGGTGCAACAATGTATAGATTTTCGACTTAGTCTTTTCCCGCGATTTTGGTCAAAATCGGCTATTTGTACCTGTTTAAGCTCGAATCTGGAGCCCAAACCAAGAATCTGACAAGAAATTCGGTTTGCTCGATCGATAGAACACAATCTGATGTACATTTGATAAAAGTTTGGTTCAGAAATATTCATTTTTAAGAAAGTTATCGCGCTAGGTGCAACAATGTATAGATTTTCGACTTAGTCTTTTTCCGCGATTTTGGTCAAAATCGGCTATTTGTACCTGTTTAAGCTCGAATCTGAAGCCAAAACCAAGAATCGGACAAGAAATTCGTTTTGCTCGATCGATAGAACACAATCTGATGTACATTTGATAAAAGTTTGGTTCAGAAATATGCATTTTTAAGAAAGTTATCGCTCTAGGTGCAACAATGTATAGATTTTCGACTTAGTCTTTTCCCGCGATTTTGGTCAAAATCGGCTATTTGTACCTGTTTAAGCTGGAATCTGGAGCCAAAACCAAGAATCTGACAAGAAATTCGTTTTGCTCAATCGATAGAACACAATCTGATGAAAGTTTGGTTCAGAAATATGCATTTTTTAGAAAGTTATCGCTCTAGGTGCAACAATGTATAGATTTTCGACTTAGTCTTTTCCCGCGATTTTGGTCAAAATCGGCTATTTGTACCTGTTTAAGCTCAAATCAGAAGCCAAAACCAAGAATCTGAGAAGAAATTCGTTTTGCTCGATCGATAGAACACAATCTGATGTACATTTGATAAAAGTTTGGTTCAGAAATATGCATTTTTTAGAAAGTTATCGCTCTAGGTGCAACAATGTATAGATTTTCGACTTAGTCTTTTCCCGCGATTTTGGTCAAAATGGGCTATTTGTACCTGTTTAAGCTCGAATCTGGAGCCCAAACCAAGAATCGGACAAGAAATTCGTTTTGCTCGATCGATAGAACACAATCTGATGTACATTTGATAAAAGTTTGGTTCAGAAATATGCATTTTTTAGAAAGTTATCGCTCTAGGTGCAACAATGTATAGATTTTCGACTTAGTCTTTTTACGCGATTTTGGTCAAAATCGGCTATTTGTACCTGTTTAAGCTGGAATCTGGAGCCAAAACCAAGAATCTGACAAGAAATTCGTTTTGCTCAATCGATAGAACACAATCTGATGTACAATTAATGAAAGTTTGGTTCGGAAATATGCATTTTTAAGAAAGTTATCGCGCTAGGTGCAACAATGTATAGATTTTCGACTTAGTCTTTTCCCGCGATTTTGGTCAAAATGGGCTATTTGTACCTGTTTAAGCTCGAATCTGGAGCCCAAACCAAGAATCTGACAAGAAATTCGTTTTGCTCGATCGATAGAACACAATCTGATGTACATTTGATAAAAGTTTGGTTCAGAAATATGCATTTTTAAGAACGTTATCGCGCTAGGTGCAACAATGTATAGATTTTCGACTTAGTCTTTTCCCGCGATTTTGGTCAAAATCGGCTATTTGTACCTATTTAGGTTGGAATCTGGAGCCAAAACCAAGAATCTGAGAAGAAATTCGTTTTGCTCGATCGATAGAACACAATCTGATGTACATTTGATGAAAGTTTGGTTCAGAAATATGCATTTTTTAGAAAGTTATCGCTCTAGGTGCAACAATGTATAGATTTTCGACTTAGTCTTTTCCCGCGATTTTGGTCAAAATCGGCTATTTGTACCTGTTTAAGCTGGAATCTGGAGCCAAAACCAAGAATCGGACAAGAAATTCGTTTTGCTCGATCGATAGAACACAATCTGATGAAAGTTTGGTTCAGAAATATGCATTTTTTAGAAAGTTATCGCTCTAGGTGCAACAATGTATAGATTTTCGACTTAGTCTTTTCCCGCGATTTTGGTCAAAATCGGCTATTTGTACCTATTTAAGTTGGAATCTGGAGCCAAAACCAAGATTCTGAGAAGAAATTCGTTTTGCTCAATCGATAGAACACAATCTGATGTACATTTGATGAAAGTTTGGTTCAGAAATATGCATTTTTAAGAAAGTTATCGCTCTAGGTGCAACAATGTATAGATTTTCGACTTAGTCTTTTCCCGCGATTTTGGTCAAAATCGGCTATTTGTACCTGTTTAAGCTGGAATCTGGAGCCAAAACCAAGAATCTGACAAGAAATTCGTTTTGCTCAATCGATAGAACACAATCTGATGTACATTTGATAAAAGTTTGGTTCAGAAATATTCATTTTTTAGAAAGTTATCGCTCTAGGTGCAACAATGTATAGATTTTCGACTTAGTCTTTTCCCGCGATTTTGGTCAAAATCGGCTATTTGTACCTGTTTAAGCTCGAATCTGGAGCCAAAACCAAGAATCTGACAAGAAATTCGTTTTGCTCAATCGATAGAACACAATCTGATGAAAGTTTGGTTCAGAAATATGCATTTTTTAGAAAGTTATCGCTCTAGGTGCAACAATGTATAGATTTTCGACTTAGTCTTTTCCCGCGATTTTGGTCAAAATCGGCTATTTGTACCTGTTTAAGCTCAAATCAGAAGCCAAAACCAAGAATCTGAGAAGAAATTCGTTTTGCTCGATCGATAGAACACAATCTGATGTACATTTGATAAAAGTTTGGTTCAGAAATATGCATTTTTTAGAAAGTTATCGCTCTAGGTGCAACAATGTATAGATTTTCGACTTAGTCTTTTCCCGCGATTTTGGTCAAAATGGGCTATTTGTACCTGTTTAAGCTCGAATCTGGAGCCCAAACCAAGAATCGGACAAGAAATTCGTTTTGCTCGATCGATAGAACACAATCTGATGTACATTTGATAAAAGTTTGGTTCAGAAATATGCATTTTTTAGAAAGTTATCGCTCTAGGTGCAACAATGTATAGATTTTCGACTTAGTCTTTTTACGCGATTTTGGTCAAAATCGGCTATTTGTACCTGTTTAAGCTGGAATCTGGAGCCAAAACCAAGAATCTGACAAGAAATTCGTTTTGCTCAATCGATAGAACACAATCTGATGTACAATTAATGAAAGTTTGGTTCGGAAATATGCATTTTTAAGAAAGTTATCGCGCTAGGTGCAACAATGTATAGATTTTCGACTTAGTCTTTTCCCGCGATTTTGGTCAAAATGGGCTATTTGTACCTGTTTAAGCTCGAATCTGGAGCCCAAACCAAGAATCTGACAAGAAATTCGTTTTGCTCGATCGATAGAACACAATCTGATGTACATTTGATAAAAGTTTGGTTCAGAAATATGCATTTTTAAGAACGTTATCGCGCTAGGTGCAACAATGTATAGATTTTCGACTTAGTCTTTTCCCGCGATTTTGGTCAAAATCGGCTATTTGTACCTATTTAGGTTGGAATCTGGAGCCAAAACCAAGAATCTGAGAAGAAATTCGTTTTGCTCGATCGATAGAACACAATCTGATGTACATTTGATGAAAGTTTGGTTCAGAAATATGCATTTTTTAGAAAGTTATCGCTCTAGGTGCAACAATGTATAGATTTTCGACTTAGTCTTTTCCCGCGATTTTGGTCAAAATCGGCTATTTGTACCTGTTTAAGCTGGAATCTGGAGCCAAAACCAAGAATCGGACAAGAAATTCGTTTTGCTCGATCGATAGAACACAATCTGATGAAAGTTTGGTTCAGAAATATGCATTTTTTAGAAAGTTATCGCTCTAGGTGCAACAATGTATAGATTTTCGACTTAGTCTTTTCCCGCGATTTTGGTCAAAATCGGCTATTTGTACCTATTTAAGTTGGAATCTGGAGCCAAAACCAAGATTCTGAGAAGAAATTCGTTTTGCTCAATCGATAGAACACAATCTGATGTACATTTGATGAAAGTTTGGTTCAGAAATATTCATTTTTTAGAAAGTTATCGCTCTAGGTGCAACAATGTATAGATTTTCGACTTAGTCTTTTCCCGCGATTTTGGTCAAAATCGGCTATTTGTACCTGTTTAAGCTCGAATCTGGAGCCCAAACCAAGAATCTGACAAGAAATTCGGTTTGCTCGATCGATAGAACACAATCTGATGTACATTTGATAAAAGGTTGGTTCAGAAATATTCATTTTTAAGAAAGTTATCGCGCTAGGTGCAACAATGTATAGATTTTCGACTTAGTCTTTTTCCGCGATTTTGGTCAAAATCGGCTATTTGTACCTGTTTAAGCTCGAATCTGAAGCCAAAACCAAGAATCGGACAAGAAATTCGTTTTGCTCGATCGATAGAACGCAATCTGATGTACATTTGATAAAAGTTTGGTTCAGAAATATGCATTTTTAAGAAAGTTATCGCTCTAGGTGCAACAATGTATAGATTTTCGACTTAGTCTTTTCCCGCGATTTTGGTCAAAATCGGCTATTTGTACCTGTTTAAGCTGGAATCTGGAGCCAAAACCAAGAATCTGACAAGAAATTCGTTTTGCTCAATCGATAGAACACAATCTGATGAAAGTTTGGTTCAGAAATATGCATTTTTTAGAAAGTTATCGCTCTAGGTGCAACAATGTATAGATTTTCGACTTAGTCTTTTCCCGCGATTTTGGTCAAAATCGGCTATTTGTACCTGTTTAAGCTCAAATCAGAAGCCAAAACCAAGAATCTGAGAAGAAATTCGTTTTGCTCGATCGATAGAACACAATCTGATGTACATTTGATAAAAGTTTGGTTCAGAAATATGCATTTTTTAGAAAGTTATCGCTCTAGGTGCAACAATGTATAGATTTTCGACTTAGTCTTTTCCCGCGATTTTGGTCAAAATGGGCTATTTGTACCTGTTTAAGCTCGAATCTGGAGCCCAAACCAAGAATCGGACAAGAAATTCGTTTTGCTCGATCGATAGAACACAATCTGATGTACATTTGATAAAAGTTTGGTTCAGAAATATGCATTTTTTAGAAAGTTATCGCTCTAGGTGCAACAATGTATAGATTTTCGACTTAGTCTTTTTACGCGATTTTGGTCAAAATCGGCTATTTGTACCTGTTTAAGCTGGAATCTGGAGCCAAAACCAAGAATCTGACAAGAAATTCGTTTTGCTCAATCGATAGAACACAATCTGATGTACAATTAATGAAAGTTTGGTTCGGAAATATGCATTTTTAAGAAAGTTATCGCGCTAGGTGCAACAATGTATAGATTTTCGACTTAGTCTTTTTCCTCGATTTTGGTCAAATTCGGCTATTTGTACCTATTTAAGTTGGAATCTGGAGCCAAAACCAAGAATCTGAGAAGAAATTCGTTTTGCTCGATCGATAGAACACAATCTGATGTACATTTGATAAAAGTTTGGTTCAGAAATATGCATTTTTTAGAAAGTTATCGCTCTAGGTGCAACAATGTATAGATTTTCGACTTAGTCTTTTCCCGCGATTTTGGTCAAAATCGGCTATTTGTACCTGTTTAAGCTCGAATCAGAAGCCAAAACCAAGAATCTGACAAGAAATTCGTTTTGCTCGATCGATAGAACACAATCTGATGTACATTTGATAAAAGTTTGGTTCAGAAATATGTATTTTTTAGAAAGTTATCGCGCTAGGTGCAACAATGTATAGATTTTCGACTTAGTCTTTTTCCGCGATTTTGGTCAAATTCGGCTATTTGTACCTGTTTAAGCTGGAATCTGGAGCCCAAACCAAGAATCTGAGAAGAAATTCGTTTTGCTCGATCGATAGAACACAATCTGATGTACATTTGATAAAAGTTTGGTTCAGAAATATTCATTTTTAAGAAAGTTATCGCGCTAGGTGCAACAATGTATAGATTTTCGACTTAGTCTTTTCCCGCGATTTTGGTCAAAATCGGCTATTTGTACCTATTTAAGTTGGAATCTGGAGCCAAAACCAAGATTCTGAGAAGAAATTCGTTTTGCTCAATCGATAGAACACAATCTGATGTACATTTGATAAAAGTTTGGTTCAGAAATATGCATTTTTAAGAACGTTATCGCGCTAGGTGCAACAATGTATAGATTTTCGACTTAGTCTTTTCCCGCGATTTTGGTCAAAATCGGCTATTTGTACCTATTTAGGTTGGAATCTGGAGCCAAAACCAAGAATCTGAGAAGAAATTCGTTTTGCTCGATCGATAGAACACAATCTGATGTACATTTGATGAAAGTTTGGTTCAGAAATATGCATTTTTTAGAAAGTTATCGCTCTAGGTGCAACAATGTATAGATTTTCGACTTAGTCTTTTCCCGCGATTTTGGTCAAAATCGGCTATTTGTACCTGTTTAAGCTGGAATCTGGAGCCAAAACCAAGAATCGGACAAGAAATTCGTTTTGCTCGATCGATAGAACACAATCTGATGAAAGTTTGGTTCAGAAATATGCATTTTTTAGAAAGTTATCGCTCTAGGTGCAACAATGTATAGATTTTCGACTTAGTCTTTTCCCGCGATTTTGGTCAAAATCGGCTATTTGTACCTATTTAAGTTGGAATCTGGAGCCAAAACCAAGATTCTGGGAAGAAATTCGTTTTGCTCAATCGATAGAACACAATCTGATGTACATTTGATGAAAGTTTGGTTCAGAAATATGCATTTTTAAGAAAGTTATCGCTCTAGGTGCAACAATGTATAGATTTTCGACTTAGTCTTTTCCCGCGATTTTGGTCAAAATCGGCTATTTGTACCTGTTTAAGCTGGAATCTGGAGCCAAAACCAAGAATCTGACAAGAAATTCGTTTTGCTCAATCGATAGAACACAATCTGATGTACATTTGATAAAAGTTTGGTTCAGAAATATTCATTTTTTAGAAAGTTATCGCTCTAGGTGCAACAATGTATAGATTTTCGACTTAGTCTTTTCCCGCGATTTTGGTCAAAATCGGCTATTTGTACCTGTTTAAGCTCGAATCTGGAGCCCAAACCAAGAATCTGACAAGAAATTCGGTTTGCTCGATCGATAGAACACAATCTGATGTACATTTGATGAAAGTTTGGTTCAGAAATATGCATTTTTAAGAAAGTTATCGCGCTAGGTGCAACAATGTATAGATTTTCGACTTAGTCTTTTCCCGCGATTTTGGTCAAAATCGGCTATTTGTACCTATTTAGGTTGGAATCTGGAGCCAAAACCAAGAATCTGAGAAGAAATTCGTTTTGCTCGATCGATAGAACACAATCTGATGTACATTTGATAAAAGTTTGGTTCAGAAATATGCATTTTTTAGAAAGTTATCGCTCTAGGTGCAACAATGTATAGATTTTCGACTTAGTCTTTTCCCGCGATTTTGGTCAAGATCGGATATTTGTACCTGTTTAAGCTGGAATCTGGAGCCAAAACCAAGAATCTGACAAGAAATTCGTTTTGCTCGATCGATAGAACACAATCTGATGAAAGTTTGGTTCAGAAATATGCATTTTTTAGAAAGTTATCGCTCTAGGTGCAACAATGTATAGATTTTCGACTTAGTCTTTTCCCGCGATTTTGGTCAAAATCGGCTATTTGTACCTGTTTAAGCTCGAATCTGGAGCCAAAACCAAGAATCTGACAAGAAATTCGTTTTGCTCGATCGATAGAACACAATCTGATGGACATTTGATAAAAGTTTGGTTCAGAAATATTCATTTTTTAGAAAGTTATCGCTCTAGGTGCAACAATGTATAGATTTTCGACTTAGTCTTTTCCCGCGATTTTGGTCAAAATCGGCTATTTGTACCTGTTTAAGCTGGAATCTGGAGCCAAAACCAAGAATCGGACAAGAAATTCGATTTGCTCAATCGATAGAACACAATCTGATGTACAATTAATGAAAGTTTGGTTCAGAAATATGCATTTTTAAGAAAGTTATCGCGCTAGGTGCAACAATGTATAGATTTTCGACTTAGTCTTTTTCCGCGATTTTGGTCAAAATCGGCTATTTGTACCTGTTTAAGCTCGAATCTGGAGCAAAAACCAAGAATCTGACAAGAAATTCGTTTTGCTCGATCGATAGAACACAATCTGATGTACATTTGATAAAAGTTTGGTTCAGAAATATGCATTTTTAAGAAAGTTATCGCGCTAGGTGCAACAATGTATAGATTTTCGACTTAGTCTTTTCCCGCGATTTTGGTCAAAATCGGCTATTTGTACCTGTTTAAGCTGGAATCTGGAGCCAAAACCAAGAGTCGGACAAAAAATTCGTTTTGCTCGATCGATAGAACACAATCTGATGTACATTTGATAAAAGTTTGGTTCAGAAATTTTCATTTTTTAGAAAGTTATCGCTCTAGGTGCAACAATGTATAGATTTTCGACTTAGTCTTTTTCCGCGATTTTGGTCAAAATCGGCTATTTGTACCTATTTAAGTTGGAGTCTAGAGCAAAAACCAAGAATCTGAGAAGAAATTCGTTTTGCTCGATCGATAGAACACAATCTGATGTACATTTGATAAAAGTTTGGTTCAGAAATATGCATTTTTAAGAAAGTTATCGCTCTAGGTGCAACAATGTATAGATTTTCGACTTAGTCTTTTTCCGCGATTTTGGTCAAAATCGGCTATTTGTACCTGTTTAAGCTCGAATCTGGAGCCAAAACCAAGAATCTGAGAAGAAATTCGTTTTGCTCGATCGATAGAATTTAATCTGATGTACATTTGATAAAAGTTTGGTTCAGAAATATGCATTTTTAAGAAAGTTATCGCGCTAGGTGCAACAATGTATAGATTTTCGACTTAGTCTTTTCCCGCGATTTTGGTCAAAATCGGCTATTTGTACCTATTTAAGTTGGAATCTAGAGCAAAAACCAAGAATCTGAGAAGAAATTCGTTTTGCTCGATCGATAGAACACAATCTGATGTACATTTGATAAAAGTTTGGTTCAGAAATATTCATTTTTAAGAAAGTTATCGCGCTAGGTGCAACAATGTATAGATTTTCGACTTAGTCTTTTCCCGCGATTTTGGTCAAAATCGGCTATTTGTACCTATTTAGGTTGGAATCTGGAGCCAAAACCAAGAATCTGAGAAGAAATTCGTTTTGCTCGATCGATAGAACACAATCTGATGTACATTTGATAAAAGTTTGGTTCAGAAATATGCATTTTTTAGAAAGTTATCGCTCTAGGTGCAACAATGTATAGATTTTCGACTTAGTCTTTTCCCGCGATTTTGGTCAAGATCGGATATTTGTACCTGTTTAAGCTGGAATCTGGAGCCAAAACCAAGAATCTGACAAGAAATTCGTTTTGCTCGATCGATAGAACACAATCTGATGAAAGTTTGGTTCAGAAATATGCATTTTTTAGAAAGTTATCGCTCTAGGTGCAACAATGTATAGATTTTCGACTTAGTCTTTTCCCGCGATTTTGGTCAAAATCGGCTATTTGTACCTGTTTAAGCTCGAATCTGGAGCCAAAACCAAGAATCTGACAAGAAATTCGTTTTGCTCGATCGATAGAACACAATCTGATGTACATTTGATAAAAGTTTGGTTCAGAAATATTCATTTTTTAGAAAGTTATCGCTCTAGGTGCAACAATGTATAGATTTTCGACTTAGTCTTTTCCCGCGATTTTGGTCAAAATCGGCTATTTGTACCTGTTTAAGCTGGAATCTGGAGCCAAAACCAAGAATCTGACAAGAAATTCGATTTGCTCAATCGATAGAACACAATCTGATGTACAATTAATGAAAGTTTGGTTCAGAAATATGCATTTTTAAGAAAGTTATCGCGCTAGGTGCAACAATGTATAGATTTTCGACTTAGTCTTTTTCCGCGATTTTGGTCAAAATCGGCTATTTGTACCTGTTTAAGCTCGAATCTGGAGCCAAAACCAAGAATCTGACAAGAAATTCGTTTTGCTCGATCGATAGAACACAATCTGATGTACATTTGATAAAAGTTTGGTTCAGAAATATGCATTTTTAAGAAAGTTATCGCTCTAGGTGCAACAATGTATAGATTTTCGACTTAGTCTTTTCCCGCGATTTTGGTCAAAATCAGCTATTTGTAACTGTTTAAGCTGGAATCTGGAGCCAAAACCAAGAGTCGGACAAAAAATTCGTTTTGCTCGATCGATAGAACACAATCTGATGTACATTTGATAAAAGTTTGGTTCAGAAATATGCATTTTTAAGAAAGTTATCGCTCTAGGTGCAACAATGTATAGATTTTCGACTTAGTCTTTTTCCGCGATTTTGGTCAAAATCGGCTATTTGTACCTGTTTAAGCTCGAATCTGGAGCCAAAACCAAGAATCTGAGAAGAAATTCGTTTTGCTCGATCGATAGAATTTAATATGATGTACATTTGATAAAAGTTTGGTTCAGAAATATGCATTTTTAAGAAAGTTATCGCGCTAGGTGCAACAATGTATAGATTTTCGACTTAGTCTTTTCCCGCGATTTTGGTCAAAATCGGCTATTTGTACCTATTTAAGTTGGAATCTAGAGCAAAAACCAAGAATCTGACAAGAAATTCGTTTTGCTCGATCGATAGAACACAATCTGATGTACATTTGATAAAAGTTTGGTTCAGAAATATGCATTTTTAAGAAAGTTATCGCGCTAGGTGCAACAATGTATAGATTTTCGACTTAGTCTTTTCCCGCGATTTTGGTCAAAATCGGCTATTTGTACCTGTTTAAGCTGGAATCTGGAGCCAAAACCAAGAATCTGACAAGAAATTCGATTTGCTCAATCGATAGAACACAATCTGATGTACAATTAATGAAAGTTTGGTTCAGAAATATGCATTTTTAAGAAAGTTATCGCGCTAGGTGCAACAATGTATAGATTTTCGACTTAGTCTTTTTCCGCGATTTTGGTCAAAATCGGCTATTTGTACCTGTTTAAGCTCGAATCTGGAGCCAAAACCAAGAATCTGACAAGAAATTCGTTTTGCTCGATCGATAGAACACAATCTGATGTACATTTGATAAAAGTTTGGTTCAGAAATATGCATTTTTAAGAAAGTTATCGCTCTAGGTGCAACAATGTATAGATTTTCGACTTAGTCTTTTCCCGCGATTTTGGTCAAAATCGGCTATTTGTACCTGTTTAAGCTGGAATCTGGAGCCAAAACCAAGAGTCGGACAAAAAATTCGTTTTGCTCGATCGATAGAACACAATCTGATGTACATTTGATAAAAGTTTGGTTTAGAAATTTTCATTTTTTAGAAAGTTATCGCTCTAGGTGCAACAATGTATAGATTTTCGACTTAGTCTTTTTCCGCGATTTTGGTCAAAATCGGCTATTTGTACCTATTTAAGTTGGAATCTAGATCAAAAACCAAGAATCTGAGAAGAAATTCGTTTTGCTCGATCGATAGAACACAATCTGATGTACATTTGATAAAAGTTTGGTTCAGAAATATGCATTTTTAAGAAAGTTATCGCTCTAGGTGCAACAATGTATAGATTTTCGACTTAGTCTTTTTCCGCGATTTTGGTCAAAATCGGCTATTTGTACCTGTTTAAGCTCGAATCTGGAGCCAAAACCAAGAATCTGAGAAGAAATTCGTTTTGCTCGATCGATAGAATTTAATCTGATGTACATTTGATAAAAGTTTGGTTCAGAAATATGCATTTTTAAGAAAGTTATCGCGCTAGGTGCAACAATGTATAGATTTTCGACTTAGTCTTTTCCCGCGATTTTGGTCAAAATCGGCTATTTGTACCTATTTAAGTTGGAATCTAGAGCAAAAACCAAGAATCTGAGAAGAAATTCGTTTTGCTCGATCGATAGAACACAATCTGATGTACATTTGATAAAAGTTTGGTTCAGAAATATGCATTTTTAAGAAAGTTATCGCGCTAGGTGCAACAATGTATAGATTTTCGACTTAGTCTTTTCCCGCGATTTTGGTCAAAATCGGCTATTTGTACCTGTTTAAGCTCGAATCTGGAGCCAAAACCAAGAATCTGACAAGAAATTCGTTTTGCTCGATCGATAGAACACAATCTGATGAAAGTTTGGTTCAGAAATATGCATTTTTAAGAAAGTTATCGCTCTAGGTGCAACAATGTATAGATTTTCGACTTAGTCTTTTCCCGCGATTTTGGTCAAATTCGGCTATTTGTACCTATTTAAGTTGGAATCTGGAGCCAAAACCAAGAATCTGACAAGAAATTCGTTTTGCTCAATCGATAGAACACAATCTGATGTACATTTGATGAAAGTTTGGTTCAGAAATATGCATTTTTTAGAAAGTTATCGCTCTAGGTGCAACAATGTATAGATTTTCGACTTAGTCTTTTTCCGCGATTTTGGTCAAAATCGGCTATTTGTACCTGTTTAAGCTCGAATCTGGAGCCAAAACCAAGAATCTGAGAAGAAATTCGTTTTGCTCGATCGATAGAACACAATCTGATGTACATTTGATAAAAGTTTGGTTCAGAAATATGCATTTTTAAGAAAGTTATCGCTCTAGGTGCAACAATGTATAGATTTTCGACTTAGTCTTTTCCCGCGATTTTGGTCAAAATCGGCTATTTGTACCTGTTTAAGCTGGAATCTGGAGCCAAAACCAAGAATCTGACAAGAAATTCGTTTTGCTCGATCGATAGAACACAATCTGATGTACATTTGATAAAAGTTTGGTTCAGAAATATGCATTTTTAAGAAAGTTATCGCTCTAGGTGCAACAATGTATAGATTTTCGACTTAGTCTTTTCCCGCGATTTTGGTCAAAATCGGCTATTTGTACCTGTTTAAGCTGGAATCTGGAGCCAAAACCAAGAGTCGGACAAAAAATTCGTTTTGCTCGATCGATAGAACACAATCTGATGTACATTTGATAAAAGTTTGGTTCAGAAATTTTCATTTTTTAGAAAGTTATCGCTCTAGGTGCAACAATGTATAGATTTTCGACTTAGTCTTTTTCCGCGATTTTGGTCAAAATCGGCTATTTGTACCTATTTAAGTTGGAATCTAGATCAAAAACCAAGAATCTGAGAAGAAATTCGTTTTGCTCGATCGATAGAACACAATCTGATGTACATTTGATAAAAGTTTGGTTCAGAAATATGCATTTTTAAGAAAGTTATTGCTCTAGGTGCAACAATGTATAGATTTTCGACTTAGTCTTTTTCCGCGATTTTGGTCAAAATCGGCTATTTGTACCTGTTTAAGCTCGAATCTGGAGCCAAAACCAAGAATCTGAGAAGAAATTCGTTTTGCTCGATCGATAGAATTTAATCTGATGTACATTTGATAAAAGTTTGGTTCAGAAATATGCATTTTTAAGAAAGTTATCGCGCTAGGTGCAACAATGTATAGATTTTCGACTTAGTCTTTTCCCGCGATTTTGGTCAAAATCGGCTATTTGTACCTATTTAAGTTGGAATCTAGAGCCAAAACCAAGAATCTGAGAAGAAATTCGTTTTGCTCGATCGATAGAACACAATCTGATGTACATTTGATAAAAGTTTGGTTCAGAAATATGCATTTTTAAGAAAGTTATCGCGCTAGGTGCAACAATGTATAGATTTTCGACTTAGTCTTTTCCCGCGATTTTGGTCAAAATCGGCTATTTGTACCTGTTTAAGCTCGAATCTGGAGCCAAAACCAAGAATCTGACAAGAAATTCGTTTTGCTCGATCGATAGAACACAATCTGATGAAAGTTTGGTTCAGAAATATGCATTTTTAAGAAAGTTATCGCTCTAGGTGCAACAATGTATAGATTTTCGACTTAGTCTTTTCCCGCGATTTTGGTCAAATTCGGCTATTTGTACCTATTTAAGTTGGAATCTGGAGCCAAAACCAAGAATCTGACAAGAAATTCGTTTTGCTCGATCGATAGAACACAATCTGATGTACATTTGATAAAAGTTTGGTTCAGAAATATGCATTTTTAAGAAAGTTATCGCTCTAGGTGCAACAATGTATAGATTTTCGACTTAGTCTTTTCCCGCGATTTTGGTCAAAATCGGCTATTTGTACCTGTTTAAGCTGGAATCTGGAGCCAAAACCAAGAGTCGGACAAAAAATTCGTTTTGCTCGATCGATAGAACACAATCTGATGTACATTTGATAAAAGTTTGGTTCAGAAATTTTCATTTTTTAGAAAGTTATCGCTCTAGGTGCAACAATGTATAGATTTTCGACTTAGTCTTTTTCCGCGATTTTGGTCAAAATCGGCTATTTGTACCTATTTAAGTTGGAATCTAGATCAAAAACCAAGAATCTGAGAAGAAATTCGTTTTGCTCGATCGATAGAACACAATCTGATGTACATTTGATAAAAGTTTGGTTCAGAAATATGCATTTTTAAGAAAGTTATCGCTCTAGGTGCAACAATGTATAGATTTTCGACTTAGTCTTTTTCCGCGATTTTGGTCAAAATCGGCTATTTGTACCTGTTTAAGCTCGAATCTGGAGCCAAAACCAAGAATCTGAGAAGAAATTCGTTTTGCTCGATCGATAGAATTTAATCTGATGTACATTTGATAAAAGTTTGGTTCAGAAATATGCATTTTTAAGAAAGTTATCGCGCTAGGTGCAACAATGTATAGATTTTCGACTTAGTCTTTTCCCGCGATTTTGGTCAAAATCGGCTATTTGTACCTGTTTAAGCTGGAATCTAGAGCCAAAACCAAGAATCTGAGAAGAAATTCGTTTTGCTCGATCGATAGAACACAATCTGATGTACATTTGATAAAAGTTTGGTTCAGAAATATGCATTTTTAAGAAAGTTATCGCGCTAGGTGCAACAATGTATAGATTTTCGACTTAGTCTTTTCCCGCGAATTTGGTCAAAATCGGCTATTTGTACCTGTTTAAGCTGGAATCTGGAGCCAAAACCAAGAATCTGACAAGAAATTCGTTTTGCTCGATCGATAGAACACAATCTGATGAAAGTTTGGTTCAGAAATATGCATTTTTAAGAAAGTTATCGCTCTAGGTGCAACAATGTATAGATTTTCGACTTAGTCTTTTCCCGCGATTTTGGTCAAATTCGGCTATTTGTACCTATTTAAGTTGGAATCTGGAGCCAAAACCAAGAATCTGACAAGAAATTCGTTTTGCTCAATCGATAGAACACAATCTGATGTACATTTGATGAAAGTTTGGTTCAGAAATATGCATTTTTTAGAAAGTTATCGCTCTAGGTGCAACAATGTATAGATTTTCGACTTAGTCTTTTTCCGCGATTTTGGTCAAAATCGGCTATTTGTACCTGTTTAAGCTCGAATCTGGAGCCAAAACCAAGAATCTGAGAAGAAATTCGTTTTGCTCGATCGATAGAACACAATCTGATGTACATTTGATAAAAGTTTGGTTCAGAAATATGCATTTTTAAGAAAGTTATCGCTCTAGGTGCAACAATGTATAGATTTTCGACTTAGTCTTTTCCCGCGATTTTGGTCAAAATCGGCTATTTGTACCTGTTTAAGCTGGAATCTGGAGCCAAAACCAAGAATCTGACAAGAAATTCGTTTTGCTCGATCGATAGAACACAATCTGATGTACATTTGATAAAAGTTTGGTTCAGAAATATGCATTTTTTAGAAAGTTATCGCTCTAGGTGCAACAATGTATAGATTTTCGACTTAGTCTTTTCCCGCGATTTTGGTCAAAATCGGCTATTTGTACCTGTTTAAGCTCGAATCTGGAGCCCAAACCAAGAATCTGACAAGAAATTCGTTTTGCTCGATCGATAGAACACAATCTGATGTACATTTGATAAAAGTTTGGTTCAGAAATATGCATTTTTAAGAAAGTTATCGCGCTAGGTGCAACAATGTATAGATTTTCGACTTAGTCTTTTTCCGCGATTTTGGTCAAAATCGGCTATTTGTACCTGTTTAAGCTGGAATCTGGAGCCCAAACCAAGAATCTGACAAGAAATTCGTTTTGCTCGATCGATAGAACACAATCTGATGTACATTTGATAAAAGTTTGGTTCAGAAATATGCATTTTTAAGAAAGTTATCGCGCTAGGTGCAACAATGTATAGATTTTCGACTTAGTCTTTTCCCGCGATTTTGGTCAAAATCGGCTATTTGTACCTATTTAAGTTGGAATCTAGAGCAAAAACCAAGAATCTGAGAAGAAATTCGTTTTGCTCGATCGATAGAACACAATCTGATGTACATTTGATAAAAGTTTGGTTCAGAAATATGCATTTTTTAGAAAGTTATCGCTCTAGGTGCAACAATGTATAGATTTTCGACTTAGTCTTTTCCCGCGATTTTGGTCAAGATCGGATATTTGTACCTGTTTAAGCTGGAATCTGGAGCCAAAACCAAGAATCTGACAAGAAATTCGTTTTGCTCGATCGATAGAACACAATCTGATGAAAGTTTGGTTCAGAAATATGCATTTTTTAGAAAGTTATCGCTCTAGGTGCAACAATGTATAGATTTTCGACTTAGTCTTTTCCCGCGATTTTGGTCAAAATCGGCTATTTGTACCTGTTTAAGCTCGAATCTGGAGCCAAAACCAAGAATCTGACAAGAAATTCGTTTTGCTCGATCGATAGAACACAATCTGATGTACATTTGATAAAAGTTTGGTTCAGAAATATTCATTTTTTAGAAAGTTATCGCTCTAGGTGCAACAATGTATAGATTTTCGACTTAGTCTTTTCCCGCGATTTTGGTCAAAATCGGCTATTTGTACCTGTTTAAGCTGGAATCTGGAGCCAAAACCAAGAATCTGACAAGAAATTCGATTTGCTCAATCGATAGAACACAATCTGATGTACAATTAATGAAAGTTTGGTTCAGAAATATGCATTTTTAAGAAAGTTATCGCGCTAGGTGCAACAATGTATAGATTTTCGACTTAGTCTTTTCCCGCGATTTTGGTCAAAATCGGCTATTTGTACCTATTTAAGTTGGAATCTAGAGCAAAAACCAAGAATCTGACAAGAAATTCGTTTTGCTCGATCGATAGAACACAATCTGATGTACATTTGATAAAAGTTTGGTTCAGAAATATGCATTTTTAAGAAAGTTATCGCGCTAGGTGCAACAATGTATAGATTTTCGACTTAGTCTTTTCCCGCGATTTTGGTCAAAATCGGCTATTTGTACCTGTTTAAGCTGGAATCTGGAGCCAAAACCAAGAATCTGACAAGAAATTCGATTTGCTCAATCGATAGAACACAATCTGATGTACAATTAATGAAAGTTTGGTTCAGAAATATGCATTTTTAAGAAAGTTATCGCGCTAGGTGCAACAATGTATAGATTTTCGACTTAGTCTTTTTCCGCGATTTTGGTCAAAATCGGCTATTTGTACCTGTTTAAGCTCGAATCTGGAGCCAAAACCAAGAATCTGACAAGAAATTCGTTTTGCTCGATCGATAGAACACAATCTGATGTACATTTGATAAAAGTTTGGTTCAGAAATATGCATTTTTAAGAAAGTTATCGCTCTAGGTGCAACAATGTATAGATTTTCGACTTAGTCTTTTCCCGCGATTTTGGTCAAAATCGGCTATTTGTACCTGTTTAAGCTGGAATCTGGAGCCAAAACCAAGAGTCGGACAAAAAATTCGTTTTGCTCGATCGATAGAACACAATCTGATGTACATTTGATAAAAGTTTGGTTTAGAAATTTTCATTTTTTAGAAAGTTATCGCTCTAGGTGCAACAATGTATAGATTTTCGACTTAGTCTTTTTCCGCGATTTTGGTCAAAATCGGCTATTTGTACCTATTTAAGTTGGAATCTAGATCAAAAACCAAGAATCTGAGAAGAAATTCGTTTTGCTCGATCGATAGAACACAATCTGATGTACATTTGATAAAAGTTTGGTTCAGAAATATGCATTTTTAAGAAAGTTATCGCTCTAGGTGCAACAATGTATAGATTTTCGACTTAGTCTTTTTCCGCGATTTTGGTCAAAATCGGCTATTTGTACCTGTTTAAGCTCGAATCTGGAGCCAAAACCAAGAATCTGAGAAGAAATTCGTTTTGCTCGATCGATAGAATTTAATCTGATGTACATTTGATAAAAGTTTGGTTCAGAAATATGCATTTTTAAGAAAGTTATCGCGCTAGGTGCAACAATGTATAGATTTTCGACTTAGTCTTTTCCCGCGATTTTGGTCAAAATCGGCTATTTGTACCTATTTAAGTTGGAATCTAGAGCAAAAACCAAGAATCTGAGAAGAAATTCGTTTTGCTCGATCGATAGAACACAATCTGATGTACATTTGATAAAAGTTTGGTTCAGAAATATGCATTTTTAAGAAAGTTATCGCGCTAGGTGCAACAATGTATAGATTTTCGACTTAGTCTTTTCCCGCGATTTTGGTCAAAATCGGCTATTTGTACCTGTTTAAGCTCGAATCTGGAGCCAAAACCAAGAATCTGACAAGAAATTCGTTTTGCTCGATCGATAGAACACAATCTGATGAAAGTTTGGTTCAGAAATATGCATTTTTAAGAAAGTTATCGCTCTAGGTGCAACAATGTATAGATTTTCGACTTAGTCTTTTCCCGCGATTTTGGTCAAATTCGGCTATTTGTACCTATTTAAGTTGGAATCTGGAGCCAAAACCAAGAATCTGACAAGAAATTCGTTTTGCTCAATCGATAGAACACAATCTGATGTACATTTGATGAAAGTTTGGTTCAGAAATATGCATTTTTTAGAAAGTTATCGCTCTAGGTGCAACAATGTATAGATTTTCGACTTAGTCTTTTTCCGCGATTTTGGTCAAAATCGGCTATTTGTACCTGTTTAAGCTCGAATCTGGAGCCAAAACCAAGAATCTGAGAAGAAATTCGTTTTGCTCGATCGATAGAACACAATCTGATGTACATTTGATAAAAGTTTGGTTCAGAAATATGCATTTTTAAGAAAGTTATCGCTCTAGGTGCAACAATGTATAGATTTTCGACTTAGTCTTTTCCCGCGATTTTGGTCAAAATCGGCTATTTGTACCTGTTTAAGCTGGAATCTGGAGCCAAAACCAAGAATCTGACAAGAAATTCGTTTTGCTCGATCGATAGAACACAATCTGATGTACATTTGATAAAAGTTTGGTTCAGAAATATGCATTTTTAAGAAAGTTATCGCTCTAGGTGCAACAATGTATAGATTTTCGACTTAGTCTTTTCCCGCGATTTTGGTCAAAATCGGCTATTTGTACCTGTTTAAGCTGGAATCTGGAGCCAAAACCAAGAGTCGGACAAAAAATTCGTTTTGCTCGATCGATAGAACACAATCTGATGTACATTTGATAAAAGTTTGGTTCAGAAATATGCATTTTTAAGAAAGTTATCGCGCTAGGTGCAACAATGTATAGATTTTCGACTTAGTCTTTTCCCGCGATTTTGGTCAAAATCGGCTATTTGTACCTATTTAAGTTGGAATCTAGAGCAAAAACCAAGAATCTGAGAAGAAATTCGTTTTGCTCGATCGATAGAACACAATCTGATGTACATTTGATAAAAGTTTGGTTCAGAAATATGCATTTTTAAGAAAGTTATCGCGCTAGGTGCAACAATGTATAGATTTTCGACTTAGTCTTTTCCCGCGATTTTGGTCAAAATCGGCTATTTGTACCTGTTTAAGCTCGAATCTGGAGCCAAAACCAAGAATCTGACAAGAAATTCGTTTTGCTCGATCGATAGAACACAATCTGATGAAAGTTTGGTTCAGAAATATGCATTTTTAAGAAAGTTATCGCTCTAGGTGCAACAATGTATAGATTTTCGACTTAGTCTTTTCCCGCGATTTTGGTCAAATTCGGCTATTTGTACCTATTTAAGTTGGAATCTGGAGCCAAAACCAAGAATCTGACAAGAAATTCGTTTTGCTCAATCGATAGAACACAATCTGATGTACATTTGATGAAAGTTTGGTTCAGAAATATGCATTTTTTAGAAAGTTATCGCTCTAGGTGCAACAATGTATAGATTTTCGACTTAGTCTTTTTCCGCGATTTTGGTCAAAATCGGCTATTTGTACCTGTTTAAGCTCGAATCTGGAGCCAAAACCAAGAATCTGAGAAGAAATTCGTTTTGCTCGATCGATAGAACACAATCTGATGTACATTTGATAAAAGTTTGGTTCAGAAATATGCATTTTTAAGAAAGTTATCGCTCTAGGTGCAACAATGTATAGATTTTCGACTTAGTCTTTTCCCGCGATTTTGGTCAAAATCGGCTATTTGTACCTGTTTAAGCTGGAATCTGGAGCCAAAACCAAGAATCTGACAAGAAATTCGTTTTGCTCGATCGATAGAACACAATCTGATGTACATTTGATAAAAGTTTGGTTCAGAAATATGCATTTTTAAGAAAGTTATCGCTCTAGGTGCAACAATGTATAGATTTTCGACTTAGTCTTTTCCCGCGATTTTGGTCAAAATCGGCTATTTGTACCTGTTTAAGCTGGAATCTGGAGCCAAAACCAAGAGTCGGACAAAAAATTCGTTTTGCTCGATCGATAGAACACAATCTGATGTACATTTGATAAAAGTTTGGTTCAGAAATTTTCATTTTTTAGAAAGTTATCGCTCTAGGTGCAACAATGTATAGATTTTCGACTTAGTCTTTTTCCGCGATTTTGGTCAAAATCGGCTATTTGTACCTATTTAAGTTGGAATCTAGATCAAAAACCAAGAATCTGAGAAGAAATTCGTTTTGCTCGATCGATAGAACACAATCTGATGTACATTTGATAAAAGTTTGGTTCAGAAATATGCATTTTTAAGAAAGTTATTGCTCTAGGTGCAACAATGTATAGATTTTCGACTTAGTCTTTTTCCGCGATTTTGGTCAAAATCGGCTATTTGTACCTGTTTAAGCTCGAATCTGGAGCCAAAACCAAGAATCTGAGAAGAAATTCGTTTTGCTCGATCGATAGAATTTAATCTGATGTACATTTGATAAAAGTTTGGTTCAGAAATATGCATTTTTAAGAAAGTTATCGCTCTAGGTGCAACAATGTATAGATTTTCGACTTAGTCTTTTTCCGCGATTTTGGTCAAAATCGGCTATTTGTACCTGTTTAAGCTCGAATCTGGAGCCAAAACCAAGAATCTGAGAAGAAATTCGTTTTGCTCGATCGATAGAATTTAATCTGATGTACATTTGATAAAAGTTTGGTTCAGAAATATGCATTTTTAAGAAAGTTATCGCGCTAGGTGCAACAATGTATAGATTTTCGACTTAGTCTTTTCCCGCGATTTTGGTCAAAATCGGCTATTTGTACCTGTTTAAGCTCGAATCTGGAGCCAAAACCAAGAATCTGACAAGAAATTCGTTTTGCTCGATCGATAGAACACAATCTGATGAAAGTTTGGTTCAGAAATATGCATTTTTAAGAAAGTTATCGCTCTAGGTGCAACAATGTATAGATTTTCGACTTAGTCTTTTCCCGCGATTTTGGTCAAATTCGGCTATTTGTACCTATTTAAGTTGGAATCTGGAGCCAAAACCAAGAATCTGACAAGAAATTCGTTTTGCTCAATCGATAGAACACAATCTGATGTACATTTGATGAAAGTTTGGTTCAGAAATATGCATTTTTTAGAAAGTTATCGCTCTAGGTGCAACAATGTATAGATTTTCGACTTAGTCTTTTTCCGCGATTTTGGTCAAAATCGGCTATTTGTACCTGTTTAAGCTCGAATCTGGAGCCAAAACCAAGAATCTGAGAAGAAATTCGTTTTGCTCGATCGATAGAACACAATCTGATGTACATTTGATAAAAGTTTGGTTCAGAAATATGCATTTTTAAGAAAGTTATCGCTCTAGGTGCAACAATGTATAGATTTTCGACTTAGTCTTTTCCCGCGATTTTGGTCAAAATCGGCTATTTGTACCTGTTTAAGCTGGAATCTGGAGCCAAAACCAAGAATCTGACAAGAAATTCGTTTTGCTCGATCGATAGAACACAATCTGATGTACATTTGATAAAAGTTTGGTTCAGAAATATGCATTTTTAAGAAAGTTATCGCTCTAGGTGCAACAATGTATAGATTTTCGACTTAGTCTTTTCCCGCGATTTTGGTCAAAATCGGCTATTTGTACCTGTTTAAGCTGGAATCTGGAGCCAAAACCAAGAGTCGGACAAAAAATTCGTTTTGCTCGATCGATAGAACACAATCTGATGTACATTTGATAAAAGTTTGGTTCAGAAATATGCATTTTTAAGAAAGTTATTGCTCTAGGTGCAACAATGTATAGATTTTCGACTTAGTCTTTTTCCGCGATTTTGGTCAAAATCGGCTATTTGTACCTGTTTAAGCTCGAATCTGGAGCCAAAACCAAGAATCTGAGAAGAAATTCGTTTTGCTCGATCGATAGAATTTAATCTGATGTACATTTGATAAAAGTTTGGTTCAGAAATATGCATTTTTAAGAAAGTTATCGCGCTAGGTGCAACAATGTATAGATTTTCGACTTAGTCTTTTCCCGCGATTTTGGTCAAAATCGGCTATTTGTACCTATTTAAGTTGGAATCTAGAGCCAAAACCAAGAATCTGAGAAGAAATTCGTTTTGCTCGATCGATAGAACACAATCTGATGTACATTTGATAAAAGTTTGGTTCAGAAATATGCATTTTTAAGAAAGTTATCGCGCTAGGTGCAACAATGTATAGATTTTCGACTTAGTCTTTTCCCGCGATTTTGGTCAAAATCGGCTATTTGTACCTGTTTAAGCTCGAATCTGGAGCCAAAACCAAGAATCTGACAAGAAATTCGTTTTGCTCGATCGATAGAACACAATCTGATGAAAGTTTGGTTCAGAAATATGCATTTTTAAGAAAGTTATCGCTCTAGGTGCAACAATGTATAGATTTTCGACTTAGTCTTTTCCCGCGATTTTGGTCAAATTCGGCTATTTGTACATATTTAAGTTGGAATCTGGAGCCGAAACCAAGAATCTGACTAGAAATTCGTTTTGCTCGATCGATAGAACACAATCTGATGTACATTTGATAAAAGTTTGGTTCAGAAATATGCATTTTTAAGAAAGTTATCGCTCTAGGTGCAACAATGTATAGATTTTCGACTTAGTCTTTTCCCGCGATTTTGGTCAAAATCGGCTATTTGTACCTGTTTAAGCTGGAATCTGGAGCCAAAACCAAGAGTCGGACAAAAAATTCGTTTTGCTCGATCGATAGAACACAATCTGATGTACATTTGATAAAAGTTTGGTTCAGAAATTTTCATTTTTTAGAAAGTTATCGCTCTAGGTGCAACAATGTATAGATTTTCGACTTAGTCTTTTTCCGCGATTTTGGTCAAAATCGGCTATTTGTACCTATTTAAGTTGGAATCTAGATCAAAAACCAAGAATCTGAGAAGAAATTCGTTTTGCTCGATCGATAGAACACAATCTGATGTACATTTGATAAAAGTTTGGTTCAGAAATATGCATTTTTAAGAAAGTTATCGCTCTAGGTGCAACAATGTATAGATTTTCGACTTAGTCTTTTTCCGCGATTTTGGTCAAAATCGGCTATTTGTACCTGTTTAAGCTCGAATCTGGAGCCAAAACCAAGAATCTGAGAAGAAATTCGTTTTGCTCGATCGATAGAATTTAATCTGATGTACATTTGATAAAAGTTTGGTTCAGAAATATGCATTTTTAAGAAAGTTATCGCGCTAGGTGCAACAATGTATAGATTTTCGACTTAGTCTTTTCCCGCGATTTTGGTCAAAATCGGCTATTTGTACCTATTTAAGTTGGAATCTAGAGCCAAAACCAAGAATCTGAGAAGAAATTCGTTTTGCTCGATCGATAGAACACAATCTGATGTACATTTGATAAAAGTTTGGTTCAGAAATATGCATTTTTAAGAAAGTTATCGCGCTAGGTGCAACAATGTATAGATTTTCGACTTAGTCTTTTCCCGCGAATTTGGTCAAAATCGGCTATTTGTACCTGTTTAAGCTGGAATCTGGAGCCAAAACCAAGAATCTGACAAGAAATTCGTTTTGCTCGATCGATAGAACACAATCTGATGAAAGTTTGGTTCAGAAATATGCATTTTTAAGAAAGTTATCGCTCTAGGTGCAACAATGTATAGATTTTCGACTTAGTCTTTTCCCGCGATTTTGGTCAAATTCGGCTATTTGTACCTATTTAAGTTGGAATCTGGAGCCAAAACCAAGAATCTGACAAGAAATTCGTTTTGCTCAATCGATAGAACACAATCTGATGTACATTTGATGAAAGTTTGGTTCAGAAATATGCATTTTTTAGAAAGTTATCGCTCTAGGTGCAACAATGTATAGATTTTCGACTTAGTCTTTTTCCGCGATTTTGGTCAAAATCGGCTATTTGTACCTGTTTAAGCTCGAATCTGGAGCCAAAACCAAGAATCTGAGAAGAAATTCGTTTTGCTCGATCGATAGAACACAATCTGATGTACATTTGATAAAAGTTTGGTTCAGAAATATGCATTTTTAAGAAAGTTATCGCTCTAGGTGCAACAATGTATAGATTTTCGACTTAGTCTTTTCCCGCGATTTTGGTCAAAATCGGCTATTTGTACCTGTTTAAGCTGGAATCTGGAGCCAAAACCAAGAATCTGACAAGAAATTCGTTTTGCTCAATCGATAGAACACAATCTGATGTACATTTGATAAAAGTTTGGTTCAGAAATATGCATTTTTTAGAAAGTTATCGCTCTAGGTGCAACAATGTATAGATTTTCGACTTAGTCTTTTCCCGCGATTTTGGTCAAAATCGGCTATTTGTACCTGTTTAAGCTCGAATCTGGAGCCAAAACCAAGAATCTGACAAGAAATTCGTTTTGCTCAATCGATAGAACACAATCTGATGTACAATTAATGAAAGTTTGGTTAAGAAATATGCATTTTTAAGAAAGTTATCGCGCTAGGTGCAACAATGTATAGATTTTCGACTTAGTCTTTTTCCGCGATTTTGGTCAAAATCGGCTATTTGTACCTGTTTAAGCTGGAATCTGGAGCCCAAACCAAGAATCTGACAAGAAATTCGTTTTGCTCGATCGATAGAACACAATCTGATGTACATTTGATAAAAGTTTGGTTCAGAAATATGCATTTTTAAGAAAGTTATCGCGCTAGGTGCAACAATGTATAGATTTTCGACTTAGTCTTTTCCCGCGATTTTGGTCAAAATCGGCTATTTGTACCTATTTAAGTTGGAATCTAGAGCAAAAACCAAGAATCTGAGAAGAAATTCGTTTTGCTCGATCGATAGAACACAATCTGATGTACATTTGATAAAAGTTTGGTTCAGAAATATGCATTTTTAAGAAAGTTATCGCGCTAGGTGCAACAATGTATAGATTTTCGACTTAGTCTTTTCCCGCGATTTTGGTCAAAATCGGCTATTTGTACCTGTTTAAGCTGGAATCTGGAGCCAAAACCAAGAATCTGACAAGAAATTCGTTTTGCTCAATCGATAGAACACAATCTGATGAAAGTTTGGTTCAGAAATATGCATTTTTAAGAAAGTTATCGCTCTAGGTGCAACAATGTATAGATTTTCGACTTAGTCTTTTCCCGCGATTTTGGTCAAATTCGGCTATTTGTACCTATTTAAGTTGGAATCTGGAGCCAAAACCAAGAATCTGACAAGAAATTCGTTTTGCTCAATCGATAGAACACAATCTGATGTACATTTGATGAAAGTTTGGTTCAGAAATATGCATTTTTTAGAAAGTTATCGCGCTAGGTGCAACAATGTATAGATTTTCGACTTAGTCTTTTCCCGCGATTTTGGTCAAAATCGGCTATTTGTACCTGTTTAAGCTGGAATCTGGAGCCAAAACCAAGAATCGGACAAGAAATTTGTTTTGCTCGATCGATAGAACACAATCTGATGTACAATTAATGAAAGTTTGGTTCAGAAATATGCATTTTTAAGAAAGTTATCGCGCTAGGTGCAACAATGTATAGATTTTCGACTTAGTCTTTTCCCGCGATTTTGGTCAAAATCGGCTATTTGTACCTGTTTAAGCTCGAATCTGGAGCCCAAACCAAGAATCTGACAAGAAATTCGTTTTGCTCGATCGATAGAACACAATCTGATGTACATTTGATAAAAGTTTGGTTCAGAAATATGCATTTTTAAGAAAGTTATCGCTCTAGGTGCAACAATGTATAGATTTTCGACTTAGTCTTTTCCCGCGATTTTGGTCAAAATCGGCTATTTGTACCTGTTTAAGCTGGAATCTGGAGCCAAAACCAAGAATCTGACAAGAAATTCGTTTTGCTCAATCGATAGAACACAATCTGATGTACATTTGATAAAAGTTTGGTTCAGAAATATGCATTTTTTAGAAAGTTATCGCTCTAGGTGCAACAATGTATAGATTTTCGACTTAGTCTTTTCCCGCGATTTTGGTCAAAATCGGCTATTTGTACCTGTTTAAGCTCGAATCTGGAGCCAAAACCAAGAATCTGACAAGAAATTCGTTTTGCTCAATCGATAGAACACAATCTGATGTACAATTAATGAAAGTTTGGTTAAGAAATATGCATTTTTAAGAAAGTTATCGCGCTAGGTGCAACAATGTATAGATTTTCGACTTAGTCTTTTTCCGCGATTTTGGTCAAAATCGGCTATTTGTACCTGTTTAAGCTGGAATCTGGAGCCCAAACCAAGAATCTGACAAGAAATTCGTTTTGCTCGATCGATAGAACACAATCTGATGTACATTTGATAAAAGTTTGGTTCAGAAATATGCATTTTTAAGAAAGTTATCGCGCTAGGTGCAACAATGTATAGATTTTCGACTTAGTCTTTTCCCGCGATTTTGGTCAAAATCGGCTATTTGTACCTATTTAAGTTGGAATCTAGAGCAAAAACCAAGAATCTGAGAAGAAATTCGTTTTGCTCGATCGATAGAACACAATCTGATGTACATTTGATAAAAGTTTGGTTCAGAAATATGCATTTTTAAGAAAGTTATCGCGCTAGGTGCAACAATGTATAGATTTTCGACTTAGTCTTTTCCCGCGATTTTGGTCAAAATCGGCTATTTGTACCTGTTTAAGCTGGAATCTGGAGCCAAAACCAAGAATCTGACAAGAAATTCGTTTTGCTCAATCGATAGAACACAATCTGATGAAAGTTTGGTTCAGAAATATGCATTTTTAAGAAAGTTATCGCTCTAGGTGCAACAATGTATAGATTTTCGACTTAGTCTTTTCCCGCGATTTTGGTCAAATTCGGCTATTTGTACCTATTTAAGTTGGAATCTGGAGCCAAAACCAAGAATCTGACAAGAAATTCGTTTTGCTCAATCGATAGAACACAATCTGATGTACATTTGATGAAAGTTTGGTTCAGAAATATGCATTTTTTAGAAAGTTATCGCGCTAGGTGCAACAATGTATAGATTTTCGACTTAGTCTTTTCCCGCGATTTTGGTCAAAATCGGCTATTTGTACCTGTTTAAGCTGGAATCTGGAGCCAAAACCAAGAATCGGACAAGAAATTTGTTTTGCTCGATCGATAGAACACAATCTGATGTACAATTAATGAAAGTTTGGTTCAGAAATATGCATTTTTAAGAAAGTTATCGCGCTAGGTGCAACAATGTATAGATTTTCGACTTAGTCTTTTCCCGCGATTTTGGTCAAAATCGGCTATTTGTACCTGTTTAAGCTCGAATCTGGAGCCCAAACCAAGAATCTGACAAGAAATTCGTTTTGCTCGATCGATAGAACACAATCTGATGTACATTTGATAAAAGTTTGGTTCAGAAATATGCATTTTTAAGAAAGTTATCGCGCTAGGTGCAACAATGTATAGATTTTCGACTTAGTCTTTTTCCGCGATTTTGGTCAAAATCGGCTATTTGTACCTATTTAATTTGGAATCTGGAGCCAAAACCAAGAATCTGACAAGAAATTCGTTTTGCTCGATCGATAGAACACAATCTGATGTACATTTGATAAAAGTTTGGTTCAGAAATATGCATTTTTAAGAAAGTTATCGCTCTAGGTGCAACAATGTATAGATTTTCGACTTAGTCTTTTCCCGCGATTTTGGTCAAAATCGGCTATTTGTACCTGTTTAAGCTGGAATCTGGAGCCAAAACCAAGAATCTGACAAGAAATTCGTTTTGCTCGATCGAAAGAACACAATCTGATGAATGTTTGGTTCAGAAATATGCATTTTTTAGAAAGTTATCGCTCTAGGTGCAACAATGTATAGATTTTCGACTTAGTCTTTTCCCGCGATTTTGGTCAAAATCGGCTATTTGTACCTGTTTAAGCTCGAATCAGAAGCCAAAACCAAGAATCTGACAAGAAATTCGTTTTGCTCGATCGATAGAACACAATCTGATGTACATTTGATAAAAGTTTGGTTCAGAAATTTTCATTTTTTAGAAAGTTATCGCTCTAGGTGCAACAATGTATAGATTTTCGACTTAGTCTTTTTCCGCGATTTTGGTCAAAATCGGCTATTTGTACCTATTTAAGTTGGAATCTAGATCAAAAACCAAGAATCTGAGAAGAAATTCGTTTTGCTCGATCGATAGAACACAATCTGATGTACATTTGATAAAAGTTTGGTTCAGAAATATGCATTTTTAAGAAAGTTATCGCTCTAGGTGCAACAATGTATAGATTTTCGACTTAGTCTTTTTCCGCGATTTTGGTCAAAATCGGCTATTTGTACCTGTTTAAGCTCGAATCTGGAGCCAAAACCAAGAATCTGAGAAGAAATTCGTTTTGCTCGATCGATAGAATTTAATCTGATGTACATTTGATAAAAGTTTGGTTCAGAAATATGCATTTTTAAGAAAGTTATCGCGCTAGGTGCAACAATGTATAGATTTTCGACTTAGTCTTTTCCCGCGATTTTGGTCAAAATCGGCTATTTGTACCTATTTAAGTTGGAATCTAGAGCAAAAACCAAGAATCTGAGAAGAAATTCGTTTTGCTCGATCGATAGAACACAATCTGATGTACATTTGATAAAAGTTTGGTTCAGAAATATGCATTTTTAAGAAAGTTATCGCGCTAGGTGCAACAATGTATAGATTTTCGACTTAGTCTTTTCCCGCGATTTTGGTCAAAATCGGCTATTTGTACCTGTTTAAGCTGGAATCTGGAGCCAAAACCAAGAATCTGACAAGAAATTCGTTTTGCTCGATCGATAGAACACAATCTGATGAAAGTTTGGTTCAGAAATATGCATTTTTAAGAAAGTTATCGCTCTAGGTGCAACAATGTATAGATTTTCGACTTAGTCTTTTCCCGCGATTTTGGTCAAATTCGGCTATTTGTACCTATTTAAGTTGGAATCTGGAGCCAAAACCAAGAATCTGACAAGAAATTCGTTTTGCTCAATCGATAGAACACAATCTGATGTACAATTAATGAAAGTTTGGTTCAGAAATATGCATTTTTAAGAAAGTTATCGCGCTAGGTGCAACAATGTATAGATTTTCGACTTAGTCTTTTTCCGCGATTTTGGTCAAAATCGGCTATTTGTACCTGTTTAAGCTCGAATCTGGAGCCAAAACCAAGAATCTGAGAAGAAATTCGTTTTGCTCGATCGATAGAATTTAATCTGATGTACATTTGATAAAAGTTTGGTTCAGAAATATGCATTTTTAAGAAAGTTATCGCGCTAGGTGCAACAATGTATAGATTTTCGACTTAGTCTTTTCCCGCGATTTTGGTCAAAATCGGCTATTTGTACCTATTTAAGTTGGAATCTAGAGCAAAAACCAAGAATCTGAGAAGAAATTCGTTTTGCTCGATCGATAGAACACAATCTGATGTACATTTGATAAAAGTTTGGTTCAGAAATATGCATTTTTAAGAAAGTTATCGCGCTAGGTGCAACAATGTATAGATTTTCGACTTAGTCTTTTCCCGCGATTTTGGTCAAAATCGGCTATTTGTACCTGTTTAAGCTGGAATCTGGAGCCAAAACCAAGAATCTGACAAGAAATTCGTTTTGCTCGATCGATAGAACACAATCTGATGAAAGTTTGGTTCAGAAATATGCATTTTTAAGAAAGTTATCGCTCTAGGTGCAACAATGTATAGATTTTCGACTTAGTCTTTTCCCGCGATTTTGGTCAAATTCGGCTATTTGTACCTATTTAAGTTGGAATCTGGAGCCAAAACCAAGAATCTGACAAGAAATTCGTTTTGCTCAATCGATAGAACACAATCTGATGTACAATTAATGAAAGTTTGGTTCAGAAATATGCATTTTTAAGAAAGTTATCGCGCTAGGTGCAACAATGTATAGATTTTCGACTTAGTCTTTTTCCGCGATTTTGGTCAAAATCGGCTATTTGTACCTGTTTAAGCTGGAATCTGGAGCCCAAACCAAGAATCTGACAAGAAATTCGTTTTGCTCGATCGATAGAACACAATCTGATGTACATTTGATAAAAGTTTGGTTCAGAAATATGCATTTTTAAGAAAGTTATCGCGCTAGGTGCAACAATGTATAGATTTTCGACTTAGTCTTTTCCCGCGATTTTGGTCAAAATCGGCTATTTGCACCTATTTAAGTTGGAATCTAGAGCAAAAACCAAGAATCTGAGAAGAAATTCGTTTTGCTCGATCGATAGAACACAATCTGATGTACATTTGATAAAAGTTTGGTTCAGAAATATGCATTTTTAAGAAAGTTATCGCGCTAGGTGCAACAATGTATAGATTTTCGACTTAGTCTTTTCCCGCGATTTTGGTCAAAATCGGCTATTTGTACCTGTTTAAGCTGGAATCTGGAGCCAAAACCAAGAATCTGACAAGAAATTCGTTTTGCTCAATCGATAGAACACAATCTGATGAAAGTTTGGTTCAGAAATATGCATTTTTAAGAAAGTTATCGCTCTAGGTGCAACAATGTATAGATTTTCGACTTAGTCTTTTCCCGCGATTTTGGTCAAATTCGGCTATTTGTACCTATTTAAGTTGGAATCTGGAGCCAAAACCAAGAATCTGACAAGAAATTCGTTTTGCTCAATCGATAGAACACAATCTGATGTACATTTGATGAAAGTTTGGTTCAGAAATATGCATTTTTTAGAAAGTTATCGCGCTAGGTGCAACAATGTATAGATTTTCGACTTAGTCTTTTCCCGCGATTTTGGTCAAAATCGGCTATTTGTACCTGTTTAAGCTGGAATCTGGAGCCAAAACCAAGAATCGGACAAGAAATTTGTTTTGCTCGATCGATAGAACACAATCTGATGTACAATTAATGAAAGTTTGGTTCAGAAATATGCATTTTTAAGAAAGTTATCGCGCTAGGTGCAACAATGTATAGATTTTCGACTTAGTCTTTTCCCGCGATTTTGGTCAAAATCGGCTATTTGTACCTGTTTAAGCTCGAATCTGGAGCCCAAACCAAGAATCTGACAAGAAATTCGTTTTGCTCGATCGATAGAACACAATCTGATGTACATTTGATAAAAGTTTGGTTCAGAAATATGCATTTTTAAGAAAGTTATCGCGCTAGGTGCAACAATGTATAGATTTTCGACTTAGTCTTTTTCCGCGATTTTGGTCAAAATCGGCTATTTGTACCTATTTAATTTGGAATCTGGAGCCAAAACCAAGAATCTGACAAGAAATTCGTTTTGCTCGATCGATAGAACACAATCTGATGTACATTTGATAAAAGTTTGGTTCAGAAATATGCATTTTTAAGAAAGTTATCGCTCTAGGTGCAACAATGTATAGATTTTCGACTTAGTCTTTTCCCGCGATTTTGGTCAAAATCGGCTATTTGTACCTGTTTAAGCTGGAATCTGGAGCCAAAACCAAGAATCTGACAAGAAATTCGTTTTGCTCGATCGATAGAACACAATCTGATGAATGTTTGGTTCAGAAATATGCATTTTTTAGAAAGTTATCGCTCTAGGTGCAACAATGTATAGATTTTCGACTTAGTCTTTTCCCGCGATTTTGGTCAAAATCGGCTATTTGTACCTGTTTAAGCTCGAATCAGAAGCCAAAACCAAGAATCTGACAAGAAATTCGTTTTGCTCGATCGATAGAACACAGTCTGATGTACATTTGATAAAAGTTTGGTTCAGAAATATTCATTTTTTAGAAAGTTATCGCTCTAGGTGCAACAATGTATAGATTTTCGACTTAGTTTTTTACCGCGATTTTGGTCAAAATCGGCTATTTGTACCTGTTTAAGCTCGAATCTGGAGCCAAAACCAAGAATCGGACAAGAAATTCGTTTTGCTCGATCGATAGAACACAATCTGATGTACAATTAATGAAAGTTTGGTTCAGAAATATGCATTTTTAAGAAAGTTATCGCTCTAGGTGCAACAATGTATAGATTTTCGACTTAGTCTTTTCCCGCGATTTTGGTCAAAATCGGCTATTTGTACCTGTTTAAGCTGGAATCTGGAGCCAAAACCAAGAATCTGACAAGAAATTCGTTTTGCTCGATCGATAGAACACAATCTGATGAAAGTTTGGTTCAGAAATATGCATTTTTTAGAAAGTTATCGCTCTAGGTGCAACAATGTATAGATTTTCGACTTAGTCTTTTCCCGCGATTTTGGTCAAAATCGGCTATTTGTACCTGTTTAAGCTCGAATCAGAAGCCAAAACCAAGAATCTGACAAGAAATTCGTTTTGCTCGATCGATAGAACACAATCTGATGTACATTTGATGAAAGTTTGGTTCAGAAATATTCATTTTTTAGAAAGTTATCGCTCTAGGTGCAACAATGTATAGATTTTCGACTTAGTCTTTTCCCGCGATTTTGGTCAAAATCGGCTATTTGTACCTGTTTAAGCTCGAATCTGAAGCCAAAACCAAGAATCGGACAAGAAATTCGTTTTGCTCGATCGATAGAACACAATCTGATGTACATTTGATAAAAGTTTGGTTCAGAAATATTCATTTTTTAGAAAGTTATCGCTCTAGGTGCAACAATGTATAGATTTTCGACTTAGTCTTTTCCCGCGATTTTGGTCAAAATCGGCTATTTGTACCTGTTTAAGCTGGAATCTGGAGCCAAAACCAAGAATCTGACAAGAAATTCGTTTTGCTCAATCGATAGAACACAATCTGATGAAAGTTTGGTTCAGAAATATGCATTTTTTAGAAAGTTATCGCTCTAGGTGCAACAATGTATAGATTTTCGACTTAGTCTTTTCCCGCGATTTTGGTCAAAATCGGCTATTTGTACCTGTTTAAGCTCGAATCAGAAGCCAAAACCAAGAATCTGACAAGAGATTTGTTTTGCTCGATCGATAGAACACAATCTGATGTACATTTGATAAAAGTTTGGTTCAGAAATATTCATTTTTTAGAAAGTTATCGCTCTAGGTGCAACAATGTATAGATTTTCGACTTAGTCTTTTCCCGCGATTTTGGTCAAAATCGGCTATTTGTACCTGTTTAAGCTGGAATCTGGAGCCAAAACCAAGAATCTGACAAGAAATTCGTTTTGCTCAATCGATAGAACACAATCTGATGTACAATTAATGAAAGTTTGGTTCAGAAATATGCATTTTTAAGAAAGTTATCGCGCTAGGTGCAACAATGTATAGATTTTCGACTTAGTCTTTTCCCGCGATTTTGGTCAAAATCGGCTATTTGTACCTGTTTAAGCTGGAATCTGGAGCCAAAACCAAGAATCTGACAAGAAATTCGTTTTGCTCGATCGATAGAACACAATCTGATGTACATTTGATAAAAGTTTGGTTCAGAAATATTCATTTTTTAGAAAGTTATCGCTCTAGGTGCAACAATGTATAGATTTTCGACTTAGTCTTTTCCCGCGATTTTGGTCAAAATCGGCTATTTGTACCTGTTTAAGTTGGAATCTGGAGCCAAAACCAAGAATCTGACAAGAAATTCGTTTTGCTCGATCGATAGAACACAATCTGATGAAAGTTTGGTTCAGAAATATGCATTTTTTAGAAAGTTATCGCTCTAGGTGCAACAATGTATAGATTTTCGACTTAGTCTTTTTCCGCGATTTTGGTCAAAATCGGCTATTTGTACCTATTTAAGTTGGAATCTGGAGCCAAAACCAAGAATCGGACAAGAAATTCGTTTTGCTCAATCAATAGAACACAATCTCATGTACATTTGATGAAAGTTTGGTTCAGAAATATTCATTTTTTAGAAAGTTATCGCTCTAGGTGCAACAATGTATAGATTTTCGACTTAGTCTTTTCCCGCGATTTTGGTCAAAATCGGCTATTTGTACCTATTTAAGTTGGAATCTGGAGCCAAAACCAAGAATCTGACAAGAAATTCGTTTTGCTCAATCGATAGAACACAATGTGATGTACATTTGATAAAAGTTTGGTTCAGAAATATGCATTTTTAAGAAAGTTATCGCTCTAGGTGCAACAATGTATAGATTTTCGACTTAGTCTTTTCCCGCGATTTTGGTCAAAATCGGCTATTTGTACCTGTTTAAGCTGGAATCTGGAGCGAAAACCAAGAATCTGACAAGAAATTCGTTTTGCTCAATCGATAGAACACAATCTGATGAAAGTTTGGTTCAGAAATATGCATTTTTTAGAAAGTTATCGCTCTAGGTGCAACAATGTATAGATTTTCGACTTAGTCTTTTCCCGCGATTTTGGTCAAAATCGGCTATTTGTACCTGTTTAAGCTGGAATCTGGAGCCCAAACCAAGAATCTGACAAGAAATTCGTTTTGCTCGATCGATAGAACACAATCTGATGTACATTTGATAAAAGTTTGGTTCAGAAATATGCATTTTTAAGAAAGTTATCGCGCTAGGTGCAACAATGTATAGATTTTCGACTTAGTCTTTTTCCGCGATTTTGGTCAAAATCGGCTATTTGTACCTATTTAAGTTGGAATCTGGAGCCAAAACCAAGAATCTGACAAGAAATTCGTTTTGCTCAATCGATAGAACACAATGTGATGTACATTTGATAAAAGTTTGGTTCAGAAATATGCATTTTTAAGAAAGTTATCGCGCTAGGTGCAACAATGTATAGATTTTCGACTTAGTCTTTTCCCGCGATTTTGGTCAAAATCGGCTATTTGTACCTGTTTAAGCTGGAATCTGGAGCGAAAACCAAGAATCTGACAAGAAATTCGTTTTGCTCAATCGATAGAACACAATCTGATGAAAGTTTGGTTCAGAAATATGCATTTTTTAGAAAGTTATCGCTCTAGGTGCAACAATGTATAGATTTTCGACTTAGTCTTTTCCCGCGATTTTGGTCAAAATCGGCTATTTGTACCTGTTTAAGCTGGAATCTGGAGCCCAAACCAAGAATCTGACAAGAAATTCGTTTTGCTCGATCGATAGAACACAATCTGATGTACATTTGATAAAAGTTTGGTTCAGAAATATGCATTTTTAAGAAAGTTATCGCGCTAGGTGCAACAATGTATAGATTTTCGACTTAGTCTTTTTCCGCGATTTTGGTCAAAATCGGCTATTTGTACCTATTTAAGTTGGAATCTGGAGCCAAAACCAAGAATCTGACAAGAAATTCGTTTTGCTCGATCGATAGAACACAATCTGATGTACATTTGATAAAAGTTTGGTTCATAAATATTTATTTTTTAGAAAGTTATCGCTCTAGGTGCAACAATGTATAGATTTTCGACTTAGTCTTTTCCCGCGATTTTGGTCAAAATCGGCTATTTGTACCTGTTTAAGCTGGAATCTGGAGCCAAAACCAAGAATCTGACAAGAAATTCGTTTTGCTCAATCGATAGAACACAATCTGATGAAAGTTTGGTTCAGAAATATGCATTTTTTAGAAAGTTATCGCTCTAGGTGCAACAATGTATAGATTTTCGACTTAGTCTTTTCCCGCGATTTTGGTCAAAATCGGCTATTTGTACCTGTTTAAGCTGGAATCTGGAGCCAAAACCAAGAATCGGACAAGAAATTCGTTTTGCTCGATCGATAGAACACAATCTGATGTACATTTGATAAAAGTTTGGTTCAGAAATATTTATTTTTTAGAAAGTTATCGCTCTAGGTGCAACAATGTATAGATTTTCGACTTAGTCTTTTCCCGCGATTTTGGTCAAAATCGGCTATTTGTACCTGTTTAAGCTGGAATCTGGAGCCAAAACCAAGAATCGGACAAGAAATTCGTTTTGCTCAATCGATAGAACACAATCTGATGTACATTTGATAAAAGTTTGGTTCAGAAATATTCATTTTTTAGAAAGTTATCGCTCTAGGTGCAACAATGTATAGATTTTCGACTTAGTCTTTTCCCGCGATTTTGGTCAAAATGGGCTATTTGTACCTGTTTAAGCTCGAATCTGGAGCCCAAACCAAGAATCTGACAAGAAATTCGTTTTGCTCGATCGATAGAACACAATCTGATGTACATTTGATAAAAGTTTGGTTTAGAAATATGCATTTTTAAGAAAGTTATCGCGCTAGGTGCAACAATGTATAGATTTTCAACTTAGTCTTTTCCCGCGATTTTGGTCAAAATCGGCTATTTGTACCTATTTAGGTTGGAATCTGGAGCCAAAACCAAGAATCTGAGAAGAAATTCGTTTTGCTCGATCGATAGAACACAATCTGATGTACATTTGATGAAAATTTGGTTCAGAAATATGCATTTTTTAGAAAGTTATCGCTCTAGGTGCAACAATGTATAGATTTTCGACTTAGTCTTTTCCGGCGATTTTGGTCAAGATCGGCTATTTGTACCTGTTTAAGCTGGAATCTGGAGCCAAAACCAAGAATCTGACAAGAAATTCGTTTTGCTCGATCGATAGAACACAATCTGATGAAAGTTTGGTTCAGAAATATGCATTTTTTAGAAAGTTATCGCTCTAGGTGCAACAATGTATAGATTTTCGACTTAGTCTTTTCCCGCGATTTTGGTCAAAATCGGCTATTTGTACCTGTTTAAGCTCGAATCTGGAGCCAAAACCAAGAATCTGACAAGAAATTCGTTTTGCTCGATCGATAGAACACAATCTGATGAAAGTTTGGTTCAGAAATATGCATTTTTTAGAAAGTTATCGCTCTAGGTGCAACAATGTATAGATTTTCGACTTAGTCTTTTCCCGCGATTTTGGTCAAAATCGGCTATTTGTACCTGTTTAAGCTGGAATCTGGAGCGAAAACCAAGAATCTGACAAGAAATTCGTTTTGCTCAATCGATAGAACACAATCTGATGAAAGTTTGGTTCAGAAATATGCATTTTTTAGAAAGTTATCGCTCTAGGTGCAACAATGTATAGATTTTCGACTTAGTCTTTTCCCGCGATTTTGGTCAAAATCGGCTATTTGTACCTGTTTAAGCTGGAATCTGGAGCCCAAACCAAGAATCTGACAAGAAATTCGTTTTGCTCGATCGATAGAACACAATCTGATGTACATTTGATAAAAGTTTGGTTCAGAAATATGCATTTTTAAGAAAGTTATCGCGCTAGGTGCAACAATGTATAGATTTTCGACTTAGTCTTTTTCCGCGATTTTGGTCAAAATCGGCTATTTGTACCTATTTAAGTTGGAATCTGGAGCCAAAACCAAGAATCTGACAAGAAATTCGTTTTGCTCGATCGATAGAACACAATCTGATGTACATTTGATAAAAGTTTGGTTCATAAATATTTATTTTTTAGAAAGTTATTGCTCTAGGTGCAACAATGTATAGATTTTCGACTTAGTCTTTTCCCGCGATTTTGGTCAAAATCGGCTATTTGTACCTGTTTAAGCTGGAATCTGGAGCCAAAACCAAGAATCTGACAAGAAATTCGTTTTGCTCAATCGATAGAACACAATCTGATGAAAGTTTGGTTCAGAAATATGCATTTTTTAGAAAGTTATCGCTCTAGGTGCAACAATGTATAGATTTTCGACTTAGTCTTTTCCCGCGATTTTGGTCAAAATCGGCTATTTGTACCTGTTTAAGCTGGAATCTGGAGCCAAAACCAAGAATCGGACAAGAAATTCGTTTTGCTCGATCGATAGAACACAATCTGATGTACATTTGATAAAAGTTTGGTTCAGAAATATTTATTTTTTAGAAAGTTATCGCTCTAGGTGCAACAATGTATAGATTTTCGACTTAGTCTTTTCCCGCGATTTTGGTCAAAATCGGCTATTTGTACCTGTTTAAGCTGGAATCTGGAGCCAAAACCAAGAATCGGACAAGAAATTCGTTTTGCTCAATCGATAGAACACAATCTGATGTACATTTGATAAAAGTTTGGTTCAGAAATATTCATTTTTTAGAAAGTTATCGCTCTAGGTGCAACAATGTATAGATTTTCGACTTAGTCTTTTCCCGCGATTTTGGTCAAAATGGGCTATTTGTACCTGTTTAAGCTCGAATCTGGAGCCCAAACCAAGAATCTGACAAGAAATTCGTTTTGCTCGATCGATAGAACACAATCTGATGTACATTTGATAAAAGTTTGGTTTAGAAATATGCATTTTTAAGAAAGTTATCGCGCTAGGTGCAACAATGTATAGATTTTCAACTTAGTCTTTTCCCGCGATTTTGGTCAAAATCGGCTATTTGTACCTATTTAGGTTGGAATCTGGAGCCAAAACCAAGAATCTGAGAAGAAATTCGTTTTGCTCGATCGATAGAACACAATCTGATGTACATTTGATGAAAATTTGGTTCAGAAATATGCATTTTTTAGAAAGTTATCGCTCTAGGTGCAACAATGTATAGATTTTCGACTTAGTCTTTTCCGGCGATTTTGGTCAAGATCGGCTATTTGTACCTGTTTAAGCTGGAATCTGGAGCCAAAACCAAGAATCTGACAAGAAATTCGTTTTGCTCGATCGATAGAACACAATCTGATGAAAGTTTGGTTCAGAAATATGCATTTTTTAGAAAGTTATCGCTCTAGGTGCAACAATGTATAGATTTTCGACTTAGTCTTTTCCCGCGATTTTGGTCAAAATCGGCTATTTGTACCTGTTTAAGCTCGAATCTGGAGCCAAAACCAAGAATCTGACAAGAAATTCGTTTTGCTCGATCGATAGAACACAATCTGATGAAAGTTTGGTTCAGAAATATGCATTTTTTAGAAAGTTATCGCTCTAGGTGCAACAATGTATAGATTTTCGACTTAGTCTTTTCCCGCGATTTTGGTCAAAATCGGCTATTTGTACCTGTTTAAGCTGGAATCTGGAGCCCAAACCAAGAATCTGACAAGAAATTCGTTTTGCTCGATCGATAGAACACAATCTGATGTACATTTGATAAAAGTTTGGTTCAGAAATATGCATTTTTAAGAAAGTTATCGCGCTAGGTGCAACAATGTATAGATTTTCGACTTAGTCTTTTTCCGCGATTTTGGTCAAAATCGGCTATTTGTACCTATTTAAGTTGGAATCTGGAGCCAAAACCAAGAATCTGACAAGAAATTCGTTTTGCTCAATCGATAGAACACAATGTGATGTACATTTGATAAAAGTTTGGTTCAGAAATATGCATTTTTAAGAAAGTTATCGCGCTAGGTGCAACAATGTATAGATTTTCGACTTAGTCTTTTCCCGCGATTTTGGTCAAAATCGGCTATTTGTACCTGTTTAAGCTGGAATCTGGAGCGAAAACCAAGAATCTGACAAGAAATTCGTTTTGCTCAATCGATAGAACACAATCTGATGAAAGTTTGGTTCAGAAATATGCATTTTTTAGAAAGTTATCGCTCTAGGTGCAACAATGTATAGATTTTCGACTTAGTCTTTTCCCGCGATTTTGGTCAAAATCGGCTATTTGTACCTGTTTAAGCTCGAATCTGGAGCCCAAACCAAGAATCTGACAAGAAATTCGTTTTGCTCGATCGATAGAACACAATCTGATGTACATTTGATAAAAGTTTGGTTCAGAAATATGCATTTTTAAGAAAGTTATCGCGCTAGGTGCAACAATGTATAGATTTTCGACTTAGTCTTTTTCCGCGATTTTGGTCAAAATCGGCTATTTGTACCTATTTAAGTTGGAATCTGGAGCCAAAACCAAGAATCTGACAAGAAATTCGTTTTGCTCGATCGATAGAACACAATCTGATGTACATTTGATAAAAGTTTGGTTCAGAAATATTCATTTTTTAGAAAGTTATCGCTCTAGGTGCAACAATGTATAGATTTTCGACTTAGTCTTTTCCCGCGATTTTGGTCAAAATCGGCTATTTGTACCTGTTTAAGCTGGAATCTGGAGCCAAAACCAAGAATCTGACAAGAAATTCGTTTTGCTCAATCGATAGAACACAATCTGATGAAAGTTTGGTTCAGAAATATGCATTTTTTAGAAAGTTATCGCTCTAGGTGCAACAATGTATAGATTTTCGACTTAGTCTTTTCCCGCGATTTTGGTCAAAATCGGCTATTTGTACCTGTTTAAGCTGGAATCTGGAGCCAAAACCAAGAATCGGACAAGAAATTCGTTTTGCTCGATCGATAGAACACAATCTGATGTACATTTGATAAAAGTTTGGTTCAGAAATATTTATTTTTTAGAAAGTTATCGCTCTAGGTGCAACAATGTATAGATTTTCGACTTAGTCTTTTCCCGCGATTTTGGTCAAAATCGGCTATTTGTACCTGTTTAAGCTGGAATCTGGAGCCAAAACCAAGAATCGGACAAGAAATTCGTTTTGCTCAATCGATAGAACACAATCTGATGTACATTTGATAAAAGTTTGGTTCAGAAATATTCATTTTTTAGAAAGTTATCGCTCTAGGTGCAACAATGTATAGATTTTCGACTTAGTCTTTTCCCGCGATTTTGGTCAAAATGGGCTATTTGTACCTGTTTAAGCTCGAATCTGGAGCCCAAACCAAGAATCTGACAAGAAATTCGTTTTGCTCGATCGATAGAACACAATCTGATGTACATTTGATAAAAGTTTGGTTTAGAAATATGCATTTTTAAGAAAGTTATCGCGCTAGGTGCAACAATGTATAGATTTTCAACTTAGTCTTTTCCCGCGATTTTGGTCAAAATCGGCTATTTGTACCTATTTAGGTTGGAATCTGGAGCCAAAACCAAGAATCTGAGAAGAAATTCGTTTTGCTCGATCGATAGAACACAATCTGATGTACATTTGATGAAAATTTGGTTCAGAAATATGCATTTTTTAGAAAGTTATCGCTCTAGGTGCAACAATGTATAGATTTTCGACTTAGTCTTTTCCGGCGATTTTGGTCAAGATCGGCTATTTGTACCTGTTTAAGCTGGAATCTGGAGCCAAAACCAAGAATCTGACAAGAAATTCGTTTTGCTCGATCGATAGAACACAATCTGATGAAAGTTTGGTTCAGAAATATGCATTTTTTAGAAAGTTATCGCTCTAGGTGCAACAATGTATAGATTTTCGACTTAGTCTTTTCCCGCGATTTTGGTCAAAATCGGCTATTTGTACCTGTTTAAGCTCGAATCTGGAGCCAAAACCAAGAATCGGACAAGAAATTCGTTTTGCTCGATCGATAGAACACAATCTGATGTACATTTGATAAAAGTTTGGTTTAGAAATATTCATTTTTTAGAAAGTCATCGCTCTAGGTGCAACAATGTATAGATTTTCGACTTAGTCTTTTCCCGCGATTCTGGTCAAAATCGGATATTTGTACCTGTTTAAGCTGGAATCTGGAGCCAAAACCAAGAATCTGACAAGAAATTCGTTTTGCTCAATCGATAGAACACAATCTGATGTACAATTAATGAAAGTTTGGTTCAGAAATATGCATTTTTAAGAAAGTTATCGCGCTAGGTGCAACAATGTATAGATTTTCGACTTAGTCTTTTTCCGCGATTTTGGTCAAAATGGGCTATTTGTACCTGTTTAAGCTCGAATCTGGAGCCAAAACCAAGAATCTGACAAGAAATTCGTTTTGCTCGATCGATAGAACACAATCTGATGTACATTTGATAAAAGTTTGGTTCAGAAATATGCATTTTTTAGAAAGTTATCGCTCTAGGTGCAACAATGTATAGATTTTCGACTTAGTCTTTTCCCGCGATTTTGGTCAAAATCGGCTATTTGTACCTGTTTAAGCTCGAATCTGGAGCCAAAACCAAGAATCGGACAAGAAATTCGTTTTGCTCGATCGATAGAACACAATCTGATGTACATTTGATAAAAGTTTGGTTCAGAAATATTCATTTTTTAGAAAGTTATCGCTCTAGGTGCAACAATGTATAGATTTTCGACTTAGTCTTTTTCCGCGATTTTGGTCAAAATCGGCTATTTGTACCTGTTTAAGCTCGAATCTGGAGCCAAAACCAAGAATCTGACAAGAAATTCGTTTTGCTCGATCGATAGAACACAATCTGATGTACATTTGATTAAAGTTTGGTTCAGAAATATGCATTTTTAAGAAAGTTATCGCGCTAGGTGCAACAATGTATAGATTTTCGACTTAGTCTTTTCCCGCGATTTTGGTCAAAATCGGCTATTTGTACCTATTTAAGTTGGAATCTGGAGCCAAAACCAAGAATCGGACAAGAAATTCGTTTTGCTCGATCGATAGAACACAATCTGATGTACATTTGATAAAAGTTTGGTTCAGAAATATTCATTTTTTAGAAAGTTATCGCTCTAGGTGCAACAATGTATAGATTTTCGACTTAGTCTTTTTCCGCGATTTTGGTCAAAATCGGCTATTTGTACCTGTTTAAGCTCGAATCTGGAGCCAAAACCAAGAATCGGACAAGAAATTCGTTTTGCTCGATCGATAGAACACAATCTGATGTACATTTGATAAAAGTTTGGTTCAGAAATATTCATTTTTTAGAAAGTTATCGCTCTAGGTGCAACAATGTATAGATTTTCGACTTAGTCTTTTCCCGCGATTTTGGTCAAAATCGGCTATTTGTACCTGTTTAAGCTGGAATCTGGAGCCAAAACCAAGAATCTGACAAGAAATTCGTTTTGCTCAATCGATAGAACACAATCTGATGTACAATTAATGAAAGTTTGGTTCAGAAATATGCATTTTTAAGAAAGTTATCGCGCTAGGTGCAACAATGTATAGATTTTCGACTTAGTCTTTTCCCGCGATTTTGGTCAAAGTCGGCTATTTGTACCTGTTTAAGCTGGAATCTGGAGCCAAAACCAAGAATCTGACAAGAAATTCGTTTTGCTCAATCGATAGAACACAATCTGATGTACATTTGATAAAAGTTTGGTTCAGAAATATTCATTTTTTAGAAAGTTATCGCTCTAGGTGCAACAATGTATAGATTTTCGACTTAGTCTTTTTCCGCGATTTTGGTCAAAATCGGCTATTTGTACCTGTTTAAGCTCGAATCTGGAGCCAAAACCAAGAATCTGACAAGAAATTCGTTTTGCTCGATCGATAGAACACAATCTGATGTACATTTGATTAAAGTTTGGTTCAGAAATATGCATTTTTAAGAAAGTTATCGCGCTAGGTGCAACAATGTATAGATTTTCGACTTAGTCTTTTCCCGCGATTTTGGTCAAAATCGGCTATTTGTACCTATTTAAGTTGGAATCTGGAGCCAAAACCAAGAATCGGACAATAAAAATTCGTTTTGCTCAATCAATAGAACACAATCTCATGTACATTTGATGAAAGTTTGGTTCAGAAATATTCATTTTTTAGAAAGTTATCGCTCTAGGTGCAACAATGTATAGATTTTCGACTTAGTCTTTTCCCGCGATTTTGGTCAAAATCGGCTATTTGTACCTATTTAAGTTGGAATCTGGAGCCAAAACCAAGAATCTGACAAGAAATTCGTTTTGCTCAATCGATAGAACACAATGTGATGTACATTTGATAAAAGTTTGGTTCAGAAATATGCATTTTTAAGAAAGTTATCGCGCTAGGTGCAACAATGTATAGATTTTCGACTTAGTCTTTTCCCGCGATTTTGGTCAAAATCGGCTATTTGTACCTGTTTAAGCTGGAATCTGGAGCGAAAACCAAGAATCTGACAAGAAATTCGTTTTGCTCGATCGATAGAACACAATCTGATGAAAGTTTGGTTCAGAAATATGCATTTTTTAGAAAGTTATCGCTCTAGGTGCAACAATGTATAGATTTTCGACTTAGTCTTTTCCCGCGATTTTGGTCAAAATCGGCTATTTGTACCTGTTTAAGCTCGAATCAGAAGCCAAAACCAAGAATCTGACAAGAAATTCGTTTTGCTCGATCGATAGAACTCAATCTGATGTACATTTGATAAAAGTTTGGTTCAGAAATATGCATTTTTTAGAAAGTTATCGCTCTACGTGCAACAATGTATAGATTTTCGACTTAGTCTTTTCCCGCAATTTTGGTCAAAATCGGCTATTTGTACCTATTTAAGTTGGAATCTGGAGCCAAAACCAAAAATCTGACAAGAAATTCGTTTTGCTCGATCGATAGAACTCAATCTGATGTACATTTGATAAAAGTTTGGTTCAGAAATATGCATTTTTAAGAAAGTTATCGCGCTAGGTGCAACAATGTATAGATTTTCGACTTAGTCTTTTTCCGCGATTTTGGTCAAAATCGGCTATTTGTACCTATTTAAGTTGGAATCTGGAGCCAAAACCAAAAATCTGACAAGAAATTCGTTTTGCTCGATCGATAGAACACAATCTGATGTACATTTGATAAAAGTTTGGTTCAGAAATATGCATTTTTAAGAAAGTTATCGCTCTAGGTGCAACAATGTATAGATTTTCGACTTAGTCTTTTCCCGCGATTTTGGTCAAAATGGGCTATTTGTACCTGTTTAAGCTGGAATCTGGAGCCAAAACCAAGAATCTGAGAAGAAATTCGTTTTGCTCGATCGATAGAATTTAATCTGATGTACATTTGATAAAAGTTTGGTTCAGAAATATGCATTTTTAAGAAAGTTATCGCGCTAGGTGCAACAATGTATAGATTTTCGACTTAGTCTTTTTCCGCGATTTTGGTCAAAATCGGCTATTTGTACCTGTTTAAGCTCGAATCTGGAGCCCAAACCAAGAATCTGACAAGAAATTCGTTTTGCTCGATCGATAGAACACAATCTGATGTACATTTGATAAAAGTTTGGTTCAGAAATATGCATTTTTAAGAAAGTTATCGCGCTAGGTGCAACAATGTATAGATTTTCGACTTAGTCTTTTTCCGCGATTTTGGTCAAAATCGGCTATTTGTACCTGTTTAAGCTGGAATCTGGAGCCAAAACCAAGAATCTGACAAGAAATTCGTTTTGCTCAATCGATAGAACACAATCTGATGAAAGTTTGGTTCAGAAATATGCATTTTTTAGAAAGTTATCGCTCTAGGTGCAACAATGTATAGATTTCGACTTAGTCTTTTCCTGCGATTTTGGTCAAAATCGGCTATTTGTACCTGTTTAAGCTCGAATCTGGAGCCCAAACCAAGAATCTGACAAGAAATTCGTTTTGCTCGATCGATAGAACACAATCTGATGTACATTTGATAAAAGTTTGGTTCAGAAATATGCATTTTTAAGAAAGTTATCGCGCTAGGTGCAACAATGTATAGATTTTCGACTTAGTCTTTTTCCGCGATTTTGGTCAAAATCGACTATTTGTACCTATTTAAGTTGGAATCTGGAGCCAAAACCAAGAATCTGAGAAGAAATTCGTTTTGCTCAATCGATAGAACACAATCTGATGTACATTTGATAAAAGTTTGGTTCAGAAATATGCATTTTTAAGAAAGTTATCGCTCTAGGTGCAACAATGTATAGATTTTCGACTTAGTCTTTTCCCGCGATTTTGGTCAAAATCGGCTATTTGTACCTGTTTAAGCTCGAATCTGGAGCAAAAACCAAGAATCTGAGAAGAAATTCGTTTTGCTCAATCGATAGAACACAATCTGATGTACATTTGATAAAAGTTTGGTTCAGAAATATGCATTTTTAAGAAAGTTATCGCTCTAGGTGCAACAATGTATAGATTTTCGACTTAGTCTTTTCCCGCGATTTTGGTCAAAATCGGCTATTTGTACCTGTTTAAGCTGGAATCTGGAGCCACAACCAAGAATCTGACAAGAAATTCGTTTTGCTCGATCGATAGAACACAATCTGATGTACATTTGATAAAAGTTTGGTTCAGAAATATTCATTTTTTAGAAAGTTATCGCTCTAGGTGCAACAATGTATAGATTTTCGACTTAGTCTTTTTCCGCGATTTTGGTCAAAATCGGCTATTTGTACCTGTTTAAGCTCGAATCTGGAGCCAAAACCAAGAATCTGAGAAGAAATTCGTTTTGCTCGATCGATAGAATTTAATCTGATGTACATTTGATAAAAGTTTGGTTCAGAAATATGCATTTTTAAGAAAGTTATCGCGCTAGGTGCAACAATGTATAGATTTTCGACTTAGTCTTTTTCCGCGATTTTGGTCAAAATCGGCTATTTGTACCTGTTTAAGCTGGAATCTGGAGCCAAAACCAAGAATCTGACAAGAAATTCGTTTTGCTCAATCGATAGAACACAATCTGATGTACAATTAATGAAAGTTTGGTTCAGAAATATGCATTTTTAAGAAAGTTATCGCGCTAGGTGCAACAATGTATAGATTTTCGACTTAGTCTTTTCCCGCGATTTTGGTCAAAATCGGCTATTTGTACCTATTTAAGTTGGAATCTGGAGCCAAAACCAAGAATCTGACAAGAAATTCGTTTTGCTCGATCGATAGAACACAATCTGATGTACATTTGATAAAAGTTTGGTTCAGAAATATGCATTTTTAAGAAAGTTATCGCTCTAGGTGCAACAATGTATAGATTTTCGACTTAGTCTTTTCCCGCGATTTTGGTCAAAATCGGCTATTTGTACCTGTTTAAGCTGGAATCTGGAGCCAAAACCAAGAATCTGAGAAGAAATTCGTTTTGCTCGATCGATAGAATTTAATCTGATGTACATTTGATAAAAGTTTGGTTCAGAAATATGCATTTTTAAGAAAGTTATCGCGCTAGGTGCAACAATGTATAGATTTTCGACTTAGTCTTTTCCCGCGATTTTGGTCAAAATCGGCTATTTGTACCTGTTTAAGCTGGAATCTGGAGCCAAAACCAAGAATCTGACAAGAAATTCGTTTTGCTCGATCGATAGAACACAATCTGATGAAAGTTTGGTTCAGAAATATGCATTTTTTAGAAAGTTATCGCTCTAGGTGCAACAATGTATAGATTTTCGACTTAGTCTTTTCCCGCGATTTTGGTCAAAATCGGCTATTTGTACCTATTTAAGTTGGAATCTGGAGCCCAAACCAAGAATCTGACAAGAAATTCGTTTTGCTCGATCGATAGAACACAATCTGATGTACATTTGATAAAAGTTTGGTTCAGAAATATGCATTTTTAAGAAAGTTATCGCGCTAGGTGCAACAATGTATAGATTTTCGACTTAGTCTTTTTCCGCGATTTTGGTCAAAATCGGCTATTTGTACCTATTTAAGTTGGAATCTGGAGCCAAAACCAAGAATCTGACAAGAAATTCGTTTTGCTCGATCGATAGAACACAATCTGATGTACATTTGATAAAAGTTTGGTTCAGAAATATGCATTTTTAAGAAAGTTATCGCTCTAGGTGCAACAATGTATAGATTTTCGACTTAGTCTTTTTCCGCGATTTTGGTCAAAATCGGCTATTTGTACCTATTTAAGTTGGAATCTGGAGCCAAAACCAAGAATCTGACAAGAAATTCGTTTTGCTCGATCGATAGAACACAATCTGATGTACATTTGATAAAAGTTTGGTTCAGAAATATGCATTTTTAAGAAAGTTATCGCTCTAGGTGCAACAATGTATAGATTTTCGACTTAGTCTTTTCCCGCGATTTTGGTCAAAATCGGCTATTTGTACCTGTTTAAGCTCGAATCTGGAGCCAAAACCAAGAATCTGAGAAGAAATTCGTTTTGCTCGATCGATAGAATTTAATCTGATGTACATTTGATAAAAGTTTGGTTCAGAAATATGCATTTTTAAGAAAGTTATCGCGCTAGGTGCAACAATGTATAGATTTTCGACTTAGTCTTTTCCCGCGATTTTGGTCAAAATCGGCTATTTGTACCTGTTTAAGCTGGAATCTGGAGCCAAAACCAAGAATCTGACAAGAAATTCGTTTTGCTCGATCGATAGAACACAATCTGATGAAAGTTTGGTTCAGAAATATGCATTTTTTAGAAAGTTATCGCTCTAGGTGCAACAATGTATAGATTTTCGACTTAGTCTTTTCCCGCGATTTTGGTCAAAATCGGCTATTTGTACCTGTTTAAGCTCGAATCTGGAGCCCAAACCAAGAATCTGACAAGAAATTCGTTTTGCTCGATCGATAGAACACAATCTGATGTACATTTGATAAAAGTTTGGTTCAGAAATATGCATTTTTAAGAAAGTTATCGCGCTAGGTGCAACAATGTATAGATTTTCGACTTAGTCTTTTTCCGCGATTTTGGTCAAAATCGGCTATTTGTACCTATTTAAGTTGGAATCTGGAGCCAAAACCAAGAATCTGACAAGAAATTCGTTTTGCTCGATCGATAGAACACAATCTGATGTACATTTGATAAAAGTTTGGTTCAGAAATATGCATTTTTAAGAAAGTTATCGCTCTAGGTGCAACAATGTATAGATTTTCGACTTAGTCTTTTCCCGCGATTTTGGTCAAAATCGGCTATTTGTACCTGTTTAAGCTGGAATCTGGAGCCAAAACCAAGAATCTGACAAGAAATTCGTTTTGCTCGATCGATAGAACACAATCTGATGAAAGTTTGGTTCAGAAATATGCATTTTTTAGAAAGTTATCGCTCTAGGTGCAACAATGTATAGATTTTCGACTTAGTCTTTTCCCGCGATTTTGGTCAAAATCGGCTATTTGTACCTGTTTAAGCTGGAATCTGGAGCCAAAACCAAGAATCTGACAAGAAATTCGTTTTGCTCGATCGATAGAACACAATCTGATGAAAGTTTGGTTCAGAAATATGCATTTTTTAGAAAGTTATCGCGCTAGGTGCAACAATGTATAGATTTTCGACTTAGTCTTTTTCCGCGATTTTGGTCAAAATCGGCTTTTTGTACCTATTTAAGTTGGAATCTGGAGCCAAAACCAAGAATCTGACAAGAAATTCGTTTTGCTCGATCGATAGAACACAATCTGATGTACATTTGATAAAAGTTTGGTTCAGAAATATGCATTTTTAAGAAAGTTATCGCTCTAGGTGCAACAATGTATAGATTTTCGACTTAGTCTTTTCCCGCGATTTTGGTCAAAATCGGCTATTTGTACCTGTTTAAGCTCGAATCTGGAGCAAAAACCAAGAATCTGAGAAGAAATTCGTTTTGCTCAATCGATAGAACACAATCTGATGTACATTTGATAAAAGTTTGGTTTAGAAATATGCATTTTTAAGAAAGTTATCGCTCTAGGTGCAACAATGTATAGATTTTCGACTTAGTCTTTTCCCGCGATTTTGGTCAAAATCGGCTATTTGTACCTGTTTAAGCTGGAATCTGGAGCCAAAACCAAGAATCTGACAAGAAATTCGTTTTGCTCGATCGATAGAACACAATCTGATGTACATTTGATAAAAGTTTGGTTCAGAAATATTCATTTTTTAGAAAGTTATCGCTCTAGGTGCAACAATGTATAGATTTTCGACTTAGTCTTTTTCCGCGATTTTGGTCAAAATCGGCTATTTGTACCTGTTTAAGCTGGAATCTGGAGCCAAAACCAAGAATCTGAGAAGAAATTCGTTTTGCTCGATCGATAGAATTTAATCTGATGTACATTTGATAAAAGTTTGGTTCAGAAATATGCATTTTTAAGAAAGTTATCGCGCTAGGTGCAACAATGTATAGATTTTCGACTTAGTCTTTTTCCGCGATTTTGGTCAAAATCGGCTATTTGTACCTGTTTAAGCTGGAATCTGGAGCCAAAACCAAGAATCTGACAAGAAATTCGTTTTGCTCAATCGATAGAACACAATCTGATGTACAATTAATGAAAGTTTGGTTCAGAAATATGCATTTTTAAGAAAGTTATCGCGCTAGGTGCAACAATGTATAGATTTTCGACTTAGTCTTTTCCCGCGATTTTGGTCAAAATCGGCTATTTGTACCTGTTTAAGCTGGAATCTGGAGCCAAAACCAAGAATCTGACAAGAAATTCGTTTTGCTCGATCGATAGAACACAATCTGATGAAAGTTTGGTTCAGAAATATGTATTTTTTAGAAAGTTATCGCTCTAGGTGCAACAATGTATAGATTTCGACTTAGTCTTTTCCCGCGATTTTGGTCAAAATCGGCTATTTGTACCTGTTTAAGCTCGAATCTGGAGCAAAAACCAAGAATCTGAGAAGAAATTCGTTTTGCTCAATCGATAGAACACAATCTGATGTACATTTGATAAAAGTTTGGTTTAGAAATATGCATTTTTAAGAAAGTTATCGCTCTAGGTGCAACAATGTATAGATTTTCGACTTAGTCTTTTCCCGCGATTTTGGTCAAAATCGGCTATTTGTACCTGTTTAAGCTGAAATCTGGAGCCAAAACCAAGAATCTGACAAGAAATTCGTTTTGCTCGATCGATAGAACACAATCTGATGTACATTTGATAAAAGTTTGGTTCAGAAATATTCATTTTTTAGAAAGTTATCGCTCTAGGTGCACCAATGTATAGATTTTCGACTAAGTCTTTTTCCGCGATTTTGGTCAAAATCGGCTATTTGTACCTGTTTAAGCTCGAATCAGAAGCCAAAACCAAGAATCTGAGAAGAAATTCGTTTTGCTCGATCGATAGAATTTAATCTGATGTACATTTGATAAAAGTTTGGTTCAGAAATATGCATTTTTAAGAAAGTTATCGCGCTAGGTGCAACAATGTATAGATTTTCGACTTAGTCTTTTTCCGCGATTTTGGTCAAAATCGGCTATTTGTACCTATTTAAGTTGGAATCTGGAGCCAAAACCAAGAATCTGACAAGAAATTCGTTTTGCTCGATCGATAGAACACAATCTGATGTACATTTGATAAAAGTTTGGTTCAGAAATATGCATTTTTTAGAAAGTTATCGCTCTAGGTGCAACAATGTATAGATTTTCGACTTAGTCTTTTCCCGCGATTTTGGTCAAAATCGGCTATTTGTACCTGTTAAAGCTGGAATCTGGAGCCAAAACCAAGAATCGGAGAAGAAATTCGTTTTGCTCGATCGATAGAATTTAATCTGATGTACATTTGATAAAAGTTTGGTTCAGAAATATGCATTTTTAAGAAAGTTATCGCGCTAGGTGCAACAATGTATAGATTTTCGACTTAGTCTTTTCCCGCGATTTTGGTCAAAATCGGCTATTTGTACCTGTTTAAGCTGGAATCTGGAGCCAAAACCAAGAATCTGAGAAGAAATTCGTTTTGCTCGATCGATAGAACACAATCTGATGAAAGTTTGGTTCAGAAATATGCATTTTTTAGAAAGTTATCGCTCTAGGTGCAACAATGTATAGATTTTCGACTTAGTCTTTTCCCGCGATTTTGGTCAAAATCGGCTATTTGTACCTGTTTAAGCTCGAATCAGAAGCCAAAACCAAGAATCTGACAAGAAATTCGTTTTGCTCGATCGATAGAACACAATCTGATGTACATTTGATAAAAGTTTGGTTCAGAAATATGCATTTTTAAGAAAGTTATCGCTCTAGGTGCAACAATGTATAGATTTTCGACTTAGTCTTTTCCCGCGATTTTGGTCAAAATCGGCTATTTGTACCTGTTTAAGCTCGAATCTGGAGCAAAAACCAAGAATCTGAGAAGAAATTCGTTTTGCTCAATCGATAGAACACAATCTGATGTACATTTGATAAAAGTTTGGTTTAGAAATATGCATTTTTAAGAAAGTTATCGCTCTAGGTGCAACAATGTATAGATTTTCGACTTAGTCTTTTCCCGCGATTTTGGTCAAAATCGGCTATTTGTACCTGTATAAGCTGGAATCTGGAGCCAAAACCAAGAATCTGACAAGAAATTCGTTTTGCTCGATCGATAGAACACAATCTGATGTACATTTGATAAAAGTTTGGTTCAGAAATATTCATTTTTTAGAAAGTTATCGCTCTAGGTGCAACAATGTATAGATTTTCGACTTAGTCTTTTTCCGCGATTTTGGTCAAAATCGGCTATTTGTACCTGTTTAAGCTGGAATCTGGAGCCAAAACCAAGAATCTGAGAAGAAATTCGTTTTGCTCGATCGATAGAATTTAATCTGATGTACATTTGATAAAAGTTTGGTTCAGAAATATGCATTTTTAAGAAAGTTATCGCGCTAGGTGCAACAATGTATAGATTTTCGACTTAGTCTTTTTCCGCGATTTTGGTCAAAATCGGCTATTTGTACCTGTTTAAGCTGGAATCTGGAGCCAAAACCAAGAATCTGACAAGAAATTCGTTTTGCTCAATCGATAGAACACAATCTGATGTACAATTAATGAAAGTTTGGTTCAGAAATATGCATTTTTAAGAAAGTTATCGCGCTAGGTGCAACAATGTATAGATTTTCGACTTAGTCTTTTCCCGCGATTTTGGTCAAAATCGGCTATTTGTACCTGTTTAAGCTGGAATCTGGAGCCAAAACCAAGAATCTGACAAGAAATTCGTTTTGCTCGATCGATAGAACACAATCTGATGAAAGTTTGGTTCAGAAATATGTATTTTTTAGAAAGTTATCGCTCTAGGTGCAACAATGTATAGATTTCGACTTAGTCTTTTCCCGCGATTTTGGTCAAAATCGGCTATTTGTACCTGTTTAAGCTCGAATCTGGAGCAAAAACCAAGAATCTGAGAAGAAATTCGTTTTGCTCGATCGATAGAACACAATCTGATGTACATTTGATAAAAGTTTGGTTTAGAAATATGCATTTTTAAGAAAGTTATCGCTCTAGGTGCAACAATGTATAGATTTTCGACTTAGTCTTTTCCCGCGATTTTGGTCAAAATCGGCTATTTGTACCTGTTTAAGCTGAAATCTGGAGCCAAAACCAAGAATCTGACAAGAAATTCGTTTTGCTCGATCGATAGAACACAATCTGATGTACATTTGATAAAAGTTTGGTTCAGAAATATTCATTTTTTAGAAAGTTATCGCTCTAGGTGCACCAATGTATAGATTTTCGACTAAGTCTTTTTCCGCGATTTTGGTCAAAATCGGCTATTTGTACCTGTTTAAGCTCGAATCTGGAGCCAAAACCAAGAATCTGAGAAGAAATTCGTTTTGCTCGATCGATAGAATTTAATCTGATGTACATTTGATAAAAGTTTGGTTCAGAAATATGCATTTTTAAGAAAGTTATCGCGCTAGGTGCAACAATGTATAGATTTTCGACTTAGTCTTTTCCCGCGATTTTGGTCAAAATCGGCTATTTGTACCTGTTTAAGCTGGAATCTGGAGCCAAAACCAAGAATCTGACAAGAAATTCGTTTTGCTCAATCGATAGAACACAATCTGATGTACAATTAATGAAAGTTTGGTTCAGAAATATGCATTTTTAAGAAAGTTATCGCGCTAGGTGCAACAATGTATAGATTTTCGACTTAGTCTTTTTCCGCGATTTTGGTCAAAATCGGCTATTTGTACCTATTTAAGTTGGAATCTGGAGCCAAAACCAAGAATCTGACAAGAAATTCGTTTTGCTCGATCGATAGAACACAATCTGATGTACATTTGATAAAAGTTTGGTTCAGAAATATGCATTTTTTAGAAAGTTATCGCTCTAGGTGCAACAATGTATAGATTTTCGACTTAGTCTTTTCCCGCGATTTTGGTCAAAATCGGCTATTTGTACCTGTTTAAGCTGGAATCTGGAGCCAAAACCAAGAATCGGAGAAGAAATTCGTTTTCCTCGATCGATAGAATTTAATCTGATGTACATTTGATAAAAGTTTGGTTCAGAAATATGCATTTTTAAGAAAGTTATCGCGCTAGGTGCAACAATGTATAGATTTTCGACTTAGTCTTTTCCCGCGATTTTGGTCAAAATCGGCTATTTGTACCTGTTTAAGCTGGAATCTGGAGCCAAAACCAAGAATCTGAGAAGAAATTCGTTTTGCTCGATCGATAGAACACAATCTGATGAAAGTTTGGTTCAGAAATATGCATTTTTTAGAAAGTTATCGCTCTAGGTGCAACAATGTATAGATTTTCGACTTAGTCTTTTCCCGCGATTTTGGTCAAAATCGGCTATTTGTACCTGTTTAAGCTCGAATCTGGAGCCCAAACCAAGAATCTGACAAGAAATTCGTTTTGCTCGATCGATAGAACACAATCTGATGTACATTTGATAAAAGTTTGGTTCAGAAATATGCATTTTTAAGAAAGTTATCGCGCTAGGTGCAACAATGTATAGATTTTCGACTTAGTCTTTTTCCGCGATTTTGGTCAAAATCGGCTATTTGTACCTATTTAAGTTGGAATCTGGAGCCAAAACCAAGAATCTGACAAGAAATTCGTTTTGCTCGATCGATAGAACACAATCTGATGTACATTTGATAAAAGTTTGGTTCAGAAATATGCATTTTTAAGAAAATTATCGCTCTAGGTGCAACAATGTATAGATTTTCGACTTAGTCTTTTCCCGCGATTTTGGTCAAAATCGGCTATTTGTACCTGTTTAAGCTGGAATCTGGAGCCAAAACCAAGAATCTGACAAGAAATTCGTTTTGCTCGATCGATAGAACACAATCTGATGAAAGTTTGGTTCAGAAATATGCATTTTTTAGAAAGTTATCGCTCTAGGTGCAACAATGTATAGATTTTCGACTTAGTCTTTTCCCGCGATTTTGGTCAAAATCGGCTATTTGTACCTGTTTAAGCTCGAATCAGAAGCCAAAACCAAGAATCTGACAAGAAATTCGTTTTGCTCGATCGATAGAACACAATCTGATGTACATTTGATAAAAGTTTGGTTCAGAAATATGCATTTTTAAGAAAGTTATCGCTCTAGGTGCAACAATGTATAGATTTTCGACTTAGTCTTTTCCCGCGATTTTGGTCAAAATCGGCTATTTGTACCTGTTTAAGCTCGAATCTGGAGCAAAAACCAAGAATCTGAGAAGAAATTCGTTTTGCTCAATCGATAGAACACAATCTGATGTACATTTGATAAAAGTTTGGTTTAGAAATATGCATTTTTAAGAAAGTTATCGCTCTAGGTGCAACAATGTATAGATTTTCGACTTAGTCTTTTCCAGCGATTTTGGTCAAAATCGGCTATTTGTACCTGTTTAAGCTGGAATCTGGAGCCAAAACCAAGAATCTGACAAGAAATTCGTTTTGCTCGATCGATAGAACACAATCTGATGTACATTTGATAAAAGTTTGGTTCAGAAATATTCATTTTTTAGAAAGTTATCGCTCTAGGTGCAACAATGTATAGATTTTCGACTTAGTCTTTTTCCGCGATTTTGGTCAAAATCGGCTATTTGTACCTGTTTAAGCTGGAATCTGGAGCCAAAACCAAGAATCTGAGAAGAAATTCGTTTTGCTCGATGGATAGAATTTAATCTGATGTACATTTGATAAAAGTTTGGTTCAGAAATATGCATTTTTAAGAAAGTTATCGCGCTAGGTGCAACAATGTATAGATTTTCGACTTAGTCTTTTTCCGCGATTTTGGTCAAAATCGGCTATTTGTACCTGTTTAAGCTGGAATCTGGAGCAAAAACCAAGAATCTGACAAGAAATTCGTTTTGCTCAATCGATAGAACACAATCTGATGTACAATTAATGAAAGTTTGGTTCAGAAATATGCATTTTTAAGAAAGTTATCGCGCTAGGTGCAACAATGTATAGATTTTCGACTTAGTCTTTTCCCGCGATTTTGGTCAAAATCGGCTATTTGTACCTGTTTAAGCTGGAATCTGGAGCCAAAACCAAGAATCTGACAAGAAATTCGTTTTGCTCGATCGATAGAACACAATCTGATGAAAGTTTGGTTCAGAAATATGTATTTTTTAGAAAGTTATCGCTCTAGGTGCAACAATGTATAGATTTCGACTTAGTCTTTTCCCGCGATTTTGGTCAAAATCGGCTATTTGTACCTGTTTAAGCTCGAATCTGGAGCAAAAACCAAGAATCTGAGAAGAAATTCGTTTTGCTCAATCGATAGAACACAATCTGATGTACATTTGATAAAAGTTTGGTTTAGAAATATGCATTTTTAAGAAAGTTATCGCTCTAGGTGCAACAATGTATAGATTTTCGACTTAGTCTTTTCCCGCGATTTTGGTCAAAATCGGCTATTTGTACCTGTTTAAGCTGAAATCTGGAGCCAAAACCAAGAATCTGACAAGAAATTCGTTTTGCTCGATCGATAGAACACAATCTGATGTACATTTGATAAAAGTTTGGTTCAGAAATATTCATTTTTTAGAAAGTTATCGCTCTAGGTGCACCAATGTATAGATTTTCGACTAAGTCTTTTTCCGCGATTTTGGTCAAAATCGGCTATTTGTACCTGTTTAAGCTCGAATCTGGAGCCAAAACCAAGAATCTGAGAAGAAATTCGTTTTGCTCGATCGATAGAATTTAATCTGATGTACATTTGATAAAAGTTTGGTTCAGAAATATGCATTTTTAAGAAAGTTATCGCGCTAGGTGCAACAATGTATAGATTTTCGACTTAGTCTTTTCCCGCGATTTTGGTCAAAATCGGCTATTTGTACCTGTTTAAGCTGGAATCTGGAGCCAAAACCAAGAATCTGACAAGAAATTCGTTTTGCTCAATCGATAGAACACAATCTGATGTACAATTAATGAAAGTTTGGTTCAGAAATATGCATTTTTAAGAAAGTTATCGCGCTAGGTGCAACAATGTATAGATTTTCGACTTAGTCTTTTTCCGCGATTTTGGTCAAAATCGGCTATTTGTACCTATTTAAGTTGGAATCTGGAGCCAAAACCAAGAATCTGACAAGAAATTCGTTTTGCTCGATCGATAGAACACAATCTGATGAAAGTTTGGTTCAGAAATATGCATTTTTTAGAAAGTTATCGCTCTAGGTGCAACAATGTATAGATTTTCGACTTAGTCTTTTCCCGCGATTTTGGTCAAAATCGGCTATTTGTACCTGTTTAAGCTCGAATCTGGAGCCCAAACCAAGAATCTGACAAGAAATTCGTTTTGCTCGATCGATAGAACACAATCTGATGTACATTTGATAAAAGTTTGGTTCAGAAATATGCATTTTTAAGAAAGTTATCGCGCTAGGTGCAACAATGTATAGATTTTCGACTTAGTCTTTTTCCGCGATTTTGGTCAAAATCGGCTATTTGTACCTATTTAAGTTGGAATCTGGAGCCAAAACCAAGAATCTGACAAGAAATTCGTTTTGCTCGATCGATAGAACACAATCTGATGTACATTTGATAAAAGTTTGGTTCAGAAATATGCATTTTTTAGAAAGTTATCGCTCTAGGTGCAACAATGTATAGATTTTCGACTTAGTCTTTTCCCGCCATTTTGGTCAAAATCGGCTATTTGTACCTGTTTAAGCTGGAATCTGGAGCCAAAACCAAGAATCGGAGAAGAAATTCGTTTTGCTCGATCGATAGAATTTAATCTGATGTACATTTGATAAAAGTTTGGTTCAGAAATATGCATTTTTAAGAAAGTTATCGCGCTAGGTGCAACAATGTATAGATTTTCGACTTAGTCTTTTCCCGCGATTTTGGTCAAAATCGGCTATTTGTACCTGTTTAAGCTGGAATCTGGAGCCAAAACCAAGAATCTGACAAGAAATTCGTTTTGCTCGATCGATAGAACACAATCTGATGAAAGTTTGGTTCAGAAATATGCATTTTTTAGAAAGTTATCGCTCTAGGTGCAACAATGTATAGATTTTCGACTTAGTCTTTTCCCGCGATTTTGGTCAAAATCGGCTATTTGTACCTGTTTAAGCTCGAATCTGGAGCCCAAACCAAGAATCTGACAAGAAATTCGTTTTGCTCGATCGATAGAACACAATCTGATGTACATTTGATAAAAGTTTGGTTCAGAAATATGCATTTTTAAGAAAGTTATCGCGCTAGGTGCAACAATGTATAGATTTTCGACTTAGTCTTTTTCCGCGATTTTGGTCAAAATCGGCTATTTGTACCTATTTAAGTTGGAATCTGGAGCCAAAACCAAGAATCTGACAAGAAATTCGTTTTGCTCGATCGATAGAACACAATCTGATGTACATTTGATAAAAGTTTGGTTCAGAAATATGCATTTTTAAGAAAATTATCGCTCTAGGTGCAACAATGTATAGATTTTCGACTTAGTCTTTTCCCGCGATTTTGGTCAAAATCGGCTATTTGTACCTGTTTAAGCTGGAATCTGGAGCCAAAACCAAGAATCTGACAAGAAATTCGTTTTGCTCGATCGATAGAACACAATCTGATGAAAGTTTGGTTCAGAAATATGCATTTTTTAGAAAGTTATCGCTCTAGGTGCAACAATGTATAGATTTTCGACTTAGTCTTTTCCCGCGATTTTGGTCAAAATCGGCTATTTGTACCTGTTTAAGCTCGAATCAGAAGCCAAAACCAAGAATCTGACAAGAAATTCGTTTTGCTCGATCGATAGAACACAATCTGATGTACATTTGATAAAAGTTTGGTTCCGAAATATTCATTTTTTAGAAAGTTATCGCTCTAGGTGCAACAATGTATAGATTTTCGACTTAGTCTTTTCCCGCGATTTTGGTCAAAATCGGCTATTTGTACCTGTTTAAGCTGGAATCTGGAGCCAAAACCAAGAATCGGACAAGAAATTCGTTTTGCTCGATCGATAGAACACAATCTGATGTACATTTGATAAAAGTTTGGTTCAGAAATATGCATTTTTTAGAAAGTTATCGCTCTAGGTGCAACAATGTATAGATTTCCGACTTAGTCTTTTCCCGCGATTTTGGTCAAAATCGGCTATTTGTACCTGTTTAAGCTGGAATCTGGAGCAAAAACCAAGAATCGGACAAGAAATTCGTTTTGCTCGATCGATAGAACACAATCTGATGTACATTTGATAAAAGTTTGGTTCAGAAATATGCATTTTTTAGAAAGTTATCGCTCTAGGTGCAACAATGTATAGATTTTCGACTTAGTCTTTTCCCGCGTATTTGGTCAAAATCGGCTATTTGTACCTGTTTAAGCTGGAATCTGGAGCCAAAACCAAGAATCTGACAAGAAATTCGTTTTGCTCAATCGATAGAACACAATCTGATGTACAATTAATGAAAGTTTGGTTCAGAAATATGTATTTTTTAGAAAGTTATCGCTCTAGGTGCAACAATGTATAGATTTTCGACTTAGTCTTTTCCCGCGATTTTGGTCAAAATCGGCTATTTGTACCTGTTTAAGCTCGAATCTGGAGCAAAAACCAAGAATCTGAGAAGAAATTCGTTTTGCTCAATCGATAGAACACAATCTGATGTACATTTGATAAAAGTTTGGTTTAGAAATATGCATTTTTAAGAAAGTTATCGCTCTAGGTGCAACAATGTATAGATTTTCGACTTAGTCTTTTCCCGCGATTTTGGTCAAAATCGGCTATTTGTACCTGTTTAAGCTGAAATCTGGAGCCAAAACCAAGAATCTGACAAGAAATTCGTTTTGCTCGATCGATAGAACACAATCTGATGTACATTTGATAAAAGTTTGGTTCAGAAATATTCATTTTTTAGAAAGTTATTGCTCTAGGTGCACCAATGTATAGATTTTCGACTAAGTCTTTTTCCGCGATTTTGGTCAAAATCGGCTATTTGTACCTGTTTAAGCTCGAATCTGGAGCCAAAACCAAGAATCTGAGAAGAAATTCGTTTTGCTCGATCGATAGAATTTAATCTGATGTACATTTGATAAAAGTTTGGTTCAGAAATATGCATTTTTAAGAAAGTTATCGCGCTAGGTGCAACAATGTATAGATTTTCGACTTAGTCTTTTCCCGCGATTTTGGTCAAAATCGGCTATTTGTACCTATTTAAGTTGGAATCTGGAGCCAAAACCAAGAATCTGACAAGAAATTCGTTTTGCTCGATCGATAGAACACAATCTGATGTACATTTGATAAAAGTTTGGTTCAGAAATATGCATTTTTTAGAAAGTTATCGCTCTAGGTGCAACAATGTATAGATTTTCGACTTAGTCTTTTCCCGCGATTTTGGTCAAAATCGGCTATTTGTACCTGTTTAAGCTGGAATCTGGAGCCAAAACCAAGAATCTGACAAGAAATTCGTTTTGCTCGATGGATAGAACACAATCTGATGTACATTTGATAAAAGTTTGGTTCAGAAATATTCATTTTTTAGAAAGTTATCGCTCTAGGTGCACCAATGTATAGATTTTCGACTAAGTCTTTTTCCGCGATTTTGGTCAAAATCGGCTATTTGTACCTGTTTAAGCTCGAATCTGAAGCCAAAACCAAGAATCTGAGAAGAAATTCGTTTTGCTCGATCGATAGAATTTAATCTGATGTACATTTGATAAAAGTTTGGTTCAGAAATATGCATTTTTAAGAAAGTTATCGCGCTAGGTGCAACAATGTATAGATTTTCGACTTAGTCTTTTCCCGCGATTTTGGTCAAAATCGGCTATTTGTACCTGTTTAAGTTGGAATCTGGAGCCAAAACCAAGAATCTGACAAGAAATTCGTTTTGCTCGATCGATAGAACACAATCTGATGTACATTTGATAAAAGTTTGGTTCAGAAATATGCATTTTTTAGAAAGTTATCGCTCTAGGTGCAACAATGTATAGATTTTCGACTTAGTCTTTTCCCGCGATTTTGGTCAAAATCGGCTATTTGTACCTGTTTAAGCTGGAATCTGGAGCCAAAACCAAGAATCGGAGAAGAAATTCGTTTTGCTCGATCGATAGAATTTAATCTGATGTACATTTGATAAAAGTTTGGTTCAGAAATATGCATTTTTAAGAAAGTTATCGCGCTAGGTGCAACAATGTATAGATTTTCGACTTAGTCTTTTCCCGCGATTTTGGTCAAAATCGGCTATTTGTACCTGTTTAAGTTGGAATCTGGAGCCAAAACCAAGAATCTGACAAGAAATTCGTTTTGCTCGATCGATAGAACACAATCTGATGTACATTTGATAAAAGTTTGGTTCAGAAATATGCATTTTTTAGAAAGTTATCGCTCTAGGTGCAACAATGTATAGATTTTCGACTTAGTCTTTTCCCGCGATTTTGGTCAAAATCGGCTATTTGTACCTGTTTAAGCTGGAATCTGGAGCCAAAACCAAGAATCGGAGAAGAAATTCGTTTTGCTCGATCGATAGAATTTAATCTGATGTACATTTGATAAAAGTTTGGTTCAGAAATATGCATTTTTAAGAAAGTTATCGCGCTAGGTGCAACAATGTATAGATTTTCGACTTAGTCTTTTCCCGCGATTTTGGTCAAAATCGGCTATTTGTACCTGTTTAAGCTGGAATCTGGAGCCAAAATCAAGAATCTGACAAGAAATTCGTTTTGCTCGATCGATAGAACACAATCTGATGAAAGTTTGGTTCAGAAATATGCATTTTTTAGAAAGTTATCGCTCTAGGTGCAACAATGTATAGATTTTCGACTTAGTCTTTTCCCGCGATTTTGGTCAAAATCGGCTATTTGTACCTGTTTAAGCTCGAATCTGGAGCCCAAACCAAGAATCTGACAAGAAATTCGTTTTGCTCGATCGATAGAACACAATCTGATGTACATTTGATAAAAGTTTGGTTCAGAAATATGCATTTTTAAGAAAGTTATCGCGCTAGGTGCAACAATGTATAGATTTTCGACTTAGTCTTTTTCCGCGATTTTGGTCAAAATCGGCTATTTGTACCTATTTAAGTTGGAATCTGGAGCCAAAACCAAGAATCTGACAAGAAATTCGTTTTGCTCGATCGATAGAACACAATCTGATGTACATTTGATAAAAGTTTGGTTCAGAAATATGCATTTTTAAGAAAGTTATCGCTCTAGGTGCAACAATGTATAGATTTTCGACTTAGTCTTTTCCCGCGATTTTGGTCAAAATCGGCTATTTGTACCTGTTTAAGCTGGATTCTGGAGCCAAAACCAAGAATCTGACAAGAAATTCGTTTTGCTCGATCGATAGAACACAATCTGATGAAAGTTTGGTTCAGAAATATGCATTTTTTAGAAAGTTATCGCTCTAGGTGCAACAATGTATAGATTTTCGACTTAGTCTTTTCCCGCGATTTTGGTCAAAATCGGCTATTTGTACCTGTTTAAGCTCGAATCAGAAGCCAAAACCAAGAATCTGACAAGAAATTCGTTTTGCTCGATCGATAGAACACAATCTGATGTACATTTGATAAAAGTTTGGTTCCGAAATATTCATTTTTTAGAAAGTTATCGCTCTGGGTGCAACAATGTATAGATTTTCGACTTAGTCTTTTCCCGCGATTTTGTTCAAAATCGGCTATTTGTACCTGTTTAAGCTGGAATCTGGAGCCAAAACCAAGAATCGGACAAGAAATTCGTTTTGCTCGATCGATAGAACACAATCTGATGTACATTTGATAAAAGTTTGGTTCAGAAATATTCATTTTTTAGAAAGTTATCGCTCTAGGTGCAACAATGTATAGATTTTCGACTTAGTCTTTTCCCGCGATTTTGGTCAAAATCGGCTATTTGTACCTGTTTAAGCTGGAATCTGGAGCCAAAACCAAGAATCGGACAAGAAATTCGTTTTGCTCGATCGATAGAACACAATCTGATGTACATTTGATAAAAGTTTGGTTCAGAAATATGCATTTTTAAGAAAGTTATCGCTCTAGGTGCAACAATGTATAGATTTTCGACTTAGTCTTTTCCCGCGTATTTGGTCAAAATCGGCTATTTGTACCTGTTTAAGCTGGAATCTGGAGCCAAAACCAAGAATCTGACAAGAAATTCGTTTTGCTCAATCGATAGAACACAATCTGATGTACAATTAATGAAAGTTTGGTTCAGAAATATGCATTTTTAAGAAAGTTAATGCGCTAGGTGCAACAATGTATAGATTTTCGACTTAGTCTTTTTCCGCGATTTTGGTCAAAATCGGCTATTTGTACCTGTTTAAGCTGGAATCTGGAGCCAAAACCAAGAATCTGACAAGAAATTCGTTTTGCTCGATCGATAGAACACAATCTGATGTACATTTGATAAAAGTTTGGTTCAGAAATATTCATTTTTTAGAAAGTTATCGCTCTAGGTGCACCAATGTATAGATTTTCGACTAAGTCTTTTTCCGCGATTTTGGTCAAAATCGGCTATTTGTACCTGTTTAAGCTCGAATCTGGAGCCAAAACCAAGAATCTGAGAAGAAATTCGTTTTGCTCGATCGATAGAATTTAATCTGATGTACATTTGATAAAAGTTTGGTTCAGAAATATGCATTTTTAAGAAAGTTATCGCGCTAGGTGCAACAATGTATAGATTTTCGACTTAGTCTTTTCCCGCGATTTTGGTCAAAATCGGCTATTTGTACCTATTTAAGTTGGAATCTGGAGCCAAAACCAAGAATCTGACAAGAAATTCGTTTTGCTCGATCGATAGAACACAATCTGATGTACATTTGATAAAAGTTTGGTTCAGAAATATGCATTTTTAAGAAAGTTATCGCTCTAGGTGCAACAATGTATAGATTTTCGACTTAGTCTTTTCCCGCGATTTTGGTCAAAATCGGCTATTTGTACCTGTTTAAGCTGGAATCTGGAGCCAAAACCAAGAATCTGAGAAGAAATTCGTTTTGCTCGATCGATAGAATTTAATCTGATGTACATTTGATAAAAGTTTGGTTCAGAAATATGCATTTTTAAGAAAGTTATCGCGCTAGGTGCAACAATGTATAGATTTTCGACTTAGTCTTTTCCCGCGATTTTGGTCAAAATCGGCTATTTGTACCTGTTTAAGCTGGAATCTGGAGCCAAAACCAAGAATCTGAGAAGAAATTCGTTTTGCTCGATCGATAGAACACAATCTGATGTACATTTGATAAAAGTTTGGTTCAGAAATATGCATTTTTAAGAAAGTTATCGCGCTAGGTGCAACAATGTATAGATTTTCGACTTAGTCTTTTCCCGCGATTTTGGTCAAAATCGGCTATTTGTACCTATTTAAGTTGGAATCTGGAGCCAAAACCAAGAATCTGACAAGAAATTCGTTTTGCTCGATCGATAGAACACAATCTGATGTACATTTGATAAAAGTTTGGTTCAGAAATATGCATTTTTAAGAAAGTTATCGCTCTAGGTGCAACAATGTATAGATTTTCGACTTAGTCTTTTCCCGCGATTTTGGTCAAAATCGGCTATTTGTACCTGTTTAAGCTGGAATCTGGAGCCAAAACCAAGAATCTGAGAAGAAATTCGTTTTGCTCGATCGATAGAATTTAATCTGATGTACATTTGATAAAAGTTTGGTTCAGAAATATGCATTTTTAAGAAAGTTATCGCGCTAGGTGCAACAATGTATAGATTTTCGACTTAGTCTTTTCCCGCGATTTTGGTCAAAATCGGCTATTTGTACCTGTTTAAGCTGGAATCTGGAGCCAAAACCAAGAATCTGACAAGAAATTCGTTTTGCTCGATCGATAGAACACAATCTGATGAAAGTTTGGTTCAGTAATATGCATTTTTTAGAAAGTTATCGCTCTAGGTGCAACAATGTATAGATTTTCGACTTAGTCTTTTCCCGCGATTTTGGTCAAAATCGGCTATTTGTACCTGTTTAAGCTCGAATCAGAAGCCAAAACCAAGAATCTGACAAGAAATTCGTTTTGCTCGATCGATAGAACACAATCTGATGTACATTTGATAAAAGTTTGGTTCCGAAATATTCATTTTTTAGAAAGTTATCGCTCTAGGTGCAACAATGTATAGATTTTCGACTTAGTCTTTTCCCGCGATTTTGGTCAAAATCGGCTATTTGTACCTGTTTAAGCTGGAATCTGGAGCCAAAACCAAGAATCGGACAAGAAATTCGTTTTGCTCGATCGATAGAACACAATCTGATGTACATTTGATAAAAGTTTGGTTCAGAAATATTCATTTTTTAGAAAGTTATCGCTCTAGGTGCAACAATGTATAGATTTTCGACTTAGTCTTTTTCCGCGATTTTTTTCAAAATCGGCTATTTGTACCTGTTTAAGCTGGAATCTGGAGCCAAAACCAAGAATCGGACAAGAAATTCGTTTTGCTCGATCGATAGAACACAATCTGATGTACATTTGATAAAAGTTTGGTTCAGAAATATGCATTTTTTAGAAAGTTATCGCTCTAGGTGCAACAATGTATAGATTTTCGACTTAGTCTTTTCCCGCGTATTTGGTCAAAATCGGCTATTTGTACCTGTTTAAGCTGGAATCTGGAGCCAAAACCAAGAATCTGACAAGAAATTCGTTTTGCTCAATCGATAGAACACAATCTGATGTACAATTAATGAAAGTTTGGTTCAGAAATATGCATTTTTAAGAAAGTTATCGCGCTAGGTGCAACAATGTATAGATTTTCGACTTAGTCTTTTTCCGCGATTTTGGTCAAAATCGGCTATTTGTACCTGTTTAAGCTGGAATCTGGAGCCAAAACCAAGAATCTGACAAGAAATTCGTTTTGCTCGATCGATAGAACACAATCTGATGTACATTTGATAAAAGTTTGGTTCAGAAATATTCATTTTTTAGAAAGTTATCGCTCTAGGTGCACCAATGTATAGATTTTCGACTAAGTCTTTTTCCGCGATTTTGGTCAAAATCGGCTATTTGTACCTGTTTAAGCTCGAATCTGGAGCCAAAACCAAGAATCTGAGAAGAAATTCGTTTTGCTCGATCGATAGAATTTAATCTGATGTACATTTGATAAAAGTTTGGTTCAGAAATATGCATTTTTAAGAAAGTTATCGCGCTAGGTGCAACAATGTATAGATTTTCGACTTAGTCTTTTCCCGCGATTTTGGTCAAAATCGGCTATTTGTACCTATTTAAGTTGGAATCTGGAGCCAAAACCAAGAATCTGACAAGAAATTCGTTTTGCTCGATCGATAGAACACAATCTGATGTACATTTGATAAAAGTTTGGTTCAGAAATATGCATTTTTAAGAAAGTTATCGCTCTAGGTGCAACAATGTATAGATTTTCGACTTAGTCTTTTCCCGCGATTTTGGTCAAAATCGGCTATTTGTACCTGTTTAAGCTCGAATCAGAAGCCAAAACCAAGAATCTGACAAGAAATTCGTTTTGCTCGATCGATAGAACACAATCTGATGTACATTTGATAAAAGTTTGGTTCAGAAATATGCATTTTTAAGAAAGTTATCGCGCTAGGTGCAACAATGTATAGATTTTCGACTTAGTCTTTTCCCGCGATTTTGGTCAAAATCGGCTATTTGTACCTGTTTAAGCTGGAATCTGGAGCCAAAACCAAGAATCTGACAAGAAATTCGTTTTGCTCGATCGATAGAACACAATCTGATGAAAGTTTGGTTCAGAAATATGCATTTTTTAGAAAGTTATCGCTCTAGGTGCAACAATGTATAGATTTTCGACTTAGTCTTTTCCCGCGATTTTGGTCAAAATCGGCTATTTGTACCTGTTTAAGCTCGAATCTGGAGCCCAAACCAAGAATCTGACAAGAAATTCGTTTTGCTCGATCGATAGAACACAATCTGATGTACATTTGATAAAAGTTTGGTTCAGAAATATGCATTTTTAAGAAAGTTATCGCGCTAGGTGCAACAATGTATAGATTTTCGACTTAGTCTTTTCCCGCGATTTTGGTCAAAATCGGCTATTTGTACCTGTTTAAGCTCGAATCTGGAGCCAAAACCAAGAATCTGACAAGAAATTCGTTTTGCTCGATCGATAGAACACAATCTGATGTACATTTGATAAAAGTTTGGTTCAGAAATATGCATTTTTAAGAAAGTTATCGCTCTAGGTGCAACAATGTATAGATTTTCGACTTAGTCTTTTTCCCGCGATTTTGGTCAAAATCGGCTATTTGTACCTGTTTAAGCTGGAATCTGGAGCCAAAACCAAGAATCTGACAAGAAATTCGTTTTGCTCGATCGATAGAACACAATCTGATGAAAGTTTGGTTCAGAAATATGCATTTTTTAGAAAGTTATCGCTCTAGGTGCAACAATGTATAGATTTTCGACTTAGTCTTTTCCCGCGATTTTGGTCAAAATCGGCTATTTGTACCTGTTTAAGCTCGAATCAGAAGCCAAAACCAAGAATCTGACAAGAAATTCGTTTTGCTCGATCGATAGAACACAATCTGATGTACATTTGATAAAAGTTTGGTTCCGAAATATTCATTTTTTAGAAAGTTATCGCTCTAGGTGCAACAATGTATAGATTTTCGACTTAGTCTTTTCCCGCGATTTTGGTCAAAATCGGCTATTTGTACCTGTTTAAGCTGGAATCTGGAGCCAAAACCAAGAATCGGACAAGAAATTCGTTTTGCTCGATCGATAGAACACAATCTGATGTACATTTGATAAAAGTTTGGTTCAGAAATATTCATTTTTTAGAAAGTTATCGCTCTAGGTGCAACAATGTATAGATTTTCGACTTAGTCTTTTCCCGCGATTTTGGTCAAAATCGGCTATTTGTACCTGTTTAAGCTGGAATCTGGAGCCAAAACCAAGAATCGGACAAGAAATTCGTTTTGCTCGATCGATAGAACACAATCTGATGTACATTTGATAAAAGTTTGGTTCAGAAATATGCATTTTTTAGAAAGTTATCGCTCTAGGTGCAACAATGTATAGATTTTCGACTTAGTCTTTTCCCGCGTATTTGGTCAAAATCGGCTATTTGTACCTGTTTAAGCTGGAATCTGGAGCCAAAACCAAGAATCTGACAAGAAATTCGTTTTGCTCAATCGATAGAACACAATCTGATGTACAATTAATGAAAGTTTGGTTCAGAAATATGCATTTTTAAGAAAGTTATCGCGCTAGGTGCAACAATGTATAGATTTTCGACTTAGTCTTTTTCCGCGATTTTGGTCAAAATCGGCTATTTGTACCTGTTTAAGCTCGAACCTGGAGCCAAAACCAAGAATCTGACAAGAAATTCGTTTTGCTCGATCGATAGAACACAATCTGATGTACATTTGATAAAAGTTTGGTTCAGAAATATGCATTTTTAAGAAAGTTATCGCGCTAGGTGCAACAATGTATAGATTTTCGACTTAGTCTTTTTCCGCGATTTTGGTCAAAATCGGCTATTTGTACCTGTTTAAGCTCGAATCTGGAGCCAAAACCAAGAATCTGACAAGAAATTCGTTTTGCTCGATCGATAGAACACAATCTGATGTACATTTGATGAAAGTTTGGTTCAGAAATATGCATTTTTTAGAAAGTTATCGCTCTAGGTGCAACAATGTATAGATTTTCGACTTAGTCTTTTCCCGCGATTTTGGTCAAAATCGGCTATTTGTACCTATTTAAGTTGGAATCTGGAGCCAAAACCAAGAATCTGACAAGAAATTCGTTTTGCTCAATCGATAGAACACAATGTGATGTACATTTGATGAAAGTTTGGTTCAGAAATATGCATTTTTAAGAAAGTTATCGCGCTAGGTGCAACAATGTATAGATTTTCGACTTAGTCTTTTCCCGCGATTTTGGTCAAAATCGGCTATTTGTACCTGTTTAAGCTGGAATCTGGAGCCAAAACCAAGAATCTGACAAGAAATTCGTTTTGCTCAATCGATAGAACACAATCTGATGAAAGTTTGGTTCAGAAATATGCATTTTTAAGAAAGTTATCGCTCTAGGTGCAACAATGTATAGATTTTCGACTTAGTCTTTTCCCGCGATTTTGGTCAAAATCGGCTATTTGTACCTGTTTAAGCTGGAATCTGGAGCCAAAACCAAGAATCTGACAAGAAATTCGTTTTGCTCAATCGATAGAACACAATCTGATGAAAGTTTGGTTCAGAAATATGCATTTTTAAGAAAGTTATCGCTCTAGGTGCAACAATGTATAGATTTTCGACTTAGTCTTTTCCCGCGATTTTGGTCAAAATCGGCTATTTGTACCTATTTAAGTTGGAATCTGGAGCCAAAACCAAGAATCTGACAAGAAATTCGTTTTGCTCGATCGATAGAACACAATCTGATGTACATTTGATAAAAGTTTGGTTCAGAAATATGCATTTTTAAGAAAGTTATCGCTCTAGGTGCAACAATGTATAGATTTTCGACTTAGTCTTTTCCCGCGATTTTGGTCAAAATCGGCTATTTGTACCTGTTTAAGCTGGAATCTGGAGCCAAAACCAAGAATCTGAGAAGAAATTCGTTTTGCTCGATCGATAGAATTTAATCTGATGTACATTTGATAAAAGTTTGGTTCAGAAATATGCATTTTTAAGAAAGTTATCGCGCTAGGTGCAACAATGTATAGATTTTCGACTTAGTCTTTTCCCGCGATTTTGGTCAAAATCGGCTATTTGTACCTATTTAAGTTGGAATCTGGAGCCAAAACCAAGAATCTGACAAGAAATTCGTTTTGCTCGATCGATAGAACACAATCTGATGTACATTTGATAAAAGTTTGGTTCAGAAATATGCATTTTTAAGAAAGTTATCGCTCTAGGTGCAACAATGTATAGATTTTCGACTTAGTCTTTTCCCGCGATTTTGGTCAAAATCGGCTATTTGTACCTGTTTAAGCTGGAATCTGGAGCCAAAACCAAGAATCTGAGAAGAAATTCGTTTTGCTCGATCGATAGAATTTAATCTGATGTACATTTGATAAAAGTTTGGTTCAGAAATATGCATTTTTAAGAAAGTTATCGCGCTAGGTGCAACAATGTATAGATTTTCGACTTAGTCTTTTCCCGCGATTTTGGTCAAAATCGGCTATTTGTACCTGTTTAAGCTGGAATCTGGAGCCAAAACCAAGAATCTGACAAGAAATTCGTTTTGCTCGATCGATCGAACACAATCTGATGAAAGTTTGGTTCAGTAATATGCATTTTTTAGAAAGTTATCGCTCTAGGTGCAACAATGTATAGATTTTCGACTTAGTCTTTTCCCGCGATTTTGGTCAAAATCGGCTATTTGTACCTGTTTAAGCTCGAATCAGAAGCCAAAACCAAGAATCTGACAAGAAATTCGTTTTGCTCGATCGATAGAACACAATCTGATGTACATTTGATAAAAGTTTGGTTCCGAAATATTCATTTTTTAGAAAGTTATCGCTCTAGGTGCAACAATGTATAGATTTTCGACTTAGTCTTTTCCCGCGATTTTGGTCAAAATCGGCTATTTGTACCTGTTTAAGCTGGAATCTGGAGCCAAAACCAAGAATCGGACAAGAAATTCGTTTTGCTCGATCGATAGAACACAATCTGATGTACATTTGATAAAAGTTTGGTTCAGAAATATTCATTTTTTAGAAAGTTATCGCTCTAGGTGCAACAATGTATAGATTTTCGACTTAGTCTTTTCCCGCGATTTTGGTCAAAATCGGCTATTTGTACCTGTTTAAGCTGGAATCTGGAGCCAAAACCAAGAATCTGACAAGAAATTCGTTTTGCTCGATCGATCGAACACAATCTGATGAAAGTTTGGTTCAGTAATATGCATTTTTTAGAAAGTTATCGCTCTAGGTGCAACAATGTATAGATTTTCGACTTAGTCTTTTCCCGCGATTTTGGTCAAAATCGGCTATTTGTACCTGTTTAAGCTGGAATCTGGAGCCAAAACCAAGAATCGGACAAGAAATTCGTTTTGCTCGATCGATAGAACACAATCTGATGTACATTTGATAAAAGTTTGGTTCAGAAATATTCATTTTTTAGAAAGTTATCGCTCTAGGTGCAACAATGTATAGATTTTCGACTTAGTCTTTTCCCGCGATTTTGGTCAAAATCGGCTATTTGTACCTGTTTAAGCTGGAATCTGGAGCCAAAACCAAGAATCGGACAAGAAATTCGTTTTGCTCGATCGATAGAACACAATCTGATGTACATTTGATAAAAGTTTGGTTCAGAAATATGCATTTTTTAGAAAGTTATCGCTCTAGGTGCAACAATGTATAGATTTTCGACTTAGTCTTTTCCCGCGTATTTGGTCAAAATCGGCTATTTGTACCTGTTTAAGCTGGAATCTGGAGCCAAAACCAAGAATCGGACAAGAAATTCGTTTTGCTCAATCGATAGAACACAATCTGATGTACAATTAATGAAAGTTTGGTTCAGAAATATGCATTTTTAAGAAAGTTATCGCGCTAGGTGCAACAATGTATAGATTTTCGACTTAGTCTTTTTCCGCGATTTTGGTCAAAATCGGCTATTTGTACCTATTTAAGTTGGAATCTGGAGCCAAAACCAAGAATCTGACAAGAAATTCGTTTTGCTCGATCGATAGAACACAATCTGATGTACATTTGATAAAAGTTTGGTTCAGAAATATGCATTTTTAAGAAAGTTATCGCTCTAGGTGCAACAATGTATAGATTTTCGACTTAGTCTTTTCCCGCGATTTTGGTCAAAATCGGCTATTTGTACCTGTTTAAGCTGGAATCTGGAGCCAAAACCAAGAATCTGAGAAGAAATTCGTTTTGCTCGATCGATCGAACACAATCTGATGAAAGTTTGGTTCAGTAATATGCATTTTTTAGAAAGTTATCGCTCTAGGTGCAACAATGTATAGATTTTCGACTTAGTCTTTTCCCGCGATTTTGGTCAAAATCGGCTATTTGTACCTGTTTAAGCTGGAATCTGGAGCCAAAACCAAGAATCGGACAAGAAATTCGTTTTGCTCGATCGATAGAACACAATCTGATGTACATTTGATAAAAGTTTGGTTCAGAAATATTCATTTTTTAGAAAGTTATCGCTCTAGGTGCAACAATGTATAGATTTTCGACTTAGTCTTTTCCCGCGATTTTGGTCAAAATCGGCTATTTGTACCTGTTTAAGCTGGAATCTGGAGCCAAAACCAAGAATCGGACAAGAAATTCGTTTTGCTCGATCGATAGAACACAATCTGATGTACATTTGATAAAAGTTTGGTTCAGAAATATGCATTTTTTAGAAAGTTATCGCTCTAGGTGCAACAATGTATAGATTTTCGACTTAGTCTTTTCCCGCGTATTTGGTCAAAATCGGCTATTTGTACCTGTTTAAGCTGGAATCTGGAGCCAAAACCAAGAATCGGACAAGAAATTCGTTTTGCTCAATCGATAGAACACAATCTGATGTACAATTAATGAAAGTTTGGTTCAGAAATATGCATTTTTAAGAAAGTTATCGCGCTAGGTGCAACAATGTATAGATTTTCGACTTAGTCTTTTTCCGCGATTTTGGTCAAAATCGGCTATTTGTACCTATTTAAGTTGGAATCTGGAGCCAAAACCAAGAATCTGACAAGAAATTCGTTTTGCTCGATCGATAGAACACAATCTGATGTACATTTGATAAAAGTTTGGTTCAGAAATATGCATTTTTAAGAAAGTTATCGCTCTAGGTGCAACAATGTATAGATTTTCGACTTAGTCTTTTCCCGCGATTTTGGTCAAAATCGGCTATTTGTACCTGTTTAAGCTGGAATCTGGAGCCAAAACCAAGAATCTGAGAAGAAATTCGTTTTGCTCGATCGATAGAATTTAATCTGATGTACATTTGATAAAAGTTTGGTTCAGAAATATGCATTTTTAAGAAAGTTATCGCGCTAGGTGCAACAATGTATAGATTTTCGACTTAGTCTTTTCCCGCGATTTTGGTCAAAATCGGCTATTTGTACCTGTTTAAGCTGGAATCTGGAGCCAAAACCAAGAATCTGACAAGAAATTCGTTTTGCTCGATCGATAGAACACAATCTGATGAAAGTTTGGTTCAGAAATATGCATTTTTTAGAAAGTTATCGCTCTAGGTGCAACAATGTATAGATTTTCGACTTAGTCTTTTCCCGCGATTTTGGTCAAAATCGGCTATTTGTACCTGTTTAAGCTCGAATCTGGAGCCCAAACCAAGAATCTGACAAGAAATTCGTTTTGCTCGATCGATAGAACACAATCTGATGTACATTTGATAAAAGTTTGGTTCAGAAATATGCATTTTTAAGAAAGTTATCGCGCTAGGTGCAACAATGTATAGATTTTCGACTTTGTCTTTTTCCGCGATTTTGGTCAAAATCGGCTATTTGTACCTATTTAAGTTGGAATCTGGAGCCAAAACCAAGAATCTGACAAGAAATTCGTTTTGCTCGATCGATAGAACACAATCTGATGTACATTTGATAAAAGTTTGGTTCAGAAATATTCATTTTTTAGAAAGTTATCGCTCTAGGTGCAACAATGTATAGATTTTCGACTTAGTCTTTTCCCGCGATTTTGGTCAAAATCGGCTATTTGTACCTGTTTAAGCTGGAATCTGGAGCCAAAACCAAGAATCGGACAAGAAATTCGTTTTGCTCGATCGATAGAACACAATCTGATGTACATTTGATAAAAGTTTGGTTCAGAAATATTCATTTTTTAGAAAGTTATCGCTCTAGGTGCAACAATGTATAGATTTTCGACTTAGTCTTTTCCCGCGATTTTGGTCAAAATCGGCTATTTGTACCTGTTTAAGCTGGAATCTGGAGCCAAAACCAAGAATCGGACAAGAAATTCGTTTTGCTCGATCGATAGAACACAATCTGATGTACATTTGATAAAAGTTTGGTTCAGAAATATGCATTTTTTACAAAGTTATCGCTCTAGGTGCAACAATGTATAGATTTTCGACTTAGTCTTTTCCCGCGTATTTGGTCAAAATCGGCTATTTGTACCTGTTTAAGCTGGAATCTGGAGCCAAAACCAAGAATCTGACAAGAAATTCGTTTTGCTCAATCGATAGAACACAATCTGATGTACAATTAATGAAAGTTTGGTTCAGAAATATGCATTTTTAAGAAAGTTATCGCGCTAGGTGCAACAATGTATAGATTTTCGACTTAGTCTTTTTCCGCGATTTTGGTCAAAATCGGCTATTTGTACCTGTTTAAGCTCGAACCTGGAGCCAAAACCAAGAATCTGACAAGAAATTCGTTTTGCTCGATCGATAGAACACAATCTGATGTACATTTGATAAAAGTTTGGTTCAGAAATATGCATTTTTTAGAAAGTTATCGCGCTAGGTGCAACAATGTATAGATTTTCGACTTAGTCTTTTTCCGCGATTTTGGTCAAAATCGGCTATTTGTACCTGTTTAAGCTCGAATCTGGAGCCAAAACCAAGAATCTGACAAGAAATTCGTTTTGCTCGATCGATAGAACACAATCTGATGTACATTTGATGAAAGTTTGGTTCAGAAATATGCATTTTTTAGAAAGTTATCGCTCTAGGTGCAACAATGTATAGATTTTCGACTTAGTCTTTTCCCGCGATTTTGGTCAAAATCGGCTATTTGTACCTATTTAAGTTGGAATCTGGAGCCAAAACCAAGAATCTGACAAGAAATTCGTTTTGCTCAATCGATAGAACACAATCTGATGTACATTTGATGAAAGTTTGGTTCAGAAATATGCATTTTTAAGAAAGTTATCGCGCTAGGTGCAACAATGTATAGATTTTCGACTTAGTCTTTTCCCGCGATTTTGGTCAAAATCGGCTATTTGTACCTGTTTAAGCTGGAATCTGGAGCCAAAACCAAGAATCTGACAAGAAATTCGTTTTGCTCAATCGATAGAACACAATCTGATGAAAGTTTGGTTCAGAAATATGCATTTTTAAGAAAGTTATCGCTCTAGGTGCAACAATGTATAGATTTTCGACTTAGTCTTTTCCCGCGATTTTGGTCAAAATCGGCTATTTGTACCTGTTTAAGCTGGAATCTGGAGCCAAAACCAAGAATCGGACAAGAAATTCGTTTTGCTCGATCGATAGAACACAATCTGATGTACATTTGATAAAAGTTTGGTTCAGAAATATTCATTTTTTAGAAAGTTATCGCTCTAGGTGCAACAATGTATAGATTTTCGACTTAGTCTTTTCCCGCGATTTTGGTCAAAATCGGCTATTTGTACCTGTTTAAGCAGGAATCTGGAGCCAAAACCAAGAATCTGACAAGAAATTCGTTTTGCTCAATCGATAGAACACAATGTGATGTACATTTGATAAAAGTTTGGTTCAGAAATATGCATTTTTAAGAAAGTTATCGCGCTAGGTGCAACAATGTATAGATTTTCGACTTAGTCTTTTCCCGCGATTTTGGTCAAAATCGGCTATTTGTACCTGTTTAAGCTGGAATCTGGAGCCAAAACCAAGAATCTGACAAGAAATTCATTTTGCTCAATCGATAGAACACAATCTGATGAAAGTTTGGTTCAGAAATATGCATTTTTTAGAAAGTTATCGCTCTAGGTGCAACAATGTATAGATTTTCGACTTAGTCTTTTCCCGCGATTTTGGTCAAAATCGGCTATTTGTACCTGTTTAAGCTGGAATCTGGAGCCAAAACCAAGAATTGGACAAGAAATTCGTTTTGCTCGATCGATAGAACACAATCTGATGTACATTTGATAAAAGTTTGGTTCAGAAATATTCATTTTTTAGAAAGTTATCGCGCCAGGTGCAACAATGTATAGATTTTCGACTTAGTCTTTTCCCGCGATTTTGGTCAAAATCGGCTATTTGTACCTGTTTAAGCTGGAATCTGGAGCCAAAACCAAGAATCGGACAAGAAATTCGTTTTGCTCGATCGATAGAACACAATCTGATGTACATTTGATAAAAGTTTGGTTTTAGAAATATGCATTTTTAAGAAAGTTATCGCGCTAGGTGCAACAATGTATAGATTTTCGACTTAGTCTTTTCCCGCGATTTTGGTCAAAATCGGCTATTTGTACCTGTTTAAGCTCGAATCTGGAGCCAAAACCAAGAATCTGAGAAGAAATTCGTTTTGCTCGATCGATAGAACACAATCTGATGTACATTTGATGAAAGTTTGGTTCAGAAATATGCATTTTTTAGAAAGTTATCGCTCTAGGTGCAACAATGTATAGATTTTCGACTTAGTCTTTTCCCGCGATTTTGGTCAAAATCGGCTATTTGTACCTGTTTAAGCTGGAATCTGGAGCCAAAACCAAGAATCTGACAAGAAATTCGTTTTGCTCGATCGATAGAACACAATCTGATGAAAGTTTGGTTCAGAAATATGCATTTTTAAGAAAGTTATCGCTCTAGGTGCAACAATGTATAGATTTTCGACTTAGTCTTTTCCCGCGATTTTGGTCAAAATCGGCTATTTGTACCTGTTTAAGCTCGAATCTGGAGCCAAAACCAAGAATCTGACAAGAAATTCGTTTTGCTCGATCGATAGAACACAATCTGATGTACATTTGATAAAAGTTTGGTTCAGAAATATTCATTTTTTAGAAAGTTATCGCTCTAGGTGCAACAATGTATAGATTTTCGACTTAGTCTTTTCCCGCGATTTTGGTCAAAATCGGCTATCTGTACCTGTTTAAGCTGGAATCTGGAGCCAAAACCAAGAATCTGACAAGAAATTCGTTTTGCTCGATCGATAGAACACAATCTAATGAAAGTTTGGTTCAGAAATATTCATTTTTTAGAAAGTTATCGCTCTAGGTGCAACAATGTATAGATTTTCGACTTAGTCTTTTCCCGCGATTTTGGTCAAAATCGGCTATTTGTACCTGTTTAAGCTCGAATCAGAAGCCAAAACCAAGAATCTGACAAGAAATTCGTTTTGCTCGATCGATAGAACACAATCTGATGTACATTTGATAAAAGTTTGGTTCCGAAATATTTATTTTTTAGAAAGTTATCGCTCTAGGTGCAACAATGTATAGATTTTCGACTTAGTCTTTTCCCGCGATTTTGGTCAAAATCGGCTATTTGTACCTGTTTAAGCTGGAATCTGGAGCCAAAACCAAGAATCGGACAAGAAATTCGTTTTGCTCGATCGATAGAACACAATCTGATGTACATTTGATAAAAGTTTGGTTCAGAAATATGCATTTTTAAGAAAGTTATCGCGCTAGGTGCAACAATGTATAGATTTTCGACTTAGTCTTTTCCCGCGATTTTGGTCAAAATCGGCTATTTGTACCTGTTTAAGCTCGAATCTGGAGCCAAAACCAAGAATCTGACAAGAAATTCGTTTTGCTCGATCGATAGAACACAATCTGATGTACATTTGATAAAAGTTTGGTTCCGAAATATTCATTTTTTAGAAAGTTATCGCTCTAGGTGCAACAATGTATAGATTTTCGACTTAGTCTTTTTCCGCGATTTTGGTCAAAATCGGCTATTTGTACCTGTTTAAGCTCGAATCTGGAGCCAAAACCAAGAATCTGACAAGAAATTCGTTTTGCTCGATCGATAGAACACAATCTGATGTACATTTGATGAAAGTTTGGTTCAGAAATATGCATTTTTTAGAAAGTTATCGCTCTAGGTGCAACAATGTATAGATTTTCGACTTAGTCTTTTCCTGCGATTTTGGTCAAAATCGGCTATTTGTACCTATTTAAGTTGGAATCTGGAGCCAAAACCAAGAATCTGACAAGAAATTCGTTTTGCTCAATCGATAGAACACAATGTGATGTACATTTGATAAAAGTTTGGTTCAGAAATATGCATTTTTAAGAAAGTTATCGCGCTAGGTGCAACAATGTATAGATTTTCGACTTAGTCTTTTCCCGCGATTTTGGTCAAAATCGGCTATTTGTACCTGTTTAAGCTGGAATCTGGAGCCAAAACCAAGAATCTGAGAAGAAATTCGTTTTGCTCGATCGATAGAACACAATCTGATGTACATTTGATGAAAGTTTGGTTCAGAAATATGCATTTTTTAGAAAGTTATCGCTCTAGGTGCAACAATGTATAGATTTTCGACTTAGTCTTTTCCCGCGATTTTGGTCAAGATCGGCTATTTGTACCTGTTTAAGCTGGAATCTGGAGCCAAAACCAAGAATCTGACAAGAAATTCGTTTTGCTCGATCGATAGAACACAATCTGATGAAAGTTTGGTTCAGAAATATGCATTTTTAAGAAAGTTATCGCTCTAGGTGCAACAATGTATAAATTTTCGACTTAGTCTTTTCCCGCGATTTTGGTCAAAATCGGCTATTTGTACCTGTTTAAGCTGGAATCTGGAGCCAAAACCAAGAATCGGACAAGAAATTCGTTTTGCTCGATCGATAGATCACAATCTGATAAACATTTGATAAAAGTTTGGTTCAGAAATATTCATTTTTTAGAAAGTTATCGCTCTAGGTGCAACAATGTATAGATTTTCGACTTAGTCTTTTCCCGCGATTTTGGTCAAAATCGGCTATTTGTACCTGTTTAAGCAGGAATCTGGAGCCAAAACCAAGAATCTGACAAGAAATTCGTTTTGCTCAATCGATAGAACACAATGTGATGTACATTTGATAAAAGTTTGGTTCAGAAATATGCATTTTTAAGAAAGTTATCGCGCTAGGTGCAACAATGTATAGATTTTCGACTTAGTCTTTTCCCGCGATTTTGGTCAAAATCGGCTATTTGTACCTGTTTAAGCTGGAATCTGGAGCCAAAACCAAGAATCTGACAAGAAATTCGTTTTGCTCAATCGATAGAACACAATCTGATGAAAGTTTGGTTCAGAAATATGCATTTTTTAGAAAGTTATCGCTCTAGGTGCAACAATGTATAGATTTTCGACTTAGTCTTTTCCCGCGATTTTGGTCAAAATCGGCTATTTGTACCTGTTTAAGCTGGAATCTGGAGCCAAAACCAAGAATCGGACAAGAAATTCGTTTTGCTCGATCGATAGAACACAATCTGATGTACATTTGATAAAAGTTTGGTTCAGAAATATGCATTTTTAAGAAAGTTATCGCGCTAGGTGCAACAATGTATAGATTTTCGACTTAGTCTTTTCCCGCGATTTTGGTCAAAATCGGCTATTTGTACCTGTTTAAGCTGGAATCTGGAGCCAAAACCAAGAATCGGACAAGAAATTCGTTTTGCTCGATCGATAGAACACAATCTGATGTACATTTGATAAAAGTTTGGTTCAGAAATATTCATTTTTTTAGAAAGTTATCGCTCTAGGTGCAACAATGTATAGATTTTCGACTTAGTCTTTTCCCGCGATTTTGGTCAAAATCGGCTATTTGTACCTGTTTAAGCTGGAATCTGGAGCCAAAACCAAGAATCGGACAAGAAATTCGTTTTGCTCGATCGATAGAACACAATCTGATGTACATTTGATAAAAGTTTGGTTTTAGAAATATGCATTTTTAAGAAAGTTATCGCGCTAGGTGCAACAATGTATAGATTTCCGACTTAGTCTTTTCCCGCGATTTTGGTCAAAATCGGCTATTTGTACCTATTTAGGTTGGAATCTGGAGCCAAAACCAAGAATCTGAGAAGAAATTCGTTTTGCTCGATCGATAGAACACAATCTGATGTACATTTGATGAAAGTTTGGTTCAGAAATATGCATTTTTTAGAAAGTTATCGCTCTAGGTGCAACAATGTATAGATTTTCGACTTAGTCTTTTCCCGCGATTTTGGTCAAAATCGGCTATTGGTACCTGTTTAAGCTGGAATCTGGAGCCAAAACCAAGAATCTGACAAGAAATTCGTTTTGCTCGATCGATAGAACACAATCTGATGAAAGTTTGGTTCAGAAATATGCATTTTTTAGAAAGTTATCGCTCTAGGTGCAACAATGTATATATTTTCGACTTAGTCTTTTCCGGCGATTTTGGTCAAAATCGGCTATTGGTACCTGTTTAAGCTGGAATCTGGAGCCAAAACCAAGAATCTGACAAGAAATTCGTTTTGCTCAATCAATAGAACACAATCTGATGTACATTTGATAAAAGTTTGGTTCAGAAATATGCATTTTTTAGAAAGTTATCGCTCTAGGTGCAACAATGTATAGATTTTCGACTTAGTCTTTTCCCGCGATTTTGGTCAAAATCGGCTATTTGTACCTATTTAAGTTGGAATCTGGAGCCAAAACCAAGAATCTGACAAGAAATTCGTTTTGCTCAATCGATAGAACACAATGTGATGTACATTTGATAAAAGTTTGGTTCAGAAATATGCATTTTTAAGAAAGTTATCGCGCTAGGTGCAACAATGTATAGATTTTCGACTTAGTCTTTTCCCGCGATTTTGGTCAAAATCGGCTATTTGTACCTGTTTAAGCTGGAATCTGGAGCCAAAACCAAGAATCTGACAAGAAATTCGTTTTGCTCAATCGATAGAACACAATCTGATGAAAGTTTGGTTCAGAAATATGCATTTTTAAGAAAGTTATCGCTCTAGGTGCAACAATGTATAGATTTTCGACTTAGTCTTTTCCCGCGATTTTGGTCAAAATCGGCTATTTGTACCTGTTTAAGCTCGAATCTGGAGCCAAAACCAAGAATCGGACAAGAAATTCGTTTTGCTCGATCGATAGAACACAATCTGATGTACATTTGATAAAAGTTTGGTTCAGAAATATTCATTTTTTAGAAAGTTATCGCTCTAGGTGCAACAATGTATAGATTTTCGACTTAGTCTTTTCCCGCGATTTTGGTCAAAATCGGCTATTTGTACCTGTTTAAGCAGGAATCTGGAGCCAAAACCAAGAATCTGACAAGAAATTCGTTTTGCTCAATCGATAGAACACAATGTGATGTACATTTGATAAAAGTTTGGTTCAGAAATATGCATTTTTAAGAAAGTTATCGCGCTAGGTGCAACAATGTATAGATTTTCGACTTAGTCTTTTCCCGCGATTTTGGTCAAAATCGGCTATTTGTACCTGTTTAAGCTGGAATCTGGAGCCAAAACCAAGAATCTGACAAGAAATTCATTTTGCTCAATCGATAGAACACAATCTGATGAAAGTTTGGTTCAGAAATATGCATTTTTTAGAAAGTTATCGCTCTAGGTGCAACAATGTATAGATTTTCGACTTAGTCTTTTCCCGCGATTTTGGTCAAAATCGGCTATTTGTACCTGTTTAAGCTGGAATCTGGAGCCAAAACCAAGAATTGGACAAGAAATTCGTTTTGCTCGATCGATAGAACACAATCTGATGTACATTTGATAAAAGTTTGGTTCAGAAATATTCATTTTTTAGAAAGTTATCGCGCCAGGTGCAACAATGTATAGATTTTCGACTTAGTCTTTTCCCGCGATTTTGGTCAAAATCGGCTATTTGTACCTGTTTAAGCTGGAATCTGGAGCCAAAACCAAGAATCGGACAAGAAATTCGTTTTGCTCGATCGATAGAACACAATCTGATGTACATTTGATAAAAGTTTGGTTTTAGAAATATGCATTTTTAAGAAAGTTATCGCGCTAGGTGCAACAATGTATAGATTTTCGACTTAGTCTTTTCCCGCGATTTTGGTCAAGATCGGCTATTTGTACCTGTTTAAGCTGGAATCTGGAGCCAAAACCAAGAATCTGACAAGAAATTCGTTTTGCTCGATCGATAGAACACAATCTGATGAAAGTTTGGTTCAGAAATATGCATTTTTAAGAAAGTTATCGCTCTAGGTGCAACAATGTATAGATTTTCGACTTAGTCTTTTCCCGCGATTTTGGTCAAAATCGGCTATTTGTACCTGTTTAAGCTCGAATCTGGAGCCAAAACCAAGAATCTGACAAGAAATTCGTTTTGCTCGATCGATAGAACACAATCTGATGTACATTTGATAAAAGTTTGGTTCAGAAATATTCATTTTTTAGAAAGTTATCGCTCTAGGTGCAACAATGTATAGATTTTCGACTTAGTCTTTTCCCGCGATTTTGGTCAAAATCGGCTATCTGTACCTGTTTAAGCTGGAATCTGGAGCCAAAACCAAGAATCTGACAAGAAATTCGTTTTGCTCGATCGATAGAACACAATCTAATGAAAGTTTGGTTCAGAAATATGCATTTTTTAGAAAGTTATCGCTCTAGGTGCAACAATGTATAGATTTTCGACTTAGTCTTTTCCCGCGATTTTGGTCAAAATCGGCTATTTGTACCTGTTTAAGCTCGAATCAGAAGCCAAAACCAAGAATCTGACAAGAAATTCGTTTTGCTCGATCGATAGAACACAATCTGATGTACATTTGATAAAAGTTTGGTTCCGAAATATTTATTTTTTAGAAAGTTATCGCTCTAGGTGCAACAATGTATAGATTTTCGACTTAGTCTTTTCCCGCGATTTTGGTCAAAATCGGCTATTTGTACCTGTTTAAGCTGGAATCTGGAGCCAAAACCAAGAATCTGAGAAGAAATTCGTTTTGCTCGATCGATAGAACACAATCTGATGTACATTTGATAAAAGTTTGGTTCAGAAATATGCATTTTTAAGAAAGTTATCGCGCTAGGTGCAACAATGTATAGATTTTCGACTTAGTCTTTTCCCGCGATTTTGGTCAAAATCGGCTATTTGTACCTGTTTAAGCTCGAATCTGGAGCCAAAACCAAGAATCTGACAAGAAATTCGTTTTGCTCGATCGATAGAACACAATCTGATGTACATTTGATAAAAGTTTGGTTCCGAAATATTCATTTTTTAGAAAGTTATCGCTCTAGGTGCAACAATGTATAGATTTTCGACTTAGTCTTTTCCCGCGATTTTGGTCAAAATCGGCTATTTGTACCTGTTTAAGCTGGAATCTGGAGCCAGAACCAAGAATCTGACAAGAAATTCGTTTTGCTCAATCGATAGAACACAATCTGATGTACAATTAATGAAAGTTTGGTTCAGAAATATGCATTTTTAAGAAAGTTATCGCGCTAGGTGCAACAATGTATAGATTTTCGACTTAGTCTTTTTCCGCGATTTTGGTCAAAATCGGCTATTTGTACCTGTTTAAGCTCGAATCTGGAGCCAAAACCAAGAATCTGACAAGAAATTCGTTTTGCTCGATCGATAGAACACAATCTGATGTACATTTGATGAAAGTTTGGTTCAGAAATATGCATTTTTTAGAAAGTTATCGCTCTAGGTGCAACAATGTATAGATTTTCGACTTAGTCTTTTCCTGCGATTTTGGCCAAAATCGGCTATTTTTACCTATTTAAGTTGGAATCTGGAGCCAAAACCAAGAATCTGACAAGAAATTCGTTTTGCTCAATCGATAGAACACAATGTGATGTACATTTGATAAAAGTTTGGTTCAGAAATATGCATTTTTAAGAAAGTTATCGCGCTAGGTGCAACAATGTATAGATTTTCGACTTAGTCTTTTCCCGCGATTTTGGTCAAAATCGGCTATTTGTACCTGTTTAAGCTGGAATCTGGAGCCAAAACCAAGAATCTGAGAAGAAATTCGTTTTGCTCGATCGATAGAACACAATCTGATGTACATTTGATGAAAGTTTGGTTCAGAAATATGCATTTTTTAGAAAGTTATCGCTCTAGGTGCAACAATGTATAGATTTTCGACTTAGTCTTTTCCCGCGATTTTGGTCAAGATCGGCTATTTGTACCTGTTTAAGCTGGAATCTGGAGCCAAAACCAAGAATCTGACAAGAAGTTCGTTTTGCTCGATCGATAGAACACAATCTGATGAAAGTTTGGTTCAGAAATATGCATTTTTAAGAAAGTTATCGCTCTAGGTGCAACAATGTATAGATTTTCGACTTAGTCTTTTCCCGCGATTTTGGTCAAAATCGGCTATTTGTACCTGTTTAAGCTGGAATCTGGAGCCAAAACCAAGAATCGGACAAGAAATTCGTTTTGCTCGATCGATAGATCACAATCTGATAAACATTTGATAAAAGTTTGGTTCAGAAATATTCATTTTTTAGAAAGTTATCGCTCTAGGTGCAACAATGTATAGATTTTCGACTTAGTCTTTTCCCGCGATTTTGGTCAAAATCGGCTATTTGTACCTGTTTAAGCAGGAATCTGGAGCCAAAACCAAGAATCTGACAAGAAATTCGTTTTGCTCAATCGATAGAACACAATGTGATGTACATTTGATAAAAGTTTGGTTCAGAAATATGCATTTTTAAGAAAGTTATCGCGCTAGGTGCAACAATGTATAGATTTTCGACTTAGTCTTTTCCCGCGATTTTGGTCAAAATCGGCTATTTGTACCTGTTTAAGCTGGAATCTGGAGCCAAAACCAAGAATCTGACAAGAAATTCGTTTTGCTCAATCGATAGAACACAATCTGATGAAAGTTTGGTTCAGAAATATGCATTTTTTAGAAAGTTATCGCTCTAGGTGCAACAATGTATAGATTTTCGACTTAGTCTTTTCCCGCGATTTTGGTCAAAATCGGCTATTTGTACCTGTTTAAGCTGGAATCTGGAGCCAAAACCAAGAATCGGACAAGAAATTCGTTTTGCTCGATCGATAGAACACAATCTGATGTACATTTGATAAAAGTTTGGTTCAGAAATATGCATTTTTAAGAAAGTTATCGCGCTAGGTGCAACAATGTATAGATTTTCGACTTAGTCTTTTCCCGCGATTTTGGTCAAAATCGGCTATTTGTACCTGTTTAAGCTGGAATCTGGAGCCAAAACCAAGAATCGGACAAGAAATTCGTTTTGCTCGATCGATAGAACACAATCTGATGTACATTTGATAAAAGTTTGGTTCAGAAATATTCATTTTTTTAGAAAGTTATCGCTCTAGGTGCAACAATGTATAGATTTTCGACTTAGTCTTTTCCCGCGATTTTGGTCAAAATCGGCTATTTGTACCTGTTTAAGCTGGAATCTGGAGCCAAAACCAAGAATCGGACAAGAAATTCGTTTTGCTCGATCGATAGAACACAATCTGATGTACATTTGATGAAAGTTTGGTTCAGAAATATGCATTTTTTAGAAAGTTATCGCTCTAGGTGCAACAATGTATAGATTTTCGACTTAGTCTTTTCCCGCGATTTTGGTCAAAATCGGCTATTGGTACCTGTTTAAGCTGGAATCTGGAGCCAAAACCAAGAATCTGACAAGAAATTCGTTTTGCTCGATCGATAGAACACAATCTGATGAAAGTTTGGTTCAGAAATATGCATTTTTTAGAAAGTTATCGCTCTAGGTGCAACAATGTATATATTTTCGACTTAGTCTTTTCCGGCGATTTTGGTCAAAATCGGCTATTGGTACCTGTTTAAGCTGGAATCTGGAGCCAAAACCAAGAATCTGACAAGAAATTCGTTTTGCTCAATCAATAGAACACAATCTGATGTACATTTGATAAAAGTTTGGTTCAGAAATATGCATTTTTTAGAAAGTTATCGCTCTAGGTGCAACAATGTATAGATTTTCGACTTAGTCTTTTCCCGCGATTTTGGTCAAAATCGGCTATTTGTACCTATTTAAGTTGGAATCTGGAGCCAAAACCAAGAATCTGACAAGAAATTCGTTTTGCTCAATCGATAGAACACAATGTGATGTACATTTGATAAAAGTTTGGTTCAGAAATATGCATTTTTAAGAAAGTTATCGCGCTAGGTGCAACAATGTATAGATTTTCGACTTAGTCTTTTCCCGCGATTTTGGTCAAAATCGGCTATTTGTACCTGTTTAAGCTGGAATCTGGAGCCAAAACCAAGAATCTGACAAGAAATTCGTTTTGCTCAATCGATAGAACACAATCTGATGAAAGTTTGGTTCAGAAATATGCATTTTTTAGAAAGTTATCGCTCTAGGTGCAACAATGTATAGATTTTCGACTTAGTCTTTTCCCGCGATTTTGGTCAAAATCGGCTATTTGTACCTGTTTAAGCTCGAATCTGGAGCCAAAACCAAGAATCTGACAAGAAATTCGTTTTGCTCAATCGATAGAACACAATCTGATGTACAATTAATGAAAGTTTGGTTCAGAAATATGCATTTTTAAGAAAGTTATCGCTCTAGGTGCAACAATGTATAGATTTTCGACTTAGTCTTTTTCCGCGATTTTGGTCAAAATCGGCTATTTGTACCTGTTTAAGCTCAAATCTGGAGCCAAAACCAAGAATCTGACAAGATATTCGTTTTGCTCGATCGATAGAACACAATCTGATGTACATTTGATTAAAGTTTGGTTCAGAAATATGCATTTTTAAGAAAGTTATCGCGCTAGGTGCAACAATGTATAGATTTTCGACTTAGTCTTTTCCCGCGATTTTGGTCAAAATCGGCAATTTGTACCTTTTTAAGTTGGAATCTGGAGCCAAAACCAAGAATCTGACAAGAAATTCGTTTTGCTCAATCGATAGAACACAATGTGATGTACATTTGATAAAAGTTTGGTTCAGAAATATGCATTTTTAAGAAAGTTATCGCGCTAGGTGCAACAATGTATAGATTTTCGACTTAGTCTTTTCCCGCAATTTTGGTCAAAATCGGCTATTTGTACCTGTTTAAGCTGGAATCTGGAGCCAAAACCAAGAATCTGACAAGAAATTCGTTTTGCTCAATCGATAGAACACAATCTGATGAAAGTTTGGTTCAGAAATATGCATTTTTTAGAAAGTTATCGCTCTAGGTGCAACAATGTATAGATTTTCGACTTAGTCTTTTCCCGCGATTTTGGTCAAAATCGGCTATTTGTACCTGTTTAAGCTCGAATCTGGAGCCAAAACCAAGAATCTGACAAGAAATTCGTTTTGCTCAATCGATAGAACACAATCTGATGTACAATTAATGAAAGTTTGGTTCAGAAATATGCATTTTTAAGAAAGTTATCGCTCTAGGTGCAACAATGTATAGATTTTCGACTTAGTCTTTTTCCGCGATTTTGGTCAAAATCGGCTATTTGTACCTGTTTAAGCTCAAATCTGGAGCCAAAACCAAGAATCTGACAAGATATTCGTTTTGCTCGATCGATAGAACACAATCTGATGTACATTTGATTAAAGTTTGGTTCAGAAATATGCATTTTTAAGAAAGTTATCGCGCTAGGTGCAACAATGTATAGATTTTCGACTTAGTCTTTTCCCGCGATTTTGGTCAAAATCGGCAATTTGTACCTTTTTAAGTTGGAATCTGGAGCCAAAACCAAGAATCTGACAAGAAATTCGTTTTGCTCAATCAATAGAACACAATCTGATGTACATTTGATGAAAGTTTGGTTCAGAAATATGCATTTTTAGAAAGTTATCGCTCTAGGTGCAACAATGTATAGATTTTCGACTTAGTCTTTTCCCGCGATTTTGGTCAAAATCGGCAATTTGTACCTATTTAAGTTGGAATCTGGAGCCAAAACCAAGAATCTGACAAGAAATTCGTTTTGCTCAATCAATAGAACACAATCTGATGTACATTTGATGAAAGTTTGGTTCAGAAATATGCATTTTTTAGAAAGTTATCGCTCTAGGTGCAACAATGTATAGATTTTCGACTTAGTCTTTTCCCGCGATTTTGGTCAAAATCGGCTATTGGTACCTGTTTAAGCTGGAATCTGGAGCCAAAACCAAGAATCTGACAAGAAATTCGTTTTGCTCAATCAATAGAACACAATCTGATGTACATTTGATGAAAGTTTGGTTCAGAAATATGCATTTTTTAGAAAGTTATCGCTCTAGGTGCAACAATGTATAGATTTTCGACTTAGTCTTTTCCCGCGATTTTAGTCAAAATCGGCTATTTGTACCTATTTAAGTTGGAATCTGGAGCCAAAACCAAGAATCTGACAAGAAATTCGTTTTGCTCAATCGATAGAACACAATGTGATGTACATTTGATAAAAGTTTGGTTCAGAAATATGCATTTTTAAGAAAGTTATCGCGCTAGGTGCAACAATGTATAGATTTTCGACTTAGTCTTTTCCCGCGATTTTGGTCAAAATCGGCTATTTGTACCTGTTTAAGCTGGAATCTGGAGCCAAAACCAAGAATCTGACAAGAAATTCGTTTTGCTCAATCGATAGAACACAATCTGATGAAAGTTTGGTTCAGAAATATGCATTTTTTAGAAAGTTATCGCTCTAGGTGCAAGAATGTATAGATTTTCGACTTAGTCTTTTCCCGCGATTTTGGTCAAAATCGGCTATTTGTACCTGTTTAAGCTGGAATCTGGAGCCAAAACCAAGAATCTGACAAGAAATTCGTTTTGCTCAATCGATAGAACACAATCTGATGTACAATTAATGAAAGTTTGGTTCAGAAATATGCATTTTTAAGAAAGTTATCGCGCTAGGTGCAACAATGTATAGATTTTCGACTTAGTCTTTTCCCGCGATTTTGGTCAAAATCGGCTATTTGTACCTGTTTAAGCTGGAATCTGGAGCCAAAACCAAGAATCTGACAAGAAATTCGTTTTGCTCAATCGATAGAACACAATCTGATGTACAATTAATGAAAGTTTGGTTCAGAAATATGCATTTTTAAGAAAGTTATCGCTCTAGGTGCAACAATGTATAGATTTTCGACTTAGTCTTTTCCCGCGATTTTGGTCAAAATCGGCTATTTGTACCTGTTTAAGCTGGAATCTGGAGCCAAAACCAAGAATCTGACAAGAAATTCGTTTTGCTCAATCGATAGAACACAATCTGATGAAAGTTTGGTTCAGAAATATGCATTTTTTAGAAAGTTATCGCTCTAGGTGCAACAATGTATAGATTTTCGACTTAGTCTTTTCCCGCGATTTTGGTCAAAATCGGCTATTTGTACCTGTTTAAGCTGGAATCTGGAGCCAAAACCAAGAATCGGACAAGAAATTCGTTTTGCTCGATCGATAGAACACAATCTGATGTACATTTGATAAAAGTTTGGTTCAGAAATATGCATTTTTAAGAAAGTTATCGCGCTAGGTGCAACAATGTATAGATTTTCGACTTAGTCTTTTCCCGCGATTTTGGTCAAAATCGGCTATTTGTACCTGTTTAAGCTGGAATCTGGAGCCAAAACCAAGAATCGGACAAGAAATTCGTTTTGCTCGATCGATAGAACACAATCTGATGTACATTTGATAAAAGTTTGGTTCAGAAATATTCATTTTTTTAGAAAGTTATCGCTCTAGGTGCAACAATGTATAGATTTTCGACTTAGTCTTTTCCCGCGATTTTGGTCAAAATCGGCTATTTGTACCTGTTTAAGCTGGAATCTGGAGCCAAAACCAAGAATCGGACAAGAAATTCGTTTTGCTCGATCGATAGAACACAATCTGATGTACATTTGATAAAAGTTTGGTTTTAGAAATATGCATTTTTAAGAAAGTTATCGCGCTAGGTGCAACAATGTATAGATTTTCGACTTAGTCTTTTCCCGCGATTTTGGTCAAAATCGGCTATTTGTACCTATTTAGGTTGGAATCTGGAGCCAAAACCAAGAATCTGAGAAGAAATTCGTTTTGCTCGATCGATAGAACACAATCTGATGTACATTTGATTAAAGTTTGGTTCAGAAATATGCATTTTTTAGAAAGTTATCGCTCTAGGTGCAACAATGTATAGATTTTCGACTTAGTCTTTTCCCGCGATTTTGGTCAAAATCGGCTATTGGTACCTGTTTAAGCTGGAATCTGGAGCCAAAACCAAGAATCTGACAAGAAATTCGTTTTGCTCGATCGATAGAACACAATCTGATGAAAGTTTGGTTCAGAAATATGCATTTTTTAGAAAGTTATCGCTCTAGGTGCAACAATGTATATATTTTCGACTTAGTCTTTTCCGGCGATTTTGGTCAAAATCGGCTATTGGTACCTGTTTAAGCTGGACTCTGGAGCCAAAACCAAGAATCTGACAAGAAATTCGTTTTGCTCAATCAATAGAACACAATCTGATGTACATTTGATAAAAGTTTGGTTCAGAAATATGCATTTTTTAGAAAGTTATCGCTCTAGGTGCAACAATGTATAGATTTTCGACTTAGTCTTTTCCCGCGATTTTGGTCAAAATCGGCTATTTGTACCTATTTAAGTTGGAATCTGGAGCCAAAACCAAGAATCTGACAAGAAATTCGTTTTGCTCAATCGATAGAACACAATGTGATGTACATTTGATAAAAGTTTGGTTCAGAAATATGCATTTTTAAGAAAGTTATCGCGCTAGGTGCAACAATGTATAGATTTTCGACTTAGTCTTTTCCCGCGATTTTGGTCAAAATCGGCTATTTGTACCTGTTTAAGCTGGAATCTGGAGCCAAAACCAAGAATCTGACAAGAAATTCGTTTTGCTCAATCGATAGAACACAATCTGATGAAAGTTTGGTTCAGAAATATGCATTTTTTAGAAAGTTATCGCTCTAGGTGCAACAATGTATAGATTTTCGACTTAGTCTTTTCCCGCGATTTTGGTCAAAATCGGCTATTTGTACCTGTTTAAGCTCGAATCTGGAGCCAAAACCAAGAATCTGACAAGAAATTCGTTTTGCTCAATCGATAGAACACAATCTGATGTACAATTAATGAAAGTTTGGTTCAGAAATATGCATTTTTAAGAAAGTTATCGCTCTAGGTGCAACAATGTATAGATTTTCGACTTAGTCTTTTTCCGCGATTTTGGTCAAAATCGGCTATTTGTACCTGTTTAAGCTCAAATCTGGAGCCAAAACCAAGAATCTGACAAGATATTCGTTTTGCTCGATCGATAGAACACAATCTGATGTACATTTGATTAAAGTTTGGTTCAGAAATATGCATTTTTAAGAAAGTTATCGCGCTAGGTGCAACAATGTATAGATTTTCGACTTAGTCTTTTCCCGCGATTTTGGTCAAAATCGGCAATTTGTACCTTTTTAAGTTGGAATCTGGAGCCAAAACCAAGAATCTGACAAGAAATTCGTTTTGCTCAATCAATAGAACACAATCTGATGTACATTTGATGAAAGTTTGGTTCAGAAATATGCATTTTTTAGAAAGTTATCGCTCTAGGTGCAACAATGTATAGATTTTCGACTTAGTCTTTTCCCGCGATTTTGGTCAAAATCGGCTATTTGTACCTATTTAAGTTGGAATCTGGAGCCAAAACCAAGAATCTGACAAGAAATTCGTTTTGCTCAATCGATAGAACACAATGTGATGTACATTTGATAAAAGTTTGGTTCAGAAATATGCATTTTTAAGAAAGTTATCGCGCTAGGTGCAACAATGTATAGATTTTCGACTTAGTCTTTTCCCGCGATTTTGGTCAAAATCGGCTATTTGTACCTGTTTAAGCTGGAATCTGGAGCCAAAACCAAGAATCTGACAAGAAATTCGTTTTGCTCAATCGATAGAACACAATCTGATGAAAGTTTGGTTCAGAAATATGCATTTTTTAGAAAGTTATCGCTCTAGGTGCAACAATGTATAGATTTTCGACTTAGTCTTTTCCCGCGATTTTGGTCAAAATCGGCTATTTGTACCTGTTTAAGCTCGAATCTGGAGCCAAAACCAAGAATCTGACAAGAAATTCGTTTTGCTCAATCGATAGAACACAATCTGATGTACAATTAATGAAAGTTTGGTTCAGAAATATGCATTTTTAAGAAAGTTATCGCTCTAGGTGCAACAATGTATAGATTTTCGACTTAGTCTTTTTCCGCGATTTTGGTCAAAATCGGCTATTTGTACCTGTTTAAGCTCAAATCTGGAGCCAAAACCAAGAATCTGACAAGATATTCGTTTTGCTCGATCGATAGAACACAATCTGATGTACATTTGATTAAAGTTTGGTTCAGAAATATGCATTTTTAAGAAAGTTATCGCGCTAGGTGCAACAATGTATAGATTTTCGACTTAGTCTTTTCCCGCGATTTTGGTCAAAATCGGCAATTTGTACCTTTTTAAGTTGGAATCTGGAGCCAAAACCAAGAATCTGACAAGAAATTCGTTTTGCTCAATCAATAGAACACAATCTGATGTACATTTGATGAAAGTTTGGTTCAGAAATATGCATTTTTAGAAAGTTATCGCTCTAGGTGCAACAATGTATAGATTTTCGACTTAGTCTTTTCCCGCGATTTTGGTCAAAATCGGCAATTTGTACCTATTTAAGTTGGAATCTGGAGCCAAAACCAAGAATCTGACAAGAAATTCGTTTTGCTCAATCAATAGAACACAATCTGATGTACATTTGATGAAAGTTTGGTTCAGAAATATGCATTTTTTAGAAAGTTATCGCTCTAGGTGCAACAATGTATAGATTTTCGACTTAGTCTTTTCCCGCGATTTTGGTCAAAATCGGCTATTGGTACCTGTTTAAGCTGGAATCTGGAGCCAAAACCAAGAATCTGACAAGAAATTCGTTTTGCTCAATCAATAGAACACAATCTGATGTACATTTGATGAAAGTTTGGTTCAGAAATATGCATTTTTTAGAAAGTTATCGCTCTAGGTGCAACAATGTATAGATTTTCGACTTAGTCTTTTCCCGCGATTTTAGTCAAAATCGGCTATTTGTACCTATTTAAGTTGGAATCTGGAGCCAAAACCAAGAATCTGACAAGAAATTCGTTTTGCTCAATCGATAGAACACAATGTGATGTACATTTGATAAAAGTTTGGTTCAGAAATATGCATTTTTAAGAAAGTTATCGCGCTAGGTGCAACAATGTATAGATTTTCGACTTAGTCTTTTCCCGCGATTTTGGTCAAAATCTGCTATTTGTACCTGTTTAAGCTGGAATCTGGAGCCAAAACCAAGAATCTGACAAGAAATTCGTTTTGCTCAATCGATAGAACACAATCTGATGAAAGTTTGGTTCAGAAATATGCATTTTTTAGAAAGTTATCGCTCTAGGTGCAAGAATGTATAGATTTTCGACTTAGTCTTTTCCCGCGATTTTGGTCAAAATCGGCTATTTGTACCTGTTTAAGCTGGAATCTGGAGCCAAAACCAAGAATCTGACAAGAAATTCGTTTTGCTCAATCGATAGAACACAATCTGATGTACAATTAATGAAAGTTTGGTTCAGAAATATGCATTTTTAAGAAAGTTATCGCGCTAGGTGCAACAATGTATAGATTTTCGACTTAGTCTTTTCCCGCGATTTTGGTCAAAATCGGCTATTTGTACCTGTTTAAGCTCAAATCTGGAGCCAAAACCAAGAATCTGACAAGAAATTCGTTTTGCTCGATCGATAGAACACAATCTGATGTACATTTGATAAAAGTTTGGTTCAGAAATATGCATTTTTTAGAAAGTTATCGCTCTAGGTGCAACAATGTATAGATTTTCGACTTAGTCTTTTCCCGCGATTTTGGTCAAAATCGGCTATTTGTACCTGTTTAAGCTCGAATCTGGAGCCAAAACCAAGAATCTGACAAGAAATTCGTTTTGCTCAATCGATAGAACACAATCTGATGTACAATTAATGAAAGTTTGGTTCAGAAATATTCATTTTTAAGAAAGTTATCGCGCTAGGTGCAACAATGTATAGATTTTCGACTTAGTCTTTTTCCGCGATTTTGGTCAAAATCGGCTATTTGTACCTATTGAAGTTGGAATCTGGAGCCAAAACCAAGAATCTGACAAGAAATTCGTTTTGCTCAATCGATAGAACACAATCTGATGTACATTTGATGAAAGATTGATTCAGAAATATGCATTTTTTAGAAAGTTATCGCGCTAGGTGCAACAATGTATAGATTTTCGACTTAGTCTTTTCCCGCGATTTTGGTCAAAATCGGCTATTTGTACCTGTTTAAGCTGGAATCTGGAGCCAAAACCAAGAATCTGACAAGAAATTCGTTTTGCTCGATCGATAGAACACAATCTGATGAAAGTTTGGTTCAGAAATATGCATTTTTTAGAAAGTTATCGCTCTAGGTGCAACAATGTATAGATTTTCGACTTAGTCTTTTCCCGCGATTTTGTTTAAAATCGGCTATTTGTACCTGTTTAAGCTCGAATCAGAAGCCAAAACCAAGAATCTGACAAGAAATTCGTTTTGCTCGATCGATAGAACACAATCTGATGTACATTTGATAAAAGTTTGGTTCAGAAATATGCATTTTTTAGAAAGTTATCGCTCTAGGTGCAACAATGTATAGATTTTCGACTTAGTCTTTTTCCGCGATTTTGGTCAAAATCGGCTATTTGTACCTGTTTAAGCTCAAATCTGGAGCCAAAACCAAGAATCTGACAAGATATTCGTTTTGCTCGATCGATAGAACACAATCTGATGTACATTTGATTAAAGTTTGGTTCAGAAATATGCATTTTTAAGAAAGTTATCGCGCTAGGTGCAACAATGTATAGATTTTCGACTTAGTCTTTTCCCGCGATTTTGGTCAAAATCGGCAATTTGTACCTTTTTAAGTTGGAATCTGGAGCCAAAACCAAGAATCTGACAAGAAATTCGTTTTGCTCAATCAATAGAACACAATCTGATGTACATTTGATGAAAGTTTGGTTCAGAAATATGCATTTTTAGAAAGTTATCGCTCTAGGTGCAACAATGTATAGATTTTCGACTTAGTCTTTTCCCGCGATTTTGGTCAAAATCGGCAATTTGTACCTATTTAAGTTGGAATCTGGAGCCAAAACCAAGAATCTGACAAGAAATTCGTTTTGCTCAATCAATAGAACACAATCTGATGTACATTTGATGAAAGTTTGGTTCAGAAATATGCATTTTTTAGAAAGTTATCGCTCTAGGTGCAACAATGTATAGATTTTCGACTTAGTCTTTTCCCGCGATTTTGGTCAAAATCGGCTATTGGTACCTGTTTAAGCTGGAATCTGGAGCCAAAACCAAGAATCTGACAAGAAATTCGTTTTGCTCAATCAATAGAACACAATCTGATGTACATTTGATGAAAGTTTGGTTCAGAAATATGCATTTTTTAGAAAGTTATCGCTCTAGGTGCAACAATGTATAGATTTTCGACTTAGTCTTTTCCCGCGATTTTAGTCAAAATCGGCTATTTGTACCTATTTAAGTTGGAATCTGGAGCCAAAACCAAGAATCTGACAAGAAATTCGTTTTGCTCAATCGATAGAACACAATGTGATGTACATTTGATAAAAGTTTGGTTCAGAAATATGCATTTTTAAGAAAGTTATCGCGCTAGGTGCAACAATGTATAGATTTTCGACTTAGTCTTTTCCCGCGATTTTGGTCAAAATCTGCTATTTGTACCTGTTTAAGCTGGAATCTGGAGCCAAAACCAAGAATCTGACAAGAAATTCGTTTTGCTCAATCGATAGAACACAATCTGATGAAAGTTTGGTTCAGAAATATGCATTTTTTAGAAAGTTATCGCTCTAGGTGCAAGAATGTATAGATTTTCGACTTAGTCTTTTCCCGCGATTTTGGTCAAAATCGGCTATTTGTACCTGTTTAAGCTGGAATCTGGAGCCAAAACCAAGAATCTGACAAGAAATTCGTTTTGCTCAATCGATAGAACACAATCTGATGTACAATTAATGAAAGTTTGGTTCAGAAATATGCATTTTTAAGAAAGTTATCGCGCTAGGTGCAACAATGTATAGATTTTCGACTTAGTCTTTTCCCGCGATTTTGGTCAAAATCGGCTATTTGTACCTGTTTAAGCTCAAATCTGGAGCCAAAACCAAGAATCTGACAAGAAATTCGTTTTGCTCGATCGATAGAACACAATCTGATGTACATTTGATAAAAGTTTGGTTCAGAAATATGCATTTTTTAGAAAGTTATCGCTCTAGGTGCAACAATGTATAGATTTTCGACTTAGTCTTTTCCCGCGATTTTGGTCAAAATCGGCTATTTGTACCTGTTTAAGCTCGAATCTGGAGCCAAAACCATGAATCTGACAAGAAATTCGTTTTGCTCAATCGATAGAACACAATCTGATGTACAATTAATGAAAGTTTGGTTCAGAAATATTCATTTTTAAGAAAGTTATCGCGCTAGGTGCAACAATGTATAGATTTTCGACTTAGTCTTTTTCCGCGATTTTGGTCAAAATCGGCTATTTGTACCTATTGAAGTTGGAATCTGGAGCCAAAACCAAGAATCTGACAAGAAATTCGTTTTGCTCAATCGATAGAACACAATCTGATGTACATTTGATGAAAGATTGATTCAGAAATATGCATTTTTTAGAAAGTTATCGCGCTAGGTGCAACAATGTATAGATTTTCGACTTAGTCTTTTCCCGCGATTTTGGTCAAAATCGGCTATTTGTACCTGTTTAAGCTGGAATCTGGAGCCAAAACCAAGAATCTGACAAGAAATTCGTTTTGCTCGATCGATAGAACACAATCTGATGAAAGTTTGGTTCAGAAATATGCATTTTTTAGAAAGTTATCGCTCTAGGTGCAACAATGTATAGATTTTCGACTTAGTCTTTTCCCGCGATTTTGTTTAAAATCGGCTATTTGTACCTGTTTAAGCTCGAATCAGAAGCCAAAACCAAGAATCTGACAAGAAATTCGTTTTGCTCGATCGATAGAACACAATCTGATGTACATTTGATAAAAGTTTGGTTCAGAAATATGCATTTTTTAGAAAGTTATCGCTCTAGGTGCAACAATGTATAGATTTTCGACTTAGTCTTTTTCCGCGATTTTGGTCAAATTCGGCTATTTGTACCTATTTAAGTTGGAATCTGGAGCCAAAACCAAGAATCGGACAAGAAATTCGTTTTGCTCAATCGATAGAACACAATCTGATGTACAATTAATGAAAGTTTGGTTCAGAAATATTCATTTTTAAGAAAGTTATCGCGCTAGGTGCAACAATGTATAGATTTCGACTTAGTCTTTTTCCGCGATTTTGGTCAAATTCGGCTATTTGTACCTATTTAAGTTGGGATCTGGAGCCAAAACCAAGAATCTGACAAGAAATTCGTTTTGCTCAATCAATAGAACACAATCTGATGTACATTTGATGAAAGTTTGGTTCAGAAATATGCATTTTTAGAAAGTTATCGCTCTAGGTGCAACAATGTATAGATTTTCGACTTAGTCTTTTCCCGCGATTTTAGTCAAATTCGGCAATTTGTACCTATTTAAGTTGGAATCTGGAGCCAAAACCAAGAATCTGACAAGAAATTCGTTTTGCTCAATCGATAGAACACAATGTGATGTACATTTGATAAAAGTTTGGTTCAGAAATATGCATTTTTAAGAAAGTTATCGCGCTAGGTGCAACAATGTATAGATTTTCGACTTAGTCTTTTCCCGATATTTGGTCAAAATCGGCTATTTGTACCTGTTTAAGCTGGACTCTGGAGCCAAAACCAAGAATCTGACAAGAAATTCGTTTTGCTCAATCGATAGAACACAATCTGATGAAAGTTTGGTTCAGAAATATGCATTTTTTAGAAAGTTATCGCTCTAGGTGCAACAATGTATAGATTTTCGACTTAGTCTTTTCCCGCGATTTTGGTCAAAATCGGCTATTTGTACCTGTTTAAGCTCGAATCAGAAGCCAAAACCAAGAATCTGAGAAGAAATTCGTTTTGCTCGATCGATAGAACACAATCTGATGTACATTTGATAAAAGTTTGGTTCAGAAATATGCATTTTTTAGAAAGTTATCGCTCTAGGTGCAACAATGTATAGATTTTCGACTTAGTCTTTTCCCGCGATTTTGGTCAAAATCGGCTATTTGTACCTGTTTAAGCTCGAATCTGGAGCCAAAACCAAGAATCTGACAAGAAATTCGTTTTGCTCGATCGATAGAACACAATCTGATGTACATTTGATAAAAGTTTGGTTCAGAAATATGCATTTTTTAGAAAGTTATCGCTCTAGGTGCAACAATGTATAGATTTTCGACTTAGTCTTTTCCCGCGATTTTGGTCAAAATCGGCTATTTGTACCTGTTTAAGCTCGAATCAGAAGCCAAAACCAAGAATCTGACAAGAAATTCGTTTTGCTCGATCGATAGAACACAATCTGATGTACATTTGATAAAAGTTTGGTTCAGAAATATGCATTTTTTAGAAAGTTATCGCTCTAGGTGCAACAATGTATAGATTTTCGACTTAGTCTTTTCCCGCGATTTTGGTCAAAATCGGCTATTTGTACCTGTTTAAGCTCGAATCAGAAGCCAAAACCAAGAATCTGACAAGAAATTCGTTTTGCTCGATCGATAGAACACAATCTGATGAAAGTTTGGTTCAGAAATATGCATTTTTAAGAAAGTTATCGCTCTAGGTGCAACAATGTATAGATTTTCGATTTAGTCTTTTCCCGCGATTTTGGTCAAAATCGGCTATTTGTACCTGTTTAAGCTCGAATCAGAAGCCAAAACCAAGAATCTGACAAGAAATTCGTTTTGCTTGATCGATAGAACACAATCTGATGTACATTTGATAAAAGTTTGGTTCAGAAATATGCATTTTTTAGAAAGTTATCGCTCTAGGTGCAACAATGTATAGATTTTCGACTTAGTCTTTTTCCGCGATTTTGGTCAAATTCGGCTATTTGTACCTATTTAAGTTGGAATCTGGAGCCAAAACCAAGAATCTGACAAGAAATTCGTTTTGCTCAATCGATAGAACACAATCTGATGTACAGTTAATGAAAGTTTGGTTCAGAAATATTCATTTTTAAGAAAGTTATCGCTTTAGGTGCAACAATGTATAGATTTTCGACTTAGTCTTTTTCCGCGATTTTGGTCAAATTCGGCTATTTGTACCTATTTAAGTTGGAATCTGGAGCCAAAACCAAGAATCTGACAAGAAATTCGTTTATCTCAATCAATAGAACACAATCTGATGTACATTTGATGAAAGTTTGGTTCAGAAATATGCATTTTTAGAAAGTTATCGCTCTAGGTGCAACAATGTATAGATTTTCGACTTAGTCTTTTTCCGCGATTTTGGTCAAATTCGGCAATTTGTACCTATTTAAGTTGGAATCTGGAGCCAAAACCAAGAATCTGACAAGAAATTCGTTTTGCTCAATCGATAGAACACAATGTGATGTACATTTGATGAAAGTTTGGTTCAGAAATATGCATTTTTAAGAAAGTTATCGCGCTAGGTGCAACAATGTATAGATTTTCGACTTAGTCTTTTCCCGATATTTGGTCAAAATCGGCTATTTGTACCTGTTTAAACTGGAATCTGGAGCCAAAACCAAGAATCTGACAAGAAATTCGTTTTGCTCAATCGATAGAACACAATCTGATGAAAGTTTGGTTCAGAAATATGCATTTTTTAGAAAGTTATCGCTCTAGGTGCAACAATGTATAGATTTTCGACTTAGTCTTTTCCCGCGATTTTGGTCAAAATCGGCTATTTGTACCTGTTTAAGCTCGAGACAGAATCCAAAACCAAGAATCTGAGAAGAAATTCGTTTTGCTCGATCGATAGAACACAATCTGATGTACATTTGATAAAAGTTTGGTTCAGAAATATGCATTTCTTAGAAAGTTATCGCTCTAGGTGCAACAATGTATAGATTTTCGACTTAGTCTTTTCCCGCGATTTTGGTCAAAATCGGCAATTTGTACCTATTTAAGTTGGAATCTGGAGCCAAAACCAAGAATCTGACAAGAAATTCGTTTTGCTCGATCGATAGAACACAATCTGATGTACATTTGATAAAAGTTTGGTTCAGAAATATGCATTTTTAAGAAAGTTATCGCTCTAGGTGCAACAATGTATAGATTTTCGACTTAGTCTTTTCCCGCGATTTTGGTCAAAATCGGCTATTTGTACCTGTTTAAGCTCGAATCTGGAGCCAAAACCAAGAATCTGACAAGAAATTCGTTTTGCTCGATCGATAGAACACAATCTGATGAAAGTTTGGTTCAGAAATATGCATTTTTTAGAAAGTTATCGCTCTAGGTGCAACAATGTATAGATTTTCGACTTAGTCTTTTCCCGATATTTGGTCAAAATCGGCTATTTGTACCTGTTTAAGCTCGAATCAGAAGCCAAAACCAAGAATCTGAGAAGAAATTCGTTTTGCTCGATCGATAGAACACAATCTGATGTACATTTGATAAAAGTTTGGTTCAGAAATATGCATTTTTTAGAAAGTTATCGCTCTAGGTGCAACAATGTATAGATTTTCGACTTAGTCTTTTCCCGCGATTTTGGTCAAAATCGGCTATTTGTACCTGTTTAAGCTCGAATCAGAAGCCAAAACCAAGAATCTGAGAAGAAATTCGTTTTGCTCGATCGATAGAACACAATCTGATGTACATTTGATAAAAGTTTGGTTCAGAAATATGCATTTTTTAGAAAGTTATCGCTCTAGGTGCAACAATGTATAGATTTTCGACTTAGTCTTTTCCCGCGATTTTGGTCAAAATCGGCTATTTGTACCTGTTTAAGCTCGAATCAGAAGCCAAAACCAAGAATCTGACAAGAAATTCGTTTTGCTCGATCGATAGAACAAAATCTGATGTACATTTGATAAAAGTTTGGTTCAGAAATATGCATTTTTTAGAAAGTTATCGCTCTAGGTGCAACAATGTATAGATTTTCGACTTAGTCTTTTCCCGCGATTTTGGTCAAAATCGGCTATTTGTACCTGTTTAAGCTGGAATCAGAAGCCAAAACCAAGAATCTGACAAGAAATTCGTTTTGCTCGATCGATAGAACACAATCTGATGAAAGTTTGGTTCAGAAATATGCATTTTTAAGAAAGTTATCGCTCTAGGTGCAACAATGTATAGATTTTCGATTTAGTCTTTTCCCGCGATTTTGGTCAAAATCGGCTATTTGTACCTGTTTAAGCTCGAATCAGAAGCCAAAACCAAGAATCTGACAAGAAATTCGTTTTGCTTGATCGATAGAACACAATCTGATGTACATTTGATAAAAGTTTGGTTCAGAAATATGCATTTTTTAGAAAGTTATCGCTCTAGGTGCAACAATGTATAGATTTTCGACTTAGTCTTTTTCCGCGATTTTGGTCAAATTCGGCTATTTGTACCTATTTAAGTTGGAATCTGGAGCCAAAACCAAGAATCTGACAAGAAATTCGTTTTGCTCGATCGATAGAACACAATCTGATGTACATTTGATAAAAGTTTGGTTCAGAAATATGCATTTTTAAGAAAGTTATCGCTCTAGGTGCAACAATGTATAGATTTTCGACTTAGTCTTTTCCCGCGATTTTGGTCAAAATCGGCTATTTGTACCTGTTTAAACTCGAATCTGGAGCCAAAACCAAGAATCTGACAAGAAATTCGTTTTGCTCGATCGATAGAACACAATCTGATGAAAGTTTGGTTCAGAAATATGCATTTTTTAGAAAGTTATCGCTCTAGGTGCAACAATGTATAGATTTTCGACTTAGTCTTTTCCCGCGATTTTGGTCAAAATCGGCTATTTGTACCTGTTTAAGCTCGAGACAGAAGCCAAAACCAAGAATCTGAGAAGAAATTCGTTTTGCTCGATCGATAGAACACAATCTGATGTACATTTGATAAAAGTTTGGTTCAGAAATATGCATTTTTAAGAAAGTTATCGCTCTAGGTGCAACAATGTATAGATTTTCGACTTAGTCTTTTCCCGCGATTTTGGTCAAAATCGGCTATTTGTACCTGTTTAAACTCGAATCTGGAGCCAAAACCAAGAATCTGACAAGAAATTCGTTTTGCTCGATCGATAGAACACAATCTGATGAAAGTTTGGTTCAGAAATATGCATTTTTTAGAAAGATATCGCTCTAGGTGCAACAATGTATAGATTTTCGACTTAGTCTTTTCCCGCGATTTTGGTCAAAATCGGCTATTTGTACCTGTTTAAGCTCGAATCAGAAGCCAAAACCAAGAATCTGACAAGAAATTCGTTTTGCTTGATCGATAGAACACAATCTGATGTACATTTGATAAAAGTTTGGTTCAGAAATATGCATTTTTTAGAAAGTTATCGCTCTAGGTGCAACAATGTATAGATTTTCGACCTAGTCTTTTTCCGCGATTTTGGTCAAATTCGGCTATTTGTACCTATTTAAGTTGGAATCTGGAGCCAAAACCAAGAATCGGACAAGAAATTCGTTTTGCTCAATCGATAGAACACAATCTGATGTACAGTTAATGAAAGTTTGGTTCAGAAATATTCATTTTTAAGAAAGTTATCGCTTTAGGTGCAACAATGTATAGATTTTCGACTTAGTCTTTTTCCGCGATTTTGGTCAAATTCGGCTATTTGTACCTATTTAAGTTGGAATCTGGAGCCAAAACCAAGAATCTGACAAGAAATTCGTTTTGCTCAATCAATAGAACACAATCTGATGTACATTTGATGAAAGTTTGGTTCAGAAATATGCATTTTTAGAAAGTTATCGCTCTAGGTGCAACAATGTATAGATTTTCGACTTAGTCTTTTCCCGCGATTTTGGTCAAATTCGGCAATTTGTACCTATTTAAGTTGGAATCTGGAGCCAAAACCAAGAATCTGACAAGAAATTCGTTTTGCTCAATCGATAGAACACAATGTGATGTACATTTGATAAAAGTTTGGTTCAGAAATATGCATTTTTAAGAAAGTTATCGCGCCAGGTGCAACAATGTATAGATTTTCGACTTAGTCTTTTCCCGATATTTGGTCAAAATCGGCTATTTGTACCTGTTTAAACTGGAATCTGGAGCCAAAACCAAGAATCTGACAAGAAATTCGTTTTGCTCAATCGATAGAACACAATCTGATGAAAGTTTGGTTCAGAAATATGCATTTTTTAGAAAGTTATCGCTCTAGGTGCAACAATGTATAGATTTTCGACTTAGTCTTTTCCCGCGATTTTGGTCAAAATCGGCTATTTGTACCTGTTTAAGCTCGAATCAGAAGCCAAAACCAAGAATCTGAGAAGAAATTCGTTTTGCTCGATCGATAGAACACAATCTGATGTACATTTGATAAAAGTTTGGTTCAGAAATATGCATTTTTGTAGAAAGTTATCGCTCTAGGTGCAACAATGTATAGATTTTCGACTTAGTCTTTTCCCGCGATTTTGGTCAAAATCGGCTATTTGTACCTATTTAAGTTGGAATCTGGAGCCAAAACCAAGAATCTGACAAGAAATTCGTTTTGCTCGATCGATAGAACACAATCTGATGTACATTTGATAAAAGTTTGGTTCAGAAATATGCATTTTTAAGAAAGTTATCGCTCTAGGTGCAACAATGTATAGATTTTCGACTTAGTCTTTTCCCGCGATTTTGGTCAAAATCGGCTATTTGTACCTGTTTAAACTCGAATCTGGAGCCAAAACCAAGAATCTGACAAGAAATTCGTTTTGCTCGATCGATAGAACACAATCTGATGAAAGTTTGGTTCAGAAATATGCATTTTTAGAAAGTTATCGCTCTAGGTGCAACAATGTATAGATTTTCGACTTAGTCTTTTTCCGCGATTTTGGTCAAATTCGGCAATTTGTACCTATTTAAGTTGGAATCTGGAGCCAAAACCAAGAATCTGACAAGAAATTCGTTTTGCTCAATCGATAGAACACAATGTGATGTACATTTGATGAAAGTTTGGTTCAGAAATATGCATTTTTAAGAAAGTTATCGCGCTAGGTGCAACAATGTATAGATTTTCGACTTAGTCTTTTCCCGCGATTTTGGTCAAAATCGGCTATTTGTACCTGTTTAAGCTCGAATCTGGAGCCAAAACCAAGAATCTGACAAGAAATTCGTTTTGCTTGATCGATAGAACACAATCTGATGTACATTTGATAAAAGTTTGGTTCAGAAATATGCATTTTTTAGAAAGTTATCGCTCTAGGTGCAACAATGTATAGATTTTCGACTTAGTCTTTTTCCGCGATTTTGGTCAAATTCGGCTATTTGTACCTATTTAAGTTGGAATCTGGAGCCAAAACCAAGAATCGGACAAGAAATTCGTTTTGCTCAATCGATAGAACACAATCTGATGTACAGTTAATGAAAGTTTGGTTCAGAAATATTCATTTTTAAGAAAGTTATCGCTTTAGGTGCAACAATGTATAGATTTTCGACTTAGTCTTTTTCCGCGATTTTGGTCAAATTCGGCTATTTGTACCTATTTAAGTTGGAATCTGGAGCCAAAACCAAGAATCTGACAAGAAATTCGTTTTGCTCAATCAATAGAACACAATCTGATGTACATTTGATGAAAGTTTGGTTCAGAAATATGCATTTTTAGAAAGTTATCGCTCTAGGTGCAACAATGTATAGATTTTCGACTTAGTCTTTTTCCGCGATTTTGGTCAAATTCGGCAATTTGTACCTATTTAAGTTGGAATCTGGAGCCAAAACCAAAAATCTGACAAGAAATTCGTTTTGCTCAATCGATAGAACACAATGTGATGTACATTTGATAAAAGTTTGGTTCAGAAATATGCATTTTTAAGAAAGTTATCGCGCTAGGTGCAACAATGTATAGATTTTCGACTTAGTCTTTTCCCGATATTTGGTCAAAATCGGCTATTTGTACCTGTTTAAACTGGAATCTGGAGCCAAAACCAAGAATCTGACAAGAAATTCGTTTTGCTCAATCGATAGAACACAATCTGATGAAAGTTTGGTTCAGAAATATGCATTTTTTAGAAAGTTATCGCTCTAGGTGCAACAATGTATAGATTTTCGACTTAGTCTTTTCCCGCGATTTTGGTCAAAATCGGCTATTTGTACTTGTTTAAGCTCGAATCAGAAGCCAAAACCAAGAATCTGAGAAGAAATTCGTTTTGCTCGATCGATAGAACACAATCTGATGTACATTTGATAAAAGTTTGGTTCAGAAATATGCATTTTTTAGAAAGTTATCGCTCTAGGTGCAACAATGTATAGATTTTCGACTTAGTCTTTTCCCGCGATTTTGGTCAAAATCGGCTATTTGTACCTATATAAGTTGGAATCTGGAGCCAAAACCAAGAATCTGACAAGAAATTCGTTTTGCTCGATCGATAGAACACAATCTGATGTACATTTGATAAAAGTTTGGTTCAGAAATATGCATTTTTAAGAAAGTTATCGCTCTAGGTGCAACAATGTATAGATTTTCGACTTAGTCTTTTCCTGCGATTTTGGTCAAAATCGGCTATTTGTACCTGTTTAAACTCGAATCTGGAGCCAAAACCAAGAATCTGACAAGAAATTCGTTTTGCTCGATCGATAGAACACAATCTGATGAAAGTTTGGTTCAGAAATATGCATTTTTTAGAAAGTTATCGCTCTAGGTGCAACAATGTATAGATTTTCGACTTAGTCTTTTCCCGCGATTTTGGTCAAAATCGGCTATTTGTACCTGTTTAAGCTCGAATCAGAAGCCAAAACCAAGAATCTGACAAGAAATTCGTTTTGCTCGATCGATAGAACACAATCTGATGTACATTTGATGAAAGTTTGGTTCAGAAATATTCATTTTTAGAAAGTTATCGCTCTAGGTGCAACAATGTATAGATTTTCGACTTAGTCTTTTCCCGCGATTTTGGTCAAATTCGGCTATTTGTACCTGTTTAAGCTCGAATCTGGAGCCAAAACCAAGAATCTGACAAGAAATTCGTTTTGCTCAATCGATAGAACACAATCTGATGTACAATTAATGAAAGTTTGGTTCAGAAATATGCATTTTTAAGAAAGTTATCGCGCTAGGTGCAACAATGTATAGATTTTCGACTTAGTCTTTTTCCGCGATTTTGGTCAAAATCGGCTATTTGTACCTGTTTAAGCTCAAATTTGGAGCCAAAACCAAGAATCTGACAAGAAATTCGTTTTGCTCGATCGATAGAACACAATCTGATGTACATTTGATAAAAGTTTGGTTCAGAAATATGCATTTTTAAGAAAGTTATCGCTCTAGGTGCAACAATGTATAGATTTTCGACTTAGTCTTTTCCCGCGATTTTGGTCAAAATCGGCTATTTGTACCTGTTTAAACTCGAATCAGAAGCCAAAACCAAGAATCTGACAAGAAATTCGTTTTGCTCGATCGATAGAACACAATCTGATGTACATTTGATAAAAGTTTGGTTCAGAAATATGCATTTTTTAGAAAGTTATCGCTCTAGGTGCAACAATGTATAGATTTTCGACTTAGTCTTTTCCCGCGATTTTGGTCAAAATCGGCTATTTGTACCTGTTTAAGCTCGAATCTGGAGCCAAAACCAAGAATCTGACAAGAAATTCGTTTTGCTCAATCGATAGAACACAATCTGATGTACAATTAATGAAAGTTTGGTTCAGAAATATTCATTTTTAAGAAAGTTATCGCGTTAGGTGCAACAATGTATAGATTTTAGACTTAGTCTTTTTCCGCGATTTTGGTCAAAATCGGCTATTTGTACCTATTGAAGGTGGAATCTGGAGCCAAAACCAAGAATCTGAGAAGAAATTCGTTTTGCTCAATCGATAGAACACAATCTGATGTACATTTGATAAAAGTTTGGTTCAGAAATATGCATTTTTTAGAAAGTTATCGCGCTAGGTGCAACAATGTATAGATTTTCGACTTAGTCTTTTCCCGCGATTTTGGTCAAAATCGGCTATTTGTACCTGTTTAAGCTGGAATCTGGAGCCAAAACCAAGAATCTGACAAGAAATTCGTTTTGCTCGATCGATAGAACACAATCTGATGAAAGTTTGGTTCAGAAATATGCATTTTTTAGAAAGTTATCGCTCTAGGTGCAACAATGTATAGATTTTCGACTTAGTCTTTTCCCGCGATTTTGGTCAAAATCGGCTATTTGTACCTGTTTAAGCTCGAATCTGGAGCCAAAACCAAGAATCTGACAAGAAATTCGTTTTGCTCAATCGATAGAACACAATCTGATGTACAATTAATGAAAGTTTGGTTCAGAAATATTCATTTTTAAGAAAGTTATCGCGTTAGGTGCAACAATGTATAGATTTTCGACTTAGTCTTTTTCCGCGATTTTGGTCAAAATCGGCTATTTGTACCTATTGAAGGTGGTATCTGGAGCCAAAACCAAGAATCTGAGAAGAAATTCGTTTTGCTCAATCGATAGAACACAATCTGATGTACATTTGATAAAAGTTTGGTTCAGAAATATGCATTTTTTAGAAAGTTATCGCGCTAGGTGCAACAATGTATAGATTTTCGACTTAGTCTTTTCCCGCGATTTTGGTCAAAATCGGCTATTTGTACCTGTTTAAGCTCGAATCAGAAGCCAAAACCAAGAATCTGACAAGAAATTCGTTTTGCTCGATCGATAGAACACAATCTGATGTACATTTGATGAAAGTTTGGTTCAGAAATATTCATTTTTAGAAAGTTATCGCTCTAGGTGCAACAATGTATAGATTTTCGACTTAGTCTTTTCCCGCGATTTTGGTCAAATTCGGCTATTTGTACCTGTTTAAGCTCGAATCTGGAGCCAAAACCAAGAATCTGACAAGAAATTCGTTTTGCTCAATCGATAGAACACAATCTGATGTACAATTAATGAAAGTTTGGTTCAGAAATATGCATTTTTAAGAAAGTTATCGCGCTAGGTGCAACAATGTATAGATTTTCGACTTAGTCTTTTTCCGCGATTTTGGTCAAAATCGGCTATTTGTACCTATTGAAGTTGGAATCTGGAGCCAAAACCAAGAATCTGACAAGAAATTCGTTTTGCTCAATCGATAGAACACAATCTGATGTACATTTGATAAAAGTTTGGTTCAGAAATATGCATTTTTAAGAAAGTTATCGCGCTAGGTGCAACAATGTATAGATTTTCGACTTAGTCTTTTTCCGCGATTTTGGTCAAAATCGGCTATTTGTACCTGTTTAAGCTCAAATTTGGAGCCAAAACCAAGAATCTGACAAGAAATTCGTTTTGCTCGATCGATAGAACACAATCTGATGTACATTTGATAAAAGTTTGGTTCAGAAATATGCATTTTTAAGAAAGTTATCGCTCTAGGTGCAACAATGTATAGATTTTCGACTTAGTCTTTTCCCGCGATTTTGGTCAAAATCGGCTATTTGTACCTGTTTAAACTCGAATCAGAAGCCAAAACCAAGAATCTGACAAGAAATTCGTTTTGCTCGATCGATAGAACACAATCTGATGTACATTTGATAAAAGTTTGGTTCAGAAATATGCATTTTTTAGAAAGTTATCGCTCTAGGTGCAACAATGTATAGATTTTCGACTTAGTCTTTTCCCGCGATTTTGGTCAAAATCGGCTATTTGTACCTGTTTAAGCTCGAATCTGGAGCCAAAACCAAGAATCTGACAAGAAATTCGTTTTGCTCAATCGATAGAACACAATCTGATGTACAATTAATGAAAGTTTGGTTCAGAAATATTCATTTTTAAGAAAGTTATCGCGTTAGGTGCAACAATGTATAGATTTTCGACTTAGTCTTTTTCCGCGATTTTGGTCAAAATCGGCTATTTGTACCTATTGAAGGTGGAATCTGGAGCCAAAACCAAGAATCTGAGAAGAAATTCGTTTTGCTCAATCGATAGAACACAATCTGATGTACATTTGATAAAAGTTTGGTTCAGAAATATGCATTTTTTAGAAAGTTATCGCGCTAGGTGCAACAATGTATAGATTTTCGACTTAGTCTTTTCCCGCGATTTTGGTCAAAATCGGCTATTTGTACCTGTTTAAGCTGGAATCTGGAGCCAAAACCAAGAATCTGACAAGAAATTCGTTTTGCTCGATCGATAGAACACAATCTGATGAAAGTTTGGTTCAGAAATATGCATTTTTTAGAAAGTTATCGCTCTAGGTGCAACAATGTATAGATTTTCGACTTAGTCTTTTCCCGCGATTTTGGTCAAAATCGGCTATTTGTACCTGTTTAAGCTCGAATCTGGAGCCAAAACCAAGAATCTGACAAGAAATTCGTTTTGCTCAATCGATAGAACACAATCTGATGTACAATTAATGAAAGTTTGGTTCAGAAATATTCATTTTTAAGAAAGTTATCGCGTTAGGTGCAACAATGTATAGATTTTCGACTTAGTCTTTTTCCGCGATTTTGGTCAAAATCGGCTATTTGTACCTATTGAAGGTGGTATCTGGAGCCAAAACCAAGAATCTGACAAGAAATTCGTTTTGCTCAATCGATAGAACACAATCTGATGTACATTTGATAAAAGTTTGGTTCAGAAATATGCATTTTTTAGAAAGTTATCGCGCTAGGTGCAACAATGTATAGATTTTCGACTTAGTCTTTTCCCGCGATTTTGGTCAAAATCGGCTATTTGTACCTGTTTAAGCTGGAATCTGGAGCCAAAACCAAGAATCTGACAAGAAATTCGTTTTGCTCGATCGATAGAACACAATCTGATGAAAGTTTGGTTCAGAAATATGCATTTTTTAGAAAGTTATCGCTCTAGGTGCAACAATGTATAGATTTTCGACTTAGTCTTTTCCCGCGATTTTGGTCAAAATCGGCTATTTGTACCTGTTTAAGCTCGAATCAGAAGCCAAAACCAAGAATCTGAGAAGAAATTCGTTTTGCTCGATCGATAGAACACAATCTGATGTACATTTGATAAAAGTTTGGTTCAGAAATATGCATTTTTTAGAAAGTTATCGCTCTAGGTGCAACAATGTATAGATTTTCGACTTAGTCTTTTTCCGCGATTTTGGTCAAATTCGGCTATTTGTACCTATTTAAGTTGGAATCTGGAGCCAAAACCAAGAATCGGACAAGAAATTCGTTTTGCTCAATCGATAGAACACAATCTGATGTACATTTGATGAAAGTTTGGTTCAGAAATATTCATTTTTAAGATAGTTATCGCGCTAGGTGCAACAATGTATAGATTTTCGACTTAGTCTTTTCCCGCGATTTTGGTCAAAATCGGCTATTTGTACCTGTTTAAGCTGGAATCTGGAGCCAAAACCAAGAATCTGACAAGAAATTCGTTTTGCTCGATCGATAGAACACAATCTGATGAAAGTTTGGTTCAGAAATATGCATTTTTTAGAAAGTTATCGCTCTAGGTGCAACAATGTATAGATTTTCGACTTAGTCTTTTCCCGCGATTTTGGTCAAAATCGGCTATTTGTACCTGTTTAAGCTCGAATCTGGAGCCAAAACCAAGAATCTGACAAGAAATTCGTTTTGCTCGATCGATAGAACACAATCTGATGTACATTTGATAAAAGTTTGGTTCAGAAATATTCATTTTTTAGAAAGTTATCGCTCTAGGTGCAACAATGTATAGATTTTCGACTTAGTCTTTTCCCGCGATTTTGGTCAAAATGGGCTATTTATACCTGTTTCAGCTCGAATCTGGAGCCAAAACCAAGAATCTGACAAGAAATTCGTTTTGCTCGATCGATAGAACACAATCTGATGTACATTTGATAAAAGTTTGGTTCAGAAATATTCATTTTTAAGAAAGTTATCGCGCTAGGTGCAACAATGTATAGATTTTCGACTTAGTCTTTTTCCGCGATTTTGGTCAAAATCGGCTATTTGTACCTATTGAAGTTGGAATCTGGAGCCAAAACCAAGAATCTGAAAAGAAATTCGTTTTGCTCGATCGATAGAACACAATCTGATGTACATTTGATAAAAGTTTGGTTCAGAAATATGCATTTTTAAGAAAGTTATCGCGCTAGGTGCAACAATGTATAGATTTTCGACTTAGTCTTTTCCCGCGATTTTGGTCAAAATCGGCTATTTGTACCTGTTTAAGCTGGAATCTGGAGCTAAAACCAAGAATCTGACAAGAAATTCGTTTTGCTCGATCGATAGAACACAATCTGATGAAAGTTTGGTTCAGAAATATGCATTTTTTAGAAAGTTATCGCTCTAGGTGCAACAATGTATAGATTTTCGACTTAGTCTTTTCCCGCGATTTTGGTCAAATTCGGCTATTTGTACCTATTTAAGTTGGAATCTGGAGCCAAAACCAAGAATCGGACAAGAAATTCGTTTTGCTCAATCGATAGGACACAATCTGATGTACAATTAATGAAAGTTTGGTTCAGAAATATGCATTTTTAAGAAAGTTATCGCTCTAGGTGCAACAATGTATAGATTTCCGACTTAGTCTTTTCCCGCGATTTTGGTCAAAATCGGCTATTTGTACCTGTTTAAGCTCAAATTTGGAGCCAAAACCAAGAATCTGACAAGAAATTCGTTTTGCTCGATCGATAGAACACAATCTGATGTACATTTGATAAAAGTTTGGTTCAGAAATATGCATTTTTAAGAAAGTTATCGCTCTAGGTGCAACAATGTATAGATTTTCGACTTAGTCTTTTCCCGCGATTTTGGTCAAAATCGGCTATTTGTACCTGTTTAAGCTCGAATCAGAAGCCAAAACCAAGAATCTGACAAGAAATTCGTTTTGCTCGATCGATAGAACACAATCTGATGTACATTTGATAAAAGTTTGGTTCAGAAATATGCATTTTTTAGAAAGTTATCGCTCTAGGTGCAACAATGTATAGATTTTCGACTTAGTCTTTTCCCGCGATTTTGGTCAAAATCGGCTATTTGTACCTATTTAAGTTGGAATCTGGAGCCAAAACCAAAAATCTGACAAGAAATTCGTTTTGCTCAATCGATAGAACACAATGTGATGTACATTTGATAAAAGTTTGGTTCAGAAATATGCATTTTTAAGAAAGTTATCGCGCTAGGTGCAACAATGTATAGATTTTCGACTTAGTCTTTTCCCGATATTTGGTCAAAATCGGCTATTTGTACCTGTTTAAACTGGAATCTGGAGCCAAAACCAAGAATCTGACAAGAAATTCGTTTTGCTCAATCGATAGAACACAATCTGATGAAAGTTTGGTTCAGAAATATGCATTTTTTAGAAAGTTATCGCTCTAGGTGCAACAATGTATAGATTTTCGACTTAGTCTTTTCCCGCGATTTTGGTCAAAATCGGCTATTTGTACCTGTTTAAGCTCGAATCAGAAGCCAAAACCAAGAATCTGAGAAGAAATTCGTTTTGCTCGATCGATAGAACACAATCTGATGTACATTTGATAAAAGTTTGGTTCAGAAATATGCATTTTTTAGAAAGTTATCGCTCTAGGTGCAACAATGTATAGATTTTCGACTTAGTCTTTTCCCGCGATTTTGGTCAAAATCGGCTATTTGTACCTATATAAGTTGGAATCTGGAGCCAAAACCAAGAATCTGACAAGAAATTCGTTTTGCTCGATCGATAGAACACAATCTGATGTACATTTGATAAAAGTTTGGTTCAGAAATATGCATTTTTAAGAAAGTTATCGCTCTAGGTGCAACAATGTATAGATTTTCGACTTAGTCTTTTCCCGCGATTTTGGTCAAAATCGGCTATTTGTACCTGTTTAAACTCGAATCTGGAGCCAAAACCAAGAATCTGACAAGAAATTCGTTTTGCTCGATCGATAGAACACAATCTGATGAAAGTTTGGTTCAGAAATATGCATTTTTTAGAAAGTTATCGCTCTAGGTGCAACAATGTATAGATTTTCGACTTAGTCTTTTCCCGCGATTTTGGTCAAAATCGGCTATTTGTACCTGTTTAAGCTCGAATCAGAAGCCAAAACCAAGAATCTGACAAGAAATTCGTTTTGCTCGATCGATAGAACACAATCTGATGTACATTTGATGAAAGTTTGGTTCAGAAATATTCATTTTTAGAAAGTTATCGCTCTAGGTGCAACAATGTATAGATTTTCGACTTAGTCTTTTCCCGCGATTTTGGTCAAATTCGGCTATTTGTACCTGTTTAAGCTCGAATCTGGAGCCAAAACCAAGAATCTGACAAGAAATTCGTTTTGCTCAATCGATAGAACACAATCTGATGTACAATTAATGAAAGTTTGGTTCAGAAATATGCATTTTTAAGAAAGTTATCGCGCTAGGTGCAACAATGTATAGATTTTCGACTTAGTCTTTTTCCGCGATTTTGGTCAAAATCGGCTATTTGTACCTATTAAAGTTGGAATCTGGAGCCAAAACCAAGAATCTGACAAGAAATTCGTTTTGCTCAATCGATAGAACACAATCTGATGTACATTTGATAAAAGTTTGGTTCAGAAATATGCATTTTTTAGAAAGTTATCGCGCTAGGTGCAACAATGTATAGATTTTCGACTTAGTCTTTTTCCGCGATTTTGGTCAAAATCGGCTATTTGTACCTGTTTAAGCTCAAATTTGGAGCCAAAACCAAGAATCTGACAAGAAATTCGTTTTGCTCGATCGATAGAACACAATCTGATGTACATTTGATAAAAGTTTGGTTCAGAAATATGCATTTTTAAGAAAGTTATCGCTCTAGGTGCAACAATGTATAGATTTTCGACTTAGTCTTTTCCCGCGATTTTGGTCAAAATCGGCTATTTGTACCTGTTTAAACTCGAATCAGAAGCCAAAACCAAGAATCTGACAAGAAATTCGTTTTGCTCGATCGATAGAACACAATCTGATGTACATTTGATAAAAGTTTGGTTCAGAAATATGCATTTTTAAGAAAGTTATCGCTCTAGGTGCAACAATGTATAGATTTTCGACTTAGTCTTTTCCCGCGATTTTGGTCAAAATCGGCTATTTGTACCTGTTTAAGCTCGAATCTGGAGCCAAAACCAAGAATCTGACAAGAAATTCGTTTTGCTCAATCGATAGAACACAATCTGATGTACAATTAATGAAAGTTTGGTTCAGAAATATTCATTTTTAAGAAAGTTATCGCGTTAGGTGCAACAATGTATAGATTTTCGACTTAGTCTTTTTCCGCGATTTTGGTCAAAATCGGCTATTTGTACCTATTGAAGGTGGAATCTGGAGCCAAAACCAAGAATCTGAGAAGAAATTCGTTTTGCTCAATCGATAGAACACAATCTGATGTACATTTGATAAAAGTTTGGTTCAGAAATATGCATTTTTTAGAAAGTTATCGCGCTAGGTGCAACAATGTATAGATTTTCGACTTAGTCTTTTCCCGCGATTTTGGTCAAAATCGGCTATTTGTACCTGTTTAAGCTGGAATCTGGAGCCAAAACCAAGAATCTGACAAGAAATTCGTTTTGCTCGATCGATAGAACACAATCTGATGAAAGTTTGGTTCAGAAATATGCATTTTTTAGAAAGTTATCGCTCTAGGTGCAACAATGTATAGATTTTCGACTTAGTCTTTTCCCGCGATTTTGGTCAAAATCGGCTATTTGTACCTGTTTAAGCTCGAATCTGGAGCCAAAACCAAGAATCTGACAAGAAATTCGTTTTGCTCAATCGATAGAACACAATCTGATGTACAATTAATGAAAGTTTGGTTCAGAAATATTCATTTTTAAGAAAGTTATCGCGTTAGGTGCAACAATGTATAGATTTTCGACTTAGTCTTTTTCCGCGATTTTGGTCAAAATCGGCTATTTGTACCTATTGAAGGTGGTATCTGGAGCCAAAACCAAGAATCTGAGAAGAAATTCGTTTTGCTCAATCGATAGAACACAATCTGATGTACATTTGATAAAAGTTTGGTTCAGAAATATGCATTTTTTAGAAAGTTATCGCGCTAGGTGCAACAATGTATAGATTTTCGACTTAGTCTTTTCCCGCGATTTTGGTCAAAATCGGCTATTTGTACCTGTTTAAGCTGGAATCTGGAGCCAAAACCAAGAATCTGACAAGAAATTCGTTTTGCTCGATCGATAGAACACAATCTGATGAAAGTTTGGTTCAGAAATATGCATTTTTTAGAAAGTTATCGCTCTAGGTGCAACAATGTATAGATTTTCGACTTAGTCTTTTCCCGCGATTTTGGTCAAAATCGGCTATTTGTACCTGTTTAAGCTCGAATCAGAAGCCAAAACCAAGAATCTGAGAAGAAATTCGTTTTGCTCGATCGATAGAACACAATCTGATGTACATTTGATAAAAGTTTGGTTCAGAAATATGCATTTTTTAGAAAGTTATCGCTCTAGGTGCAACAATGTATAGATTTTCGACTTAGTCTTTTTCCGCGATTTTGGTCAAATTCGGCTATTTGTACCTATTTAAGTTGGAATCTGGAGCCAAAACCAAGAATCGGACAAGAAATTCGTTTTGCTCAATCGATAGAACACAATCTGATGTACATTTGATGAAAGTTTGGTTCAGAAATATTCATTTTTAAGATAGTTATCGCGCTAGGTGCAACAATGTATAGATTTTCGACTTAGTCTTTTCCCGCGATTTTGGTCAAAATCGGCTATTTGTACCTGTTTAAGCTGGAATCTGGAGCCAAAACCAAGAATCTGACAAGAAATTCGTTTTGCTCGATCGATAGAACACAATCTGATGAAAGTTTGGTTCAGAAATATGCATTTTTTAGAAAGTTATCGCTCTAGGTGCAACAATGTATAGATTTTCGACTTAGTCTTTTCCCGCGATTTTGGTCAAAATCGGCTATTTGTACCTGTTTAAGCTCGAATCTGGAGCCAAAACCAAGAATCTGACAAGAAATTCGTTTTGCTCGATCGATAGAACACAATCTGATGTACATTTGATAAAAGTTTGGTTCAGAAATATTCATTTTTTAGAAAGTTATCGCTCTAGGTGCAACAATGTATAGATTTTCGACTTAGTCTTTTCCCGCGATTTTGGTCAAAATGGGCTATTTATACCTGTTTCAGCTCGAATCTGGAGCCAAAACCAAGAATCTGACAAGAAATTCGTTTTGCTCGATCGATAGAACACAATCTGATGTACATTTGATAAAAGTTTGGTTCAGAAATATTCATTTTTAAGAAAGTTATCGCGCTAGGTGCAACAATGTATAGATTTTCGACTTAGTCTTTTTCCGCGATTTTGGTCAAAATCGGCTATTTGTACCTATTTAAGTTGGAATCTGGAGCCAAAACCAAGAATCTGACAAGAAATTCGTTTTGCTCGATCGATAGAACACAATCTGATGTACATTTGATAAAAGTTTGGTTCAGAAATATGCATTTTTAAGAAAGTTATCGCGCTAGGTGCAACAATGTATAGATTTTCGACTTAGTCTTTTCCCGCGATTTTGGTCAAAATCGGCTATTTGTACCTGTTTAAGCTGGAATCTGGAGCCAAAACCAAGAATCTGACAAGAAATTCGTTTTGCTCGATCGATAGAACACAATCTGATGAAAGTTTGGTTCAGAAATATGCATTTTTTAGAAAGTTATCGCTCTAGGTGCAACAATGTATAGATTTTCGACTTAGTCTTTTCCCGCGATTTTGGTCAAATTCGGCTATTTGTACCTATTTAAGTTGGAATCTGGAGCCAAAACCAAGAATCGGACAAGAAATTCGTTTTGCTCAATCGATAGGACACAATCTGATGTACAATTAATGAAAGTTTGGTTCAGAAATATGCATTTTTAAGAAAGTTATCGCTCTAGGTGCAACAATGTATAGATTTCCGACTTAGTCTTTTCCCGCGATTTTGGTCAAAATCGGCTATTTGTACCTGTTTAAGCTCAAATTTGGAGCCAAAACCAAGAATCTGACAAGAAATTCGTTTTGCTCGATCGATAGAACACAATCTGATGTACATTTGATAAAAGTTTGGTTCAGAAATATGCATTTTTAAGAAAGTTATCGCTCTAGGTGCAACAATGTATAGATTTTCGACTTAGTCTTTTCCCGCGATTTTGGTCAAAATCGGCTATTTGTACCTGTTTAAGCTCGAATCAGAAGCCAAAACCAAGAATCTGACAAGAAATTCGTTTTGCTCGATCGATAGAACACAATCTGATGTACATTTGATAAAAGTTTGGTTCAGAAATATGCATTTTTTAGAAAGTTATCGCTCTAGGTGCAACAATGTATAGATTTTCGACTTAGTCTTTTCCCGCGATTTTGGTCAAAATCGGCTATTTGTACCTGTTTAAGCTCGAATCTGGAGCCAAAACCAAGAATCTGACAAGAAATTCGTTTTGCTCAATCGATAGAACACAATCTGATGTACAATTAATGAAAGTTTGGTTCAGAAATATTCATTTTTAAGAAAGTTATCGCGTTAGGTGCAACAATGTATAGATTTTCGACTTAGTCTTTTTCCGCGATTTTGGTCAAAATCGGCTATTTGTACCTATTGAAGGTGGAATCTGGAGCCAAAACCAAGAATCTGAGAAGAAATTCGTTTTGCTCAATCGATAGAACACAATCTGATGTACATTTGATAAAAGTTTGGTTCAGAAATATGCATTTTTTAGAAAGTTATCGCGCTAGGTGCAACAATGTATAGATTTTCGACTTAGTCTTTTCCCGCGATTTTGGTCAAAATCGGTTATTTGTACCTGTTTAAGCTGGAATCTGGAGCCAAAACCAAGAATCTGACAAGAAATTCGTTTTGCTCGATCGATAGAACACAATCTGATGAAAGTTTGGTTCAGAAATATGCATTTTTTAGAAAGTTATCGCTCTAGGTGCAACAATGTATAGATTTTCGACTTAGTCTTTTCCCGCGATTTTGGTCAAAATCGGCTATTTGTACCTGTTTAAGCTCGAATCTGGAGCCAAAACCAAGAATCTGACAAGAAATTCGTTTTGCTCAATCGATAGAACACAATCTGATGTACAATTAATGAAAGTTTGGTTCAGAAATATGCATTTTTAAGAAAGTTATCGCGTTAGGTGCAACAATGTATAGATTTTCGACTTAGTCTTTTTCCGCGATTTTGGTCAAAATCGGCTATTTGTACCTATTGAAGGTGGAATCTGGAGCCAAAACCAAGAATCTGAGAAGAAATTCGTTTTGCTCAATCGATAGAACACAATCTGATGTACATTTGATAAAAGTTTGGTTCAGAAATATGCATTTTTTAGAAAGTTATCGCGCTAGGTGCAACAATGTATAGATTTTCGACTTAGTCTTTTCCCGCGATTTTGGTCAAAATCGGCTATTTGTACCTGTTTAAGCTGGAATCTGGAGCCAAAACCAAGAATCTGACAAGAAATTCGTTTTGCTCGATCGATAGAACACAATCTGATGAAAGTTTGGTTCAGAAATATGCATTTTTTAGAAAGTTATCGCTCTAGGTGCAACAATGTATAGATTTTCGACTTAGTCTTTTCCCGCGATTTTGGTCAAAATCGGCTATTTGTACCTGTTTAAGCTCGAATCAGAAGCCAAAACCAAGAATCTGAGAAGAAATTCGTTTTGCTCGATCGATAGAACACAATCTGATGTACATTTGATAAAAGTTTGGTTCAGAAATATGCATTTTTTAGAAAGTTATCGCTCTAGGTGCAACAATGTATAGATTTTCGACTTAGTCTTTTTCCGCGATTTTGGTCAAATTCGGCTATTTGTACCTATTTAAGTTGGAATCTGGAGCCAAAACCAAGAATCGGACAAGAAATTCGTTTTGCTCAATCGATAGAACACAATCTGATGTACATTTGATGAAAGTTTGGTTCAGAAATATTCATTTTTAAGATAGTTATCGCGCTAGGTGCAACAATGTATAGATTTTCGACTTAGTCTTTTCCCGCGATTTTGGTCAAAATCGGCTATTTGTACCTGTTTAAGCTGGAATCTGGAGCCAAAACCAAGAATCTGACAAGAAATTCGTTTTGCTCGATCGATAGAACACAATCTGATGAAAGTTTGGTTCAGAAATATGCATTTTTTAGAAAGTTATCGCTCTAGGTGCAACAATGTATAGATTTTCGACTTAGTCTTTTCCCGCGATTTTGGTCAAAATCGGCTATTTGTACCTGTTTAAGCTCGAATCAGAAGCCAAAACCAAGAATCTGAGAAGAAATTCGTTTTGCTCGATCGATAGAACACAATCTGATGTACATTTGATAAAAGTTTGGTTCAGAAATATGCATTTTTTAGAAAGTTATCGCTCTAGGTGCAACAATGTATAGATTTTCGACTTAGTCTTTTTCCGCGATTTTGGTCAAATTCGGCTATTTGTACCTATTTAAGTTGGAATCTGGAGCCAAAACCAAGAATCGGACAAGAAATTCGTTTTGCTCAATCGATAGAACACAATCTGATGTACATTTGATGAAAGTTTGGTTCAGAAATATTCATTTTTAAGATAGTTATCGCGCTAGGTGCAACAATGTATAGATTTTCGACTTAGTCTTTTCCCGCGATTTTGGTCAAAATCGGCTATTTGTACCTGTTTAAGCTGGAATCTGGAGCCAAAACCAAGAATCTGACAAGAAATTCGTTTTGCTCGATCGATAGAACACAATCTGATGAAAGTTTGGTTCAGAAATATGCATTTTTTAGAAAGTTATCGCTCTAGGTGCAACAATGTATAGATTTTCGACTTAGTCTTTTCCCGCGATTTTGGTCAAAATCGGCTATTTGTACCTGTTTAAGCTCGAATCTGGAGCCAAAACCAAGAATCTGACAAGAAATTCGTTTTGCTCGATCGATAGAACACAATCTGATGTACATTTGATAAAAGTTTGGTTCAGAAATATTCATTTTTTAGAAAGTTATCGCTCTAGGTGCAACAATGTATAGATTTTCGACTTAGTCTTTTCCCGCGATTTTGGTCAAAATGGGCTATTTATACCTGTTTCAGCTCGAATCTGGAGCCAAAACCAAGAATCTGACAAGAAATTCGTTTTGCTCGATCGATAGAACACAATCTGATGTACATTTGATAAAAGTTTGGTTCAGAAATATTCATTTTTAAGAAAGTTATCGCGCTAGGTGCAACAATGTATAGATTTTCGACTTAGTCTTTTTCCGCGATTTTGGTCAAAATCGGCTATTTGTACCTATTGAAGTTGGAATCTGGAGCCAAAACCAAGAATCTGACAAGAAATTCGTTTTGCTCGATCGATAGAACACAATCTGATGTACATTTGATAAAAGTTTGGTTCAGAAATATGCATTTTTAAGAAAGTTATCGCGCTAGGTGCAACAATGTATAGATTTTCGACTTAGTCTTTTCCCGCGATTTTGGTCAAAATCGGCTATTTGTACCTGTTTAAGCTGGAATCTGGAGCCAAAACCAAGAATCTGACAAGAAATTCGTTTTGCTCGATCGATAGAACACAATCTGATGAAAGTTTGGTTCAGAAATATGCATTTTTTAGAAAGTTATCGCTCTAGGTGCAACAATGTATAGATTTTCGACTTAGTCTTTTCCCGCGATTTTGGTCAAATTCGGCTATTTGTACCTATTTAAGTTGGAATCTGGAGCCAAAACCAAGAATCGGACAAGAAATTCGTTTTGCTCAATCGATAGGACACAATCTGATGTACAATTAATGAAAGTTTGGTTCAGAAATATGCATTTTTAAGAAAGTTATCGCTCTAGGTGCAACAATGTATAGATTTCCGACTTAGTCTTTTCCCGCGATTTTGGTCAAAATCGGCTAATTGTACCTGTTTAAGCTCGAATCTGGAGCCAAAACCAAGAATCTGAGAAGAAATTCGTTTTCCTCGATCGATAGAACACAATCTGATGTACATTTGATAAAAGTTTGGTTCAGAAATATGCATTTTTTAGAAAGTTATCGCGCTAGGTGCAACAATGTATAGATTTTCGACTTAGTCTTTTCCCGCGATTTTGGTCAAAATCGGCTATTTGTACCTGTTTAAGCTCGAATCTGGAGCCAAAACCAAGAATCGGACAAGAAATTCGTCTTGCTCAGTCGATAGAACACAATCTGATGTACATTTGATAAAAGTTTGGTTCAGAAATATTCATTTTTTAGAAAGTTATCGCTCTAGGTGCAACAATGTATAGATTTTCGACTTAGTCTTTTCCCGCGATTTTGGTCAAAATCGGCTATTTGTACCTGTTTAAGCTCGAATCTGGAGCCAAAACCAAGAATCTGATAAGATATTCGTTTTGCTCAATCGATAGAACACAATCTGATGTACAATTAATGAAAATTTGGTTCAGAAATATTCATTTTTAAGAAAGTTATCGCGCTAGGTGCAACAATGTATAGATTTTCGACTTAGTCTTTTTCCGCGATTTTGGTCAAAATCGGCTATTTGTACCTGTTTAAGCTGGAATCTGGAGCCAAAACCAAGAATCTGACAAGAAATTCGTTTTGCTCGATCGATAGAACACAATCTGATGTACATTTGATAAAAGTTTGGTTCAGAAATATGCATTTTTTAGAAAGTTATCGCTCTAGGTGCAACAATGTATAGATTTTCGACTTAGTCTTTTTCCGCGATTTTGGTCAAATTCGGCTATTTGTACCTATTTAAGTTGGAATCTGGAGCCAAAACCAAGAATCGGACAAGAAATTCGTTTTGCTCAATCGATAGAACACAATCTGATGTACATTTGATGAAAGTTTGGTTCAGAAATATGCATTTTTAAGAAAGTTATCGCGCTAGGTGCAACAATGTATAGATTTTCGACTTAGTCTTTTCCCGCGATTTTGGTCAAAATCGGCTATTTGTACCTGTTTAAGCTGGAATCTGGAGCCAAAACCAAGAATCTGACAAGAAATTCGTTTTGCTCGATCGATAGAACACAATCTGATGAAAGTTTGGTTCAGAAATATGCATTTTTTAGAAAGTTATCGCTCTAGGTGCAACAATGTATAGATTTTCGACTTAGTCTTTTTCCGCGATTTTGGTCAAAATCGGCTATTTGTACCTATTGAAGTTGGAATCTGGAGCCAAAACCAAGAATCTGACAAGAAATTCGTTTTGCTCGATCGATAGAACACAATCTGATGTACATTTGATAAAAGTTTGGTTCAGAAATATGCATTTTTAAGAAAGTTATCGCTCTAGGTGCAACAATGTATAGATTTTCGACTTAGTCTTTTCCCGCGATTTTGGTCAAAATCGGCTATTTGTACCTGTTTAAGCTGGAATCTGGAGCCAAAACCAAGAATCTGACAAGAAATTCGTTTTGCTCGATCGATAGAACACAATCTGATGAAAGTTTGGTTCAGAAATATTCATTTTTAAGAAAGTTATCGCGCTAGGTGCAACAATGTATAGATTTTCGACTTAGTCTTTTTCCGCGATTTTGGTCAAAATCGGATATTTGTACCTGTTTAAGCTGGAATCTGGAGCCAAAACCAAGAATCTGACAAGAAATTCGTTTTGCTCGATTGATAGAACACAATCTGATGTACATTTGATAAAAGTTTGGTTCAGAAATATGCATTTTTAAGAAAGTTATCGCGCTAGGTGCAACAATGTATAGATTTTCGACTTAGTCTTTTCCTGCGATTTTGGTCAAAATCGGCTATTTGTACCTATTTAAGTTGGAATCTGGAGCCAAAACCAAGAATCTGACAAGAAATTCGTTTTGCTCGATCGATAGAACACAATCTGATGTACATTTGATAAAAGTTTGGTTCAGAAATATGCATTTTTAAGAAAGTTATCGCGCTAGGTGCAACAATGTATAGATTTTCGACTTAGTCTTTTCCCGCGATTTTGGTCAAAATCGGCTATTTGTACCTGTTTAAGCTGGAATCTGGAGCCAAAACCAAGAATCTGACAAGAAATTCGTTTTGCTCGATCGATAGAACACAATCTGATGAAAGTTTGGTTCAGAAATATGCATTTTTTAGAAAGTTATCGCTCTAGGTGCAACAATGTATAGATTTTCGACTTAGTCTTTTCCCGCGATTTTGGTCAAAATCGGCTATTTGTACCTGTTTAAGCTCGAATCTGGAGCCCAAACCAAGAATCGGACAAGAAATTCGTTTTGCTCGATTGATAGAACACAATCTGATGTACATTTGATAAAAGTTTGGTTCAGAAATATGCATTTTTAAGAAAGTTATCGCGCTAGGTGCAACAATGTATAGATTTTCGACTTAGTCTTTTCTTGCGATTTTGGTCAAAATCGGCTATTTGTACCTATTTAAGTTGGAATCTGGAGCCAAAACCAAGAATCTGACAAGAAATTCGTTTTGCTCGATCGATAGAACACAATCTGATGTACATTTGATAAAAGTTTGGTTCAGAAATATGCATTTTTAAGAAAGTTATCGCGCTAGGTGCAACAATGTATAGATTTTCGACTTAGTCTTTTCCCGCGATTTTGGTCAAAATCGGCTATTTGTACCTGTTTAAGCTGGAATCTGGAGCCAAAACCAAGAATCTGACAAGAAATTCGTTTTGCTCGATCGATAGAACACAATCTGATGAAAGTTTGGTTCAGAAATATGCATTTTTTAGAAAGTTATCGCTCTAGGTGCAACAATGTATAGATTTTCGACTTAGTCTTTTCCCGCGATTTTGGTCAAAATCGGCTATTTGTACCTGTTTAAGCTCGAATCTGGAGCCAAAACCAAGAATCGGACAAGAAATTCGTTTTGCTCGATCGATAGAACACAATCTGATGTACATTTGATAAAAGTTTGGTTCAGAAATATGCATTTTTAAGAAAGTTATTGCGCTAGGTGCAACAATGTATAGATTTTCGACTTAGTCTTTTCCCGCGATTTTGGTCAAAATCGGCTATTTGTACCTATTTAAGTTGGAATCTGGAGCCAAAACCAAGAATCTGACAAGAAATTCGTTTTGCTCAATCGATAGAACACAATCTGATGTACATTTGATAAAAGTTTGGTTCAGAAATATGCATTTTTAAGAAAGTTATCGCGCTAGGTGCAACAATGTATAGATTTTCGACTTAGTCTTTTCCCGCGATTTTGGTCAAAATCGGCTATTTGTACCTGTTTAAGCTGGAATCTGGAGCCAAAACCAAGAATCTGAGAAGAAATTCGTTTTGCTCGATCGATAGAACACAATCTGATGAAAGTTTGGTTCAGAAATATGCATTTTTTAGAAAGTTATCGCTCTAGGTGCAACAATGTATAGATTTTCGACTTAGTCTTTTCCCGCGATTTTGGTCAAAATCGGCTATTTGTACCTGTTTAAGCTCGAATCTGGAGCCAAAACCAAGAATCGGACAAGAAATTCGTTTTGCTCGATCGATAGAACACAATCTGATGTACATTTGATAAAAGTTTGGTTCAGAAATATTCATTTTTTAGAAAGTTATCGCTCTAGGTGCAACAATGTATAGATTTTCGACTTAGTCTTTTCCCGCGATTTTGGTCAAAATGGGCTATTTGTACCTATTTAAGCTCGAATCTGGAGCCAAAACCAAGAATCTGACAAGAAATTCGTTTTGCTCGATCGATAGAACACAATCTGATGTACATTTGATAAAAGTTTGGTTCAGAAATATGCATTTTTAAGAAAGTTATCGCGCTAGGTGCAACAATGTATAGATTTTCGACTTAGTCTTTTCCCGCGATTTTGGTCAAAATCGGCTATTTGTACCTATATAAGTTGGAATCTGGAGCCAAAACCAAGAATCTGACAAGAAATTCGTTTTGCTCAATCGATAGAACACAATCTGATGTACATTTGATGAAAGTTTGGTTCAGAAATATGCATTTTTTAGAAAGTTATCGCGCTAGGTGCAACAATGTATAGATTTTCGACTTAGTCTTTTTCCGCGATTTTGGTCAAAATCGGCTATTTGTACCTGTTTAAGCTGGAATCTGGAGCCAAAACCAAGAATCTGACAAGAAATTCGTTTTGCTCGATCGATAGAACACAATCTGATGTACATTTGATAAAAGTTTGGTTCAGAAATATGCATTTTTAAGAAAGTTATCGCGCTAGGTGCAACAATGTATAGATTTTCGACTTAGTCTTTTCCCGCGATTTTGGTCAAAATCGGCTATTTGTACCTATTTAAGTTGGAATCTGGAGCCAAAACCAAGAATCTGACAAGAAATTCGTTTTGCTCAATCGATAGAACACAATCTGATGTACATTTGATGAAAGTTTGGTTCAGAAATATGCATTTTTTAGAAAGTTATCGCTCTAGGTGCAACAATGTATAGATTTTCGACTTAGTCTTTTTCCGCGATTTTGGTCAAATTCGGCTATTTGTACCTATTTAAGTTGGAATCTGGAGCCAAAACCAAGAATCTGACAAGAAATTCGTTTTGCTCAATCGATAGAACACAATCTGATGTACATTTGATAAAAGTTTGGTTCAGAAATATGCATTTTTTAGAAAGTTATCGCGCTAGGTGCAACAATGTATAGATTTTCGACTTAGTCTTTTTCCGCGATTTTGGTCAAAATGGGCTATTTGTACCTGTTTAAGCTCGAATCTGGAGCCAAAACCAAGAATCTGAGAAGAAATTCCTTTTGCTCGATCGATAGAACACAATCTGATGTACATTTGATAAAAGTTTGGTTCAGAAATATGCATTTTTAAGAAAGTTATCGCTCTAGGTGCAACAATGTATAGATTTTCGACTTAGTCTTTTCCCGCGATTTTGGTCAAAATCGGCTATTTGTACCTGTTTAAGCTGGAATCTGGAGCCAAAACCAAGAATCGGACAAGAAATTCGTTTTGCTCGATCGATAGAACACAATCTGATGTACATTTGATAAAAGTTTGGTTCAGAAATATTCATTTTTTAATAAGTTTTCGCTCTAGGTGCAACAATGTATAGATTTTCGACTTAGTCTTTTCCCGCGATTTTGGTCAAAATCGGCTATTTGTACCTGTTTAAGCTGGAATCTGGAGCCAAAACCAAGAATCTGACAAAGATATTCGTTTTGCTCAATCGATAGAACACAATCTGATGTACAATTAATGAAAATTTGGTTCAGAAATATGCATTTTTAAGAAAGTTATCGCGCTAGGTGCAACAATGTATAGATTTTCGACTTAGTCTTTTTCCGCGATTTTGGTCAAAATCGGCTATTTGTACCTATTGATGTTGGAATCTGGAGCCAAAACCAAGAATCTGACAAGAAATTCGTTTTGCTCAATCGATAGAACACAATCTGATGTACATTTGATAAAAGTTTGGTTCAGAAATATGCATTTTTAAGAAAGTTATCGCGCTAGGTGCAACAATGTATAGATTTTCGACTTAGTCTTTTCCCGCGATTTTGGTCAAAATCGGCTATTTGTACCTATTTAAGTTGGAATCTGGAGCCAAAACCAAGAATCTGACAAGAAATTCGTTTTGCTCAATCGATAGAACACAATCTGATGTACATTTGATGAAAGTTTGGTTCAGAAATATGCATTTTTTAGAAAGTTATCGCTCTAGGTGCAACAATGTATAGATTTTCGACTTAGTCTTTTTCCCCGATTTTGGTCAAATTCGGCTATTTGTACCTATTTAAGTTGGAATCTGGAGCCAAAACCAAGAATCTGACAAGAAATTCGTTTTGCTCAATCGATAGAACACAATCTGATGTACATTTGATAAAAGTTTGGTTCAGAAATATGCATTTTTTAGAAAGTTATCGCGCTAGGTGCAACAATGTATAGATTTTCGACTTAGTCTTTTTCCGCGATTTTGGTCAAAATGGGCTATTTGTACCTGTTTAAGCTCGAATCTGGAGCCAAAACCAAGAATCTGAGAAGAAATTCCTTTTGCTCGATCGATAGAACACAATCTGATGTACATTTGATAAAAGTTTGGTTCAGAAATATGCATTTTTAAGAAAGTTATCGCTCTAGGTGCAACAATGTATAGATTTTCGACTTAGTCTTTTCCCGCGATTTTGGTCAAAATCGGCTATTTGTACCTGTTTAAGCTGGAATCTGGAGCCAAAACCAAGAATCGGACAAGAAATTCGTTTTGCTCGATCGATAGAACACAATCTGATGAAAGTTTGGTTCAGAAATATGCATTTTTTAGAAAGTTATCGCGCTAGGTGCAACAATGTATAGATTTTCGACTTAGTCTTTTCCCGCGATTTTGGTCAAAATCGGCTATTTGTACCTGTTTAAGCTGGAATCAGAAGCCAAAACCAAGAATCTGACAAGAAATTCGTTTTGCTCGATCGATAGAACACAATCTGATGTACATTTGATAAAAGTTTGGTTCAGAAATATGCATTTTTTAGAAAGTTATCGCTCTAGGTGCAACAATGTATAGATTTTCGACTTAGTCTTTTTCCGCGATTTTGGTCAAATTCGGCTATTTGTACCTATTTAAGTTGGAATCTGGAGCCAAAACCAAGAATCGGACAAGAAATTCGTTTTGCTCAATCGATAGAACACAATCTGATGTACATTTGATGAAAGTTTGGTTCAGAAATATTCATCTTTAAGAAAGTTATCGCGCTAGGTGCAACAATGTATAGATTTTCGACTTAGTCTTTTCCCGCGATTTTGGTCAAAATCGGCTATTTGTACCTGTTTAAGCTGGAATCTGGAGCCAAAACCAAGAATCGGACAAGAAATTCGTTTTGCTCGATCGATAGAACACAATCTGATGAAAGTTTGGTTCAGAAATATGCATTTTTTAGAAAGTTATCGCTCTAGGTGCAACAATGTATAGATTTTCGACTTAGTCTTTTCCCGCGATTTTGGTCAAAATCGGCTATTTGTACCTATTGAAGTTGGAATCTGGAGCCAAAACCAAGAATCTGACAAGAAATTCGTTTTGCTCGATCGATAGAACACAATCTGATGTACATTTGATAAAAGTTTGGTTCAGAAATATGCATTTTTAAGAACGTTATCGCGCTAGGTGCAACAATGTATAGATTTTCGACTTAGTCTTTTCCCGCGATTTTGGTCAAAATCGGCTATTTGTACCTGTTTAAGCTGGAATCTGGAGCCAAAACCAAGAATCTGACAAGAAATTCGTTTTGCTCGATCGATAGAACACAATCTGATGAAAGTTTGGTTCAGAAATATGCATTTTTTAGAAAGTTATCGCTCTAGGTGCAACAATGTATAGATTTTCGACTTAGTCTTTTCCCGCGATTTTGGTCAAAATCGGCTATTTGTACCTGTTTAAGCTGGAATCAGAAGCCAAAACCAAGAATCTGAGAAGAAATTCGTTTTGCTCGATCGATAGAACACAATCTGATGTACATTTGATAAAAGTTTGGTTCAGAAATATGCATTTTTTAGAAAGTTATCGCTCTAGGTGCAACAATGTATAGATTTTCGACTTAGTCTTTTTCCGCGATTTTGGTCAAATTCGGCTATTTGTACCTATTTAAGTTGGAATCTGGAGCCAAAACCAAGAATCGGACAAGAAATTCGTTTTGCTCAATCGATAGGACACAATCTGATGTACAATTAATGAAAGTTTGGTTCAGAAATATTCATTTTTAAGAACGTTATCGCTCTAGGTGCAACAATGTATAGATTTTCGACTTAGTCTTTTTCCGCGATTTTGGTTAAATTCGGCTATTTGTACCTATTTAAGTTGGAATCTGGAGCCAAAACCAAGAATCTGACAAGAAATTCGTTTTGCTCAATCGATAGAACACAATCTGATGTACATTTGATGAAAGTTTGGTTCAGAAATATGCATTTTTTAGAAAGTTATCGCGCTAGGTGCAACAATGTATAGATTTTCGACTTAGTCTTTTCCCGCGATTTTGGTCAAAATCGGCTAATTGTACCTGTTTAAGCTCGAATCTGGAGCCAAAACCAAGAATCGGACAAGAAATTCGTTTTGCTCAGTCGATAGAACACAATCTGATGTACATTTGATAAAAGTTTGGTTCAGAAATATTCATTTTTTAGAAAGTTATCGCTCTAGGTGCAACAATGTATAGATTTTCGACTTAGTCTTTTCCCGCGATTTTGGTCAAAATCGGCTATTTGTACCTGTTTAAGCTCAAATCTGGAGCCAAAACCAAGAATCTGAGAAGAAATTCCTTTTGCTCGATCGATAGAACACAATCTGATGTACATTTGATAAAAGTTTGGTTCAGAAATATGCATTTTTAAGAAAGTTATCGCTCTAGGTGCAACAATGTATAGATTTTCGACTTAGTCTTTTCCCGCGATTTTGGTCAAAATCGGCTATTTGTACCTGTTTAAGCTGGAATCTGGAGCCAAAACCAAGAATCGGACAAGAAATTCGTTTTGCTCGATCGATAGAACACAATCTGATGTACATTTGATAAAAGTTTGGTTCAGAAATATTCATTTTTTAATAAGTTTTCGCTCTAGGTGCAACAATGTATAGATTTTCGACTTAGTCTTTTCCCGCGATTTTGGTCAAAATCGGCTATTTGTACCTGTTTAAGCTGGAATCTGGAGCCAAAACCAAGAATCTGACAAAGATATTCGTTTTGCTCAATCGATAGAACACAATCTGATGTACAATTAATGAAAATTTGGTTCAGAAATATGCATTTTTAAGAAAGTTATCGCGCTAGGTGCAACAATGTATAGATTTTCGACTTAGTCTTTTTCCGCGATTTTGGTCAAAATCGGCTATTTGTACCTATTGATGTTGGAATCTGGAGCCAAAACCAAGAATCTGACAAGAAATTCGTTTTGCTCAATCGATAGAACACAATCTGATGTACATTTGATAAAAGTTTGGTTCAGAAATATGCATTTTTAAGAAAGTTATCGCGCTAGGTGCAACAATGTATAGATTTTCGACTTAGTCTTTTCCCGCGATTTTGGTCAAAATCGGCTATTTGTACCTATTTAAGTTGGAATCTGGAGCCAAAACCAAGAATCTGACAAGAAATTCGTTTTGCTCAATCGATAGAACACAATCTGATGTACATTTGATGAAAGTTTGGTTCAGAAATATGCATTTTTTAGAAAGTTATCGCTCTAGGTGCAACAATGTATAGATTTTCGACTTAGTCTTTTTCCCCGATTTTGGTCAAATTCGGCTATTTGTACCTATTTAAGTTGGAATCTGGAGCCAAAACCAAGAATCTGACAAGAAATTCGTTTTGCTCAATCGATAGAACACAATCTGATGTACATTTGATAAAAGTTTGGTTCAGAAATATGCATTTTTTAGAAAGTTATCGCGCTAGGTGCAACAATGTATAGATTTTCGACTTAGTCTTTTTCCGCGATTTTGGTCAAAATGGGCTATTTGTACCTGTTTAAGCTCGAATCTGGAGCCAAAACCAAGAATCTGAGAAGAAATTCCTTTTGCTCGATCGATAGAACACAATCTGATGTACATTTGATAAAAGTTTGGTTCAGAAATATGCATTTTTAAGAAAGTTATCGCTCTAGGTGCAACAATGTATAGATTTTCGACTTAGTCTTTTCCCGCGATTTTGGTCAAAATCGGCTATTTGTACCTGTTTAAGCTGGAATCTGGAGCCAAAACCAAGAATCGGACAAGAAATTCGTTTTGCTCGATCGATAGAACACAATCTGATGAAAGTTTGGTTCAGAAATATGCATTTTTTAGAAAGTTATCGCGCTAGGTGCAACAATGTATAGATTTTCGACTTAGTCTTTTCCCGCGATTTTGGTCAAAATCGGCTATTTGTACCTGTTTAAGCTGGAATCAGAAGCCAAAACCAAGAATCTGACAAGAAATTCGTTTTGCTCGATCGATAGAACACAATCTGATGTACATTTGATAAAAGTTTGGTTCAGAAATATGCATTTTTTAGAAAGTTATCGCTCTAGGTGCAACAATGTATAGATTTTCGACTTAGTCTTTTTCCGCGATTTTGGTCAAATTCGGCTATTTGTACCTATTTAAGTTGGAATCTGGAGCCAAAACCAAGAATCGGACAAGAAATTCGTTTTGCTCAATCGATAGAACACAATCTGATGTACATTTGATGAAAGTTTGGTTCAGAAATATTCATCTTTAAGAAAGTTATCGCGCTAGGTGCAACAATGTATAGATTTTCGACTTAGTCTTTTCCCGCGATTTTGGTCAAAATCGGCTATTTGTACCTGTTTAAGCTGGAATCTGGAGCCAAAACCAAGAATCGGACAAGAAATTCGTTTTGCTCGATCGATAGAACACAATCTGATGAAAGTTTGGTTCAGAAATATGCATTTTTTAGAAAGTTATCGCTCTAGGTGCAACAATGTATAGATTTTCGACTTAGTCTTTTCCCGCGATTTTGGTCAAAATCGGCTATTTGTACCTATTGAAGTTGGAATCTGGAGCCAAAACCAAGAATCTGACAAGAAATTCGTTTTGCTCGATCGATAGAACACAATCTGATGTACATTTGATAAAAGTTTGGTTCAGAAATATGCATTTTTAAGAACGTTATCGCGCTAGGTGCAACAATGTATAGATTTTCGACTTAGTCTTTTCCCGCGATTTTGGTCAAAATCGGCTATTTGTACCTGTTTAAGCTGGAATCTGGAGCCAAAACCAAGAATCTGACAAGAAATTCGTTTTGCTCGATCGATAGAACACAATCTGATGAAAGTTTGGTTCAGAAATATGCATTTTTTAGAAAGTTATCGCTCTAGGTGCAACAATGTATAGATTTTCGACTTAGTCTTTTCCCGCGATTTTGGTCAAAATCGGCTATTTGTACCTGTTTAAGCTGGAATCAGAAGCCAAAACCAAGAATCTGAGAAGAAATTCGTTTTGCTCGATCGATAGAACACAATCTGATGTACATTTGATAAAAGTTTGGTTCAGAAATATGCATTTTTTAGAAAGTTATCGCTCTAGGTGCAACAATGTATAGATTTTCGACTTAGTCTTTTTCCGCGATTTTGGTCAAATTCGGCTATTTGTACCTATTTAAGTTGGAATCTGGAGCCAAAACCAAGAATCGGACAAGAAATTCGTTTTGCTCAATCGATAGGACACAATCTGATGTACAATTAATGAAAGTTTGGTTCAGAAATATTCATTTTTAAGAACGTTATCGCTCTAGGTGCAACAATGTATAGATTTTCGACTTAGTCTTTTTCCGCGATTTTGGTTAAATTCGGCTATTTGTACCTATTTAAGTTGGAATCTGGAGCCAAAACCAAGAATCTGACAAGAAATTCGTTTTGCTCAATCGATAGAACACAATCTGATGTACATTTGATGAAAGTTTGGTTCAGAAATATGCATTTTTTAGAAAGTTATCGCGCTAGGTGCAACAATGTATAGATTTTCGACTTAGTCTTTTCCCGCGATTTTGGTCAAAATCGGCTAATTGTACCTGTTTAAGCTCGAATCTGGAGCCAAAACCAAGAATCGGACAAGAAATTCGTTTTGCTCAGTCGATAGAACACAATCTGATGTACATTTGATAAAAGTTTGGTTCAGAAATATTCATTTTTTAGAAAGTTATCGCTCTAGGTGCAACAATGTATAGATTTTCGACTTAGTCTTTTCCCGCGATTTTGGTCAAAATCGGCTATTTGTACCTGTTTAAGCTCAAATCTGGAGCCAAAACCAAGAATCTGACAAGAAATTCGTTTTGCTCGATCGATAGAACACAATCTGATGTACATTTGATAAAAGTTTGGTTCAGAAATATGCATTTTTAAGAAAGTTATCGCGCTAGGTGCAACAATGTATAGATTTTCGACTTAGTCTTTTCCTGCGATTTTGGTCAAAATCGGCTATTTGTACCTATTTAAGTTGGAATCTGGAGCCAAAACCAAGAATCTGACAAGAAATTCGTTTTGCTCAATCGATAGAACACAATCTGATGTACATTTGATAAAAGTTTGGTTCAGAAATATGCATTTTTAAGAAAGTTATCGCGCTAGGTGCAACAATGTATAGATTTTCGACTTAGTCTTTTCCCGCGATTTTGGTCAAAATCGGCTATTTGTACCTGTTTAAGCTGGAATCTGGAGCCAAAACCAAGAATCTGACAAGAAATTCGTTTTGCTCGATCGATAGAACACAATCTGATGAAAGTTTGGTTCAGAAATATGCATTTTTTAGAAAGTTATCGCTCTAGGTGCAACAATGTATAGATTTTCGACTTAGTCTTTTCCCGCGATTTTGGTCAAAATCGGCTATTTGTACCTGTTTAAGCTCGAATCTGGAGCCAAAACCAAGAATCGGACAAGAAATTCGTTTTGCTCGATCGATAGAACACAATCTGATGTACATTTGATAAAAGTTTGGTTCAGAAATATGCATTTTTTAGAAAGTTATCGCTCTAGGTGCAACAATGTATAGATTTTCGACTTAGTCTTTTCCCGCGATTTTGGTCAAAATGGGCTATTTGTACCTGTTTAAGCTCGAATCTGGAGCCAAAACCAAGAATCTGACAAGAAATTCGTTTTGCTCGATCGATAGAACACAATCTGATGTACATTTGATAAAAGTTTGGTTCAGAAATATGCATTTTTAAGAAAGTTATCGCGCTAGGTGCAACAATGTATAGATTTTCGACTTAGTCTTTTCCCGCGATTTTGGTCAAAATCGGCTATTTGTACCTATTTAAGTTGGAATCTGGAGCCAAAACCAAGAATCTGACAAGAAATTCGTTTTGCTCGATCGATAGAACACAATCTGATGTACATTTGATGAAAGTTTGGTTCAGAAATATGCATTTTTTAGAAAGTTATCGCGCTAGGTGCAACAATGTATAGATTTTCGACTTAGTCTTTTTCCGCGATTTTGGTCAAAATCGGCTATTTGTACCTGTTTAAGCTGGAATCTGGAGCCAAAACCAAGAATCTGACAAGAAATTCGTTTTGCTCGATCGATAGAACACAATCTGATGTACATTTGATAAAAGTTTGGTTCAGAAATATGCATTTTTAAGAAAGTTATCGCGCTAGGTGCAACAATGTATAGATTTTCGACTTAGTCTTTTCCCGCGATTTTGGTCAAAATCGGCTATTTGTACCTATTGAAGGTGGAATCTGGAGCCAAAACCAAGAATCTGACAAGAAATTCGTTTTGCTCAATCGATAGAACACAATCTGATGTACATTTGATGAAAGTTTGGTTCAGAAATATGCATTTTTTAGAAAGTTATCGCTCTAGGTGCAACAATGTATAGATTTTCGACTTAGTCTTTTTCCGCGATTTTGGTCAAATTCGGCTATTTGTACCTATTTAAGTTGGAATCTGGAGCCAAAACCAAGAATCTGACAAGAAATTCGTTTTGCTCGATCGATAGAACACAATCTGATGTACATTTGATAAAAGTTTGGTTCAGAAATATGCATTTTTAAGAAAGTTATCGCGCTAGGTGCAACAATGTATAGATTTTCGACTTAGTCTTTTCCCGCGATTTTGGTCAAAATCGGCTATTTGTACCTGTTTAAGCTCGAATCTGGAGCCAAAACCAAGAATCTGACAAGAAATTCGTTTTGCTCGATCGATAGAACACAATCTGATGTACATTTGATAAAAGTTTGGTTCAGAAATATTCATTTTTTAGAAAGTTATCGCTCTAGGTGCAACAATGTATAGATTTTCGACTTAGTCTTTTCCCGCGATTTTGGTCAAAATGGGCTATTTGTACCTGTTTAAGCTCGAATCTGGAGCCAAAACCAAGAATCTGACAAGAAATTCGTTTTGCTCGATCGATAGAACACAATCTGATGTACATTTGATAAAAGTTTGGTTCAGAAATATGCATTTTTAAGAAAGTTATCGCGCTAGGTGCAACAATGTATAGATTTTCGACTTAGTCTTTTCCCGCGATTTTGGTCAAAATCGGCTATTTGTACCTATTTAAGTTGGAATCTGGAGCCAAAACCAAGAATCTGACAAGAAATTCGTTTTGCTCAATCGATAGAACACAATCTGATGTACATTTGATGAAAGTTTGGTTCAGAAATATGCATTTTTAAGAAAGTTATCGCGCTAGGTGCAACAATGTATAGATTTTCGACTTAGTCTTTTCCCGCGATTTTGGTCAAAATCGGCTATTTGTACCTATTTAAGTTGGAATCTGGAGCCAAAACCAAGAATCTGACAAGAAATTCGTTTTGCTCAATCGATAGAACACAATCTGATGTACATTTGATGAAAGTTTGGTTCAGAAATATGCATTTTTTAGAAAGTTATCGCTCTAGGTGCAACAATGTATAGATTTTCGACTTAGTCTTTTTCCGCGATTTTGGTCAAATTCGGCTATTTGTACCTATTTAAGTTGGAATCTAGAGCCAAAACCAAGAATCTGACAAGAAATTCGTTTTGCTCGATCGATAGAACACAATCTGATGTACATTTGATAAAAGTTTGGTTCAGAAATATGCATTTTTAAGAAAGTTATCGCGCTAGGTGCAACAATGTATAGATTTTCGACTTAGTCTTTTCCCGCTATTTTGGTCAAAATCGGCTATTTGTACCTGTTTAAGCTGGAATCTGGAGCCAAAACCAAGAATCGGACAAGAAATTCGTTTTGCTCGATCGATAGAACACAATCTGATGTACATTTGATAAAAGTTTGGTTCAGAAATATGCATTTTTAAGAAAGTTATCGCGCTAGGTGCAACAATGTATAGATTTTCGACTTAGTCTTTTCCCGCGATTTTGGTCAAAATCGGCTATTTGTACCTATTTAAGTTGGAATCTGGAGCCAAAACCAAGAATCTGACAAGAAATTCGTTTTGCTCAATCGATAGAACACAATCTGATGTACATTTGATGAAAGTTTGGTTCAGAAATATGCATTTTTTAGAAAGTTATCGCGCTAGGTGCAACAATGTATAGATTTTCGACTTAGTCTTTTTCCGCGATTTTGGTCAAAATCGGCTATTTGTACCTGTTTAAGCTGGAATCTGGAGCCAAAACCAAGAATCTGACAAGAAATTCGTTTTGCTCGATCGATAGAACACAATCTGATGTACATTTGATTAAAGTTTGGTTCAGAAATATGCATTTTTAAGAAAGTTATCGCGCTAGGTGCAACAATGTATAGATTTTCGACTTAGTCTTTTCCCGCGATTTTGGTCAAAATCGGCTATTTGTACCTATTTAAGTTGGAATCTGGAGCCAAAACCAAGAATCTGACAAGAAATTCGTTTTGCTCAATCGATAGAACACAATCTGATGTACATTTGATGAAAGTTTGGTTCAGAAATATGCATTTTTTAGAAAGTTATCGCGCTAGGTGCAACAATGTATAGATTTTCGACTTAGTCTTTTCCCGCGATTTTGGTCAAATTCGGCTATTTGTACCTATTTAAGTTGGAATCTGGAGCCAAAACCAAGAATCTGACAAGAAATTCGTTTTGCTCGATCGATAGAACACAATCTGATGTACATTTGATAAAAGTTTGGTTCAGAAATATTCATTTTTAAGAAAGTTATCGCGCTAGGTGCAACAATGTATAGATTTTCGACTTAGTCTTTTCCCGCGATTTTGGTCAAAATCGGCTATTTGTACCTGTTTAAGCTGGAATCTGGAGTCAAAACCAAGAATCTGACAAGAAATTCGTTTTGCTCGATCGATAGAACACAATCTGATGAAAGTTTGGTTCAGAAATATGCATTTTTTAGAAAGTTATCGCTCTAGGTGCAACAATGTATAGATTTTCGACTTAGTCTTTTCCCGCGATTTTGGTCAAAATCGGCTATTTGTACCTGTTTAAGCTCGAATCTGGAGCCAAAACCAAGAATCGGACAAGAAATTCGTTTTGCTCGATCGATAGAACACAATCTGATGTACATTTGATGAAAGTTTGGTTCAGAAATATTCATTTTTTAGAAAGTTATCGCTCTAGGTGCAACAATGTATAGATTTTCGACTTAGTCTTTTCCCGCGATTTTGGTCAAAATGGGCTATTTGTACCTGTTTAAGCTCGAATCTGGAGCCAAAACCAAGAATCTGACAAGAAATTCGTTTTGCTCGATCGATAGAACACAATCTGATGTACATTTGATAAAAGTTTGGTTCAGAAATATGCATTTTTAAGAAAGTTATCGCGCTAGGTGCAACAATGTATAGATTTTCGACTTAGTCTTTTCCCGCGATTTTGGTCAAAATCGGCTATTTGTACCTATTTAAGTTGGAATCTGGAGCCAAAACCAAGAATCGGACAAGAAATTCGTTTTGCTCGATCGATAGAACACAATCTGATGTACATTTGATGAAAGTTTGGTTCAGAAATATGCATTTTTTAGAAAGTTATCGCGCTAGGTGCAACAATGTATAGATTTTCGACTTAGTCTTTTTCCGCGATTTTGGTCAAAATCGGCTATTTGTACCTGTTTAAGCTGGAATCTGGAGCCAAAACCAAGAATCTGACAAGAAATTCGTTTTGCTCGATCGATAGAACACAATCTGATGTACATTTGATAAAAGTTTGGTTCAGAAATATGCATTTTTAAGAAAGTTATCGCGCTAGGTGCAACAATGTATAGATTTTCGACTTAGTCTTTTCCCGCGATTTTGGTCAAAATCGGCTATTTGTACCTATTGAAGGTGGAATCTGGAGCCAAAACCAAGAATCTGACAAGAAATTCGTTTTGCTCGATCGATAGAACACAATCTGATGTACATTTGATAAAAGTTTGGTTCAGAAATATGCATTTTTAAGAAAGTTATCGCGCTAGGTGCAACAATGTATAGATTTTCGACTTAGTCTTTTCCCGCGATTTTGGTCAAAATCGGCTATTTGTACCTATTTAAGTTGGAATCTGGAGCCAAAACCAAGAATCTGACAAGAAATTCGTTTTGCTCGATCGATAGAACACAATCTGATGTACATTTGATGAAAGTTTGGTTCAGAAATATGCATTTTTTAGAAAGTTATCGCGCTAGGTGCAACAATGTATAGATTTTCGACTTAGTCTTTTTCCGCGATTTTGGTCAAAATCGGCTATTTGTACCTGTTTAAGCTGGAATCTGGAGCCAAAACCAAGAATCTGACAAGAAATTCGTTTTGCTCGATCGATAGAACACAATCTGATGTACATTTGATAAAAGTTTGGTTCAGAAATATGCATTTTTAAGAAAGTTATCGCGCTAGGTGCAACAATGTATAGATTTTCGACTTAGTCTTTTCCCGCGATTTTGGTCAAAATCGGCTATTTGTACCTATTGAAGGTGGAATCTGGAGCCAAAACCAAGAATCTGACAAGAAATTCGTTTTGCTCAATCGATAGAACACAATCTGATGTACATTTGATGAAAGTTTGGTTCAGAAATATGCATTTTTTAGAAAGTTATCGCTCTAGGTGCAACAATGTATAGATTTTCGACTTAGTCTTTTTCCGCGATTTTGGTCAAATTCGGCTATTTGTACCTATTTAAGTTGGAATCTGGAGCCAAAACCAAGAATCTGACAAGAAATTCGTTTTGCTCGATCGATAGAACACAATCTGATGTACATTTGATAAAAGTTTGGTTCAGAAATATGCATTTTTAAGAAAGTTATCGCGCTAGGTGCAACAATGTATAGATTTTCGACTTAGTCTTTTCCCGCGATTTTGGTCAAAATCGGCTATTTGTACCTGTTTAAGCTGGAATCTGGAGCCAAAACCAAGAATCTGACAAGAAATTCGTTTTGCTCGATCGATAGAACACAATCTGATGAAAGTTTGGTTCAGAAATATGCATTTTTTAGAAAGTTATCGCTCTAGGTGCAACAATGTATAGATTTTCGACTTAGTCTTTTCCCGCGATTTTGGTCAAAATGGGCTATTTGTACCTGTTTAAGCTCGAATCTGGAGCCAAAACCAAGAATCTGACAAGAAATTCGTTTTGCTCGATCGATAGAACACAATCTGATGTACATTTGATAAAAGTTTGGTTCAGAAATATGCATTTTTAAGAAAGTTATCGCGCTAGGTGCAACAATGTATAGATTTTCGACTTAGTCTTTTCCCGCGATTTTGGTCAAAATCGGCTATTTGTACCTATTTAAGTTGGAATCTGGAGCCAAAACCAAGAATCTGACAAGAAATTCGTTTTGCTCAATCGATAGAACACAATCTGATGTACATTTGATGAAAGTTTGGTTCAGAAATATGCATTTTTTAGAAAGTTATCGCGCTAGGTGCAACAATGTATAGATTTTCGACTTAGTCTTTTTCCGCGATTTTGGTCAAAATCGGCTATTTGTACCTGTTTAAGCTGGAATCTGGAGCCAAAACCAAGAATCTGACAAGAAATTCGTTTTGCTCGATCGATAGAACACAATCTGATGTACATTTGATAAAAGTTTGGTTCAGAAATATGCATTTTTAAGAAAGTTATCGCGCTAGGTGCAACAATGTATAGATTTTCGACTTAGTCTTTTCCCGCGATTTTGGTCAAAATCGGCTATTTGTACCTATTTAAGTTGGAATCTGGAGCCAAAACCAAGAATCTGACAAGAAATTCGTTTTGCTCAATCGATAGAACACAATCTGATGTACATTTGATGAAAGTTTGGTTCAGAAATATGCATTTTTTAGAAAGTTATCGCTCTAGGTGCAACAATGTATAGATTTTCGACTTAGTCTTTTTCCGCGATTTTGGTCAAAATCGGCTATTTGTACCTGTTTAAGCTCGAATCTGGAGCCAAAACCAAGAATCTGAGAAGAAATTCCTTTTGCTCGATCGATAGAACACAATCTGATGTACATTTGATAAAAGTTTGGTTCAGAAATATGCATTTTTAAGAAAGTTATCGCTCTAGGTGCAACAATGTATAGATTTTCGACTTAGTCTTTTCCCGCGATTTTGGTCAAAATCGGCTATTTGTACCTATTGAAGGTGGAATCTGGAGCCAAAACCAAGAATCTGACAAGAAATTCGTTTTGCTCAATCGATAGAACACAATCTGATGTACATTTGATGAAAGTTTGGTTCAGAAATATGCATTTTTTAGAAAGTTATCGCTCTAGGTGCAACAATGTATAGATTTTCGACTTAGTCTTTTTCCGCGATTTTGGTCAAATTCGGCTATTTGTACCTATTTAAGTTGGAATCTGGAGCCAAAACCAAGAATCTGACAAGAAATTCGTTTTGCTCGATCGATAGAACACAATCTGATGTACATTTGATAAAAGTTTGGTTCAGAAATATGCATTTTTAAGAAAGTTATCGCGCTAGGTGCAACAATGTATAGATTTTCGACTTAGTCTTTTCCCGCGATTTTGGTCAAAATCGGCTATTTGTACCTGTTTAAGCTCGAATCTGGAGCCAAAACCAAGAATCTGACAAGAAATTCGTTTTGCTCGATCGATAGAACACAATCTGATGTACATTTGATAAAAGTTTGGTTCAGAAATATTCATTTTTTAGAAAGTTATCGCTCTAGGTGCAACAATGTATAGATTTTCGACTTAGTCTTTTCCCGCGATTTTGGTCAAAATGGGCTATTTGTACCTGTTTAAGCTCGAATCTGGAGCCAAAACCAAGAATCTGACAAGAAATTCGTTTTGCTCGATCGATAGAACACAATCTGATGTACATTTGATAAAAGTTTGGTTCAGAAATATGCATTTTTAAGAAAGTTATCGCGCTAGGTGCAACAATGTATAGATTTTCGACTTAGTCTTTTCCCGCGATTTTGGTCAAAATCGGCTATTTGTACCTATTTAAGTTGGAATCTGGAGCCAAAACCAAGAATCTGACAAGAAATTCGTTTTGCTCAATCGATAGAACACAATCTGATGTACATTTGATGAAAGTTTGGTTCAGAAATATGCATTTTTAAGAAAGTTATCGCGCTAGGTGCAACAATGTATAGATTTTCGACTTAGTCTTTTCCCGCGATTTTGGTCAAAATCGGCTATTTGTACCTATTTAAGTTGGAATCTGGAGCCAAAACCAAGAATCTGACAAGAAATTCGTTTTGCTCAATCGATAGAACACAATCTGATGTACATTTGATGAAAGTTTGGTTCAGAAATATGCATTTTTTAGAAAGTTATCGCTCTAGGTGCAACAATGTATAGATTTTCGACTTAGTCTTTTTCCGCGATTTTGGTCAAATTCGGCTATTTGTACCTATTTAAGTTGGAATCTAGAGCCAAAACCAAGAATCTGACAAGAAATTCGTTTTGCTCGATCGATAGAACACAATCTGATGTACATTTGATAAAAGTTTGGTTCAGAAATATGCATTTTTAAGAAAGTTATCGCGCTAGGTGCAACAATGTATAGATTTTCGACTTAGTCTTTTCCCGCTATTTTGGTCAAAATCGGCTATTTGTACCTGTTTAAGCTGGAATCTGGAGCCAAAACCAAGAATCGGACAAGAAATTCGTTTTGCTCGATCGATAGAACACAATCTGATGTACATTTGATAAAAGTTTGGTTCAGAAATATGCATTTTTAAGAAAGTTATCGCGCTAGGTGCAACAATGTATAGATTTTCGACTTAGTCTTTTCCCGCGATTTTGGTCAAAATCGGCTATTTGTACCTATTTAAGTTGGAATCTGGAGCCAAAACCAAGAATCTGACAAGAAATTCGTTTTGCTCAATCGATAGAACACAATCTGATGTACATTTGATGAAAGTTTGGTTCAGAAATATGCATTTTTTAGAAAGTTATCGCGCTAGGTGCAACAATGTATAGATTTTCGACTTAGTCTTTTTCCGCGATTTTGGTCAAAATCGGCTATTTGTACCTGTTTAAGCTGGAATCTGGAGCCAAAACCAAGAATCTGACAAGAAATTCGTTTTGCTCGATCGATAGAACACAATCTGATGTACATTTGATAAAAGTTTGGTTCAGAAATATGCATTTTTAAGAAAGTTATCGCGCTAGGTGCAACAATGTATAGATTTTCGACTTAGTCTTTTCCCGCGATTTTGGTCAAAATCGGCTATTTGTACCTATTTAAGTTGGAATCTGGAGCCAAAACCAAGAATCTGACAAGAAATTCGTTTTGCTCAATCGATAGAACACAATCTGATGTACATTTGATGAAAGTTTGGTTCAGAAATATGCATTTTTTAGAAAGTTATCGCTCTAGGTGCAACAATGTATAGATTTTCGACTTAGTCTTTTTCCGCGATTTTGGTCAAAATCGGCTATTTGTACCTGTTTAAGCTCGAATCTGGAGCCAAAACCAAGAATCTGAGAAGAAATTCCTTTTGCTCGATCGATAGAACACAATCTGATGTACATTTGATAAAAGTTTGGTTCAGAAATATGCATTTTTAAGAAAGTTATCGCTCTAGGTGCAACAATGTATAGATTTTCGACTTAGTCTTTTCCCGCGATTTTGGTCAAAATCGGCTATTTGTACCTATTGAAGGTGGAATCTGGAGCCAAAACCAAGAATCTGACAAGAAATTCGTTTTGCTCAATCGATAGAACACAATCTGATGTACATTTGATGAAAGTTTGGTTCAGAAATATGCATTTTTTAGAAAGTTATCGCTCTAGGTGCAACAATGTATAGATTTTCGACTTAGTCTTTTTCCGCGATTTTGGTCAAATTCGGCTATTTGTACCTATTTAAGTTGGAATCTGGAGCCAAAACCAAGAATCTGACAAGAAATTCGTTTTGCTCGATCGATAGAACACAATCTGATGTACATTTGATAAAAGTTTGGTTCAGAAATATGCATTTTTAAGAAAGTTATCGCGCTAGGTGCAACAATGTATAGATTTTCGACTTAGTCTTTTCCCGCGATTTTGGTCAAAATCGGCTATTTGTACCTGTTTAAGCTCGAATCTGGAGCCAAAACCAAGAATCTGACAAGAAATTCGTTTTGCTCGATCGATAGAACACAATCTGATGTACATTTGATAAAAGTTTGGTTCAGAAATATTCATTTTTTAGAAAGTTATCGCTCTAGGTGCAACAATGTATAGATTTTCGACTTAGTCTTTTCCCGCGATTTTGGTCAAAATGGGCTATTTGTACCTGTTTAAGCTCGAATCTGGAGCCAAAACCAAGAATCTGACAAGAAATTCGTTTTGCTCGATCGATAGAACACAATCTGATGTACATTTGATAAAAGTTTGGTTCAGAAATATGCATTTTTAAGAAAGTTATCGCGCTAGGTGCAACAATGTATAGATTTTCGACTTAGTCTTTTCCCGCGATTTTGGTCAAAATCGGCTATTTGTACCTATTTAAGTTGGAATCTGGAGCCAAAACCAAGAATCTGACAAGAAATTCGTTTTGCTCAATCGATAGAACACAATCTGATGTACATTTGATGAAAGTTTGGTTCAGAAATATGCATTTTTAAGAAAGTTATCGCGCTAGGTGCAACAATGTATAGATTTTCGACTTAGTCTTTTCCCGCGATTTTGGTCAAAATCGGCTATTTGTACCTATTTAAGTTGGAATCTGGAGCCAAAACCAAGAATCTGACAAGAAATTCGTTTTGCTCAATCGATAGAACACAATCTGATGTACATTTGATGAAAGTTTGGTTCAGAAATATGCATTTTTTAGAAAGTTATCGCTCTAGGTGCAACAATGTATAGATTTTCGACTTAGTCTTTTTCCGCGATTTTGGTCAAATTCGGCTATTTGTACCTATTTAAGTTGGAATCTAGAGCCAAAACCAAGAATCTGACAAGAAATTCGTTTTGCTCGATCGATAGAACACAATCTGATGTACATTTGATAAAAGTTTGGTTCAGAAATATGCATTTTTAAGAAAGTTATCGCGCTAGGTGCAACAATGTATAGATTTTCGACTTAGTCTTTTCCCGCTATTTTGGTCAAAATCGGCTATTTGTACCTGTTTAAGCTGGAATCTGGAGCCAAAACCAAGAATCGGACAAGAAATTCGTTTTGCTCGATCGATAGAACACAATCTGATGTACATTTGATAAAAGTTTGGTTCAGAAATATGCATTTTTAAGAAAGTTATCGCGCTAGGTGCAACAATGTATAGATTTTCGACTTAGTCTTTTCCCGCGATTTTGGTCAAAATCGGCTATTTGTACCTATTTAAGTTGGAATCTGGAGCCAAAACCAAGAATCTGACAAGAAATTCGTTTTGCTCAATCGATAGAACACAATCTGATGTACATTTGATGAAAGTTTGGTTCAGAAATATGCATTTTTTAGAAAGTTATCGCGCTAGGTGCAACAATGTATAGATTTTCGACTTAGTCTTTTTCCGCGATTTTGGTCAAAATCGGCTATTTGTACCTGTTTAAGCTGGAATCTGGAGCCAAAACCAAGAATCTGACAAGAAATTCGTTTTGCTCGATCGATAGAACACAATCTGATGTACATTTGATTAAAGTTTGGTTCAGAAATATGCATTTTTAAGAAAGTTATCGCGCTAGGTGCAACAATGTATAGATTTTCGACTTAGTCTTTTCCCGCGATTTTGGTCAAAATCGGCTATTTGTACCTATTTAAGTTGGAATCTGGAGCCAAAACCAAGAATCTGACAAGAAATTCGTTTTGCTCAATCGATAGAACACAATCTGATGTACATTTGATGAAAGTTTGGTTCAGAAATATGCATTTTTTAGAAAGTTATCTAGCTAGGTGCAACAATGTATAGATTTTCGACTTAGTCTTTTCCCGCGATTTTGGTCAAATTCGGCTATTTGTACCTATTTAAGTTGGAATCTGGAGCCAAAACCAAGAATCTGACAAGAAATTCGTTTTGCTCGATCGATAGAACACAATCTGATGTACATTTGATAAAAGTTTGGTTCAGAAATATTCATTTTTAAGAAAGTTATCGCGCTAGGTGCAACAATGTATAGATTTTCGACTTAGTCTTTTCCCGCGATTTTGGTCAAAATCGGCTATTTGTACCTGTTTAAGCTGGAATCTGGAGTCAAAACCAAGAATCTGACAAGAAATTCGTTTTGCTCGATCGATAGAACACAATCTGATGAAAGTTTGGTTCAGAAATATGCATTTTTTAGAAAGTTATCGCTCTAGGTGCAACAATGTATAGATTTTCGACTTAGTCTTTTCCCGCGATTTTGGTCAAAATCGGCTATTTGTACCTGTTTAAGCTCGAATCTGGAGCCAAAACCAAGAATCGGACAAGAAATTCGTTTTGCTCGATCGATAGAACACAATCTGATGTACATTTGATGAAAGTTTGGTTCAGAAATATTCATTTTTTAGAAAGTTATCGCTCTAGGTGCAACAATGTATAGATTTTCGACTTAGTCTTTTCCCGCGATTTTGGTCAAAATGGGCTATTTGTACCTGTTTAAGCTCGAATCTGGAGCCAAAACCAAGAATCTGACAAGAAATTCGTTTTGCTCGATCGATAGAACACAATCTGATGTACATTTGATAAAAGTTTGGTTCAGAAATATGCATTTTTAAGAAAGTTATCGCGCTAGGTGCAACAATGTATAGATTTTCGACTTAGTCTTTTCCCGCGATTTTGGTCAAAATCGGCTATTTGTACCTATTTAAGTTGGAATCTGGAGCCAAAACCAAGAATCGGACAAGAAATTCGTTTTGCTCGATCGATAGAACACAATCTGATGTACATTTGATGAAAGTTTGGTTCAGAAATATGCATTTTTTAGAAAGTTATCGCGCTAGGTGCAACAATGTATAGATTTTCGACTTAGTCTTTTTCCGCGATTTTGGTCAAAATCGGCTATTTGTACCTGTTTAAGCTGGAATCTGGAGCCAAAACCAAGAATCTGACAAGAAATTCGTTTTGCTCGATCGATAGAACACAATCTGATGTACATTTGATAAAAGTTTGGTTCAGAAATATGCATTTTTAAGAAAGTTATCGCGCTAGGTGCAACAATGTATAGATTTTCGACTTAGTCTTTTCCCGCGATTTTGGTCAAAATCGGCTATTTGTACCTATTGAAGGTGGAATCTGGAGCCAAAACCAAGAATCTGACAAGAAATTCGTTTTGCTCGATCGATAGAACACAATCTGATGTACATTTGATAAAAGTTTGGTTCAGAAATATGCATTTTTAAGAAAGTTATCGCGCTAGGTGCAACAATGTATAGATTTTCGACTTAGTCTTTTCCCGCGATTTTGGTCAAAATCGGCTATTTGTACCTATTTAAGTTGGAATCTGGAGCCAAAACCAAGAATCTGACAAGAAATTCGTTTTGCTCGATCGATAGAACACAATCTGATGTACATTTGATGAAAGTTTGGTTCAGAAATATGCATTTTTTAGAAAGTTATCGCGCTAGGTGCAACAATGTATAGATTTTCGACTTAGTCTTTTTCCGCGATTTTGGTCAAAATCGGCTATTTGTACCTGTTTAAGCTGGAATCTGGAGCCAAAACCAAGAATCTGACAAGAAATTCGTTTTGCTCGATCGATAGAACACAATCTGATGTACATTTGATAAAAGTTTGGTTCAGAAATATGCATTTTTAAGAAAGTTATCGCGCTAGGTGCAACAATGTATAGATTTTCGACTTAGTCTTTTCCCGCGATTTTGGTCAAAATCGGCTATTTGTACCTATTGAAGGTGGAATCTGGAGCCAAAACCAAGAATCTGACAAGAAATTCGTTTTGCTCAATCGATAGAACACAATCTGATGTACATTTGATGAAAGTTTGGTTCAGAAATATGCATTTTTTAGAAAGTTATCGCTCTAGGTGCAACAATGTATAGATTTTCGACTTAGTCTTTTTCCGCGATTTTGGTCAAATTCGGCTATTTGTACCTATTTAAGTTGGAATCTGGAGCCAAAACCAAGAATCTGACAAGAAATTCGTTTTGCTCGATCGATAGAACACAATCTGATGTACATTTGATAAAAGTTTGGTTCAGAAATATGCATTTTTAAGAAAGTTATCGCGCTAGGTGCAACAATGTATAGATTTTCGACTTAGTCTTTTCCCGCGATTTTGGTCAAAATCGGCTATTTGTACCTGTTTAAGCTGGAATCTGGAGCCAAAACCAAGAATCTGACAAGAAATTCGTTTTGCTCGATCGATAGAACACAATCTGATGAAAGTTTGGTTCAGAAATATGCATTTTTTAGAAAGTTATCGCTCTAGGTGCAACAATGTATAGATTTTCGACTTAGTCTTTTCCCGCGATTTTGGTCAAAATGGGCTATTTGTACCTGTTTAAGCTCGAATCTGGAGCCAAAACCAAGAATCTGACAAGAAATTCGTTTTGCTCGATCGATAGAACACAATCTGATGTACATTTGATAAAAGTTTGGTTCAGAAATATGCATTTTTAAGAAAGTTATCGCGCTAGGTGCAACAATGTATAGATTTTCGACTTAGTCTTTTCCCGCGATTTTGGTCAAAATCGGCTATTTGTACCTATTTAAGTTGGAATCTGGAGCCAAAACCAAGAATCTGACAAGAAATTCGTTTTGCTCAATCGATAGAACACAATCTGATGTACATTTGATGAAAGTTTGGTTCAGAAATATGCATTTTTTAGAAAGTTATCGCGCTAGGTGCAACAATGTATAGATTTTCGACTTAGTCTTTTTCCGCGATTTTGGTCAAAATCGGCTATTTGTACCTGTTTAAGCTGGAATCTGGAGCCAAAACCAAGAATCTGACAAGAAATTCGTTTTGCTCGATCGATAGAACACAATCTGATGTACATTTGATAAAAGTTTGGTTCAGAAATATGCATTTTTAAGAAAGTTATCGCGCTAGGTGCAACAATGTATAGATTTTCGACTTAGTCTTTTCCCGCGATTTTGGTCAAAATCGGCTATTTGTACCTATTTAAGTTGGAATCTGGAGCCAAAACCAAGAATCTGACAAGAAATTCGTTTTGCTCAATCGATAGAACACAATCTGATGTACATTTGATGAAAGTTTGGTTCAGAAATATGCATTTTTTAGAAAGTTATCGCTCTAGGTGCAACAATGTATAGATTTTCGACTTAGTCTTTTTCCGCGATTTTGGTCAAAATCGGCTATTTGTACCTGTTTAAGCTCGAATCTGGAGCCAAAACCAAGAATCTGAGAAGAAATTCCTTTTGCTCGATCGATAGAACACAATCTGATGTACATTTGATAAAAGTTTGGTTCAGAAATATGCATTTTTAAGAAAGTTATCGCTCTAGGTGCAACAATGTATAGATTTTCGACTTAGTCTTTTCCCGCGATTTTGGTCAAAATCGGCTATTTGTACCTGTTTAAGTTGGAATCTGGAGCCAAAACCAAGAATCGGACAAGAAATTCGTTTTGCTCGATCGATAGAACACAATCTGATGTACATTTGATAAAAGTTTGGTTCAGAAATATTATTTTTTTAATAAGTTATCGCTCTAGGTGCAACAATGTATAGATTTTCGACTTAGTCTTTTCCCGCGATTTTGGTCAAAATCGGCTATTTGTACCTGTTTAAGCTGGAATCTGGAGCCAAAACCAAGAATCTGACAAGATATTCGTTTTGCTCAATCGATAGAACACAATCTGATGTACAATTATTGAAAATTTGGTTCAGAAATATGCATTTTTAAGAAAGTTATCGCGCTAGGTGCAACAATGTATAGATTTTCGACTTAGTCTTTTTCCGCGATTTTGGTCAAAATCGGCTATTTGTACCTGTTTAAGCTGGAATCTGGAACCAAAACCAAGAATCTGACAAGAAATTCGTTTTGCTCAATCGATAAAACACAATCTGATGTACATTTGATAAAAGTTTGGTTCAGAAATATGCATTTTTTAGAAAGTTATCGCTCTAGGTGCAACAATGTATAGATTTTCGACTTAGTCTTTTCCCGCGATTTTGGTCAAAATCGGCTATTTGTACCTGTTTAAGCTCGAATCTGGAGCCAAAACCAAGAATCGGACAAGAAATTCGTTTTGCTCGATCGATAGAACACAATCTGATGAAAGTTTGGTTCAGAAATATGCATTTTTTAGAAAGTTATCGCGCTAGGTGCAACAATGTATAGATTTTCGACTTAGTCTTTTCCCGCGATTTTGGTCAAAATCGGCTATTTGTACCTGTTTAAGCTCGAATCTGGAGCCAAAACCAAGAATCGGACAAGAAATTCGTTTTGCTCGATCGATAGAACACAATCTGATGTACATTTGATAAAAGTTTGGTTCAGAAATATTCATTTTTTAGAAAGTTATCGCTCTAGGTGCAACAATGTATAGATTTTCGACTTAGTCTTTTCCCGCGATTTTGGTCAAAATCGGCTATTTGTACCTGTTTAAGCTCGAATCTGGAGCCAAAACCAAGAATCTGACAAGAAATTCGTTTTGCTCGATCGATTGAACACAATCTGATGTACATTTGATAAAAGTTTGGTTCAGAAATATGCATTTTTAAGAAAGTTATCGCGCTAGGTGCAACAATGTATAGATTTTCGACTTAGTCTTTTCCCGCGATTTTGGTCAAAATCGGCTATTTGTACCTATTTAAGTTGGAATCTGGAGCCAAAACCAAGAATCTGACAAGAAATTCGTTTTGCTCAATCGATAGAACACAATCTGATGTACATTTGATGAAAGTTTGGTTCAGAAATATGCATTTTTTAGAAAGTTATCGCGCTAGGTGCAACAATGTATAGATTTTCGACTTAGTCTTTTTCCGCGATTTTGGTCAAAATCGGCTATTTGTACCTGTTTAAGCTGGAATCTGGAGCCAAAACCAAGAATCTGACAAGAAATTCGTTTTGCTCGATCGATAGAACACAATCTGATGTACATTTGATAAAAGTTTGGTTCAGAAATATGCATTTTTAAGAAAGTTATCGCGCTAGGTGCAACAATGTATAGATTTTCGATTTAGTCTTTTCCCGCGATTTTGGTCAAAATCGGCTATTTGTACCTATTTAAGTTGGAATCTGGAGCCAAAACCAAGAATCTGACAAGAAATTCGTTTTGCTCAATCGATAGAACACAATCTGATGTACATTTGATGAAAGTTTGGTTCAGAAATATGCATTTTTTAGAAAGTTATCGCTCTAGGTGCAACAATGTATAGATTTTCGACTTAGTCTTTTCCCGCGATTTTGGTCAAAATCGGCTATTTGTACCTGTTTAAGCTGGAATCTGGAGCCAAAACCAAGAATCTGACAAGAAATTCGTTTTGCTCGATCGATAGAACACAATCTGATGAAAGTTTGGTTCAGAAATATGCATTTTTTAAAAAGTTATCACGCTAGGTGCAACAATGTATAGATTTTCGACTTAGTCTTTTTCCGAGATTTTGGTCAAAATCGGCTATTTGTACCTGTTTAAGCTGGAATCAGGAGCCAAAACCAAGAATCTGACAAGAAATTCGTTTTGCTCAATCGATAGAACACAATCTGATGTACATTTGATGAAAGTTTGGTTCAGAAATATGCATTTTTAAGAAAGTTATCGCGCTAGGTGCAACAATGTATAGATTTTCGACTTAGTCTTTTTCCGCAATTTTGGTCAAAATTGGCTATTTTTATTTGTTTAAGATCGAATCTGGAGCCCAAACAAAGAATCTAAAAGGAAAGCCGTTTTGCTCAAGATGAAAGTTTGGTTCATAAATATAAATTTTTAAGAAGGTTTTTCCACTAGGTGCAACAATTTGTAGATTTTCGACTTAGTTCTTTTCCATGATTTTGGTCAAAATCGGCTATTTGTACCTGTTTAAGCTCAAAACTGAAGACCAAATCGAGAATATGACAGGAAGTTCATGTTGATCTATCAAAAGAACACAATGTGATGTACATTTGGTGAAAGTTTGGTTTAAAAATATGCATTTTTTAAGAAAGTTATCGCGCTAGGTGTAATAATTTGTAGATTTTTGAGTTAGTCCTTTTCCATGTTTTTGGTTAAAATCGGCTATTTGTACCTGTTTAAGCTCCAATCTGGAGCCCAAACCATGAAACTGACAGGAAATTGGTATTGGTCAATCGATAGAACATAATGTGAAGTACATTTGATGACAGTTTAGTTTAGAAATATACATTTTTTTTAAGTTATTGCGCTAGGTGCAACAATGTGTAGATTTTCAACTAAGTCTTTTTCCGCGATTTTGGTCAAACTCGGCTATTTGTACCTGTTTAAGGTCGAATCTGGAGCCCAAATTAAGAATCTGACAGGAACTTTATGTTGACCAATCCATAGAACACAATGTGATGTACATTAATTTTAATTGCTGTAGAACGTCTGTCATGGTGTAACGGATTCTAAACTTAGACGACACCTGTTTACCTGGCAGAAAAATTAAACAATATAATAACCAATAATTAAAGATGATCAAGCCAAACAAAAGTAAGAGAGAAGTAAGAACAAAAGTGTTTGCAAAGTAATCAAAACGGTAAAAGTGTACCACAACATATAACCGTAAATATTTCAGCAAGAGTCAACAGCTAATTTAAGTCAACTGCCCGTGAATAAATATGGCTTTATGCCAACGTAGACCTTGAAACAACAGGACAAGGATAAACGCCGTTTTAACGAGAGTATATCAATCAGAACAGATCAACACTGGCGTGAAATAACAGTGGACTAGCGGGGCGGGTGGACTGAAAGGGAATAAATAGGGACGAATAAACAACATGTACACAGAACATTTGATTATCCCAAATCACTACTTGAGTGACTAAAACAATAAGAACTCTAGGTATAGCAGAGCTTATTAAACAAAGGGCTTGGGAAGGTAAGGTTAAACTGTACACTCTTTGCAAAAAGTGATTACATACTCTAAAAAGATATAGAGAAACAAAGGAATGTTAATCTCACCAATCCAACACGTGACACGTTACCAAACATTCAAACGTGGTAGGTGGGTAGGCAGGTGGATTTAAGGGCGACGTTGGGCAAAAAATTACCTATTTAAACATTTAAACTAGTGGTTAAAATGAAATTAAAAATAAGAAACAGTTAAAATCTATATGCTATCATATTTGCCTGTTTTCTTTACAAAATCTAAAAGTGATCTCTGAACAATGCCAAACATTAGATTTTCTACAAGAATAGATCTCAATGAGAAGACGTTGGATTTAGACATAACAACGTCTCTCAGGTCTTCACGTTCATTGTTATGATCTTCACTTCTCTTCGAAGTTTGATATGATCTCTAACCGTTGGGCATGAACTGTACATATGCCTGGAAGTGCTGCCACAATCCCAGTCATTTTGCCACTGTTCATCAATTGCCTTATTTATGGTGGGATAGATGTCTTTAGGAATTGGACAGATATCATCAATATCAATCTGAAATTTAGTTAGTGATGACTTAGCAAGATGATCAACCTTCTCGTTTCCAACCAGTCCAACATGAGCAGGAACCCATACTATATCGCTGCTATATACTATATAGTTTTATTCAACATTGTGTCAAGATGTAAAATGTCATATAAAATGTCACTTCGTTGCCCATATACACCTAACTGTATAGCTTGGACTGCAATACAATTGATTCGTTTTTATGTTTGTTCACCCAAACTAATGCTTGATAAATAGAATGTAATTCTGCAGCAAATACTGAGATGTGATCTTGTAGTCAGAAAGTTTCCTCTACCCCTAAAGATGGGATATAGAAAGCAGCGCCCACATGTCCTGATGCTGAATCTTTGGAGGCATCTGTATTAATATGGGTGAATCCATGGTAATTTGTCCTTATAAAATCTGCTGATATTGCTTTGATGATGTTAGGGCTCATTTGTTTATTGACAATTGATGCTAACTCTTTGTTTATAGATGGTTGTGTTAAGCACCCTGGAGCTGATATTGGGAGACTGAATTGGGCGTTAAGTTTGAAATCTTGAATGTTGCACTTATGTGCTACTAACCCAACATGCAAAAGTGTTCAGTCCCCTGTATGATCTCCCCTAGGTCCAAGGTTTCTGAAAAGCCTATTTACAAACATGAAAGATAATGTTTCAACAAGTATATTTCAATCATAAGTTTTAATTAGGTGGCTTCAAGAAAAATTATGTAATGATGTTTCAGTGGTATTTATCACGTTTGGATTAAACTATCTGGCTATTCGCTTGAAAGTGCTTCCTTTAGACATTAGTTACTGTTTGGTTCAAAAAATCAGTTTTCATTTTCTGAATATGAAACGTTGCACTATCTTTCATCCGTTTTGAAGTACGCTGACTTCGAACTTCAATCCGTTAACCAGCAGAGCAAAAACAGATTTATTCATGCATGGTGCATTACCCCTTGACAATTTCCCTTGGATGTCATTTAAGATTAAAGACTTGGGATATTGTAAGAAACGCCTGACAACGTTGAAAATAACTCGGAGCATTTGTATGTCTGAAAGGGTTTCTGTTGTTTGAATTTAAACCTACCTTTCATCTTAAATGGCTGTTTCTTCAGCGTACATGTACATATGAAGATAAATTTCTCTTTTGCTTTTATTTCGTTTTGTGCTTGTATCTATACAATTCATCCAAGTTACATATGAATCCATGCCGTTAAGGGTTGGAATATTGCCCAAGATGCATTACAAAGTTATTTTTCCAACTCGCTGCATATGGATTCATATGGCTCTCACCATAATGTGAATTGTGTTTGATATTGATAAATTTTCAAGGCAGTGTGTTCTATTGATTGACTCACTTGAATTTTTTTGAGTGTAGGATCAAACTTTTAGCTTAAAGAGATGCCCCTAGCCAATTTAGCATATCGGAAATGTCTATGTAATGTATGTACTTTTGTTCATATAAGCTTCCTCTATTTCTCTTCACGGTAAGTGAGTTTCTAGAAAACTGAGGTTGGTTGTAAGGTTAACCATTTTTGCTAGTGTAAGGCAAATTCTATACTTGTTGATTCGAGAGTTGATCTAATTACCAATGTCATAAGAGAAATCACGTTTGCATTGGGTTGACTTTTAAGCTTTGTGATTTCTTTATTAGACTTCAAATTACATCATGATGAATGATAATCAATAATAATCTGACTCATTTGCTCTTGCCTCGATTTTTTTAAAGAAATTGGATGCGAGATAACTGTTACAATGGTAAGGGAAATTGTTATCAATTTAACCTGATTTCTTTACTTTGTGAGATGAGAATGCACTGCTTAAATTAAATGTATTGTGCACTCGATAATACATAGATAGCGATAGATTATTATCTAATGTCCTCCAAATTTCTTTTATTTTTATTTTCATTATGTTTTGTTGTCAACGAACATACACAATACATATAAGTCACATACAACAGACAACACTATTAATATCATACATTGTAAAGAACAAGATCAAGAATCTCACCTTTGTATATTAGACTATCATAGAAGTCTGGGGTATTTTTTTTAATTTCATCAACTCGTATATTCATTTGGAATCAGAAGACACTAGGATGGGTGATATTCTACTCGTCATTCAAAAATGAGTTTTCATTGAAAAATGGAATCTTTGAACGCTGCACTATCCTAAGACTCTAAAACCAATGTGATGACATAGCTTGATGATGTAAACAATTGTGATGTGATGTATTAAACGATAACAGGGCATTGTAGGCCAAGAAGATATGGTTTTATCTCCTACCAACATTAACTCTCATGGAACAACGTTTTTAATAATGATGTATGATTATTGTTGGTATCAAGTTAAGAGCAATTCTCTTGCATCTTTTCTGTTCCATTGAGAATCAAACAAACGATTTGGTCATTTAATGTTTCAATTAAAGAAAGAGATATCGCTTATCGCCATTAAAGAAACTCTCGCCACGAAGTACCTTTCCTTTATTACATAAATATCAGCACCATTTGTCTATTCAAGTGGGCATAAACTTAATTGTATAGAGACTTTCTTGGTTCTATGTGATTGTTATTTTGACTTTATCAAAACCTACTCGGCACACGAAATTGGTTATAGAAAGGACCGGAATTACACTGCATTCGTCAGATTATATGAATGTCACAAACCATGTCTTATATTTAATTATTTGTGAGACCAACTTAAGAAAATCGAGGAATCACATTTTATTTTTTGACTATAAGTACTTTTGAAGTACTCTCTTCAATTTCATTTCAAATTTATTCCGCGATGGTTCCTGTCATGATATTCATGATTATGTTAGAAGTGTTAATGTTTCATCGGGTACCAAATACTTTTCCAGTGAAGTAAATTTTCCTTGCATTTTTCTGTATTGCCATTTTTGACTTATCAAAATATGTTTGCTCATGTGCTGTACTTAATTATTCTGTTTAATTCAATAAGTCTTTGTACTTAATAGTATACTTATTCAAAAAGTATTTGATCAGAACAATCAGTAGATGTTTTGGGTGTTCTACAAACTCATGACATGCTATTGAAGTATGAAACACAAAATGTGAAAGTAAATGTTTGAGTTTAAATGTGTGTGGTTTTATCAAGCAAGAAACATTTGTATGCTGCAATAGTACACACAGTTATAATGCTAGCAACACTGTACACATTGATAACTGTAAAGATTTTCATTGAGACAAATAGCAAAAATCTCAAATAATAAAGTAAGCCTTCTTTGACTTGATAATTTCAGTTATATTGAAAGGTAATGTAACTGTTAATAGTAGTACATTATGTACACATTTTCGTAAGCGTTTGACGGTTGGTTTGAGTACCATCGTGATATGTTTGCATAAGAAAACTCAAGTTGGTTTGCCCTGAACCATTCAATCTAGAATAATTCAACTAAAACCGAATTATTTACTTGTATTAATATATCATCAGGGGGAAATGTGGCATATTGTGTGTCACGTATCAGACCATCGATATTGGCATCAGTAATGTTTAATAAGGGATGCCATTAAAACATCTGCTCCAACGTCAAGTGAAGTTAATTTGATTGTAGTTGACTGTGACACATTTCTGCAGTCAAATTATATGATAACAGAGTTTAAATGCATTTGTGATTAGCTCTACGGAACATTCACAGGCCAAATGATAGATCTAGTGAGACCATACAAGTCTACACTAGGGCTAGGTAGATCGCCTTGTATCGGATATATCTACACAAGGGTCACCACTCTCCACTTTAAGGGTGTAGGAAGTTATAGATTGATAAGATTGTACATGGAGGCATCAAGGAGAGTACACATACACAGAGTAAAACAACAGGAACAGCGGAGGATAGCTCAAATAATAGGACCTAAGGAGGGTGTTGGTACCAGCTGAGGTCTTTGTCCACTAACGTATAGAAGGACTTTTTTACGATCAGTGCAGCCATTGGTCAATTTGACCGAATTTAATCTTCGACATTACTTTAAAAATTCAAATGTTTCTATCGACAACCCCCATCTATAACAATTTCAATGACCGATTGATTCGTAACTTCTTAGAAATCAATTAAATAAAAGAATGCTTATCAAATGACAAGACTCCTGTTAAAAGAAAGTAATCAATTAATGTACAATATGTGTGACTCATTTGCTTTGCCATACTGGTAATTGCATACAAGGTTTTTTCAATAAGGCTTTTTTTCCCCTATTTTTATTGATCCAAACAAATTGCTTGAACCCTTTTATCTCGCACAGTCAACACACATGCAGCAGTAGTTGTTCCACCTCCCAATTTGATTTCCTTCTGTCAATTTGAAGAACGTTGATTTTTCCTACCGTTTCTGTTTGATCTCATTTAGTCACCGTAGAGTGTTATGATAGAGTGCATACTTCTCAAAGGTCGTAATGTTGTCTAAGGTTTCTGAATTCTTTATCAGTTTCTTTTGACAAATTCCATAAAATATGTAATGTGCTTACAGAAGCATGTTTTCCTCAAAGAACTGTTTGATACATGTATATCGACATATTCACTGTGTCCTGCATCTGTCTTTCAAACGATCAAATGTACTAATTATCTCAAATCTGATTACTCAACTTTCATATTCAATGTAAATTCCAAACATAAGACAGTAATATATTTTCAACTATAATCTAGAACATGCATTTCATAAAGCCAAATTTCTATGTTCCGTATTCATGTACACAAGATATTTGACCTGCACGATAGTGACAATAATGTCCTTTTATCTGCAACGTATGTTTAACTCAATGGCGCTCGCCAGTCAGTGTCATAGCCATTTTTTTCTAAATTCATGACTTATAAATTGTTTGTCATCACCGGTTACGGGGACTTCGTTTAAGAATGAATAAGCTCTGAGACTTGTCATAATCTGGTAAAAACACGATGAAGTAATAGCAATTGTTCTATCAATTAAATTAACAGCATGTTGTCACAGCACAGATTCAAATTATTATGGAGAAGCCCAAAAAAAAGTAAACTCTCTGCATGAATGCATGAAAACAAGAAGAAATGCCAAATGAAGAACATTTTGTTAAATGAATCAGACGAAAAACATGTAATGAGGAGCAAATGATTCATGCGAAGGAACATTGTTTGTGATTCATCTGTCAAAATGTCAAATTTAAAATGAAGAAAAGTTCTCCACAACTTTACGTTGTTTACCTTTAATCATTTTTCGGTAAAATCAAACGGTATGGTCGGATAAAATTCCGTTGGTTGTTAAAAAATCTTTTGATCTCCTACAGTAAACATTAAGTGCAATTTTACTTGTTACATCTAATTATTTTATTTCCTTCTATCAACATTGGGTGCTGTTGGATATTTTGCATCCAAACCAAATCTTAATGTTCATGGGTTTTGTAGCTGAAGAAATGTTGGATTAGCTTTGCATCGGACAAAACATCAAAACTCGGTTAATTTTCTTGCAGCAAGACACTTCCTAAACGCAAAAGGACTAGAACATGATTTGGGCTGAATAGAAATCACTGTAAATCTGTCTTGGAACAAAAGTAATATTACCGTGGTCACTTAACAGCTACTTCAAGGGGCACAGTCAGCTTTTTCAAAAATGTATTTCTTAAAACTAAACCAAATAAAGATTATGTTTTGCCAAATGTTTTACCTTCGGATGGACAAAACATATAATTCCTCAAGCCATTCATCTATAGTCGTAAGATCTTAGTCATATGAGCTAGGGAAATATTTACATAGTTTTACATTTCATTATAGGTTCGTTTTAAAACTGCTTCTTTTGATTAAAAACACTGAATTGCAATTTGAAATATTTATTTTCTTGTTCGTGTGATCCCTTTATTGATCATAAAACACGTGTTACTACCCCTTTAACCAAAGTTGTTTTTATTTACATTTTGAATGCTATAACTGAAATTATTATTCAATCAGATAATGTTTCGCAATAGAACTGACCAGTTTAGCTATTTGCTACATTAATGGAAATTACTATTAAGAGTTTCCTAATGGTGTTTTATAGTTTTAAAACGATCCTTGTTCTAGACAACTGTTACCTTTTGCTGAAAAACAGGCGTCGTTGTGCAATGAGACATGTCATTCCTGACTTTCTGCAAACCATTATAATCTTTCTTTTTAAAGCATTGATTATTCGATGATTCCAATAATGAAATCAGTCAGTACTGCTGTCCAGCTTGTGGTCATTTCTTTATGAGAAATAAATTGATCACTACTTTAATAATATCTATTAAATTTGGCACACACACTCTAAACATTATGTGATTCTTAAATGATGAAGTGCACTGTAAGCTATAAAGACATTTATTATGTAGAGAAACCTTCATTGGCAGATCGCATACGTTTCAATGTATATGATATCACTCCGCATTTATTCACCAGTGACGTTTACTTTAATTCAAGATTCATTAGAGCTCATTGCTATTCTATGAATCATACCAAATGTCATCTCTTCCAATCTTTTTTAAGTATGAATAATATTCAGTTCAAGAATGTCATATTGAATTTGAGGTTTGTAAACCTGAAGTATATAGAGCAATGCCAGATTCGATATCGATTATTTGCATCAAGTCTTATCAACGATACTATTATTATATCAACATTACAATACATCCAAATACAGTATGAATAAGTTGTTCCTACTAATAATCATACTCTCGATTAATGCATATAATTTGATTTGTTCAAATAAATGATGGTAGTAATTTGAGTGAGTTATTGTTTAACGCCGCTTGGGCAATATTTAAGCCATTAGCGGCGTTGTAGTAATTAGATTTACAAAGGATAATCTTAGCATTTTACATAAATGAAAAGTACTCTGATACTTAAAGATATAAAAACTTCCAAACTTTACATTGGACGTTTTACTGAAGTGGAGTTTATGGGATGTCATACAATCATTCGATTCATTCTTCTAAAAGAATATCAAGTACATTGTTTGAGCCCATAAACATTCCATAGATGATTATTTGATACTTGTTTCAGTTTGTTTCAACTTTCAAAATAATAATAGTGAGTGAGCAACTTTACTCTAAGACAGGGAAATTACAAAATTTGACACACAAAAAAACTTAACAAAGACATGCAACCTTGTCAGTTGGGACGTAACAACATTTCAGTATCATTAGTATTACTTACTTGACATACGCCAGATTTCTTTTCTAAAGGATATTAGTTTCTTTAAGGGACAAACCTTTAGTAGTAAAGTTGTGTGATTTTGTTACATGGAGTGAGTGAGTTGGTGTTTAACGTGCTTTCAACAGTATTTCAGTTACTAAACATGTGGATGACAAGTCTCCAAATGAGAGTGGACAGAAAGGGAGAAAGGGATATAAAGGATAAGGGGAAAGACGGAAGGAAAGGCATAGTGAGAGATAGAAAGCAGATACTAGAAGGTCTCAAATTTGGTCTGGCTTCTACCCGTCGACCTGTCCAGCGTGAGTGCCCCTACCAGGAGCATGTTAGCTCCAGCTGACATAGCTCCCAGGGTCTCTGAAGCACGCAAACCACCAAAGGCTTGTTACATGGACCCTCTATGTAACAAAGAAGTTGTTTTATATAATACGCATGTTATATAATAAATCTCGTATTAGGCTAACAATGAGAGGAAGAAATCCCTCAACATCCACTTCATGTAATATCATACTATAATCGTCATATCTATTTCAACGGGTCCTAGTGAAAACGGTCATCAGGGAAGACTTGTCAATGGCCAAGTAGAGATAACGGCCAAAACGTAAGAGAAAACGGCCATGGCTTCTAGAGATGACGGCTATGCCATTAATAGAAAACGGACAATATTCTTTTAAATTATACAACTGGCGTACTGCTAGTTTGATTAATTTTGAAAATAACAAATACTGAATACTGAACTTCTGTTTAACACCTTTTCTCAAGCTCCCACAAACATAGTATTTATATAGTAAAATGTCGCACTATTGCAAACGTATCGGTCTTTCCAGGATGAGATCTTGCCCTAATGAGATACAGGATTATGAAGTGTAAATGACTGGTCCATGCAGGTACTCAACACGGTCAGTAGTTCACCAGTAGAGATGACAGGGTTCAAGAACTGTTTCCATTCCTCTTGCTAGTTTGCATTTTTCCGGGCGTAGGTTCTCACCTTCTCTTCAAGAGGGACGACCTGAAGGGGGTTGAGTGACGAGTGCCTGTGCAGTGCGCTAATCAGTCGGTAGGGGTTGAGCTTTTGTTCTCCACACTTGGATTGTATATTTATAAGCATGAAAGGCAAGTCATTGTGAAATTAATCAAACGATTAAAAAAGAAAGATAACAAATGTGTAGAATAATCTGTAATTATACAGTAATCTGGAATTATAGAGTAATCTCGAATTATAGAGTAATCTCGAATTATAATAATGCAGATTTACCTTCAACGTAATTATTTGTGCGCACCAAAATGTTGAAAGCTGAAACTGAATGGACAAGAAACACTGTGCTGTATATCCACTATCTCTCGACATAACTGTTCCTTGTTCCTTACCCTTGATGTGATCTCTGCAAATACTGGACGCCTGTGGGACTGTTCTTTTCCACCAATTAAGCTATCTCTTGTCTCAAGGTGGGTTTGATCGCTTCACTTACTGCAGCTCATATAATAGATAGAATATCGATACTTTTCAAAGCAACCATGACACGGTGTCCGAATCCATGTGGGCACCTTTCGGTTCTTCATTTTCCATAAAGTTTTGCGACTAAGTGCTACTTTCTAATTCCGATTACATTAATGCTAAACAAGGGTAACAGTAACGTTTGTTTTCCGATTCGAGTGGTGAAGTAAAAACGACACTTCGATTGCGTTTATTTTGTTATGGTGTGTTATCCATGTAGGTAGCAGATTACACAAAGTTACTTTGTCATGAAAGTATTATGCTCACAAAACGGACTTTCACAATGTCGACACAATCTCTGTACAGAAGTGTCAAATCGTAATCAAACAATATTTACTTTGTTCGTCACCATCAACTCACACAAATGTCAGACTAATATTTAATATCAGTACTTGCGTTAGTGTAGTTTTCGTTTAGAAAATCCCTCCGTTTTCTTGAATGACAATTCTTCCCTCCAAACATTTAGACCAGGTTTCAAAATTCATCTAACCCTTTTTTCGGAACCACCCGGCTTTTCGGAATCACCCGAGTGTGACATCAGCTTTCGCTGGAAAGCGCTCGTTAAACTCTCAACTTAAGTAAGAAAATTAACACCAGTCTTCGTCTCTGCGTGAAAATGCACGTCCAGCCGTTATCACTTCCTAAACTAATATTCAAATTATCATTCACATAAAATCTTCTGACCAGTTTCTTCCATATTGGTTGTTCCTAATGAAAGAATCATCCACGTAGTCTGATGCTTGGCAGAAATGGTCTGAGCCCCAACCAGCTTCATATCTCGAAGTCGAGAACAATTGCTTGGAGAAAGGGTCTCTTGGGAATGTTTTCTAGAAGCTTGCTGAAACACACCACATTGTTTATCTTTTTGCCTGACCCAACAATGCATGGATTCATTCACCGGTATGTCACCGCGCAGAAAGCCAATAGGGATGTGATGAATAGCAAAGTGAAAATATATGGAACTAGGTACAGAATACAGAACCTGTGTGATATGAATGTTATTTATGATAATAAGAATGAAAATACTAACATAAACCAAGGTTTGTGGGATTGTTTGGCCTCATCTTTTCCTTGTCACTGTTTCACTGTTTTTATTACTCAAAAACCACCTTTGGTGGTACAAGAGCACACATGTAAAGTTATGTTATAAATAATTTGCACGCGCCTGGTGACACACAGTTGAATAATTAATAATACAACATTCTTAATTAATAATACAACATTCTTAATTAATAATACAACATTCTTAATTAATAATACAACATATATAATTAATAATACAACATATATATTTGGTTCGTAGCTAAATACACATTTGCTTATGGAACATTTGATAACATATTTTGTAAGTGTGTAATAAAGCTTGACAAATTGTTCTTACATCTTTTAGTTGCTGGTGATAAGCCATATATCAAGTTACATATATCATTATTACATTTTAGGTAGGTAAGTATCGTTCACGATCTGCATTTAATATTGGACATTATATATGTATATAAGTGCATTTCGTCGCCTTTTTCACTTAGGTTTACAATATCTTTCATCTCTCGGTATGCTTTGCCATCTTCCCGTTTCAATAGGCCCAAAAGGCCATTCGAACCAAGTTTACCTACGCTCCAGGTGGCTGATCAGCCGTCAAGTTTTCAGCAATCACGTCTTCCACAATGGAGCCAGCAGACCGGCACGGACTTCCACGCGCAATCTCCTTTACCTGGAACAGAGGCAATTTGACTAAACTGGGATCAATTTAATTATTGACCACTCTTTACTTACTTGAAATGAAAGAATGCAACCTTTTGACGTCGAGACATCACAATGAAGCACAAAGGAGTGAGAATACCCGGATTAGCTGGATATCTGTATGTTTATCGGCGCCGAGGACGTATTCTTCTTGTTTCGATGACTTCATAACCAGTACATCCATGTCTCGCTGTTTGACTAATAGTTGAAAATATAATATTTAGAAAATTAAAATAACTAACTACAAAATCTGAAACAAAATTTTTCAAGTAAGTATTTTTCTTCAAGACATACGCATATCCTCGACTCTCTTACAGTTTTTTCTTTCCTTCCTGGGAAGCGCCATCAATAAGGTTGTAGGCTGGTTCGATAGAAGCATTGTTGACTGGGTCCGAAATGGTATCATACCCCATACAATATAAATGTAATTTATAACGGTTTTTATCTGGATATCGCTTCAGTTTAGCCATAATCATTTTTCCATATAACATTGAATATTTGTAGCAGGTTCTTGGTTGAAGAAATGACCAACGCTGCTCAGGTGTGAGTTCGGTGTCTTTATTCCGTATCCACCATATATGATGGCATGTTAACTATAATAGATATTATTCACCCTGCAACAATACTTAAAATAATAAGTACAGGTTGGTTATAATAGAATAATTGATTCACAAAACATCATTGCAGAATTACACTTTATGTTTATAGACGACACACATCTCAGTTGATTACATCACATTTTACACAAACATAGCATACAAATAATAGATTACGATATTAGTTACAACATAATCTGAATATATTATATAAGCATTAAAGAATATTTGATTATGATAAACACACATCAACATGATATTTACCTATGATGATAATAATCATAATGCATATCTGCGATACAAATGATAATTATATTGATAAGTTTAACTAACAGACAAATACCTACCAAGTTTATGGTACTTAGGTGAGGTTAGATTGTAAGTAGAACACGTGTTTAGGTCGCCATCATTTCACATACGTTATGAGCGCTGGTAACCTCTGTAGATTCAACGAGTATGCAAAGTGAGAAGTAAGCTTACCTAACAATAGAGAACAAAGGATAGGATGCTGAAGTGGCTAAGAGGTCAGAGCAAAGAACAATAGAGGGACAGCATGGTACATAATTACAAGCTTGCAATGAACAAGCTCTCTGCTTCTTATCTGGGCTGCTATAATTTAAACACCTGAAATTAAATGTATATTAGTACATGGATATTTACTTTTTAAACTCCAAAAAATACAATATATTACACACTGGCACACACTTCCCCCTTCCGACAAAATGCCGTCCTTGTCATGTGTGTTTGCCGGTGACGAGATCCACAAGTGCTTTTGTGGCCTTGCTGCTGATGCCCGCAACTACTCCTGATGAAAATAAAGAGATGAGGCTCTCAGCCCACATCTTCCAAGCAGGTTCTCCATGAGCTGTCAGAGCATAATCGCCGGTAGTCTGCCACTTTGGTCTGGTCCTCTCTCGCACTGAGGCAAGGCTCTCGCAATGGCACGGCTTGTCCCGCCCTCCAACAGCACACTCTTTTTTTTCATTGATTTCATCATCCTGATCAGGATCTTGAACAGGAACAGCATCGTATACTGTAGGACCATCCTCTTCTCCGGCAACATCTGTCACTTCCTCCAGGTCAGCAAATTCAACCTCATCTACTCAAGTTTGTCTATTAGATGTGTCATCATCTGAAACTGGAGCTCCCGAATCTGTGGCAGGAATCCATGCATATTCGTCTTCAGGTTCTTGGCTGTCAGCATCATCTATCAAATCCTTTGGAGTTGGTCGTGCTTGAACTCTTGTTTCCTGGGAAGTGGTTTCGGGACTGGAGGCTCAGAAGCAGGAAGAAGTCCAATGGGCAGGAGTAGATTCCTATGTAGCGTACTAACTTTTCCTTCTCCATATTCCTTTCTTACACTATACACTGGAATCGCTGGGTTGGGTTGTCGTATAACGGTGTAGATGTCCTCTTCAAACTTATTGGTAATCTTGCGTACCATCGAAGGTGACAATCTTGACATGAACTCTGTCCCCAGATTCCAGTGTTGCAGCTCTGCAGCTCTCATAGTTGTTCTTCTGTCTTGCTTTTCTTCGCAGTGTCTGTGGCAAGGTCATAAGCATATGCTTTGTAGAGTTATACACATGTACTAATGAACCAAAATGTGCTTTCCAATCCTTCTTCTTATCAGTTTCCAGTGTTCCAAGCATGTCAAGAAGTGTCCGACTGAATATTTCTGTGATTCCATTTCCCAGTGGTCGACTTAGTCATCCCAGTGATACTGCAGATTTCCCTCATCAGATTTCCTTCGAAGTTAGTACCTTGGTCCGAGTGAATCCTTTTAGGAAGTCCATAATGCACATACATCTGCTGTGGTCTTTGCAGTCATATTCTTCGCAGGGTAAGCCAGGGCATATCTAGTTGTCCTCCTTTAGTTAAGTTTTTTATTTTGAGGTACATAGTAACAAGCTTGCAATGTACAAGCTCTCTGCTTCTTATCTGGGCTGCTATAATTAAAACACCTGAAATTAAATGTATATTAGTAAATGAAATAAACCATAAAATACAACATATAACACACTGCCACATATTTATGTTTCTTAGTTTAGATCTCATTTCATATATCTCTTTGCATGTTTTTTTCAGAAACATATATGTGCTAAACTTACTCTGTTGATGTAATTTACAGATACACAGTTTTACTATTGATGATATTATTAAACACCAACTCACCTCACCTCAAACTATTAACTGAACAAAGCAGAGACATTCAAACATGTCCTTATCAGATGTTTGTTTCTTTAATAAATATTTTAAGAGATACTATCAGTGAGAAAAGAATGCTGTTGTATGTCAAGTAAGTTGTCAATCAAAGTTATTCGAATACAATAGAACAAATTTATAACACTTTGCAACTACCTTTGATAAGTCAAGGTCACCATGGAAGTACATTATTAATGCTGCTTGCTATTCAATCGATGCAATCTAACATTATCTAAAGTCATAAAACACACCGAAGCCTCAGTTCGCTATGTACAGACTCTTGCACATTTCTTTAAAGTGTTGTGTTGGGCATTTTTTCATGGCATTGCTATCAGTGCCTTTCACGTTTTTGTTGGTAGAGTGAGATTTAATGATTTGCAAGAATGAGATAAATGAGTTCTTCATTTCGAGTTTGAGTCAAAGGTTTTGGATGTGAAATGTTAAAAAAGAAATTGCGACATTATCACTTAAATGCTTTCGATAGGAAGCAGATAAGTTTATTAAACGCTTACATTACGTGGTTTTACTGCAACTGCAATAAACTACTGTAAGTGTATCGGGGTTATCTTGCTAAATAATAATTTACCTGTCAAATAAACACGCCCAAATAATCGTACAGCAAGACGCCATTGAGTAAGCATCCACGTTGAGATTGAAACAGCAGGAGCAGTAGACAGATAGCTCATGTGATAGGTCATTAGTAGAGTGATGACAGACCTGACCTATGGAAAGAATTTGTTTAAATGTGGCCATTCAGGGCAGTCAAATCAAATGCTTTCACAAATTGCCTTGTTTTGGGTTATCAAACACATGTTCCAATTAACTTAGGATTGCATGTGTTGTTTCATGAACAGGAAAGTAACACTCTCTAAATGGCATGAAAGTAACACGTTCGCACGAAACAGAAATTTTCTCTTAAATTTTATGTTGATTGAATTTGTTATCAACATCCACTAACACGAAAAGTTATTGCAAATGGGAATCATTTACTTCAATAAGCTACCAGAGAGAATTATGAATTGTAAATAAAGTTACATTGATAATTTTCTTGATGCGAAATTAAAGTATTCAGTGTATATTGTATTTTGATACGCATAAAACAATTAGAATGAAGATAAAAATTGCAATTTTTGTTAATGTGAATTATTTTGATTTGTCATGAAAGAAAACGTATCTAACATGTTGGTTGCTCATATTAGATGTAGAACAATTGATACAAATTAAAAGTTATGAAGAACGAATTTCACCTATTTGTCTGTTCTACCAATGCAAATGTTTAGATTAGTCCATTTCAAGACTTATACATTCAATAATAGCTTGTCATGTAATGCAATCAACACATTGTGGCGAAATTGGTTCTTCAATACCATTCGTGACATTACATAAATACTCAAAATTCATATATGGAGAGTGCGACACAGGCTACATGCTATAGGAGCATCGTTTAAAATCACACAAATACAGCTGCATACTAAAAGTGTGTTTACATACCTGCTTATCGTAGTGCAAATATCATGTAATTTGGCATGTCTTTGAGGCATCGTAGCATTGCGATAAAGAAACGGATAATTTTGAATTATCAATACAGAAGTGAGGATTCATTGTACCTTAACACAATCGTATGTCATACCCAACAGGTGGCCGTAATAGTTTTTGGCAAGTCACTAAAGTGACCAGGGGTCAAAATTTCCAAAAGATTAATTTTCTTTTTTCTCCACAAAATCTTTTTTAAGTGACGAAAAGCTTGAAACACAATTCATGTTCGTTTAATTGTATTAAGTCAATATGATTTTGCTGATTTCTTTCTCAGAGAGTCGAAATGGAATATTTTAATCGAATTATAAGGAAATCGGAATTTCGAAAATGTGACCCCTTCCGTCCATTTAAATCATGCCAAAATTCGACGTTATGCACGAGAGACTAGACAATCCCAAAATAAGTTAAATATTGGCTATTTTACACAATGACAATTGGAGATCTTTTGTCAGCTCTGCTGAAGTTATGTTATTGACGTTCAAACCAAACCCAAATTACATGATAGTTGCACTAAGATACAGTAGTAAGTGAACAAACTTTTGATATGCAGTTGTACTTAAGTAACATACACGTTTTTATTACCTGTGTGATAAGATGAAAGAATCAACATATATGTATAGTTACTATGTCTTCATGTGCATTTGATTATAAAATGAAATGGTAACGTTTTGGTCATATCCTTAATTACAGAGGAGAAATGTTATATAGATTTGTATGTCTTCTTAGCCGTAATTAATGCCATTTGAAATCAAGAACAATGTGAAATATGTAGAGAGCGGTTACACAAATTACACAACTCCCTGTATTTTGTAAATATGAAATCTTGTCGGTATTTCGTATGGAATTATTTGCCTTGATAATGTTAAAATAAAGGAAACAGACCCCTGTGACCATCAGCACTCTGAACGAAATATCTTAACATCAAAAACTATTTGACAAAAAGGTTAGAATTAGAATTGTTTTGAATGGATGGTTGTAATGATTGTGTAGAGAAACAACAAAGATTTATAAATGATAAACGTATCTATTTAAACATCATTGATATTTACGTTTTCCTATCAATATTGAGATATTTAAAAACATGTATTTTGTTTTGATGTTAATTTCAGGATTGTATTACCTTTATCGCCAAACAAAAGTGTCATTTAAAGACGTACATTATTGCACGGTGACTCTTGATTGAAGAGTAATTAGATTTTGCACAATGAAATCAGCCAGATCAAGTTCTATTTTTAATTTTGTGCGGTTCATAATTGATGTCATATTGTCCAGTGTTTAACTAAGATCCATTTAACGCCAGAGCCTCTATAAAGAATCAAATCATGTTTGTTGAAAATACTTTTCTAAATTGAAAATATGACAAAGATATGCATCAAATATGGTATTAACTCTAACAGATATCTGAGCTTAAAAGTTTCTATGCACTAAATTTTTAGCGGAATACATAAAGAAGGTTGTCTAACGTGATATTCAAAAGTAATATGTTTAATAATAGCACTAATGAATAGCTTAATCAATGTCACTCAAAGAATTATGAAAATAATTTACTAACATCTGTTTTCAGCATCCTGGATCAAAGGATCAACTAAAATAGGGAAGTGGGTTGAGGTGATATAGCGTTTAACGCCGCTTTCAAGAGTATTTCACTTATATTGCAGGGACAAAGCCCTCAACACCATTGTGGCAATGCATTGCGTTGAAACCTGCGGGCATCGGCTGGAACTAGCAAACCATAATCGGTAATGCACTGGAATTCAGTGTGGCCTTGCACCCAAACCTGACTACGTGTAGAACAGTTCTCTACTGCAGACATAGTTGCCAAGCTCCTGGAGGAATTCGAACCACGGATCTCAGTAGCCGAACTTAAATTATGACTCTTATATCAGCACGAATCCAGTTAACAATAAAAAGTTTCATTTGATACATGTACATGTACAAATATATAAGTCTGTTTCATCAAATAAAATTAGCCAGTGTTTCAAAATAAGGTTATTACAATCCTGTCTTAATTCGAAAACTAAAAATGAACAGCGTTTGTAATAGATGAATGATCATCAACGCATCAAGTTATTCATCTTGTACGGCACTTAAAGTTTCAAGTTGAAATTAACGTCTCTATTTTGAAAGTTGCTTTCTACATTGTTGTTATAGTTCTTTTTCCGCCATTTATATAACTTCATTATATCTAAGTATATATTACAACAGCGAAAATACTACCTACTCAGTGAACTGAACAACCCACGTTATCTCTCTGACGTCTATCTGCCTAACTTCATTTTACAATATTTTAGAATTAAAGCAAATGGCATCGACACGATTTTCTGAAATTGACTCACAAAACATTTCTGCAACTTAATCACTACAAATCGCCTGCCACTGGAAAGAAATAGCCTCATGACATTAAATAACAAAACAATGTAGTAATATAATTTCTTTGATCACATACAACATGCATAATGGCAATAATTTTACGAATACGTTGATTGTGATGGTGATGGGAATTTTCTACAAAAATGTGGGGCATATGGTTTTTTTACTATCAGCGTTTAGTAACATGTCAAAATACATCAACTATCCCCAGCAGCAGTGACTCCTGCCTTTCCTCAAAATAGAAATGAACTGTAAAATTTAAAATGGGTGAATATTAATTTAAGCATGCTTATATATGACTTCATATAAAAACGTTTCAGAGTATATCTGTTGAATCAAACCAAAAAATATCTCATGACATAGCAAAACGGATGTGTGGTTGTCTTCCAAAAGGTTTTATCTCTTGGATCATCATAAAAAGATCGGTAAATTCCCTTAAATTTTATGAAAATTATTATAGTATAGTATAGTATAGTACAGTACAGTACAGTACAGTACAGTTCAGTTCAGTTCAGTTTAGTTTAGTTTAGTTTAGTATACATGTAATATGTAAAGTTGAGACGGAACAGTAAATTCAAGTTTGGCATGGTATGGTATGGTAAAGTATGGTATGATAAAGTATAGTAAAATATAGTATAGTATAGCAAGAGTAGTTTGATATAGTGTCATATACTATAGTAAAGTATTGTTAAGTATAGTATAGTAGAGAATAGTATAGTTTAGTTAAATATAGTATCGTGTAGTGTAGTGTAGAATGGTAAAGTGTAGTATAATCTAATTTATATATAGCGAAGTGTATTGTAGTGTAGCATATCTTAGTATAGTAGTTATTATAGCATAACATGGACTAACATAGCGTAGCATGCATAATATAGCATGGTACTAGGTTAGTTATGTGTAGTAGCGGAGTTTAGTGGAGTGATAGTATAAAGGAGTGTGGTGAAGTGTAGTTTAGTGCGCTTGTATAGTTGATATTATATTATTGCGTTGTGCAATCGCACAGAATGTATATGAAATGGTTAAAGTATAACACCATGTGGCATAGAACTATGGAATATTCTATCATAACTGTGCAAAATACCCATCTACAGTCTTCTGTTTACTCCGTCTAATGCGCAAGAATTCATTAGTTGCCTAGCAACAGTTGTGTGCGAGAAATTTTCAACAAAGATAACATTATTGTTGTTAACATGGCACAATATATAAATCCTATAACATGAAGTTAGGTTTTGTTCTTGAAACAGTTTGAACGGCAAAATGTCATACAAAAATTCAAAGTACAAAATGGACTCACCTCAAGCTTTATTTCAAACATCATTACCATACTACTGCAGAAATTATTACAAACGCTGACGCCGGTCGCGAATTTCAAATAGAGTGAATTCCCTTTAAAGCTTTTGGAAGTTATCGACAATGTCCTAGGCTTGCTTCCCGTAACGTAATCCGAGATTCCGTAATACGTTACTCTATACGAATGCCAGTTCGTGCTAATCGTGAACGGGCATCGATGACACAGCACAGAGGAGCAAACGCGAAGGAATATAGTTCAAATTTGAATCGTTTTCATGGTACGCGTTCGACTTTAAATTAAATTTAGAGCTATTATAATTCTGTTATATGCCTCTGATTTCAAAACACAGAATGTTTATCTCCTAAGTATGGTATAATAATGGTTGAAAAGTGGAATTTAGTGCACTATTACAGTAGAAAGTAAACTTTTAATATAAAAGGTTTATAGTCATGTCACATGGTTGACAAATATCAAGAGTTCATCACATCTCAGACACAAAACTTCGTCTCGACGATGTTATGTCATTGTAACAGACGACTAAATTGTTGTATTGCTAAATATAGCGTTGACAAAGGAGACTAACTAAGACATCTTGACAGGCCTGTAAGATATCTGTTTTAATTCTAGTTAGCTTTTTTTATCATTAATTCCTTATTATTCATGTTCACATATTTTCAACTTTCTCATTTACGTTTCTTCGCTTATCATTCATGCCTCTCATTAAGGATTATGTATTGTATGACACCCTTGAGGGGGCCCACTTGGACACTTCGCTCAACTTTCAAGATATGAGATCATACTTTGTTTTCATTGACAATCGAGAAATTTTATAACGTAATGTTCATAAGTTAATATTTCCGGTTTCCTATCTGAAATTATTATCTAAAACGTTTAAATGGCGTTTTAGTGAACAAATTAGCATTTAAGAGGTGATATTCAGAAACGGTCATTATGATAGAAGTAACTGTACATGTAATAACAACGTTTAACATTGTCAATCCCATCATCATTATCTATATCACTTTAAACTTATTATTTGTTCGTCAGGCAGTTTGAACACTTGATTGAAAAGCTAGATAGTGAATTTTAATTCCAAATGTATTTGTATTGATATGTGTTCTCGTCATGTACCTGTCTTATAGACATTACGGTACCCTAAAACAGTAGCCGTCTCATCCGGGTTACCTGCACGTGCATTTCATGCTTCACGGCCCATAAAGCCGTACCTGTACTCGAAGGTCAGGCAGTTCATTAAAACTGTTGACTCGCAATGTTGTTGCGTTACTCATTGAACTAGAACATTACAGTATTAATCATGGAAACAAATGTTGATAGAAAAGACGTGGATTAAATTGGTTTTTAGAGGAAACACAGGGAAAATAATGACTGTGAAAACCTTGAAATGAAGTTTTCAAAATTATGACACCCCCCCCCGTCCCCCACCCCCCCCCCCCCCCCCCCCCCCCCCCCCCGTTCAGTTTAAACAGCTGTCAAAACTGTGATTTTAAATGCAAAGATTGAAATCATCAAATTACATCATTTCATCGAACCGTTGTACTTCTTAAATGAAATAGAACATGTGCAGACAAGCTAAGTATTCCGATACCAACGATAAATCAATTGCATCATGTCCTATTACAGATATTGCGATGACATTGCAAAGATACTAGACCTGTGTATCGTGGCCTCAGTGGCGAGACGATATATCCCGATTTCAGTTTTATTAGGCGAGACAATATATCATTGACGTATTGCAAGGGAACCTGCGAGACGATTATCATCGCGATACAGTGGTTCATGAAAGTAGAATATATAGGACATAGAAAAGTAATTTTTTTCTTAGATACAAACTGTCATAAACATTACGTGAAGGAAAATCGCAAAATTAGAGAGGTTGAGAAATTGCTGATAAAATATCAAAAATATCATAAAAGTTCTGTTTGTGTGATCACTGTAATCTCTGAAATAGAGACTTATTTGTTTGTAACATATTATGTTACCAGTATCAGGATATATTGTCTCTTATGGCGATACATCGATGTATCGTGGACCCTCACGATATAAATATCCTGATATATTGTCTATATGTGTTTTGTATCGATGCACTCGTATCGATGCACTCGTATCGCGTAGTAGACGATGCAAACATCGATACTATCGATGAATCGTTACACCACTTAAAGATACTGCACGGATATCCCTTTCACAATGCAGCCAAATCTATGTGGCAATGTTTTCAACAAAAAGCTTTTGATGTAGGCACTTTATCCTATTTGTTTCAAAATAGTTATTGATTTTTGTTTTATTTACAAATCACAACTTGAGATAAAAGGTAAATGTATATAAACACATTAATATGATCAATGAAAACATGGTAGTGTCACTTAAATGGAGGATTCATTTTTACCAGAGGGCGGCTATAAATTGAACAATCACTCAAATCATTCTCCTAAAGTGATATTCAGAACATGTAATTCTTTTTTAGTTTATTTTTAGCCCATATGCTTTCCATATGTTGATTTATTTTATCCGTTTAATAAGGATTCTTTAAAAGCTATAATAGAAAGTGAAATATTTTACGTTCAGAGAGAAAATTTACAAAGCTTGACACAAAATGATAACATATCATAGACATGCTAACATGTCAGTTGGGGCCTACAAACATCTATTATCTAACTTTGTTTTTAGAGGGTCCTTGAAATAAGTCACACAACTTAACAACTTTAAATACAATAGAAACAGTCATCACCTACGAGGACAATAATATGGGGGTTCATGTTTTTCTCTAGGGCAAAATATCACTTTTTCAATGTGACGTCACATTTTGAACGACGCTTGCCTTAATATCTGAATATCCCTCGCTCGGAAATAATAATATTTAAGTACTCGTGTTGTACAAATAGTGTGTCATGTACACGAATTTGATATTCTGTATTACACTTTGAAATTACTTTTGATAAATCAAGTTAACCATGGAGGTAACTGATGAGGCTTGCTATTCAATAGATGCATTCTGAGTTTGACACCATGTAAATTCGTAGAACACGTCAAAGCTTCAGTTCACTATACACATGCACTTGCCTATTTCATTTAGATGTGATATTTGAAGTTATTGTGGCCTTGCTATCAGTGCCTTTAAAGTTTCTGTTGGTCGAGTAGGATCGATTAACTCAGAAAGAATTATGTATTTTGAATTTCAGTAAAAAAAAAGGGTTTCAAATGTGTATTTCGTTTATAGATAGAACTAGGCAACTTTTCCTAAATGAATGATACGTTTAATTGACATTTAGATGATATGGTTTTACTATAAGACACTTTTGAAAAATTACTATATTTTTTTCGATGTTTTCTCACCCAATTGCCTATTTTTCAGTTCTCTTACTGAGGGCGTTGTATTCTGAAAATGATCATCATTAAATTGATTAATTCTAATGACATCAGCCATGCGAACACGAATCTGTTCATTCATGGCAGATTATTTCTCAACAATGTATCTTGAAGGTTATCTCTAAAAAGTTTTAACTGCTCTTTTTACAAAACGTGGGTTGGTTTTTGACCATTAAACGGTGTATGACATTTACCATTTACGCCAATGTTATTCTGCATTACGTTTACAAAGACAAACACATTGATTTTTTATCCTTTGATATCATCATCTTGATAACACCGTATGCGTGACCTACAACCTCAAACCATAAAAACTTGCAAAAGATAGTGTCAATCGCAAACCACTCTCAAAACTAAATTTATATTTGTAATGTGAAAGAGATTAAGGGACACGTGCATTCATCTCTTTCGTCCCATTGGGACTCTGAATCTAGGGTTTCAGTACAGCTATGTTTATCAATTATAGAACAAGTAAAATAGGAATTATTACTTATTACCATTTGATCAGGTTGTGTACGGGGACATGAACGAGAAAAATATTACATACACAGAGTGAAACAGCGGGAATAGCGGACAGATAGCTCACATAATAGACCTTAAGTAGGATGTTTGCAGACACCATTGCAAACTGACCTATTGAAAGAAGTTGTCGGTCAATCAGTACATCCATTGAAACGTTAATGAATCGTAAGCCTGACTTCGTAAGTCAAATGCTGTCATAAGCTGCATTAATTTTTTGGGTCAATATACCAATGTTCTACAAAACTAATGACTGCATTATGATGATGGACATTTCATGTGCTGATATGGAATACATGAATATAAACCGACAACTAATCTAATTACTATACCGATCAGATTTGTAGAATAAACTAAGTGCAGTCATATGGCTTGAATCTCATCAGTGAATTGTGTATGTTATACCATGTTACCTCCCATCTTTGTTGTTGAAATAATCAAAAGTATAATTATAAAGTTATACAAAAGGTCTCTATGAATGAAAAGAAAAAATGTGTCACATAAAAGGTGATAGAAACAAAAAACATTATACAAGGTTCAAAACTAGGATACCATTGGAGTCATTCCTTTTTCCGACAGTCTGCACAGGGTTAGGTATGGCTTATGGAATCTATTCTCTGTTTCGAATAGAACTATTTGTATGTATTAAGTAGACACTGTTTAGTGTACAAGAAAGCATATACATTGTATATATACATCTATTTTACATTACGTACTTATTCGTTAAGTCAAATAATCTACATTTATCAGTGAAATTGTTCACTCAATACTAGGGAAGACAAATACCTAAACATTATCTGTGGATGAATAATTTGATAACAATTGAGATTTCACATGCCATAACTAGTTAGTAATATGATTTCTGCATGCTTCGTAAACGTTACCTAAGTGGTCATGTGTAAAGCAGTGTCATTTGTTTTTTATGTGGACATGTGAAAAGATCACGGCTATTGTTTCAGCGCAATATTTTGTCGACTCTATAGTGATGAAACAATTTTGCATTAAGTCATGACAGACACCTTAGCTAAAGTTTTGGTATTTTATGTCAATTTACACAATCTTGCAATATACTTTCAATAAAATTGTGCTTAGATCTCCTTTATGTCATGCGACACACTTCCTCGAGTAATAATGATATCAATCATTGATAAGGTTATTTCGTTAATATCAGGAAACAGTGATCAACTTGAAAAGTTGAAAAGGGGACGGAAGTAAAAAAAAGGTTTTGCGCACTATGTTCAAGAGATCTCCAGAAATATGTGTTTAAGATTTTTTATTGTAAAATTGCATCCTTTTGACAAATTGCCTTCCGTATTTCCAGCGGATACAAACGTAGGAGAAATATCAAGGGAGACCTTTGAACATCTTGTTAGTGTGGTTTAATCCTTTACGTTTGTTGATTTAGTAATTGAGGCTGAAATGCTATCACAAAAATGATTAACTGGATCAGAGGAACACGCAAACAAAATTGTCATTTTGCTTTTGGGACGATGAAATGAAACATTATTTCATTTGACGAAGCACATTTCCCCTAATACTGATCAAAGGTTGCATGATTCGATACAGGAAAACAAAATATATGCCCAATTACAGGACATATGACATATAGATCATATATTTTATCTTCACTTAATCTCTCTTTGGCTCTGAAATACCATCTTCTCAACCGTATGTACAATTTACAATCTAGACCACGCCCACATATTTAAAATCATCTTAGATTCTGAATTCTTATGGCATTACCAATATATGCGACAATCATATCGAAGGAAGTTGTCCCTCTCCTTTTTCATTCTGTTTGTTCTCAAATTATTCTAAAGCCGTCCTTTCAGTTTGACACGAGCTTTCTAAGATAGATCCGTTATGACATATGGTATTTGTTTTGATCACTACCTTTAATCCGACTTTCAAAAGTCATAAGCCCGTTGTTATAATTAATCTTTATCTACCCATCTTCAAGCATGAGCATTTGTGAGTTTGTATAGAGTTCTGAAATATTTTTTGCAAAGCCGTGTAGATATGTTAGAATCATACAATTTTGTTTTTACCTTTATTACAAATATTGTAAATAGTTGTGACGTCCAAGACAAATGCATGTAAACATATATATATGTACATGTTTAGTATAATGATGTAATTTATGTTTTGTTTTTAATGATAATCAGTTCTCTCAACTTCTCTATTGAAATATTTTTGTAATGTTATTGAAGTTATAGTACCATATTTGCCCCTTCCAAAACCACAGGAGAACACTCAAGTAAAGAGAAATGACAAGTATATTTTGATATCGAGTATTGACAATCTGGCACAAATATCATAAAATCAAAATCTCGTGTTTGACGAAAAGGTTTGAAGTAAATACAAAAACTCAGTGTTTACAATGATAAAAAAACAGTAAAAGAAGGTCAACGTTTGTTATTAACAGAAACAACTTCTACATGTACATGTCGATCCTTACACCGTGATGTTAGTTAACGTTTTGAATCGTTGTAGTATCCAGTTGGGTCTACTTTGAAAACATGAAAATATATTTATATGTTAATTTCAAGAACATTTTTGAACAATGAACGAAAAATTCAGTTATATACTTAAATTAGTGTTTTTGATCTCTTGATTGAAGAGTGAATGTATTTACCACGAAATCAGCCAGATCAAATTCTATTATTAATTACGTTTGCGATGCCAAGCAATGCAATTATTTGATTCAGTGAGAAATAAAATCCATTTCATGCCAGAGGCTCTTGAATAAATCAATGCATTTTGTGTTGACAGAAACGTTTTTAATCAAAAGTATGTTACAACAATAGCCATCCAAGAGAGAAATGATTGAAGGTGCACAGCTATGTTGATATAGACTCTATCCATTTTCTACCTTGACCTCATCGATTACAAAACTTGTGAAACGAAGCAGCGGCACCTAACGCGATCACGAGTTACCCCTCTTACTAGCTGCTAACCTGAAGCCAGTGAAATAGCCGTTTACATTCGAAACCTACGCCTGGCCCTGGGACCTTATGAACATTTTATATTATACTTTAGTCCGCTGGATTATTTGCAGGTATTCATTGACACCACCACAGATAAAAAGTTTAACAATTCAAACTTATCGGGCCGTATTTCTCAAATAATTTATGCTTTTTTCTTCCTCTATCAATAATCCTGTTTAAAGCATATGTTTTACGTCATAAGCGGTAGATATTTTACAAGAGAGAAAATTGTACTGCACTGATAAAATTCTTTCAAAATTCTTTCAAACTCTACAGTAAATATCGATCGACCTTATACGTGATAGGTCTGCCGTGTATCCATCTAAATATATGCCTGAAAGTACACTTGAAATTAATATTTTCAATAGTCTTCTTTTCACACGCGACCAGTCACTGCCGCTATCTTTGTCGTTGACATCGGAAATTCATTTTGCAAGCCGCCTTCTGATTGGCTATAAGAAGGGCCTACAATAGGCTAAAATCTTAGCACAGAAAATGTGTTCCATGATGTCAAGGGCGAAGCGGTAAGAGTTGGAAATCTTTTCGTTTCGGCCGTGACGTTGCGAAGGTGAGAGTAGACTGAATGCAGGAAAGTTCAGGAAAATTGAAATGCGTAGCAGAGAGAGTTTGTTGACACGTACATGTATTAACTGTAAGAATGAAAAAGTTCTTTCCCTAAAAACGTCCTTTTCCTATCAAATAAGTACTTATACTACCAACTTCATGATCATAGTCGTTAACACAACAACCCACGTTGTTTCATTACTTTTATCTTCTCGACATTATCTTTCGATATGTTTCAATTTAACATTAATGGCAAATGACACCTGCACGATTTTCTGAAATTAGCTCACAAAACAATTCTACAACGCAATCATTTCAAATTACATGCCACCAGAATGAAATTGCCTCATGACATGATTACAAAACAATGCAGCGTAACACTCTCTGATCACATATAACATGCATGAAGTCGATTATTTCAGATGAAACTATCATACTGTGTGGCACTAAATCATTTGCATTTATGAATTACTGCAGAGGATACATCAGCGAAATTGGGCTTCCCCGGCGAAAGAAGGGGCACATATGTTTAGCCTTCTCTTCCTATCGGCGTTTCAAAACATGTTGAAATGCAACGAACATTCCAGTGAGCGCTGAACATTGCCAGCAATTTCCTCCAGATAAAAGTTGAAATCAAAATGCATTTCTATTCATAAACATTTGGATGACTTTTTCTTAATTTGTTAAAGAAAAATTATGCATTCACACCTATTTGCTCCGTTTTGATGCCAGAGACTTTTATATGTAAATCCTTTGAACCAGAAAGGGTAATATTACTTTTGTGTAGAGGAACCGTATGCTTATCAACATCTTATGAACCATAAAACGTTACGTGGACGATTTTTTCTTTGAGGAAGGGGGATACCTTAACAGTAAACTCTAAAGCTTTTTCTGTTGGTTGTTGGTGTCGTCATCAAGATGAGTAAATTCAATTCCTCACAATACAATGATAATTGTCTATCTGATCATAAAGATGTCCATATTTTTATAAATTCATTAACACTAGCTAGGCTGTCTATCATAGTCTATGTTAACCAAGGATTGTGTTTGGAGAAACTATTTCTTGTTTCTTTGTAGACAGTCGATCTTCCTATTTTTGATGGAGAACGACAATTAATTCATGTGACATTTGTGGAGTTTCACATTTTTCCACTTATTGAACATAGTTGTTAAGTTATAAAATATTCATGTTTGACATTAAAACTGCCATTATAACTCTGTTTGCGTATTGACTTCACGCTTGTTTCTGGAAATTGAAAGTAACCTTTTCCACTTGATAGACTGCTGTTGGTGTGTTCAGATTGATTAGAACTCACTATATGTAATATATACATATATATATTTATATAGTTGTAGTATATTAAATCACAGTATAGTATATCATACAATACTATACTGAAATATATATTACTATACTTTAATTTGTTTAAACAAATACATAAAATATACTACTGTTTTTTAGATAATTAATTCAAATGAGTTTCAGTATCATTGAAATAATAATCTTTATAGTAAGATAGTGTTTATTATGCGAACCTTTTACAAGCTTATTTTGTAATACTGGTTTGAAACGTTCATTCATGATACGCTTCTTCAAAATGATACACGTGTCACCTGCAAATCTGTCAACTTTCAATTGTCAAAGTTACTTAAACAGGGACCATAAATAAACAAGAAATTTAAACGGCATCCTTAATACGCTGCCGGCGCATAAAGGTCATATGTTTGCCTAAGCGTCGAAAAAAATCACGTATATACCTGCGTTAAAAATCTGCGTCGTCGTGTATATACCGGCAGTTCGGCTACGCAGTTATTGGTAGCCTGTTACTGACAAGCGAGTTATTGTTTTAACGATACTTGATTGCATATGTCATCATCCAAAAACATGTTCAATTATTAGTTGAAGATATAAGTTAATAATAATAAGGCTTATATCACGTTATCACGTGGGTATTGTTTGATTAGGAAGCGTAATGGTGGATTGGATTCTACTTTGCTGCTGTCAAAAAGTTGTTTTAACAGCAGGCTGCAGGAGCCGGACACCACGAGTACCAACTGAATTGGACTTTACAACCTTGAACCTGGTGGTTGGACGGTTGACGTGAAACAATGTCGCATATGCTAAGAAACGCTGTGACCTGACTTGAAACAACGCAGTCACTCGACTATCTTTAGCTTGCTTTATTTCTTCCTGAAATAGGGAACTTGACGGTTCAACATAACTCTCCGTTAACTTGAAATATCATAGCCAATCGCAAATTTGATAGGGAAGTGTCATGTTGATTAATAGAACCGAGAACAAATGTTCGCATAGACACTTGATCACGAGGGGGCAGGAGGGAAGAGCGGATTACGTCATTCAATTGTTACGTAAGAAAAAATAGCTATGTTGTATGATGAATAATAATTTCGTCGATTGTACCAATCACTGGAAGGTATTGTATACATTAGTATAACATAGCATAGTTGACTACAGTATAGTCAAGTGCAGTACAGTGTGATGTACAGAAGTGAATCGTAATGTAATTTACAGTGAGCGAGTTACTATTGCGGTTCAACAAGCCTTCAACATAAATAGTCACTTAACACGTGGAAGAAGGTCATCTAGAAGAAAGCTGACATATCAGGGGTAAAAGGCTCGAAGGCGTAAGTTTGATAACTATAAGAACTTTACTATCATTTATATAATAGCAATGTGGTCTTTAGTAAATTTCGTATCTATAATGTTGACATATTTTGTTTGAAGCTTGACTTTACATATTCATCAAGTTACATATAATTTTTTTTCTCTTATCTTTTTCGCTTATCATTAGTGCCTCTTACTATGGACTATAAATGAGAATGCACCAACAAGGGGGGTACTGTGACAATATGTTGATGTTTTAACTGTAAATGTCATGGGAATTGATCAAATATCAAAATCAGTGTTATGTGTCTTTACATCATATGGATGCGAACTTCAAATGCCATGCAATTCTATTGACATTACACGAGCTATCAAAGATGTCAATCAACATTATAACTTTTAAAGCAGATAATGCTGCGTATAAAGACATGAATACAAGGAGAACGATAATGTAAATATGAACCATATACAACTACATAACATCAATGATTGTCTGGTTTGAGAAACAATTATTATGCAGTTAACTTCATTACAATGGTTCGTGTATAAATCAACTAAACATATTGGTACACTTTTAGTGATGATGAATTCTCATAAATAGATTTCAAAATTCAATCTTTCTTGCAAATACCAGCGATTCACTGACGTTTTAATCATTTCGTGTTCATTGTTTGCCGATTTCCCTAGTTTTACTTCAGTGATATGATTACCAACCAGATAGTTCAGAGTGACACTTTTGGCTATCTATACTGACTTAAACGTACAAATAGACAAACGTGTACTCAAGCTGGTTTAACCGTCGGAGATTGCAGAGACAGATGGCTTGTTTATCGCTTAAAATTAATGTACGCTTATGAAACTTCGTCAAATTACTCTGTCCTTTGATAGGTGTTGTATAACCAACATAGTTAGACAATATCGGGTTCGGTAATGGTAAGAGTGGTATAAGCAATACTTTTTAACATTAACTCAAATTGGTTCGGTGATGGTAAGAGTTATATAAGCAATTCTTTTTAACATTAACTCAAATTGGTTCGGTAATGGTAAGAGTAACTTAAGCAATAGCGTTTAACATAACTGTGACATAACCATTGCACTCACCAAATCCCAAATTTCTTTATTAATCATTTTTTTCTTATTTTATTGGACTACACTGAAGAGTGGAATTGTTCAAATTTGTTTAAAGCTATTTTTCATTTTTGCATAAGAACATATTTATCATGTTGTAGATATAAATTGATGAATTGCTATCTTACATCAGTGTACAATATATGAGACATCGATATCGTAAATGTCGACTCGATCTATACTACAGGTCTTACAGAAACTATTCATGAATACCACCCAGTAACATGATTGTGAAATGAAGACGATCCAGTTCAATTTATGAATTTGCTTGTAAACTGTTTGAATCGGAATAATCATTTGTATTATTATGTTGCTGTGGTGTTTTCTGTATGTATATGTGCAGAAGTTCTGCCCGTAAAAGACAGGGTGCCCTACTCCAGATATCAACAACAAACAATCAGGGGGTTCCTACGCTCGTTGAATTTAGACACCACGATTATGGAGCCTACTCACGTAAGAAAAGTCTCCATCACACACTCATTGAGCTCCGACACCTTCAGGCGGATCGATAATTGCATTACAAGAGAGAAATATCTCACTTTGAATACTTTCATTCTACCACTGAGTTTCACCTGATTTCTATAACCCTAGAGCCAGTTAGCTAGCCAGTACTCACATTATGTGACATAATTCAAATCTGCCTGGCCACTGTCATACTACCTACCTTATATATTTAAGAGAATGTATAAACTCTCCTCGTCATGTCTCCAATAATGTTCTGGAATTACCGTCTTTAAGTGAAGTTTCACATCTACAATGGTTGAGCTAATACAAGTGGGGATATGTCATCCTATTTATCATATTAGAGCGACGGCATGACATAAATGCAGCTGTCAATCTTCATTCTTCGTCCTTGAAAGGCATTTCACATTCGGATTTAATGTTGACCCGTGTCAAATATTAGTCTGTTGAGAGTTTATACTGTATTAGTCTTTCTTCGTTCTTCATTTCAGTTACATGCACCGATTAAAACGTAAACATTGAAAATTGAAATCGATTTGTAAATAAATCTGTAGTTTGATCATGGAGTAAATTTTAATATTGTATCCTTAATGTTTTACGACATCATCTTGGACAGAGCTTTTCTTCTTTAGTGATTTTGCTTGACTTCTTGATATTCAAACAACCATTTTGAAACCTTTTGGAAGCAAAAATGAATTTTTTTATCAACTTTCATTTTCAACTTCTTATAATATAACCCTAATTTTGTAGTATGTTGATGTTTCTTAAACACTTATAAGAATCGATAAATACTATGTAATTGGAAATACTGAAGTGGGATTGAAAAATTTAGCCGGTTTCGTTTTTTCAAATTGAGAATTCTTCCTTCAAATGTTATAGCAGAACGCAATGTTATACATGTTAGTGAACGATGTTTTATGACAATACTAATGATTTGAAATAAGAACAAAGGGACAACTCTCTGTAGTCGTAAGCATAATAGTACCTGCTTAGTACTGATTACTCCTTCAAGAATGCAAAGCTTTGGAATGATGCTTGCTATAAAACTAGTCTCATTGATCTGCAGCAGTGAGTTACACGTTTATCTCCCTTTGATATACAAATTCTACTCTGAAAATATTTTGTATGAGGGAAGTATTCAGGCCAGATCAATGCGAATCATTGAAGAAGCGTCTTGCACTATGCGGGGCAGTCACGGCTGTATGCGAGCCAGTCACAGGCATCTCGTGTCTTGCAGTCCTTTGATTGGTCAATGCCAGTAAGTGATAGTTATAGATCTGAGCAACGTGCAAGGATGAATCGCGCTGCTGACTGTTATCTATCAAAAGTAGTTTCTTCAAGGAAAGACAGAGTGTTAGTGATATTAAATAGTAAAATGACTTCTTAGAAACGTGTTTATGTAAGCACATTAATGGAAAAGATTACTTTGCGTATTCTCTGAGCAGAGTTTGAAACTCTTCCGTCAGACTGGATACTTAAAGAGTCGATGCGCGCACGTTATTCTGTGTACTCTTCCGTGTAGTGGGCTGTGCGTGCTCAACACGCCGTTGTGACATGCAAGGAGTTGTGTTGGATTACATCAATGTTTCACCGGAAAATTTGCCCAATCTCAGTAGAGTGTATGAGACAAAGTATGATTAATGCCTTGTTGTTTCAGTGAAGTTTTGGAGTACCAGGGCTAGCAAAACGATGTCCGATCAGCTACCCCTTGCTCACGACATTACATAATGGCAATATCATGGAAAATAGGATCGCTTGTGAATGCCTTGCTTCTATTTTGTGTTCAGAAAGTCCAAAAGGTTTCTCTTTCTGCAACACATTCCCGGAAACCGCACCATGTTCCGTATGTCTTATCACCGACAAAACTTTCCCCACACGACAAGGATGCTATAGACCACATCTACCTGAAGCAAGGGTTGCATGAAAGCCATCCCCGCCATCATCGGATGTTTAATGAGAAATTTCACAGCAGCAAAATTCAAGATTGGAGTATTAAAAAAGATTCTGGCGAGGAAGGAGTGTTGTATATCGGAGGCTTATTTGAACTCAGCGGAACGTCCCATGCGGAAAACGGTCTGTCCGAACTGCGTTCAGCTCAACTTGCAGTCAAGCACATCAATCAATTTGGAGTTGTCCCTGGCTTTAACATTGAACTGCTTTATGAGGACACCAAGGTAAGCCTTTATCAATACCTAATAAACCAGGAGTGTAAGTAGCGTAGCCAGAATTAGCTGTCCACTTTCGATGTAGATAGGCTAATAAAGTTCATCTAACGAGGTGAACAAAATGGGTATTGGGGTCAGATAGTGCCGATTACTTTGTGATGAAATAGTATCAGCTATGTGCAATCGGCAGTCTCATACAAATACTTCAGTCCGTTTTCAATTTCCATTCTTCCTGATCCGAACTATTAACAAATTGTTTCCTTATAAAATTATAACAATGTACTTGATCTCAACACTCATTCAAACGCTGTTAAAACGTCTAATCAACTCATTTTTTAACTGTGACGTTCACAATATGTTACAAAAACCTTCTAGGACACGATGTGATATTTTGTTATAAATATTCATTACAATTAATGTTTAATGTTTATATTGTGAATGGGTTTTTTTCAGTTTCTAAGAAACAATATAATCCAGTCATTTCTGACACGCTTTCTATCGTCGTAATCCTTGCACTTGAGTTTTCTCCTATTCAAGATAGCGTCAGTCATCAAGAGAGGTTTGAAAGAAAGATTCAGAAGATAATCTCTCTTGCTGTGTCAGCCTAAAGCGTCCATAATGACTATAGGATAAGCAGAGACTCGCAAGAGGAAATTACCAGCCATCTGTTAATATCTGTTTCTTTTAGAAAGATTTTGTGACAACACTTGATGTTTAACAAAGGGCAAGATATCGGGAGGAATTCACCTCTTAGTTGAGTAAATGTTTCATTCCCAGCCTTATTGTGTCTTAAATAGTCAATCAGTCATTCAGGTGAGTTACTGCGTAATCACTTGAAATGAATATTACCTGGATATGCCTTTGCACCTAAGTTTGGTGTCCATTGTAGTTGCAAATTTACAATAACATTTAAGGTTGATTTAGAGCGAGAGAGAAATCAATACTTGGCTGCGAAAAACAATCATTAGACTGAATCAACTCAAAAGTAAAGACGTTCTAATGGGTGGTTTCTGGAAATATACATTTTGTTTCTATGGAATCATGTTCACTTTAGGCTTTATTCAATAGAGAGAGAGAGAGAGAGAGAGAGAGAGAGAGAGAGAGAGAGAGAGAGAGAGAGAGAGAGAGAGAGAGAGAGAGAGAGAGAGAGAGAGAGAGAGAGAGAGAGAGAGAGAGAGAGAGAGAGAGAGAGAGAGATATGATCGATGAAGAAAATTAGAAACTAACTTGAAAAGGGAACTTCTCAAATACATTACTGAAAATATGCAGCTTTCAATTATCCAATACCTTTGGAGGATGATTAGGTAAAAATTCACTAGTTCCTTGGAATAGCTTCTCTGACTGTTACCGTATAACTTGTAAAATTTCATAAGTCCCTCAATTGAACCAGTTAATGTTCTCAAATGTCATTCTAGAATGATATTGAACTCCAGAAATGACGAAAGGCTACCTCTCAAGTTCTGTTCATTGCCCATTAAGTTGTCCGTGAGTGTGATTTATGTGGCAGTACTGTCCGAGAGGTCAAGGGTGAAACCGCCGTTAGGTCTGATAGAGATACTGACCTTATCTTCAGGATAATTTGTTCGCAAGATGACCAGTTTTATTGGGCCTTGGCCTACAATATAACTCTGTGTCAAAGTATCGGTTGCTGATACATTGATTCCTTATAAACATTATTCCTTTATATAATCACAAATGAGTGATAACTGATACGTTATAACTGGTAAATCTTTGTTCATGTTCATTTGTCAATGTTTCTTCGCTGCTGGTGTGGATGGGAACATAACCATTATCTTGTACGAAAAAGAAATAGTTTATGATCTGGAAGCTAGTATTGCGTTTCCATGGTACAAAATATACTAAATGAGTAACGTATTAACGGAAATGTGACCTTAGTTCATTGACTGGTAAACATTGCCTTATTCACGAAGGCAATGTCTGATAGATGTTTGTTATGACAAAGACTCAACGGTACAAACAGAAATCTGAGAGCTGTTCAGGGGCAACAGCCACAGAATGTTTATGATCAAAATGATGGAAAGAGATACAATGTAATGATCTCTAACTTAAAAATTAAAATTTCATCCAAATGCTTATCGGATAACACGTCGATACATGTACCTGTTTTCCAATGGCTATCTTAATCTTCTTAAAAGGGAATACAAACTGTATATGTGCCTTAGTAATGATTAAGTAAATAAGACAAAATGTGCAAAGACGTTGCTAGTCTAATCAAAGATGCCAAAAGCTTCCTTTAAGTTTATCGTATTTATTTAATACACTCCCTTCCGCATGAAAGATGCTTTTGGTGCGGATATAGATTATTTCAAAACTTCAAAAATGCACAGTGAAATAGTATATGGTAATACTTACGCTCAAATCGAATTCGCCGTTTCATTTCTCATGTATCATGATGCAACATTGATTGAGCCCTGAAAGACATAACGGAGGAGTAACAGATGCTATAACCATTCATCAAGCCACTACCTAGAACTGCAAATGAGCAGCTCGTGAAGACCAAGTGCTTAGTGTTTCCTTTTTAAGCTGTAAAACCTGTTTCATACTTGAGTAATGTGGCATGCCAGACGGCTATCTGACTACAGGATCAATGTGACAGGCTCATTACCCGTGTGCTCACCTTCCTTCTGTACTTACCACCCCAATAATGAAATACATCTATCAGAGAGCCTGGTTGAAATAATGCATTCATCAGGCAGGCTCAAACATAGAGAACACGGCATCTGACGTGTAGTGGTCACTAATTACATACGGACATCAGATTATGGGAATTCAAATCTATACGAAACTTATCTGGATAAAGGTGCTTGCAGCTGAATATTTGAACGCACCATGGACGCCAATCCATAGATAAGTTGTCAAGAAGTGTTCCATATTTGGTTTTACATCATGCGAATAAATATTGTAACAATTATATCCATCGGTTACGCAAATCCAAGAGAAAGGTAGTATAAAAGGGAAAAGATGTCAAATCTTATCTAAGATGATAAATTTGAAAAAAGATGGATAATACACGAATCAAGTATTTGCTTACGAGTTATATAGGTGGTCGTGAATATCGTCTCATTACTATTACTTTTCGACTTCAAGAAATATAGATTTACATACAAACATGAAAAGTCGTCACGAAGATATATACTAGTAGTTACCCTTTAGCATGTGAACACATGGTCCAAATATTGTTTATGTATAAAAAGAGGAAATATCTTGCACTTGTCAAATGTTTCAAAATTTTATAATTATGCAAACACTTATCCAAAGATTGACTGTTGAAAGGACAATTTATGCTACATACGTGAAGTTACGTTGATAAACACTGATTGCTTGTAAGCTTTTAACACATTTTCCAAAATTCAGATGGGTGCCTTTAAAATGTGTTTTCAATAAACTTCTACCCCGCAATTTGTTGAGATGATTGAAAGGGATGAGTGATTTTTTAAAAATAGCTATCAACGATTACTTGTTCCTCTATTTGTCTATATACAACTCTGCAAAGTGGGTTTTGTTTAATCTTTTTTTCGGCGAATAATTTTGGTTTTAATTCATAGACAATATAATAGAAAAAAACTTCATGCATATTTGTATGCAACGATAGTTACTTAACATTTCACGATTTAGGAAATTATCATTGGATATTTTCCCAATTGTTTCCATAGTGTGAAAAAATTCATCCCCTTAAATTACACGACCAATAATAACATCATGAAAAATTAAATACATACTACATTGAACCGTAACGTTCTGGAAGTGTATATTAAAGTGATAGTATCTTTGATAATAACGTCTTAATGTGAACACACATACATGTGGTACACCATCTTCCCCGCAAGGCCAAGCTGGCGCACATTATCTATAAACGTGCTCATCTTAGATAGGCAACGTTGGCTAGCTAGGCTTTGCGGGGAAGATGGTGGTACACGAATTAAATGCTTTCTCTTATATCAGGCCGTTTATAATAAAGATATACCATATTTTATTTGCGGGAATAGTAAAAAACTTCCATAGACGATCATCAATTGTGCAAAGCTATGGTGTATGGTCATTGCATGGAACCACTGACAGACTCAAACTCATGCTATCCGTCGAGTATGCCGAACACATAAAGGAAGCATCCATAAAAGGCATATATTATTCTGAACAGGACAGATGGTGTTAATTAACATATGCGATAGTTTTTGTAACCTATGATCTGTTAGGAATAGTTCGGATGTTTATGGGCGTCAGTGACTGAGTTCATGAAGACTCGCTCTTTTCCTAGCAAACTGGAGTGGAGAAGAATTGTAGATAGGAAAATAGCAGTGGATATATATATATTTGGACATCAAATCTCAATCAGACGCCAGAAATAAGTCGTTATGCCGGTGTTCACAGTGCGTTATCCCCACACATAATTTTCGGAATGTGTGAACTATACCCTATTTCAACTAAGAATGTTAACAGTCAAGTAAAACTTGGTATGCTACCCCTTGTAAGCGCCATGTGTCCTCTCTGTGATAACGAATATAAGATATTGTGCAAACACCAACTCCTTTACTGCTGCACGTTACTTTCTAATGGTAATACATTGTTTGAACGGCTATTTAACAGTATGATTCTCGAATATTACATGCAATTCGAACATTGTGATATTGTTGAACTTAAGTTTACCACAATGCTATGTGGAATCACACCACCTATAGAAAACTTGACGCTGCATGAGTGGGCTGTCTCATTGGCATTACAGGTAAATGTGTCAGCTCCTGGAACCTACAAGCACTATGGTATCTATAAATCTAGTTTTGAGAATATTTTTCAATATCTGCATGTTAATACTGACAGTCATTTGTTCTGAGATATATGTTGCACTCGTCATTATAATGGAGGAAATGAAGATCTTTGTATAACTTTAAACGTGACACGTGTTGTGAGGTCACATGTCAGACAGATCGATCTATCTGATTGGTCTATCATGGTCCTGTGACCCGTCCATTGGAGGGGATCTCAGACACGTTGCCTGTGTTTAATCAACGCTTGACATTTCTCATTGCACGTGTAGCTATACATGTCTCGCTTGAAAAGCAAACAATCTTTGAAATCGACAAGTGTCCACTTGTAATTGATCTTGCTAAAAGCGTACAAGTCAAGTAAAATATAGCACTAAAGTGAAAGAAAGCAAATGAAACAAATATTTGTCCTCCGATTTTCAGATTTGTGGTCGGAAACGTCTGTAGACATAAACCTAGCAATGGTGTGTTATTCGGTAATAAGGATATTCAGGTTGTTCTTGAAACAAACAAACTTTATACAATAATGTCGATGTTAACCTATCATGTAAAACAGTTATCCTCGCCCGTTAGTAGTCCAACGTTGTTTTTTGGTATTCGGGATTATGGGAGTTTAAAATGGAAGACGTAGAATCTAATGTTTATATATTATTTATATATTATTTATATATTATATCTTATATATATATATATATATATATATATATATATATATATATATATATATATATATATATATTATAGAATATATCCTACGATTTAATAATCTAAAGTAATAAGTATAACCTATGACTTGAGCATTTTATTATGTAATAAGAATATAACCTACGAGTTAATAATCTAAAGAAATAAGTATAACCTATGACTTGAGTATTTTGCGTAATAAGAATATAACCTACGAGTTAAGAATCTAAAGTAATAAGTATAACCTATGACTTGAGTATTTTGCGTAATAAGAATATAACCTACGAGTTAAGAATCTAAAGTAATAAGTATAACCTATGACTTGAGAATTTTGCGTAATAAGAATATAACCTATGAGTTAAGAATCTAAAGTAATAAGTATAACCTATGACTTGAGCATTTTACGTGATAAGAATATAACCTACGAGTTAAATCATATACAATAATAAGAATATAACCTACGAGTTAAGAATCTAAAGTATCTAACGTAATAAGAATATAACTTTCGGGTTAAGCATCTACCGTAATAAGAATATAACCTTTGGGTTAAGCTTCTAACGTTATAAGAAGATAACCTTCGGGTTAAGCTTCTAACGTAATAAGAATATAACCTTCGGGTTAAGCATCTGACGTACTAAGAATATAACCTTCGGGTTAAGCATCTAACGCAATAAGAATATAACTTTCGGGTTAAGCTTCTAACGTAATAAGAATATAACCTTCGGGTTGAGCATCTAATGTAATACGAATATAACCTTGGGGTTAAGCATTTAACGTAATAAGAATATAACCTTCGGGTTAAGCATCTAACGTAATAAGAATATAACCTACCAGTTAAGTAAAGTTGCAAATATCTGCTTCCCGGATTATACTTTTAATCATATTTATAACCCTATCGAGTAGTCGGGAGTATATGACGCGTCCGTTCGACCGTCCTTACGTCACACTTTTTGTTACGCTCATAACTCCTACCCGAATTGTTTGAATTTAAAGAAACTTGACACATGTAATCACTCTGACGTTAAGAACTTGGACACTAATTGTTGGAATGTAAAGAAAGTTTACACATTTAATAACTATGATTTGTGGATGTGTCCTTTGTATGATTTAGTCCTTAACATGCTTGATATATTCACCTTCTCCCTATTCTTCTGGCAACATTGTGCTCCTCCAGTAAGAAACTTATCTTTAGAATTGAAAAAACGTGACACATTTAATCACCATGATGTACAGATGCGCCTTTTATGTCCTTATTACTTGCTGGCTTCATTTTACTTGATACACGCCTCAGTCATGATCCATAGATGTGCTTTTTCTGCGTTGATCCTCCACTTGTAAGTCATTATTATGTGGTTTCCGGGGAAACAGGACTAAAACCACAACTCAATCAGGACGTCATTTATTTCCCCAAAACTAGATAAATCTTGCTTTATGAAACGACTTTTGTTAATTTTATTACACAGTTCAACTTTTACATCAATTATTTTCATTTTCCCTTTGAATAATTTTTAACCTGGTGTAAAAATCTGTATATCAGGCTTTTGGGACCAATGTAAGACGCGGGGTCATCCATGCTCTTGTTTCAGCTAGAGGTGATTTATTAAGTATCAAAACGTCCCAAAATGAGTTTCTTACATTCAAAATTAGTTTGTATTACGTGACAGGAGCATCGGTATGAGAGTTCCCGTGCGTTGATGTTCTGGCATCGTGGCATAGTCATGCTTGCTTCTTCAAGGCATGTCATCGGGTATATCGAAGTCGTTGCATTTCGTGTCAATTTATACTCTCAATATATAATGACGTTAACAATTACAAGCCATTGTGCATGATGTAATCATAGAAAATACACCTTTGGGTAAAACATGACCTGACATAGTCGTGGGTGATAAACTTGTCTCACTCATGCACAATGATAAATCAATATTTTCACAGTTTAAAAAGTTTTAAAAATCTTTCGCTACAATGATCACAAATAAAACCATTTACACATATTGATTAAAGTGATATACGACCATTACCAACTTCGCACTTCACATTAATCAATGTAATCTTTCGTAATGAGGTTTCAAATTTTGAGAGAGTAAATCCCATTGAGGTATATGTAACGTAAAAATATTGCCTTTGACATAATGATAACTTTCTGTAGACTTGATAGTTATTTTTGTCATCATCCGCGACCGGAAGTATGGTAGATAAGTCCCCGGAATCTCCTAAAACTTGAATGATTTATGTAACCCGGGACATGTAATTGACTTTAAGTAACTTCTCATTGTGTATCGGCGTTCAGCGAATGCATATTGCGTGCAGGAAGCGATGCAGCATGATGAGCAATTCTCTTGCAATAGAATATTGTGATTTATTTTTGTTCTCGCGAGACTGCGTCTAAGTCTCGCAGCTTCACGTGCCAAAACGGAGCAATCAACTGTAAAGATATGTTGAAAAATTACGATATTCGGATAACAGTAATAACACACGTTATTTTTATGATGTCATTTGTTTGCTATCGTCACATAATGTCTGAGAAGTAGCCATCCAGTTATGATATGTATCTTTTCTTATACCCAGGGAATAAAACGATACGGCAACTTTTTAAAGATGTTGTCGTGGGCAAACTGTTCAGTTTAGTGTCAGATTGGATTTTTATTTATTTTGCTTATCGATAGTTAACCTATCAAACGGTTTTGGTTTTTATAAACATTCCTTTGATTTTTTCTCAATGAAGCACGATAGTATTTTCCTTAATACCTACACCATTCTCACACACAGTTTGATCATCCATGAACTATTTTCAAAGCATGGTCACGTTTTTAACATTAAGCAGGTGTATAGTAAACACTTTCATAAGTATATCACTCAATATTCCTCCGGTTGTCAAGAATCACGGAATGCCTGAGAAAAGGCCATCGCCATTCTTGAAAACAAAATAGGAATATTTCGCAATACACTTTTTAACATCTGATCCTATACATCTAACTTTTTTATCTGAGATAATGGTAATATCACGTCTAGAGGACAGGTAACCTATCATCTTTCATTATGATGGCATAACAATGATTTCAAAAATCATTTCTTAATCAATTATATTGAAAGTTATGCTGTCTAAAGACAATTTGATAAAGTAACCGTCTGCCATAGCACATGCGTTCTTTCTACAAACGTAAATTCAATACCATATGTAATGATTGGTTGTGATGAAGCATGCAGTTCACAGATTATATCTCAAACCATTCAAACTTATTCGACGAATACTTATTTCATCGTTCCTGTTTTCAAAAAACGTATATTTACCGTTATAAAGCACATTGCCATGTAGCAAACTTTCTTTTCAAAACATCATCGCCTTATTTTGTATTTTTAGTGTGGCAAATTATCACTATGCTTTTTGTTTGTACAGATTATTACCTGACTTCATTCGCAGAAAAGAATAGTGTATCGATCAATACAACTTCCCTGTAAACAAAAAACAATGGCACCGAGACCAGAAGAGTTGTATTTGATGTATAGGTTTACAAACGCAGAGAAATACATTTACGTAAAACAAAGCCTTCCAGAACAGAAATAAGGGAATGTTATGTGGCAGGACGTACACCTAAGTGTTTAGTATCTGAATAAGTTAAATAATCCTTTCAGTTGAGAAAAATTTGATCAAATTTTTATTAGGCGTTACACGTTAATAACACGATCAATTGTAGCCTTTCAGGGAGTTGATGGAAAGGAATATCATTCAGGGATTAAAAGTAAACATTATCTTAGTTTGTCACTACATGAATACAACCAGAAATCATTAGCAAAACAAAGTTTCTGTAGATTCTGTTATTTGTCAAACTGTCAATCATCTCATTAAATGTGTTCATCTTCTGCTCACAATACAATGCTATGAGATACTGTCTGTTGCGAACATGTAGATCATATATACAAATATCTTTTTTAACATAAGTAAAATGTTTAGATGCATCCTTTTCCTACTTATAACAAGATACAGTCGATATTTTTTGTTGCTAGACTAAGTCAGGATATGTCGGATTCCATATCTTGGTTTAACGCAGATATGAAGATTATGTTCTGTATATGTCGGCCATGATGTTTTTCCAAAGTACATTAATATCAGATTTAAGGATACTTGCTGCGTTTTGGTTACAAGTAATATATACCAGGGGGCCTCGTTGACGTAAGTGGGTCACGTCTAATTAACACATCGAATATCGACCGGGAGAGACTTTCTTTGATTGACACTTAGCTGTTGACAAAACAAGGTAATACTTATCGCCATATAAAAGTACCATCGTTACAAATGTATTAGTAAAACAAACTCCAGGTCTAGAGATGTTTGATTGTGACACCTGGGTGTGTTATACATGTATATATGTAGGTCACACCTGTCTAGTTGTCTCCCCCTTCACTGCCACAAGCTGACAAGACATCAGATGCAGGATGGTTTCAGGATGCCTATAATAAAATGCTCTTCTTGCTCGCTTTGATGAGAGCTCAGTGACGTCCTAAGGCGTGAAGTTTTGTCTTGGCTGATACGCATTATTTCATAAATCGATGTTTCTCCGTTTCTTGGCCAGCCTTTGTGGCCAGTATTCCGGTGCATCAGTCTTAGTAGCGGTGAGGGATGTAATCTCCCCGTGCTCGATCCAACTATTATCTCTTTGCCGGCAAATAGATTCACAATGATGCGATATGAGATACCGATTGATCAATGGAGGTTGTTTGTGCCTTTAAAAGCAAGTCAGTCCTATCTTTCATATCTGAGCTGATAAAACGCACCTAAAGCTAGAGAAAAACACTTCATAATACATCGATAATGGCTGCGAGAATCACACGCTACTCTCTGCTTAAGGAAAACATGCCCGTGCTTTATAAGAGGTTGGAGTGATTGTATGAGAGGAACTGAAGATGCTAGCACAGTCCAGACATTTCGTTATCTCAACATCATAAGACTCACTGGTGTGTGTGTGAAGATCTAATGTGGAAAAACTTTAATATCACCATTAATAAAGAAATTCTACTCCGTATATCTTTACAAAAAAAACGCCATTCTCAGTGACACAGAGGACGACCACATTAACTTTTGGCCATTGGCGTCGAGATGATCTTGTGTTTTCACATCGCTAGCTGATGATATCCGTGAGATTATTGTAAAAAGTATGCCTATAAAATCGATTTCATCTTCTAGGTTTATAAGAAAATAATGGGAAATGAAATAGGACTACCTTGTTTTCAAAGGAGTCAGAGCAATACTAGCCTTAGTGGGGAAAATGATACTGAAAGATGTAACGTTCTTATCAAATAAAAACTCTCTTGTGAGGATACGGTGAAATTGTGTTTTGCAACATAAGGGATCATAATGAAGATTAAAATAAAAAAAATATTCACTGACACCTTCTAATGTACAAACGTACATCAGCCTATCGGAACAAATTGAAAGTAAAATGTAGTAAAAGGGCATGAAAAGGTGTCAGCGCATTTGGCAACATCTTTCCATCACTACAATGGCAGTCTTCTTATAGCTACTTGATTCAGAATAAAGAAATACATGTAAAGAAAGAATCGCTGGTGATAAGGTAGAGTACGTTCAATTCAGATCACTAGTGAGTGATCCCCTAGCAATTCACAGCCTAATTTCCCTTACTTAATATTCTTTGATCTGCGATAAAGTTCTATTTCGGTGCTTCCAGTAATGATTTGAGTGCCGGCGTTATTTTCATAGAATTTGCAAAAGAAAAATGTGTTCTGTTCAAACTTCATTTCAAAGATCCCTGTTTATTAGGGGAAAAGTGTGAAATGTTAATTAGAATTTAAGTGTCTTTTCTTCATCTTTGATTATTTTTACAATTTCCTAGTTTCCCTTATTAGCACGAACTAAGATCTCATGTTTTATAGTATTTTTATGCTCTTTTCTAAGGGATTTAGGAGGCGTTTGCATTTAATTTAACGTGTTCTTTACTGCCACTATGGATTTACTTAAATGTTACACCTGTCTATTGTGGCGCGCTTAATGACTGTAAATTGCTGTAATAAAAACATTTAATTCACTTTTAGATATACACGTTCCAAAGAAGTATTTACCCGGAAGTAATAATTCTTATAAATGAACAATGCTTCAAGACAGCATTTATGAACTCACAGTGTAATAAGCAATATTGTGAATGTTCCTTAAACCATTCTATACATGTAACGAGTGTAAAAGTGGTTATATGTGTCTAGGTTAAACCATGTTGAGAACTTTATTATCCATAATCCATTTGAGAAATATCAAACACTCACATTGATCATGCTTTCAATAATTTTGTCCACGATAACATTAATAGCATTTTTTTATTCCATATAAATGTACGTAAGGCTAACAGTAAAACATGTTTAAAATATATGTCAAATAATCACTTCTTTACTGACAAGATCTCTCTTTTTCGACACAAAGCATTTATATTGAATCTATAGGAAAGTTAATACGCCTTATCTAAGAATATACGAAGTTTCATTAAGCTATCGAAAGCTATCATCGATTCAAAGAAAATCAATTTTACATACAGTTAAGTTGATATAATTGAAGGACTATTTGATCCACCAACATATGTCAATATTCTTGTAAACAATGACATCGAAATTAAGCGTCAATAAATATCTTTATACTTTTACATGACATCTCAAATTTATCGTAGCAAAAAAATAACAAAACAAAAGGTCTTGTAATGCTGACCATTTTCCTTAGACCAACCGTGGTAACTGTAGGACAGTCACCCAAACTCAATATACCTCTTTTTCTACTTTGTAACTCTTCGTAAATTGGGGGATTTTTTAAGTTAGATTGTTCAAAACCGATATTTTATATATCTGATTACCTAACTTTTGTACAACAGTTTCTGTGTGCTCCTTGAAATTTCACCTTGCCTCTTGTTAATTATTACAGGAGCACGACAGCCTTAAAATGTTGTATTCTTTTCCCAAAGGTGTTTCGATATAATGCCTCTGATAAGCTATGGCCATGGCATCGGATTCTTAAATCAAAACAACCTCGACGTTCTAATGAATTATTTCCGAACATTATTGCGTGATAAATGAATCGTCATCACTCGTGGGCGCTACATTTCATCTTCACAATGTTTTCCTCGAATCTAATTTCTCGTAATCACTGAAAGCACGGCCTTCAATAAAAGCAAATTGTGCCATTTTCTGTGATTTATCCACATCGGTTCCTGAACTTCGTATTCATGCCGTAAAAACCCATTAGATTCTCATTGGAAAGCATTCAGGAAGTACCCTTTTGCCTTCTTGGCCCGTCGTGGCGGTAACGTCCCCTGTAGTCATTGCTGGAAGTGTGTGCGCCTGAAATCAACACTTGCATCACAATAGTTAAACTAAGCCCGAGATTTTTATTAGACAGGGTAGTGATCGTGAGATACACTTAAATGATTGCTCATCTGACAGGGATCGATGCAGGAAAATATTGGTCTGACTACAAATGGATAGAAAATGTGAAGCTGTACGTCGGTTAAGGAGAAGCAGGGAAAAAGTCAATCTAAGGCGTCCGAGGATGGTGACAGAGATGGATGCCTTTACCGCTGTGGTTGTAGTCGTATGGAACAAATTATCCCCTTTTCATCATTCGAAAATTCAGGATGTATTTTTCAGAAATGTTTTGCGGATTAACTTCATACGTGTAAAAAAAGAAACGAAAATGACAATAATTTGCAAATTAGTTGATGCAGAGCTGTGTTCTTTAAATGAAAAACCTAACCTTCCATATGCTCTTTACATTGAAGAGCATGTTCTAAAGTCCACGTTGAAAAAATGGCAGAAAACAATGAAATGACATATTTTACAGTTTATCTTCATTAAATCCCAAGACTCATAACTTAGACATAGAACTGTAAATCAGACTGCAGATGTTTAACCTTAACCCATGCGCATTGTACTAAACGTTTGTACACTAACATATAGTGAGATTCAGGATTTGCAACAATAAAATAAATTTTGTAAAGATCATTTCCCTGCTTTCATCACTGAATTTGGATGTAGCCTATTCTCATGTGAGTTCATTGAAATTGAGTAAATGAGTGAGAAAGTTATGTGGTTTTACGTGCCTTCAAAACTTCGTTTGTTATATAAACTTAAGGAATGTAAATAAATGAGTTCACATTGTTTGTGTTAAAAGTATATTAGTTCCATAAACTTATGTACACGTCTGCTCCCTGAGAGTAGCAAGTAAGCATATATCCTTTCATATTTGACCAATTATCGCCCAGACATTCGCTTCAGACAATGGGAAGATCATGTGATTGCATTTGTCATGTATAGGACACATTTGTCAGATTTACCGACAGGATTGGGTGTCAGCCATGAATAGTTTTATAGATGTATGTTGTTAACTGAGAATAATCGTAGTGGCGGCTGCTTCATTTCCTCATATAGATAATGCCTTTCGTGCACATTAATCAAACATTTCATTTCTTAGAGTGACTTTGTTTACTGAGAGAAAAGTTGGTTTAAGCAATTTTGTATGAACAAGAACAATATGAACAGTACTTTGAAATATATATGGAAATTTGCTTTCTTAAAATTACTGTAATTAAAATCAGGATAAGTGTGTCTTCGTAATTCTAATCAATTGATGACATTTCCATTTGACTCATCCTGAATAAGTCCAATGAACAGAAAAAGATGGCGAAGCTCTGAAATCGTCCACAACGTAATATATCATTGCACCTGAAGCACTTTTCCGAGGTAAGTTTAAATTAAGAACGTTATAATAAAGGTTGTTGGTGCTTGCGATCGATTAGTGTCTCAGTGTGTATAAGCTAGAGGGGCTCGTCCAGAATGAATGAAATGAACAGTCATGTATAGTATTGCAGAGAGTGTGCTTCTACATGAAATAACTTATACGTTAATAATAACATCTCCTACCCTTCTGTAAATTCGAAACTTTCTGTGTGAATGTTTCTTCAAAATATAAATAAAGACGCAGACTGGTCCATAGATTCGCTTTAAGACCTCAATTGTAATCATTGATCTTCCATTTTGAAAATGTTAGTAAATGTCGTGCATAGCATTGCTAATTCTTGTGTGAGTCGTATACTTTCTCTAATGACTGGTGAATACTAGAATGGCCATCAGAACGACAGGTGGGTTGGAATGACGGATCCATTGACTGACACAACAAGTAAACCATTCATTAGAGATCGAGTCATTAAGATGACCGATCAGTGAATGCAATAAGTTAAGACAAGAGGTTGGGAGCAGAACCAGCATGATAGATCCTGCCTTGCTCCCACATACCCTGTGAAGTCAAGCTTCAATAGTCTTCAGCAAGTTACAGCCTTATCATCGTCTCTCCTGGTAAGCCTCCTCTTCATTACCGGGTCAGAGTGACCCGTGTGGGATAGATTAGCACTCCAGTACAAAGAGACAGCTTAGCTTCACATCCCTGATTCCTCGAAACGTCCCTACATAGCTTCAATATACGACTAATGGTGGAGTTTATCACATGCTGGCATCTGGCAATTACATGAAATGAAAACGGGCACAGTCCTTGTAACCTAAATCTGCACTAAGATAGTTGTCGCTAACTTTTACTTTAGTTAAGGCAACGTTGTTGAGTTTATGAAGGTTTGCAGTATATCTTTGTTAAAGTTTAGTTTACTTTAAGTTTAGCAGTGACATGAAGACACTAAATTAATTCCTTTATCTAAAGGGAGATTTGCTATTATTTCAGTACACTAAGGCTCTCTGTAATTATATCTATCATCAAAGAAAGAATCGAGGGTTTTTTTCATTAAAAGTACAATAATGGTTTTGTTCTGAAATAATCTCCCGGGACCGAATCCATCTTTACATTGGCAAAAACTATTTTAAATCACCATCCTTACTCCCGGCTTTATCTGTATCAATTTATTTCAGAATATCCTTGGATACGTTGACAAAAAACGGTATAAGTCTTTTTACTTCTGTAACAAATACTTTGAAGACTTTCTTAACTCGAAAAACAGCTGTTTCAAGTTAGAAATCAGTATTCCTTTTTATAAGATATAAAAAGTGTTTTACGGATGTTTCAATCTTGGATAAGAGTCAATTGATAACCTGGAGAGAATAATGTGATATCAAATAATAAAAGATAATTTGACAACAGTTCATATTTGTTAAGAGATTTTTTGTTGATATTTGTTTGACAATAGAAGTTAAGAGTTTAATTTCTTTTAGCTATTTTGTATTGCAAATAAAAGAGTTGGTTAATGTCATCTATGCAGTATCGACTTGACTTGGCCATAGCATACTAAATGGAATGCCGATGATCGAGTATCACTGTATAGAAAGGGAAGTTTAAATACCCCCGACATTTTTTTGGAATTCGAAAACTTAGCTGGTACGAAAAGTTTTTCTTTCGAAATACTGTCTGTATGCCAAGAATGCCACGCCATTAAAAACTGTCTTCATCTTCTTCTTTTTCTAAACGGAAAGGTCTTGATGGGGATCGTTAATTGTAGAATTTGTAACTCTGGGCACATTATACGGATCGCTCGAAAAACTGTTTTCATCTGCCCCCGTCAGATCCATTGACTCTAGAACGCAATTGGTGTGAAAATACATTTTGATCAAAGTTAACATAATGTGGTATCAAAACTAATGATCTACGGAGCTAATCGCTGTTATTTTGTACATTTATATTTATAGATAACCTTTAAGTTTGTTCTGCAGTGGTCGGATGGTTCCTTATATTGAAACGAACTACTGCAAGGTTTATTCAAAGATTATCAGATTTAGAATATACCTCACATTGTAAATAGTTATGTGATGGTAGGTTAATTTGTAATGTAGACAATATGTGGTTTTGCGGCGGTGCATTTAAACGTGACCATGTTGGGCTATCCACGAGGAACACGAATTTCACTTTGAAATTGACAATCTCTTTTTTTTAGCTCATCAGGTCTGAAAGACCCGATGGGCTTATGGCATGGCATGGCGTCCGGCGTCCGTCCATCCGTCCATCCGTAAACTTTTCACTTTTTTGACTTCTTCTCCAGAACCAATGACTCTAGAGAGCTGAAATTTTATGTCCATACTCCTTGGCAAATGGGGATTCTAAATTGTAGATTTCGTGATCCCCAAATGGGGTCACAAGGGTCAAAACCTTAAAAATCTATTTTAATCTTCTTCTCCAGTTCCAAAAGGTCCAGAGAGCTGAAAAGTTGTGTGTAGACTTCTTGGCCAATGGGGATTCTAAATTGTAGATTTTGTGACCCCATGACCCCAAATGAGGTCACGGGTCAAAACATGAAAAACCTATTTTCATCTTCTTCTCCAGTTCCAAAAGGTCCAGAGAGATGAATAGTTGTGTGTAGACTCCTTGGGCACTGGAGATTCTAAATTGTAGGTTTGGTGACCCCATGACCCCAAATGGGGTCACAGGGGTCAAAACCTGAAAAACCTATTTTCATCTTCTCCAGTTCCAAAAGGTCTAGAGAGATGAATAGTTGTGTGTAGACTCCTTGGCCAACGGGGATTCTAAATTGTAGGTTTGGTGACCCCATGACCCCAAATGGGGTCAGAGGGGTCAAAACATGAAAACCTATTTTCATCTTTTTCCCTAGTTCCAAAAGGTCTAGAGAGCTGAAAAGGTGTGTGTAGACTCCTTGGCCAACAGGAATTCTAAATTGTAGGTTTGGTGACCACTTGACCCCAAATGGGGTCACAGGGGTCAAAACCTAAAAAACCTAATTTCATCTTTTTCCCTAGTTCCAAAAGGTCTAGAGAGCTGAAAAATTGTGTGAAGACTCCTTGGACACTGGGGATTCTAAATTGTAGGTTTGGTGACCACTTGACCCCAAATGGGGTCACAGGGGTCAAAACCTTTAAATCCTACTTTCATCTTCTTTTCCAGTTCCAAAAGGTCTTGATAGCTTAATAGCTGTGTGTAGACTCCTTGGACAATGGGGATTCTGAATTGTAGGTTCGGTGACCCCTTGACCCCAAATGGGCAATGGGCCTTTTTTATTTGATTGTGAATAACTTTGAAGAAATACATTGTTGTTTTCTTTCCTCAACATAACAATTTGCAATGTCCCAATGTGCCCTAGTTCAAGCCCAAGTTACCCCTGGTTTGGAAAGCATTTTTTTTATTTTGATATCTCTGGTTTTTTACCAAAAAGAAATGTTGACATATTGTTTTGTTTCACTTTCTGTTTTCTTCATAATAAAGGCTGCTTTCATTTATCCAAATAAATATCCAAAGTATGATTTTTCTTGTGTTCATATATTTATATATATATATATAAATATATATATATATGTATTATATATGGTCCCAAGGTGCCCCAGTCTCCCCGACATATCAACAATGAAGTTAAAATATAAACGACCCTCGTCAATATATTATGTCATTAAAACATCTCAAGAATCTGTCTACGAGTTCGTTTTGTCAACGAAATCACTGGTTACGACAGAAGATCACGTGATCGTATTCCACGTATATGATTGGTCATGACCACGGAGCACATGTTCTGTTCAGCTGTTCACGGTAAGATAGAAAGGTGTCTGGAGTCGACATTTTCTGTATATAAATGATGTTTATCATATGGGTAGCGTTATTTTTTCTATGCTTAATTTATTTTACAAATATTGTTCCCGTTTTTCACAAAATCGTAACTGAGAAGGATTAAGTAGGCTATAAATATCGTCCTACGTACTAACGGAGTCAAGTCGATTCGATAGAATTATTCAAAATATCGTGAAAGGAATCCCTGACGTAACTTGGGAGAGCCCTTGCCGAATCGACCAATGAGATATCCGAAAACAAAGTCCATTCGCCTGAAGCAGGGATCCCCGGACCTGTCACTGAACGAACCAGTATGGCGTCATTGCAACTTGATCTGCGCCAAAATTCCTCTCAATTTCATCAGATAAAAGTCCATAATGCAAAAATATCAGTTCAGATTTTTGATAAAAAAAAACTTTTCTTCAGTGATATTTGATAAGATTCCTAAACAATTTTGTTCTTGTATATTTAACCTGATTGTCAAATGTTAGACAGTGGGGGAAAAGTCAATAACAAAGACACATCATCAGTCCCCTCTCTCAGCATGGATGGACACGTCCATTTTCATGTAGGGATCATAGAGTGACAAAATTTACAAACTGAATCATAAAGTTTTAGGGATTTGTTTTAAGATAGATGCATCTATGGAAATCAATCGACTTTTTGTTAGCCCTTCAAAAACTGTCTAAAGTCTTGTCACCCCGCACAATAATAGACCATCCGTCAAGCTTGGTGTGAGTGAGTCTGGGTTTAACGTGTCGGCAATCTTTCAGCTATTTCACTAGGTCGACCAAGACTTTGATTGACGTTTCAGTTGCCTGACTCAAGTAAACACGTTTGTCACTTGATTTGAGTTACTTATATCTGAATTTTCTTATCTAACAGAGCATAATTTGAAAAAAAATATTATAGTTTTGCTGTAATTGAATTATTAATGAACAAAACCTGCTAAGTGCCCTTTAGTCCGTAATTTATGTGGCTATTTACTTTTGTTTATTTTTCTCTCGGGGTTATTAGATATAAATGCATTTATGGTTAGACAAAAAAACACAAGGACGGACTAAATAATTTTACAGCCCGTCCTCAACCAAAGTTACCCGTCTCGGACGTTGGGATAGGCTATCTTTCCTACACTGCCCATGACCCCATGGTCTAAACCCAAACACCTATTTCTATCAAAAGTCTGATGAGCTACAGAGCCCATGGCTCTATTTTTTTTCTTACACTCCGCCACCGCCGAAAGAATATGTGATCCCGTACGTACATACAAATTACAGTATCATAAGGAATATAATGTAGTTACCACATGCAACATCCTCATGGATTTTTATAACTTGAAACTTCAATCTTGTTACCCCACGACGTATTGCAGATGGTAGCCATTGCGATACAGAATGTTTGTTTAAAGCCTTGTCTCAAACCCGTATTGTTCTTCAAATGAATATTTAATAGATTTAATAGAATAGATTGGATACCGACTAGTCAGAAAGCTTCAAAACATGACTTATCGATTAACACCCTCTTTTCATTCACAATATCCTTTAACAATTTTGGTATGAGTGTCTCTTAGGATCGGATTCTACCTTGCAGACAATAGAGATCGTGTTTAGTGAGAAAGTATTCTCAGCGAGACATTTTCAGACCTATCCTATAATTCATAGATTGTTGCACTTGAATTTTTTTTTTCAGGTCTGTTTGGTGTAAATACACGTTTTAAAGATCAATATGAAAAGCATTGAAGAATGAAAGATTAAAGAGCGTGATCTCATTACAAACAACCATTTTCACGAATGTTTCTCTCTACTTCTTTTTTTAGCCTTTCGTGACGTTTAACTGATGTATTTTGTATTGCCAAATTCTCAATATCAAACGTCATTTAATTTCGAAAGTGATTGAAATCAAATGAAAATGTTCTTTTTAACTTATTGTTGGATTGTTTAGTCCATCGTGCAAAAAATGGAATTTTGGCATTATTAAATACACACAAAAGGTCACATTTTCAAAATTTCTATTTCCTTAAATTTTGATTAAAATATTCCATTTCAACTTTCTGAGCAAAAGTTTAGCAAAATCATATTGACTTAATGGAAACGAACATAGATGTCTTGTCTTTAAAGCTGTTGATCACTTATAAAGGATTTTGTCGAGAAAAATAGGTTTTACTGTTTTCGCAATTTCAGTGACCTGCTAAAAACTATTACAGTAAACTGTGAGGTATGGCATACGATTGCGTATTTAAAATTCAAAATTATCCGTTTCTTTTTCGCATTGCTACGGTGCCTCAAAGACATGCCAAATAACATGATATTTGCACTACGATACGCAGGTGTGTGAACAAACTTTTGATATGTAGCTGTAGATTATTAACGTTGTGAAATTATGAATACAACAAAATCGTGCATATTAACAAAGCAAATATTGTTAATTTATCAAACTACGAATGTCTAGAACATTTTCCGAACATAAAACCCATTTATGTCCTTAATACGTTTTCCTTGTTATTCAAAAGAAACGCATTAGCATCAGTGATTTCAAAATATGAGAAAAACAAGTGTAATTTCAATATCGTAATATTGTGTAAAACTATGTGTATACCATGTAAAAATGCAAATTCGAAAATAAATCGTTTATAATTACATAAATCAGAGGGTAGAAGACTCCAGCCTTGCTTACAAGAAACCATAAGTAATAAAAAGCAAACGTACACAAATTTCAAAGCATTTTGTTTGGATAAACCGAACTTTTATCTTTACAAAATAACAAAGAACTACTATAAACATTTCTTTTAGGAGGTATAAACCAGATTCAGAGAGAAAGGTTTTATGTCAGTAGCAATGACCATTTATATACCTTTTTGTCCACATGCCTGACATTACACCTCTAAAGGACGTTTCGATGTTCTTTTAACTGTCATTGGTTAATGCTTGCAACCCCTTTCATGTAAATGGCTAAAAGACACTTTTATTTGCTTTTTGAAATGCTTTTTGAAATGCACGTAAACACTAATAATCATTATTTTCCCAACCTCAACTAGTATGAAATGATGAGAAAACAGTTCCTTTGGTTGTGTCATAAAAACGTTGTTTTTTCATTTAATTAATAATTCATTATCATATGTTTTTAGCCTTTTTATTAATAATTCACTTTTACAATTGAAAATTTTAAGATATTAATCTCGTTATGTGCAAACCATGCATCGAAACAATATCAGTTAGAAATTGTTCCTTATACTATTTCATTCAGCTACACTTCATCTGAAACCAAAGTATATGATAATGTTGCGGCCATATGTACCATTTAGTTATATGTTATCAAAACAGGAGCGATAGAGCAAACTCTTGTGATCGAATTGGTTGGCTGCTATTATTTAAGTAAGGTTAATTGCACATCGTAAGCTAAAAGTAGATACAATTAGGTGTCTCCTTTAAAGTAACCTGTAGCATCGTGTCCTGGTTTATATATGCGGACTGTACACTCAGGTGAACATATATACAAGACAGCGAAGTTATTTCTGAAAATTGCACAAGCTTTTAGGGTTCTTTAAGAACATGAACTTCTTTTTAATTACAGACAACAAATCATTTGTCAAAACATAGATGTTATCATGCTAATGTGTTCTGGGGTGGTAAATATCCTGCAATGGGAATAAGCATTGTATTTTGTGAGCCCTAGCGAGCACGATAACCTCTTTATGATACATTGTCATTTTCCAATTATCACACAGACATATGCCTGACATATATATTAAAATAGTTGAAGTTGATATTTTCTTTGCAGTAATAAATGCAAATGAACAATGTAATGAGCTTGACGCTGAATTGACATGAAAGAATTCCTCTGCATTAATGCTTTTAGTTAAAGTTTTAGATATTTGTGCATGACTCAAACTTTAGATTTTGTAATATGTATAAACGTGCCTCGATTTTCAAATGAACAAAATTTCACAGTTCCTTTGGCGAATTCGCTGTGTTCTTTCGCTTTCATGTAATCAAGTGGGTGAGAGTTGCTTCCCTTCGATTCAATTGAAAATGGCAGCTTGCGGGAAAAAAACGAGTATTAACGGAGAGCTAAACTATAAGTTAGTCGAATGATTATTCAATCCTAACATAATAAACCTATCAGGAACTCTGAAAAGTGGATAGATAAATTGTATGAACAAATGACTTATACTGCATAACTGCGGTTTTATTCAACTTCTTTTTGCGTTGTTTTGACAATGCTTAATTATGAATACGCAAAATAAGCACCCGGTTTTCTGGTAATTTATTTTATTGGTGTTTGTAATACGTTATATATATTTTGATGAAGCTACATTATGTACCAGTTACTTAAGGCCTTCAAAATGTTTAAGGAATCAGTATTTTGACATTGGCATTAGTCCTAAGTAATTTGCATCTCTCTCAGTATATGAACTCAACGGATACCAAAAATATCCGTTGACTTCAACCTGCCGAGAACACTATCCATCGTATGATTGATATAGTTATTGAACCCTTTAAACATTTGACTTTGTGTCCTTAAGTTTTTTAAATTTTTTCTTTATGTTAGATTCTTATCAGAGTAAGCAATGAAATAGAGAATTTATAACCTTTCAAAATGATAATCCCCATAAATATCTAACAGACGATATCAATCGGTATATCTAAGGTTTCTTCTCACATAATACTTCGTTTTATTTTTAACGACCTACTTCAGTTATTGATAAGCGTTTTCTGAGAGAAAATGAATACCATTTTTTTATGAAAATACAAGTTGGATAAAAAATACATCTTTAGGGATATTTTGATTGATGTCTTGGCTGTGCTGTCTTGAAATCTGATTATGGAACTAGCTTCATGTAACTCCATTTTCCAGCTCACATTTTCCCTGTGTAAACGGGTTTGAATTGCTTGGGTGTATTGGCAGTTTTTGTCGAAGTTTTTACGTTTTTACGTTTTTACGTTTTTCCATTTCATTTTGCCTGCGTTTCAGATGATATTATATATATATTATTAATTTCTTCTAGTGAGTTAGCGATACTACCGTTAGAATAGAGAATAGTATAACTCAATAGTATGATATCACCAGTTTTACTAGCTTTATCTTTATGTACTGTATTAGCTAAATATAAATGATATTCTAATCCTTCACTCTAAAGATCTATTCTTTTGCCCCGTGAATCGAGAAATGTGATATAAACTTGACTAAAATCGATTTTCAATTTCTAAAATCAAATGATGTAAAAGCTTATATAAGGATTTTTACTTAAAAAATTCGCCTAAATGGCACCGAAGGGCGAAATGTAAAATCTGTTATGGCCAATAAAACGTTTACTAGCATTGCATAACCCCAGGCACTCGGTTAATGTTGTACGCAGGAATTTCATGTGTTTAAGCATTCTTTAACTGTCGATTTCACATTAAAATTTCATCCAACCAACTCTTTTTCCAATTTAAAATCTTCTACTCCAACATACTCTAGCAATTAACAACACTATCTACCAATTGCCGTTACAATAAGTAGTATGGATATACATTTTTCTCATTCACTCCCCCCTTTCGTTCCAATATTCAGTCAAATCTTCTGCCACAGAATCAAGTAAATGATAAATTGATTTTTTTTAAAAGATTAAAAACCACGAATACGCCTAGCTTTCAATTGATCATTAACTTACCAATTGCTTTAAATTAACATATAATTTCCATTGATATTTAGTTACTACTATCATGTATCGAAAGTATCATTCATTTTTCACAAAATCGTGAAGTATTTAGGATGTTGACCAAATAATGCAATGTGTTCAGTGATTATTCGATTGTTTTAAGGAATGTTATATACTTACAAAACGTTACACACTACAGGTTACTACTACTTGTAACCTGCAACTAGGCAATCATGTAAAGCCACAGAACTCTTCCGTATCTTGCACCCTTCGATTCTCATCTAGCCAGTTGAGCCCAACCCTTACCAGTGGGATAAAAAAAACCTGTTTGAAATTGATTACGTTTTTGGTTTAGATTATAAAAAAGCCCATCAGTATCAAGGGATAGCTTTAACTCATATCCACCATTCCCCGAAAACACAATCCCTGTTTGCCTGTAGATTTAATATTAATCATAGCTGTGTTTGAGGCGTTTGTGTTCTGTAAAGACGACTCAAAGTTCAAGGTGCATATTTGAATAAAGTTAAGCTTTTGGAAAGCTTAAAGAAAAAACTTTTGGAACGGCGTCGCTGATTGCACAGCTAACTTTGATTGCATCCAATCAGCGTTCTACATTTCGTGACCAAGAAACCTTCGAATTAAGACAGAGGTTGTATAGGAATTTACGACGGAGCTACCTCTGTTGGGAGAGAAGGTTTGATCTCCTGATATTCTCATGTTTGTGAAGTTCCAAGTTAAACAACAATCTTCAGATTTTATGTGAAAATGCAAGTAAGATAATCGCAGTTCTTGTAAGTTGAATCGGCTTAATACGAGTCTTTTGGTTTTACGTTTAATTGAATATGCGTTAAAGTTTGGCCCGCGTTAGACAGGAATTTCATATCGCAATTGATAACCCCACTTGTTATGCTCGCAGACAGTGAGGTATGTTATTAGTAGCGCCATATGTACAAACTAACTGTAATATATCATTAACTATTGAGTAGTGTTTTTTTCATATTTGGGAATCGTAATAGTTACTTTTCATGACTTTCCGAAAGTTTTGTAGGAAACTGGCGAGAACCGTTGATCTTGATAAACCTAGGTCACAGTTTTACCTTGAATTATTTTTGATGGAGTCTACATGATATGCTTGTCATTAAAAGAATGATACTTATATTAAAGAAAACTTCAGATGCATGAAAAGTAACAATATAGATAATTTCCACAAAAGGATTTATACTCAAAGACCTCAAGAGTTTTGTATTAAAATGAAAACGAGAAGTATATAATACAATAGTTATTTCCATACACGCAAAGGATGCCAAATACATTAGGATCCTCAAGTAATTGTTCACGTAAAAATATAACTTAACATCAAAGCGATTATGGCTATTTTCAGTTCTAGCTTTAGTGGTGCTGACAATAGTTTGGCATGTACGTATGGCGGTTAACTTGCTGACAAGAACGATCAGAAATCCAAAACAATGAAAAACCCATTTATAGAAACATGTGTCATAAATTTATTGATGATGATGTCTTATTGTCTTTAAAAAACTTGAAGCAGGTGCACTGATCAGAGTTATCTATCAATATATGTAAACATAGACATAACGCACACCTGCATGAGCTTACATTCTGTTGACCTCAAGATGAAAGTTTAGTACAGGTACTGAAAATATATCTCTACTCTTTCAACGTGTTCAAATTTTTTTTAAAATAGAAGAATAAAACTATCTTTTGGAGAAGAGTCATTCGTTTTCATTTTCAGATAATGGAACGAGTGTACAAAAAATGTTATAAAACTTCAATTAGATCTCCTTATAAACGTATTCCTGTGAGATTTCAACTTAAATACAATCTTCCGAGAGTATGTGACAATGTGGTTGTGCGATTAGTATTATGATTTTAATTACAGAGTTGAGTAATAGGGCACACTCCTGAAATGTAACTCAAGAAAGATAAATGGGTTAAGGTAGTTTAGCCTAGATTTGAGTTGGCCTAGTGGTTTTGTACATCTCACTGACTACAGAAGAGCGGACGTGGCATGGGTTTATTCAAATCCACATTTCAACATTTAGGTTCTCCTCTACATCTGTCTTAAGGAAAGGTAAGTTAGCTTGAATAGTATAAACAATTCAACAACTTTTCCAATTTTTAGTTCTTTCCTGAAAATGTTAGAAAACTGCAAGTGATTCATCAATGTATTAAAATTGTTTGCTCTTAGTTGTTCTTTCTTTTTGAAACTATTTTTATGTGAATTATTAACCTGTTAATCCTAAACATGTTCATATCAACCATTGAAACAGTTGCTCAATGTGAAGGCATCATTGGATGCAGGTTCTGAGGAATTTTCTGAAAAGTAGAATTTATTACAATCAATCTTCATTCGAGACAATAAAAGAAATGCGCCACTTGAGCTTCTATATACTATGACGCAATGTTTCTTCCTCTATCCACGTTTAATGAGTGAGAAAACTGGACTCATGCCTTACGTTCGTGTAATATGTATCTTGCTGTGGAGTGTGTTGTATCCCTCCAGTACAAAGAGACAGCTTAGACTTACATCCACCATTCAGCTATCTTCTCCTCCAATCTTTCGTACACAGATCCTGGGTATTTCTGATCTTGCAGTAACATGCACATGAAGGTGGGCCAATGTTTGAAAGGGGAATCTACAGCAGGACCTGTGCATTTAACCTTTACATTCAAATAGAACCATGTTGTTGTCCGTGTGCTTTAAAATAGTAATTATTTGTCAACGTTTTGTTGAGTTGTAGGCGAAGGTATAGCATGGACATGAACTGACGTAAGAACTTTGTTCTCTGTCAGCTGGATCTTTTGGTATTTGAAGTTTTTATTGTGTTTTAAGTGTCGTCCTCATCAGTCTCTAAAGGCTTTGTCGTGATATCTATCATGCTAAAAAGCTAATGTTTTAAATACAATAACAGTTTAGTTCAGGTTGTTCAGTATGCATCGTTTTGAAACACATTAAAGTCACACCCACTCACTCACTCATTCATGATCCATCCGATCATTTAAAAATGCTTAACTGTTTTCCTTATTTTCGTCAGTACATATACATGCATTTCAAGGAAAGTACAAAATTAAGGCCATACGTTTACCTTATCTTATTGATAATAAAACAATTTTACTTGTTAATTACACATTAGTTTGCAGTGTGCATTTTGATGAGGTCGAGTCCAAATTGATGTAGGCGCTTTGTGACAGGGTGTGATGAATTATTCTTACGTTAGGATTGGTGCTGACTGTTGTTTATCTGATTATGCGAGCAAGCCGTAACCATTTGTCCTTAGCAAGTATGGCCTTATGTTTTACAGACATGTCAATGGGGTCATAAGTTTATTTAATTACCTTATTCCCATACATTTTTCCTTTAATTTAAGCGTCACAAAGTATGTTTAATAAATTTCTAAGTCTGTGTCTTACATGAGATCGAAAATACCTTTATCCTGAATAAAATTCAAATCACCGTTCTAAAATTACATCTTTGTCTCTATTATTGCAAAAAAGAAATATTTTCGTAATTTCAACTGCAATCGAAAAACGGCCATACAGATTTTAACATTCTGTACCTTTTACATGACCTGTGAAACTATACCAACCTTGTGTCAGTTTCGTGGCAGATAAACGTTGAGGAAGTGATTTTGTATCAGATACGAGGGAGATTACGAAAATTAGTGTCCCCGAAGACCAGTGACGTCAAAGGAGGTTTATTATATAATGTTCGCTAAATCATGTTCAATGTCTCATGAGAATAAAGTGATTCTCTCTTCTTATTATCATAAATACTTCGCTGTGTGTTCTACCTTTTTACCATTTATGAATCTTTATGAAAACAAGCGCTTTTTAATTACATATCTTCTTGTCAAAATATAGGTTTATAATGTTATAACACTTTTGAAGTGACAGTTCGATGGTAAAGCTCAAAAGGATCGAACGATGTTCAGGTAAGACACCAGGTGATGGTAGGAAAATATAAGCACAAACATTTAACCTCTTGGACGAAGATTTGACATTTATTTCTCGAAAATGGATGTAGATGTCTTTTGGCCTTTAGGAATAATAAACCAGGTGCAGATATAAGGCTTATTTATCAATACATTTCATCAGGAACTTTTTGTCCAGCTGCCCGGAATTAGATTCACTTTACCTCTATATCATACTTTGACAGCTGTACTTCAAATAACCGTACAACTATATAAGAGTTTCATATCTAATCATCTTAGTGCTTGAAACTAAAGCAACAACTTAAATCCTTCCGATAAGGAGTGAGACTGGTTAAAATAGCTTTTTCTTCGTTTTATGTATTTAGAAAAAGAATAAGGAGTCCTTTTTTCACCCTGAGTGATATATGGAGATTTTGAACTGATATCTTGAGCCTTCTAATTAACATCCTTAAAGTGATGTTAAATGTGAAAAGTATTGATGTTTGAATTGAAATGGCGACAATGAGTTTAAAAAACGCGATAAGTTTGTTTTTCTTAAACATTTTCAATTCTGATATTCATCACCTGGAGCAGCAATATCTAATAGTATTGAATGATTTCACAGGTAATTTTTACACTTTTTTTACATGAGGTCCTTAGTTCGAATCCCCGCAGGGGCTTGGCAACGTTGTCCGCAGTGGAGAACTGTCCTACACGCAGAAAGGTTTGAGTGCAATGCTACTCTGAATTTCAGCGCACCACTAATGGTCGCTAGTTCCAGCCGATGCCTGTAGGTTTCCTCGCAGTGCGTATTCACAATGATTTCTCCTTGCAATTATACTTGCAGCCGTGATACAATTGAAGTACTCTTGAAAGCGGCGTTAAATCTTAATTGACCTCACCTCACGATAATCAAAATAAAAGGATATATTCAAAGTTTCACAAGAAGGGCTTTTTAGTTAAATAAGATTAATGGTGTGTGGTAAGGCAGAGTTAGATAAATGTGCTGCCTTGTTAAAGAAAGTAATTGATAGCCAGGAAGCGACGTGTCTCGTTTATATACGTCTCAGTAACTAGAGAAAACGGCAGAATTGACATGGTTGTTAAAAAAATTCACACTTTTACGTTTAAGTTCTCTTTTATAAAATGTTTTTGCCTCTAGAGAACAAAGGACACCATGATTTTAAATAGTGATAAAAAATAGGTTCTCATGTATCTTGTTTTTATTGAAACTGTAAGAATGTGTAAGTGTTATTGATGTATGTTTTGAGCAGTTGTTTTTAAGCTGAAACTGATTTCCAGTGAAAACGGAACTGGATCATCATGTAAAATTTGAAAGTTAACCTTCAAAATGACAAGTCAAAGATTATTCAGCATTGAAGGTGTTAATGTTTGAAATGTATAATGCAATTACAACTTAAATCTCAGTTCGGTTTTTTTTCAAAGTAATAAAGAAAACATTTACCGTCGAACTGATTTAAATTTTCTTGTTATTAGATAGAGAATATAAATGTGATGCCATTTATTAAACCTGTAAATATAAGCAAAATCTTGAAAAATGACATCTTACAGCCCTTCTTATATCCTGTTTAGTATCTTGCGGGCAATCATTCTCAAAACGTTGTAATTGTAAAATGCCAGACGAAATCTTATGAAAATCAAACGATGAGGTGCTGACATGCTCGCAAGAAATTTAAGCCTAGATAACAAATATGAATCTCAAATTGTCTATGTCAACTGGTATCATTGTTTTTTTAAATATATGATCCTGCTATGTCTTATTTCAATAAGATGTACCTAGAGTTTAATTGATGTCATGTCATGGTCGTTTAAAAGGAATGAATATAAGCTTTGGAAGAACAATTTGGATTTAAATCTTCCCGAGGATTTTTGTGGATCCCGGGTGAACTCCCCTATTTATCATCAAAAGGAAGTTTCATTTCTTTAGACTATAGACTAGACTCCTAATGCGTTGATGTCATAGCATTGTGACGTTGGCATGTTTATGACGTGAACATAGTAATACCATTACGTGATGATGTAAAACAATTTTGATGTCATCTACTCGACCAGGGCAAAACATTGTTAACAATCTACTGTCAAAACAATATCGCCTAGGAAATATCGCTTGATCTCTTACTAGTCATATCTCCTATGAAACACAGTTATGGATGATAAAGTACCTTTGAGTGTTTTTATCTGGTTTAACATCTTTCGTAGTACATTTTGTGATTGAGAATAATTTATATTGATCCTCAAAAAAGGCTTTCATTTATCCTACCCAATTGTTAGTTTGACGGACTTTTTGTTTCATCAAACCAGTAAATCTGTAACATTGAGTCACAGATATAAACGTTATAACATTCAGTCTCTCGTATATCCAATGAACCTGCAGTAACCTTCGGTATCTTGAAGTATTCTGATCATCCTCCCCGGTGAGACCTTGTATCATTTCGGTCAAGGTGCATGAGAGATGAACTATAGGACTCGAGGATAACGAAACGGTTCAGACGGTTGGAAAACATCTCCACCTAACTTGTTATTCAGTTTATTGCATAGTTTAAGCTTACTACCAATCCCAACATGCCGTTACAATGATGTATACTCAGTGCTTGCAAGAAAAAAGTACCTTAATTCATTCCTTTTCTGTGAGTTTTACTTTTGATCAGACCTGAAGTTTTGGTTTCATTGTTAGTTGCTCTATGTCTTATTTCGATAGAGGTAATGACTTGAAATAAGCCTGACATCAGGCCTGATTCCCTCCCAGCTGGACCTATGTTTTTGCAGTATAGTTTTTACATGACTTCCCCATTATCCATTTGCAACCCTTCTTTCTTTGTCACAAATTGTTTGTAGAATTTGTAGAGTATATTGCATTAGATATGATTTGTGGACCACATCCTTTTTTAAGATGAATCAACCAGATGTTATAATTATTCATCGCACAATACAGTGTTAACACGATACAGTTGTCAAATGACCTTTACGTATGGTAAAGTGCACCTGCTTGACATTTTTTTTTATTCCAATAAATAATCACTACATTTAGACAAAGACATAACATAATCAACAATACGACTAGATGGATTATATACTAGTTCAACCAAATTATAGTCAAAGTATAAATTATACGAAGAGAGGAGATAGACGGAGGGAGCTAGAAATGAAGAGAGAGGGATGGAGAGGGAGGGAGTGGGAGATAGTTTGTACGAGGTATAAACATATCATATGATACATTGGTTTGGTTTGAGTCAAACTACAGATGCTTGACATTTGATTTATTGTAACTCTTAAAATGTAAAATTAGACTAGCTGTAAGTACTGTGGAAACTTTAATGTACAATGGTTTAATATCTAATCATATGTATTGTTCAACAACAAAAAACACGTATGTCTTTTTCAATGAAGTAAAATACATAAAGATATGAGAATATATTACCAAATTACGAATGTGATAAAAATGATAACGAATCACATTCATAGATTGGAAGATTAGTAAGAAAGTTACCAACCCATGTCATGGAAAATATGTGTAGTTCACAATTACAATTTTAAAAATAGAAATAAGGATTGGGTGCAATGCTACACTGCATTTCAGTGCAGTACCACCCATAGTTCTCAATATCTGAAAGTACGAAGGGAAATAAAAAAGATCGAAGAATAAGCATGATGCAACAACATACTTCCAAGTCATTTATAAACCTGGAAAGCATTCTTTTAATAAGCTAGTGAAAACATATTGCAAAATATTGAGCATTTTTCGAGATGTCACATCGCAAAGTGCATATGGGTGAAGAAACTGAGAAAATTAATGATGTTCTTCTTACCCAATCTGAAGAACCATTTATGTATGGACGTGTTTTCTACCGTGAAGAGATTTTTAGATACCCAGGATGCGGAGTTCTACAAGAATATCATAATGAAGCTGGAACATCGCTGGTCTGTTTTGATGTCAGTGAGGACTTTGTTGGAAAAGAAAATTCAAAAAGTGATACTTTGATCTTGTTTTCTATATCATCCTAGAACTTTTGATTTACCCTCGTATTTGATCATGTGTTTGGCAACTCCAGAGCAATTATCCAACCAAAAGTGATAGAGCACGGTCTCAAGATTGATTTGGTAGGTTTTTGTTATTTAAGCAAGATTAATAGCGTTTTTTAAACCAGGAGTAGATAGATATGTGGCCTTTTCAGAAGGAAGAAGTTTATAACATAGTAGTGATATGTTCTCGTTTGTGGTGCGTCTCAGTTAATGAAGAAATCAAAAGATTTGAAGTCAGTTTTTTCAATCCGCAATCTTATATTATGATTCTCTTTGATAATCATCTCAAGAGAAAAAATTTCTCAACACCAAGCACGTATTCGAATCTTTCAACTTCTTATTTAAAAACCGTTCGAATAGGGTTCACCATTCGGGTAACATATTAAGTAATTTCCAATTTGAAAGATTTTGAATACAAAAAGCGAGCCGGCTTTTAAAGGCTCATGATGATCCACTATTGGGTCCACTAAATTATTGGCTAAACATATCATTCTTTCATTTAAATGATGTAAAGTTTCTAATTTAAAATTAAAAATGTTGCAGCAATATTAACTAACTGTTCTCTAGAAATCAGTTTTGCTTTTTGTCAATGAGTGATATCTACACAGGGCATTTATCTTATTCACATTTGAGTCCAATAGGTAAAGTTACAGGCGTCTGGAGAAGTAATTCGAAATGTTATATTTGTAACTTTATAAGTATCACTCGATAGTTAAACTATTTGAAAAATATATGTCGTGATAAAACCTACACAAGAATATTATTAAATGTTAATTCTCATTCACTTCAGCCTGGGAGAGCCGTTAACGATCCTTTTACGATAATAACCGATAAGAATTTTTATCTGGCAATAGCAGTTTGTTACGTTAAGGATTTTAATCACATATTCATATTATATTTTTATATTTTTGACGACCTTCTAGATGTAATGTCAACCGCCCTTTTAAGGAAAATGAATACCGGTCTGTTATGAGTGTACATATTGGATTTTTAAAATTACGTCTCAAGGGACATTTTGGTTGACAGTCATATCTCTTTTCTGTCATAATAATTTGGTTATGGAACTAGTTTTGACTTCACTTTCTAGTTCACGTTTTCCCTGATGTTCATCCGAACCGTTGTTGCATATAACGTGGTTTGGAGATGTAACATTATCATTTTTTGCAGTATATTATCAACAATAGCACAATTTTGGGTACTTTTTCTACCCAAGTCTCTTGCGGTATTCGAAACAGGCAACAGGCGAGCACTAACCTTACCAACACCTAACCAACTCGCCCATCAGGCATCGACAGGTTTCCCGCAACGATCAGCAAATGAATACGTGGATTTGTACTGTAGCAGATGGTGTTATTCTATATATATAATATTGTTATAGTGATCACTATCGAATTCATTTATGTTTCTGAAGTTTGGAGAATTTGTCTTACATAAAGTGCTTGCATTTATGCCCTAATTCTGTTGATTCTGATTTGCCTTCACGTCTAATGTTTATTTAAGATATTTCTAAAAAAAACTATTACAATAGGAGTTAAATGATTGGAAGTGTAAAAGGCAGATTATTTAGAACTCAAACGTTAATTAAGTCTTATAAATGCTTTGAAACATTCCAAAGTTGAAAATAAATATTTCTTTCAAAATCCTTCTGAAATTATTGGTATGTTAGTGGGACATTTCAATTATATACGTTAAGAACATATTGTCGGAAACATCAAGTGTTCCCATATGGAAACAACAGAGCAACAGATTGTGAGCAAAACGTAGCTATATCTCAAGGAGGTTATCGAATTCATTTTCTACCGTTGATGCGAATATCATAAGTTTTGATTTTCAACAATAATGGTCTTTCAATATTGTTATACCAGATGATGCAAAATATCAACCATGTAAATAAAGAGTTATGTATGAAAACATTAACAATTACATCAGTGAAAATGAAACTCATAACGCATCTCGACTGCTATTATATTAATCAGAAAATAACTCATTACATTCTTTCTGAACTGTCATAAGATCACAATGTAAACGAGTGCTGTTTGTCCTGGCCATCGCCATCAATACCCGCTACCACCTGGCTTATCCTCTAAAAGCATTGAAAACCTGTGTCTACATGAAGAAGAAAATTAACTATACACGGAGTGTCCAGCGATGTTTGGTCAAGGCACTAGGCTGACCACGAAGTAAACAGGACGACCCGGGCTGGATGGTCGTCCATTGATCTCCTGGTCGTGATTGGAAATTATCTAGGACTATAATGCTGCAGCTCTTTGAGCCCATGGGACCAGATTCGTTTGCCGTTTAATGAATTGGAGAGTTTAATAGGATCACAGACGTTAAAGTGGTAGTTGAGTTGTTTTCTCTTTAGATATAGATCTAGATGTTTAGCATCGCCACATAATAAACTTATTCATGAACAAAGGTATACATAAGTGTATTGATTTAAGCACTAGTTTCATGCAATTGTTTTAAAATCATTCGACGTTTCCATGTATGCAATTGTCCCGTTAATAAGTTTTTCATATATGGGATTTTCTTGAAGCCTAAAATTTCCGGTTTACAAATATACAAACTTACCTACGCAAAAAGCAAATAGTGTCATTTTATGACTGCAAAAAGCATATGTTTTAAACTCGTACTGTACTAAATAGAATATATAAAAATAAAGGGGAAGATAACAAGCAGGGAGAAGTCAACTTACCCATTTGTAAAATTTCAAAGGCAATTAAGAAAAGCTATTACACAACTGATTCTCCGGAGAATAGGATCGGCCAACATGATTAGAATTGTAAATACAGAACAGTTTTGCTACAATTGGAATGAGTGTACCGCGTACACTTTATTTGCCAGTAGTTTTCTGATGCGAATTCCTGAAGCAAACATGTTTTGAACAAAGTACACATGAATTGAAATTAAGTCTTAAGATTAGTTTACCTTAAGTACATACAGGTTAAATCATGTAAATTGAAACCGGTTTTTAGGAACTGGTTATTTTCGAATTTAAATGAATGTGTTTAATGTTACAATTATAAATGTATACATGATCAAGTTAAAAAATGAAATCATGCATTGTGTAATGATGTTTCAACAAGATGATCTCGTCAATGTCGATTAAACGTTTAGTCTAACCCACCTATTGTCGTTTTGTTAGTGGCACGTTGGATAAAATGATTGTCTTATCGATTGAGTCGATATGCTGCATTTTGAAATTCATGTACATCTATTTTGACAATTGAAAGCGATTGCACATTCTTGGCCTTAATATTTAATAATAAATACATTCTGTGGTCCATTGCGAGAGTGATATACATTCAAGGAGACGGAATGAGTTTATCAAGACTAGATTAATGTTAAAGTTCTTGTTAAAAGTTAAATGACCTTAATTTTTCTTGCATCCTGGAGTCGTATTCATATGTAAGCATCTCATACTCACCACATCCATGTATTGCACTTATATCACAATTTATTACCTATTTGTGAACAGCTGTATAGTGTGTTAAATTCAATATTGAAATAAAACACAATATTGCTTGTGCTATGTAAAAAATCATTTTTCGAATATCTTAATTACTCAACATTTCCTTTTGCAAAATACTGTAAACCTTTTGATCATTTTGGGAAGGGTCACTGCTTCGTTACATGTACACATACAAGGGTATGTATATGTGGTATGCCAAACACAATTCGGGTTTTCCAAAGAGGGTCATTGGGAAAAAAAGAGATATTTTCGTATGTTTGCAGACATATAAATTGAACACATTTTAGAAAACTGTTTAGGCAAAATAAACAACATGGGTAAACAGAGTGACATATTTTGCATTTTGCATTTTTTTCAAAAATTGGAGTACTTTGAATGTGTATGACAGTGTTGAACGAATCCCTGCAAAACGTGTCCCTGAAGAACCTTGAGTGTCAGCTTTAAATGTGAGATAATAATGTGTCTTTTCTTCTTCATAATCCTTATGTTTGGTGGAATGAAGCTTGAGTGAGACATCATTTTACATATTTATTGCACTGAATTTGAAGGTAACGAAACAAACTTTTGTTAAGATGCTGTATGTATCTAGGCTTGTATGTTTATGTGTGTGTAAATGTATGAATGCGTGTACACCTGCATCATTGTATGTGTCACAATTGTATATACAAATTTTCTCGGAGATTTATAGAAAAGGGACAATAAGCGTTTTAACAACAAATGCAATTCTCAATGTTCTCTTTACAAAATTACATTACAAAAAGTGCCAATTATTGAGACGTTCAATTCTATTTCTTCTTGACTATTCCGGAAAAAAATAAAAGGTTTTTAGGAAACGAAATAAAAAAAATCCCCTTGAAATAAAACTCATTAATGTTGTTTTTTAATGTTTAAATGAGACTGTATAGGCGCCAACATCGGCAATGCAACTGCGTTGCCATACACGCAATAATTTTCGTGTTGCAACAATCATCTGCAGATAGCTAGGAATTATTCCATATCAGAATCAATACAATATTTATTCCCTTGACTTTACGCCAATAAGATTTATGAATCATTCCTCATCAAAATGGCTCTCACGGTTTATGGTACTCGTGAAAATCATAATGATTTTATTTATGAAATTGAGTTTTTAGGGAGACAGAATGACCATCAAAGCAGATTTCATGCATATAGAAAAGGGAATTTGCTTGTCAATATGTGCCTTTTATTGAATCATCGCAATGTTATTGCCCAGATTGAATGAGGAAATAGCTTTTCCTGACCAGCGAAGACCTATTGTCTATTAGAGGTACCGCTGGTTATCAAGGGAAGTGGTCAACAAATTGTTCTACATTCTTGTGTATCCCTGCAATATTGCTTGCTAATGTTTCCTTGATTACTGTATAAAGACTGGCTTGAATACCAGTATCCCTGTAATCCTACTGTTGCTTGTGCTGAAGAACGCTTTTAAATACTTTATTCTTCAACTTAAGATCAAAGCAAGTCTGATATCAAGTCTGAAGGTGTACAGACGTTCTACTTGCCACATAAGATGGTTCAACATTATCGTATCGTTAACGACATATATAACCATTATGAAAACTTTAATAACGGGCATATTTGTAGGTAGGAAGCGCCGTACCGTTTCTGCATTCTATCCAAGTCTGTAACTTTTTGAATGAAAATGAATTAAAACGGAACAATGTTGGTAGGTTGTTGGTTGAATGAATATCCGCGATTATTGGTTAGTATCCCTTTCGTGACAATAGGCTTCCGTTTTCGTATATTGGAAGAGAGATAGAAAGTGACAGTTTTTACAATGTAATTTATTCCTGAAATTCTTCTAAGGCATTTAGAAGTAGATAATACAAGACAGTATTATGGATGACAACTTCTTTTTTTATTTCACACGACGTTTCTGGGCAACTTCTTGATCCACCTGATTAAGGGACAATAAGTATCCCAAAAACGTCGTGTGAAAAAATAAAGAAGTTGTTATCCACAATATTGACTTGTATCATTTATTTCTATCTTTATATCACGCTTTTACCTCATTACGCTACGATCCTTTGACTTCTCTCTTTCCCTTTTTAGATTCGATAAATTCAATCAAACAAGGCAAGTTTCATATCGACTCATGCCGACGTTTTCCAAGCCTCAAAACTGATTGGCTGGAAAGGGTAAAACAAAATGATAGTTGTTGAGCGGTGGTTAAATCTTATTGTAGCTTGGTAATGATGTTGCATTGTTAAAAATCTTATTTAAATGAGATCGATAATGATAAAGGGTTTTGAAGATTCCTGAGTGTTTATGTGTGTATGTTTAACGAATAACTTGTTATTACATAAGCATTCTGACAATGTACGTTGTCATTGTCTTTTTCATCTGCGTGAAATCTTGAACTGTATACACTTTGCATTGAGCTGTCTTCTGAACATGAATACAATTAGATGTATCATAACCTTACATTTGAAGGCAAATCGATTCAACAGGTATTACGTTTAGCATCACAGTCAATTATCTTGCGACTTCAGTCGATAATTATCTCGTGGCATTTTATCGGGGACGTCAGATTAGATCCATCAGAGTTGTACGTCAATAACGCCAAGAAGTTTCTTATTTCCATTTAAGATATTTTAAAATCACATACTCAAATGCACTTTTAATTTTAAAAAAGATAGTATACATTTTCTTTCAAGAAATTAAGCTATTTCTAAGCTTGCTCCAACTAGATCTGAAAATAGATTTAGAGTACAGCCATTTAATGTACAGTTCAAGAGTTCACGAGGTCTCCGGGAAGAACTAGAATATTATCACGACAATCATTCAATTGCAGAGAACCAGATAATCTCACCGATTAGTGTGCCACAATTATGCCAGTGGCTACCCCGACCAAAACCAACGCGCGGGGGGCACATTGAGGTTCAAAATTATTTATCCTTCATTAGCACCGCACAGGATGGTAAAGTGTAACAGAAAGCGAAATAATAATGATGATAATGGGACATATAATTGATACAAGAACAGGATCATATTTAATACAGAAACATAGTAAAATATTGTTAAATCAGGAAAGGAGGCAGAAAAGGAGGATATGAGATATGAGATTACATGCCGTTTTTTTCTTGCATAATCCTTAATGTTATTGCACGAAAACCTGCGAGTGAGGGGTTGAAGAATTGTATCTTCCGTCCTACAATGAACAACAGCCGAGCACTGCATTGAAACCACTTGAGGTGGTCTCTGTTGCAGAAGCGGGAGACTTCTTTTAGTGTGAACGGTTCAACATATCCAATGGTGAATAATTGATTCTAATATTAATAGCTTCAGATAAAAAAAATTACAAAAGTATAAGAATTATCATTATTGACACTGGCAATTGCAAACAATAATTCTAAATGAATGATATCTTAGGAAAATCAATACATATTAACTACCTTGAATAAAATACACAGCGTTGATTGCAATGCAAATTATAGTTTTACCTAGTATTGATTCGGATGTTCAATATGCAATCACAGAAAAATGGCCGAAAATGATTCAAATAAATATGTTACTTTTGATATTGAAAGTGCGCAGTAAATGAATATGCGATACAGATGAAGTATGACAAAGAAGTTCAGATGTCAAAATAATTTCCACAGGTTATCAAACGTGACGCCGATACGAAACTAATGATCGTGGCCCAGTATGTCAATGTTACACGGAATAATCACGTTTGCGGTTTTATGAAAATACTAATTTACCAAGTGCTAAGACACTGAATGATTGCTTGACCTGGTGTGAGCACTGAACAGATAAGCAGGTACCGAGTCAATGATGACGTCTTCTACAGCACAAAGTTGATCATCGCTCAATCGAGATAATAATGAAACCCCTGCCAATCATCAAGTGACAAGTGGATCTCCACAAACCCGGAATCAGGACCGACTGATGGTACCACCAGATCCACGACTGACAGTCATGGAAGCGATTCTTCTGGATAATCTGATGAATACATCTGACTTGTTTGTATTGCAGACGGGAGTTATTAGCTTCTATAGCAAGGGCCTTATCCGTCACGTCAAAGTTAGACTTTATTCCCATTACCTTTATCAGCTCGTGGTTTCAGCCTAGACATGCCTTCCATACGCTAGCGTAAATCAGACATGACCTTTTGTTGAGATACACGCGTCCGTGTCTAAAGTTTGAGTTTCCCCTGCTCTTTCCCTTTGTCCGCAGTACCAACATCAAAGACTAATCATCTACAACAATCATGTCTACTTTACATGGCAATATAAATTTTCTACAATCATCAATAGATAAATTTCAAACAGATAGTTACATACGTAAGATCTAGATATGTATGATGTATATAGTTTTGTATATGTACATTGAAATGATTTCACCTTATACAGGAACAAAAATGGTTACATGGCTCAATTTGATTTTTTTTCAAGCATGTTTTGTCTATGATAAGTTCAAATAGATCATTTTGCATTTCATTTAAAGGAGCACAAAGCATGTTGTAGGGTTCAAATGTGTCAAACTTCATAAACGATGTTTTTTGATCGAGAAGTTCTTGGTAAACCTTAAAATTAGCATCTTAATACTTTTTAATTGAATATAGCGACAATAGTCAGGTTAAGATTTGTGATCGAAAAACGGACAACGGCACACGGAAATAATTCAAATAATAATTTTTGGATCTTTGTTACGACAGACAAAACTACAAATATAAGTTGGTAGTGTTTATCTAACTAATATTCACATAAATAGTAAGCAGAATGTCTACTTTTTAACAACGTGTTTCTCTTGTCATTGAAAATAAAAAAATATCATAATGTTGGCATGTAAGAAAATAAAATTTACGTTTAAAAGGGCGATTTGAACTTCTCCGGCACACAAGGTATGTTGGCTCTTATTTAAGCAACATACCTACTTTCTGTGTCAATGTGTTTACATACTCTTTGTCACTTTAACTTTTTTAAATTTACATGAAAAAATCAGATTGACAACATCACTTGTTTCATCCCCTCGCACTTAGTGTAGACAATATTAGAAAAACATCATAGCAATAGCAATTGTGAACGCTAGGAACGAAAGTATTTTATAGGTTTGAATAGGGTTCAAGTACCATATAAGCTTATGTGTTGTGTGATAAGATATGGGTCATTTAGAAGAAGTAAAATATCGACATCCACGAATACTGATCGTCAAGATAAGGTTGTATCGAAGATACTCCATTTCATTTACCAATCTTAAGTTCCACTTTCGAATTTGAAAAAAAACCCTCTAAAACTAATTTGTAACTGAACAGTGTTCACAAAAAGTCATTCACATGGCTTCCTGTAAAGAATTGATTTGTTCATTTGTTCATCAATACGCCTTCTGTGAAACCTTTGCCTCTGGTTACGTATGTGTTTGTTAAGGATCACTTTCCACCGGTTTGTTCATCAGCACGACACTGATTGTATTCAGCAGAACAGCGTCAATATTACATCAGCAACCTTCCGTTCAATTCAAAGAGGTTTTCCGGAAGGTAAATATTTAGCTTCTTAGCTTGTAAAAATCTAAAAGCAAAACCCCCTGGGTTCATTCAAATTTATCTCCTCATAATCCCTTCTCCATTACGTAATCACTCGTGTAGGAGATGGGTTTATATGGTGACAGTGTTCGCCGCTGACGTCAATCAATTTTAAATTTTAAAGGTCAATATTCCAAAAAGGAAAACTATTGATCCATCCCCACGTGAATAAGGGACAGGTTGTAAACGAATCTATGATTACCATCTTGTACAGCCTCTTATGGAACGCTTTGCCTTTATATTTAGTTAAAACCGTATACGTTTTAATATTGAATCAAGTTATTGCTTAGAGTGTTTAGCCCAAAACAATTGACGTCATACTTTAGTAACATAACCTATGTGAACTAAGAGCATCATTGGGCGTTGGATAACTTGATGTCTCTCATTGTTGATAAGGCTGTATCTCACTAGTTAGCAAACACATTCAGTTGAATTGAATTTGAATTGAAGTGTGGTAAATATTTGAAACACAAATATTATGATGAGAACCGTACTTCGAAGAGGGAGAAAACTACTTTTTTAGAACAGCTAAGAAGAACAAGCAAGGTGACATATTACAATAATAATAATATACTGCTGTATGTTCTTTCAATGCAAATACATTAAAATTAAGTAAATCGTAATTTGCAGGTGGCATGGATGGTAAACAACGTTAACAGATGAAATTTAGTGTTGTATAAGCAGATTTAAGAGAAAATGTCACCACATGTACGTAAACCATTCACAATGAGCAAGGCACACGTCGGCACTGAGGAAACCTTGATATATTTAATTACTTGTCAGAATATGACAAGGATATGACTGGACATCCGACATGTTTGAAGTGTTCATATGAGTTGTTGTCAGGTGGTCTGAGACTTCATCTATCATGTTCAGACAAATACTTAATTGTTTCCCTGTACGATTTCCCATCAGACAGCAGGCAGACTAAAACCTTCAATGATGTCATCACTTTGAACTCAATACCCGGAAGTCAAGCAGAGCAATGGACTTGTCTCTGATTGGTGTAAAGTTTGTTAGAGTCTAATTGAATGAGTAACTTAAGTGTAAAGCACCAGGACCCTTTTCGCTAAAGTTACAAAGGTGAACATCCGTTCTTACCTTTGCACAAAGGTCATCTCTGTGGTTTACAGCCACCATTCTGCTTGTAAAAAGAGAAACTTACACATGTCTTCAGTTTCCTATGTCGTTATATTTCGTGCTTTGTTACTTAAAACTATATTTTTCATTCCGCAACATTATTAAGAAATCAATTAACATATTACAGGCGATAACAAAACTACTATGTATGCCATATGCATGTCAAGCAAAGCACATTCAAGGTAAAACGTTATCCTTATTTCAAACCTAAGAATTGCAAGTGCAAGTTTTTATAGGCTAGAAAGCAGTTCAAGATTTATGGTTAACTATTATAAATTTCAACACAGTTAATATTACCTTATTGGTTTTGAAGGTTATATATATGTTAACGCTGGTCCTTTGAGAAAATATGGGCAAAATTCAAGGTATTAAACAGAGCATATGAGACTACGGTCTAGTCTCTCTCGACACCGTGTCATACACTATGTAGAGAGTCTTCGTGAAATGACTTTATTTGAGCTTTTTGCAATTCCTGATTTTACATAATTGAAGTTATAACCTGAATAGATTTTATTATTTTTTGTCAACTTCCTGTGTCATTATAAAAAGTCAGCATTTGAATAGGCCTACTGTATCTATATTGGGTATAAGAAGGAATCAATGAATTGAATCAAAAACTTTAAACTACTCTGAAATTTGTGATTTTTATAGGGTTTTTTTAATGAGAGTTAAATATATTTTAATTATTGGTTTTATAGATAGGTTGCCAAAGAAGGATTTTAGATCATGGCGTATTTTTGCATTCAAGAAATTCAAGGTATTCCCTACTAAACTCAAAATTACTACACAAGGATGACATTGAAGGGCAACTTTTTTAATCGTCTCAATATATGGTTTTATGTAAAATCAAAAAGGATTTCTGGTTTGAGTTTAATTTTAGACATATATAGTTTGAAGGTACAATTCAAACTGCTATCAATGTCAAAGCTTGTCGACAGCGTTCATATACAGTTGTAATTGAGCTTTCATACTGTTTATAAGCCAGCGAACAAATATTTGAAGGAATCAATATCAGATTCTTATAACTACTTTGAAATGTAGGGGATATTAAAAATTAGAATACATGCTCATCATAAAAAAATAGTAGTTCAGAGAAAATATTACTACCAAGGTAATTAATCAATGGTTCTAATGAGCCGTATTCAAAACTCCAAATCTAACTATAATTATTATGTTTCATCCAAGAACTTAGACAAAGTTAGATAGGAAAACAACATGCGATAGCTGTGTATACCGGCACGTGACCTTGCTTAACCCAATCAGGAGAGAGCATAGAAATAAAATTTCAAAATATGATTAGATAAAGTTATAAATATCGAGCAAGTCTTACTCATAGTCTTCAGCTAAACCCAGGATTTCCTGTTCCGCTCTGGGGTCTTTTGAACCGGATGAGAATTGCTGACGGAATAAGCAAAAAGTGTAACGTAAAGATTAAAAAATTATTTCATGAAAACAAACAAGTCAAAACTATTTATGGAATCAATTTAACTGTCATTGTGAACATCATTTTGTGTTATGTGTAAACCGTTCTGTAGTAATGCTAATTCTGTGGTAATGCTACGACCCAAAGAGATAGCACTCGTCGAGCATCATGATTACTAATCTGCTAAGAGTTTCATACATATATTGTGTTTCAAAATGATAGCAGGAACGAAATCGTCATTCGTAAATCAAATACTTAAGCTAGAACACTTTATCTATATTTGACGCGTCTGTTTACACACACTATGAATATGTGAGGCGGATTGTGGAAGCATCATTTTCCCTAAAGCATATGTTGTTGACACATTGTCTGTCTACACCGTCTCTCATGCGTTCTGTTTGCCCGTGGCCTGAATGGTTACATGACAAATGTTATTCCTGTCTGATCGCTTGTATCTTCTTGCCTCCCATACCGTATTGATATGTCGGTTTATTCTCGGGTCAGCAGAGAAGTGAAAGGGAAGAAATAGTCACTCGACCCAGCATACTTTTCTTTGATTGTTGTTTAGCCTTGGGCAAGTCTTTATGCTTGTGAAGTATCCCTGCAGAGTGGAACATTTGTCCCTAGATTGGAGGTTGGTGCTCGGAATGGCTGTAGCTAGACAAGCGAAAGAGATTCATTCTTATCACTCAGCGCACACACTTGGCCTTTATTGAGTGGCCCAATACGATGTAATTATAAGTCAACAATGACTTCTCTTGGTGTAACCTGCAGACTGCATCGTGTAGCGTCTGTGCAAAGTGTTTAAACATGTCTTCAGTTCCGGAAAAGGAGTGTTGAGCACACTGCAAAAAGTGAAGTGTCTTCAAAACCCATTCCGAGCGTTGTGAAGAAGGTTTCCTTGCAAACTTTTTTCAACTGTATGCGTTCGACGTATGTAATACTTCTAATTATGTATACAAAATGTTATTTGAGAAGAAGGTGCTAGATTTCATCAAATATCTTTACGGCAAAATTTCTTGTATCAGATTTTCTGAGCCCTTTTAGTACCCTGATTATTAGAGGTATGAGTGTCTTAGCACTTAAAGAGGCTTCAAGCCTTAGGCTAGGGATTTTGTCGGTTTTCACCATACATTGTAAGAGAATTGATTAAAAGACTTCCAGTTAACCTAGTCATGTGGTTGAGCGTAATTTGGTTTTGAAATGGACTACTAGAACAGAAAGACGAGACATTTACATGTTGGCTATATCAGAGGTGTCGTGTTTGGTAACTATAATCAGAAGTGTCGTGTTTGGTAACTATAATCAGAGTTGTCGTCTTTGGTAACTTTAATCCTAGGTGTTTATTTTGTAACTATAATCAGAGGCGTCGTGTTTGGTAACTATAATCCGAGGTGTCGTGTTTGGTAACTATAATCAGAGTTGTCGTGTTTGGTAACTATAATCAGAGTTGTCGTGTTTGGTAACTATAATCAGAGGTGTCGTGTTGGGTAACCATAATCAGAGGTGTCGTCTTTGGTTTGCTAACCTACAACAACGATACTAACAAAAAGTTGATGTTCAAATGAACATTTATCGGAATGCATGTAGTGGCTATGAAATAACATTATCGCAAAAACGGCCGGCTTTGATCCATTCAAAGTATGCTTTTGTTACTAACCCCTTCATCAGGGAGATGTTGTCTTCAACATTATCTTTGTCGGTTTGAGTTCACTTTTTGCATAACTCCCGGCGCCATTTGCATTAGTCACGATCGTAAATAACCCTGACCAGTCAATAATAGGAAGAATTCATTGTTTGATGTCTGTTGTTTTTTCTTCTAGTCTTTATTAACACGAAAAGTGCACACTATTATCCTTCCAAACATTGGCTTTCTTATCAAAGACAGACGGAAATATTCCAAGTGTCTATTGAAATATGTATGGAGCGACAAGCTACTAATACAGTGATAATATAGACATTCTGTGAGGGTTTATTCCACCTTATCGACGACATTGAGATAATAAAGACGGTTTTCATATTGACTAACGTCTCCGAGTTAAGTGCATCACACAGACTATGTGCTACTTAGTAAAGCTGCATGCCTTTTATCTTTGAGTTCGAGGGATCAGTCTAAATATGGTTTGTCGACTGTATGATGGTTATAATGTTTAGTCCAACTTGACTTATATTTAACAGATTAACTGATTAACTGGATGAAACCTAGCTATCACTATTGAACTTGTTAATGTGTTGGTTGTGTTATGTATTATTGCATTATCGGAAATGTTGCTGCCTGTATCGAGAACCGCGTTTTTTATTTCATCCCATATTGGAGTTCATCTATGTCATCTTACACTGTGACTGTCTTGTAATGAAAAAAACATTGTAGCGATTCCAGTCTAACCTTTTTTTTCAAAAGAGAAATCAGGAAAATAGAATACTATATAATAATTGATAAATATTGCTGCTTCTTGAACATTGTTATATTTCTAACCTGTCACATATCTAAGTTATTGCATTCTTGTATTATTGTATTATACACTGTGACGCAATTAATTATTTAAAACCTGAACACACTACCGGTCTTTATTCATCATTGATTTAATCAGACCCCGAAAGGTCCGACGTGGATGACAAATTAATAGAAGTGAACTCGGAAACGTTGATCAGAGTAGTCTTTGTCAAAATACCACAAGAAAAGTATCCAATCTTGTCAAAATCAATCCCATTGGTCTCGATAAAGTTGTTTAAAGTGGGATCCCGGGACACGATCTGGTGTCCCAGTACCTTAGTGGATTTATGTGTGGACATTTACATGTACCACAGCGAGATCAGCAAAGTAAGGTTTTATTCAGACCCTGAGTCCTCATTAAAGAAATTCTAAAGCCAGAAGTAAAAGCTTAGGGGGGCCCTCTCATCGTCAAGTGTTTGACATCTTAACAAAAATGAGATAGACAGGAGGACCCTTAAAAGAAATCGATAACCAATTGCCAACAAACACGTCAAAACTCTTGTAGTGAGAGAGTTTGCTTAGCTTACACTGAACAGGCTAATCAGCTAAAGCTGATGGTTTTCAGTACCTTGGTTCCAAGACCAAGTTGTGGCTATACACTTTTAGTTCATTTCGTCTTATATATAACGTAATATTTCTGTAAACATTTGAAATCTAAAAACCAGAGACCACGTTTTAAAAGGGTAAACAAAGATGATAATTCTAAATTATTATATCATTTGTAGCATAATCCGATAACACAGGTTGATTAAACGCGGAGATGCACATCTCCAGAATGACATGCACATATAGATGATTTCTCAATGGAATGGACTAGATTGATAGATACCTACATCTTTTGCATTTTTTTTTAGAATAAGTCATACTTTCTATTCTCACCAACTGTAATTCGAAACACCGAAATAATACCTGACAAATTTTTTGTCCGCTTTCCTCACTCTTGATCTCAACTATTTCACCAGAAAAGAACAATGATTGATGCTAAACTTCCATGAAGATTAGAATTATTGATGCTCTTACCTTAAAGAGAGATTTGAAAAAGACTCAAGTTGCATAGTATCATTGATTTTTAACTGAAACTCAGAAATCAAGTGTTTAAGAATATAACGGACGTCATAGTCAACCATTCAGATTTGTATCGACACCTGTTTGCAGCCCATTGTTTACAACGTTATAATAAGTAAAAAGAGACGCATTCAGAAGATTGATTTAGGGTCGGATAGGCCCATTAACATTTATAGTTTGTGTGCCTTCCTTACAGTCTGTCGAACCGGATTATGTGGATTTCCACGGGAGTGAAAGTCAGTGACTTGATTGTCGCAATAGTTCCCATTTCCTCTGTAATTCCGCAGTAAATTACAGACTTGCCATCAAAATGGGTTCCACAAATCATTTAATGCTGCGCAGATCATTCTGTTACACCTTAATTTGTCTAATTTCAACAGTACAAACACTTTCACGCTGATCACGGGAAATGACAAACTAATGAAGTCATTCAAAGAAATATTACTTCAGGGAACTTGTAGTTATTCAAAAGTGCTTGGACCAAACGGTAATTTGATTTTAAAGAAGTAAATCATTGTTTGAGTACACATAAATGTGTTAATGTCCCACTTCACGTGCCAGACACATCCACCAGTCAACCAAAATGCTTGCAAAAAGAGCGTTTATACATTAAAGGCGTTTTTATAAGGATTGTTATTGTTGCACAGAGTTCTTATTTTCAATACGTCGTTACGTCTGAGCAGGCGAAATTGCGAACTTTTAATTGCATGTTTGTTTGGTCCTTGTTGTTTCTCTGACCATAATGGTTTTCTTAAAAGAAAATAGCCACCTACCATTGAGCCTATTGGACGTGTACGATAAGAACTATTTCGCCTGATGTTGATACATAAAGTTTGGGCTAATACGCGAATAAATTCAACGTATTTGTGCATTGCTGACATTTGCCTTCTGAGTTGTGGAACATGATCGGTTATAACTTTTGATAGAGCTGTTTTAAAAAAAGCGCAAATCAATGGCTATTTATTCATTTTATCATTAATGTGTTTTGTTGATTAAACTCTTGTTATATATACATTGGGACGAAATTTTTAAAACCCGAAGGAACTTACAGCATACAAACTAAACATCAACTCTCTCCAATCCCTTTATAGGGACAAGACAATAACGTAGTGTACAATATCACCTCAGTTCATCAAATGATACATTTGTTTTAAACAAACGCATTACAGATAAACAGAAGGCAAATTTGAAATGATTTACACATATTCTTCTCACATAAAGATATGCTGCATATTTTATTGAATTTTTTATTGAATGTTTTTATCGCATATAGTGAGCAAACCTTATCATAAACTTTTTCATTCAAAGTGTTACAATATGTATGGAGTAACAGTGTGCAGTTAAATGACAAAAGTTACTTGAAAGACAAGTAAAGAAAGACAAATATTACAGCAATGGAAGCATTAACAGAAACATTCGTCTCTGGATTGATGACTAAACCTATCCACTGCAGCAGTTAACTACAGCGTGGTCCGGTAACACAAAACTCCAGTAATCCTTCCTCAAATAAACGTTAGATCAGTTCCCCAGCCCCGTCCCATCAGTCGTATCCTAATCGTATCAATCAGAACAAGTTCACGTCACCGGGAGAGAATAATATATTAGACAAACATTGTCAAAGAGAAAATTGTTCTCTCGTCGGCATCGTTGTTTAAACAAGGACGCATTTGTGTGAAGAGAATTCTTTCTGGTGTAATTGTTCTGTTAGAGTGTGCGCAGGAAAAAACCTTTTTAATTATTGTTTGCCTGCTTGTAGTTTTCTAATTGCCCCTGGATAGCATTGTCAATTATCATAAACCTAGTTATGGAAATACTTGACCGAATTAATTAGGTGGACATGAACACATTCCTGTGAGTCTTTGATAACTAGAAGATAGCTCTCATCAAGATCACTCGATATGAATTATATTTAGCCCATAAGCAAACAAATACAATCATCAATATTATTGCTATTTTTACTTTTAATACTGCTACCATTAACACTGCTTCTTTTACTACTACTAGCTAATATTGGTGCTCTAACAACAACTACTTCTTAATACTAGTACTACTACAACTCAAACACATTCTACTACTACTGCTACCACCACTACTACTTTCTACATGTAGAGTAATACTACTATAACAACTACTACTACTACTACTACTACTACTACTACTACTACTACTACTACACTTACTACTACTAGGACTACTACAACCACTCAAACTAATGATGGCTCTGCTACAATCGTACTGAAATCAGATCGAACCTTGTCCCTCGTATCTTGCTGCAAGAAACGCAGCGAGGTACGAGGTCAAGTTTTCAGCTGATTTCAATGAGATTGGGCTCTGCTGTTGCTTGCTCTGTTTTACATATATTCTTATTTACCATCCAACACAGTATTCCATGGATGTGTTACTCGTGTGAGATATCGTTAAGACAATAGTTCGGTTGAGCACAATAATCCATTTCTCTTCCTTCAACCGTGATAAGGTGTTTGAATTAAAATGGCCACTTACAACTTTTCGATATATCCGTGGAACCTTTATTGATTTCGGATATTGAGATTGAGTAATAAAGTACTTTAGATTTTACTAAGTAATATTTTGCATAAATTCCACAAAGGGTATTTGTAAACAAATATAACGTCAATCACCGCGTTGAAATTACCTATTGGATATTTCTGATATAAAGGTAAGAATTTAATCTTTTGCAGGAACGAAATTCCACTATTGACGTTTTTAAACGTAATCTTCTTCTCAAGTATTATGTACTCCGATCTGTCATTATCGGTTCTTAGAAAATAATTTGATATTTAACGTACATCTTCGTTGATCAATGTTTTTAAATTCAAGATCATTTCACATCATGCTTTATTTCCCTTAACGATTCCGAAAGAAGAGAAAGAAATGACTGTACAAATTTAAAATTGAATTTAACACAACAGATATCACTGCTAATGGAACAAATCATACGATGTCATTTTTTAGAATTAATTATGCGATTTCATAACGCACAACAGACACGTTGCATTAATCATTATGTAATCAACAAGCTTCAGACAAATATTTTACCTCCCTGGAGTTACTAAGCGTGGAAGGAATTCTTCTAGAACTAACGAGTGTTTGTATTAACAACACTGGGTGACAGATGAAGAATTCCCTAATCTGAATAAATGGTCCATTAAACAATACATAAATCACCACTGATTAGAAATTCCACCCAACGATTTCTCTGAAATGTCAGATGTCCTGTTCTTATCAACAAAACAATCCATCATTCGACTTAAAGGAGATTCAAAAGTAGGAAAAAGAACGTTGAAAAATTAGTCGCCAATGGGTCTCCATCGTGAACTCCTGTACTTGATACAATGAGTTAACTCGTTTTCTCATCTCTTTAAACTATACATTACATCTGAATAAAAGAGGGTTTTTTTCTTGTCTCAACTCTTCAACGATCTTCTCAGTGAATAAAGTGCTTTCTATAATTAAAATGGGAAATGAAGAATACAAAAATCTAGGGCCTTTCTTTCAGAATCATTCTTGCAACGCACTTCTATTACATTATCTTTAGTCTGGTCCGAATGTAAATATTTCAGCACAAGCGTCATCATACAGGCAGAATGATGTATAGACTTTAGTTATAACCTACCACTACAAGATCAAAAAAAATAAAAATCACATAAAATTCTTAAAAGGTAAAAACATTATTCTCAAACAACCTAAATGTTGGTTCAAGAGTAGAGCGACAAATTATTTATACATTATTTGCCCCAAAACTAAAACATAAAGTACACAAAAAAGTAGAAATGTATACAACCTGTAAGGAACAAAGGTTTAGAAGAACTCTTATGTGCAATCTGAAGCAGTTATCACTATTTTTTGTTAAATCATTCATTATTGGTATGCTGACATAGTATTTTATTTTATTCCAGTGTGATCCAGGTGAAGGTACTGATCGACTTTACGACCTTATCTACAGGAAACCTAACATGGTTATGGTGATGGGGTCTGCCTGCACAGAAGTCACGAAAACAGTGGCTCAAATAGTGCCTTACTGGAATCTGATTCTTGTAAGTATAGGGTATAAGTTTAGGAATCATCTTTAGTCAATTAGTTCCTGTTCTTTTTATGTTAACAATTATTCACTGTACTAGAGTAGGTATACGATCGTTGTGAAAACGTGTAAGGTGTTCTTTTTTCGCATTTTCATTACACAAACTCGGCTGATTTTAACATATTTGAGGCGAGGTGAGGTAACGTGAGGTTACGTGGTTATAAATATAACGCCGCTTTCAAGGGTATTTCACTTATATCTCGGCTGCTAGTATTTTGGCAGGGAGAAAGCCCGCAATACCACTGTGGCTATGCATTGCGATAAAACGAACCATGGATGGCACTGCGCTGAAATTCATTGTAGCATACTGCATGTAGAACAGTTTTCTACCGCAGACAACTCCGGATCACTTTATCCGAAGCCGCTAACCACTACGCTACCCCGCCCTCTAACGCTCTTTAAATACCGTTGTTAAACCATTGCAGTTCAATTGTGAAGAAACTCTGCTCCTGTTCCCCTGTTTCTCTCATCTTGTCTCAAATGGTTTAGATATATAGATCTATTGTATTTCCTTAACTGAAGTTCTAAATGATTGAACCATGTTTTACCCTGTTGCGTAGACAGTCTCTGGAAGGCATCGAAAATAGCTAAGAAACAAGGCAACAGTGCCCATCTATCAACTTCATCTTTTAACGTTATTGGTACCTGCATGCTGTTAAACATCCGTAAAAGTATTGGAAACTGACCAAACACTTATGCCTATTGCCCCGGATATTTGTTGAACAGTCATACTCATGTCTGAAAAAAGATTTAATGCCGGGCTGAAGTTCTGTCTCATTGGCGAACATTTTAGAAAGACAATTTGTGGATTTCCTTCGGAGAAAGACTTTTGTTATTTGCAAGACTGGAATATTGCCTTGCTCATTTTTTACTACGTATATTTGTGGGTAGAGCTTAGAACTGTTCGTATCTGTTCCTTTATCGTACTTTTTTCTCTATGAACTTGGAATGCCAACAGTCCCTGAAATATAATAAGAATTTTGCATTTCTGTAAAGATTTCAAAATCTTAAAAATATAAAAGACGACTTGACACCAATCCTTTGTCAGGCTCGTTTTATTCTATTTTCTATGCGTACATCAAACAATTTCACGACTTTGATATCATCGTTAACATTAATCAAAATGTCACTGTAGTTTCATAAATCAAGTTTGCATGTTGGTTTTAACTTTGCAGTTGGGGAGATAAAAACAAGTAAGTTAATGATGTGACACGTCCAATTATAAAGTATAGGTTTTGTGGAATATCATTTTTTGCAGGATGTCATAAATAATTTTTTCGGATTGTTCTTGCCTGTGTTCCTATTGATTTCTCTTGTCACATTCAGTAAATATACCTTGCGGAAGCAACCAAAGATAGTTTATAATTCTTAAATAAAAAATGATCAAAATAACAATTGTAACAACAGTATTACACTTCGAGGGAAAGTACTCAGAAATCGATATATTTGGGATTGCATTGTCGTGAACAAGTGTTATTCAATGTCGTGAACTTCCCTTAATGGATTCTAGGGATACATGTTTTACGATAGTATATGCTTAAATCTAGCGTAATTTCTTTTACCTACCTTCCTAACTACCTTTTAGTTTATCTGTTCGTCTGTGATTTCATTGTCCATTTTATGTTGATGAAAGTTTGTATAATTACCAAACACATACATTAGGCTTTTAGGGGTTTCTTATTTCTATAAATTAAAATGTTTGTCCGTTTCCATGCTCCTGAAGGTATCGGTTTTTGAGCAAACTAAAAAACGAGCGTCTTCGCAGCAAAACTATGTGGAACAATTATCATCTTTGCATGCGATTTCTAGGGTTTACCACTTTTACAAGAAGATAATGTTATTCAATATCGCGCCAGGTGCAACAATGTGTAGATTTTCGACTTAGTCTTTTTTCGCGATTTTGGTCAAAATCGGCTATTTGTACCTGTTTAAGCTCGAATCTGGAGCCCAAACCAAGAACCCCGTGGGGCTCCCGGGTTAGAATAGGGCCTCGGCATCTTCATGCCTGTCGTAAGAGGCGACTAAAATGGGGCGGTCTGTTTGCCGTGGACTGCGACCTGTGTCGTTGGAGGAAGGATGCCTGGTGGTTGAGGGAGGTGTAGCTGAATAGCTTACACTGACCAATACACCACTTCGGCCCCGACTTCATCTAGACAGGAGACCAGATGGGCCCGGTTTGGTCAATCGGCTGGTCATGCCAAGCACTTGGTTGCTTAGTTCTTCTCTATCCCTCTGCCTTTACATCATCTTTGCTTATTTCTATCTATTCTATCCCTCTTCTACCCCTCATTTCTCCACTTCTTCTTATCTTTCCTATCCCTCTCTTTGCACTCACCTTCTTTCCTTGTTCTGCCGTCTGCTCTCTGGCAGACATTTTTCACTGTGCTTCCAAGATAGCGATGGCTAATGGGTCAATCCTGGTATGAACTGGCAACTCCTACTGGGAGTATATCACCCTGGTATCCTCGGTGCTGCTAGCTGGAGTCCCGCTGGCATGTAGCACCGCCTTTGTTGGAGCTCCGTGGTGGGTGGGGACCCAGGGTGATGAAACCTTTTTACCTAAATATGGGTCGAAAAGGAAAAAAGAAGCGTACATGTTCAACGGATGATAGTCCCTCCTCTGATGAGGAGGTAACTGCATCAACATCAAAAGCATCAACGTCAAAAGCAACAATATCAACATCAAAAGCCAGTATTAACTCTCAATCATTCAGCAGCTGGCCACGGTTCTTGGTCATATCATCAGTGGATCAGGAACCGCTACGACTGAATCCCTTTGCCACCGCCAAGACCATTCAAGGACTTGCTGGTGATGTCCAGAATGTAAAGAAAATCAGGAATGGATACCTTCTTGTTGAATGCAAGACTAAACAACAATCACTTTCTCTTCAAACTCTGAAAACAATAGTAAATACACCTGTTAAAGTTTCTCCACATACAACTCTCAACAGTAGCAAAGCCATCATCCGAGATAGGGATCGCTGTCTTGAAGATTCCTCAGAAGATGAGCTCCTTGCCCACCTCAAGGACCAGGCAGTGACGTCTGTTAAGCGTTTCACTGTCCGGAGGGAGGGGAAAATCATTAAAACTCACACCTATCTTCTAACCTTTTCTTTACCACAGGCTCCTAAAATCGTCAATGCAGGCTACTACAAACTCAAAACAGAACTCTACATTCCCAACCCACTCCGTTGTTACCGTTGCCAGAAGTTTGGCCATGGAAGCAACTCCTGCAGGGCTGATGAGCGTGTCTGTCCTCGGTGCGGCAAGCCAGAGGATGACGACCACTCTGATGACTGCAAGGAGTCGCCCAAGTGTGTCAACTGTGCTGGAGAACATTTGGCTTCCTCTAAGGAATGTCCAAAGTGGCAGCAGGAGTCTCAAATTCTCAAACTCAAATAGACACATAACATTCCCTTCCCTGAAGCTAAACGTCTGGTTCTTGAGGGCCCCAAAAAGCCTTCATATTCCTCCATAGTTTCCTCTGCAGCTATTTCTAAATGTACAATATCCACTCAAACAGACATCCAGTGGGTATCAGATCCGCCAACACAAGTCACAATACGCAGCTCAACATCATCAACAATAGGTACCATGACATTCCCTCTTCTTTCTGTTGCAAATCCTGTCAAGGTAACAAGCAGTCCTTTCACATCAACACAATCTAAATCACCAACAACTTCAAAATCAAAAGATGCTCAAAAAACAAAACAGAAAACATCAGATCGCATTCCAAAAGGCCAGCGGGATGTGGTCGAATCTGATGCTGTCTTAATGGACACATCAGACATGCGGCAATCAGCCAATACACCCAAGAAGGGCCATAGGCCACGGTCCTTGGATCGTCGCCTTTCTCCAGTTAAACCACCACCATGAGGCCTTTTCTTCTTTACCATCTAATTTTTACAATGGCAATCCTTCAGTGGAATTGTCGAGGTTTTAGAGTCAATTATAATGAATTGGGCTTATTAGCACAAAAATACAATCCTCAAGCAATTTGTCTTCAAGAAACACATCTTAAAGACACAGATACGGTCTCAATGAGACCATTTACTATCTACAATTCCATCCCTCCCCCTGCTGATAGGGCGAAAGGAGGTGCATCAATTTTGGTGCGGGATGGAATTATTCACAGAGAAATTTCACTTACAACCTCCTTACAAGCTGTTGCTGTCAGCTTATCATTATTCAAAACTGTAACCCTCTGTTCTTTATACATCCCACCATCTCAAGATCTTAATATCAAAGATCTTGACCAACTAATAAGTCAATTACCAAAGCCCTTCATTGTTCTTGGTGACTTTAATAGTCATAATCCCCTCTGGGGTGGGAACTCCCTTGATTCAAGAGGAAAGCGACTTGAACATTTTCTTGTCCAAAATGATTTATGCCTATTCAATGATGGTTCTAATACCTATTTGCATCCTGCCACAGGTTCATACTCTGCAATAGATTTATCAGTAACTGATCCATCCCTCTTGGATGACTTCTCATGGTCTGTCCATGAGGATACATGTGGAAGTGATCACTTCCCCGTTGTATTAGAACACTCTTCGCCTGTCCCTGAGGGTCACAACCCTCGTTGGAAATTTACTAAAGCTGACTGGGGCACATTTTCAGCCCTTTGCCGGGAACGACTTATATATGATAAATTTATTAATTCAGCTGATCCGGTTGAGGACTTTTCCAAAGGTCTCATCAATATTGCAAATGAAACTATCCCTAAAACCTCGGCGAATCCACGCATACACAAGCCATGGTTTAATGATGCTTGTGATGAAGCTATTAAGGCCCGTAAAAAGGCTGAGCGAAAGCTCTATAAACGACCAACTCGATATAACCTTGATCATTGCCGAAAGGCAAGAGCTAAAGCTCGCCGTACTGTAAATCAACAAAAGCGCAAATCTTGGAGAGGCTATGTCTCCAAAATCAATTCCAGAACACCTATAAGCAAAGTCTGGAATATGATTAGTAGAATTAAAGGCAAAGGTTCTAAAACTACCATTAAACACCTTAAGGTCAATGGTGACCTTCTTACATCTGAAACCGATATTGCAAATAAGTTGGCGGAAACCATTGCTAAAAATTCCTCATCTGCAAATTACGTACCGGCATTTCAAAAATATCAAAAGGTACAGGAAAAACACCCAATAAACTTCAAATCTGATAATGGAGAAGACTATAATGAACATTTCTCCATTACAGAACTTAAAACAGCACTTGCTAAAGCACATGATACAGCAACTGGTTCTGATGATATCCATTATCAGCTCTTAAAACATCTTCCAGAACCTTGCCTTGAAGTTTTATTAGCTCTCTATAATAAAATTTGGGAAACTGGTAAGTTTCCATCTTGTTGGCACAATGCTACTATTGTGCCTATTCCAAAACCCGGAAAGGATCATACAGACCCTTCAAATTATCGTCCCATAGCCTTGACAAGTTGCGTATGCAAAACTATGGAACGGATGATCAACGATCGTCTTGTTTGGTACTTGGAAACCAACAAATTACTAACTGACATTCAATGTGGTTTCCGAAAACAACGAAGTACCATTGATCATCTTGTACGTTTAGAAACTTTTATTCGGGATGCATTTATAAATAAACAACATGCAGTGTCTATATTTTTTGATTTAGAAAAAGCATATGATACAACATGGAAGCATGGCATCCTAAAAGATTTACATGAATTTGGCATGAGAGGTCGTATGCCTGAATTTATATCAAACTTTTTGCATGATCGTAAGTTTAAGGTCCGTGTGGGTTCTACCCTATCTGATTTCTTTGACCAAGAAATGGGTGTCCCACAAGGAAGCATTTTATCAGTCACATTATTTAGCATTAAAATAAATAGCTTGGCTAAAGTTTTAAATGATCATACTGATGGTTCACTTTTTGTGGATGACTTTGGAGTTTCTTGTCGAGGCAAGAACATGCCATCAATAGAACGACAATTACAACTTTGTCTCAATAAAATCCACAAATGGTCTTTAGAAAATGGTTTTAAATTTTCTAAGGCTAAAACATCTTGTGTGCATTTCTGTAACATGCGCAAAATGCACAAAGATCCAGAACTTTTTCTGGATAAAACTCCAATCAAGGTCGTTCCAGAGGCCAAATTTCTTGGCATCACTTTTGATCATAAACTCTCTTTTATCCCACATATTAAAAACCTTAAAGCTAAATGTTTAAAGGCATTAGATCTTTTAAAGGTTGTTTCAAATGCTAAATGGGGTGGAGATGAAGAAACTCTTCTTCATCTCTATCGATCACTCATCCGCTCAAAACTGGATTATGGATCCATTATCTATGGATCTGCCCGTCCCTCATATATAAAAATGCTAGATACAATCCACCACCAGGGTATCAGACTTTGTCTTGGGGCCTTCAGAACATCTCCCGTTGAAAGCCTTTATGTCGAGGCTGATGAGCCATCTCTTGCAGATCGGCGCATCAAGTTAGCACTTCAATATGTAACAAAACTCAAATCAAACCCTTTAAATCCAGCTTACAACTGCGTATTCAATCCTGAATACCAGCAGTTGTATTCTTCAAAACCCAAAGCAATACCACCTCTCGGTATCCGTATTCAACAACATGTTGAAGATTCGGATATCGATCTTCCAAATATAGCAGAACACGGTATGCTGGCCACTCCACCATGGCAGCTGGTCAAGCCCCGTGTTGATCTCAGCTTAACTACTCATAAAAAATCTGAAACCAATCAGCTCATATTCCTACAGGCTTTCAACGAACTGCGAGATTTTTATTCAGACTACAAACCAATTTACACTGATGGTTCTAGGGATGGTGAGACAGTTGCAGCAGCAACTGTTACACCTTCAACAACTTATGCTTCAAGGCTGCATGATGGCAGCAGCATTTTCACAGCTGAAGCAAAGGCCATCCTCAAGGCCATTCAGCATATCAAAAACTCTACTGCTAATAATTACATTATCTTTTCTGACTCTCTATCATGCCTTCAGGCTATCAAAAACTGCAAAAGTGATCACCCCATTATTAGGGATATTTTAACCATTCACAATACATTTCTCGAATGCGATATCATCTTCTGCTGGCTTCCTAGCCATATGGGTATTAGAGGCAACAGTAAAGCTGATTCAGCAGCTAAGTCAGCGCTTAATTTCAAACATATCTCACAAACTAAAGTTCCATACACAGATTCCAAACCCGCTATCAAATCTTATATCAAACAGCGTTGGAGGTCCCAGTGGGACCAACAACAACACAATAAACTTCATGAAATACAACCTTATTTAGGTTATAAATCTCTATCTTCTTTTACCCGGCAAGAAGCGTGTGTCTTGCGACGATGTCGCATTGGACACACACATTTCACTCATTCATATCTTTTAAAGGGGGAAGATCCTCCGGTGTGTATTCCCTGCCAGTGTCCCCTCACAGTTAAGCACATCCTGTGCAACTGCTGGGACACTGCACACGTAAGGGAAACATTTTACCCAAATGTTCCAATTTCACAACTTTTTAATCAAATCGGTGAACACCGTATTTTATCCTATATAAAGGAAATCAATCTATTTGATAAATTGTAGAATTTTACACAATTTATATCAGCTTTTAACCAAATTTGTGATAATGTGCTGATGTTTTTACAGCCTTCGTGCTGTATCACTTTTTTGCTTTTGCAATCATTTTCATTTCATTAAATTTCTCGCCGCTAATGGCTGAAATATTGCCCAAGCGGCGTTAAGCAATAACTCACTCACTCACTCAATATGAACAAGGAATTCTAAAAACCAGTGTGCTATATTCCGTTAAGCTATGTGAATCCATTTCCCTAACGCAAATGATTAAAAGGTGTTCACACTAAAATGACCGCAAATTGTTTTTACGTGATACATGATCATTTCTTTTACCACTACTGATGATCGGCGTGAGTAATCAAATGTTTAAACCTCGTCAGTTAATACTTTTGACATACACTAATGATTTGGGGACACATTTGAAGAAATATTGATAAAATGTAATTTTGCTTCTTGCTACTTTCCCTTTAATGTCCAGTAACTCTTTTGGAAGAATCTGTTTTACGTAAACGGGGTAAGTTTTTTAAATATTTAAATGATTTCCTCGAATCTCCTACCATTGTTATGCAAGATACAATCAATTGGAAAAATTAAATTATAAAGGTAATGCTTCTGAATGTTTTACTTTACTTCCAGTCTTATACATACATTTAAATTTACCGCTCAAAACATAGATTTAGGCCTAACAATTCGGAATATTTTCAATATCATTGAGTTTGTTTTCTCTGTAATATACATAAAAAGGTAGAAAATTTTCATTCATATCAAGAGTACAAGAGTACGTGTTTGCCGCCGTCAGGGAGAGAGTTCCGCTGCATGATGCGTTCAGGAAGTGTTGCCCTACGGAGGAGGAAGTGTCATGGCTTGGGGAGGCCTACTTGGTGAGGAGAAGACGCCTATGGTTATCGTAAATGGAAATCTAACGGCTCAGCATTAGGTCGATGACATTCTCCATCCTGTCGTCTGCCCCTTTCTTCGACAACAGGCACAAGGTGTGGTCTTTCAATCCACAATGCACGAATGCACACAGCTCGAGCTACTCAGGATTTCCTTGCTAACAACAACATCAACGTTTTTCTATGACCAGCATGCTCGCCTGACATATCACCCATCGAACATCTTTGGGACGCTTTGGATCGTCGTATTCGTCAACGACCTCCAGATAACCGCCAGTAATTTGCTCAAGCTCTACAAGAAGAATGGCAGCGCATTCCACGTAATGGCGTCAGACGTTTGATTTTCTCCATGCATGAGAAGGTTAATGTGTGTATTATGTGAACAGTTTTCAACACACTGAACTTGGATTTACCTGCAACGGGATCAGACATGACAGTTAACTTGGACTTTTTGACTCCCAAGCCAATATCGGAGACTGTGCCGTTGATATAGGAAGCTGATTTATTGAATTTTTTATGAATATGATATCGTCACATGTTCTTGTTGAATAAACATTTTGGTTTTTTTAATCTCACTTTTGTATCTATTTTGTAATCTAGATTTAAATACATGGTAGCGTTTCTTTTGCCCGTGAGTTTAACATATCAAATTTGTTATTTGTAATACGCAGCATCGTATCATAAATATGGACGAACATGTTACAGATCTCTCACGCCGCCACTTCCCCTGCTCTGAGTGAGAGAGAGAAATATACAACCTTTTTCCGGCTTGCTCCTGGCGACTCTTCCCTCAACCCTGCCCGGCGCATGCTCATTCAATACTTCCGGTGGAATACCGTTGCAACTTTATATGAGGATAAAGAAAAGTTTTCACTCGTAAGTGGATAGATTTTATAATTGCTTGATGCCCTTGCCAATTAGACACTCTTACTACAGTTTATTTTATTTTGTTTCTTATAAGATTTTTGCCACGATTTACATTTTAAATATCTCTATTTCGATATTGACAATAATTTGCAGATATTACAGTATCAAATAACGAAGTCGACAATCACATCAAATGTTGGCATTTGTAATAATGCAACACTAATTTGATTGGAATTCAATGTGCACATACTGTAAAAAGCTACATTCATTTTCAAATTGACAGTAATTCCACTGAAATTTCCATTCCAATTATCTAAACCAAATGCACCGAAGGCAGTAAAAATCGGTTGAAAACATTGGAATTGGTTCAACAACTCCGCTATTAAATGTTTTCTTGTCATGCAACCTATTTGCGCTGAAAATGATTTCTACATTGAAGACAAAATACAGACAAAAGACAAAATAATGATACGGATCGTAAGAGATAATCCGTAAGTTTTATAGTTTGTTCATTGGAAGCAATGATAACGTAACCAACTCGTTTTTTATATTCAGATTTCCGTTCTATCCCTAATTTTGACAATATCTGACCGTACTAACTATTCCAACGTTATAAAATATGAATGGAGGGAAGTACACTTTATTGCAGCATTCACCTGACGATTGCAAGTTTGTAGCATGTAGTCTCATCACAGTTCATCGTCAAAAAGATGTCAAACTTTCAACCTAAGAAACGTCATGATCATGTAGCTTTAGTGTAGTATTCCATCAGTTACTTCATCACACGACGAGTTTCACACCGATTCACACCTCAGAACTTTTTGATAAGTATATTGTTTAAAAAAGGCATTATTAGCCCTCTAAAGGCCGATTAGCAGCCAACACTGATAAGAATAAATGTGTCATATCAACCTCAAACAAGGTCCGTGCCACGAAGGTATTACATGTAAGTGGGTCAGCATGGAACCAGTGACCGCAATGACGTCATTAGTCACGGATCAGAGCAAGCGATCAGTCATCAGAGGCGTTAACGGGATAATGATTTCACGGTGAACAAGGGTAACGGACGAGTTGACAGCTGGCGTGAATGATACTCGGACATTGGGGCGTGTTGGTACTGCAAGACGCCATTACCTACTAAAGTCTCGGAAGGAAATGGGTTACTTCCTCTTAAAACTAGCACAATCTTCCCTTCATTGCCATGGAAACTAACTAGTCTTCAGTGTTATTTGCTTAAACGAGATGTTTGTCTTCGTGCCCTGTGCGTTATAAGGAACCAACTAGCTTTGATTTTCCCAAAGGAACTTTGAAGTTGTCGACAGCCTTATTAACGACAAAGTATGAATTTGTTTGTAAGCTTTCCATGAAGTTCTTGAAGGACATTTGAATCACGACCTTATGATATTCATGATTTCAGCAAATGAACCGTGTTTGTAAACGTTTTTCTGAAGAGATCTTCATTAACAAGTCACGTTCATTATATAATTACTGGAAATGATTACACGTTTGAATGTAACAAAAAGTATTAGAAACTCGTTTATAACAACTATTCCACATTTAACGTCCAAATCGGACAACGTAGGAAATTCAGATCATGTCTTGTCACTTGAAATCACAGCTATCTTTACAACAAGGCAAAATGACCAAACAATCTCACAAAGCACAGAGAGGAAACTGAAAATGACAATACTAATAAACTTGAAAGAAAAAAACGTTAAATAATTTAATTTATTCTGAACAAAACATGACATGTTATATCCAATTTCATGCTTGATGCAAACGTCAAAGTTGTTAATTCATTTCTTTGTTAACTAAATATTCATGTCTTCGTTGATTATTGTGAACGATTTTGTAATTTAAGCATTTTTCCTTACAGGCAATGGATGATATAGGAGATGTCTTAGAAAACTATAACATCTCTACTGTAGCTACTCTATCTTTTAACTCGAAAAGAGAAATTGTGGAAAATATGAAACGGTTAAAAGTAAGTACAATTTCAGCATTAAACATGGACATATACTCAGCGATTAATAGGATCAAGAATCTATCAATCGTTTTCTTTCAAATTAACGCATGTTTTTAGATATGGTTCGTAATTGGTTACAGATGATTCTATGAGATTCAGGTTTTTTTCCCCTTGATGTCGTATACTTAAAAGGACAGTCTAATCGGGATATTTTTTGTGGAAAAGAAATTCAAAAGGAAATTCCAGTGTGAAATTCTAGTTCATGCTTCAGCATCACAAAACACTGTTGATGAGTCTTCTAAAAAAAATCATTTGTAACTATGTGTATATTCAAACCATACAAATAGTTAATTTTCCTTTTGTTGTAAAAGTACTGAAAGTACAGTTCCTTTTCCCCCACGTCATTTCCTCAAAACAAAACGGCGGACACGATGCCGATAGGCCAGCCTCTTTAATGTTTCAGCTGAAATTTTTGAAATGGTCAGTGGGGTTACAGTAGTATCTATAAAACAATTTAAACCACTTAACCATTTTACTTCAATCTTGTTTAAGTGCCACTGTGATCTGAAACATTGTCCTAGCGGCGCTAGACAAAATAAACTAAATAATGAACTATTCCACACATTCAAACCATCAGATATTTTCGAGTACAAGGAACAATCATACTTCATATCGAAATTTCAATGTCTTAAATATATATGTAAAAACTGTATATATATTTATGTATATAAGCACATTTCTTGTTGCAATTTTCTTTGATTCATGATATTGTAAATCTTTTGAATCTTTTTGCAGAAATTGGATGTGCGGATTTTGATCGGTGGATTTTCGCAGGCGTCTGCGAGGCAAGTGTTCTGTGAGGTTTGTTTTGGTTTACAAAGATATCAATCTTTTCACTTCTAATATCCTGCTTCAAGAAGTACAGAGAAAACCTTATATGCTATTTCCTTTCTAGAACGGCCTTTTCACAATCAATATATTAGCTCACATTGTGTGAAAAGATTACTTGCATTGTGTAGTTATTGACATAAGTCTTAGCCAATTATAGTGAAATGGAAATTGAAGAATCTTTCAATCTTTTCAAAACTCCTTCATATACGACTTAAAATAAAAAAGTAAAATAATAATCTAGAGTGTATGCAATGGCTTTATAGGGGAATGCATGAATGATAACCCACCAAATCGCAGTGCTATGCAATCAACTTTGCATGTACTTTTTTATATATATCTTACTCAAATCAATAGTGATAATGTATCATCCCAAATGCAAATACTGTCGTTACAAGATCAGACCCGTCCAAATTGAAGAACCCAAGTGTAAACGTCCGATTTTAACATCTGAGGCATATAGATAATACACTTATTATTACAATATACTTTTTATGTTCATTTGTCCACATAGTTGGATTGAATAAATTAATTAATTATTATTGATTATTTGGATTTAACGTATTTACGTTATAACTTATATTTTTTCGGCGCCCGCAATGAAAACGTAATTTGAAGCTATCCTGTTGTATTGTTGATTCGTAATAAACTGTCAAGACTCACTAGATCATAAACGCACAATGCATATTACTAAAGCTGAATTAAATATATTTTATTGAATGTTTCTTGTTTCTTAAGAAACATTCAAGAAGAAACATTCAAGTACAATTTGTGAAATTTGAAAGAAGATCACATTTATTGATGACCTTTTGAGAATACTGTATTATAAACATTTTCGTCAATATATGGCCGTTGCCTTTAAATCTTTGTAATCAAAATTTTGAATGATATGTATAAGCATACATATATACCAATACCGTCCCAATGTTTCTGATCACAAATTAGATTGAAGTTTATATTTGGTAACCGTGATGATAAGATAGATGTGAATTGCCTAACAAACATACAAAACAATTTGGGTATCGGTTCGGCAGGCCTACAAGCACGGGATGTACGGAAGCAGATATGTCTGGCTGCTGATTGGAAGTTTCCTGGACACATGGTGGAACACTAGTGACGTCACAGGCTGTACGCGCCAAGAGTTGAGAACTGCTGCGGAGGGATACATCGTTGTCTCAAGTTTGAACAATCTGATGGGGGACACAAAATCGGTGGCAAATTTGGTATGATTACTACACTGACAACCTCAGCTTATTGTGAACTTATCAATTATTATTGAATTATTAACTTATGTTAACATAACACAAGTAATTGACTGAAGGCAATTCACTTTAAAATAATGCTTACCAGCAATTTGTTAATCGTGGATATGGATATCTAATGCATTTTTCTCATGCCTCTCTTATAATTGCTGTCCAAAAACGTTCGTTTGTTCCAATGTTAATTTAACTGTATGTCACGTAACTGAAGGTAACGGAAATTCTGATAGTGATAATGATTTCAGACACACGGCGAGTTCACCCGGGATTACTGGGAAAACAACGGCACGTCGCCTATGAGCATGTACGCCAGCACCACATACGACACAGTGTGGACAATAGCACTTACTATCAGGGATAGTCTCACCCCCCGGGAGAACGTCACTCTACCCCCTCTCGCTCACCTCAACTACACAGACATGGCGCCGGTCAAAGACACCTTTCTGCACATAATAGAAGAACTAGAGTTCATTGGCGTCTCTGTAAGGGTTTCAATCATTTTATCAACAACGTTTGCCTTTCTCATTCAGTGTCTTGATTTATTTTTTTATTCGTTATTGCGACATGAAAGTTTAGTTTCTGACATAATTCCATTAAATAAAGCACGGTAAATCAAAGCAGTATTGTTATAGTATATTTAAACTTTCATTATAGTTTTATGGTATTCTATTAGAGGCATGTACAAGACCAGCGCTCAAGTAACTGACCATTTAATGATTGGATTTGACGTGTTTTCCCAGGGGCCTGTTTCATTCAAGGGGTCAGACAGAGAAAGTATCACCGTCATCTATCAGAACCAAGGTAAGGCATTGGTTCACATCTTAAGACAAATACCTTTATAATTTATTAATTCCATTCATCCATAATCTGTAAATCTAAAAACAAATTGTTAAAAAGTGAATTGGAATTGTGTCTGTTTGTGCTGCCTTTCCATCTTTATTCAATGCCCGTGTAGAAGCTATTCGTGAGATAAATGAGAGAAATGCGTCATCGTAATTAAATCTTTACTCAACTGACACAACACACGTCTTCTCTTCAGATGGTAACTTTACGCGTGTTGCAGTACTGGAGCCAGATAGTGAAGAGCTTGACTTCAGTTGCAACCAGTGCTTCGACATAAACTGGCAGGGTCAGTGTCTTCAAAGTAGAGTTAAATTAAGTCTCTATGCTGCGGAGTAGCTACTGTATAGTCATAATTGCTCCCAAAATTGCTCCAATCCTACATAATCTTGCATTGACACATTAAATATTAAGTCATTTTATTTGAAAATTTTGTATGAAAGAATACTTCTTAAAAGTTAACACTTTAAGGGAAATATACACAAACTTGCATATTTAATCAAGAATTACTATGCTTCATACTGTACTTCTTTTTACATTTTCTCAATGATAACAATTTAATTCTGATATTTCAATTTAATACATTCAGCCAAATTAAAAATATTCAGGGATTTATTTCCAGATTATGTGGCGAGTATTTTATTAACCATCTTGGTTGAGATCATTAGTGGATGTTTGGTCTTTTAGCACCGAAAAGATTAGGTTAAACATACCTGATTTATGGAAATCTTCATTTCATGAGCTCACTAAACATGAATCATCCTAATTATGAAACGTACTTTCAAATTACTCTCTCTTTCGTCTTATCACTTATTTTAACCTAAAGCAATTCTCGTTGCTGATTTAGCCTTTCTTTTATAAGACCTTATTGCGATTCGTTCCGAATATTTACTTTTCATCTGTCGAAAGGTTTTTTTTCCAAATTTTCTCGAAAACCATTTCATAATGACTTTTTACACCAATGGAATCAATTTAGCTGTAAATTGTGTTAGAGTTGTTAGAAATGGTCTAAGCAAAACTGATAGAAATGAAATTGAAAAATCCTTGCTGGGATCAACTTTGAATTGAGTTTCAAATATTTATTTAATCATCTAGGTGGTCGAATTCCAAGGGATAAGAAGATTGTTTGGCCCCATCAGAAGACTATTGACCCGCTTTTCTTCTACATCTCATGCGCCCTCTGTGGTTTCGGCATCATCGCCGCTATCTTCTTCCTCACTTTCAACCTGCACTATCGAAAATTAAGGTAAGATCAGAGGATATTACACTTTAAAGACGATGATTCATGGAGGTATTTCTGTATAAGTCGTAATAATGAAGGGAGCATCCGTGCTCTTACAATATGTAAATGTAAATTATATCCAATCAATATTAGTATTATCGTTACTATGTAAAAAATAAACGAAAAACAGTAGTTGTATTGGGAATAAATATTATACAAAAGAAAAGTCCATTTTTAATCGGGATTACCGACGGTGAAAATTGGGTGTTTTAAAAATCGAGGAGATAGCATTCATAGCATTATACTATCAATGCATGATTAAATCATTTTCGTTTCAAACTCAACGATTTTCACAGTATTAAACAAATCAACAGATTAAGGAGAGGGAACAAACGCCTTCCTCTACCTTATTTATGTTTAATTTGGACCGTGCTCATCGAAATCAGAATCAAGATTTGCTTGAGGAGTTTATGCAAAACGCCATTATTTTACATCAAACAACGCAAAATCACCCAAAATACACCCTAACCCCCAAAGATCATGCCACATCATTTAAGATTCACATTCGATTTGCTTTTCTTATCAATCGTTCGAACAAAGTTAATCAAACAGTGTGATCACAAACTTTGATAACGTTCATTCTAGGTGAAATTTATGATAAATAGCTCCATGGCCACTTCATGTTCCCGGAGTCAAACAGCGAAAGGGCTTTTATCGATAACTCGATATTGATCTTAATTCACTAATGAAATGACACGGCTACCCAGAGGAAATAAACACGATTTCCTGCAAGAAAAACACCTTTTGTTACTTGCCTTCGTTTTGTTCTTTCCCAAAGGATATTTCCACTGTAATAAATATCTATTAAACCTGAGAACCAGAAATTTAGCTGCTTTGTTCGCTCTTTGGACCATTTCCCCCGGGTACGAGACGCTGTTATGATATAACGACAACGCTAACTCCTATTTGTAATTAAAACAAACGGGGCTCATGAAATATTCTTTGTAACTTGTTCATGAAACGGAATGTTTTGAATGCACTATTAAAATACACTGGGGATACCCACTGTTTGTCGTGAGTTGAATGAGTAAAATGAGTTGAACTGCTTCAAACCCTTAGGTATCTTTCATGGGAAAATTCAGCACCTATAAAGTTATTGTCTTGGGTGATGAAGTGTTCTCTATCGTTCTGTCATATCATACAATTCATAAACGTTATAAAAAATATATTAGTATTGTTTCTACCGTTGTTCCTCTGTTGAATTTACTTTGCCTCTTCATTGCATGACATTTTTTTGTCAATCCCTGACAATGTTCATAAGATATTAACACTTTATAAGTATGAGAAATGAGATACAAAGTTAATAATTCTTATATGAGTTGCTAAATCGGTTCGAGAGTGTCTCTATTAACTACTCTTCTCAGCATTTCGTTAAGTAAATGTGAAGAGTTAGTGACTATTTTACCATCAATTTTAATGCATTTAAAACGAACGAACCAACGACTCATGCTCGTAGTTATTCAGTTCATCTCGAGGACTCAAAGCAAAAGCACCTGTGAAAAACCAAAGGCAAATTTGTCAGTACACATTTTTAAAAGTGCAAACTTCAACACCGATCGTTTTTTTATTTCTAGATATTAAAAGTAATAATCTCTCACGTTATTACAATCTCTTACCTTTGTATCCAGTTACATGAAAGTTATTACTTATCGCTTAATAACAAACCTTTACATCTGTATCCAGGTACATAAAGCTATCGAGTCCCAAGCTGAACAACGTTGCAGTGGTCGGTTGTGTTCTGGTCTACTCCGCTGTCATCCTGCTTGGTATGGACGATGCCACTCTGGATAGGGACGTCTTTCCCTTTGTTTGCACGGTGAGAAACCGTTAACATGAGTAATATGGATTTCAACGGTGTTGAAACAATAAGAACTATTAACATTTCAAAATGGTAGTTTGCGGTTGATTATGTGATAAGTTTATACGAATTTTCTTATCTAATATGTGCTTTACAGGTATATAGACCTACTTCTAGTGGCTGTTTCGTGTTCGATCTTATCATATACTGTTGGTGTTGAATATACGAAATTGAGATTTTTTCTCCCGTGTAATGACACTTATTAAGAAGTGCATGGACTTGAAGCTGCTTTGAAATCGGTATCACATGCCTGACATTTGACAATTGATGTATAATTAAAAACGGGAAACGTTCAGATGCCATGTATGTGTACAAAATGAAATCTATGGGGCTGTCAACGTCTAGCACTGCATCGTCCTGCCATGTAATACGTTCCTTACGAACACATCACTCTGAGGGAAGAGTGTGATTGGTAATCAGCAATGTACAAGATCAGATTCAGTCCAACTATACAAGGACAATTACAAGGTGTACTACATATTGAGCGTCGACTGCTGATAAATGTTTACTTTTATGCTTGTAAGGTTCAGACATCAATTTCAGCAAGAAGTTCTTTTGAAGGATTGCAAATAAATCTTTAAAATGTCTCCCCTATCTATCCATTAAGAAAGCCTCAATCTTCATAGACTTTCTGCCATCGATTCCTTAATCTACTGTTTCAACAACATGTCTAGACCAATCAGAGTTTTAGTTGTAGGCTCTACCACCTTGATTTGCTTTTCAGATATCGTTTGCAAATACTTTGACAAGTGCTTGTCATACTAGTATTTAGTTAGATATATACTGCCGTTTGGTACCGACATTAAAAAAGTGAACTTGGCAATACTGAATCTTTTATATTCTATTTTTGGAATTTCAGTCAAACATTGTCAACGTCATATCCTCAAATCAAACATCAATCTCTGATATTTGCTGTTGATAAATCCTAACTTCAATTTCTACACCACCTCACTAACGTCAGAACTTCTGTTTTAGACTTATAAACGAGAAATACAATTTGATACTCTCTTTGTGTTTCAGGCCAGGGCATTTCTTCTTGCCGCAGGATTTTCACTTGCATTTGGTGCAATGTTTGCTAAAACATACCGTGTTCATCAAATATTTACCAGAGCTAATAGTGGACTGGTGAAAAGTAAGGTATGGAGTGAAATATTTCGATATCAATTATTTTGTTGTGAATAAAGATACATGTAACCATCTCGTTTATAAAAACAACTGTCTTTGATTGGATACTCAAACACTTCAAAACACTTATCTAAATATCAATTGAGTGAGATTCTATACATCATCAAATAATTTCAGTTTCAGTGAAAAATGTACATCTCTGAATACATAATATTGGACATTAAATGCGTTTCTGTTACAGCATCGTCACGTCATTATGCTTATAGTGTCATAGCATTAATTGTCATTATTTCATGGTGTTATATATTTGAAAATATCATGTCAAAATTTCATTTTATTGTTCTCATTTTCCGCCATCAAATGTCAAAACAATATGCTGTGAAAACAGTTTTCGGTTCTATATCTGAGTATTCAGATCTTGTTATCCTTCTCAACTCTATTTCTCTTATCAAAGCTCCTCCAAGACAAGCATCTGCTCTTTATAATCGGGACACTCCTGATAGTGGACTCTGCTGTTGTGTTTGTCTGGGTGTTCGTCGATCCCATGGAGAGACAGATAACAAACCTTACTCAAGAGGTAGGTTACTAAAATGTACTGACATTGTCAGATATATTTTTCTTTACAATTCATAAAAATATACTTTAATTTTAAAATTACCAGGACACAGAACCACCATCGTACTGGTCACAATACAGAAAGTCTCTAGTTTTTTTGGCGAATACCAGAGTAGATATTTAGAATTCGTGTATATCAGCACGTAACACAGTTCATCAGACCGTCAATGACGGTGATGCATTTGTCGAAATTGAATGAGTGTCATAAGTTGGATAAGAGACTCGGTCAAACTAAATTCAGTATTCATCTCTAGTGGATATTTTTACTTACTCGTTTCCTTATTTTACCTAGAACGGATAAACATGTAATTGATACACCTCAAACGAATGAAAAGTATATCAAGCATAAATTACAGACGACATTTTGGACTATGATTGACGCTTAGGGTCGTTTTATCAGTTAGTGTTTGTGGCCCTCATTGTCAGTAAACTTGGTACCAGCGAAGCCGATGACATTGCCACGATAAAGTTGTCCTGTTTGTCACTCAATTGGATAAAGCTCTAACGGATGGGCGTGGTCAAACCATAATCTCAAGGAGTTTGAGGAATGTTTTTAGGAGTTCAATATAATCCGTGTAATTATATTTGCTAAAATGATTGCTGCATTGTCTGACTGAATCTGTTGATTCTGAAGTTGTTATAGACAGCAGTTTCGAAATTTGTTGTAACAGGGTTCTATAATGCACATCAAAGCACATGCGCTGTGTTCTGAGAAAATTTGTTTTGATCATTTTTTAAAGGCTTAATCTGACAAAACATAAAATGTTAGTAATTGTCATTATTAAATGGTGCCAATTTGATAAGCTTTAGGCAAATGCACTTTGAAGAATTCAATTATTTGTACTACTCAAATGCATGCTGTCCAAGCGATATCAAGCAGGACTTACATTTTCAGCACTCTCGTAGCGCAGAGATAGTAAAGTAAGTATCATGCAGTAACCTGGGACAATCTTAGTACTGAGTGATCTCCGAAAATATGGGTCCAGGTTATTTTGTAAGATACCACGATGTCACTGTATATTTATACTTGAAGCACAACTGAAGTGTTTATTGACAATGCCCATATTGAGGTTTACATAACCAATAATTGGACTCGGTAAAAGAAATTAGAGTAGAAATTGATAAATTCTGTTTACGAAAAATACTGGACAATTACCTAAACTTCGGCTTATTAAGATATATCCGACTCTTAGATGTTTTCATTAATTGATATAGATATTGTGTTAATAGTTTTACTCTATGGCATTTGCTACATGTACTGACAGTGTACATCAAAGTTCATGTGACATTTGTATGAATTTCCCCTTTCACTTATTAAACTACACGCTCGTAAGGTTAATGCAAATTATTGCTCCACGATTATAAACGTGGAAGTTTGATGTAATATTAAGAACAGTTTATGCATGTATGAGGTTTGGAATTAAACACATGGGTGAACATTAAAGAAAGTATATGAAACATGCATGCTGATTGTATTCTTTCAGGCATTGTGATAAGTATTCTCCATTTCAAAAGTTATGAGTTTTATGAAGAATCGATACACACAGGAGTGTATAGGATCACGTAATATAAAGCTTAACCTCTCACATGAATTACCTTTTTAAGTCAACGAGTCACCTCAATAATAGGAATTACTGATACAGGGTTATTTATGCGAGTTTTATGAGTAACAGATTTAAGGGAACTTGATCTTAACGGTGTTTATCTATTGATCACGTCGAAAGTGATTAACACATATATTGATTCACTGCCTCTGTATAAAGTAACATGCAATAGGCAATGGTAATGCTGGATGGTAAGGAGAAGCCTTAGCAATTCTCATTGGTTAAGTTGCTCTTCAACTCCAGCGCTAATGTATACGTGTCATTATGTAACCAGTGGGTATAAAATGGTCTGGTCGAATCTCCTCTGTAGTGTCAAATGACATGCAATCTGCAGTGATAATGACACAAATCAGACAAAGGTTATCATCCCTCAGTATGTCATATGGCAAATTCAGATGCCTTTTGCCTTTGACAAATCATAGAAATATCTATAAGATACATTTTAAAATAACTCAAACAACATTACAAAAGATCTTTTGAACCTACTTTTTTATTTGTTTGTCCTTTTGTTTCATTTGATTCAATTTGCTTGGTGTCTGTTCACACTAAACGCTTTAAGATGCAGTGATTTTGAAAGTAACAAACTTTGTTTCATTGATATACGTGTAAGGAAATAACAATATTAACATAGTATGTCCTATATAGTAATCTTATATTAGTTGAAAGGCCAATGTCTTTGAACTCTTCTGAACTACTACAACAATGATTATGTAGACTCGACCGAATATTGGTTCAAATATCGAACTTGTAATTAATTCAATATGTTAAGATGTAAGATCAATGTTTTAACGTTTAAATTGGGATGTGTGAGATCTGTTATCAACGGTAACTGGAAGTTCCGTTAACACATAACACAACTAATAAACGTATAAAACCACTTCCAGGCACATGAAACCACTCATCCCTTTCTCCGGTGTAAATACTCTTTAGAATTATCTATTTTATTCACTCGATTCACTTCCCAAGGTAGGATTCATGGCCTTTATTTGTAGTAGTATATGTTTTGCTATAAACCATGACGGCCATTTGGTCGGGTCGGAAATGGTGTTATCCAAATGGTCGGATATGAGATATCAACTAATGTGAAAAAGGTACACTTTTAAATATATTAAAACTTCACAATGGAATCTTTATCAACAATGATAATTGAATGATACCCTGAAGTTTTCATGCGGCACCTTAACCAACTTAACTACCTAATATTCTTGCATTTGGTGTACATTCTGTTATATCCTGACTGAATAGTTATTATTTACAATGTTTATATTTGAGCAAGATTGCAGTGATAATTTGATAACTTGTGTCAAACCTTGTGTCAAGCCGGTGAATCGATCGTGTGTTGTAGGTACTGAAGTTCTGAAATCACTCGTCAACGCGTTAAGTTTACCTTGAAATACATATATGGTATTACTGTTTCACATCTGATAAAAAATACATTTGAAAAACTTGAATATTTGTCAGGGGAGTGCAATAATATAATGGTATGATAATCTATCGTTTTATGGATATTTTGTATCTTGCAGGCTTCAGAAGGAGACGAGGACCTGATCTACCTCCACCAGCTTACGACCTGCCACTCGAACCACCTTGAGAAGTGGATGGGAGCTTTCTACGCTTACAAAGGTCTCCTGTTGGTCTTCGGTGTCTATATGGCCTGGGAGACACGCAATGTGAAAATACCGGCCCTCAATGACTCTCAGTACATCGGCATGAACGTCTACAACGTGGTCATCATGAGTATCAGTGTGGTGGTGGTCTCTAACATCCTCTACAACAGACCCACTCTGGCCTACGCTATGGAATCTTCCTTCATGTTCCTCTCCACCACCGTGACACTCTGTCTTCTCTTTGTGCCAAAGGTGAGCAATTATCGTGCTCCAATACAGTACTCTTCAGTCCTAATCCCATGATTGTTTTTTCATCATTTGTCTCTTATCGCTACTGACTGGTTACTGATAGTTATCATGGCCTGCTAACACTCATCACTTCCCTCATCATGACACAGCCGATCTTGTATGTTTTAGCTCTTTGGCTTTTTTATTCTTTATTTATAGGCAATGTCATGCAAATCCTGAGATGACATCAGGATATTTTAGAATATTGTGGATAGAAATATTCTGATGTTGCAGAATGGGCTGTATCTCATTTATATTCGAAAAGGGTTAGACTAACGGTAAATAGATGTGCATGTGTACAATAAAGTTAGAAGGGGTGAAGGCTTTTACTTCAAGGTTGTGAAACTCTTACTAAAGCATGAATACAGTTGACCTTCATTTATCGTACTATGAAAAATACGTATTAATTCAAATCATGGTTAATGATATTAGGAAGTTCTTTGGTAAGATATATGAGTTTAAAACTTAGATGAATCACATAGCGATCATATATGTTGTCATAACTGATGAATGATTGCAATATTTTTGTAAAATTTTACTTCATACAATGGTTATAGTAGACTGAGGTAATGGAGGATTACACCCATTGAGTTCAAAAGTGCTTTATCATTTTTAAGCTATCCATGATTATATAAATCAATTTAAGAAATTATCTAAGAAATAGTGTAGCCTCAACCATTATGTGTTTTGCAATAATTTACAGTTTGCCCTCAACTGTAATAGTTATAGCACATGACTGATAGTTCCAAAACTATATTTTATTGCGGAAAAAAAGGAGAAGCTGTGCCTTTGATCTATACCGAAACACTGCTAGAAAATGCTGTAATATATAAGATATTGAATAACCACATGAAATAAATATTTTATATGTAATAGAAATTACTCCATCTATGTCAAATTACACAAATTAATTTCTTGATGTACATGTATAGTTCAAGAAAAATCGTTTTGACAGTTGGTAATGTCTGCATATTTACAAAAACCAGATGACAGTTTTTCATTTAAAATGATTTTCCTGTACTTAAAATGCATGTTGTCTAGTGTAATATATGTATACCTTTTCAAATCAACTGGCATGGCGGTGTTTTTAATATCAACAAAATGTGCACAATAAGCTAGATGGATAATACACTTCAGCGACAAAACATAAGAGTTCGTTAAAATGTGAAACAGTTCCATAAGTGTTACGCACATTACAAACGAAGGTGCAGTGTATCAGATAATGATGTTGGTTTCCAGACTGAGGGCTTGATAGCATCATTGATTAATCTATATCATCATTAACTAGCAGAAACTCGCCCCGAGACGCCGGCATTTAGCGATTATAGTAAATCTCCCTGAAATTGTTATATTCATTCGAGGCTTATTGAGCTGTAATTGTAAACAGACTCTTAAATTAGATGGAACCTTCGTAAATCAATCTTACTCCACAAATACATTCATTTATGATTGTCTTCAAACAAATGTTAAAACGTAATAACGAAAAGGGCATATTACATCTTACTTTAGGTCGCCCGTGCGTTACAGACAATATTTTTCTATTTTTTCAGAAGATATAAGATTCAACTTCATAAACGTTCGTTTTGGACATCGTGTATAAATGTAAATCAACATTGACAAATGTACAAAATTCTTGTTAAATGTAGTATCTAAATTATAGGACTTTTCACTGAGATATATCATTCGCAAAAGCTCAGTCTTTAGTTAAGGTTCGTTATGAATCATGTAATAGGTATTATTTTTCTTCATAACGTTTTCCTTATCATCGGTATCCTTTCCGGTCGAAAACAGGTAAGCTATCCTTGATAAACAATGACAATAATACATTCTGTATTTGATAAGACATTGATTAAGAGCATACTTTTGATAAGTTTGATAAGTAAATTCATTTCCTTTCCTTGTGCATTTCTGACCACCAGTATCAATTTCCGCCACAAACTGATCACTTACGGGTCGTTACCTAATCCATCTACCTTCCAAACATAATTGTTAAGAAATTAATCACTTTAAATTACAACGACGTCTGTCAAAAAGGATAAATCAATCATACACCTTGAAAAGGATGTTGCGTGCTGAAAATTGATTGTTTTCATTATAGATTTAAATTAGTTGATGGTGCATTTATTGTTTTAAGGGACACTCCGTGCTGCAAATGTTTTCATTTTAAAACTAATCCGTTCTGTTAAGTAACAATAGGAAGAAACTTCAACAATCTCATTCATTGCATAAAATATCACTATCACTAAGAACAGTACATATCATCGGAGGATGACCCCAAATTTAAACAAAAATGGTCATGTCTTTATTGAAACATTGCACCGTGAGTCGGACTGGCTTGTAACTGTCCACTATCTCCTGTCTATATCTATCTCAGTCTCTCAATTTCTTCTTTTTTTTTCTTTCTGGTTACAACTATTTATCTATTTATATATTGAAATCATATAATTTGATTGTACCATCCTTTTGTCTGTAATGATTTTAGACCTCAGAGACCGGGAAAAAAATACGAAGGATTAATGTTGCAATTAGGATCGAAAAAAGGACATTGACGCACGCCAATGTCAAACGACCTTTTGGAAACTTATCCAAATCAGCCAGAAGGACAGATTCGATATGAAAGTTTTTGGAAGGTTATATGGCTACTATTGATATTTATATATATTGTTTTTTCGATACTGTTCAAATATGAGGTCGTTTTTAGATTTCCATTGAAAACTTGTTATTATCGTACAATTGTCACTTGGGGATCAATACATGTATGTGAAATGTGTTTAAAATCACCATATTTGGTCTTCTTAACAATTGTTATTTTCTTTTATTTTAGTTGTACGTTATAATGTCTTGCAAGACCATCGCTGCATCTATATATTAAGACTAAACCCAAGTGTATACATTGTTCGCGTTTAACAATGGTTTCTTCCTCCAGATGTACGTGATAGTGTCATGCAAGGGCAACCCGACCATCGCCTCGTCTGGTATCCTGGTGGAGGCGAACACCCGGAGGTTTGTCTTCGATGATCGGAAAGAGATCTACTACCGGGCTGAGGTTCAGAACAGAGTGTATAAGCGGGAAATGATTGAGGTGAGTCGGTGTGTTGCGATTGCATCTGCGTAATCTCTACAAGGTCACGGGAATCTGGTCGCTCAATGAAGTCGGGTTTCCTCAGCAGTAACTGTAATAATGATCGTTGTCAGCACTGCAATTACATAGTTAATTAAACGAATAATAGATAACGTAAGGTCTTGGCGAATCAGGGTTGACTTTAGAAAAAAGGATTTAGTAGAAACATAGCTTTACCGTTTAGTTTAAAGTCATGCTTTATATTAAACTTATATTTTTTACGAAATACAAGTTAGCACTAAGGTATTGTAGAATTGTGTCTTATTCTTGGTTTGAGCAATATTATTAATTAAGGGATATTGATATGTTTATATCTTGACTTCAGCTAACACCTATATTATGTTTGTATATTATTCTTTAAATATCGGGATATCAAATGATGATTGCATAAATGTGCCGGACTATAAACGATTTTTTCACTTCTCAAATGTTAGCCGACTCCTTAACTCAAGTTGATAAGAATAAAAGAACAAATCGTAGTCTTTACTGCATACATAATGAATGGGATAAGTAAACTCTCATGTTGTCAACAAACCAAGTAGAACAAATGTAAATCGATTTGTCTGGGGCGGTAACACGAAGCTTTCTGTTTCTTAATGGACATTAAATGATAGTACACGGGCTATTCTATACTTTTAATATTCATATCTTTGTGACCTATTCACACAGATCTCTCTAAAGGAAGGGGTATTCACTAATGTCTCCAATTTTTTAAAAGTGATTTTTGAAAAGTTCTCAGTGATTCTGCATAGTTCTATTGCATTATAAGTGCCATATCTTTGGCGCATTTGTGTGAGAATTATGCACTTCAGATAAGATGAAGGATTTGACCCACAGCATTTTCAAATATAACAACATTAACAGTGTATACTTTTGAACTTGTTCTAATAGCATAAAGAGAGTTGAGAATCAGAAAATATTGCCACATTTAATTAACAAATGAAATGACTAATTACGTAAAGGTGGAAGAAGCTTGCTTCATTTCCGACTCGAGGCGTACACGTGGTTTCTGCAAATAAGGCCTTTACGTGTAGTCCATTATTTACAGTGCCGGTAATTATGCCTTCTAGGTCCTTAGCTCCAGAACGTGCTTCTGGAAAAGCTTAAAGCTCTTTCATCTCTGATTTGGTTTTGTGTAGGCTTCGAAAATTGTGCCTTTTCGTATAAGACACACACGCAAGAACATTAAGTCATTATTTCATCAATCATTCTGATAACTCGCTAAAACCCTTTATTAGGAAATAGTGTTTCATATGATAAACTCAATTATCAAATTCAATAAATTTTTACAAATATGGTTTTAATGAAGAATTTCGGTCAAATATGAGACTTAATCTAAGTCTTTAAGACATTGCTGCATTCAAGAAATATCAATATTTTGAATTAAGGAAATCAGAAAAATGGAATTAAAGGTTGATCAATGCCTAACCCTAAATACTTGTTTGGTTAAATTTACTTGAAAAGATAGAAAATCATGCTATATATATATATATATTGATGCTTTCTATTTTTTAAAAGGAATGTGATTTGTTGTGAGGGGCAAAAGGTGAGGGATCATACTAAAAAATACGATACCCACTGACTAATTTCTTCTTTGTTGTTTTAAATGAATTGTTGTTCTGTTGATTCTGCCATTCTAATCCATGTACTCAAAAACAAAGCAAGTATATACGCGGAAACGTCACAATAAGTGAATAAGTAAGTTGAATATCCTTAAACTCAAAATTTTTACAGTATACAAAGACGATTTTGTTCGAAGTGTCGATTCCTGTTATCCGAGTATGCTTGTTGTTTCAGTTGGAACAGGAGATAGTACGACTAGAGCGCTTACTCGAGCTTCCTGTAGAGCCCTATCCTCGTCTCACGGAGGAGATGCTCTACTCGCTTCCTGAGTCAGTCATAGACGACACACCCGGCACATACAGGCGCCGGAAGGGGGACCTGACAAGGTGGGTGGATCAAGCACTTGATGGACGTATCTTCCTCAAAACGTTTTAAATACTCATCAACATTAGTTATGGACCAGCCCGAGATCTAATATTTAATCATTATATGGATCGTTATATGAACTACATAATAACCCAATAACGAAAGCCGGATTGGTCACGTATTTTTTAGTATACTTGTAAACAATATCAGGTAAACTTGATTAAATGACATCGATAACGGGGTTACAATTTCTCACGAGTTTGCCTATTTTTACTAAAAAAAACGCATATAAAAATGGTGATGGTTTCTATATCTCCATTTTTTTCTTCAGCGGCATCTCCATATCTGACGGTGGATCTGTGTCATACGACCTAGAGGAAAACAGTGATATTCCCGGACTTGCCAAGAAGGAAGAAGCAAGAGACCTCCCAGAGAAACGCAACAGTTTTGACAAGGCAGAGGCTGCATTAAAGAAAATTTGTAGAATAAGTCGCAGTTTGAGCATTGGACCGTCAAACTATCTCAAACCGAGGATCTCTATACCGAAACCATTGTCACCAAATCCCAAAAGGTCCAATATATTTGACAGAGACAAAGTGCTGAATTCACTGCCAGACGGTGCTAGTTTTCAAGCCAATCCTAAGCGAAGGAGTGGTAGTGCAATTGAACTTCGAGGAAATGAATCAACTGTTCAAAGTTTTTCAGATCTTCAGGGTGTTCAAGCGTTTAAAAACAATGTTCTTATGAAGACATCTGAATACAAGCTTGTGCCAAAATCGCCCCGCAATGTGAGGAGGCTGAAAAATAATACCCGTGCGAAACCTTCAATAATAGAAGAAAATGAGGACAATGGTGACGAATATTCGTCATTTCTAGGTGCTACATCTTATATCCCACCAAAGTCAACCAATACATGTAGAAGTCAGAGTCAGTTTAGTCCCAATCTTGCGAATCCTAATAACACACTTCAAGGACAAAATCATAATGGTGCCCGGTCACGTGACGTTGACTCTGCTCTAGTAAAAAATCGTGCTTTGTCAAAACTTCAGAGCACGAAAACAATAATCGAGCATGAAAGACGCATGCGCATAAGGCGCCTACAAACTGACCTGGTGAAGATTCAGAAGGAGTTGCAGGATCTAAATGAGTTGGAGTATGATGTGTCTGAAGTATGACTGCTATTGATGTGCATGTGCTGTTGTTTTCCATGTGTGACATGAATATACTTATATTTATACTGAGTTCTGTGTTCTGTTCTGTTCTTAACTCCTAGCTACATTTCAAACAGAGTGATAATTCAATAATAGCTTACGTTTTATCCATTTTCGGTAACGTAGGCTCTGAACAAATAATCCCTGGGAATTTTGATCAGGAACATGTTTAATCAAATTGCCTGTCCATGAATTTTGTTATAGGACAATAACCTTAAGAAACGACTTATGAAAATGTTAGTATTTTACGAAATATGTGTTTGGAAACGCTGAGTTTAAAACAGCCCTTTCGGGCATGCACATAAATTTGAAATTGAAATTTAAAAGGAAACATTACGTCCTAATTGACTGTGAAGACAAAAGTGGGAGCAAAGAGCAAATTTCATTCCCACATCACTAAACCTAACACGTCTTTTTGACAGGTCATATCGAGGCAGCAGTTGTATAGGCTTAGTCAAATCAAGGGCGCATAATTTCAGTTAAGATCTTTTTGATGAAATTTCCCAGGGTTGATAAAGTGAAGAGTACAGTTGAACATGCTGCCCTCGGTTATTGAGTATGAATATTCATCAAGAAATTAGTCATCCTCGATCATCATTGAACATCTCTCAGATACATTTTACCTAATAACCTGTAACGATAATGGCTTTTTCTGCAAACCATGAGGACAATTTATGAAACACTTGCCTAACTACACCTGTTTGCAACAGCCATACACACGTGTCCCTACGACCAAATTCCTGCAGCAAAGTTACAGAACACGCAGAAGTCCCTTTCCCATGGTACGCTTGACTTCCTACGTAGATATCATGCAATAAAGTTTGTGAACCTCACAGAAAACGGCGGGGATCGGTCAAGTGTAGTATTTGAGATTTATCGGAACGATCAGGAGTAGATGCGGGTCAGTTGACGACAAAATATTGTTTAAAAAAGGTTTTGCGGTCAACAAAAGTCTTGACATCGATTTCATTGTCAACATTTAATTCCTCGTAGAGGCATGTTTCTTATCCTTGTCATGTAGTACTCGTAACGATTATCAGATAGTTTCGAAAAGACTCAATCGATCCATGGTTGACCAATGCAGTCCATTGTGCTGCAAGAGATTCAATAATAACATCTTAAGTTAGAGCTTCAATAATTACATCTTGAGTTAAGTGTATTGGTCATTATGCAATATCAAATATATTTGTTTTAAAGAAATTCTATGGTGGCCCTACGATTTTTGCACTAATGAATAGAGATTTTTAAAAAACCTGTTGTAAGATCCTGAACGCTACGTAGATATGCTACTTATACACAGGTTACAAACACTTAATTCATCCATTTGAACAGAAACCATGTAAGTCGAATTCTGATTATGAAACGAATGATCTTTCTTTAACAAAAGATCAAAGAGAGTGATTAACAGGTCATTTGCTAACCGTTCCCTAACACTTCATAACACATATTTTCTTAATGAGGACCCGTCTGGCAATGTGTAAGAACCTAATGGCCAAAAATCTAATTATCAAATGCCAAAATGATTTTACATATGAATTATTCAGTCATACAGAACGTTATTCAATTACCCTATTTTATACTAGAAAGCCATCGACGAACTATTATATTCAAATAATTCAATAAAAACATTTTTACAAATGCTTATGTTCTGATAGACTCATTACAAATATGTCCTCAACACACGCTCTTATGTTGAATATTTGAAAATCTACAGTCTAAAGTCTACAGAGATCTTTTTCAATTAATGCGATGGCGCAATCTACGAAGTGATACATTTGAATAATTCAAGCAAAATGATATTACCTTTTTACTTACACTATTATCCTGATAAACTCATAATAGACATTCCCTAACTCGAACTCTTGCTTCAATTAAGTTTATCAGACCTAGATGATTTAAACGTCCGACAAATGTTTTACAGCAGTCGGCGATAGCGAGAGTGTTCAATATGGACAGGAGAGTGTATTTGTATTGCAGACATTAAACGAACAGCCGAAGCGATAACGGACACCTTGGTCAAAGTGGCAGACATCATTAAACAGACCAGTGGCGTTGATTTTCTCACCGAGTTCTAGTCTCCCAGCAACCAATGTCGGGCGCTTCCTGGCGAGAAAATTTCCTCAGTGTCAATATACCTAAGCTGCTTCTTTAATTGAAAGAAAATTTGGTAGGATATCACTTGAGTTTGATCTATTGGGCATCAGCTTAAAGGATGGAAAGAGCTTAAGCAGAGTTAGCACAAATCCTTGTAATGATTTCTGAATACACTCCAGTCGGTGCCTGTGACGCTGGCGATGACGGTTTGTCTACGTGATATAAGACAGCGGTCCTTGCAAATGAACCTGTTTTCATGTCACATTTCTAACCAAGCAGGTAATAACTTACAAACACAATGCTACACGTTGCAGTGTGACAAAAGCAGCTTGTTACAATATGTAATTTATTTATTTAATGTCAGAATCGCAATCCGTAGAACGTTCCCCTCACCAAAAAGCCATTCCTTGATTTAATGGCACATTTCTTTGATTTAATGCGAACATTTATGCCATTTATGGTGATATCGGGATATATATGGTGAATATTTCTTTGCTTTTGCCGAATATCATTTTTATCTTATCGAGCGGAGTGAGAAGGTAATATGTTCACGGGTGGCACAGCTACGAGTGAAATTGTCACATTCTCACTTCATGAGATGAGATAGAAATGATAATCCGCAAAAACAATGATATAGTATATATTTTACATACTCTTCATCACCATAACACTTTTTTAAAGCTGGAGGTTGACATAGAAAGGCTAGCCTTGCGAAATATTCATAAGTCAGTCAGTCCACATCAAGTCGTTTTACCTTTCCCACTGCAATGAAATTATTAATTATGATTCATCTGCAGTAAAAACATGACTTTCTAAATATTGATTCAATTTTAAAATCTTTACAGTGATTCTTTAGTTATAAAAAGTATCAAATACTACGAACTTTGTACTGTCCTTTTGGTTGCTTTCAAAAGGTTTCCAAAATTACGTTTAACAAATTGACGCGCATCATTGTCATTCTCTATGTAAAGTTGGTACATCGTTTAGTATTTTCTATGTTTTTTGTATTTTTGATGTGATGATTGTTAAATAATTTAATACTAATGCCGGCAAAGAAAGAATTTACGATAGTATAGAGAATTGAAATATAGCCAATAGTTTCAATTCAATATATATGAATGATTGTTATTAAACGGCGTTGTTATTGTTTTAACAATCATTTGATTATATACTGACTGAATACCTGAAGGAACCTATATATTTATATTCGACTATTTATATAATTGACCGTTTGATATTCGACTTCTAAGATAAAAAAGACGCTATATTTGAATAAGTTTATATCAAAATAACGTTATCCTTCATTGCTCATGAATCAATGTCTCTGTAATGACTTTGTTTGTTAAGAGATTCATTATAACAAAGGATATAAAGTTATAAATATAAAGAAACCAAAAATATGATAATAAAACTGAGAATACTTAACAATGTCCGGTTTGATAACAGTTTTATGAAAGGAGTGAATGGTGGGTATTTAACGAGCGCAAGCGAGTTAAAAACCGTTAACAAACATGAGTTTCATAAAATTGTAAGTAAGCGGGACGTCGTTAAGTGTTTTATTCATTGCTCGCTAAAGTACATCAAATAAATAGCGTGAAAATCGCCGTACTGTTAACATTATGACGTCATTCATAAAAATTGTGACGTCATTCTTTAAAAAATTGACCTCATGTGACGTCAATCAGCACGCTTGTTATGTGTCATAACATTGTAGATTTATCAAACGGCGGTAACTTCAACGGGCGAGTAATAAAATGAACATCAGCTAAGTAACTTTCACATCGATGACTTCAGTTTCATCAGTAAGACCTTTAAAGACTCCCAAAAAATTGTTTTCAAATAAAATATGATCCCCCTCGTGTCATTGAAATTTCACATGAGTTACATTTGTGTAGATCGGTCTTTAGAAAGGAAACTTTGGGAATTACTGTTTAAGTTAAATAGGCTAAGTGCTTTAGGGTGCCCTATTTGAGCCATGTGATTTATTTTGTCTTTGCCTTAAGTCATGGTGTGTGACTGATGAAGTAAATCATGATGCAACAGACATATCCCTCTGGACAAACTACACCCACAAAGTATCCTTTATCGATAAACAAAAGGTCATGTTAAAAAACGGCTGCGTTTTTTCTATTTATTCATCCCTCATAGAAGTGCGCAATATGGCAAAATATCACTTTACTAATTTCCATTCTTTTACGTTTTCCACTGAAAAACATGTTTATAACATTAAGTTTGACTAAACATTTATTTAGCACCAAACACGCTGCCTCGATTGTATATAGAATATGGTGGGGGAAGGCATCGACAAATAAAAGGTTTATCGATCAGATTTAAACATCACTTTGTGAGCATCAGCTTAAGGAAGTGCTTCATGAAAGTTCATGGGAAGGATGGTTTAGAAGCAGGATTTTGCAAGAAATATGGAATGGTGATGTACAATTTTCATGTATATATCGCCTATGACTTGGACGGTAGATCTAGTGTAGCAGACCAAACCTCGTTATAACCTTTGGTGTCAGGGTATTCTCAGATGGTGACGATGCATGGTCACGACTGATGCAGACCTCACTGCACATTTGTTCATGGATAATGGATCACAAAACGGAATTGATAAGTTTGGAGAGAGCAGTTAATGAACAATGGTGACCTATTAACATATTTGAAAACTACGATAACCACACGCATACACACGCATATACAACGAATACACGCTCTCGTTGTTCTACAGGAATTTAAGAATTAAGGTTTGAATTTTGAACACTCGTATCAATGCTTACGTTCTAATACTTGGAAAACGCGATCAATACTCAACATTTAGGTAATCCTTTTTATTCACCATTGTGATTTATCATTTTAATTCATTAGTTTCATTAAAAGTTGTGTTTATGTAATGTCGTTTATGATGCTTTCGTTTATATTTGAGTGAAAAATCATGTTCATGAGACACACTAAGCGACGGTTGATTTATTCTAGGAGTTCATGTTTTACTTTCTTTACATTGAAATATTTTGACATTGATAGGAGTTTATGCATACAATTCGTTGACAATGAGCGTCAACTCGTTTTATTTATGATGTCCGCGGAAATGGCTTTACAACCAAACAATGACGAATATGCCAATCAAACATGTCTATTGTTACCGCTTATTAATCTTCTAAATTCATTATCATGTGTAGAGCACCTTCTATTGCTAGAACAGTGTGTGAATTTAAGTGTGGTTGTCAGATTATAGAAGTTGTTGATTGTTACAACTATCTCGGGCTATTGTTGGCAGAGCATTTAGATTATAAACGTATGGCAAAGGCTGTGGCAAGTTCTGCGAGTTGGGCTTTAGGTTTACTGATAACGTACGAAGTTTAGATTATTAGGTTGTATGAATTACCACAGTTACACAAAATTGTACAACTCTATGGTTTGGTCCACTGGGTTGTTTATGATTTTTCTTTTATTACTGCAGTGCAAAATAGAGCGATGCGCTACTTTTGAGGCTTACGTAAGTTTGCACCAAATAATGCTGTTATTACGGACATGGGTTGGACGCCATCCTATATTTTACAATGGTGCAGCGTAATTAGATGTTACAGGCGTTTATGGAATATTGAATATGAAAGGTTAGCCGCTAAAAAAATTATCTGAGGAAACAGTCATGCTTTGAATAAAACGAGAAATTGAAATTTCAAAATTCGCTCGCAACCTTTAGACCTGAATCTATCTCACTTTGCAAATATTTCCTTTAATTATCTTTCAAAGTTCGTTGTTTCTGAGGTAAAACGGGTTTTGATGGATAGGTTTATAGATAAGTGGAGACGGAATATATATATCAGCCTTTTTAGTTCTACAGGTACTGGTGGAAATGAGTAGTGCACTTTTGATTTGCATGATTTGAATGTTGCACATTGTGCTGAACTCCCCATCCCCAGGTCACACATGAGAGCCTTGCCCCACTTTAGATGTGGAGTTGCCCTGATTAGAATAGAGACTGGCCGATATGATAGCACTATTTTGATAGAAAGAGTATGTTTATTCTGCGAAAGTAAGGTGGAAGATGAATACCATGTTTTAATGAAATGTCCACTATACGACCTCGAGAGGTTCAGTTTATTGAGAAAATGTTCTGTTTAATAAGATAATTCTATCCTCTTTACGGACGATCAAAAGTTACAATTTATAAATACTTTCCAGCCCGAATGTGTGTTTTATTGCGGCCAAAACCTGCCATTTTATTCTTGCGAAACGTAAATCTTATGTTGTTACTTCTTAATTTAGCTTTTTTAATTCTTTTTATGAAAAGTTTGTAACATTAGTTAAAATATATTCCTAAATACATATAGTCTTAATCATACATTTTTGTATCTCTTTTTGTACATTTTTATGATTTTGATCTCTAATAAACCCTTACAAGGGTGGCTCAACTTTATTGTTTTGTGTTTATTGTAAATACGTAATATTTGAGGTGAAACAATCTGTCTGTCTGTGTAAACCAAACCAAATGCTACCCTAATGAAGAATTAAGACATATTATATACGTATATGATAAAAATGTATCGAATGAAAGGTTTTCGAGGGGACATATTTGATATATCTCGAGTCAGAAACACTTCTCTCCCGTAACAATGAGTGTATTATATAGAATTGTTTATGGAAAGCCATGTCATAAGAAAACCAATTAATTCACGAGTAGTTACCGAGTTAATCATTCCAAAAGAATTCAAAAAGCATTTGTTGAATCAATCAGCCAAATGTCACATTCGATTATGTGTTAGTTTTACAGCAATGTTCGACAAGTAGAGTTTGATCCGTTAATGACTTATATTGTCACGAAATTTAGAGTATCTTAATCTCGTTTTTCGCTATTAAATGAAAAAAGGGAAGAGTTATGAAAAGATAAAACAGAATTTAAACGCTGTAAAAGTAATGATATAGAAGACGAATACTATTTTCTTTTTGTGTGTTCAGTGTATAATACTATACGTAAACATTACATAAAATAATTATACATTGTCCATTCATTAATTGATAAACGTTGCTCTTTACTCAGTACTGAACTGCTAAACTGAAAATGTAATTCAAAATGTTGCAGTTTTTATCCACCAAGCAATGATATCAAGTGTATGTATGATATATATTATACGCATGTTGCCTTCTCAGTACTGGAATAAAGATTGATTGACTTAGGTAAATTCAAGAAGACAAAAAATTGATTGACTGAGGCAGATTCATGAAGACAATAGATTGATTGACTGAGGCAGATTCATAAAGACAATAGATTGATTGACTGAGGCAGATTCATGAAAACAATAGATTGATTGACTGAGGCAGATTCATGAAGACATAATATTGATTGACCTAGGTAGATTCATGAAGACAATAGATTGATTGACTGAGACAGATTCATGAAGACAATAGATTGATTGACTGAGACAGATTCATGAAAACAATAGATTGTTTGACTGAGGCAAATTTAAGAAGACCTAAGATTGTTTGACTGAGCAGATTCATGAAGACAGAAAAAAACAAAAAAGGTACACATTGGTTGAATATTCATGAACTCAAATCATTTCCGCAAAACATCTCACCATGAACTGAACAAGACGCTAAGGCTGTTTGAGAAGTTGCTAGGTCCATTACGTCTATTTAAAAGAGATTTAAATCCAACATAAACATCTTTATTACCTACGAGGGCTATCATATCGGGGTTCATATTTTTCATACGATGCCCTAGGGCAACATATCACTTTTTCATTGTGACGTCACGTAAAAACAATGCTTTGACGTCACAGTTCGCCTATGACGTTGTGTTCCAAATGCGCCTATGCCTATGCTTGGGTGTTGATTTTGATTAGTTTCTTTGATTTCTCGACTTCGGTAATAAACAGAATATCATATTCGTGTCCATGACATACTATGTTTACGACACTCGTGCCTTAATATCAGTATATCCCTCGCTCTCGCTCGGGAAATACTAATATTAAGCACTCGTGTCGTAAACATAGTATGTCATGGACACTCATATAATATCCTCTATTTATTTCTTTGAATGAGTCGTAGTTCATGGACAAACGCTATTGGTGCTGTATGTTTTCATGTATATACATTTATCACATGAAAAGTGTAAATAAGATAAAAATTTGTTTGTACAGATAACCATGGCAAATACGAGCGATAAGAAATGTTTCACTTTTCAAATGAAAACATTTAGAGACCAAACACAACCCTTTAAAAGAAAATATAAATTTCGAGAGGAAATAGCATCATAGCTATAATTTCCCTCGTAAACAGAAAACATGGAAATAATACCAGAAACAAAGAACACATTTAAAATGATAATAATAAGCATCCTAGCAATCATTGCCAGTGTAAAATACTAAAATAATTGATGAGAGACTTCCTGAGTAGCCTGTTCGTTGGATCTAGGATTAATGTCATTATTAACCACACTATTTTGGAGATTTCTTACATAAATACACAAGGATACCACAAAATTCAATTAATGTTTCAAATAAGTGAACTTTGAATTATCAGATACAATTGGAATAATAGAACTACTATTTAAGGTGAATCTAAATAAAAGATCTAAATGATCTAATTAAATCTCATCGTCAACTTCGTTGTGAATTTGATTGCTTAGAACGTGTAACATGGATTTATATCAACTCTCATGGTTGACTATGATTGAAATTGGTAAATGAAGGTTAAGGGGGGAAATTAGTTGATAATTCATTGGCTTTATGACAATATTTATTAGTGACAAGTCAAAATATTATATAATAAGAATGTCTTACTTTCTACATATAAGTTACACATAGTTGTTGTATGATTTTTAAGTCATACGTTTCTTTAATGCGGCTATATTAAAGTTTGTTTGAAAATCTTTCCCGTCGTCATGTTTCGTTTTTCTGTAAAAAATATGTAATGAAAAACACAACCTTGATCACAATTTGAACATTGTGATATCTCTCCAATTTCATTAAAAAAATCCTTGAAAAATAAGTACATAAAGGAAGCTTTATCTTGTGAGTAGTAACTGAAAAACCACAGAGAGGTTTATAATTGTTTGATAGAGGGTTATCAGTAAATCGCGTCTGTTCTTGTGGAAACATTAGGGAGGATCCTTTTCATTACTTCTTTAAATGCCCATTATATGATAGATTCCGATCAAATCAATACTTTTTTAAAAACGATATAACATTAAAATCTATCTTGAGCGGCGACAAATCCTTGCCACAGAGTGCTAACGAATCCCTAATAATATCTGTATATCATTTCATAAATGATACCAACCGATTTTTATAACTCTTTTATTAAATCTGTACCAAATGCAAAAGTAGACAATGCTTAATATGATTTTGAGTTTTGTAAAATAATTGAAAATATATATTTCCACCAATGTATTTGATATCTTAATCGTTTCTTGCTTGTTTCAGGAGAAGCATTTATATAGGCATTTGCTGCCTGTTTGCTAATCCTTTTTCCTTTTTGTATATATATATATTCTGAATGTTGTGTATTATATGTTTTATGGAAATAAAATACTGTTTAAATAATTAGAGCTATTGTTAATAGGTCGGACTTGCTTCGATTGAACCAGCGGATTGTCTGTAAGGTATCACATTTTCCTACGCCAGCTGTATGTAAGCAAGCAGCTGGTGAACACGAGGTGTGTGGGACTTCACCCCTTCCTCATTCATGGATTAGTCTGTTCATCTCGTTAACAATCTAATAAATCACCTAGTCCGGAGTGTCTGGCCCATGTGCAGACTGGCTGATTGAAACTAAATACCAATCAATCGATACTTAACTAACGATGTGATGCTTTCTTTCGCGAGGAAGATTGTGACCAACGTACATAACAGTGGACGGTAGTGTTTATATCACATTCTTTGTATAATTAGTGACAGATAACTAATGAGCGCTATTACACTTCTCACACTAGCAAAGTGCATGTATTCGTTTCGTTGTATTCGTTTTATGACATTACGTGGTTAAACGATTATGAACTTTTCTGCAGTCCAGCTGTGAAGCTATCTGATTATGGCAGACGTTCAGGAGGTGTTTGTGTATGTATACACCAGTCTATTAGTAGATTTTGGAAGTTGATAACCACTGAGGTTGACAATTTCATATGTATTCAAATGTCAAAAGCTTTATTAGCAATTGATAAACATGTTAATTTGAAATGTGCATGTATATACCACCTGAAGGATCACCATATTAAATCCATGTTGATACTCACTGTAATCTAGATCAACTTGAGTTTTCTTTCTTAGATAAGCAGTCGGAACTTGCCGATTCCTATAACGTTTTGTGTGGTGATTTGAATTCGCGAACTGGTAACGCAAACAATCCCTCAATAACCTTTAATGATAACGTTATACATAGACATCTTCCATTTTCTGAAGATGACGATGTAGATATTGATAATCGAAAATCTCTTGACACCACTATTAATAGATTTGGGAAGAGTCTGTTAGATATATGTAATGCATTTCAATTGTTTATTGTTAACGGGAGAGTATTTGGTGACTTAGAAGGTGATATACTTATTGTGTGAATCAATGTGCGAGGGTGAACGATTATTTCATATGTTTGTCTGATTTCTTCCAATATGTTAACACAGCCATTAATGACTTTGTAGAACTGTTATCTACTTCAGCCGAATGTATGCTCAGGGGTATCAATCGTAAATTCTGACACAATAATTTAAATACTGATTGTAGGAACGCGAGACGAATTGCTCGTAAAACTCTTTAAGATTCAGAGTGACTCGTATGACAGACGGAAATATTGAGAAAGTAGAAATAAGTATAAAGCTTGTTGTCAACTAAGATAGACGGAAATATTACGAAAGTAGAAATAAGTATAAAGCTTGTTGTCGAAAATTCAAACATGATTTGAAAGTGCTTAACCAAGGAAAGCTAGAACAACCTGTAAACAGCCCGTCTGCTTTTTGGAAAAATATTCGCTACTTACAAAACGAAAACCCTACGGGAAACAATATAACAAAAGTTCAGTGGTTGAAGCATTTTAAAAATGTGTATTTTGCCGTTTCTTTAAAGATGTTTTAATAAGTTGTTTGAAAATGGAATTTTACCTTCTAGTTGGTCAAGCTCGATAATAGTTTCATTGCACAGAAAGGGGAACAAAAATGATCCGTATAACTACCGCGGTATATTACTTATGAGTATTTACGGGAAAGTATTTACCTTGAACAACAGATTATCTAACTGGGCGAAAATGCGTGATAAGATTCTTTCTACTGCAAATCAAATATTTACTTTGTATGCAATGATACAGAAAATATTGTCTGAACGAAAGCATAAATTGTACATAGCATTTGTGGACTTAAAAAAAGCTTTTGATTCGGTCAATCAGTCTAAATTATGGCAATGGTTATATAATGCAGGGTTACAAGGGAAAATGATCAACATTCTGAAATCAATGTATTGTAATATTCGAGCTTGTGTACGTTGTACAGATGGAGTAACAGATCTCTTTGATTGCCCCTTAGGGTTAAGGCAAGATTGTTGTTTAAGTCCAATTTTATTTTATTTTTCCTCATAAGTGAATTGTATCATGATATCACTTCAGAAGGAAAACATGGAGTCCAATTGTATCCAAATTTTATAAAAATCCTAACCTTTGTTTTTGCTGACGATGTCATTTTAATTTCGGAAAAAGTAGTAAATATAGGTTTACAAAATCAGTTAACGATTCAGTTAACCAGAAAATATCTATCAATAATTACAACATATCATTTAAGAAGAATGTTTGTAAAATATCGTTTGGGTTTGCTAAGTTTAATGATAAATGAGTGAAGAAATGCTTCTATCGAAAAAGAAAGTAGGTGTTGTCCTTTATGTAACCGAGGTATTGAGAATGAAATTCATTTCACATTTTTATGTTCTTCTTATGTGAATTTACGAGAGAAATATATACCAAACCACTTGCTAGAAAAACAACTAATAGATGCATATATATCTTTGTTACAAACTAATAATGAAGACATTATTGTACAATTGTCTTTATGTATAGAGCATGCATTAGCTAAAAGGGACCTTCTCATTAAACAAATTATTAACCCTTAAATACCGTTGTAAACATGACGAATGTTGCTATATTATATTGTTTACTACCATTTTCCTATGCTGTAACTCTTATGCATATGGGCCGGAGGCCTTTCATACAATAAACATCTTTTGACTTGACTATTCGATTTAGAGGGTTTATATTCAGTTGAAGTTTAAGAGATCATGATTTGTACGAATATTTTTTTAAAACGAGCAAAAATCGACCCTTTTTTCCACCTTCTACCGTGTTAGTTGAACTAATAAGAACAAACAAAATATGATTGAATTTAACCGACAAGCCTTCAATGTAAGTAAACATTGACCCAAAACATAAGATAAATAGCGTCATCGAGCCCAACTGACATTCTTTAAAATGTTGACATCAAAATGAAATTAACATCATTTGTTTATTCAATAAAATGAAGTCTGACGTTTGAAATTGAAGATCATTGTCAATGATCATTTTACTCTACAATTACTGATATGTTTAAAAAGTGAAACCATTGAAGGAGTTATACGAATTGGATGTATTTGAATAGTTTCGTTCTCTGAGTTTCCTCGTCCGTCTATGAAATGGATCAGTTCTCTTTAGTCTTTGTAAAATTATCAAATGTAATCAAATGTCTTTATGTAGTGAAAACTGTATAAAAAATATAAAACTTAAAAAATATTAAAATATGAACTTTTATTAATTTGTACACATTTTGTAATTTGTGTCTCGAAAATTTAGAACTTAGAACCATACGGGCAAATTGCAAATCAAACGCTGAAAGTTGAACGCAAAGAATGAGATGCAATGGAATGAGAACTCAAACCTTTTTTTTCTATTTCAATCGGTTTTTCAATTTTGACAATTAAACCACCCATTTATTTTAATTCTCTGTCCGGAGATTAATGTTATAGTAATTCTAGTTGATTTTTAATAAAGAATATACATTTTGCCATTTGAAATTGCAGATTATTTTTCGTGTCCATATTACACGAAACAACTACTGATAAATTAAGACGAAATGAAACGTCCGCAGAAATAGACCAAAAGGTATACATTTGAATCCTTACGTTTCCTGACTCACATCGGATGGGAACAGTGCTCTCTACCAGTGCTCTTAAGAGTTATGTTCTTTATTTTCTTTTGTAAAATCTAAGATATATATATAACTTAGATACAAATGTATATAGAAACCGAAAACTTTTTTTAACTATTTTAAATTTGAACTTTTATTAATTCGTACACGTAACAAATATCATTCTCGAGTAAAAATATTTTGAATTTCGAAAATAAAAACTATAATCATATTTTTTCATCATGCCAATTTTATCAAATGCATAGCATCGTGAACCCCACATTGCAGCACAAGAAAAATAAATGAATATACAGACATGGTATGACCTTCATCTTATCTGCATATAAAATATCGAATTTATTGTATACAGGAAATGAAAACTCAAATGATAGTGTGCATAACAAACGTTTAGAACTAAGTTGCATGTATATCAGAATCAGTTATTTTCAAATGCAATACGCATCCATCCTGTTAATGTTGCCACGTGGAATTAGGTGCTTTGCTTGCAAGACGGCGTATTGAAGCAGAAAACCAATACACGACATCAAGGGGACGTTTTCATCATCTTTGTTCAACGTTATTATCCTCTTGACTATACTGCCGTTATTGGCCTCTCCAAATGAATCTCCTTGGCATCATCAAACAACAGAGATCTTGAATTCATTATACACAAGGGATCACAAAGATCTGTAACACGAAAATTCTTTTATATCATCACTCAACATGACTGCAAACTTCCAATATTGTTTCACAAGGTGATTTCTATAAAAATGAATGGACGGAAAACGTATTACCCAATTCCAGACTTAATTCAAGTGTGACAATTAAAATCGTCAAATGATTGTCAATTCTCTGGAGATACATGTAATAGTATCAGCATTAGAAGTGATTCTGTGCTGTCATTTTGGCAGGTCACAAATGAGACACAAGGAAAAACAAGAGCATTACCGTAAATAGTTTGATCGCCTTTATGCAGTTTCAGTTATTTCAAAAACATGTAACCGTATCAATGATTGAGGATCACATTCAATCAAAGAAGGTGATGTTACATATCAACAGTAAACACATACGTCAAATACGAGTATATGATCAAATGCGTGGTCTTGCTGTTTTGGTCATGATTTCAAAAAACATTTGTATATATGTTTGCAAGGGAAAGTGCTGATTCAAGGTCATGTTCGCTTTGCTGACATTATCAAAAAGGGGAGACAGATTATAAGGCAGTCGTTTCAATGAGAAATGCGTTCTAGCACCTGTGTTCATATTAGAGACACAGGTGCAATATTTGCAAAGAAGATAACTTTATCTTGCAGTTTCTAGGTTTAGCCAGCCCACTAACACCCAAAACCTGTACCCCTGCGTTCACCAATCGGCAAACCTAACGAATATAATGAATACCTTCAAAACTTTACAAGTTGAAGTGAATGTCTTGGGTTCAAAGTGCTGTCTGCATATTCAAGCCATTCAACATGTAAATGTTTTCCTCCTAAAGTCAGTGCACATGTACAGATCAGTAAAGGGATAGAAAGTGAAAGAAGAAAATATATACTCAATACATATATTTTATATATATTCATTATGTTTCATAAGATTCGACACTACGCAGTTTGGTAGACAAATATATTATTTATGACTGGTAATGATGACAAATGCTGTTTTTCTTTAGGAAGTGGCATCATAATTGTTCCGCATTCGGCGAATGTGGTACTCAATCATACATCCTGTTAATTCATGATGAATAGGGATACATGTATCGTTTGCTTCTGACATTAAGAATTAAATATCATTGCACATGTGCTAGCTTCAAGTCGAAAATGCACGATGTAGATGTGTTAGGTCTATTCCCTTGCTACACGCAAGATGCATTGAATTATCCAGTGATGTTCTAGCAGCTTCAAATTGGAGGCAGCTAGAAATTAAACATGTCTAACATTATCCTCCAATGTCATTGTAACGCACACACAAGTTTGAGTATGCTGGTTCATTTATAGACACGTCTTACTCTTTCGGGGTTAGAAAGAAATTTAACAATACAAGGTTAACACTTGAATCATCCATGTGATAGGTCTCTATAGTTCTGAATTTCTTCGAACTTGATCTGATGTTTTTGCGTTCAACATTTTATTCCTCCACATGTTGAATATCTAAAATGCTAACGTGTTCTGCCATGTAATATTCCTAGGCATGCGTGTCCCAGTTCCCGGAAGGTCGCTAAAACACTGATGAAAACTGCTTATCTGTAATCATCAGAATATGTATAAGGCAACATTGAAATAAATAAAGTTCTTCTTTTAACCGGCAGAGAGTGTAAACAGTCTTTGAAAATTTATGGCAATCACCAACTGAATTTGAAGAATAACATTTTATGGCTCAAACATATACCATAATTGAGATGACACATATACGTCTTTCTACCGACGAGTTTCTTCTAGTACAAAAATAAATGTAATCTAAAATGTCCTATGGACTTGGTTCCCATAGGACTTTGCACATAAGCGTTGTTTTGTTTATATTGCAAGTGGCATTCAAATTAGTTATCTTGGCATGGAACACAAAGAATAAGTTTATAAGGTTATCAGTAATAAATTTTTACTGTATTTAGAATCGATCATGTCTGACACTTCCACCACGTTCTGTGTTTAAAACTTGTTTATCTTGTCTCAATTCATATTAATGCAAACTGCACTAACATGATTATGTCAAAGAGCTCATTGCATTTTTATTTCCATTAACATTTTTATATGTAAATAACCATCGTAACATTTTTGTTTCTTTCGCTTTAAGTCGTCAGTATTTCCTGTGGCAGATTCTCACTACTAGCATCCTCAGCTACAACATATTTGTATATTTGAGTCAAAGGGACGCGGATATTTTCACAGGAAATTTATTTCAATAAAATAGCGCAAGTGCCGTATACTTGTTGCACCTTCCAGAACATATTTGCCAGTAACGATCCACTTAGTAAATAGAACACAATAAATAAATTTCAATGTTTGAAAAAAAGAAGTTTTCCAAACTACATTTGAATGATGTCAGCTGTGATTCTTTGTCCTTCACTGAGCCAATAAGCATTTATTACAGAGTAAAGTGTGATGCAAAGTAGGAGATTTTATGGCTTTTAAAAGAGTTAGTTTATCAACCAGCTACATGTAGGAAGAAATACCTCAGCCAAGACTACACACACTAGAAAGGATGTATATGTGAAAGCCGGTCAGATCTCTGCTAGATAAAATGACATTTGAAATATTTGACCCCAAAATCGTACCTCTTAGGATGAAGTATGAACAAGTTTTGAATTAACCTGAATCAAAATTGAATCATGCTCATCAGAAAGTCGGCCTATTACTTCCTCGATAACTGCTGCAATGGAAACACCCGACATGTTCATGAGAACGTTTTGCATTTTTGTTTTGCCATCATTTCGTGTACAATTTTGATCAATTTCGCCATTGATAGCGTAGACTGATGACAAAAAGTGTGAGCAATCTTGAATTCCGTGTGAGATTTGCAAAACATATTTCGAGAACAACCGATTAAACATATTTTAAGACCGTTACAATGTTTAAGTCACTAACATTGCTAACCATTTTGGCTCAACTCTCTCTGACCACGCCCAATAAATCACAAAGTATGTGTGTATTTGATAACATGTCTTTGTAAATATTATAAAATTTATGAAGTGTCTAGCGATGAATATCCATTAAGTATTTATCCATATTGAAGGTAAGATTTGCTTTTTTCTACTTTTCTATTTCATAATCGTATCTGGCAAATTGGCCTTTGAGGATCATCAATAAAAATCGGATCCTTATTTTTCAAGGACAAGTACATGTACTTTTATATTAGCAAAAGGAATACATGTTATACATTTTATCACTCATTCTAAGATTGTAGACGATTATTTAAGCATAATTCATTAACAGTAGCTTGCAAGATGATGTTTCTAAACGATTTGTCAAAATTATTTAATATCATCAACAGGTAAAGAGCATTATCTTAATACTGTAGGCCTCGTTGTAATTAACGACCAATCCTAGTGCCCTTGAGTAAACAAAAAGGTCTAATTGATTGTAAATAAACGCAATATAACGAACAACCTCTGGATTTAAAAACCTCCAAATGTGAAAAAGAAATTAAAGGGGAAGTGAATCTAGAAAAAGTGTATAATTGGTTTGATTTGAATATCTATCCGTGAGCCATTTTCATTATTCATGAACGTTCAGGAAAGAAAATGGCTTCCGTTGCAAAATACTGCAAGGCTTTGCATGCATATTCACGGTGGAGATATCGCCTGTGCATGGATCATGTTATCAAGTTTTTTATCACTGTGACGACGTATGAGGTGAGATATTACGTCTGCATGCATATTTCAATGTTCTTCTCGAGAACGTTTCTCACAATTTGCTTCTTTGTATATACTTCAATGTGTTTTTGTTATAAAATGCAAATAATATTGTGAGGTCAAACAATATAGGTTTAATTCTGTGCGATGCGATATTAACACATGAATACCATTGGTAACTTACCATAAAATGTATAAAAACATGCGATCACATTCAGATGTCCTTAATATTGATCAAATTTAACAGTTTGGTTCGTGTTTATATGCAGACATGCAGATACTTTTTTTATACATTTGCAAAGTTTTTATGTTTACACATTTGAGTACCATAAGAACTATTTTTGCACGTCTGTATGTTAAAATGAAAAATCAAATGAATAAGTTGAAAGGTGAAAGCATAGCATACATCCTAAAAATTATGAAAAGGGCCATGGACGATGAGAATAATGACAGATGATTCATTCGCAACGTGTATTTAAAGGGCATTTTAGAGCTTAGTGTTGCTGTCGCAATTACGATATAATGACCGCAATGAAATCAATCACTCAAGTGTAGTATTTGTAATCGTTTCACTCCTAATTTGAAGTTAAATCATCCTGATTAATGAACTGAATTAACAAGGAAAACGTTTCATGGGTATTGATTCAGAAAGAAATTCTCAATATCTGCTCTATCTCACTATGTATAGTCTCATCCTTTAAACATTCATAAAGCCAAACTACCTATCAAGATCGAGTATTTTGTATAGCTGTCTTGTTCTGAAGAGCTGAAAAGTTGTTCATGTCTTTTCTTCATATTGGGTTAGGTGAACATACAAGTATCGGAATATTAAGTTCTGATGTTTTGAGACTGCTGATAACTTTGGCCCTAAACGTAACCAAAATTCAGAAGAAAACTTTTAAGGGCTTTCATTAAATACTGTTTGTCATAAACGCTTTTACCATATTAAGATGTACATGAATTGAAGTATATAATAATTAAACATGGCTAAGAATACTGAACGATAATGTTTGTGGTTGCTACAGCCATTAATCTTAAATCAAGTCAAATTATTAAATGTTAAAAAATATCATTAATACCCTTTAATATTAATATCCATAACAAACTCTGGAAGCAGATTTCAACTCAAATGTTGTCATTCGGAATGTGTACGTCGTTATCATTGGCAGCCTCAGGGATGAACATCTCGGACAAAATCTTATTTACTGAACTTTTACGGAACTACCCCCTAGTTTCTCCTAAGTCTCCCAAGCTCGTTCAAGCGAAAGCATCTATTTTCACAGTGTTTGCTCAATTTTTCTGAAACTTGGAACATGCTTTTGGTATACATCAATGATGCGCATATCGAAATTTAGAGTGGTTGTAATTATTTTTCCAGGGTTGTGGTCTTATGGTTATGACTTGGAGCATATGAATGAAGCAATTTCTAGCTACATGACATTGTTGTGGGATTTTTTGTGTGCATTATTTCGTAATCTTTAACTGTTAGGTCTTTGATACTAAGTTGTGGCTGATAGTTTTCACCATTTAAGACTGAAAGTACAGTTTGGCATTTACACCAATCCGGGTTATCCATCTAAGCCAAACTGTGACAAGAAATTGGTAAATTTAACTTTGAGCTTCCTCTTCCTTGACTGAAAATAATGTTTTCAAATATGATAGCAATTAAAACCTCAATCCACCTAAAAGTCAGATGTGTATGGTAATAATAAACTGTGCCAATAAATACCCCTTCATTTTTTTCTCTTGTCAATCAATTGAAGAACTATAACTGCTCTGTGATTAACATTGAAATATGCAGATCGTGATCGAAAACATACTTGATATTCTTAAATGAAAAAAATATTTTCCTTCGTGATACTTAAGTTCCTGTATTGAAATATCCATTGCCTTGACAGTTGTAGATATTAAAAGGTATTTGATGCACCATTATTAGTATTCCTAAAGATAATGCTGTTTACCCCGCATATGCATTATATTCTGACAGGCACATCAATTACAAATGATCTAAATCAATTTAAATAAACCAGCACTCAAACATATATTATCTTGTTGAAACTTAATTGTGCGATAGAATCTCGCGTTAGCAACTTTACTTTTTTCTAAAACTCTACCGAGACCTTTATGTATTCAAAAGAAGAACATTGATAGTCTATCATTATTCACTACATTGAAATGATGATTAATTATCAAAAGTTGGCAGGAAAGATAAACTTGACAAAGCGATAAACTATCTGATACTTATTGTAAATCATTAGAGTTCTGCAACAGTTAAATAGGTAGGAACTAAAAAAATTTTACTGTGAGCTTTAATAATTTGAAGAATATGATTTCAACGTTATTCTTTAATGTTTAAGATGATTGAATATTGAAAACCAAAGTGATACGATTAACTTATTTTTTAAAAGGAAAATGTGTTCTTGAATGTCACAATAAGAAAAATGCTTGATGTTTTTAAAAATATTGAATCCATGCCCAAATGAAAACATTTATTCTAAATTTCAAAATTATTCTGAAATGAAATTTCACGACTACAGCTATGAGACAAAAAGTCTAGTTCGAAAATATGAGTAGCATAAATTGCAAAATATAATAGGAATTAAATAGGAATTGAATCAAAAGTTTATTGGTTGATGTTCTTGCCTATATGTACAGAACCAGAGAACAAGAATCTAGAACGAACTATAAGTGTGTCAGTAAACATGAATAATTCACTAGCGATCGATTAGCCACATACTAAGATAAAACAATTTGTTTTAAGAATGCAGAAGCTTTTAAACTACCAGCAACGAAACCAAAGCCTTAGTTCCAGTGTATTGGTTATCGTTCGAGGCTGAATAATTTTTAAAGTACTATATTGTGACAAATAAAAGTTTATGTCGACTTTCTTTATGTCTTCGAAAATGCCAAGCATGAATTTGACACAAGATCAATGCAATAATAAAAATCCCCTTCCTTAAGAATACTTTTCTTCTACAACATAACTATCAGTCAACTGAATGGTCATGATGTTCTCTAAGCGATTAACCAATTAAGAAGAGACTTTGCAGAGAAGTTGTACTGTAATTACTAGCTAGAGATGGGGTTTAATCAAAAGTTCACGCTGGTAAACAACAATGAAGAACATGAGGTCGACGTGCATATGGCCCTCCCTCAAGTAACAGCAATTAAAAGGTTCAATACTTATTCTCCCTTTCTCACCAATGCCAAAGGGATTTTGAATCTCCACTAATGTCTTGTATTATAGTAATGATAATAATATGATTAATTGGAATAAGAAATAACCGTCATTAATTGTATATGGAATTAATAGATTTACCTCAAAACACTTTAATTCCGACCGTACACAGAGGGATCATATCAAATTGCCAAAGAGAGAGATTATTGTGTCGAGATGGAGCAACACCCAACGCCTGAAAAGAAATCTATTAATGATTATCGCCTTGCACTATTTCAGACATAAATATACAAATATTTATATATATGCTTGTAGAAGGGTAACATTACACTTCCTACTACGCAGCACTGAGACTTTCGAGAACATCTTCAATCTATTGTCTAGGGCGTTTACAGGGCATCAAAGTATCTGATTGCCAGACATTTTCATCAGCCTCTCATAAGCATAGTGTCAATAAGGATTATCCAATATTAGGTTCAGTTACTGAAAATCAAGTGAAGACTAAGTCAGTTTCTTGTCATTTGGTTACATATTTTCGATCTTTATAATCATATTTCTTATAAATTACTAAAATTGTGTTTATAATAGTATTACAGAGTCCATGTTCAAAATTCTTATCGTATCTTTGGTTAAAAAAGCATGTGTATGCTCTCTGGAAATTCTTTTCTGTTAAAAAATAAATCATAAAAATTGCATTATAAAGTAGTACTGTAAATATTGTATTGCATTAATAAAAAATTGCATTCATCAAAAGATTGACTCTCATTTCATATTTCCATTAAATGTGCACATGTGTGCAAAATTAAATGTGTTATGCTTTAATACGCGTTCATGTGCTATTTTACTTGTTATCAATTTCTATAAATCATGTAAGACATATATACATATATGTATGTGTGTGTATGTGTGCATGTGTGTTTGTGGTTATGTGTATTCACTTAAAACATAAGTGTTGCCTGATTGAGCGCTCTAACATGGTACACTCATTGGCTTCGACCTTGCACTAGCTCACGGTAGGATTACGGCTTGAGCACTTCATGCAAAACGACTTTCTTTGCTAATCTTTGCTACGTTGATGACGTTGCAGTGCTGAGAGTCCACCAATAATATAAGCACACCATGCTGATGAGGTAAATAGATATATACATGTGCGTTAAAAGAATATAAAGACAATGACATTAGGTGACACATATAATCCTACAGAAGATCGAATATACAACATTCCTTACTCTGCACGTGTCACAAACGGTTGTTCCCAAAAAAAGGTATTTCATGCAGGGAATTTTCATTCTTTTAAGGGTTATCAATATTGTTACCTTAAAGCTGTAGAAAAGTATGACTCACCAGATCTGAGTCCTGATCAAATCCACATTTTGGCCTTCGTTGGCAAACATCCGATTAATTTGAGTTGTGGACCTGGTTTGTGAGCTATTTGACTTAAGCAATCAACACATTTAAATATGATTAAATTGACAATTTTAATGTAAGGCCCTATCCCTACCATGTATTCATAAATTAATTTGTTCTTGAGTTCACAAATCCGCAAATCCCACGAAAAATGTGAAGGTGCAATGATATAGTCTGTTTGACATGTACAGCAAGTTTATATTATGAGACTTGCTAAGAGAAGTGATACAAATCAGCATTTATCCCACGAATGTAATATATTTGCTCCTGCTCACGACTTTGCTTACTGTAGTGAAATATTTGCGCAAGGTTGGAACATTTGCAGGCGGTTTATACAGCGAGATTTGCTAATATGAGTAAATTTGCAAATGAGTAATGATTTACTCATACGAAAACAAGGTTTTAGATAATTATATTTTGCTAAGAGTAGGCAAACATAACTTTTGACACAATAATGGTGTGAATTGAGCATTGGGTCATATTAGTTACTTGATGGATTCGTCGAGTCTTTGTTGATGTTGGAAGTAATAAACAAGGGCCTTTATTGTCTGTATTTGAAGTTTATCGGAGCAAAACAATTTGATTTTATAGTTAATTTGATTTATTCTGCAGATTGATTCTTAGTTAAAGATGATTTTCCAATTACCAATTGCACACAGTTTTCATCCCTTTGATTTCCTTCAATGCTGCAACGTTTTCAAAACTTTATCCAGCAAATGATTTCTTTATGATTAAAATTATTCTCGATTCTTAAACTTGATTAAATGATTTTTAAATACCCGCATTTTTCAAATTTGTAGCAAAAAAAATCAAAATCTTTGTGGGATTTAAAAGCAAAAAGACTCTTCAATAAATCCAATATATTGGTACACATATTAAATGTATGTTCTGCTATTGGATCACTATTGAAGAGTTGCCTATGAAGCTGATATGGATAGGGGTTTTAGATGAATGCATTTGGAAATGGGAAATATATTTAAGCATGACCTTTATGCCTGGTTGTAATAAAAGAAGGTTCAACGTTGAAAGTTTAAGTCATAATTTTTAAATCATGGCGTTTATTACATACTACAATCACCACAAGCATATTCCATAATTGTGGGCTGACAATAGAGAAGGCCCGTTCGAATAGTCGGCTGAGTGATCTCCTCTCACGTCCTCCGACTAACAAAATAGCCTCAAATATGGCATATCTGATCTAGTTACGTCTATATTGTGTATGTCCTAACGTTATACCTACTACCTAAACATATACCTTAGCATAGTATTTCTAGTATCATATCATAATAGTATGGACCGAAGTACACATCCATGTAACTGTATATTTTGATAATCTATAAAATATGAACACCAATTTGGATTTGCATTTACTGTTACTTAAAAGTGAGTCAGTGAGTCAGTGAGTGAATTGAGGTTTAACGTCGCTTTCAAGAGTATTTCGCTTATATCGCGGCTGCTAGTATTATTGCAGGGAGAAAGCCCGCAACACCATTGTGGCTCTGTATTGCGGTGAAACCTGCGAGCATCGGCTGGAACTAGCGAACCATGGGTAGTACTGCGCAAACGTTTGTGTTCTCTCGTTTAAGTCAAGGATTGAATAATTTACAGCTGTCCATTCATAAGTAGTAAACCTTGAACACCTTGCTCAAGGTTTAATTATATTGACGATCCAGTTACTTCAAAGAAAGATGTATGCGAGAGGTTAGAGGTTATCTAGAATGCATGACTTTGTACATGAAGGATCGTTATAGCTCTACCCTCTACAAAAGCTCTCTCGGACCTTTATAACTCATTTCATTGGGGGAAAAACAAGGCGATGTTTAATTTAAACGCTATAGAACGGTGAATTCATGTTGACGAAGCAAACATTAACTTTTTACGGGGATATGACCGAATGTCCTCATTAAATACACAGTCAACAGGGAATGTCTTAATAGATTAAATCCCAAAGCAGCAAAACAGCTTTTTCGAATTTCTTTTGTTACAAGAAATAACGATAGAAGTTTCCATGCAAGAATACATGAATAAAATAATGATTAAAAAAGGATATGATCAAATGATATTTGTTTTATTATTATGCAATAATTCAGGAGAGGATTTGTCACGACTTTGACATTTCGAAATGTCAAAGTGTTTAAGTTTTATTTACTTTTTTGCCTTTTGCCAATGTTACAGTTCATCATTTAATCAAAATGGCTTTCATGTTGAAAAATTGGGTCAAACTTACTTGTTACAATGGTTCTAGCTTTGAGTCGCCAAAATCTGAGATTGTAATGAGGTAATACCAGAAACAGACCACGCACTTTCTATTTTGTTAACTGGCTAATAACACATTTTCCATTGATTTCTTGGATTATCATTATCTTCTTTTCATGCCAATATTTGTCCAAATACGTAAACGGAAGCGTAAACGCGACCACAACATCTTTTAAACATGTGCCTAATTACTTAATTAACTCAGTGTAGTTTCCTTGTACAAAAAAAGTTATTGATTGTTATATCGACGACCTTTGCTGAACTTCGACACATTTGCTACAACCTATTGTATTTAGGAAAAAAACTGGTGCCCACAAGGCGTGTAACTTCCGGCTTTCCTCATCCATGGCTGAATCTGTTCACCTCATTTAGAATCTAATGAATCACCTAGTCCGGAGTGTCTGGTCTTTTCGCAGACTGGTAGATTGAAACCATAAACCAATCAATTAGTATTCATTTACCCTGGTATCTTAAATGAGTAAGTTTGTAAACGGACTACTTACCAGTAAATTCTTACAACTTAAAGTGTCTATATAACATATAGTGTTTGCTTTTTGACAGGTTGTTGCAATGTGTTTCCTATCTTTTCTTTAAGACTTCCTGGTTATGTATGGCTCATACATTAGGATGAAACACCACATGAGAGAATATACTTAGCAAACATTAGGTAAATAAAAAAATCCTTTATTTCTATTTACTTTTTGTAAAAATGCTCATAGGAGAGGTTGATGTTATTATTACAGTGACAGTTGAACCATTAAATGACGAAAACAAAGGCGTGACCATTTTTATTATTTTGGTTCCATATTAGCATCCTCGTGTCAATACAGCCATTATTGACCGAATCTCATCTTCTCCAATAACAAGCAGAAAAGCTTTCAGTTCATTATCCATAGGGAATCACAGTGATATTTGATAGCATGAATTTTTTTATCACTAACGAAACATGGTTGTAAACAACAATAATGAGTTGCAATTTGTTAACAAGGATTAGATAAGGTGAGTCATAAAATCTATATTAGTTTCTAATCAAAATCCATATTTATTTCCGACAATAAATTTATTTTACTTTTTGACAGCAAAAGTGTCAGGAAAATATGTTTGAGATTAGTTACTAAGTTAGTTTCGAAAGTCACATGTTTATGTATAAGGTACAAAATGATACAAATTATTCATCTCTCATACTAATGCAATAAAAAAAGTATTTGGTTATTTTTATATTTTAACAATAAAAGTTGTTCTTAAAACTTCGTTCTGTAAAGCGTAATATTTCGTCTTAAAGGCAACACAGACAATGATTTACAATGGAATTCATGGACGTTGGTACCACGTTAAATAAAAATGTGTCAGTTTAAAACCTGGTTACTAGATTTACAATATTGCAATGAAATTATCGTTGTGCATTGTATCAACCCTGCCCCGATCCTTTCCACCACAGAGTCTTCAAGATCATCCATTAACAGTAATCCACGTCACATTTTCATTAAAAAATGAACAGTGGACACAATGTAAATATGTAAAAACAATGCAAGGATATTATAAGTAGAGGATATTATACAAGTTTTTATGTCGTATACTTTTTAAGACATAAGTTCCTAAACATTGATATTTCCCGAGCAATAGCGAGGGATATGGTGAGATAAAGGCACAAGTGATGTAAACAAAGTATTGCATTTACACCGATATTATATCCTGCCTGCTAAAAAAATCACTTAATCATGCAAACTTAACATAATTCTACTTTCAAACTTTGGCCATTTACTCGGTTGTGTCTCATTTAAAAACCAAAAGTCTTTTACAATATGACGTCATAATATTGTCCATTATGTAACGTCATAATAACAAAGTGACATCGAATAAAAAAGCTAAAGACGGAAATGAATGCCCTCATAGGTATTAAAAGGAGACAATGGGTAGTTCGAGGTGGAAATGAAATAAATCTTCACATGTTTATTAACAACTTGACTCCGTGTCAGTGACGAGCCAGTGACATAAGACCAAATTAAGACAAAAAGACGACACTGTATCATTACGTAAAAAGAATAGGCTAATATTTACCACTGATGATGATGATATATGCTGGGGATGTTTGTAAAGTGTTTGATAATATTGATGTGTTAGTTGAATAGGGCACTAGTCATTAATTCTAGGGATTCAATTTACATGTTTGTATATAATGATACATATACTTTTGCTTCTAACATAATTTCAGTTAGTCATAAATGAACAATTGCTGAGAACCGTTACTGTTGGAGGGATATTGATGATTTTTTTTTAATTATGGATATTTACTTGTATCACTTAGTAAAAATTCTTTGTAAAACTATGCTTTCAGTATATTTGTTCAAATATCGTGATGGTTTTCACAATTTTCATAATTATGTAGTTGTCATTTTGAAAATACTTAAATGACATGTAGTCATTGTAATGTCTTTGACGCATTATTCGAACAAAGTACATCTATGTTTTGCTCTCTACATTTATCAATACTGTCATGTAACATACTTTCTCTTAAGGTGATTCATTGCCTTCGTATTACCCAGTCTGTTTAGACAAGAAATACTGTGAGACATGGATCTTGAATAATGTTGTTGTTATGAACCCTTGATAAAAAATCCCTTGTGATATATCCTGTTGTGTTTGTTTTCCATCATTTCCAGCTCACATTACACTCCCCACTGCTTGAAAAAGGATAACGGATAATCGATATGGTAAAAATACAATACCTGGAACACAAATGATTCCATCAACAAGCAATACAAAATCCAAATGCATATTTGATATATTTCTTGAAACACCGCAAACGGGAAATAACTATCTGCCTAACTATCTGAAATCTGAGATTTGAAACTTGTCATCAATGTGGAATGACTAGTCAAGGAGACCAAAATTGCTCTACTCAGTTGATAACAATAAATGATTAGCTTTGCACCTGAAAATTACATGTGACATTCGTAAATGAAGATTTCCTTTTGGCTTCTTAGGCTGACGTTCATGGAACTTCTGGTCAGGAACGCGAAATTGACTTTCAAGATTTGTTGGGATGGTTAGAAGAAAATGGTTGGTGTTGGTGGCTTTTCTATAGATGTTGGCTAAGAGTTTGTTGGGGCCTTCCTGGACTAAAACATCTAAGAAAGGTAATTTGTTATGGATATTTTCTTCCCAACTGAAATTTATACAGGGGTGTGGAGAATATCTAGGTGGTCGAAGAGAGGTTTGTGGTTGTCGTTGGCACTAGTGATGACAAAAGTGCCGCTTTTTATTTTTTTAAGCTGCTTGGATTGGAAGTGCCAGGAGGGTAGTGTCATAAAGATTAATGACGCAAAATCTCTGTGATGATGCAATAATGGATAAGACAGCTATCTAAAAAAAAATAGATTAACAGTTCTACATTTTGTTATTAATGTCAATCTAACATTGGCCTGTATGTTAGGTCGTCCCGTTGGACTGACATGGGCAAAAGAGAGGGCTTCCATTGAACCATTCATGGTTTGCGTCTTCAACAGTCAGACTGATAAATGTCCTAAACCGGAGATTTTGGATAAATCTTATATTAACTTATGTCCACTTTTCCATTTCTTGTGCGATAAGTAGTCATTGAGCTTAGGAACTATACAAAATCATTTATGAATTAAGAACTAATATCTATACATACAGCTGCATACAAAAAGTTTGTTCACATATCTGCGTATCGTAGTGCAAATATTTAATTTAGCATGTCTATGAGGCATCATAGCATTGCAAAAAAGAAACGGATAATTTTGAATTTTCAATACAGAAGAGAAGATTCATTGCACCTTTACGCCATGCTCAACAGTAAGCCGAAATAGTTTTTGACAGGTCACTTAAGTGACCAGGGGTCAACAGTTCGAAATTAGTAATATTCATTTTCTCTACAAATATCCTTAATAAGTGATCAAAAGCTTTAAACATAAGTCATCTTTGTTCGTTTGCATTAAGTCAATATGATTTGCTGCTTTTGTTCTCAGTCGAAATGGAATATTTAAATCGAAATTTTAGGAAATCTGAATTTAAAGAATGTGACTCCTGTCTATGAAATCATCCCAAAATTCAAATTTTTGCACGAGGGACGAGACACTCAAACAATAAATTAACAAATGGCTGTTTTACACATTGACAATTGGAGATCCATTGTCAGTTCTGCTGAAGTTTAATTGACGTTCAAACCAAACCAAAATTACATGATATTTGCACTAAGATACAGTAATAAGTGAACAAACTTTTGATATGCAGCTGTATATTAAAGCAATCAGATTATTCATGGAGATGCTCATTTTGGTCGCTGGCATCTTTCCATATGACGCTAAACTGTTTTTGAGTCTCAAGAAGGCTCAGGCGAGTTGAGGCATATTTTGATTGGCTTAGCGGCAAAATTTCATTATTATCCATCACTGGTTTAGCACAAGGTATGGTGTGAGACTGATTAAGTAAGTTATGATGCAACAGACGCACCCCTCTAGACAATTTGCACCCACTGACAGAACTATTATAATGTTACAATGCCTACCCCCAACAAATGAATGGTAAATTGAGAATCTCACCCAAGTGTCTTCTGATATCAAATATATACACACGAGTTGATAAAAGTTACAAATATCCGAAGTGTAAGGAGATAAATGGAAGGAACTTTAATTATCCCAATCAGAAACAGACGTCTGTCTGAAAGCAAATAAATCAACTCACTTTCATCAGACAATTTATTTCTTCAGTTCAAGAAGGCAGCCACCGCGGTGTACACGAGAAGTGTGCTACCTTCCTCATTAATTGTCTGATCACCTTATTAAGAATCAAATAAATCACTGAGTCAGGAGTGTCTGATCCTTCAACAGTCTGGTTGGTTGTATTATTAGGTACAATAACAGATCAGTTAAAACTTAGTTTATTATATGGTGAGCTTTATTTAAAATCAAATTTAAAACGAAGCACCAAGGAATGATTTTTACTTTTTTAATGTGTAACAAATAAGACTCGCAAAATAATGTTTTAATTCCTAATACAGAATATTTACCATAAAAAACACAAGCATGAAAACCTCCATTTATTTTATTTTTGGTTTGGTTCCTGTTTGTAACAATCATGACGAAAGTCGATGTCAAAAGTCTTCTTTCTTCTCCTTTTTAGCTAGTTTTCTTAGATATGAGACGTGAGATATGAGATAAGAAATCTGAAATACACAGATGTTTTATTGATACCGATTAGTGTGGCGTTGGACTAGTTTTTATCTTTAACTTTCGACATACATCAGATCGAAGTTAATAAGCTATAACACTTTCCTTAAACTGGAGTATCTAATCATAGCTGTGCACATTATCGTGGAGTAACCTCATTAACAAACTAATACATCTCTTAGTCTTGGGAAAGGTTGTGTAGACTGGTTCATCAACACTGAATACTTATAAATGACTTATTACCTTTTGGGGTTGTTTTATAAAGAAGGTACATGAAGGCCATACTTGATGAATTGCAATGAAAATCACATATTTTTAAAATCATGGTTGCTAAGGTACTGATTAAACATTGAAAGGATTTATTTGATGCTTGATACAAATCTTATACTATAAAATACCACAAATTCAATATCAATCTTTAGTTTAATATCTAATAAATTCAAATTATACAGCGAGCTTTATTCAATCGTGTGTGTTTGTATCAAATATCAAGCGAATCAAAATTAATTTTGGATCCTAAAACCTCCCACAATTGTCTCTCCTTTTTCATGTTATAAATTTGTTTTCATATTTGTTTTTTGCAAGTTAGTTCGTAATTCTATCGATTATGTTAATCGTTTGTTTGTAACCCTTGACCATTGTCATTTAAGATTAGGAACTGATAGCAGAAGAAATGGATAACTTCACACTGGGAATAATGATTTGGTTGCTTCAAAGCTGCACTAATGCACGAATGATTATCCTGACAGAAACGTTTTGTACTTTTGCAAAGAATATTCCTTATATGTCACCAGACATGAAAAAAAAGCAAAAAAGCGGATGTCATTTTTAAATAGTTTTAATTAATTTGACATCATGACCATAGTGCAGATGAATAAATGTTTAAGAATGCAAACCATCAATTATGGCCACACAATTTTATGGTGTTTTTTCAATTAAGATTAATGAAAAATTCCGTTAAGAGTATTATCATGTTGAAAAATCATAAATAGATAAATGGATAGGAAATACTTTTTAAGATTATTAAGTAACATATTCAAAATACTATTTTAAAAAATAATATCACGTCAATGATTATTGATATCTTGTTTTGTGCTTTTCTAATTAACGATAGTTATGGCCATACAAGTTTTAATCTCAGTTAAAAGGTAGCTTTACTTTTACCCCTAATACTCTCTGGCTCAGTACGAATTTGTATTCAAAAACCCTTACCTGAGCATTCGATTTGTCTTCAGCATGATGAACAAAGTCGGCTTTTTTAGGACAGAGATACTTAATTCTCTCGACTTTAGTTTACTTGGATGATAAACATTTATTACTACATCTCTTCATTTAAATGAATGTATTCCTATTGATTTCATTAACATATTCTGATTGTATGATAATACTTTGGAGATGTCGAGAGACATGATATTAATTACTTAGCTTGTGGGACGTCATGGAAATGCACTAAACAAATGCATGACATCAAAGGAACATTTATGATGCAATAGTTCACGTGAGAATCCCCGGGTTAATTTAGTGTTAATGGCTCCATTTAAAGAATCCCATGAGCATTATAAAGTGGCAATGAGGAATCAATCCTACTCCAAAGTGCAGATATCAACTTTGATAAAAGAGAGTCATCACCGCCTGAAAACTGTTGCAAATTATGAAAACGTTTGACCAAAGGCAATTTGATCATACAATCAATATTCTTAAGAGAAGTTAAAATTACCTAGCTTTTTCTACATTTTGACTGATTTGAAATATGTAGACAGGTTTGCTAAACATTTTCAAAAAAGTATAATCAACTTAAAACTTATATCTGACGATATATGTTGCTCTATGTCAAATCGTATTAGAAATTAATTCACATATCTTTTGTAATCATTTTCCTGAGATGATATTTTGAATTCGACAATTTCAGAATATTCCACTGTAATTACCAAAAGAGATTCATTGAATGTGACTAATACCCTTTTCAATACTCGAACAATCTGTAGCCATAGCCGACGTCTTCATCTTGATAGTTGTGTCTCAGAAAATGTTATCTTAATGTTATGACGTCTGTGCAGACATAGGACTTTGGAAAGTAAGATCAAGACAAATGGTTTTATTATAGGGTAACACGATCGTTTCAGAAAACTACGGATGTGTTGTATTTCCAGTATTTGCAAGCTCATTTACGGCTCCTCATAACTAACAAAGGACAGTTAGGAACGATTGACTCAATCAATGATTACAAAACATGAAATACAACTTTAAAACATCATCAGATATTTACATTATAGCATCTCTTCAACTCCATTTGGTTTTTACTTTCTAACTCAAATTCATGATTAAAAAACGCTGCTCACCGTGGATCATACATTTTTGGTTTACAATTTGGTTTACTATCAACTGTTTTGAAATTTTGTTTTGAAAAAAAATAATGTAATTATACTGATTAATACAATCAAAATGGTCATAAATTAAATATATCCACATCTGCCCTTTTTAATATGGAATGTCATTCCAACCAAGGTAAAAATGTAAACAACTGACTAATTCTGTGTAAGGACTCATCGGTTCCAAAACTTTAGATGTAAACTTCTCTTGAGGTTAATTTGAGTTTTGTTCCATAAACATGATGGAACACTATAATGATGAAACACCATTTTCCTTTTCTCACACTTATATGTGTCAAATGGCATTGCCGTTTTATTGAATGACATTCAAGCAAAAATGTTTATGCAGCCTTATAATGATTGTTAAACGACAAAGTTGAAGAAAGTAGGCTATGTATTAAAGTAATTATAGACCAAAACATATCCAACTGAAAATCAGTACTAAAACTTTTAAAAGTGACAACAGAACATCAACAGAAACAAGACTAAACAAAACAAACGATTTTGTTGAAATGGCAGTCGATCTCTGAATTTACCGAATTTGATGAATTTGATCAAATATTCAAAATAACAGAACTAGCTAGGTTCTTTGTGCGCATGTATTTGTATTCTTTTAATCAAAATTAGTACAACGAAATAAAGCTTTTACTTCAAGCTTGTCTTGTAGAATACGAGCGTTTCTGATGAATAACTCAGTAAAAGGCCCATGAACAATATTTGATTATTGAATCTTACAAATTATTATCTACGCTTGATATAATATTTTACAAATATAAGAATACATTATAGATAGTCATTACTATGATTTGTTTTTGTTCATACATCTCCTATAAACCATATTTTAAACGTGGTTATCGCTTCGTTTATATTACATCAGTTACACAAAATTATGATATACTGAATAGAATCTGTTGAAAGTGACATTGGTATTATATTTTTACAATCCATGTCTGAAAAGTGATTTGTATAGCAAAAGAATTTCTATCACGATTTTACTGCAAGATATGTTGTTTTTTGTGTAACAATGAACAGTTGTTTTTTGAGAATACAACCACAATTTTCACAATTTTACTCCATAAATTATTTTTCTGAACATGAGACTGGGGATGGTAGCGATTTTTTAAAACTTATTTAAAGACTTTTGATAATGTTGTAAGTAATGCTCTTATATAGTTTGGAACTGTTCTCAATTCAAATGCCACCTTGCTCACTTCTTTAAATTCTAAGGAACCTAGCAGGACATAGATATGCTGCACAATGACGTAAATGTCAATGTCTCCTTCTTTATTGTGGCTTTAATGGTTTCTTTGTGTGAAGTGGAACGAAGATCCATTCATTCACAAGAACTGCTGCATGGTCTGGTTCCCTTTTCGTTTATTAAGTCTCACACACAAAGATCTAATTTCTCAATCAGTTCCTTAGCCTGGTGAAAGGACGAAGATAAATATTTTAAGATTTTTGATTTGTTAAAAATATTTTACAGTGTATAAAATGAAAGATATAAATCAAATCTTTTTTATTTGAGATGCAAAAGATGGAACAACATTTTGAAAACAAAGATAAAACAGAGTGACATGAGATAATGATCTCCCTACATAGCTGATTTTGTCCAATAGTTTGCCAAGTGTATGATAAGAAGCTGATGCCAACACAATGGATCCCAGTTCTCATTTGTCTAGTCAGACTTATCTCAATGAATAATGTTTCAGTATAAATGTTGTACAAAATGCTATTTTCTAAGGATTTATTTTATTGTAAATAGAAAGTAAAATTCATTCAGTTTCAACTTGATTCATACGTTTTTCCATGAGGAACATATATTTTGTCAAATAATTTCAAAGAACGTGAGAATGTTTATAAAACAGTGAAGAAAAATACATGAATTGATCTTATAAAGTAATAACACGAGTACAATATAAAAAAACTATGACCATAGAAAACTATCAATGACGCACACAGTTATCTGAATCACTCCATTCAAATATAACAATGGTAGAGATGATAGCTGATAAAGTGCTAAGTACACAAACCATATAATCTTCAATATTTTCTCTTCTAAATGATTTTGTAATTATTTGCAGAATGGAATTTAAACCTCATGAATGTACCTTTTGATATGAAGTACATATGCCTGACCACATGTATGATAATTGTGATCATTATAAAGAAAATATGAGTACATCGATTCCCCTCTCATCTAACGGAGTTTACAGTTATCATTTCCACGCACACAAATTTATCACGTAAATAATTTAATGATAACTAAAAAAGGCGATTTTTACTGTCTATCCATTGTTCAAAATAATGTGCTTTTATATGAAAGTGCTTTGTTGGCATGCATGACTTGATTTTTTTTCCCTCATTGATGCTAATTTTGTTATCAATAGACGTGATACCATGATAACATGATAAGGATATATAATGAAATGTAGGTTGCTATAAGAAGTTGTATATCAATAAAGAGTTGTCATGTTTATCACTGACTTTTTTACATAATTGTAGTGTATGATAAATTAATGTAGCATAGAAAATAATCAAAGAGTTAAAACTTGATAATTTCAAAAGTTTTGATCTGTCATAACCCCTGTAGAATAACTTTCCGCTGTCCTGGCACGCCCATATATCAGGAACAGTATTTTAGAAGAATGACACAGATTTTACGAAATGGTTCATCAGACGTGATGCAGTTAAAAGGAAATGAAATCTGTGAAAATCTCTTAATGCTTTCTATTAGGTTTGACATTTTCTGAATGTCAGCAAATGATTTTTCCAAGGGTGCAGTGAGAAAAACTTATCATTTTTTAATGAAATGTTCATGTCTGTTTGATATAATCGTCAATTGCAAGTTATTTCATAAATGAACTTTGATAATATTTTATATACACACACATATATATACCTACCTCACAGGATGTAAAAACGTAAATGCACATGACGTGCAGTTGATCCCTCTTTTACAGATAGATAACAAAATGCATTCTGTGTCTTTCAAGCGTATCAATGATACGTTTACATAAAACATTAATAAGATGTTGAAAATGTCCAAATAACAAATGGTCAATATGACGTGAAGCCTTATCTCAGATTGACTATTAAGAATAATGATACTGTTTGAGAGCAATTACATGCCATGACATGTGCCAAGAGCATGATTAAACAGTTATTAATTGTTTATATTCATAAAAATGTTGGCTAACATACATGCAGAATCGGTTATATCATGAATACTTTTACAGCATCAGCCTAGTCTTTTTGTGAGGTGTTAAACACTTATTACAACATATTATTGCCTGAAAAATATGACTGTTTTATTATATAGTTTTGATAAAACATATTAGCTCTATTTCTTCATGTAGTTAGTTCATTAGATTTATTAACTACAAAAATATATGCTATTTTCTGCCTTATAAGCACCCGGGCTCACAGTTTTGGAGGTCTGTTTTGATTACTTAATCTATTCACTAATATGCGAGTTAGGAAGGATATACTTCGATTCAACAGATCTTGAAAGATCTAGCTGCTGAAAATTATGAATGACAATTAACATTTCCAAATGTTAATACTATATTTTTATATTTTCTTTATGCTGTTTAATAACAGGTCCCTTTAAACACGGGAACCCATGTGTCATGAAGATCCCTGTATTGATAATAAACTGACACATCTATGTCATTATGTTTCCCATTAGATTCATTCAAAGCAACAATAACACCAATATAGTCCAAAGGATGCTAACCTTGAGCCTGGATAAAAAAATGTTCATTTGATGTCATGTATTTTTAGTGCAATTCTATCACGTCAATATAGTGTGTGTTTTTATTGCAAGCTTCACGGGATAGTGCTTATTGCAGTTACTTTGAGTCACAAACATAATTGAAAGCATGCCTCCATTAAAATGACAGAGACACGGCATGACCTCAAGCACAATTTTCTTAGAAATAAACGGCATATTGATATGATCATCTATCACCAGTAAAGAAATATTACTTATGATTAATTACATGTTGGCACTACTTTTTAAAGTAGACTACTCAAATCACAAAATTCGTGGTCATCTCAAAAACAGTTGAAATACGTAACATAGATGAAAATCATTTGAACAATTATGTGTGTTTCAATTAAATATCTTGAATTCAGTTAGGTGGTGAAGAGATCTACAAGCATTGATGTTAACATACTAACATTTTAAAGAAACTTGGCCGCAAGTTAGATTTTATTTCTTCAACTAAAGTACAAAATAGCTCTGCAAGACTTTCTTTTTGCAAACATGATTTCAAATTGGAATAATTTTGAACAATTGTGAAAACATTTTGACGTAATTAAAATTAAAGTTATGTGAGAGTTTTACATAAGCCAGATATAAAGAGTGTAAAATAAACATTTATGTTAATGAACACTCATATCTTTAGTTTTGTTCATTGTTTACAATGAAAAAGATCACATTTATGAATTCAAGTTAAGTTAGGTTAAATGAATACCTGTAGTTTCAGTCTCGATTGTCCTGTAGTTTTTTGTAAAATAATTATAAGATGTTTAATGCATAAGTATGCATTAGGTATATTGAGGAACATAAATCAAAAGCTTATTATGGTTTAAATGTTTCAATTGCTCTTGAAATTAATCTAGAAAGGGTTGATACAATTTAAGATTGTCAAACTAAAACAGTCTATCTAAATCATACTCACATATAAATCTAGACCAGATTAAACAGCAATATTCCATTACTACTCTACAAGATGAATACAATATGAATAGTATATTCATCAATTCTAGTTAGCACCTTCCTCATTCAACATGATCACCTTGTTAAGAATCTTATACATCTTCTAGGTTCGAGTATCTGATTAGTGTGATTAATAGAAATTAAGTACATGCACAGATCAGTAAATTCTTTGTTTGTAATATAGTTTGTATTACAAATGTATATAGAGTTGCATTTAAAATAGAGTGAATGTGTGACATACAAATAAAATTATTATTCAATATGATTTGTTAAAGATCATGATCAAAAGTAAATATCAAAAACCTTCTTTGTTTTTCTTTAACGTTTTACATTTGAGAAAAGGCAATTAAGACAATTTTGATTTTCCCCAAAACATCCTATGAAACAATGATTCATCTGAATTTCCTGTATAAAGAATTGAACCGATTCGTGGGTGGAAGTTGAATGTTTTGCCATGGAGATGAGTGTATGATTACTGAATCTGTGTTCTTCTCATGTTTTGGATTTGAACTATGACCATTGCTATTCAAGATAGGGATAACATGAAATAATTAGGGAAATTAAATCTTTAACGGCAGCAGTAATCTACCTCAATATAGCCATCCTGACAGCTTGAGCTATATCCTGAAATACCTCTAATTTGCACGTGAATTGGTGATCATCAATAACAAAAACACTAAAGTTATTGAAAGCTTCAAATATGTTTAGAACATTTCGCAATACCTGAATAAATTGATTAATTTGAAGGCAAGACCAACCTACAGATACACCAATTTATCAAATGAAAACCATCAATTATGTCCACAAATACTTTATGTTCTTTACTAAATGAGGCAGATTAATGACAAATCCAATAATGTGTAATATCAAGATGGAAAATAACAAATACATTAGTTCATACTTCATTTTTACAAAGCTGTAAACTATCAGTTTAAATTTTAAAATTATTACAGATTATAAACCATTTCAATCGAGAATAACTAGAACATGATTTTCAAAACATTAAATTGAAACTTGAAATTTATTTTCTCTGTTAGTTTAAAAAATTTTAGGCTTTCGAATTCAAGAAGTGAGTCAGTGAGTGAGAAGGGTTTTCAACAATATTTCAGTTGCTGAACATGAGGAAGAAGATCATTCAACAGAGAGTGAACAGACCGGTGAAAACAGGGGTGAAGAAAAAGACGGAAATAAAGGTGTATTGAGAGAAAGACAGCAGATTTTAGAACGGCTTAAAATTTGTCTGGAGTCTACCTGTTTACCTGTTCAGCTTGGGTACACCTAGCCGCAGCATGAACGTTCCAGCTGTCATAGCTCTCGGACTCTCAGAAGCACGCAAACCATCACTCCACGATAAGGTATTGAGTCAGCTGGTGGCGAATTTATGGAATGTTGATTTATGATGTAAAATGTAAAAAATCAAAGCAGCAAACAAAAGCTGAACCAATGTTTCGTGACTGTCACTACCGGACTGATGTCCACTGCTTTAAAGAGTTAATACCCAAATGAAAATATTAATTTCACTTTCCATTTACAATGAGATTTCCTAACTCTAACGAGACGATAAGTCTAGTTTTGAAATATAATGAGCAAAAGATCATAAACTTAAATTTTGTTATTCTCACTTAAATGATCAGAAACTCGGGTCTTTAGATATAACAAACTATAACTAATGATAACTTTACTCAATTATCCACATTCTAAGATAAAAAAAATAATTGTGTTTTAGAAATACAGAAGTCACCAACATTTTAACCAAAAACATAATTCAAGTGCATTCGTTAGGAGTTGACTGAAAAGCTTTACCTGTGACTCTGTTGCCTTTCTTACACTTTTATGTATTTGATTTGTCAACCGTGAAATGAATGTGCTACAAACAACGACTGATGATATTTGTGATTATGCACAAAATGATTATATATATATATACTATATGTATATTATATATACCCTCACTGCCTGCTGAAACCAGTTCCTTAAATGGTTGACCTTACATTGCAACCTAAATAAGTTTCGTTTCATTAGTAATATACTCCCTTTCGGTCCATCTGCCATAACCCAGCTTATTAACCTTCTACCGATCTCAATATCACTACTTCAAAAGGATTAGAATAATCTCTGTCAACTTAGATCCGTTCTAAAAGGAATGTGTTTACCTCACAATAATTAATGACATTGATTCATTTTTATATATGAACATATGAAAAATAACTTTTAAAAAAACTATTATTTGAGGAGAGGCCTTATCAAATTGCCAGCGATAGAATTTAGTGTGTCTACGAAAAAAACAGTGCCTTAAAAGATTGCTATTTGTCGACTGGCATTATTTCATAGATGAATATTGTTTCATATGAAAATTAGGTAATATTACATTTCTAACTTCACAGCAGTGAGGCTTTCAGGAACATTTGCCATCTATAATCTGAAGCGTTTAAGAACAGTTGTACAATCAAAGTATCAGGTAGCCAGACATTTCCATCATCCTGTCCGATGAACAATGTCAATAGTAAGTACACAATATAGAGTTCAGTTAGTAAAGAACAGATCACGATTATTTGTGTTTGTTGTCCTTTTTGAAAATTTAAGATCAATCCCCAACTAAAACGATGCTAATAATATTATTCCAGAGACAATTTTACCATTCTTACTTAACCTTTAGGGGACAAACTATGTGTATATCCTCTTAAAAGTACTTCTTGTTTCATAAATGTTTTTTACAATTGTTTAAACAAACATTTTGGATATCAAATATTCGCCTGAAATGTTAAGTTAAGATTTTATTAATATGAAAACGATTTTTAACAAAAAGAACTCTTATGAATATTTTGCTAACGAGGTGTGTTTGCACCAAGGCATTTAGCTGTCTAATAGTTATTGAACAAATTTTCAATAGCTTGATTCAATAAATCCTCGAAGATTTTAGTGAAGTGTTCCAAATCACCAATAAGTATGCTTTACATCGAAAATACTAATGCGATAGGGTTTATTATTGTGTATTGTAATTTAAACCAATAGTTCTTTATAAATTACTTTCTTTTGAAAATTCGATAAATTTCTATATATTATTCAGCATGTAATGTGTTTTTGACAAAGAGTTAATCATTTCTTTCATGATTGACTGATCCTTTGGGTTTTTTTCAAACGAGTAGACACATATATTATTATAGAGTTATTATTGAATGAATTTTAAAAATCTGCAAGACATTTAGATAAACACTTCAGTTCCAAGTAATGAAATAAGTACATTAGAGAAGAGTAATACATCATTTAAAGGGTGTGTGAAATTTTAACAAATTATAACTACAGCCCATTCAATCTTACTCTTCATTCATGTATAAATAATATATAACAAATCATGTCCAGTTGCTTGATAACGATGTTACGATCCACACTGATACGCCACACAATAGCAAAAAATAAGTGACACTCTTCAATAGAGACGTAACGCTGTAGAAAGGTATTCTTCACAACAACGAGTCCTTATCAAACCCTATTAAACACATTTTGGACTTTGTTAGTCACCTCATACAATTGTGATGCATACTGTACAGCACCAGAATTGGAGGTGGTAGTCAGGTGATCTCACTGAAAGTTGTGGCGGTAAAAGGGCGGTTCAGGGCGTCCTCTACAGTTACTGTGGATGGTTATGGCACTTGTTTAGAAGTTACTTGACTTTTATGATCATCTCATTAACATTGATTGAAATAAACAAGTCTCATGCAAGGCCCCAAAGGCTGACGTGTCCTCATGAATTAGTGAGTTCTTGAGCGTAATCTGAGAGAACTCGCCAAAAGTCACTTCACCATAGCCTCGTATGGCTGCAAATAAACATGGAGATGTTTAACTTTTCTCTCAATGGTATAGGCTGTCTGACCTGTAAAAATTAAATGCGGATTTGAATGACGAGCCTTGCTCAGATGAATGATACCAAATTTACTCACGATTGTAAGATATTTGCACCTGCCAATGCTTTTGGCAAGTGTACTTACTGTAGTAAAATATTTGCTCTTGTTTGCATTGCGGGCGGGCAAATGCGTTTATACAGCGAGATTTGCTTAATGAGTAAACTTTCATATGAGAAACGAGTAACTCATATGAAAACCGTCGTCATATAAATAAGTCATTATATAAATATATATAGCAAGGAACAGGTAAAACCTTAATTTTGAAACAATAATGGTGTGAATTGATAATTGGATTGTTACATCAGTTACGTGAAGGATTCGTCAAGTCTTTTTTGAAGAACTAAAGTTGGAAGAAAATTTTTGAAAGGGTTTTTATTGTCTGTCTTTGAAATTTATTGGAGCAAAACAATTTGATTTTACAGTTGAAGTGATTTATTCTGCAGATTGATTCTCATTAAGAGATTTATTTTAATGGCAATTTTACACTACAAAGTTTTCATCCCTTACAGAAATCTTTCATTTTCTCCAATGCTGTTTTCAGACGATTATCATTAAAATGATTTCTTAAGATAAAAATTAAAGCTTTATTTATTCTCAGTTCTTAAACTTATTTCATGATTTCCAAGTGCCAGCCTTTTTCAAACCAACCTTCTTATGTTAAATCCAAAAAGAAAATAGCCAACAATTTATATTCTGATTCCTTCATTCAGAAACAATCGTCATAGGAATACATGCTTATAATTCTGCATATAATCTTATCAGACCCCTTGATTTGAAATGTAACTGACTATACGCCTATGTGCCTTTGAAGTTGATAAGATATGGATACTTGATAAATGCAATTCTTGTGTAACAAAAGAAATGAATTAGCAAAATACCATCAAGCATTGTATTGCTAAAATATGTGGTTGTTATCAGCACACGTCCGTGTAACTGTGTATATTGATAAATAATAAAATATCAACACCAATTCGGATATGCATGTTACATAAAGGAGAAGTAGATTATTATATAAACATTTATCACCTCTATTTGAAGTCAAGGTCTAATTATTTACCGATGTCCATTCCTAAGGAATAGAGCTGGGACACCTTTTATAATGTTCAATCAAATTTATTACATAAACTAGCCGATAACTTCAAAGACAGATCTTTGCGAGAGGTTATCTACAATTAATGACTTCGTCATCAAAGATCGATTTTGCTCTAGACTCTGCAAAAACTATTTTAAAAAATTATTGCTCATTTTATTAAAGAACTAAGACGATCTTTAACCTAAACGATATAAAACGGATATTTCATGAAAGGGTTTAGAATAGACGACTATAAACTAAAATGGGTTCGGTTACTATGCTCAATGCCTTAAGGGCTTTAATGTTCATCTATCCCAGGCATTCCACTTAGCCATGAAAAATAGACTTTTAGGGTCAAAGTTTTTAAAGTGCGGCTCCCGGGTAAAATCACCTTATTTATCCAAGCCAAATTGTACACTTATGTGCATATTTTCATAATATATCCTTCTTGAATTGATTTTACGTCAGGTCTTAACAAGTTTAGATAACTTGATTATGTAAATAATTTCGATTGAAAAAAGGATAGTAAATTGCCTTCCCGATCGTGTTGTTCCGTGAAATCAACCGGATGTGACGTCAACTGTGGAAAACACACGTTACGTAGCCGCCATAACAAATGTAAACAACACCACATTTCATAATTAGGTGATCGTGTTCTCGTAGCTATTGAAAACTTAGAACGTTTTAGGGTGATATTTTTTTAATATAAGTGCTGTACGAAAATTAAGAAAAAAGGAAAAAGCCATTTGATGACTTTTATACGTTATTATGGAAACAATTCGTATGATAAATTCGCAGTCTCAAACCACTGCTTTACACTGTGTCTACACGGGTAATGCACCCAATTAAAAACACCGGTGAGTGACTCCTTGTTATAATTTTCCTAAAAAAAAAAAATTCTTCGTCAGTTTACTGTCGAATGTATCAATATCACTTCGTTTTTCAGCCTCAATGAAACAGCTGATTTGTCATCGTAAGTCTCTCGAACACAGCTCTCGTCATTCGCCATATATTTCGTTGCCGTGACTTTCGAAAGGCGGCCTCAATCTACATCAGTACAAGTACAACTTTGAACAATCGGTGAAGTTTAATTTGTCGACTGGGGATTTTGAGTAAATTACAAAATCATATCTATGATATGAACAATGATAATTTGTTGTTGATATTGGTATTTTCTAAAGGGTGAAAAATACCAGATGACACGATTTTCAACTCAAAATTTCAAAATGATATAATTATTTACTTTAATTATTTCAACATTTTTTGTAAATGAACTATAAATAACAAAGCAAAATAAAGTGAATCAAATAAATTTTATTATTATTTCAACAGAAGGGATTTATAAAATTTGATTTATTCCATCAGATTCAATATCAAATACTGCTTAAATTATTCTCCCTAATCAGGAAATTAAACATAATTTTTTGCAAAGCTTGGAAATTATGTAAAGCCCAATTATTCTGTGTGCCAAACTTGACTTTCAAAATTAAGTCAATCATCTCAATGCATTTCCTCCTCTCCCACCCCCCCCCCCCTTAATTTCGAATAACATATCATTAAGACTGACATACAAAAATAAATGGTTTATTATATTTTTGTAATATGAATCTTATCACATGCATTTATAATCTATATGTTATTAAATTGTCAAAATAGTATTCACTTGAGAAATATTTTAATGCTGTGACTAAATGATGACAGTTTATGATATTTGGGGTGGAGTGTCTGGAAACAAAAACGTTTTTTTGTACACAGAAGATGTCTTTAGATGACTGAAAAAAATGTATTTTTTATATTGAATATGTAATGTCATTAGTTAAATATCTTGGTTATAGACATCAATGCATGAATTTATTCAGCATCCATAGCAGTTTATTTTATTGTATAAGGCAATGCTTTGTTAAAGTTAATATTTAGAAGACAAATAGCAATTAAAGCAAACAAGGGAATTTTGTGTGCTGTTAATATGCAAGTAAATAACATCACAAACAAAAAACTGTGCTTGAGCATTCTTATTTATTATTTGTAAACTTTATGTTATAATTTTATCTATTTTTGTTGCAACACCAAAAAAGAAAGAAAATTTAATTGCACTAATTTTTGGAACATTATTTCACTGTAGTTCTGTTGTCAATACATTGTTTGTAATATCATATATTTTGATAGACTTATTTTAATCTTTTTTATCCTAATTCCTAGTGAATAGGTGAAGGGCGATTGATCAGCTTATTTCCAATTCCAAAAAAGGTAATATGAAAAATGGACGAAAGAATGAATAAAATTAAGGTTCAGAATATTTGACAATTTTTGTGTTTTGTCAGAAAAAATAAAGACTGGTCATGGATTTTAAAACATGGAAAGCTTACAATAAACATTCCATATCGAACATCGGCAATGCACAAATAAATCATTTAGTGAAATCAGCATGCAAATAATTGGGGAAAAAACCACCACAAGTTATTATGATTTTACTATGCATTCGTAAAATGTTATCATAATTTTCAATTTTATGATAAATAAAAAGTATGCAGCTGGTAATTTCATTTTGAATCTGTCCACGATACATTGAATTATTTCACACTCGTGTATTTTGCTGCGTTGTACGTACGTGCAAGTTGACTTACGTAACGAGCGGCATTTTGCCATTTTAAACGACAAAAATACAGTTACACAACATACGTTTGTTTAAATCATCATTGTCCTTACATTGGCAAGGGCATTTGTAAAAACACGTACGTTACCCGATGTCTTTTCGACCGAAATTAGTACTGTTTTGACGTTCGAGTTCAACATATGAAGAGACTCACTTCCGGGTTATGTAATGGACATTTATTCAACTTAATCGTCATTTTTATTTTATTTCCTTTTTACTATTGCGTCAGAAGTTCATTAGGAGATATCTTGCCAATTTTTATATGAATTGGTCGACTGGTATGGCTGCTACAATCCGCGTTACTTCACTGTCTGACAGTGTAAAGATACGACAGAGGCCATCTGTTTTCCACAGGTGACGTCACACATTCCATAGGACGAAATCGAGGTTTTCCCGGTGTTTATCGTAAAGTAAGATGGCCGACACGTCAAAACAGCGACGTAAACCGTAGAGTTTTCAACTTCTTTTACGATTTTCTAAAAATATCCTTCATCCGAATAGCTAAGGTATTTGTGATATTGATGACTTTTAACTAATGAATGTGTTTTTCACGTCTATTAGATGTACATGCGATGCAAAATGTATATAGACGGACAATTGTGGAGCAAAATCACCCGGGAGTTGCACTTTAAATGATATGAATATGTTTTTGTACTTCAAAACTCAAAGTCATTTTAACAGTCTTACACAATGCTTCCTTTTTTATGTAATTAAGGGCGATTCGAAAAGCTTTGAACCATGAATACACTGATTATCAAACTAGTTGAAATAATAAGAAAAATGATAGAATTACAGAACTACATTTACTCCAATATACTTACATAACGCAACAGATATACCTCATTCCTTAGAGACATATGTCCTTTAAACAATGGAATAATGTAACCTTGTAACTAATGAAGACTTTTTTTTCAAATAACTAACAAAAAACTTTACAAAGCAAACATTTCCTTTAAACGGAAACATGGCTTAATGCATAGCCAACAAAGTTTGTGCTTGTTAATTGAATCCCAAAGCAGTAAAACAGCTTTTACGAATATTTGTTGTTAATAGAATTTTTCTCGCAAGAACATTGTATATATGAATAAAGTCAAGATTAAAAAAGGATTTGATAAAATTATATTTGCAATAATTGAGTAGAGGATTTTTCACTAGTTCGACATTTCGAAATGACACAGAATTCAAATATTAAATACGTTTTACCTTTTGCCAATGTTACAGTTTATCATTAAATTGAAATGATTTTCATGTAGAAAACTGGGTCACACGTAATCGTTGCAATGATTCTAGCTTTGAAGTCGCCAAAAACTAAGATTATAATGAATTTATACTGGAAACGGACAACATAATTTGTTTATTGTTACTTGATATGAACACGTTTTCCCATGGACAATTTACATTGATTTGAAAGATTATCATGGTCTATTTTTTATGCAATTATCTGCCAAAAATGTTAATGCAACTACAATGAAGTCTTAAAAACACGCGCCTTTATTACTTTAATCACCTAAAGAAATAATTAGGTGACCCGCCTTATCGTGTCTCACCCCCCACTTAAGCTTATTTATGGTTCCCGCTTATTGGGTAATTTCATATATCAGCGTAGTTTCTATATTCAAAAATAGATCATGATAATTATATGGCCGACCCTTGATCGACTTCGACACACTTACCAAAGCCTGCTGTATTTAGGAAAGCAGCTGGTGCCCACAAGGTGTGTAACTTCCGGTTTTCCTCATCCATGGGTGAATCTGTTCACCTCGTTTACAATCCAATAAGTCACCTAGTCCGGAGTGTCTGGTCTTTGTGCAGACTGGTAGATTGAAACCAAATACTAATAAATTATTCTTCACTTGCCCTGGTATCTTAACTGAGTTAGTTTGTAAACTGACTGCTTACATGAAGATTCCTGTGAAATTAAAGCGTCTATATCACAAGAGTGTTGTAGTTTTTTTTACAGGTGGTCTCGATATCTTTCTTTTGTTTGACACTTTCTTGTTTTATATTACACATATGCAAGGAAGAAACACCACATGAGAACAAATAAATTTATTTATCAAACAAATATTTAATCATAAGGTAAATGAAAATTCTTCTATTTCAATAATAAGAGCTTAATGTTATTAGTTCAGTGACAGTTATACCATTAAATGATAGAAATAAATGCATGGCATCAAAGGAACATATTTATTATCTCGGTTCCATTTCAGCATCCTTGGGGCGATACTACCAGTAATGGCCGAATCTTATCTGCCTTATCAACAAGCAGAGATGCTTCAGTTCATTATCCATAGGGGATCACAATGATCTTTAATAGGGTGAATTTGTTTGATCACTAACAAAACATGGTTGTAAACAATGATAATGAGTTACAATTTATTAACAAAGATTTAATAAAATGAGTCATAAAATCTATATTTGTTTCTAATCAAATCAATATTCATGTTCAACAATGAATTTATTTTATTTTTTGACGGCAATAGTGTTAGGATAAACATGCAACAGAGAAGATTTATTGATAAGCATAATATGTTTGCGTCTATTATTGAGTCAGTTGGGAAAGTAACATATTCATGAATAAAGTACAAAATGATGCGTATAGTCAACTCTCTTCAGTTATTATTTATGTTTTAACAATTAATATTGTGCTGAAAACTTCCTGTTGTAAGCTCAATGCTTCGGCTTAAAGATAGCATAGACATTGATAAACTATCTCATAAATGGACGTTGGAAACAAATAAAAAGAATGTTTCAGTAAAATAGTTGTTACTAGTCTCACAATATCGCAATATTTGTAATGATATTATCGTTGTGCATTACATCCAACCTTGCCCCGATATTCTGAGAATTATGCACAAGTGACGTAAATATATTATTGCATAGACACAGATATGATATCCTGCTTGCTGTAGAAGTAAGGAAATCATTCAAAATAAACAACATTCTACTTTCAAACTTGGGCCATCTACTCGCTTGTGTCTCTTTTAGAAACATACCTCATGGTTAAAGTAAGATGTCACAATAGTGTCCATTTTGTAACGTCATCGCAACAACGCCGAAATGAATGATCTCGTTAGTAATAAATTGAGACAAAGGAAGTATGAGGTGGAAATGAAAAAAATCGTCACATGGTTATTTACAACTATACTCAAAAGACGAGTCAGTGACAGAATGTCAAATTAAGACAGGATAAACCTGTTACTAGTTCATTACAGAATAAACTATTATTTCGTCTCAATGAACAGGTTGAGATTTTACCACTGATGACGATGATGATGTACGCTAAGTCGTTTGATAATATTGATGTGAATAGTGCACTAGTCGTTAATTGTGAAGTCTGGTGATACAATTTCCAAGTATATGTTGGTATATCATTATACATATAATTTTTTAAAACATAATTTTACAATTGCTCAGAACCTTTACTGTTAGAGTGATATTGATGAAGGGTTTGTGCTTATAAACGAATAGATAAATGGATATTTACCTGTATAACTTAGTAAATCTTATTGTAAAACTATACTTTTAGTATGTAGTAGTTCAGTATATTTGTTCAAACATTGTGATGGTTTTCACACTTCACTTCTTCATACGTATTTGTCTTTTTGACAGTAGTAAAATTATATTAAATCATTGTCATTTCTTGAACTCTTTAAGTCGAACAAAGCACATCTAAGTATGAGTCTCTACATGTATCAATACTGTCATGTAACATATTTTCCCTTAAGGTGATTCATTGCCTTCTTATTACTCAGTCTGTTTAGACAAGAAATACTGTGAGACATGGATCTTGAATAATGGTGTTGTTATGGACCCTTGATAAAAAAATCCCTTGTGATATATCCTGTTGTGTTTGTTTTCCATCATTTCAAGCTCACATTACACTCCCACCTACTTGAAAAGGATAAACGGTAATCAATATGATAAAAATACAATATCTGAAGCACATGTGCAAATGATTGTGTCATCAAGCATTTCAAAATCAAAATCCATATTAAATATATTTGAAACATAACGTAAGGTATTACAGAAGATTATTATCAATAAGGTTTTGCAATATTATAACACAACGATATCTTTAATTGCATAGAATTACTGTGTACTGTATCTAACACTTACAACTTATTTGATTGTCATTTGTAAAACATTGAAAAGAAATTCTTTTAACATATTTGTTTAACAAATCGTATTTATGTATACCTCACTTAATTTTGCTCTGCTCTGATGTTGTACAATGGTAGACGGGACAGACAAAATATTAAAAGTAAGAAATTGCAATCGCAGGGAATCAATTAACATGATATTGTTTCCATCCGTCTTCTAAATATAGCTTCTTTATCTGCTTGCCATAGGCCTTCTGTTTGTCCCATTGAATTGATTAATAATATCTGAAAATGTAGCAAGAAAGTGGAAACATGTAATCAGTATGAAATAACTATATATAATGCTCTAATCGATCAGTCGGTATCAATAAATGATACTTTTTTCACCTGGGCATAATACATGACATATGTAAATGAACTTTTCTTAATTTACAACATCTATATTGCTAGATTCCGACGTTTCGATGCAGAAACAAACGACATTATTAAGCAAGTGATACTGGATACTCAGAATAAATAAATATATAAATATATATAAGAGAAAAAAATTTGAGCTAAGAACTTATGCTACCTTTAAAGATGAATATCATCCTGTATTTTATGCAATGTGCCAGATGCCTCGTTCTTATAGACGTGCATTATCACTTTTTATATGTGGTGTCGCTCCTCTACGAGTTGAAACTGTACTCCTCTACAGGATAGAACGTGTTTTTATTGTAAAGATTTTAGTGAAGATGAATGGCATGTCTTATTACAAAGCCCTCTGTATCCTCTGAAAGAGACTTCCTTTTAAGAAAATGTGATTAATTGGAAATTTTTAATGCCCAATCCACAAGTGTCTTACTATACAACCAAACCCTTTTGTACTCTTAACTATGTGATGTAAATATGTGTATTATATGTCATTTATTTTATTTCGGATTTTTTACTCGTTTATGCTCTCTCAAAAATCTGTAAAGATTGGCTTAACATCTTTTATATTTATAAGTGTAAATATATAGATATATTTTTTTTACCGTGATTGTATTAATGATGCTGAGGTAAAACTCAAATAAAGTATCTGTCTGTCTGTCTACTTTGTCAGGGGTCTATTCTTCCAAAAGGAACTGATTGGCCTAGCATCAAAATGTAATCGAGGCAGCCGTTTTTATCCGTAACTGGTAGATCAACATTATGACATGGTTAACAACTATTGATCCGAATTTACTTAAATTGTTCCAGTGAATAATAAAATGTCTCTAATAGTCCAGTTGCCGAGTGGATTTTTTTAATTATAAACAGTTTTTGGTACTTGGTTTTCATTCAAGAATTTCTGTCAATAGATACAATTTTCCCATTTCATTGACAAAGGAGAGGCCATATCATTTTGATTTTTTTTTTACCTTTTGGAGGGGGGTTCTTAACCTTTACTGTTAAAGTTCTTATCTGATTCATATTATGTTTTAATCTGGGTTATATTATTGTATAATATCATAACCTATTTGTTTGCTCCAAGCTACATAGCTGTTTCTTGAAATGTGTTGTTGAAATGAGTTTACAGTTTTGTTGCATACATAATTCAAAGTCATAAGATATCAAAACATATGTTTTCTCAATCTGTTATAAAGGTGTTTCAATACCAATAATTATGAGCAATCTGCAACCAGGGATTTGCTTAAGGGTTATCCGACTCAGACGTGACTTATTTCATCTCCGCCTCAAGGTATGGTGTGAGACTGATGAAGTAAGTCATGATGCAACAGACGCATCCCTCTGGACAAACTACACCCACTGACAGCACTTTTCTTGCATCAAACTGGCAATGAAACAGCGCATGCTCAATCCAACAAATGAACAATAAGGAAATTTTCTTACTTGACGGTGGATTTTCGTTTAAAGAAATTGTATTTTTGTATTATCAATATCTTTATTCAAAGCAGTCTTTTGTTATACAAGAAACCGAAATATGATTTGCAAAAAATGGTTCATATTTTGATGACAAGATCAAAAAGGGATCAAAGACAAATTCACACATATAGTTAGAATAGTCTGCAAAAACACTGCATGCCCCCTTTTTAATGTATATAAAAAAAAAAATATTTATGACTAAGTGAATACACAATCATCAAAATTTTAATCAATGTAAAAACATTGAGGGAAACCTTTCCTTAATTACTATATATTCAATATCTTCAAAATGAATGTACTTGACAAAATCAAAACCGTTTTCTTTTAATGAATATGTTTTATCAAATAATAGTTATAAATTAATATATCGTCATTAAAAATTTCAATATGACCAAACGTCCTAAGTAAGTATATTTTATCGAAGACCCCAGACTCATCGTCAATGAGAAAAATTTTAATCAATGACACTTAATAATCAATTAATCTAACGGTAACCATGGCAAATGGACATAGTTCAATTACATCAACTAATTTGCAAATGAGATAGATTAACTAACATTTTGACTTTTGAAAGTGTGGAAGCAATACAGATCAGTCTTTCACAAATTGTGTTTCTTGTTAAGCTCACAGTCAGGTCATGTCGACCTATAGTTTGACTGGTATTAGCCAAGCCACAATTTTGAGACAATACAAATTGTAAAAATTATCAGTGCCATACCATTGATAGTTACATGAAGGTTACTATGACTAGTTTTACACTTTTAGTTTTGTCACTTGACAAGGATAAACTTCATAACATTGACTAAAGAATGTATATGCCTTAAAGCTTGAGGAGATTTAGTGATCCCATCTAGAAACCGGAATTGTGTCTGAAAACCAATTATTCAACTCACTTTCCTCAGACAATATATTTCTTTATCGTATATTAATATATTTCTTCATTTGAAGTATAAAGACACAGCGATGTACATGCGAGTTTGATACCTTTCTCTTTAATTGTCTCATCAACGTGTTACTTTATATGGTCTGGTTGATTGAACCATTAGAAACAATAACAGATCAGTGAATACTTATTTTATGATATTGTGGTCCTTTTCTATACTTAAAACTAAGCACTCAAGTAATAACGTTTAACTTTAAATTTATGATACATGAAACACATCGTGATATTGTTATGATTCCTTTAGGTACTACTTGTAACTGATCAGTGAATACTTAGTTTATGATAATGTGGGCTTTTTCCTTTGACATGAGGCAATTGTGAAAATTGAGATATCTATAAAACATTCCTGTAAAATATTTAAAGGAAATTATATACAAGTAATTGTTCATTAATGTTTTTAATTACTCCCGAGAAACATACGTCATGAAAGTTAAAATTTGTAACATAGCAAATTACTACACAATCGTTTCATCAGGAAGCTTTATCTTGTGTGTTGTAAACAACCACTTTATTAAATTAAGGCTTCTTCTTCTGTGAAAAGCAGGATGTCACAGGTGTTTACTTGATAACCATTTATTTTGCAATAGCCTTGGGACAATCAAACTTTGGACAGACTTTAGATTAAAGTTAAGAAGATATACACTTTCCTTAAACTGGTGTATCTAATGATAGCTGATGAACATTAAAAGTCGAATCACCTCATTAACAAGCTAATACATTTCTTGGTCTTGTAAAGATTTGTGCAAACCTGTTGATCGACGCTAAATACCTCAAATTTGCCTACTTACTTAACAATTGTTGAGGTATTTTTAGAGGAATTTGTTGAAAGCCGTATGAATAATTATAAGAAAATTCACATATTGTTTGAAACCATGTTCACTAAAAAAAGGTTGGTGTTCAGGTTCTGAATGAACATGGACACGTTTTATTGGTTATGATACTTGACAGAAATCTTTTTATCTACCAAATCTCAAAAAATTTAATCATAATCATTAGTTCAAGTAATTCACCAGAATGTATTATACAGAGGGCTTAAATCATTTACATGTATTGATTTCCATTATCATGGGACTAAACAAGATAGATCGTTGAAAAGTTTTTGCTTTGGAAACTAAATGATTTCTGCATCTTGTCTGTCATCGTTTTAAACCGTAGAGAGTTTGTGAATTTTTATTCAAGGTTGATAGCTAGTCCCATTTTTTCTCTCCCTAATATGCTACTAAATGTTTTCAGTCACTTCAAATCAGAATCTGAAATTATACATGTGCGCTATATATGGCTTCAGCATATTTAACGAAGTCACTCATGACAGTCATGACGGTTTCATTTGATGACATACTTTTTATGAATTTGCAGGAAAATTATTTCTTCTTTGCAGTGCAGCTCTTCATTGTGATGAATCTATTTTAAGAATGACCGAAAAATGCCTGCAAGCTGCAAATAATGTTTGACTAAATGACGATGGCAACTTGTTCATACAATGCATTATTTAAGAGAAGTCAAATCTAAATATGTGGATTGTATTAAAATTTCATTCAAGTTTGACATGCAATTAACTCTTTGATGTGGAAATATGTTTATCTGATTATATTATGTCGTAGTATATCAAGTCTGATAAGTAAAAGGAATGCACATCTCTTGTGTAATTATTTTCTCGTAACGTGACATTCAAGTGTTGTATTTCATAATCTCGGTATCTTCAAATATAATTACCAAATTGAAATCATGGAATGCGAATCAATGAACCACTGCAGCATTCTGTAGTTATATCTGACTTTTATATGTCTCAAAATATTATCGATTATCGACGTCTGTTTTGACAAGGATTATTTGGGATCGTAGCTCGTGTACCACTCATTGAAGCTATAGAAGGATAAACAGATATGATTGGTATTATCAATAACCACACAACATGAAAACCATCATGCAGTTTCGGAATACAGCATGTTTTCAGGCACATTTCCATATATATTCCCAAAGGCGTTCATTTTTAACTTTAAAAACATTTCTGAAGGCTGATTATCAAACACCATTTAGTCAAAACCCTTTTGCGAATGTTTCATACTATTTGTAGAAAATTGCACACATTACAGTATTCGAAACTCAACTCTTTATCATTAACGTATGCAAAATATCAATTCCAACTATAACAATATTTTGTACATATCTTGTATTGATTTAAGCTGAGAGAAAAAAGAAGTCTATACAGCCACATGGTTAAAGTTTGGAAAGCCATTCTCCTGCAGCCATTTGCGCAGAGTTTGTGACAAGAACTAAACTGTGCTCGTGGTCTGGAGACCAGGGTTGGCAGAGCGTGTTTTCGGATGGCGCACACAAACGACACAAACGTAATCCCGGAAACATATTTACAACAGATACAAGGGAAAATATATGTTGATAGTGTTAAATAGATTAATTATTTTACATTCATGAAAATTAGACTCACAATTCTGACATATTAAGGCGTTTGTTAACTAGAAATATCCAAATTTTGTCATTTAGGGATAAAGATGCAAGCTTAGGGGCTATATTTCAATTGAACTAAGGCGTATGGTATTTTTTTCCAGCCAAATAACAATTTATCAAACATACTCTGTGTCACTTTATAATGATCGATTTGTTTGATAAGTATGAATCCATTTCTCTTTGGCAGTTTTTTTTTATTTTCTTCTTACTCTTGCAAAAATATATCCTATTATTGTGAAGAACTTGGTGTTTTTACACAGAACCATTCAACAGAAGTATTGTTATCATTCATGTTTCCATCTGAATGTTACAAATTTAAAACCATTTAGTTTAAACCATAATTTACTACTCCCACTTAACCCATACATGCTACTAGTTATTGTCATAGCAAAGTTAGATACACTGGATAATCAAATATCTTTAAACACCTTTTGTCACTATAAAGATAGGCAAAATGCAGCGGATAAAAATCACTGTCAAGGAAAATGACAACACACGTGTTTGGACAGTTAATAGTTTGTTAGTTGGCGTAATTTTAACATATATTATACCTTTTAGAATATTTTTATTGGTTGTTAAATGGTAATATCATGCAGCTGAGAGACTATATAGTACATTTAGCATCTACGTTGATTTATTATTATGATTTCATCGGCTTGATATTATTTTGCATTATCATTCTGCATATTTACTATACACTTGCTCCATCTAGATAGCTACATTTGTGTCCTACACTTGTGTTGTTTAAATGAATTTTACAAATACGTTTAATAGTTTTATTTCTTTTAAAGGGGGTTCGAAAGAAAGAATATTGAGCAATCTAAAACCAGGGATTTCTTTTGTAAATGTGTTAAATGCTTAAGGTGCTTGATTTCATTTCCGCCTCAAAGTATGGTGTGAGACTGATGAAGTAAGTTATGATGCAACAGACGCATCCCTCAGGACAAATTACACCCACTTACACAACTATTCTTAGGACAGTCAAATTGCACTGTTACAGTGCACTCACAACCCTGAAAACTATAGCTAATAGTATGCAAATTTCAGTACATGGAGGTTGCTTGTTTTTAAAGAAATTCATGGTTTTCAAAATGCATTTGACAGCGAATAAGTTGTAGAATTAGATGATACACTAACATCCTTTTCTTTGAAATGTATATGATTTTTTATTTAGAATATCAAAACTTAGAAAATGGACATTGATCCAATTATTGGATTAATATCATATTATACGATAAAACGAAAAGTTCTAATGGCAAAAGAAGGATTCTCACAGTTACCGCTATAGTTGTCTCAACAAAACCCCAGTTATGGATAATCTTAAGACTGTTCAGATATCAAAACTTTGCAAGATATCCAAGTGCAATAAGTTGCACATTAATATCGCTCTTTCTGACATTTAATGACACTGACATTGTATTCGATTATTGAATGGTGTCTCAGCAATAGCGTTCGATATACCATTTGCATATATGTCAAGTCTTACCCTATTTAATACTCTGCTTCAACACCATGTCTAGACCAATCAGAATGTTTGTCTCATAAAACAACAAATAGTTGTGATTCTGTCAACTCAATATAGGTTAACTATCTTTGATGAACTGTAAGACAAACAATTATTACAAAATTATGGCAAAATGCAAATTTCATAAAACTGGACTAACAATTGTTTTTGTAAAAGTTGTATCATAAATAAATTGATTTAAGACAATATTTTGTTACAGTAATAACAAATCATTTCTTATTGAAAATGGTTCATATTTTGATTAGAAGATCAAATCGAGAGGGAAACACTTTTACATTGGATATCATCAAACGTCCTAACTCTTTTCCCATTTCTATTAATCAAATAATCCCTAACTAGCTATTGGATCTGTGGGATAGCATTGGATCTATGACAAAGTCAATAAGGAAAACCGTAATAAATTACATCAAATCAATCATATCAATTCATATCTGAATGTTATTATAGTACAAAGTTCATTTTCAGTCAAAAACAATATAAGAAGGTGTGACATTTTCACTCTTGAAAGTTTGGAAAGGATAAATACTAAGTATTTCTCTATTTCTGGTTAAGCTCAGAGTTATGTCGACATATAGTTTGTCTAGTATAAGCCCAATATTATTCCTGTATAAGACAATTTGTCAAATCATATATTGGGGACCTATTTGTAAGTGTCATACAAACGATGTTAAAGAATCATACAATAGAAAGTTAAATATCTATGACGAGTCACTTTTGTCACTTGATAAGCATAAACTGCATTTTATTAAGAATAAATTTCTGTAGAACGATTTGAATTCCTGATAATTTGAAAAAAATAGGAAGGTAAAGAAGTTACAATGATCCAAATCAGACACAGGGTTCTAATGTCCGAAAACTACTTAATCATCTCAATTTCGTCGGACAATCTATTTCTTCAATTTAAGTAAGCACCCTCAGAGGTGCACACGAGGGGTGTGATTCCTTCCTCATTAATCATCTGATCAGCTTGTTTAGAATCAAATTAATCACCGAGTTGGAGGGTTTTTTTTATCCTTATACAGTATATATGATTGAACTATTAGGTACAATAACTGATCACTGACTATTTAGTTTGTAGTATTATCGGCTTTGAAACTAGATGAGTCCTCTTTGTAACAAGTTACTAATCATGATTGAAAGTCAACGTCAGGAGTCGTTTATCGTCTCTTTATTGAACTATTTTCCTTGTATACTCAGGAGGTGGAAAAACTGAGATAACGATAAACATTCTCACGAAACATTAAAAGAAATTGCATTATAAGTAAATGATCATTAATGTTCTGAATAAAGGGATGTAATAAAACGAAACAATCAAAACATACATAATTTAAGTAATAATTTGTAAACATAGAAACACAATTATTACAAGAGAAAGCTCCATTTGCTAGTTTTCACATACACTTATTTAATTTAGGCTTCCCGCTCTGTGAATATGTGAGAGTCACAAATGTTTTATTGATAGAGATTGGTCTGGCGTTGGACTAGTTTCGGTCAAATACAAAATTTTCCTTGAATCATTACGGATGCACAATATGGTCGAGTTAACAAATTACTCAATCCATTATTCTAGAGAAGACTTTGCACATTCTAGGATTAACACTAAAAGCTTACAAATGGCTTATCAACGTAACACATGTTAGGGTCCTGAGAAAGTAATAAGACGCCCTTATTGGGTGAATTGCAAAAATGTCACATATCTGCTTGAAACCATTTTAACTAAACAAATCATGCAGTCAAAGCTATTGATAGAACTTGAAAATTTAATTATTGGTTTTGACGCTTGATACAAATATTCACATCTTCCAAATATGACAAATGTAATCATATTGTTTAGATAATTAATCTTTTGTGCAAGTTAACAGATATTCGAAACATGAATTGATTGATCAAATGCAAAGTTATTTATCTGAATTTACATCTTAGAGAGCTTAAATCATTGACATTAAATATCGAGCGAGTTGCACCAGTGTGTCAAAATTAGCTTTCGACCCAAAACATTTGGACAAATATCTCTTTTTGGTATGTGATGTATTTGTTTTCATATTTGTTTTTGCAAATCCCATCATTGCATTTTTTTTTTTTTGTTATTCTCATGTTCTGATAGACCTTTGACCACTGTTATTCAGGATTAGGAATTGATAAGGGAATACGTTTGCAACTTCACGCTGAAATTATTGCTTTGGTCCCTTTAAATCAGCCCAGTGAACAATATAACCATTCTTTGTGCTTTTGCATAGAATATTTCTGATATGTCACATAACTTGAAAAACGCCAATAACACAAAAATCAAGAGCGATTGCAATCTTCAAATACCTGTTTATCTTTTAAAGATATGTTACACTACCTGAGCTCTTTAATCACTTGAATATCAAGGCTAAACTAAAGATGAATACACTTTTGCAAAATGAAAACTATCAATCATGCCGACAAATTCCATTAAGTCTAATATCATGATGGCAAATCACAAATAGATGACTTTATTTTTGTCTCACAACAAAGAGTTGGATTGTTATTAATGGACAGGAAATAGTATCTAAAACTCATTTGGTTGATTATATGATTTAAATCTTTATTAAGTATCCCCTCCGTAAATGTATAATTTTTTTAAATTAGATTACACTTATGATTACAGAGTTCTCGTTTTCAAACTTCAGAGAGTTCGGTGTATACTATTTGCAATCGCAGTTAATAGGTAGGTCCACTTTATTCCAACCTACTGTGCTACCAAATGATTTCACTCAGTACAAATCAGTATCAACAATCCAACATGACCACTATTCTTGTCCTCAGCATGATGAGCAAAGTCTAATTTCTATTTGAACAGAGATATCCATTTTCCATTTGATATGCATAATTCTATTGACTGTAGATTTTTTGATGATACAGAGATGTTGAGGCATTCTTCATTTAAAATGAATGTATTCTTCTTGACATTGCGACCGTCCTTAACATATTTTGATTGTATGATAATAATTTTGGCGTGATGTCGAGAGAGGTGACATTGAGTACTTCTTGGAAATTTACTAAAAACATTGCATGGCATCAAAGGAACATTCATATTTCATTAGTTCATGTGAGACTCATTGGGATAATATTAATGTTAATTTCCCCATTGAGAGAATCTCATGAATATCATAAAGTGGCAATGAGGAGTTAGTCCTTTCTCACAGTGCAGTTCTCTACTGTTATAAATGTGATTTATTACTGGCTGAAAATTGCTGCTCACTGCATATAACTATTGACTAAATGTTGACGGCAACTTCTTATTGCAAGTCATTGTTAAGTCGTAAATCTAAACATTTGTCTGTATTGAAACCTGTAGCCTTGTTTGACATGCATCTTGAACTTTATATTTGACAATTTTTGTCATTCTATGTCACATCTGATTCGCAAAATTAATGCACATATCTTTTTTAACAATTTTCCAACCAGATGATATTACATTCCAAATTCTGCAGCTTTCTCAGAAAAAAGTTTTCTTTGGTTATTGATGTCTGTTATGAGAAAGTTTATAGGGTATGTTAGATCTTGCCAAATGTTGTTTTATGAAATATAAAGTGTGGTTTTCTTTTTCAATTATTAACAGATCTTGTAACACTCCTCCTGAATAGAGAACAGCATCTTCAACTGTATTTATCAAAATGTATTCATTGAATGCGTCTAAAAGCCTTCCAAATATGTCAACATCCAGTAGCCATAACTGACATTTTCATTTTGATAGTTTATGTCTCAAGAAATGTTTTGTTATTGTTCAATAACCGTGAGATGTTTAGACAGAGTTATTGGGGTAGGTAAATCTTGACAAATGTAGCTATTATGAACCTTTGGTATCACGATCTCTTCTGATACATTAACGTGTGTTGTTTGTCCAGCTATTTCCAGCTCATGTAACAGCCCTCGAGGCTAAAGAAAGATAATAGGATATGATTGACGTAATCTATGACTAACAAACACAACTCTAAACCATTTTCAGATTTTGCAATACACCATGTTTTTATGCCCATTTCGGTTATACTTTCTATCTCAAAGGATTACGTTCATAATTGAAAATCACTGCAGACCTCCGATCCCAATTGTTTTCTTTATAAATTTTGATTAACGAAAATATGTACATACTAACAAATACTAAAACCTCATTCTATGGTTTTTATAATAAATTTATGCAAATAAATATCATTATTCTGACTAATCAATTGAAAACGGTTGCAAATTAAATATTTCCACAATTGCCTAGTTTAAGATGATATTTTCCTAGATATGGTACAAGCAGATGCAAATATTTAAAACAAATTGTATGTTAAGTTTTATCGGTTCCAACCCCTTAGATACGAACTTTTCTTGAGGTTTATTTCAGTTTTGTACCTTAGATAAAAACATGATGAAAATCCATTTTATTTTCCTCACATATTTTGTCACATGTCATTACCGTCATCATGTATAATAGTCTAGCAATAACGCAAATGCAAGAATTCAAAGTTGAAGTACGTAAAACTCAAAGTATATAATAATAAACCTTAACATACCAGATGGAAAATCTTTACTACAACTTCGAAAGTTGAAAAAATTAAAAAGGTGAAAATGAAAATGAATCTCAGAACACCACTATATTATATGGCATGTTGATCAAAATCTAATACACAAAACTACGAACAGTGAGTGCAAGAAGTGTACAAAGTTAATGTTATCAACATAGAACATGTGCACTTCTTGAATGCAACCCTTCACTTACGAGTGTTACAAATAAAATGTTACGCTAACTAACTAAAAAACCCTTTTTTTGGTAATCTTGTCTATTAAAATACCAATGTTTCATAGGAATAATTCAGTGAAAAGATCACCAACTGAATTGGATCATGAAGTTTAATTATTTACTCCCAATCTTAAGAATGACAATCATATGTATTCGCATTCTTCCATTCATGTTCATAACTATAATTTGATCACAATTATTCATACACCATTCTAATAAAAGTAGTTACAACTTGTTATATAATACATCATTTTCCTATTAAATCACTATATATTCACTATATTATACTTATATCACTATATTGCTCACTATTGTAAAGTCTGTGGCACTTAATGGGAAATAGATTCGCTGTTCAGCCACAAAAATGTCAACGTCACCTTCTCACTTGTGGCTTTAATGGTTTGCTTGTGTGAAGTGGAAAGAAAATCCATTCATTCACAAGAACCGCTACATGGTCTGGTTCCTTTTTCCCATATAAATCTCTGCAATAACAACAAAGAAACTTGTTTATCAACTTTGCATGTTAAATCATTGATTTCTTAGCTTTATGCAAGTTGGATAAGAACTATTGTCGGTTTTACACTTGGTTACTTAAAAATGTTCTGATGTAAAAGGAAATATATTACTAGAAAATATCTGTTAGATCATCTTTGTATGCAATGTCATTTTTATTTAACTTTGAAATTCTTGATCTGACGAAGGAAGACTAATATATTCAGTAAATGAATTCAAAAAATGATATTACATCAAATTGTAAAACTCCTTTTTAGTTTGATATTAATATTGGAACCAGGTTTTGCCAAATTAAGCAATGCATATGGAGATAAGAATGCAGTGAGAATGTCTGTCCAAACATTACTGCCATTAGAAACGCTTAATCTTATGTCAACCATGGATATAACATAAATGATTCCCTGTATGAACACTTAAATTTAACAGTCTCTGTAAGTCCATGTATAATCAAATCTGTAACCACATCAAAAGTTTTTATTACTATATTTCTAAGTCTTGTTTCTTGTCCGTTACTTCACTAGTATATGTTGGATGAATGGATGATTATATACATATATCTGTTAATGTTTTTATGCTTACTATAATGTGTTAGACGAAATGTACGTTGCATATATTATGTCATATGAAAAGGCATTGATATAAGTCATGGACTTGTTTGCCGATCCATTTTCTGTAAATTTATTGAAACAAAGACGTTTAAGACATATATATATATAAATGAAAAAAAGAAGATGAAATGGTATTGTTTTAAATACAAATGATCGAACAACAGTTTCATACATAGAAAGATAGACTTATATGAATTAATCATGTACCTTTAGAAGCTTATACCAATTAAGAAAATATTATCAAAAAAACAAGGGTTGTCATTTTTCATTTGTCCAACCAAAGTGACTTTATGTTTCAATAAGAAGTTATTGCTATTGCCAAACATTAAAAAAAGCCTTTTCTTTAATGCTAACTATTGCTTCCTTTGAAAAATTTAATCCGTACTATCAGAAGAATGTTAACTATTTCCAAACATAAGTCTGCAACTGTGATGTTTAATAATCCAACATATATTTGTCTCACCACGGTCTCTGTGTGTACAATTCGTATTTAAAACTTTTGCAGAAAATGTCAGTATCTAATGAATAATATTCTTTAAAAATATTATAGGTTTACCCATACATGGTAGTTAACAATAATAAAGATTAACAATATTGAGGAACATTTTTAATCACCTATTATCAAAATAACGCATTGATCAATATGAGCATTGTCAAAATTTAATTATTCTTTGGGATTGAAATATAAACGTCAAAATGAAAACACATTTTTTTAAACATTTGATAGTATTAGAGGGACAAATTGAAGATGATAATAAGCTCTGTAAAAATCGACAAGAAAAAAGCATCAAACGTTTAGATATGTACATAACTTAATGGTCATGAAGTATAAAAAGAAGTCTAATGAGTTTTTGTATGTTCACTATGTTTCGTATGTTCATTACTAAGAGGATCTTTATTTCGTTAAAACCTCAAAGATTAGTAGCAATTCGTGTTTAAAAAAGTCCAAATTCTCCTATTAGGTCTATAAGATTTTGGAAGTAATATATATAAAGCACAAAACTATTATTTGAAATATAAGGGGAATGACTATTTTACTACATTATAATGAGATGCAATTCTAAAGGTTTAGTTAGATAGACACAACAAAGTATTCTGGGAAAAGTGAAATATTATTTTGTGATCTTGATCTTGTATGATCACTTTTATATTTAGTTTGTCATAATAAGATCCCAGAGACAGATTACTTACAAGACACTATATACGAATAATGAATAATCCATCTGTAACAAAAATATCGCCGACGCCATCATACAAATAATTAAAATGATTAGTAACACGCAAAAGCAACACAAAGCATTCGAATGTGCATAGGCAAAATTGAAAATCTACAGTGCAAGCTTTACATAATTCAAAATAATTTAAAAGCATAAACCAATTGTTTGTCTTTAATGTCAAAGGCATTGTAATAGGCTTTCATAGAAATACAGTGATATCACTTGATATCAAGGAAGACAACTATTACATAGTAAAAGTAAAAGTAGTAGAATCTTTTCGATCTATACAGTGACTTCCTAAAGGAACATACAAAGTTCAATAAATATATGAAAATTCAGTTCCCTGCCTTTAATGAGTTTAAGGTGTTCACACTAAAATGGCCACATGAAGATTTTCTGTATGTTATGTGACACCTTATTATACTACAAAAGAAAATCTGGATGAGTAACGAGATATATTACCTTCTGAGAGCAATGATATAATGCATAGATTAAGATTAATTGGGTAAATAAGAACCATTAAATCATTTATCATATTATTATATTTCACTAGCACTAAGCATATTTGATTGAACTTGCCAATGCTTTTGTTTTCCATTTCAATGGAACAACATAACCAGTAGAAATTTTACTTAGATTATCAATTTGTTTTGTGTACACAGGAATGGCTTGTTCTCTTCTCCTTTGATGAACTTCAAATAGGCCATGTTCATAACTTCCCACATTATAGCTGCAGTAAACAATTTGATTGCCTGCTAGTGTTGATAATTTATCCAGCGATTGATAATACATCAGTTTTATTGGGGATCTCTTTGATGTTACTGATATTGCACTATCTATACTAAATGTTAAACTTAAATATCCCAGTTGACTATTCAATCCTTTATCTCACGAAAGACGAGGTTTGATTGTGCCTACTGAATTGTGTTATAGCTGGTGATCTATTTGCATATCTGTGTTTATGTTGCATATTCAGTAATATGCATTGTGAATATATAATAAATATCATCAATTGATGCATTACTTAAACTTTTTATCTTTGTCTGTTCATCCAATAAGTATATAACACAATCTGTATAAGTATGCCAGAAGAATTGTCTTTTGTCACTAGCATAGCATCGTCTAGCAAAGCAAACAAATTGTTGCAGAGACTAAGAAGTACAGAACACTATGAATAGTGTGTGCACCAAATTTGTCACACATGTCATTCAAATGCAAAGTAAAAGGGCACCAAAGGATTGGCAAAATCAAACTAAAACAAGAACAAGAAATGAAATCAATTACGCATGAAATAAGGGAAAGTTTAGACTTATGGTATAATATAATTACTCAATGTATTCACTGATATGCCAGTATTAGAATATCAAAATTCAATTCCTAATATCTTGACAAATCATGCTTACAGTTGATAGATAAAACTGATTTTTTATTTGTTAAGGTTAATATCATACTTAATGTTTATAAACCAGGATGATCTCTTTTAATTAATTCAAACTGAACTGTCTAATGTCATCCATCATTTTAAATGTTTAAATTTGATGATTTTCCAGTTATCTTTAGCTATGATGGGAGTCAAATGTTTCTAAGACTGTCTTACTAACTTTTACTACTAACAATTCTATTATCACATGCTTATATATATTCTGACAAAGTATGAAATGATTCAAATAATATTTTTTGTCATTCTCACATTAGGATTTTCATAGATGATATAGAGTGCAACCATTTGTGATAATAAATATTCTGTGAAGGACTTTCTGAGATGGTGATAAAACAAAGTTAGGCATCGTGTAGATCCCCCAAGTGCGAAATAAAGTATTGCATCTGAGTCATTATGTTTCACATGAGATTCACTCATAAAACCAATAACACCAATATCGTCCAAAGAATGCTAACTTTGAGCAGGGTGACATAAATGTTCCTTTGATGCCATGTATCTTTAGTGCAATTCCGCGTTTCACGTTATTGGATTCTGTGTCTTAATTCCATGCTTCACAGGATGGTGCATATTGCAGTAATTAGTCTTAAAGTCAACAACATTATATAAAAGCATGCCTCCATTTAAGTGCATAAGCAACGTTTTCACTTGATGTAGGGCAAATGTTTATTGACAGGCACAAAATGGGCATACATTGCCTGGAAATGGATGGCATATCTACATCATCCAGCGAAAACATTTGAAGAATTTATGATTATCATCAGTGACTATCTATGAATGGTTATTATTTGTATGTTGGCACTAAAGTAGACTGCTTGATTCATAAAATTCGTAAACTTGACGTTCGTTGATATCGATTTTTTTTTAAATGCAGTCCGAAATCAGATGGGAAAAGCTCTGATAATTATACGTATGCACTTTTAGTCCTTCTTCCCGGTTTAAACTAACATTTAAATTCCATCAAAATGCTCAGGACGGGGAATTGTAAAAAATAATTTACGTTGGTTAATTAAATATGCCAAAAATATACAAATAACCCCGCCAATGGATAATGAATTAGTCTGTGCATTAGTTAATTAGTTTTCATTTATAATGGGACGGGGTCATGTCAAGTTGGATTTACATAATATTTATAAATATATAAATAATTTGATAAATTAATGTGTACGAAAGGTTGAATTCAGTAGCAATTCGATTATGTTTATATTAATTATAAGCGTTAATATTGTATTCATTTTTTAAAAATCATATTGAGAGGGATGAAATACTAAATTACTGAAACTTGGTCACAAGTTATACTTGATTTCTTCCACTCAAGCACAAAAAAATCTGAAAAGAGTTCTCTTTGCACACAACGTCTGCACCGTCATTTTAAATCTGAATAAAAGTCTGTATGGATTTTGCAAAATATTCAATCTCACTGAACGTCAAGTTAATGTTTTTAAAAAGCCAGATAAACAACATTGTCCTAGCCTTTTCATTATCCATTATATTCTCTGATAACTTTATCGTTTTTCACTTTTTACAATAAAACTGAAAGCAAATCAATCTTTTTCTACACATTTAAATTTGGATCGAGTGCAACAACAGCATCGACTATTGAGACAAATGAAATCCCAATGTTTAAGAGCATATGATATTAGAAATGCAAAATCATAGATACGTCAGAACTTAGTCAAAGAGCCTCAATACTTCTGAAAGGCTATCCAAAAAAAACATTTTCGAATTTCTGAGATTTTTTTGGTTTAAGCCACTTTAACTTCAAAGTAATGATAGCTTTTTAAAACTTTTAATTGTTGAAACTGAAATAGACATGACCTATCATGTAATGATGACATTATTCACTGTACAAAATGAATACAATCTCGATATAATAAATAAAATGAAAGAAAATCTGTCTCCGCTTTAATCAAATTATTTTCAATATATGTCATGATTCAAAAGTTAAAAAGATCATCAAATTATTTTTATAATTGTTGATTAAAGTTTCCATAACTTACCAAGGACAATACCAAAAAATGATATATCAGTTAACCTCTTAATATACTGTTGTCACAAGTCAGCTGGAAATGGAAACTTGGAACGGTTTGCCAAAACACACCCGGTGAGTTTTGTTGAGGTGGTGCACGCGTGAAGCACGAGAGGTGTGGGCAAAAATGTGTATAAAAGTGCGTGTCGGCAGTGTTGGAGGCAGAAGACTGGAGCGAGCGCATTGAAAGTACAGGCTGTGTAAGCCGTAAGTAGAGTTTGATTTTTGTAACTGTATAATAATGAACTTTGGAACATGTTTCATTTGTCATTTTATGGTTTGTATACTTGTCGAAGGTAATGTACTAGTACTGTGATGTTTAAAAAAAGTGATATTTATAATGTACAAATCAACTGTGTGAATTTGTCAGAATTTGATGTTTATGTACAAATTTATTGTGTGAAGTTGAGATGGGTTCCATTAAACCAATTATGATATTTACCATGTTTGAATGCATGTTGAAGCATTGTTTTATGTTGGTAAAACTCGACACTAAAATATGTGTTTTACAGTGTTGGAGCATGGACTGGAGGCATGGTGCGCGTGCTTTATTGCCTTGTTGTCTGACCAGTCCATTGGTTATGGACGTCTGTGTGACGTCTATGCAGTCTCACAGGGTGTGATAGAGTTCAGCCTTGTAGCAGTCTATCCAGCTGAGGGATAAGGACTGAGGAAACTGTGATACGCCAGTCACGTCATGGTGATACTATTGTGAGATGTCGGTCACGTCATGGTGATACTATTGTGAGATGTCGGTCATGTTGATACTATTGTGAGATTTCAGTCACGTCATGGTGATACTGTGGTGAGTTGTCAGTCACGTGACACACTACAGCGATATGACAGTCACGTCATGGTGATACGTAACGGAATGGTGATGTGTGTGGGACACTTACAACGCCTTGATGGATAAGCAGCTACGTGCTGAGTTGTAATGTGAACTCTGTGTCAATTCAAGTGTATGACTTGATGTAACTATAAGAATGCACTATCGAACTGTCTAAAATTGTTTTGGTATGCATATCTTGTAGATTTTTTTGTTATTTACGAAACCTGACGGTGTTATAAAACTGAGAATTATATACTTATATTTGTACACTTGCATGATTCCTGGTTTGCATATGTTTTAATTGAAACTTGTTTTGCTTAAGGGTATGCATTGCTATAGGGTGAGCTTTGCAACTGTGCTGAAGTGTATTAATGTGGTGTGCATGTGAGTAGAAAGTGAAGATATGGTTGTTGTGCATGTGTATGCATGATAGCATGTTATGGGTATGCATTGAGAGTGCATGTGAAGGTGGGTTGCGCATGTGAAGATGAACTGTATGTTAAGTGTGAAGGTAGTATTGTGTTTGTATGTTGAAAGTGTTGAGTGAATGGGTAGTTGTCATTTGTTTGATATCTTTTTCTTGAATAAACTTTGTTTATTGTAATTGTGTGTTATTCATTCTTAGATTAAGCAAGTCACGTGACAACTGAATACCACAATAATATTGTGTTTGATAATGTGTTTAATGTTTTTAAGGGATATTGTATGAGACTTTTGTGTGTTTACGTATGCCAAGATCCATGTTGACCGAGGTTGTTTCGTATTAGCAAAGTATCTTCTCTGTTGGCTGTCTTCCCGTATCGGACATGACAACTTATCATATTTTCAAGACCAACAATATGTAAAAGTGCCAGTTACGATCAGCGTAGAATTACAGAAGTTTTGTGGCGATACTTTTATCAGTCAGAAAAGTGATTCTAATGTCTGAACTATGAATGAATTCACTTTTAGTTTATTCATACAATTTGATTAAGCGGCCACTATGGTGTGCACCTATCTTCCTTATTGATTGACTTATCACCCTGTCCAATAAATCGGCGAGGAAGGATTGTCTGATCCCTGTACAGTCTGGTTGATTGAAATTAAGTACATGCACTTAGTTGTTAGTTTATAATACAGTTGGTATTATCTCCAGTTGAATTTAAAACCAAATTACACATTTATGAATAGATTTTTACCTTTTAAATGTATGGCATATAAAACACATTGTTATTGTTATGATTCCCGTTTGTACAAGTTATATACTGCGATCAAAACTCAATGTTAAAAGTTTTTTTCTGTTCTGTATTAAGATATTATTTGTTGATATAAGGTAATTGTGATATTTCAAAACCATTTCTATGAAACAAAGAAAAGGGATGGAATCACAAGTCAAAGTAAATATTTAATGTTTTAAATCATTCACGATAAATAATATGAATACAATAAATAATTAAAAAATAATACAATGCAAAGTTATGCATTGTAAACATAACAAACAACTATAGAATCGCTACACCACGATATCATATCTGGTTTGTTACAAACCACTAGTTTATTTAGATTAGGTGTCCTGCTGAGTTAGTATGTGAAACTTGTAGGGTTTTTTATTGATTGCAATTGGTATGGTGGCAGACTAGGCTCGACTGAACCAACAACATACTTTAGATCGAAGTTGATTGGCTATCACGCTCTCCTCGAACAGGGGTGTTTTATCAAAGCTGATGCACATCTATGGTCGCGTCACCTCATTAACAATCTAATAAATCTCTTAGTCTGTTGAAGAATTATGCAAACTTATGGACCAACACAAATTCCTTATCACATCTGTTTTCAATAAACAAAGGTCAAAACAATGTGCTTAAGGTACTGAAATGTCACACATTTAATCATGATCTTTACTTTGATACTTAAGACATTCATAACATGAAATGACTAATCGTATACTAAGATAGTCATTCGAATTTCCTGTCCGTTTAGATTATCAAGCTGGAGCCATAACATTGTCATCTTGATAGTGTATGTCTCAGAAAATTTGTTAGGTATTGTTCAATTGCCGATGTCTGTTTATACAAAGGATATTGGGGTATAGATCTTTACAAATGGTGCTATTAGGAACTATTGGTGACACAATCGCTCCTAAAACATTAATGTGTGTTGTTTTTCAAGCTATCTTAGGCTCATATAACGCTCCCGAGGCTAGGATAACGAGAATTGATCGCCGTAATCAATGATTACCACACATTGAACATAACATGAAACATAACATAACATTCTGTAATACAGTATATGGTTGTATACATTTGTGATCCCACACCAACACTGCTTCAGACGGCATGCTGGAAAATCTTAACTACCAAATAACAAAACTTTCTCGAAATATATGTATATGTTATAGTCTGAATATTCTTTTGAACTGATAATTTTACAAAAATGTCTAAAAATGTAAATTTTGCTTGCAAGCTTGTCTTTTAGAACAACAGTTTTTCAGATGAAAACTTGAACCGTATTGAATTATCAAGTTTGACAAACAATTCAATCTAAATGTTCAGAATAACAAATATAAACATATGTTCATTACTAAAATTTAGTTTTTTTAATATTTGTCTTATCCAGCCTAATTCTAAAAAAACTTAGAGCTCGTTGCATGAAATTCTTAGCAAATAATATCATATGAAAACTATTGGAGACACAATATTATGATATTTTTGAGTAAAGTTTTTTTCAAAGGGAGTTATCGTTATCATTTCTAATGTTGAAATCGTTAAGGAAATTCCCCAACTATTGTCTGAAAAGGGTTTTTTATTACAATTCGACAGCAAAGAGATGACTGTTTTTCTCTCGTCACGATCTATTGTAAATGAAGAAATAAACCATTTTATCTTCTTCATTCTTACCAACAAACTTATCATTTGCGGTCAAATTCAAAGAATTGAGTCTTGGAATGGAAAATGTCTTTAATGCCTTTGTTAAACCTGAGGTAACATTTCGACTAATGCTCCTATTATTACAATTCAAATGGCGTTTTGGTCACTATTTGTAAAGTCTTAGACATCTAGGTCCTCTTAGATATGCTGCTCAACGACCAAACTGTCAATGTATTCTTCTTTATTGTGGTATTAATGGTTTGTTTGTGTGATGAGGAAAGAAGGTTCATTCAGTCACAAGAACCGCTACATGGTCTGGTTCCTTTTTCTCTTATAAGTCTAAGATATAAAAACAAGGAAGCTCATCTATCAACTTGGTGGTGTGAAATTCATCGATTCTTTAGTTTGGTTCTAGAAGGATAACTACTTTCGGTTTTACACTTTGTTAAACTTACAATAATCAATATGTGAATATGTTCTGTTATATCGAAAGTAAATCAAATCTTATTGAATGCAAAGGTGGACAAACATGAGATAACCATCTCCATTTATAGCTTATTTTGTTCACTTTTACGCCAAGTGTATGATAAGAAGCTAATGGCAACACATGGACGCGATTTCTTATTTGTCAAGTCAAGGTGGATCTTTGTTTTAGCAAGAGGTAATTGATATTCCCAGACGCTAATAAAGCCTTGTCTTCATCAAATACTGTTGCTTCCGTTCAATAAATGTTTTTTTAACAATTTCCAGACATAATTAAGTAATTTGTTGAACTCAAACGTATTTTATTCTTAAAAACAGCGAATCTTTGTGTTATTATGATTGTCTTTTGTACAAATCTATAGTTACAACGTTTGCAGAAGAGATCATTTCTAATATATATTGGGTTTGTTTGTTTTTTTTAATTCAGTCAGTTAAATTTGAATTAGCAATTACTTACATGATGAATTATAGATAAAGATAGATACAGATAGTTTTAATTATCTACATATTTTGAAGTGGAACATATATTTTATTGTCAAATGATTCAAAAGAAAGAAGGGGATAGTGTCTTATAAATCTGGAAACAGAGAATTTACATGAATTGGTCTTCGACTAAACGACCTTTGAAAATTAGTTTTAATATTTCATTTACCAAACTTTAACCATTAAAGACTAGTAATGTCATACAAAACTGTGCTAATCTTTCTATTCAAATATAACGATAGTTTAACAGTACACAAACCATATAATTTTCAATATGTTTACTCTTCAAAATGATTTTGTAATTAAATGCTGAATGGAATTTAAACCTCATGAGCTCATCTGTTATTATGTAGTGCATATGACCGAACACATGCAAAATGATTGTGATAATTATGAAGAAAATATTAGTATCTTACATTATTTTCCCTTTCATCTAATATTTAAAAGTATATACAGTTACGACTCAAAAGAAACATTAAGTATGTGAATACTTTAAAGATCATGAATTACAAGACAAATATCGTCGTATTTTCCTTTGTTCAGAATAGTGTGATTAAGTACGCAAAAAAATGTGACTATTTTTTGCAGGCTCGATTTGTGATTAGTGTCATTACCTTATTTCATTATGAATATGCATGATAACACGATAACAATCTATATCGAAAAGTGGGATGTCGTATTTAGGAAGTTATATATTTAAAATGTGTCAACTTTATCACTGACATTTTACAGATAAGTATCTGACGGGATTTTAAAATTTTAAATTAAATAAATACACCTGTTGAAGAACTCTGCATGACCATATTTCGAGAACAGTTTCTAAAGGCTGATAACTAGTGTACTGGTAAAATAACACAATTTTGATGAAATGGTTCATCGGATGTGATGCACTAAATAGGAAACAAGATTTTTTTTAAGATTTGACATTTTCTAATGTCAGTAATAAAACCAAGTAAAACCAACTAAATTGCATTTTTGGGTAACAAAATGTTTAAACCATTAGACTAAAAGTACATGTACAATACTGTGTGTAGATCATAATCATACCAAACTAATGTTTATGTTATCCATGAAAGCATTACAGGTGATAAGGTAGCACAAGGGGAGTAATCATGTAAGATCGTAGAATAAAGGTGGACGAGATATCTTCAGAGTGTGGCATTTCTTATGGACGTGTTTGCACCATAATTCATGAGCACTTGCACATATCCATGGTGTCTGCAAGATGGGTACCACGAAACTTAAATGCACAAGACACCAGAGAGTTGAATTCAGTCGTGAGCTCTTTAATATCTACAATGCCGATCTCGATAACTTCACGCCAGTCTAATTACAGGGAATGATACGTGCATTCCTCACTGGGACCCTTCACCAAGCAAGAATCCTTGTAAGCACACTCCTTCACCCAATAACACAGCCTTCTGCCGGCAAGATCATTGCGACTATTTTCTGGGATTCAATGGGCATGAACTTTTAGAATAAAAACCACCTTAAACTACAAAAAAAAATGTGTACTATGCTGACTTTAAAGCAATTGAGAACGGCGATCACGAAGATGAGGCCCATGTTGACTGATGGAGATTCTGATGCTTCTTTATGACAACGCTCAAGTGCAAAAGAGTTGTACTGCACCTGTTGCACTTCAACAATGTCGCTTTGAACAACTGAACCATCCCTCCTACATTCCAAGAGACTTCTATCTGTTTCGCACTTTGAAGTCACACTTGCAAGGCCAAGATTTTGCTTTGATGATGAACTCAAGCCAGTTACTGAGTCGTGGCTGAGGGTCAGTCAGAAAACTTCTACCGCATAGGCATAGACAGTCACAATGACAAGTGAGAAAAGTGCATCGAGGTCCAGGGAGATTACTTTTGAAAAGTAAAATCAATATCACAACAATTGGCTTCCGTTATATATTTACTTCTATGAACTGACTGACTTCGTAGGAGCAACGTATCACGACAAAACATTTTTTCCAAAGTTTAGCATAAAGAATTTTAAATGACGTTTTTTATAAAGTAGTCAATAATAATTTGTAACATTTTGAAAATATACTATAAAATAGAAATATTGTACTTGTACTCTTAGATAAAACCAATAGACAACCTGACGCTTTCATTACTTTTGTTGAATAAAACAGAGTTTAAGTTCTCGGAAAAGTAACAATGATGCATAAGAACATGATGAAGAGGAATTCCTTATGGAGTAATTATGTTGTTTGCAATGACAGACATACAGCTGCATACCAAAAGTTTTATCACATACCAGTCTATTGTAGTGCATATATCATGTAATTTTGGTTTAGTTTGGACGTCAATTAAATAACTTGTGTAAAATAGACATTCGTACACCTATTTTGGGATCGTCTTGTCTCTCGTGCAAAAATTTTGATTTTTGGCATTATGAATGACGGAAGGAGTAATGTCTTCGAAATTCCGATTTCCTGAAAGTTCTATTAAAATATTCCAGTTCCAATCTCTGAGAAAATATTCAGCACAATCATATTGACTTATTGCAAGGAAACAACATGACTCGTGTTTGATCGCTTAAAATGAATTTTGTAGTGAAAAATTAAAAATTAAGGTTTTCGGAATTTTGACCCTGGTCACTTAAAAGAAACGCCAAAACTAAACTATAGTTGAATTCTGGAAAACTAAAACAAGAAGAGGTGTTTCTCTGTGGACGATCAACTGCAAAACATTAACAGCGAAGTAGAGGTAACTTCACTCCCTTTGTTTCAATATTAATCTTACACAACTACAACTATTGACCTTTTCATCATATCACATTTATGTCTGAAAATATATGAAAGAAGACAGTTATCAAGCGCTTTATCATTGAATTTCAAGAGCATTCCCAAATTAATCAGAGAAAAAACGAAAGTTTCTCGTCTAAACTTGGGGTATATAACAGGTAATCGATAGCAATTAATAGAGCTAAACTAAAGTTTTACTGGTTACTATTACTTACATAATAACCATAACCTGATTTATGCATCCCCCTGCTTTGAATTTCTATTATCGCCTTGTTCTTTTTATAATGTAAACTATTTGTAATATTTTTGATAATGTGAGTTGACATTAGTCATTCTATAAAAACATATATTGCCTTTGGTATTTTATAATGGAAATCGATATTGCGTCCTGGACCCTACTTCCTATTTTCACATGTATATTATAGCATGGTGTAGCACAAAATTCAAAATGGCAGTATTAAAAGGCTTTACATATGCAAAAAGACATTCTATAGTGTCCAAATGATGTAGGGATTTATGAATATTAATTGCAAATACTTAAAATGGCATTGGCAATAAAAAATACAATTTTGTTATATTTCATTAAAGTAGAGCAAAGTGTTGGTGTCATAGCTACTGGAATATCCATCAATGAACTACCTCATACTCTATCTACAAACGGTTCACGTTGATTATCGGCTCAGACTCAATTAGTGCCCTGTCAACAATAAGGAAGTAGCTAAGTCTGAAGATAATCCTCCCCGGAGCTCTGTTTAGAGAAACTAATTCAACATTACAGAATAAATAGAATATCCCTGGTGGTATATTAAATTTATAAATAAAACCAAATTGGAATATTATCAATGGACAATGTTCAATAGAAAATAATTACAAACCGATTTTCATGTCATCTGTTCTTTAAATCTTGTCCTTGTCAGTTTCGTCTAATGCTTTTGGATCAACGCGGATTCAGTATTAAACGTTTCAGTGTAGCCTACTTTTACATTTTGCTAACATGATAAACATTTATATTTGACATTGTTAATACATGAGTACTATTTCTGTAGAAAAAAAACAAGTTCCCACCTTTGATTTACAAGTTTAATGTTCACACAAAATTATTTTGGAACCATTTTTTTTACTTTAAAACGTTGTGAAAAAACATATTACATGGCTGATAAAACCGAACAAAAGATTTTGGTAATTTGAGAGAGAAATTTTTCATGTTTTATATCGTTAAATTGATAAAAAAATCTGCCGTATACGTCACCGTTTGTGATCGGCCTATACCATCGTAAATGTATTTCCTAACTTCATATTTTGGGAAAAAACTAGTTAAGGTTAGTTTTAGATACAGCTACAACAAGCGTTTGAAGATCACATTGTCACATTTAATCAACAGTTTCAAACAAACGGCAAAACGCAATCCACAAGTACATTATATTTGTCCACAAGATACAGGTAGATAGGCAGGCTTTCTGGAGTTTGCTACAGAACGTGAAAAAGCCGAAACAACAAATCAAACAATGATGTGAAGCATTGGAATGAAAATGTGAATTTTTGACCACTTGATCAAAAGTCTAAATTGCCGGCACAACCTTTAACTATTTTGAAGTGAAACTTGAGAGAAAATCAGATGAGAGCACTTTTTAATCTCTGTTTGCATTCACATAAGGTTAATGTATGATCTCAAGAAACGTTAACTCTGTATATATGTAGGAGGAATCCTTGTAACCGGCAGAGTTGACTGAGATTTGTTGTACAGAAACTAATTGTAGGTAAATGATCGATGAAAGTATAGCAAATGTCTAATTACCATTCTCAGGGAAATCGTTAGCATCTATCTTGGTGGTACGACGGATTGGAAAAGGATGCTGCATGAGCCCCTTGTGTGTCTCAAGACTTAAAATGGTACTGTTTTAAATTCGTCCAGACAAATTCAAATAAGGTGTACAATCAGAAAAGGTTTTGTTAGTATGTTTAAAGATAAAATAAATTACCAAATGTTACATGTGATATTGTGTTGATTGACATGTTAAAATATGATATGTTAAAACACAATGTTTAAAATTTTCAGTGTCTTTATAATGGCACATTTGTTTTTTATCGTTAATGACATGTCAACACTTGTTTAGGCTTTAGATTAAATTATTTATACAAGATGAAAAAATAATTAATGGAAATTTAATTTTAAAAATAATGTTAACGAATGTTATAAAAATAATAGTAATAATAATGATGTCTCGTTGATTTAAAGGAAAAGTAATTCATAATGGCCATTATTCCAATTTTCAGATACCAATTTTCTTTGCCCATTCATAGGCTCAATCACAAATGTTAGGTGAGTTAACCTGGATTCGAACGTTGGTCATTTGCGGTGACCCATGGTGGCACGGGCAACATAGTTTCTATGAAGCTGCTCTTTATACATGATGGCCACCAATCGATGCATCCTGTACTTGGGCTGATAAATGACTTCCTGGAGTGTTATATCTTGTGTTCGGTGAGAGAGGCAAAATAACCATGCCAAGTCTGATTGCGCCACTGATTCTATTTTCAAGTTCACTTACCAATGTCATTAACTGAAAATGTGCTTTAACATATCACAATCAAATAGCTTCTTAAACATAACATGAGCGACAGTAAGAGGAAAAAATGTTAGATTGACTGATTACAAATTTATAGCCAAAAACAATAAAGATATTGATTTTGATGTGATGAATCTTTTCCATGAAATACAAAAATACTATTTTTCAACAAAATTGTTATGTCAAATTTATTCAGTTTCATTTGATTTAAAAGCAACCATCAAGGATATTTTATGCAATCAGCTCTCATGTTACGTTAACAATCCTAACTGCACTGATTATATTAAATCGGTTTTTTAAATATTATATATAAATATAGTCTTAAAGCTTTTGCGTGAAAATATCTTTATTTTCAAATGAATGATATTAAAAGGAAGCCAAAGTTGTCTGTATAGGTAATGTAAACTTTTAACAAGGAACAACAAAATTAAAAGTGTTTGGCATTTATATACTTTTTTGCATATATAAAGGTTTTTTCAGGGTAATCTTTTTATATATTGTGAATCCTTTGACAGCATGTGATGGTTTGAGAAGTAATAGTACTATAATGACATATACTTGCAGAACAAATAATATGTTTGTTTTAGCAATTATATTTAAAGGTATTACTTTGGTTATGTACATTTTCTCTATTCAATCTTTTGTTTTATTAAGTATCAAGTATTGAAAATGTAAGTTTTAATACATTGAAAGTAGGTCGTTAAACAAAACTTAGGTTGTTGAAATAGTGTTCATTTTGAACCAAATGACACCGACTGATCTCAACACAGCGAAACATCTCTCCCAGTACTCAATCTTATAAGGGTCTGTAGTCTCGTCACGTTTGTACCGTAGGTTCTCTCCACTCACCTATTGCTCCAATGAACGTTAGTAATCGAAAATTCAATCAACAACTATCCTATTGAGTACAAAAAAATGGGACTTTTTCTCTAAATGTCATTTCCTCTTCACACATTTTAACTTCTGAAAGAACTTGAAATTTTATTGAGGAGAAACTGTGTTGATAAAAATCAAAATATGATTTCAATTTGTGGTGTTAATGTATACTAATGGTTTGATCAGAAGGTAATCGACTTTAATCATCCCTGAAAGAGCACCTGAGTCGACATTAGCTGTTTTTGCTGTTGTATTGTTGATTTTGCTGGTGGTGATGCTTCCAAATGTTGGAATGAGATGATGAGGTCATAGATATTCTTTGGCACAGAGAGAACCTTTTTGATATTCGTGGACATATCTGGGAGCATTTTTGCATTATAATTTGACTGTTGACAGTTGTGTTTTCAGATAATTTGAATGCCTTTTCAATTGGCTGATGACAGTTATGGACCAATCTAGTTAAAACTAGCTGTAACATAATACGTCCCGAACTCCGTTATTACATCTAGAAAATAACACATTTCTTCCGTGTCGAGCAGGCAAGAACATTAGCCAGTCGAAAAAGAGCTGGCCCAGCTCTTCGAATTGCGGTTCAATGATTTTGTTTCGCCGTTCTTGAGCACCTCGATTACAAGAATCCGAATGCTACCGAAGAATCGCAGTGAATTGTGTTTAAACAATATGATGACGGCACCAATTTTGTGCAGATATTGTTGACGGAATATTTGTCTGTTATTTACAGGCAATTTTGTACATGGTTATGTCAAGAAGGGGGTGTGATTTGAAGTGATTGTGTATTAAGTTATTGTCTTGAAAGTGTATTGCCACAACTCTTTTTGCTTTTGTGATACTAACTGTGAAAAAAACTATGTGTTTGTGTAACTTTTGGATCTTCAAAATACAGTTTTCGTTTTATTTTTAGGTCCCCCCACTTCTCAATGGCAAACACTCGTTTCTATAACAAATCAGAATAAAGCTCATCAAACATTGTATCAAATCGTTAAATATAAAAGAATGCGACTACATAAGAATGTCAATCATAACTCATATGGTACACACCGACTGGATGTACTTTGTGAGGGGAGGTGAATTGGTATTTAACGCTGCTTTCAAGATTATTTATCTTATATCGCGGCTGCTAGTATTATTGCAGGGAGAAAGCCCGCAACACCATTGTGGCTATGCATTGCGGTGAAACCTGCGAGCATCGGCTGGAACTAGCTAACCATGGGTGGTACTGCGCTGAATTTCAGTGTAGCATTGCATCCAAACCTTACTGCGTGTAGAACAGTTGTCTACTGCAGTTGCCGAGCCCCTGGCGGAATTCGAACCACGGACCTTCTGATCCGAAGCCGAACGCGCTAACCACTGCGCTATCCCGCCCCCGATGTACTTTGTAGTGATGGCAATAGGAACAAAGGAGTTCAAGGAGATTTGCTACCCAGAAATCAAAAAACTCACTTACGGTAACATTTTGCATCAATGTGTCATTATTTTTAATAAGCTTAAATGAATGCATGAAATTTGTTGTAGTAAAGGCTCATCATGCTGTCCGACGTGAATGTAAATTATAGTCAGATGTCCTTATGTTTGTTTTTCCATCTCACCTATACATCTTAAATAATGTTAAATTAAAATTGCCTTTCATATTGAATTAAAAGCTGTTTTTTTAGTTTGCAGTTTTAATTTTATAGTGGTATTAACAATAATTACATTGAAGGCTATCAAAGTTAAATTGTTAAGAAAAAAAGGTAATTGCCCTTTTTTTGTTTTTAGAAAATTTCTATTACTCATTGTATTGTGCAATCGTTTAATTATTCAACTTAGAACGTATTGTAGTGTTAGATATATCTAAAACTTTGTCTCAGTTTGTGAAAATCTGGTGAACATGCCCAAAAGGTTTTTTTAAATACTATTTAATCTAATTTGTTCAACCACCGTAAATTTTTCGTTTAGTGCTTTATTTCCCATATGCTTAATCATAATTGTAACATGACTTCGTTGTATTCTCGATTGGGATTGGTTGATTGGAAAAATTACCCTATGTTGAATGACAATGAGTACCCGCAAATTAGCTAAGGGGAATCATCACGAATAGATACATGATAACTAGATCCGGCCCGACTTAAGATTTTATTTTCTAATTTCTTTTAAAATTCGTGCCGTACTCTAACTTGACAGTTGTCTTTGTCTTTTTTGTAGATAATGTCTCCCGGTAGATATTATAAATAAATTTTAATATGATTCATTTTGAAGAACAAAAATATTTTCAACTGGCTTACTGACTTATGTTTTCCGCTTCGTTTCATACCACCGCTCCTATGGTATGACGTCACAAAGGCCAATTGTTTTGACAATGTATGCGTCGCTGTCACAATGGTCTTGGGGAAGTTTAAAACTTTTGTTCTTGGAGTTTTACGATATATTTCTATGAGCTTCAAAATTGTGTATCCGGTCTCAAATGAAGCAAACATATCGTAACATCTCGGTGTTACGAATGACACTATTTGGTATAATCAGTACGATGTTTGTAATTTGTAATTATGCCGGGAATTCACATATGTTAGACCTTAACACACCTCTTACAGAAATAAAACAGTCGCAAAGTCCTTTACAAAAAGAAATTACTTCGCAAAACGTTCGCTCTTGAACTTTTATTAATTATCGGTCATATTACAATATCGATAAACAGTTGCGTTTGTAAAATTTCCGGGATTCATTTTTATGCAATGTTCGCAAATTTAAGTGTTTAAAACCTCCGGCTAACAATGAATAACAATGAATCTCGAAATTTTTACAAACGCAACTATTTATCTACTAAGTGATAGCATAATTTCAAAATGAAACATCAAATATCTGAACATCTCTTTTGCCTGGCAACGAATGTTTTGTGCGAGTTACGGTATTAGTACAAGATACAACTAAATCAACATACGTGTCCTTTGATTTTCTTTTAAAATCAGAATCCGAAAATGACAATACATTTTCAATCATTCGTTTGTTTTATACTTGCAGAACAAAATCTAATTGATGATACATATAATTTCATTTTAATGGTAGTTAAATAAAAACCTTCTCTCTGAAACAGGACGCAGATATCTGCTGCTAAGAATTATCAAATTTAGTTAGATGTACCTCAGGTGGTTATAGGTAACTGCTAATGTGAAAGAGTAATAACTATCAAGAAATGATAGAGCCGCAAACATTTATATCTAGACAGTACACTGTTTGATTCAGTATTTTTATTTCAAGTTTCCTTTATGTAACTAATATCTATAAAATAATGAAAAGTGCCTGGATATGTTATTTTGTTGTGTTAATGTCATTTGTTAAAAAGGAATTGCAATCTGCAAAATCCATCTACCATCAAAGGATTATGAAAGTGTCATCTCCAGATGTTACAACTTTACACTTTGAAACCGGAATATTACAAAGCATGATACCGTGATGATACAGGTGTCAATTAAACCAGATAAAGAAGAATTAAGCAGATTTGTATTCAAATAATATTACTCAAATCATTATTAAAAAATTCAACCCATACGTTATACAACATAACGAATATCCTATAGTCATCATTTAGCTTGTCAAACACAACAAAGGATCATATACGTCTACACCTTTAGGGAACCATCCCTAAGTAACAAATCCCTTTATGACTAAGGATCTTTATCTACCTTTGAGATTTTTTATTATTGCGAAAGTCAAGTCAAATTTGACCTATGCGTGGATAATAAAATAATCTTAAAATAATCATTATTTACCGTATAAATGATTTTTCTTTGAAATTCTATCATTATGTTAGGGAGAAAAAATGAAGTCTGTCTAACGTAATGATACATACCTTGTATATATTCGTTCCTACAATAAGTAGACTGTAGACACCTTTGCAGAAATGTTACCTGGGTTTACAATCATGCCTACACATCGATTAGGTCACATCATTGACTGGGTTATTGCTTGAGATGATGGATCCATCCTCGGTATGCAGATTCACGACAGACAGATTTCTGACCATTTTATGGTTACTTTCCATCTTAATTATGATAGATCTGTACCATCAAAGAAAGCAGTTCCCATTCGTAACATCAAAAAGATCAACTATCAGCATTTCAATGAAAACCTTTTAAACTAAGATCTCTTTGCAACTTCAACTAATGAAGTTGATGTGCTAGCTGACTGTTCAAGACTACTTTGTCTGAATTGTTAGACAAACATGCTCCAGATGTCGTATTGCAACAGGTTGATGATGTTGCCCCCGCAAATGACTTCAACACTTTTTTCTGAGAGACAATCAGTAAACTTCGTCATAAATGTCGTGCTTATTGTGATGATGTCTCATATCAAGAGTTCCATGAAGGCCAATTCTTTCCTGAGGAAGTTAGGAAAGTAATAACATCTTCGAAACGCACTTCCTGCTAGTCAGATTCACTCTTTAAAAATGCTCTTACTGAAGAAAAAAATTAAAAAATAATAATAATCATCTGGTTCAGTGTGGAAGTCCTTTAAGAAAATTATCATGAAATCCTTGATAAAGAAGTCAATATTAGATCCTGAAATACTCTATAACTATCGACCTGTTTTCAACATGTCATTCCTTTCTTAAATCCTTGAGAAAGTTCTGAAAACCTAGCTGATACACCCAACTGGAGCAATATAACCTGATGGATAAGTATCAGTCAGCCTATAGGAGTGGTCAAAGTTATAAAACAATGTGCCCCACCCTCCCCCCTAACCCCCTTCCACACCTAAAATTGCGGTTGAAAACCCTTTTCTGATTGTTTTTAACACACTTACATGTTTTCCTTGGAGACTGTGATGCGATTATGCGATCTAGTATATAGAAAGGCTTGCGTTGTCAAATCAAAATCAAATAATTGATTAAAAACTAAAAGTGAACTATGAATGTCACAGCTACTACATTTTTTTTTCAATTAAAATCCAGATGTTGCTCATCCAGGTTCGCGTTGATGAATGTGCAAGACCTAATTAGCGCCCTGTCACAAATAAGGGTTTAACATATATAAGTCTGTAGATAATCAGGCTTGACACCCTCCTCAGAGCAGATTACAGATTATAAACGAGAGTCTACTAAGTAAGTCAAATTCAATCACATGCACACACACATGCCCTTTCACACGCTGTAGTTATCTCGTTATCAAGTTTACCTTGGCATTCAGATTTAGAATGTCATCAGCATCTATCAGAAAATGGGCTTTTTTTTTGAATATACTATTGTCTCTCGTATTTGGTATTCTTCTTTTTCTGCCAAGTTTTTTAGAAAGACATGTTGTTATTTAATTGAAAATCTGAATGAAAAAGAAGATATAAATAAGATATGTTTCATCCACTTCTGAAGATTAAGATCCCTACATATTGCTAACATGTCATATATTATCAAATAAGTCTTGATCGAAGTTAACTTATTCCTAAATAAGGGACGAAGTAAAGTAAACACGTGAAATGTAACCTAATACTATTAAAATCTTAATCGAATTTTATTCTTACCCCTCTTGTTTCATCATTAAAACATATATGATCAATTTATCTGTTGTACTACCTCAAATTGTCGAAATAAAGATTTTAGTTACATCTTGATTGAGTCGTGGATATTAGGAAGTCAAGAGAAAATAAAGTAAAATGTAAATGAATGGAATGGATATGTAAATGTTGGTATACTTAATTCGAAATCTTAATTAGCCAACAAAACGTATAACCTCTTTAGAAACTTCAAAAAATATAAATTAAAAACAATATGGTTTGAAGGGAATCTAAAATAGAATTTATTTGCATTAAAAAACCTAAATTCAGTTAGGAACATCGTTTCTGTTTCAGTAACAGTTCTCCCAAACGCAACTTAGAAGTTATCTTCAAGCTGCGATCGCTGCACGAGAAATTTTGCAACGTGCGTCTCGGCAGTGTTAAATTTCAGACTTCAAGCGGCATTCTGACTTTAGCGCCTCTGTTGAAAGGACGCGTCAGATTCACGTTAGAATTAGATAGTTTTTCCCTTACATTTTGATTAGATTTCTCTGATGGCAAGTGTTACTAACAATTGCAAAAGTATTCAAACTTTCAGTATAATTTGTTATAGAAAGAATCTTAGATAGTCCATAGTAATCTGATACTATTGGGGGCGGGATAGCGCAGTGGTTAGCGCGTTCGGCTTCGGATCAAGAGGTTCGTGGTATCGAATCTCGCCAGGGGCTCGGTAACTTTGTCTGCAGTAGAGAATTGTTCTACATGCAGTCAGTTTTGGGTGCAATGCTACATTGAATTTCAGTACAGTAACACCCATGGTTCACTAGTTCCTGCTCGCAGGTTTCACCGCAATGCATAGCAACAATGGTGTTGCAGGCTTTCTCCCTGCAATAATACTAGCAGCCGCGATATTAGTGAAATACTCTTGAGAGCGGCGTTAAACACCAACTCACCTCACCTCACCTGATACTATATCTGAGAGTACCTCTTCGATTTGCAGTGTATATTTTGTTGTAGACAAATATGTAACTATTATCTCGTGGTTTAAATCCAATGAATTCACATTGGGATAATGTTTCTCTAGGTAACGATTATTCTGGTAGATGCAAAAGCAAGTTTTCAACCGAAAGTTGATTAGGATTTTTGCTACAGAAACTAATTGGAGGTAAAAGATTGATGAAGGTATAGCCAATGTTTAATTACCTTCCACTGGGAAATCTGCAGCATCACTCATTGTGAACAGTCTGTCTAAAAAGATTCCAAACCCCCCGTGTGCCCTTGCGTGTCGTCATAGAATATATTTAATATTTAATCTTATAATACTTAAAATGGATGTTGTTTTAATTTTAGAAAATGTTTTTCTCTTACATTTATATTTCAATTAAAGGCGTATACCAATCAATGTGAATACTTTTCTGTAGTTGCTATGATAGGTTATCAAGATATTAACAGTTTACAGGGTAATAATTATCCAACCTTGTTAAAACTAGGGCAACTTATCAACGGCAACAGCTCGGCAACTTTGTCTGCAGTAGAGAACTGTTCTACAAGCAGTCAGGTTTGGGTGCAATGCTACACTGAATTTCAGCGCAGTACCACCCATGGTTCGCTAGTTCCAGCCGATGCACGCAGGTTTCACCGCAATGCATAGCCAGAATGGTGTCGCGGGTTTTCTCCCTGCAATAATACTAGCAGCCGAGGTATAAGTGAAATAATTTTGAAAGCGGCGTTAAACACCAACTCACCTCAACTCACCTTACTAGACTTGATGAAACATTACCGATGATGTTGCTGTGTAGATGAGAATCTTACAAATAATATGCAACTGATAATCTAATGACTAACTAATCAAAACAATCAGAAGTCTGTAACAATAGAATTATTATTTTATCAGCTCTTTTAAAAAAGTCTTTAAAAGAGACGACTTTGAAAAAGTAATAATAGGTTACTTTTTTCTATTTGATATCTGATAGAAGGCATATAATCTTAAAGGGGCACAGAGTATTGTTGGGCTAAAGAATGTCTAACTTTCTAAATGATGTTATTTCATCGACAAGTAGTGGTTGTTTCTGACAAGTAATATCTCAATGCTTATATATCAGTTAGCAAATTGACAATAATCAGGAAAAAAGTCGAGATTTATGATCGAAAACCGGACAATGGCGAGCTCATGACTCAAACAATTTTGATTTTATTTTTTTTAATATATTTTCCATATTTCATAGTACAGGCAAAATAAAAAGGTATTGACAATGACACGGTAATAAAGATATAAAATCATACAATGGGCAATGGCAAAAGTGTGCTTTGGTAATATACACTAGGTAATCTTGTTTCCGTTCCAAGTAACAAATGCGGAGTTGACCAGTATTCATAAGAAATTTTGGAAACTTATTCATAGCAGACTAAACGAGAAATACAGATTGGCTATTGATGAGTAGGTCATTGAACTAATATAGATGACATTGAGACACTGAGTTTTATTTCTTATACACTTACACTTATACGGTCGTTTTAATTTGCACTCGAAAACTAGGAAATGTCATTATTTTTTTCATTTAAGAGATAAAATAGCAACTTGCGATAGGCGATTTGGATTTAACTCAGGTCGTAGAATATTTTGTTTCTATTTAAGCCGTATACAAAACTCATGAAACACCCTGTGTCACTATAAATGAAATGGGATTTACTATTGACATGTTCCATTTGTATCTATGTTTTGATGGCTTTCGCGAGATAATTTAAAGCAATCTGATAATGAAATTTCGCGAAAATTCTTGCACTTGCATAACAACTACATTAAATCAATTTTTCCATAAATACTTCTTGCCTAAGGGAGATAGATGCAACGAAGTCACAAGGTTTATCACCTTTGTTGGACGTATCTATTTTCCGACTGCAACTGCTTCCCACAGGTGCCAGTCAAACGTCATGTGCCATAAATCTTACACTATTACTGTGAAGTAAGCTTGCGCGGTATTATCGGTATATCGGTGTATTGCAATACAGAAAAAAGACGATACGTACCGGTAAAAATCCAATATTTTGGAAATCCAAATTGTTTGTTTAAAAAATATCCCAACCAAAAAACAATCTGATTCTTACTCATAAAGTTGTCAACAAAGTGTGCAAGCACAAAGTGAAAATACTGCACACGTGTTAAAGGTAATAACAACTTTCTGAATCATCACTCTTTCCAAAACGGCGGACACTAGTGCACTGATCGCTGTTATAATCACTGTACTCAACAGAGCATGAAAAATCTTAAATTTGAAAAGTACCAATATATCACAATACTTATTGCAATACGCTTTTCTGTACCGCAATATTTTGCACTACGGAAATGAACAATACCCATCCATACAAAGAAGCAGATTTTGTGTCATATACCAAAATGATTCCTGACAATCGAAATGTTATGTTATATTCTGTGGACAGACCTTACGAAAAGTATCATTCATTATTATGAACGATTAAAATTTGTCAATCCAGACCGTTCAAGTACTGCCCGATTGGTTATAAGTGAGATTACCATACAAGATGATGTTCTTAAAAAGGGCGTCTTTGGTAATCCATGCTTATGGTATTGACGTTGAAGAAAGGTCATCCTATAGAACCAGTACCATTGAATACTATATTCCCAAAGTCGTCTAATGATAGTTCCTTTCTTACTATATAGAGTAAGGTCAATTCTTTTGATGACGTCATTGCGTTGAATTGATGATACAAATATAAAGTACCCTTTATTTGCGATAATCATCCTCAGTTTCCATTCTTTTGGATGGAGTTGGTCTGAGGTGTTTGTGAAAAAATTGGTACATATTTTCTTATGTCCTGAGCGCTAAACAATTTAGACAAAATAACACCAAAAAACGTTACCTGGATCATTGGATACTTGAACAGAATGGACAGAATGACAGATAGACCTGCGTAGAAAAGGACTTTACTTTATTCTTGGAGTCACATATGCCAAAGGTCATCAGTTGTTTTATGCTAATAAACAGTATTGATTGTTGCTGACAAGTATCCTTAAGAATTCCTTATGTTTCAGTATAATCACAAAACATAAGTAAATCGTGATTTGTGACCAGTCACTCAAGTTGTACCACAATCAGTCAAAAGTACATTAACTTTTTCTAATGTGGGTGGCGTGCAAACATTTGGTTTGCTCGTGTTTAATTGATATTTTATTAGTTTACATGTAAATGCCATTTGTTATGTCAACTTTTGAATGATCTAAGAATATTTTTCATTTTTAGGCATCAAAAACTTGCCAATTGGGGGTGTATGTGCAAAATTTATCCTTTTTATTTTAACGTTTAGCTGACATAACTTTCCTTCAATTTGTAGTTCTATGAAATTCTGCTTAAAACTTTAAGCGGTAAAATTTTCATTGGTTAAGGGCGTTTAAAATGAATAGGAGAGTAATTAACAAGAAAAGAAAAACGATAATTAGAAAACCCGAACCACCTGCTTATTAAACGTATACACGCAGTCATGTGTTTGAGGTAAAAGAAGCCAAAATCAAGCATTAAAGAAAGCAATAAGTAGAATTTCTTGTGAGTGTAATTACCTAAATACGTGTAAAGACATCCTCTGTTAGCCAGGGACAAATGTTCAGATGCTCTCCATTATTCTAAGCCCTTGAACGTTTCATTTGTCATCGAGTTGAAAGAGTCATTCCTATTGGAGAAGTGAACCAAAGAAAAGGTGACTAATAAAGCTTTTGTCAATCGTCAAGGATTTATTTTTCTGTCAGAACTTTGAGTTTTCCGCAAATGACAAGGTTACCAGGGCCTCCTTTCACAAAGCCCTGATCGTGGTGATCGTTAGTCCTTAAGGTAACCTTAGTGCAGTGTTAAAGAATTGGAGTTAAGGTAAACCTTAGTTAAGGTTACTTTGTGAAAGGAGGCCCAGATCCTTAGCCTCTGAAGCTGTTTCCATTTCTCGTTCCAGGCAAATTAACTTAGTTATCGTTTTAGTCGTACTATAAGCTGACCAGAACATTCTTTTGGGAACTCGAATTCTTTCAGTCTGGACACGTTGGAATGTATTGTAATCTCTTCCATCAACACTTTACACGATTAAACAGTCAAAAAAGTTTGAATGTATAAATTTAGAGTAAGATGTGCATTTCTTGTCCTAACTAAATGCACTTTACTGTTTCTTCTTCTTTGCAAATAATACTAAAAGAATCAAAGACAATTATATTTTGCCAAGAGGCGACAGAAGATCACTGATGACTGATGATGTGTGAGTTAATCGATGAATTATTTAATCAATTGCATGGAGGATTCGCGAGTCTTTGATGCAGATCTAATGTTGGAAGTAATAAACAAGTGCCTTCATTGGGTATCTTGAAAAATGCACCAGAGAACAGAATTATTTTCCTGTGCAAGATTCCTGCAGATTAAAGGGTTGTTGCAGAAAATGTCAGATGTTATTTTGTGGTTTACTCACAGACTTTCTATTTTACTGATGTTAACCTTGTTGTTGATCTTAATGATTGTCAATAAACAGCGGTGAATCCGTATTTGCATTAAGCAGCAATTATGGAAATGTTGTCTTGTAAATACGTTTTTTGACTGAAGGTCAATAAAGGTGTGATAAAAAATTTGTGTCAACAGTGTTCATTATTCAATGCTATTAAATGTACATTCAATGTAAACTGGCACAAACAATTTAATATTTGTTTTAAATCATATATTGCAGTCGTATGTTGTGCAAAGATCAATTGGGTATGATCAGAATACAGAAACACATAATCACGTTTGTCTTAATCGTCAATAACGTTAATGACGTCTGAATACCCACCCAAATAAATTTCACAGAATGAAGAGAATCAATCTGAAGTGATCAGTAACGATTGTGTCCACCTATAAAATCCAGTAAAAACTATTTTGTAAACATTGCAAAACATATAACTTGAGTCTGAAGAATAAATTCCTTGATAAGACGTGATAATTCATATTCTCATGGTGTTGCGTTGTTTGAGCCAGACAACAGTTTATAAACCATGTGTCAAATACAAAAAAAGATATATTCTTGCGAAATTTTCTCGTCTTCATAGCTTAACAATGCATTTACTTGCATGACGTTTTATTCCTGATGTCTCCAACATATAAGAGCCGAGTAATGATTGGATTGATTAATCTTTAAAAAATCCTTTTAATCTTTAAAGATTCTTAAATGTCTTTACATTAAAACTCACCCCAATTTTTCGTCTGGCGTTCAACATATTTCCATCACAGTCAAGACAGATTCATATCTTGCTTGTTTGCTGTTAAGTCATAAATATCTAAATAAAGATCCTGTATTTTTATAGTGAGTCCAAAGTCTCCACTATTTTAACTGTACTTCAATATTGAACCTTACTGGGAAATTTTATATTAATTCTTTCAATTATTCAAAATAAGTATTGATATATTTGTTGATCAAAGAAAACAGTATTTACGATTGAGAACTCAGATACTGCTCAAAGTATAGACTCGTATATGGGATTAAACAAAATTATGATTTGCTTAGTATTCTGTTCTGAACAATTCCATTGTTTCTATTGGTACTGGGATAGCTTTACGTGCTACACTTCAGTTCACTTATGCGCTAATTCATTCACAAACCACAACTTATGAAAACTTATAAACGATAAAGCAACCAATTAATGTCATGGCTTTGGTTATAGATACCCTTCACAAAGACATAATCATTTGAACTTAATTAATTGAACTTTAATTTTTATAGATTCATTTTTTTTTCCAAATAAAAAGGTCTTATATATTTCAAATGGTTACATGACATATATGTACTATTTTATGACCCCAAAATCCTTTCATTTATAACAAACAAGACAATTTAATTGTTTTGGCCTTATAAACAAGCGAGGCGTTGCTTTTGTAGGTAATTTCAAGCAGATTACTTAACGAGTGATAGCTACTGTATATAAAATAAACTATCAATTGACAAAATATATTTATAATAACGATCCACCCAACACTTGACTTGATGTAAAATACCAACCTTAGTTTGTCGCAATGTTGACACGGGCATGTTGACATTATAGTGCTTTCCCTTCCATCAGTTTGACTTGTCACTTCTTTTAGCCAGTTGAGGTTTTGCTTATTTGATTTTAGCTTTTTTATATAAAACAACGGTTAATATTCGATTTGTCTTCATGAATATGCTAGTTTATTGACAATGATATAAAAAACTTTGGATGCTGTGACTGCCGATAGCGCATATGAGTACAGAAAAAAATCATGCATCCCTTGCTTTCATGAGAACAGAACAAATTTTTTATGCAAAGTTTTTGGCTACTTTATTTTTGCTACAGTCATCGATGACATACGAAATCAAGGGCAGATATATCATGGGGTGATTTCATTTCAAATGGAAAGTTTTAAAATATGTTGAAATTATTTTTTACAAAAACAAAGTTTTAGCTGTACAAATTTAAAAGTTAACAATTCAGTTCAGTTCAATATTATATCAATTACATAAATGTTTGCCAATATCAGATCAGTTTTAATGTTGTGCAACCTTAATCTTTTAAGCACAGTTTTAGAATAAAAATGAATCGTGTTTTGTGATAGGTAATTACAATATCGATACCGATAATGTAATATATAAATATATTTATTATTATTATCATTGTTATCATTATTCATTAAAACATAAAAATGAGAATTACATTTGTGTTTTTGTTATTTCCAGCATCGTCAGAGCTAATAAGCTTTGCCGATATTGGTGAAAATTACAGAGCAGGCTTTCTAGAAGGCTTCGTTACATTTAAAACCTAAGTTTCAGATTGTTACTCGTAACTAATTACTGTAAATTGTAAAGAAACAAAAAAGAATATTCCATTCATCCCGTCTCAAAAATAAGTTTCTCTCATTAATCGAAAATGATCGATCTTTCGAGCAGAATAAGAGTCCCACTAAATGAAACAACAAGTACACATCATTCTGCTGAGATAGCACAGAGCGAGGACTAATCAGCTAATGGTCAATTAATGATCAACAAATGATCTCTCATAGCTCTGATGATTGTACGGGTCATTTTGAGATGATTTTGAGAAAAAGACATTCTTTGACATTCCAAGAATCATAGTGATCTTAATGACACATACTCGACTCGTCTCAACACTGATAGCTCATTCCAAGGACAAAAGAGTCCGTTTTTTTATCAGTTAGATAGTCTCCCTTTCTATCCCATTTTGAAATTGTTTAAGGTGTTAGGAAATTTATATATATACATGTAATAGTAAAGTAAGTGAATACGGTTACATCGATCTAATTGGCACTAAATAGTCTGTCAATTTATCTGGTGGAAAAACCGATAAACAACTAAAATTTACTGTCAGACATTTTTAGAGGCTGCGCTCTGACCCAAGTGTGGTGGTAGTTTAATTCACTGCCATTTTTTAAAACCTATTCAAAATTACGTTTCAGAACATTTATTTTTCATAATTCCTTTTAATCAAATGTTATTACACACTCTTTAATACTTATTGAAAAACAAGTACAATGTTATAATTAAGACATTGATTGAATTCTGACAAGGCGAGGTAAGAAATGTGTGGATGAAAAATACCCTCAAGACCCATTATCTGAATTGACGAAATTAAATGTGACCTATGAAAATGTCCTTGTCGAATGGAGGTCAGTGCGTAAATGTCACGAAATGGTTCTCTTTGACATAAATGACTGTCAGATGTCAAACAAATTACGTCAAAAGGTGGACTAGATCATCGAGATTCTACTGCAAGGTTTCACCCATTAAAGTAAGTGGGCACATATATTTGAGGTGTTTTCTCACAAACCATAACTTTATTTTGGAATTTTTATACTTCATTTTCAGCTTGCTGTATGCAATTGCTCTTATTGAACTCTAATTCAAACAACGTTATATGACAATGTTAGTGATATCAGTTGACTCCATGACCCTTCGAACAAGGATGGACGAGTCAATAGATTGTATTTTTTCTATATTAGAGAAATATGCACAGTATTTCTATAACGGTCTTCGACTATTATATTTCTGTTATGTGCTGACGAAGTTGCCTTCATCTGATCACTATAAATTAAATGGAGGCATGATTTGATGTGAATGTTTCTCAGAAGCAAGCAAATACAAAGTGCACTATCCTTTTAAGCTACGGATCAAGACAGGTAGTCCAGTGCAGTAATTATGAAATGCGAGATGGAATTTGAATTCAAATACAGACATCAAAGGCACATGCATCTCAGCTCAATGTTGAAATTGTCATAACTTTATTGGTCGACGCGTTGATACTTGAGTGATTTTTATTCGTGACACAAGGACCAAAAAATTATGAGTTTCTTATCAACAAGGGAATACAGACTTATTAGACATTCTCTGTGAATGACGGTGGACAAGGTATCCAACTTAATAGTTTTCACCGAAGTAATTACAAAACAATTTGCTATCTATAACAATTTGCATGAAACATTGAAAGGACAATGATACAGAAATGGTGGATATATAAAGTACATAGTAAATCTAGGAAAGAGAAATCAAGACATATGCAACAATAAAGAGAAATGAGTGCTGTTATATATTGTCGGAGTGCATTGAATATTGATTGATGTTTTCGCTTTATACAAATACACAGTACTGAGCCCTTGTTTCGAATTTCCTACGTTAACCACACCCATGATAGACGGCTCCTACCTGTCACATATGAACCTGTGGTCAATCAACAGGTCAATGTGAATCTGTTTACAAAAATTATCCGAATTAAGTGATGATGCAACCTTCACATTCTGGATATCACTTTCGTAATATCATATCCATTATGACTAAATTTGATCCTCTGACACATACAGATAAAACAAAATCTTAATTTATATGTCTGAAGTAATGATTCTAGCAGTAATACACGTACATAATGTTAACTAATTTACAAAACTATTAATGAGGTCATATTCTCTTTGTAATACGGTACTGCCATTGATCGTTTGCGTTTTGTGAAACAATAATGAAATATGTTAATCACAAGACTCATCAATACATTAATATCAATATTGTTTAAAGTATTATCCTTTATTCCACATTTAACATTTTGAATCAGAATAAGAAAATTCGTGTTTTAAAATATGTTAATTCAAAGTCCTCTTTTCTTGATCCTGCTCAATTTGAAAATGGAAAAATAAATATATGAATCCTTAACCTTAATACCATTTTAATAAACCAATATTTAACAGACTTTCTATAATGTTGATAAAACTCAACCTTCTACAAACTTTTTAGACGTTGAACTGTTTTGCAAAATGAGTTAGAGAAAAAATAATTCTTATTTAGAATAGTGAATTGAAATTGGTATGGAAGAAAGAAGCCTTGCGAGATATTTGATGCTTGAGCTAACGAAATCAAATCTTACTTCTGTCAATGTTTCTACAGCAATGTTTCTCAGTATGTACTTGCCAACACCTATCAATAGTAACTCGTGAACATAATTGAATAACACCTCCTGCACTGATCTAATAAAAGAACTTTAAGGTCAACTGCTGTATGACTGCATTATTTCACTGAAAATTAATTTATCATACATGAAAAGTGATATCCTTGATATTTCTCACAGAACATGACACTTATTGATCTGATAACAACAAGTAAAACGAGGAGAATTGATGCGAGAAATTTTAATCTAAATAACAGGGAAAAGGGCAATGAAACACATCAAAGGGCGAGCTTAAAGGATAATCGTGGTGACTTTTGTGATTTTCATCACGTCGCAAATCATCAGGAAAAGCATGTTAAGAAAATCAACAAAAATCGTTTTTGCTTCATTTGCCCATGAATCCTTCAAATGATTAAATCTGGTTTTTATGAAGCTTCCCTGAGCACCCCTTGAAAATTTCAATTTTTAAATTTATTTCTCAGAAACTGTCTGTTTGATTATTAGAATTTAGTTTTAGTAAATGACTGTCCTATTCCATTAACTACGAAGCTAACTAATAATATGTACCATCCTTTAAAGTCTGGAATCGAGACCCAGAAACTGATGAAATAAATGAAACTGCACAGAACACATATATGATTCTAAGGGAACATTTACATAATACCCACTCAATGTTATCATCCTTTGGACTATACTGGCAATAACCTTGATTTGAGTGAAGGTATTGTTGGACACAGAGACAATAGCAGAGAGGAATTTGTTTATTAACAATGAAGGAGATCCAAATACTGTTAATGTGTGCTATATCAATGACAGAGAAAGACCTTGACAATTGTTATCCACATGGTTGAAATCTTGTGTTAATGTTAACTGTATTCACATCTTTAACTAGATTTCACAAATGTAATAGGAAACTGCCAGGATTTCAGACATCAGACATCAGAGGAATGAATTTGAACAAAAACGATGTTAAAAATATAGGGAGTTAAAAACGATTAACTATCTTTGTCAGTCTGATCTTTTATCTGTGACCATATGACTAAGAAAGACCATTACTAGATATATGAGAAGGGCAAGAATAATGCTGCTACGAGTACAATTATCTAACTAGGGTTACTTGGAATTATAAAGCATTTAAACTACAATTCGTGTAATTATCATTATCATTAATTTGTATTCGTATTTCAACTGTACCTGATTTCCTCTATGTAGCATCATATTAGTAGAATAAGGTTTATTCTTGTGCAATATAATATTAATGAACCTAAGATGAACTTGAAAATGGCAACATGTTTCATCATTATTTCCAGACGCCACTATAGCAACATATTTTCATTTAATCAAAACTCTGAGAGTTACCTTTTAAAATGAAATTTAGTTGTTCATTTTGATTATTTCAATTTACAATTTCCGTTTAGTTTATTGTTGTAGTGTATGATCTTGTTGCGAATCATTCAAATATACTAAGAAACTATAATTAAATTCTTGTTAATTTGGCATCAGTTGTACTTACTTTTATTTACTTAAATAATTCCAAGTTATAAATGTGTTTATTTTTTTAATCTCAACAACATCAAACAATTATATTATAACGATGAGATTATTGTATCTGCACTTATTCAATGATGCTACAAATAGCACGACTCCCCCTTGATTACCCCACAATTAAGATCACTGAGTGACGCTTAATGCTTGTATGTTGCTCAGAGGTAATTAGGTTAATACTTTTATCTCTTTGACAAAGAAATATTCTACAAAATATCAATAAACATTATCGTTCATGAAATTATCAACATTAAATTCATGTCTTTAATCAAATAAATGTTGAAAATTGATTTTTGTAGATTATCACGGAGAATCATACGAATAAAAACATGTCATGTAAGGAAATTATGCATCACTGGAATAGAATAAGTAAACACAAGAAAATCATTACCCTGAGAATGAAATAAAAAAAACCTATACAAATTACTAGCAAGCAATCTTTATGTTGCACAATACCTTTTTCTTTGCAGCGTTCATATAAAGAATGCATGAAAATATAACTTCATCATAGATCTTAAAGAAGACCCTTGTCCAATATGAAATCTCTGCTTTAGAGGAGAACAACAAGCAATTAAATTTATAATTCCTTATAATCAAATTGAAGATGTTCTTCCTGTTCAATTCTAAGACGAAACACACTTGTTATTTTTCAATATGATTTTTTTATTCAAGTTGTTCTATTATTGCAAATCTAAAATGAAACTCTGTACCTTCTTGTATTGCCGAATATAAAAGTCGTGCAAGCAATTTTTAAGAACTAAAATGTTAAAATATTTTGCTCATATATGTCAAAAAATATCCAATGTATTAGTATTCTAAATATATATTAGGCAAGGCATTAACAAGGTGTATGGCTCTCTTTCATTTCTTACGAAATCTACAAAAAATAACTATAAGTGAATAAGAAAATATATGTTCAAAGTATGACATTCTTTTCTCAGATGTGTACTCTCAGGCCCCCACATCTAAACTAATGCAATTGGTTTACCTTTTTCATTGATTGAAACTTTCTTCTTCAGGTTTCTATGATGTTAAATTATATTGCAGAAACACAGTGATCCGATCTATTTAAGCTTTCCAGTTTGGGTTATAAGAATATATATTCCATTCTCAACTATCCCGTTGCCTATCCATCAATGTAATCAGTCTAATCGAAAATATAAAATTGTCTGATGCCTCATCAAAAACAATTGTTAATGTAACAATGAAACAGATCGCCGACAGGAATGCTTGTTATTTTCTGGATATTCAAATGAATATTCATAATATCAGCACGAGTCAATATAACAATTATATAATAAACATTCAAAAGTGGTAGTTTTGTCTGAAGCCTTTACCACTCTGTACAACTTGAGAGGTCTGTGCATTTTTTTAAATCATTACATAACAAACATTAAATAGAAGACGCAAAAATTGTTATGTTTATATGATTTAAGCTGGTAACTCTATTACTGCAATTTAAAAGTTATATTACATATCAATTTTGTAGGAAAGGCATATATTATTTATTTTGAAAATATAACAACAGCATTTAAATCATTGCTGCAGAAAAACAAAGTGATGCAAAACATAAAACCATAGGAAAATCACACTAAATGGTAATATGGTGTTTAAAACTATGACGGTTAAAGAGAGCATTTTAAATTTGTATGTGCTTTCTGAAAGTCATCTGCTATATAAGATTTTTAATGTCCCAATTTTAGTAACATGGGAAATAACTGATAATAATAATTCTTTATTAACCCGAAAGGGAACTTGTGTTACATCAGTTGCTGCACACACGTTAAAAAGTATAAATTATAAACACACGGAACAATAAACAAAGCACTAAAACACAGGACGCATGCCGTAACAGCCGGATATGACTTTAAAATACTTAGAATGAAAATTATACAGTTGATAAAAGTTGAGTGATGTAGATAGACTATAATTTGTTTAAAACCGCAATGCTTGTTGGAATGAATGTTTTTGATGCTCTGTTCGTTCTAAAAAGAGGAGTTTGGAAGCGGCGTCAAGAAGGTAAAAGTACATATTCTTTATGAAGAAAATGCTCGGAGTCGGTAATGATTTTTGATCCAAGTTTTTCAATCTGCCGAGTGCCCAAAAGTGTTAGATTTTCCAGAGAGACTCCTGATATTTTACTGGCCATGTTAATGATTTTTGATAACTTGTTTTTGTTTTGAAGGGAAAGACTTCCAAACCAACTTTGCATGCTAAAACAGAGTATGCTTTGAATAAAAGTATTGTAATAAAGAACAAGTGTAAAGGTATTCACATTAAAAGCTTTAAGTTTGCGTAAAAAATACAATCTTTGTTGGCACTTCTTGTAGATAGAAGCGAGTTTAGAGATGTGACAAGACTACAGACAGGTGGCGCACTTATCAAACTTGATTTCAGATAGACAACTGGACCATAAGCGCACAGGATGTAACTTAATTGCTGTAGGACATTGTCTGTAAAAGTCAGTACCCTGTTCTTAACTATAACTCTGCCGTTCACCTTGAAGGTCAAATCAAAGCCCTTTACTTTCCCAATTTCTTTAATTCTTCAATGATCACTGTCAAAATCTTATTCAGTAACTTTACGTTTATTAATGTATATCAAAATTAAGTATACAATAGAAATTTTTATTGAGAAACAAATCATAAATATTGTTACTCTTTCATCAAATATTTCCCAAACTTTTCTTCAAAATCGAATCAATAGTAATTACAATAGCAATTTACGGATACAAACGGATCAAATATACCTTACCAATAATCAAACATAAAGCAGTAGGATAAATTGAGGATTATTGATAAAACAGGAGTTCGTAACGTCAAAAGCCTTAGATAATAGGCATTTAGATCACACTGATTGTTTGAAAAGGGGTTCACAACTTAATCAACTTTACCTGGAGAACAAAGAGAGGATCATGAGAAAACTTTCTACAACCTATGATTTTTATCCATAGGGGGTAAATAAAGGTCCAGAAAAAGCCTGTACCATCCGTATTTATCTCAAAAAGATCGTTTTAGATTAGGTTGAGTGTAATTTGTTTAACACACTGGTTGAAGATACTGATTGCAGGTGAATAATTGATGAGGATAAAGTCGAAATTGAATTATCTCCCTCTGGGAAATCTGAAATACCAACTTGGTGTAAGGACACTTTTGAAAAAAAACCGGACAACCTTGTGAGCAGATTGAAACCACTATCCTTCTCCAGTTTTGATTGTCGCGTCTTTAAAAAACTGACATTTTGACCGCTAAGGTTTTCCCATCATTACAAATTTTAATTGAAATTAACTTTCAATTTAACGTATAACACTTGTTATATCTTTTTGGGGATGTAGCTTGCAAAGCATAAAGGACAACCTATGTGACTATTATAATACTTTATAATCAAAGGATAAAGAAAATTTGGTTTATATATAAAAGAAATTATCAAAAGACGTTGATTTATAAACATTTAAAATTTGCATCAACATATGTAATAAAACTTTAGAACTTAATTGTAAGTAGAGTATTAATTTTGTGTTCAGATTGTTATAGATTTCACTAATTTGATAATTATTTCGTTGAAAAGATTGAATACAAATGATACCATATACTCTAAATACGGGATTTGTCAGGATCAAGCAATAAGGAAATGAGAACGCGTCATCGAATAATTGACTATTTTAAGCTTTAATGGAACTACTCGTTATGTAAATTTTGCTTATTGTTATGTATCTATAAAACTTTTGTATTTAATAATTTTACATTAAAGGTCGTTTAGTATCTTCTATGTAAGTGACATGACACACGTTTTAATTAGACTAACAGTACATCTGTTAATTCAATTCAACGACCCTGAATAAAAGTTATCAAAACTATTTCGAGAACATACATGGGACTTAAGATAGGAAATATTTGTAGTTAATAGATTTTGTCTTGTAATGTGAAATGCAATTAGGAAACATTCCATGTACAGTTTGACCAATGCTAATACCTTTTTCATAATATATATAATATTATTGATATGAATGTATTAATGTTTGAATGGACGTAACTTTATTAAATATGTTTGATTCTGTGAACTTTATTAACGCTCTTGTGCTGTTTGACAATACCTTTGAGATTTCTTATATAACACTTTATTGCATATCCATTGTTTGTTGATATTCAAGCAACTGCAATATGCACCCATCCTGTAAAGCTATAAACGAAGTAGAATGAAGTTATTGCCCATGGGAAGAAATGTAGAAAACAAATGAATGACATCAAAGGACCATTTATATTAATCCAAGGGGCAGTATTGATTTTATTTTCTTCTTTGAAAGAATCACATGTGAAGCATAACGTTGCAGGATGATTTACGGTTTATATAATTAAATCCAACCTCAATGATGCATATCGAAACTGATAGCATTCTATAACTCGGTTGAATAGCCTAAACTGCCGATACAATTTCACGAATTGTCAACAAGGACATTTCGGTTAGATACAATCTGTAAGTGGAGGGAAGCTATATTTTGTGCTCAGATTAGAATAAACAATTTACATCAAGTTCATCCTTTGACTCATTGCCATCTTTCTGGACAGTCATATCTTACTATCAAGAAGCAAATAATGTCTTTATTGTCGATGTACACACAGGTACTATATAAAAAAATATATGAGTTTTCATCGCTAATTATGCTAATGCCACACATAACCATGATATGATGCTTCAAGAGAGAAACATGGAGGAGACCTTAAAAAAGCTTAGGTTGAGAGATTTTATTTACATATGTCATTCCAATTTCTATATGAACTGAGTTTCAATGTTTAAGTTATAATATATCATACCCTGGCCATGAATATATTTCTTTCAATATAGGTCTAAATTTTAGGTTATTTCTAGTTCAACTACAGCTAGCACGGTATAATGATTATTGATTACTAACAATTGTAAAATAGTCTTTTTGATAGTTGTGACAACATTATTTTTCTTTTATCCTTTACTTGCTTTCTTCCTTTGTTGCTGGAAGGAAGTGATATTGCTAAAGATTAAGTGATGTAAATAGGTTGATTATATACAGATCAGGGCTGTGGACAGTGAATATAAATTATGGTAAAAAATGCAAACATCGATTGAATTCATTTTAATCATAATGTATCATCTATCAGTCGAAACAAATTTTAAGCATCTATCGGTATAAAAGGAACCTAACTTCTGAGCGAATGAAAGACAACAAAAGAGCGACTTATAATTAACTAATTTATTAACTATTTTTCTATGTTTAATGGATTTACAACTTTCTTCATTCAAGATTGCTAAAGAAGTTGCAAATCAATAGGAAATTTTCTCATCTCGACAACTTCTAAATGCCTCTCAAAGAAGGTTATTTTAACATTCACCTTTTTTATCTTACTTGTGTATATCAATACCTTACTTTCATATTTTGTGAGTGGAAATGCATTGAAACAAATTTAAATTTATTATTTGCGTATTACAATTGGTACGACAGAAGAAAAGTTTGCAGAGTTATTTGGTGCTTGAGATGAAGAAATTGAATCTGACTGGTCGCTATGGTTCAGTCAAATGGTGGTCAGATTGTAACTGCCAGTGCTTGTATTTCTCTATAACATAATTGAATTTAAGGCACGGAACTGAATCTAAGCACAACTGATGAAATGGAATATCGTTTAATTACATTAATGTTATGTACTTGTAAACCAAACGTATTATTGAATGAAAATTGAATAACATATTTGCACAGACCAATTTGTTATCCACTTTGTGAGTTTTTCTGTGTATTTTCCATTTTGTATGTAAATTTATGCAGCCGACGTAGCAAAGTTATTGACTTTATATCCGGAGCATATTGACGGCATCTAAATTTTAGTTTCAAACAGATAAAGTGCCTCTGTTCACCCAGCAGTACTAATTGGGTACCTGGTGTAGATTGTGATGGAGGTGACCTATAAGCGCTTAATCGGCAGCTTGGGTTAGACCAGGGTAATAATGCAGGGAGCGCCTTGAGCATGTATTCGGTGTGGATATGTGCGCTATATAAATACCCTTCTTATTATTATTATTATTATTATTATTATTATTATTATGACGCAAACACAAATGATCAGTACAAAGATGATATGAATAACGTCCATTGGCTGATAATAGTCAGAGAAACTTCAACTGTGTTCTTTTGACCAAATGATTTGCAATCCAACCCCCCGCAACTGTGTAACCTTTCAATTCCTGTGATATGTCTATATGAAATTCTTGTCCTGGGTCTAAACACTTTATTTTCACAATGTATTTCTTGTACTTTACCTGAACATAAAGAAAATCTCTTCATTGAAATAACATTTTTTCAAGATGCATGTTTCAACATTATGTTTTTATAACACAATTTCAGTCATCATTTTCCGTGAGTTATAGGGTTTCAGATGCCTTTTAAAGTTTAAGTGACCTCACTTTATTGTTTTTGTGAGGGATATAGTTATTTACCTTCTACCTCGCCGAATAAGGGCATTACTGGTGTGTTTACGTTTCACCCATCGCATGTAGGTTTTTACAAACATATTAAGCTTCGACCTGTTGCCATTGTAGTCACATAATCCCTTCGTTTTCAAGAAGGAAAAAGGATGTCAAACCAAATATTATAGGTGTAGAATTAAGGTTAATTGACTAAAGTTTGTGAAACATGAATCAATCTTAACTTCTTTTAAGTTCTACCAATCTATGAATGATTAGAAGGATTTTAGGATGGTCATGCAACAATATTCACACATTCATATGACAGGCATATGTTTGAGAACTTCATACCTTAACAAGAAAACAAAGTGTTTTAGGATATTGGTTCTTTAATTGTATAATGTCTTTTTTATCTGTACCTCATTAAGAACATGATACACATTATTTAGTTAGCTTTGGAATTTATTTTTCACAACAGATTTATTGAGACAGGATCTATCAGCTAAAAATATTTTTGAATTTTTACCCAAATAAATTGTTACTGAATTATCAGCTCTTGGGGCACTACATCCAAGATAAAACATGACAGATGGGTCCATGCAATGTTTCACAACTTTCTTTGTGGATCTCGTATAAAAAACATTAAATATGCGAAACTTAATTGAAATATCCGCGATAGTTTAAGAAATATTTCCAAGAAAATTTAGCATATTTGTTTTCTTTAAAGAGATCAACTTCAAAAAAATGTTGTTGTTGACAGAATGATGTAATATCAGTAAATAATTGGGTATGCTGTTGTTAAAAAATTTATATCTGTAATATTTGTACCATACGAGATTTGTAGATCTGATTAATTTAAACTATAACTTGAAATGTAATTCAACCAACATGTATTACTAAGATAATTATATGGGGAAATTTCGAAAAGAGCAGTTGTGTTGCATGTGGAAAATAGAGTTAAAAACAAATTCCAAATATTGTCAAGGATGGTTTAATATCTTATGAGTTATGCAAATGCATGCCGGTTTCCGCAACAATTTGCATATATTTGAAATAAAGCATAATCACAAATAGCTTAACCTTCTGTTTACACTCATTTGTTTAGTTGGTATTCCAATGCATGAATATAATATATCTAGTCTTCTGCAGCTAAAATTAAATTGGTATTAATTTCAATGATTATGTTACTAATGATGTATTCTATGTAATTTTAATCCATTGTGAATGAATTCCTTCTGTTTGATCTTGTCGCATGAAACCGTTAAAATCTTTTCATGTTGCCAATCATTGTCCACTGGGAAGAATGTTGGATATTTGACATTAATAGAAAACGTTTACTGCTCATTATGAAAATAACTCAACTGCATTAGAAGCCCTTACATGCCTACGCCAGGCAATTTATACCTAAATGATTGGTAAAGGTCTGATGCAAAAAGTGCCTTTGGTGTTTTAAAACATATAAATCCCAGAAATAGGTAGCAGTTAGGATCAATTGATCCGGTTTAATTGCATGTGCAAAATATATATCTGCCAAGAAGATTCAATATCTTTCAATTGTATACTTTGCTGTATACTTTGGTGATGTGAATCTGAAATGGTTGGTGACAGATGTACAAACTAGAGTATCTACATGTATTCCACGATAAGATCGCTGTTCCAAACTGGAGACACAAAACAACCAGCATTATGTCTCAAATGACACATAATATGAGGACAATTTTAAATGAATTATCTTGCAAGAATTTGCATCCAAATCTCCAAGGTCAACTATCTATCAGCAGATGATAATTCTTCCATGGCTTGATCTGTGAAAAAGTAGCTTTGAATTACAATTAATCAAATGCAACCTTTTTCTGTATGCATGGTTCTCAGAACACAATCTGTCTAGTGAATACTGTTTGAATATCTTTGAATTGCGTTTTAAATAGGGTAGTGAACGAAGAAACATTATATTTTGAATGATAGATAAGCAGGTTTCAGAATGTCTGGGTTGAGGAAGAGACAAATGATAGAAAAAGATTTTATAATTTAATAAGTAAAACATCGTGATTCTTAGTCATAACTGCATCTTTATCACATAGACACTTTTTTCAACTGAATAAGGAATAAGAAGTTCAAGATTAAGTTAACCAGAATTTGTTTTACTAATCGTTGTCCTATCATTATTTTGCTATATGCTGAAATGCTAGATGATGATGCAATCTCAAATAACGATTGTTGTTTTGCATAAACTAGCCCGATTTAGGTTGGGGTAGATTTTTTATTGATTTTCATAAAGAAAAGCGATCCTGTGGTTCCTTGATCAAAACATACACGTGACTTGACTGCCCTCTGTCGGAAGATGAGACAACCATTAATCAATCTAGATCCGGAAGTATTTTTATTTATGAAAGCCAATCCTCATTACACTACCCTGATGAAAAATAAAAAAATTTCGTTGATGGAACTTTAAACATTGGTGTTCAAGGATGTATTGGAAATAAGTGTAAGCACTGCTACTAAAAACTTGAGACCCTCACATTGTTATTGTATTCAATTTATCTAGAACTTATCATTGGGAAGTTCTAACTTTTGTAGCATCTGTACATTTGCATTGTACCTTAGATTAAATCAACCTTTTCTTGGGAATGATTTTATTGTTTTATGAATCGATGACGGAAAAGAATAACACTGAGTTTTAAAAAAGAATGTTATGGGTCTTTTAAAGTTTTTAACTTAGGTAGATGTAGTTTGATTATACAAACAAGGAAAACGCTCAAAGATGTCGGTTCAGAACAGAGCATATTAGTGTCACACTGCAGTGTCATCTTCTCTGTTTCTTTGAGGTCTCATTATTACTTTCCACATTACAGCTGCGGTACACACCTACAGGCCTGATAGTGTTGATAATTCATCCAGAAATTTATAACAGCCACTTCTCTTGGTGATCACTTTGTTGTTTACAATATTGCACCACCTATATTGAAAGTAAACACAAAAATCTAATTCATTTTGGGGGTCTAATTCATCTCATGCAAGTCGAATTTTTTTTGTGATCAAAGTGTCCTATAACAGTAATGGATAACGATTTGCATATCTAAATGTTGCATTCACTAGCTAGGACATTGACAACATAACCATTTGTAGACAGCATAAATAAAGTCATGCATTATTGCAATAACGGACTACTGTAATTACAGAATTTTGAACGACCCAAGTAAGGCTAGAACACACCATTTTAATATCATTTAAATCGTATGAATGATTCAAATAATACTAGTGTCATATTTACATATAGTCATGACTCGAATAAAGGTTAGTTTCTAAAAATGTTAGAACTGTGTAGATCCCCTTATTGAAAATAAACTAATGCATTTGTGTCGGTGTTTCACTTGAGAATCTTTCATAAATCCTAACTTCGGGGAGCCGGGATAATGTAAATGTTCCTCTGATGACGTGTATTTGTTTAGTGCAACTGTATCACGTCATTAGATTCTGTGTCTTAAATTAAAGCTTCACAGGATGATGCATATTGCAGTTATTAGCTATGCAATGGATAAAAACAATACAAAGCATGCCTTCATTAATACATCAGAGATGCCTTAAGACATAGGACAAATATTTGATAAATATATAGAACAGAACAAAACAGAAGTTTGTATATGTCCGTATTGCGGAGAAGAAGAAGAAGATGAATACCATGTTTTGTTCTTATGTCCATATTAAGCCTAAATTCGTGAATATTATTTACCGATTTATTATCTGTAGAATGAACACAACATTTTATTTCCATGTTATCAACAACCAAGAGTAATCTGTTGCTCCGCTTAGCCACATACATGTACTTATACATGTATAAAGTATTTAGATTAAGATAGCGCTCTGGTAATGTCTTGCATACAATGGAGTACTGTAATTGTACTCTAGGCCTCCTGGCCCCGAAATGCAATAAACTTCTGTTCTGGTCTGATAAATATATATCACAGGCATGAAGGCATTATATAATTTGCTGGAAATAAACTGCATAATTATGTCACCATGGCACAACATCTGAAGTATTTCTGACTATTTTCAGTCAAGACATTATATTGGTTATTTTCACATGTTTGCACTTATTATATAAAGTAGCATCCTAAAATAATAAACTTTGTAAAATACTTTGAAAATTACATTAGAACTTTGCTGTGTATTGATTTCATTTTCTCTTTTGATAAATAACATTTGAAATGAGACGGAAACGCTTTTTTCACATATGCACTTTTTCCTAACTCGTCCTGGTTAGAAGTGTTATTTACAAGCCATCTAAGAGCTCAGGAAAGAATATGATTAATTCTGTTACAGTTGTTGATCAAATTTGCAAAGAAAAAAGACGAATGTGCAAATGACATCAGTGAGTAGATGTATAGACTAGTTTATTTTTCATTCACATTTGTCATCTCGAAGTCAGTTAGATTTGCATTGAAAATAATGAAACCCTATACAAGTTGATAATTTGATTTTTACATGTAGGTTAAGTTCAGTATCTTAAATTGAATTGTGTGAAAAGGGACTACATGCTTTGACTTTTACATACTGACCGCCATTAATAGAAGAATCGAAACATGTCAGATTTGATTCCATCAACTGTAGGACTAAATAACCCCTCCTTCCTTACAACTTGAAGCCCGCAACTTTGCATCTTAGTTTTGTTCTGATATTGTTTTATACGAGCAGGATGAAAGGTTTGTTGAATAAATATTCAGTGATTAAAAAAGATTTTTATAATAAACTCGCAAATAAATATGCATAAAGAAACGTCACTGGTAGAATCATCGTTAAAACCACAGTTGCTTATAATTAGCCCTTATAAAAGTTGTTATACCGCCGCTACGACGTAGTCAGGGTTATATAGCATCCGCATGTCCGTCCGTCCGTCAACCAAGCTGCCATCCATGTGTCCAAAAACATTTCAAGGCCAAAACTCGAATTTATGATACTTGGAAATTTTGTTTGATAGTTACTAATGGTGTTTATGGGCATTTTAGGTATAAAAACTCGATTTATACCCAATTTATAATCTTTGAAAAGTGTACCAACTACCGACAAATTTTACTATTTTGTGGCTTTTCGCGCCATTTTATTTCGAGCAGTTGATTTTAAGCTTTATATTATTAATAAAAATAATAACACGATATGCAAGTAGGAAGTGATTGCATTTGTATATGTAGCTTGAGTGTTTGAAAGATAAAAGATACCTTAAACCATTATTGATCTGTTTTTCGACAAATGATCAACTGCAAAGTTTTTAATAATTTTGCATTTTGGGCAACGGAAATATATAGGGAAAACAATATTTCTTGATCACAACTTCTTACTGTGCACTTCACGACGTACACACTATTTCAATCAAGCCTACAGGCCTTTGCTTATTCCCAATTTATAACCTTCTCATTTTAATAATCTCTCTTATTAGGTTCCCTAACTATTGTTTGATGCTATGGTTTATATGTACCCCCATTTAATATTCCCTACATCCAGCTGATAAAGGAGAGGCAATTAAAATGTTTTAACAAACAAAGGACTTTAAACTATTTGTGCTCATAAATATTCAATAGGCCTTTTTAGCTGTATTATTACCTAAATAACCTGCAATTTAACTCTTTTAAAGACATCACTTAATGAGTAGCACCATCCACCCTCAGGTAAACTACCTATAACTAAGATTTCCTTCAATCTTTAAATTGAATTCACTTCCCAGAAAGTTTAATTACCGTTAACCCTTGATCAGACGCCTGCCTTGAATAAAAGCCTGACTCGAAAAGACCCTTCTTAAAAAGGTATACCCCTGTCTTAATTAAATGCCGGGTAAAGCGAATTGAAGTTCCACAAAACGTTCAATGGCTGGTTCCTCAATTTTGTAATTTTCACCAAAAGTGTTAGTACGTAATAGAAGCCTGCCTCATTAGACACCCAGGCACAGACAGTCTTAAAAATATAAATCGAGTTTCTTAATTTCCAAATGATATTCCTAGAACTAAATAATAACAGATAATGCATTGTATAAAGTAAAAAACAATACGTTGGATCCACCAATTAGCTGAATATATGATGGAATTATATACTACGTAAGAACTGTCTTAAACATTAACAAGCACTACCCACGCTTCTTCCACGATATTCTCCGCTTCATGAAGAACTTGCACTTTAAGGAAATTAACATTATCATGTTCACATTCCTAATTCTGTATTACCTAATTGAATATGAAATACGAACTTAAATCAACAAAATCAATGCTCTGAGACATAATTGCCTCCAAAAAATTAAGTTGTTTCGTAAAGGTTCGTTATTGCGAAATATATTTTATTTTTCAATTGAAAATAATGACTATGCTACTCTTGATAATTGATAATGTATTTTTAATTTGAATTTATATCTGAAGGAGGTTCGTTTGCGTTGTTAGATGTCTGTAATTTAAAGAAAAGATGTCCACTAATGCATGATTATGTTCTTATTCTTATTAACTTCAGGATCAAAGAAACATTACGCTAATCCATTTTAAGCACAATTTAATGAAACATGAATGTTTGGAAATATTCGATTCGAAAGTACATGTACTTTGTCCATTTTTTATTTGTTGCAAGTAAAATTAAAAGAGCTAGATAACCTTCTTTTCAATCGTAGTATTATAAGAAAGTGTTGATTTAATGCGAAACATTATGTAAAACTTTAAAATAAGATTCCGAATCTTATTTTCTGTTATAAATCTTGCACTGCATTCCTGGTTGAGAATGTCAGAAAACATAACTTTATCACAATTGATAATCCTTGCAATTTTGAAGTTAAAATGTTCTTGTCTAGGGTTATGTACTACAATGAATGTTTTCAGTACATTTTTTCTGGTCAGTTGACCAATTTTTTCGGATTTTATTAAGTTATGTTAATAAGAAATATACACAGGACAATTTTATAGAGATTCCAAAACAAAGGTGGTCCTTGTTCATCGTTATTGGTTGTTGCAAGCTTAAACACACTGGAGGGTTTTAAGGCTGAGTTTGATTTCTCATTCAATTAGAAACGGGAAACACAATTTACGTTTTTGTGATTTGGTGAAACTGGCTGGTAAAACATATATTTTGTGTTATTTAGCTCATAGATTCTTTGATTCAAAACACTTCAACCAATTACAAACACGCCTTAGTAGAGTGAACGATTGATTTGTCAGAGTAAAATTTAATGACAATAATTACGTGCTCTCATGGACTTCAAAGGTACACAATAAAGACCCTTGTTTATTATCTCCAACATTAGACCTGCACTTAAAGCCCGACATCTGCTTCATGTAACCGATGAAACTGATGCATAAAATCCATTGATCAATTCACACCACTGAGGTTGGAATCATCAGTAATGCACTGTCCGTTTTTAATGAAAAAGTGTCTTTCATGTTCTCTGTTGTTTTTTGTTAAATTGAATTGATTTATCTTATCTTTACAACTCTTCAGTGGAACAATTTTGTTTAATGTAACAATTGTTTGATCCTTATGATATTCAGCTCATTATTACAAAAAACTAAGTTACCATTAACTTTTCGGAAAAGGAACCCTATTAATAAGGTGTAAGAACTGGTTACTTTTTTATAGTGTTATTCAAACAAATCATTCTTAATATATTACACCATTTCATGTACTATAAATTTCATATAGATATAAATAATTTTAATGTACGTCTTGCCATATTGATGTAAAACTCTCTCCCAAGGTTCGTACGTATGCGTATTCTACAAAAGTGTTGACCTACAGCTACATGCCAAAAGTTTGTTCACATACCTGAATGTACTAGTGCAAATATCATGTAATTTGAGAAGCCTATGAGGTATCGTAGCGTTGCGAAAAAGAAACGTATAAAGTTGAATTTTCAATACACATATGCAGATCCATACTTCTTTAAGGCAAAGGTTTATCGTACCCCATAAGTACCCGTAACTATTTTGGCAGGTCTTTGAAGTGACCAGGGGTCCTTTATAAGTTATCAACTTCTTTAAACATTAGTCACATTTGTTCCTTAGCACAAAGTCAATGTGATTATGACGATATGGAACATTTTATTCGACATTTAACGAAATCGAAATTTCGAAAATGTGACCCCTTCTGTCTATATCAATATACCAAAATTCGAATTTTTGCACAAGTGACTAGACAATGCCAAAATTAGTTCAAGAATTGCTATTTCATACATGGACAGTGGGTGATCCATTGTCAGTCATGCTGAAGTTATTCTATTGACGTTGAAACGAAACCCAAATTTCTTGATATTTACACTACGATTCAGTGGTAAGTGAACAAACTTTCGGTATGCAGCTGTAAACCAGATTCGGTCGTTTTACCCTACCTTACCTTACCTAAGTGTTATGAATCAAAATATTATCAATGTGCTGAACTGAAATTCTTAGAGTATTGTCTTTGAGAAAATATTAAGCTTATTGCATCCTTGAAATGCATTTAATGTTTAGGTCTTCGTGTCTTTTATTTTTAAAAACTATCCTGTTATGGTTATGTTTCATTTGGCATTTGCATTACGATTTGCAATGAAATTTTGGTCATGTGTACTTGTATAATAAATGAAACTCAAGTTCCTTTTCTATCATATTGGATTAATATATGATTTTTTAGAAGACAAAAGGTGGCAGATTACCAAAGGATAAAAGTGTAACATCGAACTTCATAGATAAATATTTGAATATAGGATATAATTTACAAATTCAACTTTTCTATAAGCACGGATTGTTTCTAACTTAAGCATCCTTCTCGACAATACATAAAAGACGATTGGCAGTTCACAGCCAATCCCTTTAGCGATAGTTTAGATCTTATATATGATCGGATATGGATTTATACCTTTCTTCAACATTATACTGCACAGATGATTCCTTCCCAAATACCAATAATTCAATATAAAATGTCATTTGATGTCATGTTCTTGTTTAAATTTTCCCCCTTTCTACGACGTGGAAAGTCGTTTATAGTTTTACTGTTTGGTCTGACAAACATTCACAAAAGAAAATTAGTTCAATAAAATATGCGATGTGAAGTCTCAAAAGTACTGTGAAACAATGCAAGGATGTTAATAAAGTTCAAAGAAGCACGAAGATTAATAAAGTATAAATACATATCATTTAAAGAGACACTTCGTTATTTTGATAAAATGAATTGAAACACCATCCATATTCACCCCCAATTGACAAATACATGACAATTACTAGTTTTGAATGAAAATAATGGGGAAAAATAAAAACTTACTCGTCCAATTTACATGAATACTTATTAAATAACACTTCAACCAATTCTTGATCGGTTCCTTCTTTTGTCCAATTGCCGCGTGTCAACGTCCTGTTTTCGAGCAAAATCACGACTATATACCTTCATAATAGCAGTGTACAAAACCAATATTTTTCAAGATGATGCATTTTAACAGTATTTGCCAATAAAATGACACCATTGATAAAGGCTGCAAATGCTCACGGATTGCCTTTTTAACACATTCATATCGATGAAATAAAGACAGAGGCAGTAATGTCTAAGTATAGCTGCATCCTTTGAGAAATCGAGATATCCCAAACACTTCAATGTTTACTTATCATGCAAAAGCTATTCAATTTTGTTGCGCAGTATTCTTGAAAGATTGTGATTCTGACACTTGCGAAATAATTGTATTTTGGGAAACTGGGCATAGCTGTTAACTACGATTCAACATTAGATGGTACATGATAACTGCACAAAATCAAATTCAATAATTATTGATATTATTTGTTTTCCAATCTAATCATAAACTTCATATGAGGTTGTTCATAACATTTTTATTTATTTTATTGATATAAAATATTATGAAATTATTTATTTATAAAGCTTTCAAAGAATATATAAAACATCGAATATCCATGAGAATATTTAATTATCTGCATTGTGTCCGTGTATTAACTACAGGTTAACCTTGCCTTCAACTATATTTTATATACCTAGTAGTATGAAATTCAAACTAAAAATATAATTTTTACTGAAGATTGTCATGGCTTCAAGTGATGGATTAAGTCTTGACATTCCTCTTGTGAACTTAAAGTTAATATCTTCTCCAAGATATTTGACATATGTTAAAGAGGAGACGTAACGCATAATTGTGATTATTACAAATTATTATCTGTAGTCGCTTCACTAATAAGAATCAATAAGGCCAAAACATGAGAAAATATACGCTTTAATTCGACTACTAGGAGACCTTTTATACCCCTGTTTTGGATAACCGCCTAATGAGCCTGGCGAACGCTTAGACAAAATCACCGAAGCATGACTCGAAGCCACGCCCAGTGTGTGACGTGCTAGTCGTCAGCTGAAAGTCAAGCCCTTTGATTTTCTCTGTATTTTTAAGCTAATTCAACAGCAAAATAGAGGCAATAGCATGACCGAAAGAATTCCAAAATACGATATGTAACTGCTTCATGATATCAAATTTCCCTCTTAGTCGTCAAATCCTTTTTATTGGACTGTGACAATCTTTGGACGCGGTTTTCTTGGGTGGGTTTATATCAAAAAGGTTAAGAACTTGGTCGGTGAGAGATCCATTACTATGGGATATCACGTAGTGTTACAACATTTATTATCGATATGATGTTCTAAATTGTCTCGAAAAAAATGAAGGTTTTTGTAATAAACGGGAGAGAATGTAAAATAAAATTTTAATGTTTACTGTAGAAAAAATAATTTTGTTTCACTTCACTTTATGACAACTTAGTACTTAGTTGACGATTCGTTTGTATTTAACTAACGTATATTATATTGTTAGCTAGTATAACATCTCACATCGTGTTGCAATATCTCTGTCTTCGAATTTAACAATCAATGACATGAAAACATACCTGGCGCAAGCGTTAGAAACATCCTATGTAATCCTAAAGAATGTTGGTACCCGTTATTCACGATGTACTTTTAAATGTGTGTCATCGTCCGTAGAAGTGCATGAGCCAAATCTCCTTCACTTAATTTATTGGTTGAATATATATTCTACAAGTTCATTGGTTCAAAATGACTGGACGCCGTGACAATAAACTAAGTAGCAGTCGAATGCCAAGATTACGCCATTATGACAGGACATATATTCCACTTGGTGGGTCCAAGGCGTTAAAATTCAAAAGGTATAATTAGAGACCATTAAATCAAGAATTGAAATTGAATATAGGATTATATAACGGCCATATGTGTGTCATAAAAAGAAGACTATTTAAACCATTCTGATTGTTGTGACAACATTTGGCAGACGTCGTAATTGATGTACAAATGCTATGGGATAGTGCGTATAGCATCACATTTAAACACTGTCTTTCGCTTGGAACAATACAAATAATTAAAGATATATTTAACATCAATTCATCGGAGGTTTGAGTTGCTTGGATGACTTTAGATATGTTTAAACAGTTGTTTAGAATGTGAGATTTCATGTTGTTTTTTCATTAAGGAGGTTATACTTCCGCCGACTATATAGTCCAATGATTAATTCAATGTCAATTCAATTCCTAATCTCAAATACGATTTTTTCTTTTGTCCATAATAAAAATTAAACGCACTTAACTCAATGTTAAACTTCTTAATACAGTTTGCCTACAACTTAAATAACAAAGACATTCTGTCATGTTCTTTTTGTTTAGTGTGTGGTGTCTAAACAACATTCATCTCAACCTCAAGTACAGGGATGATATTCTACGACATTCTACATTAAAATGACGACAGCCCTCGCACAGTCTGACTCACATAGGACTATTTGAGCATCGTGAATGTGTACGTAAACCCCACTGAATTATGATCTAACCACTTTGATAAGCACCCCACCTAAACGACAACAATTTTAACAGTTTTTTATTCATATATAGCAACATATTCCATTTAACGTTATTAGACGCCTGACCTCATCCATGCCCCAACGTATTCTTGCACATGTCAGTGCCCACGGAGGATGCATTGCTCCTACGGCAACTCTTCATGACTATACACTGAGTAACTTACCTTATGAATAACCTTTTGACGAAACAGGACCATTGTACAATATCATTTCTATGAGTTTGCTCCTTGTGAAATTGGTTTATTATAAAGTTATTTCGAAAATAATACTGTAAAACGACATTACAATCAATTTGTTAATCTGTTTTTGTCGTTGAAGTTAGAAGATAGTTAGTGACATGTGGTTGGTATATATTTCACATCAATCACAATTATTATCACTTATTTGGAGCACTCACGCTGCGATAAATCAAATACATTATTGAATAACAACAAATCACATTTTTTTTCACCTTACATGTACATATAATTGTTTCATCATAACAATTCCGTTTACACGACCATGCTAAAGTTAAGTATACAAATACATGAAGCATTTGTTGACCATGGATAATTTAAGATGAAATTTTTAACTGATCGTGAAAGTAAGGACACAATTAAGAGCAACTTATTTGTATTTGGTTTAATCGTTGAAAAAAGAAACCCCTGTTTATCTAGTTTGATATCTAGTCAACTTGATTGCATAGGGATCAGCCATTAATTGTGGTTATTTTCTAGATTGTTAACGAAATGGTCACACATCAATTGATAAGAATAGGGTGAAACGGATGCCACCTTGTGTGCATCTGACTGAATACATAAACCAGTTAAAATGTGACCGTTTATCAATTTCTTACTGGTTGGGTCGAGTGTAGGCCACTTCCATACTAATTGCGATCTATATGAACGTCTTAGTGTCTTTCAGATGTTCAAAAGTCATGTAACCTCTTCGTAAAAGTGAAGGTTCTCTCATGTTAAGAGTGTGGGATTGCAGGAATCAGTCTATCAAATAGGTTTCTCTGATCATATCTGTTTCAATTGTTTTATATTTATTCATCTGCTTTCGCCTTCATGAAATTACCCATACATTACAAACACGCGCGTTCTGTCATGTCTATGTAATGCTTCATAGAAATGAAGCTCGGTTGTCCTAAACCAATAGGAAAATGTTAAGAGAATAAAGTAACCCCATGAATGACAGTTCATCTTGTTTGATAAATCATGCAGGTGGAATACAAAACACAGCAATCATAATATGCTCTATAAACTCCCTCTGCCAGGAATCCAATGTGAAAAATTGGTTTTTCATCTCTCTCTACATAAAACAAATCCACACAAAAAAATTGTAAAAACTAAGAATGTACTGTTTTACCATAGTGTACGTGGAACAGACATTCCAGTCTCGGTGATTCAATAAATTTTCAACTAGGTGACCAGACAATGAATGAGGAAATTAGAAGATGCACACCCCTTGTGTGCACCATGGTGGCTGCTTACTTTATTATTTAAGGTTGATTTATTTATTTGCTTTCAGACCTCGAGTCTGTGCGTAGGATCGACACAGGTCCACTTTTACCTCTCCAATCTTCTAAGAATTTCCATAAATGTCAATCTAAGATGAAATATAGATACTATTATTATTTGACAATCCGTGTATGGTTTTATATATTAAGTGACTGTTCAGTTTTATTCAAAAAGTTTCATTCCCTCATAACTAAAATTAAATTGATTAAAAATATGTCATATCAAATATTATATTGTTGATATTTTTAGCTGAGCCCTGAATCCTGTTGTCGTTGCATGCTGTCATTAAGGATCCAACCGGTAGCTGAATCCCCATGATATTGGCGTGTTTATCATTATTTTCTTTCAGGATTTATGTGAACGAAATTCAGCCAAAACGACTGGAGATATAGCAGTCAAAGTTCATGTACTAATAATCCCTCACGTCGATTTGAGGTGCGAAGCTTTTGGGCCAAATAAGACGATTCATCAATGGCCTAGTTTTACCCGAAGCTCAGAAAATTAACATGGGATTTTATTTCCGAAATGCACTAAGATACCTTTTAAAAAGAAGCGTAATAACAACACAAGCAAGTAAAGTAAATCATGGCGAATCCGTAGCACGCATATTTTCGGCGTCATGTTATTGGTTTTTCTTTTAAATTTTATAACCCATTTACCATTGAGAGTTATATCCTATGAAGATAAATGTATCAAAGTGCAGAATAGGTAGCTGAGTCATTGGGTAAATAATGTTACTTTTACGTGCAAGAAAGTACAATATTTTTTCTCAGTTAGACAGGTGTCTTTGCTCGTATCCATTTTCAAGGGGCAAAATGTAAGACCAGCTTTAGAAATTTGTCTAAACATCGAGTACAGTCATTTTCATTCACATTAAGCGAAAAAAGTTGGAGGAAAGCGATTGGGAAAAAAATAAGAAACATGGGATACGCTGTTTAACGCTGTTTAACGCATAAGCCAATTTTCATTAAAATTTCTGGGAGGATTGTTCACATAACTGCGTTTCTAATGAATGTGATGCGAATCCATTTGTCGTCGCTTGCGACTGTATTTATCATTGTTATCATCATCATCCTCATCTACATCACCATCGTTGTTTTTACAATATCAGCTCAGTTGATTTGGACAAATTAGTTAATCACTGATACTTTTCTCTGAATAGAAAACTGTGAAGTACATAATTATTGTTATGTTACCTCTTAAAAAGGGATAAATGGTTTCTGCCTCTTTCAACAACCCCAGAAAAAAGAGCCAATCAGAGACAAAGCCAAACCCCCCAAAAAAAATGCAACCTTGGCATATATGAAAAGTTCACAGTCATTTGCCAACCAAATGACAATACTAAATAAACGCAACGAATTGGTCAGTACCTGCAGACACAACAACAAATATTTGCTTTAAAAAAGCCATAGCCCCAAAACAGCCCAAAACTCAGCATTAAAGGAAATATGGAATCATATTGCAAAAAAACAGCCAGTGGACTCAATCAGCCAACAAGCCCAAGCTCACACGTAAGAACATCAAATTAGCTATCACTTGACAATTACAGCTGACATGAAACAGCGCTGTAGTGCAACAACATGACCTTTTAAAAACTGATTTTACATAACACATTTTAACTAATTTCATTAACCAAATGTTGAGCACTTTCCCCACTCGTAATATACTCGAGATATCTTGCAGATGTAAATATTTAAGTTCAATCAAATGAAGTTTTTTTTATTGAATTCTTTACAAATTATGATTTCTTGTGATAACACTTCTTTCCTATTCTATAATTTTTTTTATATGGAATCAGTGAAGATGAACTTTTCATTTTCAGTTGACTACTCTAAACATTTTGTTTCCATGACAAAAGAAAGCCAATTCAATCTATAAATTGGTTTTATATGGTGACATTCAGAAAATGTCAAATCGTAAAAAAAGCATTAATAGATGTTTCAAAGATCTCATTTCCTATTCACTGCATCACGTCCAATGAACCATTACGTCAAAACTGTGTGAACTGGTAGTACTAATCATCTGCTGTTAGAAAATGTTTCTTATATGCACGGTATGACAGCGTACAGTTGTACTTATTATCTTCTGTTAGAAAATGTTTCTCATATGCACGGTAGGACAGCGTACAGTTATTCTACCGGGCTTATGACTGCTCGAAAACATTTTTTTTTAAAACAATGAGTTTTTTGTGTTACATTAGTTTATCATTGAAAAATATTATGTTAAATGTCAATGATATATATGGGAAATCTATAGATCCTAGAAGTATAGATCCTTGTATGTTATCATGCATTATGGTAATGACGATCATCTTAGTAATGAAAACGAACTTTTCATGAATGCCGAAAACAGAAGAATATCAATGACTTCATGCAAAAGTTACTTTGATTCGACAAATGAGAAATTGCATCTATTAGGTTTGAATAAACTTTCCTTAATAGGTTTAACAAAGTGTCAAATCGATAAAATGTACATCTTCTCATTAATGGAATGTCGTAAAAGTAAAATTAGTCAATGGCGAACAGTGTTCTTATTCCATGAAGTAGTTCTTTTAGCTAGACTGTAAAATCTAAATTGGCATAAAAACATGCTGTACCTCTAAATATTATAATGGTTTGGAGTTATGTTCATTGTCTTTGTTGTCATTGATTACGCCAACCATTTCTCGTTATCCTTCTGTAGCCTCGATGAATGTTATTTGAGCTAGAAATTACTTAGAAAACAACACACGTTAATGTTTCAGAAGCGATTGTGTTACCAATGGTCCATAATAGCAACATTAGTAAATCTATCTTCCCCACTAAACTTTGTCGTAACAGACTTCGGTAATTTAACAGTACCAAAACATTTTTTGAGACAAGGTGAAAACGTCAGTAACGGCTACAGAATGCTGCGGTAGTTTAGGGCGTTCAGACTCATTCCATAAATACCTTTTGATAATAAGATGTAAAAATGCTGTTCTTCAACTTGGAGAACTGTTACATGAGCTGGGAAAATGACAAACGTTAGTGTATCAGACGTGTATGCGTTACAAATGATTCATAACACGAATTCATCTAACTTACACAATTATCCTTTTCAAAACAGACGTCTCTAAGTGAAGAAATGAAGTGGAGATATAAAATACATGTATAAAACATTTTCGCTACTTCGTCAAACGTTATTTGAAATAAGCAATGAATTTTGAGCCAGAAATAAATTATGTTACCACAATTGCTACTTGTAATGCTCGTGAGTTTCTTTCAATGTGTCCATTAACAATAAAATTATCTCTGGCATTCTCACATTAACTAATGTAATATAAATGTTCCTTTGATGCAATGCATTTGTTTTATGCATTTCCTCGACGTCCATGTAGCAAAGTAATTAATATCATGTCTATCGACATCTCCAAAGAATTATCATACAATCAAACTATGTTATAACGGTCGCGTAGACAAGATGAAGACATTAATTTCAAAAGAAGTTATTCAGTATCTATGTCATCAAAGTAAACTACAATCAATAGAATCATGTATATCAAATGGAAAATGGATATGTATGTTCAAATATACATTAACACGACATTGTGCATCTTGCTGAAGACAAATCGACTAATCATGTTGAATTATAGATACTGATTTGAACTCAGGGAAAGCATTTGGTAGCAAAAGTTAATTTTGACAAAGTGCGGTTCAACTCTACATGCTACACATTTAAAAAAGTATAAATCCAATTATTAGCGATTGGTTTTCATTTCAAATCTAGATCACAATATTTACTGATCGGTAATTGTACCTAATAATTCAATCAACCAGACCATGGAAGGATCAGACACTCCAGACTCGGTGAGTTACTACATTCTAAACACGGTTATCAGACAATCAATGAGGAAGGTAGAAGTTGCACACCCTCATGTGAACCGAGGTGGCTGCTTACTTAAAATGAAGAAATAAATTGTCTGAGGAAAGTGTGTTGATTTATTAGCTTTCAGGGAGAAGTCTGTTTTCTGATTGAGCTCAATAAAAGTCCCACCACCTACCTCCTTAAATCTTTTGGAATTTCTTAGGAACTTCAAATCACTACACAGAAATGCATTTTTTATCACTAACGTTAATGCTTATCAAGTGATAAAAGTGACTCGTCATAGTTACATAGTTATCAATTGTATGGCACAATGTTAATGGTCTCAAAGATATGATTCTGAAACTTTTCTAGTATGGGACTATTGGGGCAATAGAGGACATACGATGTATCGATGTGATTCTAGGCATAAGCGAATGGTAAAAGACTGATGTTATAGTTATACCTTCCAAAATAGCAACACACAATATGCCAGTTAATCTTTTTCATTAACAATTTGTTTGATGGAAATGAACTATGAACTTTGGTGAGCGTTAGATATTTGTATAATTGATTATCAGAGTGTTATAAATACATTTTCCCTTATTGATTGAGCTCGGAGTTACGGAAAATTCATCTTCAACATTCTGAAAATAGTTTGCACAAAATATAAAAAGACACCAAAATCTATAACAATATCAATTTCATCTATGTGCTAATATAACTCTTGGAACACTGCATCACAACTCTACACACACTGTAAGTTCAACATACTTTCATTTAAAGATACAAGAATGTCAACTTGTTATTACAAATAAACGTCTTGATAAGTGAGTGCATCAACGTTTTGCTATCAATATATATATATATATATATATATATATATATATAAAAGATTCTAAGTTTCTTTACCTATGTTTATAGAGAATTAATAAAACCAAACACTTTGTCAAATATACTTTCCAGGCCACATCAAACACACTTAACAGATAATGAATAACTGACTGATAAGGTTAATTCTATGGCATTTACCCTTAGGTCACACATTTTTAAAGATTCTATCAAAACTGAAATTATGATAATAATGATTGAAAAACCTAATAGGTCAAGATGTTAAATTTTCTGCAGTTTGAGTCGTTACAAGCAGAAATGAATAAGGATAGGGGTTTTAATCTACACAAAAAGTTTCAGTTTTCAGATAACCTAATTTGGACTTTCTCCAAATCGATTTTTTTCCTGCAATCAGTATCTTCAACCAGTGTGTAAAACGAATTGCAATCGTCCTAATTCAAAACGATATTTTTAGCTTATAATGAAAGGATAGGCTTTTTCAGAAATTCATTTAGCCCTTGTTTAAAGGGTTGTCATGATTCTGTCTTTCATGTGATCTCAATACCATTTATGTACGGCGCAAGACTTTACAACACGTAGTGATTATTCACCCATCTTATATGCCATAATGTTTTATTAATCTTAAGTTATATTGTTCCGTCATCGTATTACAATACTAATGATTATATTTTGAGAAAAGTGAAAGATAAATAAAAGAGTGACAAGATTTATGATTTATTTCTCCGTTAGAATTTATATTTTAGATATTATTATATTCATTTAGATTAATGACGTAAAGTTAACGATCAATTTACCTATTTAATTTTTTACGAAGGAGTACTGAATTTAACAGACAATGTCCTACAGCAATTAAGTTATATCCTGCGTATTTTTGTTCAGTGGTCTATCTGAAACCAAGTTTGATAAGTGCGCCACCTGTCGGTACACTTGTCACATCTCAAAGATAGCTTCTATCAGTTATTGTTCAAGTGTCCTAAAATTTTGAAATTATTGTATTAGAATTCATATTGAGCATTTTAATTTATATCAAGCTAATATATACACTTTTGAAATAATAACTTCATAAACTGTGAACACTAAATTGCCACTTTACCTTACCGTGTGAGATTCTCCTATGGTTACCTCAGTGTGTGAATCTGCAGAACTGATTTATATCGTAACTGCTGAACATTGCATTAGCTGTGAAGCTGCAGACATTACTTCCAGTTTCTGTATTTGTAGTTTATAATGTTTATTCAGTCAAGTTGACAAGGCTCACTGGTGTTTATAAAAGCAACATGAAGAGCAAGAAGACAACTTGAAAGAAAAATAGCTGCACAACACGTTTAATAAATAAAAGGACCGTAAACATCTCTATTATGTGATGAGTGACCGTTGCATTTGATTCAATCCTAATATGACAACCTTGAACAATGAACTGCTTCACTGTGTAAGAAAAGCAAATAGTGATTTTAAAAAATTCATTTTATTTAAGACTTGCATTTAAACCCTGATTAATTAATGAACGATTAGGCTGATTGATTATTTTGTAAAAGATTTCTTTATCACAGAGATAAAAGTATCAAACATATTATCTGTGAGCAACAGAAAATCCCATTAAGCATCACTCAGTTATGTTGATAACGAGGGAGTCTAGGGGGTTATGTACTACTTTTTATGTCCCATCACTTGACGATACAAAAATGTCATTGAAATTAGAGTGATATTGTTCAGTTTTAAATATCAGATATAATGATAACTGGGAATTTTGAGCATCAGAGCATTTACTACTGTGGATACATTAACAAGAATCCAATTAAAGTGAATTTGTCTAGAATAATTAGATTAATTTGCAACGAAATCTCTCATTAAAACAATAAACTTATTGGAATTGGTAAGTTGAAATAGGTCGACTACAGAAACCACATTTAATTATAATATGAATGAAAATATATTGCTATAATACATCTGGCGATACTGATTATACACGTTAGCTTGTTTTTAGTGTTAAGTTTATTCATTTTATATTTTACAGAAATATACTATTCTTCACATATTAAGCTGAATATGTAAGACGTGACAGCTTCAAGGAGAATTACAGAGTATTTTCGGCGCTCCAGGGTAAAGATGTCTTTCAGTCTCTGTGCTAGATAGGACGCAGCTCTTATTTCCTCACCTGCTGACATTCACCCAGTCTTAATTATAGGCCATGTGGTAATTAGAGATGCTACTTGGAGGATATAAGGTACATTAGTGTGTATGTTAGTTGAAATATGAATATAGATTATGATTATGATTATTAAATGAACTGTAAATTAGGTTCAATGTAATTCCTAGGAACCCAAGTAATATAATTGTACTCTGTCATTGTTAGCAGCTTTATTCTTTCCCATTCTCATATATCTAGTAAATGCCTTTCTTAGTCATATGGGCACAGATAAAAGATCAGACTGACATTGATAGCTTATTCGTTTTTAACTTTAAAGAACCTCCCTATATCTATAACATAGTTTTTGTTCATATTCATTCTTGTGGTGTCGATGGATACAAATCCAGGCAGTTTTCCTTTTACATGCGTTTGTGAAATCTAGTTAAAGATGTGAATAAAGTTAACATTGACATAAGATTTCAACCATGTGTATAATAATTGTCAAGGTCTTTCTCTGTCATTGATATAGCACACTTAAAAGGTATATGGATCCCTTCGTTGTTCAAAAGCATCTCTGCTATTGTCTCTGTGTCCCACATGACCTTCACTCAAAGCACTAATATCTAAAGTTTTGTTCAAAGAATGGTAACATTGAGTCGGGATGACATAAATGTTCCCTTAGAATAAAGGTATTTGTTTGGTACAGTCCCATCACTTCCCTAGATTCTGTGCCTCGATTCCAGGCTTCATTGGATGGTACATATTCGTAGCTAATAGAGGAGGACAAGCATTTACTCAAACTAAATTCAAATAAATAAACAGTCAGACAGCTTCTGAGAAATAAATTTTATAATTTTTAAGGGATGCTCTAGGAAATTTGGTTAAACTAGATATAAACATTTGAAGTATTTATATGAAAGATTATCTGACGCATAGAAAGATTATTGTTGATTTTCCTCAAGATTTGTGACGTGATAAAAAAAATTCATAAAATACGTCATCAATGTCTTTTATGCTCGCTCTTTAATGTGTTTCGATGCCCTTTTCCCTGTTATTTAGATTTCAAATTATTGCATCAATTCTCCCTGTTTTGTTTGTGGTTGTGAGATCAAATAGTGTCATGTGACGTGAGAAATATCAAGGATATCATTTTTAATAACACCATTATTGTCCCACGGATGCTAACACTAATGCTACTACATGAATCATGTATTTGTTTGTGGCAGTTTTATCACTTCCGTAGATTCTGTGTCTCGATTCCAGGCTTCAGGATTCCAGGATATTGCATATTGCTTTAAACACCAAAAACGTCCAAAGGATGCTAACATAAAGCTGGGATAATATCAATGTTTCTTTCATATCATATATTTTTCAATTCTACGACATCTCTGAATCACTACATTTGATTCTATGGCTTAATTTCCATCTTTACAGGGTTATCATTGAAGTTGCTACATTCATATAAAGCATGTCTTTTTTAAAAGGACATGAATACGTATAGAAACATGTTAAAAACCGGATATAAACATTTGAAGTATTTCTGATTATCTGAAGCAATGTTGTTATTAAGATCTGCAATGTTTTACATCAGTTCTCCTCGTTTTGCTTGTTGTTATCACACGAATAATGGCATGTCACGTGAAAAATATCAAGGAGATCTTTTTTATTCACGATAAATTTATATTACATTGAATCCCTGCAGTCATAAAGCAGTTAATCATAAAGTTGTTGTTATATCAGTACGGTTTCTTACCAACACAAGTCAGATTTTATTTCAAGAGCTCAACATATATCTCGGTAAGGCTTCTTTCCTCCATATCGATAGTAAATTAATATACTTAAAATGAATTATTTTATAAAATTGATTTATCACAACATTTAAGACCATAAAGAGCTTGAATTTGATGTTGTTTTTTTGTCAGAATTAAAGAAAATCTTAAATATTTGGTGATTGGATATTTTGTTTTCATTTTACATTGAGAATGATCAAGAAAGGCTTTCTTTGAATTGATTACTTTACGTTAGAATGAATTGCATATGTCATACATACATTTACACTTGAACAACTTAGCAATCAGCATAGACTATTGTCAGCACGGTTCATGAAAATGAAATTTCCATATGTATAGCCATATCGATTTATACATAACACTTGCGTCATAGAGCATCAGTTCACTTCTTAAAACGAGTCAAGTTGTTCTTAAATTTCTCCAAGGGGTTCAATTAATTAGACTTCTGGGATTTCTATACAAATTTAGCCAGTTGAAGTTCAAAGTAATTGCCATCTTATTAAAGTTTGTAAGATTTTGACTGAAAAAGATTGCACATTTTAAGCAATGTTGACAATGAACTCTACAGAGATTTTTGAAATACCAATTCATTAGAATGTTTAAGAAATTTAGATTATTTTTTAATGGAAATAATATTTACTAAAGACTATTTTTGTCCGGATATAAGTGATACGTAAAGAAATACATTTATTCATAAAACATTAAAATTTAGGAAAATAGTTTGAAAGGTTTTTCTTGACACAGTAAACGTGACCATGTGCGTATGAAATTAGATATTGCAATGCTTATCGTTTTTCCATTGATTTTAATGTAGTGTCATCAAGGAATGGATCTAAAATAATTATTTCATTTCAGTTTTTGTAATTTCAACTTGATTTAAAAAATATAGCTTTAAACCAATGACCTCTCAATTGCTGTTATATAGGAAAGGTATGAAATTCAACTTAATCCGTTAATGAGGAAAGGCTTGGAAATGTTTTATCAATTGTTGCTATTTCATTGTTTAACCCATTTTTCCTGCTAGTTGTGTTCATTTGAAAGTTATTTCCAATAAGGATAGTTATAGAAATATATCTTATTGTAAAGGACGGAACACAAACTAAAGATTATTTATGCTGAGTGACAATCATGAAAATAATAGTCAACAGAATATCGCCTTTTAAATATTTCAGTTAGGGAAATGAATTTGCATAGTTTTCGTATATGTGGTATCACCTTATTTATCTAAAAATACATGCTACTTCCCCTTTCAAAATTTGAAGGTTGTTCCATTTTTAAATCTTACCTTCCCGTTGTTGGATGACTAACCTTACTCAGGACTTATCATAATTGTCACTTGATTTAAAAAAGGATCAAGATACTGATTCATGTAAGGAACGTTTTGTTTGTAAAGATTGGAAACTTTCGGAATACCACAGAAAAGGAAACCCTCATTTACCATTTGTAAAACCATTTGTAAAACCATATGTAAAACCATTTGTAAAACGCTCTAACGAAGTCATTATCATACAGTGATTTTTCAGTTTAATATATTGTAGAAATCCTTGTTAATAATGAACTCTTTCTCTTGGGTCATCTGTTACATATTGGATTGATTCAAAGCGTCAGTGGCAATAATATTGTTTCGACTATATTAACTTTGAGCTGAGTGGCCTTTGATGTCTTGTATTTGTATTTCCCATTTATTCCACATCTCGCATTAACAGCTGATCCTTAGCTTAACAGAATAGTTCACATTGCCAAAGCTTGTTCTGGGAAACATTCATATGAAAAGCATGCCTCCATTATGTTGATAGGGATTAGTTTAGAGAGTAATTTCGAAGACATATAACTTGCATATGAGGATCCAATATCTCTATGGACAAGACGTCCGTATTCGTCTAATGTGGAAAGCATTTCTTCTGATGGTTTACAGCCAAGGAAAATTCTGCAAAGGAGACCGCAATTTAGTCCAAATATTTATACTTTAATGCATAAAAAAGAAATGGTTCTGTCAATGTATGGTAGTTGTTTTCTAAACGTCTTCTAATGTACAATACGGATAGGAGTTTAAGAAGTATATAAAGAATCATCATTATTGACTCATCCATCCTAGTTGGACCCGTCACCGTGTCAACTGCTCAGTGTACAATTAGTATGTCACGTAAGGTGATTGCATAAGAATTGTACAGAAAGTAAGGCGAAGGTAGGGAGACTCATCTGTACGGCGAATGCTCTGTCAGTGTGGAGACGACTCGAGTAGGCACCATTAGGATCGATACGCTTCTTGTTATGCTGAATAAGCACTTTAAGCACACCTCATCCTGAAATTAACAATAATCAGAAACATGAGAGATCGTTAGTTGATTAGCCCTTTGCTTTTGTTACCTCATCAGAATTATTTTTACTTCTTCTTCATTCTGCTTTTCTTTTAGTCTGCATGGACAGATCAATAATTATTTGATCAATAATTTACGACTAATGAGAGAAACATAATTTTATCAGATGAGGTAAAAAAAAATCATAATTTTGTCCTTTTAATTTGAAATAATCAATGATGAGTCGCAACCAAGAAACATAGGTAAAAAATTGAGCAAAGCCATTCGAAAGATAACGGTCTGTAATAACTCATAAATACTAACAAAGCTTATCTGTTCTTAAAAATGCTGAAGATAACATGAAAATTAAATATATTTATCATTTTGGTAATTTTGTAATGTTTTATAATTTTGTGGAAAGACTTTCACAAATGAGATGAACTATGGTTATGTACACCATAAAATTTTAAACATCTCATAATGTTACTTAATTTCAAAACGATATTATTTTGTTTTAAAGACAATGAACGATGCAAAAACGATGAATACAAATAGGAGTTGGGTCACTAATTACGGAGCAAGATAGGGTAGGTATTACAATCGCAATCAATTAAATTACAATCAAATAACCATATGTAGTAATGTCTACGTGCAATAAAGCAAAATTCTATAACCCTTTCTTTATCATGATGACGTTCCACAGTCGTGAAGGCATAATTTCAAGATAGTCAGTGCTTTGATGAAAAACAAGAACAAACGCTACAAAAATGCGTCTTTATTGTGAAAAGTATGACTTTGTTTATTTAAAGGTTATGACTGTTCTTTAACAATGAATATGTATCTTATGCAGATCATTTTTACACAATAGTCCAAACTATATAACAAAACTTTCAAATGCTTCAAAACTTTTCCTTACAACGATTTGTAGATTCGTCTCTTTATTATTACAGGTGTATAAAACAAGCTCACGAATCGAGGGGCGACATTTGTAAATTTAAAAAAACATGAATGCATAAAATATTATATATAAAATCTATTTTTATATGTAACGGAGTTATTACATACATTGCACGCAACGTGAAAATGTAAGTATTACCCAACTCAATGATTATTCTTGTATATCTAATGTTTTTTATGTTATCGTTACGTCTATTTTTTAATTTAGCTCACTGTTACAGTTTGCAGACTATTAAAAGTGGAAATTATGCACATAAATCATTTTTATCTCGTGCACTAAATTTTTCTCTTGAATAAGACATGAATGAAGACGCTGTACAAATTAATTTATTGAATCCCCTTGAATAATAACAACACATCAAAACATATTTTTCTCACAACATATAGCCAGAAATTATTTATGAATGAAAGGGCTGCATCATTCTTAGAATCTTAACAATCTGAAACACTCACTTAGGCAACATTTTTTGTAATGTCCAGTGATTGCTTCAGATTGAAATCAAGGAATGATATCTATAAATACTATGTGAATATCTATATAACACAATTTATTTTAAATTCAATTGATAATTATAGCTGATTCTCAAAATGAAGCTTCTCTAATATACGCAAGCAACATTTATAAACCAAGAACTTCATCAATAAAAAGAAAATGACATACATTGTGTACATTGCTTAAAGAAATAACATTGTTTCACGATAATGTCATTGTTGCAATTTATGATATTAACAATGCTGTGTAATTGTATTACAGCGATCGTTGTCAGAGATGATAATGTCATTTTGAATTATTGTTAAACTTGATTTTTTCTTTAATCTATGGTATTCTTCCATTCAATCACCAGCTTGAGTTTCAGATGAAGTCTAAATAAAAACATATTTTGGATTACCTTGAATGTTTTATTCCATTAGAAACAAAGGTATTTGTTAAATAATGCTTTATCTAAAAAAGCATTCATCGTTGTTTTTTATAAATCATAAAGATCAAAAGCAAAGTCTAGGTTTCTAAAAAGGTCATAAATCAAACCATTTTATGTCCCTATATGGACTTCTCCTATTCTTTGTCTCAAAAAGTATTTACGATTTAATTAAACTCTAATTAATGTGTTATTGGCAAGCGGTATCAACCGAATTCTTCAAAATTTCAATATATTTAATTATTCAGGCAATTTGAAACTTTTCTTATTTGTAATAAATCCCTTCTTGTTCAAAGCAGATACTTTCTTATAGAACAGATTTTAAACAAGTTCCTCCCTGGACCCAACAGCATATACTCAATCTAATAAAAACATTTACCTTTCCAATATAATTTGGCTGCCAAACAGAGCGCATTCACAAGCCTATAGATTTTATGCTACATCCCAAAAGCTTTTATTTCTTATGAGCTTTGCACAAGTGTTGAAAGAAGTTATATTTTCTGTTTATTTAGTCTTTTAATCAAATTTCCTCAAATAAACTAAGAATGGGGTGTCGTTCAAAACTTGTGAATGAAAACGAGTTCAAGTTATGAATGACCAAGGAAATCCAGCAATGTCTAACTTCCTCGTTAACCAATCCAATCGCTTACAGTTATGAGAGATATTTGTCATAACAAATTGTTATAAAAACCCTTTACAAAGTACCATGAGGATGATTAAAGTGTTTATCAAGACACTTTCGGTAAGTAGTTACAAGTGGCAAGAGAGTAACTGACTGATTGTGAACTTTCATCATTTCCATTGCTAAAAAGCGTATATAATTACTATTGTAACCAGACTTCATTATTTAGCTCTGTTCTTAACAAACATCATTCTATTTTTATCATAAACGTAAAACTGCAGAAATTACCAAAAATGCGACATTTAATTCAATTAATATCTTAACCTGAAGATCCTTTTCACTCTTGTTATTTTAAAATGTACTTGTACTAAGTTTATTATCCTTTATAACCAAATCAAACAACATTTAACAAATGTTTGAGTGGCATTCTAGATGTTGTCAATTTAAAGAAATTAAGGATTATCATCTGATAGCTATCAGTACAATAAAGAAGTCAATAATCCATAAAAAGTCCTTGTCTTCATTCACATATAACACATATGTATTTCATTACTGACATATGTTTCTAATGTAAAGGAATATCCTATCACCGCTACTACTGTTGATGTAAGCTCAGTTATGATAAAGTAATGTACAACCTTACAATTGAAAACTAGATTACAATACATTGTCAGACCTACCAAAGACTAAATATTTTGGTACAATTACCCGGAGGGAGATAATTCAATTTCGTCTCTTTTCTTATTAATTATTTACCGACGATCAGTATCTGTTAGTCACATTACAATCGGCCTTATCTAGAATATTTCTGGAGCTTAATAAGGAAGGAACAGCTTTTTTCCAAGGGATTTCATTTACCCCCTGTGAATACACCATGGATGTAATGTAGTGCCCCCATGATCTCTTCTTTGTTGTTTGACTTCAAGGTAGTTAATGTTACGTCTGTCAATTTGAACAATCTGTGTGATATAAATTCCATTTTTTCAAAGGTGATAAACGTCACAGCTTTTCTAATAATTCATTGGAACTTAGCCTTATGAAAGGTTTTCCCTTCACTTTATATTTTTACGATGTTTTTACAGACATTTGATTTCAAATAAGATTAGAATGTAAATAAACTATTGAAGAAAACAACGTTCATTGTAAATTTGTATAGCTATGTATAGTTTGCAATTCCATCATTGTGAAACATAATTAGAAGATCTTTATGTGAAAAAATGGCTACCTTTATTCTATTTATTGCAGTCATTATGAAATGTAATGTGTCTATTTTTAGTTTTTATCGTCTCACTAAATGTTTTCAATGATTCAAAAGCCGGAAACCTTGATGATTTGGAAGGTCAGCATATCGGGGTCAAGGTCATCAGGCTACAACTTCTTCCAAGTGTCCTACAAAGTCTAATTTTTCATACAGGATGCATCTCTGGTGACATGATTAATGAATTAGTCATAATCTTCATTTTTGTTTTGAATCACTTATTTTTTAGTTGTGTCATCTCCTTGGTGTGTTTGATCAAATTGGAAAATATGGTATCTTAATGGCAAGAAATATGATATTTTCGTTCAAAACATTGTTTTCCAAAACTCTATGAACTTATTCAATCTGGTTTTGTTTATCGTAAAAGATTGTATAAGATTTCTGTCTTTCATCACAGAGGAATAAGTCAAATGCAAAATAAGCATTCAATGATAAAAGCCGCTATATTACTAAAAAAAACAGAGTAAGAAAGTTACTCTCAATCTTTTATAAGCATATTGACAAAATTACCTTGACAGAGTCGGTAATGATACGTGCATGTCACAACACCCACGTTGTGAGGTTGTACAAGTCCATTATTAACCTAATTTAGTCATGTCTAGTAAGTAAACCCGAATTGAACAAGTCTCTTCTATACATTTCCAAAAGTGTGTTTGTGTCTGCTTGAATCTGATAAAACAAATAAACGGGCAAATGTAAGACGGGCACATGTCCTATTTTATTCCAAAAGTACATGTGCCCTTTTTGAATAAACTCCTCAAATTGAATTTGTTATATATCACAAATAGTTACATACAAAATAGCTACTTACAAATTACGATATCATATAAAATCATTTTTGACAGGAGGAAATTTTCACGTTGTTATTTTCAGACTGTTACATCGATTCTGACAAAGAAAAACTGCATGCCAACGTCGAAAGAGTCTGAAAAGAGTGTATGTAATCCTTCAACAACGACCTTATTCAACTAAGACAGAGGATTGATATCCAGATATAATTTACAGTTACTCTGTATGTCATGATCATATTTTATCTTATGTATGCAGAACTTTCGTTCCATTCTGCTCAGAAATAGGTAAGTACATTCGTCCATGTAAAGTGTTTGGGTAATTTTGTCTCTATTGTGTAACGCTCAGGACATAATATGTGTAATAAAAATATGAAAATATGTATTTTTTCACAAACCGTTCAGACGATTGACAAGAAAAACGACTGAGGATATTACAACAAATGAAAACAGATCCAACAGTACATCTAGATGGTCATTTCTTGTTGTGACGTCATCAAAAGTATTGACTTCATGTCATGTTGTCTGCAGATAAACTTTCAATAGACTTTGTTGAGAACATATCAATCAATATCACCGGCCCTTCTATAGGATTACTTTAAGTCAACTTCAACCTCATTGCGCAAGGAATACCAAAGACTCCCTTTTGCGAAAATTATCATTTTCTTGTACGATAATATGTCTCATAACTCATAACTCACTGTGCACTTGTTGAACCATATGGATTGACAAATAATAGAATAGAACACTACGTAAGAAGAATGTATGTGTTCGTTTTAATGAGAATTATTATTTTAAAATCCGTTAAAACCCAAAATCTGCTTCCTTAGGTTATATGATTTGATTTACGTTTTTACCATATTATATTAAGGTACCTTAAGTTTGACTTGCATGTTTGGTAAGCAGTTGTAGAAATAAAAATAGATATGTCGAACAATGATTATAAACCTAGAGACTATGTGGCATCCATCTCCCGCAGATACGGAGTATTTCTAAAAACATCGATTTAATGTACATACATGTGAAAAAAGGTGTTTATCCTGTAAGAACGCTGCTCACAAAATTTTATAAGCAGATTGTATTTGATTATCTAACTTAAGCCATAAAAACAAAGATACAAATAGAACATGTCAAAAGTAAATCGCTGCCTATTTTTCATGTGCATTACCTTGTAGCAGATTTCTGCTCAATGAAACAACACATCTGTGCATTTTCATTCTTTAAAAATTATTTTTTCGAATTATACCGCACTTTACTTTTCAAGACATATATTTTTAGAGGATAAATAATGAAGATGTACTGGTAGTTCTTGAGTCTTTGTAACATGTCATTATGCATTTGATAAGTTGTTCATACAATCAGTGCCTTGGTAATTATTAGTTGATCATCTACATAACTGTCCAATTTGTAGCGCTTCATTCAACAATACAATAGGTGCATCGTGGCACATCATGAACAGTTAACCATGCATGTAACAATACGAGGAACTGAAGATGACCTGTAGTTTACCGTTGTTAGTCATAAGTGATTAGAAACAGAGTCAGTAGTAATTGATTATATTGCATGGCAACATGCTGGCATATAAAAGCAAGACATTTTTTGTTGCTTAATTGATATTTTACCTATACTTGAAAAATAAATCCAGGAGCTAAAAACTTTCTATTAAACCTTTGATTGTGTATGTAATTCTTGAATACCAGAACGAAATTAAAACAATATCTATTTTAGTCTTTTGAGATAAATTGAATATATTTTCTAACGACAATTGATTCCACAAAGGGAGATTGATATCTGTTTTTAAACCGACCTGACATCAAGAGAGATGCTTCAAATTTCCCAGAGGTAGGTAATTAAACATTGGCGATACCCTCATCAACTTAAAGCTGAAAACTTGCTTTTGCAGCTTCAAGAATGAACATTTTCCTGAGAAACAATTCAAACAGAGGATTTTTTAAAAATCCTTAATTTACATTCTATAAAGTTTCACAAGGAGTTGACAGTTTTGCTTGCCAATTAATATTTCTAATCAAATCACAAAGGATCACACTTCATTCACTTCAACTCTTTTTACACTTTTCTTTATTTTCTTTTGACCTCCTCATATTCAAGACGTAATCAAGAGCTAATTAATTTTTCTTATATTTCTACAACTCGAGGTAGTACAGACAGAGATAATTTTTTGTATAGCTTGATGATGAAAAAGGAAAATTACAGAGGGTTACCATGTAACTCGATTTTGATTTGATACTTGCGGGTAAGCATTCCCATGTTTACTTCCTACCTTATTTAGGAATAAGTAAGCTTTGATCAAAATTGATTTGATGCAACAGTTATAAAACACATTCATAAATGATCGTCAAAATTAGAATATCTTAAAAGATCTTCCGATTTAAATAAAACTTTTGTTTTCATATAACCAAATACTTTATCGAAAATGTAGATGCAAACTGTTAGAAAATAAAACCGCTATGAAAAAATAGTTTCCTTCAGTGTCTGTGTGTGTGCATGTGCCTCTTCGAGCTTATGGTCAGAAAGTACAGGTCAGTGGTTTGGACGAAAATAGCACTAGTCTTACAAAAGGTCACACAACTCTTTACTTTCCAAATGATTGAATCTGCCTTTCTTTGTAGACTCTCTTTGTAATCTGTAATTAGTTGTTCTGCTCTAAGCAGGGTGTCAAGCCTGATTACTTACAGACTTATTTTAACCCCTTACTGGTGATAGGGCGCTAATTAAGTCTGAGACATTAATTAACAGGAAGCTATTATAGATGAGCAACATCAGATAACTGAGAAAAGATCTAGTTACTGTGACACCAATAGTTGTTATCATTCATATTTCACTGTTAGTTTATTGGCGTTTATTATTTTTCGTTTTCTATATGTGTTGTTTATAAAACTATTTTTTTATTGATGAAGTCGTAAACAAAGTGTTATCATTTTCATATATCATTCTAAGAGTATTTCAACAAGATTTCTTGAAAATGTTAACTATAATGATTAACTTTGATTTATCAAGTCAAGCCAACACAAATTAAATTGTTCTGTTGTGTTATGATACGACGCCAGCATTCCAGGCAAAGCATAAACCATTAATCTGATCTCATTGACATCTCCTTAATCATCACTGTATTAAACTTAAAATTATCCACAACAAACATTCGGAAAACATTCCCTAAAGCATCATCTGTCATGTTTTATCACTAGCTGCAGAGGCGGTGGCAGCTGGAAATGACACTTGTTTTTATTATCCTTTTTATTTGGTCTTTTTCAACAAATGACCTCAATAAACCAAAAATTAACATTGGCCGAACAGTTTTCATTAGTTTCTAAGTAAAGCTACCACAAAGCTACCTTGCCATAAAGCATACTGAATCAAACCATGCACTGTCTAGAAATAATTTTGTTGCTGTCTAAACTCGGGTGGTTATTACTCTTCTACATTAGCAGTTACCTATATCCACCTGAGCAACTAAATCTAATAGTACTGAGAAGCAGATATTTGCTTTCTATTTCAGGCGGAACGCTTTTATTGCTTTTTTTCAAAAAGACCTAACAGTAAAATGTGAATATGTTTATCATTAATTTGATGGTGTTTTCGCCAAGTAAAAACAAATGAATAATATATGAAACCCTTATCGTTTTTGGATAGTGATGCTTTTTACGAAAATAAAGGAATATGTACATTGCTTTACGTACGGATTTTTTGACAAGCAATTCCATCTATATGATATACAATATTCAGTATACATTTTCCGTAAGTATTATTTGCAAAGTTAAGATTGGGGGAAAATAAAGATAAAGAGTTCAGCACGCTCACAATTTTGGATGGTAGGAATCCTTAATTAGGAACAACGTAGTTAGCTCGTACATGCTTGTATTAAACAATAAGTATTCCTCCCGCACATAATCAAGCTTTTAAAACTACACAAGGTAGTAGCAGTTACAGCAAAAACGTGAAATGTGATGTAAAAGGATACCAAACATGCATTCAGGTTTTGAAACAAACATTGTACATTTCATCTAACACAGCTTTATCATTTGCTAACTAAGCGTAACATTTAATAACATTGTAAAAAAGGAATTACAGTGGGCCCATTTCTTTGTTATAATAAGTAGTAGTGTTTGGCACATGCGCCAACTTGCTCAAATATTGAAAATTCAGACACCAACGATGCAGTACAATACCAACTCCCGACTTGTTCTCACTGCTCCAAAGAATATGTTTAACCTGATCACGTGACCTCCGAATGCGTGAAGCAAGCATCACCACCAAAACACAACAACAGCAATAACATATGATGCTGCCATGGTTGCTAAGCTTCTTTAAAAGTATCACTATGCATCGTACTTCTACGCTTGATAAGCGTTGTCCAATGTGTTTTGTAAATACGTTTTCGACAGAAATTAACATATTGTTTTCATTTGTAACATTATTGTTTTAGAAAGAACATTAAAATGATTCAAAATTTGACAGGTGTTAACAGGGCATGATGAATAGTAAGTTTGGGAATAGTCACAGTTTTCTACTCAATATGAATGTCCATGAATGATCGATTACTAACGTTCAAAAAGCTGAGTAGAGAGGAGCTACAGTAGAGACGTGACAAGACTAATACTACTGGTCAGGTGAAGCACTGGGAAAGATGCTGTACATCATTCGGTGTCACTTGGTTCACAATGAACATAGTTAAAACAATATTAGTCTACATTCATGCCCTTTGTCAGTGATTTCAAAATAACGGTCCAGTTTAAATATTAAGTTGAAATGGAAACCAACAAGTAAAAATGTTTGTTTTTATAGTTTGAACATAAATTTTATTTGTTTTTAGAGTATTGCCGTTTGCGTTACTTCTAAACATGACTTAGCAATTGCAAGACGATATTTTTTATTTAAGATATGCAGTTCTAAAACTAAAGTATCATGTTCAGAAAAGCAGTGCTAAGCCATTTTCTTTACGTAAATTATTAAAAGGTGTTCACACTAAAAAGTCCGCTTATGGCTTGTGCTTGATACGTGATACTTTCTCTACGAACTACGGATACTCGGCTTGAGTAATTAGGTTTTTGACCCTCTGAAGATAATACATTTGACAATAATATTTATTTGGGAAAATGAACAGAATTTTTTTTAAAAACGTGCTACTGCCCCTCTATGTATCTGTTATGACATTTTCTAATATCAAAATATGTGTACAATATGTTCATATATGTGATACTGACATAAGAAATTAATCACAGAGCAAATTAAAACTAAAACATTATCTGTTATATATTCGTAATACTGTTTATTGAACTTCAAATGTTATGCATATATGTGATGTTGAAAAATATAAATTTGAAAAACGTTTTTGTTTTTTTCATTAATACTGGTTTTGCTGTTATGCAGCTGATTTGATTTGAACGCAGGAACCAATGCTCTTGTTTGAAAATGTGTATTTCCTTGTTTCCCCTCTTATTTAGTTGTTGAAATTGGTAAGCACCACTATCACCCACTATGAAGTTATGAAAAATAAAAATAAGATTACAAATTAACTCCTGTTTTCTTGAGGTTGTTTACTGTATGTTTAGATAGTAAAGTATTATCCATTTTCTGTTAAGCCATCAGTAAATTAATGATGATGGTACTGCTGTTGTTTTACTTTCTTCGAGATAAGTTTCTTTTTTTTAAAAACACTGAGAGTCCAAGTACTAAGGTAAGGTGATTGCTTTGTTTTCCCATAGTCAGTGCAGTTAGCATTGCTAGAAATAACAGCTGAATGAATACAATTAAACTTATTGTAAGCCCTTTACATAAATAAAAGAATCATTTTTCTCTTTCTGTATTGTGTTAATAACACAACGGTTTGAATACATATGTCAATTAATATTTCATAGTAAACAAGTTAAGGAATAATTCAAAGGATTGCAACTGAAATGAAAAAATATATCATTTACAGAATTCGATGTTTTTGTGTGTTTTAAGGTATGTTTTATCAAAAAGTCAAAAATATAGAATAGATTTGGCTACGATGACGAAGACTATTTCTTAACAAGTAAGTCAACAAAGAAATGAAACTGAAATAAAGAAATGATGAAAAATATTCTATTTTAAGGAAAAAATTAATTACAAATGGTGTTTACAAATATCTATCCATATTGTATTTGCAATATCTTGGTCATCAGTCAGAGCCATATATGACAATTTTCTCTTTTAATGTCGATCATGTTATGTTTAAGAATCTATTTGATTATGATATGTCATAGAATCTTTTTGGTTAATGAAATGCATATGTGAATTTGAAGACAGAATCAGTGACACGATCAGATTCGTCATGGCTATTTCGCCCCTCGCACAGATCACGGAGGTTTAACGCTTTCGGCAGTCATTTATTATCACAGTACAGGATGCATTAAATAGTGGACGGCATGGATAAAGGGAAACTATGTAGAACTTTAAAGCCCGAATCTACCATCGGGCACAGTAATGTAGATGGTACCATGCCAGTGGCAACAGTACGCTCAAAACATTTCTTATCTTTGCCTTTGCATTGGCATATTTTTACCTTAGCACGGGAAAGGATCACGTCAAGACGCTATTGAAATATTATTCCTTCAAAGTAAAAATCGATTTTCTGAGCTTTGAGCATGCTTATTTTAGAATACAACCCTGTGCAAATGTATTAATGATAATATTGTGATTGTTAGTATTTTTGTATTACTTTACTCTTATTATTATTAATTTTTCCATTAATTTGACAACACATATTGTTTCCATTGAACATTATTACTCCACAGTTAAAAGTATTAGGTAATTTACTTAATCTTTAAACATCCTAACATATGTATTTCTTAATGTAATAGTACTAGTACGAAATTAAAGCAATACCAGTCTTGTGATACACACAAGTGCCTCGACATCTTTTTCCAAACCGACCGATAGATGATAAACAATTCCCACAATCAACTTTAACGCTTAACGGTTCCTGAGAAACATACTTTAACCCGATGTTAATGCAAACAGGTATTTAAAAAGTGGTTTTAACTTATTTCCTCAAGTTTCACTTTAAAGTAGTTGAAGGTTGTGCAGGCCATTTTCGACTTCTGATTAAGTACAATTAAATCACATTTTAAATCCAACTCATTTCAACTTACCAACATTTTTTAAATCATTTTTTTTTACCTTTTTGCATATTTGATGTACACATTTTACAGGTATATCCCGAAAGGTTTTCATCTATATCTACCTGTGTATTACTTCCTCTGCACTCACAATAAACCTTCCTGTGACCTTGAGTAACATAATAATTGTGCATCTTCTCATTTTATTGTCAGAAGGATTATGCCTTTTTTCAAACTTCCCAAAGTGATATTTATATATAAATAGATTGGGTCGTAAATTCCAAATTCAAATGTCCATGATTACGAAATAAGATCATCCTTATTTACTAGAATATGTCTTCATACATGCATATATATTTACATACACACTTCACACTTCACACTTACATAAATAGATACATACATTCATACATACATACATACATACATACATACATACATACATACATACATACATAAATACATACATACATAAATACATACATACGTTGGGTGAGTAATGCTAAACATATAAAAAAAAAGATACATGACTGGATCCTGCTGATCACCTTTTCGAAAAAGAAGAGGAAATTGAGTTTAAAAATTTCGACACTGATTATTCCAACATGCTTCCACAACTATTATCTCAAAGACATGAAATTAGATCACATTATTATGTAATTGAACATTCAACCATCTCTTTTGCCCGGATAAGGGTCAATGTTACTTCAGTCAATATAAACAGAAAAGGTCAATAGATAAAAAGAATTTTATCTTTTTTTCAATTTCAGTTCTTATGACTGAAAACAAAGTAAATACTAAAATATATTAGTAGTGTATTATTATATCAAAAACATTGCTATACGTTGTGACTAGTTACCGATAGCACTTTACAATGTTATTTTCATTAGTGACTGATGAAACGATAGTTTTTTTCCCTGATAGATCCCGGTATTTTCTATTGAATAATAGTTGTTATGTATGCGATTACTTAAGTAAAACACAAGAAAAGAGAGTTTTATCAAACTCTTGCTACAAAACACATGTACAAATTTTACAGAAGGTAAAACTGCCTGATGATAGATCTTAATGCAATATAAGGGAACAGTTTTTTTAGTTTTAAGTACCACTGACAAAACTTAAAATACAGCTTGTACTTGTACAGCGATGTATAAAGAGTCAACAAAGAAGAATTTTCATCGTTAATTTGGGGAGGTTAGAATGGGTTTGCTTTCAGATAAAAACTCCGGATTTAGATTGATTGATTATTTTCTCATCTGCCGACAGAGGGCAGTCAAGTCACGTGCATGTTCTGATCAAAGAGTCTAACTGAGAAATTGCTTTTCTTAATTACAATTGATAAAAAAATCTAGGTCTCCAATCTACACTGACAGAGCTTACTTCTTCTGCAACTAGACAACAATCCTTACTTAAGATTTCATCATGATCTAGCATTGCAGAATTTGTATTTAAAGATATCTGTAACAGATAAGTTTAACATAAGGGATTTTGGTTAATTTAAAGTTAACATTTTTATGGAGGTCATGAAACAAACAATAGTTTCTGTAATGATAATTAAAAATTAAGTTATGGTTAAAAATAAAGATTTTGTACTTGTTAACTTGTTAATTTTATTAATCTATACTACCATGTGTCTCTTCCTAAACAAAGAATTTATCGAACTAGATGATAAAGAAATCTAAGGCCTCACAGTTTTGGTTGCAATTTCTGGCATGATAGGAATTTAACTTTAAATAGTTTAAATTAATTTAAATAAAATTATCCACAGGTTTTCTGTCATTTGAAACCTTCTTTTTTGGTGTTTTGGGTTTCCGAGTTGTAACATTTTCTCTCTCATGGTTGTAGAACTGTTCAATTTAGTTTGAAATTAAAAGACTTGTCTGAGATTGATAGTTATCTACTGTGCAGAAGCAACTGACCCAGGTCATTTGGTCCTCAATGAGACATTCGCTACATATTTTGTGGGCTTTATTTATTTTAAAACACCTACCACTCATTATTGTATCAGACCATTAGCAATTATTTAACCCTTCATCCTTAGAGAAGACACGTTAGGACTTCTAATGCAGTTGAGTTATTCTCATTTTCAACAGTAAAACCTTTTTCTATTAATTTCAGTTGTTAACATTCGTTCTAGTAGACAATCAGTGGCCAAGCAAAAAGATTGTATCGGTAACGTGCGAAAAGATCAAACAGAATGAATTAATTGAACTGAAAACTCAATGGAGATCTATCATGAAAAATAAGTGTTCTAGTACAGACAAAATGTCTGTCGAAAAATGTAGTTATTAACATATATGGTATCGTTAGTTAGAAATTCGCTGAAATTCATTCCAATTGAATATTTTCCAAGTTAGATGCTGAAGACTGGATATCTTATATTCATGCATAAAAATGACAACTACGCAAATAGGCCTGAATGGAATTTTGGAAATCCTTTTTAGCGATTATGTTTTACATGAAATAATTTTAATTGTATTGCAAATCATTGTAGCAATTTTGCAAAAGATAACATAATGTTCCTCAACCTCCTTTACAATAATTGGAGTTCTTTGGGAAGTGATGGATCCAGAGATTTTGAAGGGGGGGGGAGGGGGGGGATCTTTTGATCATATTTCGAAAGAGTCAGGCCATGTTCATTCCAACAAGATCTAAGTTTTAGGGGTGGATTTTAGGATTTTAGGGATCTTTTGATAAAGGGGGTTCACCCTTGGGGTTCACCCATTTAAGGACGGTCAAGAAGCGCATTGCAAAATACAATCAACATATGTGTCCAATGCTATAAAGCTTTTTTTTTCAAAATATAATTTATATCTTTCATAACAGTAAAAGGTTGAAACGTATTTCAAGGTTTAGTTTTGTTATCTTCAAATTCAAATCGTGTAGATAGCGGATGTTTATTCTTCTAATTGTTCAAAAATCTTGCTTGCCTGATTATTTCAAAACATGTACATCATTCTGATAAAAAGATATCATTTGAGGAAGTGAATAATGTTTATAAGCTTGTTGCAAGAAAGCTAAAACGCAGTATGTGGGTTCTCATGTAGTAAGCAGTTTTTGTTCTGGAAACGTGATAAGGCGACATCATTATCTAAAGACCTAGAAAACAATCTCTCTTTTTACCGTGTCTCGTGGAAATTTCAAATATCATGCAAATTTTCATTAAATTTTCCCTTGTTTTATTTTTCATATGATGTTTACACCAAAAGTTGCGAAAACGTGACATAGACCCATGTGTCATGTTTTATCGCTGTATGCAGAGGATGGATTGTCTAAAAAGCTGACACTGTAATAACCATTAGTCAATGGATTCATTAGATATTTTCAGGCGATAAGAAATAAATGCCAAGAAATTATTATCAAATTAAATTATAGAAAAGAAAAGCTGGTTAAGATTTACTTCATGTGTGACTATTTCTTTTGATGTTATTGAGATTTAGTACCTGACTATCGATTGTTGGCTTTAGCTGAAGAGATCTCTTGCCACGTTATACTGAAAAAAATTAAAATCAAATGCAAAAGAATCATAAAGAACTGATTTGATCAAGCTTTTGATAAAATTTCTTTAATAGTCTGTAAACAGGCCGTTTTTGTTACAAATATCTACACAGAATTAGGTTGATGTTACGGATAAAACAATCACCATTATTGAATGATCTGGTTTAAACCAACTTCATAAATAAGACAGGAATTTATCGATGCACTGGTGTAAACCATGCTCATAAACTACACATATTTTTTAGATTAATATGGAATGACAAGAAAGATAAGATGAAAAGCAGCACTTTAAAAAGATTAAAGACAGAAGGGGGTTTGGGCATGGTTGATATAAAACTATTTATTGAGGCCCTAAAATGTTCTACCCTCACATTTTACTGTAAAATATAATTTGATAATAACCCATGTAATATTCCATTTAACAATATATTAAAATGTGGGGCAAATATAGACAAAAATTTAAATATTAAAAAACCCTTTTTGGAAAGATGTCTTAAATGCATGGAATAATTATTGTAAGAAACTAACTGTTGAAGGAGACAATTTGATGAATTTCTGGCAGAACCACTATGGCTCAACCTTAAAAATTCCAATCATATTATCAGAAAATAGCAAAAAAGGGTTATTTACAGTTAAAGACCTATGTGATGAAAATGGATTTATGCCATTTGATTTTGAAAATTCAAGATAAAGGTAACAATACTTGACTATAACTATTTACTTTACATTTTACCCAGCAGTTGGAAATATCATATAAAATGTACAAGAAATATTCCTACCAATGATTTGTACACCAATATTTACCAAAGAAATATCCTTAAATGTACAAAAGGATGGAACTTTTTTATGATAAGCTGATTTAAAAGAATACCAAACTTGATTTGAGTAAAAAGTGGGAAACGATTTGTAAAGATTGTGAGTTTGACTGGAATAGTATTTATAATTCATATAGATATTGATTGAAAGATGTTAAACTGATTGATTTTCAATACAGATTTCTGCAAAGAATTATTTACACTATAAAGGAACTGTAAAAAATGAATCTTGTCGACAATGATTTATGTAGTTTTTGCAATGTTTCTAAGAGCACTGACCATGTATACTGGGACTGTTGTGAAACCTCAAAGTTCTGGACTGAATTCTGGATGAATAACTTTTTTGAAAATAAAATAATGATTTCAAAATAGTTGATTTGGTTTGTTTCAATATATATAAATACTCTAATAAATCAAATCATTATCTCTGCAAAGAAATATATCAATCTATGTAATATAAAAAAGATGATACCAAAATTAAAAAACTATCTGGAGACTTTGAAGGAAATTTTTCTTGTTTAAAGATACATTTTCAAAAAGATACAACAAATTGGAACAACACATTTCAACAACAAATGGAAATCACTGATATCAGTATTCAAGGAATAATGTGCAACAATCTGTTTATTTAGATTGATGTTTTCATTTTGAATATGTACCTTATTTGTTGTTTTTTTCTGTGTCCATACCTCATGCTCAAACTCTGTAACCTATGGGAACAAATAAAAAAAACCTACACATTATTAAGTGAATCATCAGTTATCAACAACCTTCAATAACTGCACAGGATTTGATAAACATCCTGGTTAAACTTAAACTCATAACATGATGTTTTTTTAATGATGACTTTATCATTTCACTGTATGATAATCTTTTGGCATCCTTACGTTACAGAGTCACAAACCTCATCATATCACTAATTAATTCGAACATTACCTTTGCCATCAGCATTTATCACTATAATCAGATCGTGTTGACAGACACTTGGTTGGATTCATATCAATTTTATCTTAAATTGTATCCTTTATATCTGTATCGTAGGATGATCTTATTAAAATATGGGAAACCGCAATTCAGTGTTAATCCTCATCATTCTTCTCTTTGAAGAAACTTTGTTAAACAAAAAGGTTAAAAACCTGAAAACGTTTATGTTACGGAAAAATTTGTAGTTCAAGAAATATTTCGAACTGATGTTCCAAACACTTGACATTTGATAATTGAGTTTCGCAATAAGATGACTTTAAATAATTTCTCGGACTCCACAAGTGTCTTGCTACTAAGAGTTACATAAGGCTGTGATTATTTGTTTATGACCGAACTACTCAACAAAATAAATTACAGTTGTGAATTATTGCAGAGAAGAAGAAGACAAACACAAACCATATAATCCCTTTATCCAAATATTGAAAATAAGAACTTTAATCATTAAATGTTACATATGGCATATATGTCAACGGTATTTATTCTAGGTGTAAAGAAAACTAGAATTTGTTAATTTAAAACCATTTATAAAACCATGAAATTGACAAACACTACATTTCTGCACTTGCTACAAAAGAACAAATTAAAACATGAAATGGAATAACAAGCTCATAAAACAATTTCTCATGTAGCTCTAAATGTTTTAGTTTTTAAATAGATCGAAATGTTTCTACGCAATAGGATTATTCTTGAATGTTAAATTACTAGTGTTCAATTGAGAAACAAATGCGTAGAGATAAGGTACATAGGGGACGTTACGAGACTACAGCTCCTGCTCAGGTTGAGTACTGGGCAATGTACCCTTGATATAATGTCACTGATTTCCTATAGAATACATGGTACTATATCCAGGGTGGCCAGGTTGGATCGAGACTCCCAGACCGAACAATACAACCATGTCTATTGACTCATATATTATCATGTATATGCTGTACATTCTGTATTAGTATGAACAATGATGACGGCAGGCTGAAGTTATCAATCTGCTGCTTAGTTGTTATTCAAATGATAAAAAACTAACTGGTCAGTTATTCTGTGTTCCAAATAATGAATGATAATGAATTACTAACTGACTCATATTTGAATAACGAATAACTAACTGATCATATATACATTTATAAAGAAAGTACCAACAACAAATAGCTAACTAGCATGACATTCGAAAAACAAATAACGAAGCGCTCTCTCTCTCTCTCTCTCTCTCTCTCTCTCTCTCTCTCTCTCTCTCTCTCTCTCTCTCTCTCTCTCTCTCTCTCTCTCTCTCTCTCTCTCTCTCTCTCTCTCAATGCCAATGAGGCAATACTTTGTTCTTTTCTTCATTCTGATATATACTCATGTCCAAAAGAAGCTTGACCCCTGATGTTTTAACTTACAATTACAATGAGAACTTCAACATTTCATCGGTATTTCCTGAGTTCAACAGTGTTTATGGACTCTTTTTATGCATAACAAGAACGCAACACTTCTTACTCATTGCAAGTGCAAGGTTTTGTTGAAATTTAATCATTTGAATTTGCACCATCTGCCCTTGTAAATTTGGGTATCAAAGGCTCCCATGAGAGCTACTGTCCTAACTGTCATTTGAAAAACACACAAAGAATGCTGAGACTTACAGCACAACAACGTGAACAAGTTATCGGTATGATCAACATGGGAGCTTCAAGGGGTCATGTTGCAAGAACCTTCGGCTGTTCCACTGATCAGATAAGAGACAAGACAAGATTACTGAGACCCTGTATCAAAACCCCACAGAAAGACGGTACAGACGTGATTTGCACCTACTTTACAGCTTCGTTACGTCATCGTCGACGGCTAGGATTGCATCTGGGTAATAGCCAGTCTCCGTTCCTACAGTTTTGGGACTTTAGACCCTACAGAGGAACTGTTCTGACACCAAGAAATCTACAGGAGAGACTAAGTCAAGTACGACGTTGGCAGATACGTGACTGACAACGGATACCTTTTTTTGACAAGAGTAGGTTCTACATTTTCCAAGAGTCAGGCCATGTTCATTCTAACAAGATCATAAGTTTTAGGGGTGGAGAGGTGGTATTCCGCACACAGTCGATATTTTCATGGAGGTCAAGTTTCTTAGTATAGAAGTTTATATGATACACAAAATAAATCCGAAGGTAAGTTAATTTTGAATTCAAATCTCTGTTGGTAATTGCTTTTTTAGATTATTTTTCGGCTGATAAAAAACAACCATATAGAAAACTTTTTAAGGAAAAGAAAGGTCATTTCAAGCTTTACGAAAACAAAAAGAAAGGAAAGATGAGATGATACAGTTTGCTGTATTTATGTATGTATTGTATTTATAGTTATATATCAAATATGATATAGATGCTAACTGGAACCATTATTGGTGGTAAGAAATTTGCAGCTCGGACCATTATGTACCAATTCTAATAAAATGTACATATCAATGCCAGTAATACTTTAACATGCCAAATTAATGTTAAACCTAACCAGAGGAACTCAAATACATTCATTATAACATGTTTTTCATTGAGTGGTGGTCTTTGCATATCAGTTTGATTATTTAATATGGTCATATGTTTTTTTGTTTTTTCACGTGTTATAGCTAACACATAATGAATAGTCCTTCAGTCTCAAAGTATAATATCGTCATTAAACATAACTTACCATAACCTCTAGTATTATAGTATCCTGAACATATCATGAGAACATGATGTTGTTTCAATAAAAAGTTTGTCAATTACACTCCATCTTGTTTCACACATAAACTACAATGTTTCAGACATTTTAATGTTACCTTAATACAGATTTCATGTCAATACCTTTCTTTACCCTTCACCACATTCAAATAGTTTATATCGGGAGTTAATGACAGCTTCTAAATGCAGTTCTTCGACGATGTAACTGTTGCAAGGTAAATACAACTCTATGAAATCGTTTATTTTATTTTTATATGTACTTTGTATTTTCAAGTAGGTACCCAAGTTTCATCATTGAAAGTATCTGTCACAGCGTAAAAGGCATAACGGTCGAGCAAGCATTGTGAATAAATACATAGTGTCAAGACTCTAGTTCAGTCGGTGTCAGTAAAATTCCAAGCAATTTGATACATCACATGAAGGACGACATATAACTTAATGATTATTGGATGTTTCTAAATACATTGGTTGAAATGTGATATTAATGTCAAAATATGTAATCATTTTTCATGTTGGTTTTATTGTAGCTACATTAATAATTTCTATGACCTTAAAGAATTTTATGTTTTGAAATTCATCTTCACCACACCAATTAAGTATCACAGAACAGGGTTAACGACTGGTAAAGGAACAAATGGCTTTCTTTATTTATTTGGTGACCTTTTTTGTTTAAGTATTCTATTATCAAAGAAACAAATGAAAAACATCCACTATATTATGATTTATCAGGAAGTATAGGTGATGACCTTACTATATAAGATGGATCAACACAAGAAAGAAATTCTAAAATTCTCAAATTCTCGTTGAGATCTTATTATTGCCTATCTACTTATTGTAACACAAATAGGTCACATTTATGTGCGGCAATCGGGGGAAAAGCAAGCCAATAAGTTGATTCATTGATTAAGTTTCGCACCTTAAACTCACCTGATGAAAAATAATCTTTAAAACCGAGATGGATTTCACGAACCAAGCAGAGAATCCCATTTTCTAACCTCATTTTGTGGGAAAGGTTTAAGCCATGAAACAAAACAACCAATGACGTCACTGAAGGTTAAATCGATATGAACTCTTCCAAAAAAGTAGGGGATATTGAAATGTAAATAACTATATAGGTTGTGATATGATAAATAATCATGGACACTTGACATGCTTTGAGAGTATGTTCACTGATAAGAAGTTATAGCCCCAACATAACGACTGAGCTGCACGTGCGACACGCAATAGCGCCAAACACGTGCGAGGGGTTGAATGTCAAATTTTAATGTCAAAAATTATGAAGGAAGGGTTGATGAAAACTGCCGCGTACTGTTTTATCCTATCCATGTTTGCCTTCCTATCGGTTCTTGCACAAGATGTACTGTTTAGCGAATCTTTGCTTTAGTGTATGTACATTTCTTTAGTGTATGTACTTTACTTTAGTGTATGTACTTTACTTTAGTGTATGTACTTTAGTGTCGAATGAGAAAGGATAAGATACATAAGTAGATGGTTGACGTAAAAAAAACTGTAAAATCTAGTGTTTCAAGTTTCAAGTTGCTAGTTTCAAGTTCAATCTAAGTAATTTTTTTGAATACATTTGCGCTTTCATTTTTAATATTTTTATCTATGAATACATTAACACAATTACGTTACAAATACATTCTTTAAAAATAGATTATCTGTAATAAGCAATTTAGTTGCACCAAATTGAAAAGCTTAAAGAGCATTCTTCAAACGATAAATTCTAAAATGTTTCTACGATCTTTGATTAGTGTACATTGGAGAAAGTGATGCGTAGAGAAGCTACTTTATGGACGTGACAAAATTACTGCCACGGTCAGTGTGAGTACTGAGAGATTCGTGTATCATTCGGTGTCACTTGTTTCAAAATGACCATAATTACGACAGTAATGAATTTCCATATGATAAGTTAGATCTTTTCTATAACCAATGTATTGGTGTTGATATTCTAATCGAAAAATCAAGTTGCATTGTAATCAGATGAGTAATCCAAGCTCACCAGAAACTGCATCTTTATTGTACTTTATAAAGTCTTATTTATAACCAAATAGTATCAACATTGTAAAATCTAGTCCTAAGACACTTTTTAACAACAGTCAATAATCAATAAATCCTTTAGAAATTACAATCGATAACTTAAATTTTTTCTAATAAGATCCAGTGGACCTCGACAATATTTACTCACTAGTCTTTTTTAAATGATTTCACAATTTCAAAACTAAAACTAGATTACGCTACTAGAAGGTATTCTTTTTCTTACTGAAGTTGATGAATGTTTATAAAGCTGAACAAGAAAACCTGACCTCCCAAGAAAACCAATCTTCTGTGAAAAATAGCAGTTTATATGCAAAAGTCTAACGTTTTTCTATCCACCTAAGTGTTATTCAACTTAATGGTACGATTTTACCGACGCAGATCCTAGTCAAAATCACTTAATCATTGATATTTTACATGGCATGTTGGAGAAGTTGATGTAGAATTTGATTGATTTATGGCATCAATTTGTAAGTGTTTCAAGTTAACTTTCACTTTTCACTATAATTTCTTCAAGAATTAGTTCATTACTAATCTTATTGATTTTACAAATCATCTTGCAGATTACATGATATAACATTGAAATAAAATATCGAATATGAAAGCTAGATTTTTACTAACCTTTTCATTTAACGACCTTTAACGTGTTCAGTATATTTTTAGATGTAAAGCTTTCGCTACTTCATGTGCTATGGAGTTGTCATCAAAATTGTTTTGACTGCTGTGATCAAATTCCTTACACTCTTGAATCACTTAATAATAATGCTTGCACTTGTTGTTGACTTAAATTTATAATAAAATAAATCATTAGGTGAAAGCAGTGTAAAGTGTACAGAAACATCGTGATCGCTTCCATTGCAAAGTCTTGTAATCAAAGTCATTTATTGTACTGACAAGAGGTCTGAATTCGATAATGATCTTGTCTTCAGTGAAATGATTACCAGTTGATCATCTTTGTTATCTAAGTTTTGTTATGATTAATAAATATTTGATTTCTGAATAATTACGTTTTCAATATTGAATGTTTGTATTATTCAGAAGTGCATTTATGAACATTCAATAGTGTCATTTATTGTTCTTTTTTTAGAATAATCAAATCTTTATCAAAATAAAATACAAGAAACGTACGGTGCTCCCATATTTAAAACCTGCAACATGTCTTAAATAGTTTGATACTTAGATGGTTTAAATGTTTAATTTTTTAACTAGGAAGGATTTGCACTGACAATGTTGTTTGTTTAGCAAAAGCTGCATTATCAAACCAAAAACGTCATGACCATCTGTCTAGAGTAAAATTACTACGACTCCCATTTTTTCAGGGGATTTACTGACGCTTAAAACTCATTGTAAGAAATATTGAAGAAGTATGTCATACGATTCAAACAAATATTGAAAATATCAAGGGTTTCGATAGCATTACCAACAATCTGATGGAAATGCTTTCTTTGTTTATTTTTGTAAAAAAAAACTGCAATAAATAATTGGTTACTTTTAACCAGCTCCATCCCGGCTGTTACGAAGTAAATGAGTTTATCACCTTCTTTGATCACATATATCTATCTTTGTTTTAAATGCACAGTAGAGGTTGCTGAAACAGCCAATCTCATTAAGACGCATCACAGAGGTTACAGGAGTAGCGGTTCAAAAAGACGTAATCAATGAGATTTTCCTAATGAATTAAAGTGTTTCCTTCGATAAGAAGAGATATTCTAAATACTGTCCAGGGGAAAAACCAAAAGCAAGTGCGACTGAATAATTTGGTTATCTTGAAGCACAGAACTACCTGTACTAAACAACCGGGATAAAGGTTTTGCTTTTCCTTTAAATCAAACATTGATATTGTGCGTATGTCATTCAAATATCCTACAACACATTTTGGCAGTAAAAGGTCATTTGGATACATGCATCCTATTACATCACATTAATTCTACTTTATTATTGTCCCCCGCCGCAACGCGGAACGGGGGACTATGAATTCAGCGGCATCTGTCCGCACGTCCGTACGTCTGTACGTACGTCCGGATTCTTGTTAACGCGATAACTCGTGAAGCTTATCACCTAGAGAGTTCATATTTGGTGACAGCTTTCAATGGAGGAAGACTCAGACGCCAGTCGACTTTGGTGACCTTGACGTCATTTTCAAGGTCACCACGACACTACGTACGTCCGGATTCTTGTTAATGCGATAACTCATGAAGCTTAACATCAAGAGTGTTCATATTTGGTGACAGCTTTTAATGGAGGAAGACTCAGACGCCAGTCGACTTTGGTGACCTTGACGTTATTTTCAAGGTCACCACGACACTACGTACGTCCGGATTCTTGTTAAAGCGATAACTCATGAAGCTTAGCATCTAGAGTGTTCATATTTGGTGACAGCCTTCAATGGAGGAAGACTTGGACGCTAGTCGACTTTGGTGACATTGACGTCATTTTCAAGGTCACCACGACAAACTCGTGAAGTTTAGCACTTAGAGTGTTCATATTTGATGACAGCTTTCAATGGAGGAAGACTCAGACGCCAGTTGACTTTGGTGACCTTGACGTCATTTTCAAGGTCACTACGACACTACGTCTGTCCGAAATTATTGTTAACGCGCGCGATAACTCGTGAAGCTTAGCACCTAGAGTGTTCATATTTGGTGACAGTTTTTAATGGAGGAAGACTCAGAAGCCAGTCGACATTGGTGACCATGACGTCATTTTCAAGGTCACCACGACACTTTGACCAATTTCTAATACATTGTTAACGCGGTATCTCGTAAAGTTTAGCACCTAGAGTGTTCATATTTGGTGACGGCCTTCAGACCTCATTTTCAAGGTCACCACGACTATTTGACCATTGTGTAATAAATTTGTCATGCAATAACGGCGGGGGACATTGCCATGTTAGTGGCAAACACTTGTTTTATTTATTTTGAGAGGCATTTTAGAATTTTGAATGAAATAAAAAGAAAAGAAATATAATGACAACAACTTTGGACACATTTTCTTGTTTCGGACTCAAACAAAGGTATCAAAATAGTGAGGTATTAGCATATACAAGTACAAGGTTCCAATGAGCAATAAAAATCAATAACGAACTATATGCAATGCAAAGTTTTCTTTGAAATTATTCATAATAGATTTTGACGTGCAACCAGTTTTAGGAGCAATGGCTTCTATACTTTAAAGAAAATTAAAAGTTAAATACATATATTCATACACAGCTCACAATGATGCTTAGCAAAGTTGATTCAGTGTTGAATCGGTTTTTATAATTCTCTCGACAAAGTTGTAAACTGCAAGTTTTTACCACATTTTTAGTGTAGGTTAGAATGTTCGATTTATTTGGTACATACTTACATAAATTGATAGACACAAAGTGCTAATAAGACATCATCCTATTCTAAAAAAAATTCAGATTTGTTCTTTTATAACAGTGAAAAATAGCAAAGAGAAAAACGAATATTATATCAATAATCATTTGCACATGTTACTAATCATTTCAACTGAATATAGCACAAATATACTTATACAATAGTATACCTACTTATTTATATATTAAATTTTATACCTATAAAAAGACGAAAATTCCAAAGGTTCTTTAACCCAAAAGAAAACTTAAAATTGTTATGCCTTTGATGTGTTCTAATTAGTCTCTACCGTCAATTAGATTAATTGACAAAAGATTATGATATCAATTTTACTTTTGTCTGGAATTACCTCCATCTCCATGTGAGGCTAATTCATCCATTCGTTCATATCTTTAACAAACTGCTGTGCTTTTTTGCTTCAATTTTGATTTCATTTTATATATTTCGAAATAAGTATCTCAATGGGCAATTTCAAATCAATAATTGAATTAAATTATATAATAATTTACCAGTATTACTACTTAGTAGGTTGTTGATGGATACAATTCTTCGACACTACGCAGTCTAAACGGGATCAAAAAGAAAATCAAATTGCCCTATGTCTTACAGACTATTGTATTGACACGACCAATAATGTATATGTAATGTAAATCAAAATAGAACATTGACCAGTGAGACATTTCTTGAGTGCAAAATGAAATTAGATGAAGATTTATCTATAGAACGTACATGAGACAACAGAATGGGAAAATGTGTATGTCCATCAGTCCAAAAGTTATAAGTAGACAGAGCTAATAGTCAAGGTTAGTGTCTGTGAATGTGTTACGACAATGCAGCTTCTTTAGGACGAATGATTAACTAGTTAAGAAGTGCTGCGGTAGCGTTGCAAAATCGGTGTTTCCGAATTCAATTAAATTGTAAGGTTCAAGAGATGAAATATATAGAGGATAACTTCCTTCTTTTGAATTGGCTTACTAAGAGTGTAACGTAAACGTATACATTGAGCTTTCTGTTGAAATTCCAGAAATAGATCTACATTAATTGAGCATAGAATAACATATGTCACTCTTCTGATATGAAATGATGATTTCAAGGAAATTCAAGGATGTTTGAATGCATAAGTTTTAACCATTATGTAGAATTGTGTTCATTGGGCCTTTAAAAACTAGGCTTTCACACGTTTGCATTCAAAGTGGGACAACAATCAGGAACATTCAATCTCTTAAAGATATAAACTAATCTTGACATTTATATTCAGTTATTAAAGTGCTCTCTGGACTTGGGCTGTCTTGAGTCCTATAATTATCCTGGTCTTTAGAATATGAGCGTCATTCAGCAAGTCTGAAATCTAAATCACAAATGTGAAGTTAGAGTATTTAGAGGTAAGTGCTATATGCTAAGTTGGTTGAACAATTTCTACCTGTAAAAAAGAAGTTGGGGCCATGGGGTCGTTTTATAATAAGTTTTTATCATCATAATCATCAGTTGTGCTCCGTAAAATGCTATACGTGCATGGATAGTTTCCATTTGGTCTTTGAAGTTTGATCAAACTTCAAAGAAAATGAACTGTGAATAGTTAATCTATTGACATTGATCATTATTAAGGCGTTCAAGATAATATCATGTACTTTTTTTGATCGGTTTTTAATGTGGATATGATAAACATTACGCATTATTCAATAGATGGACAATGGCTTGTTGAAAAACAATCAGTTCATGGATCCCGTGAGCAAATTGATGCTAATAGATATACAGTCATAACTCATTAAGCCAAAAGCCTGAATAGGTAATAGGTTTATAAAAGTCGCCTATTTATTGAAGCCTCCAGAATCAGGCTCCAAAACAACTCTGCACCACCACATTTTGAACGCTGATTAAAAAAGAAAATGAATAATGTTCAATGAAGCATCACTCATTAACAAACAAAAATCATTTACATTGTATTTGTATTTACATTAATAGCAGATTACAGTTGTTTTTCGATTGACTAAATATTTTGCGAAAGTGATAGACTATGGTACATGATTTATACGGATTTTTTTTATTTCTTTTTATGGCCGAGCTATTTAATAATGTATTTAGTTTTTTGTTAGAAAGTTACAACTTTGTATGAAGTTTTCATATGAAGATTTTGAATGCAGGTTTGTTTCAAGAATTTGTGTCTGTGTAAAGGCGACAGTAGTCTTAGAACAGCAAGAAAAAGTTTGCTTTGTGCAATTTTTACTTGTCACATTGAAATTTATTTAGTTATCCCAGCATTTTATCTTCAAATTAATTTCCATTTAGGTTTTGCATGTTTTGGGATCATTAGATTATGACAACACGCCATGGACCCATCTGTCATTTTTTATCATTAGATGTGGCTGTTTGAAGAGCTGAAGCTTCAATTATCCTTTATTTCAGTAATCGGAATTCACAGATCATTTTCAGCTTATATTTCCATTTTCAATAATAATTTGAAGAAATGAAAATAAAAAAATTCTTAGAAGTTAGAATTGTATCATGGATAAGCAAGTCTCATGGCCAAATTATGAAATAAACCTTTAAGAAAAAAGTCACTTGTCTTGTTCTGTTGTTGATGTGTGAGATTTATAACATATACTATCATGACACGGATGCTACACTTTTTATATTAAAAGCATTTTGTATGCTTAGAATTCTCTATAGGTAGTTGGAAGTCAAAGAGGATTAGTTTAAAAGCATTGATATATTACAACTCGGGAGACTAATTAAAATTAAATGCAGAGAAAATGTCACAAATTTATTCTTGCTATTATATACTTCCACATCTTTATTTCTTATATGTTGTTTCAGCCAATTCCTGTATAACTTTCAATGTTTGATAATATTGGGATGGGTCACAATCTCGACTGTTGAAGCGATTTTGAAGTGATTCATTACCATATTGCAAACTATAGGTCATAATCTAAATAAAACATAAAGAAAAAAGCTACTTGTCTTGGAAACGGATACAACAGCTTTTATCTTAAAAGCATATTTTGTATACTTAGAATTCCCCATAGGTAGATTGAAATCAAAGACGTTAAATATAGTCGTAATCAGTTTAAACTCGGTAGAAGAACTATATTATTTTCACATCTTTATTTTCTTTGTATTTGGGTCACTTTATTGTTCAATGTGATTGTAATAGGCCACTAACAAACTAAGTTAAAATGCAGGAATCTTATTTCGAACAACCTATCGGTCATATGTGCCTTGTTAAAGACATAGAACCATCAAACCTACTTTCTTACAAGGCGCGAACACTATTGTCCATTGCTTATTCGCGGTTAGTTAACTCTAATTAGCTGTTGATTCTAGCTGACTGCTGATATATTTACGGGTATTAGTTGTCGTACCATGTTACTGTAATAATTAGTCTGGTTTCACATTGTTTTTTTTTCTTTCTGCGGGATAAACTTGAACTGTATATTCAACCATTCTTTATTATTTTTTTTTAGCATATCATCTGAATGCAGTGAATTAGAGCTTCATTTTTAAATATATTTCCATAGATGTTCTAACAGCATCTTATCAACTGTTCATAAAAGTGTTTTCACGTGATAAATCATTTAAGACCAAACTAATGAAAAGACGCGTTGTTTAGACATAAATAAAAAATTTCTCTTGATAAGATTTTATTTGATTGTTCAAATATTAGAGTTTACTGGAGCAAAATTTGATAAAGCTACTCTAGAGAGTGTTTTCGTAAAACAATTTTCAAGTATGCTCTATGATTAAAGCACATAGGAGAAGTAGATGAGTAGAGAGAAACTACATTAGAGACGTGACAAGACTACAGCTCCTGGTAAATATTTAAACATCATTTGAAAGGCATTTAACTTCAAGTGATTTGTTAAAATGTGTTTCGAATTTTCAATACACCGTTCATACTTAAACCAATTAATCATATGGCGATTTATCTGTTAGATTTTACAAAGGCTTACTGCAGATGTATTTTAATCTCTTATTCACATGCATTGAACTCACTATCGAGTAATCAAAATAGAAAAATAATGAATGTTCTATCAGGCTCTTACCAACCAAGTGGCTGTTTTGATTTCACGTCATGAAGATTACCTACATAAAAGGTATTGATCGAAATGAGAAAAATTATCTTAAATGTCTCAGATTCAATAATTGTCTTATAACGCCAGTTATAAGTTGTTCGTTGTAAATATATCCCCTTTTATTCAACAAAGCGCGTAATTATCGATTTTCAGAATGGACAAATATTTTTTGGAATGAGAAAACTTTACATTATCGTCATATATTCAGAAAATACTACTTTCCAAATATTTGAGTGAAGAGACCTTGTTAAAATATTAACTTCCTCTGGAAAATTTGCACTGCACATTTGATTTAAAACTTCACGGCACATGTATGTACACGAGATATATCATTAGATTACTAGTATTTAGTTTGAATGACTGGATAGCATACCACCTTGGTCGGGTGCACGTAATCAACACCTCAATAAAAATAACAGATTACATGTGTCACAAACACATAATTTTCTGACAAGGAAAGATTAAAATTAGAACAACAACTCATTAGTCCGTGATTAATTGTTCTTAGGACACTACCTAAAGACATTATCTATTATTGAGAATTGTTGTAAATAACTGTCTTTTCAGACCTTTTTTAAAACAAGTTAAGAAGACGATGCTAACTATTACACGTTTCGACACATATACTTTAATAACGAATAATCAAGTAAATATACGTTAGGGGAACTTATATTTGTGTAAACTAAAAGAAATGATTAAAACAAATGAAAATCTTAGCCATCAGCCTATACGTTCCAACTTTAAATGAAACCAACGTCATGCTAAACAGATATTTGAGTAATCATTTTTAATAGAAATACAATTATAACCGAATACGTATCAAACCAAACTTGTAATATCAGTATCAACCTGTAATTTCTTAGCTGAACATCAATATATGTAATAAACAGTATAGCAAACAAAGCTGGTCGTTATCATGAACATTCCAAAAAGTCTCCAGTCCTGGCTAAAACTATTTACACAGTTTGCCTTTATTTCTCTTTCAAAATTTCATCACAATATCACAGGGATTTTCCTACTAAAAAGTAATTGATTCACTACTAAATTTGATTAGAATTTTTAGACTGAACAGAAAATATTATCCGCTGTGAAAAATAGCTGTGTATATGCAAATGTATTAAGTTTTCAATCTAATTGTAATTCAACCTGATCGAACGATCTCATTTACGCAAATAAAATCATAGTCAAAACTGCATTGGCAGTGATATTTTATAGAACATTTCGGAGTAGTATATATGGAATGAATGAATGAATGAGTTATTGTTGAACGCCGCTTGGGCAATATTTCATCCATTAGCAGCGTTGAAGATATGGATTTTCTTTGATTTATACCAACAAATTTGTAGTGAGTCATATATCATTTTATAATGTCTTTGTTAGTGAGTCGAACCATTTTAAACCCAGTTCTACCAAAAGCGTTTTGTAACCAACGTTATTGATTGCAAAATCATCATACAGGATTTACACTTGGAAAACGTTACCATAGTATATGAATGAAAAGAACTAAAACTGTTAGTGCCCTATTTTCTAAAAATCTGAATAGAGATTCATGTATGCATAAGATAAATAACATTTTGACATACTAATGACAGAGTTAAAATGATATTACTGAAGATGGAACTATTTATCTGTCTCTTATGTGTATTCGAATTGTGTTCAGTATCATTGACCATGATTAAATCTACATTACACAACGCACACTTTTTAATATTTCTCAGTGTATACCCTGTGGTAACCCCAAGATCTATCCTGAAGACTAAAAAACGGCTGTTACCGACACGGTAAAGTTGAACAACAAGATATGCCTACACAAGACAATCTGTCGTCTCAGTCTTTCTCAGTACAAGTCAATCGACAGCACGTCCTGACTTGAAATCACAGCATACACGTTAAACAATTCACAAATATGACCATGACAGGCGGGAGGTACTTGGCTAAGAGACCGAGAGTTCATGCAGTCAAGCATGTAAGTAGCTAGTGGGTAGTCAAGGAATTGAATGAACACTGGCCATTTGACATTGCCCTAAGGAGTGCGAGTCGTTATTACAGAGAGATGCACTATTTTCAGAGAATTTCACAATGCTTATAAATGCAACAATTTTTATATATTTTGGGTAGTAATTGATAAAAGTTTATTCCACACCTAGCCTTTATTTTAAAAAAACTGTACACAACGATATATATAAAGTGTAGATTAGAAATGTTAGAAACACATGAAAAAGTAAATATTCCTCTATTGAAGAAATATAAGGGACATCCTGATTATTTGAATAGCCAAAGCAAAATCTTGTTCACTTATATCAAACTAAGCCGTATTTCTTATTAATGATTTAGTTCAAATATTTTAAATCACTAGTTTATCAATACAAATATTAAAACCGTCTATATCTACTACATGATTTGCAAAGTAAAACCATGACGATAGCATAGAAACAGTCGTGTTGTGAGAATATTTATTACTTACATTTTGTTGATGCTGAGTTATAATTTCAATGATCAATTTGAACATAATCAGTGCACAAATTTTGCAATTTTATTCGTTTCTAATATAACAAAAATTGCATGAATTTCATCTGAATAAAGTCAAAAAGGCACTTGTGTTCTCCTTGTATGTGCAATTCAAAATATTATTTGAAACTATAGAAACTACTTTTGACAAACTTTGAAGTTTGGCCGATCGAGGAGCAATGGCTACTTCACAAAAGCAGAAAAGATCTTTTACCACCAATCTGCACATGCATATATTTATGTCATTCTGAATATAATAAAATTGAATGATAAGGGAGCAGTCATTGTTTAAAAAATGTGATCTTTCTTCGTCATTCCAGTCTCACTCCTCATTCACTTTATGGAAACTCCTTAGAAATCGCACATACATCCTTTGAAAAAAGACAATTTTAACATCAAGCTCAAATAAAACCATACAATGAATGTAAATCTCTTGAGTTAACACTCTACATGTGCCCGCGCCACTACTTTTCTCACTCACTCTAGTTTAGGCTTACCTTCATGTGAATCTAATCTCATTCATTCAATCATAACTTTTTGCATTTCTTTCAAACTGCTGTGGTTTGCTTGCTAAGATATTAATTTTATTTGATGTACTTCGAAATGTATAAACTAGTTACCTATTTTAAAACAATATTTGGAATTAATAGATAATAATTTGCCAGTATTACTTCCTAGTGAGTACAATTCTTTGAACCTACACATATGGGAAGAATTTAAAGGAATCAAAAAGACAATAAAATTGCTCTATATTTCACTGACTAATGTACTGGCACGTCAGGTAATGTGAATGTAATGAAAATCGAAATAGAACATAGACAATTGACACTTTGTTGAATCTGGATAGTGAAATTAAGTGAAGATCTAATAATAGAATACACAAGAGACTTTTAAAGGGAAATATGTGTACATCCATAGGCCAGGCTAATTACGTCTTGTAAATCATAAAGTAATTAGTAGCCAGAGCAGATAGTATACGTTAGTGCCTATTAGTGTGTTACATTGATGCAACAATGCGGTATGGTTGCAAAACGAAGTGATATAATTGATATTTGCGATGTCATAGAAAAAGACAGGTTATAGATAGAGAGGAGGATAGATAAATTCTCTTGAAATGGCAGTTATAAAATATGCATTATATTTTAACTTTCAAGATATATGTTTTACATGAATACTGTATAAAATCACAAAAGTCGTTTTTCTGCTATTAAACTGGAGATTTCATACACATAAAACCATGATTGAATTCTAAAGTTTAAACCATTGTGTACAATTGTTTTAAATGGACCTTGAAAAAAATACCTATAATTTCATGTCAAATTGAGAAAATAATCAGGAACAACAAATCTTTAAAGATATAACATTCGAATGAGATGAAATTTCATGTATTTTTTTATTAGTTTTATTGCAAATGAGATCTAAAGTGCATTGAATTGAACAACAGTGCCCTCGCATCGTGATTTCATACCTGTATGAATGAAACAAAAACAAACAATAATACATCATCGCATTAAGTTTTTATCGCTGTTGTCAGGAAAAACACTTGAAATTAAATGAAAATGAATCACGTTCAATGAAACATCACTTATGGGAAAAAACATCTTTTAAAAAACATAATTTAATCATTTGATGATCATTTCCATTACATTACCCAAGCGGCCACAAACATGCTGAGTATTGAAGTGTTCATAATGGCCAAGAAAATTACAGTTGTTTCTAGTAATAACTCGAAATCATATTGGCTGTCAGAACTACTTTTTGATCATTCAGTAAGTCTAACATACACTAAGACACTAAGACTTCAAAACAAACATTGTTTGTCTTTATTTTGTATGGAATGAAGTGTATATAAATGGTTAGGGTTAATATTTCGTTCTGATCTTTATGATTTATATATGATCGATAAACAATTTAATTACTACATTTCATTGTGCAAATAAAGACACGAAATGAGTGTTGTTCGTTGTGAATGGATAAAATGACCGAGTTTACATGCATATCGTTTTCACAAATGTATTTTCAAAAAGTACCGTAAATATTCATATATATGACTAGGGTAATAAAAAGATTGAAATTTATAGCAGATGTTTTCTTTGAATTGTTAAAGTATTTTACACAATAAATAGCCTAAAGTACATCATATTAAATAGTGTTTAGTTTTCTTTTATTGCTGAGGAATTGAATAATGTGTTTGGCTGTTTGGTACAACTTTATGATATATTTTTTATTTTTATTTGTAATGGAGGTTTGAAAAGGCGACAGTATTCTGGGAACAGCAAGAAAATATCTGCTCTATGAACTTTTTACTTACCACATAGAAGATTACTTAAGTTATCCCAGCATTTTATCTTCAAATTAGGTTCCACTCAGATACTGCATGTTCTATTTAGATCATAAGATTATAACAACAAGCCATGAACCCATCTGTCATGTTTTATCATTGGATGCAGTGGCTGTATGTAGCGGTTAAATTCAATTATCCTTTATTTCAGTTATCAGAATTTACAAATCCTTTGCAGGTTATAGTTACATTATCAATAAATAGATGAAAGAAATGAACATAAATACGTTTTTAGAAATTGAAATTTGGCGAAATCAGGAAAATAAAACACTGCTAAAAAGTCACTTGTGTTGTTTAGGTGTAAGGTGTCTGATTATAATCTCATGAAATGGATATTGCCGCTTTTTTATGTTGATATTGTGATGGGTCACCATCTTGACTGTTGAAGTGTTTTGAAGTTATTAAATCATTCATTTAGAAGAAACTTGTCGTGTTCGCCTTTGTAATAGACACAGAAACATCAAACCTACTGATACCTGACAATGAGCAACAACTATCGACTACCTGCTAGTACCCGTTTCAGACATCACAAGTAATGATGTAGTGTACAATAATAGCTACATTTGATTAAGTGTATTATATGATGTATCGTTTCCCTGCAATTTCTTCACAAAATTTTGTAGTCATCTTCAGAAACTCAACAGTGTGTTCTTAGAGATTAATACACAAATGGTACATAGGTTCAATTTAACATTCGAACTTTTATTTTGAACTGCAGAAGTCTTTCCAAACAACCCTGTCAAAATGAATGTTCGTAAAGATAAGTCTTTTGAAAGGCTTTATTTTGTAACTATGCTTTGTTAAAATGTGTATAGATTTTTCATTACATTTAAACTAGGTAATGATTACCAAACAGTCTCATGTTAAATTGATATGAATTTAATTTATTATCGAATTAGTATCATATCAAACTAAGTCAATTTTAAGAATTTTTAAATAATACCTTTTCATTTTGGAAATTATTTTACGTTTGATATTTAGATTAATTTTTCCGAAATTCATTCAAAGTCTTGGAGATTGTATGCTTGAAAGATATTGATTGATATTTGTGTATGTTTAACCTTCTATCAACAAAGCGCGATGATTACCCTTTTTCAGAATGGTATAACGATACTACTTCATTATTCGAGTGGGGCAATAGAATTAGTCATAAAACTTTGATTTATTTTACTCAATTCCAAAGTGCGAAGTTTTGTACATAAATTTTGATTGTATATCTTATAACTATGGGTAATAGTACAGATATATGTCATAAAAGGTATGAATTTGATATTTCTTGGAGAATAATTCTAGATTTTCTTACTTAGTTGACTCCCAGATGCATTGAGTGACAACATTTCTTACTAAAAACATTTTCTTTCCTTTGTGACAATGTTTCTTCACTTTTGCATCAAAAAATTAAAACCAACATGGCACGATGACTGGCCTTCTTTAAAATAACACTCTATCAAAACAATGGATATGACAGAATTAATTAATAAAAAATTTCATAATTCTATTTTAAAATTGTTAAAGTTTTACAAAATTTTCAGTCAAACGTGTTCAATAGAAGAAGTAAACTTCAACTGTTGTGTGTTCAGAAGACTGATTTTTCAAATATTTTATTGAAGAGGCCTTATATGAATCTTGAACTCAACTTCAGCTGGCATATTTGCACTGCAAATTTGATTTCAAATGTCATGATACATATATGACGAACTGTACAGAATCTATCATTAGAGAGTTGCGGTAACGTCTTCAGTTAGAATGACTAGTTAGGATATCACCTGGACACCTCAATAATGATAAATGTCTCAGACTTAATTAGTCACTTGTCACTGAGAAAGGCAACTCATTAGTCGGTGATTAATTGTTCTTGACGGTCCTACTTGAGGTAACTAATTACATTTGATTATTGTTGTGATTGACTGTCTGAACAGACCTATTCTATACCTAGTAGAGATGACAACGCCAATTTATTTTTCTTTAAACCACCTTAAATATGTAATTTATTAAGTAGAATGAATTAAAAATTAAAAAACAAAAATTGAATAAGTAAATATTACAGGACGATTCTGTAAATAGAGGTGATTCTAAATCTATCAAAGTGAATAATACTAAAATCAAATGAAAACAAATGAAAACATTAAGAGATCAGCAAGCACAATGTTTTAGGGTTAGCGTAACTATGGAGCACAGTGGTGTAGTGGTTAGCATGCTTGTCTCTTACGCCAGAGACCCGGGTTCGAATCCCGGTGGTGACACCAAAAGTTTGTGACTTGGGTCTCATCCGGTGTTCTGTCCCTGGGCAAGACACTTAATTCAGTTTGCACTCAGTTCACCCAGCTGTACAAATAGGTACCTGAACAAGGTGGAAGTACGGACCTTGTTAATCGGCGGATCATACTATCCTTCCAGGGTAATAATACTCATGGGGCTTTGAGCATGCATTGTCATATTATTATTATTATTATTATTATTATTATTATTATTATTATTATTATCATCATCATCATTATTTAGCATTTTAACAACGTCTTCAACTTTGCTATCTATAAATGTAGGTAATGCTAATCGCTATGCTAAACGAAGATTAGATTCAACATTTATTGATAAAAGTAAATTTATTAACGATTTTGTCAAAATTATAAAACCAATATCAACTTCAACTACAAACGGAAATTGATATGTGTAGAAGGTAGTACAGAAAACCCGGTTGATCATTTCCCGAAATATCTCCCATCCTGTTTGATACAATTACACTTGCTGGGTTTTTTACTGCTCTTTCAAAGTTTCCTCAAAAAATCACAGGGACTTTCCCTCTAGAAAATCAGTGATTAGACATAGGGATTCAATAGTGCATAACGTACACAACATTTTGCGAGTTCAATTGCTACTGAAAGAGTTACAACTGCGATTACTAATGATGATATTTATTTGACACTAAAAGTGTTGTTTGTATTCGAATTGGTCACACTGCTGAGGGAGTAACCTCGAGATGTTAAAAATATACGGTCTCGAGTAAGCTCGATCCTCCAATCACATTTCTACAACCAATCGGTAGGTAAAGTACTAACACTTGTATTAACTGTCCATGTTATGTCAGAACGGAGAAATTGGTCGAGAAACTCCATACAGATGTCCATAACTGTTTGAATTTTGTCCCTTCGGCAAGTCCTATATCATAAAAATTGAACATTCATAGAATTCATAGTGCATGAGAAAGGTTCAAATTATCTCTATAATATTTGAAAAGCCTTTCCATTTATGGACCACTAAATTGCTTAATTAGACGAAACTATTTCATGTAGTAGTTTAACTAAATGGTGGTGCAGTATCTCTAGATGCAGAATCTAAAAAAGGTTTAATACCGATATATAAATTTAATGCATTCAGATCGTGTGTTTTTTTAAATGAATATTTGATGAGCTTAGCACTCCGAGTTTATAAATTTTGATGTCTAGTCGGGAAACGTTCTTTTATTGATATCGTCATGGTATAGATATCGTCATGGTATTAGTACCTGACTTGAAATAATGTAAGCGAATGATGAAGGAGCTTATATGCTTTTGATGTTGAGTTTCTGGAGATAGCTACAACGATGTTGTGAAGAAAATGAAGGGAAAAAATACATCTTTCACGTAATCAAATGTAGCTATTGTTGTACACTGCAGCATTGCTTATGATGAATGAAGCAAGTATTCGACAGTTGTCGCACACAGTCAGATATAAGGTTTGAATATGACTGATAGCCTGCTCGAAATAAAGGAAGAAATCACTTCAAATGACTTCATATCATCAACCATTAAAGTTATACAGAAATAGGCTGAAACAATATAAGGAAAATACAGATGTAAAAGAATATAATAGAGAAAACATGTGCGATGTTTTTCTGCATGTAATTTTAGTTAGTTTGCGAGGTATAATTCATCAATGCGTTTATACCAAACTTCTTTTACTTCCAACAATTTATGGAGAATTCGAAGACTATTTAAATGCTTTTTAGATAAAAGCTGAAATATCTATTTCATGAGATTATTATTACAAACCTCACACGTGAACAACACGAGTGACTTTTTAGCAATGTTCATTTATCTGATTTCGCCAAATTTCAATTTCTAAACACGAATTTATTTTCATGTATTTTAATCTATTTATTGAAAATGGATGTAAAACCTGCAAATGATTTGTAAATTTCGATAACTGAAATAAAGGATAATTGAAGTTTAGCGCTACATACAGCCACTGCATCCAATGATAAAACATGGCAAATGGGTCCATGGCGTGTTGTCAGAATCTTATATTCTTAAACGAACACGCTAAACCTTATTGGAAGTTAATTTAAAGATAAAATACAGGGATATCTAATTAAACTTCCATGGGACAACTGTCTTTGTTGTTCTTACAAATCATTGTTACCATGTGCTCATACCTCACCATATTGGTGAGAACATCACAGTAATTGTGTCGAACGTCCGATAAAGAAGTTCTTATCCATTCATTTCTTTTCGTTTTCGTCGTTCAAACTTCTAAAATGCCTCTCATAGAAGTTAGTGAAATCAATGTAGTACATCAAGGGGTAGTCTAACAATTTGACTCTGAAATGAAAATTCATCAGTCAATCGAAAAATTAAAAAAATATTCACTGAAATGAAAAGGTCACTGAAATTTCTTCATTTTCAGAAATCAAGCTCTAATGTCTAGATTTGCTTAAGCTTCTACCTTATTTCAGGGTCTGGCCTACAGACTAATCAACGAGATGCATGTACCTCAATGACTATTTCATGCCTCAAAAAGTGTGGATGGATATTTCCTAAAGTTGTACATTTTGCTGGTCGAGCAATTCATGTAACATTATAATGTTGCAGAATATAAAGAGAAATAACAACATTGTTTTGGTACAGATAGTTAAATTTTTTTCAATAAAGCCAAATGGTTTCTGTTGCAATTGTTTTGGTTTTCCCCATGACATGGATCTTTCTTCTTTAGATTCTGAACTGATTTCAGATTGTCTTTTTGTTTACATTTTATCATACATACATGTCCCCAGTGGCTTTCTTCAAGTAACAGGATGTATGACCATTTGTAGTATGTTCAAACACGAGTGTTTACTGATGTGTGATTGTACATATCAACAGTATTTATATTTTTCAAATACGCGCCAAGAATATGTATTGATTTATTACAAACTTTATTTAATGCTATATTATCAACTGGGATATATCCGGAAATGTGGACAATTGGAGTTATTATTCCTCTTCATAAGAAAGGGAGTGTGAATAAACCATGTAATTACAGACCCATAACACTGTTAGAAGTTTCCGGGAAAATATTCTCTAAAATTATTTGTAATAGGCTTTATCTTTGGGCAGAAAGTAATGCTATTTTAGTTCCAGAACAAGCAGGCTTCAGAAAAGGGTTTCAGACAGTTGATAACATTTTCATATTAGATTCTATTGTTGCTAAATATTTATCTCTGCATAAAGGTAGATTGTACTGTGCCTTTATTGATCTGAAAGCAGCATTTGATTCTGTATCCAGGAGTGGATTGATGTATAAACTTTGGGTTAACGGTGTGAAAGGTAAAGTGTTTCGTTTGATCAGCAATATGTATTCAAGGGTTATATCTTGTGTCTCTCTCCAGGACAGTTACTCCGAGTTATTTGAATGCTTGTTTGGTGTAAGACAGGGTTGTCAGATGTCACCGTTTTTGTTTTCTTTGTATATTAATGATATTATTGAGTTTCTGGGAGATGATGGACAAAGGTGTATTGAATTAGGAGTATTGTATGTTTTCATGTTATTATTTGCAGACGACATGGTGATTGTGGATGGTAGTGTCATCGGTTTACAAAAAAGACTGGAGAAATTATCAGTTTATTGTAATAAATGGCAGCTGATGGTTAATGTCGATAAAACTAAGGTAATGGTATTTCGTCGAGGTGGTAAATTGAAGAAATATGAAGTATTTCATTTCAGTGGTTCTAAACTGGAAGTCGTTTATTCTTATAAGTATTTAGGCGTTCATTTTTCAAGCTCGGGAACATGGCATGTTACTCAGGCAACGCTTTCAAAGCAGGCTTTAAAGGTTATCCGTTCGTTACGATCAAGTGTCAATAATTTTATCAATTTACCAATTAATGTTTTGTTATATATATTCGATGTCAAAGTTCTTCCAGTTCTTTTGTATGGTTCTGAGGTCTGGGGATTTCATCCTTCCGCTGCAGTTGAACGTGTTGCTGACAATTTTTATAAACAGGTTCTTCATCTGGGTCGAGGCTCCCCTTGTATTGCTGCTAGAGGTGAATTGGGGCGGTATTCGATTAAAGTAAATCAATATTTAAGAATAATTAAGTATTGGGTTCGAATTTTGCATCAGGATGTTAATGGCATATTGTGTAAAACATATAATTTTCAATTCTTACGCGCAGAAGCAGGTCGAAAGTGTTGGGCTTTAAGCGTTAAAAATTTGCTCTTTCGTTATGGATTTGGCTATGCTTGGGTTAATCAAGACGTTGGATGTGTTGAAACTTTTATATCAGAGTTCAGAGATAGATGTATTTCTATTAGTAATCAGAGTTGGCACGAAAGTATTTTTAGCATCTCCAAATTAGACATTTTTCGGACTTTTAAATCTGAAATTAAGTTTGAGCCATATTTATCTATCATTAATGTTCCTGTTTATAGGATAGCCTTATCTCAGTTCCGTTGCTCCAACCATATTCTGCTTGTAGAAGAGGGTAGGAAGCATAATTTACATCGAAATGTAAGATTATGTCCATTTTGTGTTACCCCATATATAGAAACCGAATACCATTTCTGTTTACTATGTCCATACTTTGAAAAGCTGAGACTTGATGTCCTGCCTATGTACTACTGCACCAACCCAACGATGGACAAATTTAAGCAACTAATGTCATCTCTTAATCCAACAACTGTTAATCGTTTAGCAAAATATGTATTTCTTGGTCTGAAAATGCGAAAAAAGTACTTTGAAAATATCGCTGTTTCATGTTGATTAGTGTTATATTTTATGGCGCTTGTATCACATTGTATTGGTTAAATGTACTTGTATCATGGGCCTGTGGCCCCCTTACAGAAATAAACTCATTCATTCACTATAAGCCTTATAATTTTCATACTGTTGTATCTCTTCTTATCAACTATAAGTATGCATTTTATACCAGAGTTGCTGTGGCTTGAATTTTTTCAATAAATAACGTCACTTGAATTACAATTTATTTTGTAGAATGAAACAGTTTACTTCAGTTCGGATACTCTCATTGATTAGTTTCTTTTCAAGTGTGTCTGCTTTTTGACCCGCCACCTCTCCACCATTTTTTATGTGTTTAATCAGATAGGCTGATTTCAGCAACCTCTCCTGTGCATTTAAAGGTAATATAGAAAGATGTGTTCAATAAAAACGATAAACTCATTGCCTTTTAAACATCTGTCGGAGTCAGGCTAGTTATAACGTAACATTGATTTACTGCAATTCTTTCACAACATTAAAAACACAAAACGTTTTGTCCTCTACACAATATCGTTGACAGATTAGGACCATGTTTATCGGTTCAATATTAGATTCTTGAGTAGCTATGCATATATCCCTTTGACATTACATGATAATAAATTCGGTAAAATATATAACTGGAAACGCTTCTATGCATGTCCGATGGTATTGTCATGAATGTGTGGATGCTATCAAAAACCTTATGTCAAAAAACCTTTGAAAATCTTGTAATGATGATGAACAAAGTCTATAGCTTAATTCTTTAATTTATGTTACATGGAAGTCATGAGCTTAAAGACTAAAAAAAATGTTTTTCTGATATCGTATTTGAGACTATGTATGGTCACTATTAATGATCAGATAAATGAGAGGCCCCTTCGCTCCTGTTCCATGTTATGTGTATTAACTGAAAATCAATTGCTTTTCATGATTGACAGCATATTTCTGATTTTATCAAGAACAATTTTGGCAAAGATTGCGGATAATACCTGGTTTTTAACTATAAAAAAACATAATTGGTATGCAATGATAACCTTAATCTCATGTTATCACCAAAGAGGTAGCTCCGCAATAAATTTTTCTTATCCAATATTGTATGTTTTTCCTTTTTTTTAACAGACAACAGTTACCTTCTTTATAATTAGCAACTTTATCATTGTATAGGCCTCGGTGACAAAAAAGTTATCAAGTATGCAATGTTTACATTGGCTGACATATTGCAAGGAAGTTCGTGTTACAGTATTTTGCCGCTGTGGGAACTTGCCGGAAGCCCGAGAATAGCTCGTATTGGAACAGAGTTTCATTGAGAATATGTGATGAAGCTACCTCTGTAGGGAGAAAATATCTAATTCTCAGGATTATTGCTTATTTTATGAATGCTTCGAAATAAGGAAGCGAAGGAAACATCGTAAAATACTGTCACTACGGCAAATTCTTTTGCTTGCAATAAAACAAGTGGAGAAAGAATGAATTGTTCTTCTTCAAACGATTCAGTATTCAGAAATATCTCAGGGAGATTTCATATGTATTTAATTGTGAATGAAACATCAATATGAAGTACTTAATGAGTGCAAAAGTTTCTTTTAGAAGCAAAACACATTAATGATTATAAGCTGTTTGTAAATGAATCACTGGATATGTAATATAACGTTATTTTATGTATATGTAATTTTTGCTACATTTACATATTTTGTTAATGCTCCTTCTTTTAGAACCTTTATAAATATCTAAAGCATCGACTGGAATTAGCAAACCATGGGTGGTACTGAGTCAGGGTAGCATCGCACTCAAACCTTACTGCGGGTATAATAGTTCTCTCCTGCAACGTTGCCTATATCTAGGCGGGATTCGAACTTTGGACCTCATGTTCTAACGCCGAACGCGCTAACCACTCCCCCCACCCCCCGATCCGAACTAAAGACCGTATGGCAATTCTATTATCAAATTCAATTGGTAATTGTTATGAAATGTATCATACCATACAGTTTGAAATCAAATTTGCAGTGCATATAAGCCAATAGAAGTTTATTCATATGTTTTAAAAGTAGTTTTCTCCTACAAATTTGGAAAACTGAATATCAACTCGTTTATCACTGTATTTGAAATTGCATAGGAATTGATAAAAAATTATGTTTTTGACACATACAAGATTTATTTTGTTATCATCACTGAGGGGTTGCAGACATGCAACATCTCAAGGTGATATCCTGTCCAGTCATACAAGCTGAAGATGTCGCATTTCTCTCATCATAGTTAATGGATAGATGCCGTATAGACTGTCATACATGTACCGTGAGCTTTGGGATCAAATTTGCAGTGCAAATAAGCCAGAAGAGGTTAATTTCAAGGTTTTCACGGGGTCTTTTCATTCTTTTCATTTTTAAAGCAGTTTTTCCGCACAGAAAACATTGACAGTGATGTAAATTGCAGTTTTTTCCTCCTAAATTTTTATAAAATTATGACTTTTTCGGCAAATAAATTATATTATTTCCACTGGGCTGAAGAATTGTTATTCGATCATTCTGAAATAGAATAATCATCGTGCAATGTTGAGATTATTTTTTTCTAGGCAAATGTAAAGAAACATTGATACAAAGGACAGAAAATATCTTTAATGAGACACTATCATTCCCTGCTCGACAAATGGCTTTCTCATCTATACAACGTTATAATTCGTCGTTTGATTATTTTTTCAATTAGATATCTAACTGCATAGTATGACAAATTATATGACATTCATTCATCAAACAAAAAAGAATTGCAATAACAACTTCAGTTTGAATAACTGGACAGCAAATCACCTGGAGTTGTTGCACATTTTCATCACCTCTATAAAGATAAATATCTCAGACTTCATTAGTGACTTGTCACTCAGAAAGAAAGACTCATTAGTCTGTTACTAATTGTTCTTGGCTGCCCTGCTTAAGGTAATTAATTACGTTTGAGATTTGTGAATGACACGACACACAAAATATTTTTATTTAAACCACTTTAAATATGTAATTTATATGTGAATATTATAAAACGTTAGCAATCTGTATGCGCCTTAGCTTGTTACGCATTTGAACAACGTCTTCAACTTTGCTATTTAGGAATGAACCTAAGGCTTAATCGCAATGCTAAAAAGAGATTTGGTTCAACGTCTATTGATGCAAAATGATTTACAATCGGATTGGTAAAAGTTATGATACCAATATCAACTTAAAAAACAAACGGAAATCAATATGTGTTTAAGATACTATACCAAACCAAGCTGAACGCTGTCCTGAAATTTCCATCACATCTCCTGTCCGGACTGGCATTATTATACATTTTCCTTTTCTATATATCTTGTAGAAATCATAAATAAATCACGGAGTTTGTCCTACTGGAAAGTAATTGATTCACTACTACACTTGTAGACTGAACATCAAAAATTATCCTCAGAGAAAAATAGCATTTTATATGCAATGTCTCAAATTTTCAATCTACTGTAATTCAACTTGAAGGAACAATTTCATCGTTGCAAATGAAATTATAATCACAACCGCCTTGGCAGTTATATTTCAAAATAGGACATTTCTGACAACTAGATATAGATTTTCTTCAATTTAAACCTACAATTTTGTAGTGAGTCATACATTATCTGATAACAAATTTCTAGTTAGGGAAGTTTTACATCAAACTTAGTTCTACCAAAATCGTTAAATATTACTAACATTGATTTCAAATCATCATACATGATTTGCTTGTTAAACAGTTTGTTCCAACAAAGGCTCATAAAGTACTTACACCATCCATGCTATGTCAGAGCGGGAAATGGCTATCTGAATGAAGCATCTTGAAATCTTGAATGAATTCATCTTCATTTCCCATAAAATAAGCTTTGCAGTCAAAGTACTTCCAAATAAAGTACATCAGTGACATTAAAAGAGGCGACAAATCAACCCATATGAGGTTATTGCAGTCAACAAGAATTGGAATATAAGCAAATAATATTTGTGGTTGGCAAATAAAATATTGATTATCTACTATCATCTTTCACAAAATTTTGTGTTTGACAGACAAAAATAGTTTTAAAATGTTTAGACAAATAGTTTATTAAACATACATAAACCAGTTTATTATGTTCAAATGTTATTGTTCAACATAATCAATATTTTTGCAAGAAGATCCACGCTTGATAAGAAATTAAAAATGAAACGTCAATTTATAGTGTCTGGACATTATTATGACATTAAGGTGTAATCAAATTGTGAAGAAAATGAAACAAAGGCAATCAAACGAAGTAAATTTCATGTCCATTGGGAAATCAAATGCAAATGCAACTATTGAATTTTCACGAACTTTATACATGGAAAAGTATGTAAGCAGCTGTTTTCACAGCGACGGTAAAAATTAAACTAAAGGGGCGCGGTATCATTGGTTCATTGCAATAAAGAAACAACATGATACGTACCGTTAATTATTCTGAATTGGTTGGAGGTTTAAGAGTTAATAATTTCCGTGTAATATTGCTGAAAAACGTAACCAAAATCGTAATTTTACCGAAAGTTGTAAACAAAGTGTGATCTTGCAAAGTGGAAACAGCACGGACATGTTAAAAGTCCGAAACAAGTCACTGAATGATCTTTCCTTACAAAACGACGTCCAGTTGAGAGTTGATCACTGTTCTAATTTCTGTTGTTTAGTCAAGAGACCATAGGAAACAATACGTAAATCAATTCAATTTTCTGTATTCGAAAATTTTGCGATATTGGGTGTGAGGACCGACACCCATCCTTATTAGAAAAACCTCAAACCAAATGGCTGCCGTATACTATGATTGACTCACCTAGCTTTAAGCCGATACCTCCGATTATCATTAAAGAAATGGACATTGCCTCTAGTTCCTGAAAACTCTTTAAACTTATTCCTCGGTAGACTTTTGCGCCCTTTCGCGATTGGCAATTATCTTTAAAAGTTTTTTGTTTAATTTAAAGAAATTCTTTAAGGAGCAACATGTTCAAAATATATGAAATTAGCTCAAATTACATCTACACGAAATTACATTACATATCCGGTTTTTCGTTTAAATGTTGATTACAGTGCATGCAGTCTTGTTTCATCTTGGTGTAAAAGGTAGGTACAATTACATTTATGTTGTTTAAAGCTAGATTAAACAACACAAACTTTAAACGCGGTATTACAGGACAAAACCACACTGTTATTTCTTACTGTACACGCTATGGTAACCTCATACTTTAACATTGCACTAAGGTTACTTTAAGGACTTAAAGGCACTAGTGCACGCTTTTACGGTTTAAATTGGCTATTTTAAGGTTTAAGAGGACTTATGCAATCACTTAAGCTTTCTATCGATGCAATGAAATACTTAAAATTCTTTACAATTGACCTGCAATCAACAATGAAAAAATTTAGACAGCCGCTGTCGGCTTGGACATATAACAAATCTGAGGTTAGCTGTGCACAAAACGGATAAATTATAGACAGTTGAAAGCGGCTGAACACTTATTATGTGCAGCTGTTGAATTTACCTAAACTCTGAACTGAACATAAATAATGAATTATGTTTTATGAAAGCAATGTTGTAAATAAACCGAATTAACAACACAGCATTAGCATTGCTATTAGATTGATCAAAGCGGCTGCCGTTTCCGCTTTTTTGGTTATAAGCAAAATCTTAATATTTCCGATATCGTAGTTCATGCGGATTTATTGTATCGTAACATTAAATACTTCCGGTCTTTAAAAATCAACTTTACTACCTGAATACGTAAATATTCGTTAAATAACTTACGAGGTAGATTATTTGAGTGAGGTTCTTGAATAATATCGAGAGATATGCAGTATCTGTGCATTCGTTGTGTTTAAGAAATATTGGTGTGCACTAGTGCGTTTAAGATCACCTTAGGGCTTTGTGAAAGGAGGCCCTGACACACAACAGTCTGTCTGTGTTGCGCTGGTCTAAGGGAGTTTGTCGACAACTCGTCTCGATATAACACCATGCATATTAAACAGAGATATGCATGTGAGAGATTAGCAGCACTAATTAACAAAATGAACACTGTGTCACAAGCATAAATTCGAGTGACATTTTATACTTCAGTTTGGTAAGATTAGAAATTTCGTGTTTATACAAAAAGAGAAAGAAGGTAGTGTAGATATGTTGATGCAAAAACCAATCATGAAATGGCTACTTTGCTAATTCACAATAGCGTACAAATGCAGAGTAATAGCTTGTACAATCAAAATATACTCTCACTGAAGGGATATAGAGACGTCCTCTTTGTCTGGACTAAGAATAAATCTAACCGAACACCCATCCGTATTTAATGTTTACCATTAAGTACAAGGGATAAATATGAATGACAAATGAATGAATGTTTATCTCCTACATAAATTGCACAGTAAAACATTGACAATAGCATAGACACAATCATGTTGTGAGAATATTTACCAACTACAGTTTTTTTATGTCTGGGTTATATTCTCAATGATCCATGTTTAATTTTTTTATCATTTGATTTAAAAGTTGGATCATAAACAGTGAACAAAGAGTGAATTTATATTAAAATATTTAATGGTGAATGTTTTTCTTGGTAATATAATTTATTTGAATCCGATAATTCTATTCATTTCTAATAAAACTATCCTGATTTAAACATTTTAATCATGAAATGACTGATCCTCTGCATTTTGCTGGCTTGATACGTATATCTCTATTATTACCGAACAAAACATTTAAAATCTCCGGCACATTAACCTATGGAGAGACGACTTCCATTGACATTGGTATCATGATTGATCCACATAACTAGTTCACTGCTATTCTCAGCTTCCTGTAATTAAACCATAGTGAATGATTCTGGTTTTCTGGCGGTTTGTAGATTAGGAAATTGTGGTAAAATCAAAAGACAGATAGTTGGTCGAGGAATTTCTGACCTTTTAGACTAAAGTATGCTATAGTAAGAGATGTCTCAAGTCAATTAGTTCACCTTTAGTGAACACATCTCTTTAGTTTTCAATGCGTAGGAGGTAAGACTAAAATTGGCATCTTATTAAAAAGTTTAATGCATCACGTAAGAGAGAAATCTCATTTTACTAATCTGGATAAAAATACATTAAAAAGAGCAAGATGGTTGGGAAGAGCAATTGCTTGTCTAGAATTGTCATTAGTTTGACGCATGGAAAGCTGTACTAAATAGGCAGATTGGTTCTATCAAGTAGAAGTCCCAAACCATAGAGCTGAAAATAGCCGACTTGATCAGAAAACATCACAGTAACATCATTGACTGGTTCTTTGATTTTAAGTATATTCATAGAATTCAGCTGAAGAACGTCTGGTTGTATGTCCAGTATGTAGTTAGGCCTATATTAGGATTCATGGTACATACAGAATTATTTATCAGTAATTAGTATAACATATTAAAACGATGCAACGTTAATGATGATATTTATTTGTTTATCACCTGAATACAACTCGAATATTCGATGCAGAAAATCAAAGATAAGAAATTATATGTATTGTGTATGTGCTATGAACAAAGCAGAGAGTAATTTGCTTTAGCGACATTAAATAAGAATTTAGCTAGCGGATTCATTTGATATGGGAGCTTAAGTGTTAAACATTTAGCGATACAATATGTACAATGGAAAAAATATACTGTATTTCCTCGAATAGAGGCCGGGTCTCGAACAGACGCCGTGGGTACGACTATTTGAAAGCATTGGCCACTTGTGAAAAAGATGCCTTTTTATTCTTTCAGTAGTCTTTCATAAGCTTTTCTCCCCTCATTGGAAATGAGAAGCAACATCATTTTATACGTTCACCTCCAGTTATGAACAGATATTCACCAACAATCATTACAGTTTTAAGCGAGATCGTAAGGAATTCAGCTATTTGATTTGAAATTGAGGTGTTTAATTTTGCAAAAACATAAGGGAACAGTCACGAATAAACGCCAGGGCTGAAAGTGGTCTGAAAAATAGACGCCGACTGTTCGAGGTATTACTATATATATTAATTGAAATTTAAGTTGAAAAGGTAATAATTAGAATGAGAGATAGATTGGTTTAGTGCCTATGAACATATGTTAGATGCAAAGATATTGAAGTATATTTATACAAAATGTCTGAGGACACAAATTGATACATTGTATTGTAGTGTTAACTGATGATCTTCGTGTTATCAATGTCACTTCTCAACATCATCGATTAACCTCCCTATATTGACTTCATATACATCATTCATTTTAAAATATAAATCAAATACACACCTACTAAAACTGTTCGATGTCAATACTCCTTCTCCGCCTATTTTGAACACATGCGATTACATTCGCCACTGTGAGAGTACTTTATGAAGTTTATTACGAATCCTTAACTTGAAGCGTTCATAAAATATGCAAATAATGCATAGACTTGGAATGTCATCACTTGCCATTTTTATCATTATTGTGACGGGTTTTTTTTTTTATAAAATGACACCATATTTATCCGTAAAAGTTCCAAAATTTGTTCTAAATGAAAAGAGAAATTAGAAAAATAATTGATTTTCAGTTGAGTTTTTCAGTGTAACTTCACAAGATGATTGTTTCACATTTTAACTTTCTATGCCCATAGCTTTTCAAAATCCCATGTAGGTGAAAGGTTAAAAGGCACATCTACGCCTGTCTATTGATATACATATCAAGTTTGTTTTGCTAGGTTTAACTGTTTTGGAGATTTGCTAGTGAAACTAAATTCTATAAATATCAAAATAAACACACACAAAATTCATAGAAGTTGAAATCTCATGAAGTCATATCTCAACATGTTGACCCATATGTGTTAGTGTCACCTAATCCCAATGATGTAAGAATTTTCTAAACAATATTTCAGCTTTCCAGCCCCTTCAGTTCATGAGAAGAAGATTAAAGTAAGTTTTTGGGGTGTGAACTTCGAGGCCTTTATTAGTGGCAAAGGGGTCACATAACCTTCAATTAATAAAATTCATGGTTTATTGAGTCTGTATACAAGATTTACTTTTAATTTATAAGAAGAAGAAAATAGGTTTAAGATTACAAAATCTACAATTTAAAATCCCCCAGATGCTTGAACAATAGACTTTAACATCTTTTAGTGAGTGGCCCTAGAGAGGAGGTTTAAAAAGCAAAGTGTTTACGGATGGACAGACAGACAGACAAACACTGGAAATAATGCATTAACCCCATTGGTCCTGTCAGGCCTGGTGAGCATAAAATAAAGCTATGTATCTCATCAGGTTTTGAATGATTTTCGAAGGTTATAAATTACAAATCAAACATTTGAATTATGATATGGCGCAAATTGTTTAACATAAAAATAATCTTTTGGAAGTTCTACTTTAAGGTTTACCCATTCTATTTGCCATAATAATAAGAAGTATAACATTACCTTTACCGGTTCATCTCTCACTTGCATATTGTGACTCAATGCTACATACTCTTCAATACTTGTTTTCAAAAATCTACATCCCCTCAAACCCTGACACACAAAACTGATATCTTCCTACATACATAGAGGATATTTGACATTTCTCGTCGAATACCATGGATATCTCATCGAGTGAAGTAGAAATTTATATTTTCACAAGTGGCGTAGCCACGAGTTTAAATATATGATTTTCTAACCTCACAAGATGAGATATTCATGGTTTTCGACGAGAAATGTCAAATGTTCTATTTATTATGTTTCCCAAAAGCCTGTAAATGACCCTAACTATATGAATGGAGAAGCTAAAACGCTTCGCCAGCGTGGCCATTGCATGACATAATTCAATTGTTTCATGACGTCACAGACGACGTCATATGATTGTTGCGTCATTTCACTAAGTAGAATACCATTTTTATTTCACTCAGTGAAAATACTGGTTTTATTTTCACCGATAAATGGCATATTTCACCATTCGAAATATAATAATAGTGTCTAACACCTTGCTGAAATGAGTATATTTTTACAGCTGTTGACTTTAAACATACCAATCTGCATGGCTAAAATCAATACTACCAGATTCAATGGCGTCAGTGGGTTATAAATGGGACAAAGTAAGAGAGTATACTGGATCATAAGTACATCAATCTCTCATGGATAAATATATTAGTCTTATGATTTCTAAATTTCATCATTATCATTAGTATAATTAATGCCTTTAATCCATTTACTATTCTTTTAAATAGCTGAAATTAGCATATATATCTATATATATAACATATGCAATTGAACTTCTTGTCAAAATATGTACCCTAACTAATGGAAAAGAACAAAGAAATTTATAAATCTAAGTATCCATCAATCAAAATATGCTCAAAGTGTGAGCTTTAGAATTTCTTGGAGTGAAGCCATATCTTTTTTAAAGAAAAATTGGATACTTCCATAAACCATTATGTTAAATAAATTTATTATGAAATGATCTTTTCTATTAGGATAAATTATGATGTTATTGAGTACTGGAGTAATGTACTTGCACAATCTCAAAATACATGACAGGCAACAAACATTACATACTGATAATGGATAGATAATTTTAACGAAGTGTCTGTTGGTAATATTTATTCATTGATCATGCAATACATATATATATGTCAAAATGTGATGATTATTACTCAGAAATCAAAGAATGAACTGATTATCTTAATAATCCAATTGGAGTCCGTTTAGTCTGAGAAACAAAATAATTCATAAATTGTTTTAAATTGTTGCTTATACTTTCGCATTTATATTTTGGTTTGCGATTTTAAAATATCAATTCAACAACGTTTTTTCTATTATTTCCTGTATCACGAAAACAGTGATAAACGTACATGCTCTCATTCATTCTGTGTGAAAAACATACAGTTCAATATTCACACTAGAATACAAAACATTAATATAACAGTAAATATCCATAAAATTTACCCATTTTCTCTTTCATTTATTAGCATTAAATGAAATTAAAATGACATTCTAAATTTGATAGGGGCTGCAGTAGCAATATCAGCTTCTCTCAAAATTGAAACAAGAAACATTCTAAATATCTTTATCTACATAACAAACATAGCACACTTTAGTCTGATCAAATTCGGGTCTTGATTCATACCACTCAAACAGTTACTGATAAAAACATGGCAAATGTCCATAATAGTTCTGACCAAAACTGATTTCAAAGGGAATCCAAGGTCTTGAATCATGGAGGTCAACACTATCCATGGATCTATAAGAAATTTCATGATCCATTTTCACAGCTTTCGATGAAGAATACAATATCTATCTTGATTCATCTATCATTGATTTCCTTTCATGAGAATTTGTTGGAACCTATTTGTAATCTGTAAAGAAGCATCAATGAATCTGTCCACACAGTTGGTCATACACGTCTCGGTGCGGCTGTCAAGTTTATCACGTGGTTTGTCCATACACGTGTCCCAGCAGATGTCGGAGAGTTTGTGAATCTGAGCCTGGAGCTGAGCTTTCTGAGATTCCATCTGAATAAAGCTTTGTAGTTCTGGGTCGGCACCATCCCCTGAGGGCAAATTGCTGCTGTCAAATGACATCTTGTAATTGTTGTGTTGAAAATCAACTTTTTGCAGTGAATCTGGCAACAAAAAATTAATAATCTTTATGTTATGTCATGATTATCAATTCAAAATTATGAGAAAATCATGAAGAATTTGCCGTATTGCGATGATACTTAATCTCATAAGGGATCGGTAAACTGTTTTATATAAAATGTAAAATTATTATAGACAATCAATAAAAACAATATCAGAATCCATTTGGTATATATAATTTAATTTCCAAAATCACAATAATCAAAATTTCATCATGAATAATTTATGTTTATTTTGTGTTCATTGATCAATTTTTCTATAGTATACAGGTGGGAATGGAGATAAGAGTTTAAGTCAAGCAACAAATAATAAGGTACTTTCTGTGAGGAAATTATTCTTGACCTGATGCAATGTTGTTAATTCGATAGCATCATAATTAGTGACTAGAACTATAAGTAGGCCTAACAAAAATTTTAATATTAATATCTCTCTATTTAAAAAAAACATATTTTTGAAAATAATCAAAGCAGCCTCTGTCACTACTAGCCACAACGAATTTCACAAGGGTTTGAGCGATGGAGGCTTGTGCAAGAGTGGATCGTGTTGTTTAACGTTTGAATAAAACAAATCTGTCAGTTTGTGCGAAAAGATTTTATCCAGAAAAACATTGATTAAATAGCTAAAGAAAACCTTCAATATTCCTACTGTATGAATATGAAAGAAGTTATACCTAAAACGTTTACCGGCAGAAGGTCACTCACAACATGCGTTTAAGGCGGAAGCGGAAGTCGTGAACCTAGCAGCAAATGCGCATGGGCGAAATTTGACCTTTCAACTCTCAGACGTAAACAATAGCACGTGTTTGGTCAGCTATGTCACTGAGGAGGGAGAGATACGATAAAGCAAAGCGGAAAGCGGCGAAACGATTAGAAAAATGGGTAGGTACAGTGAGAGATGATAGAAGGAATGGCATATCGAGACTGATTTCTAGATATCCAGGCAGTTTACGGCGAATTGACTCTGAGAAAACGCCAAACAACATTTACCGCAAACCCGAACACAATCAAGAAGAAAATTTGCCAAAGGATGAAAACCTTCATACAGCGCCTACTGATCAGAACACTGACAAGAAAGTTAAAAGCGTCTCGGTTGAAAATATCACAACACTTCCACCATCAGAACAGAGGAAAACACTATCGGAAGGCAGTGTTTTTGAGAATCGTATTGACAGTCAGAAAAGTCGGTTTAGCCGGCGTTCATCACGTCTCTCTGGGGAGGATCCCTTTAGGCTTAGTCTTAGGAGCTCAAGGGGTCGGCATAGTGAGCCTTGCTCCTCTAAATTATCACAATACGGAATCGTGAGTGAATGTCTGGAAGTGTGTGGCAGGGACCCGGACTGCAAGAGGCCCAGTACGAGAGGAGGGAGGGCGAGTTCGTTAGTACCAGACAGGGGGTTCACTTCAAGTCAGATGCCCATATATGAGGACGGGGATAACCTTGAGCCGTCACAGAAGTCTCCGAAACCTATGACGGTAAAACGCTTTTATCATTTATCAATTATTAGGTTTCTTCTTCGTAAATGAATATCGAGTTTTTCTAGACGCGTTTAAAAGATATAATTGATTATTATTTTGAGATTAAACAAACAAATTGTATAACCTTTCGAAACACAAAAGCCTATTTTTCTTCACATTTATAGTAAATATAGGATGACAATTTAAAGAACAGAATGTCTTTCAAAGATCGCTAATTCTTAAGATAAAATCTTATACGGTTTACTTTTAGTGTCTCACTGCTATCTCAGTGCTCTGGAGATTTTAAAACCTAGGCCTTTGTCTTGATATGTGACGTTTTTGCATGAAAGGGGCTGTTTTACTAAGGCCTTCCACAATATGATGATAATTGACTATGAAGATGGTGATAATGATTATAAATTTTAGTCCCATCACTCATTACACCTTTCCTGAACTTAAAATCGTTTCATTTTATCTAGAATCAACTAGGAAGGTCAAGTGTAAGTGGTCAATGTAGATCGTCACTGAGGAAATCGATCAAAGTCTCCTATGAGCCAACAGCAGCAGAAAGCGACAAGGAACCCCCAATCCGACATACGGATATCGCACGAAGACTCGCCAAAATCTTTCGGAAGATATACAACATTGTTCGCCTCTTCAAATGCACATCCAGGGAATTAAGCAACGATTTCAATGATACGGAAAAACTATTTAAAATTGTTCAGGACGGCAAAGTGTTGACCTTTGACCCCCTCGACTACCTGGCAGCGAAGAAGACTCGAGCTAACTTATCAAGACAGGCTCAGAGTGCGCTTAAGAAGAGCCCTGGACAGAGACATAGAGAAGACATAGCCAGTGTGTTGGTAAATATCATCGCACTGTTAAATTGTGGATCAAAAATATATTCTTTATTTTAACTTTTACAAATTGAACAAAAGTATTCAGTCACGTACTGGTTAAAAGCAAGATTGCGGATGGGCAAACCGACGGAACAGTCACTTTCATCAGCTTTTGCCATACGTAATGTAATTTCAAACACGTACTAAATGGGTATCAATTAATCATCAACTTACATTCTTTAATGGCTAATTATTGGAAATATGTTGACATGCACAAAGATCGAATTATTTAACAACAATATATAGAAATTTTATCAGTGTTCATATTGAAAAGTAGATCCAGTATACCATCTAATTCCTATTAATTATGTTATAACTCAAAGGAGCAGAGTATGTTATTTGAGTCAAATATGTCAATCTTTATAAATGATTGTGTGTTTTTAATCCGGAAGTAACGGTTGTTACTGAAAATCAGTATCCTGAGGCTTATCAGTTCAGTATAGAGACGAAACCCAGGTTGATTCTAATCAGACTGCATTTTTTCTAATCAATATAAGAAACGTCTGCATTAGGAACGGGTGTCCCTGTTTAACCTCAAAGTCAGTCCCACTCGCCAGGGAGTCCTTTCAAATATCAACCTTTGCTACTTAAGGTTAACCTTAACTTCGATATCAACAAGCATTGTCCTGATGTTACCTGTTTGAATGATCACCACCGTCGTGCTTTGTGTAAAGGCCTAACAGTTAATGCTCTTTCCTATAGAAAAAAGACGTCACTGTATGTGAAGACCAGTTAAGTATTGAACTATAAATGATATCTAAAAGTGCCCTTTCCAATTGTTTTTTACAGGAAGTGATAGACGGAGTGCCAGTGCTCGCCTGCCACTGTAAAGAAGTGAAGGAAGCTCTAGCTAACCGCGTGCTGTATGACCAGATCCAGGCAGGTCGGGTGGTGATCAAACAGGGACAGAAGGGATCCAACATGTACTACTTGGTGTCTGGGACCCTTCAGTGCAGGCTAACGGAGGTCGACAGAAGAACTGGTACACAATCTCATTGGGTTTCGTACCTTCTGTTCAGTTAGGATCCTTATAATAGTAATATAGATATTAATAGGAAAGTCTAATCGTCATGTACAAGGAAAACAATATGTCCGAGACATTTGAGCTTCTTTTTCTCGAAATGGCAAGTTCAGATCGTTGTAAAGATTTAATTTGGTTGATGTAAAATGAGTAATATTGCGTGAACTTGTTGAAGAATGTGTACAACGCCAAGATGTCATCAGTTCGATTTCTCGGCTTGTTTTGGGTCGAAACAATTGGCGAAAAATTAGTTATAGATCTTTCAACGAGAGAGATTTTGTGCAATATATTCTAATTTGTATCAACATACTCCGTGGCCCTTTAACTTTGTTGAACATGAAATTGAAAGGAATCAGTCAGGATAGGAGATTGATATGTTTAAATATTATTTACATCATGACTTACATTCCGTTGAGAGATAAGACAATCGTAGTCTATGTCATATATTACTTTATAAGAGGTTGATTTTATGCTTTCTGGCAACATTGGCCGTCTCCATAAAACAATTTGGACCAATAGAACGGATAAGGGTTCCTGGAATTTCTTCAGATCTTTATCAGATGAATTACGTATGGATACAGGGATGGAACCAGCATTAGCAGATTTAGCGCTTCATGTTTTAAGATTTTGCTACGATGACGATACAAATTACTATTATTATCATTGTTATCATTACTACCCTTCATTACATAATGAACATCTAAAGATAGTTTGGGACATAACAAAGGTTGATTTTAACATTTGTCGGGGTTTTTATCATGCGAAAATATCAGTTGTATAACGGATTTTAATGTCTTTCAGGACAGGAGTTTATAACCAATCTCCCCGATCTAAAAGAAGGCACAACATTTGGAGAACTGGCGCTTTTGCGTGACATCAAAAGGACAGTTACTGTGAATAGTAAAAGTAAGAGAAACAGGCTTCAGTGGTAAACCTTAACCATAAAATGAGCCTAAACAGATTTCTTTCTTATCAAAGGTCGTCTCCCCTGTTGATACAAATAAATACGTTCATATAAACCTTGCATGGCCGTGGGTCTGAAATTTGATTAGTCGTTGAATTACTCAATGTTATGTTACCACTTTCAGGAAATGACTTTGTTTGATATCTGAAGGCATTCTTGGTGCGCTTAGCCGGAGTTAGCTTTTCTAAGGCATTTACATACCTTTCCTTCCGTTGAAATACCTGAACAACATTATATATGTCACTTTACAACCTCATAGACGATGAATGCATGAAGAACAATATTCCAAGAGTGCAATAAAAGCTATTTAGGCCGATTTTACAATGACATTAATGATGATCAAAACACTATGACTGTACTGCAACATGTATACACAATGTAGGAATTGCAACTGGTTTGTCGCCTGTCGAAAATTTTATAAAATTGAACTCAGATACAAATTCCGAAATGCTTCCAGCTGACTGCGAGCTCTTGTCGCTGTCACGTGATGACTTCGAAAGCGTGTTACAAGAAACGTGGGATAGAGAACGTCGTCTACGTCTTCGCTTCCTTCAACAGTCCCCGTACTTCCGGTCCTGGACGGAAGAGCAACTGGAATATGCCGCCGATATAGCAAAAACTCGCTACTACCGTAATAATGATGTACGTGATGTTAAATTACTTTCGTCACTGGTTTAATTTTGTGGATATGAGCAAAACAGTACAGGATGAATTGTTTTTTTAATGACTTGTATTGATAGAGATTCAAAAATAAAAAAGTTTGTTTTTTTTAAAGTACAGGACTGTTGATATTTATAGTGAACGCACGCGTCACTGTGCACTGTTTAGTGATCGTTCTGGTGATCTTAACTTATGTTTTTCTACGATAATGAGGCGTCTAGAGCAAGACATGCATACATACTGGACAAAGGTCAATGTCTGATTTTGTCAAACACTAACAATTTACATGCTACCAGAACTTAGTTGACAGAATTAGTTTTTGATTGATATATATTACCAGAATGTCATTGATTGAATTTTAAATTGTTGATCATTTAAAAATTTACATATATCCCGAAATGTTTTTTTTTCAGTTTATAACGAGTTATATACTCATGTTATAGACAAGATACCTTATTACAGGTGTTTGTGACTAATTGTCTCTCTACAGATAATCCTTGGTAATCTGAGCGGGGTTTCACCGGAGGTCTATTTTGTAATGAGTGGAGAGTGTCGCGTTGTCAAGCAGGTGTCCCTGGCACGTCTCAAATCTCCCTACAAACCCTCCCTTTACCAGCTACCACACGTCACGGACAGGAGCACCTTCCTCAACAAGAAGTATGGTGTGGCCAACCGTCTCCATCAATCCCGCATCCATACACTGACCATCACCGAGCTCACTGACGGAGATTACATGGGAGCTGGTGAGTGCTGATTACTTATTTACTTTTTGAAGATGAAATAATGAAGAGATATGTATTGGTTATACGTGCGAGACTTATTTTGCAACATTATTGTATTCAGCTCCGTAAGTCCGCTCCGTTCTTAACCTATAGTTTTCTTATGGGCAAATCTAGACACAAGTCGGTTTTGGTGACCTTGACTTCAATTTTAAAGGTCATTACGAGACTATGCAAAATAAAAAGATTGTAAGCGCGATATCTCATGAGACCCGGAGTCTTCAGAGTAGATTTCTTAATGGAGAAATAAACAGACACAGGCGATTTGGGCGACCTTGGTTTCATTTTTAAGGTCAATACGAGACTTTTACCAGAATATTAAATGTTGTAAGAGCGCTCTTTTTTTCAACCACTTGACCTAGAGTCTTCAAATTTGGCATCGGACTTCATTTGAATAGTACCCGAACACCAGTTGATCTGGTTGTCCTTTCATGGATTCATGTTCAGTCACTGCGATACTTTTACAAGCTTTTGCAATGTTTGAATTTTATCTTTTTATTAAGTTCTTGTTTCGTTGTTTGATAATTTTTGTTTAGTAGCGTTAACTTTTTCTTGATGTATTAAGGTAACACTGATGTATTATTTATCTGTATTTTTACAACTTATTAATGAATTATTACGAGCACAAGAAAACACCATTTACAGGTTTGTGTACAAGTTGAAATTGAACTTTTAGTACTTTAATGTGACAAAGTTTATGCTGCGGGAAGTCTCAATATTGAGTAACTTTTCATAAGGATAACAACAATTGAATCCAACATGAAAAACTTACTTCTCTGTAGAAACTCATGCTCATTTATCAATCGCGGCGCGGGACATGGCTACGTTTGTGGCAACTACTAGTTAATGTAAACTTGCTAATTCATCGGATTTACCTAATTTGTAAGATGCAAAAGATTAAGTTAGCGAATCATTAACTTCATTGGCAATATCATAGGTAACCAAATAAAGTTAAAAGGTTGTAAGGTAACCTTCTTGGCAATTGTATTGAATTAAATTCAAAGGACTCATAAAAACCGTCTTGGACTATAACCCATACCTCCCATAATGATTACTATTTATTTTGAAGGTGAGGATCTCAAAGATATCCACATTATCGCAAAAGAAAATGTGAGATGTCTAGCTATAAACTCAGTCCATTTTGAAATATTTGCTAAGAAGCAAGAGCTGGCTGAAATGGCTCTGAGACGGCAAGAACTGCTGCCCAGCAACTACATCTTACACAGACATTTGCTGACAAGCATACGGTGGCGCAAATACAAGGAGGGGCTTGTCAAGGAGGTCATCAGCAGGAAGAAGATAACAAATAGAGCAAGCATCATGGATGTTCCACTGTCCATCAGACTCGAGCCAAGAGTTTGAGAAAGGTTTTAAGTAGATTGGGGTTTGATTTTTGTTATATGTTTGAAGAAGGTAACAAATATATCAACCATCTGTGATGTTTCTCTGTCCTTCAGGTTGAAGCTAAGGGTTTAGCAAGAGCTATAAAGAACATTGGAGTATATGTTGGAAAAATATACAAGAGAGCTAAGGGTTCAATAAGGATTATTAAAGAACATTGGAGTCTAATTTTCAAGATGTTGGAAGAAGATATCAAAGAGAGCAACCATCATGGATGTTCCAATGTCCATCAGACTCGAGCCAAGAGTTTAGCAAGAGTTTGAGAAAAGTTTTAAGTAGATTGAGAGTTTGAACTCTGCTATATGTTCCAGGAAGTTAAGAAACACATCCACCATCTTGGATGTTTCTCTGTCCTTCAGGCAGAAGCCAAGGGTTAAGAAAGAGTTACAAAGAAGATTGGAATATATGTTGGAAGACGATACAAGAGAGCCATCATCTCGGATGTTCCTCTGTTCATCAGGCTTGAGCTAATCAGAGTTTTATTTTTAATATGTTGGAAGATATCAAACAGAGCTAACATCTTTGATGTTCCTGTCAATACTATTTTAGCCAAGGGTTGTTTTGAAAGAAGGTTGAAATTTGATTTGTAATAGGTTTTGATGAAAATATCAAACAGAGCCACCATATCTTCAGGCTCATGGGCAGTTTTAAGATCATGGTTATATCGAAATGGTTAGGTAATCAAATTCCTTTATTGAACGAGTATGTATTCATTTGATATGACATTATTTCAAGTCTTGGATATTTGAAGTACAAGTGAGTTGAAGTGCAGTTTGTTTGATCTGTTCCTTTTTCATAGAGAGCACCTGCTCTGGGTAACACAAGAACTGAAAAGAAACATTTCCACAACGTGTTAAATAACCTACAGGGTTCTTGTTCTTGTACACTCCTAATATACAGGTTATGCTAATATTACTTTTTTATGCATTGTATTTATCGGAAGGTTTTTTTCTTCTTTGTTTTGAGTTTTTTTACATTATACAATTAAGTTCATACAAGTTTTTTTTCCAACTGTTCTAGTTATTACTTTTTTGTTACATACTGATACAAAACTCAATACAATCAGAATCATAGAAATGCCAGATACATCTGAAATCGTATCTTGATTAAACACATTTGAAATACACATCTTCTTGATAAAACACATATGAAAATACACATCTTTCTGTATTCTTTGAACCATTCATAATTTTTAAAAGTTGACCAGTTTTAATTTTTTGTCCGATACATTTATATTTCTTTCTTTTGTTTGTTTTATTGTTATTGTGATGTCTTTACAATCCAAAGTCTAGTACAAGATAAGTTAGTAACATTCAGTTATTACATTTGTTTTGTTTAGGGAATTAATCCCAAAATTTGTTGTTTCTTTTTCAATTATGTTTCTGTTAATTTTATACAAATTAACTATTTCCATAATACATACATATGTTTTCCTTTTACATTTCTGAAATTTTTGTACAACAAATATCTATACATTCATTCAATCTACCTTGCATGTCCGTAATGTTTTACATCAACTGTTTGTGTTTTTACAATTTACATATGAATATGAAGACACTTACTTTTGTGCTACTCTTACTCACTTTATCCACTTGAATGTAATAATGTCAAATAATAAATAAATTTGTCTCAACCTTTAAAAAAGAGTATGTATTTTTTCATAGAAACAAAGCTTCTCAACTTGGCTACAGTGAAAAGTGATTTCAAGCTGTAGTCTAATACAGTTCCTAAATATTTAAGTCAAAATTTAAACAATGCCACCATCACATGTGCAATTGCCTTCCTGACTTTGATCCTTCAACAATGTCTATATACTCTGTATCACTATCAGGTGATTTCTGTTCTTTCATGAAAAAGTTTTTAAATGAACTAATTAGAATGAAAATATACATACATAATTTCAAGGCAATGAATATTTTTCAGAATTTGTAAATTGCATACAAAGAAACCCAAAACATCAATTACATATTTATTCCAAACTACCATTCACTCTTCAGTCATTCATACAAGTCAACAACAAATGTTTCCATGAAATTCTGTAGTAGCTGATACAATATACTATAGTTAAATAGCATTATCTTTGATAATTTTTTTATCAACAGTGTACTTCTACGTTTTTCTTAACTTCATGAGTAATTCAAGAAAGGTTCCACTTCTATATACACCAATTGTGTAATAAAACAGAAAATCCTTCACTTAACCAAATCATCACACTTCATCAAAGGCAAACAATGGCTATTAAACCATATTGACCTCCGGCTGTGCCTCCCCTCCTTTAGAGTTCCAATTATGCTTGGATTGAATTATAGTTCCTTTGTTAGTTATGAACGATCAAAATGAAAATCTTGTCCGGATCAGCACTTTTTTCCTGAAATCCTTGAAAATACATATAATTTTTATGTTTAGATTAGTCTCTTGCAGCCACACTTCTTTCAAATACACAAAGCACTATCATTGAAACCACCAATGTAACACATAAAGATGATTTTTGAAGTACACATCTGCGGTGTATAAACATCTTTTATCCACCACATATAACACACTATAATCCATCACAAAGACCACCCTACAGGGAGTGTATAATTCTCCTGCTTCTCTGTTCTTTGATGTATTCCTCTAGTTTCTCATGCCCAGTAGGGGGAGGGGGGTAGTAGTGCTTGGGAGGGGGACCCTCTTGTAGTCGCACAAAGTAATGGCAGTATCTGTAGTGTACAATTCCACGCCTAGGACCACGATGTTTTCGGTAACCTTTGACAACTTTTCCTTTTGAACTATATGAATCAGCTGAAATTGGAAACATTATATTGAGATAGTATTCTTTAAAGTTGGTTCATTAACATTACAATCAATTTGCCATTGTTAACAAACAATTACAGTAATTTGGTTTCTATTGCATACAAATTATTCCACCATTGCTATCAAACATTTAAACTTCTCACCATTTTGACTTATCTCTGTTAACACTTCAACAGCTGAGTGATTTATAATGGAAGATTATTATCCATTATAACAGAAATGACAAATCATAAACGAGTTAATCAACCAATATAGGTCAATGGATAAAATCGACTGTCTGGCTTTATTGTTTCTTGTAGCATTCCTTTCTATCTTGTTTATCATTCATTTTGCAGTCACTTACCAATCCAGAGATTTGACTTGTACTCTACGTTGTGATCTCGTACCGCCAGAGTTTGCGCTTCCTCAAGCACCTGAAAATCAAAACATTAAATAAGAAATCTGAAGATATTCTACATTTCCACGTAAAAATAAATTGATCATTAAAAATTGAAGAATTCAAACCGCTATAAGTAATTAAAAACGTATTCTTACCATCAAACAAAGGTTGATGATTTAAAGCATTTTTATTAAACAAACTTTGACAAAGCAGAGATGTGTTTTTCTAAGTGTAAGGAATTAATCTCTGATTTAAGGAAACAATAAACTTACATGAAATGGCATGGGCATTGTAAATTTGTTTCCCTGCAAAGAATATTGATATTCAGTAATTCATTAAATCAAAATATTAATCACAAAAAATGTAAATTTACTTCTTTCACTACAGCTCCTCCTTTGCGCTTGTAAAATGAGAGTTGTTTTATAGCTTCATCAATTGACATCCCTCGAATCTGAGACAAATCAAAGAAATTTGAAAAAATGAGTATATATGATAAAAAGACAAATCATGATAAAGGTATACATAAAGAGTCTTGAAAAATTAGTTTGAATAAAAAATATCAAACATTAGTATAATAGACTATAATTTCAGTCGACACTTCCTTAAAGATATTATATCCCAGTTTTGTATCCGACTTCAATCCCCATTATAATAAAGACAATACATTCAAGTTAATAAAACACCAAACAGAGTTTAGATGCGTCCTTTAATTAAAAAGATATAACGGTTCAAATCGCGTAGAAATTGGCCACCTCGAAAGCCCAATTAAAAAAGTCCTTAGAGTGGCCTGAGCTCTCCTTCGGTAGATGTGACGTCATAGACAGGACTCGCTCCGCGTTTGTTTGTAAACAAGTATATATCAATGCAGATATGGGTCGCATTCGTCGACGTTTTCATTGAGATAGAGACATGCCTTCTTCCTGCGTTGCTGCCAACTGTACTAATAGGAAATCAGGAAACATTCAACTGCATCGGTTTCCGAAGGATTCTGTCCAATTCGCGAATTGGACAAAGTTTGTTAGTCAGAAAAGAGCGAAGTGAAGTCCCAATGACAGGTCTGTTATCTGCTCCGATCATTTCGCAGAGGACTGTTGTGATCTTTCCTACGATTTCAAAGCGGACTTTGGACTTGCCTCACAAAGGAAAAGACTCGTCAAAAATGCCGTACGAACAGTTAATAAACAAATGAAGATGATAACATGCCCGCTACCCGTCTGTCCAGCGAGATATAACAGTCAACCATATCGGAAGAGAAAACGGGCGGAATACTTTGAGAAGAGGGTAAGGAATTTGAAAGAAAGGCTAATTCAAAATTCTATTCCGGGGGAGGTGGGATAAATAATCATGAAACTTTTGGGGAGTTGACTATACTTGATGATTTTGCAGACGAATGTTGAGTTTTTATCTACATTATGAATTTATGTCTCTTTAGATTAGTCGCAGAATTCATTAATTCAAACCCCATTAACTGTTTGAATTTTTAGTATTTGATTGCATATGGGGTTGAAAAATTCATCGGGTTGAACTAAATAGTTATTTCAACATGTTTGAGACTATAATGAAATAATGTGCATATATATATAGATCTGTAAATTATACACAGTTACAGGTTTGTAGTTTGTTACATTACTAGTTTTGGGGTATACATAATTGTTTTTGGTGCTGATTACTCTAAGGATACATACACAAATGTAGGCAAGTCACTTATGTTTGTATGTTGACACTACAGTTTGGGTTATAACATTTATGAAAAATTAAAATTTCTTGCTACAGCGTCATTTTAGAAGCAACAAAAAGTAAAATTAAAGTAAAAGAGCTGCCCCGGAGAAACATTTACCAATTTATGTAGCCTCACAGTGGATAACGTATAACCTATTATATATTGATAAACATTGCAGAATGAAGTAAGATATTTAGTAATACAGATTTGTTAATATATTGTCATGTGTCACGTGTATTGACAAACCTAATTACCTTCATCAAGTTTCAATAAAGGCTGTTGATCATGTGTGAGGATAAGGTTTAGACAGTATAACTAATCAGTGCCTTGTGTATTACCTATTGGAAATGTGCCAGGTGCTGAGGTCATTAAGTTTATTGCTTAATTGCCATAATGTACAGGTGTGTGGCATTTCATGTAGACTGTTAGGTAATAACTTTATGACTATATTGTCTGGTGTGAAAAGGTAGTGTTAGGTAACTAAAAACCTCTCTCTGATAAAATACCGGTACTAAAGTACTGAAGAAAATGGAAATAATATGCTTTTCAGCGTTAATATTTTTATTTGGTTGAAATAGTTAAAACTGAAAAAGAATTTCATATTTACGATACATTTCCAAGCAGGCTTTAACTTAATCACAATCAACAATAAATGTTGTGTTATTATTGACAATATTGGCCTATGTCACTCTAGATTAGTACCAGACTCTTTATCTCAAACACTGACCATTACTCACACAAAAGAACAATAATCTGTATCCTTACTATGAAAAATACATTAGTAAGCGTACGTAACTCTACGTTTTTATGAAGGTGGCAAATTGAGAATCAAAAGGTACCTTTACTAAACACATCAAAGATTTGATCTTCATTATCACTAATAACTGAGTAATAAGGCGAAAAACAGCTGCTCGGAACCTCGTATCCCAATGACGAGATCCGGAAGTTGCCGAGAGACAGAGCATCGAAAGCGGGATCTCATCGTTACAGTCATGCAAAGCAGAAACACGGATTTGCGATATTGAGTTGACACAAATGGCACAAAGTACTAACAAGTATTCTGCATATACAATGGTCAATCAACTACACAGGGGGATAGTCGATTTGTCTAGGTGTTCAAAAAAAAAAACAGTCACAATGGCGGCAGATATCACTTTGGGTTCATTCGATCGGCATTATCGGAGATTAACAACCCAAACAAACAACAACAACAGCAACAACAGATAATTAATGTCAAACAGAATATGTCGATGTATTGATAGTAATATCTTTGGTGACTTAGGGGCTTTTTTTATAAGTACAATCAGTGAAAATATATACGTTCACGACCGCTGGAATCTATAATGTAAACAATGACACAGATCAGCCAGTCGTTAACGAGTCCTGTCTATGTCGTCACAACCCTCCTAGTACCTGATTGGCTAATAAAACGTTTCGCGTCTGTTTTCCGGAAGTGTTTAAAAAAGACGTTTTTTCTGCTATTTTCAGGTGGATGTGAACCTAAATAGTTGTTGATATTTTTTCTTAACTGTGTTATGAAGTATTTCCGCTAATCGTACACCCTATGAGGATATATTATCTTTAAGATATTTCCTGCAATACTCCAGTGACAGCACCTTTATCTTGATCATTAAAATTCTCCACTTTTGGTTCTAGTTCACATCTACATCATAAACGTTCTTTAACATACCATCACAGCAATATACCACATCTTAAGTGGACTGTACTTGATGTTGAATCTTGAATGGCAAACCTCCTGAAAACAAAGACATACAAATTTTACATGAGGACTTATTTTAAAATAATAAAAAATAGACCACTTTTAACCATCTACATTACAAACAATAATCTTATGTCAAAACATAAAAATTATGAAGTTTGATTTCTGAGATTCAAAACGACTGCTTAAAGTTCTACAACAGCAGATGAATAAAATTAAGTTTACCGCTGGTCTAATTTCTTGCCCTTCTTCAAGAGGTGGATACACAATTTTGTTGAACTTCTCCCATTTTCGTGATTTCATCTTGACTCCAAGATTGTTATCAAATTCTGTGTTCCGGAAGGCTGATTGTAGGTGTGGACAAGTGTGAAAAGATGATGCAGAAAGGCTTGGAAAAACATTCCTGCAATTTAAATCAGTGATCATTTAAAATTGAGATAGGTATAATAACATAAAGGATACATTTGTCAAGTTGTTTTTCTTCAAATGTTGTAATTTGAAGAAATAACAAATTTAAGAATGTAAAGATAGATCACACAGGGGACCAAATATCCAATGTTTGTCCAATAGTTTAAAAAAAAATTCTCTGTTGTACCCAAAAAATAAAAGAGAAAGGGAGATAACTCTGTTTTTAAACCTTTTCACATGACAAAGCGTTTATGCTGGCAATAATTGACTATGCTTGTCTTGTTTAAGTGGCATATACACAGACCACAGGCGCCAGACTCTGAATTTACAATATCATGTAAGTATATGTACATGTAGTTATATAATATAAACAAGGTCTGACACTAGTGACAGAGTTGTGTCTGCAATTGGACCGGAAATGGTTTCCTGGCTCGGTTACCCTCTGTAAACTTCGTAGACAGATCCCAGTTCGCATTTCCGGTCCTATTGCAGACACGACTCTGTCAGACCTTGTTTATGTTATATAGCTACATGTGCATATACTTACATGATATAGTAAATTTAGAGTCTGGCGCCTGTGACACAGACATGTGACCAGCATACGCTGGGTCTTTAACAGAATCAAGTTGAATCAAGCATGTTGGCTTTTGCACAGGAAGTGGGCATCATGTCTGAGAGTGGCTTCAAAATGCATTCCATTTATGTTACAAATATTTTCAAACATTTTTAAATATGAATTAAAATGTCACTATCAATTAATGTATAGCATTTTATAATCATACATACTTGAAGTTAAATTATTTTGAATTGTTATTTCAAAAAGTAACATTAAAAATGAAGAAAGTTTATGAATAGTCACAAAGAAAGAATTTAGTGCCGGGTTCGCCTGTCATTTAGAACTGACGATCCAATGTATTCCCCAAGCTTATGCTACACCATTTGTCAATAAAGTGATTCGACGCTTTCGTCAGCTGCATGAATATCTGGCCTAGAGAGTCAAAACATTTAATCAGAAACTTACCTGAGTAATGATGTTCTCGTCCTCAAAATGTTTAAACCTGCAACAAACAAACCAAAATATTTACATTGACCATTTTTCTGTGTCAGTAAAACTTGATTTTGCATTCAAACTCATAAACTTTGGGCTCTTTGATTGTTGTAAATATGGCCTCCTAAATATATTATGAAAAAATTAAAATAATTCTTAATATCCCTCATTACAATCGGCATTACTTAATTAATAAAAAAATATTTTGAAAAAGAACTCACATGGTAAAGTCAAGGATGCCATCTTGATTTGATCGACAGTTTTTGTTAGGTCGTAAATATTTTACTTACTAAGTAAATATCTGGAAAAGGATTTATTACTTCAGGATTAATAAATGGGAATTTTACACCCTGATAATTTGATAACATGTGAAATAGTCAATGATAATGTATTTAATAATGTAACGACATAATGCAAAGTGATTTGTTTGGTAAATACAAAAGTTCCAACTCTTCTCCTAGAACGAACTTCGTAATTCCCTATTTAATAATAGCTAAATGCTCGATTTTGAAATAGATCACTTCATGAAACCCATATTTTAGTTAATCTATAAAAATGTGTTTAGCGTTAATACAGCGATATATTACTAAAGAGCAATCAAGTTTTTTTATACGTTGAAATCCGCAATTCGTCTATTAAGTTGTCACCTCCTTCACTAGTGGCACGTTTTTCAATCGAGGGGAGAACGTCGTTTTGATATTAATTTGGAAATTCTGCATACTTGAAATGATAACATCTCACTAAAACAACAAATTATGACGAATGTCGTTCTACCAACCTCTCCTAACTGGTATTTGAGTCAAATTAGTGATTCGAATAGGGGAGGTTATTATGTGTTTGGTGCTCGTCACGACGTTGTAGTTTTTGACATTTCCAAAGTACCAACAATCCCACCTGTATTTATTAACTCTTTCTCTGGTCACAGGGACAGGGTGACAGCAGTTTGCCTTGGTCAGACACAGAGTCAGCTACACTGGTGCTGTAGTACATCTGACGACTTAAAAGTGAAACTCTGGGATATAAAGACTCATGTGGAAATACAGAGTCATACTGAACACAATGTAATTGTTATTTTTATTTATCACAATGTTTTTATGACATATTAATGAATGGAAATTAATGTTACACAGCTTTTGGGGTTCAAATTCGGTATTCTGTATGTCATAACTCAAACTTCTGTTAATATTCGTTTATTTAATACATTGTGGAATTGTATAAACCTGGATGAAGTGTCAGCGATAAGATATAGGTGAATAGAATATCAATCATGTAAAAGTAGCTTTATGTTATGAAAAACCTGAAACGGAAGTGAATACCAAAGATATTTGTTTATATTTAACACTTTGATCCTTGTCAACGATCTTTTAGTTTTCTTTGTCTAATGTTTTGCAATTGGTAGGTAATGTAATATTTGTAGATTATAATCACGAACGCTCTTTTATGTGCAGAAATTCCCTGTAATTCACTGGAAATGACTTTAAAAAAACCCAGAATTTTGTTATATAAATATTTTTATCGTGTTGTCATTGTTTCTCTGCAGGATAAGATTACAGCATTATCCTGGTCAAGAAACCAGCGTGATCTAATTGTATCGGGGGATGAGCGAGGAACAATTGTAAAGTGGTCATATACCAGCAATGAACGGCAATCTTTCCGTCATGAGAAGGATCATATCTTCACCATGGCCTGCTGTGACCATAATTCATCATTACTTGCAGTAGGGTATGTTCTAATAGGAAGATTTTACCTCCAAAATATCGCAGTCCAAAATGATTTAAAAATAAACTTGAGTTTAAGAACAATTGATTTTTTTTCTTGAACCCTAGACAGATTTAAAGACTTGCTTCTCCCAAACAGGAATTTTTAAAAATTGATTATATAATTAATGTAACCCCAAAACATATTCAACCAATTAAGTTGTTTAATTGCATAAAACTATTTTGTTTAGCTTAAAACTAACAAATTTAACAGATAACAAGACTAAGTCTACCAGAGTGCTCAGTAAAGTGCTTCAGATTTCAGAAATAAATTGACACAATATTTCTTTTTGCTTAGTTAAAGTATATAATGATATTGTTGCAGGTATAAGTCTGGAAATATCCTTGTGCTTGACATCTCAAACCAGGGACGGATTGTGCACAGACTCCGGGGGCACGACGATGAGGTACACTGTGTGTTATGGTGCCCTGTGCCAGGCGACAAAGTGCTCTCAGAGGGGGCGTACTCTCACTCTGGTTGGTTTCTTAAAAGTATTACCTCATGGCTTACAAAGTTTTCTTGTATAAGCAGAGATTGTTCTGTTTCACAAAATTACTTTTACACAGAGCTTATTTTCTGTTAAAATACAAGAGCAGGTCTTTAATTGTGGGAAAAAGAAACAAAAAATTATTTATGTTATAGAATTTTGGATATTTCTCAACCCATTAATGTTATTTTAATTATTCTCTATTTTTAGATGAAAGCAGAGCCTACCTCATAGCCTCTGGGTCAAGAGACAGGACCATCCGAATATGGAACACAAGCCAAGGGAAGCAACTCCTGGTAAAGAAGCTTCCAGTGAACACAGGACACCGCCGAGATGTATCAGATGCAATGGGTCGTGGCAAAGTGTGGACAACCTTGTACTGGCCTCGTGATAACCCAACACAGCTTGTATCATCTTCATTCAGGTTAGGCAGATTTACCTTGGTGAATGAAATTTTCTATTGTGGCTTTATTTCTTTTGAATAGCTGGCAAAAGGATACTGACTGCTACATCCTAATATAACCTGATTGTGACACATGGTCTTGTTACTCAGTTGAATGACCAAGTGAAGTTCAGCAAAATTGGGCTTGGCTCGCTGGATCAGTTGATTAATTTAAGTTAAGGAAAATCACATAATTTTTCTTAAGACATACCAAAATCTAGTCACATCTGTTAATATCCTTATTATTATATATTCTTTATAGTGGTGAGCTGATCATGTGGGACCTCTCTCCGGTGGGACACAGTCGAGAAATCTTCCAGGCAGGGGACAGCCGGATACACTCCCGGGTCGTCTTCAACATCTGTGCTGGGGGTGAGGAGATGGACACCCTCTTCACTGTTGGCATGGATCGCTTGGTAAGATGAGTACCAAAGATACTCTAGCATTATTAGTATGGGGCAGATCACACGCACACACCTGATTTAAAATGAATTAATCTGACAGTGGAGAATCCAAAGCAGTGTGTAAGATCACAGCATGTCACTCACTTTTGTTGTGTTTGTCTTTTAGATTGCACATGTCTCTTTTGGCCTCATAAGTTGATTTCCCACTGAGTATTCATTGAAGGTCGCTTTGAGGATTGGGCATCATTATATCCTCTTTCGAAATTATCAGATTATCGGTGCCTATAATTTAGTGTTCTTAATGATGAATCAAGTAATTGATCAACTTACATGAAGCTAGAGATGATTGCTTATATATATATTTGAAAGGCATCATTTTGTCCTTTGAAAGTCCATGTCACCAAATTCTGAAAAAAATGCAATAGTGCTCAGTGCTTACCTGAAGTCATAATGTTAACATTTCACACTATTGATGTTTGTATTACAAGTAGAAATTACTAAATCACATAATTACATTGTCGGTTAAGATTTGTCGAGTAGTGGCTAATACTGCCTTCATTGGTGTAGTTAAGTTAATTATAATGTGACTTGTTATTTCTCCCGCCAGGGGCTCGGCAACTTTGTCTGCAGTAGAGAACTGTTCTACACGCAGTCAGGTTTGGGTGCAATGCTACACTGAAATTCAGCGGTACCACCCATGGTTCGCTAGTTCCAGCCGATGCTCGCAGGTTTCACCTCAATGCATAGCCACTATAGTGTTGCGGGCTTTCTCCCTGCAATAATACTAGCAGCCGCGATATAAGTGAAATAATCTTGAAAGCGGCGTTAAACCACAACTCACCTCACCTCACCTCACTTGTTACTTCAGATCGTGTTGTGGAGCCTGGAGAGACAGTGTTCTCTCTTCTCCATTCCATCTCTCGGGGGTCACATCTACAAGGTGGAAGTCTCTACTTTAGATCCAGGTTTGTATTAACAGTCTCATTGTTAAATACTGGTTAAATGTGAGTCCCCGTGTGTACCTTGGTTTTGTCTTCACTAAACTGGTAATAGAACATGCCCCTTATAAGGTTATTGTTAGATTTTTTAGAGAGGAATGGAGTTCTAACCAGGTAAAGAAAATATTGACGGTTTTATATCTACATTATATATTCATTATTACATTACATGAACATGGTCGATTTTAGACTGATCAAGTAATCATCAGCTTTTAACTTTGAAAATTTATTTTTTCCCCTTTGTTGACAAACATTTTTAGGTTTATTGTCCAATATCTGTGAGGATCTGTCATCTTTTGTAAGCTATCTTTTATCGATATGAATTTTATAGAACTTTTACTGTTTAGTTTTTGAATTATCAAGGCCACGTCAGTTTCTTAACATGTCTATTTCATCCTTCAAAGTGAATATTCATGACATTGTTCATGTGACTTCCAGGAAGAATTGCTGTTGGGGTGGGGGACAACATGATCCGCGTGTGGAACACTAACAACAAAAGAAACCCTTACGACATCAACACAATATGGCAAGGAGTCAAGTCAAAGGTTACTGCTGTAAGTTCAACATTTGAATCTTCTTCTGGTGTATCTGCAAAGAGTTGTCTTTTTTTTCAGAGTTGTCTGCCTGACAGATAGCCATGCTTTCTTGAAATATTATTTGTGGATTATTTCCCTGTTGTATAATGACATATTACAAAATGATTTCAACATGAAATGAGTGCATATCAGAAGTTTTTGAATAATGTTTGGATATATTTTTATCTTTCAGCTTTGTTGGCACCCGACCAAGGAGAAACAGCTTGGATTTGGAACTGATGATGGCAGAGTTGGTATCTTTGATGTTATGTCAAATAAGTGAGTTCTTGACATATCTTGAAGCTCTATAGTAATCAAATAGTATAGGTATAAAACAAATTATTATACCCCCGCCTTACAGCGTCCGTCACAAATCTTTGTCCGGAGCATAACTCCTAAACTATACATGCTAGCTTCACCAAACTTCATACACTTATCAACCAGGATCCCTAGATGTGCCTTTTGAGGGTTAGACCAACAAATGATTTTTATTTTTTGCGGTTTCCGTGGAAACATGACTAAAACAGTGACTCTATGACCAAGTCCTTTGTCCGGAGCATATCTCCTAAACTATACATGCTAGCTTCACCAAACTTCATACACTTATCAACCATGATCCCTAGATGTGCCTTTTGAGGGTTAGACCAACAAATGATTTTTATTTTTTGCGGTTTCCGTGGAAACATGACTAAAACAGTGACTCTATGACCAAGTCCTTTGTCCGGAGCATATCTCCTAAACTATACATGCTAGCTTCACCAAACTTCATACACTTATCAACCATGATCCCTAGATGTGCCTTTTGAGGGTAAGACCAACAAAGAAAGCCAGACTATAGTTTGAAGCGGGGGTATGTGAGCTGTGCTCACTTCTTTACTTGTTTTGATAATTACTGAATGTGCCACCTTGATCTTGTTCTTCTTTATTTATGAGAAGACTGTTTTCTCAAATTAGTACGATTGATCTACTCAATTTCCTAATGGCTTCAATGAGGCGTCTGTTATTATTTTCAATTTGCAGAGTGTATAGATGTGTCTAGTAATAAGAAGAATACAACTGTGTTTTTATCCTGCTTAGTACATATATTTTATCTATATATGTATACATTACAGGTGCTTTCTGTGATTTCAGGTCTCCAACACTTTCCTCAACTTTCCACCGCAGAACTGTGTATACTGTTGCATTTGGGCCCTCTTCTGTCTCTCAGGGTAATTTCAGTCTTAGTTAATGTAGTGGGTTTTGTGACAAAGATTTATATGATCAAGATGACAAATTAGGTTGTTCATAATTCATGTTTGCACATGCTAATCCTGCTAAATGAGCAATTTTGTATCTGCAAAGCTCCTACAATACTCAGATAACCATCAGGCCAAATGCTTTATTATATGTAAAACAAACCTGCGAAAATGAATTGTATCTAACAATAATGGTACATCCAGATGAATGAATTGTTGAGTCGGAAATATTTGCGTCAAGAACCTTGCACATCAACACTTCCTTTGTTGAAAAGATTACATACCATCAATTATCAGAGACATTTGGCCTGAGAGGTATCGGATATTGTAGCCCTGAGGATACAAATATGTTGATCTAGCAGGATGCATAAGTTAAAATTTGCCACTTTTAAACAGCTGATCTTCTGCCTGCATGGTAAATAAATGGTTATTCTCTTTGGACCAATTACTAAGATGACCGGAATGACCAGAGAGACCCTCTGTTTTGTCCTTTTTCAGCAGCCCCAACTAAGTCAGGTATCAGCTGTTAGTTTTTTTCTGGTTTGTGCGGCTGCCTCTGCACCTTGTATTTAGCTGTAACCTTTTCCTACTAAGGTTTTTAGGTTGAAAGTCAAGGTTGTGAGTTACCAAATTAACCTTTTTGTTATCAACAAGGTCAGTGCAATGATACCGTTGCTAAGAAAAATGACTGTGTTCTGTATATAAAGATTCAAAGGCAAAGTGTACATTCAAATAAGATTTAGCTTCGCCAAAGCATGAGGATATAACCAAGGATTCTCAAATGATGAATTTTGAAACACCGTCACCGATTGCACACCTTACTTTAATGCATTCAATTAGGCTTCTACATTTCTAGACCGAGAAACATTAGTATTAGAACAGAGGTTTGCTTAGGAATTTATGACAGAGCTGCCTCTGTGGAGAGAGAATGAGCAGGTGCTTGTCTCCACAGATGAGGACAGAGAGCGTGGAGGAGTGAGTCTGTACAGTGTGGGGGACATGGTGGTGCTGGAACACAGGCTCGCTGATCTTGGTCATGATGCCATCAACATCAACAAACTCATTGAAGAGGTCAATGGAAAGTCTGTAAGTATAGCAGATGGCGATATTTGATGGCAAATTCTTTATTGTGAGCTACAGTGATCATAATTCGCTTCTGCTGTAAATGAATTCTGAAAGCATCATATTCATCAATAAAAAACCTGCGATAGGTTAACCATGTTATTTCTCGGATGGGATTTTCGTTTAATGTGCAACGGCGAATTCATTAACCCTTAAGATGCGGGTCCCGGAATATTCCGGGATGAAATTAGCTTTGCCCGCAAGTCCTCTTAGCGGGATGCGAGTAGCACACTCTATTTTTCTCACGCTAACTAATTATGACCGCGGGTCTCGGTAGCGGGTCCCGGAAATTTATTGCCTAGCAGTAGTCTCAGTTCAACGCTTGTATTTTCGTTCCGGCTGCCGCTAAGCTACCGTGTTTTGTTTCGTTGGTGGTCTAAATAATGCGCGAACATGCTCCGAAAGTTATGAGAATATTGATAATGTTTATCGTACCGAAAATAAGCGTTAAAATCACTCAATTTTCCCCCACTCCCCGCCGCACGTGCTAATAGCCTGTGGGCACTTTCTAGCCTCTCGCACGAGCTTACCGACCCGCGCGTGCTATCGTTTACTGAGACGCGTGCATTTTGACCCTATGCACGCCTTCCTATCGCACGCCCTATGTTCTGAACCCTTGGGCGGATTTCAATATAGGTGGGATCATTTGAAAGAGAAAAAAAATGTCTTTAATTCGATGTAAAAAACATATGTGCGCCTCGTGAAATAAAGATACCGCATGTGCCGCAAAAAAGGTGATTTTTATATATTTTTAGTTTTACACTGTTTTGTCACACCAATTTTCTCATGATGTGCTCAACATATTTTGACATTTTTTATATCACAAGATAGAGAAAAAGATTGTCTTTAATCCCATGTAAAATGTGTACATGCGCAACAATTCATAAAGATACAGCAAGCGCCGCACAAAAAGGTAATTTTGCCGACTTCCTTATCATGTGATCTGAAGCGCGATTTTCATGTGCCTTTCTTTCACAATGAATTTCTTTTACACCGTGAAAAAGATTTTGTTGAATTTTACATCACTATAAAGACAAATGAATTGTCTCTAATTCCCTATATCAATTATTATGCGCGCAAATAAATAAAGACTCAACAAGTGCCGTAAAAAGAACAACTTTCGCACTTCGCAATTCCGTTAGTGACGCAAATAGGGAAACTTTGGCACTTCATATCCCCGTGTACAAATGACACATTTCAAAACCATTTATATCATTATCAAGAGGAATAAATTGTCTACAAAGTGATATATAAAATGTACATGCGCTAAAACAAACGACGATGCAGCAAGCGCCGCACAAAGGGTTCTTTTCATGTGATCTGAAGTTCGATTTTCATGTACCTTTCTTTGGCACTCGATATTTTCTATACCACTTGGCGGATTTTGATAAATATTACGTCTAAATAAAGACGGAACGTTGTTCTTCATTTCAATATATTGATCATACATGCGCACACAAAAATAAAGGCACAAGAAGTGCCGCAAATTTGGCAAGTTTCGCATTTCGTATTTCTGTAACAAAGTGGCGCGCTCAACAACGTTTGGTATCAGCGTAAAGAGCAGAAAATTCTCTTCAATTTGATATACAATTTGTTTATGCGCTCATAGAAATAAAGACTCAACAAGCGCCGCTAAAATGTTATAAATAAATGTAATAAGTAAAAAAAATTATGAAGGAAACCCTGTTTCTTTAGTGTTCAATTATAGAGTTTTATAAACCATGAAAGTTGAAGGAAAAAAAACTTTTGGATTTACATTCATAGCGTTATTGATGTCTTTTTTGAGTTAGGGGATTTTTGCGTCGGGCACCGCCATCAGTTCATGGGAAAATTGTCCAACGAAAATGTTGTGGTTGAGACACAGTATGTCGGGGATGCCGTCGGGAACCGCCATCAGGTCAAGGCAAAGTTGTCCAACGAAAATGTTTGTGGTTGAGACACAATATGTCGGGGATCTTTCGCCGGGCACCGCCATCAGGTCATGAGAAAATGTGTCCAACGAAAATGTTCGTGTTCGAGAAAAAAAATTTCAGCGGACTTTCGTCGGGCACCGCCAGCAGGTATGTGTTTTTTTCTGCCAAATTTTTGTTGGTCGAGGAAACTCATTTTTGAAAAAAAAGTTTGGTAGCATTCCGATGTGTTAAATAATTTGCTATATATGTCGGGATGGCATGAGTTCCTTCCAGTGAACTAAAGACAAGGGGCCGGGTGCTCGTTGACTACGGCCGTCCCGACGGATAGGCCCGTGGAACCTATCATTCTCGGAAGAGAAGTCAAAAGTTGAAAAACTTTTGTAATCCACAACTGACAATCAGAACTTTCCTGACGTAGAAGGCAGTTGTTCGCGACTCGCCAGCTCGTTGCATAGGAGTCAGAAGGCGGCATCAGGGTTGATAATGTTGATACAACGTCGGCGGCCGTCGGTGCCATCGGCACCTTCGGCGGGATTGTGAAAAGTCGTCCAAAAGTTAGAAAGTGTCCGGCGACATTAGAACTTGTTCGGCTGGATTGTGAAAAGTTGTCCGAAAGTTAGAAATTGTCCAGCAATGTTAGAATTTGTCCTGATTTGTTATTTTTGCAAATCGTGAAACAAAATGTCCGGCTTTCGCCAGGACAATTAGAAAATGTCCGGATTATTGATGACCGCTGGCGCCAAAGGCGCGCAACGGCAAATTTGTTTCAAACACTTACAAAATGTGGCAATTGAATGTCCATGAAGCTCACATTGAATTTCTCTGTACAACAGGTCATGTGTTGATGTTATTATATCTTGCGTGTGCCTAAATTATTTTCAATCATTTACAGATTGATGTGAAAGATGCCTAAGGCCAGGAGGCCGCGAACCAGGAGTTGGGAAGGTCCGTCAACGTCTAGCGACGACGACTTCATCAACGAGGTCCATGCCGATGAAGCTTCTGATATGGAATCAACTGATGAGAGTGATAGTGACAGTGACAGTGACAGTGATAGTGAAAGTGACATTGATAGTGATCAAGAAATAAGAAACATTGCAAGAGACATATTAGCTGGTACGGGTGAAACTGCTATGGCTGGTACTTCCACAGAGGAAGAGTTCAGTGGCTTTGACGAGCAATATAATGAAATGGACACACATTTTGATGACCAAGATAATTTTATGGATCGCTGGGAAGAGGGGCCGAGGCAACGTGGACGTGTCGACTTGCATTTTACTGGCGCAACGGGATTAGGACGGTTTATAGAATTGCCTGATAACCCGCAACCTGTAGACTTTTTCGGACTGTTTTTTCATGAAGATGATTATGGATCATTGGCAGCAGAAACCAACAGATACTTCCACCAACAGGTCGATGATAAGGTTCTGAAACCCTGTTCACGGTTGAGGCACTGGTATGATACGAATGCCGAAGAAATGAAAGTATTCATTGCAATGACAATAGCAATGTCTCTGGTTGTACAGAGAAACTTTTCTGAGTATTGGTCAACAAGTGATGTTACGTCGACGCCCTTCTTTTCCAAGTGCATGCCCCGCGACAGGTTCTGGCTACTGCTAACGTATCTACATTTGAATGATAACAACCTAATGCCGGGACGAAACACTCCGCATTTTTCACCAATGAATAAACTTGGCTATCTGTACCAACGCATCATGCATCGTTTTTCCAGAGTTTATAAGCCGCATCAAAACATTTGTGTTGACGAAGGGTTGGTGCCTTGGAAAGGCAATCTGAGTTTCAAAGTATATAATCCCGACAAGCCGAAGAAGTATGGGATAAAGGCCTACATGTTGTGCGACTCAACAAATGGTTATGTTTGCAAGTTCAAACTCTACACTGGAAAAACAAATGAAGCTGTTTCTGTTGGTGGGAAAACGTATGATCTCGTCATGGACTTGGTGAAGGAATATGCTGGGAAAGGGTATCATGTGTTCATGGACAATTTCTATTCCTCGGTGGCATTGTATATAAACTTGTGGGAAATGGGAACTGGTGCGACGGGAACTTTGAGAGGAAATCGCAAAGGCATTCCTGAAAAGCTAAAGAAGGCACAGAAGAATCAGAAGAAAGGGGATATGACAATCTATCACAATCAAGACCTACTCGTTTTGCGGTATGAGGACAGGAAGTCAGTGTTGCTCATGTCAACCGTAGAAGACGCCGAAATTGTAGAGACAGGAAAGAAGAACCGAGTGACTGGGGAAGCAAATACGAGACCACGTATTGTGCACGAATACAACAAATATATGGGAGGTGTGGATCGGGCCGACCAGATGCTGTCGTACACCCCGTTCAAAATGAAAACTCTTAAATGGTGGAAGCGCGTGTGGTTTCATGTGTTGAACGTTGCCATGTTGAATTCTTACATTATCTATAAAGAATTCTCAGAAGACAAACCTTTGAAAACAAGCCGTCAATTTAGAAAAGATTTGGTGCAGCATATGATCACCTTCGCCGAAACAGAAAAAGTGCCCTCCCTGCGCAGACGTCCTCGCGGCCGGCCGAGCACGAGCGACGATAGTGTCTTGCGACTCCATGGTCGTCACTTTCCATCAAAGATTCAGCCTGTTGGAAAGAAGAAAAACCTAACACGCATGTGTGTTGTTTGCTCCAAAGCGAATAGAGAACTTCGTCGAAGGGAATTCGAAGAAACAAATCAGCCAGTTCGAAAGAAGAAAAGGGTAGGCAAAGAATCTTCTTTCGAATGTATCGAGTGTAATGTGGCTCTATGTGCAGCACCATGTTTCAGAATTTATCACACGTCACAAGATTGCACTAAAGCTTATATCAGTTTGATGTCAGAGAAGGAAAATGAGGGGGATAATCAAGAAGATTGAAGAAAGAAGAAAGAAGCAGAAGTGTGGATGAGCGTTACTCTCCTTATAAAGTTTATTCTTCACATCAATAAGGTGAATAAGTGTAATATAAAATACTGATTGTCAATAAAATAATCTTTTTTTTAAGTCGTAAAAGAGACAGAGAAAGTCAATGTGAGCTGTCACTGGACGTTCGATACGAGCCGCATCACGAACCTACCCCCGATCTTTCGCAATTTGTTTTCTTAGAATCGGGTGGCGAAACTTCATACTTTTTACATCATCGTAAAGGGAAAAGAACTGGCTTTGATTCATTATGAAATGTGTATGTGCGCAACACATAATAAAGAAGCGGCAAATAATGCGAGAAATGTCGCAATTATCAATTTTTTTCCCCAAATGTCTGAGGGTACCCCTCTTTAACGGTTCATATCTCCCGAACTATTTGGCACTTTTTAAATTTTTTTCCACCTTTCTCAAGCGGAAAGAATGATCTTTAATTCCATGTATAATATGCATGTGCGCAATTAATAAAAATGGTGCGGCGAGTGCTGCGACAAATGTCGCAAATAAAACGATTGTCAAAATCTATTTTCAAGTAGTTGAGGGTGTCGCTCTTTCGCGGTTCATATCTCCCGAACTATTTTATACTTTTTTATATTTTTTTCACCTATTTCAAGGGAATATAATTGTTTTTAATTCCATGTATAATATGCATATGCGCAGTCAATAATAACGATGCGGTGGATGATGCGACTGGTGTCGCAAATAGAACGCTTATCAAAATTTGTTTTCAACTAGTTGAGGGTATCACTCTTTCGTTTTTCATATCTTTTGAACCAGTTGGCACCTTTTCATTATTTTTTCACAGTCGTAAGGACGAAAGATTTATCTTTATTTCCATGTATAATTTGTACATGCGCAGCAAGAAATAACGATGCGGCGTGCGTATAGAATGATTGATTTTATTATCTCGGAATGTTCGCCCGCGTGTGACTGCACGCGCCGAGAGGATCGGTACAGCAGGAAGCAACGCTGGTGCTTAGAACACTGGCACTCGCATGCTGGTGCCTCGGGGGTGCCCCGGGGGTATAACGGTACTAATTAGCGTACCGATGCCAGACTGCCCAAGGGAGAATTAGTTCTGGCTAAAAATCCCGTTATGTCGGAGCATCCTCGGGGTACCCCCAACCATCTTTCGCGGCGTATATCTTTTGAACAGGGTGACATTTTCTAACAATCTTTTATCATCATAAAGAAGAATAAATTGTCTACAATTCCATATATAATACATGTATGCGCGCTAAGTATTAGGGATTTTATTCAGCCGGAAATAAAGACAATCTTTAGATAATTGTAGAAATCTAACTAGAGGTCGCATTGTAAAAAGACATATATCATCGTAAAGAGGAATAATGTATCTTCAATTCCATATAAAAAAATTAATTGTGCAATTATATTTAAGGATTTTCCGTAACTCTAAATAAAGACAATCTTCATATTGCAATAGAAACCGTTCTAGGTAGGATAAAAATTTCATTCAAAGTGTCGGATAAAGATCGTTCATTTGTGTACGGGATTGGCGGGCTACTTTTGTATCGAACGGTCAGTTTCATCCGTAATCCGCCATGTGAATACACCATTTATCGAAAAAACAGCCGCGACTCGCGGTGCGAAATAATTCAGCCACAGGGGCTAATTGCGTTATTACCGTAGCGAGGCGAGTGCTGGAAAATTCAGCCACGGGGGCAAAACTGGTCAAAATAATATTCAGCAACGGAAGGGTTAATATTAGATCAAACAAGTTAAAATTTCTTGTCTTTTCACAGGTAAATATATGACAATCTGACAAAAGTTTCCCTGTTTTATACAACCATGTTATTCCTAAAACTTAGAGATGTTTGATGTTTCTTCCGACAGACCAACAGCTCCATGAGGAGTGACATGTGTTGGAGACAAGATGAGTCGGTGGTGGCCATCTCCAGTGATGATGGGTGAGAGCTTTGATATGTCATTCAGGCTTTGAAGTCAGTGTTCCTGCTGACTTTTTAAACTGCTGGTAAAGTGAACCGACACTGGTGTACTTTATCGGTACGGAAAAAAATTCACCAGTACCATTTGAATTTTGGTAAAAAACAATAATCAAAGCATGGATTTAGTATCTGTGTTACATAAAAGATGAACTATTGTCATCTAGTGAAAACTATAGATTAGGCTGCTCAATTTCTCATTTTGATATTTTTTGTCCATATCATAAACAAGTCAAGTATATTGATATGAGGATAGATAAACTATGACCCCTAAGAAATAGAATGCCCACTTATTCATCGATATTTTGAAACATACTTTGACACATTTTGGGTTCTGGATATAATTAAGGTGATTATCAAACTTTACATCCTTTGGGGAAAACTCGATGACAAAGGCCCAATTTGTCAATCACCTCTCACAGCATTGACTATGTGTCTACCCAATATTGCAGATGTGTCGAGATATACAAGGCAGGCACCTTCAATTTGTTGTGTGTGGTGCATGTACACCGTAAACTCATCAACTGTCTGCGCTGGCACCCCCTCTACACAGCCGACACCCCCCAGGGGTCAGAGTGCAAGTATTGGCTTGCATCAGGGGCTAATGATGCTGTTGTCTATGTAGTGAATCTCTCAAATGCTCTTGGTGAGAAATTCTCTTTGTATTTCTTTATTATGCTTTTTACAAGTGAACATTTGTTGTATCTTTAACATCATTATCTTACCACATGGATTGCCCAAGTCATTTCATCCAAGAAAACCTCTGTAACATGTGAAACACTTTCTTCACTTGAAATAGAGGATCCTGCTTGAATGATTTCGAAGAAACATTGTATAAAAGCAATCTATTTTTGTTCGTTGAAATAGGGGCTTTACATGTCTTATGCCTGAAAATTTCTTACAAGAGTCAGTAAAGAGATGCAAGCCCATTTATAATAGAATGTAAATAGATCATGGTATCCTTGCTGCAAAATTTCATTGCTTGGAGTTTTTCCAAAGTAAGTTAGTTGGGATGAACTGATTTGAAACAATTTTGTGGTGAAAGTAATTGTAATGTGCAGGTAATTCTTTATTACTTCAAGGTTATAAGGTCATGAAGACAATCCTTTCATAAGTGCTTCAATTATGCTCACCAATTCTTTGCTACATACCCATCATATTGACAACAAGAAGATATTGGCTATAACTAAAGATTTTAAACTTTTGTAGTAGTCAGACATTTTTATTAAAATAATAAATCCCATGTTTTTGTTACTGAAACAAAGTCTTACTCTTTAAACTGCTTGAAATGTTTTCAGTTACTTTGTATATTTGTTCATTAGAGCCGCCTAGTGGTACTGTAGGACGTATCTCGGAGAGTATGCGTAAACTGGAGGGACACACCATCAGAGTGACCGGGATATCTTGGAATCCACACAGGGAGGGAGAGCTGGTGTCCGTGGGGTATGACGGCATTGCATATGTAAGTATATGAAGACATACCATTAATTATTTGATTATTCATATCTCATTTTTATCCACAAAAGAGTGTGGCAGCTTTCAGACTGTTGTTGAGGGGAAAGCCCCTGATAGAAATTTTCTGATATCTTTTATTCATTGGAAAACTGTTGATTGTAATCAGAGTGCAAAGATTTTAACCTTCACTTTCATTTCAAGGCCACAACGAGACTTTAAATATTACCTTTATCAGCACAATATTTCAAGAACCTTTTGCAGGATTCTCTTGTGACCTAGATATGAAGTTGCACAACATTTTTCAAGAGCTGTTCTCTAGTTTCAATTCATATTTTGCACAAAGCTCCTGATTGTAAAGATTCAAGGCCCAGTTGATTTTGGTGACCTTTGCATTATATCAAGGTTATAGTAAAGAATTGAGTTACCATATATTACTGCGCAAAAGACGATTTTTCGACACCAGAAATTGAGGGTCAAAGAAGGGATGGACTATACATGGGTCTATGATTTTGACTTAAAAATGCTGAAGCTATGTGAGGATCTGCTTGTTGATATGAACTGACAATGTCGACACCAAAAGCCAGATACACAAACATTGATTTAAATAAACACAAAATAAAAAAAACAGATTTAATTACAGTTAATTGCATTTCATTGTGTATATTGGATCATTAAATACATGAATTGTTTGTGTTGATGAATGCTAAAGATAAAATTTGAGGAAAAACCTATACTTTCTCTTTGTCATTCGTCATGCATAGCATACCATAACATCGTAGTTAACAAAAGCTAAATGAAAAAAAACTTTCTATGTAATTGTCAAAATATATATAATGAAAATTGTCTATAGTTAGTAGAACTTTGTTTATATTTTGAGGGGGAAATAAGCACCCTTTCAGTTTCTGGCAGGAAATCTAAGCTTATTTGTGCTTGTTTCGGACATGTGAATATACAAAGCTGGTTTAACAATTTCATGAGTTTCATAAACTCTTGTGACATTTCTCTGCATTCTGTACAAAACAAATAGCTGTAATTAAGTGTTGATCATGGATAAAGATGTTACACTTATAAAATGTCTATTAAATAGTATAATGATGCTCCTGACCAATATTTACAGCTAAAATAGTAAATAACCACCTTTCAAATATACTTGACAATTCTTGATCAACTACCCTCTATCCAGGTATGGAACGTGAAGACTGGAGAAGCCCTGCACCAGTTTGAGGGCCACATTCAGCGCCTGCTGTGTGTGGCGTGGAGTGGGACGGACCCGGACGAGATCATGTCAGGGGGGTTCGACTCCACTCTTCACCGCTGGAAGGTGTCTTCACAGCCCAGAGCTGTCATTGAAATTGGTAAGCAAGGAACATCCAATATCATGCAATTGATTTCCATCTCTATTTTCTAATGACATAAGCCAGGTTTAGTCTAGAGAGTTGAATTACTTTCTTGACTTGCTTCCTTATGCCTAAATATTAATAATAAGCACTAATTCCGTTTTTAATTGCATCAGTAAGAGGCATGGTTAAAGCTGCAAATCTACTGTATTCCCTTTTATGTCTCAAACCTCTTAATAATACATTTATGTTCTTAGGAAAGAAAAAGAAAAAGAAGAAAAAGTCAGATTTCCTAAGTGAAAAATCTCCAACATCAGAATCAAACCTGCAATCCTCTGCTTCCTCCACCACTGAGGGTGACCTACCAACAGTTTACCTTGAATCAGGGGCAGAGAATCGACTCAAAATGGACTCTCATCAGAACCAAAACAGAGACAAATCTTCAAGCAATGAAACAAAGCCTACTGTCGAAAAGGAATCATCAAAAAGGTTGAAGGAAAGAAAGAAGAAGGATTATCAGGATGAGTTGGCTGAACTGAGAGAGATGCTGGATTCGAGGAAGCAGCAGATACTGAAGGAGCAGAAGACTCACAGTCAGAAAGAGACTGAGAAGCAGAAGTCCGAGGCTGGGAAGCTTCAGAAAGAGGCTGACAAGACAAAAGCGGGAGAGAGTGAAACCCTGACAATAGATAGTGGTGGGGACGCTCAAAGGGAGACTGAATTTGTGATTAACCCTGCACCAAGTGAAGATGGGGATAACTTGGGTAAGTTGTCAAGTTATTTGTTGAATATTCATGTCACTGAACTATTTTTACATTCATATATTTGTATGCTTTAAATGACTAATGTAATGACTTCAAGAGGTATTGAAGATCCACAGGAGTAATACACTCTGAAACATTAAAGGGATAGCATGTTTTTTGGATATTTAATATCTTCAAACTTTCCTCAATAAGTATTATACATTTATGCCAAATCCGTTATCGTGAGGGGTTGAAACACTTCATTACTCAACCCGACTATCAGTATTTGAAGGAAAGAGTATCAAATGAAAACTGTTGGCGATCATGTTAGTGTCGACACTTTTTAATGATTTAAGGTAGGGAAATGGATTTGTTTAGCTTAAACAAACATGTTAGTTTAAGAACTGCTTCCTTTGTTAGAGAAATTTTCCTTGCACTTTATAATATTTATTTTCGTCTTTGTGTGATCTGTTTGTTTACATTTAACAAAAAATGATCTTTTTACATAGAAAATGACAACTCATTGACGAATAGGACTTGCTGTTTTTAGAACTTGACACTAAGGTTATATGACTTGCAATCAAGACAATGTACAAAATTCATCATGTAGATGGAAGTGCTAGAAGTGGAAAGGACTTTCTATGAGTGATAAATATGCATATGTTTCAGCATGAGACTAAATCCTGATTAAAGCAATGGAAAAATAATGGAAATTGTATTAAATGATTTCACTTTACTTCTTCAAAATAACAACATATCAAAATTTACTTTATGACAATAAAACTCATACATTACTTTAATCTGAATATCATGAAATGATACAAAATCAGATCAGATCTTGTTTTGGTATTAATGATGAAGCATTCATAAAATGACCCAGCCTCTCACCATTGACAAACTGTTGTCACGATTTTAAAATGTTTTTGAGATCATGGCAATCACTTGTTATCTGCTTTAATTTGTATGTGTTGATATCTCTTTTTCATGTTTAGAAATTAGAAGGACATATACTATTTATCCTTTACATATAGTATTACTCAATGTTTACTTTTAAAAGAAGTATATTTTTAAGTTGAAAAGATAGACAGTCAGTATGGGTACTGGTAATGTTTCACTCAGCGTGTCCTGTGTTAGTAGTATGTAGCCCGGTTCTGGTGCCAGCTTGAGAGAAAAAAACGTTTAACAAAAGAATGTCATTTTGTAATGTAGTTTGTGCATTCACCATGGGAATCCAATGATGAATGATGAGCAATATTCATAATAAGTAAAACCCATGCAATCATGTTAAGTAAAATTCCATGGTACCATTAAAAAGTCATTACTTAGCCAACACATGCCACTAATGGCTGAAATATTTCCCAAGCGGGAAACAGCTCATTTACTCACTTGCCCAACATTTTTGTGTGTCCAACATCAATTCTGATTCAAATGAAGTGACAGGGCTGGAAAAGAATTATTATATCAGGGTGCAAGCTAAAACGGAACCGTGAAAAAACGGCACAAAACTGCTTTGGCGAAAACGGAACCAAATTGGTGAAAACGGAACCATTGTTGGCGAAAATGGAACCAAGGACAAGATGAAACGGAACCAAATTTTTTCATTTCTTTTATTCATCATAACAAATTATTTTGGGAATAATGTCGTTGATTCAACCCGTTACTTAACTGTGCCCATAAATTGAAGTAACACAGTGTTTGCCATCCGAGGTGGCGTAGAGGGATTCTGAGTGCCACCGGGGTAGTTTACATCTACAAACTTCCTGTGGACGTCCTCAACTATCTGGCTTCCTGCAATGAAGATGTTAGCCACAGCCTTCTTCTTCACCTGTTGGTAGAACAAATATCATGACGCCCTATTCTTTTGTTAAACTATTTATTCAAATGATATTTCTACAATATAGAAGTTGTTTCCAATAAAATAGCTACTGTTTTGTCACATCATCGTAAGCTATCCTCAGGCACTAAACAGATCATCGAATACTGCCCTCAGGCACTAAACAGATCATCGAATACTGCCCTCAGGCAATCGACAGATCAAAAGTTGGTCCTATGCGACGATTTGTTTTTTTTTGTTAATTACAAACAATATCCACGTTAATTACCTCTGACAGCTGTCAACTTGCCGGGCTCAGGTGGGTGACAGTGTCTGTGTTTGCCCTCTGTATAACTGTCTATTGTCTGTATCACTGAGGCGGTGTGAATCTGTGTTAAATTTACTGTTTTATAGTCGTTTTAGTAATAATTTTACTATGATATAACTGAGTGCCATCCGTACCACTCGTCAACATCAACGTCTTCAGGAAGTGATGCTTGAGAGATGTTTATGTCTGACAGGTTTGGGACACGGTCTTCGGGTGTGCACTCAACAAAGTCGTCGTCTGTAGCCATGGATACCTTGAAAGTAACGTCATTGAGAATCTGATCTGCGGGATCAGAGGTCCTACATCTGGTACACTTAAATCTGACTGCACCTCTGTTCGTAGTCGTGTCTATGTCAGTATCGCATGTACTGTGCGTAAGCTGGTCACAATTATCACACGAAACGGCAAGATGGTTTCTTCGTACTGTTCTGCTGCACACCACACATGTAGCCATCGTAAGACGTATTTGACGGAAACCCTGGCATTTTATACACTTTGTTACTCTGACACTGAGTTACTTGGGAGCAATGAGAGTTCATCTGCTTGGACATCGGGAAATGACAATGAGTCAAAAAGACGAGCTTGAGTTCATCCTGTTATTGTCTATTGTTCTGATACACACGCTGTTTAACAACTTGTTTTTATAACAATAACCTGTTTTAATTGAACCTATCCTTTACTACTTACTAATCATTTCGATGTTACTATTTATTATTATAACCAATTTGTATAACCAATGCATATTATTATACAATATACATCAATCCACATCCTTCAATTCTTTATTTCTTTTTTAAAATCGAAACATTTGGTTTATGTCTTACAGGTTTCTATTTAAGACGCCACGTTAAATATACAGTACATGCATCTTAAACAGATTAAAACGACAAATGTAGTAACTTTTCCCTGAAACATCAATGAATATATATAACAATAACCATTAATATAATACAATACAATACAATACAATATAATATAATTGTAATATAATTGTAATATAATATAATATAATATAATATAATATAATATAATATAATATAATATAATATAATAAAGATGTTAAATCAACGCAATATTCTCAAAATAATTTGTTATGATGAATAACAGAAATGAAAAAATTTGGTTCCGTTTCATCTTGTCCTTGGTTCCATTTTCGCCATCAATGGTTCCGTTTTCGCCAGTAAAAAACGGTGCCGTTTTCGCCAATTTGGTTCCGTTTTCGCCAAAGCAGTTTGGTGCCGTTTTTTCACGGTTCCGTTTTCGCCATAACCCTTATATCATTGTTTCGTTGAGAGCATATTAACTTTTTCTTTCCAATGTTGGTATGGCTCCTTATCTATTGTTAACAAATCTTGTTTGGAAAAAGTTTTTCAAATTGCTTGGAAAATTACTGGAGTTTCTTTTAGAAATGTATCTTTATCTTTATGAAAGAAGAATTTTGAAATTATCCCTAAAGATTGTGTCAGATCCGGATCATGTTTTCAACGGGGAGTTTGTTAACCTTCCTTCAGGCAGAAGATATTTATTACCTCGTTATAAAACCAATAGAGGTAAAAATACATTCATTCCTTTTAGCGTTCGTCAGTTAAATGATCTTTGAATCAATACAATGTGTTTGATTATTTATCACATGTATGTTCCTGTATATTCAACGTCAGAATCAAACCTGCAATCCTCTGCTTCCTCCACCACTGAGGGTGACCTACCAACAGTTGACCTTGAATCAGGGGCAGAGAATCGACTCAAAACTGACTCTCATCAGAACCAAAACACAGACAAATCTTCAAGCAATGAAACAAAGCCTACTGTCGAAAAGGAATCATCAAAAAGGTTGAAGGAAAGAAAGAAGAAGGATTATCAGGATGAGTTGGCTGAACTGAGAGAGATGCTGGATTCGAGGAAGCAGCAGATACTGAAGGAGCAGAAGACCCACAGTCAGAAAGAGGCTGAGAAGCAGAAGTCCGAGGCTGGGACGGTTCAGAAAGAGGCTGACAAGACAAAAGCGGGAGAGAGTGAAACCCTGACAATAGATAGTGGTGGGGACGCTCAAAGGGAGACTGAATATGTGATTAACCCTGCACCAACTGAAGATGGGGATAACTTGGGTAAGTTGTCAAGCTGTTTGATAAATATTCATGTCACTTAAAGATCGAGTGAAATGCCCTATGGTCGATTTCGGAATTCGCTAAAAAGGATTACAATTTGACGTGGATTCAACTTTAAATTTCTAAAATCGGCCGCTAAACAACATAAATACGGCTTTGTAATTAAATTGCCTAATTACGACCGGCGAGCAGAACCTGAAAGGCCCTGTGGTCACTGAAGCGTGAATCTTTCGTGACGTGCTAGTTGGCATATCATCATTCGCTCGTTATGTAAAACAACACTAGCCGATAGTAAATCTCGCAGTTAAACCGTCGGTTATACCTACTAAACGTTATCCAAACAACTCAAACCTTAAAGAAATCTATTGTTTAATTCATTGTCTGGAAATTTCTATTTTTGCAAGCACAAGACCCTGATTAAATACGATGCTGTGTGCACTTTCCTACGGAATGTTTTTAAAAGTCACGACCCTGCGCAATGTTGTCATAGTTATAAGATTGCGCTAACGCGTGAGATCCCGGAAGTATTTCTTACATGAACTATGCTCACTTATTGGACATTATATTGAGGGATGCACCGGCATCCTTATTCTCATAAAAATATAACCTTTATTAAGTATTAACGCATAATGTCCTCCAGCGATTCAGAAAATACAGAAACATTGCATATAGGCAGCTAGTGCACTGGTGTTGGCAGTACCTTGGGAGAACAGTTCGAGTACCACTGCCTGCATGTGCAGTCCATAAGATATGAGAAAGATTCCCATCTCCAGAGTATGCCGGTTTTAAGTTTCCCATACTTGGATGAACAGAAGAAAAAAAAAGACACTTGACTGTTTTTATGTATATTGCGCAGATAGGGGCAACAAACAACAAGTAAATGTAGGTGTGGGGCGGCGTATTCCACGGTAGAAATGTGCGGGTGTATGGCTGAGATCAATACTCCGGATCCACTAAAGGATGCCAGGATGGCGGACTAATTAAAAAATTAGTTAGAATAAGAATAGGGGGGTGCCATCCAAACGAAGACATGACTCAGGGGTTGCTTCATAGGTTTAATTGTTACGTTTCGGGAGGCTTGCGCCTCTGATGAAGTAAATGTGTATACATTCCCATAATTTTACAAATAAATCTGTACAATTGAACTTACTGTTTTTGTTATCATACATTATTGTTGATATCGTCTAAAGAATAGCTTAGTGGAAGTCAAATCCTATAACATTTGTAGGTCATTCATCATAAATGTACATCCAAAGATAATTTCCTGGGTCCCGTTGCACAAAACTCTAAGGTAACCTTAAGTCACTAAAGTTGAGTTGTTCACCAATTACGACGTCTGCAAAAAATGTTTTCACATCAATCAGACTGGTTTAACTAGTTTGTTTGTTTTATGACACACAGGTGGCCGTTATGTAATCCTATCGCATTCAATTTCAATTCTTGATTTAATGGTCTCTAATTATACCTTTTGAATTTTAACGCCTTGGACCCGTCAAGCGGAATATATGTCCTGTCATAATGGCGTAACTCTTGGCATTCGACTGGTACTTAGTTTATTGTCACAGCGTCCAGTCATTTTGAACAAATGAACTTGTAGAATATATATTCAACCAATACATTAAGATAAGGAGATTTGGCTCATGCACTTCTACGGACGATGACACACATTTAAAAAAGTACATCGTGAATAGGTAAAAAAGTACATCGTGAATAGCGGGTACCAACATTCTTTCGGATAACATAGGATGTTTCTAACGCTTGCGCCAGGTATGTTTTCATGTCATTTATTGTTAAATTCAAAGACAGAGATATTGCAACACGGTGTGAGATGTTATACTAGATAAGAATATGATATGTGTTAGTTAAATACAAACGAATCATCCAATAAGTACTAAGTTGTCATGAAAGTGAAGTGAAACAAAATTATTTTTTCTATAGTCATTAAAAAAGTTTCTACATTGTCTCCCGTTTATTACAAAAACCTTCATTTTTTCGAGACAATTTATAACTCCATATCGATAAATACATGTTGTAACACTACGTGATATCCCATAGTAATGGATCTCTCACCGACCAAGTTCGTTACCTTTTTGATATAAATCCACCCAAGAAAACCGCGTCCAAGGACTGTCACAGTCCAATTAAGATGGATTTGACGACTGAGAGGGAAAGTTGATATCATGAAGCCGTTATATATCGTATTTTGGAATTCTTTCGGAGCAGCTATTGCCTCTATTTTGCTGTTGAATTAGCTTAAAAATACAGAGAAAATCAAACGGCTGGACTTTCAGGTGACCACTAGCACGTCACACACTGGGCGTGGCTTCGAGTCATGCTTCGGTGATTTTGTGTAAGCGTTCGCCAGTCTCATTAGGCGGCTATCCAAAACGGGGGTATAAAAGGTCTCCTAGTAGTCGAATTAAAGCGTATATTTTCTCATTTTTTGGCTCTATTGATTCATATAAGTAAGGCGAATACAGAAACTAATTTGTAATAATCAAATTCATGCGTTACTTCTCCTCTTTAACTATTTTTCCCCATACATTTATATATTTGTATGCTTTAAATGACTAATGTAATGACTTCAAGACGTATTGAAGATATCTTCATATCGTCAAGTACTAGTAATTCTCACCTTTAAATGACAGGCAAGGATGTGTCATAAATAGAAGAAAATATGTTTGATTCAGCAACAAAATCATAGAAATCTGAACCATATTTTTTAAAGTTATTGAAGACATATTTGAGGTTGGAAAGTGAGACTTCTGTAGGAGCAATAGACTGTGAAACATTAAAGGGGTAGTAGCATGTTTTTGTTTTTTTTTATTTCATTTCTTCAAACTTTTTTCAATAAATATATGCCAAATCCGTTATCTTTAGAGGTTAAGACACTTCATTACTCAATCCGATTATCAGTATTTGTAAGAAAGAGTATCAAATATAAACTGTTGGCGATCATGTTAGTGTCAACACTTTTTAATGATTAAAGTTTAGGGAAATGGATTTACTTAGCTTAAACAAACATATTTCTTTCATTCACTACCTCTAAACTTATATGCATTTCCTTGTTTGTTTACAAACATCTAACAACAATCAATACCTTGATCAAGTCTAGAAATAGACATGTCAAACTTTTGAGTCGCAGCCGTCGCACGAACTAGCACGTGCAAATGACAAAGCCACGCCCCCAACACCTCAGCCTAAGAAATCACTTTCCTTGTTGTTCGCAACCTGTCAAGACGTTGCTGATTCTTAGCAATCTTACCTTCTACGAAACCTCGATAGTTTTCCGTATCCTGACATTGTGAGATTAATCCATATATGCTTTCTTCATGTTTAAAATCGTATTTAATCATGCATTTCGCCTTTTTTTCTTGAACGATTTTCTTCCTAACTCGTTCAATATGGCGACCTTTTTTCCACGTGTTTTGCACACGTTACAATTATGTTTTTTGTCGTATTAAATATCCGTGGGTATTTATTACTTTATGCTATTGTAATACCTTTATTTAGCTTTATCATGTTTAGCTAAATATTTTTCAGGTATCATAATTCCCTCTAATAATTTTCGTGGGTATTCAGGTTTCGGTAATGCCCGTTTGCCTGTCTTCCCATTTATTGATTTTTTTCTCCTGGGCGACTGACAGCTGTCGTAGTTCTCTCGCCTACAGAGGCTTATAATTAGTCTTCGCTATGGCGTCTTGACGCTCATTTTACTTCGCTTCAATACTATATACTTTGTGTATGGGAAAATATCCATACCGTAAGTAATCATAATAATTCTTATTACTTCCTATATTTCTGTGTGGATTCTTTTGTGTGGAATTTTTCACAGTATGTTATTTCATATATATATATTGTATATATATAACTAATTCCTTTTTTTCTTATTTTCTGTGTAATTCTATGTACGGGAATTTCACAGAACTTCATATTCATATATATTTATCTATATATATCTATTATCACTTTCGTTATATATATCCATGCATGTTATATATATTGGATTGTTTTGTTTGTTCTGTCTGTGTGTTAATGATTTTCCTTAACTGTTCACAGAACCATGAACAATTCCAAGAAGTGCGAGGGTTGTCACAAGTTCATGTCTGCGGTCGACCCTCACCCTTGCTGTCCTCGCTGCTACGGCTCCAACTGCTCGTTTGACCGGCCTTGCGAGTTCTGCGGTAATCTGGAAGAGCCAGACTTCCAGGCCTACATTGCTGCTCGTCAGAGAAGTTTGACTAAGAGTTCGTCGAAGTCTTCTACCATATCTACGCCTCCTCCATCGAACCTGGCTGCAGACCTAGCTCAGTTCCGTGTCATGGCCCAGAAAATGATGCCTCTGATGAATCGTCTGTTGAGTGTACCTGATCTGGAGGGCGAGGGTGTCCAGGGGGATCAAAGGCTTCCCCCGTCGCCAGGGCGAGACGTAGTCTCCCACATAACTGGTCGGCGGGGAGAAGCAAGAAGATGATGTTCTGTCCATCGACGCCCCCTCTGCCATCGACTCGGCCCTCCCTACTCCATCATCTAGGGACCCTAGACTTTTGAAGAAAACCAAGGGCAAGCTCCCCAGGTCAGCTACGACACCGAGGCGGGACCAGACAGTCAACGACTCGGCTCGTAGGACCAAAAAGGCGAACCGTACGGCACCACCCAGCGGCTCCGCTCCACCCACGTCGGCCACCAACAGCAGTATTGTGCAATACTCTGGTTCCTCCTCTTCATCGTCCCGTTCGGACCGTCGGCCCGCGCGGAAGGACCAGCAGCCAGTGGACCCACAAGGCTCCGTGGGCCCACGGGATGCCACGGATCCGCAAGGAACAAGTGGCCCACAGCGTTCCAGGGATCCCCAGCGCACCGCGGATCCCCATCGGCTGGATAACGTCCAGCACACGCAGGGCAGCCACACTCCATCGGACAGCCAGCGTACGGCTCCCAATCAACGGTCCAATGGCTCACTTCCCAAAAGGAAGTCGTCGGACCCTCCGGAGATCTCCTTCTACGGCTCTCAGCCAGCGCCGCCTACGAAGAAGTCAAAGAAAGCAGGGACAGAAGAATCTGTCTTCCCGGTGTTGGGCTGGTACGATAAGATCGACGAGGTATACCGCCACTTCCCGGATCTCGCACGGCCCCCGACGCCGTCCCTGCCTATACACAACGACATTAGCAGGGGTGTACCCAAGGCACCGTCGACTCCAGCCAACTCACTTCCTCCTCCAGACTCTTCGGCTCAACTGGCAGCTCAACTCTCGGACAGGGTGGGGACTCTGGCCTTTGACAAACAGCCAGCACGTAGCTCATTCTACAGGTGCTTTCCGTACAAGACCCATAATGCAAGGTTTGCCAACACGGAGGAGACCCTGTTGGACGATAATTTCAGATACCTCATGGGTAAGGGCACACCGTCGGACCAGATAAAAGTGCACGACTCACGCCTGAGGGAAGTGGAGACATCGGTCAATAAAGCGATGCAGACCTCTTCTTACATCCATTGGTTCGCCGCCACCGCAGCCAGGCAGCTCCCTATCATCCCGGATTCTGCGGAGCCCACTGGTTCTACCTCAGTGCCGTATTCATCTTTGGCCACTGCGTTCGCTTTCTTCGACTCCCTGGGCGATGCAGTTCTGGACCTGGACAGACATCTGCTTTGGATACAGTCACAGCTCACTCTTCTAAGGCGGTCCGCTTACGTGAAGCAGCTACCCCAGAACATCGACCCGAAGATTAAGGAGATGCTTTATCAGGCCCCTCTGTTCGGAGGCACTCTCTTCGGCGATTCGGTGTCCAAGGCCTTGGAACGGAGGGACAAGGAGATGGAAAGGAAAAAGAACGAAGACATCCATAATCTTGTATTGTCCGCTTCACCCAGAAGGAGACAGTCTCCCAGGAACAAGCCGTCCACTCCGTCCAGGAAACAGAATTTTCAAAAGAGCCAGACTACTTCTACGCCCAAGAAGAATTTTGACAAGTTCCCTCGGTACGAGAAGTTCCCGACTCCCGGCAAGAGTGGTGGACGAGGCCGTGGCAGAGGCCAGCAGCGGGTTTGACCACCCTACCCCCATTCCCAACCAGTCATCGACCCTTGCCCGTCTCCCGACCTTCCCTTTGAATGTGGTTCCTGGTCAGGTCGGGGGTCGTCTTCAACAATTTGCCATCAATTGGCCAATTGTTTCAGACGACCCCTGGATCCTATCTGTAGTCTCGCAGGGTTACCGTCTGATATTCGATTCGTTACCTCCGACTACCTTCATCCCGGAGGGACCCCGCTTTCATCTATCTGGTCTTCCCTTGATAGCAGCAGAAGACGCAATCCAGAAGCTCTTGCTGAAGAAGGCAGTTATAGAACTGGACCCGGCCACAGTTTCACGCGGGTTCTATTCGCCGGTTTTCCTGGTTCCAAAGAAAGATACAGACGAGCTGCGTATGATCATAGATCTGAAGATCCTGAACCGGAACTTCCTGCAGAGACCACCGCACTTCAGGATGGAGTCGATTCCGGCGCTGAAACTGGCTCTACGACCAGGGGACTGGATGGTCTCGTTAGACCTCAGGGATGCTTATCTCCACGTCCCGATTCATCCAGCATCCCAGAAGTACCTTCGGTTTGCTCTCAACGGCAGGTTGTTCCAGTTCAGGGTTCTTCCGTTCGGGATCTCGATAGCACCTTGGCTATTCACCCGCATCACAGCTCCGGTCCTGAGCTTTCTACACTCCAGGTCCATCAGGATTCACGGGTACCTGGACGACTTCCTCTTACCAGACCAGTCTCATCGCTGTCTGGAGACGAACAGAGAGTTTGCCGTTTTTACTTTGGAACATCTGGGTTTCATTGTGCATCCGGAGAAGTCGGACTTCACGCCGTCCCAGAGAGTAAAGTACATAGGAGCCATCTTCGACACGGGAATTTCGAAGGTTCTTCCGCCAGAGGACAGGGTCACGGTAGCGCGGAACTTGATCCTATCCATGTCCCAGTCTCCACAAACCTTAAGGCAATGGATGTCCCTGTTGGGCAGGCTCACGAGCATGCAGGATTTGACCAACAGGGGGAGGCTAAGACTCCGTCACTTTCAGTTCTGGATCAACTCCGTGAGATCGCTCGAGCTTTCAACTCGTTGTTGTCCTCCACCAGAGATTCTCCGATCGCTTCGTTGGTGGCTTCAAGACCAGAACGTCCTGCAGGGCGTTCAATTGGTCCCCTTCGTGCAGGATGTTCTGCTAGTGACAGACGCGTCCACAGTCGGCTGGGGGGCTCACCTCAGGGACCAGATGTTTCAGGGAACTTGGTCTCCGGAAGAGGCTCCTCTTCACATCAACCAACTGGAATTGTTAGCCGTCCTGAAGTCTCTTCAGTTCTGGCAGAGCCAGCTGAGGGGAAAGAAAATAATGTTGGCCTCAGACAACACCACGGTAGTGGCTTACGTCAATCGCCAAGGAGGCACTCGATCGAAGGGATTGCTAGATCTCTGTCTTCAGCTGTTCGACTGGATCGACAGGAACGACTGTCAACTCAGAGCCAGACACATTCAAGGCCATCTGAACGTTCTGGCAGACAACCTGTCCCGTCCGAACCAGATCCAGTCAACGGAATGGACTCTGCATCCCACCTCCTTCAAGATGGTATCAGGCCTATGGGAATCCCCGATGATAGACCTGTTCGCGACCAGGCTCAACACGCAGCTTCCAGTCTACGTCAGTCCGGTTCCGGATCCTCAGGCCTTCGACGTAGACGCAATGTCGATCAGCTGGGACGGTCTCCTTGCTTACGCCTTTCCTCCACCAGCGCTGATTCCAGCAGTATTGGAGAAAGCGAGACGTCACAGCTGCATCATCGTTCTGATTGCTCCAGCGTGGCCCAATCGTCCTTGGTTTCCGGATCTGTTGACTGCGTCAACTCGTCCGCCGGTACAGCTGCCAGTTTTTCCAACATTACTAAGACAACCAAGGTCCGACAGGTTTCATCGAAACCCCGAGTCCCTCTGTCTTCACGCCTGGAGGTTATCCAACGTAATCTCAGGAAAAGTGGTTTCTCCCAAGAAGTTGCAGAGGCAGTCCGTGGAGGTCTCAGAGCTTCCACTTCAGCCCTCTACGATTGCAGGTATAGAAAATTCACCGAGTGGAAGCAGCAATTCCAGCCTGATGCTGCTATCTCCATTCCACTCGTCGCTGAGTTCTTGCTCTTTCTAAGGAAGGATAAGAAGTTGAAGGCTGGAACAATCGATGGTTACAAGTCGGCTTTGACATCTGCCTTAGCCTTACAAGGAGTTGACTTGTCCAGAGACCAGACCATTCATCGCTTGGCTAGATCGTTCCAGTTAGAGGATTTGAAATCCCCAAAGTTTCAGCTCAAGTGGAATTTGTCGGTGGTTCTTTCAGATTTACTCGCAGATCCGTTCGAGCCTATTGAAGACGTTCCCCTGCAGTTTTTATCTTGGAAGACAGCTTTCCTTTTGGCGCTGGCTTTGGCAAGCAGGGTTTCAGAGTTACATGCTTTGGACCATTCCACCATGACACACTCTAAGAACTGGCAGTCCGTATCCCTAACGACGCTCCCCGGTTTCGTGGCCAAAAACCAGAAGTCCATCGCTGGTCCCTTGGGAAGAAGATGCTTCTCTGTTCCGGCTCTGTCCGCTGCTATTTCAGACGGCATGGAAAAGGATCTTCTTCTCTGTCCAGTTCGAGCCTTGAGGGAGTACCTGACCAGAACCAAGTCCTTTAGAAGGGGTAGGCATAGATTGTTCCTTCCTTGCCTCCCTTCTTCCGACAAGGACATAACCAAGAATACCGTTTCAGCTTGGCTGAAAAAGACGATTAAGGCAGCTTACCATAAATCTGCGTCCACTCCGCCGATTTATGGTAAGGTGTCTTCTCATGAGATTAGAGCCTGGGCTACGTCAGCCCCCCTCTGGCACTCTGCCTCGGTCGAGGACGTCATCTCCGCTGGATATTGGGCCTCCTCCACAACTTTTTCCACCTTCTACCTTAGAGATGTCCAGTCGGACCTCCAGGGCCTCCACCAACTGGGACCGTTCGTTGCAGCCGGGGCAGTCCAGTCATCCAAACAGTAACATAGGTAATTACAACTCTTTTTGGAAGAGGTTGTAAGGACGGAGTTCCTCCTTCTCGCTGAGAAATCCTATGTTGGCCTCGGCAGTTAACGGTTGTAAATCCACGACTGTCCAGGCCAGCCTACCATTACTTGGTTTAGCAGGAACTTCGTTCTTGTGATCTCGGTTTTTGGTTAAAGGCATGATTCCTTTTGAGTCCCAGCATCGCTTACTGATCTCCTACCCTCCGCCGATCTGTGGGAATCTGCATATAAGTTTAGAGGTAGTGAATGAAAGAAATTTAACAAAATTACAAGTATTTTGTATATTTTTGAATGATACCTACCTCTAAACTTATAGTTGGTAACCCGCCCGGACCTCCCCACAAAACGGAGACCAGCTTATCGGGTTGCTTATTTCTGCAAGGAAAGTGATTTCTTAGGCTGAGGTGTTGGGGGCGTGGCTTTGTCATTTGCACGTGCTAGTTCGTGCGACGGCTGCGACTCAAAAGTTTGACATGTCTATTTCTAGACTTGATCAAGGTATTGATTGTTGTTAGATGTTTGTAAACAAACAAGGAAATGCATATAAGTTTAGAGGTAGGTATCATTCAAAAATATACAAAATACTTGTAATTTTGTTAAGTTAGTTTATGGAACTGCTTCTTTTGATAAAGAAAGATTGACTTTCACTTTATAATATTTATTTTCGTCTTTGTGGGATCTGTATGTTTACAGTTAAAAAAACATGTTACTGATCATTTGAGATAAGAAAATGACAAGTCATTGAACTTGCTGTTTTTAGAACTTGACACTAAGGTAATGTGACTTTTACTTTAGCTAATGTACAAGATTCAGTATGGTTATGGAAGGGCTAGAAGTGAAAAACACTTTTTATGAGTGATACATATGCTTATGTTTCAAATTAAGACTAAATCCTGATTAAAGCAATGAAAAAATAATGGCAATTGTAGTAAATGATTTCACTTAACTTCTTCAAAATAACAACATATCAAAATTTACTTTATGACCATGAAACTCATACATTACTTTAATCTGAATATCATAAAACAATACAAAATCAGATTTGATCTTTTTTTTGGCAATAATGATGAAGCATTCATAAAATGATCCAGCCTCTCACTATTGACAAACTGTTGTCATGATATGAAAATGTTTCTGAGATCATGGCAATCACATGTTATCTGCTTTAATTTGTCTGTGTCAATATCTCTTTTATGTTTAAAAATTAGAAGAACATATATACTATTTACCCTTTACTTGTAGTATTTTTCATAGTATACTATTTAAAGAAGTATATTTCTAAGTTTAAAATATAGACTGTCAGTATTGATATTGCCAATGTTTCACTCAGCGTGTCCTGTGTTAGTTGTATGTAGCCGGTTCTGGTGCCAGCTTGAGAGAAAGGGACGTTTAACAAAAGAATGTCAGTTAGGAATGTAGTTTGTGCATTCACCATGGGAATCCAATGATGAATGATGAGCAATATTCATAATAAGTAAAACCAATGCAAACATGTTAAGTAAAATTCCATGGTACCATTAAAAAGTCATTACTTACCCAACACACGCCACTAATGGCTGAAATATTTCCCAAGCGGGAAACAGCTCATTTACTCACTTGCCCAACATATTTTTTTGTCCAACATCAATTCTGATTCAAATGAAGTGACAGGGCTGGAAAAGAATTATTATATCATTGTTTCGTTGAGAGCATATTAACTTTTTCTTTCCAATGTTGGTATGGCTCCTTATCTATTGTTAACAAATCTTGTTTGGAAAAAGTTTTTCAAATTGCTTGGAAAATTACTGGAGTTTCTTTTAGAAATGTATCTTTATCTTTATGAAAGAAGAATTTTGAAATTATCCCTAAAGATTGTGTCAGATCCGGATCATGTTTTATACGGGGAGTTTGTTAACCTTCCTTCAGGCAGAAGATATTTATTACCTCGTTATAAAACCAATAGAGGTAAAAATACATTCATTCCTTTTAGTGTTTGTCAGTTAAATGATCTATGAATCAATATAATGTGTTTGATTATTTATCACATATATGTTCCTGTACGTTCAAGCTCTGTAAGGATACAAACTGAATTCCTTTTGGGGTAATAAAGTATTATTATTGTTATTATTATTATTATTTATCCTGTGTTTTTAGTGATATTGTTGAGACACGTGCCATCTGCGGTCCCTATCTTGCAAAATCAACTCCTATTGTTTTTTATTAATATTTCTGAAATTTTTACATGCTTTGGATATATGTTAATGATGAGCATCTACTCTTGTCGGCTGATGCATTTGATATTTCTTGAGTTCTGACCCTAGAAGTGGTTGATTTTTTATTTCAAATTGACTCTACGATATGTACAATGCTGTTTTTCAAATGCGGTATCTGCTAATTATAATACTGTAAACACTTCACATTCATTTGAAATGCCTCTTTGGCAATTAAAGTTTGCAATTAAAGAACATCTGGTTGGGGATCTTGTGCTCCTAGAGTACTCGTTACTTATCCTGAATTTTTCAAATTATTGGCGTAAACATTCCCTCTGGGATGAGCTGTGCCCCTCTTTCCGTCCCATTGACGTGACTGCAGAAGTCTAACTAGATATTTTTTAAAATATGTAAAAAAACTACTACACATAATTACCTTTAGTGGTATGCAGCTCTCCTCTTCCCTCTGGAGTTATCTCCCCTTTGACACCAGGTGTGAGCCTCATATTCCTTTCTGCACCCCATGTGAGAAGATGGCTGCAGGAGTCTGAAGTTTGTTCTTCTCCCATGTGCTGTGTGTTTCTTCCTAAGGACATAATTGGTATGTGAAGATCGACATTGGGTCTTAGACAATTGCATTCCTTGTGTTTTGTGTGTTTGTGAACATTTTTGTGATTTTTTTTTTTATGACTGAACTTGTGAACTATCGGTGATTCCGCGCAGTATCTTGTGTTTTTTCAACATGTCTCAACGTAAGTGTGTGAACTGTCAGAGGTACATGTCGGATAAGGATCCTCATTCTCTTTGTTTAGCTTGTGATAAAGACCCTATTTGCTCTATCGCTAAACGATGTCTTCTGTGTAAGGACTTAGACGATGATAGTTGGATAAGGATGTTTGAGATCAGAACCAAAAAATCCCGTAATTCGGCCGGTATTTCGCCGGCAAGATCGATTATTTCGGAGGATTCAGCTATTTTATCTCAGATTCCGGCTTCTGAAACGGCTAGTGACGGTAAAGAAGCTTCTCCCACGGACTTAGGCGCAGTGTTAGCTGCCTTTAAGCAGGAATTGTTGTCGTCCTTTTCTCAATCAGTCAAAGAGCTTGAAAGACGTAATGATGAGAAATTTACGGAATTAAAGACTACTATTACCAAGTCAAAGTCGCGATCATCCTCGTCTAGTAAAAGTTCTTCATCCCGTGAATATGTCTCAAATTCTGTTGCTAAAGAGGGTTCTGAGTCTAAATCTAAGGCTAGTAAACGGTCTGCCGATCCCAAGGATGGGGCTTCGGGTAGCACGGCGGATGATGTGCGTACCAAACGGCAGTGTTTACCCTCCACGGGCCTGCCGGGTTTGGGTTGGTACAGAGTTGAACGAACGGACCGCACGCTGATGACGCCGATAACCTGATCCCTCCCACCCATGGGTTGGTGATGGCCGGGTCTCACGTGCAGGGCGGCTTGCCCGTTGTTCATAGCCGTGTCCCGGTCACTGGGTCAGACTCCAAGTCTACCAGCACGGCTGGCACGTGCGGCTTGTGGCCTAGCCCACTTACGGCCGAGCAGCTCACGGACGGCAGGGATCTCGGGCGGGAGCTGGGTCACGTTGATCTGCCTAATGTTGACAAACAAAAGAAAGGACCGGCTACAGAGTTTGTGGATGTGTTCAATCCTCCGATTTTGCCAATCATTACAGATGATGATGCCGAGTTAAAGTTTCCCTTGGATGCCAAGCTGGATTCACATGAGGGTTTGATAACTATTCCTCCCGCCGATCTGTCGGGGCCAGACTTAGTACCTGAATGGACTTTTGTTGACAAGATTGACATTTTGCATAGGCTTAAACCTTGTACACAACCATCCTCAGTGGAGCTAGAAACGGATCAAGTATTGCCAGAAGAGCTGGGCACTACGGGTGTATTACCTCCTAAACGGCCTCCCAAGCGGTCTTTACCTCATTCATCGGTAGTTAAGGCTGCTCTTGACTTAATCAATAACAACCTGGCCAAGGCAAAGGATGTCTCAGCCCTTCCTCGACTTCCACTTAAACAATCTTATGTCATTCATGACCGTGTGATTCCGTCTTCATCCCCCGATGTGGATAGGGATTTTGCCCGGTTGGATACGAGGGGTTTTCAGAGAAAACAATTGGACAAGATTTTGTTTTCACGGAAAGATATTAAGGATATTGATATGGCGGCTAGAAGTGCTGTGGACATTCTCTCCTATATTAACTGGTTTGCGGCAGGTGTTAGACAACTATTACCTCCCACCTTTCAGGATTATACGGGGATTAAGCCACAATCGCTAGTAGTAATGAGCGCAGAGGAGGTTGCTATGGCTCATTCCTTCCTGGATGTCATATATCATGCAGTGAATGATGCGACTCAAACACAGCTGGGTACATTGGGCCGGATTACTGCTCTTGAACGGTCTCATCTGCTTGGGAGTGTGAGAAATCTCCCTCAGGATTCCAAGGAGGAACTATTTCAACAACCCTTAGGATCGGAATCGATGTTCAACGGGCAGTGTGGCCAGGCTATTGCTCAACAGGATGCACAGAATTCCAGGACCTTAAATCAGAGACTAGTGTCAGCCCTCATTGGTCAGTCGCGTCAGCGTGGCGCTCCCAGGGGCAACAGAGGCTCCTCCTCAGCTACTCCCCGACCCCCCCCTCCATCGTTCAGCTTTTGACAGGGCTAACTACACGTCTAGACAGCGCCAACCTGCGTCATCTCAGGGACAGCAGACGAAGGACAATCCGCCTCCCCCTCCCAGATATCACTTTCGGGGCAGAGGAAGCCGTGGAAGTAGGGGCTCAGCAGGTCCCATGGGACGGCGTTGACTGTCAGCCAGCCGTTTCAACACCTATAGACCCTTACGACTTGGAAATGCCCACGGACTCGATTTTGGACTTCGATTTTCAGTTACAGGTAACACCCTCCCCAGTGGGGGGACGGCTCCAACGTCTCTAAAACTGGACCCAAATCACATCAGACACCTGGATCAATTCCGTGATTGCCGGCGGGTACCAGTTACAATTTCAGACACAACCCCCCTTAGTCGCTTATCCCTCGGGAAGGAGATTTTGTCTTCAAGGTCATCGTCTGAAGGCGGCGCTTCTAGCCATAGAGCAATTACTGCTGAAGGAGGCAGTGGTAGAGCTGTCCCCTCTGGACACGTCGCGGGGGTTTTATTCTCCAGTCTTCCTGATTCCCAAACGCGATTCAACAGAGATGAGAATGATCATAGATTTAAAGATTCTAAACAAGGACTTTCTCAGCAAACCCCCAAAATTCACTATGGAATCGTTGCGAAATGTCAGGAAGTTGATCATGCCAAACTCAAAGTTCATCAGCATGGATCTGAAGGATGCTTATCTGCACATTCCAATCCACAAGTATTCTCAGAAATATCTTCGTTTCGCAGTAAACGGCAGGAGATTTCAGTTTCAAGTCCTACCCTTCGTGGTGTCAATAGCGCCTTGGCTCTTCACCATGATAATCAAACCGATCCTTCACTTTCTTCATCTCAGAGGCATTGCCATACACGGATACCTGGACGATTTTCTGGGGAGACACGTCTCGGCCAGGACTTTGAGCAGCCAGAGAAAATATATGATTCATGTGTTTACGCATCTGGGATGGATTGTACATCCGGAAAAGTCAGAACTCGTGCCAACATCTCGGATCAAGTTTCTAGGAGCGATTCTAGATGCGGAGAAAGGTTTCATCTTTCCCATCACGGAGCGTTGGTTGGTCACCAGGAGTTTGATAGAATCTCTATTGAATCTGAGATCGGCGACAAAGGAAATGGATGTCACTACTAGGCTGCCTTACTTCAATTCAGGATTACACATACAGGGGTCGACTGAACCTTCGCCACACTCAGGTTTGGCTCAATGCCAACAGAGCTGTTCCCCTGGATTGTTCAATTATATGTCCTCACCACGTGCAGAGCGAGTTGTTATGGTGGACAGAGGAACACAATGTACTGTCGGGAACACGGTTCATGCATCCGCCTCCTCGATTCACAATTTTCACAGACGCGTCTCGCAAGGGTTGGGGAGCACACGTAGATAATCTTCAAGCCCAGGGCTTGTGGACAGGTCGGGAATCAATGTGGCATGTAAATGCTCTAGAGATGTTTCCAGTGATCAGGGCTCTCAAGGAATGGTGGCATCGGCTGTACGGGACCAGTGTAATGATAGCCACAGACAATGCGACAGTTGTTGCATATATAAACAAACAGGGAGGTACTCGTTCAAGGGATCTCATGGATCTAACCCGCAGGTTATTTTGCCTAGTGGATCAGTGCAGGATAACGCTAAAAGCCAGGCATATTCCAGGGAAGCTAAATGTGCTAGCGGATTCTTTATCCAGGAAGAACCAGGTACTTCCAACAGAATGAACTCTGCACAAGGAAGCCTTCAAAATCATAGCGGACAGGTGGGAGACTCCTACAATAGATCTCTTTGCGACCAGCAGGAATTGTCAGCTTCCAATTTTTGTCAGCCCAATTCCAGATCCGACAGCTTGGGCGGTAGACGCGCTATCCATATCATGGGAAGGAATGATTGCCTACGCCTTTCCACCAGTAAAGATTCTACCGGATGTAATCGCCAAGATAGCTCTTCACAATTGTGTGGTTTATCTAGTGGCTCCCTCATGGCCCACACGCGCTTGGTTTCCAAATCTTCTGGATCTGTTGACCGATGTTCCACTCCGACTGCCTCTGTGGGAAGGGCTGTTACATCAACCTCAATCGGGAGTGTTTCACAGGAATTTAGCATTCCTAAATCTACACGTATGGAGATTATCCAGGAATCCCTTGCAAGTAAGGGTTTCAGCGAGGGATCTTCAACAGCTATATCCCAGTCTGTTAGGCCTTCAACAGCAAGACTCTACGATTCAAAGTGGAAACTCTTCTGCGAGTGGAGAAAGCAGCGACAGTGCCTAGACCAAAACATTTCAATTCCAATGATAGCAGAATTTTTGCTTTATTTGAGAACTGTTAGGAAACTCAAACATGGAACTATTGAAGGGTACCGATCAGCCATTGCTTCCGTATGCGACCTTCAGGGATTATCAGTGGGGGCAGATTGCTCCTTACATAAAATGATCAAGTCTTTTCAAATCAAGGATATAGCTTCACCCTCTATTTTTCCAAAGTGGGATTTATGTTTGGTGCTACAATCTCTTATCAAAGCTCCTTATGAGCCTTTGCAAACGGCCCCATTAAAGTTTTTATCCTTCAAGACGGCGTTTCTTATAGCATTCGCCTCAGCAGCTAGGGTTTCAGAGTTACATGCTATTGACAATTCTTCAATAAGGTTTACGAGTGAGTATAAGGAAGTGACATTTCGAGCACTACCGGAGTTTGTGGCTAAGAATCAATCCTCGTCAGCGGGCCCCCTTGGAGCGAGGGTTTATAGAATTCCAGCATTACCGCATTCCACTTCTCGTTCAGATAAGAATCGGTTGCTTTGCCCAATAAGAGCTCTCAGATGGTACTTACAGAGGACATCATCTTTTAGACGATCTAGAAGGAGACTCTTTCTATCCTGCAAGACTTCGCTGGATAATGAAATTTCAAAGAATACGATAGCATCTTGGTTAAGGAAAACGATCGCGTACGCTTATCAAGCGGTGGATCAGGATACAGTAAATTTGAAGTTTTCGCCTCATGAGATTAGAGCCCTAGCGTCCTCCCTGTCGGCATGGAAATCAGTGTCATTTGAACAGTTAGTGAAAGCGTGTCAATGGAAAGGTGTCAATACTTTCATTTCATCTTACCTGCGCGACATCACGCCCACGTTGGATGGAATCAGTGAACTGGGTCCGTTGGTAGCGGCTCAGCATATCTCAACTGGAAAGAAAAGGGGGGGGGGTCGGGGTCGTCGGGATGAGATCGTTTGACCTGTCCTCCAGATCCAGCTCCATGTTAGAAGGTGAGGCTATGCCTGAGTTGAGTTGTGGTATGGGACTGAGTGTTGGGTCTAATCTAAGGTTTTATAAGCACTTGTTGTGGACTGGTATATCCACTCATTCCTTGGCACTTTATTGGAGGTCGGATTATGACGTCCTAGGTCTATTTGGGTAAGAATAAACCGGAAGTGACGTCATCCAAACCGGAAGTGACGTCATCTATACTGTAGGAGAAGTCATTGGAACCAGGGGTGACGCCCATGAAACCGAATTGACGTCAGAATGGGAAAATTAAAGAGAGAGTAATTATTGTAAGGACGTCATACTCGGACAGGTTTCTAACACATAGTACTAGATGGTGGTGGCTCTCCTGTTGTCAAATTCACTCACTGAGGAGACGGGTCTTGTGCATTCAGAGTTTTAGAGAGGGTGTACAATTAATCTACCTCGTTCAGTAGAACTAAAAGATTAAAAGAGAATTCCATAAGGTGTTTCGTTAATTTGATCAATTATTAATCAAATGGACTAAGAAAAGTGGATGAAATAAGGCTAAAAGTTATTAAAAGTTCCATAGACATTCCCCTGGATCCCGCCACCTTTTATGTGTGATTCGGGACACAGCTCATCCCAGAGGGAATGTTTACGCCAATAATTAGGAACAACTACAGTTATTGTTAGTAATTATTAGTAAACTTACCTCTGGGATGAGCAAATTTACTCCCTCCCATGTAAGTTTTTACTAATTCCTCCCCTCATGTGTTCCAGGTGATGTCTGTGTGGGTACAAGACGAAATATGAGGCTGACACCTGGTGTCAAAGGGGAGATAACTCCAGAGGGAAGAGGAGAGCTGCATACCACTAAAAGTAATTATGTGTGGTAGTTTTTTTACATATTTTAAAAAATATCTAGTAAGACTTCTGCAGTCACGTCAATGGGACGGAAAGAGGGGCACAGCTCATCCCAGAGGTAAGTTTACTAATAATTACTAACAATAACTGTAATTGTTCCTTATGTGGCTACTGTCCGACATATTGCCCAGGCGTTTCTAAACAATAATTCACTCATTCACTTGTCTTTCGTTAACAAGTTGTGACTTTGTGTAACAGCTGTTGTTGGTTGGCAGGAAAGCCTACCTGCTGTGGACAAACATCATCATTGACTGTAACATTAATTGGCTTTCCTCAAAACAGTTTGACAGTCTCAAAAGAGGGCGTGCAGATGTTTGATCCATTGTCATTTTCTCTACAGACACACAGGAGCTGTCATCATCTTGTGACTTTGTAGAAATGGGATGTAGAGTAGAGTTCGATATATGACTAAAGCTGACTATGATAAATAGCATGTAGAGTAAATTACAATTTAGACAGACTAACCTATGATATCTTCGGTCATTAGCAAATTACCTTTTATTATGCCTGTATTGTTTTGAAGACTTCACCAAAGTAAATTAAGTGTTTTTTGAAGAATGCATATTCCTTCAGGAGATGGAATCATAACTTTTAATATGTGTGTATGTTCTTCAAAGACTTTAACCATATAAGTAGTTGTTGTAAACTCAAAAAGAGTTTGAGAGTGGATGACCTTTTTGGATAAGTTTAACAGATACACACTATGAAATATATCCTAACATTATCTTGCTCCCTATCAATCATAATGTCCCTCACAAAGCTTTGCGGGAGGCATAATGTTTTCACCCTCATCCATAATTCCAAAATGCTTTTGTTATATCTCAGAAACTGTTGTATGTTTTTTTACTTGGTGTGTGGTTAGATCTAGTATTTGAGTGGTTCCTTTTGCTGCTTTGGTTGTTCTGTTTTTTATGTTTTCCTGGTTTCGACGGAAACAATTAGGACTATGCGTTTATAGAACCTTTTCCAGCCGCTTTCTCAAGTTCTATGCTGTTATTATTTTTATGAGACATTTTATGTGATTAGACCTAGTGATGGAATGGTGCCTTTTGCAACTTTAATTAATCTGATTTTTTTGTGTGGTTTCCTTGAAAATAATTTGAAGTTAGTGCATATTTGGGTAGGGGTTTTGTTCTTTTTTGTCCTGTGAATTATCTAAAAAGATCTTTTCAATTTTCTTTTTACAAGAAACCTGGTATAAGTGGTAAGACCTAGTGGTGGAGTTATGCCTTTTGCTATTTTGGTTATTCTGGATTATTTTATCCTTTTTCTGGATTCCATGGAAACAATATGAATTTGGTACATGAGGAGCTTATTATTCTTTCATTTCTGGGCCATTCTCAAAAGCAGTTCAACATTCATTTTTACTAAACTTAGTATGTGGTTAGACCTACTGGTGAAGTTGTGCCTTTTGAAAATTTTTTTTGAACTTACCGTAATGGGAAAGACCTTAGCTTGCCTCTATCTCAAAATCTGTGAAGTTTTATTTTATGAGACTGTGGATGTGATTAGACTAAGTGATGGAGTGTTGCCTTTAACTACTTTGGTTATCCTAGTTTTTATATTTTTCTGTTTTACATGGAAACATTTGAACTTGGTGCTTTGAATTAGATTTCATTTTAAACAGTATTAAAATCCATACACATCCATTCATATTCTTTATGTGCAAATTCTTTTTTAACTATGGCATTAAAGTAATTGATTACCATACTGTGCATGGCAGAACTAAGAAAGAATTTTATTGCCAAATCTTAATGCAGGTTGATTCCCATGAATCCTGAACAACAAACTTGAACGACAAAATTTTTCAGCTTTTCTCCTTTCCAAACTTTCTCCTCAAATTCTCCAACATTTGATATATTATGAAACTGAATGTATTCTGTATCTGTTAATTTGCATCAATGTCTTATCTTGCATCATGATCATATGCATATCAGATCAAGCTTGTGACGTAAGTGATATTGGATGTGTATAGGCAATATGCAATATAAGAAGTGAGGTAAGTATTTTTAAATATCTAAAATATTTAGATTTTAATAAAATTCTCATATAACCTGTTTTAATATCATATCAAAATCTCAATTTATGTAAAAAAATACTGTTTCTGAAGGAATAGAAAAATACCTACAAGAAGAGAAATTCAACTTGCCGTTTTCTAATTACGGATTAGCAGACTCTTTGTTTGTAGTATACCTTTGTTTTCACAGTAATTGAGAACCCTCATAATTGTAACCAAAGCTGAGGGACTGATTGGTAACTAAGAACTAAGGAGAAAAGCGTATTGCAATACGTATTGCAATATATTGGTACTTTTCATATTTTAGTTTTTCTATGTTCTTTTGACTAAGAACAGCAATTAGAACAGTAATCAATGCTCAAGTAGACGTCGTTTTGTAAAGAGAGGTAATTCAGCGACTGGTTTCGTACTTTTAACATGTCTGTGCTTTTTCAACTTTGCAAGTTCACAATTTTTTAAAAATTTTCAGTATAATCAAAGGGTGTTTTTGTTACGTTTTTCTGCAATTTTACACGGAAAGTGTTCATTCTAAAACCTACAATATATATTGGATATTTTAAGATGACTGTACCAGTACGTATCGTGGTGTTTCTGTATTGCAATATACCGATATACCGATAATACCGCGCACCCTTACTAAGAACACTGGCTATTTCAAATGTTTTCAAACTCTGCCGATATGATCATATTGTGTGACCATATTAGTAATTTATTACTTTTAACTGTAACTGTAATTTGCATGTACAACCAAAAATAAGGGGGGGGGGGGGGAGTAATGGTAAAGAACTGAGTTTTAGATCTGAAACTGAAGTACAAATTTCTGAAAAATATTATACCTTAAAACGTAGAACCTTTTAATTGATGTAATATTGTACAAAGAATGTTTGATAAGATTAATTAGTGTATTGAAACACAGTTTTTTTCTCTTAATGATACAAGCCAGTTAATGACTTAAATTTTATTAAAACTTCCTGACCTGATAAATGATAGATTAAAACAGTGTTATAGTTTTAAACCATTGTTTTAAACCATTAGATCCATTTTTATAAGATATAATTTATCTTTTTTTAATCAGAATGTAGTCGGTTAATGAGAAATAGCTAATTATGTAAATAGAATATATTTTAAATTGAAATCTTTCTAAAATGTAAGGAAAAGCGTTTAAATCAATACAAGCCTTTCAATTGTCAAGTACAGCGTGGTCTAATTATCGTCAAAGTGATAGGCTCTTGGACTTCAGAATTGGAGATAAAGTGACTTTCCAAGTGAACAGTGAAACCGTAAGAACATCACTAGATAATAGAAACAGAAGATGGATGGCTATGAGTTATTGATGAACTTGGAGTACCAATCCATTTTCTCCCAGCCTTGACCTGCAGTGGTCAGATACAGCGCAGTGAAACAGAGAGGGAACAATGTATTCTCTTGTAGGTTGATAAATGTGTTCCAGTCTTCTCAGTGTTCTGTGTAGTAATCATCTTCAGCTGACAAGCGTAATGAACGACATAACAATGATCTGTACTTTTCCATTGAATCTTTCTCTCATAATGATAAGCCAGTCTTTGTGTGAACCATACTTTTGTTAGGAGTTCTCTTCCTGTTATATATATTTTAGTGCTAAATATTTCATAACTGTCCTTCAAAGCTGCGCTCTTTCACAACATAAGTTTGTTTTCTTTTGTTGAAAGAATTTGGTTAGGTTATAACAGGTTATGATTAATCAAAATGATTTTTCATTTGAATTTGTAGCTTTGATAAATAGATGTTATAACCAAGTGGGTTTCCTATCATTAAATACTGTAAAATCATAATATTTCGCGGGTGTTTAATTTTTGCGCAAAGCCGTAATGCGCGAATAATAAAACATTGCGAAATAATATGGTTATGAATGTGAAGAAAACCAATAACAGACAAATAATTTGGTTGACACATTTTCTTACTCACTGGAATGTTTGGTTCGTTCATTAGAGCTCTCACAAGTGTGTACATCGTACTCAGATATGCACGTTGTTTGTTGTGCAAACACAGTCATCACAATAATCCCGCTTGGTGGAATCCACTCTTGATCGCCAATATGCGTGCCCTGATGTTTTGATTGCGGTACGCTTGAGCTTCGAGACGGTGCGTATATTTTCGGTTCGGTATGATATTTCTTCGAACGAGATCTCGAGAAGTCACATCATTCAAACGCTATTGTTTGGAGTTAAAGATCAAACTAAACAGTTCCGAATCTTTACTTCCGAGGAATTTGATCATTGAATTTTTGAATAAATATTGTTTTTATAAGTTAATTACTACTAGTTTCAGTGTAATCTTTGCTGCACGGTGCATGTAGTTTTGCTCACCAAATTTTTGCTATTGCTTAGTCGATATGCGCGAAAATTAAACCCCATGAATCAGTCGTTTTTTATGTTTGCGCGAAAATAACACCCCGCGAAAATTAATGATTTTACAGTAGAGGATATTATATGAGTATCCATGACTGTGTTTACGACACGAGTGCCTAAATATTAGTATTTCTCGAGTGAGAGCGAGGGATATACTGATATTTAGGCACGAGTGTCGTGAACATAGTATGTCATTGGTACGAATATTATAATCTGTTTATTACTGAAGTCGCGAAATCAAAGGAAATTACCATAATCGACCTCCAAGCATAGAACGCAACGTCATAGGCGAACTGTGACGTCAAAGCATTGTATATGATGTGACGTCTCTATGAAAAAGTGACATGTTGCCTTGGGGCATTGTATGAAAAATATGAACCTCAATATGATTGCCCTCGTAGGTAATAATATAATTAATTAGGAATAAAATCTATATTAGGTGAACCTAACATATTTTTTTTATTCCCTTTATGTTATTGATGATGCAGAAACCTTATAATTCTGATTATTTGAACAGATCAATCGGTCAAAGTCTATCAAAGTGGCTCTATGGAAGGAAAGGGAAGCTCACAGTGGTTCATTGGAACCATGGAACATGTTTTCTTATTAAATGACATGAAATAAGTGGACTGTCAGACAATTGATAAGTAACTTCACTAACGTTAGGGCGTTTGTAAATAATGAGATTTCAGTTCATTTAAACTTAAGCAATTATAATCCTTTTAAAATTTGTAATTAGGATCCTGGTGCTTTATAGTTGAGATGAAGTTCTTTGACAACTAATTGCTAGTGGTGAAAGAAGGATTAATCGATCTCTCAGTAGTGGTCGCAGTAATGTAATTGATGCACAAGTCGTTTAAAAGGAACCAATTTAAAGCCTTGACTTTTGAATTTTTTTTATTTGACAAAAGGAAATTATCAATTTAACAAATCAATTATGAAAATGTTTGCTCCTGATGTCGGTATACAAATACTTCTGAAGGCCATGGACATTAGCGACCCACAGATTATGAAAGTTAAAAATTCATTTTTACAATATTTTGAGAATGATATTGTTCGAATCAAATTTTTAAGCCCTCCTTGTTCTGAGATAGTTAAAAAGTAACATTGTATAAAATGGGCTTTAGACTAAATGAGCACTAAAAGAAATCGTTATCCTCGGCCTGTTGCACGAAACATTAAAGAGCCACTCGTTGATTTTCATTATAAGAATAATCAACAAGATGCAAGGAATTACGGTTTCTCTGTCCTGAGTGGATTTTTGTTATAAATTCCGAGCTTTAGCGAGGACTTTATCACAATATTTCACGACGGACAGATAAACCATAATTCCGAGCTTCGAGTTGGTCACCATATTCGACGTGATAAGCGCCCGGGGCGCGTAAAAAATTGGTAAAAGGGGGTGCTGTTTAAAACGATAAAAATTGTCCTCAAGTTTAGTCTTGAAAGTGTTTTCTTGCGAAAGTTCTATTCGTGGAATTCACATGTACAGAGAAATTTGGCAACCAGAAATAGGAGACAGTTTGAAAACAAAAAGGGAGGAAAATAACGTTCTTGATCGATTTCCAGTTAGTGTGATTAAAGTCATCATTAATTGTGGGACATTTGCCAAAACAGTTGAGCAAGACATTTCTGTGTTTTCTCAAACATGGCGGACGCATCGAATGTGAAGTGACTGAAACATATATAGACATTCGATGGTGGCTGGGGGTCCTGAAATACCCTATATTATTCACTTTACTGGAAGTAAAAGACTTATTGCAAGACTGGAAAATCTTCTTCAATGAATCAGCATGCAAGGTAAGCGAAGTTAAAGGTGGGCGCTAAATCAGGACGCATATTGTTCAGTCAAAAACATGGTGGGTGGGCGCTTAAAGGGGAGTGGGCGGTTATTAAGTCAAATACGGTGTTCTTTTTCTTACCCAAGTCAAATTTAACAATATTATCGGTACTTTTGGAAAATACGTTCGTGAAGGCAAGTCGCAAGTGAACTCTGTCACTGTATTCATGCGCGACAAACAACGATTATGTCAAGGCGCAGTTAAATGTAGTCTCTGCAATTCATTACATGTTTGTGGATCATATATTAAGCAAGACAATCCTAGATGAACGAAAAAGTAAAACAAACAACATACAAAACATTTTAGGTTTCATATTATTCCATACGAAATTAAAAACAATGTTTGTTTTGAAGTCTCGTTGAAACGGGTACGCTGGACTCAATGAACAATTGAATAGATATAGTTCTGTCAGCCAATCAGATCTCGAGTTATTTTTAGAAAAACTGTAACTCCCCTGACCATTATGAAAACTTTAATACCCGACATATTTGTGCCCGCTTGGGTAAGAAAACATATTATTTACCTTTGATACCAACCTAAATGTCATATGCGGTGATATAAAATCAAAACATCTTTACTTATTATGTCCAAAAGACAAATATTGTTTTTCCATGAAAATCTAAAAACAGCCTTATAAATGCACAGAGGTGTAGATATCACGTACAATATACATGGATACTAGTTATATAACCTAACAAACACTATCAACTCCTTAATGCCTTCCTAGCTGTTTTAGATAAGTCTCCAAAATTACATTTGATTATTTGACGAGCACCACTGTCCGGTTTTAGATCATAATTGCAACGTTCTACCTTCATATTGTCACTAAAAAACCAATAAGCATTAAAATGTGTCTTTTTGGTAACAGTCGATATTTCGCGATCAAATGACACCATGGATTAAGTTTGGCATATATGATTACAACTCACGAAGTGGCTCTTTAAGGTAACCTTAAATCACTAAGGTGAACTTAGTGCCATGTTAAAGAATGGTACTAAGGTTAACCTAATCCTGCTGTTTATAAAAAGGAGCCTTTAATACAGTCTAGGTCTTCATTCAGCAAGTCTAGATTGACAGAATACACATAATAATTAGGAGCCCAAAGAAAAGAAAATTATAGATGAAGAAACAGTATTTTTTTTAAATATGTCATAGACTTAATTTTAGTCTAAAATGAGTGAGGACATAGGCTGTATTAAAGGCTCCTTTTTATCTATTGACCCCTTCTGGATTGGAAATAACTTTATATTTGCTGCTGTACTCAGGTACATACAGTAGCACATGTTGATTCACTTGCCCTGATTTTTATCCCACTGCCCAATTGTTTCTAAAGATCTGTCCAATTAGAAATTTGGTAATGAGGTACTGTATTTTGATATCACAGTCTGTTTTTGTTAAAGGAGAAACATTCAGATAAGAATTGTTTTGCGTTGCCAATAATTTTCATGAAAAAAAATGATGAAACTTATTGTAGAAGTGTTCTGTTTGAAAGTTTAAATTATTATGATATTAAGTGAAATATGTCAATTTGACCTTGGCCTTCAGGGATTGGGAAAGGCAGGGGCCATGGGCCATTTTGCAAGAGGGAATGGCCCATTCAAAATTCTGAAAATGACTAAAAGCCCTCAAAATGGCCCATTGTCAAAGGTGTCCCAGTCCCTGGGCCTGTATTGCAGTCTTTGCATTATCGCATTCAAATATAAATTTTATTAACAGTTATGTGTTATATAGTTCATGTTGCGACTCTCAATAAAACAAACTCAAAAGTAACTAATCTCATAATTTTTTGGTTGCCATACATAATTTATTATCAAGTATTATTTTGTACATAAAACAATGTCACTAGAATTTTTTTTTGATGGGTATGCAGTAATTTGCATCACTGAAAAAATTATGTGCGCATGTTTACTGATTCAAGAAAAGTTACTCTAAGTTACTTTAAATCTATAACGAAGACATCAACAAATGTCTGACAAAATATGTAAGATTTCTCTTTTAAATTAAAAAAATTCACATCAGGTGAGTTAATACTGTATTACTTAATATAGATATATATATAACAGAACACGGTGATAAATTCTACTGGACAACAGTACAGTTTTGTAAGGAAAATAACTTGCCCAACAGAATAAATCACTGGACTCTGGCGTCGGGCAATTGATTATTTCCAGCCCTGCCCCTAGTAATTTTTTTGTGGAGGGGGGCGGGGGTGGTAGTGGGGGGGTAGTGCAATGGTTAACGCTTTTGGCTTCAGATCAAAAGATCTAGGGTTCGAATCCCGCCAGGGGCAACTTTGCAGAAGAGAACTGTTTTACATGGTTTGGGTGGAATGCTCCACTTAATTTCAGTGGTTCGCTAGTTCCAGTTGTGGCTCACAGGTTTCACCATAATTCATAGCCACAATAGCGTTGCATGCTGTGATATAAGTGAAATACTCTTGAAAGTGTCAAAATCACCTCCCCTCTTTATCTGTGGATTTTACGATCTCTTTAAAGAAGAGTGCTTTGTTACAGGTTCAAGAGGAGTGAAGAGTAGAACGAGAAGGGATTACTTACATGCTCATTGCAATCAGGAGACTGAGGACGATGATTGTAGAGAAGGTGAGGAGGAGGTTGTTGTGGAGAAGATTCTGGGACCTCGGTTTGTGGTCTACGAGAAGACGGATGATTCACAGTGTAGAGATGAAGGTAACAAGAAAGGTAAGATTTTAAATTTGCTAAGATATATCTTTATCAGTTGAAGAAATATGGCGGTTGTGCAGGAAATTCTTGGACCTTGATACTTTTTCAGGGCAGCAGTGGATTTTTTATTTAGTGAAAATCTAAATATGTCAAGAAAATATCAAGATCAATTAAAAAAGCCCTTGGATATATCTACTATGGGTTTCACAGGCTAACTGCCTAGCATGTATATTACCCCTCTTTTCTGTCTATATTTCACCTATTTGACTGCAAGAAAGACTGCCTGTTGTTAATTCTACTTTGGGTTTCACAGGCTAACTGCAAAGCATACTATACCACTCCTCATTTCTGTATATCTTTCACTTATTTGGCAACAAGATAGGCAACCTGTGGTTAATTCTACTTTGGTTCTCACTGGGTGTGATTTGTACATACATGTGATTATTACAAAAGATAAGGGTTTCTATCTTGTCTTGGCAAGAAATATTGAAAGTCTGACAGCATGCTGGGAAGAAATTAGATTTTTCTCATCTGCATTTTTCATTTTCTCTTTTGAGTAGCAAGTAATGTGTTTACAAGATTTTATGTTTAATCAAATTTTCTTATGATGTGCTAGTATGGCAGTGGTGAGTTTGTAAAAGTGGGTCGTAATAGATTGTTTCTGTCTCCATCAATGATCATCACTACCGACTTCCAAAAGAAGGATCTTCAAGTAATACCAGAGAGTTCATCAAAAAAGAAGAAGGGTTTGCTTATAATCCCTTTATCTAAGATAATTTTCTGCAACTTTTTAGGGGAAATTCCAATGATTAGAGAGAAGATGTTATTTTTTTTGAGATTTCAAAGAGTTCCAACAATATTGATATTGCACTTAAATAACAAATTTTTAAAAAAAATATGATTTTCTACAGATTCTGTTTAATCCAGAATAAAGATCACATTGGAGATTTTTCATTATTCTTTATGAGTGTTGTTAGTAATGTATTTCAACCTGACCAGTGTAATCCATTCATGTGAAAATTTCATTTCAGTTTAGATTACTAAGCAGGACTGTCATAATTGCTTTTAACAACTTCTGTGGAAAAGTGTTTTAGATTAGGCAAGCCATTAGCGTTTTGTCCAGTATCCTTCACAGCTACAGTGGTTAGTGCAGCGTCTGTTAATTACAGAGTTGAACTCTTTCCCGCTCCATAGTATAGTGCCAGCGCCAGCAAATAATAACCTATTGATTTTGTTTGAAGTTGTCACGTTTCAAACTTTCTCTATATTGACTGTAGCCAAAACTCATTCTCTGAGAAACGAAGTCCCTACATTGTCAAAGCTATTCGTTGTCAAGGTTAGAAACCTTATTGGAGACATGATTTGAGTTAGTGGAACTGTTATTCATCGACAGACCTGACTGTGCGTGACTTCGCTGGTTCCAAGAAGCGACGTGGGAGGGCCAAGTCTGTGTTTCCAGCCTCCGCGAGAGAAGAGAACCGCGGCAAGTCAGCAACGTTGGAGGACCTGTTGCTTCTCACTGGACTCAAAGTCTCAGGTATGTGCTCGTTTAAAGACTCAACTGCTGCTCAGCTCGTTAGTAAGAGGTTCCTCCTCTTTTGTTAGAGGCACTACCATATTTACAGGATTACTGGTCTTCATTGCAGGAAATAAATTGCATGGAGAGCTTTTGATATTTTGTTTTGGCAATTCTGTAGTTCCATATGAATCAAAAGTTTATTTCTATTACTTCATACCTACCTTTCATTTTAATTCGTTAACTTAATATTCTGTTTCTGTTTCTTTTCTGTTTCTATTTATAAATATTCTGTTTTTGATGTTTAGACAGGGGGACAGCAAGTTTACTTTCAGCCGATATTTTGCATTGTCTTTTCTCGTTGATTCTCCATCGAAAGCAAACAACTTAGTTTTACTGTGACTAAATAATCGATTGGCTTCCTAACTGTAAGATTTGTGGATAACCATCTTGTGTCTACTTGATATCAGATATATCAGGATATATAGAGATAATCTCGCCCAAGCTTTGTCTGATATCAAATATATCAAACATTAAAATACTTGGGGCTTTCTGTGTATATTGCTACTTCAATGAAGAAGTGTCGACATGTTTTAGATCAAAAGACATCAGAGATATTCTTTTTGTTATCCAAAATTGATATCTTTGAACAATGATATGTCATCATGTTTATGATCTCATTGCTCTGCAATATCAGAACTCGTTGATGTGATAAAATTGTGAAGTCATATGGTTCAACTGGACTTGTTCAAAATCTCCCCAAGGCAAGAATTCCTGCTGAAAATAGTTCTTGATGATGAAAAGAAATCTATACTTTATGATTCATTTATTGCAGAATTATTTTTTTTCTTTCTTATTTACTCTTTGACAATATGCTGGAAATGTTTGTAACATTTATTTATTGTGTTATAATAATGTTTGACCAAAACATTTTGTTTAATATTCTCGTCTCAGTAAAGAAATTATAGCTTTGAGAAAAAAGAAATTCTTTCTAATGCAAAAAAAACTTTTATTAATTTCAATAACAACAATTCTTTTTATGTAGCTATAAATGAAGTTGACATGAGAAAATCGGTGAGATTGGTTGCTCGTCAAACCCATTTTATTTCTACTGGTGTGGTATAAACTTAATGTCACAGAGGACTCCCTCCAAAGGACATGACATAATTAAGACATTTGCTCAAACCTTCGTCTTGATATTTGTTTTTTGCTTTCTTGGCAAATTTTTCCAATATGTGTCCTTAAAAAAATTCAATTTCAAAGTTTTAATTTTCTATCTATCTCTGGGTAAATTTAATTTTGTTCCCACATAACTTTGAAGTTTATATTGTCATGATTACCATGAAAAAAAATATAATGTAATTCAAATGTTTCGTCTTCAAAATCTGTAAATGTTTTGTAAATTGTTTCATTTCCTCCAATGTTTTTGTTGGTGCCAAAATCCTTATAGTCAGCAGTATTATTGCATCAGGTAATACCATTGGGCATTGCTGCTGATAATAATGATTGTGAAACATAATAATCAAATAACAGAAATTCAGTATGCTGTTTTAACACGGCAAAGTTTTACATTTCCATAAGGCACCTTTTTGACTTGTGATGAGATTATCAACTACTTTACGGATGATCATACTTTTTTTATACTTCATACTTCACATTCAGGCTTGTTATGGTATGATAATAATTTTCTTTGCATAATTTCAAATGTTTCAGTTTCTGTAATTTAGCTTAAGTGAAAAGCCTTTACTTCCACCACCACTCATAATAAAAGTCCTGGGCCTAGATTTTTGAAGCTCTCTTAGCACTAAGATACACAAAAACACCATACATTGGCAATGGTTTTAGACTATCTTAGCGGTGAGAGAGCTTAAAGATCTAGACCCTGGTCATTTAGCATAATTCAAATTCACCGACAGATGCAATGATTAGTTCAAAATAACAATATTCTTTTAAAGTTCAAGAACCAAAATGTTTCTGAACTTACTATTTCAAAATTCTACATGAAGAGTTCAAGAACAATTCACAAACATCATTCAAAAACTCTTCATGAATTCTTTAAAAACATGTCCTGAGATGTTTGCAGTAGCTGGTAGACTTGTGTAAAGTACTAGTATTAAAATGTTAATACAATAGTAGTTAAACTCATTCTTTCTGTGACATAAGCATTGAGATGTCATCATGTTTTAGACATCGTTGCATTATGATGTCTTTCCTAAATAATTTAAAACAATTGTGATGTGATGTTTTTAATTGTTTATGGAATCCTGTACACAAAGTTCTTCCCTTGAGAAGTCTCCTTACAACCAGAAAAACTCCCCTAAAAAGTAGTGAGAGGGGAAATCCTGAAGTTCAAGTTAACATAAGTACTAAACACTAGAAGGCTGATATGTTTTGATATGGTCCAAAAATCTTTATTAGTTTGGCTGTTGGGCAGAGGAAAAGCCCGTCAGCAAAACTAATGGAGACTTTGAGACACATATTGGACTTAAAGTTACACAGTCATTTCAAACTTTTGGAGGTTGCTACCCACTGCCTTAGGGTAAGTACGGCAAACTTCGGACACCTACAACGTTTTGCAGTTATAGTAGGCAAATTATAAAAAACTGCCTCTATTTTGACTTGTCAGACACTTATAGTGCTCTCAATCGTTCGATTGCCGGTGTTTAAGTAGGTCAATGCCTTTATTTCAATTAAACAGACTGTAAAAACGGGGTTTAGCATGGCAACGGCTAAATTCGGTCATGTTCGGGGTTCTTCGGTCACCCACGTGGTCGACTGTTAGATGATGTTTTTATTTACATTTGATGATCACTTTTTAAGGAAATTACCAAAACTTGTAACCACATCGCTGAATCGATTGATGAATTCTAAATAGAGGTCAGTCCTTTTTATTTTCGGTTGATTTTCTCTTCGTTAGTTCGATGTCAATATTCTAGGACAGCGTGACACCACTTCCGGTATAAACCACGTTGGGTTACGTATTATTGCACGGGTTAAAAATAGATCGGGGATATTCGGTCAGTGATATCGGATAATATAAGCAAAAATAATTCATGCACATAAATCTTTGTAGTAATTTCATCGAGTGACATTGTTTATGAATTGACTTTAACACACGACTGCCTTGAAATAATAGGAATAATACTTTCCGAGGAGGTTAATAGCAATATTTTTTCTGGTCGGGTAATTTCGGTCACCTCGGAAACGCTCGATGAGGGCAAACATTCATAAACCGCGCGAAAATGCTCCTGTCACGCGATTGGACAGCACGAGCCAAACGTTCCATATTTGGAACAGATGTTATGTATCCATGTTCTGACATTGGTATTTTTACTATTGTTTTACTATCGTTGAATTCATTGAAGTGTCCGAAGTTACCCGACTGACCGAAGTTTGCCGTACTTACCCTAGTTATTTAAACTAAGTTTCAAAACACATCAAATTCTTTCAAAAGTCTCTTCATTTCAAGTAAATCATAGTGTTCTTGAACCTATTCCATGTTTTTACAACAAAACATTTGCAACCCTTGTACAAAAATTACTATAGGGTATTTTCACTTTATAATGTATAAAGGAGACAATACAAGGGAAAAATGGACTAAATGTTTGTTTTAATTCTACATAAAAATCTATAGGGATGAGCCTGTCCTTACAGTTGGTATATAGTTCCTTAGTACTCTCTGTATGACCTGACAGACTTTAAACTCAATCAACAGGGGTCTGCTTCACTAAATTAACTATTGTATTCTGACGTGTGAGAGGAGATTTGTAAAGTATACAGTGCTTTATTGTGGCTGCAAAGCCTCTTCCTGGAGAATGGTTTGCTGAATGGAGAGCTATTTGTTGTTTATTGGTCAGCCTGGAGAGATAAGTCTGAAATTTCACTCCAGTCTTTAGTGTGCTTCTCCCTTGAGAATGATCAGACCAAGTTTCTATAGATTAACGTGTTTAATTTTGGTTTGTGGAAGTTGGAAGGACGTGTGTGGCAGCTTGCTGTCAGTCAATAATGGAAGCTGTGAGAGCACCTGTTGGTAAAATCTGTTAATGCTCATCCTTTTTGAAACATCAGATAGACTGTGTAGTAAGTATTTCGACCAGTCACAGTTTTCAGAGAACACTTGTACCCTTTTCATACTCAGCGGCAGATCTAGACATATTTTACAAAGCCGCAAGGTGAGACATTTACAATGAGGTGTTAGTTTACCACTGAAATTATCTTATTAAGTCATCTCCTTACAGCGTGAATAATTGAAAATGCATTGTCTGCCATTAAGGACTCAACGCTGATAACTGAAATTGCCTCGACAACAACTACTTTTGATATCAAATAGCTTCCAACCTCAATCACTTTGAGGGTTATATTTCTTATATGGGCCTTGATTATTCCCTGCCAAAAAGTGAAAGGGGATCTGGTTTGAACTCCATCCTTCTGTCCATTCCATCTGTCCATTCGAGTTGAAGGAATATATTTTCTTAGAAAACGTTTAAGAGAGTTGAAGGCATTTAGGAAATCTTGATAGTTATATTGAGAAGCAATTTGCCAGGGAATGTTGATGATTATGTCTTCATGTTGTTCCTTGTGTCATCAACTAATGATTAAAGAGACCATAGAAGATAAGAACCTGAAATTCAACATGAAGCATTGTTTGTTCAGAACTTGAGTTTAGAATTTATCCCCTATCTCTGTCTTTCTCAGTTGAATAAAAAATCTTTAAAAAAAGAAATTTCTTGCTCAGATTGGTCAAGGGTATAACAATATAAAAATACAGTATCAAATAAATTACAATCATGTTTTATAATGTGAAAATAATGAAAGAATTTCTTTGTTGTTTTTTTAAATAAAAACAATAATTTGTAAATATATTTTGCACCAAATCCATGCTTACTGGTGCTAGTACTACAGAAGTAAGTTTCATGACAGAATTGAACAGATTAATAGTTGTATCTGCTTCCTTTACCTGGGCAATTGTTTTCAGAAGTGCCAGTCAAATAGTAAAAATCCTGAGCAAGATTAAGAATCTAAAGATATGGGATAGACACAGATTTAGTTAGTGTGCAGCTGTTTTGGCAATCCAAGTGTAGATGTGTTTTGTTTCTGAGATTTCAGTAATGCTTTTTTAATTTTCTTAAAGGATATTTCAAACTTCCTTTGGTGCAAGGCAGGCCCGGCATGTTATGTTGCAGGCATGCCAGTTGTACATAATGTATATTTGAAAGCGGAACAAGTTTTGTTTACCAAGGGAAGGGTATTATCCCCAAAAACTGTTGTCATGGATCGATTTAAGTATAAAATAATGTTAATTTATAACATGATTTGTTATATTAGTGTTAGCAAGATTGTATAGATAATTATGCTTTATTTTTAAACAAAACTTTAATTCAATAAGTATATGTTAGTGAGCATGACATTGAGACAAACATTTTCCATAAGAGAGGGGTTTGTTTTTAGAATCAAAATGTTTTGAATCTTGAAATCTTTTCTCTCATCTAACTTGCTTAGCTCTAAGCTTCTTGGGACACCTGTGAGGTTTTTTTACCTCTTACCTTGTGTTACACATTGTGGCAATTTGTTAGACTAATTTAGGGTCAGTGAGAGGTCAGCCAACACTTTTTCCAGCTGTCGCTATTCAAGAAGCCAGGCGGTGGTCAGTCCATGTTAGATATGTTTACATAACACCTGCTGACCTGGCCTCAGGTAGGGCATTATAACCTATATCAACCCTTAACTAGGTTAATACACTTTGGTATGTATACTTTACATCCGTTGTTTTTCTAAGCACTTTCTTTAAATTATATCAATTGATGTTTGTCAATAAATAACAAAAAGTGTTGTATTTCTGAACAGGGGTACCAATGTATATGATTACATTACATGCAGGAGTGAGGGCGGGATAGTGCAGTGGTTAGCTTGTTCGGCTTCGGATCAGGAGGTTCGTGGTTCGAATCCCGCCAGGGGCTCGGCAACTTTGTCTGCAGTAGAGAGCTGTTCTACACGCAGTGAGGTTTGGGTGCAATGTTACACCGAAATTCAGCGCAGTACCACCCATGGTTCGCTAAGTCCAGCTTCTGCTAGCAGGTTTCACCGCAATGCATAGCCACAATGGTGTTGCGGGCTTTCTCCCTGCAATAATACTAGCAGCTGCGATATAAGTGAAAAAATCTTGAAAGCGGCATTAAACTCCAACTCATCTCATCTCATTTCACCAACTCCTGCGCATGATATTTCTAATGACTGAGAGGACAGAATTTTAGCAAGTAAACTAATATTTATTTTTATTTTTTTCTTCCATCTGACTTTTACATTTTTGTTTTGCTACTACTTACAATTTTGATCTTTTTTTTCCATAATTTTCTCAATCTTTAAAATAGTTTAAGACTGATTCTTTGATTGGCATTTTAGAAGTGGTGAATCATGACAAGAAGTTGTCAACCATATCAGAATTGATCATATGAAGTGTGCAAGTTATTCTGATCAGGGCCACCTTTCACAAAATTGTTAAGGTGGTCGTATGTCACTAAGGTAACCTTAGTGACATATTAAAGACTGGGAGCTAAGGTAAACCTTAGTTAAGCTTGCTATGAGAAAGGAGACCAATAACTGTTTAACTTCTTTGAGTGGCATTTTAGAAGTTGGAAGCAACTAAGTACAAATATTCATGGACATCCTGCTACATCAGCGTATTTGTCTCCGCCCAGCTCCGTCATATACCCTGATATCCTTCGGCCTAAAACACTTGTAGTGCAAAATATAGCAAGCCAATGAAATGACTCGCATTCAGCAATAGCGGCACAACCGGGATAAGAATTCAAACAAATGTCAATGTAGGCTATAAATAGCCATGAGTAACCAGCCGTAAGCGATACGAGCGTGATGGAGCTAGGCGGAGACAAATACGGTGATGTAGCAGGATGATTTATGGATGACAACTTCTTTATTATGAGATTTGCGATGTTTCAATACAGATTCTTGTATTGTCACACGTCGAAATCACGCTTGATAACGATACAAGAATGTGTATACTGAAACGTCACAAATTTCGTAATAAAGAAGTTGTCATCCATAAATATTTGTACTCAATAACTGTTTCTTTTTTGATATTTGCATTTTCTTTCCTTCTTTGCTTCAGGCAACAATATATTCTATGTAAAGGTCTCCTTTTTTTGTAAATTATTCCAACTCACTATCGGTCCTCCTTGATATAACTTGGTGAAAGTATTAGCTTGACAATTAAATAAAGATTTATATTTACAAGGATATTTACCTTGCTGCACTCATTTCTTGTCTTTGAACATAATTTTATCCACAAAATAGGTTGTGCTAGCTAAACTACATAATGTTTTCTCTGTAATTTGAAAATATGTGTAGAAAGTTAAATAACCAATAAAGTCTAATTAGAGCTCTCCTTAAAAGCAGGGTGAATGCTCCTCACGAGATATTTGTACTTTGAAAAAATTGTACCTACATTTTTGCCAAATGCTATTTTCATGTTTCTTGATCATCAACACATTACTTATACAATATGTATATATACTTTTATGTGTGCGTCCAACATGTTGTATTGTTATTCAGGAAACTGATTTTTTATTATCCGCGTCACTGCTGCTAAAAACTTGATTTATTAGAAGGCCTCTTTAACTGACTTTACTGCTGGCCGAATTTTACATTATAACATTTTTCCTTCTGCATAATTATTTGTCCAAATGCAAACAAACAAGCTCTAGTTCTGTTCTCATCACTGTTGAAAAAATCAAGCCAAAGGAACATTAAATTAACACTATGGAGCCTTACAAAGAGAACTCAAGCCTTGAGACAAATGACTGACCTTGCTGTCAAAGTTTAAGTGTAGACAAAAATAAATATGGACACTTACAAGCTTTTACTTCATCTTGAAGAACCATGGGTACATCACACAAGTACGAAGATATTGAGAATTCTTGATTATATACAGCTTCTTCATCCTGTGAAGGCAACGTTAACATTTGATCATACATCCTATTGTCGTTTCATTTCAATCTGTTTCTAAATGTTTCCAATGGAAAATGAAATTTCATGTTTTAAAGGATGGTTGTCGTCATCAAATTTTAAAAATGTCATCAGCCAAAGAGGTTCCTGGATGACCACAAATGAAACCAGGAACTATATCTTACTGATCAATGCTCTATAGACAAATGCTGAGTGGGAAGTCTCCTGAGACTCTTGTGATGAATATCTGGACTATTTTATCACATTACAGCATCCTGATAAGCTATAAGTACTGAGTATTAGTAAAGTTTGACCCCAAAGTACTTAAGACCCAGATTTTAGCAGATTAATCTACTGTTCATTTAACATGACACAGGGTATGTTTCATGATTTTTAATTTGGCTTTAGTAAGAGCCAAAGTACCTTATGACCTGAGTTAGGTTAAAATCGGCTCCTGAAACTTGTATCTTTCTCTAAATGGCAAAATTTAAGATATTTTCTTGTTTTCACTGATAATTGGAAAACAGCCCCATAAATGTTAAAAATTTAAAGTTATGTGTTCAGTTAATGTGCATATTACTAAAATGACCTGCTGAAGACTATAAAACAATGTGTCTGCAGTATATAATTTTCTGAAATTACGTTTGAATCATTGGTGTGCACCACTGTCCGGTTTTCGATCACAAATCATGACATTAACCTGTTTATTGTTACTATTCAGAACTGATAAGGAAAACAATTAGTATTTTCTGAAACAATCAAAACTACTCGATATAAAAATTAACTAACTGATTAAATTAATTAACTTTGATTTCAAGATGAACCAAATGTTGATGGGCTTGAAGACAGACTATTTTGATTGAACAATAACAGCATGGAAATATGGCATTTTGATGTGAAAGTAGTGGTGCCAATACTACTAAACCCTTGAGGTGTCCAAGACATTCAGCCACTTAGGTAATGTTCGCTCAAGAACTTTGAATCAGAGACATTTAGTGAAACAATTTTTCTCTGAATAAGGAAAGTGCCATTATCTTACCATGCAGCTCCTATCAGAGAATTACCTCACTGAGAAATGCACCATCGACTACAGCCAATCACAGTATCTCTGTAACAGTATCTGCCACATCTCTATTGGTGTAGTTGCACAGCTTGCCTCAAGTGTTTGCCTGGTAGTTGTCTTTGTTCCACACTGGTATCATATCCTTATCACTGTCAGCACAACATGCCTGCTATATTTAGATTGGATCCTCCAAATGAACACTGTGTTTTAATTTTTTAAACTCCTCTCACTCTTACCTGAGTTCTACAAAGCTGTTCATGGATCTTTTTGTAACAAATGTCTAGGTAAACGGCCATGACAGAATGTTCTTGATTGCCTATAGCTAAAGCCTCTTGATTTTACTTGCTTATGGCTTTTCATAACTAATTTGGCTCTGTTTCCTCTCAAGACAGACAGAAATAATACTTCCATTTTCACCTCGTCTTGGAAGTTATATGCTGCATGCAAATTTAATGAAGACAAGACCATAACAGTGATTATCAGAATAGCTGATGATGGGCAAATAATGTTTTGTATGGTTGTTGAAATTGAGTGATTAGATAGCCAAAACCAAAACCTTGTTGCCAATAACTGAGGGTGATTTTTGATTAACATCAGTAGACAAAGCTGTTGTCTCCTCTCGCCCTGCTTGAAGTGAAGTTGACAAGTGGTGCCAGGGAATCTGGATAGACGACTGTACGAGTTTGATGTTTCCCATGTGTAATAATTGTAGCTCCAACCTGATGCTGCTTCTAAGCTTGAGGTGTCAGATGTTTTGTCTTCTGAGAGATAATTGTATTGTGATATTTTGGGCTTGTCATTATGGATGTTTCTGTAGTGCCTGTCAGTTGATTTGAAATATTGCAATACTTGATAAAAGGAAGTGTCATACTATCAATACAAAAATGTGAACATGATTTATTCAACAAGGGATGATTAAAGGCATGTTAAGACATTTTTTTAAATTAATATTTTTGACACTCAAATGACATAATTGTATTGCGATATTGCAGGCATGTCATTTTGGATATTTTTATGATGCTCCTATTTTGATTTGAAATAATGCAATACTTTCTTAAACAAAATTTAATCCTATTTATATGAAATGTGAATGTGAATTCTCTTAAGTGATGATCCAAAAAAATTATGACACTTTCATTTCTGACACTTAAATAACAAATTCATCAAAACTTGAAATGGTTTTGTTAAGGTTTTGATTCATTATGCTTTGATAATTTCAAAATGATTTTTCTTTCCATTAGTTTTAGAGATCTTGAAATATAACTTGTCCATAACAGAGGCTTCCTTTTGCAATTATTTCTTATCTCTAAGCCACATTGCATGTGGCTGTGATAAGCCTTAAAAGTACCAAGCATTAAGTCTTTCCATCATTTCAGTTCAAAAATTTATAAATTGATATTTCAGTTTTGGTCATCAACTACTGAAATTAAAATGCACTTGCTTTTGTTTTGAATCTTGAAAATCCAATTTAAAAAACCTGTGGCAAAGCAATTTGATTGATGCAGATAAGAATTTTATTGATTAGTCGTTAAATATCATCACTTATAAATCACTTTCTTTCCCAAAAAATTCCAACATAGCTGAAGATTGTTCTACTGAAATCAATTGAAATTAATGGAGCTTGACAGATAAGCCACAGAGTATAAAAAGTTGAACACTGGTATCCAGATATTATAGTTTTCACTCATTGTGGACGGCCCAGAGTCAATGTTGGTTATCAATATGGCAAAACAGTATTGTCAAACACTGTCAAATGACCTAACAGTCCCAATATGTGGTTGTGTTCAAATCATTTGCTGACTACAAGTGGACTATACACACAGCAAACTTCTTTTGTGACAGCCTATTATATTTTCTGTTATAATTAAAAAACTATGAGTTTGTATGATATAGTTTTGTCATATCTTTGTTGTGTGCATTTAAAGAGGTTGTTTTGGTCTCAATCCAATGAAAGAAACGAGCAAATTTAAACACATAGGCTAATGAGTTTTCAGTAATGAATCTTTCAGACTCGGAAAACAAAAACCTAAACTCGTATCTTTTTCCATTTCCACAGCAACAGATGTATGCAGGAATCTGTCTATGATAGCATATGCTCGTGAGTGTTTAATAAATTTGCAACAATTTAAAAGTTTTTAAAAGATATTTACACAGAAACAGTAAGACAAAAATTGGAGAATAAAACAATGTGAATTACTGACATTTTTGGAGATTAGGAGGAATCTTTTATCTAACAATTGTTCGTTTATTCCAGTACAGTGTAAAGACACTTTGATTATAAGAAATCTGAACGGTTCATTATCTATGACTGATATGTCATCAGAAATAATCTATGAGGGGTTAAAAACTGTTTCATAAACTGATGATGTTCTCATGTTAAACTGCACTGTAAATGTAAACAATGTTAGAAGATATATTTAAAAAAAAAGAAGAGTAATTTGGGAAATACATTGAATTAATGAAAAGAAAAGGACATCATTTTTTTCTTTCTTAAAAAACGATATTTCATATGCTTCAATTGGACTAGTGTAGTTTTATTTCTCAAGATATTTGTCCTGGTGCACATAAAAAAGAGGGTATCCTAAAATCACCCTCATCTAATGTTTATGGCTTTACTCGTATTGTGCAACAACCCCATGGCCCTTTGAATGAGTGTGTTAACAGTTACGTGTGAAATATCAATCACTTCACGAACTGCTTCACGGCATGTTAATTTCATGTGTTAAAGTGACACTGTATACTTCATACCAATCATAGCATGTCCATTATTGTGTTGAGGTGTTCTCCCCATGTGATTATCCCATTATTCTTCTCCAATTGCACGAATGAAAGGATCTGACATAGCTAATGCAATGTAACCATGTTTATGCTGCCTCTGTCAGTTGGAATAAGCAGAGCCATTCAGTCTAGTGTTGAGGTTATCTGGGGTCAGCTCATCTGCTGACCATGTGGCCGGACTCAGACCAAGCTGCCCCGCCCCTCTTACCGCATGTTGCCCCACGCAGGTCAAGGGTCAGGGCCATATGAAGCTGGTGGAGTCAGTGACCTAACCACCCACAGTCTATCTCCCGCCCTCCTCTCTCTCTCTCTATCAGCTATCTTCACACTGAGTCTTTTCATGCATCTCGGCTAGCCTATTCATGTATTCTATGTACAGTGAGTGGAGGGCTGAGATAGTTGTTTCCCCACGTGGAGTGAGAGTGAGTGGCAAGCTCTGATTCCTCACTTGCATGTTTGTGGTTAGTTCTGACGTTTGGATTTACCTCGCTGAGTCCGTCCACTGACAGATGTAAGTATGCACTGGTCAGGTAGCTTAGATCGCTGATGTCCGATATGGTAGTTATGTGCTTTAGGCTGTTAGCCCCATTCCCCTGCCTTGTTTTTCTTTGATCAAATGCTTTATGAGTGGGTTTCCGTTTGTAGATCATGTCAACAGTGTATTGTGGTGCTGCCTCCAGCCTGCCTTGTCATGTTCAGCATGGAAATAAATCTATTTGTAATTGCTTTATATAGCAATTATTCATTTATCAGGTGAAATAAGTACATTGTCTGAAATGTAGTTAATTGCACTGCAATTGTTACATAAAATTGACATATAAAGATGAATAAGACTTAGAAATGGTTTGTTTGCATGACATGATCCATTGCATTATATAAGATACATGACCTAGAAATTGCCTAAGACATCAATGAAAGGTTTTAAGGAGTTTATTTTAATGACTAATTCTTTATTTCTCTGAAAGTTATTTGTTATCTGTTTTGTTTTAATGTGAATTTATTTTTGGTTGGAGAGAGCTTTTTTTTTTGGCAGGGGGGGGGGGGGGGATTTGACATTCTTGAACACAAAATAATTGGAATAAACAATCATTTTCAACCAATATGCATTTCAACAAGAACACAGAGCAATGTTTATCTGAACTGTTGTAATAACTTCTAAAAACTTTCAAAAAAGCTATGTTAGGCACCTGCAAACAATTCTAACATTTCACCTCTGCAGAACACTGAGCAAAGTCCAAATCAGAAGTCAACAGTCTGTCTCAAGATAATGTAGCACAAAGTGGTAGACTTTTGTATATCATGACATTTACATAGTGATATCCTCTGTATAACAATCGCCTGTATATTTCTGTATACATGATTGTGTATTACTATGCTATGAGCACTAAGTGATACATTGCAAGCTCTTAGTCCAGTGCAGGATGTCTACTTATTTCCACCTGTTAAATGTTGGAAAATTGCGGTGATAAATTTAGTTCATTCTGCCAGGGACTAACTGGATATCCAAAATTACATGGTCACTGGATTGATGTAAACATGGAGAACCTGCCCTCCATCCATCTGACTCATTGATAAGTTGTTTATTTAGATTAAGAGTTCTGTTATATTAATATGCCAGACTATAAAGATATTAAAAGTGTGTCTCCCATGGTTTGTTAGATGCAACAAGTGTTCATAGGTTCTACTGTATTTACTGCAACCAATGGATTTCAGACTTCTTCAGAATTGTGATTTAGTTTTTATAGAGTGCTGTAGCCCTCATGATTTTTCATATCCCCGAGTTTCATAAAAAAACTTGTATGCATCAACTTGTTTATCAAATGATGGAAGATGACTGACTAGTAAACTATTTATGTGTTTCTGTTATCAAAATCTATGACTAATGCAAATATTCATTCTATTTGTGAACAAATCTTAAAAACACTTAAAAGCTTTGTCAATGAGCTACATGGATATTTCAATGAGAAACTAGATTTAAGGCCTCTTGTCAATTGTAAGGCTATTCAGTGCCTCAAATGTCCTATTTACAGGAACTTTTATAGCTTAAGTATCAGTTGTATTTCTAATCATGTCTCCGTGTTCATCTTTGTCAGTCGCTAGGCCTGAAATCTACAGAATCATTATCAACTGTCTGTAAGTACATTGTTGACACCACGTGGAAGACATTATCTCCAGCTGTTAATATGACAATATATAGAATGTTTCCTTATAGTCCTCCTTTGAATGACACAATAATCTTTAACAAGATGTCTATGGGTGAAAGAACAATTATCATCCATTAAATGTCATCTGTCTTACAGATATTTGTCTTTCTTATGTTTCCGACAAACATTTATGATATTAGATAGTTGTTTTATGAGAATCTTGAAATTTTTTCTTTTCATTTTTGACATGACTTCAGCTTCAAGGTTGAATGGCCCCAGGCCTATCTTTGTTTTTTTAGAATTGTTCAAATATACACGACTCTCAATATGAATATTTAGTTTCTAAGGTTTTACTTATATTCTATAAGTCTTTGATTAAGTAAAAAAGTGTAATAACATTTTAAAATTTATTTATCATGAACAAACAAGTTATAATTCTGATTTTGAAGTTAACCCCAAAAGGTAAGATGTTCATTTGATTTTGGTTGTAAAACAAGTCGTAAATGTGTATTTTATTATCATTTGGATTTTGCTATTTTTCCTATATTCCTAAAACAGAGACTTTATCTATTTCATAGTGATCTAATCTTGCTTCTGTGCCGTTTTTCCCTCAATAGAGCTCATCAATAGCTCGTCACACCTGTGAGGCAAGATAGGCTTATGGCAAGGCACGTTTCTGTCATCCGTCTTTCCCTCTAGCATTGTCATCTGTAAACCTTTTAGTTTTTGGCTTCTTCTTCAGAACTTGTGACTCCCAAATCCTGAAATCTTTTAGCGAGGTACTTTGCACTCAGGGGATCGAAATTTTGAAATTTTGGACTGACCCTCAAATATGGACATGGTTGTATGTTGTGCAACAATTCAATAAATTTTATAAACTTGGGTTTTTAAAAAAAAGTTTTTACCTGATAAATGATAAATCATGAAAGACTGATAAGCTACAGAAGCATTGCTTCTTAATTTTATACTCTGCTTCCCAGACATCACACTTTGTAGAAAAGAAATACAGACATTAGAATAGATTCTCTTCTCTCACAGTGATTGTGCACGTCATCTGTTAGTCATCTCTGCCTTCGGGTACTCGTTCAAGAACTTTGTAAGTTAATCTCACTAATATCCAAACTTTCTTATAAAAAATACTCAGTTTAGTAATATGATTAGAAAAGTTTGATAACCTTTAAACATGATTTATGAAATCACCTTTTGCGTGCACTTAATGAAACAAGAAACCTTGTGGAGAGAACTTTATCAGATCATGATATACATAAAGTATGAATATTAAAAAGCAAAATCCGATGTTTGTGAGGAGGTGAAAATGAATATTTATCAGATATCAACCACAAATTTTTGAAAATATTAAGATTATTTTAATCTTTAATGACTGATAAAAGCTGTGCTTGCCATGATACATTCCAAACTAAAATCAACTTTGATCATTTCATGTTCACACTTAAACGGCCAGTTCGATTACGTTTTCAGCGATAAGCTTATGCTGCTAACGAAGCTATTTTTAGATACAGTGCGTCAGCAGTTAAGTAGATCTATAAATAGAATGAGAAAAGTCCCTTCCCATAATGCAACGCTGCATGTTTTCACAACATGGCGACAATCACGTTTGTGTCAGCGCAACTTCACTCATAGTAAAACTCTTCTTTTTTAAGAAAGATATCTAAGTTACTTCACATAAAGTTTTTAATGTACGGAAAACTGCAGCACTGTGAGTAATTTGGAGTGCGATAGTCTGGACGAATCTTTGTTTATATTGGGAAGCCGGAGCGAAGCCACTTTTCTCCTCAGTGTCATATTGATTGAGCTTAGCCATTTGAGATGTCATAATTAGTTATGCAAACATTATTTACATTATTAATCCCCAACAATCAAAACATCCAAGTAACTACAAGGTTACTACAACGCAGATCAATCATGCAGCGGACAACAATCTAATGGCCGCCATGATCGCAATAGAGTTAAGCCCCTTGGTAGTGCTGGTCAGTGGCTTCGATTGTTTTCGCTATTTTTTTCAGTTTGAAGGACGGATTACAACTAATTACCAAACATGAAAAAGTTGTAAACACAGAAAATAGAAAACAAATCGAATATATAAAAAAGTTACGTGTCGCGTGCAAAAGGGAATTCCCTCCCGAATATTTGTGGAACAGAAAATACCCGGTCGAACTGGCCGTTTAAGAGGCCAGAGGTTTTCTGACAGTTTAAAAAAAAGTTATTCTCATACAGTGATTTACAAAATTGTGTACTGAAGGGTATGTGAACAAGAGTCTTTGGTGTTCTATGAAATAGATGAAAATAGAGAATGCTAAACAATGTCCTGTTTAATAACTTTTTTATGTAAAGAATGAATCGTTTTGCATTAAATGAGCAAAGTGAGTTAGATACCAATACCATTCACGAGTTTCATGAAAATCTAATGTAGACAGGGCTGAGTTTAGTATTTTAATTATAACTCGCAGAATTATATCAAATAAAAAGCCTGAAAATCCCCAAGATCACCACTGCTGCAGCACCGCTTACATTGTGACATAATACTTAAAAAACTGTGACATCATGCAGCACACGATGTTATATGACATTATGTTTAATAATGTAGATTTATTAAACAGCATTATCTCCAATGACTAATTGAATGGTCTTTTGAGAATATTCCAACAATTCCTTTGACAATTCAAAATGCTGAATTATTGTTAGGAATTTAAGCTATGTGCATTGTTAGTTGAGTTATTGGAATTTTAGCTATGCGAATTGTTAGTTGAGATACAGGAATTTTAGCTGTGTGTATTTTTAGTTGGAGTAAATTTCATAAAAATATATTATTTAAGTGTAGATTTCTTTGTTAAGTATTAGTTGTTGTACTGAAGACATTTCCAAACTTAAATCAACATGTTTTGGTCTAAATGCTCCAATTATGTTTAGATTTTGATGCCTTCAATTGAATACTTAAATTAGAATAACTGATAATAATAAAAAATATGCAAGCTAATTTTAAAAGTGTTCCATGAAAGATCTTAACCCTTACGTTGCTGAATATTATTTTGACCAGTTTTGCCCCCGTGGCTGAATTTTCCAGCACTCGCCTCGCTACTGTTATAGCGCAATTAGCCCCTGTGGCCGAATTTTCCAGCGCCGCCAGATGCGACCGTTTTAACAACATATGGCGTGTTTACATAGCGAAATACGGACATTATCGTCGTTTTATACAACGCTAGTCGGCGAATCCCGTGTTACAAATGGATGATACTTACTTGACACTTTGAATGAAATTTCTATCACCCCTGGAACGGTTTCTACAACTGAAGTAAACTTGTTTTCAATTCGGGCGCCATAACTCAATAAATTTCAAGAGCGCATGCGCGAAATCAAAACGAAACTAAAGATGAATAGTTCCTCCTCACATCGATATAAAAATTATTTTTAAAATATGTCTAGAACGAATTTTACAAAATATTAAAAATTGTCTTCATTTCAAACATTATAAAATCATTTAATCACTGAGTGCACACATGCAAATTATATACGGAATTGAAGCTAATTTCTTGCTCTATATTTCACGATAAATTTTATTACGATACGCCATCCTAAACGAAAGATATAAATTATGAAAACAGGGTAGTGATACATCCCGATAACGTTCTGACCCCCACAGTAATATTACTAAGCTAATAGCCCCGGGCAAACGCACGCGCTCAGCGCGTGCAGGCGGGTTATCCCCGTTGAAACATACACTCACACACAATATAAATTGTCTTTATTTCCAACTTTATAAATCATGTTATTCGCTTTGTATACATGCAAATTATATATGGAATTGAAGGCAATTTATTTTTCTTTACGGAGAAATAAATCATAACAATCTTTTGCACTGTAATTAGAAGTTATTACGAAACGTGGGTATAGCTACTAATAAAGTCTTTGATAATCGCCTTACCGCAACATATGTCGCATCGTTTCCACACGTTTTATTTTGATTCAAATATGGGCAACTTACACATGAAAATGAAGGTATTTATTTCTGCTTTACGATGATATGAAAATAATAAATATGTACCACTTGGTTTGGAATATATAAAGTTTGCAAAGATGGTACCCTCGGGTATTTTAGAACAGATTTTGATAATTGCGACATCACTAACCGCTCCTTTATTGTCTAATTGTAATTTGCAAATTTTATATAGAATTGAAGACGATCCTTTCCTCTTTATTGTGATATAAAAATGTCGATAATGCGCTCTGCCGTTAAATGGATAGGAAGTGTAAAAAGCAGTTGAAAATAAATCGCTTCTCGGTAAACAAAATATGAATAGAGAAATTGCCTGTTTGTGTGATGCGCGCCGGGTCCTTTCTGATTTTCTTGTACATACCAATTTTATATTGCAATAAAGATCATCCTTTTCTCTATATTTTGATATATGAAATTGCAAAATTTACCGAGAACTTTATGTGATATAAAGTGCGAGAAAATGGTAAAAACGTAAAGAATAAACAAAAGTCACAATTTTGCGGAACTTGCTGTATCTTTATTCTATATGGTGTATATAATTTTTTTATATCAAATCGAAGACAATTATTCCTTCTTTATCACGAGGTAATCAATTTCAAAATATGCCTAGCTGTTGAGAAGATATGAGCGAAAGAAAGGCACATGTCAAAATCGCCCTTCAGTTTACATGATTTGAATCGAGAAATTAGCTTTTTGTGCGGCGCTTGCTGTGTCTTTATTTATTTTTGCGCATGTACACATTTTACATGGAAAGAAAGACAATCTTTCTCTCTGTCTTATGATATAAAAATTGTCAAAATACGTTGAGCACATCATGTAAAAATTGGTGTGACAAAATGGTGTAAAACTAAAAATATGTAAAAATCACCTTTTTTGCGGCACATGCTGTATCTTCAATTCAGGTAGTGTAGTTATGTATTTTATATTGAATTGAAGACAATTTTCTGCTCTTTCAAATGATCCAACCGGTATTGAAATCCGCCCAAATGTTCAGAGCATAGGGCGTGCGATATAAGGTTGTACGTTTGGTGTGAGTGCATACTTGTATAAGCAAACGATAGCACGCGCGGGACGTAAGCTCGTGCGAGCGGGGAGAAAGTGCCCACAGGCTATTAGCACGTGCGGCGGGGAGTGGGGGAAAATTGAGTGATTTTAACGCTTATTTTCGGTACGATAAACATTATCAATACTCTCATAACTTTCGGAGCATGTTCGCGCATTATTTAGAACACCAACGAAACAAAACACGGTTGCTTAGCGAGAGCCGGAACGAAAATACAAGCGTTGAACTGAGACTACTGCTAGGCAATAAATTTCCGGGCTCCGCTACCGAGACCCGCGGTCATAATTAGTTAGCGTGAGAAAAATAGAGTGTGCTACTCGCATCCCGCTAAGGGGACTTGCGGGCAAAGCTAATTTCATCCCGGAATATTCCGGGACCCGCATCTTAAGGGTTAATTAAAAAGGTAAAACAAGTTTTACACTTTGGGTGGTCTAGCTATTTCACAAGCTGAATGTATGTGTTTTGAGTGTCGACATTCTTCAAACCAATGATTTCACAAGAAGAACTTTGACTTGAAAATCTGTTCCACAATTATCATTAAACGCAGTATATCCCTGCACAAGGACACCATCTTTAACGTTGTTTTTGAAAATTATTTTTTTGAAAATTCATAAATTCTTTTTTAAAAATAAAACTCACTTATTGACATTGATTGAATATTATTTTTATGAAATATACCATTTTTGAAACATTTTCTATATATTTGTGTATGTATCTATTTGTAACTATAATCGAACCTTTCACTCAAGTATTCAACTTGCTTCTGTTGGTTTTTATTTTACCCAAATGTACTCTCACTTAATTAAATCTTCACTTCCTGATTGAGTCTTCATTATCTGAATGTGATAACAGAATACCTGCGTTGAGTTTCTCAGTACAGATGATAAACTGCCTTTGAGGTTTGATGGACTTATGCCAGTATCTTCTACAACAAAGTCTAAGTGTACAGGAAATGCTCCACATTATGTTGATAACATGAATCATTGAATACTTTAATTAAAGCTGAAATTATGACATAGATAACTCAATTATCATGAAGGTTTTAAAAGGTTTTTTAAATTTTGAATTCTTATGAATAAAGGGAAGACATACATACATTTGAAAGATAAATCTTCTTATCAGCATATTCTCTGAATGATGTTATTGGTAACATGTTTTTTACAACTCTACTGTAAACAAAAATCATTCCATAACATTCTTTCTGAAGAAAGGGAGTAGTAAACTGCAACAGAGTTCAATTTGAATAGTTTCATCCAGAGTAATTCACAGTTAACAGTTTTCAAAAACATTAAAACATTTCTTCATTTCAAAGAAGAGCATTACATTCAGTCAAAGGGAGACTTGGACCTTATGTATCTAAAACTAGCAAGAAATAATGTTTCTGAACTGCCAAGATTGTCTGTTGAATCCTTCTCGCATGTCTTCAGGGCATCAGCGCAGCTGTACCCAATGTACCATGCTCGCAGGTTTCACAGCAATCCATTGACACAATAGTGTTGCGGGTTTTCTCCCTGCAATAATACTAGCAGCTGCAGAATCCTGATAATTTTTCAAGGAGAGAAGAACAAACTACTCAAATTTTAAGTGAGGAGTATTAGCCAAAGAGGAGAGAACTGAAATGATAACCTTTCATTCCAAGTGATGTTTTCTACATAACTTACACACCAATACCTTTTTTATTTACATGCCCATATTTTTATCATGCATTGTTTAAAGTCTTAGTCTCATTTTTGTAAGGCAACTAAACTGAACTAATTATTCTTCAAGAACAAAATCTGATCACTAACACAAATATTTCCTGTCGCATTTGCAAAGATTTTCATTTTTATGCCCATTTTACAGTTTTGGATAAAGCAGCTTATTGGTGTATGCCGTTTCAGACCGATAAGGTACCGAATCAAGTGCAATCCCATCGCGAGTACGAAACACCGGAAATCTAGTCATCGCAGCGCCGATACTTATGACAGACGCATTCTTCACTGAGTTTACCACCTTTTTGTTATTTCTGTATTTGAAAAAGCGTAAGCTATTAGTTATTTTTATTGGATATTCAGCTGGGAAATTGTATGTGTTCTTCGTCACGGCCTTAGCGAAATGACGTGGTAAGGACTAACGCTAGCAAAAAACATAATATTCGGGTAGGGTAGGGTAGTTTGAACTTCATTATTGAGGGCTAGAATGCCTGCATAGTTCTGAAAATTGTTGCAAAAGTCAGGGGAAAGATTTCTGTGAGTGGTGAACTATTTTTCCGGCATTTATTACAATTTGCCTTGCAAAAATGAGACTATGACTTTAATTGATATGTTTGATATAAGTGGAGTTGCTCCTGAGAAGCATCCTTAAACCCCAAGTCACCTCATCACACCTCCATATATATACAAATGTGACTGATAACTTTCTTGATGCCAAGCAAACATATTGATGATAAAAGATATCAGCGGTGAGGGCAAACTCAAGACATATCAACTTTGCTTGTTTATATACAGGGCGTTTCTATGCATTCCTGAACAAAATTCTCTGTTCAAACTTGAATGAAACGACTGGCTTAAAATAATTGAATAAACTTGAAGATATTGTTAGTTATAAAAACTTTTAAGAATCTCGTTAAGTCATGTTTAAATAATGAATTGAAGTATCACTCCACACAATCTTGTTTTTGAAGTCTTTTAATAGATGCATGTTTTATTCAATGAATTCTTATGTTTCACCATTGTTATTGTTTTCATCCTGAAAGCACTTTTTTAGCAACTTTTTAGCAATCAGCATTCAATATTAGCATGGTAATTTAAATAGTACAAAACAACCTGTAATTAGGTTACTTTCAATTTAAATCATGTTGTTGTTGTTATAGAAATAATTTTACCTTTCTGTTAGTAATAAAATATTTAACAATATCCCATTATAAGCTACTATTGTGCTGTAGGACATGGAAAAGATTCATTAAAGCTCATGTCGCTCTAATGAGATAGTATTGTGTTCCTGGAAACTCATCACCCTCACTGCATCCATGTTTCATGTGTTCTGTTTAATGGTCAACAATGTCTTATTTTAGCACCAACTAATTACAAAGGTAACATAATGGTCACTTAATACATTTACATGATGTTGGTTTGGAAGTACTGCATGTAGATAATGAGCTTTCTAATAATAGCTACCTCTCCTACTCCAGTCCTTGAAGGTCAGAGCTTTTTGTTGCATTTCAATCACATTGTCTTTTTTCTGTATAGAGAATCTAGTATAAGAGTAAAATATGCAACCATAATCACAATTTATTTTCATTCTGAAATGATTTTCCTATGATGTATATTTTTGACCATTTAAAGAAAAATTTATAATTATCATGCATGAAGTTATTATCATATAGTAAGTATCTGAACTATAGTGTAAGACCTGAAATTTTCCAAGATGGCTTAAAGAGATGTAACGCCAATTGACATGAAACAAGTTAAGAAACTAAGGACGTAATTAGTGATAGAAAGAGTTCTTTGGCTGTGCTGTGTCTATTGTAAATCTATAGCAGAGGGCTCGTTGAGTGACATGTACAGCATGTTTCTGGGAGGAAGTGGGAACCTGGAAAGTGCCAAGTGTTGGATGTATTCAGTGCTGATTGTGTGTGAGGAGGTAAGCAAGACAGTCAGGTAACTGTTGAGGAATCTTGGATTTGCTTGCTGTCCAAGATAAGCACCTGAGACTTTTGTGTTGTCATGGCTACTGACACTTTAGACCAGGTTGGAGACAATGATGTGTTGGTCAAGTGGGCACTTTTTTCCATCTGGGTCCTCAAGCAGGTTGTTTTGTCGTTCAGTTTTTGTATGCCAAAATCATTTGAAGTATAATCTACATCACAGGTTCTGTTTAACATTGAAACATCAGATCATGTACAGGGCTAGTGACTCTTCTGTCATACTATCACAATGTTTTACTAAAGGGACAAGGAAAAATGGTGTTAAATGACACATTTAGATTGTTTTATGTGGAGAGAACCTTTTAGAGAAGGCTGTGTAACTGTATGTATGTAAGTATAACTGTACCCACTGAATGGATAAGTGACATCCAATATCTTCCATTGTTGTTGGCAATGATGATGACAGATTATGACAGGGTTTGTGGCTGATTGGCAGGGACTTTGTCTAGCACTGAGAAGCAAATGTCAGTCTGCGGAAGAGGTTTGTCAAAGCGTTCTCTTCTTCCCTCTTTGTGCCCTTTCAATCAATATGATTATTCCAATAGGTCGAATATTTTCCTTTGTTTTGTTTTTTTCAAAATGATGAATTTTATTGAAACTGGCTGTATGAATGACTGGCATGACGGAAATGTTCATTGTTTGAACTTGAACCTCTTGTTGAGGGATGATGGCACATGGCTGATTACCAAAAATTCTTTTGTCAGAAAAACAATACTTTCAATGTCCATTGGATAAGAAGGACACATGATTGACATCGTGATGCAAAAAATTAACATGCTTAAAGTCTCCCTTGTGGTTGTGGAGTGCTGGTATATTCTACAAACAATTTACATCATCATGCTTCTGTTACATGTCACTGTTTTGTGAGATAATATAATGAGATATCTACTTCAAAGGACTTGGTCTATCTTGTCATTTTACACATGCCTTATACTCTAGGTTATCATTACACTCTGCTAATGGCTGAAATATTGCCCAAATCTTGCTATGCAATAATTCACTTATCAGTACACTCTCTCCTTCCATTAGCTCCTCAGTTAGTCAATAAACAGATGTCTAAAAGATGAATAACTTCTAATCCTAGTTTTGCTGTATATCCATTAAATGTTTATACGTAGTGCAGAAACATGTCAATAGAGATCCCCTTTATTCTGTGTTGTTTTTTTATTCTTTCCTCTTGTCTATGTTATTCTGACAGGTTTTTATGGAATATGATTCATGAAACTTGTCACTTATCAAAATCTGATATGTTTGTCCTGTTCATGAAATAAACTTGAAAACATGCAACAGAGAAAGTATGGGTGATTAGAAGAACGGTTGTCTTTTCTAGCCAGAGAAATACTGCATTCTGTCAGTGGAGCAAACCTGGAAAATGTTCACCCCCATTGCTTGATATTCCTTAGAAACAATATATTGTTGTATATTTGGCATTTGGGTGATGCAATTTAAACTCAAAACAGTAAACATTTAGCACAAAACTTAAAGAAACATACTCTTACTGATTTTTGTTTGAAGAATAGCATTGTTTCAAAACGATTAGAACAAAGTGCAATCCTTAGCGTTAGTAGATAACAGATTTATATGTTTGATATTCATTTCAAGTGAAGTTCTGGCATGAAAGTAACTAGTGTAAAAGTAATTTATGAAGATAATGTCTTGTCTTCAAATTTTTACAAACAGCCTGAGCAAAGTATTGTTTACTGATGGTGAAATTTTCAGAAGAAAATCTGGTATTTTCTATGTCTAGCTGGCCAACTGGTAACTGAGAATCATCCATCTGCTTCTGCAGAAATAAATAGTGTGATAGTATATCAACAGGTTGTGATTTCTGAAACCCAAGATGTTTGGTGCCTGATATTTCAGCACTGTAGGGTTAAAACATTATCTTATCAATTTGAATGTTTTTGTTTCTAGACTCAAGTACTGATCCGTATCACACAATATATATATTGAATATGTAAATGTTGTTACCTACTCTTATCTCTGTTTTAGTTACTGAGGTTGTAATAATATTTACACGCAGTATGAAGAGACATTGAAGTGGGTGGAATATATTGCCATATTGAAGTTGTCAGGGACAAAACAGTGAAAGAATGTTTAAAGATAGTGTTATAAATCTTTAAATCATTAAATTTAATGTGTGGTTAGCTAATTCAATACACAGCTAGGTACCTTGAGACAAAATGTCACTGTTGACACTTGACATTTATGAGCTTATTTTTGTCCCTTAGTTGGAGAGTCAAATATGTATAACCACTTTGCTACATCAATATTATATTTTTGACCTTTTTTTTTGTTACCACCTTTAGTTTTAGGTTTTGTTCATAATTCTGTGATATTTAAATCTTTTTAAAACATAATCAGATTTAATTTTTCATTTGTTAACAAGGTACACAATACAAAGATTGACCAAAATTATTGAATAATGCTCTTGCTATTTTTGTCTTTGACGTTGAATAGTACTAAAGTTTTGATAATTTCAAAGACAGTTTGACCACTTTTATTGAAGCAATCAACAGTTGCACACAATGGCTACAAATCGAGTCCGTTGTCATGTAAGCAGAAAATATATACTTGATTATCTCAAACTTTGCCTATCTGATCTATGTAGACCAAATATTTGGGTTTTGTTCATATCTATCTAACATTCTAAAGTTGATCTAAGTCTCCTGAGCTATGATAAGTCTCCAGGACCCAAGGAAACCTGAATGATGTTTTGTAGTGGAGTATGAATCCCAATGTCATCTAGTGGTGTGAGTTTCATGTCAAATAAGTTGTCCTCGAACACAAGCTTTTAAGAGAGTAATGACATCCAACCATCTAAACGTTATACCAACTATATACCAAATTTGTTACTTGGAGTCATTAGGATCTTTCTCTGATTATGGGAGGTTAATCTGTGGTTAATGAAGACAACGACAGCTTACACTTTGGTTGTGTTTAACTTATATCACGGCTGCTAGTATTATTGCAGGGAGAAAGACTGCAACACTATTGTTATGCATTGCATTGAAACCTGTGAGCATCGGCTGGAACTAGCTAATCATGGGTGGTACTGCTCTGACAGTCAGTGTAGCATCGCACCAAAATCTTAATTCATGTAAAACATTTCTTTGCTGCAAACAAAATAGCTGAGCCCCTGAGGGATTGCAACCCAGACCCCTTTATCCAAAGCCGAACACACTAACCCGCCCAGGCAATAAGCAATAATCAGGGGTGTTTGATATTGACACTTTGTTTTATGAATATCTCTGATTTCCTTGTGGCTCATCACACAGGACCATAATAATAATGATTCTTTCGAATGACGAAATTGGTGGCACATGGTGCTGTACATAATGTCATCGTTTGCAGATCGTGAAGTTAAGCAACAACATGCATGTTGTATTACTGGAGGGGTGCCCTATGTTAAATGGCTTTTTAAGTGTGAGAAATAACCATATCTGGCCCACATGATTGAGGAAAACCTTATATAACTCCCTGTTTAATTCACTCAGTGTTGTTTACTCATCAAAGCACTAGATTTTGGACGTTGTAATTTACAATAATTTTTACTTTCAGTGGACTTTTAATTGGTAATAATTTCGATGAGTAAGCATGTTGCATTGATAAGTATCCCATTCAAATGAACTTTCAGGATTATTTTTATAAAAAAATTAAATTTAATTTCTTCCTTGATTCTTTTCAATTAAGATTGAGGAAATAGCTTTCAAAGCAATGTCCTCCTAGAGTAAAGATTTTGCCAATAGACATCAAACATCTATCATACCCTATCAGATGCAAATATAAATAAAATTGCTGAATGCATTAGTCCGTCCATCCATTCCCCCCCTCCTCAAAAAAGCAACAAGCAAACAAAAAAATATTGCGAAACAATGTCCTGGTAGGCACATGTATTTGCCAACTGTTATCATTAATTGGTGTATTTACGTAACGCTTGCGATGTCTGTGTGTACAAGCCCAACAGCAGCATAACTAATAGGCAGAACTGCGTAAGGTATGATGTACGAGGTTTTGACCCACGCTTCTGTATTCATAATGTGAAGGGAGACCACAGCCTATCAAGCCCAGCCAAGCTTTATATATACTTCTCTAACCGGCTATCAGTGAACAGTAGTACAAATACCTGGTCAACAGCTGATTGTCAGCTCTATATGCTCTGCAGTAAGCTCTACTGTAGTTTCTCATGTAATATTGTGTACTTTCCCTTTAAGGTAGGTCATTTTACATGTGATTGTTTATCACCCCTTAGGTGAAATGGAACTTGTGACATATTTTTAATGTGTGCACATGTTCACATATCACTTTTGACTAGCAATGATTGTTGTAGCATGAGTTCCCGTTTTTTTATCTTTGGCACCATTACACAATTGTCTATGATGTCATTGTAGTGGGATGATGCAAGAGAGGCAAATTTCTGTAGAAACTCTCAAATTTGATCAGATAATAAAAAGATTCACCCTTGTTTCATTAAAGTCATGGGACACACTTCCTTTGATAATAATCTATATGAAATACATGGCAGAATTATTTGAATATCAAAAGTTCTTTTACAGTTATCGTTTGGTTAATCTTAATTCTATATAATCATACTATGCATGTTGAATGCAAATAGATGTTTTCCTTTGAAGTGAGAATGAATTATTCATTTTGTTTATCTCTCCTGCAACATTTTATGGTGTCTGTGATATCAGTCTTACTTGTACATGATATGCAGATCTACTGCAGCCACAATGCTGTACAGCACTCTTCTCTGTGGTAGATTCAATTAGAAGCCTTTGTTCTTTCTTTTGTAAAGCTATCTCCTGATGTTTACTTGTAAAGGTAGCCTTATTGAAATAAGTCTAATGTCAAGAGGGACAAACCATTAAACATTAAATTGTTATTTGAGACATGTGAAATCAGATTTGATTGGCATCAATTTGTTCAGTGAGCTGTTATTTGATATATGAAATAAGATTTGATTGGCATCAAATTGTTCAGCGAGTTATGGATAAGGGAGATCTCTCTTGGTTAAATTTTCAAATACAAAGCTTGATACAGGTACAATTTCTTCAGAAGAGGACGTCAGGTTTTTGTGCAATGCTACACTGGATTTCATCACATACAATTGTTTCATGATGTTACTGATGATAAAATGCATGATATTATGCTGTAATAATGGTTGGAAGATATACAAATTTATATGTAACTTTAATGTTTGGATGACAAGATTATTAGTACACAAAATGATATGTCATTTTAATGGTTGGATGACAAGATTATTAGTAACCAAAATGATATGTCATTTTAGTGGTTGGATAACAAGATTGCTAGTACACAAAATGATATGTCATTTTAGTGGTTGGATGACAGCATTACTAGTACACAAATGATATGTCATTTTGATGGTTGGATGACAACATTAGTACACAAATGATATGTCATTTTGATGGTTGGATGACAGCATTACTAGTACACAAATGATATGTCACTTTGATGGTTGGATGACAACATTACTAGTACACAAATAATATGTCATTTTGATGGTTGGATGACAACATTACTAGTACACAAATGATATGTAATTTTGATGGTTGGATGACAACATTACAAGTACACAAAATGATATGTCATTTAAAGGCACTGGTGCACCTCTACTGGGAGACAGAAAGTTATCTCATTAAACAGAAGAAGTCTCTATCTAATAAAAGAATTTCTTAAATGAACTTATAAAATAGGATAAGCTTAGAAAATCCATTTCCACAAAAAGGTGTTTACACCAATATTAACAGATCAAGTTAAAGCTTGAAATATGACAATTTATCTATAACTGCAGATATTGATGTTGAGTAATGGAATGTTTTACCCTTTCAGGAAAATATAGTATTGCATTCACTATTGTAATATGGGAATACTTTGAAGTAATACAATTTTCCAAACAACATGCTATAGTGCCTGTAAGGTTCGATACATTGGCAATAGAGAGGTCCCTGAAATGGTGTCTCAAACCTTTTTTCGCATATACCATCTGTAAAGGATTTCCTTCTACCATGGGAGGAGCTCGTGAATCAAATAACATACTGCTGCTTATTTCTTTCCAGACTTGGATTTTTTTCACTTAAGTACCTTTGATCCATATTACCACTTGGGGAAACGTGTCTGCAAATAAAGATTGACCAGTTGTAAATATCTTCATCAATATTTCTTTCCTTTGCAGACACGCATCCAGTGGATCTCCCAGATGACAAGTTTCATCTTGGATTATTTACTGACCGTAGAGGAACGTATAAGTGCCTGAAGAAGGAAGGTAAGAATCTCCTTTTTTAATTCAAACATAATTTTTAAAGATATTTGAAGAAATGGAACATGATTGTTGGATTTCGGTTGGCATGTTACATAAGTTTGACTGGAGAAATTGCAATGCATTTAATGCAAGAAAAGCATGAGAGAATTAGCTTTTTCCTCACCATTCAAAGCTTTTTGAAACAAGACTTGACTCAAATCAGCCAATGATTTCCATCATTTTCAGCAATGATCAAAGCATAAGAAAGCAAGATGATCTTGATTACTTCTATTTATTAGAATTCATGACATTTCTTACTAATCTTATGTACAGAATGCCACTTCCAAGCGCCCTTCTAAAGCCTTAAGACATCAAGAGATCAATTTCTTGTTTTCAAAGATTTTGTTTATTGATTTCACAAGCTTTTCACAAAGTTCTTAATGCAAGTCATTTCAAAGTCAAGAGACTCCACTGAAGATGCTTTGTTAGTGTCTTGACTTCTTGCTCTTCTGATTAATTTCTGAGACATGTTTAAACATTTATTGTTTTAAATACTCTTGTTTGATGTTTGTGCTTTGCAAGCCAGCAAATGTTTTAACAAGTTGGCCCTGCAGCTTAAAGGAATCCGACCCATGGTTTAACTCATCAATTATTCACATGAAACTAGATTGACTTTTTATGAACTTTATTGAAAGAAATTCCTAAAAAGGAAAAGCAATTCATCCTCTTTACAACTGTCCTTTTGATATTGTACTTGAATTGAGATTTTAGAAATTTATAGGCTTTGTATTCAGGTCATGTGTGTAGATAATTGAACATAAGTTGAATCTTAAATTCAGATCACACCCCTTTACCATGCACGCACTCTTTGAATATCGAATATTCATTCTGAATATGAATTAGGCCGTATTTTGCAAATAATAATTTCTAATCTAATACATTCATGATTTTCCTTTTATTTGATGTAAAGTTCCCCTTAGTAAAATAAAAGTTAATGTATTAGATATTCTTTTACATAAGTAATATGAATATTGAAGAGATCTTAAAGTTTTTGCTACAAATAGGCTACAATTAAGTTGTCATCTTTGTATCCTGACTTATTCATCAATCTGTCTTAAATTTGTCATTAATTTATTATTTTTTTTGTTCTTTATTACAGACAAGAGAATGGTATGATATAATACAATCAAATTGTATGATTTCAACATATGAAAAGATAAATTGTTGTAACAAGAACAATAAAAGTCTGAGAAACTGAGATAGAGATAGACAGGAGATAGTGGACAGTTACAGAGTGAAAGAGACTCACGGTGCAATGTTAAAAAAAGACTGTCATTAGTTTATTATATATATAAAATTGAAAATATAAGAAAAAAAACCTCATGATAAATTGCAAAATGAATACAAACCTTGCACAATATTAATTAGCAGATCTCAGATATCAACTCAAGTGTCAATACAAGTCCGCTGCTTGTACTGTTGTATTGAAAATCTATGCAATATGTACACCAGTAATGTAAACACTGAGCCAAGAAAAGTGAGTGTGATACAGGTTAACTTTGCTTCATCAACTTGCATATGGAAGATTTTGTAGTGTTATGTTTACACTGCAATGTTGACTGGTGTAATACTGCTACACATATATGACATCACAATCGTGTACATCTCTGATGTCATATGTTTTAGCCACTGTCATAATTTTAGTTAGCAAACCTGCTTGATTAATGTGTACAAGTTTTAGAATTAATGCTTAATATTTTTCCATGTCATGAATCTTTGTTTTTAACTTATGAATGTTGGTATAAACTTGTTCACTTGTTTGATTCTAAATCATTAACTCATTAAGAAAATTGGTATTAACTTAAATTTAAAAAAAAATTAATATATGTTGTGGTGGGGCTGCCTTTTCTTTCAAAACTATAGTAGTAACTGGCCTAAACTAAACTGGACCCGGGGAATTTATGTCTTCTTTACAATTTTTGCCTTCAAACTTGTCTTGAAGAAGATGAATTTCTTTAAATTGCAAGAACCTAACTTTGAAAACTTATTTTTACAATATTGAAGATTGAATGTTTTGAATTTGAAAGTCAATTTATTATTGTTTTAATAAGTGATATTTGTTCAGCATCATGCATATACATGTGTCTAAATATATTGATCTGAAACCTATTTTGTCATTAAGCTATTTTAAAAAATGTCAATTTGAAGGGGTTAGCCTGATGAATTTGCAAATAATATGAATGGAAGGATTGATGTATGCTATATAAATATTTTGGCAAAACTGAATACTATGTTCAAAAATTAAAATTGATATAAATCAGTTTTGTTGCAAGCCTGTTGAAAGATGAGTTTCAGGAAGGTCAAAGTTGAGAGTGAATGAGTTTTCAGTTTGACAGATAATCTTAATGGGTGTTAAAATTTAGACTTACGCTTTGAAATTCAGCAATTTTTGGAAATTGAAACTTTAATGCAGTTCTAAAATGTATCAAACATAAATTTGAACTTCTGACTTTGAAAATTTACCAATAATTTATAAAATAGAACAACAGTAAGGGTGCAATGATACACTAGCTGATACACAAGTTCCTTGCGATTTATGGCATATGATACATACACGATACATTCTTGTCAGTGAACCAATACGGTGTTACAAAACTGTTTACCTTGTGATTAAATTTCTTATAAAAAATAAGAAGCCAGTTGTAACAGACTAACAGAATAATGGTGCATGGAGTTGCATTATTACGGAATAATTGAAACTGAACTAACATACTAAACCAAAAAATAGATTTTCTTATTAAGAAAGAGGATTTGACCTCAACAAATAACTATAGCAAGATAATCTAATTACTTTTACAAATATGTAAGTGTATAGCAATATGTTTCGAATCATGGCAGTCGTACTGAGATTGTATCGTGCATGGTTGCACCCCTGAACAACAGTTAAGCAATATGTTTAATCATCAAAATTAATAATTCAGAAATGTGGAATGAGAGTTTCTGTTGAAATGATGTTTCATTTAAAATATTCTAAATTAACAAAATATCACAATTGTTACAAAATCCTGATCAATGCTGAGCCCACGTTTTCTAGCAATTGTGTTTCAGTGAGATGTTATATGGCTTATTCCCAAGCTTGCTAGCATCGGTTATTGATTGCTCTATTGATGATTTCATAAGAAGATTGTGCAACAAACACAACACAACTGGTTTTGATTACTGAATAATGTCATGCTCTGAGACATTAATGTCATTTCCAAAGCAATAACATTTGATTGCATCTTCAAAAGTAAAAACCAATAATATTTATGATTTCTCTGCGTGTTTGTCATATTGATATGGCGCTGTGATTGTTTTATCAAATGATGTCTTTTCTTGTAATGTTTGTTGGCTTGTTGCATCATTTCATGTTAGAACACAAAAGGAATAGTAATTTTTCTGAGTTGACAAAGTAATGGGATACGATGGAAATGATTACTCAGTAAACAGACCACCGGCCCACTTCACATTTACAGTTCATTTTAGAGACAACGTGTAGCACCAGAAATTACATCTTCAAAAACTTGCTCAATTTTTTAGAAGCAAGAAATACAAACTTAGCCGAAAAATTTACTATCAACTTATAATTATTGTTCGAAAGTTTTACAAATTCATGTACCTGTATGGTTGGGTTAGTGTAAAGATACTGTAGTAGCTGCTCTTTCTCATGAAATGGACGTTTTAAGCAGGAGTGGTTTTCAACAGGTGGAATTACACGTTACATTTATTCACTATATAAATGTCATCTATTAATAATTTTATTCGCATGTTGTTGAAAAAATAACTTAATCCCCAAATGTTTTGATAATGTACAGTTCCATGTAACCAATGTTGGTTTCACAGTAACCAATATCCTCAATCGTATCACAAGTTTTTACTCAAAGCTGTTTATTCTGCAAAGTGTTTTTACCTCTGAGTTGATTGAAACTCATAAGGAGAATATTTTGCAAAGCCAAAAGTTTGCACTTGGGTCATAGTGGATTGACTCAAAGATTTTTTAAGTTAAAAATTACTTTTTTATTCATGAAGACAGTGTGTTGAATGGCAATAACTAGATCGGTGCTGTTTTCTGTCAAACTTCCAGACTTTAATGCCTTTTTTGTTTTAAATTACAAAGAAAGGTGAATTAAGTGGGTATAATCTATTTTTCTCAATGTGAGAAAACCTGGTTAATGAATGCTAAAGAGTTTCTTCTCAAACTGTGTTAATTATATTCTCATGAAAACGTCATCTTCCCCAGTCATGCTTATTCAAAATTGGCAGGAGACCCAGAAATGATAAAAGATGAATAAGAAATTTTGCTAAAAAAGGTATCTTCGTGACATGAACCTGTGATATGAACGTCAGTTAAAAATTTAGAGGCCTAGTTTTCATTTTGGAACAAATTGAACATATTTTTGTTATTGGCCATTGTAAGATGACTCTAAATTAGCAGGAGTATTTTTAGGAATTTTGTCTCCCAAAATATGTAATATTTGTTGGGACTTTATACACTTTAAAATAAGAAGAAATATGTTTATCTTGTTGACTTTTTGTTATTAATCATCCGCTGCAAAGACAACAACTCTGTTCCTCGAGGATCCTTATGTGAGGGTTCATATTTTCCAGACCATAAGGCAAAGACCATAAGGCAAAGTTCTTCAAGAATTTGTTTCAAGGCCAAACTCAAAAACACACCGCTAATGGCTGAAATATTGCCCAAGCGGCGTTAAACAATTACTCACTCACCCACTCAAACGCAAAAATCATCGTGTGAAGTAGTGACTTTTGGGAATTCTTAATTCTTATATCGTTTGTAGACTGCATGAACATACAACTAAGAACTTTGTTCCCAGGCTAGAACTCTATAAGGCCTCACTAATATAAACTTGATCTGTACAATTATATCTAATTGTCCATTTTGGGTTTTCAACTTCTTCCTAATTTTATTTTGGCTGTTTCCAATGGACCATAAATGTCAGTACTGATAATGCTGAGCATAATGAAAAAAGGATGTTAAACCATTACTCTAAGTAGGAAAAATCCCATACAAATTATCTGCTTTAGATAGTTTTAGATTATGAGTTAATCAGGCGTTATTGATTGAAGAATTCAGTTTCACTACTATTGTAATATATTTTACATTGTTGCCACTAAGTGGGGGATAAAGCCCACTGTCTGCACGTTTATTTGGTGATACAGATTTCAATTACCTGTTGGATATGTTCCAACATTCCTCTTGTTGAATTCCCCCAAAAAACTTTGTAAATGCATACAACTAAAAATGAGTTACAGATAACATTTGGAATTTATTTCATTTTTTACCTCTATCTTCATGTTATTATATTCTTTAGAGAGCGATATTCACTGTTAGTAGTATGGGACTGGTTTATCCAAGCTAATTATGTCAATTTGATTTGAATCATTATAATTCACGGAAAACCCTGCATTCTGTCAATTTCCCAGAGGTTGCTCTTTTTGGTTTTGAATATCATAATTTGGAAATATCTGAATAAAACAACAAATATTTATTCTATGAGAATTTCCATGTCCCTTTATTTGTTGAAATGCTCTTTTTTTAGCAATTAGTATGTAGATTTACGAACAAGAGAACTAACTAAAACATCTTGAAATAATCAAAGTTAAGTCTTCAATTTATTAATTTATAAAATAATTTAATCTATCCCCCATTTGTAATTTCCTTTGAAAAAACCTTATCTGAAAATTAGAATTAGCTACTAAATTGACTTGACTTTCAGAGAAAGCCCTGTGAAAAAAATAAACTAAAGTTGGTCAATAAACTTGATGCCACTGACAGATTTTTAAAAAAACCTTTGACAATGAGAAAAGAAAAAAGTTGTTAAAGTTGTGTAACATGTCAGTGATTATGTTCCTTGAATAAAGATCTATTAAAATGATACAAGTTTCAATTTATCAGTTAAACAGGCGTGATAACATATCCTTTATCTCTCATAAACATTATCCCTGAAAGTAATTAAATATCACACATGATCAAGGAAGAGAAAAATTAATGTAATCCAAGCTTATGACATTTCCTTGATGTTACACCAACACAAACTTATCATCATTTATCTATAGTTGAATTTGATTTGAAAAATATTCAAGTGTTAAGTTTCCTTAATTGTTTACAGCTCAATATATGAATTTATGTCCTTGATATTTCAGATACATATATTATTGTCTCCTGATTCAGCTTAAAATGAAAGCTCTGCAGAAAATGAAATTTTTCACGAAAATTTCTTGAGGAGGATATATTTCATTTGATCTTATTGTTGGGAACAGATTATATAAATTGAAATTCAGCCAATTGAGATGCTGGATTGCTTTCGCTTAAAGTTATTCAGGATTATTGATGTTTTATTTGGTTCATTACAAGCACCTGATTGTCTTTACTGTGAAACATAAGTATTTATCATATAGCTCTCATCACTTTAGCGCAAGGTTTGGTAATTATTCATAATTTATTATTAATGACTTAAATGGACAAATTTTGTATGAGAGAATAATCCCAAACTAACCCATGTAATCAAAAGTTCACACTTGTTTAAAAAAAAAAAAATGACATACCATGGGTAAAGTTATGGTATTAACAAGGTACTAGTATATACATGATAGCCAAAGTATCTGAATAGTGTTTTACTTAGGTAAATTCAGTTTAAAGAGCCACTCCGTGAGTTGTTGGAGTCATATATGTCAAACTTAATCAATGGTGTCATTTGATCGCGAAGTATTGTCTGTTACCAAAAAGACACATTTTAAAGCTTATTGTTTTTTTACAGTGACAATATGAAGGTATAACGTCGCAATTATGATCGAAAACCGGACAATGGCGCGCGTCAAATAGTCAAACGTAATTTTGGAGACTTATCTAAAACAGCCAGGAGGGCAGTTAGGAGTTGATGTTGTTTGTTAGGTTATATAACTAGTATCCATGTATATTGGACGTGATATCTACACCTCTGTGATTTTATAAGGCTGTTTTTAGATTTTCATGGAAAACCAGTATTTGTCGTATATATATATTTCTTTTGGACATGAAAAGTTAAGATGTTTTTATTTTATATCACCACATATGACATTTAGGTTCGTAACAAAGGTAAATAATATATTATGAAAATCACGGAGTGGCTCTTTAATCTTCAATTTTAGTCACATCCGTTTCAAAACTATAAACATGTCTTGTGCTTTATTGATCGTTTCTTTTGAGATAATTTTTGACAGCCTTCTGTACATACATACAATCAGACTTGCCATTATATGTAACAACCTAAACCAATAGACGTGCATATTTTATTTAATAAATGCATCTAGATATTTGAAAAATTTTAATTGATACTTCAGGGAGTTGATTTACATTAATTTGATGGTAAAAAGGAGTTGTTTTTGTAAGGTTTTTTTCTAACATTGTTATGGTAATTTTGGGCTTAACCTGCCTTTAGACGATATTAATGCTGCTTTTTATAGCTGTATGGACAAATCAAACCACAACAGCAGTAATAGGGCTTATTAATGGGATACCATGGGTGGGGTTGTACAGTACAAATAGCTGTCCTCCTGAAAGAACAAGGCATTTAATTTAATCTTGTCATCAAATATTCCCCTGGGAAGAAGTTCAGTAAGTTCAGTTTCATCAACTTATTCTGAACTTGAGTTCAGTACATCCTTGTTATGTGTTTTCAAAAACTTTTCCGAAACTCTTTGTTTAAAAAAATAGGCTTCTGAAAACTTCACTTTTCTATGAACTAAAATTAAATGAATTTGTAAATGATAGCCTGTCTGTAATAAAGATATTATATGAATTCTTTGTTCGTCAGGAAATGAATCGTTGATTAACATTAATTAAAGGGAATAAGAAATCATGTTAAAATGACACATTCCACATGTAACACCTTACTTATACACGTAATGATATTAACTCTTACGTTGCTGAATATTATTTTGACCAGTTTTGCCCCCGTGGCTGAATTTTCCAGCACTCGCCTCGCTACCGTTATAGCGCAATTAGCCCCTGTGGCCGAATTTTCCAGCGCCGCCAGATGCGACCGTTTTAACAACATATGGCGTGTTTACATGGCGAAATACGGACATTATCGTCGTTTTATACAACGCCAGTCGGCGAATCCCGTGTTACAAATGGATGATACTTACTTGACACTTTGAATGAAATTTCTATCACCCCTGGAACGGTTTCTACAACTGAAGTAAACTTGTTTTCAATTCGGGCGCCGTAACTCAATAAATTCCAAGAGCGCATGCGCGAAATCAAAACGAAACTAAAGATGAATAGTTCCTCTTCACATCGATATAAAAATTATTTTTATAATATGTTTAGAACAAATTTTACAAAATTTTAAAAATTGTCTTCATTTCAAACATTATAAAATCATTTAATCACTGAGTGCACACATGCAAATTATATACGGAATTGAAGCTAATTTCTTGCTCTATATTTCACGATAAATTTTATTACGATACGCCATCCTAAACGAAAGATATAAATTACGAAAACAGGGTAGTGATAAATCCCGATAACGTTCTGACCCCCACAGTAATATTACTAAGCTAATAGCCCCGGGCAAACGCACGCGCTCAGCGCGTGCAGGCGGGGTATCCCCGTTGAAACATACACTCACACACAATATAAATTGTCTTTATTTCCAACTTTATAAATCATGTTATTCGCTTTCTATACATGCAAATTATATATGGAATTGAAGGCAATTTATTCTTCTTTACGAAGAAATAAATCATAACAATCTTTTGCACTGTAATTAGAAGTTATTACCAACGAAACGTGGGTATAGCTAGTAATAAAGTCTTTGATAATCGCCTTACCGCAACATATGTCGCATCGTTTCCACACGTTTTATTTTGATGCAAATATGGGCAAATTACACATGAAAATGAAGGTATTTCTTTCTGCTTTACGATGATATGAAAATAATAAATATGTACCACTTGGTTTGGAATATATAAAGTTTGCAAAGATGGTACCCTCGGGTATTTTAGAACAGATTTTGATAATTGCGACATCACTAACAGCTCCTTTATTGTTTCATTGTAATTTGCAAATTTTATATAGAATTGAAGACGATCCTTTCCTCTTTATTGTGATATAAAAATGTCGATAATGCGCTCTGCCGTTAAATGGATAGGAAGTGTAAAAAGCAGTTGAAAATAAATCGCTTCTCGGTAAACAAAATATGAATAGAGAAATTGCCTGTTTGTGCGATGCGCGCCGGGTCCTTTCTGATTTTCTTGTACATAACAATTTTACATGGCAATAAAGATCATCCTTTTCTCTATATTTTGATATATGAAATTGCAAAATTTACCGATAAGTTTATGTGATATAAAGTGCGAGAAAATGGTAAAAACGTAAAGAATAAACAAAAGTCACAATTTTGCGGAACTTGCTGTATCTTTATTCTATATGATGTATATAATTTTTTTATATCAAATCGAAGACAATTATTCCTTCTTTATCACGATGTAATCAATTTCAAAATATGCCTAGCTGTTGAGAAGATATGAGCGAAAGAAAGGCACATGTCAAAATCGCCGTTCAGTTTACATGATTTGAATAGAGAAATTAGCTTTTTGTGCGGCGCTTGCTGTGTCTTTATTTATTATCGCGCATGTACACATTTTACATGGAAAGAAAGACAATCTTTCTCTCTGTCTTATGATATAAAAATTGTTAAGATACGTTGAGCACATCATGTAAAAATTGGTGTGACAAAATGGTGTAAAACTAAAAATATGTAAAAATCACCTTTTTTGCGGCACATGCTGTATCTTCAATTCAGGTAGCGTAGTTACGTATTTTATATTGAATTGAAGACAATTTTCTGGTCTTTCAAATGATTCAACCGGTATTGAAATCCGCCCAAGGGTTCAGAGCATAGGGCGTGCGATATAAGGTTGTACGTTTGGTGTGAGTGCAGGCTTGTAAGCAAACGATAGCACACGCGGGACGGTAAGCTCGTGCGAGCGGGGAGAAAGTGCCCACAGGCTATTAGCACGTGCGGCGGGGAGTGGGGGAAAATTGAGTGATTTTAACGCTTATTTTCGGTATGATAAACGGTATCAATGTTTGCATAATTTTCGGAACATGTACGCGCATTATTTAGAACACCAACGAAACAAAATTCGGTAGCTTAGCGACAGACGGACGGAAAGTACTAGCGTTGAACTGACACTACTGCCGTGCAACAATTGCCCGTCCTTCGCTACTGGGTACTACAGCGATAATGAGCTAGCGTGAGAAAAACTGAGTGTGGTTGTCGCATCTCGCCTGGAGGACATGCGGTCAAAGCTAATTTCATCCCGGACAGGCCCGGGCTTAGCATCTTAAGGGTTAAATTCCATTTTAAAAATTTTTTTTGGCACCATGCATTTAAAAGATACAAGCTACGTAAAGTAGCTGAAAGCGACTGACCTAGTAAAAGGACAAGTTTTATGTCACGTGATAATGTGACGTCATGAAGGGAACGTAAATATGGCGTCAACACGTATTGAGTACCAACTCAGTGTCCATAGTGATTGCTCCCCGTGGCCTTTCGACTCATCTGACAATGGAGATAAGTCGGATAGGACTAAATTTAATTGGCGACAAGTTCGACCGAACCGCAGAATCCGTATAGATTCGAGCCAGTGAGGGATTCCTCCTCAAGTTCTGACGGCAACGGCTCTGAAGACCACGACCGATTGAACAGCTGTGTGCATGGTAATTTATATTATTTCATAGGAATGAAAGCCTTGTCTTTTTAAGTCAATGCTGTATTAACATTTAATTTGAAAAGGGACTTAATCAAAATATATGTTAAGCAGATAATTTAACAAATGGCTTGAAATACAAATCATATATTGTTAATAAGAGTTATTTCCCTTGGCCATTGATCGTGTGAAGGACCATAATTCAGTTCCTTTCTTAATTATTTTGTCAATTGTAGGATTATCTATCCTAGATTTTAATTATAGTTGATCTTGTTGAGCATGTTTGCATCTATATATGTGACCGTTTCGAAATAGATTACACTCATTCAAAGTTATCTAAAATAGAAAAACAAGTAAACTATTTAAATGCGTCACATGTTTTCGTTGTATTTACATAGGACAACGTCGCTCGCTTGACATAAACTGGCCCTGGCTAGATAGCACTTATTTTGTTGATCAGTTGTTTTGCATGAACACGATCAATTTTCAATAAATCTATCCAAATGCAGATGTCACTAATGAAAATCAAGTACTATTTCATGCACTTGATACACTTCTAGAACATTTTTTTTATAAATCGTTTGTTCGAAATATACGTCATCAAAGTATCTTAATGGTTGCTTCCCCATGCTGGCATGATTCTTATTCTCAAAGGTATAACCAGAGAAGAAACCCTGATCTATTTTTAAATCTGTGCAAATGCAGAAGGATTATTGCTAATGTACATTTGGCATTTGTATAATTTTTCAGTGAAAAATAAATGATGCATCTTTTTAACATCTAAATTTTGCTTTGAACGTATCCATAGAAATTGGTGTTATATCATATACAAGATATTAAGCTGTTAAAAAGAATTTTATATCTACAACAGTGCACACTTACTTTTCCTGAAATATTTATATCAATGTCATAATTGAATGAGCTTGTGAACTTTTTAAACATGTAACAAGTTTAGTTTAAATGTTATTCTCAAGTCACCATTTGTGTTTGAAAATCAGTTAAATATTACCTTGTCTCATGGGTTGTATTGCCATTATTTGACCCAAGACAAATACAATAAAAAAAGTGACGCCAAAATTATTTGTAAAAGTTGGCATCTCTTTGAATAATGTTTAAATATAATTAAGAATAATAAAGCATAAATGTTTGTTTAGTTTAAAATGTTTGAAATATGTTTTATCATAATCAACTTGTGATGTTTAAGAAGTGCACAGCAGTTGATTTCTTAATACGACAGAAATATGTGACACGAAAGTGAGAGTATATGAACGTTTAACTTTTCTCAATTCTCCACTCATCATTTATGGATGGATAAAGTTTTATATCACTTCACATAATCAAATTCTTTTCTTCAGGAGGGACTGTAACCATTGTTATATGATGCCCACAGCCAAAGAGAGCTGGTGTTGTCAGGAGGTAGACAAGTACAGGGACATGTTCAGGGTTGAGGACCCACCTGTCTGCTGCCTCACCCTCCACCCCAGTTTTTATGCTGTTTGCCCGAATACTGATGTGCTAGACACAGCATTTTACCCGTTCAGGCAGCAATACAAAACTGATGACTCAAATAAACAAGATAGCAAATCAAAGTGATAAAAATGAAGATAAATCTGACATGAATTATTTATTTCTTGACAATATTTATTTGTAATGAAAACGTAAGTTCAAATTCCAAATAAACTTGATAGTTTATAAACTATACAAAAACTTCAAGTGGTCAAACTTATTATAAACAAACTGCCAAACTAATAAATGATTCTGAACTCATAAAATTTTCCTGTTTATTCTCTGTGTGTATTCAAATTACATACCAATCATTTATAAGACAGATTAACAATTTAGTGCCATGAGTTCAATGTTCTAACAAACAGTGACAAAAGTCTATGAAAAGGTGATAAATTGTTCTTCCTTTTTTTTCAAGAAAAAATCTTTTGCAACATTTTCCCCCTCCAAATGTATCAAAATCTTGTAATGAGATTCTGTAAAACACCTAAATAACTCTATTTTCCCAAGGCTTGAAAATAGTAGGCAATTTTGTTACTGTACTGTTACATTTTTCCCCAAAATCAATTGTCTCTATCTCATCAGGAATCAATCCTTGGAGTAGAAACACCTGCAATACAAAATTAAATTCATCAATTTGCATGTAACATTGAAATATGAAGAATTGACAATGTAAATAATTTTTTTAGTGATTTTCACACAATACAAAATCATTAACAAATAAAAGGTATTCAGTTTTATCTTTCATTTAATGTGTACATTCTTCTAAAACTTAGATATCTATGTTAATATCTCAATATGACACTATTTACTAGGTACTTAGACAATTAAAATCATAATTAGAGTAATTTTTCTATCACTGTTGTATTTCACAAACCTTTACTCTCTTTGGTTCAAGATTATTGAACTTGAATATTTTTGTCCTTTGCTTGGCTTCCATCTGCTTGGTTGGTGTTAAAGGCACCATCCATAATACTGGCGACTGCTGTGTTGCCCTCATCAATTATCAAAAACTTTTTTGTTTGGCAGTACCCTGACATCAGGATGAGTTCCTCTTGTGTGTAGCATCTGGAAAAAATATAGGAACAGGGAATAAGTACTGGTTGAGAATACAAAAATAAGGAAATTTAATTTTTTCAACATTAATTTCCACTGAAAAAGGACACACAGACACAGACTAATTATTGACTCTCAAAGTATCCATAACATACAGGCCATCGTAGCATATAATATTCTATCTCGTTTGGTCAGTCATAAATAATGGGACGGGTTATATGTATTCAATAAGACTAAAGCTTACTTTTTACAGTTCCAATTTCAAAACGTAATAGCCTTAAATTCACAAATTTTATTTAATTTACCATATTTACTGTTCCATCCTGTCATGTAAAACAATGTAAATAAAAAAAATTAGTGATAAATTTTCGATCATGTGTGAAAGAATTCCCCTTGGTCCCAATCTCACGCTGAATTTCAAATGATCGAAAAAAGGACAATATTTAATCAAGAGCACGTAAAACTGTCATGTTAGCTGACATTCTTTCAGGTTATGCTTTTCGTAATCAATATTACTGATGATTACTTACAGAATTACAGACATATATTGTTTACTGTATTTAACATGATCAACACTCACCCTTGAAAATTCCCTCTTCCGAAACGACGAGAGCTAGGTCACTTCGACTTGCACGCCTGTTCGCCCATTTTTTTGTACTTTCGCAGTTGCGCGAACAGTTTCTTGTGGCAAACATTTGTTGGCAAGACCGTGAGACATGCATCCAGCTTCATTTTAGGTTTCGATTCTTAAGTTGTAGCTACATAATTAGGTTGGATGCAGGAATCGTCGTTGAAATGTGCTGAACAAATGTAGCTGTATACTTGACTACTACCGTACTGGGTGCTGATTTCCAGTCGGCTCGGGATCTTTGCACAATTTTCGTCCATCGTTTTGCGATATCGATATCCCGTGGCAAAATATGAAGCATTAAGTTCTCTTGTGTGGTGTGACTACAGTCTACAGCCACCTACCACACAAATAAGAGGTATTTCCGACTCCTCTGTTCCCGGCTTATATTTGGCTTTACGTAACGGTATGGCGGGTCGACATAATGTGTTCCCTCCGTGACGTCATTAGGTCAGAGGTCAAATTGTGTTTACGTTTTCATAGGTGATCAAGTTTAGCAGCCAATTACTAATTATTCTGTTCGGTTAAAAATTATTTGTTTGCATCATTAGTCACTTTGCACTTCAAATAACATTTTTAATCTTCAATATAGGTCACATTTCTTATTCCCTTTAAAAATTTGGTAACATCATAGTTATTCTTTTAGGCATTGTGGCATTAACGATCAGAATTTATTTAATTCTAGGAAAAACGATTTCCAAAATACTATCTTAGTTTGAAAATTTCTGATATCAGTTTATGTGGTGTCAGTAAGTTAATTTTCACTACAGACAGGCAGGCTACAGTTCAAATTATTGTGAATTTCAGCATTACTTATACTAATTCTAAAGTACATTTTGTTTGTAAGTTCATTGAAGATTTTCAATTCATATTTGTGTCTTTGTTAATCAGCGTTCACAGAAAAAATGATAAATTTAAAAAATGACTCACAAAAGCCTTTGGGCAAGTTCATCAGGCCCTATTAGTATATGGCAAGATTGATGTATGGCATGGTCCTACTTCAATTTAGATTTTGGTCTAACCCTACACTATAGGAATGGTAGACATTATCTCTTCAAACCTTTAAAAGACGGTCCCATATACATGGGGGATTTTTTGTGGAAACTCAAGGGTATCACATAAATGTCATTAGTACATTATTGTAACATAACCAGTTTGATACATGTTGCCGAGGGTAACATTTTGATTGATTTGACAACTTGATAGATAAGTGTGCATACTCGGTAAGAATCAACTACAATGAGAAGACTTGTAGAGGCATTAAAAGGCATTTTTTATTAGTCTTTATCATAAATCATATTGTTTAATTTTATAGTGATATATGTAGTACCACCAATGGTCCAGCCAATGCTCGCAGGTTTCACCACAATGCATAGCCACAATAGTAACAGCCGTGATATTAGTGAAATAGTCTTGAAAGTAGTGTTAAACCCTAAATCACCTTACCTCACCTTCATAATGATGTAAAATTAGTAAAAGTATGATGCCATTCCCCAAAAACAAGATGGCAAACCAATTGCTGGTACGTCAGGCTCTTTAAATGATATCTCCTCAGAAACAAGTTTGCATTGGCCTGTAATTTCAGGATATTTTTGTTACAGGACACTTGACTTAGTAGATTTGGTCCTGATGCCCTTCAAATATGGGCATGGCACAGTTTCCACCCTCAAATTTTTAACAATTGTTAACGCTATTGTTAACGCTATACCATTAGCAACACAATGTATAAGTTACCCTGATGATCACTATGTTGTGAAACCGGTTGGTAATGAACCAATCTTCAGTTTGTTATTTTTAAAGAATATTTGATACATAAACCATGAACATTTAACTTTTACATACACATATATATATATTATAACAATCATAACTGCAATATGTAATTGAGAAAAAGTTATGTAAAATGATCATGTCAACGTTTAAAGCATCTATGCTTTATTGTTAGATAACCTTGGCCTTTATAAATGCTGTGTTGAGACATTTAGCAACTTTTTAAACTCTTTTATCTGCAAGATATCACGAGACTGAAATTCCATATTTTGAAAAATTAAGCTGACTAAGGTATAATTTGTCTTGAACTAAAGGATACTTGCCAAGGGGCATTTCTTCTCAATAAGGTCATATATATTAAGTTCATTTGAGTATTCAAAAGTTTAAAAACTCAATGGAGTTTTAATTGGCATCTATAAAAGCTTGTTCTGATTTTCACGTCAGCTTAATGACATTTGCAACTCATTCTGAGCTCGAGGACAGCTTATTCAAGGTATTGTTAATTTCTCTTATTTTCTGTTTCTTCACTTCAGTTTAACACTAATTAATTTGTAGAATAATAAAGATGAATTATGAATAAGCTGTAAGCTAAAGGTAATTAGTAGTACATGAAATATACAACTTTGTATTGTCACCAAGATGAGTGATTTAAAATGAAGTTTTGTATTTACAGATTAACTGTTTCTGTGTGACATTACTTTGCTATTTCTAAAACTTAGATATCCTTTTCTATTTTTCATGTACAGAGGCAAAGTTTTCTTGTTGGTTTTGCAGATTGAATGTAGAAAAGATATAGCTTAACAGTAAATAAGAAATTCAAATTAACGAATTTACCATTGCAGAGATTCAAATTTGATTAAGGCCTGATCCTCTTCAATTTAGTTTTGGTAGATGTGACAAAATTTTTGGTAAATTCATCTTGGTGGCATATAAACATAGGTTTTTCAAGTTAACATGCCTTTTGTGATTAAAATTTGTTAATACTCTCGAACATAAATAATAAAAAAAATGTATTAAAAAATGACTTAAAAATAGTAAGGTTGCGCAATACAGAAACAACCCGATATGTACTGGTACACTCTTCTGAAAATATCCAATATATCGGAAGTTTTAAAATTAACAATTTTCGTGTAAAATTCCAGAAAAACGTAACCAAGAAATGTGATTTTACTGAAAGTTGTTACACTAATTGCTAACTCGTAAGTGAAAATAGCACAGACATGTAAAAGTCCGAAAGCAGCCACTGAACCACGGGCCAGTTGAGCATTGTTCACTTTTCTGATTATACTGTCATTTGGTCGAGAGAGCATGGAAAAACTAAAATATCCAAAGTACCAATATTTTGCAATACATATTGCAATACACTTTTCTGTATTGCAATATATTGCACTACGGAAATGAGGAGCGATATCCATCCTTAAAAAATAGATAAAGAAGTAACAATAACTTCGTATTTATCCTGGTACACATTTGATCAGATTGAGCCTCAGATTCTGAGAGCTAAGGTGCGATATCACAGTGTTTACAATTGTAATATAAGTGAACTATTAGAACTGACACAATTTTCGAGTTTTAAAAACAGAACTTTCACTGTCAGAAGTTTTTGACTTACTAGCTATTACTACATTATATAAACATGAACATTCATTTTCTTCATATTATTTTAGGTATTTTTAGACTTCATTTATTGCTTATTCATCTAAGATATGAAACCAATTCTTTTTATTTTCTGATGCATTTGAAGATGTAACCTGAGAAGAATTTTTGCATGCATGCATGACACATATTTACAAGTATGACATGTCTGCACTGCCCAACATCAAGCTTGACGTTCTTGTGTTCCTATGCATACAATGCAAACCGCGGAATGTATACATGTTAACATCTATTTCAAGGACTTGTGTAAGATATGAACATAGACTACTCTCTTCTTGTATCCCATGACATACTGGAACATACAGATGAGCTGTTATCTAGCACTTTATCCACAATATTTGTGGGGTTAGTGGGGGGAGGGGGGGGGGGGATCCTGCCAGGGTTTCTTGTATTCCATTGCTAGGTCCAGACAGTGTTGAATCATTGATTTCAAAGCCACATTGGTGTTGTGTGGTTTTCTCTGCAATATTATTAATCGTTGTTATGTAATTGAAATGCCTTTGAAAGAAGTGTCAACCTCAGTTCTACTTACCTTGACCATAGCATTTGAGAAGATGTCCTGTGTTCAAATCCTGCAAGGGTTTGTCAATTTTTCCTTTGCTAGGTCCAGACAATGTTTAATCGCTGATTTCATAGCCAGACTGGTTTTGCGTGATTCCTCTTGCAATATTACTTATGATCGTTATGTAATTGAAATGCTCTTGAAAGAATTGTCAACCCCAACTAAACTCACCTCGACCATAATATTAGAAGGGATGTCCTGTGCTCAAATCCTGCGATGGTGTATTTTTCCTTTGCTAGTTCCAGACAATATTTAATTGCTAATTTCACTACGACACTCTTATGTTCTTTCCTACCACAATACTATGGTACAAACCTTGTATTGTAAATCAAAAGCTCTTGAAAGCTGTGTCTACCCCAACTCACATAACCAGAAATGTGTAAGTGTTGACTACTGTGGTGAAGCATTACTCTTATTCTAAGGAATAACTTCTGTAATACAATAAGCAGCCAGTATTTACTCCAGACAAATTAGAGGAGGAGGGTTATGATTTGTCCATCTTGATCCATGTTGCAATACACATTTTTGTTTATAAGTATTGAGGGTGGGATAGCGCAGTGGTTAGCGCGTTTGGCTTCGGATCAAAAGGTCTGCGGTTCAACCCGCCAGGGGCTCTGCAACTTTGTCTGCCGTAGAGAACTGTTCCCACGCAGTCAGGTTTCGGTGCAATGCTACACTGAATTTCAGCGCAGTACCACCCATGGTCCAGCCGAAGCCCACAGGTTTCACCGCAATGCATAGCCACAATGATGTTGCAGGCTTTCTCCCTGCAATAATACTAGCAGCCGCGTAATAAGTGAAATAATCTGGAAAGCGGCGTTAAACACTAACTCACCTCACCTCACCTCACCTCACTTATAAGTATTGAAGTCTTCATTGTTTTGTCATTTGAAACTTTATTGTATAATGAATAACTCTGCTTCAGAGTGTTACTATGCAGAAATTATCCTGCTTTGCATACAACATTAATATGCTGACTATGCACAGTAGGCAAGAAAATACAGGAAAATAGTTAAGCCTGACAAATCACTCAATGCCTACTTTTTTGTTGAAATATGCAGGTATATTGTTCATACAACTATTAAACATAAAAAGAGCTTTTGTGAGATTGAGTCATCCATTTTAATTGAAATAGACATACTTTCAAATTTATTCAAACCCATGTCAAGGAGTGTTAAGTTATACCATATTATTCTATTTTTGTTACAGTAGTCAGATTATGCTGATCCTCAAATATAGACCCTACCCCATGACGGCTGATTTTCTTTACAAGTGAATGGCATGCCTTCCTTGTAGTTGAATGATTCAGATTAAAAGCTGTTTGAGCTAGTTGTTCTTTGTTGCCAAATTAAGCTCATACATGAAAGGCTGATCCGTCAAGTGTAAGAGAGTTTATGACCATTGCCGAGCCACATGTTCATTGAATCAGAGCTGTGACACAAGAGAGACACGCCGGCTGCTTATAGTTCCACTGAAAGAAGTGTGCGTACTCGCTGTGAAAGTAGAATTTGATAACCTGTTGATACAACTGCAGAAAGCAGCTTGTTTTACAGACTCCCTGTCTCGTGCTCTGTAAACTTGTCCTTGTGTAACAGAAGGTGAAGACTCACGGTTGTTTTCTTGTCCTGTAGTGTTAAGAACATGACATACATTCACCAGACAGGAAGTTCTGGGTAAGTTGATAATTCTAACACACTGACGTCATTTGAAGCATCTTTGATATTGATAAGCTTGTAGGTTGATGTACAGAATATGTGTCCCTTGCTTTGTAGAACTGTCATATATGATACAAGAAGAGGACAATGTAAATTCTGGAAAAATATGTTTCCTCATCTTGTGTTTCAGACATTACATACATGTATCAACCATAATGTGTTAGGTTGGAAATTGATGTTGATAAGTTGCAGGTTGATGTACAGACTACATATCTCTTTCTCTGTTGAGATGTCATATCATATGCATCAGAACAACCACCAAGGAAAGTCTGAACAAACATATCTTTGTCTCACGTTTCAAGCATGAAATACATACATATATCAACCAGTAAGTGTTTTATTATGCAACAGGTGATGAAGTCTGAACAATACTATTAAGTCTCAATATGTGGCCTTGCTGTCTTGGATGCAACGCAGATGAATTTACAAGAAAAACATTGAAGTGGGGTAACCATTGAATTATTTTTATGTCATCTAGACACGGCTTTGATGTTGGTATGGTTTCTGGCAGCTTATGGTAGACTCACTCTATTGTTATGTAAAATAGTAGTTCATAACAGGAAGTAATGTCTGAACAATTGTATTTGTGTCTCTTTTTGGACATGTCATACATGTATCAACCAGGAAGTGTTTGCTGAGATTGTAAGTAAGATGTACTGAAGTCATGTTGAAACGTCTTTGGTATTGAAAAGTTTATGGGTATGTAGATTGTGTGTTTCCTACATTGCAGACTTGGGAAGTTTACAGGTTGTGGCACAGACTTTTGACTACTTTGCTGCATAAACTGTTGTCACACAGCAGGTGAAGTCTAAATATTCTCGTCTACTTTTCAGACATGACATACAAATAGCAATCAGGAAGTGCCTGGTGAGATTGTAATTTTCATATACTAATGTCCTATGGAACCATATTTAGTATTGATAAGTTTGCCAGCAGCTGATTTAGCTACAGACACTACGTCTCTTTCTCCATTAGCCCGTCCTGACGCAACAGAAGTTTGAACTAAGCTATTTAGGTCCCTGTGTGTTCTGGTAGTCTTTTGGATGTGACACAGGTGCACATGACTGGAAAGCAAGAGGTGAGGTAATTATTGAAATATTGTAAAATCTTCTGGATATGTCTTTGATGTTGATACGTTCGTGTGCTTTGTTGCTCAAAGATAATTAGTTATGAGATGAGTTTTCAAACCCAACTACATATATGTAATGTTTCTTAGCTTTGATATTCTGAAAGAACTGCCATCTTGGTGTTTAATGTACATAGTTGGTCTAAGGTCATGTCGGTCTTGTCATCAGCTTAATCTTATCAAGCCCGGACCATTATATTAATTGAAAAAGTGGTTACGTTTCAGATTATATCAAGTTGAGACGGAGAGTGAAAGTTCGTTAGCTTTGATGTTCAGAGTTGTTAAGAATAGTGAACATTCAACGAAGACAGCATTTAGTCTACTCCTCATCTTCATTGATTACAAGACCATTTTCTGAGCGCCTATAAGGAGTGCATAGACAGACAGACGTTGACACTACCAACTTAAAACATATCATATATTGTTAAAACCTTATCTAAAAAAAAATGTCCTCCTCTCTATTCTTTAACGTTGGAAACATCTCTAAACTGAGATGAGATTTTGTCTGTGATTGTGTATGTGATACTTTTAATTGGTATTCAATTTGCTTTTAAGGAGACCTTTTGTCCACTGACTGAAAATTATGCCAAACTTAAACATGTATTTTGAGGGGGGGGGGGGGGGGGATAGGAAAAACTGGGGCTATTGGATGTTTTTCTTACTATAACATTTTTGTGTTGCCTTTGTTGTCTAGAATTTTTGCCTCTTTGGTTATCACTAAAATTCAGCTGCATGTTGAAATAGAAGAATGAAAACAAAGTGCATGGCCAATTTACTGTAATGACGACTCATAGCATTCACCCTCCCTCGATTGTCAGTATTTCCCAAATAGTACACTGCCTTAGGAAACTGGGTAAAGATGTTAGGAATGGTATAAACGTTCTTATTTACCTATGTGAGGGACAAGAACAACTCTGTTTCACCACAGTGTGACGTCATGTGTTCCCCTATCAGTTTGTATCACTATAGCATTCTCTGTTTACATAAGTGAGGCTGTCCATATCAGTTACCAGTTCCACCTGACCTAAAGCTTCACTTGAGCTGGCCCTTTGGCTGAGCTGTCTTCAAACCATCACTATCACAGTTTATGTTTCAGAAACTAGGGGTATTTTCTGTCGTCCTAATACCAATTTCATTAGGAAACCGGTTTATTGGTATTTTATTCTTTTGTTATAACTTATTTATTCGCCAGGTCAGTAAAAATGAATTAGTATTCAGGACGTGGTCCTGGTTTTCAACTTATGAATGTATTCACAATATTTTGCTCCAAATACTTGACATACTGTCCATCTATTCATGTATAAACAAGAGTTGAAAAACTTTATTCTCACATTGCTCATCAATATTTGCATTATTTAATCAACTAGTGATGTTTTATCTTTTGTTAAATTTCACATGTTTTTTTTTATTATTCATTTTATTCATCACTTTTTGCTAAATTGATTTTAGATGTTTTGTATCTGTCTTTCTAAAGAAATCCAATTTTCATCGAGTGAAATGATGTATGTTAGTCTGCTTGGTGATATAACATTAACATGTATGATTTATAAAACGTAATAAAAGGGTGAGATCATGTAACAAATTGATGACAAGTAACAATAAGAATACATCTTATATGTAACAAATGAAGTACATCACAAGATGCCATTATCAGAATGCAATCTTGATACTTCAATCATAAAATGAACATCAGTTACTAAACAAATTACTTTGAGAATGATTTGGACATTAACTCTTACGTTGCTGAATATTATTTTGACCAGTTTTGCCCCCGTGGCTGAATTTTCCAGCACTCGCCTCGCTACCGTTATAGCGCAATTAGCCCCTGTGGCCGAATTTTCCAGCGCCACCAGATGCGACCGTTTTAACAACATATGGCGTGTTTACATGGCGAAATACGGACATTATCGTCGTTTTATACAAAGCTAGTCGGCGAATCCCGTGTTACAAATGGATGATACTTACTTGACACTTTGAATGAAATTTCTATCATCCCTGGAACGGTTTCTACAACTGAAGTAAACTTGTTTTCAATTCGGGCGCCATAACTCAATAAATTCCAAGAGCGCATGCGCGAAATCAAAACAAAACTAAAGATGAATAGTTCCTCTTCACATCGATATAAAAATTATTTTTAAAATATGTCTAGAACGAATTTTACAAAATTTTAAAAATTGTCTTCATTTCAAACATTAAAAAATCATTTAATCACTGAGTGCACACATGCAAATTATATACGGAATTGAAGCTAAATTCTTGCTCTATATTTCACGATAAATTTTATTACGATACGCCATCCTAAACGAAAGATATAAATTACGAAAACAGGGTAGTGATAAATCCCGATAACGTTCTGACCCCCACAGTAATATTACTAAGCTAATAGCCCCGGGCAAACGCACGCGCTCAGCGCGTGCAGGCGGGGTATCCCCGTTGAAACATACACTCACACACAATATAAATTGTCTTTATTTCCAACTTTATAAATCATGTTATTCGCTTTGTATGCATGTAAATTATATATGGAATTGAAGGCAATTTGTTCTTCTTTACGAAGAAATAAATCATAACAATCTTTTGCACTGTAATTAGAATTAAGTTATTACCAACGAAACGTGGGTATAGCTAGTAATAAAGTCTTTGATAATCGCCTTACCGCAACATATGTCGCATCGTTTCCACACGTTTTATTTTGATGCAAATATGGGCAAATTACACATGAAAATGAAGGTATTTATTTCTTCTTTACGATGATATGAAAATAATAAATATGTACCACTTGGTTTGGAATATATAAAGTTTGCAAAGATGGTACCCCCGGGTATTTTAGAACAGATTTTGATAATTGCGACATCACCCCTATAAAAAAAATTTCCTAAAAAGATGTTGCCGAAACATTGCCGAATCATCTCCGCACCATCTTTTCAAGAGTTTTGAACAAAATTTTACCATTGCCGCTAGCGGAAGGGTTTCTGGCAATGGTGCGGAAAGGGTATCTTCAGGCTGTAAAGCAATAAAATATTTAAAAAGGTGTTGCTGCAATGTATTAGCTACCCAGTCTTTCTTGTGGAGACCCTTCCGCAACATTGCCAGAAGATAATTGGCCCTGTGGAGATGCTTTGGAAGGGTATCGTTTGGCTGCAAGGCAATAAAATATTTAAAAGGATTTGCAGCAATGTATTTGCTACCTAGTACTTCTTGTGGAGACCCTTCCGCAACATTGCCAGAAGATAATCTACACGGTGGACATGATTGTTTTTATCTTATTTTGCATTTTAACATGCTAATTAGTTCGTCTAATTTGTAGTGTTAGATATGAATAGTCATTCCATGCATATATTTGATTTGGATTTTATGAATAAATAACAGAAGAGGAAATGAACACAGTAACTCGCAACTTGCATATAGTCCAAATAAAACATGATTGGCTATATAGATTATGATGGGTTGAGCTTTCAATTAAGAAGGGGACCAATGAATAGAGGAGAGAAAATCCACCCATTGTCCATGGCTGTAAACAGTTTTGTTAATTGCTACCTTAACAGGTTAATCACTTCATGGATCATTAAGTTGTTAAAATGTTTGTATAGTAATTTGTTTAATAGATGTAATTCAAAATGTTTAATTCATGTTGTAATTCAAAGAGTCTTATTGATATCTTATCAAACCTTAATCAAAGTTTATGTTCTCAAGGCTTATGTTTATGTACATTTGTAAGTGAGGTGATACTTTTGATAAACAGTCTATTTAGATGTTTAGTTGCTTAGTAACTAACATCATGTACAAAAAGGTTAAATTGTTATATTAGGTTGTGATCAAAGATTATCCTTGGTTAATTTCACATTCAAGTCATGTAATCATATTGAAATTAATAGCAAATATAGGAAACATGGCAATATTGAGCTGAAAAGTAAAATTTTAAAATTAAATTCTTGTTTTAATTCTTATCACAAATCAGATAAGTTGCAAATAAACTTGAAAAGTTCAATGTTGTTAAAGAAATATCAAAGCTTATATGATTATACATTTTCTGAATTTAATGTATACTTATAAATTCATCCATATATGTTATTTATTTCAAGCTAAGAATATACATTTTGATCAAAGTCCTTGACTCAAATTTATATCCATTACTCTTTTCTTAAGAAGCTGTTGCCAAGAAATAGCTTGTTTGTTTTTTAAGACACCACTTCTAAATGCCATTCAATGACTTGACTCTTCTTTTTGGAAAAGATCACAGTTTAAGGTTCTTTACACTATTCAATACCTTCTGCCTCACACCTGATGAGGCTGGACATTATTATCCAATCAGAATCTCTGCTGTCTTTACCCCCTTTGACTGACTGCAAGACCCAACTTCCTGCCTGACCTGTCACTAACGAGGAGCAATGGCCGCCATTAGCAAAAACAACTGATTCTTGATTATTAAAATCACAGTTGCCAACAGAAATAGAAGGCATATCTACAGTTGCAAAAACCAAAGTAAGTAGACCATTACTGCTACATACACAGTAAAATATCTTAACCCTATTGCTCTTCCTTATTTCATGAAAGAGCTGATAAAAAAAAATCATTGAAATGTTGGCTTCAGACAGTCAAAATGAAAAAAAAATTCAAGTCCATTCCCTTCAGTAGAATATGTAATAAAGTTACTGATTGCCACTGTTGACAAGTTAAGTTGTGTTTTATTTTCACTGATTTGATGAAAGTTATATGTAGTTCCATTTCTTTGACAATATTAAGCAAAGATGGCATTATTTACATAGGTGTGCTCTGAACCATGACTGCTGGGAGAGGAGGAAAGTGGACAAGTCATTATATAACAGGAAACACCTGGCACTGTAAGTTTGCTGACCTAATTCTTCAATAAACATGCAGTATATTTCTAAACTGGTTAGATTAGGAATCGCATCAGAGGGTGCACTCCAATTTACAAATAGATAGTCTTGATTAATTGTAATTTCTTTTTGTGAAAACCCAGACAGGCTGATTGTCCAATAAATGGTGTGGGAGAACTTGATACTATTTGCCATTTAACCTGAAATTGATAATTGAAATTTGCAATCAATAATTGTAAAACCATTAAGTTGTTCCCAGTTTTAAGTTTGATCACATGTGTTCATTTCAGAACATATAATTAGCATAACATAATTTGTGTGTATACTTATTGGAATATGAAATTTATTTTTATAAAACTTACACTCATAAATGTTAGTATTGCTGAACTTAAATGTATGTAAATATTTGGAATACGGGATTATAATACAAATTGTTAAAGCACTTTATATTTATTCCTGCTATTGAACTTGAATAATGATTTAATATAGCATAAAGTTATTGGTGAACACTAAATTTTGGATTTTCTGTAACTAATAAATTCTTAACCAAACCTTGGAATAATTATAAAACAATTACTTTATATTTTTATAATTTCAATTATGGTTTTCCTTAAGATGATTGTATATGATAAATATATGACCCCTTTATTTCTCTAAACTTGCTTTCACAACTGATTCACTTGATGTTTTAGAAAGAAGATTTGAACAAGAAAAGGAGAGGTGGAACAAGGAAGAATTCTTCATCTTCATGTATTCTTATGCAGCATGTGCAGTGAATTAGTCTTGAAGTAAAGATCGAACATTACAAAATATTTTTCATACAATATGATAACATGTTGTGAAAAAATGATGGTGGATGGATTTGTAGACAATGTTAATTCATAAACAGATTGAAGGTGGGTTCATATCCAGATTAAAAGAGATAATTTTGCATGATCAAATGTATGATTCTATATTATTTCAAGATAATATCTCATTGACCTTTATTTATTTAAGTGATTGTATCACTGATAATGTGCTTGTCAATGCTGAATAATTTTGCTAAGACTAAATATAAAAAGGATAAATCATCAGTCATATATTTAATGCCTGTAAATAATACTTCTTTGGCACATTCTACAATGCTTACGGACCCAAAAAAGTTTATGTCTGCAAACCTGCCATGTCTACAAAAAAAACCACTACACCCGATTTGTCTGCCTGATTCATCTTATCAACATTGTGCATTAACAGATTGGATGGTTTTAGAACACTGGTTTGTACTTAAAATATTGTTATGACTTGATGTGTATTTCATGTAGTAGTTTGTATTAGAGAGCTGTTAATATTAGAATGTTTATTAAAAATATTCTAATACAGACACATGTTTTGTTGTATTTTTAGTGTTTGAAAATTAAAAGACAAAAAGTATACATGAGAGTAGATGTAACTTCATTATGGTTGTACATTTTTTAAGGAAATGGATGTGAGGTGGCTGTGTGTTGTTGTAATGGTTGTTTGTATGCTTTTATGGCTTTCTGGCAATGCTTCCGAAGCATCTCAACATATATCGTTTACAAGTGGTTGACAAGTTTTTATGGCTTACTGGCAATGCTTCCGCACCATGTCCACAAATAAATTTATGATGAGCTTGAGAAGGTTTTATTGCTTTCTGGCATTGTTCCCGCACCATCTCCACAAATAAAGTTTATGAGGGCTTGAGAAGTTTTTATGGCTTTCTGGCAATGCTTCCGCACCATGTCCACAAATAAAATTATGAGGGTTAAAAAAGGTTTTATGGCTTTCTGGCATTGTTCCCGCACCATCTCCACAAATAAAGTTTATGGGGGCTTGAGAAGTTTTTATGGCTTTCTGGCAATGGTTCAGCACCATGTTCACAAATAAATTGATGAGGGTTTGAGAAGGTTTTATGGCTTTCTGGCATTGTTTCCGCAACATCTCCACAAATAAAGTTTATGAGGGCTTGAGAAGTTTTTATGGCTTTCTGGCAATGGTTCAGCACCATGTCCACAAATAAATGAATGAGGGTTTGAGAAGGTTTTATGGCTTTCTGGCAATGGTTCTGAACCATCTCCACAAAGTCTAAGATGGCCTGAAGGTTTTATGGCTTTCTGGCAATGCTTCCGAAACGTTTCCGAGATGGTCTGGAAGTACTTGCGGATACATTCCGGCAATGGTAAAATTCCTGTTCTGGCAATGCTTCCGCAACATATTTTCTAGCCATTTTTTTTTGTAGGGGCACTAACCGCTGCTTTATTGTCTAATTGTAATTTACAAATTTTATATAGAATTGAAGACGATCCTTTCCTCTTTATTGTGATATAAAAATGTTGATAATGCGCTCTGCCGTTAAATGGAGAGGAAGTGTAAAAAGCAGTTGGAAAAAAATCGCTTCCCGGTAAACAAAATATGAATAGAGAAATTGCCTGTTTGTGTGATGCGCGCCGGGTCCTTTCTGATTTTCTTGTACATACCAATTTTATATTGCAATAAAGATCATCCTTTTCTCTTTATTTTGATATATGAAATTGCAAAATTTACCGAGAAGTTTATGTGATATAAAGTGCGAGAAAATCGTAAAAACGTAAAGAATAAACAAAAGTCACAATTTTGCGGAACTTGCTGTATCTTTATTCTATATAGTGTATATAATTTTTTTATATCAAATCGAAGACAATTATTCCTTCTTTATCACGAGGTAATCAATTTCAATATACACCTAGCTGTTGAGAAGATATGAGCGAAAGAAAAACACATGTCAAAATCGCCGTTCAGTTTACATGATTTGAATCGAGAAATTAGCTTTTTGTGCGGCGCTTGCTGTGTCTTTATTTATTTTTGTGCATGTATCTTCAATTCAGGTAGCATAGTTATGTATTTTATATTGAATTGAAGACAATTTTCTGCTCTTTCAAATGATCCAACCGGTATTCAAATCCGCCCAAGGGTTCAGAGCATAGGGCGTGCGATATAAGGTTGTACATTTGGTGTGAGTGCAGGCTTGTAAGCAAACGATAGCACGCGCGGGACGGTAAGCTCGTGCGAGCGGGGAGAAAGTGCCCACAGGCTATTAGCACGTGCGGCGGGGAGTGGGGGAAAATTGAGTGATTTTAACGCTTATTTTCGGTACGATAAACTGTATCAATGTTTGCATAATTTTCGGAACATGTACGCGCATTATTTAGAACACCAACGAAACAAAATTCGGTGGCTTAGCGACAGACGGACGGAAAGTACTAGCGTTGAACTGACACTACTGCCGTACAACAATTGCCCGTCCTTCGCTACTGGGCACTACAGCGATAATGAGCTAGCGTGAGAAAAACTGAGTGTGGTTGTCGCATCTCGCCTGGAGGACATGGGGTCAAAGCTAATTTCAACCCGGACAGGTCCGGGCTTAGCATCTTAAGGGTTAATGCACATTTTTTTTTGATAACAAAATTTACCTGGTAAAGTTGGAATTCTCTGACAAAAATAAATAACAGTTCTACAGACATTTATTCAACTAACAGTCAGCCATCCTAAAATGTCTTGCTTAGAACTAAAATGAATTCCTTATCCAACTATTACACAGATATTATGGTTGGTGGACATCATACAAATGCAATCTTTTAATCTATGTTTGCTGATTTATTCCACTGTGCCATCTTTCCTTCAAGGCAACCTCAATCAATGTGAAGTTTCCATTGGAGTTATTTAGAATTTTTTCTTAAAGGAAATGTTTTTCCTTATGTTTGTGAACTAAATGAACTAACAGAAAAACATTTTGAATTTTGTCCAGTTACAATTTGCATCTGTCATTTGCATTTTATCTTAAATATAGACTTTATGATAAAAGTATGATATGTATAAATGCTTGATAAAAGGTTGTGTAGCACAAAGAGCTACATTTTTTTCCTGCTCATGATTACAGATTTTCTTTTAAGCATATTTACTTGACAATTTCCTGGATGTGGCCTTTTTTGAGAAAGATTCAGATCGAGCAGCTAGGGATAAAATTCTAAGGATTTACAAGTATAATTTGCAAAGAGATGCAATGGTTTACTGTTCATTATCAAGTTAACAAGTTAAGAAAGCCAAATTTTAATCCATGTAATTTTCCTTTAAAGGATATACTGAAGTATGGAGCAAATTTTCATAATATTGTAAATATTGATAACCCCTTCTGGAATGATGTTTTACTGGCATGGAAATTGTACTGTGAAAAAAATACTATTGAAGAAGACAATATTAAGGAAATTTTAGCCCAACCATTATGGTTGAATAACAATTTTAACCCTTAAGATGCGGGTCCCGGGCCTGTCCGGGTTGAAATTTGCTTTGACCGCATGTCCTCTGGGCGAGATGCGACATCCAAACTCTATTTTTCTCACGCTAACTCATTAACGCCGAGGTTCACAGTAGCGAAGGACGGGCAATTGTTGCACGGCAGTAGTGTCAGTTCAACGCTAGTACTTTCCGTCCGTCTGTCGCTAAGCTACCGAATTTTGTTTCGTTGGTGTTCTAAATAATGCGCGTACATGTTCCGAAAATTATGCAACGATTGATAACGTTTATCGTACCGAAAATAAGCTTTAAAATCACTCAATTTTCCCCCACTCCCCGCCGCACGTGCTAATAGCCTGTGGGCACTTTCTACCCTCTCGCACGAGCTTACCGCCCCGCGCGTGCTATCGTTTGCTTACAAGCCTGCACTCACACCAAACGTACAACCTTATATCGCACGCCCTATGCTCTGAACCCTTGGGCGGATTTGAATACCGGTTGGATCATTTGAAAGAGCAGAAAATTGTCTTCAATTCAATTTAAAATACGTAACTACGCTACCTGAATTGAAGATACAGCATGTGCCGCAAAAAAGGTGATTTTTACATATTTTTAGTTTTACACCATTTTGTCACACCAATTTTTACATGATGTGCTCAACGTATTTTGACAATTTTTATATCAAAAGACAGAGAGAAAGATTGTCTTTCTTTCCATGTAAAATGTGTACATGCGCGATAATAAATAAAGACACAGCAAGCGCCGCACAAAAAGCTAATTTCTCGATTCAAATCATGTAAACTGAACGGCGATTTTGACATGTGCCTTTCTTTCGCTCATATCTTCTCAACAGCTAGGCGTATTTTGAAATTTATTACATCGTGATAAAGAAGGAATAATTGTCTTCGATTTGATATAAAAAAATTATATACACCATATAGAATAAAGATACAGCAAGTTCCGCAAAATTGTGACTTTTGTTTATTCTTTACGTTTTTACCATTTTCTCGCACTTTATATCACATAAAGTTCTCGGTAAATTTTGCAATTTCATATATCAAAATATAGAGAAAAGGATAATCTTTATTGCCATGTAAAATTGGTATGTACAAGAAAATCAGAAAGGACCCGGCGCGCATCGCACAAACAGGCAATTTCTCTATTCATATTTTGTTTACCGAGAAGCGATTTATTTTCCACTGCTTTTTACACTTTCTATCTATTTAACGGCAGAGCGCATTATCGACATTTTTATATCACAATAAAGAGGAAAGGATCGTCTTCAATTCTATATAAAATTTGTAAATTACAATTAGACAATAAAGGAGCGGTTAGTGATGTCGCAATTATCAAAATCTGTTCTAAAATACCCGAGGGTACCATCTTTGCAAACTTTATATATTCCAAACCAAGTGGTACATATTTATTATTTTCATATCATCGTAAAGCAGAAAGAAATACCTTCATTTTCATGTGTAATTTGCCCATATTTGCATCAAAATAAAACGTGTGGAAACGATGCGACATATGTTGCGGTAAGGCGATTATCAAAGACTTTATTACTAGCTATACCCACGTTTCGTTGGTAATAACTTCTAATTACAGTGCAAAAGATTGTTATGATTTATTTCTTCGTAAAGAAGAATAAATTGCCTTCAATTCCATATATAATTTGCATGTATACAAAGCGAATAACATGATTTATAAAGTTGGAAATAAAGACAATTTATATTGTGTGTGAGTGTATGTTTCAACGGGGATACCCCGCCTGCACGCGCTGAGCGCATGCGTTTGCCCGGGGCTATTAGCTTAGTAATATTACTGTGGGGGTCAGAGCGTTATCGGGATTTATCACTACCCTGTTTTCGTAATTTATATCTTTCGTTTAGGATGGCGTATCGTAATAAAATTTATCGTGAAATATAGAGCAAAAAATTAGCTTCAATTCCATATATAATTTGCATGTGTGCACTCAGTGATTAAATGATTTTATAATGTTTGAAATGAAGACAATTTTTTAAATTTTGTAAAATTCGTTCTAAACATATTATAAAAATAATTTTTATATCGATGTGAAGAGGAACTATTCATCTTTAGTTTCGTTTTGATTTCGCGCATGCGCTCTTGGAATTTATTGAGTTACGGCGCCCGAATTGAAAACAAGTTTACTTCAGTTGTAGAAACCGTTCCAGGTGATAGAAATTCATTCAAAGTGTCAAGTAAGTATCATCCATTTGTAACACGGGATTCGCCGACTAGCTTTGTATAAAACGACGATAATGTCCGTATTTCGCCATGTAAACACGCCATATGTCGTTAAAACGGTCGCATCTGGCGGCGCTGGAAAATTCGGCCACAGGGGCTAATTGCGCTATATCGGTAGCGAGGCGAGTGCTGGAAAATTCAGCCACGGGGGCAAAACTGGTCAAAATAATATTCAGCAACGTAAGAGTTAAGAACCAAAAGCATTTCATCAGAAATTGGGCAGAAAATGGAATACTGGCAATTAAGGATCTTTGCAATGAACATGGGTTTATATCCTTTGAAGAGCTGAAACTAAAATTTGGTATTAGAGGAACATTTATGGATCTTGAATATATAAAATATATTTTACCTGAATCTTGGAAAAGGACATTGAAGAAATTACTTCCAAATATTGGTAATTTCCTAAACATTCTAAAGGATATTTATACTGTGGAAAAATTTATTTCCAGAAGAAATAATAACTTTTCCAAATTCTCAAAAAATTGTTACCTTTATCAAGATATTTTTATTTATAACATATACTTGACTGAAATCTGTTTTACCATGTCTTTGATAGTACCCTGACTACTTGTCAATCTATCTCAATGCATATTGCCATTAGAACTTGTTATTTATTTATTAAGCGTTGTGTAACATCATGCGAATGGTTGTATTGAACTGTGTTAACAAATAACAAAACAAAAAACAAAAAAAGTTAACAAGCCAAGCAGTTATTGCTCCAAAATTCTACTAAAGCAAGCTTAATTAGTAGATGCCAGGCTGATTAAAATCAACCATGTTCAGAGAATCATAAGCTTCAAAAGCTTTCTTTTACTGGGACAGGAACTCGAACCATCTAGGATTTTTCACCCAAGAGCAAGGTTCAAAAGAATTCCTTAAAATTTTGAGTGATCCATAATTATTTTATCACATACATTAGGCTATTACAATAAAGACACGAAGTAGCCATAGCTGTCTCCACCCTTGTGTTGATGGGAGTTTACTTTGCTAAATTAACCCTAATGAAAAGCTCCCTTAATGACGACGGCAGCCTGTCTATAAATGTGATAATTATTGATTGAGACTAGATTAAAACTCTTGAACACTACCTTGTCTCTATCAGTATCAATGGATCGTCTTGTGCTCACGTAGTTTAGTTATGGATAATTGATGTAAGATTTAAAAATTAAAAGCTTCCTTTTGAATTTTTGGGAGCTAATTATCTGATAAGTGCTTCATATCTAGTTTTGTTGTGGATGATGATGGAACTAAGAAATGAATATTTAAATAAGTTGTTTTGTTTCTGGTTCCTTGTGTTGATAAATAGATCTGTTTTGTTTTCTTTTGAATGTGGACACTTTTTTCACTAATGTTTCCTTTTCAGTGTTTGTTTGAAGTTGTAGAATAGAAATATATATATAATTTACAGTTTTTCTTTTGTCAGGGTTGTTGAGGACAGATACTACTGATAACTGATCCCCTTTTGCTTTTGTTTGGGATGTTCATGACAGTAGATATATGTTTGTTTGGGATGTTCATGATAGTAGGAATATGTTTGTTTGGAATGTTGTTGACAGTATATTTTTGTTTGGAATGTTGGTGACAGTATAGAACTGTTCTACATGCAGTAAGGTTTTGGTGCAATGCTACACTGAATTCAATCACAGTACCTATGTTGAATGACAATGAATACCCGCAAATTAGCAAAGGCGAATCACAGCGAATTGATACAACATGTTCACTAGTGCCAACCCGACTCAAGTTTTAATTGTCCAGTTTCTTAGAAAATTTGTGCAGTACTCCGATTTGACAGTTGTCTTTGTACTTTTTTATAATGTGTCTACCGGTAGATATCACATATACACTTTGATATGATTTATTTTTGAAGAACGAAAATATTTTCAACTGGCTTACTTAGTCCAAGTTTGCCGCAAAGTTTCATGCGGCCGCCTTCTTTTGAATGCCGTTCCCATGGTATGACGTCACAAAGGCCAACCGTTTTTACGTCACAATGTTTGCGTCGCTGTCACAATGGTTGTGGGCTAGCTCAAGACTTTTGTACTCGGGGTTTTACAATAATTTTCTACGAGCTTTATAATTGTTGATTTCAGTCTCAAATTAAACGAGTATGTTGTAAGGTCTCACTGTTACGAGTGCCACTATTTGCTAATATCACAACGATGTTTGTAAGGTAACTAATGCCGGGAATTCAAATCGGTTAGACCTTATCTCACTTCTTACAGAAATAGAACAGTCGCAAAGTCCTTTCCACACAAAAATAAGTACGCAAAAACCTAGTTTGCTCTTAAATGTCTAATAACTAACGGTTATGTTACAATATCGATAAATAGTTGCGTTTGTAAAATTTCGTCGGTTTTAAACTAAATTTGCGGGTGTTGAATAACAATGAATCTCGGAAATTTTACAAACACAACTATTTATCTTCTAATTAATTCTAAAAAAGGAAAGGTCCTGAAGAATTATATCTGTCATGTTTAAGGTTCATGAGGCTTTAGAAAAAAAGAAAAAAGCAAGCCAAGTGGCTTATCTATCTTTACATAGAGCTGGGATGATCTCCCACAATGCCACATAATAGTGCTGTAGATTAGCACTTAATCCACTTGATAACTGTCATCAACTCTTCCTGTGTTCTCCTGAGGGTAGGGCAAGTTTAAATGTAGGGAAATTGGGCGCAGCTGATAACAGTGGCTATTGTATCTATACTTAGGTTATTTCAAGTGTATGTAAGAAATCGGTTATTTTGTGTTTTTCTGCCTGAGCAAAGAAATAAGTTGAGTATTTAATGCCTTTTAATCAGTATATGTTTGTTTGGGATGTTCATGACAGTATATTTAGTTCATTTAATCAGTGATATGCATTATTTCACATAGTATTAAATATTTAAAGTAAAGTACAGTGTAGTTTTCAACTGTTATCTTTGATTTAGGAGATAAACGTATTGTGTTTTTAATTCATTGTGATTTGAAAGTAGAGTCAATACCTATTGACATTATTCACAGCTGAGTGCAGCGTGAGGCTTCAAATGTAGTAAGACTAAGGACTGATTCTGTGTTCCAAAATTTAGACAATTGATGTGTTTCTCCCCATTCTACTATGACAAGTTAATGCGTTAAAATTGATGTTGCAGAAGCATAAGTGTGATATGGTCATAAGCATATTGATTTTGCTTTTGTTTGCTATGTAACACAAAAATCAATATTTTAGTGAAAACAAAATAAAAAATGTTTAAAAAGTTCAGGAGCTTTCAAGATAATAGAATAAACAAGGGAAGTTATTTTCAACACCAGTGATGCCAGCATGAACATGACAAAAATTTATCTCCATAGAGACACAGAATTTGTTTTACTCTGACGACAAAACCAGCCTTGTGACTCAAGGTGCACAAACATATGATGTCACAGATTGTAACTGATCCAATTGGTTGCTTTAATTCAGACTGTTATGTCATTGAAGATATCATTTGACTGAGTAGAAGTATGTTTTTAAAAGAGGTATTTATGTGAAGTTCTCCATATGAATAGTTTTGATCCACTCATGCATGAAGTAAATTAAGTTGTGAGCAGTATATATATATATATAGAAACTGTAGAGACTTCTGTCATTTAGGGAGTTGCATCGAAGATACCCACCAATGTGATAAATTGAATACAAACATTCCATAAGGGATCAGTTCACAGAAAGATCATCACAATTATTGTAGGAGTGAGAATAGCACAAACCACAAAGTGAATGTTACTCTGGCTAGTATGTACATGCTGCTAATGGCTGTAATATTGGCATGTGTTTTGAGGCTTGTGAGAGTGTCATCAGGGAGCACCTGTCAAGCTGGGGAAAGATAATCTTGACATAGATAAAGAAGTGCCATCAACAATGTCACAGGGTGCGCCTTCTTCAGTAATCTGTATAAGAGCAGAAATGTTCAATAGATATAGATTCAAGATCTACCACAGAATGACTATCTAACCATTTCATTCGTGTCAGTGGAGTAGTTCATTATGTTTTGATCGAGGCTGTGTGAGGCAAAAACCTACTTTCCATTGCCTTAAGCTTGTCATTGAATCGCAGATTTCTGTCAAGAATGATACTGGTTTGAACTTATGTAAAATTTCACAATTTTGACCTTGCTGCTACTTTCTCAATGAATATGGCAAGACTGAATCCAAATATCTATTATATATATATTGAACTTGTAACATAAGGTTTATAATTTATGCTTAAAGTGAAAGTTTATTGTGGATGGAGTATCATTTATTATTCTGTTATTGTGATTGAAACTCATATGACTCTCATCCGTGTGTCGCTGATATCGTTGTATGCGAGTCATTTCATATGGGGGGCAGGATAGCGCAGTGGTTAGGGTGTTGGGCATTGGACTGTGGTGAGAATCCGGCCAGAGGCTCGGTAACTTTGTCTGCAGCAGAAAACTGTTCTAAACCCAGTCAGCTTTGGGTGAAATGCTACACTGAATTTCAGTGCAGTACCACCGATGGTTCGCTAGTTCCAGCTGACGCTCGCAGGTTTCATCGCAATGCATAGCCACAATGGTGTTGCGGGTTTTCTCCATGCATTAACACTAGCGGCCGCAATATAAGGGAAAAACTCTTAAAAGTGGCTTTAAACCCAATATCACCTTGCCTCACTTCATACGCTGGTTATAGCAATATGAGGCTGTTTAACAGAAGGATATTAGGATGTTTGAAGGAGCTATATGCACATACAAGTATACTGATGTAGCAGGATAGGTTCTAGTCAATCAATAATTGCCAAGTTCAAGATGAAAGTCTTGAAAAGGCATTACTTTTGTATAAGATGTCATTGATTACCTTGAGATGAAATGTGGTCCTCCTATAAAACTGGCGAAAGTTTCTGGTTCTGGGAATTCTCCCAACTTCCTTTGATCCTCTTCTGACTCAGCTCTTGCTTTATGTTATTCAATATTTCTTTGACTACAAAGGCTAAGTAGTTAATAGCACTGATACCCCTAAGTATGACTGATAGGTCAGATTTCTTTGTAGGGAGGTTCACGAAATTGATGGTGACTTCGGTGATTTGTCATCTGTTTTATGGAACTGGAAATCCCATTGTGCCTCAAAGGAAATGTAATCCTTTCATTGACAAGTTTAATTGTAATGCAAATGAAACATTTGTAAAGCTATGATATGATTCTGCATTGATAAAACGGCAAAGATGCAGCCTAAATTTAAGTAAGCAGTTAGAATCTTTTGTGGCATCACTCAAAACGTATTCCTGAGTTCTAAAGTCATTTTCTTCCTTCCTTTTAATTTGTTAGTGATAGGTGCTATGTTGCAAATGCCTAAATTAGTGAAAAGATCTAAATGATTGTCCTAACAACATTTCTTTCTTATTAATCCATAGACAAATGTGGTCAAACAGTCTTTTACATTGTGGCTTGGAATAATTGGTGCACACAGATAAAACAGGAAAAGGCTTTTACTTTTACCATAAATAGTATATTCAAACTATATGATAAACAACTGATGTCAAGGATTATGGACGGGATTATGAGGACAGGAATATCACTGCCCTAGCTGTCTCTGATCCCTTTCAGAACAAGCCATATCTGGACTGTTGTTGATCAGTTGCTCTCACATTACATGATTACCAGCCACAGACTTAACACTGGCCACATGGGGACGGTCATTATCAACACATATTGCCCTGGACTGGACAGCATTTGGTCAATTTGGATTGTATACCAGCCAAGCTTACACTTAACAGTACATTAATATGTTTAGGTCGTTGATAAGAGATTCTAATCTTGGCTGAAAACAATTGTAAAAATGTCAATGTGAAGTACCATATCAAACCAGTAAGTGACATGCATGCATTGCTGATAGTGAGAGATTTTAGATAAAGACACTCCGTTCTATCATATCATTAAGAACGATGGGATTTTATTTGGTTGTTCATGATCTGAAAGAATTGTATATCAGAAGGGCATGATGCTATTTTGCGCAACAAAGCCTTGATATTAATTACACTTGCTTTGTAAAGAAAAGATGACAAACAAATAGACATTGGTAACAATTTTCAGTATTTACAAAATTTGAGGAGGATTTGCATTACATGTTCAGATTGGAAGCTTCTTTTGATGTGGGGTGCATGACAAAAGTTGATTACAAAACTGAATAACTGTTCCTCAGCCAGACTCTTCAATATAACAGCAAAAGCATAAGTGTTTTTGTAGTGAGATCGTTCACCTGAGTGGTTGTAAATATTTAGGTTAGAATTCAAGTGATCATCATTTACGAGGGCTATATATAAGAATGTTTGAATGTTAAGGTGCAGTGCTTTACACTTTTAGATTGGCTTTTTAAACAATCAGGAAACTATTTCATGAAATGTTTTTTGTCATCAAGTTGTAAATCTGGAAAAAAAATTGGTTTCAGAAATGTAGAATCTTTTCATAAGGAACTTTGCTTAAGATGTAAAATAAAAACTCTTAGTTATATAATTCTTCTAACACGTGAATGATTGTTACAAGCTATCCGAAAAGTTGGAAAGATACTCGTGCTTCACATCATTTACTCAGATCTCGGTGAAATTCTACTTAATCTTTTTTGGATTCTGTTTGCCTTAGTCTATTGATTTTTCACCTGAAATGATCTCCTTTAGGGATAAATCTCTGCTAAGAAGCTTGTTTTAATTCCATAGCCAGATATATTATCAGATTTAAGAAAGATGTAAATCTACGTTTGTCACAAGATCAGGAATATCTGTTACTTACTTCAGTAGGACAGATGTCTGTTTTCGTGAAGAAATTTTGAAATTGGTTGTTTATGAAATGAATGTAAATTGGAATTAGTAAATAATAACAAGGGCTATATGATGGTAATTCATTTTACTTGCTAGGTTGAGTAATCTAAAATTTTAATGCAAATTTTCATGAAAACAGTCAGTTTTACATATTTACATTATTTCTATAATTTTGATGATTGAAATCAAAAGGAAAATTCTTATCTATAGGAGGGGTTATATTTTTGTTTCCATAATTTTTAAATGATAAGGTTGTTCATTAGGGTTACTACCACCATTACAGTTATTAACAAAGAACCTTTTTTTAATAGTTATATGGCCTCTAATGGCTGAAATATTGCCCATAAAGAGCCAAACAATAACTCACTCACTCACTCTATTAGTTAGGATTGAGGTCAAAGATCATAACATTTTAAGATTGAGATTGATGTATCTGGAAAATTAAAAGCATACTTGATATTCAGAAATCATGAGGTACTTTGGCATTTGACTTTGTTTAAATAATTTTAGCCAGTTTAGCATGAAAATAGTTTTAGAAGTCAGACAATTTTAAAGACAGTTCCTAAGAAAGGTGCAGTGGCTATTGTTATAAACACCTTGAGTAAGATCAAGAGGTCCTTGGTTCAAATCCCGCCAGGGGCTCGGCAACTTTGTCTGAAGTAGAGAAGTGTTCTACACGAAGTAAGGTTTGGGTACAATGCTACACTTAATTTCAGCACAGTATCACCAATGGTTAGTTAGTTTCGGCTGATGCTTGCAGGTTTCACTGCAATGTATAGTCTAAGTGGTGTTGTGGCCTTTCTTCTTGCACTAACTCTAGCAGCCGCTATATAAGTGAAATACTCTTGAAAGGCCCCATATCACCTCACCTCACCTATACACTGATTATGATGGGAGGTCATGAGCGTTGGCTACAAGCTGGTAAATTGACTACATGTGTGATTGAAGACATAGGATGTCATACAAGTGTGAGTGACACGGCAATCAAAGCCTTGGTTCCCTTCCTTGTACAGTTCAAGGATGGAGGTCCTACATGTTCCAGTCAGAGTTACGCAAACATCAACTGGCAATGTGGCCTTGTCTTTAGAAGACATTAATTATTGATGACCAAGTTGGCATATTTTTTTTGTGACCTTGAGCATTTCTTTGCCGAACAATGTTTGTCAGAAAACATGTTTTTCATTTCATATTTTCTTGCTAATTTGTGCATTGGTGTCTTCGAAGAAGAATATTACATCACCATCTGTTACGAAATTGCTTACTTTATGCAAGTGGTAAAAAGTTTTCTTCTGCATTTCGTATTTACCACGGTATTTTTTTAGAGATACAAGATGATTTACCTTTATTTTCTGTAGAAATTATCCATCTGATCTTATTTGTATACAGAATGAAATTTTTCTAAAATGTTGACATTAAAAAATAAATCAAATGGTGTAGGTTTCATTATAAATTATTTTCATTGATCTTTTATCTACAGTCTATAAAAATAATACCTTGAGAATCTAAGTAATTGAAGTATCTACACCAATAGTTTTCATCTCTTTTCAATAAATGTTCTAAATCTGTTTTGTTTTTCCTCCAAATTAATAAGAGTCATCATGTAGATGAAGACAGTCATTTGATTCTTGTTTTTTGTTTTCAAACTATAAATGAATTTTGTCTGTCAGCTCACACAGGAAAGATATATGCTTCAAACTGTCTGAGATAGGGACATCGAACATGAGTGATCAATACAGGATATTTGCTTCCTTCAGTCACAAGTATACAAGTTTCTTTTAATGGTTCTTATATTGGTATATTATATCAACACCATCTGTTACAAAATTGATTACTTCTTGTAAGCTGTTAAGGTTTTTCTTCTGCATTTTGTATTTTATAAAGTATTTCTTTAGAGATTTCTGATATGATGATTTTGCATACCAATTGAAAATTTCTAAAATTTTGTCTAGATAATCAAACTGAAATTATGAAATGGTGTAGGTTTGATTTTACATTATATCCATCGTTACTTATCGACATGTCTTTTCTATAAAAGTTGTAACTCCGTAGAATTGTTTTCCCTCCAAATTAATTACAGTGATCATGATAATGGAGAAAGTCACCTGATACTTATTCTTTTATTTACTAACCACAAATGAATTTACCTGTCAGATCACACAAGGAAGATGTCCTTTAAACTGATTGTAACAGTAAAATTGAACATAAGTGATTAATGTGAGACATTTGTTTCCATCAGTCACAAGTATACAATTACGGGTCCTGTAATGGTTCTCATATCGTATAATACACCACCGTGGAGCCTGGCCTGTTGTGAGTGTCAGACAAAGGAGACATATCTTATCGAGATATTCTCTGTATTCAGATAATTCCGGATTAAATATGACAAGCCGCACCACTCTTATGCAGATTATAGTGTTGTTTTTCTATCTCGGCTGTTATCTTGTATATCTATCATGTTCCAAGGTCATAGCTGTCATAATAGGGTTATTGAAGTGGCATCCATGACGCTTTGATAATTCAATGGGTATTAGCTTCATATCATTCTGAATGGTATTTGATGGCAGTGTAGGATTTGTCCTGATCTTGCTTGTGTGTGAATAGTAATCAGATCTATTCAGAGACTTAACTAGTTCATCTTCATCAAACTTCAGGATGAAGAAACAGTAAAACATTCTGCTTTTAAGGAATATTTGGGGATAGCCTTTCTGTAGCCATTTGCCAATTTCTGAAATTTATTCCCTTGAACATCCTGCTTTATCAGCATATTTGCATCAGCAAAGTTTCTACAAAACCCTGATATGTCTCATATGTCTCATATCACTTTTTACAACAGGCCAATAAAATTACTTAGACTATTCACTCTAGTTAAATTGGTGGGTCCAGGATGAAAGGACCATTGAAACATTGACATGCCATATAGCCATGAATCCCCATCTGTCAGTGATATAGGGAATTTCTCATGATAGATACCAGTTAATTGTATGAGGTGTGTGGTTCCCAAGAATTGTTTTATATTCATTTATTCAACAGCAAAGTATCAAGGAGCAGCATTTGAATAAAATGAATTTCAATGTGTAATACTAAACTCTGCTGTAAGTATAACAGTTTGACACTATCATCAGCTTGGATTGTTAATTGCTAAAGCCATAGATGAGTTTTTGGATAGATGTCTTGTGCATTGTACCATAGCAATATGTCTCCTGTGCTTCTTCTATGAACAATGGGGTTGGATAGTGCAGTTGTTAGTGCGTTCAGCTTCATACCAAGAAGTCTGTGGTTCAAATCCCATCAAAGGCTTGGCAACTTTGTTTGGCAGTAGAGAACTGTTATACATACAGTCAGTTCGGGTACAATGCCACACTGAATAATAGCACAGTACCATTCATGATTCACTAGTTTCAGCTGGTACTCTCAGGTTTCACCACAATGCATAGCCATATGTTCAGTTATTTAGATTACCCAAGTGAAATGTTAAAGACTGGCAGCTAAGGTTCACCTTTCAATCTTTGTTTTGTGAAAGTGGAACCAATCATAAATGACTTTGTAGAAATATCTGAGCTTTTCACACAGGTTAGGTCGTTATCTGGTAAGAAAACGTATAAATGATTTTAAGAAAAACCTCGCCAAACAAATAATATATATAACATAAAAGAAACTCAAGTAGAATTCAGCAAGAAATCATCCACTGTTGATTTTAGTATTTGCTGGAGGTTTTGTTCCACCTAATCAATAGACTTTGATTGTTTCCTGGCATTTAAATCCTTTCCATAAGGTATCAACAACATACTAGTCCAGATCTGATAAGCTGTAGATGGCCTTGGGCTACCATTCAGGTGCTTCTGTTCTATCAGTCAATGACACTTGCACTACGTGGTGAAAGATAATTACAGAACAATACTGGAAACAACTCCTAAAGCCAGAAAAAGTTATATACAACGTTCATTGTTTTGCTTTGGCAATAAATCTCAACACAGAAAGATAACGCAAATAGGACACTTTGGATTACTTTGAATGAAAAATTGCTTGAAAATTTTCACGTAACACAACAGGCAAAGAATTCAGCAAAAAGTTTGATTTTCACTTCTTTTTAAAAATACTTTGGTGGCATTTTTAATTGATAGAAGCTGGGTAGCATTTCTATCTCATATTTGACAAACGTGTGAGAATATTCTGTTAAACATGTAAAAAAAATGTTTTGCCTTAACATCTTGTAATGACAATGCTCACAGTTGAAGAATACAGAAGCCAGCACCATTCATCTGTCCATTGATTTGGGCAGTGAATTATCTCCCAAGTGTTTATCCAGCACCTGCTGTGTTGATACTAGCAAGTTGATTCGGTTAACCAAATCCTTGGCTTCTGTGGCCGTCATTCTGAAGACAGTTACACACTGCAAACTGTACTAGATTCCCCTTGATTTGGGCCATTTTATGTTACATTTTATATATTCTGGAAAAAGAGTTTGACAAAACGTGCATATGTTCTAAAAGTATATTTTGCCCGTGACGAAGATTCCTATTTGCGATTCTGAGGTAATTGAAGAAATGATTATCATTAATAAGAGTTGTTGTTGCAATCTACTCCCCAAAGAAGAGTCCAAATGCCTTAGTCTTATGATTGGTATGAACATATTTCTGCTTGATAACTAAGAACAATATTCTTTGGCCATTTTAGTCGACTTGACAATATTCTTTGTGTTTAATTATATTATCAAAGAGTCACGCTCAAAGTAAAGTGAACTTGTTATCTTTAAAATAGTTGCTCACTTTTAACCATAAAAATACTACTCAAAGAAGTAATTATTCATCCAGAAGTTAAAAATCAGATTATTCTTATCACAGATGTTATTTTACCAAAGAGAATTTTAGTTGAATAATTCGACTTATTTATGGTATGACATTGAATGACATCATGGGTGATAATTTTCATAGGGTAATTTTCATTTATTATATATAGACAATATGTCTGTTAAATATGGTGAGCCAGCAATGTAAAAAATGTTTTTCTTTTTGAAGATCTAGGTCACAAATTTACTGGTAGGTAATTTATCCTGCCTGTGACATTTTGTGTTTGCTCTCAATGTGTATATTTTAGGTAGGAAGGGTGTTTATTTTCAGGAGGTTTTGTTTATTGCCAGAATTCATCTCGATTCATTTTGGCTCTCATTGTTTATCAGTCTTTAATTTATGGCTAAATATTATATTTCTTATAAATAAGACTTTATTGACACAGCAGCTTTCTTCTAATGCCCTACAGGAGATGCTTGAGGGGGTTATGTCATGTGGTCATTAATCTCTCATTTCTCACAAGGTTCATTCCTTATAAACTTTACACAAGGGTCTGATGTATCTGCATCTGTGATGTCACCTAGTAGTGTAAGTTGACACAGACCAGCTCATCTTTAATGCAAATTAAGATTACAAGATCTGTGCGAATGGTAAATACCATTACATTTTAACTGTTGATCTAGAGGATTTGTGGTAATCTAGATCACATGAATGCCTTGTCTTACTCTCTAAACATGTTGTGAACGATGATAATGATGTAGCTGGAATTTTTTGGATTGTAAGTATTCATTTCTTAGTTTCAGAAAGAAATGTCAGTTTAGATAAGTTGATATTCTTCAGCGACCTATATTTTGATAATGATAATGATGATGATTATGGTGATGACAGGATGATGATGATAACGGTGATGGATATGCGATTATAGTCGTGATGTGTATGATGATTATAGTAAAAGTTATGGTGACCATGGTGACAAGATGATGATAGTGATGATGATATAAGAGATGATGGGGGTTGTTGTGATGATGATTTAACTTGTGACATTATGACATTGACAATAATGCTTATCAATTTTACCTGGAAGAAAGATTAAGCACTGAAGAAGGCTAAGCTTATATTGCTTTCATCATTTACATGAGATGAAGAAGTATAAATTAAGACAGTTAAACCAAGGAGGAATCCCTAAAAGAATGCTTCCAAGTGAAATCTTAATGGTAATGATGATGTTGGTGACACTGCCAATTATGTCCAGGACGATAACATGAATAGTGATGAAGATGACATACATGTTGAGTTGTTGACAATATCTTTAAATATCTTTTACAAAAATATGTGTGCGTGTTGTTGGGTTTTTTTCTGAGACTGAATAGCATATGAACATTTTTGATACCAATAATGATAAATACACAACAATAACCAAGTTGATCCTCTGAGTGTTTTTACTGTAGACATGGTTGATATCATTGCTATAAGAAGAATTTTGTTAAATGAACAAATGTACATAGTACGACAGTTTTGTAATATTTGATTTCACAGTTGAAACATAAAACATTGCCAAGCAATATTTAATATAATTTAAGCAAGGGCACTCATTCCCAATGAAGAATTATATATAGATCGGTTGAAATTTTGCCTAAGGGATGCGTACCTGTCAAACTGTCCAGTTAAAATATCTATATGTATGTATATCTCTAAATGTTGCTGCCCGGGAGCTGAAGTCTTCTCTCTGTTTACAGGCGAGCACCACCTGAAGAATGACAACATGGAGTACTCCATACAGCTGGAGATCTGGAAGGGCAACATAGGGGGCGCTCTACAGATCGCCAGGGACAGAGAGGAACTCTCCGATTGGCTCGTCGGGCTGGCCCCCCTTGGTAAGACCATTTCTCATATCCCATAACTAATATTTAAGTTAGCTATATTCTCAATGAAAGTGAATGCTATTTTCATTTAATTAATTTGTTTACCAAAGTATACCAATTTTATAAGCAAGATGTAATTCCCACCATTCTCCATCACTATCTTATTTAAGCAATGCTGTATAGCGCCAAAACTCTTAGTTTGAATGCAGTACCCCTTCAGCAAAGTTGCTACATTCATAAGATTTCTTATTGCATTGTCCACATCAGTCGCAGTTGGCTCCAGAGCAGGCTTCATGTACGTTATTTTTTCCTGACAGAACAAAAAGAAAATGCCTAGGAATTAGATAAAAAAAAAAAAACAAGGACAAATTTTCATCCATAAATTTTGTGTACATCTAAATTTTACAAGATTTTTGCTATCACGTCACATTTGTTCTCAACAGCCTCCCATGACACGTGGCTGTGTGCATGTGAAGAGTACGGGCGCCAGCTGGAGGGAGATGGACAGTACCACAAGGCCGCCACCTACCTGCTCGCCGCCCACAAGGTGTACGATGCCATCGACCTCTTTAAGAGACACAAACTCTTCAAGTGAGCTTTTGTAATTTCCTTGAATAGGCCAGGAAATGTTTAAAGGAAGGAGGTGTTATATCATTTATCAAAATATCATTTTTGCATTTACCCTCATGGCTGATTACTGGACTAATCCTAGTTGGTAAGTCTGAAATTATTCCCTTGTCATATTCTGCTACTTGTTGAATGGTTGATAGTTGAGGCTTTCTCAAATTTCAGAAATAATACCTTTTTTTAGGATGTATTTTACGGCCATATTTCTTGTCTCGAGCACTATTAAAATACAGTTGCAAAAGTCATCAACTTTTCTCCCTTTTTCAACTGGAAGCAATATCTTGGAAGGTTTTTAATGAGTCTTCAACATCAAAATTCCAATCCTGATAAGCTACATAGTGCGGAAAGTGGAGCGGAAACATATACGTTTTATTCTGAGACAGGATGTTGTGATTGGTGACTAGGAGTTAACTGTAAAGGTCTGTTATGAAGACAAAAGAGGTCACTACTTTTAAACCTAATTGATACTTCTTCCTTAGAAATCAAAGGTCTAACTTACTGAAATTTATATAAATATGCATTCACCATTTGTAAACTTGGTGGCTGTCTTAACTGTGATTGTGACCACATAGGCAATGTCTTACTATTCTACGTTGAAATCTTCAGCCTCAGCTATAATAGATAGTGAGGTACCTCATAAACTGCAGAGACAATTGCTTTTTTTTAAATGGTACACATATAGTTAGTCTGCTAGTTAGTTGTTGTTTTTTTGTTTCTAGTTTTTTATGTCGGCCATCTCAAGGTAAAATTAGTTCTACTTGAAAATGCCTCAATTCAATATACAAACTGCAAATCTGCCATTAACAATAGTAAAAAACCTTTAGTTAATTTACCATTTATCAGTAGTTTCTATCATGATACACTCATTATTATTATAGAATGAAAGAACCCGATTAAATAAACTTTTAGAAGAGGTTAATTTCATTAAATGCATAAGAACTAAAAGTTCAGCAAAATTCAATTTTTGAAGAAAATCCATATATGGAGAATGGCAGCAGCTGTGACTTATACAACAGCAATTTAATTTTTTTCAAAAAGAGATTAATATCTTGAATTAACATAATTTAAAAAAATCCTTCACCTTGCGCTTTCAGGTATGAGATACAAGTATCATAAAAAACCAGCACTCATTCCAGCTGAGCCATTATCAGCCATCAAATTTTAAATTCTTAGTCCATTAGTGAATGGACCTTTTCACGTTTTTAGCTCATCAGGTCTGAAAGACCCGATGGGCTTATGGCATGGCAAGGCGTCCGGCGTCCGTCCGTCCGTCCGTCCGTAAACTTTTCACTTTTTCGACTTCTTCTCCAGAACCAATGACGCTAAAGAGCTGAAATTTTATATGCATACTCCTTGGCAAATGGGGATTCTAAATTGTAGATTTCGTGACCCCATGACCCCAAATGGGGTCACAAGGGTCAAAACCTTAAAAATCTATTTTAATCTTCTTCTCCAGTTCCAAAAGGTCCAGAGAGCTGAAAAGTTGTGTGTAGACTCCTTGGGCACTGGAGATTCTAAATTGTAGATTTTGTGACCCCTTGACCCCAAATGAGGTCAGAGGGGTCAAAACATGAAAAACCTATTTTCATCTTCTTCTCCAGTTCCAAAAGGTCCAGAGAGCTGAATAGTTGTGTGTAGACTCCTTGGCCAACGGGGATTCTAAATTGTAGGTTTGGTGACCCCATGACCCCAAATGGGGTCACAGGGGTCAAAACCTGAAAAACCTAATTTCATCTTTTTCCCTAGTTCCAAAAAGTCTAGAGAGCTGAAAAGGTGTGTGTAGACTCCTTGGCCAACGGGGATTCTAAATTATAGGTTTGGTGACCACTTGACCCCAAATGGGGTCACAGGGGTCAAAACCTGAAAAACCTATTTTCATCTTCTTCTCCAGTTCCAAAAGGTCTAAAGAGCTGAAAAGTTGTGTGTATACTCCTTGGACACTGGGGATTCTAAATTATAGGTTTGGTGACCACTTGACCCCAAATGGGGTTACAGGGGTCAAAACCTAAAAAACCTAATTTCATCTTTTTCCCTAGTACCAAAAAGTCTTGATGGCTTAATAGTTGTGTGTAGACTCCTTGGACAATGGGGATTCTAAATTGTAGGTTTGGTGACCCCATGACCTCAAATGGGGTCACAGGGGTCAAAACCTAAAAAACCTAATTTCATCTTTTTCCCTAGTTCCAAAAGGTCTTGAGAGCTGTAAAATTATGTGAAGACTCCTTGGCCAACGGGGATTCTAAATTATAGGTTTGGTGACCACTTGACCCCAAATGGGGTCACAGGGGTCAAAACCTAAAAAACCTAATTTCATCTTGTTCCCTAGTTCCAAATAGTCTAGAGAGCTGAAAAATTGTGTGTATACTCCTTGGACAATGGGGATCCTAAATTGTAGGTTTGGTGACCACTTGACCCCAAATGGGGTCACAGGGGTCAAAACCTAAAAAACCTAATTTCATCTTTTTCCCTAGTTCCAAAAGGTCTTGAGAGCTGTAAAATTGTGTGAAGACTCCTTGGCCAACAGGGATTCTAAATTATAGGTTTGGTGACCACTTGACCCCAAATGGAGTCACAGGGGTCAAAACCTAAAAAACCTAATTTCATCTTTTTCCCTAGTTCCAAATGGTCTAGAGAGCTGAAAAATTGTGTGTATACTCCTTGGACACTGGGGATCCTAAATTGTAGGTTTGGTGACCACTTGACCCCAAATGGGGTCACAGGGGTCAAAACCTAAAAAACCTAATTTCATCTTTTTCCCTAGTTCCAAAAGGTCTTGAGAGCTGTAAAATTGTGTGAAGACTCCTTGGACACTGGGGATCCTAAATTGTAGGTTTGGTGACCACTTGACCCCAAATGGGGTTACAGGGGTCAAAACCTAAAAAACCTAATTTCATCTTTTTCCCTAGTTCCAAAAGGTCTAGAGAGCTGTAAAATTGTGTGAAGACTCCTTAGACACTGGGGATCCTAAATTGTAGGTTTGGTGACCGCTTGACCCCAAATGGGGTTACAGGGGTCAAAACCTTAAAATCCTACTTTCATCTTCTTCTCCAGTTCCAAAAGGTCTTGATAGCTTAATAGTTGTGTGTAGACTCCTTGGACAATGGGGATTCTGAATTGTAGGTTTGGTCCCCCCTTGACCCCAAATGGGCAATGGGCATTTTTAATTTGATTGTGAATACACTGCCCATGACCCCATGGTCTAAACCCAAACACCTATTTCTATCAAAAGTCTGATGAGCTACAGAGCCCATGGCTCTATTTTTACTCTTCAAACAAGGAAGTTGTAAGGAATGATAAATGAATTAGTGAATCATTAGCTATCTTGATTTAATTAATATCTGAAATTAGTTATTAAGCCCATTGTGTCTATATTTACTTTGGAAAGGGTGCATAAGTGCCTTTAAGTACCTCAACCATTATTTTCAATAATGTACAGATACTTCATCATGGCCTGTCAAGGGAGCTCAATATGACTTTTAAGCACTCTCCATATAGAACTGCATTTTAGTATTCGCTAATGCAACAATGTCTACCTTCATCTCTTGGTGTCCTAAAGTTAACTATGTGACATTTGTCTGCTGTCACTGTTTATCTAATTTATGATATAGAATCAGTATTTGAAATCAGGCTCATCAAACAGTCTTTTGATTGACTGTGGGTTCCGGGCTTCAACTTTCAAGGATAAGATTTTATTCCAAGTTTACCTTTGACATTGATTGAAGACATCGTACCATGGCTCGTTTACATAAAATGAGAAAATTGTATCTTGGATTCAATCAAGAAAATCATGGACATTTAAGGGGAAATAACTGAGAAGAAAAAAGATCATTATGTTAACTTTTCTTGTAAAAAGTGTTTCCAGTTTCAATTAAAACAAAAACTACGCTCTGAAAATAGCACAGTATGCTATTATTATTCAGCAAGTGTTTACTTAGGAAAGGATCTCCACACAAAAAAGACAAAACTTCTCATTCTCTACAGTTCTTATTTGCGTGAACTGTCAGCCTGAGAGTTCCAAAAATATCTCAATGTTTCAATGGTGGATAGTTGTTAAGTTGCTAATTAATAACATCCTGGCTTTTTGCAAAGTACTTTAGTATCTAAATGCTTGTTATTGAAATGTTTGACGTTATTCTCAGTGCTATGATGCTAGTATCCAAGTGTCACCAAATACTTGACAGCAAGCAACAAGATATCAGATGAAGAAATTGATATGGAAAGAGTTTATTAATAATGCAAGTTTATATGCCCCTGGGGCGGGAAATGTTATCTTTAATGTGCAAAGTGACCCAGCTAAGTCTTTTCTAGTGATGTCATACCATTTTGCAGTGTTGCTAAGCAACATCAAGATTTTGTGTTGATTTAAGTCGTCATACTATTGACTGAATTTGACATTTTTTGATAGTTAATCACATTTAAGCAAAAAAAGATATTTCACTGTCACTCAGTGACAGGCAATCTTTTAACAAACCAAGAAAGGTAGTGAAAACATAAATGTTCACAAACTTAACTAGTATCAGTGGCAATCATGAGCAGTTTATCCCAGTAGATATTCATATTTATGGATACCAAAATGAATATTATTTATGAAATAAATTTCGTAATGTGTCTGTTCACTGGCTTATGAACTGTTTGAAGGGTTCAATTGGAACTGGTATAAAAGCCTGAATTTATAAATTGAACTTTCAAACCGTTTAGCAAGTGGACAAACACATTTTGAAATCTATTTCTTATAAATTCAAACTTTGAAAATTCAGAAAAGTTTGAATTTTCTAATTAATTCAAAGATTTTAGTTAGATGCAAAAAGAAATCACGGCAAAGCACCTGTTTAGACTGCTGTGTAACAGGCCCTGCTCTCCCCACATTAATACCTCTTCACTCATCATTCATCAGATCACTAACAACAAGCAGTTGACAGAAATGATAGTGAAAAGTATCTGATTAATGATGTTTAATCTAACTTTAGACTAAATCCTGAAAATGAGCACTTTCAAAAGATATTTGTGAAAACAGCATGTTATGGTGGTTTCATCACTGCACAATGCTGCATTTATGAAGAACTCTTGTGGTTTGGAGTTTTTTTTAATGTTTACCTTTCGTATGACCTTGTTAAGTCCCATCAATATGGAGCATAACACTTACATTTCAAAGTCTGAATTTCTTCCTTCAACACGATTATTTTAATGGTAATAACCTCAATTACCTTAACTTAATCATATCTCAAACTTACTTTATGTCATTGTGAGCAGCAGTCATTTGACTCATTTCTGTCTTAAGTAGGTATTTGAAATATAAATCACTTTAGATCAGAAAAGTTCCAATTTTAACATCAAAAGAACACCTGCATTAGAGTCATGTTCAAACGAGTTTTGTGAAAAAGAAGTTGAATGTCTGGATTTTAAAGGACAGTCTTTCATCTAGAAATAACGCAAAATAAAAAGTTGTATATCTTGCTGTGAAGCAAGTTGTGCCCAAGTGGGATACAACGGTTTGAAGAGGTGTATGGAGAGTGTCAAGCTGGGGGCATAGCTGGAGCTATCTGTCGTATGTATGTGAAGCTTCAGGTTGTAGCTCAAGTACAACTTGTCTAGAACTAGACTCACACTGATTAGTGTAAGGGAAGAAAAATCAGCCATGCAGTGAAGAGGACCTCAGGCTTTACTCATAGACTCTTAGCTGTACAGGAGGAGAATAGAGAAACGATCATATCAATTGAATCGATTTAGTGAAAGTTTAATCAACTTCTAAAGGACAAAGAAAGATTTACCCTGTTAACTTTTACAGACGTTTTGATGGCAAAAATTAAAACTTTTATATTGATTGATGTTATTTTGTATAGATGTTTTTTGTAAGAAGGTGAATGTGATGATTTCATTCACTGGCTTGGGGAAGATCTTGAAAATGTCTCACTCCAGGTTTACAGAAGTTTATATTTCTAAAGTAGAGTCAATTTACTTGTAAGCCTATATCTCATTGAGACTACTTCATGAAATTAACTTTGGTAGCAATTGAGGGTTTCATAGGTAATTTGTATTTGTCAATCAAAATAATGTTTAAAAGAGGCCAAATAAGTTTTTATAATGAGTTTTTTAAATGTTTTTCCTCATACAAATTTTGTTGACCTCTTACCTCTTGGAAATGCCATATTTCTCAACTGATTGTGTAAAGTTCTAAATATTGTCATTTTCTTTACAGGGAGGCGGTATCTCTAGCACGAGTGAGGTTATCTCCCCTTGATCCAGTGCTGGAAGATCTCTACATGGAGTGGGCTCAGACCTTGATGAAAGACGGCAATTATGAACAGGGAGCCAAATGGTGAGAGTTGAATTTGTCCCAAACCACAAGGGCATATATTGTTGAATAAAAAATCCACGAGATTAGACAGTTAGCTATCTAGCCTATGCAGGCCTATCAGACAAGACTGCTGTACTGCATATGAAAACATGGAAAAGTCCACATGAAACTTGGAAACTACAACATAAATTTATTCCCTAGACACCAAAATATGAAAATGTACAACAAAAAGCAAAGTCTGACAAAAAAAAACTGGCGACTACAACTTTTACTGCAAAGCGAACTTTGACCTGTTCCAGTCATGCGTAATCACATGACCTAGGAAAATGTATTCCAGGAAATCATGATTTGACTTGCATACAAAATGTCGTTTGAATACAGATATATATATATATGTTGTCATGTCATATATACAATTAATATTGGCAATTTTTAATTTCTATAAAACAATAAAAATTATATAAATGAGTAAGGAAAATTGCTTGCATGCTGTCCATGCTTTCAAATGCAAACACATGGTAGAGCCAGATCAATCAATGTGCACATGGGTGTGGCTATCCGTCATTGGGTTCACGTTTTTTGTTGCATCTTTTAATGTTTCAATGACAAGGGAATCTATTTATGTTGCCTTTTCGACATTTAATTTGGACTTTTCAACATTTTTCTGTGTCTGGTAGGCCTGCTATGATTCTGTACAAATGTACAGTGTCCATTTGATATTCAATTTCATAAGGGTGTTCTAATGTTTCATCTCTTTAAATACATTTCGCCTTATCATCTGTCGCAAAATATGCAAATCAGTTGGTTATCTTAGTATGTATGAGTTCTCAAAGCTTGAAATACTCCTCTTCCTCTTGCCTGAGTGATGTCTGAGGTCCGCTTGCTTCATGAAAGCAAAAATGTATTTAATTTGGCTAAAAAGCTTCTTTATGCTAGGATTATGACCATAACAATAAATATTTATTACCGCATTAGATCCTGTAAGCGCTATAGCTTGATAGACATTTACTTTAATGAAATGTGATATTTGATTTAGCAAATTTTCCAATTAACGTATCTGTATTATCTCTACAGTCTGACAGACATTGTATATCGATCTGCATTACAATTTGACATATCGAATATATATCTACAGTACTTGGCCAAAAGTGAGACATCACCTGTGGAATTTCCTTTCATTTTGATTAATTGTTGGAAATCTTTTTTTAATTGAGATGAAATCATTTTATTTTCACTCTTTTACACAGCTAAGAAATCAACTCAACTACACATACATAATTACCTTTCATTTTTTCGTTGATTCAATTCTGAATGACAGCTGATTAACCTTTCACGGCAACATTTTTTGCAACTGTCCGTTAGACTGCCATGTTGAATCAAACAACTTTACTGTATTTTGTTGTATATGTAAAGTTTAATGCATAAGCAGCAATTTTCTTTAAAATCTTTAGATTATTAAATCGAAATTATGTATTTGTAACTGAGTTGATTTCAAATCCTATGGATAACTTTAAAGATCATTGCTGCCATAAAACAGTGAAATTTATTCTTGCAACAGTTAATCAACATGTAAGTCAACAGGAATTTCACAAGTGATGACTTACTTTTGTCCAGGTACTGTACCTGTTGCACAGTTCCACACAACTTCTTTTTATGTTTCACAGTCTTACAAAATGTTTCTTATGTGGAAATATTAGACAGGTGTCATTGCGTCTCTATGATTAATAGCAATGATTTATGCTGCACAGATTTCTAATTAATATCCATTGTTTATCTTTTTGTTGACACGTTGTAATGTTTATTGTTAAACATTTTAAGACACTGTTTATTCATGTTGCATAGCTTGACGAATTGTATCTTTTCTGTTAAACATCATTGTAATATTGCAAAAGTTGACAGTTAAAATGTCTGTGATATGGAAGTTGAAGTAGGATTACAATGATGAAATGATTCTTAGTCCATACTTGCAAGCAGAGCTCCAATGTGTCAACAATTAGGACTTCTAAGTTTAAAATACCCATTTGTCTTCCTCACCTCTTCAAGTGCCACCCAAAATTATCAAGCAATTTGCTGGTGGGCAGGCATCAATTTTGAACTTTGAGAAGAAATCAAAGTGTCTCTGTTACCTACACCTAGATTTAAAACAGTGTACAAGTTCAAAAATCTGTGTTACAGTTAATTACCTGTATATTGTACAAGTACTTATATATATATATATCTCTGTTACAGTTACCTAGCTATGAAGCAAGTGTACAGGTGCCATATCTCTGTTGTAGTTACCTAGCTATCTTACGGTATAGAAGTGCACATATATATGATACAGTTACCTAGCTATGAAGCAAGTGTACAAGTGCACATATCTCTGTTGAAATACCTAGCTATCTAACAGTAGAGAAGTGCACATATATATGATACAGTTACCTAGCTATGAAGCAAGTGTACAAGTGCACATATCTCTGTTGTAGCTACCTAGGTATCTAACAGTATAGAAGTGCACATATATATATATATATATGATACAGGTACCTAGCTATGAAGCAAGTGTACAAGTGCCATATCTCTGTTACAGTTACCTAGGTATCTAACAGTATAGAAGTGCACATATATATGATACAGTTACCTAACTATGAAGCAAGTGTACAAGTGCACATATCTCTGTTGTAGCTACCTAGGTATCTAACAGTATAGAAGTGCACATATATATGATACAGTTACCTAGCTATGAGGCAGTGTACAAGTGCACATATCTCTGTTGTAGCTACCTAGGTATCTAACAGTATAGAAGTGCACATATATATGATACAGTTACCTAGCTATGAAGCAAGTGTACAAGTGCACATATCTCTGTTGAAGTACCTAGCTATCTAACAGTAGAGAAGTGCACATATATATATATGATACAGTTACCTAGCTATGAAGCAAGTGTACAAGTGCACATATCTCTGTTGAAGTACCTAGCTATCTAACAGTATAGAAGTGCACATATATATGATACAGTTACCTAGCTATGAAGCAAGTGTACAAGTGCACATATCTCTGTTGAAGTACCTAGCTATCTAACAGTAGAGAAGTGCACATATATATATATGATACAGTTACCTAGCTATGAAGCAAGTGTACAAGTGCACATATCTCTGTTGAAGTACCTAGCTATCTAACAGTAGAGAAGTGCACATATATATATATGATACAGTTACCTAGCTATGAGGCAGTGTACAAGTGCACATATCTCTGTTGTAGCTACCTAGGTATCTAACAGTAGAGAAGTGCACATATATATGATACAGTTACCTAGCTATGAAGCAAGTGTACAAGTGCACATATCTCTGTTGTAGCTACCTAGGTATCTAACAGTATAGAAGTGCACATATATATGATACAGTTACCTAGCTATGAAGCAAGTGTACAAGTGCACATATCTCTGTTGTAGCTACCTAGGTATCTAACAGTATAGAAGTGCACATATATATATATATATATGATACAGGTACCTAGCTATGAAGCAAGTGTACAAGTGCCATATCTCTGTCACAGTTACCTAGGTATCTAACAGTATAGAAGTGCACATATATATGATACAGTTACCTAGCTATGAGGCAGTGTACAAGTGCACATATCTCTGTTGTAGCTACCTAGGTATCTAACAGTATAGAAGTGCACATATATATGATACAGTTACCTAGCTATGAGGCAGTGTACAAGTGCCATATCTCTGTCACAGTTACCTAGGTATCTAACAGTATAGAAGTGCACATATATATATGATACAGTTACCTAGCTATGAAGCAAGTGTACAAGTGCACATATCTCTGTTGAAGTACCTAGCTATCTAACAGTAGAGAAGTGCACATATATATGATACAGTTACCTAGCTATGAAGCAAGTGTACAAGTGCACATATCTCTGTTGAAGTACCTAGCTATCTAACAGTAGAGAAGTGCACATATATATGATACAGTTACCTAGCTATGAGGCAGTGTACAAGTGCACATATCTCTGTTGTAGCTACCTAGGTATCTAACAGTATAGAAGTGCACATATATATGATACAGTTACCTAGCTATGAAGCAAGTGTACAAGTGCACATATCTCTGTTGAAGTACCTAGGTATCTAACAGTATAGAAGTGCACATATATATGATACAGTTACCTAGCTATGAGGCAGTGTACAAGTGCACATATCTCTGTTGTAGCTACCTAGGTATCTAACAGTAGAGAAGTGCACATATATATGATACAGTTACCTAGCTATGAAGCAAGTGTACAAGTGCACATATCTCTGTTGAAGTACCTAGCTATCTAACAGTAGAGAAGTGCACATATATATATGATACAGTTACCTAGCTATGAGGCAGTGTACAAGTGCCATATCTCTGTTGTAGCTACCTAGGTATCTAACAGTAGAGAAGTGCACATATATATATATATATGATACAGGTACCTAGCTATGAAGCAAGTGTACAAGTGCACATATCTCTGTTGTAGCTACCTAGGTATCTAACAGTAGAGAAGTGCACATATATATATGATACAGTTACCTAGCTATGAGGCAGTGTACAAGTGCCGTATCTCTGTTACAGTTACCTAGGTATCTAACAGTAGAGAAGTGCACATATATATGATACAGTTACCTAGCTATGAGGCAGTGTACAAGTGCACATTTCTCTGTTACAGTTACCTAGCTATGAAACAGATCCAGGATGCAGCCAACATGCTGACCAAGAGGACAGACCAGCTGTCCCTGAAGACAGCGACTCACATGACAGTGTTGGGGGACCAGAAGCCTCAAGCCTTTCTGTACGCTCACCGCCTGGTCCATCAGTTCATAGCCAAGGACGACTGGAAGCAGGGCTACAAGTTCCTCAGAGAGCATGATGTCCTCAAGGTGACTAGATAGTCTCTCAATTTCTTCCTGCTTAAATGAAAGAGAAGGGAAAAAGACACAACCTCCAGTGGGATTTGAACCCAGTTTCTCTTGATTTGAATCAGACATTCTACCTTTAAGCTAATCGAATATTCATTGAGCCAGTAAGAATGTCTGGATAGCACCACATAAATGAATAAATCTTTATAAAAATTTGACAATCAAACAGATAGGATCTTCTTGATGTAGGTATTCCAATTGAAATAACTTGTATTCAGTCCAAATTTTTTACTCAGAATGTTTGAAAGAAGCTGAGATGCTTAAGCCTTTCTACCATGTGCTTCATGCTCCTATTTTGATTTTCATATTGAATAGACACTGAAAGTAATAATCACCTTGAAGATATCTCAATCCATCTGTTTTAACTCTTTCTAATTTTAAATTTTATTACGTTCAAATAAAACAGCTGCGATAAAAATCTCCATTTGTAGGAACGCGTCTTTCTACCATGTTAACAGTGACTAAAAAATCTCTTTTATATGTCGAAGTATAACAGATGTGTTGGGGTCTCAATGTATGTGAACACTTATCTGTATCCACATGAATATCCCAAAGCTGTCAATCCATCTTATGTAACTTTAAGATCTAATGTTACTGACATGCCAAAACAATGCCAACTGCCTCCAAGTTGTATGTCTGATCCTGTTGCAACTGAACACATGTCTTAGCATGTGCAACAATGCAACAGTGACAGAGGTACTAAACCTCCTCTCAGTAACATGTCTGTCAATGTTACAGATGCTGCTGCCGTTTGTGAGTATGCATGAGTTGTTGATGAAGGAGCTGCAGGTCCTGACCCCCGGCACTCTGAGAGAGGTGGACCCAGACTGCTTCACTCAGTGGACAGACTCCCCCTCAGGCAAGACATTCATACCTGGTACGTGGTTACAGTTGTACGAGTTCTTACAGGGTTTGTTATGAGAGCAATTTATAAACAATATACCATATTAATCAAACAACTAGTGATAGTGTATTTGATACCATCTTTCCGAAAAGGCATGCCTGTAACTTTTATCGCTGGATAAATTACGCCTTGTTGCATTTTATTACCTGTACTTTGCCTGCTCTTCAGTGTACTGCACCTGAACATGAAAGCCAAGTCTGCAATCTCTCTTAGGCTACAGTTAATACCCAAACTACAAATATTTGCCAAAGGGCAGGAAGACTTGAAATAGCAAATAAAGGAGAATGGCGTGTGTAATGCTTGAGAGGAAGTTGAGTTAATTTGTTTACTTTAGACAATGATGTATTTTCATATATTTCTTTATTTATTATTTTAATGGTTTCGAACTGGACTTTGAAATATTTTGACAGAGTTCATCCTGGATGTGACAGACTGTGACCCAGTGTTACCCTGGAAGCCATACATGATCCACGAGCACTCCTTCCCTCACCATGTGCTGAAGGTCTGGTACTTCAACCTGGACATTGCCATGGACTCCGAGAGCCTCACTCTCATGTACAAGACTCTACAGCAGCACCAGTCTGGCCGCCAGAGTCACATCGACCCCCAACAGGTACTTGCTCTTGCTTATCATATCACCAGCTCCATCATCTAGAGGGGCACAATTCTTTTCAGGCGGGGTAATGCTACCTAAACTTTGATAAGCTACTAACAGGGACCCTGTTAAGATTGTATATACCATACTCAACGTATTAAGTGCCATGAGCCCTTAGGAAATTGTAGAGATTGGGGGCTTATTAAAATGGCTTTTCATAATCTTTGAAAGATTAAATTAACACAATTTCTGCCACTAAAATTTGCACAAAATTGTTTGATATTAAAAGGTTTGGCTAACCAACATAAGGAATAAAATGTCAGTTGCATACGTACAAGACTATGCTTGAAATGCTACTGCTTGACTACTTGTAATTCATGTTTTCAATCAGCTACCTCAGCTTTATCACACAGGAAAAGTTATGAAAACGAGTTACTTATTATTTTGCAAGTTACAAATGTTGTTAGGGTGTGCTTATGGCAGGAGGGCGCTTTATTGCGTTGAATATGGAACATATAATGTTTGAATAATGTCTGGTACGAGAAAATCATTATAATTTGTTGTGTTATTTGTCAATGTGTTTAAATCGTTAATATATTTTGTTAAATTTTCATTATCTCAAATAAAACAATCTAATGTAAGAAGAAAATAATGCTAGATGTGTTCATATGTGTTAGAAATATTATTTCAGGCCATTACACCACATAAACCATAGTTTATTATCTAGAATTGCAGTGTGTATTCTGATGCTTCTTATATAAAGGTCATTTTAGGTCAGTTTACAGGAACTTAATTTCTTAGCAAAATGAATAAGTAAGGCAGCATTGACTAACAATTGTCAATAGGATTAGCTAACTGAAGAGACCATATGCTTAACATGACTGAAGCCTTGTGTTGAAAGGGTAAAAGTTTTGAATATCACTATATCTTTAATTACAGAAGTTAATTCATTTGTGCTACCTGAAGCTAAAGCATACATCTCAAGCAAACTTGTGTGGGAGTTTCACATCCATTTTCATCATTGAGTACGAGAGACAAGTAAAGTAATTTAACGAGTGATTAGCTTGGTGTAGCTTCAAGGCACATAACAACCTGGTCGGTCCTGGAGGTGAATCGGATGACTGCGATTCCTCTTTCATCATCTGATGATTAATTGCTTACATTGTTGATATCAAGTGTGACCCTTTGATAGGTCAGTGTGTCAACTGTTTCCTCCTCTGTGAATGTAATTATGACGTGACGAGGTGTAGATCGCTGCAGCAATCAATTGTGTCAACATGTCTTAACACTTTCAGTAAACTCAGAGGCATGACTGGTTTTACTACATGGTAATTGCAGGAAGACATACAAGTGATGTCAATTTGACTTTTTTGTCCTTTCAGCAATTCAATTTTGTCGACTCGGCTATAAGTGAAAGGTCACACAAACAGAATATATGTGTCAAAGAAATGTTTAAAATTTAGTTTTGGAGGGAGTCTATGTGATTTTGAGTAACTATACGATGAACAAGTGTTATAGCTCCATTTTGAAGTACAATCACATGAAAAAAGTCTTTCTTTAAGTAATCTTTTTGAAGTAATTTGCCATTTGAAGCGCATATTTCACCTCATTATGGTCAATATGTGTTACATTGATTTCAAATTGAAGTATTCTCATTAATGAACTTCAAAAGAAGGTCCACTGGTTGTTTCATGAAGTTAATTCCTTCGTCAAGGCAATTAAGAAAGGCACAAATTAGTCATATTGCCATTATTGATTTCGACTTGGGTAAAGATTCTGAAAATAGGTCAGCTGTAGACCTTAGCGTTGCATTGTATCATTTCATTAGGGCATTCTCCTGGCAATGAAGTCAAACAATGCTATTTCAGGTTGAGTATGAAAAATTGGCAAGAGTTCAAAATGATCTGATGTCCCTTGTTGGCAATTGGTTTGTTCCTCTTTAGTCTGAGCCAAATCAGGAATAATGAGCCTCTGTGGTCAAGCGGTCAAAATTACGGTGTAGCATGACCGGAATACTGGAATCAATTTGCTTGAGTCAATTATAGAGTGGAACAAACAGCCCTGAGCTTATCTCTTGTTGGAATCTCTTGTGCAGAAAATCCATCAGGCTGCCCTTTGGCAGAGATCTCCCTACCTCATCTTAGATCACCAAGCTTTCAGTTATGATTGGCTACTTCAGAATTTAATCTACATGGTTATTACCACAGTTCATTGATGAATTGGAGCAAATCTCACCAATTTTCTACCAGAATGCAGTCGATTATAGAGAAAGTATGTCTTGAAAGCTCTTTCTCTGAGTATACTCACTAAAGAGTTCATTGATTAAAATGAAGTACAGTTATCTGATTGAGGGGTTTCCATTATCCCGCTGAGCTTCATTCATCATTGAGAAGGGGCATCAGTGAAATTAGAAAAGGTTATTGCATTTTAACAGATACCACTGCAGTGTCTTCCGCAAATAGGGATGGTCCAATGTTGTGGAAAATAAAGATTTTATGTGTGCCTCTTATTTCTTATGCATGCCTTTTATATAAGGTATAAGAATGCTTCAGTTGTTTCCCAATATTCTCACTGTAAGGTGCTTACATACGAAAGACTTTATTGATTTCACTAGTAGAGAATCAATTGGCATAGGAAATTTGGAATGGGGGATTCAGGACTTCCGTCCATATACAATATGTATCAATACCTTCAAAATAGATATTGATTATTAAGTCAATGCCTGAAAATATTACTGTTATATTTTGATATCATTTTCAGAATATTTATCATGTTCGCTTTTAAGAGGAAGTATTGTTGGTTTCCACTCTGCCATTTTTGTTTCTGGAATAACTTGAAGAAATAGCAGCTGTTACAACTGTAAACTACATGTATTGATAGACTATCCTAAGCTTTACAAATAATAAGGATAAAGGGTTTTCAACCTCTTCCTAAATTTATGTTTGGCCGTTTTCATCGAAACACAACTTTGAATATGTTTCCAGAGACTATGGTGTGTAAATTTTATTGTCCTACCCTGATGATTTGGGCATATATAAGAAATAATTTTGGCATTTGGGCATTGCATATGGTGTGGCAGGTTTGCAAATAAATATGGTTAACAAAATTTTGAAAGGGTCAATTTAATCATATTGACATGTGGTAATGAGGATTCAAATAAGCCCAAGTTCATGTCTGGAGCAAAATCATTTAGCAAAATATAAACATAAAATGGTCAGCCTGTGCTGCACAGACATAGGCTCATAGTAACTAGAGACAAGCAAATGGAAACCTGTTTTCTCTAGGCAGTGTCAGGGGTTTGGTTGATATTAATTAGGATATATAAAGCTGAGTCTGTTTGCTTGTTAATTTTAAGTGAAAGCATACCATTCTTGTCAAAATTTCAAAACCTTAAGCAACCTGATACATTCAGTAATGTACTTGAAATGAATTATGAAATTCTTTTGTATTAATGATGTGTACAAAAAGAAATAACACGTCAAATTTTGATGCCTAAAAAGGTCCCAGACATTACTCTTACTTTAAGTTAAATTCTTGATTTTTCCACATGTATCAACCTTTTCTCACCCTCTATTTGATTGCAACGACCTGTTTTTTCCCTGTATTAGTCATCCTTATCACCCCAGTGTTTACAAGCAAGCACCTATTGTAGCCATGTGATAAGCCCTATATCTGCCTGTGTTTCAGCTGATGTTCCAGGTGTGTATGGACCTGACCCTGTCTCTGCTGGCGGTGCTCATCGGTGAGACGTCCTCCTCCATCAATCATCTCCTGCATGCTGTCTCCACCCTGCACACTGTGGGACAGTTCGACCTCATGGAGGCTATCTGTCAACTCATGCTGCCTCTGGGTGAGATTACACTTGTACTCTTTCTGGGAAGAAGCTTGTCTCTTCAACAGACTGTAGTGTATAATTAAAAAATTATTTTTCAACCCAAAGGTACCTTTCTTCCATATATTGAATCATTTATTATTAAGTTTTGTTTTTCAGAGACTGAGAGTTAGTCAAGGGAAAAACTTTTTTCACTGTCATTGAAATCAATATTTTAACTTATCAATGGTAACATCGATACTCTGTGTTGTTGCAGGGCCAAAGTACCTGTTGAAGCTACAGCAAGAAGCCACGGCTCTGCGAGTGCTCATAAGTATGGAGGCTCATCTGGAGGTGGAGGGGGCAGGGAAAGCTCCCTCACTTAAACGCTACCTCACCGAGATCAAGGATGATGACAGCATCTCTACCACTGGTCTGCGATGTAGGGAGCTGGACTGTCTGCGAGCCTACTACTATCTGGCTGTCCTCAACTTTCTGAAGCAGAGCATCAGAGAAGAGTCAGCTTCAGGGCAGGCAGAAGAAGCTTCTGTAGATGATGACTTCAAGGTGAGGGCTAGTCAGGACTTGGAACAGCAGAGGTCTGACTTGGCTGATCTGGGCTCAGGGGGCTCCGCAACAGGAGGACTTGCAAAATCTGTTCCTAATGGTGAAGCTGGGAAGAGAAATAAGGAGGGCAATTCTGGAGTTAATGGATCAATGAAGGAACTGACAGCAAGTTGTGTTTCAAAGAAAGAAAATGTGAAAGTTAATAAAGTGGTGAGCGTTGATGATGTGAATGGAAATAAGGACAAGAATGTGAAAGTTAATGTTGCTACCTCTGATAATGCTGACACTGCACAGTGTGCATCATTAGGGCAGGAAGGTGTGGTGCAAAAAGGTGACAATGTGTCAAAAGGAGAAGCTGTAGAGGCCAGTAGCAGAGAAGGGGAACATTCTCAGGATAGCAGTGTGACACATTCAGGGGCAGAAAGTGCTTTGGAGAGTGACACAAAAACAAATAATCCAAACCAATCAAATCAACATAATGAGTGCCAAAATGAAGGAAATCCAAAAATATTGACTATTTCCAAACTTAAGCAGATCTCAAAGGGTCTATTGTGGGACATTCAGGCCAAGAAACATTCACTTACGGAGACGCTTGGCTACATACACAAAGCCATCTCCAAGCACCTCCTAGCCGACAAATCTAAAGACCACCACCACAATGTTGTGTTCGAACATGTGTCTCCTCCCAGGGGAAGTAACTCTGAACAGACTGTAAGTCTAAACAGAGAAAGTCCACATGGGTCGAGTCTTACCTCAGACACTCAAGCAGACCAGGCCTCAACTTCTACTCAGCTACCTGTACCAAATGGCCTCCAGACTGACCTCTTTTCTCCAGACCTCGTGCCTAATTCTGTAGACCCTGCTGAGATAGAGATAACAGGTCTCAATGGCTCAGACCTATTCTCTAAATCACGCAAAGTATTGTGGGAAGATGAGCCTCACTTGTACGACACACTGGACTCACGACCTCGGAACAGCAACTGCTTCTTGAATCCAGCCAAGTATATCAATGTTCCGGATGAGTGGTATGGAATGCCAGCAGACGAGAAGTATTTTAGACCATATGTCACTATGGCAGTTCTACAGCAAGAGCAGGAATATGTCATGCATGAGCTCAAGAAGGTCCCTGATATTTCTGTGGTGAGTTCTTGAATTCTCAAAGCAAACATTGATTTGGGAAGTAATGCTGAACAAAAGCAAGCTTTTCATTATGCTAACATCTATATGAGACAATTTGACTATTGTGCGTACAAGAAATTATCTTCTTTGTTTTATCTGATATATTTTTTACCTATCTGCTACAAAATAGTCTTAGATCAATAAGGAGTCGCTTCGGGATAGGAAAATTTATAGTAAAGTATTTATGTACACTAAATTATTACAAGATACCATCAACTTGACCCATTGTATTTCAATATCTTGAAAGATTCTAACTCTTTCTTATTGCAACCCATGTTTTAAGAATTTGCATGAATGTTATAACTTTTCAAATGACTCCCCATTCCCCCAACCCACCCTTATCTATATAATATATTTCTCCCTGATCAATGTCAACCCGATTAGTTTTCCTCATACCAGCTCTGTTGTGATATTTTAGGTGTGCTTCCCGAACCCGTTTGAAAGTGTTGACGTCCTCCTAGATGTATGCAGACAGTGCTCTACGTTTGACAAGCAGATGAAAGATACCTACACTAACCAAGTTGCCCTGTGGGCTCTGCACTTTGCCGTCACTTCACATCAGCGTCTGGAGCTTATGAAACTCATCACAGAGCCTGCAGTGAAAGAGGAGAATAAAAAGGTTGAAACCTCTGTGTAGAATTCAGTATCCAGGTAAAGGGAGTTTACAGGACTTGTGAGGTCTCCCAACCAAGGAATTCTACCTTGAGCCTTTTTGTTCATGAACTATCAAACCTTGTAACAGCTCTCAAAGAAACAGAAATATGGACATTCGTGCAGATGATTGATAGGTGAATTTCCCAGGAAAACAACAAAATATTGAAGTCACTCTCAAGACACGTCAAGCCTTTGCAAAGTTGGTTACAGAAGACAAAACACTTGCTTAAAAAGGGTATAAACATTTGTTCAGGTCATTTGGGTGTATTCAAAGAGATAAAGTGTTCACTCCTGCTGCTTGACTTGTGATATGATTATAGGGCTGCTGAATATCATTCATTGCCTGGTTCGACAGTAAACCAGTTCATTAGTTTCACTGAGGAATTGATTAAAGTGGTATATCAGTTCATGATCACTAAGGTAATCTCATGTCTTTATTCTGTCACAATTTTAGTAACTCTCTTTAGATAGATCACAAGGAAAGATCTCATTTTTGTTCACATGTTTACTCCTTAAAAGAGAATTTTATCAAAATATTTTTATGAAAAGAAATTTAAGTTAATTCAGGTTTATTAATATATGTTACTGATAAAAAAAAAACATGTTGATTTAATTGAAGCGTATTACTAGGGTTAATATTTTGGCAGCTGAAGATTTCACAATTTGACCAAAAAAACGTTCATTGACTTAAAAAAGAAAAACAAAAAAGAACAAAATAAAGATGTTTATGAGCGCTATGAGTCTTGCTATGGCATGACAAAGAATTGTGAAAATGATCTCCTGTATCTTTTATAAACTGAAGTTGTTTAAATGTATGTAATGGAATGATTTATATTTGAATGGACACAGAGTATGTTTTTGGATTCAAATATATCAAACTCTATCAATGATGTCAATTAATGGAGAAGAAGTGTTTGTTTGGAAAATCACTGTTTAGGAGCTTATCAGCAATTAGGGAAACAATAAATAAGATTGAGTTGTAATTTATGATCGAAAACCAGACAGTGACAATGACTCAAACGTAATTTTGTATACTTACCTACTATAGGCACAGAGACAAATATTTGTTGGTAGTGTTTTGAACATTATTTGGCCCTGGGGACTATCTTGCCTTTTTGTTAGGAGGAGCAAGTCTTTCAGGTGTAAATGTATCTGCTCACCTTTCTGAGAATTTATCTGAAAAGGTTATCAGATGTAAATGGATTGGGAAGTAGGAGGGAACTCTTCGATGTTTAGAACCTACATACCCCTGTCATGACATGGTTTGATTAAAAAGAGATTTTGAGGCATGTGTGTCGTCTAATGTTCGGATGGAAAATTTCCTTGTTCTGTTAACCTATGAAATGCTAGGGTAGTCAATTATTGTATCTGTTGTTTTGTGACCATCATTACAGTGCTATGGAGATGTATACACTTGTTTTGTGATTTAAAAAGGTTTAATATAGTTGTTGATAATTTATGTGCCTTGAAAAACAAAACTTGCGCCAATACCGTGGCTTGTAGAACAATTGGCTTATTGTTACTTGCATTTTCTCCCCACAGAGGGCGCTCTGTTTGAATACAAGCACTTCTCATGCTAGATATGGAGAAGCCTGATTGGATACAATCAAAGTTAGTTGTGTAATCAGCTACACGGATTCATAAGTAATATTTCAAAATGCCTCAGTCATTTCCAAATGCTTTGGTAGAAGTAGACTTTATGTGACTCTGCGCTCTGCAATTGTGGTCTTCTTTAGAATGTCTGCCACAAAATAAAGCGACTGAATCTTGGCATAGACCTTCATCACAACAAGCAAGCATTCAATACAAGATAATTTTAACTGGTTGGAATTGTGCAGATAGTTTGTGTTATTTTTTGCAGTGGGAAACTTGCCAGTAGCCCGAAAATTGCTTTTATTCAAACAGATGTTAGTGTCGGGATTTTATTTCTTGAGCTACCTCTTTGGGAGAGAAAGGTTATTTGTTGTGTTTTTTAAATGTGAAATTAATAACTAAAATGAAATATTTTGAGAAAACCAAGAATTCTTGAAAAGGGAACTCAATTGTTGGAGATCAACAAAAATCAAATAATGAATCCACTTCCAAAATAAGAGAGGAAAAATTCAATCTTTTCTTTTCAAGGAAACAAGACTTTCAATGAAACTGTATATTCAACTAAAATGTACTTTTTTTAGTATTACACAAGATTCTTGCAGTGTTTTATTGTTTCTGCTCTCCATCTAACTTGGATTTTTTTTTTTTTTAAGTTATTTTTTTCCCAATTTTTGTAATAATTCTAATCAAAGGTTCTGTTTATTTGATGGGAAGATCATAATTTTGAAGGATCTAAAAGAAAAAAAACATTATTTTTGTTAAATTATAATTTTAATCAAGATGATAAGTTAAAAAATCCTTCTTTTACCAAGTCATTATGGTCAAGGAAACAATACAAAGAAAGTACTGACAAGTTTCTTATATTGTATTTTTTGTCTGAAACTAACCAAGGTTTAGATTTGAAGTTTATTAATGATTTCATGGTTATCTCTATCACTAGGTGTGAATCATAAGACTAATTTTCTTGACAAATGATATTTGTTTGCTTAATGATCTTTGAGAAAGTTTGGTTATATGTATTTTTAATTCTTTATACAATACAGTGTTGCATAGACTTGAGGGAGATGATATAGATATTTGACAATATGATATGATACCTATCACAATATCACATTAGGATATGATTCGATTGGATACAGTCATTTTAAGGAAATTTGATAAGTAAGATTAACATTTGACAAGCACCTTGATTTTTAGGAAGAAAAAAAACAAATTAGTGATACGTATAAGGTTACATCGTATAAGGTTACATCGATAAGAATATCATCACAGGAAGTATAACAATTCTCGACACACTTGGATATATCATCAAAATTCTTATTCCCAGCTACATTAAGAGTCAACAATATTAAAACTACTTTACATTACTGTGGTCACACAAAATGCATTTAAAGGGGAAAGTCATTAAATCCAACATTGAAACACTGTTTTATAATTAAACACTTTTGTTGGAGCTCATATCAAGGATATTTTGTTTGTGGAGCCAGTTCTTAGTTTTTTTGTGAAATGTTGTATCTTCTTATGTTACTCTGCAGTACATTGTTTTTCAATAATCTTAAAACAATATGTACACGAAGTCAGATTCCTGAATCTTCAGTAAATCTTTATCGGTTTATCCTCTGTTGTCCTTCATTGCTTCATTTATGAAATCATTGAAAAGGAAGAATAAAATGAAATTGAATTCGTAATGAAATCTGTTATTTTTATAATTCATATGCTAGTATTTGTGTTGGTAGCATTGCCAAGCAATATACATACCATATTTACTGGAATTGTCCTTAAGGTAACCTAATGCAATGTTAAAGAATGGGAGTTAAGGTTAACCTTAGTAAAGGTTGCTTTGTGAAAGTATGCCCAGGACCTTAATTGATGCCTTTAAATGATTATTGAAATCAAATAAAGACTGAGTCTCAGATAAAAGATGAATTGAATAGTGGGTTCACCATGTTAAAGGAGGGATGGAGGTTACCCTTGTGGTCTTCCATATCAGGGTCAATATTATTGTTAATATTTCTAAATTTGGATTTGAACAGACCACATCCCTTGGATAAGCCACTGGTCCCATATTTTAATGTTTCATTTAAGAATTATCACTTACCAAAACAACTCATCAAGTGTCTTTGTCATGGTTACATTCCTGTTTGTCCGACATCAGGATGTTATATCTTCCAAAGAATAAATCCACCCGGGCCGGTTTTCTGGAGCTGGAGGTAACCTGGTGCCCGGGTACCAGATTTGGGCAAGGGATAGTCTGATAGAAAGACACTGTCTATTCGAGAAAATACAGATTTGGGGGATCTGGAGACGGCTATTTAGTAACTCTCACTAGAATATAGAATGTGGATCGTTTTAATTAAGATATTTCGCGTTAAAATGGCATGTTAGCAATTGAGTATCGTAACACTAATGGGAGAAAGTATTGCAACGCCAACTTTTTCTTTTATTCTTCCTGTTTTGTAAACGACCTAAACTCATTTGGGGTTTCCATTTCTATTCAGAACTGTTCTGATATATGCACCAATGGTTAGCTAGTTCCATAGTTCACGTGGCGGACTTTCTCCCTGCAATTATGGTAGCAGCCGTGATACAAGTGAAATACATTGAAAGCGTCGGCGTTAAATCCAAAATCACCTCACCTCTGATAAATGCATTATTAAAACCAATGGTGTAAAATGTATTTGGGAAAACATACATCCCCATTTCCCTAGTCAGTGAACTGTTAAACACACATAACGCTTCTTCTGAATGTATTGAATTTTGTCTGAATTTTATTATATCCTTTTATCAAGGAAATACTTTAAACGACCATGAAACCTCATGTAACAAAACACTTCCGAGATTCGAACACCCTCTTCACAATTCTCTAACAAAGAAATTGCTGAAATATTTAACACTTTGACATAAAGTGTGCGTGAAAGAAAAGTATTCAAAATGCATGAAACTCAAACGGTTTATCACAGCAGCTATCTGGGAACTAAAGAACGGTAGATATAAGCAATAATGTATACTTCAGTCTCACCAGGTAGCGTTATCACCTGTATTCCCCCTCTTACAGGTAGCTACGAGGTAAGGAGCGGGTAATAGCGCTGGTAAGTCAGTAGTTTACCTGGAAGATCCGGGTATTATAGACCATGAGTCAGTCCGTGATGTTACTCGGAGATGGGTGAACAGCGCATCAACGTTCATATTAATCAAGGGCTACTTTACCTGGTTGGATTGTAAAGTAAAATGTTACATTCTTGCTCTGAGTGACAGGTTAAGAGTGTGAACAAACACTGAATGACAATAAAATGTAACAGAAGGAAGGCAACTTAAGTGCCTTTCATTATTAGCAAAATATTAAAAGGAAACATTTTACCTATGGTATTAAGATAGTACATTTGTCAAACTATGAATGTTTTTTTAGAAGACCATCTACTTCCTTTGCTACCATAAAATATCCTTAGCTTTACTATCAGCGTTCAAGTTTGTCTCTTCTTGTTCTTTTTATGTCATATTTTGAGACATAGTTTTTTTAATAAGGCCATCAACTTAAAAAGAGCAATAAACGGTTCTTGTATTTTCCAGTAAAACGTTTTAGAAATTATCGACAAAAAAGCCTGGTAATGAATTAATGTCTCTACTACCTACATTACTTATTGCTATTGTTGAAATAAGAATTTGTTTGATATGTGTGAATATATTATTACTTCAGTAAAAATTATCCTACGATCACATAAATGATCACACAAAGTTTCTCCTTAGTCACCCAATTTCAATGTAACTCTCTAAGTGAAGTGTTTTTAGTGTTTAATGTCGGACATGTTTAAGGTACTTGTTCTCTACCCTGGTTTTCAACTTTTCCCATCATCCTTATTCACGCTTATGTTACCGTACATTTTGAAAGGGTAAGGAAAAGTAATCGTAATATTATATCAAAAGCATTTAAATGTATCCTATGAGTATTAAAAATATTATGGGTAAGTTAACATTACCAGGTACAGTTTTTGCAAAGATTACCACACGTCAAATGCAACTCTGAGTAGTCCATTCTATATTGTTCATCGCCTTCTAAGGTTTTCTTATTTTTTTTACATAAGCTTGTTTATTCCTCTTTAAAGGGGCAGTAGCACGCATTTTGAAAGATTTAATTTTTCGAATTTTCCCCGTCATGTATGGCAATTGAATTATCTTTAGTGAGTTGAAACGTGTCATAAATCAAACTACCCTTCCGTATAGTCGTAAATGAAATAACCAAATATAAAACAAAAAACACTGTTGGCCATTTTTGTGCGAACACATTTGAATTCGTATAGATTTTAAATGATAGACATTATCTTACAATTTGAAGCGTTTATTTCCGTTTCGTGAGATCACTTTACTCATCTACAAAATCGTGCTACTGCTCCTTTAAACGGATTTCTATTGATAAATGCTAGCTAATACTGTAAATCCTCCGTCCTATAACAAACTTATTGCATTTATAAACCATATTCCATTCCATCATAAATCAGATTCATCAGACATTTCACAGCTTTATAACCACTGAGTTCTTTCAGAACGCTATCGCCATCGCCCATGTGATTTAACCTGCCTCTTTCATATCAACAAAGTAATAAATATCTCATTACCAATGAATCAGGACATAAAGGGTATACAATTTCCCTTTATGTGTTATATCTGCTCAAATTTAGCAGACATCATAGCCTTTACGACTAACGTCAACAGTTATGATTTATTAAGTTAATGGTGATATATCACAAGAGCTAACTACAGCTTACAATTCATCACGACCAAGTTATAGAATTTCAGCTGTAGCAGGTCATAGAAACTCAAATATTGAGCATCAAACTTTAATTAACTGCCCATAAGATCGTAAAGTCCCGAAAGAAGTAAGTGAGTCGAGCTTTGTCAATCTACATGCGCCCACTGCGCAACAAAAGCCGACGTTAATCCCTCAACAAGCAGTGCATGAATGGAAGCACCAGCAGTGGGTTGACTCCCTGTATACCAGATCATAGCTTATACAGAGAGACGGCCAGCTTCCGTGTTTCCTTAAAAGCACTTTTCATGTAGATGTGAGAATCTCCGAGTGTATGTTTGATTAGATATTTGGAAACATAAGGCATAACAAGCTTCAAAATCGTATCAAATATCATGAGAAAAAAATGCTTGAAAGTAGTTCCAACATGGTCGTTTGATGTGAAAGAGTTGAAGAAGGTCTTGTCTACGATAATATAAAGCATTCATCGACAATTTTTATCGATGTTTACGGTTAATAAACCGATGCTAAAAAATACCAGGCTTGCCGAAAGCTCTGTAAAAGAATCTTAGGAAATTAGTTGTCTTTTAAATATAATTTTATTAATTTCAGAATGAATATGTTTGTTGTTCGTACATTTCGTACTCCTTTAAGCTTCACGCATTCACGGTCGTAACATCCCATGTAGTTAACCGTGCCATCTTCTTGACGTTTTTCTTTTCAGAATACATTTTTACACGATTGTTTATTTAGTAAATTCGAATTCTGTAGTTAAATGTGACTTACATGCATGGCAAAAATGCCTGTAAATAGTATATCAATAGGATATATGGTAAGGGTAAGTGTGCCCTCTGGGCAATCTCGTCATGTTTGATATCATGTTAAATGAAAACAATCCCATTCTATATAAACTAATAGTTCATACTGGAACAGTTAAATTGACTTCATTGATACACACGATACTCTTAAGTGTACTTACATTACGTATGTGTTACGACGTGTTTATGATATACATGCTTGGGAGACTATAAACGTCCTACGAAATATTCAACGTTCTGTATACATGCGTCCGACGACCTCAGTATTCTGCGTTCAGTATACCTACGTCGTACGACCTATTCTGCGTTCAGTATACATGCCTCCTACGACCTATTCTGCGTTCAGTATACATGCGTCCTGCGACCTATTCTGCGTTCAGTATACATGCGTCCTACGACCTATTCTGCGTTCAGTATACATGCGTCCTACGACCTCAATATTCTGCGTTCAGTATACATGCGTCCTACGACCTATTCTGCGTTCAGTATACATGCGTCCTACGACCTATTCTGTGTTCAGTATACATGCGTCCTACGACCTCAATATTCTGCGTTCAGTATACGTGCGTCCTACGACCTATTCTGCGTTCAGTATACATGCGTCCTACGACCTCAATATTCTGCGTTCAGTATACATGCGTCCTACGACCTATTCTGCGTTCAGTATACATGCGTCCTACGACCTCAATATTCTGCGTTCAGTATACATGCGTCCTACGACCTATTCTGCGTTCAGTATACATGCGTCCTGCGACCTCTGCTTGCTTAACGTGACGATGCTTAATGATAAAATAAAAACATAACCACTGCCAACGAAATCCCATTTATGTGCTTTAAAACCTTAAATGAAGATATACATGGCTTTAATTTCTTCCACACAGAGTGTTTTGATTCAGGACTGCGAATGAACTCTAAGACCATTAAATGAAGGAAAAACGGCTATTCTTTCATAACAACGGTTTCACAAGTCAATATTCGATCTTGAAAAGCAAGAGCAATAAATTGGCTTTAAAACCCGACACAGGTCGATAGAGAAGTAATAATCAAAGCTAGCTGGTCTATTGTCATTGGTTGTAGTCAAAGGGAAACACAACTGGGGATTATATCCTTAGTAAATCTATAGAGCGCTGAGTGAAAATACGCTCGTTTACACCACTTAATCCAGACTATGCATGCATCTACAAATGATTATCGTAGACCGGGATTAGCCTTATGAGCTGTTCTATTGTACGGTTCCATGCTCATCTGTTTACAGGAATGTCCCTTCTGTCGTATCGACGTACGTCTATCAACTATTATTTTCTCTCTCCCCCTATCATTTCTTTGCTTTCCCCCTTCTTTCTTACGAGCAGTATATGCACACACGCAAAGGAAATGGATTAAAAAATGAGTTATAGAAATGCAGTGTTTTGGGTGAAGAAAAACACCAATGTCAGAGAGATAAAATTTTACAAAAGTTTACAGGTACTGAAACTGTTGTATTTGTTCGACAAGTACTGCTACAAAAAGGAAAGTTTGTACGTTATTCTTTTGAAAACGCCATTACTGAACGTCATTCAATGAAACAATTTTGTAAAAATTGAACAATCAACGAATGAACAATGCTGGTTGATAACTCTTGACATTAAAAGATATCAACTAGACTAAGATAACTTTAAGTGTAATTGTGTTATAACATTTCTTTGTAATAGACAAAAAAGCATGCCATAAACTGACAGAAGTCGACTAAGAATACGCTAAAACAGAAAAACGCCAGTGAACTATGCTTTTATTAGAAACATTGCCACTACGGGCAGTAACCAGTACATGTACAGACTTGGACAAACCACTCCATGGTTGCCCGTGAGGAGGGGAAGATTGAGGGTAAGAGTTTCGGCAGAAGCAGAAGTCCTGGAGTTATTGAGTCCCAGAAAAATTCTCAAAAACGTTAATTTTTTATAAGGGTTGGGGGTGGGGGTGTGTAGGAAAAGTGATTAAAAGTTTAAATAGCTATCTAATGTAGGTAGTTTCGCTTTTTAAAAGTTACCGTATTTTAACTTTTTTTAATATAATTTTTGAACTACTTTAACTAATCAATGATATGAAGTATGTATTGATAGGGACATCCGCAATTTCACAAATGACATAGCATTGTTATGACATAGCATTCCACACTGTATTTTCTTAAAGTATGTGCGCTATTATTTGTCATATTTTAAGCAACAAACCCTTTAAAATGGTTCAACTAGGTTGTGTGATAATTTTGAGTCACCAGTATATATGTACAAATGGGAATGTGTCGAATTTCGTTCCCACAAAAAATGTCCGATAAAATCGTCCCTTTAATGGAAGGTTACCAAGATTCTTCACCGACTAATTGAAGCGCTATGTGGGTAGGAGACTGACTCTCCTAGTTACCCACAGTGAGGTACTTGTATCTCTCCCCGACACTAGGTGGCGTGACAGTACGGGGGTCGAGGGGGGTACTGGCAGGTGCCCGCTAATCCACTTTCGGACATTAATCTTAGATACTGTCGACAGAAATGCATATGTTTGAGAGAGTTTTGTCGGTATAAAAAATGTAAAAGGTTTTATAATTTGAAAGGTTTGTTATGGCGACGATGAGTGTTAACTACAAAAGAAACATATTATTTCCACATTGTTTCACTGATATAACCACAGTGATTGTTAGATTACAAACATTAAATTGTAAAATACGAATAAATCCATAATGATGCGCAAAAACCATGAAGATACCCCATCTTAAAAAGATCTACTAATATCACATAAGATATACATTTCTTAACAAAAGAAACTTCTATTTTCATTCATGTCAAATATATCATATTTCAGTCTTATTTATTTCAGGCTAAAGGAGTATTTATTTACAAGTGAATTTTTAAATATTTTTCTAGAAGTATTAAATATAATTGTCCTTTAAGGCACTGATTGAACGTGTTAGCAAAAACTAGAGCACATTAATATCTCAATCTCAAGAGTGCTTGAATCTTCGAGTGAGGCCAATTCACATGGGCACACAGATCGTAACAAACGTTATCTCAGGCACACAGATCGTAACAAACGTTATCTCAGGCACACAGATCGTAACAAACGTTATCTCAGGCACACAGATCGTAACAAACGTTATCTCAGGCACACAGATCGTAACAAACGTTATCTCAGTGAGTTGTACTGGAATAGATGGTCGAAAACAGATACTTGTGACAGCATGTTTGATTGTGAATTTGCTAAAACGAAATGAGAAATATGAAAAATATGATTTCAGAAATATGGAAAGAAACTTGACCGTAGTTTTAAATAAAAGCTTATTATTACATGGGTAGATGTCATTTAGATAGTGAACGAATGTAAAAAAATTATATTTGGTATCACACTATCTGCAATAGTAACATCTTGTACGTTTTTGGGTCGAGTCCCTTGATTTTTATTCAAATGTCTCTACTTTACTGAAAGAAATTCCAGTTATTCCATATGTACAAATGGGTTGTTCGTCTTGTAACTCTGACGTATCTCCAACTGCGATATGACAGCCCTAATGATGATGTTTTCAATTCTGGTACAAATAACAGTAGGCGAAAATGGTATATGGCTCATTTATATTCTCGCCATAATTACACCTTACATTGTTTGTTGTTTGATTCATTTAACATTTACTCATTAAAATGAATGAGATTGTATGCTTGAAGCATTGTAGCAGCATTGCCAAGCAAACGCCAGATTAATTATCAGTAAATGACCCTATGAAGAACATAGATTGGCAACCCCCTCCCTCCATAACCATTGTTAACTGGTTGTTTTCATTGTGTCCATTTTCAAAATCTGCTTTCGCTGTATGCTTGTAATACTCGTTTGATCAATACAAACTACAACGTATTTCTACCTTTATGATGACGAATTTCGTGATTAAAACCATCATTGTTGCACAGTGGCGTTCAATCAAAGTTAACACAATGGTTAAGATATAGTTATGCTACTTATCATTGGACAAATATGTGAATAAATTGAATATAAATGTATCACTATTCTTGATTAGGTAACACTTTGATACATTGATATTTACAGGCTAGTGTGATCTACTCATAGCGTTCGGATCTTGATGTTGGAAGCAAATGTATACTATTAACAGGGATTCAACATCAAGAACCAAGAACAAAGAACATATGTAGGTTCTTGTTCCAGGACGTTGTAATTACAATATATTATGTGATTATAGGTACCTTCACATCCATCACTCCTGTACATATTTCTAGATCCATGTCCTAACATTAAGAATCCATGTGCCAACTTCCCTGATCCTTTGTCAACCCGCGTTCCTCCTCTAGCTACTATATTATACTGTATTACATTAACTATTTGTTAAGCCTGTCTCAGACGTCGTTCAGTTTTGACAAGCGATTTCGTCGGGTCGTTATGGTGATTTACATGGTTAATATCAAGAAAGAGAACAATTATTTGGATGTTTAATCTTTGTATTTTCTTTGGTGTAGCATATTTAAGATACCTGGTATCAGCTGAGAGTTGATAAACATATCACTACAAATATCAGAAATGAAACAGTCTATGGGAAGTTTAATTAGAGAGATTTATTATATTCCCAGGCACGTGCGAATCAAAATACGAGGAATAGACGGCTTTACCTCACAGGCTATCACTACTAATAATATCCATGGATACTATAAGTCATTGTACAACAGAAACAATATCCTCTTCTGGATCACTGAAATATATGTAATAAATACATACATACAAACATACATACATACGTATACATACATACACATATGTATGTATGTGTATATATATATATATATATATATATATATATATATATTATAATATATAGCGCGTTTATATCGACATTTTATTTCTTAACATTGTCACCAAACATTATTTTTAGCAAAATGTGTCATTCTGAGTATGTCATTTGTTCTCTGTATTAATATTTCCCTAAGAAAACGTCATACACTACAGTACCTTTATTGAGCGTTTTCGTATTTAACCCCTCTAAATTTTGTTTGAAATTGAGCTACGGGACTCATAACCTGTTGAAATCGTTTATAAATCATTTGTTTGCTGTTGTTTGATGATGCATAGATACAGTCTTCGTACCAGTAAAAATGTTATTTCCAAATGATAAATTTGAAAAGAAGTGATGAAAAACGTGTACGTGAAGTCATATAAACAGGTATGTGTAAGGTGTTTTGAAGCTTAGTTAAATGTCGACAGAGAAAAAACAGAAAAGAGGTTTAAGTAAAGAAAAAAATTGAAATAAAAAATCTGAAAGAATGTTAATGGAAGGAACGCGTGGATACTCTAAACACTGAAAATTGTTTACAGTAGCAACCACTACTCGCGTTCCGATGTTTCCCATGTTTGTCAATAACCACGCTTCAAATCACTCCGCAGTAGTATCAACAATTAATTCAAAACCTATCAGTGACTCAATCGGAAAAATAAACATCACGTTGTTCCCAATCATTTTCATCTTTGATCTTCTTTTTGGACTATAGGATTATAAAACTAATAGCACAAACAGAAATATACTGACGCACTATTTCTTTGAAAGCGGTGAAACGGCTAGCGTCGTACTGGCGGGGTGGGAGGTATAAAACTCGGGTATAACTTCACACGAACCGCGGTCGAGTAGATTTACCTGTGCACGAGGAAGCAGCAACACCAGATAAACAACAATGAGGGAAATCGTACATATGCAGGCAGGCCAGTGTGGCAACCAGATTGGTGCAAAGGTAAAAAAATGTTAATAATTACATTTTTCATAAAATGTTTTATACCATACCATTGATATTAAAGAATAATATCTAGAGGCTACCTGAAAAGCCAAGCTCCCAATTTGAATATATTAATTACAGCTGTCATCAATTTTACAGTTTATGATTTTTAACCTAAAGTGAGTGATTTCATATTTTCTTATTTTTTATTAAAAACATTTTTTATCAATTAATCATGGAAATACGTTTCATGTCCTAAATATTAAAAATAAATTTGAGAAGCTACCTGGAAAATCAAGGAGTGTTATAATGAAATCGACTACAAACCATGTGCATCTGATGTGGATTAATAAAATAACTTGGTGATATTCATTATTTTCTTGCATTCTTGTTATTAATGAATAAAACATTTACTTACTGCTGATATGTATCATACACACATAAGTGTGCCTAGATCCCACTCAGTTGATTCCTTCAACCATCTTCGCCTGCATTAATTAAGGGTTCTGATGAGAAATAATGTTTAACCACACTGTACAAAGCTATTCAGTTTAGCATATAGAAATTCACTGGTATTTGAAACTCGTTTTAAGGTTATAGTATTTTTCATATGTGTTAATGACAATTGATTTTTCACTAAGAAACAATCCAAATGGGCATAAAATTGATTTTCTATGCACGTGTAACTAAGTGTCCAATAAGCATTGTCACTGGTTTCTAAAGAATTTCGGCTTATTTCCATGTAGAGAAAGGAACTTATTATTGGACGCGAATGCGTTAAGACTTTCAAACCAGGTTTTGCATAAGTTACCTGATACTTTTAACAAAGGTCACATGTGTTTTTTTGCTCTCTGAGAAAACTCTTTGCGCTATAACAAATGAAAGTAAATATCACTAACGAAGAATATGTTTGACTCGCAAAGTGTATTTTGTTCGTTTGAAATGGCTGCTTGAACCAGCATATTAAAATACAGCACAGCAAAAAAGTAAGTAATATGTAACAACTCTTAAATTATTGTTTCCTATATTAGCATTATTCTTAATTTTATTCATCATTTTTTAACTGTTGTACGAGATAGTATCGTAAGTTTGAAAATTGAAAAAGACAGACAATGGTATTCGTACGTTTGAAATCTCGTTACCGTTTTAAGATTTAGTTTCTGTTAAGAAGTGTTTTGTTACTACAAAATACCTTCCTTGTTTACTTTAACTACATATCTTAAATCGCAAAGACTTGAATTATGGAAGAAAGACCGTCATTTGCTCATGCGTCAAGACAAATGCAATCTTTAATCTCGTCAACAGTTTCAAAGGAACCGCTAAACAAAGCTTTAATACATATCTACTTCTGCACCCCACTTAAGCAAAGATAAAGTGTATCGCGTATAACGGTTTTTTTCCAAATAAACAATGGGTTAGAAAGCGATATTGCTTCACGCCTAGAGACCGCTGCGGTGAACACCCTCCTCGACGCGATGTGGGGAATATCGGGTAACACTTGCGTCAAGTATCGGGTTGGCAAAAAAAAAAGACAAAATGCCAGGCACTTAGGAGAAGGTCTTCTCTCATTAAGTCATTGTTACCACAGGCATAACGATTCGTGGTTAATTCATGAAATTCATGTTTCTTTTGAAAAGTCATTGTCTACCATTTGTCTACTGATCCGTCTGTATATGTCGAGGCGAAAGAGACGAGTTGGTAAGCTAATAGTACGGTCAATGCTTGCGTTTTTGTCTGACTCTGAGGGTGTGAGTTCGAATCCCGCAACGGACTTTCCCCGAAAAAAGTACAAGAACTTATCCTATTGCATAAAGTGTCATCCCCAATATGACAGTGTTACATTTTTTCACTTTAATAGCAAGTATCTCTAAAAGATTAAACCTTCATTCTGAATTGTTTCTACGTGTAAAGGTTCTAGATCTTCCCTTAACATTAATCATAGTAGTTTTTTATACCTTCTTATAGTAGATTAATATATTTATAGTAGACTAATATTTACTACTAAAATATTTTTATCAACATGTCGATTAACAACGGGTGGCATACATGATGCCTCGAATGTAAAAGCTGTATGAAGGAGACGTTAACAGTTACAGTTTAAGCATGTCCAATTTACAAGTTCTTGTTTCTTGACGTCGTAACGCTTATTTGCACACTTTTTGTCAAGGTTCTGTATATTTCAAACTTTGAAGATTGAATGATTACCCATTGAACGATTGCTTTGTTTTGTCTGCTGTTGTCTAGTCTTGTGTAGTTTTCTTATCGTCCGTGGAGCGAAATGAAAATAGAGAGCCCAAACCACTTCATTATCGTCAGGCAACGTGTCTTAAGACTGAAATCTACGAGCAACAACGTGCATGTCTAATGATAGACCGTTGATAATTTCTTATTTCTAGACAAATCCAAATCCCTAAATCTTACACTCTCGTCCGTCACTATGAGCTGTGCGTCCCCCGCTGACTCTCAGAGCAAATAGCAACAAGAATGAGTCGGCTCACACAATGTTTAGAATAATGCTTTATATAAAATAAGTTTGCCTAAAAAGAAAAAACTCAGATGCCCCCTCTACAATAAATATTTAGTACAACCATATATGTAATAATCAAAAGAAACATTGGCAAGAATATATATACCATAGGATCGTATGGTTGGTATTTGACTATAGGAGATATCTGCTACCAACCTTAGTTTAAAATATCATTTACAAAACAAATGTAACCAGAAATAAACAATCGCACGTGCCAAACATGAAAATTAGAAAAAAACCGAAACGTATCTCAAATTCTTAAATAACTTTATATTTAAAAATAGCACTTCATTGACAAACGATCATTTTGAATGTTTTGCAAAATTGATGACTAATGTCTGTTTTTATCAACTGAGCTGTTATCTTAATCCTTAGTATTGTATCAGGTTATGACATGAGCTCGAATTCAACTTTACAATCCACAGGTTAACTGGAGCAATTTTCTCTCCAATCAACATAATTTGATAATTATAGACCAGTTAACCCCCAGGTGGGGTGTCATGTTAGAACAAATACAATCCGTGTATATCTCTCAAATATGTAAGTATGATCAATTCCTTATCCTCAGCTTGATCGAACTTGTGTCTGAAAGATATCCGAAAAGCCAGGTCTATCCAGTTGTATGTCACCTTCTTGCGTTGTCTCTGAAAATGGAGATACCATCAGTCACCAGTAAGACAATAATTTCACAATTCGTGTCTGCCGCCCCCTATCTTACGTTACATCAGTTGGAGGTATACGTTATACTTATCCCCTGTCATTAGATAGGTTTCCTAATTACTTAATCAGAGGTTGACTGTATATACATTGGATTCTTTCTGAATACGTTAAGGATTATGGATGACTGGTATATATACTTTTTTGTCACGACATAGGTTATGAATACGATGGATGAGTACAATTTATCAACTTCAAATTTGAAATTTGTATTGTCTTATCTGAACAGGCGTTACATTCAACCAACCTTGCTATTGTAATTAAGCTGTCAATATCTGCAACAACTAAATTCATGCCCCCTCTTGATATTCATGTTAATTTGTCTAAAATTCAGATGAACTGTTAAATGATACAACTTTACACAAACATATGTATAATCACACAAAATCACTTCAATATGACAGAATTTTTATGATTCCCCATGAAAAAAATGGAATGAAATACTGAAATAACAGTTTTATATATCTGTATCCATAATGTGGAAATAGTTTAAGCGCAAGCAAGTCTGAAGTCATATTCTTAAAACCACAGCTATTCGTTGACCACAGACAGGAAGATTACGAACTGACCACACAATACTAATAGAAGCGGACAGATAATAGTTCATTGTCTCCCTCAGCTTTACAATAAATGTGGTTATCTCAGATCGGCTCTTTCAAGAATCGAAGAAAATCAAACTGGACATTATTTGTCATGCTACCATAAGAGATTTATCATATCTCTAAAGCAATATTGTCAGAACTAATCGAACACGACTGATTCCGTCTCCAGGTTCCCTATTTCACAAGGAATCTCTGCCTTGCAGGTGCTCTTGATCCCAGTCTCCTTAAGTCGAGTTAAGTCTCGGTATATTAACACAGATTACTTTGTAGCTAATATTTGATTTAAGGAAGATTTGGGAAGTGTGAAATGGCTTTGAGCAGGCAAGGTAAACAAACATATGTACATCTCTATTCGGTTAAAGCTTTCTAGTGCTTAATCACCTGAACAATGTATTGTGAAATTGTTTGAACCTAAACTAACATCCAAATTTAAGTTTAACCACTAAAATTCTCAAAAAGAATACGAAAACACGACTAAAGAACCGTCGAGGTACATGAAGTATGAACACATTTGGCGTTTTTTAAATTAGACAGACACCAGCTTTTATCGCCTTTGAATTATGTTTATTAATATCCTGGATTAAGTATTTCTAAACATGACCCGTAAACATCATTGCCCGTTTCAAACATGCCCGTAGTTAGATTCAGATCACTTTAATAAACTATCTGTCTATCTGTCTGTCTGTCTGTCTTTAAGTCAATGGTCTTCAGACCTCCATGCACCAGACAGGGGATTAGAGCTGTCCCGTAAAGCAGAGCTGGTAGTGTTCCTTCTGGCATGGTCTATAATGGCGAAATTACCGACAATATCGCTCTCAGGGTGTTTATTAATGTACAGGATTAACTCTTCAATACCCAGCAAACATAGTCATTTTTACGACACGCCCTGACTATCCATCAAAGTCTCGTCAATAGTACGTGGTTCAGCGAACCTTTGAGATGAAGAAGGCGATATTTATCGGTACACCGCGTTCATGGTGTGATTCAATTATATTTGACTTTTCTATCGATTACCGATGGTAAGGACACTCTTAATGAAAAGAGTTATCAACGTGGAAAATCTGTTCTTGTGGTCGCTATAAACAGCTGACTACAATACCCTGTCATGGTTTTACTATCAACAGGCAGGCAATTGCATGTGTCCGTGTTTCCATAGTAAACATATGCATGACATTTGAGACCAAAAGCCGAACGCCGGAGAGTCTAGAAAAAACACAACACCTATTCAACATATTTAGATAATTCAAAGTCGGAAAGTTGTGATTTTGAATTTTTGTTTTGAAAACTGGTGCCTTGGAAAAATTGCATTCAACGACACGAGCTTATATATAGTAAAATCTCACGGTTAAGTTGTACCGGAAACGCTATGTCCGATGAAGGCTTTTGGTTTTGATTCGTAGATAAAATGAATCTCGTTCGATTTTTCGACTACTCCTCGTGTTCTAAATGATTATTTTTATAATGATAGCAACATCTAACGAATCCTTTTTTATTTCCGACAGTTCTGGGAGGTGATATCTGACGAGCACGGTATCGATCCTACTGGCACTTACCACGGGGACTCGGATCTCCAACTGGAGAGGATCAACGTCTACTACAACGAGGCCACAGGTGCGTCAATAACGGGTAGATGAGGAGTAGAATACAGGTTAAGAATGGGGTGATGGGTGGTGGGTGAGGGGATGTCCTGTCAGGGCTGTGATTGGCTACAGGAGGGGATGGGTGAGTGTGATGAGTTAGGGGTGAGGGGCGAGGGGATGTCCTCTCAGGGCTGTTATGAGTTGATGGGTTGTAGGAGAGGGTGGGTGTGTGAAGGTGGCAGGGTAAGGGTTGTCGGACTGAAGGTCCATTGAAAGTCCAGTGAGAAAAGAACTCGACAAACTATCACCTGCTGGCACATAAATGAGGCCTGAACACTAGCTCATTATGTAAGGAAATGAGACAGTGTGTTAGTATAAGGCTATCTTGATCTTTTATAAAGAATGCAAAATAAAACCAAACAATAATAATAATATTATGATATTCAGCTCTTTGTATGAGCTGGCACTTTAAAAGCGATACAGTTACCTTCTAAATATAACGATATAATTACTCTCTAATAGATGACAATCGTTACAATCTAATCCAGGAATGAATAGTTACATTCATAAAGACTATGTATTATATTGTTACACATTTATAGATTTATATCATGTTCAGGAATATTTGATCCAGAAAAACACGAACTCAATAATAATGATGTCAAACACGATGAAACAGATATGAAGGTTGATATCAAGGGAATGAATTATTACTTTCAATATACAAGTTTCACACGTTGAAGGTGGTACCGTTGCTTATGATAATATACAACCACTCATAAGTTTTTATTGTCCCGTCATGATGATATCACCATCGACGCTACCACCTGACCCCACACCTGTGTAAGCGGTAGAGTGGACTGAGAGGGGACCCTTGACACATACTCGTTTACTGAAGACTCTGTGACAGATACACCATAATTCTTGACCACATGGTCTCTTACAAGTCTTATCTCTGTTAATACTCGAACACACTCAGTAGTATAGATGTGATTATTTGCAATATTAATCAAGATCTACAATCAATCAAACACTTGCTGTTGTTTAAACTAATTTTGAAATTACAAGGCAACTCCAACTCATTGTTGACGACTGTTTGAATATATTTTCAAAAAAAAGTTTCTCAAATCTAAAACAAGAAATCGTCATATAGAGATAAAAATATAGAGGCCGTTTGTGAGGCATTCTCCGTCCTTAGAGGTTAAACTCTTATCTTCATACGTAAAATTACGACATGAGATGAGTAATCTATTGAAAGAGAATAGTACCCGGACACTATATGTCAATTTAAGCCTCTTCGTATCCTACCAATGCTTGTTTTCTCTGCAGTTTTTGTGGATTTCTCTAGGGTACCGGTATAATGGTTTCGGTTCCAAAAAGGTGTCTTACTTTTAAAATTTAATACCTCTTCCCGGGATTAAATGTTTTTGCTTAGGGCTACCAGCACCTTTATATATATAATTATTTAACATGAAGTGATGTTCCTCTTTTGCAGGGGGTAAATATGTGCCGAGATCAATCCTCATCGACCTGGAGCCAGGAACCATGGACTCAGTCAGATCCGGTCCTTTCGGTCAGATCTTCCGACCAGATAACTTTGTCTTCGGTGAGTTAGTTGAATCTGAGATTGAAGTGACTTATTGTGTAATAAAATAATATCGTGGCTTTTGTGAGGTGCTATGTTCAAAGATAAACGACTGAATATATGATTCGAGATGAAACCCATATCAGATGATTAAGTAATATATTAGCACATTATCTGAAGCGCACATAAAATATGAAGGTTATTAATAATACAATACCTTACTTTTATGGATAGTTCACTGTGATAATTGAAATTTGAAACAAGTATTCTCTATTATAATCTTCCATACAGTCTATATTCCTACGGACAGAACAGTACCTTTAAAAAGTTCATCAATATATAAAATATTTACTTCAAAAGGGCAAAGCGGTGCGGGAAACAACTGGGCGAAAGGCCACTACACGGAAGGAGCCGAGCTGATTGACTCGGTTCTCGATGTTGTCCGGAAAGAGGCGGAGAGTTGCGATTGTATCCAAGGGTTTCAGTTAACCCATTCGCTCGGGGGCGGGACGGGGGCAGGGCTCGGCACTCTGCTTATCAGCAAGATCAGGGAGGAATACCCAGACAGAATCATGAACACCTTCTCAGTGGTACCTTCGCCAAAGGTTGGTACAAAAAGATACAGTTATCGGTATTGTATCGGCTCTTCGAATGTTGTGTACTTAACACAAAAATATAATGATGCGAACTTCAGTTAGTTTCGTTTACAAAAGCGTAACTTAACTACTCCAAGTGTTTGCAATGGACTTATCTTTGACATGAAAGCTACCCATTGGTTCTCCGAAACCACATTAAGAATTGTGTTTCTCTATGATGAATTTAACAGGTATCGGACACAGTTGTCGAACCTTACAACGCCACCCTGTCAGTCCATCAGCTGGTTGAGAACACTGACGAAACCTACTGTATCGACAACGAGGCTCTCTACGACATCTGCTTCCGGACACTCAAACTGACCACGCCTACCTACGGGGACCTCAACCACCTCATTTCCGCCACTATGTCAGGAGTCACTACCTGCCTACGGTTCCCTGGTGGGTGAAGCTAATCATCTCGACGTATCCGATCTTTAACATTCCCTAGGTTATTTTCTGACACATAGTTAAAATAGTATTACACATTTAATGCCAAATGCGTTATAGTTTAGTTGAACGCCTTAACAAAAGTACGAATGCTGGCAAACGATATTATTAATATGCTTATAACTAACTGTCACTAACGGCAATGAATTTTGAATAAATGTGTTAAGGTAATTAAGCCATATTTCCAAAGGATATTGTCTGGATATAATTGTTGTTTCTGTGTTACCAACTTATGTAGGCTAATCGTAAATCCATGATGTTTGCAGGTCAACTCAACGCTGACTTGAGGAAGATTGCAGTGAACATGGTGCCCTTCCCCCGTCTCCACTTCTTCATGCCCGGCTTCGCCCCCCTCACCTCAAGAGGCAGCCAGCAGTACCGTGCCCTCACCGTCCCAGAACTCACACAGCAGATCTTTGATGCCAAGAACATGATGGCCGCCTGTGATCCTCGTCATGGTCGTTATTTGACAGTCACCTCCATCTTCCGGGGAAGGATGTCCATGAAGGGTAGGTACCTCTGGCTTTTTTACTGGATCAAAGAAATTTATCTACTAGAATGGGAAGAGTAGATTGGCATGAAATCTTAATATACCCCTGGGTAATGAAAAAAGAAGGGCAAGTAAACCCGAAATCTCTTTACGACTTCATAGGAAATTGGCATATCCAGAAACTTTCAAAGAGAGATGGGATTCTCCTAACTAAAATAGGCTGGGGTTGAGGTAGGGGTGTAGGGTGTTGTTCACCCTGAAGGTTCCTTAGTCAATCTGAAAAAAACCCAATGATCTGCAATTGGCCGAAAATCATTTTAAAGAAAAAGAATTTCTTACTTATGTAAAAGGTTTTGAATTATTTTGTATTTTCTTCATAGAGAACATTTCATTGGATAAAAATTAGGATTAAATGGCGTTGAAAATTTCCATCGCTAATCGGAATTTGCAGGAATCCACATGTAACAGAGCTTACTAAGGTATAGAAATTACTTATAGCCTTTGTGGAGAGAATGATGTTGGTCAGAACCCTTGAAAAGCAGTGTCACTCAATGCGAAATCACTTTTACCTATTGTCATATATCAATAAATTTAATCAACTGTGACTTCTTCTCTGTTCCACAGAGGTTGATGAACAGATGTTGAACGTACAGAACAAGAACAGCAGCTACTTCGTGGAGTGGATCCCGAACAACGTGAAGACGGCGGTCTGTGACATCCCACCACGTGGTCTCAAGATGTCCGCCACCTTCATCGGCAACACCACCGCTATACAGGAGCTTTTCAAGCGCGTCTCGGAACAGTTCACAGGTACGTTATTGCTGTCTGTGTCTATCTAGAGTGCATAAATTGTCTAGCGGTAATTATATACTAATACAAATCTTGTTCTTCTTGTCTGAAGATCACAGTTCCAGATTGGCAAGCATCTGAAATATTTGAGGTTTCAATTTGGAATGACTCAATGCCTTGCACAGTATTAAGGTTTACATTTTGAATTAACGTTTCCAATCCAAAATGTGCATTATTGTCATTTTGTTCCTTTGTTGTATCCGAATAGCATATCAATTCTTGTTTAACAGCATGCACACGTATTTTAAAATGTTTTGCGGTTATTTATGCGATCACTTTGAGCTTTGAAGCACCAATTTTCGAGTAGAGGCAATAGCATCGAGGAATGCAGTTCATTATGATATGCTAGAAAATACAAAATCTTTAATTAACATTCGATCTATTCAAGAGGAAAATCTACGTAGGCATAAAACACTATGTTTCAATTATCTCAAGTACGTTAATTGTTTTGCCAAAGAATCGAACGTATTTTGAACGTTGGGTTTCATTTCATCTTTCAGCCATGTTCAGACGCAAGGCTTTCCTCCACTGGTACACTGGCGAGGGTATGGACGAGATGGAGTTCACAGAGGCAGAGTCCAACATGAACGACTTGGTGTCTGAATACCAGCAGTACCAGGTACTGTACCTTAATGATGTACACGTGTTAGTAGTAGCAAGTCAATATCTCACGCCTTCAACGATACCTTTTTACGTTATCTCTGTTACAATAGGGTGGTATCTCTATGTACAGTTATACAAGGAACATTGTGAAACGAGGATAATAATTAACCTGCATGTACCTCATTTTTAGCTCCAAAAAATATAGATAATTAAAACGGCAAAATAGAATAAAACTAACAGAAGCCGTGTAAGAAGATCCGACTTCATTAACCTCTGATGGGTGTGAATAAAGTATTCATGAAAACAGTGTTACATCGGCCCAATAGAATAGCACTGTATTGTAACAGAATATTGTAGGAGGGTGTGAACGGCGAACGTTAATATCAGTTGCTTCGCTGTGAAGTGATATGTTTCCCAACTATAGTCACTCTTTTGGAGGAAAGGTTCAACCAATTATCCTACAACTGCTTTAAGATCAAGAATGCACTTAAACGAAACGTTTTCAAATTCATGTAGCTGTCAAACATAACATCTATTGGCCGTTTTAAGATGTCACGAGACGTTCAAAGAATGGCTAGAATGCCACATGTTTAATCTTAATATTATACCGAGTAACTGTTATAAGCTTATTTAGTAAGCCAGTTTTCAATATTTTACAGGCGCTTCGTGGCAATTGAAATTCTAAAGTTTACATGTATTTGTAATTTCCTTTTGACTTAATGTAAAGAAAACCCTATGTAGAAATGCTTCTACTCGTTTCAAGTGTCGCACGTGTCTATCCTCGATGTCTAAGAGTTTTACTAAAAACTAGGTAAATGTAATGTCACTTTACCACAACTTCAGCATCTGTACAGGTATTTAAGTGAAATACAATGCTATGCTTAAAATAGGCAAGGTGTAATCAACCGGTTGCATGTTTACAAGTGGTTGATTTGATTGAAACACGGATTGACTCACTGGTTGACCATATTCAAATTAAGAACGACGCTTTTAGAGAGCTACAGGAATTGAAAGACAGGTCTGCTAGTTAATAACTGAACCATGATATAGGTAAATCCACCCCCATGGTCTTATGTCAGCTATTTAAGAAATCGAGACAAAAATAGAACAAAAAAGTTGACATGTAGCGCTAATGATTTCCCAAAGAGTGTGAAAGCGTAAGAACACACTCTACGCCGTCTTAAAGCAATCGCAGCTGAACTTTTATGTTCAAGTGAGCGTACAGAACGACTTCTTTAACTCACAAGCCAGTTTCTGCTACAAGCGACCGCTGAAGTAGTTCCGACATGCCAGCTCTTATACACATGTGTTGATCAACCTTAAATACCTAACAATCGGTAAAAACTTCAAAAAGCTTGCTGACTTTACGTACATTCGGTATCATTGGCAAATGTCTGCAGCCTGTATTAATACTCAACGTGCCGAGGGTGCCGTTACTTGCTCACGTACACACCATCAGTAGAATCACACGGCACACTTCAAGAGAGGCTTAACTGCCATACTTCTGTACCTGCATACTTCCCACGTGTACCGCTACATTACCTGCTAGATTTAAAGAGACTTATACAGGAATGTATGAATTCGTTAAAGTACTGTTGCATTGTTTTGTAAATTTTACTTGTTCAAATTGTCTATAATAGACATTAGTGCATGCAAAATGTATTATCTTCAGAGGGTCGAACATCACTTTACTCAATCCAAATTTTTCGTAGTCGTAAAAGAAATGACCATTTATCAAGCGAAAATTGCATGCGGTCATTTTATTGTGACCACCTTTTAATCATTTGAGTTAGGTAAATGGATTCCATTAGCTTAGGTGAACAATGAACGTTCGTTTAAACACTCCTTTTAGTGGTAAAATTTCAGTCGATTTCTTTTAGAAAACGTGCAATAGTTCCTTTACATGAACTTTCAGACATGAATTTAATTGTCTTAACAATTGAAAGGTTTGAATCTGACAGAATACCAGTCTTTGGGTTCTTCTTACCATTTATACTAACTTAACTGATCATCATATCATGTCCTAATGCATGCAATCGTAGGTAGAATATTTTATGTGTCAATTTGTCAATCGAGGACACACACAGGAACTTTCGAAATTATTTCAAATTTTCTTGATACTGATGGTTTAAAGTTAGGACGTTGAAATGTCTTTTTGTAGTTGCCGTTTATTTTACGTTTCATTTCCTCCATAATGAAATGTAATATATACTGCATAGTTTTATATGAGCATCTGCATCGCGTTTTATTTATTTTCCCAGGATGCAACAGCGGAAGAGGAAGGAGAGTTCGACGAGGAAGAGGAAGCTGAAGAAGCTGGTTAATGTTGTCACGTGATCATCACGCGGTTTGACCAATCATTTAGCAGAACTTCCAACACATTCCGTCCATTTTATTCATAGTCAAACTGTTATAACTTCTACCATCTTATATATATGTAGATATTTCTTGGGCTCTTTCTACATACTATTGATATAGAGATATCGACGCTCAGTACTTGCAATACTACCGTTAATTTTTAAGCATTAAACCCTCAAGTTCTATCCATATAGTTCTATAAGGATTCTCTCTCTGTGTCTTACTAGGAAACCGCAGAATACATGTTTGTAAAAACTTCATTCAAAAACCGATACAGCGATTAAACATTCCAATATGTGTGGGTGTTTGTTTTTCCTTGAGAGAGATTACCACTTTCTTTCATTGGGTTTTGGTGCGAGTCAGAGCAACAAGAGAGGTTAGGGATTAGCATCCGTCCGATAAATTCGCTATTTTAACATTTACAAATGTAGTGTTTAGATATTCCGAAACATCGTGATCCAATCTGATGAAGGCTTTGCATATGCTATATGCTATACATCGTGATTCCAAGAATAATGAAGTTTTCGAACAGAACATTTTGTTGTGTTTATGTAAGCCACCTCCAAACGTCCGCCAAAGACTTATTCCATAAGTCGTATTCTCTGAGGTGGTGAGGTGAGGTGATATGGGGTTTAAAACTGCTTTCAAGAGTACATGTACTTCACTTATATGGGTGGTACTGCGCTGAAATTCAGTGTAGCATTGCACCCAAAGCTGACAGCGTGTAGAACAGTTCTCTACTACAGAAAAAGTTGCCGAGCCCCTGGCGGGATTCAAACCTCGGACCTCTTGATCCGAAGCCGAACGCACTAACCACCATCAGTTGTAAAAACTCTACAATGAACAATGTGGTGCAGGCACCCAATTCACTCGGTTTGAAAAGAAACGTTTTAAAAAAGTTACATAAATTTAGCATATCAAAGGGTGTAAGTAAAACGTGCATTGAAATTGGACATTTAGAGCAACACGTCTCCTGTCAATATCCTCATCAGACCCGTCTCTTCTTTGTTATATGGCCTCACTACACGGATGTGAAGGGACGATGGGAGATCCCGGGGCAGTTATCTTACTATTGCATCCCTTTTAGACCTCGTTGTCCATGGCAACCATTCATAAAGGTGTCCTATTCATTATCGATAGCAGGACGCTTTTGCCAACAAAACAGTCCTTATATCTAATGCAAGGAACCTTTGGAAAATGGTAAGCAAGGTTACGAATTACTAATTCAGTTAGTAGATTCCTAATTAGAAACCATTCTAGACGTTAAACTGTCTATTACAAGCTGGTAAACCGCCATCGTCCTTCAAAATCCTGATCCAGAATGGACGACTTGTGAAAACTTGTCTTGAAGTAGCAGTTTATTCACGGACCTCACGAAGTTCTCGAGCTAAGTACATTTACTTCGTGCAGTTAGCTTTGACACACGAGAAGCACGTGCTCTGACAAACCTGATTGCACTCAACACTTCATTTATCGCACTATAACTGACAAAAAGTAAGTGCTCCCGCACATCTTATAGTACTACACACTTCATTCATTCATCAGTGAAAAGGTCTCAAAAAGGTAATAGAAATTTACATCATTTAGAATGTTATAAATTTTGTTGGTAATTTTACTCGGACCAAAGACGTATATTTAAGTCAATTACCACTATAGTTTCTGAGTTGTATCGGAAAACATCGAGGGCACTTTATTCTCGAGTCCGGACAAAGTGTCTGCAATTTCCTGATACAACTCAGAAACTATGGTAGTGAATATTACCTGTCCCCTATCCCGGGCAATTATCTTAATAATGGCCTCACGATCGGGCAATTATCTTTACCCAACCCTTCACACATTGCTCTTGAAATAAGAAAAGATTATTGGATTTTCGTACAAATCAAAGTGTTAACCCACCATCAAATTTGAAAAAATGGCGATATGCCATCTGGAAAAAGGTTCTTCACGACAATACCACTAGACGAAAGTGGCTGGGATCACATACACTAAAATTTAGGCTATTTGTAATGGAGGCATGACTATTGTGTCAAATTAACGTAATCATGATTATTCACAGTTCGCAGAAAATAGATATGATTTTTAGAAATTTCATTTAAAAACTGTCATCGTGACTATGGTATAATATAATAAACAACATACAATAAATATAATAGTCGAACATCTTTACCAACGATTTTCTCTTAGTAGATATTGATATTGACAGTTACCGATTCAAGGGAGCCACTATTTGGTGTAACTTCATTAAACGAATATCTACGGCAACACGTCTCTCCGTGAACAAGATCCATAGCTATCTGTGAAACATTTGGTAGCATTAAAGGTATGCCTTTATCAAAAGAGTTCTAAACATACCTTAAAACATACCATTGTTTATATGGGTTGCAAGGTATAACTAAGTTAAAAACATCAACATTCATTTGAGTGTACAATAAGAGCAACGTCATGGTAACCGTGAATTTGTTGCATGTGTATTTCCTGTTGCTCTTTGTTTTCAACACGTTTGTATCCTTTTTTTGTGAATATAGTTGCTTGTTTGGCTGTTCTCACAAAGTTTAGTCGATATCATAACTTGTATCAGTCTCCATATTCTCTGTCCACTGACCACAGGTCAAGTAATGTTGAAAGCCTGTTTCTTTTGATATTTTATGGAATATTCCATGTCTTTTGAATTCAATTTTGTCAAGAAAGGTTTCTTTTAAGTTATGCAGATTTTAATTTTAATTCGAATTTCCTTGGCTTGCATATAGGCGTTCACTAAACTAGCATTTTCTCAAAAGTCGGGCTTGACTTATATTCTCCTTATAGAATAAAATATGCATAGTACAGAGAAACGATTATGCAACAACAACCATGTATAAATAATGCAAACAGCATAGGAAGTCTTAATGAGCCACTCCGTTAGTTGTTGCAGTCATATATGCCAAACTTAATCAATGGTGGCATTTGAACGCGAAGTATCGACTGTTACTAAAAAGACACATTTTAAAGCTCATTGGTTTTTTACAGTGACAATATGAAGGTAGAACGTTGCAATTGTGATCGAAAACCGGACAGTGGCGCGCGTCAAATAGTCAAACGTAATATTGGAGACTTATCTATAACAGCCAGGAGGGCAATTAGGAGTTGATAGTGTTTGTTAGGTTATATAACTTGTATCCATGTATAATGGACGTGATAACTATACCTCTGTGCATTCATTAGGCTGTTTTTAGATTTTCATGGAAAACCAGTATTTGTCATATATATGTCTTTTGGACATGAAAAGTTCAGATGTTTTGATTTTATATCACGACATATGACATTTAGGTTCGTATCAAAGGTAAATAATATGTTATGAAAATCACGGAGTGGCTCTTTAATATATTTGTCATATCCCATCCTTTCTACTTTCTCCTTCTCTCCCCGATACGTCAGCTCATTAGCTTTCCAGTTGCTTCGTACCGGTAATACGAGGCCTCTGTAGCTGTTATGGAAACTGCGTCGTAAGATAAACACGTGAGTTATCTTTGGGCCAACACTGATTATCTCATAGATTCATTAACATCATAGAGGGCGCTGTAAATATCGATTGACCTTCACCCTTGGACGTCCTATCGCTCTGACCTTAACCTTTACGTTGATGGTATGTTTTCAGACCTGTTGGAATGGCTTAATGTTTATGTTTAGAATACCTTTTAAAATTATAGGGTATAGTCCTTTTCAAATGTTTATAAAACCATTATCTGGTATAATTAAATGTGTTTCTAATTTCTTATTTTATGTATGCAAAATATCTCAATGTTATGTTATTTTCTTTATATCTTAAATTGTATATCGCAACATATATAATAATAAAACAATTGTAGGTTTTTGGTTGCTTATACATTTTGTTGTATCGTCATATATGAATAATTACTTTGTATGTATAATGAGGCTTTAATAACAAAGTCTTTCTCTCTGTCCTAATATTTGACCCATTAGTGCATTCACATAGTGACATACTTCTGAAGTTCCAATTACAACAAAATGCCTCATTAACATGTGGGTACGTAATATCATGAAGGACAGTGTACTTGAAGCGTGGACGCAAGACGTGTTCTAGACTACGCTGATGAGGAAGTGCTTACGTATAACTCAGTGCAGGACATACGACCTTCAACTGCTAATTGATTTACCATAGACGTCACCTACGTCCTTTGGCATCACTCAAACTGTCACGAGTTATCTCCCTTGATTAGTTATTACCTAAATGACATGATAAATAGTCATAACATCTTTTTACGTGAAACTGATGAGTGATATCTCTCTGATAAGATAACGTACAGATGGTTGAAAGTTTTTAAATAATATGCATTTTTAAAATGGTTGAAAACGTTCCTAGCGTAGGACTGGTAATGCTTTTAATCCTTAACATCAAGGTTAACCATTTGCAGTGCGGTTTTTTCTTTGAAGCTATGTTAAAGCCGTAATGATTTTAAGTAACCTATATCCTGGTTTAATTATCGCCTGTAAATTTTCAAATTGCTTCAGGATGAACAGGACCACACTTAGAGAATTTGTATCACAGCACGTATCTATCAATGTTACTAAAATTAGTCAGCGACGTGGCAAGGTTACCCAATCTGTGATGGGCCAGACCCAAAGTTGCTGAATCCATGTGTTTTCGGCCATATTACATCATTGCTTCTTACACCTTATCTAAGATGAAACGTTGTTTGACAACATAGTGAGATGAAATGCATCATTCTCTCACAAGTTGTCTCAAATGATTGTATGACAACATAGTGTGATGAGCTACACCATTCCTCACCGGTTGTCTCAAATGATTGTATGACGACATAAACTACAAAATGTTATACATAAGACTGACTGACATAATTTATTACGATTTGAGTTGCGTCAGCACCAGTGTTTTTTTGTAAATGCACAAATGAATGTTCTACTGTAGTCACTTCAAGTTAGTCAGAAGAGTCTCAATAAATAGTGCCTATGGTTAACGTTACCCACCGTCTGTATCGTAGAGTCAAAGAAATGGCAACATTTAAACAATATCATTTTAACAGATGTCCACAAGGTGGACACATAGTTCCAAGCATCTCAGAAGTATGACCACGTTTCCAGAGATTAGCCTGTTACACTTGCACAAAACACCACAGAAAATGAAGTTCTTACGTGGCTCCACTTATAATCATCGTTCCGGAAATCTCATATATACATACGACTCCCTTTGTCATGTTATAGTTGTATTGATATAGTCCGGACGTCATTGACGTCGATTGATACGTTACGTTACACACGGGAGCGTGAACTCTCTTACATACATTGAAGAATATTCACGAGAACACTATACTTGTTCAGATGGTGACGAAGGTCACTGGTCACATTATAGTTAGAAGGCGAGAGATGGAGGGAGAGGTAGTGATTGTGTCTATAGTTACAGTAACCATGACAACATACTATGTCTGAACGTCACTATGGTGATGCTTTTGCCTTTTAAAAAAACGTCTACCTTTCCTATGATTTCTCCTCGTTTTGTCTTTTTTAAAACTTGGAAACATTTGTTCATAAATGTCATTGTCTTTTATAGGTTCTGAAAATCTATTTTGGTTCCCCTGATGATTAGTATTTCTTTTCTTATGCACTCGTGTTCCGATTCTTACAGCTGAATTCACAGACGAATCAGCTTGGAGCGACTGAGACATTTCAGGCACCCTTTCCGGTTCGAAGCCAGGGGGAAACACAGCTTTTGGTTGGCTCTGATGTGAAGATTTTTTGTGATCACGTGCATTATTCAAGTCGACTATACCAGGTGGTTGCCTATCAACTGGATGATCCACCTGAAGATCAACAAACTCTCGTCCTGGAGATTTTATGAGCGGTTCTTCAGGTTTGAGTTGTTTCCCTTCTTTTCTGCTCACTTTGGTGACAATCTCAGCTTCGTTTTCTGTTTTAAATTTGGCTTCCTCCGAAATTTCATCTTCATCCAACTCTCGTTCTCGCAGTTCGAGTTCGCGCTTCCGGTTTCCTCGGGGTTTGATTATCCGGCTCCTGCCGAGCTCTAGTTCACTCAGATACATTTCCTCAACATCCGGGCAGTGACCAGTTTGCACGTGCAGCGTTCCTTTTGAACAGTTAGGCTTCAGACACGTACCTGACTTTATACATCTGCAACAAGAGGGGTATTGTTTGTTATATGCTGTCACCGAATATATAATATCTTAATCTCTAATCAATAATAATGCTTTGAGATCACATCTTCCTCAATGCACAGAAGTTGATTTACCACATAATTGATATGGTTGTATACTTATAGTATCATAAAGTTGATATGTTATTCATAAGACTTCAAACTCAGCACTGCGAATCGATGCCTACATGAACACATGGACAAAGAATAGACACCACAACTGCCAATATACTTGCAACTACTAATACTCTACCATTGATATTGGCAGCATTCTCTCCCCAATGACGTAACTGCGGCTTAAATTCCAATAGTGATTATTCGAAGAACCTCAGTTATTTCCATATGTTTCGGGAAAGCTAAACTCAATTGTGCACTTTGCACTTGATGATTCTTGACACAACAACGTCGCTGTATTTCGCGATTATATCATTGCATAAGCCCCGTTGACAACAAATATCCTATCCATGCATGTATTTACATTGGCTGAAATTTAGAAGAAAGTAGAAGTTTACTGCATTGAAAACTTTAACTTCCCATCGCTGATGGCAGGTTACTCAACGCTATTTATAGCCTTTAATGTATCAGCCAATAAAAACAAAACATTTCTATCTCCATGCACCGTTGTCTAACTGGGCCTCTCGTGTAAGACGTATAGAACGCTGCCTCAGAGCTTGGAAATGAGAAAACACGGCCTACATTGTATGCGATAGCTTGAAAATAAAACGACATCTTTTTCATATGCAACAATATATCTGTCACTATGAACATTAAAACCTCGGTAAAGGCACCGCCATGTTTTTCATGCCAGCAAAGCCTGTGCCTTTCGTTAACATGATTGACACTCGTACGACTCTTATCCGGGTAGTACCGCTATCACTGAATGCGAGTCATTGCATTGGGGAATTGGCTGGTTATATACAGCGATACAAGGGTTTAGCTCTGAAGGATATAAGGGTAATAGAAGGATAGAAGGAGCTATACGCGGGATGATAGCCCTTTTGAATTAGCCAGTGTCTGGGTGATGGAGACAGATGCTAAAAGGACAGTCCTGTAGGGGTATTTTTTGTTGAAACAAAAATTCGAGGTGATATTCACGTTTATACAAGTATGTTATCTGTACGTGATTGTATCAAAAACCAGTTGAAACATGGTACTGAGAATAACATTTTGGTTGATTAAGATTTGACAACTAGATAAATGAGAGCGCACACTCGGCAAAATAAAACAAGAATCAGAAGTGAAGCCATTCATCGGAACTGCAAGCGTGAAAAGCCTTGTGACGACATTGCAAGGCATTGTTAATTAGTCTTGTCATAAATCATTTATCAATTTGTGTCAATTTTATCCATACGTATAGTTGATTTTATAATGTTGTGAAGTAAGTAAAGGTACAGCTCCTTTTTTCATGTCATTTTCCCTCAAAACAACATGGCGGACCGTAGCCGGTAGGTAAGCCTCTTTAAAGCCAAACGGGGGAACTTGTGAATACTTACGCTAAGTCTGTCTCGGTAAGAGGGAAGATTCCATCTTTGATGCCCTGACACAGGTAGTTATCCTCGTTAGTGAACCGTAGACAGTCGCACGTGCATTGTACATCATGACGCATCATTGTGAAGGGGAATGGGCATTTATATTCGTCACAGCTACAATGTAGAAAGAATATATTTACTTGAGGTACATGGTAGTCTTACTATGGTAAATTGTATTTTAAACTTAAAATATACTCTTAAAAAAGCTAGTCTCCAGTAGATTTGGATTCAACTATAACTCTAAATTAGGCATTTCTCTTAGGCTGTTTCTTACATATAATAAACAGTCAACTGACTGAAATAAAATTTCAGTGATAGTTGGTTGATAGTCAAGTTAAGTGTAGAAAAGTAAGTTAGATGTGAAAGTACTGAAACTGATCACTGGGAGTCACATTTATAATTGTGAGATTCAAGTTGTCACTGTATTAGCAATTGTTATTGTCAGATTCAAAGTCTTTCAAATACGTCACTTAACATCCCTTTACATTTTTTACTTTTCTTGTATAGGCGACCTAACACATCTCTGTTACAGGGTTTCAGATGTAATGATATGAAAACCTACAATTGCACCTCAAATGTATAATTTACAAACAGGAAAATCCTGGTTTGAAACCCTAAGCAGCTTCAGAACAGGCGGACCAATTGGCAACGGTGAAAACGGGAAACCTCCTGATGTTGAACCCCAACCCTTGAATCCGCCATTGCAGGTAGAACCTCCAAGAGTAGGAGGCTAAGTGTTGGACAATACTTACTTGGGGAGTGGACGCCGCTTCTCCTGACAGCCACACTCTGTATGGTTGATGAACACTCGTCTCTCCACCATATCCTCTCCCGGCACCCCCTTCTCGTTATTAAACATGTCTATCACCTGGAGAGAGGAGATGAGATTGAAGTAGAGGTTTACATTTAATCACAAAATTTAGGGGGAAGATCTAATCTCGTATCTTAAAGGATTATATTCAATCAAAGCTGGCAGCATAAATAATTATTCATACGGTCACATTTAGATTATAAAAAACTAGAGCCATTGGCTCTGTTGCTCATCAGGCTGGATAATACAATATGTTTAGGCCGGGCCCACATGATTACCAAATATCCAAATTGTGTTTATCCCCATTGGTTAAGGAATCTGTATACAACATTTCACCTTTCTAACCTTGATCCAGAAAATATGCGTTTTGAGGATGTGCCTCATATAACCTTGAGGGACTACAGAGCCACAAAATCTACATTTTTAACCAATATTGGATAAAGAAGCCGTAGACATTTCAGCTTTCTTGACCTTTTCGGTATGGAGTGGAAGATGAAAAAATGTTTTTAAGGCGGCGCCTCATTAGGGGTGACAGACTTTAACTGACCAAATCTACACCGTTCGATAAAATAACTGTACACAAGATTTCAGCTCTCAAGAATAAGGGGTCTTGAGATTAAGACGAAAGAGCGAAAAGTTTACAGACGGATAAACGGATGGACAGACGTCGGACGTCATGCCATGCCAAAGAACCTAGGACCTTCAAGTCTAAATGAGCTCAAATAATATATTTTGTTACAAACCCAAGTTGTCATGTGACTTTTAACAGATACCGAATAGTTTAGAGTGCTTATATAACAGTTATCTGGGACAAGTTAAATTGTATGGTTGTCGTAGAAAATATACACTGAAACGGTTACCATCCATTACCCAACAGTCATAATAATAACCGGAAAAACAAGGATCCAATACACCATCAGGCAAGAAACAGTTACCTATATTCTGTTGTCAATAACTTGTAAGGCACACGCCAACGAAGTTATATACAACTGGAATGTTAGAAACAATACAAAGTGCCAAATCTTTAGCAAGAGAATAACGTCATTATCAGCTGCCAAACAAAGAAATGGTATTTGTTTCTACGTTGGTGTTCTTTACATCACTTAGTTAGTTGTGTTAGTCAGTGTTCATCCATACGTGCCATCATTCGCCCTGCATTCTCTATCCACAGATGTAGCGAAAGTCACATCTTTCCACGCTAACCTCTGTTTTAATTCATGTTGAAGATTACAGAGAGAAAAACAACTTTTGTATAGACTGCTTGCTTGTAACCACCGAAGCCTCTTGTATGATCAAGACGCCATACATTGTAAATTTGTGTCACTCGTGTGTTCCGTTCACATTTAATACTTGAATACATTCTGGTTTTCAGGAATTAACGGAACTGACTGAGGCCTTTCTATGCAAAATTGTGAAACGGCGTAGCTCTTTTCACAACCACCGTTGATTGCATCAAATCTAGCATCTCTAGCAAACTTGTCCAGTGCACGAATTAAAACAGAGGTGAGCGTTGGAAGATATAAGAATTTTAATGTTACTATTTCTTATGTTTCTTTTCACTAAAAATCTGGTTATAACGAACAAAAAAGGGTTTAAACATTTTCATAATGATAATTTTGTATCCATTTGAAGGCTTCACTTTCGCACGACCATCTAAATCTCCAACACAAAAATCGCATTAAAATCAGATCGAACTCACCACTTGTATTTTGCTACAGATCCAAGCAAGGTACAAATTTTACTTTAAATCTTATTTAATTAAATCCCTTAAAACATCACATTACAAAATCCATACAAGCTCAACACACTTTGATCGAAATTATAAGAAACAAGATCTAAGATATTTGTCAGTCTTGAACGTATTGTGCTTTACTTTAATGACAATCATATTTGACACTGATCTCCAACACATATACAGAAAAATATAACTATGACATACAATGATCGACAGTTAGATATATGCAAATTTGGCATTTGTTATATCCCCATGTACAGTGGTATAATTACGTTTATGGCAATATTATGGAAACCATCTCATTAAAATCAGGTCGAACATGAAACTCTTACTTCATACGATTGTTTCATTCGATCTGATTCTAATAATATTTTAACACCTCAAAAGAATTTATCCATTTGTACAACCAAAAATGACATTCAGTGAAACGAAAGTGGGAGACATGCAATATCATTGTCAGACATCTTTGAAAATACTATGCTTAACTGCTATGAAAATACGGGACACTGACCATGAATGACCTTGTGATGACCTGCAGCTTGAGGGGACCACACTCCAGATTTGATGACCCACAACATCCGCTGACGTTTCTACACCGGTGTACCACGGTGCATTCTGGGAGGTATATCCGGTTCTTGTTGTCCTCGTCAATTACTTTCACTATTTCTGGTTGAGGTGTCTTGCACTCCCCTAGCGGACTTGTGGCCATTTCTTCGTTGTGATACATGGCGTCCGTTAGTTCTGTGTAAGACAACGGCAATGTAAATATAGGTCTTGGTCTTCAGAGGACCAAGCTTTTACAACGTAACCTTAGTGTAATCTCACCACACAGCTTTCAGTTTATGAGATTTTTTGGAGACGGAAAAGCCTGAAATGCACTTTTCATATTTATTTGTAAACCTTTTCCGATAAAATGATTGACTATTGGTAATTCACTGAATATTCAGGTTTTGGATCGCCGTAACGTGAGTCAAAGCGTTGTCATAGATATGATCTTCCACAATCTTATAACTGTTCAGGTTCCCGTTTCACAAAACAAAAAGGTGACTTTAATTCACTAAAGTAGCCCTAGACAAAATATTAACTAAATATGATTAAATTTAAGATTAAGACAATATAAAATTGAAAAGACATAATTCGGTTAAGACGAAACTCAGAAATTTCATACGTGGATCTTCGAGCGGCATTCACAGTTTTAATGTCAAAACAAAAAATCTCAGTATAAATGAAACAAGAAAATAGGACTTAAAATAAGAATTATATTCATTTTCAGAATGTACGTTATTTCCTCATTTATCTATGTATCACTACTTATTAAATTTATATATTAAAACATATTGTTGCTTATTTTTCACGTTATATTAATGCATGCATCATTCTATTCGGTTCTAACAGTAATAATCAGGGCTGTTGACACGTGAAACCGTTGCATAAAAACTATTTATTCTATCAATAAGGGCTTATGAATCATACCACAACCATTCACACCCTTTGTAATATATTTGCAAGCCTTTTGCCTCTTCAATTATCATATTGCCCCTATAAAGAGGTTCGACTTAATTTCAATGGCTTTTGCCCATCCCTTGTATTTAATATGAGATTGAGAGACTTGAGTGAATGGAGATCCTGTACACCCTTCCCATTTTTGGTTCAATGGTAACGATGGTAGACTATTTAACTGTCAAGCATTCATATAGTAATAGGCATATCGAAATAAATAGAAACTAATTGTGGTTAACCTGTTCTTTAATGGCTGTAAAATATTCTAAGATTGTATTTTTGTAAGGATTTCTCCATTCATGTTCATTTTGGTCTCTTCTATTGCAGTCGTGAGAATATTAGTGTGGTCTTTTGAATAACTTATACTTGAATGGGCTTCACACAAGTAAGACATTTGTTAAAAGTTTCAAACTTTTCAAAAGTTTGAAATAAAGAATTTGTTCAGAGTAGCGACGTTTCAGTTAAAACTTTTAAGGCGATTTTGTACCATTTAGACTTCGAAACTGCATTAAATCTATAAAAAGGGTGTTCGTCAGTGAGTTGAATTCCAATAGAGGCTGATCCACATTGATGATACAACAGTATTGTAACTCCAAGACAGATTTTGTATACTTTATTTAAAAGATGATAATAAAAAACATATTATACCACATAATATTTACTTTAGATATGACACTACTGGTAAAAGCACCATGAAGCATGGATTGAACTGTTTAGAATTAAGACAGAAAGTCCTCCTGCCTCCCAGGGTCATTAACACTGTCGTCTCTCAACTAACACATCTATCGTTGATTTAACTATATGAACATGAACGATAAACACAAAGGAGCAGCACACTTTAAAAGGACACTATTATAAGATAAATATTATAACAAAGTGATCTCACGAAAACGAAAAGAAATATTGTTTTCATATGCACGAAAAAAAGTGAAATCAAAAGGAACAGTTTTAAAACGAACATAAAATGATCGGTTAAGATATGCGAATCCATTTTCCAACCAAAACTGGTTCTTCTTGATACTTAATTATTTTCCCTACGACTACGGATGATCAGAGTGAGTAATGATATGTTAAGACCCTCTGAAGATACTACATTTGGCGTAAAATAATGTTTATAAAGGGAAATTGTAATAAATAAGGACCCCTTTAACAGCCAATTCGGACTCGCTTTAGGAGTGGGCTCACCTTCATCAAGCCGCGATTGTTCCTCCTCGTCCATCATAAGCTCATCCTCATAGTCCCGAGCTATCTTCTGTATTGTCCTCGCGTTCACAAAGTCATCTATCACTTCGTCTGATACGTCCTTCTTGCTTATAAATATCCGGAAAAAGTCATAATAATTTTTTGAGTTTTGTAGACGTCTCTTTAAGTCTGATATTGGCACTGGCTCGAGTCGAATATCCTGCAAGATAGAGATGATAATGCCGTTACTATTATTAAAGTTTCATAATCTTAATGAGGTTTTCCCTTGACTGTTGGAATAATAATGCCAAACGTTATTGATGGTGTTGTGTTATCGATAAGTACGAAAGCCAATTAAAATGCCAGGTGAAACATGAAGTCCATCTTAAACGCAACATCGGTTTTTCCTATAGTTTACTAGGGTGTCCATTAAGAAGCTAGTTGAAGTAGAAAACCATACAAATACAGTTGTTTTGATGTTTTCATTTTACTCTTACTATCTTTCAACCTTCAGTAGGTTGGTTCCGTTATATATAAGTATCTTAATCACATTCTTCATTGACCACTTCCATTGGTGCCATCAAATGCTTCCACATAAGCAGTACATTTATAACACTTTATTTGAAACAAAATATTCAAGTACGAATGAGATGGGTAGAAATTAATTGGTTTATTGTGGACTTTAGTGCACGTCATGTTACGATAATTTTATCATAAGGAGATCACAAAATATCTGATTATTGATTGTCACTTAAAATCATACTACATCTACAAAGGGGAAAGATTAGTATACATTTATGCTTTATTGTACAGGTATCATATTCCAATGTGTCAGGGTGATTGCTCTATCAAAGAGCATAGTAACCAGACCTGTTAACATACAGCTGCATACCGAAAGTTTGTTCACTTGCTACTGAATCTTAGTGCAAATATCATGTAACGTTGCTAATGAGTACTTTGATAAATATGAAATTTTTTCAAACATTCTCGTGAAACTACCATCATACAAAATAATTGAATGCATCTTTTATAATACCAGTAGGTAAATCCGGATAATCTTTTGTCGTCAATTATTTTCAGAAATTCATTCACACTCCTCTTTATTTAAGTTGTCGTTTTATACCTATTGAGAAGCTTTTATGTGGTTTATGAGTAACTTGTTTCAATGCTGATTCGTCTTATCAAGTGAAATTCTGTTTCTTTATATACTTAACGGCAACACCATAAAGGACGATCTGTTGGTTTATTCATGAAGGTCTGTCTGTACAGCTGCATACCAAAAGTTTGTTCACATACCTGAGTATACTAGTGCAAATATCATGTAATTTGAGATGTCTTTGATGTATCGTAGCGTTGCGAAAAAGAAACGTATAATATTGAATTTCCAATACACATATGCAGATTCATTCTTCTTTAAGGCAAATGTTTATCGTACCCTACAATTACCCGTAACAGTTTTGGCAGGCCATTGAACTGACCAGGGGTCAAAATTCCGAAAACACTAATTTTTATTTTTCTCAATAAAATCCTTTATAAGATAAAAACCTTTTAAGAAATTAGTCACCTTCGTTGCTTAGGACAAAGTCAATGTGATTATGTTGGTTTAAATCTCAGAGAGTCGATATGGAACATTTTATTTGACATTTTACGAAATTGAAATTTCAAAATGTGACCCCTTCTGTCTACATCAATATGCCAAAATTAAAATTTTTGCACGAGAGACCAGATGATCCAAGAATCAATTCTAGAATGGCTATTTCACACATGGACAGCGGGTGGTCCATTGTCAGTTTTGCTGAAGTTATTCTATTGACGTTGAAACGAAACCCAAATTACATGATATTTGCACTAAGATTCAGTAGCAAGTGAACAAACTTTCGGTATGCAGCTGTACATTGCTTTAACACTTCGAATGAATATTCCAATGACTTTATCAAATATTTGAATCACGTTAAAGTAGGCAACAAAGTACCAAGAACAAGAATGTTAATGAAGAACTTCCAAAAGTATTATAGCATACTTATCATGATGTAATTTTTTCTAAAGCACTTGGTAACTTGTGAAACAATATTAACCTAGTAAGGATATATGCCCCTTAAGCACCAAAGTTCAGAAAAAAATATCGAAAAAACTCAGTCCATATGCTAAAACTGTGACAATGTAAATGTATAAGTACACATTTCATCTCTTGTCAGGTTTTGAAATTGTGTTGTGGTCGTTTGTCAGACGAATGTCTTGAAATAAATTTGTTTATATCTTCTTGATATAATCATATACCATAAATATAATATCTAATGACTACAGTGTCTCATAGGCCTTACGGCCGGTTACTTTTTAAAATATATGTATGTTTTTATGTACTGTATATTATTTTTAAAGTACGTGACACTTAAATAAACATTCTCTCTCATAAGCGTGGTTTGTGAGGAAACAATTTCATGTTAGGTCTGTTTCCATTACGTCATGATTAATCAATAATGACCTCACAGGCAACAAAATACATAATCTCATACCACACTTCATACCCAATGTCGAAATTATTGTGTGCACATTTAACACATGATATTATCACACTAATTTTGTTTCACCAACAGCAAAAACCAGACAATATAACGCTGTACGATATAACCCATATCAAACCAGATTAAGGTTCAGCTTCTGAATTACTATGGGGAATGGTTGTTAAAATGGGAAACTGCTATGGTTCAATTACAAAAAGGTTATTTGTTTCAATATGACCCAATCCAGAATAAAAGGACAGACATTCTGTATACCTTCTTGATTAGCGTTTCTGTTGGTGTTCAGTATATATAAACAACATCTAATTAACGAGTCTTTATATTACACTCAGTGGCACGGAGGTTAGTCATAAGACAGACAAATGACATATTTATACAGTTTTACCCTCAACGCATGACATAAAGTATATGCAGTGTACAGCTAAGTGACATATTTATTTGCTTTATTACATGGTACAGATTCTCCTGTGCAAGGTGACTTATTAGCAGAATTATGTCAACCCGACCTGCAATATGCATGGGTTCAACGAATGCTGCACGAGGAATGCTATAGGTATTCTACTTCTGTTGGTAACGTTTAGCATGGAAACCCATTACCTGATGATAATGATATTTTATGGTAATGATATCATAAGATACCCAATGATAGTTTTTTTTATTTAGCTATATGTGACATAAACAGTCTAATTTGCAACTCCTTAAAGAGTTTGGTAGAAAAGATCGTCGGTGGTGTTTTTCTTTCATTACTTGTATTGTTTGATTCGTCGTACATGATAATTGATTCCAAATGGGAGAATTCATATCACATATTCATTGAAGTGTAAACAGATAAAAAAGCGCTCGAAGTAAACATTTCGATCCAATAACTTAAAAGAATTCTCTACAACACGAAAGTGTGACGCAATACGAAGAAATTGTTGATAAGTGGCGCATGAGTGATTTTCAAATCTGTTATGGTTTAAGATGTGATTTTCATTTTCAGGAGATTTTGTTTACTTGATATTAAGCACCGAAGCACCAAAGCAGTAAAGAGAACTATTATTAGTTTCCGTTGCCGTAATTACATTGCTGGTAAATATAATGTAACACTTTGAGTTGCCAGAGCATGGTAACACATGTCAAGGGGGTGTGTCCACGTGGACCAATCATATCCAAGGTCAGGCAAGTGCGTCAGCCTGTAATGACTGCGCATGTTTCTTATGCACTTTTAAGCGCGTTCATAACATTGTCAGCTTAAAGATATAATATACTATATATCGATTATCATTATGAGTAAATTTAAAGAATAAAACACACAAACTACCCTCTTATCTGAAAAAGGGAGTGCAAGACGCACGTTGGTTTAGCATTTAGCATTTGGAAAATAAGTTATTTCCAAAAGCATTATTTTCATTACCATGAAATTATTATTAAATCGTTACGAAATAATCTATCGAAGCTTGACCCAAAGTCAAAATACTTGGAAACGAAAGAACTTAAATGGTTAAAATGAATGACCCTCTACCCATTTGATGTAAAAGCTCCTTTTAATTAACAAAAAGAAAATATCTTTTCAAAACCGCTATAAATGAAGAGGATGATCAAGGCAAATTATTTTGACATAGCGAGCAGAGAAACATTGCAAGTATAGTACAACACAGACCGTTTTCATTAACAATGCATTAGTTTTACACTTGAAGCGATGGTCTGCCTCTTCACCCAAATAACCCGCACTTTCACTCATCTTCTGGTATTTTGGGAAAACTGCAGCGTAATTGGTGTTTATTTTCTGCCTGAACGTGAAACATAATCCAAAATAGTGGAAAATACTGCCAGATAGATAAAGGAATCTACAAAAAGACTTCTTGACACCCACACCATGCCTCTGTTTTGTAGGGAGATTAATCACTGAGAAGAGGGGAGATGACCGATTAGATCTCGAATGGAATCTGTAATCATTTGATAGGGAAACGGGAAATAGAAAAGAATTACTTTGATGGAAGTTACAGCAGGATGGAAATCCATTTCCACTTGTTTCACCTTGTGCTTGCATTCCTGATATTATCAACACTAATCATCTTAACAGTTGCCCCTCTAGAACGAGTACCTGCACTGTCTTAGCGTATACAGTCGTTACTAATATATACTTATATATGTATGCAATGTATTTCAAACTTGTTATGCAATAGTTACACAATAAGGAATGAATGAGTATGTTTCAGTGAGTGAATGAAATTTCTTATTTTTAACTTTCTTTCTTCTTTTTGTAAATTCTTATGTACTTTCTAGAAAAGACCTGTTATCGATAACACTATAGGCTATATGCCTAAAATGATGTATCAAGACGTAAGGTATCAGGAATAAAAATTTAAAAAAATTATATATATATATATACTCATATAACATGTTTTGAATTTTCAGGTAATCGAAGTACTACTTACTCTGTGTTTGAAGCAAAATATTTGTTAACGCAAATGATCATATTCATCCTTTTTAATTGCATAAAACGAATTTTTTCATTTTCAGTTGTTGACAGTATACTCGTAAACTATTTCAGATAATTATGATGATTATAAATAATTTTAGAATATTTGGATTCATTATCATATTCCAATAAACTGACATCACAATCATGGTATACACCAGAATCTAAAATTTTGTTATATGATAAGATACAGTTACTCGAACAATAACTTAAAGAAGATGGCGATATAAGTGAAATCATCAATCCTTTTCAAAATTAGAAAAAGAACAATATTCATTGAACATGAAATTCATTTTTTAGACGAACTAAAAAATTATTTGATATAGAGAATACGTAATTTCGAAGTTCAATTTTCGGTAAGTTTGTGTAAAAATGATGATGACGAGAACTTCATTTGAATATGATAGAAAGTTACAATACTTCTCTTTGACGTAGTAACTGTTTCCCCTAAAAAATTATATTTAATGGGAAAATATAAAGTTGATTTATATAATTTTGGATTCCCGGTCCCCCTTATGAGGTTTAAAACTACAAAAAGTAAACTTTGTTTAACTTTGGGGCTCGATAGCAGACAGTGTTTTTGTACATTCTTTCTAATCCAATCTTTCCAAAGCGAAAAAAGTCGATTATGTCCATATCTTATCATTGATGCATAAAATACATTAACATGACATGAAATTTGCGTTAAGATATACACGTAGGTGAACGAACCTTAAGGGTGCAGTTGTACAGACAATGATGGACTACAAGAAGGTGGACAAAGTACCATTATGGATGAAATAAAAGGAAACTACATTTCAAATTAACGTGATTCTGCAAATGAAAAAACAGTTTGGATGTAGTTACACAACTTTTAACATTTACAAGGACTAACGCCAACATCAAATTAAAAATCACCGAATCTATCTAATAAATTCAAGGGAACTCGTTATCTCGGCTGATTATAACTTAGATTAAGTGGAGATAATGGCAACTCCTTGTCAATTTCACGAGCCGGAAACATGAACCGGAAGTAAAAAGTTATGAGCACAAAACATGGTTTCATAAGCGCCATCTTGATAGCACCAACTGTGAGTCACCCGACTTCAATGATAAGTTCTTTAATAAGCTTCCACCAACAGCACCTGTCACATACTGATATTCAGTGCCCTTGTAAGTTTATGTAACTCTAGTTACATGAAAAATGTGCATTTTTCGTTTTCCACATTTAAACAGTTGTCTTTACGAAAATGTTCTTGATTCTTGATATCGTAATGACACATTGCGATTAATTAAACCAAAAATAGATAATTTCAATAATTGTGACATAGAAAAGTCCTTGTCAAAGATCAATATAATGACCCTATTTACGATAAACAATTTGTTCTTTAGGTACATAATGTATCATGGATGTCGCATATGCACATGACCTCATTCAGGGTTTTTTCCCTTCCTTAGTTGCCAGTCACTTAAAAACGATACATCTCTGCCCTATATGCCTCTGTTCCAATGTTTAAGGAAGAGATAGTTACTAGACATTATTTTTAACAGGATATCTCTGAAGATTCGTGAAATATTCTTACCTAAAAAAGGACAAAAATATAGGAATACCTCTACTTACTTTTAATGAAGGAGATTCCACGATGTCGGCCAAATCTGAAGGTTCTTTGCCAATGTTACTTTTTAGTATATATCCTCCACATGAAGCAAGAAATAATAAAACAATGCAGTGTCTCGTCACACGGAGCATTCTGCTTTTATTCCACGACCCAGCGTACCCGCATTTAGCACAGAAATATCGTCCACACCCCTCTCTTCTTGAAGCACGTATGTGTCCGCCCTCTTGACCAGTGTCCGGAGCAGGCTGGCCACAGTTGTGTAAGCTGTAAGCAAATACAAAACAAAAAGTGAAAACAAAGGAAAGATGGACGATGTTGATTAAATGGATTAGAAGTTAAAAAATGTAACAAACATTCAAATGTGCATACATGGATAAGGAAATAGTCAAATGGTCGCTGAGAGGCTGAAACGAAAATCTCGACGAAACTTAAAATTGAAAATGGATTCAAAGGCATTGTAAAATATCTTAATCGAAGGATATGAAACTTTGGTGAAATAAAATATCATCAAAAAGCATATAAAATTCAATTATTCTGTACACCATGACTATTCCTCGCTATGCACTATACTCATTGAAATATCTGAAGATCGTCTCACTACGAACAAGATTTAATAGAAATGGCATATAACAGCTGCATGATAGCCTTTCAGCACAGTATGAAAGGAATGATTTCGTACAAGGAATCTTTATCACCTCAGACAATTGTTTAAGGCAATATTCAGTTTGTTTCCAGGGACAATCCTTCCACAAATACTTATTCCAGAGAAATCTTTCCAGAGACAATCCCGCACTGAGACAAGACGGTTACAGTTTCCTACTTAGAATACAGAACCATATCTTCAGCTTGTTCCCATGAAAACTATTCGTCGTGTTGGTCGTAAAGAACAAAAGAGCATTAACAAAGTCTGAAAAGGTCCCATCATCACACAACATGGTTGCTGATACTCTTTCGTAGAAAAAACAAAACCAAGACATACTGACTTTGAGAACTACCCCCTAGCTCTTCTGATGATAGTTACTCAGCGGGGGTCCTCGTTTCTTGATAGGGTGTCAGCCTTAATGCACATACACTTTTTTAGATGCCGCTTATCTTCCTAATACAAGAGCATTAGCTGTAGAGTCTCGTGTACTTGAAAAGGCAGGTATCAATCGCAGCATCTTCAGACCTTGATTACATGATATTCCACTTAACACCAACTTTATACTACACGATCAACTACCTTGATTTGTGTTGCAGGTAATGAATGTGATGTAACAGATGATTAGAAATACATAAAAGACAACCTATTATCTTAACAAGTTCACTTCAATACAAATATCATACTCTAAATCAATTCATGTCACACCTTTGGAAAATAATGTGTCAAATGAACCTTTCTTTGTATGTAAATGGTATTGAATAATACAAATATCAAAAGACATGTGTTTTCATGTCAATATAAATAATTGTCCAATAGGAAAACCATTAACAATTATTTTTATGTATACTTGATTAATAAAGAGAGGGTTTAAAGCCTGATGAAACTTACATAACGTTATCAAACGTTTTAATTCTGTCACAAGGAACAAGAATACATTTCATCCCAAAAAAAACCCCACAAATATAGGACACATAATGGGAAATATAATAGGACCAAACAATGACATCAAGTTAAAAATGTTAGAAAAAAACGTTATTTTTATACCTATAATACGATAAAGAACTTAAAGTACCAACATGGATGTTACTTACATGAATCAAAGTTATTACCAAATGATACGTTTGCAACTATATTGATAATAACAAACCATTGACAAAAATACTTTAGAAGACATTATCGAATAATTTTTTGTATAACCTATTAATAACATTGTGAAAATACAAATAGTCTAGGAAAAAGTAAGAACATAATTATCAATTTAACGTCACGACAAGAAAAAATCCCCCAGAAATACAGGTAGATCTGACGTTACCTGGATCTGTTGAAGCTGGTCTGTATCCTGTGAGAGTTGGACGGTGAGACGGTGTGTAACCTGTACCTGAGCAGGTAAAACTGTTCAGGTGAGTTGTTGAGAGGGAGGGAAGAAGCCACGTGCTACAGCTACAACACTTGTGAATGAACAGCTAACGGACGTGTGAGCGTCTCGAACAGACGACAGTGACAAATACCAACAATACGTTCAGCGAAGCACGTAAGTGCATGTTTTACCAGCACGGAAGGTCAACAAGGATGGTAATATCCCGTCTGCTTTGGTGGGAGTGACTCTTGTTTCCAGTCGGCACAATGGTTAAATGACACTATGCACGTCTTCCAATGAAACATTGGACAGCAATGAGGTTCTCATCGGAATACAAGTCCAATGAAATTATACTTTTTTGACCATGCAAAGCTTTACCAAGTTTCCTTTGTTTGAGGACTGAGGCTAAATCTTCAGAGTGAAAGCCATTTTGACCTTGAACTTGAAATATCAGTGTCAACATCAACAGCTGGCAAAGTTGCAAAACACTTCGATTCTTTGCACTATGCTAGGGCATCTCTCCCTCGCAATCTTTGTCATATTGCAGTATCGACATCGAAGATGGTCCTTACAAAACGAAAATGTAATGATGGCTGTTACAGTGTGCCGGATGTGTTCACTTCATATTGTCATACCCTTAAACGAAAACGTCACAGATGCCAGTGCAAACGTGTAATACTCTACATTTGGTACACTGTCGCCTCCATTGAATGAAAGATCCTCTGCCTATAGTCGTCTGCTCTTCCAAACAAGAGAACTGTCACATCAGATGTCTACGGAGGCAATGCCGTCGGTTTCTTTCATTCTGCATTCCAGGAACGCTCCAACTGCATGTTAACATGTATGCGTCTACACTCTAAGAACCCATCGCCAGAAAGACTTTCTTCGGTGCTTCTATGAACCAAGATCGACAACGGATAAGGCTAGAACGGTGTTGAAAATTGTTCTACAAAACATACATCATTACTTTCTCTTTACAAAGCCTCTCTTTTTATACGCTGTGTTACCATAAAGCTTATAAAAGAAAAATAATTGCAATTGTTGACCCGAAACGAGTAAATAAATACCCCAAAGAGCTATATTAAGACTGGCGACATGCCACTCAATGCAGAAGAGATCTTGAGATGATAAACAAAGTGTTGAAGGAAAACAAACATTCAAGGGAAGGTGTTAAAATGTTCCCCTTTTGCTGGCATGTGGATTTTCTCTTTTGTACGAGAATAAAGTCCACACAGTGCATATGAATGGCTGTAAAACCCGCTGTATTGGCGTCCCCTTGCGTCATCCTACCCGTGTCCCTTTGAAAGCCGCTGATGATCCAGTTTTATGGTTAATAACTCGGGCGTGCAGGGCAATGTCAAGAATGCAACCCATTGAATTGATATTTCGATTAGCATATGACGATCAACTTCAATGGATATCGTTTGAATGAGTAAACCTGACCCTCTTTGAAGGGCCGTTGACTTTTTAATCCTCCCAATATTGTGACGTAAAATGGTGCTACTTCCGTCAAACATATCAGTAAACAAATACTCCTACGCATAAAGATGCATAAAAGGTTGCACAAGTAAACATGCGTCACAAGCAAATTGTTTATGTTTACGATTACCAATAAGAGTAGAAACGTCACAGAAAACATTAATCTTATTTGATATTTCTAAGTACGCTTAAAGCTCACTTTCTGAAAGAAAATATTTTGTGTTGATTTACACGGGAAATGTTTACATTCCTCAGATATGATATAACAATACATCCCTGTGCAATTCTAGTAAAAACAGAAGCGATTTAAATGTGTCCATACTTACAGTTAAGTAACAGATTTCGTGTGTTCTCATTGAAGTTTTTCTAAAGAAACACTCAGAGAAGCAGACACCTTAGTGTATTCAGTAAGCATCTGGAATGAATTATAAAACTCCGTCTTTCTTGTATTACACACGCATCATTTAATATTACTCATTTAGGCAATTTAACACGGGAGTTATGAGACAAGGGGATGTCTTCTGACCTATGCTTTACCGTCTTCGCGGCAAGCTCTGTATGTCGTCTAGGGGGTATCCATTACAAGATCTACTTGTTTCTTTTACCTTAAATCAAGCGCATGTAATTGAGCCTCTATTTTTTCAACCAGAACTTAACGTAAGTATTTGAACCATGCCTAATGTAGAATATGTCTAAGTCATTTGACAATGTCCCGAAGTGGTAAGGCAAATATTTAAGGAAGGATAAAAGATTAATATTGGTTTCACGGCTTTGATGGGGTATATTGAAGATAAACATATAAAATGAGTCCTTTGTATGCGGGCCGATTATTTGCACTCCACAATGCATACAAGGTGACGGAACAAGTGAAAATTCACATACCTGATAGATTCAAGAGAGAAGACTTTGAGAGTAACTTCGTCTTTTGCTCTCAACGTTCAAGGCATAGAAGGCTCGAGTTTACAGAGGTAACAATGATGATCTATTTCGGGGGCTTGTGTTGGGACACTGTATTTGGTGACCTGCTCCTTAACTTCTACATGCATGTTGGCTCATCGTCGAGAAATGTGATGTTTCACAATTCATTGACAAGATACGTTATTAGGTATACATGAGTGATCGCTCGTTGAAAATAATTCATGGGACTTACTCCGTATTCATTCAAATGAAAGGTATATACTGAGAGATAGTCTGTCATCAGGACTTTTGAATGAACAGATAAAGATTCCTAGAAATGTGTGAAAAAGACTGATATCAAGGTTTTAGGGGATTTATTTCAATGATATTAAAACTAAATAACCAGCTATAACACTTTTTCCTGAAAAATTAATATTCCATAGAGAAAATGGATTTTATTTATAGAGAATAACCAGTATGTCATCTGTTATTATCAAATAACTATTTAAGCAATAATTATACTCATAACTATCGGTCTGTTTCGTCCCTTTCTTAAGGATGATAATAGTTTTAAATAACAGATGTTGTTTTGAAAAGACAATACACTCTGGCGCACAAACATGGTCAAAAGTAAGCGAATCACCTTTTATAACGGCATTAATATTCGGAAATAGTTAGAGTTTTGTAGATAGTGCTTTTAACATTGCCTCAAGAAACGCCCACCATACAAATTCGGCTATGAAAAAAGTGCAAATCGTTTCTCAGTCGACATTCACTTACCTGTGCTTCAAAGATCAAAGTGTCGGCATGGATGAATTTATGTCAACTAATGATACAACAATGAGACAGAGGAACCATATGTATAGTTGTTCAATATATATATCAATCGAAATGTACAGCTTTCTTTAGACATACAAAATCTTAAAGTGCTATTAAGGTGTTAATTTGATTACAAATGATATATAGTAGGTTTTTCATAGAACATAAGTTTATAAAAGTTCTGAAATTAAATTGCAGTTACAGATTAAGGATTACTGACAACCCCATACCCTTCCCTTTGATAAACTTTTTACGAACGAGTGTGAATTGTTGTATTACCCGAGCGAGTGCGAGGGTTATACACAAACTCACACGAGTTTCATATAGTCATATGACACACTTCTGAGGCTAATCTCTATATATTTGTATACATGTGTGTGTTTGCTTCAAAACGCATAGAAACGTTAAGATAATGGCCTGCTTCCTTAACGTCACGTGACGTCACGAACAATGGTTATATAACGTCACAAAAGTTGAAATACGGTAACTCGCGCTGAAACAATCGTTTCTAAGCAGAGGTGATTTGTGCTCATGTGCTCATATTGAAAATAAATTTATGTCACCACTTATGATTAACCATATGGGTAATAAATACATATATCTGTCCGCCCTCTGCACTTCTCTCCGTTATTGAATATAATTTTGAACGTTTTGTGTTGTTATCGACATATTACTTCTTTCAAATGATGGCATCAATCTGGTTAAAAACATAAACTGCTTGTATTCCGTTCTGTTCGTCGTAACCTTAAAGCTCTCTTGGAACTACGGTGAAGATTGTTTTCCGGTAGTGCTTGAAGCAGCCTATTAAACTGAAGTTTAACAAGCAACTTTAATTGGTACAGAGGAAGACGAACAATCATCATACACTTAACTGTGTCATGTGTAAAATATTTATTTGTAAAAAGTAACTATATTGGGAGTAAATCATATTTGTCATATTAATTCCTTGTTCTCATAAAAGAAGAAACATTATTTTGATGTACATGACCAGCATGTGATGTTACAGGGTATTATACTAACTTTGAAATTATGTTTGGGAGAAAACTCGAGGGTTTTCTCTGACGTACAAACTGTCCTGCAAATTCAAATGTGAATACATTTGTTTTGAGTTTCTTAGTTCAATTATCCAATGGCAAAGAGCACATAAAATATATCCCTCTTCAAAACGCACATAAAATGAAATACAACAAGCAATCGCAAACTGAACAGGGACCCAATGTCCAATGGGGTAGTCTCTGGGTAAAGGCTGAAATTTTGCGGTTTAAAGCGACACAGAGTATGTTTCATGATTTTTAGTAAGAGCCAAAATACCTTATGACCTGAGTTGAGCCAAAATTGCCTCCTTAAACTCGTATCTTTATCTCAAAAATGCCAAAATTAGGATGTTTTCTTGTTTTCAATGATAATCGGAAAATGGCCCTATAAAAATTCATAATTCGGTGTCCAATAAACGTTCACATTAGTTAAATAACTTACCTCACACTATTAACCTATATTCATCGTTGTGTCTGCTGTAAATATTTCCAAAACTACGTTTGAGTCTTTAGTGCGCGTCACTGTCCGGTTTTCGATCACAAATCACGACTTTAAGCCGTTTATTGTCCCTATGCTGAACTGATAAGCATTAGGATTCTGATTTTTGTAAAAAAACACTACTTCTCGTAAAATAATACCATTTATTAAGTTTGACATGTCCCTTTAAGTCAACTTTTCGCTACTATGGATATATTGATCCTCTAATTTTGTAGATGGAGTCGCATTATCACTAAAACTTAAAAAGTATGTAGTTCAAGTAACTTAGAGTAACTTCGTAGGCCTTACTTAAGAGTTATGAAGTATGGCATACAGAGAAAATTCAACGGTCGGTAAAACCTACTGAGAGGCTGTATCAAGAAATTCAGATGTTCAGATTCAGATTCAGATCTTCAGATTCAGATCTTCAGATTCAGATCTTCAGAGAAATCCTAAATAGTTATTGAGAGAAAAAGATACCTCCAAAACAATAGACAAAATCCTTGTGAAGTTTCTGAGAACCAGAAGCGATATTTGAGTGAATTGAAGTGTGCTCAATCTAATATCCATCGACATGATATGATATATTAATTTTGCGTTCTATAAGGTGTGTTTCTTCCGTGTAACCCCCACATTTAGAAATAGAAAATAAGTTTTTGTTGATGAAAAAAGACTTCTCAATGATCAGTCGATTTGTCAACTTCATCATCGGGATGTTTCGATTATGATTCTTATATCGTTTTTCAATTCCGTAACTACGGTCACAGTATGTATTTTCCGGAAATAAAGTTTGTCGTTATCTCATTGAGTACTCATAGATCCATTCACTCCTTCATATACATGCATTGATATGCATTCATTCCTACTGCATAGCGTGTACCCACCATTCATGGTCACAGGGCTGGTGGTGCGAGGATGTCTCTCTTCTTATACGTCTTCTTCCCCCGCCTGACGGCCTGTAACATACAGTAAATACATGTATTCATGTATGTATATATCAATATGCCATTGATACCTATACATGTATTCATGTATGTCAATGTGGTTATAGTTGTGAAAATGTTTGTCATTACTTCCTTGATTGCCCCTTGTATATTACACAAAGAGATTTTTTCACATCTTTAGAAAATATTGTTAAAAACACGGTTAAATTGATCTTGATATTATCTAAATGGCAAAGTAGGTCTCACTATTTATGAAAATCAGTTTGTCTATAAATTGTACATATTTTTATCTCTCAAACTAAACGCTTTCGCTAATTTCTCTTGTACATATTCCTGTCCGTCTCTTGTTGTACAATGTTGTAAGATAAATGGCGTAAATATCTGGAGAGGGCTTTTCTAAGTTGGATAACTTGTGCCCAATCCACTTCTTGAATGAAATATAAATTCAAACATATAAGGATATTGCAATATATATTTCCACTGGACCGAGGAAAACGATCTACTTCTGTGGTAAAGGAACAGACTTTTCAAAATTAAGAAAAGCATTATTTTTTATTTCCTTTCTTCATTTTAGTTATCAGTTAATATTCTATGCTACTCATGAGGTCTTTAGTTGATACAATACAATACAATACCATTTGTACAACATGGATTATTAATTGAAACAATTTCGTTCAACCGTAAGCTGATGAAATAATGTCAGACCGTATTTTTCTTGATAATCCGGTTAAAGTTTGTTTTCAGTGTTGAAATCGTCAAAAGAAGACGAATGTTAGGCAAAAAAAAAGTTTTATAACACTGAGAAGACATAACTGCCTGATGTTCAAATTCAAGACAAGCCAATCCAATTTTAGCATTACAAAAACCTATTTAGATTGCCTTAATTGTGAAACATGTTGATTTCATCATGTGAATAAATATCCTTTAGAAAAGGGCTTAATTAAACAGTCACGAATGCTATTGAAAAGAGCTTGACGCAGTGTTCCACAAATGTGCTTGACGTAACCAAATAAGGAATCGTTCGTCACTGTCTACTACACATGCTTAAATTCTTTGTTTGCATTCTACCGTGACGTCAAATATAAGGTCTCTTTTTGATAATTCAAATATATTTGAAGGAGACAATTAAAATATAATGACATGTCGAAACTCATTGTGTCCCGGAATATCTTGGAGAAAGATTAAGGAAAAGTCTAAATTTGGTATTTTTTAAATATAAGAAAGCAGGAAGGACTTCAATGTTGGATTTAACCAGGACACCAATAACATTTATACACACGCTAACAGTTTTCAGTTTTTATTTCTACACATAAATGCACACATGTACAGTTGTAACTTTTTGTTTGAATGTTGAAAAGTTGCATGCTTAATTAGTGTAAATGATAATCGATATTAGTATTTATGACACACACAAAATACGTTTTCTTCATTACTAATGTCACATTTAAACTCTCAAATATTTTAGTATTATCATATTTAGATTTATTGTTACGCACAAATACTGATATTGTATCAAGTTCCTTTGTCGTATATTTAGTTATTTACATATAAATTACATTTCAACATACATAGCAGCAACTATGTTGTGACGGTCTACATCTGCACTAGTGCACACCAATGTTTCGTATATACAACGAACACATTTATAATGCATCTATCTCGATAATATAAATTATCTGCACTGAGGTAATCTAACTCGTAAGTTCAGCAAATATTTACGTATTCAGGCCATAAAGATGACTCTAAAAGACCGGAAGCAGTTGATCCATCGTTGCATTAAATCCGCATGAACAACGATATTTGAAATATTAAAATTTTGCTTGCAACAAAAGAGCGAAAGCGGCAACCCCTATCGTTATCCACTCAAAATGCTTTCAAAATGATTTCTTCAATAAACATGTTTCTTCCTTTATTCTCAGTTCAGAGTTCAGGTAAATTCAAAAGCTGCACACAGCCATTTTCAACTGTCCATATAGCCCCTTATGTGCACAGCTGACCACAAATTTTGTATATCTCTAAAGCGACTTCAACCTTCTTAACCTTTTTGTTGTTGATTACAGATAAATTGTAAAGAATAATAAGTTTACCATTGCATCGGTAGAAAGCTATATATCCTATAGCATTTATCCTCACATGCCTTAAAATAGCCAATTTGAACCGAAAGAGCGTGCTATGGTGCCTTTACCATCTTGACGTTAACTTTAATAAGCTATAAGAAGAGAGGGTTTTCCCTCAACTGCTAAAATCGCATTATATGATCTTGCCCATCCCAACAGTCACGATCTACTAAAGTTGTTTTCTTGTAAAGTCTTGCAGATATGTACAAGGGGATCCTGGCTAATCAGATGTTGGCATCGTGCCTATATACCAAGCTAATTCAGTTTAGTTCATATTTTTCATTAACCAATGAAACGCGACGTTACATTTGCTACTGTAGGAAGACCCAGAGCAAACCGATGCAACCAATGTACTCGTCTGGTCTAGTGAACTCGGGTCAACAGAGGTCAACACGCGCAAGCCTCGTTTAGACGAAGCTAATCCCATAATCCTCTCTTCTCTGAGAACGGAAGGAACCGAATACTCCGAATACTTACGCTTCAGTATCATGATGTAAACACTGTATGTCAGCATGACCTACGTGTATTTATGTTATGTTCACATATTTAATGAGTCCATATTTCATCATCTTTCCAGAAGTTCTAGCTCAGCTAGCGCAGCTCGGAGCGTGAAGGAATATCGCTCATATTTAGCACGCACCATCAAGCACGATTACCGCCCGTACAGTTGAAGCGTCAGTTTACTACTTGTGGACACACTGCCTTACACACGTCGAGGTGACTGACTCTTTAATGTCGCATGTTGCGCCCGTCTGAGTGTTTGGCGGGAAAATAGCAGACGTCGTGAAGTAAACGAGGCTGAAAGATCTTTCGATAACAACAAGCGGTGTATTGCACTGTCTAGAATGAGGTTGTGATACCATTAACAATTAGACACAAAAGATGTATCATTCCCTCTCTCGTTAAGTCTGAAACATCATACGATCTTACGATGCTGTTAAACAGTAAGGCAACTGGCATCACACCATATGGGATGTTTCGTGAGGTGTTGACTCCCAGGCCAGCAAACCTTTAATTCTCACATGCATATAAATCCTCACAACGTGATCAAAATAGATCAACATTAATGTGTCCAATAGGAAGATTGAAGTGCTTTAAAGGCACCGTCACACTATTGTCAGTTTTCATATGTTCAAATCCACTTATGATAACAATTTATGCAATACATCTTTACTTTTTAAAGTTAATCGTCCCAGTACAAAGTCCGATGAACCGTAGCCGTGGGCAACTGTTTGCAGCCACTTTAACGTGAACACCGTTTATTGATTTTCATCAGTTGTATAACCAAACCATGTACGTTTTTTTTCTTCTATTTATTGATTGGGGATGATTGGGGATGACAATCACCCCCTTTTCTTAAGAGTGCTGAGATCTCGTTCCTATCGTGCGACAGCCCCTTTAAATCATATAAGGCACAATCCTCAGCTCAAGTGAAGCGGAAAGACCTCAGCATGCATCTTAGCGTATCTGGTAGACCGAGTGCGATGAGTTAACTTGATACGTAGAGATCAGCATATCGGGAACATGATACACCATACACACTGTCTATAACATTTGTTGTCTATAACAAAGAAACTTATTCTAACTTTTTCAATGATTAATGCATGCATTTAAAAAAATCAAATATAAAACATTACATTAGAAAGCAATTTGAAAACTGATAGCTTTGAAGGATGCGTTTCACGCCGGATAGACGCTAGCAATGACTGTAAGCGAAGTTGTACGAATTGAATTAAAATCTGTGCATATATTTCGTAATTAAAATAGCAGCCTATGCATTGTTTAATTCCCGATCCAACTCTGTAATCTGGCATTACAAGACTCCCCACTCTGCTTCTACCGCGGCGTTCTCCGCTAACACCGCTGCTTTATACTTTCTGACGAGGTAGCCATCAACCAAATAGCTTTTCCAGATGATGTTTTTAAACTTTTCTTTTTGATGCACAGAAAAACGTTGCACTCGATTACATAATGACCTTGGATGCGTTTATTTAATGGAAGGTTAAACGATTCGCTGGAAGCATTTCAAAACGTTTTTACCATCATTCTGAATTTATCATTTCGTCCAAAGGTCAAAATGAATGTATCTTCCAAGCAGCACATAGTAGTTCGATAGCGTTTTCACAACATTGTGTATATAAAGGTGGCATGCAGCATCAAATTCAAAGTATAATAAGATATCACGTCAGAACAAATGTAAATACTTTATAACCAATTGTAACTTCAAATGTCGTAATAAGTAAAGCGTATTTCTTGTCAAAGGCATGATATAATACTACCCGACACGTGTTTATACACCAAAAAAATGCGGTAGCTAAAGCATTATGAAGCATGCAGCTGCACATAACATAACAAATTCTGAATCAATTATGCAAAATAAGTGGGAGATAACGCAGACATACGAGCTTAATTATGTCATAAAATACCAACGAAATCGTAATTACGGACTACCTGTGAGTGATGTGATGTGTTGTGAATGGACCACCTGAGCCTCTGAACAATATATTTATATAGACATGTAATGAATATAACACTTAGACATACATCAGGACATATATAGCAAGGAGTAGGTAACATATGGTCACAATAATATTCTTATTATGATTATAAGTATCTTTGGAGTGGAAAATTCTATTGATGATTCATGTAATAAAATTGTTTTCCAAATGAAACTAGACATGATGAATAATGCTATATGAATATTCATTACATTTACATCAAGCCAGATATAGTAAATCACATCCACCTCTTCAAAGTAAGTACAAAAAGTTTACATTCGATTTAAACTCAAGACGATGGTAAAAATCATGCATGAATCAGCGGAAGGAATACGTTTATTTCACACATAAACAGATACTTGGATCTTCGATGTATGCAGGCCGTGTAGTTTGAATCGCACGTTGTAGACTCTTCATACAAAGGATCAAATGCAAGTGTGTATGCGTATCATAACGGCGGATACTGCATCTTGGCCGTGTAGGAGCTTTTACGACCGATTGGCTCAAATTTGTTTACTCAAAACAAAATAGTTTACATGTTATGTCAGATTGTTATAAAGAAAACTATGTCTTTACTTATATGAATGCGCTGTACACATAATCTCTAGAAATATTTCAGATATAATACTAACATTTAAACAAATGAATAGCATGACAGATTTGTTATTGGAACTTAAACTTCTAATAGGAAAAGTACTACGATCTTAAAATGTTTTTCTTCTCTCTATAGATATCATTTACAGTCCAACAAAATATTATCACATATGAATTACTAGATAAACAAAGAAAGATGCGAGTTGATATCTGCAGCGAAGTTCCCATTGACACGCTTCCAGGAAAGGTTCTGTCGTGGAGACAAGTCTACTTGAAAGCAGTTTTAACCATTAGAATCCTATTGACTTTTCGCATCTGCTCGTGTTTGTTTAGTGCCGCGAAATGTCAGAAAGGATGCAAGAATGTGTGGGGAAAATGCATGTGTGCATGTGAATCCTGAAACCAAGCCCAAACACTTGTAAGGGAACAATACAAGGCGGGGACAGTTGTCCTTATTACTTATATTACCTATATTAGTCACTAACAAAACGTAGAATATTTGTTTTTGTAAATCCACTTACCTACATTCTCTATCATTTTTTAAATGACATGACTCAATACTAATAACTTTATATTTGTATATCGGTAACTTACAAAGTACTTTTATTTATGTAACTTTATCAGCACCCTCTAGCAAGGATTTATCAATGTGACTTGTATAACTTAAAACTACTTTACACTGTACTATTGGTCTCCGGGCCATATAGGGCAATTAAATCTGTCTGTCTACTTCTGTAACACAGAATTAACATAAATATTGTCTCCATATGGCATGAACTAACTTATGTTAGTTAATTAAATAAGTAAGAGTCTTACTTCAGTTACTATATTAGCACTTGAATGGCGGTAACGAACTTAAGGCACCTCTAGAGTACGAACAGACTTAAAGGATAATTTAAACAGGATTTTATTTTAAAAAGTGTAACATGTATTTCACATGACAGCAGAAATCAAACAATGGAAAATGATCAGCAAGTTTCTGATAGTAGAATCCTTAACAAAACACATACGTACTTTACATATGTCAGTCAGATACTTTCTTATGCAATTATAGAAGCCACAGATATATGAGATTTACTATTTATTGTTGAATACATAAATTTAAAGAAATTTGAAAATACGACCTTCCTAACATGTGTACCCACGATCATATATGTGCATTATCACTATAATGATTAACTATATGGAGTTTCAACACCACAACAAAAACATTCTCAAAAGATATGTTCATTTAAAAAATAGCATGTGATTTTTTAAAGTTCCATTGAAAACCTACAGTTCTGGAGACAAATCAGCTGTCGAAGTTGACAGAATGCCAGCATGTATACCACCAGTAAATCATGCGCTCGATAATCTAAAGGGATCTGGTCGGCTCTGATATCAAGCGTTTATGTCCATCATGTGGGCATGTTTAATAGCAAATCTGATAGGGAATGTTTATGATTAAACTATCTACCATGTGGTCTCTCACCTATGCTATCTGCATAGCATTACGTCGCCGACCTTTGATAGGAAATTCCGAATTCATCATATTCGTGCATCTTCGAAATGTTGAAAACTCACTTTTTGAAATGCTGCTCGTATATGACATTCTTGTCTAACTGACAGCATACAATTTGTAAACAAAGTTTTAAGGTCTGTCCCGGGTGACACCCACCCTGGAGAAGCCGTACCACCTACATGCATGGGAAGAGGTTGATGTGCGATAATCTCAATCTTCACGATTTTGAAATGATTCACTGGTTTGAATTCCAAAACCCTATGATGTTGATTTCATTTTTCGCGATTCAGGATCTAATATGATTATATGTAGAAAAGTGATACGTTGAGCAATATGGCTACTAGAATAAGTAGCATACCAATAATATTTTATCCCCATATGTTCTTAGTTGCGTTAATCGTTGTATGCATTTGAGTAAAATTAAACAACCCAACAACTTTAACGTTGTTTGATTAATATAAATTGCAGCATTAGAATAATTATGATAATTGCTGTCTTATATTCAATCTACGAAAAATAATTCTGAAAAAGGATTATTATTATTCATTATTTTCAATGCTATGACGTTCATTTTGCCTATCACAATCTTAGCAGAATCACAGCTGTTATTATTCTTATAGGAAGGATTGGTGGAGGCTTTATAAGAAAAGAATGTCCAACGTTTTAACGAACCCAAAATGTCACCATTACTTAGTATTTCTTTTCATTCCCATTTACTTTGCTACTTCACGTCAAACGGACTTTTTTGCAGAATATTAAAAATATTTTGTATTATCAATTAAGGACAAATTTTGTGGAAATAAAGATATACAGAATTGTCATATGCCCATATATAACTACATATTTGTGTTACAGTTGTGTTCATATGTTTCTCATTTTAAAGCACTTACTACATTTATCACTTCAATGTCAACACGTTTAAATAGGGATTGGTTTTGATTTGTATGTTTATGTCAAGCAGGCTTTATTTAATATATATCCTTAACACGATTATCACTTATTTACATTTCAACATTTAAGAGTGGTTTTATAGGGGGGAAAAAATGCCAGTGCATTTCAAACATAATCGGTAACAAATTATAAATCTAAATGAAAACTTTTCATCAAACCTATACCTTCATTCCATAAATCAAATGTCGACGTTTCATCTGAAACAGAGGTCGCACCGAGATTCAGATTGTACTGAAAAATCTCTTCACTAACCAAATCCGATAGTCTGTGATGTAAGATGAAACGGTAAAATTCATAAACATTATTAAGATGCATAATATGTACTGAAATACCCGAGTATAAAGCCCTGGTAGAAGTGAAATCGTCACGTAGCAACACAAGAATCTCCTCAAATGTTTATTTTCCGTTTTACGTCGCTAACTGAATGATGGTGATACATCACTTGAAAGAAAATAAACATGAGCGGTAGACATATACTTGTGAGTTCAACTTGTTATAAGGAAATAGCTTGCCTTCTCCCTTGCACGTAACATCCAGACGTGACTACCACACACATCTACTACGCTTATCACTAATTCACAGAGATCAGATTTTGCTTAAAATCATTCGTTTGGAAAAGTAGATGAGCAAAAACTATCAGTTTTTGAAGATGGCTAGCATGAAGCAATAGAGGGACTTGCATAAGGGCATTGCGTTATTTTGAACTGAACTGAGACCTTGCTGATCAAATATGGAAAATATATACTTAGAGAAACAAAACACATGGGTCAACAGTTTATACCTTGCTCTTGTTTTGCATGATTACATACTATGAAAACCAACATAAGAAATTGTTTAATGCATGAAGCCTCAAACATAAATACAATTGACTGATTAGACTTGAATGCCCAATCAAAATTGATTGTTTACTACTGTCAAACTATTGTCAACGTTGAAGGCAACGTCCTTTTCTCGTTCATCGAAGACAGCAATATAGTTTGTTTCACTTTTAATGCTGCCCAAAATGTTGATTTTGTGAACACCTTTTGCCGACCAAAAACGAAGAAACATTAAACACAAAACAAAGAAATCCTTTCCAACAAGGACGTATACGTATGTGATTTTCAATTTCATCCCGTCAGTGTTCCTTGACAAGATGGCGGCCATGAATGACATGTGTAACAGCCTTGCTGAACAGGAACCATTGATGAAAGACAAGCAGCTATATACGATATATATCAATCCTTTATATCAAAAGGAAGTAAACAAGACGGTTCAACGATTGGAAAGATATTGGCACTTTCGATCCCCCACGTCACCCGGGTGCAAGAGGCAGCTTGTGTTTATTTTTCATGTCACAGTTGATGTCATCAGCAGTGTTCCCGCCTTATCCGATCTTCCAATTCATCATTTGGTACTGATTTATTGCTACTTGTCTACTAGAGAACCCCAAGAATGTGGAAAACCTTTACACATATCGCATTTAAGTTCAACAAAGTTTGTTGACCTAAAATTCAACAAGAGTTACTTTGCATGTAATTATGCTACCTTAAAACAGGGCGAACAGTTAAGTAACCCCCATTAAGGTTTAATTGCTTTCTCGACAGCGGTTCCAGCGATAGGATCACACACAATGTTTTCATGTTGGGTTCCAAAATTACACCGGAACTAACAGCGTGTGAAGTCATAGCCTAAGTCATCAACATGATGAAGAATATAAGATGATGATTGTATTCCATTATCTAGCGATAGAAAATAAATTCAGATACAAAATGTAATCGCCCGGCAAAATTGGGTCTTTTGGATACCAATGTCCTTTTTAAAAATGAAGTTAAAAGCACTGTCCGTGTTGAATAAAATGTATATAGAACAGTTAGGCACATACATGGAGACGTTTGATAGAACGATGAGTTATTGGAATGGTGTTTATCTGTATTGCTTAGGATTTGATGAACAGTTTAAACAATGCATTTTAGACCATCAATTTTCGATTTGTTTTCGTTTAAAAAAATGTAATGAAGCTGAGGAACAGATCAATGTACTATCGGGGTATTTTTTGTGGTACGGAAACTCAAGGGGACATTCAAGTTTACACGTGACTGTTATTAGTACATGTTTATATCGTAACCCAGGTGAAACGTGTTTACTGAGGGTAACATTTTAGTTGACATGAATTTAACAATTAGATAAATGAGATCGCACACTCGGTAAAATTAAACAAGAAGAAAAGTTAAGCCATTAATCGGCGCTACGATCGAAAAGGGCCTGGCTACAAAATTTCAAGGAACTTTAGTCGTAAAAAAAAAAACCCAATTTGTAAATGTGTGGATATTCGAACCATACATATAGTTAATATTTATAAGTTTGCAAAATTAGTGAAAGTACATCGCCATTTTATGTCATTTTCGTCAAAACTCAATGGCGGACTGGATGCCGATAGGTAAGCCTCTTTAAGGAACTTTGGAACGCGCTATGCTGTTTTCTGTTTATATCATTGTAAAACTTTGTCTTTAGATATACAGCGGTCTGGAGACCCCAAAAACCAAATGTGATGAGCAGTAATACAATATATCATTTTAAACAACTTATTAATTATTATTTATGATTAGTAGACAACTTTATTTTCTTGATCTCGGAAGTATTAACAATATGACATAATCTTGGTTGACTTAATCATTGCTAATAATAAAATTGAGGTTGTAGGCAATGGCATACATTATTATTTGATTAATGATACTTATTTACATGGTATCTAAAGAAGAAACAAGTATTATCAGATGATTTTATGCCTCATTCCTATAAATGATGATAAACGCGCTGGTGCGCAGCGCACGAGAAGAATGCCATACATCATGATTTGGTTTATCTACCCTCGGTTTAAAGTCATAATACATCATTGCATTTTATGAAAACCATACGGAAAGTATTGGCACATTTGCATCTTATTTTCAGAAAGTGGACAAAAACATAGCCCACGTGTTGATATATGCTAGCCTTGGCACATATTTGCCGCCAGAGGTCTCTCCTAACGAGATCTCGTGTAGTTCGAGATATCAGAGATTCAGCCAATGACGTAAGCAAGGACGGACGGATGACGGAAGGTGGCAGTTACGGCCCTTTAACTCCCTCCAGAGCCTATCATGCAAGTCAAGGTAGCAGCACCTTGTCCGGGGTTATCAAATACTGCCCTCCACACCTCGTAAATGAGGGTTTTCAATCCGCACCTGTGTACGAGAGAAATCCGACCTGATTCGACTACCCCTGATAAAAAGGTGCAGTTTCAGGAATTATCATTCTTCTAAGATACCCAGCCTCAACAGCCAATGAATTTCTTTAAGATACTCGTCTATGTCTCATATTGGAGTTTTTAAAAGCGATTAAATTTAAATGTTTTAAATGATTCTTATGAAATTTGATATAAATCTTTCTCCACCACCTTGATATCGTCATCCATCATTACCTGACTATGAAGGTTCTGTTAAGTGATTAACGATTTAATCAAAAGATGCACTAAATTGAGCGAAATTGAAAATTAAATTCAATTAAAACAGACTAAGTGCATGAAATATTTTCATGTCTATTTCTGGGGACAGCAATAATGGATATGTATGTAGCACATATAGATGACTGACAAGCAGTACATGTAGATCGGTCACCTAGCCTTGAACGATGTTGAACGTTATAACTTGATGAAAGTGTTCTGAATTTTCTAACCTTGTACGTTGCTGAAAGTGTTTTATGGTTGAACATTCATTCACTGAAACAATAAGTTTCAAAGGTGACTTGTAAAGAAATGTAAAAAATGTAAAGATATTCAATATCAAATATAGCATGGTAAGTTATGTTCATCATCTTATCTGCATCAATACTGCTCGTACAAGAGTATTCTGGAACCAGAACTTTACATCTTAAAACTAAATAGAGATAGAGACTTAACTTCGAACTCTGTGTAGATTTATATGTATGAGCCATAAACTTAATATACAGCAATTTTGATACGATACAATTGTACATACTGATTTATTGAAGTGTACAAAATGTAATTATGACGTTATCCAAGACGAATTTCCCTTTTTGTTAGTCTGTCCGTATAAAATGAAAGCAGAAAAAAATGTTACCAAGCTATTTTCACACCTATCCAACACGGGAACTATTTATTTGTTAATGTCCTCACAGAATGTTGAATGCACTACAGTATGTAAGCAATCATTTCAATGTCCATGCGCATTGACTTTATGTATACATGATTATTGTACTTTAGGCCATGAGGCCGTGATAACAAATGAACATTCATTCAATGTTAAAAAAAATTATCGAATTTCACATAGAAACTCAATCAGTGATGGAAGAAACCACCCTTAATATTTAATCTAAATATCATCAGAATATCTGTTTCAATGGAATCAAAGACACGAGTTTGTACTTAAAGTTTTATATTTTTTTGTGAATGAAATGTCATCTCATAATACGAGTTGTAATCACTCATGATTTTAGTAAAACAAAGTATTCACACAAGGGCTTAAAGAAAGAAATGACAAGGTAATGAGAGGTAGACCAATAAATCCTCTGTCAACCAACCGTACCAAACATTGTCCATATTGAACAAAGGCGTCTGAAGGAAGCAAACACTTCTGCAGATACTATCTGCCTTTCAATTCTAGTAGTTTTGAAAAATGTCCTTTGTTTAAAATTACACGGCAAATGAAGATTTCCGCACATTAGTTCTGCTTGTGTATCTTAACAACTGTATTCTGAACTGCGGGTTTCACATATCTGTGAACAAGCCTTGAGTGATGACAACGCGTGTGGGCCGTTAGCGGGCAGAGAATCAAGAGACAGAGGTTCCACATTCCTGATATAATGTCACCACAAGTGGACCCTTCTTGAAGAACTCTCAAAGAATCGAATTTCCAAAAGAAATTCAAAGTATTTCAAAAGGAGCCTGGTTAACATCACACGATTCCAATGTTTATCTCTTTTAATTAGTTAATTTTGTTGTAGATAAGTAGATAAAATCTATAAATCATCATATTCTCATTAAGAACCACTTTACGCGGAGAGGAACGCATCAGAATAATTAAATATGTAGCTACTTATATATCAAGCTGATAATGTTAGAATATTAGCTATCAAAGTGTACTAAAATACATTAAAATTGTCACAGGAATGAATCAATGTGTATTTTAGTTTGAAATTTTAATTAACAACAAAGTCACGACCTTTTGGCTCTCATCGAAGGCAGGGTGGTTTAATTCCTTTTATCAGGTTGTTAATCAGTAATAAGAACGCTAATTTGTTTGATAAGGCTATCTAGCTGATACCAAGGTCCATATTCATTGACAAATGGGCTAAACACATGATTAATTTCATTCACTCATTTGATAACTGACTTCATATGCAGTGTGCCCGTATCCAATAGGAAAGATACTCTTTTGAAGCTACCCGCAATTGGGTAGCTACCAGGGAGCATATTACACAATGATATCAGAAGTACGTTACAGACTTCTCGTCTTCTTTGTCCGAAGAGTCGAGATTGATTACACGTCAGTTTATCTGCCCAAGCTAACATACTAAGTAGATCACTACATCCTACCTGTGTATCGTTCAACTGTCTGTCTTAATATCCCCTTGAACTATAGGTAAATTTAATGTTTTGGATTTACGATGTTTGCCACAGTTTGACGATAGCTCAGTATCTTGTTGAGATAAGGGTATCAAATCTGGTCTTTGTCAAGGACGAATTAGTCAATTTGAAAGCTATGAGAGAGAAACTGTAGACGGGCTGTAGGTTTGAGCTCATGTGTATCGTCTGCTGCTGATAACACTTGACGGAACTGCGTCTCCACGACACTCCCTGGCACCGAACCCCATACAACAAGCTCCATCCTCAAATGTTTATAAATGATCCTTTTATTCAAACGCTTCCAACTTCTGAATTAACACTGTGCATAGAAATTTCTTTCAAGTTATGAAAAACTCATGATTGGATTTCAAGTCGTTAAAAGATTTCTAGCCAAGAATGATCGCGTTGCATTAAATGATTAGAGCAGAAAAAGTATATGTTTCTGGATCAAGAAGATTGTATTCTATCCAACTAGATCTAGGCTGACTAGGAAGGTCACATTTCATATCTTGATTATGAAAATTGAAAGATACCTTATGCCATGCAAGAATAAGGTTGCCTCTCCTCATCAGTCAAACATTAAGAATGAAAGGAATGATATAAATTCCTAAAGACACAAGATGTGTCTGTAAGCCAATTGACATGAAGACATGAGGTATGATGCTATATCCATGTTGTTTGCGTCGAATCTCTTTGATAGAAGTTTTTTGATGAAGGATATGATTGCCCTTTCCTTTCCCCTGTAAATATTTGAAAAATGAATCATTATAACATTATTTGCTCTCTTGGCAACGTGATTTGACAACATTTTTGGGTTTAAGACAGCACTGTTAACTCGTCTCCAAAATGTTGATCTTTTCATAAATGTGTTGATAAAAATCATTGTGTCTGATTTTGCTAATGTATTTTTCATGTAAGTCCACAATCACTTCATCAATTGTCAGTACATCATCAGATTTTTTGTCTCTTGTCAGGTCGAATCAAAGGGTTAATTGTTAAATGAATTTCACTATGGTAATCAGGCACTCTGTGTCCATATGTATCAGTGGAATCAGACAATCTGTCACTATCCCTCCCATTTAGTCACAAGCTTCCCTCCAGACCACAATACCAGGCTGTGTCTCTACTCTACGAGGCTGTTTCTCTCTACTATCTGTCCTAAGGCTTTTGTAAGTATCGCTGTTAATGACAGTTTAAGCCAGTTACGATATAGAAAATACTGAGATAATCAATTCAAATGCTTTTCATAACAAGTGACACTTCTTCTCACTTCGGTGACTTTCTTCTCACTACGGTGACTTTTCTTCTCACTACGGTGACTTTTCTTCTCACTACGGTGACACTTTTCGAAAACATGTCTTCATTATAAACAACTAAAAATGAAAGACATTTAAAAATTGAATGTCAATGATGTAAACCAAGCGAGCTTGCGAGAAGGTTTACTTGAGAATGTATCTGTTGAATGTTTGAGTGTAGCTTTAACATGACCGTGCTCTCAACCACTCGACCTTCAGGGACATCTGCATACTTTAGAGTATACTTCGAAATTGTACCATCTTGAATTAATGTGTTACTCTAAAAACCCTACCACTATAGGACAAAGCATTATGGACATACAACTTCGTAATAAAACAGTATGGACGTGTTGGTGTAGGTACTTATACTTCTATCGCGACTTTTTAAGAAAGACGTTGTATATCCATAAACGTCATATTTATAAAAACTACCTCTAGAATGACCCTCAAACAATTAAACTCTTAATATTTCCAAAAATAATTCTTCTTCCTTCTGATATGTATAGATTCATACATACAGTAGCCTAAACTTGCATGCTGGCGTCTTCGTATATACAATTGCTGAACAAAAGTTTGTAACACTGTTCGTAGAATCTTATGTAAAATCATCATTTTCTGGAAATTCTAAAATTATCACAAATTCTTAACAGAACAGTTTACAGATCGTACTTTGGATCAATATGTTACGGGTTCATTTCTACACTACATAAACAAAATACAAATATGTCATATGCGGAAAACCAGAGGCGTGGGGGTAAAAATTTAAAATTTCAGATTTTCATATTCTTCATAAAAAAGTATTTGCACTAAGTTTGGAGCTAATGTAACAGACGTTTGTTTAGCAGCTGTTTAGATACAATAAATGTTCATTGAATGTTTGACACGTATCTTTACCACTCGAATAACAGTTAAAACCATTTCAGTAAGTCTGTATTAGGTTTTCCTCGCATTTCAGCGTTCTCTATAAGCTATCGACTGACCCTTAATCTTTGAAAAATATAACTAATATTATAATTATTTTCAAGAATAAGAACTTAATTCAATAAATGAAAATGATCCTCCAAGAAATTGAAGCTTCTGATACATACATCTAGACTTGCTCTTCAGAGGGATAAAATGCCAGCTTACGGTGAAGTTTAAGTAAACATAATCGAAAGGAGAGACTCTGAATGAACTACGCTAGTCTCCCGGGGAGTTTTTAGGACAACTGAGAGTTAGAGAGTTCCCAATAACTCTTGAGTACAGGATAAGAGCAGCGCCAAAAGACAAGGCTTTACTACCCATGTCACTACCCACACTGTGCAGCATCCCCTAGACTCTTCAGACATCTACGGAGAAAGGGTATCAGGTGCTGGCTCATAGATATTTAGTAGGTTTAAATGCCGACCAAAAGTAGTAAATATAGAGTGCCAGGAATAAATCATGTTATAAGTTGTACATACTCGTGCCTCGTAGAAAAGACGTTCCTGTCATGATAATCTCTTTATATTATTTCATGCAAGTCATGCCGCCGAGAATTACCATAAACATGGCCGGGTATCTTGATATAAAACAGCCAGATAAACCCTTCAAGGTCTAGCCAATGTTGCGGTGCCCAAGAGCGAAATACTGGATTTTAAAAATCATGATGACGTCAAGGATTTTTTTTTACTGAAAAGGGAATTAAACTTATACGTAATTACATCGGATCATCTTTGAATGTGTTGTGATTTTAATTATATAAGTGATGATGTGTTAAAATAAAAAAGTGTGAAATTTGTGTCCGAGAAGCCATTGTGAAGGAATACGATGTAAAAGTACGAGTGCAGAACTTCCGAGCAAATTTGCTTAACGTTAGGAAGAAAAACCTTAAACTGTTTTACAAAGTTGTTTCACAAGAAGAAAAAGTTGATGATGAAAGCAGGAACAGCAGTCTAAACAGCGAGAAATAGAAAAACAAAAATATAAACAAAAGAAAGCGCAATGATTAAAACAGCGATAGTGGAGATTCAAGCGCGCCGATGCTAATGCATGTTGAATATTCCTTTTCTGAAGAAACGACATAAAGTGTGCTACTTACTTCCTGTGTTCAGATGAAGAACTGTCTCAGGAATGAACAATATGCTTTGATTTCCATCAACATTTATCACGGGCAATCGCCTCTTGAGTTTTTGTTGTCTCGCCTGGTTTAAAGCAAGTGTAAATATCTCATAGACTCTCGTATCAAATCTTATAAATATCGGTGCGTATGAAAGGTGTTTATGAAAATATACATACACTAAGTGCTCGTATTCCGTGTTGGTGAATATGACAGTTTAAAAACAGTTCAAAGTTATGATACAAAGATCATATACTCATAAAATTTCTGCGACTATAGTTATATTTCACACGAACACAATCTTCGAATTCCTTTTTTCATTTTATCAAATCGTTCGTCTTTTCGAAGGCAAAATTCATATGAGACGATAAAATAATAAACTCCCTTGAACTTTGATAGCGGTTTGTTTATGTATCATACAAGAAGAGGAAAGTAACCCCTTTAAGACATGCTGTAACTGAAAACAACGCGGCATGAATTTGACAGACGTTGATAAGATACCAGTCTACAGCGTAGAGAAGCGACACCTGGCGACGGTAAGGGTCCATAACTCTGTTTAGCACTTGTAACGCGTCAAGATTCCCTCACCTGGGTGATTTATGATTGTAATGACGTCGTTATTCATCAAGATGAAGAACAATTCTCACTGTGTTGACGTAAGTAGGGATTAGAAGTTACCTAGTCGTTTTACTCGACATATAATGTATTAGATTTACAGCTCAATATGCCATTGAGTCGAACTCAGACAAAATCAAATTGCAATCAGCGACGAGTCTAGGAGGCCTTCGAGTCAACTTATTGATTGAAAGTTTAGCGGGCCTGTGGATGTTTGAGTTTATAGACACTTACATGTCTCAGAAAAGGCAAGATCGGAAGGTACGATTAATGGGTTCATTCACTGTCATCGACTTTGATGCTATTCAGGCTGATTTTAGTTTTAAATCGTAAATTCTTAATTTCGGCTACATGTAAGCAAGTGTAATTCATCAAATGAATTCATGCATTCCTTTCTGGTTTAATTTGGACAGGACAGGGTTGAACGAGTTAAAATGAATTAGAACATTGTTTGTAAGGTGTCAGGTTAGAAGGGGTGAACAGAATATCACTCTGACTCTTCAAGGGAGGACAGGAACCGGCTACCAAGTGTAACGTGATAAATCAACATTCGACGCTTGTCAACTTCCAAAAGACCGTTTCTTTGGAAAAGATAACTGTGACGTATATCCGAAACTACAACGAAAATATCGATACTTTTGAAAACGGCCAACATGTCCGGTTTGGCCGATAGCGGACGTTACATACACTCAAAAAGCCAATGGTAGTTCACGACATCACTGAAGGTGCTTGTGGGTTTCCTAATGCCACACTCTAGTCAAAATGAAGTGTCAGTTCTCTCTGACATTTCTAGATTCTGTGGTACCTTCAATGTTGCTCTTTACTCTCAAAAAGAGATAAAATATGACGATCATTACACATGAAATAAACAATATGTTCACTTAATGAAATTGTTAACGTTTCCTGACAATAAGTCTGTCAGATATATTCATTGAAATCGAAACAATTCAAATTTGTCCCATTCCGAAGTTAAACTATATTTAATCAAAACCGGAAATTTGTATATTGTCATTTAATAGAAGGTAAGCTTCCTAGTTTCAAATCTTATCATAGCTGTGTATTTTAGTACAATAAAACCATGCACACACAAAAATCTTTGTGGTTCTATATATCAACATCATTTCATGCAGAATCTTCAGATATGCCTCAAAGCAATCTGAGAATTTACAAACCATGTAATAAATACTCTTTATGGTTCCGTGTCTAATGATAAACGGAATTCAATGTTAAAAATGAAAAGAAAACTGTGTTTATGTTAAAATATTATGAAGTTGTATGTCTGCTGGGAATCTTGAGTGGAAGCACGTGAATTCACTCCGGGACCCCACTTAAACAGCATGATGCAAGTATATAAAAGTATTCGACATTAGGAAGAAATAGTTCTTAAAAAACGTTCATAAAGAAGTCCATAGCTCATTTCTTCTACGTAGATTCCCGGCATTGGTCTTAGGAACTGAACATATATCGCTAATTAGTTGCTTTTCTTCGTTGCCTGAATGAGACACTTGATAGTTCATATTTAGACTATTATTTTAGAAATAATTAACAGTTTGTTAATTAAAGGGGTAACAGAGTAGATAGCAACACTCAAGTTCAAAGTGTTTTGAATTATCGCGTTTGTTAACAGTCTTGGACATGTGCAATGGAAACATCTCCTTTGCGTCAACCATTTTCTTCCAACTTTGTTATCCCTATTTTCTTACTTAAAGGTCGAAAATGCTATAATTCTTCTAATTTCAATCTCTCCTGACATGCCATCAAAAAAGTGTATCTAGCAAAAGCATCACTTATCTCAATTGAGAACGAAATATTTTCGAATAAACATACATTTAAAATGGTTTTATAAAATGCCAACAACGTGTCACCGAACACTTTAAACAAGCCAACATGAAAGTGCCAAGGATGTAACTCTCCCAATTAAAACTATCTTAACAAGGACGGGAATCGGAGTTTGCTCGTGTCTAAGCGACCCAGACAGGGGTTACCTACACATTGCTAATAACCCCTTCAAATGTCAGAGGACATTAAACCTTCCTACTATCTATCTACCGCTTGATATCTGCTCTAGGAACTACTCTCATTCTTGGCCAATTGCCTCGCTGTTACCAACCATATGGGATGTGTAAACACAAACCTGTAGCTCGGACTGCAATGGGTTTTCCTGTTTTACCACATTAATACTGTATCGTTCTTTCACCACTGCCAGGTAGACTCTTGGAAATACGATGGGTTCATCTGCCTATACTATGGATGCTATAAATTGGCAACATAGAATTATAAACGTTCTATAACAGAATATCTTGCATATTGCTTATTATGCTAAATCAGTTATTACTTTCTGTTTGCATTCTTTAATTACTCGTCAGTACATTACCTCATGCTACGCCCATGTATCACATATCAACTCTCATAAACATGATACGAATCTAAAAGTTTATAAAAACGTTTTTTCATGCTTTAAATTTGTTTTATAAAAAAATAAACAAAACATATTTACATATTCCTTCCTAAATGCGCAGTTATGCCAACCTCTTTACGCAATGGGAGTTTGCATACCATAGAGTCTACGGATACGATTTCTAAAATCATGTTGTATTTCCTTTTAGTATTCGCCCTATTCATCTCTTAAGTCCTTTTAAATAGCATAAATACCCTCGAGTGACAATTAGTAACAATTTATCGCTGTAGTATCCCCTTTCCATCACTGTAAACTTGCTAAGAATGCCCGGGCTGGTGTTGGTGGGAAGAGATGAAGGAGTAACTGTGCATGCTTTAGATAAGCCCCGGACTATAAACACACCTTGTAACACACACTATACGCGCTGTGATGGGCACAGAATAGGCTTAGTGACAGTAATGTAGTATTTATTCAAAGACGTCTTACATAAGAGTACGTAAAACACCCATAACCATGAGACGCTGTGTTTCTCGCTGGCAGTCAGGAGATTTTATATTTTAGACTTATCTACTTCTTCCTGCGAACATGCTCTCTACAAAGGAAATCGTAACGATGGAAGGTATTAAAACAGACACTGAAAATGTCCCAAAATACAATTAAAAATAATTACAGTTATTAACAAAACGAGCTTATGTTGTTGACGATGAAGGAGTAAGTTCGCCGACATTAAAGTCAAAATAATTGCTTTGTGGTTTATTCCGATACTTCAGAATGATTACGTTTACTTATAAATGTCACGACTGGACAAATCTTGGCTTGCTTTATCGTAAGGCTTGTTTTCTAGAAAAATTACTCTGCAGTAAACGTTAAAAACAAATGTTAAAATCAGCAAGACGCTGTGGCACGCTTTTAGGAAATTTGTATTTGTTAAAGGTTTCCTCAATAAATATCAGTGTATGCAAATCATAAAATAAATCATAAAACTTGTATCCCTTACTTCCCCATTAGTCAGTTTAAGGTGTCGATTATCAAGCCTTTTTAGTGATTGCACCTTTAAATCATCCGAGTTGGAAAATCGCGTAGCTTAACCGAGCTTGGTACCTTTAAAACACCGTGTACTAATTAAAACTATTTTGTTTGCCATGTGTAACATTTGATTCCCTTTTCGTAATATCCCATTATCTAGCATTTAAAACATGCTATAGTACCTGTAATAGTATTCTACAATCCCATATGTGCACATCCTTTTTTTTAGAAAATATTTAAGCAAAAGAGTATTCAAGAAGTTCAACATCCTTATACTAAAAAGAGAAAAGCTTTCATTTCAAACATTGATGTAAAGAGAGTAATTGATGTATTGTATTCTCTGCTAATCTGAGATAATTTCTAACAGTTACGCTCCTACATTTGTCATGCTTTCGCCATCCAGTCGTAACCTTTCTCTACTTCAAACTAGCCCAATATGACCCAAGAGCTGTTGAACGTCTTAAAAAGTGATTTCGTGGATAATATCAGCTACTCTTCTATCAAAGTACAAATATACCGTTCAAAGGATATGAAGGCGGAAATTGATTAACAGATAAAGTAACAAAAAGAATAAGTAAATAAGATATACAATGGTTAATGTAATATGAACAATGGCTGTTTACACATTAACCATGGTCACGTGTAATAAGAACACTTCAGCACTACATTGAAATGTAAAGGTGGATTTATTGAAGTAGACCGAGCTAGTCGTCAAAAACAGCTCAACACTACTTAAAAACCTAACATTAGGAAATAAAAGGTGAATAAGAGTACAGTAGATCAAATTTAGATCAATGCGATGCCAAATATAGAAAACAAAATTATTGATGTAAAAGACATTCGTTCTCATTGTGCAGTATAAAGAATACATATCGTATACCTAAAACACGAATATGAGTCGAATATGCAAGCCATTTTTAGAAGCTAATACAATAGTTTATTAGATATGATGAAAAATCTTTACTTTACCATAATCTCAATATACACTAAAAAGAGTAAACGTTAAAGTAAAATGTCCACTACCTACCATGAGTTGCTTCTGCCCGAGGTGTATTCCGTGTCCCAGGCGCAGGGGTGGGGGGAGGAGGAGGGGGGTGAGTGTCTGTGTCCACACCCCGACACAGGGGGTGGGGGTCTCAGTCGATCATACACACTTTCCATCATAATAACACATTCACTATTATAAGGCTCTCTGACAGGGCTTCCACTGTCCGATTCCTCTTCATATACGTTAGTAATAACTCCCATACTCCACACAAAGTTGACTAGTTAAATCCCGGAGAAATAATGCTGGTTCACATTTATTGCACACCTTGATTATTCCGTATACACCACGACAATAGAGAAGAAAGCCACAAACTCCGCTGTAGATGCGGCCCGCAAGCCCTCAGATGAACGTCAAGTTTTCCCGCGTGCATTTGTACAAATGTGTCTTTAAAGGAAGAAGGAGAATCTTTCAAGACCTTTCTTCACTGTTCTAGGACAAGAATGACAAGCCAATTTCTTCCAATATAAGTGACATTGCGTCTCCGCAGGAAAAGTTGCAATCACTTCTTAAAACTTCATTTTTCATCATATTTCAATACGATTCTTCCTGAAAACCTCACAAGAGTATGACATGGCTATGTGGTCACAGAAGGGTCCTCTAAAGCTTCCCTTCCATACACGGGTGAAGTGTCGTCTGCTCACCACCGAGGGTCGCGTGCGCATGCCATCCAGGTTCCACTGAAATGCGAAAGATCGTTCACTAATCTTGGCGAGCCTAGAGGGAAGGCAGGACTACATACACATATACAGCCTGTGATAAGAAAAACTCTGATAAATGAAAATATGTTAACTCGTAACCATTTATCTTCCTCTCCAATAGCCACTGACACCGCTGTTCATCTCTGCAAATGTTATTCAAACTAGGGTTTAATATGCTATTCCTACTGTTCATAGATTGTACGATAACATTCTTCGTTATCACACTTTATCACATCTGGAATGTATCGTGATTCGCTGTGGAACGTGTACCTATGTATGAATTCCCCGATATATGTGCCAACACTCACACAGACAAGCAAATTGGTTTATTTTCTGAAATATCACGATAAATCTTGATAATACATTTACCTTTATCGAAATGAGCCCAGTAATCTCCCGTGAATCTAGACTTGCTTCACAAGGGCCGATTGTATTACAAGGAGCGGTTACTGAAGAGTGATGATTCAGGGTCTAGAGCCGAAAAAACAATGTTAAAAGATTTCTAAATGCTTTTTCAGGCTGTGTTCTTAAACAAGCGAATGGGGTCTCTGGACTTCAGACAATCGCGTTTGACGTATTGATAACATGGTTTCACAGAACAGCTTACACGAGTCTGAGATCATAAAGTCGTGTTCTACATGTCTCGGACAGTTACCGTCTCTCAGCCTGAGAGTGTATGTCAGGAGGACAGCACTTGTTAATCTATCTGAACATGCCCCTATGTCCCCGTCTCACACTCCTCTCTCGGTGATGGCGCTCGACCTTGTATCTCTCCCTTGTCTTTTATTCCTGTTTCCCACTCACGTCTTTCATTCCTTCCTCTAACTCATGGGACTCTTTTAAATCTCTCATTCCTGTTTCACTCTCCTGTCTCTCATTCTTTCTTCTCACTCCTATTACTCTCTTATATCTCTCATTCCTTCTTCTGACTCTTGTTTCTCACTCCCGTCTGTTGTTCTTTCCTCTAACTCGTGGCACTCTCTCCTGTCTCTAAATCTTTCTTCTCTCTACAACTACTCTCTTATATCTCCATTTCCTTCCTCTCATTCCTGTTTCTCTCTTCTATCTCTCGTTCCTTCACCCCTTTCACTCTCTTCTCTCATTTTTCTTCTCACTCCTATTACTCTCTTCTATCTCCATCCCTTTATCTAACTCCTGTTTCCTTCCCCCATCTCTTATTCCTTCCCCCACTCTATTTTCTCTCTGCCCTCAATCCTTCACCTCACTCCTGTTTCTCCTTCCACTCTCATTTTATCTCCCACTCTTGTTTGTTTCTGTCTCTCACCTCTGTCACTTCTATCCCAATCTTATCTCTAACTCAGTCCTATCTAACTAATATTTCATACTCATGTATCTTTCTCGTGTGTCTTCCTCCTCACTCTTACTTTTGTTTCTCGCTACTGTCTGTCACTGATTTCTGTTTCATTAGTAGTTCTAATTCTTGTCGTTATGATGGCTTTCTCCCCTGTCTTGCAACCCTACCTCTCTCTCCTGTATCAGATCCAATCCTGTCTACCCCCAGTTCTTCACCCCTTCCTCTCTTTCACTTCTTTTTCTACTCCTATCTCTCCTTTCTCTCTTAAATCCTTCTCTCCCTCCCACTCCTGCCTCTCAGTCCTCTCTTTCACTTCTGTTTCTACGCCTATCTCTCATATCTCTCTTAAATCCTTCTCTCCCTCCCACTCCTGCCTCTCAATCCTCTCTTTCACTTCTTTTTCTACTCCTATCTCTCAAATCTCTCTTAAATCCTTCTCTCCCTCCCACTCCTACCTCTCAGTCCTCTCTTTCACTTCCTTTTCTACTCCTATCTCTCAAATCTCTCTTAAATCCTTCTCTCCCTCCCACTCCTGCCTCTCAGTCCTCTCTTTCACTTCTGTTTCTACTCCTATCTCTCAAATCTCTCTTAAAACCGTCTCTCCCACCTGTCTCTAACTCAGTCCTGTCAGCCCGCAGTCCCTTACTCCTGTCTCTCACACTTAGACACTTTTATCCGTCACTCAAACCTGTCTCTCATTCACTCAGTTCTCTCATTCCTATTTCTCTCACTTCTGTCTCTTCGTCCTGATTCAGTTATAGCTATGGAGGCACGAGCTACATGAAGAGGACAGTGACGGAATATATGAGTATCCAATACTGCGGTCTACGTTCTCCTAGTGATGAGAAATTGATAATACGATTCAGTGTTATGATTGTTACATCATATGGTTATTCAAAAGTAAATTTGGCACTGACGAACTACCTCAACGATGTGGCCAAAGGTCACATGCAGAATACATTACAATTACTTCTTCGTACTCCAACAACAAAACTGTGTAGTAGCTGCTTGTCTTAGCGAGTGGAGACACACTTGTATGAAACAGACATTAACATAAAATTACGAAATGCCATGTTTTGAATGGACGCTAAGCTTTTTCTTAGGGTTTTAAAAGGCCAAACGTTATATAGATGAAGTCTGTCTTTCGATGCACACCACCTTAATAACTGTCTTACTCTTCATTGTCATTTTAATGCTAATTTTTGAAACCTATGTAAAATTAGATAGAAAGAGAGATATGGGTCTAAAGTTTTAAATGGGTAATATATAAATGCTGATGGGTTCGGAAAAAGTGAAAAATGTGATTTTTTGATAGAATATCAAACATATATCATCACTTGTGCCGGCACATTATTCAAACGTCATTTTAGAAACTTACCGAAATCAATTACAACGTATATGTAATTTAGAAGACAGATGTCGGGTAATAGTGTTATAATTGTGTTAAATAGGTATTTTAATTGTTAAAGGGGTGTGCGACGTAATCACCCCACATACATTAGTATTAGGTAGATTTTCCTTGATAAATACTAATAGTATCAGGTAAATATCGAATTAGTTAGCAGGTGAGATCTTTTGAATTCATGTAAGTGCATTATTCTATATGTGCTTTCGACACTCGGCAGCTACAGGACAACACCAGTGAAAGAGTTATAAGGTTGCAAGGAAGAAAGATTTCCCATCTTTAAACGTCTTTTGGTACGACGCGACCAGAAATCGAACCAGAGACTTCCGGGTGATGAGCGGACGAGCTATACCACCCGGTCTTCCTCACAATGTTAACATTGTTAATGACCTAATAATTATTCTTATAGAAACCTTTCTTGATTAGTATGATTTTCAAAACAATATCTTGTAGGAATCGGAAACATCCATATCTTTTAGAACGGACAACTCGTTTTCGTTTTTGAAAACTTAATATTTTTACAGCACATGGAATGGATATCTTTACTGTTATTACTTCTTGGTAATATTTGTTAAGTATCTTGACATAGCGATTCTAAGAATGAGAGCTTTGGTATAGTTTTAAAAATCTTTCATTTTCGCTATTGGCACAAAATCAAAATCCATTTATAATAAGTTATAAGGACTGAAGAGACCTGTACAGTGTGCGTTTTATTTTCTTTGCTTTTACGCATTCATAAATTCTTTTCTTTGCCTGTACTCTTATCGATCCATACCACTGGTTAAGCAAGACATTAATGCAAAGATCCATGAGGTCTATGTCAACAACCAAAAGATGAATTAAAGAAAAATAACCGGATAACCTTTATTCAACCCTTAAGTATATCTATTTTGATACTGAGCAGAACATAAGACACTCATAAGGATTAAAAGTTTTTAAAACATATATTTCACACAAACCAGAAATGAAGACGATAATCTTATGCGTCTTCATTCAACATGTCGAATATGTCGTCGAGAATGATATATTAACAAGTCTTGAATTATTCAAGAGGTTGAGAAAAATTGCGGAGACCTTTTCAAAAGAACAAACAATTTTGCCCGTCATTTCTTGATTACACTGTTGCGTAAGAGATAGCGCTGTGATACAACGAAGCCAGCCGTCTTGTCAGTCGTTTGAAGTGACGGCGAAAGTTCGAGATCTTCTTTCACTTATCAGATGGGAAAACATCGATAGCGATCTCCTGATCCTTTTTTTCTACATTAGCCACGAACTTGAACCTTTAATTATAGTTTACTTAAGGGAAACCTCCTATATATTAGTTAAGTAATCTTCTCCTGTCCGAGGAAACTGACAATTCATATGAAGAATTTCTATAAATCACCCGTGACGATGATTGTCAACGAAGACCTAGGGTCAACGTTGTTTAAAAATTCAGAAAAATGAATTAAATATTTTGACGTTATCTTACAATGTATTTACAAAAAACTAAAATTAGATCCAGTAAAATGAATTAAGAATATTGAAATAGATCTGATTACAATACATACAGCCTTTTATTGGAATTTACATTTTTTTTACCTTTTTACTGAAAACATTTTGACACCCCTCTGTGAAAGGCGATCTTATCATACGACAGTCCAACAAACAGAGGAAGCACTGGGATGTGAAATATAAATGCCCATGCTAGGATAATGTTGTACAGCTATGAGTTTATATGTGTTTGTGAAATTTATTCATCTCTAAGTACTGAAATTGTCTAACAAGTCATATATGTAGTGGATCGCGAAGTGCATTCCGTAATTGAAGCACTTGAAGCCCTTTTTCAGTTTTGTTCACTCGCTAGGATGAATAGACTTAACCACGGTGTCCTTCTACATAACAGTTTTATGACTACATCAATTAAATGGCATCACAACTTTTTAACAAAGAAATTTAGTAAATCAAGAATTTTGCTGTAATTTTGCGATTAATGTTGATAAGATGCCAATAATACATTAGCTTCGAAAAAGTAGTATTGAAGTCATTACTTTATCGATACTTGTCAAAAAAGGGGTGGGTTGTAAGCACGTTCGGCTTCGGATCAAGAGGTCCGTGGTTCGAATCCCGCCAGGGTATCGGCAACTTTGTCTGCAGTAGAGAACACGCAGTCAGGTTTGGGTGTCATGCTACACTGAATTTCAGTGCGTTACTATCACCCATGCTTTGCTTGTTGCAGCCAATGCTCGCAGGTTTCACCGCAATGCATAGCCACTGTAGTGTTACGGGTTTTCTCCCTGCAATAATACTGGCAGCCGCGATATAAGTGAAATACTGAAAGTATACTGAAATACTGAAAAAGTGAAATCGGCGTTAAACCCCATATCGTAGTAGACACGCTCTTGTACTTAGCAAGGTTTAGAGCTAAATTCTAAATGGGGACTATGAAGTATATTTTTAAAGCTTCGTGAGCGAAATAAGAAAAGATGAAATGTGTTTCACTGAATATATGAATCAGTAGAAATCACCGTTCATTTGGAAAGAAATGACAGTTGTTAATAGCATCATTACAATCTCCAATTCGCTAAGCTCAAACTATGGTGAGTTCATATTAGAACATCATATCATTAGTGCTGCAATGAAGGAAGGATCGTTGTTAGAAACGATTTAGAAAATAATAAAAAATATACATGGAATAACAAACATAACATGACAAACAAGCAACTATGATAATACTAACTGTTTAACTTCTGAATCAATGTGATGTTTTGGACATATTCTCAAGTAGAACTCAAAAGTATATACATAAAATCATGATTGAGAGTATCAGTTATTTCAACGTAGTACGTGGATCTGTCATACGGACGTCAAAGAAAATGTACCAAAACAATAATGAAAACTCAATATAGAAAAGAGAATACGATTTTTCAGTGCCCCTATTCTTACATTCAACGTACCTTCCTTTCAGCACATACCTTTCTTGAAAACCGCTCACTAGCCAAGAGAAAATATTCGATTAAAATAAGTGTGATAGAATATAACACATGTGTTAAATCCACTTTGAATATTGTCATTCCAGGTATGGTTTGCCTTAAGGCTCGATTTCATGGCACGTTTTGTTTGCTGCTTGGGTGACCGCTATTGTTGACGCTGTGGCAAGTCACTGAGGACTCGTTATGTCAACCCGAGTGGAAAATTAGAATTATGCGGAGGTAAATAAATACTTGGATATTGGTGAAAACAATATCACATCTTGGTAACATGGCTCCCGCTAATATAGAATCAGATGCAGAGGAGGGTTCGAACCACGGTACATGAATAAGCATACTACCGCCCACTCGTGCCTAGAAAACTTCTAGTGTCATGTTGTTCCTATCAAATTTCGTCTCATATGTTAAAAAATGTGAAACGGCTCAGATATATCTGTACATATAGTATACATTTACGTATATCTTAAGGAATGTGTCATGGACGTGTTTTGTTGAGGTGCAATTTAAACTGTTGGGTGTAACTCGCCTGTTACATCACATTGTGCTTTTAGCCTAATTTTGCTATTATTCATGGCTATTATTGCAGTAGAGCGAGAAGAAATTTATGAACTCATGAGAAATAGGAACTTCCACTTCTTTTGATGAAATTTTTATCAAAATGGATGTTGACTGTTAACATCCCATTAAAGTGCCCAGACGCTAAATTGTGTTTTTTAACTTGAGGTTAACCTTTTTCACGCATTTTGGAAATAAATGCAAAAAAGGTGAAAGTCACGTGACTTTGCAATTAGTGCAAAATCTTGTGACGCAGAGGCAAAATAACTGTAACCGATGATGGTTATCATCACTGTGGAATAACACTTAAAAAACAACCAAAAGCCACACAGTATGTACATATTAGAATTGAATAAATCAGTCCAGGATACCAACCTCAGAAGAATCGCCATAGATCTTGCAGTTTTATTGACAATGTGTTTAAAAACGGACATGATGAGAAGTTCTTGAAAAAGCCAAAACCAACAATAACAACAAAAACAATTGCTTTCTTCGCCACACGACAACTGACCACCTTTAGACAACCATCAACGCTATTACAACTAAGAATTTTAGTGATTATAAGGCTTAAAAGACTTGTCACTGATTAAACAACTCCTTGACGTTTTGATTTAACATTTTGGAGTCAAACCTCATCCTCCTTTTTATGAACAAGCTTGGATGAAGGTTTTAAATGAATACTGAAAGTGCAAAGAGATGACGTCATCAGACCTCTTATGTAACACAACGTTAAAATGTAAATGATTTTAGAGGGTAAATATTATAAAACTGAGAGTCTGAAAAGTTGTTTTCATCCCTGCTGTGTTTGAATTTCTGAACTGCATTGGAGTTCATGTTATAATGGTGTCTTAGGTGCAGTGTTTTGTGGATCGTTTATGACCAACTTATGATAAACTTTTACGTTTACGCTGTTTCAGAAGAGTCATTATAAATTGTATATACGTTTATTTTGCCGATGAGATTATTTCAATAATCCATGCATCCAAATGTGGCGGCATTGTTACTGTCTACATCAATCCATCATAGCTATAAGATCATTTAGAATTCTGATGTCAGCTTCGGTGTTAAGGCAAAGATTTGTGGTTTTCACAGAGTGACTAAAGTGCACACAAGGGGTGCAATCGATCAATAAATGAATAATGCAAACGATTATACCTTAATATTCCCCATTGACAAAAAATAGTACTATTAAATCAGATATGCAAAATTTAGTACTATTAAATCAGATATGCAAAAATTAGTACTATTAATTTAGATATGGCAGCACCTTTGTTACGAAGGATATCCCTTAAGTAACTGGCATCAAGTAGAAAACGTTACAACGTAGTTTCAACCTTCAGGGACTCGTATCTGTTACATTCCATAATAATAATAATATAACAATTGTTTGGAAAACAAATCTTCACATAGGTACCATAGTTTATGAGTTAGCTAGAAGTTCACTAGAATGCATAGGATATGTTCTTCATAACAAAACCCATTAAAATCTGAACCTAGCAATCCACATGTTAGATTATTGATTGTCCCTTGAATTCATACCATACTTCTATGAATATATTTCAACTGACATAACTGCAAGACATAGGATGTGTTCTTCATAAGAAAAAACCAATTAAAATCTGAACCCAGCAATCCAAATGTTAGGTTATTGATTGTCCCTTGAATTCATACCATACTTCTATGAATATATTTCAACTGACATAACTGCAAGACATAGGATGTGTTCTTCATAAAAAACACAATTAAAATCTGAACCTAGCAATCCAAATGTTAGATTATTGATTGTCCCTTGAATTCATACCATACTTCTATGAATATATTTCAACTGACATAACTGCATGGCATACCATTATACAATAGGTACAAAGGAAAAGACAGTCATCTTTTTTTGGTGAAATTTTACATATATTGTAAATTTTCAGGATGACAGAGCATATTAGAATATATAGATATGTAAATTGTGTTGTGACGTTGCTAATGAGTCCTCTAAAATGTAAAAAGTGTTTAAACATTAGTCAAGGAGAACGTAGCTAGACAGAATACTTATTGAACACCCATTGTATATGAACAAAAGTTGAATCATGATAAGATTATTGTGTGATATGTCTGATTCATACAATCATAATGTTGAAATTTACTTTCAATTAAAAATATCAAATTTTTTGGACAAGTGACACTGTTAAGTATGTTAACACAAGGTTTCCATTATAACAGAATAGGTAAGTAAACCGTGATTATATTATTAATCCATCACGACATAAAAGGTGTCTAGATCTGTTGTTATGGTGTAGCTGTCTCGTGTAATTTCAAGAATGTGTTGATGTAATACGACCTAACTACAGTATGTGACATAGACAAAACGGTTGGAAGCTGAGTGAAAAGCTAATCAGGAAATAGCTAGTTTCAACAAACCGAGATAAAATGAAGTTAAAACCAATTTATGAACAATGAAAATGATATAAGAAAAACCAGCTTTAATCAGTTGCTTAATCTACAAGATAAAGACAATGATCCAACAGTGTTTTAAAACAATATCATAAACTTATTTAGATGAATGATTGACAGCCAAAAAGTCATAATACTCTTCCCAATTGAGATCATTGTTAAAGACGTCAATAATAAATTGCCTTTAAAATATGTTTGAAAAACAATTGCTAAAAGTTAAATGATTATATAAGCTATGTCTATATGTGTATATAAACTATATGACCCACGATGACAAGATATACAGATGCAGATGTTAACAAGAAAATACAATGTTGAAGTTACGAACAACAATATTTGCAGCGAATATAAAGCTAGGAGACGAAACAGCCAACCCAAGAACATTCAGTGATGACGCACCATTATTGAATACAAATAACGACGCGGCGTTCAGAATGTGTACAATGGTAATAATGTAAAGCCTACCTGAGTGTGCCACAATGGAATTGCAATCAGAACATCAAAGGACAAGAATGATACACGTACTTACAGGTATACCTGTCGGCGTCTGACAGTATGATGCAAGACAACGCACCTGGCGACCTCATTATGGGGGAATTTCTGTGATGCAATCTATACGAACTTCAAGTGAGGTTTTGTTTATGAGAATCGAATAGGGTGTTCATAACAATATGATGTCAACTTGCATATTATGTAAGTGTAGGCGGTGTTGGTTAATAATAAAAATATATATTAGACAAAAAATCAAATAGATATAAACCTATACAAATATTAAATTTATGTTGCCAAAAAGAAAACTATTTCCATGTTAATAGATATGTTAAGATCGTGTTTTATGATTTCCACAAGAGCAAAACACGATTCATAATTTGAATACAGAACAACTATTAAGTGGAAACATTTTATTTAGCAGCGGTAAACGATCAAATTTCAGAATCGCGCAACAAAATTGAATTTTGAAACATCCACAAGACATATTCTTTCTTTCATGTTTTGGTTATAGGTGACATGAGACACCTGTTATGACACAACAGCAAGGATAAATTCCGACATCAGACTATCTAAATTCATCAATATTCACATCGTAATGCATTTTCAGAGCACGATCGCGAATAAATTCTAAGTTTGCTAGTTCAAAGTACGTGATGCAATTGTCAAACACGAATGTGCAATGCAATGGTATAAAAATGTTAATGTTAACTGCAATATGAAACTGGATTATTTTTCTGTGTATACATGTATAAGTAATGTTATGTGGTGATGATGCAAGGATGTGCAACAGGTGGAGACTGTAGGCGGAACACCTGTGCTTGTCCTATCAGGTGAATGTGGTTGAATGTGAAAAAACCCCATTAAACTTATAGTATACTATCAAGAGCAAACGTCAGGGTAGTCTAACAATTAGACTCTGAAATGAAAAATGCATCAGTTAATCGAAAAACTTATTATAAATGAAATGAAAAGGAGACTGAAATCAAGCTTTAAAGTCTTTTTATAGACTTGCTTAGGCTTCTACCTTATTTCAGGGTCTGGCCTACAGACTAACGTCAGGGTTTTACCTGTGTTTAAATCAGTGAATATTCAACAGTCTTCTCAAAAAGGTACATTCAGTTCATGAAAATATGTATTGTTAACAGGATGAGCGCAATATAAATAGCCCTTGTTAAATGTTTTTAAAAAAGTGAACAAGATAAACAAAGTATCATAATTAATTGTGGCAACAGAAAAAAGGTAGGAGTTTCTAAAGGATTAATAAATAAGTGAATACTGAAGCTAGAAATTAAACTCTGTATAACACTAAAATAGTTTATGAAATATATCTTGAATATATCTTTTTATTTTGAATATTTTTCCTTAAAGTAACTTCCTTGCAATTTCAGAGAAAATTGAAACTAACTGAATAAGGATCCATACGGTATTAAAGGCTCTTATTTAAGACACAGTCATGGAACAAGACTAGATTCATAGCAGTAACTCACGATGGTTAACCTACCTCAGTAACAGTGATTTAATGTTATAATTTGGTTAAATATTCATCAATTTTTCCTTTGGGAGCAAAGATTTTTCAGATTGCCAGACAAGGAATTTGGGGGTCTGGGGTCTAACCTGACAGCTTCTCTCAATTACATCAATGTCTTACACGCAATCCAGACGTCTTCGTAATATGTTATACAACACGTGACACAAAACAGACTTAGACTTTCCTACGGTCGATTTTGAAGTTTTATGGGCTTTACAAGTACAATTCTAATCTTGCAGTTACATTTTATCCGAGTTAAACGCAGATTTCTATTTAGGATTGAAATGAAAAATCGCAGCATGTTGTTATCTTGAGACGTCATGCTATGTATAAACTTAAAATGCCACGAAAGTGCATCTGTAATTGCGCAACTATCGTTCATTCTCAAATCTTTGCAATAAACCCATATTCAACAAAAAGAAAGTGATTGTTGAGAAGTTTGACTTATTCGAATGTTGAATACCAAGTTGATGTCATTTTAGATTGCTAATTTGCTAATGCACCTGTTTCGTACATGCAATCATGTTGCAGAGAAAATTGAAAAATAACACTAACGGAGGCAACAGCCCTGCATGACGCATACTGAATACATTTGAACGCTGAATGGCATGCTGAAATAACCAATTTCCATCAAAACTGTTTATTGAAGTTTTTTTGACGGAAGTGACAGCACTAATACTAAACATTACAAACCGTCGCTCTTTACTTAACAGTAATTAGAACAGTAAATCCGTTTATGCTCTCTCAACTGAAATACTAAAGTGAGGTGAGATGATTTGGGGTTTAAAGCCGCTTTCAAGTGTATTTCTCATAGTATTATTGCACGGAAAAAACCCGCAACACCATTGTGGCTATGCATTGAGGTGAAACCTGCGAGCATCGGCTAGAATTAGCGAACGATTGCGTGTAGAACAGTTCTAGACTGTAGACCAAGTTGCCGAGCCTCTGGCGGGATTCGAACACCGACTACTTAAAGAGAATTACACAAACACTGAGATGGTAATTTGGCGGAAACGAACATTGTATCCGGTGCACTTATATTTTATTACACCAAACATGGATTTGAGTTCAAACATCTTCCCAGCAACATCAGATTGATTAGAGGTTAACGACGATACAATTTCAATACTCTCTCTATATATAATGTATGAAAAATAAGGAATGCATTTAAATTTACAAATCATTACATCATTACAAAATTACAAATCATTAAGACCATTAAGATCATTATGACGCTATGATAAAAAAATGTAATATCCAAAACATGTTTTTTTATCGAATACACCTTTCAACAAGACATGATAGAAGAACTTGTACGGCGACCTTTTCATCTCACTTTCAGATTTTATAATCAGTGATTCGCAGGAATTTATTGGACAAGATCTTATCTAAACAAATTGGTTAAAAACCCTTTTAATTTTTAAAATAATGTTCCAAAAGAATTTCATTTAAGCGACTCCCTCTTTCCTAACTTGGCGCATTAGGAAGGAATTATCGAGTGAATATACACTGTACGAGTGCAACTCATTCACAACACGGTTGACAAGTTGTTTTCCTTCATTCAATCCGGCACGTCTCTAAAATCGATTGTGGTGTTAGCGTAGTACGCTTGAAAGGTGTATGAATGAATCTGTCAGTACGAGTTCAACTACGTGAGATCGGTCACCACAGGCACGGAGCAACCGACGCACGCAACCTCCACTCAAGTATCTTTGAACCGGAGGTATGTACATGTCTGCGCAGACAGAGCAACTGACGGACGTTCATTCAACTTGTACATTGAAAAATTGCGCTCCACGTGACGACGGGAGTGAAATCAGTTGTGATGTCATCATCTCAACTGCTGTGCCCGAAAGGTCTATTTATTCTCTTCATTGCGACGCAGTGCTTAAAGCCGAACATTTTTTTACCTGAGCTCGGTGCAGTTATCAATGAGAGCGTTGCCCAGGACGCACGTACGCATGTGGGATCAACTCTCACTGTATGGGAAATTGTCCTCATGGTGGAGTTTGAATCACTTCTACAGGCATTTATGTACCATTTATAGCTTGTTTTATTATTTAGACATACGCGAATCATTCTTAAGCTTGTTAAATCGTGCAAAGTTTTTCCAATGCGATAGATTCGATTTTCCTTTACAAAAGTTTTACATCTATAACTAAGTCACATTCAGAATCTAAAAACTATTTACAACACTTGAAAACACTAAATGCAAAACATGGAAGGTCTTCGATGCATCACTAGTATTTATGTCCATGGTTACGGTACTAATTCTTACATTTCAAATGCGCAAATTGTCTCAATGATAAAGATTGGTGTCGTTTTGTTTGATGACTGATTCTGAAGGTCAATATGTAAGTCTAACTACGAGACGGGTACTTAAAGAGGCAGAATATCCACGCATTTACAAATGATTTGCTATAAGACTTGCCTTGTAATGCGGTAGCAAAGCTTTTCACACTCGCAACGCCGAGGAATGATTTCACTTCTCATTCGTGTTTTATTTACCGAGTGTGCGTTCCCATTTATCTAGTTTAATATAAATCAATACAACCAAAATGTTACCATCAGTATCTTGTTTCAACTGCGTAGGTTATATTCATGTACTAATAACAGTCATGTATAAACTGGATTGTACCCTTGAATTTGGTTTCCACCAAAAATACCCCGACTGGACTGTCCTTTTAACAATACTATATAGCGACACGTTCTTCTCCATTATATAACAGCGTGTGCTCGAGGCACAACCACGGGCCGTAAATAACATTTACATTTATTTGTTGTTAAATCTTTCAATGGTTACCTTATGAAATTTGTCGGAATATATTGAAATATAATAAGAAAGTTAAATTTTATACGTGTCTCCAAATTAACCATAAAAACATGATTCGCCAAATATATCACTTTTGCATATACATACAATTTCAAGTACCTAGTCGGACGAGTGTCTTTCAACCGACACAAATCTGTCATCACTGGCCTATGTTTAGGGAAAGTAACTCTGAACATTCTAGACGCAACAAAACTGTAGAAATAACTATCTAGTAAGTTATCTTGAAGTATGTTAAACACATGTACATGCTAACATGTTACTTACAAATGTCTGACCGAGAGATACAATCGGCTCGTCCATGATAAAGGGTACCTACGTCTTCCTTTCTCAACAGCGGAGTAGCAAGCGCTCCCAAAATAGGACTATGTAAATTACTCTCCGGATGATTGTGAGATTTTGACAGTTTTCCTTCTCTAATGAGTTTTTTTCTTATTTCATCAAGTGCAGGGTTATGAATCACCGTGGAAAGTTTGCCGTACTCCACGTCCTTTGTCATACGGAATACTACGGATACTACTTTCCGGGCGATGTTTTTGTTAAAAATACTCTCCACAATTCATCATTGGAATTTTTGTTTTTGAAAGAGCAAGATGCAGATGCACAAATGTTAAAAGCCAACACTTACTGCACCAAATGCTATACATGCATAATTTTGGGCGTTACTGTAACGTTCAATGAATATTCGCCGATCGTAAATATAAACACATCAAATGAGTGGGAAATCTCCAAACATTTCAGACCTCGCATCTTTTAAGTGCACAGCTAAACGTCAACTCCACTGTGACCAGCCTGTGTGGTAAAACCTTATTTTACGTGTTTGGCATTTTGATAATCGGACCCTGGATTATCTCCCTTGAGTAACTCTTCATTCCTCACAGGGTACAACTGTTATGGCGACATTTATTGAAAGGAATTAACTTAAGGGTTGTGTTTTATGAACTATGCCATACAACTTCCGACGACGTACACTGTCGGGTTTTAAGTGCACTTATTCCATTCTTTAATATTTAGATGCTTGAAATAACAGTTTTAAAATACATGAACGGAAGCCGTATAATCCATCACAGAATAACTCCAGAAATTGCCGTATGATCAAATAAGATCTTCGTATTTCTAATATAGTACTTGAATTTAGACCTGATTTACTGAGATTGATTACGAAATAAACTCAATGCAATTTCGTATCTTAGACTTTAGAATTGAAACATTGATATAATAATTTGTTTCTAGTCCAAAATCCTTGACCATCCATTCAAGAATATGGACATACGAGCTCGTAATTGCAAGGAATAATGTTGTTACCATCAACGATTTGAAATACCGAAATCTTTACAAAATAGTAAGAAAAGCGACAGCAGAGAATCAGGGTCGGTGTAAATTTCATATTTAATGAGTATAACTCATTATCGATGCCTAACTTGTTCCATATAAACTATTGTTAAATTCAAAGCTTGAACAACCTCACTCTTGCATGATTTGAATGAATATCAAACAAACAAATAATTTGTTTGGCATTATATTTGTAACAGGCATGTAGGTTTTAAAATATTGTGTATTAACGCGTTATGGTAACATGAAAGTACATTTCCTTTCACTTAATAAATAAAACTTCAATACATCCATATTTACAGATTCAAATCAAACTCCATTATTGTAAACTTTCATATAGAAGAAAAAGGTTGAGCACTTGGTAATTTCTTAAGTCACCTTTACAAACCTTGCGGAAACTGTCAAAGTGCGGACATGAGTGCTATATCAAATATATGTTTCACTGAGCGTTATGTGACATGGACTCTACCCACCCTGTCTGGCTACAAGAAACTATACTGTCGTTCATCAGAAAGGAACTGAATCTATTTACAGAAAAAATATATAATTTTAACAACAGAACCCTTCATTAATTTTCATTCATAGATGGTATCAACGGCATTAATCATTTTACTACTTTTAAAGTCAGAGACGGAGTGTATGTTACATTATATACGCATAATTAAAAATTAAAAAAATTAAAAAGATTGTAATAAATCATTGGCATGTTCTTAGAAAGGCATTATGATTTTGAAAATAAAAATACATCAACAGTAAAATAGTAAAACACAGCAAGACAGTACTTACTCTAGACCATTCGGAATATATTTCGTATCTTGTCCGGTCGACCGATGTCTTCGTCTTTCACAGCATGTGTTTGGTTACATACATACAAAAAGATTAACATAAGATTAAACTTCATAGAATACTTTCACAGCAAAAAATCAAAATGAATCAATGCATAAACTTAAATTATTCAAACATGTACACTGGAGAATATTAATGGATATATAGAAAATATTATATTTTCAGACAGAGGTTCAAACATGTGATGACCAACTACATATAGTTCCTGAATTCTGCACTGTCTTTGCTGGTTGACTGTCCAAGTCATGGCGTACAATTAATTACAGATTCAGTTTCTGGGATGACGCGTTTGCTTTTGATTAGTTAATGTGTTTGTTCGTCATATTCTTAAAGCCTATCATTGGTTCGACGTAATCGTTTATCTGGACAGGATCCGGTTGGATACATTTTAATCTTTTGTATAAGTATACAGCAATTACAAAACTAAACTTGCACTTAGCGACTTATAGTTTTGAGGTGATTTGAAAAGAAATTCATCTTTTCCCACAGGTCACTTCCTGAAACTACGGGATATGACTTTGCAGGAACCTATGTCAATATGATATAAAAAAGTTGTGTACACGTGACCGCTGTATTTACCATATTCATAGCAAAAAAGGATCATACAATGAAAATAGAATCTATATTGATTTATAAACAAAAGCAGTAGAAAGTCATATTACCTATATATACTTGTACTTACATATGTCTAGCTATTACCTCCCTTTATATAACACAATTATCTCCCTTTGCGGTATCGCTACGCTTCACGGCGTTGATTAGGACTAACCTTTTGCGATGTTTTCGGTATGTAACAGTTTGAATTTTGCAGTGTTAATATTTCTTTCGATGTTAAAAAGCCATCTTAAGCTCTTATATATATTTGTGTTAGAATCATTCTACCATCATATTTATGAAGCGAGTAGTTTGTCACAGGCATAGCAGCTTCGCCTACTATATCACAGTCATGTAGTTCGCGTCCAAAGTGGCGATCCTAAATGCACAAAAATCCTTCATTTCACTAGGTATATTAGTTCCCGGAATCATATTCTTTACTACACTTTTGTAAACATTCACAATATATATATTATATATAAAGATTTTCCAATTTTATATGGATTTATTTCTATAGAACTATTTCCTCATCGCATATACCGCGCCACGGTGAGGGGAGTTGCTCGGCTGTGTCAACTATCACAACAGCAATGTTTCGCTAACATGGCTAACCTTTCGATATCATTACAACGTTTGAAATTTCTTTTTTTCGTTATAAATAATTTTAAATTAATAGACTTTTTAAATTGTTTTTGCCGAATATCATTTCTATGTCAACTCTTAAAGTGGGAAAGTGACATTTCTCACTCCACTACATAAGAGTGAAATGATCTTCGGCAAAAAACAAAATAGTCTCTTTATTTCTATACTTGTAAACGGTAATGATTGAATATAGATTTCGATTTATCATGACGACAGAAGAAAAAAATGCAAATAAAACGAAACTATGGTGAGAACTATGCAAATGTGTTTATGGCTGTGAAAGATTTTAAAATTGAAATTAAAAGTGCTTATCGATTATATTCCTATATCAATACCATATAATATTTATAGTATCCCTCACATAATTACCAAGAAGTTATTGGATATAGTTTTTTTACATTCCCGTTATGTTGAAAGATAGTTTGTAGAGAATGGCATAACAATTAAATCAACATTAAAATAAAAAAGATATTAAATGGCAAAATATAGGCCCAAATGAAAAATTGAAATGAAATAGATGTTTCTTAAAATAACTTACTTCATCACTGACTTTGTAACATTTGAATGAGGTAAATTTGATCCCTAGAGATCCAATAAAAAGATTCATTAATATACGGAAAGGTACTAAATAAATCATTAGAATCTTACCTATCACTGCCTTACATAGTAGCAGAGGTCGATGCCTTCTGAAGTGAAAGTGACAAAATCTCACTAGAAGAAAGAGACTAAGAAGTAAGAGACGGGTCACTTGGTAAAGTTGATTGATTGAGAACCCAGATTACATGACCACGTTCCCCAAGAATGCCAGCTGATTTCTATATCAAGCAGAGCTTCTGTGCACAGTTGAGTGAGACTCCTGCGCAAAGTGGTAGCATTTAGCTGCTAGATTATGCCGTAAATCGCACGTACCAGGCATTAATACGGGCAACGGCCATTCATCGGTGACAACGGTTACACATTAAAGGTGTAATGGATTCAAAATAGGATTAGGCAGTTTTAACACTTATGTGTTATCAAATATCATATTCTCCTACAAGAAACAAGTTGTAGGAATCTGTCAAGGGTAATACAGTCCGATGTGTTCATTTTTGTGGTTTAGTTACCTGAGCCGATACAAGGGCTGGCATATTTTTTTCCTGTATAAATACGCGAGATATTTCTGGAACTCAGTCTCATTCACAACTCCACCCAGCTACTAAATGGGTACCTGAAAACAGGGATGAACAGACTGATACGGTCAAACTTACCGCTAAGCAGCTGCATTGAATGAACACTTCCTTCAAGGTAATAATGTAGTTAGCGCATGTAGATATTATTAGTCTTATTACTCAAAACTGTTATCCGTAGTGGTGAAAGAGATGAACAATTATCAAGTATTACTGAGCTTGAACACATTTTACTCATTTGCGTTAAGGTATTGGATTTGAGTAGCATAACCGAACTTTATACGTTAGTTTAAGGTCTTCTTTTCATGTTTGAAAGAGATTGCCCTACAATCGATGATATTTTATTGATTCATCGGGAGACGCCCTATTTCCTTAAGAAAACGTACTACATTACCCTCAAAATAGAAGAATTATAACGTAGCCAAGAGCAGCGTATAGGAATGTTATGCTACCTCTCTTATGGAAGCAAGGCATGGAGGAAATACGCAAAAATCTACTTTCAAAGTGAAACAAAGGCTAGGTACCCGCATTTGAAACGCATCATCATAGACGATATATGACGTAGTAACATTGTTCATGACGTATCACCTCAATATCTTAGGGATCCAAGAAATACACGATGCTTGATATAATGTCCTCGTAGGCAACAATTCCTTGCAGCACATTCAATACATAAAATTGTTAACCCAATTATATGTTCAAAATATGAAAATTTGAAATTGAACAAAATGAGCTTAGAGGAAAACCTAAATCTCACCTTCAACATATGCCACACGACGAAAACATACCAAACATTGTCTCCATAAATCCAAATGCTATTTTCATATTTAAAAACGATGGCAATAGCCTATTTAATGCATACAACGACGTGACATGACTTTTACTGCCAAAAATGAAGTTAAGGTCACGTGATTTACTCGGTAGGTGACATTCTGCATTAAAACATGCACAATGGTTTCCTTGTTTGGTCTAAGCCTCTGGGATGAGGTATGTAATAGTTAAAGCACCGGAACCAGGGTTATGGTCCGGACGTGTCTGTCACGTACAATTATACAGTCGGGTATGCCGGAAATGCAGGAGAAATAGACAGTGAATTTTTTGTGAACATTATTAAAATAATTTGACGGTGAGCATCAAAATAAACATCCAAAATTGCATGAAAGCATGCAAATAGGAAAGTTTTCATACAGCTGCATCCCGAAAGTTTGTTCACCAACTGGTAATTTGAACTTCCTTTCGACCTCCATTTCATTACTTTATTTACAGCTATAGTAAACCTTCCTATGTCCACATGTAACGGGATTACTCTGCAACCTATCAATGGATTGTCGGATGAATGCTGCAATTTTCCGAAAAATAGCAACAGAAAATAGACAGATTGGGTCAGATATTCCATATAACGATTTCCTAATTTTTTAAATGTTATTTTCATTATTTACTAAATCAAATACATTGCATCATGCGTACAATGAAAAAGCATAAGATAAAGACATGTTTAATCTTTGACGCTGTCGGTCATTTATAGATTTAACAAGAAATAATAAGAAGTGGAGAGTTTGAAATTTTGACCCCTGGTAACTTTAAGAAGCTGGGAAAAAGTTACAGATAACTGTTTGGTATGGAATGACACTTTGTTATGGAACAACTAATCATCGTTTCTGACCTTAAAACACAACCTTGTCGGTTTAGTTTCTACTTTCTATGATGCCTCATATCAATCCAAATATACATCTTAATAACTTTCTCTATAAAGGAAAAGTACGTGAACAAACTCCAAATTTTATAGTAAATACTTTTCCGCCATTTATTCTTTTGAGAAAAAATGGAAAGTAATTGAGAAGGTCATCTATTTCTTAACAATCTTATTACTCTACGAAGATGTTGAATTGTTTTCTCCCATCATTTGAATGTAAAAACTATGCCTTTTGCCATGTTATATTGACGTATATGTATTTGTTTCCATGCCCTCTTTGAATCCATGGAAAGCGAATAAAAAAAGGGGAAAAAACTTTCCCGCTAGCACTTAATATCTGATTCAATTTGAAGGGTTTCGGTTGGCAAATAAGATTTGTTGCTTTGGTTATTTGGAATAAATTGGACCTTATGGTGTTCTCTATATATCATACGTTGCCTCTACTGTAATGTCAAGTGGTTGGTAGAATTGTTTTTGAAATTGCTAAAACATATTTTGGAATCTACTCATTTAATGAAACAAGGTCTTTATTGGAGCATGTACGTATCTTAAATCAACTATGAAACAAAAGTTATTATCATGTTATAAAATATGTATAGCATTAAATTCACTAATGATACATTAACAAAAGCTTAAAATATATTCAGAGTTAAGATCAAACTCAAACAAAAAATTTTTAAACTAGGCTTAGTCATTTAAGAATATATTTTGTTATCATAACATTAGAAAAAATGTCATTACCATATGTGTGGTTTCACCGAATATAAAACAGCAGCCGTCCCAAGGAGTCTCGTAAATATTGTCTCAATGATAAAACTCTCTCCTATATTTTTCTATAACACTTGATTTTATACACATTTCACTCTGTAGGGTATTTGCTTTTAAGGACTCAACGCTGTTTTTCATATCCACACAAAATGATGTAAAAAGATCCATGGTAATAACGTCTTTAAAAGATGCCATATAATAACAATAAAACGACTTTATAATGGTGATACGAAAGACACCGCCGCTTTTGCAGTCTGACCGCAATCTGAAAGGTATTGCATAATCGGGAGTGCACGTAATCGGAGCGCATGAAATACTAAAACATACGTTCAGTTACTTAGCATGAAGAAAATTGCACATGAATACGTGACAAGACGCAGATGCACCTTGCAGTACAGGTACCGGCATTGGCGTCCTGTGGAAGCGATCAAAATAGCCTGGAATGTAACACTGCATTGCCGAATCGACATTTCTTTGATCTATCAAGTCCCAATGTAAGATATATCAGAAAAAGGAATGGAATAAATGGAATATAGATACATATCGGCCTCGCTGAAAGAGAACCCTTAAGACTGAAAGCATTCGGGAAGCCTGGGTGATAAGGTGTCAGTATACGGAGATTACTCGAATGTAAAACTGTACGGGAGTTATGTCGTTTTTCTTTCTCTATGCATGATGTACAAATTTCTGTACATGATGCACTCGTATTCTATTGTTAGACATTATACACACAGGTTTTATAGCATCTAAATAGAGAATATAATAATACGTAAACTTTATATGTTTTTCTTTCAAATCTAAAGAATTTTTTAACTTCACGTTGGCGGTTTTAAACCCGAAACTGCATGAAAGGGTATAGAATATATAGGTGGAAAGTTTTCATTTTTAGACTTGTTAACGAGATTAAGTATGAACAAAATTGAAAGTCATGGACCATACTATCTCCAAACGTTAAATTTAAAACTCTTGCAAAATGATAACTGAAATATATTGGTAGTAAATGGTTTAAACAATGTCCTCCAATGTCACTAAGCAAGGTACACGTATGTGACGTAATAATGCTACTTTTAACTGATAATAAGAAATTTTGAAATCATACATTATATTTTTGTAATTTTCAATTCTAGGGTTATCTGTAATCTTGCCCGATCTTGAGTCTGCAATCTCAAAAGCGGGATTACATTCAGCTTGATCTGTGAAGAATATCCAAGTACAATATAGATACATGTTAAATGAAAAGGCTTCAACAATGAAGGTGAAGAAAGTGAACTCACGAAAAGGAAAATAAATATTTCCATTTGCAAGACAACGTTATATAATTAAAAGAAGCAGCGTTAGAAGGAACGCATCATGATAAGAGAGCTATACGAATCAATTTCCCTAACTTAAATGATTAAAAGTTGCTCATACAAGACTGTCCGCTCGTGGTTTTCGCTTGCTACTTGATTATTTCCTCTACGACTACAGATAATCGGGTTGGGTAATTAGATGTTTTGACTCTCTGAAGATAATACATTTGGCAAAACTTAATGTGGGATCATTTCAATAAATACATCTTTCCAAAAAGCCTGCTACTGTCCCTTTAATTCAACTAATGACGATTTCCCCTCGCCATCGAAATTAGTGCGCACCACAGTTAATTTTATGACTATTGGATTAACGCGTTGTACGAATAAAAGTTAGTCTCCCAGGATACTTCCAGCTGATGAATGGAATAATTCGGTGAAGAAGGAAACGTTATATGTTTTAGTAGAATGACAACCTAAATTTCAACAACGAATGGGAATCCGATAGACTTTTACATTAAGTGGAGAAGTCAGTAGAATTCAATAAATAGTAAACGAATACAAGCTGTTAACCAGAGTATAAGAGCCCTGGTCTCGCCTTACAGATTAGCCTGTCAGTCTTATATGTCTACATAAGTCTCCTGGTTAATAAAGAGAGCAAACAAATTGCAGGGGGGCCAGATAACATAGGTATGTCTGACACAAGGTCTATTATGAAAAAGTTACACGTCAAAATAACACGTGTAAGGTTACTATAAAAGTGACACAGGGGAAGTCTCTGGATTAACATCATTGTCAGATGGAGATTCAGTGACCCTTTGATAAAGAAACACTTGATAAACCGTACCACGACTGTCATCTTCTTCCTGGGTCATCTCACATAAGTCGCTTCATCTAATGGAATTCTGACTTTAAACATGAAGCTTCGTATCGCTAAAACATTAAACTAGAAACCAAAAATCATTTATCTGTGTTACTTCAAGAAACACGGTTTTTACAACTAATAAATGTTCAATACATGTCAAATAAGAATATGAGGAACCCAGTTATATTGTTTAAGTAATATGCGTGTTGGATACGTATTTCTTTCAAAATGAATCTGAGACATCAAACAAAACAAAATATTAATCTGGTCGTGTTATCGCTGTCCTATCTTACTTCATTTTGTATCTTGGTTACCACGCGGAAGAAAGATTAAGCTTATACCACAGCGTTGGGTTGAATACACGTCAACGGTAATCCTTATTAATCAGCGACTAGTCATGTCAGGGTGTTCTGATACGGCTATACGACTGCGTGATACGATCTTATATCAACCTTCACTCTTCAATCTGAGAGGTTCTTCACATCTTCAGACAGAGCAAGGGAAAGGTTCCCTTTCATCTCTAACAGATAAACATGTAGCAGTGTTTGCTTAATCCTCGAGTTCCTGACCAACCCATATGAGGTGAAAGTGTTTGAAGAGATAAACTTCTACATGCGTATTCACATGCTCCGAAGGGTAGGACAACACATTACTTCCGTCTTGTAGTCTTCTCAATCAGATAGATACGTGTCCGGGTACAGTCGAGGAAGTACAGTCGCGGTTAGGGGAACTATTGTGCTGTCACGTTTGAAGACGTCATTACGAAAATGCATGAATGCAGTTAAGCACATCAGTTATAACATGATTTAATACGACTACTACTACTACTACTACTACTACTACTACTACTACTACTACTACTACTACTAGTACTACTACTACTACTACCACTACTGCAACAATTACAACAACAACAAAAACAACTAATGGAACTTCTACCACTATTGCTACATTTACAACAACCACTACTACTCACTTATTGTCACTTATTACTACAGCCACCTCCAACACAAACATCACTTATGCATCAGCTCCCTAAATTATATCATAGCTGTCATCCGACAAAACGAATTTCTCAAAAACCACGATCACACATTTTAACCTTTCAGTACATACAGTGGTGAGACGGGATGGGAGAGGAAACATAACAGAGGGTCCCGACAACACAGGCATGTAACTGAGGAGCCCTGCACAAACAAGTGTCACTCACACCTCGCGGTACATCAAGTATCTAAAACATAGTTAATATATGGGCCTCGATTACACCTAAAACGGTACATAAGGTGAGACAGGGTCTTGTTACAAATGTTGGGTACCGATACATAATCAATCTTGTGAAATGCTTTGCTCATGATTTATGGGTAGTTAAGAAAAGCAAGGAAGATAGATCATTATGAGTACTACGAGTACTATAAGTACTGCGAGTACTATGATTACTACGAGTACTATAAGTACTGCGAGTACTATGATTACTACGAGTACTATGAGTACTACGAGTACTATGATTACTACGAGTACTATGAGTACTACGAGTACTATAAGTACTGCGAGTACTATGATTACTACGAGTACTATGATTACTACGAGTACCATGAGTACTACGAACACTATGAGTACTACGAACACTATGAGTACTACGAGTACTATAAGTACTACGATTATACAGGTTACTGTATTTCTGGTAAGAGCCCTCAGTTGGTTATACCAGAGTCTGCGATTTTACTACATCCAGAGATTTGATCAACCATTGAAATTTAACCACATACCAGAATTAACATCAGCTTTTATTAAGACCTTCAAACTAATTTCACTACAGTCAAAACGTACGCTATACAACAACTCTCACTACATAATGTAATATACAATCTAAAACATTCGCAAGCTTCTTATTACTTTTCATTCATAGCCACTTTAAGGGTTTTGAAACGAAACCTCCACCCTCGTGTTTTCTCCATGACGTATACAATCTATAGAGCCATTCGTGAATATGTTTCCGATCAAAGTGATTTGAATTGGAAGTTAGTTGAACTTTATAAGTTCATCCCTACAAGCTTGGTTTCAACCAAACCGCAACACAATGAATGTTTTGTATAAGAATAAACAATCTCTTAAAAAGTATACATCTTTTGCGTAAATAACAAGCTTATGCATTTAAATGGCCTAATTGAAAAAGGTGACATAACCCTACATTTATTTCCACATCCTTAAACTAAATTTATATCCAAACTGAAAATGTAGAACGTTTGTATAGCTTTTTTAAATCAAAATAATATACAGACCAACACACAAATCCAAGGTCGAACATACTCAGTGCACTTGAATAAGAAATGGACACATTCATAGCTTGAAATGCTAACAGGAGGTCGAAATAATACGTATTCAATACGCGTTTGTAAGTCCATCTTTATGCAGGGAGAAATACACGAGATACACGAAGTACAGTATAAAGTTTATGTAATTAACCATATAGAATTTTACCGTAAATAATAATAATAATAATATACATTTTAACGCCTAATATCCAGTGCGAGGTACTGCTCACTGGCGGTACATTATTACCCTGAAGGAATTGTACTACAGCAGCAACTTAGCGCTTCCGTACTTCCCTTATTCAGGTACCCATCTATACAGCTGGGTTGACTGAGTGCAATGTGGATGAAGTGCCTTGCCCAAGGACACAACGCGGTATGAGACCCAGGTCACAAATGTTTGGTGTCCCCACCGGGATTCGAACCCGGGTCGTCGGCGGCGATAGGCCAGCATGCTAATCACTACACCACCGCGCTCCAAATATCTAAATAAGATAAATTATCCTCATATGAATTCATACATAAAACTTTAAGCGATATGCTCCCTTCTGATTGGACTGAACCCGTTCACATGACCGGTATACATTCCATAACCATAAACTACAATTAACAAAGTACATACGCCGTACTTTTTAGTTTACACAAAATGCGGCCTCCTGATTGGACGAAACAAGATCATGTGAACATCAGGACTACTTTAACATAATGTATCATTGCTCCGTGACAAAACTGTAATAACATGCAATTTTCACAAAAATCTTTGTGAAAGTGCATGGATAAGAGTAAATATTCATAATTGAGTTAAATGTTTAATTAAACAATTTACTGATAAACTTATATAAGTAATCAAATTCTTTTCGTTAACTTTTGACTTCTTTTTGTAAGTGATGCGGGGCTTAGGCCCTGTTACATAAAAGTCGAGAGACTTATTTTGCAGTAAGCCTACTTTTTTTACAGTCAATTGAAATTTACAATTTAATTATAAAACTTCCCTTGATTTTCAAAGTTTCAATTTTTAAGAAATAAATTTTATAACGTGCTTGTTCACTGGCTTATAATCGGTTTGAAAGCGTATAAGACACAACATAAAGAGCGTTAACGCCCTTTGCAATGTACAATCGCATTCTCTGAATACAAATATATAATCGGTTGATTAGTTGATAGTGTTTCAAAGGTAATATGACGACTAATAGATGGAACGAACGATTTCGGTATTTACACATGAATGTGACACTTTGAATGTTTAATAATTTGTATGTAGCTAAACTGAGGGCCATAAATACCAGAAGTCCTGTGTTGTGTTAATATAATCTCGCTAAACGCGCTTGTTCATTCCTAAAATTCCGAATTAACAGGAGTTACTTACTTCTTTTTAATGATAATCGTAAAACGGCTAATCAACGTCGACATTATGCATCCCATTAACATGTATGCTAGTTATATGACCAGCTTAACAAATATTTGCCTTTGTGTCTGTTTCAAAAATTACGGTTGAGTCATTGGCGAGAGCACCTGTCTAGTTTTCGATTGAAAATTACGAATTTAACCTTTTCATTGTCAACTTGTTGAACTGATATGCGTGAAGATAACTTTCAGACACTACCAACACTTCTAGATAGAAAAAGAGCTTTTTAAAGGTTGACTCCAACAACATACTTTGGTAAATTGGTCAATATCGGAGGACCAAAGATATTAGGGGAGTTTACGTTGAAAAAGAGACCTCGGAAATCTACCTAACTTCATTTGTTCAGAGGCCGGTCTAGAACCCTTGGAATGATGGTCTTTTATCTTGTATCAATGGAAATTTTCTTCATGATATGGGAGGTGTATGTTTTGAAAGTTAAATACTTCAGTGAAAGGTTTTACTGCAGGCATGAAATACGACAGTCTACCTCAGAGGCGCCATACAACATTAGCTTCAATTTTTTTATCTTACAGATCTTGTTGAATTGATATGCATTATTACAGAGTTAATGACACTTACACTGGAATTACATTTTGTATGCAGACAGATAAAAATATAGCTGCCTTCATCGTAGACGGCTTTTAAAATGTTACCGCTGGCTCTGTAGCTCATCAGGACTTGCAATATTTCCCATATAAACTTCAAGGCAAAAGAAATGTTTCACTTTTATTTTCTTCATGAAAACATTTAAAGGTATGGTACGGGTTTGCTTCTAAGCAGGAAATGATAGTATTACTTTATCGTTTCCTGTACACGAAGGAATCGCATCGAACGCAGCCAATGGAATTGTGCATTCCCAAACACGTGCAAAACGTGTTTTTGAGGCATGATTTGTGATGCACTTGCAGCAATGTTGCATAAATAACCTTGTTGGAAAGGGAAGACTTTCTATATCATAATAATACCAAAAGTGTATGCCAAGACTTACACAAGCGCAACGTGACCAAGCGATCGGTATGTCCACTATGGGGGCTTCCCAACTTTAAATGGCAAGAACCTTCAACTGCAGCCAAACCACCATCAGAACGCTACCAGCAGACAGGCCAGACGCAGGACAGACCAAGAAAGGTTCACCTCAGAAAACGATTCGAAACGGCGACATCAACAGTGGCGACGGCACTCGGTCATGTCATCAGCACAGGAACAACCCTTCGTCGACTTGGTTTGGCTGGTATAAGAGCCTATCGCCCCTTCCATGGAATGGCTTTGACTTGTTTACACCGTCAACACAGGTTACGATGGACACGTACTATACGCCGGTGGCAATTACGTGACTGGGCGAGAGTGTTGTTTACAGACGAGAGCAGGTTTGAACATCTTTGGGACTACCTTGACTGCCATTTGAGACAGCTCCAAACAAACAGCAGGAACTTGAGCAAGCTCTGTTAAACATATAGAAGAGGATCCTTGTTGGCGTCGTCCGACGCCTTTAATGAGGAGGCGTGTACATGCTTGCATTGATGCCCAGGGTGGTCACATTCGCTACTTATGACAGAATCCGTGATTCCTATGACTATACTGAGAGTTTCTGTGCACTTGTCTTAACTCCACATTTGTGTAATTTTTAATATTGACCCCTGTCTCTTTCCTTGTGTAATGAGGCAAATTAAATGCCGATATTTGGATGCTTTTTAAAGCGAATATTGGAAAATGATTTCTGTTTATAAACCAATCGTAAGAATTTGTTTTTATTTTATAGACTTGTAAAATGAATGAAACCTTTCTTTTGCCGGGTAGTTTATTAGGTTGAATCAATGTGATCCGGTTATGCTTCGAACATCAATCTTATTTATAACATATGTTAAGGTATGTCTACACAAGCATAATCATTGCTGTTTAACATATTTTAGGAAGTGTGGCATAGTCACCGGTTTTCTACTACATCTGCCTTTGGCGTTGCTGAGGTTTTATTCCATTTCTGTGGATCCTTTTTTCTGGGTGTGGACCGGAAACACCTACCAGAACGGCATTTTTCAGAGCAGAAAGCCCATCATGGCCAGAGGGAGCTAAATCAGGCGAGTCGGGTGGATGCATAAGAAGTTGAAATCCAAACTTAATAATCAACCATGGGAAAGGATACCGAGGCTATCGCCTTCCTTGCTGACTTAACAGTATTTGCCTACTTTGTGGTCGATGACGTCATGTATTTCATCTAATGTGTAGACCCAAGGTTCATCCGTCGGTGTGTTTCGTTTGAGGGAACTCACAGGATCGGGTTGAAATAAGGCTAGTTTTCCTTTTGACATGATGTGTTTTTAACGCTCTTGATAACACGTCAGAAGTTTTGGCAACCATCGAACTGAAACATTTCTGTTTCCCGCAGTTCCAATCAAAGTAGACTAACTCACTCCCGACTAATGTCAACTACGAATCCTTTGGTTACTCGCCGTTCATTCATTATATGACCATGGATTTATCTGCTTTTTCAGGTGAATCGTGGCCCTAACCCTAACCCTAACTTCTCAACCATAATGATTTTCCTTCGATGTTAGATACTTAAATCGATATGTCCGTTTTCTGATGACAAACCCGACATTATCGAAAACTGTCACAATCAAACACGTTCACGTTTTGGCGACAGAGCCAGAAGAACACGGTAGTCAACGTGCAAAGCAAGGTGCCATTGCGTTGCATGGTCTCAGCTCATGAAATCACCATTGAAAAATTCTAAAAATTTGACATTCCTAACATTTTGAGCGTCTGAAGAGAGATCAAATTGCAATTTGAAGGTTGACACCTTTCAAGCACATTAAAAAGTTTAAGATCAAGGTCGAAAAACAGTCTCAATAAAACAACAAAAAAAATAACCTGAAAACTGGTTTCGGAGAAAATGTTGAAAAAAAAAAAAAAATCTTTAGCGCACAATTTATGAAAGGGACGGGGTTCAAATGACCAAATGTACAAACGTTGATTCCTATAAGTGTAATGTGCAGTAGGATAGTTCAAACGAGGGTCAAACGCCGGACGACTGGTCATGTCATAAACCAATCTGGTCGCACACGCCCAATGAACTAGACTTAATTTTTTATAATATATGTCTGATTTAAAATATCAAACGACACTGAACAATAAAAACAACAATTAGTATATTAACCAATAAATATCATTTACGAAATAGCACACTATTGCTTCATTCTACGCCTAATACAAAGATTAACATTTTGAAACGCGACTTTAAACCCTTCTACGAATAATATGTGAGGAATGGTGACGGTTATACCGAGAATGAGATTTTTATCTCCTAACGGCCGTGTGTCTGTGTATGTCAGGGTGCCCTGATACCTGGGTGTTACTTAACTATGTGAATCATTGTAGTAACACTTGTCACGGCTAAATGCAATGCGTATGAATGTGTATACATATCCATTACACGAGGCCCTGTCAATACCCGAGTGCCAACTAGAGTGTATCGTAAGACTGACATGTACATCATGTAACAAAGTGCTATGCGTCACTGTATAAATGTTGAGAAATAGAGTTGCCTCAGTCATACCATGATTCGCAAAAGTGTTTTATATAAATATTTCTACTGTTTTAAAAAGTCAAACGGTCTTGGTAACGAGAGGTTTGAATGTCTAACAAATAGCCAAGAAATAATGTGTTATTGCAAACTGTTTTGCCAACTGTTTACAGAGTACCAAGAACCTAACAAATGAGAAGATGGAAACTTCCAGGTGAATTCAGAAAACCCTTCAAGGTCAATCCAGACGCCCATCTCTCAGAGAAACTTCTACAACAGTTAAGGGAATTCTGTTTTTGCAATCCACATGATGGTTGAACTCATAGCATATCGATTTAGAAATAATTCACTAAAAAAGTCAATTTCGAAACGTTTTAAATCGGAGAGTGACACTTCTCATATTGTATCATTAGTTTAGTGTATATTTTGGCTATCTGTGATAGTTTTGTGTATATGTATATGAATATATTTTTTTTAAATGTAGAGGTATGTACCAGTCAATGTTTGTACCTATAAATCATACGCTTATGTCTGTAGCACATGTGTCGTTGTAACTGTATCAATGATACGACATATTGTAATTATCAAACATTCATAAAAGCCGATTTTGCAAATTAATATTTTAAAGCGAAAAGAAAATAACCTTCAATTTTTAAAAGTCAGTCAGTGAATCTATAATTTACAAACAAGAGAGAACATCGCATTCCTTTACTCTAATAAACCTTAAAATACCCTTGTCGACATTAATAAATAATACTTTGGACGAGCTAATTATAGTTTACAATATGGAATGTATGTTAATGCGTACCAATATCACCTGACATCAAGTATATATACATGTATATACATATTTATACATCTATATATAGGTGACAATTCATAGAAATGTAACGCCGCCCTTTCCTAATTTAGACTTAGGCTCCAGTGTCGTAAACGAGTCTGACTTGACCTGTTATTTTCGTCAAGTATTCGTTTATTAAGTTCATAAAAATTTAATTCGTCTTACAAGCACTTCATACAGCTAGATCCAAATGACTATAGGATTGAAACTGTCGTTAGTTCTTAACTGTAGGATAACAGGACAGTGTTTAGTGTCAGTAAGCAGACAGCTTTGCCATATTAATTGCTCATTTACATATCTTAAAGAACTATTTCATACATTAAGATTTCGAGTGAACATTCCCTAGTATTAACAAAGATATGCATAGTTTTATCTACATTCCCTTAACAGGTTACTGGGATAGATTTTCTCCATTTGATAGACTTGGAACCTTAAATTGAAATTTGTGAAGAGCTACCAACAACCGTTTTGGAATAATCACGAAAGCATTGGAATTCCACCTAAAAACCAATGTAATTACTGACATAGATTGATGTGGTGAAAATAGAACGTGAATGGTCATCAATGGTCAAAACATGCATTGTCTGGAGAGACAATTGACGTGCGTGTAATGTAACCTCGAAAAATCAAATCCATTCTGGCGAGATTCTAGACAATTATATTCAATAAATAAATCGTTTGATTAAAGATGTTAAAGATTAGTACACGAATACGAGTTGGTGCTATTTACAGGAGGCGTTCCTGACATCGGTGTGTGACACTTAAAATAAAACCATCGCACCAGACAGTCCTGCATTCCATAGTAACACTTGCTCCATGATGTGGCATGTCTTACAGGTTTATACAGGAAGCTATCTTCAACTTGGCCATAATGTAACAAAAAGTAGGTTGAGGCTCTATGAATACATGAACCTAAGAACTTAAGGCGGACTTGTTCTGAAAATAAGACATTATTCAACGGTTGTCTGTGAAAGTGATCGGTCCTCTATGTTAAGTTCTGTCAAATAACAATTCACATTATATCCAAATTTTTTTAAAACGTAAGCACCGTTATCATTGCATTGAAATTACTTTTTTTTCTAAAAAATAATAACATTTAACATTTCAAAACATTTCTTTAAGAAACCGTTTCATTTTTTTTAATAATAAAACGATTATATTTGGTAATTGAAATTTTTTTCTCTTTCGTACGTGTCTATCTAAGCGCTGACGATACCGTTGTAAAAAAGAAAAAAAAGTAAGATTGGCTTACTAACACCCCCGACTATTCATCCCTTCGCAAATTAATCAGTTACACAAGATTCCACAACTCTCATGCCCTATAACTCAAATAAAAGAGTTCTAAATACAGAAGTATTCCACAAAAGAATTTTTGTTGGAAACATTTTAACTCCCCTGCAAGACATTGTCTTCATTTGGAAATATTGTTTAATGTTAATGGTAAATTCTCTAAGGCAATTGAGAGACTTTCGGAACAAGCATCAAGGGTCATGTTTTCAATTCTCAAAACCTTTCAGAATTTGTAATTTCCAATAGACTGCCAACTCAAACCTTTTGAAAGGTGCGCCTTAACACTTCTACTATACGGTTCGGAGGTGTGGAGTTTTGAAGAAACAATCATCATGGAAAGAGCGCAATTGAAATTGTGTATAAACATTCTCATTGTGAAACGACCTACTCGAAATGGTCTGATTCACGGTGAGTTTGAAAGGTACTCTATTGATTTTCACATAGCAGTCAAATGTGTCAGCTACTGGGGTAAAGTGGTAAATGGAACCTATTAACTTACTCACATTCTTTATAGCATAATGAAGCTACGGTCATATCAACAGGATACTGATTTCGATCATATAAAAATTGTAAACCATATTCTACACAACGTTGGACTCTCCTATATTTGGCTATCTCAAAATTAAAATAGCATAAATTAGATTAAACAGCATGTCACAAATTTAACAATAGACCAGTTTAAGCAATCATTGTATGCTCATCCTCTAAAGGTAAGTATTATCAATTATACAAAACTCTCTCTTTAGAACACTATCTTTTGGATCTCTCACCAAAATTACGTACGTTGTTAACAAAATTAAGAATATCTAATGACAGACTACCCATTGAGACGGGAAGATGGTTTAATATTTATCGAGAAAACAGTATATACACACTTTGTTATAACCCAATGATTGTGATGAATTTCCTGTCATTTAAACATGTCCATGTCTTGCCTATGAATATAAAAAGATACCTCCATCTTGTTTCTGTAATTTTAAATATATCGACAAATTTACCTTACTTATGAAAGCTTATCATACCCTCTTTTATTCAAATTATCCCTTTTTGCAAAAGGTGTACTTAAACTTTTCTAAACCTCATTTGTACATTATAAATAATAAGATATAATAAGAAAAATAATTCTGTTCTGTTCCGTGAGAGTTCTAATCAGTGGCTAATCTAAGCCTTACTGTTTAGTGCCAACATACGTGGTTTAAAATGTAACATTCTTATACTTCAAGTGCCAACATACCTGATTTAAAATGTAACATTCTTATACTTCAAGTGCCAACATAACTGATTTAAAATGTAACATTCTTATACTTCAAGTGCCAACATACGTGGTTTAAAATGTAACATTCTTTTACTTCAAGTGCCAACATACGTGGTTTAAAATGTAACATTCTTTTACTTCAAGTGCCAACATACGTGGTTTAAAATGTAACATTCTTTTACTTCAAGTGCCAACATACGTGGTTTAAGATGTAACATTCTTTTACTTCAAGTGCCAACATACGTGGTTTAAAATGTAACATTCTTATACTTCAAGTGCCAACATACGTGGTTTAAAATGTAACATTTTTTTACTTCAAGTGCCAACATACCTGATTTAAAATGTAACATTCTTATACTTCAAATGCCAACATACCTGATTTAAAATGTAACATTCTTATACTTCAAGTGCCAACATACGTGGTTTAAAATGTAACATTCTTATACTTCAAGTGCCAACATACGTGGTTTAAAATGTAACATTCTTTTACTTCAAGTGCCAACATACGTGGTTTAAAATGTAACATTCTTATACTTCAAGTGCCAACATACGTGGTTTAAAATGTAACGTTCTTTTACTTCAAGTGCCAACATACGTGGTTTAAAATGTAACATTCTTATACTTCAAGTGCCAACATACGTGGTTTAAAATGTAACGTTCTTTTACTTCAAATGCAATCTTCATTGAATATCAAAAGAAACTATCAAGGAAACACACACAGCATAATTTTTGTTTGCCACAGAAAGTTTCGTAAAATACTGCAAGCCTTAAAATATTCAGTGCTTGAGATTGGCAAAGCTACAATCGATACGAAACAAATATGACCAAAGAAAATAATCTAGAACATAGGAATTTGTTAAAAAATGAAATATTTACGAAAACCCTAGCAATTTGGCACTGCGATTTTCCATATAAACGAGAAGTCACATGCAGGATTTGAAAAGGATAGACAAAAACGTTTTCTGCAAAATCTAACAAGTTTAACGAAGTCTTATCTTAGAAAATACAGTACAAACAAAGAATTTAATAAACTACGACAAGTTCACGAAACCACTTTCAATTTGGCACTCCACTCCCGCTTTCAATTTGACACTCCACTCCTGTTAATGGGATAGAAGACGTGCATAGTTTTAATACCGGATGAGATGGTTTTATGAATTCCAACTTAAAGACTGATGACTACACAACATTTATCTCAAATAAGTTATCTCAATGACGTTTTCAAGACATGAATGTCATTAGTATCGATAATATTAGAAACACATAAGTTATTTTATGTCAAATCATAAATGTGCCAAACCGATATCAATCTTCTTCATATTTGGAACTTTATGAAGATTAATTTAATGTATATAGCTAACATGCATATGCGTAAGGTGTTGGTTTGGTAAGAATCAGGAAGGTGTGTCATCTTTATGATATTAAGCTAGAACTTGGAAATACCTTGGTAATGACGATGTTCTTTCGGTAATAAATGCTTCACATTTAAAAAGAAATTAGTCAGCGATCGTTGGCGAGTTGCACTCCACCAGACATTTTCGACGGTAGATTTCGGTTTGTTGTTCAAAATTCAATGTTGTTCAATTTCAATTTCAAAAGATACATACTATACCACATGCCATGATAATTGAAACCTGTAAGGTCCTGATTCAATCCCAGGTAACAAGCAGGCTTGACTACTGCAACTCTCTGGTATCTGGTTCTGGTCTGATCACCCATCTACAAAGGGTTCAAAACAAGGCCGCTCGTGTTGTCTCCCGAACCAGACAGGGCTCTCACATAACACCAATACTTAGGGACTTACACTGGTTGCCCATCCGAAACCGGATCAGTTTTAAATTGCTGGTCTTGACGTACAGTGCTCTCTATGTCGAGTCATCGCCAGCATGCATCAGAGATCTACTTTCTGTCTACCAGCCAACAAGAACTCTCCGTTCTGCACAGAAGGAGCAACTGGTTGTTCCATCAACATCCACTAAATTAGGAGAGCGAGCTTTCTCTGTAGCAGCTCCTGCTCTGTGGAACGCTGTTCCAAACTATATCAGAAACAGTGACTTCCTTGAAACTTTCAAGAGAAAGCTTAAAACATTCCTGTTCTCATCTTAGACTCTTGCCTATTCCACCCTCCGAGACTATGTATCTGTGTAAAGCACCATTGAGCAGCTCATCATAGCTGGAATTAGGGGCTATACAAAGCAATTATTATTATTATTATTATTATAAGGAAGTTGAATTGATGAGAGCTTTTCCGGAGAATTGTCATTGTGTCCATACTGAATTTACAAACAGCCAAGTCAGGTTATTTAGAGATAAGCTTAAGGACACATCCATGTACACAATACACGCAATGATCATACAGGATGCGGGTTGTTACTATTGCTTCTGCATTTCAAAGGAATTTTAAAAAAGGAATATCATGCTTAGTTTGGCACAGTTTGTCAAATACAAATATACGATATGAAAATGCAATATTGATGAAATAGAAAGAAGCGATACAACAACTTGTACGATTGTTACGTTAACGTTATCCTGAAAAAGAGAAAGCAACATATGACTTTCGCAAAGTGAATTCTGTGAGAAGTTTTAGAAAAAAACGATATGATAGAAGACTTGTTCAATGTCTTTGTCATTGATATTCCTCGTGTATCAAGGACAATCTACTTGGAAGTCAATAAGTTCATAGAAGTAGATATAAAACAGAAGCCAAAGGTTGTGATATAGATTTTATTTTACTATATAATCGCCCTGGACCTCAATGTAGTTGGCCCATTTGTATTTGAAACTGTCTATGCCGTTGCGGATGACGTCTTCTGACTGGCCCTTCAGCAATGCCTCAGTAGCTGCCTTGAGTTCATCGTCATCGCCAAATCTTGTACCACGCAAGTGTGATTTCAAATTGCGAAACAGATAGAAGTCACTTGGGGCCTGATCTGGTCTGTAGGGGGGGTGAAGTGCAGCCTGTGCAATATGACTCTTGTGTACTGCAGCGTTGTCATGAAAATCATAACTCCAGCTGTCAATATGCGGCGCCTCATCTTCTTGATCGCCGCCCTTAATTGCTTCAACAAGTCAGCATGATGGGCTCCTTTTATTGTAGTTTTAGGTGGTTAATGGTTTATCTTTTATAAATATCCGACCCGCTTTAACTCACCTGGCCATTTTGTAACAGTCGAATATTGAGGGGCTGCTTTCATCAATACATTGGTCATACGTCATAATGGTAGCATTCGCCCCTTCTTTCGTGAGAAACTTGATAACCGCACGAACTTTCCATGAGTACAGGAAGATACGGTAAATAAACGATCGAAGAGGAATGTTTATGTCTGAAAACAAACTGTCGTTAGGTATAGCCTATCCCAATAATGACATTAACGATGATGTCTTCAGGGGTGTATCAATACTCACTTCCATGAACTTATTGACTTGTTCTCGTACATATTTGGTTCTGATTGGTTATATAAGTGCGCAGAATCTTTGTCTGACCAATGCATTTTAAACGATGAAGCATGGTCAAACATTTTTTTAAAAAGACAACGAAGATATGGACTTTAGACAGACATTGTCGACGTAAAGAATAAAACCACCCATGACATATCAATGAAAAACATTGAGATATCGGTTAGTGGGTAACTTTTCCTGTTAGATATAAATAAGGTGTGGGTTAAATATGGCTACAATTTCAACATCATAAATATCTTTCAATGTATGTTTGAATGACATTTCAAGTTCAATCCACTTTAGTAAAGAAGCGTGTGTACATATTTAAACGGTAGATATTGGTGTAACGGAACGAAACTATGAAATTGAAAAAACCTTCAAACACTATGATAATCCTTTTTCTTTTTGATGATAGCTGATTTTGACTGTACTATTTAAATGAACATTGTCACTTTTTTTCAATGCGTCAATGAAACACATATATCGCTTCATATGAAATAGATTGAATGTGATGTTATTTTCTTGAACACATTTATAAGACCTGCTTCTGTGACATATTATTGCAGTTTATAAAGCTCTTGATTATATCTTGATTATATATTGTTTAAAACCAGTCTGAAATGGTAAGAAGTCACGTGTTCCCTTGTGAAAGGCACATAATTCTCTTAGGTCGATACAGAACAACTTCTCAATCATTTTTCCTTATGATATTCGCGATAAGAGTATGATGAGTGAGATCGATTGCAACTAGATCAGAAACCACTTACAAATACAACGTCATGAATCTTGAAGTAATTATAATTTGTTAAAGTTTCTTTAGTCTCTTAGTATATGTAAAAGGGCGTGATGTCTGAAACAAATTGCAATGACAGCTATAATTCTTTATCTATCTTTTCGAGGGCGTTAGTATTGTTCCAAGTTCAGAAGATGTGTTTATATCAGTTTTTAAATTGTTCTACAGGTGCCCTGGGGAGAACCGTGCAGGAAAAGGAAAAGGAAAACGGCTGTTAGGTTCACCCTGTTTGACCCCACACTAACCCTCGCACTGCACATGCGTGATAGTACACTGCAGTACAGGTAAGTACGTATCCAGGATACTCGAAATGGGAACAGATCATACTACAAAACAAATCTCAACAATTATACCCCATATGCTGTCCTCAGGAAGCCAACTTTGCACGTCCCAGCTTGAAGTATTATAGTGTTTGTGTTATATACAACTGCATATGGCTCATCTGTAAGGATAACGCGAGCTCCAATTGTTGCCCCGCCGTAGAACACATGCTGTTAATAATAATACATGTAACGAAAATGTATCGAGGTGATATTTATGTTATATTCTTGCCAGTGAGGTTTTGTTTCTTATAAAAATATGCTTATTTTGATAAGGTATCTATTTTGGTGGAAATAATGGCTAAAATGTGGGGGATTGCCCTCAATGAAAAATGAATTGATGTATTTACTAGTATATCATTTTAGAATAAAATGTGATGGAAAAAGTGATCTTACACAATCAATTGATAATACTGTAGTCCATCAATAAACTACTTCTAATATTTGGTAACTGTGAAAACATTAATGATCATACCCTTGTTCTCTTAAAACACATAGCCTTAGAAGAACCATTGTAGAGTCCATAATCATTTGAAAAAATATAACACTCAAACTAAAATGAAAAGAGACATGTATTGTAGTATGCTGTAAAAAGGTTTATGTGATAACGCCTGAAGAGTCAAATATGTGTTAACATGTAATTGTGCCCTAAGTAAAATCAAATCAGAATTCTACAACAAGTTATGCATCCTGGCATTCAAGATATGCTTGACGTAAATCAGTGCAATTTCCAAACTTGAAAATCAGTTGTGACAAATGAAAGTTTTTGTTTAGTATTACTGCTCACAAACATTCCCCTTTGTGTATTTGTACATTGTTAGACTTTTCAACCCTTCACATGACGATTTTATCACTTACAATTAAAAATGATCTTGTTAAATTAGGCTCCAAGGTCTTGATGACAAGTTTCTAACGTTTCGAGAGAAGAACGTCTATGTATTCCTGAGTATTTGAGGTGAGTTGAGGTGAGGTGAGGTGAGGTGAACTGGGATTCAAAGCCGCGTTAAAGAGTATTTCACTTACATCGCGGCTGCTAGTATTATTGCAGGGAGAAAGCCAGCAACACCATTGTGGCTATGCATTGCGGTGATACCTGAGAGCATCGACTGAACTAGCAAACTTTAGGTGGTACTGCACTGAAACTCTGTGTAGAGTTGCACCCAAACCTTACTGCCTGTAAAAGAGTTTTTTTACTGCAGACAAAGATGCCGAGCCGCAGGATTCGAACCACGAATCTTTTGTTCCGAAGCCGAAAGCGCTAACCACGGCGCTATCGCGCCCCCTCTTGCTTGAGAATGTACACAAAGTGTTATAGGTCCAGAAGTCCATATTTACAATGAACATGATATAGGAACTAAGAATCGTCACAGAAAGCGTTTTCATAACACATTTCCAGATAACAATCCCATTTTCGTTGTATCTACTTCAGATTTCCGGCATCAGTCTCGCAAGTGTATACATATAAAACTTATGCGAAATGTGACCTTAGAGAGGACAATTCATGATTATTAAGAGTTCCATATGAGACAACCAATCGTCATCGCCGTCATGCAAAGCAAAGCATATTCGACACTAACGTACACCAACGGTGTATATTAAGACAATATAGACAATTAAGACAATCAACAAAATACATTCGAAGTACAAAGTACCACCAAAACAGTCATTTCAGTAAATACAACCAGCAGAGTGATATTTGGCAATGCAAGCAACGCAGGTGTGAAAATCTACAAACGAATACAGCAAAGACAACGAATGCTGACAATGAATGGACTAAAGCCCTTTTAGCAAAGTCCAGCAAATATTATTGCAAACTCATAAATGAATACAGCCAGTTTAACAACAACGAATACAACATCTTTCACCAGTGAATACAATCCATTCACAACGATCACGTATGAACACATGTTCAATTCATTCGATATCTGTTAATCAAATAGAACTCAAGACAGTTGATACAACCAATCCACGTTTATGAAGTACAACCTACCAACCCAATCTAAATAGCATTATATATATAAAACAAACAACAATATAAATGACACTTCATAACTGATTGATAAGATTATGTAGTAATTATAATATACCTTCTGATCATGCCAATTATTGCACAGTAAGCCGTTTCTTTAGCAATGACATTAACGGAATTAATAAATCCAACGAATCCACATCACAAATCGAGGATGCCATTAAGTATATATAAGTATAAACGTAATTTTAGATGCTATAAAGTCTAATATGCGTTGTACATTTACGTCTGATGTTTGATTATGTTGAATTGTATTTTATATCTGATGTATTCTAAGGTGTCTTTTCGATCTCATGAGTTCCGGTTTGCTTTTTAATGTTGTGACCAAAGATTTTATAATGCGTATATGTAACACATGACACGGTAATAAACTATTATATCATTATTAGTATTATTATTAAAAGTTTCAAGCAACATGCAAATACAGATAACGACTATATCGTACTAACTTAAGGGACCCCAGTGCACAGTTTATTAAATCGTACAACAAGACTGCTACCATTTTGAAACCTCGTCTGATTTAAGTTGTTGAATACCATACCTACCGAAACCAACAGAAGAATGAGAGGTTTATTGTTGTTTCCGCGGTAATAGATATCAGATGCACTTTACGCCTTATGGATCGCATGTTCAAATTTGACATGTCAAACTGACTCTTTATATGAAGAGAAAGAGAAATAATGTCCATTCATAGTTTCAAATATGTTTGATAAGGTAGATACATTACAGAATCACTTATATGTATTTCAACAGGGTTACCGCGCACAATGTTTACATTACACCGCAATAAATAGTTTAACCTTCACCTTAGATTTAAAAAAATACATGAAATTTAGATGGTCGTATAAATTGACTAAATCTAGGTCGTAAAACACTAACTACGTTTGACTGCATTTGAACTAACGAAAAGCTGACCCAAGTGAACTTACCGAGTCAAATCTGGGACATCGGTCGTGTAAGTTGACGTGAAGTTAAGGACTTATCTGTTGCTTTAGTCACGTATTAAGTGCAATTATTATATACAAAGTGCATTGACTTTAACAGGAATCTGATCTAGAATTATTCTACGAAAGGTATTCATATTGAATACAACTTGCGGAATGACATGCTGTTTACTTCGATGTGAACTGTATTTTGGTTTGATCGATGTATTTGATTATTAAAAAGATACTATATGAGTGCCCATGTCATATTGTGAATACTGATATTTCCAGAGTGTGAGCATTGTATCTTCCGATATTTAGGTACCAGTGTGGTAAACACAGTATGTCATGACATTGTTATAAAGTTGATTCCCCAACAATGTAAGGACATTACACCAAAACGTACTTCAAAGCATTAGCAACCATCGCCTCGTTTTGAACGATATTTCAAAGACAGGAAGTGACGTCATAACGCTGCCAATGACATCACATCCAATTACAAAGTGATATTTTGCCTTTGGACATCATTTGAAAAGTATGATCCTCGATATGATTGCCGTTTATGTAAATAATTAAGATTACATTTGGACAATGTTTTCGGGGTTAAATAATGGACTGGTTGGCCCCGTCAAAACATAACACTAAACCATACAATGTAACATGTATACTGAAGGCATACGACAGTTGGGAGAGCGGTAAGAGCATAAAGCTACATTATGCATGTATATATGTATATATCAAAGGTCGTTGTAATAGTTTACAATACAAAAATCAATTACCAGTTGAAGATTGTTTCATCCTCTCTAAATTTAATTGAAATAAAATACATAAATATTTTCCAACTAATTTTTACCATTAACGATTTCACTTATCAACCAAATCATAACCGGCAGTCTGACCTTGATGATTGCATCAGCTGTTGTGAATACCTGTCAGGTTCCATGTACGAGGACAGTTGGATAAATAGGCATATCAGGACCGGAATGTGCTTGTATCGAACAGTATAGAATGGAGAGAATGTTGCGCTGTGTGCCGTACGTCACTCATTACACCAACTAGCCTTAGCACGTCAATCAGGGTACTCCGTGTGAGGCTTGTATGTGAGATTTAGCACGTTACTCACCCAAATTAACAAACCTGCACGAGACCAGATAACACTTTCAATCACCTTACATATATTGCAAGCAACATCTACATGGCGATAATTTACTGGATTGAAATAGAGACCAACACTAATAATAATAATAAAAATAATAATAATAATAATAATAATAATAATAATAATAATAATAATAATAATAATAATACAGGTTCGAATTAATATTTCACACCTCAATATTATGATATATCATTGAAATCTCAAATATTTATCCTAACTATCTATTTTATATTCTTTATGTTCATACTAGTTAAATAGCTTTGAATGAAAAACATAGACGAATAAATTGTAGATTGCAGAAGCTAAAAGTCATTTTTCAGATCAAAATTTACTTACTATAAATGCTTTATATTAAAACACAACAAAGAATTGTATCGGATATATGAAAAGTGTGAAATTATTTTGTTATATGATTATTCATTATCACACTGTTAAAATTTCAATATTTTAGTTCATTATCCTTACTAAAGTGTCCATCATATAATTAATAATAGAACTTTAAAATCGCAATACATGTAGTTAAAAAATTCACTTTATATAAGTTCTCAATTTATATGCTGACACTGACCTTGAACAAAAATTAAGTATACACTATTTTTGAAAATGTCACATCACGCATTAGCTTTTATATAAAGATAATAATTTTAAGTCTAAGGCTTAGTTACGCGTGTTCTTATTCACATCTTGAAGCGTGTTTCTTTCAAAGCGTAAGGAATAGACACAAACTGTCAGAATGATTCGTCCGTGTGAGGCGAAGAGTTTGTATGATTTATGCTTCAGGACGTTGCTCCTTTAACTAGTCGTGGTCACATTATTGGACAGTGGAACATAATTAGATATATACTCTGCATCTAGCACTGACAAACATCTGCGTAATTAAATATACATATATCAGTTGAGAAGAGTCATGAATTGCTAAGTAGCTTAATTTTACCATACATGAATAATAAATCCACCATATCACTACATAAAACTGCTTTTTTGTTATGTCTGCATCATATGAAACGATCTATTCAGCAATCAAACACCTGCATTGGTACTTCCATATTGAACAGATAAAAGGAAAATAAACAAATAAAAACTCACGGATTCCGAATGAAAGTTATTCCGTAATAACCTTGTAATCCATATTAGCGTAAACTGCCTGTGTATGCGGTGTCTAGCGGCAGATGGGATCTTACGTCACTCCGCTCAGATATATTCATATCAAATACGCATGTAGAGGAACACCTATAGTCGGCCTCTACCAACCGCCAGTCATATACACGTAATTATTGAAATGTTACAGCACCGGCATAAAAATAACCGTTAATATCAACTAGTCGTCACTGTAGGTCAACTTAATACCACAACCACGTGGGTTGAAGGCCCACCCCTTGAAAGTTGGATTGATGTGTGCGTGTGCAATCATTGAGAGGACTTTCTGGAAAATCTGTATGGATTTTGTATTCGATAAATGTGAATGGAAATTCGACCGGCTGAGCTTCAAAGGGATTGTGACACGTTGTGACCCAATGGGAATTTCCTTTCGTAATATAGACATATAATAGCTTAACCTTGCTTAAAATGGATTTACGGCATCAATAAAGTTTAATAGGGGACCTTTTTCTCGACAAATTTGAATATAGATATAAAAGTTACAAGCTCCATACTGAAGGCATATCGCTTTGGGTTCATTTCGTTCATTAAACTAAGCCGTTTTTTCTTTTACTTACAACTTAAAAATTAACTTACGACGGCAATTATCGTTTCACATGAGTAACCAGAAAGTGACACATTCTACACAACATTATTTCTTCTATTTCATAACAGAAAACATGGATAAAGATAAGTACTATGAACATATTAGTTCTCCTTTACTCTACAATCTCTGCTGCATTTGAAGATCAAGGTCACTACAAGTCAGACATCGGAATGAGGAACACTACTCGTTTGTCCGGAAGTTATTAAATGTAACGATTGTTCACTTCCGGTTTATTGGCGTGCTTGAGTTCCGTAAACAACTCAGATAGCTCCACATGTTGAGTGAAGGACCTTGTTATTTGACTAATGAACTGTAAATAAAGTATTGAAGTCATGTTTTCACTTGTACAGTGTTTGACACTGTGTGAACCGCCATTCCATCATTGAGGTGTCACATACATACGGGATACTTAACGACCTTCCATGCACTATGGTTTTATATCAACGCGTTAAGGTTTACGTATTACATGAGCGACAGCGAGTTGGATGTAAGTCGATGAAAACATTCACAAGAAAACAGACCTTTAGTAGTCTGATTATATCTAGCCTACTTACAGTATACTACACGTCGTCAACACTTTAATCAATTATTGATATCCAACTTAGGGGATAAAGTTTTTATTTTGTATTGTCAGGATGCTATTGTCAAACAAAAAGTTGAATTGTGTTTGAACGTCTCTGCCGTAACGGCGGTTTACAAACTTGTAAGATTGAATTTTATCATTTGAGTTAAAGAGGAGAAGAAACGCATTAATTTGATTATTACAAAATAGTATCTGTATTCGTTTCACTTATATGAATCAATAGAGCCAAAAAAGGAGAAAATATACGCTTTAATTCGACTACTAGGAGACCTTTTATACCCCTGTTTTGGATAGCCGCCTAATGAGACTGGCGAACGCTTCGCAAAATCACCGAAGCATGACTCGAAGCCACGCCCAGTGTGTGACGTGCTAGGCGTCAGCTGAAAGTCCAGCCCTTTGATTTTCTCTGTATTTTTAAGCTAATTCAACAGCAAAATAGAGGCAATAGCATGACCGAAAGAATTCCAAAATACGATATATAACGGCTTCATGATATCAACTTTCCCTATCAGTCGTCAAATCTATCTTAATTGGACTGTGACAATCCTTGGACGCGGTTTTCTTGTGAGGGTTTATATCAAAAAGGTAAAGAACTTGGTCGGTGAGAGATCCATTACCATGGGATATCACGTAGTGTTACAACATGTATTTATCGATATGAAGTTATAAATTGTCTCGAAAAAAGGATGTTTTTGTAATAAACGGGAGACTATGAAGAAACGTTTTTAATGACTATAGAAAAAATAATTTTGTTTCACTTCACTTTCATAACAACTTAGTAATTATTGGATGATTCGTTTGTATTTAACTAACACATATCATATTCTTATCTAGTATAACATCTCACACCGTGTTGCAATAACTCTGTCTTTGAATTTAACAATAAATGACATGAAAACATACCTGGGGCAAGCGTTAGAAACATCCTAAGTAATCCTAAAGAATGTTGTTCACGATGTACTTTTTAAAAAATGTGTCATCGTCCGTAGAGGTGCATGAGCCAAATCTCCTTCTCTTAATTTATTGGTTGAACATATATTCTACAAGTTCATTGGTTCAAAATGACTGGACTCCGTGACAATAAACTAAGTACCAGTCGAATGCCAAGAGTTACGCCATTATGACAGGACATATATTCCGCTTGGCGGGTCCAAGGCGTTAAAATTCAAAAGGTATAATTGGAGACCATTAAATCAAGAATTGAAATTGAATGCGATAGGATTACATAACGACCACCTGTGTGTCATAAAAAACAAACAAACTAGTTAAACCAATTTGATTGTTGTGACAACATTTGGCAGACGTCGTAATTGATGAACAACTTAAATTCAAGGTTAACCTTAGTGACGAGTTTTGTGCAACGGGAACCAGGAAATTATCTTTGGATGTACATTTACGATGTAAACTGCTACATAGAATGAATTATATGTGCTCATGAACGTATGTATGCTTGCAAATATTGTACATATTAATGCTTGATGTATATTACCTTATAATGTAATTTTGTAATCTTCGGTTATTGCTGGAGAAAATAAAGAATCTCTCTCTCTCTCTCTCTCTCTCTCTCTCTCTCTCTCTCTCTCTCTCTCTCTCTCTCTCTCTCTCTCTCTCTCTCTCTCTCTCTCTCTCTCTCTCTCTCTCTCTCTCTCTCTCTCTCTCAATATTCAAATAATCCATGGTCAATAATACATTCAATTGTATTCAATTGTAAATATAATGGAGAATTGTTTTTTTTAATAGTAAATTCTGAGTTTTGTTGTAATAGCATAGAAATTAAATTGAAAATGCCAAAAGAAATTAAAACCAATCCAGTTCAATCTGTCTCGGTTTTGATTGCTTGTCGTCTCTTCTGTTTCTGTGCCACTCGAACTGTCATTTGGCTCATATAAGTAAGGAAAAGTATCGTCCCCGTCAATTGAAATTAGCGTTTCTGAACATGATGAGACACATTCCATAAATAGTGATATCTCGCTTTCTGAATAGCTGGTGGACATTATGCGTTAATACTTAATAAAGGTATTATTTTTATGGGAATAAGGATGCCGGTGCATCCCTCAATATAATGTCCAATAAGTGAGCATAGTTCATGTAAGAAATACTTCCGGGATCTCACGCGTTAGCGCAATCTTATAACTATGACAACATGGCGCAGGGTCGTGACTTTGAAAAACATTCCGTAGGAAAGTGCACACAGCATCGTATTTAATCAGGGTCTTGCGCTTGCAAAAATAGAAATATCCAGATAATGAATTAAACAATAGATTCCTTTAAGGTTTGAGTTGTTTGGATAACGTTTAGTAGGTAAAACCGACAGTTAAACTGTGAGATTTACTATCGGCTAGCGTTGTTTTACATAACGAGCGAATGATGATGTGCCAACTAGCACGTCACGAAAGATTCACGCTTCAGTGACCGCGGGGCCTTTCAGGTTCTGCTCGCCGGTCGTAATTAGGCAATTAAATTACAAAGCCGTAATTATGTTGTTTAGCGGCCGATTTCAGAAATTTAAAGTTGAGTCCACGTAAAATTGTAATCCCTTTTAACGAATTCCGAAATCGACCATAGGGCATTTCACCCGATCTTTAAGCTCATTAGTTACTGTTTGTTTATCAGGAAAACTATATGACAAACCGTTTTCTTTCTTTCCACAAAAAGCAATTTAAATGACTGATAAATGAGCATGTCAAAGCCGACGCGGTGTTTGCTGTATCTGAAGGAATCACATTTTGGATTCATCGCATTGTGATATCAAACTTCGAGAAGTCATATGTTACGAAAATGCTAAACCGGTCACAGATTTGTCATTTTCAGGATTAATCAAAGGTTATGATTTTCTTTCCTTATGTTTTTTCATGACGCCATTTCATCAGTTCTTTCAAAAACAACTTGATCAACAGAAACAATCAGGAATTTTTACGATGCCTTCAAACGTGCATTAAACGTTGACAAAACTAACACCAATATTAATTTAGAATATAATTCATGTAATAAACAATATTTATACCGATTATTAACGTCAATGAAACCGTAAAACATGTTATTTGTTTCAAAACTGTGTTTATTTTTTTGTCTGGTATGCGTTAGACCAGTGTTCATACCTACTTCATGTGTGTCGTATAAATGCTAGCTTAGTTACATTACCATAAAACCCCTTTTTTATTCCAAAAACTACATAATATACGATGAGAAAAAGCCGCCCGTTCAAGGAATGCGATTTCATGCTACAAGGTTATGTTTTGAGCCCTTGTTTATCGTGCGTTTATCTTGGAGACATCTACCATTTGATATGGCCCATTCTTATTTGCTTTGTGTGAGCGTAGATGTTATCTGTTGATGTGACTGACAGGCTCGACTGGCCACGAGTGCAGCTACCAACTGTTGGCAGACCTGTCCAATGAGGGCAAACTGTTGGTTAGATAGGTGTTGAGAATTATGTGTAAGTGCATACAAACACATGTTTAATCACTTATTATAGTTACAGTGGCATGGGATATGTCCCCTTAGATTCCATTTATGCACTAATTACTATATGCTTACATACATTCAAATCTTTATCTATTTATAAATATGTATATATACATATATATCCTAAGTATGCCAATTAAAATGTTTCACTGAAAATCCAACAATGCTTATATATTTATGCAGATGGCGATTTTTATTCTCGCGTAGATTCATTACCAAAACACGTCCAACCTTATATCTCTCTGTGAGCTTTTAACTAACTCATTCGTGCCAATCACTTAAATATTCGGTCTTTACTTAACTATACTAAACCAATACATGAAAAAATAATATTCTACAACAATGGGTATTCATCGATACAGTAATGAAGTTTGAAACACGTGACAGCAACAATATGCGCAATGTCAGTTTTAAGTTTTCACCAATGGCTGATTGACATTTAATTCACTTAGTAATCTCTATTTCATTTTGTGGAGATGAAAAGAAAACTTTTTATCATTCTGAAACTTGAATTCTGTGTATGAAGATGGATATGGTTGCATTGTCAAAGGTCGAAACATTATCCCAACAAACGTAGACATATTGAAATTCTATCGTGATGCGCTATATTCTCATGATAATGATAAAAACGTCTTGTTCTGAACTGCGCTGGCTTTAACTCGTCAGGTTTCAATGTTTAACAAATGCTTTATTTTTGGTATCTTTTAAGTTGAACGAGTAAGTTTTATTTCCTATCGCACGTGAACTGTGTTTTTATGCATTCAGTTTATGAAAACGTTTACTTTTTAAACGTATTTGTAAACGGTAAAGATGGTTACAGTGCTAAATGGTGAACTGATCCCAGTGTGAATCCACTTAGTTTTGATAAAGAAACAGTATCAATATCTACTGGGTAGGCCTCGGAGCTTCAAATGTCATAATAATTATCAAAATAGTCGTATGTTTTAACAGCTTCACGCAGCTTAAGATTTAGGAACGACAAAATTATCTGATATATTTCTTTTCTCCCAGATTAGTATGAACATTTGAAATAAAGTACGTCTAATTTCAGGTTCAAAAGGTTTAGGAGTCACGTAAGGAATATTCCATCTAGATAATTCGTAATATACAGCGCTCATTTGAACACAAATGGCCAAAATATACACTAACAACGTCTGGTAAATTAAGTTGAGTAGAAGATTTCGGATATATGGTAATATATGTATAAACATATAAAAATTGAGTCAGATGAATTTAAATTGCGCCAACTGAGAGTAACTTTTCTGATGCAGCGGATGCAAGAAAGGATATGAGCTAAAATAGGACCACGTAATTAATCTTACATTAAAATTCCTGATTAACTGCGTCTTAGTTTAACTTCACATACCTTGTAAGTGACCCATAGGAACTCATAAAAACAAATTCAAACGACCAATTGTCCATCTGGTTTTAGATTAAGGGCCCTGTAAAGAAATGGGTACTTTAAGTTGAAATTAATGAAGATATTTAAAAAGCCGTTAAACGATGAAGAAAAAGGAAAATATATATGAATTTCCTATTGCATAAGCACCACACCATCCGTTTTAATAATGAAAGACGTACATGGTTGAAAAATACAATAAACTCAATGATAGTTTCTATTTTCAAGAAAAGGATGTCTTCATTTATTACCAAAATGGTAATTCATAAGTGATGACATATTTTCACTAAGAGCACATGTGCACATATCACTTTTGCCTAGCAACGATTGTTTCATCGCGAGTTACCGTATTTCGTCGTCTGTGATATCATAAAACCCATCGTAATTGACGTCATTGTAGCGGGCCGTCGCATAGGAAGCACGCCGTTAACTGAATATTTCCATGCGTTTTAAACGAAATAGTATCGGTAATAAAGAAATTATTATTTGTGTGTGAACATCTTTTTAATCATTTGAGGTAAGAAAATGGTTTCGCATAGCCAATCATGGCTCGTTTTTTTTAAAACTGCTACTTTGGATATAAAGAGATTGTCTTGCGATTGGGAAAATTCATTTTCGTTTTTGCTGAGATCACGTTATTAATCTAATAGAAACGCCCTACTGCCTATTTACATAAGAAGCTACAACATGAGGTGTAGTGAAAATGTTGTCATTTATTTCAATCAATCTTTATTTCATACTGAAAAGGCTACAGGCCTATAGTGCATAAATAGATATTTATGGAATAAGTGATTTTTATAGCTTCTTAACAAAACTATCTTTCGATAAGACCAAAATGACGTTATCATGAAAAGGCAACGACACAAAGCACTTTAGAACGGCAATGATCATTCTGTAGTCCAATAAAACGACCTTCTGGGAGTGACATATGCATGGCTGTTTTTGTATGTTTTAAGTGCAAGACAGATGGGTAGGAAACAATGCAGACACTTGTCATCACGTACAGACACAGCTTTCTCATCAACCAGTCTTCTAGTTTCCGTCTCACGTGGAAGATAGTGTGTCGATTATACAACCAGACACAATAAGCACATTATGATGTATGTCAAAAACTATTTTAGACCATAATAACATAAAGCAATTGTGATATTATTTTACAGACTATTTTAGATCAATCAAAATTAGCAGAATAATCGGCACTTAACCCAAACCCGTTTCTGTTATTACTCAGTCGTAACGGACGAAAAATTGCAGTGATGGGATTTGGTACTCTAACTGAAAGACTGCTCTTTGAAATATTTCTATTCAAACTAAGCCGTGCTTAAAACATGACATCTTGAAAAGGTCTAGATTAAAGATGAACAACATCTTATTTTTCTGATGGTTCTCTTCTATAACTAATAAAGTAGATTGACGTAAATCACCATTAATTATCATTTTTTCGATGGTGAAATATGCCATTTGTCGGTGAAAATAAAATTCGTATTTTAAAGTGAATTAACGCTATAATCATATGACGTCATCATGAAACAATTAAATGAAGTTATGAGATCGTCGCGATGGCCAAGCTATCTTGCTTCTCCATTCATAGACTGCAATAAGAGGTATTAATTTTCTTAATGAAACATCAATTAAGAAAATGTATTCGTCTTGGGTAGCAAATGGTTTTAGCATTGTAGGTTTAAAGACACTCAGTCAAAACGTTTAAATCCGGATATGTGAAGGGAATTATCATGCCATATCTATGGTGTCAAAGCTTAATAGAAGTTTAAGAATTTTCTAGAAAATTCCACTTGCACAAGAATACTCTTCAATATTTATCACACATATCTTGTAGAATTAAATATTGGTTTCATAATTGTGCTTATGTGAGAAAAGATACAACACATGTTACTGTGTTTGTACAAAGAAGGAATGTCATCAATATCAAAATCAAGAAGAACGTGTTAAGTAAATATCCAATTAGAAATTGTGAACGCCGTGTTAGATATCGCAGTAACAAACTAGATGTGTAGACAAATAAAAGTTATGTAGCCATCATTTGTTAGTATTTTAACGAGCAGCTTCCCCTGAGTGACATTACTCGACCACTAGATTAATTAGGACTTGCTTGTGGCATATTTTTGGATTTCTGAATGTTAGGTGCAGTCTTTATGGAAAAGTTCAATTTACAGAAAACAACAAATAAAATGATATAATCTTGCAATTTTATTTCTGAATTCTTTCAATAACAGCGTCAATAATAGCACTAAAAGATCACAATGCATAACGGATTGTAATAGCAAGTAAAATACAACAATGTAAAGGTAACAATGACACAAATTGTTAGGTCAAATTACATTGCTTCACTCGGCTGGTTTGAAACACAGTCTCTCGCTAAACAACAGATACTCGATAGCGGACTGTCTTCTAGGAGTCATCTTGCCAAGCTTCTGAGGACAAGGCAACTTCTTTGATGGTCTTCTCTTGGCTGGTCCTCTCAGAGTCGTGCGACGAGGACTGAATCTTCTGAACATGTCCGAATGTAACTTGACACACGATAGTTTCTGTGACCTTTTTTTCGTAACCTTGGAAACATCCTGGATGACCTTGACCTTTCTCTCTTCTTCCTGGCCTTTCTCCGTTTCAAGAAGCAAGGAAACTCTTCTCTGCTGAATCTTTCTCTGCTCTCCCAGTTGCACACGACGTCTGAGACGGCAGCACATGTCCTCGTTGATCGTCGTGTTCATCGCTTCAAGGTGAGATTTGAGTGTGTCCAGGGTTTGATCCAGAACGTTGCTGGTGTAACGGTCATTTTCTTCTAGGAAGAAACTACTCTCATCCATGGAGTAATCGACCAAAGGGAGGTAACTGCTATCAGTGATATTCGTAGCGAGGACATCGTAACCCTCATCGAGTTCATAGCCGACCATATGTTTAAGGTAATGTTCAGCCATAAGATCGAATGTCGCCATATGATTTGAGAAAAAGGATAATTTCAGTTAATCAAAGTCCTGTAACCGCAAAATCTTTACATATCTTTAAAATCTCATTGATTATATACAGGACTACATGACATCTCAATCTCTTTGTCAATGACACATCAGGAGCTATGTGTCAAAATATGTAATTTCTCAATATAATTAAGCATGATTGATAAGGTCTACATCTTATGGTAACTTCTCTAATCATATTGTGCTACAAGGCGCGATGGTGGCTTAATCAAACAAAACAATTAACATTGTCAACCACACAAGTTTACAAGCAATGCAGCAAATGAGCCAATCAATCAGCTAATCAGAGAGCATGCTAGAGCAGTAAGGGGAAGAAAATGAAAGGTGCTGACTCAGTTCGTAGTTAGATTGAATTGACTAATATACAATCATTTGCAATTATTGTTATTTAATTTACTGATCCGTGTCGAAGCACACGAAAACATAACTTATCGAAACAAGCGATCATCAATATAATTATTCCCTTTGAGAAAAATCAAAATTAATGTAAATTTGTGAGACAAGACTAAATGAAGTCGATCACGGTCTCTTCCACTAAATTATATTTAATAGTTGTAAAAGTTTGCCCAGATCTTTATAAAAGTAAACTGTTAAAAAAAGTAGCTGACATGGGTTGGGATTTCTTATGTAGTAATCTCTTCCTAAGACAAGTTTGTAGAAATTTGATTACAAGGGTATTTATAAGCTTTAAGTTTTAAATGAAGTTCTGTATGATTTTAACAAGTTGAAATCTATATCAGAAACTGTGTCAACAAATGTATTTTTTAAACTCTCATTTGTGTTCTACTAAAGATAACATAGTGTCACGCACTTATGACACACACACTAACGACACACACGCTATTTCATGAAAACAATCAAATCAATCTAAACATTTATCTATCATTGAAGAGTTTACAAGAGTAATAACGAGTTTATCCTCACTGACAATCAAACATTAGACTCAACCATGATCAGGTAATCAGCGATGTTTTTATAAAGGCTTAGTGTCATTACGTCACCTGTGTTTATTAAAGGATCAGAGTATGCGGTTGACAACGAGCTATGGCTGTCATATAGACACCTATATAATCATTTGGACCAGTTGGAACAAATAACTATCTTCTTGAAACTAAATAGCTGTTTATATTCTAGTATACTACTGATTCTAATTATGGCTTTATCCCAGCTTCCCAGCTTCAGTCCTCGTCGCACGACTCTCAGAGGACCAGCCAAGAGAAGACCAGTGAAGACATTACCTTGTCCTCTGAAGCTAGGCAAGATGACTCAAAGAAGACAGTTCGCCATTGATTACCTGTGTTGTTTCAAACCAGCCGAGTGAACATCGATTCTGTCATTGTTACCATTACGTTGTTATTAATTGTTTGCTGTTATGATCAGTTATTTACTATGACTTTCAGGACTTTTATTTATGTTGTTGTTGAAATGGTGGAGAAATAAAATTTTGAGAAAAGAATATTTGATATGTTGTTCTTCTAAGATGATCTTACCGTCGATTACATATTGTTTGCCGAGATCACGTTAGTGTCCCTTTATATTACTTGTTTAATTGGTAACTTAATTACTTGATGTTTAAAGTGACACAGAGTGTGTTTCATGATGTTTGTGTGGAGCCAAAATACCTTATAACCTAAGTTATGTTGAAATCGCTTCCAAAAACTCGCATCTTTATCACTAGAATACCAAAATTATGATACATGTATTTTCTTGTTTTCGATGATAATCGGAAAACGGCCCTACAATATTAAAAATTCGAAATTCTGCGTCCAATTAACCTGTACGTTTGTGAAATAACTTACCTTTCACTATCAACCTATGTACGTCTTTGTGTTTGCTGTAAGTAAGTTTCCAAAATTACGTTTGAGTCATTAACGCGCGCCACTGTTCGATTTTCGATCACAAATCACGACTTTAACCCGTTTATTGATACTATACAGAACTATTAAGTATTAGGATTCTTTTTTTTCTAAAACAACTACTACTTCTCGATAAAATAATACCATTTACTAACTTTGACATATTTGACTCAAACAACATACTCTTTGCCCCTTTAATGTGAATTTAGTATTGTGATAAAGTGCTCGTATGATATTATAGTTGAATGAATTAAAAAATAAAACAGAAAAAATTATATCAAAATAACACGGCGCACAAAATTGGTTTTGAGATATGTTATTCTAAATCATTTCAGTTTGATACATGAATGATGAGAGTGTACCTTCATATGAATAAAGCTCGGATACTATGGGTAATAAGGACAGAAACTATTAAAAATATCATTTAATTCATTGAAAAATTGGATACGCCTTTGTACGTACCTTCTGCAAATGACTAATAACAACATTGTCATTTTAATCAAAATAGATTTTGATGATAAATTTAAATTATTTGAGGTGATCAAAGCAATGATATGTGACGTGGAAACGATAACCGAATATCTCAAAGTATAAACCTTTCTACAGATTTCTTAATCCATCAAGAGGTTACTGCATTTCTTGTAACAACCTCTCATTTGGTTCACCACGACCAGTGGTTTTACAAACCGTTTACATTTAACGTCATCACAAGTTAGATTTCAACCTATAATAATTACATAATAAAATACTTAATTACTGATTTTTAAAAGAAATGCCACCTGTCAAAATAGTATTGTTCTTCAAAGTTACAAAATTGTGAATCTGTCTAATCCAGTGAACATATCCGGCCACTATCAACGTTAACGGCACTGATTTATCAATCATTGTTGAAATAATCTGCATAGCTTCTTATCGTACACGATAAAAGCTGTTTTCATGTAATAAAGTCAACTTGGTATTGTTGTTGACAATAAATAAATTCTTAGATTTGTTGATTAGTTTCTCACTAAAGACTATAGTCATTTTGGCTGAAAATTCGGTCACACATTTTCTAAAATTTTCAGTGATTTAAAAAAAAACCAGTCAATAAGAAAGCAATTGTTTTATCGGGATTGGTCAATTCATTTAATTTATCATAACATTCCAAGAGCACCGCATTTCAGTTTACATAAAATGGATGCTTAATCACATTCTTTAGTCTTACAACGTTTGCAGCTCTATCTTTAAAAAGTCCAAGATCAAATTTGTTTTGATATGCATGGCGGTTTATACTTCAGACAAAACCCGCGGGTGGCGTTAAGAAAATACTCGTTTTAAATTTTCATTCAAAGCCACGCACCAAAACAGCCTTGTTCTTTCTCATGACGAAATTTAAAGAGGATTTGAATTGTAAATCGTTATGTTTGCATTTTGAACCTCTAGACAGACACTAAGTGACCATATTCTGAATTACGCTTTCGTTTATAAAGAGTCAACATGTAACACAGTCTGTTATATAAATGACATTTTCTGTAACAAAGGATTCCGTCGTTTTATCCAATGATAATTATCATAATTTCATACATGATAAAAACAGTACAGTCATCTACTTGCACTTTCTCCCTATAAAAATTATATCCTGAAAGACGTTTCTGTTTGGCTAGAAAAAATACACTAAACTAGTTTGAACATGTTCACGGCAATGTTACTTTTAGGTAAACCAGGAATGTCAGCGAATTCTAACAAATTTTATTTGGGAAGATGGCAAAATATGACTTAAAATGTATCGTTGATATTACGAATGTTTTACAGCTCTTCGTAATATTTTACGTACGCTTGAATCAGCTTTACTGTGGCTAAAACATAAAGAGTGGGCCTAGTCTAAAATAACTTACAGTATTTAAAAAAAAATGTTACACATGTAACATTAAAAGGACACAAATATGTCCATAATATTTAATGCAAAAATTGCATTGAAAAGCTTTTTGCTTGATAATTTTTTCCCCAGAACACACAGCTATAAAATAGTAAGATTATTGTTTTATGAGGTAGTCTTGAGACAAGTATCAAAATTGATGAGCCAGCTGTGTCTCGTTACTTTTGTCTAATAATATTTACTTTACCCAGTTAAACGGTAATTGTGAAATGACTATCTCTCAGTACAGAGTTTTCGACAACAATTGTAATAAACTTTAACACAAGTACTTTAGAGCATAGTTTTGACAAATGATCAAAAAAAATTTTTAAAAAATCTTTTTAAACTTCTAATCATTTGATGTTGCTGAACACAAAGGTTATATATGAATATGTCCATAGAATATATATACTAATGAAACAATGGTTAGATGAATGGTCAGTTTAACATCATAATCAAAATGTGTTCCTTTCTATATGTTTAGCACAATAGAAATGCCAACTGAACACAACATACATTTATCATGACAATATGATCTTGCATCAACTTCTCTTTTCGCCTGACTGGCGTTGTGCTGTTGTGACAAATCCAATTGTAGATTTGTCTGTCAATACTCTTGATTGAAATTGCAAAAGTGTATATGTTCTGCTTAATTGGCCTTTTAACTCAATCAATCTGATCCCAAAAAGACGATGACATGTTGTTTTTAATGACTTCAATCAGATTGTATTACCAGCACGAGCAATCAGAAACGTTAATTGGCAGTGAGATTGAACTGTCAAAGACACACATATATAACCATTTCGACGTTTTGTGTGATCATGTCATTCTCTGGACTTGAATCAAAACGAAAATTACACTTTCATTCTTGATACACTTGCCACAACAATATGACTGATCATTTTACTACATCTTTGGTTGAATATGAACTGGATGAGAGGCAAGATGTCCCCTATAAGCAAGTTACTAACAACAGTTACCTCCCCTTGGTCGATTATTCAATTGATGAGAGTAGTTTCCTGCTAGAAGACAACGACGGTGACGCTAGCAACATCCTTGATCAAACCCTGGACACGCTAAAGTCTCATCTTGAAGCGATGAACATTACGATCAATGAAGACATGTGTTGCCGTGTCAGACGTCGTGTGCAACTGGGAGAGCAGAAGAAGATTCAACAGAGAAGAGTTTCCTTGCTTCTTGAAACGGAGATGAGCAAGGAAGAAGAGAGGAAGGTCAAGGTCATCCAAGACGTTAACAAGGTCACCAAGAGACGTTCCAAGAAATTGTCGTGTGTTAAAGCTCATTTGGACATCTTCAGAAGATTCAGTCCTCGTCGCACGACCCTGAGAGGACCAGCCAAGAGAAGACCGCTGAAAAGGTTGCCTTGTCCTCACAAGCTGGGCAAGATGACTCCAAGAAGACAGTCTGCTATTGATTACCTGTTGTTCAGCGAGAGACTGTGTTTCAAACCTGCCAATTGAGGGTTGATTATGTCCCATCGAGTTCCTGTGTTGCTACTTTTTCTTTGTTATTTGTGTCGGTTTAGACGATAAATCATTTTTGTGAAGTGCAGAAACATGTAGAGATATTACTGATTTGTTTGCAAACAATTGTTATCTTTTGCTGTTGATGCTTGTTGAAATTACATGAAAATTTTACACTCTTACAAATAAAAAGGAATGAACAACTCCTGTAATGTATTGTCATTTGATATTACTGCTTAAGGGTTGCTTACTTTTCCTTGAGCCTGAGTCAGGTGGTTGATACTATACTGCAAAATGAATGCTATTTCCATGTACCTGGTAGTCTTTTGAAACCAATTATTTCAAAAGCATAGTTATCAAACAAATTTGCATTTTACTATACAGACTAGTTAAGGTGGATCTCTGGTTTAAATCACTAAAGCAAATCCAAGTACAAGATTAAATGGTGCTGTAGGCCAATACAACATTCCAAGACTTTTGGACCAGAAAAATACATTGCCTGACATTGCAGATATAAGCAATTCTGAAGAAAACTATGACTGATTGGAATTGATTGAAGCTTGGATCTTCCTTTTGATTTTCAGATCTGCAGCTTTATATAAACCTTTAATCATTATTGTCAAATTTGAGGTCATTTCATATCTTTGAAATAAGCTTTGTTAAATGAAGTAATGTCTTTAGGAAACATATGTACCTACGGAGGCTCATGTAATGATTAGCATTTTCTTAAAGAACTACCATCATATTTGTGTTTATTACTCTCCCGTTGAAGATACAAGATTATTTTAAATTCTAGACGTAAGTCAATGTGTCAATATTTTCTCTCAGTTTAAACACCTTCTTTAAGAATATACAGTAACAGTACCAGATCGAGATATACATTGCCTGAAATTGCAGATATAAACGCAATTCTGAAGAAAAACTGATTGAAGCTTTGATCTTCCTTTTGATTTCCAGAACTGCAGGTTTACATAAAACTTTAATCATTATTGTCAAATTTGAGGTCATTTCATATCTTTGAAATAAGCTTTGTTAAATGAAGTAATGTCTTTAGGAAACATCTGTACCTTAACGGAGGCTCATGTAATGATTAGCATTTTCTTAAAGAATAACCATCATATTTGATATTTCATTACTCTCCCGTTGAAGATACCGCTGTTTCATAAATCTGCAAAGTTATTACACATTGTGTAATAACATCGCATGTTGATTGATGTCACATGACGTCACAATCGTTAAGCATGACGTCACAATGTTAGCTGGGCAGCAACAATGGTTATCCGGGCGATTTTCATGATTTATCTTTGATATAATTCAGCGAGTAATAAATAAAATACTAAACTCCATCCCGTATAATTACATTTTTATGAAACTCGTGAATGGTATCGATATCTAACTCGCTTTCGCTCGTTAAATACAAAACCACACACTCGTTTCATAAATATTTTATTAAACGGGACGTCGTTTAGTATTCTATATGTATGTGTCCACAACTAGCGCGATTGAGGTCAGGATGCTTGAGTTCATAATGAGAAAATTTCACTATAGGAACAGTTAACAAGCATTCAAGCTCCAATGTTACCTTGACATAAGTGTAATAGATGCAACTCAATGTAGTTAAGTCACCAAATATCCAGCAACTCATATTTCATAGAAAATTTTATTTTCGAAAAAGCTAAATAAACAGATTTGTATTTTAAATGCTTGTTATATTCATATTGGTTTAGAAATAAACAATTATTTCAGAAAGTAGCAAGAGAAAGAAGCAAACAATCTAACAAATTTCTGAAAATATAACTTTGTTTTACTTTTTGAAACACAATCTGTTACTAATTTTTTAAATTAACAAAACAATTTCTCAATTAAACATTGTGGTACTAAGTAAGGCCATATGTTTATACAAAAACTTTTCATTAAAAATAACATTTAAAGATAAGAAATAAAATAAATATAGAAATGTGTATATAACATGATTATCATAAACTATACAATATCACAGCTTTGATTATGACACAGAAAAGATACAAATAAAATCTTCTATAACAATCATAAGACAGCATGTGAGAGCACAAAATGCATAAATATTAATATACACAATCTTTTGAAGATAAAGGCAAAACAAATGACTTTCTTGAAATTGTAATAAACTTGTTACAGTGTTTGTTATCATGATTTTACTTACTTACCCTTTTTATATATTAAGAATGAAAAATAATTGTCATCATAAATAAAGCTTATAAATGATATGTACACGTTTGTCTTAACTGTTACAGAAACATATAAAAGATGGTACAAAATATGACAAGCCTGATATGACATGCATATGAAAAAAGTTACAGTTATATGATGAAAAAGCTCATTTGATATGACAAGCAAGGTTGTGTGTCTGTAAAAACCTATATTATATCATTGTTATTCATCCTAAATTAAAACTAAATAAAAACTAAAATAGTATTTAGGATATATACATCACATTCAGAATATAAGGTAAGAATGCTGCCATCTTTTTCTTTTCAAAAGGAAACATCATTTTGCATTTTCTTCTTAAAATATTCACATGAAAATCAATTTGACTTTTCAAATTTAAGTTAAGAATCTCTGAATGATTTAAGTAAACTTTATAACAACAAGATTACCCAATTTTAAAACTATGAATACACAATGTACAAACTGGTGTCATTTGAGAAGAGATTAATCATAAAAGCTAGTATTAAAGTTCACCTTTCGTGTAATTATTTTTCTTGCTGCTTGGAATAAAATTATTATGCTGTCATTCATACCACAACCATAAGTCATAAATAACAAAGAAACCAACAATCTACGCATAAACAAGTTTTCATATGTATAATCACAAAGAAGATATTGGATAAAATCAATAAATAATTATAAATAATAAGAGGATTCGGCAGACGAAAATGTCCAAAACCAGAGAAGGCACAACTGAATCATCTTCTCTCATAGTGATGTAGGTCAAAAGTAGGTGGAAGTAATTTAACTTGTATATGGTAGTGAATCTGTTAATTGTGTATTATTGATGTTGACTATGACCTGTGGCGGATCCTGACAAGAAAGGGGAGGGGGTACGGGTGGTACAGAGCTCCACCCAATCCATTTACATGATGACCAAAGTGTAAATGCCCGCTACATTTCAATAGATAAACCCCCCTTTCAAATTTTGTTGATATGCCATATATAATACAGTGAAACAAAGTGTATGCTTTTAAATATTTTCATTTATAAGTAGAAATTATTCAACACTTAAAATAATTAATCAATACTAACCTAAATATTCAAAATTTGAAAATAACATGTCAATAAATTTTTTGCCCATAATCAACAAAATGATAATTAAAAACAAGATGTGTTTGATTGTAATCATGTAATGATTTACCCTGATATGTGGTTAAAGACATCGAAAAGCTCTCAATATGCCATGTTTTATGTAACAAAATCAAAGATATGACCTTATCTTAAAGATTCACCACAAAGGATGCACAGGTCAATTATCAATGAAGTATCTAGAACCAACCGACCATAAGTTGTGTAAAGGTTTAGCTTAAGCAACTGTTGATGGACAAACAGGTGAAACAGAATATACCCTTGGAATGTTGAATTCGGGGGATAAAACATGTAACAATAGGACTACAAAACATCTCAAAACTTGACACTTTACAAAATGATTAACAAAAAATAGATGGAAATTATAGTTGATGGTCACATCAGGATATATTTCACAGAGTCACAGACAAATTGTTAGAGGAGGTATAAAAATTACATCATACATCAAAAATAAAAAACCCTGCAATAAATTATGATATCATTAGTTTAACATATTATAAAATATTAAACATGCCCATACAAGTGATTTCAGTCTTTAAAGAGCCACTCCGTGATTTTCATAACATGTTATTTACCTTTGATACAAACCTATATGTCATATGTGGTGATATAAAATCAAACATCTTAACTTTTCACGTCGAAAAGACATATATATGACAAAGACTGGTTTTCCATGAAAATCTACCCTCCTAGCTGTTTTAGATAAGTCTCCAAAATTATGTTTGACTATTTGACGCGCACCACTGTCCGGTTTTCGATCATAATTGCGATTTTCTACCTTCATATTATCACTGTAAAAAAAGCCAATAAGCTTTAAAATGTTTCTTTTTGGTAACAGTTGATACTTCGCGATCCGATCAGATTACACCATTGATTAAGTTTGGCATATATGACTCCAACAACTCACGGAGTGCCTCTTTAAAAAAATGAGGTCTTTTCCTGAGAATTCTTAAAATATCCTGTAAAATTTCAACTTAAGTTACAATTTTTGCACATTTGCTATATGCATAAGTGCAAGACATAAAAGGAAATTGTGTTTAACAACTTATCAAGATTACACCATCGATTGAATGAAAATATTAACGTTTTTGTAACAGGGATAGATACTTGTCAATGTTAAAATATTATGCTACTTCAAAATAATAAAGCTACTATTCCTAATCTCTGAGTAAATGAAGTAATGTCAGTAGATCAACGACAAACCAAATTTCAACATTAACATTTGAAAATTTAACAAATAACCAATAATCTTCATTGATCAGAAAAACAAATTTGTTTTGGCCTTGGCAGGTATAGTGAGTATTGATTTATTGGAATATCCTGGAGACAGTGGTCCAGATGGAAGAGTGCAAAACAGAATGAAATCATTCAATTCTGAAATAATAATTTCATGACTTTATATTATGTATCAACAATATCTTAATTGAGATCTTGAATAAATGACAAGGGAAATGGAAAAGGAAAAAAATGACTTCTGCCATACAATTGTTGAAAATATTTGGAGTATAATATCATTACACAATGAAATTATCGAGGCTGCCACTATGAATATCACCATATGGTAGAGTGATGAAGTTGCTGCTTTTTGATGTTATCACAGGAAAGAGACATTGAGTTTACAACCTTATGATGTTATCACACAGCTCAGTCATTCAGGTTGTTTCTATTCGTGATACTATCACACGGTGGAATCATTTAGGTTGCCAATATTTTATGATATTCCCAGGTAGGGTAATTCCTGTTGTCTATTTATGATATCAGCACATAATGGAATCATTGAGGTTGCCGATATTTTATGATATTCCAGGGTGGAGTCATTAGAGTTGCTTGTATTGTATGATATTGTATGATATTCCAGGGTGAGTCATTAGGGTTGCATGTAATGTATGAATTTCATCACACATTGATATTGTTGAGGATGCCAGATCCAGTCATAAAGGTTGCCACTTTTTTTATATCATCACATGATTGAGGTTGTCAAATTACAGTATCATCACAATGTGGCTCAGTTTGGTTGCCACTAAAAAATTTTCATATATCATTACAGTCGCTTTTACTCTATCATATCTTCAAATGGTGGAGTCAATACAGTTGCCTCTAGTGTATGATATCATCAAACGGTGGAGACATTCTAGTTGCCTCTACTGTATGAAAACATCAAAAGGTGGAGTCGTTAGGGTCACCTCTGCTGTATGATATCATCAAACGGTGGAGTCATTACAGTTGCCTCTACTGTATGATATCAAACGGTGGAGTCATTAAGGTGGCGTCTGCTGTATGATATCATCAAACGGTGGAGTCATTACAGTTGCCTCTACTGTATGATATCAAACGGTGGAGTCATTAAGGTCGCGTCTGCTGTATGATATCATCAAACATTGGAGTCATTAAGATTTCCTCTACTGTATGATATCATCAAACGGTGGAGTCATTAAGGTCGCCTTTTCTGTATGATATCATCAAACGGTGGAGTCATTAAGCTTGCCTCTACTGTATGATATCATGAAACGGTGAAGTCAATCACGACAGTTGCCTATACTGTATGATAACATCAAACAGTGGAGTCATTAAGGTCACCTCTGCTCTGATAGTTCATGTTCCACACGTGTGCTTTAGGAATCATTGGTACAGGTGGTCTGGAAATAAATAAAGAAGAGAAATGAGACAGTTGAACCCATTTATCCTTTAACAGCAATAACGCAATGATAGCTTAAAACAGAAATACACAAGCAATAGTCTTTGATTTTTTTAGAAAAATAAAAAAATATTCTAACAACTGTAAGTGGAGAAAATATGTGAAATTATCATTGTTAACATGAACATGGACTTCAAGTCAAGTAAATGATGAATAAATAACAGTTACCATCAGTTAGTAAAGAATGTCTTTTAAGATGATAAGGGGGTTTAAATTAGATTTCATAATTCTAAAATTAGTTACATTATTTGATGTAATCTAATTTAAGAACTAAGACATCATAAATATTCAATTTAAATAAAAATGAGCAGTGGAAAATATTAATTGTGTTAAAAATTTAAAATGTTAGAATAAATTAAAACAAAGCATTAAAAGCAAGTTAACGCAATTAAAAACTCTAGGTAATATACTCACATTAAATTAAGGAAATGAAAATATTCACTACTCATAATTTTGAGGAGCTTTGAGTATCTTCATAATCTACAGTGTAACTACACTATCTCAACATTGATAGGAAGATGTATTAAATATGGCAACTATTTTCTCATAAACAGGCAGAAATCAAACAGACAAATGAAACAGTATTTCACAAAAGAAATACAATATGAACCAAGAATTGCATCTAAAGTAAAGAAAAAAATGAAGTTAAGAAATCAAGGTGCCAAAAAAAGTGGTTGAAAGAACTGCTTGCCCATCCATTGCATCAGCCGCATTTTGGTGAACGGAGCAAATTGCAGAAGCATTTCAAAGTTAGAGGCAGACTTGTCATCTTTTGGATTTATTAAGTTTTTAATAACTAAACACTCCACTGGCAAAAACTAAAAAAGCAAAAACTAAAGTTTCAAGCACTGGGTGCCAGTAATAGAAACTGTTCAAAAATCAAAAAGGTGAAACAAAATAAGACAGAAATCTTAGTGCAAAAAATTAAAGATTTATTGCCTAGAAATGTGAGCTAGCCATTAAAAAGAAATCAGATGGATTAATCAATTAGACAGTACCGAACCACTGAGAACTCAGCATGCAGAATCCCCATACCTGGCCTCGGGAACAGGGCGCTCGTCTAACTCGTCAGCTGAAAGACGAGGAAATATTTGGACTCCTGCATTCAACATGTCATTTTCAAAAAAAGTTCAATTTGTTGATTATTGGTGTTTTAATGCCGATATAGAAGTATATTGAATAATCCCCAAAATTACCAGTCAATAAATTTGATTTTGTGAGTTTGGGGCAACATGAAAGAAAAACTAGCCCTTCGAAAAGTAATCAGATAATGGGCTGGCAGACAGATCTGTTTAATAAAATACTAATAGTCTTGATATGCTCATAGTTTTTGAAAATCACATTATCTATCATAGATTTTTCATATGAATTTATTGATGATATCTTGTGAAAATAACCTCTATGAGACACTGTTTTGGATAAATATGTAATTGGAATCTTTAAAACAATATCAAACGAGAAAGATGAATTTTCTAAACAAGAAACTATACTTGTAAAATGTCAGTAATAATAAAACCAAGATATTTCATGGAAAAGATATACACATATTTCTGCATAAAAGATACTGTCAAACATTGTCAAATACAAAATCTGAAAATCTTAATAGGATGAAGTAATGGTATTTAATGATGATGTCCCTCAAACACATTTCAACTGAAATATCCAATGAGAGGGAACCTCAATACCGCCAGATGTTAAAAAATTGTTTCACAAAATCAAAATCGACCAAGGAAAGCATATTTTAGAAGAAGTTGATGAAGAAACAGAGTCGATAGTTGCCTTTATCATAAAATTTCAGTGATTGTCAAAGGAGAGAAACGACCAGACGAAGATTTGTTGTGAATGTTTTTCAAAAGATTGAAACCTGAAACATACATTATTTTGAAATACAAACATCAAAAAAAGTTACTCTCTCAAAGAATGAGAGAATGTAGATCAAGTAGTAGGAATAGATTGATTGTCAGAATTTGTAAAAAAGCTTCAACAACATTGTCTAAGTTTCTTTTATTACATTTTCAAAATAACCTTGACAATATCTTATTAATTTTCTAAAGATAAAGATTGAAGGTATTGTGAAAAAGGCATTCAATCATTCTTCAAATGTGCAATGGAAATTAATCAGTCACCACAAGTGTCAGCAGGAAAACAACAATTGAATAATCTGGAACTCACATTAATTTCATATACACCTAGAGCTGATGACTTTACAGGTGGGCCACATAATAGATTTTCATTCCACAACCATGCATTTACTAGGCTAGATAATTTAAGAAAATGTAATTAAAACATTACTCATAGAAGAGTTCAACTTGAATTTTTAAACCCCTTGTGGTTCATGATAAATTTCACAGTAGTACGTTGTACTGATACTCACAGACATCGAACACTCGGTCACTCTCAGCTGTCTCAGACTTGACTGACGTCATGGCAGTTTCCTCGGCACTGTCGGGTGACGACTTAGAGTTTAGTCTACTGCCATGAGGATGTATAGCGGACATACTGACCATGTCCTCTCTAACAACAATAGTGGACTTAAGACATTCCTTCGACCATTGGTCATTGCTATTGTTATAGGGTACATACAGACTGTGCTGGCATGGTTAAAGCAAGGCCCATCCCCAATGATCTTGCTAACAGCAATAATCTATTTGGAAAAATCTAATCTACTGTATTCATTACTTATATTTTGATAATGTACACAGGTAATGTTGGGGGGATATATATGTCATATATATAATTATGTATGCATACAAATTATTTATATATATATATATATATATATATATATTCATACATACATACATACATACATACATACATACATACATACATACATATACATATAAAGTAACAGAGTTATCAAGCATTTTAAGATAAAGTAATTAAAGTAAACTAATTAATCGTGTCCCTGCTAACAAAAAAAGTGTAACAAAAAATTCAATACCCAGTTTCTCAGAAATCAACCCAGAATGGTTGAACGTACTTTTGATTTTTTTTAAAACAAAATATTGCTGTTACCAATTACTGAATAAAAACTTAAACTTTGTCATTTAAAGTTTGTAAAGTTAAAAACAAGCACCATTTCCCATGTTGATACAAAAAAGACTCTGTGCTTCCTGTTATTTTAGACCGATATTGACAAAAAGGCCACATAGTTATAAATAATGTGTATAATTAAGTCAGGATATAAGATCATACTTATTGTTTCAAAATCCACATCAGGTTTTAAATCCTTTCTTATTGAGAATGCAAATCAGCATTTTTCAGAATGTCAAATTTTGGCATCAAACTTGTCAACACAAATAACTATTCTCTTTAAAATAAAAGCAGTTAGACTAAACTTTCAGGAATATATACTTAGTCTGTAATTATTTTTAATTAGATTAATAAATGAAATTCAATAAGTTCAAATTCAAATATCAACAAAATATTTTTTCATTCACCTCATTCATTTTCCAAAGTTCTTGAAAGCATTTTTTATGATTACAAGTTAAGATTAGATATACAAAAAACACCAAGAAATTAAGCAACATAGATAAGATAAACAAGTTTTTAGGGGTTAGCATAAATGTGGACTGTCAAGATTTATTGACAGCTGATTAATAGTTATTGAATTAGGAAAAGAGTCAATGAATTATTGGTAATAATTTGATGTAAATAGAATACAGGCGCCTTAGACTTACAGAATTCAAATCCCTGACAATGTTGTTCCTAGATGGAAGCCTGGGAATATTTGTCCATCATTTCAAGAATTTTAAAAAGTTCCAGACCTCTTCGATTTTAAAAGGTCAGTGAGAGGAAAATCTTATTAGATCATCTAGGAACAACATTGACTATGTTTAAGCCATTTACTCACCTCTTATCCATTTCTGATTTATTGTCCTTGTTGGCAATGTACCAGAGGTCGTTGTTGGAGGGTCTGGACTTGACAGGTTGGTGTGTAGAGGGCGCTGACTGGGTGTCCGAGTGACTCTCCTCCATTATAGCACTCTCCTCAATACCTCCTCGGTCGTTGTTCACGTTCTTCTCTTCATCATCCTCATTCATTGACACCTGTCGTGATCTAGATATAGAAGAAGATGAATAAGACGTTTAGGTATCCTGTCTCAGGGTAAAACGTATACACTCTCACTCCACTTATATACCCTGGTTTATAAGCCCTCTTAGCAACTTGCTGTGAGCTATGATCCAGCCAATCAAATAGTTATATCGCGACGGTTCATGATAAAATTTAGCCCACTAAGGATAACCTCCTATACCAAAGTTAGCTATCGATCTTTACATGAGCTACATAAAATCAAATGATATTCTCATTAAATTGAAGTAGTCATGGTAATGTTTGAAGACACTGTTTTGAGAATTTGCAGTTCTGCAGTGTCGTGATCCACCTAAATAAAGGCAAGCGGAAACCTGCGAAAAAGCGGTGCAATCTTTGTATTGCTGAGTTGCATATCAAGTGCTGCTGTTGGTTGCCAATTTAAGATAGAATATAGGTCATGGGTCACAGTATGTAATGTTTAATGTTTAGTAACATATATATTTCCATTCGGGCCTACAAGATCATGGTTGAATCATAGCCATTCAACGTTATCATGAATAACAGAAAATCCTTGAAATATAACCTTTAGTAGTAGCCTCAGATGATATTCTGAATTTATTCAGTTTTTAAAAGAAGGAATATCTTAACAGGTGTAATAATTGCAATTATATTTCCATGACATCACAATACACCTGATGACTTCTTAGAAATATGAAGAAGATGATGAATAGTAAAATGGTATCATGCCGCAATATTCAGTGATCCAGGAATTTAGAAAGGGGGATCTTCCAGTAAAATATCACAAGCTCATTCTGTAAAGTTTGAAACATCTTGCATTATGGACAGCAATGGTCCAAACTGAAGGGCATACTCCTACAGTACAGAAGATAAAACAACAATTTTCATCGAAATTAGTGTTTGGTGTAAGTATCCATGGTTATAAAACGACTTTGACACATACCTGGACTCCGGAAACAGGTGAGAGAAGTCCATGGTATCCTTTTTGCCTTCATTCAGCTTCTTTGATATCTGGTACTTCTCCTGCAATATACAGAAGTAGGTGTGGAATTTAAGGGCAAATTTCATAAGGGTTATAAACAGAAAGGTTTTCTGGGCAATGACTTGTTAATTGTAAAAATCATGACAAAATTAATCTCTATTCACTTCTAGATTCCCTTAAAAAAACCTTGATCAAAATTTTGTTAAGACAGCAAGTCATACAGTGTAAATATGAAGCTTTATTTTGCAATATTTCTGGTGCTATCAAAAAATCTAAAGGTTAATTACCAGTATATAAATTGTCATTATCATAAATCAGAATTGAAGACATAAAATTTCTCTAATTTCCATCTAATTAAAAACATTACTTACAATTCCATCTTCATATATCATATTGTGATTTTCAAAATAAATAACTGAAAATCTTGCAGTTCTTATAAGACACAATCACACTATTTCTTTCAATCATACTAAACAAAAGATCTCTTCTCATTTGCTTATAGGTATGGAGATAGCAGTAAGGTTAGCAAGTATGATGTGTGTAAATAATTACTAGTACATACATATATTTTCATTTGTCATAAATCAGAATAAATTTAACTAAAATATGATATACATGAAAATACCTATCTGAATGAAAATGTACATAACTTCATAAAATTCAAATGCACCTTTACTCTCAATCTTTTGTTCACAGGTAGTAATTATGAAGAAAACACAGGTTAAGAGGTAAGATGAGTGTACACACCCTCCTGACAGCTAGTCGGACCTCTGTGGGCACATCTGGGATCATATAGGCCAGGATGTACTTCAGGATGAACACAATGTGCTGAAAGGGGAACATAACACAAATTTGGGTACCAGGTAATAGCAAACTATAATTCCAACTTTCCACAGATGGAATAATTGGCTAATTAAGCCTTGATACACTTTGTCAAAATGTGCAGTTAGTGTAAGCCCACTTGGCTATTATTAGTAACTTCCTGGAGATTTCTGATTGGACTAATAAGTTTGGGTGCAGTATTCTGAAGAGCTGACACAGAAGAGGTTCCAAACTGCAGCAAGGCTCACATCATTAAGTTCCGGAGACTGGTGTGAGTTAAGCTGTTTAGGCAAAGATGATGCATAATATAGCCTTTCATAGTTACGATAGCCCACACCTTACCTTGAATGCATTGAATATGCATGAACTACATTATCAGCACTTGTCAAACTTGTCAAATACTTTGCTACAAGAACCTAGTACATTACTCTGATGTCAATGTTAAAGTGCGCAAATCAAAAACTTAAATATGACACATGAGACAGAAAAAATCTCACAATATGAAAAATATTCAAGTTCTTTCGATTTGTTTACAAGTCATTGGGTATAGATTTTCAATGGTAAAAGTTATGCATGAAAAATTTTCTGCTTCTTCTACTTTGACACCAACCTCAAAGCCAATTACAATCCAGAGTTTGTCCTGCATGCTGTAGTGTTGACCCCACGATGAGGTGAAGGCGATGAGGAAAGCATTGGTCAACACCCCACAGAAGTTGACAAATGTCAAAATGTCGTACCACATTCCTGAAATGAAGAATGAAAATTTCAAATAAAAGTTTATCTTTGTTAGTGAAATTCATATATCTTGTCAAACAGTTTGTAAGTCTCATTAGCCATGGCTAATGTTACTTAAAAAGGCATTATAAACACATTTTAATAAATTGGATTGATGTTGTCAGTCAGTATTTTATTTTCAACTTATTCTAGAACCATTTCTGCACGTGAACAAGAACTTAGCTGTAGGTAGATATACGATTTTAAAATTTTGTTTCATGAAAATATAAGAACAAGCATGTAAAAGTATTATAAGTATTATTACGTCCTAAACCAGAAAATATAAGTTGAAATTTGATGAGAGGCAATTAAGGCATTTCTTCTTCCACTGAAATTCTAACTCACAACAAAGGAAGGTTACCTACTGTGGTTTCATACTGGAAGCGCATAGCCCTCTATGTCAAATCAATGTTAATATCAGTCAAGTATAAAGGATATTTATAATTTTTTCACTTTAAACTTTCGTAATTTCTGCATACGTCTACAACAGAAACCGGATGACTACCAGAAATCATGAATGATTAGCCTTTAAGTGCAGTACAAAACTTCTTCATTACCTACATAGTCAACATCAACACTGCAACTGACCTATGTCCTGAGCTATGAAGGCTAAAGGCCTCCTGTTGAACCACAGCATTCTCTTGGCATCTACCCGGATGTCTATCAGGTTGGTCATCAGTGCCAGAAGTGGCGCCAAGGGGAATGAAGCGGCAAACAACTGGGAGGTAAGAGAACAAAATCTTGGTGTGTGTACTTCTTTTAGAGGAAACTGCATTTAAATCTAACCATAATCTTGACAATATTCTTGAATTTCAAACTTTAATCTTTGAATAACTGAAATACAATGTGACATTTAGAAAAAGAACATAAATGCGTTCCATGTATAATTTTGACTTGTCAGATCAACACTATTTTTGTAATATTTAGAAAATAAATCTGTACTGTAAAACCTTTAGTTTACAGTCAAGAGCATATATAATTGTCATGTATGGTGAATGGAATAAACAGTAACATACCATAAGAAACCCGTACTGTATAACCTTCTCTGTGTACTCCCCGAGAGTGAAGTCTCCTAGCGTTGGTTTAAGTCTCTCTCGCTCCAAGAAATTCTGATGGTTTGCATCTTTCTGGTCTTTTGGAGTTTCTGAATCAACTTTCGTCTTTCGACAACATGGCCGCTTTCGCCAAAGTTTTTTCAAGACTCTAAATAAGAAATGCTAAATTTAAGTTCAATTCATCCAAGTTATCAATTAGGTGAATGAAAGGGCAAGAAATGGCCTTGGAATGTAGAGCATATAGATAATATAGAAGTGGTCATCAAAAAACATTTTGGCTCATATTTGAAAACCATCTTGAAACTCATCAGATCAACTTATTTTGAAGGGATAAGAAACAGTTTATTATTGAAAAATTTGTATCTCATTTTATATTTCTATGAATAAAATGCACTAGTGGTTGAAATGTCTCTAGCAGCGCCAGTCTGATTAAAAGGGATGAGGTTGCTTTCAGACAATTGTGAAGAGAAAAGTCAAATAGAAAGAGCGCAATTTCAGACAGAGATAAAGTTTTCAAAGTTTTTACATGGTCAATCTTAATCTGACTGCAGTGGTCAACACTAACTCTCTCAGTCGAAGAATACTATACTAAAATTTAAAACTTAAAATGAATAACTAACAATATCTCTGTTACCTTTGTTTTGTTTATTCAAATTTAGAGTATCAAATCATTTAACTCACAAGAAGAATTTTACATGTATTTAAAAACGGAAGAAGTCTTACGGAAGTACAATGTCCTTGAAGAACTTAGGGAACGGTTTGATGAGCATGAGAACAAGGACTTGGAAGGAGAGCTGAGACATGCAGGTGCCGGAACACTTGTCCATGTACGTGGAGTCTCTACCAATGATGGCGCCGGTGTTGAAACGCTGGAACATGAATCAATGGCACTGAATTACAAACTGAGGATCATTATGAAGTTGTCAAATTTCGGATCAAACAAGCTGCAATAGTAGAAAGTCTCATTTTTTTAGTCAAGTTCATCTATAAATTTTGAACCAAACTCTAAGGTAAGGGACCACTTCTGACTATCTTAATTATCTCCTCAGTAGCTAAGACCTCATTGTGAATAAGTTGCAACTGGGAATAGTTACTATGGTCCAAAATCAAATCTTATGTCATGTCCATCATTAATCATTACAAAATTGTAAACGAAATACACAATTATTGATTTGTATTATTGTATGTTGAAGTCGAAACCATCAAATAAACATTATGAAACAATGATTAAAAAATAAAATAATTTTTTTTAACATTTCAGCTTGACCATCATTCTAAATTAAACAAAGTTGCTCTTACCCCTCTAAAGAAAGCAATGTAGAAACAAGAAGCGTAACTGTTGACAAATTGGAATGCAAAAAGTTTGATAATCAGTGCATCATCGTAGCGTGTCTGTGTTCGGTGGTTTTCTGAAAATGGAACATATTGTCTTAAAATTTCAATTTACATAAGTTTCATTTGAAGTTTTATATGAAATAATTCTGAAGTTATACAAATTTAACTAAAATTTCCAACAGGAGAAATGATTACTGAAAAATACACTCACCCCAATCTGTTAGCCAAACTGCAAGCTTGTCATAAAACTGAAAAAAAGGGTGGAAAATGATCTACAATTTATTTCATAAAGTCAATATGACCCATAAATAGCCAGGGATTTGTCAAGATTGACTCAGATTGTCCCTAATTTGATATATCAATGACAAATAATTCATAAAAATTCCATATTCATATTTAATGATAATAATCAAATGACTATTAAACAAATTCTCATACAATATTACCAAGGGGTTTTGAGGATTTAAAAATATTGATAAAAATACTTTGAGTTATCATATCATTTAAAAACAATGGGGTAAAATAGTACTCAGGATTATTATACAAGGGAAATATTTGTGGATGTTTTGTAGCCTCATGTGCATTAGGCACAAGGATATACAACATTAACCCAACTCATACAATAGTACAACACGTAAAGTAATAATTGCTGTCAAAACATGCACAGGAAACTGCACATCTATTCAATATTTCATGTAGTAATGTTAGGTTAAAGAGAGGAGAAAAAGTAATTAGCATTCATGAGAGAAGATAGGCTCTCATCATAACTTGCAACCTTTTCCTAAATGTCCTTAATCAGAGTAAAAAATTCAATTCAACTCCAGAAAATAATTGCACATTTCTTATTTTTTAATTCCATCAAGCTTTTGATTTGTTGAACCCACACACAAAACATTTTACTGTTTTTTAATTTTTTTGAGAAAAGCTTTCCCCTTTCACTCAGATGAAGGGAAAGACAGAAACAGCTCAATGCGACATGTCCCTTCTACATTGTAGAGGGCTTTAAAGATAAAAAACGCACAAGCTTTTACTGTATGGCAACACAAATATGATGATAGAATGTCATTGATTATCAAAAATATCTTTCAATAATGTAAACTTTAATCAATCAAATAATTGTTGGTGATTTAATATAAAGACATTTTGGTAAGATTGTCTATAGCACTGCATGTACAATCATGCAATAAATGCACAATCGTCATATCCCATGTAGATGTACAAATTTAAAGTAGCTCTCTTCTTACCTTGCCAAGCAGCAGGATGGAGACAGCGTTGAGTATGGAGGACACCACAGTCGTGAGGAGAACACAGGCGGCAGGGGACATTTCCGGACACCAGTCAATGTCCGCAATCACCCGGTAGATAATCACAGCTACCACACTGATAATTACCATGAAGATCTGTAATAGAAGAGTTCTTTGAAATGGGGGATGTCTTGTTTTTAAAATGTTTTAAATTGTTTTCTTTTCATTACGATAGGTGACAATTGATATTTAGTTCCATGAAGATATACATTATGATAACAAACTATGGGAAAAAGTCTTTCTTTTGATAACTTTTCATGGTTTTATTCCCTGGAGATTTGCATTATGATAGGAAAAGGTTAAAAAGTCAGATGATGAAATAGACAAATTTTCCTTAATTTTTATTAGTTAAAAAATACCCTAGCCAGAAAAAAGGGGGAACCTTCCCAGTGGGAGGGTGGAACACTAATCACATGCAGTTTACTTTCTTAAAATTATGTTGTTATTTACCAATAGAGGCTTTCAATAGAACTTTGAATAGGCCCGTAGGTATGAAAGGGTTATTATTTAAGTACTTACCATGAAGATGAGTACAGAAGCAGATGTAGTGAACTTGAGCAGTTGACGTTTGAGTGGGTAGAACCACGTGTCTTCTTGTGTGATGGGGTCCTGGAACAATTAACACAATTCTAAAACATCATACGGCATTCTTACTCTGTGTGTCTGTATTCAGTGATGCATCATTTAAGGAGGGCTTCCACAGGAACTCAAGTACTTGAGCCCAAGTTGGGTCTTTTTCTTAGACTCAAAGAGGAGATCACTTTTACTTATTTCAAAACTTTTAGACTGTTTGTCTTTGATGTGTGAAGTAAGATGACCAACATGATCATATAAGGAAATTTCATGTCAAAATATACCTTACATGACTAAATTTAATGTCTATTATGCCTAGGCTAAACAATAATTACAATACCTCTTGTGTAAAGAGAAGAATTTTTGGTCATTGGGTCCAACTTGACAACCAAAGTAGCCCTATGTGTCAGGCATCAATACTTCAAATGATATTGGTGACTTTGGATTACAAATTGTAAAAAAATTTTGAGCAATTATGCAATAACTTAAAGTTGTGAGTCAATTTCTTCAAAAAGAGAAGCATATATAACAAAAAATGTGATGTTTATCAATTAAGCTTTCTTTACAAAAGTGAGAAATCATATTTGAAAGTCAACACATTAGAAGTGGGCAACATCTTTAAGCTTAATTAAAATCCCTAAGCAGAGAAAATGGGAAAATGGGAAACCATTTTTTATCCAAACAAATATGTTAAGAAAAAGACTTAATTCTGTCCTGTAAGAAGTATTTGCGCTATGCACAGGTGAATTCACCTGTCTTCTCAATGGTTATTGTACCTGATAAATACGGTCCACTTATAACAGAGGTAACTACAGAAGAAATGACTCGGATAACCTCTGGGGTTAGGATACAGTCCACAAGATGATTATACAAGTGATACTCACAGGTTTGACTTTGGTGCCAAAGAACTGTGGTCTGTCTGGTTCTGAAGATTCGAACTCATGAACATCCCACTCATAGGCCAGTCGAGCCACCTTCCTCTTCCACAGCTCAAGGAACACTGTACCTGTGACATCAAGAGATTATTATTTTTATTTATTTTATACATTCACTTATTATTTCTTTATTCAAATCTTACATTGGTTTTGAAAATTTTTTATCATTAGGTTCAATATTTTACTATTAACCGGATATCGTCTCCTGAAATGATTATCAAAGTAAAATGAAGCAATATTTAACAAAAAATAACTATTACATAGTTGTAAGAGAAAATAATCTTAAATGTAAAAATTAAATCCTAAAAGAAATCAATTTCATGTTTACTCACCCCAAAGGCACACAATGAGTGCAAAAAAAGGCGTGACCTCATTGTCAAAGGCTTGTTTTATCACATTGAGAACATCTGTTACTTTTGACTTCAACCTAAAAAATGAAAATCAATCAAGCATAAAGCAACTCAAGAAACTTTGGAGATTTGGTAACATTTTTTAACTACATAAATCTTATTAAAAATGTTATTAATATATATATACACCAAATGGGATACATGAGTAGCGATGTACCCCCAACAAAAATACTATCCTCAAAACACCAGAAATAGTAAAGAAAAATTGGAAAGATTTTCCTAGTCAACTCCATGTTATACAAAATTTGCCATTATTAGCAACAAACTTCATTCCTTTCTTGCAAGCAGGGCTTGTGGTTTGAAAAATCAACCCGCCCTCCTTCAAATTTGACAAATTGTGGACACTTAGTATATCTAAAATCTTATAAGCCAGGCAGGATTATAAAAAATATTAAGTAAGGACTATATGTACTCACTCTTCAGTTAATGTTGCATTAAGGGGAAGGGTGCTGTTGGTGTTCAGGTCTTCTTCAATGCTGGAAATAAATTAAGAACTTGCAATGAAGCTTCTGAAATCACACTCATCAATAGTTTACAATACATACTCCTTCGTATTAAGAGATAAAGATAGCATTCTAAGCATTTATTTATTCAAAATGCACTAACATCATTCATAACTCAGTACAAGCTGACAAATATCTATTTGTTTTATATATTCATATCTAGCATTATATTTCAACTTAACTTTAGGCCTTTTTCATTTCTGACTTCTTTCACAGTCTTACCCTTGCAAAATGAAATACTCCAAGATGGAGAAATTGAAAAAACATTTTTGTTATAGAATAGACAACGATTAACAATACGTCACCTTAATGCCAGTCCATAGAAGAAGATCCCGAGTCCTAGTAAAGTAGGAACCCACAACGAGGTAATCAACATCCCAGACCATGCAAAATAAAAAGCAATTTTCTCTCCAAAATAGTTCCTGATTTTCCAAAGAGGTTGGAACTTATAGAATATCGTCCATGTATCGTCCATTTCCTTCCTAGGGTCGTTGATATAAGCAAGAGGTATTTCGTCCTTCATGTTTTCTTCCTCGTCCTTGGTCTCCGGCTGGAAGAGTCCGTCTATTGCTTCTTCTTTCTTGGCGCGTTTAACGGAGTCTTCGTGCAGGATGTAGGAGTCGGTGTAACTCTTCTTTAGGAGGAGGTAGGGAAGACCTGGGAGCATTAAGAGAATTTACTCATATTGATATCAAAGAGGTTATTGACTAATTTATTAAGATTATGTATTATTTCATGTCAGAAAGTATTCGTCAAGAATTGTAAAGATGCAAATTGAAGCAGTTGATTTGCTATTTTTGGCATTTAGAAATGTTATAAATATATATATAAGAAAGACAATATTTTCTGGATAACTTTTCATTTTTTAATGTAGAAAATCATGTCTTTCTTGTGTTGCTTTACTGTCTACTGTCTATGGTCAACATCTGAGGAAAATGTTAAATTGGAATATTATATTTGTCTATCATTAATTCAAATGAAATGCTTGAATTAATTCAAATATTTTTTCATTAAAGTTTTCCCATCTCAAACATGTTTTTATTCTCAAGAAAAAAAAAATATTCATGCTACTAGTATGTTTCTTACAAATGTTACATATATCAAATAAACTTTTCATTTACAAAATTATTTGTTCTTAGAAATATTAATCTAAATGGAATGCTATCCCTAACATTGAAATAATTCCTGTCAAAGAATTCTATTCATCTAGTTCTACATTACCTAATTTTATGAACACTGACATCCAATAAAAATTCCATTAGCAATAGTTCTAATAGGTGATTAAATGTTGTTTCCCAAATATGCAAAACATCACTTATTATATTGTTAATGTCAAATAGTTTCAGATTTAGTTCAACAATGTTCAGCACTGATGTCCATTGGAAGTAGTTTCTGATACTGATCACAAACCATGCTCATATTGTACCAGAAGTGATTGTGAGCGTCACCTCCAGCAGGGTTCGAACCCAGGATATCCGAGTGAGAGTCAGACACCCTACCCATTAAGCCAAAGATATCCCTCTTGCCGAAATTAGTATGAATACTTTTTTTTCACCTTGCCACAATATCAATAGTTGTTGCAAAGGGTCTATGCTTGTAGCTAGTTTCTTGCAAATTAGATAGACATATTTTTAAGATAGTGTAAAAATATAACTTTGTTAAATATTTGTGGTCACGCTATTTGCATTACAAAAAAATCACTCAATAAGGTTGCTTGGTTGTTAAGTTTTTAGAACATTGTTATCCTAAATTAAAAGCAATGTACCAATGTTGAACTTTGTTGAACTATGTGAATATAATCAAACTTCTACATAGAGCACACATGCATCATGATAATATGACGCCTAAAACAGGAAGAAGTTTTAAAAATTACAGTAAATTTGAACCATCACAAATAGTGTGAAAGTAATGTCACAATGTTGAACTTTGTTAACCTATGTAAATTTACTAAATCCTCCCTATAGAGCACAAATGCTTGAAAAAAGTATATATTATTGATGCTTTCAACATCTTTTCACAAATTGAGAAAAACAAAAATGTTAACAATTGTGCAAAAAACATAATTAGGTGAAACTACCAATTTCATAACAAGATACTTAAGCCTGAACATCTATGATCTAAAACAAGTACATACGTGAATGACTAAGCATGCACTTCTGGGTATAATGTGAACTCTTTTTAACCCTTTAACCCTTACAGGCCTACAAAAAGGCCTGTATACAAATTTTTTACTGGTTCCTTCAGGGTAAAAAGTAACTTAGTGAATTATCTTACAATAGATTTAACATTCATGATTTGATAAGGAAAGTAATACCATAACCACATTTTGGAGTTTCGAGTGATGTGTATTATAAACATGCATTATTTATATCATCATAACCCATGATAAAGAAGAGAAATCAAAAGTTTTCTGGTGTTTTGTATTTCTCTAAACTATTGAAAGAGGCAGATATTCTTATAAATGTTGATTCCTAACTGAAAGATTTTTTATAAAAAAATGTTACTTGAAATATCAATTTGTAAATTTCAAAAAAAAATTTCTAAATACGCCACACTTATCTTAGTAAAGATAACACAATGTTAGCAATGTTAATGATTTATTTAAATTCAAATCTAACAAATGATGATAAAACTGTCTCTCTGAAAGCTTGGTAAAACTCTTACTCTTTATAGCTATATCTTCATCTGGATCTAAATGAAACAATACATGAACATCTATAGGTGAATTAGCTTTTAATAGCAAAGTACAAACTACTTTGGGTCATTTCTTATAACAAAAATTAATCATGATAATGAACATACATATAGATAAAATGTCTTTTGACATTAAACAATTTTCAACAATGTAAAATTGCATGTAATGAGAATACCTCATAATTTAAAAAAAAATATTTTGACATTGTGCCTAAATAAGTTGTTAAACAAATTTCATGATTTTGAATTCATAATCTTGATAGGTAAGAGGTCAAAATATGAAAATTAATCTAATGACCCGAAGTAGGTTTTTATTCATACAGACATGCTACACATCACTGACAGTACCAATATCTACAGACTTTCACAAATTTCAACTAGAACATTCAATTAAAAACAATCACTGTCACAATAAACATAATCCTTAGACTAAGTACCATATTTTCGAAGCAGCTTTGATTGCACTGAAAGGAGTTGAGAGAAAACGTCAGTTTGACTGTTAACAGTAGCAAGATTGCAGTGTAATGAAACAAGTTTGGATAGAGTTGGTTAAATTTTTACAGTTTAAAGAGAATAATGTAAAAAAACCTAGCATGCCAAAAATTTATGGTCAATTTTTTTATGGAGTATTAGGTCAACAAACATGATTTCTTTGAGGATTTTCACTGTAAACAGTTACTGTGAAAGATTAGTTGATTTTTCAAGCCCTGCTGCCAGACAAAACGAAAGTATTGCTTGCCCAGTTGTCAGTCCAGCATATCCTGCTTTAGAGCTGACAGAGAAAACTTGTTTTATACACTGAAGCTAAACAATATATATTCTCATGAGTTCTCCCTTCAACCAAGATAATGAAAAAAAAATTCTTTAGATTAATGATTATTATCATATATATAACAAATTAAGCACAAAACAATATGAAACAAAATAAAAGATACAAACAAAACAATATGAACATTGGGAAAACATTTGACAGTCAAATCTTATCTAAGCTAAATTACTTTTTTGTAAATCTATCCCCAAAATTATTTTTACTTTGTTATAAGACATGTCGACCATAATCATTTAACATATTGCGTGACCACTCAGGGGCAGATAACTCACCCTTTCTCTTCAGGACCTTGTCATCTCTCTTCTGGACCTGCTCATTGCTTGAACTAAAGCAACACGAGCAGCACCGCTGGAGGAACGACTTCTCGTCACTGGACGTTGCTGACCAACCCTCCTCCTTCTCCTTCACCGTCCGAATGTCCAAGTTTATCAGAATGTGGTGGCACTGTGGTCAAGTTAGAGGATCAGGGGTCAAAATTAGTCATGACACTGTACTAGTCATTCAGATCATTGAAAGTACTAGTCCAAATGTATTCTACTTAGCTGGCAAAATATTGTATACATATCATATTATACATTAAAACATTCCTTAGGACTTCACGTCTATGTGTTTCACTATTCTTATATAGCCATGTGCAAATGAACTATTGCTTAAATCTCACTGTGCCAGTTCCCTTTTGCAACTAAAACTGACAATATTTTGAAAAATTGTTAAGATTATAATAATAATAAATCAGCTGACAATGCACACATGTCCAAATACCATGTTGTTGTTTAAGTTCTACCTATCATTACCCTGGCTGTATTGCACATTTGGTGGTCAAAGTGTTACATTAAACCGTGTTAACCCATTATTTCAGGTACCCAATTATACAGCAAGATGGACTGTATATATCATGTTTTAGAAGCCTTTCTATCGGACACTACAGTATGTGCAATGTAACAAATTTTGGATGTCTCATCCAGGACTCCAACTGAGGCCTTTAAGGTGAAATGCCAGCATGCTAAACATTACATAAATGTGCTCAAAAATAAATAAAACATGTAGAATTTTTTTTCATTTGAGACATAATAAATCCAACATTACAATGAAGAACATGCACTAACCAGAAGAGATCTGAGAGAAGGGCGGAAAAAGTCGGTGGGGTTTTCGTGTTTCTCAAACAGGTGGATCTTGTCCATGAGGAAGATTGAACTCACATAGTCCTCTGTAAGAAACAGTGTATTGAGGAAAGTCATGAAATAGCAGAAGACGCAGTGTAAACTGAATTTGAGCATCTATTGAACTACCCAAGTTACAAGACGAAGGTATGAAAGATATTTCTTTGATAATATTCAGTATTCAAGTAAATATTTAATCAGAGATTTAATGGATTTTTTAAATCTATGTCCAAAACTTTTTTTGAAATATGCGACATAAAAATTATGAATCAGTAGAATGATTATAGACCGTTATTATAACAAAAAATCTAACTGAGATTTCATGAATTTGGAAGTATACACTTTTTACAATAAACACTTTTTGAAAGATAATCATGGTAATACATATGAATTTTCAGAATAATAATTCATCATTATGATAGCAAAAAGACATTTTTCTATAAGAATTTAATAAATATATACCTTCATTATCAGTTTCAAAGTATTTCTCAATTAACCTGGATAGTTTGCTTTGCACCTCTGTTGTCTCCACTTTACACTGTGAAAAAAAGAAAAACATATTCCTCTGTATCATATTGAGTTAATAAAATGGAGGCTATAAAAAAGATTCACCCTTACTCACTTTCTATATAAATTCAGAATTCCCCCCTTGGGACTCTCTGAAATCTCCACTAAAAACATACACAGCACAAATGTCAATTATAAATTTCCTTAACATCATTCAGATATATACAAATTGATTTGAGACGTAAGTAAAGCAATAAATAAAAGTGACTTACATCCTTGAGGGGCAGTTGTAGTTTGACTCTCTCAGCCTCCAGACAGAGTCTCTTAAAGGGACAGTGAAGCTTGACATACACATAGCTGCCTATCGTCTCCCTCTGTATGGAAAACCCTTCAGACTTCATCAACAACTCAAACTTAGAACGGTTTGATTCATGAAACAACAACTGAGAGCGTTTTGATTCATCTTTTGCATCTTGAGAATTAATATCAGGGTACACAAGAACATAGTCTATCCTCTTCCTCTCTGGGATGAGTTTATGCTCTGATGCAAGCTCTGTGTAACGTCTTTCAAACTGAGACATTCTGCGATGAAGTTTTGGACGTTCACTACCATTCTTTCTGTCACGTTTATGTTTCTTTTTCGCCCTGTTCCGAAGCTTAGCTTGAGTATGTGCAACAATGGCAGCACTTTCAAATTGCAGATTTCCCTCTTCTCGGGGAGGTTGAGGAGGTAGAGTATTGGAAGGATTGGAGGCCGCAACAAAGTCAGAGTAGCGCCCCCTTTTGGGGGACACCAATTGTTCTGTGTCCTCCATCGTGGCACTTGGGTGATGACTTCAGTGGCAGAACTGAAACAGGATGACTTCTTTAAGGGGCATTTTAGAAGCTGATTGATGAAGAAGAAGAGGTTCTTATGGATATTTATCTTTTTCATTGAATAAAGAAGTTTATTATCCAAAAGAATGTTTTCACCTGTGATTGGATGATTGTAAAAATTAATCATGTGAATTTCACTCTTGAAATGAAACATGCCATTCTACAGGATTTTTGTTACAGTGAATGGCATACATTTCATTCCAATAAAAAAGATCATTTCAAACAGATTTTCAAAAACGTGAATGATAAAAACAGATCATACAATTTTTTCAAAGGTGAAAGATATGAACTTCATTTTAAAAATGAGACTTCGAGAGATAGTTATTTCATTCAAAAACTGATCAATGTCATTTTAATATGTGAAGCCAAAAAATCTTAACTTTCATAAAGGAACATAATGTCATTTTTATACCAACTAAGATTCCTTGGGCTGAACAAATGATTTAGAATACTTATCAAAGGAAATGATATGGTACACGTTATCCAACATAACATCCAACTCAAAATTAATGAAAAGTAACTTACGCCATTCATGATGAGTCAATGAATGAAACTTTGATTAATCACCAAAATAATCAATTTCATACACCATTTTCACCTTGCATTATTCAGAAAAGGGTATATCTTTTAAACTAAGATATTTGTGTATGCATTGAATAAAAATAAAACAAAAATTTTCTTAAACTTTAAATCTTATTGGAAGTTTGTAAAAGGAAATAGACTAAAATAAATTCAGCAAGGGAACTCATCTTTAACACTTAGACAAATTATATTTCTAAGATCATTCATCCAAATTATAAGGATATTTCAATCCCCTGACAATATTGATAGTAATCAATTAATGCATCATAAGATATAGTTTAAGAAGAACTTTTGAAATCTTATTTAACCGGAAGTCAACAAAAATATGTGTCACAAAACTAATGTGAATTCACAAACCATAGTTAAAACAAAGAATATTCAAACACTTAATTCATTGTTGCAGTGAGCGGTATGAATCATACTTTTAATCAATGCTAAATTTTATGCATAAAACATCATTATACATGTTAAAAAAGAATACTTTAGTGATAGTTATTTCATATAACCTTTAAACATAAGTGTATTCTCTTTAACATTCAGTTCTGTGTTTAGATGAAAATGAATACCAAACACATCACTCTTTTTAGTCTAACCCGAATAGAGACCAATTATTGATTTGAAAATTAAGGCAATACTTGCATAAAAAATAATCCCATACATTATAAAATGGCTTTAAAAAAAGGGATATTATGCATCACAGTGCAGATAAATGAAGAGTTGGAATCTCCATCTGTAGACAGCCATGTGTAAATCCTATCTTATTTGATTACAAGCGAATTTGAAATATAAATAAACAAGAATAAAGCCTCTCCTAAACAGTAATCTGTGTATTATTAGTTAACAATCATCCTCATTTAAGAGACAAGAAAGTTACACATATTTAAAAATCTAATGGTGTCAACAATATGTAATGGAATGTTCAATGTTGTGAGTAGTTGCTATGTACTGTGAGGATATAGTCACATCAACATGGTCAGTGAGGCGGAATGCACGACCCAAGAAAATCTATAGACCATTGTCCAGTAATAACCACCAGAATACACAGACCTATATCAATGATGACTTCACAATGAGTGAGCCATATATAAACCCTGTTTGTGCATGACATGGTCTACACAATCTTTATGTATATATTAGATTTTCAGCTGTATTAATTCAATTCTTCATTGATAAACAAAATAAAATCTACTTAATTTATAGATTTCATTTTTATATCGATAAATTTACCAGTTAACTAGAATATCAAACATGGGAACATTGAATAATGTAAAACTTGCGCATAAATATATATCTAAAGGGTTAATAATTAATACTAGTTCGGTAGCTTATACCTTGTGAAGAAGGAGCTTGAGTAAGTCCAGTGTAAAAACTGGTAGCCCGAAGGACTAGCAAAAATTTTGGAATTTAAGATATTCCAACAATATAAACATGTTTTATTACGAATTTGATTTGTATTTTCCTCATTTCACGATTATGCACCAAAACAAAATGTCAACATCAAGTGCCTATATGTCATTGCCTAAAGAAAATCCGTGCTCTGAGAGCACATTGCTATACATGTAGCTAGCCACATGTCATATATCAGATGCACACTTTCCTACTCATCCTTGTCTAATTGAAGAATTGGATTTTAAAATTTACGGGTACTACTAAATGACCCTTCTAGATGTTCCTAATGTCATTAAGATAAAATCTATGATTGCTGCTCTACATTACGCAGATTATAGACCTCACAAAGCCCCTTTATTTAAGCCTTCAGTTTCACCTTTCACTCGAATTTGACTTCTGCATGTCTTTGAATGGCCACAGAGAACTTCAAGCACTCACAATGTGCGTCTTAAATGAGATTACAATTAGTTTCATTATGGTGGTGAGCTAGGGTTTAAGCCGCTTCAAGATTATTTCACTTATATCACGGCTGCTAGTGTTATTGCAGGGAGAAAACCCGCAACACTATTGTGGCTATGCATTGTGGTGAAACCTGCAAGCATCGGCTGAAACTAGCAACCATTGATGGTAGTGCGCTGAAATTCAGTGTAGCATTGCACCCAAACCTTACTGCCTGTAGAACAGTTCTCTACTGCAGACAAAGTTGCAGGGCCCCGGCTGGATTCGTACCATTGGCCTGTTGATACGAAGCCATCATTATGTCAACGGCAAACTTGAGGGCTCGTGTAACAGGTAGAGGTGCACAATATAACCAGTTTATCGGTATTTACCGGTAAAAAATAGAAATCGATACGTATTGTAATACAGTCGTCAAAACCGATTTTTCCCGGGTTTTTTTTTTTGCATTCGGAAAACATATTGTGCGGGTTCGTAAAACTTCGGATTTTGTCCGGATTTTAACAACAGAAGTGAGTTGTTGGTAAAATGGTGAATGCAGACGACGGGAATTTCATTATAATAGCTAACAGAATGGATTTTGAAAGTTTATATTTCAATTTATATAGATTACTAAAATTTAATAGAGAATTAAACAAGTCTAATATGTTTAAATTAATTCAACTAGGGAATTCTTTATTGAGAAAAACATCCTGCAATATATTGCAATACGCATCGCAATACAACTGTTCATATCGCAATATATTGCAATACGGAAAATCTCTGCAATACAGGTTCTGGTAACAGGGCCTGGTGAGATCTATCTGTATAACCCAGTGGAGCATCAATGGATTTCCTTTCAATGAGATAGAAATGTTCCAAACATATGTTTTTGAAGGCATACCTTGATGTAAGTTATATGCTGTTAGTGCTGTAAGAGGGTTTGAAAACTATGAAATGAATTTGTCTCCAAATACAAGAGACATTTAAGGACCAAATGTGAGAATTTCAACGCTTTAGACCCATATGCATTTCATAAAATCTATAATCTGTATTCTGTACGCAGTAATGATCGATGTTCTTTAAGAGTGCTGGAGTAGATTGTGATGACTTATGCTTTTTAATTATTCAAAAAGAACTCTCATGATCAGCTGTGGCACTATATATATATACCCATTTCATCTACATCGATTTTGCAGTAATCAGGGTACAATTATAGAATTGGTTCGCCATCCATTTCATATTTACTATTCATACCTTTATGTCTATGTATTCTTCGATGTAACATCTTCAGTATTATTTCCCTTTCACTTTAATAGGGTTAGGGTTTAGGTTTAGGGTTAGTGTTACTGTTAGGGTTAGGGATAGCATTAGTATTAGTATTAGGGTATGTTTTCTAGGTGACGAACCAATTCTATAGTTGCTCCTTAATCAGTACAATATTATCATTATTACTGTCGCTGATGTTGACCTATCAATATTCGCTAATAGATCACAAACTATATGGAGAAATAGAGACAGGGAAAGCAGCTCTATTAGACTATTATCGGTATTTATAATCAGATCTACTTGGCAATTATTTGAATATCAACCGTATAAATAAAGACGTTATGAACTCCATTACCGCTGCAAACACTACAGCCGATAGAGCTAAATCTAGGTCATCGATTGATTTACCATCTACATATCACGATGCCCGCACTTCACCTGTTCACAGATCAATGCTAACGTACGACACAGCAGGTGCCCGTTTTGCACCTCGAAATGAAAGTTGAAACATCTCACCTGTCAAACAATATTTGTCATTATATTCCGAATCATCATGTCCATAGAGCAACTGTGTCGTTACAAAAATATCCACTCCTGTCACGGTGCCATTTTTGAAATGGACATCAAAACCCAATGTTGTTTACGCAAGTTGCCATGTTTGCAAGGGAGGTAACTCTAACCGGTTTGAAAAAGAACGCAACCCTCAAAATAATGTTTGGTGAGCATACACGGAAATATTAATGAAAGAAAAAAATAATTTGAAGAAAGGAAATAAACATGCTTTTAAAGTCTGGTAAATCAAAACAGTATTAGACTTTTAATTGATTAAATACTTTAAAACTTGAATTCATAGTTCTCTTTCCAAATTTCCTTTTTTTTATAATTTAAGGCTTTTGTGTATAGAACCTGGTCCAATACAATGTATGACCTATTTTGTGAATGGAAAGAATGCAGTGCACCTGCTATATGTTAAAGATTATTATCGATAGTTTACAACAAAACAAATTATACTTGACATGATTTATTATCTAAATAAGCTATAGGTTGTTGAATAAACGGAAATTCTTGTACAAAAGTTTTGAATGAGCATTTGAATGAACTTGCATGATAGTTTCAACTTAAACATTGTTTATATCAATTAGAATTAAATCGCTGCATATAAAAACGCCTTACCTAGGCTTATACAGGATATTTATTTGAAATTCGTAAAGTTTATTGTATGAAAAGAAATGATAATAATTAGATAAATTGCATTTTCTTCACAGCGTTTGAGTGTGGAAAGGTTTTAATTAAAATAAGGCGAGCACAAAATGTATTTGTTCAATATTCTAAATTATCACTCTACCAGCAGGCCCTAACAACTATGAATATCAATATGTAATTCTTAAACTAAATCATTCATTATTCCCTTATCTACAGATACTTATATGACAATAAAAAACCGTACTTCTGATTATAATGTTGTTATGCTCTTGCAAACAACTCTTTTTCTAAATCTGACGACATCAAAGACAACAAAAGTTTGGATACAAATGTACACATGGCAGAAATTAAGTATTTTGTTGTTTTTTAAACCATGAAAAAACATGAAATCTGTCCTACAACATAAAACTGAACAGATATATATTAGATAATAGATATAGATGTGTCAATAATACATTGTTAAAGAATTACAAAGAAAATGTAAGAATCTTCAAAACAATTGGCGTCTTACCAAACACCTTTTAAGGTAGGCAGATGCATTCCTTTTTTATGTGAGAGTTCAATGTATGTTTGATAATCAGTATCGAATAAATTTTTCTTCAACTGTAACGACTTAACTTCAATATTCTCTTAGAAAGTATTTGACGTTAATGATTTGTTTAATAGATACGAAGACATTTTAGCACTATTTCTAATCTTTACATCCACAACAAGACATGCCTGCAAAAACAGAAATCGTAAGAAAGTTGTCTGGTATAAGTGTTTTGCATTGTTCATTTATTCACCATTGATTTTCAATCATGACTTTTTTGTGAATCCGAATACAGAAATATGTACAATTTGAAGAACAAAAAATACATAGTATGGAGTATAAAGAAAGTCATCATATCAATTCTCATAAAATGAGAAAACCCTCTGAACTGAATTACGCAGCAATTCGCTGACAATTTCGGACAAGATAACGCATACTTCGCCTCAATTATGGTAGAGAAGGGGTTAAGATACAGCATTTTGAAAATACAATTTTTTTAAATGTATTGAATGGCACCAGTTAATTAGAAGTCTATATCTTACAAAAGTGTTTTTGAAATATAATATTTCACTACTTAATTAGAGATTCAATGTGTAAGTATTGAATATGAATATAATACATGATATTAATTAGTGCTTAATGGTACATAAAATCAAGACCACATTATATATGGTGTAAATTGAAATATTTAATTATACATGTGATGATTCTTTTTTACATTAAATCATTTTGAAGCACGAGCATTTTACATGTATAATTACAATGAGTTTTAGATTAGCAATCTAAAAAGCAACAGGATAAAACATATCCCAAAAGTAAGAAGAACGTTGATAAATACCGTCCGAGGAAAGCATAATAGGAGAACATGGGACTATATTTCAACTTTGTATACATAATGCATATACATTTCTAATGCGTTGTTAATACATAGTTTAGAATATATTTTATAAAAAGTTAGACGTAACACCTATCGGAAGCAGATCATATATATAATATATAATTAAAGAAATCCAATAACAACTTAATACCTTACTTGTCGAGCAAGTCATTGCATTATATATACGATGACTTCATACAATGCGTTTACTTCAAATCACGGGTTTTGTTCATACCAATTCAGTATTCCAATCATGCCCAAAATGGTTAAATATATATCTCAAAACGTCGCAATTGTGTGACAAGGAAGTTATACCAACGAAAATCGTGTACTTAACCACATGAACAGTCTCTAGAATCCTTTAACAAAATTCAATATATTTCACAAGTCAAAGTTAACATGAGCATAGCATTTTAGCAAAGTCAACACAGAAAATGACTATCCATTAAAATGTATAACAAACACAGAGTTGTCACACGTAAGCAAAGTCAGTACTGAACGTCCAACGACAAGAGTGGTATATACCTGTACGTTTCCTGTTGTATACTATATATATTAAATGATGTACCTTTATATCCCATGACGTATCTCTCCATGGTAGTATAATCCATTTCTACACATATGATCATGTCGTCCCCTGTGCGATAATAGCGTGAACATTTAGATGCATACCTAAACTCGGTGCGCATATATGCATTTGGTGTGTTCTGTGGAATCGATGTTATACAATTACATACAGGCTTTTAGCATGCCTTATTTGTTAAGCTATATTGGTATCATCCTAATCCCATGTGAGCTGTTCAGTAATAAGAGAATACGATAACCCGGCTCCAGTCAATTACATTGTCAATGAGGTTTTCTATTTCCACAGAGGCATGGTAATCGTAGTTGCTGCAAATGTTTTTCTAGTGGAAAATGGCGGCCTACGTGATATTCCAAATTATATGAATTCGATCATGCGTATATGTTATTATCTACAGCATATAATTATTTCGACTTTGCACTATGATGGTGGCAAATACCAAAGTGTTCTTCGTTGACGATAAGGGAAAGTGTCCTATTGTTTGCGGAACGTTTCCTTGCCACCTTTTCATCTGAAAAAAAGTTTGTGTTAAAACGCGACTTTTAAACGAAGCTATACTCTATGGCATGCCATTAAACCAAATAAGGGATAACGAAGTGAAAGAAGGGAGATAAATGAAATCAGAAAGAAAAATCTAACATTACTTTACATGTGATATATATAAAAGTAATGTTAGATTTTTCTTTCTGATTTCATTTATCTCCCTTCTTTCACTTCGTTATGATGATGTTGGACATCGAGAAAGAGCTTATTCCTATCCATTGCCTACACTTTCATGAACAATTCAAACGTATCGACGATATTGAGGACCAATTCAACTGAACCATACAGTTAGTTACTCTTCGTGTTGCTATGATTGTTCAGTCATTTTATTTCGTGAAAACATTGTTTATTTCATTGATAAAAGACTCGTTTCCACACACTAATAGATACTTTCACTTAGATAAACGGAAATGTTTGGTTGATTCCCCAAGTCGAATTTAGGTGTTAGCCATCTTATCCACGGCTGAAACAATTTAATACTGATATCCCTTTGATGAAAAGATTAGACAAGAAGACACAGAACGTTTACAGAGACTACATTTATCATGTTAGATTTTAAAAAATTACGACAAAAATATGAGAATGTTGTACGATAGCGCTGGAATCATTAAAGCACTTTTTACATAATTGATGTTTCCATGGCAACAACATTCAGCCTTTCAGCTCGAGAGTTTTCGATCTCTTCAGGTAAGGCTGAGTGATTCAAGAAGTAAATGGACCGTTTTGCTGTACTATGTAAGTGTTAGTGTTGATATCACGTTTTGGTTTATTTGACATTTCTTGATTAGCGTACATGTAGACCTTCGTGTTCATATCATTTAGTTGAATCCTAACCAAAAACGTTTTATCACAGTTAAGACAGAAAATAAAGTTTAACATGGTATACATAATAAGAGCTGAAATATAATGTGGTGTAAGGAAGGAGGTTGGTTTGTTCCATGGGATTTGGCGCGGAAAGATGAATATGATATTTCGCTGGTCGAAATTATATTTAATCTATTTTTAAAGCTTCCACGATGACCAAATTGTTGTTGGTTCTTTTTTTTCTAGAGCAAGTTCTAAGGAACATTATATATAAGTTGATTCAAATATTTTATTACTGGAAAATATAGCATTTTAGTTTCTTTTCAACCCTTATTGATTTGGTTAATATAAGTTTTGGCATATACTTATGACCTTGTCGTTGATTGGTTGCTAATAACCTTGTTTGCATCAGATATCAGTTTGGCTTGAGTCGTCGCATCAGATATCTCTTAAAGTGTCCTGATATCGATAATGAATAGGACACTGAATGATATAAGGTCAACGTGAGATGTATAAGATGTCTTTAAATATTTTTCAATATATTGACACAAAGGAAAAGTACTTTTGATAAAATAAACAAATATAAAATCAACATAAATCATATTGTTTCTTACCGTGCAAATGTTCTTTTGCAGCCAGCGAGAAGATGAACCGCACTACAGATTCATGTTAATAGGCGTTGTCACAAACATGAGTTGTTGAATGGTATGTCACAAGCTTCTCATACCATTTACGTCAATTATTGGTCTTAGAGACTAAACGAATTTGTTTCTTTCAAGGAAACATATTCATTAGATGGACCCAAAATAACAGCTCCTATACTATGAATACTAAAATAACCGTTCTTTTATTGAAACTGTGTAATAGTACGGTAATGATGTACATGTAGATAGTGTACATGGTCTCAGACATCGTGATGTCGCTGTTAATGTAATGACAATGAACGTGATTTGGAAATAAGATGTCTTACAAAAAAAGAGTTTTTTTCCAAAATGTAGGATACTGATAGAATATGATTCCACTGGCTCTTTGCACGTAGTTGATAATTTACTTGGCGATGGACAGAAATTTGTAAAGTTAGATGCAATCTCATTTAAATGAAATCTAAATGCTCCAATACATTATAATAGTGCAGCAATGTTAGATTTTATTTTAATGAGATTGAGTTAGGTGTAGATTGGAGTGTGAAGTTAGCCTTCTATCGTTCATTTGTCTTTTAATAACTGCAAATTTTATTTGCGACACTGTTATAAAGTATATCTGTCTGTCTGTATAGAATTGCCCTTCCTTTCCGCCACTGAGGAGAAGTTTATACGGGTAGAAGTGCATTGAGTTTTATTGGCTCCTAGTATCGTGGGGGCGCGCGGTGCTCTTTTGTTACCACGAGAAATTTTTTTTTTTTTTACGAAATATCTAATTTCTTTATGAAATATTTAATTTCTTTATGAAATCTTTAATTTCTTTAAGAAATATTTAATTTCTTTATGAAATATTCGATTTTTTTAATGAAATATTCAATTTCTTTATGAAATATTCAGTTTCTTTATGAAATATTCAATTTCTTTATGAAATATTTAATTTCTTTATGAAATATTTCAATTCTTTATGAAATATTTGATTTCTTTTATAAACATTTTGTCTCAGAGCAATGACTAATTTCGAAATATTTTTATTTAATACCTTTGGACCATGGGGGTGTATGATAATACCTTCACATGGTACCCACACTGTTATGTGAATTAATTAAAAGGTCAGGAACAATCAAGACATACAGTATTCTATTAACATAGTTTCGTTCTCCGTGGTTAAACTGTTTTATTACCACAACGCAATACCCTATTTCGCATTTCTATATTTGTTTGTGAGTATTTGTAGGGTTTTACATCTGTCATTTGCCATTTTTAAAAACTATTACAAATCATGTTGAGTTATTTAAATATCAACTTATTTCGTTGTATTTGTAATAACTAATATTTGTATATATCGTGAAACAAATCAAAATCCGAAAAACAAAATAGAAATTGGAAATGAACCAAATGGGTTCTTAAAGGCGATTTTGATTTTGAATAATAAACAAGAACTTTAAGTCAATATAAAAAGTGACACGCTTAAATAAAAAGTTGACAGATATTGCCATTAAGGAGGATCAATGATGAAAAAAGACAATAAACTGTTCTATGATACTGATATCAAAATTTGTAAAAAGACGTTATTTTATGAATTAATTAATCTTATTAACTTTACTGAATCTAAATATGTATCATTTTTATATATTGAAAAACAATTTTTCCTCTTATAGATGAATCCTTTAAGACAATATGTCATAAAAATGTGTTAATTATTTTTTATGGGTGGCTCTTATTTTCTGTTTTGTTAAATGTTTACTGAATACATTGGGCGAATGCCTGTCTATAGATTAGATAATGTAGTTCGAAATTGCTTCATAGTTTTGTTTTAGCGTTGTCATAGCAGCCGAGTCTGAACAAAAGATAACATAAATTGTTAAACAGCATGATCGGTCAACAGTGACCGGTATCTCTCTTGAGAACACTTGTAAATATGTTCGTATTGGCTTTGGTCTTAATGATTATTATATAGAACATTTGCTCCTAATTGGTCGTTATTTTCATTAAATTTTGATTTTATCCACGGTGACATTATTAGTGTATATTTTACGTACGCTTCATCAATTTTCATTATATTTATCAATGTATATTACAGTTTTACAGAGACACCATTTTGAACATGTGCTGTCGTTACATATAGAAATTATTTGCAATCGCTTCCCTTTTTAAAGGAGCGCAAGCACAAGATAGATAAAGTGATCTCACGTAAATAAAAAGTAAATGTTACGAATAGCGAAACAATTCTTTTAAAGTAATAAAAGAAATTAAAAATGCAAGGTATCATCACCGGTTAAGCTTTGCCGACCCTCTCCCCGAAAGGCGGTCACACTAAAATGGTCATTTTTTCTTGATATTTGATAATTTCCTCTACGACTACGGATGACCCGGTGAGGTGTTTGACCCTCTGAAAATAACATATTTCACATAATCTGATCTTAAATTTTGCAAATTAAAACTGAGAAATAACATTTTCCAATTTTTTTACTACTGCCTCATTAATTGTCTGACTTCTTTGAGAGGTAAATGCGTAACAATTTTTTTTATTGATATAGAAACGATAGTCATTGAATTGTTGGACTGACGTTGACAGCTCTACATGACATAGACATGACAACTTACGTTTGAGGCATTGGCAAGCGCCATTGTCCGGTTTTCGACCACACATCTCGACTTAACCTGTTTATTGTCATTTTAGGGTACTGATGACCATTGAGATGTTAATCTGCATAAACAACGAGTGCTTTGCTATCAAATAACACCATGTATGAAGCCTGACATAAATGACTCCAACAACATACTCTGTGCCCCTTTAACCTCAAGCAAGCGCCTTATATGTCCATATAACTTTTGAGTTCAAATACTCTATGAATCAATGAATCAAGAACAAATGGTTCCCTGTAGATTATCGTTATTTATTGAACAGTTTTTAATAAAATTTTGAATAAAAGACGAAGCAGTTTGTCAATCTACATTTACACAACTTGTTCACAGTTTATAACAGATATCTTGTCCACCTAAAAAAGTTCAATTTAGTCACTATAATTAGGACAATGCCGTCCATATTTCCTCTCAGCCAGTCATCGGGGCCGTCGCCACGAGGCCTGCGTCGTTGATAAAGATGCGCACTCGTTCAATGCGCAGGTCACGGGTAACCATTGAGTTTTCAGGCAATATGATGACCTGTAAATCATAGCATAGCAATTTATAAATGGAAGATCAAACAAACATTTTATAAGTGATCCAAATTGATCAATCATGATTGAATTAAAGTTTACATTCTTCATTGAGCTAGAAATCCAAACCACTAGTACTGACACGTTTATGAAAACATTTAATAATTGGATATCATAGATGATTTCAGATCGCTTTAAAGGCATTTTATCTGATTTGTAATTGAATAGATATTACGGTAATTCGTGAATTAGGTTATCTGAAAAGCGTTGGTGTTTAAGAGTGTTTAATTGTTGTAAACGTATAAAGCAGGCACGGGTGAAAAAATATCTAAGTACATTTCACAAAAAAAGGATGTTTGAAATTTTACTATTCATATCGTCATGAAATATACATTTTATTATTCATAATTTCAATATTTGCATATATCATAAAACAAAATTTCAGTTTATGAAGTCTTAAAAAATATTTATGAAAATAAATTCTTATTTCTTTTTTATTTCATTATCTGCACGACAGAAATTTAAGGGTAATGGGATTTGACCCTAAATTTTGACCTGCTTTTCAAAATGTCGTGCTTTGATCTAATGTGGAGTAAAGGTCAATATACTATAACCTCAGTCTGTGTGTAAGGTCGATTAAATGCCTATCTATTCAATGTTTAACAGTGAATGATGCAAATCTTTTAGAATAACGGGATTTCACCCTTAACCTTGACCTTTTTTCAAGAGGTCATGTTCCGGGATAGTATGGATCTCAGGTGAAAATGTCATAAACTTCATTCTGTGCGTAAGATTGATTAAGTCCCTATAAATTCAATGTAAAAAAGTAAATGATACAAATCTTATTTACCTCCAACTCTGAATCCTCCTCTTCTATTATTTTCTTGGCTTCTTCGCCAGTCTGAAATTTTATTCATGACGGTTTGAATTTTTCATCCTTCAAGTAAATTTACAAATCTTGTAAACGTAAAATCAATAAGAAAATGACACACTCCCTTTTACAGAGATGCATTTTTTCTCTAAAAATCATCTCTTGGCTACATTAGGTATTAACTTTCTTTACCATTCCAATCCATTTACAAATATATGTACAAACTGAGTGACAAAAACCTTTATAACCTTAATCCTGTACTGATGGAAAATAAACTTTATCCTCACTGTACTGAGTGACAATAACTTTTATCCTCTTTGTACTGAGTGACAATAACCTTTATCCTCACTGTACTGAGTGACAATAATTTTTATCCGCACTGTACTGAGTGACAAAAACCTTTATTCTCTTTGTACTGAGTGACAATAACCTTTATCCTGACTGTACTGAAAGAGGAAATGTCGCCGGTAGAACAGATTAGTTCACAATGAATCATTTTAGAAAACGTAACCCAATTCTGAGGGTTTAAATTGCTGTTACAAATCAGTCCAATTTTGACGAAAACAGTAACAGTATATAGAGGACATCTGTCTCTCCTTGACGTAAATCATCTTTATCTCATCGAGTGAGGTAGAAAATAGAGTGGGACAGCCCCAGTCTCATTAAAGTCGGTCCTGTTCCGAAGGATAAAAGTTTTCAATATTGACTCTACCGGGATACGAGTTCTTCCATTGTGGATTTTCTCTCCACACGGTCTGACAGTAGCCCCGATGATCTGACTCGGAAACTCAGCTAGCTTATCACATGGCATCCAGCAAAACAATCGGTCTCATTAACTAAGAGCAAGTAACTCCCTTGTATCATTCGATGTACGAGTATGTGGTTACCTTCATCCTTCTTTTAATTGCGATGACGTGATTGGTTGTATACTGACTAAGGTTTTCATCAACAAACTAGTATAAGAACATGCAACGTTCCCCCTAGTCAAACAAGTGCGTATCCCGGTCGTAGCAATGTATTAGATCCTTTGTTCCTGGGAACTTTGTCGATTTAATCAGACTCGGCAAATAACCGAATTGAATAACGTTTCTAGCTCGCGAGATGAAATATCAAGTTATCTTTCAAAATAAAAGAGAAGTCATTCCTTTCATGACATGATAAATTTGACTTCCCTTAAAGGTGCATTTGCGCACGAAGGAAGAATTCTGAATGACGGCATAACAGTATGCCGCTGGCGTAACTCGAGTGACGATGAACTGTATATATACACCTTTAACATCGCAACTGAGGGATAATGAATATCGAACGAAATCTGTTAACCTCAATATATCTCAATATAAGATGAACAAAGTTCACAGAAGACCTAGCATCTATCCCTGTTACCAGCGAAAAGAGAACTGGAAATCACTTTGGCCGAATTGTATGTTTAAAAGGTAAAATACCCTTTAGAAGACTGAGCTCTTTAGCATTATAAAATCTAACCAGGTAATTCAATTTCAGCTAATGGCAGAATACAGGTAAGCTCACCATTTTGATATTATATAAATTATGTTAATTACCTTGCCGACAAGATCAGGCCATTTCCTCATATTCCCTGCCATGACTTTATCCAACGTGATTAGGATTAACACTGAGAGGATAAGTGTTTAACCCGATCTAGATTAACCCGTTTGATCCCAGCTGGGTTTGATACCTGATCAAGCTTGATTTATAATCAAGGAAAGACCTCCTGGATATTGCATGTTGAGATTTGTTCATAATGGCCTATGCATCAGATGCGAACGAATTAAAAAATATGATTGGCAAAATAGAACTTTTCGACGTGTGGTTGAAAGGGTTACTATACAATGTATATGGACGCTACTTCAGCCATGTCAGACTCGCAGTGTTTTATAGCACTATAGAATAATCAAACTGAAGTGCAATAAAATACACCCACTCTGGGTGAGGAAAGATGAACGCCAGGTCAGAGATTGTTTAATGCGTTATTTCATATTGCTAGTGAAGTAGAAGACCATTAAGTATGCTTAACTCAAAGTGACACAGAGTATGTTAGATCAATTTTTTAAATCGCCTTAAAAAAGCCAAAATACCATTCGCCGTTCTAAAGTTTATTTATTTTTTCAATGTTAAAATTATCATATTTTCGGTCATTTAAATCTTAAGAAGTTGAAATTCTTCGTTCCACTTGTATGTATGTAAGTTAAATAACTGTAAACCATACCTATAGAACAATTTATGAACGAAAAGATATGTATGGATAGAGTTCATGTAAGACCTGTTCTAAGGCTTTGCAAGTCAACTTTTTCGTATTATCATAGTGCCGAATTTTACTTTTCGTAAACCTTCCATTTTAAAATTTATTCATTTATGATATGACACATTTTTAAGGTAAACATAACTGTAAACCTGACTATAAAGTGACTATTCATTTAGCTTGTCATAAAGTTAATCGTATTTTTTCTCATTACTCAACCCAATTTTCCGTAGACATGTTAAATTATCACGTATCAAATAAAAACCAATTTGGTGTGCATACCTTTTAATCGTATGCGGTAGTGAAATGTGTTTCCATTGTCTAAGTAAATATGGTAAGGTCATTTTAGGACTACTTCTTTTAATAAAAAATCTTGCAATTAGAAATATTTATTTCCTATTCGTAATATCACTTTATTACAAAACGTATTGCTGCCCCTTGAAAGTCTAAATGCTAGGGAGACAGATTTAAACTTGAGACATGAAAATATAATAATGAGCATACTTATATTGCGCTCGACTCCACACCACAAAGGGGCATGCTCAAAGAGCCACACAAATTTATATTATTGTATTATGATTAAATATCAGTATGTGTTGCACTTCATATCAATATCTTATTGGCTGAGAAGGGTGTTACCACCTCAATTTACAGTACAAACTGCAAACGAAGGAAACAAATGAATACAGTACCATATTTCTCATATGCTTCTTGTCACACACTAAACGATGATATTTTGGATTTAACGCCGCTTTCAAACTAATTTCACTTATCACCACTGCTAGTATTACTGCAGGAAGAAAGCCCGCAATACTATTGTGGCTATGTATTGCAGTGAAACCTGTTACCATCTGCTGGAACAATTTGATTATTGACGTGAAAATCAGAGAAGAACAACACCGAAACCTTACTGTATGTAGAACAGTTCTCTTCTGCAGAAAACGTTGCCAAGCCGCTGGCGGAATTCAAACGCCTGACATCTCAATCCGAAGCCGAACGGGCTATAACCACTACGCTATCCCACCCCACGAATATGTATGCATACTATGACCACGTTCAGCATGTACTGAATGCTCAACTTTTTTACCAACTTCAAGAAATATGCACATAAAAGTGATGAAAACAACAACTAAAATGGTCTTCTATAAATACTTTTATTACGAATGAAGAGATGAATGAGCTTTCAGGATGCGTTGTGAACTGACGCATTTCCCGTAATTTGACCAAGCATGTTTGATAAACGTTGACATGCAACGAAGTTTAACAAGCGTATATTACCATGTATATGACCATAAAGTGAAAATCAATAGTGATTGGGGATTTCAGTCAATATGATTAATTCCTTAATAGGAGATATTTCAGTTATTATTATCAATCAAAGTTCAATTTCTCAGTTTGAAGGCATGATCAGTCTATCCCGTCATCGGGGGCGTGGCTACTGTCCCATCCGCCTTCACAAAGATGCGCACTCTGTCAGGGCGCATGTCCATCGTTACCATGGAGTTCTCAGGAAGAATAACCACCTGACAAAAGAAAATTACATAGTTATCTTGAATAATGTACATCAATGTGAAAGTTTCATGGACGATATATATTTATTTTAGATATATTCTCGTCATAGATAAATCCTTCATAACTTTTGAAGTTGTTGAACATTTCCTTCCGGCTATGAGGTGAGGTGAGTTGGTGTTTAACGCCGCTTTCAAGATTATTTCACTTATATCGCGGCTGCTAGTATTATTGCAGGGAGAAAGCCCGCAAAGCCATTGTGGTTAGGTATTGCTGTGAAACCGCACCGGCTGGAACTAGCGAACCATGGGTGGTACTGCGCTGAAATTCAGTGTAGCATTGCACCCAAACCTGACTGCGTGTAGAACAGTTCTCTACTGACGACAAAGTTGTCGAGCCCCTGGCGGGATTCGAACCACAGACCTCTTGATCCGAAGCCAAACGCGCTATCCCGCCCCTTCGGGCTATGAGCTTGCAAGAGAAGAAACAAATCGACGTTTTTACCAATTTCATTAAAATAAGCTCATAATGTCTGCGTAGCTTAGATTAAGATCTACATTGATTGAAATTTTGTTTTTCTACAGATTTACATTGACAACAAGTAATCCCTCCATTAAAATTTACAAACATGATTACAAATACATTTTCATTTAATTAAGTTAACAATAACATATTAAAATTTTTAATTCGCGACATATTTTTGTAAACTTAGAAGGGGGCTTCTACCAGGGACGTAGCTCAGCTGGTAATTCGTCCACTCGTCACCCGGGAGGCCAGGTCACACCAGAAAACATTATTATATGTGAGATGATGCTTCCTTGCAATGTAGGGATAGAACATCGCTTGAACTGACGTAGTCCTGCTTCATGACTGTGTATATTAAAGAGCCTTTTATACAGTCTAGGTCCATATAGGAGCCCAAAGAAAAATATATCATGGATGAAGGAACAGCCAATTATTAGAATTTTTCATAAACTAAATTATAGTCTAAATCTTACGCTGCACTGCTGCTACCTGGTACCAAGAGCACAACATGAAATTCAAATATACACTGTATTAAGGCTAAAAGAGACTTATTGTGATATCATACCTGTAAGCTCGAATCTTCCGCTTCTATAGCTTGTTTTGCCTCCTCACCAGTCTGCAAGAATGAAAAACAAAACAATTTTTTATCAGTATGAATAGTCTAAGGAATCGATCAGTTTATTTTCGTTGTTCATTTCTATCATTAGGACTATCGGAAGTGTTGATTGTGAGAAAAGCAACATATAGTTTTCATCGTGTCATATATTTATTACTGACTAATCATTTTAGCAAATGTAAATAATAAAACATTGCTGTAGATGAAAGCAGAACTAATTCAAGCTGAGTTATCAAAAGTGTAGTCATCATTAGAACCGAAAAGAAACGCAAACATTATATTTTAAAAAGGCCATGTCGCTTATTGTAAAAGAAAATACGGAAGTATATTCGCGTGTGTAAGCGGTTGATACTAAGAATAGCCAGCGAGTTTCCACTGACACAAACGAATATAGATTCAAGATCAGTCTCACAGCGTATACATAAGGATTTGGCATTGATTATATATATGTAGATGTAGCATTAGTTTTAGTATCTGATTAAAAGAGAGACCTCCCAACACTAATGATGTGGCCATATACGAGCTTGTGTGTACTTACCTTGCCCACAAGATCAGGCCAGCGTCGCTCCGGTGCAGACATGTTGTACTGTGTGTTGTCAGTGTCTACCGCCCACCCGCTCTATCAACGATATGTTCACATCGACTCGCCGTATCCGCTTTCATCTTAACCCTTTAGTCTTAATCGTCGGTGGATCTGCGACTATCATCGTTTACCAGTTGACACTTCCTCTACATAGGGGATAATTAAATGCATTTTTTTTATATCGAACAACTTAATCGCTTAGTACATGATTATGGTTTTTACGTATTGAATTAACATGTTGTGCAAAGGATCAAAGGGTTAACACATTCGTAAGGACGCTACTCGAGGTATGGCAGCTCTACCGCGTGGGTTTTACTACATCTGTACTACCCTCAATGGCAGTAAATTCTTCCCTCAACACGCATAGACACACATTGTTTCAACAGCAGACTGACACTTATATGGTGCTTCAAAACCTAATCATGTTTTGTTTATGACGACGCTATTGAATAAGAAATATGGTCTAATGGTAGTTAGGTGGGACTAGCTGTTTATTATAAATTGTGTTTTAGTAGCTAGGGAAGTTTGCAGATATGTCAAACAATAACTTTTCATGTGATATTCATCCGACATTTCTCATTGAAGATAAGATGTAATCAAGAAGTTATATATCCCTATTGCTACGTACACAGCAGATTGATAATTATCTTCGTTCGATTAAATAGACTTCACGTGTATTCGAAAACTATAACCCCTATCTTTATGGATATTTTGTTGGTCGGCAAAATAATCGATCTTCTCATATGAACATGCATGCAAATTCCTATCGACGATAGAGAGAGATAGACTTTTTATTTCCTCAAGTTTGAACATATATTCAAATACATAAATTTATAAGAATACAATGTTACATTTATTTATACAAATACATTAAATGAAAAGATTGAATATACATGTTAACACATTAAGTTAATATAGGGATTTATATTAAGTATATGGACATATGTATACTGTACCAGTATTATCATTCTCTCCCAACAGAGGTAGCTCCGTCATAAATTTCTATAGGGACGGAGCTACCTCTGTGGGGAGAGAATGCATTATTATAGGATATTAATACAGACCATGTAGTTATTTATTAATGTATTATACACATGTAGTTGATTATTCCGGGTAACATTGTAATAGATGACTTTTTAAGTCGTATACATATCGTGAAAAATGCAAAATAATGGTTTCCTATAGGTGCTTTGTTCAATATATTTATTAAAGTCAGTAACTCCTCCAAATAAAAAGGCTAACATGTCAATTTCATCTTGTAGTTCAAGGGCCAAATAAGCGTCAACTTCAAGAAGATCTGTCATAAAAACAAAGAATGCATTGGGTGTTCACAATGTAGCACTATATGAAAATCATAGTATGATTAACATAAATTGCATTCTTTAGATATTTTCCCATGTGATGAGATTTTAATGCATAACTGTAAAACAGATTAATGATTAGGGTTCAAGTAAGATATTTGACAAAGAATGTGACACTTAAGTTTATTGTTAACATGTAAATAATATAAAGACTCATGTTTGCATTAAATTATGTTTGCATCTGCAATAGATGTTCTTCATTATGGATGTATTTAGAATTTTACGCCATTCAAGTTTCGAAGGAAATAGACCTTCTGTATTATATTTCTTTTATATTGATTGAGGATATTGAAGAGGTTGTTATTATTGCACAAAATTTTTTTTTTGCAAAGTTATTACGAGAAAGTTTGCATAGACGTCCAAAAAATATTAAATGTGTTTTCAGTTTTACCCTTGAATGTACAAACAGTTGAGTTTTCCTAAATTGTTTTCATTAATGTGTAAAAAGCTTAAGCTCAGAAATAATTCCAAAGTTAGTCACCGAAAAGAACAGCAACAACTGAAAAGATCGTCCAGGTGGCAGCGTTCTTTGCGTCACACCTTCAGAATACTGAATACTGATGGGGGACTTTATTCACACACTTGAATTAAAACTCACACTTGTGAGTAACATGAGTGCATACTTAAAGTCATAGTCTCATTTTTGTAAGGCAACTAAACTGAACTAATTATTCTTCACGAACAAAATCTGACCACTAACACAAATATTTCCTGTCGCATTTGCAAAGATTTTTATTTTTATGCCCATTTTACAGTTTTGGATGAGGTATCGAATCAAGTGCAATCCCATCGCGAGTACGAAACACCGGAAATCTAGTAATCGCAGCGCCGATACTTATGACAGACGTATTCTTCATTGAGTTTACCACCTTTTTGTTATTTCTGTATTTGAAAAAGCGTAAGCTATTATCTATTTTCATTGGATATTCAGCTGGGAAATTTTAAGTGTTATTCGTCATAGCCTTAGCGAAATGACGTGGTAAGGACTAACGCTCGCAAAAGACATAATATTTGGGTAGGGTAGGGTAGTTTGAACTTCATTATTGAGGGCTAGAATGCCTGCAGAGTTCTGAAAATTGTTGCAAACGTCAGGGGAAAGATTTCTGTGAGTGGTGAACTATTTGTCCGGCATTTATTACAATTTGTCTTGCAAAAATGAGACTATGACTTTAATGAAGAGCACCTGTGGTTTCATTGATATCCTTGACAATTTAAATAAAGATAAATAAAGATTTGCTTTCCTTAGCATTCATTTCAGATTAGATAATTTCACCAGAGGGAATGAATGTCTTCCCTGCAACAACAATTATATGATTATGAAGTTATGATATGATAAAATAGATCATTTGTTCATTTCCGTAGTAAAAGACACTCAGTCTTAATAATGTTTACGGGATGATGTTTTAGCAATGTTGATTACAATTACATTTTTGTTATCATTAACGATGACTCGGAAAAGTACTTGCAGAAAACATTTCGGAAGCTTCCTTAAAATCTTACATACTAGACCTACATATTGAGGTGAGGTGATGTGGGGTACTCACTTTCTATAGTAATTCACTTATATCCCGAAAGCGCTAACCACTGCGCTATCTCTACCCCAACTCCCTACATACTGAAAACATGCCTACATTACAAAACGTGCTTCCTATATCTCACTATGCCATTCTTTCCGTCTTTTTTTCTCATACTTTCGATCCCTTTCACCCTGATCTGTCCACTCTCTAAAAAATACAAGAGTTCCCTGTCGTAATGACCTAGATTTTTCCGTCTGCAGCCATTATGCAGTCACTCAAAGGAAAGGTTGCTCTAATCACAGGTATATAATACTTCATATCATTTCTACATTTGTTGGATATGTTCATTATCAATCGTTTTGATATCTGATTTTATAAGAAGCACAGTGTAAAAATTATGTAATATGTAAAAGACTATGTTTTCAAGTATCGTTGTCATGTCATGTCCCTCCGAGGTTCTTTTCCCCCATTGAAAATAACATGTCACACATTTCATAACCATTATCCATATGTTATTTATTAATGAATAAGACAGCGGATTCACAAAAAATTATTTAGGAGGTAAATCACAAAAACCCCAATAAACATTGAGTCTATGAATAAATTGAATGTAGTACTGGAAGACAACAGAGTAGCATTTTCCCAGAATTATTTTTATTGAAAAAGGCTGTGTGTCTTTAACTTTCTTGTCGTTAACAGTCTATTCAAATCTTTCGTCCTAAATCTAAGATTACCCACTGGTCTCGATTCGTCTCACATTGGTGTATTACGACAGATAGGAGTATTCAATTTTAAGTTAATACAATAGGCTTACATACATGTACTCTCAATCTTCACTCGTGTCTTCCACAACCTACACATCTTAATGAGTATCACAACGTCTTGTTTAGTTTTGATATAGCATTATCTAGGCGCATTTTATTGTACCATGTTTACAATTTTCCCAATAACGTGTGTAAGACAGTGTACATGTTATTCTATGAGTATAACTCTGAATTTTTATTGTATGGTATAACTCAAGGGAGTTATTGCTAGTCATGTTCTACTCCGTCCCTGGACGCGTTACTATAATACGATACACCATGCATATAAACACCACGTTCCATGATATACATTTGTGTATGGGACACTCAATTGTACTATAGACTTAAATTGGCGCCTTAAATAACGTGCACACTATTTTGATATCTGGATTTCTGGTTACTGCTAGGTGCGAGTTCTGGTATCGGAGCAGCCATAGCTGAATACTTTGATAAGCAGGGAGCAAGACTTTCATTTGCTGGTCGAAAACCGGACAATCTGCATGAGGTGGCTTCAAAAACAAATCTGTCAAAAACTGATGTTAGTTCTTGAATCTATATTGTTTTATTATTTCGTTGGAACGTAACTATAACGGATTATCTCTTATCATAGTATATTATCACCTGGTGTTTTTTTCGGTAACACACTTCCAATTTGTTTATATTTGTTTCTAGTTAAATATAAAAAAAACATTAAACGCTGAATAGTGAGATATGGATTTGATAAAGCAATAATATCGTCTTAGTATTTTATGTTATTTTCATTACACAAGATGAATAAGATAAATAGAGACCGAAAAACTGGGAGACAACTTCATCAATTATCATAGAACAGTTTAATTGACACTTCATGCTTTTAATTTTCACCATTAAAGATACTGACGACAGTCGGTGACATCGTTCGAGTTGAAGACCGCAGGGAGCTAGTAACTCAAACCATGGACAAGTTCGGTCAACTTGACATTCTGGTTGGTATTGATAGGAAGATCCTATATCGTATCATGTCTCTGACTACAGTAAATTAACTTAGGCCATATTCTGAACCAAAGCTATATCACTCAAGACATTGTGAATATATCGAGCACTGCGTCGGATATCCTGGTGAGTCTTTAAGATGATTTAAAAGAAGAACTTTATTTTACTTTAGTTCTAAAGCTATTTTGAAAAGGTAAGCAACATATCCAAGTAACATCACAAGAGGCGTTTGACTGTGAAATAGCTTATTTTTAAGACTTGCCAACATTCCTATTCTAAATAGTACTAATCAACAATACATGAAACATTTTTGGTAGGTTTCATATGTTAACAATAATAAAAGAAGTGTATGATATATGAACGATAATAAAAGAAGCGTATGACTGTGAAATAGAATGTTTTAAGTGACATACCAGCTATTCCAAATTTACTGAATGTTAACTGAAAACGAGTATACACAACTTTCTTTGTAAAATTCGTATTAAGATAAAATATTATAAACATTTAAGGTTACAATAACATGTAAATAGTTATATTCAAGTTATTCCAATATTTTAGAATACTAAAAATGAAATGAAACAGAAATTTAAGTGAAATTCATCTTAATAATTATGGAAACGAGGGAAGAGTGTGACGGTGAAATAACATGTCATCCTTGACATACCAACTATTTCCATTAAACTGAATGCTAACTAACAACAAATGAAATTATATGTTGATTTTGTCTTCAAATAAGCATTTGATATCAAAATTACACCACGTCAGAATGGCCAATTGTTAGTATATAAAATTCGTCTTAAATGAAACCTGATAAGAATTTGACATTCAAATGACCATTTACCAGAAACAAATCTAGCTATTCCCATTTCCCAAATTGCTGACTTAGCGTAAATGAAATAATCTTTAAATATATATATATCAAAGTGAAGAGAAGCATTTAATCTTAACATAAGGTGTTATGAGTATCAGCTATTCCCATGTTATAAAATCATATTACATAAAATTTGTTCTCCACTACTGCAATCACATGCTTACAGTAAGAAGTTGGGAGTCTACTGTATGTCCAAGGTTGCGCTGGATGCCTTTACAAAGGTGTTGGCTGCAGGTAGAGTGTATATTGTATTATACTATGTCCGTTTGTCTATCCGTCTGTCTGTCTGTCTGTCTCTCCCTCCCTTTGATATCTTAATATTGACTGTAGTTTACCTATACAAAGATCAAGATAACTTCTTATCAGCATTTTTATCCTTTCAATATGTATCAAGCTATCAATTTACATTCTCTGATCATATGAATATTTATATGAAAATGAATTCAACACCATTAAGACAACTATAAACAAATATTGTATCTTTTTGTTTAACAGCATATTCTCCATATCAAGAATATATTTTATAACATTATGTTTACTTTATATGCTTCAACAAACCTCTGGTGTAAACTAAATTTACACGTTTTGAATTCAGAACTCGGACCAAGGGGAGTCCGCGTCAATTCCGTGAAGTAAGTATAATGATGATTAGATGAAGGTAAGATTGGTGAGTCTCATGCAGAACATTTCACTCGACCCTTCAAATTTGACCTGCGGAATTTTAGTTCAAAGGATCAGAAGCCACAGGAACTCGATATCGTTAGTAAAACGTACGAAAATACAGATGAAAAACCTACACTCTTTAAAGAGGGATTATGGCAGCCATATTGCCGATCTCGACTGGTTTCGACTTTAGGTGTAGATGTTAGCTAAGAATTCGGTGACTTTCAAAATAAAGCACCTGCATGTTTCTCTCAAATATACATTTTCCCACAATGTGCACTTCCGAACCCTCATGCATATATGTACATTAAATAAAAAAAGAAACTATTTTGATGGGTTTCATCATCTAAATATTTTGCTTATACTCTGTTTCAGTCCCGGCTTTATTCCTACAAGAGTCATTCAACGAAGCAATGTGAAAAATCCCCGAAAAGTACGAAGAAATTTAAGCCTAGTTATCAAACTTAACCATCAATCGATCACCATCTAATGATGGGTTATTTAAAGGGTTTATATTGATTAAAAAGAATAAATATTTCACCTTTGTTATTGCAGCATGTTGAAGTGCGTTTTTAGATATTTATACCAAAGTAACAGATACAAATTATAGAATTTAATTGAATAATTGTCAGTAAATGATCATGAAGTGTCTGTATATCGTGTATATTTTTAAGAAATGTTGATATTGTTTTTTTATCTAGTAACTATTCTAAACTGTTGCATTATCTCATAATCTCTCTGCATGATAATCAATCAACCAACACCTTTTAAACGGTTAATTCCAGATGATGTCACATCTTGCCTCTTCTGTCTCACTGGGTCGGTCTGGAACACCTGAAGAGATTGCCCAGGTAGCAGCGTTCCTTGCTTCAGACCTCGCCCCGTGTGTAACTGGAGAACTACTGTATGCTGATGGGGGACTGAGGCTACGCAACTCATCATAATTTTATCAATTTTGTTCGGTGTATGTTACTTACCCCTTATATAAGTCCATCTGTCCAAACTTAAACATAATCAAGGTTTACATCATTTGCACATATGCATTACGTGATTGCTGAGTGCCTTCGGTATTCTCAGGCTAATAACAAAGTCATATTTGCTTATACATGACTTTGACCCTCTTGACTTTGGCTTATTTGTTATGAACTGCACGTTAGAAAGGTTCCTCCTTGCTCTGTCTTAATATGCCCCTTCCCCAAAAAATGTTAGTTTTAAACAGTTAATATCATGCGAGCTTGCATCAAGGTAACGGTTGGAATAACCTGAGAGAACTCTGTATGCACATATATTAGTGACACGCAATATATATATAGTTTAAAAAGCGCTATCATAAATTGTAATCATATTAATGGAGAAAATTGGATTAATCAATCTGTTGTGAAATATTATAGATATTTAAAATTTGAATGTGGAGATGTTTGTAATCCATCAACATTACCCTGGTTCCGAAAGTTCGGACAATGGTTCGTAAATTTATAAATATATTTTGATCAGAAAGGCATGTAATGTTTTAATTGCCCCGATATAAGCCCAGAAAACGTAAAAAAACATACAACTAACTTATATAAAAAAAAAATAATGAACTTTTAAAACATTGAGTGAAGTGCTCATTATCATTTTGCTTCAGTTGCGAAAATGATTGTGACATCATCATATAAAACGACGCAAATTGCAGTTGCTGAAAATGTACCATTTGAAAACATGTCTGATTACTACTTCAAACCTTAGATGTATGCTAGAACACAGGGCGCCATTCGGTCATCACCCACAGTTGATTCTCCTTTACCCAATATTGATATCTCATCGATTATTCAACTTCAAGTATTTTCTTAAGTCAGACCAGAAATGTCTAAAATAGCGCAATCATATTGACAACGAGAACACTTTTCAATGAATTGAAATAAAAAATTCTATAAGGTTGTCAAAGTCAATTAGTTTATTATTATTGTTTATTTATTCAAAAGGTTCCTGCAGTTGATTTTCTGACGATACAGATGATGCCAGATCGAGTCAGTCCTTCGTATCACTGAAATTGCAACCTTATCCGACCCTCAGTCAGTATGCACGTATTTCATGCACGTATTTTAAACCTCCGATAAATTGGATATTTTCTGAAAAGTGTTCAGGTACGTATCATGTAGTTTCTGTATTGCAAGAAACCGATGTTACCGCGTACCTTTATTCCTTATATATAAGAAATGAAAATGTACCTGGACATAAACTGATATACGAATCAAGTATTCAAGAAAGAACCTTTCGTATGCGCCGCTTTGGAACGTGGATATTGTGAAATGTCTGGCCACATTTGTAATACAATACATTTTTTTGAAAATATCAAAAGATGAATTGTTCTTGAAATGAAAGAATATTTACTTTGTCACATTTCAACCCTGGATATATATTTTTACCAAGTCATTTTATGGATAAATAAAAGGCGAACAATGTTTAGACGATAGTAGTTAATTTTTTCCAAATCATCCTTAACAGTGTCATAGCAATATTTATATTGCAAACATCAAAAGCTTTAGGATGTGACGTCACAACGCAAGATGATATGGCGGATGCCATGGACGAAATTAGCGATGTTTTAGAATAAAGACGCTTAAGATTGGTTCTCACTATCGTAGAAAGTTGAAAATAGACCAAACTAATAGTGAAATACCTCCTTTATCCACAGTCAAAAGGGTATATAATGACACACAAGCTAACATATTTAAAACACAGAGCATGTTTCGTATATAATGTATACGTATGGGACTTTCATAAGAGCCAAAATATCAAATTTCCTGGGTTAGGTTCAAATCGCCGTTCTAAAGTTTTATCTTTATTTCTAAATTGCCAAAATTATTATGATTTACAGTTTTTAATTGTAATCACTAAGTGTTTATTTGTCGAAAAAATCCATTTAATCCACATGCATATTAGTTAAATGACCTAATAAACCCTACAAGCTCATATTTGTTTCTGTGTCTGCTGTAAGTTAGTTTCCATAAGTACGTTTAATGACGCGCGTCATTGTCTGGTTTTAGATCTCAAATCATGACCCCTCTTGGCGTCAGTCAGGACGTACATGTATATGTACATACACGAAATCAGGTGCAAGAATGTACATAAATGTACATGCCATGACATATTTCAATCAGAAATGAATAAATCTTATATTATTAGATAAATCAGTATGAATTAGTATCATTTGCATTTAAAAATCACTTCAAATTGTTTTTGGTAAAAAAAAAATTTTTTTATAGGTCAGGCTTTAAATCACAAATCATGACTTTGACCTATTTATTGTCCTTTTATGAACTGAACTTAGCTTTCTGAGGCTAATTTTCAGATACAACCAATAAGTTTTGATAAAATAACACCATTTGTGAAGTTTGTTATACAATTTACGTATAGTTGACATAATATACGACGTGCCCCTTTAAATAAAATTACTGCATAACAAGTTGCACCATCCGTAAATGACCTGACCTATATTCAGTATACGGTGCAGAACATACCTAATATGCAGTCGCTCAGAGGAAAGGTTGCTCTTGTCACAGGTACATATTTTCTATTGTATCATATGGGTTGACTATACTTTCTCAAATTAATTGTTTCCTTTAGCGAGTATCCATCAACTTATACAGTTTTACAACGTCCGCCATATTTTTCATTGAGAAATACATAATAGATAAACGATGTATTATATAATGTTACGTAACTATGTTATGTTTCTGCTTTTCATTGTGCATCTTGTACTAAATTCGTGCTGTTACTAAATCTATTTCTGTCTATTCAAGTAGATGTAATATATAATGCTACGTAACTATGTTATGTTTCTGTTTTTCATTGTGCATCTTGTACTAAATTCGTGCTGTTACTAAATCTATTTCTATCTATTCAAGTAGACGTAATATATAATACTACGTAACTATGTTATGTTTCTGTTTTTCATTATGTATCTTGTACTAAATTCGTGCTGTTACTAAATCTATTTCTATCTATTAAAGTAGATGTAATATATAATGTTACGTAACTATGTTATGTTTCTGTTTTTCATTGTGCATCTTGTACTAAATTCGTGCTGTTACTAAATCTATTTCTGTCTATTCAAGTAGATGTAATATATAATGCTACGTAACTATGTTATGTTTCTGTTTTTCATTGTGCATCTTGTACTAAATTCGTGCTGTTACTAAATCTATTTCTATCTATTCAAGTAGACGTAATATATAATACTACGTAACTATGTTATGTTTCTGTTTTTCATTGTGTATCTTGTACTAAATTCGTGCTGTTACTAAATCTATTTCTGTCTATTCAAGTAGATGTAATATATAATGCTACGTAACTATGTTATGTTTCTGTTTTTCATTGTGCATCTTGTACTAAATTCGTGCTGTTACTAAATCTATTTCTATCTATTCAAGTAGACGTAATATATAATACTACGTAACTATGTTATGTTTCTGTTTTTCATTGTGCATCTTGTACTAAATTCGTGCTGTTACTAAATCTATTTCCATCTATTCAAGTAGATGTAATATATAATGCTACTTAACTATGTTATGTTTCTGTTTTTCATTGTGCATCTTGTACTAAATTCGTGCTGTTACTAAATCTATTTCTATCTATTCAAGTAAAAGTATCAGAGTGTTTAGATATCATCCAAAGGTTTTTTAATGTTGTGGACATTTAACAAGGACATTCCCGCGCACGTATAATACTGTAAATAGAAATATAAGATGCTTTAAACAGGGTCGCTCAAACGACTCTGGGACGCAAACATTTTAATAAAAATGATTACATAAATGTGTTCATAATCGACCATGCGAGAGAAGGGGAACAAGATGTGTAACCAGTTTCAACATATCAAATTCAGGGGCGGATCCGGGGGGGTCGGGGGGGTTGGAGGGGGGGCGTTTTAAATGATTTACTATTCATTTTTTTATTGACTTGAATCTATCATTGATAGAAGGGGGGGGGGGGGGAGGGGTCTTAACTTTGTTAAGTTTAAAGAGACTGCTGAACACACGAAGTCACATCCGCAAATCTTTATCAATGGTGTCATTGAAGCTGTCATTACGAAGTACCAATTGTTGCTGAATATTTCAAATCAATATTGAAAACGTAATCAGTGTAATATAAACCTAAAAGAAATCTATCACTTGCCTAGACTGGGTTATCTATCATTGAATCCATGTATCTTTAAATGTGATAGTGGTAACTAAAGGTCAGTTGGTGAAAAATGCTTTGCAAAGGTACATGGATTGCTGTCGCATTAACCGTTCAACCAGCGTAACATTCATATGGTTACTGTAAAGCACGAATACAACAAATGCGTTTCTTCGGCTGAAATTGCATATGTTTATAGTAGATCCTGCCATAATTGATACTTAAATAAACTGACCTATCACCAAAGACGCTAATCAAAACGTTTCCTACTGGGAGAAAATATAAAAGTTCGTAGAATAAGCATGGTTTTACAATCCACTACTTCCAAATTATGTATAACCCTGGAAAGCAATCTCCGTAGAGTTCGTAGTTTTTGAGATGTCAAATCCCAAAGTGCATAGGAGTGAAGAAGCTTGAAAAGTGAGTGATGTGCAGTCATCAAATATATGTTCAGGAAAAGAATGCCTGCACAGGTTATCCACGAAGACATGGTTGATACAATCGGGGATGACTCCCTTGCATTGTCCACAGTTGCCAAATGGGTTGCTGAATTTATACGTGGCAAGCAGAGAGATGAAGTTGATGTTCAAGTTAATGCTATTCACGGCATGGTACTTACAGACAGACGTGGGACCAATACAATACATAGCTGAGACACCGGGCATTAATTTCGGGTTGGTATATTGAGAGATTTTCTTCGCATGAGCAAGCTGTCTGCAAAGTTGGTGCTAAGAATTATTAACTGGTGACCAGAAACAGAAACGCCTAGACGTTACAAAGGAACTTTTGGCTCGATTACAGGGGAACAGGGATAATTTCCTGAAAACATTAGATGAGACGAGGACACATCACTGTGACCATGAAACCAATAACCAAAGCAAATGGTGGAAGCATGCCAATTCCCCACCCTCGAGCAATTTCCCTCTGTTCCCCACCCTCGAGCAATTTCCCTCTGTTCCCCACCCTTGAGCAATTTCCCTCTGTTAGAAAAGTGATGGCTTCAATTTTTTGGATGGCCAGGGTATATATGATAGATTACTTAATTTAGGGCCAAACTATCAACGGGTCATATTATGATAATGAACAGAGGCAATTAAGGGCAGCAATCAAGATCAAGCGGCGAGGGAAGATCAGATCAGGGTTGTGCTCCTTCAGGACAATGTTGCTGTCACTGCCGCGACCGAATGTGGCTTTGAAAGTCATTTGCATCCACCTTATTCCCGCGATTCGGCACTATCGGACTTCCCCTTCCGTTTCCCCAAACTGAAGCATCATTTACGTGGACGTGTTTTTGCTGATAACAACACCCTTATTGCTGCCGTGGAGAGATATCTTGATCGCAGGATGCGGAAGATTGGAATAACGAAGCTGGAACGTCGCTGGTTCAATTGCATTGGTGTCAGTGTAAACTATTTTGAGAATAAATTTAAAAAATGATACTTTGATCTTGTTTTCTCATATATTAACTTTTGTTAATGTGGTTTGACTGACTGAAGCGCCATAAAAGCTCACGCACAAACAATGCACGTGCACGGAAGTCTGTTCCCGACTCCCGACCAGGCTGTAATCACAACTCCGCGTGGTAGTCAGTCAGTGGGCGCAGGACAGACGAAATTTTTTTTACCCCAATAGGACTGGAAATCAGGACCTTTGCAACTTGTCATTCTGTAACTAACAGCTTTACAAGCCAAAGACATGGACTTAAAACAATTTTGTGTTGCTGCTAGGTGCGAGTTCTGGTATCGGAGCAGCCATAGCTGAATACTTTGCTAGCCAAGGAGCGAGACTTTCACTTGCCGGTCGAAAATCGGACAACCTGCATGATGTGGCTACAAAAACAAATCTTGACAGGGGCGACGTAAGTGTTAACTAAATTTTTTTAACTGGTTCTTGGCTCAAAGAGATTTTATTGAATAGTTGGAGGGATAAATTGATAAGTACTTTGTTTTCATATACATAAATAAATAAACTTTAAAAATATCGATAATGCTTCCTTTCGTACATCTTGCTTTTAGAAACAGGTTTTCTCTATAATTTTCTAAAGATCTCTTTTTAAACAGAGAAATGGGAAAATGTCATCCGTTTGATTTACACGTGACCCTTTTTCTTTGAACATTCAAGATATTGACAACAGTCGGCGACATTGTTCAAGACGAGGATCGCAGTAAACTGGTTGCTCAAACCATGGACAAGTTTGGTCAACTTGACATTCTGGTTGGTTTACATATGTTAAAAATACTTAAATCTTTAAGTAAGAGTAAGCTACTGGTATTGTAGAAAAGTAAAGATGATACCAGAGGAAATTGGACAAGGACTTTTCGAAATGGGATGAAGTGTTACTTTTTAATAATCCCGTTGGATACAATTATAATTCTTTAAGACCTATTTTCCTTTTCATTGTACGCAGGTAAACAATGCTGGCATCGTGTACTTCGATTTCCTAGAAGACCTCCCAGAGGACCACTATGACAGTATAATGAATATTAACCTGAAGGCGCCTGTCCTGTTGACTAAACTCGCCATACCACACCTTGTCAAGTCTAAAGGTAACACGACTTCTGAACTGTTGTTATTGGTTTGGTTGTCGCTGGGCATTCATGAAAGGTGGTTCAGTCGAAGAAATTTTCATCTTCATGATCTACCAAACAAAGTCTGTCGAAAGAATCTGTCACTTTTGTTTGTAGACCTAATTGTAACACTCGCCCGTGAAAGATAAAGAAGTGATACAATTGGTATTAGAAAAGTATTGTTGTTCCGATGTACATATGAATTTACCATGGTGTCAATTATATGTTGTAATGTCACAAAAATCAAGGAAAACGTCGAAAACAATTTTATAAAGTTTGGTTTGAGAGTGAGAAATATACAGAATAGTAAACTTCCTTCGATTTGAAATCATTTTCACCAAGATCAAATGTTTGTTTCTATCAAACGCTATCTATATAGCTATTTCCTTGATCTCGAAAGTTAAAGGCCGGGTAAGGTGAAAGCCATGCACCCACTTCATGGTAACTGTCACGCGGTTCGAGCTTGCGTCCTTTTGCCCGCCTCCCATCTACATATAATTATGAAATTACCAATTATTGTATATATTGATAGTACAAATTATGTCCTTTACATTCATGTATCCATTTTCTTCATTCATGTCCTTATTCGCCGAATGAGGATACTTTCTGCGTTCAAATGTATTTTTCATGCCCCATTTACCACCCTTTTTACATGTAGCATTAGTATGTTAATACTTTTGTTATTTATATTTACATGTACTTGTAGAGGAGTTTGCCCTCTTTACAATAAGCCATTGTCATTTCAACTTGTTTGAATTAAGGAAGAAGTTTTTGCTAAGTATTGCCTACATTTTACCTACGATACCAATTTAGGAAATGATCGTGTCTGAATTTGTTCATATTTACAGGCAACGTTGTGAACATATCCAGCAGCAGTTCAAGTTTACTGGTAAGTATTTTGGCTGGCATTTGTCAAAAAATAAATGAAATACAAGATTCAAATAAACGTTTTCAAGAGACATATAATGATTTAACCGTGAGGAAACATAACATGAGTGATGTTTTAATGTATCCAATGCAAAGAAATGACAAATAATAATTATTTAAAAAAATATTTTTTGGAAATGACAAATAATGATTTTGAGGGGAAACAAATAAGAATTCAACTGGGAAAAACATAAGACAGTTATGTTATATTTCCAAGGCAGTGAAAAAATGATTTTGGTACTCACATTCTCAGACAAAGGAGATGGGCGTGTACAACTTGTCGAAGGTGGCGATAGATGCGTTTACAAAGACGCTGGCAGCAGGTAACGAGTTTTATTCCTTTACTTGTTTACGCTTGGATCACCATTCCGTTTCAGACAAAAATATAAAGCTAAAGTTCGCATATTTCAAAATTATTGGTCATCAATGGAAAACCTAATGAAAGTTCTCTTAAGATATGAAGCTTTTGAGGTTAGGTGAGGTGAATTGGTGTTTAACGGCGCTTTCAAGGTTATTTCACTTTTATCGCGGATGCTAGTATTATTGCAGGGAGAAAGCCCGCAACACCATTGTGGCTATGCATTGCGGTGAAACCTGCGAGCATCGGCGGGAACTAGCGAACCATGGGTGGTACTGCACTGAAATTTAGTGTAGCATTGCACGCAAACCTAAATGCGTGTAGAAAAGTTCTCTACTTCAGACAAATTTGCCGAGCTCCTGGCGGGATTCGAAACACGGACCTCATGATCCGAAGCCGAACGCGCTAACCACTGCGCTATGCCCCCCATGAGGCTTCTGTCATCTTGTTTTAAAACGTTCAATAATATTTTGATATTTTTATTTTCTTCTTTCAAAATACATCAATTATCATGTATCAATCAATGATATAGATATTTTAGCTTACATGATAGAGGTAAGGGCACTGCACAAATCCGTATTATTCATGTAAATCTGTAGATATAATTGATTATTAGCCTCGGGAAGTAGTTTAGATTAATTAAAATGTAAAACATAGTTATCTCTTTATATTCGTCGTGGAACAAAATATATGTACTTAAGTTACTAAATTACATATGTTGAATTTAGAACTTGGACCGAGGGGAGTTCGTGTCAATTCTCTAAAGTAAGTAAAATCAGTGACTATGAAAACTTGTCTTGTATCCAGTTGTCTTAAGCACTAGCATTCTATTCTACACTGTCATTGTTTTTGCTTTCCCTCTCACCCTTATCAGCAAATTGGAAGACAAAAGACAACTGGATATTTTCTGTATTAATGAATGTGACCCTATACAGTGGAATGAACTACTGTTATTCTTCTATGTCAGCAGTAAACACTGGACTGTCCTCTTACCATCGTACTCGTGAAGATATTGGCCTCGACTTACTGTAAAGTATTTTGGTAGTCTACGTTCCTGTTTTTTTTCTGTCCTGATTGAAAATCATAAGCAGAAAAGGAAACCTGCTTCCATAAACTTCCATGTTGTAACCATTATTCAAGGATTACCAAAGTAGAGGAAGGCTTATTAGCAAACGTGAAGTAAAATATAGCTTTTGAAAACATCTCTTAAAAAGTAACTTTGATATATTTTTTCAGTGCTGGGGCTGCTCAACCAACTAATGTTTTACATCGAAGCAATTTGAAGAATGTACAGGAAGTATGCTTTTCAATTACACATACATGTATCATACTCATATATATATATATATATATATATATATATATATATATATATATATATTAGCACAATTTAGCCATTGAGGCCTCAGCATCTATATCTAATTACATTTTCGAGATCCCAAGAACTGATACAAAACTAAATCTGAAAAAGACATAAATGCTGGGAAACCGATTTTGAATAACCTTTGTACAATGAATATTGAGATGTGTAAATGTCATTGTCCTACCCCAAAATATGGAAATAGCAGGGTTGTAACTCTGCAATCAGAATCAATTTATATCCGAACAGGTGCTCGCAATTTATGACTTGAGCTATCGACTTGGAGAGAGAATCGGTATTGTGGTATCTTAGAAATAATTCGGTGCCAAACCAAGAATCCAACAAACTTAAAATCATATGAAAATGTGTAGATATCATGTTATGATATTTATGTAGTGAATGTTTTCTAAGTGACATGTTAAGCTATATGTACATACTATATACCATCATTTCACTAGGCTGAGGAATAGCCTACATACATTTTGAAATGTTTTCGGAACGGTCACAAACTCTTTGGGACAGGTACGGGTAAACTAAAGCAAGCATCAGAAAAACACTGCACTAAGTAACCACGGCACTAATCCTTGTGGCAAGTAATATTTCGGAATAACTGCGTAACCAAACCAATGAATGTTAGTGTGAAGCCATCTTCTAGGGGAAGTCAATAAGTTCATAAAGTTGAGTATTAATACACCCTTGAAGACATCATCGTTGATGTCATCATTGAAATAGGCCATCTGACGACAGTTTACAGACATAGACAACCCTTCTCGATCATTTACCTGAGATTTACAGCCTCTTGAACACAGGTATACTCCTGTAATCATCGAAAGCTCTTAAACTTAGCATCGTTTTGTTACCAAAATTCTCACCGACGAAGGGGTGAATACGACCGAAATACATAATGTGGGTTCAATGTAAATGGGAAAGACCCTCAATATTCTACTGTTGCAAAGTCCTCATGCAGCCATGGTTGCATGGGTCAAGGGATTAATCATGTCCAATCATAGGATAAAGGTGAACGGGATATCTTCAGAGTGTGGCATTTCTCATAAAGGTGTTTGCACAATAATTCATGAGCACTCTCACATGTCCAAGGCGTCTTCAAGATGGGTGCCACGAAACTTAATTGCACAAGATCGATACAAGAGAGTAGAATCCAGTTGAGAGCTTTTGGATATCTACAATGCTGATCCCGATAACATTCTTGCCCGTCTGATTGGAGGTGTTAAAACGTGGATTCGTCACTGTCATCCGAACATCCCTGCAATGGAAGGATAAGCACTCTCCTGCAACCAAGAAGTTCAGAACTTGGCCTTCTGCTGGCTAGATCATAGGAACCATTTTTTTGGGATTCAAGGGGCGTGATTCTTATAGAATATAAACCAACCAAAACTAAGATAATAGGAGCCTAGTATGCTGAGTTGTTGAAGCATTTGAGAGCGGCGGCTATCACAGAAGAGTCGCAGCATGTTGACTGTTGGAGTTATATGCTTCCTCATGATAATACTTCAGTGCACAAGAGGCGTATAGCACAGGCCGCAGAATACAGAATTGGCCCCATGCGACCTCTTTCTTTTTATGCAATTTGAAATTACACTTGCGTGGTACAAGATTTGGCAATGATGATGGACTTAAGGCAGCTAGTGAGGCGTGGCTGAGGGGCCAGTCAAGTGGGTATAGAAGTTTCAAAGACAAACGGGCAAAGTGCATCGATGTCCAGGGAGATTATATTGATTTTAGAAATGAATATCAAAACCCCTGGCTTCTGTTTTATGAACTTATTGACTTCCCCATTGTATCACACGTATACCCTGTTCCAATAACAGCTTATCCAACAGTTAGATATTAAATGTCGTTAATCCTATTATCAAAACTATTGTTTAACAGTCTGCATTAAATCGCAGTTTAGTTTTCATTGTTGATCGTAGCTTCAAGCTGTGTCCCACAAGATTGTCAACAATTTGAGCTCATTATGCTCCTACGTATTCCTTTCTTGAACATTCAATCTTATCTTCATGAAAGTGTAAGGTCTTCTTCCTCACATTAATGCACGTAATCAGTAATCAATTGACGGAAAGCTAAATATTTGGTGATGACTTTGGTGATACATCTGCGTTTTTGTTAGGAATAACAGCTTAAAATTTGCCGTTTTCACCCGTTTGTTCTGCTGATCATTGCGGAAGAGCACAACAAAGTTTTGCTGAAGATATTTGGCTCACGATGTGAATGACTTCAAATTAACTGCACTTTAAATTTGAGGATTTAATGCAAAATTGATTTTGTAGCTCTCCCTTGGCCAAGTGAATAGGGATATTGCTGTTGGTTGTGTGGTAGAGATACAAATAGTGCTGTTCAATTAATTTATTCTGACCACAATTAGAGCTCTCATTTAAGATTTAGACAGGCATATTGAACAGAATTTTAGATGTTTGATATTTAAATACTTACTGTTATTGAAAAATGATTATCACACTTTGCATTTTATAAGAACTCAGCTGATGTCCAATAATGGGATGTCAGTAATGTTTTTATTTTATGATGTTTTCAATATATCCATATGAATACCATGGTATGTCTCCAAGCAGATGAAATAGTTGCTTCATTGTCCTCTTCAGTGCTTTGGTATTTTCGTTTGGAAAATTGAAAAATCCCATATAGAATACGTACATGAAATATTCCTTCAGTCAATGGGTTTTTTAATTTAGAAGCAAATCGTGTTCTTCAACTATTGTTTTTATTTTGTGAAATAGGCTGAGGTTAATCAATAGAAAGTCAGCAATGTTTTTTTTCAGTCTACAATATCTTCGCTCAATGTCAAATGCATACAACGGTGTATTTTCAGGCACTGGAAAACTTTGCTTTTGGTTCTGCTCTGCGGAGAGCAGGAACACCTGAAGAGATTGCCAAGGTAGCAGCGTTCCTTGCTTCAGACCTCGCCTCGTTTGTAACTGGAGAACTACTGTATGCTGATGGGGGACTTCGTCTCCGCAATTAATCACAATTTGAATCATTTGGTTTAGTAATGATTCTACACTAAACAATACAAATTGCGTTGGGTTGAACATGTACTGATAAGACTATCATTATCAGAAACTATGTTCGTTTTCTGTCATTTTTCATTATTTCTACCAAAATACGAATTCTTCATCCTACAAAATGATTAAAATAGCATGTGTTTACTGCAAACGAACGATTGATCGGTGTCAGATTTGAATTAAAGAAAGAAACTTTTTTTATTTGCAGTCGAAAACGTATTCTATTAGTAGGCATGATATTTAATATTTAATTCTCATCCGTCAGCCATCAAACATGTATGGCTGACGATTCAATATTTGATTATATAACACATTTTACAGGAAATAAACATGTTTTAAATACGAGGATGTCCGTCCTTCATTTTGTCTTTACGGCTAAGACGGGAGGTCTGCCCCCCGCGAAAACAATATCAGAATTGTTTATCAGAAAGCTGACCCCAGTACAATACCATAAGACAGAGTCGCCAGAAGATGGCATATCACAACGCTCGTCTAATTTGTAACACAACTTTGTTATCATAAAATACCGGATCCAGGGCAGGGGGATATGACAATCCCTTTAAAAAATCTGTTTTAGATGAACAGCATGCTAAAAACGTATAATTCTGGTGAACCTCCCATTTCCTTCCTTGAAATACGTAAAGCTCCCTCCCCCATCATCCAAGTATAGCGAGCTTTGAATTATGTGTTTTAGTATTCATATCGTTTCATTTCAACGATGAGAGTAACACAAGAGGGTACAAATAGTGACCTTGTATTCAACAGTGCGTGAAAGGGCCGCGTCCTACTTCATGACTGTGAATAAAAAGCAGACAGTCTGGGTCCTCATTCAGCAAATTTAGATTGGACCGCAGGAACGGGAAAAAGCTAAGAGCCCAAAGAAAAGAATGTTATGAATGAAGAAACAGTAAATTTTAAGAATATTTCATAGACTAAATTTTAGTCTAGAAACGGCCTCTCCAGGTTAAGCTGGTGTCAATATTGAAAGAATTGTTTTAATTTTATTTTTCCAGCGAAACTTACTGTTGTTACAAAGTAATACATTTGTAACTGACTAGTTTACTATATTATGGAACTATATGTCTGATATTTCGCGGATTTCGAGCGCTTTATACTCACACGTTATACTGAATACTAAAAGCACTGAGAAAGAAGAACCATGGTAAACGGTAAAATTAACCAGTAGCGTTGTAGCTTTGACGTATGACTAAATATACATATGCAAACAATCTGTTTTACCTTCAATAATAATCTGAAGTTATCTAAGTTGGAAACAGTGGGAAAGAGTATGAAACCCAAATGGCATGAAAAACGCATTTGAAATCACGACCTGTATAGTATTTCTTATATGTACTCTTCCGCGCTTCAACTAACCTCCCGAGTTGAAGAGTTCAGCCCCGGACAGAGGGGTTGCGTTTGATTTCACAACACGACGGCGAATCCATCCATGCCTCCTGATGTTGCTATCAAACTCTGTGAATGCAACTTGTTGTGTTCAAAATACTTCTAGCAACATCAAAATTCATGTAAGCATTCATCAAATGAAATCTAAATTTCCGTCGAATATTCAATAAATATAACATACATAGTGATTAAAAGAGATAAATCTAGCTTAATTACTAATGTAATTGTGGGGGTGCGCACCCCTCCCAAAAGCCTTCAAAAATAGAAAATTTTGAGAGTCGTAATTCTCATACATGCATGGTAATTGTATACAAAAAAGACGTCGGGCATTGAACATAAATAAAACTAATTCTCCTTAAACGCACTAGTGCACACCAATATTTCTTTAACACAACGAATGCACAGATACTGCATATCTCTCGATATTATTCAAAATCCTCACTCAAGTAATCTACCTCGTAAGTTATTTAACATATATTTACGTATTCAGGTAGTAAAGTTGATTTTTAAAAACCGGAAGTATTTAATGTTACGTTACAATAAATCCGCATGAACTACGATATCGGAAATATTAAGATTTTGCTCATAACCAGAAAAGCGGAAACAGCAGCCGCTATGGTCAATCTAATAACAATGCTAATACTGTGTTATTAAATCGGTTTATTTACAACATTGCTTTTATAAAACATAATTCATTATTTGTTCACAGTTCAGAGTTTAGGTTAATTTAACAGCTGCACATAATAATAGTTCAGCCGCTTTCAACTGTCTAAAATTTATCCGTTTTGTGCACAGCTAACCTTCGATTTGTTAGATGTCCAAGCCGACAGCGGCTCTCTAAATTTTTTCATTGTTGATTGCAGGTCAATTGTAAAGAATTTTAAGTATTTCATTGCATCGATAGAAAGCTTAAGTGAATGCATAAGTCCTCTAAAACCTTAAAATAGCCAATTTAAACCGTAAAAGCGTGCACTAGTGCCTTTAAGACACATATTCTTTGATCAACGGTTTTTGTTTTGTTACTTGTTTGTTATCAGGGCACTTGTATCAAGAGATAACACAGGCGAACGGTTCAAGCCTGTATTACTTCAGCTCTCTACATATTGAGTGACGTCATACACATATTTCAATGTTACGTAAACAGATGATGCGGAGACGTACGAGTGCTAAATATAGATTTACTTTCGTAACAGTTTTCATTCATGATTATACATATGACACCCATAGGGCGCATTCTTCCCAAACGAAAATCCGCCCTTTTATACTTTTTTATACCGCATTCATATGTCTGTATTATGCAATCTTCACTGCCTGCGACATATATGTTTCTCGCATCTCGAGTTAACCTCTCAAAGTATGGACATGCCTCTTAAAGTGACACATAGTATGTTTCGTGAGTTTTGTATGTGGCTTTAATAGAGCCAAAATTACAAATGACCTGAGGAAGGATCAAATAGCGTATCTAAAGTTGCATCTTTATCTCTTAAATGAAAAAATTAAGATATTTTTTTTCCGATTGTAAATCAAAAACAACCATATTAATGTTAAGAAGCCGAAATTCAGCGCCCCAGTAACATGTATATCAGTTAAATGACATATTAAGCAATACCAACATATATCTCCGTTGTGTCTGCCATGAATAAGTTTCCAATATTACTATTGAGTCAGTGGCGCGCGCCATTGTCCGGTTTTCGTTCATAAATATCGATTTTTCCCCTGTTTATTGTAACTATGCTGACTGATAAGCATCGTGATTTTCAGAAGCAACCACTACATGTCGGTGAGAAATACTATTTATGAAGTTTGCCATATTTGATCCCAACAACATACTCTGTGCCCCTTTTACCCGGCATTCTATTCACGTCAGTGAACTTGGGTCGGCAAATCAAGTGCAGCCAGGGAGCATTGCTGTTAGTCCATGCAGGTCAACCATTGGTCAACAGGTAACGCAAACCGTATCATGAGCTGACCTAATGTCATGATCTAGGAAACGGAAAACCATCTACCTCAACATGCAGTCGCTAAGAGGAAAGGTTGCTCTTATCACAGGTATAATATTTTCTATTATATCATATGTGTTGACGATAAACTACAAATCAATCGTTTTATTAGCATGTGTGCAAAGGTGTCCATTGCAATGAAGATAAAAGCATTTTGTGGAAAAGGTTGGATTAAAGAAAGCTATTTTTAGCTGAGGGGTATCCCTTCTTGCTGGTAGGCCTGTACCGTACAATCTTGGAAGACAAAATATCTTAAGATATGCTCTATACACTCTGGAATATTTCATTATTAGACTGTCGCTGTAAATAATGATTTATTTGTTTTCATCAGTTAGATATGCGCACAATTAAAGATACATCAGATCTATTTGTAAATATTTCGATCGCCAACACCACATTGAGCCGCAGCTCGCGCGTGTCAATTGATCAATTTTGTTTATAAACATCAAGCATTTGAATTTTTTTAAAAAAACTTAAAGCTGACAGATTTGTGTGTTGACTGTATTAAATAGGTTAGATAAAGGTAACCATGGGAACCAGATGTGTGATATCGCCATCTGCATTTCATAATACAACATCCAATATGTAAATGAACTTAGGCGAGAGAACCATGCAGAAAATGCGATTAAGAACAGTTAATATCGTGCTGTCATACTTATTATAACATACAAGTTAGATAGATAGATCGACTTTATTTCCTCCAAGTTTGAAGATTACAAAGTGTTGAAGCATGTCATATTTACATCAAACAAAGTTTACAGAGAATAATTAATGTAATTTACATGACATAATGAGGGATTAAAAGATATTTCCACTTGTTTAAACTTTTAGCTATCATGAGCATACATTCTTTCCATATATGGAAAGTAATGTCATTTACACAATGAGGCAATCCTCCAAACAGAAAGGACATAATGATGTCATCATCGTTATTCCATAGGTTAACAAACACATTTAAATCAATTACGTCACATAATCTTTCAAAGAGTTTGTTTCTTTCGTTCATAGTCCTAGGACAAAACATACAAACATGTTTCACAATGTCATGTGCAAATATTCCACACTCACACTGCCCTGACTTAATTTTGCTAACACCAAGCTTTGCGATAGTTGATAGCATTTGCATATTATGAGGAGTGTCAATTGCAAGTTGCCATATGTTCAAAACTCCGGATGATCTGATTAGAACATATCTCTTTAGTTCTTCTCTGCTGCATATCTGCCTGGTCAGTGTTTCAGTCTCTGACTGTCTAATACGATCAGTAACCAGACGATTCATACTAGCTTTGTCAGGCGTTATTGAACAGGTTACATACTTATGTAACACGTTACTCAGATTATATTTCTTCAAAAGTCGTAGCATATTACACAAGTTATAATTGCATTTCCCGTATACCTGAACCCGGTTATTGAAACATGTTATGCTCGGGGATTTAAGGTGTTTCAAGAATAGCATGTTGATTTTTTGTGTAAACTAGGTGCGAGTTCTGGTATCGGAGCAGCCATTGCTGAATACTTTGCAAACCAAGGAGCGAGACTTTCACTTGCTGGTCGAAAACCGGACAACTTGCATGATGTTGCATCAAAGACGAATCTTGGCAGGAGCGAAGTAAGATCTAAAATCTGTCACCTATTTCGTCGAATAGTATCCTACTTAAACTTTTGGATAATGTTCTCTTACTTTACAAATATAAATGTTCTTTTCGTATAAATTCTTGTTTCTTTTGATTACTCAAAAGCGGATTCTGTTTTTGTCCTTTTGATAAAACATTTTGATCCTATGATAATGATATCGGCTTAGTTACGCAACTTTTTAAATCTTCTTCGTAACTTTTGAATAATTCCATTTTTCCATCCTAAATAATATATGAGCAAAATCAGGAAATGAAAAGAAGAAATGTTAAAAAGGAAATTCTGTTTGAATTACATATCACCTTTTTCTTTCAACTTTCAAGATACTGACGACAGTTGGTGACATGGTTCGAGTTGAAGACCGCAGGGAGCTAGTTACTCAAACCATGGACAAGTTCGGTCAACTTGACATTCTGGTAGGTGCACGGGCACTGGAAATAAATTCGATATATATGAAAATTAACGTGTGTCCATTTATCATCTACATAACAACTCAAATCCATCACACGTGTTTACAGGGACAGACGAACATTTAACACCATAACACTTTAATTTATTCATCAGTGGAGAATTCTTTTTATATCTTGCACTTTGTTTGTTTGACCTTATCATTTTGTTGCTCAAGACGTCCACAAAGCAATTGTTTGCGTTGGAACGACCTCATCTCCAATGTTTAAATCAAGTTATGTCAGTGGGATATTTAAATTTAAAAAATTTAAAAAATGAAGTTGATAATAATGGAGTATATGTTTACTACGACAAACACAAGGTTGACAAAAGGGCCGATTTGTACCGAGAGTGACAAGCTTCTTGATATGGTTCCAACATGTATGGATTCCATAATGATAATATAACTAAATATGTACTATGTAGATGTTATATACACATGTTTAAAGACATATATAGAGGATATTTGACATTTCTCGTCGAATACCATGTATATATGTCATGGAGTGAAGTAGAAACTTATATTTTCACGAGTGGCTGGCGCAGCCTCGAGTGTAAGTATATGATTTTCTACTTCAGGAGTGTAACTAATGATTTTATTTTCACCGATTAATGGTATATTTCACCATACAATAAATATTTTACTGAAGGTGATGAAGTTAGTAATTAGACACTAAAACTTGAAAAATCTAATTGCGATTGGTTGTTAGTCAACAAATCTCTCGATTATTATTTTTCACCATAATGATAAGTTGAGTAACTAGACTCACATAACCCCATGATATGTTTTTAACATCAACCTTCATCTTTCTGTAATGCTACACTGGGTTTCAGTGCAGTACCACCTGTGGTTCGCTAATTCCAGACGATGCTCTCAGGTTCCATCGCAATGCATAGCCACAATGGTGTTGCAGGCTTTCGTCTGCAATAATACTGGCAGCCGAGGTATAAATGAAACTCTTGAAAGCGGCGTTGAACCCGATATCACCTCGTCTTTCTATATCCTCCGTACGACAGAGTTGTTGATAAAGAGAGCTTTGCCTGTCCATCTGTGCGTCCGTGTGACCGCGCGCCCGAATTCCCCCCCCCCCCCCCCCCCCCCCCGGAGTTTTTACTGAAAGCTTCAGATTCTTAGGATGTTACCTACACATGTATGGCTGTGGATGTACCTTACATGGGTTAAAACTCCAGTGTGCACACTTTTCTACCAAAACTATTTTTACTTTTGTGTTTACCTTTAAATGTCCAGATATGTAAGAACATCATATATCTTTGAGTGTAATCCTCAGTAGTTGATATGTTGACTACACGTTTCAAATGATTTATGTGGCATAAAGGCGGTCAAACTACAGGCGGTGTTGTGAGATGTGCTCACTTCTTCCTTGTCATACAATAGGATTTTTATTCGTAATCATACGACATGACGATATCTATTGCAACACCTTCATGTATAGAGTGTTTTCAAATGTTTTTTAAAAGAAATTTAATGAACAAATATCCAAAATCTATTTGACTAATATTTACTCGAAAACTATGAAGTTGTAAATAATGTCTTAGTTTGTTGAATATTATTATTCTTTTGTAATTTTCTTTTTCATTCATGTTATAGGTCAACAATGCTGGAATCGTATACCGAGATTTATTTGAAGACCTCCCAGAGGACCACTATGACAGTATAATGAATATCAACCTGAAGGCGCCTGTCCTGTTGACTAAACTCGCCATACCGCACCTTGTCAAGTCGAAAGGTAACACGACTTTTGAACTGGGGGGCTTTTGTTGTTGTTGGTCGTGGCTTGACATTCATGAAACTCTCAAGAGCGTATCAATATGGTGTATTATTCAAAATCTTTCATATTTGATCATTATTCGCCCGTTGGGTATATTGCTGTGTGAAATCATGACGGCTATTTTTAATATAAATTTCTTACTGGAAATTTCTTACGTTGTGACACATTCGATTGAAGATGTTTATCATACTTAAGAACACGATTGAAGTTTTTTCTTAAATTCAACTGAAAACAAATTTCGAAAACATTTATTTTGGAAAGTATGTAAAAAATACCGGAAAAATATATCAAGATGAGAGCAAACTACAATATGTACATGTAGTTGTAAGTGCAATCTCCATGCGGTGAGGGACAATATCATTTGTTAATATTTATCTGTATTATGTTTTTATAACTACTTAATGTACATTGTTGGTGATTTATTTCTAGTCTTAATCACGTGTTACATAACACTAAGTTCATTCATGGCTATAATTGTTAAATGCAAAGCTGCAATGGCTACGTGTGCTTCTCTGCACAGTCCCATGTAACAAACTTCATACCTTCTGACAGCGACTCAAACTATACCACATTTCTATATTGATTTTGAATGTGAAAATATTAGAAATATTAACCTTTATATAGGCATCCTAAATCATATCTATATGTCGCATTCACAATTATGAAAACATTTCGTAGTTTAAAATCGGTAGGATTTGTAAAAATACTTTTTACCCCTTTCGCCCTTTACTTAAGATTGTATTATACTTCCGATCGTTTATTATCCTCTATATATTCAACTTTACAGGTAACGTTGTAAATATATCAAGCTGCACCTCAAGTTTACTGGTAAGTATTTTAACTTACCATTATCAATACGTAGATATAATACAATTTTCTTTGAACTTTTTAAAGAAAAAAAGCTTAAAATGTGTTTGAAGGAGAAACATTAGACGAACATTGTTAAAAACCTTGATTTGATATTCTCATTACAAAGGAATGATAATCTTGTTTTTTGTGCAAATGGTTTTATTTTAGTTTCAGACAAAAAGCAAACTCATATTTCAAAATTAGTGCACAGTAAATGTAAAGTTAATACGAGTTCCCGTGGATGTGAGAGTTTTGTCGTTTTGCTGCTGAACTTTCAATGTCTTTATCAACCTACCTTAGGTATAATGTTTCATTTCAAATAGCCTTTTCAAGATCGTGTGCTATGGTTACGGTCCCCGTACTTGAAACGAGCCGATTCAGATGTTAGCTTAATTACACTAATTAAAATCTTATATTCAATGGCTTGATATTACGGTAACGGGGGAGACATCCTCTTTAAATTGAAACAGTGCATGGAATTTTGTTAAATGATGTCAGTGTTCTCTACCGTGTAACCAATTGAATTATAGACCATTTTAGTATCGATGTTATCTTTAGATTAGTTTAAGGTTATCTTAACTTTGACAGTTGATAAGAAAGAGAAAACAGCCCTACAAATACTTTCCAGAGATTGTTAACCCCGTTACTCGGGTAAACCTCAGACCCTTTGTGTTCATGGTTTGTCCCTATCAGGGTTTACAACAATCTCTGGTAGGTCCTCTCAGTCGTGGTTTCAGATGCTTTTTTATTTTCAGATTTACATTTTCAAAATAAAAAAGTTAATAAAAACTTATCACTTTGATACTTACTTATCACTTGGGGTCTTTTTTATGTGATAGAGATAAGGGTATCGCACTCGTATTGTTTACTCGTCTGGAAAACCTTTTCAGTCACATATGCTAATCCATATTATTATGAGTTATGAGTGACGTTGAACAAAATACCTTATCTAACCTTGAATAACATGTTTCGATTTTAGAACTTGGACCAAGGGGAGTTCGTGTCAATGCTGTGAAGTAAGTTTAATCTGTGTTTGGAAACCTTGCACGCTTTTGTTATCCCAATCTATCTTGATCAAGGCATTTTACTTTTACTTACTATTCTTAACTTTCATGGTTGTGTTTTACCTCTATGCCTTGTTGTTGCTAATGGAAATGGGATTTTTGAGAATAGAGTAAGGAAAGCTCTGTCAGTTGAAAGAACCTCTCTTATGGTATATGTCAGCATATCACTTCATTCATGATTTTCAAATGAGGCTTGCCTTTGTTGAAGTTTTCTCGCGACCATATTGAACCTCAACTGACAATCGCAATGATTAGGAAAGGGAAATGGACGTCGGTAGCTTTTTGATATTCCTGATTAATAAGCATGAACATGAAAGTCAATAATATGAACTTTATAAACTTTTCCAAATGAAGACATCTTTAAAACAATATAACTGTGATATTTCTTCTGTTTCAGTCCTGGTTTCACTTTGTCAACTAATATTCTACATCGAAGCAATATAAAGAATGCCCAGGAAGTATGAAGGAATTCATGACATATTTTATACATCACATAAACATCTAAGTCCATTTAAGCTCATCAGATCGACATCTGTCATCTGTTGTGCTTTTTCCGTTTTCTATAAACTTTACACATTTTCGACTCGTCATTATAAACTGTTTCCCCGATAAATATGTAATTTTGCTTCCGCAAAAGGGCGCTGTATTCATGACTCAGTTTTTGTTTAGCCGACTACCCCACCATTTGAAATGTTAATTTATTTGTTATAAATTCAAAGAAAGGCTATAATAATATATGAATATTATAAATTATATCTTCCATATAAGATATAAAGCAAATACATTTCTGCATTCAAATGGGTTCTGTTAAAAAGAAACACGTAGTGTTCTTTGATAAAACATTTGTCATGTCAAATGGTATTTTTCAGATAGAGGAAAACTATGGTTTGAATTCTTCTCTGCGGAGATCAGCAACACCTGAAGAGATTGCGAAGGTAGCAGCGTTCCTTGCTTCAGACCTCGCCTCGTTTGTAACGGGAGAACTACTGTATGCTGATGGGGGACTTCGTCTTCGCAATTAATCACAATTGTGTGAATCGATCTTGTCAATCGTGAAGAAGAAATGATTCTGCATAAGAAGTCGAAAGTTGATGCCATTATCAATCATTGAAAGCATTTTTTACAAATCATTATTGTGTGTGTTGGCATATGTCTGCCCAGAAGACGGCAGATTCTTCGTTGGAGACGACAAACAGGCGACATATTACCAGAAAAGCAAACCATCGTGGAAACTTATAAGCTGCATACTGAAATCAAAGGTACAACACTATTAGTATGAGGTAATAGGAGCAAAGAGTATGTTGCTTGTATCAAATATGACAACCTTCATAAATTTTCATATTTGACCAAGAATTATTGGCTTTTCCTAAATTCCAAAAGTTGGAATCTTAATGCTTGTGATCGAAAACTGGCCATTAGCGGGCGCCAATAGCTCAAACATAATATCGGAGAGGTATGTACATATATGCCAGATACAACTACAAATATAGTTTGGTAGTGATAGATTGGTCATTTCACTAATATAGGACACATAATGTCGACTTCTTAACATTTGTGTGGCCTTTTTCGATGACAAATGAAAAAAAGAAAATATAGAAATTTGGGCATTTTAGAGATAAATGTGTAACTTTAGAAGGGCGATTTGAACTAAATGCAAGATATACAGTATTTTTGTACTTATTCGAGCCACAAACAAATTCATGAAACATACTATATATATGTGTCACTTTAAGCTATTTCTCAGGGACGAATGGTATAACGCACAAATATTCCACTATTTCGGGGTTTTATTCAAAGAATGTCGCCTCGATACCTGATGGTGCGGGATAGCCCTGTGGTTAACGCGTTCGGCTTCGGATCAAGAGCTCCGTGGTTCGTATCCCGCCAGGGGCTCGGCACCTTTCTCTGCAGTAGACAACTGTTCTACACGCAGTAGGGTTTGGGTGCAATGCTACGCGTTAATTTTAGCTACTGAATTTCAGCGTAATACCACCCATGGTTCGATAGTTCCAGCCGATGCTCGCAGGTTTCACCGCAATGAATAGCCACAATGGTGTTGTGGGCTATTTTTCTGCAATATAAATAGTGTCCGCGAAGACGTGAAATACTCTTGAAAACGGAGTTACACCCCATTTCACCTCACATTATCTCGATACATGATATTAATACATTGATATTTCTTTGAACAATTTCCCAATAAACCTGAAATGTCAGTAATGATAATTCTGTTTAGAAATTCATTACCAGGGATGTGTTATCGACATGTTATCGAAAAATGTTGCTAAAATTGTTGTTGAATGGTATTATTTTTATTTGTGAATTGTTTCACTATAGTGATATTATAAAGGTATGAAGTTTTGATTTGATCGAAAAGCGATCAATCATGTTGGTCAGTTTGAAAAAAAGTAATTTTGGAATATGATCTAAAGCAAGAGATGATTATATTTGCTGTCGTAAATGTTTGAATTGTGTACCCGTTATCTTGGCACTCAAACTTGAAAGTGAAACTAATAATTTTCATTGATATAGTTGTCTGAGATGACAAGTGTAATGTTATGAAAGAAAATCTTCATATTTGATATTTTACACGTATGCCAGTCAAATAAAATACCATGACAATATCTAAGTGCTTCTATCATTGATTGTTTAAAAAGCTTTGAATACCGATTAACTGACGACCCATAACATCGCTTTTCAAAGCTACAAGCATTTCCCTATATACAAACATCCACCTCGTACCTCAATCATGTCTACAGCAACATGGAAAGACGAGATTTAAAAAGCTGACAATCAAGCATTTGTCCTCTCCAATTTTTGAAAACACCTCGGCGTTAGCTGAGGAGCATTATCTCCTTACAGAGGTAGCTCCGTCATAAAATCCTATACAACCTCTGTCTTAATACGAAGGTTTCTCGGGCTTCCGGCAGTCACACCTAGCGGGACAAAATTGCAGTTTAAACTACCTGGCTATATTTCAGCCAATGAAAACAACTTATGCATAATACATATTTGTTGTCACACAGGCCTGTGCAATGAAACAGCCGCAAAATGAGGCGTTTGTGTTCTGTAAAGACGACTCAAAGTGCATGGTGCCAATCCGAATATAATTAGCTTTTGGAAACCTTACGAAAATAACTAAGGTGATTTGAATGATAAGTTTTGAAACGGCGTCGCTGATTGTACAACTAACTTTGATTGCATCCAATCAGCGTTCTACATTTCATGCACAAGAACCTTCGAATTAAGACACAGGTTGCATAGGAATATATGACGGAGCTACCTCTGTTGGGAGCAATGGCTGTGGAGATGATAATCGATATTAACAAAATTTCAAACGTCCTGCTACTTCGACGTATTTGAATCCAAAGAGTTCCTTCAATACCCTGGAAACAGACAAAGTGTCTTACGGTTATTATTCATGACTATGTCCATCATGATTTTTCATCCAATGAAATATCCTTTTGCATGGAGCTACACGAATATCTCGAATTCAAAGGATTTGTCATCCGGCAGTGCTTGCTAGATGCGAATTACAGCACAGGGGGGTGTATCGCTTAGAAATAGCTTCAGAAAGAGAGATACACCTATAGTCCCTACCACTACATTTTTTTCTAAAGCTTTTTTAAGCGATACACGCCCCTGTGAGCTACAGGTTGGTTGACAGGCTCCATTGATTTGTACGAGACCTATAGCCTGGTATATAAAGACATTGAAAGAGCTTTAAGGATTCAAATACCTCGATGCATCAAGATGGTTAACAATCATGATCCTAAACTGTCGTCGCAAACAACGATAGCAGAATCAAATCCATTTAGGATAATCAGAAATAACGAAAACTTATATTTTCGCGAGTTAAGAATTGTTTAAAAACAATGACTGCGGTAATTTCAAAGTGATTAGTTTTATAATTTTGCTAATCTGATTTGTTCTTTACAATGAAAATAAAATGAAAATGAGTTTTCACCAATAGTAAACTTTCAAAAGCATACTGAAAAATAGGTGACACCTGAGAAAACAATTTATTTTCTACAGAACATTTCGCCTGTTAAAGACGATTTGACAGAAATGGCTGTGTATAAGGTTACTGTAGAAACATTTCTTATGTTATTTATATGTATACTAAAGTTAAGATCATCACCTAATGAAAATCAATCCATATTCTCAAAAATGATATTTATTGAAATATAGTTTCAAGATTTTGGATCTGGCTTTCTTTGAGATGGCATTTCCTATTGCATTTCCATCTTTGAAAGTAAGTATTCGACTATGCAAGTTACAAAATTATAGTCTGGATGCCGTTCAATTTAAAGTAAATTTTGAGAATAAGCTTACAATAACTAAATTATATCATAAAAATATGTACAGATATTAAAAACACGATGTGGTAGTAAGAAAAAATTATTTTTTTTAAATTAAAATTTTACTTCCACATCAAAATCATTAGAATGAAATCTGAAATGCTCAACTACGTCACGCGAATACTCCGTGTGACGTAGAGGGGCAATATTACATTTTTTAAAATAATATTGCTTATACATAAGATTTATTTTAGCTATTTCACTTCCATACCTGTTAGCAAAGTAATGTCTTATTCGATCTGATTTAAATGAGATTTAAACACGTACCTTTCCGCCTATCTGAACTATACTGTTCTAAAGGGACGGAAGTGTTTAGAAATAGCATCAGGGTTTGATTGATGAAATGCTATGTTCGAGCTTTACGCAAATTTGTCAAGTGTTATTTTCTGAATTGTGTTATATTGTGTATATGTTTCACAATATTTCCAATATGATTGAAATTTTATGTAACTAAAATTAGGGAAGTTGGCCAGGGTATAAAAATCCCTCTTTAGCTCCCGCAAACTATCATCTTCATGAAATGTATGAAATAAATTGTGATCACATTTTGTGAAAATATGTCTTTTCTGATAATTTACCTGAATCTTGATTTGAGTATGCCAAAGGCTCTCTCGACGACTGTCCGGGTCTTCATGTGAGCTATATTATATCTTGTTTGAGAGGGGGTTCTTGGGTTGTTGACGGGAGTGAGCAGCCAGGTCTTGAGGGGGTAACCGGAACCACCAAGCAACCAGCCTCCCTCGGGCAGTCCCTGCATCAGCTCTGGTATCATGCTGCTACTCAAAATGAAGGCATCATGAGTGGGGCCAGGAAACTTGGTGTTGATGTTTATAAATCTGAAATGAAATTTTCAAAATAGTAAAGAATATTTATATAAATAAAATATGACAACTTTAAACATGAATGAAATCATGAATATGGAAATGATGTTCAGTAAACCTTGAGAATTTTGAGTTTCTATAAAATAAAGTTCTTGGCTTATTTGTACATATTACTAATCCCTCTTTAGCTCCCGCAAACTATCAACATCAACTGGAATGTTAGACAACTGGCTGTTCAGAGAGTTGCGGACAGTGGTGATGGCTCTTGAAACTGATGATCTGCATAAGACAGGTTGACTTTAATAAAAGATTAATTATTTTCCCTTGATATAAAGATTTGGTTACTTCTTTTAAACTTAACTTTTTTGAACATTTATAATTAGCTATTAGACAATAAGAAAAATATGTATTGACACAAGTTTATATTGAACATTTGATGAATCTAATGTAACTTCTCTTTTCTAGGACTAAATTTCATTATATCTTGGATAGATTCTTATTTTGCTTTTCAATGATTAATATAATTAAAGAGAAATATCGGATATTGAATTTGTCTGTTAAACAATATTTGAAACATTGTAATTAGAAATTAAAAAAGAAATCTAAGGGGTTCCTCTTGTTTTAATCATTCTAATATTTACATTTTTAAATGATGATAACGTCTTACCTTGATATTCCATGAATGTCTCCAGTTTCAGATTGGTAATTACCTTTTGCAAGGAATCGTAGAGTTGCCATCACCTGTTATTGTATAAAAGTAGCTATTTGTCAAAAGTGTCAATGATTTTATATAGAATTTAAAATAGTTTTAGACCAAGAGTAAAAGAGGTCTCTAAATGATAGCAAAAATGGTTTCCTTCAACAACAAAAAAGACTTATTATATATGGCTAGTGACCCTATTATCGAGGTTATCCTATTATCATGGCAATATTCTTTCAGTCTCTAATGCTGACGAAGAACATCTCATTTTGTAAAATGCATAGATAAATGATTCAACCAAAAGCAGATGTACATGTATATTAAAAAGTTCAATTTTGTGACTACTACATTATATATTATTACATGTTCACTTCATTGAAGTTTTCAAATTTGTTAAATGTAACATTCAATTTACTACAAAAATAAAGAAGAATCCCCAATTTAATTTTCTATTGAAAGACTTAGAATAATTTGTAAACACTTGTTTCATTATATAGATATAACTTAGTTGTATACAATGTTCACTTCATACATAAATTACACAATTTTACCTGTTCAAAATTATTGCCTAGTAAAATTGAGGCAAGGTACCTTATAATTAGTATCACACAGTTTATTTTTCAAGGTTTTGTAAAGGCTATATCAAATCTTTGTATCATCTAAAATTATATTCAATTTCTTAATGATAATTTTACTTGATAGATTTTGTTAACATAGATTCATTTATTGATTAGATTCTTTATACCCCGAAAAAAGGGACACTTTTGTTAAAATTCATTGCTAGACAATGTATTTTCATTTTATGTCTATGAAATTTATTTCCTCAGACAGATATTTTGGAGGATTTTTGTGCAGTTGTTTTTGTAAAAAATCAACAATATCTAGATAATACTAGTTAATTCAGATGAAAATATACAAGTAAAAAGATAAGACTCATGAATATAGGGACCTCCTTCTTATCACTAATCTATTTTTTTCAACATTTAAAATCGATGCACAGATTATTTTTATTATTTGATTGTAAAAATTCGTAATAATTCTATATATTTTCTTATAAGCATTCAACCATCAAATATCCTGATTCAAATAGGATGTTAAAGGCAAAAAATATTCTTGAAACATAAAAGTATATATTTTCTGACGGTATGTGATTTTTTTTATTTTACACTTTATTTCATAGGTCATAGTTTTCTCACTTCACCGACATATATAGCAAAAGGGGAGTAACTCTAAATGTGTTATATGATGTGGAACGTCTTTTCGGAGCAACTATATAATTGGTTCGCCACCTTGAATACATATCCTAAACCTAATGCTAACCCAAACCTAACAGTAACACTAACCCTAAACCCTAACCCTATTAGTGAAAGTGAAATAAAAGTATATATGTTATATCGAAGAATACATAGACACAAAGCTATGGACAGTTATAAGAAAATGGGTGGCGAACCAATTCTATAGTTATACCGTCTTTTCTCAGTGTTTTTTTACCTGTATGTGGGCTGGAATAGCATGCGAACGTGAAGTTGGCCTGTCAGTTGTATTCCTGATGAGATCCGTTAATTGCAGAATAACTCTCCGGGGAAAACGGTAGCGTGAAATCAACTCGCGATCGTCCAGCACATCAAGATCTTGTGACCGGTCTCTAAACACACGTTGTCGTCTCAGAGATCGTTCGGTATCCTCATTTAGAATGATCAAATATGCCATTTTTAACGCAGGTACTCGGATGATTGACCGGAAGTAATCTTTATTTCGCACGTAAGTATTTCCGACCACCTATAAGCACTCGTAGACTTACGTGTAATATCACTATACTAAGTTTTTTTTTAAAAAGTTTTGTGAAACGCATCCAAAACGTAGATCTAACTAAGTTACGATTTTTGTGTGAAACGGGGTCAAGAAATTATTAAACTTTCAAAAGAGTCAACCTATTTTTTAATTCTCTTTTGAAAACCGTCACTGGGTTGGAAATCGTTTAACACCAAAGCAGAGTGGTCTTTAGTAAACTTGAACCAACTGCCCTGACCTACAGTTAACTGGTTCATGACCTCTCCTCCTATTGTTAAATTCTACATACATGAAAACGATCTTGGTCAAACAGAAAACTCTAGATCTTTTTACTCTCTGTTTGTTGTCCAAATGGAAATAACTTGGTCTTCCAATGCAACCATATTCAACACTGGTTCACATTGAATAAATCTCCTTTTATTGAAATTTTTGACATTATACTCTCAATCCGGCGACTGATTGTTGAAAGCTCCCCACTAGCTGAAGGGAAAGGGCACAGAGAGGAAGCCAGCTACATTTAAAGGGAGAGATTCGTCGGTATGCAGTCACTGGGAGGAAAAGTCACTATTATTACCGGTACGGTTCAGCTTTATATTTCACGTAGCTTTGCATTTTTGATTGTATCGATCGATTGCTTTAATTATAGGTTAAACTTTAAAGTTTTTATGAGAGAGTCTGAAGCAATTAGTCGCCAAGCCTCTCCCTAGTGGCTACTCTTATTATTAACCTCACGTAACCTACCATAAATATACACGTGGGCCATATTTACAACAGCAATGAAAATTTGCTGCACGGATACCGTCCATAATCCATCTTATAAAATATCGACTCGCTTAATCTGTCTTTACAGATTCTTTGTATAATACGCCTGTTTCGTTTTCCCAACGATTACGGACCATATGCTCTGTTTTAGACATCGCTGATTGCACAAATTACTACTATTGCAACCTGTTAGTATTCTGTAGTCCTTGCCCATTAAATGATCTACCTGAATTGATTTCGCGGAGCCTTTGTCGTAAAAGGATGTTATCCGTCATAAACATATTAACATAGAGGAATACATTGTATGTCGCCTTTTCACCTTAAGGGTAATACACATTAGCTTTTGAATCTCTTGTTTTCAAAGGCCTTTCATGTCTACACGTGATTGCAATTTGCAGGTGCAAGTTCGGGTATCGGTGCTGGTATAGCTGAGTACTTCGCTAAACAAGGGGCCAGACTTTCACTTGCTGGTCGAAAACTGGACAATTTGAATGAAGTGGCTGCACGGAGTAAATTGCCTGAAAGAGACGTACGTTTTGTAGATTATAGAGATATGTATTTAGTGCCCTTATACAAAAACATTTAGAACTATTAATGAAATATTAAAATTAAAATTATTCCTAAAATGGAAAAAGATTCGACAGATGTGAGAAGTTTGGAATATGGTTACCCACTGGAAACACAAATTATAGGAAATATCTCCAGATTGAAAAAAATGACTCATTTTGAGCTTAGAATTAAAGTTATTTCATTCATTAAGATGTAGAGTCTTTTGGAATATTTTGCATATGATTAATTTATCTAATGTATTAACGTTTGCAATATGGAAGGTTTTGACGACGATCGGGGATGTTTCTAATAGCGAGGACCGATCCAATTTGATCAAGAGGACTATTGACAAGTTCGGACGTCTTGATGTTTTAGTGAGTGTCCTAACTTCGTGATTTCCTGTCTTTTCCCCTTCAGTTTAGCGATTGTTAAAGTCTAATAGTGATGTGTCAGCTGACAGACTGCAGCTGAACTGTTAGTCACCAACCCTTGAATAGATTTTCTAACGTGTGCAATCATTTATAATGTGAATATTCCTGTTAAATTCGATCAGTGATTTTTTTCTCTAAAACATTCAAATGCTTAGATGTTTTATTTCTTCTGAAAACGATGGTCACTATACGATAACTCATTCTGAATAGTTCTCCTTCTAAAACAATTTTGTATTCTTCAAAATACCAGGATAACAATGCTGTATATCTATTGAATTCCTCCAATGTAATAAGTTAAAAAAGCTGGTATAGCACGGGTTTGAATTCATCAAATCACGGATTTATACATATATACCTATATATATCCTTTATCAAATGAAACAGGTTAACACTACTAATATACCAAGTTTAAATGTATCAAATTCAACAATTTACAATATTGGAAGTCTAACACCCAAACGGCACGTAATACTATTTTGAACCCCACATTACCATTACCCTTTGAAAAGTCCGTCTAGAGTTCAAGTCAAATACTCTGAACGAGGCAATTCTTCAAACGTAACGTGCAGAATATGCTTATATACTAAAAGTTTCATTCCTCCAAAGTAACAGATAATTAACGTGGTTTCCTACAGGTTCAAAATTCTCCAAATGTAACGGGATTAAAATGTTGGTTTCCTCTAGATAGAGATCCCTAAATGTAACAGGTTAACAATGCTGGTGTTCTTTAGAGAGAAATCCCTAAATGAAACAGGTTAAAAATGTTGGTGTCCTTTAGATAGAAATCCCTAAATGTAACAGGTTAAAAATGTTGGCGTCCTTTAGATAGAAATCCCTAAAGGTAACAGGTTAAAAATGTTGGTGTCCTTTAGATAGAAATCCCTAAATGTAACAGGTTAAAATGTTGGCGTCCTTCAGATAGAAATCCCTAAATGTAACAGGTTAAAAATGTTGGTGTCCATTAGATAGAAATCCCTAAATGTAACAGATTAACAATGCTGCTTGTCCGCAAGTTGTATTTCCTCCAATGTAATAGATAAACAAGCTAGAATCCTGCAAAGCAGACTTTTTTCAGTTAAAGTCATAGTCTCATTTTTGTAAGGCAACTAAACTGAACTAATTATTCTTCACGAACAAAATCTGATCACTAACATAAATATTTCCTGTCGCGTTTGCAAAGATTTTCATTTTTATGCCCGTTTTACAGTTTTGGATGAAGTAGCTAATTGGCGTATGCCGTTTCAGACCGATGAAGTACCGAATCAAGTGCAATCCCATCGCGAGTGCGAGACACCGGAAATCTAGTCATTGCAGCGCCGAAACTTATGACAGACGCATTCTTCATTGAGTTTACCATCTTTTTGTAATTCTGTATTTGAAAAAGGGTAAACTATTAGCTATTTAAATTGGATATTCAGCTGGGAAAGTTTATGTGTTCTTCGTCACGGCCTTAGCGTAATGACGTGGTAAGGACTAACGCTCGCCAAAGACATAATATTAGGTTAGGGTAGGGTAGTTTGAACTTAATTATTGAGGGCTAGAATGCCTTCAGAGTTCTGAAAATTGTTGCAAACGCCAGGGGAAAGATTTCTGTGAGTGGTGAACTATTTGTCCGGCATGCATTACAATTTGCATGGCAAAAATGAGACTATCACTTTAAGAATGCTGGTATCCTATAAGTTTAAGTTCCTCTGATTTAACAGGTTTAGGTAAGAATTCGTCCAGTATCACATGTTAACACTTCTATAAGCGCTGATATCCTACAAGTCAGAATTATTCCAATGTAATAGATTAACAATGCTGTGTTTTTACAAGTTTGAAATTATCTGATTAAACAGTTTAACGATGTCAATATACCAAAGGATTGCATACCTCTAATGTAACATATAAACATTGCTGTATACTACACGAAATGTTTTCCCCAATGTATTAGGTTAACAATGCTGGTATACTACAAGTGTCTCTACTTGAGGACGTCACAGAGCAGCATTTTGACGATCTGTTCAACATCAATCTCAAGTCCCACGTCTTTTTGACGAAACTCGCCATTCCACATCTCGTGAAATCTAAAGGTGATTGTTCTGTTGACTTTGATCACATTGTGCAATTAAGCATAACAACGTGTGCTAACCATAGGATTTTTCGTAACATAAAATTAAAACGATTTGATAGCCACATGTATAGACATAATATAATGAGAATGTATACACATGATAGTTTTCATGGACATTTCATTGTCATTTCATTATAATCTGTATTGCTAGAAACGTGAAGTTTTGTTTTAATAACAATTTGGCATTTGAATAGTATCTCGCAACAGCTTTTGTAATAAAGTGTTCTGTTATGTATTACACCATGTGACACTGTAATAAAATATGTTTCTTCTTCTTTTTCTTCTTCTTATTGTAATCTCAGTATTCTGATTGTCTTAACATGCGTTGAAAGTTCCAGTTAATTTCAGGCAACATTGTGAACATCTCGAGTGCGGGATCAACAATGCTGGTGAGTCAACTGATTTATATATTCGTTGAATGCACTACAACCAAACCTTAAGCGAACTTGCACTATATCTAATGCTTTCAAGAGATCATGATGAAAGGTTCCTCTATCAAATGCACTAAATTCATAATGTATTGGTCACTGTACGTGTATCTCTTTACTGGATTGTACGTTACATGCTATTGAAACTTGAATTCACAGCTTCAAATCTCGCTCAACGTGCGCTTACGATAGATATTGACAATCCCGAACTGTCATCATATCGTATCCGTGTTTGACGCTTTCAATCGAACATGAACATTGAAGCAACTGCTTTCAAATGCATACAAATTTGAATAGAAACTTATTCATAAGATATTGGAAATTGGAGGCTCTTACTTGATAAAGCTGTCAGTTTGACTTATGAACCGAAGTATATCAATGTATAAAGATCATTTTTCCTTGAAATAAACATGTTATTTGATAACAAATATATAAACACAAGTTTGATATTCTGAAATATTTATGACTGGCTTTTTGTTAACAGTGTCAGACAGAGGGAATATACAGCATGTCTAAAGCAGCATTTGACGCCTACACTAAAGTGCTCGCTGCAGGTATGGTTAAGAGAGTAACGTTTGTTCAAGCCTCATTCAATCCCAAGGGGTTACTTCTCATTTCTTCTCTAGTCACATATGTTACAAGTAGAGCACGTTCCGGCAGAGAGATTCGGCATCTTGACTGGTAACTATCTAAGTTAGTTTTGAAATCAGACTTTTTTCCAAACCGAACATTCGGCTTCCTGATAAAACGATAAAAGACTTTATTCCTTTCTTCTGTGCGGACATATTTTTGAATCTGTCGGAATTTGTTCATTAATTTAATTAAACACAGCCTATATCTTATACTTAACCAATCGTATTAGTCTACAGTGAAATACTTACAGTAGCAGTAACTCACCATGAAAATCGTTTCAGTAATGTTGACAATAGATTTGATAAATATTACAGTTTTATACAAATCTTTTAATCAATTCTTATGTAGCAAAATCATTTTATGAAAAGGAAGCAACGTGTATATAATTGTCTTTTTTTTCGTTTTTTTAACAGAAATCGGCGCCAAAGGTGTACGAGTTAACGCCGTGAAGTGAGTATTAAGAATTACGGTGAAGGCACCATTGCACGCTTTTTTGGTTCCAAATGGCCATTTTTAGGTTAAGTTGACATAGGCACTCACTTTAGCTTTTACTGACATACTGATACACAAATGACCTGTAATCAACGATACAAACGTTGAGACGGCTCGGTTTTTTCCCACAACACCCACAGTGGTAAAACACCCACAGTTTGAAACAACAATTAAGGGTCATGGGTCAGTGCACAGCAGGAGCTACTCCCCTACTACTAATTAGCTCAATTAGCAAGTTATAAAAACCAGTTGTTCACAATATATACGGACAGCTAAAAATGGCTGAACTTGTAATGAATGAAACTCTTAACTTGGGAAAAGGGTTGAAGTATATATATATATATATTGTTATCAAAGCAATCTTCAAAACTAACTGATTTCATAAATGCAGGATCAGCCTTGGTTATAAGATTAACCATAGCGTTTGCCGTTTTCGCTTTTCTAGCTCTAAGCAAAGTTTTAATATCTCCTATATCGTACTTCACGCGGATTCAATGCAACTTTGCATAACTTACAAGGTAGATATCCTGAGTGGTGATCGTTAGAAATATAGATAACTATATACGGCTGCATACCGAAAGTTTATATTATGTAATTTGGGATGTCTATGAGACATCATAGCATTACGAAAAGAAACGGAGAATGTTGAATTTTCAAAACAGAAGAGTAGATCCATTTTATTTAATATAATTGTATATCATATCTAACAGTTAACTATAGCAATTTCGGCTGGTCAATAAAGTAACCAGGGGTCAGAATTCCGAAAACACTCATTTTCATTTTTCTCTGCAACATTCATTAGAAGTGATCAACAGCTTAAAACACAAGCCATGTTTGTTCCCATGCACTAGGTCAATGTAATTGTACTGATGTTTTCCTCAGAGATTTGATCTCAGAATATCTAAATCGGAATTTCAGGAAATTGGAATTTTAAAAATATGACCCCTTCTCTCTATTTCATCATGCCAAAATTTGAATTATTTCACGAGAGACAAGGCGATCCGAAATAACTTAAAAAATGGCTGTTTTACACATGGACAATAGGTAACTTATTTTAAGTTTCGCAGAAGTTGTTTTATTGACGTCCAAACAAAAGTCAAATTACAAGATATTTGCACTACCATACAGTGGTATGTGAACAAACTTTTATATGCAGCTGTACATATATCAGTGTCTTCGTTGTATCTACGAATAAAGATGATGTTAATGACAAACCAATGTATTAACCTCTAAGAAAATGTTTGTGTTGGTTGCAGTCCTGGCTATGTACCTGCAACTAATGTGTTTTCGAGGAGCAACCTCTCTGCTGGTGATGACGTATGTATCTTATGATTAAATTGGCTGCAAAAGACAAAGGTTGATATAATAGGAATGATACAAACGACCTTTGTGCCTAAGGGAAAATATCAATTTTCATATATGTTATACCATGGTTCAAGAACTCGGTATGATTAACCCTTTGATGAATATTATTTAATATAGAAGTCACTTAACATTTGTCATTTGCTATTTATAACTGCGTAGTTTAAAACAGGGTACAAAACAAGGTGCGTAACCTAGAACCACTTGGTTTAGGCGGGTTTTAAATTTCTTTTATCAACTGTACATATTAATATTCTCTGACTTACAATTGCTAACAGGGCGAAGAGGACTGGGCGAAGGCAGCATCACTAAAGAGAGCTGGAACACCTGAAGAGATTGCCAAGGTAGCAGCGTTCCTTGCTTCAGACCTCGCCTCGTTTGTAACAGGGGAACTTTTGTTTACTGATGGGGGACTTCGTTTACGCAATTAATCACACTGTGAACATTACTTTACTTTCTTGCCTATGAACAGCAGTGAACTCAGAAGAGATATTGAAGTAGCTGCGTCTATTGCTTCAGACTTCGCTTCGTTTTTGGACTTCTGTATGCTAATCCTTAAACATAGTCGTATTTGAATATTTTCATGTCATATAGCTCTGGGTTTTATCAATAATAAACTAGTATACCGTTGTGATAAACACAATATAGTTTCTATCGTTGTCTATAAGACATCTTTACAGTTATATACATTTTAATACGATGTTGTAAGTAGATAGCTATATTCAAAAGCTGACGTCATAAAAAGCTGAGCCTTAATTACCAGTTAAACTGTCCATGTGCGCATAACTGACGCAAATGATTTATGATATTCATTTGTGACTAATATTTTTAAACATTGAGATTAAATGCTTTTTTTATGTAATTTGGGATGTCTTTGAGACATCATAGCATTACGAAAAAGAAAAGGAGAATGTTGAATTTTCAAAACAGAAGAGAAGATCCATTTTCTTAAATGTAATCGTATATCATATTTAACAGTTAACTATAGCAATTTTGGCAGGTCATTAGTGACCAGGGGTCAGAATTTCGAAAACACTCATTTTCATTTTTCGCTGCAACATTCATTAGAAGTGATCAACAGCTTAAACAAAAGCCATGTTTGTTCCCATGCACTAGTTCAATGTGATTGTACTGATTTTTTCCTCAGAGATTGGAAATGGAATATATGAATCGGAATTTCAGGAAATTGGAATTTAAAAAATATGACTATTGCTGAATGCGAGTCATTTCATTGGCTGATGTAGCAGGAATCGGAATTTCAGGAAATTGGAATTTAAAAAATATGACTATTGCTGAATGCGAGTCATTTCATTGGCTGATGTAGCAGGATGTAGCAACACGTACGATGTTAGTGAGTGAACGACTTATCCAAACACCATTCATCAAATAGTTACGTTTGTTTAGTTGATCTTATGGAATTTTCTTGTTTAGTATTCTTTGTAGAATACGCAAGACATATCATAGTGTTACCCAGCGTTGTATATTTAATAATTCTTTGCCAAAATAACAAGATTTCAATTGTCTATTTTTGACCCGATGTGTAACGGAATTATTCCCATTCCACATGTCTGTCCCTTGTCAATGTTGTGTCAAAATGATTCCCTCGTAATCGAAACGTTTTACTGTCTTGTTTATAGCTAAGTAATTGTGACTATCTCAATTTTGAAAAAAAAGATTTTACATAGGACTTCTAACATAAAGAAAGAAACATTTGTTCAGCAGCTGTAGTGGTAAGGTTCTGCTTTCAGATTTCGGACTTTGCACTTCAATTTCCCGTAAGAAAATTTAGCTGGATAACTACAAGTGGCATTTTAAATTTACATGTTTTGCCAGCAACTTAAAACATTTTTTTCCTATCGTTAATATGTATTTCTTTTATTATGCTTCAAATTGAATTAGTGATATATATTTCGCTTCAAAGAATTAACATTGAAAGTGAAAGAAAGAATTTACAAAGCTGGTTCAAGGCAAACAAGTACTTAACATAAGTAAAACTCTGTTTACATAATCCATACAATTTAATTCATCTGGGATTTGTTCGTTTGAAAATAAAATGTTACGTAAGAAAATCAATAGTATGATACAGCATTTTCTTAGCGTACTGTTAATCAGTTGAGGGGAATCAAAAACTAAAATTTACTTACATGATGGTTAACTATGACCAAAAAACACCCTCTAGCATTTTCCCGAATAAAAAAGAATGGTAAATAAAATGATTTTTAAAAAAACAACAACAGGGATATAAATTACAATATATGATTAGGTTCTTTTTCCTTTATCCGTATACCTTGTACCACTTTGTTTAGTTTTTAAATTTGATTTTTAAAAACCCTAAATAATCTTCATAAAAATACATATGAGAGACAAGCTTTGCAGTTGTTTTAAATAATTACATTAAACTCAAATGTTAAACAATAATCAACATTCGCACCACACTGAGTACGTTGTGATAAATATTAACATAATAGGTGAGGTGAGTTGGTGTTTAACGCCGCTTTCCAGATTATTTCACTTATATCGCGGCTGCTAGTCTTATTGCAGTGAGAAAGCCCGCAACACCATTGTGGCTATGCATTGCGGTGAAACCTTCGAGCATCGGCAGGAACTAGCGAACCATGGGTAGTACTGCGCTGATTTTCAGTGTAGCATTGCACCCAAACCTGACTGCGTGTAGAACAGTTCTCTACTGCAGAAGTTGCAAAGTTGCCGAGCCCTGGCGGGATTCGAACCACGGACCTTCTGATCCGAAGCCGAACGCGATAACCACTGCGCTATCCCGCGTCCGGTATGTCATATCTTCTTTTAAAAACGTTGCATTGATTTAATATACCATAATAAAACAGAACATTAACACATATTTCTCTCAAATCTAAAAGAAGAATATATTAAGTAGATATGGTAGCGGTCTACCTTTGACAAGAAAGTAACTATAATATATTCAAACCATGGATTTCCCACATGTTGTCACATCTCATTTTTATCTCTTTAAAGAAGTTGTGAACTTTGGTTGCCGCAAACATATCTTCAAAATATAAAACCTTTATTTTTACAACAGTCAACTCTTAATTTTGATACATGACAACATAAATTAAACACTTTGTATTTCATCTACAATACTTTAATCGTGAATTTTATAAAACATTTAAAACCCAGTTCAAGCCACCACTCTCATGGATGCAAGTTGAAAACGCCCGCTCATATATCTTCATATTTTTCACTTGTGAACTATAATGTTATTTCTCTGTTAGGGTATGTGCCAGTTCTTGACCATTATGCGAACCGGAGACCTAACGGTCTAAGGTGTCCCATAAATGTTCAATGGGACTCTGATCAGGGTTTTTTTCCCGGCAAAGGTAGAGTGTCTGGATTCGGCTACCGGGATGTCCCGTGTTACAGAAACCGAATTCCATCCGAATAATAAACCTGCATCTATTACCGGATATTCCAACTGCGTTAGTTTCACCGCTGCAATCGCACTGGCATATGTCTCCTACAACTGTATTACGTTCTGTGCATACCAATCATGCCATTTTTCCAATTCGTCGTCTAGACAAAGGTTTTCAGACATTTAATAACACCTAGAAATGACAGGTGTCAACTTGAATTTGATAAGCCTCAGGTCACCTTGCAAGGATGACTTTCACCTGACACGCGCAGAGCGCTTGTATATATAAACAGAGTGACAAACAGAGGTAATGAGACAAACAGAGCCGATTAAGTTAGACTGACAGAGGTATATAGAAACATATTAAGGTAGGCATAGACAGAACACGAGAGAGAGAAAGAGAGAGAGGCAGAGAGAGAGGGGGGGCAGAGAGATATAGAGAGACAGAGAGAGGCAGAGAGATAGACAGAGAGAGAGGCAAAGGGAGAGAGGCAGAGAGATAGGCAAAGGGAGAGAGGCAGAGAGAGAAAGAGAGAGAGGCAGAGAGAGCAGAGAGATATACACAGAGAGAGAGGGAGAGAGAGAAAGAAAGACAGAGAGAGAGAGAGGGGCAGAGAGATAGACAGAAAGGAGGGAGCCGTACGTTGGAAGTGGAGGTTCACTCGACCTAGTCGCTAGAACCTTTCCTGCCTCAATGTACGCGTTATCAGGATGCGTCGCCGTCAGACGACCAACTTGTGAAAGGCAGAGACATTCCCTCAGAAACCCCTCTGTCTCTGCAACAACAAGGATACTCTAACAATGTTAGACAGTTCAAGATATGTTTATTGCATGTCATGAGACAATAGCCTCAAAATACGTATCACGTTACATTGGTACTGTGGAAAAAGACTAAACTGAGACAAAAGTTAATGAGGGAGAATAATGTCGTCAAAATGTGGACGAATTCAACGAGAATAATTGCTATATTTATTTAAACGTCAATATCGTCTTGGTATCGAGAGTAAATTTAGGGAAAAAACATTAAAGAAGTACGTGTAAATCGAATCCTGGTAATTACATACACAAAATGTAATTCTTTTGTTGTAAAATTTTGTCTTCATCAAAAAGGTCAAATTGCTGGTTTCAAATGGGATTTGACGGGGGAAAATGAAGAAAAACAATTAAGTAACGTTTCTGTTTAGTCTAAGATAAGTTTCTTCGCTCAATGTAGCTATTAATTATGTTCATGCGTACTGTTATTGAGACTGAGAGCTAACTGTGACCATGGTGATTATATTTAATCGGCCAGTTTGAGGCGTTTTCGCAGTTGTTGTAGTTTATCTTTCCTTAAATTGACTATATACATAAAGTCGCCTGACCTTAAAGGCGCTATAACACACACTATTATATTGGCTTTTTGGGGCATATTAGAGCATTTGCACTTACTTTAGATTTCTGTCCATACAGTTATGCTTATACTTATGATTATCCAGTTGACCTGCCATCAATCATAAAAAAAACTTAATGTCTTAAAGCTAAACTCCTTTTGTTATATCAATTATTGTAAGAATCGGTTGTACAGCTTGAAAAAACCTCCATCTGATATCTGACAGCAAAGGGTGAAATGTTAGTTATTAGGACTTATATATATCCCCGATTAACTTGGCTACCATTTTTTTTCGTAAGTGATAACCCTTTGATACAAACGATTAAGTTATATCGTAAGTGACCTTGACACCCGCATAGTAATCATATTACGTGGTCCTTCCTTGGTCAATTATAGGCATTTGATACTAACATTACAACTAATATCATTTGTCAAACGAATAAGCATTGAGGTGAGAATATTTGATACATGACCTTGACCTTGGTGCAGAAAACCTTTCCATGTTCTAACATCTGCTGAGTGAGTGAAAGGCCTTTTGTAATACTTTGTGATTCTATGTCACATTATTTAGCTAGTGTCTTCAATCAATATAAACCTGTTGATTTATAATGGTATTGTTGCCTCCTTTATCTCATTTACAGCATAGTACAAATTCTTGTAATTCAGATTTTGTCCTCAACATGAATCGAACCCCTTATAAAAACAACTGTCAGCACTGTCGGTACAAAAAACTGATCTACTCGATTGATCCTATGTATATTACTCTTAAGATTATTTAATGCTAATGAACAGAATGTTCGTTTTCATTTCATCGGGTAGTCGTGCCTTCATAGTACTTTTGTTACACCTGGTTTTGTTTGAGGTTTTGTGATACGATGTTTACATGTTCCTGAAGACCGATTGACGATCAACCGTTATAACTGCTGGATAGAGAGTAAATTAGAACCCGGATAAAAAAAATTCTATAAATATTTGTGCCTATTATTTATTTAATATATTTTAAGTTTGAAACATAAAAGTATAGTTTGAAGTTCTTTCTTAGATTGACAATACTATAACCGCATTTCTGATATTATTGATATACATTTACTAATGCCTTTATTGATATACATATATAACCACCAAATGAAATGCTCTTATCGTTTTTTTGTCATTTTTATATTGTACCCGTTTGGACATGATACATGCTTCATACTCATTGTAAAAGGATTATTCTATTTGTCTGAATATAATAACACGTTAGATATAACAATTAATTACCAGCGGTCATCCATACGACGATAGGTATCTTCGAATAGAGCCCAGGGTGTATCATACGTACATGAAGCAGGAGATTCAAGTTCTAATTTAAGACGTTCTCAAAAAATAACTAAGTCAATGTAAATATTTCGAAATCGGCTTTCACACTCGATCACGAATATCATCAGCAGTACCAATAACCAAAATTTCATTAATCAAGATTAAATAGTTTCCCAAGGCACCTATCCCAACTGGAGCATTTGACAAAATACAATAAAACATTAAGAGGCCATCACTCCGCCAAATATGATACTTCGGATATCGATCTTGATCAAGAGTATGATCAGGGGTATCCATAACGAAAATGTGAATCCTCAAGATGTAACAGTTGCCGAGAAAATATGTCCTAATTGGAGAATCGAACCTGTCATTTGCACCAAGTTCATTCAAACATTCATGATGAACTTGATCAAGGGTGTCATAAGGAGTAATCTCATAGAAAACAAGTCACCATTGCACGCCATGGAACTACTTATAAGTACAAAAATCACGTTTCCATTGATACGTACAAACTTGAAGTTCTTTCAAGTTGTAAATGGGTTTGGACTTAAGAGAATTTTGTGGGTAACAAAATTACAACACTTTACAAATGTTTAGAATATTGATCGGACGGAATGAAGGACGACATGATCTCTTTGTAGCAGAGATACGATTAGCGGGGTACAACTATGAAACATGCAGGAAGACCTAACGTCTGACAAAACCTTTCCATTCAATATCTAGAAACTGCTCCTTACGGATTGTGTCATGTGGCCATTTCTGTGATTTTCTCCTTCCATTATAAGATGCCCCTAAAATAACACATATAGAATTAGATAGGTTTCTTTTCTACTCGCTGATTGTGTGGAGTTTACCTGACAAGACCCGAACGGAGCAGGATGCGATCCGATCGAGTAGCCTATGTGACAAAAGGAATCTAAGTTGAGGCAAACAATAGGAAGAATAAACTTACTTGTCATTGCAAAATTCATCGAGGAAATGAGAAGATAGAGAATAGTCTGAAGAAACAGCATGGACCCTGATCTTGTCGTAGTATTTGCTGAGGGAGTACTGGACGCCTTTCAGTACTGGATACACCTCCTCGATGTTGTGATTATACTTTGGATTACACACGGTAAACACTTGAGATTGGAACCCGTCTTTCTTCCTCTGAATTTCCCTAATGTACGCCATTGGGTCCTGCTTATGGTCGTTCTTCTCCTGTACAATTATGAATATATCACAATCACTGATTTCCTCTTCGTGAAACGGGTGGCACGCATCACTGTCAAGAAGCTTCAAAACCAACTTGGCTTTCTGTGATAAGAGAAGGCTTGTTATAACCTTCTGACCTTCACGTGTTCCTTTGAAGAAGTTAAGGAGTATCTGTGCCCTTCTAAGTTTTCTTGAACCAATAATAGCGATCTGGACACTTGTAGCTGGTCCAATTGCATGCATGTCCCTTGAAAATGGGTTCTGGGTGATTCTAGCTCTTCCTCCCATTCTAATGTTGAATCTGAAATTACCTTTTCTCATTAGCGACTTTTAAATTTAGAATAATATCTTAAGTTCTTTGTGCAAAAAATATGTGTTGGTCACACGCTTTTACCAATACACGTCAATTGATGTTGTTTAGAAAACATGCGACATTTAGATCGAGGAGGTGGGATAGCGCAGTGGTTAGCGCGTTCGGCTTCGGATCAGGAAGTCCGTGGTTCGAATCCCGCCAGGGACTCGGCAACTTTGTCTGCAGTAGTTCTACACGCAGTCAGGTTTGGGTGCAATGCTACATTGAAAATCAGCGCAGTACTACCCATGGTTCGCTAGTTCCAGCCGATGCTCGAAGGTTTCACCGCAATGCATAGCCACAATGGTGTTGCGGGCTTTCTCCCTGCAATAATACTAGCAGCCGCGATAGAAGTGAAATAATCTTGAAAGCGACGTTAAACACCAACTCACCTCACCTCACTTCACCTCACGTTTGGATCGATTTCTTGCTAATCTGTCAGCATCTTCAGTTACTTATAGTACACAACTCATCGGTAGAAAACATATCACAAATAAACATATCCTTTATGCAGCAATGCAAAATTCGAGGTAAAGTTATTAACCAACCAATCCCTTTAACACTTAAATACAAAACAAATTTGGTTGGACAAAGCAACTTTTGCGCTACAGTCAGAAATATAATGTCGGTGGGGATCAAAAGTCAAGATTTCATAATGTTACTTTCCTTACATCTCTTTTAAGTTGTTCATTGTTTTACAATGATAGTTGAGGCGCCTAGCAACACTTCATTGAGAACACTATAATACCAAAAGTTAGAAACGTTGTCTACATCGTATCATGGATGTTTCATGACCCCAGTGCATTTAAAATGTGTACGTAAATCAAAAGGGTCTGGTTTAGCTTCAGCCTTCGTCAAGCTTTACAATAATGATAACGCTTAAACGCTTTAATTGATCATTTCACTTGATGTAAGCCAAATATAGAACTTAGACGTATCTAGTACCAATTGAGCAGTAACATAGATATACAAATGTCATAACAGAACAGCTACTCAAGGCGTCACTCTAATACCGGCGGACCATTCTAACGACAATTCAAACAACTACCAATCACCCTGAATTTTGAAGATTCATTGTAATAAAATTGGAAAAAAAGGAATGATAGTGATAATTCTAAGGAGTGTGTTCGTCGGTTATATTTGGTTACAATATTCAGAAAAAAATGTCTTGAACAAGTTACTATTCAAAGGATGTATTGATTAACCACGAGAACAATATAACACATGATTTCAGGTTTAAAAAGATGAAAAATCACACGTCTTTGGACAAAGAGTTACCCAAAACGACTTTGATGTTGAGTCTGTAAAAGTCCAAAGGGTAGCGTCATCGTCGCTACTCTGTACAGCTACACTTCCAGCAACACTTGCTTTGCATCTCTTGAGCAAGGAGTTGGTTGAAATCTCTTTAAGAATTAATTCCCACTTTTCTTACGATTTGATAGTCAATCTTTTATGTGAGACGAGTTGTGACGTTGACGTCAATCCATTACTGTTCTCTAGTGGTTTCTTCCCGTATTTATAAAGGTCACTGGAGGACTTTAACGCTAGAATTGGAAAGGTAGCGGACCAAGAGGCACCTGTCTAATGGTGGCACAACTCCCTCTGTCGGTCAACAGTCGCAGTCAATTGACGTCAAAAGACGTTGTTGATGTACCTCAGGAGGGAATGATAATGGCTTGCAAACAATGACACTGTCTCAACCCAATCTGTTGATTATTTGAATAAAAGTTTGAGTATATCTTATTTTTCCGAATTTAAACAGTATAATAAAACGTTATTTTCAATTTCGTGGATTAAGACGAAATTGTGATTCATCACCGAAACAGATTTTCAAAGTTTGTGTTCTTAAGGTTCAGGTTTGTTTCCTTCCAGCATCACACAAAGCGATTTCATATTCACAATAACGTTTTTAAAATAGGTGTGATAATTAGGCTTTGGGTGGAAAACCTACTATACACAAACGAGTCCTGCAAGTTTGGTTGGATTTTTTTTCAAAACGTATATATGTGTTTTGTAGTTGACATGTTTGTGACAAGAGGATAATACAAGTGGTTGACTCGTAAATCTGAGATTAATACGACTCGGGCTCTCGTTTTGCGAATTTGGTCTGCTGATATCTACCAAAAAGGAGACTATGATGAAAGTTCAAATGACTCTTCGGTTTCAATTGACCTTTGATGACGTTTACCTTTCCTTCTCTCAGTGGGGACATAATGATAACAATCTTTTCAATGCAAAATCGAATGATAAAATGTAAACAACATATGCTTTTATGTCTAAAGGTACCATATACTTTTGTGTCTATTCTTATTTGAAAGATACTTTAAATGTTTTTGGCGATACATGTACCTGGAATCAGACATCACTCTTTACAAAATCTTTGAAAGAAATGCATTTCTGGGATGTGAATTTGACAGAAAAAGATCCAGTTGTGTCGAGTTGCTTAACATGTTTTCGAGACGATGCTCTTATAAGGTATCTTATAATGCTTATTTACCATACGAGAAAGTGTAGATTGTCACGTTTTTGCGCTGCATGATATGGTAAGAAATATTAGTTGAATTGTTTTTTGCTACTTTTAAACGAGCATACCATTCTCTCTCTTTTGTGTTTCTATCTTGTGCTCAACTGCGGAAGCTATCAACACAACTTTTAACTTAAAATGTATCCCTATGAATGCGTTTTTGACTGTCGAACTCAATTTTGACTATTCTTATAAATTTAGTTTACAATTTAAGTTTCTTTTGCCCATGAGTTCATATTCTTAAAATATATTCACCCCTGTGCTTCGATCACTCCACTGGCTTCCAATATCTGCAAGAATTACTTTCAAACTCCTCGTTCTAACTTATGACTGTCTCTACAATGATGACTTCCCATCCTATCTCAAAGAACTCATCTCTCCATACTCACCTCAGCGAAGCCTCAGATCCTGCAGTGACTCCCTCTTAACTCAACCCAAATCACTTAATCGACTTTTCGAGCGTGCCTTCTCTTTTGTCAGGCCACAACTGTGGAATTCACTTCCTCAAAACCTCAGAAATACAACTACTAAAGATACATTTAAATCACAGCTTAAGACCCACCTGTTTTTATCTGTGTACGTGTAGATACCGATGTATATATTTCCTGTTACCACTGTATTAGCGCCACTGAGCATCTTGAGGTGGATATTAGGCGCTTTACAAATGCATTTATTATTATTATTATTCGAACCAAAGAGTAAAAAACAAATATTCACAGAAAACATGATAGCAGCAAAAAACTTACATTTCATCACGAAATTCATCAAGGAAATGAAGAGATAAAGAATAGTCGGAGGAAACAGCATTGACTCTGATCCGTTTATAGCACTGGCTTAGAGAGTACTTGACGCCTTTCAGTACTGGATACACCTCCGTGAGATTATGGTCATACGTTGGGTTGGACACGATAAAAACTTGAGAAGGGAATTCGTTTTTTTCCTGTTGGATCTCGCTGATGTACGCCATTGGATCCTGCTTATGATCGTTCTTCTCCTGTACAATGATGAAGATATCACAATCACTGATCGCCTCTTCGTGAAACGGGTTACCCGAATCACTGTCAACAAGTTTCATAATCAACATGGCCTTTTTAGCCGAGAGAAGGTTTCTAATAATCTTCTGTCCGTCTTGTGTTCCCTTGAAGAAATTCATAAGTATCTGTGCCCTTCTAACCTTGCGTGAACCAATGATGGCGATCTTGAAACCTTTATCTGGTACAGTTACTCTCTTGTCCATTGAGTATCGGTAGTCGATAGTTTGTGCTGTGTCTTCCATTCTGTGGTTGAATTCGATGTGAATTTAAATACGCAAATCCTTAAAGATCAGGAAGACGAAAAAGGGGTGAACAACAGACGTAACATGAATACTGCGTCTGCGTCTAAACGTGTGAAACGATTGCTTGGAAACGTGTTCGCACCTTTAATTACACAGTTACTTAACTCTTATCTCCTCGAAGCAATCAGTTCATCCCACTTTTACCATGAATACTCACAACAAATCCAGGAACAAATAATCCATCCATGCGATATGTGATCGTCAAATTTAAGCAATTTCCCCAGCAAAGCTTTGCGGAAGACATAATGTTTTCAGTTCCGTTCGTATACGTAATTCCGTTATTCCGTAATTCCGAAATGCTTTCGTTTCCTGACCATTCAATATTTTATTACGAAACTTGGTATGTTATAAGGTCCAGTGGTGGCGTGGTGCCTTTTGCTATTTTGGTTATTCTGAATTTTTTTCTGGTTTCAATGGAAACAATTTGAACTTTGTGCATATAGGGGGGATGCTTTCGTTTCCGGGCAATAGCTCAAATACCGTTCAATATTTTTTCGAAACTTGGTATGTGGTAAAATCTAGTGATGGAGTTGTGCCTACTGCTTCTTTGGTTACTCAATTCTTTTTCTTGTTTCTGTGGAAACAGTTTGAACTTTGTGCATATGGGGATAGGGTAATTGTCCAACCTATATCTAAAAATCTAATGAGTTGTTTTCAAACTGTGTACACTGTTTACATAATGAGGTCAGACGGTAGACTGTCTAGATCTGTTACCACGGATACGGGGATAATTAAGTTGCTACAGTTGATCACCTCCTAGGATGAAAAATTGGTTGGTTGTTGATTTGTCTGACACCAATGGAGACAGACAGACAAATATTTTATTTAAGTCTCACCTCTTAGCATTACAAACATATAAACAGGTAAAAACCATAGGTTAAGAGCCACCCATTGAGGTTTATGAGTGACTAAAACACACACAAAATAAACATGGGCTACATACGATAAAGTGTAAAACATATAAAAGGTACCATATATCAAACTTTATATAAAACAAATTTTCGTCGTTCTAAAATAAGTCTGCAGGTTTTGGCAACAACATTACGAAGCTAAACTTTTCGTATTCATTAAAAGTACTAAAATCTTGACATGTTTCCACACTTTCGGATAAAAGCTCTCATCTAAGATCCGTATATTGTGGAAAATAAAATAAAACATGACACTCATCTTCAACAGTGTTAAAACAATTAAAACATACTCTCTCAGCTAAAGGAATATTGCAATAACGTCCCGTTTCGACTCACATCTGAATTGCGCCAACGCCGATCGATATGTAGAAGGGAGAGAACTCTGCAAATACTCCTCTGATCTGTACCGTATGTACTCTTATGAAGTCGATAAAGTCGTAACTTGTTCCCACCTTGTCCGAGCTTGCTGTTTGGAGAATCTAATGTTGCTTTCCACTCTGTAGAAAATCTTTGTTCAATTTTTCCTGTAACATCCGTAGTAATAAATCTAACGATGAAAGTGTTGTCTATGGGGATGAAATGGTCCAACTCCAAACTTCTATACTTGCTATGGATACGAAAGTTCCAGTTACGCTTGTTAGCTAACGCCTCCCTGTTTGCCCACTCAAACACAACCAAAACAGTCTATCTGTACATCTATTACTTGCAACCTTATAGAAACGGGAGACAGCCTTTCATTATCGGACAACCGGTGGCACCCATTCCATATCTCCAGCAACTGCACTGTTTGATGTGTGTTTCTTTACTCCCATGAAAAACTTCATAGAACGGTTGTGGACTGTATTGATTGCAGGTATATCAAAAGTTCCCAAATAGCAGCTCCATAGTCTATGGTGGCCCAAACCATGGTATCGTATAGCTTGCTGACAGTAACAAATCGCATATGTCCGATTACTTTGTTCTTTGACATGAGAAATACAAGGGCTCTACTTGCCGAACTTGCCACTGCCTTTCCCATCCGCATATAGTCCAAGTGCTCGGTTAGCAACAGTCCTAAATAATTATAGCTTTCTACCACCTCTAGATTAATGCCTCCACAGTAAAAGTTGCACTTAGTTTTCTCCACAGAATTTCTTCTTAAATGCACTATTTTGGACTTGCTGGAATTAACTGTCATCTTGTTCAAATCACACCAGATGTTCAGCGCCTCCAAGAGAGTATATAAGTCTTTTTCATTTTCTGCAAGTATACCTATATCGTCCGCATAGGCCATAACACTTATCTTCCACCATGGAGTGAATTATTAACATGAAAGTTAGATAAGTAACAAGCACGTACTGATAAACATTTTAAACTTGTTTTCATTTTTTATCATCCCCTACATTTAAAGCTTAAAATAACATCACGATACAAATGTTTAAATGTTTTTAAAGGATATTATGTCTTAGAAAACCTATGATGTCCGTAAAATGAATTGCTGTGAACAAGTTGAAGTTTCCGTTATTGTATGCTTGTGCCAATCAATTTGTTTTCCAACAAAATAATTATTTGAAGAACTGTGAAAAAAAAAAATTAAAATTCACTGTCACTGTCAGCTTAGTAGAACTTAGTTCTCTTGGAAAAAATAGCCTCAATTAGGTTTTTCAGGTACAATCACTGCGGCCCCAATTACAGGCACAGGGTCTTTAAAGACCAATTACAAAGAATATAATTCCGACATCTCACATTTTAGATTTTTTGCTTCAGACAAAGAAGATTAAATAGGCTTTGAGAGTGTGGACCGATGGGCTTTTATAATTAGGTGACAAAGGGTTATAATCCTCATCAGTCTTCTATTGGAGAAGATGAACATAGATTTCAGCTTTCTAAACCTTTTGCTTCTAAAGACGGTTTTAGAGTGTTCCCCATTTGGCTCTTATAAGGGGCCATAAATAACCAAATCTCTAAATCACAAGTCCTATTAGCCAATGAGTTCTTAAACAAGATTTCAAATTCTTTGAGCTCCTTGTTCTAGAGAAGAAGAAAGTTAACAGACAGATTGACAGAAGGATAGCCTGACACCCACACCGTAAGCCATGCGATGACATAACCCCAACAAAGGTTTGAGGCCTGATTAGCTGAAAATGTTATTACAAAGCCAAATATAAGACGGATCTGCAAGAGAGCATTAACAGTCTTCTAACATTGTGTGTCACTGACATGACACTCAGGGCTCTTCTAGGCATCTGTATAAAGGATTTCTTCAGAAGTTAAAGAGTCTGAAGGACCACATATACATCTTTCCACTCACCTACAACACCAGTGTTGCAAAGGACAAGAAAAAGGAACATCTTCATATGTTTTATTATCAATTATCAAAACTGCTTTAAGTTAACGATACAGATTGTAACTTTGCAGTAAGAGCACATGTGAGAAACAAAATGTGAGTTAAAAGATAACTTAGCATCTGAGCGCAAAAGTTTAACTGAAACAAATTAATATGTAATAACCTTAACAGAATGCCCAATAGGACAGGGATTCAAAATTGAATATTGCAATAACAACAAATCATACACATATTGTAACAAATGTCTGTTGATAAAACAGATAACCTAGCACCAACAAACAAATATAACTGACAACAAAGACTCTCGAAATATTTAGCTCACGTTTGCAATTTGTTAGCATGTTCAAGATTTAACAAATACAGTTTTGTATCATTTATATTGTAGTTCCCTGATTTCAGTTCTCTTTCATAAAAACATGTTTCACCTGGAAAAAAGAATTGCAACACCTAATATTTTATTTACTGTGAAATAAATCAATGATATTTAATCAGGATCCAGTTCATATTAACTGTCTGCCTCAGGTTAAAACAACTCTGAAGATATGAAAAGCAACGATTGATTTTATCATTCTGGAAACAGCCTTCAAACTAATCCCTGTGGCCAGACCTATTTCGTGTCATAGGTTTTTGGTAATGCACCTCTGAGATTTCTTAATACACCTGGAAAACTGTTTTGTTTATATGGGTTGCAGAAGAAGATCAGAAATAAAGAATAATTTACAATGCTTTCTTCAAGGTTTTTATGAAGACTGTTTTGAAAATAAGACAAAAGTGATCATAAACAACATTGAAAATGACCAAAACATGTGGCCAAATTATGTAAAAGATTATAAATTTCATCTTAATACATGCACCAGTGAGATTGCTCTTAAATCAAACTTTTTGCTCCTACCATTGGTTTTTAAGCCAGTCACAATGCTAGATTCCCTTTGCTGTGGTCCCCTGGTGACATATCCTTACATTGTGAATTTTTTTACTGGAAAGTTCAAAGGATACCCAACACAACAACATACTAATTCATTTTGTATAAAGCATCTTATTGCCTCATGTTTCCTAGACAAGATTGAAGAATAGCTTCTTTTAGTTGAGTTTATAGAGCGTCTGCTCATGACCATTGTGACTCTGAACAATCTTTAACACAAGGTCTTCATATATTGAGAATTTTATCGAGAAAGTCAATGCACTTAGTGAAAGGTTGCCTTGCTTGTAGTTTTGCCATCCACACAGCTACATGTGGGTATTTGGAGGCAGATATCTTCATACGCAGGTGTGAGAACAGAGCTAGTCTGGAGAACACGCAGATGTCTGCGGCTGTCAGTCTATCGCCAACCAGGTATGTTTTATCCTGCAAAAAGGACAAAACAATATCAGAAAAGTAAGAATATCTGGCAGCCACTTATCTGTTGAGCAAATATTTCAAATTTTAGAGAAAATGCAGATAGTCCTTCAGGTGGTGATTAGTCTGGCCTGAAGTTGATTGATAATATTACAGTTAAACATATTCTCTTGAAGAGCAAGTTTAGATTTTTAACTCATGTATAGTTTTAATACCTAACTCCCTTTCTTTCGTTAAATATGAAAACACTAAGTAGTTTCATAAAAAAAGTTTGATTTGGACTGGGTTAAGTATTGTATTGATTATATTTCACACACTTATGGCACAGGACTGATAATAATTTAACTGAAATAGCTGGCTTCCTGTAAGCAAAATGCTGTTTTATATTAGACAGGGCGTATTTCAAATGAGACCACCTGGCATGCATGAAACACATAAACTACATGTCAATACATTGTAGGAGCTGATTGATATTTTATACCACAAAACCGTTGCCATTGAAAACAAAATGTTATTCAAACACTGCGTACAGACCTGCAGGGACTGGTTGAGATGCTGTAGTCTGATGTGAAGCAGCTCAAAGCTCATCTCCTTCCTTCTAGCTCGCTGTTCCTCAGTTTCAATCAAATCACTATAGCTTTCCTTTAACTCTTTCCATACTGGACTGTCCGACTTAAGGCTAAGAAAATTTTTTCAGAAATACAATTAATAGCATTACAAATTTGAATTATATTGGTTTATTGTCTCTAGCAGCATTTTGTATAAAATCAACAGTTCATAAAATGAATAAGAACTCAAGAGCAAAAGCTCCATTAGGCATCAATGACATGTTTTTATTACCCTGTTCAGTTGAGAGGTTTGACTTTTCATAAACGTGTACTTGAAATCAAATTGTGGAAATCAAATTCAAAAGGACATTTCCGTTTATACAAGTAGGAATATCACTATTATCACATAACCAAGTTGAAATATATTACAAGGGGTACAATTAGGATGACTTAGATTTGACAACTAGATAAATGAGTGTGCGCGCTTGGTAAAATAAAACAAAAATGAGAAGTGAAGCGTTTCAATGGCGTTACAAGTGTGAAAAGCCTTGCTACAACTTTTCAAGGCATTGTTGATTTGTCTTATCATTAACCTAAAGTTATGTAAAAATATTCTATCCATACCAATATTTTATCTTCTTATTGTTTTAAAAATTAGTAAAAGTACAGCGCTTTTTGGCTCAAAACAACAAAGTCACAAGCCGATCGGCCAGCCTCTTTAAGTTGTTTGAACAGATCTAGACACACATTACACATCTTACCCGGACATGAAGCACTTCAGGATGCTGTTGAACTTGGCCTGGTAGGTAAGGTTACTCCTCAGGGACAGCAGGTCATCCAGGTGATTCTCATACCTGCACACATAGTATGGTATGTCTTATTAACTGCGACTTTACGATACCTTAAAGGTATGCTATTGTTCATGATATGTATTAAGCACAAAATGCCAAAACACAGATATTGTTTTTTTGTTTGACCAGTAACCAAGGTGATTACTTGACAAGATGTCTAATTATCAATGTTGTACCAAACTAGTAGTTCACCAATCTGTTCACTTGGTTATGTTCAGTAATCACTTTTGCAGTCAGAATCAGACATGTTCAACTTTCTTTTACATTTGGTGGATAATGGCGTTAATTCTGAGTCAGTACTTTAGTCTACTGCAGCTGATATGATAGTCCAAGTAGAAGCTTTCTTAACGAAACTTCTTTCTTGTAATTGCAAAAGTGGCATTGCACTCACAATTTTTGCTTGATGTTGCAAAGCTTGAAATGGCAGTAATTGAGATTACAGATGGTTTTGTCTTGCGTTGGAAATTTAGCTTTTGGAAAGATATGATAAACATTTGTCCAAAAAATTTAATTTTAAACTCTACACAACTACATACATGCAATTCAAATATTACCTGAGCACCATGACCTTTGACACAATGAATGTTTCTACCAAGGGAGCTAACTCATTGATAAACATTGCTTGTTCCCAGGCCTGCCAGGACTGTACTTCAGCACGTAGCTTTGCTTCTGAGGGTATCAAATCTGCAGTAAAACCCGATATTCTCTAAGGTGAATATAAGAAAGAATAAATGATATCAAAACATCATATGAAAGAATGTCACTAAGCTTCTTGCAAATTGAATTCTGAATTCCTTGACAATTCAGAGTAAAAATTTTGATAATTCTCTCATATACTTAGGATTGAAGGTAGATTCGACCTGATAATCTTACTAACTCCCGTCGCTCCTCAGTCTTTTATTAACCAATTTAATGTGACTTCATCGTAAATTGAAATACACTTTGACATTATCATCCACCCGGCGCTGGAGTTATTGTAAGCCCTTGTGAACAACCCATGCAATTTTTAAAATATAGTTATGCAAAAGATCACAAAGCTCTGAAATCTAGACTAGGCAAACAAACACAAGAAAGGAAACAACAGAATCTCAGTCAGGAAGCCCCAGGGCACCAAAGAAATCTTGTTTCAAATATTTTTTACTCAAGAGGATTCGGCTTAACCAATAACCATACACCATCGAAACCGATTTCAACCAATGCCTTTACTGTTAAACTACGAAGCTCAGGTGTGTCAGTGTTGAAGTCAAAGGGTAAGTTATCAGGTTGAGAGTACCATCGATCCAGAGTGTAGTGGCGGTCTATAGAAACATTTAATCATGGTCATGAGGGGGCAATCTTAAAAAAATAAAACGTAAACCAAGAGATATATGGATTAGTCTCAAAATAAGTATATAGTATACTCTGTTTGCTATATGATAATACCAGATTTTATATCAGTGTTATATTCATTTCTATTTTTCCAAAACAAAGCCTATCAGCCCAAAGATTTGAATCCTTATTTGAATGCTCTACATACGGTGATTATCTGGAAATGATGTGTCAAGATATTCAAGCACTGTTCGTGGACCAGTCACTATTTTTCCTCCATGTTGAACTTTGACCACTGACCCTGATCCAGCAGCCCGACCAATCAGATCAATGAATGGACAATCAATAGTCTTGAATGGAACTCCCTGAAGATCAAAAGTATAGGTGCTAAGATTTTGTCAGGTTCTACCTATTTTTTTCTTGTTTGGACGACAAACATCTACTTAATATTTCATAAATTTATCCTGGACATTTGGTAATTACTTGATTATTTCATATGGAGACTTTGGATTTTTGGATTTAATAAAAGAATTTAAAGGGAAACAATTTGGGTTTTTTCCAGATTTTCTTACTGTTATCATTATCTTTTCCTACAAATATTGGACATTAGTTTTGGGGGCAAAATCTATATTTATGTTCTGGTTCTCAATGAGCTATGAGCATGTCAAAATATCAACATTGGTATAAAATCCATACTTGTGGAATCATAAAGTTACATTAGCAATAGTTTATAGCTTGCATTTGCATTTGTTAACGTTGACATCATCATGTTGAAATGCCTTAACATCATAACCTTCTGAATGGATATCAATGTTCAAACGACTTTACAGAACCAACCTAAAAAACATCAATGCTTCTAAAGTCTTTAATTCTATACTATGGATCATAATCAATATAGAATATTACTTTGGTTCTTGGTCAGAGCGTCAACATTCAAGAAATAAATCTAAGACCAAAGAGATGTGATCTGAAACCACCATCAAAGATATTATCAAAGATATCGTGACAATTCTCACCTTCTCCATGAGAAGAATCTTGATCTGCCAGATATCTGATGATATTGGGTAGTCAAATACTGTCACATTCTTGGCATCCACATATGGAAGATTACTCTGTACAAGAGGCACCGTCACCTTTTTACTGCTCTCACCAACAGCCCTGAATGTAGTACAGACATATTCCGAGCATCAGTATTTTAGAGATTTCTAATGATATTGTGGTATTGACAACATGAACCTTTATATATCGTGCTACATTGCCTGTAAATAGGTGACCATGACATGGGAAGTTTGTATCATTATGAGATATCGTGATACGTACATGTTATCTATCTTATTTTGATATGACTGTATCATCAAAAATTAATTACTCAAACTTCACAGAATAGATTTTTCATAGGACTTTATTATTGTAACTTTGTGGATAACACATTAATTATAGTCTTAAGGTTACAAATAGATTCAGTTAAATGCCTAAGTAAAAAAATTTATAATTTGTAATTTGCTTGCTCAAAATAATTTTGCAGCAAGAAGTAATGCTGAAGATTTCATATACGTTCTTGTCATGATCATGTTCATATATTTATGTTGCTGGAGCGGTCTTCACATAAGCTCACACGAGCTTGTTGACCAACAAGCTCGGAGCCAATTTTTTTATATTGTATGCGTCATTGGCACTATGGCGCTGCCTGGCTGAAGCACCGAGAACAATAAAAAAAATTCTAATTCAGTATTACCTAGTTTTCAAACATTTCTGACTGATAGGACTTACTTTTCTATCAAGTGTCTTCCCTCAAATCGTTCATGCTTCACACCACATTTCCAATTGCTGAGCCCAACTATAAACCATGGAGCTCTGGTGAGAATTTGTTTACCGATACGGGAACCAAATGTTTCACTTGCTACAAAGGAGGGTCTTCCCTCCAGTTTTGCAAGGTAGCGGCAGATGTTTGGGAAATGCTGCTTGTCAAAGAAGAGACCACAGAGCAGGAAGGTCTGAATTCTTGGAATCACTGCAATGTCTGCCACAGAGAACCTGTCACCCACCTTGAGAAAATAATCAACTCTTACAAAGGTGACTGAAGTCTTACAAACAAATATGAAATTATAGTTAAATCATAGGTTATTTCAGAGCTTTTGGAAAAATAATGTATATGTCATTCTCTTATCATATCTTAAAAACTGAGTTGAATGTTACTGACATGTAGACAGTCATAAAATGTGGTCCTTTATTTATTTATCAGGAATCTCAACTCAGTCTTCTGCTATCAAACATATCAACCACATCTTAAGAGTTATTAGTTACAATTTTTTAATTTGATAACTTGTGACACAAGACAAGATTATATATTAGAATGTGAATCATTCTTCGTTAAATTGCAATGTAAATTTAACATCCCAGCTCTGCTATTAACTTTCCAATGTGCTAATGTCATTGCATTGTGACATTATTTTGTTGCCAAATCTACTGTGACATGATCCTGTAGCATATTAACCTTGATCTCACGCGGGCGATATCTTCGGTATAATAAAAATTTTGAGGGATGAGTGAGTTATTGTTTAATGGTACCTCCCAATATTTCAGCCATTAGTTACATCAAGTTGAATTATAAAAGCAAATAACTACCAGATAGTCCTTCCCCTCCAGGGCGGCCTCCAACACTAGCAGGTTCTGGTAGCTGGCCAGGGCATGCTTCTCCAGCTCTTCAGGGTTTCGCATAGTCCCGTCATAAACTCTGAGGACAGAGAAAAATATTTATCTTTTCCATGACTATAATTCTTATTTAGTATTAAATAGTTCCATTGGCGCTTAGCTCATCAGGTAATTCACATTTATTATATTTCAAGGTTGAAGACTACATTTAAAATAGTCTAGCTTTGCTGATGTGGAGTTCATCATCTGAAACTCTCCACTTAAAGCAAGAAGTATCAAATAGATAGATTTTGCTTCCATAAAAGTCTGGTCAAATATGCGTTATTTTACCTAAAGGAACTACCCCTTACAAAGGGGGATGGAAATGCGCTTTTAAAACCCAATCAAGCCAAACTCCTCCTCACTGAACCTTGCTTAGCTTCCTGTCCCATGCAAGGATGAAGAACAACTTTCTACCACTGAGATAAATACCAAACTGTGAGCCAAAAATGGATCCAATTCCTAGAGCAGGATGTTGGCCAATACAAATAATAAAAACAGCTATTAAAAAGCACTGAAAGCTTTGCTCGAAAGAATAAAGTGTTATTAAAAAATGGCTCTAGTGGGATTCGAACCTACTCTTTAAGTGGCTTTCTCTCCACAACAGTCTGAATGTAGCTCGGTATCAGTATCTACAGGTAAGTAACCTCAAGTAAACCTTGATCACCGCTATCCTTATTTTAAACACAATGATGTGTTTGGACGGCTAATGACAAGGTATTGTCTGTGCTAAACTGGTATCAGCACGTGCAAGCAGTTAGGCTGCTTTCAGACCATTGTGGAGAGGAAAGCCCCTGATAGAGTACCGGGTATATTCGAATCCCGTTAGAGCCAATATTAAAAAACTTTTATTCCTCGGAATACAGTCGATTTTAATCAGACTGGTACTCACTTGCTCATAACATCAACCTTGGCCTTTGGCATGTTTGGATGCATTGACTTCAGAAAGGCTTCTTTTGATTGGTTGGTCAGGCGTATGATATAGGAAAGGACATTGGCATACATCACAGGAACATGATCCTGAAACCAACAGTCAACAACTGGTCAGTTCAATTCATTATCATTAATAATGTTCATTGATTTCAATCTTTTGCTTTTAAAATTTTTTTAAAACCAACATGGGAAAATGTGTTAAAACGATGGGAATTTACATGTGTCAGGGTCTTTAAAATTTTTTAATTGCTTAGACAATCACAAGGACATTCTCTCCCCACAAGAGTAGCGCAAGTTATTTAATCCTTTGCTAACCTTTGATCTTATCCAAGCACTAACCACTAAACAATTCAGAAATAATTGTGAAAAGGGACATTACTAAAACCCAGCCACAAATTTTCATTATGTGACACATCCAGCAGTATCACCAGTTATCATTGGTTTTGAATACACCACAGTATACCAGGCGAGTAATAACACTGCAAACAAGAAGGGTTTTAAGCTTTCATACTCACATCAACAAGACCAAGCTCCCAGTCCATCCACATCTTGGCCTGTGCCCGGCGCCAGGGGTCAGTCGGATAGAGGGGTGGGTCTGGATACATGCGGTCTAAGTACTCAATGATCACACTCGACTCAAACATAATGCTGTCTGGTATACCCTGCAACATTTTAGCAAGGTTTCTGAAGGGTTTTGAAGATTAATGGTTTGTTAGAATTATCAAACTTTTCAAAATAAATTACAGATGCTGTAAGAATGAACCAGTACCCAAATTGCCCCCCTTTATTATACCTTTTATTACTACAACTCTAAATGCCTGTTAAACAGTAAAATATTATATTCATATTCAATGAAGTCAAATCACAGAGCATCGCAAGAAGGCAAGATCAATTTTACCCTCTAATAGGGTTGCAATATCGGATTTATATTCTCAAAGCCTAAAAGCTTCTAAGATGGGATGGAATGAAAACTACACTGAAGTACAAGATTGGTATAATAATACTTTAGTTTTTCATAAGTAGTCTAAAAAGAATCATGGAGCAATCTTTATAACCCCTACAAAGAACATAAGGTCACTAATCATTTTTCAAATGTTAATATATTATATTTATATATATCCATTTACATTTAGTTAAGTGCGGTGACAAATTATTTGTAAATTTTTTTAATATTCTATTAATAAATGAATGATTGTTAATGCAGCCTTGTTGTAAAATCAGCCAGCTAACAGATTTTTAAACATAAGGAAGATATAGAAACATGAATTGGTGTATCCCCTTCAAAGCAAATAGAATGCTGCAACAGGCTTATGTTGCTTTGTACGGCTTACTGACAAGTACCGGTAGATAAGTTGAGCCTGATAAAATTCATAAATCTCACCTCGACATTTTTAAATGCAATGGCTGGTACTTTTCTGTTTGGACTGATCTTCACAAACTCAGGATCATGGTTTTCACCCTTTAAGAGATTTATATCTACCTGAAAAGAAAATGAAGATAGAAAGGTTGTTAAAACTTCATTGAATGTGATGTTTTCAAAGGTTAAAACAATGTTGAAACAATAAAAATGAAATGAAGAAAATGTTGTCATGGCTTTACAAACTCTCCTTGGTTATTGATGTTATCAAGGATATCAATGTGTTGTCATTCAGGTATAAACTTAGTCTTACAATTAGACTCTGAAATGAAAATGTATCAGTTAATGAAAATTTTAATTTTTTTAAAATGAAATGAAAAGGAGACTGAAATTTCTTCATTCCTGAAATCAAGCTCTCAAGTCTTTTATAGACTTGCTTCTTACTTATTTCAGAGTCCTACAGACTAGTATAAACTCATCACACAGCTCATTAATGGCAACTTTGCTGTAATCTAGAAAAAATGAGTCAGGTTTAGCTTGTGTTTAAATTAAAAAGTAGGACCATTGGCTCTGTAGACCACCAGGCTTCACAAGACTGTTACTAATGTCAATGATTCCGTTATTAAATAAGAGGGTTTTGGTCCTTTTGGAGTGCTTTAAATCTGAAACCAAAAGTACATTTTCATCTGCTGGTTGAGGTATGTAAAAAAGGCGATTCAGAGACAATTAGAGAGTTGTTTTAAACTGAATAAAAACTGGACAATGACACCAATCAATCAGTCAAACATAATTTTGGAAACTTATCAAGAGCATGTTGAAATTAGAGTTAATATCAGAGTTGATATTGTTTGAAAGGTTATAAAACAAATAATCATGTAAAATGTATGTGTTATTTCGACTTTGGCATACACATTATGTTGTTATTTGACTTTCAATGAAAACTAATAATTATCATGAATATGAACATGTGAGATATCTTGAACAAATATCATGGTTATCATAGCATATTATAAGTGGATGAAAGAACATTTTATTATACAATTGATCTCAAATCTCATAAATTTTGTAAAATGATACTCCAAAAAGCTAAATGTCATTTATACATGCTTGAAGTAAACAATTAGTCATTAGTCTTTGATAACTGATACATTTGAATCCTAGCAAAGTAGTAAAGTATATCGCCAAATAACAGTTATATAACTAGGCTTATATATTGTTTTGTGACACAAATAAACGAATCTGCAAATAGCTTATGAAATAAAATGAAATAATGATGTTAATTGATAATTTTATAAAACTTAAAGAAAATGAAAACCAATTTGACATTAGGACATAAATATGCATTTTTACGTTATCAGTTGTAACACAATAATTCACATTTGTAAATTCCTTTTCACCAGACATTTAATTCATTAAAAAAATGTGCAACAATGTTATATTTGTGTGTGGATTAAAGAGTATTATCACCACCTAATTGTGAAATCACAAATGAAGGGATGAATGCAATAAGGGCATATGTCTTATGCTTTTCCAAAAAGAACATGTGCCCTTTTTGATTGTATTTCGAATCACAGAAATTCCAAAGTGAAGCCTAGTTGCTAATTGTGCTGATATGCAGCTTGCCGCCTGTTAGTAATCAGAGCTTATTCGCAGATTCCTATCGATATACATACCTTATGATATGGAATGTTTTTCTCTGAAAGAGCTATTCTAACCCTTCTGGCGCAGGGACTTTGATCATGGTCGTACAAAGTGATCCCATCCTTTGGCTTAAATTTATCACTGAAAGAAATGTTATTTATTATCAATAATCATAATAACACTAATAGTTAATTAACTGCTGTTTAAAATAATTTTGAAAAAAAGAAATTTGATATGTACAGAAATATACTTCATTAATCACATATTCAATGTTCATCTTAAGCAAATTCATTATGTAAATAAAATTATGAAAAACCAAAAATTACATAAATATCAAATGTAAATCATGATAATAACTATATACACATAGGAAATGGATAATAATATCATTACATATTTTTTTGTCATGACATATTAATATATGACTACATTTTCCCCCCAAACTCTTACATGTATTTTACCATTGATATATACAGTTTCGGTTAACTCCCAGAGTTACATTGTAGTATATTTGCTGAATGGAATCACCAGACTGCGTTAATGCTTTGCATTTTAATATTTCATCAGTGGCATTCAATTCAAACAATGACATATTCATTTTGTTTTGTTACTACAAATTCTAACTGGACGCTTTACAGGCCGTTCATTCCGTCTACAACATCGAAACCTTTACTTCACTCACTACCGATCACACGTGTGAAGTAACGCTTACCTAGTCCATTCTTTCTTTGTCAGTTTACCCAGCAAAACGGTGAAATATGAAATTATGACACCCATATTCGTCAAGATTTTAGTAAAGAGTCTTCGTGGATTATAGTATGCATTTCACACTGACAGGTGGGGTCGCATTGTTTACAAAACAAAGTTCACGCTGATTTCTCCACATGCATTCCTATTCCGAGTATTCGTGTGAGCACGCCTAAATTTATTGCCAACTCAGTTACCTCCCTTGGAGCACACCAAGGCTAACACAATCTAACAGCTTGATTTGGATACTTGTTTACACATATATCAACATCTTTTTAGCAATAAACATACCCTAATATATCTGCAGACTGTTAATCACAGAAAATTTGACCTTGCATTGTATTCTTTTTCATGCATGACTTTGCAACAGAAACTGTTTTAAGTTCAATAAATTAACTGATTGGCTTTACCAATGTATATGCATTAATGTGGAAATGTATGTTGAGGGGGTCCATACGTCAAACAGATGTATCAGAAAATTACGCATTACAATAGTTGTTAAAGGCTGCATCTTAATGTCTATACATGTATGTACTCGCTCACATGCAAGCTGGATTATTTGCTGTACAATATTTTAAACTTAGTCTCAATAGTCAATAACATATCTTTATTATGGTAGTTTGCTTTGAAACTATTCATTGCAACTCCCTTTGAAATTACTGTACTTGACAAAATAGTTACGTGTGTATGTAAAATATATTTGTTTTTGTTTTTAATCAATAATATCAGTGTAAAGACCATCAGATCACTTGAATAAATGTTGATCTTGGAATTATGATAATGTGTAAAATATATGCTATTAGATGTTATATAAATATTGAACAATATGCATTTAACTCTATGTTATATGTACACACAAAAAGTAAAGAAATATACATCTAGATGATACATTCTACATTGATCAAGAAAAGATAATTGTTTTGCATCATGTATATGTATACATATTTATGGACAAAAAAATTCACATATCCAACTTTACACTAACACGTTCCATTGATATCTTCAGGGAGTCAATATCTTCAAGACTCCCTGAAGATATCAATGAAACATGTTAGAGTTATGTTGTCTATGTGTCATGTTTTGTCTTCGAATACATGATATTGATACTTGTGAACTTTTTCAAATATTGTCTATTCATATTATATCAAATAATGTATATTTATATTATAAAAGCATTTCACTTTTAAATTTAATCAACATTAGTCAGTTATAATGTGGAATTTAAAACAACTCTTCATCATGGCAAATTTGTATGTATTCAACATACGACAATGTTTAATATTTGCTGCATTTATGTTATTCTATGTTATGTGGCAATGTTAATCAGTTAATCATTGGATTGTTATTGAGAATAATCGTAATATGGAAATCAATGGCAATTATTCATGCTACTCACAATCAATGTGTGTGTGATGTGGTCCGTTTGCTCGTTTGTGGGGATGTAGCTGTGACTCGGGTTCATCAACGGTTACAACATCAAGGATAACAAGAGTCCGTGTTTCTCTCAATCATGTATTTTGCTCACAATTACAGTCACACGCCCGGTGTGAAGAGTCCTGCCCGAGTCCCGGCTTGGGGGCCCGCACAGGGTATTTAACAGAAAAAACTTAATTATTCGTACACGTGACCATGGAATAACTACTAATGAAGACTAAATATCTTATTAGTACTACCCTACATGGCCATGTATGTGGATCCTCCACTGTCATTGGATGATCCACAACATCATCCTCCAAAATTCCAAGAATCACCCCAGAAAATTAATATTCATAATCTTTGTAGTCATTACCCGAGTTCTTTTAGCTTCTAGAATTTAACCCATTTTATTCTTTCATTTGTATAATTTACTTTTCCATGATGAGAGATTTTTCTCTATAAACTATTGCCATATGAACTATACACTCACAGTTATCTAACTTTGTCACAACAATAATTTATACTTATTTATAACTTTATAAACTTCAACATCAATGCTAATCGCATCCGACAGTTAAGGGGTTACACTCGTGGTCATTACATCTTTGACCAAGAAAAGTTTTCCACTATGAGCCCTGGACAGGACCCCGGGCAAATCGATAACGTCCCGTTGCATGACGTGAGGGACCCTTCTATGTTTACTGTAAGAACCCCTGCTCTGTCTCTCTCCTCTCTCCTCTCTGACTCATACAGTTACTAATTATCATAACCGTACTTTAGGACTGCGATAGCATTTCTGACTATTTTTTACTAGATTATCACCATATGATATGTGCGTATATGGATATAAAGTACATTTACGTAAGTAAGTGAAGCATTCATAAAATAATGTAATGCTGTTGTAACTGTAAGGCAGTGTTTAGAGCACTCCATTTAACGTTGCGATATAGCAAAGTATTGTTTTTTATGCACTGGTTTTTTTTCAACATTAAAAACGTCATTGACGCTGCTTACAACATAGTTAAAGGATAATGTGTTATTCTCAATACTTGAAATATGTATATAAGTTTTTGCTGAAATGATATGCGATATCAAAAGGCTGCTAACAGTTTCAAAATAGAAAGTCCATGTCATAAAAGGAAATAGTCAGATGCGTAATAAGACTATCCAGAAAGATTTCAACTTATCTTTATAATCGTACACAAACTTGCAGAATTTCAGTTCAGATTCACAAATGGAGCCTAAATTTGTATAAATTATCTTCATTTGAATCAGCTTTTCTAGTGTAAATTGCTTAATCCATAAATCTGTACTGAAAATCTAAAAGTTTTACAATTTTAGTACAAATTCTGTATCTGTTAAACACAACATTCCATGGAATATTCAAGTTCATTTGACTTTTTTTCGCTTTATTCTTTAGTGGAGTCTTGTCAGCAGTTACAGTTAATCGAAGCTATTTCTACACCCTTTTGGTTGAGAAAGTAAATTTTACTCTAAGGAAGGTTCTGTCCACACAATTGACTTGGCAAGAGAGTGTTTTTTTCTTTTCCGGGATGTTCCAAATATCTTCTTGTATTCTAGGATTTTCCCTTGATCCAAATGAAGATTTTAAACTTCTTATAATTAATTTTGCTTCCACAGAATTATCGTTTTTTTTTTCTGCCAAAACGCTGTCATTATATTCTTAAAAAGCGTACTGAAGATATTCACATATAATGTTAAAGTTGCTGTTTTTATCATCTTGAATAACTATTGTTTCCGTATGGTTCAACTTTGTATAAATATCGTATATATATAGCACACTGTATATATATATATATAATTTCATATCAATAACTTTGACATAATATCCTAAAATATCTGTCTTCTAGGGGTCACATAGGTGAAATTGTAATTTCTCGATGAGTAGCGATTGTTGTCGCAATATATAATTTTCATCCTTGAAGATCTAGTAAAGTAATGGCAGAAGCCAATAATTTGCGATTTTCGACAATCGGACAATGTACAGTGTGCTATTATTTTGGAAGCTAACCAGAGAGATGGAAAAATTGAAGTTGAAAAATTTGATAGTATTCGAACGATCAAACATACAAGTTAATTGGACGTCTACTTTTCGCTTGTGAATATGTCTAAAAGTGTTATTCGATTTTCATTAAAATTTCTTTTTGTATTTTAAATCAATACTCATATCATATACGTATTAAAGTAAAATAAACTGTACTGAAAAAGACAGAGTGTGTCTTTAAAGAACAAAGATAATTGTTTCCGTTTTGGGTAAAAGTAGAGGCTGTCATGCTGCCACTGAGGCGAGATTTGTAAGTGTGCTGTCATAGCAACATAGTAATTACTTTCGTTTGAAGTCTTTGAGAAAATTTAGGTTGTGCATAATACGAATTGTGTTGGGAGATATTACGAGAACAAAGGATTCGAAGATTTCCAAAAGCTAGAATGTGTACATGGCACTGGTAGAGGACAAAATAAATCAATATAGATAGTTACAAATACTCAGTATAATCTCTATCATACATTACTTGAAAACTTAAAGAATAACGTGCAGTGTTTTAAACGTCACAATACTTATATCACACCATGTGTCGACAGAAAAACGATAAATGTATATTGTAAAACAAGCCATTAGATATTTTACAAGATTGTTTTCAGTACTTTACTCAAAACCAATTAAATTTTCCTCACTCTCATTAAAATGAAATCTAAATGCTCCACTACATTACGCTATAATCTGCGTAACGTAGTGCAGCAATGTTAGATTTTATTTTAATGAGATTGAATGTTTCTATCTTTATAAAGTTTGTATTTTATTATATTTGCTGATTGTTTACGTTTAGAAAGTCATTTGATACATCGATTTGAAACATGTCAGGATAAGAACATTATAGACTTTAATACACGTCCGTCCATTTCATAAATAATAAGGTCATTATGACTTCTCCAGCTGTCTATCATCCGATTTGGTATCTTGTTTCCATTATCTTTGTTTGAAATATGAGATTCATCACAAATGAACTTTATAAAGGTAAATTAGTTTTAATTCCCTCGATGGATAAAGGCTCTCAGTACTTACTGGATTGAATCTAGAGTGTCATAAAGCAACATAAGCTCTAGGTATATCTCTCCCTAGATATAAGGTATTAACAATGGAATTGCTACCTTATAGAGGAGAGTTATAAAAGATTTAACGTTTCAATGGAATTTCTTATGCTTCTGACTAAAAGATTATAAAACAAGGCTTTGGTGATTAAAGTCTCTATGGTAATAAAGTGTAAAACGATTGTTGTGGGCTTAACCTCAACAACCTCAGCAGAAGGCGTTTTAGATCCAATAATCGTTATTTCATTGAAATAAACAAAAATGTATATTTCAAATATTTTAATGCTTTTCATAGAAGTTTCGTAAAATCACGTCGATTTAATTTCTTCGATATCAGGCAATAACCTATTTTGTAATTATATTGTCATACTAAATTTGATCAAGTGATTCATTATCGTTAGTGATAATACATTAAAAGTGTCTAAGTGTTTAATTATCAATGCGGAGTAAACAGTCGCCATTTCTGTCTATGAATTATTATGTTTTCAAAACATTGAAATTAGATGAAATTACAACATAATAATATCTACAATGGATTTGGAAATATGGAATGTTGCAATCATACATCGAAAACCTATTTAAGTCTCGTTTATGGGAATGATGTCATTGCTAACATATTTTTTAAAGGGGCATTAGCACGATTTTTTTGAAAGATTTATTTCTTTAAAATTTTTTTATGTAATGAACAGTAGTTATGCTAAATGTATTGTAATAACGGGTGAAAAATCTCAACCCAAACATCCATATGAAAGGGAAAATAATCATGCAAATTGGTTCACTAGGTTCATTTGATCAGATAGTTTGCATAGAACTTTGTAGTTTCTGAAAGACAGAAAATCAGTGTAAAGGCTTTTAAAGGCGCTTCATTAATTGCTGACTTCTAGTAACGTTTTAATCTGTCAGCCAGACCCTAAAATAAGATTAAGGCCTTAGCAAATTTTTAACAAGAAGGCTCAATTAGGTCTCCTTATTGATCAAATTTTAATTTCAGAGGGTAATTGTTAGACTGATATAGCATTCTGACACCCATCATAATCGTATTATACAATGTATGCATAGAAACACACACTTCGGTTTTAAAATGTGTGATGCAGTTAACTACAGTTAGATAATAAGATGCTCCTCTACTCCAAGATGTTCTCTGTAACTACCCCTAACATACATCTTATCTTTTCACTTACATTTACTTAAAAATATATCCATAAATCATGTGTTTTGTTTTTGTTGCCTAGTTTTCTCGAGGACTTTCATAGCCTTGAAAAAGGACCAAACATAATCTTCCAAATGTCAACAATGTAAGAAATATGATTGATAATGTAGAATATAAACAAAATAAAAATTTGCAGTGTAAGGACTGCAGCACCAAGGACAACGAATGATGTTTCACTGCTGGGATGGCAGAGCGCGGCGATGGTGCACATCGCGTGATTTATGTCCATTTAAGAGTCACCTTGATTGAAGAAAGTGAAACTACTATTGTCGTCTACTCACAAGAAGCAATAATGTACATTTAATTTGAATAGCTCTAACTAAAGGCAGACATTTAACACACGTAGATAAAATGATGAATGTTACATGCCATAAACTACCTGCGACATTAACACTTATGTCCACTGTTGCAGCAAAAAGCTATTTTCTTCATTTTCAAGAAAATTCAAGGATCATTTTATAAAGAGAGTTCATCTTCTTATCCCTACTAACATAAAATGGCAACCGTGAGGCTCAAAGGCTTAATCTTGGAGTTCTAACAGCAAGTCGGTTAAGAACATATTTGCCAATGGTATATTTTTTAGTAAAAGACAATGTATAGTTCATTGGCATAGTTTATCATATGTGTTTGTAACAGTTTGTACAATAATTACAAAACTATTGTGACTTTTCTAAAAAGTATAACGAAGAAATAAATAAATGAGAACCGTAAAAAGGAAATGAGTTTCATACGTATATTATCATATTACTAATGCGGCAATAAACAGTTTCTCTACTATATAAAGTACTTCGAGATGTTTATTTCATTTATTCCACAAGGTAATAGACAAAATAAACGCGAATTTATCAATATTAGTGCACTTCTTTTAGGAGATGGTTACTGAAACAAGAGTCGCCGAAGAAACAATTTCCGATTCGAGTGTTTGTGCTCGAATTTTCTTCAAATTAGACGCATAAACAATATTTAGCTGAATGAGAATGTGATTAATATGCTTACATACCACACATAGCTGTTTAGAGAATAATACAACCATATTGTACTGTTAAAAAGCATATCTTCTCCAAAGACTATGTTCCACATAATGTTGTTTGAGAATAATAAGACACGATTGTTAATGAGTTACAAAAGCTTCTAGAAAGCACTGATAACCAAAAAAGCTGTCGGCAAACAAAAACATTTCCTGTTTGTTCGTTGTTGCTCGACCTCTCTTCAAATCAGATGTATCAGCATTATAAAATTGAATAGGAGATTAATGTAACTTCATACCGTACATGGTTATCTAGAAAATTATAGAACCAAAATTACCATTAAAGTAGGATACCTTCCCCAACGACTAGTTTCACAAACATGCATTGGTTGATTGAGAATCATACAAATGATTGATCCAAGGAGATTAGAAAAGTCCATACAAACACTGTTCATTTTTAATTTCGTTTGCTGTTGGGAAAATATATAGAATAATGAACTAAATGCGATTAAAATAGCTTAACACACATCTTTATAGTCATTGTATTGGTTCTCAATGAATCCAACAACAAAATCGACTGGTTTTGAATAGAATACCTTCACCCAATTATTAATTTTTGAATGTATATGAAATTGGCGAGGCTATTTAAAAGAGCAAATTAGAGAGAAAAAGTCCAATCATAATCAAATGCTAGAAGACGTATTCTTGTGTGTTGATGGATGGTGTATTGCAGAAAGAATTAATATTAGAAAATATCAAGGATGAAAACCATTAAGAAATTTATTTGAATATCCTGTCATTTATCGATCAAGTTTTTAAAATTACTTTTATATTTTGTTGCTGAAACAATATCCGTATATAATCACGTTTACGTTATTTGAAGTTATCAACACGCTCAATCAATAACATCAATGTTTAAATATAATTCGTTTTATCTCCTTAAACGAGGAACTACAGTAAATAATTCAAAGAAAGATGAATTATTTTGATATCATTTACTTGCTATTAAACATATACATAAAAAAATATATGTTTTATTTGTAAGGACACCTTCAATAACTTCTAACTTCTTGGAGTTGATTATTTACAAATCTTCCCATCAATATGAAGTATCTAAGACAACACATTAGTTCAAACGATACTAAGCAAAAAACATCTGTCTTGTGTTAGGAGCACTACAATTCTTGAAAACAGGAATCAAATGAATGATTATTTGAAAGAAAGTAATTCATGCGAAATGACGCCAATATAACGTTGAGAAACCAATGTCAGAAGTCGTGTCCACTATCACCTCAAATACATTCATAGTTATCAGTTTACGAAATGGGATTTGTTCGTGAGAATGCAATTTAAATTAAAGTAAAACTTGAAAATGAATGAACATATCAGCTCATTCTTTGCATTACACAACAACAAAAACAGGACAATTCCTTTCCAAGATGAACTCGAACTATCAGAAAATACAGTACATTAGCGATCAAAAGTTGTTAAGAGATGATGGCATTGTCTTCTCTGATAATGTCTATCGAAAACGTTTTCCGTTTTCCGTATGAATTCGTGAAATGTGTGCTTAATAGAAAGTGGTCAGTGGTCTATTTTGTAAATCTCATGAATGTCTTAACGTTAGGGTCACACTTTCCTATCTACAAATGGATGTTTTAAACCTTCTGGTGTCATGGTTTTGTTTGTTATTATGTAACAATGACTTATCGTATTGAAAGTCTTAACATGTCAATGTTTTAGAGGTTTTTTTATGCCACAAAAACTCATCGGGCTGAACATAACATTACAGGCTTTTGATTGATTTCAATTAAACTATTATTTGTCAAATATATGGTATATCAGAATAAATATGTAAGCCAAATAATAAGTTTTTTAATCATATAAGCACATATGCTATTTTAGCACTATTCATACTCAAAGTTTCACGACACCCTTTTAGTGACCCTTTAAGGTACACTCTATTGATTTGAAACTGATGATTTGTGGCCATGAATCAATTGATTATATGTATATATCTAATGATAGTCCTGTAATTTGTGCCATGGAAGACTGCACCGTAAAACGTGTATAAAAGAGGGTAAAAGCCATTTCTAGATTGACCCCTTCAGAGGAATTTAATCATATGGTCTTCCCAAAACCAAAGTGCTCTCTTGTAAAACCATCTACAATTATATTGCAACGAATAAAGTAATCTCATTGACTTCTAGTACCAATTGTCCTTTTCTGACATTGTTCCTGTTATAGTTGACGATTTCCTGTCAATCCTTCTCGTTCAAAGTTTTAATACAGTTCATCATAAAGACCAAGGACAATATACTAGTACGTTAAACACCACTGAATGAGTTACCTAACATTATTGATGTCTAAAAATACGTACAGCATTTCAGTCAAGAACACTAACATATTTACTTGTACATGTAAAGTCATGATGCACGAACATTACTGTATTAACTATATCCACTCTAAAAGATAAAGTACAGGCGTATATACCATATATCATATGGTATCATTAGCAAAATTAAAATAGCATTTAATCAGATATGATCTTGTCTGAAATTGCCTCTGTTTATAGAAGGTGTAGACAAATTACGTCTTCCATTACAAGGTTATGGCTAAACAACTCTGGTGAGATTCATCATAGTGAAATTATGTATGTTCGATTATAAATAGAAATATACCTGAGATAACGGTTATGTAAGATAGTTAAAATGTGATTTTATACATTTCTCCAATAGATAATTTATTTGGTGTTTCAACCGCAGAAAGTTGTGATAAGGTCATTTGAACTGTTTCACCTCTGTATTTGACGAGAACACATTGACATTTAAAGGTGTACAACGATACTCATGTGGATGGAAAGAAGGAAAACGGTGACAATATGAAGTTATTATTGGTTAAGTCAGTTTATTTATTATTTAACAGAACATCTAATGGATCGGATAATTTGGGAAGTTAACAACAGGTTAGCATTTAAATAGACTGCTTTGAATTTTTCTAGTTCATATCATAAGGGCAAAATGGATTACTACCCACTTATGTTTAACACAAAGCATAGTATGTCTCTATTTAAGTTTGGGAGTGGTCTGTTACTCTAGTTCTAACCCTCTTCCCGTCTGCTCTTTTAGTTATACATTTACCGTCTTGGCCCACTATAAGCACTATTTTCCCTCAAGTCATTACTGATATAGGTATCGATTCATGCGCCCACTGTTATGATTTTTTTTATTAGATATAGTTGTTTTGAAAACTATGTACAAATAACAATCACTCAAAACATTCACATAAACATTAAGGACAGGAGGGCAAGAATTTAGATAACATTAACCCACCGGCAAAAGAAAGTTATCACTATTTGAAATGACTCGTCTTAAATAACAACGCTAGGAGTTGGAAATAAAGTAATTGTAATATATGAACCTTTCTTTTAAACACTGGACAGCTGAAAATTATTATTTCATAACCGGTTGTGCACTTAAGAAATTTAAATTGAGATGGGGTCAAAACTAATATTTCAGACTATCATTTATTTTTATCACTTTACATTTTTTAGTATTGTAAATAAGACATGTGTAAACCCATCATAAAGGATTATTAGATTAGATTAGTTTTGTGACGTCATCATATTGCCCTTTCAGTATTTCCTGTTAAACCTTCATCAACCCTTGTTCATAAATTGTAGGATATGTTTTTTACTCAAACGTTTCATTTTCGAAGGATTGTTCAATCAGTGACAAGCCGTATGACAGTTACAAACGTTTGGAAATCTTAAAAGTTTACGGTTATATCTGCCCTACGAGGGTAAATAAAAAGTTCGTACAATACGCATGATGTAACAATCCTCTACTTAAAAATTATCTAAAAACCTCGAAAGCAATTTTTTCTCAAGCTAGTGACAAAATATTGCAACCATCCCTATAGTAGTTTTGAGATTCCAAAGTGCATAGGGGTGAAGAAACTAAGAAAACGAGTGATGTTGAAAAGCGTGTAGCCATAAAGTATTTGTTCAGGAAAGAAATGTCTGCGCAGGAAAACCATGAGGACATGTCGGTACACATTGAGTGATGACTCTTTTGTCTTCTGCACATGTGCAAAGTGGGGTGCTGAATTTGAAATTGGACTTCAGAGTGCTGAAGCAAAGAACCTCCCTCAGTGATGTTCAAGATGATGCTGATTACGACATGGTGCGTGCAAACAGACCATTCAACATATAGCTGAGACACTGGGCATTAGTTTTACTTTACTTCAATGTGGCATTGAAATACTTTCACATCCACCATACTCCCCAGATTTGGAACCATCGGACATTTAGATTTGCTTTTTTTGGCTGGTCCAATATCATTAAACGATTCGTCTGAAGTTGTTATCATTATTTTGGCATTTATTTTGTCAGTTTTTAGAAGCAACTCTCGTTTTCTCGTTTTGGGATGTTTTAAGTGAATATCAAAATAAGATATTTAAGTCTAGTTAAAACTTGTATAACTTTCTTTTACCATTGAGTTTATAAATAAGGATAACACTACAGTAGACGATTTTCACTAGCTTTAAAACATAAAAATGAAAACCGATATTGTCAATGATTGTTTTTGAATTGATATTAAAATGAATATTGATGAAGGCGATTTTCAAAAATACCGAGTGGGAGGATGTCTGTGGAATGCTATCCATCACATGTGACAACAAAATCAAACTAATTTCGTTATGAATATCAGATGACATCTAGTTATCAGAATTAAATTGTATTAATTCATATTATGTAGCAGCGTTTAGACCTTGCACGCGGCATTTGGTTACTTGGCAGAAACGTTGATTTCCCTTTCAATAATCATTAATTACACCTTAAGTTAAATTTTTTTTGCAAAGTATGCAATTCACCCAAACAAGAAACCAATAAACTGACCATTATTTTACTATCATCTTATCTCTTTTGTATCTATTATTAACCCTCTTTACATCCATACGCTTGTATTGCTGAAAATTAGCAGTAGGGAGACAATCAGAATTTTTCGTTTAATGACATTTTCACTTTACAGCTTTACATGAATAGAGGCTTTGTTTAAAATGGCAAATCAAAGTCCAGTCATTTAACATTGAGATGATTTTTAAGTACACGTGTGCCAGTCATATGAACTGGTCCTGGTGTTTGATATTTACAGAACAAAATGCTAGAACATTTATTTAGTGAAACAAATTTACGGCTATTCATTACTTACAAATGTGTTTTATTATAAGCAGTGTAGATCGAATAAACTATTTGATAACTTTATAACCTTAATGATGATAACCTCAATAAACTAAGTTCAAATCAGCCCACTCGAATGCAATGATTTTATAAGTTTGACCTCATGATAATCGTTTGTCTTGTCACTTACTCGCTGCATTAAATACAGATGTTATTAGCTGTTTTTAGCAACTTATTATCTGATATACTGCTACATCACTATAAATATCTGGCATCAAATAGTCTTGGTCATGGTTCGGTTGCTCAGAGAAAGCGAGTAACAACATTTTCAATGTGCTATGATAGTTTGGTTTGACTTTCGCTACAAGCATATAATCCACCCATTTTTCTAAAATATTGAATGAAAAGTTGAGCAGCTTACATGAAGTAACTCAAAGTTAATATGAAATCTTATCAGTGTTTTACTATTACGGAAGTATTGATTTTCACCAATTTTGAGTTTCGTGTATATATGTGAACGCAGTAATACAAATGACGAAATTCAAATTCGATATTTCATTTATATCCTGATTTGCTTCATCATGTCAGACATACATACACAATCTATTTGAGGCTTCACATTGATAGAAGGATTATTTTTGATATATCATGCCTAGGCAAATTAAAGTCAGCTTCATTGTGTTTGTATTGTCATATAACTGTTATTTGATCGGGATAACGGATTTAACAGACGTATTTACTGTCTTATTCATTGATATTATGAAATGATAAAATAAATATTATCGAAATAAAACAATTGAAAATTGACACATAAGTCATCACGTCACATTAAGTTAGATATAGTTTTTACTATCCCAGAGAAAACATTAACTGTGAAAGTGCCTGATTGTGGCTATGTTATATTGTCATTGAGTGTTTGTCAATGAAATATGTTCGCAATTCTTTGCCTCGAGCTATAGGACTAGACCAGCAATATTCGCTGCTGAATTCTGCAGATTTATTGAGTAAATAACCTTGTCACTCACAAAACACTTCTTGAAAAGCTGACATCAGACAGACAGATTTAAATTAATGTGTCACTTCAGCATGTTACGGATAATAAGACAGACAGAAAAGATATACACGATAAAACATTGAGCCATTCCCTATGAATTATCAGAGAGATTATGACATAAAAGTACACATTTAAGAAATATGAACACTGAAAATCGAAAGGAGTTCTATTTTTGAATAAGTTTTAAAATTTTTCATAAAAAACCCCCAATAAAATTGCAATTGAATAAGCCATTCATTCCCAATGAAGTCTGAAAATATTCTAGTAATAAATTAGTTATAGGACAACCAATTTAGTTAAATGACAGCTAATATAACAAGGCGCTACTCCACATCTACATGATGTTTATGTTGTGTCATTAAATGAGACATATTACAACTTATGGAACTCTCCCAGCCCACAAAGATCTGCACAAGAGACACTGACTGACATTTGCTAGTGTCATCATTGATGCAAATTCAAAATTGATTAGAAACATATGTTTTAAGATAATGTAAGTCGAGACCCACTCTTTGGGTTTTCGGTCAATGAAAGGGCTTGTTTATCCGATCTCAGGCCAAAATATATTTTTACATTGTTTTAATGCTTCATTAAAATTTCACTCACAATGAATTTCAGATTAACGTTAAAGATATTTAAAAGAATATATTATTCAAAAAGTGAAAACAATTTACAATTTACCAAAACGAAGATGTTTCAATGAACTCAGCAATCATGTGTCTAAAGGAAATTCCCCAAGCCAAAACTCAAGTACGTATCGGAAATTAACACATTGAACCTCGAAAAACAAACAAAACATAACAGAAGTCGAAAAAGTTACAATGCAGCAGTTTTCTTAAAGTAAACTGCAACACAAAAACAGCAATTGCTATGGTTTAAGTAGTTATTACACAAGAAGTTTAAATCGGAAGCAACGTCACTTTTTTCGGCGATTGCGGAGTTCCTACAGTGTATATATCTAATAACAACCTTAACTTGCCAGAAATATTTGACCATTTGGAATGAGTTCATTTCCGTTGATGACGGAGACTTTATAGGCAAGTTAAGGTTTTTATTAGATTTTAGTTAACGATATTTTTACCTCTTAGTGCTCCTTGTGTTTTTCTTTTCAGGCATTATGGTTACATACTTTTGAATTTTACTGTACTTAAAAGGTCGTTTATCTTAAAAGTTACATTGATAAATGATACACAATTTTTATCTCTCTTTATAGCAAAACGTCTCCAAACACGGACATTTTTTTCATTTTCTAGTGAATTGAAAGTGGGATAACTGGTTCTATAGATGAATGTAACCATATATCAAGTAATGTCACCAGGACAATGTCAAAACGTCATGTTAAAGACTGTAGATTTACCATTTGAAGAGTTTGAGTCAGCTTGGATAATCGATTGAATACTATTTAGTGTTATAATAGTTTTCAGATTATGAATTCTCTCAAGAAGATAGATGCAGAAAACATGAACGACAGACAAATAGTATAAAACGCCTTTGATATTTAGGATGTGGTCAAAAGATAAAAATCATTGACACGATTGCATTATCCAACTTCATATGCTGAAAGTTCAACATTAACAGTTTTGCCGTGTAAATGTTATACACGTATGTCACGAACAATTGAATTACATTGCGAAAACAGGTTTCTTTTATAAATGCATGTGAACATGTGTGTTTTATTTATAACGACTATCACATCAAAATCACATACTGTTTCCATAGTTTATAAACTTTAAATCTAAGTAAGATGATGTTTAGTGACTTAAGTAAGGATATTAAAGCACAAACAGGTTATATGTTCTATCTTCTATAAGAATTTATTCTATGCGTGATTAAAAGTTGAAAACACCAGATTGACGAAAACACTTTTGTGAAGGTGGATATTTCGCAAGTGCCTAGGTGTTCTAATTCATGCACACCTCCAACTCGGTTGGCAACCTTTACTTAATGTCTGCATTGGAAGATAATCACAGAAAACGGCAGATATGGATCGAAATAAAGGACATGTCATTGCTGTTGTTATTATATCGTATGACAAAATGAAAATGCAGATCTATCTCCGTCAAGATAGAAGGCAGGGCACAGGAAAGGGTCACAGGAAGAATATAAAAAATTATAATTTAAACTGTTTGTTTACTATTAATCAAATTGTTATTGTTAATGTGTTTGATTGTTATTTATATTAATATTTATACATTCACACGTTACAAAATTCATGGCTTGTCTGGGATACAATTCATTTAACGTTTGAAGTTTTTTTTCATAAATTCACATGTTACACATGAAAAACACATGCTCCTTAAAATATTCCGTGTATAGTGAAAGTAGATAGCGTCATGCTGCGACTGAACCAAATCACTTAAAGAGCCACTCCGTGAGTTATTGGAGTCATATATGCCAAATGTAATATATGGTGTCATTTGATCGCGAAGTATCGACTGTTACCAAACAGACACATTTTAAATCTTATTGGTTTTTTTTGGAAGGTAGAACGTCGCAATTATGATCGAAAACCGGACAGTAGCGCGCGTCAAATAGTCAAACGTAATTTTGGATAGCCAGGAGAGCAGTTAAGAGTCGATATTGTTTGTTAGATTATATAATTAGTATATATGTATATTGGACGTGAAATCTACACCTCTGTGCATTTATATGGCGGTTTTTTAGATTTTCATGGAAAACCAGTAATTGTCATATATATATCTTTTGGAGATGTTTTGATTTTCTATCACCACATATGACGTTTAGATTCGTATCAAAGGTAAATAATATGTTATGAAAATCACGGAGTGGCACTTTAAAGTACGCTGTCATGGCAACATAGTAACTTCCTTTCATTTGAGGTCATTGAGAACATTAACATTGTGCATAACGATAATTGCGTTGAAGAAGATTTAAGAACAAAGGGTTATAAGTATCCAAGTACTATTATTTGTATCGGACAATGACATAATGCCAGAGGACAAAATAAATCAATAGATTGACATATGCTTATATTCTACATCATACATTGATTTAAAGCTTGATGAATTACGTACAATATTTGAAACTCAACAATGCCTATATGAAACCGTGCATCGACAGAGAGCAATAAATGTATAATGTAAAATATGCCATTATATTTTGTTCTGCAATAATTTACCCAAATGCCAATTAAGCTTTCCTATCCTCTTTATAAGTTTGTAATGTATTAAATTTTTATATTCGATGATTGTTTACGTTTTGAAAGCCACTTGACATGAATTTGAAACACACGTCGTGATAAGGACATTATTTAATTTTATACACTTCCATTTTATAAATCATAACGTCATTACGACTTTGTCAACTATCTATTATCCGAATGGTTTCCATTTCCATTATTTATGTTTTAAATGAGAGATGCGTCATAAATGAACTTTGGAAAGTTCCCTCGATGGTTAAAAGTCTTTCAGTAATTAGTGCAAAGAATCAGGAGTACACCACATATCTACATACGCACTTGGTATATCTCACCCTACATATTAGGTATTGGCGATGGTATTGTCTACCTTGTAAAAGAAGAGTTACGAAAGGGTCAACATTTTAATGGAATTTTCCTAAAGCGTGTGATTTTAAAACAAGGGTTAGGTGATGAACAGTCTCTATGGTAATTCAGTGAAATAGTAAAACTACGAATACGTGAACCTCATCAGAAGTCCTTTTTTAGATTATAAATCTTTAAACAACTATTTCCATGACTTTAATCAGCGGGTAAGGAAAATAATCTCACAGTTAATCTCACAGATTATAAGTAACTAAGTATTTGTAATGATTTTGTCACACCAAATTGGCATAAAGGCTTTCGTTAGTAGAAGTACGGCAAAAGTTTATATTCATTATTGTGAACAAAACATTCTCTATTTTTGCCACTAGAAAATGACTGTATTTGAAGCAGTAAAATTTGAGGAGTTACAAACATACAAACACAATTAAAATAGTGAAATAGAGCAATAGACATCAAAAAAACATTTCACATATAAAAAAACCCATTTTAAGTAACATAAAACAATTTTAAAGGTGTCTTAATTTTACTTTAAATCACATTTATAATAAACAGAAACTGAAAAGTACCAGCACTATAAGAAGATTTAAGAGCCCAATTTTTGTTTCAGTCTCATGTGGATTTATTTCTAAAAGAATCAAATTTTAGTTAATTGTCTAAATTTTAGACTAACATTTTTAGAATAATAGAGTTTTAACATTATCATCAACGTTCTGGTACGGATAGAGACAGTTAACTGCATTAAGATAAAAAGGTGTTCCTCTTCTTCATGATGTTCTCTGTTGATATTTCTGGCATAATTAATTTTTTTCTACTTAAATACATCTTCAAATATGTTTTGTTTTTTCATGTTTCTCGATGCATCGCTCAATCCTGAAAACGGATAAAGCGTTTTCTTACCAACTTCTGCAAACGTCAACAATGTAAGAAAATTGATTGATGATGTTGAACATAATCTTTGAGGCTGAAGGAAAGTACTGAGTTCTAGCAGCAAGTCGTTTAAGTCGTGTAAGAAAATATTTGCCGATGTTATAATTTTTACTTAACAGTACAGTTCGTTTTTTTGGCGTAGTTTTAAATATGTATGCGATTGTGACGTTTCTAAAAGATATATCAATTTGGTTTAATGTATGAAAAGACAGTGTAAATATAGAACGTGAAGTATTGAATGTTATTTTATCTTATTATAAAACATAGGCAGAATACATTTTTTATCTCAATCACATCGAATTTAGATTATATAATCAATTGGATAATGACAAATGACAAATACATTTTTAACTAATAAACACCTAAACATAAAAACATAAAACATGAATGGCAATTCTTGTACTGCGTATATAGAAAGAGGATATTAATAACGTTCATCCTGATTGCAACGTGAAACTTCTATTTGATTGTCAAATTATAATTACACTATAGATAACACAACTAACAGATTTAGAAACGCAATAACACTATCATCTATCATCAACACATTTATTTATGTTTCAAAACGAGTTTAACATTATTTTACCAAGCATCTATAGTAATCAAGGATAATATTTCAGATGGAATGTGTTTACTACGTTTTGATTAATGCGATAACACGAATTTTCTTCATTGTGAAAAGTACTTCCTAAAGGTGATTTAGCCAAATTAACAATATTTTTGCCTTTCTGGAAAGAAATGGTTACTGAAACAACAGTGACTGAAGAATCAGTTTCCTTTCGTTTGTGCTCGAATTTTCTTCAAATTAGATACCTCAGCAACATAAAACTGAATAGGAATGTGAGATTTATATATTTATAAAGCATGCATGATTGATCAAACAGATTACAAAACCTCCTGTAAAGCACTACGAACTGATAAAGCTGTCACCAAACAACGGCATATCATTGTTGTTGCTCGACTCTTCAAACCAGATGTATCAGCATCATATAGCTGAACAGGAATATGAGATTAATATATTTAAACACCATGTACATCTATCTAAAGAACAATACAACCGAAGTTACCATTAAATAAACCTTTTTTCCCCATTAGATTTTTTCTCCAATGGTTTTATTAGTTGTTTGAGAATCATACAACATGATTGATCAAAAGAGACTAGAAACTTCATACAAACATTATTCCTATTTAATGCCATATGCATACAACGTAATTCACTTAATGAAGTTACAGAAGCTTCAAACACAGTATTTTAGTTTTCATTTAATTGGTTGTATGAGCACCCTACAACATCGAAAGTTGTATAATGAAAACTAATGAAGGAAGACGAATGTTGTTAAGGATGGACAACATTAACAAAATGTGTTTGAACGCCTTGTCATGCACTGACCATGCCAAACAATGTTCGTTATACAAACTCCTTGAATAATCACAGTAACGTTATATGCACTACAAGCTCAATCACTGAACTCAATGTCACAATTTATTCGTTTTATTCCTTTCAAAAGGACAAATACATGAATAAATTGAGAAAAGGGAAATATCATTAAATCATTTACTTGCAAATAATTACATATCGAAAATATATTTCTTTTGTGGTAAGGACGTCTCCCATCACTTCTAACTCAGTAACCCGGAATGTGTCAACAGATCCGAGCTGTATGAACTAATTGAGACAAACACATGAGTTTAACCAATACTAATCAATAATACTCTATCCTGTGTTATATGAGCAATCCACTTTCCAAAATACAGGAAATAAATTCGTTATTATTTGAAAGAATGTAATATTGCAATAATGATGCCAATAACTTTAATAAACTGATGTCAGAAGTCTTTTTCATTGTCACCTTATAGAAATAAAAAGTTATCAGTTTACTAATTGGGATTGGTTCCTGATTCCATTCAACAGCATGTTTCAGGTTTTAATATGAAAAAAAAGGGGATAGCAGCTCATTTTTGCAATCACAAAACATCAAAAAGAGGCACAATCCTTTCCACGACACAAGAATAATCGGAAAACATCAATTAATTGAGTTTACATGTCACAGATTACATTTGTGATCGAAGATTGTTAACACAGGGCTTGTTATGTATTGGTATATATATTTGCTTGTACGGTCATGATGAAAATAACTATGGGCATTGTTTTACTCTATAAAATAAACAACATGCTTATATACCATCATACCATGTTAAGTATGATAAGAAACATTAAACTATCACTGATATAGCATTTAATCAGATATCATCTTGTCTGAAATTGCTTCTGTTAATAGATGATGTAGACAAATTATGTCTATAAATACTTAATGTTAAGGGTAAAAGACGAAAATGAGAACTTATCGTAGTGAAATGTGTGAATTCAAGTTTAAAGTACAAAGATGATCATATGTAAGTTCATAAAAAATTAATTAAAATGTAGTTTTCATTGGTTATATCAGTTCATTTATTTACGTCTGGAGCATCGACTTGTAGTCACTAAAAAGGCTCTAGCTTGGATTCAGTCGTAACTGTCTAGTGATTGGGATTGTCAAGCAAAGGTGATCGAAAGAACAGAGAGTACATGTACGCGATGGTTGATACAATGTAATAAGACTTCTCAGATACGGATCTCCCAGATCTCAGGCTGCTATGACAGGTAACGCGATCTCATTTCAAACAACATTGATGTCGGTGATCCTCAAGGATCTGTTTTATGCCCTCTCCTCTTCAAAATACGCATCCTACGAATAAGGGATATAATCAGGACTTATGGTTTGATCTTTCACCTATTCGCAGATGATAATCACTTAATAATCCATCCATAATACCATTTGAAATTAATACTGGAATTAGTCTAACTAAAGCCTGTGTGAGCGAGGTTAGATACTGGATGACAATAAACATTCTTGACTTAAATGACAACAATACTGAATTGATTTCTTCTTGACTCCAGACAGCAGCTTTCGAAAGTGTCTTACCGTCTACAGCAATATGGGGACAACTCCATCACATAGAAATCATGAGGTCATTTTCAACCTAGCCTGTCCCTTGAACAGCCTGTAAAGAGCTTGAGCAACTCTTGCTTCTTTCACGTTGATAACATCAGTAAAATGCACCATATGCTTGACGGTGAAAAATAAACGTGGATGCAAACACTTAAAACAACACGGCTAGGTCATTGTAATTCCCTCTCCTTCCATATCCCTTTTTCTAAGATCACAAACCTACAACGAATTTAGAATGCAGCAGCAAGGGTGGTAACTCGCACTCGACGAACACACTATATAATACAGTTTCTGAAAGTCCTCCAATGACAAACTATAAACGTCAGGATTCAGTACAAGGTCCTCCTTCTGACATATTGATGTGTGATTGATGATTCATTCTCGCCGTATCTGAGAAGTCTTTTATTACCCATATGATTATTCATGAGCGGTGTCATATTTTCATATCTTTTGCCTAGCAACGATTGTCTTAGCGCGAGTTACCGTATTTCGTCGTCTGTGACGTCATAAAATCAATGTTCGTTACGTCACTGTAGCGGGCCGTCGGTAGGGAAGGAAGCCGTTTTCTGAATATTTCCATGCCTTTGAAATGGAGTAGAATCGGTAATAAAGAAATCTCTATGTATCAACCATCGCATAGGTGTACTCTCTGTTCTTCTGACAATCCCAATCACTAAATTATCTATGAATGATCGAGCTTTCCCTGTCTCTGGTCCCAAACTATGTGGTGAACTACCTCTTTCCTTAATTGTTTCTGATAAAGACACACTTTTTTCAACATGCATTTAATCTGTAATTATGCTTATTTCAAATATTTATCTCTTACTATTTAAGAGTTAAAAACCTGTAAACAGCGCTACTGAAAAACATATAGAATTGTATCGTTATTATTATTTTTATTATTATTATTATTATTATTATTATTATTATTATTATTATTATAACAATGTAATATTGCATATCATTTTACAAAAGACCCTAATATGCCCAAGACGAGTGGTCTGCCTGAGAACAACGCAATATTGATCAATAGCATTTGATGTTCATGACGCCGTCGCTTAGTGATAACGTTTACGATGGTCTAGTGTATGTAGATATTCAACCTTCATACGATTGAAAATACTGTTGTGTTTCCTGATTTTGGCTTATCCGTTATCATAAAATACTGTCATTATTGTGAAAACGCATGATCATTTACAATATAAGAACTAAGGAAATTTGTCTGAAATTGTCATCTGTGATCAGTTTTTGTCAACCTTCGGGAACATTTTTGTGTGTGATTGGTAAAGGTAAGTGGCAATAACCGTTAGATAAGCATATTAAGACCTCGGTATCGTGTGACTTTGTACAAAGAACACGTAGATTTCGTTCCAAACTGCAAGTAAAGTTTGTGCAGCAGACTTTAAAAAAACATATGACAATGCTCTCTCAATGGTATGTTTAGTCACAATATTCATATAAGATATTTCTCATAAAATCAGTTAGAAAAGTACCTTCATTTGCAGATGAGTTTATAAATAACAAAACTACAGTACAAAATTGTCACAAGTTTAAGACATGGAAAGTTTGAAAACTGATAAATGGACAATGAGTGTTTTTGAACTGATATCAAAATGGATATTGATGAAATGATTTCTAAAAATATCAAGTGAGATGCTGTCTTTGGAATAAAATCAATCACATATGACAACAAAATTAAACTAATTTGTTATGAATATCAGATGACATGTAGTTATTGGAATTAAATTATATCAAATCATATTAAATATCAGCGTTTATAACTTTAATTTCTCACAGAAACATTGATGTCCCGTTCGATAATTGTTAAATCCCGTAACCTGACAGTACTTTTACCCGATCTAAGGCCAAGATATCTTTTGTGATTGTCTTTATTTATATCAAGCTTCATTTCAAAGTTCCCTCAAAATAACTTTTAATAATAATATAAACATAACTATAACTATAAACGCATTCAACAGTAATTGGGAAACATGTTTTTCTTAAAGCAGATTTTTTATTTACAAAGTGATAAATGAGTTCAGAAAACAATTTGCAATTTACCAAAATAAAGATGTTTCATCGATATCAGTAATCTTGTGCCCAAATGAAATAATTCCCCAATCTAAAAGCAAATAATTGTCGGAAATGAATAAATTTAACGTAATACCTCCAAAGTCAAAGGAAGTTACATAACATCGTCAAATGGAGTATTATTAAGCTTAATTGCAACATAAAAACAGCAATGGCTATGGTTTAGTGGTTATTACAGATATAAGTAGCTTGAATCGGAAACCACGACACTTTTTTCGGGAACAGACGCTGGTAAACATCCGTGAAGTCTCCGTCATCAACGGAAATGCACTCATTCTAAATGGCATCACATATTTGTGGCTAGTTAAAGTTGTTATTGCATTTAAGTTTACCATATTTAACACTCAGTGCTGCTTTGGACGTAATGCTTTTGTCTTCAGTCATGAGGATAACATACTTTAGAATTTAAAAAAAATAAATTTTTATTTCATTTTGTTGGTGTAGGTTACTTTAGAATTGTTACTGTATTTAAACATTGTAGCCGTTTAATTCTAAAGTCATATTGATCAATGAAACAAATAGTCAATCTCTCTAACCTACTCCAACACGGACATAGAGGATCCCAACCTGGACAGAGAAACAATTATGCATAATATTCAATGAGTTTGTTAATTGTGATGTACAGGGAATAATCACATTTACTGGACACAAATGCATATTAGATTCAAGAATCATTTTGTGTGTGTGATAACTTACGTTTTTTCTTGTTTTCAAAAACTCGTACAATAACGCTTTTAACCATGGTAGTAAAACCAATGAAATGATGATTGTTCGAAGCACAGATAATAAAACAGTTTTTCCTGTTTACTGCAGAAACACTGTATGTTTTTTGTCGACACGATGCATCAATAGTACATAAGAAAAAGGTGTTTCCTTTTCACCACTGGAAGTGAATTGTGGCAAGAAAATGTCACAATTATGGTTGTTGCCTGCCAGTCGATCAAATGGACATGACCTACTCTGCGATATTAGTCTTCCGTGACCATCACGATATGGAGACTTTATTAGGATTCATGAGGTCGGCAAAGAATGTACTATGAACACGATATGTTTGAAGTTCATTGCACTTATTCTACCTGTGGCATTGTTAGCTGAAATTCATGTATATCTGCAAGTTGTGCTTACACTATTACTTAAAGTACTACATTTTATTTTTACAAATTATCGATATATTTTTATGATTCTAACGTCGTAGTACCTTCATCAATTAGAACGACTATCATTTTGTTTCGGACCAAATTAACTTGAAAAATTCTCTTATTACGTCATTTTAACAGAGATCCAAATTAATCGAACTGTTTTTGAGGGAAGATAATCTGTTAGAGGAACACAACAGGATTTATTTTCATGACTAACCTGCCTGGTGATTTCTGAAAGGTTATGAAAATAGACAATGGATGCGCAATATGTTACGTGATACATCAGTTATTACATAAATAATGTTTCCAAATGGCATAGCATGATAATATCAATTATTAACGAGTAAAAGTTGTCTTCCTTATTCAACATGGCAAGTCTTCTGGAGCCTCACGTTAGGTTTTCAACTAAGAAATAAACTTTAATTTGTTTGAGCAGTGCTATAGAATAGATGTAAGTGTGATATTTCCCCAAAAGATACAGACTAGATTAACAAACACAAATTGTGACTTAAATAGCCTTATAACTTACCATTAATCAGGCTAATTCGTTAACCCATTAAGTGCTCGATCCTACCAACATCAATTGAATGTTTATATTCACTAGCTTGAAGACATGAAAGTCTGAAAACTGATATTGATAATTAGAATTTTTGAAATGATATTCGAATGGATATTGAGGAAATCATTTCCAAAACAATCGAGTGGGATGTTTACTATGGATAAGAATACGTCTCAAATGAAACTAAAGTTACTTTGATGTAAATATCAGCTGACACATACTTATCGGAATTGGATTGAACTAATTCTCACAAAACTTGCAAAAAGAAAGATAGGAACATTGATTTCCCGTTTCGCTATTTTCTGATCATTTTTTAGTTTAAAAATATGCGAAGTATGTTATTTCTTTACCTTAGATAAAATACATTTCATAACCTGTTACGTAAATGAGCAAAGATGTGATTGAAGTTGTAAACTAGTGTCCACTCTTTGTATATGTAAATGATAAAACTGAGTTTTGAGTTTTACTCAGTTTTATCGATTTCAGATACCTAGGTATCAGTCATATCAAACCAATTTCATGCTCTTACTAAATTTCATTTCGTTGAAACATGTTTACTGTGTTAAATCACTTACTGTATAAGTTATTAGATAAGCGAAGAAGCACATGTTTATAGAAATTTTTACAAAGAAACACAAATAACATTTTGACTGAAAAACTATTTTAAAATCAGCACATTACCTATATGTTTTATAGGAGTTTGACTACAGATGACGGATTGCCTAGTCAATCACTGGCTCATCAACTTATGGAAAACCTTTTAGAAACGTGTCTCCAGTTATCGTTTGACAGTGTCCTTTATTTAAGTGACTGTGACCTTAGTTCATATATAAATAACAAAATACGTTATGGCAATTAGTTTAGTTAAAAATTTTGCGAAGTATGTTATTTCTTTACCTTAGGTAAAATAAATTTCATAACCTGTTGTTAGGATCCAATTTTGTTCGTCTATAAAACAATTTTACCTACAGGGACATACATTGCATTTAAGTGACTGTAAACAAAATACGTTATGGCAATTAGTACTGACCATGGTTAATTTTATTCTTTGCTATTTAGTTACACAAACTATGAAACCGTACTGGCCATCGGTTATCTAATATACGATAAGTAAGTGAGTACATGAAAAATGTCAAAGTATCTTGGTATAACATTTGTTGCTTTGATGTAATTCTCAATTTTTTTCTGTTGAATATAATTGAATCAAAAGTAAACCATTTGCAAAAATTCCCTCAGAGTTCTCATATGATCATTGGTATCTATTACAAAATAATAAATGTTTTCTAAATTTTAGTTTTCTGTGTTAATTCGAAAGCACTTCTACGCAATCTCGTGACTTAAGTGGCTTTATCTGAATTTTCAAGTATCATAAATGATGGAGAGTTTTTCACCGGGGAAGTTATTAGAAGCATATGTTTCAACTATGTTGTCCGGACATGCGTTTTGGGTTTTCAGTCAAGTAATGGCGAGCATACCCGATCTCAGCCCATGCTATCTGTATCCGTTGTCTTGTATCAAGCCCCATTCGCAAGTTTTCTCACAACAGTTTTTAATTACTGATAGACACATTCAACAGAATATCCAGAATTCATTCACGGTAATCATGAAATATTTTCAATGAAATCAGAATTTTATCTAACACCGGAAACACTTTAAATAAATTGATCAAACAAAAATGTTTTAATGAGATCATTAATCTTGTGCCAAAATGAAGTAATCCAGAAACGAAAAGCAACTGCCGGAACTAAATCAATTTCAAAGTAGTACCTCTATTAGAAAGGAACTTACATAACATTATCAAATGGAGTTTTATTGAGCTTACTTGCAACATAAATACAGCAAAGGCTAAGGTGAAGTAGTTATAACAGAAATAAGTAGTTTAAATCGGAAGCAACAACACTTTTTCAGGAACAGACGCCAGTAAATATCTGTGAAGTCTCGACATCTACGGAAATACGCTGAAAGTCCAAATGGTCTTGAATGTTTACGGTGAGCTCGAGGAAAAGTTTCCATTACGATCTATCTAATTTTCGAGATTTCACAACACATCCCTGCTTTGTAAAAATGTTACAATTAGGATCACACTATCTACGATGGTTCAGTTTCTTCAACTTTTTCGGGTCGATACCCATGCGGGACCAACCCTCAAAGCCGAAGTATTTACTGTACTGCATCCTAACCAGCTCGTTGAAGCAAAATAGGCTAGTTGCTAAGGTGGTTGACGAGACATGACAAAGTACAAGAACATGTACTATTGCACATACTGCGATCCCAGATATAACGATGTAACATGGAAATAGTGGTTAATAATCAAGAATATCACGGTGAAGCTACCACAATCCGAGGAATAATCATAATCTTTTACCTGGTTTGTTAAAATATTTTTTATCCTTTAGAAAGAAAATATGAAAACAACACTTGTTGGAAAAGTACCCGGTGGATTGAGGTGAGGTGAGGTAAGTTGGTGTTTAACGCCCGGTGGATTGAATCAGTTGTGAACAACATAATTATCAATTCAATTTTATATTGCATGAAAGTTGTATTTATTACAATTCAAAATTTTGTTTCTCATTAAAAATGATAATTTCCCTTGAACCTCACCTTAATTTGTTCACTATTGACATTATTAGGCAATAAGCAATACCTTAAACCACAACAGTGAAATCACTATGATGAAGATATTTTTACTGCAGAAACAGAAACAAGTGTGATCGATCCTATGTTTTTGTAACCATTTAACTTTGAGTCTACCAAAGGCCTCATAAGCCAGTAGAATTTCCTTTTAACGACAGCATGCTTTTCGGTGGTTGAATGTGGCAGGGAATGATATCAATCAGCCACCATTATAGTTGCCGTCTTGCCAATTCGATCAAATGGGCCTGACCTACCTTTGAATATCATCACAATTTGCCAAAATGATTAGAATTCGTTTGTTCTTCAAGGGATAGACTATTAACACATAACGTATTTATCAGTTAATTGTGATTGCTGTACTCACGACATTGCTAGCTAAAAGTTATGTAAACTATGCAACTGGTGTACTTATTTTTAGACAATTAATCAATCCACATCAAAGTATTTTCATTAAATACAACAACTGTCATCTGCTTTCAGACCTCTCGTAAAAATTTTTTTATTTCAAAGAAATCTTTACCAAAGCTTAATATTAATCTCTTAGTTTCGGCGATAACACGTTCTAGCGCTTTATTGCTATACATATAACAAGCATCTTTGATCAAAAACTATTTTCTATACATAAACTGGTGACTTTGATAGTCTCATGATTTGTTGAACTGACTTGCGATAAAATTTCACAATTCTGACACACACTATTTGAATGGTCAGGGTTCAACTTCCACCACACGTAAAAGCAAAATAATTGTGTCCTTAAGGTGGTTATCATAAAATGTTGAGTCAAGAGAGATCTACACCGTTAAAGATGTTGTCCTGGTAGTGGGAGTTTCTATAGTTGAGGTGACACTGTCAAACGCTCCATTGTTCTGTTAACATGGACATCACACATTCTTTGAAGTATTAACCGAATAGTACAGAAGTGATAAAAATATGACAAGATACATGTATAGTGACATGCTTGTCCTACGAAGTCGATACCATAGCCTTTGTTGTTCACGTTCTGTTACTCATATTTTCATCCTTTGACAGCTTTTGCAGATTTGGTTCCTATTCAATCACAATACTTTATGACCTTGCCAATCATTATTGGAATGTTGTGCAATGAGGAACTTCGGCCCCTTAGCCCACTGTCGTTGGCCTAACGTGACTGATGTGTTCAGTGTTTGTAAAGTCGGCAATAACCATCTCAGAATCGTCAGCTCCATCCGCCGTTACATCACCACAAACTGTGCCGATGCCTTAATCAGATCTCTAGCGCTGGATGGCTAGACTATCCTAAAAACCTGCTGGATTAAACACCTTGCAATTACATAAATTGCAACGAATTAAAACCAATACTGTCCGCATTGTGTGTCTGTCATCTAAATGAGATCACATCACTTCATCTCTCAGTTGCCTTAAATGGCTCTCAGTTAAGTACTGTGTGCTTTGACTAAACCAGTCAAGCTCCTGGGTATCTATCCGAACTTCTACCTCAGTACATCCCCTAGATGTCAAAGAACCCAGAATCAACAGCTACGAACAGTCCCTGAACTTATATACTTATGGCCATAATACCTTGACACTACACCTCTCGACTTCGATTCACTGCCAGCTGACATCAAATGTGGTGAACTATTTAACGTACATCCTTAAACTATTTTCATTCTTATTGCATCTACTAAATTGTATTTCCTTTAAACTTGAATCTTTTAAGTCTCTATGCATATATTGTTTAAAGGTTAACTGTATATTTCTTTGTAGCAACTTGAGCGAGCATTAAATTCACAGACGTAGGCGCGGTTACAGATTCGGACCATTGATAAAATATGTTAAAGATGTCCTAGGAAATACAAGTGATCAAACCTTACATATTTGCAAATGTACAATCACGCAATGCCCAAGACTTCAGATTTTTGCTGGTTATGTTTTTAAAACAAATTCTAATCATAAATAATGTGAAATTTTTGGAGACAGCGTGGATAGGTGTCTAAACTACACGACAGTCAAATTTCTACAGAAGAAGTTGACAATGTTCGTTTTATGAAGGTTCACTTGATTTGATAGGAAAATCGCAGCAGATATTTTGGATTCCCCTTCTTGGGACAATCTTGAAACTCTGAAGAAAAGAAATGTCATGTAGTGATGATATTCTGAGTGAATTTCATAACATATCATTTACCTTTCATACGAATCTAAATGTCATATGTGGTGATATGAAATCTAAACATCCAAAAGACATATATATGACAAATACTGGTTTTCCATGAAAATCTAAAAACAGCCTTATAAATGCACAGAGGTGTAGATATCACGTCCAATATACAAGGATAAAAATTATATAACCTAACAAACACAATTCAATTCCTAACTGCCCTCCTGGCTCCACAATTACGTTTGACTATTTGACGCGCGCCACTGTCCGGTTTTCGATCATAATTGCGACGTTCAACCTTCAAATTGTCACGGTAAAAAACCATAAGCCTTAAAATATGTCTTTTTGGTAACAGTCGATACATCGCGATCAAATGACACCATTGATTAAGTTTGGCATATATTACTCCATATATTACTCAAAGAACTATCGGAGTGGCTCTTTAAGCAATCTGCTCATGTGATTGTGAAATTTCTAGCTAATATCATTTCTGTTCCTATAACCTACAAAGCAGTAGGTATCTTGAGTATCTCAACTTATTTTATATGTACATCTAAACTCAGAGGTAGGTCTACTTAATTCTAAGTGCTTGTCGGGTTAAAAAAATTATTTCTCTTGGAAACTTTTGGAATACAGGTTTTATTCGCATTGGCTAATTCCTCAGAGGCATTTACTTGCTTTCGAGGGTAGTGAATAAAGACGGCTCATGCCGTAAAATTCAATATAGTAAACATTAGAGCCTACAATGATCGTAGTTGATATTTGTACAACCAGATGGTTACACCATCTATTTTATAAGAAAGGATGGGATCACACACCAGTGTTTCGAAGAGAAGTGTTAATTCATCAAGACACATTGCTAAAATTGTTAACCGCAATGTATAAAATTAACACTTCATCATCACCCCTGGTTACAGTAGAGTTTTAATCTTAAGTCATGACATATTTTTTCTAGTTTTTTTGCAACATATCACAAGAATTAATCTTGTTAAATGCATATACCAACATTACAATTGACGTTATGTGAAAATAGTTTTGCGACCATATCGGCAAATGAATAGGAAATGTATAAAGTTATGAAAATTAAATTAAAACAGACTTTGAAAGTAATGTTAAATTCGTTTTTCCGACAGTTTAAAAAAATGATATTACAAAATTCACATCTGGTAATGTATAAATATACATATATATGTGTTCATAAGGTTAAGAGTGATGTCATTAGATGTTTCGGGGAACATACTTGGTGACATCTCCCTTGGGTGCCAGGAGCTGTTAGATTAGCTAAAAAGCAATCTTCTCTCTGATGGTTGCAATATTGTTCAGTAATTGCCATGTCAACTGCAAAGAAAACTCTCAGAAATGCGAATATTATGTCTAGATTGAAAAACAGTTTGACAATTAGATGGCTTCCGGCTCCATTATATGGAAGTGACCGTTTAGGCAGGTTAGGCTGTATATTAATGAGAAGTTGTCTTTTACCATAATATTTGAAAAATTAATTGCATGTCAATGTTTTTAAAAACTTATCTGGTCACAATTATTTTTCAACTTCAATATGGAATAATTTCCTATAGTTAATCATCGAAGTAAATTGATTGTTTTTTAAAAATAAATGTTAAAAATTCTCATGAGCTTCAGGCTTGAACTGAAAAACATGAAGAAAACAAAGAAATATACAAGGAAATATGATAAACGATATCTGCATTGGTATGTACTAATCTGTAAATAAAAATGAGAATTAAGAGTAAAGAATTGAATGAAGGGCTGAAAGTAGAGCAAAGTTTTATTCATTTTAATTTGATTCCATACATCAAGTGAATGTTATTGAAGCACTGAATTATTAGGAATTCAATTTTTAAAAAAAACATTGGTAGTTTGTATCAGAGAAAGCCCTATCATTTTGACGTTTGGCTGCACTCAATCTACATGAACAGGGGATATTTGTGTCTCTAGAAGGCTAACTAAAATATGTAATACCAAGTTCTTCTACTAATCACCTTGTAGGACAGTCCTGCTTAATTGAATTAATAATCTGCCATTGTACATCCGTTGTACCATTTTACGATAACATGAATTGAATTCACAACAAAACAAAGAGGACGGGTGGATAAACATGTTTTAAAAAAATGCATATCAAAGGGGGAAATTGCAACTTGCAAAATCCTAATAACTATCGCACCATTGTTTACGGGTAACACAAAACTCATATGGTGCTTTACTACTGTTGTTGAGATTATGTGGTGAATAAAAGACGACGCAGGGTTGATGCTTGATGTGAAAACTTGATGTACCACTCATCTATAGGAAGAGAAATAAAACATAGGAGTAATCATAAGGTTTTATTTGGCATAAATGAAAAAACACGTTCAAATATTGGGCCTAGTTACAAATTACAATGTCAAATCTCTTGTTCTCTTAGATTGAAATAAAAATTATCAAAAACATTCAAAACTATAACATTATCTATGAATAACTCACTGTTTACTGATTTCTTATGTGCCGTCTGGATGTAAAATTGTAAAATTGTTTCTGTATATAATTATACAAGATTACTTCCTTATGTTCGCGAACAAGCCATTTGTGCTTTTTTTTTATTAAAACAAGGATTTATTTCTTAGCATTTATACTGATCTAAAGACTTCAATCACGCACTGGAGACACGTTACGTCTAACCAACTAATTCTCTTTTGAGAGTTATGATATTGTCTCTTCATCATAAACAGTAACTTAAGGTGCATATACTCGTATGATTCAGGGGCATGTTACCAAAATACACTGATGTACAAGTTCAAATATAATGCTTTTATATGAGAAAAGTCCCTTTAGATATTTTTGTCAATTCATGTAAAAGGCTAACAAAAGTCTGCGATGTCCTGTATAAGCAATAAAAACTGATTTGAAAATCAGGTTTGATAATTGTTTATGAATTGTCAGCACCAAACGTTTATCATTGATTAATCGTGTATACCATTTTGTCTTTGAAAATCATTTTACTGACTTAACTTTAAACGTTATTACAATGTGTTATTGTATGGTTTCAAAGCTCTTGCACAGGACATGATGGATGGAATATTCATTTCATGAAGTTTTTTAACAGAAGCAAAATTTAATGAAGGTACAGGCTGCTATCAAAACAAACTGTGGAAAAGCGGAATGAAATATTGCCACTAGCGTGAAAACATGCAGCTGCATACCAAAAGTCTGTTCACGTACCACGGTAGCGAAGTGCAAATATCATGTAATTAGGGTTAAGTGTCGACATCAATAAAATAACTTCAGCAAAACTGACAAATGATAACCCATAGTCCATGTTTTAAGTATCCATTTTCTGACTTATTTTTTAAGGATATTCTTGTCTCTTGTTCAAGAAATGGAATTTTGGCATGATGAAATAGACAGAAGGGAGCACATTTTCTTGATTCTGAATTCCTTACATTTTGATTAAAATAATCGATATCGACTTTCTGAAAAAGAAATCAGCACAATCTCAATGAGTAAATGCACGGGAACAAACAGTACATGTCTGTAAGGGTGTTGATCACTTATGAAGGATTTTAAAGAGAAAAATAAATAATTTGTGTTTTCGGAATATTGACCCCTGGTCACTTCAATGACCTGCCAAAACTGTTATGGTGAAGTATGGTGTATAATATTGTGTTAAAGAACAGTGAATATATATATTCACTTTGGATATCAAAATTCAACATTATCAGTTTCTTTTTCAGAAATGCTACGATGCCTGTGATACACTAGTATGTTTATGCATGTGAACAAACTTTTGGTATGCAGCTGTACAAGTCTGGCAGCGTACAGTGATAAGTGCTGTTAAATTGACATTAAAATGGATATTAATATAAAAATATCCAGATATATTGATTGGGATGATGTCAGTAGAATGTTATCAATCACTTATGACAACAAAATGAAACAAATTTCGTTATGGATATGAGGCGGAAAGTGATAAATGTCATGAACGTGTAATAATTGACATGTTGTAGTTCTTTTTGAGTGTTGAAGTATAATTCTTGCAGGAGAGATTTCTTTCACGACAGAAACATGGATTTCATTTTCGTTAAATATTTATGGCTTTGCTTAGCTAGTAACATTTCCAATGATAAACAAGTACATATGTGTTTCAAAATGATAATGTCCACTCTTTTTTCCTGAAGATGTACAATTAAGTTAATTTCTTTTACATTTTTCGTCCACAACTATAATTGAAAGGCGAGTAGGTTAGTTGCTGATACGGTCATAATAGCTAATGGAAAAATAAACTCTGGACTAACAATTTAGGTAATTACAGAGGTAATGATCCCATTTTGTTTTGCATGGTAGTATGGAATAATTCAATTATATAATGTTTTTATCATTACAGATGGTAACTTTGCCTGAACCTATTGATGAGATTCTTTACGTTTGCAATTGTGATGAATGCTGTAAACCAAAATATGTAAAACCAATGAATGACTGAATCTGAGATAAAAGTACAGTGTTAACGTTTTACCTAAGAAACATCCTATGTTTTGTAACATTTTAACCTATTTCTACACAATACATTATTAGTATCTTTTCACCTATGGATCCACTCGTTTAATGTGGCAGGAAAAGGTATAATTCTAGTACACTAATGGCTGATGTCCTGCAAAATCGATGAAATGGACATGACCCAATTGGTAGAAGTAGTCGTCATTGACCATCACAATACAGAGATTCTTTTTACGATTCCTATGGTTGTGACATTGTTAGGTGAAACTTCTGTACACTTTGCAACTGTTACTTATTTTTGGCTCTAATAGCCCTAACTTCAACAATTGTAATTTTGCTTCTGCCCAAAATAAATCTTAGCTATATCAATTCTCCTTTCACGTCTTTAAAATCAAGTTTTAAATCTATTATCATTTTTATCGGTGAAACAATCTGTTATGAGAACATAAGATCTATTTATTTCAATGATAAATCTGCCTTCGACTTCAGCAAAAATATTTTCCTGCCATGTATAAACAGGTTGTAGATTTCAGGCAATGAATGCTTAAAAGTTTTTTTCGGACATATCAGGTCATATAGATATTCCCCCTGTTCCACATTGAACGATAATATACATTTTTAACAATTGTTGGGTCTATTTATAATTAGCTGGAGTCTCACATTAGTTATGTCCACAAAGAAATAGACTTGAAATATGTGTTAGGTATTATATTGGTTTTATTGATAGCTAAATGTTTTGTAACCTTAGCAAATAATATGTGAAATTTGACCTATTTTTGCAAGGATATCAACTTGCCTTTATGGTTATGCCGTGAAGAAACTGTCAGCTGATAACAGACCAAAACGCCTTGAAGAATTATTCAGTTTTAGCAATATATTTTATCATTTAAACAATTATGTTCAATTTCTTTAATCTTTTCATGCAAAACTCAGTAACTCGATTCCATGCATTTATGAAGTGTATCTCTTAGTGAGATAAAATGTTGTAGTTATTGTGTTTATTGTGAAAAAGCTGGATATCCATATAAGCCAGAGACGAAATCATTACGTTGTCTTATGATTAACAAAACGTTTATTTAATTAATGGACTTAATTCCATGTCCTATTCGTAACTAACAAGATTCGAATATAGTTACTATTTTTTTCATTTCAAGGGACGTCAAAAGTCAAAGAAGTTTATTGTACTTACAGTGGGATTTTCAGAAGTTGGGGGCGAGACTGTCAAACGCTCCATTGTTCTGTTATATACATGCATCATACATTCTTTGAAATCTTAAAAAGAAAAGTATAGAAGTGATATTGAAATGACACTATACGTGTATAGTGACACGTTTGTCTTGGCTAATGTAATATCATATCCTTTGTTGTTCACGTTCTCTTAATCGTATATTAATCTTTTGACAGCTTAGACAAATTTGGTTCCTATTCAATAGCCATAATTTATGACCTTGCCAATTAGATAGTAGTGCAATGAGGGACTTCCGCCTCTCAACACTGCCATTCTCCTTTCATGAAATATTGTTTCTAGTTCCTTTATTATCATATTACAAGAACAACATTGTTAAATGCACGCATTTGTTTTCGGTATGAGTTTTGAGACCGAATCTGCATATTTGTCAGAGATGTGAACTAAGTCAAGCAAATATATTTCAAACACAGATTAGACACTCTACTCTTATGAACGAAATAAAATGGACTTTGTGATTGACGTTTAATTTGCAGTTTTAAAAAAAACTAATAAAACAATACTTTTATTGGATAATGAACATGAATATGTTTTAAGTGTGTGTGTTCATAGAGGAAAGTGAAACGTGCTGTGACATATCCGATTTGGTGCCAGGAGCTGTTAGATTTGAAAAAAGGCAATCTTCTCTCTGATGGTAGGAGGGTTGTTGACAAATTGCCTTGTCATGTACAAAACATTTCTTCAAAAAATGACCATATTCTGTCTCGATTAAAAAACTGTTTGACATTAAGCTGGCTTATGGCTCCATTACACGGAGGTAGCACTTTAAGCTGCATATAAATGAGAAGTTGTCTTAAAGGATTATATTGGGAAACAATATTTTTGAACTTTAAAGGGAATACTTTTCTACAGTTCAAATGAGTCAGTACCACAGAATATTTGAATCACCAAACTCATTTAACTTTTTAACATCAGAATCACTGTGTTTATTTTGTTATTTTATTTTCCATTGTTTATTTTAAAAGGTAATGAAACAAAAGTGCTATACAAACAGCTACAATTTCTATTTCTTCATTCTAAAATCTTAAAAAAACATATGCCCACGTTATCATTCTACGGACAAGAGTCGATGTGAACATGAATATTTGCCACGAGTTACTGAAACTCAATATAAAAAGCAGTATATATAAAAGTGATCAAATTCAATTCAATGTGAATTATTTTGAAACATCGATTTAAGTTAACGGAAAAACTTATTCAACATATGAGTGAAGTTTATGCATAAAACGCACTGATAATTGGTAAAGCTGATAACATTATATAATCTCCCCGTTGAGACCCTTTAGCTTTAGTTCAAAGCTCCTTTAAGACATCATCAAACTAAACAGTAAAGTGTAACTTGAAACATATCTTTAACTGTTATATAAAAAGGAGGCTATTTCTTCTTTCAAATTTTCATGAGATCGTAAAATCAAAAATAACCACTAGTCAGTTAAATGCATATGTCAATGTTTTCGACCAGAGACATCATATATAGCGACGTTTCGGTAAAGGTTCTTATACCGTTTTCAAGCCAATCAAGATCGTAGACAAATGCCAGTTTCCACATCCGGGCAGGGGAGAGATCCAAGATGGTTGACTTTGTCGTACCTTCTTTATACCTTCTTCCCTATGGTACTACATGTACTGCGGAACACTCATCACGTTTCCATATAAAAAATTGATTAAAATACACCATGGTTAATAATTGTCAATTTCCATTAGTTTAAATTAAAGTTGATAAGGTTATAAATATGAAAAATTGAATTGATCTTTTTCTCGATTAAAATTGCAATCTGCATTAAAACCTTTTCCCTCCCAATGTTCCCATGTACCTTTGTATCTTTTCTTCATTTCAGTATTATTATATTTCACTTTTACAGTTTTGATGTTGAAATATTTACCTACAATTTGATAGGTTATACAAGCTAATAACAGTTTTTACTTTGTAATGGCGGTGCCTAAAAAAATGGCAAAAATCAGATTTTTAGCCAAAATTGTTTAACGATTTTTTTAATTAGATTTAAAAAGTCGCGAAAATTGTTTTGTTAGCTTTAAATGATAGGCAAATGATGCGGCTACACTATGAAAAAAATTTCATTTGAAAAGCAAAACAAACGTCGTAATGAATAGTTAAAGTTGATTGTTCCCACGTGGGAACAGTGGGAGGAAGATCACAAAAGTTATAAAAATTGGTGAATTTTAAATAAAAGAAGAAAAACACGACACAATGTTGGCCCAATTATTTATTTCAAGGTTATTTTGATTAATAAGGTTTGCTTCTTCCTTTTTTGGCTTCTTTCACCATTCCTGCACCTTGTGGGTTACACTAACTGCATGACTTTGGTTTCTGGAACCTTGAAGCAGCAATTTTTGCCTATGTTACAAGCCGTCCCTGGAACGGATAGAATAGATGAAAGATAAATAGATATTTTCATTGTATCAAGCTAAGTGATAATGTTACATTCTGTTATTTTTACAAAACACAAAATAATAACAGTTGGCACGTAATGGTTGTCATAACGTATCACTGCTAAGGACTTGTTGTCTTACACATAATCTTATCTCTTCTGGATAAACGAGGGTTGTAACGGGAGCAGCCAACTTCTCTTCAAACTGAAACATACTCCATGAGGCATATTCACACAAAAACACACGTTTAATACAAGTGTTCATTGTTGTTTTGAAATACTTACCACAAGAACCTTTACAAGGTTTTGTAAATATCTTTTCGCTCTGGTTATGTGTGAAACAAAGTGTGGTACAGCCCATCTGGGAATGATAATCTGTGAAACAAGAAACAAACAAATAGTCTCTTTAAAATGATTATAACGAGTAAATTAGATGATTAGAAAAGTCCAAATTTACTCACCCATTTCTGTAAATGCTGCGCTCAAAGCGTCCATGTCTCCTGTCCATAACTTTGAACAAATGATAAGATGCAACGAAGGTGTTTCCTTTAATTGTTTGATATTGAAACACTTCTCCTTTCTTTATTTAGAAATGTAATACAATCTACAGTATAAACATTAACCCTTTGATATATTCCTCAGGCGTAAAGATACTGTATAACTAAAGTCTTAATCGAATACACTGTTGAACAATACTTCCATTTGAAAACTATTACACATTTAATCATTATTACAATGTACAAACAGATAACTTTAGAAGTGGGTCTTGTTTGATCTGTCTACAGTGTAGTTTGTCCTTAATTATACACATTTAAAAAGATAGGTCTTTGTGTACATTGAAACTGATGACATATTCACTGGATGTTTAAGTTTACCACGCCATAATATAATAATATAAAATAATATAATATCAACATGCAACGATTTGCCAATGTTTACAGTTTTCACAATCGTACAGTCACAAACATCCAGGAAGCTATTGATGTGCTGAAGAAGATGATATGACGGTAAGAAAATGTGATCGTATTCCCTCCAACTGCGTGTCAGTCTTGATCAGTATAGTGATTTGGAGGATGTCCTTGAAGACAACAGTGGTTTTGAGGCAGTTTTGAAGTTGATATTGACGAAAGTGATTCTTTTGGAGAAGTTGCTTAGGGACTTTAAAGTGGAAGAAAAAGGATGTATTTGAAAAACACTGCCAGACAATTCAATGAGCCAGTAACCGGTTCATATCCAGAACTTAGGGCTTTGTCATCATTTGAAATGGTCAAAATGTTTTTCACTTACCAAATACTTATGGACAATACGATGCAAACGAGGACAGAAACAACCCAGATTTTCTATTTCGAAGGAGAAGTAATGTGCTTCCCCATGAGGGATATTATTGGGCATCACATCGTAGGGCAGTCCATCCGGACCTTGATGTTAGTATTGTCAAGGCTACAATGAGTCGACATCAGTACAAGTCCGTCAGGAAATTCCTACATTCCTACAACGATGCTCTGGAAGTTGCACATTTGGCCTCTTTGAACACCCAGAACATTGACAATATACACTTCCTTCTAAAACCTGCTTTCTATCTCTCACTATTCCTTTTTTTCCGTCTTTTCCCTCATCCTGTCGATCCCTTTCTCGCTTATCTATCCACTCCTTTTTGGATGCTTGTCATCCACGTGTTTAATAACTGAAATATTGTTCAAAACACGTTAAACCCCAACTCACTCGCTCACTCACTGTACATTTCTGGTATTTTGGTCATGTTACACAATATGTTGATAATTGAGGATATCATGTAGGATCGTGAATTATAATTGAGAGTCAGTATATTTATTTAGATACGTGAAATTCTCTGTTTGCATAGATTTTGACCCAATGTAAGTTCAATTTTCAAATATAATTCATATCAATTGTTTTTAATGATAACTTACCCGACGTTCCCATGTGGGAACATACCAGTATTTCCAAAACTACCCGTCGTATCAGTTTGAAATTCTGAATTTGCCTCTTCTACACCATTAAGGGGTCACATTATCAAAATGAAACGGTTTTGACAATTGGATCTGGTAATGGGATAATTAAGGTTACGGTAATTTACATTTACTTTGTACGTTATTTTGAGGATATGTAAGTATTTTAGGACCAGAAGCTTATGCAACGTTATATCAAATTTGCTTAAAGAACGATGTTGGCAACAGTCCAATTTTGGACAAAATATGAAGAAAAAATAAGTTAACCACTTCGGCTGAAGCAACAATAAAAAATTATATTATGAATTAACAAGTTACAAATATACTTAAATAAAACGTGTTTCATCTTTTTTTCTTACTCAATCGATTAATATACAATTCAAACCTACAAACATTCCTAGTATAGCCATTTCCAGTACTCGATATTTACAATTTTATATACAAACGACTTTTACATTTTTTGCTATCCCTTAATGACTTGGGCCTTTTAAACTCTTTTTCCCCCCATTCTTTTGAAGCAACGTATAATCGACAACACAGTACCCAGATGTTAGTGTGTATGAATTTAATGAGTAACCTACCTGTCACCTTAACAAGGACTGGTATGGTCCTTTCCTTGCTCAGAACTCTGTAACAAAAACAGGTAGGGCATACGGATCGAGGTTTGGACCCCACACGAGGTCGCTCGAACTTCGGACACTTTTTACAGAGCTGACGCAATAATGCGGGCGACTCCTGTTTTGAAATGCATCTTCTCGGTGTATTTTATACATTCCTTTGATAAAAATTGAATTCTCGGTAATATTACAAATCGAATGTTTTCCCGAAAGTACAATTAACGGAGTAAAGAAAGAAAATGAAGAAAAATGTCGGTGTAAATGTTGACACTTCGGTCAGAAAATGCAGGGAGCACCAACATTTCTCAAACTGTATAGTAAACAAAGAATAATAACCAAATAGTGATTTTTTTCTGAATAATTTATAAATAAAATATTATTTTTTCTACCGTGGTTAGATGATAATTATTCTCATAAGATAGTTATGAATCATTTAGTCTTTCAAAATATTTAATCATTACACTGTCCGAAGCTCGGTCAGTTTGAATAGAGAGAATGAATAATATCTCAGGGCTGACAGTTACAAATTATTTCGCATATAATTGTACGCCCAGAATGTTGGAGGGTAGAGGTATTGTGGAAAGGGGTTTGTTTTCAATCTTGATCTACCGGATGAGTGGCATCACCAGTTCAAGACGTTTCTTCCGCATGATTTCCGCAACATCAATGTAAAAGATATGCATATTCACCTCTTTCTGTCTGTTCACATTTATTCCGTCATTTATAGATCATTACCGTGTTTCAAATAGCAAAATATTTGTTTGAGGCTCACTGTTCGTTGTCATAGTAACAGTCGACATGAAGCTACTACTCCAAGAAAACCAGAAGTGCCTTTTAAAGCCACTGCCTAACACAATGTCTGTTTGTAGTGCCATTAGCACTTCCTTTATCAGTCCTCTATGTTTCCTGTTCCAAGAGAGATCTGTATTCTTCTATCTATCATTACCTTTGTTGACAGTATGTGTAGGATTAAACACGGTGCAGAAATAATGCTTTAAAATATTAGACTTGAGCGAAAGGAGAAAAACAAAAGCAATACTTGCATTTGTACTTACCTACACATTGAAGTTTTAAAATAGCATTTGATAAATAACAGTCCAGTGGCAGGCCAAATTACTTTGTTGTGATTATTAACAAGTGTTTTTTTTGCTTTTTTATATAGCACCAAGTGTCTTGATGATATTTAGCCCGGGTGGCCGCTCGCCACCCAGGTGGCTTTTTCAAAATCCAAGATGGCCGACAAGATGGCTGCCATGAACGTATAAATCAATAACTCTTCACAACGTTTAATTATAGATTGAGTAGAAGAGCATAAGTGGTGATGAATTTTATATTTTCATTGACAAACAATGTTAATTTAGTATTTTGGGATCATTGTTTGTGAAAAAACATTCAAGATGGCCGCTAATTACACTAGAACACGCAAAGAAAAGAATCATTTTGAATGGTAATTGCTGATATTATAATGAATACATCTTCCAATAGCTATTAAGTATAATAAATATATGTAACAGTCATGTTTAAAACATAACAAGGCTTAATGTCCATTTCTAATTTAAACAACATGCAGGTGTGATTGCTTTATTTAAGTTATATTTTCCTAAAATTTACTCGATCTCAACCGTGGCTGTAATTATTCAGATTAATAATTTTTAGACTTAACTATTATGTCTAATACACATATTCCTTATTTATTCATATTCGTGATTAGTCTGAAATTGATATATGAATTACATATGTTTTTAATCATATTTGTTTATATCATTTTCATATGATAAAGACACATAAACTCCCTCTAAATTATATCTAATGTTTTACACTACGTAATGCAAGTAATTTATCACAAACAATGTAAAAAAATTCATCAGCTATGAGGACTGGAATTGAGTCACATTATTTCCAATAAGTTGTAAGGAAACCCTTAGGGAGTTGTCTCCCTTTATGTCATTCAACTAAACTTTGAAACCTCACTGCAGACACTAATGATAGGTAACATCAACAGCTCCATGGTTATATGTCAACCAACACCGTTGCAAATAGCCATAGGGTGTTATTGGGAGATCACAAAATGCTCATTGAGGAACTTTACAAGTATGATGTCTCCTGCTCATATGATGAAGTCCGTCGATTTAAAAGGTCGGAAGCCGTTCAATCCTCAAACAAACACACAGCTACCAGGAATGAGAGATGTCGCTGAAGGTGGACTTGTGCAGATCATAATTTACAACTTCGATTCAGTGATCAGCTCTCAGAACTGCCGTCTTGACTGTCATTGCATGGCATTACTGGCAACACAATGGAAATATCTGGATCAACTATATGGACTTGATGCAACCATTCCAAGCATCTCAAAAGAGGATATGAAACACTCAATACCATGGGTGACACCAGTGATTCAGTTTAAGGGTTCGAAGAAGCCTATAATGCAGATGACTTTATAAGAGCCACACATGTCTCCCTAACTATAATGCTGGGATCTACAATTGACAATGGAGCGACATGTTCATGGAGACAAACTGGATGAAAAAAGGCCAGAAATCCTGGCAGCTGAAGGTTTCAACACGTCACTCTCAAGAGAAGTAGTCAGATTCAATACGAAGAAGAAACATCTGACTATTGGAGAATATGCTGTGATTGACCAAGAAGCAATCTATGCTCGCGTCATTGGTCAGTCAGAGGACTCTCAACTTTCAGGAGGTCCTCGCTACAGAACTAACAGCCTATCCACCGTCCATGGTTCATGCATATGCTGATGGACAAATGCGAGTTGCTACCGGAAAGTCCACACTGAAGAAGAACATTAAAGTGGATGTCTCACAACGCTTGACAATGAGCACAACCGCTATCGTGCTGGATGAGTCAGCTGTTATTTGGACACTTGGTTGGCCTGCTCAAGGAACTGTTGCGACTTTCATATCTGGATTCAAGACATGGCTATCTCTGCTTTTGTCTGGAGCTGATGTCTACTTGTGTTTTGACAGATATCATGACTACTCAACCAAAAATAATACCCGATCTGCCAGAGCAACAAGTAGCCGTATTCATCAACTGACACTGACAACTCCATTGCCTGCTCGAGATACAGTGCTCAAGAACTACACCAACAAGGCACAGTTGAACAAACTTATTTGCGAGCAATTACTAAGTGATATTGACTTCTTGCTTCAGTCAACTCAGCATCACAAGCTAGTTGATACAGCAGATGAGTCCGAGCCAACACAAGTGTCTGAAGGACAAAAAACTCTTCATCTCATGAAGAAGCGGACATCTTCCTCACCCAACAAGCCATCCACATTGCTAAGGAAGATCTAGACGCAAGTATCGCTGTTGTTGCTGGTGGTACAGACGTGTTTGCTTTGCTACTGTATTTCTACTGGAGTGAGAAGCTTGAGTCACCAAAGACTATGCATACCCCAGTCAAGAGACGATCATGTATTGACATAAAGGAAACTGCTCGCAGACATTCTGACATCATGTCCTCAATCCTAGCACTCCATGCCATTACTGGATGTGACTCAGTTGCGGCATCAAATGGAATTTGGAAGACAAAAGCAGTTAAGGTAATAAGACAAGGTCACACACTTGATCAACTTGGTAAGTCTACGGCAACTTTTACCGACGTGGTCAACTGAGTTCATGGCTGCATGCTATGGTTGCAAAGCATCATGTTCTTCCATGACGGAATGCAGGCAGTAGCGCTAGCTGTGGGCACAGAAAACAGGAAAATCAACTGCAGCATCAAAACTGTGTGGCTTACCACCAACAACTCAAGCATTTAAGCAAAATGTTTACAGAGCACACTTCCAGTTTGCTCAGTGGTACATAGCCCTTGGTGGAGATCCACCTCCTCTCAATGCGGTGGATTATGGTTGGGGAGCAGATGAAACAAACAAGTGGGATTACAATGTGAAAATGTACGATTTGTGGTATTTTGATGATGTTCTCGAATGCATGTTTGGTGGCCATCTTGGATTATTATTATCAAGAGTCAACAAATTGTCTTAAAATAGGACAAAAAAATCCTTGCCTTGAAAACATATATCTTAACACCCATAATTACGAATCTACTAGGGTTATACATTAAATCATTATCACCGATAGATTTTTTATCCCTATTTTGACCTCCATGGCTTCCATCTTGGATTTTTATTGTCAAGAGATTCACAAAATAGTTTTATAATAGGATAATAAGATTCCTTGTCCTTGACAACATATATATTGACTCCAAAATCACGATTCTACTACGTTTGTAATCAAATCTTTATCATTGATGGATTTTTGCTCACTATTTGGCCACCATGGCGGCCATCTTGGATTTTGAAAAACCCACCCAGGCTAAATTTCAAGTATTTACTAGGGACTATTGAAAAATGCAAAAAAAAACCAAAACATTGTTAATAGACAAAACAAGCTTTTTTAAAAATGTGGGGTCTTGCCACTGGACTATAAGAAGGATATGATAAGATAGTAAGTTTGGTGAGATGATATCAAACATACTAAATTTTATATTCCCTTTCCAATCACAACATGTCATGTCACCCGAAATTTAAATGCTAACGTCAAATGCAGGATAAATCATTACTAGTATTTCTAATATGTATGATCTTTTGGTAGCTTTGAATAATTATAACAAAACAGACCTCTGTATACATTATGTTAATACTATGTTGATTACCATGCATATCAATCTTTTGTAATCATGATAATAATAATTTATATTTTCCATTTAAATATCTGCCTTATGGTATTCCACAACTTCATAATAGTAAAACAACGTCGATGCGAGTAAAGTCTATTACAATGGAGTTATATCTTCTCTCAACACATTGCTAATAACTTTTAGTTGTGTGTGTTGGTCTGAATAATTTTACTCACAGATGTGCTTTCTGGTATCATGCTTTCTGACCAGGTGTGCAGCAAACAAAAGGTATGGTAGAGAATGTGTCAAATGTGTGTATATTTGGAACACAAGGGTATCAAATTGTATTCACCCTAAATAACCTTTTCTTTAAAAACAGATATCTTCACAAAAATCATCATTAATATGTTCATAGCGACATATTGGAAGTGTGATCAATCATTTGCTAAAATAATTGAAATATGATAGTCCTCTAGATGAAAAAACATCTTTATAAAGCTCGTTAGTGCCTCACGAGGAATTAATAAGCTCAACACCTCTGCTGATCGCTGTCTCATTGAAAAGTGGTTGAATGAGTTCATTTAAAGTCTATCAATTTGGAAGGTATTTAGATTCTTTAATATAATTTATTGATAAAATTCATGATACACAAAACAATTCCGTGAAATACGAAATAAGAACTGTTCGTATATACAAGTTTATGTCTATTTATATATTTCTTCATAAGAAAACTGAATAGTTTTTATCCGTGTGCAAAATTGTCAATGTACGAAGATGGTATCAGGAAAATTATTGTCAAAGATAAAAGCGACTTAATTTTGAAATGTAAAGCAGAGTTCTTACGATGATAAAAACACGTTGATATATCATTATCCAAAAATGTATTAGGAGACAGCGAAAATGCATTTATCACATTAACATAGTTGATGTAAAAGTTTCCATTTTGCAAACTGGTTGTTTGTAAAGATAAAAATGGGGTATAGCTGTCTATGAATTTTTAACGAACTTAAGTTTTTTTCGAGCTAAATTAATAGTCAATGTATTTTCACAAATCTTTAATTGTCAAGGTCATCGATTTCGTCTCAGCCATGTTATTTTGCTTCACGTGATGTACTTTAAAGTGAAATCAGTATTTTTTTAAATATAGATAACAGTATATTTTAGCACAAACACAAAGCAACAGTTTATGTCTCCAAATGCAAGACATTGATTTTGTATCAAATCACCTCATGATGGTTTGGGTACATCGATATACATGTATCAGCCGTGAAACCGAATTTTATTCTATAGTATTTTTAGTTTAGGGACTTTGTGAACATTATTACGAATTATTAATAGTGCGCTTAAATTTCCACAAAACATAAAAAAACAAAGAAACAACACACATTAATAAAAAAAATTGTGCATGAGAATAACACCGAAACCTGATACTTTCTCGTTACGAATCAAACACAAATCACAATTAGTTGTAAATGAAAGAGAAATCGGCGTGATGGGTTTCAATTTTTTATGAAAAATACAATGTCAATTACATTTGTTTTTTGGTTTGAAACCCGTTTTCGTTCTTTTAGAAATGTCATTTGACATCAATTTCGATCTTAAAATAACCAAACTGGCCAAATTAGACGTGACAAAAGTCGTAGTTGATATATGTACTTCATTCAATACATGGAAGGTTACATGACCATTCCGGGATTATTATTGACTATGGAAAGGTCAAAATTGCTGAAAGATGTTTACATATATTTTGTTTAAATTCCTTATTCAAACTCATTGAAAACAAATTTTTAAAACATTTTAAAAAAGAAACAGAAAACTATTTGAAAAATTAATTCAGAGAAGTATTCGATAGGGCTATCTTTCGTATTCAATTAGATAAAACAACACACCAAATCAACACTTATTCCAATAGAGGTCACCTTGTGTAGTTGAGTTGGAGACGTCAAAATATCTACCTTTGTTAATTCTACTCACTTTACTGAGCATCTGATTAGAATTCGAATATATGAAGAACGCATATGATAAACAAAATAACAAATGTTCACTTGGATACTACATTTAATGACGTTGTATTGCATACATTCAATGCATTATGAAGTCAACAACCTGACTATCTTTTGAACATATTCTTACAAAAAATACTTCAAGTTTAATGGGTCAGGACTGAATAATAGTTACAGGAGTAACGGTGATGTAGATGTTGCGTGATCGCTAATGAGCATGTCTCATACATTTGAATATGATGAGATGGAAACTTGTACATAGATAATGCATGAATTCTTGATAATAGATATCGACCTGTTTGTTCTTATTAGCCTTTTTCAACATTTCTCATGAGGTTCGTGATGGGGATGAAACTTCAAATGATTAACAAATGTATTGCAGATACATTGTGCATTGATTTGTTGATGTGTGTTTTTTAACATGTTCACAATCGACCTTGGGACTAAGTTACTTAAACTGTTCATATTGTATTGTATTTTCAACCTGAATTTTACACATGCAATTTTATAGTACACATTATTTCTCATGTGCCAACCACAGGTGATAGAATATGTCTAAAATAGGCATATCCTAAATCTTTAAAAGAAATATATTATACTCAAGCCCTTCAATTATTTGATTCATTGCTATTGAAGAAGAAGAAAACGAAGAAGAAGAAGAGCTTGATTCAGTATCTATGGCCATATGACCAAGAATATAATTTCACAAAACAACTTATGACCACGTGGACAGGCGAAAACTTTTACAACTATTATGCAATCAAGTTTTGTTTCAGAGAAACAGTAATGTTCTAAAGTACATTTATTTAAACTGATTGAACTTCACTCTTGTCGTATATAAAGTATAAAAAACGGAAATGTACAATGATCCCTGATGTGAATAGAATGGACAAACGGGTAAGAAATGATATTTATTTTGAATTTGGTGTAATATACAGTAATCTCAGTTTATTGAATGCGTAGTTAACCTCTTCAGGTGACAGATTTGTATCTTAAGTTTGTGACTCATGCATTTGAGGAACTTCAAAGGCCCATTATACGCACTGAATGATAACGAATATAAGTGTGTAATACATTCTTTGATGATAGCAGTGATCATAAGTTATTAGAAAAAAGCCAACCTTTTCACATCTAGCTTCTGTTTGATCTCATCAAAGCACATTTTTCTTTGCAAGCTGACAGTTGTGACAAGTTATCAGCACAAATTACAATGGATCGGTTATTTGACATTTTGAAACTCTCTATCATTTGTTTTAGGTCAAAGAACTCCATTTCTTTGCAATAATAAGGAGATGGTTATGTATGTAGAACTAAATGAAGAGAAATGCTATGCATATATTTCCCTGAAGTAATAGTATGTATTTTGCGATAAGTGTACATTGATGTATGAAAATGAAAGTAACATGGATATCTATTTCTACAATACTTAAAGTCTTTCTATCAATATATAACCAGTTGTGTTCGTATAGTTTAAACGTATGAACATTATATCATACGACACATCATCAACCAACTTGTACCATCGTTACAATTAAAGTTGTTGACAATCTTTCTTAGCCACGTTTAACATACAATAGAATAAGCAACGTCTTTTACTACACTGGTGCTCATGGAGAGCTAAACGGAACTAACTCCTTCATTTAAACTATCACCACACACAATGGTTGAACCCTAATGCCCTGGTCGAAATGAATTCATAATAACAAAGATCGATCAAGTCAGAACTATCAAAACTTTACATACCACCCATCTTTACGTGAGACATTATTTTCATTAATCTCTTTTTCATATATTAACACTTTGTATATCAATATTATGTCTGAAAGTCGAAAGCTAATTAAGACTCCTGTTAAATGCACTAGAGACATTCAATTTGTCTCAAGTTCGACATAACGGATTAAGTTGTGGTCAAGTTAAAAAAGTGATAGTTAAAACATTTTTGTCAGCAAGTTGGAATATATCCTTTTAAGATATAAAGTAGAAGTGTTGTTCAAAGTCATAGATGTAAAATTTAAATTTTAGTTTTTTTCCTCTTTTCCAACAAAAAACCTCATAATCGGTTTGAATGTTACAGAGGACGTATTACGTTATATCAATGTTGCCCCCTCATGGCCTCTTGTCAAATTTCTGAACCTTGGTCAATCAGGAGTTGTTCCTGTTCCAGTTCTGATGTAGGACATGTTGAACATCGTTGCTAATGCTGGACATTACTTTTTTCTTACTGAAAACTGTATCGAAACAGTAATGGCATCCCCCCCCCCCCCCTCTTTTCCAAATCATTCCTTTTTTTCGAATACAATGAACTTCATCTCCAGAAGGTTATGTGTTTGTGTAGTGTGTCAAGTTTTGGCAGAAATCTATTCACTTGAGTACGATGCATAACAATCGAATATTACCTACATGTATCTTGTATTTTGTTAGTGAGCAAATTAACATTCATTAAAGCAAATACTTTGGTTCTATATTAGGTTTTATACTTGGCCTGAGCCATAAGTATCTTTTAATGTGCATGGCCATCAATAACAATAGACATGATTGAATCCATAGAATATGTTTCCGGTTAAAACAAGTTTGAATTTCTAGTAGTGGGATTTCCAGTAAGCTTCGGAAATTGAAATTTTTTTATTTGAGAGAACTTGCAAAATTGTGCAATTTTAGTTTTATAAATTGGTCGTCCTGTAGTCTAGTTATAGGCTATTACCCTGACATATGTCGTTTGAACGGAAGGCAAAATTGGTTAAACTTCCTAACCTCTTATGGGGGAAAAGATTGACCTACTTCGCAAAATGAGATGTCATCATTACAACCAAACTGTATGAGCAATATTTAATATCTCTTATATGTAGTCTCTTAGGAAAAATGTGTCAGTCAAACAGATATCTCAGAAACTTCAAATGTGATTGCAAAGGCAAAATTTCAGAAACACGTTAATCAAATCTTTATAGAATACTAAGATACGTTTTCATACGGTGTTTAATTATAAATGCTTAGGAAATTTTAGAAGAGTATATTTCCATTCAAATTGACAATGTGGGCAATTTTTCCTTCACAAAGCATGTCGTAAAAGCCGAAGTATACAAAAGATTATTCCCTCATGCATATTTCAAGCAAAAGTTACAACAGTATTACTACTTGCAAAGTGGTCAAAATACATGAAAATTTTCTTCAACCAGAAGATAGTTTTATAACACACAACAACATCACTCTTCCTAATCACACCATTTCTTTGATACACGAATATTTGTTTTGACATAAGCCTACATTATTGCTTTTACTTGTTAACTTTAACAAAGGTTTTGTTTCTTTTGATGGAATACAGCGTTGACATTTTTGTTTACATTTTTTTTGTTGTTGAACGATATAAAGACGTTTAACAAGAACAATATTTGAAAAACAACGACTTTTTACGTTGTGCGGATACATTGACATATGGTTTTGACTAAGGGAACAATCAATACCTTTGATATTTCATAGATTAATTCACGAAACAAAAGCAGTGAAAACCATGATGTTAGATCTTGTCATCATATAAATCAGTCTTCATGTTTCTCAAAAACATACTCTAAATCAGTCTTCATGTTTCTCAAAAACATACTCTAAATCAGTCTTCATGTTTCTCAAAAACATACTCTAAATCAGTCTTCATGTTTCTCAAAAACATTCTCTAAATCAGTCTTCATGTTTCTCAAAAACATACTCTAGTTGTAAATTAGATGGAAATTACTAAGGTAATAGGTGGTCCCATATGAATTCCGATTTCCCATCCTTAATAACCCATACATTTTGAGACATACTTTTGGAAGGTCTCAAGACTTCATTGCCTGAGGACGTTAGTGATGTCACGTTTTACTTACAATGTAACATAATCAGATTTATGTGTTTAGTACTTTTGCAACGTGTGACACTTTTCATCTCAACTGAAAGAAACACTAACCAATGAAAACAGCTTTGATTTCAAGACACATATGCTATTCATTGTTGAAAACAATTGCAATACATGAGAAATAAGACACTAATAAGTGAAATTTTGTGAGGTCTTAATATCCATTAAACATATAATTTTCAAATCCTCAATATACAACATATGTAAATGTTGTCCCTTATCTTAAATTCAACATATTTAGATATTGGATTTGCTTAATGTTCGTTGTCATAGAAACATTTGACTACAGATCATTTAAACACCTGACAAAAGTGTCTGTTAGTGCCACAACCTTACATTATGTCTTTATGTAGTTCATTAGAGCTTCTTTTCTTCTATGATCTAAAGCCTTCGATTATATACTGGAGACACGTTATATCTCATCTCAGTTGTGAGAGCTCTGATATTATCTCTTTATTACAAACAGATGCATGGGAAGGATCATATTAAATCACATATATCAAATTTGTTAATTAAATATTTTTAAATGATCTAGGTATACACTTTTTGCACATACATAGACAATTTTCTTTCCAAAATCATTCTTTAAACAGGACATAAAGGGTGATTCCTGGCATAAACCGTGTTTATCAAAGCCAGCCTATTGGGGTACAGGGTTCTATCATGACTATTGATAAAGCTAGATAGTTTCTGGCTTGAAGAATCAGAAGTCTGATTATGAGTGTTTTTCAATTGACATTAAATGGATAGTGATGAAAATAATCTCGAAAAATATTCATTGTGATGTGAACTGTGGAATGCTACATATTACATATTATTTGGGAGACAAATATTTTCTTGTACAGCCGTTGAGTAGGGTACGTTCTATTGACGAAATTGTCGTTTTATCGATAATTCTTTGCAATTTTAGCATATCTTGTTTGATTTGCTGACCGATATTTGATTTCAGATGAAAAATCTCTGTAAGATGACACATCAACTTCATATATATTATAGGTGAAGTATACAATTGATCGCCAAGTTTTCAGATTATAGATCTTCTTAAAATGGCATAACCATTTCACAATCTATAAAGAAGTAAAAGTAATTGATTTAAAAATTGCAAATAAAAAACATACCTTTTAACGAAGATGAATAGAATTCATTTTGAGTAGAGAACTATAATTGATGTAAACTCTTTCTGAGTGGGCCAACAGATATGGCTTACATCACAACATACCAAAATGAAACTGTTCCCTTTTAATTTGAAATATAAAGACTGTTTTCAGTCACTTACTGTATTTGTTCTTTTATAGACACAGTATAGAACAGGCCGTTTGTGAAGCAACATTTACTTTATATATGACCTTTATATAAGAACCTCCCTTTACGCTAATTGTTAATTATCTCTTGAGAATGTGCCATGTATGCATTTTTTAACATTTGTTGAAAAAGTCCATAAACTGACCAAACATTCGTTAAAATTAAATCTCGTCTATAACAATCGCAACAAGTATATATGTACCTGAAAATAGCACTAGAGAGTGTGTCTTTTGATGCGTGAAAATGTATAAAAATAAACATGTGATTAAAATACACTCTAATATCCACTTCTGTTATATATAAATGAACAAACTTTTGAATGTCTGAATACATACTTTTTAGTATCAGTTATATCAAATTAGTCCTAGTTTTCTTACTAAATTGATGGATATTTACTGCCTTATTTATTTAAGTATTTACTGAGTTTGTTCCATGATCAGCAGGACATAGGGCGGGATTACAAGACAATATGTTTGGACAAAGGTGCGTTTATATCACTGTAGACGGAAACTAGTTTCAAATCAGCACACTCAATTGCCATGTTGTAGAAGTTTCCCCTAGTAATAGACACATTGCCAAAAAATAAAATGTGTGTATTATTAGATAACTATTATATAGGAATGATACGAATTTAACAGACGTATTGCATTACTGAAATATCACATTTGTAATTAAATAAATTCATCAAGACACAAACATGTTTATCACTTCAACTGATGCTTGTTACATTCAGTAAAACGCTTGTTGAGATGAAACATTTAGTACATGAAATATTGTCATTGAGTGTTTGTCAATTCAATATGTTTGTTGTATAGTCCCTAGTGTGCCTCGGATTGTAAGACAAGACAAGCAATATTCTCTACTGAACTCTGCGACCTTGTCACTCAAAAACACCACTTTCAAAGCACACATAAGAAAACAGACATATTTCAATTAACGAGTTAACGCAGCATGTGCTTGCAATAACACAGACAGAACAGATATGCGTTGAACAATTAAATATTGAAAAAGGAGATATATTATGCCGTAAAAGTACACAAAAACTATATATATATATATATACTAGGAATACGCTGAAAATCTAATACTTGTAAATGTTCATAAAGGTTTTAATTGTACATCAACAAAACAATATGATGTAATAATTATTTGTTATGTAACAGCCATTGCAAACAACATCTGTATAAAGAAATCTTATAATTTACATACAATTTAACTATATTTCAAAATAATGTTATTTGAGACCCGCTCTGCAGCAGAAATGGCCAGTTTACGCGATATCAGGCCAATTGACAATCTCAGAATTGCTTTTAGATTACCTTGACCAAACGAAACTGTTTCAATGATATCATTTATGTTGTGCCCATATAAACCCTTACCAAAAACCAAATATTTGCCGGAAATGAATGAAATTAAACGCAAACCATCCAATTTGAAGGAACTTACATAACGTAATTAAATAGAGTTTTACAGAACTTGATTACAAAGTAAAAAATGGCAACAAAAGACGCCGGTAAACGTCAAGAACTCCCTAATCTTCGGAAATAAAATCTTTACAAATGGTGTCATATGTTTTTGGCAAGGAGTTTTATTTACATTTTAATTTAAGAATTATTCAACTGTTTGAACTCCGTTTTGAAGCCCTATATATTTTTATTCATGATATTTACATACTTATAAATCTATACTGCATTAAAAAATAATCATAGCAATGCAAAAATTCAAGTTCTCTTGATAGTTAATCCCCGCCCAACACTGACAGAGAAAAACTTACTTAATAGAATTCTAGGGGATTGTTGGTAATAGTGCACAGGAAACTATTCTTATCACAACTTCGGTTAGAAAGTCAATGGGTAGGTTTTTGCAATAACAGAATATTTTCTATAGTTTTCTATACTATGCTCATTACAAAAGTATATGCATTTTAAGCTGAAGTGTTCGCTGAAAAAAGAACGTATCTTGTATGAATTTTCCCTATATCTATTTGTGTGTCATTGTATTTGTTTAATGATCACAAATAAATTCAATGCAAAGTGATTTGATATAGACAATAATGAAACATAAATCCATTTGTACTATGACATAAATAATACAACTGTTTCCAACGCTCGGTTGCTACTCTGTTCACTTCATCATTGAAATGCAAATATGGTCAAAAGACATTTAACACCCTTCACAAACGGTTATGATTATATTGAAGGAAAACAATGTATATACATCCATTTACTATCAGATTGTGAGTGATTATAGTGATATAACTCTTCTACAAATGAGCTTGACCATATGGTGTGTGTCATTTAAAGCAATGTCATGAGTCAAAGTAGGATATTGCCAAACCCGTAAATTTACCTGTAAAAGCAGTTCAATATTCTAAGATCTAGTGATTTAACGAATATAATATCTTCATAATGGACCAAATACCATCTAGTCTCTCTGGTTGAAAAAATAAGATAATTCACAAGCATCTAACTCACTCAATAAATGGAAATGAACAAACATATGTTACACATTATACAAACGTGGATAATGAAGTCTTTAAAAAATACATAATCACATCAATAAGTTATGATATATTTGTCAACATTTTGACCTTTTGTCTTCACCAAGGCAATGCCATGACGTCCAGATGGCAGCTATCAAAGCACATTAAGAGTTGAAATGAGTCCTTTTTCGAGATCAACACAAGTAATGAGAGTTTTGAGGAGAGTTCCATTAGTCAATTAGAGAGAGAAAAGTCAATTGCCATTCCGAAAGTTATTGTAACACCCCCACCCTCCATTTAACTTTGATTACATTCTGATTTAAGCGAAATGAAGTCACGTAGTTGACACGAACTTTATTTGTTCATATATGAAGTCCTTGATGTGACTAAATAACGTTTTCTAACTAATTTTATCACATTTCCCTGAGCAAATGTGCTACAGTGCCTTTATGTTCTCACTGAACGCTGAAATTAGACTTCAGTTGGTAAACATTAGGATTAATATATACAGCTGAACAATCTTTATTCTTTATACAGTGTTTTTGAGGGTACAGGACTGTGAGACGTTTATTTGCACTCAGGTGAAAATGAAAAGTCTACAAAGAACATACTTTTCAAAACACTGTAAAACTAAAGTGTAAGTGTTTTATAAGGAAGAATGCTTGCAGTAATTATTCTGGAGAAACGTGTTTGGTTAGACGATCCCTAGTTTGCTAGTAGTGACAGGAGAAGACAGGAAAGCAGCCTAGTTTGCTAGTAGTGACAGGAGAAGACAGGAAAGCAGCCTAGTTTGCTAGTAGTGACAGGAGAAGACAGGAAAGCAGCCTAGTTTGCTAGTAGTGACAGGAGAAGACAGGAAAGCAGCCTTTTCCGCTGATACAATTGTGCTGTATTTACAAAACAATTCACAGAAAATGACTCTACTGTCTTAACTGGAAAACAGTAAGACATTTTGCTGGCTCTTTTAGCAAAGGAATTATGTCCTAAATCAGGCCACTTTGGGGGAAAAGTGTCTTCATGAATATACACATCACACTTTAAATGATATTTTGAGATTAAACATTGGAATAATGTTCCTACGTTTCAGTATATCCAAAATATATTATTAAATCTTCGCAACCATTGTTCATATTTGTGTTTCTATTAAGAAAAATAAGACACACTCTTTCGTTTTTTGTGTAGTAAATTACATTTCGAATTTTCTACTCTTAAACACTTAAGAACCAAAATGGGTCACAGGTAGTAGACAGAGATGCCTTTGTTTATTTAGTCATAAATTAGTGTAAACTACCATTAAAAATTTCTAATCAGGTTTGAAAGGTCATATATAAATACTTCATCCTTCTAAAATAATTATTGAAGCTGACAAAATAAGGTCTCTCTTATCTCTCAAAGCCACAGATAAAAAAACTAAAGTGAGATTCATCTAAATTGGGTTGGTTTTAGTTATGTTAATAGTTATGTTGTTTGGTCATCATACGAGCAATAGTCAGTAGTATTCAAAATGAGAAGTAAAACAACAGCTGAATTTTTCTTCAAAACAAAGTTGTTATCAAACACGCCTTCATTTAAATAGTGAAAGCAATAAACAATGAAAACAAAGAACAAAATTGCAGGTCTTTGTCTTGTTCATAGGTTTCTATTACATGAAGATTGACGTATGTGAAAGTGTTTAAGCTTTAGCAAAAATATAAAGGCCTAAGTAAATCTCAGTTCAAACGAAAAGTCCTAGCCTTAGCTTGAATACTTAAAGCAGGACTCTCTCATTCCACAGCTTACTATGACACTTTTGTAATTATTAGTTTGTAAGAGCATGAGAACTTTTAAGAGCTTACGTTGTAAGTCAATAGACGTATCGTACCGAAATGAATTAAACAAAGTCAATCGACTTGACGTTATAACAACCACCCCATTACACGAAAAGACCTTGTCTTTTCATTGCTGAATGAGTACATTAGAACGTTCAATCAATTTGCTATTTTCGATTTTCACGATTTTAGCAGTAAAATACTCACGTTATTGTTAAAGGAAAACAGCGTGTGTTTTGTTTTATTTTAACCTTTTTTCTGTGGCAGGCGAAGGTAAAAAATAGCCACAGGTAAATTTTTAAAGGTACTAAATTTTGGAAAAGTAACCGAAACATCTTTATGGTTCTAACATCTACTTCAATAATTACAACAACTGTCATCTTGTTACAGACCAAATTAACTTTCACCATTCTCAAATACGCCAATAAAACCGACTTCAAAATTAATTACACTTTTTATAGGGAACATGGTCTGTTAAGAGATCACAAAAGGATTTATTTTCATGACTAATCTACCAGTTGATTTCCGCATCATCTTTTTCTTGCCATGTACAAACACATTGCATATTTCAGATTATGGATGAATAATGTTTTGTTTTCACACATCAGTTATTATCTAAATAATTTTCTAATTTAACGTTGAATGATGATATAGAATTGATGTACAGCTGCCAACCAAAAGTCCGTTTAACATGTTTGAACAACTTTATTTCAGAATGTACAAGGCAATTTCACAAAAAAGAAGCTGGACATGATGGCTCAAGTTTATATACGCAATGTCATATTAATAAGGAGTGGCCCCGCCCTTATTTCGTATCACAGCACAGACTCTTTTAGGCATACTGTTGTACAATGGTTGGAGGTCGGTTTTCTTCAATCCATACCAATGTTTCTTCACTGATTCCCAAAGTTGTTTACTGGAAGTAGGCATATCCTTGGCTATTTTTTAGCCAATCATATCCCAGAGAGTCTCTATTGGGTTCATGTCTGGACTGTTTCCGGGCCAATCCAGCAAACCAACTCCCTTGGCAGCAAGAAATTCGCGGGTAGATCTTGAGTTATGTGCAGGGGCGTTGTCTTGCTGAAATGTGAAATCATAGTTAGGAAATACCAGACAAGAACCATGTTCTTTGATGTCATTAATGATATTTTGCTGATATCTCTGGCTATTTAGAGTTCCTGTCACACGTTTCAAAATTCCTGGACCATTTGGAGACATCATCCCCCAAACATGAACTTGGGGTGGGTGCTTTACAGTTGTTTGTAGACAATAATGTCGATACCGTTCATGTGTCAAACACCTCACTTTCATTCGCCGACGATTTGAGAAGCATCTGAAGATCGATTCATCGGAAAAAAGAACTTTATTCCAATCTGGCACCTTAAAATGGCGATGACGACGAGCCCACAATAATCTCTTTTTTCTCTGAGTTTTATTCAGGAACGGTTTTCTACTTGGGACATAACATTTGAGTCCAAAATGTCGAAGTCTTCTGGAGATGATCATCCGACTAATACGTCTGCCAAGAGTTAGTCGTAATCTTCTGTGCAGGATGTTCAGCGTTGCATATCTATCGCGGAGACACTCTTTTCTGATGATTCGATCTTCACGCTGTGACGTACATTTCGGTCTGCCAGATCTCTGATAGTCATCAACAGACCCTGATGATTTATATTTTGAATACAGTTTTATCATGCCTTGCACAGAAACATGACATTGATGGTTTTTCTCCATGTGTTTCTTCACTGCCTTCCATGACATACCAGTGTCTCTAAGAGTGATGATTTGGGTCCTCTCGAAAATTGTCCATTTTTTTTGTTCAACAAGTCGCTTCCTGTAAAATGAAAGATTATTATCATTTATAAATCCTTGTTTATTAGATAATAGGGCGTGAACGACATTTTAATCGAACATTAGTCCCCCTAAAGAAAGTGCTAGAGAGTTCTGACTGAATTGCTATAACCAAATTTTAAAATGTTCAAATTGCATATTGCTTAAACAGAAACTAGTCCTTTTTTCAATGAAAACACGAGTGCAAGTGTATCACATCCAGGAACAACAGGACTTTAGTCAAATTGGTTACATAAAGGCATGAACTCACGCTTTCTTCTGCCTTGTCATCTTAGAGTTGTATCTTGAGATCCAGCGTTGTCATCTTACAAGGTATTGGGAGGCTTCAATTTACACATTTTTTTAAAATCAAGATTGAGTTCGATAACATTTGCATATGTATCATGACTTCAAACTGTAAATGTGTGATTATTTGCAGCAAAAGGTTTTATAGTTTTCCTGTAATTGTTCAATTGTTAACTCATTTATCAATTAAACAGACTTTTGGTTGGCAGCTGTAAACATGGGATTTTCCCAAAAAAATACAGACTGGATTAACAAATATAACCTCAATCTTTAATTGTACTTTAAATAGCCTTGCAAGTACCAATAAGCTGGACTTAAAATTGGATTTGTATATACAGTAAGTTATGTCCTGACACATCGGATGATTATATGAATCATTCGATAAACTGCAACAAATTCATATTTCAAAACAAATTTTCCGTAAACGGAGAGACAAAATACAACCATTTCCTTGACACTTAAGGAAATCATTTCAATGTTGTGTATCAAACTTTTCAACATTTTCTTCATTACGAAATTCAATCATTAAGTTTGGTATCGTTTCTTTTGCCCGTTAGTTTTGAAAAGATGTTATTGGTGACATACATGTAGGCAGACAAGATTATCAACCAACATTTCACACACTTTGATGTCTAAGTCGTCAGATTGTGACTGTAGTAGTCATGTAGAGGGCCATCAATTGGATTTCAGCAGACATGTTCGATAGTATGATAACTCAGTTGTTGCACAATTGCCTTTTCAGCCTCATTGAATTTGGTATCGCGCTTCAGTTTAATGAATTGCGCATTTTAGATTTGTCAGGTTGACAAATGATACTTTGTAAAAACATAAATTTGTAATTTTATTGTAATTGTTGACAGGTAGATCTTATGAAAGCTCACGATATCAATCCATCTTTATGGTTTTGACGTGGGAGTTTCAATTACTGTCAAGAATGTCAGATGGTTTATGAAAAAAATAACTTTAAACATTATTCAGTTATCATATTCCATCATTAAAACAACGTGGAAAGGTTTGTTCAATCTATCTGTTTATCCGAAATACGAGAACGTTCATTTTCCACAGTTTTGAAGTGTATTTATTAGTGGGATTAAATTTTTCTTTATATTACCATAATGCATACATATTAATGTTTTTTGAGCTGAGAATCATTGAGAGGTTGTTGTATAATTTGTGCAAAATGAAGTATCTTCACAGCGTCAAAACATCTGGGTCTAGATTTTATATGCTCTCTTAATGCTTAGATAGTAGTAGGCCAATGTTAATTGATGGTACTTACGTCTATCTTAGTGCTAAGAGAGCTTCGAAAATCTAGGCCCTGGTTACTTATCTAAATTATCCGTAGTCATAAAGGAAATAAAAAATAACGGCCATTTTTGTGTGAACGCCTTTAAATTCTTTGAGATGATGATTTGAACGATTTTGATGAGTCGCTTACCTTAAGCAATCTTAGCACGCTTGGTTCAAAATAGCTTCAATGGATTAAAAACATGGTCTTGCAATTGGAAACAATTTTCTTGTTTTGTGATCTCAACTTCATTCATCTAACAAGTGATAAGCACAAAATTATACATTGGTCAGTGGGCAACTTTGACAGTACAGAAATGCTTTTGAAACATTAAAACAACATACTTTTGACTTTAAAAAATCATTGTTGTGAGTATGTTTTACTAATTAATCTCGTTCCATGTTAAACAACTTAATAAAAAGACGTGACTAAAGCTAAAAACCGGTCTCGCAATAATCATTATTATTTCAAGTTTCCCTTATATCGTTTTTGCACTTTGATATTGTAGTCAGATGTTCGTGTGAGACTGTCAAACGCTCCATTCTTTTATTTACACTGGTATCACAGACACTTTAAATTCTTAACAAAATAGAACTGAGGTGATAAAAAAATGACACGTACATGTATAGCGAAAGCTTGTCCTTTGTTTTCACGTTCTGTTACTAATATTTTAATTCTTTGTCAGCGTTTGTTGATTTGGTTCCTATTCAATCACAATAACTTATGAACGATTCTGCTACAGCAGCGTATTTGTCTCCGCCTAGCTCCATCATATACCCTGATATCCTTCGGTCTCAAACACTCGTATCGCTTACGGCTGGTTACTCATGGCTATTTATAGCCTACATTGGCATTTAAAAAAAATTCTCATCTGGGTGGTGCCGCTATTGCTGAATGCGAGTCATTTCATTAGCTTGCTATATTTAGCGTTACGAGCGTTTTAGGCCGAAGGATATCAGGGTATGTGATTGAGCTGGGCGGAGACAAATACGCTGATGTAGCAGGATGCTTCTGACCTTGCCAATCGTTATGGGACAATGAAATGAACTCTACATGTTCCACTCCATTACGCGTGTAGGTCTGACCAGGCTCCGTTGCGCGAGCCGTCAGGTTTGCCTCTGACATAATTCAAATCAGCCAATCAGCGAATTCGCCCCGCAATCTATGGTGCACCTGAATTGCATTTCGCTTGTACGCTTTTCAGATCTCGGAAACCAAAACCTTCCGACTGTTTTCCGAATGTCGAACTGCCTAAATACTCGAATTAATGTATTTTATTTACATTCGATTTACCCTAGCTCGGTTTAATGGACAAACATGTCAAATCGAAAGCTATGAAGTTATCTTTCACAATGCAATCTCTGCATTCCTCAACGTTATCCTTTAGTAGATCGTAACATTCCAAATGCTTATTCTAGAAACAGATACGTTGAATAAACGTTTCGTCTTTTAGTTTGTAGTAATCATTGAATGATATTAAATTTCGTGAAATAAATTAACCATAAACATGCTGAGAAACAAAAACAACCAAAATATGTACAAGTACCAATACAAGGTTATAATCATATATTAGTCGTATGCGACGTTTATATGCTAATGAGACTGACCGTTGTTTCGTCAAAGATTGAAATGTTATAAGTAAATCTGCTTGGTTAACTGGTATTAATAGACATATGCAAATGACTTTAACTTGTTCTCTGTAAAATGGAAAATTTATAAGAGTTTCAACTTCTACTTGCGTCAACACATGCAATCTCTTTAAAGGCCACCAAGAGACGCGCATTGTGATTGCTAGAAGGTATCTGCAGCAAGCTAATGAGATTTAGAGGTCAAACAGAAGCAAAGGTTAACCTGACGGCTTGAGTAAGGGATCCTAGTGAGATCTATTATCTGGGTAACGTCGTGCAGCAATATTAGATTTTATTTTAATGAGATTTGGGATAATTGTTTTACGAGGGACTTCAGCCTCTAAAACTGCAATAATCAAGACCCGGGTGCTATATATGTATACATAGTATTAGTCCATAGTAAAAGCGTTTTTTTTGTGATATTATCATAATTTCAAATGCTTTAGTAGGGCACAAATGAAGTTTTAAGTAAAAGTGCAATTAACCTACAACAACGTTAGTAGTTTATACTGATAATGATTGCATTGTGTAGTTTGATTTTGAACATCGACATCTGACTCAAAACGTTTGTTGGGTGTAAAAGGGGTTTCTGGTCATTAACAACGTTGAGATATTGATGTCTATGCAGACTATTTCTCTTACCACTATGGCACTCAAACTTCTCCAGATGGCAGTAACAGTTCTCCGTCAAGAATAACATAGGGTTATATAAGTCCCGCGTTAGGTGTGATGCAACGAAACTTGGCAGAATGTTACAGAATGTTTTAACGAATTCATCTTCCTTATTGTTTTAAACGAATTATTGAATATATAAACTTAAATTTAGGCTCACTTTGCACTCACAATTTTCTCTCATACTGATTCCAAAGATGGTTTACGTTCAAACATACATAATGAAGATTGTATGATCTTTATTTAGAAACCATGCTAACTCTGTCTTATGCCGTTTGCTTTAAATGATTTTCAAATAATCAATTTTGACAATAAAGTCCGGTTTTTTTAATTTTATATATTGCTATTTAACTGAACCAAAAAGTAATAGAACATTTATTTTCAGGAAAGATTTGAGATGAAACTTTCTATTTCACAGATTCAAATTACGTTATGCGATTTTAAAATTAAAATGTATGTTGTAATGCTTTTATTAAATTTATCAATACGTTTGGGTGTTTGTAATTATTTGCTTCCAATGAATTTTAATAAATATGATCTTTCATCGTTAACCTAAGGATGTTATTGTAACATGCTTTTCTTCAATAACATTAGTATTATTTTTATTATATTTATTTATTTAAAATAAAAGAAATCATCCTGCTTCGAATCTTATTTCATGAACATTACATGATAGGTAAGGGTTTGTTGCCTGCTTATTGATTTACGTTTCTGTACTTGTAGAATAGATGTCTGATTTCTCTCTACAAAGAAACACGTCACGACAGATGTAACAATGATCATGTTTGATACTTGCACAACATTTTTGTTAAACCATCTAATGTATTGGTTGCGTTTTTATCATCCCTTATTCAATGGACGAGGCAACTGACATCAATGACATTTCTGGCATTAAATGTGTTATTCGTGATACGTTGACAAAATAATTAATGTATTTATTTGATCTCCAAATATCGAAAGTACAAAAAACTTTGATTACAGTAGTTTGGAAGTTGTAGTCATGAAATATTTCTTTGTTTTCTTTTGTTCAAAATATAAGAAAAATATTGTTAAATGTAACCAATGAGTTTTGCGACCGAATCTGTACAAGAATTGGAGATGTGAATCGAGTTAAGGATTGTTATTTAAAGCACAGATAACATTCTCTACATTATCATGAAAGTAATCACAATATGAGGGACGTTGGTTTGCGTTTTAAAACCTGATCATACATAACGTTTATTTGATAATGACCATGTTTACATGATGTGTGTGTGTGTGTACAGAGACGGAAGTGTACTGTCAGGGTAACACACTTACCAAGCCCAATCCCTTGGGTCCAGGAGCTGCTAGGTTTGAAAAGAGTGCAATCTTCTCTCTCATGGTTGCAAGATTGTTTGGCAAATTGCCTTGTCATGTACAAAACATTTCTTAGAAACACGACTATTCTTTCTAGATTGAAAAAACTGTTTGACATTAAGCTGGCTCCTGGCTCCATTAAAGGGAGGTTGCCGTTCATGCAGGCTAGGCTCTATAATAGTGAGATATCGTCTTACACGATTATATCTATAACAATAATTGCGTGCTGATATTGTGAAAATCAACTTCCTGTCATGCTATTTTGAAACTATGTAATGGAATGATTTCATACAGTTAAATTTTTTCAACATCACAGAATCTTGGAATCAACAAGTTCAAGAATATTTAAATCATGGAGTTTAATTCATTCAATGTTTTTCGATCATGACTTTTAGAAGCCAAAAATAAGTCCAAGGCTATGAACAATAAAACATTAATCGTTTGATTTCTCATTGCATTTTTGAAATATATCAATGTTGCCTCCTATTGGCCTTGGTCAATCATATATTGCCCATGGTGTTGAAGGCGAGAGCAGTTTAGGTGTGGGACTACATCGTGGCCACAGTCGAACATTATTATTTCTTCTTTCTTACTGAAAACGCTATTTGAAATAATATTCACATTCATTTACGAAAATATTAATATTAATATACGTCATTAAATCCATGTTTCCGGTAAAAACATCTTTAATTTCTAGTTGTAGGGAACCCATTAAGCTTAGGAAATTGAAATTTGTAATTGAGAGATTTGTAAAATTCTGCAATTTTAATCTAACACATTGGTCGTCCTGTTGTCTAGTTCCTTTAGGCTAATGCCCTGGTATGTGGCGTCTACAAGGAAAGGCAAATATGGTTAAACTTCCTCTCTTGTTAGTGAGCAGAGAGGAAATGACCAACTTCGCAAACTAAAATGGCATCATGACCGCCATGCCACAACAGCAATATTTTTCAACTCTTGTACGTAATATGTCTTCTTTGAAAACTGTGGCGGTCAAACCTCAGGTACCTCACACAATTTATGTTAATGCAACAGCAAAATTTCAGAATACATTTTTCAAATCTTTATACTAATACTGAAATATGTTTTCTTTACTGTAAAGAAAGTATAAAATTTGTGCTTTTATGTAAGATATCATTTACAGGCATACGGACAACGTCAGTTATTTTACAAAGTTGGTCTTAAAAAACCGAGACGTACAAAATGATATTTCTCTCATGCGTATTTCAAGGAAATAAATTATTGATCTCAATAAGTAACTTACAAAAAGTTTGTATCTTTGATCAATAACAGATCGGACATTCTTTTAACCTTTTTTTTTAGGGGGGGGGGGGGGTTGAAGGATATGTGGACGTTTATTAAGAGCAATTATTGAAAACTTCATTTCTCGACATATCACTTATCTCTAACCTTCGATTATTCACTGGAGACATGTTACATGTAACGCCCGAGCTTAGTTGTGAGAGTTCTGATATGATCTCTATATTCCAGACACTAACTTTAAGTGCATTATCCCAACTGCGAATCAGTCCAATCTTCAGATGGGAGGCGTCCAATCTAATATTAAATCGTGCTAATAATATTCTTATTCATATATGAAATTTGTCAACGAAATATATTTTGAACTATTCTGGTATATTCTTTTCGTACCTACATGGAATTTATTCTAAAAAAACATTCTTTTACTAAATATAACGAACTTTAAAAACTAGTGTTTTTCCATTCCTGAATTGTGATGGTGTCGAAGCTACCTGCCAAGGACATGATAGATGCTCGATATACTTTGTAAACCCTTTTAGTGTTTTATCAAAACCACCATGACAGGGTTTTATCATCCAAAACTGTGTTCCACAGGAGATATTGCTTGTGGAAGATCAAGCGATATATCTCCTAGGAGATATAGTTTTCACAGTAGATTTTGAACAATGCCCTATTACAGTCAAGTTCATGACATCACAATTGTTTTACGACATCAAGTAATGACATCACAATGCTATGACGTCATAAATATGATGACGTCACAATGCTATGACGTCTCTCCACTGAGGGTCTTAGAGTAGTGCAGTGTTGAGAAATACACATTTTTCACAGAATTAAAATGAAAAATGATTTTGGATGATAAATAGAATCTCACCCTCGTGTCTTCTTATATCAAATATATCAACACTCGTTGATAAAAGTTAAATATCCTCGGCGAGCCTCGGATAAGTGTAACTTTTATCAACTCGTGTTCATATATTTGATATCAGAAGACACTTGGGTGAGATTCTCTATATATCATGACTGTTGATAAAGCTGCATAGTTTCTGGCTTAAAGAGTCAGAGGTCTGGAAGATAATGTTGACAATGAACGTATCTTGTTACGTTTTACTCTGTATTTCTTTGTGTGTTATTTTACAATGATAGAGAAATAAAGTGCTAAGTGATTTGATATTAATTCATTTGTAATATTACGTAAATAATACAATATCCTTCAAAGATTGGCTGATACTCTGTTCACTTAAGAATTTCAAATATTGTCATGAGATTTTTTAACATGCTTCATAAATAAATATATTTTGAAGAAAAAGGAATATACATCCAGAGTTATACAACGGTTCCACAAATGAACTCAACCATGTGTCATTTAAGGCAATGTCATGACCTCAAGTTAAAGGATTGACAGCTGTAATATATCTGTAAAAGCAGTTCGATCTAATAGAAACGCAAATCTAGATATTTAACAAATAGGCAATGACAAACATCCCTTACACATTATTAAAAAGATAAGAAAATATTTCTTTGATATAAGATCACATCATATCAGGTATAATATATTTTTTAAATGGCTTTACGTCCCGATTGTAGCTATCAAATCAAGTCAGTTAAATCGAGTCCTTTTTCGACGTCAACACAGAAAAGAGATTTTTCATAATTCAGTAAGAGAGAGAATAGTCAATTGCCATTCCATGTCGTTGTGGTTATAATCTTACTTTGAGAGAAACGAATTAACGTAGTTGAAGCAAACTTTGTATGTTCGTATTAGACAACATTTAATTGATTCAATTCAATTTTCTGGAAATTAGGAACATTTGATCACCTGTTCGTCAGAGACCAGGGCCTTTATTTCCCTAAGAAAACGTGCTACACTGCCGTCTCGCAGAGTGCTCAAATATGAATTCATTTATCACAAATGGGTTGAATATGAACAGATGAAATATCCTTATTCTTCACACAGTGTTTTTGAGGATCTACAGGACTGTGAGAAGCTTTGTTGCACTTAGGTGAAATAAATCTTTAAAGAGCATCCTTTTCTAAACGCCGTTTAACTATAGTGTATGTGTTTTATAAGGATGGAGTGGTGACCGTGAATATTCTGGGCAAGCGCGTTTGCTTAGATCAAACCCTGGTGTTAACGACAGGAGTATAAAAAATCTTTTCCACTGATGGGTGTGGAATTGTTCAGTAAACTTCACTTTCATTTACGAAACAATTCACAGAAAGATGACTCTTATAACTCGATTGGAAAACAGTGAGACATTTGGCTGGTTCCTTTAGCAAAGAAAGGGTGTCTCAAAAGGATTCCATTTGGTTGCAATGGTGTCTTCATGCAAAAACACATCAAACTTTAAAATAAAAAAAATAACATTTAGAGTCCAAACCTTATGAATAATCTTCAAACCTTTTAGTTATCAAATAAACAATACTTTTTTAAAAATGTTCTCAAACATTGTTCACTTATTTTTGTTTCTGTTATGAAACACAAAACAAATTGTAAGTGTAGCAAGTAAGTAATTTGATTTCGAAAACCTCTAAGAACCAATTGAGTCACAGGTAGTAGAATACAAATTCAAAGGATAACATACATGTATTTAATTATAATTTATAAGTAGTGTTAATTTACCATTACAAATGTCATGCCGGGTTTAAAAAGTTACATACAAATACTTCATCTTTCTAAAATGATTAAAGCTAACAAAATAAGATCTCTTTTCTCTCCAAAAGCTTTTTAGACATAAGAAAATCTTTAGAGATGTTCAACTATTTAACTTTAATTTTCGTTATTTTATTAGTTATGTTGTTTGATCTTTATACGAGCAGTAGTCACTACAACACATTCAAAATGGGAGGTAAATCAACAGCTAACAAAGGTGTTATTGAACTCGTCTTCAGTTCAATAGCCAAAACAAATTAATAAGGACAGATTATTACCATGAAAAGACCTTGCCTTTTCATTGCGAAATGCACACAAAGGTATAAATAAATCATAAGTGTTGCTGCCCTGCCAATTTGATCAAATGAACATGACCTACTTTGCAATATTAGTCTTACTTCACCAATGGAATGTAGAGATATTAGTAGAATAGACGGATTATGTTTATCAGTTCAAAAATTTGTAAAAATCTGCAACTGGTGTTTACAATCTCACTTAAAGTACTAAAATTAAACAGGTAATCGAATCATCGTTATGGTTCTAACGTCACAGTAACTTCAATAATTAAAACTGTCATTTTATCTCAGACCATATTAACCTTCATACTGAGTTCCAAATTGATTAAACTATGTAGAGGGAAATTGATCTGTTACGAGAACACAACAGGATTTACTTTCATGACTAACCTACCAATTGATTTTCGCGGAAATTGCGTCATCTTTTTCCAATCATATACAAACACATTGCATGATGCAGACATATTATGAAAAGAGATAATGGATGTGTTTTGTTTGACACATTAGTTATGACTTGAATTAGTTTCTGATTTAGCACTGCAGGATGATATGCACTACTAACAAGTATATGGTGGTTTTATTGTCAGTTAGAACCTCACGTTAGCTTTTCCCGAAATAAATAAATATCAATTCATCTGAGCAAAATTTGAACAATTGCCTTTTGCCTCTTATTGAATTTGCCTTTTGCTATCGCACTTCGGTTTAATAAATTGCGCATTTTAGATTTAGTAGGTTGAAAATTGATAGTTTTTAAAACTTATTTTTTTGGTAATTTCATTGTGATTGGTGATATGTAAACCCTATGAAAGCTTGTCAGTATCAATCCATCTTTATGGTTCTGACGTGGGAGTTCCAATAACTGAAAAGACTGGAAGTTGTGTTTTGAAAAACTTTATTATGTTTCTGTTATTATATTCCATCATTAAAACGACATGAACAGTTTCATTAAACTTTTCTTTTATCAGAAATACGAGAACGTTGATTGTCCACAGCTATCAAGAGTGTTCAGTAGCAGGAATAAATCAGTCTAATGCATACATTTTACTGTTGTTGAGCTGGAAATCATGTAAGGTGTTTGCTTAAATTGCGATGAACCTTTAAGTATTTATATCTTGTGACAAGAGAAGAGATTTGGTTTAACACTTATTTGGTAGGTGTAGTTAAGGCATTTCATAAATTTTGTAGAGAGTCTGACTGACTTATATCTAAAGGGGGTAGTTGTATGTTTTTGAAAATATCTATTTTTTAAAATCTTCCCATATAAACATAATTTGTGCAAAATGAATTATCTTCATAGGGTCAAAACATCTAAGTAATCAACACGATTATCCGACGTCATAAAGGATATAATCAAATCTCAAGGAAAATCATTTATCGGCAGTTGTTGTGTGAACCTATTCCAGTTAAAACGATCCGCTTAAGTTAACATCGAATAAAAAAAGCGTGATGATATCTTCATTCATCTAAAAAATGTGCTACTGCCCCAGATCAGATGTCAGAAAAATATTACAGGTTCTGTTACTTATACTTTCCAGTTTTGACAGCTAGGGTTGATTTGTTTCCTATTCAATCACAATAACTTTATTACCTTGCCAGTCAAATGCTTATCTAGAATTAAATTTTCCAACATCAATTCTGATTCCAAAGATGGTTTTCAAGTCTTTGATAAATGTTAATCCTGAATAATGAAAATGCACATGATTTTTATTTTGAAATTATCATAAATCCTGTTGGAGTCATTTGCATTTGATACATTTCATATGATTAATTTTAACAATAAAGCTAGTTTATACCCTCTTATTTATTGCCAATAATCTGAACCAATTAGTATGTGAAAACTGATTTTCAGGAAATATAAATTTCTATTACATATATAATGATATTAATTAATCCCTTTATCATTGAAACTTGATTAATTTTTAATTTGAAATGTATGTTGTGCTGTTTTTATATTGTTTATATTACGTTGTGGTGGTTGTAATTATTTGCAAGGAGAATATGTAAGATCTCTTTTCTTAAACATACCAATGTTATGTAACCTCATATGTTTTCATTTCGCTACAAACATGAATGAAAATTTGCTTTACATAAACGAAATCCTTCTGCGTAGGATCTTTTTCCTGAATATTACATAATAGATTTGTGTTTGTTGCTTGCTTATGATATCCCGTTTTTATACTTGTAGAAGATAATATAAAATCTGAAAGTCTGAAAATATAACATTCATTTCTATAAAGAATCAAACTTGTCACGATGTTCATGTACCTAATGTATTGGAGGGTTGTTTTTAAATCACTTCTAAAATCAATGAACGTGGTAACTGACGTCAATAACGATTTTCTCTTACATGTGTAATGCGTGATACGTTGACAAATGATTAACTTTTGATATCCCATCACAAAAGAATACAAAAAATCCCTCCTGGGTACAGCTGAGTTTGGAATTTTAAGTCATGATTTCTTTGGTTACTTTTTATCAAAATGCAAGAATAATATTGTTAAATGCGAATATATGAATGGGAGATTTGAATCAAGTTATTTAAAGCACAGATAATATGCTCTATGTTATGATTAAAGTTTACACGAGTGACGATTGCTCCTTTCTCTCACAGGTTTTTAAAAACTGATAAAACTTAACTTCTATTTGATAATGTTCAAGTTCTTTATTATTAGGCCAAAGGCCACAATAAACAGAACATTACAGCAGTTGTAGGCAGTTCCAGATCTAGAAGCCTTATAAGTTTACAATATGACAGCTGAATAAAGAAGTTACAGTTTGTTTATAAGCACTAGTAGTAAACTAGTAGTAAACACATTTTAATAAATTACAAATAACACCAAAATCGCCTTTCAAAAGGTAGCTTTGAATTACTCCATTGCCCTCGTTCTATCATAAACATGTGTGAACTTAAGCGAAAACGGGACAACGCAAGTCTATATTTGGTGACGGTTATTACTTATTATTTTTTCCAGAATGATAATGAACATGAATATATGACGCGTATTTGTTCAGAGACGGAAGTGTACAGTCAGGGTAACAAACTTGCCATGACCAATCCCTTGGGTGCCAGGAGCTGCTAGGTTTGAAAAGAGAGCAATCTTCTTTCTGATGGTTGCAAGATTGTTTGCAAATTGCCTTGTCATGAACAAAACATTTCTTAGAGACACGGCTATTCTGCCTGAATTGAAAAAACTGTTTGACAATAAGCTGGCTCCTGGCTCCATTACATGGAGATGACTTTAAAGCAGGTTAGGCTGTATGTTAATGAGAATTAACCTTACACGATTATGTTTAAAACAATTGCGTGCAAATATTATGAAAATAAATATAATGTCATGATATTTTGAAACTATATAATGGATTAATTTCCAACAGTTCAATTTTGTCAACGTCACGGAATCTTGGAATCAACAAGCTCAAGAATATAATTTATTTATTCTATTAATATATCTAAATTAACGAGATTAATTCTATCATTGGTATTCTATCATGAATGTTAGAAGCCAAAAGAAGTCCAAGGTAATGAACTTTAAAAAGTTAATCATGTGATTAAAACATGAAGAACAATTGAATTTACCAAAAGAAAGTATTTGAGCTGATAGACTTATGTTAGGAGGTTCTTCAAAAACTATATAAAACTAAACATATCCCACTCTTTAAACACTCGTTGATTTAAGATAATCAAGAAACTATAAACCTCCACTAGTTTATAATCGTGAAAGTTATTTTATAGAGTGTCAAGTTGAAAATTTTTAATTCTTATTTTAAAACATGATAAAAACAAGTGATTTTTAAGTGAAGACTTTTTCTATGAAGTATTGAGGTAATGTCCATTGTCATCATCAGTATAATTTTTGTATGAAAGCAAATCTCAGATAATAAGGATATCAGTGAGTACTCAAAGACGGCGGGCAAAAGTGAAATGAATGAAAATAATTTTTCAAACTGTCATCAGCTCTTCCGTCACTGATGTACGCCAATATATATAATATGTAAATAATACACAGAGAGTTCATATGTCTTCAATCTATTTAGATTTTTTGTGTGAAAAATATAAGACATATAATCAGTTCTAATCTATTTATGTTTCATTGCATATGCATGTAGGACGATATTAGAGTAATCAAATATTGCGTGAAATGTGAAGACGAAAGATTGTATTACGTAACTGCTTTGGTTAATGCTAAGTTACAGATATTACCTAATGAAAAGTATTGCATCCTTTATTCGAAGTTAATAGTTAACTAATATAAAAATATACGAATATATACTTAAGCCATTTTCAATATTTCATAATTACTATTTTGTGAATAAATGACTTTCACATTGTTTGTTTTCCTTATGCGACATAGGCCTTTTTAACATCCTTCTTAAATATTCTTTTGAAGTGAATGTATAATCGACAACATAGTACACAGAGTTGAATCTGTATAAATATCATGATTAACCTGCCTGTCATCTTAACAAAAAATAAAATAATCCTTTCCCTGCCGAGAATTTTGCTACAAAAACAGGCTGTATATATCCCTGCATTGCAAGTTAAGATGTCATTGTGTCAGGCTATGTTTGATCCGTGTTTTTGTTATAAATAGCAAAAGATAATCTCTTGAATTTTCAGATATAACCTGTCAACGTATATGATACTTATTCTCCGTTACGGAAGAAACGCTCGTTTTGGACTGACATAAGTAACTTTTGTCGTTGTGCAGATATTTCGTGACAAAATTAAACGAAAGTATTCAATTATTTTTTTACAGGTATTAGAAATACCAAATCATGCGGAGAACACTATTAGGAAATCACAAACAAATAATCCATACCAATACACTCTTACCATCTTTTGTACATAGCCACATAAGTGACTTCGATTAAGACAGTTCTCAAAACACTAAAAAGAAATTGAGTTGAAGATATTTCGTTAGAAACATATTGTCAAAACCGTAACCATTGAATAATGGCTTATTAGCATTTCTATGACAAAGTTGAATATGAGTAGATGAAAACTTGTATATTGATATTTCTTGTATTCATGTTAACGGTTTCAATGACTATCGACCAATTTGTTCTAAACAGCATTATACAATATTTTTCATGAGTTTCGTGACCATTTGGGTATGAAACTTCAAATGATAAGCACACATGAGTGTAATGCAATTACATCGTTCTTTGATTAGTTAATGTGTGTTTTTTTAAATGTTTATATACGACCTTTGATATAAAGTTACATAAACTGTTAGTATTGTTTTTCATTATACCCCTGCTGCTAATGATATGTTGCCATTTTGTACATGTCTTTTAATCTATTATCATATGTTCAACTTGAATAGTGTACAACTGCATATTAAAAAGTTGTTCATGTCCTACAGTATCTTAGTGCAAATATCATGTAATTTGTGTTTGGTTAGAACGTCAATAAAATAAGTTCAGCAGAACTGACAAAGTATCTCTTATTGGCAATATGTAAAATAGCCATTCTTTAACGTATTGTGAGATTGTCTAGTCTCTCATGCATGCAAACATTCGAATTTTGGCATGATTACTTACATAGAACGGGTCACATTTTCGAAATTCTAAATTCCTTAAATTTCGATTAAAATATTTCATTTCGATTTTTTAAGATAAAACATAGCAAATTCATATTGAAATACTGAAAATATACAAACATGACTTGCGTTTAAAACTGTTGACCACTTGTACAGGATTTTATGGAGAAGAATAAAAATGATTGTTTTGGAAATTTGGACCAACAATTATTACGTTCAACTGCATACGACGGAATACGATTGCGTTAAGGTGCTCTGGATTTTCACTTCTGTATTGAAAAATTTAAATTATTCGTTTCGTTTTCGCAATGCTAAGAGGCCTCAAAAACATGCCAAATTACATAATATTTGCACTGGGATATGCAGGTATGTGAAAAAACTTTTGGCATGCAGCTGTACATGTAATTTTATGTCACACATTACCTATCAAACAATCGTTGTTTTGATGAAGTTTCATTTTTAGTGATGGAAATTGTCTAATATATGCATATCGTAACTCTTTAAAAGAATTTTATTATAGTTCAATACTTTGAAAAGACAAATATACGCGCTGAATAATGACGAAACGTTGAAATAAATCCTGATAGCAGGGTCTTAAGTGATTAGAAACAAAAAGTTATTCTAGCTCATGTTTGATCTCATCAAAGCAACTATTACTTTGCAAGCTGACAGTTGCGACAAATTATCAGCACAAATTAGAATGAATAGGTCATTTGATATTTTTAAACACTATAGGTTGTTATAGGTTGAAGAAGCTTCATTCAATCTTGTCTTGGCAATATCAAGGAGGCTATATGTTATATAGACTTTAATGAAGATTCATTGGCGATATTTATGAGAAACAATATACATACAGTGCGTGGCCATATTATAGTACGCAAAGAGCGTCATGGCGTCATGATATGCCGTTAGCCCAACTGATCACTTCCCTCGTTATATATCGATATTGCAATAAATATTTACCGGAAAGGCTTGAAATTTTGGGATATTGTTCACTTTTTGACAAGTATTCTAAATATTTCATCACCTTTCGTTGCCATGGATGGATTAATCTTTAATGTCCTGAAAACTTCGAGCCACGTTGTGTACCGTATCACCTGGACAACATAACTAAAATCAACTTTTCATTTACTCTCATGGAATTAACTTTCCAAATTTATTTAAATAATTTATAAAATATTTCCATTTACATTGATATGGGAGGAATAAATGTGCAATGTCAAATATTTTTTTTACTCGTTTTGTATCCTATACGGAGCAACCGACGAGGTGACCACGTGGTTTTCTTTTTCATGAAAAATCAAGGTTGATTTAAAAAAAAATATCAAGCCATATGACATAAATTTTTATCAAAGATGAAAATATGGGCCTCAGACTTTGTAATTATGGCAATTGTTATTCTGGTACCAAAATCATTGCAGAGAATACAGACCGTGAACATTCCCGTTATACCGCGCTATGCGGGAGACATGTTTGTAAACATTCCCGGGCATTCGATTTGGAATCTCTCGCTGGATAGTCTCCTTGTAAAATATATTGACACAACCCAAAACAATTATTTTTAATAAATACAACCTATTCTTACCTAATTTTCACGTTTTCAAAAATCAATTTTCTGAATTTTATTCAAATGAATTTTTCAACAGTTGGCATATTTTGATAGAGATTGTGTTTAAATTTGAAAAAATATCAAAATCGGTATCTAAAATCATTCACTGATCACTATCACTGTCTTGAATTATCGTTCGCGCCCGTTATTTGCGCCCATGCCGATTTTTCCTTGTTGCGACTAAACTACGTAACGAAAAAAATTGTGTGACCCAAATAAGATAATTCACCTATATTTCAACATTTCTGTCACATTTTCAAGAGCAATAAATGCCTTGATTCATTACTACTTCTCTCTGTTTTAGCTATTATGATAGATTTGGAAATGTCGCTGCTATCTCGAATGGCTTATACCATTGAGCTAAAAATAGACACGGGAATTCCCTTAGAAAGAGGAGTTAGTGATAAATCTTGTTGCAGAATTGATCTCTTTACGATGCGAACTTACAAAACGCGACATAGAAATAGCTGATTGTCAAAGGAAATTGCGAGAACGTTATAAATTCTGCGTAGTATATTATGGCCACGCACTGTATATTATCCTGAAGCTATTGTATTTATTTGGTGATTATTATACATCAAAATACGTAAGTGAAAGTAAATACATATTTTCACATTTACTCGTGTTTGTCAATGAATATTTAAACATTTCATGTTTGTGTTACTTAATGATATTGACAATATACAAAACAATGATATATCACCAACTTGTAACATTTTTAGATCAAAGTTATTGACGCTCTTAAAATTATATACATTAACTGTAGAGAAGAGAAAATAGGTTTTTTTCCAAGGCTGAGTTGGTGTATTTCAATGATAGTAGATTAACGGTAGGTCCCCTAGTTTGCTTTCGGACACTTTAATTTGTGTGTTTTAAGTACACATAAGTACACAAAAGGGTTTCAAGTACTCATAATTTTACTCTCAGTGCAAATAATGTAAAATAAAATGATATACATTAACTGTAGAGAAAGGAAAATAGAATTGTTACCGATCGAAGTCATGAATGATGAGTTTTTGTAACGGAAACCTAAAATTTCGTTCAAAAGATTCATGGTAACTATCTGAAATGTCTGTCAATGATTCAGTGACCTTCTAAACATACATGTAGATACCAAATATTATGGTTCTATGATAATTAGAACCAAAGATATGGGGACATCCATCTTTTGACTATCATATTGTACTTGTAGTTCTATCCAAACCGTAATGGCATTTTGAATTAGAACAAGATTTTGTACTTTATCAGCTTTTAATCTCTGTCTGAACGGTATATATCTTTTCCTGTATACAGGCACAAATAATAACCGACAAAACTTTAAAAAGTTTGAATTTATAGTTTTGGGTATCGAGTAAGTTCATTAACTATTTTGAAATTTGTAATCGAGAGAAAATTTGAATTTGATCGACCTGTTGTGTTATTACTTCATCAGGCTATTTACGCTGGTGTATGGGGTTTAGCCGGAAAAGCAAAATTCGCTAAACTTCCTGGTCTGTTAGTAAAAAGAGGGGAATGACCTACTTCGCAAAAGCATGACCACCATACAATATAAGCAATAACTCTTCTATTTAATATGCCTCTTTGGAAAAGTATGGTTGTCAAACATATATCCTTAGATACTATACATGTAATTGCTTTTATTAGAAATCTATAAGAACAATGAAATATGAATTCATATGGTGTTAAATTTTTTTGATAAGGTTATATTTCCATGCAAATTGACAATGTAGGTTATTTTTCCTTTGCAAAAGGGGTCGTAAATCCGAATAGCATTAAAATGTGGCGTGTAACGACAAGATATATTCACGCTGTTTGCATCAGTCTTTGTTTTACATAAGTGTAAATTGTTGCTTCTAAATGTTAACCTTAAGAAAAAGTTTGTTTATTTTGATCAGTTACAGCTTTGGATTGAAACAGCTAATATTAGCTGTTTGTTATGAGCAAAAAATACCTTGTGTACATTGTGGGGGATAAATCAACTTGTTTTTACTTTAGATTAGGCAGGAACCAAGCCCTACTTTTCTCTTTTTCGATATAAATGGATAACTAAACAGAAAAATAGAGTAAATTTGTTGCGATGTTGTCATCATAAAACAAATCAGCGTTTATTTTTCTCATTAACATATATAATTATCATTACTGTCAATTAAATGAAAAAAACCAGTCAGTTTCAGTTTTTTTATTTCAAAATAAGAGTTTCCTTTATATATTTCTAGATTTATTATCCTGAATAAACCGCAAATGTTCTGATACGTTTCTTCATATACCCTGATCCTCCTACGAGAAAAATGGCAACAACCTCCATTCATTATAGTGTGAAAATCAGTGTAGCATTACACCCAAACATTACGGTGTATAGTACTTCTGACTGAACTGTCGAGAACCTGATCTTTACTTTTCTATTCGCCGTGTGCACGTCCACGAGCCACCTGTTCAGAAACTTTTCTGAGTGACAAATATTCTTTCTGTACAATACAAAGAAAGTAGCGTTCGCATTTATTTTATATATCATGTTGATATATTTAATGAGACGGATTTCATTTCTTGGTTAGATATGAAACTTTCCTCCAACTTCGTCAAGAATATCTAAACAACAAGTACTTAATTTCTGTCAACATATTTTTAACATACATTTGTATTCTTAACAATATTTAAAAAAGAAGCAAGACTAGCTGTGTAATATATCCTAAAAACCTGTATTAATTTATATCATGTATTTAATGTTTTCTGGAAATGATTTTCCAAATGCCACATAGCTGCTATCTTGTACATTATGTGAAATGTATAAAAGTTAATCTCATGTATCTCCGCTGGCGCTTTTTATAGAGAATAAAGTGCTTGAGTTTCTTCTTAACTCAAAATTGAACGATGCAAATGGTAACATATTGGCTAATGTTTTCATTTAATTACTCCTCACATTACTTGTTGATAAATTTAAGTAGAGAAAGAGAATACGTTGAATAAAAACATTTAACTTTTATAATGTTCTTCTGATGCTGTACAATTTACTCTTATCATTTCACATTCCAGATGACTATATTTTTTCATATGACTATTTGCTTTTGTTCTTTAAACATTTATGTAGGTTAATTGCCTTTTATTCATTCACAGCTCGACAAATAAAGATACTCAAGGAGCTTTAACAATGCGGAACAATAGTTTTACACGATATTTTGAAAACAGTTTCTTAAAAACAGAATCCTCTGGTAAATATCAACCGGAAGAAAATAATACGGTAATAAAAGGAAACTAAAAAAAACTATTTGAGATATTATTGTTAAAAATGGTTGAATACTTTATGTTAGTTTGCCACCTTCTGCATATAAGATTATTTTGTCTTCACTTAAATGTTAGCGTTTATATAAACACTTCACTTCATTTCACTAACAGGGCTACAGCGCGTTTTGTGTTGTAGAGAAAATTCCCGAATAAACATAACATATATGCCAAATGTATTTTCTTCAGAGGGTCTCAGTATTCAACCCAAAATCGGTTTCGTATAGGAAATAATCAAGTATCAAGCAAAAACAACTGGCGGCCATTTTCTTGTGAACACCTTTCAATCATTTAAAAGAAGGGTTATGAATCAGCACGGCTTAACTGTTCATAGTCGATTTGTTTCAAAACTACTTCTCGTGATTAAAACATATTGTCTTGCATTATGAAACATACATTTGCGATTCCGATTCCGATTTTCTTGAAAGGCTTATCCAACATGTAAGAAAGGTTTAATATTCATTTGTTTTAATCTGGTTTTGGATTTACAAATCATATATTAAATAAACAACAGTGCTACAACATGCTTTGCAGTAAACGGATAAACGTTGCACAATATAAAAGCCTTGTAATGAAGCCCTCGACACAAAACTTGACAAAAGTATTCAATTGCTGATACTTTATGCGACTTTCTTCCAATTATTTCTAGAAGGTTTACATAAAAGAGATCAAATATGTTTTTCTGTCAACAACTTTGAAGTGTCATCAATCTGTCTTTCGCATCCTGTACAATAATTGGAATATGATATTCCTCTGCAGCTTAAAGTGATACGTTCATGCTCAATTAGAGGAGTTTAGAGATAGAATACCCTTTTGTTAGTGCATCATTAACGATAAAAAGAAAACTTTTGACTTATGACGTCAATATCAATGTCTGAAATGGGCTCACTTTTACTTTTCTGTAACAAAGACATATTGAATAAACAGAAAAGTAATCTTGTTTGCTTGAAAGTACTACGCTAATGCTTTTACGGTTGGTACATTGTATTCCATGTATATTCGTACTTAATCCACCGCGATGAGACCTTTAACCATGCAGTCTTATAGGCATGGTAAAAATCTAAGGCAATAATGCATCAACGTTTTACGCATCTGTCCATTGTTTATCATCCAGCCTGTTTGTAAGAAATCTAAAAAAACAATAACCTGTCTGTGCGTGCGAGTTTCTACACAACATCTCCGAAAAATCCTGTAATAGATTGTATTTTCGGGACAATATTGACTTTCAATGTTTCAGGTTGGTATCCGTTACTAACAGGGCTAGTTCGAGTCCATCTGTCCATTTGAGGAGTAGCAACTGATGGGCATTATGCTGGTAACGTTACTGGTATTAGATCGAAGAGTCTTGCAAAGTCATGTTGCTATATACCACCGTCAATCGTGTTCTCCAAATCTCAGTATCAGTCAATCATGCTCTCCAAATATCAGTATCAGTCAATCGTGTTCTCCAAATCTTAGTATCAGTCAATTGTGCTCTCCAAATCTTAGTATCAGTCAATCGTGGCAATTTGTTGTTTCATCAACAGTATAACATGAAATCGTTGTAGGCTTGATTCTGATTGGTTGAATCGAAATATTTCCCTATGCTGAATGGCAATGAATACTCACAAATAAGCTAAAGCAAATCACCACGAATTGATACACCATGTTAACTAGATTCGGCCGATTAAAGATTTCATGTTCCTGTTTCTTGCCGTACTCCATTTTGATAACAATCAATGTCCTTTTCTAGTCTGGTAGATATAACAAATAAATCTCACAATAAATGAATTCTTAAGAACGAAAATATTTCAGCGGTTAAAACTTCCAGATTACGCCGTCGGTTTTAAGCTGAATAATGACGTTGAATAACAATGAATCCCGGAAAGTTTACAAAGGCAACTATTATCTTCCAATTCAAAATTGAATATTTATTCTGACTGATTTTTTAAGATTAAAGATAGAAGATTAGAGTTCTATAAAAAAAACCACACATAATAATGGCGTAAAAGGAACAACCTTATACATATTGGACACACCTGAGAGTCAAAGACGTTTGGTGAAGTACACAATTCTTGTTAACTAACGTAAACCTCGACAACTTTACTGTTGTCAACTTGGTTCACTCCTTTCGTTTTATCATATTCCGAAATTGTTAGCGTTGTCAATGAGTCAAGTGACAATCATTGTGTTATTATGATCTTCCCATAGAAATGTAAAAACAAGGTTAAGTAAAAAGGTAGAGCAATTTTCATACCATTATAGTCTATCACGAATCCACTCAGACAAACAGCAGTTTTCCTTATATTTACGTTTTCTGAATCATTTGCAAAACATTTATTACCAAAGGAGATCGGTATATCCTGTTGCAAAGGGTGAAATGTTTAATACATGTTGCGGGCAATGTATTAAGGGAAATCTCAATGATTTTTAAGGTATCCTGGTGTCACATGGTATAAAACAAGGTGCTGTTTTAAACCGCGGATTATTCAAATCTTTGTCGTATGAAGTATTTTCTTTCATAAATATATATTATCGTCAATGGTTATTGCGACAAGTCAATTTTGTTTAGACGTCAACAATCTACTTATCCATCTTACCTTACTTTCCTATCCGCATTCATGATTGATATGATTTATCACATTACGCAAACCACCCTATCCAAAAAGGCTATGATAAAAGTGTTCATAGCAGAGTGAAGATACAAGAAATCCTTTTCCTGGGTTCAACCAATTAAAAAACTTAAATAAAAAACCAAAATGAATAATTGTTTTCGAAAGATTTAGTTATGAAAACATACGTTTTGTAACGAGACTTTTGTTGTTTGCTTCTTGTTTAGGAATTGCGCAGATAAGATCATTCAGTTTTTATATATGAAAATGTTATTGGAACAAAATAGGTAGTCACATCATACAAACACAAAGTCGAGAACGAGATAATATCGTGATATGTTTTTTTAATGTAAATGAAGGGTAGTGTATATTCAGTGAGTTTACAACATAACTATATGCAAAATGCAAGAATATAATCATTAATAATAAGTAATGCTATCATTTTAATCGAATTGTTCTTGTTGGGAGAGCTTCATTTTTATCCATCAATTTTGTCATGAATAATTGACTAAGAATAGCATGTTCAATACTTTGTACCGTATCTGTCATTTAAGTTTTTTCTTTTATCTATGCTTGCAAGAAAGTGAATAAACAGATGACTTTTCTAAATACTTGTTCGCAATACACTGACATATATCTGTTAACTGTTTTTGTTTCATTGTTTTGGAAATGACATTCAAATCATTCGGTTTCATTTACTTTCAATAAAAAATTCTTATCATACCCTTTTAAAAAGAAGCGGAAAATGTCTGAGGAGCGGATTATCATTACATTGATAAGTTGTCATATCTGGGTCTTATTGATTTATCACCGTTCATATAGGTTTTTTCTAAGAAGACAATTTTTGTTTTCATTTAGTATTATGCTTATGTTTTAAAAACCAAAGAAAATTTTAGTATTCTACTGTTTCGTTTTTATATTGCTAATTAAAATGCTATACTCAGTGAGAAATTATGTTTCAGTATTATAAGCAAGTGGTTCAAGGCTAAACATGAAGTTTTATGTCTTAAATTTGTGGGTTCTTTCCACTAAGTAGTTAACATCTGATAGTGTTCAGATGGAATGGGAATAGAAAGTAAGTAAACAGGTGCTTGTTCTTAAAATTAGGTAAAAATTCAGCGTGAGGAACGTATTTGCAATATCAAAAGCGGAAATTATCTCATCCAGAAACCTTATGATAGAATTGTACAACTGTAACTTAACCTGGATTTCGAAATATCGTGACTTGTCTTCAAAGGATTAGATGTCAATAGTTGATAATTTAGTAATGATAAGTAATTAAATTTGACGTTAAGTTCAACCTCAATACGTAAACAGTACTAGTAGAAAAAGAATTTCAGGAATTCAAGCTTGGCCTCACGAAATTTTGTCGAACTGTTTTCAAACCGATGAGTAATTCTTCAATGGTCTCTCCTACTTAGAAGACTCTTGACCGATTTTGTCATCACTGCCAGGCCAATAACGGACCGATGTTTGAATGCTACATGGGACGCAGTATTTGATGAACATACATCTAAAAGGAATCAACGAATTTAAATTTGTCAAGTGTTAGAGTAATTACCTCCATCCGTCCGTCAGTGCGTTGAGTTACATTTGTTGCTCTTTCAATGGAAATACAATTTAATATTCTGTCTTATTGTCACAACCTTAAAACCTTAAGGCCGAGAACAATACACTAAGGATATTAAAAAATCACCTTGTAAAGGTTGAATTCATCACCAATGTAAAGACCACTTAAAAATCATCAGTCATTGAGGATTCATCGGTATTTATCTACATAGTTCAATATATTGATCACTTTGATAACCGGGCGAGAGATATCATGGACTCAGTGTGTTTGTTTCATTTCATAACAATTTTTCATGTCGCAGATATTAAAAAAACAGAATGGACAGTTTCAAAACGTGTCGTGTATTACCGTTGTAGTAGATATGTAATATGTAATGTATGTAATATATATTGATATCACAATGGGTTATCATTCAGAGTTGATGAAGCGCAGATTTAACCCAAGGAACCGTGTCCGTGTAGATACATATAAAATGAAAATAAATATACTAGCATTTTGATTTACCTTTAAGCAGATGAAAAAGAGAGAATAAGAGCTAGCCATGGTAAACATATAGTGTTTACGAAATAACAGTCAAACCTCTCTCCATGCCTCATTTCAATCATAACGAAATAATCAACATTTATTATTCGCCATGGCACGATCACAAAAATACAATTCCTTCCTATCTCTTCTTTACAATATACGAATTTCTTACTAACCTTTGAGGAAAGTACTCGCTGCTAACATCTGAAATGGAAAACGAAATTAGGCATATATAGATCCTATGCATGCGCTTTAGTTAAAATGGTGATTATATCTAAAACAGCAAGTATAATTGTGTTATCTATGTAGGTGACCTATCTGATGAATGCCAAACATTGGTATAATGTGTTGGTCATCTTATGCAAATGACGTAAAATTTATTAGATTCAATCGTTCTTAGCAGGATGTTCAATGATGAATCAATGAGTTCTCATGAGTTCTTTTGACAACTTCGAGTTCGAGTATTTATTTAATCTTAGTCAAATAATTTGATAAATATAAAAAGAAAGCATAAACTGTTTTGTATACAAAGGGGGACAAAATATATCAGCCTTATCCTATTAATAGTGTTAGATATTTGAAAGCATTGAAGATAAAAATTGAAGGATTATTATTTTAAGGTGAAAACTAGTAATGGTCGTGTCAGGGCAGTAGATCAATCAAAGTAAATAAATCCCCAATGCAATTGTTCAACAATCGAGAATCATAGACTTCTCTCATACAGTTATAACTTTTTACTTTAGCTCTCTGTCTTTAGTATGACGTTGTTTCAAATGTTCACTTTAATTTATTGGGTAATGAACCCAATATTTGATGATTAATCATATTCAGGATGAATTGTTTTCCCCTGTGTTGATGAAATGTTGTTTAGTATATCATGACTGATGTTTAGCTCGTCCAGCTCGAAAGCCCGGATGGGCTTATGGAATTGCAGGGCATGATATTGCGTCCGGCGTCTTGATGAACTACAGAGCCAGTGGCTCTATTTTTAACATAAGTATATTATGAAAGCTGCTTAATTGTATATGTTTGGTTTTAAACTTTATTTACACTGGTTGACAAAAAAGCAATCGTTAACAAACTTTACTATATTTGTTGTGTGATGAAGGTGTAACCGTAACACAAGGCGCGTTAGGTTGACATTTAAACATTTGGTTGATATATCGAGATATGAAAACTGGTCGTATTACCGGCTACAATTTAAATTGAATAGAATATAAACTGTCTGTAAATAACCCCTTTTAAATAAAAAAACCCCCTTTTATTCGACCAGTCAAATGAGGAAATCAGTTTGAACCAATCAGAGATGAGATCCATAGGTATATTCGCTCTTGTATATATCTAACCTTCAAAGTGATTGTCTGACCAAATATGTGAAGTTCATTTTGTACATAGTTTAAATCAGCGCGAAACATCGGCTAAAAGTTGATTATGTAAATGGAATGACTTGCATTAAAAAGGGCTCGGTCAGCTCTTTTATGATTAGCTGCTTTTCGCGCATGCTCGAACGGCAAAGGTGTACGCTTCTTTAGATGTAATATCGGACCTTGAGATGCATGATATTACAGCTAGTATTAACTAGTTTGGAACTTAATTTTAGTTTTGTCGAAATTGTATTATAATCCAGTCATTACTTAATTCATTGTGTAACAAATAGAAAAACAATTAACTTCTAAAGAGAGTTGCTTCTTTAAATATTATCTCTGGTTTCATAGCAATTGTCGTTGACCTTTTTATTACCGACCGAACACTGCAAAATGATTTGAATAAATAATTCATATTTATCATATGGTTATCAGATTAGCGTTACAATCGCACTAAAATACTGTATTTAACAGTGATCACGAGTGTTAGACAGAATAGTTAAATATTATAGTTTTTCTATCAAAATTATCTATATAAGTTTAGTTAATAGGGAGATAAATCGAAAAACTATAAAGACAGGATTTTATTGAAATGCTCAAACCAGCTGAATTAAAGATGAGTTGAAATTGGTTCGAGACCTTATCAATGTGAGGAAATATCTCAACCCGTATAAAAAGACGTCTAACCTTGATAAGGAAGTCACTGGTATTTATATTCAAGGGTCTTCAAGTGATCTTGCGATATTCTTATCTATAAACCGCTTAAATGCTTGATTTGTTAAACCTTAAAGTCATCATAATGGATCTTATTTTTTAAAAATATGTAACCAATGTATTAAATATGACAACATCCCTACATGTAGATGTTTCTTTTGTAAGTATCAAATTCATCAACAGTATGTTCACGCTTTATTGCAAGAGTATTGCAAATGTAAGTGAAATATATTTCCAGGTGTTACTTCTATATGTCAATCAATATAGATTATCTTAGGACCATGCGATCCTGTTTAGATATCATTTCCGTTCAGCTGAATTTACCAAGAACAACCCGGCAAAATACCTGTAAAATCAATATTGTCTATCTGTTATTGTTTCAAATCTAGCTCTTTCACGCGCTCAGAAGAATCACAGCCAGCAGCCTGATACACGAGATTGGCTGTTCCCGCTGTAGGTAGGCAGCTGGCAGGCCCTCTGCCGTGTAGTGGGTGTCTTCAGCCGTGGATATGTGGGCTGCAGGGAATGTCCCGGATCTCTGTCTTTATGTCACACGGACTGAAGGTAGGCAGACACAGTGGTGCTTCTGGTTTATCTACGTCCAAAGACCAATGGGTGGTTAACTGTCATACTCGCCGAGAGTTGTAGCTAGATTCCTTCGACGGTTGACATCAACTACAACCATGTCCATGTTAGTGCGGAAAGGGACGATGGTTCGAAAGAAGAGGAACCAGTCGATTAAACGAGCAGCTAGTCCAAAATTTGGTGCCACAGATGTTGAAAGTGGCGGGAAATCTCGCGTGAGTGATCAGAGCATGCTCAGACCTCCGACTAAGGCATACCACACCTCATACTCTGTAAGTACCTTTTGACTTGTTTTCTTACACATCTTTGTTTGAAAGTGGTCATCAGTGGATATCAGAAACACAATTGAGATCGCTTGAAATATGCTGTTTAAACTAAACTCAACTTAAATTTCTTTAAAGCTTTAACTAACCAAATGGAATTGTAATCTACGCTTTCATCAACCCACATGATGGGTCACTTACTACAAGAAATACACTGACTAATGTCAGTTCTATCTCTAAGTAAAACCACTGTTTTGTTAAACTCGTGGTCAAAATGACAGTTCATTAAAACAGATCGATAGTAATTCTGTGACGGTCATTCACGTTCAGGAAGCAGCATTGTTTCCTGCACACAACGAAAGCCACCAACTGCTCATGAAGTGCATGATAATGGCGTCCCAGGAGCCCAAGAGCGCTGGAAAATGACAAAATCTCGCGAGATCACTAGCATGCGAACACGTAATTACATCTTTATAGTCGAGAAAATCACTTTAACTTCACCATTTACACATGTTAGCTGTCTGAAACAAGATAAATGAAGAATCGAGTGACAATCATTGACTGTCGTAGTCATGTTTTGACTTCGAACTCGCTGATGAATTATATTAATAAATCCATTTACTGATTGTAATGTACTGACTCTAAGAACCGCGGGTTTAATTAAGATATTTTGTTAATATGCAATTTATTTTCGAGTGTTTCATCATTGGATATGTGGACGTAGTATATACTATATGTGTCATTTCAACTCCTATTAAAGTTTCAAGATTTTGAACATTCCAATGAACAATGATTTATGGAGCTAGCGGTCTGAAAGTAGGACATGGTGTGATGTGTATATAGTTCAAATGTCTAATCTTTCAGACAGGACATATATGACATGAATTTTTAATTACGATAAAACTACGAGGGTCATTCGTTTACATAGGCTCATGGCATCATCGCCGGCCAAAGTGTTATATACCTTTACAAAAATACCTGATTTAAATAAATCGATATTCGTTCTGTTTTAGCTGACATTTAAACCACAGGTAAACCATATTGATAGTCAAAATGTCAAAAGAGAATGGAAAGTGCAAGCGATGCTATCTGGTACGATTTTAAATAGCTACCGTTTTGAGTTTATAATTACAGACTGCTTCAGGTAAACAGCTTCTTCGATTAGCTGTACATTACACCATGATGTAACAGATCATGAAAATGAAGGTAACGCATGATGTAATGATTAAATGTACATAAACGTGCAATTATGAATTTAACAGCATTAGTAAATATATTTATAGTTTTCAATATTTCATTTTGGCATTATGAATAAGTTATGAAGTGCACAATAAAATGTCATCAGAAGCCTTTTAGTCGATTACGTGGTCGAATGACCTTTCGTTTCGTTGGGATAAGGGAAATACATGGTATTTAGTTTATATTTGTATCATTGTTGCGTTGAAATGCCAAATGAACGAGTCAAAGTTTGTACAACTTTGCAATAAGTTCTATATAAATCAATTATATATTTCTGATTTTGATACATATTAATCAACTATATGTTATTATTAAGTTGGAAAATAGCAAATAGCAAATTTGTTTTGATCAACCTGTACATGTTTAAATGTAATATTTACATCACACATTCCAAGGCCGGACAATCACATTGCATGGACAGAGTGCTGGTATTACTCAAATAGGCACTGGGTCTTAAATGAAGAGTAACTTTTCTTGCATCACTAAAATATTAATAGAAAAAATCTTTTGGAAATAATTTCGGCATTAAAAGTAAATACTTGTATTTTTTCTGATGTAATTAACGTTACTTGTCACTGAACAAGAGGTATTTATATGTAATACAAATCAATACTAAAACCTTTAAGACCTCATTGATAATCCTATAATTTTGATTAACGGTTACACACTTCAAAACGACTTCCAAGTCATGCTAAGAAATCTCTCTTTAATTATTTTTAAGACATTCTTTCATCTCCTTTACACATATACAAAAAAGGATTACACGTCTGAGGACAATTCTTAACAAGTGATATGACCCGAACTATCTCATTGTGACATTAGGAAGTCGAGTTCTCAAGGCTTAGAGTGACTATGACAGTAAAATCTGCTATTGGTTCTAGTTCCTTGCTTGAATAAGAGGTATTTATATTTAATATTAAATCAATACTTAAACTTTAAAACCTTATTGACGATCCTATAAATTTGATCAACGGTTATACACTATAACTCGTCTTTAAAAAGTATATCTCGAAAAATCTCTCGAATTATTTCGACGAATTTGTTTATCTCTATTACACAACACAAAAAAGGAAGGCATCTGAAGACAACCCCTATCAAGTGATATGACACGACGTATCTGATTGTGGCATTGGGAAGTCTAGTTCTCAAGGTTAAGTATCAAATTTCAAAATCTGCTATTAGTCCCTTATTTGTTTTTATTTATTATAAGTGGTGCATGCAATGATACAATGAACCTTCTGGCACCAGCACGGAGTCCGTCGTGACTTATATTTTATCTAACATATTGCCTCACTTAATTTTATCACACTCAAAGGAATACATTTGATCAATTACGACTCTGCTTACAGTTGGTTTTAGTCCCGTATGTGTCGTTGTTGTGATAAGAGTTGTATGATATGTTGCTAGGTCCATACGTTAACAGTTTATCATGGCTTATAATTAGCTCTATGTTATTACCCAAGATAATTATTAACTAACTTTATGGTATCATGGGAACAGGTATAAATTTTGCTCTAACCCCTGATTTGTCATTGTTTATCATAATCGGTGTATGATATGATACTGTAAACCTTTAGATACAACAATTAGATGATGTCATGGATTATAATCTGGCATTTAGATGTGACCTAACATTTTGGTATCACCCGAAGAGGAATACGTTTATTGATTCCGAGTCTACTCATTAACTGGCTCATTCAACACCCTCTTATAGCTGCTGAAACGGCGTCTGTAACTCCTCGGAATCACGACACAAGATTATCTTGCGCTGAACATCTGCGTCTACTGACCATTTATCAGATGTCTGGGTCTATAATACTTATACTACTTCCTTCGCTTCTACTCTTGGAAAAGTTTTGACCAGGTACGGTTAGAAAACTATATGTTTGTTCAATATATATAATATAGATTTCTGTCAAATGGGCTGGGAAGTGATGTATTATTTGGATCAAATGAAAAAGCTTCAAGGAACACACGTGACAAAGCACTAAAATTGAAGTCTGCATATAATTCCTGGTAACCCAGTGACTATATATGTATGAATTCTAAATTCTTTATTACATGTTCTCAACACAGTAAGCAGGGGCTTGCACGTCACTTTAATAACATATTGTTGATGTCGTTGCTTTACTTAATGCAAGTTAGCACAATTGAGATGAAACTGCTTTCGGATTTTGCTTATTGTATAGACAGTTAAGACGCCTATTCAAAGAGGGAGTTTGATGAAATTTCCATGAATAGTCGATGTCATCCGTTAAACGATATTCAGATCAATATATTATAGTTTAACATGTACGATATCATAAGCCAATTTTTGGCAATCTATTTACCGTCATTAAAAAGATTTTCAATAGAATAAGTATTTTAGCTTTTTACTTTACTTCAATAATAATTTATAAATTTGTAAGTAATTCTTATCATTCTCTGACTGCCAAAATTAGGGTTCTTATTTCGAATGAGATATCCAATCAGATTCCTCAGTGTAGGCTGCAAGTAAGGTTTGCTCCTTCATAAACGCATTGTTCAATTCGTTTTACGAACTTGTGTCAAAGACGAAGATCAGATCTTTCATCAAATATCACTGAATCATGTAACAATATATTCAGCCGGACTTGTGACATTACTTGAAATCGATATAAATTTATATTACACTTTCCCCTGTAATTTTGATATCTAAATTTTTCATAGCAACTTTTTGAAAATTATTCTTTAATTATTCTTTAGTTTATTATTTAGCTTCCCAATCAATATGTAGATTTTTGTTAACTGTAGCATTTGACATTTTGCCCCTTGAGATGGACAAGAAACATACATTTTGTTATAAACGCAGTGATGAATCATTCAGCGCCTAATTAACAGCGCTTTTACCTCCCATTAATGTTGAAACGCTTAATGTTAGCGTCAACGGTAATTGTTGTAAATGCCGAACCGATATTTTGTGTCTATGAAGGCATCTGCTATTCACTAATGACGCCCTAGAGTTTTACAAATTCATTTTAATGTACTTTTAGCCAGGCAAGAAAGCATGGCAGTGAATGTCATACAATCACTTGATCTTCAAATATCAATCAGGAAGTCGCACCTGTTTGTCAAGAAACAAAACAGCTGTTCATTAAATCCGGAGAAGATTTTAACGAACAAACAACAACATAAAAACCTTTATATTTCTATGAAATCAATAGGAAATGCTTAATGAAAAGATTTATTCAGTATATAGGTAAACCAACTGTCTTATCACCGCTTAGATAATTAAATTTCGAGTGTATCATTACATGTAAGAGGGGCATCCTTTAATACAATGTGAATATAAACAAATGAAAGCAGTTGCAAGACAATGATTTATAATCAAGAGAAGCAGCACTAAATCAAACGTACCGTGTTCATTTAAGGTATGTGGATCCATTTTACTACCTCAATTAAAAAAGTGTTTATTTAAAAATGGCCGCCAGTTGTTTTTGCTGGATATTTGATTTTTTTCTTTACGACTATGGATGGCTGGGTTGAATAATGACATGTTTGACCCTCTGCAAATAACACATTTTGAATAAAATTTTTTTGTTATTTCGGAAGTGTTTAGAAAACAAAATTCCGAAAACGCACTATTGCCCCTTAAAGGAGTTAAATAAGAAGGAAATGCAAACTTATCTGATTACATTTAATTGCATCACTGCTTCGTTTCTTAGTTAAAACATTTTGAAATTAAGTTTTATGAGACGGGTTAGAAGTTTTCATTATTAAAACTGAGAAATGAATGTGTGAAGAAATACGTCGAAGTGTGTTGTCACAGTGTTTCTGGTTTTTTATTACATTTCCTTGAATCGTTTAACTTAAAGGGTTTTATATTGACTACTATTAATTTTGTCGTCTGTACATATTCACATGATAATCTTGGATTTTTTTTCTGAGTGCTTATTAATGTAGATCATTCATTTTGTGAAAGCAAAGGCTTTGAAAAGTAATGTAAGCACAGATTGACGACGTTTTGCTTCCTACTTAATTAGGTAACCTTTAATAATTGATGGCTTGAGACCTGTCACAAGCAGTGCTAATCACGTTATAATCTCATATCGAAAGCACTGTAATCCAAGTAGCAAGGTTGGTCTATTGATTATATGATACAAGTGGTAACTGTGATCTGTTGACCTACCACACAAACCACAAAAGTTGGAGCACTTTAATTAATCATTGAAGAGCAACCAATAGTTCAGATTACCTTTTAGTAATAGATTTAGATCGTGATTCATGAGCAATGGAGAAAACAATTGCTTTACAGTTTTTAAGAAAAAAAACTATGGATCTGAAATCGTTACAACACTTTTCAGCTACCCTTAATTTTACCAAAGAAAGAGAAATATGTATTCTCATTTAGCAGATTGACCTTTACTTTATTGAAAGGAGTGTTCCGATTAGTAGACTGTGTGTTTTTGTTAACTTGATTAACATGTTTTCTAATCAACTGTCCCAAATTCATAGAAAAATAAATATATCTGTGCCTGTTTAATGAACTTAGTGTTTTCGAGGTGTACAATTTCAAATCAGTATTTGTCTAACTACAAAGGTATTTCTACTCATTGAAACGTATATGTATAAAATTATTTTCAAAGTGAACAAAAAGAAAGAAAAGTTCATACAACACTTAATTAAAATGGAACATTTGGAAATAAAAGAATGGCATTATCATGTTATTGACCAAATTTATCTTCTGTCAAACAATTATCCAAACCAAAGGACCTCTAATACTTGATGTGTAGGAGTCATACTAAACGTATGCCTTTAAAAATTGTGTATAATACTTGCAACTCCCAACGGGTATATAGAGGACAAGAAAACAATTGGTACTTGAATCTCTGAACTTGTCATTTTTCTACAGCAAACCCATGTTTTATAATGACATAAACGGTCTCTTGTGTCATAAAAAAGATTAGTATAGTCAAGGTCTATTCTTACAGCTATGGTGAATCTTGCGTACAGTTAATGCCTGTCTCTGTAGGGTCTTTGTTAATTACTAGCTTAAAGTGACATGTGCTTTAACTTTTAATGTTTCAACACTTTAGGAGTTTGTCATTGGTTATAGACTAACGCGAATATAGTACCTAACTTTATGGTTCCCCCCCCCCCCCCCCCCCCCCATCCCCCCGATGAGATAAATATTAAATGGATTCCAACTCTTCCTATAAACTGACTCATTCAATATCCTCTAATAGCTCGTGAAATGGCGTCTGTCAGTCTCTGGATTCAGGAACCGCGACTATCTTCTACTATCTACTGCTCATTTATCTATAAATGTCTGATTCAGGTACACAACCGATTTATGAAAACTTGTTTATAAACAATAGGATAGATATGGAGACATTCACATTCTTCAAGCTGTTAAGATTCTTAGCAAGCACAAATGACAAGTTAGGCATGTAATATGGATCATTTATTATCCATAAGGTTCATCATAAGCGGTGCCATATTTTCAATTCGAGCACATGTGCACATATCACTTTTGCCTAGTAACGATGGTGTCTGTGCGACTTACCGTATTTCGTCGTCTTTGACGTCATGAAACCATTGTTCGGGTATCGTCCCAAAATACAGAATTCCCAAAAGACAGAAAGCTTAAAACAAAACTTTGAGGTTGACTAATCATGTGTCACATGGGCTCTACCCTTTGGAAATATTGGAACGGCCGAGATAAATAAAGACAGAATTCCCAAAAGACACCATTAAGATACAACAGGTTTTTTTCACTCGATGGATGATAATAACATATAAACAAACTTTATAACATGAAGCACCATTTTATTCAATTCACATAGGGTCTCTGTTAACACATATATGGGTTATATTCAAAATTGGTAGCATTTTCTCCCCAATCAAGATTTTTAAAAATAACTTAGGAATAAAACAGTTATTCTTGTCATTTGGAAAGTTTTGATAAAATCGGCTTTAGGGTCAAAATCTGGACAGATTTACACTGTCCAGAGGTGACGGTCATAGATATATGTTCAGAAAATCTGTATAAATTAACATATTAAAAATATATAATCAAATAATCCTTATACTTAGAGATCATTTTAAAAAAAACACCCTCTACAATGTGTAACATGTCCTGTAATAGTGATAGGTTATGAAACAAAGATATTCAGCAAATTTTGTAGGAATAAGACACCAGCAAGTAAGTATCTCCAAACTGTTACCAATGTATATTGTATAAAACTAATCTCATTTTTTTCTCAAAACAAGGGAGTTTTTGCCAAGAAATGATAGAAGTGGATGGTGTTTCACTTGATAACTTTTAGGAATCATTCATTCAAATCTAGTCTTGCTTCATGACTGTGTATAATTAGAAGCCTTTAATACAGCCTATGCCCTAATTCAGCAAGTCTAGATTTGACTGTATACACAATTTAGGAGCCCGAAAAAATATAATGGCTGAAGCTACAGTTAATTATTAAAATATTTCATAGACTAAATTTTAGTCTAATTCAGATTGTGTCGATACTAGAACATAAGGCGGGTTGGGTCAGTCCATTGATTAATGAGGGGTGGTCAGCATTGCTCAGTTAATTAATGTTGTGATTGATTCTGTCTTTTGGGAATTCTATCTTATGGGAGTGAATCTTGTTCGTGACGTCACCGTAGCGGGCCGTCGCAAGGTAAGGAGGCCGTTTTCTAAATATTTCAATGCGTTTTAGATGGAACAGAATCGGTAAAAAAGAAAGTATTGGATTGGAAGTATGACAAATGACTTTTACGAAACTCGTGCGAAATTTGTGTACAACCCTCGCTCTCGCTCGGATAATAAAAAAATTTACACTTCTTTCGTAAACGTCATGAGACACACTTCCAAATGTAATAATTTCCTCGGGTCATAATCTCTATCCATCTATTAAAACTTACTTATGCTACCGTTTTTATTTAAATGAGATGTTTTTCAGTCCTGAGAGCATCATTTTGTTTGGTTTTACAAATAGATTGATTATTAGACTGCTTGATTGTTTCCGTAAAACCAAATATTATTCCGCTTCTACCGTAGCACTGTAAGCGTAATAATTTAATAACGTGTTAAATTACATTGTTTTATATTCAGTTTGCTATATACACGTATGATAATGAATATACGATATTTGGTGAATAGGAATTTAGAAGTTGATCGAATCGAGGAAAAGATATATTATAAAAATCTAATGAATACATGTGAAAATGAAATCTATCCCCATCAACGTACATTACACCAATAATTCTAACAATTTCCTATTCTTTGTACCTTGTTTCTTGGTGTAGTGTACATGAAGTAAGACAGTTATAGATATATTTCTAAAGTGATGCTAACTACTTTGTCACAGGCTGTCAACACACTAAGTTTGACTTGCATGTCCTATGCATAACATATTGCTGCTGCCATTGTCAGTATATTTTCCTAACATTGGTTGACACGACATTATTGTTGCAAATACTTTTAGGCTTTGTTATATGTTGCATCGTGTGGACAACAACGGCGACTGTTCGAAGAGGGAGATAGTTTAGTAATACATGGTAGTAAATGGAACTGTCTGTGAAGCCATTTTTCAGTTAACTAGGATCGAATGAGATATTTATTCAAGAACAACATGACTCTTATGAAAAGGATACATTGTTTAGCGAAAACAGGTTTCCCAAATCTGTAACTATTGTTTCAAGGTTGTTGATCAGATTTGCCATCAAATCTCACTGCATCATGAGAGAGCAGATTCTACCAGAATAGTACTAGAATAGTGCATTACCTTGCACTTGTAGCGCTTGTTAAAACGAACAAAACATTTTTTGACACGTCTGCCCTTTCCAAAAGTACACATGGTTTATTTTATCGGTATTTTTTGAGATGCCGAAAATTTGCCTGCTCACATTAAGGTAGAGACAAAGCAATAAAAACATTAACTGCTAGGCTTGGTTAGTTTGACGATTCCGTCTCGATGCACACAAATTTGGTTTTAATGTTTGAATTTCAGGAGTTCAAATGATGTTTTGATTTTTTAAAGTGAACGAGAGTCAGTTATTTTATATGCTAACGCCATTAAAGTTTATTGATAAAGCACAGAAGTGACACACCTGAATACATTTGATTCTTACATTGGACATTGTGTTGAGAGTTGATTTGATTAACGGCCCAAAATGGAGTTTACCCTGGATTATGGAGGATGGCTGCTATCGAGATTTAATTTTGAAAAAATGGATGGAAAAGAAGACAATTATTTTAATAACATAGTTTTTGATCAGGTTTTCAATTTGAAACATTCTCTGTTTAGTTTTATAAAAACAGCATACAATCTTAGAGTCTATAACCATAATGTTTTGTATTTTATCGATGAAGTCCTGTTTTTAAGAGTATTAACAAATTCGTGGTACTGAAGTCCTCCTTAGGAGTATTTAAACTCCCTATGGGTAACTTAGTTCTACCTCCACTTACGAACAACGTTTCGAAATCTTTATCTTTCACGTCTTTCTTGGTACTATAATTAGAACATATCCATTTGAATAGGTTTCAAATGCCTTATTTTTCCTTAAGTGATTGCGTTCTTCGGGAGTGTTTGTTTATCGAATGACAAAGAGTATATAGTTTGTTCCTTTCCTTTCCTTTTATAACACATGCTGATATTCTTATTAATATAGCGCCTTACGTCTTTCAATCAATTCAAGTTCTCTATTTTTGTTATCTGTTCAGTCTTATTTTCCTCAAGGCAGTTTTCAAATCATGTTGCAATGTCTCTAGTATTTCATTAATTTCCTGTTTTTTTCTTTCACTCTTTCAAGTGTTTTTTTTTTGTAGAGGGATACTTCAATTACGAAGTAATGTTCAAATATTGTTGTAGAGATTCTTCAATTTTTTACCCACAATAATACCGATAGGGTGATTTTTTTCATCTGTTTTAATAAAGAGACACATGCTTTAACATTTAGCAGATTGATGTTGGATTTTAGAATGTATCAACATTTTCATTATCAAAAGGAACTGAAAGTGACTTCTAATAAGAAGCCTGTTTGGTTTTAATTTACTTAATTACCAAAAGAAGAAATCTATCTGTGGCAGTTTAATGGACTTGTTGTTTACGAGGTGTACTATTTCAAATCAGTATTTGTCTAAGTACAAGAATAATTAGGATAAAGGTTCTTAAACATATTGTAACCGTCTGTCTGTTATTTAGATATGCTTGTAATAATAGTATTTCTGATAATTTATATGTAAAGATAAAACTTTTGTAAAGTGATTAAACTGATTAAGGAAATTTTGAAACTTTAAATGATAAATTTGCATTAGCTGTTTCTTGTCCAAAATAATGTTATATTTTCTACCTTCATCACATATAATAGTACATAGCTTGAATTTATATCAATAGTTTTATTTTGATAATATTAGAGACACCCGTTTATGTAGGATAGGGTAAAACAGCAGTTACAAGATATCAAAGAGAATAAAGTGTGGTGGAACAATCAAGCAATTTGACATTACATTTAATCAATCACTCTACAGATTTATCATATTTGATGTGATATAAAAATGTAGGTGAATTATCATTCGGTGCCATATTGGTAGAAAGCAGCCATGTTTAATGTTTTGCTACAAATAAAACTTGGAAAGTAGTTTGGTAATTTGCTTTTGGTTTGTCAGTCATAGCCTGATGCTTTTTTCAAGTCTAACGTATTATTTTCTATGACACCTAATAATGAAAACAATAAAACCTACAACAGTTGAAGTATGCAGATTGGCATATAATAAGAATAACAAAATCAATTGAAACATTATCACAAAAACAGTTTTGGAAGAACTAAGGAAAGGATTTTCAGCTCCTAATTGAAGATGTTACTGCATGACATATTATTAAGTACGCATGACTTTTTATTCTACCTTGCGATGTTTTTCTAATTGTCAAACTGTATTTGTATATTCCCCCAAGAACGGCTAGTTGGTATTTTCTCAACATATCTCATTTTCCTCTTTCTTTGTACAGTATATACTTGCAAAGTATCAATTTTCAAATGTTGTTTTAGAGTTGCAATTTAGGAATCTAAATAAGTAATGACCTTTACAGGGACATGTCGTCGAAAGGTGTTATTATGACATATATAAGTTGAATGACCGACACGAGATAAAATAAATGAATGTCATTTGATCTTTTTATTCATTGCTTTTGAAATGCCAGTCGTATATACTATGCATTAAAATTTCTTTAATTTTATGTCATGCGCTTCTTTTTAGGCCGACGTAAGTGTGCTCCTAGTAATGCTGTTATTGGGGACATGGGTTGGACGCCATCTTATATTTTACGTTGGTGCAGCGTAATTAGATTTTACAGCATTTATGCAACACTGAATATGATAGATTAGCCGCTAAATTTGTTAACTGGGGAAATAGCAATGCTTTGAATAAAAAGAGAAATTGGAATTTCAAAATTCGCTCAAAATGTTTAGATCTGAATCTGTCTCACTTTGTAAATGTTTCCTTAAATTATCTTGCAAAGTTTTTTGTGTCTCAAGTAAACCGGGTTATGATGGATAGGTTTATAGATAAGTGGAGACGGGCTATATCACAGCCTTTTAGTTCTACAGGTACTGGGTATGGTGGAAATAAGTTAAGACTATACTGTACTATAAGAATGATTTGAATGTTGCACATTATGTTATGTCCCCATCCCCAGGTCACACAGGAGAGCCTTGCCCCACTTTAGATGTTGAGTTGCCCCGATCAGAATTGAGACTTGAGACGGGCCGATATGATGGCCCTATTTTAAACGAAAGGGTATGTTTATTCTGCGACAATGCATGAGGTGGAAGATGAAACCATGTTTTAATGAAATGTCCATTAGAGGGCCAGTTTATTGAGAAAATGTTTTGTTGAATGTGATAATTATATTCTTTTTACGGACAATCAAAAGTTACGATTTATACTTTCCAGCCAAAATGTATGTTTAATTGCTGCCCAAGACTAAACGTAAATGTTAAGTTTATATTTCTTCATTTTAGTTTTTATTTTATTCTTATTGTGAATAGTTTGTAACGTTGTTTTTTAAACAAAATATATTCCTATATACATATTGTCTTAATCATACATTATTGTATATCTTTTTTGTACATTTTTATAATATTAGTCTCTCATAACTTCTTACAGGGATGGCTCAACTTTTTGTATGTATTGTAAATATGTAATGTTTGAGGTGAGACTTAAATAAACAATCTATCTGTCTGTCTTTCATAACAATTGACCAAACCAAAGAAACTCGAATGCTTGTTTTGTAAGGGTAATATTTCTGTATGTAATTCTATACAAGACTTTCATCCCTACAAATATACTTAAAACAACAAAATAAAGGGTACTTACATCTCTATACTAATCCTTTTTCTACCGCCCATGTTTTGAACTGACTTAAACTGTCTCTTTTGTCACAAGGAAGTATCGTTTTCAAGGTTTAGTATTACAGCTACAGTAAACCTATAGTGTCTTTGTTAATTACTAGCTTTGAGTGAGCTGATGCTATAAATCCGTTAAGGCCCCGACACTTTAGGAGTTTGTCAGTGCATATGATTTGACTCTTAATTATAACCCTAACTTTATCGTATCCCCAAAGTGGACTTCATGTGGTGATTCCCACTCTTTGTATTAACTGCCTCATTTAGCACCCTCTAATAGCTGGTGAAATGGCGTCTGTAACTCTCTGAAATTGGAAACCGCGACTATCGTGTACTTGAAATCTACTGCTCATTTATCTGTAGATGTCCGATATGAAAACCTGTTGATATTATACAATGATAGACTCTTGTAGAGGTCGATATCGGTTTTTATTAAATAGACAATAATTTTCTTGTTCAGCGATTGGTCAATACACCGTCACGTGGGGCTTTACAAGACATGATATTGACTTAAGTTTTCTGATAAATTACGATATTGACTTGAGTTACTAAAAATAGACTAGGAATTCCCACGGAACGGGCTTCCCCTGCCTTTCAACCAATCAAATCGCTTGGTTTGACGTCATCGTTCCTCGCGCTACGAGCGACATGTGGAACAAACCAAAAATCACCAGGAGGATGGCGATCGTGCCCTTGTAGAGGTCAAAATCCGGTTTTAATTGACCTGGGTAAAACAATATCGACCGAGCTTGTTTTACTTAGGTCAATAAACTAGATTATTCAATGAACAACATTAACAGACATGTGTTCTACAAGTCATTTGGTTGCTTATGCGGCCAATAAGGCAAAAACTAATGTCGTGTTGGTCCATCCGTCTATCGCCTGTAAACTCGCTAGTTAATTGCTTTTATTCAAGTGAATTGTTTGCCAGTCCCGTAAGCATCACGTATGTTTTTTCTTTACCTGCTGCATTTCTTTTCAATACTACAAGTACTAATTCACACTATGAGGTAAAATGAAACCTATCTACGTCCAGTAACACACTGATAGATTTGTTCCTAAATTTTGGTTACAACCTCGACACAGGAGGTTAACTTACTAAGTACATTGTTGCATGTCTCATGCATAACTTATTGATGCTATATTTGAAAACAATGTTGTTTTGGGGCAATGATGGACTGCTTTCGGGTTCATTTTTTGCAACCAAATCGACGGTTAACAAAGTGAGTTAAGTTTTGTATAGTTAATCAAAATAGCTATAAAGTCATGCTTGAGATGCTCAAAATAAAAAAATTATATTTATTTCATAAGTACTCTCAGTTACAAAGGATTATGTACCATGTGACACAGGTTTTAAACATCTGTCATATCTTCACAATCATTTGTCTATGTTAAATGGAGTGAGAGGCATTTTGTGGTTAGATATTACTTGCCTTGATACAACAATTTCAAAATGATGATGTCAATGATAAAACGACAGGGAGCATCGTGCAATTAAATGATTATGTTAAACCAAGAAGCCTTAACCTATATTATATGCAGTATCTGGAGAGTGCATAGTTTAATTGAATACAAAATGATCTCTATGTTGTGTTAGGGCCATATGTATGAGTGAGTGAATGAATGAACCAGTAACAAGTGATTAAGTCACGCTTGTAACTTAATGATTTCATTGCAAATAAAATAACAAGAGAAAAATCCTATTACTTGTTGCGGCACTACAGCCTCTGACATCTGTAGATTTGCTATGGGAAACAAATATGATTGAAGTCAGAAATGAAATAAAGATTGAATTAACATAAAACGTTTTAGCAGTTTCGAAATCCAATAATTTGTATCCTGTTTACGATGATTAAACAGGTTTACATCAGGATTCGTAGAAAGAAAATTTTAATTTTTAATTCTTATTATAGTGGTCAAAAGACGTTCCTACGAAAAGAAATATAGAATCTATAGCCTGAGAACATGGTTTGCTTCGTTCATGTAAAACTTGCCACAATCTTCGGCTTGTAACATGTTTTTAACTCGAGCTTAAGTGAAAGCTTAAGCTCAGATTTTCCATTTAATTCCACTGAAATATGAAACAGCAGATTCAATTATAATAATATAAACCGATATCTTGCACTTCTTGCGCTTGACAAAATGACCTTAAAAGCGTTTCTTAAAATGAGGAAATAAAATCTGATTTTTAATTTACATTTCAATTCTGAAAATTACTATATATTACAAAATAGCTGGTAACATGACTTCCCATTTAAATGAAGTTTCACCTTTAATGTATTTCGAACTGTGTAGAATTATATATAGTGTAAATGAAGGCAAACACTATTGTTGTTCGCTCATGATTGCCAAGGGCTATACACATTCACATTAATGTACTTTTATCAAGGCCTATGGCTATAAAACCTGGAAGTGATCGTCATACAATCATTTGATATCACAATAGTCTATTGGGTAAACAACAACGTGATACACCTTTACTTCTTTGAGTAATATAGGAAACGTTCGATGAAATCAAAATTCGTCACACGGTTAAATCATTTGTGTTATCATCCTTAAATACATGTAGTGTCGACTGAATAATTATGCGTTAATCTGAATTATGTGTATACTTTACAGAGGAATTACAAAATAGTATAGTTATGTGTCATTGCATGAATATCTGTATTTTGATAATAAGTCTATCAGAATGGTAACAAAAAAAACTAATGAAACTTTAAGGAATGTTTGGACTAATTTTCGTTTATTTTAGAAAACGAAAAGGCGAATGAATGAAGAATTACGTGAAAGCTTCTTGATAGACTTGTTCCTGTCGTAAAAATCGTATTGCCTCGTTATTTATTGAATATGTTTTACCCTTTCTCCTGTACATCTGCCTTGAATACTTTAGGATGATATAAAAATATTATAGGCATAATAGTGTAAAATTAAAATTTTTGTAAGGTAATTGGTTCACAGATTGATGACGTTTGTCTTCCTCTTCAGACAGGTAACGTTTAATAATTGATGGATTGAGGCCAGTCATAAACAGTGCTAATCACGTTATACTCTCGTATCAAACGAGAGTAATCCAAGTAGCAAGGATGGTGTATCGATTATCTGATGCAAGAGTTATCTTTAATCTGATGACCTTCCCACAGACCGCAATATTTGAGCAGTTGAATTAGTCCTTAAAGGGCAACTATCAGCACAAATGGCCTAAAAGTAAAATGAGTGTGCGAATATGATTTTTCTGAAATATCAAGGGACTTGAATTAGTAAAAAACATTTAGGCTACCTTTAACTCATGTGTATCAACAGATCTCGGATTATATGTGCATCACTATAAAACACCCCCATATGCTACACGTTAAATGCGTCTTTAGAGTCATAGTTGCAAAGAGTCATCCATTTTAAACCGATCTAGCAAAGGTTACTGTTACGCCATTACTTATTGTCCATTTTATGTACCTATGAGTTTAAATGACAATGAGGCATTATGTAAGGTCTATGTTATAAAAAAATAGTATAAAATAGTACTGTTTGACAGCTTTATTTCGTTATGCCATACTCAAACACTCATCACTAGGTCAATAAAAGCTAAAATGGTCTCAAGGTATCAAAGGTTTATTTCAGGTGGTGTTCATTGCAAATAACATTTCACGGTCTTCATCTTTCTCCTATTCTAATGTTTATGGGGTCTTGCAGTTGGACTTCCATGAAGTTTAATTCATTTTGCCCTATATTAATATTGATTTCATTAGCAACTCTATTCAGAAACCCTTATGTCCGCCTTTATCTTACTCAATATAAGTTCTGTAGTTTTCATGTTGTCTATTGAATTTGTCTAAAAATGTAACTGACCAGCACTTAGGACCAAAGTGATGTGATTACTGATTTAATCAATTAAATCATGCCGCGTCACACATGAAAACTACATTTTAAAGAAGTTACCAATATTCTCTCTATAGAGGTTTTTTCTGATTTGAAATATTTCGGGATATAAAACAAAATACCTTTAAAACATTAACCATAACGTACCTGAAGAGGTTTAAAAAACGTATCTTTTCAAGTAAGGAAATAAAGAGTGTTCGATAGAAATACTTAAATACATTTTGCAGGTTATATCTATATGACATTATCTTTTGGATCTTTTGTTCCCGATACCTTTTTAAGTAAAATTTCGTTAAGTATCTTTTCAATTATTGCTAATTTTAGTGTTGCAAATGTAACGCTGTAAAAATAGACAAAATATTCACAGGTGATGTTTTGATAACAAGAAGTCATAATAGAACAAATAGGATGATGGGTAAGGATTTGTATCACATTCAAACTATTTCTGACAATTATACAACGTACTGTTGAATTCTTATAAATAACTTACCATTGTGAGTAAACATTAAGTAGGATGGTTACGTAGGTGTGTTAAATACGTGCATATGTCAACATACATATTTGATAGATATATGTTACATTGAAAAGATTATGATAAGACTTTTATGGTAATGGTTTCGCTTTTTTAAAAGACAGGGGGATGTTGTCAGAGAAAGGTAAAGAGTATGATTATGTAGGTTGGTTAAGTAAGTGCATATGTCAACCTAAAGATGAGATAGATTTGGGTCACATCCAAATTGCTTTTGAAAGTCCCGACATATACAGAAATAGGTCATTCGCAATATTCAAACTTACATCAGCAGAAAAAGAAATAGTAATTACATTCTGCACTAGGCTCTTGTCAAAAGAAATAAAATGATTTTATATTAGGGACTCTATTTCAGTTTGATAGAAGAAATGATAATAGGTTCCTATAAGACTTAATCATGATAGAAAAAAACTCAATTAAAGAATCTATATGTCTTTATCAACAGATGCATTGTAAAACATAACTACAGTCTAATACTCCTTAACCATTGGAATGTATTCAAAGTCAAATTGTTTAATTATTCTGGACAGTATAGGCTTTGAATCACAATATAAACCTCTTGAATTTGAGAGAAAAAGGAAGACAGAAATTGAGTGTGGGTCTTTACAATAGTGCAGCGAAATACTTGATATTAATCAATCACATTAAAGTTAAAGCTTATCAATATAGGTGATCTCCATCAAATGATGACATTTAAAGAGTGGGATGGATTCTAGTGTATAAATTTTAATTTGAAAAATCATGTGGGACTGCGAATGACCTTACATTTTCTATGTGAGGGGAGAGGCACTGTCGTTTTGAGACAGACAATAAAAGATGATTAGTTGTGTGATCAAAGCTGACGTCACTCCTGATTATTATTTTTTGACTTCTACTTATTTGTTTTATATCAATATATACAACTACGACTACATAGAATTTGTAGCTATGACTACCATAATTACATTTTTTAGAATGAACGAACATAATAGATGAAGATAAGTAGATCTCTTACATTAGTTATTTTGGAACATTAGAGTTATTGGAAAATCTTTAATGTACTCTAAGTGGAGCTGTCGACATCTGAAAGTGGCAAAACATTAAAATACACCCTTACCAGTCTAATGAAAGAATGATAAATACGTTTCCTCACTCCATATCTCTACCCTGTCACACGAAGTAAATTCTGTAAGCAGGGAATTGCATGTCTAAAGCATAAACTAATGCTGCTGTCATCCCTGCTATCGTCTCCTAATAAAGTTTGACAGGGTAGATAAGCGTTTGAAATGCACTTGAGATTTATCGTTTGTTGTATAACACATTCAACAGAAGCAAGTATTCAGAGCTTGTAACATTTTCAAGCAATGTGGCTGTAATTTCTAGTTTCTTGAAACGATTTGAGAAGGTGTTCCTCATTGACAGATTAAAGTAATAATAGTTTCCAAGGTGATACGTATGGTTTCATTAAACTTGTATTCAAAAATAATTTTACATTTTGCCTTTTTTTTATTCAATTTATTTGATTACGTGAAAAATTACCAGTTATATGTATTGGTTATTGTTTTCCTCCATTAGTGTTATGTTTTGCAAACTTCTATTGACTGTATATTAAGTTTTTATATGTAGTTATCTGATGAAAGCAAATGGGTATATTGAAAAGTGAACCCAATCTTTTTTCGCTTTATTATCATCTTGAATTATAGAAGGAAATTATCTTGCATATCACATAAGTAGTTTTCCAAATATACAATATCAATGATACCGAAACACACTTTGTTTTATATCTGTTCGTGATAAGTCAAACTCTATACAACATATGTTCGTCAATATCTGTTTCATGAGATTTCATGAGTCAAACTTCACATATGCTTGAAAATAGAGATGAACCAAACTTATTTTCGTTTTGTTATCATTATTGATTACAATTAGAAGATATCATGCATATCACATAAGTTGTCTTTCAAATATACAACATCAATGACACGGACACTCACTATCTTATATCGCTGTTCATGATATGTCAAACTGTAATAAAACAAGTTATCGGCAATATCTGCCTCATTAATGTGTTTTTTTGGTAATCGGTATTTCTGGAAATAGTTTCACTTACAGCACTACAATTTGACATATAATTGAAAATTCCTCAATTGAGTAGTAATTTTAAAATGTATAAGATATAAGATATACAAGATATAGAGTCATATAAGATATATCTGCCTGGTGATTTTAGATAATAAGTTATTGCAGAAATAAGAAAATCTAATTTTTCTACTTTTACCCCCATTCCCCTTCCCTTCAGGGGAATGCCTAAATCTATTTGGCTTTCGACAAATCTAGATCTGCCCTTTCCTTAAGGGGCATTTTAGAAGCTGGGTTGATGAAGAAGAAGGAATAAGAATAATTAATCCATAAGAAATTATTCCTTCTTCTTCAAATCTGCCCTTGTTTACATTTGTACATTAATGTAGTATAGAAATAATCCCTTCATAAAAAGATCTGAAAGTTTTGACGGTAAAGTATTTTGCTAAGAAATGGAGATAAGTTTACCAAAAAGGAGTTCTTACACGGTGTAACAAACTTGTGTTCAGTAGTGTATGATTGATATTTCTGCATTGTTTCAAGGTAACAATGTTGTCTTCCCTTGTCCGTTCGGCCCCGACATAGATGATGCTTAATGCTTCGTTAGATGATGAAGTTGTAATTCATTAAAACAATCCGTTTCATGCAACAAACCTTATAAAAATAGAACAAAGAAATACTTTTTGATCAACCATCTAGCTTGCACAAGTGCTTCGAGAATGTATCCGTTTTAGGACATCAGTGTTATTGTCATTTATGTTAGCTCTTCCTGTTGATCCAACATTTTCATACAACTTTTTAATTTGAAATAAACATACATAACATACTTTCTTGAAAAAAGAACCAATTCTAAAATAAAATATCTCTCCTTAACGGAGATTTGGATTCATTGCAAACCAAGCTTTTCAGTTACATTTTACTTATTTAATGATACTTATAAAATTTCTTCACAGTTCTTTAAATTCCACTTTTTAAACCATGGGCATGAAACAGTTGAGAACAGATTCAATTAAAGTCTTAGGGTTTAAAGCACTAATTATTAAATCATGTTTTTTTTTATCTTTTAAACAAAAATCCCAATAGATATAACTATTATCATTTGATGGGATAGTAAACATCTGATTTTGTAACTTATTCATCCATTTTCGTGATAAATAGTTTCACATATCAAGCAAAGACTTCTTGCGGCCCAAAAAGTTAGAAATCATTCGATTTCCGGAAATGGATTTGCGGAGCTTAACCAAATTGCAAACGTGAAACGCTCCTTGAAAAGAACACATTTTATTGATGCAATTCGTAACACTTATTTTCCTTTTAGTGAGATAGCTTCATTTCCTTAAGAAAACGCTATACAGAACCTTTACTCTATTATTTGAAAATAAATCACTGATCATATACTGTAGACAGCTATCATCTAATTTCAAGTTTTTTGGGGGAAATTAAAAAAAATAGTTCAGACGATTTTATTTAAATCAATATCATCCAAATAATCCGTACACGCCTTGATTTTGAAAGTGAGTTAAAACCTTAATAACGATATATAGGCAGGTAATGTAAGTCTCTTCTAAAATCTCTTCTATTTCTAAAACGTGCTCGTTACAAAATTGAGCTGAGATGATTTGGGGTTTAACGGCGCTATCAAGGGTATCTCACTTACATAACGGCTGCTAGTAATGCAGAGAAAAATCCATGAGGGCTGCTACACATTTCAATACATCGTTGAGTCAAAATTCATGAAAATGCAGAAAGCGCTAATGTTAATACATGAAGTCATTGTTTTTGTCTAATGCTGCCCAAGGGTTTTGCAGATTCACGTTGATGTTCTTTTGGCAAAGCCTATGGATATAATGGCTGACATTGAACATTAAGCGTCACTTAAGCACAACCAGATTAACAGGTGGCATGGGTCACAGTCACTTGACCATAACAGCATATATTTGATATTTTTACGGACGGTTAAATCTATAACACTATTTTCAACTTGATTTTATTTGCTTGGTAAAAATTAAGAACATTTGAAACAAAATATCTTTCTTTCGTAAAAAGCCGACAAAGAAATTGGTCTAAGTTTTAAAAAATCATTTTAGCAAACAGTTCAAGTAATTGATGATAGGTGCAGAACTAGAAAATCAGAACTTATAAGAAAAAAGTTGTTGATATCAAAGTGTGAAGAAAATGATTAACGAATGAATATGGAATGGTTCCAAGATGCCAGTGATACAGAATTTCTGGTCATCATGGAATTAATTTTGGTTAGTGTATTGGTTTACATAAATGCATGCTTACTAATCTTTAACGGTTTATTTCATACTTCTGTACGTTTCCGTCGCTACTGTGTGCATTAATAGTCAGGCTGAATATTCATATTCATAAAGAAGATTAGAAATTCCGATTTAAAACACACGGTTTTCGATGATGCAAGTTTTTTGCATACATATTGACGATATCTGGCTTCTTTGAGACTTTGATAATGATAACCATTTATGATTTTAGGCCAGACACAATCACTTTGCTGATAACATTATATTCTCATATGACAGCAATGAAATTGAATTAGCATGGGTGATACAAGTATACGGACACTTGATACAAGTGTTACATGTTTTGTTTAGAAGTTATAGTTAAAGGAGTTTGCATGCTGATATTTACAATTGAATCCATTATCAATTTGCCATAACGAGTACTCATGGTGATAGTTAAGACCAAATGTGATGCTAAAAAAAAATATTTTCTGCTTAAACTGTGGTAGTGGTTATGTCAGAGAACATTAAGTTCGATTTTTTTAGTGAGAGGGGTATATCAAATGATATCTATCTATACGTGTATGTGTCAACCAACATGTCTATAACAATGTTTATTCAATACTGAAAGGCCACATGCCTATAGTACAATTTGAAGGATAATACATAATACAGCAAAACAACATGTTATAAATGTTAGGGGAAAATCCAATATTCATTTGAGTTATAGAGAATGGATAATTCAAAACAGTTTAATCTATGTAATTCAATCCAAAGGTTTAAAAAGGCTGTATAATACCTTGTTAAGACTGTGGTGAAACAGGGCACAGTGCATTATCTCGTTTTCTAGTCATGTTACTGGGTATTTTGTTGTTTGTTACATCATTAATCGGTTGTCGTTATGTCACGTAGCAGTATATCGCAAGGGGAACAGTTAAGATCTAGTATCTGTGTTTAAAATCATACGATTTCATGGTAAAATTATTACGTTGAAAATTGTGTCTTAATATTGTTCGTGAAACTAGTGCAAACTAGCCCAGCTCAGTAACAGGGAGATTCTGGGTGAGATATGATACAGACGTTTTCATTTATTGGAGAGCGGTAATAGAAAAAACCCCATATCCATTCAAAGCACATATCTTGATGACCCTTTTCTATTGCAGTTGGTTATTCTTATTAATAATAATCTTAACGCCTCTATTATTGTACTTATTTCAACAAAACAATTACTACTAGTAGAACGAGGTGTTTGTCCACTTAAATAGTCGATCTTTTGAGTGTGATTCAAGAACTGAATTCGATGTGAAGGTGTTTTAAGATTAATAGACTGGTTTCAACGCATACCTAATACAACAATTAGTGCCGATGAGGACTGGTTGCAGAAGCTACACACGTTGAAACAGCGTATGGGAAACAATAATGAATCTATCGTCGTCTATCCGTCGCTATTCCGTCACGCGTTGCAAACCAATTTAGCAGGGCTTGCATGACATTGTCCAATGCATAACAAATTGCTGCTGTCGTTACTACCATCTTCACTTAATAGAGATTGCCACGAAATTTCAGATGTAAAATGCATTTGAGTTTTGTTGTTCCCTGAGGTGATGCGAAAAGTGAGACTATATCTATCTAACGGCATCTTTTCGTTCGTAGACCGAATGGGGTTTTTTTCCGAATAATTACTCATAGAACCGATACAAAAGAAATTCTCATTATAGTGACAGCTAGCGTTGTTACCAACCCTTGTGAAATAGTATTCCATGAACAATTATAATAATTGTCTTCAAACTTTGTGATCACATATATCATTATCCAGTGAAGGCAAATGAAATTTTCAAACTGTAAATAAATAAGTAACAGTAATTTTGTATTTAGGGCAATGCATAATTAATAGTTGTATTATATTATATAAATACAGTACAAATAAACAAAGCGATTTATTTCGTTCACATACATGATGTCATTCTGAAAATATGTAAACATTAGATGTTAACTTTTTAAGAGTTCTTTTTCTGACGTCGGCGGTATTTGGTTGGGAACCACCTCGAAATAGTCATTGATAATTAAAAAATAGTACCAAACATACCTCTTTTAAAATATTTAAACGTTAAAGTCATAGTCTCATTTTTTAAGGCAACTAAACTGAACAAATTATTCTTCACGAACAAAATTTGATCACTAACACAAATATTTCCTGTCGCATTTGCAAAGATTTTTATTTTTATGCCCGTTTTACAGTTTTGGATGAAGCAGCTTATTGGCGTATGCCGTTTCAGACCGATGAGGTACCGAATCAAGTGCAATCCCATCGCGAGTACGAAACACCGGAAATCTAGTCATCGCAGCGCCGATACTTACGACAGACGCATTCTTCACTGAGTTTACCACCTTTTTGTTATTTCTGTATTTGAAAAAGCGTAAGCTATTAGCTATTTTCATTGGATATTCAGCTGGGAAATTCTATGTGTTCTTCGTCACGGCCTTAGCGAAATGACGTGGTAAGGACTAACGCTCGCAAAAAACATAATATTCGGGTAGGGTAGGGTAGTTTGAACTTCATTATTGAGGGCTATATTGCCTGCAGAGTTCTAAAAATTGTTGCAAACGTCAGGGGAAAGATTTCTGTGAGTGGTGAACTATTTGTCCGGCATTTATTACAATTTGCCTTGCAAAAATGAGACTATGACTTTAAGGTCATAGTATCGAGACCATTTAGAAAGATGATTTCGAGGATAATTCAAATATTGTATGAATAATATTTTTAGCCAGGGATATCAAGAAGAGCTTCTTTCGTTCTAATGTTACAAAGCTTCATTGCTTGACCAAAGCCATTTCCTAATTGGGTAACTTGTAGGCTTTTGTATGGCGATCAATTCTTTTTATTACCGGATGTGCCTGGATCTAGATTCTCTTGTTAAATTCTATTCTCTTAAAATCCATAAATGATATCTCACCATCTTAAGATTTCGATCTAATCTAATAACATATCAAATTTGAATAGTGTTTGTACCTTAAATGAATGTTATTCACATTTTCATACCACTTCATTGGTACACTTATTTCGACGATCGATATTGGATGAGAGTTCTCAAAAGCATCCAACAATCTCTCGATGAATGCAGACAAAAGAAGCATTCATGCCACGTGCAATCATTCTTTGTGACGTCACAGTCTGGAAGAACAGACACTTCTAACCTCGCATACAAAAACTGCATAGTGCTTGCCAGGTGGTTCTTGCATGTAGCAATTACTTAAGTAAAAGATTGGCCTTTAAATTTCGCCTAGAAAATATAAACACTTGACGCAGCGATGTTTAGTAAGCGGACTACATTGTCATTGACGCTAGATTTGTGTTTGATAAAAAAATCCAGATAGAAATTTGTCTAATCGTCTTCACTTCACTGTTGATAACTAGAACTTCTTTTCTCTCCCAAGCAGAACAGTTTCCAGGAACACTTCATTTCAAAAGTCCTCCAGCATGTTCGCTCTTAAAAAGATTGTTGTCTAATTCTAGAAAAAACATCAATGACATGGTAACAGTGTTCCATAATTTAAGCCGATAATGCTGAATTGATACAAAATAAATAAAGATTTTTGGAAAAAATCATATAGCAGACATACCGTTCATTTGCATGAATATATACAAAATTATTCCATACATGCATCCTTCCTGAATGGCTTAGTCACAGCTTTTCTATAACATACAACAACGGCCTTTTACTGAATAAATTGTCTGTCTGTCTGTCTGTCTGTCTGACAACAACATACAATATAACATACATGTCTTTGCATAAATAATTATATATAGTATTAGAAGTAGTTCAGTGAAAACTTTCTTTTTTACGTTCTTATGTCAAGGTATAATCAAATGTTTGTAGCATTAATTTTGGTTTGTCAATATGTTACACAGAGTTAGAAATCCAATCTATCTTTGATTTGATACATTTGAAAACAGACTTATTCAAAATGTTATGGTTCATTGTATCAGTTTTCAAATTCCAATTATTTACATCCAGTTGACCTTTATTTTATGACAATGTACATGCTATTGCGTACATATTTACATCACTGACTAAATGATTCAAACTTTTAATCATCTTATAACTTCAAGCATATTCCGACTTTTTTGCCGTGACTTAAATATCCATTTTTAATCCTTCAATGAGGATCGGCGATCTAAGCCTTTGTAAGTCGTGCGCTAATGTGAAACTCGAAGCACCTATTTTCCGTTATGATATAATGCAATATAAAATAAGGGCTATTACTAAACAAAATGGTTTAAAGCTTTTTTGTTTGAAATTTATTATTCACATACACACACAGAGATTTATATACTCTCCATCTGTGTGTGTCCATACATATTCATGTGTACATACATGCTTTGGTTTTCTTTGGAATTTTTAAACAGTATGATTCCATCAAATGTTCTTCACATGCAAAAGTAAGTAATCAGAGTAAATGAAGTCATTTTTCTCACTAATGATGCCCAAGGGTATTACCATGTGCATTAATGTAGTTTTAGCAATTCCTAGTGATAAAGTGGCTGACAATTAGCAGTTAACATCACTTAAACGCACACATTTAATAAACTTCATTGGCTCCCTTAAAAAGAAAGCCAATTGCTTTCCAATGATTTTACATTTATCGGCAGAGTCTTTTTTTAAATTGCATTTAAGCCTCAAAACTGGGTAGCGTTTAACTATACCGATTAAAACAATTGCGTTCCTTGCGCTAAAAGCACACCATTTACGATGATTAAAGCATATTTTAAGACCCGTTTAACCATATTTTTGTGAACCAGTTGCAGCATATATTTGATACAGGGTTTGAGTAGCGAAAACTTTTACATACATGTTGTTTAGTTGTAACACTTCAGCATATCAAGCTGAAAGGAAGGCCATGGATGTATTTTAAGTCCATAAATTTTCACTATCTTCGTTAACAAGCTTTTACTGCTTTAGAAAAATTGGAGGAGGAAAGGGTGTAGATATAAGTTCTAATGTGGATTACATGCATGCATTAATGTTTGCAGATGATGTCATAGGTGTCGCTGATACAGCACTGCAGGTGCAGAAAAGGTTAAATGCATATTGTGTAGAAACACTGGCATGAAGGTACACTTAAATATATAAAAAAGATTTTGGTGTTTCGCAAATCAGGATATGTGAGGCATAATGAACAATTGTTCTCCGAAGGTAAACAGATTGAGGTTTTATCATATTAAAAGTAACTGGGTATAGTTTTTTACTCCTAGATTTTCATGGACAAAGGCTAAACACTGCCTGACCTGTAATAAAGCACATATCTCTATGTATTCTTTTCAAAGAACGTATATGGAGTTTTGGTACCTATTGATTTTTTTATAACTGTTGGAGTGTGTTACTATGCACATTTTGGGTTATGGATCTGACGTATGGATACATCTTATTGTAAAAATATTGAAAGCCTCCATATTGAAGTTTGTAGGCGGCTCCTAGTAGCAGTATTGAGTTGGGAGAATGTGGTCGTTTACCACTACAGTTTAATTATATGTCTAGGTCAATTAATCTAGATCCACAAAGAATTCTATTTCAGGGTTTTAAATGTAAAATTTCTTGCCGATTCGGGTAGGTCCATTTAGGTTACTTACATATAGCATATCTTATATCCATATGGTTTTGGATTTGTATGGCTCTCACATGATGTTGGGGATAGCAAGGCTTTTATGAAACAGTTTAAACTAAGACTCTCTGATATTCTAAAACAATCATTGTCTTCCAATATTCATAATCTTTCCGATTCATTTGTTAATAAACAATTTTACATTGCTACATGTAGAAAGCTATCTAACATCATCTATATCTCCCTATCTTATCTCTCACGAAAAATTAAGGTGTAAAAGTGTTGGGCAAGGCATAAAAACAGGACGATACAAAAATGGTCCAATTCCTGTGTATGTTCATACTGTAAAATAAACAATATTACTAGCATTGAAGATAAACACACATTCTATTTATTGTAAATTATTTGATGATACAAGACATAAATGTATCACTCCATTATTGTACAGTACTTTTAACAACGACATTTACAACATCCTCCTTAAAATTAATTTATATAAATTCCTTAAATGTATAAATAGAAATAGAATTTAAATTGTAAATGCATAAAAACCTGTAACCTTTCATGTGAGCTTTCATGTAGTTTGTATTATCGGCCTTTTGGCCTCCATTCTGAATTAAATGTCTGTCTTAATGTGAAATAAGATGCAGCTTAGGTTCAAGATAGTAAATACAATTATAAACTATCTTACTACCTCCATTGACATTTCACAGCTGGATATATATAAACATTGCCATTTAGTTAATGCAAACTTCATGAAATATTTCAACAGTCTGTGTTTTACACGGAGGATGGATCTTTAAATTTAGTTACTGAAGGAAATGTCACTGAATCGATGTTGGTATTATGATTTACCTCTGTTTCTTCTTAGACAACGTGGGTTTGTGTTGTGACCTTCACAGTCGTAGTCACTTGTTTCCGCTTGTGCAGAGATTTTTTTTAGAGTTTTCCAGAATGTCAGGAGAATGTAACCTCATGAGAATCGCTGATCGCTGCATTTCTGCAGCTTGGATTTGTCTTTGTAGGCATAGGGAGAGTACAAAAATTCAATAGAGCAGTACATTTTTGCAAATTTACCTCCGTTACAAGGATGGAAGTACTTAAAGGAAAATATAGTCTTTCTTGAATAATAAAGTTATCTAATTTTCTCACCAAACGTGTATATAAGTCAACATTAGATTATATTATGAATACATGCATTAACTAGAGGAAAACAGAAAGCACTTAATTGATTTAATTTTTTAACAATTTTTAGGTTTTATAAACATTAAACAATGACAATAACGTTTTACGGAAGTAAAAAGTATCTAAGCAATAATCAAAAAAACTATATATGGTTATCTGATGTACTATATTGGACTTTTCTTTTTGCCGAGTTCACAGCGATTCTAACCCTTTTATTCCATTTAAAAAACTCATTGACGGACGGAAACAAATTCTTGAACTTCAAATCAACGATAGAATTAATATGAAAACGCCTTATGTCGTCATCTCTACAGAAACAAATATTTAATTAAATTTTACAGTTGTCTTAATACTGTATATTAAATCTAGACTCATAGATTCATCATTCCTTATATGTACTCTTCTTCCCGCAGGTGACAGCTTATCTTTACTGCCATCTTTTTCTTTCCCTTTAAAGGGCAGGTTCATTTCTTAAAAGCCAAAGGGATCTAGTGCAAACGAAAATAAATGTTAGCAATTCCAAGGCAATTCTTTTTGATAAACAGAAGCAGTTCTAAAAGGAATTAAATCATTTTGGTCAAGCCACACAAACATTTCCCTACCTTACCTGATATAAAGGTATTCACAATAAAATGGTAGCCAACGGGTTTCGCTTGAGACTTGATACTTTCTTAACATCTTCGAATATTCGTTTCGAGTGATAAGGTGCTTAATCCTCTGTTGATAATGCTTATGTCTTAAACATAGATATATGTGGGGAAATTTGAAAACAATTTATGACCGTCGAGAGAATCGATAGTAGGATATGTAATTTCATGACATTGAAAGTTTTCCAGTGTGACATTTCCTTATTTTATTAAGGATTTCCTTGTTCTCAGGTTTTTATTTATTCAACTTGTCGTCAAATTAATCTGATATTTGACTTCCTCTTAACATTTCACTGTTTGTAGTAGCCCATATCAACAGAAACATTTCCAGTACAATGTTACTTGAATTGTGATGCTCCTACATAGGATATTGAAATCTGGATTATATATCCATAATAATGATTTATTTTCATGTAAATGTAACTTATTCTAATCACAATTCTTCAATAGCACTGCAGCACGTTTTCTTAGGTAAACGAAGGTATCTCAGGAAAAGTAAAAAATTCTACCGATTTTGTATTTAAATACAAGGATAATTTCACTGAACTTACCAGTTAGATAAACAAACGCAAACTCATTCCCCTAACTTGAATGATTTAAAGTGTGTTCACACTAAAAATGACCTGGCAGTTTTGCTGAATAGTTGGTACCGTCTTTTATGTTTACTGAGACATTTTGTTGACCAAATAGTTTTACCATCTGATGAAAATATATTTTCCATTGATGAGGCGGGAGCACACGTTTTTACAGATCTATTCCTTCACATTTCCCCCAATAAACATTAGTCTATGTCAAATGTATAAACTTCAGGTGGTCAAACATCTCATTCGTAACTGGATCATTCGTAGTCGTTATGAAGATATTAAAGTAGTGAGCAAAATATTCGCGGCCATTTTAGTTTGAACATCTTTAGTCATTTGAGGATGTGAAATTGATTTGCATTGCTTAACAATTCCTTTTTAATTAATTTAATTCCTTACTTTTTAAAAAAGCCTATTGTTATGATGAAATATTTTGTCTTGTAATTGTAATAATTTATTTTTTATAACTTAATTTGTCTTAAACTTTTGCTTCTGCTCTTTTTACTTAAATATACTGGGGAATTGAACAAAATAATATTTTTTAAATGGTTGTACCTTCAAAATTTGATTTGCAAGGAAACTTGGTGTATTATGAATAAAATTTATGCTAATGGTTTGTATGATACATTTATTTATTTTTCCCCATGCAGGAAACATTTATGAAAATGACATACTAAAACAGGTACCAACGTTAACATGCTTTGGTAGACTTTTGTTTGTGAAAAAGATATTCTGCAATTAACGACAAAGTATGATATCTCAATTGTTGCTCTTTAAGTAATGTGAACACTCGACTATCAATCAAATTACCATAAAACACATTAAAAGTCAGTAAAGGAAGTAAATGAAGGCAATATTATGATAAGAGAAAAGCTTGCCATAAAATGTAACGGCATCTACCGCCTACAACAAAAAGCCTTGCCCGGATGTAAATGTTGCATAGGTAAGTGGAAAAAATGTAATTCTATTTGATAAATATGGACAACTCACTGCAACATTTAATCTTCATCAATAAATTGCCAAAAAAAACCTGAGAGAAGTTAAAGAAAGGCGAGCATGCATGGGAGACCCTCCGAGTACTAAGAGGAATATCAGATAGATATCATTCAGTTTAATATTTTCTATCCCAGAGAAGGAGAGGTAAAATTTTCTCAAAAGACAATATGCTTCAATTCAAAATTCAAAATCCAAATATCAAAAATTAAAGAGCCCTTTTTCGTTGCATTTTTTTCAGTTTTATGATTGATATATGAATGTTTTAGCAACAGATCAATGATATACCAAATTCGTTAACGTCTATGGAGATGTCCAATGTAAAGTTAATCTCATCACTTGGCTCGATTTTTGAAATATTTTTGTACATTTATTTAAACACTCTTTACTAAGTTTGCCGAAAATATTTTAAAAAACATGTTATAGCAGAAACTTTCCATTAAAATTTTCTATATTTGACCCTATGCATTTTATTCGATAAGCTGTAATTGTTCCTGACATACAAAATATTAACCCCTTGTAAATGAATAAGCATATCACCCCTTTACAGAGTTATCCAAATGTATTGAGTGTAAAGTATTCCGTTAAGAAACACACAAATGATAACTAAACAGGGTATTTCTTACATATTAACACAGACTTGTTCGCGGTTCGATGAAACAATCATTGTTGTATTCGATTGGGTTTGAATTTGAGTTTGATTTTTTAAATAATTTCAAATCTAAAATGGTAACGGTTCTTGTGCCCGTGAGTTTAGAACACATTTGATATTTTACCCTTATGTTACTTCGCAAAATAGGTTTCAAAAGAATATGCTCAAGCAAATATATTTTATCGTTGTATTTTAATATTTAAAATCTTGCTTAACAAATTGGATGATTGAACTGAACATTTACGAACAAGGTAAATAATTATTATTATACTTATGTGTACTTGATCAATACGAACAAGATATTTAGTAGTGTATATATGATTTACGATTTCAAACAGTTCATTGTGTGGTGCAATGACTACTGCCATTCTTGAATTCCCTTGAAATACAGTAGTTGTAAGGTTTATGGAACTTCAAGGTGTATGACACAATAATTACCAGATAAAAGTAAGTAATGGCAAGTAATGAGGGCATTTATGTATCTTGCAGTCACGTTGTAAAAAGTAAAATTATGAAAATTATCTTGTTCTGTACCTCATATTTCAAATCTCGAGTAACAGGTTAGTAAGATCATATATATATATATATATATATATATATATATATATATATTACAGTTATCACAGGCTGACATAAGATTATATTCTCCATACTTTAGTTGATATTTCGAAATCGTATTTTTGGTGGTTGGCCATTTTGCAAGGGAAGTAACTCCAATATTGATTCCTATATGCAGAGCTTTTGTTAATGTTGTCTCAAGGTTTTAAAGGAATTGCTATTGAAAATTATTTAATAATCTAATACGTTCCGATATTTGTTCGTTCCATGTTCAAAGATTGTAGGGCATTTAGTGAAGCATTCAAATGTGGGACTATTTACTTCAGACCACTGTCCTTAGAACAAGGCTTCGGAGTCGACATGAATACTAATGTAAAAGTCAAAACGTGGCCAACACTAGTATTGAGAGTTACACATTAAGTTGGTGCCCTTATATATACGCTCATCTGTTGTCAGTTTCATTTTCAACTTCCTCTTTGACTTAATTTTCATTAGCATCTTAAAAAGCTGAAACTACATTTTCTCTTTCGATTCTAATATCAATGTTTTTTGTGTAATGTTTTCAATTTGGGACCCATTTTATCAGTCTAGTATAAACGACATTATTAGGGGCCCTGCATTTCAAGAAACCATCAAAGCATGTTGGACTGGTATAGACAAATATTTATGTTTTTGTGTAATCTTTCAAATGTGGACCTCTTTGTAGTAATCTATAAGCCACAAATAATATTATTATTTTGAAACCTTTTCTTCTTGATTATATTGAGAGGTATTTAAATTTAAATTGTATTGAAAAAGGTATGGTAAACTGGTATAAATTGATTCTAATGTACTTTGTTTAATATTTAACCGTGGACACTCTTTTATCAGTCTCCTTAAGAACCAAAACTAGAGGACCCACATTTCAAGAAATTCACGATATACATCCTATAAAACAATGTTAATGCTAAACGAAACAGAACCTTCACTATTTTTTGTCCATCAATAGAAACTTAGAAACTAACCAACATAACAAATGTTCAAAAACTATATCTAAGGTGAGTAATTGAACAATAAGAAGTGTGTTTACAAAATTCCTCTCAAGTCCTGCAATGCAATAGTCAGTCATGGAAGTGTCTGAGACCTATATGTTTTATCAATATTCTATTGTTGTACAGACGTAAGGTTCTAATGAATTGTCTGCAAAATGCAAATTGAATTTCAGACAATTATCCAAAGAAAAAATAGAAAACAAAATGTAGTTTAAAGTGTTTGGTAGGATATTGATCTTGTATCAACAGTACAGTCCTGTATCTCCAGGTCAATGAAGATTGACAATGGTCTATTCGCTTGATACTATTCCTAATAACAATTTCATTAAAACTTAATCATGATGGACATATTTGAAACAAAATCTGTAATATACTTCTTTCCTTTATTGACATATGCATTATTTTCCTTAACCAACAGAAGGCGATGTTTACAATACTCATTATTCGATGGCATCAACTTGTATATAAATGTTTGCTATATACACTCCGTGAAGGAAAAAGAATTTGTCTCAAGTCCACTTGTAACCAGGAGATGAGAGAAAACAAATGTGGGTGTTTGTATAATCCAGATATATACCATTAGATATTAAACAATAGCAACAAAGATTTACGGAGTTAGGACTCAACTATTACAAAAACTATATTTGGTCCTTTGATGTACTTTATCAGACATTTCTACTCTAGTTTTACCGAGATCAAAGGTGCCGCCTACTCTTGATTCCATATTCAGATACTGATTGAGTGACGGAGGGAAACAATATCCATGTATTTAAAATCAACAATAAAATTTCAAAACACCTTACTTTGAAGGAACTATGGATTCAAATATTCAATGAAACTTTACATTTGTCCTGCTTTTTTCTATTTATTCTGTTTAGTACATGTACCTTGTGCAAATATAGATTTATTCATCGGTTCATCATTCATTGTATTCCTACTTATTCTTGTAGGCAACAGCTTATCTACTGAGGTGTCATATCATTGTTTAAGGTAAAACAAAGGAATCTAAAATAAATCCTAGTAATTGCAAAGCAATCCTTCAGCAGTTCTTAAACAAATGTAAGATGCTTGGTCAAGCTACACAAACAATCTCCTTACCTTGAATGATTAAAAGGTATTCACACTTAAATGGCTAACTGGTTTTGCTCAACACTTACATGTAGCTGCTTTCCTCTACGACTTCGGATACTTGGGTTTAGTGAAAAGCTGTTTGACCTTCTGGTGACAATGCATTTGGTATAAACATATATTTAATGGAGAATATTTGACGAAATGAAAATATTTTTAAAAAGTGCTTCTGCCCCCTTAATTCTCGGCAGATTCGATAGTACGATATATGATTTCATGACATTTACAATTTTCCTAGTGTTGCATTTCGTGCTACGCAGTCGCATTTCTGTTTTCGGAAGAAGATGTATTCAGTTCTGAGTTAAGTGAATTGATTTAATAATTTATCACTCCTTAAAATGTCACTGTTTGTGGTACTGCATATCAATAGAACATCTCCAGTACCATGTTGCTTGAATCGTGCTGCTCCTACATTGGATGGTGAAACCGGATAATAACCTGAGACAATTATTTGTTTTCATGTTTATGAACTTATCGTGATTACTATATTTCAATTACACTGTAGCATGTATTCTTAGGTAAAAGAAGATATCTCGGGGTAAAACATGCTACCCATTTTGTAATTAAATTCAAGGATATCTTTTAGCTATCCAAACCCATTTCCCTTACTTGAATGATTTACACTACAGAAATGACTTGGTTTCCTGAATTCTGGAAACCAACAGGTTAGTGTGTAATTTGGGTATCCAGTTTGTTTCCATTCACTGAAACTAAGTGACTTCGTATCCAGTTGGTTTTCATTTTGGATTCTTTGATCTATGTATTTCCGTAGTGGAAACTGAAAGACTGGTTATCCAGTTGGTTTCCATTTTGTAATCTCCGATGAACTGTATATCCGTGCATGGAAACCAAGTTGAAACTAAATGACTGTGTATCCAGTTGGTTTCCATATTGGAATCTCTTCTGTTATGTATATCCGTGCATGGAAACCAAGTGGAAACTAAATGACCTGGTATTCTGGTACCAACTTAACTCTCAGATTCTATTCAAGTAGGTTGCTTTACTGCTAGAACCTATTTCAGACTTTTATTCATATAGCAAGGTACCAATGTAAAAAAACAAGCATCAGGATACTCTTCACGATTGGTTTCTTTTACTTATTGATGAAACACTTTGACAAAAAAGACAAACTGAGCTACTTTAAATTATTGTTTATTCTATCTTACCTTACAATCAGGGATTTAACATTTCATTACATAATAAGTCACATTAATTATATATATATATATATGTATGTATACATGTAGCTTATGTCCAGTCCTCTTCTTGGTTTATACTCTCTGACTTGGTATGAGGTTTTGCCAGACTGATATTGATTGTAACTATCCAAGGTTGGTATCTGCTGTAGGTATGTCTGTTGGATCCGTCTAATCTGAATCTGTAAATGACAATCACTTAACTAATAAGTAATGTTCTAGTAATTAAAAGTAATGATACTGCCATAGGTACATTGAAACATTACTTTAATACTATTAATACTTTAATGATGATTGATATCATACAGCGTATATAAGTTGCTATAGTTGGTGAATTGAATACATGTTATTGATATTTTTTTTCTTGAATAAGAACATAATACTTATCCAAGAGCATGACAACGTTCTCAGCTTTATGGGGTATTTATTGAATACTTTGATTTATTTTATGTATATATATTTTATGTACATTTGATCAGATGGCCAAATTATCAGGGGCCAAATTGACTGCTTATCATTTGTAGAGGTACATTAGTTACATGTCTGATAATCTCATAATGATAAATTCTATTAAATATAGAATTGGTTCAGATGACAAAAGATGATTTGATGACATATTCATATGACAGTAATTAGAGTTTATCCATGAAAACTAATTATAACAGAAAATACAGAAAGCAATATATATAAAGATGTTCACACTGAAATTACCAGATGTAGATCTTTGTTTACACATGACATCTTCACCCTGCTTAAGTATTTATGAGTTTAGTAAATACATGTTTTTCCATGTGAAGAAAATATTTCACATTAAAGTAGTGGCGGTAGCACGTTTTTATACAGATTTAATTCTTCAAATATTTTGTATTTGACATTGGTTTACGTCAAATGTATAATGTTCATAGGGTCAAACATCATTCGTTGTCGTGGAAAAAATAATAAAATCGCCAGCAAAAACAATAGGCGACCATTTTTGTTTGAATATCTCTTAATCAACTGATGTTCGGAAATGGATTCGCAATGCTTAACCATTCATCAATGTTTGTTTTTGAATTGCTTCTTTTGATTAAAAATCATTGTCTTGCAATTGTAAACTTTTCTTTCATGAGATCACATTCTTTGTTGAAAACCTTGATACTGGCCATTAAACTATATAACTATATATATAATAAATTTTCAACTTTGAAACTTTATGCATAATGAGTAAAATTGCTGATGTTTTGTATAACAAATGTATTCTTAAAAACATACAGGATACATTAATGACAATGGTATTCCCAAAACAAGCAAGTATCAACGTTAACATGCTTTGGTTGAATTTTGATTGTGATAAATATGTTCTGCAGTTAATGACAATGTTTGATATCTCAACATTAATATAGATATCAATCAAGTTACCATAAAACACATTCATAGTCAGTAATTTAAGCAAATGAAGGCAATATTACGATATGAGAAAAGCTTCCCATAAAATGTAACCGCATCCTACGCCTACATAAAAAAGCCAATGACCTAATGCAAATATTGCACAGGTTATTTCAAACAATATGATAAAATTGAATAAATATGGATAACTCAATGGCAAGATTTAATGTTCATCAATAAATTGACATCAATAACTTTGGATTTATTGATATAAATGATGAATTAAAATGAGGGCGTGCATGCTTGGTAGACCCCATGAGTACTACGAGCACTATTATAGAATAGAGGAATTAGATTGATAGGTTCATTATTGTTTTCTTAGAGATAGAGGAGTTACATTTTTTCAAACAGTAGATATGCATCAATATACGATTCAAAATGAATTGAATTAACCAATATTTACTATGTTTGCCGCGATTGATATTTTATTGCAAAAGCCTTAGGATTTTCTGCTTTTTATCCTCTGCCTCTTTTTTGATAAAGCCAAAACATGTTCCTGCCATACAACACATTAACCCCCATTCGCATTGAAATCAGCCCGAAACTAATCGCTCGTACCTCGCTGCGTTTCTTGATCTGACCACGGCTCCATAAGAGCCGCGTCAGACGGCCTTGACCGCCAGACTGTGCCAGCCAATAAGAATCGAGGCTGGAAAGACTTTGGCAACTATTGAATTGACATTCAAAAAATCACATCTAACCTTTGTATCTCGGGATTCGAGCTTTTCCCGAATGGACCCGAAAAAAGCCGAGCTGGGATGAACGCAAAATGATCTTGGGTTTGTTGATTATCATGATGAATACGCTCATGTTTGGTCGGAAATTTAGCTTTGTCTGCGACCCGAGGAAGATAGTGATTTCGATGTATTATCGTGACAATATTTGCGTTTGATTTGGCATTTTCTTCGTCCAAAAGACGTTTTCAAAAAATTTAAAAGTTATAGTGAAGAAATTTATCAAAACAAAACTACGACACATTATTGATCAAAATTAGGGCGACAATCATTTTGTCAAAGGGTTTCGAGGAATTCATTTCAATTTTTAAATTTCAAATTAAGTATTTGGAGTAATGGAAGCAGGTGAATAAATCAACTTAGAAACGGAAACATTTGCATTTGCATTTGATAAATGACATACTGTTATATAATTAGAACTCAGGAGTCTGCGATGGTTGACGATTCACCGAACCCCCGACCCTCTACCCCCGGGGATTATCGACAGTAAAATGGATGACCCAAAGATAGATCTCAGTTTCAACAACAATGATGTTAATTTTTTATGCTATCTATTCAAAACTTTTGCAAAACATTTTTCAGAGCGTCCCTTATTTTCAACTTTCAGAAATCTTTGTTGATCAAACAAAACCGATATGTACGCGAACCAGTGATTGGTTAGAATAATTGGAGATGAAAGGTCACGGTCAAAACCGTCTGACACGGCTTTTATGGAGCCGTGGTCAGATCAAGAAACGCAGCGAGGTACGAGCGATTAGTTTCGGGCTTATTTCAATCAGATTGCATTAACCCCTTATGAATGAATAGGCGTATCACCCCTTTACAGAACAATCCAAATGTTTCGACTTTAGGTGTTCCATTCCGAAATGGCGACAATCTTGAATTTAAAAATTGATGACTTTACATAGGATATCTTACATAGTAACACTAAGAAGATCGCTCAGCAGAGAACTAAGGGCAAACACCGTTGCGTACTTGTGTCACATATATCATGTACAAGAAGAAATTATAATATTTCAACTCCTCATTTATTTTTCTAGCACAACGACCTCGTTTGTCTGGGAATCAAGTGACATGTAGTAAAACATGATGCTACTTGAACTAAATGATCGTCTTTGAAATTAATCGAACAATGAACTCCAAATAATTATTATTATTTAACTCTGCTGCAGTCGTTTGAGGTATCATGTTGTCTAAACTTAATATAAATAGTGTCATTTAATACTATTGAACGTTGACATAACAGAAATACCTTTCATTTAACAATGTCATATTGTCTCGGGTATATTCAATCAAATGCGATGGGAAATAATTATAACTCTTCTTTTGAAATCAGATTGTTGGAGGCGAAACTAATTACATTGTTTAAGACGTCGGACATACTGACTAGGAGCCAAGAATAAACTGATTACTAGTTTCTTCACTTTAGAAGCTAATATATTTCCAAATATTGCTTTAATGATTAACCTGGTGCGGGATATATCAGACATTTGGTATTATTACCCACATGGTACTTTTAAAATAGGTTTCATAAGAATATGTTCAAGCGAATTGATTAGATCACTGACTACATGCATCAGTACATGAAGTTATTCAGAGAACTCTCCTGTTCCAGATATAGTGATTTGTCTTGCAATTTTGACATGATATTCTTAAAAGTAAAATTATAAAATAAACTCTTCTTCTCTTTACATTATACTTCAAAGCATCAAAAGTAGCAGTAAAGTAAGAAGATACATAAACACAATCTTACACAATCATGTATCAATGTAATAAAAATTATTACAAGCTGACGTTAGAGTATACTATATACGTAAGTTAATATGACGAAATTGCATCAGTCGTTGCTAGCCATTTTGCAAGAGAGAGAACTCGAATGTCGACTCCCATATGCAGAGCTAAGGGTTAGCTTTGTATTCTCGCTCGTATGGTCGGGGATATGTTTTCTCAAGGTTTTGAAGTAGTTTCTTTTGAAATCGATAAATAACCTAATACCTTGCGATGTTTGTTATTGTACTATGTAATCTAGAGCGTGTTTAATGAAACATTCAGATGTGGGCCTACTGACTTCATCTCAATGTACTTAAAACATGACTAGGGGCCCTCATTTAAAAAAATGAAAACTATTGTTTTTCACAGAAATCAAACTTTATAACAGGCATTTGAAACCAATTTGGATGGAACGCATGAGTTACTTCCCCTTCAAAATGGCCAACAACAACTGTTAATATGATGACACTTTGATATTACATGTATGACACTTTAAGGCATTTAAGGTATATTTAAACCGATTTCGGTCTCTGGAATTGTTTCCCCATCTCCTTTAAAAAGGCAAATTTTAGCCGCAGCTGTTCTTGTGTTTTAATGCTCTTTAGTCCATAAGGTCGCATAAAGTTGAAATTTTAAATAGTTTTCATTTGCAAAACCTTTTGCTTGGTGTCCTTACAGCAACGTTTGAATAAGGATATTAGGTCTGTTTTGCAAATTTCCTCCCCCTCTTCTTTCTATGCAATTGTCAGTCACGGAAGTATCTGAGACGTGTAGGAACGATGACGTCCATGTCGGTAAGTTTATTTCACCGATGTTCTATTGTTGCACAGATCTAAGGTTTTTGAAGGTCACTGAACGATTTTGAGGTTCCAATTGGCTTGAGAATAAGCGTATTCATCCTGGAACAACTCACTCTGTTGGTCCGTAATTCATGCATGTGCAGTCCGAATAGGTCGTTGATGAACTGATTTTCTCCTTAATTCCCCTGAACCTACACTTAATCAGGTCTATGTGCTTGATATCGCACTTCGCAACTACACACTTTTAATGCGGAATCTGTCGACCTTATGATTTAAATTATTGGAAAAATGTCTATTTTTCCAACAGTTAACATGACGAAAATAATTGTGATTCATCACTGATCCAAACTTTCCAGAAGGTTCAAGTTCATGTTACAACACCATAGAAGGCGATTATGCAATATCCTCCTCACAAGATCGGTCTCCGTAAGTTAAGTCGAATTTTTCTCTCAAAACAATTGTGTTATGAAGTCTCAATAGTTTTAATAAAACGTTATAATAAAATATAAAAATAGAGCCATGGGCTCTGTAGCTCATCAGACTTTTGATAGAAATAGGTGTTTGGGTTTAGACCATGAGTTCATGGGCTGTGTAGGAAAGATAGCCTGTCCCAACGTCCGAGTTATTCACAATTAAATAAAAAAGGCACATTGCCCATTTGGGGTCAAGGGGTCACCGAACCTACAATTCAGAATCCCCATTGTCCAAGGAGTCTACACACAACTATTAAGCTATCAAGACCTTTTGGAACTGGAGAAGAAGATGAAAGTAGGATTTTAAGGTTTTGACCCCTGTGACCCCATTTGGGGGTCAAGTGGTCACCAAACCTACAATTTAGAATCCCCAGTGTCCAAGGAGTCTTCACACAATTTTTCAGCTCTCTAGACCTTTTGGAACTAGGGAAAAAGATGAAATTAGGTTTTTTAGGTTTTGACCCCTCTGACCCTATTTGGGGTCATGGGGTCACCATACCTACAATTTAGAATCCCCGTTGGCCAAGGAGTCTACACACATCTTTTCAGCTCTCTAGACCTTTTGGAACTAGGGAAAAAGATGAAATTAGGTTTTTTAGGTTTTGACCCCTGTGAACCCATTTGGGGTCATGGGGTCACCAAACATACAATTTAGAATCCCCGTTGGCCAAGGAGTCTACACACACCTTTTCAGCTCTCTAGACCTTTTGGAACTGGAAAAGAAGATGAAAATAGGTTTTTCAGGTTTTGACCTCTGTGACCCCATTTGGGGTCAATGGGTAACCAAACCTACAATTTAGAATCTCCAGTGCCCAAGGAGTCTACACACAACTATTCAGCTCTCTGGACCTTTTGAAACTGGAGAAGAAGATGAAAATAGGTTTTTCATGTTTTGACCCCTCTGACCCCATTTGGGGTCATGGGGTCACCAAACCTACAATTTGGAATCCCCGTTGGCCAAGGAGTCTACACACACCTTTTCAGCTCTCTAGACCTTTTGGAACTAGGGAAAAAGATGAAATTAGGTTTTTTAGGTTTTGACCCCTGTGAACCCATTTGGGGTCATGGGGTCACCAAACCTACAATTTAGAATCTCCAGTGCCCAAGGAGTCTACACACACCTTTTCAGCTCTCTAGACCTTTTGGAACTGGAAAAGAAGACGAAAATAGGTTTTTCAGGTTTTGACCTCTGTGACCCCATTTGGGGTCAATGGGTAACCAAACCTACAATTTAGAATCTCCAGTGCCCAAGGAGTCTACACACAACTATTCAGCTCTCTGGACCTTTTGGAACTGGAGAAGAAGATGAAAATAGGTTTTTCATGTTTTGACCCCTCTGACCCCATTTGGGGTCATGGGGTCACCAAACCTACAATTTAGAATCCCCGTTGGCCAAGGAGTCTACACACACCTTTTCAGCTCTCTAGACCTTTTGGAACTGGAAAAGAAGATGAAAATAGGTTTTTCAGGTTTTGACCCCTCTGACCCCATTTGGGGTCATGTGGTCACCAAACCTACAATTTAGAATCTCCAGTGCCCAAGGAGTCTACACACAACTATTCAGCTCTCTGGACTTTTTGGAACTGGAGAAGAAGATGAAAATAGATTTTTAAGGTTTTGACCCTTGTGACCCCATTTGGGGTCATGGGGTCACGAAATCTACAATTTAGAATCCCCATTTGCCAAGGAGTATGCACATAAAATTTCAGCTCTCTAGAGTCATTGGTTCTGGAGAAGAAGTCGAACAAGTGAAAAGTTTACGGACGGATGGACGGATGGACGGACGGACGCCGGACGCCATGCCATGCCATAAGCCCATCGGGTCTTTCAGACCTGATGAGCTAATAAAAAGTTATTGACCCAGATGCATAGAGATTCATGGCTTGTGTGGTAACTCTTGGGCGAATTGGTTTGCAGGAACCGACCCTTAAGTAATAATATCACACTCTAATGGATGTTCAATTGTCTGGAAAATACAAATTTTGACATGACGCTTTCTATCCGACGATAAGTTTTTGCCAGTACTACTTGGCTTGCTGATGCAAAATCAAATACCAACATTTTAAACGATGATTGCCTTACTTTGGCTATTGGTTCCACATGCTTTTATACATGTTTTCAAAGGGATGTTTTGCAAAAATGCCTTCAGATGCTTATACCGTTTATTGCACTGAAGTTGTTAACATTCAAATACTAATAACATTTTGGAAGGATTTATTATGGTTTTATAATTTTTACCGTTTTTAAAGATTCTAAAGTTCTCAAGATCACCTTTTTTGTGTGTGGATGGTATATAACACTGGGAAGATGTTCCCAACATATTCTACTGAACGTCTGACACGCTGTTTGGTAGGGAAGCTTTGAGAGCAGATGTTATCAAATTTCTCGTAGTGGAATGGCCTAGTTGTAGTGTTATACCCAATCTTATCAATGTGTATTTCTAGATACATAAAAGTTAATTTTTCATAAATAACAATGTTGAGATGCAGTGTTGAAAATCTGCAATTAACTGACTCGAATTTGGATACAAAGATCTTAAAAGAGATACTCATTATGTTATTTTAGGTACATATTCAAACTGAATAAAAAGTATAATTCTAAGGCTTTTCATTCAACTTGGATAAAATAATTAACCGTGGCTGGTTCAAGTCAACGAGTTCAATGCAATTTCAGATAATTATCCAGAACAGTGTTTTGTAGGGTATAGACCTTACATTCATAGTGCAGCCTGTGATTTCCAGTTAAAAAAAAGTAATAACTGTTGACGTTGGTCTATTTGCTTGGTAATATTCCAAATGACAAGTTCATTAAAATGTAATTATGTTTGACATATTTAAAACAAAACTTTTTATATACTTCTTTCTTATATTGACATACGCATTTATTTTCCTTAACAGTAGGCGTTGTTTACAACACTCGTATTCAATGACATAAATTTATGTATATAAATGCTTGCTGCATACGCTCTGTGAAATACAATTTGTCTTACGTCCAGTTGTAACTATAACAGTGCCAAAATTGCTATATTTTAGTTCAAAATTTTCATAATTTTTGTTATACACTACAAAGTTATAATTTACATTATTTCACCCATGAAGTCTTAATGTGTAGAGTCAGCTTACATGATATCACTTATCTCTCTCTCCGATACAAGTTGACACGAGGTGCTAAGCCCAGCTATTAGGCAATAAGTATTAACTAACCTGTCGGAGCGACCAGTTGAACAAACAACAGCTTATCACTTTAACAACAAGAGCGTTTACTTCAACAGTCAATGGCAGGCATAAACCTTGATTATCATTCCGGGCACTCAACATTTGCCGATGACAGCAAATGTCGCATCAAATGTACATAACGTAATCATAATGAAGATTATCCATTATCAAGAGGTAGATAGAAACGACATATTTTCAAATTCACACAGAGAATCAGGGCTATAAAAGGGGAGACTAAACGTTCTAACGTCAGTCTTGTTCCCTGCCTGAAAGAATCTTCTCTGCTTGTTTTTGAAGGTGTGTAGATCCCGAGCTATTCCCCCACGACACAGTTCTAGGCAAAACACGAGGCATCAACCCCTCTGTTTTATAACCAAGAGATGAGAGAAAACAAATGTGGGTGTTTGTATAATGCAGAGGAATGACAAACTACACATTAAACAATGACAATAACGATTTTCGGAGTTAAGACTCAACTCTTGTTTTAGCAATAATAAAAAACTATATGTTGTTCTTTGACGTAGTTTATCGGACATTTCTACTCTATTCTTGCCGAGATCAAAGGTGCTGTCTACCCTTTATTCAACTATAAAATAGTGATTGAGTGACGGAGGGACACGATATCGTTGTATTTCAAATCAACAATAAAACACCTTATGTAATCGGCACCATAGATGCAATAATTTAACAAAACTTTACTTACGTATTTCCTTTTCGATTTAATCTGTTTCATACCATGTGCTAAATGTATATGATTTATCGGTTCCTGTCTTTGAAATCAGGTGACAGCTTATCTTTTCTTCCATCTTCTACTTGTGAAAACGAAAATAGACTAAGTAATAGCATGGTTATCATTTCTAATTAAGAAATGTAGTTCTAAAACGAATTTAACATTTTTATTTAAGCTACACGAATCAGTTCTCCCACCTTAAATGTTTAAAAGGTATTCACAATAAAAATGGTCGCCAATTACAGGTTTCGCTGAAGGCTTGATGCTTTCTTCAAAGACTACGGATATGGATATTCGTTTCGACTGAAACATAAATATATTTAGGAAAATTGAAGAAATGAAATTTAAAAAACAACAACGTGCCAATGACCCTTTACCGTCGAGAGAATCAAAACATATGATATAGATAGATTTCGTGATAACAATAAGAATTGATTAACTGCATGTCTTGTTTTGCTTATTGAAGGAGATTTATTCAATTCTGTGTTTCGTGAAATACATTTCGTGAAATTGCATATCAGCAGAAACATCTCCAGTACCATTTTTAGCTCATCAGGTCTGAAAGACCCGATGGGCTTATGGCATGGCAAGGCGTCCGGCGTCCGTCCATCCGTCCGTCCATCCGTCCATCCGTCCGTCCATCCGTCCATCCGTAAACTTTTCACTTTTTCGACTTCTTCTCCAGAACCAATGACTCTAGAGAGCTGAAATTTTATGTGCATACTCCTTGGCAAATGGGGATTCTAAATTGTAGATTTCGTGACCCCATGACCCCAAATGGGGTCACAAGGGTCAAAACCTTAAAAATCTATTTTCATCTTCTTCTCCAGTTCCAAAAGGTCCAGAGAGCTGAATAGTTGTGTGTAGACTCCTTGGGCACTGGCGATTCTAAATTGTAGGTTTGGTGACCACATGACCCCAAATGGGGTCACAGGGGTCAAAACCTGAAAAACCTATTTTCATCTTCTTTTCCAGTTCCAAAAGGTCTAGAGAGCTGAAAAGGTGTGTGTAGACTCCTTGGCCAACGGGGATTCTAAATTGTATGTTTGGTGACCCCATGACCCCCAAATGGGTTTACAGGGGTCAAAACCTAAAAAACCTAATTTCATCTTTTTCCCTAGTTCCAAAAGGTCTAGAGAGCTGAAAAGGTGTGTGTAGACTCCTTGGCCAACGGGGATTCTAAATTGTAGGTTTGGTGACCCCATGACCCCAAATGAGGTCAGAGGGGTCAAAACATGAAAAACCTATTTTAATCTTCTTCTCCAGTTCCAAAAGGTCCAGAGAGCTGAAAAGTTGTGTGTAGACTCCTTGGGCACTGGAGATTCTAAATTGTAGATTTTGTGACCCCATGACCCCAAATGAGGTCACAGGGTTCAAAACATGAAAAACCTATTTTCATCTTCTCCAGTTCCAAAAGGTCCAGAGAGCTGAATAGTTGTGTGTAGACTCCTTAGGCACTGGAGATTCTAAATTGTAGGTTTGGTGACCCCATGACCCCAAATGGGGTCACAGGGGTCAAAACCTAAAAAACCTAATTTAATCTTTTTCCCTAGTTCCAAAAGATCTAGAGAGTTGAAAAGGTGTGTGTAGACTCCTTGGCAAACGGGGATTCTAAATTGTAGGTTTTGTGACCCCATGACCCCATTTGGGGTCACAGGGGTCAAAACCTAAAAAAAACTTTTTTCATCTTTTTCCCTAGTTCCAAAAGGTCCAGAGAGCTGAAAAAATGTGTGTAGACTCCTTCGGCACTGGAGATTTTAAATTGTAGATTTTGTGACCCCATGACCCCAAATGAGGTCACAGGGGTCAAAACATGAAAAACCTATTTTCATCTTCTTCTCCAGTTCCAAAAGGTCCAGAGAGCTGAATAGTTATGTGTGGACTCCTTGGGCAACGGGGATTCTAAATTGTAGGTTTGGTGACCCCATGATCCCAAATGGGGTCACAGGGGTCAAAACCTAAAAAACCTAATTTAATCTTTTTCCCTAGTTCCAAAAGGTCTAGAGAGCTGAAAAGGTGTGTGTAGACTCCTTGGCAAACAGGGATTCTAAATTGTAGGTTTTGTTATTTGGGGTCATGGGGTCACAACCTAAAAAAGCTAATTTCATATTTTTCCCTAGTTCCAAAAGGTCTAGAGAGCTGAAAAGGTGTGTGTAGACTCCTTGGCCAACGGGGATTCTAAATTATAGGTTTGGTGACCCCATGACCCCAAATGGGGTCACAGGGGTCAAAACCTAAAAAAAACTTATTTCATCTTTTTCCCTAGTTCCAAAAGTTCCAGAGAGCTGAAAAAATGTGTGTAGACTCCTTCGGCACTGGAAATTCTAAATTGTAGATTTTGTGACCCCATGACCCCAAATGAGGTCACAGGGGTCAAAACATGAAAAACCTATTTTCATCTTCTTCTCCAGTTCCAAAAGGTCCAGAGAGCTGAATAGTTATGTGTAGACTCCTTGGGCAACGGGGATTCTAAATTGTAGGTTTGGTGACCCCATGATCCCAAATGGGGTCACAGGGGTCAAAACCTAAAAAACCTAATTTCATCTTTTTCCCTAGTTCCAAAAGGTCTAGAGAGCTGAAAAGGTGTGTGTAGACTCCTTGGCAAACAGGGATTCTAAATTGTAGGTTTTGTTACCCCATGACCCCAAATGGGGTGACAGGGGTCAAAACCTAAAAAAGCTAATTTCATATTTTTCCCTAGTTCCAAAAGGTCTAGAGAGCTGAAAAGGTGTGTGTAGACTCCTTGGCCAACGGGGATTCTAAATTATAGGTTTGGTGACCCCATGACCCCAAATGGGGTCACAGGGGTCAAAACCTAAAAAAAACTTATTTCATCTTTTTCCCTAGTTCCAAAAGGTCCAGAGAGCTGAAAAGTTGTGTGTAGATTCCTTTGGCACTGGAGATTCTAAATTGTAGATTTTGTAACCCCATGACCCCAAATGAGGTCACAGGGGTCAAAACATGAAAAACCTATTTTCATCTTCTTCTCCAGTTCCAAAAGGTCCAGAGAGCTGAATAGTTGTGTGTAGACTCCTTGGGCACTGGAGATTCTAAATTGTAGGTTTGGTGACCCCATGACCCCAAATGGGATCACAGGGGTCAAAACCTGTAAAACCTAATTTCATCTTCTTCTCCAGTTCCAAAAGGTCTAGAGAACTGAAAAGGTGTGTGTAGACTCCTGGGCCAACGGGGATTCTAAATTGTAGGTTTGGTGACCCCATGACCCCAAATGGGGTCACAGGGGTCAAAACCTAAAAAACTATTTTTATCTTCTTCTCCAGTTCCAAAAGGTCTTGATAGCTTAATAGTTGTGTGTAGACTCCTTGGACAATGGGGATTCTGAATTGTAGGTTCAGTGACCCCTTGACCCCAAATGGGCAATGTGCCTTTTTTATTTAATTGTGAATAACTCGGACGTTGGGACAGGCTATCTTTCCTACACAGCCCATGAACTCATGGTCTGAACCCAAACACCTATTTCTATCAAAAGTCTGATGAGCTACAGAGCCCATGGCTCTATTTTTCTTGAATTGTGTTGCACCTATTTCGAAAGGTGAAAACGGATATTTACCTGACAGAGTTATTCATTTTCATGTTCAATGTAAGTTATATTAATCACTATTCACTATTCACTATTCTTCTATGCTGTAGCACGTTTTCTTAGAGGTATAAAGGTATCGGAAGAAAAGTAAAAAATGCTTTCGATTTTGTAGTTTAATACAAGTATATCTTAACAGAACCTATACAATTTGGTTTAGCCGGTTAGTTGTATTTCGTATTTCGGTTTTGCTTTACAAACCCATTTCCTTCAGACTAAAATGATCTGCTGAAGATAAGGTACCTTCTTACGGAATAATGGCTTGACCAAATATATATTTACCGTCTGTAGTAAACATATTTCAAATTAGCTTTTATATAGAAAGAGAAAAATTTAACAAATAAACAATTAATCAGAGACGTACTCCATGTGTCAGTGTCTTTAATCATTGTACCTGTAATTGTTACTTTACATGAAGACTTTTCATTAAATTGATGCAGATGTTTTGCATGATATATATTTATACATAATAATGCAGAATACATAATTGAAAACAATATAAAACAACAAGGTGTAGCACCATTCTTTGCTTTTGACATTGGTTCTTGGTAGAGATGTTCCACCATTGACGCCATTGTATAATATCCAGCAAGAGAGGATAGTTTTCTCTTTAACTGCCATGAATACTGTCAATCAATATGTCATTTAAATCAGTGAAGGGATAGCCTAGGTGGAAAATACTGGCAAGTAATAAACTATCGCTATAAACTATAAACTGTAGTCTGCTTGATTACAGTTTTCATTCCATTTTATCTTATAGTTCATTGTCATATATGCGTCGTTTCGGTTAAGACACAAACACCGTCAACTTTATGAATGAAACATATTTTTCTCCGTTTGCCAGTATTTAGCGACTGTAGCTTCGTTTGCGAGTTATACGTTATATGAGATCATTCATGTTGAATGTAATTACAAATATAGAATAAGACAAATTGTTAACTTAACTAGTTTCGACTTTTTCAACCATCCAGCAGCTATAAGTTACATTTTTTATGAGGCAAATGAGCAAACATATTCAAATCACTTTCTTATATGTTATTTTCTATTATGCAAAACTGGAATCCAAAGTACAAATATTAATTTTTCAATAATCTCTGAATTTGCGATTTGTCTTGAAATGACAACATGACGTTGTTAAAAGTAAAAGTATAAAAATCATCCTGTTTTCTACTAAAGAGGTATGACTTACAATAATTCCACTACGCAACACTCGTGCGGGTTTCTTAGTTCAATCACATAATGATAAAAACCCAGCAATTGTTTTCACGAGAAATTAACTTACTTAAGGGAATGTTTGTTAGAATCAACCATTTCATTTCAGTGTTATATGCCTCCAGACTATGGTAAATGTTCAATACAAGATATGATTCATAGTGAATGAATACAATTTTTCCTAGATAGTTTGTAAATCCTCACAAAAGTAATATTACATAATGTAAACTCTTATTGAATTTTTCTGTTGGCTTTATACATTTATTTGTTGAGGATTTCTGAAAGATGAATATTCTGATGTGATTACATACAGTAAGAAAAGGCACATGTTGTTTATGTGTGCGAGAAGGTGTAAAATGGGTGTCTTCTATTGTGGTTGTGTTATTGTGTTGCAACTAAGTAGACATTACTATCAGCTGATAGGGAATTATAGGGAAACTTGTCATGTAAAAAGGGATATTCTGAACTATGCTTTCCGCTTATAATATAATTTCAATTTATACTCAAAATGTAACTATTCTAATTATGATTATTAAACAATTCGAATTATTTCAATAATGTTTTTGTATTGCATTATGTTAATTTTAAATCAATTAGGTGAAACATTTCAACGAAATTGAATCACTCAAACTAAGGTTTTGAATTAATCACTTAACTTGAAAGCAATTTAAATAATTTTAAGATTTCAATGATTAATCTCATACAAAGACGTTTGTGCAAAAACAGCAGTTATCGACTGATATTTATATTACGTTTGCAATGTCTTTTCGTTTACATAATTGTAACCCTACGGAGATATCTCAGTAATTCTCTATTGTTTTAATAAACACTGTGTGCAATTAGCGCCAATGCTTCCTCACAATCACAAAGTTAAAGTCTCCCATATATCTACCATTAAAATGAAGACTAGATAGTGTCCTCTTTATGTGAACTTTACGACATAGTCGTATACATATAGATCATGATGATTGTTTCACCAATACTTATATCAGACATGTTATATAAACCTCATGCATTTCATCATTAAATAAACAACATCAAGATAATTTCCCATTAGACGTTAGCAAATTTGTGTTCAAAGAGTCGATCAAATATTTTACTTCTTGATTTAAGACCTGCATAATTTCATCTGGTCAATAGATGGATTAGCAATACGGGTCTAAGGTTACTTCAATGCAGAATCCCTGAATAACCCCTATATTGTCCAATAAGACACTTTAACTCGTCATTCCCGGAGTCTTTTCAAACTTTTCTTAATATCAGAAAACATTTCTTGAAATCACTTGCTAAAGTATTATTTGTTAAAATGGGATATTTTAATTTCCTTATGATTTATGAAGATTTTTGAAATGTTCTATTTGGATAGATTAATTTCAACTATTAAAACTAGGTTTCATGATGTCCATGGACATAGGCCTAGATTATAGAAGCTTTTATAGCATTGCTACCACTTGTACCATACATGAGCACTTGTTTACGACTATCTTTGCACTAAGGCAGCTTCGAAATCTTTTCCCTGAATATCAACTGAGAGTATGGTAACACGAAAGGACAGGTACAGGTAATGACTGACTATTCCAGTCTGCGACCTCATCAAACTTCCTCTAATAACTGATGAAATGGCGTCGGTGAGACCCTCACATCACGAAGATAAATTATCTTGGCTTCAACATCTGCGTCTACTGTCTATCTATCAAAAGATTTCAGTGTCTCGTTATTAAACTGAGAGAAGGCAGTGAGTAGACTGGTAAAGACTATTGAACTAATTATTGATATAAAGCTGCTTATGTAAGTGACTTTGATTAAAGTATTATATGATATCATCTGCTATGATAAGGAATGGTATTTTATTATATGTAATGATATGATATACGTTACGAAATGACATCTCATCATTATAAGTTTATAATTTTTATGTAAGTGACTTTTATTGAAGTATGACATAATATCATCTGCTGTGATATGGAATTAATTAATATAAGATATATTTTATCTGATGATAAGATACGATACGTTACGTATGTTATGATAAGACATATTATCATTATAGGTTTATAATTTTGATGTAAGAACCAATTTGAACACGTATAAAATCGTGTATATATGACTATTAGTCATATACGTAATTGCAAAGAGCTGATTGTATATCAAAGCGGACAGCTTCTATATTTTAATTCAAAACATATAAACCAATTCACGTGTAAGCGATTTAGAAAGGAATATATCGGGAAACTTTCCATTACAAATATTAGAGAAGGGACTTTCGTTAACTGCGCATTTTGTAAGCGTAAACGATTTATTCATGCTTTTCATTCTGAATATAAACATACATTAAAAAGGAAAATCATTAAAAACATTTAATTCCAGATTTAATTCAGAAACTAAGGCGCTTATAACCGAGTGTATGCTGTTCACAACAAATGTAACTAGATGCATTACAGAACTTAATTAAAAGTTTGTTAATTAAAAGTGCAATGGCATTGTCTCTCAGCCTTATCGACTTTACAGAAACAATCTGTCTCCAATACAAATTCCTTGGAAGCCATGGGTTTGGATTTCATGTATTTGATTAACAGGAAACTATTTAACTTGAGAGAGAGACAGAGTGCCTAAAGTTAAACAGTTCTCTGTTCATCTTACCTTTAGATTTAATTATTTTACTTTGTCAACAAAGCATTTTACCAGGTTTGCATTTTTCTAGAAATCTGTAAGGTGTATTTGTACTTCCCAATGAGTAGCAGGTCCAATTTCTTTTAATGAACTCGTAACTATACATACAGAACCACCACATTTTATTATTACATACAGGATATTAATTGAGTGTTCATGATATGCTATACGACCCGAGTGACTAAACATTAGTATTTCCCGCGCGAAAGCGAGGTATAAACGGATATTTAGACACGAGTGTCGTAAACATAGTTTATCATTGACATGAATAAAGTATTTTGTTTATTACCGAATTCACGAGAATAATAAAAATAATCATAATCAACAGCATCATAGATCAACTGTGACGTTAAAAGCATTTTGAAAATACGAACCCCTATATGAGTGCCCCCCTAGATAATAAAAAGCATTAGTGATAGATAATCATTTCTTTGATACACGTTCAATGTTTCAAAAGTGAGGATGTGAAGATTGGCATGCGGAAGGTTATTTTTTATATATACTATGGTTTATTTCAAATCTGTTGGTATTTCTAATGATGGTCATTTTTATCACAAAAGGTTAACATATGGGAAAGTACAGTTCACACTCTACAGCTTAACGTTAAAGCCTGTTTTATAATATTTCAATTGGATTTATAGCGTAAGAAGTTCCTCTTCAAAGAATGGAACAGAAAATAATCCAAGATATCAATACTAGGCAGTGTCTGAGACAATGCATGGTTTCCAGCAACGAATACAGTTAACCACTAAGACCATTTCGTATTGGAAGTATGATTAATCAAAATATTGAAGATTGAGTTACGTGGATGATTTATACTACTACTGTGTATGATCCGACAACGTGACAACAGGGATTCATCAATCACAGAAAACATAACTGCAAGCTCTCCTGTGCTCTGATGCAAATATTCAAATATCATAGCTATCAATACAGTTTATCCAGAAAATGAAATCTTCTAGATTAGCAATGACAATTGGTACTTTGAAAATGAAATGACTATTCATATAAATATAAAAATAGTCATAATTTGTACAAGTTCTTGATTCATTGAAATAGTCACCTTTGTGTAATTGTTTGAAACAATTTCGAATAACGAGTGATTTATGCAAACATAATTAAAATTTCTTTTTTGCTATGAAAATGGTTGTCAATGAAAGTGTTCATTTTATCATACAAAACACAGTTCAAATAAATGGATATCCGTTCATATATTTCATGTAATTTTTGTTGATTTGTTTACATACCTGTAACACTTTTCATTTGTGTATCTCAACTGTTTGTAAACAATCTCACTGAAATTAGAGGAAGGGACTTTTCTGTGGCCTTTCACCTGTCATAACCTCCAGCTGTCAGAGGCCCTTCGCTGATTGGCTGGAATGCAAATGGGAACCTAACACGAACCCCTTATCAGTGTTCAGATCCGAAATGTAACGAGGTAGAAGTGATAGGTTTGATCTGATAACACTGAGAACAGCTGGATAATTGAATGTATGCTGATTTGATATTGGGCTTCCTAATGGTCTGTCCAGATAGCGCGGTTTGATCACTGTTAATTGTTACATTTGACATCTAGTCCTTGACTGTTTGACCTTATTGTAAAACATATTGCTGATCAAATTTAGCCATCTTTCTTTATGGTTGATAATCGTATCCCGTATAGTCGGAAGAAAAAGCAAAATCATCAATTACACAAGTAAGGATATTTCCAAAGGGCATGTCACAAAGATGGCAGGGCAGAATAGGTCAAAACATATTTCAAAATAATCACGCTTATATCTTGGATTATTGAAGGTTTCATCCTCTAAAAAAGCATATTTATAACACAATAGCTATTAGGTTGACTAAATGTAGAATCTCCGGATTCCCTTATTTTTTAAAAACCACTAATGGTTCAATGTGTTACAAAATCGGTTAATTACTTCCATTGTCAGGTCTATCAATATCGTTATCGTCAAGAAAAATATGCATTCTATGATATATCCATCATATTTCAGTTTCATCAAACAGTGATTGTTACATATATGAATACCATTTTACTTCTGACATTGTAGGCCACGCGCAAGACCATTGGAGTACGCAATATGTCTTGAAGAGGGATTTTACGTCCGACCCACAGACAGAATTAATGAATTTTACAATGATATAAGTATGCTATAATAGATTGATGTCAAACAACATACATTATCAGGAATCATATAGGATATAATTTCAAATTGTTGGAATGTACCTTTTTCGCGTGCGTGCAAATATAACAACTTCTTAAAGCAATGCAGAGACATTCTGTCTATGTAAAGTGATACAGTTTCCCTGCTTAAGGTGTATTGCTTTCAATGGTTTGAACAACATACTCTGTGATGATAACATTATTAAAACACACTGCCTACTGTGTGTGAAAACGTTTCCAAAAAACAATTACATAGGCGAATAGAGAACAAGTTATATGGATTTACAACTTTTTTATTGCAGGATTGCGACGTTCGGTGTAGAGACTAACACCGTTATCACGCAAGTGATATTGGACATGATTTGAGAAGGAATATATACATAAATGGGAATTTGAATAAGACCATTGCAGTACGCAATTCCCATTTATGTATATATTCCTGGAATCTTCGATGTCGTGATCTGATCAGTATAGGTATTATATCAGCTTATTATCCTGTGGTTTCACTGTTTCTATCAATGGCAATGTGAGTCCTATTTCTTTACATACCAACTACGGAGAGATTTTCACAAGGCAATACCTAATTTACATTGTGTCCTCTTTTATGAATATTGCTTCAACTTAAAATTATTCCAACACTTAAAATGTTAATTGATAATTTACAAGAATATAAAAATGATAATTCCAATAATTTCAAAATTTTGTAATATAATATTTTTTGCATACATCAATGATTTGAAAATAATTCGGTTAACATCGTAATAGGTTTGAATTAATCAATAAGCTGAACAAATCTGTACATGTATGTTTGAATAATTAAAGTATTAGATAAAGGTGCCAAATCACCCTTACAACACTTTTTTTTTAAGTACATAGAAAACTATTTTCGTTGTCAAATTCTAAGATTACATTGATATCGACATTGAACAAAACATATCAAGCTTCTATCATACCAAAGTAAACATTTCAATGATCTGTTTTAAAAAAGCCTTTTAATATATTTTCGTGTGATAGAACGTTGTTTCTTAAATCGATTAAATAAATGATTGCTTTTAAAACGAAAATGGTATTTTTTGGATGGTATTTCTTCATAATAATACATCTACCTTTGGATGAGCTTAACCCCATTCTATCCCAACAGAGTTAGCTCCGTCATGATTTTTCTATAATAAGGAATTTACGACGGAGCTACACGTCTGATGGGAGAGAATGGCTTAACCCCACAAAACATAAAAAGATGAAAAAGGTAAAATGTCATCACAATTGATTATATCATTATGGCTGGTGGTAAAATATTCATTTAATATTATTATCGAGATAATAATCAGAACATTCGGTTACATACTCGTGGTGTGTTTAAGAATGGCACAGTATTTATTTGCTCGCTAGATGCCCACAGACAAAAATATTAAGTCACTGCATGATAACTTGGAGGACAAGAGCAGGAGATCGCCCAGACAATTACCATCTACTACCTCATCAAACTCCCTCTAACAGCTGCTGAAATGAGACTGTAATTTTAGGATAATTATCCATGTCTCAACATCTGCTTCTACTGTCCATTTGTTCGCAGATTATATAGAGTAATTATATATATAGATGTTAGTAATGGGGTGGGCTCTAAGACACCAGGGATGATGAACTTACATGTAGATTTACAGATGCATACCGAAAGTTTGTTCACTTACCACTGAATCATAGTGCAAATATCATGTAATTTTAGTTTCGTTTCAACGCCAATAGAATAACTTCAGCGAGACTGACAATGGATCACCCACTATCCATGTGTGAAATAGCCATTTTTGAACTAATTGGCATTGTCTGGACACTTGTGCAAAAATTCGAATTTTGGCATATTGATTTAGACAGAAAGGGTTACATTTTCGAAATTTCGATTTCGTTAAATGTCAAATAAAATGTCCCATATCTAGTCTCTGAGATTAAATTCAACATAATCACATTGACTTTGTGCTAAGAAACGTGACTAGTTTTTAAAGAAGTTGATAAATTATAAAGGATTTTATGGAGAAAAATAAAAATAAGTGTTTTCGTAATTTTGACCCTGGTCATTTTAATGGCCTACCAAAATTGTTGCGGGTAATTGTGGGGTACGATAAACCTTTGCCTTAAAGGACAATGGATATGCATATGTATATTGAAAATTCAATATCATACGTTTGTTTTTCGCAACGCTACGATACCTCAAAGGCATCTCAAATTATATGATATTTGCACTAGTATATTCATGTATGTGAACAAACTTTTGGCATGCAGCTGTAATTGATTCCTTATCTAATTTCAATGTAACGTATACCATATCAGAATTAGATAATACATTTTACACGTAAATAAATGTAAATGACTACACAGCTGCTGAACATAAGTTTGTTACATTACTTTCAAAATTAGTGCAAACATAAATGATAAGTAGGTATTTGATTTTGGTTTACTCGTTCAACCGTCTTTCAGCTACGTTTTGAGTTTCGAGTAGATGAAGAAAAATATTATCCTTTCACATGGTGCACGATGAAACTCATTAACACACTAACTCATTTATTGCCATGGCATTGCCGGTTGTCTATAAACCTGATCCTGTTTTCTACAGATTCAGCTGTTTTATGTGTTTGTAGAGCTATCGGTGTACATTTCGGTACTTTGCGGTTGTATCTGATTCGATTTAAATTCTATGAACAGTTTGTGTTTGCCAACAACGGAAACTTCGCTCACTGTAGAATCAGTGACGTAATAACAACTAGATTCACTATCATCTCTGTAACCAAAACTTTATCACATCTTACGTAACCTAGTCTTATTATTTTTTAAGAGCCAATGTTCAAATCTTTTTTCCTACGATAGAATGCGTGAACACAATGCCCTTTGACATTAAAATTTAACCTTAAAGTGGGAACGTATGATAAAAGTATAGAATATAGTTGGAGTATTGTCTTATTTTATGAATGGTTTAAGACACATTCCATTCTTTGGACTAAAACTTATAATCCAAGCTATCTCATTTAGGCGGTTATAGGGATCCTTTGTGGATTCAGTTGTCAAGGCATAATATTCACCTCCGATACCCTTTCAGATAGGAAGTTTGATTAATCAAAATTTTGCGGATCGAGTTACTTGGAAGATTGTTGTGCTAGATCCTACATGACACGAGATTTTCATCAATCTCAGAAATATATATATCAGCTATCTAGTGCGTTGACAAATATGTTAATATCATATTTGTTAATACGTATCATACCCAACACTATTTTTGCAATACTTAATAATAATAACCAAAATAAGTTAAAAGTGAAAAATCGAATAAAAAGAATAAGTTACTAGTGTTGTGATTCTTTAATGTTAACTTCATTCTGAACCTTACAACTTATGAGTTATGCTTGAAATGAATTTAAATAAGAAAATTTTACTCACAAAAAATTAATAACATAGTCATACGTTCAATGTTAACTTCGATGCATGTACGAATGTTTGTTTTGAACTACGTTTACTTTAGTTTGTATTATAAATTAGTGCTCAATGCTTGTAAATCCATTTATATATAAATTCACAGCTTTTCCTGATTTGTAAAGTACCTTCCAATATTAAAAATAAAAGATTTGTGTCTGTGTAACACCCTTTGTAGGATAATTACACATATGCTGATTTGATTCCATTACCTGTTCCTATTTTGAAATGTAATGTACAGGGGTTCTACATTTTAAAATAAAAGTGCAGAAAGTTTAAAATACACTTGAGGGAATCATATTTGGTTCCAGGTACAGCGAAAACAATGTCATAATCTTTATAAGTCAATTTAGCACATTACGTAAAGACCTCCAATGGTTTAAATTTAGCCTATAAGTTACCACAAGTTGTATCAGTTAAGTGAGCTGATTCCATCTGTATAGTTATTGTTAGATCATCAGTCAGGTTATAATATATTAATTTTTTCAAAATGATTTACCTACCCTGAAGTCCTTTAGAGCTACACATGGGCCCGTTGATGGACACAAGACCATGGTTTATGATTTTACGTCCGATTCAAACAGATTACCGAGTTTTACATATATGAGTTTTACAGTTGTACTGTTTATGACAAACTGTACATGTGCGGTAAAATATTTTCTATGATATTTACAAAGTGATCAGTTTTATATTATTTTAAGTTGACAATTATTGGGTTAAATGAATTTACAATATTACATTAATTATGAAATGATTTAAACAAGTAGAGACGTTAATTATTTAATATTTTACATTTACTGTTATGAGAGGTGATTCATTACATGTTAAATATTGTGGGACATTGTTGCATTGTTTATTGGTAGCAATCTTGTTTTGGTTCCACTAGCTTAGACTAGAATGTTCCATGTCTAGAAAGTTCCGTCCTTTCCTTATGTGTCTTGACTGCTTTAAAATCTTTATGGAAATGGAACATTTTGGAAAACAAGTAATCTATATTGTTCGCCACCCTTTTGGATTTATCAGCCAAGACTCATTATATCAACGGATGTTTGACCAAAGACTTTGGTTAATACATTTTAGTCTGTTGTGACTAACTTGAAATTCTATTCGCTATTTGGATCTATCTTGTATCTACATTGTAACTTTAAACTCTTTGATTAATTTTTAAATGAATTGTAATCAATATATTCCATTGTTTGTCATATTTTGATGGTTTGAGTGGGGACATTTTCCTTTTTTAAATTCACACGTAAAATTACTACGTGCCATATGAGACATACAGCTGCTTAACAGAAGTATGGTTCATTATTTTTCCTTAGTGCAACTTATTCAAACCTTATTCATCCAAAACTTCCATTGTATTTAGAAGATAAAAAAAAATCTTATGGCGTACTTAAAAAGTATATTCACTGTATTGGAGGAACACATTTTGCAGGGCTTCATGGTGAATGGTTTGAAATGTTGTATTCTTTGATTATTAAATCCTTCGTTTTTCCAAACCACTCTCTGTTTGTTTTTAGAGTATTCAGTTTGCAATTTTTTTCACTTCCCTTTAGAAACCATTTTATTTGAGAAGATGACATTTTGAGAACTTTGCACCCCTCCGGTATTTTTGAAGTAGGACAATGAAATAGACAAATATATTTTTAAATCTAACAATTATAAATGGTGTATCCATTTGAGGAATAAAAGATGATTTGTTATTATCCTATAAGTGTGTTTTTCAGCCTTCAAACGGGTCCAATTTGTTATCAATAAGTACATAAAGACATTTCATATCATAATGGCCGACGAAGGCATAGAAATTGCGAGTAACGGACATTCTAAAGAATAAAACTAACAACGAACAAACCAACAGATGAGGTGTTGCATTCAAGATGACGATTCAGTGCACATCATAAAAAACATTATTCCATTTGTAAGTCTTCAATCTTTCTTAATCCTTCCAGGTGTGGCTAATAATTATTATAAACATACACGAAAAACACAAGAGTTATATGGAAAAGATGTTTTTACCTATCGTTTCTTAATTTGCTTAATTACATTTCCTTGTATTGTAAAACGGGACTTTCTGAAAATTTTCTTGAATTTCAAAAATTATTCTTGTGAATCCTCTTCATGTATATCGAAGATATCGGAGAGAGGCAGAAGATTTATTTTCTTTACATTTTTCTTCATAAATAAATTCAAAATAATATTAGCTTCTTTAACACGCACAACATCTTTAGTTGCATCGAACATTGGACAAAACGGAGTTGAAGCGCTCATAAAATATCCAGAAGTAACGTTGTCAGTGATAATAGTTCTCGTGCATTTCAATAATCATAAAAGAGGAAAAATCGATTGAAGATTGCAGCTAACATTTGATTCTGGATATCCGCTGCTGCAACCAGTCTGCAATTTGCGTTGACATTTACGTTTATCTGAATTGCTTTGTTTTCCTCAAAAGATAATTTGGCTTTCGATTCCCCAATGAACTGAACCTCTAAAAATGTTATAGTTGCATATCTTGTATTGTTGGCAGGCAATGTTTGAATAGCAATTTGAATTTGACTATTTACTTTATCCTACAACAATTATTACCGTTTTACGCAATGACATTTAACCAGCATGTCAAGATAATTAAAATTCATCGGTGTTGGCATTTCTCATCAAAAATATTCATAACTGTTTTACTTGAAAACATGCTTCCATAATTATATCTTACTATTTTTATGTAAAATTATTTGTTTCCTAACTTATTTCAACCATAACCTTTAGCAGGACATGCGTTTCATTGTTGTATTTATACGTTATTCGTTTATAATATTCAAATACAAAATTTTACTGTGGTGATCTCATCACGAATTCAGAAGATTAACCAAGTATTTGTAGCAAAATATAAAGATGTATTCAACACATCAGGGTCAATTCACAAAACCGGTAAACGTGTGTACGTTGTTCTGTCATTACTCATTTATAAATTTGATATCTTTGGATTGTTAATCACATCAATAAGATTCATATTTATCAATGTGGCAATATATCAATGTAAATTTTTCGCACGAGTTTGACACTGTAATTTTCAGGAACAACACAAATGACAGTTTTGATAATGTGTAATTAGGAGAATAGGGTGTAACATGCTCTAAGCCCAACCTCCAAGTCAGGGCGCCTTTCCTTCGAGTACCTCTACGTTAGTTGCCCTGCCTTCACTTGCGGGGGCATTGTTGTCAGGATTCTTGACAACAATAGGAATTGACGTCATCGATAATCTCGAACCAAATTGTTATTTTACATACAAATAAATTGGTTCGAGAGTATGTTATAAACGTTTGGCGTATGAAATTCTATGAATATTTCAAAAGTTGGTGTAATTTGCTTCAAATATAATTTTGTATTTGATGAGCATATGGTGGACAATTTGTTACGTTTTAAAAATTCAAAGACAACTTAATAAAATAACAAAAAGTTTCGTTTGCCGTACTCATTTCTTGAGTCGTTGTTCGGAGTTGCATTGTGAATCCAATGAGTTAGGAGCTTCAATTTTAGAGCGTGACATCAATCGTTGGTTGCACGCGCTGTGTTAGAGCTTTTTCACCTTGAAGCCTTCTGATGGCAGCGAGTATATTAGTGACGTCACGGAGCGGATACTCGCTGTCTGGAGCTAGCTCTAAGCCATATGTCGTCTCTATGTAACCCATAGGATAGCAATCCAAAAAAGAGAAGACAGTAAGTGTAGGGAAAGAAAAGAGAAAGATGTAGTGAGAGGGCATTTATGTGAGGACTCAAGTTTCGTCTGGACTCGACCTTTGACCTGCTCAGCTTGGTTGCACCTGTTGGCTAACGAAGTAATTCTCCTTAGAACGATAGCTTTGAAGAATGTAGGTTTCTTTACCTATATCCTCGACATGACCGAGTATATTACGTTGGGAACATCATTGATCCCGCTGGTGTAGCTCTTATTGTCATGGAGACACGCGACCTCCCCAACATGACATGAGTCTTAGCTTATACTCGGTCATTCGATTTAGATAAAGAAATCTACATTCTTCAAAGCTATTGTTCTAATGAGAATTACTTCGTTAGCCTTCAACCGTGCCTTCAAAGTGTGCACTTACACAATGGTATCCGAGTAATTAGTTTCCTAAGACTTTTAAAACTAAAATGATACTAGTTTATGTTCTAGAACTGCCGTTGCACTTGCTTGCACTTATACAATGGCATCAGAGTAATTGGTTTCATAAGACTGTTTTAGATAAAATGATACTAGTTTATATTCTTGAACTTTTGTTGCACTTGCTTGCACTTACACAATGGTATCAGAGTAATTGGTTTCCTAAGACTTTTTAAAATAAAATGATACTAGTTTATATTCTATATACGCGACCTCCCCAACATGACATGAGTCTTAGCTTATACTCGGTCATTCGATTTAGATAAAGAAATCTACATTCTTCAAAGCTATTGTTCTAATGAGAATTACTTCGTTAGCCTTCAACCGTGCCTTCAAAGTGTGCATGAGTCTTAGCTTCAACCTACGCGGTGTTTTTTTAAAAATAAAATGATACTAGTTTATATTCTAGAACTGTCGTTGTACTTGCTTGCACTTACACAATAGTATCAAAGTAATTAGTTTCCTAAGAATTTTAAAAATAAAATGATAATAAGCTGTTTGAGTGATACTAGTTTATTTTCTAGAACTGTCGTTGGACTTGCTTGCACTTACACAATGGTATCCGAGTAATTAGTTTCCTAAGACTTTTAAAACTAAAATGATACTAGTTTATGTTCTAGAACTGCCGTTGCACTTGCTTGCACTTATACAATGGCATCAGAGTAATTGGTTTCATAAGACTGTTTTAAATAAAATGATACTAGTTTATATTCTTGAACTTTTGTTGCACTTACTTGCACTTACACAATGGTATCAGAGTAATTGGTTTCCTAAGACTTTTTAAAATAAAATGATACTAGTTTATATTCTTGAACTTTCGTTGGACTTGCTTGCACTTACACAATGGTATCAGAGTAATTGGTTTCCTAAAATATACGAGACTCCTCGTACATGTGTGTTACAACTGCACAACATGGCTATGATTGACCGATGCTGATGTCTTATCAGTGGATCCTTTACAGGTTTTTTTTCGGAGATGTGCTTTGCAAATTCATAGAATCCATTTCATTTCACGAAGGTCGTGGCTTCGTGTCCCATATATCCATGACTGTGCATTGAAATGTGCAATACATTTGATCAAAATATTATAAATATCAGTATCTTTTTAATGAAGTCATACAATGCCGAAAAGGTGGAAGTCAAAAGAGTTGATTCTATGATATTTGATAAGTTTTAACGAATTCGCTTCTGCTCATGAAATGTGCAAATGATTAAATGCTTGCAATAGATTTCTAAGAATAACATATGCATTGTTTTGCGACAAAATTGCTATCGTTTCATCGGAACCATTATTTGTTCGTAACACCCACCCTCAAAACTTCTTATCTAATTTATGTTGAGATCGATTTCTATTTTACTTTTGTGTAACGTGGCAAGGCTTCTGATCTTCAAGATCGTATTACTAGACTGGGGGAAATATTGCAAAGTTGGTGACACGACCTTTTTAGTCTGGCAATTAAATCTTAATACTAATTAATCTTGTGCTATAAGGAGTGATAGATGAAAGAAAGGCATCGAGCGCCTTTATCCTTTGAAATGTGTCATTGATGTGCCTGTTAATTGTTTACAATTGACTGACCTAATGGCGGTTTTAATATTGTAGCACTTTCAAATGATTTTACTCTCACGTCTTATTTGAAGATAATAATAATAATAATAATAATAATAATAATAATAATAATAATAATAATAATAATAATAATAATAATAATAATAAACAATTATTGACTTCAAGTGAGGTTGATCCAATGATTTATCGACCTTTGACATGTGATATTCACAGAGGCGAAGCCGAGGTGAATATCATATGTCCAAGGTCGATAAATCATTGGATCAACCGAGTCTGAAGTCTATAACTGTTTTATTATATGAATTAGATCCTGAATTACCATTCTTCTGGTATTTCCGGTAGACCGGGATTTTCGAAATCTATTTTTATCCACCGGAGGTGTTTGGATTGTTATATCAACCTCTCGCGATTCACGCAGGTTGACGTCGCTTGACGTCATTGGTGTCATGTGACTAAGTAGGCCAATCAGAAAGACGGAAATAATCCATTCATATAATAATAATAATTTATTACCCCGAAAGGAATTCGATGTGTTTCATTACAGTGCTTGATCATACAGCAAAGGCAACACAGGTTACATGTTATACTTAAAGAAACACATTCCATTAATTCAAAGATCATTTAACAGACGAACGCTGAAAGGAAATAATGTATTTTCAACCTCTATTGGTTTAATAACGGGGTAATAAATATCTTCTGTTCAAAAGAAGCGTCACACACTCACCGTATAAGACATGATCTGGATCTGACACAATCTAATAATTTCTAAACTATTCTTTCATAAAGATTCGATAAAATTGTAAAAGAAACTCCGGCAAATTTCTTTCCGTGTTTTTACCTGTATCTTTAATGATCTGTTTACTCGTCCTTGGATGTTGAATAACGGTGAAATTGCTGACAGGAAGTAAAACCTTACCCCACACTCGGTCCCGCACTCACTTACTCACCTCCTGTGTGTAGATCATTTAATGTTACAAATCGAACTCAGTTTGCTTATCAACCTGCCTCACGTCTAAATCTACAATTGAAACATCTTTTTCAAGATCGCACCCAACGGTTTCATTTACTGTCTCTGGGATGTGATTTGTTATACCCCTTCAGGTAACTTGTGAGTACCTGATAACCTGATATGAGATTTTATTGTGTGGAATGTTACCATTTCTAAAACCATTTTGGACCAGCCAACAATTAATCCAAGACCTATCAACCAACTGTGGTCCAACATTATTTTAACAAATTCACACTTGAAAAATCGGGACTCGAACCCGATATCCTTTGCTCAGACTGAACACTGGATCTGCAAGAGAAAGCCATTTAAAGTACTTATTTACGGCTGCATGCCAAAAGTTTGTTCACATACCTCTATATAATAGTGCAAATATCATGTAATTTGAGATGCCTTTGAGGTATCGTAGCGTTGCGAAAAACAAACGTATAATATTGAATTTTCAATACATATATGCAGATCCATTCTTCTTTAAGGCATATGTTAAACGTACCCCACATTTACCCGTAAGAGTTTTGTCAAGTCATTGAAGTGACCAGGGGTCAAAATTCCGGAAACACCAATTTTTATTTTTCTCAATAATATCCTTTATAAGTTATCACCTTCTTAAAAATACGTCAAGTTTGTACCTTAGCACAAAGTCAATGTTATTATGTTGGTTTTAATCTCAGAGAGTCGATATGGAACATTATTTTGACATTTAACGAAATCGAAATTTCGAAAATGTGACCCCCTCTGTACCTATCTATATGCCAAAATTCGATTTTTTGAACCAGAAACCAGACAATCACAAAAAAGAGTTCAAGAATGGCTATTTCACACATTGACAGTGGGTGATCCATTGTCAGTTTTGCTGAAGTTATTCTATTGACGTTGAAACGAAACCCAAATTACATGATATTTGCACTACGATTCAGTGGTAAGTGAACAAACTTTCGGTATGCAGCTGTATATTAAGGTATTTCCTCGATATAATGCTACGATATAATGCTACGGAGGGAGATACACTTTTTAAAACGCAACAGCTCATGGGACGCACGAGCTGGTTGTGAAAACCCCACAGTCTTTGGTTACACGTACTCGATATATCGTGTATCCTGTAACTACACTGTACCGTTAATGGACTGTTATAGACAAGTATGACCAACCACTCCAATTCGGACTGATCAAAGATTGTGAACCCTGAGAGTCGGGAAAACCTCAAACACCTAAGGTCCTCGAGTGTCCCTCCTGTCAGGTTTCACATCTCTGGTTATTCTTCGTGGTCTTTTCTATTTTAAATATTTCACACATCATGTTGCGTCATAAAATCGTCTTAATGGTCAACTCAATCTGTTACAAACTCTTGAATATCATTTCTAAATTAAGAATCTTATAAACACATTAAACGTCATTGCACCAGGAAGCACATAATGGTAGAAATAATAAAGCGTGTTTTTTGATGTTATGATGTGAGAATTGTGTCCAGTCATAATCATTCAAACTATTTTCCCATTTTTTCTGCTACCCACGTTGTTTAAAATGATCACTATCAGCGGCTATATGTCTTGCTGTTTGCGTCACCTGTTCTGAAAATAGATTGAATGTATAGGTTAATCATTTACAAATAATATTGAAATAAGTCAATCTTTTGAAAATAGTCACACACTTGAATAAATCAGAAACTAGGCTTATGATAGATTACAACGCCTTACAACACTGAATTATAACAATAAATCATTCGGAAAATTAAAAAAAAAATAAATTTTAAGTAGCATTGCGTACAAATTACCATTACTGGGTATTCTTATCTGTATACTTACGCCTGAATGAGCAAATAATCATGATGCTTATTGGCGTTTCTTTGTTTGGCATAGTTGATCGATCCCAATATTGACGTTTTCCTTTATGATACTTTTTACATGTACATTGTAAAGTTGCAGTTAAAGAAACTATTTTAGACAATGTCTTTTTCTTTTTTCAATCGCGAATTATTGTTTGTAACAAAATAGCCTATGTTTAGCATTAGATCAACGAATTATCTTTTCTGAAAAGTGTATGAAATCTAAGTACCTTGCTGAGATAACAAAATATTTCAATTTTGCTAATGCCAACTTAGAGTCTTATATTTTTTTACTTCGTGTGGAAGCATTAAACTTCGCTTCTTGGAAATAATCTCTAGACAAATTTAATTCTTTATTCTACTCGAAAATGCAACATTATTGCTCGATCAAAGATTACAATAAGTCTGGCTGACTTAAATACGATTCATGCAATTAATGATATCGTCTTCGCTGTTGATGTCGTAAACAACAGTATGTCTGCCAATCCCGTTATTGTGGAAATGTGCAACGTCAGCTAAGTGTCAGTAAATCAGTGACATTTACCGAAGTATTGAAACTCAGGAAAATAATCTTTGTTAATCTCCGTAAAGAATGCAGCGGGTTTTTCTAATCTTTTATAATCGGAATTTATGATGGAAAATTCATTTGTAAATGTCACCTGCAATGTGACTGAATGCTTAAGTATGGAGAAATAAGGCTTGAAATAAAGAGTCGTATGTGATAACATTACAGTGCGTCATTTTGTAATGGCTATCCAAATCAATTCTTTGTGTCAGTACGACTCATTCATCTGTTAATTATTGTCCAAACAAAATTCCTCTACATGAAGATTATTGTTAATTACTCATATGATTAGACGCTTTAATAAACGTTTTATGATAATGAGAAATTGTATCAATAGGTAATAAACAAACTCGTGTGCTGCTTAGGTCTTCTAGTATTGAGTAAGTAAATGTTGATAAAAAAAATTATGCAGGCGCGCTTTCTCAGTAATTAAAACACAGAGTGAGACTTTTTGTTAGGTTATTGTGAGAATGTTTCTTTCTAATGAATGCAAATATTCAATCAAATATGGGATCTCATGTTTTGTTTTAATGGCCTACGTGTTGTTGCAGCTCTTCTTGTATGTCAGCCACAAGACATTTTGATTTCGTGCATCGGTGAGGTTGAGTGAGTTTTTAATGTTTTCCATGTTTAGGTGGGAAGAAAGAAACAAATGCTATTCAGATAGTAAACAAAATAACTACCTACGTATACACTGTCGAAATCATTGTATTTTCGGACAAAACTCTTGTTGGATTCGTACTCAAGGAACTTCCTTGAGAGTACATGATTTTGTACCATTCTATACACACTATTGAGTGAGTGAGTGAGGTATTGTTAAGGGATGTTTTGGCAAAATGTCAGATCAGCCATTAACAGCTAATCCAGAGAGTTGAACACCATATATATCAATGCTATCATTCTGAACACGATAATTGCTTGTCAATAACAGACTTTGATGAATTCAGTAACATCGTTTAATTTATCATTTGCTAGAATCTCTCTAAATAACAGAAACAACAACCTGCTAATGATACACGTCAATGGGATAGATAATTTCGTATGGAGATAACTGTAACAACGTTGTGAAACAGATGTTATCATTACAACAAATAGCCCAACCTTTATGTAATGATACCTATATAAATTACTTTTGGCTGATGCGGCATCATGATATTAAAATTTCGAGAAAATTACAACCCAACACTACACAACATATTTATTCTTTTCATCGTTTATTTCTTTACTAATTTATTACACTATCTTACCTTCTGAAGAAAACAAAGACGTAACTTGTAGTCTATATTCTTTTTGCCTTAAAATTGTTAAGCCAGTTAAATTTTACGTGTACAGACAACTTTCATTTTGTTTGAAACTGGTGCAAACAAATTATGTCAAATGCCAGATGTATTAGAGCACTCTTATAAACTCATAATTTACCACAGCATAAGAATGTTAACATTGTTCTTATTGTTATCATTTTACCAAGTTAAATTGTTCAACTGTTTTTGGACGTGATTGATAAAACTGAAAGCAGTTTTGTCATTTTCCACTCTTCCGAAACCTTCTTCTGTACATGTGTGCCCAGCATACATTATCTAGTTCCTTGTAGAAAAGTCAATTGCTAAACAATCATCTGCTTGAGATGTCACATCATTATCGTCAGACAATGTTTTGCCATAAGCATAATGACAATATGCAAGACGAAATCAGTGATCATAAACTGGAAACACCATGTCATTGACCTTTTACCATCGCTATCGTTTGTAAAACCACGATGGCTATAATTTTATAAAGTAAACAACATGTTGACATCTACTTTGGATACAGTTTTATAATGACAGTAAGTAAATGATTTATGATAAAATAAACAAGACCTTTCTTTTATGTTCTTGAGAGTGACCTTCTGATTGTAGCATCGTGTCCGGTGGTATAAGGATATCCCTTGCTTGTCGATGATTTAAATAACCTTCACTTATGATAAAAAAATACCTTGAAACATCAGATAACACAATCGTGCAGAGTTTCCTTTTCAGTTTACTTGTCTTGTATTATTCTTTGTGGAGTTACACATGCAAGGAACTGACTTAATAAATGATACAAAACATATGTGTTTAGTACAGAAAATTGGTTTTACTGAATGACATCCTATATGATGATGCTATACTGATGACGTTAACAACTTGTTCCGTGGATCTGATCATATTGCGTTATTCAATATCTTAAGTGATTACTATGGTCACCAGACGCCTTGGCTGAAAAATAAATCGACCAATATGTTTATAATTTGCCATTACCTCAAGGCATTATTAAGGATATTAAAGTCTTATAATTCATCTTCCGTTCATACTGATGTACACTATGAGGAAACTTTTTTGTCCTGCAAGACATCACTTTATCGATGATAAACTTTGAGGACATTGTTTGCTAATTTCATCTGATTTCGTATGTACAAATGTACGTTAAGCTGCCTAGTCGAACCTGCTGTTATAAAACATATTCATCTTGATGAATTCACTGATTATTATAAATCTGGAAATATGGTCATCAGAGTTATGGGCCCAATGCACACAACGGACTTATAGATTTTGTCATGCAATATCCGATGCGATGTTATTGCAGATTATCGCATTATAACAACATTGCAACGTTGATTGTATCTTTTGATTGACACATTGATCCATGTCAGTGACACATTTTGATAATCGGAGGATCAATATTGGTACAAAGGTTCACGTGGTAATTTATCTTGTTTTTTATTTTCCCTGAAATAACTATTGCGAGCCTATCTCACTAAGTTACCCATCCGTATTCAAAAGGCTTGCTATATTAAAATGTATGTTATTGAAATCAAGGAAAACCCATCAGTCATTCGAATGAACCAGCTGTGTTTCAGATCTAAGCACAGTTCAATTGGGGTCGTGCCAGATGACCTTTGATTTCCACTCAACTAGGAATAAGTCTAGAATTCCATCGGTAAAATTGTTATCTAGAGGGCCTTTGATTGTCTAGATTTAAGGAAGGTGAAATATCACAGTCAAGGCTGCTTTACCGGACGTCACGAACGCCTGACATGACTCAGATCTTAAATGAAGCAAGTTACGAGTGAGGGTTCCGTTTGATTTTAATGAAATTTCGTACAACAAATATGCTAAAGACCTGAATTTGCTATTTTAATTCTCCTCAAGGGTACAGCCGAAGGCATGATTTATGTCTATACTTCTCAATGTACAAAACTTAGAACGTACCAAAAGTAAGACGCTATTTGTTACCTAGGAAGGTATAGTGCGTTAAATTACCTTTATCTTCATTCAATAATACTTCTCCATTGTTTCTTGGAGGCAATGCTATAAACTGTTGGAATATTTGGAATGCTTCCAAACAGGTTAACAAGTTTTCCATACCACTTTTCTGAGGATAGTTTTATTTGCAACGATCACTTTAAACAAGATGAATGTTGACAGATCTCTCAACGCCTCTCTTTTGATTCCAACTTTCCGGCGTCATTTCCTCTTGGGCCTTCACTCAGAGCTCAGCTAGACTTCTAGTGGATAAAGAGGTTCTTGCGACCAAGTATTTTATTAGTGTGACTGAAATGTTTTCGTACATGCCAAGAATACTAATAAATTACAGTAATCTACGTGAACTATTTTTATCGGTTTGGGAATCTGATGTGGTACATCGTTGAATATAATGTCTTTATAAAGACATCCTTACATGTAGATAAATCCTTGGTACATACTTCTCTAGTTTGATAATAATCAAACATCTTGCAAAAAAATCGTATTTTAATTAGTGGAGCACGAGACAAATAATACAAACAGCTTTTTAACTCATCAGGCCCGTAAGACCCTGACGATTGCTTGGCATGAAGTTAGTCTGGTCGTCCATCAATCCCAACATTTTCGTTAATTTACTTCTCCTTAAGAACGACTTACCTTAGACAGTTGGAATCTTGTGCACAGATACTTTGGCCGATAGGTATTTGTACTTTTTGTAAATCTGGGGCACCAATTCAATGCCACAGGGGTAAATCCTTTGAAAACGCATTTCAGTTTGAATCTTAATAAAGGTTTAATGAGGTAACGACTTTAAAACCTAATTTCAGGAAAACCGCCATCGACTTAGTTTCTGTACTCATACTGTTCTCTGTTAATCAAACCGAACTGAAAATAGGATGGCAGGCTAACAGAGTGACGGCTGAACACTCATGATATATAATACACTGTCATAAAATCTTCCTCTCAGGCGGGTGACAAACAAGTGCTGGCATCAGTACAAATTGTCTGGACAGAAACAGAGACAGAGAATAGCCACAAGCACTGGTCATTATTTTTCCAATTTCGAAAAAGCAGCGTGTGTGCCAGATAATTATAATCCTATATATGGCACCTTGTGAAAATACATTTTAAGTAGTGATTGAGTATCTCCCAACTACTTCTTCTAAGATGTTTTGGTACATAGCTGCCAGCTCATCCGTCCCTTTTTCTTGATAGCAATACACGTCATCCTTTAAAAGTGTGGAAATAGAAAAATGCATAAAAGGATCTCTTATTTTTGAAATGTGAATAGATTTCTCAGTATTATTATTGATATATATAGTTTGAAATATATTCCTACATCAATATTTCTTTTGCATTTGTCTCTTACTGAATGTCCTCAATGAATGATCTTATTTGCTTGCTTCATACATGTTACATAACTCAGTGAATGAATAGTTTTGCTATGCAATTCTCCATAAGATATGGTCAGACTTGTTATACATTTGAATGTAAGCATATAGTTAGTTTATAGGACTCAGTGAATATTTTTTTTTAGATCGAACGTTTATCTACATTCTCTACATATCATCACTTTTCATGATTTAGTATATAATTTCGGTATCTTGAACATATGATTGTTCCTATTTTCTTTGGTCTTCAAGGTAAAGATCAAGAATGAACTTTTTATGACAACATCCCTCATATGTATTCATAAGTAAACCTAAGCTTTCAAATGCGACCCTGTCGGCCAGGCACGTTTCTGAGCTTTGCTCACTTTTCCTTTTACGGAACAACCTTTTATTAACACTACTAAATGCATAAATTAATCTTCGTAAGTGCAATCAAGTTATCTGTTTATTAGCTTATGTAGAATGTAAGCAGTATCTCAAACTGAACTGACAAAACAAATTTTAATATTCTGCTTTTTATACATACATGCAGCTAAAGTCGATAGAACTTGTGAAATGCCAAAGGTGTTCGTAAACGAGGTTAAACTAGGTAAGACCTATGAAACCGACCGTGGTGAATAAGGAAAAACATTACGAGGCTTAGTACAGTTTGCTGTTAGCTATCGAAGAAGTCCTTATAGGTTAAGTCCCTGTGGAAATCATGCCTTCACATTGAAAGAAAAAGCTCTTAATTTCCGACTCATATCTTTTCAGCTTGGCACTTTAGAAAAAATACATTATTGCTTTCATCGTTTGCTAATTGTTTCCTTTTTAGATATATTATTTACTCAATACTGATAAACCCAATTTTGAGAATGTTTAGGTTGTTTTTCATTGTTCATGTTAATAAATATATGTTGTTATATGTGTCAAAGTACATGACATTGGTAGGAGAGGTCATATATAGATCTCTATATTTAAGGTAGATATTGCCAAATTGTGACAATAATGTCAGATATGTTGATGCATGATGTTCATTCCTTTCAGTGATGCGTTTATCAAAAACAAAACAGTGTCAGCAGTTTCTCGCATTTTGACACCATTTGAATTTCAGAACGTGTGGCAATATGAAATAATAGCTTTCATTGGGGAACTATTCTTCAACGAATAAAAACGTTTCCATTTTCAACGTAATAACGTTTTTCACCTAATATGCAAAGTCTTAAATCACCCGTTTATGTAGCCTGTTTATAAGACTTCATTATACCCCACTTCCGGTCTCGTTGCTATGGTTTCCTTTGTTCTAACTGTAGGTGTATTGACCGATACACCTCAACTCCGTAGGTGTATTGATCGATATACCTATACTTTTCTAATACACCTACTCTTTTTTGTACATCTAAACTTAGTCAGGAGAAGATATCTTCAACTTTGGCAAACAAAGGGACTTGTAAAATTTGCTATTATAAATTTTTGAGAATTATAAGCTAGTATCCTGGGGATCGAACCAGGGACCTTGATGTCGCAGAGCAGCGACTCTGCCGACTGAGCTATTGAGGATTGATACAAACAGATATATTTTCTGTTGTCTTATGTATATGTTGTTATTTTTCCCTATATAAGCCCATGTATAGGTACTAGTTTGTACCAATTTTTAAATTAAAAGTTAATTTATGTTTTTAAACCGTTATTAGAAGAGTATTGTTTATATTCTTTTGATCTAGTTAGGTCAAGACGTATATACATAGAGAAGTATGGAAAGCATTGTTTCGTCAAATATAACTCGACTGGAGTGGAGTATAAGTCAGATATACCCACACTCCCCTCGGTGCATCACTCAATACACCTCCTGTTTGAATCGTGGTTCCTCGGCTTCGCTACGCTACGCCTCGGAGACCCACGATTCAAACAGGAGGTGTATTGCGCGATACACCTCGGGAAGTGTGGGTATATCTAATACTTACCGGTATGCCATATAAGGCTCAAACCGTTAGACAATATAGAAAGCAAAAGGGAGATCAATTATTGCGACGAATGGTCATGGCGTTACACGTAAGCCAGCCACTTACACGAGCGAGTAAGCAACTGTTATCTGTTTGCCTGGTTGAGCATTCTCTATGATGACTCGTTGGCACAAGGCCTCTGTCACCTGACAATGATGGCACAAGAGTAGGCGACAGCGACAGACCATTGTCTGACTGTCAGTTTGATCTTTGAGTCGACCGCATGGACGTGGTAAAATTGGCACGTTGTTAATGTTCAAAACTTCAGTGAAAGATGAACACATTGTGCGTAGCAAACTGTCGTGAGCCGTTGCTTGACACTGAATAAGCGTGTCAGCGTGAGAAACTCTGACTCAGAATTCAAGAAAATTCATTTTGGACAATCATCTGCTCTGTCAGAAATCTATCACCATGTGTCAATGAAACTATAATCCGCTCTGGATCTCTCGAGCGTTGACTTATCATCATAACCTGTTCAGTTCCTGAACATTTATCGTAATATGCTGAACAATATAGGCACAAGGACGTCGTTTCTGCGACCATACAACCATCAAGACATAATGAGCAACTCCCAGACCAACCTACTGGACAGGAGACCTAGTTCAGTCTCTTCAAACGCAAGTAGACAGGTAGGCATAGATGGTGTAATAGATAGGCATGTTTAGATTTGACACGTGTTCAATATGTGGTTTAGATGGAATATCGTTAAGAGTGAACGTCATCTGTTATTAAATGCAATGCGTTTCATCTTAGAGTATGATATAGGTATTTGCTTCAATTTTCTCTCAGGTTAATTCAGACATTAAAAGAGTATCATTTTAGTTAAATTTTATTGTTTTTATTGTTCGGGATTATTTAATGTTATGTAGTTTAGATAATATTTTGAGCTATCTGTCACCTTCTTGAAGTATGATATAGGATATTTGCTTAAATTTTTATCTCAGGTTAATTCAGACATTAAAAGAGTATCATTTTTGTTACATTTTATTGTTTTTATTGTTCGGGGTTATTTTATATTTTGTGGTTTATTCAATATTTTGAGCTATATGTCGCCTTCTTGAAGTTATCAACAACGTTCTTTTAGAATTGAAAGAACATACCATTATTTTAAGTAACTTTTATTAAAAACTTTAGAAAAGCTCACAAAAGGCATCTTTTAAATTAACATTCGATAATCTGACTTGCTAATGATTTTTCGAACATCAGCTTGACAAAACCATTATTCATTTTATATTTATCTTATCTAAATGTTGCCCTTATCTCTAAGTATGATTGACACAAGTCATCGTGCTGTTCACGAACCACTGGTAAACAAGAGATGACATAGACTGTAGGGACGCTCATGCTGTTGTTATGGAGAAGGCTTGAGCTTAATGCTTTGAGCTGACTGTGCAACAATATTATCTCCTTGTTCAAACATTAGCGTTCTATTTACCCAGCAGTATGTCACATTCAGTCGCGCAAACAGCTCATTTCATCAACTGACAATTATTCTAAGAACAGAGATGTTCCATGCTGATCGCCTTCTGTGAATAAACCACTTATCAAGGTATAATGAGCTTAAATTTCTGAATGCACATTTCAAATGTATGCTTATGAGGTCATGCATATGTTTATAATTAACTACATTTACCATAAATCTAACTGTTTGTGAAAAAGTCAAAAACTTAAAACCTTAAACTACGTCATGCTTTAAATGAATGAAAGTGGTATCTTCTGGATGGATTCAGATAGAATGGTAAAAAATTTCAAAAGGTCTAAATATAACCTGCGGAAAAGACTGATATATAAAAAGCTTTTCCTGCCAAATCTTGCATGATGTCAACTAAAATTGAGTGACCTACACAGTTATAGAATATGTGCTGACGTCAAATTATAATTATATATAAGTGATATTGGGCTACGCTTCATATATGATTCATTTTAGCTTTAACGTTGGCAATACGATGAATAACAATGACGAATTGTGACAATTGTAATCAATAGCCTTACATAAACATGTGAATATCCTTATCAAAAGGTAGACAATTCCAAACCTAAACCTACATGTATCATATTAGTCATATAGTCTAATGTGCATTTAAACAGATAATAAAAATGAATAATATAACATGTGACATGGTGATTTATCGTGGAAAAAAGCATTCTCCCATGTGCACCATAACTTCGGTTAAAACTAAGTTGTGTAAAAATATGTTCCATCTTGGCCCTGCTTTGTCTCCAATAGATAATAAAGTGCAGATAACCTCCAATAGTTTTCAACAAATGTCCAACATCCAATCGTTTATTCAAGGGTTGCCAATGTTTTGTGGTAAATAAATCGAATTAGTAAAATAAACACATCAATGTTTAACTTTAACGCAAAATAAGACGGTTTTTTAATGAATTTGAAGTGTTTTGACACTTAGTTAATATAAATATGGCAGTGGATAGCGACCTCCAATAGTTACAAGTGACTTAGTTTTAAGTTAGATATGGTCCTCAAATGAACTAACGATCCTAAATGATCCTAACGGCCCTGGACGAGTCCCTTGTGCCAAACTAATGGAGACTTTTTCGGACCATATCCTGCACTGAGGTGAGGTGAGGTAATATGGTGTTTAACGCCGCTTTCAAGAGTATTTCACTTATATCGGGGCTGCTAGTATTATTGCAGGGAGAAAGCCCGCAACACCATTGTGGCTATGCATTGCGGTGAAACCTGCGAGCATTAGCTGGAACTAGCGACCCATGGGTGGTACTACACTGAAATTCAGTGTAGCATTGCACCCAAACCTGACTGCGTGTAGAACAGTTCTCTACTGCAGACAAAGTTGCCGAGCCCCTGGCGGGACTCAAATCCTACACTGATATAACTTTAGCAACCGCCGAGCTTCGACTTCATTTATCTTTTTAATTAAACGTTTCTGACTCCTTGGATTTAATAAAAGCATAGACAATTCATTATAGCATAGCGCTGAATTGACGAGATTGACTTTCATATTACCAAAGTTTTCACACCTACTATTCGTGGTTAAAGACATAGAGAATACTAAACGACGTCCCGTTTAATAACATATTTATGAAACGAGTGTATGGTTGGGTATTTAACGAGCGAAAGCGAGTTAGATACCGATACCATTCACGAGTTTCATAAAAATGTAATTATACTGGACTGAGTTTAGTATTTTATTTATTACTCGCTGAATTATATCAAAGAAAAATCATACAGATCGCCAGGATAGCCATTGTCGTTGCCTCGCTAACATTGTGACGTCATGTTTAACGATTGTGACGTCATGTGACGTCAATCAACACGCGATGTTATTACACAATGTGTAATAACTTTGTAGATTTATTAAACGGCGGTATCTTCAACAGGAGAGTAATAAATACTCTTTTAACATCATTTGACGAATTCAGCGCATGACAAATCAGATTTACAAACGGCGAAGATGATTCTTACTCATTTGTAGTGCCAAACAGACTAATTGAGGCTTTAGGAATGAATTCTAAAGAGTCATACAACAAAATAAAGATACAAAAATAATGAAATATAATGATAATAATGATGTAGTGATAAACCTGAGTTGTATCCTGTTTCAAGTAATGTTAAATACGTTTACGTCAATACTTGAAAAAAAAGTAAAGATAATGACAAATATGCATGGATACTGGTCTGGATATACAATACGGGTGCTATATTGATTGGGATTTTTGTTAAATAAGTCTCAAAATAAAGTTCATCTTAATATTTAACACATGACGTCACGAGGCCGATCCCCACGTTTTTTTATGTACGTAAACCTCGCAAAACATATCATTATTATGTCAACGCATGCAATAGTTGAAACAGAAAACAACACTGCTCCTTTGCCTATTTTGATGTTTAGGAACTATGGAAAAAATAATAAAAACTGAATTTGTTAGCTGAAAGTGTTAATCTATGCGTCGGTAAGTAAAAGTAAAAGAGATTTCAGAATGAAGCATTTTGTCACATTCACAATCTCATTGAAATCATATAGATATCCTCACACTACTCTGTTGCGTTTCCGATCTGAGTACTGCTCAACAGGGGGCGTGTCAGGTGACTCCAGCCAATCAGTGACGAATTTAGAAAGCCAATGACACGAGTTCATATTTTTGCGTGCTGCTGGTCAGGCCGTCAAGATCACCTGAAACGACCCCTATGGATCAGTACTAAGATCAGAAACACAGCGACGTAAGAGTGTTAAGTATGAATTCAATGAAATTGGTCAAGTTATTCCATCTACCTAAAACACCGATAATCTTATAAAAGGGATTATGGTTTGTTCAAATATTCTGGGTTTTCAATCAACGTTAACCTTCTTTAAATTGATTCATGTCATATAATTACATGAACGTGAGTCTTATTTAGAAACTTTGATGGAGGAAAGTCATTTATAGCATGTTGATCGTTAAAATGAAAGTAAATGGTCCACAGATTTTCTATTCGAGATGTACAATTCTATAAACAGAAGCAACTTATGTTGTCAAATTACAGGTCATGGCTTCGACAGAAAAAGTAAAAAGTCATGTAACCTTGTACTGAAAGACTTACTAAACAAATGGACTTCTATAATGGTACCGTGATTACTTTCTAATGCTGTAATAAGCAGTATTTCGATATACATGTAGTCCTACTCTCCACTTCGAGGTGATATTTTATTGTATTCCCTTGTTTTTGTTAGAGTACGTTCCACCATATGCACACAGGTATACACCACCCCAGGGCATGGTGAAATAGTTTGACTTTTTGCTTTGTGTATTAAGTATTAGTAGCAGAGGTTGGAAGTGTTATTGAAAGCCCTATGATATATTGATTAGGAGATGAGAGGAAAAGACTATGAATCAAGTAAATATCATACATTGACATGCCACCAATGTAAACACTGCTCTTATTAATCTGAGGTTACAAAATCTCTGATACCCAAGCGTAGTAATATTTACTCAAATGTGCAACCGGAGAAGGCAAATGCTAGGAGGAATCGATGTTGCGTTATACCATGATATTTACTTATGAGAGCCTTGTGTTTATTCAACTAATGAATATAATTCATTAGTCAGTTTCAGGAAGTTGACACAAGGAATCAAATGATCAAATAATAGCAAATTTTGAATATGGCGCTACATTTTAGAACTACTCGTCATTTATTCAACGTAAAACTCATAATATGTCGTCATTTTCTTATACAATTTTTAAATTGTTTACTTGCAGATCTCAAACAGGACTCCCCTTTCGTATCAAGTTTATGTCCCGAGTGTAATTGAATACATAGTTTATTCAGGTTGCGTGCTATGATGAAACTAATTTCACCAATCATGATAAAAGAAGCGTATGCAAAATAACATCTTTCTACTGGGGAACAGACTAGTTACCATTCTTTTGATTTGACCTACGTTTTACTTAAAAACTGTATTAGAGCATTAAGTTGTCTCTAGGCGTAAGATTGCAATCATTACTTATTAAATGAGAGTCTTTTCGATGACATTTTGCAACGACACAGCGCCTTCATTTCAAATATAAGTAAGATGTTTCTCTTTATTGTATTCTTTTCGTCATTGATGAAATAAGTCAGAATCATGAAATAAAATGCGAAGTTTAAGAACGAATGGATTTTTTTCGTAATCGGTGATAGGAAAACGTAGTACAGACAATGCCATGCAAAGTTCATCTTTAGCCTATCGAATCCTTCCAAGGTGTTATGACACATAGGTCTCATAACGAGTTGTTATGAAATCCCTTTACGAAGTACCACGTTGATAATAAAAACATTAATGAGGAAGCATAAGTCTCAACTATACAGTCCTTTAGACTTTCCCTGAGTTATATTTTAAGATCTCGGGCATTCAGCTTGAAGCGGATGTCCCGGTGAGCTGTTGGCCGGCCCGGAAATGTCCCAAACTACACCCAACAGTTTTTAGATCATCCAGGCGTTTTCAATCTACGAATTTTGAATGCACTCGTTGTCGCGTAGCGAGCTATCTGGTTCGTCAGATGTCTCTTCCGCCATGAAAAGTAACGCTTTTGATCTTTGAATGATCCACCGTAAGCTATCCACATTGATCTAAATAACGCATCTGAAGTTGTGCAGAAAAAAATCGAAATGTGGAGGAATGGCAAGATCATATTTTAATGAGATTTCCCAGCTGCACTTTATTTGCGAAAAAACGACAGCTTATATTTCTACATGTATTTTATTTTTCTTGTGTATAGATTTAACACCCCGACACAAAAAGAACTGCGACTGAATGAAACAAGGTCCCTTTAACTCTGCCGAAAACATGCTCGAATTCTAAACAGAGGTTTGATCAAATGTGCTGAGTATTTTAAGTTTCAATCTCCTTTAACATTTCAGTTGTGATATTAACTTCAGCCAATGTCCCTTTATTGATAAGGTAATGATATTTGAATTTACGATAAAGGAAAAGAAGAACTGATCATATTTTCTAGAGCTGAAATCAAATCTATCAACCAAGTCTCTGTGGGTACCAAAATGACTAATAAGACCGAAAAGGATTACACATACTTTTTTATTTATATCTCATAGGAATTCTAAACGGCTTTAAATGTCATAAAGGAAAAATACTTCAGAAGAGAACAGTCATCTCATTTTTTGGGTGAAGATAATATATATTTTAGAATGGCAAAAGTAGTGAATGAGAAAAGTGCTCAACGTAGTTTTCGTCAAATAACATGTAGTCACTATGTAGCTTTGTATTCGTCTCACAGTCTTCGTTTAATTATTATACACATATACATTTCAATCGATTGGAGTAACAATTGACGATCCCATTGAAAATTAATGATTTATGTTAACGTTAAATTATAATAAGAGACATGAAGTGGCAAACTTTAATGAAAAAAATTAAGGGATGACAGTAGAGATATGCCGAATTTGGCAAGCACATCTACAGCACCCCTAGCTTTTAACTGAAACACAATGTATAGACTCCTTAGCTGATGGTGATTCGAATGTATGGATCTGGTTAACCTGTGACCCAATAAGCCTTAGTGGCCACACCTTAAACACGTCGCTAATGTTTTTCGAAAAGAAAATGCTTAGAAATCTGAAACCTTATGTGTAGACCAAAAATCTGTTGAGAATTATAATAAATGGATTTGGTCATCCTGTGGCAGCTCATATGGTGACCCTGTGATCATTTGTAACAGCCACCTAGCGAGTGGTTGAGATGCAGCTAAAAAAATTCGCTCCGTCAAAAATGCGTAAGTTAACAGTTTTTTGAGCTGACTTTGAGATATTTTGTCAACTCTCAACCGTCTCAACACTCTAACAACGATGGGGTGCGATACGAACATCTACCGACAACGAATTGGGTGTTTTCACGGCGTCTACATTGGATTCCTGTCGGGTAGAGCAAGGCGAAAGCCGCCATGAGAGTGCGCGTGCTGCGCGTGCTGCACGTGCTGTACCACACGAGGTTAGGATTGAGACTGAGTTTATTTCTGTCATGTGTCTTGATACTTACTAGTACCTGTCAGGATGTGGAAAGTAACCCTGGACCTAAGAATAGGCAAACTATAATTGATGGTGAAATTTGTTCATCTGAAGTTATGAAAGATATTAAAGAAATGAGGTTGGAGATTAAAAAGAGCTTCACTAAGAAAGTTGAAAACATGGGAAAAAATTTATCTGCTTTGACAGAAGAAAATGCAAGTCTCAGAAGCACAGTTGTTCAGCTAACCCACAAAGTTGGTGCTCTTGAGGGTCAACTGAAGCGAAATAACTTGATATTCTACCACGTTGAAGAATGCTCGGAAACTCGGATCTGGATTCTGTATTGCATAAAATCATCACGGATGATATGTGTGTGAAACACGACGTTTACCGTCTAAAACGCTTGTACTTTGAAAATCTGAGACTTGATGTCCTGCCTATGTACTATGATGGACAACCCAACGATGGACAAAATTAATGTACTAATGTCATCTCGTAATCCAATAACTGTTAATCGTTTAGCGAAATATGTATATCTTGGTCTGAAAATGCGAAAAAAGTACTTATATCTCTGTATCATGTTGATTAGTGTTATATTTTATGGCGCTTGTATCACATTGTATTGGTTTAATGTACTTGTATCATGGGCCTGTGCCCCCCTTACAGAAATAAACTCATTCATTCATTCATTCATTTGTAACATTATTTATAGATAGCCAGGATTTGAACAACAAAGAGTATTAGTTGCTAAAGTTTCAAATAAGTGGAGGAAATGGAAAATACTATTTCATGAACCGAGTCACTCCGCTGATACAGTTCAAAAATCTTGATCTCAATACATTATAAAATCTAAACGAGACGTATGAACGTCTTTTTCATATAATGTCAATAATGACCAAACAGTAGTATGAACAGTGTGCATACACAAAATCATTTGAGTAATGATTGTGTCAGAGCTGTTCTACTCGATGTCATGTAGGGTTTATTTGTAATATGAAATTGCCTTGCGTTATCCTTAAATATAATTTCTTTGCTGATTAATGATTCTAAGAATGCGAATGGCAACTTCGCCAAACTCTGCGAAATTACTGAGCAGGATATTTAGCTTGGAAAAGCATGATTTAAGTGTTCTGATCATCATTTATCGACGAGAATTATCGGCACAGTTATGTGATTCATGCATTCTTTGTTCCCCCGCTGCATCTGGCAAAAAGTTGACTTCATCTAAATCAATATTTGAAGTAAATCATGCCATATGTGTGTTGTTCTTTGAACACTGCTGCTAATAACAACCGTAGGCAGTTTGTGGGTGTGCCCAATGTGAACAACGATATGTTTGTGACGTTCTGAATGTATTTAAGATCGCGACATGCGTCTTTGAATGAGTTGAGTTGCGAATTAAACACTATTTACAGTTCTGATACTGGTATTTTTCATATCTAATTTCATGGTTTCACAACTCGACTTCTCAAAGAGTTGTGTATCTTTTATTATTGGTCCTCCGAAATGTTTACATTAATTACATTTTAGCAATAATCCGTGTCTAACATTATCATTTCTTGCATTTCAAACATTTTACTACTATTTACTTGACTAATAATTTTAGTTTCTAATACATGTTTTTACAATGCTTTACATATGGCCATTAAGTTTGATTTATTCGATGGTTTCACAAAGAAGATTTGTCACATTGAAATAAATATAGCATATTTGACATTTTTGTTGTATACCATGTACATCTCATTGAGGGTGGATGAAATTTATGATTTCATGATTGTAGCCGCCTCAAGTATCAATGTCTATCTATTTTGGGATACACGAGATTAATGTACTATGATGTGGGGCAAGAATAGTTAAATGTTCATTCTAAAATATATCCCAAAAGGATTAAGATGTTTTGAAATAAGTTCAATTTATGAATGGTGTTTCAAGATCATCACCCATAATCACGGCCCCCTTGTGACGTCATCCTTTATTTCATGACGTCTTACATCACGTCACATAATTGTAATTATCATTTCACTGAGTAGAATGTTATCCATTAATACGAATTGTATCTTAACCAATACATGTCTTATAACCGAAAAGAAGATGATTTCAAGGTGTTTTGCCTTGATACAACGTTCTGATAACTGACATATTGGAAGAAGACATATTAGTGTAGATGTAATGTGATTGTACAGACGCACTGGTGCTTACTTTATTAGACATCAACTTTGATGTCATGATGTCTACAACAACATGATAATTGTTTGTGAAATCCAGTCAAATGTCACTTATCAAATGCTACCGTGTGACAAAGGGTAAATATTAAAGATAATGGCGACGAGAAACTCTTCTTCTGGTAATTTTTCCATCCAATTAGCTCTGACCGGATTACGGTTTGTAGGTCTCGTTATTCGTTAAGGAAGCTGAAAATGTCACAAACATTAACTAAGAGAAATGAATCCGGTGATTCTAGAAATAAGTGAAATCATTTTTGGTGTTGAAAGTGATTAAGTCCTTTGTGAACCAACATATGACACTTTCACACATAACTTTGCAGAATTAACCCTAGTTACACCATCTTCGTTTCTAGGTCCTTGTCGTGAAACAATTCGAATCATTTCATGAAGAAAATCAGCAACATCTTACTAAAAATAAACTAAATCAACGATTTGCAGATGCCATCCGTGTGTATTTATGTCAAAATAAATCCAAATTTCAGACTTTTGCTTGTATCGTTAGAAATATATTTCCATTTTTCCCCTGTCATAGATATAAGGGAAAGTTCTGTTATATTCCGTTTTGTGATTCCTTTGTAAATAGAAGTGAAATGTTTCGTGAAATTTTGTGAAATGTACCTGGTACTGTTTGTTATCGTGAACCATTTAAGTCATCATACAAAAGTCGGGGATACGTTCACTATTTCCATCATTTTATTGCTCTCACTCCGAACTGCATCTTCGTGTAAATATTCATCGTTGAAAATTGAAAAAACAACATAAAATTCACATGAAATTGATAAAAAAGATTCACAAAATCACTGTTATATCGGAGGTATGTCGAAAAAAACCCAACATCATTTAAATTTGAATGTTTTTGTTTAAAACACATTGGCATTTAATTATATTGATATACCAAACACAGATCTGAATTGCACATAAACATGAGTACCAAAACTCTATTATTTCCAATAAATGTTGTTCGTAATGTGTCCATTCACTGACTTATAAACGATTCTAAAGATGCGTAACGGCATTTATTTTACAACAGTTTAACTTGAACTATTAAACCATTTATGATCAGCGTACAAGCACATTATGCTTTGAACTCTGAATTTATGGAATGTTTAAAGTTCCTTATAATAATAAAAAATAACCAATATGTTAAACAATAGGGTTAAAACATTTTGATTGTCTATCTTACAGAATTGTTCTTCCTCCCACGTTTATAAAGTTATCTGCATCCTTTATATGACATACACGAAAAGGCAGATAATAAGCTGAAACATAATCAATTTAATGTTCTGACTAACTTGAAAAATACTATGGACATTGTATCTTTGATATGTAACACAACAGTTTGTATTGGCAGTGTTGCCACAGGGAGGAAGTAACACACACAAAAATGAATTTAAACTATCCACCTCCAGCCCCGTGTTTATAAGAAGATGAAGTTGTCGTATGAGTTATGACCTTATCAATTCTAAACAGAATAAAACACACCCTAGACCATATTTTAACTTCATTTCTAGTAGCTCCTGCAATTAAATAGATAAGTTTAATAAAGCAAACATTGACTGTCGCCCGATTAACAGTAAACACAACTTGAAAAAATAACATCATCGTACAGAGCTAATGTCAAATGGGTTTTTTCTTATTAGTTGTTCTTTCGTAGTGACAAGAGGCCAGCGATTCAATTAGTATCTATCCCATACACTGCGTAAACGAAGCCAGGTTGAATATTTTACAACTGCTTCAATAATGAAATGTTAAGCTCGATTAAGTCACCATTAAAGTTTGAAAGATGAACCATTTTCCAAAAAGCTTTCATGACCTCCGACATAACATTTTACGCAACATATTATGTTGTTATCAAGTGCATGTTTTTACGTACGTTATAATTTTTAAATATTCTTCTGAATATAATTATTTAAGGAAAACAAATAGTTTATTGTACTAAGACACATATAAGATTTTGTTTTATCTCATAATACCCTTAAGTTTTCAATTGTGATTTGAAAATACATTTTTTTAATTTCTAAAGATGGTTTGTAATAAAAACAATCTGGGAGATAAGAATAATTACAGGTCTTCTCAAATAAGCTAGAATGTTTAAAGGATGCTTTTGCAATATCAACTTGGATCATTTAAATGTTTTCCTGCTGCAGTAGTTGTGAGCTTCCGGCGCTTTAACGTTATGCAAATTAATCCTAATGCCATGGTAATCTTTCACACTTCCGATACTTCCAGTTTGCCGGAAACTGTTAGCAATCAATGAGGTGATCGTGAATAACCTGGCTGTGGAGAGCAGTCACTTATTGTAAGCCACTTTATAAATATATTGACAATATGATTTGTGCATTTATGGGGCATATTATTCTATATACAATAATTCTCAGCTTACAGTGGTATGGCAGCATTGATCATGCGTCGCTGGATAACAATCTCAATCACATTTCACCTACATAACACAGTCCTACTGCTGGTGATTTGGACACCTAAATGGATGAAACATCTAAACCCGACTTGACCGATACAACTATGCACTGATCAAATGCAAAATCGGATACTCTTAACCTACTGTTTAAGTCAACATTTCACCTTTCAACAACCAGCATTAGCTTCTGTCGTGAAGGTGACCTAATTTAGGAACACGAGGACAATTCAAAACAATATTAACTAAATGTGTTTCTTATGCCTGATAGTTTAACATACTTTTCTTTATGTTCACGTTGTCAAATGGTTCTGAAGCATTGCAATTCCAGAAACAGAAACGATCATCTCAACAACTTTGGCCGTTTGAGACATGGTCGGAGAGCCGGTGTGGATAGAAAGATTGTTAGGTTATAAGTAACATACAAGCTCGGTACCTTCTTGATTTATTTTGAAAGCATATCTTCGTTGGTTATTGTTATGTCCTTTTGTAGTGGAATATAGTCATTAACTGCTTGGTCTGTTTCTATATATTTAATAAGGACCACACTTTGTGCAAAGACGTCATAACCTTGCCGGAAAAAGAAACCTCCTCAAAGTTTTGGAGCAAAAAAGAGACACGGTTGAACAATTATTTGCTTTGGACCTTTGATTCAAAATAAAAGATTCATATTTATCATTCTGTTCAGAAAAATATCCGGAAAAAAATCATTTGGAACGAGTCAAATATATCTTTTAAGTGTCCATCCTATCAATCTTCGTTTTAACTGTCACCTTTTTTTGGTCACAGGGCAATCTTTCAGTCATACGGTCTGTTGATAAAGGGAAAGGATATTAATATACATATCTTGTATCTTTAAAAATTGATTATTTCAATTCCCTTTGTTGTACGTATCTATTCTTCCGACAGCTTATGTATGTGTTAAATATCTGTCAACACAATGACAAAGATGCTTAATGTCTGTTAGTAAGTCAAACTGTCTAGCTTACATGTACTATTCGCTTTCTATCTACTTGGAGGAGAGTTTCTTTATGTTTTAATGCAATAAAGACCATATTCCCTCATGGCATGTTAGTAGCTCTGATACATGTCAAGATACATTTCTTCTAAATTTCCTCATATCCATTCCCAAATGCCAAATACGTTACGATTTCTCATTGTCTACTGTTATAGACCAACTGTTTTATGGATATGCCAAAGCTAAGTAACATTTCTATTCAACATGGTTAGTTAGTTATATGACATCATTAACACTACCAACCTAATATGTCTATATTATTGTAAATGAATTTCCAATATTACGCGTGACTCATTTCCCACACAACAATCAAGTACAGTGTCTGGTTTGAGAGAAAACCAATAACCAGTTAATTTGACTTTACGTTGTTAAATTGTTATATACAGAGCTCAATGGCAATATGAGTCTTTTGACGTAAGAGGATCACTCAAAAGAAATCTAGAAAAATTATATGAGAGTAAGGTTTTCTGATTTTCATAAACTAGTGTGCATTGATAAATCACCCGATAATGAAACTTCCTTTCATGAACATTTTCGAGTTGTTGGTGCACTTTCAATCAATAAATTCTTTTATTATGTTATGCAGTACAGAATAGGGAAAACTCTATTTAAATCTGATGTATAGTTAGTGATATGATTCGAATGAAAGCAAAACACAGAGAGGCAGATTATGACGGAAAACGCAAAAACGTGAATCAAACAATGAAAAGACAACACTATAGAAGAAGGACAAAACCGTAGGTAACTGACAGATCATGATTGGAAGACTTTTATCAATGAAGAGATACACAAGATGGAAGAGAATTAGACAAGTGAGTTCGCAATTATTAAATGGATGGACTTTCCATGACTGAGACGTACACCTCATGGCAGAGCGACAAAGCCGAACATATACATACCATGCTATAAAGATACCACTTGGCATGGCATGGGAAACATATCTTTTCTTGAGTTGAGATATTTACATGTGCTTATGTCGTGAGAAAGGCACAGTACCAGAAGAAGAGATATTTGGAGACCCGCTTTAACCATGACAAGGAGACAAAGCAAAAGGAGAGAGACATTGGTATCACATGTGAGGGACAGTCATAGTGGGGATAGTGCCATGAAGAAATAATGAGACACAAACATACCATAACAGATTGACAGGCCATGGTCGAGATACACACACACGTACCATGATAGAGAGATAAACTGGTACATTGAAAGATAACAGCAGTACCTTGGTCGAGAATGAGGGACGGAGAGACACAACGGTGCAATAATGGAGAGACAGACCGGTACCATGATAGAGAAACACAACAGCACGATGACGGAGAGACAAAACGTTACCATGCTGGAGAGACACGTCACAAAACATAAAAAGACAGCATTGTTGTGAGACAAACCGGTATGAGGGTGGAGAGACACACTGGTTGCGTGATGTAGACACACACCAGTGCCATGATAGAGAGACACGCAATTGATAGACACAAAATGATGGGAAGAGACACATGTAGTATCATGACGGTAAAACAAAGCAGTGGTTAGAGACAAAAAGTACTACGGTGGAGAGACAAATCAGTGTCAAGCCGGAGACATGTCATGGTAGAGAGTCATGCACCAAGGTGCACACAGATATAATTCCAGGGTTTCCCCATGACAGAAAGACATGCCATAGAGATACATGATGACGACGAGAAATTTCCATCTATCTGCAATCTGACCCGCCTTCCTGTCACTGGCTATAACAAATCGGTTATTTGTATGAATGTATCATTATGTAGTGCACATGTTGCTGTGCAGGGCTGTCTGGCGCTGAGATCAATGTCTGCTAACATTTAGCTAAGCCTTCCAACAGGTGCGCGTTGAGCCAGGGAGGCCTTGCTTTCCTTGTCGATACTGGACAGTGCCTGTAGGGTATATCACTGTACAGTGGCAAAAGAGGACCGTGTCATCCTAGACACGTGGTCAGTGTACATGGGTGAAGCTATATACAGGGGGACCACTGGCTCTCACCTGTCTATGACCTGCACTAACGATGGGCAAAAAGGTAGGACGCTCTCTCACAATTACAATAATAGGATGTATGATTATCTATTATAGTAAGTAATAAGGCAATTTGCTCTTGTTATCACGTTCTCTTATGAAAATTGCACTAAGCAACTGATGTAATTGGATATCCCGGGGTTATTATTGCAGAATCGATTGTTTGATATTTGTGGAAGGTATGCGCGTTAGATAAGAGGCTTGTATAAACGATGATTTTGTATATGTTTTTAAGGTTAAATCATGGTTTGATTCTACTGATTTCATCCGTTAGTAACATTCATCCAGCTATATGCATGCTTATGTATTTGACATCTGATTGAGAACAAACTGAAATGTAGAATAATGATGAAAATATGAATTGACATAGCGGATGTTCTCAAAACGCTTTTTGAAAAAGGAATATGTAGAAAGTGTATATCAATGAATTATCATAACATCTACCCATTTCATTGAATAAAAACAGGTCACGAATAGCAATGTCTAAAGTACAAGTCTAATGATTTTTACAATTTTTTTACCTGAAAACAGGTATGCTAAATAATTGTGATGTTCCTTCATTTAAAATTAAATGGTAATTCTTGAGATGTACTTTACTAGATTCCCGATTCATTACACTATCTGACTGAATATTCAATGGAAAATAACGTCTATACTGTTCATTTTAAATTCAGACACGTTACATGTGTCCATTAATTTAGCGCCACATTTCCAACCAGGTATGCTGGCATTGATAGCAATGAATTAAATATGAAGGAAGTAACGTAATAAAACCAAAAAGGAAGATGGCTTATAAGATTACATTAGAATTGTCAATTGTTGGAGACAGCAAGAGCCCATCAATTTCACAGGTGACATATTTTCTTCAGTTATGTATCCGAATGATTTGATATTCCATTTTAGAACACATTTGAGGAATACGGCGATCTTGTTTGGGCATTAGGGGGGAGATCTTCTGTAAGATGAAAATGGGCGCGGTTAGTGGAGCAAATTTTTAAAAATTAAAGATGTATTATTCTTAAAATGTTATAATAATTACAAATATCGTTTATCATGTATAAGGTCTTGTAAGAACATAATTATGATAGCCGTTTCAATGGAGAAACAATAGGGCAGGAATGATGTGGGATTGAGTCGATGGGTGAAAATCCGTACGAACAGCAAATATCTGAAGCCTCTTGTTTGCCACTTGTAAAGTTAAAAACTGTTGAAATAATCAGCGTCAGTAGGAGGGGTATGGGATATTTCCATCGTTACGTGTAGGTTAAGATAATGTTTTGTTCTGACGGAGAGACAAAACGTTACCATGCTGGAGAGACATAAAAAACATAAAAAGACAGCATTGTTGTGAGACAAACCGGTATGAGGATGGAGAGACACACTGGTACCGTGATGTAGACACACACCAGTGCCATGATAGAGAGACACATGTAGTATCATGAACAGATATCAGTAGAACAGATTCGGCTAAACGATCCAGACGTTCAATATGATTATTATGTCCATGAAACATTACTGTATTTCTTTGACGGCAAAAAAGCTGGGTTCTTCCATTATATCTATTCGGCTGAGATGTATGTACCAAAAGTGGTATAGAAATAATTTGATGAATAGAAGGAGAATCCTCTAGAGATTTTTCAACATGAAGTCTGAAGGATATCCTTTTGAAACCTGTATACTGAAAGTAATCCTTTGAAACATACAGTCTGAAGGCATCCTTTCCAACATGATTGCATTCCTTTTGAAACAAAAAGTTTTTTCAAACATGTATTTCTTATCAACCATAAGGCTAGAAAGACATTCTTTTGAATTATTTATTCGGAAATCCTTTTTAAACGTAAACGTAGAAAGAAATCCTTTGAAACATAAATACTGAAGGACACCTGTTTAAACAATTAAGTCTGAAAGACAGTCTTGTGAAAAAAGCACATCATTTTTAAACATTTACTCTGAGGGAAATCCTTTTGAAAGGTGAAGTGTAAGGGTCATCGTTTTATATGATAAAGTTTGAAGGAAATCCTTTTGAGACAAAGTTAGAAGGGCATCCTTTTAAACATAAACATCTATGGCCATTAATTTAAAACATAACATGACAGATATTATGAACCATAGTGACAAAAACAGAAATTCTAGTTCATTCTTCACGATAATCCATAAAATATCATGTGAAGTAAATTTTTCATCATTATATTACCAATCCATGTATATACTCAGTTATCAAGTTATACTATTCCAAAGAATGAATTTTCAGCTTTTTTACGACATACCAAACAGAATAAATGATTAAAGTAGAAAGATAAATCAACAGTGTACACTGTAGTTCAGGATAATGATGGTTTACGTAACTAAGCCATAGTAGCTTATGCTATTGTGATGTCATAAAATTGTTCCCGAAAGCTCCGAAGTTCTTTATGAAGCAAGGTGCATTTTAAAAGGATAAACAGAGCGTCGTTTCTTTTGGCTATACATACTTTTCAAATGTTCTCGTTGTCTATCAAACTATTTGATCATTTTAACCATGGTTTACTCTTTTTTTTCAATTTGACGGTTTTTATTTCTAGAATCCCCGATTTACATTAAGGACTACGCACTCCTGGAAATGCATGCTTTTTTAACTTTTAATTATATGTCGTCTGTGTTCATGTTTCATATCAAAGATAGGGCATTATTAAGAAAAATGAAAAAACCCATTCACATCCCATTCACTCCTGCAGTGTTGCAATGAATGACAATGTTCACTTTAATGATTAATGTCATTCGTATTTGTTCTTGTAGAAGTAATTACAGAGCTTAGTCTGCACATTTCACAAGTGCAGTAATGAGGCTGGACTAATAAGCAGACAATCTGTTGCCAACAGAAGGGTTCAGTAGCATATGATTGCTATACATCCGCATCCCGTGGTGTGGGCATGGTGCTACAAGTGTTGTTAATATCGGATATCTCACACTTGTTGTTATAACACATGATTATTGTTGTATTAGGACACCACGAGTTATTGATGAAATTGTCGATCATAAAGACGTACTCTATCAGATATTCTCTTTTCTATATCAAGGGATGTTTAAAACATAGCGGTTTAATTTCAACAAGGACAACAAATAATTCATTATTAATTGTGAACCAACGTTTAAGATAATGTAAGTTAAAATCCAGCCTCATCCAATTAAAATTTATATGATTTGATTTCGCTTTTCAGTGAAGAGTTAGAAAATAAGAGCGCAATCAATTGCATCCCATTGCAAGATTTGATTACTTTCAGCAAGACAGGACAAGATCATTACACCGCCCCCTTGGTAGAGGGGGAATTATACGTAATATCAGATACAGTATGTTGTATTATATGCGGCCCAGACATGGACTTACTTTAGTATTATAGTACTGAGTAGGGGATCCCGTAACAACATCAAAGCCAGCTATGTTTATAATATACAGCAACTCATTACCAGGGATGGAGAAAAGGACAGTATCCTAAAGTCCTGATCTTGGATTTACTGCGCGGGAAATGTCAAAGCTGACAGCTGGCTCCATCATGCAGTATAAGTAGCGTATTACCGGCAGAAAATACAATAAACTGCAGTAATTAGATCATGTCCTATCTTACGGAGACATGATGGAAGCTATGATTTGATAATGCATCTCTATATTGGATTCAAACATTATTACTTTAGGAATCTAATAAATCTTTACAGTTTGACGGCTTTGAAATCTGAAAAATATGAATTTTATAAATGACCTTTAAATTACTTCTTAAGATTGCTCTCTAATTTCTAAGTTAATACTAATCGTCATAATATTTATCAGTATCGTATGGATGATCTGAGATGATCATTTGCACATGGCCATTTCAAACGTGTAACGTATGACTTTTACTCTGACAAATAAAACATTTAACGAAATAATTAATGTAACCTGAAGATATTCTTAATTATACTATATGTATTCTCAACTTGATCACCTACCTCCATGTCATTATCTAAATAGACAAAATGAAACAAATGTTTCAACTTGACTTGTTGGAACATAACCTATATAATTTTTGCAATGTTTTGTATCTTATACTAGTACCAGCAATTCTGTAGATCTCAAATTCATTCCAGATCAAACATACATAAATAATTTAAGAATCTTCCATATAAAGGTCTGGCTTAAAACTACTGTGTATAAGGTATATATTCTTTAACTCTTCCCTTTTACGAAGTTATATCTCTTCCGGGACTATGTCTGCTGTTTTAACGTGTATCAGTTTTCGAAACATGATATTTCATTCCTTCAATAGGTCGCAAGGGATGATAGTCCCACTTAATTTGCAATAAAATTCTACACAAACTTAACGGTTGACACTTTCACTTTATTCCCCTGACGATGCAAAGGTAGTCAGTTACATTGACAAATCTAGGCAGCTTTCATTGAAATCGGATATGTTTGATGTTAAGAGTCTCCTGAGATCAAAACTAAGATATAGATTACATTTAATTATTATTCTAATGTATTGAAATGTTTCAGATGATAAGTTTTGGTAATACATTTTGATGAATGAAGGTGGCAAATGACATTTGAGAATAAAAATGCTAACGGTGATAAATTGTGTGACAACTACCTAGAGATTTTAAAGAAGATTATATACCATTTCATAGAATGTAATATACTTCTGCGTACAATTTACCCATACAAATCTTCATATATGAGAAACAAGTCTGTTCAAGAGGACGTATGGAATCAAGACCGCATGAAGAAACCTTCAGCGAACAACAGGTTCGGCAGTTAACGCTGGTATCACATATTCCGTAAATATCGCATACAACTATAAAAACAAGTCCTTGAATATGTTCGTAACCTTATCTTATGACAAACCAAGATAATGCTACCAATGCACTTACACGTTAAGATTCATGCTATCGCTCTGTTACTCGTTACAATTATTAACTGAGATTTGATGAATTTCAAACAAATCTGAATGAATCTATGGACTAATATCTAAGAAAAATGCAATCAAAGTATTTTCAGATTGGTCAAACACTGTTATTGCAATGAATCATAAGCAATGAGCACTTTTCTTTCAATACTTTCTTAATCTATACGACTAAATATTATTCATGATTGGATCCGTCTTGAAGCATTTCAAGTACCCGCGTATTCTAGATAGCCTTCCTTTCAGATAGCTTACAACTAAGACAGTATTTGACATTTGCGACACATGTCCTTGATATTAGAATAGCATATCCATTAGTAAATGTAAAGACACTACTTCCTGTTTTTTCCTGTCGATCAAAGTGCATGATCGTTCATTTCATTTAACGGCCAGTCCTATCCAATGATTAGCGGGAATAAGATGTCCATACAAACCTATGACAATTTAGTTTATTTTAGACACAAGACAACTGCATATAAAATCTATTTAAGATGGTTGACCGATGCGTTTATTATGCTCAAACGAAACATATACAATTTACTACAATTGAACCACTTGTCAGTATTTGATTACTTATTGATTGATTACTTATTACTAATTATGACACTTAGACACTGCTGTCAATTTCTACTCAAGCAGATAAGAAATAGAATGTATATAAATAAATGCATTATGATTCAGATTATGATTCAAGTATATATATGAAAGTTTAAATTTTTCATTTTTGATGTCTTGCATTCCCGCCCTGTCTTACAGATTTATATTTACTACCGCAATGTTTTACACACAGCCTCAGTTTGTGAAGTATGTATTTTGGGAAATTTAGTTTCTTCAAGATTTCCCCAATAGATATTAGTTAATGACCAAATATATTAAATTCAGGGTGTCAAACGTCTCTTTACTCAACAACAGTCGTAAAAGAAATCCGCACCTATCAAACGAAAACTGCATGCAGCCGTTCTTGTGTGAACACCTTTCATAATTTCAGTCAGGGTAATGAATTCCCCTACCTTTACCAAATTGTACTTTCGCAAAAGGACACTTTTAATTGTTTAAAGCAGATTTCATTTCAATTGGAAACATATTTTCCATGGGCGATCACTTACTTTCCTGAAGACACAGGACATTGTTGCATGAAGACGCAGTGCAACAGTGTCTTTCAGTTTATCAAAGAGGAAGGGATGAGAAGCAAGTTTTCAGAATATCCTCTCTTGTGTTTCAGACCCTGGACGATGAAAGGAGTCTCTGCCGGAGCCACAGCGACTTCTCGGACGGTGAGAACTACGAGGGAGGGGGCGGGGGCTCCTATGGCTCCATCTTCCATCAGCTGGAGGAAGTCAATGACGAGTGCGATGACCCCTGTGAGTTCATGTACAGGGCTCTCGATATCATTTGGAACTCCTGTAAGTATGATTCGAGTTTGTGACGTATTACGCTGTAGATAAGGATATGTTACGATCGTATTCCAGCTATTTAAAGTGACACAGAGTGTGTTTTAGGATTGTTTATGTTCCTTAAATAAGAGCCAAGTTACCCTATGTCCTCAATTAAGTTCAAATCGCCTACCTAGCTACCACCTTTATCTCTAAAATTCCAAAATTGTGCCATTTTTAGGTTTTCAATGAAAAATGAAAAACGGCTATATACATGTCAAGACGTCGAAATTCTGCGTACGTTTTACATGTATATTAGTAAAAAGTCCTAATTATTACTATCAATCCATGTTTACATTTGTGTCTGCTGTAAATATGTAAATATGAAGATCAACGTTCAACGTCTACTTTCAGTATAACAGTTTAAATATAATAATGGAAAGTTTTTAGACGTCGTAGTCAAAGAGACAAAACTGTGTTTTCACCTAAGTAGTGCCGATTGTGAAGCTCATGAAAATGACAAAAGTGGGTTTTTCTCTCTAAATTTCACGTTTGTGATCAACAGCGTTAAATAGTCAATGTTATGTACTCTTACCATTTTAGCAATTGATCAAATTTGACAATATTCATCTAAATTAAAACAGTCGAAATTCTGGAAATCTTAAACATTCTGTCTATACGAGTATATCATCTTGTCAAATTCCAATAGAGTCAGTTTTTTATAAATAACGAAAATGACGTCCAAACGAATTCAAAGTAGGCAGATGTTTGCACTACATACATGTACGAGTACGTGATTATACGTTTCGGATAATTCACGTAGATAAGCTAAATGTAGTTAATTTGCTTAATTAATAAATTTAAAGGTGTTTGATGATTGAGCGTTAAGCTGCTATACATAAGTATATGAACTGTAACTAACTAAATGTTCATGACTGTGTACAGTGACAATTCAACATATCTCTTCTAGTCTGTTTTATCAAATTCTTATATATTGGATATCATTTCTTCAAATGAGCGTTTTTGTCCACTAATATTTGTCGTATTGAAATCTTAATGGTTGATTATTTGCTAACATTAATTGCTTTGCGTTCTTTGTGTACTTTAGAGTAAGAATAAAAACCCACAAATTAAAACAGGTCACACAGGATAACATAATTTACCGCCATATGTCATTAGAAGCTCTATAACATACATTGATTAGTTTTAAGTATTCCAAACTTTAAAACGAATATTCAATTTTTAAAAGAGCTGCAGCTCGTTTTTTCTAGATTATATTTCTTCACATTTTCCCTAATAAATATATGTTTATGCAAAATACATATCTTCAGAGGGTCAACACTTCAAGGCTCAAACCGTAGTCTTAGAAGAAAGTATCAAGTATAAACTTTGAACAACTTATAATCATTTGAGGTAGTGAAATGAATTTGTGTATGTGAAACGAACAACGTGAATCAGGTCCTTCTCCTGATTAAAATTTTGCCTTTTAGCAAATAGTAACATCGTTTCGTAAGATCACTTACCTACCTTACTTACCTAGAACGTGTAACAGCTACTTTGAAATGGCTATTATTTAGAAGATTTAGCACTGTCCTGTCCTTCACGTGATGAAGTTACAAACTGTGATCTAACTACAATTATATACGAATTTTTTTCACGCAAAGTAAGCCTCGTCCTCGAAGTAGGAGCAATTTATCTTCAAACTTCAAACATGTGCAATGTGGAACCTCATGTCAGTTTATTTTCGTTTTCAACAGTTTCATTTGAACGAAAAATCAGATGCTCGTTAAGGGTATAGTCTAGGCAATTTTGTTACTGGGTAGACCATTTACGTGATAGCTTTTGACACCTTTGCATGTTATTCATTGGAGAACGAGGGGACGTTCCTTCTGATTTGTATCTTGTATCTTTGTATCTAACAAATCTTTACAAAATATCCTTCCGGTAAAGAAGTGTTTGCTTACAATCTGTTTTATATAACGATTTCTTAAGAATAAACTATATCATGTGGGCTTCGCATTAAGAGACAATGTACTCAGTCAGTCACACACCCACTCTCACAGAAATCGACTTTTTTGCATTCTTTTTGTCATTGACGTTATTTTCCATTGGAACAAGGAAGTAAAATATTTAATCCACGAATAAAAAAATTTTAAATGTTGATATTGGAAATGGTAATTCAAATAAATATTGTAGTCGACAAGCCAGATAATTAAGAAAAATTATGTTCTTTCTGCTTGTTTGGATAATTTAGTGAAAACATGAATCATTATGTACAATTTCTTTAAGTGATATGAGTATGTATCAATAGGAAACCTGTAGGGAAAATGTTTACGAAACTATATATACCCACATGATATGTTCTGAAAGGAAATTCGATGTCAAAGTGGAATAGATTATGTTTTAAAAAATTTAAATTTAGTTTCAAGTCGTCTCACTGAACTTCCAGTTTAAAAATGCAAAATATATAACATTATATAACATATATAAAACTTATAAACGGCGCATAAGATGAAATCAGAAATTTATTTACATGCACTCTAGTTATATAACCTGTTTAACACTATAAAGCCAAATTTGACTAAAGTTTCTGAAATAACGTTTGATTCGTTGGCGTGCGCCAGTCATGTGATATTGTCCGATTTTCGATCAAAACACGCGACTTTAAACTTAATATTGTCACTTGATTGAACCAATGGCCTTTCAGTGGTAATTTTCAGCATCAGTCAGAACCTCCCATTGATATCATTTGACATATTTGACTCGAACAACATAGTCTTTCATACTTAAAACCACTTATTGTAGCTTGCTATATCTGTACCAAGAATAAAACCGCGATAAATAAACTGAAGTTCGTAACAGATGTCCGAAGTCTCTGTTGTATTAAATCTATGATAGCACAAAGTTGTCGCATGCAATCAATGGAATCGGATACTAATTATAGATTTATCACCCATTTTGCTTCACACGCGTTTACATCTCGAATCACACTGTGTTGGTTCGAGATTTGATTACTTATCGCCCAATCTAGCCGTTTTCAATGGCAACAGTTGGTTTGACATGAAATATCTTCGAATACGTTTTGACATAAAAATAATAATTGATACTAGCACGTTAACACGATTAACAAGAACAAATCAAAACTAATTTAAAAAAGGGACATTATTCAACGAAGATTGTGACACACATTTAATTATGTTCATTTAAGATTTGTTTATTTTAACCGTAGGGTTTATTCATTACTCAAGTAACGTGATTAAGCGTTATAGAGTTGAATGGGTTTACACGAATTCTAATACATTTACAGTTATACTTTTGCTGCTTTGTAATGTCAGATTCTTACTTCTACTTTCGTGAAAAAAACTCGTTTGTATCATTTATTCACTTGTCGAATTCATAAATTAATTGTTCTCTGTTATTTCAAAAAGAATTTGTTAAATTTATATTTGCATTTGAGTTAAACATATTTATTCATGAAAATATACAACTCGTGAATGGATTAGCCTACAAGCTCCTACTTCCTTATTTTCAGTCCTAGTGACACATATATGATTGCAATCATAGCTTCAAAGATAGTGGTTATGTATGAATAACATTCCGTTTGCTTGGCAGTCATTATATGAAGCGATTATGATATGTCAAATCGATCAGATTTCATTAGGTAATGGTCTAAAGAATTCAATCATCTATTTGAATCACTTATTGAGAGCGATTTAGATCCCCATGTACATCATTTATTAATTTATATGTATTACGTACGCGTATATCCTCATATCCAAATACTTGCGGGCTGAGTGTGAATTAGGTTCTACTCTACTTTGTAGGTACATGTAACTGAACATACATGTACTATCGTAATTCTCAATCTCCATTTCGTTTAAGAAATAAAAATAATGATATTTGAAATAAGTTATGTATTTATGTATCGTATGTACAATTTCAAAATTTCATTCAAATACTCACTAAGGAATCTGATGTTTCTTTCAGGGATTCTGACTATCTTCTTCGTCACACTATCAGGATTACCAATCGCCATGATTGTCTTGGGTAAGTATCTACCTCTTATATACATAGATAACATTGATTTTAACATAAAATGGACACTTACCTTTCAACGTTGATCACATGATTGGTCTTTTAAGAATTTATCTGATTAATGCACGTAAAATAAATTTTCGAAACGTTTTGTTTACCTTTATAGATCGATTAAACGACCTTAAATTATGTGTAGAGAAACTTCGATGTATGACACTATTTTTCGTTTTCTATTATATGGTAGAATGATTTATATTCACAGTTATATTGCTATATCGAATGAATTTTATATTATAAAGAAAAAAATAATGATTTTAAAAAAACTTTATCATTTAAACTTTCTTTAAATTTGTGCCGTGTATGAATTAAATCAATGTGATTTTACTTGGATAAATGGTTAATGGACGTGGCAATGATGAATCATAAGACAAGGATTAACCTTGACGTAAACATTCCACATTTTTGCCATGCAGGTGGTTCCTACAGAACTGACTGTCCGCGAGAGCCGAAAATCCCCATCTATCTGCTGGTTGGAGGAGGGTTCGGGCTGCTCAAGGTGCTTCTCGTGCTGTGGAGACAGAAGAAGTCACGTGATTATGATCGTCTTGACGACTGCATCGATGACGACACCGACGACATAGTGATGTCTCGCAGTACTCGTTTCACTGGGTACATACTCAGTTTGTTCCTTATCACGTGGTTTGTTCTTGGCAATGTGTGGATATTCAAGGTATATAAGCCGAACTTCTCACAACCTTTGCACGAACCAATGAACTGGTGCGATGAGACTGTCTACATGTTTGCTGTGTACCAAGTGTTCGCCTGCTATGGCCTTATCGGATTGGCTGTGTTTGTCCTCATCACCTTGTTTATCGTCTATCTGGTGCTAAGATTCAAAGTTAAACAGGAACAAACCAAGTAGACAAATCCTTTTAAAAGATTAACCAAAAATATGAATTGTGAAACCTTTTGAGAGTTGAAACGTGGACACGGAAAAATCAACAAAGCTCAAAAACTTATTTCAACTAGAACAAGCCAAATATATGACTGAAGTTTGGATACGCACTTGATCTTTATGAAAACATCGACCAATTAAAAAATTAAAAAAAGAATATACCAATCACACAAGTGAAACTATGATAAAACATTACCCAACAAGAAACGAATGACACTGCTTTGACCGATGAACTGAGTGGTAAATTGTTGATTTTATTCACAGGTGAATATTAATTAATAAGGTAGATCAGTGCTGTTTGCATTCAAATTGATGGAAAACATCACCATATCGAGAGGGTGACAGTTGATGTTTAACTGTGGAAACAACTTCAAGGTTTCGGTGCCACAATTGATATGTTTAAAGAGTTAGCTTTAAATCAATACGAAAGTGTAATGATTTGCAAGAGAGGTGCATTTTATTCTGAATGATAAGATAAATCAAACAAATACTAATACACTTATCTGACGATGTCATTGTCGTTGTTTGGAGTTCTATCTGTGTTGTAACAAAGCAAAATGAACAAATCTTACCCTGTAAAAGTGCTTTACTATGATATGAGGATTTATAACTCAATTGTGTAAATATGTCATTTTCAACAGAAAGTATTCGGGTTTTACGTATCAGAATTGTTTTATAGTCTAAGACATCTTTTACTAAGATATAAATTCAAACCAGTTATCCTTCATTTAGTCAGTGTTAGTCTGAAAACAAATAATTCATTTGACTTACACAAATGTCCATCGCAATATAATCCTAATAAATCAAGATGAACGTTTTACTTACTCTCTCTCCAGAGAGGCTACTTAAATCTTTCCACATAACCCCTGTTACAAATGTGCCGTACTTCGTGGTTCAATATGTCACTTGTTGCGCAATTAAGGTGCAATCTCTCATGATTTAGTAATTCTTTGACAAAAGTGTTATTCTTACGACAAGAGATATTTGGAAGAAATCCCGGAGCAGCCACTTTGGATATATATTATTTTCATCATGTAGTTTTCAGTTAACGATTGTTGTGAAATAAGGATTGTTGATTGCTAATGTTGTGTATCATGTTTTCTCCAAGACTGAAGACAATGGTGCATGTGTGTCTGATCCTCTGTTGAAGTGCCTCTAGTGAACCGATGATGACAATTGACCTGTGAAGTTGTTGTTTGTTTCACACATACATGTTCAATATCGTACCACATGGCTTCGTGTACACTTAATCTGTGTGAAACAAGCCTGCTCAACCCAAAGCTTTACTGTGTCATAATCTATAAGATATCAAAATAATATTATTCACGTCCTCTTTAAATACATAATGCACATTCATAACGTTTTCATGTAATGTATGGAAACATAGGCTACCTATGTTAACATTTGTGATCGGTATTTTAAATGCATTTTTAAGCATGTTTGGTCCCAATGTGATACTTATTACATCTCTGCACGTGCAAGTTAATCAAACAAAGTATGATTATATTGAATTTAAAATTTGAATTGCTGAATTAAGTTAATGCATATTTACACGTGCTGATGATGCATGAAGATACCACTAGAAAATTTTCAAGACGATGTGCAGAAATTTGATGGGGGAGGCTCCATTGTTTTTCAGATAATTTTTTCAAAGCATTACGTCATTATTGGAAGATATTTTAGAAATTAATAAAAGAAAAACTACAAGATTATAGTTTTCCCTAGGACACTGCCGCACGGAAAGCGCCTGTTGCTCGGTTGACCAGGGAAATTGTGGTTAATATAACATTGACAGTTGTAAGCAAACTTTTATCATGTTTAGGGATTATTGTCAAACACAAAAATAAGGTTGTTATAGGGCTATGTCCATGCATGCAAATATAGGATATACATAAGAGTCTATGTATCCCAGCGTGATATATGGCAATATGCCATGAAACACAGACCATATGTTGTTGGTATGTGATTGTTGACGAGAAATTTAATATCCATGCCTGAGGACTATGAAATTGGAATTCCTTTGAAATGAAAAAAGACAAATGTGTTTTAAAGGATTTTCTGTTATAATTGACACGGTTTATAGACTAGACACATGACCTTGTACAGTCTTGTCTGACCTTGTTGGATGTTGGTGCTCAATTGTTCATGTTCTTGTTACATCCAATTTAAAAAATAAAATATTGTTTTACTTCATAAATATTATGTTTTGAAAACGGTGAGATGATTGCACTATTTTTATGTATATACATCCCTTAATAAAAACCTTATTGCTTTATGTTGTGTTTTGGGTATTTGAGTGATCAATCTCCATCAGATACCATATATGCATACGTCAATGGTACTTACTAGTTTAATGACTGACGTATCCCCTTTAAAGGTCTTCAGTAAGCTGACAAAATCGATGGCTTGTGGCAACACCATGTATAGATAGATGACCAATGGGGTCATTTTGTCCGATTTTAGTCATTTGAGTGAATTTTCATTTGTTCAAACGTTTAATTTAAAAAATCAAAATAAAACCTTGATACAAAGAGGACATGCACAGTTGTAAAATAACAACTTTAAGTGTGATTTCATATTCGGAAATGCTATTTCAGTAGAGGAAACTAATATCAAATTAATAATTTACATTACAATAAATAAATGAAAAGTTTTCAACTCTTAGAATGTCAATTACAAATGACGTACATGAGAACGAGGAAGTTAGTATATAATACTGCAAATCACATTTCAATAAAGCGTTGGTTTTTTTATTGGTTGAACAAACTAGGTATCACGACATATCGAACAGCCCGCCTGATGTTCAGTATTGTGTTCAGTAGTGTGGATGATAGAGCAGTGAGTCAGTCTGTGTATTGATGGAGCAGGCCACATCTGCCACATCACATGACCATATATATATATACTCTATACATACCTTACCGATTAACTACGCTTTAGGTAAACACACCCATTCTTCGAATTTAAGACCAAAAAAGCCGCTCAATAAAAGTCTGTAATTCGAGCTATTAAAAAAAATTGGAATTTTCAGTACGTTGTACGAAAGTACGTTGACGCATATATTGACGACAATTTGTTTTAAGTTACATTTTTCATTACCTGTAAAACTCACTGTTTCGAACGTAGATAACTGACTTCTGATATCAAAGTGACAATTCGTCAAATTCTTCAGTGATTTAGATAAAAAAGGCGGTGTATGGCAAACGTATATTCGTTCCATAAAGTCATTGTAATAGATTGTAAGTTGTTTTTGCCAATCGTAATGTAACTGATGTCATTGACACACCTCATTTCGTTCTACATGTAGCTACGCATGTTTGAATTCTTAAAAGAATATCAAGTTATGAAATTGAAATTTAAGTTGGGCATTTCCAACGCTTCAGATTGATACTTAATTGCTACTCCACTGAGCACGCAAAATGGTGAAACTTTGATATTTTACTGCCGCTTTATATCATTAACGCGAAAAGTGAATAGAATTCTAACAGACTGTTGCATGAATTCACCTCACGTTGATGGTGACGTTTTTTTTATTCAAGTTAACTTTTATATTTGAAATTCTAAGCATACGACCCTTTTTCAGCTAGTTCCTATCATATATGAATTTTTTTGCACATACATGTATATCAAACCGGTCATTTAAAAGAAAAGGTTATGTATATCTAGGGAGTTATTAGATATTGGAATAACACACCGATTTCAGAATTTACAATTCAGCACGTTTACTAGACTAGTGTTCGTGATTGATATCCTTAGTAAAAATAGGATAAGATATAAACTCTTCAAAAAAAGAAACTTGACATTCATGCGAAATTGATTTTTTTCATGACACATACCTGTAATTTAAAGAAAGGCTTGCTCAAAAGTGTAAATTTACCAAAAAGATTGGCCCAAAAAGTTTACGTTGTGTTCAGGGACGAAAACGAGCGATTCGTCCAAATGCATTTTCTGCCAAAGCACGTGCAGCATGGGATCATGAAGGTTTACATGCAGACACGTCTGCTTTAGGGGTATAAGAAGCCATATCAGCCGCTGTTCATTCAGACCACACAACATCGGTACAACGACCTGAAGAATGCCGAGACTGAACAGAGCGCAACGCAACAACGCTATTGGCAGACTGCAAGCAGGAGCGACGCAGCGAGATGTTGCAACACACTTTGGCGTGTCCAGACAGACCATCTCTTCATTGTGGACCCGTTTCAACACCCGAAACAGTGTTGATGATAGGCCAAGGTCAGGCAGACCAAGGGTGACTACTCGGGCCATCCGACTGCTCCACCTTCGGGAACGCACCAGGACAGCAACGTCAACAACAACGCAGATACCAGGCCTGTGTCGAATTTTCGACCAAACGGTACGCAACAGGCTGAGAGAGGCTGGATTTTTTCCACGACGACCGGTTCGACGTCCCGTTTTAACGCAACGTCATCTGACGGAACGTCTCCAGTGGTGTCAACAGAGGATGAGATGGGCACGTGCAAGGTGGAGAACCGTTCTCTTCATTGATGAGTCCCGTTTTCTGCTTCGACGAAGTGATGGACGAGCACGTGTATACCGACGTCGTGGAGAACCTTATGCTGCCAACTGTGTTCAGAAGGTTGTCCCATTTGGAGGTGGGAGTGTCATGGTGTGGGCCGGGATTCGTCACGGTGTTAGGACACCCCTTGTGCATGTTGTGGTTAACCTCACAGGAGTACGGTATAGGGACTTGATCCTACAGCCTTACGTTATTCCTCACGTCAACGTCCATGGTGGTCTCTTTCAGCAGGACAATGCTCGACCACATGTTGCACGTGTTTGTCAAGACTTTTTATAGCGTAACAATGTCTGGACATTGCCATGGCCAGCCAGGTCACCAGATTTGTCACCAATTGAGCATCTCTGGGACGAACTGGATCGACGCGTGCGCAGTAAGAATCCACCACCCCAAACACTTCCAGGACTTCTTGAAGCACTTCAGCACGAATGGCAGAACATTCCACAGGCTGTGATTGACAACTTGATTGCATCCATGGGTGGTCGGTGCCACGCAATAATCAATGCCAATGGTGGCCATACCCGATACTGACATTTGTGCACCCCTGTGATGTTGAAACACTTGTCCACCTGTGCATTTCAAGATCATGCTTATTCTGAATAACATTTACTAGACAGAGATCTTCAAACAGCGTTTTAGTTTTCATTTCAATGTTTAACTTGCATCTGTGGTCTTTATATTGAACTTTAAATGTCAGTGTCAAGTTTCTTTTTTGAAGAGTTTATTGCAATATAATTGAAAGCCAAAATAAGCAACTGTCCTTGAGCGTGTACATTAAGGTAAATTGTCATAATTCACAAGTCCTAAGGTTTTTTTTATGTTTTGAATAATGGATAGAAGCGCTTGTAAAATACTCCATATCAGCTCACCTGTCTAGGTTTATGATACAGAGCATGTAAACTATCTTATTCGATGTATTACTCAGTATATTTGATTTGATAAGGAATACTAGTGAATGTTCGTTTCTAATACTATACTTCACAACCAATATTATGTATGTTGAAAGACTCCCCTCAACACAGTCTATAGCTTGGGGCATAATGTAATTCGGCGATAAAAATCTATGAAATATTAAATGAAATACATAAAATCAAACTACATGTATTAGCGATATTAGGTCACATGAACTTGTAAGAGTAAGCGATATCGCAATTGTCAATTGTGTCAAACTATTGCGATAGTTCATCAATAAATGATATAACACAATTCAAGAATAAACAGTGTTTTAGTGTATTGACTATTTTAAAGGCACTAGTGCACGCTTTTACGGTTTTAATTGGCTATTTTAAGGTTTACGAGGAATTATGCATTCACCTTAAAGTTCTATCGATGCAATGAAATACGAACATTCTTTACAATTTACCTGCAATCAACAATGAAAACGTTAAGACAGCCGCTGTCGGCTTGAACATATACAAATCTATGGTTAGCTGTGAACAAAACGGATTAATTATTGACACTTAGTATTGTGTGCAGCTATTGAATTTACCTTAACTCTGAACTGAGAACAAATCATGAAATATGTTTTATGAGAGCAATGTTGTAAATTAACCGATTTAATAACATTAGCATTGTTATTAAATTGACCATAGCGACTGCCGTTTCCGCTTTTTTGGTAATGAGCAAAATTTTAATGTTTCCGATATCGTAGTTCATGCGGATTTAATGTAACGTAACATTAAATACTTCCGGTCTTTAAAAATCCACTTTAATACCTGAATACGTAAATTTTTGTTAAATAACTTACGAGGTAGATTACTTGAGTGAGGATAGTGAGTAATATCGAGAGATATGAAGTATCTATGCATTCGTTGTTTTTACGAAATATTGATATTGGCGTGCACTATAGTGCGTTTAAGGTCGGCCCAAACATTCACTAGCATGTATAATAAAGAAGAATACATTATGCATAATCCGTTGTATGCCTAACAACGAGGTCTAAGGGATATGTCGCGTCATTGTTTCAAATCTAAAATCTCCAATTTGTTATCCAATTTCACTATTAGATTCATATAACATCTCAAATGAGGTAACTATCGAAACTCGATATTTTGCCGTGCTCTCGATGCTATCGATAGTTATTCTTGCTATCGATAGTATCGATAGTTTTTCAAAGTTACTATCGATAAATTAGCAGAGGAACTATCGCGGTAAGACGATATAGTTCGATCTTTCGTTGCATCAAATATGATGCTCTAAAAGTCTTACAAAATGCCCATTTAACTATTTACTGGCCGTGGATAATAATATATTTTCCCATTATGCATTTCTGGAATGATGAATTTTAGAAATTATTACTCAAAAAAAAACCCAAGAAAGCTGTGGATATGGTTATGCCTAGATTCGATTTTGCTGACTGTTTTTGCACATGAAGCTAAACGTGTCAAACTTACTTAGTGTCTGCCACTTATGTGTCAGATATTTATTAATGCAAGGAGACGGCTCATGAATGAGCAGACCTTAGGTGGGAAAACGTGAAGAAAGTGGCAATTCCCACTCGTATTGTGAGTGATAAATGTAGAATCGTGGCAAAATATCATGATGTCAAAAGTAATTATCATACACAGACGCAAGAAAAGATTTAGAAACTTCGAGTCGGTGATAACTGGACAGAAAGTGGTCCTTTACGTAATTATTGCCAACTTCAGGATTAACGAACGTCTTTTGATTTAAAGTCGATGAATCGTTTTTACAGTAATGAGCGGTTCCTGAGCAGCCTGAGAGCAATTTTGCATTGATTTCCTTTTGAAGCACTGCTGGTTTTGTATTAACAAGATTGTTGATAACCTTCAAAGACGAAGAAACAATGGGTTGCAAAAACAGTTTCCATAGGATGATTTCGCGGATGACGTGTTCATTAAGGAGTTTCATTAGGAGAGTTTCTACAAAGTTTGTCAAGTCTTGTTTCATGAGGATACACAAGAATAGTTACAGGAATTCAAGGAGTAATAAAGTACTTTTCTTAAGGTATAAAATGAATAATAAAAGATAAAATAGGGGGAGGTGGGGTTCAATAAGTTTTGCAAGCTAGACAGTGTCAGCTTATATAGCTTATTATATATGATATTGACACATTTTACACATTTTAAGACAATTTCTATACACCACAGTTATTTAGATAAAATATAGCTGCAATAACCTAGAGGTGTTCTTAATCATGGAATTTCTCAAACATGAACAACGTGCTGTAATCAGTTTCTTACCAAGGAGGGGCATGAAGCTACATCGCATGTGTAATGTGATGGGTAAGGATGCTCCTAACTATTCAATATCCAGACCAAATTATAAACTTATTAATAATAATAAATCAAACAGTACTTCCTTGATAAAATTATTATTTAAGTAATTTCAAATTACGTCAAGAGGGCAATGCAGGAGTGACGCACCGAACTGAACTATGTGCACCCTCTTCTTCCGTAGGATATAGAAGATAGGACTTAGTGAATGACTTCTAGGCTCTTGGAAAAATTGTCGGTTTGATGTCTCATTCCGGCTCAAATCAATAGTACTATATACGATATGATATGATATATATACATGTACATGAATGTGAAGAATATTACATAAACATAATTTGTTTTCATTATTATTTGTGTCTATTTTGACAATGTCAGTTTTACAATAACAATTCTGATACCAGCACGTTTATATAGTACAGTAAATGACAGTAATCTGATGATATAATCAAAAGAACGACTGATGTTTCTGTTTTTCTAAAAGAGAGTCTCTTTCCTAAATCAATGTAGGTTTGGTGTCTTTACCCTTTCATATGCATATCAATTACCATTACCTAGTATAAATACATCTATCAGATATTAATAATGGATGATGAGCACTCGTTATAATATATAGGTGTAAAAGAAAGCCTTATAAAAGTAAACAACCATGTTGAGATAGTTACATTTCTCTGTCGTATCTACAGTGATATTTTTTCGAATTTTTCTTTTATGATTCATTTTTACACGTTATTCTTTTTACATTTTTTACGACATGATGTTGTGTTAAGCAGTATTGACAAAATGATACAATTAGTGAATCCAGAACCCATCAGCAATGATAAAAGGATAAAAGACCTTATGTTGTAGAAATGGTTACCTTCAGAAAGCACATCTATGCAGATTAAAGGGAAATACACTCGTTCTACATCAGTTTAAAGAAACTTGGCTGCCAATCAAAGAATGATCAGGTGTGGTGTGACTGGGTTCGCTTCTCGTTTATGGATGAAGTAAATACTTTTTAATGTGATGGTGAAGGAGACGAATAAATGACAATGTCAGGATCTGAGGAAACATTTGATCGATTTTGCATAATCGGGATTGCACTGAAAATTGGCTTATGACTGGCAACCTTGTTGAATCAGCGTCTGCTGCAGTACTAAGGTGTACGTCCTTTGATTTGAAACAAGAGCATAACAAGTAAAGTATTTCCATTGTATTCAAGATCTGAACCATCTGCATTCCAATAAATCAATTAATTTTTTTATTAACTTTTCTCCTTTCAAACTGCGCGCAAGCACCAGTCCTTCAAATACACAGAAAAGTTAGGCACTACCTGATTTTTCACAGAGGGGTGAACTTCACGGAAGTATGGTATGAAACCGATAAAGAGAAGATATGCAAAACAATTTTTAATTAAATGAAGAATTTGGAAGAGATGTTTGATAATGACATAAGCACTAAACGTGCATGAAAACAGAGTGAAATTGAAATGGAATTTCACCCAAGAGACATAGACGTTAACGTATCCTCAGTTCAAGGTATTGATGTGTGCCAGCCGGTAAAGGCAGCTTGAATTAAGTGGTTCAGTGTCCAAGGAATCACAATACATCAGTAAAGTTCCATCAGTATCCGTTTCCACTCCTCCTGAAGAGCTGCCTCAAGTTCCCAAAGTTTTTATGGAGGAAGATAGCCTATGATGTCCGAAACATGTTCGACTTTGTTAAAATCAGGAGACAATGCTGGCCATGAAATTCGTGTCACAGCATTATTTGCCAGATGTTGGTTTACAGCACGGGAACGATGAGGTCGTGCATTGTCGTACACCAACGAGGGTATTTTGTCAAGTCTGTATTCATCAAAATAATAATTAATAATTATAGGAGGCAGAACTTTCTGATTGTAGCGAGCTCCTGTGAGTGAACCTTGTTTAATCACCAAATCCAGTCAATAATCATAGGAGTAGCCTCCCAAACCCATTACGGATCTCCCGCCAAGTGGTTCTTTTGGCAAAATGTTCCTGGGCAAGACGTGTATTCCTAGTCCTCACGGGCTCTTCCATCAACAGCATGCAGGAGGAAACGACTTTAGTCGGTCAAGTGTATTCTCCTCCTTGATCTTAGGCTCCACCTCTGCATGTGCTTACATCATGACGCTTTAGATGATTTGTGAGGTGAGATGACCCTCCTTGCTCTTAATTAATCAGCTTTGTGGTTGATGTGGTTATCGATCCTTAACTACCCCATGCTTTTGGTTGTTTTGAACTGTGGTGTGGGCATCACATGGGAGGCGGGTTTCACGTGCATATGGCTGGGTTCATGAGAGATATTTTCCAAAAAGAAGCACCTTATTCTATCAACAATATATCACTTTTTTAATTTTCTATCATGAGGAATTAAATTTGGTTTGAATAATTCAGCTTTTATTTGGGGGTGCTTAAGTAACGTTTTTGGCTGTGTTTATTTATGGAAGTAACAATGGTCGCCATTAACAATGACTTAACACAAGAATAAGTGTCCTGTCTTAGATGTTCTGTGCAGCCAGCTGATGTTCTGCATTGCTCATTGATTATCGTTCATTGTTCTTCTAAAGAACATCATAGCATCCATTAGAAAGACGATGATTTAAAAAAGTTGTATCATATTTTGTGTGAGTCTAACAAGGGGATCAGAAATAATTTTTCAATCAATAGTTAGGTTTTTTCTGGGTGTTTTTTTTATTCCTGACAACAATTCAAATTGTTGAACTGTAATGCAATATCATTTGCGATGCTCTGTTTTCAAACCGGTATAGTTGTTGGCTTTCGTAATTCATCTTTCGTTTTCAAAATGACATCAGAAATATTTTTCAATTCAGGCGAAGTTTTGATTTTAAAGATAATTACACTGTCGACCCTGAATCTAACCTCATTGGGGATTTGTCTTGCCTACTTCACGAATAATGAATCACGAAACACAATTACAAATCTTTAAGTATAATTTAAAATTATCTTTGAGTGAGTACTGTTGTGAAGACATTTTATATCTTACACCTATTTGAACGTGATACTCCGACAACGACAACTTGGTTGGATGTGCTAATTACATGTAGGTCTTCGGAATTCAACAATTCATACGGTTACTGCAGCATCAGCGTCAATAACCTATACCACAGTAGGTGACGATTTGTAGCTCTTTTTCACTAGTTCATGGACGAAATAGTAATGTCTTAGTCGAAACATCTCCCAAAAATAAAGTTGTGGTACTTGTTTACATATATTTGATAATTCAAATACGATGAGATGGCTGTTGCCCTATATTGATGATACACAACGCATGCCTAAAATTTGGATAGGTAATTTTTCGAACTTCAGTTTAATTTAGAAAAGATAGATTTGAGTTATTGACATACTTCAATGCTTTTCACGTTTCTGTTATAGATTTAATATGATCTTCCAAAATATTTCAAAACGATGCGATCTGCACTGACACACTGCATAATCTCCGCTTTGCTTTAGTAGCTAATTTTCTAAAACAATAAATTGTAAGATAATGAATTAAGTAAGAATTTGAAAAAAATCCAACAAATACAAATAGTACTTCTGTATTGTTGAGATAACCACAAGTCCACACATCCATCAGTTGTTGGTTCAAGACATTGTAGGTGATTGGTAAATTAATTACTGGTAAGAAATAACAGAATATCCCGGGATCCCCATGATCCACGAATAGAAATTAGGTCTTCCTCCTTAGTATTCAGGGAGGAAATACTTACATGTATGATCCATAGCTTGAAGTTTGTAAATGAAGCCACACAGACATGACAGACACAGACAGAACTAACCAACATTTTAATACTTCAATTTATAAAGACAACGTTTTGCAATGCATCCTATTTATTCATCGTCGGATAGTTATTCAGAAGAAATAAAATATGACATGAGTATAAAAACGAGTTTGTAAATAATGTATATTAGTTAATTGCATTATATATATATATATATATATATATATATATATATATATATATATATATATATATATATATATATATATATATATATTACTTAGTGTCAGTTACTTCATTAAACGGTCTGATGATGCAGATTCAGAATGTACCTGCTGAAAACGTTTGATAAACATAATTCAACTTCATCTTCTTTTGTGAATAATTACCCAAATAGTTTGGACATTCTTTATGATATATATACATATAATTAGACGTGATGAGAAGATCTTACAAGGCACATTGATGCTGAACATCTTTACTGTGGCACTGAGTTAATCTTTCCTTTACTTGGACATGTTAAGACGCACATGAGTATTGTTTATAATAGTTTCACTGCATCATGGTTACCAAATAATTTCTTCAGCAACATGTTCTTTACTTAGTTTATGACATACCATATTGTATAATATCATATTATATTTGGTAATAGAGATAACACTATGCAAACTTATAACAATGTGTGAACAAAACAGCTTTTCAAAAAGTAAAACATTAGCTTGATAAAATCAGTGCTCAATCGGAGTCAATCATTCCCTTATACATCCAGCTACATGACGACAATATTTTACGATTATGTTTGACGAATCAACTCCTACTCATGCATTAACTACTACTACAAACATCTGAACGATGGATATGGATTCATGTAGTTTTCCATCGATTCAGAAATATTTTGTTGCTATTGCTTGCATTTGTTTTCCTTCCACTTTATTTCAATATAAAAAGGTGCTACTTTACATTGCCTTAAAGAGCCATTCCGTGAGTTACTGGAGTCATATGTGCCAAACTTAATCCAGGGTGTCATTTGATCGCGAAGTATCGACTCTTACAGAAAAGACACATTTTAAAGGTTGTTGGGTTTTTTACAGTGACAATATGAAGGTAGAACGTCTCAATTATGATCGAAAACCGAACAGTGGCGCGCGTCAAATAGTCAAACGTAATTTTGGAGACTTTTCTAAAACAGCCAGGAGGGCAGTTAGGAGTTGATAGTGTTTGTTTGGTTACATAACTAGTATCCATGTATATTGAACGTGATATCTACACCTCTGTGCATTTATAAGGCTGTTTTTAGATTTTCATGGAAAATCAGTATTTGTCATATATATGGGAAAAAACATTTTATTAAAAATGACGACTTCAGTGAACAATATCATGTCAGTGAACATTGTAGTCAAGGTTGTAAACAATATTTTGGATTACGTGTACGTGTAGAAAAGATAGGTAAAGAATAAAGCAGAACAGTTGGTGCATTTCTGTTGTTGTCATCAAATACTTTTATATTAGCAAAACTTATATGTTTGCAATTAGAATGATGGCCTTCCCAGTAAGTATAGAGGTTCAACTAGTTCAAGGTTTTCCCCATCCCTTTAAAGAGAAGCAAAAAAAGGACTCATTAGGACGCATTAGTCTGTCTTAAAACTTGTTACTTCCCAAAGGCAGTTTATCTATAGTCTCTAAAGGGTTAGACGTGAACCATGTGGATTTCCACACTTATGACAAAATTTAGGTAAAACTGAGATATTTACTGCTGATTGTAACAATACTTGTACGATAGAGCAATGTGTTTTGAACAAGCACATCGATCCCACAGTAGTCATGCTGAGCTCAAATACTTACATTCACAGCAGGACTTATATGATCAATAATTCATACAGCAATAAATAACACTCACCATACCCATTGTTCTTTTCTAAAGGCTTTCAAGACAGTACTTTCCTTTTTGCCTGTTTACTTAAGTTGAACTGCTTACGGTGTTTTCGAGAAATCATAAACTGCCGTGTTGAAGCAGTGGATTCATACTTGTTTCCCGTTTATTTTAACCACACAGACACTATTTATTTACAAGCGATTCTAAATCATAATTTAGTTCATACCCTACCTTTATTTCATATCAGGTCAGAAGTATATACTATTAAGCACAGTGGATACATACAATTTCGTTTATTTGAAGAACAGTGTAATCTTGTTGCACTTAGTTTCTCCAAGTAGAAGAGCCAGACGAGTGTTATGCTTTTAACGAAATTACCATGGCCCAGAAATGGTCTTACAGAAACTGAGAATAAGAAATACAAATATATTCAATCAGATAAAAGCTGACTACGTCAGGATAACACTCACAATTATTTCTATACTAACAAGTCACACTGGACTTGATGACACTGCTGATGACGAAATTGGTATCTAAAGGTCTAGTAACTGTTCCTCCAACCAATGGGTGTTCTAGTGATCAGAGGTTTCCTTAATGGAAACGTATTGTGATAATGATCAAAGCGAATATTTTAGAATATATATCCCCCACTTAAAGATCACTTTTAAGCCAATGATAATTGTCTCATATTAAGGTTAGGAAGTTGTCGTGGCAACGTAAGGCTTTTGGAGATAAGATATCATTATTTTAAAAAATAATTTGTGATGGGATGTATGATTTAAGACCTATTATTTTTCAATATTCAGGTATGGTTGTGCAAGTATCTTATTGGTTTTACAATCATTTTAAAGTAAATTCTTATTTGTAGTATTTAACTAATAACATTTAACTTTAACTTTATGCTCTAACTTTAAACTTATATGAACTAATCACTGATAATGATCATTTTAACTTCCTAAGAACTTAAATTCCGTCACAACAAGTTGAAATTTTGTACGGACAAGCATCTGATGATAATACTTAACTGTAAATCTCGGTAAATAACGTAATGTTGATCGTATCCATTTTGATTTAGAACAGCCATGAGACAAGACCTAACCAAACGTCAGCGAACGAAGGTATACGTTGTACAAAGTAATAATTTATATACGACATATACGCAGGGGATTATCGCCCTTTTTAAAGCGAAAGTACCGTTTATTATCAGACAGGACTTATATCTTTTATAAATAAGTGCAATCCAAGCATTAGTTCGATATTTCAGAAGTATATTCCCACTCACTACCCAGATTATATCGTTTTCTCATCAACGCTCGCCACTAAACATTGCACTCCAGTGGTTAACTTCAAATCATTTTAGGTAATTCTGAATCCAAGCAAGGATACCATACAGGAGCGCACAGGGCTTGTTATTCGACTGAACTCGTCGCACTGTCTGCTGCCATGGATATAGAAGATTGAACTCAATGAATGGCTTCTCGGCCTTTGAAGCCATAGTCGGTCATGGTCAGGTGTCCGATTCAGACCCAAAGCATACGTATATAATGTAAAAAATAGTCACACAATGGCGTACACAAAATAATGTGGTGATCATTGGAAAAACTATGTCAAAGTTAACTTTCTAAAGATACAAAACAATGTAAATCTCTGATGTTGTGAAGTAAATGTCATTAATCGGTTTATCTTATATGAAAATGATTGATTCATGTTTTTCTTTTCAATGGAAATAATGTAGCAATGTTTTATTTACATTATTATATGAAAATCAATTACCATATTTCGGTATAACTAGATATCTATCATATATGATTAATGGAGGACAAACACTTGTTTTTTAAGGAGTAGAGAATCCAAAGTGATAGATACTATTTCCTATCTTATCTATAGTGATAATTGAATTGAAACAAATTGTGCTGTCGCGAGACGAAGTGAGTTAACACGAGCAAATATATCACATGATTCTTTGATTTACTGAACTTCTGTTCTGCGATGTATCTTAAAATAGAACGTTTTACAATTCGTTTTCCTACATGGTTTTATGCCACGATACCAAAGCTAATACTTTAATTCTCAGAACCTGATTAAAAAAAGTGGTTCATGCATACCCCAGGGAATCTCCAATTGATCTCATAGTAAGGGATAGTGTAGGTATAAAACTGTTTTACACAACAGTTTTCATCATATATATTGTTTTATTCAATATAAATGCTTCAACATCATGTATAAGTTCAAAAAAAGCTTTAATTCATATAAACATGTTTTTGACATTCAGAGGTGACCAATTAATCAGACATGGATTCACAATTAATCAGAGGTGGAAGGGCAATGTTAAATCGTTAAATCGGTGTACGGTAATGTAAGCTTGACAATGTTATCTCATTTATAGTACTGTCACTGCTGGTTAATAATGATCTGTTTAATCAGATCATGACAGTCAAAACTTTGAATATTGTTAGAAAAATAGAATAGGTTACCTTTACTAGATTGACAGAGTCATATACCAAATACATATATCAATACTATATATAATACTAATATTTCAGCCTATAACAGTGCTGCTGTTCCTCGATATTCTCGAAGCCTGGTGGGCGAGTTAGTATAGTCAGTGCTGGCAGTGTTGCCCGACTACGAGTGTAAGGGTTTTAATCCCGCAAAGGACTCGACCTCAAAACGTTCTTGAACTTTTACTATTGCAGATAGTGTGATCCCACATATTACAATTTTTGCATTGTCTTAATGACTGTGTTTATTAAACCCTTTGAGCATCCAACAATGAAGCGGTAATCATCTGCCTTTTTTTTTACTGATAACACTCTATGCACAAAGCCATCATTTCAAAATGTATATTATTACTGATCAGAACGTATATTGGATATCATCATCCGGATAATTATTTCGTTTCTTGAGAGGTGTCGAAAAGGAAATCATTAAAAGTCATACTTATCAGAAAAATAGCTGAAACATGACGTTTCTGTCTGGAATGCAATGTAAAGGAGAAACTCCATTAACCCTTGTGTAATAAGAACGCCAATCAAACGACTAACACTGATTTTTCTATCAATCAAATGCCAATTGTAACGACCATTAACACAGCTGTATAAATGTTCATCTGCGTTTTTGACATAGCTATATTCAAGGGGGATGTTAATTAAATCCTACCATCTGATCGCCAGACATTCTAAAAAGTTCTCGGATATTTTTCACCCTTTTTGGATATGACAAGGTCCATATTAATATATACACTGGTCAGAGTTACCTAGCTGATGAAACCGTTTAACTAGTGATAAATTTGAACACAGCTTTTCAAACAAAGCAACCTGCAAAAAGTAAGTATCCGTAACAAAACTGGAACCGAGCAAATTTAAATGAGAAATAAACTTCCAAACCTAAATATTTGTACAAATATTATATACCCTCTCGAATATAGATTTGGAAAACTAATAAAAGATATAACTTCGTTTTAGAAAGCTTTGTATCAACACGTAGTAATTTTCAGATGCAATCTGATGCTATGTGTTGACCAAGAGATAACTTATCAGGAGCCTTGAGTGAGTACTGCTGATGAGAAATTCTATATATAACAACACTTTTTGTATGATACCCCGACAACAACAACATAGTTGGATGTCCTATTTGGTTCACCAGTAAATTATTTGGCAGCTGCGGCAGTAGTAATCATGACAATAATCGGTGATGATGTTTAACTTTTTGCATTAGATCATGGATGACATAGTACTGTCTAAGTCGAAATTGTTCCCAACACTTATAGTACTTTTCATTATTCAAAACTCACCTTATGGTTTTTGTCCTTGATTGATGATAGACAATCAAACCCTAAAACTTGTATTTATATATATATTTCAAACTTCAGGTTGAATTAGAATAAATCGATTTGAGTTTCCGTACATACCATAACGTTTCTGTGAATTGTAAGAGCATGTTACAGTAACAGACCTGACCTGACCGTTAATTTTGAGTGAAAATACGCCCCCAATTGTTTTAAAGACCCGAATATGTATCCCAAGATTTATCATCACAATTATACATTAGTAAGATATTTCATGTAAACACTATTCAACTCTTATCTAAATTCTTCATATTTACCAATCAGCATAAAACTATGTTTAAAAATTTAAATTAATTTTAGCTTGTTTCGATGTGAGGGAAAATATTTGTTGATGTCTTCATAGTAATGAAATGAATAATTTCACAAATTAAATGTACATTTATGACTTTGAATTACTTATTGTATGGTTGTTGATATATGATAGATTTTTAAGTTGTTGATAGGTGTTGGTTTATGACATTGTAGGTGATTAGTAAATAAATTACTGGTAAGAAATAACAGAATATCCCGGAATCCTTCTGCCCAGCAAACAGAAATGGGTGTTAATCCTTGCTTAAGACAGTAATCAGAGAGGAAATACGTACGGCTCATCGATTGAAGTTTCTAGATGAAGGCACAAATAAAGTTTTCAGGTTCTTGTAGCTGATAACAAATTTCAAACGGAAGCGTTCTAAATTTCAGGATGTCACTCTTATCTATTAAGACATTATTTATAATTGTTTTGTTGTCGGATAGATTTGTTTATAAAGGAAAACACTATGGACTATACATGAGATTGTAAATAAGGAGATGAAGCGCCAGGAGATGAAGATGAAAATAGGTCTTTGACATATCAGTAACATAATTTATTCTTCTTTGAAAACATGTTCATCCATTCATTTTTTTAATGTAAATTTTCAATGTAATCATGACGTTACGACGTCGATGTTTACTGCTTCATTGTGTAAAGTTTCTCTAATTATTAGGTATGTAGGTACATGTACAGATGTACAGAATAATACGATTACATTGGAAATGACGATTTTAATTAATTTTATCATAGTCGTTTTTCATGGTAAACATTTAAACTTAGTTTGGCTTTTGAAAGGTTAAAGATGAAGGAAAACGTTTGTTGCATCTTTAACTTTCATCTTCAAATATGTGTTTGTGATAAACTATAATATTGCATTTTTGTAAAATATATGATTGCCTTGCAAGTAAGAATAGGAATTCATCTAATCAAAGGTTTCTCCAATCACGTAAAAGAAAAACACAAATTTGTACTTATTAGATTGTCTGGTTCTTTCCCCGAGGCAAGATTATGACTTGTAATCTATAGGCTCTTAAAGATAAGGCATGAAACCATGTTGCCTGAGTGATAACAAGATGTAGGCAGAATTTCTTGAAATAACGTTACTTATAATTAAGGAGTTCACAAATAATACCTTATGAACAGCATAATTTTATGTTCTCGTTTTAAATACGTATATCAAAATTCCTATTTATATTTTGAATGTTTTAAGGCATGAATATTTTGAAGATGTTTTTGAGTTTCCATAATTTCATTTAAGACACATAGCATGACAAAACAAGACGCACACTTCGATCATGTTTCTATTGACATCTTATTTCCAATTAAATACTTAACTTTTCTCTTTGTACTTTTGAACTATCTTTTGCAGTGAATTCTGTAACCGCAATGAACATTGCTTAAAATATGCAGAAACTTTTCTTTATTCTAATTTTTTTGGTAATAGTTGTAATGTTGAGATCAATCATGATTTCTACTGATATTCTTACAACAGATTTCTTCAGAGTATCTAAAGTCTTCACATATTAAAGATGACATGCAGGTTTATGCAGGCTTTTCTTGAAATGCTGAAGGTCAAGCTTGGTTAGTCTACATTTTCCAAATGTTTTGAATTGCTGGTCTAGAGTAAAACACATTTTGAGGTGCTGAAGCTTTTTCTCATTGATGATGAACATTAAAGTGGGAAAGTAGAATTCAGATTTTCGAATAATGTCTCATGTACAGAAGTTGATATAAGAAAATTGGTCTTAAACATACGTATATAATTGATAAATTTCCGTTACTGTGAATAGTTTAACACTGAATTTAAATATTGCAAAACCTAAAATGTGAAATTAATGACGAGCATATTATACACTACGAGGTAAACTCGATGGGCTAATTCAATTTGTTACAATCACTACTATAAATAAATGTATGTATGGTTTTTAAAAATGTTTTCGTCTAAAATTGTTATTTCTATTTTGCGTCTTCTATTCGAGATAAAGATTTATTTTAATACGACCAGAAGAATATATAAATTACTCGAAAACTTGAAAAATAATGAATTTTTGACTTTTCAAGAGAAGCATTCAGCCAATACAAAATCGATCAAAACCTAACAAAAACCTTATCAATCAATTCGCGTCATTTCTTTGTTCCTTTATGTGTCCTTGTTAATCAAAATCTGTTTCACTTTTCTTTTATGATTTTGATCTGATTAATTTATAAATGTATTATAAAACATGTTTTCTTCTAAAGATATGGCATTAAAAAGTATATAGTATAAAAAATGACGATATTTCATGTAGAAAAATAAAAAGGAACTTAAACAGTGACAGGTTCACTAACATTTTGTACAAATCTCCAACATCCAAAGAAATCTTCGCTATGCTTTGACATCGAGAAATAGACACGACCTCCATATTTTCAGGGGACATCAGAGGAGATCAATATAAGCACGTTGAATAAAAGTGTTTCATTTCATCAAAAGGATTCTATGGCTATACATAACATGCGCTTTAGTGACTTCAATCAAATTATCAGAACATATAAACGTTTGAATTAATGTAGTTCTTTACAAAATTTGGTGAGGAAAACAAGATATAAAAATCGTTCGGTAGCTGATTAAAAGATTTCCTTTGCAAATGTATTTTATATCAAGTCATTTGATGAATGCAAACATTCCATTTCATCGTGGTAATGTCCTGATTGTATTTCTTTTAGATGTATTTGAAATTTCATTTAACTAAGAATCATTTGGATGTATGAGGTGAAAAAAGTAAACCTTATCTTACAGGATTAGAACGAATATCAGAAATTATATGGATTCATTATGTTCAGTCTATTTGGACTTCTGCATATGGGAGCATGTTTTTGCGTTTTATATAAGAATAGCATAACACTACGTTCAATATCACTCAATTGATATCTTGATTTGAAATCCTGTAAAAAATGTTTTCTAGTGCATGTATGTCGTTACGTTCCTTCTACAAACATTCAAGCATTCAACAATGAGCAGAACATGTTAAGTAATATATATATATATATATATATATATATATATATACACATGTATAGGTAAAAGGTGAAGAAATATATCTACAGCAAGTGTCGTCTGAAGTATTTTATTTTCAAATATACATATATATATATTGATTAGCGTCTGCAAATAATTCGAACCAGTTTGGTATATAAGTTTATCTATAGAGTTGCTTACTCGCCCAAGTAAGATACTTAAGTGTGTCAGCAATAAATGGGTGTAATAACGCTACAAACTTGAATCTTTTGGAAAGAAATCCTTTGCTTGTTCTGCCCCTCTTCTATGGAATTTTCTTCCACCGGCCATAAAATCAGCAACTGACTTTACCTCTTTCAAACGCTTGTTGAAAACACACCTTTTTGCTGCACATTACAACTAACTATAATTTTCCCCTTTAGCTATGTAAACAATTGCTGTGTTAGCGCCTTGAGCATGTGCCTTGTACATGGAAAAGGCGCCATACAAATGCACATTTATTATTATTATCATTATTATATGCAGTAGTGTGGAAAAACATGAAAACCAATGTGTGATGCACGGTTGATACCTTTGTCATAACTTCCATTAGATTGTTCATAAATTCAAAACAGTTACCTAGTACCATTGACAGTTGGTATTTAACATAATTCTTATGGGTGTGCAAATTTACATGTCCTATGACATTGCATCAGTCAATTCATATTAAGAAAAATAATCATATTGAAAAAATGTTCCATAATCATTCTAGCCATCGTAGCTCACAGCTATTGAATCTGCATAGTGGGTGGTATTTTTTGAAATTGTTCGTCAGTATAAAATGTCATTTTTTATGTCTTAATTAGAATCAAAATAAATGTGAAGTCGTTAGATCCGTAATCAAGTAACATTGATTGTTTCATGTGATACACCATTGCGAGAAACGTCGTGAGCATTACGTGATATCACAAGTGAAGCAAATGTCAATTACGCTTTTCATGACAATTGATAAATGAGCATTCATAATTGAACCACTTCTCTTTGTCGCTTAAGATTGATGTCTATTATTTCAATTTATGGAAACTGTTTCTCAATCACATTATACAAAATGCAAAATACGATCATCAGACATGCAGCATCAATCCCAAAGTTGTAGTTAACAACTGCCGACTGTTTTCAGGTACGTACATGTCAGAACTGAACTTTTTATTTCATTCATTTTCCGTTAGATAATCAAAATATACTTATCTCTGTATTGAAATACATTGCATGTCAGTTTTCCACATGAGATAAGTGGCACTTGGACAAACTGAATAATTACAGGAACCGCTCTTTATGTGTGTATCATATGATGCAAAGATTTTACTTTCTTATCCTAAAAGTACTACAGCACTCATTTTCCCGCTGAAATTTGCTATTCAAAGCTTTATTAGAACATTGGCACTCATTTTAGTTCTCTATCGATGCAATGAAATTTTATTATTTTTACATTTTATCTGCAATTAACAATGAGAAAGCTAAGACGGCAAGGCTTCCAGTAAAAAAAAGTTCAAAGTCAACTGTGCACAAAAATGAATATATATATATAATATACATATATATATATATAACTGTTGATAACGGCTGCACTAGTAATGTGTGCAGTGTTTTGTTTTAACATTGTAAACCTTGATTTACCTTAATCTCTTCACTGATATCGTAGGAAAAGATATATTTTAAAAGGAAATCGTGAAACATGTATAAAAACAGTATAGCATGGATGTCAATAAATCTTAGCAGTCTTGCCATCTTTGCTTTTCAGGCTTTTAGGACAATTCATTTTTTCCGATATCGATATCGTAAATTATGCGAATTTATTACAACGATGTATTGAGAACCTCCGTTCTTTAAGAATTGACTTTATAACTAAAATCCGTATATTTTGCCAAATATTGTATATGATAAACTACCTGATTGCTTGTTGTAATAATAAGAGAAATGTATTATCTGTCTTTTGTTGTAATTAAATTACGAAATATTAATGCCTTCAAAATATCGTTGCATCTTTATCGTCATCTATTTTGTTTTCGAAAGGTTCATGCTCCATCAGGGAGTATTCAGAGAGGTAATTGAGTATAATGAAATTTGCATCATACATTTCAATGGATGATGTTACCCATCAAAATATGACTTGATGTCATGACAGAAAGATTTGCAAGGGGACAAGCCATTTTGAAAGTACTTTATTACATAAGAAATCCTAAGAAAGCTCTGTTGTTTTACGTTCTAGCGTTCTTTTGTCTGAAAATATAACTGAAGGAATACATTCTTTTCATCTTGAAAATACGTTCAATTATTTTTCGCATCAGGTACGTACTATGTTATACAGTATTGCAGGTATAATGGCATCTCTGTATCATTATTATTTTTATGTAGTATTTTAATATATAACATTTCAATCAATAACTTGCGTGCTTGGATCATCCTGAAAACGGGTTAACTGGCTTGAAGGAAACAATCCGAAATAATCAATAGTGAAAGCTAGTTTTTTTGTTAATATGCAACATCTCAAGGAAACTAAAACGAATCTCATAATTACAATCTTATGAATAAAATTCTGTACAGGATGTATATCATAAGAATTATTCCAAGTGATCTTTTAAGCGAAATCTTACTAAAATTTACATCAAAACTAGAAAAATCCATGCGTTTTCTTATTTCTTTTATCTGTTGAAATTTCAAGAACTGTCAGAATCGTTCCATGTGGATTGTTTACTAAACCAGCAAAAAGCTAAATGAATTCCAAATTGCAGCGACAATTTCGTCTCAAATGGTATGGTATAGAACGTGTCACTTATTTTTAAGGTCTAAGGGCGCGTTCGAAGTACGGTCATCACGGCCAGATTCAATTATGCCAATATTTCTTGTAAAAATATGATAAGATAAACATCTTAGAAATATCGAAGTGGTTGTTATAAGATTCAAGCATTTGGTATAAGAGTAATGTACTTTTAGCTTTCCCTTATAATTTGAAAGATGAGTCTTTCCTATTATCCAATCTACTTTAAGTCGACTGGTAGCTGCTCAACAGCTGAGAAGCCGATCCGGTAATTGACAAGAATATCCTACTTGTGTTTTATTCCTCTCCTGATAAAACTAATCAAAACCCTCATAAAAAATCGATGGATGCATTACATGGTGCTTATTATATTGTTAACTTAGAAAACTTTTTAAAGTGTAATCAGTTTTAATTTTAGAAGTTAATTTGAAAGCCATGATAATTCAATTAGCAACTGAAGTGTAAGTTTAAAATGACTTCAATAAACAGAAAACATACTAAGTGAAGGTTGCCAAATAGCAGGTTTCTCCTTTTGGAATAATTCGAAAAGTTTATATTTCATGACTTTAAACCATCATCTTTACTAATAACTCACATTGAAATGAACCTGACATTTAAGTTACCTTATTGGTTGTATTTTAATGGACTCCTCTCTTGCAGGATTTAAAACACCCTCAAAGGAAGGAAACTATCGCCAGCATCACTTTGCGCATAGGCGACTACCTGTCCAGTGGGAAAGCCGTTATTGACTGACCGTTAGATACATTACTCTAAGACCCGAAAAAAAGATGTCAGGAAGTCGGACAACGTTTTTTCCTTCAGATTTAGTTTGGAACTATCCACTAAAGACATTGACAGGGATTGTAAAGCAAAAACTTCATTAAAAATGTTAAATGATATCTCAAGGTAAATTTCAGGATGGACCTTTAACATAAAAAACTAGAGAAAAAAACGTTGTTTCGTCTTTCACAAAAATATATATTTGGATGTGCACTTGCACTTTTATGGCAATATTGTTTTCAATATTTGTTTGATCCCTGTCAGACAAAGTTTTAACTTAATTGATTTTTGATCAAATGTGAATTGTGAAAATATCACACTTGGCAACAGTTTTGAAACACTGTACAAATTAACCCTTTATTGTGAAATTTATTTTTAAACATTGTACTGTTACTGTTACTGTTTTAAAAAACAAATACCTTAATCTTATTCACTTCATCAATTTAACTTACTGAAATTTTAAATGAGTTGTCATTTGTATCAATGTTTGAATTGAAATTAACACTTTTTACCATCATTTTGATTTATACATCAATCGATTTGGTATCGGCAACATTAAAACACTAATTGCACAGGTGATGATCTTTGTAATCAATTTCACACGCACTCATGCTTGCAAATGAAGCTATCAGATTTACAATCCCAGAAGGATAGTCCTTGAGCCGACTCTAATTAAAATAACGAAAGTGGAAGCGTGAAAGGTTTTGTCACAACAACGAATCATTGATGTTCGAAATGATCAGCAATTGAGGCATATATATATATATATATATATATATATATATATATATATATATATATATATATATATATATATATATATATATATATATATATATATGAAAAATAAATGCGTGTTTGTAATATCAATTGTGCAAGTTTAGTTTCTTTTAGTTTCACAATTCACAAGTATTTTTCTATGGTTATATAAAGCTGTTTATACAAAATTTCTCATGACTTTCTATCCAAATAAATAGTGAATGCAGATAATGATTTAAAGACCATTCGTAAAAGCTAAGACATGAAGTGGTTTCTTAATGTGAAGGTTTTTTACCTTGTAGCTGAAGTGTTGACAGTGTATACTGCCACTGTTGCAGCTGATACGTCTAAAGGTGCCAGGCCCCGAACTTATTCTAACATCATCTCCTCTATAACAACGGTCCCAAAACGCTGTTACGTATTGTAAAGTCTCGTGGTCGGTCGGGTTGATAGAGTGTAGATTAGAGTATTTAATAATGGCATTGCTGGACCAATGGAGAACAAATGTTAACACAAAAAATACTTAAACGTCTTCACGAAGGTAACACCGGCAACATCCCAAAAACCTACTTTCTTCACTTTTTCCAAAAAAACTAAAAGCTTAGACCTCCATGGGCCATTGGGATTGTAAATAAAATATTTGTTGTCCCTGTCAAGTTGGTATGACATCTTAAAAGCTTTACATGGAATAAACCTGAAACTTTTTTAACATCAAATAACATATAACCAACAAAAAAATTAATGGAACATGTAATGTTAATGTTGTCTGATCAGCAAAATGAACTGAATGTGAACTGAACAGCAATTCACATCTAAACAAGTTATGATAATATTACTTATGCCACCGTATAGGATGCTATTTGTCGCTCGATGCACAATTCAATGGTATTGAAGGATGTTCTTAGATTTCTCGACATGCATTAACGTGTTTATTAATCACGATATTTGCCTGATGACATAAGTGGAGGTGTTTGTCGTTAAGAACTTCTAGTTACTAGTTCTCAAAGCACAAAACATCGAAAAGCTTAGATTGAAATCAAATGCATACAAAGTATGAAAGATGTACATTAATGTAATTACACAGGAAACATTGTCTATCTAAAATGATAATTCATTTGAGGAAGAAAGTTGCAAAAAGTAGTATGCTGTCAATACCTCTTGAGGGCTGTCAACTTTTCAGATGCTTTGGAATGATTTTCTAATTGGCAGTGGATGATACTTTAAATTAAGGTAGCTATACATCATAACTAGTCGATATCAATTAAAATAAACCTCTCTTTAGAAGAAAAAAATAACAGGTACAAAGATGGTAACCTGCAAACTATCATGCCTTTTAGTAAGTAGTATTGTTCAAATGTATCACTTCATCATTAGTAGTGACAATTGGTCCAGATTTCATAACAGTTCTGTCAGAGATGTGTAAAACATAATGACAGTCCATTTATATTGCGCATTTTTCAAGTTCAATGCATGCTATAAGCGCACAAATTGTCTACCCCCCATACCCTCTTACTACCCTAAAATAATTGTACTTATATTGCCGCCTGTAAAGCGCTTCACGAGACTGTATAGATCCGTACTTTTCCTATGTTCAGGTACCCATTTGTACATATCGGTGAACTGAATGCAATGTGGATGTGCCTTCCCAAAGGACGCAAACGAGTGTATGAACTTTGGTGTCTCGACCGGTATACGCACCTGGGCCATTGGCATGAGAGGCATGCATGTAAGCGTAACATCACTGTTACACGGCTGTGTTCAACACTTAAGTTTTACACTGCTTGAGACACTTGAAACACTTACACTATCCACCCTGTGCATTATCCCTTAACACTTGCCTTTCATAATGACCGCAATGACATATAGTATCATCGGCACCACTTGAAAACAATTTCAATGTAACATCGTCATTTGGAGAGCTCATGATTGATTTTCTCTTTGATTGTTGTAAAAGATTTGAACAAAAAATGAAATATCATCAATAAAGCAAAAAGGAGTTCACTATGAAAACAAAATCTGTCTGAGGTCACGTGTCAACAAGGACACTGTAAGACCTAATTTTAATTTGATACCCCAATATTTTCAAAAGGTTTTCGATAATGTAGATGTTAATAAGAAGGTATTTTTCTTCAACCACGAGAAATGAGAATACTTTGTTCCTTATAAACATATCTGTATATAAAATGTCATCAATTAAAGGGAAAATACAGTTAATAAAATAACGGGTTTTATCTGAAGACTTGTTATACATAATTTGTCACTTTATAATTTATTTGTAATAAACCATGTTTTTTTCCTCAACAACCTTTTTCCCTTCCACATGCACGATACTTTGGATGAAATCATCTGCATTGAAAAGTAAAAATAATTAATTCAAAATAAATGATAGTACTGATGCCATTAAGCCCAAGGATGCAATGTTTCATCTGGTGTCGGAAGTTGTTGATTCTTGGACTTCCTGTCACTGATTGAGTTCCTAGGAAACTTTTCGTGAAGAAACTAATTATCATATATTTTCATTAACTCTCGAAATAATATATAATTTTGATTTCCGATGGTGTTTTTATCTGCTGACAAATTTGAGAGTCTTTGTTCAACCTAAAGTAAGCCAAATGATATATATAATTGGTGTAATGTACTTTCTAGCTAAGATCACTTTAAGAAAAACAGGTTATACAAAACGTTGGAAGAGAGATGAAACTTAAAAAGTCATTACATTTAGCAGAGTCTTTAAAAAATATTTTTATAGTGAAATTCTTCTTTATATTAATTATAGATAATATGTTTTTGTTTATTCGTCCCGGTTTTGGTTAAAATGTACATAGATTTCTTTGGCTAACTAAATTTATAAAACTTTGACTAACGTAACGTAACGTAAAAGGCATATTTTTTCACAGTTACTTAATGTCAATTTGGCTCTCAGAAAAATACAATAAAAAGATCTATCAATGTCATGGCTCTAAAATTGCTTTTTATTAGTTAAAAAACTTTAAAATAGTCTACGACATTTTCTCTTCTTCTTATGCTTTAGGTTGGAGGATAATCAGTTTCATAACGATAGAAATAAAACATAGATTACAATCTGCACTTCAATACAATGTATTTCTGAAATGGCATTGCCTTTGCCGAATCAAAATCATGTAAACTGTTTGATTTTGTCCTCTTGGCATTGAATTTGATAGATCTGGATTCAAGAGAATTTCCCTTAATCCAACATTTTTTGGGAACAATTACAAGTACTTTTTATTCCTCTGTCAAAGTGACCGAACACTTTCTCTACGAAGAAATAATGTTCAATCATATTATTTAATAGAAGAAATACATACAAATTTTGTCATTTGACATTTGACAAGAAAATCAGTGATAACTTATATTATCATTCAATAAATGATTCAAAATTTCAAAATGATTGATTGATTCCCTTCAGTGAGATCAATTTTAAAGGAATATAGTTGAAATCATCCTATTTTGATAGAAAATAGGCGTCACAGCATCTAAATGTAACAAATTACTAAAAAAACAGTTACAAAAGCTTTCAGGTATAGTGAGAATGAAGAATGTGTCCTGACTTAAAGTAAATTATTTGAGCACATCAGTATTTGTGCCATCACTTCATGAAAATCATGTTTTAATAAAATGATTTTATTCTTGACACCAACTTTCGAAGAACAATATCAAGCAAGTTGATATAAAATAGCAATAAAACCAACTTACACGTCACCTCGAAATATCAAATAAATGTGTCCATTATTTTCAACTAGCCATCTGTGTCCGGGAAAATGTAGGTACAAAACAAGATATGTCAAAAATTTGTAAAATGATTTATCTTTTCTACAAGCATGTTTGTTTTGATCAATACTCTTCATGAGGTAAATTCTTAGGAAACTAAATTTTTTTAGCAATAAAACTCACCAATGCAAACAAACTAGAAGGTTAGACAAAACATTAAAGGTGAACAAATACAAAGATAGGAGGAGTCTATATAATGAAAAAGCTAAGTATTACTGCTGCAGGCTGATTTTAACATTCATTAACCACAAATCAGTTTTGCTTCAACAACATGTTGAATGTCAACGACAGTCAATGCACGATTGGAAGAACTTGAAGAAGCATATTGCCTAGGGTGCTTTGTATTTACCTTCTTCGAGACTTTAAACATGTACAGACATTTAACATATTTTTTATCATCTAAACATCTATACGCTACATAATCAGAAAAATAATCTAGACGTCATTTCAAAATAATGAAAATCGAAATGTTGAGGTACATTTCGTCTTTCAACTACAAAATTGACTTTCAGTGAACATAATGAATCAACAAAAATAGGCAGCAGGGGATAATGGAAGACATATAAGAGAAATACGAAAGTAATTTCCTGCATATGCATCTGCATCATACAATCAGTGTTACAAAAACCAGAGCCTTAGGTTGACTTTGTTAGAATAAACAGTACAAACATGTAAGGTAACACATGTAGCGAAAAGAAAGTACTTTACCTTAATTTATGTCCATCAGTTTATCATTTCTTTCCCTTGCTCATGTACAAATATTACATTAGATAATAAGGTTTTCAAAGGAGTAATATTTTACTACGAAGCACTGTGTATGTTCCCAAAATAAACACTATTAGCTGTAAAAGCTTGGTCTTCATTTGAATGTCATTTCTATTTTCATTCCTACGTCTAAATTCCATTGCCGTCAAATAGACAATTATAATGTAAATACTAGTTATGTTAATTCAGATGTTTTGTTTGTCAGAGACAATAAATTCAAACAACTTTTAAGTTAAATCTTACATCCCACAAATAATTGAGTTAAACGAAAGCAGGAACTGGCGGTCTACGTAAATAGTTTTCGAGATGTCACATCCCAATGTGCATAGGGGTGAAGAAACTGGAAAATGAATAATGTCGAAAAGCGTGCAGTCATCAAGTATTTGTACACGAAAGGAATTTGTGCACAGGGAATGAAGACACGGTCGATACATTGGGTGATGACTCCCGTGGATTTTCCCTCGTCGCCAAGTAGCTGAATGTAAACGTGTCCGACAGAGCGTTAAAGATGATGGCAGGTCTAGTCGGCCAAGAACCAGTGATGTCCATGTTGATGCTGTTCACGACATTGTGCTTGCAGACAGATGGTTGACCATTCAACAAATGGCTGTCACTGGGCATTAGTTTTTGGTTGGCATACACAATACTGATAGATGTTCTTCACATAAGCACGCTCTCTGCAAGATTGGTGTTAACTGGTGACCAGAAACAGAAACGCCTGGACATTTCAATTGAACCTTTGGCACGATTCAGGGGTGAGAGGGGTAATTTCAAGAAATGATTAATGACCCAGGATGAGGCGGGGGTACATCATTTTTACTGTTAAACAAAAATCAATAGCAAACGGTGGACGCATGACAATGCCAATGCCAACAATTCTTTAGAATTAGTTTATCCAGTCAGGTCTTGCCATAAAAAAATATTGTAGAAGCTAATAAAGTTTTAAGAGTCATCATGCAAAACTATGTACTTGTTGTATCATTCCAATTCACGAGTGGTAACAGTCAAGAATGAAGAAGCGACATCATGAGGCCGAACATGAAAGACTGATAACTGTTTTGAAATTTGAAAGTGATGTTTGTTTCTACAGTAATGACTGTTTTGTGTACATTTTTGACAAATGGAGTGTCGCTAATATTCAAACATATAATATAACAGAGCTTCCTGCACTGATGATGGCTTCATGTATATCTCTTCGAGTGCATTTCAAAAACGTTTTTGACAAATGGACGTACTTCCTGATCCTGAGACAACGGCTCGGTGCTCAGCGGTATTATAACAAATATAATTTCAAATCTTAAACTAAAAGGCTAAAAGACGCAAATGCCATTTGGTGCTCTAGATTGGCAAATATTCAGTCAATTAGTAATTCGCACATATTGTGAAACGCGTCTTATAATCTATTCATGGAAACATAAGCTCTTGACTGTTTTCTGGTGCAGAAACTAATTTCTTTCATAACTCTTTCTTTCATTACGTTGAAGGTCATACATGTATTTTTACATGGAATTCTGAAAGCTGAGATTTATGGGATTTCTTATTATGACTTGCTACAACTTTTGAGCTTGGTATTAGTTACATTGCTGACATTTAAGAATATTCTTTGTCAAAGAGATGTAAGCGGCATTGTCACGTTGTTAACGTATAATTTTTAGATATTTACGTTGATCAAAAGAAAGGATATCAGAAATGTAAAATCTCTCAGACGTGTGTCGCCACAAAATCCTTTTGGTTTGAATGCAAGTTGATATTATTTTTTAGGATTACATTACGAAAGGGCATTCGGACAGCATTTTCAAATTATATTAAGCTTACATAAGCGACCGATATACAAGGGCGTTGACATTCATTATAACTGTTTCTCTTTGATCGATATAGGACTATTTCTTGCATCTTTTACTCTGTTTAAAATATTCAAATTTATCAAATAATCATCCATCAAGATGAGGTAAAACATGACCAGATACATGGGTTTCAAGTTTCATAGACGAGATTGAGAAACATATTGATAAACTTATCACATAAAGTCCCATCAAATTTTACATAGATTTCATCAAGTATTGAATAAATACCAAACACTTCTACCTGATATAATGTAGTAGTAATGTACATGTACTTTTTTGAGTAAGAGATACATTCGAACAGGCTTTTTCTGTTTACTGTTAAAGACGTAAGTTGAAAAAGGCTTTTCCTGTGTTACACAAATTATTTGGTACGAGTTTAGTTTTTCTTTAAAAGGGTTACACAGGACCGGAATAAACTTTTTGATAACTTGAGTCTTGTTTTTGTAAACTCATTATTTCGTCAAATCCATAACTTTCTCTTCTCTAATGTAAATTTCCTTTTGAAAAATAGTTTCAAAAGATGAAAAAACAGGGTCAGAATATGACGTGTTCATAGATGCGGATGACTATTTTCCAAAAGCGGTATTTATTATCCCACTCTGGATACTTCCGTAATAAAAAAGGCAATGAAATATAAATTTTAAACACAATCCAATGGTATGAATAACCAGTTTGAAATAAAAAGATTATGACATGTCAACAATATCCCTTGAGACCACATGTTTATCATGTCAATTATAACACAGATACCCTTTAGATTTAACAAACATCTATATCCTTATATATTCAGATCTATATCCAGACCAGAAATACAGCAAATAAAAAAACATGTTTTGTTTTGAAGCAATCAAGCTTGATTTATTATGTAAATATATGTAAGTGCACTTTTGCCAATTGTTAATCAACATGTGTTTCAAAAAAGTAAACCTTTTCCTTAGTATATGTTTAAACGTAGTGTCGGATCGATGTTGGGATCTGTTAAATAAAACAACAAAACGGATTACCTCTTCAACACTGAAAGGTTAAAATCGTATCTTTACTAAGCAAACTGAAAAGCGATTTCATTCATGATTTTACAGGTATATTTTACATTTTTAAAAAAATCTTGTCTCTTATAACCTGTGGGACAACTTGGTTTTTACATTGTTGGATTGACACTTAATTATTTATATGTGAAACCGTATAACTGCCACATGTATTAATCATTATTTACAAAATAATATTTTAAGAAATATTAGCAAATGGCAATAAATCCATATTTATTTATCTTAATCATATCAACACCCAAGTATAGCTTAATGTCTGATAGCAGATAGCAGTGACAGAACTATCGTTTGTACATTCAGATCCAGTTAACACATCATTGCGTACAGGCATTTGTGAATTATGAGTATCGGCAAGAATACTTAATATTTAGTTTATTTCTATAATAGCCTTCACTTGTCTGCGTGTCCTTATGATTTACGAAGTGGTGAGGAAAATGATATGACATAATCACATCAGATGTTCGGCATGGTTACAAATGTGTTTTTGTTTTGTTTTAAATCGATATTTCTGTTCCAATTGCTCCAATTATTCCTTGAACACGCCATTGATGTTAATTGTAAATTATCTCGATTCATATGTTTTGTTTAATGTAAGGTCAAAGCAATACAACTACCGGTCAGGTTATGTGAGCTTTGCTCTCCCTACATGCATACTTTTCGCTGTTGACGAGCGCAGTGATGTTTAACATACAAGCGCACTTCCTTTTCGTCCGTGATTTTTAAAGCGACACTAGTTTAAATGAAATGATTTTATTTAAAAAGTTAGTTTGATTGCTTTCAAAGGGCGTCGGGTTTTAGATAAGATGTTATTCATTTCAATATTTAAAGTGACATTTAATAGTTTACTGTCCATTTCTGCAACCTTTAGGGGCTCTTCAAAAGATAATATTATCAATTATAATTTGATGTGAGTTTATTGTTCTTGACAGTTAACGTTAGTGTCGTCAATTGATGGCTGAAAGTCAATTAAATGATGATATCCTAATTCAAGATTTCATCAATTACACAACGCCTTTTATGCACTTTACAAATAATTGCCGAAAAAGCTAAAGAATTATATAGAACATTTAACAAATATGTTAATCTTGATGTGTATTTAGAATGCTAAGAGTTTTCTTGTTTAGTATAATTAGTTATCGTGAATATTTAGGCCTTACTTTCCTGATAATTGTAAATGTTAAATTGAAAAATATGTAGAACTGAACAATAACCTTTTGAATATTTTGGCTTTGTTATAATAATTTTTACATCATCAGGTCACATCATGCTCGCGTGTGTTCTGAAACAGATAATTAATAACATCATGAATTATTTTCACGTAAGGAAAACATGCAGAAAATAATAATAAGCACTACGGTGAGGTAGGAGCTTAGTTGATATAATACGATGTTGTAACAGTATGAAAATATATCCATAGACATTGACATATGAAGTATCTTTTAATTTCACTGAATGATTAAAGAAGAGGTAGTTAAGTGGCTGTGATCCGTAGAAACGGATACATATTCTTACGTCATCTTTATAAAGTGAAACCAAGTTATATGCTCATCGTAAATGGAGCTTTCAACAATGACAATGGTAATCAACATACGAGGGGATATCAAAAAGTTTCAATTATCACAGACACATATCAAAGGTACAAACTTTATTATGTTCTCATGTTTGTAAGACTTCTCTACATAGTAACCATCCAGAGATACACATTTTCCCCACTCGCTTTTTGACCTTTCGCAGACCGCCTGAATAGAAGACCCCTGATTTCATGGAAAACTAAGCCCCCACCTCTCGAATGATGTCAGTGGTGTCCTCAAAACGACGTCCACGAAGTGGATTTTTCATATCGGGGAAAAAGAAGAAGTCACTTGGTGCAAGATCGGATGAATAGGGGGGATGCGGTAAGATTTCAAAGCCAAATGAACAAGTGTGAGCTGGGGCATTGTCAGCTAACAGGCGTACACCTTTGGTGATCATACCGCGGCGCTTCTGTTAAATGGCATCTTGTAGCTTGCTCAGCAGATTGCAGTAATAAGCTCGAGTAATGGTCTGGCCCTTAGCTAGATAATCCGTCAAAATGAGTCCAAGACAATCCCAAAAAAACAGACACCATGACCTTTCCTGCAGACTTTTGCACCTTGGCCGTTATGGGAGGTGGTGACGTAGCATGCTGCCACTCTTTGCTCATCTCATTTGTCTCAGGATCATATTGATAGACCCAGCATTCATTCATGGTAACAAGAAGAAATCCTCTTCGTCTTGTTCCAGAAGCTCAAATGCCTGCCATGACATGTCCCTTCGATTCTGTTTTTGCAATGGAGTCAGTAAGCGAGGAATCCAGCGTGCTGACACTTTAGACGCATGCAACTGGTTATGGAGTATGTTCCATGTACTGCCATAACTCAAGACCTGTTTCATGCATTATCATCAGTAAGTGAGGGGTGTCCACTTCTTGCCTCATCTGCGAGGGACATGTGGCCTGTTTGGAAATCCCTTTTCCATCTCACAACAGTGTCATAGGATGGGCTATCATTGTCATAAATAGATTTCATCTCATCAATTTGACGTGCAGTATAGCCCTTCAAATGTAAAAACTTAATTACACTGCGCGCCTCAATTTCTCCATAATAGGGAGTACTGTGCTATTTGCTAAACAGACGTAAAACTGGTTGTCGCGAAAAAGACTATTGTCGACCCAGTAACTAGACAAGGATCACTTATGCTACAGTGACCATTTGGTCCGTATTCACCAATATATTCTTTGTGATAGTTAAAACTTTTTTATATCCCCTCGTATATAGTTTTTTTTGTAAAAGTAGTCGATATATGTTTTCTAACTGATAAAGCTACCTGCTTTCCTTTTTTGGTGAATTGACATAAATAGTAAATCTTCACAATAAGTATATTTGAAGCAGAAATGATAGCGAAACAAACAACAACTCCGCCTCACTGAGATATCCTGTCAGTAATTGACTAGGCTGTTCTACTTGTACCAAATCATGTTCCCTTTCCCTCCTGATGAAACTAATAAAAAGCTCATGTGCAAAAGTAACCTTTGAGACATTACAGTGATATTCTTTTCTGTCAGCTTGAAACCGTATTGAACATATATTTAGTTGTGTTAGAATTTGTTAAGTCTATGAGTCATTCGATAGGACTCTTTACTTGATATTCCATGGCGACTGGAGTGTAACATGTTAACAATTTAGACACGTGGCTAATAATATGGTAAGATAAGAATTCTACCAGAAACCTTATGAAAAGATTGCTATAGAACAAAGCCAAAATAGTTTAAGCAATACAGACTTTCCTTTTACCTATCTAAAATAAGGATTTTAATTTATTTTGAATACTTGAAATATGTTTCTTTGGATATAACATGTTTGAAATGTTTCATCGTATTCTCACTCATTGACATTGGCCATTTGTACTTCAAATATCTCGTTAGACTAATAACCATCTGTACTCAGATATTTGTTTTAGAATATAGTAAAATATTTACGTGCTCAGCTACTAAAAACTTACAAACCGGATTGAAATAATGCAACGTAACGTTAAGTCCACATGAACTTTTACATTGACACAATTCAAGTATTTTAAAGCCTGAAAACCAAAAACGGTAACTTCTATGGTTATTAAAAAAAATTCTAAAATTATATATCTGAAATCGGTTATATTACAGATACACCTCAAGGGGCAGTAGCAGTGTAAACATATGTAAACCTTAAACCTGAGATTGGTATTATTCAAATTTTCCAAAACGTCTTTAGTCATTGGTAATGCATACCACTTTCAGTGACACATTGAGACCTGAGACTAGTAAAGAGCAGGGGTTCATGACCAAAATATGCATTATTCAATCTACATTTCCGGAGACAATAATGTTTAAAACATCATCACTTTAAAATTCCCTTATTTTTTTATATTAGATAAAAAAAATGGTTTGAAAATATTCAATGAATTATATATCTCAGCCAACTTATTGATAGATGAGGGCGAAGTAGTACTTCATACGTCACGTATTGATGAAACTGAAATAAGTGAATTAGGCATAAGAGTTGACTACGAGTCACGATATTTCCATCTTGAAAAATAAACCTTCATTCTTTGTATCAGCTTTTCTTTGACTGTTAAAATCGAACTCTCTCATGTCTTTTTTACTCAAGGATGTTATTCATTATATCAAAGAGAAAATAATTAGTTCTTAAAGGTTTCCTTTAATGGACCTTAAAAAACTGCTCTGAAAGTCATCTTTCAAGATTATTTCTTGCACTTCGTGCTCGACAAGTGTATATTTGCACTGATTTTATCAAATTATAAGGTAGGATATTTCTTATAAGTATCTGATATTTTTAATTTGGAAAGTTTAAAAATTAGTTTCAAGAACTTTCATCAAGGTTTTGTCGATTGACAGTATACTATTCACCTAAGGATATAATACCTATGCAGCAAATTACAAATGCCTTTATTTATATGACTTTTGGTAAATGATGAATGATTACATGTATGTCTCAAAATTAAAATGTCATGTCATAAATAGATTAATGATTTCCTAGGTCACTATCGTTGCAAAGCACTAATTACGCAGTTAATGATCTCCCATCATTAATGTCACATGCGCTCATGCTTGCAAATTAACCAATCAGATTTACAATCCCTGGGGGATAGTCCATGACCTGAAGATGACCGACTCTCATTAGCAGAAGAAAAGTGCAAACTTTGATGTATTAGTCGTATCACTTTATCATCTACGCACATTTATCCTGATTTGTGAGAAGCAATGTATTAATAAATATTGTTTCAAATGTTTAGGACACAAAAATATTAAAGGTTTATTGTTGAAGTCTTGATGTCATATTGACGTCCTTTTGCTATATCATATAATTTATCACATTTTGCTCTTTACATACATCTGCATGCATTTTGTCTGCTTTTATATTCATCTTTACTTTATTTTACGGACGTAATGAGAAGGATAACATGGGCCACACTTGCATGAGATATAAACTTTTAAAGCTGGAATATTTCTCACAGTACGTCCAATTTCATTGAAAAAGAATTCCCTGTACAGTATCCAGATTAGTTATATTTATTGAGGACTTTACTGAATAGTTTTAAGAATCATTAAGATTTCATTTCAAATTTTATTCATCAAATACGCTTTCGGGAATTTAAAAAAAAAATCAATTTAACCTTCTAAATTTGTGATAACATATCAATGTATGGCAATGTGTTCAAGAAAACATTGCAAAAATAACAAAAAGTAGGAATAAGAAGCTATAAGTGTCTGAAGATACTCTCGCAAACACGTGACTCTTTAAATATTTCTTTTGCAATTTCTAAATGCAAAGCACATTTTAAATATTCTTTAACTGATATTAAGTTAAACTGCGACGTAAGACATTTATTTTTTGAATTCGGAGAATAAGTATGATATGATAAATAAAATCTTTTTTACTCTGAATTGATATTATTCCTAGTCAAATTCAGTGAAAAATTAGCCTGCTGAATGCTGATTTCATTTATATTTTTTGCTTAGATTCCTACAACAAAATTCAAGATATTCACGCTAATTAGTTGTTTTTATTTCTCACTCAAATTCAATGAGCCAATTTTCTAAAAAGAAATATTTGTCAACGATATGATAAATGAATATGAAAAATTTACTCTTGATATGAAAACATTAAGTATCCTTCAAAATCACTAAATGTTTAAGTAAGTAATATTCAATGTCTGCTGGGTTCACAAACTGAGTCATTATTTACTTTGAATAATGAATATTTTTAATCTGTTGACTACTAAGATACATATTAACTTTCAATATATTATATTTATTTATTCATTACTGTAAACTAGACAGATATGTCCGGACACAAATACCATCCACCAGCCAACGTCACTAAGAAAAAGGATAAATTCGATCCATGCCGCAGGCTGATTGTAACATTTATAAAGCCCAGGTTTTCAACGACATACAAAAGGTCAACGTAAGTCAGCGTATGAATTTTAAATACTTTACAAAGAGTATTGCCCTTAGCACCAGCTACTACATGTACAATGTAAGATCATCTGCACATTCAATTGCGATGGCCATTTATACCGCTATAATATATTTTTTCAAGATACTGAGTTTCCTTCTTATATTGCGGAAATCGTTACTTGTTTGAATTGTTATAAAAACAGTGAATGTATTTAATGTTGATTCTTAGCTGTTACTTTGATACTGGTAATGAATGGTGTTTAAATATATTCACATATACTCATCAGATCGATTTCAATGTTTTATTCCATAAAGTAGGTTTGCAAATTGTGCGCTGTCCGTTGACTGTAATTGTGTGTACCACGCCAAATATGTAACAGAGGATCACATTAATCACGTTATTCTTGAATATTATATTTATATCAAGCAGTTCATACCGCATTTATATTTCCTGTCATTTTTAAAAGTGAGAAATCTGGGTCGATCTGTGAATGAATTAATCAAACAGTTGCCTTGCAGGGAGAGTCTCTACAGTGTTAAAATACCTTTATGTATGTCTTAAGAAACCTGTATATATAATCTCCCACATCGAAATGTACATTTATATTCATGTTTTGAAAGATATGAATTATTTTTGTATTTGTACTCTGGGACACGCTGTCGTTAATTCTGAATAAAATATCTTTCTCTAGATAAACCCCTGCGCTGAAAGAGAATAGGTTATCTATTTTGACATAAGTATCCCAATTGGACAATATAAGCAGTTTTTTAGAAGTACAATAGTAATGAGGTGCTATTATATCGCATTTAAGTTTAGAACATTTAAGATACCTAAAATATCTAAAGAGACCTGGATGTATCTTCCTTTAAGGCTGAATATTTATTTATTGATAGAAGCTAAATTCATACCACTCGGCCTCATACTTCGGAAGATAAAGAAATTAGAAACCCCCTGTTTGAATGTCGTCGATCATGGATTTGTACACACTTCATCATCTAAAAATCAACCACTTTTCTTGTTATTATTTTTGAATGAAATATTTGTTCTGCCAAAGTGCATATATACAACATTAGCAAACACAGAGTATTCCCCATAAGAATTATAAAATGTTTATAACTTTGATAGTATACGCCAGAGTGCAAAATATGAATATTCTTCTTTATCTCTACAACATTACCTATCAAAATGATTGGTACATCACTTTATTGAGAAAGTTACCAAAAAACGATTATTAAGGAAAAACTAAGCCGATATTAACAATCAAGAGAACCAGTTTTCGAAGTCCTTTACAATTTATGGACATCAGATGACAGTGTGTGTACATGTTTGTATTAAAAAAGACTTTTAGTACGTTCCAGGCCAAAAAAAACCCAGAAATTAATTGTTTCGTATCTTTATCTCATATACAAATATGTGACTATATCATTATTTGATCATGCAATTCAAGGTACGATAGTTACAGTCTTTGATATGTACATACAATTATTTGTAAGAGCGAAATGCCTTAAAAGAAGTCGTGTTGCATGTTATCATCTATGATGTCGATGCTGCTGACCAAAACATTATTAATTCACATAATACATTTTTCACCGTCTGAGCCATAATGTCTCATTCTTCTTCATAGAATAAATGAAATAATGACAAACAAGTTTGAATTACATAATATAGGATAATATATCCTCTTAAAACACTGACTTGCAAACAAAAACGGCTTTCGAACATGAGACCTGCAGTGAGCACAGACATAACATAATGACATTGTGATTTTTCTATTTGTGGAATTAAAATTGTTTGGAAGAATAGGGGAAAATAAAGGAGAGTTTACATAAACATGACATAATGACATGGTTACTTTTCTATTTGCGGAATTTAAATTGCTGGGAAGAATAGTGAAAAGAAAGAAGAGCATTCTTGTGTGTGTTAATTTTGGAAAACAAGTTGTTTACAGATAGTTTTTTGCTCTATGCCTAATTTAAGGAGTCAGTTCTGGACACGGCAGTTTAAAAAAAGAGTAAGAACTTATTGACAGGTTCGAATATTTTACATGGTTAAGTCAGTTACAAAGTTAATCTTCAATTAAGTGAGTGAGTGAATTGGGGTTTTACGCGTTTTCAACAATATTTCAGCGACAACACACGGGGATGACAACCATCATAAAGTTTGTCTAAATAACAGCGTGAAAGGGATCAAAGGAATGAGGGGAAAGAAAGGCAAGAACCAAGGCTTTCTACACAATTCAAAAGTGATTTTAAGAATTTTGCACTCGTGTGAAATCCTTAAAAGAATACACGTCTTCAATGAGTAAATATGAACAGTTATGGTGTAAAATTGTCACTCATAAGAAGATTTAAAGAATATTGATGTGAGTGTAACACTTAAAGAATTTTTAAACGTCAACCGTAAACATATAAATAACGTTCCAAGTTTCAAAATTTGTTTTTGCATTGGAAAGAGCTCGAGATTATCATAAAGAAACGATTTAGTTGAAAAATCGAAACGTAACAGGTCGAATTAAAACTGGAAAAGTTGCAGAATGTGGTTGCCTGACATTTGAACGCTCATCGAAACACTACATAATTCCCTTTGTGAGTTTGTTTCCTGCAGGCCAATTTCTCCTAAAAGCCCATTAAACGTATGCGACCACTAGTTACCAGAAAAGCCGAAGACCCCTACATCGGGGGCAATCACTTGCAAAACACTGTTTTGATGAACATATCCGTAATAGACCGATCCAGTCGAGAGCCATTAGGCCCCGCCCCCTAAAACGTGATTGGCTGAAATATTTGGGGGGACAAGTTTCAAGCTCAGGCGAGCCGGACCGCGTAACTCAACAATGTCACTAACCAAAACATTTTGCTTTCGTTTTCACCGACGTCGTTCTACACGCTCATTTTCCAACTTTGTATTTGTAAAACCTATATAACATTCATAATTTCTTTATTCTTAAATATTTATGAAGTAATTTTATGAAATCACAGAGCGATTGATCAAGCTCGGCCACTTTGTAAACAAACACCTTCACTGAGAATGATTCTACAATCTACATGATTGTAAACTTACAAAACATACTATTACCAGTAAATTGTTGTATCTCACTTATACTTAACAAGTGTAGGTCATTTTATATTGAAAAAGCTTCGTAGGATAATTAATTGAATAAATTTCTTTTACGTAGTTGTATAGGTCAAGGTCGCTCAGGCTTGTTGACACTGTCAGTGTTACAGTCATTGGTCTCCGGGCTAGTCAACATACCTTTGACAAAAATATTCGAAAATGCATTGTCAAAACTTTAATTGTCTTACTGTCTATGCTTTGATTATAAACGTTGACCAAAGATTTTATTATGCATATATATTATTAATTTATAAGAAAAATATCGATAAAATATCAATCAAAGTTTCATCAACGTTTCATTAGCATTCTTTGGAAGAATTTAAAGGGGTTAGTCAAAGTTCACAAATATATACAACAGGCTGTGTAAAAACTTGTCTATTTATTCCTCAATGTTTATGTTGAAATCACAAACAGAAATAACTATAAGTAATTGAGGTTGAGAGCCAAATATTTGAAATAGTCTAAAACAAAAAGTAGTCATCAAAATATAAACAGTAAATGAATATAAGAAATTATGAAAAACGATAAACATAGGTCCTCATATAGTATTAATTTGTACAAACACATAAGTATTTAAAAGATATTTTAGATATCCAATTTAAATAATTTTAAAGGCCTAAGGGAAAAGATGAAAATAGCATATTTTTTAATTTTAAAAGATACAGCCTCTCATTGAAATGTATTTGGAAATTTTAATAAAAATTGTTCACAGATTACAAACTTGAATTAGTAGTACATAAATTAAGTGAGGCTATCAAGAAAGAGGAAACCAAACTTTACATAACATATAGGCTGTTGTGTTCAATTTTCCTTTTTTGATGAATCTACTGAAATCAATCAATCTTCATGAAATAATGGTTGTTTATGTTTTTCCAGGTTTCAAAATGACAAAGATAGTAACTGGATTGGGAAAATAATATTCATCAGTCAATGGATGTTTTAGCTTCAACAAGATTCTTTTGTGAAATTATATTATATATATTATTTCAAGTTTATACTTATTCAAGTTAAACAACTTATAAATATCTATAAATTCATTTATTATATTATCATTTGTGTAAATATATCCCTTGTTACATACAGATCATTCATGATGAAAGTTGATTCAAATGCATCAGGTCTGTTTCACTTAAACTCTGAAAGGAAAGATTATTTTTTAGTTTTGTTTTATCTAGTTTCATATTCATGCAAACTCATGAGACATTTTGCTTGATTATTACATACATTAATTCATTACCACCTGGAGCATGATTCTTGGAAACATAATATGTGATAAAGTATCATATAGAATCATATCCCGTGACTGAGTTGGTTTTTATTTTTATTTTCAAATGATAGTTTAATGAGATATTTTGCACAACACAGTGTTTGTTTACAATATGACAAAATTTGACAGGAAACTTACCCAAATGTTATCAGGTAAAATCGCAAAAAATTAATCGTAACCAACTTAAAAGGGTTCTTGATTTAAAACCTTGAGGTCATAAAGTGACATTGTGAAAAGCTTTTTAGAGCTGTCACCTTGTTAGAATTATCTTAGAGCACTTTGAAAAGTGTACAATTCTTGCAATTTCTCACCTCCGAGCACTCATCCGACTCGCGATTGGTTTGTACTAATTGTTGCCCCTTTTCCACAAATTCATCGATTAAAAACTATAATCCTAGTTACCTAACACCTCGAGAAATACATATGCCGTGACATCGATGAATAAAAAGTGTGTAGAATCATAGAATGTTATTGTTAATAATACGTGCAACCACCGAAACATATCGCCATTATCGGTTTGTTTGTCCCCGGAAGTAAAGTTGACAAATTAGCGTGGTGCTATCGCCGCTCTGATTGGCTGAAATAACGCATGCGCGAGATTTGATTGACAGGCTGGATCGGTCTATTGTTAGGAGTGAGTTTCAAGAAGTGGATATTCGACCAAAGGGGCTAGTTTTTTACCCATATCGAATAGACGTTTTACTGCGCAATCACTTTATGTAATCCGGTTAAGTCAATAACGCGATCCTTAGACGATTTATACAAATATTGTGTAATGATGGTACAAGATTTGGAGATGGAACGCAACGAAAATATTACTTGGTTGTCGGAAAAAAATAACATTTTGCAGCTAATTTTGTTGAACAGGTCAACAACGTTGAGAAAATGTAACGTTATGAAGTGCGATGTACATTACATAATGATCTGATTTAGCGAAGAGAACATAAGACTTAATCAACAAAGTCCTAGGACGTCAAATTCAAATGATTTTCGACAAATAAGGGGAGTTGTTCAAGCATGATAACGCTAATTATATACACAATGCACCATTGTCCAATAAGTGGCCTATTCTAACGTCATATTATTGCATTGCCTGCCCAGAGACCAGATCAAAACCACAACTGATCACCATGGAATGATCTCAATCGACGTGGAGGACAACGTTACAATTCGTCCCGCATGTAGACTAGGGAAGCATTTGAAGATTTACATTTCCTTACCAAGTCATTGCCAAAAGAATACTAAGCAAGAATTGATGCCAATGAGTGCCATACAACGTACTTATTGGAGTGAATAAGACCAGGCCAAAAAGTTGTTGCACTGTTACCTTAGACTTTTCTATAGAAATGTGACTTCCTACCTTTTTTACCTTTTCGATTAAATGAGGTAAAGTAATAGATTCAGTGAAAATTGCTTTCTTAAGAAAGTATGTGAGTTATTACACATACCAAGGAAAACGTGTTGCATAATTATTTATAACACTGTTTGACATTTTTTATTTATTCTAGTTTTTGTTTTTATACTTAATGACTGTAGATTAAAACAAAGAAAACATTAATATCCTCTCGAGTTGTTAGTCCTTTGTCTGACGTCCCACAGTTTCCTTGTGAATTATTAAACACGCAACACATCGTGAGTTGACGTGTGCAAGTAAATCTCTATCTATGGATTGATTTCACTTATGAGAACCAGAGGAACAAAGCTTTATTTAATGGACAATGTAGTGATTGATTAGATCTGTTACTGATATATGAGAATAGATAGAGAATCTGTTAATCAAATTTAGTACTGAATGTTTTCAAAACCCAGTATTAGTTTAACGTGCATCACATTGACATTACAAATGTCAGGTATACAAAAACAGACGTTTAATAATTCAACAGTAGGCACATATAAACGTGTAACCTAACACAATCTGTTAACAGTTTGCCATGAATGGATCATTTTATTTTACGAATCATCGATTTATCTTGGAAACTCAAATATCAGTTGGAAGGGCGAGAGCAGCATGAAATTGATCATCTGAATGACCTTCTCAAGTAGAAATAAAATCACTGTTTTCAGGTTTCGTAACAACTGACTTCTTAATTAATTTAAGGTAAACTGAACGCCAAAAGAAATGTTACACCTCTTTGAATTTGAATATCATACAAAGTGACGTTTTAGAGGAATTTGCTTTGTTGTTTTAACTCGCCATCAGTTTAGTCTTTTGTGCTAAAATAGCAGACCTGTAACTTTAATGGTAAATAAGTTATCGCCAGTTCTTTATGGGTGGGGTCAATTGTCCTATTTCCGATCATGCAATAATTGAAGTGAAAATTGTAAAAAGTAACCAAACTGACTTTGTTTTCTTTGATAATGAATGCACATTCATAACAAAGGAAATTAGTTATGTTTTTGGAAATATGTCTGTCTGGTCTGGAAATGACGAAATATTGAGATTTGTTGTTTTCCTATCTTAAACACAACCTTAAGATTCTAAAAAAACCGTTTTTGTTAAAAATATGCTTCGACTGTTTTAGAAAGCTTTAGCACATGTTTACGGACTAGATTTGTTTCTAAATCTTTCTAAATAGTGAACTTCTTAAACATTTTGGTTTTTATCAGAAGGATCATGTCGCCAAATAGCCATAGAATTTTTACCACGCATGAAATGCACGTGAAATCAGTTGGTAACGGGTATAAAAGGCCTTGTATTTATTATTTCACACCATAATTCGATAACTATTCCGAGATTAACAACTGAAGAGCGGGAAAAAGCGATTGGAATGCTGCAGACTGGGTCCACTGATGGAAAAGTCGCTGCCGAATTCGGATGCCATCGTCTCACCATTTTCAGGCTGCGTGGACGTCTACAACAGATTGGCTCGACTCGAGACCGAGCTAAAAGCGGCAAGCCGCCAGTGACAATCCCAAATGAAGACCTGTACCTGCTTCAACTGCATCTCAGGAACCGCTTTCAAGCCGCCACAAAGACAGCTTCTGTTGCACCTGGACACCGAATCAGTTCCCAGACGGTAAGAAGAAGGCTCTGGAACAACATGGACTGAGGTCACACCGGCCGATGCGAGCAATGCTGTTGACGCGCCAACATCGACAAAACAGTGTTTCTTGGGCCAGAAATGTTCGATGTTGGCAGAACCAAAACTGGCAGAGAGAGTTATTTTCCGACGAAAGTCGGTTCCAGATACACGTGGCAGACGGGAGAAGGAGGGTCTACCGTCGCCGGGGTGAGAGGAAGGCACGCTGCTGCTTATCCCTTTCGGTGGAGGCAGCGTCATGGTCTGGGGTGAGTTTCTTGGCAACGCAACCACCGACCTCATTGTCATTGACGGCAATCTGACGGCACAGATGTACATTGACAGCGCCATCCAAACACCCGTTTTCAACAGGACAATGCTCGTCCTCAGGTAGTCAGAGTGACGCTACAGTACCTCAACGTCAACGTTTTGCATTGGCCTGCCAGATCGCTCGATATGAATCCCATCGAGCACCTCTGGGATTACATCGATCGAAGTATCCGTCAACATCGACACCAACCACACACACGTCAACAACTTACTGCTGCATCGATGGCCGAATGGAGGCAGATACCACCTGCTTTCATTAGACGACTGACGTTTTCTGTGAGACGAAGAGTTCCGGCATTGAATGTCAACGGCGGACATACCAGATACTGATCACATACAATTTGTCATTAAACTAATGATTATTCTATGATTTTGTTGTTTTTGTGCATGATCGGAAATAGGACAATTGACCCCACCCATGAAGAACTAGCGATAACTTATTTACCATTAAAGTTACAGGTCTGCTATTTTAGCACCAAACACTAAACTGATGGAGTGTTACAACACAATAAGGCAAATTCCTCTGAACACGTCACTTTTTTTATTATATTCAAATTCAAAGAGGTGTAACATTTCTTTTGGCGTTCAGTTTATGTTGCCATTTATATAAATTCTCATCTGTAAACATTGTTTACTAGTACAATAAAAACCTATGTATCTGAATAGCGATGGTATTATCTTACTCAATCTTGTGTTAATAGTTCTGCTATTAGTTCAGATTAAGTACTTTAATTTGAATGTTTAAAGATCTTTTCAAACTGAGATCTTGATTGAAATACAATGTTTTAATAACAATTATCCCCGTTTGCCCTCATAATCGGGCAAAACATGTTTATGTAAAGTTTATCTTTCCCGTTTCTATCACTTGATATATTTGCAGCTAATATATATAACTCGGTAATTTGTAAGAGTTTGTTAATTTCATGTCGGTACAGAAAAACTAAACTTCTTAGATTCTTGGAGAATCGAATTACTGAAACAGCGTCTTATTTTCCCTTAGAACATGTCCTATTTCTACTTTTTCCTTATTAATTGTTACGCCCCCTTTGTCACAACAAATTTCCAACGTCAAGCAACATTTAGAGTGATACTTAGACACTGCGTTCATTGTGCGTGCATTATTCTAAAGTGTGATGTTATCAAAACTGTTATGTTTTATTTGAAATGAAATACAAGGTTTATGTCAAATGTATTTGTCATCCAGAACACAGTTGACAGGTTTTTGCGTGAGGGAAACGCCAACTCTTCATATCAGTTTTGACAGTCTGAAGAAGAAGCGCACGAACAATAAGTTTCATTTGGTCATCCAATCCCTTCAATATAATTTTCTCTCAGTAAAAAGAGACTTGAGATTTTGTGCAAACCGTTAGGACAGATCCCCTCACGCCAATTACTCATCCTGCGATATATTTTATGCCAAACAGAAGTCTTATTTCTAGCGTCTTCTGCCACTTCGATAATTCAATAAAAATAACATAAAAGCTAATAAGAAAAAATCATTGTCAAGTCTCTTCCACCTTTTTCTTCTAAGCACCAGTTGCTATACTGAAAACAAATCAGTGCTGTTTCGTGTATAAACAGTTCCTTTTAATTTGACAATAACGTTCACCCTTTGAATATACGAGTACTAACAACGATTGGAGGGTAATGAATAAAATGTGACATGGTATCTGAAAGCAGAGACTTAAGGGCTCATTTTATTCACTTCCTAGTTCAGTGCTACTGACGTTTACTCGTCTGCCATTTTGGGTTTATATTATAGACTTATGCAACGTTCTCGTATTGTTATCTTCAGATTTTATTGGAATTCTAAAGAATTAATAAAAGTAGCAGATTAAAGATGAACAAAGACTGCACCTGTGCTGCATAAAGCCCTTATAAGGACCAAATGCCAGCATTAACATTACCAACAGATTCCAAGTAGGCAACCAGGCGTTGTCTCTGTTGATTTTGGTTCGCAAATGCCTAAAAGATTTGACCCCCGAAAATAGAAAAATATGCGTAATAATGCGAATTTTGTGATCTCAAATATAACAATTTGAAAATAAATGTACATTACTGTCATCATCTTATTATTTCTTATCTCATGTTAGAAGTAAGTATCATATCATTTACCATTACCATATCATTGAATTGGAACTGAATTGTTGCCTCTCTGTGAAATTAAATGGTAACACTCCATCGAGAAGCTTTACTGCACAAGTACTCTAATGTTATAAAAGTGGAGTGATAGCACCAATCAGATGAACGTCCCTAAAAACAGGAGAAATGTTATTCCATTATTTAGTTGTTACATTCGTAAATAATGAGTCTGGGTTTGTTGATGCATTACAGGATAAAGTGATTTATTTCTCACATACAAAATACTACTTAATCCCGGAAACTTGTTTTAGTTTTCAGTAAATGAAGTGCCATTATAAGAAGACGAATTCCTAGTAAACATGATCATTTAATGATGACTGTGTCGTCGTTAATGTACTTAGAACAAGCAAATTGAATGATTGAATAAGAGCCATGTCAAAGTGAAGAACACTGTTACATAACAGCATTATAGATTATGAATTTTCATTTACCATTAAGTACTTTACGCAAACCATTCTTCATTAGTTATGTAACTTCCCTCTTTGATTGTATGGCTAATGGTACACTCATTAAGTCATCACTTAAAGAAAGGATAAATTTGCCATCGTTGAGGGAGGTATAAGTTCTTATATTGATAAAATAGTTATTTTCATATAACATATCTCAACGTTTTTTCTATAAACACCAAAGCAACTAAGTTCTAACAAAGAACTTTACAGAAACATATTCAAAAAGCACTCACCTTTATGTATTTGATCAATCTTAATCCAGTTCAATATCTCGTTAATAATCACCATTTATAAATTTGTTAAGCTATTTGTTCTCACATCTGTATAGACTTTAGAGTAACAAACGTCATGTCGTGCGTGATCCAAGGAAATCACACAAAGGAGGACCTCAGAAATGCTGAAAGGTTAGACAACCTAACTGATTCTAAGCAAAGCAACTTCAAGGCGCAAACTTTACTTAAGTTGTCTTTAATGTCACTATAAATTTCAGGTATCAAGTCTGTTTCACATTCAACATTTTCTCTTCGATTCGTACTCGACAGAAACACTTTTTCAATCTTTGAGAGTGACAAATAACCAAAATCAATGTTTACGCATGGAACTCGAATTTTCTCGTGTTATTTTCTTTAACAATACACATAAACCCCTCAACGTATGGGCTTTTAGATAAGAAAAATAATTTATCTGGATAACAGCAGTGTTTATTCTAATATTACTCAAGGTTTTTTAAGTATGAGTTCTTCATCAATTAATGCAATATTTTAAGTTTCGATATCTTTCCAATATGAATTGATACTCTTTTACAGTTACATTTCAAAGGCCAATTATAAAAAAGACAATTCATTATAACCAATATACTTTTTTATAAGAACTGCATAATACTATCAGTGTAAGAATTATAAAACCTTAATGTGTCGCTAAAGAACATTCCTCATTTTGGATCAATAGAAAATAAACTGGACCAAAGTGAAGCCAAATGCATCTTCTCTAAAACATAATCTGATTGCAAAATAATATTCGTTCATAATATTCATATTGGGATATTATTTTCATAATCATTCCTTGATAACAACTAAATCAGTTAAGGCCTATTAAGTGTCCTGATACGGAGGCCATTTTAGGCTATATATTGTCAAAAACTGTCTGACCATACCGAATCTCACCCACGTGTCTTTTGATATCAAATATGTCAACACGCGTTGATAAAAATTACATCAAGGATATTTGTGCTTATATCAACGATTTTTGATATATTTTATCACTTTGTATCATGTTTCCATGAAAAAAGTTCATCCCAGACGAATGAACACAGAACACAGATATCTCCCCTGGAACACAATTGTGAATGATAATGAACAATACAAACAATGAAGTTTCACGTTACCGTTATCGTAAGTATTTTTTTCTGTAAGAAAACACTGCGCTTGTTAATATTTACAAACATAGCTTTTGAGAAATATAAAACATTACAGACAATTCATTCATATTTACAGAGACTGATCTAATGAAGCCCAATTATCCGCTATTGTGTGATATAGTGCATTGTAATGTAAACGGAACTACAGCAATTCCCTGTCTACACAAACAATAGCTACGAATACATATGTGCCCAATGGAGGATGGGATGTTATCTCAACACTATCTGATATAGATAAATGGTGCAACTTAGCAGAGACAGAATTACTGAAATACGAAGATACATTGTCCTCACATCATTGGGTAGTGGAAGATAACAGTGAGTCTAGACAGAAAATATTTCAGACTGATGCTATGTATACAATTAAATTCAGTGCGTAGTTTGATGACATTAAGACATTGGATGAGTTGTTTCATTTTCTATCGGAAGCTGTTGATTCCCATGAAATTGGAATCTCTTGTAATGGATTAAAATTCTGGGAAACAATTCATGCTGAAATCACTAATCATTTGTCTTCATTAATCTTTAATTGAAATATGATTTAGATTGAAATTGTTTGTATTGCAATGAAGATCAACTGGTGATAATAAAATGGGAAAGTTGATTAATTCTCGTACATATTATTTAAGTATTCTTAGATAGACCCGATATCACACTATGTATTGTATCCACAACAACAAACAGTTTGCTGAGGAAAGATATGATTAGTCACATACATGTTTTGATAGATAGATATGAAATTTACTACTGTGTGAGGCGTGACATAGAGATAATAGGAATAGGAAGAGTGTATAGAATATTTCAACATAATACATACTTAACAATGAATCTCATTTAAAACGTTTCATAAATTAACCAACATGTCTCAACTAAACTATCAAATCAGTCATTACAAACCACACTTGAAATACATGAATACAACTTCTTATTCATTCTTAATATTCACCCTTCCTTGTTTTCCTGTATACAAAATGAACATTCACTGGGTGAATTTTATATTTGCAAATTCAAATGAATATTTACTGGATTCATCAAACAAACAGAACGTTTTATTCCATCGTGTTTAATGTGCCAATTTATTTCTATTTCAAATTTCAAATGATTTAACCGTTTCTCTATGAAGAAATATATTTCAATCATGTAACTTGAAACAAACGGTTAAAAAAAATAGCATGTTGGGGGTTTTTTAAATAAAAGATAATTCAGTGTTTCCCTTGAGGAGTGATACATTTTTACAATGGCATTCCTACGTTGTTTGAACCATTTGAAACGTTCTAACCATTTGAAAAGTTTACACAATGTTAATATAATGATAACAAATGTCCGTCATGCAAAGGGAATATAGTTTACAAGCTAAAAAAATTAAACTTAAAAATAAAACACAGTTATCTCATCGCTATTGTAAGGAAGTGGATATAAAGAAGACTATTTTATTCCTTCTTATCGAAGTGCAGTAATAGTAGATCAGTGCTAAAACAGGAAGTGGAGAAGTCACAATAAGATCAAATTTATTCAAAACTGGGTGACTAGGTAATTTATAAGTCTCTTCTTTCTCATGAAAATGAAAGACACGAGGCATTGTCTTCATTTAACACTTTAGAACGATCGAAGTTGAAATGCCAGTGTTTATCGTTTATATCAATTCAAAAGGACAGCATAACCGGACTCGGGATATTGAAGACGCTTTTAACAAAAGGTTTTTGGCAACTGTATTTTTAACATTGAAAAGCACTTTACCGCAAGAGTATAAAACTGCCCTTGACCAAAAATGTAAGAAATTAAAAGAATTTAATATTGCATTAGGAAATCAGATGTCCCTGAAAGATGAATTTGAATATCAAAATTGTAAAAATAATTTTGATACAGTTTTCCTGAACAAAGTACATGAGTCAAACACTGATCTTATACTGTGTAAGTGTTTATTTGCTTTACTATGATAATTCCTTGTGCCAACATTGTAGCTAAAACTGCTGATAGTGGACAAGATGCTGCTCGCTTATGCCAAAAATAACTCAATATATTCTCCATACTCCTTTGTTGCTTACAATTGGTAATTTGAAAGAATAGAACACATTTAATCATTTATAGCTTATAACTTGGCCAAAACATTTATGGAAGATTGTTCATTATGTTTATAACCTTACATTGATTATAAAACTGATTGTTTTACAGGCTCGTGAATTACAGGAGAGAATGTAACATTATACAGTGATTAGAAATAAACCCCCATCTGCCAGGTTGTTGATGGGATAGACATATTAATATTACAAGGAGCAATATTCGGTAATCATAAATATTTCCGAAAACTTAATATATAACTAAGACAGTTTGTAATCTTGATTGGTGTCCCAGTACCCTTATTTTTCATCACGTATTTTCTCAAATGATGATTTGAACGTCAGTTTATCGAAGAACAGGATTTCCCCTCTGCCCATAATCTAGCTAACGTGATGTTGTTTTCACTTCATATAAGCTATGATGTCTCCATTATCAACAAAGAACGTGAAGACAAAAAAGAAGGTTTTAAGTAAGAATATTTTATTGGAAATGGTTTCAGATGAATAACTCACTTATTTTCTAAAGAAACTAACACGAGATGTGCAGCAGGCTTAATTCAGATGCTGAATAGACACCAAATGTAACTTGTAAAAACAAAACCATTACGAGACAGAATTTTTTTAAAAATTGTAAATGCTTTCATCATCGTGTTAGATATGTTTTGAAAAAATACAGATAGTGTTATCCTGAAATCGAAAGGGAGTAGTGTTCTGTTTCCTGTGTAATGTTAAAAATACGCCCCCTTAGGACTATGGTCCTATTAGTCAGTGTTCAACAATCAAAACGAGTGGACTTTTTTTTAACGCGAATGGACCAAAGTTCTACGGCATAGATGCTACTTTTTCAACAATGACACATGATAAATCATTCAATTTGGACCATTTGTCTTTGACCCATACTTTGACATATATTTCTACATCTAGAAACTGGCAAGGACGAAAAGCGACCATTTTACAAGCTGCAACAAGAATGAAAGTAAAGTATGTATCTTTGTCGTCTTGTTTGTAGGGAATTAACTATTGAATGATTTAATACAGAGAAATGTTACACTACATTGATGGAGTTGATATGATTTTTTAGAAAACTGATTAAACAAGTCGTTTGTCACAATCAACTCAGTTTTGACACGCCTTTAACATTCAAGCACGTAACGTTTATCTTTTATTTTCGTCAAAGCATGAATACTTTAAAAATGATTGAACACATTTAAGACATTTAAAAACCTGATAAGTCTATCTTGTCTGTGATCTGTACCACAGGGGCGTGTATCGCCAAGAAATAGTTTTAGAAAGACGTATATACTTGTAGACCCCACCCTAATACTATATAAAAGTGAATTATTTGGAATTATGTAAGTACATGAGACATCATATAAACATTATTTGCAGATACAGCTGGGGAAAGGCATTAATATACTATATACGGGTAGGGTAATTGGTACATATGATCTCTTCAGGTTATTTCAAACTATTTGAGATCGAAATGTAAACAAATCAATTGCCGTCCACTTACTTAGCATATATCTTTGATTGATAATTAAAAAAATCGTAATTTCTAAGAATGAATATCATTTACAGGATATGTTTTTCTTCATGTTATTTTTTTAACAATAAGAAGAATTTTAATTTAAAAAAACATCCACAACATTACAGAGCATCATTTAGGTGGCACTGAATTTGATGAAGTATTTGATGTGCATTTGGTTGCCTGGTTGTGAAATTTTATTGCTGAAATTAGATCCTGGTTGTGAAATTATGTTTCTTTTGGGTCCATTTAAAATATTGGTTAACGAGTTACAATTAACGGTTGTCAACACTAAACTGTATAACCAATAAAGGTTCCATTTGTCCGAGAGACATCAAATAATAAACTACATGTATCTGTTGTTGTTTTCGGTTGATGATGGGAAAATGGTGTCAAAAACGTTATAAATGTGTTATCTGCTATTGAAACATTTATAGACAAAAGTAACATATTCATAATGCGAATTCCTATATTGTGACAAAATAAATAAACGTGTGTCATTGTGCTATGTCGCGATTGCATGTGGGAAAACGTTCACGAGAGGCGATAACTGATGTTGTTGTTTCTGTATTGATTGTACGAGGGAAGATTACTTTCCAGGCACCTTGGCCCGGGAATATAGAAGTAAGAGGTCAGACACGCTGACATTTGACATCTCTCGTCCAATCAACAGCATATAGATGGTGTGCAGCAGATTGTCAATCATGGAAGAAGATTAATTTTTGTATATTGAGCAACTTAACTTAGGCAAACCTTTCCTTGCTTTGCATGTTTCAGTGAATATTTAGCCTAGAAAATATGAACCTTAATCTGCATTATATGTGACTTCAAATTATACATTTTATATTATATATCATATATATATATATACATATTATAGTACAGCAATCTGAATAAATCTACATCAACAGATTTTTATATCAGACGAAAACAGTATGACCTGATATAAATATATGGATCTAGATTTAATAAGATTGATAATATATGTTATTTTAATATGTCAATGACAAGAAACACATGTTTAAATAATAATGTGAAGGAAAATATATGTAATTACCTAATCGAAATTGACTTCCTACGCACAATTACACATTCCAATTACTCATCTAGCACCTGCCCCGGGGAAGGAGGCTAGACAATCTAAAATTACCCCCTGTATATAATCTGTTCGAGCTAGTGGGAAGACCAAGGGGTGATAACCGTTTAACAATAAGACCTCAAACGTGAACGACATTAAAACCTGACAGAGAACGAATTTTCTATATGAGGATTTGCCAGAAAAGATTCAAGTTTAAACTTTACACGAAGTTGTCATCAATGAGACAGTGAATCTCAACTACCCTTAAGCTTTACATATTTGTACAAGCTAAGCAATGAGGTCAATGAATGGAAAATTACATACGTGTACATATGTTTATGGATGCTTCCCATTTCTAGTCATCTAATACATGAAGGAAGAAATCAGTAAATACCTAGATATTTTCAAGAAGTATGTTTAGCTGATTTCCAGATCTAGAAATCCTTGGAATTATTCTTAATATCATAACGTTTTAGGAACGGCGTTACTTTCTTTAGAATAACATTGATTAAGTCAACATTGTCCATTGTTTTCATTGTTGGAAAGTAATTGCATATATTTCTTCAAGTGGTTAATGTCTAACAGGACAGGGATACATGAGTATCAGCTGATACATTCACTCCAGGTGTTGATCATCCATTCTTTCTTTTCCTTATTAACACTTAAGGTTATATTTACTGCTGTATTGTCTTGGAGCTTGAAGCTGTTTTATGAAGGGAATTATATTAGTCTCGGTCGGCTCCTGCAGAGTGTGTAATAACTCACCAAAATGCTGACGGGACAGAGGAGACGACAGCCCTACATATAACATGGAGATTAACTAATTTGTGGAAACAGGATAATTTTTGTATAGCCATTGCTTTATCGCGTTACGTGTGTAATATTCATACAGTTATAAAAGGGCCTAGTAGGGTATTAGTATTATATTGCCCTGTTGTTTTCTATGTTATCATGCATTTTACATTAATATAAATATACGTACTTATATCAAAACTTGCACCAGAGAGTTTTGAAGTCATCTACTCTCCTTACGTTAGTGTAAAGACGTGTGATGAGCAAATACTGTTGGTGGCCAAAGTTTTACATATGAATGTTCACATTGCAAATGTGTGACATTCTAGGAACAAGTTTTCTGGACACCCGCACTGATGTGAAAGTATACCACAGAAAGAAATATGACATGAAACATTTATCATCCTCAAGTTTTTGTACATGTGGATTCTGAGTCTAGGCATGATGATGTACGTCAGGTAGAAGAGATTTATATCTTGCATACAAATTACTACCATTGAAATAGAGAACAAATTCTATGAATTTACAACTTTTTTTAAGCAGGTGATGAAACGTCGCAATCCCGCAATAAAGAAGCTATAAATCCATAGAATTTGTTCTCTATTTCAGCTCACCAACTTCTAAATGCCTCTCAAAGAAGGAATTACTACCTTATTCTCAAATATGTTAAACGATAATTGCTAATCATTCTGACTAGCGGTGTTTCAAATGGCATTACATATAAACAATTTTACGTTGAACAAAATGATAAGACTTGTACATTTTTATATGTAAAATTTCTAAAATCTCAACACATAAAATTGTATCTAAATTTTCATTATACGTTTTGAATCTTGTGGGAATGATATATCCTCTTAAATTAACATCATATTCAGTGAGTGTAAGAATTATTGAACTGTTCATCATTTAAAATTATCATGTTTAACTCATGTAAATGCTACAAAAGTGTTAGAAAACAAACTATTCTTCGTGCTTGAGAGTGAAAGTCATACTTTAAATTTCGATCTTACCTCATTACCATGGTACAGTAATCCATGGAAACTGCGGCGAGAACTCAGGGAATTTTTTGGATAAAAGGTTTTAAGATTTCCATAGGACTACGGGTGATCGATTAAGCCTGCTACACATTGTCTGCTTAATATTGTCTAGAAATATAGTACTATAGTTACATAAGTATTTGAAATGTATTTTAAAGTTGTTTTCAAAAAAGCCGTATGTGTAACGAGTTCATTTAATAGAAAGAGGTTGAAACATTCACAATGAAACAATTACAAAGATCACAAAATTCCCCAATGGAATAAATTCAATTCCAAAAATAGAAAATAATATGCCTCTTTTCCTGTAAAAGTGATGTTACATATGAAGTGATAATGACATGATTTGATGCTTAGAAGATGTCTTAATCTTAATTTCACAAGAATGGATTCACAGGTTGATCATAAAATTCAAGGTACTGAACTTCAAATAGTATGTGAAACGAAGTCATATAAGAGATAGGGGTTGAAAAGTCCTTGTTATTTCGAAGATCACAAAAGTCCCTAATAGAATATCAATGCCATTCCATAGATAGAAAATAGCACACTTCCTCTCCTGTAAAGATGATGTTATATATTCTGTGATAATGACATAATCTGTTGATTAAAAGTTTTCCGAGCAAATTAGTTCAAGGAATTACAAGTTTAGATAATTATCTTATTTTCACATGAAATTGACCACAGTGCCGTATGGCAATGCCCAGGAGCTCATTTCGGATAGCGAAAAAATGATTGTCAGCGGCTAAGGTAACCGTTGTGCAATGTTTACAGACTGGGAGTCAAGGTCTACCTTATTAAGAGTTTCTTCTTGCAAGGAGGCCCGGTTTCAAACATGGCTTTACAGTTTGTCGATGGCAATTGCGAGATATTGAATGTAAATGGTCAGTGCGAGCATGTGTTGAATCTACCCAATATTAGTGTAACAAAGTGTAACAAAGTCCTCCATCACATTCTATGCTTTATGGCAGTAGACATTCTTACTCTATTTGGGAGCACAGTTTTCCTTTGAAGCTTAAATGAACGAGGGGCGTGATAGATCGTGGCAGATATAAAGGGGGCTCCTTTGACATCAAACTCTTTTATTAGGTCTTCAAGACATAGTCTGGAAGACCTATTGTTTTTATCCGAATTATTATTATTATTTGCATTTTTTTTGTTACGCAGATACAGCCAAAACGGCTGCTGCAAATTCGCCCAAATTTTGCATGCTGATAGCCCTTACTGAGGAATAGACATGCGAAGCTTTTGAGCTTGATCGGATCATGCGTTAAAGGCACAGTACCACTCAAAGTTTCGAAAATTAACATTGGAAAAAAATTCAAAGTGCACTTAGAGACTTGCAACTTTTTTTAAAAGATGCGCAATGACATTTCAAGCAAAAAAGTTAATCATGGCCAATTCGTAGCTTGCATACTTGGGCTGCCATTTTGCTTTATTTGACTTTTTTGCATTTTCGGACCCCATGCATCTTTGAGAATCTTCTTCTCTGAAGATACTTGCATCTAAGAGCTGAAATTCACACTCAATGTAGCTGAAGCATTGTAATTTTGAATTTGACCTTTTCAGGGTCCTAACGTTAACTCTTTTTTCTCAGCAACCCTTCAAACTCGAGCAACATAGCTCGTGTGACCGTGTTCAAGGGGCGATAACTCAAAAAGTTAGACTCACAATTGCACCATTGTTTCAGGAATGCAGGACCTGTATGTGTACTTGACGAAACTTTTCAAACCTTATTCGCGAAGCAGGTCAAGTTTTTCACAATTAACGATCGAAATCGGCAGAAATCTTTTGACCAAACTTTAACATGGGGTAATTTTTCAAAATGCACCTAGACACTTGAAACTTGTTTTGAATGAAGCGTCATAACTGTACAAACAAAAAAGTAAATCATGACAAATTCGTCAGTAGCATAGTTTTTCCGCATTTTCAACTTCTTTGCAATAATCACACTTTGCTTATGAGATTGGGTTCAATTTTAACTAACCGTTTACCACTAAAACAAAAAAGCATGCGCAGGTCAAACACTGTGTGAAGTTCAAGCAGGAAGTCTTGAAGACCTAAGTACTGCCTTGGCAGTCCTAGTTTATATTGATGTTATGTCCGGTTGTGTTCCACCAGTTTAAAGACAAGTTTAAGAAACATCAGACATTCGTAAAATAAATCATTTGGGATCTTTTGAGTTCAACCCGTTGATTAAATGCTTCTCTATGTTTGGAGAGCTTAGTACAGTAAACACTGACCAATTGTATTTACATACGCCTTTTTTATTGACTCTCCGTTTTTCCGGGCTAAGCAATTTTGACGATAAAAAAAGCTGTAACTAGAGACTTTTGACTGAAAGGCAGAGAAACAATAACTATTTCAGATATCAAAATGGATGTCCAAGCTGTGACCCTTATGGATAATTGGTGTTGTCGAATCTGATGAAAACATGATTTATACAGATAGAAGTCAATCAAAATAATTCAACAATGAACTTGTTTGATTGATTTAAAACGTTCCTAAATTCACCTGATATCTATCAGGCAAAATACCTCGTATTACTTATTATATGTTCCCAAGAGCAATAGCGGCAATATCGGATGACATGGACGTTGTTTGATATTATGGTTCAGGCCCTCTGCTTTGCGACATTTCATACTATACTGATGCTGAAAATATGTCATGGCAGATGTAGCATTAAATAACTAGCTAAAAGCGATACCATATATACCAGGATGATCTTAAACACAGTGAATTAAACGTACCATCATTGGGTTTGTGGTTGAAGAGCACAAGTTATTCGGCACATTTGGTTCTTGTTATACCCAATGATTAGATATTTCCTATCTTGTGAATCATAAGAGAATTATCCATGGACCATTTCGGTTATTTTTGAACATGTGCAACATATGTTCATGCTCTTGAGACATAAGTTTGTAGAACAAATTTTTTGTTTGAAAAGAGTGTTTAGACTATGTAAGGTTCGAGGTTCACAGATGGTCTACCAAGGTTATTTCAATTATGGTTCTCAAGAAATCAGGAGTAGCTCAAGTAAACGGTTTTTACATTATTTGAAAGAAGGATGTATATAGAGTTGTCAACTTTGGAAACAAACTTGATAGGAATATAAGCATTCACTTAAGTATCTGGCTTTATTTCAAATGGATATTGTACATACAGTCTTGTGTAGAACACATTTTGCAGAGTGTTCGAACATAAGAAAATATATATCTTGATAGTATTTGAAATTCCTTTTAACAGGCATTATTTGAATTTCGGAATATCATAGCAACAACATAAGAACTTATTGAACTATTGTTCTATTGAGAACATCTAATTATCTCTGTTCTTGCTCTCTATCACAAAGAAGATGTTGGATACAATTGCTTAAGATCTTGTCAGTTATTTTTCTGTAATGTTTTATTAAGGATTTCTTATTAACGGAGTTCATTGATTCAGAAAATCATGTACCTATACTATAAACGTGTTTTAAAATTAAACTTACTGCTACCTATTTTATACCCGATAGAAGATCCCATTGTCAATTTCATGCTGGTCTGTGTTTGTAATTTGATGTACGAGGCCGAACCCCAATAGGATTATCTGGGATGGTGAAACATAAAACTTTCAATTTCATTGTAAAGTTTACGGTTCCACTTTGTGCATTCATTTACCAGGCGGACTACCAGAACTTGTTTAGTACTTCAGAAGATGCTATCACTGCGAGACGAACCAAGTATCAAACCTTAAAACTTAAACTTGCAAACCGAAATGCTTACAATGCATTGAGTCAATTTATTAGACTGCATATGATCTGAATATGTGGCTGACAATGACAATGAAAGCGTCAAACTAAAGGTGTGTCTAAGCATCCCCCCCCCTCCATTAAACCCCACATTTAAAGTATTTGTATTTGACAAAACACATTGTTACAGATATTTAAAACTATCGGATGAATGAGCATCATCAAAGACCTATATGAACCTAAAAAAAACAAAGTTCTGAGGTAGTACTAGTATGCCTTGAACCTCCTCATTCAAAACTATGCATGCTTTATATGTACTAATATAAGGATTATAAATAAGAAAGTTCAAAATATCTGTTACTCTACTCTTTATGTAGATATCAAAGCAAATGTTTGTAAATGCACAGGTGCACATGCAATCAATATACAGAGTTTGATATAATGGCCAATGTTAGAGCCCTTGATTACCACACAACTTTAAAATTACGATTTTGCTGCTTTAGGACTAGCGTGACATCCTATTATTAAAACAGCTGAAGTTGAAAAAACACAACAAATACAAATGCTACTAACAAATTCGAATTACATCAGAAAAAGAGATTTTAAAATGCAATTGTTAAGTTCTATCTTCTTCATCAATTATAAGTAAGACGTACCAACATTAAAATTTAAAACGTTTATATAGATCTACGGTCAAATCAAAATTTGATCATAATTAGTCTAATGCAAACAAGAAGCATTTTGAGATTAGTAACCCAGTTTCAGATTATATTTAGGACATTATTGTTAATTAATCACATCCTAATTGAAGCAATATTGCATCGTGGTGTTACAGGAAAGCAACGATTACTACATTATCTCTGTCGACATTAGCAATAACTCTCAATATACCTGTTTCCTGTATACAGGAAGTTTCTTAAAAAGCTTCCCTGGTTTTCATATATAATTCAAAGAAGCACAAACGGAGATATTCAAAGAAATCCCAACATCAAGTTAGACGTTTGTTTCATCCTTCAGGAGAGGAATCACACACATGGCTGTAAGCTAATTCTATAATAAGATAATAAATCGATAATAAAATCGGATAAAGATAGCCTTCTGTTCAGGATATCTAATATGAATAAATGAGTCTGATTCAGTTAGATCATGATAGTCAAATTTTCAAATTATTTTTGAATCTTGAATGATATTGAGAATAAATGTACATATCCTTATTGGAAGCATGCCCACGGCACTGCAAACGTGGGTATTACAGGAGAGTATACCAAAGCTCCATTATATTGTGCGTACTTAATACTTATAATGCTTTCACTTTCAAACAAAGTATGAAACCCCCTAGCGGATGAACAGAGGCACATTTCGAGTTTACTCGCACCTGTTGTGAAATAAGAGAGCATTTATGTAAGATATGTATGTCAACATGACGTACTCATATTAAAATCGGTACACAACTGCCGGACATACTACTTTCTTCTGAAGAATAAGACATAAGTGCTACTGATTGCAGAAGAACGCATGGAATGATATTTCGATAAGACCTACGATTACTATGAAAGATGCTCGATGAAGAAATTATAGAAAATGTTGCACTTTTCAATATCAAAGTTTCTAGTACTGAACCTCAAAGAGAAATAATTTATCTGAATGGAAAGGTCAGGAATCCCAAATGGAAGTACTTAAAACAAATGAAAGGTGACTATTTAATATCAACGCACTTTTATTGACTTAATGCACTTGAACTGATCATGGTAAGAAGTATAAAAGCTTGTTAAGTTCTATCTTCTTCATCAATTATAAGTAAGACGTACCAACATTAAAATTTAAAACGTTTATATAGATCTACGGTCAAATCAAAATTTGATCATAATTAGTCTAATGCAAACAAGAAGCATTTTGAGATTAGTAACCCAGTTTCAGATTATATTTAGGACATTATTGTTAATTAATCACATCCTAATTGAAGCAATATTGCATCGTGGTGTTACAGGAAAGCAACGATTACTACATTATCTCTGTCGACATTAGCAATAACTCTCAATATACCTGTTTCCTGTATACAGGAAGTTTCTTAAAAAGCTTCCCTGGTTTTCATATATAATTCAAAGAAGCACAAACGGAGATATTAAAAAAAATCCCAACATCAAGTTAGACGTTTGTTTCATCCTTCAAGAGAGGAATCACACACATGGCTGTAAGCTAATTCTATAATAAGATAATAAATCGATAATAAAATCGGATAAAGATAGCCTTCTGTTCAGGATATCTAATATGAATAAATGAGTCTGATTCAGTTAGATCATGATAGTCAAATTTTCAAATTATTTTTGAATCTTGAATGATATTGAGAATAAATGTACATATCCTTATTGGAAGCATGCCCACGGCACTGCAAACGTGGGTATTACAGGAGAGTATACCAAAGCTCCATTATATTGTGCGTACTTAATACTTATAATGCTTTCACTTTCAAACAAAGTATGAAACCCCCTAGCGGATGAACAGAGGCACATTTCGAGTTTACTCGCACCTGTTATGAAATAAGAGAGCATTTATGTAAGATATGTATGTCAACATGACGTACTCATATTAAAATCGGTACACAACTGCCGGAAATACTACTTTCTTCTGAAGAATAAGACATAAGTGCTACTGATTGCAGAAGAACGCATGGAATGATATTTCGATAAGACCTACGATTACTATGAAAGATGCTCGATGAAGAAATTATAGAAAATGTTGCACTTTTCAATATCAAAGTTTCTAGTACTTAACCTCAAAGAGAAATAATTGATCTCAATGGAAAGGTCAGGAATCCCAAATGGATGTACTTAAAACAAATGAAAGATGACTATTTAATATCAACGCACTTTTATTGACTTAATGCACTTGAACTGATCATGGTAAGAAGTATAAAAGCTTTTAACACAATATTAAGATATTATCGAATCTGCTCTTTTCAAACCTGTAAAAAAGTATCGAGGTAAATTCAAAGGGAGTGAAAAGCTTGTAATACCTTTGACAATGGTGCTATGAAGCATTACCATTAATTAAGTTTAGGAAGCACGTGAATAATCTTATGTATTTTGTATGCTTACGAATCACAAATTTTGGGCATATCGAGTTTCAGGTATCCGCCAATCCGTCTCTCCGTCTGTCTGTCCATAAATACTTTTATTGACTTTTTTTACTTGACTAGAGATATGATTTGATATGATATGATTATTAGAGATGCATAATGGATGAGTTTTGAATTTCAACAGCATATGTGAGATTTTGGGTACCAAGAGGAACAAAGCTAATGAATTGTTTATGTACAACATATTCAAGCTCTATGCCCTGTTTAGTATTTCTTCATATGGTTATAATATAAAGCTTGAATTAGTGGTACCATATCATACAATACATATAACAGACCCATCATTCCACATCGACAATGAAGGGTACTAATCAAAATCAAGACGTTACCCTACTATAGCATATCTAAATATCGAGGATATAACGCATTGCTAATGATACAGTCAATTTCATCTCCTACAACATCATGATGGAAATCTGAATTTTCCCTACATGTATGGATTTAATAGATAAACTCTTTGTGCTACTAAGAATACAATGCACTCTGAAAATGCATGGCTCTTCTTGATCAAAGATCTCCGTATTAAAGTTACTCATATGTTTCGTGTTGACCGTTTCAAGGTTTTCTTGAAAATATGCTTCGGGGCATATGTGATTATAATTGTTACTGAATTTGAAACATCAGTCAGGATGCACCAATTATATGTTATAATCGACATTTTATATCTACAATAACATGCTTTCGCCTGACTATTTTGACGTGCAGCAAGCTTCACCTTGCCATTGTTGATGATTGGAATTGAGGTTTCTACAAATAGATGCCAAAGTAGATACTGAAAATCTCTGCTAGTTTGTGATACTTTCAAGATGTTGAATATAAATAATCAAAAATGCGAGATCTTCCCAGACGCATAATTACTATGTTATATAAAATATGTATGAAAATGTTATCATAATGGGTCAAAGCAAGCCCCTAATGATATCATGTTTAATTATAAATGTGACCACAGTAATGTTTACTTTCAGGAGCGGCAGGCGATACCTGTCTCATATATCTTAATATTACAGATCGCCGGAACAACGGTAGTTTTGTAATGTCAAATAGCGTATATAATCTACGTATTGCTGTGTCTAAAAATGTTTCAAAAACGAAGAAACAATTTTAGCATTTAGGCGTTCGATTTAAGCCTGAGATTTATTTCATCGATTGAAACCTAAAGAATAATTACATTCATCATTTCTTGAAGACATGGATATATAGAGGTTATCACGGGGGAGTTTTGCGAGCCCTGCATTGGCGAGCTAAATACATTATTATTGTTTTATCCTCATTTAGGGTTTTAACCATCCAAAAACACACGAGCATGATACTCTTTTATCAAATAGTTTAACAATTAGATAATATCTCAAGTTAAGCAACATTCGAATTCTCCACCCTCGAATCTTTTCCTGGAGTACGCGTCACACCGTTCGTCATAAGGTTATTCAAAGTATGTCAATTGAGGAGAAGCGTAAACAACATGGTAAACAACAATTCAATCTGACTTTGACGACACTCTGACCACGTGCGGTTCTGCATGTCGTCATGCGTCAAACCAAGTATTGTGTCCAAATCTAATCGACCGATACCTGGCTCCATATTTTAGGAGTAACATCCTGGATGCCCCTCGGGTTTGTACCTATAGGCGAGTTTTGCTTTGCTTTGAGTGAAGTCCATTTTGCATCAGTTTTTAATGACAGTTATTTTGCTTCATAATCGGCACCAACAATCAGTATAAAGAAAATTTTACTCGTTTGAACATTCAAAATATTCTGGTAACTTTACTGTTAAACCGACTGTCAATTCTTATGCGATCTCCGACACAAATGGGCGTCGCCAAGTATCTAATTTGCATCTCTATCCGTATATAACCCCGGCGGATATATTTTTATCCGTTGCCTTTATCTTGCCGGGAACAGTAGCCATTATATATATAAAATAATAAAGTAAAAGATCATAGGTGACTTAAAACATTTCTATTTTGCTATTACATTTATCTTAAGAAATGACTAGGAAGGTGATCCTCATCTCGCAACAAGAACGCTGTCTGCAGTAAATGTTGTTGTTTAGATTATAACATGCACAAAACAACTTGGTGACATACAAGTTATAGATTGTTTGATTTACCCTACATGTTTTAACTTTTTCAACATTTTGGTATTGTTTTAGTATAACCTGTGAAACACTATATTAACTACTTCTCGGGAGCAAGACAAACTATTATCATACGTAGAATATGTTATCATTTAGCATTGCTATTTTCATAGGCTTGGATGTTCTCAGGTTTTGTACAATACTTCAGAAACCAGTAAATTAATAATTGGTGTTGTCGAATCTGATGAAAACATGATTTATACAGATAGAGGTCAATCAAAATAATTCAACAATGAACTTGTTTGATTGATTTAAAACGTTCCTAAATTCACCTGATATCTATCAGGCAAATACCTCGTATTACTTATTATATGTTCCCAAGAGCAATAGCGGCAATATCGGATGACATGGACGTTGTTTGATATTATGATTCAGGCCCTCTGCTTTGCGACATTTCATACTATACTGATGCTGAAAATGTCATGGCAGATGTAGCATTAAATAACTAGCTAAAAGCGATACCATATATACCAGGATGATCTTAAACACAGTGAATTAAACGTACCATGCATCATTGGGTTTGTGGTTGAAGAGCACAAGTTATTCGTCACATTTGGTTCTTGTTATACCCAATGATTAGATATTTGCTATCTTGTGAATCATAAGAGAATTATCCATGGACCATTTCGGTTATTTTTTAACATATGCAACATATGTTCATGCTCTTGAGACATATGTTTGTAGAACAAAGTTTTTGTTTGAAAAGAGTGTTTAGACTATGTAAGGTTCGAGGTTCACAGATGGTCTACCAAGGTTATTTCAATTATGGTTCTCAAGAAATCAGGAGTAGCTCAAGTAAACGGTTTTTACATTATTTGAAAGAAGGATGTATATAGAGTTGTCAACTTTGGAAACAAACTTGATAGGAATATAAGCATTCACTTAAGTATCTGGCTTTATTTCAAATGGATATTGTACATACAGTCTTGTGTAGAACACATTTTGCAGAGTGTTCGAACATAAGAAAATATATATCTTGATAGTATTTGAAATTCCTTTTAACAGGCATTATTTGAATTTCGGAATATCATAGCAACAACATAAGAACTTATTGAACTATTGTTCTATTGAGAACATCTAATTATCTCTGTTCTTGCTCTCTATCACAAAGAAGATGTTGGATACAATTGCTTAGGATCTTGTCAGTTATTTTTCTGTAATGTTTTATTAAGGATTTCTTATTAACGGAGTTCATTGATTCAGAAAATCATGTACCTATACTATAAACGTGTTTTAAAATTAAACTTACTGCTACCTATTTTAGACCCGATAGAAGATCCCATTGTCAATTTCATGCTGGTCTGTGTTTGTAATTTGATGTACGAGGCCGAACCCCAATAGGATTATCTGAGATGGTGAAACATAAAACTTTCAATTTCATTGTAAAGTTTACGGTTCCACTTTGTGCATTCATTTACCAGGCGGACTACCAGAACTTGTTTAGTACTTCAGAAGATGCTATCACTGCGAGACGAACCAAGTATCAAACCTTAAAACTTAAACTTGCAAACCGAAATGCTTACAATGCATTGAGTCAATTTATTAGACTGCATATGATCTGAATATGTGGCTGACAATGACAATGAAAGCGTCAAACTAAAGGTGTGCCTAAGCATCCCCCCCCCCTCCATTACACCCCACATTTAAAGTATTTGTATTTGACAAAACACATTGTTACAGATATTTAAAACTATCGGATGAATGAGCATCATCAAAGACCTATATGAACCTAAAAAAAACAAAGTTCTGAGGTAGTACTAGTATGCCTTGAACCTCCTCATTCAAAACTATGCATGCTTTATATGTACTAATATAAGGATTATAAATAAGAAAGTTCAAAATATCTGTTACTCTACTCTTTATGTAGATATCAAAGCAAATGTTTGTAAATGCACAGGTGCACATGCAATCAATATACAGAGTTTGATATAATGGCCAATGTTAGAGCCCTTGATTACCACACAACTTTAAAATTACGATTTTGCTGCTTTAGGACTAGCGTGACATCCTATTATTAAAACAGCTGAAGTTGAAAAAACACAACAAATACAAATGCTACTAACAAATTCGAATTACATCAGAAAAAGAGATTTTAAAATGCAATTGTTAAGTTCTATCTTCTTCATCAATTATAAGTAAGACGTACCAACATTAAAATTTAAAACGTTTATATAGATCTACGGTCAAATCAAAATTTGATCATAATTAGTCTAATGCAAACAAGAAGCATTTTGAGATTAGTAACCCAGTTTCAGATTATATTTAGGACATTATTGTTAATTAATCACATCCTAATTGAAGCAATATTGCATCGTGGTGTTACAGGAAAGCAACGATTACTACATTATCTCTGTCGACATTAGCAATAACTCTCAATATACCTGTTTCCTGTATACAGGAAGTTTCTTAAAAAGCTTCCCTGGTTTTCATATATAATTCAAAGAAGCACAAACGGAGATATTCAAAGAAATCCCAACATCAAGTTAGACGTTTGTTTCATCCTTCAGGAGAGGAATCACACACATGGCTGTAAGCTAATTCTATAATAAGATAATAAATCGATAATAAAATCGGATAAAGATAGCCTTCTGTTCAGGATATCTAATATGAATAAATGAGTCTGATTCAGTTAGATCATGATAGTCAAATTTTCAAATTATTTTTGAATCTTGAATGATATTGAGAATAAATGCACATATCCTTATTGGAAGCATGCCCACGGCACTGCAAACGTGGGTATTACAGGAGAGTATACCAAAGCTCCATTATATTGTGCGTACTTAATACTTATAATGCTTTCACTTTCAAACAAAGTATGAAACCCCCCAGCGGATGAACAGAGGCACATTTCGAGTTTACTCGCACCTGTTATGAAATAAGAGAGCATTTATGTAAGATATGTATGTCAACATGACGTACTCATATTAAAATCGGTACACAACTGCCGGAAATACTACTTTCTTCTGAAGAATAAGACATAAGTGCTACTGATTGCAGAAGAACGCATGGAATGATATTTCGATAAGACCTACGATTACTATGAAAGATGCTCGATGAAGAAATTATAGAAAATGTTGCACTTTTCAATATTAAAGTTTCTAGTACTTAACCTCAAAGAGAAATAATTGATCTGAATGGAAAGGTCAGGAATCCCAAATGGATGTACTTAAAACAAATGAAAGATGACTATTTAATATCAACGCACTTTTATTGACTTAATGCACTTGAACTGATCATGGTAAGAAGTATAAAAGCTTTTAACACAATATTAAGATATTATCGAATCTGCTCTTTTCAAACCTGTAAAAAAGTATCGAGGTAAATTCAAAGGGAGTGAAAAGCTTGTAATACCTTTGACAATGGTGCTATGAAACATTACCATTAATTAAGTTTAGGAAGCACGTGAATAATCTTATGTATTTTGTATGCTTACGAATCACAAATTTTGGGCATATCGAGTTTCAGGTATCCGCCAATCCGTCTCTCCGTCTGTCTGTCCATAAATACTTTTATTGACTTTTTTTACTTGACTAGAGATATGATTTGATATGATATGATTATTAGAGATGCATAATGGATGAGTTTTGAATTTCAACAGCATATGTGAGATTTTGGGTACCCAGAGGAACAAAGCTAATGAATTGTTTATGTACAACATATTCAAGCTCTATGTCCTGTTTAGTATTTCTTCATATGGTTATAATATAAAGCTTGAATTAGTGGTACCATATCATACAATACATATAACAGACCCACCATTCCACATCGACAATGAAGGGTACTAATCAAAATCGAGACGTTACCCTACTATAGCATATCTAAATATCGAGGATATAACGCATTGCTAATGATACAGTCAATTTCATCTCCTACAACATCATGATGGAAATCTGAATTTTCCCTACATGTATGGATTTAATAGATAAACTCTTTGTGCTACTAAGAATACAATGCACTCTGAAAATGCATGGCTCTTGTTGATCAAAGATCTCCGTATTAAAGTTACTCATATGTTTCGTGTTGACCGTTTCAAGGTTTTCTTGAAAATATGCTTCGGGGCATATGTGATTCTAATTGTTACTGAATTTGAAACATCAGTCAGGATGCACCAATTATATGTTATAATCGACATTTTATATCTACAATAACATGCTTTCGCCTGACTATTTTGACGTCAGCAAGCTTCACCTTGCCATTGTTGATGATTGGAATTGAGGTTTCTACAAATAGATGCCAAAGTAGATACTGAAAATCTCTGCTAGTTTGTGATACTTTCAAGATGTTGAATATAAATAATCAAAAATGCGAGATCTTCCCAGACGCATAATTACTATGTTATATAAAATATGTATGAAAATGTTATCATAATGGGTCAAAGCAAGCCCCTAATGATATCATGTTCAATTATAAATGTGACCACAGTAATGTTTACTTTCAGGAGCGGCAGGCGATACCTGTCTCATATATCTTAATATTACAGATCGCCGGAACAACGGTAGTTTTCTAATGTCAAATAGCGTATATAATCTACGTATTGCTGTGTCTAAAAATGTTTCAAAAACGAAGAAACAATTTTAGCATTTAGGCGTTCGATTTAAGCCTGAGATTTATTTCATCGATTGAAACCTAAAGAATAATTACATTCATCATTTCTTGAAGACATGGATATATAGAGGTTATCACGGGGGAGTTTTGCGAGCCCTGCATTGGCGAGCTAAATACATTATTATTGTTTTATCCTCATTTAGGGTTTTAACCATCCAAAAACACACGAGCATGATACTCTTTTATCAAATAGTTTAACAATTAGATAATATCTCAAGTTAAGCAACATTCGAATTCTCCACCCTCGAATCTTTTCCTGGAGTACGCGTCACACCGTTCGTCATAAGGTTATTCAAAGTATGTCAATTGAGGAGAAGCGTAAACAACATGGTAAACAACAATTCAATCTGACTTTGACGACACTCTGACCACGTGCGGTTCTGCATGTCGTCATGCGTCAAACCAAGTATTGTGTCCAAATCTAATCGACCGATACCTGGCTCCATATTTTAGGAGTAACATCCTGGATGCCCCTCGGGTTTGTACCTATAGGCGAGTTTTGCTTTGCTTTGAGTGAAGTCCATTTTGCATCAGTTTTTAATGACAGTTATTTTGCTTCATAATCGGCACCAACAATCAGTATAAAGAAAATTTTACTCGTTTGAACATTCAAAATATTCTGGTAACTTTACTGTTAAACCGACTGTCAATTCTTATGCGATCTCCGACACAAATGGGCGTCGCCAAGTATCTAATTTGCATCTCTATCCGTATATAACCCCGGCGGATATATTTTTATCCATTGCCTTTATCTTGCCGGGAACAGTAGCCATTATATATATAAAATAATAAAGTAAAAGATCATAGGTGACTTAAAACATTTCTATTTTGCTATTACATTTATCTTAAGAAATGACTAGGAAGGTGATCCTCATCTCGCAACAAGAACGCTGTCTGCAGTAAATGTTGTTGTTTAGATTATAACATGCACAAAACAACTTGGTGACATACAAGTTATAGATTGTTTGATTTACCCTACATGTTTTAACTTTTTCAACATTTTGGTATTGTTTTAGTATAACCTGTGAAACACTATATTAACTACTTCTCGGGAGCAAGACAAACTATTATCATACGTAGAATATGTTATCATTTAGCATTGCTATTTTCATAGGCTTGGATGTTCTCAGGTTTTGTACAATACTTCAGAAACCAGTAAATTACCTACACTTATATAAGCTTGACAATAAGGTTGTGACCGAAGGGTCCTTGAAATGTGCGTTGGTGTGTTGTTCTTGTTGATGTTATACAACCATTCAATAATATCAGATATTTCAGACATTTTATTCTTCTTGTGCAGATTTAACATGATATGCCATAGAAATAGAACTAAAAGATACAAACAATCATTAAAACTGTTTACTTGTTTCTTTGTGGAAGCAAATGAAATAATTTATACTTCACAAACATTTTTCATATATCCTATTTGTCAAATTTGTCTCAAATATCATTTTTTAATTGAAAGAAAAAGCATTCATTTCACAAAGCCACAAACAAAATCTCTAAATAGCTATGTATCTGTCCTCTAAATTATCCTTGATAGCTCCAAGTCTCTATCGATACAAAATAAATAACTAACAGACAAATCTGTAGCGACATATACAATTTTGACATTTTGATAAATGATTGGATTGTCATATTTCCGACGATATCAGATTGTCTACATTAAAATGGATGGTCAGGTTAAAGTAAGGCAGGGTGAATCTGAATTTTACTTAACTAGTATTGTGTTTGAAGCCAGTTTATAGTATAAAGACAATAGTAAATTCCTTTTGAGGCAGTATTTGATATTAGTAAATGACTTATAAACTTATATGGGTTGTTTTTTTCTGTAGCGCAGCATTAATGTAAAAATTGATCCACACTACACAAACGATTGGGGATTCTGACTGGTGTGGTGATATGAAATGAAGCACGGTTAACATCTCTCTAGTGACTATTAGACACTCAAATGGCCTTCATGGAAACTGTTTTCGTCACATGTTTAGTTAGGTTTGCTGAAACAGCAACTATTACCAAAGGAATTGTCGGACACAATCATATATACTCTTTAGGGCATTAGGTGAAGATATCAACATTCACGGCCCATAAGACCGGTTTTTTTAATGTCGAAAACATTATGAGGAAATATTTACGTGATTTAGAGGTGAGGTTTACATGGGGTTTAACGCCACTTTCAAGAGTTGTTCACGTTTATTGCTAGTATCAATGCAGTTGGGAAGCCCGCAATGCCATTGTGGTTATGCATTATATATTATCATATGATAAAATACATATACATATATTTCCTAAAATACTGAAAATATCTATTCTAACCTGTGTTGTAATGAACAATGACCATATTTAGTTGCTATATCACTAATATAATACAGTGCCAGATGCTGTTGCATACAATTATTAAAAGAGTAACCAATGATTTGCAAATCAACTTGAATTAGATTGAATTATTGTTTCACACTGATCATCAAAATGGAAAATGTCGAACATATTTTGTATCAAAAACTTATCAAATTGCTAAGAGATATATACCCCAGATCAACAAACCAACTGTTTCTCATGACAGACTTGTATATCAATTTGCAAACTTAAACAGGATATTAATCTTATCTTCGTACGGTCCTCTATGAACTATTTAACAGATTATTCGATGTATGATATAGGGAGAGGTGGATGATTACATTTTCTCTTTTCGGTAATGTCTATTGTTTTTGGTGACATAACGACATTGATCATAAATATTTTGCAATAATTTCGTGGCAGCGTTCAATTTTGGTTTAATATAGCTGTTTCTGCTATCAATTGTAGAAAACCAGCAACACAATGAATGTTGCCATTGCAACATCAGCGACCTTCGTTTAAAACGAGTAAATCATTGCATTGCACCAAACCAGTTGTAGGCTTGCATAACCATTTGCTAAAGAATGTCAAATTCCCTTTTTTAAGTTTATGTTACGGCACACGTATAATTACTCAGATATAATGCTGTATATATGAATACATCTTACAAGTTGAGTGATCCTGTACAAAATATTTAATAGATTACCCGATGTATAAATTATAAGTGTATATCCAAATGGTAGACGGAATGATTCCAGTTTCTCTATTTTGAAACGTCTCTGGTTAAAGTCATGTAATGAAATTGCTTACTAATCTGTCCATTATTTTATTTTTTGTAATCGTTGTTTGAAGAATGAGAACAATACTAATATATAGGTAACGTTACCCACTGTGAACATCGTTCAATTGGTGGATTCGACTTTGCTCCCAACCTTATTGTAAGTAAGGTGGACACCATTAAAATTTGCTAAAGGAGGTCGAATTCCCTTTTATATTATGCTTACGGATGTCCAATAATTTTCTATTTAACGATACTGGGAGTGATCCTTTATAAGTGACACTGTTTCCTGTGTCGTCGTGGTAAAAAAGGCTGACTGAAGTGAGTTAGTCCTTTCAAGCAAAACAAAATGAATGACTTGATGTTTTTTATTGTCAACCTCATTTCTAAATTGTTTAACAGGATTAGAGTTTCTATAATGAACTGACGAAAGAAGAAAACAGTGTACATATTGATAATTAAATTTGCATGTTGTTAAGTTTCTTAACGACCCTTGCATAACAGTCTGACATGAATATACAAAAATGATAGGAAAAGAAGGTGTTTTCCAACTCTAACAAGATTATCCTTAAACAAACCAATTCAAAATCTTTTCATTTGCTGATATTCTTAATTGCGTTTGCTTTAGTTAAGCACCTGTTCATCGTCAAAAGTTGATTGTCTAATCAAAATTTTCAAGAAAAGACCTTACCTTATACGAATGTTCTAAGTTGAAATAATAGTTTCCAGAGTTAATAACCTTTCACAATGTTATCTGTCAATCGATAACTTATATATGTGAAAACAAGAAAGATACATTCTGAATGCAGAGTTCCACTCTCTCAAAACAGAGGTAGATCCGTCATAAATACCTGTACAACCTCTGTCTTAATACAAAGGTTTCTTGGGCTTTCGACAGTTTCCCCTACCGGCACATTATTGCAATTAAAATACCTGGCAATTTCAGCCAATGAAAACAATGAATGCATGAATAACATTCTTTTTGTCATACAGACCTGTGCAATGATACAGTTTCAAAATGAGGCGTTTGTGTTCTGTAAAGACGACTCAAAGTGCAAGGTGCATATTCGAATAACGTTTAGCTTTTGGAAAGCTAATAGAAATAAGCGCTGACAACTTTTGAAACGGCATTGCTGATAGCACAACTAATTTTGATTGCATCCAATTCTGCATATGACTAAGACAGAGGTTTATAGGAATTTATGACGGAGGTAGCTCTGTTGGGAGAGAATGGCCGAGCTCCAAATAAGATTTTTAAAAAGTGGGTATGATACCAACATTTATAATTAGAAGGTACTCTCGAAATAGAAAATGATATTCATATTTTCAATACACACTATATTTTTCAGGAGTTGGTATCGAATCTAATAGATTGTGCATGCATATGTTACTTCATTTGTGAAAAAACGAGTCAGTGCCACTGTGTACCATTGTACTATATACGCTATATAGTATTCTGCTAACAACTTTTATATGTTTAAATGATATCACATCATGATTCATTTGGTAATAAAAGACCACACACAAAAATCATATTGGAAGTGTCAAGTGTCAAGTTACAGTTTTTATAAAAATTAAACAAGAGAACCTAACGTAAACTTTTAAAATGTTAGCGTTATTACTATAACGTACGCTTTGATTCAAGATTGATGCGTATATTCCGAATATATCAGCGTATTATACGCATATACGCAGCGAAACAATCTGTGAAATTTTTTTTCAGTTTAAAATTTTTTTTTTTTTCATTGTGAGACAATATCATACTTAGCAATATACCTATTTATGGCTTACTTTATTATCAGATATGATTTTTTAATACTCTTTATACGTCATCAACGATTTATTAGAACAAACTCCATATATACAATCAGTTAAAATATTATTTAAATTATAATTAAACTGTCATAACTGTAGTCTTACAAATTCTTATTTATGTCAGGAGTAAGAGAAGATGATATTAAATAAATATGGATATTTCCTAAATGGTATTCTTTTCTGATTGTTTGAAAACTTTTATAGTCTGTTTAAAATGCCAACCATTTTATATTGCAAAAATAAATATATAACTTTCAACTAAGTTTAGCAAATTAGCATTAAAACAGTAACACATGTATTACAATTCAATAAGATTTGTACAACAGTTGCTAAGACCTGTATTCCGACCCGTTGAGAGATTCTCCGCATGACTAACACAAGTACCTAAGACAAAGATATCCCAAAATCATAGGGTCATATCTGATGTAGAAACAGACATACCTCAGTAGGCACAAGACGTATCTAAATCTGGTCTAGATGTCTAACAACGTCTTTTAGACGTCCATTCAACGTAGCCATTGAGACGTCTAGGTAATTCAACGTCTAACAGACGTCTAAATGTAGACCAGCGTTTTCAAAACATTTTATGTTATTTGCAAAAACTTTCAGTTTAAAATCTGCATCTTATTTATCTGTCCCTGAATAATCAAAAAATCATCTTACATCCTACTTATCTGTAAATAATCGTATTTTAAAAAAAGAATCGCATAATCAAATAATAATTTTTGTTGAAGAGATTCGAAATTCAATCCAGATCGAATTGGTAGTCAGTGCAGTTCACTGAGAAGATGTCAATGCAGAGTTGCGCAATTTACAATCTGGCAATCTATGGCGATCAAAGAAAAATAATTTCAACCATTGATCCTGACAATATCACATCATTGATTGCTTTCCCTGAAGTTTTATCAGTAAGCTATTGTTGTATGTATTGTGAGAAACGCTAATAAGATTGACGGTATGATATGCTTCATTGGTTGTGCAGATTTTGTTGCACCCCGTGAGATATGGTTCATCTAGCAAGGGGTTAGTGACCACAGTTCAAGCGATTAACGGGGGCCAGCAGTGGTCAGCAAGTGTTCACCTGACAGCCTGCATGTGCTACTACAAACAGGCATTGTGGGGAAAAAGTGCAGACGTTGGTTTAGTTTGTGGGTACAGGGACAACCTTGATGTTAGACAGCTGGCGTGGAGAGCCATGACCCTTCCATTGGTTCCTGTAGATGACATCAGTGACATCTGGTTCCATGCCCTAGAACATGCTCCACCTGGTGTTGACAACTTCACCTTCTTCATCACAACTAACTGAGTGGAAGGAGATGATGGAACCATGTTGAAGGGTTGCACAGAAAACGTTGCTCCTTCGTCGAAAGTCACCCTATCATGTACAAAATCATATACTTTTTCAAGAGAGAGCAGGGTTACATAGAAGTCACATTCCTGCAACTAAGAACTCCTGCCAGGCCTCCTCTTAAAAATGAGGCGCTACATCGACGTTGGCAATCGAGTTGCTACATTAACACTAAATATATTTAAAAGAATAAAAGTCTCATAAAATATATCGCGGTGACCATAAATCACAGGGATCTCCTATATAATATATCCCGGTGACTATTTCACATTGATCAAAATAACACGCACCTTTTGTTCTAAGGCATTATCACGCTCCAGTGATTTCGAAACCTAAAACAAAAGGTACTGGGTGCTGATGCCCGATTCTCCCTGGCACTTTTAAACCACCATGGGACACAAGGCCCACGGACGAACAACAACAACTCAGAGGGATTTCATAACCGAATGAACCGCTCTCTCCCCCACCGACATCCCGAAAGATTATCAAGAAAATCGAGAATGCAGATCGTGCAAAGCTGTCCCAGATGAACTTCGGAGCTGCCCAACCACCGAGAAAGAGAGTCTATCCTGAGATTGACAACAGGCTGGCAAGACTGGAGCAGCAGTTGCATCAAGGCCAGAAGACCGAAGTAGAGTTCCTAGATACAGTCGGACACTTGCTCCACATTGGTTAAAAGTACTACATTTGTTTTGGTAAAATATTGAATCCATTATGAATGTTTGAAATACTTGTTAATAAATTTGAATATAAATTCTATGATATTGTTCTTTTTCCTGATTCTCATGGACTGGTCCATTATCAGATAAAGGTAAAAGCCGAAGGATTAGCCGTGCACTTAAAAATAAATATTGTTGTTTTAAGCTGTCTAAGTTTAGGGAAGTTTCTGTTCATCAGTGTTCGTAAATGTGTTATTTGTTTTCACACCGTTTGTGTTTGTCATACTGTGCATGTAAAACTAAGAGCCATCTCGGTTTTGTTACTGAAAGTCTTTATTTTCACGAAGTCTTTATGATATCTATGTTTTGATATCCCGTGTAACTTAATTTATTTGTGGAATAACTTTGCTCTTATTATGGAGGTCCCTATTTTCACGGTTCTTATCATTTTACATATGATCAAAATATCAAAATACATCAAAATAAGTATTATCTAGACGTTGTTTTTTTTATCTATAACTTCACAAATATCCTTAAAAAATATGCGAAACTTATAGTTTGCAAGCAGAGAATATTTTAGAAATGAAACATGAAATGTAATTTTGTTTCAAGTGTCCCCATTATTATGGTAATAAGAATTTAATTGATAAATTAATCTCATTGAGCAAAACCAAACAATTAAAATCATCATAAAGGAACGAAATGTGATTTTGGTCGATATCAAGTTTTGACACACATAAATGGAAAACTTAAAAATAAATATTTTGATACAAAGGTGCCTTGCCTCAGTTTTGCCTGTTTAATCAGGTAAGCTGTAGACATTTCATGTCGAAAATTTGTTTTTTCTCTTACAATTAAGGTTTAGATAACACTCAAATAGTGTTATTTCTGAAAAATGTGAACATTGTATTGAACTATATTCTATCAATAAAATGGAACAATAGTTTTAAATATTTTATAAACCTTTTAATACACTCTTTATATCTTGGTTAAAAAAGTTAAGTTAGGTATTTCTTTCTTATTTTTGTAGTAAATGGAATGTTTTATTCAACAAAAAACGTCAATAGATTTTCCATTAACCAAAATCTCAGTGTTGACTATCCAACTGTTCAAAAACAAAAGTACAACCCAAACACGCAATATAAGAGAATTAAAGAATAGAGAATTAATTTTGAAATAAGGCACATGCAGCAATATTTCCAAAATGAATATAGGAGATGAAAATCTTTTATTTCAGAAACTTATCACGTAGACCTACAAGGAGGCCACCCATGATACTATAATGAAGGAAATGGCCAAGTACTTCAAGAATGCCCCTAACAGATGTGGTTTGTGGACAAACAACCATTTACTAGTCTAGGAATGCTACTAGTGTTTGTAACTCTCACCAACACCAGCTGGTGTATTTTAATGTTTACGATATCATGTAGGTTTTTTTACTTCATTTCTACCATAAAAGCTTTGAAGGACCATCAAGATCAATCAGATACTTCAACATTTTATACATTTTTATTGTACCTTGAGACAACATTGTTACTCTTAGAATTCAATTTGTTTTAAATGTCCAGAGAATGTCTACATAGATGATTTTTGTACATTTGCTACAGTATATGTGGAATGACAAGAAAACTTTCCTTTGCATCACATAATAATTTGGATCAAGACTTTAAAGGACAGACATCTGGTATACGTATACATGTAATTTACGTCTTATTTACGTCTAATACACGTATAATAAACGTCTATTAGACGTCTTTCCAATCCCATAGATTAGACTATATTTAAGACGTCTGCTGGGATGTTAATATCTTTCAGAAAACCGACAATGTTAAAGAACTCACTCGGGAAAATGTCTTTCTTTATCAAAATTGATAAAAAATAACTACACATCATTATTGCCTCCTACACCAGAAACAAAACAAAAATCTAAAACAGAAAAAAGCCGGAAATTCAACTTTAATTTATTCATAACGTATGAAAGAAAATGATTTAAATTTTACACTCATGATATCAACTGGTCTAAGTAAAGAAGTGAATAAATATTTAACACATAACTAAAGATTATTGAATCAACTTTACACTCATGATATCAACAGGTCTAAGTAAAGAAATGAATAAACGTTTAGCACATAACTAAAGATTATTGAATCAACTGTCTTGAACTTTTTTTAAAAAATACATCATTTCACCTTGACGTGCATGATTCCTGTGAAGAAAGGTTGATTAAGAAGTGGATTGTTATGAAGGTAAGACAGCAGCCATTCATTTTTCATGTTTCTATTATATAAATGACTTTATCATGACAACTAAAAAATTACAATCGATAGGTAGAAAGCATTACACAATATCCCAAGTGTTTTAGAGAAAAATAAACCAGAAGGAACTAGTATTGTTGTCAACCAAAAAACTAAAAACAAAAGTTCAAGGGTTCATCACGCAATGTCATTTCTTTTAAGGGCAGTAATTCAATTTCATGGTAAGAAATACAGATAAGGTTTGAATAACAAATCCGCATGACATGATGGTTTGATCAATTTACTTCTTGTATACGAGGGGAAGCAAAAAAAGTTCACGGAAGTGAATAGTGATACACCCCTGAAGACATCATCGTTAATTCCATTATAGAGATAGACCATCTGACGACAGTTTGCAAACATAAACGACCCTTCTCGCTCATTTATAAACTCGAGATTAACAGGCTGAACACAGGTACCCTCCTATTATCATGGAAAGTTCTAAAAACTGAGCATCAAGGATTTTTGCTTCATTAAATGTCTACGAAATTATTGAAATCTTGGATATGTCATATTTAAGCGACACTTTAGATAATTTGTGATACTTTTGATGGTTTTGTATTTATTTATTTCACGTCTTAAGATGTTACCAAAATGTGTACAAAGTTGCGTTTAAAAATTATATAACTGTAGACTCTAGGGAGTTCCCTAGGGTAGTTACTTCCGTTATCTTACAAAAGCAATGACAATAAACAAGTTTAGAATCCGGATTGTGGTTAAACCAGTAAATGTTCCTTAAGTAGAAAATTGAGAGTTAACTATATCAAAATATCATTAATTACAACAGAAAACATATGTCAACAAAGTGAGTAAAAAGATGCATGGTTTATCTTGCATTCAGGCGGCAGAAACGGCTTCTGCCACGGAGTCTACCCTCTACACTGACGAGACCAGTAAGTATGGAGATAAGTTCGCATCCGCCATCACAGACAGCAACCAAACATCGGTAGCTTTAGGACATCGTCACATGTTAGACAAATCAGCAGGCACTACTGTTTCTACATTGAAGGACATCCTCTCGGATCCAGATGACATTGAGGGTCCAGTCAGCAAGTCCATTGTTACTAAAATTCGCAATACTATGTCCGATCTGGCCAATACCGAAAAACGTTTCAATTCCCTTTTAAGATGCATACTGATCAGCCATCAACGCTGAAATTATTCCAAACTGGAATCGGTTTTCTGGCAAGGAAATGTCTGAACACAACCATGTCAACCACTCTATCGTGTTTAAAGTTATAAGGAACTCGAAGTAAGTAGCAGCAAAGCGCCCATACCCTAGTTTAGAAGCGTTACTGAATCCGTGTTTGTCCTTCTTCGAACTTCCTGCAACGCTTTCGCCGGGGTAGAAATAGAGCATGGGATTGATAACCAGGCATTGAAACCCTCTTTACTTGGCAACCGATTTATTATCGTGTTTCATAATGGCGCTGTTTTGACTCACATGTTGAACACATTTTGGCAGATTTTCCTCTCAGGTACTTAATGGCTCTGCCAATCAGCACCTGTAGTCTGACCGGCAGGACATCAATGTCCCTGTCTACGTGACGGAATGCCAGGGGCTATATGACAAATTCCTTACTGGTCCTCTTTAAAGGACAATGGACTAGGTGTGATGTCGATTGAGATTCGTTGTGAAAGACATTCTGTCTGTTTTAAAAAAAACGTACCAAGACCTTTGTATTTGCTTTGACACCCCACCCCCGCCCCCCTTTCAATCTTTTTGAGACGACATCCCTATGAGTGATCGTGAGTTGGTGTTTAACGTGTTTTGAACAACATTTCACTTATTAAATACGTGGATGACAAGCATCCTTAAAGAGTGGACATATCAGGGAGAAAAGGATCGAAAGGATGAGGGAAAAGCCTTAAAGAACGGCATAGTGAGAGTGAGTGAGTTATTGTTTAACGCCGCTTGGGCAATATTTCAGTCATTAGCGGCGTGAGATTTTATTAAATGAAAATGATTGCAAAAGCAAAAACGTGATACAGCACGAAGGCTGTAAAACATCAGCAAAATATCACAGAGTTTGTAAAAAGCTGATATAGAAAGTTTTAGAGAGGGAGAGAGACAACAAGCTTTAGAAGGACTCAAATTTGCTCCAGTTTGAATGCCCCAACCAGGAGCATGTGAGCTGGCATGCATATTTTTCTATTATTTTCTAAATACTTTGAAAAACATTGACTCCTCTCTCGCTGCAGTGGGGAAACAATGGCTATTTCAGGTAGCTGACATAAACACGTGCTGCACGTGCTTCCCGCTGATATATACAAGCTACCGCAGAGAACTGAATGGCGATTGTCCATAAGACCCCAGTTTACAGAATGTCTATCGCATTTTTAATATGTGTAGGACATGGTCCTAATAAGTCTTCATTAGTTCGTCCCAGAGATGCTCAATTGGTGACAAATCTGGTGACCTGGCTGGACATGGTTACGCTGTAAAAATTCTTGACAAACACGTGCAACATGTGGTCGAGCATTGTCCTGCTGAAAAAGACCACCATGGACGTTGACGTGAGGAATAACGTAAGGTTGTAGAATCAAGTCCCTATACCGTACTCTTGTGAGGCTACCCACAACATGCACAAGGGGTGTCCTAACACCGTGACGAATCCCGGCCCACACCATGACACTCCCACCAAATGGGACAACCTCCTGAACACAGTTGGCAGCATAATGTTCTCCACGACGTCGGTATACACGTGCTCGTCCATCACTTCGTCGAAGCAGAAAACGGGACTCATCAGTGAAGAGAACGGTTCTCCACCTTGCACATGCCCATCTCATCCTCTGTTGACACAACTGGAGACGTTCCGCCAGATGACGTTGCGTTAAAACGCATTTGGACGAATCGCTCGTTTTCGTCCCTGAACACAACGTAAACGTTTTGGGCCATTGTTTTTGGTAAATTTACACTTTTGAGCAAGCCTTTCTTAAAATTACAGGTATGTATATTGAAAAAAAATGACCCGTTTCGAAAAAATCAATTTCGCATGAATGTCAAGTTTCTTTTTTTGAAGAGTTTATGTTAACAAAGTGTCAAAACACTTCAAATTCATTCAAAAACATTCTTATTTTGCTTTCAAATAAAACTAGATGTGTTTATTTAACCTCACAGATGTAATTACCCCAAAACATTGGCAACCCATAAGTAAACTGTTGGAGCTTATATTCACTTTAATGGAGAATATGCAGGGGCAAGATGGATCTAATGTTTACACAACTTATTTTAAAGAGTTAGTATGAAGAACATACCCGGTTAAATCAAAGGAGCTAGTGTGTAAGATTAAAGGTTTGGGTATTGTCATGTACGGCAGGCGGATGTACATGTTGCGCTATATCAAGATTATCATTAATATGGTGAAGTTCATGAATTCACTAATAGCTTTTTTGGTTTCTTGTTATTGTAAATAGCAGACATATTTCGTTCTACCGTACTGGTAATCCATCACTGACTAAATACCTTATTGTGATGTGGTGGTCTGCGTCCTTCAGAGACCCTGAGAGCTGTGCCAGCCGGAGCTTTCATGCTACTGGCAGAAGCCAGACAAAATTTTAGTCGTTCTTAAACATACTGTCAATCAGTAACTAAGCCTTTCTGTCCGTCGTTTCCCCCTCATCTTCCGACTCTTTTAAGATGCTTGTCATGCACGTATTTAATAACTGATATCTGTTCTAAACACTTAAACACTAAAAACTTACCGTTATTGCTTATAGAATGGATACAAATATCTTTACGTAAATTTCATGACATGGGTTAAATCCACCTTGACCAACTTTACTAGCTAGTTCGCGAGATTTGTAGTCCATTTTCATCACAAGAACACTTAAAACCTTTTCAATCTTGTCTTGGAGCCTCAAGCTGTGGATTCATTGTTCCGCAGAATTTGCCGATCTCTTAAACTCGATTCCTGCAGAGAAATTAATGATTAGCGAAAACATTTCTAATTACGAATCTCGTTTTTGTTAATTCCGTTTTACGAAAACAATCTCAAATAAGTTCTCCATTATTTCAGACATTTAAAGAAAGAGTGTACTGGTGAGGTGAGCGCGCAGAGTTATGTAACTTTTAATACATTAACTTTGAATGGCCATTTATTAATGATGTTTTGTAATAACAAGTATATCTGCTAACTGCTATACAGAATAAAAACGGGGAGAACAAGGTAATATTCAATCTCATCAAGACGTTCCATGCAATCTGTTGTAGTTTGTGTTGAGCCTCTCAAATTCCCATCTTCCGCACGCATCGGGCGAGATATGCATTTACAAGAAATCCATGAATTTCTTGTAAATGCATATCTCGCCCGATGCGTGCGGAAGATGACAAATTCCTATCTGCTTTTACTACGTGCTAAATACATCAAATTTTATGACAGCGTGTTTGATTCTACACACTCATTCACTCACTAGTTATACTACAATTCAGTTGTAACATGTTACGTTTAAAAAAAAAGTAAAACGAAATGTATGTGCCGTTATGTAAATTTCATGTATTCATTTTAACAATGACTAAATGAGGTGAGTTGATTTGTAGACTGACACCCCACGCTAACTTCAGTGGAACCTGCTTCCTGGTTATCGTGTATGGCTTGTGCTGTATCTGTTCTGTCAGTAGAGCATGGATCTACTCCAGGTGGTGAGGGAAGTGATTTTCTAGAGTTCTTCCCAACGTGTCCGTTGTTAAACTTTACACATACAGCAGCTGGTAGACCCAAAGATCCATTCCCTGTAACGATGAATGATACAGTTCGGGGACCAAGGGCTCGGCAAGTCTGTTTTTAGTTTAGTTTAAACATATTTTATTCATGAAGAAAAGGATGAGGAACAAGTTCTCCAACTTAGAATACCTTCTCCTTGGAATGTACATCGATGATTTACAATTTTTTACAGAGAACAAGAAGACAGATAAGAAATTATAGAACAACAAAGAATACAATGGATATGTTACAAGAATCTTTTTGTCTCACTAATGAATGGTTGTACTGACTTAGACACATTTATATTTTGATAAGGTGATAAAGTCAGCACTTCCTTCCAACAAAAGTTTAAGGTTAATTGGTATATCTGCTAATGTACATATGCGCTCTACTGATAACGTTAAGTCTAATCTTTGTTGTCTGTACATTGGGCAATCAAAAAAATAGTGATAAGAATTCTCAACAGGATGTCCACATGAACAGTTGGGGTTACATTTTATTCCAACTGTATATAAATCAAAGTTTAAGAAACTGACTGCATAACGAATTTGATATACTGGTAACTTTCAACATTTGACAACTCTGTCCCCCAAAAATTTTCAATGACAAAAGCCTTAGGATAACTGTCGCTATATCGGCTTTAGACACAGTGGCCATGGCCAGCCATCAGAGTGTGACTGATTGAATTTGGATTGATTCGTGAAGAGGACCAATGAAGAGGATGTAATTCTTATACCCCACTCCCGGTCTCGTTACCATGGTTTCTTTTGTTATAAGTGTAGGTGTATTAGTCGATACACCAGTAAAGTGTAGGTGTATCAGTGATACACCTACACTTTTTTACTGACGTGTACCGAGGAAAAACGAACAAAAAACGGGTATTGCATTTTATTTTATTTCATGAGATTCACGTTGAGATTTCAATTTTTTCTCCATTTTAATTTGTATACTTTATTGTCAGCCTTTCCTTTGAAGGAGAGAATTTGGATTCACATGCGATTTCTGGGCTTGAGCTTCTTTCAACTTTGGAGATTTTCAGTGGAGTCGAGGACTCCGAATCCTTCTGTGGCATGGGTGGTTGCAGCATATCAAGAGATTTCTTGCTGCAGTGCCGACGACGCCCGCTTGTATGCGCGTACAGCGGTAGATCGGTGTCACGTCCTCTCCATGACCAGCTGCTCATCCACCATTTTGTTTAACAGTCAAGTGGCTGTGTTCACCTAAACACCTAGCTTTCTATCTCTCACTATGCCTTTCTTTCCGTCTTTTCCCTTATCCTTTCTCCCTGATCTGTCCACTCTCTTTTGCACGCTTGTCATCCACGTGTTTAATAACTGAAATTTTGTTGAAAGTACGTTAAACCTCACCTCACCAACTCACTCACTCAGATTAGCAATGCACCCAAACATTGCCTCGTGTAGAACAGTTCTCTACTGCATCGGATCAAGAGGTTTGTGGTTCGAATCCCGCCATGGGCAACTTTTTCTGCAGTAGAGAACTGTTCTACATGCAATGCTAACTCTTTCAGTGTAGTACTCTCGAAGGTTCTCTAGTACCAATCGATGCTCGCAGGTTTCACCGCAATGCATAGCCACAATGGTGTTGCGGGTTTTCTTCCTGCAATAATAGTAGCAGCCATGATATAAGTGACATACTCGTGAAAGCGGCTTAAAACCCCAAGTCACCTCACCTCTATTTCTTGTACATTTTTTCGATTCCAAAGAAATGCAACGTAATGACAAAGTATACATAACATAAGAAATGGGAATCATTGAACTGAAACATTTAAGGCAATGTACATTTGAACATATTTTGTGATAAAGGAATCGCATGACAACAAAGGCCTTTTGTACTATAATGAATAATCAAGAACTAAACCTTTCATTTCTTATAATATTCTTATATATCAGATGTGGAAAACTTACAGATCACTGTACAGAAGAAACCAGCATGAGATTGATTATCTTACAATACCACTGACATTGTTTTAATATTGCAAACGTAATGAGAAACACCGCAGCTTTCCGTTTTTTCTCCATTGTAAAGGTGATATAATTTAAGCTGACAAAAAAATAATGCTGATAACTTACAGAAGAAGGTTTTCCAATGCAAATTTTGAAAATAATTATTGTTTTATGATTCGCAAACATGTCAAGTTTAAGATACTAAATCAACACTATAAACCTAAAACTTATGAAATAAATTGCTTGGCAATAATTATACAAATAACTGGGTATATAATTCGCAAACATATCCACAGTTGTGGAAATGAGAAATATGTAAACATAACTAGTTCCATGATACTATTGACGTCAACCTTGAGGAGGGACATAAAGAAACATACATAATGTGAGAAAAGAACCTGATATTTCTTCTCAAAATGTGTATCTTGAGTGATATTAGTTGTACATAACCGTGTCATCATCGTGTAGCGGATACACTCTTCTTTAAAAGTTATCATCTTTGTATAGTTATTTTCAGTGTACTAATAGTTCAGCAAGTGCTTGTAGGTCTTGCGAAAGTGATTACTTTGAAAATGTCAGACCGATGAACATTAGTAAAGGTGTATTCATGATCAGTTACGTTCAATTTCTGATAGTGCTGAATTAGCTTCCAACCATGCATACGTGATTTTTCATAACGTATAATATACACTGGTATACACATGAATGGAACCTAATTTTCTTTTTCTACTGATGCTAGTAGTTCAACCTTCAAGGACATTTTCCTGTGGAAATGCTCTCGAAACAAGAACTAGTTATACAAAATGAGAGCGTGAAATTCCTGATTCCTCCCCCCCCCCCCCCCCCCCCCCCCAAACATTTATATTAATACATAAGTTTATTCATGTTATTCACGTCACATTGTTATATATTAAAATAAAATTCAAAATCTGACTTTTGTGAAGAATAATTGTAATTTATACCCTTTGTTGTGTGAAAATCTTTAACCTTATTACATTGTGGAGCTTTTCCAACAGCCGACCCCGTACATACCAAATAAATTTTTGGAAAGGGGAAATGGATTTTCATCTGAGGAATATAGGGTACAATTTTCAACATGTCTACTTGAAATAGAAAACCACAATCTGTTGAAGGAACATGACAAGTGTGCCGAAAAATACAAAGAGATTGATGAACTCATGTCAGAACTGATATCAGGTTTCTGCATTGACAGCGAAGCGGAACATTTGCAAGATAGACTTCTAGAAATATGGAAAAATGATACAATTAGGGAGGAAAACAAAAGTGTGAAATTGTGGATGAAAAGAGAGAACTGGCTGATAAATCTGCCATCATCTAACTCTTCTAATGTGCAGAAAAAGAAGAAAACATCACACAAAGGACAAAAAAAGCTTCCAAACAACAGGGTCCACAAGGATTGGAAGAAACACAACAGAACAAGGCTCCCATCAATTGATATAGAACAAATTCAACATCATAACCTACAATCTGGTGAGTCTTGTAGAGGTATTTAGCCAGTCAGATGACGTACCATCATCCGAGGGCCTTCACCGATCTAACACAAGTTTATCAAGCGCGAAGGACCACTCGATAGTATAAAATTGAAAGAGAGAAGTAATGATACTTCATCGACATCATCGCAAAACAACCTTACAAATAGCTTTTGGAGTAAATTCAACTTCATAAAAAGACACTCTTCAAAAAGCATAAAATCATATACTCCTAGAAATTACATGTACACGAGAAATGTCAATTGTGCAATAGAAACAATCGATCAATTCATCTGGGACCGACCAGGAAGATGCCACTATAATGACTCAAATCTTTTTCCCTCATAAATAGTGGATTGTGCACTACTCACGCTAACCACATATCACTTGCTAATCAATCTTAAGTATATTACACATTGTTACAGCGTTTAGCTATGTACCTATATATTGGCCATGATGTAAGAGCTCCACACTGTTGACTTGTAAACAAGTCGAAATGCGACGCATCCAGTCATCATTAAAATGATATCTACAGCAAGTGTCGTCTGAAGTATTTCATTTTTTCAAATATACATTTACTTCACGTGCGACCTTTCACCTTTTTACATATATATATATATATATATATCCCTCACTCGCTCATTCTCTCTGATCTCATGACATTACCCGGTATTCATCATCAAATTTGATAATGCCTTATAAGAATTAATGAAAAACGAGAAAGACAAAATGACAGCATTAATAATTTGGTACACATTCTAATTTCATTCTAAAAACAAAATTATATTCAATGCAGAAAGCATCTTGACACGCTCTTGTGACCCTATGCTCCTTGACGACACGTGGATGTGTAGTTATTGGTATTGTACCAAAAAGACATTTTGAAGAAAACGATGACAGACTTTGTTTTCTAAAAAAATATGATTTTTGTTATATTTAAACTGCATATGAACTACTTATGACGCCCGTGATAAACTGGTTCCGTATTATGTATGTTGAGAAGAAAAATGCGCAGTTTGACAGAATAGCCTATGTCAACTTTATAAAATGGTTTAGATGAATTCAAAAAAAATATTGTAACCTAAGAGGGGTTTGAACATAAAATGTCAATCTTAAACTAAGAAATCAACAAAATATTATTTTTGATCAAACAAGAACTTGTGACAGGTACGTCTCTGCGCAGCACTAAAAAGCAAGCTAAATTCAGCATTAGCATACAACACACACATGAAGTCATCAAACCTTCAAGCAGGACATCTGGTATGTTACAACTGCTAGATACTTATACCCTGATGATGTCATAGCAGTTTGAAAATTGAAACAATGAAGCTTATGAGGAACATATAAGGTGCCATTTAAGGACTCGTGACTAGTGACTTCATAGTTATGAAAGATGTAGCAAGTTTATAAAGTCACCCCACCACTTGACTCAATACCTTCTCGTTGTGTGGTGGTTTGCGTGATTCAGAGACTCCGGACGCTATGCCAGCCGGAGCTTACATGCTCCTGGTAGGGTCACCCACGCTGGACAGGTCGACGGGGTAGAAACCAGACCAAATTTGAGTCGTTCTAAAACCTGTTGTCTATCTCTTACTATACCTTTCTCTCCGTCTTTTCCCTCATACTGTCGATCCCTTTCTCCCTTATCTGTCCACTCTCTTTTGGATGCTTGTCATCCACGTGTTTAATAACTGAAATATTGTTCAAAACACGTTAAACCCCAACTCACTTACTCACTATAAAGTCACCATGTTAAAAGACAACAAATATATTCTACGAGAAACGATATCGTGAAAGAAGTGACTTCAGAAATATAATTATGAAAGATGTACCAAGTTTATAAAGTCACCATGTTAAAAGACGGCAACAAATATATTCTACGAGAGACGATATCGTGAAAGTAGTGACTTCAGAAATATAATTATGAAAGATGTACCAAGTTTATAAAGTCACTATGTTAAAAGACGACAACAAATATATTCTACGAGGAACGATATCGTTTGTTTTAAACTGCCGCCTACCTCTCTGTCCTCCTATTACTTACAGAAATCTACTACCAGATTGCTACACATGAGATCAGTAACTAGAAACCGCTGGTGCTACATTTATAACCGCCCACCTACCTTAAGCTTATACGCATATTATGAACGACATTCTCCCACTCCTGATTCAAAACCATTATCTGCAAAGAACGTTTTAAATCAACTATAAAATATTTGAGTTGTTACAAATACTGAAATTTAAAGTACACAAAAGGCGAAAGTAATCAAAATGTAAGTAACTGTCATTTGCAGAGACTTGTCAGACATTCTCATTCAAAACTGATAACGGAATTAGATACACAGTTAATATAGATAGGTCACATGAATGTTCTTAAGTAATAAATCTAATCACAATAATAGTTCTTACAAGATCAAAATATATCCATAGTATGTCGTTACGTGCGCTGAGTGTTCTTACGCTAAATAGTTTTTACATTTTTGGGTCCACCCCTTGACTTAATACCTTATTATGGTGTGGTGGGTTGCGTGCTTCATGGACGCCGAGAGCTATGCTAACCGGTGCTTCTATGCTTCTGGTTGGGTCACTGGTCGACGGGAAGAAATCTGATCAAATATAAGTCGCTTTAAAATTTGCCGTCTTTCTCTCACTGTGCCTTTCTTTCCGTCTTTTCACCCATCCTTTCGATCTGTTTCTCCCTGACAGTCCACAAAATCTATTTGTCATTGAAAGTATGTCTTTGGTTTCTTATTGATGAATGTTTTGTATGGTAGTATTGTACTGATGCATGCCAAAAAGGAAGCAGTTTCATTTTTTCAAATGTTGTTGACGTCTCAAAGTCAAATATTCCCATAAACACTTCTTAGTTCTTCCCGAATCTCATAACAGAACAGTCAACTTTTCGGGGTTCCGTCAGACCATTTCGCGAGGAAACAACCATACAAGTTCATACCCCAGTAGAGAAATGTTTGAAAATTAAATTCTTTTGAACATGTTCGATATTATTCAGACTAATATATTGAGATGGAATACTTTCAGACTGTTAATTTGTCATTCGTTCATGTTAATAAGATGAACCAAAAAGTTTTATTTTTAAACGAAAAATGACTTCATATAATGACTTCATTTATGATTCTGGCAGAATATTAAAGCTGAATTGTAACAGAATGTAAAGTGAAATGCAACTGTAAAAAATGGTGTAAATTGACGCCCATCTTTTGACCCCAAGACATCCTAATGATCTTTATTGTTCTAATCACAAATTTCAAATATTTTGCCTGAAGTGAGGAATCCCAGAAGCCAACAAGGAAACAGGATACACCTGGGTATTTTTCTTACTTCTCTTAAAAATAATTCTGGAATACATAACAAAACGAATTCATTGAGTACTTGGAATCGTATCAAATACATTTCCTCATATCGATTGTGTATGCTTTGTTCTCTTTAATTGACCAATTAGAGCCCTCTTGTGATTATCATCCAAAATTGTCACAACTCTATATAGGTATGACTCATTAAAAGAAGAATAGGACAATTAAAAATATATCATTGATCTTCATGTGTGATAATAAATCACCGTCTACTGTAATTACATCTTTTGAATTGATAAACATGTTTTAGTAGCTTCCGCCTTGCAACTGAGTGTTCAAAGTGGAACAGTAAAGTTTATAATGAAACGTCAAGTTTGATGTTTCCCAAGCTCAATTAATCCTATTGGGGATTCTGACTCGTACATCAAATTACAAACACTGACCAGCATGAAATTGACAATGGGATCTTCAGATCAGGTCTGAACTAGGTATCAGGAAGTTTAATTTTCATACACTTGCACAGGATAGGTAGATGTAGCATTGAAATCAGTTCTTATTTTCTGAATCAATGAATTTGTTAATTTCTTTTGATGTCGAAAGAATTCTTCATTAAATTATCACGGAAGGAAAACGGATAAAAGAAGTGTTATCCAACTTCCTTTGATGTCAAGCATGACAAGAAATAATGAAATGTTTTAACTATAATTAAAGCACGATAGTGTCCTAATTTCATTTAATGAAAAGGGAATCATAATTTATCATATTCAGGTTTTATTCATCAATCTAACATTTAATGATGCTTGTTAAAGGTCATTTTAATATTAAAGAAGATATAGTATTTGTTTTACGAACATGGAAGTTGAGAAATAAACAAGTTACATAATCAGTAACTTATTTAACCAGTCTATATCAGCAAACAAGTAGTATTCCTGTTTTCATTATTGACTTTGACAAGAGGAAGATTATTTCTTCTTTGTAGACCACCTGTACAAGAGGAATATATCTTATAAAAAAGTAATGATTTCTTAATGCAACAACGACATTCGCTAATGAATGATAATATTCCTCTAATGATGATTTATAAAGTTTATAGCTAAAATTTAGTTTATGCAACAACAACAAAAATTCTATTATCAGGGTAATTAAATTTCATTTCATAAATGTCCTTATTTCTTGATAATCATAATTGCAGTTGTGCATTATCTGTAAACATTCAATCGCACTTAGTCTTCTCGTAGGTTTTCAAGAGCACTGTAATTGATCTATTAACTTTTAACTAGTATTATGATTATCTAATGGACAATCAAAATGAAGAAGATAGTTCTTAGCTCACGAAAATAAAAACATTACGTCTAAACATTTTATATAAAACAAACTTAATGTGACGAATGACAAGCGCTTATCAACTGCACACCATCAGATAGTAGATTTGACTTTTGTCTTCCATACCTGCCCGGTATTTCATTCATCGCTGATTATTGGTTGAATTGCTCAATAATCATGCTTTATCATACAATTACTTTTTTATGATAACCTGTCACTTTTCTCAACAGATACGTTTTTCTGCTTAAGAAACTTTGAGGTACTGGGTCCTTGCGCATGTGATCATGAGTATTTTCAATATTAGGAATGCTTGGAATAAAACAAAGCACTTTCTTTCTGATCTCAGAAGACCTAGCTTTGATGTTAACAATGACAATTTTCTTTCAGAAGAGTCACTTCCTGCTCAATGTTTGATTATACACAAGAATATTATTTATTGGACAACGATTTGAGTAAAGAGAACGTAACAGGATATGATTCTTGAATAATTTCCCTGATATGGAAATTATCATTGAATAAAAAGAAATGCACCTTCATGTAATTTATTCTTGAAAATTATCTGATTTTAAATATGTACTGGCAAAGTATAAATAGATTAATTTTATATTCCTGTAACTTATGTACTTAAGGTTCGTTTTAATTTTCAGCAATTTACAAGCAACACCTATTGTCACCCCTTCACACTTAATATCGAACAGTAAAACACCTCCTTGGTACCTACACATCTTGCTTTTTTAAAAAGTTCCTTATAACCATTGTTCCCCCAAATCAGATGGTTTGATGTATGAAACGTTGTGACTGTGAATATATTCAAGAAGTTACCTTAAGAAGGGTTTGTCTTATTACACCGATTTGAGTAAAGAGAACGTAACAGGATATGATTCTTGAATAATTTCCCTGATAAGGAAATTATCATTGAATAAAAAGAAATACACCTTCATGTAATTTATTATGAAACGTTGTTACTGTGAATATATTCAAGAAGTTACCTTAAGAAGGGTTTGTCTTATTCCAAACGTCTTGCTTCTTAGTCGAGAGGATAGTTTCTCATGAATCACCCTAGGACATATACTCAGTGTGTCAGCTTGAATAAATTAGCATATGTAATTGTCAATAGACGAGATCATAAATAGTTATTTAGATGTGGTATATAATACCAGATTACCGTACGCCTACGGAACACGGTTTGCAAAATTTGACAGGGCAATCATTTTGCTTTGAATTCGTTGAAAGAACTTTGATATGAAGACATTGTTTTTGAGAGTGTGACATATTAAGAAAGGTAAAATACAGCATCTAATAGTACTCACAAGTTGGTTTATCTTTAAAAATAACCTGGGGGAATTGAAAAAAACCCTTTCTTGGAGCTGAATATGAAATTCAAACTCAACTTTAATTGTGAAAAACGAGAATAGATACACTTTAAGTAAGTTTGTCATTCATATGTCATATATAAGTGTTTCAGAATAATCTGACGGCTAGAATTTGCTCAGGCCGTCTCGATATACACATGGAGTTAATTTAGAATACCCTTATCCACTTTGTTATTAGTTTCAACCAATTAAACGTTGTGATGTTTAAATGGTAGAAAGATTTAAAGTTTGTGAGACTATCATCAGGAAACCATCGCTTAACAGCTAAAATTGTTGCTACGGGCCTGCTTAAAGCTGAAATGAGTGATTAGCAGGGCAGCTTTTGCAATGAATCTGTAGACTCATTTTAAACATAAGCTGAAGGTAAGAGGAGCCCGTGGCGGCAGTATTCGTAATGACACTTTGTTGGTGATTTGACATCTTATTTAACCACGATCAATGTTATCAAAGAGACCAAAGTCGATCTCCACAGCAGCAAAATTGCATGATGGAATAATTTTGATTAAATTACATATTATGAATAATATGTTTATAAAAAGAATAAAACATGTTACTTCCCATGACCATTGCCTGATATCCCTGATACATGTTACTTATTATGAATGATATATTTATAAAAGAATAAAACATGTTATTCCCATGACCATTGCCTGGTATCGATATCCCTGATCTTGACTTGCTATGATGTCAGTTTGAAATAAGACTTTTGAACAGTTGAAAATTCAGGTTGTCTCGTAATTGATTTCCTTGTGTGCATGAATCATATCAAAATAGGAGCGGTATTCTAGTCCCAGAATTCATCGATGACTACATGTCTGAATCATATGCTATCAATTACAAAATTTCAAATGCTACAAATGTCATTCAATGAAATTTGAAATCTCACATTGCAATGAAAACATTATTTCCTGGAACATGTCGGTCAATTGCAGATTATTTGAATCTTTTTATCATGTCCCTTGATGTTCATCGATTTCAAAGATAACAGTGCGCTAAATGGACAGTAAAACACCATCTAGCGCTATAAAGCAAATCGTTTGATGAGACCAGTCTTTGTTTTTGAAAACTCAAGTAAACCAATAACGGCGTGATTCAACAACAATTTACCTTGAATGTCTCTCTACTCACTAACGTTACTGTTATTTCAAATTAATACCTACAAGGCTGTATTTCAAGGCCTATTTTCACAAAACAAGCTTTTAAGATGAACCTATCTCGTACGACCATAACCATTGCAGCGTACATAATTTTAATTTGTTTACCATTAACCAGACAACAGTGCAGGACATTGAATTGTAAGACTGGATTGAAACTATTGTACAATCAAAATAATAATCTAGCCTGATATTTGCTTGTAATCATTTATACAGACGACTTTCAGCCATCGAATCATGTCATTATCACTGCAAATGTAACATCATCTTTAAACGAAAGAAGGCATGCTATTTTCTATTTATCTTAGAATGGAATGGATTCAATTAGAGAGGTCTATGATCTTTGAAATTGGAAGAACATTTCCATTCCTTTTTCTTACATGAACTCGTTACACAAAATAATGTGTTACCTTGAAATGCATCATATACTTACTTAGGCAACCTTTGTAGGATTTGATTAAAGAACACTAAACAAAGCTTGTAGGCTATCATTGTGTGTTAAAAGAGCCAAATTCAGGATCATATGTATTACAGGGTCAGAGCCAAAAACCTAGAAAAAAGTCAGATTACACAAGAGACCAAACAAAGCAGAACATTGTTGTAGACTTCAAGTTTACGAGCGGCTCACAAATCTATTTAATTGAATAACATAAGATTAGAAAACATGTGGTAATCATCGGGGCAATTTATATAAGAATTTAAAAAGTGGCGTTTGTCTAGCTTTGTTCCATGTATTACCCTCAATTGATAATATGGTATCCTACCATGACAATGGTTGATACTCGATTCTGATCGTTTCATAGGTCCGATTTGTCCGATTTAAGTTTAGCATTCGGGTTCAATTTAAAATATACTCGCTATTAATAGTAACAGATTTTCAGAGATTATTACCCAATATAAATAACGTACTAAAATGTTCGAATTTAATAACGTTCTCTCTGTTTGACACTTTTATGTGCAATCAACTTCCGAAATGATTATTTATATCATATGTAATAGGCTTGTAAAGAGGTACATACCTACAGATTATGTGAAAACACAGTGCAAACAGTAATTTTACCACGGAAGTTTATTGTATAGTTAGCGTAAATTATTAGGTCTGAAGACTTCCCTGTCTTGACTCATTATTCACATCTGCCACTTCTCGATAATCTAATACAACAATCTTACTAGTGTCTGGATACGTCTGTCTCTGCGTCCCTGCAGCAGTTAAAGATCTTAACGTTTCCAGACAACATCTGCTGATGGATATAGATTAATTGTAGCTTTGTTTAGGCAGACTGATATAAAAACTGAAATCCCCTTAACATTACAAAACTCTACATCTATACAAGACATATTATATATAATATCATGAAAACTTATACCATCATTATTTCCCATAGATGTATTATCAAAAGTTATAACTAACAATTCAGCATGATTTCGTGGATAACAACTTTTTCCTGAAAATCCTTCAATCCATATACGTCTTCAAAGACTTGAATAAAGGTTAAAAGGAACTTTGCTTGTATCTAGAGGAATGGTTTATATCAATAAAACTTTGGAATTTAAACACTGATATCCAGGTCTCGAGCATTCTCTTAAAACATTGGCTTCCTATGAAGTTCAGATAACCATGCTTGTTTCTAATCAAATATGAGCATGAAGGAACAAACTGTTAATTGATATAATGAAGGCCAAGCAAGGAATGTGTTTGAAAGGTTGTAATTGTCAATGTAACTATTTAAAACTTTATACAGATAACAATTTGTGATTTCTTTAATAAGTACAGCGAGTTGTTATACCAGGATAATTTAAATCAGTAGTTTTGATAAAGGTTGTTTCTTCACAAGAAATAACCTGTTAACCATCATTTAAATAACGTTGTTTTGGTTATCATTCCTCAAAATTTTGGAGACATATTTCTGCCTAGACGTCCCCTTCATTTCAAAAGGCTAGTACATATTCATATCAATTCTTTCAAATGTATTTATAATCAATCCTCATATTTTCCCTCCAGAATTCTACTTTGATTTTATTTCTATTTTATGTTTTATTTGTGACATTTCTGTTTCAAATGATAAGAGTGTTATTATTCTATAATTTCACAACTAATGTCGTATGAGATCATTCGTTCATTTAATCTATTCTATGATATGAAATAAATAGAACTGCCATATGCAATATTTTATGGAATTGAAACATATGTCTACCATAAAAAGTTGTTTACTTTGGTTGTCAATACATATGAAACAAAAAAGACATCATGGTGTCAATATATATAAACAATTCATGACAATTAGCAGTTGACTCTATAACGTCTGAAAATAGCAATTTAATACACGTTATTTGAAGCGCCAAAGAATAAAATCTGCTTCCAAACTGAAAAAAATTAATTCCTTTCTCCAGAGAGGTGTTACTTTCATAGACGCCTCTTTATTTATCGTTTCTTGAATAGACACGGCGGGTCAGTTCAGCCATTTTCGTTACATGCTTTTTAGTTGTAGGTGAGAGTGAGACTTAATAGTTGACAAAAACTTATATTGGGATTAGACGCTCATTAAAAAATGCCATGATGTTAGGGAGGTTTCGTCAAATCCTTATTTTCCAGTAAGAAACGGAAACATATATTGTTACTCTGATGCAATTTGAAAATAAAAATCATTCATTATCAGTCCTAGATTTAGATCCCAATCTCTTAGATGAACGGTTATGAAGCTATCAAAAGAGTATGTCGAAACATAGAATATCTCTAGCACACTAGCTCCTTTACTTTACCACCACTGGACTAAATACCTTATCGTGTGTCGTGGTTTTCGTGCTTCAGAGACCACGAGAGCTATGCCAGTCGGAGCTTACATGTAGGGGCACCCAAGCAGGACAGGTTGACGGGTAGAAGCCAGACCAAATTTGAGTCCTTCTAAAACCTGCTTTCTATCTCTCACTATGGCTTTCTTTCCTACTGTTCCCTCAAACTATCGATCCCTTTCTCCCTGATCTGTCCACTCTCTTTTGGATGCTTGTCATCCACGTGTTAAATAACTGAAATATTGTTCAAAACACGTTAAACCCCAATTCACTCACTCCTTTATACTTTGGGATTCAAGAGTGTTATGGGATTTGATCATGTACCGGATACTCATCTTGAACATAATAGAACAAAACTTTATTGTAAATTGAAGTTAGTTATGACAATCAATGACGCTCATTGAAATTGCAAAATTTAAAAAATGATATTCACAAATGTGTCAATCGAAATATGTCATCGAGACTATTATCTGTTAGATTTAAATAATTTGACCATTAGAACAGCATGAGAAGGAAAATGAGTTGATAGATGTTTATCATACAGCATTGAAACAGATATATATATATAAAGAATACTTCCATTGTGTGCGGGTCACGGGTTACTAACCTTGACAATAGGTTGAAGTTAGTTGAACCTTCACAACCTCGATCGTACATGTACGGTCAAGGTACAGTTGCTCAAAGGTTCATCTTACTTGAAAACTTTCGTCACAGTCGATAACTATTATTTGAACTGCTCTTCTATGTGCTTCAATCGAGATTAATATTATCATTTATTGGACGGAATCTTCAAATTTTAATTTTCAAAGACATTTAATAGGGGATTATGTTGTATTTAGAGAAACATGTCCCATCAAATCAATATCATGTTATTTGAAATAATTACCAAGATGCCATGGGATCGAAATCGCTTTTGCAAAAGAAACTGTAATCAGCGCAGAGTCAGTTTTGAATATCACAGACAGCTTCGTTTAGAAATTAAATGAAATGTTTAAGAAAGTTAATTTTCATTTGAGCTGTTGCGTAATATTAAGGAAATACTATTTCATTAGTGTTTTTTTCCATATACGATAGAATTATCCTATATCTAATTGACCTATCTCTATTATATTACTATGTATATTAAAAAAATTAAGAGTATGTTGATGCATTATTACAATGTTAACCTGAACAATGTAGAAAGAATCTTTATCCTTCACAGTAATTATTGTTTCATACATGGCATTGAAGGATGAACTGACAAGTTTTCTTTTCTAAATAAGTTTGGAACGATTAGCAAATGAAATGCAATTGAAGCAAGCGGTAACCTGGTCCATTTTCAAGTTTCGTTTTCTGTATCTAGATGACAAATGCGAATGTTGCAAGAGTAGCTTCTGTCAACTTTATAACATGTTTACGATGAATTTTTAAAGTTATTGTCACACAAGCAAGCCTTGAACATCAAATGTCAATCTTGTAATAAGAAATCAACAATATTATTTTGATTAAACAAGAACTCATGTGACAGGTACTCAATCTTAAAGGACATGAAACAAAGCATTCTACAATGCATGTCGATCATGCTGTCTTTTATTTAAGATTCAGTGCAACGGTGGTGTTTTCTAAGGCTCTTTAACAGAGCAAATGGTCCTCTATTATAGACTCATGTCAGTTATTACTGATGTCATATTTACCTAGTTAACCCTAAGCTAGTCACATCTGAAGGTGTTCAGAAAAAAAGACAATCCTACTCTAGCATCTTAAAATATAAAATGACTTGATGTTGGTAGTTGTAGGAAAAACATTTGCTTTATGTACAACGCAAACTGAACGCAGTATTTTCCTACAACAGTAAAATGACGTTCCGGCTTAGCACCTCCATCAAACTTTTGATGCTTCAAACATAGCATTATTATGTCACAAGGTGAAATTTCTAACATTTAACTGATCTTGAGTTATGTTTTGGTGATGCAAAGGCGTTTTGAAGTGCGCCGATGACACCTACAGGGTAGCTAAAAGGTGATACATTAGAAAACAGACAGACGTGCATTCAGACAGATAAAAAAGATATAACAAATTCATTAGGTCATCATCTTTTTAAAAAAAACACAGCCACAAAATATTCTATAAGAAAACGAAATCTTTTCATTTTGTATATTCATCACTGCCGCCGACGCCTCTGTCTTCTTGTTGCTTTTCAGACATCTAATATCAGATTTCAGCCTATCACTAACTGGAAACCCCATGATGCTATAAAAGCGCCCACCTACCTACTGCTAATACGCACAAGTTGAAATACATTCATCCTACTTTTGATTGAAAAACATTATCTTTAATAGTTTTAGGTCAACATTGCAATGGAAATCATATGTACCGTTGTTAAATATGTAATATTGTAAGTTGGTCAAATAACATTAATTAAATGGTAACAAAAGGCAGTTGAAACTATTATGCAAGTATATTGCCCTTCGCAGAGATTTGTCGCACATTCTAATGTCAATTTGATAACATAAAAATATTAAGCTGAATTTAAAAATGCTTGGTGAAGCTTTGGATGTTCTCAAACTAACTGTGATAAGTCTAATTATCATGATATTTTTAACCGATCCAAATATATCCACAGTTCACGTAAATCAAAATATATTTATGAAAATAAAAAAAAATAATAAAATATATTCATAGTTTACGTAAGGTAACATTAAGGACTAGTAACGTAAATAAGTCCCTTTCAAATGATGAAAATAGTTCACGGTTAATTGAAGATGTAACAAAGTATTAAAAATCTCACTAAAATAGAGTATCGGATGAGTTTGATATGAACAAAGGTGTGGCTATGATGGAACGAATATCTATTTCTATTCAAACCAAGTATTTCTATTCAAAACTAAGATGTTGTGAGGTCTGAGTTAAAAATGAAAATAAAAAGTTAAAAGTTATTATATGAAGCTAAAACAAAGTAATAATTACAATATTAATTGAGTCACAGCATGCAAGCTAAACATATTCTTGGTCAACACAGAAATAGGTTATGGTAGAGTCTTTTATGTGTATGGTAGAGTCTTGTCTAGATGGATCCCGCTTGAAAATAGGTATCTAAACAGTTGGAGAACAATGACGCAGAATGATCGAACGCTCAAATTAAGACACAAGTAAGCTGAATGGGCCACTTGAACTAAAACTATTAACTAGTCTTTAAAAGGATAACTAAGGCTTTATAAACTTCCACTTTACGTTCCAACAATAGACGGAAAGAATAATACCATTTCCACAAATTATGCCAATTAGGGACTGAAACATGCAAACGCACATGGACACATCTTTGTGATTATATTTGTACATTTTTATTAAATTTCAACAATGCGTGTCTGAGTTATAAAAATATATGACACTCCGTCATATCCTTACCTTGGGTATAAAAGATATATTACTTTCATGGTACGTGTAAACAATAAATGAAGCAAATGTGAACGGTGTCCATGGTATGTGTAAACAATAAATGAAGCAAATGTTAATGGTGTCCATGGTATGTGTTAATAATAAATGAAGCAAATGATAATGGTGTCCAACACACATGGAAAGAGAACGTCTTTGTCAACCAGTTTTACCTCTTTGGGTGAGGTGAGTTGGTGTTTAATGCCGCTTTTAAGATTATTTCACTTATATCGCGATTGCTAGTATTATTGCAGGGAGAAAGCCCGCAACACCATTGTGGCTATGCATTGCGGTGAATCCTGCGAGCATCGGTTGGAACTAGCGAACTATGGGTGGTACTGCGCTGAATTTCAGTGTAGCATTGCACCCAAACCTGACTGCGTGTAGAACAGTTCTCTAGTGCAGACACAGTTGCCGAACCCCATGCGGGTTTCGAACGACGGACCTCCTGACCCGAAGCCGAACGCGCTAACCACTGCGCCATCCCGCCCCTTATTGCCTCTCTGTAACCAGACACTAGTTTATTCTTTTGAGAGAGCATACAGCAATGTGTAACTTTAAGTGTACAAACACAAACAGTATGACGACACTTTACTTAAATTTAAACTAAACTTACTGTGGACATTGTATGACTTTATCACTCTCAAGACGTTTGCTAAAATAACGTTTATTGCATATTACTTAGCCTTTTAATACGATTAGGTTGTTATGGTAAATTCATTGAATACTATTAACACAAGAGATATATCTACGGCTGTTTTTATCATTACATAATCTGCACTTGTATGCATCATATATAGTCACAACCATAGCAACGTTTTGTTATATATTGCAAGGAAAAATTTGGCTTCTTTGTATGTTTATCGTCACATATTAACATCCTTGAGCCATGATATTTCCTCATTTATCACATACGATTTTGTCTTAGGCTCAAGCAAAACACCACAAGTTGCACGAAAAATTTAATTAAAGACATCGTTATCGGCACGCAATCATAAATAGCATTGTCGAATGCCTTTTATGTCAATCATCCCTCACACGGATTCTTGTTATATAAAAAATTACTTCTTTGTTTTTTATTTAATGATTGATGTTATATGAATACCAAAATAATACCAACAAGTCAAGAGAGAGTAATAAAACTTAATTTTAATACTTTTAGGCGTATCATTCCATGGATAGATATCATTAATAATTGAACTATTCTTGTACATTGACACAATGAAAAATTGATTCGTGTGATATTTTCGCAGTTTTGGCAGAAAAAGGAATAAACATATTGAACGTTTCATTCATTTCAGAATAGGCACAGTACGCATGAAATACCTTTTCTCATAAGGTAGGTAGTTCGGAGTTCTAATGCGCATCTCCTACTGTCAGAGAAAACTTGATCTTGATGACGTCATCTAATGATATGCAATACTCTCCCACACGTGGATATGTGCTTCCTTGTGTGCTGTTTGAATATTCGACGTATACATTTTTGGTGAATATTTTAAATCATCTAAATAAATATCGAAAGTGTTGAAACCCACCCATCCCGCATCTGTTGGTTCTAAACACAGCGATCACACAATATTACGTGACACATTGGATTGAGGGTCAGGGAAACTTTAGGGGAATATATTTTAGAAAATGGTGTGTCACATGATCATGATATGTTCTATTAACACCACCACAAACTAGCGACAGCATTAATAATGTTTTTAATTTTCTTTGAATAAATATTATGGGATAGGGACCAATAATTGTTCACAGAGCACAGCAAGTCAGTTGATCAATAAAAGTACGGGAGTCGTCGTAAAATATTTCATTTAATTTAGAGTTCATGTGTACTGGCCGTATCGTTATCACTTGTTCAATAGTTTTAGTAAAGTGCATTAAACATTTGTGGGGGTTTTCTTCTGTGATGTCTTTGTAATCTTAAGAGTAGTACAAGAGAGATAAAATTAGTAAATAGATAGTAGCCTTAAGCTTGTTAATAATATCTTAATTAATTTCGCGGTCTGCTGTATATAAACATATACATATATACATACCTCTATAAATATGCATGAAATAGTAAAAAACAATTAGCTAAAAATACACATAATGTTCACAAACAATTAGACATTCAATTTTTCTAGATTTTTGCAGAATGAAGTTGAAAATGCATATAGACAGTATAGTTTTGTTTTTAGCTGCGTTATATCGATGTGCGGATAGCAATTTTGTAATAGGGCATGGTTATCTCTATGACATTTTTAAATGAAAAATTGCTAATAGAAATCGACGCTTATTCTTGACTTATTTGCATACAGATCCTATTTGAAAAACAAAGGAAAGCTTTTTCGTTTGCACTATAAAGTGCTTGAAATATTTTGCAAAAGTTTATATTTTAGGAATGATTCGCGTTACAACTGTCTATTGTTAAAATATTTTAACACTTTTTAACGACTGGTCCCTAAGATATTCAGGGGAGCTAAGCCACTTCGTGTCCGACACACATATTTGAATATGCAGAAAAGGGGTCAACCAGTAAATAGGTAGGGCTTAGCTGCTGTCGGGAGATCAAAACAACAACTAACAGTACACACCTTTCTGGGCAATAAAGTACATTTCCCCAACGAATTTTGCAGAAAACGGTTAGCTTTCTTCTGTTGAAATGGTTTTTGATCAGGATATAGTGAAAGAATTAAGTTTTTATGAATTTACGTTTTTGATCCGAACTGCCTACATAAGGCAAAAAAATCGCATAATCAAATGGATTTGATTTAAGCCCCATGATGAGAAAAATAAAGAATATATATAACCAAATCATTACCATCTGCGTTCTTAACATTTGGTTATTTGTTTCATATATAAAATATGTGATATTCATTTTCAAACACTGATATTTGAGTGAATACATTCATAGTGTCACCCTTGATAAAGGGCCATAGAGTATGTTGTCTTAGTCAGATTTAACAAACTTAATTAATGGTTTATTTTATCGAGAAGTAGTGGTTGGTTCTGAAAATCAGTATCTGAGTGAATTCAGAATAGAGACAAACAGGTAAATCCGTGATTTGTTATCGAAAACCGGACAATGGCACGCGCCATTGACTCAAACGTAATTTATTCACAGGAGACACAAAGACAAATTTTGATTGGCAGTGTTTAGTTGGTCATTTAACTAAAACACATGTAAATTGGAAGCAGAATTTCGAATGCATCACATTCAAATGTCCATTTTTTATAAATTATTGAAAACAAGAAAATATCATAATAGGGCATTTACATGTAAGCGATAATGATACAACTCTAAAGGGGAGGTTTGAACTTAATTTACGACATACCTGATTTTTGTCTGTTATTTCAGCCACAGAACAAAATCATTAAACATACTCTGTATCACTTTAAGCTGCATGTAGCTCTATAACACAAGGATTTTATTCAAAAACAATCAATCAACAGTTTCGTAAATTTTATGTTTTACAATGATCTAAGTATGATGTCCGAGTTAAAAAGGTATTGCGGTTGTTCAACTATATAATGTCCATATAATGTCCTTGTACACTGCGAACGTTTTGGATGTCACTCAAACAGTTCAAATACACAGATCCAATCAAAATTTTATGCCAACCCTCTGAATTATTGTTTGGGGGAAATGGAAAGTAAAAATTGCTTTCAAATTGAAATGTTCTAAATTACATCATTTTGAAGTTCGTATTCAGGGTAGGTATATCTTTGTAGAAATGTTGTCATATTTTAATTAGACACATCTTAAAGAATTGTTGCAATTTTGCACAGACGATATGAAATATCAGTTTTCTTGTGACTACAACTGAAATGCGTTGCAATAATGGACCCAAAGGGAAACCTGTGTACCGTAAATGATATGCCAAACATATGGTCATATTTCTCCCTTAATTAAATTCTATTTTGTATTAGAAACACTCCCCATTGAAAGAAGATTATTTTTACATGACACAGCGGATTATTCAAGATTAACTTTCTAAAATAATTCATAGAACCTAATTTCATCAAAGGACGCTGTGATATTCCTTAAGTAATTTTGGTATCATTTTCACATCATCTAAAAGTAATATCGAAGGGATGAGGTTGGTTTATGGCCTCTCTAAATACGCACTTATTCCTTGCAAAATGTCTTTTTAGTATAAAAGCTAAAAATGTATTGATGAAACCTTTATATTTCATATTCCTTGCAATTTTTAGATATATTTCAATATATCAGAAGTATTAGTCTATTTTTTGGTATAACAGAAAGTTAGTCAATTTGTATATTCTTTGAAATATCTGTTAATATCTGCTTAAAGTTATACCTCTGCTTCTACTTCTGTGGAATCTTACTTAAGAAACGTTATTTAATTAAGTATAGGTGACAGTAAGACCGTTGTTACTGACTGAAGGAGCAAAACGTCCCCATAAACTTTCCACTCTAAAAATTTAATACGAGGACAACAGGCACGTTCATATTTGATGTTTGTAGGATTGTAAATATGCCGATCAGGGTTCATTTAATATGTTTAAGACTTTGTTATTGGTGTCTATTGTTGGAAACCAAGGCACGTCACCAAAGCTTTTTTTTGTTTAAGAAGTCTCTTTTAATAAGAGCTGTTTAAGGAGAAGCTGTTTGAACAGGATCAGTTGATTCATTCGAAGAATCGCCAGTACAAAAGACTTTGAAATCGTTCAGTATATCCCGACATGCAAGGCAATGTCCTTCACTGATAATACAGTTGTGTTTTCCTGCTGTCTCAATGTCTCCTTAAACCATAACGCTTCACCTCGTAATTAGAACACCTTGCATTAGGTCCCTTGCTTACTCTAAAGATTAGAAAGATTAGAAATGAACACTTTACCAATGCAAATGAACATACATACCCAGGCTAGTTTGCGATTAGGAATTTAAGGACAAACGCATTGCCTTCAAACAGTGGCAAAGTGCATATTTTGCGTGCTTGAAATCATCTGCTTCTGACAGGGTGCCAGAGAATTGACATTGCTGATTAAGCCATAGGGAGGAAGCGAGTTCCCAAGTGAAGCACCCGTTAAAACACCCCGAAGCGATTCCCTTGCTCTCACGTTTTTTTGTCAATCTTCGGTCATTCAAGTCCTTCTGTAGAGTGAGACTAATCTGTCAGTCGTTCTTTTATCGCAGTAATTCTTTATCATGGGTAGTGGTAGTTTCAATTTTAAGCTTACAAATTGTTGATGAAAAAGAACATTAATGTTTGTATTTCAACAAAAGTAACACAAACAATTATTAATTGATTCAACATTAATGAAGTTATGAGGTAAAGTATAGTGTTACCGTTTAAACTTGCAACACATAATCCCTCGAGATCTTGTGTTACCGGGTGTCCTCAAGAGTAATATCAGATTTTACAAGCATTTGAAAGAAAAATATAATGATATCTGTTTTTGGGAGCTTCTCTTGCAGGTCAGTATATTAACTAATAATTCGGTTAAAAAATTATGAATCAGATATTGATGAATTATTTTGGTAAATCTTTAATGTCAACAGAAAACATATCTCTAATTAAAACCTTTCATAAATGTATCAAATGCCAGCATGGGAGTGACAAACTTAACATACATACAATAAGCGTTGGATATTTGTATTATCAACTTTTTAGGGTTTTTTCCCGCACAGAGTTTATTCATTTCAACTTCAACACGCAACCCAAAGGAACGTCAAAATCTACAATGTCTGTTAAAAACAATTCCTTATTAACGATTAAATCAGTCAAGTTAAAAAATTGTATAATGCAACTTGTAACAATTTTATGAGTAAGCCAATACATTTAAATTGGAAAAGTTATGTACAAAATAGCCTACAAAATAATATGACCCTGTCCTATTTCTTAGCTGTTCTTATCGAATTAGAACATTTTATCTGTTCTGAAACTTATCTGTATCTGAACTGTGTAGGATAGTCATTTAAGGAAACTGTCAGTTGATTCGGTACCTGAAAATCCGACACCTAAGTTGAGGTCTCATTTGCTTTAAAACATATAAAGCTTTTAAAGGCTGGGATTTTTCATATTTGTTTCAGTGTAATTAATTCTAATATTAAATTTTAAAAAAATTAATCTCTCCTTTAACAAGTATTTTTTGGCATTCTTTACTATCAACTAAAGTATCAAAAGGTTGGTGTATATTACAGAAATAATGACATTTATACTTTTCAATTTATCAGATTACACATGGAAAATACATTTTATGTAATACTTGTATTTACTCTTACCCATGAGTATGTTCATGTACGTGCAGATTTCTCTCTTTTACTTTCTTAGTGTCTTTTGTATCTTTAAGTAATCCTTCCCCATGTTGGATATTACCATGGACCAGACAATCGTAACTGTAAATTCGTGTATAATCATGAACCGAAATGAGAATTTTAATATTTATATACATTTTCAATTTGTATTCATTTCACAGATAAAAATATTAATCAAAAGCATTAATGCAACCATGCAAAGCGTACAACAATATTCGACAGTGTAAAAGAAATTTTCACCAAGTAAGGTTGTTAGATGATAAGAACAGTTTATGGCCATTATTATAGCCATAGTTATTGAATCAACAGTTTCACGGTTTACCGCGTATTAGCAGCATTTTATGTGTGTAAGACACTGCACTGCTGTAATGGGACAGTGGCTCATGTTTGAATAATCTCATTTAAAAAGATGAGTTTCTGCCAAGCCATCAAATAGAATTGGCTATCTTGCATTTACAAAAGGTATAATGAGTACAAAAGGGTTAATGTTTATATAAATGTCAGAAGGAAATAATTAGAAGCTTAGGAACGTATTATGAAATATTGTGAAACACATTATGACATTTCTTCATCTGTTGCACAGATTTTAACAATGAAATAAATACTCACCGGAAGAGTAGCAGATCGATCATTATACAATTGAGTAGTGAGATACATTGCATTTTCTATTTCAGACTTAAAAAGTTAATAAATAAATAAAGTCCTACGCAAATATCTAAGAATTTGAAATTCATTTTAACTTAAACATGGTATTGAAGTGGGAGGTGTGTCGAATCTTGAGAGTATTTCTGGAGATTACAGTGATAACACAATCATTATTACTATGTACACAGGTGCTTCACCATGGTTATTGCAATTAAAACGCCAATAAAATGAAAAGGTTGTGTATCAACAAGTTCAAATAAAGGTGAACACCCACCTTCATGTCTCTGGTTTGATATGATTATCAAACTATTTACAACTTATCAGGTAATGTCCAAATATTGTATCATGGTCATAAGCGTATATTTTTTATGAACTCAGCTTGTGCATACCAAGAAAATTCGGTTCTGGACAAGCAAATATCGCTTGTTTAAGTTTATTGTTCGATATGCCAACCTTCAACCACCTACATCAGTTATTCTAGTACAGCACAAGAAAACAGAACGTTACTATGGTATACCAACTTTGGATCAATCCCATCTTAGCTCTCGTAGCTTACCCCACTGTGGATAAAGCAGTAATCTAAGGGGGGATCTCTTTAAAGTGACAATGAGTATGTTTCATGATTTTTATGTGCCTTTAATAAGAGTCAAAATACCACCTACCCTAAATTAAGATAAAAAATCCTCCCTAATCTTTGTGTCTTAATTGTCAAAATTAGGATATTTTCCTGGTTTCAGTTATAGTAGAAAAACAGCCATAAAGATGTAAATAAGTCGGAATTCTGCATCCACTTTACATGAATATCAGTTAAACCTACTTAACACTAACAACCAATATATCTTTGTGCCTGCTGTAGGAAAGTTTCCAGACTTACGTTACTTAACCTGTTTTTTGTCTCTGTATTGAACTGATACGCTCTAAAATTGTGATTTTCAGAAACAACCAATACTTCTATAAAAAAATAAACATAATTAATTTAGTTTGACAAAATTGACTCAAATAACATTCTGTACATCCCTTTAAGATGAGATAGCAGGTTCATGTTTTTATTTGTAATAGTTACTACCATAGTTTCTTGGTTGTCGGCTAACCCTTCAGATGAGCTCCTTGGACAAATTGTCCAATATATTCCTGATATAACTAAGAAACTATTGCCATCTCACTTTCGCCGAGTAAAATTTGAATAAAAAATAAACAGTTTTCTTCCAAACATTCCGAAAGTTAAATGAAAATTTTCAAATATTGATTTTGATATTTCTAGTGAAGGTAATAAACAACATAATATGTTAGTAAGAGTATTTTGATTAAATCAATTTAAGTTAGCATTTTAATTGATATTTATGGATCATTTATTTGATTAATAAAACTCTCAGGTAGGTATTGATGTCATTGTCGTCGAGAACTTGTCTTATTACCAGGTTTAAAAGAAATAGTCCAAAGTGCCCTTGTCTCAGATATCAGGACTCTGGGGCTTAACAGGCCTGTTATCGATAATGAACAAGACTCTTTTATGAATGGTTGCTATGGACAGCGAGGTCTAAGTGGGATGTAAGAGAAGAATATTGACCTTGAAAACATATTAACTTTATGAAAATGATGATCACATATACGAGAGAGGATTAAAAATTGCTATGATAACTGTACAGGTCTTTGATAGCCTCTTCAAAGATATTTCCACTTCTCATAGCAACATGGTAAATTCAAGGAAACGAATGAAGAGGATAATGAATGATTTGAATCAGATGACCATAAGCATTTGTATCAATAAATAATTGGTGAGCTCCGATATTAAAATTTCAATTTGCATGACGAGTTAGATTTAAACTCATACAAAATTGAATACGAGTAAGTTCCTCATAAGCTTGAAAATCGATCAATATCAGCATCTGATTGTGCACAAGTATCTTCTCTCTGTGGTTAAATGGTTTCCCTGACATCTGACTTGTCACATGCTAAGGAAACGTAGCCCAAAATTGTTCTGCTTCTTGACTGCTAGGATGGATTACAGTGTGTCCGCACTAGCGGAGTGTACAACACATTGTGAAGCTGCGAGGGGACAGGAAGCCTGCCTGTGGCCAAAGCCACCACAGACGTAGCATCTCTGATTGTTAGTGGGACATCACTTGACCAAAGACCAAAAGGGCTCATTATGACCGGAAATTGATGACCGTGGGTCGTCAACATTGCAAACAGAAGACTCTGACGGAGAAGGAATGCTGATTCTACCACGTGGTCGGATAAGGACACAATTCTTTATCTCATAGTTTCGTTTTCGCTTCAAAATCTTGAATCAGAGCCAGAATAAATGTCACCATAATCAAGATTAGCTACAACATCCCTTTGTTACTCGAGGTCATAAGGAAGCTTGAAGGATTTCAACAGAAAGAAGTTGTGTTATTCTTTATATATCTGGAGACAGAGATTTAATTTGTCCACAACAAATTGGCTTTGAACTTGTTTTGAATATAATGATCTATGAATTTAAAATTTGAAATATTTGAATCTTTATGAGCAGAACAGATCTATCTTCACGTTCTTCAATGATGTCACATTTGAATTATTTTAATTTACTTTCATATGAATTTTGAACAATTGACAAGTTTCATAACCTTCGACAGTTTCCTTCTCCATGTTAGTGTTAAACGTGTCTTAATCCTCAGTTAGGTGGAATCCATATCTTGATGACTCTGACTTGCTGTTCTGTACAAAGACCGTGAATCACTTAGCACTTAGCACGTTTTCAACTTTGATTAAAACTACCTTATTATACCCAAAATGCATTCGTGAACATTGAGTCAATATCATCACTTGATAGCACAATGAATTCGGCCTTCCCAGACAATTATCGTTCATTTTGATTATCAAATTATCTAAATATTCGCAATTTATTCATACTAATGAGCTAAGGTCCATGTAGTTAAGTCACGAAAGACATCAAAGGCTCTTGTAATCTTAATATCAGGAGTCTATTATTTATTCTAAGGAACTTTTTACTCTTTATCTTTACATCAATCATATGATTTTAAAAGAAACATACACAGTAATGACATTTCGCAACATACAATGCATCAAAGAAAAAGAAGATGATTTTTCTTGTTACCATCATTGTGTGCTGTCCTCTTGTAACTAAAAGAAACTTCACTGATCACACAAACTGATATACATGAGAAAATCTTTCAAAGATTTGTTCTCCAAGACTCAGCTTTAACTAGGTACGAGAGCTCATTTCTAAATAATAAGTGCATACATTAGACTTATGGTCAATATTCTCATGGTATAAAAACTATTTTATGTTGTTCATTCTAAGGTACAAGCAAATTGAAATGAAAAATATTTCAGTAATCATTGGTAGCTGCATTGTTTAATTCCAGATAATGTACACCCTCCGTATTGTCTTTGGTTTTAAACGCTGAATGTCAACCATAGTGTTAATGTCTTTCTGCAAAAAATAATAATGATGAAAATCATGGAAATATTCCTGATTATTACGCTAAATTTCAAATCACCTCTGCAACAGAGATACAAATTGAATTTTTAGTTGAATATACAACCATCAGAGGATTTATACCCGTAAATACTAAGGTGTTTGGTTTTAACACATTTGTTATGAACAAAGGGTCACGTTTGCTCGCAGTGAACTTTAGGTAATGAATTAATAAGTTCGTAGACTCACAGAACAGCATATAATCATAATTTCAACAGGCAAAACCGATGTTTTTCGTCTGACATCGAGTGAGTTGGGGTTAAACGTGCTTTCAACAATATTTCAGTTATTAAACACGTGGATGACAAACATCCAAAAGAGAGTGGACAGATCAGGGAGAAAAGGATCGAAAGGATAAGACGGAAAGAGAGGCATAGTTAGAGATTGAAAGCAGGCTTAAGAAGAATAACCTGACAAGCCCATCATCATTCCCATTGATTTTGATGGTATTAAAAACTCTTGTATGTTAGTAGGTATGTTTTTCAAAAATTTAATTTCGGCCTCACCCTTTGACATAGATGGTTTTCTGACATACAAAAACATGTAGTGAACAACGTGGAGGTATACGATCTTGCAATAAACGATGTCATTTTTTGATATTTAATTTCGATCTCACCCTTTGACATTGATGGTTTTCTGACATACAAAAACATGTAGTGAACAACGTGGAGGTATACGATCTTGCAATAAACGATGTCATTTTTTGATATTTAATTTCGATCTCACCCTTTGACATTGATGGTTTTCTGACATACTTAAACATGTAATGAACAACGTAGAGGTATACGATCTTGCAATAAACGATATCATTTTTTTTATTACAAGTGTTAAATTACAAAACTGTCCTTTCAAAAAATTATCTGCTTAACATGTCTTTCAAACAATTTTTGTTACATTATTTTTTCTTTATTTCTGTCAACAAAAGTGAGTTGAGGAAATATCAGAAAAACTGTTTTTCAATTCCTGTGGCCATGCCTTCGTAACATCAGGTTTCAGACTAATTTCATCACTCCTTTCCTCAGTGACATTCTACCCGAATTCGGCAATCAGGAAACGACGAAGCAGCACATTTGCCTCACTCGATTCCTTGATTGCTTTTCTTGTGATACAGTTAAAGAGTAAAGACAAGGTTATGATTTATAAACAATACAATAATTAAACAATACAAACAATAAGAGAACAGCAAACGCATTATCATGTTTGAAGATTTATCATTATGTTTATTCATTTAGCTTGTTTTGCGAAGCTGTATCTCAATCAATTCCTTAATTACTTAATGGATCCAAAGACAGTCAGAAAATCAATTTCATGCTGGCCTGTGCTGTAAATTGATGTGTAAATCCTATGAGAATACAATGATGTCCATGACCAGGCAATGACCTGAATTGGCGAGCCGGTAAATATCACACTGTCTGGTTGATATATAATCATTCAACAATATGTGTTTAAGTTGTTTAGAATGGAATGTTCAGTCAATCAACAGTTATCAATAGAAGGCAATGAATCATATACCATACGCAATTGTATAACTAGTATCCATGTATATTGGACGTGATATCTACACCTCTGGGCATTTACAGTGTATAAGGCTGTTTTTAGATTTTCATGGAAAACCAGTATTTGTCATATATATGTCTTTCATTTGGAGAGAAGAAGTTACCAGTCGAGAAAAGTTTGAAAGATGACTGTAGAAGTCCAAACACAATGCATACCAACTCCTTAACGCTAATTTTGCATTATATTCAGCTATCTATTTTGATGATATCTCTAAGGATTACTGTTAGTTTGTTTTTATTTCTCAGATTGTACACAGTTTAATATGACGACAATTACACATTGCTGCTTCAGAGAGATAAAACACAGTTGCTTCAGAAAGATAGACATACCATTGTATATTTGTTCATCAGTCCGTCATTTACATAACGGAACAGCTTTACGTAAATTTCTACAGACATAAGCTTTTTTGGCTTTACAGTTTTGATAACAAGGTCTAAGTGTCTTAGTATGAGATCTTGTTTGCAGGAATGATTTGCATAAATGTGTTCAATTTCAAATGGTTCATAGTTCATTTCAAAGTTTTTGTTTCTATTTTTATTTGTCTACTTTGATGTCTATGCGGTTGAGAAGGGTAAACAGTATCACCTGCATCATGTTATAAGAGGAAGTTCGATTTGGAATTCATGATTATTCTATAACAAAGATAGGAAGCAGATGCCTTTGGTTGTGTTCTGCAAATTTATCGAAAAGACATTTTAATTTGTTCAAAGTGCAGACTTACGCGGCAATCTTCTTGAACGAAACATCTCAAACTTCTTGATGATATCCATATCATCAGTAAGTGAGGGGCGTCCACTTCTTGGCTCATCTGCGAGGGTCATGTGGCCTCTTTGGAAATTCCTTTACTATCCCACAACAGTGTCATAGGATGGGCTGTCATTGTCATAAACAGATTTCATCTCGTCATGAATTTGACGTACAGTATAGCCCTTCAAATGTAAAAACTTAATAACACTGCTCGCCTCAATTTTCTCCATAAAGGGGGCTAGTGTGTTATTTGGTCAAGAGACGTGAAACTGGCTCTCGCGAAATAGACTGTTGTTGACCAAAGAACTAGACATGGATTACTTATGCTACAGTGCCCATTTGGTGCGTATTCACCAGTACATTCTTTGTGATAATTGAAACTTTTTGATATCCCCTCATAATTAACAATCTGTTATGACAGTAACAAGGAATGCTATATTTACAAGATATATAACTTTCAGTTTACGTTTGAGTGTCAAAGAAAATAGATCACGGGTCAAAGTGGGTAATTGTCATATCAGATATGTTGGGGTTTTTTTCAGTTTATACTTGCCAAGTTTTAACAAACAATATATTCCTAGGTGAATATCTTTTGACTTGAAATTTCTTTTAAATCAAACGTGCTTTGTTGTCCAGTGCCTGAGAATATGATAACGTGAAACTTAAAAATCTTGGTAAAAGGTTCAACAATACAGTAGTCACACCTGTTTCGCCAAGGTCATTCCAATTATCATTCTCATTAAAAGGTGAAAATAGTGAAATTTGATAGGATAACCTTACTATTAATATCTTCTCTGTTAAAGTGTTGTAGCGTGGTCTATTTAATTTTCTTCGTTTATGTATATTCAGTTGGTAGATAGCATCATAGCACATTCAAAAAGTCCAGTTGACACAGAGAACATGTCGCTAGTTTTATTTCATCACTCTAACGTCTAAATAGCATTTACATAAGCCATTCCATGTAACGTAATTCATACCAGATGCATTCCTAAGCACCGCTAATCTATAAAAAAAACTCTGTCAGTCGCATTACATTTTTTCTATGGAATGATTTATTTGTATCATGTTTTCATGACACCAGTATCAATATATATTCAGACAGATGACCCGAGGTTTAAGCTTTGTTAATCAATTCAGACAGACATCAAAGGATCTTAATATCATGACATTATGAATAATGTTATGAATAAGACAATACTAAAGATGATGTTTTAATTGCTTACGTTGAGTAAAGAGTTTTGTTTACCAACATAAATTACGAAACATGAATGGTTTGTTTTCATAGATAGTTCATACCTTCCTAAGAAATAGGTGCATAACTAACACCCGTGCTTTATTGGCGTTTGAGGCTCAAAGCAAAGGATGCATGTATGCCAAAAGCTTGAAAACATTTTTTTAAATATTTCCATCAATAAAAATTCCTTTATAGAATGAAGTGTTGTTAACAAATTGGAAAGAAAAATGTCTTCTTTACAGATAGTAAGAGCTGATATATTTAATTTTCAGGGAAGGTACACACGATTTCAACTGACATTCACTGCTGGGTACCTAATATAGTGTTACTCTTTATTCAAAGCAGTGATACTATCAAATAAATGGAAAATACTTTTAAAGGTTACGTTCAATTTGAAATCACTTAGCAGCAAATTGATTTATTATCTTCCACCATTAGAGGAGGTATTCCCTAGTAACAGATTGGAATCGGTGTATCTATGTATAGTTAATAGGTCTGTTCAAAGTATACGCCTGGTAATTAAATAAATGACTTCCTAGAGGTCCAGACAATCATCTTTTATTCCTGTCTGTGTTTGCCAACTGGTGTCCAAGTCTGACATCGAAGAGAACCTTTTTAGCTAGCCAGACCATCATACTTCCACTTGCTTGAAGTCACACCAAACATCAACAAATATCAACATTTCCTATTTACAAGATTGTTGTCAGGCACTTATTCAAACTCATGCAAGTAGATTAAAACCTTTTGTAAGTTAATTAGATTATATTTTAAAAATTGCATTTTATCAGCATTGTGATATTCATGAGAAGGAATACTCAAAGTTTGAAATATCCATTGTTGTGAGAATGCAATTGTGCAATTATAGAATACTAGTTTTTATATCTTCCGAATTACTTTTCTGACAACATTAGAAACGAGTTGGGATATATCACCAAAAAGTCAATCTCTGTGGGCTTCTATCCGTCCGTGCTTCAAACTAATTTTATCATCACATGCGATAGCGACCTTGTAGTCATATCTACAAACAATCATTTACGAAAATGAAAATTGTAGCAGCATATTTTGTCTTAAGCTGTAAAATAAGTCCTAGATCCACTGGGCACACTGATGTGGGATAGTCACTAGAGAGAACTTTGCATCATTCCCAAGGGATTTTTTCTTGACACAGAGCTTAAACCTTAAAGCCAATGTTATAATTTATCCAAGACGATACAACATGTAAGAGGCAACAAACACATCCACCTCTTTTCCCAAGAAAACAAAAATTGGTTGAGTAATTGCTTTAATTAATGCTTACAAGAAGACATTAGTCTTGGCCACTTTATCTCTTCTCAACTTTACTTCATATTAGGCAATACGATGCATATATAAGCGATTATTACAAAGCAAATTGTTGACTTGTTAAATAAATTCACTTTATTGTTAGTAGTAAACATATAGTGACAGTGATCATGGGTTATTTATGAATAAGTTAGTGAGTGAGTCTGTGAGTTATTATTTAAAGCCGTTTGAGTACAATTAGCGGTTATTCATGAATGACATTTCTAACCATCCAATAAACAAATTTAATTGCTTGAAATAAGACACCGTGCTTTTTCACATTTATCAAAGAAACACAATTATGCATGAACACATACTTACCTATAAAAATTGCTCTTTTAAGGCTCTACAATACCGATTTTAACCGAGTTTTAAATAGTCCGAGTTTAATTTCACATTACATATGTAATATGTTTCATTATATTAATTCATCTCCTAAGTTGCGTATTTGCATCTCAATTCCTTAGTTATTTAGTGGATCGACACAACAGTAGGATAATGAGTTTAATGCTGGTCTGTGTTGAAAATTGATGTGTAAATCAGAGAATCCCACGTGAATACAATTATGTCCATGAGCAGGTAATGACCTGAACCGGTGAAAGTCACACTGTCTGATGGCTACAGAATTGTTTAACAATAGTTCTAAAAGTTGTTTTAATAGACATTTTTTGTAGAAGGACGGTTACAATAATATGATGGTATGCTACTTTTATATGAGAGGTACCATGTGTCATATTTTCTTTTTAATTTGAAATTTGTTAGAGAAAATATTGTGTAAATCGGTGTCGATCTGGCAGTTCGTTCATAATTTTTTATCTACATTCTCGTTATTATAATTATTTATAATTTAAGCAACATTAAACGTTAAAAAATAGGAATCTCATGAAATTATATTTATGGTTATGAGGATGTTTGTATGTAGTCAATCAACTAGACAATACTAACAGGTTCAATATCCTCTGTGAAGGCTACACTTATCAATTACACTTCAATCATACAAACAAAATCTAAGCTGGCTAGTTCAGTAAAAAGAGCTATTTACTGGATTGTTAATGAAAATGCCGTTTCTTACATGCATATGAAATAAATATTTAACTTTAATTTGATCCGTAATAGTACATAGTACATGTCGTTCGCAAAGTTTTATATGTGAAAGATCAACCATTGCAAACAAGATCATTTTTGTTCAAATATACGTGTTATGATCATATTATTTACTTTACGCCTACGAAGTGCATAAAAACACAAATGTGCTTATACAGTATGCAAATACGGAACTTAATAAATTGTTTTGACATTGTCTGAAATTCTTTTTCTAACTGAAATAAACTTTATGTACGCACACAACATGTTTATGTTTATAGTTATATAAGAAATAAGCAGTCTTATAAAGCTTACAGGGAAACATTTCAAACTTCTATCACGATAAGGTATAGTTCATCACCTGAAAGTAACATTATGACATCAACACTAAAGTTTTTAAAACAGAATCTGTATTTGTCAGTTACTCTTATTGAATCTTTATCAAACGATACCTTATTCATGTGTCAAAGATGAAGCATTGCATAGCGTGCTAAGAAACACTATCAATGAGTCAGTCACTTGCTCTATTACCCCTTACGGAAGTAAATTATAATATCTACGAGATCAGTGCTAGACGCAGATTCATTCCCATTATAGTAAATTAACTTCATGTCCAATAGTGTCTGTTCCCATTGCTCATTACATTCTCATCAACTTGTGGTATTGGATGGTAATAGCGATCCAACAACTTGATCTTTCTGTTTTCAAATACAAATACAGACATCTGTATATGAAGTTTTTCAACATCTTCTACTAGAGTTCAAGCTTCTTAAAGATTAGAAACAGAAAGTAATTAAAATCACTATTGACCTACATAAAAAATGTTTACTTGCGTCATTACATTTCATGCCTTCATTCCGTTAAGCAAAATCACACTTTGTTTCACACATACGAAGAAAACATAGTTTCAGTGAAGGTCAAAAGAATACGGAAAGTCTGGAGCCTGATACAAATTTTACACCATTTCATAAAAAAAGATTTTTGATTACGCCTTTTAGATGCCATCTCTTAAGATTTCCGTTCGTTTGTGTTTTGTTGTATTGAGTGGGGAATGCTGTTAATGAGCTAGCACAATGTAATAATTTGTGATTTGAGCACCTGGTTAACCTGTTCACTGGACGGTTTTAGAGCTTAAATTTTGCAAGAGACTATAACTATATGAAATAACTCATTCTCTCCTTACCGAGGTTGCTCCGTCATAAATTGGTATACAACGACTTTACGACGGAGCTACCTCTGTGGGGAGAGAATGGAAAGAACTAAACGGGTTGATTTCCCTGCGGTTATACCAATAATTGGTACTTCATTTTCAAATAAAATGTATTCTTGAAATTAGCATAAACCCTTCTCATGAACATATACATACACATACATATATAATATTTACATATACATATACATTTATAATGGATTATCATGTATAAATACACATATTTGCTAAGATAATTTCGTTTATATATGTTTATATATATATCTTTTTGCTTAAGGGCAAACGGAATTATTTTCGTGTAAAACAATCAAGAATTCTGGTAACTAAAAATGTATTTTGTTTTTGGATTAATAGCAAAAGAACAAGACATTATTCAAATCTCTTTTTTTTTGGACATTTGCTGTAATTTGAATATCTTCAAATACACGTTGTAGTTATTTAGAGGTATTTGATATAATGTAACTGTGCCATTGGGTACGAAATCAAACTCATATCTTAAACTCCTCGCACCATATCAGATGTCTCATCTGAGTACAGATATAAGAGAATTGTTTTCATCATCCTTTTGACTTTTCGAACCACCAAACTACAGATGTATAAGTGCAAAAGTGACGCCAGTTTAATTCTTTTTTAAACGCTTGTACATTGAAGGCGATTTCTAAGTAATTTAGCTTCACAATGGTTTCACATTTTGTTGATGTGGGAACTTCATATTGAAAGGTAGCGCATTCAATTTGTAGTGCAATTTTTGATTTAACAATCTTACCAGTATATCGAGTATGTCTTTTTAAACTTGTCATATCTGTTTTAATGTTTAAATGAATGTTTGCATTTCAGAGTTCTAATATGTCATAATATACCTAAAACATGGTGAAAAACTGAGATGGAAGATAGATTTTGGGTTCTTTACCAAAGCGAAAAGTTTCATTTTTGATAGCTACCACGTAGTTGGGGTATATAAGGCTCCGCGTGTCTGTCCGTGCGTCTGTCCGTGTGTGCATCCGAAATCGTTTCCAGAGCACTACTTGAAAACTATATGACTTAGAAACTTAAATTTAGTATGGACGTTACATATGGGGTGTTGATGCGCCTTTCAGGGGTTAAAACTCCAGGGTACGAATAATTTTTGAAATTTTGACCAGAGATTGCCAAGTTTACAACTTACCTTATACATGAAAATACAAACGATGATTTCCGTATTCATCGAACAGTAAAAACACTCTCTGATCAATTCACACATTGATCCAATGTCATCCAATATTTGGATTGAATTTGAATTTTCATTAAGGTATGTGAGATATATGTATAACAATGTCATGAATGGGTATTTTGTTTTAAATCAATCAACTTTGTCCGAAACTGATACAGTACGTCGACATTGTCTCAATATCGCACCTCGCGAATACACATTATCCATATTTTACCTCTTAAAGATTAAACTAATTCATAAATCCGTTTTAAAACTGTATTTTACCAGCGAACTGACCGCATTTATGCAATAATATAATACTTATTGTTTATCTATTACTCTAACTCTATTAGATATTTAGTAATAGGTATTGAAAACAAAGCGCCTTATTGGTTGGAGGCCCCAACGGCCTCCAACCATCTTAACAGCTGAAATTCTCTCTATATTACAGTTGGAATTTTCAAAGGAACTTTCAACCAATCCTATTTAGCCTCTTTGTATTTCGGCAATATCGTAAACCAATGAACACATCTGTATCAAATTTAGAACCACGTGACCATGTGGGTATTCCAAAATAATTGGCAACCTTTAATACGGAAAACGATTGTCTCTGCAAATCTCAAAATTTAAAGGGAACAGTGGTGTTTAAGAATAAAAACGACAGTACAATTCTTCATGACCGCACGTGTACTAAATTAGACGCGTAAATGTCGCAGGAAAGGTTAGAAAACTCTATTCCATGTTAGTAAAAAAAAACTCCTTTACAACGGCACATGCGAGAAACAAGCGGTTACAAGTCGATAAGTAGAGAATGTCATAAAGGCGAGTCAATTTGTGGGATATCGCTTCGTGACAGACAAAGATAGAGGTAGTGAACTATGCTTTAGACTTTAATATATCTTGTACTGGCAATCTTTGAGAGTTGAGAAACAATTAGTGATACATATGGATTTATGAATTTGAGAAAGAGTCGAACACTTTGTGCGGTGGACGCTATCAATTGTGACCTATATTCTAAAAATAGATCTATTTCCAAGGGATAAATCGGTGACTGTTGTTTAAAACAGAACTGTATAGATCTATTTATAACTGCAAGTTTGCCTGACTATTCTATTATTTGATGCTATGAACAAATAATTGTATAACTTTTTCTAAATAAAAGATAAAATGAAGGTCTTTTGTTCTATTAATGGCCTTAATCTACTCATTTGCTGTAATGAAAATCCTATCCTATTTGTACCCTATGATTTCGCAGTATTTCCTAGCCTAACAAGGGTGCCTCCAACTTAGCCTTTTTAAAGGCTTTTCTTGTTGTGTATAGCACAGAGGAACCTAGCTCTCGGCGTCAGCTACCGGTCGAGGGCCACCACTTGACTCAATACCTTTTCGAAGTGTGGCTCTTTGCATGCTTCCGAGCTAAGCCAGTCGGAGCATATAATGTTTCTGGTAGGGTCACTCAAGCTGGACTGGTCAACGGGTAGAAGCCAGACCAGATTTGAGTCGTTCTTTAACCTGTTTTCTATCTCTCACTATGTCTTTCTTTTCGTCTTTTCCCTCATACTTTCGATCCCTTTCTCCCTGATCTGTCCACTTTCTTTTGGATGCTTGTCATCTACGTGGTTAATAACTGAAATATTGTTTTCAACATGTTGGACCCCAACCCACTCACTTATTCACTCACTCGCCGCTCAAGAGTGTTATCACAGCTAACGCCTCGTTCTAAGGTCGCTATTCAACCCATGCAACGTTCCATACATGAATCCTATGCTTTCAGCACTGATGCCTTTCACAAAGAGAACAATATTCACCTTTGAAGACCATCAAACGACTCCTAATAACTTAAAAGGCCAAAGAGTATATTGATACAAATTATAAAATAGTGCCAAAAATCCACCTCGTTGAAAGATCGTTACATAATTTTTCGCCAATTGTTTCGACCCCAAATAAGCCGAGAAATCTAACTAATTAGTAATGGTGTTTCCTGTGTCTTTAAAATAGATTGACTTTATTATTTTATTGCGCAAAGCATTGTTGTCGTAGCCTCCCTCCCTTTAAACAAAGATAACCACGTGGGGACGAAAAAGGGAAGCAGGATACATTTTAAACGACGATAGACTAGAAGGGAGACAAGTTGGTCGACAAAAAGAAAGTCAAAACGGCGAAACACATATATAATTTATTTAAAAGTCAAACTCGCTTTACTTTGAATTTGATTCGTTTTAATATGGGTAGGTTACTTGTCTTTTCATTTTGAACGCGCCCATTGTACGTTGTTTTCAATTAAATACATCATGATCAAGCTATTGGCGAAGTAACTCGTATAAACTTTTTGATTTCCAGAGATAAGTAGCATAACCCCATCTTGTGACAACTGAATCTATTATAATTTCTCAGTCTCCGACGGAACAAGGATCTTTTTAATTTGCATATGTACTGTGTAATATGTTTTATATTAAATTAACAACAACAACATCTTTTTTTGTTTTGCAAGTTTTGGTCACCTTTTTGTGTAAAAAAATGTTGTTATTTCTTTTCTCAAATTTTCAAGTGTTTGTGATATTTTAAGAAAAGAAATTGTATTTGTTTATTTGTTATCATTAAAACCCGAGCTTACGTAGTACACAGGAAAGGAAAATCCGCGTAATGATATCATAACTAAGTAGCGCGCGCTACTCGTACGTGTGAAATATAATTACACTTGTCGTGGTATATATACTATTTCTCACATATCATGTTGTTGCTAAAACAAATATCTACCAACTGATATAATGTTTGGGCGTTTTTTAGGCGTTGTTGTATTAGAAACACTAACATATATGTACTTAGTGGCTCTTTAAAGCTAATCCGGCAAAACGAGGTTATTTCTATCCGCAAATCCCTGTCCATATCAATCAATACAAATGTCTTTATCGCATATTGACTTTCCAACACTACCTACAGTACCCAGATGATAGGACTTTTTGAATTTACTAATCATATAAACCCATGGTTCGCTAGTTCCAGCCGATGCTCGCAGGTTTCACCGCAATGCATAGCCACAATGCTTTCTCCCTGCAATAATACTAGCAGCCGCGATATAAGTAAAATACTCTTGAAAGCGGCGTTAAACCCCAAATCACCTCACCTCACCTAATCATATGAATCAGTGCCTGTACTTGTTCACAATCTTGTGTGTAGATAAAATAGGGATTGACATGAGCAAAATGTAAGATTTTAACAAGAAATGACTTCACATTCACAGCTTAACAAAAAGAGTGATTGTAGCGTTCATCTTTTTGTTTAATTTCTGCTATGAACAAAGGTTCCCTCATAGATGTAGTTACGCTTGATAACAAAATTATATGTACTGCACAAGTAAAATTACATATGTTGTTACATTCGGGTACTGTAAAGACCTATACTATGACTGAAATGTCAATCGAAGTAGTAAAGCGTTTAATGCTGAGGTTTAGAAACTTCAATACCCAGATTTATTAAATTGATCCAAGGCAAAAAACACAACCGCATGATTTCACAGACTACAAGGTAAAAACAACCCATCAAGTTTCACTTGATATTGTCATGATCAGAAACATTATCTGTTTTAGTGTAAGTCTAAATACCATAGTTTTCCATTGAATTCAAAACTCAGAATCAATAGCTAAAGCAGTTACTTTATATGTTGTGTGGGAGGAAATATTAGGAGCATCAAAAATAAATTGTCTTATACGTGGACCCAACGCATGTATATGTGCAATGAAATGTTATCGTTTCCAAAAAATATTTTGTAAAATAAGCCGGACTTAGATCTTGTTAACTTCCTCTTTTTTACTCAAACAAACATGTATAACTTATATTCCTTTTAAAACCCAAAACAGCATGACAATACACAAAGACAGAAATATGGTTTTAAAAATCTATGCTCAACTAAGTAAGGTTTAACGTTTTATTTCGTTCAATTCTATATAACATTCTTTTACTTCGTTTGATGTTCTTTAATGACAATAAAATCTTGATCTTGAAACTAACTTCATCAAATAGTCAAAGCTGCATTATAAAGTATACATAACATAAGTGGTATAGGACACTGGCTTTGTCAAGTCTAATACAAACTATAAGAATCTTAAATTACACTGGTTTTGTCAAGTTTCAATACAAACTATTAAAAATTCAATTGATATTGAAAGCAGCAACTGCAAGGTATCAACAAATGTCTGCTTGTTACAATACAGCTTCACGTCGATCTGAGTGCAGATGTTATGTAACTTGAATTCAGTTTGAACATAAAGATGATATTTTCAGCTGATCTGACAAAGAAACACCTATTGTCTATGTGTGAAATAACCAATTTAAACTTGTTTGGGAACGTTCTGTCTCTTGCCTTGACAAAGAAATTTTGTCATAATTTTGTCATGACAAAATAGATAGAAGTGTTGACGTTTTCAAAATTTCGAACCGGGCCATTTACTATTTTCTTTTAAAGATTGGTTATGTTTCTTATTTAACAATTTGCTCATCACGATGTTTGTTACGGATTCTGAAAAAAGCTTCATGCTCGTCATGCTACTTGTAATGATATATGTCCACAGCTAAGGCTTAGTTCAACCCTATGAAAAACATGTTCTTTTATTAGTATTTCTATCTCTGAATGTAGAATATCTGGGATGAATTGAAAACAAAGATAGAAAATATTACCCTCTTCGCGACTATCAACGACAGAAAAACCCTCCGGATTTAATTAAATAATATTTCAAAGGGTTTAACAGAACGGTTTTATGTTCATAAACTTATAGTTATTGGTGAATATTTGAAGAAACAAAATTTTCAAAAAAAACGTGCTAAACTTTATTATACATTATTTTTGTACAAATCAAGATACTGCATACAGAGTAGAGAATAAAAAGCATATTTGATATAATCATATAAACCATAAATAGACCTTTTAAATTAGTTAAGATATTGTCTCATAATAAGTCACAATTTAAAACTGAAAAAAATTGACTGGTTGTATACTTATCGTTTTAATAGAGAGATAATTTTTGGTCATACCATTATTTATGAGGTAATCTGATTTCTAATGATATTTTCATTCAGATTTTCATTACCGGACATATTACCGAAAAGCAATTGATATCATTAGTATTGCAGACAATTTACCGCTACAAAGTAACAATAAAGCATGTCACCGAAGTATAATACAAACAATTACTGTAATGAATGATGTCTATTATGTGGTTGAGAGGCATTGTGTGCATGTCCTAGATTGTCGATCACCAGTCACACCGCGCTGTTGTTATATTAATAATTCAGTTGCAATGTATCTTTCTTTTTTGATCTATGCTTTAACGATTGACAGAGACATGGTCGAATATTTCTGAAAAGAATTGTTTTAACTTCGACCGTGCATATAAAGTAAGGCCTTTTCTTGATTACCTTGATTACAGAATAAATTTTACAAGAGTTACAGGTTCTTAGCTAAAGGTAAATTAAGATGCATTTAGGAATATTGGCAACAAAAACAGATTTTGAAGCAAAACATAAAGGTGAATATCTTCTTTATTAAGTTGAGAAATATTACTTTCCAATCAGTTCTTCTTGTATACTTGTCAAACTTTATACAAGGACCATTGACAAACTTAATAAAATGCAAATTGAATCATGTTTTTACCGTCGTCAGTTTAATGATAGGATCTTCATTCTATAGAACATTCTATATAATAAGTAGAAAATGCAAAACAATCATTGATTCAGTTTGTTGTTTGAAAGGACAAACTCACATGAATCAGTCTGTGTTACCGTGATGACACGATGATTGCGTTTCACTTTACAGGATCACTCTACGAGTCAGATGTATTCAGCATTCTGTTTTATTGAATGATTGAACCGTCTTTCTTATACTCAAGCATAAAAGAACAAGGTTTTGGGCCTCCTTTATAAAAAAAAAGGTTCATGTTGTCTACAAGTGCCATTTTTTTATGCAAAGCTTAATCAGACTTCCAGGAACTCGTGTCTCAAATATTTTGGCCGTGAGTCATGTTTCTCCACATGAACCTCCAATTGATAATCGCTTCTGAAATAGCTGTTGTACCAGCATATATCATCCTTTACAAATGTAACGCAACATGATTCTACGATGAAAACCATTAGGATGTACAGTATTCGCTAGGGAGATGCTAACGTCGCTTCATTCCTTATTATCACTTGTGATAACATCTACCAACATCCCTAATCGTTTGTGTTTTGTGAGCGTCTAATATGTAGTGTGAATACATTTTCACATTACTGCTGCCGACAGACAAAACATACGCCATATAAGTTTATTTGATTGTTGATTGTTTAGATAAATGGATACATGTAGTTAATCAAATTCTGCACGAAAAAGAAGTTGATTGTTGTTGTATCACTATTCCATATATATTGTCCTCACGTCCGATAGTACTTTACTACTGTTTCAATATATTTCGGTACTTTTATCCTTAATGTGAACTTAGAAACTATATATCATGTCATGTATTAAAGGATATGTTGTCATCATTAATATCTAAGAAAAATATGGCTAATTAATACTTTTAAAAAATTTCAGCATTGTTAATTTTCCAAAGCAAATACAATTTTGTTGGCAGTTAACCAAAAAGCCAAGTGACCCGATTGTCATTTGTTATCTTAAATCAACATTTCAATTTTAAAATGAATCATGTAATAGCTTCTGACATATCTCGATCAATTCCTAATTATTCATCAAAACTGTGGGCAAAAAAGAATGTTATATTTGTATCCATAGAAACTGGAAGCTGTCAAGGCTTCAATACAGAAACATGGCTAATTAGATCTGTTGCTTGTGCCTTTTTGAGATTCCTGTTTTTCTCTTAAATAAAAACCCAATTATTGAGACACGTGTTACAAATTGGTATTTTTGTAAATATATGGGTCAGGAATCAGGAGGTCTTAGGTGCTTCCACAGACAACCAGCTTAACGTTTCTAATGATTGTTTTTCTAATTATATTTGTTTTTAAATCAAAGGACGTATCATTTATATTCTGCATAAAACAATACAATATCTTGTACATTCGCGTACTACTAATAGGTTTGTCCCTTATCTGGGTTAAATTGAATTGTGTAATAATATTAAGAACAAGACACCAACACATCTTCGAAAACCCTTGTTTCACAGTGATATCTCCAAGTTACATTCGGTTATGTTTCCTTCAGAAGTATTAACGTTCTAAGTATGTAAAATAAATAAAATAGTCTTTCACTGAATTCAACGCTCGTTAAATCATTTGTGTGGGAAGAACTAAAATATCATGACCACAATAAATGAAAGAAGTGATGATTGAACTTACCTGTTGGGCTTGTAAATGTTCTTCAGGATATGAGTATTGGATTCATTTCTTTGAGGACAAACATTTTTACACAATAAGTAAAATTCGTGTTTCATGATATTTTGGTAGGTTTTTATCTCTCTGTAGGAATAGAATGAGCCTATTCAGGTTATTGTTGTACACTTTTGATTTCAAAGCTTAATTCAAAGCTTAATTTCAAAGCTTCATTTATTAATGTAATAAATACCGGCTTATAAAAATATAAGCGCAGAAGAATATTTTCAGGAAAACCTTGAATTAAAACATATTTACTCTATCAAAATACAATTCTGAAATACTATAGTGATTGCAGATAGGCAAAAAGGGTAATGGTTGACAAGAGTACACGGACCTTTAGATAATTCAAAGAGATCACTACTTGAGTGACTAAATAGATAAGAATACTGAATAGGTATATCAGAGCTAGTTAAAATAATAGGATGGGGATGGTTAGGTGAAATTGTAAGTCATTAAAAGAGGGATCACAAAATCCTTAAAGGTACATAGAAACAAAGGATTATTAACCTCATCAACTCAACATCAGTCGGCCGAAACAGTATTGGTCCACCTGTGTCCGTCAATGTTGCCACGTACTACCTCTCGGCCTGACGCCGCTCATTCTGAGTCTAGTAACCCTATCCCCGCCTTTTTAAGCAAGCATACGGCTGTTGGAGAAGCCAGTCATCTACATTTTTACCTAGCCCCAGAGAACACGGCAAGTTGTGTTCCTCGATTTCGTTAAAATTGCTTATCTCCCTGGCCGCCATTCTAAAATTCAAAGGGAGGAACTTACTGTGTTCTTGTTGCTCTTTCAAAAATGTATCGCACATTGAGGATGAATATCCTGTACTAACGGTTTGTGGCAAATACAGCATTGAACGACAACTGTGCTTTCATGACAATTACTTGTCCACAGTCCACCATCTCTCGACAAGTTCTCAAATTGAATGTCCATACAAAATATAAAGAGGCTTAAACAAATGGGAAAGTATCTCAGTAGAGTCTCCACTTTGATAGTGTAACTTGTATTAAGCATGCAATAATTCATATCTTACATGTATGTTGTATGGGCCAGAGGCCTTACAAACTGAATTAACTCTGTCTCACTGTATGTCATTTAAATGCTACATGATAAAAGGCTGATAAATAGGGCATGACAAATACATTTGAACACATACAGATACATGTAGCAACCGTCGGCAAATGAATACATGAATGATGGAACTTGATACTCAAACAGGTACAAATAGCCGATTTTGTCCAAAATCACGGAAAAAGACTAAGTCGAAAATCTACACATTGTTGCACCTATCGCGATAACTTTCTTAAAAATGCATATTTCTGAACCAAACTTTCGTCAAATGTACATCACTTTGTGTTCTATTGATTGAGCAATACGAATGTCCTGTCAGACTCTTGGTTTGGGCTCCAGATTCGAGCTTAAACAGGTACAAATAGCCGATTTTGACCAAAATCGCTGAAAAGACTAAGTCGAAAATCTACATAGATCTAAATCTAAAAAATCGAAATAGATCTTTAGTATAATATTATGTCTTATTTTTCTGCAATTAGTAGCATTGATGTCTGATTTTTCATCAAAAGTTGATAGTTTCTACTTTATTTGATGAACATTTCTGTACTTATTTCTGTATGAATATGTATTATAAACATAAAAAAAAGTTATATAATTTGTCTCTCACCTCATATAAAGTCCGAACTAAACACGAAATGTATCTCTGTTCGTCCGCCAGGATAGTTTGGTAACTTGTATAAAAGTGAGAGTGAATTGGTAATTGCGCTACGACTGGATCTATCAAAGGAATCCCTCACAGGAACTGCATTGTTCCAACACTAAGATAACACCTACATTTGTGTGGCGATTGGCGAATAATGTAATTATAAATGTTAATGTAAATGTAATTATCAACTATTAATAAGAATCTGTATCATACCGATCAAGCAGAAGTAAAGTCATATATATATATATATATATATATATAATAATATATAGGTTAGATATCATAAAAAAGGCTATCCTTGGTGGCGTCATTATCGATTCAATGCTTATCTTATTATGAAATTTTCCTCAAATAAACTGGGAACATCTCTGTGAATCTTTTTTATTATTTAAGGATTCAAGGGAAGCTGTCGGGGAACCTTCCTGAAAACAGGAAATAGTTATATTGAGAGTTATTGTATGTGTCTACAGAGATAATGTAATGTTCGTTCTGTCCTGTAATACCACAATGCAGTGATGCTTCAATTGCTATGTGAATGTAAAACAATGATGTCCAATTGATAACATAGAGATTTCATAACGAGTAAATATCGAAAATACAACGAGAAAATTTTAAGATTTTGATTTATTCACGTGCAATAGCAAGTGAATAAATCAACTTTAAAAAATACTGAACTTAATAATGACAATTCTGATCTTGAACCAATGTCTTGTAAATTTGGGTAATCAACCGAATCAAATATTCCGCAATGTTATTGTAGAATAAAAGATAAAGCTTTGAGAACATTTATAACATCATATCTCCTCGGTCATTTGGATTCTTCAATCCCATAGGGATAAGTACAATGTGGAAGCAAATTCGCCTTTCTCTTGTAAACAAAACAGATTCTGTGAAGGCCACGTGTGTGAGAAAATGACAGGATGGACGCTAATTTAGCACCATGTTCCAGTGTCTATTTTGATAGCACCTATCAGTATTCCTGATTGTTTGTTGTTGTTTCTCATCAACTACAGCTAATGTTGTCCTTGGAGAAGTAGTTACAGACAAGTCATAGCTTAAAGACATTTGAAACTTGCTGCTGCAGACAGATAACACAAATAATGCATATGCTTGTCCCCAGTCGATAAAGAATGGGAATCAATGTTAGAGGGATGAGGAACGACAATGGCTTTTTTATATATTTTGACTGATTTTAGCTAAACAATATTGTGGGTTTTGTTATAACAGTATGTCCATGAGACCCGTCAGAGGCCGAATTGTCCAAGACAGCCTCACTGACAAACTGTCCATGTATTTCCAGATACAAGTTCGAAACTATGGTAGTAACTGACTTACATTTCACTTGGTCAGAGTAAAATGAAGATATTTCTTTTAAAAACATTGATTTTCAATATTTCACAACTCTTCTTAGGCCCAACCCTTTGGCGCGAATTTAATGTTCTAAGCATGTGCACTCTGTGCAACCAGTTCATTTCCTGGCTATTTGCAACAATTTATTGTATATTATGAACTGTGTCTCTTATTTAAGTGAGGTGAAATTAGATTCAACGCCGCTTCAAATGTATTTCACTTATATCGCGGTTGCTAGTATTATTGCTGGGAAAATACCAATGTGTGCATTTCGGGCAAACCTGTGAGCATCGGCTAGAACTAACGAACCATGGGTGGTACTGCACTGATATTCATTGAGTATTCAACCCAAACATAACTGTCGAAAAGGTCTCTACTGCAGACAAAGTTGTCAAGTTCATAGCGGAATTCGAACCAGGGTCGTCTCGATCCGAAGCCGAGCGCGCTATGTCTCTTAGTTGATTTTATTCTGTCAAGTTCATTTCTATAATTTATTTTGTTTAATTAAATAAATAGTATCAGTAAATCAAATTATGAAATAAGATTTCTTGCCTCATAGAATTAGATGAACAAACATTATGCTAAGTGTTGATTTCTTCATCTGTTAGGTCTTATTTAGGCGTGTTTAGAAGAGGTTTTTAGTCAAGATTATTTTCGATCATAAAACCTGATATCAATAGTGAATAGGATAACTTTATGAACTTTATGTAAATATTAAATGTTTTGATACACTTATATATCTCTGATATCAGGGTAGTCACAGTACACATTTTATAATGTAATCAAAATGGGAGATTTACTATAATCGGAAGCCCCCCCCCCCCCTTCGTAGAGGAAGTATCAAAGAGTGATTCCCAGAGACGTGAATTACTAATTTTGTTATTAAATATTGAAGTAATATATGTGTCAATTATCTGTCTATTATATCTATATGCAATTATGATACAACGAAAATGGCTATATATGGGAGACGAGGGTATTTTATGGAAAAGTAATTTCTCTAATTCAACAAATGGTTTAAGACGGTATAAGAATTGTACCTTAACATCGCCATTGTGAAAATAAAGAAGAATATGTTCTCTTCCTTAAGATAAAAACGTTACTTTAATGACACGTAAACATTTCCATGTATTACACTAGAACAGCCATATTTATTTATGTAAAACCTCTCTGAACTATTGTTTTCTCATTCAAGTGGTCAAAAAGAAAAAGATTGAGACATACGAGGATGATAAAGAAATACTTTAGAATTGACATATCGTACATTGCACCATTTAGAAGTTAGCTTTCAGGTAAGCAAAATCTTTGCAGCAATGCTTATCGAATTGGCAACCTTCAAGAATGTACATCTTAAAAGATTTCTCCAATTTTACAGAAGGTATTATTTGTTATCATGTGACTACAAATGCAATGCGTTTATTGACCTAGGAGGTAGTCTGAGTACCACAAATGATTACATGAAAGTTGTTAAACGATGATACTCACCTTCAATGAACTAGGCATTACTGTTTTTGCTTTCCATTTCAATAAATTCTATTTTGAATGAGAAACACTCCTCCATAAAAGAGGATCCCCTTAACATGACACAACGGATTTATTTAAGATTAACTTTCTAAAATATTTCATAAAACCTAATTTCACCAAAGACCGCTGTGATATTCCTAAATTAATTGTGGTTTCGCAATCATTTCAACTAACAGAAATATTGATTGGACGACGCTGGTTTATTTCCTCTATAAATACGCGCTTTATCTTTTACAAAAGGTCTTTATGGCATAAAATCTAAAAATGTAAGGATGAAGCCTTCATATTTCTTGCAATTTATAGATTTCTACAATATAATCTTTACAGTGATGATAATCTCCTGCTAAATCTCCTTGTTAGGATAATAGCTAAAAGTGTAAAAATCTTTTTTAGAACTTTTATAAATTCCATATTGTTCACTTCAGAAAATATATCCTACACATTTCATATTTTGTGTTGGAAAATATCCTCATAAAGTATCTATTTAACTAGAAATAAAACTATAAATTTAGGTGCTTCTTTATTATTTAAAAGGACTCTTTAGAATACATTTGAGCATTGTTTCGGTAAAGATCAAAGGTGCCGCCTATCCTTTATTCTGCAATAAAATATAGTTATTGAATGACGTCTCGAAACAATGACCAATGACGTCGACAATAAAAAACTTATGACGTCACTAGTTATGGCCGTAGTCGATTAATTTCATTTTATATAATTTTTCACACGAGTTAAAATCGACATGCTAGAAAAGAAATAGGGAGTCTCAACCGTAACATGTGTTTTGAAATAAAGTACAGTTTTGCCCTGAACTATTATTAACGTCTTCGGCCTCGTGCTTTTACTATTATAGTTCAGGGCAAAATTGTGCTTTAGTGCAAAACGCGTGATGGTTGAGGCTCCTTTATGAATCATATACGAAGCTGAGACTGTTATGGTTGATATGTTTTGTACAAACTGAACCTTCATGTCATTTGAAAGTATTTCCTTACAAATCCGTGAAAGGTCATTCGTAATACCGTGAAGAACAAACCCTTTTCGGTCTCAACAACGCTCCGATAACCTAAAAGCGATGTCAATAGTAAGAGATGGGTGAAAATAATGGACTGTGTGCAAGGTAAGATTGTTTGTTTTTGATAGGAAAAGACATTTTCCAAACAGCAGTCTAGACGATACTTAAATAGTTACACCAACGTGTGTGTTATCCAACGTACTATTCTACGAGGGGAAGTCAATGAGTTCCTAGAAGTGGATATAAAACAGAAGTCAATGGTTGTGAAATTGATTTTTTTATATGATATCCCTTGACCTCGATGCACTTTGCCCATTTGTCTTTGCGACTGTCTGTGACCTAGCTGTAGAAGACTGTGTTCTCAATTTCTTGGGTGCAGATGAGTGCTTACGTTTCCATTGCATGTAACTTGATTTAATTTGGCAAGTGATTTGTTAGCGTTCTAATTATCTGAAACCCAAGGAAGCAAGATTTCTTCATAACAAATTTTTGAATGTGATATTCACATTTTCTGGATAACAACTTCAACCAATTTTGTTTTCCTTGGTTCCGTCTGTACATGATGTATAATCATGAGTCCTAAATGTGAATTTTAATATATAGAAAATAAGTTTGTTCTCACAGTTTTTAAATCATTACACGGGTTAAAAATCCTTTTCAAAGCATAACCGTAATGTTCCGAGCCTCAACAAATGTGTACAAAAACATTCACGGTAAAAGAAATTTTGCAAAAGCAAGGATGTGAGATGCTAAGAGCAGTTATCGCTAAATTATCGATATTATCAATCAATAAATGATTTGATAGTATAGTACATATTGAGAGTATTTTATGAGGATATAAAGCACTGCTGTCATTAGACACTATGCAAAGAGGCACATAAATGTTTATTAACTCAAACTGAGGTACACATAAATGAATTCATTTACATAGATGAGTTTCTGCCAAGCCGCTATCTAGAATTATACGTCTGTCATTTACAATAGGTGCAAAGGGTGCAAACAGGTTAATGTCTGCATAACGATCTGAAAATAATAATTAAGAACATTGAACCTTTTATGCTATATCATCATCTTAACAAGGAATTCAAAACTCACAAGACGAGTAAAAATAGGTTATATATATTACAATGCCAGAGCAGGTTGATCATTACTTAAATTCGGTAGTTGATAAACAATTTTAGTGTTTGTTCTTTAAAGGTTAACAACAAAAACATTATCAAAGGCAAATATCTCCTCAGGATTTGAAATTCATTTTAACTGAAACATGCTTTTGAAGTCGTGAGTGTGTTAAATCCTAAAGTGAGTATTTTTCGAGATTACAGTGATAACACAATCAACGTTACGACAAACACAGGTGTTTCATCAAGGTCAGTGCAATCAAGTCCAATTAAGTGAAAAGGTGTTTGATCAACAAGTTCAAATAAAGGTTAACATCCACCTTTATATCTCTGGTTTGATATGATAAACATACCATTAATAACCCCTGTTTTGATGTCCCATACTGTACAATGGTCATGATTTTAAAAAAAAATTGCGTTTTAAACTAGTTTCCCTTCAATCAAAACAACACAGATATCTTTCTATGGACGACAAAACATTTCATATTTGTAATTGGTAAAGCAGGTTACAGATGAGCAGGTCCCTTGACAATTAAATGGAAATACATGTATGTGTGAAAACCTCGAATCCCCTAGCACTTATCAGTTATCAATATTTCTCAATTATTGTACCGAAAATAAATTCAAAACTTTTGTGTCAATTAAAGGCAGAGGGACCTTTGCATTCCTCGACTAAAATCATTTATTTGATTCAAACAATAGAACATTCGCAATTTATTCATACAAATGAGGGTCAAGCAGTAGTGTTAATCAAACGACAGACATCAAAGGCTCTTGTGATCTTAATATGAAGAGAAATTATCTATTCCAAAGATCCTTTACTCTATATCTGTACATCAGTCCTATCATTTTACAAGAAATCCAAACAATAGGGACATTTCGTAGCGCATCAAAGATTATGTTTCTTATTACAATCATTGTGTGCTCTCCTTTTGTAGCTAATGGAAACTTCGTTGATAGCACACACTGATCTACATGAGCATGTCAGTTTTTTTGTGATTGTGTCTTTAAAACTCGTTTTCAGCATCGTAAGATAGCTCATTCCTGAATAATACGTGCAAAACTATTATATATGATTTACTATGGTATAGAGCAAACACTCATTTACGCATGTTAATTAAAGCATCAATACGCCTTCAATATTCAAGTCAATATTCTCATGGCATATGCTTTTAATTATTTCTTTTAAGGTATGTTATTAGCAAATTGAAAGGAGAATTATTGTCAGTAAGCATTGATAGCAGAAATTGAAAGGAGAATTATTGTCAGTAAGCATTGATAGCAGAAATTGAAAGGAGAATTATTGTCAGTAAGCATTGATAGCAGAAATTGAAAGGAGAATTATTGTCAGTAAGCATTGATAGCAGAAATTGAAAGGAGAATTATTGTCAGTAAGCATTGATAGCGGAAATTGAAAGGAGAATTATTGTCAGTAAGCATTGATAGCGGAAATTGAAAGGAGAATTATTGTCAGTAAGCATTGATAGCGGAAATTGAAAGGAGAATTATTGTCAGTAAGCATTGATAGCGGAAATTGAAAGGAGAATTATTGTCAGTAAGCATTGATAGCAGAAATTGAAAGGAGAATTATTGTCAGTAAGCATTGATAGCAGAAATTGAAAGGAGAATTATTGTCAGTAAGCATTGATAGCAGAAATTGAAAGGAGAATTATTGTCAGTAAGCATTGATAGCAGAAATTGAAAGGAGAATTATTGTCAGTAAGCATTGATAGCAGAAATTGAAAGGAGAATTATTGTCAGTAAGCATTGATAGCAGAAATTGAAAGGAGAATTATTGTCAGTAAGCATTGATAGCAGAAATTGAAAGGAGAATTATTGTCAGTAAGCATTGATAGCAGAAATTGAAAGGAGAATTATTGTCAGTAAGCATTGATAGCAGAAATTGAAAGGAGAATTATTGTCAGTAAGCATTGATAGCAGAAATTGAAAGGAGAATTATTGTCAGTAAGCATTGATAGCAGAAATTGAAAGGAGAATTATTGTCAGTAAGCATTGATAGCAGAAATTGAAAGGAGAATTATTGTCAGTAAGCATTGATAGCAGAAATTGAAAGGAGAATTATTGTCAGTAAGCATTGATAGCAGAAATTGAAAGGAGAATTATTGTCAGTAAGCATTGATAGCAGAAATTGAAAGGAGAATTATTGTCAGTAAGCATTGGTAGCAGAAATTGAAAGGAGAATTATTGTCAGTAAGCATTGGTAGCAGAAATTGAAAGGAGAATTATTGTCAGTAAGCTTGGATAGCAGAAATTGAAAGGAGAATTATTGTCAGTAAGCATTGATAGCAGAAATTGAAAGGAGAATTATTGTCAGTAAGCATTGATAGCAGAAATCTTCATCTTCCAGGTAATGGACATCCGCCTTGGTGCTTCTTTCCTTCTTCAAACAATAAACCTAATAAATGACATGGAAATACTCTTGGATGTTACGTTAGATTTCAAACCACCACTGCAACACATTAAGATGCAAAATTACTTTTTAGTTAAGCATACAACCATCAGAGTAGTTAATCAGCTTATCACGAAAGACAAAATATCTGTATCATGCATGTATAGTAGGTACGTTTGTACAAAGTGTAGAATTTGTAATTAATTTAATGAGTTCGTAGATGACGAGACAATAATATTAACAATTTCTTGCTTGTCTGTGTTTACAAACTGGTGTTTATGTCTGACATTGAAGGCGGTCTGTTAAGCTGACGAGACCATCTTTCTTCCACTTGATTTGGCTGGTACAATGAAAGATCAACAAATATACACATTTTATATTTACACGATTGTTCTAGATAATAATACAAAAAGATTTAAACTTAATGTATGGTAGTGGAGATCTATTTTGATAACTGAATTTCTTTACCAGCGTTTGCCATTGATGTTTTTCAGACATACATCAACTTGTTTCCGGTGAATTTTAGGACTGTACAAGTACACAAATGTTTTATTACATGATATATGTGAGAACACATTTTACACTTACATTCTTCCAAAATATTTTTCTGACCATAGAAATAAGTTGAAAAATACCATAAAAGGCTAAATCTTGTGCTCCGTGTGCAATGCTTTTAACTAATTTCACCACTCAATGTGAACTTAAGTGACCGTTTATTTCAAATAAAAAAGCATCACATTTTACTTACACATGTAAAAAAAAAGGGTCAGATTCACTGAAGGTTACACTGATAATCGATAGTTGTCAAACACTCCCTATGAAAATTGTCTTCTTGTAACATAATGTTCTTAACTCGTTTGGGCTTGACAAGAAGAACCTATCATTTATTAAAGGAAGTTATACCTTTAACTTGACTCATTCAAAATACGTTAATATTAAACCAAATTTGAGATAATTTGGATGGTGTCTTGCCTTAAGCATTAGTTTATTAATTGATAATATCAAGTAATTTTTTCTATCATTCATACTGCTCGTCAGGCCTCGTCATGAGTAAGTTATATATCATCGAATCAAATTTAAATAATTGTCATGACAATACTGCTAGTAACTTAATTCCTGAATTGTTCCATCTAAGTTACTTACTAGGATTTTAAATTTGCATATGTTAGATATTTGCTATGTAGAATTTAATCATAATTATAAAGTTATGTATAATCACGAGCGCTAAATGTACATTTCATCGTACGGTGAAAACAATGTATTATTTTGATATAAATTTCAGAGTTCAAAATTACTAGCCAAAAGCATTATTGTTACCATCAAAGTTTCCAACTATATTTGATGCTGTTACCAAGGCCTAGGCAAGGTTGTCGCGTGCAAGTAATGATATAGTAAAAAGATAAATGGTATGATATTTCATGACATATTGAAAGTATTTTATGTGAAACATAAAGGGTCGCTGTAATTGGACGCTATGCAAAGTGAAACATCAACGAATAATAACTCAAAGTTGGGTGAGCATTAATGAACTCATTTACAAAGATGAGTTTCCGCCAAAAAGTAATTTACAGTTAACTGTCTTGCACTTACAATGTGCATAATGAGTACAAACAGGTTAATGTGTACATATACTGAAAACTAGGAAATGTCATAAGAAGCGGTTTATAAAAATTTTGTGAAGCATACAATATGACATTTCAAAATCTGCTACCAAGGTTACAGCAAATAATTCAATACTCTCAAAAGGAATAACAATTCGTTACATGAATCAAAATGTCACAGAAGATCAATATATATTTATAGTCAAACTTGTAAGTTGGTATATATCAAATGTTTGAAGAAATTGAAATTCATACTTCATCAAAGTCATCTTACATGAAAAATATCTCTTGATTTAAAATTCATTTTAACTTGAGCATACTATATATGGTAATCAGGACTGTGCCAAAACCTTATTTGAGTATTACTCTTGATAAGAGTTATAACACTAGAATTAGAATATTCACTGCCGGTTAGTCAAGGTCATTGCAGTTTAAATTCTCATCAAATGGAAATATTTGTAGCAACAAGTTAACATATAGGTTCTCATCAAATGGAAATATTTGTAGAAACAAGTTACCATAAAGGTTCTCATCAAATGGAAATATTTTTAGCAAAAAGGTAACATAAAGGTTAACATCCTCCTCCATGTGTTTGGGTTTAACATGGTTAACGAAATAAGTTTTACTTCTTTCCTGAAGGCCGAATACTGTACCATGGTCATACATGTTCAGATTTGTATTATGCATTTTAACTAGTATTTAATTTCGTCTATATGAATGCTGCACCTAACGAACAACTAGGATTAATAATAAAACGATCCAACTTAACTAGAAAAGCTGCTCAAGCAAAGTCAGTGGAAGAAAAACTATTCAAACTGAATAAAAGATTTTGGGCAACTAATTAAGGTGAACATACTCCTCCATGTGTTCCTTTACTATTCAAAACTCCCCGGTTCTTGTCCGAAATACTATAACATTGTCATATATATTTTCTGCTATGCATTTTTGAGAAATATTTGTTTGGTAAGTAAAGATATTTTTTGTTCAAGTTTATTGTTCAAAATGTCATCGTATACACACTGCATCAGGCACAAGAAAAATGTACGTTTATTGAATATATCCTTTGTAAAGCATTTCCTGCAAAAACATATTATTTATGTTCCTATTCTTTTCGATCAAACAAACAAAACAACAAAACACTTGTGTAGGTCACTGACGGGCAAGTTTATTTATATAGAATATATGAGGATAACCGACCAGTATCGTTCGGCAATCTGCTTCTCAAATCCTCCCTGCACATTAATTGCAACAACAGAAAAAACTAAATAGATACCGACATGAACTAATAACGAATTATACTCTTCTAAAATGTCATGCAACCCGACCTAGATCCCAAGTTCAATTTCGACTCAGGATACTGAGAGCGTCTAGTCAACTTAATGGACCAATGACAATTCCAAAGCAAATCTGTCCTCATATACCACACCGCTAAACATTGACTTACGACTATAAATTCACCACAGGAAAATTCCAATCACAATCACTAGTTAAATTAAGTTAATGACTGCTGTTCAATGCGAAGATGTCGAGTGACTTATCACACATTCAACTTACCACATCATCTTCTTCTTGTGAGTTTTACGTTCACCAATGTACGTTCAAAGCTCACTCGCTGCTGCTGTAATGTACGTGTGGCATTTTGATGACATAAGGAATTCGGTCTCCTTATACTTGAATCATCCATTTCAATCATGTTATCATTAACACGGTTTAAATACATTTACTCAGGAAAACCAGGTTTACAAGACGTTCAAATAGATCAAATGACAAATTACAAAGGTTCGTTCGCTCTTATAATATTATTATATTTTAACAAAAGACCATTTTACTAATTAGCTTTATATCAATCATATTCTTCAACAAAGAACATACACGACAATGACATTTCGTAACCAACAATACCTCAAAGGATAAAAAAGATAATGTTTCTTGTTACTATTATTGTGTGTTGCCCTTTTGTAACTAATAGAATGACATGAACTTTAAGTTATATTTCAAAAATTATTTCATCAAAACTATTTTTCATTATCGTAAGATAACCCATTCCTTTGTATAAGATGCATTGCTTTTATCTGTACTTCAAAGATATATGAGGACAGAAACTGGTTTATGCATTCCAAAAGCATGAAAACATATACAGACAATTCTACTTATCCTTTATATGTTTTGCAATTAGCTGATTGTACAGAGAAATTTTGTCTACTTTTTAGCTTCCATATTGAATTTCGGTGGGTTTACAAATAGGCTACATGTTTCCAATGATTTTCTCTGCTGGATATCAACCATATATAGTTTTTCTGTTTTACAAATAAAAGGAAAATAACTTTAAATTTCGAATCAAGCCTGCTTAACACTTAAAAGCAAATTGATTTATTTTAGTTGAATATACAATCATCAGAGGATGTATAACCGAAAAGTCCAAATGGAATAAGATAACCTACGTATGGTAGACACGTGTGTTTGAATTATACATCAGGTAATTGATAAAAGAGTTCGTAGGGAACCAGACAAACGATCAATTTCATGCTTGTCTGTGTTTGCAAACCGACGTTTAAGTCTGACATCGAAGAGGATCTGTTAAGTTGACGAAACCATCATCAACTTGACGTCAAAACATCAACAAATATCAATATTTTCTACTTACACGATCATTGTCACACACCAAATCATTCTCATGGAAGTAGACTGAAGACTCTTATGTGTTAGGAGGTATTAATTTTCATAATTGAATTTCTTTAACAACCCTAGGCATTGATTTTTTGCAGACATACAACTCTTATATTTAGGTTAATGTCAACACTGTAGGTGTTTGCAATAAACGATATAAGAGAGAACACAATTGCTCAATTACAAACAAAAAACCTGCTTATCATTTCTTCTTCCGAATTACTTTTCTGACAACAGAAATGAGGTGAAGAAAAATCACCAAAAAAACAATTCCTGTGGGCTTACATTCATAATGCCTGTTCTTCAAAACTAATTTCATCCCTCTATGCCTTAGTAACCTTTATACCAATTCGACAGTCCCTTAGGAAATTGACTGTGTAGCAGCACATTTGTTGAAAAGACCCTCAGAATGAAGGGTTCATGTACATGAGAGAGACTGCATCATTTGTCGGTGTTTAAAGTAATTCTGAAAAGAAAACATTATTCTTGACTTCTTTATCAGCTCTACATAACCTTTTTGATATAATGCATATTTGTCTTAATAAAAAATTATTACAAATGCCAAATTGTCTCCTTGTTAAATGAATTAGCTATTGTTGTTAATGGTTCAAATAAAGGTTATAGTCATGTTTGGAATTAATTATGAATGAAAATTGAAACCGTCTTATCATCAAAGATCATTGTATGAAATCAAAGGTACATAATTTAGCATGAACAGAAACACTACTAAAGCTTTTACGCTAAGACCTAACTATACTGTGGTATTAGAGGAGTTTTCAAATATTATAAGTTACATTTGACATCAGATTTGCCAGATCTGTTATTTTGTTTAATCCTTTAACATTTTTTACATGTCAATCAATTCCTTAATGATTTAATGGATCAATTTCATGCTGGCCTTTGCTGCAAATTGATGTGTAAATCAGAGAATCCCTCGAGATTATAATGATGTCCATGGCCAGGCAATGATCTGAATCGCTGAAGCGTTGTTAATCACACTGTCTGGTAGATACTGAATTGTTAACATTGTTTTGAATAGAACATGAATAGTCTGTAAATAAACACTTATATGAGGTATCAATTAACAATTTACCATATTTTCATTTAAAACAGGGAATATATTGCACATGGTTATGTTGATTTTCTAGGGTTTTTTCATGTAAATATCTAAGGGACTTGTCTCTCAATTCATTGCACTATCTACTGTCAGACTGGTTTCCCTCTTAATCAAAATATTGATCAAATTTCATCTAGAATCGAATTATCATAATTGAAAATCTTTTGCAATAAACTAATATTTTTATATGACAAAAACTGAAAGGTATTCCTGAAACTGATGTTAGGTTAATGTGGATTTTCAATATGTATGCAATCATTCCTGTTCTCTTGAAGTACCTATTATCGCTGGAAATATGTGTAAATTTACATTAAGCAACGTTTTGCATATAAATGGTCAAACATTATTGCCTGCGATGTATCACATTGTTCAAATATTCTTTAATTTCTGATCACATCATTGTATCAATCATATAGCCTTAGCGATACCCATATTACTACATTACATATTACTATAAAACTATATTTTGATCACATATACGCATATTCACATCTCAAATGTAGAACAATACAACTTGGTAAAGTTAACGTTATTTTTTAATGTTAACCCTTTTTCTACTTAAAAGTGCCTATAAATGTACTTTAACCGATATGTAAGAAATAAACAGAAAAATAAAAGATCATTTATGCTTCAATTTTGAAAACTAAGATGCTATGGTTTAGTCTGTCAGATATAACAGGATGACACACACCTTTAAATTTACGTATCGCAGTTTGTATTTGTCATTTATTTTTTATGATTAACTCTTTTAGAGTGTGTTTCATCATGTAATAAATCCCACGTATGAGTCAGTGCAACGATGAATTACTGTATTGCGTGCTAAGAAACGTGTACAGATAAGTTCAGTTTCAGTTTGCCTCCTATTGCCTATTGAAATGTGAAGGAATGTGTTTGTCTCGTTTGATATTCATCAGTGAGGTCATAGTTTTAAAAAGACACTGCCAAACAAGTAAAGCACCAAATAATTGTTGTATAGGGTTAGATTTTTTGCGGAATTTTCTGTTTCGAGAATTTGTCTCGCTTTCGTAACATGTAAGTTAAATGCATAGAGTAAAGAGGTAATCCGGGAAAAGTTTGATAGATTAATTGCAAAAGTCTGGACACAGAAGCCCATGTCTGTTATCAAAGATTTAACTGAAGAAAAGGTGTAACCCCCTTCGGGACCTAGGGGGTAGTATGGTACAGTATGGGTTAGGCCAATGTGTGACGGATGCTACTTTTGCTTTTCCTTATTCCAGGATATATCTTGATAGTGCCTATTGGGGTAACTGTTATTTTGTTCTTGCTTCTCAGCTGGAGCCTTTACTTCTTTGGAGATGCTAATAGACTGCGTACAGTGGTGTGTGAAGACATTTTCACATTGCCTCCGCAGACACATAGGGCACACCTAGTATATGTTAGTTCATTAGTTCACCTTTTCCTTAACAAAACAGTTTTAATACAAATTTTTAAAAAAGATAATTATTGTTTTTCAGTTTTGATTATAGCAACCAAATGCATGGGATCTCGTTGTCAGGAATGATTCGCATATACATTTGTTCAAGTTCATTTCGGAACCATTTCAACATAGTAGCAGCTTCCTTTGGTATTTCCTTTCTTCAGATATGTCTTGTAATGAAACAAAGATAGGTTTAAGATTAATGTTCAAAAGCACGTCTGATAAACCCTTCATTCTATGTAAGATATGATAACACGCAACAAATTCTTTAAAAAAATATTTCTACTTGTAATATGCATTCTTATGTTATGCTCATCTACAAGAAATAACTTTCTCTTGGTCGAAACACACTTTCCTAATGGCAAAGGTTATTCAGCTCATGTAATCATTAAATAATATTATCAATTTATTCACATAAATCACCTGAGGTTCAATTATTTTGCTGAACAAATAACAGACAGACATCAAAGGGTCTTGTGATCTTAATATCAAGAGTAAATAATTAATTTTAAAGAACCTTTCACTCTTATATCTTTATCGATCATATTCTTTGGCAAGGGACATACACAATAATAACATTTCGTTAATTATAATGAATCAAAGATTAAAAAAGATAGTGTTTTAGCTTCTATCAGTGTGTGCAAACGAAATTTACTTTTTTCAAAACTCTTTTTCGAAATCATAAATCAAACTATTCGTAAGTAATAGATGAGTAACTATTATCTGTGCTTTAATGGCGTATGAGGCTCAGAACGAATGCAATAAGCATGAAAAAAAAGGTAAAAATTCCCTTTTAGCATGAATTCTTAATTTCTTTTTGCACAATGAGTTTTAAGCAAATTGTATGGGGAATTTCAATTTTAATAGGTATTATGTTTTTCTAGCTCAACTGATATTAACTGCTGGCATTCAACCATAGTGTAAATCTCTTTTTCGAAACTATGATGCTAACAAACAGAAATACCCTCGAAAGAGAGACAATCATATAGTCAGTTTCATGTTGTCTGTGTTTGTAAACTGAGGTGCAATTCTGACATCTGCCATCGAAATGAGAACCTTTAAGCTGATGAAACCACCATGTTCCACATATATAAAAAAAAACGTTTTCTATGTACAAATAGTTCTCAGACATTAATTTAACCCCTTGCAAGAAGATTTGTAAACCCTTATATGTTAGTAGTTTCTATTTCATTCATTGGATTTCTAAATCGCCTTTTGGCACTGACCTTTTACAGACATACCACAACTTGTTTTAGGTATTCGTAGGACCACACAACATTTGCAATATATGATAGTTGTGACCGCAATTGTACATTACACAACGGTTCTTTAAAAAAGATTTGCTGAAAATGTCTTTCAAATAATTTTTCTGACAATACTTATCAGTTGGAAAAATACCATAAGAATGCCAATGCTTGTGGTCTTGAATCCATAATATCCGTGCTTCAGACTAATTTCATCACTCCATGACTTTGTGACCTTTTATTCACATTCGAGAATCCCTAGGAGTAGAACAATGTAGCAACAACACTTGTAGAAAGAACTCTGATTCAATGAAGGCCACAGTGATGTGTGATCGTCACTAGAGGGATGAATACCTATCCAGTGTTAGTTGTAATTCTTCATTGTTATCCCTGGCCAAACGTAGTTTTGAGAGATATAGAAGTGGCATCCATCCGTCTGTCCGTCCATCCGTGCAAACTCTTTATCCGTGAAACTTGGTTTGTGGAACATTCCATTTCCGGTCCAGAAAAGCCATAAGCACTTTCTAGTTCGAATAACTTCACGTGTAAAGGTTCCTTTTGTCGTTTTCATTTCATCTCTATTTCCATGGAAACAGTTCTTATAACTTGGTTTTTGAAACAGAGCTCCAAAACTATAAGGTCTACCTCATTCAAACTTGGTGCGTAAAACAATCATTGTGTTCAGTGGTGCCATTTGGGTTTTTGACTTACGACTTTTTATTTTTTTTATTTGCTGAGTATGTGTCACAATATTGTTTCAAATGTTGAACCCTAAAACCCTAACGCTAAGCATAACGGAACTAAGGATCGTAAACAATCGTCTTTTGCATAATTGTATTACCAATGATCTGCTTAGGAAAGTTTTTACTAAGAATATGTTTATTGATGGTTTATGAAAGAATGCTGCTTCTTGACAATTGTTCAATGTAGTTCATGCTTTTACCACATGGCGGGGGATATAGCCGACTCTGTCAATTTGTTTTATTGTGATGCAGCTTATAGGTTAAGGCCAAGGTTCATTTATCAAAGCAATTCCACATGCAATTGGACAACAAACACGTCTACCTCTTTTGCCAAGAAGACAAGGATTGGTAGCGTGCTGAGAAGGAATATTCTTGACTATCTTATTCACTTATCAACTTTTACATCACATTTCGGCTATGATGGATTTTCGCTTACTTGGCAAGTCAACTTGGATCTACTTGAAAGTTTAGCCATACTATCAACAAAAACCATTGCTTGAAATAAGACAGGCTGCTTCTTCAAACTAATTTAATGAACAGGAATTTGCATGAAAATAAACCCAACTATCAAAAACAGATATCCTAGGATTCCATACGGGTTTTAGAATGGTTTTCAAATTTAGTAATTTTCCTTTAACATGAACTATGCTAGATGTAATATTCCATTTGTTCATAAGCAATAATTTTCGAATTCGTAGCTCAATCAATTTTTTAATTACTTAATGGATCGAAAGAAAGTCAGACAATAAATTTCATGCTAGTCTGTGGTGTAAATTGAAGTGTAAAGTAGAGAATCCTATGAGAATACGATGCTGTCCATGACCAACCAATCCCCTGAATTGGTGAACCTGTGAAAATGACACCGTCTGATGGATATTTAATTGTTAAAGAATAGTTGTAAAAGTTTTCGTGAATGGAATGTTCTGTAAAACAACAGTCATAATAGAAAGCAGTGGACCATATACTACAAGCAATTGAATAACAATGTTATTGTTTCACATGTTGATTTCGATTTGTGATGATGGATATACGTGTATTCTAGAAATGTACCTAGGAATAACAATTCTTAAAATGTGACTCTAATAATACACTAAGCGCAAAAACGTTTGTACGTTTTGCTGTGCATCATTTATGTTCAGATATTTTTAATGTCTGATGAAATTATTGTATAAACATTCATATCAGCTTTAGACGATGAACTTAAACATAAGAACATAATCACTACTCAATTGTGGAATAATGCAAATTGGCTGTGGTGACATTATTTTCATTTTCTGCTTGATATTGACGAGTGTCTACTGATTGATGTTTACCAATGTTTCAGAAATAGTGGATTCTTTAAGAACATATAATTTACACTTACCTAACATGGTATGGTCCAATCTGTCACCCAAATGAAAGAAGAGAACACAAACACTTCAAGTTGTGTCACGACTTTTATATTTGTCAGATATTTTTCACGATTAATTCTTTAAAAGTGTGTTTCATCATCTAACGAAAATTCACGTATGAGTCGGCGCAACGATGGATCACTATGCTGCGTGCTAAGAAACGTGTACAAAACGTTACTTGTTTATGTTTCCCTCCTAATGTTTAATGAACTGGAAGGAAATTTGTTTGTTTTGTTTGACATCCATAGATAAACACAACTAACAAGTTAAAGAACAAGTTATTGGACTCAAAGTTGCTTTACTGAGAATTAAAACACAAAAATCTTAAGAAGAAATTGTAAAAAAGGGCTATTGATAGGAGTACTTTTGATGCAAAAGTGAGGTTGTTTTTAGGTGCACAGGTGTGCAACAAAAGAAATTTACATATCAAAGTGTGTATGGTAAGAACAAGTATAGGAAATATGCCTTTGTATGAAACCATACTGAATATACTCAGTCTCTCGTCAGTATACACCATGCAATCGTCCTGAAATGTTCAATAGGGATTCGAGGTTATGTCTAATGTAAAGCCAACTCCTGTTTCCTTAGTTATTTTAAAAAAGATTTTTTTCTACCGATTTTTTTACCATTTGGTTCCAGACATTGTCAATGGAGTTTTAATCTGCTGGCCTTTGAATATACATATACTCGTATAACACCATTGTTTTCAAGATGTTGAATCATACGCTCGAGTGTTTCAAGCACTACCATGCATGAAGAACGGCGTAGTGGTTTGTCTGTGGTCTTCTAAATGATCAGTATTGACTGGAAACAGAACCTTCTAGATAGAGCCGTGTTTTAGTGTTTTATAGCGAGACCAAATCCAGCTATAGATATAGAGCCTACAGAAAACACCACAGTTGATTCTCTACCATATGGGACTGTTTCATGTAGTATTTGGGTATGTAGCGTGTTTGAATAGCACCCAACACCAGACTGTAGCTGCATAAAGTAAGGTTACACTTGTGTCGGTCTGTAAGGTTTGGATAGTTTCTCTCCACCTTTTTGGCCCTCTGTCGGCAATATTTTAGGATAGGTCTTTTTTTGTATTGTACATGTGCAAAGCCCATCATCTTGAGGTTAAGTTGCACGGGGTTCGCCAGAACAGGGAGATAAATCAGAGATTTGGTCTTGTGATTTCAAAATGTTGGCATTAACTTGTAAATCTATTGATATCATGACGTCAGTGACGCCTGCAGAGTGTCCCTCTAACTTGAAACCTCTGTCACCTTGCTGTGACGTCATAACTACTCCCGTGCCTCCCTTTTTTCTCGGATTTTACTGGATCATGAAATCTTTTTTGCTTCGCCAAGAATAATTGAAATGCAATGAGTGCAGAAATTACCATTCGGGAACCGTTTGATTGTAGAAGTTCGGACAAAGAAGTTTATGTCTTAATCATTCATTGAACATTCAGTAAAAGGTCTAAGTTTAATGGGACCAAGAAGTTTGTTGTAGTTTCTCAGCTAAAACTTTTATTTTGTTTGGAGAAGTTTTTACAGACTGTGCAGGGGAGGGATAGCGCATGGGTCTGGGGTTCGAATTCCGCCAGGGGCTCGGCAAATTTGTCTGCAGTTTGCACTCAGTAAAGTTTGAGTGCATGCCTACACTGAACTTCAGCGCAGAATCACCTATGATTTGCTAGTTCCAGCCGATGCTCGCAGGTTTTACCGCATTTCATAGCCACAATAAAGTTGCAAGCTATTTCCCTGCAATAACGCTAGCATTTAAACACAGATTCATCCAGTGCATGTTAGTTCACCAGTCTGTCATTTTAATAACAGAACAGCTTTAATGTTATATTTAACAGAAGAAGAGGTGATGTGTTATAAAAACGTCGAAGTGCATTAAGTGTGAGAGCCATTGAGCTGTATTTTCTGTCGAAAGAAAGATCCTGTGCCCACACTCTGGTGCCGCACTGACAGCAACCTCTGCGGTGTGGACAGGGGCAATTGATCATTATTACACCCTTTGAGTGCTAGAAAAACGGATGCCATGACCCTAGCACTGCAGTAACAGGTTTTGAAAGTTTAGGGGTGGGTGACGTAAAGTGTATCCACTGCATGCTGTGGGTATTTTATCTGGATCAAAATGGTAAACCCATGTCTTGTCCTATCTAACTACATTGCCCCAAAAGGATTCTTGCTCTACGTAGTCATTAAGTGGATAATGAGTAACCATGGAGTTTTGTGAAAATGTTGTAAACTCTGTACCATTTGTACGGTATATATCAACTTTCAATATGATTATTTTTCGGACATCCGTTCACTTCAGCCAAGAAACTTTTGGGAAACCCCTTGCATGTCAGAAGTTGATATAAATCCGGTTGAGAAAGACTATTTGGCACAATCTTTCATCTGTATCCGGTTACTGATTAATTAAAATCTGATTAGGGATTCAAGATTACTGTAACATAAATATAGGACGACAGGTTTCTCTGATTATGTACTAGAAGTAAATTAAACATGATATATTATTCGTTCAAACGAAGACGTCTAAATGTCAAGGAAATATGTAGATATAAAACATTATTTTATATATCTTGTATAAGTTTTATGTCTCTCATATTTAATCATTGTATCACTGGTTTTCTGATCAACAAACCATGACACCAAAATCGATTGAAAATTGTCAATGATGTGCAATGTTAACATCATTTCAAGTATGTCAAATTGTCACTTAAAATTCACTAAACAGTCTTGTTTTTTCTTACTTTCTTTTTTCAACTTACAACTGAAAGACTTTTCTGCACATATTTAAACTACTGATAATCCTGTAACATCGATTATTTTCTTTTTTTTATGGTAATTGGAAAAAATACGCTTTCACACATGAACTAGATATTGTGTTTTCTTCGAAAATAAACAAATTTGAATTCTCATTCAAATGAAAATCATAGACAAAGATTTGATATTGATATTTGTTTTTGTTCTAATTTGTCAAAATTCCCATCCACCACTCATTGAATGAAACTATTTTTATCATGTGACAGAAAAAGTAATAAAGAGTCATTGTATTGATGCAAATAAAAAACCTTTTCATCAAGTACATTGTCAAAATATAAAGATATCTTACTTCAAGGTTGTGATGTTGATAAATTATGGAAAGACTGCACTGCATTCTATTAATAGCAACTCAATTAAAAAACGATGTCCTCCACAAAACTAGAATAACTCTATTAACTAATTTAAACCACACTAAATATGACTGGTTAATTATGTAGAAATAAATGTAGTATGTTATAATACTTAAATGTAACTATACGCTTTGGTTCATATGGTCAGTTTAATTATTTTGATACTTATTACACAATTACATTCGAGATTGGTATTTCACTAGCTTTTGGATAAATGCCGTTACCATAAGCATTTGTAACTATCACAGAAGATGATAATCACAACAACTGTCATTAAAATGTTTTGATAAGAAAGTCAATGTATTGCTATCGATTGCAAAAATCATTCAGGATAATTTGCAATAACTTTGGCAACACAATAACTTTCACGAATAATTTAATCAAAGACATCATTATTTGCATGCAGTGACAAAATAGCATTGTTAAAAATCTCTTAAGATTGATCACCCGTCACAAGTTTCTCGTTGAGGTTTTGTTTAATATTTTCAGATGATATTAGATCGATTATTTAAAATGAAAGTAAAAGGTTAATTCGGATACGCTAATGAAATAGGAATTTAACAAATGTCCCAAAATGCGGGGTATTGTTGAATGAATACACGGTAAGCAATTGTTGATTGAATTGTAATAAAATGTTGGAAACCTACACATTTCACAGCAAGTAAACGCAATTTTAAAATGAATTTGGTCCTTTACTGCTTTACGAAATGGTTGTCCTCAATTCATTCCTTTAACACTTGCTTATTATTTATTTTTAACCTAAATCACATTCAAATGACACATCTACATATCTAATGATCAGATCTTTTATGGTTTTCATCGATTTATTCTAGGGTGAACCTCTTCAACAAGGAACAAATGAAATATGAAATCTTATTAAATGAGCAGTTCACGACTTGCACATTTCTAAAAACACCTTTAATCAAAAAGCAGTTTTCAGCTAACAAGTCTCTAAAAAAATTATCTTTAAAAAGTCATTTAACAATTTGCTTCATATGAATGTCATATCTCATCGATATGTCCTCAACAGGTTTTGAATAGGCGATGTCTCGAACAGACCGACGAAAAGACATCAGACTGATCTACAGAACTAGTTTTTTTATTCCCCTTCAAACTCCCCGAGAGATAACAAGTAAACCTCTATGCATTTTCAGTTATTCAATGTATATTCATAGAACCTTCATGATGTTACCATTTAAGAATTAAAGACGACGAAATGTTGTGCTTCTGGACACAATTCTATTGCAAAGTTTTGAAGCTGACATGACGTATTCAAAGTGATACAATGAGCTACATTTGGGTTGGCGCTCTTGCTGGTTTAACTACACTTTTGTAAAGAACAAAACACACTGTATGTCGTCCGATGCATGTGCTTTAACGGATGTAAGCGTTGTAAACAACTCTACTTATTTATGACATCCTAAAAGTGGAACAGTGACAATAACTGCATGAGCCACCCACGTATCATTAAGGATACGCCATCGCCAAGACATTCTGTTGTTTCAAGCTCTATAAAAGTAAAATGATAGATTTACACATTATTGACAGATAACTCGTACTTATCAATTGAATTCAGTAGTAAGGTTACAATCTATATAACATGATGTGTGGGAGGCATAAAGGAGGGCATTAACACATTGAGTGAAACATTTTTAAAAAGTATTTCAATAAACGTGAACCTCTATTAGTGTTAACCTTAAATCTTATTCCAATAAGAATTCTCTGTTCATTGAACTACAATTCCTTTGAGTATTTAATAATCCTGCACAACGACATACATATGTGTGTTTTTTCCTTATCTGCCAATGGGGAAGAATGAACAATCTTGAATCTTGATTTTTTTTTTGTCTATTCTCTTATCGATATTGCTACGGTATGGTGTTTCGTTTAAGAACAGGATTCTTTCAACTTACATCATTAAAGCAATATGTTTTAATTTCTTAAACGTAATATTTTTCAAATAAATGCTGATGTTAGCTCACTACGCTCCACCTAATACTACACTAATGCAAAAGTACATATTATGGAAATTATGGTTACTAACTCTGGATATGTTGTATTAACCTACTTACAAATTGCTTAATTTTCATCATTTTGCTCACCAATAACAAAAATTGTGAAAATTCTCAAATAAGCAAATGCAATCAATTGGATAAAAAAAAGAAGTCAACAGCATGGTTTGCACGTGCTAGAGCGCACCAAGCACTATAAATGTCCAAGGGTCTCGATTCTGCTTTACTTCGATTTAATTTCTCATAAGAGATTTCACGATGCCGAGACTGAACGAAGCTCAGAGTAGCAACGCCATCGAAAAATTCCAAATAAGATACTGCAAGGATTTTTAATGTATCATCATATCGAGACTATGGCACCGCTATCAGCAGCAGCGATCTACACCTGACCTTCCCAGATCCGGTAGACCACGGGTCACCATTGCTGCCCAGGACAGCTACATCCCCTATGTACATCCGGTTTCGCCACCTAAGCAATAGGAAAACAACTGCTGTCTCCATAGAATCATCGATACATGGACTACACAGGAAGTAGGACCAGGCTGTCCGTAACCGTCAAACAGACGTCATATTAGTGGTGTGATTTTAACCAGGCCACAACGTCACTTTGGATTGAAAGGGAGTGAAGGGCAATGGGTAAGGCCTCTAAGACGATGAAAACACGTGTGGTTTAGCTATGAATCCCGATTCATGCTTCATGGGCAGGATGGAAGGGAACGGTATTCGGGACACTGTATACAGGAAGTGGATAGATTTTTTCGGCGGTAGTGTCTCTTTCACAACGCCTAAACAGAATCGGTGCTCATCAGGCAAAACATGACAGCACAAGGTTACATCTATAAGATCTTGCGTCCGAACGTCGTCCCCATTGCCAATGTCAATGCTGTTTTCTTTCAGGACAATGCCCGCTCCCATACAGCAGGAACCACAACAACCATCTAACAACGTTCTGCAATGACCTTCCAGTTCCCCTGATCGAAAACCAATTGATCATCTCTGGGATGAATTGGATAGATGTGTGCCACAGAGACCATAACCACAACAGACACTACAACAGTTAGCTGCAGCTTTGACAGATTTGCGTGCTACTATTCCCTGTCACTTAAGCTTCGGTTGCTGTTGTTACATCATGTCAAATTTCAAATGTCTTCTATTTCCAGCTAATGTATTAAAACTCCATGGAAACTCTTGCGTTGGGTTACTTTTTCAGAGAATATTTGACAAATTGTATGAAAAGGACTTTTTTTTATTATCTTTATCAGTGGTGATAGTCTTGATTGAAATCAATGTTTATGACTTGATCGGCATTCAAGTAAATTTACAAATATAAAATCCCTATACCCATCGCATTTTCGAATTTTTCCACAGAGGAACAGGCATACAAATGGTAAATTCGAAACTTAATATTAAGATTTTTCAAAGTTAGATTTCAATTTCCGGATTGCAATATCTTTACAGCGATGTTCATATAAATAATTATCATTTCTCCTCCAAGGAAAATCTTAAGGGATTTCTGCAATTCCGCAGAAGGTAGAATCAAGTATTTATCATATATATATATAACTACAAATTACATATACCGCGCTTATGGACCTAGACATGGGTAGTTAGTGTTGGATAAATGATTTCGTGAAAGTTGTATAAATGAGGTACTCCTTTAAGATAAGTTTAGGTAAAGGATGCACTCCCATAAGAAGGGATTTTCTGAAGTTTACACAGCGGCTGTAATGAAGATTAACTCTCGTAAATATTTCATTCAAGCCACTTTTTATTACTTTTGGGTGATACATTGAACCACATTCGATCAATGAGCGATGTGATTTTCATGACCTTATTTTTGTTTCGTAATCATTTCAACTAACATGAAATATTGATTGGACGGACTGTGTTTATGCGCACCGAATTTACTTAAATCTCTGAATGTTGTTTAGAATAAAAGGCAATAATGTAAGAAACACCATTATATCACACAAAAATTGATTCAATTACGGAGCAAAGTAGTTTTCATTTGCTTACATAGTAGAAAGTAGTTCAGGTAACCGACTAGTGACAATACATCATATCGTAACTGATTACAGTGAAATATAAGATCTCGTTACTGTAGCTTGATAGTTTATTTCTATGATAACTTCCATTATTTCATTGTCATAAAATAAAGACACCTATCACTAGCCGTTTGAAAATACATTATGCAGGTATGAGTGCAGTAGGTTTGTTGTCTCTTACCAACTGAACCTTCTGTGAAATGTGATTTCTATTCCCATCTGTGATAAGTAGCATCACGTCAAGTCAGGAACCAAAAGGAAATCCAACATTCCAATAACATTTAAGATCTGTCAATAATTGACAGAAGTACAGATCTCATGTGTTGTGTACTAGGTTAGATTGTTACTTTTTGAAAGGAAATGACATTTTTCCAAATAGAAGTCTAGACACTACTTACATATTAACACTGTGTAACCTACCAAACATCTAAAAGCCATTGACACTGGCATATCCCTAGGCCTCTTACTGCCGCTTTGCCTTTAAAATGGACACCTTAGATACCAAATTCAAAAAGGGGTATTTAGATGTCGGCTTATAAGAGAGATTTGTTCAATTTGTATTTTCTGTGAAATATCTGTCAATAACTGCTCTCAGTCATCCTCTATCCTGTACTTCTATGAGTCTCGTAGCAGAATCGATAGCCAATGAAGTGTATGAAAGCCAGACGGCTATCGCATATTAGCGCCTGTCAGCTCATTTCGTCCCCTCGTCCCTCTCATCAGCGCATCGGGAAGCTGACATTAGGACTCTCTGATTGATGGGAGGCCGCTGGAGATCGTGCAGGCAGCGTGCTTAATGCGACGTCTCACCTCAACAGGAGTCGGTGCACAATCATCTCATACCTATTATTGAGCGCTTGTACTAAACGTCCGCTCTGTTTTTCCTGTAGAAAGTCATTAACGCTGAAGGGAGTAGTCATCTGATACCTGGAATTCTTATTGAACGCTTTGATTGTAATCAAGAATGTGACAGTGATAGAATGTCACGGGCGACCTCTCAGACGTTGCATACCTGCACACCTAGCTTTCTGCTAAGCGCTGACCAAGGGAAAAAAATTTTAATGGGAAAAAGCATTGTCATCACAACTCATCACTCTTCATACCCTGCATTCATTAAAATGATCGTCTCTGCACATATATCGAGGAATGTCTTCATAACTATGCCTCAACTTTAAATTCATATGTCATGTACTAAGAGGTTTCAATAAAGTGACGAAACTGCATCGAGAGGCTCTATACTACGCGCGGGAGGTTGGTCGTCACTGCCCGATCATGTTCAAGGTGACGTAGCTTTCAACTGGCGTCAGTTCAGAATCGTGAATACGTTAAACATGATGCATGATGGACAGAGACCTTTAGCAATCTGATGGGAGGCCTTGAGATCGGAAAAAGAATAACTATCCAAGGTAAGTGGAACTTGCTGTGGTTGTTTTAGATGTTTTTCCTATTTTTTCTTGAAATTAATTTAGCCAAACCTTGTACAAAACATTTTCTAAAACATCCATATCGGCATGTTATCTTCCACAAAACAGTTAAACTGGATATATTGTTTATATTGTTGAATTACTTCATACAAACATGGTCACACGTGTAGTCTTTTTGATTCAGTGAACATGGGACGAACTATTTCGCGGTGTTTAAAAACGTTTAAAGAGTTTAATAGTGTTCTTAACAAGTGAACGTTTTTCTTATTCTTGATAAAGAATCCAAATGATTGCTTCCGAAACCGAAATTGACATGGCAGAAATACAAAAGACTGATTTTGTTAAGAGCTTGATGTCATGAGAAGTTGATAAGGTTCCATTTCATCTATATTATACCTATATCTTTAGGGTAAGCTATCATATCGTGCTTCGTCTCGATCCTTCAAGTCTAACTACTTTAAGATGAAGAAACTCTTTTTATGCAAAAATATCAATCAAGAGCTTATTTTATATTTGGTACTTGATTGCTTGGTTTAGCTTACAGCTCAAGTAACCCTTTACCAGATGTACCAGATAACTTCTATAGACTATTTCAACTTCTCAATGCAAAGAATGAGGAAAAATGTTTGTTTAAGAGAATTCGTTATTGTCATCATTCTGGTGATGTTATCTTTTAATTTTCGCTTAACTATGATTGTATATAGAACCGAGACTTCAGATACATTGCAGTTTGTTTCTTCACAGAGTCCATCAGCCATGGATTTATTGTTATACATAACCTTGATCTTGATCACATTATGGAACACATGGTATAAAATCTATCAGTCCGTTCATTAGCAAGATGAAGCCCAACATACGATTTACAATACACACATCAGCTTGACTTTAAATCTCTAAGTGTATTGATTTTGGTTTTTAGGTCAATTTGATTGTCCACGTTTTCATTGTTTCGTTACTATAGTAACATATTTCAACTTATTTGCCTTTCTTACGAACTATTGACACTTCATGTACGTGAAAGGGTAAATGCTGGTGTTCACATTAGATAAGTAGCATTTGATCAATTTGGTAATGCTGTATAGAGGCCGCACATACTTAACTAGCTAAGAGTCCTGTAATGATTAATTTCTTAAGTACCCTAATGCCTACTGCATTTCTGGTCACAAATAGGACATTGCAACATCAATATGGAAACTAATCTGTCTAAAAAGCTTGTAGAGTATATGAACAATAATGTCTTTGTATTCGTTAAAATCGATATCCCTTATTATTCAATGGGTTTCAGTTATCCAAATCGTAAATGGAATGCTAAGACTCATTCTACGATTGTATAATTGTATATTCTCTTTCAAGAATCATTTATGAATGATATTTGTTCGGGGATTTGGTTTATGTTTACGTTTTATAACCTTTATTAGATGTTCAAACAAATGAAAACTATTATATATATGTCAAATAAGAGTTACACAAATATAAAACGTGTGTTTTGCTTTTAAAGTTTGTAATCTATGAGTATTTTTGAAACGGAATGAAATATCTGTTAAATTCAAGAGATCTGAAACATCTTGTTCTGTGATGAAATTTTGATTTAAAGCATATTTCTTCATAGAATAGTATATTCTTTTATTGAATAAAACGGGTATCTGTCACACTACAAAAATATAAAAAAATAAATAAAACTTTTGTTTGCCTTTTACACATTGATGTTTACATAAACTTATTTTTATGCCTGTGTGTCTGTCTCTGTTTACCGAATTTAACCTTTTAAAGTAAAGTAAACCATTCTATCATATACCAAAGATATTGTTTGTTCAACGTGCCTTGGAATGCTACAGATCAACTCCTGACGCCTCGTAGAACGCTTCAGAGATTATTGGACTCTCTGTTTACTATCTGCAGCTTGAGGTGAGCAGTCAGCGGAAAGGGACCTCAAGTAGATTACTCATGTTTGATTTATTGTCTTGGGTTTGAGCTCAAGTGAATGATCAGGCTGTTCACTCTACTCCCTGGGGAGCGGATTGGATCCGTAACTCACTTCCACACGTTTAGAGCCCCTACAGGAAATGACACGTGCTTTATTGTCCTCACTTCCTGGAAGTTATTGAGGACGTTTCGGTCTTAAACCTTACTGATGAAGTGATGATCGGTTTGTTAAACAGAGTGTCATTGGTTTATGCTGGTATTCATCTATCAACTGTTTGTACAAACAGAATTGACATTGAGCTTGCTTCGGGTCTGAAACCTCACGGATGAAGTGATGATCAGATAATTGTGCCATTAATTTGTACTGATATTCTCCAACATTGAGCTGGATTCGAGTCTGAAACTTCACTGAGAAAGTGATGATCAGTTTGTGGAACAGTCTCAATAGTGCTGATATTTTTTGGCTTTGCCCATTAACCCAACCTACCCAACACGAAGCTAGCTTCGGGTCTGAAATCTTTTGGATGAAGTGACAATCATTTTTATGAGCACATTGTCACTTATTTGTACTGATATTATGTATGCACGTATTGTACGAACACAACCAAGATTGAGCTGCCTTTTATCTTACATTTAGACGAATCATCAGTGGAGGTAAGGACCTGTTTCATGCATTTGTTGCATTGGAATATGCTGTTGATGATAAAATTCTCGGCTGCTCATAGTCTTGTTATATTACTTGCCTTTCAGGAAGTTTCGTTAGTTGGCGTAGTTTTGTGAAATACAACTCAATAAGGTGACCAACGTCTATTGCGCTAATACAGTGTCAGTTGGTTTGAAAGGTTTCCGATAAAAGGGACAAGTAGTATGTTTTTTTAAATGTCTGGTATATAATATGTAGGACAAAATCGATGAAAAGGCTCACAAGTATTTTTTTCTTTCAACTGTCGAAACAATAGCTTGAAACGCTGCAGATTTGCGTTCATTAGCAATCATTAGAATTTGTAAATCTGCATACGAATCATATGTATCCAATTTTACTATATTGGTGTTTTAAGTATAATTAAGAAGACCGTATGGTGAAATTTTATTTTTGAAATTGAAATCTGAACATTCATGTAGTTCAGTAGTACAAACATGTCACAGCATCATTGGCAGTGCGTTTTCTTATAAGCCCACTTCCCTTTTTAAAAACACAGAAAAATCATTGTTTCAGAGATTATTTTGAATTTCTGTAATTGAAACAATATAAAAGTATGTAAGTTCTTAGTTCGACTCGGGGGATCTCTTATGTTAGTTTAAGGTTACATCAAATTTTCCTGAAGAGGCGGAAGCTCACGGTCTCGAAGTTAAGTCTGAATCTACAAGAATCTAAAAACAGTAAAATGACTTTGTCTAACCCTTTCAACTGTTTCTTAAGAATAATGGCGCTAAAACAAGAGCAAGTATAATAAATACAACAAAGAATACGTGAAAGAAGGGTAATGTTATCTTTTACTTGCATGTCCATTAACATTTTTTTCAATTCAGAATTAATCTAGTCTCGCTTTGGTCGTTCAAACGATTTACCTTATGTGTGAACCATACTCGGTGTTCTTTTGTATAATGGTAAGTTCAGTCACACTATTACCCATTCCACTTTGAGATGAGACAAAAACAGAGAGGAACAATTATCTTACTTATCCGAACAGTAGACACTGAGTAACTTTGATGTTACTCTTGTGTTTTTCAGGCGCAAAAATAATATGATTTCGTCACGCAAAGATACAGTTTACCGAAATGAGGCTGTTTGGTATTGCCAGTTATCTAGCAGACAGTGAAAAAACGTTATAGGATCAAGCATGTAATCAAATCATTGAAAGTCGGATCACGTCACCACTGGAAAATAACTCACTGAACTGTCAATACCGTCCACTTACCAACTAGAAATGAGACAGGTAGATAATATAACTAGCTTGGAAAAACATTCACAAGTCCTTAACTTCGCGCACCTGTCAGTGAATTACTAGATCCGAGCGACAACCACGGGCAATGGGAGCTCATTTGGGACATAAGCATGATAGACAGGTCGACTTTCTACTCCACAGATCACTCTTTTAATAAGGACAGAAATTAATGAAAATGTGAAGGTTTCAACAATGTAGAGACTAATTGAAAAACAAACAACTGAAAAAATATATCGAATGAATTGAAATAGTGTAATTAAACAGTTTGGAAGAACTTGTTAAATGTCACAAGGGAAATGAAAACATTGAGCTTGTGTGGCACACACATGGAGTACATAAACAGTTACAAAAATACAAACAAATCTTTAATTAGGACATTAATAGAGAATCAAAGTTAACGTCGTCAAAGGAAAAACCATACCCAGACGCATAAAACATCCTTTAAAAATCCTGACATTTACAAAGAAGTCATCGCGTAGTGTGTGTTCACCTTTATGTAACTAAAACCGATTCTAATGTGTATTTGGTTTATAGCAGTAAAGTAAACAGGGATTTGACGCTCGGTACAAAATCATTATAGACTTATGCAATTGCATGTATATTAAAGAAAACGATTTCTAGAATTTTCTGATCAGTTATATCAAAAGATAATATTATTTTGGTATTTATTAATTTATCCAATTACCGTTATGTAGACCTGTACAAAAACGATGAATGACGTCTGTAGTTGGCAATATTAGCATTCTTAAAAGACATTGTGACGATGTCCACAACGATTTTGTATAGTAATCCCCCTGTCATCATATCTCATACCATTACCCGTGCGCCAATATCAGTTGTTTAAAGTCAGTAAACAACCTTGACAGTACGGTGCAAAACACTGTTAATTTGTTCTGAGACATATTTTGATAAGATTTGGCCAATTTATCTTAAGAGGAAATATGCTACTAAGAACTTTTGGAAAAACATGTTTTTCAACGTCTAGTTTTTCTGTTTGGTTAGTTTATTATTCCACGATTTTGCTCAAGAATCTTCCTGGTTTAAAGCATTGTTCAGCCGCCAGCCTAAAGAACGACTGTGATCCTTTGTGCAATAAGGAAAGTTAATAAGGTTTATGGCTTCCTTTCAACCCAAAGAGTTTGATCAATATTGCAAACAGCCCTTTAGTAAGAGATTTGCTTACACTGTCTTGGCGCCACATTGTTGTAATTAGTGAGCATGTTTTTTTCTCCAACTGTTTACACTTAGCCATGACTTCAATTAGCAAAGCAAATCGGTTGATCCCTTTTCTGAGTTAATTCGATAACCAGAGTTTGAATTATGACGACATCACCCCTATAAGATTAAGTGACAAAGACCTTCTATCATTAATAATGAGCAGCTTCAGCGGCCTCCAAAATATATGTTTCTTGTCTCCCAAGTTACAGTCTTATGTCTGTGTTCAGACTACTTCAAGGAAATGTGAGAGATGGGGTTGAGTCAGACATTTGTGTCGCAAGACATCTGGTAGAAGACGGCGGTAGTCAGAGTCAACTGTCGGAGAACAAGAACAATCGCACTGTCTAAAGCTCTGATATAGTCGCAGGTACATGGTCGCCAAGGGAATTGAATGCAACTCGAAGACTATTGGCCGTTGAGTGACGAGCGGTTCTGGAGTAGTGTTAGAAATACATGCTGTTTGGTGTAGTGCTGTCTATCTGCGGCTGTGCCTGCATTGACTGGTGTGTTTAGGCGACCGACACACTGGGGTGAACGATGCATTAGGACGCTGAATCAATCAGCAGCATGCTGGTGTATACTTGTGGATAAGTAGACGATTAAGGATGGGGTTTTAAGAACAGAAAGGTGAGGACAAAAGTTTTTCCAAGCGTTGGTGACAGTTCCTAATGGCACTGCGCTATTATCATTTGTTTAGTAGCGCGATAAATTGTGATTAATAGAATAGAATGATTTACCGTTCTATCCTTATTGTAATTTCCGTTTTTCTCTTTAGTTTGTACATGTAATTGGTACAAAAATTTCACTTGTCAAAGAGCAAATGCGTTTTTTGTTTTCAAGGATAATATAAATCGTTTAGTGCATGATTTACATGGTCATGTCCACGAGTTTGCCTTCTTAAGGATGACATTTACCTCCCGAAGTCGTAAATTCAGTATCAATACCGTCATTCGACTTCAAATTTATTTCTATATAAGGAAAAAAATCCTTTCAAACGGTTGTAACGTCAAATTAATATGCGTGCGTGGATTTATTTTCTCCATTGACTAACCTTACCCTCTCTGAAACTTTGTTAAAGTCATTTTATTACTCGACGGAACAACCTTTTACGTGGTGACTCTCTATAAACAAGAAATACAGGACTGCAATCGATAATGACAACATCTTGTGTGTTGGCTTAACACGAGGAAAGTGTCTCGTTCGGACGCACTATAAAGATACTTGTAGTGAATCAAGAGTGTTTTAGCAGGGTTTACAAAGAGTACGTTCTACACATACTATTGGCACTGTCCGCTAATGGATAGTTTCGTGCTTCAAAACTTGATTATCGAAGGTAATTCCATACATGTAGGACCTTTGAGATCAGAATTCGTGTAGGTCTGTGATCGTCGAACTTTTAACTTTACATAATTGACGTGTTATTAGTGTTACATCTCACCTTCTTACTCGTTTGCTTCTGTAATCTGTACTTATATATATGATTAGAGACGACCAATAGGTGATGCACTACATCGCTATTTGATGTTCACCGATGGCGATTACGGACCTCAAAAGAACTTCTGTGGTTTTCCTGTGTTTGACATCGAGCTAAGAAAACGAAACTTAGTATGTACATAGACATTGATAAGGACTCGCGACACAACTTTTTAGCCAAATTGGAAAACGCATTACAGGTACACAAAAAATAAGTTCGGAATATTAGCATGGGCAATCTTTTAAAAATGCATCTAGATACTTGCATTTGTGAAAAAACAATACATGTAAAAAGTAAATCATGGCAAACTCGTAGGTCTCGTGGTTGCGTTGCCATCTTGAATTTTCCGACTCTATGCACATTTGAGAAATTACTTCTCTGCTACTACTTGCAGTAGAGAGCTTAAATTCACACGTTATGTAGCATGAGCATTTTCCTTTAACACGTTCGTCTTCGAATGGCCGATTTGCTAATCAATACTTTTATACACTGACCTTTCAAATATTGCGAATTTTAAAAAAATTCAAACTTCAATGACAATGACAATTTCATGATTTTTGCATGTGAGTAAGACATAAGTGATGTCTTTAGGAATCAAGAATACAATTTCTCGGGAAAAAGTCAGTTCCGGTCACAAGGAAGGGTCAAACTTTCATATTTTGGATTTTTCTGGGCGTGTTTGAAAAGTCGTAACTCATTAACAAAAAACATATACACCATTGCTTACTACCTTGTCAGTCAGACAAAAGAATATAGAAGCTGGGAAAATTCGAAATTAATTCAGTTATATCTGTTAACAAGGAAACATGAGCCTTTTAAAATTGTCAGTTCTACTTTCGTTTTCAGTTCTACTTTCGTTGTCAGTTCTTCTTTCGTTTTGAACGGACATTGTACAGGGAGGTCATTCCAAACTTAAACCTCTATTTCGACAATTATCGCCTATAGTGACAATGGTTTTGTTTATCAAGAAGTGCTGGTTGTTTTTTATGCTGATCAGTTCTCTATAGTGATAATAAACAGCTGATGATTTCTGGTCGAAAACCGGACAATGAAACGGACAAATGACAAAGACAAATATGGATTAGTAATTTTTCTTAGCTCGTATAACTTGAATACATGAAAATGAGACTAAGAATGTCGATTTCTTCAGTGTCACCGTTTTTCGATTATCATTAAAAACAGATAAGTATCAAAATTCGGGCTTTTTAGGGATGAATAGGCAAATTTTGCGACTGGCAACTTAACATTTCTTTAATATAAGATCATCATATAGCATTGAATACGTTTATCGTCGTTTTTGTTTTAATTTGGATTAATAAAATAATAATTTTGATGATTTATAAAAATTCATGGTAGTTTCTTTAGTGTTTTCAGCGTCATAAACCACTATTTACTGTATGTCCGTTGCCATCAATGGCCGGTCTGAGACTCCTTTCCAATATATAAATATTCTTGATTTTTACAAACATATAACTGCTTTATCGCACTGTAAAATGAGCAGGAGTCAGTGTTATAACTTAATGTTCATACCTTGTATCTGAATCATCCAAATGTAAAGTCTAGGCTAAAGACCCATTTTCCCTGCCTTTGATACTTATTTTCGAAAAGACCTACAGATGTTTTGAAGTCTTCTGTTGAGTCAGGAAAAGATTTAAAGAAATGCAGTAATCGGGCAGCTCAGTCCTTACATGGCAACTCAAAGTGATCGTTAGAAGAGCTTAAACCATTACGGCAAATTAACATGCAACGTCAAAGTTTTAGTAAGGCATCAAGCAATCACTTGTGAGGAGAATTTATTTATTGATCTCTGAAAATGCAATGAATTAAACCAAGGTATCATTCAAAGATTAAAAACAGATCTTGAATCGATTTGATGAGAATTCGGTTGTGCATTTTCTCCATCAATGGTTCCTTTTTGTAAATTCATTTCAAACGTCATTGATTTGTTCAAAGTAGAATTTTTCACTAGCTACCACGAAATTAAAGTTTTGTTTGGCGTTCCTTGAGAGGATATGTTTTTTTTAAAACAATGAGCACTTTTGGCCATCTAATGTTCATTATTTTCTAACAGAATGTATTCAAATATGATCCTAACATGAATGCGTCTCCCTGATTAAAGGTAGAGGGGGATTTCATCATGATTTCCTGCTACAGTAATGTCTCCACTAAGCCAATTATTTCACAGTTTCGTAAACCTCACTACAGATTGGAGATAGCTCTCTTGTAACCAATCATGCCAAAGATTAATCCGTTCTGACGTCAATGCTCCTGATATGAAACTTCATAACGACAACATAAGGAGAACTTTCTCTCGCCCATTTCTTTTAGCCCCTGGATATCTTTAACTTCGTTTTCATTCTTTACGTTTGAACACTTGATCAGTTTACATGATTAATCTTATCACGTAACTGTTGTTAGACACGAAAAGCTATCAAGAAGTTTAATAAGATAATGGAAAACTGGGCCAACGTATTTCTTTTTCAAAGTGCATGGGGTATTGGGTCATCAAGTTTCTTGTAATAAGAGCATAAGAAACTAATTACGTAAATGAACCAGAGCTGGATTTAAAGGATAAAAAGCCTCAGTTTTACTGGTGCTTGCCTGTGGAGTGTGTTACAAAATCAATTACCAGAAACGACCGTATGAAAATGATAGGATTGAACTCGACTTTTGCATGTTCAGTGAAGGTATTGGAAACCGATTGAAAGTTCAAATTACTATTTTGTGGTTGTGTTGAAAGTGATGAGATGTTGGTTAAGGAGAAAAAAATTGAAATGAAGAATATTTGTCAATGAGCATTGATGAGTAAGTTTCAGTTGCAAATTTCACCATATGATCAAAATGTTCTATTCACGTAACACTTGACATCTGATTCGTATGATATAAATACAACCTCATTCAGACTCAAATTTTTGTGTGAAACGACATCTTATGAGGTAACACTTATTCAGACCATCTTTTTTCCATTGTTCGTATGACAGATTTTTCTTCTGATTTAGCTCATTATAAAAGTGTTTTTTTTTCAGAAATCTCAGAACATCGTAATGAGAGGGAATTAAAATGCGTGTATTGAATTTGAGATGGTAACCTTAATCCTTTATAGAGAATTTTTTCTATTTTTTATATTCTAGTTTTTTACTTATGAAAACAGATAACACACTTCTGACGGGAGATAACAGATGATCTTTTCCTCAACATATAAAATATAAATGATAAGCAAAGGTTCGGTAATTACGAAATTCATATGAATCGGCAATGATAACCTGTCATTCCCCGTCACTTGTTAGTTATTGTCTAAATATCAAATTGATGCAATGCAGTCGCACACATGACGTCACAATAGTTGTCCTTTTGAGACGTTACAATGTTAGCAGTGGACCAGTTGCTAATGTAGACGAGCACTATGTGTATTAAACCAGCAACTTTTTCTACTTTTTGGTGATAGTTACAGTCGAAGGTTACCTCAGTAATGATACTACAAAATGAGTAAAAAAAAATTCTATACCTTTTTTGAAAATGAATTCTAACAAAGTTTATGAGGTTGTAATTACTCAGAATTCTAATCTTAATTATTATTATGTAAAATTCTTTTATTGTGTTTGGGTTTTTTGGTAACTAGTTTCACCCTACATCATGGAAGAATCCTGATCACTGATTGGTCAACTGCGTGGCTCTGGATAACTACTGAGCAGAGTAATAAATCTTTATACACCTCCTTGACACAAACGTGACATGTACAAAACATAACAGAGTACGTCACTATCTGTTGAACCAGCTGTTCGGGGGCTGTGTTTTTGTAATCACCACATAGGTTTTGATACATTGTATTTTCCATTTTGATTAATTCAATTGAAACATTCGGCAAGATAAATTCTTAGGCATGGGGATATATCAACTTTATGTATGACAGCATATATATATTCACTATATTACAATCATGAGATTTGGAAACATCAATGTATATCCTGTCTTCCAGGTATGTCGGCCGTGTGTGCAGGTGCGAGACAGGGCGTCATGTTTTAGTACGGCATGTCTATGCTAACGAGAAGCGGAACTCTCGTCAGGAAGAACAGGGGCAGTGGCAAGAGGTCATCCGTGCGCAGGACAAGGTCAGCCGGAAGTAGTACAAGCACTCACCCGGATGCAGACGATTTCTCAGTTCCTCCTTCCCCAATCACCAAGTTTGATCCCCATACACAAAAGTTGGAGCCTTACAACCTTTCTCGACCTTCTCCAGCTAAAAGCACTACTGCGACTGTTGTTGTGAGTAAACTTTGATATACCGTCAAAAAATCTGAGATTACAAACATACACAGCATTTTCATTTAAAGTCGCTTCACAAAATCAAAAAGTACTTTTTAAGACGAGTCTGTACGTTTGACGAATACCGATTTTTTCGAAACAGCTTCAAATGAGTAAAACTTATTATTGAAACTGGTTATCATTCTTTGATTCTGAGTCCTAGATACTCGTTTTTGAAAGAGACAAAGTCGATAACAGTCTCACTTATGTTATAGGTTTCGTGCTAATGCAATAAGAATGAACAGTGTAAAAGATTTTACTTATCGATATATGTATCTTTAACTGGGTCAGCTTTCGAAATAAACATGCATTATATAGAGGATTTCATATGAGTATCTATGATATACTATGTTTACGACACGAGTGCCAAAAAATTAGTATCGGTAATATAACAAACTGATATTAAGGCACAATCTTAGTGAAAAAAGTATGTCTTGGGAACGAATATGATATTCTGTTGATTATCACGAAACCAAAGAAATGAATCAAAATCAACCTCAATGCATAGACGGATTATCCGCCGCCGTCACATTTTGGAGCTGTCACAATTTAAACGCTAAGTCATAGCCGAGTTATGATTATAAGTTACATGCGTCACAATGAGAAAGTGATATTTTGCCCAAGGCATGAAAAAGAAGAACGTTAAAATGATTTGGAAACACAAACCCTTTGATCACATTCAACGTGTTAAAGTGAACTCTATCTGAAATTCATTAATATTCCGATTTTTATTACTTTCAGTTCAGATAGGTGACATTTAAGTTTGTTTTGAATTAAATTTTGCAAATTTCTAAGTATCACGTATTGCCTTTGGTCAAGATACTTTGAACATTCTTTTTCATGTTCTGTTCGTTTCCAGCAAATTGTCAATAGCTTGAAAACACAATTACGTTTAAAGATGGAAAGTGAGCTGCTTCAAAGCGGGAAGATTTAACCTTTAGGCACCAGGAAAGTAATCTCTCAAATAAAGGAAGAGAATCTCTTGTTTCTTCTGTTTTTAAGTTGCTTCATTTCAGAAATTCAAATGTTCTGGTATCGAACTAGCTTGAGGTAATGGATCAAGGCGCGTATCACTTCTCTGAAAGGAATTCCAACCGTCTAAATGGCAAGTTGGCGCAGAATGAGCATATGACATAATACCTTGTATTTCCCGTCACGACGACGTTGGCGGGGGTGAATAAAATTAGCCCCTTGCGTCCTAACGTTTACGTTTCAAGACAGACACTCGAAATTTCACGCAGATAGTAAATTACCTCAAAGTCTAATTCAGTGATGAGAAATAGCCTTTATATATGGATAAGCCCTTTTCAGCAATTGCAGTTACCTTTTTTCTCCCTTTGAATGGAAACGCGATTTTGAATGTTTTTCCGAAGCAGAACTCAAAAACCGTAAAGCTCAGCTCGTATATGAAACGATCACCATGTGCCCTTTGGGAATTAGCTCTCTCAGCATTTTACTTTTAGTCGTTTCCATAGAAACGTATTTTCCAAGCAAATCTTAAAATCCTCAAGATCTCGCTCAACACATTTGGTTTGTTGAACATCAGCAGGGTTTTTGTGTTCGCTTTATGATTCTTTTAGAAAGGCAAGTTATAATGTAGATCACGGAGATGAATTAAAAGCAGGAAGGTATTTTTTAACTTTTTAAAAAATCGTCAAGTGTAGATGTTGCTTTAAGATGCTTTAACTTCTTCCGCTTTATACCATTTGAATGGAAATCGTGCATCTTTTAAAAAAACTCATAAAGCAGCGCCAATTACCTGGCTCAATGAAACGTGGCTTTGGAAAAAAAACTTTTCTGTTGAATCTTTTACGTTTTTACTTTAACTGTTAAATTGATAACGTCATTTTAAAAATAAAATTTCGAGAATAAATCGATTGTACTGATGAGCCTGATGTAACATGGTATTTGAAGTATTTATCTTGATACGGTCAAGTCCATTTCCAATTATTTGAGTAGTTTTGAATAATTAACACAAAATTGTGTCAGCAAATTAGTTTATTAAAATGAATCATAAAAGCATCAGTTTCACCATTTTAAAAAAATGTTGAGTGAGGGAAACTATGAACTCTTTTAGTAGCATTCTAGAAGTTGTTGAAATGAAGTACATGATTTTATGGATGTTCAACTTCTTTATTAACAGATTTGAGACGTTTCGGTATAGCTTGAAAACGGTATAAGAAGCTATACCGAAACGTCGCAAATCTGTTAATAAAGAACTTGAACATCTATAAAACCGTTTACTTCATTAAAGGGAAACTATTTTAAAGAAAAATTATCAGATATTGTAGCGTTCGCTGGAATTCTGATATGTCCACCAAATAAACACGAATCAGTGAAAAAAATATCGGACAAAAGGTTTGAATACCTGTCTTTTCTGAGGATGCAACATAGAAAACTCACATTTTAAGAAATATACTTATTTCCGTTCCAGTCATTCAGTGATGACCGACAGCTGTACGAAACAAACCTCGAGTGGGACGCGGCTCTCGCCAACGACAGTTCCAGCATTGACGTCTTCTTGCAGCTTCAGGAGGCCAATAAGGAGGCGGCGGGGGCTTGCGACTTTGCCTGCAGGGGGTCCTCAATCATCTGTAAAAGTAGTAGGTGGAATTTTGTCCTTTACTGAAAACGGCCATTGTTATCTTGTGGTTCATTAACTGTTGTATATAGAGGATTTCATATGAGTGTCAATGATATACTATGTTTAAGACACGAGTGCCAAAATATTAATATTTCTCGAGCGAGAGCGAGTTAATTACACCTGCATACCGAAAGTTTGTTCACATACCACTGAATCGTAGTGCAAATATCATGTAATTTGGGTTTCGTTTCAACGTCAATAGAATAACTTCAGCAAAACTGACAATGGATCACCAACTGTCAATGTGTGAAATAGCCATTCTTGAACTCTTTTTGGGATCGTCTGGTCTCTGGTGCAATAATTCGAATTTTGGCATATAGATAAAGACAGAGGGAGTCACATTTTCGAAATTTCGATTTCGTCAAATGTCAAATGGAAATGTTCCATATCGACTCTCTGAGATTAAAACCAACATAATCACATTGACTTTGTGCTAAGTTACAAGCGTGACGTAATTTTTAAGAAGATGACATTAGATAAAATTAGCGTTTTCGGAATTTTGACCCCTGGTCATATCAATTTCAAAAACTGTTACGGGTAATTGTGGGATATGATAAACATTTGCCTTAAAGAAGAATGGATCTGCATATGTGTATTGAAAATTCAATATTTTACGTTTGTTTTTCGCAACGCTACGATAACTCAAAGGCATCTCAAATTACATGATATTTGCACTAGTATATACAGGTATGTGAACAAACTTTTGGCATGCAGCTGTATAGTAGTTCATAGGCACGAATATGATATTCTGTTTATGATATTCTGACACAATGGAAAGACCTATTTTGCCATATTTTGAGCAGCGTATGAAAAATATGATCGTAGGTAATAACTTTTGTTATTTTAGGACTCCATCACCTTAAAAGCCTTAAAATCATCATACAGAAATTTGATTTCGCTGAAGTTAGTGAATCGGAATGCTTGGTTTATATTTCTTGTTTACTATTTGATAATCATTGGAAAAATAAAACGCACCGGTTATATCTGACATCCTATATGTAAATCCAATCATAAATCGATAGCATTGCCTTTTGATCCTTGTTGTCATATTGAATCCTTTGTGTTACTTTTTGGCATATGCCTTTATCATGAGTATCGTTATGAAGATGACTGTTTATATCTTACAACATTTAAAGGGGATATTTCGTTTAAAAAAGTGATTCAGATGTTGCATTTTCAATAAATTTCCGTCTAGTTTTGCTTTCTTCTTTACTTATTAACGTATGGAATGCTCAGGTAACTTATAAGATTAACTCAATTATTGCTTCATGTTTTCATAATATACATATAAATTGTTTCTGTTTAAGCATTGGCAACAGTGACAATTGCCCTCTCCATGATTCTGCCGGTAGTTATGATCTCAATGGGTAAGTGATATCCCATGAACTTCTTACATTAAATATCCATACCGTATCGTTCTGATTTCGCATTATCAAAATTAATTAGATCAGATTATCAAAACAAAAATAATGCAACAGGTCATTTCATCGTTATATTTTAATTGAAAATGATCTAGTTAGTATGAATATATTGAGAACATAAATTAACCTGGATAAAAATGTCTTTTTTGTGCATTTTATTTATTTGAGATGTCCAATGATATCGATCTAAATTGCAGTGATATTTTGTAAGCTATACTTCAATTTAGTAAAAACCAATATGGGATACCTATCCTTTTTTTATGAACAAAATCACCCGAAGCAAATTTAGGTAAACCGATACAATAAAACAAAAATGAGAGATGCAGAATGTTTTACTATTTGGAATAGAACCTCGTTACTGAATCACTGTTACATTAATAACATCAAGTATAAATCATGCATTGTCCCCTTGTCGCATTTTTATTGCTCGTCAGTATATTAATCGATAAGAATGTAAGTAAGTACATCGCTGCTTTCAAATCTCACGCCATATGAAAATATCGGCGATTACAAAACACTACGACTAGACAATACATTTATAGCATTTCTTGCATTAAACAACTTAGGTTACTTTTCTGAACTTTCTGAAGCATTTTGCAAATGATAGAGATACGCTAGTTTTTCTTCGATAATTAAACATCCGTTTAAGTTAATATTGAGGTCTGTAGAAGTTCTTTAATCTAGATAGATTGTATCTGGTTCCTTTGTGCCCACTTAGTCTGATCATGACATATGGACACCATGGCGCTTCTTTTTCAACATTAAAATATTTTGTAAAAGAAATCTCTCATTTGATGATCTATCTGTAGGTGTGAAATACCGCAGCGACTGCCCGCAGGAGCCACGGATACCGATCTATCTACTTGTGGGCGGCTGTTTCGGTTTGCTCAAGCTGACAATTAACCTGTGGTGGGTGATACAGTCCCGGAGGGACGATTCCGCAGATACATTCTATGACGTCAGCGACAGTTCCGCACTTACATCGCGGACGTACCGTGTTCTGAACATGCTTTTGAACACCTTTTTGCTAGTGTGGCACATCCTGGGTACCTACTGGGTGTTCCTGGTGTGGGAACCGAGATACACGCAGCTGCTCCACAGACCTAGCTTCTGGTGTGACAGGACAGTCTACATGTTCACTGTCATACAGATCATCGGACTGTACACATTCATGTGCCTTTGGCTGGTTGCCGTTTGTTTGCTCACAATAGTGTACAGGTGTAACTGTGTCAGCCAGATAGACAACGTCTAGGCGCCCTACTCTGATATGATATATATGATGATATACTGTTGCCTCGAGCCCATCTCGCTACTTGCTGCACCTCAAATACAACACACAGGGTGTCTTCTGTTCCCTGGCCTGTTTGTGCTGCTTGAACGTGATTTTCATTACCTTTTTTATATTTCATGAAGAACGCCAACAGCTTTAACTTAAATGTAATGATTATATATAAGTCAAATGCATATAAGCATCTAATAAATCTAGCAATGCACCGACAAAGGATGATAGGCAGAAAGATGTACATACGTAAACAATCAAACAACATTGTATGTGAACAATCGTCCAAATAGGACACGATTTAAACAATATTACTGACTGAAAAAAGCAACTACAAAACGACAATGAACTTCAGAGAAATTCTTCTTTTTCCATATATAAAAATAAATCAATCAAATTCTTGCTTCTCCTCAGCCTTAACAAACTTTTTTTATTCTAATCGGAGGAACAGCAAAATGTTGTCCTCCCGGCAAAACGATTTCCCAATTAAGATTTGATACTTTCATTGCACTTCGATATATTCCTCAAAAACAATGTGTTCTTTCGCTGTTTGTCGTGCATATTGTAATGAATTACTTTTAAAGCTTACAATTGCTATAAGGTCCAACGTTATATGCCACTAAGCACAAAAAAACGTTTTATAAGAAATCAACTCTACGTAAACCTCTTGCTCTTTGAATCGATATCTTTCACTCTTTTTCTATAAGCGAAGTCTGAGCGATAATTAGCCTTGTACTGAAGCCAAAATGACAGAAAATCATATGGTCAATCCGTCTTCATGTCTTCAGTTGTTGTTCTCTAAAGTGTATGCCAGTACATTCATTTAACCCCTGTCTACAGAAGATGTGGTTTCCTGCTTTTCATGTTTAACCGTCTCTTTCTCGTATGGGTGTCTTTATTCAGTCACCGTGTCCCTTAACATTTTTTTCTTCTATTCATGCATAGTGCTGTATCAGTATAACACGTCACATGCCAAATGACACTTTGTCCAATTTTCTTCACTGTAAATCTTATTTGTTGCTATGCAGAATATCATTTTCTAGTTATATGTGCAGAAATAACTTTTGACAAGCACCATCACGTATGCCAAATTGAATTTTTGTTCTTATTAATAACATTTTGTATTGATGTTTTTATATGGTCGGAGCCTACTAAGACTCGTTATCATTGCTATATAAGTAATTCCATTGGCACAGTGTTGATTGAATATATATCGCAACAAATCTTATTGATGAAAGGTAGTTTTATTTCGTCCTTGTAGATTACTTTTATAGTCTTTAAAATGAAACGTCTTGACGTTTCAAATTCAAAATATCTTCTATAAAAAGTTATAATTATTTTCTATTTTTATTCAAGAAATACGATATCCTTAAAGATTCAATTAATGTAAGATATTTAAGTCACCGCCAACGCCTTGCCACCGTTTCTGTTTTTTCATAATCTGACACTCCCCTTCTATTTTTGGATGTATTTGCGTGAACATTAGAATAGAAGACCATTTTGTCATACTTTCAAACGTCAGACAAATTCACCTTATACATATCGATACCATTTTATGAAAACTATTTTTTATCTTGTATTTGATATGGTTGTGATTGTCAAAGTGCCACCTAATTGTATACCACAAATCCGAACTATATTCTGTTGTTTTAGCAATATTGTTGACAATTATAAGGTTTTTTTTATATATATAACGGATATTAAACGACCTTCCATTTAAGTCTTTATTCTATTGTAAATTATTTTAAGTTGAGTTGAGTTGTCATTAGAGTTTCAAACGAGCGAAAGAAAGTTTTAAACCAACTGATTCACTAGTTTAATAAAGTACGGTACTAAACGAAGAGACGTTTAGTAATCTCTTTAATTTTTTTACTCGCCTTCATAAATCAAGTATTAATGTCGTTATTGTTCAGATACTTAATCTCTAAGACTTTGCTGTCATTGTGACCGCGGTGCTAATATTGTGACGTCGAAACTTCACCTTTACTTTACAGTTTAGATAAACAAAACAGTATACATTTACAGGTACGTTAAGGTTTAAGCATCTGACTCAAATAGGGAGAATAACTGTAATTTCATCATGCTTTTTTGATATAAAGGAATGTACGAAAAAATGTGGAAACATGAAGAGAAAATTGGATCTATGTTGTTTGTATGGTAAGAGAGTATCACGTTTTTTGAAAGATATATTTCTTCAAATTCCCCTCGATAAACAGAAGATTATGCTAAATGTATGACATTCAGAGGAGAAAAAATCTGATCCGATCATTATTACATAATTAAATAATAAGTATTAAACAGAAACCACTGGCGGCCTTTTTTGTGAGAACATCTTTTAAATATTTAAGGTAGGGAAATGGATTCCAGTAGCTTAATCGATCATGGTACGCTTGGTTTTAAACATGTTTCTTTTGATGAAATAAAATCTTTTGCAATCAGCAAATTTAATTTTCGATTTCGTGAAATCACTTTATTTATATTAAAAATCAAGCTACTGCCCCTTTTTATAGCAATCAATTGTCATTTCTAACGAATCACGTTAAATGAACGATCTCACTTCACCGCTATTGGTGGACGCAAAACGACTTGAATGAATGATGTAAATGTTAAAGTTGACTGTTTCACACTTCATATCTTTTATTATATCCTTGCTCAAATGTTCGGTATGTCTTAAAAGTCAAATGTACCTAATTGTCTAATTCTGTTTTGGTAAAATAAATATTGCACAAATAAAGGCTTATTCTTTTACTTCTTTACATGTTTTGAACTGTTACAGACGACATTGGTGTGTATATGCAAATAAAATCATAATTACCATGACAACCATTCACAATGGTGGTCGCTGCGTTGTACTGTCACGTTTGTTATTCGCTCAATTTAAAAAAAATTAACATCTTAAGACGGCCTTTACCAAAACAAATACCCAAGTATTTTGTAAAGTATATATCTTCAAAATGTATCCATTGGATTTAACTTTATGCAAATTGTTTAATCTTAAAGGCCTCCTTTCACAAAGCCCTTAGGTGATCGTAAGTCCTTAAGATAACCTTAGTGCAATGTTAAAGTATGGGAGTGAAGGTTAACCTTGATTAAAGTTGCTTTGTGAAAGGAGGCCCAGGAGACCAAACATCACATTAATCATACATAGTATTCGTAGTTGTAGAGTAAATTAACACGTATTTATCCAAGACTGCATGCAGCCATTTGAATCTGAACACCTTTGAATCATTTCAGTCTATTTTCGCCTATTTTAAGAATACGGCTTATTAAAGTAAATATGAGACAAATAAGTACGAATTGAAGACTGCGTTGGGTTTTTTCTATATAGGAATTTGTATAGCTGAAGATAATACGTGTTAGGTAAAATATTTGATAAATGACTACTATATAAATCGTAGGTAAGTAAAGGGAAGTAACGCATGCAAACCCCTTCTCATTTCGGTGATAATTGCGAGTTGGAAAATAAAGAATTCACATTTGGGAGGAACACAAATTAAAGCCATATATATTTCCTGCTGTTTAATCTAAAATTATTCAAATTGACAATTCGATTCATCTTATTTCAATGATTCTATGATTTTAATAACACACTTACATCAGTGTTTGATTTGTTTGTTTTGTAGATTTTAAAAATGTTATTTTTTGACTGCTACTGAATAGAGGTGAAGTGATATGGGGTTTAACGCCGCTTTCAAGAGTATCTCACTTAAAGCGCGGTTGCTAATATTATTGCAAAGAGAAAGCCCGCTGGAACTAGCTAATCATGGGTGGTACTGCACTGTAATTCAATGTAGCATTGCACCCAAACCTGACTGCATGTAGAACAGTTCTCTGCTGCAGACAAAGTTGCGGGGCCCCTGGCCGGATTCGAACCACGGACCTCTTGATCCTAACCACTGCGCTATCCCGCTCCCGCTTCTCTACATAGATTATGCCTTGAACAAACCTCATTAATCGGAAATCAGGGTTTCAAGCAATGGATAGATATGATTGATTCTGTCGTCATTTCGGCTTCAAGAAGTATATATGTGTAACTATTGATCAAACTGAGCTGGCAGAAAATACTTGTCCTGTATCACACCACATATTCAAGTAGTAAATTCTAAGAGATAAGTCACAGCACAATGCTAAAACATTTCAAGTAAATAGGGTCATCAAACCTTTGAGGTCGATTCATCATGTATAGAGGTTGTATAAGCTCCGCTATTTCCGCAGTGATCAATACAGTGTCAATAGAAATGAGTGTTTTTACTCTGTATTGTCACTTGATCACTGCGGGAGATATAACTTAACTATAGACTATAAAATTACACTATTTGGTTCACAGAGATTTTGCATAAGCATAGTTAGCAACTGCGGGGAACATCATGACATAGTGATTAATGTTATCAGATATTACATTATAACAACAAATTACATCATGTCATACGTTAATATTGTAATAAATTGGAACCTACACAAATATAAATTGAACAAAGTAACAATGCAGGCAGGAGGAAAACAGGATTAACCACCTGGGCCTGGATTTTCGAAGCTATCTTAGTGCTAAGATAGTCGTAAGCATTAACTTTTACGACTATCTTAGGACTAGGAGAGCTTCGAAAATCTAGGGCCTGATATTGATCCCAGTAGCTCTCGAATGACCATTTACACGTCCATGGTTTGGACACTAGAACAAATTATTTATTAATATTATTTTTCTTATCTGACGAAATTTTCAAATTCTACAAGTACAATAATTGGTGTTGATTGAACATCACATACCCGGCCATGGGGGTTATTAGATTACCAACATGCGTAACTGTTTTTATTGTATAAAGCGAACAATTTGAATACAATATACAACTACAGACCCTTGCAGAATTAGTTACCTGAAAACCGCGATCTGAATGCATTCTGAATGCATTCGACCGCAATCTGATTGCATTCTGAACGCGTTCGATCGCGATCAGAATGCATTCAGATCGCGCTCAACCGCAGACAGATTGTGATCACGGTCATTTGCGGTTATTCGCGGTTATTTTGCGGTCTTTTGCGGTTATTCGCGGTCATTTGCGGTTTTTCGCGGTCATTCGCGTTCATATGTGATCCGCCCACGAAAATTTCTCAAATCTGTTGTAGACATGTCTTATGATATGTAAGTTTACTGTAGAAAAGTTTCACACCAATTGGATTGTACCTAGCATTCACTCTAATTGATAACACTGATGACAACTAAAATGTATTACATTGAATTTCGAAAGTACCACTCCACTTGGTGACTTAGAGTTATAAAAGTTTTACAACCTTGTTATCCAAGTTTTGTAATATTCTCTTGGCTAAGAACGATATAGGTACTTGCCGTTTTTAAATATTATGTATCATTATTGTTTTAAACCATTAAGTAATTACTAGTGAGTCATATCTTCTATGCAAGCATTAATTTTATCCTTAGCAATCTTTTACATTGTAAATCATGTACTATGTACTATCCCAACCCCAAACCATCCTACATTATCATGAACCCAACAAAAATACAAAAAAATATTACATCTATTTAACTTCAACACACTTTACTTTCACACTTGGTATCTTCAGTTTTGAAGAAATTTTCAGATTTGCCCCACTATCACCACTGTGTTATCGCACACTGGATGTAGAGATGTGTATATCGATAATTTGTTTATATTCTAGGAGTTTAATTGTTTTGTTTTATGATTTTTTTCTGATTTAAATTAACGTAGACAATGGTAACAATTATAATGCCTTGAATGTGAACGATTATGTCAATGCATGTCAAGTAATTTCCGCGTTGCTCATTACAGGGGTCGGATTTTGAAGAGCATTTGTTCACATTTTTCAATCATTTATAAAATATATGTTAAAATCTGATTCGTTCACACTAAAACCTCTCTACCAGTGTCCGTCTGTCTAAATGATTGTTTGTTTGTGTGAGTTTGTTTTATTTGTATGTATGCTTCATCGACATCTATCTAATGCAATGAATGAAACAGTAGACATAACAGGAAATCTATTAAATTTTATTTCATTAGCCTAATGACGGTTTCTGCTTCGGGATATATCGATTAAAGAAACTGCCATTTCAGGCACAGAGAGTACGTGTTTTGGGTCAACGAAGACGAATTTTTTAGACACTATTATTTTAGAAAGCAAACATTATTGTTACAGAGAGGTATCATTTGAAGGTTACGCTGATTATCATTATATCTATGTACATATATAATCTATCGGAATAAAATGCGCATAAAGTCGTGACAACATACACTTTCATTAGGGTTTAATTCAACCTTATATACCCCGTTGATGGAATACACTCGATAAAAAAAGCAATATAATTCAATGATAAATAAACGAACCAGTTTATTGTCACCGACGGAAGTGATAGTCTATGTTTATTATGCAAGACTCAGCTACCCGTACCTAACATGTGCAACGTCTAGACTTACCGGCCGATTTTCAGACGACAAATTAACAAGCTCTGTGTATTGTGTCTCAGGTTTTTCAGATGATCGTGATTGAAACATATAGTTCCAAAGACTTTACAATAAGCATGCGAATTAACAACCTTTATTGACCATTGTTTAACTAAGTATTGATGGATCGAAGATTTGCGTTGTTTAGGTAAATATGTTTATCTCAAATTGACAGATATAAAGGTGCAGATCCACGTTGAAAAATGATTGATAGTGACTCCAATGTTGAAGAGTTAACACAGTGCAGAATAGAAGTTATATTCTAGAAAGACTAGATGTTAATAAAGGCTCGCGGAAATGAAGCCAATGTTGACGAAAATGTTAAAATGAATTTCATATTCTTTTATATACTTTTAAAGTGCCACTTTAAAATAGGGATCTAAAGGAATGAATTAAAAACATTCTTTAAAATGATATCAAACGTAGATAAAACTGTTTTTATATCATTTTGTGATTCAGATGACGAGTTCAGATTTCACGCCTACCTTGACCGAAAACACAGTAAACATATAGGTAGCATAGGTAGATCTTACGAGCAAAACCTCGTTGACTTCAAGTAACACTAGCGATATAATCATTATTTGGGGTTTTTTGGCATTTACTGCTATATTTTTCGGTGACTTTTTTTAATGAAGATAGATATGTTAGATATCTTTTAATTGTCACTTCATAGACTTCTACTCTTCGTTTGTCCGTCTCTTTTGTGATTTCTTCATCTGAGTTCCGTTACCTCTTGAAAGACCCTTTCTTCATTTCCACATTCTAAAGCCTTGATGCTGATATACTACTTACTGTATGAGCGCTTAGCGAATCGTGCATTAGTCAAATAACACCTAGTTATTCCTTGTCGAATTAGAAGTTAACAATCGGTGGAAAATAACGGGTGGTACTCGGCTGTTGATCAAAGGTGCTAAGTTGCTGCGGTCGAGACCCCTTTAGCGCTAATTGATTAATTGCTTGTGTATTCGGGGTTATGTGTATTTAGGGGAAACTGAGAATGCAAAAGCCTAATCTTGAATCTTTACATTAAACTTAGAACAAGTAGCCAATTGTTGAAAGCATCTACTCCTATTTACCAAGTGTTTCATTGTTCTTTAACAGATAAATAAGGAAATAAGTTTATGTTCAGTTAAGTATGATTTAAGTTAAAAAGTTAAATGTAAACGTGAAAAGGATAACTTAACTTGTTTTAAGTTTCGATGAAATTTCCTGATTTGCCCCGCTTTTACCACTGCGTGAGTGGTTCTTTTGTGTACTAGTAGATGAAGAAGCAGAAGAAAAGAAATACAATTCTATAATGTGTCACATGCTGTTTTACATAACATTACATATCAACAGACTTGTTAATAAACAACATCAAAACAAAAACGAACGGCTTATGACACACAAAGGGGCATATAAATACATTGTAATATTAAAATATAACTTTTTCAAAGAAAACAAAGTGATTAAAATAACTAATGGTGGAATGGTTGCTTGTCGTCGTTTTATCACTGAACTTATGAGTGCAGAGATGAATTATTTACATATCTAAAGCCACGAAGGAAGAAATGGACATTCATGTAACAACAAATCTATTCCATGTAACTTAAGTATTTCATCAGTATGTCAGTTCAACATTATAAAGTAATTCATGATAACAAATTTGAAAACATCCCTTACTATTTTTGGCGAGTGTGTCTGTATATTATCTCTCTAGTGACTCTCTGTCTACAGCCCATGGTTTACCTAAAACGTTGCTTCTGTATTTCAGATGATATAAAGCCTATTTGCACGAAACATTCAGAGCAACGACTGCGAAGTTAAGAACAAAAACCTCTTCTTATTGAAAGAATCTATCTACCGACTCTTGATTTAGATTGCCGCTGCTTCGCGTTCATTTGCGGTTTTTCGCGGTTATTTCGCGGTTATTTTGCGGTTTTTGCGGTTATTTTGCGGTCATTTGCGATCAAAATACTGTCTGATCGCGGTCAGGTGCGATCAGAGTGCAATCTGAATGCATTCGACCGCAATCAGAGTGCAATCTGAATGCATTCGACCGCGATCAGATTGCAATCTGAATCCATTCACTACCGGTAAAGATATATGCAACCCACTGTACCTAAGGATACAATCATGAAGTACCTATTTTCTTTAAGGTACATTAAGCTATTTTAGCTCATCAGTACCTTACGACAGTAGTCCGTTGACAACTTGCCTTCTTTTCTTTGTCTTGAAAAATTATTCCCTAAAGTTTAAAGGTTTTGTTTAAATGACATATCACAAGACGGAGTCGAAAACACATTTGTTACATTGTTCATTGCAAACTACACTAGGACAAATTATTCAGTTAAATGTATCCTCACGTATCTTCTTTCATGTCTGTAACAAAGAATCTCCGTTACATGTATTGTCTCAGATTTCAATAAGGTCATAGCCTTCTCTTCACATTTAAACAACTCTCAACTAATTGATTTAATGCTTGCTTTGACACGGTAGACACTACAACAGGAAATGAGATTCCATCATTCTCACCAGTTTCCAGTTACCAAAGGTTCGACTCCATAGGTTCTGATTCATTGAACTTTTCTTAACGATACCTCAAAGATTGTTAAGAAAACATAATAGACAACATAGTTATGTACTTTTGAAAAGTTAGTAAAGAAACTTGTAAAGATAATGTATTCATACACACCTCATTTTTATGATATATTCAGCGCTATAAAAGGGAACGTTGTGCTACTATGATTGTTATCAAGTAACTTTAAACAATAATATTCCAAATGCAAAAATTTGGAATTAAAACATTTTTTCTATTTTCTATGCGTCCAGCACTTTGTCAAACTTTCAAATGTAACGTCACAGCAAACCAAAGACAAGACAGGGTCTAAACTAAATTTCCTCAACCAAATTAATGAAAACACGAAAGTTCTTTTTGACATTTTTAGTCATATGGTTGACTTCAGATAACTATAGTCTCATTTAAGGCATTGCATACATCTAGCATACACTTGATAATCTTTTTTCAAGCATATTAAAATTTCTCTTTAAAAAACGTTGTTCTTACACTTTCATCTAATGAACCCTCACATTCAAAAACAAAAAATATTATTTGCATGTGAACTTAAATCCCATGAACTGGATTGGAAACTCTGCAAAGCAATACAGTGAACCTTTCTATGAATCCACACAATTATTTCTTATATTTCCTGTCAAGCCCGTTAATAATTTCATTTAAGCATCTATATTTTCACAAGATGTAAGTCTACTCTTACATCTATCATCAAGGGTTGTTTCTGTGATCTCAAATGGCATCCCAAAGAGTCTGACCTTTCTAGGATGCCATCCGAATGATCTCAATACCTCAGATGTTCACATGAAAATCTAATTTTTTTAAAATGACATTGAAATTCAATACATACATCTATATTCTAAATATGGAAACCAATATGTCACCTCATATGTCAAGTTGATGTTGATCATTCTAATTGATATTGAAATCGTTGAATAACATGTCCTCATGAGAGAAGGGTTAGTGGCAAGTGAAATACATCCTTTTAATCATCAACCTACTTAGACCAAAATATCTTATAATGTCCTAATAAGATATCTCCCTATTGCTCTTAAAAAATCATTTTCAGAAATATTACTGATAATCGTCAAACGTGCTTGAAATTGATATTGTCGTCACGTCATAATGTTTTTTTTATGATGTACAGGAATGTATTTGATAACTTTATGGAGGATTAATGTATAATATCTTTAAATTTTCATTCGATCTATTCAATATATGTGGTTTATATTAGGCAATCGGTTAGTCATTTTAATATTGTTATCTCTTTAGTTTAATAGTGTAAATCCTTTTGTGTTATTATTATTTTCTTTTAATTTAGGTTTTAAATGTGTACTATTTGTTATAAAAAAAATATGGTCAACTCATTTGACAACAAATATAAAAAATTATAAAAATCTTATGACATACCTGCAAGCTGTTTCGAGGCTAGTTAATCTTATGAGAGGTCGGGTTCGAGCCTGAGAAATCATTTATAACTGTCAAATAGATGTTTTAATGGCAAGTCTTGATGCCTTAAAATCAGGTTAAGAGCTACATGCTAATCCGACTATTTCACCAAATCAAATATACTGATCTGTCGGATGATTACTGATCGATTTATCTATAAGCTGTCGACTTATGATCGTCTTCAGATCAATGCTCCCTTCTATTGTATCCGTCGCCCATTATGTATCTTTTAGACAGTCTGTTTGGCTGGCAAATTCTAGCTTTCACGCAGCAAAAAGGGAAAAACTTTACTGTTCTAATAATGTCAACTATGCTCAAACCCCATCTGTAATGTGATAACATTTGTAAATTTAATATTTTTCTAACGTTCGTATAAACTGAAGTTTTGCAAATTTTCAGAGCATATGAACGTTTACCAGATGTGACCATGTGTCTGAATAACAGAAATGTATCACTGCATTCAATAAAAAAGTCTCCAGGCACGATTGTGTTAAAAGCAGGAAATTGAACCACAAGCACAAGCAAGAATCCTTGACCAATAAAAAAAGAGAAAAAAGTAAACAAACATAAATTGATAGTCAACACTCAGTCAATGTAATTGTATTAAATAACTTGTATATGCGAGTTAATAGAAACATCAACATAAACATAATATCAATTCTTTACCAAAAAAGGGGGAATCAGTAAACGAGACATTGAATGAAAACTAGTGTTTGCACATGACTCCGTGGGTTGTTATTACACGTGTAAAACAAGCTGGAACAACATTGGTATCTAAAGTAATTTCCAAAATTCCAGAGAATAATATCTTGTGTAATCCTTTAACATCGAAAGGCAGTTATCAGAGTTTACGTCATTCAATTATTTGTGTTGACACCACGCTTGATGTCTCGCTGAGTTTCATAGGTTTGTGGAAGGATTTGCTCTCGTCTTATTAATAACCCCACAGGTATTCAATTAAATATGGATCAAGGGAAGGCGGCGACAAAAGAAACATGTTAGCATTATTTTGTGTCTACAAAACCCAGAGACACTGATCCAGTCAAAAGTTCAGCTGCGTATCCTGGTTTTGCTTGAGGGGTGGTAAAACAACAGGACAAAGCATTTTGTCCATGTATTGTTGCGTATTCATGTTGCGACTTCGCTTCTCTGCGAATAGCGCTTCAAACCACTATGTCACTTCCATGATGTTTCACTCTCATCTTAGAGTTTTGCGAATTCCTTTTTATGAATATGCTGTGTCATTATTATGGTACAGACAGAACTAACTGTCGTAGGTAAAGAGTAATCTACTCAAACGACAAACTTGTCTCGTTTAGATTAATCTCTCAAATTATCTTTCATAAATAAAGGATACTACATGGGAAGGTTGACGGGCACTAATTCCGAGGCACAATTTGTTGACTCAGCAAACCTTAGGATTATATTTTTGAGGTGTGAGGTTCTGAGATATCTGCCCTATTTATATGAAGTTACTTATTTTCTACCTGACCGAACTTTGTCAACACTAGCAAGTTTCTGTTACAAATATTTTCTTGATTACTCACATATTTTATGCTCATGGTTCGGTCCGAGGTTCAATTCCCGCCAGGGTCTCAGCAACATTGTCTGCAGTAGAGGAGTTTTCTACACGCAGTCAGGTTTGGGTGCAATGGTACACTGAATTTCAGCGCAGTACCACCAATGGTTCTTAAGTTCCAGCCGATGCTCGTAGGTTTCATCGTATTGCATAGCCACAAAAGCGTTGCGCGTTTTCTCTGAAATAACACTAGCAACCGTAATATAACTGAAATACTCTTTAAAGCGGCGTTAAACCCATAATCACCTCACCTCACCTCACCTCACCACACCTCACCACATTGTCGTACATGTAGTATGTTTCGCATTTGTCAATAACTTTCACCTTTTTTCTTAAAACGTCTTCAAACGCGGCATCTAACGTTCGGCAAAAGTTATACACACTGCTGCAGTTCATCGTTGTTCTTAAATCTTTCAAACAAATTGAAGTCAACACGACTGAAATAAGTTTCTTATTTATTACTATTCCCTTCCCTTAGTTATGTCAAGTAATTGAGTTACATATCCCTGGAGATCACATAATCCATTTCAGAAATTGGTGATTTAAAATAGTACTGTCAACAAAAATTAACTTAAATTCAATCAATCATTCTAGAGATTGTACATATTAATTTTACAAGTAACTGTAGAACAATTTAACTTACTTATTGACCTTATTAACAGTGACGTAATACACTTGATGTTCGTCTGACATCTGAATGTACCATTGGTGGAGCGACCTTACAGAATTAATGATAATAAGGTGCGCCTATTTTATCTAAAATACGTTTCATGACTAAGTTATTCATTATTATTCTTTGCTTAGTAGTCCACATTGCTCGGTCATTAAGGTATTCCAAGGCTTTCCCCATGTTATTTATCATCGATTTCAATTAGACTAATTCATTAATGTTCTTTGCTTGGTAGTCCACGTTGCTCGGTCATTAGCGTAGTCTAAGGCTTTCCCCATGTTATTTATCATTTGATTTCAATTAGACTAATTCATTAATATTCTTTGCTTGGTAGTCCACATTGCTCGATCATTAAGGTATTCCAATGCTTTCCCCATGTTAACTATCATTCGATTTCAATGAGCCTTTCAGCATTTTTAATACTACTAGAACTGATTTTTACTCAAGGCTAACTAACATTCAACGTAGACGGAAATGGCATAAATAGACACATGCAAAAACTTAATTTATCCACGTTCCCTAAGGACAGTGTGTACTTCCTAACTGAAGAGTAACAAGAGTTACTATATTGGAATATCCTTCAAAACGCTTTTGCATTTTTCATTTGAATGATGACTTTTCTAATACATGTATGTCTTACCTTAGAAAGAGTTGCCCTATAGGCAACATTTTAAGCTTGAGGTTTGAATGACTATTGCTTCCAGATATGTCCTGATTAAAATACTAGAAATTTATAATCTAGGCGACATATTGCGCGAAAAAGACATTCCAATATAAATTTTTAGTAAATTCACGATTATTTTGGTTAACTTTTTCTGCAATTTTACACGGAAATTGTTAATTCTAAAACCTCCGATATATCGTATTCTTTAAGAGGAGTGTACCGGCACGTATCATGTTGTTTCTGTATTGCAATATACCGATATACCAAGCACATGCAATCTCTCACTGCCTGGTTGTACGACACTGATTTCGGTTTTTTTTTATCTTGGGGAATTTATAGATTACACAGCACAATTGATGTATTTTCGTGTGACACATAAAAAACTTTACATATTGATCCCCAGGCAATTAAAAGAATTCCCACTCAAAGCTTTCATTCAAAGTGTCAAGAGATGTTCCGATTTAATCAATTGTTTGACAAATTGCTTGTTTCAAGCCACCTTCTGTGTTGCTGAATGAAGCAAGATAAAGTGTTTAGTAGCGATCTATATTCTCACAACTATTTTCCAAAAAACTATCAGTACAGGTGTCATTTAAGTGTACGAGTATCGTTTACTATAAAACAAAACATTTTTTCAGCAATTACATTAATCAACTGGAATACTTTTTCAAATAAATACATATCATTATGAATGTGCACTCTGTTGCTAAATTTTCTCAATTCTGAAGTGAATTAATTATACGTTTTTATCAGGGTTTCAATATTTTAAGTTTAATCAAACAATTAAGAATAAGACGAAAAACAATGCGTAAGTTAAAAGCCTTCTGAGGATATATCCAAGAAAATACAAATACATCTCCGAAACAATGGAAAACATTCGTGATGGGTTTCTTAAAGAACATAGTGCATCGTTTCCTGAAATTATATTATCATAATTACAAATTTATTTTATTTGCTACGCTACGCGATTTTATAGAATTTGTTGCTATTAGACATCGGCACAGAGGCACAAAAAATGTAAAACAATCCTTTACTAGATTAAACTGATACAATTGTTAACTTAATGAGATACACCGGTTCATAAACAGTGATTAGATTAATAGTTATCTTCTAAGGAGTAACAATCTGATAACAGTTCAAAGTGATTTACGTCAAATCTGCTTCCTTTAATTTTGAATAAGAGTATGTATGAGGTAAGAATGTCAGCTTAAGACAGTTATTAGGATTTATTGAGTTAATACCGATTAGTCTTCATAGGGGATCAACAAGGCTAGCGCTTCTGTTGTCTCAAGGACACATAGGTGAAGACAGATGAACCCTTACGCTTCTGTTGCCTCAAGGACACATAGGTGAAGACAGTTGAACCCTTACGATGCACCATGATGATACTGCAAAGGGCTTTTATACATAAAATACACAAAATGATTTAACTTATTTGGTATTTCATTCATTTATTTATTTCAACTAATTGAATCACCTTCAGGAAATTTTTTAACTGACATGTTATCAGAACATAGATGATACGATATTAGTAACAGTCATCCTATACATGTATGTAGCAACCATTAGGGAAAACGTTTTTGTAAATTGGCGACCATATTTTCTTTTGACTTTTTTAGTTGTCCTTAATAGAGTTCAGGCACTTGATATATTGGTTATTATTGATGATAACATTAAAGCAACTAAACACACTTACCACTGCACATACCACTTTTATGGTTTAAAGAAGGATATTTTCTCAAATATCAGTACGTTGTTGATATGCTCCTACTCTTCAATAGATTATCTAACATTCTATAAAGTTTCAAAGTATTCTTAGCGGATTGAGCTGGAAATCTGCTTATTTCATTTATGAATAAAATCCGGTATGAGGTAATATTTTCAGCCTTAGTGAGACGTATTAGGATGTAACACTGACTAACACTGTCTTCATGACATACAGACACTATGAAGACATATAACACATATGTGGTGGCACGTGGTCCTGTTGACAGCTATCAGTGAAGTTCAGCAATATCTGGCGTGGCTCGCCGGATGGGTGGGTTACCCGATCATTGATGTATTTACTGAGAGTTTGAAGGGTTATCCCCCCCCCTCACTGAGGCACAAGTGAACAACTTGTGGTGTCTCCTTAGGCAAGAGACTTTATTCAAATTGTGCCTCTGTTCACCCAGCAGTAGTAATTGGGTACCTTGTGTAGATTGTGTTGGAGGTGACCTTGAGCGCTGTAACCCAGCTTTGGTTAGACCAGGATAATAATTCAGGATGCGCTTAGAGCATATCCCTCAGTGACGTGGATTAGCGCAATATAAATATCCTTATTATTATTATTATTATTAATATTATTATTATTATTATTATTATTATTATTATTTTTATTATTATTATTATTATATAACCTTTTCTACACATAAAACCCAGAATACTGCTAGCTTACTAGGACTTTTGTGATATAACATTCATATCGTATTGATGATTCTCAAAATTTTTGCATCAAGTCCGTACTTTAGATATAATCACAATGTCTCTGACGACAGAGGGTCAAAGTATTAATCATGGTTGTATATTGTTATTGTGTGCCTACCTACTTTAATTATATTTTTAAGAAAACACGGTTCACAATTTATGCTTTAGATTTTGGTTATTTCATATTAGTCCAACTTAAATAACCAGACTGCACTAAATTAATCATTTTAGCCATTACCTCAGAATTTGTGAGGGGGTGCGAGCATTCCCTGTTCCACGTTGTATGTATCACAGGATATCATACTGAAATCTTGAGTCTTGATGGCAACATTGCGAATGTCATGTTGGAGGCTTCACAGGACAATCATCGGGAGTACATGTGCTAAATATTTCGAATTTCGTCAATCGTTCAATCCATTTCATTTATCAATTCTGTAAATTAACTTGCCATGAATTGGCTAATAATGTCTTCTTAAAGAAATGCTCTAACATAAGAAACAGTAGGAATAGCATGCTATTATCATCTTATAAAAACAGTGTTCCCTTCATTACTTAGAGATACAAGTACTTTCAATGATACACTGATCAAACAGTAAGTAACTTTAAACAATAATATTTCAAATGCAAAAAATTTCTATTTTCTATGCGTCCACCTCAGCACTATGCCAAACTTTCAAATGTAACGTTACAGGAAACCAAAGACAAGACAGGGTCTAAATTTCTTCAACCAACTTATTGAAGGCACGAAAGTTCTTTTTGACATTTTAAGTCATATGGTTGACTTCAGATAACTATAGTCTCATTTAAGGCATTGCATACATCTGGCATACACTTGATAATCTTGTTTCAACATATTAAAATTTCTCTTTAAAAAACGTTGTCCTTACAATTTCATCTAATGAACCCTCACATTCAAGAACACAAAAATTATTTGCAAGTGAACTTAAATCACAAGCACTGGCTTGGAAACTCTGCATGGCAATACAGTGAATCTTTTTATGAATCCACACAATTATTTCTTATATTTCCTGTCAAGCCCGTTAATAATTTCATTTAAGCATCTATATTTTCACAAGATGTAAGTCGACTCTTACATCTATCATCAACGGTTGTTTCTGTGATTTCAAATGGCATCCCGAAGAGTCTGACCTTTCTAGGATGCCATCCGAATGATCTCAATACCTCAGATGTTCACATGAAAATCTATTTTTTTAAACATGACATTGAAATTCAATACATACATCTATATTCTAAATATGGAAACCAATATGTCACCTCTGACAAGTTGATGTTGATCATTCTAATTGATATTGAAATCGTTGAATAACATGTCCTCATGAGAGAAGGGTTAGTGGCAAGTGAAATACATCCTTTTAATCATCAACCTACTTAGACCAAAATATCTTATAATGTCCTAATAAGATATCTCCCTATTGCTCTTAAAAAATCATTTTCAGAAATATTACTGATAATCGTCAAACGTGCTTGAAATTGATATTGTCGTCACGTCAGAATGTTTTTTGTATGATGTACAGGAATGTATTTGATAACTTTATGGAGGATTAATGTATAATATCTTTTAAATTTTCATTCGATCTATTCATTATATGTGGTTTATATTAGGCAATCGGTTAGTCATTTTAATATTGTTATCTCTTTATTTTAATAGTGTAAATCCTTTTGTGTTATTGTTATTTTCTTTTAATTTAGGTTTTAAATGTGTACTATTTGTTATAAAAAATATGGTCAACTCATTTGACAACAAATATATAAAATCAAAATGAAAAATAAAAAATTATAAAATTCTTATGACATACCTGCAAGCTGTTTCGAGGCTAGTTAATCTTATGAGAGGTCGGGTTCGAGCCTGAGAAATCATTTATAACTGTCAAATAGATGTTTTAATGGCAAATCGTGATGCCTTAAAATCAGGTTAAAAGCTACATGCTAATCCGACTATTTCACCAAATCAAATATACTGATCTGTCGGATGATTACTGATCGATTTATCTATAAGCTGTCGACTTACGATTGTCTTCAGATCAATGCTCCCTTCTATTGTATCCGTCGCCCATTATGTATCTTTTAGACAGTTTGTTTGGCTGGCAAATTCTAGCTTTCACGCAGCAAAAAGGGAAAAACTTTACTGTTCTAATAATGTCAACTATGCTCCAACCCCATCTGTAATGTGATAACATTTGTAAATTTAACATTTTTCTAACGTTCGTATAAACTGAAGTTTTGCAAATTTTCAGAGCATATGAACGTTTACCAGATGTGACCATGTGACTGGTCTGAATAACAGGAATTTATCACTGCATTCAATAAAAAAGTCTCCAGGCACGATTGTGTTAAAAGCAGGAAATTGAACCACAAGCACAAGCAAGAATCCTTGACCAATAAAAAAAGAGAAAAAAGTAGACAAACATAAATTGATAGTCAACACTCAGTCAATGTAATTGTATAAAATAACTTGTATATGCGAGTTAATAGAAACATCAACATAAACATAATATCAATTCTTTACCAAAAAAAGGGGGAATCAGTAAACGAGACATTGAATGAAAACTAGTGTTTGCACATGACTCCGTGGGTTGTTATAACACGTGTAAAACAAGCTGGAACAACATTGGTATCTAAAGTAATTTCCAAAATTCCAGAGAATAATATCTTGTGTAATCCTTTAACATCGAAAGGCAGTTATCAGAGTTTACGTCATTCAATAATTTATGTTGCCACCGCGCTTGATGTCTCGCTGAGTTTCATGGGTTTGTGGAAGGATTTGCTCTCGTCTCATTAATAACCCCACAGTTATTCAATTAAATATGGATCAAGGGAAGGTGGCGACAAAAGAAACATGTTAGCATTATTTTGTGTCTACAAAACCCAGAGACACTGATCCAGTCAAAAGTTCAGCTGCGTTTTTGTGACGAGACAAAAGTATCCTGGTTTTGCTTGAGGAGTGGTAAAACAACAGGACAAAGCATTTTGTCCATGTATTGTTGCGTATTCATGTTGCGACTTCGCTTCTCTGCGAATAGCGCTTCAAACCACTATGTCACTTCCATGATGTTAAAATAAAATAGTATTGTCAACAAAAAGTAACTTAAATTCAATCAATCAATCTAGTAATTGTATATGATAATTTTACAAGTAACTGAAGAACAATTTAGCTTACTTATAGACCTTCCTAACAGTGACGTAATACGCTTGATTTTCGTCTGACATCTGAATGTACCATAGGTGGACCGAACATACAAAATTAATGATAATAAGGTGCGCCTTTTTTTATCTAAAACACGTTTCATGACTAAGTTATTCATTATTATTCTTTGCTTGGTAGTCCACGTTGCTCGGTCATTAAGGTATTCCAAGGCTTTCCCCATGTTATTTATTATTTGATTTCAATTAGACTAATTCATTAATGTTCTTTGCTTGGTAGTCCACATTGCTCGGTCATTAAGGTATTCTAAGGGTTTCTCAATGTTATTTATTATTCGATTTCAATTAGACTAATTCATTAATGTTCTTTGCTTGGTAGTCCACATTGCTCGGTCATTAAGGTATTCTAAGGGTTTCCCAATGTTATTTATTATTCGATTTCAATTAGACTAATTCATTAATGTTCTTTGCTTGGTAGTCCACATTGCTCGGTCATTAAGGTATTCCAAGGCTTTCCCCATGTTATCTATTATTCGATTTCAATTAAACTCTCACCACTTTTAATACTAGCTTTCCAAGATACATTGAAAATGATATGAGTTTCAATGCAATCAAGAGAGTCTTACACGACTTAAAAGAACTGATTTTTACTCAAGGCTAACATTCAACGTAGACGGAAATGGCATAAATAGACAAGTGCAAAAACTTGATTTATCCACGTTCCCTAAGGATAGTTTGTCAATATACTGTACTTCCTAACTGAAGAGTAACAAGAGTAACTATCTTGGAATATCCTTCAAAACGCTTTTGCATTTTTCATTTGAATGATGACTTTTCTAATACATGTATGTCTTACTTTACAAAGAGTTGCCCTATAGGCAACATTTTAAGCTTGAGGATTTGAATGACTATTGCTTCCAGATATGTCCTGATTAAAATACTAGAAATTTATAATCTAGGCGACATATTGCGCGAAAAAGACATTCCAATATAAATTTTTAGTAAATTCACGGTTATTTTGGTTAACTTTTTCTGCAATTTTACACGGAAATTGTTAATTCTAAAACCTCCGATATATCGTATTCTTTAAGAGGAGTGTACCGGCACGTATCATGTTGTTTCTGTATTGCAATATACCGATATACCAAGCACATGCAATCTCTCACTGCCTGGTTGTATGACACTGATTTCGGTTTTTTTTATCTTGGGGAATTTATAGATTACACAGCACAATTGATGTATTTTCGTGTGACACATAAAAAACTTTACATATTGATCCCCAGGTAATTAAAAGAATTCCCACTCAAAGCTTTCATTCAAAGTGTCAAGAGATGTTCCGAATAAATCAATTGTTTGACAAATTGCTTGTTTCAAGCCACCTTCTGTGTTGCTGAATGAAGCAAGAAAAAGTGTTTAGTAGCGATCTATATTCTCACAACTATTTTCCACAAAAAAACTGTCAGTACAGGTGTCATTTAAGTGTACGAGTATCGTTTACTATAAAACAAAACATTTTTTCAGCAATTACATTAATCAACTGGAATATTTTTTCAAATAAATACATATCATTATGAAAGAGCACTCTGTTGCTAAATTTTCTCAATTCTGAATTAAATTAATTATACGTTTTTATCAGGGTTTCAATATTTTAAATAAAGTTTAATCAAACAATTAAGAATAAGACGAAAGAACAATGCGTAAGTTAAAAGCCTTCTGAGGATATATCCAAGAAAATACAAATACATCTCCGAAACAATGGAAAACATTCGTGATGGGTTTCTTAAAGAACATAGTGCATCGGTTCCTGAAATTATATTATCATAATTACAAATTTATTTTATTTGCTACGCTACGCGATTTTATAGAATTTGTTGCTATTAGACATCGGCACAGAAGCACAAAAATGTAAAACAATCCTTTACTAGATTAAACTGATACAATTGTTAACTTAATGAGATACACCGGTTCATAAACAGTGATTAGATTAATAGTTATCTTCTAAGGAGTAACACTCTGATAACAGTTCAAAGTGATTTACGTCAAATCTGCTTCTTTAATTTTGAATAAGAGTATGTATGAGGTAAGAATGTCAGCTTAAAAGACAGTTATTAGGATTTATTGAGTTAATACCGATTAGTCTTCAGGGGATCAACAAGGCTAGCGCTTCTGTTGTCTCAAGGACACATAGGTGAAGACAGTTGAACCCTTCCGATACACCATGATGATACTGCAAAGGGCTTTTATACATAAAATACACAAAATGATTTAACTTATTTGGTATTTCATTCATTTATTGATTTCAACCAATTGAATCTCCTTCAGGAAACTTTTTAACTGACATGTTATCTGAACATAGATGATACGATATTAGTAACAGTCATATTATACATGTAGGTAGCAACCATTATGATTAGGGAACATGTTTTTGTAAATTGGCGACCATATTTTCTTTTGACTTTTTTAGTTGTCCTTAATAGAGTTCAGGCACTTGATATATTGGTTATTATTGATGATAACATTAAAGCAACTAAACATACTTACCACTGCACATACCACTTTTATGGTTTAAAGAAGGATATTTTCTCAAATATCAGTACGTTGTTGATATGCTCCTACTCTTCAATAGATTATCTAGGTAAAACAGATTCTCACGTAGATCTCTCCATGTTTCTTACAGAGAAATCTGTTTGATACATTGTCTCAGGTGTCAATCAGCGTTCGCTTCATGCTCCAATATCAGCCAAGTAATGAACTAAATTATTGCTTTGACCCATTTGACACTATAACTAGCGATACAATATGCTCCATTTTAACCTACCATCTGGATATCATAAGTTCGAATTCACAAATCTTGAAAATTGAATCCATCTTGAAGATTGTCTAGGAAATAAATCCGTCACCATGTTAATGGATAATGATTATGTAGAAAATCGAAGTAATAATGAACAACTGTCATTCACAGCCCATGATAATGACCGATGCTAAGCAACGATCACCACATTTCAATAATTACTTAAACAATTTAAACCTAAAGGATTGTTATCAAAAAGACATTAGGACATGTATACTCAATCTAAGCTTTGTTTCATACTTAAATTACTCAAGCAAAAGTCAAAAGGGGTCTAGTCTGATGTTACATCTAGGTGTGCCTCGGGGAGCAGTTTACCTGTTTTACCAGTTAAGGTTTAGTTCTTCATATACAGCCTGTATCAAAGTTCGTCAGTATGGAGGTTGTCGGCTATTACACGGCCTGTCGAGGATGTGTTCAACACGTAAAAAACGCTAGGAAAACGCTAGCGATACTGACATTAACATTGAACTTCACCAAGGTAACAGGAGTTTGATAAATGGTGTTGTAGTGCTATTTGATAAATGATAAAAAATGTATAATCATATACCATTTTAAATTGCAACTGCTTAGGGAAAAACTGTCTCTAGTGTTGTTTAGGTCCAACTACATGTAATTATATTCATATTGATTCCAGAATGAAACAAAAGATTTATTCTTTGTAAGTTAATACTGCATCCACCTAATGAAGATAATTTCAAAGATGACTTTTCGAATTGATAAAGAAATGGGTTTGCTTTGTAATTTTGATTATGTTTAAAATGCATTTTTAATTGATCATTACCATTGAAATTACATTACATCTTAAAGCCCATTAAAGATTTGATTCAAGCACAAAGGTTATGGATATTCACACTAATCAAGAAGAAGCGAGGCAGGATGTTAACCTCTCTTGATCTAATAAGACATCCCCTGGGTTCTGATACCTTTACTATCGGTTAAGTTAATGAAACACCATTGAAATGACTTGATAACTTCAGATGTAAATCTGATAATATTTTATTCCAAAAATGCGTTGAATTTTCAATAAAGAGATCAGTACGCAAAATTAGGTACATCGAAGTTGACAAGAAAATAGTAATGGATGTTGATAATAACTCTTACAAGGTTTATATAACTTTGACCTTATAATTGTATGACCTGAATTCTAGTCGTGGTTGATGGGATTCAACTGGATATCAGTAGGCTAGCAAGCGTATGCCATCCCTCAAACTCTTGTCCTGACTGCTACAAGCAGCAACCCTCACACATTTTCAAATCAGTTGCAAGGACATATCACTTTCTCATACCATTCTTTGCCTCAGATAGCTTAAGACGAAACATTTTCGTGTATTGCAAACCTGCTGTTCAATAATTTGTTATATGAATCTTCGATTTAGTTGATCAACTTACTTGTTGTAAGCCATGAAAAAGAACGTCAGAAACCTAAAATCAGACTTACATCATTTGTTTTCAACAAATCTATGTTTTTATCTACAACTGTTTAATATCAATTACAATAGATTCACATTATGTAATCAGAAAATAAGAGTTAATTGGTTATGGTTTTTTAATTTACATTCATTTCTTTAGATACACGGGTTTTCTTTGTCAAATGTCTGTTTAACGTGACAATTTTTCCATGTGTTACTTTAATAGATACTCACAAAAGCAGTAAAGTAAGGTATCCAATAATGAAGGCTTGGTGTAGAAAATTGCGCATGATTAATGTAAACTGCAAATACATATTAGATGCTCACGAAGTTATTTCGAGACATCCCTCGGTAAACTCTGAATTGACTTTGATGACCCTTTTAACAATATAAATACATGCCTTCAAAATTAATTTCGAAAAAATATAGAAATCCAGGCAGTCAATTATCCCTACAACGAGAGCCTTTAGGATAGAAAAGAACTGATTATGGCCAAAGACTGACATTCAAGTAAGACGTAAGTAGCAGAAATAGACAGGTGTGACAAATTGATTTATCCATGTTCTTGAGTAATTGTAACTTTCCTAGAATATCCACTAAAATCAGATACATGTCAATTCGATTGAACATTTTGCCCTGAATAAATCCACGGAAAAATTTGCCAGGAGTACTCCTTTCGAACGTACATACCCTTGAGAAATGTAGGTTGAGACCGTTTTGCATGAAGACTGGAGTGGCAGAAGATGACACACTTGAACTCGTAAACTATTTACTTGAGGAATTGGGTGACTAAGGTTTCGAGACATAAGTTGAATTTAATACTACTAATATTCTTTTGGACTTTTTGACTCTGAATGATCAGAGTTATTTGTTTTCCTTACAAGGGCCAATAGGTTTGCATGCACACTTGTGGTTACATTGTAGTTCCAACTAGATTATGCGTAGATATAAACTACACCACCTACTTACATTAAAAATCACGATGACGTGTAAACGGCAACGTGTATCACATCAATTCCATATTTTGCAAATATCACTTGATGGAAAAGAGTATTTTTGATGACTGATTGACAACAAAACTATGAAACGTAACCTAAGCAATCTGCTTTTTTATTTATTATACATGGATATATAAGGAACAGAAGGTTAGCCGCGGGAGGTTATTCATAGGAAATCAGGATTATTATATACTCAACATCTGAGGATGATTCAATACATACGATGACAAAGCTGCCTTACAGCACCAACTCGTTTTTTTTATTTACTTCTTATGGATTTAATATATGATACAATATACTAAATACATGTAGCTATTGCAATAAACAGATGCATAATTATTTACTTTAATAAGTGCCCACATTTTTTCATTCACAAGTCGAACTAGGGTGCATGTCTCAAAGTGCTTGTTTTAGCTACCTACCATTCTTTACCTTTGCTTGATGAGAAACGCGTGTATCTGTATCTTCAGTTCAAAATTCATTTACTTCTTTCTAAAATTGTTGTTTCCAAAGTATGAAGATCTGACACTGTAAAAATGATAGGATACATTAACAATGAATCAAATGCCGCAAATAGAATCGATTTTGAATCGTCTTCTATTTTATAGAAAAAGGTCCCATTTTTTGTTCTTTTTCAAAGAAAAATGCAAAATTCTTTTCTTAGACTCAAGAAAATCTTAAATGATTAACGTTGCCCTCTTAAGACAAGTTCCATCGATTGAAAATGCAAGTACAATGAACTGTTGGCACTGATGATGTGCGTGTATAGTTAAACATTGCACTTCGCTTATCGTTATGGTTGTGTGTATATATAAATAGATATTGTTCGTATAGAACACAATTTCATAATAATGTAAAATAACTTCGAAGTCACGCGGTTAAAAAGGTACTTTCCTTCTAAGGATTTGTTATTGAAACAAAAGCTAACAAAAAACAATTAAGAACAATAACTCATTGGTTTTTAAAAGATCCAGTACATTTGTTCCTGTTCTTAAAGGATCAAAAGGTCAAAATGCGGTTTTATCTGAACAGTGTTAAATAAATCATGGTTAAGCTTGAAAACTAACAACCTATAAAGTTTCAAAGTATTCTATGCGGATTGAGCTTGAAATCTGCCTATTTCATTTATGAATAAAATCCGGTATGAGGTAATATTTTCAGCCTTAGTGAGACGTATTAGGATGTAACACTGACTTGTCTCGAATTACGATCAGTGGGGCGTCTTTCGTCTTCATGACATACAGACACTATGAAGACATATAACACATATGTGGTGGCACGTGGTCCTGTTGACTGCTATCAGTGAAGTTCAGCAATATCTGGCGTGGCTCGCCGGATGGGTGGGTTACCCGATCATTGCTGTATTAACTATTCAAATTGTGTCTCTGTTCACCCAGCAGTAGTAATTGGGTTGATTGGGTGAGCGCTGTAACCCAGCTTGGGTTAGACCAGGGTAATAATTCAGGATGCGCTTAGAGCGTATCCCTCAGTGACGTGGATTAGCGCAATATAAATATCCTTATTATTATTATTAATATTATTATTATATAACCTTTTCTACACATAAAACACAGAATACTGCTAGCTTACTAGGACTTTTGTGATATAACATTCATATCGTATTGATGATTCTCAAAATTTTTGCATCAAGTCCGTACTTTAGATATAATCACAATGTCTCTGACGACAGAGGGTCAAAGTATCAATCATGGTTGTATATTGTTATTGTGTGCCTACCTACTTTAATTATATTTTTAAGAAAACACGGTTCACAATTTATGCTTTAGATTTTGGTTATTTCATATTAGCCCAACTTAAATACACAGACTGCACTAAATTAATCATTTTAGCCATTACCTCAGAATTTGTGAGGGGGTGTGAGCATTCCCTGTTCCACGTTGTATGTATCACAGGATATCATACTGAAATCTTGAGTCTTGATGGCAACATTGCGAATGTTATGTTGGAGGCTTCACAGGACAATCATCGGGAGTACATGTGCTAAATATTTCGAATTTCGTCAATCGTTCAATCCATTTCATTTATCAATTCTGTAAATTAACTTGCCATGAATTGGCTAATAATGTCTTCTTAAAGAAATGCTCTAACATAAGAAACAGTAGGAATACCATGCTATTATCATCTTATAAAGACAGTGTTTCATTCATTACTTAGAGATACAAGTATTAGCAATGTTACACTGATAAAACACTTACAATATACTTCTGGGCCTTCTATACTTTATCGCACAAATAGAATTAGATTTTAATGTTAACATCTCCGAATATATCATGTACTTCTAAAGCATTCTGTTAATTCAACTGAAAGCAGAAAGGTCAGATGCCAGTTGTGTGTCATGATAGATCAAGGGGTGTTTAAATTGCTCACGACCCATTAAGAAAAATGTGAGCTGCCTTTTGCATCCAGGCGATTCGATAATATATCATATTCGTCATTAATAAGGGTCAAAAAGTGACCTCAAAACCACTTGAGGATAATTGTAATACTGATAAAAAGTAATGGTTATGGTTACGAATGGTTATGTCCTGTCTGAAACTTTCTCTCTCTTTCTGCTCTGTCTTAGACTTTTCAGGAAGGACGTAAAGGAATTTGACCCCTGGTCACTTCAATGGCCTGTCAAAACTGTTACGGGTAATTATGGGAGGATAATGAACATTTGCCTTAAAGAAGAATGGATATTCATATCTATAGTGAAACTTCAATATTATACGTTTCTTTTTCGCAACGCTACGATACCTCAAAGGCATCTCAAATTACATTAGATTTGCACTAGTATATTCAGCTATGTGAACAAGCTTTTGGCATGCAGCTGTATGTTTAAGACATTATGTGTTGACAGAATTTCTTCTGAACAATTTTCAAGGTGCAATTTCATATTCAATGCATATACATGTATGGAAGTGAATGAGATAACATTGCTTTTTAAATAATTCTAATTGTCCGCAACGTTTCCGATATTTCTCAGTATAGATCAATAATAAATACACATTTCTGTTTTCATGAATGCCGTTTCACAGAATCAAAACATGCGACTACACTTTATTTCACTGGGATTTGTAAGGTCGAATCTCTGATATCCGGGAAATTGCCAAATGGCAAATCTCATTTCCTGTTGGAATGTGCAGTGTGTTAAAGCAAGCATTTAATTCATTAGTTATATAGAGATATTCAAACGTAAAGAGAACACTGCCATCGTATTGAAATCTTAGACAATACATGAAACGAAGGTTCTTTGTTTGAAACATGAAAGGGGATACGTGTCGATACATTGAACCACATCGTTTGTCTGAGTGTGGTTTGTATATTGAATAGTAATGTTACAATGATGTTTATGACTTCGTTGTGTTCCTATCTTAGCTTCAAGTCTTAGCTAAGTCTTACTTCACCTTCAGATTTATGTCCAAAACCATTTGATATTCAACACAATGAATAAACGTCCCTCAATGAACCTATCGATTGTGAACCTCACCTAAACCAGATGAGAAAAAAAATATTTTAATTGTATGTGTTTTCGAACACGTATGTAAACGATTGTGTCTATACATAGCGCTAAATCATCTCGAGACATAGAAACGTTATTGCTATTATCTTCATCCTAGCCCTTACAACATACGAAAAGGAGGAATGTTTGATGAGGGACGAAGTGCCATATTTGTGCCCTTGATAATTTGGTTAATTGGTGAAATACCAAATAACCTTGCTTAAACCAAGTTCAATCAACGGTTGCCAATCTATCGCCTACCATTTTGAAAATCACTTATTTGAAATGTCGGACTAATGTACACTTTTTTTATTCTGTAAGTGCTAGCTACCCCCATGGAACATGAAAGCCTTGTAGTACAGTTTTGGTGTTCAAGAAAAACATTTTGAAAATGAGCTGACTGAAGACTACAGCACAATAAACCTGGTGACCAGAAATTCATGAGTAGCCTTAAGAATAACTATACATACTTGTGCACAATCCATTATACCTTATCATTACGCAAAAGTATATGTTGATAAGATCAATAATGACGATTTTTCTTTGAAGATCAGTGTTAGCGAACAATTTCTATGTAAGAGCAATAATTTTAACTTCTTACCACGTCACAAATATCTCCAGCAGTGATTAAGTGGACGGTCACTGACTGATATTGATATTTCATTGATCACTGAAGGACAAGTGTAGCTTATATCACGTCATTACCTGATTAATCGCAGTCAATCTATTGATGACATTTGGTTTTTGAATATGTTGTATTATTTCCTTTCGATTTGGCTCTTTGAAGATACGATCTTAAATATGGCACTCAACAGGATGGTTGGGCTTCTATCATCTGGTATTGATCCATAATGATCCATAGTGGTGCAAGTATAATTATTCGCGAAACTAAAGATTAGCTCTTGTACATGGAACAGGACGGCTGGGATTTTGTCATATTCGTGAAAATCACAAAACTACAGAATATGATTCATGTAAACCTGATATGTTAAAGGGCTTATGGTATGTGATATACATATTCAAAAGTGAAATGTAAACAAATTAAATCAAGAAAAATACTTGAAAAGCTTGAAGTTTCCAGCTTTTAATCTGTATCAAATATTTTATCACAGCTCTTTTCTTTTACCTTATTTTTCGCGACACATCTCTGATGATTGGTTGTGGTCTCATTGAGTAAAATAATACGGACCATCATACGCTCGAACATATAGCTCATTACATATGGAGAAGTACCACACGATTTATATTCATCTTTACACCATTTTAGTGAAATATCAAATTAAAACTAATGCATTCTTATAACGTCCTTATCTTTTTACTTATCCTTTGGTCAGATTTTTGTTGTTGATCAGATACCACCTGCGAGCATAATTCTATGTAAATCAGCTCCCACTGCCAAGAGGTGAAAGGTATTAGTTAGCAATGGTCAGGGTCAAGCTGTTGATAGGATTGTTTTGACAGACTGAGAACCTCGGGATCATTTTCTTATTAGCAAAGCGTTAATGACCCTAATACAATAGGAGCAAAATGCTACATTGGCGTATTTGTATCTGCGTAGCCCACTCGATCAAGGAAATACCTCTTATCGATGCCTTTAAAACCAACTAATGAAAAGACCTCCATTCAACAATATCAGTACCCGGATTAAAGGATGCATGGTGTATGAGATATTTTGCTTCGTATCCTTCAAATAACAACTTTTCATTGGCTGAAACAATACATGCTAAATACTGTATATCATTAAATGATGACCGGATCGATAGAAGTTGAAAGGATTGCTGTGTCATCTACTAAATCTGTGATTGAAAAACCTTCCTTTAATTCACTGTTTATGTGAGCAGAATTGTTTTATTGGTAAGGTGATAATTTAAAGTTTTAAAGATGATACATTTGTGAAAAATTCGTCATTTTTATTCTTTCAGTTACTCTGTTTATTAGAATTTAAATGTTTCATGTTAGTTAAAATTGCTATTGTTAGATTCCTATATTTCTGATTAATCGTGTTAAACTTTAACTACAGGAATGATGGTATTGTTTATTATAGACGGCAATCTTGTACAAGCTCCTTCAAGATGCGATTACTCTCAAGGCTTTACATAAACTTTGGAGAAGCTTTAAAAGAGAATGGCCTTGTTCTTGTATCAATGTTTAGAAAATAGATAAGTCCAGAAGCTTAGTTTCTATCAACAATTGTATAAAGCCAAATATTTGCCAATGTGATGACCCCATGATCTGCGGGATATCATATCGACAAAGCTACCAAAACGAATCAAATTGCATATCCTTTGGAAATGTACTATGTGACAGCATACGATGAATCTAATTCTTTAAAGTCAATGCAATGTACATTAATACTAACAAACATTAAAGAATTCTTAGACAATGGGTAAAAAAAATAATGAATGATGATAATTATAGTACGCAAACAATATCACAATGATAGATCATTTGATCGTCTATGTTTGGAGACATTGACATCTTATTTTGAATTTGATACAATCCTGTAGTGCACGAATGTTTGAGAATCATCAGTAGGACATGTATTCTAGAAGATGTAATTTCTGGTTTAAATAGCTTTAATGATGGGTTCATGTTTATAAAGGGTAAATGTCTTTACCATGTCTGTATGATACAAAATATACCATATTGATACTTACTTGAGGCTTGTATGTGTTTAACCCATTAATAAGAATACGTCTCAATACTTTAAAAATTTGCAGATTGTTAGTCCTAAAGCTATGCAATGATTAATCTAAACATTGTTCCTTGACTTATATTCCTCAACAAGCACATTTATTAATTCAGGACCAAATGCATCTTAAACATGGGTAAATCAAAAGGTTGGTAGAATGAGCATGATTTAACAATGAACTACTTCCAAATTATCTATAAACCTGGAAAGCAATATTTTCTTAAGCTAGCAACATGTTTAGCAACAGCATGTTGCTACCATCCGAGTAGAGTGGTTTTCGAGATGTATTTGGGGTGTGCAATGTTCAAAGGGATGAAGAAACATGATAAATGAATTATGTTGAAAAGCGTACGGTCATCAAGTATTTGTTCAGGAAAGGAATCTCTGCACAGGAACTTCATGAAGAAATTATATATACATAAGGTGATGACTCTCTTGCATTGTCAACAGTTGCCAAGTGGGATGCCATCAAGGCCAAGTGGCGAGGGAAGCTCAGTGCAGGAGTTCTGCTTCCTGTCTTTGAAAAATCTGGTTGAAACTACCTAGCAGCTAGGTTCATTTGTCAAAGACCTCCACCATTGTGAAACATCAAGAAGACAACTTTTAAATTCGACTAAATTGTGATTACTTTTATTTTAATCAACACATGTCTCGATGCATTAGCCACATTATTTTTCAAACACCTTGGTCTTCACGTTTGTCATCTACTGTCACTCCAGACTCTATACAATCACACACGATCTAAATCCTGAAATATCAAGTGTTGAATGTTAAACGTTACTAATAGGGTCACGTTTGGCAAAGGAATTCGATCAGTATTTTTGTGAGAAAGTTTTCACTATTGAAAATATTCTAGTTGATAACAAGGTAACTAGAGGTAAACAGGGTAAAAAAATCTGCACCGATAAGTAAACAATAGGCATATTTAGGCTGATATCACTCAACAATTCCGGTTTATCATTGTACTTAAGTGCGATCTCTACCATTATCTCCGTAATTTGAACAGCTTAAGAAAGTCGGGTAATTATTCTAAACTCTTATATTTGATAATTTGATAATTATCTGTTCAAAGAGTAATTGAACTAAGTTCTTCCTGTTTTTTGATTCTCTAACATAAATTTTTAACAATACAATTTGTATACTAAGATGTTCAAGAATCCCAAGCTTTTAATTACCCTCTTACCGAACAAAATATATGCTTTGCATACAAACCTGACAAAATAACTTTCGAGCGTAAGGCATAATCAAAATGAAACCCTGATGACTTATAAATACCTTTTTACTCTCAAACTGATGTTCGCATTAGTTCTGAGTGGCAGAAACAGACCGGTGTGAAGTTATGATTTGCACATGTTTACACCTGCACACACAATCCCACATCAAATATACTGTGTCTTGCTGTATTTTATCGATAATCATGCACTTACATTTATTGATTGAATTCATTGATCACTTTGTCAAGAGAGACCTTTTTAGTAACATTCAACACCTGTTATTTTAGCATTTGGATCATGTGTGATTGTATGGCCTCTGAGGTGACAGAATGTGACTAACGTAGAGACTTTTTTCGTGTTTTTGAGATATTATGTAGCTAATTCTTCGAGACATGTGTTGATTAAAGTACATGTTATATATTTCAGTGAAGGTTTTCATTTGACATGAGTTTTTTCCTGATATTTAACAACAGTGAGTATTTTTCAATCAACCAATTTGAACTCTCAAGGTAGTTTCAACCAGATTTATTGAAGCAAAGATGTCAATTCAGTCAGTCAGATCATGTATATGAATCCTTTCGATGACTTTTGATGACAAAACTATCACATGTCGTTTCCTTCTTAGAATGGATGTCACAGATAACATATGATAATAATTACTTGTAATTCATATTACAAACGGTTCTTTACAAATGTTACAAATCGCTTCATTTCAATGTTCAACGGTAACTGAAAGCATTCGTTCAAACATTTCAAGAGATGTTATCAAAGGATATGTTGCTTTGCTTAAAAAGGCATAGTGTTTAAAATCGATTTATGTCTTTAGTCCCCCATTTATTGACTATTTTCCACAATTATTTAATCAAATAATTTAACTATAGTATTAAATAAGTTTCATTACTGAAATACCAATTAAATGTCACTGACAAGATACTTGTTTGACAGGTTGAAAACAATAGGAAAAAACACAGTGAAACATTGTTCACTTATATGATTTAGAGACATGCAGATTGAAGACTTTAATACTTGAATTGTCACATTGGCGATATCGTTCATTAATTATAATTGATTATCAACAAAAAGGGATAATATAAAACTGCGTATATCATACAATTTCGTGAGAATTGAAAGTAACTTTGAGATTAAAAGCTTCGAAGTTAGAAAGTAAATGACAAATGAATATAATGCCTGAATAGTTTATATATATCGTATATATAATCAACTGTTCCTTAATTTATTCTTAAAAGTCGAAACAATAGTAAATTTTACTTGATCATATATGTCGATGAACAGTGGTTAGATCAATCTTTGCCTATTTAGACTCACAATTAGCAACCTTTCAAATTATTGTCAGCCGATATTGCATTAAATCTCGCTACCTCAGTTATGAATACGATTGTGTATGAGGTCATAACGTCAGTCTTAGTGAGATTTATTCTTATTTATTGGGTAAACAGTTACTAGTCTCCCACGAGGATCGATATAGCGTCTTATGTCTCAAGGACATAAAGACAAGGTGAAGACGTTTGACCCTATTCTATACATCAACTACAGGATGCAGCTCGCTAAAACTAGGAAAGTTATCATAAGATGTATCCTACTTAAAGTTCTTAATATTGGGGTACTGATATTGCTGAATGAGGGTCATTTCATGGGATTGTTATGTATGCAGCGAGAAGAGGTATTTGCCTTTGGGTGGGCTGCGCAGATACAAATACGATGATAAAGCAGTGATCTCCTATAGTACAAAGGCCATTAACTCCTCACCTATAAGGAAAGTATTCTGAGGTTCACAGTCTGTCAATTATCCTATCAACAGCTTGATGACTAATATCATTTCATCTCTTGGCAGTGAGAGCAGATTTACCTATCTTTACATGTATGCCCGCAGGTGTTACCTGATAAAAACGATTCTGAGCAAAAGAAAAGTAAAAAGAGAAGGGCGTTTATCCCTAAAATGATGCAGAGATACATGTAAATATTATGTCGTCGTGACGTGTATGTCATGAGCAAATATGTGATGGTCTGCTGGCCCTTTTTCTCAAAGACACCACAACCAATTATCAGAGATTAAGCTTAAGTATCAATGTTGGCTCTTTATAAGCACAAAATCTATTTTTCTTATTTAAAAAATTAAGTAGAAAAGTAAGGGCGCTATATTGTGCATAATATTTAAGAGTAATATGTCAACGCAATGGTTATCTGTATCAGTGATAGTAGAGCTGGTTTGTTTGGGAGATGTCTGCACCTTACCGTCCATGTACAATAGGTACAGTCTTCATGTAAAATTGACATTTAAGAATTGACTTCACGCCGAGTTTGCACAGGGCTTATTCAATTTATACCTCCATGAACATAATAGATTTTGAAGTAAATTCTTGTAAATAAGTGTAAACATTCCTGGTGTTTTTAAAAGGTTTTATTGGTCCAAATATACAAGTATGCAACAAATAGAGCTGCACATTTACGCGTATAAATTCAACGCTCAACAGTATAAAAAGAAATGTCAATCAAAACGTCATTGGATCCTTAGCCCCGCCTACAACTCATTCATCAGCCAATAAAATTCCACAACACAGATGTCCGCCATACATTGTCGTGACATTGCTAGTTGCCTCATTTGTAAACACAAATCGCGAGTGTGGAATTCGAAAGAAACCAGCCGCATTTACCCTCGTAGATTCCAAATACTGGTGTTGTTACGATCTTGTTCTAACAGAATCTGCTTAAAAATCACACAGATCCAAAACTTGTTGAGGAACCAAGCTGACATTTTGATGAACTTAACGGCATCTCCATGGCCGGTCACCCTGCAACGGCCGCGAGTGCATTGCTGACATTTGCCCTATGTGTGGTGGAACACCATCGGTTGTAGCTACTGGTAGAGCTCTCTTATTTATCATGAAAGGCTTACCTTTAAAAACTTTTAACAAAAATAATTATTGTACACTAAATATGTGTTAACTTTTTATTTACTGTAATTTCACGAAGTGGCATTGCAGAAAGTGATTCTATTATCAGTAGCACAAATTGTTTTCTCGCAAGTGAAAGTCCAAGAAACATGATTGCCTTCGTTAGCAATTGACATGAACGTTCACCACAATATCCGCCCTGGTAGTAAACATAGTGAGTACAGAACACTTTTGAGATTTTGAAAAGTTTGGTAAGGTTGATAATGAAAATGTCATATATTATAAATTTCATAGATAAACAGATCATTAGTTTTTTATGTACAGTAGCTCGTGCTTGAAATAGTTTACCTTAATTTGCTGTAAAGAACACGTTTAATTTGCCGATGATCTTCAAAACATTATGAAGAAAGAGTTATACAAGTTTTCAAAAGCAGAAATTCCAATAATGAAAACGTTTGTCGTTTTATTGGAATTTGACTTCTTTGAAGATGCTTCAATTGCTCCCAGGAGGGTAGTAATGATACATTTCTTAGACCTAAATTCATAAGTTTGTAATTATTTGCATTTCTAATCATGTCTACAAAGACTCCAATAACAAAGTGTAAGTAAAATGGTAATTTTATCTAAAATAAAATGCCGATGGTTCAGCCTCCTATGAGAATGAGACTGGTTTTGATTGGATCATTGTAAACAAGGTTTAACTGAAATCGGATGAGCCTGAAGTAAAAAATTTCAAGTAAATTATTCATTACCAAAGTCATAAAACTTACCTCTAAATGTATATGAATATAAAATGATTTCCATAGAACAGCATATTATGTGTGATCACTACAGTATCTGTTGTTCAAAATGTATACAAATATATGACCTAATCTGACGTAAGATAAATAAAATAAAACATGCCAATCTATGAAAATATTGTAACCGTGCTAATAATTTTGTCAAGCGTCTGTAGTCATTAGAGGCAAAGCATTCATTTCATTCGAGGATTTATGAGTTCTGACTTTGAAGAAAAGGAGAAAAAGATACATTGATAGATTTTGTATTTCCATATAAAAAAAATTGGTAACTTTTTATTTCCGAACAACTTGTAAATGACCATCAACAACAGGATTAAATTATCTCTGTTTTCACATGTTCTATTTTTTAAAAACAGTTATGTCAGACTTTAGCTGTATAACGATGCGTATTGGTCAATATGCATTTTTTCATTTGAAGTAAGTGGACAGCAATATGCGGAGCACAAAAAGTTTAAGGTAGAATTTGAACAAAAGATATTTGAAGAATATAGTACATTAAACAGGTTTTTCACACGTCAAAAAAGGTTAATCATTTTCGTTGGACAATTGCCTTTTATATATGGAACATATAAAACTGTGAAGACATTCAAGTTTGAGAAATCAATAAACGCAAATACCGCCCATGATGGTCGTGCAGCTAAAGAGAAAGAGGTTCCTCGCCTGAAAATAGTGGTAAGAATCAATTCTACTTGTACTTTGCTTCGTGGTTCCTGTGGTTGATGCTGGGCCATTTTCTATATACCTGCAAATGTCCCTTGAGGGAAAAATTATTTATTTTACCATATTCTTTATTTCATTTTCATTTCAATGTGTGTTTGAGTAGTGATGATTTATGAAAATTCATAATCGATTTTCAACATTAACTTTCGTAAAGACTTCATTTAAGTCTTACCGAAATCATGGTGTGTATAACGATTAAGTAGTTATTATAAATGGCGTCAAAGGAAGAACATAAAGGGATATTTTGAATGGGTAAATATGTTTTAGTACTTACTCCTTTTCATTTCAGCTTATCACAATAGTGTGTTAGGATTCATAAATGACATCTTTTGATTCCTACACGAGTACCAGATCACATTTCACAACTTCAGTCTCAAACCAGAGCATCGATTGGTTGTTAATCATGTCCAAGTGACAGCCCATGATCAAGTCAAACGATTCGAACTAGTATGAACCTGACCTATGCAGACTTGTTGTTGATAGACATACATCGGATCATTATGTCAATGATCTTGCAACTAGAACCTCCCTGATACACAAAATAACTAGACATGATTTGACAACAAAAGATAATACGAGACCATCCTCAGATGTTAATCAACATTTCAATCTATAATCAAACTCGACGTTAATTGTCTGACGATAGGAAACATTTTTTATGTTATAGTTGATTTGTACCAAAAAAAGCCCAGAATACTCTGTATTTTAGTTATAACAAACCATATTGATATTTTTAGAATATGATGATGCTTTTCGGTAGAGATCCATTTCCTTAGATTAACAATCAGCATGCAAACGAAGCACAAGAATTACATTTACAGTCCATTTTCCAGCTTACTCTCTTCCTGTATTTCGAACAAATACTGAGTCAATGGTCCAAATGCTGAAACCAAAAATATTGCTTGTGCTTAGATTATAATTATTTTAAAACAAAGGTATATGTTTATTACATCATTATGATAGCAAAGTAGGTTATTGTAAAATATGTCTTTCTCTCTCAGATTCACTATAGGCGGCTTTGCCAAGTGATCCGTATCTGATAAAGTTTGCTTTAAAGTAGAATAGAAATTAGTAGATAGTTCTCTTTGCAAACCACCGCACCCCTAAACAGTTATCTTTCACATACAAGGAAATTGAAAGCCAAGGAAAATAGTTAATTGCTCTTGTTTTCTTTGAAGTTTCCAATGTCTAGCCTTATTTCATCATGTATGTTAACTGATCATTTCTTAGTCATATAAGTTAAGTATAGTTATTCTACCTACTAATATATAATTTCAAACAACGAAGCACAAAATGCGAATTGGTATTGCAAATAGAAGCAGGAGCAATGAGATCACTCGATCATGCCTTCTTCCCTCAGATTGTTGAGGTTTTCTGTAATTTTGTATTGTTTCCAGTGTTCAGTGATGTTTACTACATATTTTATTGAAAAGCAATTAACATGATTTTGGAAGATAATAAATGTCGTCCTCGTGTCCTCCGATATCAACAGAACGTTTTGACAGATGTAAATAAACACATTTGCAACATTGATCAACGAGGGTGAGATTCTCTTTATTTCCATTCAACTTGAAATTATGTGTACAGAAGAACTTCTTAGAATGTTCAAAGCATAATCATTCATACTTCAATTTTCTGATAAGTTAATATATACCTTGCAGTGAGGTTTACTTTGCAATTGCAAGTCTATGTGAGTCTATTTTTAAATTACTTATCAATATTTAGCAGTTCAATTACAACATTTGTTTTGTGACATCCAATAGATGTAAGGATATTCTTGTTCCATACACTATAGACAATGGACGAATAAAATTCATGAAATAAAATAAAATTCATTCATTCACTCATGTGTTCAATGCAAAACTTATATATTTAAGAGTAATATGTCCACGCAATGGTAATCTAAATGAACTGTAATTCAACAATTGGTACTCACGTGCATATAATAGGCAAACGTACGATGGTCCACTGGCCATTCTACCTAAGAAGAACAGTAATCAATCCCTATAGGCCATATTCTGTTCTGTTTCGTTTTGTGTGCAAAGTGGCATGTTTATGATGTTTTATCCTTGAGTTAGACTCAATATAAACGAAGACATAAGACAATTTTAGAATTGTTGAAGCGATATGCTATTTAAATCATGACTTATAAAGGTACAAACTTCTTGAAAATTGTGTTTTAAGAGAATGGAAGGAAACATAATTTTATAAGGATTTGCATAGTTGAAAGATAGATATTATTTATTTCTTCCATTTTGAAGATACAAATGAATACAGGTATAAATCACAGTTTACATGTCAGAAAGTGAATGGATAGTTGAAATGCAATATGGTAAAATTATCATAGTATATCTTGTTCACAATCATATGAAAGATTTAAGAAAAGAGAAAAGAAAACATACAATTAGGAAAGGCTAAAAACTAACTTTTCAACTAAGGTTATGTTTTACTGTTTGACTTATGTTTTCAAATATTGACCAGGTCCATTAGGTCAAATGAGTGATTTGTATTTACGTGATTAATTCTGATTTAGATGTGAAATCGCACAATTTTCTAAAAACATAAAAAACACACCTGTATAAGTATATGAGCGCAGATAAAATGGTTGCTATGAGCACAAGGATTTTGAAAAAAGAAACAACAAAGCATTTTCGATTTATCTTCAATCAGTCAATCAACATTCCTCATAATATCTATCGGGTGTCAACCTTCACAAGAATCAAATCAGTAAAAACATTGTTTTGATGTGTTAAATGTGTCGACACGTACCCCTTTCACGTTTAAAACACAGATTCTCCGTACCATGTATTTCCGTCTTCAATAAGACGGAAGTGTTCTCTCCACGCTTGAATATCTGAATATAACTAATGGATAAAATGCTTGCTTCGACACGTTGAACTCAGGAAATGAGATTTGCTCCATTGTGGCCATCCCCGGATATCATAGATTTGAGTTTAGGTGAGGTGAATTTTGTTTTAACGCCGTTTTCAAGAGTATTTCACTTATATCGCGGCTGCTAGTATTATTGCAGGGAGAAAGCCCTCAACACCATTGTGGCTATGCATTGTTGTGAAATCTACGGGCATCGTCTGGAACTAGCGAACCATGGGTGATTACGCTGAAATTCAGTGTAGCAATGCACCCAAACCTTACTGCTTGTAGAACAGTTTTCTACTGCAGACAAAGTTGCCGAGCTCATGGCTTGATTCGAACCACGGACCTCTTGATCCGAAGCCGAACGAGCTAACCACTGCGCTGTAGTAAAACAAGTTCTCAAAGACAAATTTCCAATAATGAAAACGTTTGTCTTTTTACGGACATTTGAATTGTTTGAAGTTGCTTCTGGTGTTCACAGGAAGGTACAAAAGATACATTTCTGAAAGGCATATTTATATCTTTTGTTAATTTGGAATTTTTTGTTATGTTCACATAGGTTCCAATGAGTATGTTTTACTAAAAAGGGTATTTCATCTAACAAACTTACTGTTTGTTCAGCCTAAATGAATCCCAAAAAAGACTGAAGATAGTTTACAAAGTTATTCGCACAGTGACCTTATTTCAGTATCAAATATATGAATTAATTGAAATAAATGTGGTTGGATCACTGTAATACATTGCGGATTGAATTGAAATCGGCTCAATTGAAGTACAGAATTTAAATTAAATCATTTATTCATGATGTCATCAAATTTACCCGGAAATATGTTCTTTTCACTACCGATGTATTGCAGAACTGTTGTTAAAATGGTGTAGTACCTAACTGTGTCATGCTCATGCTCAATTCGCTCAGCAGAAATTGTCCTAGTTTTACAGACAGGTCGGCAGCTTTCAGATCTAATCTAGGAATAGTCAATGATTTTACAAGAGCAAATCTAGCCTTACCTAGAAGAAGTGTTCTGTGAATGTTTCCACTGGCGTCAAATAGCCTAATTTATGCTGAACAACCATGTCCCGTGGAACTTGCATCTAAAAACATATGTAATTGACGGAAATCATGACGTTTGATATATCTGCTCACAGTAATACCTTTGAGCATTAATGGAAGACAATGCTGTTACTTTAGTAACACTGAACCCGCCGTCTTCACATAAATGTCTCAGGTTTTTAATCAAGGCAACAGCACACTTATCTGACTCCACAGACTTCAAACAGTCATCGACATAGTAGTTACGTTCAATCATTTGTGCAAACTGCTTGTTATAGTTCAACCTGGACTTAGCTGCTTTGCGCCTCAGGGCATTTGGAGAGGATATTGTTCACAAATCATGTGCAGTCAATCCATACCCTTTCAGTTCACCATCAACATTTCTATCAGGCCACGACAGAATCCGTAGAAAATCCTGGTGCTCCTGTGGAACCTTCAACTGATGAAACATGGCTTCTACATCCCCAATAAAGGCAACTTGGTCCAATCTGAAACGAGTCAAAACACCAACGAGAGATTTTGCAAGGTTTGGGCCTTGCAACAGAACATCATTGATTGACAAACCTACAACCACAACAGTCAATGAATACTCTGATCTTGTTAGGCTTCTGAGGGTGATATACACCATGTTGCGGCAATTACCAGACGTGTCCAGATTGTATCCCTTTGCAAATAAAGTATCCATGAATGTAACATAAACAATTTTATAATGTTCATTGCTCATCACATTTTTCCTCTGCCGAAGTACCCTTTTAACTGCTTGATACCTGTTTGATGGCATATTCACATCATGATTACGGAAAAAAAAGGAATTTCATAATGACCATCAAAAAAATTAAGTTTAGCTTCGGCATCCCTAACAAAACGTTCATCGTCAATTGAATAGCCTCTTGGACCTTCCCGATGTCCGCCTCTTTGAAGTCTAGCATTTTCAGAACAGTGTCAGATGAGATGCATTCAGATACAGATTTATTCATATAAGTTCATCTGAAGAGGGCCTTTGATTGTCCACCCTAGCTTGTATCTCACTGCAAAAGTTCCACTGCCCGATCATTGAGTGACTTTGAGAGATCGAAGAGCATCTGCGCAGTTACTGCCGATGAGAAGACCAATATGCAAGTCTAGTTGATAAGGCGGCATCACTTCTGGTTTAGGAATTTTGTCATTACCAAATGGCATAACATCTTTACAGAATGTACGTGGCAATTAAACAAAATGAGTGTCAGAGAGATCAGATATAACAAGATCCCGTACAACCATATACCTGAGTAAAGAAAATTGAGAGCCAACAGTTAAATGCTCTTATTTATTTTGAAGTTTCCAATGTCATGCTTTATTCAGAGAATTTGTAGACGGATCATTTCAATCCCTTTTGGACATATAGTTATTCTATCGACTAATAATCAATATCAAACAACGAAACACAAAATGCGAATTGTGGAATCACAAATAGAAGGGTTTTTTGGCCGAGACCATTCAATCATTGCCTCTCTCAGGTTGTTGAAGCTTTCTGTTCTTGTGGGTTGTAGCACAGTGTTCACTAATGTATCCTACATTTTTTATTAAAATGCAATAAGAATAATTTTGAAAGATAAATAGAATATCATTCTTGTGTCTTCCGATATCAACAGAACAAGTTGATCAACGGTTGATCAACGACGTTGGGATTCTCTTTTCTTTCAACTTGAAATTGTGTTTATAAAAGTACTTCGTAGAATGTTTTAAGTATAATCATTTATACATCGACTTTCTGATCAGTGAAAGTATACCTTGCCATGAGATTTACGTGGCCAGTGAGAGTCCGTGTTGGCTAGTTGGTGGGCTCATTGATAAATCTGTATTTCAAAATAAATATTTGATATGAATGCACAAATAAATTGACGACAAAGTGACACGGTAAATCTGTAAAAGATCAAAAAGTATTTGAACAATCTTAATGGACATCAGATGAGTTAATCAATCAATATTTAGTGGTTCAATTACAATATTTGTTTTCTGATATCCAGTTGCTGTAGGGATATTCTGGTTCAATATTCCATAGACAATGGATAAATAAAATTCATGAAATAACATGAAGTTTCAGTCATTTATGTTCTCATGTTTACAATGCTAAGGTACATTACAATATGATGAATGATGCATTATCAAGGGCAGAATTGACCTGGAAAGAGTGTTTGTCTTCCAATTCTTGAAAAGTGTTTTGGAGAATCGGGCATACTTAAGTTTATATTTCTTGATTTGTAATGATATTTCAAGTTTATTTTAAATTAGTATGTACCTGTAGAATTGCTCCCCCCATATAAAACAATTAACAGAAGTTTGTAAAATTATGTAACTTCTGAACAATTCTAATTTATTTTAATAGTTCAGGTTCCCTTAAAAAGCGTTGTTTGAAAACACCTTTGTACCTTCGTTACTACAAAATGAGCGTTGTTTGATTAAAGCATAGATCATTCGGTTAAATAAGACAACGCCAAGTATTTTACCATGCTGTGCAAACATGTTACCTTGTCTTCAAATCGTACTTGTAAATAAAACATTTATCAACTACTTCATCGATTTTACACAAATGATCAATTATTCTTGTGTATATTAGCAATTACAGTAAAAGACTTTTTAAAGGTAGGTCTTACCTTTTTATTATCTCAATATCGTGTTTCTGTATGTAGTGTAGTTTAAAAACGTCAAACATAAAAAGATGAAAAACATAAATAAATAAAGGCACCAAATGATCATGGATAGACATGACACTGACTTATATTGATTTTCATAGTCGGTAGGTAAAATAGCGGTTAGTGTTCTCATATCAGTCCATTTTCTGAGCATACTGTCGCGAAGGTTATACAAGGTTACACAGTTACCATGGAGGTTCAGTTGGGTATCTTTATTCTTCTCTTTGGAACTTTATTTTCTGGAAAATATTTTGGGACAGAGACAGATGTTTATTTTAGAATTCACGGAGCTATCATCAAATGTTTAGTTGGATGCACTGAACCATCAGAATGTAGATATGTAGGTGTTGATTCAGAAGAACTGTACAATTATGCTGCAATTAAATCCGTTCTTGAACGTCTGAGGACAAAGAAAAAGAGCAAGTCCAAATCTGGAAGGATGGAAAAGACTTTACCGTACCTTATGGTGTCTCATATGGGACCAAGAAACCGAAATGTCTTTAAAGGATCATTAACAAAAAACGAAACCATGACAACGTTGATAAAGATATCAGGACGTGTGGTCTCTATCGTGTACGACAAGGAAACAGAGACTCTGTTCTGGTCAACTGGTAAATGCATACTAAAAAAGACTACGGAGCAAAAAGACTCTAAAGTAATTCTAAAAAAAACTTTTATTTCTGGCTTGATAATTTTCAAAGACAATTTGTTTTACAAACTTTTTAATGTAATACGTGCTGTATCAAAGTTAACTGGAGAAAATGACCATACGTGGTATGTATCAAGTCATTACAAACGTATTATAGATGTAGCTCTCCATCGGAATTTGATGTGCTGGATGGAGGTGAAGGGACAAGTTTTGTGTGCTTATCTTCCCTCTAACAAGACACATACAATATTTGATAGGGAACATAAATTTAGGAACATTGCTGTGGGTAGATTTCCGGACAGCACAATGGTTGTACTTTATAAGCAACATTCTATGAATGAAAACTTAATTGTAGTGCACACAGTGTACACTAATGGTACTAAAAGGTCATGTCAAAAGAAGGTTACAAGAAATCCCTTTTCTTTGTGTTTGTCTGGGAATATTCTGTATGTATCTTATGCTGCTTCAAAACGAGTTGAAGCAATGCAGATAGTCGATAACTGTCTCAAGTCTCCGTTTGGTACATTTGAATATCCTGTTTCTCTTAAAATTTATAAACCCAATTATATACTTGTGGAAGCGATCACAGATGAACCAAACAATTGATATGCCAATTGATTGCATAGTATTTCCTGACATCAACGTGTTTGTAAATGCCCAAGGTCTACAGTACCCTGATATCTATGCGATGAGTCCCGTTTTAAATAAGCAGCAAATGACACTATTTCGACTCCGCAATATTGACAATACACGGATAACAGGATTGATTCATTTTGCTTCAATTTCCTACAGCTATTTGATTTAGTTCAATTCATCATGTGAAGATTTGTCATTGGTGTTTTCATTGTTATTGGGCTTTTTATTATGTTATTTCTTTGCGGGTTTTTTTACGTATATGAAATAAAACTTGGGACATCGTTTCCAAATGAAACCTCTGATTTGAATAGCCTTTTTTAAAGACATTTTGATTTGATAAATGCACACAGTTTCACCATTATTAAGTGTAATTTCCCTCATTTGGCAAGGGATTAAGACTAAAATCTTCTTGTCCATCTCATTATGAAGAAGAGGTAATACGTTTTTAACATTGAATCGGTATTATCTGTTAATCTAATACTGCACAATGACTCAATATGCATGGATTGTTATGAATAACAAGTGTTGTTAACTTGAGTAGCATTCCTTTAAAAATTTGAGGTTTTTCCGTTCAGTTTCTCGGGGGAAATTCAAATTTGCCTTTCTCTCCCACACTCCACAGCATTAACTCGCACATCCGGGGTAGTTTTATATATATATATGTATTATTGGTCCTACATGAAGTATTAATCTAATTCCCTTTACAGTTCTTCTTGAATTACTTTCAGGGTAATATTCCAAAGCACATCCCAACCACGATCTTGTACCTTGAATTTACAGCTGACGTTTTGAGGGACCATGATTATTTAGTGTTGGCGCTCGGACCGAAATATAAGTGTCCTTATAAATACCAACTTTAATCCTTTGAAAAGGGTGTCAATATGTTCATTGGGTGAAAGAAAGGAGTCATCAGCGTAATGTATCCGCGAACACTTACTTGCAGCAGGTCATTATTATGTATTTAGGTAATTTTGCAGCAAATGAATTATTGTTATGGTTATTGACATTAAGTTTTTCAAACTTTCATTCGGGTACTGCCAGTATTACTAAAGTTAGAGTTATTGCTTAAACCTGTCATTAATACCAACACGAGGCATTAAAAGTTGTAACACATACCATGATATTGTAAGCAATAAACAATACTCTGATACAGAGTATCAGATATACTCCTGATTTGTTGGAGTCACACAGGACAAGCTTTATTAATTATTCAATTTGACTGAGAGGTTTTGATTGTTGTTTAAATTTCAATATTAGGCTTATCCATTCCAAATGGTGACACAGTGAAAATAAAAAGGGGCCATTTTGATTGAAAACCCGAGAATGTAGTGGCTGGTAAACGCAATAGACCGCCTAAGCCATTTGGCCCTTTTAAGCCATAATAAGCCAATATCGTAAGCTCGTTAGTGTCGTAGGTTCGTAAAGTCACTTTAGCATGTGCTAATTCAAACACCGTTTACGAAACATCTGATTGAATGAAAGGTAAGCAAGAGATTAAATCGGATCATTGGACACAGTGACAAGCACACTTAGGTCCTAACAGGTGAGATTCACTCGTAAATACATTAAACGTGATAAAACCGTGTTAAGTATGTAAAAAAAAACGTATAGCTAGTGAAAAACCTTACGCTATATTTGTCCGATGTTTATGAACACTAATGTCAAAATCGTATTATGGAACCTTGTTATCTTCCTCTAAAAAAACTTTACTTCTTATCTAGCGTTATGTTTGTCTTTTAACTGTGTCACTGTAATGAAAATCAAAACAGCAACAAACGTATATCTTATTTCAAAATAACATGCACTACAGAAATGACTTGGTTTCCTGAATTCTGGAAACCAACAGGAAAGTGTGTAATTTGGGTATCCAACTTGTATCCATTCACTGAAACTAAGTGACTTGGTATCCAGTTGGTTTCCATTTTGGATTCTATGATCTATGTGTTTCCGTATCATGAAACCAAGTGGATACTGAAAGACTGGTTATCCAGTTGGTTTCCATTTTGTAATCTCCGATGATATGTATATCCGTGCATGGAAACCAAGTTGAAACTAAATGACTTGGTATCCAGTTGGTTTCCATATTGGAATCTCTTCTGTTATGTATATCCGTGCATGGAAACCAAGTGGAAACTAAATGACCTGGTATTCTGGTACTCTCATATTTTATTCAAGTAGGTTGCTTTGCTGCTAGAACCTATTTTAGACTTTTATTCACATAACAAGGTACCAATGTAACAAAAAACAATCATCAGGATACTCTTCACGGTTGGTTTCTTTTACTTATTGATGTAACACTTTGAAAATAAAAGACAAATTGAGCTTCTTTAAATTATTGTTTATTCTATCCTTATAATCAGGGATTTAACATTTCATTACATAATAAGTCACACTTTATATATATGAATGGCTTATGTCCAGTCCTCTTCTTGGTTTATACTCTGACTTGGTATGAGGTTTTGCCAGGCTGATATTGATTGTAACTATCCAAGGTTGGTATCTGCTGTAGGTATGTCTTGTGGAACTGTCTAATCTGAATTTGTAAATGACAATCACTTAACTAATAAGTAATGTTGTAGTATTTAAAAATAATGATACTGCAATAGGTACATTGAAACATTACTTTAATATTACTTAAATGATGATTGATATCATACAGCATATATAAGTTTCTATAGTTGGTGAATTGAATACATGTTATTGATATTAGTTATTGAATAAGAACATAATATTTATCTAAGAGCATGACAACGTTCTCAGTTTTATGGGGTATTTATTGTATACTTTGATTTATTTTATGTATATATATTTTATGTACATTTTATCAGATGGCAAAATTATCAGGGACCAAATTGATGGCTTATCATTTGTAAAGGTACAGTAGATACATGTCTGATAATCTCATAATGATACATTCTATTTAATATAGAATTGGTTTAGATGACAAAAGATGATTTGATGACATATTCATATGCCAGTTTATTTATAACTTATAAAAACTTTATTTAGGATAAACAGAAAATACAGAAAGCAATATATGAGTTATATTATCTCCTAAATCGGTTAAAGTCCATACCTAAAGTTAAGCTCAAGCTTGCATGCCTTCTTGACCAGTGGCTCCTGTTCGTGGTCTCACTGGTATGACTGACATACTTGTCAAAATGGTGACAGAACACCTCATCCAGATCCTATAACATAACATTTATCATGGTTACAAAATGATAGAATGTTATTGCTAAACAATATTGATAATAATACAACATTGAAAGTATCTAGTTTTGATAAAACTAGAATAAAACATATTTCTGTTATCACATAGGTTGAACATTGACAGAGGAGGAAGAAGATATAAAACTACAAAGTCTTAAAAAGATTCTGAAAATGAAATACATGTATCTTCACACAAATAAGTTAAAGCACTGTGAAATCTTATTAGGACACAATATGTATGTTACATAGAAATCAGTAAATTCGTTTTTTTCACATTGTATTACAGTTTAGTTCATTTCATCTCGATTCACTTTTTGAATAGCACAAGTCAAAACTATATTAACAGATTATTTTACAATAAAGTTTTCACAAACTGACCCCTTTGTTATTATCAACCATGGCTGGTACACGTTCATCTTCTGGACCTGTATCATATAATGTGGTATCCATTTTATTTATAAATCTTCATATCCTTAATGTTGAAAGATTCGCTGTACATAGTTATAAATATGTTATGGCAGTTATTACATTTTTTTTGTAATGATGTAAAATGTTCTATTCGAGGGATAATAGTACAAGCCATAAGGCCTCAATGAAAATCCCTTTGTTTCAGGTAAAATAACCAATACGATTTACAGTCTTAGTCCATCACGGCAGAGTTGGTTATTTTGTATCAACAGGTTACTTACATCATTGGAATTTTCTAAAATCGCTTTCTTACAACGAGAATAAATGTACCTCTTGTATCACTTCGTATTGGTAAGTAATGTTTCGAAACAAAATCAATATTAGTTCGCCTGACATGACATTGAGTTCAAGTTGTTAACGATTAATTAGTGTCAAGTCATTATCTTTCGGCATTCACACTCGTAACAGGACCCAATCTAAACTCAAGCAACTGTAAAAACACACGTGACTTACCTGCGTCGGCACGCCGTGTTGACAAGCTTGACGGAAGTAACGAATCAGTCATCCGGGGACACACGAAGTTGTGAAATGTTGTCTAAACAATGCCAATATAATCAAGAGGGACCGTTTTATAATACTATTCGCATTCACAACCAACTTTGGTCCAGGTTATTGCTTTAAAGTTGTCAATTTAAAAAAGTATTAGGTAATTGTTTTGACCCACAATGCCCCTCTCGCCGCCATTTTGTCACGTTTCCAGCGGAGAAGTTGTTTTGAAAGTACACAGGGTCGACTCCTTTCACGTTAACATAATCTCATATGGTAAAAACCAAACTAAGTGAAACAAGCCTGTACCGTTTCGTTTTGATCGAAGAAATGGCAGCGAAAACCACACTAGAAGCTTTGGAACCTCAAGTTCGGGATGTTGACAACACTTGTTCAGCGCAGCCATTACCAGGTACAGTAAATTACACTGCAGCATTTATAAAAATTGTACGGTTATTTGCGCGAGAAGAAAAGAGGATTTGAATAAGAATAAGAAACATTTCTTTTCATAGATCGAATGAAACCCAATTTCTATTCATGGCCATGGTCTGATCAATGTTTCGCTAAAAGTTTAACAGGGTATATTGTGCATGTAAGTGCATGCTACTCAGTGACGTAAATGTTTTATGTTACAAAATATGCGTTGTGTGGTTAAATGAATTCTTTCCATTACCAAGATAACATTTTAAGCTAAATTGTGCCACATATGAAATGATAATGTTAACAAATTTTAGCATTGAACAACCGTTAAAGTTTTTTCTATATCTACACTATCAATCTTTGTTTGAAATCTGTAAATATCTGCCATGGTGGGCATTGTGCTCGGGGTGCTAATATTGTGACGTCACAACTTTATTAAACATATGGGCAACACTATACCACTAGTTGTCGTCTGATCTAAATATTACATTGTAGTGTCTAATCGAAGTATTGAATTTTTGATATAACTGTAATCTTGGTTAAAATGTAGCACTTTTCCTTTATCTCTAATGCAGAACAGCAGATGATGACGAAGGAAAGAAGAAAATGGTGCAGATGACCAGGAGTTGGGACAAGTGAAGGTATGACATCTTAAAAAAATCAGTACATGTCAAAACAATATGATAAGCTAACTACAGTCAGGTGCTTGATATCCAAATACAGAGTCCTTGCATTCACATCTGCTTTAATGAACCATGCAATTCAACTTTAAAAAATTATGAACACTTTGGATTTGAACAAAGTGGTCAATCCTGAATAATAAAGCTAGATCATAATGAAATATCTTGAAATGTGCATACTTGTAAGTGGCATTGTCTTTTCCCTTGCAACCATTACATGATCATATTTTCATTTCAGAGGGGAGAATTTGGACAAACTAGAGGGACTATCTGAGAAGAAAAAAGAGTGTTAAATTAAAGGCCCACATGTTGTCCGCAAAAGAATAAAAAAATGTAAGTACATAAAACAGCAGTCAGCATTAAGCAAAAAGTTTTTCAAACAATGTTGAAATTTCAAATAATGTTGATGTGTAAAACTACTGCCTTGATAAAAGAAATTGCAATATTTCTGGAGAGTTAAGATAATAATCATGTCCATTGTTGTTTTGGTTTTTAATGAGAACTGAAAATAAGAAATTTGTGAAAATTGACGATATCAATTCTGATAGAAAACTAATTAAAAAAAACATATAACGTTTCCAAAAGTTAAACATATAATTGAAGTCAAGTCTTTTTTCAAATCACAAAAACCTCAAGCCCATATGCAGTACCGTAATACATAATGAATATAAACACATTATATATACAAAATTTATACTTTATTTATGTGTAAACAAATCTTTAAGATCGACTGAAATGACTCATAGAAACTTTCGTGATTCATTAAAATCTATTTACAAAATTGCCAGTGACTTAAATATAAATTTTCGAAATCGGCCGATAAACAACTTTAGTACGGCTTTTTTGAAACACCATGCAGGTAATTAGGATCAGTGAGAAGAACTGAAAGGGCCCGTGGTCACTGAGGTGTGCATGTCCTGCCGCGTGACATGCTTGTAGTTACCCCTATAACCTCCTAATTGAAAAAAGAATAACAAAGACTCGCTGTTTTAACAACCGTTTAAACATAAAAGGTTATCCAAAGAACTGTAACCATCGATAAATTGTTATTTAATATACCTTAAGTTATTTGTATTGTTCCAAGCGAAAGAATGTATTTTAATACGATGCTACACGCATTTTCCCGTAGCATGTGTACATCAATTACGCCGTCTACCCAATGTTTTAACAACACTCAGACTGGGTAAAGGACTCTAAATTTTATGAGAAGCAGGTGCCCATTATGTAATGCAATCGCACTTCTTCGCAATTTTAATTTAATGGTCTCTAATTAGACCTATTTGATTTTAGCGCCTTCTACCCGTCAGGCTGAATATATTTCCTGTCATAATGACGTAACTCTTGGCATTGGACTGCCACTTAGTTTATTGTCACGGCGTTCAATCATTTTTAGGCAATGAACGTTTGGAATATAAATTCAACAAGTAAATGATATCGATATCTACCATCGATGACAATCATTTGAAAAAGCTGATCGTTTGGAAAGGTCACCAAAATTCATTATGGTTATATAGTACGATTTTAGCGCCAGGTATTTTATCATTTATGGATTGTTAAATTTCTTTATTGTCTATATTTCAGAAACTGGAGAGCAGTTATAAGGCCCAAGCCACTTCAACTGACCCGAGAACAGAAAGAGAGAGAGTTTCCAGAGTTAAGAACAACTTGTACCCCTGCTGTAGTCTAGGAAGAGAGAAATGTTTTCAATCTGCCTCTCCTAGGAAAGTCCAAAGCTGTTAGGCTATATATAACAGAAAGCTGGACGACCAGAAAATACAACGACCATATTATAGATTATGATTCTTTGAGGACTTTGATAAAATGTATTTGTTAAACAGGATGTTATGTCACTTGGTTAACATATAAGTTAATAAATGTCGACTATTTATTCATGCATTATTGAATATTTTGATGAGTGAATTATATGTGTTTTCAATGAATGTTGAAAATAAATTATTCTACTTATATATATTTACTCATTCGTTGTTTCTATGATCTTTGTCATTATGAATTTAATGGATTACATTACATGCCCTATTTATGATAGGAGGATACCCCACTGAGAATGTGAGAGTTAACCAGGGTACGTAACCGAATGATGAGTAACTAACAAAATACACTAAACACACTGAAACCAAGTTATAACCTACAATAAAACAAGAACACAGAAACCAAGTTGAAACCTACAATAAAGTGAACATGGAAACCTAGTTGAAACCTACAATAAACTAAAACACGGAAACCAAGTTGAAACCTACAATAAACTAAAACACGGAAACCAAGTTGAAACCTACAATAAACTAAAAGAATATGGAAACCAAGTTGAAACCTACAATAAACTAAAACACGGAAACCAAGTTGAAACCTGCAATAAACTAAAAGAATATGGAAACCAAGTTGAAACTTACAGTAAACCTAACTATGGAAACCAGGTTGAAACCAACAATAAACTAATATCACGGAAACCAACTGGATCCCGCTTGGATAGTGTGTAATGTTTCCGTGATGGAAACCAGTCGGATCTGGGTAATTTTCAGGAAGTTTCAAGTTCACGGAAACCAGATTGAAACTATGAAAACCAAGTCCGGAAACCAAGTGGAAATATTGGTTTCCATGTCGTTTCTGGTTGGTTTCCGTACACCGGAAACCAAGTCATTTTTGTAGTGATGTTTTCTTTCTTTGTGCAAGATTGTTTTTACACAGAAAAAATCTGACTAGAAAAAACAACTAAACATTAGCTCGCACGAGATATTTAGGATATTGTTTATTTAAGAATTGACTTATATTTTTATAAACTTAAAAACCGATTTGCAAACTGGGTGAATCCGCGTAGCGGATTTACGCGGAGTTTGCACATCGGTTTTTAAGTTTATACCTCCATGAACTTAATAAATGTTGAAGTCAATTCTTATAAATAAATAAATATATACATACTAGTTGTTTTTAAAACATTTTATTGCTCTAAATATGCATATTTGCACCAAATAGAGCTGCACTATATACGCGAATGAATTCAACGCTCAACAGCATGAAAGAGTTAAAATATCAATCAAAACTTCATCGGATCCCTAGCCCCGCCTACAAAACGTTCATCAGCCAATCAAAATCTACAACGCACGTGGCCATGAACTTATCAGACGTCCGTCACACGTGGCCTTGACATTGCTAGTTCTCACAGTTGTAAACACAAATCGCGAACGTAGAACTCGGAGAGGAAACCAACCGAATTTACCCTCGTAGATGCCATATACTGGTGGTGTTATGATCTCGATCTAACGGAATCTGATTAAACAGCACACAGTTCTTAAACTTGTTGAGGAGCCAAGCTTAACTCTGTTCATGAACTTCACGACATTACTTTGCCAACCTCCCTGCAACGGCCGCGAGAGCATTGAACAATGACATTTGCCTTCTGAGGGGTGGAACACGATCGGTTGTAATTTCTGATAGAGCTCTCTTGTTTATTATGAAAAGGACTACCTTTTGAACCTTTGACAACAATAATTATTTCATACTGAATTATGTTATTTTTTTATTTACCTACTTTCAAGGAGTGGCATTGCACAAAGTGTTGCTATTTTTAGAAAAACGTAACTTGTTTACAAATAGTTCCGTCGATGGGCGTGGCTTAAAATGATGTGACGTCACGAAATTAAGTTTATGGAGGTATGAACTGAACTTCTATTACCGTGTTCAGCCAATCAGATTGACGCAAAGCAATTGCTATTTATTTATTGTCACTTGAAGCTTGAGTTTTGTAAACTTCTGTTGCCTCCCCATAGTTTAGATTTCTCTCCGCCAAACTCTCTCCTTCCCGTTGCTGATCTCTCTTTTGGTTGGCGACATCCTTAAGCTTGTGCTAAATATCTGGAAGACGGCTTATCAGTACTTTATCAACAGTTATTCGTAACATGGCCAAACCAATAAAACCTTAGCTGGGTCCCAGTCACCAAGATGGACTTGAAGAGGCACTCCACAAACCAAAATAAATGACATTAAATCGTTTTAATTTAATGATGATAAGCATTTTCATATATATATATATATATATATATATATATATATATATATATATATATATATATATATATATATATATATATATATATATGACTCTTATTAAACCGAACACGCATATGTCATTTACTGGTAAACTAGGTATGTAACATTTTCGCTATTATCAACCCAAACTGTCGTTCTGTCTGCCTTTGATATGAATCCGAACCTCCTTTTATAAGGTTTTTCATTATAAATCTTACTTTAACCTTGATTATGAAGTTTAAGCATTAAATGGATAATTGTTTGACAGTGAGTACTTCACTATGAAATGACACCATTGAAAAAGATATGTTACTTCAACTACATAATTTATGACGGTTCAAAGTAAAGTCGTATATGAAAGAAAATACATGCTATATAACACAGCTTGACATTTTATCTTATTGGAATCGTTATACTTTTTAAGAACGAACCTCTAAAAATAAAGCAAGCAAAACAAACGTGATATGTTTGATGGCAAATAGAAATTGAATATGACAAAATTTACACGAAACCCAGCTAGGGATGGTATGTCAACCAATCAGTGTTTTCTAAATTCTAAAATGTTAAGCACAATATCAATTTGGATTCTACAAAACATATCAAGACATATTCCAATATACGGTAAATGACGAACTGGTTTTTGAGTGCTCTGTTTATCGGCATTACACTTGGTGTTTCAATTGATTATCGCAGGGGATTCTATAACTGTATACAGCTTAAGATGCTCTTGAAAACTTTGATGTTGGTGAGGAGTGTGGTCTTTATTTGCCTTAAGCTTGTGATTAACCTGGGAAGCATTACCTTGTTCATGAAGTGTTTTTATAGATTTACCCAGTATGAATACCATTTGGCATTGTTTTGTCGTTGGCTTATCCAGGCAAATTCATTCATTTCTAACTAATATGCAGTCTAAACTTATTTTGTATTCCTATAATGTTTTGTGACAACGATCTGTAAGATCACAGGTATATAACAACTTCGTAATATGTTGATTTTTGAAAATGTGAAACTTGATATTTATAATAAATTGGAAATGATATATAAAGATTGTGAGTTGGACTTTGAAAACATTTTAATTCATACAGACAGAAAAAGATGTAAAACTCCTTGATTTTCAATATAGATATTTGCAAAGAGTTTTATTTACCAAAAAATATGCATCTTGTTGACAACGATTTATTCTTTTTGTAAGGGTGCCCTGAGAGTGTCTGACATGTATACTAGGATTGTACTGTAACCAGAACATTTTGGAATGAACTTGAAATTTAGATTAATAAGTATTCACACTTAAAATTAATAATTTCAAAATATTTCTTTCTGCCAAAATATACCTCAATTCATGCAATGTTAAAAATACAATTCCAAAACTGAGCAACTACAAAACAATTCTACAGGAAATCCATTTTGTCGAAAGATTCGTTTCTAAAAGAAACAATGAAATGATTGTATTTAACAACAAATGGAAATCACTAATCCCAATATATTTTTTAAATGACTTATTGCTATTAATATTCTCATGCTCATGTACGACATACTTTTTTCTATTCTATGTAACCCTTGGGAACCAAGAAAAAAAACACACACAAAACACAATTAAAAAACCCTTCAAAATATGTTGATTTTTGTTATGTTGATTTTACAATAATTTGAGAACGAGAATTCTGCAAGAAGAAATACAAGGCCTGTGTCTCATTAAGAGTGATAAACCTCAAAAGAATACAGAACGTTTTTCATTTCCATGAGGTATGTATTTAACAATAGAAAATGACAATTGAAAAGGCAAATTTACAAAAACGTGAATAGTTCATACAATTCAAGAAAAATTTTATAAGTTTTACCAAATAACATTTACAGAAAAAAACACATGATATATTGTAAATTTACCTGGTGCAAATGAAAGAACGAAGCTCCGCGCATAGACAGACATTTAGAAGTGCAGTAATCTAAGTTTCGTTTCGTCATTATGAAAGTGTCATCGAATTAAAAATGTAAGAAATGATAACCTTTCTTTGTACACTAAACATATCCATGCTAAAATAAAATGTGTCTATTCGGTTTTACGTCCTCAAATCGAATGCCAATGGATTTTCCTACGATGCACTATGTTTTTATTGAGACTGTTACTTCTTATATTAAAAGTCCTTCATTTAGTTTTGGCTTTTGAAAGAGGGGATATAGATAAAAAGAACATGTTTCATTACCAAAGTCACATCTCTCCCATCTAAATAATGTCATATATTCCCAAACTAAACTCTGTAATATGAACTCTTCACAGTACCGAAACGACACAGGTTCATTGTGACATCATACATTTTTTATAATATTGCGTAATATTTCACTTTAGGACATTGAATACAAATATAAGATTTATAAAATAATCTTGACGATATCTGATACAAGTATCAGTCAGCATAATTGGTACTTTCTCTCATTTATCTTCATGATAGAATAAAACACTTTTAATGGTGAAACCAATTAACCCTTTCGAACTTTGTGTTTGGAATTGCGGCTTATCTTGATTTAATCAGTTTTGATAAGCATTAATAAAGAACTCTTACACAGATACACTTGGAATAGTCTTTAATGATGTACCAGTTAATGAAGTGTAAATTCAAACATTTTTACCCCGACCTACTTCCTGCTGAGAGGAAGTCAGATTTCATTAACATTTTCTGAGTGTAACTGGGAGCCCATTTAAAACATTTCTGGACAGCAGGCCTAACCTGAAGACATACAGTACTACAGCGTTTTCATTGCAAAATAATGTCAACTTCTTTGATGGATCGTGTTGTTCCTTGACCAAGTACCATGCTATAACCTCCGAATGTAATGTAAGAGAGATTTCAGAAACAACTAGATAGTATTTTAAAATTTGATAAATCTTTGACCAAAGATGTTTTGGCACTATATATATACATCTTTGAGTTATGATTTCTCAGGAAAATTTGATATTAAGAATGTCATTGTTGGGTTACTTTTAAGGGTCTTTAGATAAATAAAGTGACAAACGAAACTAAATTTTTCCAATTAGAAGACACCAAATGAAGCAGTTCACGTGCAGTGATCGGTTTACCTAAGAGAATCCATTTCCCTACCAAGTCAACAAAGACTTCGTGGTACACATGGCTAAATTGACTGGAAAATTACTCTTGTGTGGACAGTGGCTGAAGTATAACATGACCTTTTGGAATAAGAACAATGGCTGATGATCAGATTTATAGAAACATCGCTTTTTTATCCTCACTACAGATTTACATTTCATTAATAATTAAACATCGTACTTGAAATGAATTCAAATGTTAACAAAAAGTACAGAAACAATATCAATCAATTAGGGTTTTTTTCATAGCGTTTTTTTTATAAATAATAGATACCCTTCAAAGATAACAATCTCTCTATACCGTCCATTAGAGTAAATATACATAGCAAGAATGTCTACCAAGTCAATTAGTGACCAAATACACATATCAGTTTATCGTTTGACCCCGTGAATTGTAATTAGATCTTTAGTACATAGTGAAAAAATTCTGTAGAAAAGAAGATGAGTGTACCTATGTACGAATTTACATTTGTACAATGAATAAAACTAACTGCCTTTGTCTATTTTCGTCAATCGTTTATTATTGTACAACATCTCAAATAATGATGTATGTACTGGCAATGGACTGCTTCAATTAAGTAAAAGACAAAACATGAAAATATATTTATTTTGGGTAACACATATGTAGATGGAAAGGGGAGTACCACATGAATTTAAACGTAATTGTACAAGGTACATTCAACGTACGATAATAAAATTTAGTCAATTGATCTTGTAATTAAATGTAGAAATTTGAAGTAATTAAAGTAAAGGACCGAATAAACTGTCCTTTGTCATGTCAGCTCTGCACAAACTAAACTTTCAGAAGTGAGGTCATATGCAAAAATATCCTTCTTCTCGAGGCGTAAATAAAAATGTAAGGGACTTTTTATTTTTTCCTATTATCGTATTCATCTTTATCACAATCATTTATGTAGATGATACAAACAATCATTACTCGCCCGTGTAAGATAGAAGTAAGGTTAAGTAATAAACAGAATAATAAACTTCCTTCAATTTCCTCGTTAATGATTTGGTATTAAACTCGCTTTGGTTCGTTTATACTGTATCATTAACTCGTTAAATAAAAATAGTTTTAAATGGAAGATCATTAAGTATCCTCTATCATTACGTTTACTTGTGGCAGTAACGTGGTAAATACTTCTCTCAGTGCCACTCAAGCTAATACCCTTAAATGATCCTCAAACAGAGTATTGTCCAGGGTATAAACGTATTATATTGTATAATATCGTTTATCTATTTGACAGAGCTTGTTTATCTTCCAGGCTGCTTAATAAATAACGATGCACAATGTGTATATTATACGTAATGACCTTAAACATTTAAAATTAATTCATGTTAGGATTTGAAACGATCTGAAAGATTCATCTAAACATCCATTTACTAATCTAAAAACTGATACATCTAACTGAATGATACAGTCTATAACTAAACAAGATTGAAACAGCAAACAATACTGAAATACACCATTCTGTTTCTTCGGTGTGTTTGTGTCCATGAACTTCTACAATACCCTGATATCTTCAATATATGTCTCGTCCTATGTTATGGATGCTTTGATTAGCAATACTAATTTTTAGCAAATGAAATCTTATTTCATGAGGAGTGTAAAAAATTCTCATCTCGAACTTCCTGTCATCCTGATCATCGAACATGTCTAATACATACACACATTTCGGTTTAGTTCCGGAAAAGAGGAAAATTTCATAAATAAATTTCATCTGGGTTGGTTTTGAATGAAATTGGCATATAGAGTTGAGTTGGGGTTTAATGCCGCTTTCAAGATTATTTCACTTATATCGCGGCTGCTAGTATTATTGCAGGGAGAAAGCCCGCAACACAATTGTGGCTATGCATTGCGGTGAAACCTGCAAGCATCGGCTGGAACTAGCGAACCATGGGTGGTACTGCGCTGAAACTCAGTGCAGCATTGCACCCAAACCTGACTGCGTGTAGAACTGTTCTCTACTGCAGACAAAGTTGCCGAGCCCCTGGCGGGATTCTGGCATATAGAGGTAAAACTCTTTGAGCACTAGTAAGACAAGTAGCATCCATCTTGTCGAAGTGGATGATATAGCAGTTTCTGTGAATGTGAGGTTACAACTGTTTTCCTGAGTGCTACAGTACATAATTGGATTCATTAACTAATCCTAAATTGCCTGTCCCAAATTTGCACTTGTACATAATGATGCAATTAGTTGATTAATAGTGAATTTAAAATATACACAAGTTTAAAATATCACATAAATTTCTAAAAGTTCTGTGGCCAAATCAGACATTATCACCTGTAACAGTGAAGGGTGTTTTGTAGGTAGGAGTAAAATACAAAATAAAAACGTCATAGGAGAATGTATATCATAACATTGCCTCCTATAATGGTTTTCATCATGCTACAAACACCCCTATGATCAAACATAGAGGTAAAAAATAGTCATTTAATTTATACTCATGCAATATTACTCTTGGAACAGAATTTAATCTGTATAAAATCTGTTGATGGAAATTCTAAAACTTGTAGGAAGAGTTGAAATGCTTTTGAATATCATAGTGGCAAATGCAGTCTCATTGTTCACGTTTGATAATCAATATGCCCACAGTCTCATAGTTGTGGGAAAATTTATTCGATTTATCTGCCAATAAGATATATCGAAACTATCTAAATAAAATGTTAGAACGTTTTATGGTGTGAATCTGGGAGAGTTTATTTAAGTATTTACACGTATTTCTTTCTTTCCAAATGGCAAACTACAAGTAATGCAGGGAGAAAGCTATTGATGAAAATAGGTCTTGCAATTCAAGAGAAAACTATTTGCGTCGTCGTCCAAAAAAAACATACTTGATGAGAATAGTGTATTTGACTTTATTGTTTTGTTGTTTGCTCACAACTTGTTATGGTAAGGGCTGTCAAGTACAATGCAACAAACATTGCGCCGAGTTTTTGCCAACACTTTCAAACTGATGGGCCAAGTGTGGGCAATTGTAGTCTATAGATTCTCAGTCGTTAGACCAATATTGAAACAATTGATGACCATGTTTTATTTCTTGCTATTTGGATTGGAAAAACACACGAGTATCACTGAATATGTTCAAACAGATAAAATAAGGAGCATATCACTTGGCCACTCTTCATGGAGGAAAATGCTGAGAAGAATATTAATGATTTGACATAGATATCCTGGCCTTAAAAATGTCCCCTGATGTATAACCCCATTGAGGATGTCTTGGACCACATCGGTTGGCAGATTGGTAGAAAATCGTGTCGAGAAAGCCTGAGGAAATTAGAACTTGCATAACATAGCAAATTTCAATGCAAAATGATTTTGGAGGCTATTTGGGTGCAAGCAGAAATGAGTAGTACTAGTAATACTGTTTTACTTGGTTAACTCTGATGGTATATTTTCCACAATTTGTTTTCACAATACCAAGAGAAATGTGACTTTGTCCAAATTGCACACATTTTTTCTTTGTGTTTTGATGCCTTCGTATTCGACTTTGATGTACATCACTTTTCAAGAAAATAATTATATGGTCTTTCATTACAATTTCGTCTGTATAAGTTTGTCGTTTTAGTCTTCTGTATTGTGTCTTTTCAATCAAGTTCAATGATAAGAACCATGGAGGTTCCAGCTTGTATGCAGTGTTATTTAGTAAAAACCAAAAATGATATTCTTCAGGGACTAACAACAATTATTACTAAACCTGATAATAGAAGAGGGTAACATATATCAAGAGAAATTTCCTGCAGTCATTTCAACTTGAACATCTTTAAATCATTTCAGTTCTAAGAATTGCATTTTGTTGAAATCCTTTCAGAACTCAGTCTATGAATGAAAATGTATTTAACGCATTTAACACTTATTTCAAAGCACAGTTAATGGAACAGGAGTGATTTGCTTAAAACACTATGTGAGTTGATAAATCAAAGGCAAATAGCCACCTAATCGTTTGGTAAAGGTTTGTTCTAATGATGAAATAATGTTTATGTAAGCCGTATTTATAAAGGAATGCAGCATTTCTAGGTAATAAGGACGCAAGGATGGTTACTCCACATCATGGTTAGTAGCAAAATGCAGTCATGTACTTAAGTTGGAATATAATTGTTTTCTTTCTTCAGGAAATTGTTCAGGAAAAGGATTAAAAAATTTAACTTTCAGTTTATGAATACTCAATTCTTTTGAACATTGCTTTGAACCTCAAAAATGTAATGTGTTTAAAATCCAAGTAGCACAACACGTTTTTCTCGATAAAATTTTGTGTTATTTCTAAATAATATGATCTCTGTTGCCACAGTTCATAATTTCAAAGACAGAGGTTTTGATGCACAAAATGGATTTCCAGTATTCCCATTCATTCTCAAGACTAAGATAAAGTATTTACTTGAAACGCCAAACGCAGATACAATCATATCATATCTGAATCTTTGTTTCCAAAGAAACATTATCTCATTGGTTCCAAGAATTTATATATCACATGAAATGGTGTTTTGGAAATCTTGATTTTGTTGGGTTCCATTGAGATTTTGGACGTTTAATCTTCAAATATTTAAGAGCGATATTCGTTTCATTTGACAATACTATGGCATTTATTTCCTTTCTTCACATTCAAATAATGGCATCACAATGGTTTGTCAATCGATTCAAAATCCATCCTTCATAAAGCCTGCATTTGAATCATTCAGGCTTTCATTAAACATTGATAATTTACAAACGTTATTGAACCACCGTGATATAGCTAGACTTCGAGTGTCTGTTGTTTAGTCATTGATGGGGTTAATAAATAAATTGTATAAATCAAAAAGTAATAAATTTTAATGATATCATGCAAACATACTATGAGAACAATTGCTCAAGGGTTAATAAAGTTTTTTTAAATTTTTATTTGAAATCCTATTGTTTACTAACGACTCATATAAGAGTCATCTGTCAAGTAGTATGATAGCTCACTCACTGAAAATGATAAATCTCTTTCAACAACAGTAACCTATTTCTCATTATTTACGATCACTAAAACATAAAGCATGCAAAAACCAAAACCAAGAAAGAACATTTATGATAAAACATGTAAACCATGTAAAATGAATGCTACACTTCCATTGAAGGAACTTGGTCAACATCAAATCTTCATACCATTTTATCTATTTACTCTCACAAATTTATAATAAACATAACACTTGCTTCATGTAATTACGATTTAACATTTTACCATCGGAAGTATCAATTAAATCACACGTAAATAGATTATTTTCATAGTTTCTCAACATTTTTTGTTATTATCGATAACACCATTTTATACAGATGATATAATACCTTTCGCAACTTGAGAAGAGTTGTTTTCAAAAGGATTTAATGTGAATGAAGGTTAAATGGGTGTTCGTATTCACAACGGTTCAGTTTCACATCATGCAATCATTTTTTTTATCTTTTTAAGTCATTGGATCTAAATATTCAACTTATATTTTGTCTACACATTCCATCACTACGGTAATCTCATAGGAAAATCATAAAGAGGCTGGCGTTACATTTAATGCTAATTAGATGTCTGTCTACAAATCCTTATCTGCCTTTGACAGCGCCAGAACTGAATAAGGAATGTTGTACATTTATAATATCTAAAACACTAATAATAAGTATGTTAATGTTACATAGTGTTTGTGTAATGTAACACATTTGACAGTCAGACAATGTGTGCTAGATAAGTGTATGGGGATTTGACATGATAGATGGAAAAACAGAAGAAAAAAACATTAAGTCACTGCTTTATAAGACATTTAGAATTAGACATCGAAACTTGTTTATATACAGGTATTAATTTGAATCTCAGGTTATTTCATAGGTGTACATATATGCTATAATGGGGATGAATATAATTGATTTCTTTCTTTGTCCTGCCTTTGTTCGTATTCTTGCGTTATATATATCAATACCTGTGAACTATTACATTATCCTTCTTTGTATTAATTCAATACGTTGATGTGTGTGTCCAAGTTCTTCATTTTAATAAGATACCTTTCTATATTTATCTATCATGCAAATAAGCTGCGTAATAGCATCCTGGTGGTTTTGTAATTTAATAATATTTGGGATTGTAGTCTGCATGTTTCAGTACTCAAAGAAATGTTGATAAAATGCTTTTTGACATTTATTTTCTAATTACTAGTGCAATAAATGTATTCCTACAGATGTTGAAACTACTAGTTTTTTCCCAACTAGGCCTTTTGAAGATATCAAATAAACATACTTTATTTTACCCTTTCACAGTTGAAAATGACAAAAGCTATCTATATGTATAACATATTTAGTAACATGTTATAACTTATGTTAGTCATCAGTGTGTTACAAATTAAATCTGCAACTGTGTAACTGCTACAGAAGCCATGGATGAAATCGTAAGACTAATCAATGTATAACTGTTAACATATTTAAAATAATGTAAACTTATAAATCATCATATAATAATAGTTTTTATTTCACTATTATTACTAATGACATGACATTAACGTAACATTTTCCGTGTCCATATTGATAAACAGCTCATTTACATATCATAGTTTGCATCAGAAACGTACATTTTGGCTTGGGAATTTATTCATTGGACAAAAATTATTCGAGTGGCTCTCCTGTGAGGTCATATTTTTAAGTCATCACTTTTGTTTCTTTTTTAATGAGTGCTATAATTATCAATTACCTTTAAACAATTGCATGATTATGTAACGTTTGCCTTTGATGTTCAAATTAATGTGATGATATCAAAGTGATTGGCGAGTGTTTGTTTAAAACCACTTTGGCACTACCTTGCCGAGAGGATATATCTGAATCGATGTGGACAGGTTGCTCGGCTAATTGTTTAACATTATCAAATAATGACATCTAAACGCTAAGACGTCATAAACAGACTAAGTGTAATTGTAGCGCAGTTCTCAGTGATGTTTCCTCATTTTTCATTGAAATGCATTGACCATTGACTTCGAATGATAAATAAAATATCACCCTCGTGTCTTCTGCAATCAAATACAAAATCAAATCAAAACTCGTTGATAGAATATCCTTTGCAAGCCACGGATATTTGGAGTGATATATGTGATATCATAAAACGCGAGGGTGAGTTTCTCTCTATGTCCTTTCAACTGTGGATTGTAAATCGAAATTTCTATTGTCAAGTATAACTAATGATGCATTGATTTTTTGATAAAAGAAAATATACCTTGCACCGAGATATATATTGCCCAGGAGATTCCACGTTGGCTTGTCACTGGCCTAAATAAGATTTCAGAATGAATAATTTTGAGCTACAGTGTATTTTCCTATAACACATAAATCAATTTGAATGAGGAGAGGAATGGCCAAGTGATAAATAAATCTGTTAAATAACACATTGAATGTGCATAATGTACCTGGATATTAGATAAAATTGATCATTATTAATCGGATGAACTGTGGTGTATGATAAACAAATGCTTTAAAAGTAAACTGGTTTCATAAACAATAGTCGACTAAAATTTATTAAGTAAAATTAAATTCTTTTCATTCATTCATGCAAAAATCTCATTACAAATACCATATGCATAATGTTACGAGACAACAGAAAGGTTTTGTATTTAAACATAGAACACTCGATTGATAGAACAATGTCGAGTCTTTTGCCCTGCTGTACAAACATGTTGCTTTGTCTTCAAATCGTAAATAAAATATATAATTACTACTGAATCAATTTTACGGAAACGATAGATAATTTTCGTGTTTGATACAAAGAGTCTTTAAGGCTAGATCCTTAACCTTTTTACCATCCCGGAAATATGTCGAAAATGTCTTTTTGTATTGATTTTACATTAAAATATCAACGTCAAACATTAAAAAATTAATGGTATTAATAAATAATGATGCTAAATGGTCTTGGATAATAATGACATATAAAGGTGTCTTTGTATATGGATTTTCATAATCAGCAAGTAAGAACAGTGATAGGACGTTTTCAGTTTTCTACAAGTTCATTTTCCAAAAATTAAATGGGAAGGTAATACAAGGATACACATTCAGCATGACGGCTTATTGGTGTTACTTAATGTTTCTCTTTGGAACTTCATTTTCTGGAGAAATCTATGAGACGCTTACAGATCCTGTGTATCTTAGAATTCATGGAGCTATCATCAAATGTGAAGTTGGATGCACTGAACCATCAGGATGTGACTATGTAGGTGTTGTTTCAGAAGAACTGTACAATTATGCTGCGATTAAATCCGTTCTTGAACGTCTGAGGACAATGAAGAAGAGCAAGTCCAAATCTGAAACAGGGACTGAAAACAACTTACCATTGCTTATGGTGTCTCACTATGGACCAACAAACCGAGACGTCTTGAGAGGCTCATTAACATCAAACCAAACCATGAAAACGGGGATAAAGATATCCGGCAGTGTTAACTCTATCGTGTACGATGAGGAGACAAGGACCCTATTCTGGTCGAGTGTTAGACATGTACACGCACAAACTATGAATCAAAAAGACTCAAAAGTATTTCTGAAAAAAAGTTTGATAACTGGCTTGATAATTTTAGGAGAAAATCTCTATTATAAAGTTCTTAATCGAATACGTTTTGTATCTAAGTTAACTGGTAAAAGTGACAATGCATGGTATGTATCAAGTCATAAAAAACGGATTATAGATTTATCTCTTCATTGGAATTTGATGTGCTGGTCAGAGGTGAAGGGACAAGTTTTGTGTTCTTATCTTCCCTCTAACAAGACTCATACAATATTTGATGTGGAACATAACTATAGGCACATTGCTATTCGTAAATTTCCAGACAGCACAATGTTTGTCCTTGATAGGAAACATACTAACAATGAAAACTTAATTGTAGTGCATACAGTGTACACTAATGGTACTACAAGGTCATGTCTAAAGAAGGTTACACGAAATCCTTTTTCTTTGTGTTTGTCTGGGAATATTCTGTATGTTTCTTACGTTGCTTCAAAACGAGTTGAAGCAATGCAGATATTCGATAACTGTCTCAAGTCTCAATTGGGTTCATCTGAATATCCTGTTTCTCTTAAAATGCAAAAACATAATTATATACTTCTGGCAGTGATCTCAGAAGAAACACACAAGTGATATGCCAATTTATTGCATAGCATTCCTGACATCAGCGTATTTGTATCCGTACAGGTCCCACAGAATCCTGCAATCAGCGAATTTCTATCCGTTAAGGTCCCACAGAACCCTGACATCAGCGTATTTGTATCCCTTAAGGTCCAGCAGTACTCTGCAATCAGCGTATTTGTATCCGTGCAGGTCCCACAGTACCCTGACGTCAGCGTATTTGTACCCGTGCAGGTCCTACAGGACTCTGACAACAGCGTATTTGTATCCGCGCAGGTCCTAAAGTACCCTGTCATCAGCGTAGTTGTATCCATGCAGGTCCTACAGTAACTTGACATCAGCGTATTTGTATCCGTGCAGGTCGTACAGGATTCTGAAAACATCGTATTTGTATCGCTGCAGGCCCTACAGTACCCTGTCATCAACGTATTAGTATCCGTGCAGGTACTACAATACTCTGTCTTTAGCGTATTTGTATCCGTGCTGGTCCTACAGGACTCTGACAACAGCGTATTTGTATCCGTGCGGGTCCTACAGTACCCTAACATCAGCGTACTTGTATGCATGCAGGTCCTACAGGACTCTGACAACAGCGTATTTGTATCCGTGCAGGTCCTACAGTACCCTAACATCAGCGTATTTGTATCCGTGCAGGTCCTACAAGACTCTGACAACAGCGTATTTGTATCTGCCCAGGGTCTACGGTACCCTGATATCTTCGCGATGAGTCCCTTCTATATAATCAGCTGACACTATTTTCGATACTTTGCGATATGACAATACAAAGATGAGAAGATAACAGTTTTCGATTCATTTTGCTTTAGTTAACTTCAGCCATTTGCTTTAGTTCAATTCATTATGTGAAGATTTGTCATTTGGTGTTTTCAAGGTTAGTGAGCTTTTTTGTTTTGTTATTGTTTTTGTCTTTTAGACGTTTATGGAATTAAATTCTAACATCGTTTTCAGAAGAAACCTCTGAGTTGAATAGCTTTTTTCAAAAATAAATCAAGCAAACCTAGTGGTCAAATTGATAATTTGATAAATGCACACAGTCCACTATAGTGAAGAGGTAAGAATTTTAAACACTGGAGCGGTGTGGCCTTGTAATATATTACTGCACAATGACTCAATATGCATAGTGAATATCAAGTGTTAAGTAAATAGTTAAAGTGCGACCTTCGTCAACTTTTTCATTCTTAACTTATCGTCCTTTAGAATTTCACCAGAAAATAGAAACACACGCTAGCACACGCCAATGGGCGCAAAAGCCCATTGGACCTTTCAAGTCAATATACCCTATGTATTGCACATTTAAACGGAAATTCAATGTCAGTGAATATGTCAGTAGTCTGAGTGACAGTGTTTTTATGTTCTTATTCCGGCAACGGCCTCTAGATAGGAAAGGCCAAATATTCCTTAGGTCTCAGCTTTAAACTGATGTGATGGCTTATTATAAATCAAATGAAGTTTTTCAGTTATCGGTGACCCTTGAAGTTACACTCCTGGTGGATGAGGATATGACCTAACTAATTTTCTGTTTTCTGCCCATCAAATATTCATCGCCTTCAATGTGACAAAAATACAACGAGGCGGATTTGATTTTCAATTTTGAATAAAGAATTATGAATTGTCATGTTCAATCGTTAATGGCTGAAATTAATGAATATTCAACATTACATTTATTATCTACAATTAAGACGGTATTTGATCTTGAAAAGTATATTGTTATTGTTATATATAAAGAAGCAAAACGGATGACTACTTCGTTTAGAATTGGTGATACACCCATATTTAAGAATATTGGTAGACGAAATGGTATACCCCGTCAACTCCGCTATCGCAAAATATGTAAATCAAATAGTGTAGAGGATGAATTTCACTTTCTTTATAAATGTCCAGTATGCAACGATTTACGAGTTAAATATTTTGAAGATTTACCTGTGCACATCGATGAAGAGATAATGATTCGTAAACTTCAAAATGATAATTTAACTCATTCTAAAGCCATCTCAAATTAGTTAAAAGATGCCATGACTGTAGGAAAAACGTTTGATTAAATTTCATTGAATTTCAATATCTAAGCTACCTCTTTGGAGAGAGAATGTTTTTGAAAAGAATAACGACAAAAACAAGGGAGGCCTTTAACACAATTATATCAAGTTGGATAATTCTTCATCATATTCTTCTTCTTAGTATGACCATAGTTCATTTCAAATTTTACACTTATTGCAAGGAAAATGGATATTAACTTCTAATAACTATTTAACATTTATGTAAAGATAAGGTGTAACCGAGATCAATATTACTTTGAAAAAGCCAAAGAAATGTGTTTTACTTTTCAAACACGTTGTTCAGAACCTGCTATTCAATGGGAAACTGGTAAATATAAATCGTTAGTGAAGTACATCGGATTATGTTTAATTGACTGAACGATTAAGTCGTGTGAAGCATTTATAATTCATGATTTAACCATTACTAGTTACTGTCATTTTACTATTACTAATTGATTTTGTGGTGTTATTTGAAACAAGGATCAAAACGAGGATTCAAATATATGGAGTTAAAGAAAAACAAACCAGTGTACCCTTTTTTATCTATTTTTTGTACACAGATGATATTCAGGAAGCAAATAATCGGATGCACTTTCATCCATTATTGAAATGAAAAACTTTCGCTCAGAACATTTCTTGATAGTGTGAAATCCCAATCACCTGTCCCTGATATGCTAATCATTAAACGCACCCGTCAGACAGACATGACATCAAACTGACATCCGAGAGGCAATTTTGATACTAGAAAACATCAGATGTTTCAATTCATCAATCCAGGCTTGGAATTATAACCATAAAGTTTCATATTGACAGAGGTTACTAACAAAATAACTAAAATATACCTAAGTTAAGCGTTGAACTTGTGAAACAGTGTCAATAAAGATTATAGCCATTCCTTATTACTAACATACTGTGTCTAATGAATAACACTTGTCCAGTCGATATTGATATGTAACTTATAACCAAAGGTTGAAGCTTTCATTCAATGCTTCATTCGATTAAAAAGCATTGATTTGTTATCATGAATTAAATATTTTTTGTTGTAGGATATGAGTGGTATGAGTAATAAAAGAAATTATAAATTTCCTTTATGCCCACCTTTCATGCCGGAATCTTTTTTTTAATTCGTTGTACGATTCAACATACGGTTTCGATCTACTTTATGTGTATAATATAGGAGCTATAATACAGTTCGAGTTCTTATTCAACAAGTCTATGAAAGTCTAAATATTTCGTAGACTGTTAATCAGATAGAAGTATTCCAAATAAGGAGAGGTGACGTTATTTGGGGTTTTATAACGATTTCAAGAGTATTTCGCTTATACCGCGGCTGTTAGTTCTCTTTCAGGGAGAAAACCACGCAATTGTGGCTATGCATTGCGATAAATATCACTAAATATCAAGTGATGAATATCATGTCAATTTCTATCTGATGAACGTAGAAAGAAACTTCCCTCTTATTTCTGTGATAACACATATATCGACAAAATTATCTCACTAATGAAAACAAATTATACCCCTTTATTACTCAAATTATAAATTTTCGATTTGTACTTAAACTTTTCTAAACCTTACTTGTACATTATGAATGATAACATGTAAGTTCTCTATATCATTTTGTATGATTCAAGAGAATAAAGTTTCGTTCTGTTCTGGTGAAAACCTGCTAGCCTCAGCTGGAAGAAGCTAACCATTTGTGTCTTTCACATCATACACATATACTTTACGGCAATTAACTGGAGACAACATTAAATTTTCCAACAATAACACAGGCTTCAAACATGCAATGCTTTTAATATTGCATTTGACTTCTAGAGCCGTTAACACTAAATGGTTGGTTGTCATGTTTCTTGCATGGAAGCAATTACTCTTTAAACAAATGTTCATTTCATTGAAACCACATTGTCAGAAAATTGCTACTTCCAGCGCTGATTCTAAGTTGAAGTGGTTACCATGAGGGACCTACCTATTGCTTTATTGAAACAGGAGACAAAACAATTAGAAATTGCTTCCCCAATTGGCAAAAACGCTTTTTACAATACGCACTGAAATATTGCTAAAGGCGAATAATCTGATTTTGTCATAAGACAAGATTATCACTCATCATCATAGATATTTTGTAAAACCTCCATGTATTAAGTGCGATATCCATAATTTAGAAATGAGGCAACGAAAAGGAATCCATTTTGTATTGTAACAGTTGTTGATGAAATAATGTGAAACGATGGAATGTGTATGAAACCTGTGAAATGTGTATTGAAAATTTGATGAAGGTTATTGGTGATCATACCAGATATGGCTACTCTTATAGATAGAAGATAGATAGAATAGTAGAATTAGTAATAGTCACCTGTTGTTTCCGGTGATGCCATTTCAGTCCTACAACACTGTTTGTACAAATGTTCAACACGTATTTATTCAATAAGTAAATTAAATGACAACAACATCGTCATATGTATTTAAAGAATATTAGCTTAACCTAAAATGATTGTATTTTGTTGAAATTTATGTTAACGATGGACTGTTCATTTAAGTTCTAATTTGATGAAATGTAATTAAACACGGTTGGAGCATATAAGAATGATTTCATAGCCACTGTTCCTAATTAGAATTTTTAATAACAACAGAAATGTTAAGTTAATTTCAAAAATATAAAAAGAAATCAAGTGACACCCAGTAAAAGTTAATAAAGGGTGTCTTCAATATCCCAAGAGAAATCACTGGAATCATTTGATCAATTAACCAATGGTACTAAAAGGGAAGTATATGTGTAATAAATGACACTTTACTGCTGAAGGGAACTAGTACTTAATGCTTTTCAACATTGGAGCTCAGGAAAGAGCGACATTTATAAAACTTGTTTGAAACATCCTGATGGAACCCTCAAGCTAGAGATAATTGGAAGTTTCATTTAATGAGGTAATAAAATGCACTAATTATGAATAAAGTTCATCAGAAGTTGCAAGTAACGCAGAAGATTGAACAACGATAACAAACGTTTGATAAACTTCTTTTTTCAAGGTCTGATTCTGCTGAACCCTGTTAAAGATAAGGTACTTATTAATCCACTGCATTTGTTAATTCGAATTCACATTATTGAAGAACTTCAGATGTGTCGCAAATGTCCCAGACACAATTGGGTAATTAATGCTTGAAAATTTGTAATACGCAGTAAAGAGATAAAAGGAAAAGGACATTTTCAAATTGGGCATTCACAATCAAATCATAATTTCAAATTGGACAGCCAAAGTGGCGAAGAGTAGGATTCATCAATGTGTTTGTCTTTGGCCCCAGTCTGATTAAAATCAACCGTGCTCCATGGGATGAAATTTCAAAATATTGACATAATTGACATTATTCCTACCTGATCAGTTGCTGAACCTCAATGGATTAAAAGATGTTATCAATAAATTTCGCCAGTATTTTTTTGCTAGATAATTTATTATTTCCTATACGTATAATCGGGTTTAGCAGTGAGATTTTTTTTACACTCCAATAATAATCCTTTTTGGCATAAACGTATATCTATTGTGGAAAATGTTAAGAGATAAATCTGTCTAAAAAAATACAACTGCCCCTTTTAGTACACAGAGACTTTCTCTTACATATGGTTAAATTGGCTGCCGCCTTACCTCTCTGTGGAAAGGGACTATAGTATTATGTGACCTTTTGGATTAAGAACAGTGGCTGATGATCAGCTTAAGGAAACATCGCTTTTGTACACATTACTTTAGTTTTACCCTTTCATTAATAATCGAACATCTTATTTGAAATGAGTTCATCCCTATTCGCTGTCACTTAGAGTAAATATACACAGCAAGAATGTCTACCAAGTCAATTTGAGACCAATTTCACATATTAGGTTCTTGTTTGACCCCGTGAATTGTGATTAGATCCTTGTTCAGTATATAATGAAAACATTGCGCAAAAACGACGACCTGGGTGTCTACTTACGAGTTTACATTTGTATAAGACAAACTTCTTCTGTCTAGTTTGTTGGACTGTTACATTTAGGCAAAAGAAAAGACACGAAAATATATTTATTTTCGGTAATATAAAGATAAATGTAAAGGAGTAAACAAACAAATTTAAAGGTATGGGTACAATTTTTATCCAACTTACAATTATAATATTAAGTCAATTGATTTGTAATTCATTGTATGAATTCAAGCAATTCAAGTAATCTTCAGAAACGAATAAAATTTCGTTTCCCTAGTCAACTTTGCACAAGCAAAATTTTTCGAATTGTTGTCATATCGAAAAATATTTTTTCTTCTTCATATGGTAGAATTGGAAACGTAAGGGAATTTAAATTATTCTAAATCATCGAAGCGTATTTATAAAATATCATCGCTGTGGATTAAATACAAATGATATTATGTTTACTTGTTACAGTAACTTAGTAACAGATTGTATCAGTGCTACAAATTCATACTGAAGCTTAACCTACCCTTAAACAGACGATACAACTATTTGACAGAGCTTGCTCATGTTCCAGATTAGTTAATAAATAACTGTATCTTGGAATTAAAGAAGTAACAAAGAATTCACGGTGCTTATGATGACCCATTTTTCTGTTTTCCATAGCAAAGTAAAAATATTTAAACATACATAAATCGTTTTGGTTGTTATCTACAAGGCTGAGAAAAAATTTCTGATATGTAAAGATTTTTTTACTGAATTGTAAGCATTTCACTTTGTCTTTGGGACAGGACAAATTACATTTAAAATCATTTCCTGTAAATGAATATTTTGTTAATTATATTGAAGAATTTAATTTAAAGAGCCTGATAGAATATTTCCCATCTCGATGTTCCTGTCGTCCGGGTCATCAAACATCTATAATACACATATACATTTTAAAACTGCATATTACAGATTATAGAAACTCTTTGATAAAAGAAGAGATGAATTTTTGAAAATTATAAAGAGAACTGGATTGGTCTTGAATAAAATAGTTGTATAGAGGTAAAATTTCTGCAGATCAGCCTTATTCGCATCCATCTTAGTTAGGGATCTTAGATAGTTAGACCACTTATATTGATAAAAGTTTATTCACTCCATTGTTCAAACCCAAAGAGATTTTCTTGATCAGTTTATTTGAAATCAAAAATTCTTTTAAAAGAGGATAATTGTTCCTTTTACATTGACAAGCTCAGATATTTTGTGAAGGCTAAAGATTTAAATCCTATAAGTTTAAAAATCTAATTGATTACATATAGCACTATTCTGGAACTGTCTTAGTGTCTTTTAAGCTATGTTATGTGATGTTTTACCACATATCTTCCTTGGCCAAACATCGCCATCAGGATCATTAACAAAAACAAAACCATGAAAATGTGGATAAAGATATCCGGAAGTGTTAACTCTATCGTGTAAGACAAGGAGACAAAGACCCTGTTCTGGTCGAATCGCAGATGCATACTCACACAAACTATGGAGCGAAAAGACTCAAAAGTATTTCTGAAATATCTTTTCATATCTGGCTTGACAATTTACAAAGACAAGCTGTATTACAAACGTTATAAGAGAATAAGTGTGGTATCGAAGCTTGGCTGTGATTTCAAATGAAACAAACAATTGATACACCAGTTGAATAAAATCCGCTGACGTCAGCTTTTTTGCAGGATTCGATCTATTTTGTTATAGTTACCTTGTATGACTGCATTTGATTTCTTAACTTCAGTAATTTGATTTAGTTCAAAGAAATTTATATTTGGAACATTCATCATGTAAAGATGTGTCTTATAGTGTTTTCAAAGTCACTGGACTTTTATTATGTTGTTGGTTTTTGACGTTTATGAAATAAAACTTTGTTTGTTTGTTGAGAAGACACCTCTGAGTTGACTAGCTTGTTGCATTGATTTCACATGACATGATACAAACAATCGATATACCAACTGATTGCATTGCATCCGCTGACATCAGCGTATTTGTATCATTGTAGGTCCTACAGTACTCTGATATCTATCAAGGCATTATTTCCATTCAGCAATATTGACAATACCTCGGTGAGATCATTGCAGGGGTCCATTAAAATTGTTTCATGCTTCTTTGACTTCAACGAAACTCTTTTTACGGAAACTCATCATATGAAGTATTGATTTCAAGGTTATTGAGTTTTTCAATTTCTTTTGGTTGTTGTTGGTTAGGTTCTTTTGACGCTTCTGAAACAAATCTTTGAACATCGTTACCAGAAAACATCTATTAGTTCGATAACAAAATTGATGATTTAATTAGTACAGACAATTTCCTCTTAAAGAATAATAACATCTTGTCAGGTCCATTCGGAATGGAAGTAGTGAGTTTGTAATGTACCATTTTTTCTACATAAAATAATATTCTTTCTCATTTATTATATTTCTTTTTGAGTCACTCTGATTTTATTGTTTCAAAGTCGTTTGTTGATGGCGTTTCGATGGACAATGTTTATTTAGTGTAGGCGCTCGAATTACTAATAATAATAATAATAATAATAATAATAATATACAAAATTTATATAGCGCCTTATTTGAGACAGAAATGAATCACTCTAAGGCGCTGTACAGAGGAAAAGTTAATCAGAGCAGTTCACTGCCCATAGGCTGTTTCAAAGAGATGGGTCTTGACAGCTTTTCTGAAACTGCTGTATGTGTCTGCATCTCTCACATTTGGCGGTAGTCTATTCCACAATGTTGCAGCAGCCTTGTCAAACATCCTCTCACCATACATCACAGTTCTTGCAATTGTTTTGGGGGTGGTGACAAGTGATGCTGATCCAGATCGTAGTGATCGTGGGGGCTGATATGGGAGGATGAGTTCATGTAGGTAAGACGGGGCAGTATGGTTCAGTGCTTTAAAGGTAAACATCAGGATCTTAAACTGACACCGCAAGTGCACTGGTAGCCAATGGAGCTCACGTATAATTGGCGTGATGTGCTCACGTTTTCTACTGCGGGTGATGAGGCGAGCAGAAGAGTTTTGAACTCTCTGTAGCTGGTTGAGCAGAGATTTGGGGATTCCATACAGGAGGGAATTTGCATAATCCAATCTCGATGTGACCAGTGAGTGGGCGAGTTTCTTACAACATTCTTCTGTGAGATATTGCCGTATTGCACCAATGTTCCGGATCTGGTAGAAGCATGATTTAGCGATTGCTTTCACGTGGGTGTCCATAGAAAGGCATTTGTCCAGCTGTGCCCCGAGGTATTTCACATTGTCGACAGCTTGGATTTTGTTGGAGCCAATTTCAACATGAAAACTTTCTGATTGGACCTGCATTGTCTTGGGTCTAAAGACAATCATCTCTGTCTTATCCTGGTTAAGTTTTAACATGTTGGAATTTGTCCAGGTTTTGATATCATCCAGACAAATTTTCAGTCTTTCAGCGGTTCTCTCTACATTGTCACTTGGATGTATAATTGTGTAGATACCCTTGTCGTCTGCGTAAACATGGTATGGCAGACCATGACGGCGGCATATTTCACCCATAGGCTTAGAGTACAAGCAGTACAAGACAGGTCCCAGGACGGATCCCTGTGGTACACCAAAGTTTAGATTCTTGTAATCTGAGATGGCTGTATTTACTGACACACACTGTGTCCTGTCACTCATGTACGACTGCAACCATAGCAGTGCCTGGTCTGATACTCCGTAGCTGGATTGTAGACGGTCGAACAGAATGCTGTGGTCGATGAGATCAAAGGCAGCTGACTGATCGAGGAGCAGTAATGCAACAGCACATTTGTTGTCCAGAGCCTTTGTTATATCATGGTGAACCCGAAGAAGGGCAGTCTCAGTCGAGTGTCCGACACGATAGGCAGATTGGAGTGTGTCGTGCAATCCATTTGTTTGGAGGTGATTTTGAAGACGTATGGAGACAGCTCTTTCGAGTACCTTAGATATGAATGGCAAATTGGAGACAGGTCTGTAGTTTTTAAGTGTCTCCTTGTCCAAACCAGATTTCTTAAGCAATGGCCTCACGATTGCACTTTTGAAGCATTTAGGAACGTGCCCCTCTTCCAGAGATTTGTTGACAATAGCTGTTATCAAAGGAAGAACTTTTTCCAAACATTGCTTCAGTATGAATGTAGGGACTGGGTCAAGTTCGCATGACTTGGATGGTGCTTTCAAGATTATCTTATGTATTTCGTCCTGTGTAAATGGGGAGAAATGAGTCAGATGTTCGCCTAGGAACTGTACGTCCGCACTCATTACTGAATTGTTTAGATTTCCCTGGTTAGTGGATACAATGTTTTCCCTTATGGTAGCAACCTTTGCTGTGAAATAGTCACTGAATGTATTAGCACACATGTTATTGGACGAGCAGGTTGGGAGAACAGTTGTACTCGATTTGCCCATCAGGTTCTTAGTGAGTCTAAACAATTGTTTTTGATTAGTGCAGTTGTCCATGACTTTTTCCTGGAAATAGTTTTTCTTTGCCTGAGTCAACATCTTGCCAATGATTTTGCATTGGTCCTTGAAGAGTTGATGGTGTACACACAGCTTTGTTCTCCGCCACAGTCTTTCTGCTCTACGCCGTCTATGCTTGGCATCTCGCAGCTCATCTGTATACCAGGGAGCATTTGGTCTGAGAGTTATCACTTTTGACAGCACAGGAGCATGTTTGTCGACCAGAGCTCTGAAACCATCATTATAGGCTTGTACGAGATCATCCAATGAACCATCGCACTGTTGAAGATCAGGAGATGATTCAATGTCTTTAATGAAGTCTGACATTGAAATTTCCTTGTATCTTCGAATGGATACTTTCTGTTTGATTGGTTCGGGCTTGCAATAATTCAGAAAAACCTCAACAGCCAAATGGTCACCAGCAGGATTCCCTCTGTGGTCACAAAGACATGGGTCAGTTACACGAGGAGGTCTGTCAAGAATGTTACTGTCTTCCCTTGTGATGAGGACATCTAATGTATGACCGTGTTTGTGGGTTGAACCCTCCACATGTTGCTTTAGTCCGTGAACTTCTAATGAACTTAGAAATTGGAAGGTGTCTCTGTCAGTTTGCTTTTCGAGATGAAAGTTTACATCACCACAAAGTACAATATCCTGTGGGAGTACTGTTATGCTATCCAGGTACGTTGACCACTCGGAGAAAAACACTTCCTTTGTAAATCCATTCTTTTTGGATGGAGGTGGGCGATAGACCACACAAAGTATGAACTGGTTATCACCTGTCCTAACACAGCACTCCATATGTTCAAAGGTGGTGAGTGTACAATCCGAACAAGGCGTAATCTTCTTGACAGTCAATCCTTGTTTGTGAATTAAGGCTATGCCCCCTCCACGTCTGTCCGTTCTGGACTCATGATGCATTGAGTAACCCTGGGGAACAAGTTCAGCTATTACTCGATCATCTATAGCAGTTCCTAACCAGGTTTCTGTCACAGCTAAAATGTCCAAATCATTTGAAGTAATCATGTCCAAAATTGATGTTGTTTTGTTTTTTACTGATCTACAGTTTACAGAGTGCAGAGACAAAGGCTTGGGTGATTTGTTGATGTTTTTATTGAAGGCGATTGGTTTCAAATTGTCCCAATTTACACCCTGTCTTCTCAGTGGAAATCTTCTTATCTTCCTTCCCGCTCTACAACCTCTTTTCTTAAACCTTGATTTGACACAGGACCTCTGTTTGACGAGGTCATTGTACTCCAGCTTCCCCCTGAGTATGTTACACACAGGCGGCTTCAGTGCAATGAGCTCTGCTCTGCTGTAGATGATTCGCTCTTGATTAGGTAGCATTGTTTCCCTCCAGTGCAGGCATGATAGTGCTTGGGTGATGATTGAATCAGGTATTTTAGTGTAACATAAACATAGAAATGTACACAAAAACAGCATGTCTTATTACAATGTCAAAACTGTTGTTTTTTCACAATATGATTCTTCATGTCTTCACAAACACTTTTGCAGAACTTTGAAATCGGGAACAAACTTTAAACCATCCAAATTTGATGAAATAGTGAGAGAGTTTGTGCAGCCTGCCGCTCCCAAGCGCTGACATACACAGACTAAGATGTTTTTACCGATAGAAACTTGTCCTTTCAAATAAATACCCAATTACATCCTGTACAACAAGAGAAAACATTATGACTGTGTTAAAGAAAAGGGTCACCTTGCTACGTCAGCGTAATGTATGTACAAATCTCCCTAAACCCCTACTGGCAATTTATCCGCAATTGAATTATTGATATGCATTGTGCTTGACATTCACTTTTCCGCCTTTTCATTCGGGTACTACCAGTATTGATAGAGTTAGAGTTATTGCATTTACCTGTCATATATATCGACACAAGGCATAAGTTGTAAAAGAAAGCAGGATATCTTATGAGCTTCGCAAAAAAACATACCCTTATGTGACAGGATGATAAATCGATTGTATTTCAGGGTAAAAACAATCCTTTTTAGCGCATGCAAAGGGCAATAATTTTTATATACCAAAGGACCGTTGAAACTAAACTGGTTGGAAACACGACAATGTATTTGCTTGAACACGCCAATGGCCGGATGAGACCATTTGTCCTTTCAAGCATATGAAAATGAAAAATCAATGTCAAATTATGACAATTTCTTGCAAAATAATTAAAAATCAGCACGTCAGGTGACAGAATTCACAGGTTACCTGTGTGTAACAGTCGATGGATCTCAAATACAAATAATAAAGCAATATTGAGCATCCATAAATAATCTAGAGGAACATCAGACTAACATGATGCTAGTACACTTCAGATACATTTATGAATGCCTACTTTTCCTTGTTCTGAAATGAGCGTTTAGAGTGGTTGATGCTAGTTCGTTTACTTATACTATCTTACACTCACTAAACATATAGTCAACTCTTATCACTTGGCTGCGCGTATAAACTAAACGTCTCTAAAGTACACTTTAGATCCTACATTGCGCAAATTAGGAAGAAATAGTATTACGTCAATGTGATATTTCGGTCAACGTGAAAACTATTTGTTAAGAGAAAAGATATACAATTAAAACTTCAGGTCGTCATATGAGGTACAAAATAGTGAAAAGATGATGAGAGAGTAAATTAACATAAATACATTATATTCCCAAATGCACCAATGTTGAAAAATTCATTTTGCAAATAATGTTATTGCACTTTTAGTTAAAGGAAACACAAACAAGGGGGAGGGCGGTACGACTATAAGGGGAAGTGGAAACTCGAGAAAGAAGTATGTTAAATCGAATTGTCAAACAAGCAATAGGAATTGTTTGATCCAAAAATGTCGTCATATGTAGCACATAATACTCGAAAGTTGTATGAGGATCTGAAGATCTTCCAAAATAAGTTATTTGATTGGAGAAGTAAACAGACGAAAAAAATGTTGGTCTATTAAAGATTAAAATATCTATATTAGGTCCTTAATAAGTACACTCAGTGACGATGTAATTTTGTTAGAGGACTCTGCTTTCAACATATTTCTCGGACATGTGGTTACTCTTGATTTGGAATACAATTACAACATTTTCCCAAAAATATTAACCCAACCTATACCAAAATTATATAAATTCCAAAATACTGATATTTACTATATTTTTATTTGGTTCTGCCTTTGTATTAAAAATCAGGTATTTCATATACATTTCACGCCGCTCATACCTGAAATCAGGCACCATTTATTTGACATTTGTTTTGATCGATAATGTCATATTCCATAAAACCTTTAAAAAGTCAACGTTTGCACATTACTCTTTGTCAATATGTGAATTTCAAAACTTCACCTCAGGTAGTGAAAGTGTTAAACGGGCATCAGTTTTCAGGAACTATAACCCGGTGAGGGATTGTGGATCTTCATCTGATATAATATAGACCCTAGAGCTAGAGCACTGTCCTTCTTCTAGGTTTCTAGATATAACTCTTCTCGGTAAATGACCATATTTCATTTCAAATTGAATTGAATTTACATTGACTTGAAATTAAAATGGATATTTTCTTAACTTTTAATTTTATAACATTTATGTAACGATAAGGTGTAATAGAGATCAACTTCACTTAAATAGGCCTAAGAAATGTCAAATGTAATTGACAACTGATACTGGAAACAAGCGCTATATACGACTTTATCTATTGTAATATTATTCTTTGTAAAACATGGACGTAGTGGTAAATATAAATGGTCAGTGAAATACACCTGATCTGTTAAATTGACTGAACGAGTGAAGAAATTGTAATTTATGATTTAACCATTACTATTTTAACATTTTAACATTACATATTGATTTTGTGATATTATTTGAAACACGGATTCAAACGAAGAGTTAAATAAATGGGGTTGAACAAAACCAATGTACCCTTATTTTATCTATTTTGTTTTATTTGTACATAGTTGATATTCAGAAAGCAAAAAATCAGATGCACAGATCAGATCAATAATTAAAATATTGGCTCAGAACATATCTTGATAGACTGAATTCCCAATTACCTGTCCCTGATCTGCCAATCATTAAACGCACCTGTCAGACAAACATGACATCTAACTGACATCCTAGAGGCAATTTCAGTACTAGAAAACATCAAATGTGTCAACTGATTGGTCTTGGAGTTGTAACCATAAAGTTTAATATTGACAGGGGTTACTTACAAGATAACTAGGATATTCATATTGATTTAAAAGATGTTAGCATGCATTAAATATGATTCTGTTGAATGATATAATTGTTATAAGTAATAAAGTAAAATGTAAATTACCTTTATGTCAACCATTCAATTCGGAAATAAATCGCTGTAAAATCCAATACATGTTGTTGATCTGCTACATGTGTATCAAACTACCAGGCAAAAGAAAGGTTTCACTGATTTTTCAATTCTATAGAATAAAAACAAACGCAGATATATGATAATTCTGACGATTGGTTTATAAACAGAAATCTTTTTCCCTTTAAAAAGCATCCAAATATCGGCATTTAATTTTCCCTAATACACAAGAAAAGAGACAGGGGGTCAATATTACAAAAGACAAAAGTTAAAAGACAAGTGCACAGGAACTCTCAGTAGTCATGGGAATCACGGAGTCTGTCATCAGTAGCGAGTGACCATCTTTGGCATCAATATAAGCATGTACACGCCTCTTCGTTGAAGTCGTCAGGCGTCGGATGACGTCAGCAGGGATCCTGTTCCATATGTATTAAAGAAGTTGCTCATATTCCTGCTGGTTGTTTGGAGGTGGCACCAGCTTTCTCAAATAGCGGTCAAGGTGATCCCAAATGTGTTTAATGGTGTTCATATCTGGTGAGTCGGCTGGCCACGGCAAAACAGAGACGTTGGCGTTCTCGGGGTAGTCTCCAATAATTCTGGCAGTGTGAGGCCTTGCGTTGTCGTGTTGCACTATCAAGCTTCTTGGCTGTTGTTGGATGGACGGAACGACGATAGATCTCAGTACCTCATCAATGTATCGCTGGCAGTCAGATTTCCTCGCAGAACAACCAGCGGAGTCGTCATTTGGCCATAAATCCCTCCCCACACCATAATGCCTCCGCCTCGAAACGGCTGAACCTTTCAAATGCAGTTTGGATAAACTCAAACCCTGGCAATACCTGCTCTCATCTATAAACAGCACCATCTCCCAGTCACGTCGCTGCCACCGGCGAACAGTACGTATTCTGCGCTGACGGTGTAAACGGGTGAAAGACATTCCATGGAAGGGGCGGTAGCCTCACATACCAGCCAAACCGCAATCTTGGTCTGTCCTGTGTCTTGCCTGTCTGCTGGTAGCGTATTAACAGCCTCCTGATGGTGGTTTTGCTGGAGATGAAGGTTCTTGCCATTTGACGTTGGAAAGACTTACATAGTGGTCACGTTTCACAAGGCTTGACATACTTTTGGTGTTATTTATGTTACTGAATGTCTGCTTTTTCACGTGTTTGTGAATGAACAATTCCCGTGGCTGCGTTCGATGCGATGCGTTCGTGTAGAGGAAACAATGCAGATATACTATTATTTCCTGCTCAGCATCAAACCCGTACAAACCCCTTTTAATGTTTTCATGAAAAAGAATAAACTGAAACCTTTCTTTTTCCTGGGAGTATATTTAGGAACCGAGTCCTTATTCAACATGTTTACTGACATCTTAATCTTTCGTAGATTGTATATCAGATTGAAGTATTCCAAATAAGGAGAGGTGACGTTATTTTGTGTTTTATAACGCCTTCAAGAGCTTGTATCACGACTGTTAGTTCAGGGAGAAAGCCACGAAAAATTAATATTAAGTAATGAATATCATTTATTACCCATACGGGCGGGGAAACACAGGTGGATATTTTTTCATGTCCGCACATGTGCACTTAAATGATTCTCGACGTTGATTTGTAAGATACCAAGATATTGAAATACGATTGGTTGACGGGACTTTATTCACGTTTCATTGATAAATGGAACATGCCGAACATGTGCATCGCAAATTAAAGAAAAGCGTGGATCGATAAACATTCTTATACATTTATTAAGTTTAAATTCTAAAACATTATTTGAGAAATCATCTAGGTGTTTAGATAGTAGTGCCACCGTCTCTATATGACAAGGATTTTCAGTCATGATTGGGGTTAGTTTAATTGCATCTGGGTAAAATATAAGATGACCAACTCGGAACGAGTGATCACGGGAAATACGCGCTAGTAGTCTAGAAATAATGCTCAGTCGTTCGCAATGGCTAGCGACTGTGAACAACTCGTGCATATTTCCCGTAATCACTCGTACCTCGTTGGTTATTCTCTAAATATGAAATGAGTCTGTTTATTTGCATTACAAGTCCAAATGTGTTTATTAACTGTGACGTTGACTGATGAAAAAGCTAATCCCTTACATGTTTTATTACAGTAGTGATATTCTCTCACCAGTGATGTAGCCCAAGTAATAAATTCCTACATTTTAAAAAATCGAATTTTCGAAAAATAGCCTTCTACAATATCTTTCATGGAGTACCAATTAATGAAATGTCATCTAAGCGCACGTACATGTACGTACATGTGCAATAACTTGAATCTGCTTTTGATAACATCTTCTGATTGTCAGTAGAAATCCAATATAGACCAACTGTTCTGGCAGCAATGACCGCAAGTTTAACACTACTGTAAAGGTTCTTAGTACCTATTTGCGTCAAAACTAAAGTAATGGATTGAGTTGCTCATGGACCTCAGAAGGAAATGAAAGAGAGATCCAAGTTTAATCAGTATTACATTAATACGATTCATCTTCGGTAAAAGATTTACTGGCACTATATCTTTGAGTTCTAGTTTCTGGGTGAAATAAGGAATTCAGACTTTCTTTGCTGAATTAGTTTTTAGGGACACAAAGGTGTTTTAAGTAAATAAAATGATCTCTAGACATCGAAAGTAATTGTTTCCAATTGCAAGCCATGTTTTTGTCATAAACTATTTTGTTTGGGAACATTTGAAGAAATAAATCTTTCCAAAAAATTATGCTACCGCCCCATTTATTCAACTAAGTCTTTCTGTTACAAATTGCTAAATTTTTCTGCGGCCTTACTGCTCTGAGGGCAGGGACTGTACATGAGTATATCTGAAAATGAAAATCAGCTAATGATCAGATTTATAGAATTCTCGCTTTTTAATGTCATAATTGATCGGTTTTACCTTTTCATTAATAATCAAATATATCACTTGAAATGAGATCAAATGTTTACAAAACGTACATTAGCCATATCAAACAATGAGGTTTTTTCAAAGTGGTTTCTTACAAATTAGGTACTTGCCTTCAAAGATAATACATCTCTATACGTCGTCCTTAAAAATAAATATACACAGAAAGAATGTCTACCAAGTCAATTAGATACCAAATACACATGTTAGGGCCTTGTTTGACACCGTGAATTGAAATGAATTCTCTGTTAAGTGCATAATGAAATTATTCTGCAGAAAAGAAGACGTATGTGTCTGTGTCCGAGTTTCCATTTGTGTAACGAATAAGACTAACTACTTTTGCCTATTATCATTGTACAATATCCGAAATAATAATGTATGTACTGGTATTGGACTACTAGAATTAGGTAAAAGAGAAGACATGAAAGATATTCCTTTTCGGTTACACGTAGATAGATATAAAAAATACTTAAAAATTAATTAAATCGTACAAGCTATATTAAACTTACAATTATTGTCCCAATTTAAAGTTATTCAAGTGAGGTGAGGTGAATTGGGGTTTAACGCCGCTTTCAAGAGTATTTCACTTATATCAGGGCTCTTAGCATTATGGCAGGGAGAAAGCCCGCAACACCATTGTGACTATTGTGACTATTGTGAAACCTGCGAGCATCGGCTGGAACTAGCGAACCATGGGTGGTTTTACGATGAAATTCAGTGTAGCATTGCACCCAAACCTAACTGCGTGTAGACCTAAAGTTATTCAAGCAATATTAAGGAGCGAATAAAATTTTCTTACTCATATCAGCCCTCCACAAACAAAACTTTCAGAAATGCTGTCATTTGAAAAAAAACATGAACTTCCTTCTACCATTGGAATTAGAATCCAAGGGATTTTTTTACTATTTCATATCGTCCTTACAAATAACATTACGTTTTCTTGTGACAGTAACGTGGTAAATTATTGTTCCAGTGCTACAAGTTAATAATCACGCTTATAACCTTAACTAATCCTAACGAGAGCATCGTCTAGACGATATACGTTTTATATCGTTTATATATTTGACAGAGCTTGCTTATGTTCCAGATTGGTTAATAAATAACTGCGTTACAAAGCATAGTGATAATATTGAAATAAGATCGTATTTGCAATGCTCGTGATGACCTACGAGATGAAGTCAATAAGTTCATACATGTCCCACGAAAACAAGGGGTCAGATATATTTAGACTTTTTCAACTAAAAGTACAATAACAGGAACCTACTGCTATGCTGACTTGCCTGCTGGAGTTATGCCTCTTCATGCAATGCAGAGACTGCACTTCAACAATGTGAATCGAACAACTTAACCATAATCCAGGGTGATTATATTGAAAAATATCACAATTATTGGATTGTACTTTATATCCTCTTCTATGAACTTATTGACAACCCCTCTTATCTTTCAGCTTTCTGAAGCAAAGCTAAACATTTTAACATACATGAATCAGTTTGGTTGAAAGGAACTTTTGAATATTTACAATTGATTCATATTAATATTTATAACAAAATGAACGATACATAAATAAATATCCCTCGATGAATCCAAATACTGATAACAACTAGCTATTTCGTGCAGGCCAGTAAACAAAACGTGGTCAATAAATTTGAATACTTAATTACACTTTTCTACTGCTGTACTACTTTCGTGAACTACTACAATGCCCTGATATCTTGAGGGAGTTGGCCTCATATCGCTGTTATTGATGATCATGGAGAGCATTCCCTCTTTTATAGCCCATACAGCTGAAATATACAATTTCTCATCCCGGTCATCCAGCATTTATAATGCATACATATATTTGCATATCAAAGATATTAGAAACTTTATATTTCAAGAAAATATGAATATTTAATAAAAATACATACAATGTATATTACTTTCAACTAGGTTGGATTCAAATCAAACTGGTATATAGAGGTAAACTTTTGCGAAGCAGCCTTATTCTCACCTACCTTAGTTTGGGATCTTATGTAGTTTGCATAAAAGACTATAAATATTGATCAAAGTGCATAGTCTCCATTTCTCAAAAAGTTTAAGTCTTTCATCTTTTTTAGTTAGTTTCAAATAATAGAGTTCATAGAGATGATACATTTTTCTATTCAATGAAAAGGATCAGATGTGTATGCTAAGGATTTTAATCCTAAAGGTTAAGAAATCGTATTGATTACATCTAGCACTATTATGGGACTGTCTTATTGCCTTGTTAACAAGAGGAGAGGATTGAGAGCTTCCAAGCTCTGTGTAATGTGATTATCTACAACATATCTCCCCGGGCCAAACACCACCTTTATTATTAACTTAAACTGTCCTTGCTATTGGTCATTACATGTGGAGAGAAATGTGCCAGCCATATGATTGATATCTTTAGAAAACGTCAGAAAATGTATTATTACTGTCACATTTTATAGCAATATTTTGGGACTATATAAATCAAAGTGCATACTTAACAGTCTAACTATGTTTACGATGTGAGACGAAGGGCATCTCCTGAATAAGAGTGTGTGATACATATTATCTAAAAAAATTCAAAGAAGTCATGTATATGACACCAGTACCTTAAATTTGAGATGAAGAGGGCTAAAGCTACTTTTAAAGAGAACCTTGCAATTCGTTGTTAAAACATTCACAAAAACAGGATATCAATATCACTTAAACATGACAGAATGAAAAATTTTACGAAATGTAAGTTAAATTCGAAATGATTAGCCTACAAATAATCTGTACTATAAACAAGTGTCAGGGTGCTGTTTGAAACTTGTAGTTTCTTCAACAAAACCACAGGACAGAACAAAACCCGATTTAAATGCTACTGAACTTCTTTGATAGCATTCGAAAAGTTGATGATATGAAGGATAAAGACAATTTTTATGGAATATGTATTGTAAGAAGCACCACTGTAATGAACTGTTATTGAGAACACATTTAGCTCTTCTTAGTGCAATAACATATAAGTCGTTACTTGACCTATTTTATTCTGATTGAAAGAGAGCTTCTATCTACATCTACTGAGTTTTACCTAAAGTACATTTAGGCCAATTCTTGTCTAGCAGGAGTATCTTCTATTCTTACAATACTAAAGTGCTTCCAATTTATATATGCGTCAATCCTAGTGTAATGGATTGATTTCTAAATTGAACATATGTAGGACATGGCCTCTGAGGAGAAAGCGTCCCCAAATATACATCCTGTAATAAACTTTTTGTACCGGTTCTGTACACAAGATTTCAGCTGTGCAGCTAGAGATTTACGGACTGGTGAATGAAAGATTGACAGAAAATGCTAAAAATCAACGATGGCATTTTTTAAAGATTTTATTTACATGTATACATTGCCTGACCAGATTCATGCACAACAAACAAACAGTTTCACCTATTCATCACCTTCGAAAATAATGATTTTGACTTGAATTAATTGTGTTTAAATAGATACAAGAGCCATATGCAGGAACAATGAAACGTTCGCGTTAGTATTATGCTTTACTTTAAGTAGTAAAGTATACAGAAGATATTTTCTATGAAAATAATACAGATTTTATACTATTATTTTAGTTAATTATCTCATTAATTTATCAAGGTCATACGAAACGAAAACAATATAGATTCATACCATTGGCAACCATTTTGTGAAAGTAGGTGATATAACGCTCTCCTTTTGAATTGAGGTTACAAATGTTTTCCTGAATTTTGCAGAACCTACTTTGGTTTATTCTCTTAATCAATCTAATATTGCCTGTACCAAGGATGCGCATGTTATATGCTGTAATGCACTTGGATTTTAACGCTGTAAGGAATATTTTTTTGAAATATATGCAAGTTAAAGAAAACTAAGAATGTTTTAGGTGCCATGTGTCCAAATCAGACCTTACTATCTATGATACTAAAGATTGTTAAGAATGTACGAGTAAAATGCAAAACCGAAACGTCTCAAGGGAATGTACATCACAAACATTTCCTTCTGTAATGGATTTTATCACGCTTAGAAGAACACTTTGATGAGACGTAGAGGTGCAAAATAATGTTCTATCTAATTTAAACCTTTGAAATTGTACTCATTTTTCATTTGTGTCTAAATCATTAGCACGCAATCTTCCTCTTGGAATATGATATAATCTCTATAGAATCTGTTGATGGAAATTTAAGAAAATGTAGAAAGAATTTAATGATTTTGAATATCAAAGTGGCAATTACAATAACATAGTTCACATGTGGACATCAATATACCAGCAATCTTATACTATTTGATATGTACAAACCATTTGCTGACGGCAAAAACTCCAACCCGTACCAAGTAAGTGGGGGAAATTTTTACCTATCTGTCAATACGATGTGTTAATATATATTTAATGGTTGAATCTGTGAGAGGTTAGTTGGGAACGTAATTCTTTCATGATTTTATTTTTGATGTGTTGCCTTTGTACTCAACTTCACTTAATATTACTTCCACAAAGAAAAAGAAGCGTCTTTTTTAACAATTTCTAATGCAAAACGTAACAATCATGGAGGTTCTAATTATATGCATTCTATATAAGTATATACATTAAAATATTGTCTAAAGGTACAATCAATCTCATTGCTAAACCTAATAATGAAGACGGTGACACTTGTCAAGAGAAATGTCCTGAAGCCATTTAAGGTTGAAACCTCATTCAGTTCAGGGAGTGGATTCGCGAAGATTAACTGAATTTGGTATTTATTTTTAGAACTCAGTTTATTGATTAAAAATATACTGCCTTGTCAATGGTATTTTTTTGTTACTTTTATATACCTTTAAATACAAAACAAAAAGGGACAAGATTTTTTTTAATGATACATCTGGTTTTTTGCAGGAATTCTGCGTCTACTACTCCGCTGTTCGGGTGAATCAGTGTACCCTCGCGCAAAAGTGAAATCAAATTTACGAATTTTCATTTTGGAAATGTTAACAAAATGATGTAAACAGGTGATGTGACGGGTTTATTCAAGATTAACTTTTACGCGGGCGATTTTTTTTCAGGTCATAGTTGAAGAGGATTTTAATACTGTCATTATATTACCATTGAGGAAACACAAAAACCCAACAGTATTTTCATAAGATGACATTTAGTATCAAGAAAAGGTAAAAACATAAGCCAGTCAAAACAATCTGTAAATAGTGATTTTATCCAAGCCATCTGAAAATGAAAGTTGTGATTTTTTCTAATAGGAATTTACTTTTTCAGTGTACTCGATTGCAGTCATTCAACACTCAAGTATAGAGTAAGTATATGTTACCGTCCCTTGCAAGACATGGCTTGAATTGAAAAATATCAAAGAGGTAACTCTTGGAAATAATGAAAGTAGGCATCTCCTTACACAGTCGGAGCATTCTCTGTTCCGTCAATCATAGATTGTATTGTCGTTCATGTCACATCAAAAACAAATTGTTCAATCTTTTCAAAATCGGTACATTGGTAGTGAATAGATGCGTGGTACCAATTTAAATATGGACATTTCCGTTTCATTATGGTGAGGCAGAAATTTGACGATGTCCAGGATTTGCATGAGGCAAAATTAAGAAGCTGGTAATTGAAGAAAAATGTGAACATGGCTAGAATAAAAAATACCAAAATTAAGAATGCATGAAGGATATGATTACAAACGGAATGGACTTGAGGGCAGAAATTGGTTGCATTTGAAAAAGTAAAAGTTTGGTGTTAGTGTTTGAGACACCGAGACTCCAATTGAGGAGGAGCAATTGGATGGTGTGAATTTCAATCTTGATGAAGAGATTTTACCGAGGAGATACTAATTTGAGTTTTCTAATGAATATCCCTCGTTACTCCAACAACATGTTAGAATGAACAATATAAACTTTAGAAATATAAAAATGAGGCTGGTTTTTCGTTATATTATCATATTTGCATTTGTAAAGTTCTTACAATAATCTGATAATACGAGGCATTGGTATTACGATTATTTTATAAATGAATGAATTTTAGCCGTATTCACGACCTCAGGGCCAAAGGTAAAAATAGTGAACGCGTATGCCATTCATATGATTTCTTAAATAGGAAGATTACGTTTAAGATAAATTGCAAGAGTTTTGTAGCAAACATACTTCTGTGAAGACATTAGCAAATTATTTTCCACGTGTCGGAAAGGTTTGAAATAACTTAGTAACAACATTCTTCTTCTTTCATTTTAGTATGCACACTCAAAGAATTATCTAAAAAAATAACGAGTATTGGAAAATATAATGATATTTTAAAAGGTTGTTCTCATTGATGAAGTTTAAGATGTATTTTGGTGATATGTCCAAAATATATTTAATGATTTTGACAAAACCAGTATCTTTATCTACAAAGTTTACATTCATTATGTGAAAGAGATTTTGTGTGAACTGGAAAGCTACTTTGTTGACGATTTATAATTCATCAAATGATTTGATTTTCATGATCCATGTTGTTTAAAATCCTACCATAGCTATTTGTCATGCAGTATGCTCGCTGTAACTTACTGAAATCGATAAATATGTTCCCTCACAGTAACAAGTTTCTCATTATTTCAGAGCATTCGTCAATAATGTGCGCAAAAAAGCAAAACCAAAAAGGACATTTATAAAAACATTTAAAAGATGTAAAATGCTAGAATTCTTTAAGAAAAATTAGTCAGCATTAAAATTTCATACCATATTATCTAGCTACTCTCACAAGTGTTTGGTGAAAAGGACACTTGTTTCATTTGACTAAGTTACAACATTTCTCATCGAGAGTATCAATTCAATGCGTTTTTTAAAAATTATTTTTCAATTTTCTACACTACGGCTTTAAGACCATTTCATTTAAATAATGTTGATTACATTGGCATGTTGATATGAGCCGTTTTCGAAAGAATTCGTATTGTGAATCAAAATGGATCAGTTTTAACAATGATTGAGTTTTATATCACGTCACCGTTTCAATCTTTTTAAAATGTGGACATACATCTTATGTTAAAACATTCCATCATAACAGTAATCTCTCAAAGACAGCATATAGAGTAAGTGCGTGACATCTAAGTTTGACATTTGATGCTTTGTAATTGTCTTCCTGCAAACCCTATCTTCCTCTGACATTGAGAGAAGTGGATCAGGTAAGCTGTACATGATAACACACTATTCTCCCTTTTTGTTTGTGATTCAAGCATCTTGGAAATCCGTAAAATTGTGTCCTTGTCATGAACACTTTTTTGTCTTCTTGGCACATCTACTGGAAACGTGACAACCTCAACAGACAGTTTACCTAATTGGTATCGAAGTCAAGTTAGAAACCTCTGTGGAAATGATCTCTTATGGTCGCTTAGTGTCACATGTAATGCTCGAGATGTCGATGATGGAGATAAATTCACAATCATCATTCAAAGACCTTTAGAGTATTCTTTCTCTTTCGTGAAACGGCATTCATCTTGGACTTCATTTCACAAACAAAGCTGATGAATTTCAATTTGCCTCCATTCAAGTCTATATGATTGATCAATCAAATAACCTTTCAATAAGATACAATATTAACACATATGGTTTGATTTGATCCTGATCAACCACACGAGCTGTGAAATATAGCTTAACCACAGGTATAACTTGCACAATGTTTCAACTGACATACAACCATCATGTATCGTTTCCAAATCATTTCAAGTATGAACATTTCTTTACCCATGTTTCACATGATTGGTTCACGCGGATTCCAACTCGATATTTCACTGTCATCCATTTGTTTCTCAACTCCCATAGACATCTATGCTGTATCCTCTTTGATGACATAACATATATATAATAAATGACATTATAACCAAATGACTCGTTACATGATTCGCTGATTAGTAAACTTTTTGCTTCTTTAGGTCATGCTGTGATGGTTTCACAATCAATGATGAGATAACTTTCGTGACACTGATCTATATTTTACCATGAATCTATAAACATAAATTTCTTGCCAGGCCAAAATCTTCTCTCAGTTAGTGCAGTACACATATTTGCTTGACTCTTCATTGTACTCTTGCATTTTATCAAAAATATTTACAACGGGTAAAAGATTATTCTGTTTAGCATACAAATCATAAATTCTCAAAGAAAATATTTATTCCATAAACAAACTTTCCTCCATTAGTCAAAAAAAAAGGAACTAGAGAAGCAATGGCAAAAATTTAAGCACAATGAGTGAAATGAATTAAACAAAATGAGAATTAATGTTTAAAGATCAGTTGAGCATAATGTTTAAACAAAGGAAAATTGGTTTCGATGAAAGAGACAACATGTCACACTGAGATTCCTTATGCATAGTGTGAAATGCAATCAACCGCTTTGAATTCCCAAGGCGCCTCGTACAATTGCTGTAAAGAACAAGTGCTTTCTACTCACAGATGTAAGGTAGTTTGTGTATGATAACGATTTTGTGTTTTTGCTTTTAGAAAAACCCCTAAAAATTCAAAAAGTTTTTTATTTGACAAGCTAAAGTTTTTATGAAGTTGTATGTTTACTGTCTCACAATCATACACTGAATGTATGTTAATGATTAGTTTTCATTACCTCTAAGCCTTAACCCATTTACGTGTCAGGTATTAATTAAGATATATAAAATTTGATTTGAACATGGTAAATGCTATAGTTAAACAGAGATTGATTAGAACATTTCGAAAAAATAAAACATTAATATCACCTTAACATGACAGAATGAAAATTTGACCGGGATGCAAGATAATTTCGACCTGATTAGCCCACATGTAGATTAAACACGAGTGTCTGGATGCAATTTTGAAACTAGTAGTTTCTTCAACAAATCCACATGGCAGAACAAAAACCAATTCAAATGCTACAATATTATATGATATTTACACATATAACTCTTCTTAGTGCAATAAAATTATAATTAGTTTCTTGACCTACATTCATGTATCTTCTACTGATTAAACTACTTCAACTATTTCAACTACTGAGAATTCATTACGTTAATTTGGTCTAGCAGGAGTAACTTCAAGTTACAATATTACCCTAAAGTGTTTCCAATTGTACATATTCGTCATTCCTAATGTAACGAATTCAGTTTCGTATTGAATATATCTTGGGCATGGCGTGTTAAGACACAGCATCAACAGATCTACAAGTTACATTCCAGAGACTTCAGCTCTCCTGTGCCAGTGGTTGTCATGAAGTTGAAAAGAAAAAGGTTAAAGATAGTATGCCATGCTATACGAAACACCAGCAATGGCATTTTAAAAAGGATTTAAGATTTTACATTGCCTGCAGTTCGATTAAAAATTATCAAAAACAAAAACTTGCTGATGACCAGATTCATTAAACAACAAGTAAAGAAGTTAAAATGTGATGAGTTCAAACAAATACAAGAACAACAAACAGGAATTATGATTCATTCATCTTAGCATATTGCTTAAATCAAAGTCGTTAAGTATTCATAAGGTCATTTTATATAAAGGTCGTATATCTTTTATTCTATTTTTTTACTAAAGAATCTCATCAAGAATGTCTACCATTTCCATTAGCAAACAATTACACATTATAGATTCTTGTTTAACGGTATAAATTGTGATTAACACAATGCACTTATCACCAATAAGACAGAATTTGTTCATTTGTTCATAACTTTCATTTTGTAAAGGGTAATAAGACGAACTGTTTTGCTCTATTACTTTTTTCAAATAATAATTATTGTTGAATATGTAGTTGATTACTAATATTAGAACATGTTTGACATGTATATGTATTTGTACGTACCGTTTACACATAAGAGAAACAAGTACAGGATTTTTGTCTTATTGTCACCTTTTATTCTTATTCAATAATGTACAAATTCAATGTATGTCTTCTGTCTACAGAAAGGGTTTAGAAAAACTGTTTCAGACCACCATTCAATGGAAAGTTGAACATTTTTATTTTAAAAAATGGATCTCACGAAAGACTTCAAGCAGAGGAACACTTCTCAAACGAAAGTAACCGTAGGGCTTTGATGGATTTTGAAGCCATGGAGGAATTTGGATGGGTCTGATGAAAGTCGTTCCCTTAAATATACATAGATGGGAGGAATCGGGGTATGGAGGGCTACAAAAACACGTCTCACACCAGGAACATCACGCCCACCGTACCATATAGTTTAGAATCAGCTGTTGTGTGGAGATGTTTCTCTACGGACTGTAAGCAGCATTTTGTGACACATCATGGGACAGGCGCTTGCTAAAAACAGGAGGTGCTGGACTCAGCTGTTATCCGTCGTACAGACTCTTCTTTGTAGATAAGGATCTACCCAATCAGTCCTGTGCTTTGATTTTACATCTTGAGAACAATTATTTTACACAGATGTCAAAAATGTCCCATGATTAAAAGCCCACTGAGAAAGTTTTACACAATTTGACCTACTGTTTTGTATAACTCTCATCGATAAAACCTGATAAATGTGGAGCCCAATGGAGACAGTAAGTTCCAATGGACCAATTCTGGAGGAATGCGATTTGCTGTGTATATTAGTAAATTAACTATATATTTTCACCACGGGCAAAAATCTCATTAATAAACCTAATAAACTGTCTTCGTACAAGTCTGTGTCACCAATCATAAGAAAAATTACTGCAACCATTCAAATTTGAGCACCATTTTATCATTTCAATTCAACTTGATACTTTTAATTAATGTGCGATTCATGATTTCATACAAAACATCAGAATGAGTTAGAGTTATATTTTATGTTTTTTTAATGTATTTTTAGTCAATGTTCTCGACTAGAGTAATAAGTCATTCGTAATGAAAGCGTAAAGTGTGTACATATATGCGTGTATTGCTAGAAATGGATTAAATGGAAACTCGACCCGAATCCCAGTGATTACGTGGGATTAATTTAAGAAGGCTTCTGTTTACGCTTTTCGGTGCATTTTCTGTTCCATCATTCGTAAAATTTATTGTAGCTAAAGTTATAGTTACTTTAAAAACAAAAGATTATTGTACACGATTCTTCAAAACAAATATTTTTGAATTACAAACACACATGATATTGAACATTGCTTGTCAACTTCAAAGATGTTTAAAATCAGTCATACAACACCATTCTTCGATGATCAAGTGTCATTTGAGGACTCTAGTTATTTCTAAATAATTTGATCCCTGCTATCATAATTCATAACTTCAAACGACGAAGGGTTTTTTTACGAAGAAAATAGATTTCCAGTGATGATATAGGATTTAATTGAAGCGCCCAACAAAGACGATGCAGTGATATCTTTAAATATTTACAACCAATATTTGTTTCATGTGACAATGATATCGCGTTTATTTTCTTTCTAGACAATCAAATGATGACATAACAATTGTTTGTCAATCAATTTAATAAACTCTCTTTAACTTTAATAATCTCTCATAAATCCTGCGTTTGAATCATTCAGGCTTTGATTAACAAAAAGTTATTGAACTATTTTTAAATATTTTCATGATTCCTTTGATTGTCTGAAAATGATTTCTGACTGAAGAAATGCTCATTTAAATTAAGTTTTCCATTAAAGCTCCTATATAAACATCATTATCTACCTTTGTAAATTTATTGGTTTTCAATTCATACGGAATATCCATAATGCTCTGCATACATGAAAAACATAATAAGAATGAAAACTGTAGCTTAATTTAACCGCAATATCCGGTGGACAGAGAACGGTTATGTACCAATTGCTATAAATGTGACATTACTGTAACGTGGCGTAAGAAAATGTATTTGTTTTCCGTTTTGTTACACTATTTGTTGCAATTGTTACATTTGTAGTTGCGACAGAACCTCCACGACTAGAACCGAAAGTCAAAACTGTGAACATCAGGGTTGCAGATAGACATTGTATTTGACTCACTGAAATACTACGACGGTACAGACAATTTTGACAGGTGTTTTAATGTGTCTAAGTTGTCTGCGAGAAGGGTCCCTAATGGTTGATATAAGACCAGAAATAGAAATGTCTGGACACTTCAAAATGGTTTTCTGTTCGATTAAGGACAGACACAGAGACACTTTATGCTTTGTGGTAAGTATTCTGTACGTTCCAACAAATGGCCATAAATACACTGTACAACCATTTTTGCAATGTTTTTATTTGAAACCCGAACTCTCCAAAAATGATATTTGTTACACTGATACTTTTCAAATCCTTTTTCAATAAAGGCTAACTAAAAATATCCGAGATGAAGACATCCACACTGAGCTTAATTTTTGATGAAGCAAAAAAGTGAAATTGAAACTTTATTTACCAACACTTAACGAATGTGAATTAACAAACGGTATTTGCCGGAAATTGTGTTGAAGAAATAAAGCCAATGAAAGATATGTATTATGACCTTCATTTGGCAACGACAAATTGCAACATGTTACAGTAGACAAAACAATATTAAAAGCTCATATAGTCTTAAGATTGTCTATGACCCAAAGACTCTCTAAATTTAATTTGAAATCCGATTTCCAAGTCCTAATGTAAAGTATTAATCAGGTAGCTACAATTACAAGTTACCAGTTACTATTTTTCTTGTAGACTCCCTCTTTGACGACACACAGATTATTTACCCAAGTAGTTGGTATTAGCGAACGCTTTTTCAGAACGATTAAAACCTTAAACCTTAAAAATGGAAATTTAAAAGTCTCTAGGAAGAATATGAAAGAACGCTAATATTTAACCAACCCCGCGAAATCAAACACTTTCAATATCTACAAGTATTTATTTAAGGAGTGTTGAATGTATTTCTGTTATTACTATGAAATGGTAACACTCCCATATGTTGGTTATGTAACCTAGTTGAGTCTAAAACATTCAATCAGTTTCTTGAATGTCTGAGATAGACTTTTACTGCTTTGACGCCATTTTTCAAGAAACATAACTTACTTATACAGGGGCCAGCTGAATAATATTAGGTCATTTTGCTTCCACATTGGAGTTTCTGCCGCGCGTTTGTTTTTTTTACTCGGACTCATATACATCATGCACGTTCACGACTTTATCGACTGATACCACTAGGTCCACTACACATAAATGCTATCTACGTTTAACCAAAAACTTTTAATAGAGTTTGCCAGCTTTTCAGTGTGGCTCATTTCATATTGTAGTGTTAATGAATCTTGTTTTGTTTGTTATTTAAGATCTGGTTTTTAGATGGGCTGCAGATGTTACAAGAACACTGGAGCAAATGCATTGAGGTCAAGGGTGATTGTCTGGAAAAATAAGTCATACAAATTGGAATGTTTCTTTGATTTTGATGGTCAGGCAGGAAATTTTTGGGACACCCCTCGTAGCAACGTTAATAACCGATATATGTTCTTTTATACTATCAATAGTTAAATCACCTATTGAATAAAAAAACAACCTATTCTATAACCATTAATTCGTCATAAAAATGACATTTGGTAAATTGACGCGCTCAAGCCGCTGTACGTTGTCTGTTCTTTTTAAAAATATAACTTGAGCCAATCAGAATTAATATAGTTGTTTTCAGTCCTGGTGAAATAACACCATTGGTAACGTTTTACAGACTTCAATGCAGACTGATTGTCGCTTTAAATGTATGTTTACAAAATCAAATATTACCCTAACATTTGATAAGATTAGATTGATTAATATGTATATTACTTCCATAATATATCATTTCGATATATTTTCTTTTTACTTTGCAGAATATTCCTGGGCAACTTTCATAACTTCGGATACTGTATTCGCCATTTTATTAAGTCCGTTTGAATGTTTCAGAATGGGCAGATTCTCATTGCGACATTTAAAAATCATCCATTAGATTCTCAGCATTTACAAAGCTCATTATTTCGAAGACGAAAGCCCGGTCGATTTTTGTGACTTTGGCATAATTTTCAAAGATGGAATAAAGCTTTGAGTTATTCACCATGGTAACCTGCATGTCAAGATATAATATCCCAAGAAAAATAAATTAAATCTTACTAAAGTATTAAGCTCATAAATTCCAGGAAAGACGCATGAAGATGCTGTTATGTTATTTTTAACCATGGAGGTCTGAATGAAAAAAACTTTGTTTTTGTTCACAGTAAATTTTTAAGAAATTTTTTATTTTCAACCTAAATAGTTCAAGATATTTAAACTTGATTACTTTTGTTGTTTCTGTTTACATGTTAGTTTTCTGTTTGGAGGGTCTTGTCACCTTGCAATAAGTACTTGCTATATTTATTTAACAACGATTTTCTAGGGCATCTTCGGTGTCAATTTCTAAATTGGCTTCACCTGGAAGTTTAGCATGAAATATGAGACAACAACTAGTGACACGTTGAGTAATAATTTTATTACATATTGATTTAATTCGTTGTACTCGTTCAAATATTGATGTTCTTTAATGTATCTTTTTTTAATTTAGAAACAATTCTGTGAAAAGGAAGAAAATCGATATGTCAATTTGCACGAAACAGAATGAAATAGCTGCTAAATAAAAACAAAACAGGCCGGCTTGATTACAATGTAAAATGCCTAGTGCGTGAATAAACTAATTACAAAAAGAGTGGAAATGTCTTGAGATATTTGAAAATGTAAAAATTAGTGTGAATGTATGAAACAGCGAGACTCCAATCAAGGAGGAGGGATATGATGGTGTGAAAAGCCATAATAATTGATAAAATTTAAATAAAAGAGATAGCAGAAATCTTGAATGGAGTTTTTTTTTAAGCAAATTTCAAAATGGATAATGTTTACTATAGAAATACAGAGATAAGACTGGTGATCCTATCAAATCATCGTATTTACATCTGCAATTCTTCTTTACTCACCAAAAATCCTGATAATAAGAGTAATGAATTACACGAAGATATTGTAGAAGCTTATTCTCATTGTTAAAGTTTAAGATGAATCTCTGTAATTGATGTGAACAGGAACAACAACTTTTGAAATTTTAAACATTTATAATTCATAAAATGACTAAATATTCATATTTTTATAACAATCCTACTGTTTTCTGTTCCAATCAAGAGTATTAATTTAAAGAAAATTTAATTTCTCAACACTTAAGCTTACTGCGTTAAGATTTAGATAATGTTAATGACGTTGGCCTGTTAAGAGGAGTCGATTACCACTAAATTTGTAAAGTGATTGAATGTTATTACTACATCCCCAAATGGAATTTGTTTTCACAATGATTCAGATTTATATAAGGCCATCAATTTTCATCTTTTTTAAGCACTTGACCTATATATTTAACTCCACACATTCCACCATAACGGTAATATCACAGGATTAGCGTTCAGAGGCTTTATCGTACATCAGTTTTTTTACATGCCTGTCTTTAAATCCCTTACTGCCTTTGACAATGAGAGAATTCAATTAGGAATGATGTAAATATAACACATTGCTCTTCCTTTTTGTCTACGAATTAAACATCCGGGAATATTGAAAATTGTGTTTATGTGATGTAACCCATTTGACAGCCAGGCGACAAATGCTGAGGAAGTGTTTGGGAATTGCAACAATAGATGGTAAGTATAGAGATGATAACATTAGATTATGTCAAATCTTTGAAGGGTATGAAAACTGACATACATGACTAAAGCAAGATTTCCTAGATAACAATATGTCATTATGAAAATGCATGACATTTTAGAGTAAATGTCTATTCCTTCCTCACTTAATATTATTATCATTAGTGCCAGTATTGAACTCTCATTCAATTTTACATGTGCAACATTCTTCTTGTAGGATACTTACCGTATTCCATTCCTATTCAAAAAAATAATAGATCACCATGTTAGATCTAGCTCAGAGATAAGCCGAATGTATGAAAACAATTCTTTTGATTGATGGTTTGATTTAAATTTCATTTCTTAAATCGTAAAAAAATGAAACTTCCTTAGAACCTATTTCATTTCTTAAATCGTAAATAATAAAACTTCCTTGAACTTATCTAATTTCTTAAATCGTAAATAATTAAACTTTCTTAGAACCTATTTCATTTCTTAAATCGTAAATAATAAAACTTCCTTGAACCTATTTCATTTCTTAAATCGTAAATAATAAAACTTTCTTGAACTTATTTCATTTCTTAAATCGTAAATAATAAAACTTCCTTGAACTTATCTAATTTCTTAAATCGTAAATAATTAAACTTTCTTAGAACCTATTTCATTTCTTAAATCGTAAATAATAAAACTTCCTTGAACCTATTTCATTTCTTAAATCGTAAATAATAAAACTTTCTTGAACTTATTTCATTTCTTAAATCGTAAATAATAAAACTTCCTTTGAACCTATTTCATTTCTTAAATCGTAAATAAATTTCCTTGAACTTATTTCGATATCTTTATAGGCTGCATTGATATCAAAATTGTTGTATAACTAACTGCGGAACACTGTTCATAAATACAGCACAAAACAAGGGTCGTTCTGTAGGAGAAATCTTGTTATTTTCTCACCTTGGAACTTGTACTGGAAACCGTGATACCTACAAGTCAACAGACAGTATACCTACATGTAATTCGTTTTGAAGTCAAGTTAACAAACTAATTGACACCTCGGGAATGTAATGCAACAACATAAGAACATGAGAAATTCTGGTTCCTATTGTCTCACATTTCATTCTAGAATTGCCACTACCTAGAGAAAAGGTCACAATCACAATTTCATGACTGGTTACTTGCAAACCAAGTATTAATTTCCAATAAGATGGCATTCTTTCTAAACTCTTCAAAAAAAGAAACTTGACACTGACTTTCAAAGTTCAATATAAAGACCACAGATGCAAGTTAAACATTGAAATGAAAACTAAAACGCTGTTTGAAGATCTCTGTTCAGTAAATTTTATTCAGAATAAGCATGATCTTGAAATGCACAGGTGCACAAGTGTTTCAACATCACAGGGGTGCACAAATGTCAGTATCGGGTATGGCCACCATTGCCATTGATTATTGCTTGGCACCGACCACCCATGGATGCAATCAAGTTGTCAATCACAACCTGTGGAATGTTCTGCCATTCGTGCTGAAGTGCTGCAAGAAGTCCTGGAAGTGTTTGGGGTGGTGGATTCCTATTGCGCACAGGTCGATCCAGTTCGTCCCAGAGATGCTCAATTGGTGACAAATCTGGTGACCTGGCTGGTCATGGCAATGTCTGGACATTGTTACGCTGTAAAAAGTCTTGACAAACACGTGCAACATGTGGTCGAGCATTGTCCTGCTGAAAGAGACCACCATGGACGTTGACGTGAGGAATAACGTAAGGCTGTAGGATCAAGTCCCTATACCGTACTCCTGTGAGGTTACCCACAACATGCACAAGGGGTGTCCTAACACCGTGACGAATCCCGGCCCACACCATGACACTCCCACCTCCAAATGGGACAACCTCCTGAACACAGTTGGCAGCATGACGTTCTCCACGACGTCGGTATACACGTGCTCGTCCATCACTTCGTCGAAGCAGAAAACGGGACTCATCAGTGAAGAGAACGGTTCTCCACCTTGCACGTGCCCATCTCATTCTCCGTTGACACCACTGGAGACGTTCCGCCAGATGACGTTGCGTTAAAACGGGACGTCGAACCGGTCGTCGTGGGAAAAGTCCAGCCTCTCTCAGCCTGTTGCGTACCGTTTTGTCGAAAATTCGACGCAGGCCTGGTATCTGCGTTGTTGTTGGCGTTGCTGTCCTGGTGCGTTCCCGAAGGTGGAGCAGTCGGATGTACCGATCTTGGGCCCGAGTAGTCACCCTTGGTCTGCCTGACCATGGCCTATCATCAACGCTGTTTCGGGTGTTGAAACGGGTCCACAATAAAAAGATGGTCTGTCTGGACACGCCAAAGTGTGTTGGAACATCTCGCTGTGTCTCTCCTGCTTGCAGTCTGCCAATAGCGTTGTTGCGTTGCGCTCTGTTCAGTCTTGGCATTCTTCAGAAAAAATGACCCGTTTCGATAAAATCAATTTCACATGAATGTCAAGTTTCTTTTTTTTTTGAAGAGTTTATGATAAAGAATCCATTTGAACTGAAATAGCAACTTTTAACATGTTCATCGTTTTTCATAATTTTCTTACTGTTTTATTAACGACTAAAATTAGTATATTCTGTCAAACAGTGTGATCGATCTATCTCACTGAAATTGACAAATGTATTTCACCAACAGTAACCTTTTGTCTTGATTATTTCAGATTCGATAATGAAAAAGTCAGAAAGGTAAACCAAAGGATATTTCCAAAACATTTAAAGTGGTGACTAGTTATACTTATTTTCTTACTATTGTACCCATCTACTCTCAAGAACTCTTTACATGAGAGACACTTGTTAGATATGATAATTCCGGTTTCACATTTCACATTTTTCCCATCGAGCGTATAATTTAAATGACAATATAATGGATTATTTTTCAACTTTCACAACTAAAAATTACCTCATTAAGACCATTTTATTAAGATAATTTTCATTCCATTGGCGAGAGGGATCTTATTTCACAATAATTCAGTTTTATAACATGTCATAAATGTCTTCTTTCATCAGTGGACTGATTCACTTTAACTAATGATATCTCAACACATTCCATCGTAACGGTAATCTGACAGGGACATCATAAAAAGTCTGTACGTTGCATGTCAGTTTTGACATTTGATGTTTCTTGATGTCTGTCTGTAAATCCCTATCTGTCTCTGACCATGAGAGAAATGAATCAGGACAAGTGTACATATAACATATTGCTTTTTTTTATTTGTCGGTAAATTTTGCATCGAGAGAATTAGGGAAATAATGTTTGTGTGATGTAACGCATTGACAGTTCAACAACAAGTCCGGTAGTGTTTTGGGAATTGAAATGATGATGGAAAAATACATAAATAATCACATTAGATTAAGTGACATCTATTACGGGAAGTTAGAAGTTACGTACATAACTAAAGGAAGATTTCCTGGAAAACAACTTATTTATTTAGAAATATAAGATACCCACGGCATTAAAACAATGGCAATCAATGGGACCGACGATGTGCTTTATTTGACGATACAACCATGCGCGAGGTTAATGACGTCATTTCAAGTAACGTTACAAAGACGTCACATTGGCCAAGTCCATTGCTCAAACTTGAGGGGGCTATTGTCCATCATGGCTGACTCGACGTCTGTCGATTCGAAACCAAAAGGAGAGGTGTGGGTTTACAGAGAAAGAAAATCACGGATTAGAGACGTAACATATCCCCTGGGGACATTTTCAAATTCATATTGATTGTTCAATAAATTTGATTCTATTTATATTGGAGCGCCCACCCCTATACATGATAATGGACTCGTCCGAATATGTTCTACCATGTTCTACGGCGGGAGGCATCATTGTTTTCAAAATGTTTCTGTTAAAAATACCATAATTTTTCAACTGTTTATATATATAAAGCAAGTAATTGTTAAGGGTATCTCATATAAGGATTAGAAAACTCGTTGTTGTGCAGCTATCGTTGAATAAAACATAGCAGGGTGCATAAAACACTCAGGGCTGCGCCCTTCGTGTTTTATGCTCCCTGCTATGTTTTATTCAAGGATAGATGCACACCAACTCGTCTTCTATTTCTTAAATAAACAACGTTTCGTTCCTTAAGCTTACTCTATCACCTGATTGATTGTGACTGTCATCCAGAATATTTTTATATTTCAAATTAGGTCAAGATTTTGGAACTGATTACATAGACCTTTGCAAAAACGTTTAACATTTCATATTGTATGGAGTGGTTTCGTGACAACAGTATCTTTACAGAAAATTTGAGTGTTTCTATTCTTAATCTTCATACATCATGTACAGAAAACTTTATAGAAATACAAACTCTTGATTCAACCATAAAAGTATTCATTTAATTTGATTAATAAAGTGAATGTTTATCGTTTTGGGTTGAAACTACTCTTACCATTACATAGTACCTCTGCACCTGTCATATCTCTCAATATTTAGTTTTATTTAGTTTCTTTTATAACAAAGTAAAGTAACGTATAGCTTGGTAGCGTCGTGAACGTGTATGTACTAATGATATACCATAGATTTACTAAGATAGGGGCGAATGCAATTGGAATCTTTCAAATATTACGTTCTCCAGTTTCAAATCACATTAAATAGATGACATGATGAAATAAGTTTCAACTGGTTTGTTATGTATTAATATCCTTTAAAGCGATGAAATCATTTTGCCTAGAGGTGTTCACTGATGTCTTACAATCAGCTGGTCAGGAACTAACCTGCATAATCCTTCTTGTACATCATTATTAATAATGAATCTTAGAGAGGGCTACGGTGCTACAAATGAAGCCAGTTAGTTACTTGTTATCAGGATGTATCTTATCAAATGTAGCAGTAAAGCAGGATTATTTCTCATTATGCCACAGCAGTTAGGCAGATTAACCACACTTCAAGTTGGAGGATATTATTTGTTTATCACCTATTGATTTGAGACCTATACCTATTAGACCAGAAAAGTTACTTCAACAACATTCGTTACTCATGACAGCTTATTTAACGTTATTCCCTAAATTAAAATCTCATTTGTGATAATCTTCTATTTTTATGAATTTAATTCTCTTCCACTGCTATCGAGACTCACAGTTAATCAAGTCAATTTTAACTCACAGATAGGTGTAAGATAGGTTTTCGTAATAATGACATTGAGAACATTTAGTAACATATTATAAAACGAATCCTTAAAATGACAAAAATAGTCATAGAGAAAGTCATAACCCTACTTATGATGATTTTCATCCTAACTGGTTTCATTAATAAGCCTTATATCTGGAATCTCAAACAATGCTATTTCTTTAACATTTTATATTGATTCTTTACTAGTTTCACTTATGTCCATAATTCTATACCATGTATTGTCTTTGTGTCATTTACTTTGTTTCTTCTTATTGCAACCAACTGAACATAATAGCAACAGTAGCCGTTGATACACATCTCAAAAGCTTGGGATGATTTTATGAATATTTTTAAAGCTAAAGTTAGAGTAAGACAGCTTTACATGTAAAGTCAACTCCTCCCCAATTTTATCTCTCTGTCTGAATCTTTACATAGCCTTTGAGTGTGCATATCGAAATGCTTTAAGTGCATAAATGTTGAAATCATTGAGTAAGAGATCAAAATCCGTGATGTGCATATCAAAATCCGTGATGTGCACATCAAAATCCGTGATGTGCACATCAAAATTCATGATTGGTCAGTGATGACGTTTGATACATTAGAGATAGGCAACCCATGTTTTATAAGGTATTATTGTTCAAGCTGAGCAAAGGCCATGTCACCGGATATGCGGATGAACAAGATATCTTTGCCGTTATATTTGAACTGCTTATTCTAATACTAGCTGTGAATCAATACGGCACAGGAGTTGTTCTCTATGAGCAGTTTTGTTATTTTTACTTCTTCGTACTTTTGCAGGAAAACATGATACCTGAAAGTCACATCTAATTGGTTTTAAAGTCTAGTTACAAATTACTCTGCAAATGGTCTCTTATGTTCTTATAGTGTCACATTTCACGCTCGAGGTATTACTGAGTAGATATCAAGTTCATTAGCATCATCTAAAGACCGCTCAAGGAGGGTTTCTCATATTTCAAGATGCAGCATTACTTTCTCATAGCCAACAGCTGACAAATTATGCTAATGACTTTCAATTTGCCCTCAATCAATCAAAATCTAAAAAGAAGTATTCAAGTAAATTACTTTTCATCAAGATACAAAGTCAGCATAGATGGTTTGATTTTAGGCTTTAGGCATATCTTGCGTTGAAGTCCAATGATTAATCACATGAGCTTAGGAAGATAATAAATTACAGATATCACTCACACCATGGTTCATTGGACCATACTACAATGCTTTGAATCTATGTCGTGATCATAGTATTTGAGGGATGAAATTTTTTAACCTTCTTTTGTACAAGCTTAGATCAAACTCTTTCTTATTTCATCATAATTCATTTGGGTTCCTCATCTAATCGTCGAGACCTCTCATATGCCTTTTCTTTCTCGAAAATTAATCTGTAATTAATAACATCATAGAACAAGGTGGCTTGTTACATGCATTGCTCAGTACTTTTTCTCATTTAAGATATGGTGCCATGGCTGTACAATCAATGATGAGTTTTTACGTGGCCTTTTTTTAAAGAATTTTCGTGAATATTATCTTAATCAGATACGGGTATTTATCTCTCCATGAGTCTATAAACATAAATTACTTACAAGACCAACCTTTACTCTCCCTTATTATAACATATAGTTTCAATTGACTCTTTGTCGTACCCTTGATTTTTCTTTTATCATTATCTAACGTTTTATGGCATATAAAAGGTTATCCTGTTGAGCATACAAGTCGTAAATTCTCAAAGAAAATATTTATGCAATAAAAACTTTTCTCCATGAGTCAAAGTGAAACGATATGAGAAGCATTGTCAAACATTAAAGCAGAAGGTTTTAAACTCAATACATTATTAATGACAATGAGAAATAACATTTAAAGATTATATGAGCATACTGTTTAAAAAAAAAGGGAAAAGTTGTTTCACTGAGACAACACGTCACATTGGGATCACTTGTGCTTAGTGTGAAATGCAATTAAAATCTTTGAAATCCAAAGGCGCCTCGTACAATTGCGGTAAAGAATACGTGCTTTCTACTCAAATAACAATGTCCCCTGCCGCTAATTATGAAACAAAGCTAATGAAGAAACAAGGCAGATTTCCCTTTCATAAGTTGGTAGAAAGCATGGTCTTCATATGTTGCATTACAGTAAAAAAAAAGGTGAGGTAACTGAGAATTTCTGCTGTTACAATTTGTTTAGAAGGCAAGTTTCTAATGGGATGTGGAAAAACAAGATTTTAAAAGTGTCAGTACTATTCTTACATATTTATATTGTGAACTGTCATCAAATTTGAAGACTTGATCACTTTTTTTGACTGTTGTGTACCTAATCCCAAATGTAGATTGTTCATGAGATATTGTGCTCACGGGAGTTTGAAAAGCAGTCAAACTTCCCTTGTAATAAAGTCAAGTTTGAAATTGTCTAAAAGGTTTTAATCTGCTTATTTAGGCTTTTGCCACATTAAGATACATTTTGTGAACGCCCCAGGAGATATCGCATGTACAAAAATGGGCAAATGCCATTGGACATTTAGTACCCTGTTCTGAGTTGCAGCTGTAGACAAAAATCCCCAAATAAGAATTCTGTCTCTTTTTTTGATGTTTTTAAAAAAAAACGTGTGCCAACAATGAATTGAAATTTGTTCATTTTAAATATGGACTCAGCGAGGTAGTTCAAATAATCGTAAATACTATATCAATAATTTTTTAAGGCTCATTAAGTAATTTTGTATAGATTTGCATCATACATGACTTTGAAGGTTATGCGACTATGACATTATAAAATCCAAGCGTCGTGATGACTTTGAAAATTAAACTTTTTTGTATTTTATTGTGTTTATGCTAAATTATTCTGATGACTGATTATTTCTATCAATAATTTGTTATGGTCTTCATAATTATTACCTTTAATTTGAGGTGTGGAAAAGTTTGACACAACTTTTTCTCTTCTAAATTCGCAAGGCTGGCATGGTGAGTTGTTTGAGAAGTACTAACAATCATTTACAATTAATCTATTGTCAGTAAAATATTGAATTTAAATAGTTTTTTATGATTTAAATGAACATCATGAACGAATCCAGAAATTGAATGCCCAGAGGGAGACGTAAAGCTAAATTTTTAAATCCTATTTTGATTTTTTGTTTGTTTAGAAAAATCATCCTACATCACAAGAATTCATTTTCCATAATGATAATAGAACTTGATAGGGCATATGCATATTAAATATGAAATATACATACTGACTGCCCGGCTGTACCTGACTGATATATTTACTTTCCAGGTGCTAAAATGAAATGTAAGACTAAGAGAGTTCTATATGTAGGAGGGAAAGTAATCTAAGCCTCTCTGTAGAGAATCTGTCTTCTAGCAAATTCATATGTTTCATAATAGTACTCGACCTTCATCTAGTCATTTTCATGTTTCAAGTTTTATCTAATCACTGATATTTACAATTGATACATATGTTCATATTCTGCTATCAATCTATGATGAATTTGTTCATAAAACTAGTTACACAAATTAAAAATTTCTCTGTAATCAATATTTTCATCGAATCACAGATACCTGCAAGGGGCAAGATCAGTTATCAAAATAGCATGGTCTTGTAGCTCATCAGGCTTTAAAACTTTGAAAGATCATATATATGGCGATAAAAGGTATGAAAGAGATCGTGGCATTGCATGAGCGCAGTCTTATTGGTGAAGTTCAAGATGTATCTTAAAATGATATTTACATATCCAGTTTCAATAACCGATTTATTTATTTATTTATAAGATCTATCTATATGAACTGAAATAGCAACTTTACAATGTTCATCTTTTTTTTTCAAATTAAATTTCATGTTCCAAGTTTTGCAATCTTAATGTTTTATTAACGACTAAAGTTCAGTTCAACGACATCAGTCAAGCAGTAAGAATGGTTTAACTCACTGAAAGTGATAAATATGTTTCAACTCCATTAACCTATTAACCTAAACTCTGTGATAAACGTTTGATACAAAGATATGCAACCCATGCCATGGTCAGATGAGGCCATTATATCAAAGCTAAGCAAAATCCAAGATAATGAGAATATGATCCATCGTAAATTACCCTTATATTTAAACTGCACGTTTAGAGGACTAGCTGTGAATCAATAGGGCACTGGGGTTGTTCTCTAAGAGCACTCTTGTTATTTTCATTTCTTGGCACTTTTGCAGGAAAACATGACACCTACAAGTCAACAGACAACATATATAATTGGTTTCGAAGTCAAGTTACAAACCTCTGTAGAAATGATCTCTTAGGTTCTTAAAGTGTCACATTTCATGCCCCAGATAGCAATGAGTAGAGATCAAGTTCATATCATCATCCAAGACCACTCGAGGAGTCCTCCTGAGATTTCAAGAGGCAGCTTCTCAGACTACAGTTGACAAATGATGCTGTCGAATTTCATTTTCATCACACAGTCAAAATCTTTTTTTAAAAGTAGTCAATCAAAGAACTTTTATCAAGATACAAAGTTAATTTGACTCTCCATACTTTGTGTTGAAGTCCCAAAATTAACGACATGAGCGGTGATGGATAGATAAATGGCAGGTATAATCCATGCTATGGTTCAATGGACCCTGCCTCAAGCTTTCTGTGTCACGTTCATATCAATTAAGGGATTAAATATTCTTTGGCCTTATTTTCAATAAGCTTAATTCAAAATTGAATCTCAGTAATCATAAAACAAATTCTTGTCAAGAACAAGTGTTTTCCATTCACAGGGCGATGTCCCCGCTTATAATAATGAAACGAGGCAGATACATCCTTTTTGTTGGGAGGAAGCATGGTCTCCATTTCATATTGCATTGAAGTAAAAAGAGTCGAGGTAATTTAGAATGTGTGCTGTCACAATTCGATATAGAACAACAAATTTAAAAGTATTGTCGGTGTCTGTGACAATCTATTCTTAACTGTCATCACATTTGAAGACATATCACATTCACAAGAGTTTAAAAATCAGTCAAAATGTATTGATAACCTTAAATAATTTTGTGAAAGCCATGCAATGATAATCGTTATTCTTTTTATATTTTCTTAACTCCCCAAATGTAATTTGAAGACTTTTGGAGAGTTAGTGCAAAGATTAAGAAAATATCACTTGAAGAGTTTGAAGGGTTAGGAAAGTCGTTTAAGTGCTTTGGTGATCTTGGAAATGAGGTCACCCTTAACTACATGTGTAGTACTTGCGAAGTGTCCGAATTAAGACATAGCCGTTTAATGGAGACGTTGTCTGCGTAATCCTCTTGGCTTTCGCTAAATAAAATAATATTTTATGGACGGTTCAGGAGATATCGCGCTAGCAAAAATGAACCAACTCCGCCCAATACATAGTTAATTCTTCCGCATTGTGACTGAAGAAGAAATACCAGCTTAGTACTTTTCGACGGTAACTGATGTTGAGAAATAACAATGGATTGTCTATTATAAACTATTGTTTCCTTTTGACAGTAGTCTTAGCGAGATGGTTCAAATAAGATGAATGTATTAAGACTCATCCTGCAGGAAACTCTGTCTGGCTTGTTATCATACATGACTCTGAATGCAATATGGTTATGACTTTTTAAAAGTCAAACTTGTTCATGATAAAATGTTTCTCTGATGAGTGATTATTTCTATAAATTATTTAACTGTAGTAATCTATTAAGTTTATACAAAAGATAGATTTATTAAATGAGTTCAATTTTTAGCATAAAGCAGTGTTATATAAGACGTTTATTCTTTTTAAAAAAGTTATTTGCTACTTCTAAAAGTTCATTCTTAATGTCAGGGAATTAAATTTTCTTATTGAAATAAAATTTCTATAGAATAATGCCAAACACAGGGGTAGAAACATAGATATTGTGCTGTTGCTTTTTAAAGCTTAAAGTAAATTTTCAATTTGAAAAGATTTCTTGGAAAACATTTCCAACTTTTCCAATTAATTTGCAACCCCGTTTGTATTAAGAAAAGAGCGTCATTAATGATCTTCTAAATATGATAGATGTACACAAATATGTGAATGAACTGTATATGTAAGTGTGCACTTTTATCGTTATCTAATGTTAGGTAGATATTTCATTCAAGCAGAATCTGTTGAAATTAATAAGCATAATGAAAGGTTCCACCTTGTATACATATACTAAAACTGTTCGTGAATCTTCAACTCGTGATGTAGAAAAAATTTGACCTAACATTTTCACTTGCGTGTTCAAAAGGCCTACTAAAGGGGGACACTAAGATTTTCATAAAGTACAATGTCAACAAAAATTATTAAGATCAGATGATTTTCTATTATCTAATATTATATATTAAAAGACGATATTTTAAAGGGACAGTAGCATGTAATATTAATTAAATAAAGTGGTCTCATGAAAAGGTATGTTTTCAATTAATGTTTTCAAGATAATGTGCTTCAAAAGAAGCAGCTTTGAAACGAATGTACAATGCATTTCCATACCGCTAATAATTAAAAGGTGTTCACACAAAAATGGCATCCAATTGTAATAACTTTATTATTTCCTCTACGAGTACGGATGACTTTGTCCAGTGATAAAATATTAGAGTCTCTGAAAATAAAACAACTGGCATCAACTATTATTTATTAGGAGAAAATTGGTCTACAGACAAGTACCATCTTCCAAAGAATGACCTATTCTTCAATATGTTTTACGAAAGATAGGCCTTGCCGCATTTCCCGTACTTTTCGCCAAGGTTGGTGCGACGGATCGCGATAATTAAAGGGGAATTACAAATTTTCGTCGAAGCAAGTGATAGAAACTGGTGCAATTTAAAGCCTTGCGGGAGAAGATGAGATGATTTAGAAGTATATCGCTTTTAAAAGAATCTGTGACAAAGATAAAAAAAGAAACATGAAAAGTTACCCGTTTGTCTGCTAACACTGAAACCTTTAACTAAAAATTTTGAATATTCCGACACAACCTTTCTCTTTCAAGTTCAAAGTTTCAAAGCTGTTGTGTTAAGATGTTTGCTAAAAAAAAAAAAGCTCTTGGAAAAAAAAAGCTACCCTAACTGTACGACATTGGAATTGGATTTGATAAACGTTGTTTCCAATGAAGAAAGAACAAAGCTGAATTTGATATCATTATATCAACGGAGGGTTGAGAAGAATTACGATTAGGTCCCATTTTGCAAGTTTTCAGGAGAGAGGAAAACTGGTTTCTTTAAAACAATTGGAGGAAGGGTACATGTTTTAGTACTCTCACCATTGTACAATAGCGCTCATTTATTTCGCAGTGTTTCAGTAAATACTTTAAGAATTATGGTGACTATACCGTTACTTCGAGTTTCGGTTTCCTGACGGGATGACCTCAATCACGTATCAGAGACATTTTGCATGGAGGAATGACCTATGTCACTCAATTTAAAAGCAAAACAACTTAAAACATTTTTGTATTAGCATCCAATTATAAGTTTTCTGTCACAAATTACAGTCTCAACATGAAATTTAAACATGTAGGCAGCCACGGCATGATAATGTCAAACGAGCATAAAAATGACTTAGGTCATTCTTCGTCTTAAAGAGCCACTCCGTTAGTTGTTTGGAGTCATATATGCCAAACTTAATCAATGGTGTCATTTGATCGCGAAGTATCGACTGTTACCAAAAAGACACATTTTACAGCTAATTTGTTTCTTACAGTGACAATATGAAGGTAGAACGTCGCAATTATGATCGAAAACTGGACAGTGGCGCGCGTCAAATAATCAAACGTAATTTTGGAGACTTATCTAAAACAGCTAGGATGGCGGTAAGGAGTTGATATTGTTTGTTAGGTTATATAACTAGTATCCATGTATATTGGACGTGATATCTACACCTCTGTGCATTTATAAGGCTGTTTTTAGATTTTCATGGAAACCAGTATTTGTCATATAGATGTCTTTTGGACATGAAAAGTTAAGATGTTTTGATTTTATATCACCACATATGATATTGAGGTTCGTATCAAAGGTAAATAATATGTTATGAAAATCACGGAGTGGCTCTTTAACTTTTCAATAATAAACTACAGTATTAACTGCCCGCTATGTGGAATTGTACTTTACAAGCCTCTGACATTTTCAAGTGCCAGAATGAAATAATGAATTGTTATGGTGTTGATAAGTTGCATGGCGTGGTGTAGCCAAGGGGACTTGCTCCTCTTTGATCAGGATGGGAATTAAGTAATTCAGTAGATACCAATTTGCCTTCAAACAAAGTGTTCATGTTTGTTTTTGTTAGAACTTTAGTCAACAACGATACCTTAAGGACTAGGAAAGGTAAACATCAGCATCATAACATTCTAGTTACCACTTACATTAACCCTCAGATAATCATCCTGCTACATCAGCGTATTTGAACATATATGATGGAGCTAGGCTGAGGCAAATACGCTGATGTAGCAAGATGTCAGATACATGTACTATACTCTTCAACTTTTGCTACGGACCATGGGATTCATTCTATATATAATTGTTCAGAATGTTCAGAACAGGTTCGTTTTTGACCAGAACTTATTTGAAAATCTATCAAATCTGATCAAAGATGGATTACACTATTCAAAGAATTAACCACCAAGGAACAAAAATATAAATGAAACTGAAGATAAGAAAAGGTCAAATGCGACGATTGTCGAGAATTAACGTAAATGTGACCCAGGCAGCAAACCAGCTTGAAATCGAGTTCCTGTTTGGTGTTAGGGTGAACCACACAGTCCAGCAATGCTGTTTGGAGGTTTTATACATGTTCTGTTGGGTTGATATCCGGTGGCCGAGCAGGTCAATTAATCTGCTCAACTGTTTCAAGTTAAAGCGGTTTCAGCACCCTTGCGCGATGAGAACAAGGGTTAAGTTATCCCCGATAACTCCAGAGTAGGTGTGAGTACAAACAATAGGACAGACAAAGATAAGAAACAGATATGATCTATTGATGATTTATTCAAGAGCCAGCCGCTGGGCTGACCGTTACCTGGAAATTGTATAGAAAACATAAAGCATCATATAACCGCACTTGTGATTAACGAAGGTAGATAGATATATCACAAGTCATTTCATCACAAGAACTATAAAATATCTATCAATACACTAATAAATGTCCTTTGTTTCATTCACAAATCGTTTCTGTTTCAGTAGCAACCACAAATGTCATCCGACCATATTCTACTTTTTACAAAACTTTCTGTTATAAGTCCCTAACTGTTAAATCTCTCAAAAAGGTTGCAATTTTCACAATGAATTATCATTTTGATGTATAGGTTACTGTCAGAAAGATACAACATACAATAAGCTCAAGCAAAGATGAAACTAAATTAATTTCAATTTATTTTCAAAGTCATCTGCTTCAAGAGTACTCCATAAACTGAATACATTTTCAACCCTTATCAGTAGTTCTTTACAAAAGCTATATTCTTCTGAACATTCAAAGCGTTTAACATCTACCTTTTGCTCTACAGTTTTAGCATTTCAACAAATATCAAAGTGCATGTTTCAATAGGTGCGGCATTGAACCTGAAAAAGTACAGACAAGTCAAATATGGAAAGTCTTCTGGCTGACATAATCATGTTCACAAAAATATCACTTCTTTGAGCATGGTTATATGATCATCATCGCAAGTGATTTTTTGTAAATCTGTTAAAATCAATAAGTTCATTTTTTAAATAAATTTGAAAGATCACAAATTAAGACTTCTAACACAGGCTAAATGGTTTCTCAAAGATTAATAGCTCTACGTTATCTAAAGTTGAAAACTCTTTCTTGAGAAATCAAAGTTACAAATTCATAAGGATATGAACACTTTGACGATAGTTAAATACTATTTTTGTTTCACACAAAACTGTGGCATTTTATGCATTTGCAAAACAGCTTTCACTGTTCTAAAACTTAAAAAAAAAAGGGTATTTCAAATACAATTAGTATATACTTTTCAGCTCAAAGGGAAGTTACTTCTGTGTCTGTAGTCACAAAACTAAATTGGAAGCAATAATAATGTGATGTAACATCCACAACATATTGATCTGAACAAAGCTTCTTCGGCTAACAAGCATAAAAAAAACTATGTTGATTCTTTGAAAATAATGAAATTGCAAAACAGAACAAAAACTTAACATAAACATAACTTATATACTCCACAAAATAAGTAGAGGACCATAAACATTTCAATATCTAGACATTTTAGTTTTCAGTATGTTATCATTACATGATCTTTATAATGCTTTGGTATTGAACGTCCAGGTGGTCCTTAAATCTAGATGTCGAGTATACTTGAATTGTGTGGAGATGCATTTGAACCATAAACTATTATGTTAGATTCTTAGAATGAAACATCTAAAAAGAAAGATAGACTTGACACTGTATTCACGATTTACAACAGAAATAATTTGGAAAAGTGAACAATGTTCAAATGATAGGTTCTGTACAAAATGAATATGCTGGAATGAAATATTTGCAGAGTCAGCAGAATTCAAAGTTTCTTATATACAGGAAAGTAGCATGGACTAGACTTATGTACAAAACACATGTTTGCTTTCCAGTAACATGAGGCAACTTAAAGCAGGAGTCTTGCTAATGTACAATCTTATGTAATATGTACATAGGTATCTATCTTTAAATAAGCATATAGCGCAAGTATAATATACAGCTTCATCATGTACAATATAGTAGGTTCTCTTATGTCCTATTTACTCGTCAGGATAATGTCATGACTTGAATATGCTTGCACCTTCTTGATGTGTTATGAGTATTATACAATCATTTAACTTTGCTTATCATCACAAATAATAGTGAAAACTGTAATCCCATGTGATATATTAATATTTATAACAGTTATACAATGAATAACAGAACACTGTTTAAACATGCAATGAGGTTTCAGCATGAGGTCGTACATTCTCCTACAAAGGCTGCTGAAGTCATAAAATCCTACAAAAACCTCTTTCTAAATACATTCACTTCTCACCCTTCTAGTTATCCAAAAGCATACAGAAATGACTTAGGCTTTTTCAAGTGATAACTAATGAAAGGGCATTGCTGATTGCACAGCTGTCTTTGATAGCATCCAACCAGGTTTCACCCTTTACAGCCCAAGAAGGGCTTGTATTCAAACAGACTTAAGTGTAGGATCATATGGTAGAATTTGAGTGTTCTTGTTCAGAGATTTTAATTAACCTCCAACTTAGCTTTCAATTTGGTGAATAAAGCCAGAAATCTGCCTTTCCCCGTTATTTATGATTTGTGTCCTTTACTTTTTCAACCATTTATGCTCATTCAGATAGGTGCATTAACAATTACATTGGTAATATTCAAAACATATAAATCCACAGATAAATATAGAAACATGAAACAACTATCAATAACTGTCAATAATCCTCAACAAAAACTGCATGCATTGATTTCAATTCTTTCTATTTCATTAATATTTGTAGTCTTGGCAACAGTGGCTGTATGATACTATTATGAGTTATACATTATACACATTATATAACATTTGATTCAGCCATTCATTGGATAGGAGGATCACTGCATAAGCCAATCATCTCTTTAACAATGCATTTGAATCATCTGATCATTTTACAGCAGGATGAGAATAGCCTTAGCAATGTAAACATGTCCCAACATATAAACATGACGATCCTATATGTATGTGGAAATACCATGGCGCCATGACTCATGACACAGGACATTGTGTTGATTGTACAGAAGTGTATGGGCAGAGAAAACCAAGGCAAATTTGTCAGCTGCACATGAATTATCTCCCTTTTTGAGCTCTCCTTAAAACTCCCAACATTCTCTAAACAAAATAATCTTGAAGTCTAATCATTTGAGGTTTGAATGAAATGACACACCTAGAAATGTAACCAAATCTGTCTCAGTGATGATATAAAGAAAAATAATTGTTACTTAATTCTGTTCAAATGATTTGAAATTGCATTTGACATGGCCATTCATATATCTTAATTGTAAACCTGAAATTTCTGTTTGATCGACAATCTTTAAATTGTGGACTATGTTGCTGAAAATAAACCTATAAAAATAACTACTTAATATTTTAACCTCAGACTGCTGATCTTTTGGAAATATTTGCTAAATGTCTATCAATATATTTTGTTAACGGCTTGTATAAAAAGAGGACTGAAGAACAATGGAATGATATAGAAATATATCAGACATTTCTCTCCAATGCAGACTAACTGCATTCTCTCCAAACAGAGGTAGTTCCGTCATAAATTCCTATACAACCTCTGTCTTAATACAAAGGTTTCTCCAGCTTTAGGCAGTTCCCCCTACCGGTGCAAAATTGGAACTTAAATACATGGCATTATTTCAGCCAATGAAACACGGAATGCTTGAAAAACATATTTGTTGTCACATAGGCCTAGGCAATGATGCAGTCGCAAAATGAGGCTGTGTATTCTGTAAAGACTCAAAGTGAAAGGTGCATATTTGAATAAAGTTTAGCTTAATCACTTAGGCGATTTGAATGATACATTTGAAACGGCATCGCTGATTGCACACCTAACTTTGATTGCATCCAATCAGCGTTTTACATTTCGTGCCCAAGAAACCTCGTATGAAGTCAGAGGTTGTATAGGAATTTATGACGGAGCTACCTCTGTGGGGAGAAAATGGACTAACTGATGAGTCAAGACTATTATACAAGACAAGACCACTATTTACATAGGGAGGGACTACCCCAGGAGTAGGTAGGTATGAGCATAGTTGATATAGAAAGAGTTGACACTGGCATGCCAAAGACTGAAAGAACTGGTATTGTTAAACATGCACTGATTACAGGTCGACAAATACTATATATACAATCTGACTTGTACAATACAATCTGACTTGTACAATACAATCTGACTTGTATTTAACAATCTGACTTGTACAATACAATCTGACTTGTACAATACAATCTGACTTGGTAAGACTGGTACCAAATACCCTAATGGCATGTTTTCCATGTCAACAATTTGGGAGATTCTTAATTTCATTTGACATCATTCATGTTCGTCAAAAAAATTTTGTGATTGTTATTATATCGGAATGTGTCCGGTCTGCACACACTTCCACAGAATTCTAGACCTACAGACAATGTTCAATGTGTTTGTTATTCTATTCAAAAGTCTATCACAAACTGAAAGAAGTAATGACTTCCATGGGAACTTTGCATATCTCTCTATCATTAATTCAAACCTGGATGAAAAATGTTAAAACTTAATGAACTTTTAACTCACGTAGTTTCTCTATTTATCCGCATATGAAAGAGAAAGATAACTTCAAACATTAATTTTTGTGTCGAGTAAGTATCAATTCCTATTTAAACCCATATTAAAGAATAATTAAACATCATGATAAATCCTCGAGTCAGAATAGTTCTATATAAACCCTACTATGAGGGGGCTAGGCTTCAAACCAATTCTTTGGGTCGAGCAAATAGTTTCTCTATTTAACCCAATATTAAAAAGAAGTATTTTTAGTACTTTCCCTTTTTAACCCCAACCAACAGAGGGTTTAAACTTTTTGGGTACAGCAAGGTTCCCTATTTTACCCCCATGTGACATAATTAAAACTTCATCATAACTCCACGAGCCAAGCAAGAGATTTCTCTATCATTCCCACATGAAAGATCTATCATAACTCCTTGAGTCTAGCGAGTAGTTTCTCCGCCTCCGATTCCTCCTCTGTCTTCTCACGCCGCCGTCGTCTCCTCTCCTGGGGTTGTGATGGTGCCTCGGCAGGCTTCTCTGTTGTCGGAGATTCAGAGAGATTTGATTCATCAAAGTTTATTTCTTTCACAGTTGAAGATTCTAAGAGGTTTTGCCTTGATCTTGACCGGGCCAGTTGAGCTCGCCTTTCCGCTGAAAGAAAAAAATACATTTCATTACAATTAGCACTGAAACAATGAAGAAAATGATTTAAAATTTACATGCTAGGAGACTTTACAACAGCAGTCTATGGAGGTGTTATCATTCCTACATATAACACTTTCGAAAAAAATTTACTTTCTTATTCCTTTTGCTTTTGTTATAAATCTACCTTATATCACATTAACTTATACTGAAATGTGACAAATTGGGGGAGTCTATATACTGACATTTCAGTCCGAAAATAAAAAGGACTCTGTCAACTGAATACCATAGCTTTTTTGTTACTATTTTAGCTTGGATATATATATTTGTGATATTTCATTTTCATCTAAAAGATTCTAGCTAAACCATCACCCCACTCAGTAACAGGCAGGAAAAATGGACGTGTGATGTGATAACTGGAGGACAAGAACTTCTGTTGATAATTTGTCTACATTTTTTCATATCAGTTTCAAGTTTTGGAAATATCTAAGCTGAAGCATGCATTCCTCAACATGCAAACATGAAAAATAAATGTGAGAGAGTCACGACTTTTCGAAGATAAAATTCTTAATTTTTTTTTCTATTTGTACATTAGAAAAAGGATAATTATAATAACATATGAAGAAATTGGTTTAAATTTCAACCAAATAGTTGCAAATCTTAAAAAAATTCCACAGCAAATTTCTTAAAATGATTATTTTAAACCCTCGAGTGAAAACCTAAGATAAGTGAACAGGTATCTCAAGACCAAATGATATTTGGTACATGCAAAATTCTCAAATCTTTATTTATATGCAGAAGTACTTTACAACAGTATTTCTATAACTTACTGCCTGCATTTTAACATTTCTTCATTTCACCAAAAATCATTTCTAAGCAAAACAAATCTTAAATGATTAAAAAACCATGTAAACTGAAAAATGAAATAAATTCTTGAAAACATTTGAAAAGCAAGATTTCTTCATAACACTTTCTCTGCTTATTCTGTAATTTTATAATAATAATAAATAATAATATACATTTTAACGCCTAATATCCAGTGCGAGGCACTGCTCACTGGCGGTACATTATTCCCTGAAGGAATTGTACTACAGCAGCTACTTAGCGCTTCCGTACTTCCCTTATTCAGGTACCCATTTATACAGCTGGGTCGACTGAGTGCAATGTGGATGAAGTGCCTTGCCCAAGGACACAACGCGGTATGAGACCCAGGTCACAAATGTTTGGTGTCTCCACCGGGATTCAAACCCGGGTCGGCGGCGGCGATAGGCCAGTATGCTAACCACTACACCACCGCGCTTCTGATAAAAATGGGCATTCCACCCAATGATGGAGTAGGCATAAACTCTAGATAGCAATGTTTGTTTAGTACAAATATGTTGTTATATTCAGAAATCTTGCTTTTCCTAAACACAAAATAATAAGACATGAGAAATAAAAAAAATTATCCAAGCAGAAATTCCCAGTGAATGAAGGCACTCGGAATACAAATCTCTCAAAACCGAGAGTTGATACTTTACGATATACCTCTGAGCTCTGCAAATCCTAAAAGCAAGAAAAGAAATAAAGATATCTCTTCTTTCTTCTTTAAACAATGTATAAGATTTTTCTTTCAGGAAAAAAAGCCTAGCTTATAATCCCTGTCAAGATTAACTTAACAACACACAACTTTCAATTCAGAAAACTGGAACACTTTTAAAGAGAAAATAAAATATTGAGTGAAACACAATGCCATGCCATTAGAGCAGTATGCCGCATTAACCATGCAATCATTGGTTTATACGACTTACATTACAAGTCAACCCTTGGTTACTGTTATTGCATTATCTATTCTTATCATAGTTGTTAGGCAATTAGTATTTTATAGCTTGGAAATATAACATGATATATAACACATCCTACTCCATAATACTTTTAATTTGCTATATAATGTGTATATCGTGATACTTTCTAAGGGTACATTACAAGGCATGAGTTTAATGAAAATTTGAACTCAAATTCTACAATATTTTTGGGCACCATATAATAAAAATTAGATCTTCAATATTTCAAAGTCATTATCTTCTGGATTGTTTGTTTGCACATGTATGATTTTTCTGAAAGTGATGGAGGCTCACCACCCTGAAGTTTTCCCTTCAACATTTGCTTATATCTACAGATCCGGGTTACCAGAAGATATTTCACGACTCTAGTTTTTTTGCATGCATGGGGAGTGACAGCATTTATCGAAAAAATTATCCAAGAAACTCAAGTTTTAACAAGCACTTGATTCTTGGATTGAAATTGTAGGTCTAGTATCTATTTATATTTCCCCTGATCAGTTTTCATGATATTTATCCACAACCTTTCTTCTCTTGACAAAGGAAATGTCATTTTGACAGAATTCTAATTTACTCTTGAAAGCAGCACTCAACTTAAAGTCTAGAAAGATCAAGAGGAACAACAATCAGGCAACTCATTCCGAGGGACAGAAAAGGGACAAACTTGTTTAAAGTCAAAGTCAAAGTTATCGAATTAGAGTCAAGTACCACTGGTTTCGCTTCCAATTTAACTTGTTTCTAAAAGCTAGTTATTCAAAGCTAGTCAAAACCGACTAGCAACAAGTCAACTTGTTTCTTAAAGACAGTTACCAAAGAGTCAAATGCTAGTCAACGATCTACAAAACTCCTTGATCCTTTACAACTAAAGGTTCATAGTCAAATGATTAACCTTAGCCAATGTTAAAAGATGTATGTAAACCAACTTCAAGCTTGAGGAAAATTAAGAGTTAAATGGTAATTATTAGCATCATTTAGATCAGTGGTAAGGCCAATCGTAGATAGCATATTTTCAAACACAAGCGGTTATTAATTTATGATTAGGATCCTAATCATTGAAACACTGATCTGAAACTTTCAAGAACAGAGCTTAAAAACTTCCAGTGACCTCACATTATTGTTCACCTATGACGCCAATTCTTTTAATTTCAGGTTGTGTAATTTTGCAAGCATATTAAAAATAAAAAGTTCATGTGATTATGCCATCCCTTAATATACTCGGAAAGGCAAAATAATTTAAAAATGAAGTTATAATGTGTATCTCTTATTAATTCCACTGGTGTGAAAGGTTCAAATCCACATGGATTCAGTCTCAAAGCTACATTTCCGCAGAATCTCCTCTCGCCATAACCCTGTTTAGGTTTATCTTAATCCTAATCTTCCAGGAAAGAACTGGAGTACCGGTAATCTAAGGCTCTAGATCCTCTATAAAGTATATAGAGATGAAAATGATGATCAGGCAGACAATGGAAGCAACTTAAAACAATGAGAAATACAGAACTGAATTAGGAAGCAGATGATATGGACATGCATAATGCCAAGCCAATGACAATAGGGTCACATGACTAGTCTGAGGGTTTTCATTGGTTATGCACTGGTCACATGACTGCACAACATGATCATGCCTAAATACAATTGGTCACCTCAGCCCCAATGGGACTGTCTTTCCATACCCGAGACCTTGATAGGTTTGATATTCTGTCTGTAGGGAGAAACAGCCAACAATCATAATGGAGTATATATATACACATATACATACATACAAACAAGACAGCACAGGAAGATGATTATGTGATTAAATATCCATATCTTCACAACAGCAGTATAAATGGGAATAATGCTTAAATATCAAGACTAGACCTATGCAATACAATATATAGACGGATTTGATTATTTATAACAAACTTATGGTTGGTTTAAAGAAAAATAATGATTTCAAATGTTATTGTCTTCAAAAGTTGCTAAATGTTAAATGCAAAAAACCTTGAAAAGTGCTATTAGATAATATAAAAAAGGAAGTGATTAGGATAAGAAAAAAGACTAATTTTATTACTGAAGACATGCTCTATGATAAAAATTTGAATAAAGATGTTGCCTAAGTTAACAAACAAATCAGCTGCAAGTTAACCCTAAATAAAAAAGAGAAAAATATTCAATCCACAGATTCAATCATTCAGTTAAGATAGCTTTCCTAAACATATTAGCTTATATTCATAGCCTATTTCTTGTATTATAGATTTCATTTCATGATCTTTCCTGAAATAGTCAACAGTAGAACAGAGGGAAGCAGCAACTCTATGTGATGAGAGTTCAGTGATGATGATTTTCCCACTGACTTCAAAACGGTAGTGTCCCTCAAGATAGATGTGAGGTCAAACACATTCCTACAGGCTTTGACCAGAGGGATATCCCTTTTACTAAATCAGTAGGGTGTCTGACTCACATCTGGAGATCCGACGTGACGTGAATCTAATCCCTCTTACAGAAATATGGCAAAATATGTATAGTTAGTTTACAAGAAATGGTTGAGAGATAAAACTAACCTCCAGCTGCCCTCGGTGTCCGACGCTTGCCGTCCCGCTTCTCCCGGTTTACGTTGAAGGCTGACCCAGTCTTGAGCGCCTCCAGCAAGTTGTCCATAACACCCTCCTGGTTCTCACCTGGTAGGCAATAAATACTGTATTAGCTGAGGATATCACTGTTGTATAATCATATCTATTATGTGCATACATATCACATATAGCATGTGATAATCATTACCAATGGATAATCCAATTTAAGGTAACTGTACTGTAACAAACTTTTTTACATGAGTAGCAGTCTTAGTGTATAAAATATTTATAAAAGACAATATATTTTCGGGATATTGATCTTTCAGAATTATAATAATGATCTTTCTTGTCTTTGTGTGGTTTCAACTTTCTGTCAGACTTAAGACTTAAGAAATGACAACACCCTCACTTCAGATGAGATCATTAAAAACTTTTCAAAGGATATTTTAGTAAGATATAATACATTCAACAACCGAAACTGATTTAAAACAATTAAATGGTAAACAAAACTTATACTTGAGTTAAGATAATAAAAGCCAATCTTCATAGAAAGCATAGTAAGATTTTTATACAAAACATACAAATTGATTCATAGTATAAATAGAATTAAAGAAGGCCCCTACTTGTGGTGAGGTCTAGGATGGCTTTCTGTCTCGCTTTCTTCTCCTTCTTCTCCCTCTCCGCCTTCTCCTTGGACTCCTTCGCTCGTCGAATCTTCTCCTGCGTCTCCCGCATCTTAGCATTGTCCTTCATTGCTTTCTGGGATAGGAAGACATTCATTTTGTTGTAATTTAGGGTTTTACAGAAAGGACTTATAAATGATGAGAACAAAATTTAATGGTTTAAATACCTTTAAGAAAGGAATACGAAAAAGTTTTTCATTCTTGTGAACTTAGATTAAGTTGTTGAAAAGCTTTCCATTGGTAATAATTCAGCCATTAGCGGCAGTGAGACCTCAGAATAGATGTACATTTTGTTTTGCAGACCAGGAGGAAGTTTGAATTTGCAGTCAATATAGATGATCTAGGTTTACTAGCCATGAACATAATATCTGTTTATAACTAATTAACACTGAGGCTTTGTTTCAAAGCTAGATCTTCTTATCCCCTTATAGAAATATTTCCACAATTTGTTTTTCATTTAACACCTTTAAAACTTGTAACAATAAGGTATATATTGGTCTAACAATTTAGAACTAAAACTAAAACTAACCAAATCATACAAGTTGTGCAAAAGAATGGGAGTACTCACTGAGAAAGATTCTTTGAAGGTCTTGAGGTCGCCGAAGAGATCCTCGATGGAATACTTCTTGGTGTCAAAAGTGAGGTACTTGGCGAGGTCCTGGAAGAGTTGGTCGAGCTTCTTGTACATGGCGTTGAGGACTTCATACTGATCCTTGGCTATCTTCAGGAACCCGTGAATGTGGTCAAGGAGAAACTATAGGTTGTCATTGTGGAGGGTGTTGTACATAAAATATAACATATATATATATGTAGAAGAACGAATAATTTCTTATGGATAGTCAACTTCTTTATTGCATGAATTGCAATTCATGCAATAAAGAAGTTGACTATCCATAAGAAATTATTCGTTCTTCTGCATCAATCCAGCTTCTAAAATGCCCCTTAAGGAAGTTATATATGTAACATTAGAAGGTCGTAGGCAATCCGACTGGTGGGACAACATCTTTGGTTAAATTGTTAGAGCTTTTGAATCTCGCCCATGGGTTCAAATTTGGTTGGAGGTGACCTTATATTTGCTTCTATTAGATACTTTTGAAGCTTACTTTTAATGAATTCACAAACCTCAACATTGGCTAACATTGTCATATTTGAACATTTTTGTACTTTTAAGAGTGCTTTGAAGAATTTAAATCAAACCCAACAGAGTTGAACACAAACTGCTAAAACTGACTATCTCATCCACTTACATATAGTCATTTCAAGAGATGTACCATATGATGACATAAAATTGTGTCAGGACATAAAACTGTTAATTTACTATTCTACATAGAACAATTTCTACGTTCAATATTTAGAGTTGTAAACTTCAGATTTCTTTAAGCGTGATAAGATATAACAAGTGATATCTGTACACGTATTCTATTTCAAACCAGATCAAGATTTTGAAAAAACAGTGCAGCATCTTTAACCCGTTTTAATGACATATTTTTTCAGCAAGTTCTGATCTAAGTGAGTTTTAGCTAAGTATATGAAAGGATATTTCCATGACCTCGGCAAACCTGTCACCCTCTGCCGAAGTTTTGCTGATGTTCTTGATGTCAATTTCCAGCTGTTTGATTTGCTTCTCCATCCCTCGCAGATTCTTCTGTAGGGTCTCGTCAGACACTGTAACACACAAATATGACTTTATCTTCATCCCCAATGTAGCGTAAAGAGCAATGTCTCCATTTAGTGAAATTTGTTAAGCACTGTGAAATCAATTGACAGCGCAGTTAACATACCCTGTGCAATAAATAACCTATTTATAAAAATCTATGTAATTTCACTGACTATAGCAAGATGACAGAGCACGATTGTAGTGTCTTTACTAACTTAGAGTGTATAGGAGGTGAGGTGAGGTGAGTTGGGTTTTTAAACGCCGCTTTCAAGAGTAAATCAATTATATCCTGGCAGCTAGTATTATTGCAGGCAGAAAGCCTGCAACACAAGTATTGCTATGCATTGTGGAGAAACCATAGAGCACTGGCTGGAACTAGCGAACCATAGGTGGTACAGCACTGAAATTCAGTGCAAAGTGCATGGTAGACAAATGATGATGAAGGGAATAGTATAAGCTTGGCCCAGCAAGAACATAAATATCCTGACAGAGCAGGGTGATGAGAAACATCAGATGTAAAAAGCAAACACACCCCTGGCAGCCTTCTCAGTGTAGCTGAGTTCCTCCAGGAAGCCCAGCAACTCCTTGTGGCTCTCCTCCACCGTCTGAGCAAGGAAATGTGTTAGAGTCATCTTCCCGTCCTGCGACTTGGTGTTGTCCAGCTGGGGATTGAAATTACACATCATAACTTGTCATTTTTTTCTTGACAAAATACCATGTGACTTGCAGAAAAATCTGATTTTGTTACATATAGCATTTTGAATGACTTAAGTTTGTTTTTTCGACAATTTTTTCCCTAGAATCTGTAAGTTACATTGATTACACAGCATTCCTGGAAATTCTTGAACTGAATCGATCGAGTTCTTTTGATTAATAGTGGAATTGTAGACGGCATACTTAAAGCATTTGGCACAATTTCCTCAAATTGCTCATGGAAGCCTTGAAACCAAATTGTATGTCTTCTGCTAAATGAACCAGACACAATTGTTTAATAACTTACCTTGCTGAGGAAGCTGATCTCGAAGCCGAGAGACTGAGCGTTGCGAGAGCCTGAATTGAGGTAGTTGCCCATGAGGAGGATGAGCTCAAGCAGACGAGCAAACTTTTTGCTGTTCTTCACTTCCTCACATGCTTGGGTTGCTGCAACCAGGTCCTGTGGAGGGAAAGGTGAGGTGAGGTGAGTTTTCAAGATTATTTAACTTATATCGCGGCCTCTAGTATTATTGCAGGGAGAAAGCCCGCAATACCATTGTGGCTATGCATTGTGGTGAAACCTGCAAGCATCGGCTGGAGCTAACGAACCATGGGTGGTACTGCGCTGAAATTCAGTGTACCATTGCACCCAAACCTGACTGCGTGTAGAGCAGCTCTCTACTGCAGACAAAGTTGCCGAGCCCCTAGCGGGATTTGAACCACGGACGTCTTGCTCCGAAGCCGAACGCGCTAACCACTATGTAACCCGCCCCCCCAGAGGAAAAGGAATTTAGTTTTAGCTGATAAAATTTTTTTTGGATAAATCATAATGATAATAATGATATTAACATTGCACTTAACTCCACACCATAAAGAAACATTACACATATCATTAGTCTGATGCAATGACTTTTCCTTCTCAAATGGGGGTTTCAACTTGAGCTGCCAGTTAAGGTGTTTTAAAAGTATCTATCACATTGCCTTTGCTTCAAAACCAGGTACCCAATTGTGTTACTGGGTAACAAAAAGATACCACATGTCTTTTAATTCATGTGTGGGTGTGAAACAAAGAATCAATCTTTCGATTTCTCAGCCTATACAATATACAATGACATATTGGGTCACCAAACCCAAATGAGCCATGCTCATAGTTGCAGATCTACAATTGCAATGGTCAGCAGCTAGGATCCTTGCAACATGCCACCTGCCATTGACTTAACAGGAAATCTTGTACTTCAAGGTGCCACCCACAAATATGATTAATTGAGTGACTTATTGTTTAGCGCAGCATGGGCAATATTAAAAATGAAATTAAGCCATTCTGTCCATCTGGTCTTGACAATTGTCAACAGATCTGCCTATTGTACTGGAGAAGAAATTTTATCTCATATCTCTAAGGTTTTTAATGATACAAAATAAGCTTCATAAATCATGTCTTTCATGTGAATGGCAAAATTGCTTCTCATGAATATTTAATTTCCTTATATAACTAATGCAAACTGAAATGAAAAATATTTGCAAATATCCCTGAGAGACATAACCCACGAGTACTTGTAAAAAATTTGCAATAAATATCCTAAAGGACAAACTTGCTAATGCAATAATCTCCATAACATATAAGAAACGACATAAAGAGGCATGATACCCACCGGTTTAATGTCGGACACGAACTCAGAAAATCTCATCTTGAACAACATAGAGTTGAGGCGTGGTTCCAAGCGCTTAATGGAGGATATCTGAATATAGAACAAAAAGAATCATCATTACTTTACTGCTGCAAAAAATACATCTTGAATAAAATATCATTGAAGATAGAACCCATCTTATTCAATCAACATATTTAGAGTATTTAAATTTAAAAATTAATGTTATTCATAGGCAAAAGAAGGTAAAAAGTAGTAAAAAGTTTTAGAACATTATAAAAATGAATATTCATATATCTAGCCAGTAGCAATTCCTTCAATATTCTCCTTTTTTCCATTTTGTTCCTGGAAATTTGCCACTATGAATGGTATGCATAAAATTTATTTAACAGCTTGTATGGTTATTGCAAGCAGAAACCACCATCATCTCTATCCACTCATTCCATAGTTCTGCATTGCAGTTGAGCTCCAATGACATTTAAAAAAAATTAATTTTGAAAATTTTTTTCAATATTCAGTCAAAGACACATGTCCTCACAGAAAAAAAATAAATTTAAAAATGCCCAAAACATTTGTGTTTCAGATAACATAGACAGATACGAGGGGAGATATAACAGGAAAACTCTGACACCTTATGCAAATGCTCAGGTCAGGAGAGGTTGTTTTTCGAATGTCATCACGCCCAAAATGTACAGTTTCAATAAACAGTGTAGGATATGACAAGCGAGAAAGCTCATGCAAACTCTGACCTCTAACGTAAACTGCTCAGGTTCTGAGAGGTCATCATACTGGTCCTTGAAGGTTGCGATCTGGTTCATCTGTTCGGGGGTCGGCAGGTACTTGAGAAGCTGCTCCAAAACAGCCTCAGACAGGTTCTCCTCGTCCACCGCCAGGATCCGTCGCTTTATCTCCTTGTAAGGTACCTTGATGGAGCCCAGTAGGATGGCTGGAAATTTCATCATATAACTCATCAATAAGCGTCCTTTGCAGTTCATGCTATGTATGTGTGAAAGATTTTATAGTACCATCTACTGACTAAGGTAATGTGGTGGCCGGGCCTGTCATTAGGATTGATGTTTCACATATTGGTTTGGTGATACCATGTTCATATTATCTTTGTTATAATACTTATACTTTTTCACCATGAGGAATGAGCTCATGACAAATTTCCCCATTCCTGACATGTCTTCCACTAAGTGAATGAAAAATATTGTCTGATTCTTTTTTAGTTAGAGTGGGATATAATCCCAAAGAAACCAACACTACTTACAGAGATTCTGACCAGCCTTTGGATCAAGCACCCGGAGTTCCTTGACCTTCTTCTTAGGTTTAAACTCGTTGGACTGGTCACTTGTTTCTTTTTTGGCTGAAAGAATGACATTGCATGTTTAGTAAATGAAGTCCTGAAAAAAACTTAACAAATTCAACGTAAAGGTTCATGAACCCAGTTTTATTCTTAAGAAAAAACAAGAGTTACCTCCCTGCAATCAGAGTTACCTGACTTACTTAACAATTCTTCCACAAGAAGATTATCACACATAACAAGACTTGCCTGTGAGATGAAAGAGTAATCATTGGAGCTATGTCCCCTTCAAAACAAGTTATCCTCCCTGCGAAAGAAGAATTACCTCCCTTTAAAGTATGAATTATCTTCCTACCTGGTGCTTTCACCGCAAAACAGTTCTCGAGCTCCTTGAACAGATCTTCATTCTCAAACTTCTCTTCTGATGCATTCACCCAGAGAGACTCCTTGTCTAATACCCGTGCATTTACCTACAATGTAAAAGTGACACTTGAAATCCATCATAAAAGATGGGAAAGAGATACTTATAGCTAAAAAAATTTAGATTAAACAGAAAAAAAGAAGGCTGAACATGATAAAATTTCAAACATCATTATTGTCTTAAACCAAATTTCAAATTCGCAATATTTTAAAGAGGAAGATTTTATTGACTTTTACAAATTCTATAATGTTCGACAATGCACCAACCTTATTCCAATTCAAACGTTTCGTCTGTGTATTGGTGCTGTATTTCTTCTTAGGCTGCATGCCGAAGGGCAGGACGTTTGTTGGGGGGGACGGGGCACCTGGAGGACTCATCATCCCTGGGGGTCGAGGGGCGCCAGGTGGAGGTGGAGGGGGAGGTGGTCCCCCGCCTGGGGGAGGAGGGGGTGGGGGCGGAGGAGGAGGTCCACCTCCTGGGGGTGGGGGTGGAGGGGGAGGTGGTGGCGGACCTCCACCAGGCGGGGGAGGGGGAGGAGGTGGTGGTGGTACTCCTGCTCCAGGGGGCGGGGGTGGCCCCCCTCCAGGTCCCTTTGATATAGCACTGCTCACTACACCACCGATTCCCTGAGATATCTGCAAGTAGATGGTATGTGTTGAGATTTTATGAGAGCCTCAATAGAATATCTAAAATCAATAAAATTGAGATAATACTTTAATATCTATTGTTCTGGGTTGAGTAGAATTTACCTATTCCTCAGATTCCTTGATTATCTTTTGATTTAGACACATTCCCATGGACATGATAATTGTAAAATGTATTTTCAATTCAGGGATTTGTTTACAAACGTCATCTTTCAGGTCTTAAAGATAAAACTTCTGTATTCTGTAATGCAAGACGTTCAAGCTTACCTTTTCCTTCAACTGAGACAATTCCAGTTCATAGTTTTTAACTTTCTCCTCTAAACTTGTTGCTTTAGCCTCTGACTCTTGTTTAGCAGTGAGGGCCGTCTCCAGTTTGGTTCCCATGTCAGCCAGACTCACGTTGGAGTCCTCGAACTTGGACTTCTCTGTTAAACTACCTGTGAACAAACAAGATCAATAAACCTGAACCAGTTGTGCTTGTAGATAATGAATACCTATATAATCCAATTTCAAATTGATCATTTAATTTGTATTTAGACTGATTTGCATACCAGAGACAATAATGTGAAATAGATGAATGGGTTTGTATATGGAGATTTGAACTGTGTACTGTGAATCTGTGTACTAATCCTCTAATAAACAGAAAAATGTAAATTCAAACAATTTGAAAGTTTCTCTCAACCCTCTCAATTTTAATATATTCTTTTCAAGGAAAATTGTACCTTTTTACCTAATTATGCACATAAAATGTTAACCATATCAACTAAGCCACCATAAAGATGAATAATAATCATTTAATTCCTATTAATCATTGCAAATGAATGAATAAGTAAGAGAAATTACCATCAACCAACTAGGAAAGCCATAGGTTGATACTTACTTAACAAAGGTTCAACATCTATTTCAAATCTCTTGGTGTGGCGGAAGTCGGGATCTACTCCACTTTTATGAAGAACTATCTGGGTGACACACTCTTCTATAAGCTTATAATACTGGGGTCTGAAACATAGGAGAAAAAATTGACAACACCAAGCATAAGATGACACATGCCATTTAGCAGTGAATGAAATAATGCCTGTCAGCCAGCTAGAAATCTGTTTACTTTTTCTTAAATTCTGCCCCATAGCCGACAAAATCATAAAAGTGAAAATAACTTTTCAGTCATCACACATCCATTTAGATGTAAAGAAATGTAAAATTGATATACTAAGAACCTCCTATCTGCAATAGTTAAATTGTTGTAGTTTTTCAGGTCCAGTACCTATTGGGGCAACAGTTGCTGGCAATGAATCTACCGACAGCTTATCCACTTGACTGATAAAGGTTGAGTGATATCATAGCTGTATGACAGTATAATTCCTGTGTTTGCACAAAACATCTCCAAAGTACATTTCTAATGTTTCAGTCCTCACATTGCGCATTCCAATTTATGTCATTGATAAATATATATATAAACTTGTTCAGATTCAAAATATTCAAGATTAAAAAAGTAAATAGATATGCAAGATGATAAGGGTTGAGGTGAGATGATTTGGGGTTTAATACTGCTTTTGACATTTCACTTATATCACGGCTGTTGGTATTATTGCAGGAAGAATGTCCAAAACACAATTGTGGCTCTGCACTGCACTGAAACTCATGTCACTTTGCACCCAGACCTTACTGCATGTAGTACAGTTCTCTACTGCAGACAGAGTCACTGACCCCTGGTGTGATTTGAATCTGGATCCTAAGCCAAGTGCGCTACCCACTGTGCTATCCAGCCCCAAGATGATAAAGAATGAAAAACAGATTTGAACTTCATCCAGGAAATATTTCAGCCTTTATTTCCCGCTCATAGTTGAAAATAATGCCAGACAAACAAGCATTGAGCACAAGTTATTCTGTGCATGAGTTATGCATGGTATGACATGAAAAAATAACATAAGGTAAATACATATTCTCACCTGGAGTAAAGGTCGTCGCGTATGGTGAGTAAGTGTTGAAGTATGGACAGGAAGTAGGGCTCAGACACTGTGTCTTTTATAGACGAGTTGATCAGCTCAAAACATTGAACAGGGTCAGTGAACAAGTTAAGGAGATATATCATTAAGTCATCTTTAAATCGAAAAACAATTTATGACAAACTTCATTAACATATCATAGTGTTGATATCAATAATAATTTAACACTTTAAACTATAAAGTGTTCACTTTGATCCAGTGAATCAATTGACAACCATAATTATCTCCCCTTGGACCACTCATGCACATTAACTATGCCGAAATAATGATGGCAAATGAAATCATTATCTTACTTCTCCACAGATCAAAGTTATCTCCCTTTACAAAATGCTCCCTTGCTTCCTCATGGTGATAAGGGCATGCTACTAATATTTCCTTGTTACAAAATTACAGTATTACAATGTTACAATATCAGCATATCGACCCACCCATTTGAACAAATATTGACAGATGGCTTATACACTCTTCTGAAGTAAAAAGGATATTCTATTTCCATGTGGATGTTGTCGTATCTGTGGGAGAACTCCTCGAAGTCCTCCTCCTTGTGTTCGTGGAAGATGTTGATGTGTGTCTTGAACTCCTCGTCCTCCTGGTTGTCTAGTGTCTATCATGCAGTCAAATATTTCATAAATATTTCATTAATCTTTTCTTTATACAAAACATTGATTTCTAATATAGAAAGACTGCTCATCTTCCTAGTTATATAAATATATAGTGTCATATTTTGTTTTTCTTTTCAAACAAGTGATATATATTCATATGAACAAAATTATTTTCAAGAAAATCAACAGTTTATATTGTCTAGTGTCTATCATGCAGTCAAATATTTCATAAATATTTCATTAATCTTTTCTTTATACAAAACATTGATTTCTAATATAGAAAGACTGCTCATCTTCCTAGTTATATAAATATATAGTGTCATATTTTGTTTTTCTTTTCAAACAAGTGATATATATTCATATGAACAAAATTATTTTCAAGAAAATCAACAGTTTATATTCCTGGTTATCTAGTTTCAATTCCGTTTTTTTTTTATCACCTCTCAATAACTATATGAAGCATTCTCCTATTGCATCCATTGGAATGCAATTTCATCTTTTAATTTCTTCGTTTTTGTATAACCTCACCAGCATGAGGTCAATCATTCCTGTCCTCATGATCTCATTCCGAAGATGTATCCGGAAGTCGATATCATCTGGCGTACTGACCAGGGCGTTGACAAGCTGTATACATGCAACCTGCAAACATAGGGAAATAGTATTTCAGTTTCTGTGAAGAAAAAAGTTGTTGAATCTTTGAGAAAGATATTAGGTATTAAACATCGGTAGTAAAAAGATAACTCATTATTTGAGGTTAAGTCAACCACCTTTGTACTGACTTTCTTATTGATGTGGTGTCAACCCTTAAACAGTAAGTAAAATAAAGTAGACCCAATATAAAAATGAGAAATTATACGGGGTGCCACTTTGCAGCATCTATTTTATTAAAATAATTTTCTTGGAGTAATGAACTTGATCTTGGTACTTCACCATAATATTTTCACCAAAACGTAAACACACCAATAAAAACAGGCACAAGACTGCCGACACAATAACTCAGATGAATCATTAACCCCTCACCTGCATAGGAAGGTTGTCCCTCATGCCGAGCCCCATGATGATGGGGACGAACCTCTCCTGGCTCCGTATCTCCCCGCACACCGTGATCCCCTCAAGCGCTCGCTCGTGTCTGCAACATTCAATGGTCAGGTTATGGAGGTGATCTGTTTGTTAGGTTTTGCACTGTGTGTATCATGATGATTTTTACCATAATTTACCAATAACTTGAGGTTGATATTTGCCTTGTGTTCAGTAACATCTTGTTCATGGCAGGTATCCTTCTTATAACATTGAGTGTTCGAGACAGCTTGCAAACATTCCAGGAAGTTACTGAACACAATGAAAAATCACCTTCAAGGTTTACCTTAGTAAGAGTAAAAAAAGGCATAAGGCACTGGTAAGATGTCATATCGACCATTTCTGCTTTTATAAGCTTCTTGACTTAAATATGGATTCAGCAGAAGATAGTTAAGAACAATGATGGTTGACTATTAGTTTGCAAATTTAACACAGGATAGGTTGACTGTGTGATGGGAGCTAAGACTCATTGGTTTGATTTTGGCTCATGGAGGGTTGAACAATGAGTGAATGAGTTTAAGAACTAACTTAACATATAGCAGAACATGCATTTCAAATGGTATATATTGTCATATGTTGACAAATGGTTCAACTACTGGTAGATAAATAGGCATCTTTGTTTTCCTCTGAAGTTTAAAATCTGACTGAAAAATATAAGTTAGCAAATAGTTCACAAAAAGTTGACTTATTGGTTGACAACAGTTCAAAAAGGGTCAACCATTTGTAACTTGTCCGAAGAGACCTATTTGGAGGAACTTAACAAATACTAACTCATCTATAATGAGAGAAATCGTCGACTCACTGGTTTGTTGATAAGTGGTTGACAAATATTTGGTTGATTAATGGTTGATAAAAGATGACTTACTGGTTGACAAATTTTATATCAAACAGTTTATTGTTAAAATTTTTTTTTACTTGCAAGTTGTAAGGTGAATGACTAACTGGTTGGTTAATAAATGGTTGACAAATTGGTAAATGGTTGGCCAACTGGTTGGTTAATAAATGGTTGGCCAACTGATTGGTTGATAATTGGTTTGCAAATGGTTGGCTTATGTGTTTGTCGGAAATGTTTGACTAACTTGTAGGTTAACAAACAGTCAAATAACTGATTGGTTGATAAGTTGCTGGAGAATGGTTGACTAACGGTAGACTACCATGTTAGCTAATTTGGTAATTATATTTAAAAGGTTGACTATGTGAACGTACCCATTGGGAGGAACTAAACATATGGCAGCAAGGACTCGGACTGCTTCAAGCATGGTTGGAGGATCTGACGGGTCGACTGTCCGCGACAATATTGTTAATGCTTCCTCGTGATTTAATATTTGCATCAAACCGAACTGAAACAAGCAGGACATGCAATCTGTAACTAAAACATCAATTACTGAAGCGTCCGAATGTTAGTGCATGAGTGGTGGTGGTTATTTACTATATCAATGTAAGTTCATAGCAAACATCTTGAAAGGTAGTTTGAGGGGTACCAAAAATTATGGTTGAACCTAAATTCCTTTGCTTTAAATATAAAGAAGTTGATTAGTCTGGAGAATGAAACAGTTTGAAAAATCACATTTTCATCAGTTGTTAACAGGAAAATATAAATAAACAGGGAGTTTAAATGAAATGCTAAAAACAAAATTTAATTGTTAATATAAATTTGTTTTATATTAACTGAACAAAGCATTTTGTTTGGGAAAGGTAAAAAGTTGACAAAGAATTTAATCCAATTGTGTAATTTGGTCAGCGACTTCTTGGCACTTCATGCAACATTGAAATATCAACATGTCCTACATAACAGTTAATCAACATATCTGCTGTGAATGTTAAGATAGCTGACACTATGGCATGACTGATGTAAGCGAACACAGCAGAGACTTACCTTGTTGTTCATGTAGGCCTTTAGACAGCGAACACATTCGTATGTACTTCTCCGTTCTGACTTCCTAAAACATAAACTTTCTTTTGAAAAAACAGTATAACATGCAACAGCTTTGGTCTTAAAAAGATCAAGATTGTTTAAGTTTTTGTCTTGATTTAGTGGAAAGCAGAAGCGCTGTACAATAACTTGGACTTTCTTAATAAAAAGTTTTCGATATGAAGGAAAAGATTTTGTATGGCAAAACATTACCTGATGATTTATAGTACAGACATTTAACCTTATTACTAGCAAAAGCAACATTCAAAGTTTGGCATTGAAATAATGCTTGAAAATAACTTCTTGAAATAGCTTTTACATTAGGAAAAGTCTCTTGATGACAGTTTCTGGTTACTTCTTTTTATAAATAGCTGGTTTGAGTATAAAAACAGCTATCTTTTAAGGAGCGTCCACACTACTTACGAGTCACAGCAGTATGTGAGATTCCGCAAGACAGCATTGAGACCCTGTTCTCCAAACTCCTGCACCCATCTAAACACAGAAATGGTATTAATATGATTTAGTAGGACATTGATTTTAAAAAATCTATTTTTAATAATCTATTGTGAAATACAATAGACTAAGACTACATGACTGTTGAGAAAAACTGAAACTGCTGAAATCTAGATTGCAGTTGGAAAGAAAAAACATTACAGAAGATGCCTTGGTTTCCCAATGAAGAAATCATGAAAGAAGATTACTTTAGTCAATGTGAAGAAAACATTCTGGAGAAAATCAAATTTCCAAGCATGAGCTATTATTCTAGTGAAATTACATAATAGGCTATTTGAGAGGAGTATGACCTACTTGACAGGATTGCTGGTGAGCGAGACTCGTAGAGACTCCAGTACACGCAGCCGCTTATCTCCCTTGAGGTCCGGGTTACGCAGTTCTGAGATGAAGTCATCAGCCTGGTCAAGCTCTCCCTTCCGTGGCTGAAGCAGCAAAATATATGTTATGAATTATTCAGATTCAATGTCAGGACACCATATCTCGCTGATCATGCTCTGCTATACTCTACTACCACATTGTTCGTAAGTTACGAGGTCATACAAGTGCTTCTTACGCAGACAAGGGAGGTAATAACAAAGAAACTCTGGGAAGTTGTTATATCCAAAATTTTGTGTCTGATCAGTTGTATACTAGCTTGATAAAGTTTAGAAAAAATAATCCATCATGCAATTTTTCTGCCCAATTCAATGGGATAAAAAAAAACAAGAGGGAACTTGTCACCCAAATGAAAGAAGGGTAGCAATTAAATAATAGTTGACAACAGGCATTGTCTTGATAATTTTCCCAAGGATAACTTCATAACTTTAGTTTGAATCAAGAGTCCTAGAGTGGAGGAACTTCAAGGCTCTATCTGACAGCATTGGTACAGAATTTCGAGACCAAAATTAAAGGCTTTTTAAGGCTCTTTCAAGGCTTTTCAAAATTAAGGTTATGACAAAAGCATGATTTCCATATGAATAACTGAGACAGCTGAAGTAATGAAGCATGCACAATATAGACATTCCTAAATAGTAGAATAACCTGAACATTTCTGAACCAACAAATTATCAGGAAATGATTCTAAGTCAGATTTAAAAATAAAACCTACGAGATACTAAGTTGTGAATTTAACAGCTTCTAGTTGTTTTCCAGGCTTTTAAGCCTTAAATAGGTTTTTAAGGTTGTATAAGGCCAAGTGGCTGAATAATAGTATTGAACTATTTTTTCCGTCACTTGTAAGGAGTCTTAAGTTACCTTGGCAGCACCCTTGTAGTGCATGGTGAGCATAGATCGTTTGAACTTCTCATCTCGTATTCGAAGAGGTTTCTTCTTCTCTTCCGTCAAGTTCATGTCATCCTGACAAAACAAACAACATATTGTCAACTTTTTGCGCTTATTATTCACACACATCAGCAGTGCATGAAATAAGTCTGAAAAGTTACCAACCCATAAGTATGATTTTGTAAATTTTGGGGCAAAGTTGAAGATAAAAACACCAAAAATTACAAGTTCCGCAAAGAGCTACCATGTTACGGGATGTCTGAGTCAGCCTGACAGGCCTCATTTCATACACTGACATCAGTATTTCATCTTTCATTTCATTATAGCAGCAATGTCAGCATTTTCTTGTTCAAATTCATTCACATGATATTTCCTCCTGGGACCTTTTTTGCAAAACCAAAATGAATTTATATCTTTTATACATTCATTCAATCAATAATCATATAATGTCAAAGTGTTTTTATTCTCTTTGGCGCCAAATCCATTGTCTAGATGACAGTGTCCAACTACCTAACAAACATCTTCAGCAAGAGTGTCAACAATGCTTACTACAATGATTAGTTCCATTATTTCTGGTTTGATGTATGTTTCAAATTAGGTGAAGATAGCTTGAATAGTTTGAAAGATATGCTTTACATAAATGCTTTCTTCAAAGGGTCACTGCTTGTTGCGTGTTTCCATAGAAACCGCAAAAATATAATTGAGATTTTGGTCTAACCACAGGCACATCTAGGGATCATGGTTTACATGTTTCTCAAGTTGATGAAAGTATTATGCATGGTATTAATGGTATAAGAGATATGTTCAAGACAAACCTTTGCAACCGACAGACAGACTTAACACAATATAAGCCTGCTTAAGCTTTGTAATAGAACAGAGTTTTATTTTCATTACTTCTTAACTCATATAAAACTAAGGATAATATCACCACAACACAAATGTAGAAAAGAACATCCCTTGAAGAAAACAACTTTGTGCAGTAGAAGGGAAAATACAAATTTTCTAAATCAATTTCAAAATTAAGGTTCAAACCCTGGGCCAAACATATTCAAAAAGAAATTTTATGTCTCAATGGAGCAACGTATTAAGAACTCTTTTCACATAACTTTGTAATATACATGTTGTCACTTCATCCAATAAAGAATATGTGTGCATCATTTGATGCTAAGGATACAGAAACAAATCAACAAATTTTGACAAAAAAGAAATATTTTCTGAGAAAGTATGATGAAATGTAAGCATTATGTAATGCAAATTATTATGCTCAAGTCCTATATTTCCAGATTTGTTGAGTTGAAGTGTATTTCTGATGCTTTCAACTTCTTGTTTCACTGCCTGCTACCTAGACAATGGAGATTTCCTCTAGATCTTCCTTTCAACATAGTACCAGGAAACAATCTGCATTCTTGCTAAATTGTTGTTCACGCCAAGTTGTTCATAATAATATTGATACTAAAAACCATTTCTGTACTGCCCATACATCCATCACACAGCATGCTCAAGGCTAACAAATTATATTATTGTTATTATTATCTTTGAATTATTACCCTGAAGGAGTATTCCAAGGCAGTTTATTGCAGGCTTCATATATAAGTGCATAGTTTCCCACATAGTAACACAAGATTCACTAGGAGTCATAACTTCTTAAAGTGAATTTCAGTGCAGTACCACCCATGGTTTGCTAGTTCCTGCCAATGCTCACAGGTTTAACCACAATGCATGATGTTGCAGGCTTTATCCCTGCAATAATACTAGCAGCTGTGATATAAGTGAAAAGCGATGTTAAACCCCAAATGGGTTCAAATCTTTGTACAGGGGTTAGACACAAAATCGTGTGTGGCCAAGGTTATAAACATTTGGTATATATTTGATATGTAGTTAGTAAGATAAACAGGATAAATGTTTACTTTAAGAAAAAGATAAGTTCCTGAATAACAACCTTTTTTATAAAAAAAAATGCTATCCTTACAAAAATAGAGCCATTGGTTCTGCAGCTAATAAGGCTATCAATAATTTATTTTTCTAGATGGTCACCAGAGGAGCAGCAACAACATCACCAAATCCATCTCTTAAAATCCTCACCAGCTGAGGACCATGAACAAAAGATTTTTTTATGAAAAGTTTTTAGGGTCTGCTCCTTATTAGCAGGTCACAGGGTCACCAAATCTTTATATTAGAATCCCCATTAGCTTCGGAGTCTGTACACAAGATTTCAGCTTTCAAGGCCTTTTGCAGAATTTGGAGAAGATGAAAATAGGTTCTCAGGGCATTGTCCCTGTGGCCCTTATTACCTTCTTTTTCAATGAAAGAATAAGGACATACTGATGTACTATAAAATGTAGTGCATCTTTTGCATAAAGCAGTTGTTAACCAGAAATCTTGTTTTTCAAATTATGCAAGGTGTCAAACCTACATCCATTGGTTCATGATAGTTTCAGATTCAATGTTAATTTTACTAAGCAGTGGTAACATAAACACCTAATGATATGTTTATGCCCTGAGAAATCAGATCCGATGATATTCCTTTGACCGACATATATGCCCACTCATACTTATAAAATGTTCACATCAGAAGATGTTGTTAATAACATCTTTAAAAATGCTGAATCAGCAAATTGTTACTTCCTGGAACAACCTGATCCATATTTTATCAACATTTCAAGAAGCCTCAACAACCTTAAGAAATTCTTTGCAACTACTTCATAAATAGCTCTTTTCAAATAGTCGTACTTTGGTTTCCTGAGGTGAAATTGTAACACGCAGTTTAGAGTTTTTTGTAAAACATGTTTTTATCACCTGTTACCAGACCTGTAAATGATATGTCATTAAATGTCTGTAAACCTTTAACATTTGATAATGGGCCATAGGCTGAATGTAAAATGAACATCTTTCACTTTATCTTACAGTGAATATATCTGAAAGACTTAGATTGCCTTTAACTCTTTTGAGGTCTTTCGACATTACTCTTTTAATCCAAGGGGAATGTTATTTCAGGTCAACCAGTAAATCCCTGGTCAAGCAGGAATAGACCCCGTCAGTGACCAGCCATGCAGCAGTTGATAGATCAAGGCAGTGACCATAACTAAGCTGTAAGCATGTCACTGGCCTGTAAGTAATATAGTAGATATGGAGTGACGGCAGTTCTGTCACTTGCTATTTCAGTCTGTGTAATAAGTGTCCTATAGATTGGCACCATCGTGGAACTGTTCTATGTTTATAGTGTCACATTGGAAGAGCAGACGTGAGAAGTTATCTCACCACCTGCAGATTTACTGCATCTTGGAGCTTCTTTGGGCGGCTTTTTATAAGTGGAATGATGATAAATAAGAGAATTACATAAATGACAACTTCTTGTCGCATGATAAACGATGACTTGACACAGATTATTGTGTTGTTTTCAAGCAGATGTTAATGTTGATACTGCTCATAAATTCAGATTCTGTCATACAATAATTTCTCTCTAAGCAAATAACCTTTTGTAGCAGAACTCTCAAGATCAGCTTCTATATTTTCAGCAACTTCACAGGACATCATTCACAGTGGCAGTGTGAGATATGTACAGATATACCCTGACTACTCATCCATCACAGGGTATAACACAAGCACCTGCCATCATCCATGTTAACCCTTGGCAGGCTGATCTAGGGATAAACTTGTCTCTGCAACCATCATAGCTGGTGTCACAAGATCTCAAAGGACTTAAGATCAAGACGTAACTGTGAAAATTGGCAAATAATAATCCTCTGTTATGCAATATTATTGTCGGAGTTGACATTTCAGATATTTCTAGCTTGAGTGGAAGAAGTAATTGGGGGTAATCTTTCCAAACTTTACTTTGTGAACAGGACCAATTTAAACTAACTAGAAAGAGTTTAGACATTAAATCTATTCATTCTATTGCCCAGTAAATAACATGTTCATGCACACTATTTTCTCAGACTCTTGCCAAAGTATTTACTTGTAACTGCCAGGAGTGTTTTTCTAACAGTCTGTGCTAGTTAACCAGTCTATCAATCAATAATCACACTGATCAGCTCAACACAACTTGAGGCCCCTCAGCTGTTAAAGTCGATACACTCGCAAATAACAACAGACTAACATCAAGCAAGTAACAGAAACTTTCAATGATCACTTTATAATCTCTTTTGTTATGTAAAACAATAAAACATAATAAAAAAATAATAATGTCATTAGATAACTTCAAGGACAGGATATCTACCAACAAATTGTTTCCCTCTGAAACCCTCCAAGAAAAAATTATTTCATATACTAATGGTACAAGCAATACAAACTATTTAGAACTGTTTCCAACATTAGCTGAAATTGTTTTGGTCTAAAAAACTTCATTTGAATATATCCTGTTTCAAGCCATTGTTTTAATTTGGTGAATTTATAATTCATGGTTGAAACCTGTGCAGTTTTATTACCAATCTTGAAGGTACTGGAATCTTCTGCAATCATTAACACCTTTATTTACAACCAAATATGAACTGAATAACAAATTATGCAGAAATCATATGAGAATCCCGCTGGTTAACATTTTTATCAGTTCACTGCAGCACCTTCAATCAGTGAGCAGTAAAAATAGTGATGACCCTATTGATAGATTTTTATGCACACATAAGATATTTTTTAAGTTTAATACAGTAGGACATAATTAATTAGTCCAGTTCATGGCTGGACGTACAGAAGCTCCATCCATTGTTTGACCAGAGCCTCCTCTTCATCCGTGAAGGGCTGACCGTTTGTTGACATAGCACAATCCTATCTTACAGCGTCACTACAGTGTCCCACCTAATGTATGCGCTACTGTCACTGTAGGCGGTATCAACGAGATATTCAGGATGTAGTAGGCTGTATCAATATCATTATCAGGATACACCATAAGTATGTATATCATATGTATATGATGAAAAATTATCATGGGGAAATATTTTTTTGAGGATTCATGCATCATTAACAGCTGTACTTGAATGTCTGTTGTTAAGTTTGTAAGTTATGACGGAAAACAGCCCCCTTATCAATATTAAATGTATTATCTAAATTGGAAACAATCAAAAAGAAACAGGTTTCAAGCTTCCAGCCTGATAGCCAAAGTAACCTAAGATGTTTTGATAAATAAAGAGGTATTTCTTAAAAAAACAATGTCCTTTTGAAATGTTAAATCTGTTTAAAACAAACTGACATATATCGGTAAGAGTGAAATGAGTCTTCAACCAATCATTCAGGTGACAATTGCATTAATTCACTATATTTTTCTTGCAGCATTATATTTATATGGAACGCCGCTAATGGCTGAAATATTGCCCAAGCTGCGTTAAACAATAACTCACTCACTATATTTATATGGGGGCATGAATTATGGTGACTATGGTAAACAAGCATTGTTAGTGAACCACATTCCTTCACACAGGTGGGGTGGAGTCTCAGGTGAATAGGATCGTTAGATACCTGCCCTATCTCACAGGTGACTCAACTTACCTCTAATCTTGTATATATCATATCTATGAACTTACTTGTTAACCTTCCGGAATGGCAACATGAGTTATAAGATAAAATTTTGATTCAGATGAATGATGATAATCCCTATTTTTAACAACTACTTATTATGATACAATGATGCCAAATGTAATGTTAGATAAATACTTAAAACAACCATTACTCAAAATGTATGTGTTGAATATAGTTTTGATGGTCTACAAATAAGAAATTGAGAGAACATTTATACTTTGATTGATGGATTAACTCTGTTATGGTATACTCAAAGATAACTAACACTAGAATAAAATTTAGTCATGAAAAATTTTGATAATTAAATTTTCCTTCATCCATTATATTTTATTATTCGGGCTCCTTATTTCATATGTGTATTCAGTCAATCTAGACTTGCTGAATATGGACATAGACTGTATAAAAGGCTCCTTTATATACACAGTCATGAAGCAGGACTAAACTAACACCTATACAGTGATGATCCTAGGTGATGTGTTTAGGTGGTCAATTTGGCAAATTCTGAACCAGTGGGACCCTTTACAATAGCAAAGATATCCTACTTCCCAAAGTTTTAAAGGACACTAAGGGAAAGGTGGGCAAGTGTCCCCGAGGCCCCCTCTTTGTAAGGTTACTCTTCACCTAATTTTGCATAAAAACTTTGTGGTACTTTTTTGGTTAAGTATTTTCCTCCCTTCACATATATGAATTTCAATATATTCAATGAAGACTTGATTCACATATCTTTTTGATAGATTATTCAGACATGTGCCCACCATCTGTGAAGTGTGATAAAAAATATTGAATAAGGACTTGTTTCTCACATTTACTTGATAGAACATTAAGATGTCTGCCCACAACTTCTGGATTGTGATAATCCTTAGTATCTAATCTGGCCATAATCCATGAAACTCTGCCTCAAGGGTAATCTAACATGTCAAGTGTTGGCAAATTATGATGTCAAACGAGTCTTTTTCGGAAAATACTTTCAATAAAATGCTTTATCATTCTTTTTCAAAACAACATAAAACATATTTCAAGAAATAATGATAATATTTTTCTTTTACAAATTTCATGTTTACAAATAAGAATTTAATTACTATTAAAAGCATTTTTGTTTTCAACCCTTGAGAATGTTTTAAAAAGATGTTTTGACACTTAAAAGCCTCTCTGTTGGCACAGCAAGGAAATGTATAAACATTTGGAAATGAATGAATAAACATTGAGTTAACCTTTTTGCTTTCCACGTCATGTTGAAACAAGACAAGGCTGTCTACTACCACCTTATCTTTTCATTCATGTGTTAGAGTATCTAATTTAAGACATTTTCAAACAATGTATATTGAAAAGGCAATATATTTTTAAAAAGACAATAAAATTGTACAGTAACCTTTTTTTAAAACAACAAAATGATGACATATTAATTTCGGTCAAAAAAATTCTCAGTAAAAAGTATTTTGCTAGAGATGTAGAATAAATCTTTTTTCAGCTTTCTTTGATTTACATGTTGACATAAATATTTTATCAGTTAAGAAATCATAAGCATTTTGTTTTTCATAACAAAACATATCAGTTGCAACTAAAGTATTTTCTACATAAGTATACTACACGGGTAATAAATAATACATGTTTACATTCATAAAGATTAAAGAGTGTTATCTCTTTAAACATATAGTTGTTTGAGATATCAGCTTTTATTAAGCCATTGAATCAACCTCAAGGATGTTAATAGCACTGATCCATCAAGTAGAGTTGTATATGAATGTCACTCTCTGAATAGGTGGGTTAACCTAGCCCTTCAGATGTGGAGATACAGTTCATGTAGGAAAGTATAGGTGTATCAGCTGAGAACAATATCCCTTTCCTCCTGTAAGTAGGTCACAGTGCGTGTGCCTCGCCAGGATCCGTCTATAGCGGTATGTGCGTAATGCGTAAAGGTCCTCCGTCTAATCCGAACAAGTAATTATCATACAATTACTTGCAAGTGGACTATTTGTATCATATGAATAGCTTTCAGGGAGGAAAAACTCTGTGTAAATGCTAAATTTAGCATAACAATGACAGGCTCAACAGAGAACCTTGTTGATCTCATCTCCATTGAAAGGAAAAAATCTTGCAGAATGCAGAACTGATAAAACAGTTAGATATTTGAATTGAAAATTTAAACTGAATTCTTATAGATAATCTGTAATCAAAACGCAAAATCAAATCACTAAGTATAAATATCTCACTTCAGCAAACATTAAAAAATTTATATATATATTGTGTATTTATCATGGCCAAACAGCCAGTATTATAGGGTTGTGCAATATTATGGCATTATCAATATGGAGTATATAATTTCACATCGCATTATATCACACCAACAAATTTCAAGTAAAACTTTTCAGAAACTTCAAACTCATTCTATTTGCTTAACATATAATACAAATCTTTGGTGTGCATGATTACATGTTTGGCTGTGTCATAGTGACAGTAGACAGTTTTAAAATATATATGCCATCAAAATTTACTGATAAATTTTATCTTTTTTTAGTAATGGTCCATTTTTCAAAAGATCTGAAAGCATTTTATCAAATGAGTATTTTAACTGTATAAAGAAGTATAAAAAGTTTAATGTAGAGTTCATTCAAGATATTGCAAAATCATTGTAATACATGAGCTGTATATCGCAATATATTGCATTAGAAAATTTGGCGCAATTCTCAGCCCTGCTCACATTCACAACTGGTTTTGAGTAAATTTGTCTTACTTTTTAGTGTTTGACCTTCCCGACATTTAACACATAGGATAACTTTAGAAACAGGTTTACATCGCATGCTGCCCTTTAATCATACACAATACATGTATTTCAGTTTATCCAATGAACAAAGTGACAAATATTTAACATGGGGTTACATGGCATAATTTTTTTACTAAAAACAAAGTTTCAAGTTTACAGGAGACAAACACAAGTTATTAAGTGGCACTTTTTTTCCGCCAGGACCGGTTTGCATATGGGAAACAGATGGGAGTTTTCTCACTGAATGGTCCAACCCTATTACATCTGGTTGCATTTTCTATACAATAGGTCATTCCCTAGATATAGCATCAGAAATACTCTCCTTGGGAATATAACAGATTTTGAACTCAAATTGACCTTCACAAGTTCCATTTTTTAAAATGTTAATACGACATACAGTGTACTTATTCAACAAAAGTTTTTTGAATATTGACCTATATAAACACTTTATACAAGACTTTTTATTATTTCTGTGGCTGGTTATCAAAACGAAGAAACAGTTTTATCATTGCAAATTGAATATGAACAATCAAACATTGTGAACGGAAAACTTAAATAACTGGATCCTCATGAACATGACCTCATTATCAACCCTTGATAAATTGAAGGAAAAAAAACATGTCAAGGAATTCTCATTTGGGAAGCATACACATGGAGTTATTCCATTAAATGTAATATTACCATAAGGAGCTTAGGTACTTTATTTGCTCGTCAATCATTACCTAACAGTTAAGAGACTACTACACGCAACCTGCTGTCAAATACAGATACACTTATCAAGAATAATGTTAATAATTGATAGATGCAAATTCTATGACAACTGGGATACAAATACTGCTGGGTTTGGGAAAGGTAAGGGTCATAGGCCATTTTGCACATTTGATGAAAAAATGGCCCATTAAAATTAGAAGTTTTACAATTGCTCAAAAGGAAATTGCCCACTCGAAATCCTGAAAAATGACTAAGAGTTCTAAAAATGGCTGTAACACTTACATTTGTGTTGAATGTTACAAACATGTAACACATTTGTTATCATTGGTAAAAAATGTGTTACTTAAGCATTCAATTTATTTTAAAATGCAACACATGAGTTACCAGTGACTAACAATTTATTACACAAGAGCAATAAAATCGTAATAAATGATCACATTTGTATTACAACAAAGTGTTTTAAATAAAAAAAATTGTACTACACATGAGCTTGAGTAACATGTAGTCCTGACAACACATGACTTACAAATGTTGTACTCATGCATGTACAGAGTAATTATATAAATCAAAAATACTATTCTTGAACAAGTTTTACCAGGGGCAGGGTTCATGAGAGTTCTTGTTTGTTTATAAATAACTGAAGAGCTGACAGATTAAGCAGCCGTCATGTCACAGGTGGCTGCAGGGAGAGGATGACATTTCACTCCAGTCAACACTAGTCAACAGCTATCGGGGACCAGCTTCTCCTTACGATCAAACTTCTGGGTCATAAGTAATCCTGGTTTATCCATGTATTCATGTTTGTATTGCCAGTATTATCTGCTCATTGTCAAACACCAATGAAATCAATTTCAGGTTCAAAATAATAACATGATATTTATTTATCTAATATACCATAATTATATCTAATTTTTTTATCTAATATACCATGATTATATCTACATAATGAAAAATAAATTGTGACGGTACAAATGTAAATAATTTCATATACCTATGTTCATGGTGCTAAATACCTTCCTCTCATAATAATTCCCTTAACATTTCACCATTTGAGGTTTATAATACATCCTGTAAATGCTATACTGATCGATATATAATTCCATAGAAATATGAAAATGCTAGATGGTGATCATTAAAAATAAATAAAAAATTCAAAAATGTTTATAACAAAACAAACACTTAACAAAGTCTTACAAATGTAGATACTACTCTATTAGACTTTACACTGTGAAAAGGAGAAGCATAAAATCAATAACAGCTAGTATAATTTCGGCCATTAATCTATTTTCATCATAACAGTATTTCACAAACAATAAGATCAGATTACAATCACACCAACTGATATCATAACATAATCAGATTTCCATTGCAGCTTCTGAAGTAAATGTTATGTGTTTATAACAAATACATCGAAGCTTTTGATTGGAGAAAGACAGTCAGGTGAGCACAAAGTTGCACTATGTTACGCAGTGCTGTTCAGTCTGATGCACAAATCAATCACTCCATTATTGATACACAATGACAGAACCAGATGAGCGGAACTAACACGCAGATCAATACATAAATTCTGCAATCGCATGCATGTGCATCTATATGAGATTGCTCTCAGTGAGAGTGTATGTATGTATGTATGTGCGTGTGTGTTTAGCGTGTAAAGTCTGATCATACTTCGGTACTGATGTACAAAACAAAACAATATGTAATAAGGACAATGGCAATGATGTATAAGCCCAGCAATAATGTTAACTCTATTAATGCTTGTGCTGCATATGATGTCCTTACAGTTATATTGACTCGATCAAAGCTTGTGACGGATTTGATGTCTTTTCAATAATATTCACTCCAACAATTATTGTGCTTCAAATGATGTCCTTTCAGTTACATGTACTTCATCAATGGTAGTACTTCAAATGATGTCCTTTCAGTAACATTTACTTCATCAATGCTTGTCCTTCAAATGATGTCCATTCAGTAACATTCACTTCATCAATGCTAGTATTTCGAATTATGTCCTTTCAGTAACATTCACTTCATCAATGCTAGTATTTCGAATTATGTCCTTTCAGTAACATTTACTTCATCAATGCTAGTATTTCGAATTACGGTATGTCCTTTCAGTAACATATACTTTATCAATGCTAGTATTTCGAATTATGTCCTTTCAGTAACATTCACTTCATCAATGCTAGTATTTCGAATTATGTCCTTTCAGTAACATTCACTTCATCAATGCTGGTAATTCAAATGATGTCCTTTCAGTAACATTTACTTCATCAATGCTTGTCCTTCAAATGATGTCCTTGCAGTAACATTTACTTCATCAATGCTAGTACTTCAAATGATGTCCTTTCAGTAATATATACTTCATCAATGGTAGTACTTCGAATTATGTCCTTTCAGTAACATTTACTTCATCAATGCTTGTCATTCAAATGATGTCCTTTCCGTTACATTAATGCTATCAACCCTTGTACTGCATATGATGTCCTTTCAATAACATTTACTCCATCAATGCTTTTAATTCAAATGATGTCCTTTCCGTTACATTAATGCTATCAATGCTTGTGCTGCATCTGATGTCCTTCCAACAACATTTACTCACCCAGTGCTTATACTTCATATAATGTTCTTTCAATGATGTTAACACTATCAATGCAGGCATGGCAAAATAGGCTTTCCAACTGCTAACTCTATCAATGCTATTGCTGCAAATGGGGTCCTTTCAATAACATGAACTTTGTGTTGTATTTAAATATGTATTCCTTTCATAAATGTGAACTCTATAAAACTTGGTGCAGAAATGGATCTCATCGATAGCAGAAATAGCTTTTTTTTCAGATTTCCATTTCATTCTTCCTTGTGACAACATGTGATTTCCTGTATAAATCTAATCAATACAAAATTATTGTTATGACAAAAGTTTTATGGCAATAATTTATTTCTATTTGTGCCTAACTGCCTGTATTGATCAAAATGTCATTAATTTAAAACAAGGATTGAATAATCCATAGAGCTATGTGTTCTGAATACCACCGACTCATAAATGTCAATCAAACAATTGTTTATCAATACAACATGATTAATTCAGAAGATCAAAATCATCAAAAACATTTTCCCAACAAACAAGGTTTAAAATCAAAGGTTGTATCCAATGGGCAGCCGGCAGTTAATCAGCTTATCGACATGACATGAGTTAATCTGGAGATGAAGCTGATGTGTACAGTATATCTAGGTCACAGCTTACGAGCCTGGCTGGTTACACTACAGCCTGTAAGATTTCCTGTTCTCCACTCAACCACAATCTGTTATATCAGATCCTGCTGTCCAACGCCTAATCGCTCAATGACAGACAGGACCATTGTGTAATGGTATATTGTTGCATTTGAATAGCATTTGTCACTGACATGGCACTGATAGTCTGATATGACACAAGTGCTAAAGTGAGGTGAGGTGAGTTGGTGTTTAACGCCGCTTTCAAGATTATTTCACTTATATCGCGGCTACTAGTATTATTGCAGGGAGAAAGCCTGCAACACTATAGTGGCTATGCATTGCGGTGAAACCTGCGAGCATCGGCTGGAACTAGCGAACCATGGGTGATACTGCGCTGAATTTCAGTGTAGCATTGCACCCAAACTTGACTGCGTGTAGAACAGTTCTCTACTGCAGACAAAGTTGCCGAGCCCCTGGCGGGATTCGAACCACGGACCTCCTGATCCGAAGCTGACACGCTAACCACTGCGCTATCCCGCCCCCACAAGTGCTAAAACTGAAGAGATCACAAGTTAACAATGGCACAAAATTTTAAAATTATACGACACTGTTAAAAATAATCATATGTGACTGACAGGATCTATGTATACTGATGTATTGTTGAGATCGAATAGCATTTGTCACTGACATGGCACAGATTGTCTCAAATAACACAAATGCCAAGTTACCTTGCTTTTGACCTAATTTATATGACACTTTGTAACAAACTGATATGAGACATACAGGATCAACGTGGATGATTCAATGTCATCATAGAATACAAAATCTTGACTGACATGTCACAGATTGTCTCATATGACACAACTACCAAGGCAGTAGATCTCTGTATCGGTAAAATTATGTGACATTTTGTAAGAAATAATTATATGAGATATGTGATCTATGTCTGTAATGATTTATATTGTTAGTTTGGATAAGAAGGTGTAATTTACATGACACAGAATGTCTTATAAGAGTTATAAGAGTTTGGGCATAAACTTATGTGACACTTGGTAATATATCTTACATCTCCATTATAATGAAGTTAATATGTTGTCACTGTTGTGCAATGTGCATGCATTACCAAATTACAAGGTCACAATAACACATCATACAACTGAACATCCCTCCCAATATCATACTCTCAATATATATTCCAGACCTATAAAGGTAGTCCCTAATCTTTATGATCAACAAGTCTAAACCATATGTACAAGGCAAACATCCTTACAGCTCCTGAAAACATGCTACTGATGTCACAATCTGATCACGTCTGTCAACACCAGATGATCTCAGCTCAGTAAACAATAACTGTGTCAAAGCTAAGATCTGTATCATTTTGTAACAACTGTAAGTAACTGATGTAAATCATCTTATCTTCAAACACATGAATATCTGATCACCTCCTGAAAACTTAACTATTAGATGTAAAAGAACCTGAACCAAGATATTTGTCATGTCAGCAAAACAGCCTATCAATAAACAATTTATACTCGTGACAATAACTGATTTTTCTCAACCTGGTACAAAATTAATATCTGTGTTCTGCGTAACAAATATATACCAAACACCAAGAGAATCTGTAGCCCATGTGAATAAAACATCATTCTAACAGACAGAAATGGCAGATGGATGTAAAACAAGAACCTGAATTTTTGAAGATGAATACTCATATGACAGTCATGTCAACAAATCTGCTAACTACACAAGATTGTATCAGACAACTATTATGCAACATTTGCACTTTGAAAATTATGTACATGATGGGTTGTCTTACAACTGTGGAGTCTAGTTTCATGTACAGACAGATTCTATCTGATCATCACTTTTCAACATTTTGAAAATTATTGAAGGTTGTGTTAGAACTGTGGAATCTATAGTGTACAAGAATGTCAGTATATGATTACAGACAAGGAGATAAATGCCACTTTGAATTGCAGTGAAACTGTCAAGCAAGGAACTTATTATCGCAGCATAAACCACTGGTACTGGATTTCAGTGTCTACTGTTCATGGAGCTTTCTGTTCATCATCCTGCTTAATCAGCATAATTGAATCTGCAGAGCTATAGAATAAGGTGTAAAATATCACGCAAAAAACTATATGCGGCCATTTTAGGTTGAACACCTTTAAATCATTTGAGTAAGGGAAACGGATTTGCAGAGATTAGAACAAACTAAGTAAGTTGGTATAAGATATCCTTGAATTGATGAAAAACAATTGTAATGCAATTGGCAACTTTCATTTTCCTTTTCATTAGATCCTTTTATTTCCATAAGAAAACGTGCCACTGGGTCTTATAATTTCAGGAGAATACAAGAGAGTCTAGGCAATACTGTGTTCCGGAGTGCCAGCTATACCGGATGAGGTTGGAACTGAAGTAGACGAGGGCTTCATGCTTCAGCAACCACCACGTACACTAAGGTCACGCTCACTTGCTCTCTCGTAGATACGTATTGATCCCCCCACCTCTCTGACACTTCTTACAACCAGGACACAGTTATTAACTCAGCTGGCTACCACTATTGGCGAGGAGAAGAGTAGTTATATAGACTTCCTTATAGATATGTGTAACTATTAGCCTATCTCTTAATTTAAGATTATATTCTGATCTTCAATTCTTAGTTGTTTTCAGTCAACACTTTCTTTTTTTGTTTAAGGTCAAATTGGGACAATTAACATTTTCTTTGACTGTCAGGGGTATTTTTTTCAATCTTTTTGACAAATCTGATAAACAAAGAAATGAAATATTCCTATTATATTCTTCCTGGTTGAAGTCATGCATAACTATCTGTTTGTTTATAATACTTTCCCTATGGACAGAAATGAAATAGGATAATTCAAAATTATCTATCATTCTAATAATCATTTATCTGAGCTTCAAAAAAACATTATTTTACTCATTCAGGTATAAGAAATCCTTATTGGGGATAGATATACCAAAAGAAACATTTTGCTTGAGATTGGAAAATATTTTGCATTCAAAATACTGTGAGTTTCACAAGTACTCATTTGCTGAAAATGTATAATTATATATGATATGATATAGTATAATATGAAGAAAATTTATTCCCACCAAAACAACTCTTAATCATTAAATGCGGAGAAAAGAACAGGACGTCATGCGATTCATGAAACGTAGTTAAACATAAGTAGCACAGAAGAAGCAGATATATATACAATAAACAGCAGCAATACAGAAAAGTCTCTGACCTACATCTCCATTTATGAAGAACACATTTCATCTACCACATGACCTATAATGTACCTATAGGTTTGATTATTCTGTGCATATAGATGTAAAATGTAACATACACAAAGAAGTCAATTAACATGCGGAGGACCAGCACTAACACCGAGAAGTATACATGAATCAGACAGGTGTAAGATCCTCAAACCAACTTCTTCAAAATGAAGGTAGAAAATTCTTTTGCAATAAACAGATTTCAGAACCTGTTGTTCCTAAAGTGGGTCCTGGGGAAATTTTCCACCACTTTCATTTGAATCTTTTAAATGGATGGTAACAGTTTCAGTTATAAAGCGTCCGATCTGTTTGAAATAAGACAAAATGACAACCTAATCTGACCACCTGAGATCAACACTATGTGTTTCTCAATGGAAACACTCTAACCTCTGCTCCTAGTTAAGATTCACAACTTTCATAGTTAAGTAGGTGAGGTGGGTTTTAACGCCGCTTTCAAGAGTGTTTCACTCCTGTCTACTAGTATTATTGCAGTGAGAAAGCCTGCAAAACTATTATGACTCAGCATTGGATTGAAACCTGAAAGCATGGTCTGGAACTAGCGAACAATGGGTGGCACTGCACTGAAATTAAGTGTAGCATTACAACCACACCTTACTGCATGTAGAATAGTTCTCTACTGCAGATAAAGTTGCCAAGACCCTGGTGGTATTTGAACCCCAGACCTCTTGGTGCGAAGGCGAACAAACTAGCCATTGCACTATACCTCCTGCCCCTTCCCCCAATAGATTAGTACGAATGATCCTGACACATAGTAACTATGTTGTATACGCGACCATGTGTTCTTTTTTGGAGAAAGTCACTGCATCTAATGAATATTTATATAGTTTTTAACCAATAGGTCAAATGGTGAACATTTTTTGTAAATTTTCTGAAATAACAATAGTGACAAAAATAGCTTTCAACTTCGTAAATATAGCACCATTATTAAAAGGGGCAGAAGGTTATCAAATACAAGAAGGGAAACAACTAGGCACTCACCAACATTTCCTCGAATCGGGCGGTGAGTTCATCCACCGAGTACGCCCGTACAGCGTTCTCCATTTCCTGGTTACCATTCTGTTCCTCGGTGATAAGCTTTGTCGGGTACGCTCCAACGCTCTTCTGCTTTCGTTCCTTGCCGCCGCCGATACGGAACGTACCTCCTACCTTGTCCAGCTGCAACAAAGATGGAATAATTGTGAGGAAAATAAAGTTTTATCCAAATTATTAAATATCTACAATGAGAATTTTAGAGGTTGATAAAGTGAAGGATAAGTTCACTACAAAAAAACAGCTGTTTATAATAGATTTTCACTCAAACCTCGTATCTAGATAAAGCAATAACTCTGTATCTAGATAAAGCAATAACTCTGTATCTAGATAAAGCAACAACTCTGTATCTAGATAAAGCAATAACTCTGTATTTACCAATGACTGCTGTTGAACAATGTCAGTTATGATTTCCATCATTTATCTTCCTAACAATAATATTTTTTCTACTAGATGTAATATTAAAACTTTTCACAAGGTAAGACCAAACATAATCGAAACGGCAACCCGTTAAAGTTTATCAGGGCAGAGTTTGAAGGGCAGAGGTGGTGCACATACAAACACACAAGATTTTCTGGATAAACCTTCTTTATTGTGAAAATTTACATTGTCTCAAAGGGCATGCTTACTCACTTTAAGGTGGAATATTGAAAGAGAGAACACATACTTCCAACAGACTTATATATTTTCATAACAAAATTTCAATCCAGAAAATACTGCTTTTGGACCATATACATTTTTTTTTACTTTTTAACAAGAATTTGATCAGATGAACCAAAAAAACACTAAACAGAAACATAGGTAGAAGTCTTTTGAACTCTGACCTACATCTACATCTATAAACAACACATTCCATCACATAGTATAACCTTTAAAGAGCCACACCGTGAATTGTTAGGGTCATATAAGCCAAACTTAATCAATGGTGTCATTTGATCGCGAAGTATTGACTGTTACCAAAAAGACACATTTTAGAGCTTGTTGGGTTTTTTTACAGTGACAATATGACTGTAGAACGTCGCAATAATGATCGAAAACCGGACAGTCGCGTGCGACAAAAAGTCAAACGTAATTTTGGAGACTTCTGTAAAACAGCCAGGAAGGCAGTTAGGAGTTGATAGTGTTTGTTAGGTTATATAACTAGTTTCCATGTCTATTGGACGTAATATCTACATCTCTGTGCATTTATAAGGCTGTTTTTAGATTTTCATGGAAAACCAGTATTTGTCATAGACATGTCTTTTGGACATGAAAAGCTAAGAAGTTTTGATTTTATATCACCACATTTAGGTTCGTATCAAAGGTAAATAATATGTTATGAAAATCACGGAGTGGCTCTTTAAGGTGTCACCTATTGGTTTGATTATTCTGTGCATGTAACTTTATGATAACATATCATCCAGATAACTGTGGGTTCCTTCTGTATCTAGAGGAAGCAGGCTGCAGTAGTTAAGATGCAACTGGCAGGTACCACATTGGCGATACATCAAACACAAACACTGGGTCTGATTAAGTCTTCCCTTCATCAGTAACACCACAACTCGCTCTCGTGTGTGGGGTCCTTGACACCCAACATACACAAGACTTAACCTTTGGCAACATAAGCTTTTTTATAAACCTGCTTTTAAACCTTTTACATACATTTCAGTAGCAACCATGCATCATTTTACAAAAGCTATTTCTTCAACCTCCTAATTGGGTATTTGGTTAAAAAAACTTTAATCAGCATCATTTTTTTCAAAGCTATTACATCAATTTCTTCAAGGCTCAACCTCATCTTTTTTTCCTAACCTTCCTTTGCAGGTTTGCACTACATAGGGTCAATCTCCACAATGGTTTAATGAAATTATTTTCGAGCACAAACAGAAGGAAAATCTTTCATAATTTTGTTTAATACCTTATTAAAAAAACTTAAATCAGTTAAACTGTTAACATGGCAATTGTGACAAAAGGTAAACATATTGATTTCTCTACTGATCTAGATATCAGAATTAGTTAAACTGCTACATTCCTAAAATTGTTCATGTTTTTTGTGTGCCAAGCAATTACTCAGTCATTGCAGCTGAAATCAGTAATTATGAAAATTATATTATGAGAGATATATAAATATGCTATTAATGTAGTAATAACATTAATACAATGAATTAAAATACTTATATATATCTATGTTAAAGACCTATTCTCAAAATGGACACATTATTTAATACCGTACTTACCGCAGCTGCCCAGCGTAACTTAACATTTGGCATTGCCAAAATAAATAATTAATTCCACAAAAGCAAACTAGTAAGTTTCCATGACTGAGAAGCTGTAACAACCCATATGGTGAAACACTCATCACAACGTGTCCTAACTATCAGAAGATTCAACTTCACACATGGTCTCTGTGAATAGCTGCGCCAAGAGTTTAGTTGCTATATAAAAACAAAGAACAATCCTACAATCCACAGTTATCACAAACATTTTGTCTTTAACATGAAGCAAACATTCCACTTTGACTATAAACAGTCTGGACAAATATGGCCGACTTCGAGTGTTTCAACGTCAAAAGTCTTTCACGTCTCAGCTTAACAAAATCCTTTCTCCCTAGGATAGAGGATGCATGATGTGAAACTCGTATTTCATGGTCAAGCCTGATTAACTAATCACAATTTGAGTATCCTGGAGTTTTTAAATCTTCATCGCACTGTAGATTTTTTCGTCTGCCAAAAACTAAAAAATCAAACCACCAACTGCACATATCAACAGGTGTTAGAGGATTAAAGGAAAGAAATGTTTGTGTAATTGTTTCAAAAAATGTAAGAGGACAGACCACAATCCAGTGATGCATTCATTTTATCATTGATGCTTATTTGCATGAAATTGCATAGTAATAAATGCATTACAGCCTACATATAAAATCAGTATTATTTTCAGAAAATCATATTTCAAAGATGTCCCATAATTAATATATCACAAATATTTTGTAGAACACCAGCTGGCTTGAATAATCCCTATGAGTTTCGAGTCATGTAAATTGACAACTCAGAATTTCTGACACTAATCAATTCAAAGGTTAATAATAAACATCTGTCATACAGTAATAATACCATTATTACTAATGAATACAGCAGACACTCAGGTTCATAGTCATTCAGAAAATGTATAAAGGAAGTTGCATAACCTATTTTTTGTAAATCCAAGTTTTCAAAATTCCCAAACTAATTAATTAACTGATCCATCTGGCAATAAGATAAGTACCCGGCTCACATCACACCTATGAAGGAAGGCAAGCACATTATCAAGTAACGTGAAGGTCCGAGACACCTCGCCAATATGGCTCCTTTAGCCAATTACAGCAGAGTATACAGATTACTGCGAAACTATCACTTCACGGCATCAGTTCATGTTGATAGCCCTTCCCGACCAGCCACGATCACTAGTTCATCACCATTCTTTTATCCATAATCAAAGGCTGAATATCCAAAATTTCATGAATTTTTAATCTTTTGAAAGGTTCTTACTGTTGTTGTGCGCAAATGGTACAAAAAGCTTTCTCTGAGGAGCTCAATGGGGGAGAATGAACTTTACACAATTACATGTCAATAACCGTTCCCATCAATTCAAGACTATGGGTTCATAGCGGCACTCTCTTCATCTTGAATCAAAGGCTTCATATCAAGAAGTTCCTGAAATTTTAATCTTTTGAATGAGTAGAAGGTTCCAACTGTCGTTGTCAGCAGGTGCTATCAAAAGCTTTCTCTGAGGATATCGATGGGGGATATTGAACTCACAATTACCTGTTAATACCCCTTCCAGCCAATCCAATCAACAACAGGTTCATCACTGCTAAATCTAAGGTAGAAAACCCAGTTGAGCTTCATGATTTTTTTATCTTTTGAATGAGAAGATGAGGTTTTAATTATTATTGGTAGAATAAGTTACCGTAAGCTTTCTCCACTGCTCCCAAGTGAGGAAATTAAACCATACATCATTACCTAATGATAGCCCTTCCCGACCATCCATGACCGTAGGTTCATCGCTGCTTTTTCTCCATCTTATATCCAAGGCTCAATATCCTTTTCCTGTATTTTGATTCAATTGAATGGGCAGAGAAGTTCTAACTGTCGTCGTTAACAGGTGTTGCCAAAAGCCTTCTCTGAGGCTCCCGATGGGGGATATTGAACTCCACTGACATTTGTTTACACTCTGCACAAAACATGTAGAAATAGTCAGACAACATCCCTTCTTCAATATGATCTCCCCGAGTTGTGTTCAGGAAAAAGAAAAAACTTGTCCATACACCTGTGTAGTTCTCCTTTACTCAATCATAGTTTTCCCATCAGCGAGAGACAACCTGCTTTTACAAACTTTATCATCTTCATGCGATCAACTCACAAGCTTTTTCATTTCTTTGTATCGCTTCCAAACAACAGAGCCTGCCAAAATCTTTTTTGGGCAAAAATCAAATGGTTTCATACACATTTGCCTTCATAAGGTTGATTTTTCTATTTCCCATTTCAAAAAACATTTCTCAGAGTCCATAATATTTGCTTTTCAGTTAAAAGCTTTGTTTACAACAACAGGTGATTATTATCCTGTTTAACCTGAGAATTTTTACTAAAGCTCCCATGCAAAATTTGAAAGATGCAATGCATGTGACATCATTATTAAAGATTTGCCAAGTTTTGATGTTGAATTAGATTATTTTATATATTCTTATGATGCCAAATAGCAAACAATAGTATGGGTGATATAATTCATAGAACTGCTTCTCGCCAAAAACATTTTTGCTGTACACTTTTTGTATGTTTCCCTCAATTCAACCTCTCCACATTTAAACTTTACCTAGCTCGGAATATACATACCAACGATAAGAATTCAAACCTGAAACTTCATATACGGATATAGCCAAGTTCATTCTAGTGGTGTAACGATTCATAAATAGAATTGATGTATACATCATCTACTATGCACTACGGGTGCATCGATGCAAACCACATCTAGACAATATATCAGGATATTTATATCTTGAGGGTCAATGATACATCAATCTGTCACCACAAAAGGGAATATTTCGTGATATAATTTACAAAAATTGCTAAAACAAATAACTTTATAAGCTTACAAACATGTTTTTATTCTATCATAAAGATTAATATTGATTAGACTAATGAGAAATATACAATATTTCTGATATTTTATCCGCAATTTTACATTCTCTCTGAATATGTGACTTAAACGCAAGTACTTTTATGACAGGTTGGTATCTAAGAAATAACACAATTTTATGTGCTATCTTTTCTGCTTTCTTTTTCTGTAGAGCATCAGCATAGTTTGCAGTTATGGTATCGTAATGACAATAACCACGCTGGTTCCCTAGTAATCCAGGACATATTGTCTCGGCTCAAAAAAATGGAATCAGGATTTATTGTCTCTACACTCAGGCCAGAATACAAAGGTCTAGTTCATTCTTATGACAGTGGGACCTGAGATCTCTTGACTACAGTACATGTCGCTGCACCTCAACTATGTGACATAAACACTGCTTACAGTAAACTCTCAAACAATAAAAAGGTCAACATGACCTCAGACCGTTTGACCTTAGACATGCAAAATACTCCAAAGAATGTGATCTTAACAAACATTTAATTATTAGAATGAACTTAAAGTAAATGAAAAGACACAATTAAAATCGAACAATTACGAAATATGCATTGATCGATATTGAAAGCAAAAATTTGGCATTCTAGTATTTCATAAATAATTCAATTTGTTATATAGATATTTTTTGCTTGAAATACCCTCCCTGTTTGACCCTCAAAATCATTGAAGACCAATACAGCAATGGATTGACAAAATCTATGTACATGTTTAAAGAGCTTACATGAGACAACTGCTGTGTGCTCTAACAGATGTTTCTATTCATCGATACTGATTAACAGGCAACCAATCATAAAGCAGTATTCAAACTAGCATTGACACTCAGATAAGAAGTGTTGGATTTGCAGTTCTCGCATTCAGGTAAAATTTTATTCTTTTTTCAAATACCACTACTAAATATTAAAGTTTGAAAAGCACTGTTAAAAAGGATTGTCAAATGATGTCCATTTTTTTAAAATTTTGGTTTCAATCATAGATCATCATTGTTCATAGGTAGCCATATATCATCATCATAATGATAAACGTTTAATCAAAACTATTAACATACTTCCAATCCTTTTCAGACACATCACCCTAAGCTTTACAACATCAAAACAAATCAAATTGAGACCATTCTAGTTTTTGCATTTAAAAATATAATAATGAATATGATATTCCACTGTGACAAGTTCAACAAAAACGTTCAAATCAAACTCTTGTGGACTGGCTATATTGATATTTTTACCACCTCTGTAAAACGTATTCTGTTTGACGCTTTATATGAATTGTCCACACTACAATGTAAAATCTACAACCTATGTCAACGAGCAAACTTTTTTAAAGGGACACAAAGCTTATCAAGACTGATCACTTACTCAAGCCTGATACTGAACATGATATGGTAAAACATACCTATGTACTCCAGTCAAGTGAAAACTGAGACTTAGCACAATATACTAGACTCCTTTCTTACTCTCTTGAAGACACCACAGGTAATATATCTACAATGTTATTACACATTGTGTCATAATACTGAGTGCTGATTGACGTCACATGACGTCACAATCTTTAAGTATGACATCACAATATCAGTGGTGCGTTGCCAGTGGTAATCTCGGCTATTTTCATGCTTTTTCTTTGATATTAATCAACAAGTAATAAATAACATACTAAACTCAGTCCCGTTTTATTACAGCAAATTTGGAAATTTGTTGTGTGCCAGTTCCAGCTATGTTCTCTCCTTATAATGATTAGAAACAAGCAAGGAAGCAACAACTCCCACCACTGAAATTATTTTGGTATGACACAGGGAATCAAACCCAGGCCTCTTGGATGATGAGCTGAAGGTATACCCACTGAGCTACATCCCCCAAATGATATATATATATTAAAATACCTTTAGAAGTGACTTAAAAAATCAAACTTGTAGATATGATTCATAACAACTAACATCATTTCATGATATCAATTAAAGGTATACTATGATATTGCCATTTCTCAGAGTATCTACATTCCAAAACTCTAATGATAAACATATATAAAATTCCTGAGATTTTTTATAAGGTAAATCTCTGTGTCAGTTATTTAAGTGTCCATTTTGTTGTTCATATGTACCACATAGTTACAGTTAGTATACCATCTTACTCATCTCACTTGTTCCATAAGAAAACCGTCACAAACAACCCAATTCACACTTAATTAACATGCACAAATAATGTTGTTGACACCCACTTAACAACTCCAGTACTCCAGTACAGACAGCATATTACACGATCAGTGCATAACGCCCTGGCCTCACCTCGCCCACAGGCCATTATTGGGTCAAATCTTGCCATAGCTCCTAGTCTAATGTTCTGCATGTGACAATGCTAAGGAAATAGGTAACAATCTACTGCAAGGTGATGTAAAGGTTACAGCAAGCTTTGTTTATTTTTGGCATGTCTTTATCACGTTTTTGTTTATCATTCTGTTATGCATAGGAAATAGATGTGTTCATGTACGACTTATGGCCTTAAAATTACATTAAAAGATGATATTCAAACACAATAGATTTACTTCTTATTGAAGTGTTATGCCAGAATCTTGATATTATTTTGATGTCCAATTTTCTCTCTTGAAAATAATTATGTTTTTTGGAATAATTTCTTACTAGAAAGATCAGAAACAGATTAGGTGTGAATAATTTCAGCCGATTTAAAATTTGCATATCATTCAGGGTTTGATAAAATAATTGAGAGTCATGAACCTACGTTAACTTTGCATTCAGTCACAGGACTTGATCTGAAGTCAATCCACTTTCAGGAATAATGTTTAAAGAGAGGCAAGTCATTTAGTAATGTTTAGGTGACCCAAAGACAGCATTTGGTAAGTAAGGGGCCTGTGACCTTCTCAAAACCTCTGTATATTTAGCAGAAATTATCTAATAATTATTACCTTCAGATTTAAAATAATTTCACCCTTGAGATCATTTCAATATTGTTCTACCTAAAAATATAATTTATACATATTCAACACACAACAAAACATCTTGTCTTTAATGAATGTTGTTCAACTCGATTAACTACTGAACTCATGCATGATTCAAAAGTAGTCATACTATTGCAAAACTAAAATAAGTACATTACAATACCGAGAATTGTAAATTGGGTCAAACCTTTGCTAACGTAGTGTATTTGATCTTCCAAGTGTGACAATTTTCTAAGTGATATTGGAATCGAATTGAATCAAGTCACAACCGGTTTTGAAGCATGTTCAGATATATACATTCAAACACAATTTATCATACTTTTTTCACTTCAAGTAAAATTTTTGTTAAACAAAATCATCAAAGAAACTATCGATTCCGAAAATATGTTTGGAGTACATATCAAAATCTCAAAACATTCTCATGAATAAGAACAATATATCTCTAAGACTCTATACTGAAAGTAAATATAGTACATCTACACTAAAATATATGATATCCTAACAAAAGTATCTTAAAGATATACTAACATGTAAAAGCTTTATTGACGGACTACTGAAATACAAAAAACTTTTTTGGATATTCAACTTCTTCATCACTGACTGCGACATTTTGTTAAAGATTGGAAAATGTTTGAATTTCATTATTCTAAGCATTCTAAATATTTGAAATAATCCTGTTCCCAAAATTAAGTTTACTTAATACATATATATTTATCTGTAGGTTTGGTCAGGTAGATTCTGAGAAAAATAATTGGGGAGGATGTGAAACAAACATGAATTTGGTGAAATACAGTTTTTCATAATCTGTAGTCAAAAATTGGAATGTGCACTTCTTTTTATGCATCACATCAGTTATTGTCATCCACAAATATAGTAAACAATGACTAAACAATAAACAGTGACCTTATAATGATAGCCACTCTATCAGATCTAATTCTAAATGTTTGAAGTGCTCAAGTTTTTGATCAGCAATCAAATATGTATTATGAACTTGTCCCTAATAAAAAATACATGTTTCATGCAAACCAATTAATTCTGGAGTAAAAGACAAGTCTTTGTTGTTTTCTTAGTCTTCTTAAACAATGACAGATGTAACTGTCAATGTCAACAACTGAACAAAGATATCACTGACACCATTTACTTACGAAGCTATTCCTTTTGTCCTTTTCCTTTCTATCCATCTTGATCAAAGTAAACGTTGATCTCAGTCCATTAGTACACAAAATTAACACAGATGCATTGAAAGTAGGTGTGACTCTTCAGAGTCTGCACGATGTAATAAAAGCGTGTTTAGTTTCATAAATTTCAGTGCTACTAAACATAGCCGTGTGTAGCACCAATCGACATCCAGTCAGAAATGATAAACCAGTCACCAAGTGATAAAACAGCGATAACAATGTCACTAAATAAACTATCAGCTAATGTCTTTTCACATCTCTGAACAACGGTGCATAGGAACAGTTCACTTCCCAGTTAGTCATCCCTTTCCGCCATTTTCAGAAATTTCTAAGTCGAGGGTCAGAGGTTACAAACGACCAATGAGAAACGCTCACCTTAAATAAACAACCAATAAGGAGTGGTTTTACAACTGGGTGGGACACCTGTTTCTACTGCGGAAATGATATCTCTTAAGATGCGTTTATATGGATCAATTAATTTTCATCGCGAAGCCTCCGAAATGAAATTAATTAGTTGATAAGTCTTATCTATATATATTCAAACACTTAGTTCACTGAAGTTTTTCTAAATTTTGTGCGGTCCTTTAATCATTTGTTTTCGACCAATCCAAATTCATCTAACTTACTGAAAAGAAATATGGCGGGTGATGAATTGGGTCGTCGGGGATGGTAGGTTATCCCTAGAATAATTGTTGCGACAGCACTTTAGAGCATGGCAGATGTGACAAGCACTTGCATTTGTCATTGCTTAAATCAATCTCTGATCAACTGTTTACGTTAAATGACTCAATCACTACTGGTAGTGTAAAAAGTAACTAAAGAAATGTCGAGAATTTCAGACGTGTAACATGCTAGGTTTGCAAACGTGACGAGTGTCGAAATGGAACTACTTTACATTCGACATTTTTAGTAGACTAGACAACTGTTAGCATCAAATATCAAATTAAGTGAAATTACAGAGCCGTAGAGTGCACTGGAATTTTTAATAAGATGACTAGACCCATATTTATTACAACGTTCACTTTGTAAGGATGACAGTAGGTCTTTCAATTGAATTGTTTAGAAGTGTAAACTTGTCTTTTGAATGTACATGATGGTAACATCCGCTAGAGAGTTACATGGGACAATTTATATAGATAGTTACATCTTCATTACATCTAATCAACTTCTAAAATGCCTCTCTTTAAAAAAACACTAATAGATCTAAAGACTGGTTCTGCATTTTAATTGCTGGCGACACTGTTTTCTGTTGAGTAACTTTTTCAATTTAAGATTAATTATGATAATTCTTTTCAATTCAATAGTGATATAATAATGATTATTTGAAGCTATGATACGTTCATTATTCTTGTTAGAATTATTACTTAAGAAACAATTATCTTCTGATTATGTGCAGTGTTCCTAAATTGGATAGCAATGTACATTGAGTTTCTTTAAGTGGCATTTTAGAAGTTGTAGAGTTGCAAGACATGGTTTTCCCTCAATTAACATTCAGATTACTAGTATTTTTTCACTTCTCCAAGATTTCAGAAATAATCCAAATATTTTTACCAAGCATATGAACAATATGCTTTATGGTTTGACTTTTGATCTCTCTTATTTGAAATTTTATCTGTACATTTAACTTTTAAATTATTGATTGACTTAAATTGACTCTTTTCTATAAGGGTGAGTTTTTAGCAAAATGAACTTAAAGTAATCTAAATGAAAAGGAGATACTCGTTGTTGAGATAAAGGGATAATCTTAATATATTTCACACTATACACTCTTTACAGATAGATATACCAATATTTGCCTTTTTGTCCTTTCTTCAAGACCTAAGGGAGGTAATCATTTTGTGATGCAATTATTATCTCATGTTTAACTTAAGCTTAAATTTTTGTAAAATGGCAATGTAACATCAATGATTTGTACTAACTTACATGCTTGTTTTTTTGATCAAGGCACCTGTCCAATGAAGGCATTGAAGCTTTACAAGAAAATGGAGCCAAGGGTGTCGAACAGTTGATTAGAACTGCTGTTGATGTAAGTCTAAATGCCTATAAGGAAAGGATTTATTTCATATTGATTACTCGTAAATTAGTCACAGTTAAGAAATTCTTAATGTTTTGGATGGCTAAGGTAATTTATTATAATAATAGTTTTTAATTTTCGCAATGCTTGAATGTTGTTAATGCAAATAACGAAGATTCTGTTGAAAATTTGCTTACGCAGACTGACATGTAGTTAATGCAGATCTTTTGTAAATCTTCTCCATGGATATAATCATAATTTTATTCATGACCAAGTATCATTTCTTTATGAACAAAGTGTATTAGATAACTAAGTTTGTTCTCTGCCTATATGTAGGAAAAAAGACCTTATGTTTCAAAGGAAAATAAAGAAATGGAGTCTTCCAGGCTGGTGAAAAAAATTACATGTTTTGAGATATAAAAGGCATAATCTATGTTTATTACTATTTGCATATGTTGGCATGAACATAATACCTGGAACATTTTAATCATGAGGTCATGTTTTGTTTGCAGAGTGACTTGCGAGAAATAGGCAGCAAATGGCTGCCAGAGGAATTACACAAGGGCAAACTGGACTATGTATGTACCTATCCTTGTTCTTTCAGTAACGTTCTACACAGACTACTTCTAGACTATTAGTAACAACCATGTTTTTATGAGTTTTGCCACTAAATGACTGTCTATAAAAGTCATTGTTTTTACCCTTTCTAAAGGACAAGAAATTATTGTTTAATGCTAAACACATTAATAAACTTTGATTTAGGAACTAATTGATTCCAAGATATATTTTGCAACTTGAGATTGAAAGACGGCTTGAGATTCACGTACCAGAAATTACAATGATTTAACTGCAAGCAGTAAAATATTTTATGAGTGCTTCAAACATTATATGCCTCTCCACATGCAGATCCAGGGCCCTGCTGTTTTACAGTTGATGAAGTTGCGGAATATCTCGGCCCCGAAGGAGAACGAAGAGTCACAGGCCGCCCCGAGACTGCTCCGTCTTTCTCTCACCGATGGTCACATGAGCTGTATCGCCATTGAGCTTGAGAACCTCAAGAGCATCAAGTAAGAAATGTATAAAGAGTCAGAACTTCCGAGATAATCTTAAGATGTCAATTGCAATCTTTAAGATGCAATCCTAGAAAAAAAAGATTTCATTTGAATTGCATCAAAATCCTGACAACATCATCCTTTATGATTATAAATTTTCTGCTGTCCGATGTTAAAGTGTACGAAGCATTTTTTATGTAATGCAACATTCGAATATTACCGCTAACATTATGTTTGAGGCAAATGTTATGTCTTAATGTCAATAAGATAATTTTTTTAGAAAAGAATGTACATGAGTTAGATTTTCCAAAATGTATATTGATGATGTATTTTAACACTTTATATGGAGCTTCTGATGGTACTAGTGTAATGTTAGAATATGCAATCTTACTGAAGGTGAAAACATGAGCTTTTGATGGATTATTTCTTTTATTGATACCGTAGAAGTATGAGTTTTCGAAGGCCGAAATGGCAGTGGAGATTGAAATAGATAGATAAAAACATTGGGGATTAGCTTCTGTTCAGTCCCCCCTGAATTCTGCTATTCGACGCTTACAGAAAAAATTGCGGAAATATGATTCTGATGCAGATAATGGTATGGTGGGAGGAAAAGATAATTTAATACAGAATGACTGCAGAATTCACCATTTTTCTGCTGCAGAATTTTCTCATTTTTCTGCTGCAGAATTTTCTCATTTTGAAAGTTGAAAGCAACATGGAAATGTTTGCTCAAGGACAATATTATGTGTGGCTACACAAAAATAAACTGAAATACTGGTTGAAAAGTATATTTTTCACAACTGAAGATGTTAATTCACAAGTTTATTCTTTGAAAGTATTTCAGTAGCCCTCAGCTCTAAAAGTGCTGCAAGAAAAGTATAAAATTACATATTTTACCAATTTAGGATATACTTTTTCAATGTTTTAAGTTGCAGAATTCACTAAAGTCTTCCTGCAGAATTCTTTATATTCCTCCACGGAGTTGTCCAGGAGGGACTTTCTGTTCCATTGCAGTGTCATGTATTAAAAAGTGTCACTTTGTGTTCAGTCTAGGGACGCCGCCGGGGACGAAGGTATTGTTGGAGGGTGCCGTGGATGTTGAGAACAACTTTCTCCTCTTAACAAACAAAAACTTTCGCTGTCTTGGGGGACGTGTGGAGAAACTTGTCGAGTCGTGGGACCTCAAAAGAGTGTGTAGCAAGAATATTATTGTTGATGAATCTGACTTTGTTTAATTTTCTTGTAACTATAACATGAGTCTTATATTTCCATCATTGCTATTAAATTTCATTGTAAGTAATAAAAGTAATAAATATCCTCTTCATCAAAAATGTATTGTCAATTTATGCATTGACCATTATTGAAGAGAAAGCTTATCTATCATTTCTGAATATCTTCATAAAATTTCAATTAACCTGTAATAGGAGACTTTGACAATCTCTCAGTTCCATTGTGTTTCACTGAAAGTATTTTTTTGTTAAAATTTCCTAAGACTGAAATGTAACTGTAACTGCATCAAGTAACTTGCATACTGAAACAACGCAAATCATAGAATGTATAATACCTTCCAGAAACTAGCGAAGCAGTCTCGGACAGGATTCCAGACTGAAGGCGGTCCCCCTCTGTTTGTCCCCTTCGGCAAGAAGGCTCCAGCTACTGCCTCGGCTAACAGAGATCTTACACAGAAAGGTAAGTGCAGATTTTCATTAAAAAAATTTATATATTATTAAATATTATTAGTGTTAGTGTTGTTGAAGGGGTCCATAGGAAATTTACGACCTTTCTGGCTCGGTGTCCTTTAGAATTTAGAGGAATGGAATATGTGAACCTTTATGAAGAATGGTCAAATTATCCGCCTGATCTGATCACCTCTGAACAACACAGGTATTTAAAAAAATCCAATCACCAAGTCACGATTTCTCTCTGTATTGATCATTAATGGAAGTTTGGCAAAAGATAATAAACACAAGTTTTTTTTATTTCTGTTTAACAATTGATAGGATCTACAGAACAACCAAATTGATTTGATAGTTGGTGGTTATGAGACTGTTGTGAAGCAAGTGTCATAAAAAGATTATGCCAGATTATTTGCTTTTGACTCCATCGAGTTTCAGTTTATTGCTAAAATAAAAATAAATTTTGAAAGTTTGTCATATGAAGAGATTTGGTCATGGTCTTTTTCAGACAAGAAGGAAAGCTTCAAGTCACTAGATAGCGGCAAGAAAGACAAGAAAGAGGAAACGGAATTTGAACAACAAAGACAGGCGACCATCGCAGAGGCTCTGCAGGAAGGGAAGACAAAAACATTCGGCGGCGGGGGAGGAAAACAGGTTAGATTGTGGACGAAGTATTCATCTTCTTGTTTAAAAAAATTGAGTTGCCTCATCGTTAGAACCATTGATAATTCTAGCATTTTGAAATCAGAGACATGGACTCCTCAGGTTTTCTTAGTAAACGATTTACTGATATATCTTTCATATCAGGTGTTTTATTAAAAACCATCAAGAAACTTGGGTTTACTAATTGTTGTTCTATAACTGTGAATTAAGGTATGTTTTTCTATTTCGACACTCAAATAATGAATTATACAGGCTTGAACTATGTCTTTAGCTGAGCTGAGGCAAGCATATACTTTAGCTTTCAAAACCATAGTTTTAGGTATAAGATGATTTACATTTATTATATGAACCACAACATTCAAAAATAAACTTTTAGGCTGAAGAAACACTTACAGTTCTAAAGATCATCCCATTATAATACTAACTCATGTATTCCAGCCTGTCTCTGACAGAGACGTGGCCCGTATTGTTGAGATGGGTTTCACCGTGGACCAGGCCACTAATGCACTACGTCTGAACAGCAACGTGAATGATGCAATCAGTGCCCTCATCTCAAGAGGGGGAGACTTCCGCTCAGGTCCCCGGGGAGGTGGACGAGGAGGGAGGGGCGGAGGGAGAGGGGGAGACCGGTTTGACAGCAGGGAACCAAGGGAGCCTAGACAAGGTAGGGGAAACCTTTCTTATGGTTGTTTTCCTGAATGAATTGTTATGAACTGAATGAAATGTTTAAGGAAAGAAGCATTCTTTGCCCAGGAAGTCTGCTCAGGTAATTTTTACCCACAAATCCAGTTTGACCATATTTTGCAATTCTTTCAAAATACCCTTGCAGTGAAAATTTGCAACTTGAAATACATCCTTACATAATTTAATATAGTGTAACTCCTTTCATTTTTTTGTCCTGTATTAAGTTTGTGCATGTCCACAGATGTTGTTAAATCATCAGTGCCAATGAAATTACATAACTTTCTTTTGGTGGCATATGATTTGTAAAACAGGTAATACCGAGGAGGAAATTACTTGAGTTACCTCTGTTTTAGGAGAATGCAAAAGTAGAACCATTTTGGTATGAGGTTGAAGTTGATGATTAACTCTGGGTTCATAAAAATGTGAAATGTTTTCTTAACCCTTCCGTTGCTGAATATTATTTTGACCAGTTTTGCCCCCGTGGCTGAATTTTCCAGCACTCGCCTCGCTACGGTAATAACGCAATTAGCCCCTGTGGCCGAATTTTCCAGCGCCGCCAGATGCGACCGTTTTAACAACATATGGCGTGTTTACATGGCGGAATACGGACGTTATCGTCGTTTTATACAAAGCTAGTCGGCGAATCCCGTGTTACAAATGGATGATACTTACTTGACACTTTGAATGAAATTTCTATCACCCCTGGAACGGTTTCTACAACTGAAGTAAACTTGTTTTCAATTCGGGCGCCATAACTCAATAAATTCCAAGAGCGCATGCGCGAAATCAAAACGAAACTAAAGATGAATTGTTCCTCTTCACATCGATATAAAAATTATTTTTATAATATGTCTGGAACGAATTTTACTAAATTTTAAAAATTGTCTTCATTTCAAACATTATAAAATCATTTAATCACTGAGTGCACACATGCAAATTATATACGGAATTGAAGCTAATTTCTTGCTCTATATTTCACGATAAATTTTATTACGATACGCCATCCTAAACGAAAGATATAAATTACGAAAACAGGGTAATGATAAATCCCGATAACGTTCTGACCCCCACAGTAATATTACTAAGCTAATAGCCCCGGGCAAACGCACGCGCTCAGCGCGTGCAGGCGGGGTATCCCCGTTGAAACATACACTCACACACAATATAAATTGTCTTTATTTCAAACTTTATAAATCATGTTATTTGCTTTGCATACATGCAAATTATATATGGAATTGAAGGCAATTTATTCTTCTTTACGAAGAAATAAATCATAACAATCTTTTGCACTGTAATTAGAAGTTTTTACCAACGAACCGTGGGTATAGCTACTAATAAATTCTTTGATAATCGCCTTACCGCAACATATGTCGCATCGTTTCCACACGTTTTATTTTGATGCAAATATGGGCAACTTACACATGAAAATAAAGGTATTTATTTCTGCTTTACGATGATATGAAAATAATAAATATGTACCTCTTGGTTTGGAATATATAAAGTTTGCAAAGATGGTACCCTCGGGTATTTTAGAACAGATTTTGATAATTACGACATCACTAACCGCTCCTTTATTGTCTAATTGTAATTTGTAAATTTTATATAGAATTGAAGACGATCCTTTCCTCTTTATTGTGATATAAAAATGTTGATAATGCGCTCTGCCGTTAAATGGATAGGAAGTGTAAAAAGCAGTTGAAAATAAATCGCTTCTCGGTAAACAAAATATGAATAGAGAAATTGCCTGTTTGTGCGATGCGCGCCGGGTCCTTTCTGATTTTCTTGTACATACCAATTTTATATTGCAATAAAGATCATCCTTTTCTCTATGTTTTGATATATGAAATTGCAAAATTTACCGAGAACTTTATGTGATATCAAGTGCGAGAAAATGGTAAAAACGTAAAGAATAAACAAAAGTCACAATTTTGCGGAACTTGCTGTATCTTTATTCTATATGGTGTATATAATTTTTTTATATCAAATCGAAGACAATTATTCCTTCTTTATCACGAGGTAATCAATTTCAAAATACGCCTAGCTGTTGAGAAGATATGAGCGAAAGAAAGGCACATGTCAAAATCGCCGTTCAGTTTACATGATTTGAATCGAGAAATTAGCTTTTTGTGCGGCGCTTGCTGTGTCTTTATTTATTATCGCGCATGTACACATTTTACATGGAAAGAAAGACAATCTTTCTCTCTGTCTTTTGATATAAAAATTGTCAAAATACGTTGAGCACATCATGTAAAAATTGGTGTGACAAAATGGTGTAAAACTAAAAATATGTAAAAATCACCTTTTTTGCGGCACAAGCTGTATCTTCAATTCAGGTAGTGTTGTTATGTATTTTATATTGAATTGAAGACAATTTTCTGCTCTTTGAAATGATCCAACCGGTATTGAAATCCGCCCAAATGTTCAGAGCATAGGGCGTGCGATATAAGGTTGTACGTTTGGTGTGAGTGCAGGCTTGTAAGCAAACGATAGCACGCGCGGGACGGTAAGCTCATGCGAGCGGGGAGAAAGTGCCCACAGGCTATTAGCACGTGCGGCGGGGAGTGGGGGAAAATTGAGTGATTTTAACGCTTATTTTCGGTACAATAAACATTATCAATGTTTGCATAATTTTCGGAGCATGTTCGCGCATTATTTAGAACGCCAACGAAACAAAACACGGTTGCTTAGCGAGAGCCGGAACGAAAATACAAGCGTTGAACTGAGACTACTGCTAGGCAATAAATTTCCGGGCTCCGCTACCGAGACCCGCGGTCATAATTAGTTAGCGTGAGAAAAATAGAGTGTGCTACTCGCATCCCGATAAGGGGACTTGCGGGCAAAGCTAATTTCATCCCGGAATATTCCGGGACCCGCATCTTAAGGGTTAATATCCGAGTTCATAATCTGATTTGAGTTCTTCCCTCTGGTAGGTGGGCGTGGCAGGAGAGGGCGTGACAGAGATGAGGAGGGGGAGGAGTCAACTCACACTCGACCCAGCGGCCCCGCAACACTCTTTGACTTCCTTGAAACAAAGATCCCTGTCAAAGAAGGTAACATCATTGAGATATTACGAGCTGGATTGAACTTTCATCCTTAATCTTATATCTTCAAAAAGAATTGAAGAAAGTTGCATTATTGCCTGTTGCTTATTATCTTGACATGCAAATTAGATAATAATTGCACATTACAATTTTTCTCCTGAATTAAAATCCAAGATAGTTACCAGCTTTGTTACAGTAATTCTTCCAAATAGACAGAACATTAAGAAGTTAATAATTTGAATGAATGCTTCAAAAAATTTTTATTTCCATCAGAAACTAAACCAAGCAGTGCCTCCAGTCGACCAAACGCAAGCCAGTCCAACCGTCAGTCATACACCGACACAAGCTCAAGTAGAGGCGGCCAATACAACTCATCTTCCAAACCATATGAAAATGGCAACTCAAGGCAGGGTCAAGGTCAGAGATCAAATCACTTCAACCAATCACAGCAGGATTCCTCAGGTTCAAACTTCCAGGGCCGCAAGCAGCAGGTACCTCCTAGATTTGCAGGGAAACCTGAAGGTCAGCAGTCGTCAAGCTTCCAACAACAACGGTCTTCTAGTCAGCGAGATTATTCAAATAGTTATGATTCTGACTCAAGGACTCAAAGGGGAGGCAACTCCCAACGGAGATCAGATAATCCATCCCAATATAACCGGTCTAATTCTAACTATCAGTCCCGTCCTAAATCTGGTTCTTATAACTCAGGTGATAAACAGGAATATCACAAAGAAAATAAGTTTGATTCTCGACAAGATTCACAATATGACAGCCAGCAGGATCGCAGGCATGACAACAGATACGGAAGTCAACAAGGCAAACGCCAACAAGATCAACGATCATTCGATCACAGGAATCAAGGGGGCAGACCTCAGGATGGTCCTGGCAAGCCATATGAGGTAAGAACTAGTGCTTCTCATCTATTTAATCAAGCGGCAAGAGATGTAGCATCACAAAACGTATTTCTTATTTTGCAACTATCTTGATTGAAAGTTCTAAGATTAAAGCTTAGTTCAGTAGGAATGCTCGTTTAGTTTTGATATCATTAAATGCTTGTTTATGTGAACTTCAAGTGATAAAAAGAAAGAATCAAGAGAATACAACGTAACACAGGGATGTCTTCATTGAAATCTGATTTCTGTCTATTCTGCCTTAAATGATCCATTAACCAGAGCAAATGAGTGTCTGTAGATGGAAGGTTTCAATTTCTTTGTTTATTTGCAGTCCCGACCAGCACCAGAGGCGACCCACCAGTGGAGGAGAGGAGATCAGTGTCTGGCTAAATATTGGGAGGACGGCCAGGTCAGTGGTCAATCTGACATCACTTTTAACCCTTAATCTGGGAGTCTGGCAATATTCTAAGATAGCAAGGTTTTAGCCAATGGCATTTTCCATAATGATGGCTTCTGCTGCTTAAAACTAAAAAATATTTCTCAAACGGTGCTTAACATTATGTCACTCTCTGACTGTGTCAACAAATTCTGCATCCTAGAAATTGGCCACTTTGAATGTTTAGTTTGGAAGGTCCTTTACAAGAGCGTTTTACTGTGCTAATCACAGTAAATCACAACACAGTAAGTATAAGATTCAAAAACACAAAATGTGAAAAAAACAATGTGAAATACGGGTGAAATATCAGGATTCATCATAATTCAGTTGTCATAGGAATAATTTACCTCGTTGAATAACATAAAAATGTTCATTCCTGTCCTTTTGTAGTACTACACAGTTCGGATTGAAGATTTTGCCAAAAATGGAGCGACGTGTGTGGTGACGTTCCTAGATTACGGAAACATGGAGGAAGTCCTCCTATCTGATGTGAAGCCGTTCCAGCAGCAAAACTGGGTAAGATTTTTAAAAATAAGTTTTGTGCATTTCTCAGTTCTAGATCTAGAACTTTGTATGGACTTGGAGTGAAATTGATCTTTTCTATACATGTGAAAGATTATAATAATTGAAGTGTTACATGGGCTAGAGCATAACTTTTGATTAAAATAATTTTGTTATTTAAGCAACATGGGATAATCGCATGGATAAAATAATACAGGGTTCTAAAGAGAAAAATTTATTTACCTAATTTTGGCATTTCAGCAACAAGGGAACCAACGGCAATACAACAAGGGCCCAGTACAACAGCAGCAACAGCCCTACTACCATAACCCCCACCCCCAGGGAGGACCCATGATGGTGCACCAACCCCCACCCCTCCCAAGACAGGAGGGGTATCAGGGAGGGGGGACCATCAACTCTATGGAGTTCCGCAGGGGCGGAGGAAAACCGCGAGCAACCCAGCAGTTCTACAACCCACCTAGGCAGTACCAGTCATGATGATGGATGTGACAAGCATAGTGATGGAGAATGTCATAAACAATCATTTGACACTGTAGTGCATATAAACTATCAGTCATCTGTCATCCTATCAAATCTGTGTACGATGACGAGGGCTTTGAGAGGAGTTTGTGCTAGAAGTTGGTTAACTAAAGAGACGCCTGTTTTGTTAGATATTTGCCAAAAGTTGTAAATAGAGATCTATGTGCTAAAACATTTGAGGAAATATTGTATCATGACTTGTCAAACCTTGGTTTGAATTCAATTTTTGGGGGTCAGAAAAGAGAGTATAACGTGTTCATGTCACAATCAAAAGATGCTGAAGTCAGCCTTTTGTTATCATAATTCTTGTTTTACTTGAGATAATTTTTTCATCTTTGAATAATGACATGATATTTTTCAGTTTATGAAATAAGGCTTATCCACAAGCCTGTAACCTCATTACTTTTGGGTTGGGCTGGTAAATGTTGGAGGTTTTTCTTTGGTTTGGGCCCCAAATTGACAAAATCATTCTTTTTGGCTTGTAACTTTTCAGGCTTGTCTCATACACTACAAATGCTATAAAATGCTATAATGCATGTGAGAAGTGATAATTCCACATCACTGCCAAATGAGAAATTAGATACAGTTTGATATTTGATATAGTTTATGTTTGATATTCTATGTTTACTCACGTACCCTAAAACTGCCGCAATCATTATGTTTGAAATTTTCGGAAAGTTTGAATTTATTTGGTCAACAAGATATGGTTATTTGGGCATATGAAGTGTTGGAAGCTCACTTTGTGAAAATAAGAATCCAAATATTCATGTTAAAATCACATGTTTCGTTGACATGTTTTGACAAGTCAAAAACGACACACTATGATGTAGTTTTGGTTGCAACTTTTTGGTATTTAGAACTTTGTTCTGTGTTGTTGAAAGCTTTTGTTCATTGTTAAGTTTCTTTTCCATTAAGATAGCTTTGACATGCTAATTCATGGAATAATGAAATTGTTATGACGAATTCCTGTTAACAAGAAATACACAAGAGGTAAAATTGAAGATGTAAATGCTAAAATTGAATCAATGATTATGAACCTTGTGTATTGTTTCTTTTCTTTGGTCAATCAATGAAACGAGGAATAATTGTCCTAACTCAACTCCATCAATCCTAATTGTAACTAAAAGAGTGTTACTGTTGTTCATAGTGCTACAAAATTTGGTGGAGCAATAGCAGGGACTACTTTTTACTTGGGTGATTATTCTGGTGCTCAAAATCATGCTACAAGAAAATAACGATACAAGACACTTTTGTCATCTTTTATTGTTTTCACAATGTTAATCTAAGGCCCAGTTATAAAATGTCCCGGTTATTTACTACTTACAAACTACTCCCACAACCTTACAAAATGGCTGTGAGAGAAATGCAATAGTTTATTTATTTATGGCGCATTAACCTAATTTTTTAAGCATTAGGTAGTTTACAAAGCCACAAGTTTTTTTTATAGAATTTAGATTGCATTTATTTAGAAGATTTATAGAGTTGTGAAATTCTTAGCATAATGATCAAATGGATGATACAGCTCTCTGTGACGTTCATGTGGGAAAAATGAAAGCAACTAAGTAAAAATATGCCATATCACTGAAGTTGCTCATTCCAACTAACAACAGATTTCTATGTCACTGCTGCAAGTTTGATAATAAGTCAAATTATTTATAAGGGCTTCTAGGCACTGTTGCACATTTTGTTACGGAAATGAGAAATCTGTGCAAGACAAAACAAATTTTAATCAAAAGACATTCCTTTAAATCAATAATGATACTTAAAACTACACAAATCCATTTTCCTTACTCAAATGCTTTCATAGTGTTACAATTAAATTGTTTTATTAAGTTTTGATTTATCACCCTTTATTCTACAACTACAGATTATCAGATTGAATAATGAGATTATTTTGATTAAGCTTTTATTTAATGAGGAAACTTGGAAAAAATAAAATATCCAAGAAAAAGCCTTTATGGTGCAATATTCCAGAGGTTGTTATTTTAGATGAGCTCTATTCTTCATTTTTTATATTGGATTAAAACACTTCACAATTATTTAAATATGGCTGTCGAATTCTCTGTTATAGAACTCAAAAACAGTTAACAATGAAACCATTAATTTGTCCTGCCAATCCTTAAAGCCTCACTCCAGAATCATAATGTACTGATGACCTATTTGATTTTTATTGTATGTTTTTTTATTAAAACTTATAGAAATACAGCATTTTATATTTCGAATGGTGAAATATGCCATTTATCGCTGAAAATAAAACCTGTATTTTCACTGAGTGAAATTAAATGATATTCTACTCAGTGGAATGATGCAACAATCATATGACGTCGTCTGTGACGTCATGAAACAATTGAATGACGTCATGCAACGGCCGCGCTAGCGAAGCGTTTTAGCTTCTCTATTCATATAGTTGGGGTCATTTACTGGGTTTTGGGAAACATAATAAATAGAACATTAGACATCTCTTCTCGTGAAGTAGAAAATCATATATTTACACTCGTGGTTACGCCAATGGTGAAAATATAAATTTCTACTTCACTCGATAAGATATCCACGGTATTCGACGAGAAATGTCAAATATCCTCTATTTATTCCACATGTCACCTAAAGCACTGAGATATAAATGGCTTGCCCACCTTGATGAGGTCCTTAGAGCAAGGCTTATTTTTTGCTGATTCGTCATGTTCTGATCTTTATTACTCTATAGTTGTTTCTTACATGTTTTCGAGAGATTATTTTTGAGAATTTATTGTTTATTTAGGTTCTAGTTTGTGTTTACATACATTTAGTGATTCAATTATGAAAACTGAATATGGATATGGCATGCATTTACCTTAGCAGTAAATTATGTAAGTTATAGTTTCTTATTATGTATTTTGTATGAACAGCATCAAATGATATTTTACAATTCTAGTCTGGATTGTGTTTCCTTGGGACATTTCAAATATTTTGAATACACGAAGGATGATAAATAATTGCTTCAATTTATAAGGGTTATGAGATTTTCATATAGACTGGTACACTTTGTTTGATAATGAAGAAAATGAATATCAAACTTTTTACTCTTTTGGGAAAAAAAAACATTTCTCAAAAAGAGGAAACAGGATTAGGGAAATTTTCCCTCCACCATATTTCTAGAATTGTCATCATAGAAACCAGTAGTTAATTATGTATAGATTCTAATCAACAAACTTTTATTCAGATAGACCTCTGTTGACTATAGGAATCATTTTTATTTGTCTTGTAGAAATTTTGTTAACAAAGTTCATTAAATGTTCACCCCATAAAATGTAATTCTGATTAAACAAAAGAAGACAGGGAAAGCAGGAAAATCATGTTTAAAGTTAATCTATCAATGATACATTTACTTAAGATTAAGATCACACTAAAAAAAATTATAATGTTTCAGATGTGTTCCCTGTAATAGTGTTAGGCAGGCAGGTTAACATTGATTATATTCTTATGCATGTGGATATATCAGGGTTAATAAATAACAGATCTACAAATGTTAGATCTATCAATTCTAGAAACAAGAATGTTGAGCTTGCTCTGTCCATGTGCCAGCCTTTGGCAAGAAACAAGATGGCCTAAACCCTGCTGCTGTTAGATTCTACATCGGGCAAGTCCCTACAGTCGGTTATCTGTAAATAGTAAACTATCTGATTTGTACTCTGTTTGTTTGTCATTTGTTCTCAACTCTACCTGCCACTTATGTCTGCAATATTGCCACAGCAGCACTTAACATTAACATAAGCTTAACTGACTAAGGTGTCCCTTTGATATTGTGAAAGCTGGATGGTATGATACTTAACACCCCTTCGGAAGTTCTTCTTCTTTTGTTTTATTTGAAGGTTATATGCCATAACCACCATGTGCGCAGGTTTATAACTCATAACTAATGGGTCAGCTGGGGTGTAACATGTTTTTTTAACAACATTTCAGTTAATACACACACTAGTTGGTTATGAGATGTTCAATTTGTGGAAAGTGTCCCTTAATTATTTTCAAAGCTGGTTGATATGATACTTTAATTGGCTGACCACTTGTGAAAATGGTTGACAACCTGGACAATTGTAACTCATAGAATCATGATTTAGACTAGAACTTCAGTGTTCTCTCTAGATACCAAGACTAATCAAAGGAGACTGAATAAGATCATTGAACTTAAAGCAATGTATGAATATGATAGGTGCACGGAGACAGACAAATTTACCACATATCAAAAATGGATCACAAAGTAAAGACAGAAGGCGATGTTGATGTATTAACCTGCAAAATCTTTTCTCAATCATTGTTGCGCTGAAAAAGTAAGTTTACCGCTGTTGTATTCAGAGACAACACAGGATTATTTGCAATGTGTCAGTTATGAAGTACACAATTTTATTGATCTTCAACTTGTTTATTAACAGATTTGGGCTCCTTATACCGTTTTCAAGCATATGGACAGAAAAGATGTATGGATGTTTATATAGGTGTTTACAGACAACAAATGGAGATTAATGTGTCAGCTAATGGCTGAAATATTGCCCAATCGCCGCTTAACAATAACTAACTCACTCACTCACTCTGAAGTACAAGAGTTCCAATTGATTTCTTGCATAATCTGTTATGGGGGTTTTCACTTATTCACTGCGATCATGTGGGTGTGTTGGTTGTTCAATTCCTTGTTCATTTACTGTTATGAAGCTCCTGTAAAATCTTCTGTATACTCCAACTAACAGTTACTGTAAAACCTTGGTCATTGATATGTCAGTTTTGGCATAAGGTGAAAGTCACCTGCAGTTTTAGGCTAAAATGAGAGTGGAGAATTATGAATATTTTTTAATCCCATCAGATATAGAGGATATCTTCCTGTTATGATAATAGGCAGTATGATGTTAAACTCCAACCAATGGCATACCAAATAAATTATTGGTAGAATTTTCTTCCAACAGAGCTTACTCAACTCATTTCCTGTGACATAACCTCTGTAACAAGTGGACATTATTTCTCAGACCTTTTCCCATGTCACTAACCTATAATTGTTTATTGTTGATAATTTGCTCAACAATACTAAACTTTCTTTTGGATTTCATTATCTACTGTCTTCTCCATTACTCTACAACGCATCTTCATCCATCCATATTTCTTCTGGTGAAGTAGAAGTTATGATTGATAACGGCCATACAGGAGAACCTTTACTCTCGAACCAGCATTTCAGTTTGAGAACAAAATATTGAAACGTTCCTTAAACCTGAACTTTTAAGATCAAAAACGATAATTGAATCTGATGTTATACGCATGTAAGTTGCATAGGAGTAGACTCTCATGAACAACCATTGAACATCACTCATCTGATTTCAGTAACTCTCTTAGTGTTCGAATTGTTTTCATCCCATTGTCCTATTGATTTGTTATGTGTCTGAGAAAATCGGGAACCAATTTATTATACGCCGACAGACCTGTCTCTGACGCCAGATGTTATTAAGTTGACGAAATGCCGGATGCAAAAACACGAAGAGTGTTTCAAATTAACTGAAAGGATATCGATCAGACAAGTGGATCAGCTGAGAAACAAAACTAACGGAGACAAAAGTAATCCAGTCTGGCTCGCTGTTTCCTGAACCCTTGGTTCTGCTAATAGCGTTTTCTAGTTGTAATCCCATTGTAAGTCATTGAACCAGATACAACCAGTCGTACCAAATAAATTGCCATGAAAATCTCGCGGTGTTTTTTAATGTTTACTGTTCTGACAACAACATAGACAATCTCAGTGAAATCATTTAGAACCTATCACTCGTCTCTTGCTACATTTATGATCTAAGAACAACGGGAGTGTAAGGGGGCTTTGTCATTGACCTTTTACTTTCCATACATTTAAACAATCAGAAACCACCTAAAATATCAATGAAGACGATTCCTTTTGAGTCTCCTTGCTGATTGGTTGGAGTGCAAAGTTCACTTGACACGATCTCTCTAGACAATGGATCAGTACTCAGATCAGACCCGCAGCGAGGTACGATTGCTGGGTTCGATCTGATTTCAATAAGAACGGCTTATATTGTCGCTGACGAAATTGTCAAGCAAAATGTAAGTTTGCTCATTTTGCTGTTCAGTTACATAGTCATATGTTCAATTTCATAAAGGGACAGTTGCATGTTTTATATTTCTTAAAATTTCCCCATATAAACATTAGTTTATCACAATGTATTATCTTCAGTTGATCAAAACATCCATTAATCAAACGTTTAATCTTTAGTCATAGAGGAAATAATCAAGAATCAAGCAAAGACTGGTGGCCATATTTGTGTGAACATATTCTGAGGTATGGACATGGATAAGCATAACTTAACCGACCATGGTACGTTCGTTCTAAAACTGCTCATTTTGATTAAAGGACATTGTCATGCAACTGGAAACTACGGTGGCATATGTTAGGGCCATCTGTCTTTTTTTATCTTGATATTTCAAGATCTTTACTTGAAATTTCAAGATGGACATGTTGAAATTTCAACTTTTTTCTTGAAATTTCAAGATAAAAATGAAACGAAACAGATGGCCCTAATATGCCACCGTAGTTATGTCCTGTCAGGTTGACAGATCTTTATTGCTTTTACAAATTTTTTTAGCTTATCAGGCCTACTGTTGAAAAAAAGTTTGTTTCATTACTTTCAAAGTTAGTGCATCATGTAAAATGGTTCACTTATGATCGATTTCTTCAAGCAACATCCATCAAAAAGTTGATCTTGATGAAGAAAATACATATTCCAATTGCATACTTAAAGATGATACTCAAAGTACTACAGGGACACACCTGGCATTATGCATCTTCCCAAGCACGGCCTCTACTTGCGCCAGCCCCATTGACTTCCTATGGTAGGCCTTGCCGCATTCCCCCAACTTTTCTTTGTCTTTAAGGCTGTTCCATTGGCTCTAGAGAACAAAAATGTTGTGTACAGTTACCAAAGCAAATGGAGATTTAGAATGTGCAGATTTAGGAACTCTGTGGCCCTGATGAGGTCCTTGTGGCCGATGCCCTAATTACCCATTTAGATTTTTTTTCTCCAGCATGAAATTCCGTAGAAGACTGGCATATTGAGTACAGGTAGCTAGAGGATTTTAAATTTTAGATTCTGTGACTCAACGGTCCCAAATGAGGATAACATGAATATGCCCTAAAATCTTATTTTCATCTTCTTAAGAAAAGGCTTAAGACGGGTGAAATCTTGTGTACGGACCTTAGCCAATTGACCTTATGAATTGTAGATTTGGTGACTACTTGGCCCCTAACGAGGCCCGGAGGGCACAGACTCTATATCAAATACTTGCTATATAGTGTAACCCACAGAAGGCAATGAGAATTGTAAAATTTAAGTATACTGACTCCAAATATGGTCCCCGGTAACCAAGCCTTAAGAGGTATTGTGTCTTCTCCAGACTGAATTAAATGTTGTACAGAGCTGTGTGCCAATTCTATGAACAATGAGAAAAATTAACTCAGGATTGTAAACTCTCTAATTCTGCTTCAAGAAATGTTTTATGCCTGTTTTAACATATTTAACATATGTTATCCTAATTACATAAAAAAGTTAATGACTATTTCATAAATCTATCCAAAGATTTTAACCACAATTTAAAATGCGAAATTCATTCCTAATGAGGATCACTAACACCGAACACCGAACGTAAGTGAAGAACATTTGTGTCTCATTGATGTGAAGAGAACTTTATGTGCTGATTAGCAGTGGATTTATTAGACAAAATTAACAGAATGATCAGCTGACATGCGAAGGACACCGTTATGGAAATAACATGTACTATATTGATAACATTAATTGCGCCTTTCTTCGTGGCATAAAAAATAATAAATCAATCTATAAAAAAAATAATCTTCAAAATGGCTCGTTATCATTTGGCCAGGAGCTGATACTTTATATATTACAAAAATGTGGTAGTGGCTGTTAAAGTGAAACTCCGTGATTTCACGATATCTTAATTAGATTCTATATGCGTAAAAAAACAACTACAATGGTATCCATTCAAATATCTCGGATACTAATCCCTAAACGCCAAAAATATAACAATTATCAGGTTTCAATAGATATCAAACGAACCCCTTTTGTTAGTACGATGCGGAGATCATACGTACCATTTACAAGGATAGTGGTCAAATATCCTTTCAAACACGGTGAACTCAAATTTTATTATCTAAATGCGCATGATAATTTTTTAGCTTTACTCATTTACCATTGTCACTCACATGAACCGATTAGCATCAGAATTATACTTTTCAACAAGATTCAGTACTTCATTTCAGCAAGATTCAGTACTTCATTTCAGCAAGAGTCGGTACGTCATTTCAGCAAGAGTCGGTGCTTCTTTTCAGCAAAGCAAGAGTCGGTACTTCTTTTTAGCAGAGCAAGAGTCGGTACTTCTTTTTAGCAGAGCAAGAGTCGGTACTTCTTTTTAGCAAAGCAAGAGTCGGTACTTCTTTTCAGCAAGAGTCGGTACTTCTTGAAACAGTTGGCACTTTTATAGTGCTCTCGTGACTAAAACAACTCACGCAGTGTCTCTTTAAAGTTAATGTTTCATAATTTTTAATTTGGCTTTATTAAGAGCCAAACTACCTTATGACCTGAGTTAACGTAAAATCGATTCCCTAAACTTGCATCTTTATCTCTAAAATGCCCAAATTATGATGTGTTCTTGTTTTCACTGATAATCGTAAAACGTCCCTATAAAAGTAAAGAATTCGAAATTATGTGTTTAATTAACATGCATATAAGTTAAATGACCTACTTAACAGTATCAACTAATGTTTGTCTTTCTGCCTTCTGTAAATTAGTTTCCGAAATTACGTTTGAATCATTGACGTGCGTCATTGGCCTGTTTTCGATCACAAATCACGACATCAATCCCTTTTTTGTCAATATATTGAACTGATAAACATCGGGATTCTGATTTTCTGAAACAATCACTACTTCTCGATAAAATAAATTGACATATTTGACTCCAACAACATACTGTGTGGCCCTTTAAGAAGTTCACTGTCACATGATAGAGAAGGAGGCATCACTCTTATGAGATACCGCACAAACAGTTTAAACGAGTTTAAAAATTAAAATGCGTATATTGATTAGGGTGTCATGACATTTGAGGAATAATAATGAAATTTCAAATTCAAATTCACCTAAATGATTACATGATAAAAAGTCGTGATGACCTTGAAGATAATTTCAAGGTCACTTCAATCTGCTTCTTGTGTCTAGGGAATTTTCAAACGTAGCCCGTTTAAATATTTGAAGGCATTCGGATCGACTGGTTCATCGTGTAAACAAGAGCTTAAAAAAAGTTGAAAACATGTTCAAGGTCAGACAACACGTGTCTGCCTAATTGCACACTGTAAACAAATCTGTTCAAAACATTTGGTGAGACGTCCATAATGTCCCGGTAAATAGAAACATGACAAACCTGGCTTACCCGGATGAATGTATAACTTTCTGTTCCGCATTGCTGCGAGGAATAATAAGTAGTGTACGTGTGTTACGTGACTAGCAAGACTACCCTTCTACAACTCCTCATGGGTGCAGCTTTCAAATAATTTTATCTTCTAAAATATTCCTTATTTGTAAACAACATAACCGGGCCGAGGGAGGCGACTGTATTTTCTGACTTATTAACATCAATATGGCGGTTTTTCTATTATCTTTGAAAAAGAGTAAGTGTCCAAATTTTAGCATTTAGAGATAAAGAAGCAAGTTGATGGACAACATTTGAATTGAAGACAGATGGTATATTGGCTCTCACTGATTTCAGCCAAATAAAATTTTATGAAACATACTCTTTGTCAATTTAAATAAGAACCAAAATGTCCTGAGTTAAGTTAAAATAGCCTTTCTTAAGATACATCTTAGTTCTTAAAATGCCAAAATTATTAGGTTTTCTTGTTTTCAATTGTAATCGAAAAACGGGCGCATAAATGTTAAGAAGTCGTCTTCTGCGTCTCATAGACTTGTATGTTGAATGGCCTACTAAGCACTATAACTACCTTAATTGTTGCTTTGTCTGCTGACAGTTCCAAAACTTCGTTTTATTCTATGAAATAACGCCATATTTCAAGAATGACATATTTGCCCTGACACCATACGTTCGTCTCAGTGGTCAACGGGCATGCGTTCTATAATTATTCCAATCGTACTGGGTATTTATAGAAATTCATTTCGTATGACTGATAAACGTTTCTAGAATAAAACACAAACGAAGATTGATCATTATTCACTTTAATAATCACAATTTTAATTGGTTATTCTATAGTGGAAGTTAGGTAAGGTATAATAAGAAACATTCATGCATCTCAAAGAACATAATCTTGTAAACACACACTTGCTTGTAAATACGTAAGACTTCATATTGCCCATCTATGTCATTCAAAGAATCAAAGACTTCCGGTGCAGAATGCATAAGTTGAGGAATACAGCATTGCAATATATAGGAATGCAAAACAGGATCGATGAATATCAAAAGTATACCTGGTTCATTTATCCCAGTAAAGTCCATAAAAAAACACCATAACATTATTACACAGTGGAGGCAGACACAGTGCTGTTTGCAAAAGGTTTTACAATCTCATTGAAATCAGTTGAAACGTATCGCTTCGATGTCGATACGTTCTTGAAACAGCAAGGAACGTGCGAAAAGTTTCGATCTTTTTTTCCAGGACTTTGGATTCCTAGTTTCCACATGGTATTTACCAAATAATCTTGATCTCTTGATGTCCCTGACCGCATAATAGCAACCAATAGAATGTAAGTTTAAATGCCATGTCATTTGTAATGCGTTTGTTGGATAGTAACAAATCTTAAGGTTAAACAATCGTTTGTAATGAGAATAAGATTTCATTGAGGACACAACATTTTTATATTAGATTTTGATAAATACCTGTATCCAGTAGCAGTTGCATACAAATGACTATTGGATTAATGTATACATACAAAATAAATCTCTGACTTAAAGTGTTCGCAGGACACGTATCTTTACACACACAAATGTTCCTTCTGAATGTATTGTAATAGTCCATATACTCCATTTTTCGTACGTGTCATAAGAGGAGTTTCTCTTCTTTCATTATAAATACGGAGTCATACTGTGGTGGTCTCATGGTATTAATTTTTTTCTGGAAATAAAGCCAACATATGATATCCAAGATACACCACTAGAATGGCGATGAGGATTGAATGGACTGTTGTCGCTTCATGAGGCAATTGAATCTGTCCTGAATCGTTGGCGAAGTGTTGGCTGGGTGCAGAGAGAGGTGAATGCTGCCGGAAATGCTATCACATCTACTTCCGGTCACCTGTGACACCACGTTGTCCATGGTGAGCAATGTCCGCATGCCAAGGAAGGCAAAAATGAGGGCTTCTTTGAAATTGATGGTGTCGTCGTCTGTTTTCTCCAACTGGAAGCCCTTATCAGACAGCTTTCGTTGAAGGATGTCCATAAGAAAAGTGTTGAACGCGCCCCCTCCTGTCACCAGAACTGATGGTTCCTTTGACTCGCTCTTTAGTTCCTTTGCGCAACATTCTGCACAGGAAGCGGTGATGCGGTTGGTGATGTGTTCCACCATAGTTCGCATCATGTCCTTGACGCTATAAGCCTTGTCCTGCAACAAACACGATATAGAACTGAGTTTATGATCTTCACAGAAACACCTAAAGATTATGAACATCTCTGAGAATGACGTATGGATCTGAAAAGATCTTTGTGCATGAGTAAATGATGATGAAATGAACCTAAGCACACGTGTTTATGGATAATATCATAGAACGGTGCATTTTGAAACGAAAAAATCTTTGGATGACATTTGACAACATTGAAATACCTGTATTAATACTTGTAAATGTTAATTGCCAATTTGTATTTGATAGTAAATCAAAAGATTAAATGCATCATCATGTAGTTAGATGATATTCCATCAATCCCGATGTAGAAAGAGTTCTCCTTATATGAAAGAGAATAACTAAGGTTTGGGTTCAATGCTACACTGAATTTCAGCACAGTACCAGCCATGGTTCGCTAGTTCCAACCGATGCTCGCAGGTTTTAACGCAATACATAGCCACAATGGCGCTGCGGGCTTTCTCTCTGCAATAATACTAGCAGCCGCGATATAAGTGAAATAATCATGAGAGTTGCGTTAAACCCCTTATCACCTCACCTCACCTCACAATCTACGTTATGAACGAATCAAGCTGCAATTACAGAGAATAAATAATGTTTTATCTTTTTAGCAGTAAAGTAAAACACTCTGACTTACACACAAGTTGATATTTATGAACAATGATTGTAGTGTAATAAAAACGTATAAATTCGACTTAGAATCGTCTATGTTCGAGGTGAGGAGACCTAAATGTGAATCAAACATATCCTGAATTTGTATATATTTCATATAGTATATAGTTAAAAGCGTTGATAAAAAACAACAGCACGCAACATTTTCTCCTACATGTTTCGATTTACTCTTCAGGGACAATGACTACAATGTAGTACTTTTAACTATGAAGACTGTACGCTTGATTGAACTTTCATCTTAAATATATATAACAGTTAAAAACTAGTTCATTGCTGCGCATGATATTTTATACTGCTTCTCATATCAAATGATACTTTCAGTAATACTGACACCAGTTATCTCTTTTAGAGTAATGATTATCAGATCATGTGATAATGAAAAAGATACTGTGCTCTACATCACAAACACATCGGTCAATAAACGTTTTATCATTACATTGCATTGAAATGTATTGAAACAGCATTTATCAACTTTATTATGTTTAGGAAACATATGATGCCATACTCTGCTTGTTAGCTGAAATCGTGCCGTCTCTGAATTCTTGGATATATCATCAAATGGCATTAACATATTTATTCTCAATTTAAATTTTGAAGGCTTTATGTACAAAAAATCTCATCAAGTTGGGACGAGACCTTTTCTTTTGAGAATAGGCTGATCCCTGAGGAACCGTGAAATTTTGTATCATAACAAATATGACAAAATTCAATAGTGATGTATATACATATCGTCAAATTTATATCTTGCCTTTTATAATGGTTAGAAAACTAACATGTGGTTTGTTGTTTACACGTGTCCTAGTTGCGAATGTAAATGTCCTCGCTATAACGTCACTGTAAAACTACACTAGTGGCAGTGCACACCTGTCTGAGATTAATAGAAGAGAAACGGGGCTGGTCAGACAGGGAGATAGAGTGTCAGTGTCACTTCAGGAATGTGGGGGATGAGAGTTTGTTTTCCAATGGACATTTCTTTTTTTGTGGAGACTTGAAATTATGATGTCCTTGACCTTTTCAATTTCTGTTGTTTCAGTTTCTGTTGATGGGACGATGCCTTCATTAACAATTAGCCTCTAAGGGTATTTCATAAACTATAGGACATTGACCTATAAGGTTTGAACCTTCAATCACAGCAAGGATTACCTTGGTAACAACATTTCGTTGCTATGACCATGACTTTTCAAGGTCATTTTTTTAGCAGGAGTGATTCACTTACATACGAAATGTCATCTTGTTTACGAATATGATATCCAGAGCGATTTTTATTTACAGGATATGTTTTGAAAGCTGCAGTTCGTCTGAGACAATTTTGGTGAAAAGAAATTCGACTGGGATCTGACACTGTATATGTGTAACAGTGTTATAGATACCGATCAGATTGCTTTTTATTTAACGCGGTCGTTGTGTTTCTTTTAGAAATAATTCCGTAATCTGATTCAGAAAAAAAGTATTATGGAACTGTAATGACTTTTCAACATTTCAACGTTAACAATTTAGAATTTTAATCAGATTATGTTTGGCCTAAGGCGAAGTAAATTAAATCAAGTGGTGTGGATTGTAAAACGGGCTGGATTTCTATTAAGTCTAAGACAAAGCATGAAGAATTAGGAAATTTATGGATTAACAACTTCTTTATTGCAAATAGATGCGACGTTTCGGTGTAGATACTAACACCGTTATCAAGAAAGTGATACTGTTACAACACAATGATTATATACATATGTTAAAGCATGTTCACACAAGTAAATGGGTTGGTGTACAAAAATGTTTTTGCAATAGATAGGAAGCCAGATGGACAATGAGGTGGTTACTGATTGAGAGGGATTAGCGTTGATTGGTCTTGATCAAGTGATGGTATGCTGATGGGATGTAATATCCTTGATCATACCAACTTCTAAAATGCCACTCAAATAAGAGAAATCATGTTAAGAAGGTGTAACTTAGGGGTGACGTCACTTATCATCCTTGCTTATTATTTAAGATGCGGTAAATAAATTATATTGATGTATACCTGTGGACTAGATGTTGGCATTTGTTACATTGCCTGTGATGTTTACGGAGCTGGAAGGCAAACTAATCTTTTTTTTAAATTGAAAACTTTTCTTTTGTGATTTCTTGATGATGGATATTTGCCTAAATAGTGTAAAGTACCGTACGTGACGTAAGTTACGAAGTTGAATAAGAGAAGAGTGTGGCTTTAAAGTCACGAAGATAAGACAGTAAGTATTACTTCATTGATGAAGTAACGCGGTAGCAGGTTATCTTATCAACGGTAGTGTAAGGTGGACCTTCACACGGGAGGTGGGCGATAAGACTCCGTAAGGAGACTATAATTGTCTCCTAGATCAGTCCACGCATACGCTTACTTGAGCAACGATATTTGACGATCTTTACTAACACTTATTAGTACAGAAGTGTGGTTTATCAAATACGGAGCAATGAAATATAGGTTTATACAATCAAAATAGAATCCATATTTAGACGAAAGCAGTCACTCGTGAAAATATTATTTTTTAACTCCACTCGATGAGATTGAAATGATATTCAGCAAAAACAATGAAAGAGTCTTTATTTATTTCACGTTGCTCATGTTTGACATTACACAATGAAATATGACAAGGTAGAACTTGGTGCACATGTTGACATTTGGGCAGACATCTAACATTCAGCCGTCTCTTAGTTATATTCAGGTGTCTAAAATCGTCCTACGATGGAATGAGTGCAACAGGTGGTATTCGTGTCTTAGTTACCCGAGCACAACAATTTTGTTGATGTTATAGCCTGTTTATTATGATGAAGATTTTGATTGACATTCTGAAATTGGAATTAAGTTCAACAATAGGTTTTAAATATTCTATTCAGATCTTGCAACTTTGCATTATTCTTTTACAAACGATTATCGTTTCTTTGGATTTGTATATTGCCAATGCAAATTTCACAAATGATAAAATCTATCATAATCTTATTCCCTTTCTCTTGTGTTTCGTTGTTCTGACAATAAACTTTGATTGTTTATATCAGCTTTGCAAGTTTGTTGATTATTACATATTATAAAAAGAGGATTTGAATCATTGAGCTTCATGTATTGCTAATGCATATTAAAAAACAAACGTTATAATATCCTCCTTTCCTCTCCCGTATGTTTTCTTACAGCATGTGCCAAGGTGTTTTTGTCATCACGACTGACAAACTACTTACACCAGTCGCCAAGCAACTGATGATCTAAGGGAATGTCCTACTTTTTACTTCATGTTATATATTGTTGAAAAAATAAAAGTGACGTCATTCACATGCTCTCTTGTTAGCTATCCTTTGAGAATGCTAAATGTTGATATTCCTATTTGCCTCACAGGATAGAGTGATTATGGTGAAATATCCCTTTTCAAAACAACTATATTTTAACGATAAGATTACTGGTTTATGGTTAAAATAAAACTATCACTTTCGTAAAATAACTCAAATTTTATCTTCAAATCCCAAAGATCCCATTCTTACTTCTTGAGAAGGTCACTTTTAGTACTTACGTTCAACATGAAATATTCCAGTAAACATAAATATTTTGCTTACTAAGAGAAAATTTTCAACGGCACGTTGTAGTTCTCCATGAACTATTGTTTTCATAATCTGACGAAGAAGGGGAAAATACACTACATCCGAATACAATATGGCACGTTCTTTCACGTATTCCTTTCTCCTCGTTCTTAAATGCGAGCGGAACAGGGCCTTGACTGACACAAGGTCTTGGAAAGGAATAATTCTTTTAAAAACACTATTTAGTCAAATATTGAAAGGGAGCATTGAATAAAAAAGTGTTCAGGTTGTTTTTTTTATCAAATCTAGTCTAACACCAAGACTTTAGTTAATACTATTTTGACCTCAACATAACCTCTTGAAAGCAAGTCTACATCTGAAGTTAACTACTTCTCTTCCTCCTTTTACTTAATAAAATGATCGCTTTTGAAAATTATATTTCACAGACTGAATATTAGTGCTCATGTTTCGGGTTTGGTTGATTTTAATTTAATAATAATAATAATAATAATGTGGATATTTATATGGCGCCTTTTCCACAATACATTTTGAAGTACAAAACAAAGACTCAAATCAAGCCGTGATCTATGATTGTGTTTAAATCGGTCAAGTCTATCTATCTATCTAATCTATCTAGGTTCCCAACAAGGAAGTCTAGAATTAACCACTACACAAGACCAAAATGGTAGGAAAAAGCATTGATAAAGCATTGCATAGAATAAATTCAGAGGCAATCTATCAGATTATGCGATGTTGTTTATATACTAATGAAGCCATATGAATGATTTAATTAGAGCATATATTGTGAGTATGAATCTTATCTACACTCAAACACTAACAATATGGAGTAAAAGAATTAAAAACACTTCTTTAAATTTTCCTACTTAACTTTTTAAGTTTTACATCAATAGAAAACTCGACACATGCCCCTATATTGATCCTATTCCATGACTGTGTATAAAATAGCTGCCATTCGAAAAGTCTTGGTGGTTACTGAGCAATTCTAGATTTTACTGACACACATAAGAAACAAGACCAAAAATGTACGGCAGGAAAAGAAATGTTTCAAAGCCAAAATAAGTCTATTTCATTTCATAGATCACAATTCCCATGGTCTAGCTTCAACGAGAAACCTATATTCGTGTACTCTCACACCAGAAACTGATTTCTATCCATATGTGATATCTAAGTTCTTATTGATTTCTACACATGTAAATACCACCCTGCCAGATGCAGTTCTGTTTACTTGACGAGTGAGGTTCAGAATTGATTAACCCTCTCTGTGCAGGAGCTATCGTATCTGGCTGCAGCTGGGAAGGGTTAACGTGTAGAAAGAGGTCACCGAGAGGTGCCCCAGATATCGAGAGTAAATACGCTTATCAACACAAGTTAGACTTTCATATAGTCTCTGAAACAAATACAGATTTTTGGACAAGGTCAGCCTGTTTTACAAAGACATAAAAAAAATTCTGAAGAAGAAATTAGATTGTATGGTGAATAGTATGTGTTGGATTGGGGGTAATAAAAAGTGAGATATTGACCAGTAGCGGCTGAGCGAGACTTAAAGAATTTAGACGCCTCTTAATCCAGCGTGTTATATGTATATTGTCCTTTACTCGACCTTATAGTCGATCGCTCTTCACATTTCCAAGCTAGGTCTTTCACTTGTCAGAAATATGTAAGATTACTCTTGCTCAAAAATTCTCGTTTGTATAGTTACTATTTGAGATTTGATACGATGAAACAATCATAATATCAAAGAATATCAAAATAATGCCTGGTGCGTTGTCTTCTTATCACTTTGATTAAACAGGTTTGAAAGATACCCTCTTATTACCCATTCTTTATCTACCTAGGTTATACGAGTCAGTCCTACTCTCGTAACCTTTGTTACAAGTAGAAGATGTAGATAGAGAATCCTGGGGTTCTTTTTAGAAGAGAGCATTGCGGCCTACTTGTACCAGAGTTTACATGGGAAGAATGATTGTTGAGAGGGATTGCTTTTTTCACAGATGGTTGTGATAATACTGACATTTAATCAACATCATCTTACAGGTAAATACAGGTTACTTGAATGATTCATTGCCCATTCATGAGACTGGATTTATATCAAAATAGTATTATATTTCAAGATATATCTTAAAACAATTCGATAAGCACACTAGCTTGCACGTGCATTATTGTAACGATTATGAACGTGATAATGGAAACTGACAATGAACTCTCGAATATTATAGTTTGAGAAGGTCTTTATGTTATGACAAAGCGGAAAATAACAGGTTTCTAAAGTTGATGTCTATTAAGTCTAAAAATGCAAATTCATTACGATTTATAACGTTATAAAAGTCAAATTTATAATCGTGGGTGAAAAATTCACTTTATTTGCATAGTGCTTACCACACAGTACTATCTATAGCACATTAGAAAACCATATCATGACTTAATAGTGAGATTATAAATTTCCGGACGGTTTGTTCTCTGAAACATTATCAAATTTGGGATCACGTATCTGTAAATGACTGTTCTGATAAATTAAAAATTTACGGGGGATTTCAAGAACATTTAACAAAAGAACTTTTCTCACGGGTCACTTACGAAACTACAATTATTTAAAAATCACGAAGTAAAAGAAAAAGAATTTAAATTCCACTTCCGTACTTCAGTTTCCATTTTCTGCCAATCTTACCAGACAGTATTGGTATGCTCTGCCTTCCCGGTGTTTCACAGATACTTCGATCGTCTCAATGTTTTGAAATTGTTATTTTTAGAAGTCAATTTTCATCGTGCGCTTATGCGGATTTACATGTCGGAAAGAGACATATGGTAAGTGAACGTGAAGAAGGGTATGGTCAAGCTGGTCATCGACCTCAAAATTACTATAGAGCGTTTGACAAGCGCTTTGTATAACACACTTTTGCACTTTAGCGCATACCAAATATCTCTGGCATTGAATACAATAACTAGTTCCAAATAACACTCTGAGAGGCCAAGTCGTCAAGGGGAGGCTAACATTCACTCGGTTCTCATGTCACGTATATCTAGTTACTTCCACGCATAGTGATACATCGGTTAATAAGTAGTTCAAGCAACATGTTTTGCGGATAACACGGTGTGCTATGCACACCACATGACAGTTGTGCTACAATCATTACACGCGTGATGTTGTCAATATTTGAGTTCCATAACGACTCGGGCAAACAAGGGATTACGTCGTGGTTTTGACATGGTTATATCAACAATTCAACAGAGACAATCATTGGAGTGTTTGTCTATGACACATCCCTTAAAGACGTATTAATCTAAATCAGAAAAGCTTTTTACAAAAGTAGGAAATAACATATTTCACAGAAAAAAATATGTTTGAAATGATGTTATATCATTATCTTCGCGGTCGATGCATTGTCATTATGTGGTAAAAAATTTTATCACCTACATAGTGTGGATGTTATGTATCGTGTGATATTATTTATCGACTTTGTTCATCTTTTATAAAAAATATGTCTTTCTTCTCTATGTAACAGTCGGGCTTAATACATCACATAATTTTACCGATGCAATTACATTATAAACGCAGGTCAGGAATGTTTTTGAGAAAATTAAGTATCTGAAATTTAACAAATTTTTGTTAGGCTAAAAACAGTACAGCAAGGCTTACGTCAAGGAGCGGTATTATCTCCTCAGTAATCCATTCAACTCCCAGAGATTTAGGCGGCGGTTCCTGGTAATATTCTAATGCTTCCAGTTTCTGCAGGAGATCATCTTTGACCACCCCTTTAGCAGCAATGGACCCATCTTTGTCCATGTCCAGGGTAGCATCGAACTGTTTCGCCAGTCGGTTGAGGATGGAATTGCATGGGCAGATATCAAACCCTGTCTGATCCCTCTGTCCGAGGTTAGCTATACCTCCAAGATTGATACACAAGTCCGTCTGGGAGAAAAGGAATTTTTCTCCCGAGGGGGCAAGAGGTGCTCCCTGACCTCCCAGAGCAATATCCTTTGCTCTGAAGTTACACACGAGGGGGCAGGGAAGGTATGTTGCCGTCGTCTCCCCATCCCCCAGCTGGAAAGTGAAGCTCTTCTCCGGCTGGTGGAATATCGTATGTCCGTGAGATGACACAAACTCCACCTTTATGTTTTCGTTCTCGATAAACTTCTGCACACTTTTGCCAACGAAATGTCCGTAATCGAAGTGAAGCTGTACGAGATCGACCCCTGAAGCTTCTGTAGCCGTCTTTAACCTCTCCCGCCACTCCTCGCTATACGGCAGGGTGGTCGCCTTCTCTATGCGGTACCCCCACACGTCTGTCTCCATGTCCCCCGTAAACTCCACATAGCAGATATCTAGTCCGTCCAGCGATGTACCAGACATTAGACCAATGCCTTTGTAGGACGCCATCATGCAAAGGGGCACCTTCTCCTTGTAACGTGGCCGTAAACTGTGGTGGAGTCACAGCATTATCGCTGACACGGACTTGTCGGTGAGAGCTCGCTGAGAGATAGGGAGAGCTAGGAAATCAACACAGTACCACGTGTTCACATGCGCCCGTGAACAGCAAGCCTGTACTACTGTGTTGACGGGTCAAGGTTGAGGACTCACAACATGAGACTCTAGCTTATGTTTTCATGCAACAGATGGTGATGTAACATTCACTTTTTATAACAAGATTAACACATAAAGTCAGTGTATTATGTGAGAAACAAGCAATTTACAATGGATTATCAGTGTCATTAATTGAATGAAATTGTGCGCAATAATTGGTATCACCAATATTCATAAAATAACCATTTAAACTATAATATTAATACTGTAATCAACGGTTTCGATTTTAATAATTCAATAGCACTATGAAGAATTATCGTTATTATTGATGGCCTAAATTTTAATAAAATCAGTTCTTATAGTGATGATCACAGTTTTATGTTAGATACAAATAAACCACAATTTATTGACAGTGGAGAGGAGCCTCTAAGACCTTCAAACCGAAATCCTTGTATCATGTCGACTGACGGTGAATAACAGGTGATAAAAGATCTACTTCAGAACAGGCGACGTTAGCGTGTAAGTGCGATAAAGTACACACTTAGAGTTTAAAGGCACTAGTAGCGCACACCAATATTTCGTAAATATATATAATTCATAATTGATGCATATGTCTCGATATCACTAACTGTCCACCCTCAGGTATTCCATATAAGTTCTTTGGGAAATATTTACGAATTCAGGGTATGAAGGTAATTCTAAAAGACCATATGTCGCATTTACGCTTGACTATAAATCGACAGTAGTATCATTTTAAACACCCGCTAAAAACCCAAAACGGCGCAAGTTAGGTTTTATACAACAGCAATGCTTATACTGTGTATACAAAAAGGGGTAAAGTAGGATATATATCTAAATAAGGCATTTTCATGTTTTGTCCACGGTTAAGAGATTACTGTTTATTCAAAAGATGAACATATTCCTAGATCCACTATTTTCAACAATCAATATTTCCTATTTGTCCACAACCAACACTTGTGATGTTTACATCCCTTTATGACATAGTACGTATGTCCTCAAAGGACGTGTCCTTGTGTCCTCCTTTGCCCTGAAGTAGCCCATTAGAGCGTGGAAATGCGTGCTGTAGTGTCTTTAAATTTTGCTGTCGTAAACTGTTCTGCTTACAGTGTAATTCATCTTCATGCAAACTCTGATGGACAGTTGTTGGACATTTTCAGAGCTTCTTGATGTCGTGTGTTATGCAGAAGAACTTAAGACATCACAGGCAATCAGGTATCTGCGCTAGTTCCCCTTTTTTTAATGACATTTCGAGAAATACTCGGGTATTATAAACAGCTAATAAATACCGGGACTGTACGCCCAACACTAGACCAAAATTTAGTCTATGAAAAATGTTAATAATGTTCCTTCGTCCATAATTGTTTTTTTCTTTGGGCTCCTAATTTCTTGTGTATTCGGTCAATCTTGACTTGCTGAATGTGGACCTAGACTGTATTAAAGGCTCCTTTACATATAGTCATGAAGCAGGACTAGCCCAACATCAACTTCCCAACACCTCACCCTTCACCGCTGTATTATCTACGCGAATTGGAGAAAAGAAAAAAAGCGATTTTAGAGTCCATCCAACTCTTGAATACACAAAACGGGTTCTCATCTTAAATTTGACATATATCCTACATAGGTATATGTATCAGCGTATTCAAATCCAAGTCTAAGGACTCACCATTATTTTTAGAAATATATCATTTATTAGCATGTCTACACTAATTCATGTGTGAATCAATAACAGAGCACATACAGCTCTAGGACGTATTGATTTGTAGGAATGTATATTTCTTCCTCAAATGAAAACCCCATTGCCATATTCCGAGATGAAATTGTATAACTACTTAAAAACTATACATGATAAAAAATGACAAATGACAAATATTCTTGTATTTTGTCATTTCCGATTTTAAGCCTTTGGGATGAATTTATGCAAAATGCTATTATATCAAAATAGACAATTAGCCCTAGCCTTGAATACTAGCATCCCTTGTACTGTGGAACTATCGATGTTTTTGAAGGGTTGAGATATTGGTCGAGAAAGATTCGTGATAATATGAAGCCAAGATTTTGGGTCATTGAACTAAAAGAAGAAATACTCAAATACAATTGACAATAAAGATCTCGACAACATTAAACGAGTTGTTTGGTTAGCCTAGTTCTCTGTCCATTACAGTCATAACATATCGGTTTCTCCATGGCTTGTTTAGCAAAACGGTCAGCTATAAGTTCTTGCGACCTTTGTGCACTCACTACACGTCATAGTCTTTTCTCGGTCACAGCTATATTTATAGACATCAGGGTGAATAACATCAGTCTCTCTCAGGGGACCATTTTCTCTCTCCTAAACGATTTAACCACAAGCAGTTGGAATTGAAAAGCCCCGAAACAATGGTTTTGGAAAATATTTCATTGCTTTCAGTCGTGGGGTGAGTTTGTAAATAGAGGATGGTGTTACCAGATTTACTGAGCGCTGTCAATAATCATGACTACATGGTCTGCTATATCCATAAAACCTAAATCATGTCATACATGTCTACTACCAGAGAAATGAATGTTTTAAAAAGACATGTTATCGATATGTCAAATGTCATCCGCTTGTTAAAGTTTATGATGATTATGTCCAAAACTTGTCAACTCTGAAAAAAATATAACCACGGTGTAGTTTTTGAGTTAGTGTTCTATCGGATGTAGATTAATTCATGGAAGTCGATTTTCTAAGAGTAGGCCTGATCGCCGGCAGTGTATATCTTGTATTGACGGATAAAATAGGCTGGTAAATATGGTGTTGATCAAAGTTTAACACCTATTAATGTAAGCGACGATTGGAAGAAGATTTATTAAGAGTGTTTAAGATGCCAGATGGTATAGGCAGTGTTTTATCTATGTTTATGAAGAATAAAGTAATCTGGTAAGTATGCTTTTTCATACAGACAGACAGACAGGACAGATAAAGTATATTTACGGCTCACATTGATCAAGTTGAATTCCAGTTCGAAGTTAAAATTTAAGTCTTTGCCAAAGTTATTTTGGAATCTTTTTGGCGAGAAAATTAAAATTATGCTGAAATGGTAAAAATTTAAACAGGCGCTCTGTAAGTTGTTTGAAAAATCATATGAATGATCATTGATGTCACTTCATTGATAAGTATCATGATTACTGTTCATCGATTCAATATAGAGGCAGAATAGAATTTTAAATTCCGACAATGAAAAAACCGAGCTTCAACGCTTCTAAATAAGTAAAAAAAATCCTTTCAGAAATATTTTTAAAGAAGATAAAAGATAAAATTAGTGTTTTGGTGTTTGTATAACTAGTATTCATATAAAATGTACCTGTGATTTCGGTAGAAAAGATAGAAATAAAAGATTTTGTAAAGCATATTGTCAACTCTTGGAAATCAAGTGCGACTGAAAGTGCTTATAATTTGTTAGATATGTATTTGTTACATACACATCAATTGGATAATTTGACACTTCCTTACTCCGCTGAACAAGTATTTGCTTATGTCGTTGTTTGCAGATCTGAGATTTTCCTGTTCATTTATAATAAAATCACTTTATTCTGACAATGCCATCTTTTTTAAATTGTTTAACATTGGGACTTACAATTTATACATTTCATGCAAATAACAATAGATTTTATCATCACGACGCATAGAATATATTATTCTGTATTTTGTGTAAGCACATGGTCCTGAGCATGCTCAGACTACCGATCAGTAGTTAATCATGTGCGAGATGCTTTACTAAAATGTACCTTAGCCCACCCAGGAGTACAATAGGTAACCTGGGATGGAAGTAAAAGCATTGTGAATATGAACCAATGTGCAGATGAACATGAATGTATACACCCCGGGGAGCTGAGAATCTCATATTTGCCTGAGAGATGTGTACTGTGTGTCGTCTCCAGCATACTCGTGTGTGAATACGTGTACATATAGATTTTTAAGTTATTGCCAAGGCCAATCTTTCCCTAAATGGCAGCTCATTTGCAAGTCATAAATTCCCTCTTTAACATCTGTTTAAATACAAAATCTCTTTGAAGTTTTCACGGCAAATATTTGGACAGCATGTGCAAAATTTCTGCAAATAAAAACACTTCTTGCATGAAAAGCATGCTTGTTTCATGGTCTGTCATGATAAAGTTCAAAAATAAGGTGACCGTGAGGTGAGGTGAAATGGGGTTTTATGCCGCTTTCAAGAGTATTTCACTTATATTGCGGCTGCTAGTATTATTGCAGGGGAAAAGCCTGCAACACCATTGTGGCTATGCATTGCGGCGAAAATTTCTCCTGCAAGCATCGGATGGAACTAGCCAACTTTGGGTGGTACTCCGCTGAAATTCAGTGTAGCATTGCACCCAACCTTACTGCGTGTAGAACACTTCTCTACTGCAGACAAAGTTGCCGAGCCCCTTGCGGGATACGAACCATAGGGGCTTGATTAGAACCATGGACCTCTTGATCCCAAGCCGAACCTGCTATCCACTGCGCTATCCTGCCCCCTCTATGAACAAGGCTCAAATTGCTAAAAGCACAGTCTTGTTTGACAAAGTTTACGGAAATGAATTATTGTTTTTGTATCCATACTTTCGAAATGACATTATAATGACTGGACAGTTAACTATTATTGAATCCAATCAGTCTTCTCGATTCAAGCCGGAGAAATATTGTTACTTATTAAAACAAAGGTGAGCATAGCATTTTATGCGAATGCATCTTGGCAAGAACATTTTTTAATTGGAGAATTACAAAACACCTTACAAAATATAAGGTAAAGTATTTGATGGCACAAACCAGACTTTTCATCAGATGTTGGAAAACGTTATGACAGCAAGGAGATCACGATTATGATGATGATGATGATGATGATGATGATGATGACAGATGATGATGACGGTAATTGTTCACGTTAATTACGACTATGACATGATGTTGATGATGACACTTCAAGCCCTCCCATCAAAATACAGAATAAAAAAGTGGAAGCCCTATGATCTATCAGCAAAAAGTTTATTAAAAGAACAAGTTTAAAACAACTGATGCCTACCTACGTGATAGGACATCTCTTCATACAGTAGCATCTGCACACTCGGACACCGCTACACAAACAGGGCGTGTATGTCCCACACCTCCTTCTGGGAAACAATCTCCTCTCTTGACTATTGCCTACCACATCACGTCTCTCTACTTTTACTCCACATAAATATGAATGATTGAAATAAGAATAAAAGGTAAGGGATGGTTTGTAATCGTACTTGAAACACATAGAATGGTTTGAACAAAACAAAACGTAACAACAGGTTGATATCAAAAGGATATGTAAGATAATACAAAGTAAAAACAATCTGCTCGTTAAAGTGGTTTTGGGTTGGAGATAAAATGAACTGATCGAGGTGGAACTTCCAGTAAGACATGATGTAATGATTAAAGAGACATATTGCAGCAACTATTGGAGGCTAACTGATCAGAGCGGAAGTCTATTTATTAGGAGCTTCCAGCACTGGATCACACAATAATGAATGGTATCTTCGTGAATATGATAACTTCTATCCTATGACTAAGTATGTACATCAAACATGGTGGAGATAGGAGCTGAAACACAACCTACAAAGCAAATGTCAACTACAAAGAATTATGCTTCGAGACAATTGTCAAATCATGAATATGCATGTGTAAAATGAAAACATTTGTAAAAACAGAACAGTTGATTGTACAGACATGAGGATATATAACTGAAAAACAAAGTCTAAACAAAATATGAAACTAAAAATAAAATCCTGTGTTTTATGGAATCAAAAAGAGGGAACTTAGGTTTTTATTTAAGTTTTGGGGATTGGTGTAAAAAATTATTCCTGTTGTTGAAAACGTTGTGTTCCCAAAACTATACTTTCATTGATTTAATCATTGTTAGCAATTTAACCACAAAAGTGTTATTTATAGAAAAGAAACTAATATACATTTGACATTCAGTAGAATATCAATGGAATAGAAAAGAGGGAACTTTGCTTTTTATTAAGGTTTTGGGGATTGATTAAAAAATTTATTCCTGTGGTTTGTTCCCAATGAGTTTACTATACTTTCATTTATTGATCATTGTATGCAATTTAACCACAAAAGGGTCATTTATAGAAAATAAAAATAAAAATATCAATGGTATAAATGAACTGTGAATATTTATGGCTTCTACTAAAACAATATTCATCAATTTGAACAAACGATTTAAATGAAATCATTAATAAATTACAAATTCAAATTGTGAAATCCAAGCATGTGACAGAAAAAGTTACATGTGGGACAACACCATCAGTCTGGATGGATGTTAAAATAAGATAACCTGTAAAAAAATTTGAAAACAAGCTGGTTTTGACTTCAAAGCTGTGACGTTTCATCTTATCACTTAGGTCCAACAAACGAACATTTTGTCCGACTTCACACTGTACAGCTACTAACAATTTGACTCTAGTTTTACAAAATAAGTATTTCTTTCTTGCAAACATCTATAAGAGTTAAGAAGGAGAGATTTTCTATCACCCACAAAGAAAAAAAGTCTGACACTAGTGGTCTGCATAAGTCAATTCCTGAATGCACTATGATGTAAACAAAGTAACAAACTATAACATATTCATGGATATTCGTATCACAGATCAAAACATAACAAACATGCTTAATAAAACAATCATGAAAATGAAATGATGATATTCAATATATATGCAGAATTATCATGAACAACTTAAAATAATATCTAAAAACTTGAATGACTGAACAACAGGATCAGATCACTGGACCGTCTTGAGATTCTTGTCAACATTATGTCAATAATAATAATCTTTTGGGACTATCTGAAGTAGTGAGGATTTGTAGACTCAAATATTATGATTACTGAGTCATTGTACATACATGATTAACTGGTAAAACGAGAGTTGATAATATACAAATGCGAGTCACTAGTTAGCTTTTTATCACTTGGAATTATTTGTCTCTGATGATAAAACTCCATAAAATTAATGCTCAACCTATTTACAATTCTTTATACTTGTTTTTTTTTCATGTCTGATTAAACCATACACTGCTGTATCGATATTTCATTACAAGACTAAATTTTTTCTAATTTGATTTGATAAAAGATTCAAAATAGAAGAAAAACATCAACAAAAGCGTGAAGAGAAATATGCAGTATTCTACATATTCTAACACAGTTAAAACTCTAACCTAACTGTCTAACTAACACTGAAACTGACGTTGTACTCTTAAGTAATTAAACAAGTAAGTGATATGTAAAATATATCTTGGCGAAACCTCCAGGTTTCAAGATCTGACAAACATTGAACCAATTGCTGATTAACAGTAAAAGTGATGAGTATTTTAATCCTTATAGAAGAATAACTTTGATTTCTAAAATATGAACATCTTGGTACTCATACATTAGGCAACACAGCACATTGGCGTGGTAACATGTTAACACTAATGACATGAGCTCTTCTCTATCTACATTTGTACATTTTCTATTACACTAGATCTGAAAACAAATGCAGGATAAGTGTATAAACAATTGGCCACTCTAACAAAGAGGGTGTTCCTCTAAGTCTTTGTCATATTCAATAATCTTTTATGATTGCCGCAACAAAATTTTCAATCTGTCAATGTCTAGGGGCAATCCAATTAGTAGGCGAGTTATATTTTTTTGGCAACTGCTTTGACAATATTTCAGCCATTAGCAGCACACTCCTTATACACCCTTGTAAAATATTCACTGATGAACACAATATGCTTTTCAATATTCAAACTATGAATAATGATATCGTCTTATTCTACGTGTCAACTAGAATTATGTACAAAGGCAATAATAATAACAGATGATTTGCGACACATCTCACACTGATATAACATGAAAGAAACATGATAATATTTCATCACAATGGACAGACCAACTATGAAAGCTTGTAATATCAAGACGTAATGGTACATACATCAATTGAAAAAAGAACATTATGTTCAAAGACTCTAGAAATATATTCATGTACATTGATGCAGCACGCTAACAGACAAATGCCATATTGTTTATCCATGTGAGCAACGGGGCCCATTTCAACATTGAACACTGACAGGTGTCAAGATACAGCTCTAAGCACCAAGATACTTTATAATCATCACCTAACTACTGATGGCCAACTCTGATGAGGCAAAAACCCTGTCACATCCCACATTTCCGAGTTGGGGACACTAACTAGGCAACTACCTTCCTGCCAAGATTTGAAATCTACAACCAGTGACAATGACATCCTTTCTTGTGGCTTAAACCATATCAGGGCCTTCACTTTGCAAGTGATTAACTAACCTTTGTTGACACGATCAAAACATAATATCTGAAAAGAAGAAATTGCTCAACTGATAACACTGGCAATGCATTTAGCATGCACTGAGAACATGACGTGTAATTTGTTCACTCTCATAAACACCATCAATCTGTTATTTTGGATTCCAGTTTTGAGTAAAACTTGGCTAAACACTTTATGAGAAATGTCAGTCTATGGTGTCAACAAGTTTAGAAACTCCTAGTTTCTTTTTTATCACTTTAAAACAATCAATACAATTCTGCCATTTTTTTCACTTTTGATGTATACAATGTTTCAATTTTTCAATACAAGGCAACAAACTTTTAGCATGAGATGGCTAAAGTCCCTGTACTATATGGACAGACGACCATCATCATTTGGAAGAAAAGAGTAACGAACAAAGCATTTCAGATATCTGCAACTCAAAATTTTGATTTGAACAGTGAAATCTACAGAAAAACAATCCACATATTTATGTTTTCTGAAATCCAACGGTTTTCTTGAGCGTGGGTAGTCTTGGATGTTCGTTTGCCTTGTGCTATCAAAACAATTTTTTCGTGGTGATCAAACACAAATAATTGTATAGTGATTGCTTACATAAAACCATTATGGTTAGTGTTTAACATGCATGTAGCGTTGTGCTGCACAGGTTTCTGGTTGGAGTACTTCGGAAAAATTTGAGATCACAATTTCATCTCCTATTACTCTGAGTAAAATGCAAGGGAATTTTCTTGCATAGCAAGGCACAGGTACATACTAACTCAGGAAGTAGACGTTTGATCTTTTTCTCCATTATGCACTGTAACAGGTTTTGGCCATTATCAATCGATTTTGGTACTTGTATTGATGCCTGTGGGAATATCACATGGGTTCTAATGTCATTTGTGTTTGACACGTTACCTACCGTTCTTTAAGTTATTGGAATGCTTCAACCGTCAAATGTAATTCTGACAATTATGTCTGCATACTTTAAAATTTACAACACTGAGAACTATTGCCTGACCTACATATTTTAAAAGAGACCTCACTGGTTTTGTCTGTGGATACAAACTTGAAGTAGCATACAAACGCTTCTTGTGAAAAATTCATCTGGTAGTAAAACTAACAACAAAAGCATATACTAGCACCATCTAGTTTTGAATTCATACAATCAGACCAGTACAGGTTAAGTCTTTTTTCCAAAGAGATAATAGCACTAAACTGCTGAAGAAACACCTGGACGTTGATTTTCAAAGCATGAGAGCTGTCCACTTTTCACCACTGTATTCTACCATGAGGCTGAGCTGAGCAGAATATCAAGGCAGTATTGGCCGAGAGCGACTGTAGGAAGTTTCTCTCTGCCTCTTAACAATTTCAATACAATCACTGACGCAAGTCTATCTGCCGTTGGGTTGTTCTATGATTTCCTCTTCAAAGTCTGCATCTTTAAGGTCCAAGATTTCCTCCATACTGACGCCAGTGCTTGTGCCGCGTCGCATCTTGAACAACTTGCCAATGTGAACCCACTTCTCCCGATTCTTCAGCACTGCCTCGTACACCTCTGTGCAGGGCTCAAATAGGTCCTTCATCACCCTGAAATATAGAATTCTAATTATGAATCATAAAAAGGGTATATGGCCTTTAACGAACACATGCTCCCTGCATAAATACCCCTGCGTTACCCAATCCGCCCAAAACAGCACATGAAGGTCACATCGTACACAAGCTTTACCAGGTATCAAAGTGATATGCTTCATTAAAAGATGCTCTTTTAGAGAAAGTCTCTCCAGTTAAAGGTGACTCCGTAAGTCATTCAACTAATGTTTGAAAGTGGAGTAGGGAATCACCCTTCAAACAATGAGTTCATCAAGCGATGAAACTGGTAGCCAACCCATTCAGTGCGCTGTGCTAATTGTTACAGAATTACACTGATAGCAGACAATTGAGCTGTGCACATGACCACTTACCACCAACGAAGGGGAATTGTCTATATAGTAACATTAGTAACAGTAACAGAGTCATCCGAAGATGACATATTCCACCGGTCCACGATGATTCGTAACATATATCTTTGTAATCACAAATCAAATTTCTGATAAAATCATTGTGTAGAGATTAAAAAAGATTATGAAGCTACAGCTGTCAAATTTCTACTTGTTACCATGGAAATGGATAAATTATTTTTTGCCAAATCTGAAAATATCAAAAGCAAAAGATTCACATTCATTCACTAAAATAATTTCACAATTGTTATAAATGACACACATTTATTCAGCATCATACAAAATTTGATCAAATTCAAATGATAAGTTGAGAAGTTAGAAACCAGACACTCCTTGTAAAATCTTTGTAACAGAGTCACTACATTGTGACCAAAATAAAAAATTTGTATACAAATATTTTCAAAATTGGTAACCATGACACACTTTCTTGTAATTATGCATATTTCTACAAAATTCAATAAAAATTAGATGATTTGTTTAAAAGTTATGAGCCCAACACGACTTGTTAACAGTTCACTTACAATTTCATCAGTTTTCCCCATAATCCAAAAATATTTTGAAGATGTTTTCGAAATAGTTAAAGATGACACATCATTACATATTTCTGAATTTCCATGACAAATTTGTATTGAAATGGTTGATTTGTTACAAAATTATGAGCCAGACACATAGTGTAACAGACAGCAAGACGCACCCTGCCCATTAAAATACCCCACTGAAACTTTGTTGTTGCAGGGTATAAAAAAAACATAGGCTCAAACCAAAAGCAGCTATAAACACGTTCAAAATGTGTATTTAATAAGGACCTTGGCAAATTAAAGTGTAGCAATAACTAACCCCGAAATATTATTGTACATTCTAAAATTAAATGTAATGATCTGTTTTTACATCTAGAGAATAACTGATTGCGGTCATGCTCAGCCGACCATGACAAATTTTTAACCAACAAATAAAATGAGGGCAGGATGTCAGCTTTCAACCAAATAAAGACAAGCTTCCTTTGCATCTTAGTTAACGTCACATGCTGACATCTGGTGACAAGGAAAAGGTGTAATATTCACTAAATCTAATAAATGATTCCGGGACGTAGTATATTACAGCTAGTTTTAACTAGATTGAACATTTGTCATAATTCAGACTACTGATGATATTTCTCGATTCACTATTGCTGTGTACAAACATCTATTTCATTGCTATATCAATTGCAATATTTGTGATACACATACCTATAGACAGGTAACGCAATACCATCGAGGAAGTTGATCTGGAGGTCTGGGATGCAAGCCTTCTCTCGGTCCATCATCTCGATCGGGTCCTTCCCTACAGCCTTCTCCAGGTCTCCTTGTGAGAAGAACTCCTGGTACACTTGAGCCTGCAAGGCCATAATAGGAATATCTATCATTTCCTGACTGAGATTGCAAAGAAATGAATTCAGAATAATATCAAGGATTTGTACGCTTTTAACTATAGTTTTTTCTCATCAAGCAAGGCAGTAAAAGAGTATGATCTTTCTACCTCCAAAGATGAGATAAACATGATATTTGTTAAGAATATTCCATCTGTTATATGATGTGATCCTTGTTAATACTTCAATAGTTTGTCACTTCAGCTTTGAAGAACTTGTTGTCACAATGTTATTTGAAAAAGATTATTTGTTTTGAATTTGTCTACAATCCTCGAGTGTAGAAAGCTTTTGATTGGATGTACATAGGTTTATCAAAATAATGATGTAACTAGGAAGGAGAGATAAAAAGTGTTTACTGCTTGACATAGTGTATATAAGAAGCTTCAAAAAAGGGGGAAGAGAAGAGGTAGATCTTGTCATTAAGGAATCCAGCATCATTCTGCCAAATTTTGGAATCTTGATTAGCTGGTGTCTTTTGGTCTTTACATAGGTATGGTGCACCAATGTAAAAATCTGTGATAAAATAAGTGTCACAGTTCACCAAGCTGTGAATGGGTACTTCATAAGGATGAGCATGGTGTGTAAACTTGTGCCGTCAAATGGCTGCAAAAGATGAATGTATGTTCGATAATTGAGTTTGGTAACTTACAGCAATATGTTTTGTGTTGGTCCAATCCTTAGTCTGGTCAGAGAGGTCACAAGATGTCATCAACAGACAAAGGAGTAGCTTTTTGTGGCGGGGTTTCTTTTGATCAAAGCCCTCTGTAACAATGAATATAAAGTATTTAATTATAATAGTTTATATTTACAACAGGAAACTAGCAACTTAGAAACATGACTGCTTCATATGATGTACAAAGAGTTAAGATATAAGAAAGACAGCAAATCAGAAAAAACAGTTTTCCAAACAGGGAACCTATCAATTACGATTTCAATAGGCAAGAAAAGTTAAACTTCACACCTGATCTGATTGCAGTAACAGGGAAATAACTAGCTACAAAGGACATTTTTTGACTCCACTTGTGTACTTGAATCAATCTGAAATAAATTCTTGATTATTTACGCAAATATATAATAAGATCAGTACATAATTCTTTGTCACTTCTAAAGTGTGAAAAACACAAAGTGATTATCAGAACTGTCCACTGGCTTTTAGGACATATTGGGACCTCTGAATACTTTATGTGTTCAAAAGGATTTTAGCTGCTATGTTATCATTAGTCCTTAGTCCAAATGTTATAGTTCAAATTGAACTATGCAACTGTTTAGCATTCGATTGCTTCATGCAGACATTAATGAAATGATGAATTATTTTCCTCACCTAAGGTTTACAATTTCTATCAATGATGTGGTATATATTTTATCAATTTAATTTTCTTCTATGACTTTCTAATTATCAAATACTCTTCTTGTTGCTTTATCTTAAGTCATCTGCAATGTTGTGAAGAACAAAGTAGGAAATTGTTCATTATTTATTTTAAAAAAATACCCATATGATAAGATAAGATAAGATAATCTTTATTGTCCCAAAAGGGAAATTTGTTTTGTATAATTACAATTCTCCAGAATGAAGACAAATAATAACGTAATATTCAAAAACAATTCATGTCAAAACAGTTAAGATAGACAGATAATTTACTTAATTTACATGAAAAACATGATGCAATATTAGACAGAATTTATTTCTCTAATGCTGCAGGGAATGAATGATTGGCAGAACCTGTTTGTTCGAAAAGTCGGCATACACAGGCTACGTCCAGAAGGTAATGTCGAATATTCCAAGAAAAGTGGATGGGAAGAATCACCCAAAATTTTGTTTCCTTTTTTCGATAACTGCTGCTCATTAAAATTGCCGATCGTTTCAATAGGAAGCCCAATTTTGTTTCTATTTTGAACAGACAGGTTCCCAAACCAACTTAAAAAGTAAAATGTGAGGACACGTTGAATGAAGGTTCTGTAAAACAACATCAAGATGATATGATATGTTAACTCTCGCATTTTTAGGGAAATATTTTCAAATCATATTTGTTACCATGAAACATATTAAAATCTCAAAAGACCAGTAGCATAGTCAAAGAAAATATTCTAAAAATAGTCAATGATAACACATTATAACATATTTCTGAATAACATGATAAATTTCAATTAATATGGTTGATCAGTTACAAAGTTATGAGTTGGACACAATGTGTAACGGACGGAAAGACATTGCCCACTTTAATGGGAATCCCCAAATAATGCACTTACCAGTTTTTATTTATCCACTGTGAATAATGATAATATTGTTGGAAGCTACAGGCAAAGTATTATAGTTGAGGAAGTGCTGACATGCCTGACGTAATACCAGTAGTCAACAGGTACAGATGACTCCCACTGGAGTAAACAGGAAGGACACGTACCTATTGCCATCTTCTCCAGATCCTTGAGTATGCGGAGATGATGAGCCAGGTCTGTGGCCAGGATGATGTCCCTCATTAGGTCCAGAATGTGCTGGTACTCCTGCAGGCGACAGCAGCATTTATATATAGAAGTTGGTACTACATACCTTGGCACTACAGGTATTACATTAAAATAACATTGTCATGGTTGATTTCAAGTTTATCCAATCCATGTTGCTGACGCCTTTCCTATAACTTAATAAGCTCTTTTTTTAAGGACTCACCCTGCTTGACAAGTGCTCAAATATATTGCATCCCTCCGTGTTCAATATGCACATACTCTGGGCTAAGTGATGACGCTGAAATGAAAACAAGAAGGTTTACAGATGACTCAAATGGCCAGATGCCAACCACAGCCGATGCCTAAACCCATCTGGCAAAAAAATTATCACATGTATGTTATAAGTTGGAGTGTTTACTTGATAAATAGATAACCCTTCAGTCGTGTCCTCCGAATGATATCTACATATTTGTTGAAATTTCAAAAGGAGAAAATAACAAGATCTGCCCCAAGGTATGCAGCTTGCCTCCTTTGAATTCGGCAACAAAAATTCAATGTTGTCATTGATGTGTACATTTGGGTCAAAGTACCTTTACGAGCGTCAAATTGGTTTTCTGTTGGAACACACTTTTTTCTTCACCTGTTTAAATATTTGATACCATATACACCAAATCAATCCAGCATAAACAAAGGTTATCCTCATATTTTAAGGTTCCCTCGTTAAGTTGAAATGATTACCCACCTCCATTACTGAACCCTCTGAACTGTACAGGGCCGCAAGCACAGATTGCTGAAAGAAAATAGACATACTTAGCTCAAGAAGAACTTAGGGCTGTTACATTTGAATAAAAGTTAGTATTGAGAACTCTACCAAAGGGGTCAAAATAATAACTTTACAAGCATTCTAAAATAAGAATCTACAGAATGAACCATATTTTGAGCCAAACCTGTAGATGTAAGGATTATAATTTTGTAGAAAATAAGAGATTAATTTCTGAAAGGCGCTTATGTAACTTTATGTGGCTTTTTTAACATCAGTGATCTAAATATACTCACAGACTGAACTTGGAAGGAGTTTGTGGTTCCTCTGTGGTCAATATCATGACACATGCATGCGATGAACAGCGCAAACAGTTCTATGTCACTGAAAGAGAGCACATCATAAAATCATTATTAACAGTCAAATTACTGAAGTCAGAATTGTAGGCGTGTGGTTAGGGTATCCTTTCACAAAGTAACGTTAACTAAGGTTAACTAAACTCCCATACTTCAACACTATACCTTAAGGACTTATGATTACCTTAAGACTTTGTGAAAGGAGGCCCAGGAGTATTATATGTGTGATATCAAAATGGTATGGTGTAAAGAGCTAATATATATCTTATTATTTACTATTATAATCAATGTAGCTTCGATTATTATTGATTTTGTGTTCTTCATTTATTGCAATTCATGTTATTGTGATATTGATGTTTACATTAATGTAGTCCTTACTGCTGTCAATTGTAAACATCTGAAAGAATATGTCCAGGAAAAGGGAAACAACTCTTGTGGCACTATGCTCACAAACACATGTACAAGAATGCCCATGAGGTCATGAGTACATAGGGGAACTTTTTCGTTACAATCGTCTCTAAATCATCTTTAAAACTACCAACCTTAAAAGATTTTGTAAATTGAGATTTTTGATGAGAGTGAAACAGAAGTGAGTGACAGCGTAGGCATGCATCCAGTTGTGGTAGGGAGGGTTCCGATAGCCTTTCTTCACCATGAGCACAAATCTGCAACATATAAATGTCATGCAATAAATACTGATACAACATACATATAAAATAACTTTATCCTTCGGCTGGATGTATTTACTTATGTTAACAAATAACGATTTTTAAGAGCATAATGTCTGGCATCAGGAAGGAAACTCTCGATGTAGTGTAGATGAAAGTTGCCTAAAAGTAATCAGAAAAGTATTAAATGAAATATTATTCATTTTCACCTTTTAGGGAGAATTCCTTTGATTCCATAAAACTTCTTTAATAAAAAATATTTCATCTCATAAATAATTATTCTTATTTGCTAAATGTGGGGCTTCTTTGTCAGCAATAATTGATTAATAGAAGTGTAGATACATATGGACATTCTATTCTTACAAGATTTTTTCATTTTACATTATCGCTTTTGTATAGACCAGAGATGTGTTTTTGATACAAAGACATCATAACGAGTAGGTATAGCAGCAGATTTTGTGTAAAGATAAAGATTAATTTTATGACTGTTAAAAACAAAAATAATGTTATCAAAACCAAAGCTGAGTAAGAAAAAGTGTGAAAACAATTGGACCAAAAAAAACCATGCACAATTGTTACTTTGCACAGATTACCCAACGTCTTAAATAGCTGCATAATAGTGTGCTGAGGGAATGTGGAAGTTAAAAATGGGAAGTTTTTGATCAGCAGTGAGTGAAGTGTATTTTGTCATTACTTATAACAAGGTATTTCTTGTGCTATGGATAATGGTGAAAGACACTTTGGTCGCAGCTGAACCAGAAATTCCATTTATTCTTTCTTTATGGCCCAGACTCAAATGACACAATCATCAAAAGTTTTAAGTGAAATTGAATCAACTGTATAACTAACACAATGTGACAAGAGTAACTGACACCCTATTCAAATCTTTACCTTGTTATCTATGATCCACCAATTTGTATATCTTTGTCGAAGTCGCCAGTGCGTCTGTGTACTCAATAGGACACAATACCATCACATGTGAAACCTCTATACCAAAAGTGTATTTAAAAAAACATGCTTTGGGGTGACATCATTTTTTGTCAATAAAATTTTTTTTTTATCGAAGTTTTACCTGACAAGCGTTTCCTTCCTGATTTTGAATTTGATGAGGAATCCCAGATCTTCCAACATACTCAGACAAGCCTGCAGGATAAGAGAAAGAATGGATGAAATGAATGAATTAAATTTTAAGGTGAGGTGATTTTGGGCTTAACGCTGCTTTCAAGAGTATTTCATTTATATCGAGGCTGCTAGTATTATTGCAGAGAGAAAGCCCGCAACACCATTGTGGCTATGTAATGCGGTGAAACCTGTGAGCATCGGCTGGAAATAGGGCACCATGGGTGGTACTGCACTGAAATTCAGTGGAGCATTGCAACAAAACCTGAATGTGTGTAGAACAGTTCTCTACTGGCGGGATTTGTAAATTTTGATAAAAAATTAATTTACATTTAAGAGGCAAAAAGAAGCAGTTTATTTGACGATTGAACAACAACAAAGACTCATTTTGTTGTTGTACAAGAATGATAGATACTTTTAAGTTTGCAAAAAATGGTGCCTCAATAAATGAAACAAATATATTTATACATGTTTTCTCTATCCATTACTTATATATGCTTGTTTGGATTTTGTTTCGCTGAGGTTTTTTTTTTAACAATCAATTCTGTGGGTTTTTTTCATAAGATAAAACTAAAAAGAGATGATTGCACAACTACCTTTCTATTCAAGTCCTCACAGTAAAATAAAATAATTTTAATTGTTTATTGAATAAGGTTTTAATACAACACACTTATAACACACTCAAACAATGACTACGACTCACCATAGGGGTGTCATTTTCTGGCAGAGTTCTTGGAGCATAGTAGAATTTGTCGAAGACAGGAGAAATTCCATGTACACCCGGAATCTCGATCTGACAGAGCTCCGCCACCTCATCCAATGTCACCTGACATACAAACACACTCGTCACATGGCTGTACGCACACGTCTTTCTGGTATTCTGTTTTCTAACCCTTTATCAAGCTAACTAAAAATAGTGTTGTCAAAGGGGCCCTTTGAAATCATCCCACTTTTTCGGCTTGGTTTTCTTTACAATTGAGAGAGTAGATTACCTTTATCATCATCATTGTTTCCTTCTGATCTGAATTGGCTGAAATAACCCTTTGATCTGATTACTGAGAAATGACACTGCCATAACAGTATTGATTATGTGGATGGATTCATATGGGTACCCTATTTTTTTCAATCACATATTCAAAGATACCTAACACTGAAGCTGATACTCCTGTCATCTATTACTCAAATTCACACAAGTCTTGCTCCAATTTTTACTGGCATAATGAGAGACACTTAGCCTCACACGTTGAGTCCTCAGCAAGAAAGAAGCACAAACTATCTGTTTCTATATCATTATCAATAAAAGATAGAGTTTCAGAGAAAAGGTACATTTAAATAACAGTGAAGGTAGACAAAAATTGAGAAAAAACTAAATCAGTGGCAAGATTAATTTCTCTAAACTGATTTCATCATTATGTACAGAACTTGAGATTGCAGCGTTAAGAGATACAGACTTCAGATTACATTTAAAGAGATTTAACAGAGTACAAATACCTTTAACAAACAAAATGCCATTACTCTAGTGACAGAGAGTAAGCATATGATAGGTAATGGTAAAAGCTGAATTTCAACATACGAATGGTTTTGAAATATCCTTCAAAAGCGCATAAGCTTGTGTTACAAGAGTCATTCTCTCCTAGTCTCAAACTCACACAATGTTTACCAGCGAGACGTAAGTAGTGGAAACATGAGACATGTGGTTCTTTCTGGACTCTATGGCCTTGGGCCATATCAATTATCAGGTGGCATTGAGCTGTAGTAAAATGTTTGGACGTGTCATACAGTTGATTATTAACTATTGATTAATGTTTGTAACGTGGTCAGGTATTGCTCTAAAGATCTTTACAGAATGTAATCATATAGCTCCGTTTATTTGTCAACTTATTCAATTGGTATTCCTACCCAGGCAATTAACCTATATATTTGGAATGCTTCATTACAATATCTTTAATGAAAAGACATCTTGTGATTTGCAAAACGAGATTCAATTTATTTGGAAACTGATGAAACAAAGATGGGCTGTATCATGATTTATGGTGTTAAACAGATACAGCAGAAGCAAACTTTGAAATATGAACATTTTTACCATTTGAGAGAGTTTATTCTTTATGACATTTTCCCTAATGAAGTTTTCAGACTGTTCTTGAGATTTTTTTTTATTTCTGACCATAAGGATGCCAAATATTGGCAAATAAAATGTATTACTAAATTCAAGAATATTATGAGGCCATATATTACACTCTCAAATAAAAATCGATTTCAGGTATCACAGATAAATCTGATCAATATGAAATGTGTGAAAATCTGGAAAAGAATGCATGAATGGCAGACAGGTTAGTTAAACACTCCGTGCTAAAGTTAGGGTTAATATCTTCATTTCAGCTCTTGTCATGCTATAAGTCAGTCATTGATTGAGTTACTGTTTTGACATCTCAGAAAATAGAGTGACAATATAGCTGCAAATTTCTCAGTGAAAAGTAACTAACAGAAGCTTTGATATCATATATGATAAAATCAGCTGTTACTTTTGATCAAAAAATGTGCCCACACTTTAGTTGGGCTATCAACATGAATTTGAGTCTTTGTAAAAGTGAACATTTAATAGTTCTTATTCAATGGTTAACTTAACACATCTTCTTATAAATGAGGAAAGTTTTGTAGCTCTTACCAGAAAAAAAAATGTTTTAACAGTGTTTTAGGGAAAAGTGAGATATGTATGCTCATTACAATTAAGTACAGTTTATAGATTTATCGGAGCACTCTGCAGCTCTATGGAAGCTACGATATAGCTGTGATCATGAGACGCTAGCAAAACAGCTTACTATCTATCATAGCATGTTATAGCATGATAAAGGCTGATCAGGAAGCACAGACAGAAGCTGCTATGATCAACAGGTTGTAATCTAGTCAAACTCAACCAAACACAATCGAAAACGACACATAAACATCCTCTGATGATTGGGTTCGTCATGAAATGACGTTTGAGCTCAGCAAGCTAATAATACACATAGCATAGATTTAGGTTGAAAAATAAAAAAACGTATAGGAAGACTGTTACTTCATGACAGATTGGAAATTTATTTTTTTTATCAGGTGAAATCTTCATTAAACAACAATTGTAGTTTTGATGGACATTTAAAGAAATGGGTATGTTTTAAAGATATTGACTTTTAAGGGATTTAAAATTGCATATTCCTGTTTTTGATTTTAACAGCAAACTGCAATTCAACGACAATGGTTCAAAGTTGTGTGTACACAGAGGGGAAAATACTTCAACACAATATATAAAATTCCAAATGGTAACTTTGATCAAGCAACTTCGATCTGACAGAATAACACATGCAAACAGAAATGAAAAGGTGCGGAACAAGGGAGGGCAAAAACCAGGAACAAAAGAGTCTAACTAACCTGCATGTGATATATCATAAGCTCATTAGATAGTTTATAACGGTGCTGTGCGTCCTGAACTTTCTTGTACAAGAGACACTGAAACAAAAGACATGGTCGTCCAAATAATACGGAAAGGAAAGAACCAAAGATGACTGGCGGACTGACTAGGTGAACATTCCCCACGTTGGACCAAAGAACAGCTAGGACATCTACTGAGCTACTGAGGTGGACAGACGCTAGGACAAACTGACGGATTGACAGACAGCTACGTGCGTCAGTAGCCCAGCATGCTGTCATCGTTTTACCTTCATGTGAAACATCATCAGCTCATTGGCCAGACTGTTTCTGTATTGAGCATCTATCACCTTTTTGTACATCAGAGACTGAAACAGATAGACACGTATGGTTCCCCTCTCCCACCTACCCATCTTCACTCTTTGCCTGCCACTGCCCAGTTAGTGGGGAAACTCGGAAATATGAATTGAATATGTCAGATGCCCAAGGATCACTAATTCTAACGATTATTTGAAAATAAGTAATTTTAGTTTCAAAACTTTTGATTTACTTTATCAAATAAATATTTTTCAAAAATGAAACGTAGTCATGTACTTTCCCAACTTTTCATGGAGTCACTCTGTGATTACATATAGTTAATCCTGTGTATCTATGTAAAGTCAGATCTGAATTATTTCAGACTTTCAATGTTTGTATAAATGAAGGGAAAGCTCTATGGTTAGTTGACACACAAAGAATGCGCCTTAGCAATTTTCCTGTAAACATGAAAGTAATACATTCATAACATGTGACAAATATCTACAATCACAATCATTATTAAAAAATAATTAGCGAATTGAATTCAAAATCATTTATAGATAATTTGCAATTTTTTTGGAATAAAAATCTATTTCTATTAGGACTATCAAAACTTAGCATTTTTGTGAACATGAGTACAACTGATAAAGAAAGAGGTTTACATAATTAAGATGTTACGTAACAGATGAAATTCAGTAAATTATGTGATTCTTATATGACTACTATATATGTTATAATGGCAATAATTTTCAACAAGTCCATAACTAGATTTACTTTGATTGAAGATTGCACAGACTCTTTGCTTATAGTTATTGAAAGGACGCCCTAACATTGTTATCACTTCATAGGGGGATGAATACAGTACTGTTTTGAAGAAGCTTGTGTAATTCACAATGTTGTCATAATGTTCAGAACATACACTATGTCAGTCCATGTAGGATATATATATATCATATGAAATTATTGATTGATATAAATATATCATATGAAATTATTGATTGGGGTGGTAGAAGTTGGGGCTTGGGGCTTTATGTCTCTAAAAGTTGGAAATTACTATAGAAGGAGCACTGATTTCATAGACTGTGGTATATGAAAAGTCATAAGAATAATTGATCAATATCTGCACCTATTGTACAATAAAAAGGCCATCTTTAGAAAATGGGTATGTTTAAGTTAAGGGCTTATGTACTTTGGACATTTCACCTCTAAACAAGTTAAGACTGGATTTATATTGACGTCTTAAAGAAAATGCAATAGATGCTTACATGACTGATACTGATGCAACAATACACAGCAAATGCGGAGGCAATGTCCTCGTCGAACACTGTGAAATATGGACCGGTCTTCTTGTTACACAGTTGGGCAACACCCAACACTTTCTCTGTAAGAAACAGGGCAGAAGTCAGACTTAACCCTTGATAGAGTATCTTTAGATAATAGAAAGTTCCAAGTTACCTTGATGATGAATAGTGATTGCTTACAACGGTCACATTAAATAGTTTTGAACCAAAAAGTTATGTATAATTCAGTTTTGGCAGTTAACACAGAATAAGCTAAATTGATCAAAGGCAAACTCTGCCTTTGAGTTAATTTAGCAAATTTATCTGTCAATGCCGTTAGATTAAGTAGGGTACTTACTCAGGATTTCAATTATTATATAAAATGATCAGGAGCTATGGGACAATACTCATTTATTTGTTTTTTAGTCTACAAACATTTGTGATTTTAATTTTTCAAATGTTAACCATAAACTTACCTTCTTCATCCTTGATTGGAAAACACAGAATATTTCTGGAAAATGAAAGATGACTACTTAAACAAGCATGTTAAAGGTATCACATAATAAAGACACACCAACTACCTCCTTAAGTAATACGTGTTGACCTTTAATGAAATAAGGAAAGTAAGAAAAAGGGAAATTATTTCACAATCTCTACAAACAGGAATCTCATGTAGATCTTTTAAGTAGATTCAGTGCATTTGATACAAACAACAATTTTCTGGCAAGAAAAAGCTTCCTAGTGAGGCATTATAGGAGTCAAAATGACAAAAATGAAGAGAAATCTTTAGATATTGTTCTCAAGTAGAATATGTGTGTTAACATTGCATACCGTGAATCAAGAAGTTGTTATCCACATATTTCTCTACATTATCTGCTGTCAAAAGCTCACTTTGAATGTAGAACATGTTCCAAACATTTGTAACTACACATTCATAAATAATTTCTGGGTCACCAAAACATAGTTCCTAATGATACCTTGTCTTGAAGCCTGTGGAGTCATCAATGCCCCTGTAGAAGAGTGGGTGAGAGTAGGCATCCGGGATGTTTAACAGGTTTCCTGCGGAATACAGATGTACATACATACACATGCAATATCAATTTTTCACAGCACATTTCCACCTTAGTTACAGTTTTGCATTGTAATTGGAAGAGATCAGGGCATGGGTGTTTAAGCTGAGATTGCAAAATTTTTTTAGTTGTTAGAGATAGTATTGCATCAATTTCTCAGTGATAAGACACCACTTTTGATTGGGATAAATGTTTCTTGAAAATTATAGTGGTTAATTGCAAGAAGATACCAAAATATCATGAGGACCACAAGGAAAACTTTTTATCACTTTATACAACAATTTTTATATTCAATCAATATACTGTAATCTGTGTATGAATCATTCAAGACCGTACATAAAGGACATACATTTGTATTTGGTACATTGATTCGACAGGCCTTCATATTGGGATGGGTACTTCTACTTTTCACTTACTTAACTACTAACTCATCACACATATTCTTAGAATCATTTTAGAAGATTACATTCATAATATTATATTAAATTTGTGTAGTGGCATTTCCAAAGGGGATGACATCTAAGATGATAAGTGAAACAGGAAGACAAGAGAAATCAAATCCTCTGTTATCATACATCTGTAATAACATGAACTATTCCTTTGAGAATCATATGTGGGATATCATAGATTGATCTTGGTTTCCAATTCTATTGAGTTAATCGATCTTCCAAACCTCCCTCATGTTGAATTTGGTTGATGAATCCATAATTTTATTTGCAGACTCAATGGATGGAAAACAGACAAACCAAGAGCTCCTAAAATCAATTTCATCAAATCAATAGTTGCGACCTAGCCTCATGCTAAACGTCAGAGAAATAATACAAGTTGTTTGTGCTGACCTGTTGTGGCTACCAGTCCAGCAATTCCTTGTGTCTTTGGCAGTCTGATCTCCTTTTGAACCTTGGCAAAAGAGAAAAAAATAACCTTTAAATAGAGAAAAGGATATATGCTTACTCCTGGTCCATCAGATCATACTCTGTTAGCTGGGGTTGAATGTTCAGATGCCTTACAAATTATCATCCTTTGGACTTTACATCGGGAAAATATGCACTGAAATTACCCGTCCTTGATTTGAGTAAGCCAATTTTCAGTAGTTTTTCTTCATTTAGACATTCAGGTGGGTTAGTCATTGACCTTTCGACTATAAGCCTGTTAGCTTGCGATGAATAAATTGATTCAATCAAAAAGAAAACTAAGCATGTTGAGGATTTTTTTCCATTCTTTCCCCACAACCTCTGTTCAAATACAAGCACTTCTCAAGCCTCCAACAAGTACTCCTAACAGAATCTTGCAACATAAACTACCTTGCAATATTCTGTCAATGAAAACACCGCAAACGTCAGGGTTTTACATAGTCAATGGAAACTGAGAGTCCTAACGACTATTTCAGGAGTCCTTAAAAAAAATGAAACAATTTTTTACTTGATAAAAAGGTTGATAAAGAATTGCCTATAATGGGATTGTTATTGGGTGATGTTTTAATACCATCTTGACATGAAAGTCATACTGAAATGGGTTTCATTGAAATATTAGATATTTGTATCAGATTATTTCTGAGTCACAGAGGACCCACATTATTTTTTTGGGGGGGTCCTCCTGACATTTTCTGCGTCAAATACTCAGGAAAGTTGAGTCCTGTAAAACCCTGAGCGTGGATAACATATTTATCATCACAAAGGCCTATGAAATGATGTAGTTGCTAAAAAAAGGCATAAGTGTAGTGAAAAGAAGACTCCAAGTCAAAAATGCATGTTTGAAGAAAAATTTAGCTGCTTAATTGGAAGTTCACCTGAAGTCTCTTATATCATCAAATAGAATTGACTAAGTACTACTTTCAGACTGCAATAATAAATCTACAAATACAACCTGCTTAGTCCAGGAAACGCTACCACAGGGTTTTGCAAGTCTCTAGAGAGAGTCCCTAATTAAGCATGCAAATAGTAACCAAAAAAAAACTTTGCGTCCCAGGGACCAACAGCTTACATTTTTATGGGTCCTTTCCAAATGTTATGAGTATTTGAAGCAGGACTCGGAGTCATTTCATCAGTGAGAATGGCTACCTCGACCTCCCATGCTTATAGATAAACAGAATATTGATAAGTCTTATGATCTCTTTGGTTCATCACCTGTTTATCTTTAGCACTGATGCCATCAAACACTTTAGCAACCAGTTCATCAGTTTCCTCATCAATCAGGAACACAGAACATCTGTAACAAGAACACAATATCTTTCAGCACTCTTGTATCTAACTCTCTATTATAAAAAAATAAAAAAGCACCAAATCAAAATCAAAATTAAAAAAACAAAACTATAAACATGACAGTTAGTTTTCAAAACAGGCAAGAAGCTTTCTCAATCACGTTACCTTTCTGCATGAGTGAGATTTCTTGCTTCTTGCATAATTTCTCTGAGTAGTTTAGTAAGGTCATCTGAAAATAAAAGAAGTGGCTGTTGAAAAAAACGAGCATTTCTGATATATTTAAAAGTGTTAATAATTAGATTATAGAGTGATTTTGATTAAAGGTTTGATATTCATTATTCATAAGTAAATTGTTAAGGTAAGTGGAAAGATGCGTGACATTTTGATAAAAATTCAGGAAAGTAATGGAAGATTAAACATGAATTCAACCACCAACACTTATAACATGACTTTGAATCAAGTAAATTCAACCTGAACAAAAAAATAGATAAGAAGCAATAACAATGGGACCAACTGAAATCTTCCTCAAAAACCTCAACAACAATATCTCAACTTCAAAATAAACTGAAGGAAGGGCAACCACCAACTTCAACCTTCAAAGCAACAACTAACAAATTTTAAAGTAACGAATAACAAGGAACAGTGAACTTAGACCAACAGTCCAACATGAATCCAACAGTTCACCTACTCTCTAGCAAGACATTGCTTTTTATCGTTGGGACTTGTATTCTTGACATTGTGAAGGTGCTCTGTGGCCACAGCTTCTGCTGCTCTTCTGGCCAGACACTTCTATGAGCAGGGATTTCACTGAATGGCTTGACAGAGGGTAAAGTTTTAGATGAGATAGTATGTTTTATCTGATTATCAACGTCCTCAACAATGATCGTATGATCTGACAGCATGCTGGTATCAAGATCCATTGACTCTGCAAGTGCAGCCCCAGATTTCCTTGGGTATGGCGATTCTTCATCAATGAAAGCCTTGTTCAGATTGCTGGAGCTATCTATTGGAGACATAAACCCAGCCTCATTTTCCTCTTGATGCAGATTTGGGATGCTCGGTTCACTAAATGATGGTCGAACATGTAACCCGTCATTACGACTTCCAACAGTCTTCACCACATCTGGCAAGGGTCCAGAGGCTCTACCTTCTACAACACATGTATCAGACTTGCAAACCTTCCTCCCCGCTCGAGTTTTCAGTGTAGTCTCTACCCAGATTTCAAAGAACTTCTGTTTCGTCTCTTTGTTGTCCTCTCTTGGTAACTGAGATGCAATAGATGAACTGTCATCAGAGAATGTAGCTGAGAGGTACTCGTCAAAACTGAGATCGGTGATTGCAGGACTGAGGTAGTTGTCATTGTCACTAATGGCCGATATTTGATATTCTGATTCCTCATCACTGCTACTGAAGAACTCCTCATATCTTGAACCACTGGTTGACTCTTCCCCCTCTGTAGATTTCCCTTCCCTCTTATAAGGTGACCTCAGAGCCTTCTTCTGACTCTCATTCCTTGATGCTTTTGGATTCGGGGACTTCAGTTTTGGATGTACTCTTCTTTCAAATTTGACTTTCTCAGGAGATTTATCTTTCATGGCTATAATGTTCATCAGGGCATTGGCAAGTTTCTCTTGTTTCTCAAGCTGTTTGACTATGCTAGAATCAGGGGAACTATCTAGGAGGAGGGAGGAGTTGTTAAAGCACTCGTGATAGTCAGTGATTGGGGAGTTACACAGACAGTCACTAAAACTTGTTGACAGACTATTGTTCTCAGAGAAATGTTTCCCAACAGAAAAGACAAACTCACCTAGGCGGGTGAATAAATTTTTGGCAACATGTAAAAGTGCCTGGAAAAAAAGAAGGATCATTGTTAGCAGGTTGTTTACAATAAATTTACCATGACCAATTTAGCTCATAAAATGATTCATTTGATGATGATGAGAAAACTTGTTTTTCATGCGTATTTCATAAATTACACAAGGAAAGAAACTTATGCTTAAATTTTCATTAGCTGAGCAAACTTGAAATAGCCTTTAACTGTTAAGGAAGTCTAAAGTAGTTTGGTTAATCAAAAAGGATTTTGAAGATGTTTATTAAGGAAATATTTCTTCTTGTTAATCAACTAAAATGCAAAAAGGTTGAAATTTTACAGAAAATGTTTTTCCCCCAAATACCATACTTTTAATAAAAAAAATTTTGGGGATGGATTTCAAATACCTACAGTTCATGAAATTGAGACATGTGAGAAAGTGCTTTTTACTTGTGTCTGAATCTTAAGTTTCCTCTCGTTCTGGAAGGCCAGTGTGCTGGTGAGGACCGTGGCTGTGTACTGGAAACACTGGTGGATTGCATATACGTCCTCACTTGTGAACCTGACAAATATAACACAAGTCTGATTACTCGTCTTCACAGTTGATTCACAACATTACAGCAGATTCTGAATCCAACCATCCAACCATCATGCTAACCATACGCCCATGTACTTTATCAGGTTGAGACATGAGAGGCATTGGCTCAGAGTGTTGAATTATTTACTGTCTTTAAGGTAGAAGACTTTCATGTGTATCAACTAATAAGGCACTATAAAGGTTTTCTATCGTTATTATTAGGGAAGAAGTAGTAGGATAATTCCTGCCACGCCATTTTTTATGGGGGGGTTGGCGGGGCATAGGCATTCCACATTTGAGATAGATGATGCCCGGGATGGACAACAACCTGTTGAGTTATACATATTTCCTTGAGTAAGAAAAATGGCAGATAATATCAGATTGAATGGTCTTTCTTACACAAGAGTAACTCCTCGCTTCTTACCCTATTGTTCCCTTCTTGTTAGCTACACAGGCCAGGGCAATGAGCTCTTCACTGCATTTCCGTCTCACTGGTACACACAGGAATGACTCAAGCTTCATCCCTATGTGATCCTGCAGGTCTTTCCGACGATCCTTGATGCAAAGAGATACATATCAATCAATTTCATTCCTTCAACATAAACTCAATGACAATTCAAAAATTTGATTCTGCAGGTCATTCAGAGGCCTTGGTCACTGGGAAATATATATTAGTTTCATTTATTCCTACAATATTAACTGTTAGATTATTCAACAACTTCAGGGGTTCAAAAATACCATTGCCCGTTACCACAGTATGGTAAACTTTCATTGTCAGGCAACTCAAGTACATAATTTAACTTGCTCTTGCCTTTTTTTCAACAGTGAAATAAATCAAAATTAAGTATCCCTGTGTACGTTATAGACCGTGAAATAAACCAGCAGCCACTGGGCTATCTTTTGTAGTGACATTTAATACTATTTTACAAGTGCAAACGTGTACAGCAAAATTACCTCATCTATTTAGTTTTGTATTCAAACTCATAAAAAGTTTTTAATGAGGTCAGGAATGAAGATGATAATGAACACTTTAAATATTCAACAAAATAATGATATTGTAGATCAAATTTCTTATGAAGGGATCATAACTTTTTCTTACAGCTAATGAGCTTCACATTGGCAAAAAGCGAGTGTAACTGCAATTTGTTTCACCAAGTACAATTTTATGAATAATATGTAATTTTATACAAAACCGTAGATAAAAATTGTCATTGAGTCGCTAGATTAAGCGTAAGTAAACTACAAGAAAAACATTCACCATGAAAATATATATTCAAAAAGCATGGGCAAGTAATTTTAAAATAAGGGCAAGTACACTTTAAAAAAAAAAGTTGAAGCCCTGAATCAAATCACAGACACCTGATTTCATTAATATTATGCTACAGGAAGCTTAATACCTTCAATGATGAAGGATAATTAAACACCTAAATAACACTTAAATAACTCATACAAAAACCAATGAATACATGGTATGGTTGCCGTGAGAAAGAAATTACCGCAAAAAATGTTTAATTACCTTTAAATTTAGAAAGAGTTGTTTCATGGTGATAGATAACTAAGTAAAGATACTATCCACAAAATTCAATAAATAAACATGACAAAATATCCTCTTTTCTGAAAATACCATCATAATGATTATAATCAAAATCAACAATACTAATCAAATTACCACACATACAGTAGTTTAAACCCGTCTACAACTTAACAAGGTATGTTATTATTATAAAAATCATGACATATAAATCTCAATCATAGTCATCGAGATACCACTTGCTTCTCACCAATAATTTCCCCAGATATTCAAAAACAAAGAAACTTTTAAAGAATTGCAATCAAGAAATAAATCAAATTGATGACAATTGATGAGAATGTTAATTGAATTCAAAGCCTCACAAGTGTCATCTGTCAAACAAGCACTTGAGACCGCTAATAAAATCAAGACGATGATGACAGCGATCATACAGAGTAAACGCAATTACTGCCATGCTCTCGGCAAATGATGACCTTCTGTTTTTCAGCAGACGAGGACAGTTGTTGACTTAGCGGCTCTGATAGAAGTGATCAAGCTTCCTCACCTCGGGAATGTCCTCCAGGCAGATTGGTTCCTTCGTTTGTAGGGCACCTGCAAAACTGCTCGTCTCACCCTGTCAAACAATACAGGAGTCGTTAATGTGCATGTACCCTCAGGTAATTGTGACAGTAGGCAGATTCTTTCCATGCCATTAATTGTGTTGGAGGATATCAGACCCTTCTTACAGAAAAAAATGTGAGAAAAGGCACTATGAATCTTCAACTGGATAGATCTAAACATGGTAACCATGTGATGATTCTTACAATGTCTTGTCTCTCTCTCTCTCTACCATATTCATGTTTTATAATACTACATGATGCAGGGATTGGGAAAGACACCTTTCACAATGGGCCATTGTAAGGCCTTATATACATTTTCAAAAGTTTGAATGGGCCATTCCCCTTTGTAGCAATGGTAAAAATGGCCCATGGCCCCTATCTTTCCCAATCCCTGATGATGCAAGCATATTCAATATAGAATTTCAAATTAGATCCTTGATAACATTTTTATTGACAAATGAAATGTACCCGGTAATTTTTTCTATCAATCCTTAATCAAATGATCAAAACGAACATGACAGAGAAACAGGCTGTTTTCAGGATCAAAGTCACAATTTGTTACAATTATCGGTCTTGCCTAGAGATATGATATATCGCAATATCAGTCTTAAATAGCGATAGGATATATGGAGCAAATACTGATGGTTTACATGAGAGACTATCTTTACCACAATGCATGGGTTCTTATACTTATGTCCTGATACTTATTTATTAGTTAAACAGCAGTATTTTGCTTCCTGTATGGTATCGAACAATTAAGATATAATCTATTATTCTTTTCTTTTGAAAAAATTGCATCTACATTTTCAGTTTTTATGTACACATTCATTATGAAATAATTTTTAAGGAAATTTGGCTAGTGGTCTTTTTTTAGCTTTGTATTGTTGATTCTGAACAACAGCAAATAGGGAAACAAAGTTTCTGCTCCCCAATTCAAATTCTTTCATATCTATAGCCTGTTTTACTTTACTGTGTTACAAGTTCCAATTTCCTATTTCTAGCATACTACAGAACAAACCAGCATGAATAAAGAAGAGTTGATGAAATGATGTAAACTAAAGCAGCCAATCAGCTTGTTATATCACAAGGTATTCTTGTTACAAGTTTCTGTGTAACCATGTCATGTATAGATACCGCCTACAATCTATGCATTACAGCACAGCCACATCTACACGCCACCTTTTTCCATTGTCATAAGAAAACACTACTGATATGGTTGTCTCGATGGTTGAATGGGATCTGTGTATAATAATGGGTCTGATTAACGACATCTTTGCAAACTTTGAAACCTTGACATGATAAGATTCCTTTCCTTGTTGAGTGAAGAAAACTTCTTGGAACAAATTAAGTTTAGTTACAAAACAACAAAAGAACATGATCTTGGAAGAGGTTACAAGTAAAATGGTAAACAAAGAACTTGTATTAATAACAGTGAATTCAAAGGATGTAAAATGTTGAAAATATGTTTTGAAAAATTCAGAACTGGCTTAGATGCTTTTTTTTACGATTCCATTTATTTCAAGATGAGTTTGAACAGAAGTACTAAATGTTTTCACGTATCAGTAATTGTTTACAAAGTGAAGTTTCTTTCTGTTGAGTAAGGGATGTTTTCTCTTTACAATATACTTTCAGTTTCAGGAAAATGAGAAAAAAGTAGTAATTTTTAATTGAACTCTGACATGCCCTTCAAAATGGTCAGCATGCATCATAATGTGTTGATTATATTAAGGTGCAGGACATATCAATCAATGATGTTTAACAGTGAATAAAAACTGCAAATGCAAAATTTTTGTTTGTCTGTTGTGTCAAATGGTAAAGATGTCCTTTCAAAACATAAATGTCAAAGACTTCCTGGAATTGAAATGAATCAAGAATTGTAGAGTCAATTTTGAAAAAAATATCTACTGATTTACAATGAAACCTACAGACAGAAATCAAGTATAATCATATCTTCAAACCATATATATATATTTCTTGTTTTAACATGTCATGAAGGCTAAAGACAACACTATAAATACTTTCCTCCAAAAACAAACAATATTGATGACCGTGACCACTCATAAAAACTTCACGCTGTTTTATGCCTGTTTGCCCAGTGGATACCTAATTCCAAACTTAATATCCAACCCTGCTAGATAATACCTTTATGGCTGTTTCACATGAAAGACTCTGTATGGGGTTTGACTCAAATGTTTACATTCACCAATAGCTAATGACCTGCAGTCTCCCTTTCATGTCTTTCCCAGTCTTAAGAGCACAAACAACCGATTCATAACCACAACAAATTGGGTTAATCTAAGTACCTATGTTATTTAGCATGACTTTAACTGTTTCTTTGATACAGATGTGCTAAATTTAAGCACTCTGGCTAACAATTCAATTATTGTTAAGAATCTAGCTGACTTCTAACTTGAGTTTGAAAACAACTAAAGTACGATGGTAAGTAACCTAGCAACAACCTAAGGAAGGAAAATGAAAACTTGACCAGGGTCCTGACAGCAGCAAAATCAATTCCTATGAATCAAAAACCAATCCCAGGCAATAAGAATAAATCAATAAATATTGATAAACAGAACTGTTACACTTAGTCCTGTTGAGTATGAAGCTTGTTGTTGATGATGATAAAAACAATCCAGTACTGATGAATGGTAAAACACTTACTCTGAAACGCACTTCATCTTGTAGGACTCGGCTTCCAACAACCTGAAATTCAAATTTCATTGAGAAATAGCTTTCAGTTTGCATCCTTATAGAATCATACAATAATCTAACCATGTTGTTTAGAGGGGTTGACATTCAGTGATATGTTGTGTCACATAGATAACATACACATCTAAAACAATGACAAAAGTAGTAAGCCCTAGTTTTTAATTATAGAACTAAAAAAGAAATCAGCATATTTTGTAAGAACATATAAGACTTTCCCTGTGTGACAAAGCTGGGCAGTTTCATTGGAAAGATGAGTCTTGCGCTTTCTTCCATTTGTCAAGGAGCAATATTTCATGTATACATCTTTAATGAATGCAACAGTACTGTCTTCCTATTCCATATGGTGGCAAGCAAAAACTTTAAGCATTAATCAATTATGAACATATCTAAATGGCAAAATGTGTTCTTTTCTTAATCTTTAGCATTTTATGGAAAACATACAACCCCTCATTTCAATTTTCTAAGTGCCCAGGGAGCTAAAAGCTTTAAATAAGGATCTGAAAATATGTAACAAAATTTTAAAATTACAATTTCTCAAAAACAGTCTGCAATATCTTTCTATTTTCCCTAGAGAATCAAAACCGTTCTGAAAGCAAAAGATGTGTAACATGGGACAAACTTGTGTACAGTAAACCACAAGCTATCATGTTTTGTTCCCAAAGGTCAGACAAAACCCCAACACAATGAAACCGTCATTATGAAAGCTTTGATACTTTTCATCTGATCTGCATTATTCAATTCAACTAATCATGAGCCTTTGATTATTGCCATGATCTGAAATGACTAGCCTCCCATAAAGGGTCATTGTAGTGACAAGAGGGAAATTGCATGTCGTCAGCAAACCATGCGATGCATGATGCAAGTCAATTTCATCAGCAGTCCATACATGAGTGACATTTCCACTAAATGAAATGAAGCCTAATGATAGTATTTGTTCTAAATTGCTCATGTCAATCATGTATCAAAGGAATCTTGTCAAATAATGCAATAAACATCCACTATTAGCATTGATCAGCTGGTCAATATGAGATCAATGGTACACGGAGAGACGCAGGGTGCCACTATCATAGGGCCTCACATCAATATGGTCCATACATGATCATACACACGTCACAGTCTGCCTCTCGGGACTTGGTTTCCTGCATTGCAGTGCTTCTCTGCTGTGTTTTATGGTCTATATCATCTGCTGGCACCGTAATGTGATTAGAGTATCATGTATGGATTCATCAACCAATAAACACTCCGTGATCTCCTTCCCAATACTGTTTTCATCAAGGTTGCAGAATAATCATACATGGTAATTAATAGAATCTCCTAGCAACCACCTTCATCAATTCAATTTGGTACTGAAAGATCACATTTATCAGCATGATGGGTGAGTCTGGGCATTGATGACTGAAACATTTCCCTTTGTTTAACTGAATGAAATAAACACTTATGACGTCAACACTGAATTAAGATCACAACAGGGAATCAATAATCAATGTACTTCATTATTTACCTTATCTCTGAATTGTCTAAGAATACTATAATCTTTTCGTAACACTGATATTATAGAAATGGCGCTGAAGTCTGATTAGTTGAAGTCTCTGACATAACAAGTTATAAAAGTACTCGAAACCTGGCATTCAGGTCCTTCAAAGCCATGGCCACATTAATCTGATGTGTCTTTCTCACAGTGTATTTATTGGTTAGATGATTTGGGTTTAAGTTCACTTTCAAGAGTATTTCTCACTTATATCACTGCTGCTAGCATTGTAGCAAAGCCCGAAACACCATTGTGGCTATTGATTGCGGTGAAATCTGCAAGTATTGGCTGGAACTAACAACCCATGCGTGGTACTGTGCTGAAATTCACAGTAGCATTGCACCCAAACCTAACTGTATGTTAATCAGTTCTCTATGCAGCCAAATTGCCGAGCCCCTGGCGGAATTCGAACCCTGAACCCCTTGATTCGAAGCCTAATTAAAGTGCTAACCATTGTGCTTTCCCACCACTGTATCAAAATTATTATGACCAAGCAAGTATACTTCACATTTCTTACCTGACAAAACAGTTCATTTGTTTCATTTGCAACCAAGAGAAGAAATGCTGTCTGTGCTTGGGTTCGTTGCTCAAGCTGAAAGACAAACGTAAGAGTTTCATCCGTGCCTCAACAGGTCTTGTGATGTAAGCTAAATCTTTCACAGTCCAATTCCCGAGTTTCAGGGTAATAGGAATTATGAACAGTTTATCCATGCTTAACCAGGGCAAAAACAGTGTATAAAATAAGACCCTAATAAAAATCTGATAACTTTTGCTCCGGGCTAGTAAATTTGAGTATTTTAAAAAACATTTTTCCATTCAAAATGACAAACTTACACTTTCAGCTGTCTATTTTTTCAAGTTTATTTCATACACTGGCTAATAATTAGGGAAACATGTTTTACTGTTAATCAAGAATGTAAATGATTTAATCTCTATCAAATAATGTTATCCTGTAGGAAATATAAAATGTTAATTTTGTTTATTGTACTGTAGTTAATGAATGACAATGAGGACATATAAGTATGAAAGCGTAACCGTATTGTAATATATGTTAAAAATGTCAAATATTCACTTAATTTATCAATTATTGTTATCAAATATTCACTAAATCTATCAATTTTCTACTTACATATCTAATAACTTTCAGTTGCAGTGAGGGTGCATCGTTATCATAGAGTTCCCCTGTAACAGAGTACAAGTTAAGTTAGTTTCATATGAACATAATCTTAGAACTAAACTCATAGAAAATGGATCAATTTTCGAAATATCTGATGCACTCTTTCAACCTGATGAGCCAAACTCAAAATAAAATCTTAGACATCCAAATATCACTTCCATGAACAAAGACATCACATTAGCTAGTAGTTCAAATGAACATACTGACTACCTGATATACAAGATTTTTAAAAATATCCAATCCAGGGCCTAGAAGTATTGTTCAGCCAATCCCCGAGAAACAAGATTGGAGGCTGGTTAGAACTTATGAACATTGAAATCTACAGCCTGGAACTAAGTGAGCCTCAAAGCTGCAACAATTCAGTTTGATGCACAGAGAATGGACTCTTGCTGTCTTGATTTTATCTTCAATTTACAGGGTTCCAAAAAATATTGATATGTTTCACTAGCAGTTAAAGTGTTTGTACACAGCATTATTCATTTACCTACCCACTGATTTTACTAACATATCAATTATGGACCTAGGTAAGTCGATTCAAGGTAAATTCTTCATATTGGAATACTTTATGCATTTTCACAACATGAAAATACATGGGGGGGAAATAATCTATTACACTGATAATTAAACAAATAACATTGAATTAGGTGATTAAAATTGAAAATCAAACCAAAGTTTCAGTGAACAATGAATTAATTTGCTGCTGCTCTACAAAGAAATGTCACTATTGCTGCAGCCCTCAGAGAAGAATATTCAATAAGAAGCGCATATCACTGTTTAAACAAAGCAGTTCACTCACCACACAGACTGATAAGAGCTTCAAAGTGGGTATCCTCTGCATTGATGCTCTTTCTCCTCGTCACAGAATTTTTTGTTAAGTGATAACACAGAGACACCTGTTTTAAAAGAGGACTATGAAATGTTAAATCATGAATTCATACCATATGATACAATATTTAATTTTTTTTATATCTTTTGTGCTATTTTCTAGAAATTTGTCTAAACTTTGTTTCGTCAGAATAGTATTTGTAGCTCTCTATAAAAATCAATAACTCTTATGAAATATGACTGTCTATGTCATTCTTTGATTTGACAAAATGAAGGATTCTTGACATTCTAATTAAGAACAAGTGTTTGCCACCAACATGGCAATGTCCCCCGCCGTTATGAGATATTTGGCATAATCAATATCATTTATCTTTTGTTTTGGTACAATGAATGTTACCTGTAAGTTGATGTGTCTTGTCATGATCAATAGAGAATCTTCTCTTCATTGTGATGTATTTCAAGAAAGACTCTTTGACATAAAATCTTAACCACTGTCACTATCCGTATGTATATTCGCACATCTTTCCTTCTAACAAAACACACGTAACTATTGTTTGAAATATTGAAGAAGCGACATTAAATAATAACTTTCTCACTCTAACAAAACACAAGGTCTGAGTCTTCCTCCCTTGAAGGCGCTAGCACTCTAGGTGCTAAGCTTTACAAGATATCGTGTTAAGAATGTAATACAAAGTGATGACAGTGTCGTTTAAAGTCCACTGGTGCCTGAGTCATCCGCTGTTGTAGGCTGTCACCAAATATGAACACTCTAGGTGCTAAGCTTTACGAGATATCGCGTTAACAATGTATTACACAGTGGTCAAAGTGTCATGGTGACCATGAAAACGACGTCAAGGTCACCAAAGTTGACTGGCGTCTGAGTCTTCCTCCATTGAAAGCTGTCACCAAATATGAACACTCTAGGTCCTAAGCTTTACAAGAAACCGCTTTAACAATGTATTACACAGTGGTCAAAGTGTCGTGGTGACCTTGAAAATGAGGTCATGGTCATCAAAGTCGACTGGCGTCTGAGTCTTCCGCCATTGAAGGCTGTCAACAAATATGAACACTCTAGGTGCACGTTAACAATGTATTAGAAATTGGTCAAAGTGTCTTGGTGACCTTGAAAATGACGTCATGGTCACCAATGTCAACTGGCTTCTGAGTCTTCCTCCATTGAAAGCTGTCACCAAATATGAACACTCTAGGTGCTAAGCTTCACGAGTTATCGCGTTAACAAGAATCCGGACGGACGTAGTGTCGTGGTGACCTTGAAAATGACGTCAAGGTCACCAAAGTCGACTGGCGTCTGAGTCTTCCTCCGTTGAAAGCTGTCACCAAATATGAACACTCTAGGTGCTAAGCTTTATGAGCTATCGCGTTAACAAGAATCCGGACGGACGTAGTGTCGTGGTGACCTTGAAAATGATGTCAAGGTCACCAAAGTCAACTGGCGTCTGAGTCTTCCTCCATTGAAAGCTGTCACCAAATATGAACACTCTAGGTGCTAAGCTTCACGAGTTATCGCGTTAACAAGAATCCGGACGTACGTACATACAGACGCCGCTGAATTCATAGTCCCCTGTTCCGCATTGTGGCGGGGGACAATTAGGGAAACATAAAATTAAGGCATTCTTATAAATATAATGATCTGATCTGTAAGCAAGTCCGAAGGAGGGCCATAAGCTACCAATGCATTTAGTTCTGGAAAAATGTGATATTATCACTTCTTTTTATCACAATGTGGCAATTTGACAATATCAGATATGACTACAATTACCTGTTTTGCTAAATATGTGAGATTTCCTTCTTCTGTCTTTGAGCAGGAAGTTTTACCAGGAGGAAGGGATGCCTGAATAAACAAGAAGACATGGTCATCAGCATTACCTGTCAAATTGGTGGCCACCTTAACTCACAACATTTACCTAAATATCCTAAATAAGATTAACAAAACAGAAAAAGTAAAATAACGCTGAAAATAATAAATAATTGCACACTTCTCATTTTAGACTCCATCATGGTATTGATACTTTGAAGCCATACATTAAATTTGGTATCCCTATCTTAGAACAGCTGTCCCCTTTGAAGATACCCTCAAACCGAATCAAAAAAACAAAACAGGGCAATTACTCAAAAAAATTCTTCTCATTTTAGAATTCCATCAAGGTATTGATACCTTTAAGCCACACATCAAATTTGTTTAACCTATCTGAAACAGCTGAGAGAAAATTTGTACCGATTAACTCAGACAGACTGAAGGACAGCCGCACAGGGACGAAGCCCAAACCTATATCCCCCTTCAACTTAGTGCCCGGAAATTAAAAAACCAGAAATACTGAAATTACATTTTTGACAGGAGGAATTTCATTTTGATAAGAATTTATATCATGCAAACACAAGACCAAATTTTAGTAATCATGGTGCTATATTATTAGACTGTTGTGAGGCCATCCATTGAGCATTTTCATTGTCAGCTTCGAGAGGAATGTGCAACCAAAACAGACATCATTTACCATGCCTTCAAAACCAGGTAGTACTTTCTTACTGCACTGCTGGGTGAACAAACACCTCTTGAAGTTTCTTGCCCCGTTACAACTTATATCTGAGGTTTGGGCAATGAATCTCAAACAAACTCTTATTCATCCAGCAAGTTACAAAAATTTCCAAAGTTAATTGATTCGAATGAAGTTTGTGACCTTTTGGAAATTCTTTGATTTGAAAGAAAAACAGAGTCGCTTGACAGAAAATCAAAGGTAGTAAAACATTTCTAATGCATCTTTTGATTGCATGAAGTTTTCTCAAAGACGTACAAAACATCTTCAAACTGATGGCCCTGAGAAATCACTATCTTTAGGGTAGAAAGTGCAGGCACTACAGCCTCATGGACCAAATCAATGAGAAAAAACTTGAACTATGCTAATCATGGATTAATAACACGGCATACCATGCAGAAATAATCCTTGCAGAAGCCCAATAGCAAGTGCAAATCATACGTTATGCACATTTAATGATCTATTTTCCAAAGATTGATGTTTTTCAGGTGGTGGACTTGAGGACAGCAGAGCAAAGTGATAAACTGCCGTCAAGATCAATTCTCTTTCATCAACATCAAACTATAAATGGAATCAGTTTTGATCCGGGAAAATCATTTCCAAGAACAATTGCTTCTTTCCTGAAAGGTTTGTTGCTATAGAAACTAACAATCTCTCAGCCTTAGCTAGAGTCACATGTCTGCTTAAACTTGACAATCAACGTAGTGTGAACTCGGTATGCTTTGCAATTCCGATCAGAAGCAATTTTACAGAATAAATCAATCGTCAATATCAGGTATGACAGTTTGGACAATTATTATAGGAAGGATGATGATGGCGAGAGCTACTTCTTACCACATGGAGTCAATTATACTTTAGCTGTAGTTTTTCCAAAACTAATTTTCTAAACCTGTTTTTCCAACAAAATGATATATATGGATTGACGCATGTGTTTTGATTTGTTTTTTAATAAAATCAATGAAAATATTAAATTCTAGATCTTCAGTTACATATAGAAAACAAGAAGACAAAAAAAACCTGGTATTGAATAACTATGATATGAATACTTCCATATCCAAAAACTAATTGTTTTACAGTCTGTGTCATAGTTTTTTTATGGAATTTTTATATAAATATGCTAAAACCTCAATCCTGTGGACTGACAATAAAGAAATTGTTTACAACAATGAAGTTGTAATTTTGAATGTCTTGCTTTGTTTATGTATTCATCTTGTAAATGCTCTTCGAATCCATGAAAAAAATCATCATTAAATTGGAATTTTTCTGCTAAGAAACCAGGAATGACAGTAAGAATATCAGGTTCACGGTATATGATTTGACTTTTAAATTACTCTGACAACTATCCTACATCTCGTGTAATCATTACAGAAATATCTGTTCATTTTGCAATAATATGAATCTTTGAAACTAAACACTCGATACGTTTTATGGAACTCCAATGGAACATTTCATTATGCCATACTTGAATTCAACACATAGTAATTAAGAGAAAGATATCTTGCTGATTTGAATTTGAATATTTAATAGATATTTGAAATAAAATAAAATGATCAGGCCAAAAAAAACCTAAAGAATGTTAGAATGTTAATGAAACACGCAAGAATGCAATTAAGAAGCCCAGAGGAAAGCGGATATAAAGTAATAGTACTAACAACACAAAATCAAATTACAGAACAAAACCTTTCTTCAATCAATAATGAGTTGAAATTAGAAATAATCCTAATGAGTATGGATTTTTCTAATTGCATGTACAGAGAGAAGCACTAAATTTGTGTTGTCATGGTAATGCATCAACAAAACATTTATCTGGACAATTTCTCTACATAACTATCATTAAAAAACATTTTAATGACAGTTTTAAGGTTCAATCAATATAATTATCTGCAGAGAAAATTGTGGAATCACGATTGTCATTTCAAAAAGAAATTTCCTTCCACTAAATCTATAGAAACCACCTGTTGAATACAATGATCAATTTGTGCACAACAGAAAGGAAACTTTCTTTGAATAAAGAATATTGGTAAGACCACATTCAATCATAGAGGTTTTATTTTGATTAAAAATTTCTTTAATACAAAAATCGTAAGCTTAATGTATAGTAATATAGGGCTTTGTTCCTACATAGATAACATAGTTAGTATCTATAAATAAATATCATATTGCTATAAAAAAGAAATTTCTAACTTCTAAAATGCCTCAAATAGAAGTAATATCTGCTTTTCCATTACAGATTGAAGACATTTTTGACAGATTATTCTGTATCATATACAGAGAAAGAAAGAAACTTCCTTCTCCCATCTAGCCCTGACAGAAGATTTGTTACATAGTTCTTTATGAATAGTTAGGAATATGCAGTCCATATAGCACTTTTTAAAAAAATCATTATATTTTTTAAACAAATAATTGACGTTTTGAAGACAAAAAAGGAGACATTTAATGATGAAACATTCTTGATGTATTCTAATCATTACCTTACGATCAGACTATCTGACAAGAGAGTCCAGAGAGTAATCAATTATTAGGACATGACCGTGTGGTCTATCATTGATTTCCAATCTTGAGGTCTTTATACCACATGTGAACATTTCCTTATGATTTCTGAAAGCATTATTTTGCAACCAAAAAAAAATCAATTCAAGCAGGAAACTCACCACAACTAGACCTATATTTTCATTGTCTTCTCTGTCTTGGATGGGCAAACATAACACTGAAAGAAAGAAACAATGCATTGGTCAAACATGTCAAAGGACATGGCACCTTCAATCAGACGGATAATTATGTTTTCATAGGGGCCATATACACGTCATTACGACAACACCGTCTTCACAATAACAAATTATTGGCCTTCTCTCTTTTAGCAGCTGTGGTATTTCAGCAACGTTAGGAATTGGCTCTTATCCAATAGGGGTGTGAAGATAGATCATAGTATCGATACTGTGATTCTAAATCTGACGATATACATACTTTATATAAATAGAAAATATTTGAAATTTCTCATCAAATACCATGTATATCTAATCAAGTGAAGTAGAGATGTGAGTGAAGACAAGAGTGTAAATATATAATTTTTTACTTCACATTTTATTCGACGAGAAATGTCAAAAATCCTCTATTTATCTAAAGTCTGTTTATTATGTTTTCCAAATGTTGTACATGACTTTAAGTCTACGAGGGGAATAGCAAAATCAATTTGCTATAGCGGAAAATGATGTCATCGAATTGTTTCTTGACGTCACAGATAAAGTCATATGATGGTAGCTTTATTTCACTGAGAAGATTCGCAATGTTATTTCACTCAATGAAAATATGGAATTTATTCTTTTGTATTTCATATAGCTTGAAATTGTTTTGACTTATACTTTCAGAAATGCACAAGTCCAAATGGTAATCATATTGATATTGTTAATGTTAAAGGTGTAACAGCATGTATAGGAGAGACTAACTTTCCAATAGGAGATCATAGGAATGCTCAACAACACTATCTTCAAAATAGCAGCTAAGTAAAACACAAATTATGCTGAAAGGTGGGACAATCCCTTCCTCTCTGTTTGACAAGGATAGTGGATTTAAAATAGGGAACTTTACTTAAGCAACAAGCAACATCATGTGTATATAACTATAAAGCACATTTGAATTGCAATTGGCAGACAAAAGAAGAGTTTTTAACAAAATAATTTTTGATATAGAGGGTACATTGTATTTATATAACACAACCACCAATGCAGAACAAAACTTCACAATAGCAAATTGTTGGTTTTCTCTCTTTTTAGCATTTTTACACTAACAATAGTGATAGATAGCCTGGGAAAGTGAAGCAGTGCCTCTGTAAGCTGTGTAAAAGGATGATAAGAGGCGCAATGTCATCATACATCCCCTTCAAGACAGCTGTACCAAGACTCAGACAATATATTGACCAGGATTATTCGACTCATGCAAGGCAAAGAGATTCTGGCCAGGAAAGCCAATTAGCTTGCATTCAGTGTACACAGTCAGGCCTTACGTTCCTGCATTTTCAAAACATCTTTCTTTTGGACTGGTAGCATTGGACAATCTGTTGTCGGGATGGTTCAAATTCATGAAAACATAAGGGCAAAGGTGACCTGCATCAAAAGATGAACTGCTGTTCTTTTCCTCTGGCATGGAACAATCAAATGTTGATGGAATTGTTCAACTTCAGGTCACCATGAGAGCAACAAGGACTTATCTTCACTGCTGTGACCATCCGTCTGGGGGCAGTTGGAATAGATAAATCTATTCTTCTTGGGAGTAATTGTTCAGGTTGAGTCAAGCATAACAGGATGAAATACAGAGAACAAGGTCGCGACCATCTTTGTATTTTGAGTTCTTAGCTTTTCTCAATTTTAACATATGATAAATTAATGGACAAAATGTGAACAAGAGGGAAAATCATAAAAGACCATGAATGATATAATCCCTATATTTTTAACATAAGTCTTTTGTATGAGATTATTCTGGGTATGGCAATTTATTTGGTGGACTTAATGCGAACCAAAAAGAATGACAAAACACCAAGGAATGTTTACAGCGACTCCAATTTTTAAGATCATGTTAGAAAATAAGGTTTGAGATTTTCAGTTGAAAACATTGCCATAGCAATATGTTTTTCTGAGCTTATTTCCTAATGACATCATGTGACACACAGAGCATAGTCTTTGATCTTACGGGAACATAACGATGGAAGACTGAGAAATAGTTCCTAGCTCACAAAAATTCTATGCCGGGGCCTATTACAAATAGTAGCCATTTAGATTTGAGTATAACTAAAAGTGAACAACAATGAATTCACTCTAGCAAACAAATCTACAAATAGATAGATTCTAACTACTTAGAGTTCTTCATATGGGATAACCACTATTCACCAGTCACTCCATTTTACTAGCATAACTTCTTTTTTTTCTAGTTATTTCAGTTTCACCCTACTATGCATGGAAATTGTCCACTTTCTTCTCTTGGGAATCCCTGTTCAGAGTTGCTTAACCAAACTAAGGAAAGGCTGTATAAACTACTGTATTAGATCATAAACATGCTGACAAAATGTATCAGTTACAGGTGCAAGCACTGGCATCCTCACCAAGACACCTACCTAATTGGCTCTGCTGAATATCCTCATCAAGGGCTAGAGCTGTGATCACTGGGTCTGCAGGGGAGGATATGTGCTGTATGATTTGTTCTCGCTGCTGGTATGCCTTCCTGTTAAAGACACAAATGAGACATTGTAACTATCACCTGGTCAAAGCTTTGATGAAAGGGTGCAAACACTAATCACTCATTCTGAGTTGTTCCGTAACTCAATTCTTCACTTTTGAATCTGTATTACTGCTGATTTACAATCAAGTTTAAAATAAATTAAAACTTACGATATCAAATTTTTTTTTAATGATGTCCGATATTAAAAGTTGGATTTGTGCCTTTAAGAGTTTAAAGCATATTAAATCTTCACATACCTTTGTTGCTATATATTACAAAGTCTATCAATTAATCTAGAATGAAGCAAAAATTCAAGATTTGCTTTTTGAGAACTTGCTAATAGATTTCTTTATCCAAGTACCCTATGACATTTCAACATCTAAATTAAATTCACAGGGCAAAATTATGCAAAGAAATGTTCAAAGTCATTTCTTTATCACAAAGAATGTTGTGCTTGATTTAAGACACAAAGGAACAGTAAATTTATTGAAATTTAGCTTCTTAAGTTTACCAACACTTGCAATTTAAGACAACTGTTTTGCATAGTGAACTTTCATTGTATTTTTTGAATTGTATCTCTAACAGGTAATCTATGTCAAGTCAATAAAATATATTTCATTCAAAGCTCCATCAGTAGTAAATGTTGAAATGAACAAAAAAAACATATGTCAGACATAATGATTTTCCTTCAGAAGGCGAGGTGTGGTGATCTACACTTCTATCATGATTGTAGGGAGAAAGCCAACAACACTATTGTGGCGATGCATTTTGGTTGTACTGCGCTTAAATTCAGTGTAGCATTGCACCCAAACCCTACTGCATGTAGAACAGTTCTCTACAGCAGACAAAGTTGCAGGGCCCCGGCTGGATTCAAACCCAAGACCTCTTATTCTGAAGCCGAAATGCACTATCCTTATACTATTTCCAGTTAATTCAGAAACTTATGCCATAAAATAATTGCATTGACTACATTTTGAATTTGACAATTAGTAATTCTCAACACAAATTTTAAACATTACTTTGTAACAAAGCCAAGGCCACTGTTCGATCTGGTTTTTCTAACAAATAGTTTCTTGCTGGAAAACATTATTTAATTTCTGCTAAATTTAAAACAAAGGGTTGTTAAGCTCCTTACGCAAAAGGAATGAGCTTTAACACTAACTAACTGAACTTAATCTACAAGGTTTAGACTAATGATGTCAAATAATGCAATATCCCTAAAAAAAGGTTACAAAGTGAGCAATGTTATTTTCTTTCCATGTTCAGAAGGATGGTTTTTTTATCATTACGTACATATTCTTCTAAAAAAATAAAAATTAAATAGGTAATTTTCATGCAAACACCTACAGATGAAGATAGAAAAACAAGCATATTTGTTCTAAAAAATTACTTGACAAGATCGTAGCAAAACAGGAAATATGGAATATGCTAATCTGATATCATAGGATTAGCGTTATTTATCATAAGCTCCTATCACCACAGACAAGATAAAAATTCAGATATTAGCAAATGTTCATGATTTCTTGCATGAAGCTTTGAGGATGTTGACAAATTGTAGATATTCATGTACTTACCATATCAATCCCTTAGCAGGAAGAGATTTCCTACATGCTGCTTCCACTCTTCCTGTCTCTGGACTACGGAGATATACATTAGCTTTTGTCTGAAATAGGAAATATATACATTAGAGTAATGAGAAAATCAAATGGAAATATGGAAACAATTTCTTCTACATTTGACTCTGCCGAGTACCTATCATGCAATGGCATGTTAAGCATACCATCAGCATCCAGTATGATGACAATCATGTTTAAATATTTATTACTGCAAATAAAGAGCAAGCACAAATATGATGGGAATTACGTTTTTTCTAAATATAACTGCAAATTTGATTGGCTAACAGAACTATTTCCTATATGCTCAGTGAGTCCAGCATTCATGAGACTCAAAAAAAACCTTTTGTTTTTCTTTTCATATTGAATAACATGAAACGTAAAATGTTTTAAAAGTGTTTTTTTTTACTATTTAGTTAATATGAGATTGTCTTGATGAATGTATATTATCCATAGATATATTACGAATTGCTGGGACTAGAAATGAATAATATGACAAAATTGTTGTTCATCGCGAAGGAATACAATGACCGAGTTAACTGGCAACTCCTCTTCACGAATGAATTTCCCATGAGTACCGAAAATATTCTGAAATTTGACTTGGGTAGGAAAAACAATAACCATCTCTAAGTTCGAAATTATGGTGTATCTGTCACTTGTGAACTCTTGTGATAAATTCTTCACAATAATCCAGTTGTGACAGATAAACAGTAATTCATTGCATCTTGTAGATTACTCTTATGATACTAGTATGTCATTGAGGAAACTATATGACCTTCTCTGGATTATCATTTTTATCAAACAAATGATTTGATATCATAGCTGGTTTGCTACAAAATCATTCATAAATATGATAAAATTTGCATAATTTGAAGGAAGGAACCATAGTATTCTGTTAATAAATCTATTAATTATAATCTTGCAACTGAAATCAAGCTAAAAGCCGATACCGTCATGAATGAAGATTTCTGTCATTTCATGAGTCTGCTATCCTGAGCTCAGGCTGTGCAATCTTAACTTCACATATACCGGTATAAATCCTGTAATTGCAATACAGTTTTCCTTTCAACAATATATCGGCCCATAAGAATGTATGCATATACATAGATATTAATTAGATATGACTTGATCTGAGGTAAAGTTGCAGAATGAAAATTTTATTTTGGATTTTGTACATATATATAAAATGTCTGTATATATCCAGCGTTGTTCCTAGACTGGGTCCCGCAACACTGAGACTAGACATGTGATATGAACCATTCTACATATAGGTATGATAAATACACCAACATGCCCACTGACAAGTCTAAGGGTTCTAGGATTTAAAAAAAAAAAATTCAATCTTGAATTGTTTAGCATAGAAGCCTGTAATCAATTTTAAGCAATGATAATATTTAGAAAGGAATAAACAGAGAACAGATCTTGTAATAAACCAATGGAATGGGGCTCTGATGCAAGTAAATAATGAATCAAGCAATATTTTCCTTCTTGGTTATCATAAACACCACTGCCTCTGGCTGATGAAATCAAGATGAACAAACAGTATATTTTTGTCCTCATCAAACACAGTTGTTATCATGACAGTTAATTGGAAAGTGCTAGTAAAGTGGTACATTCTTAACCCTTGTCATTTGAAGTTGATATGAAGAGGGAGTTGAAAAGTGTTGACATAATTTGCTCAGACAAACATGCTGAGAGCATTCCAACTTCATTATGTTGTTCTAGCTTTCAATTATCAAAATGAACACAAATCACACGTTGCATGAGTAAGCTGCAGCTGTTTTATCATTACACAGAGATAACAGAGTTGATGAGCCAACACTTGAAAGGAAAACATTTAGAAATAAGATATAAAATATGTTCTAAAAAATTTCATTCACATTATGCACACATGATTAGTTAATCAGATTGCTGAGCTAGCTTTACAGGCTTTATTAGTCTTCATAATCTTTCCTTAAAATTGAATTTACTGTCAACATCAACAGTTACGTGTAAATCAATGACTTCCTTCCATGAGTCATGAAAGTAGTTTAATATAAATGTACTTCCTTCTTATACAATATTGTCATTATTCAAATATCTAATATTAAAACTTTTCTAAATCAAGATATATCAAATAAATATTGGTGATTTATGGTAAAACTTTCAGTGCAATTTCTTTGCATTCTAAATTTACCACTTTAAGATAGAGGTAACTTCTTCACAATTATGATGGCATAGCTAGAGGACTAGCCAGATTTTCTTTACTTCCTCCTACTGTATGGCTTTAGTATTCATAGCTACAAGAATTCATTGATTCACCACTTAGGAAAAGAGCTGGTCTGATAACCACATTAAGCCTTGAGACAAACAGTAATTAAATCAGACAAAAGGATTATTGGTAGAAAGTAGACAGCGGAATAGGGTGAAATTATGAAGACTTACAAAGACAATAAAATAAAGCTATGTAATCAATTCTTACAAGCAGTAGTGCCCATAAGCTTAATCAGATATCTTTAATCAACCTCTTACACACAGCATTTTTTGATGCTTGAAGTGATAAAAAGTTTTCATGAATAGACATGATCAGAAGAAATTGCCACTTTCTTGATTCTTGCCTCAAATATTTATGGTAGATCTCACTTCAACTGATAAAATTTGGCACAAGATAAAGCTATACGTAAACTATTCAAAAATTTATCAAAGATTCAAATTTAACGACTGAACTAAAATGATTCAAAATGTAAAATCGAAGAAGAGATTTATTTTTATTTCTGGAGTTATATCATTGGTGTTAGTATAAATTCAAGTTGAAAGTGGAAACCAGTTTGGCAGATTGCATAGTATAACACAGTTAAGAATTCATCAAATGTTACCCATGATGGTGATTCAGAGAGCTTTTCCCAAATCTCTTGAAGACATGTTACAAGAACACATGATTGTCATATTTTGGTTTTATATAATCCTGGTTGTTACTTTGAGCAGAAGAAGTGTCAGAAATTTGTTTCAGTCGTTACATGATTAGTGCTTTCATTGTCCGTCACTGGTGTTACCAAGAGACTCCTGGGAGATGTTACGCGCAAAGTAGGTCATTGATGGTATTAGGTAACTTGAATATATGAAGAAGTAATGAATATTTAACCTGCATATGGATCTGTCTGAAAGTCAAGTCACTTCTTGGGAATAACTATAATAAATGCCATATCGTATGTCATGTGGTTTTCAACATGTTTGGAAAATATCAATTGATTCTGATCTTCAAGTCTTATATCTGAAGGTCATGTTTAAGGTTTCTTCTTTCCTTCAGAAATGGCTAAATCAATAAGTGCTTGCATCCAATACGGGGGGAGGGTTTTGCAATTTAACAAGAAATAAGAGCAGGGTCTCAAAAAGGTGCAAAGTGTGACAACAGACATACTCGGAAAATGCAATATTCAAGTTAGCAAAATGAAGACACCATGCTCTTTAGAAATGTGAGGTTTTGCTGAATTCATAAGTTACCTAAGGGATATGTCTTTGTTGGGGGTCAAAGATTTGGTATCTCTTTGGCAGATCTTGGTTCCATTTCTTGAATTTTGCAATAAATATGATAAATTTAACTGAAACAAATCAGTAAGATTGCAATTTTCCTGATTTATATTTTACCGATATGTCAATGAATAAATGGATACTAAAATATATTTTTTAAAAACCCATTTCTGTCCAGTAAAGTAACACAACGGTGAAATCACAAGGATTATTTCCACTAGGGCTGTGTATCACAAGAAATTTCACGATACGATACAAACTGACAATACTACAAGTATCACGATACTAGAGATATTCCAGAAATTACAAGAAAATTGACATGTAGTAGGTAAATATAATAAAAGATATCCAAAACTCATTTCCTTTTAGTAAATTTTTAATCAGAGAACTTCCATACTGCTGATTTAAAAGCGGCTGGCGGGTCCTTTGCTGCCATTTTGGTAGCGACTACGACTTCCAGTTGCAAGAACGGTAACTCTTGTTAGTTCAAAGTTATTTTTAGCACATCTCGATACTAAATTATGACGATACAACTATCATGATATATTTTTTGACAAATACATTGGTGGTAACCGTGAATTGTTACAGCCCTAGTTTCGATCCATACAACTCTGGAGAGTTCATGATGTTTTTTAAGGGAGTGTAAACAATCATATTCTATGTAATTTGCTCCTATCTCCAGACATAAACCATATTTAGATCTGCAGAAGCCTATCCTGACTTTGTTTATGTACAACTCAAACATACTTGAGCACTAACCTATTTCTAATCCCCAGACTGATGTTAGAATGATGAGGACATTTTCTATTGTTTGCGTCTTAAATACCAACAAAAGAAACAGCAAGTGCCAATCCATTCTGACAGATTCAATTCAGACCTAATGCAGAGTAACACATAACTCATTTGACAACCATCACAGGCAAAAAGGACTGAAATCCTGCAAGTGTTATTCTCAATCAGTATGCAATCACACTGGCCTGTCTAGCACGTCTGCTGTACAGGAAGTAAAGTTTCTGTCCAATGATTACATCCCACAGGCTCTTCACTAACCTACACATTTTTTATCCACTGTCAACCTTTCCACGAGACGATCAATTTCAAGAACAATCGATACGGAAATGAACTAGCTTTACCTAGGTTGAGTCTGGAAAAGCAAACATTATTAGAGATTGTTTCTAAGAAGCTTGAGATTAATGAAGACTACTCTGCCTATGAATTCCATCACTTATACCGAGAGAAATGTCGGGGTGTTGTACTTGTTCACTGTCCTGTTCACTCACTTCATGCTATTAATTCAGGATCATTTCACAATTCATTTGAAGCATATTACTGTGTACAACATTTAGGCTTCCAAGGTTTTACATTTTGAAAAAGAATAGCACATATTTACTCAAAAAGAACAACATTCAGAAACGAAGCCATTCATCGGCGATATACCAAAAAAAACCCTCTTAATTTAGTCATGAAAAACCAAAGTGACTTAATCTAAATGATTTAATGGTTTTGTTAGCTTACCTAACATCAGGGAAGAAGCATATTAGCAATGTCTCAGGTCTGGAGAGAAAATAATGAGCCAAATGAACTCATTCAGAGAGTAACATCTGCTTTGATCATTGGATCAAAAGACTGGGCTCATAAACTGATTTGATAGTTTCACAAAGCACATCATTTCTTCAATAGGTTTCGTCTAGACATATTTTGTTACCAAACTGATGACTGTAACCAACCTTTTAGTACTGGAAAGACTGAAATCCAAGAATTATGAATTATTTCAAACCAAAATATTTTAATAATGAATAATTGTAAGGAAATTTTGCTTGGCTCCACACCACATGGACATGCTCAAAGCGCCACATACATTATTACCCTGATGTAAGGACAAACGTTATTCCTTTTTACAATCTCAACTTCCTAGAGCATCTAAGGCTAAAAGCACATGTATAAAACAATATTTGAATGTAAAACTTATTGAACCTTGATCAGTTTTCATCATTACTACCAATTATAATTCTCTCGATAAACAATTTAATTACTGTATTTCCTGTAGGACATACAGGCACTTACTAATTCAGACTCTCATATCCGGTTCTTATAAATGCCCAATGCTAATAGGTGGTCTAGCGCTTAATGCTTAATGGATGTTACAGTGCTGTTAAGGTCATTTTGGCCTGTTCTACACTGTATTCTTATCATGAAAGATTTAAGGGTCAGACCTAATGGTTGGTAAATCATCAGGGGTTCCTCACTGCCAATGGTGCAATCTTTGAAAACTCCTTGGTAAACATGGTACAGACCATAAGCTTTTGTTTTGAGCGACTAGCTTAGGCATTCATTTTTTATTCTACAATTGCCTAATCCTGGGTAGGGGTGTAGCAATAAATGGCAGTTTTCATCTTTGCAATAGTACTCTAGGGAACTTGAAAAAATTATCGATCCATCGATATAGTATCATTAGCAGTAAAAATGTAATCGATACATTTATTTTGCAAATTGCCAATATCAATCTGTTCTCAATAAAAATTCCTCTTGGTATTGTCCAAATGCGACTTTTACCTTCTTGATTTAGACATGTAACAATATCAGTCTATTTATGTTTTTTGATTTAACAAATAATGTTTTTTTCATTCTATCGGTTATTTGAGATAAAAGTGTTCTTCAGATATGCACCTTGACTTGTTGTAAGGTACTCGTACTTATAAACACAGTTGTAAACACTTTAGTGGCAAACTTTGATGTACGAGTGCAGTATAGTACCCTCTTTGGTCAAAAGTTGCAATTGTTTCAACATTTGTCATTAGACCATCGAGATCTGTTGCAGCCGACTATAGGGTTGTGGAAATGCTGAAAGGCTTAAATTAGCCAGTCATTCAGAATGGTGAAAATTATGCCATGCAATGGAAGTTGTTGTCTTTCATGGGATATTTTACAAAAATCTTTTCAAAAAGGAAAATTAAAGAATTGAAAGGAAAATCAAAGATTATTTATGCTAAAGTTCCTGTCAGACATTCACAACCATTCAATTCTTCTTCAATACTCAAACACAAAATCATATACTGCACCACCTTCTTCCCCTAAATAAGAATATATGCAAATAATCATATCTGAAGACAATATTTGTAAACTCTTTTATCATGCTCATACAAATAGCAAACTCTGCATGTGTTCAGGCTGCAAAGCCTCCAGGGATAAATGTATTGCTTACTCTACTGCTAATTTCGCCAGCCGCTGAGTTTTATTTATTCTCACTAAATGAACAGACCTTGGAACAGAGAGGGAAATGATTAAAGAGTTTTCCGCAGGACTGGTATGCTAGTCTTGTTGTTCAAACCCTAACAATATAATTCAAACTCACAATAATCATTTATCAAGGTTGGCATCAGGTGAGAATGAAGTAGATTTGAGTCAAGGTGAAGTAAATCATTTTAGTGGATTTGATTTATGTGATGGCCCTTTCAGTAGACTGCGACAAAGCTTTTTAATTTCATACAGACTACTCAAGAGATATCTTTGGTTTCTATTGTCTGAAACGCTAAATCAGTCTGTAACTATGTTATATTAGCTTTAAGAATAAATTACACTCAAGTCGGAAACATTTCCTTATTTCTATGAAGGCAGAGCTTTCCCTAATTGTATTTTCTTTGGCTGGCAATTTGGTGAATTTAGATATCTATAGTCTAAATTGAGGCTTGATTTTTTGTATTTTTCAATGTCATACATTGAAATCCAGTTCAGGAAGACTCAGGGATAAAATAGCAGAGAAGACCCAGCATGTAAAGATTTTCAGTTAACCTGCTGAAACACTTTAAGTCTACTTTAAATTCTTGAGAAGTCACTGTGACTAATGCCAGATCATTACCTTTGCTAAGCATACAGCAAGACATGCTTTTGTGGAGATTTTTTTCTGCATAATAAAACACCAGAAAATTGGTTATCTTGACATGTATCATATCGTTAAATGTCCAATTCCTCACAACACTATACAGAGGCATATATGACTGCACAGAAGAACAAAAGAGCCATGACCAACTCCCACACAACGTGATTGATCTATTCAATGAGAGAGCAACACAGGATTATAATATCAACCACAAGAATACAATTTAGATACAGAGGAAATGAATAGTCCATATTTTGATCCTGGGAAAGCATGATTACTTTCATAAAGGCTGTCACATACACACCACAAAGGCTTGTAGTAAAACTATGACTGATCAATGACAACCTTTCATACTCTCACGGTATTCTACACAACTATATCCTCCTAGTTTCAATAGGCCTTCATCAAGCACGAGCCTTTTGCATACCGATCGTTATGCCTGTCAAATAAGTGTTTACATACTAAAATTCTTTACAAGATGTCTATCATGAAATTTCGTCTTAATTTAGCTCTTTTTCTGATGAAATGTTGAAGCATTTCATTGTTTACAATACAACATAAACAAATCAGTAGAAACATTTTGTGAGACAACAATTAATCTGTCTCACTTCTTTTGGAGGAAAGTGACACTTTCTTTAAGGTAAAAACATCCTGCAACATCAGCATATTTGCCTCTGCCCAGCTCCATCATATACCCTGATATACTTCGGCCTAAAACGCTTGCATAAAATAAAGAGATGAAATTTTAGTAGAATTGAAACAAATTGAAGCAGCATCACATTTTGGAGTTTTGATTTATCTTTTATTCGTGTAAGACTCAAAGAGCCATAGCTTCTTTAACACATAAAGGAGATAATTAAGGCTATGTTAGTGTTTTCTCCTATCTAAGAGATGATCATATGTAGAATAAACAGTTCTGAACTCTCAATGTACGCTTGATACAACCCAGATGCATGCTATTCCTGACAGGCTCGCTGTTGAACTTGCAACTTCAACCATCTTTCTGCTATGTATAAGATAAGACTGCAATGCTTTCATTAGAAAATAAAACAAGTTGACTTGTTATATTTCAGATTAGCATGTGAGTTCAAATGAATGATGTGCCTAAGAAAATAATGTCTTCGTGTTGAATAGAAAATGTAACAACTTTCCAATGCTGTAGTGAAATTGTAAAAAAGTTTAAATGTAAAAATCAATGTCTAAGCGAAAAATAAACCTGCCTAATTTGAATTTTGATGGGTCTAAACTTCGAAATGTAATTTTTTTTCCTAGGTATTTCTGTTTTTGTGAATCAAGCAAATTGTTTTTCAAATACTGGAGAAAACATTCTAGGCGCTAAGGTCAAAGGTTACAGAAACCTGTAATCAGGTTCTGGATGTTCCTATGATATCAAATAATAACTTGATGATCAACTTTTCCAAGTAAAATTCCCGAACAATGAAGTTATCAAGAAAATGTAGAAGCCGAAGCATTATGGAATTAACCAGAAAATAATTCAATGAAGTATTTTGAATCCCTATTACCTGAAAGCAAGACCGTTATGATAACGACATTAAAGTGTTTAAAGTTAAATTCGTTAAGGACAACACTACCCCTGAGATCTTGTGAATTTACATGAAAATAATGTGATAAATTGAACAATGCAAACTTCAAAAGATAACATCTAAATATCAACTTTGCTGAACTAGTATATTTACATCTGGTAATGTTCTTACATACATATGTTACTTTAATAACTTGCCCAACCCTGCATTTTTATTGACAGGGCAAAAGATCTTGTGAAAAAAAACATGAATAAATACATTGTGACAGTTTCCAGTGAAAGTGTGTACCGGTAACATTTGTATTCCAATGTACCATTACACAAGAGCACTTCAAGCGAACACAACAAAGAAATGCAATAACAATTTGAACTGTTGTACAAAGGGCCGCCCTCATATTAGGTATTTGTGTTGTATATTGAGACAGGTCCTTCACAGGGTAGAGCCAATACCTGACAAAATGTCAATACTTCGAACACATAGATTGAAATGCACTCACCACTTGAGGAAGAATATATGTCAGGGCTTTTCTTATTGCTATCCGCAGTTCTGATACAGTCTTGGCTTCCAGTACGGGCAGGAAAGCCTCCTGTAATAAAAATGACAAAGTTAAACAGTGTCAGAAGTATGCTCACATGAATAATAATGATAATAAGATTGATTATCAGAGAGTAAACATAGGCAAAAAGAAAGAAAAAACACCTTTTTTTCATTAACTTTTCCAATCTGATCAATATTAATCTCCTGTAATTGGTAGATTGTTTTGTAAAGTATATTGTTTTTTCATCTTTATTGAAGCCGGATTCTCTTAAAGATCTATAAATTGATTTTTTTTACTATTACTTACGTAACCTTGCCTCCTTAACTTGACTGTTTTTAATGAGTGTTTTATACCCATAACCATATCAGGATACTTTAGATCCAACTGGGATTATTCTTCAGGGAGATTACCAATACACGACTAAATACGGGCAACAAACATGCAATAAACAATCTAAAAGGCCATTCATTACTCAGATTTCAAATAAGGTATGATATCATAGGTTGCTTAAGCACGTTTTCAGTTTTTCTTAATTTGTTTAATTTGAATTTTCTTACTTATATTGAAGCTGTGACCAATGTATGAAGTTTAAAGCATACTTCAAAACCTTTATTGCTTAGCAGGTTCATTGTCACAGTCAGCTTCATCAAATCATTATCAATGCATTCATATACATTGATGCAATAAAATTTTGTACATTAAACTTGTTACGATTCATCATAGTATTGACGCTTAATCTGACAACATACAATGCATGGCAAATTCATCTACATAATGACATTATATTGAATTTAAATCTATCATTCTGTCAACAAATCATTAGTTAAATCCAGGCAGGCATCTTTACTACTAGTCAATATCTGAAGGACAAAGATATTTTATTGATGATCAACTTCTTTATTCCTCCATACAGACACAACCTTTTGGTATAGATTATAATATTTTTCAAGTAATTGGCTACCAGATGGTCTAATTTCTTAACTTGTAATAACTAGCTGAAATGAAACTCTTTAATACTAGGATGATTAAACCCTGAAAACAGCATCAGATAGAGATTAGTAAGAGAACACTAGTGACGGCAGGGTTATTACAGAGGTCTGTTAACGACGCTGCCATAAAGGGTTACCTGAGACTGACTACAGTTACAGAACTGATGATAGACTTGAGCGCACTTCAGTCTCTTGTATCAGTCTCTAATGACCTTTCATCCCCCATGCTCTCGTCTTCTTAATGCAGCTATATGACACTGAGCCACAGCCTGCTAATCAACTACCCAGGGATTTGGAAAGGTAGGGGCAATGGGTCATTTTGCACATTGGATGAAAAAATTGCCCATTGAAATTAGAAATTTTACTATTGCTATAATAGAAAATGACCCATTCAAAAATCCATGAATGATTTAAAGCCCTCAAAATTACCAATTGTCAAGGGTGCCTTTTCCAATCCCTGCCTACCATCAACTCATGGAGGACAAGTGTAACGTTTCTTCTCACATCATCGCTCTCTTATCAAATAATCATATGAATGTCATAAGATGAGGTAGACTCGTTTTTGTTAGTAAAATTATAAAACCGGGTGTCGTTACACAAAACAACTTAACACTAAGGTTGACCTTAGTTCCATCCTTAAACATTTCACCAAGGCTACCTAAGTGATTAAAGGTCCAGATTCTTGAATAACGGGACCAGGGTGACTTTAATTTGGGTTATCATTAGTAAAGGCTCAAGTAATGATTATTTAAGAAATGTTAAAAATAAATTATCCAGCAGATAAGCTTTTCAATCTTTTTATTCAGAAATTTTCAAAGAAAAATAATTCAAAAAACCAAATTCCTAAACCTTAATCCTACTCACTCCCTGTACTAAACAACACATGAAATATTTAAAAAAACCATCTGAAAAGATACTTCTTTATGAAGATGATAAAGTTTCAATGTTGACATTGAAAACCTTTGGAAGACAAACAGAAATAATCATATATACACGAGTCCAGTTCATACAAAATCAATAGTCTCTCTGATGAGACTGGCAGATCAAGATGACCTACAAACTTCTCGGATGATGTTATTAGTATGTGATCAAGTTTCTAGATTATACAGTTGCCAGCGGAGATTCTGCTAATATTAGCTGGGTCACCTTTCATCCATCAATCTTCAATTTCATCAAAATTCTTCACAATTACAAATTACAAGTAACATCTACATTGTTAGTTCAAAGATCTATTTTCTAGATGAAACACAGTTTGTTTAAATTAAAATAATGGTAGTAGGAAAACATATGTAAACTTAATTGAAAATGAGCGTGTTATTGTTTAGTGCCATTTTGCAATATTTTGGCGAATTTGGCGTGAAATGCACTACTGATCATATATAAAGAAGTCTTATATTTAGTTTACATTTATTCAGAAGTGTCCCTTTAAAATGTCATTTTGTGATTGTGGTGAGGTGATATGGTGTTTAATGCCGCTTTCATGAGTATTTCATTTATATCGCGGCGGTAAGTATTATTGCAGTGATAAAGCCAGCAACACCATTGTGGCTATGCATTGCGGTGAAAACTACGAGCAGAAGCTGGAACTTGCGAACCATGGGTGTTACTGCACTGAAATTCCACTGAAAACTACTGCGCTTTCCCGCCCCAAATGCCATTTTGTATCTACACAGTAAAAAAGTCAATGAAATGTCATTCAAAACTAAAATAAGTAAAACACCTGTGAAATGGCCAGTAAGATTCAAATTCAAATGATTTCTCCGATATCCTTACATTTAAAAAGATGACTTCAAATCCTAAACTTAAATAGCTGAAAACATGGTGAAAATAGCTAAAAGAAATAAACTGAATGTTTAAACTTTTGTTATAAATTATTATGAAAACTTAAAATTCTTAAAACTTCAGTGATAAATCATCATCAGCCAAACATGACAGATCTGCAAATCATGACGACGACTTCTCACTATGGAACAAAAAAGTACATGAACCCAGCTCAGTAGCAAACCAATAACCAAACAGTTCCAACAAAGCTAATGTGTTGTAGTTACAGCAATGAATAATTACTTCTTAATTGCACAAGCTGTCACACAGTCGATTCATCGATTCAAATCATTTTAGTATACTTAGAGAGCTAATGGAATAATGAAAGCCTGAGAAAGACCAAACAATGGCATTTCTTTTTATCATTTAGACATTATCGGCATCAGGTGTGCATGTTACAAGGGAGTATTTATGTATCAGGTAAAAGGATGCAGCTGCTTGCGGAGCAAATACTTTGAGAACTGGCTGATATAGATCACTTCTTTACATCCCTCTTTGTTAACAGATCATTCACTATACATTAAGAACTGTGTAGATAACAACATCATTACCAAACTGTATGGTAATAACTCATTGCAAAGTTCCTAATTAGCAAATACCTTATAATACGGTATTATACCTGATATATTATACTTTTGACGGTTCAGACTTCGAGCTAGAAACCTCTTGAATTACCAACTTTAATCTGTTGTATTTTCTTGATCCAACATCATCCGAGAAAAACAAATTTTACGGGATAAGAATGATATAAAATTATGTTGAAATTCACAATGTTTTGGAGTATATGCTTAGTCCTTCATCAGGTGGGATGTAGGGAATATAAAATGATAGTATATATGTAATCCAGATCTTGAGGTGTTTTCGTCCTTCACTTTTAATAAATATCCAAATGAGTTCAGGAATAACTACTTCAGTGCATGAATTCTTATTGTTTATTAACATCACAACATAAACTATCAAATACTCATCAAGTCAAATCCTGACAAAATGATGTGCGAAACTGACAGGTATCCATAATCTTCCTGAAACAAAATGTTCTGTTTCACACGAACTGCTCACTAGTTAAAGGAGAAAGTGATGAGTTTAGATTTTGCCATCACAACTCTCATTAAAAACATATTATGAACGTAATTTAGGAGTGAATTACAAACTAACACTTTAATGTAAAATGATGCTATCACTTAGAAGTTTGTTACGATAAATCAACTACATTTCAATAATGTAGTGGATCCAGCAATGTTTGATAATCATCAATAATTGTCATCAATATTAGAGTTTCTTGTTGCATATGATTTCACCATTTAGCTTACATGGAACACGAAAAATCACTCAGCAAGGGAAATAGACTAATTATTGGCAAGATCTGGTGTTGAAACCATCACCATCACTGGCTGAGTGACATATCAGGAAATGGGGTCTTCCACACGACAAAGGATGTTATTGATAAACTGACACCAATATATGAGGAACGAGGAAGTACTTTTGCACATGCCTGGTAACTACTAACTAGATGCTTCACATCGGTTCATTCGAGGTTTCTCTACATGCAATGGAAATCAGTTGAAATTGAAGTTTGAATTTTATGAGATGTTTTCACATGCTGAGTATCTAATGGTAGTAAGTAGAGTTTGAAATCAGTTCATGTCCCACATATCAACATTCTACATGCAAAGGCATACTCAACAATCAACAATGGTAGAAGTTTGAAACCAGTTCAAATCACACTTTCTCTTCTGATGCATTAAACAACCAAATAGGAGTAACTTCTTGAGATTTATTGTTTTTTTAAGTTATTCAAATGATATTTTGGACACAAATTAATTACGCGTTACGAACCGAAAATCCATGTTAATATACAGTGCAATGAATCGAACCTTTAATACTGCGGTTCAACTACTGTAGTAGTAAACCGTTTCACCCCTACAATATGGCTAGGTAATATCACGACAAAATCATTTTGTATAGATACAAGCCATGCAATGCCAATAACCACAAAGGGTGCAATGAGACATCATATTCAGAATATGATACACATCTCACTACAAGGTCACAATATGTTGCATATCTATTTACCCTTTTCATCAAATTAGAATTAAGAAGATTTTAAGGTCATAAAAGCTACTTTCAATAAATAATCACATTTCAGAATCAAAACAAGCATGAATCAAGTTTTTCTGTGATGCTTACCTGGTGAATAACTGACAGATTTTATTACATATCACTGGTGATAAAAAAAATAAGCCTGAATAATGTGACACAAAATGATCAAGATCAAGAAACATGTTATCATATCAATTCATTTTGCAATCTAATTTCAGAAGTGCATCTACAGAAAAATGACAAGCAAGAGTTTCAAAATAATTTTTGTGTGCCTGGACTTTACACATTATGTAAACAGTCAAATCAGACGGAAAATACAACAGATACAAGAGCTCTTTATCCATAATTGATAGCAGAAGGAAGACTGTAAATATTCCAAACGAGAGGTTCTGAATTCTAATTGACGTTAGGCGCTATAAGTATTATTGATGCAAGACCGATTCCTGTTAATAGCTTTTGTATATGCTGGAAGTAATTGTTAAGTGCCAATAAACCAGGTGATGTATTACACGATCAGACTCTAACTATCTCTAGAATAACAACATTATGTATTATCCTTGACACCAGCTTAACACTCTTCAGATGTTATCAGCAACAATTCAACTGAAAACTAAGAGGTTCTCAAACTCTGAGCACTTTATCAACCATTTTGAAAGAGCCACTCCGTGATTTTCATAACATATTATTTACCTTTGATACGAACCTAAATATCATATGTGGGGATATAAAATCAAAACATCTTAACTTTTCATGTCCAAAAGACATATATATGACAAATACTGGTTTTCCATGAAAATCTAAAAACAGCCTTAGAAATGCACAGAGTTGTAGATATCACGTCCAATATACTAGGATACTAGTTATATATAATCTAACAAACGCTATCAACTCCTAACTGCCCTCCTGGCTGTTTTAGAAAAGTCTCCAAAATTATGTTTGGCTATTTGACACGCGCCACTGTCGAGTTTTCGATCATAATTGCGACGTTCTACCTTCATATTGTCACTGTAAAAAAGCAATAAGCCTAAAAATGTGTCTCTTTGGTAACAGTCGATACTTCGCGATCAAATGACACCACTGATAAAGTTTGGCATATATGACTACAACAACTCATCGAGTGGCTCTTTAAGTGCATTCTAACCTAAATCATCCATAAATGAAATTAGGTTTTGCGCTTGATTGTATGTTCTATCATCTGATAGACTATTATTCACACGTGTGAAGTTCATAAAATGATAAAACAGTATGTTCATTTCAATCATTTGATGATCAATATAGAAATCCTCCACTTGCTTTATTCTATTTCTAGAAAAATATCAATTTACCGACTACAATTTGTATTGTCATTACAACATCTGAAACCACACCAACATTAAATCGAATTATTACCTCAGTCTACTCGAAGAAAAAAAATTGATATCATGCAAAATAACTTGTCATAAAAATTAAAATTGATTATAAACTCACAGTAAATGTTGTAAAATAAGTAAAAGTACAACGCCCCCTTTCATGTCATTACCCACATAAACAACATGACAGACCAATAGCCAATAGGGCAGAAGTGTCCTAACCATTGTCAAAATGGTCCAAAGCAAGATCAATGTGTTCCGAAAATCTCACAAGTCACTTACGACTTCTCTTAAAAATGATATTTCTGAACTTCCTTCAATAGTGAACTGTATATAAATAACAATGTAAATAAAAAATGTGTTTTAATAAATATGAAGTTATTAATAAGCCTATCATATTATGTTAATCCAAATAAAGAAGTAATGAAACATTCTGAAAGGAAAATTTTGAAATAAAAAGAATTCAGAATTTTTTCTTATGTCAGCTCCTAGTCAAAATTGTCTGATTTAATCAAATTTATTAACTGTTTATAGAATTAAATTTGGACCCTTAAATACCATAAATATTTGTTAGTGCACCCTTGCTATGATATTCTATCAAAATCACACCCTTACATTGAATAGATTATTCCGGTTCAGTCAGTCTTATTAAATAGAAGAAATAGTCTACTGCAAATATCCAAATAAATACCTGTCAATTAAACATTACCTACAGTTATTACAGAAATGGGTACGATTTCACAGATTGACATTCACATCCTATTTCCAAGGTATCTATTTCAAATAAGAGACGACCAGACCACTGCATGAGTTTTGATCATATAGGCCTAACCGCAAGTACAGTAGCAATCGGAAATATTATTGATTTTGTATGCAGCAGTAACTGCAACTTACTCTAGTGTAAGCGTTTACCTGCATTGTCAGCTAGCAAGATACGTTTCGCTATTCTTTAAAATCAACAGACAGCGTTTGCGTGAAGCATGAAAACTTATGAACAAACCTTGGTACAAAATTCGGCTATGGTGTCCGAACTCTGGTTTGGAACCATTTGTGTATCCCGTTCCTGTTGACATCCTTCCTTGCAAATCTTTCGTTGCCGTAAAAATTTATTCGGATCCTTACTGAACAAATATGCAGATGCCAAGGCATGAGTCAAGACAATAACCATAATGCACAAATTTGATTAGCTTCATTCAGTAAAACTCCGAAAAGTCCAGAATTACATGCGATCTGTCAAGCTCATCCCAACTCTGACATCCTCCGATCAAGCCGTCTGCAAGTGCTCTTCGAGTGCCCTCTCGTGGGAAAGGGGAGAGCACTCGTTCTGCCTGATACCCTAGGGTCACCGCTAAACCACCCATGTTCTCACCACAATAAATCTATTGCAGTTCATCAACCGAAAATAAATTGGCATACCGAAATAATATTAATTAGAAAATTATTGTTATTCATAAAAAGGTATCTTGATTACTGAAGTTGAATCTCACAACACGAGGAGAGCATATCAAAATTTCATATTAAATTGATTTGATTTTATGCGCGAAAGAATCTTATTTCATCACATTGAAAGTGAGCAAGCCAATTTACAAGTGTTAAGTGTTAACCATAAATTAAAAAAAGATTATTATATCAATAATATTTTATCAACTGTAAAAATGAAATGCCCACCCACTGATGTATAAATAAAATAAAACTTCCTTAGGTCCCCGTGTTGTAAAATTTGATAACATCGCAAAGCCATATATGTCAAATACGAATAAATAGTGACCAGGTCTCTGGTATATATTACTATATATAAGTAATAATACTTTCGCTAAGACCTATGAAACAAGGTGTTGAACGTCTGTCAGTTGTCTGGTGTATAAAACATATAACATAACTTACATCCATGTTCATCCTGTCTCCGCACTGCACTGATACCCTGAAAGACTGGAATTTCTTTAAATAGCTACCCTTTCGTTGATTTCCCAATCAAGGGCGCAGTTTGAACTCTACATGAGCCCATAACATGAGTAAATAGCGCGATTTCTGTACTGTTATTGTACGGTCCGACGTAAGGCTCTTATCATCTACGCTAGAAATTTGGAGTTATCATGCCCTAAATAATTGCTTCACTTTCATAGGTTTGACCTACATTCTGAGAATACATCTCGATGTCCAAAACGTAAAGGGTAAATTTTAAACTACTTTCGAAAACTTTTGTCAATACCATTGAACATAAGCGCTTGCTACTCCTAAACCGATTTGCCTCGAATCGTGTTTCCCTTAATCTTTGATCACACGATGGTAAACAAATTTGATGTATAATATGTTTAAATTATATGAACATGATAGGATTATACTACATAAATATCACGCACTAGGTACTATATCCCCGTTGCCAACTGGTTCAGAAGCTTGGTATGATGTCAGCATTACAAAACTTTTGTCATCATTTAGTTCGATTTGGGCTACTGTTGACATGACTACAGCAATGCGCTGTTGTATATACGCTTAGCTGGAATACTTATCAATAAGTTAAACAGATAGTAACGATTAAAATAATGTACATATAATACAATAGTTATACTTTTATAGAATGTGCATAAGAAGACAGCGAGAGGAGAGGGCGTAGCTACCTACACGCAATGTACTCAATTGAATACACTTTATATATATATATATATATATATATATATATATATATATATATATATATATATATATATATATATATATATATAAAACCTACTTAAATATTCTTCTGTATGTTTGATTGAAAATAGAAGTTGAACATGGATACAAAAAGCGACATCAGTGTAATTATTACACTTGGGCAACCATCACGTGTGTTAGCATTTTAGCAAATCCCCGATGTAGAATTACGAAATATGCTTATTTGGCGGGTACTTCTCACTAAGCATATGTTTTCTAAAATTTTAGTTTCATTTCCCGAGGAAAGACGATAAAGAAAAGGATAACACATGTGGACACAGTCTTAATGTACAGGCTACTCACGCGATTTGCGTATTGGATTTCACCCTTTTGCAAGTGTCCCTTATATATATATATATAACTTAAGTCGTCTTAAAAGACGCCGTTTATTTCATTGGCGCCGCTACCTATACGCAATGTACTCAATTGCGTACACTTGTATATCCTAATTTCATAATGGAAAAACAAATATAAACATGGAAAAAAAAATTTCTTTAAGAGAGAGTGATAGAGAGAGCGGTAAATAAACTAACTGTATTTGAATGTCAATGCGGACATTCTTTCTTCTCTTCTCCCATAACCGCTATGTACTGAATCTCATAACTTTCTGTTTGCAATTATTTATTTACATATTCACATGTTAAAGCAAGTCGATAAATCGATCTCAACCGACATACCCTTACACAATTATCATAGGGGCGAGACTAATTAAATCATACATATGGAATGTACATTTTTCTTACGTTGTATGTATGACGAGGACTTGCGTCAAACAAGGATGTATTAATGGGCGTCACAATGCAACTGATCTGCCTGAAGCATCGAAACTGGTCTAGCAATGACAGAGTCAGTTTTTTAGTCATAAAAATCGTGTGAACTCGAGCAGAAAATTGAAGATGATTTGCGTAAATCCCTGGCTTGACGGGGTGTTCAGAGACATGAAAGACGAGCTTATGTTAATGTACGATCGCAATGGGAGAATTGCTCATAAATAGGGAAAAGTTTAGCGACAAGTTTCACCTCTGTCTAGTATATACCCAGAGTCTCTGTCAATTGACATAACGAGTAATAAATCATTAATTTTCAGTACAGCATGTAATATTAAGTGTTATAATCTTTCTCCTTTGTCGTGGTGTAAATACGCAATGTAACGACGAGTGATCCGCGGTCATTATTCTATATCTACATCACAATACAAGAATAAAGACGGTTTATGTATCACCCGCGGAGAGGAGTGGTTTTACATTGTATCATACGCCTTGACAAAATCCCTTTTGTTATAAATACTGTAATTAAATATATATGTAGCGGTGGATTACGTGGAGGTTTATAGCGCCTATATCGACAAAGAGCTAATAAATTTAAGTCATTCATACTCGAGATGTTAAGGCTAAGGTACGGAAGAGTGTCGTATCGATGGCGCAATCAATTTGTAAAGACTAAAATATCTTTTTATTATCAACAAATCTCCCTTTAATTTTTACAAGAAAAAAAATGAACGTCTCAAAGTTGAAGTTATGGAAATTTACTATTCATTTTGTTTAGTGTTTAAGCATGTATACATAGTTCCATCACGATTTGAGCCCATACTATTTCATATATATTTCAACTTTACACTTTTATTTGTAAAAATTTGCTATCGGAGTGCGTTCATTAACTGAAATTGAGAAAACTGGTAAGAGTAAAATTTAACATTATTTGAGTCTCCAATCACAATGGAAGATATCGAAAATGGTAATTAATATAAAAACACTATTTAGTTTCATTGTACATAAAGACTAAAGTAACTTAAGAAATTGTTTCGAAGTTATTACGTGAAAAAGAAAAACGAGCACCTGCATTACTCATTTCTATAAATAGCCCTTTGATCAGCAAACGACCCCGACACGCACTGTAAACCCCACATGCAGGTCATGACGTCATTCAGCTTCTCTGACGTCTTTGTATCGATACAGGTATTGTACCATGAGCAGATGTATCATCTTCCAAATCGCCAGTTCTGTCATGAAATTGTCTAACAAGAGAAATAACTATTGTATCGGGTTAACACAAATATGACCCGCACGCATGGTGATGCACACGCACTCAACTCTACGAGAAGGTATGTGAATGCTGATATGAACCACAGCATGCCGAAATATATCTGCAGTCGTTCGGCGTTGAGGGGGTTAAATAAATGATAGTAATGTATAAATTTTAGTTTTTATTTTCTATTTAATTCATTGGCGCATAAATGCCAACAAAATTCAGATGCACTGACGTTAAATGGGCGGGGGCATGTTTACGATTTCATAGCTTTTAAATACTTCGCTATGTCGCACTGTCTTTTTTAAAAGTTTTATTTCGAAATTTTATTTGGTATTTCAATAAAAATGACATATAAAAAATATTTGAAAGGGGTTCGTACGTTTGAATATCTTAAGAAATGTCAGGTAGGCTTCAAGCATATCAAACAACACGCCCGAATAGCATTCTATTGCATGCATTATAACAATATATATATATATATATATATATATATATATATATATATATATATATATATAACAAATAAAAATTAACACCATAACTCCTATCATAATTTTCAAACGTTATCAACTTTATATACCAACCCATCACAAAAAAGTATGTTAAGCCTATTTAGTGTGTTAGAGTTTTGATCTTTATACTTTTATTTGAAACAAAACACCTACAAAGAAATAGTTCATGAGTCGATGACCACTGTATGAGAAATAATGATTTAATTTATTGACTAGACGGACATCTCTCACCATTGCTCTGAGCCCATCACACTGTTGTATGATGCATATCTATACAACATAATCCATCTCAAATTTGGCTTCATGTTAAGCCTGTTTAGCGTTGCAGAGAAATATGTGAGCGTGTTAAAAATTTATCATTTCTCCTTCATGTGGATCGAAAAACCTCTAAAAATATGAAAAAGTCCATAAATCATAACAACCTCATGAGAAATAATAATTAAATTATTTCACAAAAAGAGTATCGCTCTCCTCAGCTTAGCCTTTCACACTGTTGTATGATGCAGGCTTAAACGGCCAGTTCGACCGGGTATTTTCTGTTCCACAAATATTCGGGAGGGAATTCCCTTTTGCACGCGACACGTAACTTTTTTATATATTCGATTTGTTTTCTATTTTCTGTGTTTACAACTTTTTCATGTTTGGTAATTAGTTGTAATCCGTCCTTCAAACTGAAAAAAATAGCGAAAACAATCGAAGCCACTGACCAGCACTACCAAGGGGCTTAACTCTATTGCGATCATGGCGGCCATTAGATTGTTGTCCGCTGCATGATTGATCTGCGTTGTAGTAACCTTGTAGTTACTTGGATGTTTTGATTGTTGGGGATTAATAATGTAAATAATGTTTGCATAACTAATTATGACATCTCAAATGGCTAAGCTCAATCAATATGACACTGAGGAGAAAAGTGGCTTCGCTCCGGCTTCCCAATATAAACAAAGATTCGTCCAGACTATCGCACTCCAAATTACTCACAGTGCTGCAGTTTTCCGTACATTAAAAACTTTATGTGAAGTAACTTAGATATCTTTCTTAAAAAAGAAGAGTTTTACTATGAGTGAAGTTGTGCGAAGTCGAGGGCGACCGCGAAAGTACGATGGAAATTCGCCTGCGAGACGACAACAAGAGAGAAATGCTGACACAAACGTGATTGTCGCCATGTTGTGAAAACATGCAGCGTTGCATTATGGGAAGGGACTTTTCTCATTCTATTTATAGATCTACTTAACTGCTGACGCACTGTATCTAAAAATAGCTTCGTTAGCAGCATAAGCTTATCGCTGAAAACGTAATCGAACTGGCCGTTTAAATCACATAACCCATCTCGAGTCTGTGTGACTGGGCCATTAAACAGGTGATAAGACACTTCACGCTCTCCAGGTAGCGGGTTGAGGCCTTGTTACGATTTAATAATAGACTAGGGGGCTTTCCATAATTTATCCTAGTCACAGCCCCGATTGACGACAGCCAAGAGAATTGACGTCACAAGGAGGTGTGATTTCAGCCTAGCCATGATGAATCTCGAACCACAACGTTTGCTCAGGTGAAAATCTCTTTCGTCAATAGAAAAAAGGTCAAAGGATTATTGTAGAGAAACTGTGATGTGCTGTGGTGGATATCGAAGCGAGTTGAATGCTTGTATTTGCATTATTTTAAAGACGGATATCGAGGATAATTTTGCGTTTTAAATAAAAAGTAAACATTTGTCGGTGGGACAAACGTCATTGCTGGGTATAGCAACGGTCCTTCGATGTTGGGAATACCAGATACGTATGGGAACAGGTGATTTATTACCTCTACATTTAGGTGCAAGGGCTGCGTAGTATTGGGATAGCCGATTGTAATTACTAAAATTTACTTATCAAGGGGAATGCCTTAACTCCCTTTCAAAATTTAGGAACTCCCATCGTATTGAAATGTTATTGACATTGAAAAAACAGTTCATAGGTATGAGATTGATAAGTTCTATGAGCAGTACCTGAAATCCTTTGAACAGAGTATTGTAATACTTCTTGAGGGTGTTTAATACAATACCTAATCATCAAAACAGTGAGAGGGTAACGCAGTATAGCATTCTAAACTAAAGTATAGCATAGTACGATTGTGCATAATATCATAGTGCAATAAAATTTACTACAGCGTAGCATGGAATAGACAAGCATGGCGCAGTAGGGTTTAGCAAGGCAAAATGTTATAGATAAGTTTAGCAACGCATAGCATAGCATAGACAAGCATATCATAGCATAGTAAAGCAGGGCAAGCATAGCATAGCATTACATAGCATGGCAAAGCATGAAAAAGCATAGCATAGCACGGAATGTGTGTAGTAAGCTTTTAATAGCGTTACATAGTAAGTACAGAATAGTAGGCATAGCATAGCATAGAATAGCAAAGAAGGGCAAAGCATAGAATATTATATCATACAATGTGTAGCATAGTAATCATAGCAGGCATAAGATAGCATAACAAATACACTATGAGGATATTATAAACCTTCTTCAGTACAACTCATGCATTACTTCATGATCAAAATTGGGTTACACAGTATAACATAGTACAATAAAGTATAGCATAGCATATCATAGCTTACCAGACTATATCACATCGTGTCATATCAGAGTACACAATTGTAACATAGCACAACATAGCAAAGCATAGCGGAGGGCAGTATAACATAGCATAACATAGTACACAGACCACAGCATACCATAGCAAAGCATAGAATAGCATTGTAAGTATAGCATAGCAGAGCATTGTCAGGAAAGTATAGTACAGTACTGTATACACTGTATAGTATAACATGGCGTAACATAGCATATCATAGCAGATATAGCACTGGAGATCACAGTAAGAATAGCTTATGATTTCAGGGCAGATCTGAGCACTGCATAGCATGGCATAGCATAACTTCTTAACTAGACTTCTGGTTTTCCGTCGAGCAGAGCATTGTAAGTGTAGCATGACATAGTAAGCGTACCATAGTATAGCATATAAACAGCAGAGCATTGTAAGTGTAGCATGACATAGTAAGCGTACCATAGTATAGCATATAAACAGCAGAGCATTGTAAGTGTAGCATGGCATAGTAAGCGTACCATAGTATATACAGCATAGCATTTAATAGCAGAGCATTGCATATGAATCATAAAATAGCAAGCATGGAATATCATAGCATATCTAAGCAAACAAAGCATAGTTCAGAAAAGCCGAGCATAGCAACGTTGATTCAGCAATTGATCGATTGATCGATTGATCGATTGATCGATTGATCGATTGATCGATTGATTCATCACTCTACCAATCCTCCATTCATTCATTCATTCACTCACTCACTCACTCATTTATTTATTTTTTTAAAATTTAAATTTGTTTTTATTTAATTTTTTATCTTTATATTAATATATTTATTCATTTTTTCATTTATCTACTGAATCATTTATTTTTGTGGTACATGTATACTTAATCATACATCAATCCTTACACAATCGTTGAAAGAGATACATGGTTCTAGGACATACATTTGACAGAAATCGATGCATCTAAGTATAAAGGAGTTATCAGAACTGTCTTTGGTTACGAATGAAACCAATAATAATGAGTCTTCAGTTACAGTGGAATAAGGATGTTAATGCAGCATATAACAACCAAATATTCAATCAGTTTGGAAAAGCAGAAGACAAGTCGACTAGAACTTTATATATTTTGAATAATTACAAGTTTAGAATGTGTTATATATATCGATGTTTAATGCCTTGTTGATGCGTCTGGTTTAATGCCTCTAAAAGTTGGTTTCATCTCGATTTTTGTTTTGTTTTTAATGATGATGTATTTCACGAAAGTTATAATCATATTCATTATTCTAATTCTATTTTCCGGATATCCGAGACAATCTTGGTCTTTTTAATAATTCTATCTTTGCACTTTTAACATCTAACCTCTCTTTGACGTCATTCCAAATATCAGTAACATAATGACGATAAAAAAACAGATGGGGTACAGTTTGGCTCCTTTTTTAATAGACATTTTGTATATTTTTATCTTTGATTTTCATCTCATGTAAGAGATCATTTGTAGGTAAAATTGTATGTATGTATGGAATATTGAAACCATGTAAATTTTAAGCTTAGGTTGGATGGTTAAGGTACTTTATGTATATTTTTCAATTCATCTTTATTGACCAAGCTTTGGAAAGCATTTTCGTTTGTATTTACATCCATTAGCATGACTTGGTTTTTCTTGCAATACATTGTAAAAGGTTCTGCATCCTGTTCTCAAAGTAACAATGTCTTCTATAAAATGTGTTAAGTTTTTTATTCATAGAGACACCTGGGGTTTTTACAATATCCCTTATTGAATGAAAAATACCCGGATAATCGAGAAAGTTGGTACATTTGAATAATCTTTCACAGTTTCATAGAGTAATGTACTTTAAATCTTTAAAAGATAATTTTAAAAAAAGATCACCCGCGTTGACATATTCTTGTTGCTTAATGTCTTGTTTTTAATTCTAATGTAAAAATAAAAGATAAGAGAGCAGCTTGGGTTTAAACACAATTTCCTTTTTGTTTCTCTTTTTAAAGTGTTCCCATGCATGTTGGAAATCTTTCCAAAATTCATAGAGTTCTTTTGTTTACACATTATTGATAATTAATTCTTCGTTGTAGTGTAAGCAATTATTATGTACAGGAGATATGTTCAAAGTAGATTTTTTTTATCTATCTTCGGAATTAAAAAGTCTTTGTACCTAGCTTACTTTTGTGAAAGCAATGTATTTCGTATATCCGGTTTTCGTTATTATTTTACGTTTTATTTTATCTTGCTTTCCATCCTAAAGACATTTATAGCAAAGTTTTTCGATTACCTTAATTGTATTTTAGTTTGGGTTAGGCATTACATTAGATATATTAAAAACTTTTGTAAATTAAAACTTTTCAGGACAGTTGTCCTTCCAACAGCAAAGCTTCTGTACTTAACTTCTGGTTTTCATAGCAGAGTTAGTATATCATAGCTGATCGAACTAAGTATATCTTAGCATAGCAACTTAGCATAGTATATCATTGCAAAACATTGCACAGTTAGTATATCATAGCTTAGCAATAATAGAAACTATAGTATAGCTTAAGACACAGCTTAGTAATTATAGCATAGCATCTCATAACGGAGCGTTGTACAGGAAGTATAGCTTAGAATAGTCAGCATAGCATAGCATAGCATAGCATATCATATAGCAAAACAAAGCATTGCGCTGCATAGCATAGCATAACATAGCATTGCACAGCATCTCATAGCACAACATGTATGTCATTGTACAAGTAAACATCATAAAAAGCATGGTCTAGCATAGTAGATATTGCATTGTATGGATAAGTTTGGTATGATGAGCTGATATTTCATTGATTATTTTGAAAAATTGGGTTATACTGCTACGATTGTTTCACTGGTATACGGAATGGACGACAATTTTGCCCGTGGTCTCTTCAGCCATTGTAATGCAAATAAAACAAATCAAACACTGGTACATAAATGAATGTTGGATATAGATAGGGAAATGTGATATCAGGCAATATCGATCAGCTATATCAACGTGACAGTTTGTTTATATAGGTAAGCTTTCAGAGGTTTAATAAACGAACAACGAAGCACAGGCTGGTATTTGGAGAGAGAATGAGGTCAAGTGGGCGTGGCATTACACGTGTAACATTTACCTTGCAATAACAAAAACGCAGTAGATATCCCTCATAACTTGACAAGTAAGCATTGAACAATCTTGACATGCCATTTAGAAATATATTCATTTATTCAAGGACTTTTTTCTCAAAATCATAAACTTAGTGAGCTAAAATTAAACATACACGTTGTGAAGGGTAATATTCCGATCTGAAGGCATATGGTAGACAATTCAATTATGAACACAACTTAATATCTTCGAATATAAAAAATCTTTGCATAATGAATGAGACCAAAGATAAATCAACCTGCTTGAATGACAGTTGTATTGTCGATGCAGTACAATATGATAGCATGTACAACAGTTCTTAATGGTCTCTATCCCACACAGATATAGTAGGTGAATGCTCGTATAACGTGACAGATGGCCCCGACAGCAGCTTTATTGTTAAAACATCAAACAATACATTAGACACGACTGAATATTGCTAGATGATAAAAATATACATTTGGACAAATGGGCATATTCGAAAACTCGTTTCTGGTTGAAATCGAAACGAAACACAATCAAAGCGCCCGTAAAATATCCATATGAACGAGTCTGAGATTTCAATAATATAAGGCAGAAAAGTTGTTAGCTAAAGGATGTCATTACTAATTATGATATAATTATATCAGGGAAAGTAAATGTACAGCATGTTTGAAGATTCATTCCAGTCCAAGAAACGGTTGTTAGTGGACATGAATATGTAATTATAAGACAGCCACTGCATGATCTAATACAATTTACAGAAGTCACGACTTGTCAAATAAATTTGATTTTTATCCTTTCACTTCGACCAAAAGAGCATGAAGAAAACGTTAAAAAATGTATGATCACGAAGACGTAATACATGTTACTTCTGTAGTTTCTGTATTTGTTTACGGACATTGCGATAACCTTTCAAACTAACATGCCACTAATCAATATCATAAGCATTTTCAGTTTTATTATGTATAAGGATCAACTAAAACACACTACCATTTAGCGTTGTTATATACATTGATTTTCCCCTCATGAGAGTAAATCTGTATGAACTTTGTTTTTAGAGAAACATGCCAATATACTTATATATTTGTCATATTCAGAATGTCGTAAACGAAATGTTTTCCAAAAAACAAATGGCATCTTATAAATGGTTTCATAAGTAAGAGTTCGTTTCATTTCAATACAGAAATTGCCAGAAAGATATTCAATATATTATATGGCATTAGGTATATATTAGTGTTCTCCTTGTCTGATGTCATATATAGCTTACATGTATGTATGAAAGGCCGTGTTGATATAGAAGTTAATCCCTGGCGGGTCCCGGATGTCCTAAGAGCATTTCCAGCTTAGCGTAGTCCCCCTTTAAGACAGGCCAAGGCGATTGTGGCGATAACTCGGACATTTTAAGTGTTCGATACTTGAGTTTTGTTAGTTCAGAGATTACGACCCCCTGAGCGGCGAGCGATCAGTTTTATGGATCCCCGTGGATGGGATCTAACGCTGTCATCATGTCGGATCCCTCTCAACATATCTGCCATCTCCATCGATCACGGCGCCTGTGTTTCTTAACTGTGATTAGAATCACTGCAAAGTGGATTCGTGTAGATTTCCCGTAGTTACATGTACGGCTACAACAGTTTACTTAAGATTCTCAAGCAAGGAGAAACCGTAGCAACTTCTTACTGCCTATTTTCAAGTGAGCAATGCAGTATTTCTTATTTGAATATTTATCAGAATCACTTTCATATATTGAATATCATAACGCTTACGTTTAAATATGATATAAAATTATTTCAATATTTGATATGTGAGGTGAGGTTTGAAGAGTTAGGCAGCACAAACACAAACAAGGTTATCATTTGCTGAACTGTAAGTGAACTCCCATTCCGTAACACTACATAAGGTTACCTTTCAGTGACACGCCATGAGTGGTGTCATTTTATCCAGATCTGATTGTATCAGTTTTAACATATAGATTCAATATGATGACATCAAGTTATTCATCAAATTTTGAGAACACAACGAATATACCATGGCTTTTGCACGGAATTTCTTAATCTATTTTTGAAGACTTATCTGAAGGACTCAACTACAAAAATGACAGTAGAAAGTGCTATCTGAATTTAAAGGTTGTATAACCAGTATTTGTGATAATGTGATGCTTGACTTCAGCTGCTGCGCATAAATAAAATATGATTTTTAAAAGCAATGTTATATTTGGGAACACACTGTTACAAAAGTATGTATTCTTGTTCTTTTTCTGAATCAGTCCCTTTCAGCATTCAAACCGTACCCTCCGGGTCAGGCTACGCTGCCTGCACTGGCCGTAATAGGTTAGCACACGGTCATCATGGCATTGTCCTATTGCAGATGTGATCATAAATATAACACAATTTTCAACATATGATCACTATCTTAATTAAATGTATTTCTATGAAATTGTTATTCGATTTTCATTAATAACCTTTATTGTCATTCATGTAGCATCTGGGAAAGAATGTGTAGGATGTTATGACTTCATAATTCGCATTTATGCCGTTAAGCGACGTATCAAAACCAAATGATATGTAATATAGAACACTTGTCTTTAAGGGCGTGTATTACAGAACAGAACTTCAGTGAGAACTCTACGTGGTGGACATATAATGCATTTCGTGTCAACAACCCAGTTTATCCCGCGTGTAATTTAGGAAACAGTTTTGAATAAACCTGAATATTACAAAATGTAATAAATAATGCGAACGAGTGACATTCAATGCAATAAAATGCATTATTATAAACTGTTTTAAAAGGATAATCGTATCCTACTGTTAAAAAACAAATTTTCAATTTTGAAAAACATCGCAAAATAAAATATTCATATTCTTACTGTATTTATATTAAGCACAGATTCCACTAAACCTATATAGGAGGTCAATCAAGTGACGACCGTTCTGTGGAAGTGAAGAAAAATTGATAATCGATAGTTCATCTTTATTCATAAGCATCTAGATGTATGAATTTGCTTACTATGTAAATGAATATTTATCAGATCCAATGGTAGTAAAATAACCCATCTGCACGGCATATATGTCACGAGTGATTGATAATTGTTTATGGGAAATACGCATTTTAATGTAATTAATGCAAAAAAACCATACTCGCTAAAATATTGACACTATAGCTTTATAGTGCTGTTTGCATATCAGATCTACATAATAGCAGAGCCGTAAATTATGAATGCACATGAAAATGATTTTTGTGTGCTGGGTAAATGGTAAATAGTAAATGGGCGTTCAACATTGAAAACACGCTTTTATAAGGGTCGTATTTCTGGTTGAAATAATAATAATAATAATAAACCAGCCTATATACAACAAATAAACTTAGTAAACTTCCATTAAATATTAACTAAACTCGTTGTTTAAAAGATATTATCTCATAGTCGATAAGTAATTCGGATTAAACAGGGCGATTAGTGCATGAAAGAAAGGGTTTGAATCCCGCCAGAATTAGTACTGAAATATGTACATTAATCTGTAAAATTGCAGATAGTGTGTTCTCAAATATAGTAAAGTAACGTGTTTTCTTTCTTTACGGGAACTACATGTTATGCATCGAGCCCTGCATATTGTGGTACTTCCCAAAAGGACTCTTTCGGAAAAATGGTTCATGTATATTTGTAACATTGAATATTGTGTAGTCTGTTATGATATCATAAACGGATGAAACTGAATGTTTTGGAAATTTACCAATACAAAAGAAAATCATGCTCCCTATATACAACCTCCAAACGTCAAGATCATATCCATAAATATAAAACAAGGAATACTGAAAGTAAAATGGCGAAACTACAGGTTTTAGATCAAGATTTGTATCAATGTTTGGATGTCAAGTATATTAGTTAACAGTTCTTGCGGTTCTCGCTTGACTGTGGGGTGAGCGTTCGAATCTCGCAAGGGAGCTGGCCCGAAAAGTACATATATGTGTACCATTGCATAAAGTGTGAGCCCACTTATAACATTGAAAAACAAAGTCCCTTCTTAAGAACTTAAGAATGGTTGACCAAAACGGACTTGTTTTGAAGAAGTCATGTTCTGTATACTGAATCGTATGACAGTCGTATTGATAGCTGAAGTACACAGCTGATGTGTTCGTAAAGAATCAGTGTTCCAAACATGGCATTATGACAGTGTTATATCTTATATTCACAATATTATGTTTCATAGATTGATTGCAACTGTCTCGAGTTCTGTATCTTGTCTGCCTGATAATCATTCACGGAATTTGATCCACGCACATACCAATATAAAGTATACATAACTTGATGATTCATTCTTAAACTATCACAGTATAACAGTATAGGAGTTTGAAACCTTCATCTTATGTGCATATATATGGATGATCCAAAAGTATATCTTTTTCATAGGAGAACCACGCCTTGCCATCGTCAAGTACATGATGACACCATACTGTTTCACATCATCAAGTTACGACATGAAGTCGTGGAAAACTCAGGGACGAATATAGATGTTCCAAAGTAGAGTAGCAGATCCCAGATCCTGGTCATAGCCACAACTTAGAGATCATGCAGACTGGTTACTCTACGCTGTGTTCGGTCTGGTACAATACACTGAATAGCTACATAATGTCTTGGCTACGGCGAGTATGATTCTGCAGTGTCAAGTCTGTATGTAGACCATTGCCAGTCTGCTAAACTGTATCCAGTCTTTTGCCAGTCATTCGGCAGTCTGTAACGAGTCTGCATCCATTTCCGAGGCTGCCCCCCTCCCTTTAAAGGCATCACAATGCTTTGTTCTCTATGTATTGCTTTGCAATCAGCGACCTTGATTTATCGCGTTGCAATAAACGACCTCGATTTTAAAACTTTATATAAATCCAGTAGTTTGGTATTAAAATTTAAGCTTTAGAATAAAGAAGTTATACAATGTCACAAGATTTTGAAATATATTTTTCAGTTACAAAGTATTGTTGGGTTTATGCGACTGACTATCGCTGAGGTTTTAAGGAAGTGTTAGATGAGTCACTCGTGATTTACATTTTCATGCAAAATCTAATGTCAATGATTCAAAACTTATGTTCCGTAATTTCATAAAAACGATGGATTCTCAGATTGTCTGAAACTGAAAATCATGATTGATCATTTGTCTTCAACGTTTTCCAATATTCAATGAAGAGGCAACGTCGAGTTGTGAAGAGATTTACTCAGAATTTCAACTTGTAAGCTTCTAAAAATCGATTTATTTTATGGAGACAAAACCTTCAGCAAATAAACACCCAAGAAAATATTACAAATTAAATTGAAAGAGAAATAACAGACTATCCAACTGTTCGATGTCACCGAATGCACATGAGAAGAAAACTCTTGCAAGAACATCGAAATATTTTTTTTTTTAAAACCACAGAAAAAGGTATTTTAAGTATGAACAACCTTATAAAATACGAACAACGTCTGTAATCCTATACTTAATGCAACTCCATTGAGCCCATAAACACAACAGTTACAAGGTTTTTATATCGGAGAATTAGGCTTGAAAAACGGATACTGTTGACAACTAGAACTGATAGATGAGTAAAGTTGCCCACTAGTTGAACCCTTCTGGCTGATTGCCAGCTTGATTCATCTACAAGTTCTTTAAACAGTTAATTGGAGTTATTCCCATCCTTCTTGCTGCGATCCTATTAAAACAAAGCCTCTGTAAAGGTTCTTGATGTTCACACGACCGCTCTCCCTTCAAAAAGATAAATTTACGGGTCGCCCTTTGCCGTGGGCTTCTGCAGCTATCCCTGAATCGATTATTCCAAGGGAAGGGAGTTCTCTCCAGATTTAATTTAAACACGATATTAACCATCATTAAATAGAAATCTTTCCGTCATAGAAATTTCCCTTCATGCACGGTCGGTCGTCTTTCAAATATCAGCCATTATTGTGGGTTCATAAAGAAGAACTTCAAAGCCAAATTAATATAACTACTTTTCTCATAGGCGGAAATTTACGACCGGCTTCCCCTTGTCAATTGATGGGCATTTCAACTGACTTGTAAACTGGCACTTGCTCTGCTAATAGTCACGTGTAATTGCAAGGTGCCCGTTCCGTTCTAATGGTCTAATCTAGACCCACCATGGAGGCAGGGGTTGTTCAAGGTCGAGCCACGGAGTGTATTCAGAAGAACTGCAATAATCTGTCTCCAGAGACATGTTGACCTGCCGTATTCATCATTTTCTTAATTGACCCAATTGGTTAGGTTGAGAAGGGCTCGAGGACATGGGTTCGTGAGACATGACAAAGTAGAGCGGGAGAGATTGATGCTAGTAAACTCAGTTCTGCGATGACGTCATCATATACTTCCTGAAACCATTTTGTCTGGCTTATTTCTTTCTACAAGCTTTCTACAGCCATTCCACCTAGCTCTTTCATTTGTAAAATTGACAGAATTGCAGGGTTTCCTGAATTTGCTTTGCATCTATTTGTAAAGTCATTGGACACTAACCAAAAATATATTAACCGAAGAATTCTTCAATCATTATTTCATTAATTTCATTTCTTTTCATTCTGTTATCAATTTGCCTAATTCTTCTTCATTAAGGTACTCATTTATTTCATATCTTTCAATTTAATAATATATTTGTCCAACATCTAAAAAATGTCACTGCAATGTTTCCTACGTTCAGCCTGTTTTAACGTTGAGAAGCACAAACTTCACTTGCTTTCAGACATTTTCTTTTTCTAGACCACATGACGTGCAGTGCAGACAACCCAATTTAGACGACCACCTTCAAGCTGTGATTAATAATGCAATGAAAATGTTTTATGTCTTATTGAAAGACTTGATAATCAATCTATAGGAAAATTTTCTGAGTGAAAAAACGAAATGAGTTTTCTCCCGTGGTTTTATAATTTGCTCTAAGTCTAAATGTACAATAAACTGTCTTCTGATGCCTAAACAACAATTACACAGTGGGAGTAAATACATTTTACTTTACGGTTCATTTTACTTTTAGCTCTTAGTTTCAAATGCGTCAAAGAAGCAAGATTTCCAACATGACAGAGGAAAGCAGACTTGCAAACAGGAAATATCATTAATTAGTATTCTGATTACAAATACATGAGTCATTAGTATCTCAATAAATGGAAAAAGACGTTCTTTATGTGTACTATATATCGAAGAAAACAACAATTAATTTTTGAACGACCATGTATTGGATAATGATCATATATCAACATCACGTTTTTCGCATCGGGTCACGTTTTGGAATCTAACAGATAACAATTAATTCTATGTTTTGACACAATTTAAAAAAAATTCATTTTTAATTTTCGAGAGAATCAAACTTGTGATAACAATATAAGTATTCGTTATATCTTACAGTGATTTTATTGTCGGTTAATAAGTTACATTTGAGTAGCCGCTTTTAAGCACTGATTTCGATTTCCGATCCAAAATAAATATATCAGATATCTCTAGAGTCGGTTCTTCAGCATTTGTAAGAAATATTACGCAGATCTGAGGCCGAGAAGCGATAGCAAGTAATTTAAGGAGTTTTTACGGCGGAGCACGCATTCTCAGGCTGACATCTCCAATGTCAAATTGCTTCCTTTACGCAGTTTCCGGTTGGCGAGGCCGAAATTGAATAAAAGCGAAAAGGGATTTAGGTCTTCTGCAATAGTCGTAAATTGAAATGGATCGGACCAAAGTTCCTCCTATGATACGAGTCATCGGAAAATCAATATGAGAGACGTCATAGACCTAACACAGAGGTTCTCAGCAGATTCAAAATGCACTTTTTTCGATAGAGAAATACTTTTTCAGATAAACGATTTTTCCAATTTCTTTCTGTGTGATCACGTTATTAATAATGTTTAGTCAGTGTCCTCGGTGGAGCATTTATGTACACTAGACTGAAGTTAGATCCAGAACTGTTCAATGAAGCCAGGGTTCACTCGAAAAATACTTGTAACTGTAACCACTATTTGATAACTTCGGATTTTGTTTTCAGTCTTAGATATTTATATAATTCTTATTCTCTTTCTGTCATTCAAATTCTATTTTTAAACAAAAACTTGTCGTCTTGATAACGATGATATTATTTTGATCTTGCCGTAATACATGTTATGTTACCTGTATCGAGTTAATGTTTCAGAAATGATGAATCAAACAAACAACACTATATATCATATGACATTGGCATTCATTGCATCTATTAAATCCTCATGTGTTTGGCATCGGCCTCAAGTGGGTTCGTATATCTAGTTTCATATCTCAATAAGTATACAATTTATTGTTAAGACTACATCTCAGCCAACTCTATAGAAAACTGGAAAAAAAGAAGTAAATGAAGATTTTCATAAATAATAAATTATCCTTTTGAACTAATGATAGGGCAGAAGTGCAGCGGTAGCATGGACGATTTAAAAAATGTATCACTTACAATCACCTTACAACACAGTTTGATTGAGAGTATCGAAGAAGGCATGCGATAGGCTAATAACATAATTGAGGATGTAATCGGTGCAATAAATCATTCAGATGAACGTGCTATCCAAATCTTATAAATATGCAGATTTTCGATTATTATAGATTATATAGGACTATTCCCAGGCAGTTCACAACCTTTTATAGCCGCCATATTGACCTTCACCTTTTTGTACTGTCAGACAATAAACCGAACAGTGTCCTTTCAAATCTTCGAAATCTCGCAGCATCGTTACCTTTCACATAATCAGATTATTTTTTTCATAAAACATATGTTCAGAATGATTTATGATATTCAATTATATACCTAGTGTGAAAAACAATTTGCCCCAAATGCATGACATCTATGGTAAGGAATATATTTGAATAACCCCAATATGTCTACACTCACACCAAGAATTTGTCATGACATTGATTGTCGGATGCATTGCACCATGTTTCCATATCAAATCTGAAAGTAGTGTTCTGTGATTAAAACTGATGATAATGATACCTACCGGAAGTAACCAAGCAGTGATGTCTTGGGGCTATTTTCCCTTCCCAGGTTCCCCAAGTTCATTTCCGGTTCCCTTCTCGCGCTTTCCTCTTTCAATATCCCTCACACTTCCCTCTCGTTATCAGTGGAGGTAATTCCTCCTACCGACTGCTTTGATCCAGCAGGTGCCCGAAGACACAGTGCCTATATATATATATCACTGCTTACTGAAGCATAAGCTCAACCGATGGTGCTGCTAATCAGGAACTTCTCCTCATGTTTTCTTAGACCTGAAGTTGAGTGCTGAGACAGCTTTGCTATACAGTTCCATATATGTTACTCGTTACTGAACCATAAGGTCTTGTAAATGAAGAGTTTCTTTAAATGTTTTCCTAGTCCTTAAAGAGAGACTGGTTGATTTCGATTACATATTGTTTGGCTTTTATACAAAACATAATACCTGATATAGTATATAGATATAATTTTTCTAACATTCATTCCAAATGACATATTTTATCAACCAGTTTTCCTTGAAAATCGAACAACATTCTACATATGTAAGCCAAGGCCGTGTTTAACCTAAAATTAGGACAAAACCAACTGTTCTGTAATATTTCAAACACTTTCAACTTCTAACTGGCCTTCTGCCTTAAGGTACGTTTAACTCACGCCATGTTCTTGCTTTCGTCAAAATCGTGACTTTAAGCCTTAATTTCGCGAATGTACTACACCGATAAGCTTTGGAAAAAATATTTTGTAAAGTTTGTCATATGTAACTCCAGTAACTCACGTATCTTTTAGGTGCTCGCTGAATCTAAGCTCAGCCATACTACAGTGTGTATTCATGCATAAAGCAAATTCTCTCAGAACTGTGCTGTCAAGAAGGATGATGTTTCCATGATGTAACTATGTTTCCTTAGAACCTTGGAAATCACCGTAGCTAACGCTGAGGTAAGCTGCAGCTGCTTTCTATGTAAAATCATCATTTAGGGAAATTTTTAAATCTTCACAACGTCTTTACAGACCATACTTTTGGACGAATTGTAGAGGGTTCATATCTACAGCCTATATATAAGGTACATATATTTGGTATGTCGGAGACAATTCTGACAGTACTCTAAAGAGGCATGGGGTTAAAATAAAAAAATCAGATTTACTTATTCTTACAATAAGATAGAAAGTAAACAAATTTCAAACACAATTTCGACAAAAGTCTATAATTACTAACGTTATATATAATGTTATATACCAAACATATTTTGAAAAGAAAATTTTATGAGAAATTTTATAAAGTATGTTTTGGCATTTTGGAACCAATTTTTTCAAAAATCCACGCCAAAGGTACGACCGGGTATACAATATGATTTTTAAGTTTGCGCTAGCGACATGATATGGTTTCATCTCATAAAAAAAGTTTTCGAAGAAAGTTGACTGAATGAGTCGAAAAAAGTAAACACCTATTTGCATGATATTTGCACTTAGTTTGCAAGTAATGCAACAAACTTTTGATCAATAGCTGTACAGTAACTGCTAACATGTATTCTTTATGAGTGAAGCAAATGTTCTCAGTTTTATGTTGTCAAAGCGGAGATCGCTTCTTTGTTGCCCTAGACATCTTGATAAACGATGAGATAAAAATTAAGTTGTTTTCTAACGGTATTGATCTTCTTGACGAAGCACGTTGCTTCCCTTCCAGACTAATCTTGCTTAACTTAACTTTAGTAACTAGGAATTAGAGGGAAGTTTATCTTAAAGGAACAGTAGTTTTTTTGGAAACGAAATATGAGGTGACATCGATACGTGATTAGTTCAACATGAATTTCAAGTATGTTGATGAGTGTAACATTTTGATTGTCAACAGTTTTCAATAAACTCACAAACATGAATATTCAGAAATGAAGACATTCTTCGGAATTCATCTTCAAAACCTTCCTATGGCGAACTGCTAGGCCTTTGATAACGTAATTAGTATATTATCATTACTAAATGTTTCTTCATAAGGTAAATATCAGTATAGTTTTGGTAATCATACTTAGTAATATGTCAGTGAATGTTTTCATGTCTTCTGACTTCCCAATGAAGCCAATTGTATTGTTAAGCATTCTGTTTTCTTTTAATTAACGGAGTACTATCAAAACTATCTTGAAAACATCCATCAAGACGTACTAATGACTAGACTCTGATAACATTTGAGGGACAACAATCTTAAGTAGAAGGTTTTAGGTCAGCTTCCATTCTACACTTATCAACAATGGAAGGCGACATCAAAGCGGGCTTTCTGGACCTGACGAGGCTTGACGAGACTTGACGAGATTTGACGCGACAGCGTGGTCACAAAGCAGAATGTCGGTAATTCCAGCACAAATGTACCAAGTAAACCAATTCAGAGGCAAGACTCGACATATTTACGAGCTGACAGACCCGCATAAGTTGAGTTAATTCAATGGGCTCGTCCTCGCATCTGACCGCCTGTGCTATTCCAACCTATTGATCATTCGAACCCCCTCCCCTCCCTTCCCCAACGAGCCCTTGTTCAGCTTGATCTCCAGGCAAGATAGAACCATGTCTATTTGTCGCTTGTGAAGCTTGCATTAACCCCAATAACAGCCATGACCTTCAAGCTAATCCCTTCCTATCGAATCGATTAATTCGTTTAAGGGGTCAGATATTTCCAAAAGTAATTTTTTGAAAGATTAGAGTTCAGATCAATAAGGAACAGTGTTTCTAGGACATGGTGGGAATCTGTCTTTCCTCTCGTCCCCTCTGTATCGATATTCCAGATCAATCAACTTCGATCCGATCCAAAGACGGCTCTGACTTCCCCTGTCTGAGTGTAAACTTGTCTGCCAGCAGGCTTCATCCTATACAACCTCTTCCTTCCACCAAACACAAAAATTGCAATTTAGAATTTACCGTGTAATAAGCTAACGTCCACAGGTTTACAGCCTGATGGGGCTTCTGTCAGTTATAGCCTTGCAAGTCCATACCAAAACGGTTTTCTAATGATTTGCACTTGGAAATACAACACTTAAGGACTGACGCTTATATTAAAAGGGCTTAATGGTATTTAAGATAATGCAAATCATTTATAATATTAGTTTCCAAAAGTCCTACTATCCAAGTCTCGGTCTATATAAATTAGCATAGCAAAAGAAGAACATAGTAGTTGTCTCGGGCTCTCGGGAAGAAAGCTATTTACTTACTGTTTGTCTACTGTATATCCTACAGATTGTACGACGTTTTCTGACATCACTCTCCATCAAACCTATTGATCGCGGCTATAGTGTCCTTTTGATCTTCCGCTGTGAAGTTATATACTTCACTCCAGTCATTCTTTGGGTATCATCCCTTGTATCGATTTTAATACTACAGGTGAGCGTTTATAAAAAAATGAGATTGTTCACTTTTGGTCAGCACATCTGAAAAACTTACTTTAAATAAATTTTGAATTAGAGCACATATGAGTTTTTTTGTCATTTCTATTTGAAATTCTATTTTACATTGCTTTATTTATTGACAATATCAACTCACAAAACCGTGTTCAACTATTGGTTCATTTAATCCTACGGAGAAGGTTTTATCTTTAAACGCAACATTGCAAGTTTAAAACTATTGTATATTCATCAAAGTATAAAATTGTTTCCCTCTTAACAATTCGAGGAGAATCGATTCGACGTATCTCTTATGTAAAAGTTGTTGCTTACCAATAAATAAATCTTCAATATGAAATCAAATTGTAATGCTAAAAAAAATAGATAGAAACACAAAAACAAAGCAATATATAGCATACTAACATCGGTCCTCAAAACAAATTAATAAAGACAGCCCAATGAAGCTCATCAAACACCGTCTGGACCAACTCTACTAGGTCATTGTGACAAGTCTTTTTATGTCACTGTGTTCTCCATAACATGGAACATTATTCAAGGCATGACTGTGAAATATGACAGAATCATATAACTATAAATTATGCAAAACATCCCAGTCGCAAGGATAAAGACGTCCACGAAAGCAGAAAGTATGGTGTAATAAACAGCACTGCACAAGAGAGCTACAAGATGCATTGTGTGGAGGAACAGCGAGAGATATAGCTGAAATATATAGATCCGTATCTCACTCTAAGGATGATCTTCTGTCATTTTACTGTATACCCTGTCTAGACAGGTGAAACATTTCAAACTTCTCCCCCTTCCCTGACAATAGTGCATAGAAATACCAAACTTTGAATAGAGATAGGACACTACATAAAACTGTTCTTGATGAAATACAACATCAAAGAAAGGCTTTTTATGCACGCTGGAAGATATATAGCCTGGTTGATGAAGGCTTTTGATAGATCTCAGACCTGCCAAGAAGTTCCGTGTTTCTATAGGGCTCATGATGAAGAATGAGAGACTCTACTTTAATGCAAGCCTAGTGATGTATTGACTGTGAGGTACAAGAACCTTTGAAGGTTATATTTGTTACAAGTTGCAACATGATTAATGTCACGAGTATGTTTAATGTGGCATCTATTTGAAGAGGAACAATTAAGTATCAACAAAATTTAATTCAAGTTGTAATGAAGGCAATTTCGATTACAATGAAAGTGAGCTCTCATAAGCTTTTATAGATGAAATTATCGTGTTAGCCTACGGTAAAGGAAAAGATTCCGCGAGAACTCATTTCAATCAAGATATTACCAGACTAACGTAATGGAAGTGATTTCACTAGAACCTATTACATTTGATGTGACACCAAATCGGCCTTAATAATGGAAGTGTTTTCACATTAACTTATTACACATAACATGATACAACATCAGCTTAATACAATGGAAAGGATATAAAATTAACTTATTACACTTAACATGATACAAAATCAGCTAAAAATGATGGAAGTGGTTTCACATTAACTTATTATACATAACATGATACAACATCAGCTAAAAATGATGGAAGTGGTTTCACATTAACTTATTATACGTAACATGATACAACATGAGCTTGATATGATCGAAGGGATTTCTCAATAAGCTATACAAATTATAATAATCATGTCAGCCTACATTAATGGAATAGATTTGACAAGTAGGAATTACAATTAAATTGATAATGTCGATGTGGTATGACAGACGTGATGACACACATCCCAATGAAAGACGCTTCACACCAGCTTATCAGACTGAAAGATTTCGCCATCAGATAGGACACGAATAGCATCCAGTGGACAAAGCATCCTTGAAAGTTATCTGCAAACCAAACAGTTCCCCTGTCGGATCCAGAGTTTTCTCATCTGTTCTAACAATCAAGAGAATCCAGATTTGTGGAGTCAGAAGATTCAAAGATACATCGACCAGTCTACCCTCAGACGGCAGTATTTCTGCAGCCCGTAAATTTGTTTGCCCTTGTAGCACTGGAGATAAGGAATGTCTATACGAAAAAGAATGTTAAACGAATCTGTCTCTTCTTCTAGTAGTGAAGATAAATATAGACTTGTAAATAAACCTTGTCTGCAGCAGTGGGTAAATCTTCCTCTTTTAGTGGTGTTGCAAATGATAGAAAACCAGGAAGGTGAAAATGTGTTATTTGATAAGAAGTCAATATGTCAGCCTAATGTTGCTGCTCTTGACATGGAGGAACTGTAATGTGTTGCAGACACAATAAAGGTGCTTGCTCTGGACCACCCGCATGAATAAACCCAATGTTACCTAAATAAAGAATCTATCCCTGGTGTTGTTAAACGTGACAAGTGTTGGAGACTTGCCGAGATTATTTTACTTTTATCATAAGACACGAGGGTGAGATTCTATTTATCATCCCAAATCATTTTTCATTACATTTCCATGACAAATGTATTTCTCTGAACACTGCACTACCCTTAGACTCTGAATGCGGTGAAGTCATAGCATTGTGACGTCTTAATGTTTATGACGAAATAGCGTTTTGATGTCATGAACTTGACGATGACAGGTCAATGTCTGGGTACAGGATATCTTCTAAAACAACTGTCAAAAACGATATCTCCTTGGTCAAAAACGATATCTCCAAGGAGATATCTTTTTTCTTCCACGTCTCCTTTGGAACACAATTTAGGGTGATGAATTATTATACACGAATGGTGAAATTGTATTCGCCAGATCGCAATATAGAAACCTCATAGTAAGGTTGATATCTCATATGGACAGAGAGACGTTGCATCTTCCCGTTCGTGAGGCGCTGTAAGTCAACTGCGAAGCAACAGTATGGCTTCAAGTGTGATAAATCAACAAATATAAATTGTATTTTATACATCTGCAGATGAAACACAAACGTGAAAGAACCTCAGCGTGTAAATTATGCTAAATGAACATAGGGACAATAAATCAAACTGTTGGATATGAGTATTACTTTATCTAGAGGCGACTATTAGTTTATCTGGAGCCATGTATATTGCAGAAATCTCTGGGCTACTTGATCGATACAGAACGCTTGCTAAGATTTGCTAACAGACTATGTGTCTGCAGTAAAGTATCAATACACTGATATGACAGCATGGGCCTATGCATCTTGCCTTGTTGTTCCCTTGGTGGAAAGGCTTATTCAGCAATTAGTCTCCCCGGAAAGAGCTGATTCTGCAATCTGCAGTCCTCCTGAGAAATTTCTTATTTTGACACTTGATGATGATTCGAAGATTAAGTATTCATCGAATGTAGAAAATAAATGCAAATTTCAATATTAAAAACCAAGATTGTCAAGACAAAATTCTCACAACGAAATAGACTACGGGTTTTAGCAAATATATAGTTCACATTTTTGAAAATTACGTATTCATTGAATGTATAGAATAAATGCAGATTTTATTAGACAATTCTTTCAGTGATAAAGGCTAAGAGTACGCATTTTATTAAGCGTTTGTATGTTTCGAATTTGGAATTTTCGCTATGGATGTTCAACTTGAAATACTTAATATAACTATACAAAGTTATTCATATCAAAACTTCAAAAAATATATTTGAAACATTAGATGAAAATATTTTCATGCTATTATGCTTCCTTGTGTTTGTTTTAATAAATTCAATATTTCATCAAATGTGCTCTTTTTGAAAATTGCATAAAAAACACCAATCAGCTGTTTTTTAAATGCATAGTCCATCTAAATGAAATGATGCTAATATTTAACGTTTATAGTCTTACTCAATCTATAACGGCTTTTTACTTTTAGTTACATCCATGAATCTATCAATTTGAATATATTTTTTGTTTTGTTAAATAAGTTATATTCATATGATATGCCAATCCTTAAAACAGGTATTGATGTCCCTAATAAAAGTCAAGGTCACAGTGCAGACATTTGCTTTCTAAAACACATCTATTATATATGGATTATGGAATAGCCATATAGGCGATGAGCAAAATTCACTATCTGTATCTGTATGCAATGACATATTAGAATACTGCAAAACTACTCAAAGGACAGACTCATCTATGTTTTGATATTGTAACAGAATTATTTTTATGAAAGGAACTTCATGTTGTTCAACAAACATGGTCGAACATCCGTCAGCAAAGAGTAATTTTTTGATAATTCACATGGTGACCTAAATCTTGCTACCATTGATCTATGGATGTTCTGAAGTAATCAATTCATTTGCCTACGGTTTCCTCCAATCTCATCTTCCGTGTATGAACAGGAACTGGTGACTGACACGACTAGAGTTTTGACAGGAGTGGTTATAAATTAGTTTTCCTATACGAAGAGTTTCATTTATAACCAAACAATTGACGAACGGGGGAAGGAACTGTAGCTACATGTATATACGATATGACATTACCTAGACAAGACTGTATGCATATGTTCCATGACATCAAATTGATTTCCTAATTTTCTCCCTCATTTGATGTTTAAAAAATTAACAGTTTACATTGAAAATGATTTAAACAGAATTTATGAAGAATAACAAAAGGATAACAATTTTTTTAACAATGACTAGGTTGGTAATCGCCATTGACGTTGCTTGTGCAGACAAAGATATATAGTTTTGTTAAGCCAACATCACAGCTAGCAGGACATTCTCTAAAGCTGATGTCCCCAAACCTTTAACCAACATCACGCCATGTGCTGAGAAGGGTGCTCTCTCAGGACCAATCAGATCACGTTAAATTAGGGATCATACAATCCGTATAGATCGCGCTGGAGAACATACACACAAATCTTTATCATCAGCGTTGGTCCCTCTACTGGCATGTAATGTCCGATATTGATTCAGTTGGGAAGCAAAACCAATGGAAACCTTACAAGCATGGGGCCCTCGTCTTAATTACCACAAATTGGAGTTTAGGATTCCAATGATTATGTACTGAGGACTCTTTAGAAACAAGATATTATTACTAAAGGGAGGCTTTGGCTTCGACCAAATTGTGGTAGGTCACGAAACCAAGTAAATCAACTTGTAACTAACTGAAGGAAATAGGCTAATTTGATGCATGATTCCAGGACAATCATTTCGAAAAGAAAAGTCTTCAGATATGAGTGTTTATTAAGGTTTATGAAGTTTATGAAACTTCAACTTAAATAATATTTCCCTCTCGCTGTCATTATATCTATATAACTTGAACATGTTAAGCATGTATTCTTTCATAGGCATTTAATGCCTGCTTTTGTTAGGTTTTAATGGAGATACTTTCAACACTGTAAAGAAAGGTTACCAGACATTTACGTATTGTCACGACTGTTTGAGTCAATAATCTTTCAATATACATGAAGTAAAATATTGACAGAAATGATCAATATCATGTAAATGATTTAAAGTGTGAGTGAAGATGGTTTTTAAAAAATTAAGGTTAATAACAACCTTTGACCTTCAAATGCCTTGATATTGAACCGAATAAGAAACCGTTATTCTCTTACACAACTTGATGCACATGACATTTTAAAAAATATGTTTGATACAATAGGACCACTTTTGCATTCTTGTCATCACGACTAATAAGATAGATAAAATCTATATCTTTAATACAATGAGTTATACATTACTTATTCTTGTCAGACAATCCAACAATACACACGAACATACCAAGACATAAAAAATCTTCTTATCAAACCTTATATGATTAGAAAATAAATAACTGTTTATATATTCCTAAATTTTACACAAAAGTCATTGTTTATTGCATTTTGACGATCCGCAGTAAGATTGATACCTTTTCTTCCACGTTTACTATTTTATTCATAAAATCAAATATGAAGATAAAGACTCAATTGAAATAATTCAAACATGAAATTGAAATTGTTATCAGATAAGAGAAAATAAAAAACTGTTCCACCAGTTTGACAATTCAGATATTCTGTTCATAAACACTATTTAAAAGTTCAAGACAATAAAAGAAATTTTATCATGAAAATCTAAATCATATAGAGTATCATATAAGATTTCCAAAGTATATCCTTAAGTTCAAGACAATAAAAGAAATTTTATCATGAAAATCTAAATCATATAGAGTATCATATAAGATTTCCAAAGTATGTCCTTAAAAGTAATCTTAATTCTTCTGCATCAGAATTCAAGACAAAAGAGAGAGTAACTTAATTTCGGCAAATACTTCTCACATATTCCAGTCAAAGAAAAGCAATTATATGGACAAAGTGTTGACATCTGACTGATGCATGAACACTCAACGCCTTCATGGTGAAATACACGACCTTTGTCGACTCAGATTCAGTTACGTCAAGCACTATCCCCAAGCGAAATGGAGATACTCTTGGGTCCTTTCCAAAGCTTAACAATCAGAAAAGCAATTTACCTGAAATCCAATTTTCTCTAGAAGCTGGAAAGTAGGAGACATGTTAACCTTTGCAGAAGCCTCATCACGCTTTGGAGAAGGAAATACATGTGATGTAAATAAAAGAGTCTTATGTTTTGCATTCTTACAAAATTCTTCTTATGCTTTTTGTTGGACACGCAATACAGGTAATGCAATTTAGATTTGTAAGGTGTCTTACATTGTTCATTAAATGACTCAGTTACTTTCATCTAAATCATTCTTATGAAGAGTGCAAAATACAAGTCAAACTAAACCTAAACATTTATTTCTTAAACGAAAAGTAATGTAACATTTGGATAAAATGGCATCTTCTATTAAACATTGTACTTAGGGAAAAGGCATGTTATTGAGTAGCATGTCGGTCTCAAAATATCAAACTCTTAAATAATGGTCATGAAATAGAATTCATGAAAATTCTGATCGGAGTGCATGCAACTCATATTATCTTTCACATTATATCTAACCATAAAATACCATTAGTAAAATCCTTATTTTGTTGATTTATAATCAAATAATTTTGGTAATGTTTCTAACGACCGACGGTACCCAGACATACTAAGAAATACAGATACAATAGCGCCAATCGATGACCTCTAAACTATGTCATTAGCAAGTGCTTTTTGAATGTCATTATAAACTCTGTAGAATTTTTACGGGCGTTAATGATGGTTTTCTGTAACATTATACGGCCACCAATGATGGTGATGTCGATACTTTTTCTCTTCCATCTTTGTGGGTGTGTTGATAACCTTGGATAATGTTTGATAATTTTATTACTGTGTTCTCAATAGCAACTTTCTTAGCAACACCTGTTTTCAAGACAATGGCAATAATATCCAAGAGAAGTGTGTAATAGCGATTTGAATACTCATCTCATGTATAGTATGATTAAAATACTATAAACATTTTCAAAGAAAAAGTAATCCTTTAATGATTAGGTTGATTGCCTACTTTGGAGAAAGGATATCTTCGTGTTCACTTGGAGCAAGAAGGATGTAACATATTTTCACCAACCAGTAGTCGCAATTTATTTCCAATATGCTTATGAATATAGAAATTGATATGCATGAATAGAGCGTTTGCTATCATATTTAATCAAAACCGTACATCTATTGTGATAAAGTGAAAAGTAATTTTCAGTCCACGGACCACTGCCTCAAATGCTATTAAACAAATCACATAAATTATTCTCTATTTTCATGTTGAATAATAAGATAATAAACTGCTGTTAAGTTTGATATACAGCTCAGTCGATTGATTTATTTTGGTTCAAATGTTATTCTCACCATATAGAGATCATGTTTTTCATTCAGCACTATTCTCAAAAGTCCAAACAATGTACTTTCTCACATCAGCGAGGTAGCTTTGTCAAAACTTCATATACTAAACTCTGTCCCAATACGAGCGTTTCTAAGCCTAGTATAGGATGAGAATTTATGACAGAGCCACCTCCGTGGGGAGAAAATGGACTGGCTATTCCAACCTAGCGTTTCGACCAAGAACACTTGGCTTCAATTGCTTTAGTATGCGTCTGGTATATTTCCCCCCAGGACGTATTGGAGAATTAAAGCTGGCACTTGTATATAGTCTATATCACTGATCAAATCCTCCTAGCCAATGTACAATAATACTTTGATTGTTCCCTTTGAAGGAGATTCCCCAGTGTCCCCTCAATCGTGGATACCTATATCTAAATTGAGCTCCGTCTTTCGGCCTCCTTAGACAACTGATATCATGTGGTGATCAAATACGAGGGGAAATTGGATATCTATACTGGAAAAGTGAGCAAGAAAAAAATATTTGACAGAACAATTGAACTGACATTAAAATTATTTTTTAATGGAAGAAAGGATACATTTAAAGATTTAAACAATTTCTGAAATCTGAAATCATAGAATTATAATTTACTGCGATAGGCTAAGAAAATGCCATTAAAATGTTTGAAATCTAGGAACCAATATCTAAAAAAAATAATAGGAAACCTCCAATGATACTTTTTAAAAATATATTTTTAACAAAATCTATTATGAAACCTTATTGAAATAAGACTATATGTAAGCATCATCGCTTTAATATCATAGAACTAGATTTTGTACCCAATAACTTTCCGAAAACTATGAAGGCTCGTTACCATGACAACAAATAGCAATGTAGCAATAGGGATCTCCATTCTTCCTAAAAAATACATTGTGTTAAGTGTTGCATATTAAGTTAATGTTTAATCAATACAGAGTGCCTAAGAAAAACTCTTAACCTCATTAGACCCTCTTTATCTTATATTCCCAGTGGACCCGTCAAACTTCCACTTGATTAAAAATCTTTTGACATCTTGCTTTTTTTCTTTCTGGATACTGAAACAATTGATGAAAATTCTTGGTTTTCACTCATTTCAACTGTGTAGCCCTTGTTATTGAAACATTTCCCATTTCCATTATGTGGAGATTCACTACCTTGGTGTCAATACATCTTTGAACACATATGATCATAAAAAAATATTCATAAACCTTAAATACCCCTATAAGATAAAAGCTGCTTGATGCAAGCAAGTTCAGAGAAACGAGAAAAACATCAAGTTCTGAACATTTCTATCTATCTTTCTATCTATCTATCTGTTTATCTGTCTGTCCGTCTGTCTCTTTGTTTGTCGTTGTCTGCCAGTCTTCAGTCACTCTGTTTGCCTGTCTGTCTCTCCGTCTGTTTGTGTCCCATTGTTTGTCTCTGTCTGTCTGTCACTCTGTATCTGTGTGTCTGTGTGTGTGTCTCTCTCTGTCTCTCTGTATGTATATATACATATATACATTCATAACAGAACCATATCTAGAGAAATACAAAGGTAAACCCAAAAATATTTCACTTGATACCCCCAAAAATGAAGTTAATAAACATAAATTTCAAAGACATAAATCTGCATGTTGATTTGTATTCAATGATATTGAGTATTTCTATGCTGTAAGAAATATCAAAATTAATTTGACTTACAGACCTTTTGTTTAAAAAACTTAGCTTGAAAGATGATATGAAGCATAATCTCCAACGTCATACACAAATAAAGACCAACGGTTTGGAAGGTTTAATTTTCAAGGCTCCTTAACCTACATATGCGAGCTCGAAACATAATGCGACACCGATACTAAAGACCATAAGTTTATTTATAGATGTTTAAAACCTAGAAAGAGCAAAAACACTCTGTGCGAAAACTGATTTATTGATGATGAAAACCAGAAAGAGCAAGAACGCCTCACTCTGTGCGAAAACTGATTTATTCATGATGAAAACCAGAAAGAGCAAGAACGCCTTACTCTGTGCGAAAACTGATTTATTGATGATGAAAACCAGAAAGAGCAAGAACGCCTTACTCTGTGCGAAAACTGATTTATTGATGATGAAAACCAGAAAGAGCATGAACGCCTTACTCTGTGCGAAATTGATTGATGGATGATGAAAACCAGAAAGAGCATAACGCCTTATTCTGTGCGAAATTGATTGATGGATGTTGAAAACCAGAAAGAGCATGAACGCCTTATTCTGTGCGAAATTGATTGATGGATGATGAAAACCAGAAAGAGCATGAACGCCTTATTCTGTGCGAAATTGATTGATGGATGTTGAAAACCAGAAAGAGCATGAACGCCTTATTCTGTGCGAAATTGATTGATGGATGTTGAAATCTAGAGAAAAATCAGGGAACTTTACTCTGTGCGAAAACTGAATTTACAGAAATTATAAAAACAAGGGCACCTAACCTACATATACGAGAAACATAATATGACACAGATACTAAAGACCTTCAATTTATTTATGGATGCTGAAAACCAGAAAGAGCAAGAACGACAGAAAACCAGAAATAAACAAGGGCAGCTAACTCTGTGCGAAAATTGATTTATGGATGTTGAAAACCAGAAAAAACCCAAGGGCACCTCACTGTTTGCGAAAATTGATTTCTGGATGATGAAAACCAGAAGTAACAAGGACACTATATTTTGGCTGTCTTTATATTCTTGACAAAAACTGAATTGCGAATTGGAAACCATGAGTCAGCCAAACTTTCACAGACATTAGGAAAAGAAGCTTTAGAAACTAATTTGGTTCTTTTGGGTATAATCTGTCTAACAGTGGACAACGTAGAAACTTTTCAAAATGCGTTTTAACAATATGCTGTATAAATATATTTTCTTTACTCAAATTAGAATTTATTTATGAAAATCGGGATTTTGAAATTAACATTTCCTTTGTATAAGTTGTTGGTGAGCATAGTGCAAAATAATTATTGAGGTAAAGACATTGTTTCAGTTCCAATTATTTTCTCAAACTTCGATCAAAATAGAGACGGTCGTATTAAAACCAAATGTCCTCAAACCCTTAACCTACATCACACCATGTGCTTAGAAGGGTGCTCTCTAAAGACCAATCAGATCACGTTAGATTAGACACCACACAAACCAAAGGAGCGTGCTGAGGAACCTTAGCACAAACCATTCTCATCAACGTTGATCAATCTACTGGCATGTCATGATAGATATCGATTTAGTTGGGTGCCAAATTCATAATAACATGCCACAGTTGTGTTGTGAAGGTAATTTGGAGTTTAGGATTTCGATTGCATTTGTGACGATTGATCAAGACTTGATTCCATCACTTAAATGGAACTGCATCGCGTTTTATATATTTTGTTTCGGATAGAACATTTTAATATTGTAAGCTGGGTTTCTTTAATACACAATACAAGGCTAACAGAGGATTTTTCATCTCATTCATGTTTACCATAAGATGAAAAAGTTGAAAACTCCATAAAGAAGACATGTGCAGTATTAATTATGAGTGTAATGAAACGGAACACCTTACTAGTGTACCAGTATGTTCAAGTAACCTATTTATCAGCGTATCAGTCTGGGTCAGGGTTACAGAGTGAATCAAGTACAAAATTAAAACCAAAGTGTTAGTGTTCAAGGTGAGACGATGACTGACTTCATCTTATCTACATGAACTAATTCATGACTAGACCTATGAGACACCATTTTGGTGACCTACACATTTTGGTAAGCAGAGATCCCATTCTCTGCAAAAGTATTCCACAGAGATAAAAACAATCTCAGAACTGACTTCCTTTCAGTCAAAGTTGAAAACCTACCTCTTCACGGAAACATATTACTAGCTATAGCTATTAACAATTTTAGCTAATATAAATTTCCAAAAGCCTTCTTAGCAGTAACTTTTACTGGATAATAGCTCTACAGAAATATTTGGGGTTTTATTCTTCTTCTTCTTCTTCTTCTTCTTATTATTATCATTACTACTACTGCTACTATTATCATTATCTTATGTGTCAAAAAGTTGTAATCATCATTTACAAACATAAAAAACTAGTGTTTTTATATCAATAGTACAAATATTTGAGAAATTAAAAAACAAATCTTTGTAGAGTCTTCCTTTAAAAGGAGCAACCTCGGCAAATATAATGCGTGTAGAGATATTCAAGTCATACCTTGCAGGCTAAATATAGCTAATGGTATTTGATCGGAATGAATAATGTGGGCTCAACAAGTTAAGTCTGAAATAAAATTCCCGTCTTTGATACGATTTGCCGGACGACTGAAAATCAGTTATGCCATACACAATTCCCTGGCGTAATAACTCTACACTTCGGCCCTCACAAACCTTAACAATCAGAAAACCAATCCAACGAAATCCAATTTTCTCTTGATGCTGGAAAGTAGGAGACATGTCAACCTTTACAGAAGCTTCATCAAGCATTGGAGAAATAAATAAACTGAAGGATATTGACTTTTCTTCTTTGCTCAGAGTTTAGACAAAGGTGGTTCCGAAATTAATTAAGTACATTTACTTATAAATAAAATTTTAAAAAACCCGTCAAGCTATGTAAAAGTGCTTTAAAGAAGACTATAAAACTCAAATATCTGAATGATGTAAAAATGTTTTGTACAATGAGAAAAATGGTTTTGGAGAGAAAAAGCAGTTATGAAGAACTTTGTAAGACTAATAAAAAAACTTGACATCAGTAAGAATTGTCAATAAAAATATTTAGAAAAATACAAATAGCCTGAAGGAAGAAAACGGGTTGTTTGAGTTACAGAAACCTCTAATTCGCATATGACTACTATTCTGCTAAAAGATATGAACAACAATTTGCTCAATGAGTAGCCTGTTACTTACTTCTTTTGCATGACTCAAATAGAAATCGTCTAATGGAATTGTCGTTTTTTAAATTTCTTTAAAGCTGTTTTTATTTTCATTACTCATAATGAAATCAACATCGATTATGTTATTTATCTTTTATAATACAATACGAGTTGTCGTGATACAATCTTTTTAGGTATGTAAAATAGCTTAAGCAACCTAAGCAAAATGACACTGCAAAAATATTCTTGGATTAAGAACACTTTAATCGTTTTAACCGGAAATTGCTCACGACCATGGATAAAGTACAGTGTCAAGATATAATGCTTGGATCTCAAATCAATTTCTAGGATGAAATTTGCTGACTTTGAGCCTTGTTGCCAGAAGATGGATCGTATAATAAATCATAGCATACGCCGCCGTGACTACTTTTGTATGTGAATTATTAACGACGATAACATTCAGTTTATAAATACAAGATTGTATATTTACTCCCGGTAAAAAAAATTAAACAATATACTAGATTATATATTAGATTTTAATCAATACAAAAAGCCATCGGTTACAGAATCCATAAATTAAAATATTTCCTGAACTCCAAAAGAAATTGTGTTTTAAGAATAATCAGCCTGAGATTAAGCAACGATTTATTTATTGCTGGAGCTCATCTTATTGCAACTTCATAAATGTAACACGTAAATGAAACATAAGAAATGTACACATTTAGAGTTGATACACTTACCCACTTGCTGATTACTGACATCCTAATGACTTATTTTCCCATTTGCTTTGAACGCATGTTCAACGTAGTTCAAACCTCGATCTTGAACAAAATCCAAATCCCTTAATATTTTCCTTGAAAAATGTCAACACAAAGCTACGCATTTGTGAAATTCATCGATTAAGTGAGTAATCCTAAAGAGCACGTTTTCACCATCCATGCACCATGCGACACAGCAAGAAGACTGTAAGTGAAACAAGATATGCAAAACATTAGCATGCACATGACAAGCATGTCAGTTAAAGCTAAAGGCAGATACCTTGGTGTGTCACTTCTGTCACCAACAGACTTGTAGGAGAAGGTTAAGGATCTCCAGACTGGGGTAAAGTTATATGCCGACGAGCATACTTGGTGTAGATTCATTGACTGTTGCATGTCACTTAGAGAGATGATTTGATATTGAAGAAATATCCTTAAAATGATAGATATATTTTTTCAATCAGAAATTGATGTTTTCATTTGAGAGGGTCAACACAGCTGAAACTAACATAACCGGGGATTTTTGTAGATTATAGAGTCCGATTCACGACGAAAAGACAAATTGACTATAAAAGATGGTAGATACTGCTTCCTCGCTTAGCAATTTAACGTTTTACTAGGGTTGCACTGTGGGGGCCTGGTGCTGAGGCACAAACCCAATTTAAAACATGTTCCTTTTATAAGGACGATAAACACTTATCATATTAAAATCATTTCACATCATTCTTACGTTCAAACAATTTGCAAAATATCAATTAAACAAAGTTAAGTGATGAATGAATAAAATAGATGCAATGACATTTTTTAATATCCCATCACAAATAGGTGAGGTGAGGTGAGTTGGGGTTTAACGCTGCTTTCAAGATTATTTCACTTATCCTATCACAAGTAGGTCCCCAATGAAGACCTTTATCAAGTTCAGCTATTTCTTGGCAAATGAACACAAACGATGAATCTAAGCCTATTTTGCACAAAAGGTAGGAACATATTATAAACATCTTGATCAGTCGATGACCTTATGTCGCCTTGTGTTAACTTCTATGGTCTTTCTGACGACACAGTTTCGCGGAGAGAAAGGCGGACGAACTCAAAGAGAGAAAGCTTAGAACATGCAGCTCTGAATGAATATTTTCTGAATGAATATATTCATTTATCTACAGGCACTGTTTAAGGCATTTACCATCACAATTTATGTGTAATTCCAAAAGTAATGCAAGACACTTTCTATCGGTGTCAGATAGGAAACAAACAAACTCAGAAATCAAACAGTCACTTTGACAGAGACTATAATCCCTGTAAACCTCACGAAATGAACCCCAAAGTTCTCCCTTTAACCATTTATTAAAGCAATAGCAGTAATTCTGCAGCTCGTAAATTCAGACACCAGTAAAAAAATTCCAAGCAGAATTCCACTGACGCCTTTGTGCTTTGAAAACAGAGCAATATCAATCTTAACTATGCATCCGGCAGTTGGTTTATCTGGCGCCATTTACATCACCTCCAGAATTGAGTCATTAAACTATTCTCATCTTTATCTGACTTTGCTACAAACCTCTTCCCTTCTCACGCAATCTTTGGAATGTCGTTATCATCAGCCATTTATTATCGTATTATTTCGTTCACGGATGTGGAAGTTTTATCTGAAATATGATTTGAGAATTCTAGGCAGATGGAAATCGATAGATGTACGTACATATGACTCTTCTTCAAGATCTAACATGACACACACTTAGAATAATACAGCACTAAATATATAACGAAACCAAAAATCACAAATATGAATATATGTTAAACAGCATTTTTGGTACAATGTAGACACACAAATGGCATATATACCGATCACTATTACTTTATTACTAAACTAGACGAAGTGACGATAAAAACCGTGTATTTAGATAAAACTCAAGCTTAATACAAATCTCAATATCTGTGGTTAAGAAAAGGCAAAATGAACTAAAAGGATCAAACTATGTCAGGCAAAACCTGATGGATGTCTTTGCCATAAATTCCACATCACAGCATGTGTCGAGAGGGGAACTCTCACGGGACCAATCAAATCAAGAGAAATTAGCCATATTGCGAAATGGTCCGTGTGGATAGAGTACATGGCACTTGTAAATCTTTATCATCAGCATTAAAGTGCTAGCAGTGATGGGCGTATTGATTGTGCACAAAAACCAAGCTAATGAAAGCTATAGAGGAGGTCGAAGGGTTCCAAATAACTAAAAAGGGGAGTTTTGAAGCTTGATAATTACAGTACTATATTTAGGTCGACGTTTTGTTACAAAAGAAGAACCTTGGCATTAACTGTTACTCTCCCGATAAAGTCTCAGTTCCTGGAAGTGACTGTTAGAAATTGATCGAAATAGAGACTGATGTGTTGAAAAAATGGCTAAAGCACTTTGAACTCTGTTAGCCTTCCAGCAGCATATTAACCATGACTAAGTAATGAAACAGACCACGAATGGTTTTTGATCACGTATTTGTGGATTTGTATGAAAAACGCCATAGTTACAACGACATATGATAGTGAAAATATCTAAGAATTTTCGTTGTTGAGAAATTTAAAACAGAATCCCTCTAATCGATGGAAAGCTTTAAGCCTGTTACTATAGAGTTACAAAAGTCACCGTTGTAAATCATTTTATCATAATTGTTTTCATGTTTGCTTACACGGTGAACTCTATACCAACTAATATAAAAACTGCAAACTGTTCCAAATCAAACATCATATTTATAACGATCATGGTTAAACTCGGCATTCATTTGTAGAAAAAAATCAAGACCGAACATCAACAAAAAAATATGTTTTTTTGTTATTCACTTAAAAAGCTTACTGGACAGAATGAATGAATGAAAGGTTATTTTTTCAGAGTAGGCTAATAATCACTAATAATACAAATAATGTTGCGTCCTCATTCCATCATTTATACTGTTGGTAGAGTACTTTGCAACACGTTGATGACAGGAACCAACAGCTTTATCAAAATGTGATCATCCTGTAATATCTCCTTTTAATATCAACATTGACATACACATGGTACATACAATCGTTGGGCGACAGCATTCGACCAAAACCGGAACAGGCAAGCTATATGTAGACATTAGTTTAAGAGAAGCTTTCGTTGCTTTTGATAAAGAAGACCCCCTTCTCCAAATTTGATCCTGGAGGTGGTTGTGAAGACACGAAACCAGCAAAAACAACAGGGAAATCGATGAAATTAGTCTCGCGTCTATGCAAATCAACATTGACTTGGCAAACATCTTCTGTACAGTTCCTTTAGTTCTTGGCAGTGATGAACCCTACATATCAGTCTCTGTTTAATCAAGGATTTAGCAAGATTAATACTTCTGTGAATGTGATGTACTAGTGCCTTTTAGATAATAATGCACGATTGACGTTTCATAATACTTTAACTAGTGACTTTTGTCTAAGAGGCAGTCACCGACGTTTGACCAGTTAGCATGAAAGTATGGAATTAGTAACATCACAACTACCAATATCCACTTTCATTTGTCAGTATAATGTAACATGCTTTTGACAATAAAATTTCTAAATGCCACAATACAAAAGAAACGTAACGTAATCAGAATGAAATTTTCTTTCTAAAACGCCTAGAATATGATTCTTTTTGTAAAGAAAGTGGGGGTGCTAAACTTTATCCCATGAGTATATATTATGCCCTCCAAGAACAAAAGAGTGACGTCACTAAAGGTTTATAAGTAGGTGTAAACACCGGGTGAGTGTCCAAGAAAGTAGTATGATTTTGTGAATACAAGATACTTATTAATTCGTTTGTGATGGAACCACTGACAGAACCCTAAAATAGCAAATTATGACTTCATGAGCAATCAGCGGGAATGACAGGCATTACACTTCACTTTCCGATCAAGTAACAACCACTGCTACAACTACGAATCAATACCAACTGCTACCTATTCTGAGCGAGATGAAGGCTAAACACGAAGAAACATATAGAACGATTACGCTACAAATGTTATTTTGGGATATTTCTCTACAAACATTTTATCACCATCAAGATAACTATCTACAACTTACGTGATCTTCAAAATCACTAGCATTATTAATCAATATTCATACATTTTGCAAAATTTTCCACAAAAAATTAATCACGTGACCTTGCTGCTATCGACATGTCACATGACAGGGAGTTGAACAACTGTCCTCAATCAATGTAAGTCACTCCCATTATGCTAAAATTCATAAGGACTTACAAAAATGACATCAGTAAATATAATAATCTCTGTAAATTGAACTAATTGCCAGTATACCTACATTGCTACATTGTGTATTGATATTGACAAACACCAAACACGCAAAATAACCGATGTCTCTTTGGTGCGTGAAACCAAAAGATGCTTACTTTTGACACACAGATAGTGTATTGATATTGACAAACACCAAACACGCAAAATAACACATGTCTCTAGATCTTTGGTGAGTGAAACCAAAAGATACTTACTTTTGACACACAGATAGTGTATTGATATTGACAAACACCAAACACGCAAAATAACCGATGTCTCTTTGGTGCGTGAAACCAAAGATGCTTACTTTTGACACACAGATAGTGTATTGATATTGACAAACACCAAACACGCAAAATAACCGATGTCTCTTTGGTGCGTGAAACCAAACGATGCTCACTTTTGACACACAGGTAGTGTATTGATATTGACAAGCCCCAAACACACAAAATTACCGATGTCTCTTTGGTGAGTGAAAACCAAAAGATGCTCACTTTTGACACACAGGTAGTGTATTGATATTGACAAGCCCCAAACACACAAAATTACCGATGTCTCTTTGGTGAGTGAAACCAATAGGAGCTTACTCTAGACCACAAGCAAAACTATTCCACGTGACCTCATGGATGTTATACACCATAGGTTGGCTTGGTTGTTTGTACACATACACGAGAGGGACGTGCAAAGGTGTAACCACAGGTGTAACAAGTACTGTTATAGTTCGACTTATGGATTATGTATATGATTGCCATCGGCATACAACTTAGAATCCAACATTCACTGTTCAGTTCTTAAGGTCGGTCACCAACCGAACGAATTCTAGACATTTCCAAAATTGTTAGACTACAAAAACACTGCAAAGTTAATAAACATGCTTCGATGAGGGTTTTTATATGACATGAAGACTGAAACAGCCGACAGTTGACGTCATCCGACTTTTACAATTTTGTTTACTCAGAGTGTTTTTCGCTGCGATGACACACGACTTCGTCACAGTTGGGACATTTTATGATTTGAAAGAGTCCGGTAAACGGACGATTTGAAAACCAAACTTTTGACCACTGCATACATAAGATTTCCAAAAAGCTAGACTGGATTTTACGTAGTCAACCTATAGTGGTATGTTAAAGTCAAGGCATTACTTTGTCTAGAACTTGTACCGTTATTTCATTGAGGGCATTTAAGGATTGTTTTGTATATTATGTGCGTCTTTTGATGTAAGACAGCAACAAAGTGAATAAAATCGCGTAGCGTAATTCTCGGTGAAGGTAATAGTTTCTCTTGGGAGACGAAGGTATTAACAAGTTATGAACGCAGAAGTCGTAACTGAACCAAAGTAAGAATAAGTTGTTATAAGCGACCTTGCCGCTGCGTCACATTAGGTATGACGGCACATTTTTTCTGCATTCATCTAGAAATGATTGCATGTTTTTCGTTTAATCAGAATCGCCGAAATACGTGTAAAAAATCATTTTGTAATTATAACCCTATGGTGAACAGTTTTGTACCAACCCATTTCATACACCTCGGTATAGAGCTAGTAGATGAGGTACGGAGACAAGGCGCTCTTGAGTAGGCGGTGTTACGTTTCTTGAGGAATACAATTTTTTTTTGCTATTGATGGGAAGTGAGCCGAAACCAGGTGTATGGGGCTGTGGAACCCAGGCAGATGCAGGATGGAGGTTAAATGAGATGACGTGATTTGGGGTTAGAAGCCACTAGCCGAGGAATTCACTTACATCTCAGCTGCTATTATTATTGCAGGGAGAAAGTTCGAAACATCATTGTGGTAATGCATTGCGGTGAAACCTACGAGCATTAGCTAGAACTAGCGAACAATGGGTGGGACTCCGCTGAAATTGAGCGAAGCATTGCATCAAAACCCTACTGCAAAGTAGAACAGTTTTCTACTGCAGACAACGTTGCCGAGCCCCTTGCGGGATTCGAACCCCGGACCTCTTGATCCGAAGCCGAACGCTAACAACTGCGCTTATATCAATAGAATATAATCATATGGACCACTATGAGATACCAGTTGAGAGACTTATGGACACACAACTTTATCCAAAATGTACCACTGTTCCCCAGCAAGAAATGGGTACCTGGTATAGGGTTGTGCTGGCGGTGACCTTGCGACAAATATGGGGCAGCTTGGGGCAGACACAGATGGATACGTGCGCTCTATAACTAGACATATTTTTATCATAAGTATTCAGTTCTTTTGAATCTCAGTTTAGTACAGAAAAAACATACACGGTAAAACAACATTACAGGCCCGATTCTCAAACTGTTTAAGTAAAAACTAAGATTCTACGCATTAAAAAGAACACGTTTTTAATGTTTGGGAAACGAGGACTCTATAACACCATTTGTTTCATTACGGCACTTAAAAGCCCAGACAAAACATCAATAAATCCTGCCTCATCCTGACTGCTAAATACAGTGGGCGGTAATATGGCTGAGTCGGTTACCTGAACTCAACAAGTTAAGACAGCAGTAGAACTCTCATTCAGCATCTTTTTGCCAGAGGCCTAGGATTCAGTTACGTCCCGTACAATCCTCGGGCGTGATAAAGATACACTTGGGACTTGCGGAGTTTAACAATCAGAAAAGTAATTTCCCTGAAACAAGTTTTGTCTGGGAAAGTAGGTGAGGTGAACTTATTGGTGAAATGGGGTTAAACGCCGCTTTCAAGAGTATTATTGCAGGGAGAAAGCACGCAATGCTGCTGTGGCTATGTATCACGGAGAAACCTGAAAATATCGACTGGAGCTAGTGAACCATGAGTAAAATTCAGTGAAGCATTGCAACCAAACCTTACTGCATGTAGAACAGTTCTCTACTGCCGACTGGGCAGAACCACTGACCTCTTGACTCTAAGAGGAAAGCGAAAACCACCTTGCTATCCCTACCCTTGGAAAGTAGAAGGCAAGTCAACCTTAGCAAAGCTTTGCTACACTTTAGATAATGTGGTAATATGATGGATAGTCTTCGTTTGCTAGTAGGGTAGTGATGTATTTATATAGATATATAAAAAAAATAAACAGGTTTTGCTTAATTGTTAAATATAATACGGAGATGAGAAAGTTAATTGAAACGGTAAAGGATGATGAAATGAGAACGGCCATCAAGAATGGGTTCTATTTTAGATTATATTTCAGAAGGATTTGGAGATACAAAGATGTTTTATGACGTAATCATTATTCAATATGTTTTTAGAATTCATAAGTACACAATAATGTAAGCAAAAGACTTTGGTTTCACTATCCTCACATTGGTGAATGTTTGAATATCTATCTTTTATATCAAAATCATTGTGATGTGAATTTTAACTAGAACAATTCACTCGACTCATTTATCCATTTGAAATTAACATCATTTACATTTGTAAAATTGTGTTTCCTTGAATGCACAATAGAGGGTAAAAACGTAAAATTAGAGCGCCTATAAATCTCAAATGCAAATTTATAGTCTTGATATGATGTTTAGAACGGAATCTTTATGGATAATGAGAGCATAACACCCATTACAATATCAACTTTAAATAACTGTCCTTATTTTCCTATCTTTAATTTCAACATGGCTGTTTTCGTAAAAGTAATTTTTTCATGCAGTACTTTATTAACTTATAATTGTTTTTTGTGATTTTTTTCTCTTCATAAAACTTTGGTCTTCGGTCAACATCGCTAATGAGATGTCGTAAATTTATAGTTCCCACCGTATTACCTTCTATTCAATCGGCGTTGCTAAAGGTCATATGTTGTTTCTTGAAGACGAAAACCAGTTTCATCAAGGACTGATGAGATTTTAGTGTGACTCTGCGCTGTAGGTCACGTGATTTGATGGTTAAAAGAATTCGTTCTTGCAATAAGACGTTCTGACGAAAATAGACAATTTGACCGAAATTGCTTTTCCACGAAAATAGGACACATACTGTCAGGGAGGATAAGTTTATGGGGCCATTACATGTAGCTAGATGCGACTTTAAGACTTCACTTGATACGCTTGTAATTAGTCTAAGACGAGACACGGATGTAAAACTATTTATCAAACATTAAAAACTTACATATGATTATAGGAAATATGGTGATATGTGCATGAATGCAGAATTTTTTTAAATATTCCAAATAGTGCTTGGCGCTGTAGCTCCCCAGGCTACCTATAATACAAATTGTCTCAAGGTCACAGAATCAGCAGATCTATAACATATAATCCCCATCAGCCAGGGGGTCTGTACGGAAGGTTTAATCTTTCTATCCCTTTTTGCATCTGAAGAAGATAAGTAAAAAAGTTTTTTGCGGGCATGGTCCCTGTAACCCTTATTACAACATTTATAAAACATAACACCCACTAGCTAAGGAGTCTGACCACAAAGTTTCAGCTTTCTAGGCCTCTTGATTCTGGGGAAGAAGATATAAATAAGTTTTAGAGGGCGAGGCTTGGTCACACAAAAAATTAAATTTCCTGAGTCAATGGTTCCGGAGAAGATGATAAAATAGTGAAAGGTTAACGGACTGACGGATAGACGGATGGACGGACGCCGGACGCCATGCCATGCCATAAGCCCATGAATTTATTCAATGCCTGGAGTTCCTTTCAAGCGCTTACTTGTTCACCATCTAAAACGAACCATCAATATGCAGAACCAATAAATAGATACTGAAATTGTGTCTTAGTTCAATCCCTCGTGAATTGGAAAGTGTAACAGAAAAATTTATTATCCATACTATCAGCGGTAGTATCTTTAGTAATGGAAAAGATGTGACGGCTTAAGAAGGCAAGACGCTATTGATTTCACAGCTATTGATTGCAGAGAAGCATCGCCTTGTAGGTGAGCAGATTCAATAAACTAACGTCACCAGAAGCGCTTAAACCTCTTCAAATCGAGTAATGTGACAAAAAACACTCTTGCCTTGACAAATGACGTCATAAACTAGATTTACTTTAAGAAAAGTTTGCAAGTTTGCCTTTTTTGCATAGCTCTTTCAATTGAAAATTGGGTTATCAAAAGAAGTAAAAGTGTTTTGCGCATAAATGTTACTTTCATGGACTCAAGATCAGTAGATTCATAAACATTTTATTGATTTCAACACAGAAAAAGTATTGGAGATATTTATTTTTCAAAACTCATGTCTAGTATTTAAAAAAAATTTAAGACTGCTCTCTGAGTAGCATCTCTTTTTAAGTAATCTCCTTAGTCCTTCCCATGTATTGATACTAGACAATAATTCAATATATAGTTTCCGATTCTAACCATGTTTCGACGTGAGTTTGAAATGAAGTTGTGGGATGATTTTTAAAAGTTGATATATGATACATAAAGGGTACATAAAGATGGGAAACTGCTGATAGCGATAATTACATTCATTTGTTTTTCAATTGCACCGTGACGAGAATGGTTATCATACCGACCGTCATTCTTTGCAAACATGTGTAATGAAATTGATTTGTGATTTTTATCATATAACATATGTTTTTGTAGCAACTACACAAGATGATGTTCGTTGTGTTAATTCCAATAATTCGGCCTGTAATTTATCAAAGAAGTACCATTATTTACCGGACGATGTATTATATCATTATTGCACCAAGTCAATAGTCTTGGTCATGTATTTTTACGTCATCAACCATCCATTTATTTTCTAAGCGTCTATGTAATACGAATGAGGCCCCAGGTGCAATATAAGAAAATAACACACCTAAGTGCCGTGTAATAACACAGGCTTCTTAATCTTTTCTGGAAGATATGATGGTAATTAGGTATAACTTATTTATCCCGGGTTAACGTGTAGCACTCAGTATAAAGTGTCCGAGACAGACGGGCTGTAATGACTATAATTAATTTCATTACACGATTTGCCGAGAATCAGAGCTGATGGACCCGTGTACCTAGAAACACTACTTTGGTACATAACACAGTAGTGATATGGTTTTATCAAGAGTATTTCAACACGTGGATGTTGCCATTCAAAGAAGAGAGAGATAGATCAGAATAGGGAGGTTAAGAGAAAGGCGGAATGACAGTCATAGGAATGTGAGACGACAGAATTTTCAACGACCGTAGTGTCGTCTGGAGTCAACCCTTGTACCTGTTCAGCTTGGTTGCACCTTTTGGGAACATTTATAATATCTATTGGTCACGGGGACACACAACCCTCAGGTTAATGCACTGGGTCAACAAGCCTGGTGTCTAATTTTGCAATTTAAGAGGCCCTAAAGATGTTCAACAATCTAATAGTCCAATTTTGCATCGATAAATACGATATAACAATGAAAACAATGCTTCACATAAGCATCGATATTTAAGCAATGGTATTGAAATATATCGTCTCGCACACTTTAGCCATGGTATTCAAATACACGAATACCATTCTTCTATCACAGCAATTAATGCCGTATCTGGTAATGTATACTACTATTTGCTTTAATATAGCTGTCACACTGGATAATAAGGGTAACATTCGAGTTCAAGTTCAATATTTAAAACATTCCAGCATCTTTGAATATACATGTGAACGCTTCATGTTTTAATAATAGTTTGGATTAAAATCTACTGCACGTGAATACTTGATAATGATTTAATATCGCATGTGTTAATAAACTCAGAAATCTTTTACAACTGTCTTCAAATGAGTAAAGTAAGTTGACAGTTTCTTTTTATCCATAAAATATTGTCCGTGATATTTCAAATTCAAAGAAATCCCTCATTACTCATTATATTCCAGGAGAAACAGATCTTACACAAGGGTATACTTTGAATGAGTTTATGGGACTGCAAAGTACAAATAACTGAACGTCTGCTTTTAAACGGATTACAATCGTTAGCATCACGCATATGACATATTTGCAAAGTATTTATATGTCATTACATTTTATTATCATATAACCGTGCACATCTAAAGTAAAGATTACATACATAACTGCTCTGTTAAAGACCTACATTCCAAGGCCAAATGCATTCTGATTGTAGAATAGTTCAGTGTAGAAAAGAAGGAAACTTTATATGGTGCTTTTTACTAGTACTCGTTGTTAAACAGTCGTTAGTGGTTAGCGCGTTGGCCTTCGGATCAAAAGGTCTAAGGTTCGAATTCCGCCAGGGCTCGGCAATTTTGTCTGCAGTAGAGAACTGTACGCAGTAAGGTTTGGTTGCAATTATACACTGAATTTCAGCTCGGTTCCACCTGTGATTCGCCAGTTCTGGCGAATGCTCGCAGGTTTTACCGCAATGCATAGCCAGAACAGTGTTGCGGCTTTTCTCCCTGCATTAATGCTAGCAGCCGTGATATAAGTTAATTACTCTTGAAAGCGGCGTTATACAACAAATCAATTATTGATAGTTTAACAGTTATAACATCTTTGCTTGCCATTATAGAAGTTAGGTTCATGAAAAATTAAATTCATGGATTTAAGTGTATCAAGAAGTTGATAAAGAATGAAATATTCTTCACGGATTAGAGATACATGCCATCTATATAGTGAAAAAATGTAACACCAAACAAGGCTTTATTTGGGATCACACTATCTGCTATAGTACAAAAAAATTTCATGGCGTAATGGGCGAGATGGTTAGTTGCTGGTATGGTCAATGTTGGCAGCTTTGCCTGACTAGGGTGTTTATTCGAATCTGGACTCGACCAGAAAAAGCGCAAGCGTTGTTATACTTCATTGATGTAAATATGTAAAGAAGTTATATATCGATACAATTGTCTTCATTCTCCACAGTGATACATTTTGACATATAACATCTCAGTATGTAACATTATCATTTGATGTAGCGATTGATGCTACGTCATCCACAATGCATCTAATGGAAGCTTTACGTAAGATACATATGGAGAAATGATGGTAAAATCAATGGAAGACGTATGAGATGCCACTAGAACATACCTGGGCCTTGCTCAGTGCTGCACCTGCTTCTGTAGACATTGCAGAGGAATTCCACATTATAATCTGGGCTTCAATGTATTTTCAATGAAGAACTAGTCACATAATAACAGTGTCATTCAGGTTTATCCATGATAGAACTTACGTTTACTAGACCATGTCCGTCATTGAATATCACATTTCCTCCAAGTTAGTTCTGATTTGATCGTTAATTGTATCCTCATATCGAAACATTCCACAGTTGTGTTGTTCTTATATATTTTCTTAGGCTTTCTCTGTGTACAAAATTAAAACAGCATAACGTCACGGAAAAGGATTATCAAATGCACAATGCGTGTCTGTTAAGACTACAAGTTGACATACTCCTAGACTTGTTCAGAATGATCCTTTTCAACCTTAGATTGTAACCTGTGGTAAGCACTGACCAACATTTGCTTTCCTTCGTTTCCAAACGCAATTCAATGTCAACCATTAAACCCGCATGACAAAGAGATCTTTCTCTAGTTCGAATTATCCTCAGTTGGTTGGCTATTGACGAAAAACAAGGCCGTGTTTACGAATACACGCTACCTTTGTGTAATACACACTGGAAGCCTAGGGCGGCTTTACGGTGAGGTAACAACAACAAGAGCTGGTCCGATTGAACCATTTAGCGACGATATGGATATTGAAAACCTAAGTGCATTACACCGAACTTCAATGTAGTGTAATGTTTACAGCATTTGCAGGGCATTAGGGGTTATGCAAGGAGCATTCTTTTCAATTCCATTAAAGTAATCGCGTGTTTCGTTTATCAATCCATATTTATATTGAGATTTGAAAATGTATCCGATGAATATGAAAATTCATATGTATGATAAAAATGTATGTTCAAATGAGGAGGGTTTAATGGCTTCCAACCTCTATATGTATGTACTGTTGAAGTCTTTTTTGACACCTTTTGGGTTTACTGAAGGGATCAGCTTATTCCGAATTCATCTCCTATTGTTGACAGTGATGCTCCTAATTACCAAAGTTCGTTAAAGTTGACGTACATACATACGTTTTTGTGTGTTAATACTTACAAATAAACAACTGCAATTAACCAATGCATTACTTTAACCAAATTTTTCATTTGAGTCAGATTTGTCCGATTTGATAAGTTTTTGAAATATTCATCCAAAATTTTGATATCATGAAAAAGAATTAAAATATAACTGGAATAAAAATCAGTAGAACATTAGGCAAGTAGAATTATTTACAACATGACCCCCATGGTGTTCTCATTCACGTATGTCGCTCCCTATTCTAACACACCATTCAATCTTCATTTACCGATGAAAACGTCGCATTTCAATAATCAAAATTTGTGATTAGGCACTTGTTCACTAAAAGATTATCAAAATCAATATGACCATTCTTTCCCTCTATGAAATCTCTATCCAATGATGGTAATGTCATATTGCAATATTCATCTTATCACTTCTTCACTTAAAATCAGTATAATCAAACTCACCCTGAAGCCAAGGCATTCTCCCCTTCCATACAGACGTCTGTACATGGTTGACCATTACTTGGAGCCCATGTCCACCTTACACTATACAGATGCTTTAATCCGCTTCACACAAGCGGCTCAGAGCTTTACATTTGGATAATCCATTAGAAGTCAAAGGTCTGGGATAAGCTGAACTCACTGAAAAGGCTAGATCCAGGTATTACATTGATAATCCAACTTACAGGTACGAAGGAGAGTCAGAGCGCCCTATAACTGTATATTATATGATTCACCGTACACCTATTGATTGATTTACCTTTCTTCATCTTTAAACTATTGAAATACGTGCAAATATGAGTACATGTAAATTATACATTGCGTGGGTTAGATTTTTGATCAATATAAAAAGGTATACTTACATTCCGAATTTTATTTATTTTTCATACATATATAGTGAATGTCAACTTAAGGTCATCGGCATTTTGGAAAGAAAAATAACCTATATATGATATTACAATTACGCGTTGGTAATAATTTAAGGCTTATTTCATAATTGTGACATACATTTTAAACATTAGTGACTTTATTATGGTTCGTTTTTATTTTTTCTCTTTTACAGCCCTTCGCAACATTTTTCATTGAATTCGATACGTATACATGATATTAATATAACGTGATGTTTATATCCAAAGGTTGTGTTAAAAAGTATGACATAATTTCTAAACATTTATGATGTTTTTCTTTTATTGTTTTCTTTCTCCTTTGCAGCACTTTAAAGGATTCATCACTCTATCAAATACTCTCAGATTGGTATCTGCACCTCATCCTCCCCTCTATCTGCTCTGTTCATCATCCTAGTTTCTTCTGAACCCGCCCACATTGCTTTAGTTCCCCATGTTTGACCTACTTGACTCAATCATACATTGCATAAAAGTTATTTAGCTTATGGTACGGTCAATGCTGGTGTTGTCTGGCTTTGATTTCAGGGACGAGCAAAATTACAAGCATTTCTACTATTGCACTTTTTCTATACACTTTTCGTCCATCACCCGAAACCAATCCCCCCTCCCCCAAACCCTTATTTCCCTTTCCCCAAATTCCTAATTCAAAAAGGGTATTTCACTATCGTACATTACAACATGCATTTCAACAATCTAGCCAACTTGATACATAACAACTCGCAATCTTCTCACTTATACACATCGATCAGATGAAGCGATACAGGATGACTGGAGCCTCGGACCCTTCTATTTCTATACCACCCTACTTCACTCTTCATGAGGACCGCTGTAGTTGCCGACTAACTAAAAAACAGAAGTCCTTTGAAGATAGAAAATGAAGATAACCTAAACAAAAGAAATACATGGATTGTTAAGTTACGAAAATATATACTGAATACGGTTCGGTTATTGTTCAGATTTGCTAATCAATGGTCTTGTGAATATGGAGAGTAGCATATTTAGACCTACGTTTAAGAACATCAATTTTTGGAAGCACTTAGGTGGGAATCTATAAACTATTTCTATTTTGGGACACGAGTACTTGCAAACCAAAAGTGCGATTATAAACAGTGCTGCAACACATGAAACATTCCCACAACTATTCCTTTGACAGTAGATAGTCCATCAATTCAGTATATAGAAATAGATCCTATTTTCAAATAAGTAATAAAGTGAAGATCTAACAACTTTAGGACATTAAATTCTTAACTCAGATCGAAAATTCAAAACCGCATACATGTATGATGAACACCTGAAGGATTTTTAAAAAATGTGAAGTATTCAAATTCTGTGCCTTTACCTCTACCTAATTTAATGCAATTTCCAAAACTAAACACACGATAATTTTTTAAAAAAAGTAATCGGTTTAGTTAGAGTTTCTTTCCAGGGTGATCGTATTATTTCAGTAGCAAAATCCATTTCGGATTCCCATAATTCCCCTCTCCCGCCGTTGATCCCATTATGACGCCAATATTGAATCTAACCAATCAACGGCGACTTCTTCTCCTCTCTCCAAGGCATTTCCTGTAAGCTAGTAGAACACTAGACACGTCAAAATGTCAAAATATCCTCGCCCAAGAGATTCCGGTCAGCGTTGCAATTGATTTTTGGCCTGCGTCGCCATAACTGTTTGCAGTTTCTTTGTGGTTCTTCAATCTCTTTGAAGTTGGCATCTCAAAGATAGACCGAGACGCCGACTAGAGCAATTTACATCCCTGTGTATTTTATAAGATATATATTTCACGATCCGCGATACCAGACGCTTTTATACGTCTTTCAGAAAATGCAGAAATAAAGATTCATTTCTTTCCTGTTCCTGTAACGTATGTCTTTTTGGAACATTCATGGAAGACCAAATACAAAAGGAAAGACCGACTAACCATTTGCAAGCAAATTGATTCTTTCACTATACATTAGTCCTGGCATCCAAGAGGCAAACGGTAGTGACAATGTTGATGACGACCAGAGCTTTTAGAGCCAGAAGGCGATGTAATGAAGGTTCTCAGGGGACTTCCGACTTTACCACACGCACATAAATTCACATCAACGAGCTCATTCCGTGTGCCCTGTCATTGTTGAAGAATGTAAATACTTTCATTTCTGAATTATTCATCAGGGATGGTGACCTTATCTATATAAGAATCATATATATATAGATGAAAGGGGAAGCATTCTGAACTACAGATCCTGCAAGGGCACCTGTCTGCTCATATATATATATATAGGTAAAAAGGTGAAAGGTCGCACGTGAACTTGTCATATATATATATATGACTTCCCAGTACGTAAAGTAGGTAGAGGTTGGTGTTGAATTGTCCCATGGTAAATTATTCTAGACCAGGAATAGCGGCTAGTTGCTGTATGTAACGAATTCTGAATTGCATATTCTATCACTTACTTGCTTAATGGATAGATTTAACGCAGTAAGGATGTATTCACAAAATAACTTATCACTACCATGAAAATTAAGATTACCGGACGCAGAAGCTAATTGATAAATGTTTCCACTTTCTGTCTCAAACCATGGAAATATGAAATTATGCATATTTTAATTATTTGAGTTTTAAAATGCAGTAATTGTAACACGTTTAAAAGAACAAGGTGTTTCTGTGATTTATATTAACCTTTAAGCATAACTAAGCATAAAACAACACAGATTAAAGTCGGTTTTCATAAGTCTATCTATGAATTATTTTATAAATTGTCACGGGGTCATCAGATTGATGTCACCAAATCCATTTATCAAAATTCTCATTAGCTTAAATGTCTGTACACAAGTTTTGAGTTTTGGCCTTTTCATTTCGAGAAAAAGAAACGAAAAGTGTTTTTAGGGTTTGGCAACTGTAACGCTTAATCAGGGTCACCAAATCTTTAAATCAGAATTCCCGTCTGTACACAAGGTTTGAGCTTTCTAGGCCCCTTAACTCTGGAGAAGAAGGTAAAATAGGTTTTTAGGGCTAGGCGCCTTATTATTAAAACCTAATTAATCAAGTATGCTGTACACGAGATTTCTGATTCCTTGAGCCAATGGTTCTGGAGAAGATGAAATAGTGAAAAGATTACAGACGAACGGACGCCGGACACCACACTATGCCTTAACCCTTTCATGCCTTTCAGGCCAGATGGGCTAAAACAGCTAGAATTAAAAAAATTGTAAAGTGGAACCACTGAACTTTTCATTACACTCGTTAATGTGTTTTCTGTTTATATTTCCCACTGTTCAATGAAATGTAATTTAATTATGTATTGTCATAAACTGTATGTATAAGTTGAACTATTGAGCACAAACTGTCATAAACAGATAAGGTTTCCGTGACGTAAAGTGTCGGTGTATGCAAACAAAGAATCACGATAAACATAGAAAAGCAGCTTCGTAGGATTACATTGCCATCTAATAAAGGTATTTCTTCTAAGAATATCCAGATCAATAGCGACAGCCATACATATCTAAACCATGTGTCATCAAATCTAAAGCCTTGCAAATGGTTGCATTAATGAAAGAACGGAAACACATTAGACGATCGTAACATAAAACATATAGCGTGATTGAGTATGTCAGGTACAAGCACAGGTGTGTGTCTGACACATACAGGCAAGTAACTCGCACCTTGCAACTTACAGGTGAGATATTTCGTGAGATAAGCAGGTGACACAAACAGTCTAGTGTGAACGATCATCTGTACACAATGTAATTTAACAATGCTTTCAGGTCGATCAATGAGATGCAATGCACATACGCTCGTAAACGTAATACGACGCGATTACACACTTGTACTGTTTAATGCTTCGGTTTTAGCCAGGATAATGCATTTATTCATCAATATCCATTTGGCAACTAACATTGTACAAACAGTCATTTATTTTCCATGAAGGTGATGAGAAATTAAGAGAAAACGGAGATAAAACTATTGAAAAAATAGGATATCTGAATTATTGAAAATAACATTGTCCTCTGGTTTGAAACACAACTTATAATTGATTTTAATGAACTCAAAGAACAAAAGGGTTTTTGATATTTTAATCAAAACAGAATTACTTAACATAGTCATCATTTTTTAAAAATTCTTTCAATTGAGTGCTATTTGCAACCTACCATTGTTACCCCACAATTAGAAATCTACAGCACCAAACAAACAATAACGCCAAATCTCAAAGAATCTACATTTTAAGGCTATTATTATTATAGACAAATCAGTTAAGGAAATACCGTTAGCTTTCTAAAGTTTACAAATAAAATATGCTGTGGGTGACTTTTTAAAAAATATATCTTCATTAGGCTTTATGCTTAGGAATTGTTCTACCGAAAACAGAATAACTACGTAAAGAGTCCAAATAGTCTCACAATTAATGGAAAGAACAGTCATAAAGTAGTTATATAAAGAATACTAAAGAGTTCACAGCCTCGCTTATATGAATAGTTGCCTTGTGAGACCTTTTGGCTTCGAATAAACCCGGGTTGACTTGGAAAGCTGGAATTCTTGATCGACACCATCTTCAAAAAACGGACACATTAGCGTCCCTGTATTCAGTTTAAAACTACTTATTTATGATTAAGATCCTGTGGAAGACGTCCTCAATGGGTGAGAGGATCTTTGGTGTATATACCAAGGGGTGATTTCGCTGTCTCTATTGAAATCATAATAAAATGCTCTCACAGTGGAAATATCTGTATCAAAATATCATCACAAAGGACATGGACGAAAGACAATTGATCGGACAGAACTAAAGATCCGTTGCCTCCCTATGGAAGACGTCTTCAAGAGGTGAGAGGTCAAGGGGGTAAGGTGAAGGTGAGAGCGAGTCCTGTCCCATTATGTAGATGTGCTATCTGTCTCCTGAGAGGAGCGAGAGCGAGTTGTATTGATCTCCTCTGGTTGGGAGTCGTCGTCTCCTTCTCCTGTCTCTCACTGACCTCAACACAACTGCAGAACCCCGGGGCAAGAACCGGAGGCTGGCAGACCCTCCACTTGCCAGTTATTGTATTGCAATAAAGAGGACACAGGTCACAAGCTTCGGGCTACAGTGTTCTCTATGGAATAGAATTGGTGTTTGTTGCTATGTTCTCTACAGACCAATACTTTTTTTATGAAATATTTCATTTTTATGGTCTTTTTCTGGTTGGTTCTCTACAGACTAATACATTTTTTATGAAATATTTCATTTTATGGTCTTTTTCTGGTTGGTTCGATGCAATAAGTGAGGTAACATTCAGCAGCTTTAGATCTTAGTTCTCTGCTGACAAGAATGATTTTTTGGCTGAATTTTTGTTTGTCAGCAGAATTGAAGATCGTAACATATTTTGGTTGGTTCATGCAGTTACGGCGTTCCTTTTCCTTTAGGTCATACAAGAGGATTCGGGGACCGGAGTCCTCTGTGTTCCCTGTGAACTAGAATTGGTGTTACTTTGTTCCCCAAATGATGGAAAACTTATATCTTATAAGACTCATATTTTTTCTTTTCGTTTCTATAGAAAAAGAGTGATAGCAGTCACAAGCTTTAGATGTAATTTCTCTGTTGGCTAAAATTATTTTATTTTTCGCTCAGTTGTTGGTTTATAATTGTTTGCAGAATTAAATACCAGCACATAAGTGTTGATGAAGAAACAATGTTGCTTTGACATAGGTTACGTCATAGGGATCGAAGATCTTTGAGGACTGTGCTTGGTGATAGATGCTCTGATCTCTACAGAATTGAGGACTAGTACAAGTTGTTTGTCGAATACTTTCATTATTTGTAGTCGATGCAGATGTATTGCAAGCTTTGGTCGAAATAGGTTTCTATGAACTAGAATAAAATGTGAGTTTAACACTTGTTCAGCATGTATTCGAGATACGGGATTAACGATCAATACATTGAATATTGACATTTTTCTGTTCGGTTCGTTGGTATCATTTGGTACATTTCACAGGCTTAGAACTGCAGTGTTCCCAGTGTTGCTGTTTCTTCATGATGAAGTTATTTTACAGTAAAATAGACTTGTTCATGGTCTTGTTGGAATAGTTTTACGTTTGGTTCATGCAACATTTGTGTTGCATTAACTTGATACAGGCCACAGGCTTCGGAAAGCAGTGTTCTCTTAGGACATGGAAATGATAGATATCCTAATATGTTACTTGACCTTATGATCTAACCTTTTGATATATCTATTTGGTTTCTTTGATTCTGGTTGGTTCGTGTTTTCAAAGAGGCAAAGTTTATCATACGCTGTGGGTTTTATTTCGTCTATTCAATGAAAATTATTTGTGATACAAATGACACAAAGGTATTTTGCTTTTGTTGCCACTTAATTTCTGAATATGTTTCTGTTCATTAATGGGATTGCTTATCTTGTTGATACACAAGTGAGCAGTTTGTACTCAGGCCATTTTATAAAAGAAAGGTTCTATTTATCCACAAATTGTAAACCTTGTTTTATCCTTGATTTGGGATTTGATGACTGCAGGAACCTATGTCAGGATCGGGAGAAAGATATAGGCACAGTTTTGATTTGCTTTTTAAGTTTTGCTCTTGACGATGCAATATATATTCTTATAATCATTGTCTCTAACAATACGCCACTATTGACAAAATAAACCGAAAAGAAGATTTCTTATTTCAGATAAAATGCCTTCAAAAGGAATCGACACAAGATTACGGATATTCTTTAATGGCTCCAGTTTTGACATTAACGACTTCACACAGATGAAAGGATCCGCGAATCAAATCCAGATTAAGATGTCTTTAATTTCTATTTTGCTATTTCATCAAGATAACCTTTGATTTCATCACTAGAAACCCTTGAGGACACAGAACTAATTACAGGAGATCACTGCTCGTGCTTTCACGTCAGGGGATACGATCCCAACGAGAAACTGCGACAAGTGATCCTCAATTACCTGATTGCCAGTAGTAAGAAGACACCTATTCCAATCATTGCTAGCACAGAGATCTTGATTGAGATGGACCGGAACATATGATCAGCTACAATCAGATGTGATTAGAAATTGGGGTCAGAGTTGAGTTTGTAGTCTGAATTGACCACAGGGTGAAAGCAGCATGTTCCATGTAGGTATTGTACATACACATCGAATTTTGGGCGCATGTGATATTGCTAGAAATTGGGGGGGGGGGTTTGACAAGGGGTGACAGTGTTTTGTGGTATGAATATCCCAAGAGTAAAGAGAGAGTCATAAGTCATGTTTGAAGGTTTGAATTACACCAGAAACAAACCATGTGTATTTCAACATCAAGTTCAGGAATGAATGAATCTAATAAGAATCGATTGTCAAACAGAGCAAGCTAATGAGATATTTAACGATTCCAAATAGGATCAGGTTGACTCGGTTATCAGTAATCAAGATTCAGGACATTGTGGAAGGAAATAATAAGAATTGACTCGCAGAGTAACTTGATGTATATCCATAAACAGCATTAACGCTTTCCTGTTGTCACTCGTCCTGAATACCCCGAAACAGGATTCAATCACCAAGGAGGAAATGAAGTAAAATGATCAACGTGATTGTATATTTTTAGCATTATTTTGTATCGACCTTTTAGATTGCAATTTATGTCAGATATCCTGGCTCAATATAAAATATCACACATAGGACATCAATAAGAGCGGGTGGAAATAATAAAACAAACAAAAAGGATCCGTGGGATGGACGACATAAAAGGTGTCTTGAAAAAAACTTTATCCACAGTTTTGGTTTATTCCTGCTGAAACTTTTCGCATAGTTTTGATTTTCAGTAATGATCACATCGAATATTCGAAGAAAAGGAAGTTGATTTCAAAATTAACTTGACTAGGAGCGCTTGACTTTCCAATTCAGACTGGCATTGCTCGTTATGCGAAATCAACTTCTCCAACAATTTTTAACAATAAATCCTTTTCAAATTTCCAACATGCTTTGGTTACACATTACTCATGCGCATATCGAAATTTTGTCGTCAACGGATTTTGATTGGTCAAAAGTAAATCTTGTATTTGTCAAAAATGTAGTTATGTCATAAGAATATTAGAATTAGGTAATATTTTTGGTTTTGGTCGAATGCCTTTACCTTCGAGTAGGACGTATAGTCGCAAAGTTTAGCCTTCCGTTTATCTATTGCTGATCCAGTATAGCCCTTTGTTGTTCATCTAGAGTATCCTTTGTCACCAGCCCATAAAGGTAGTCTAACTAGTTTTTTAAAAAAATCAAGACCATTTTATTAAATTTCTAAATATTTCCGAAATATTTTCGATAAACAAAACTCACTGACTCAAAGAGCATATCTTAATAAATCATGAAAACAGGATGTGATCGAAATGAATTACATTATTTCATTTTAATTTCTTATTTAGACGAATTATTGTATATCAATAGATCACATGGTGGAGATAATGGTGTTCTCAAAAGACTAATTATTTCTGAATGAGAAAGCTAAAGATATTTATTAACGCTGAGAACACACGTCTGTATCTGATTAATAAGAATCATAATGCTTCCTTTTAAAGGCGCGGTAGCACGTTTTTTTTAAATTTTGATTTCTAAAATTATTCCCTCCTATAGATTAGTTTATGCAAACTATATCATCTTACAAGGGTCAATTATCTCTCCACTCAATCCGGTCATCCTCAGTCGTAGAAGAAACTATCGAATAGTAAGCAAAAACTACTGACGGCCATTTTTGTAATAATCATTTGAGGTAAGGAAACGGATTCTCATAGCTTTACCGACTACGCTACGTTAGTTAGAACTTTTTCTATTGATTTAAAGTCATTGTCTTGCTATTAGTAAAATTTATTTTTGTTCATACTTTATTCATCTAAAAAAAACGTGCTACTAATATGAAAATTCATATTGATTTATCAAAAAGTGGTTCAATTCAATCAATGGTAGATTCGGCTTAGTTATGAAAAGAATTACTCTAGAAAGTGTCGCAATATCCTATCATGATTTGATTTTTTACATTTTTTGTATCATAAATCTCAATAATTCAATGAAAATGACTAGTAGTATTTGAGGCTTTGGAAAGAAGGGCTGATATGCAAACAGACAGAAGCCAAACAGGTGATACTTGTAAATAAAAAAAATACCAATTCCGCTTTTTTGAAAAGGTTTTAACAAATTTGCCTAATCGATAAACATCACAGAATCGATAAACATCACAGAGAAAAATTCCGCTTTTTCTCAATTACAACTCGTGACGTAAAACCTCGATGATACTTCCGAAATTTTAACGCAAGAAGTATAAAGACAGCAGAAATCGATAAGGACAAGATATGCAGAGGGTTTTTAGTTCCTCAGATCCTATAAAATCAACCCAGATCACCGGTTCGCTGAATGTTTTTATAACTTCACACTCACTAATTATTGCAACGTGTGGATGACAGAATCGTCCAGAGTATAAATTCGAAAATATGGATTGAGGCTGAAACGAATGAGATATCACGCATTTCCCTTCATTAACAATCCATTGACATTAGTTGCAAAGATCCGAAGGCAAAAACTTTGATAAATGTCATTAGAGAAATGTCCGTCATTTCAAACGTATAAGAGCGGGTTGACCTCTCCGGTGATTGGAGCAATCCAATTTCATTTAGGAGTCCATACTCTGTGATTGAGAACAAATCAAATGGTTTCAAAATTGGCCTTGGCACAAAATGTTCCACATATGGTTCGCTACTTAAATCAACATTTCAAATATTGTTTTATACATCTGTCATGTATGACAATATTAAAAGGCAATTTATATTTTCAAAAACAATAAAACGATACCGTAACAATAGAAACAGTTTTACAATTGCAATAGTTTAATCTGTGACATCCGTTTTCTGGACAATTATTACTTACAGTAGTGGACAACCTGTCAAATCAATACACAAAATAGAGATTCATTGCATTTGCGATATCTACAATTGACATTCTATTGTTCACGGTGTACATTTATATTATATCAAACCATGTGTAGCAGATGACAATTTCCTTATGCTTGCATTGACAGAGAGTCGTTATTGCTTGACACTGCCAGTAGTATATATCTATAATAGATAGCTGTAACATGCGGTGCATAATCAATATATTCTATTACATACATTTTACATGAACGTTGCATGAAATGCTTTGTTTTGGAGTACTGTATCACAGGAGAAACTACTAAATATCGTACTTAATGGTAAAAACGTTTAGAAAATATTATCTGGAAAAACTAAAGGCTATTTTCTAACCACTAGTTAAAAACCAATATATCGATTGCTTGCTTGGCATTTGTAGTGCACATCGAATCTTAATACAAAGGACGAAGGTTAGCAAAGAATTTTACATCATATCAAGCTACCTTATATTCAATTAAGAAGGAACATCCTTACTTTTTCGTTCGAAATCCTTCTCCAGAAGAAAATATAAACTCTAGAAATTTAAACCTAGGACCTCCATAAACTTTCCTTATCTTTCTTGAAAGCGTGTAAATGATAAATGCAAAGAAAATATGATATGTCCCAACGAAAACAAAAACTCGAAATAAAAAAAAATTTCTGGTAGCAGGGCGTTTATTTACAGACGCTTTCATCTACTATAATTGTAGCGATGCAGTAGCAAATGTAGTTATTTCATACGAATATTAATATTGTACGGTAACCCTAAAGATGTTGTAGTTATCTACAAATAAACCTCATTTTTAAAGAATATTGAAAATGCTTACACTATTAGACAAAATCAGGTTACCAATGGTGCACACTTAAACTTGAAGTGAATCTAGGCAACACGTCAAGCTCATTATACCGTTTGCCAATCAATGTTTAAACGCCATTGCCAGTCAGTGTTACACGTTTAATCTCACACTGTTGCTCTAGTATCGCATGTAGAGCTGTGCAAATAACTCGTTATCTGCTGAATAAATGAAGCACAGTTGAATGTAAATAAACCTTCTCCCTGTCCTGATGTAGCAGATTGTTCCTTAATGAGTTATATCTAAAGGACAACCTATGTGCAAACTTAATGAAACTATCCTTCATTAGATATAGTTTACGTAACAAGAAATGAAAATCTTTCAACAACAGATATGTCCACCTAAAAACGGTATGGATTCGAAAGATTGGTTAACGAAATATCTTGTTTGAGGAATCCTAAATCAATGAACAACAAAGTGACCTTTAAAAGCCAATTCTCTTCCGGAATTGCGTTTTTGTGCTAATCGATTTGAGAACGTGAATCCAGAAGCTCAAATGAAGCTGTGGACAAATCAGATTTAACTACGAGAAATACAGGCTTTATCTTTATCGTTTATGGCTGTTATTCCGATCAAGATTGTAATTTTTATTGAACCTTGACTGCTGAAGTTATGTATTGTTTTGTCATGTCTTGAAAATGAAATTATCCTGATATGTGTTTACCATTTCATCTTTCCATCCCTTTGCTAATTTAATAGGTCCACACTCTTCCAAAAACAGCAACGAAGTTAATAGTCAATTTACATTTTGATGTTCTCTCCCCAACACTTTACAGATAAGAGGTACATGCTATCATATACCCTTAGTAGCGCGCTCTGCTGATATGTGATCGTGATAATCTAGGAGTACGCAAGGCGAGAATGTGGCAAATTTGGTGCCTGTCGCCCTCCATACATTATGCATATAATATCGTGTTCCACAGGCACTGTCCACCAAATGTAGCCAGCAGCGTGCAACAGATGTCATGGTGCTTAGGAACACGAACAAGCTTCTTGACCTTGTGATTGCTTTCTTCTTTCCAAAACGTCAAAGGCTTTACATGTTTGTCTCGACACATATCTGTCACATTTTGGGCACATGAGACACATGACTAATAAGCACATGACATATGTTAGGCATTATATTCTTGACATATATTACACACACAAATAGGTGATAAATGTGAAACCAGCAATCAGCACGAACTGTGTTGGCAATATTGCCCTTTGAGATGAAACATTTCTAGGAGCTCTCAGGTTGCTATCATCAGAACATCAGACACAGAACCATGAGATGCTGCATTGATGAAATTTAACCAGAAAGCTTTATCAAAGAGACACGAGATACTTATTATATGGAACATCACTTACCGTGGCAGTGCTGTCGAGAGGCGTGATATCCATGCTTATTGTCCGAATGCACAACCTACACAGAGGATGGACCACTGTCTCGGGAGACAGACAGAAAGAGGGACAGAGGGGCAGACTGGTGGATGGAGGCAGGTTGAGTGTAACTCCTGTGAGCCGAGCGCTTGGATGAACCGAGAGCGCCGATCCGCTACAGACAGAATCCCGGTCTGGTTGCCTCCACGATAGGATGTGTATTCAATGAATTAGAGAGCGGCTCCTCACAAAATATTCCAATCAATACGAGCAGGCCAGGCTACGGTGTGTACGCTCACAAATCTCAATCGGTTCCCAGGCGGTACTGCTGCATACATCACTAGCAGATAAACTATTAAAGAGCCACTTTCACATTTGTCAACCTTGCCAATGAATATTAATTTCGCTCCTTCCAAAGTGCCGACGCTTCCTTCGATTTTCCTCCTCTACATATTCATGTGAAGCATTTTTGAAGATGTCAACTTTCCTATCAAATATGACATGTTTGACACATTTATTATGTACTTATGTCTTTCGCTCAAAATGGTGAACTGTTCCCATGTCCTAGGGAACCAAGCACTGGTGACCCTTTTCATCTTCGACCCTGCAATCCGATAATCAATCGTTTGTTTTATAGGGGTCTATAAAGAATAATAACTGTTAATGTTGCTGAAACACAAACCGTACACGATATGTATATAAAGATGTAGATATGTATACATGTATATATATTATATTATTAAACCATAACGGTAATTTCTGGAAGGTGATAAATTTCATTTCACGATTTGCACGAAATCAAAACCACTGAACATTGAAGATTGTTTTAATGAAAAATATCTATATTGATAATTCACATATCACACGGATTCGTTCGTATTTAACTACCACATTAATATCCTATACACGTTTAAAGTACAAGTCCATTTTTACTTTCTATAGGTCCTAAAATAGACAGATAAATCTGCATGTAACTTAGACATGTCAAGGTGCCATTAATCAATATCACTTTCAAACAACACACAAAGTGATTCTGTTTACGGACATTCTTCGAAAGACGATATCTCTAGAATCAATAAAGTTACTCGGAAGAAGATCCTTCAACTAAATCAGAACTTTTGAGTTGAGCCAATCGATTTAATTTCCTAAACTAACGAGACCTCCGATAACCTTCGATTTTTTAGAAGATAAGTATAAGCAAAATATTTCTTTGCACTCATAGATTAATAACTTTAATTTGTATCCACGTTTTTAATCCCTGAAATATTGTTGAAGGCATGTTAAACCCCATTTATTCAAAGTCATTTCATATATAACATGGTAAGGACCAATAGCAGACAATTTATAGCAGATACGGAAGGATCTTCCATTCAATTCCATAGTCAGCATTTTTTTATGAACACACATTTACCTCAACATTATATCTTATCTTCACTTATCTTTATCTTAACGCCACAAAACCTCTTAATGACATGCCTGGAAAGTATTTTTTCAACACAGAAAACGTCAAACTGACAACAATACAGTCAGATAAAAAAAATATTAGCACGTGCAGGTCAAATGAATATACAGCCTAACATTTATTTGCTTTTATTTACAATGAAGTCCCTGCGAAATGACAGCCCGGAGTAGAGAAAGTCAGAACTCAGAAGATACGAAATGGTATTCATACTGCCGGCCAAGTACATAAGCTTGAAAACGATGACCGTGCGTCATATGTGGAAAGGATCAGGTTGGGTTCACCATCATATCACTTGGACACACAAAGATTTGGCACGCGTTCTTTTAATTCATGAGTGCCGATATTGTTTGAACCTTACTGACAGGAGGCAAAGGGCGTGGCAAAGAGACCGTGAGCGATTTAATCATTCCTACGTCAGCGAACATGGTTGTTATGGTGAGGGATGAATTACTGTTTGGCTGAATGAGCAGGAAAGGCATAACAGACCTGCATGTCATATGAATAATAATAATAATAATAATAAGGATATTTATATTGCGCTGATCCACGTCACTGAGGGATATGCTCTAAGCGCTTATTGAGAGACCATGGAAGCATACGGTCCAGGGATGAGATCACCGGTGTGAACATCGTCGGATTTCAGCGCTTGTTGACCTGACTTCAATTTGACGGATGATAAAGCCCGATTTCATCGTTCTTCGAGGGGTTAATCAGTTCCTTTAGCAATATAGTATCGTCTGGATGGGTTTGATCGCTCTTACGTATCCGGACCTTAATCCCATAGAGCATGTGTAAAACATATATGCTACAGGTTGCCATTTCTGGTATTAGGGCACAATCCATAATTCTTGAGGAGAGCGCATATGACCTTTTTAAAGAATGGAGCAAGCAGGCAGTCAGGGCCGACGTTGTCAAAACAATCATTAAAATATTAAGTAGTTTCTTTGTTATTAAATGCATTTTTGTCTTATAGGAAATTTTCAACTTTCTATTATGAATCATTAAATGAATCAAGACGTTTTAGATTTTGTTTAACAATCTTTTAGGAGAATTATTCCATTCTAACAATGTTAGACGTATCAAATAGTGAGAAGTATATGTTTAACAGTAGGTGAACTTGTAACTTCGAATAAATACAATGGCGGGGACCTGGAATGCGAAAACTTTTCATGTGCATGCAGAGGGTGTTCATTGAAGCACTTCTGAAACTATAAGTAGATTTTAGCAGTTTTTCTAGACACGAACATGAAAATTGAGACCACGGGACGGCAGACTGTAGGCAAAGTAAGAGAATGAAAAAGTAGTTTGACCTTGCGACATTGAGTGAGTGCGCAATTGGGTTTAAGGTACCTTCAACAAAAGACCCGTGGATGTTTGTTACAACGTCAAGTGTAAGTTGCTTAAAAGCACCACGGAACAGGTAAAATCCAAGCTCAAAATGATTACCTTCAAAACAACATCAAAAGACGGGAGTGAACTGGAGATTATAAGCAAACGTTTGTCGAGACTGTTTGGTGTCCAGTTCTCGGGCTAGTCAACAAAAAAAACTCGACTTACTTATAACCATATGCACCTCGGTCCGGCTACGGTACAACAACTTTGGAATATGCGAACATGATGACGTAGCGATTGGTTTGAATGTTGAATGTTGTTGGCGACGGCTTACGTGTACGACGTCTTCATCCATACAAACAGAGCTACATAGGTAATGGTGGTGATGGTATATTCTTGGTTTGTGACGCCTTTTGTCATGACCATGAGGTCATCCACAGTTCGTTAAATACAGAAAAATACGGCCATGACTCCAAATCACTCATGTCTCCTTGTCAGTCCTGAAGTTGATCATCTTAAATGATGTCAGCATCTGTCTACATCGTACTAGGATTAACACAGACTTCAAGAATCAGCGAAAATCGAATTTCTCGACTCGCACATGGTCGGGTTTTTTGGCAGAGGATTCACCAACATTCTAGTTCTCAAAGAGGCCGTTGAAGGCAATTGGAACAATCAGCCAATTATATTCTTAAGTAAATTGCTGATAATGTTGAAGCGACGTTGTCAAGAAGTGGTTCAGGCTCGTGGCTGTTACTTGCACTGCTGATTGTCACGTTACAGTTCCCAGAAGAATGCTTAGTGGATTCCACGTTTTATACTACCTTTAAACATGATTGGATTATATAGGAATTTCTTTTACAAATAGACATGTGAGTGATTGTCACCAATTAACTCTCAAACCTTGAAATAAGTAACAATTTGAAAAAAAACATGTATCTCCATACAATTTACTTATACATTGTACTTATTTAACTCACATGTGAAAGTTCTCGGTGATTAAAATTTTACGCTCCGTGGTTCATTCAAATGTCTTTGTGAAGTTTGAGAGAGATCATTTCACAAAAACAATTCTTAGCGTGATAATACCTCTTTTTTTTTAATCCTCACTGGCAAATAAATCACAATTACCTTTTTCAATGGCAATCGATTGTTGGCCTTTTAATGTTCAGAAGCCTAAATTCTGTGTCTCATTAACATTTACACAAGTAATATGTTCTATCTAACACCTCCAACTTGCATGTGTGTGTGGGTGTGTGTGTGTGTGTGTGTGTGTGTGTGTGTAGGTGTGCGTCTGTAAGCGCATGAATCCCACTACACAAGTGTGAACACACACGTTATACCCCACTACATATTTCAAACCCACTACATACACTCGTGTAGTGGGATTTTTTATTTCACGAATCGTGTTTTCTGATGGTATTCGTTCCGAAAATGTAAAATGTTTCAAATGTTTGGGTTTCCGGTGTGTATCGGGTTTTTTTACACTCATTTCGATGGGTGATCGGCCATCTTACACACTTTCGCCAAGGCTTATTCCAGCGCATGCGCACCAACGACCACAGGATGGTCTGAGATGGCGGTCACAATTCCAAGTCTCCATTTGCGGTAAGTTGCTGTCTTTTCTTATGAGTGTCTCCGATTTCGAATTATGAAAAGCAAACTCGTATTACACAAATTCTTATTACATTATTTTATGTTCCTTTGCATGCGTCACGATTGTTGTAGGTTACTGTACATCGATAGGCAGATTGGCCACTTTAGAAGTTTTGGCCGAGGCCGGCGAGGGTAAAGTACGGCATATTTCAACTTGTCGAGTGAGAGTCATTTCTGAAACCCTAATGATCTAAATTATCTCCTAACATCATATAGATTGTTTATCCAAAGCACAATTTTAAAATGTTATTTACATTTCCCTATCAAAGCCGTAATGTGTTTCGAAATGCAAGCTTTGATATTTGTACCTGGTTATCTCCCTTTTCCTACGACACAGGCTGGACTGCGGAAATCACTGTTTCTGCTGATGTAGGGGCAGCGATAATTTTTTTCGAATCTTAAAAATCTTTTTTTGGGGGATTGGCAAATAGCTTTGATTTGCCCAATATTACAGTGTTAGGTAGGTAAAAAGTCAAACCGTTTGATGACGAATTTGTGTGGTTTTGTCAATTTTCACAATTTTTCAAGAACTTTAATTAATGAGCTGTCTTCATGCTTTTGCCTCATTAGGCCTAAATCATATTTTAGTTTTTCTTAATTACCGAAATAAGCAAAAGGCATAAATTATTAAGCTTGTATGCAATTATAAAAATGAGATGCCAAAAAATTAATGCCTACTAGTACTTAATACAAAAATTTACTTTTCATTCAATAGACTGATCCAGTGGAGAGCATTTAGGCCCCGCCCCCTGCAACATGATTGGTTGAAATAGATTGGGGGACAAGTTTCAAGCTGAGGCGAGCCACACCGCGTAAGTCAACAATGTCACTAGCTAGAACTTTGGCTTTGAAATGTTTATTGTTTTCCAGGCTAAAATTCAGAAACTGCATGGTGCATGTGTTGTTAGAATGTATAGATAGGACATTATAAACCTAAAATACTTAACTTAATGTTTTAGAAAATCATAAATTCATGTATTGTGATAATTGTATATTTCTTTCTTTTCTGAGATTTTACAATCATTTTGACAATCATTAAAGAAAGAAAGTGTAGGTCTAATTTTTGTCGGAGAATCCAAAATGTCAAAACCAATGATCAATGGTCGAAAGTGGGCAGTTACTTCTCTTGAGAGAACATGTAGGTGACGTCACAGGGGTGTGTATCGCTTAGAAATAGCTTTAGAAAGACATATATACCCATAGACCCTACCCTACTAGTAACTACTATATAAAAGGAAAGGGATGTAACGACCAAACCACCCCATGCTCGAACAAAGTCAGTTTTCGCATCCAAAATAATTGTTCACTACGATTCGAAAGCTAAATGATTTCCCTACAAAACAAGCTATGGATTGTCAAAATCGGATAATTATTTCAAAAGTTACATGCAACGACGCCCCGAAAATCGCTACCGCCAGATTTTCAAGCCAAAATCCCCACTCAGAAAAAACAGCAAAAACTCACCGTTTAAAGATCGACTGAAATGACCCACGGCAACTTTCGTGATTCATAAAATATGTTTTCTAATTTGCAAGTAACTTGAGTTTAAATTTTCGAAATCGGCCAAAAACAACTTTAATACGGCTTTTTCGAATCACCAGCTAATTAGCACCAGTGAACAGAACTGAACTGGCCTGTGGTCACTTAGTCGTGTCCTGCCGCGTGTCCTACCGCGTGACGTGCTAGTCGGCGGAAGTATAACCTCCTTAATGAAAAAACAACAGGAAATCTCAGTCTTAACAACTGTTTAAACATATCTAAAGTCATCAAAGTAATTCAAACCTCCGATAAATTAATGTTAAATATATCTTTAATTATTTCTATTGTTCCAAGCGAAAGACAGTTTTTTTAATATGATGCTATGCGCACTATCCCATGGCATGTGTACATCAATTACAACGTCTGCCAAATGTTGTCACAACAATCAGACTGGATTAATTAGTCTTATTTTTTATGACACACAGGTGGCCGTTATGTAATCCTGTCGCATTCAATTTCAATTCTTGATTTAATGGTCTCTAATTATACCTTTTGAATTTTAAAACCCTTGGACCAACCAAGCGGAATATATGTCCTGTCATAATGGCGTAATTCTTGGCATTCGACTGCTACTTAGTTTATTGTCACGGCGTCCAGTCATTTGAACCATTGAACTTGTAGAATATATATTCAACCAATAAATTAAGAGAAGGAGATTTGGCTCATGCACTTCTACGGACATTTAAAAAAGTACATCGTGAATAACGGGTACCAACATTCTTTAGGATTACATAGGATGTTTCTAACTGTTGTGCCAGGTATGTTTTCATTTCATTGATTGTTAAATAATTCAAAGACAGAGATATTGCAACACGGTGTGAGATATTATACCTAGATAAGAATATAATATGTGTTAGTTAAATACAAACGAATCATCCACTAAGTACTAAGTTGTCATGAAAGTGGAGTGAAACAAAATTATTTTTTCTATAGTAAACAGTCTACATTCTCTTCCTTTATTTACAAAAACCTTTATTTTTTCGAGACAATTTAGAACTTCATATCGATAAATACATGTTTTGACACTACGTGATATCCCATGGATATGGATCTCTCACCGACCAAGTTCTTAACCTTTTTGATATAAACCCACCCAAGAAAACCGCGTCCAAGGATTGTCACAGTAAAATCAAGATGGATTTGACGACTGAGAGGGAAAGTTGTTATCATGAAGCAGTTACATATCGTATTTTGGAATTCTTTCGGTCATGCTATTGCCTCTATTTTGCTGTTGAATAAGCTTAAAAATACAGAGAAAATCAAAGGGCTAGACTTTCAGCTGATGACTAGCACGTCACACACTGGGCGTGGCTTCGAGTCATGCTTCGGTGATTTTGTCTAAGCGTTCGCCAGTCCCATTAGGCGGTTATCCAAAACAGGGGTATACAAGGTCTCCTAGCAGTCGAATTAAAGCGTATATTTTCTCATTTTTTGGCTCTATTGATTCTTATAAGTGAAACGAATACAAATACTAATTTGTAATAATCAAATTTATGCGTTACTTCTCCTCTTTAACATCGTTTATTGATTCCAGCAATGTTGACAACACCAATGTGGGCTCAATTTATAACTATGGGTCAAATTATAATTTTTTTTAAACGTTCCAGAAATATGTAATTATATAAATAATTAATTAAATGTCAAAATTTCAAACGAATCGTAAGAAAATCGCAACATAACCTTTGATTTAATTGACAATGATTCTTTTTATAATTGATGTAAAACAATATACTTATAAGTATCATTTTTCATGTTTTATGAAAGAATATAAACAACTTTTACTCGGTTTACCTAAAAATATTGTTTTGATCTTTTTCTCCAAAAGGTGATGGCATATAAAAAATTAACCTGTACCTACATTAACTTGATAGATTTCGCTATCCTTCTTAATTAAAGCATATGTTTTTAAAACTCAAACTCAGTTATGTTTTATAAGTGGAAAATAAAATATTCAAAAATTAAAAGAATTTGTAAGGAGGTTTGAATCTCAAAGGCAAGTTTGAAAGCAACTCCTAATTCTAGATAAACTACTTCCATGTTGAATATTTGATGTGCAGTTCAGATACATTATTTAATAAAATAAGTTTACCATTAGATTGGTGATTTAATTTTATTTCTTCAAACAATAGTCATATAATTAAAATGATCAAAACTGTGGTCGACAGAAAAAGGGGATATTTATTTTTCAGAGGTCAGACAGAATTATATATTTTTATCAATATTTGCTTGGCTCAGGAGTGAGATTATGAAAATCATGAAAGATGTGGATAGCAATCGTTGATAATGACTTGTATTTTGTAATTCATACTGTTCAACCACCCTGGTGGTAAGGCCAGACTTTTTTTTTTTTTTTTGGTTTAACAAATTTAGAGTAAAAAAAAAAGTTCGGTAGGTAGGAAAAATTTTTTTTTTTAAATTCAGTTTTCAAATTATTTTTTACAGTTTGTATTAAGTGAAGGTTGGTAGGCAAAAAAAAAATAAATTTTTTAAATTGTGTTTATTCATAATGGCACACTGCTCACCATCCTGATAAATTGTCAAACATGTATTTTTACATTACCGCGTGGTTACAGTCCAACAAATTTAGAGTTACCTCCCTTCCCTAATTCTCGGAACGGGGGATATTCTGAAACGAATCAGACGCGTTTCGATATATTGTATATTTCTATCTGTTTTTTTTACAGATACAGATCGTGAAATTGGATTTGGATTTATATGATATATTATGTTTATTTTTTTTACACGCTTTCGAGTCCGCAGGTTAAAAAATAATACCTTTATTTTAACTATATTTTTTTTTCACATTTCCACTTTTTAAGGTCGGCGGATCCGTAAACCAATAAAAAAAAAGTCTGCCCTTAGGGTCATAAATGCAATGCCTCGCTTGGAAGGTAACCTTAATTTTCTTTATTAGAAGCAATTTTGATGTTCATAGTAAAAAGATTAAAACAACAAAAACATTAAGTTACAATATGCTGCATTAAGACTTATCAACAGTTATGTATAAACATGTTGAAAAAAAACAAACTTTTTTTAAAACTTCAGTTGAAAGGTAGATTTTTTGCCTCATGAAAAGGTGATTTGATTAAGTTGAGGGCAAATAGTCCTGTTGGCAGAGAGAATGCAATGATAGGTATCTTTTTACTACAATAAGGCCAGTATCTCCCCAATAAAGGAACAAACATTAACAGTGTGTCCAATAAATATGAGAAGAAATTTCATTCCTAAAGTAATCAGTTTATTTTTTCATGTAAAAGGTCAAAAAAAGCATGTCTGAAGTGACAGATCTCCAGACTGGCACAGAACTTGTATCTTTAATTGCTGTTTCAAATGCAATAAATCTGATTTAGTTATATTTTTTAGAATATTTGCGTATGAGGACATTTCCCCAAAATGTCCTGAATTTGTTTCCCTTGCAAGCAATAAACTCTTCAGTTTCATAAACATGTCTGTAATGGTTAGAATTGTAATCAAATGAAGGCTTTACCTTTTTTACACTTCAAAGAAATTAATTATGCTCACTGAAATTAATTTGAGTTGAGCGTGATAAAATAACACAAACCTTAACAGTGTTACACACTCAACCTTTTTACAAGGTTCACAGGCTCAGAGGCACATCAGTTCTGTAATATATTTCTCAGTTTTAAAAGAATAGAGCCATGACCCTGGATCTCATCAGGCTTTAAAATCTATTATCACTAGGCCATAGTATTATAATACCACTCGCTTATGGAGCATATAAATATTCCATCTTTCTAAGCTTTATTAAGATTATTTACGAACAAGATATTTATAAGGCCATGACCTGTGTGACTTAAGTGAGGGACAAACAATATATGTAAGACTCAGATCTGTGGCGGGTCTCTAATCTATGGCGGGTCTCCTTATCTGTGGCGCGTTTGATTGTTAGACTGTTTCATGACGTCATGCTAAGTGACGTCATTGTGCGATGACGTCATAATAGCTAACTGTTCCCGACGTAAGGCCCAATTGTGTCGCTAGCGAAATAATTAGGGAAGATACAGAGAGAAATTGCAAACGGATAACGACCAAATAATACGAGTCCATATCCCAAATACGAAAATACATTAAACAATACCATACATGTAAATAAGACCTTTACGGCTTTATGCCATATCAAATGTGTTTACTTTGTAGGATCTTTTTAGCCCTCGGTGAGTCTGTCTTCTTTAGCCTTAAGATATTGAAAGACTATCTTTTTTAACCCTTGGATTCCTGTCGACGGATTTTAGGGTAAGTTTGTCTATCGTAAGGTTTGGTTAATCATTGCAGAAAAATACAAAAAATGGTACAAATGTCAGGCGTTTGAAAATCTTCATAGATTTGGAAATCCGCCACAGATTTGAGGCCTGCCATGGTTTCGAGTCTTACATATATATATATATATATATAATATATAGTTTAGAATCCTCATTAGAATATACAAAAAAATAAAAGTTTCTTCACTATCATCTTCAGGAGAAAAAAATTTAAAAAGGTTTTAGGAGTGGCCCCAGAGGCCTTTCTTAGGTCACCAACTTTATAAATTTAAATCCTTAGTAGTCAATGAATTGGTACACAAAATTATAATGGGACACCATCCCATGTCAGGCTAGATGAGGTGTAAAGTGAAATTGAATCACTTACTTGCTTTCAGTTTAATTCAATTGGCATAGAATATTTGATGTAGAAATTATAATTGAAAATCTAAAAACTCATTCTTTTTACATAATCTGTTATATATCCAGCACGGAACAGACAGATTTGATTTGTAGCCCATATTTCACCTACTGTTAAACACTCATTACAAGTTATGCCAAAATAAACTTTCCTTGCCTATTATTGATGTCACGTGTATATCATAAAAATTATTTGTATTCAGTATTGAACATCCTTTAAAATTTACCTTTTGAATATTCATAAAAACATCATGAAAGGCTATTATGAAGTACAACCTACTGATCAACTAAGTTATGCAAAGTGATAACAATTACTAAACTAAACTAAAACTTTGAAAAGGGAGGTATTATCCATAGGTGGCTAGAAATTCATGTATTAAACACATGAAATATCTAACGTTACACTCCTCAAAACACAAGTTGAGTTCTTTGAAGGCTAATTGCACCTATAATGATCACATATCAAATAATAAGAATCAATTGAATTCAATACAATCAATATAATTGGATATAAGTGATGAAAGTAAATGTATTGTTTTCTTAATTGGGGACTCACTTGTATGTCTGTTTATATACAAAAACATATTAAAGAATCCTCACAAATAAATTCATTCATAGTCAATTTATTTATTCTATTTTATTTGAAGATTTTATTGAAATACAATAGCAGAAAATTTTCAAGAGTGTCCATGTATTAGAGGTTTTTTTTTCCATGTATGCAGCAAGGATATTCTCCAGATTAAACTGTCCCCTCTTGATATCAAATCTTGTAACTGAAAAATATAAATTGGAACCAAATTCAATATGAGGCAAAAAAAGATTGTTCCATTGTCATTATAGCTCCTCAAGTACTGCAATATTAATTGTATTTAATGTTACAAAATAACATTTTAAATAACAAAGTATAGTCAAAGTGGTTGCTCTCATAATTCAAACAATCATGGAACTTAATATTTGGTTAATCATAATCTACATGGGTAAAGGTGTGTTGTATAAACATTTATAATTACAACATTTTGCTTTTAAGATAGCTGAAATTAATAGGTTTTAAATTTAAGTTGGATTTCTTTTGCATCTTCTACAGAATTGCTCAATCAAACTCTAGAAACAAAGTGACACTTTTCACCAAAAAAGTTTCATACAGCATACAACAGCTTGAGACATGGTACCTAACAAATAACCCCAAAGCCCCCTCCTTATCTCCTTATTTTCCCCCATGGTTAGGCCCTTCCACTACCTCTCCTCCCATTTAACCTGTTGTGACAATTGTCTTCCCTTTTCTCACTCATGGTAAACACAACTATTAAGTAATATATCTAAAACATTACCCTGAGAAACATATTTCAAATGGATCATGTCTCAGTGGCTTTTATCTAAAACTCTACGTTATCTGCTGAAATACATTAACAAAAAATTAAAAAAGTATATCATGCATAGATCCAAATCTTTAGATTGTGGCTGTTGTGCTTACCTGAAATTTTCAAATAATGATGGAAAAGTGTCTCCACTCTCTCCTCCTGTATTGAGACACATGCCTGCAAAGAGAGAATCTTTTTTGAAAAAACACTTCTATATTATAAACAATGTACATTTCATCCCTTTATTTCTTAAATTAATTTTTTTTGGTGATAATTCTAGGCTACATCATGTATTTGTGCTTGTCAAATTAAAACCATACTTGCTCTGCTACTCTCTTTAGAAACTTACCCAAATGAATAGATATATATACATGATCATATATTTGTTATTTATTACAAAAAGCCAGAAGGCTATTAACCAGCTGTCACCATCAGTTTGTGAGTGTAATACGGAAGGCTCAATCTTTAAATTATCTATATGTATAAATATGATATTACAAAATGGGAATAATTCAGGTATTCTTACAGTCTTGAATAAACATCAAATATTGAGCAGCTTAGAAATAGAAGTGCTGGTAAATACATTTGATGGTGTTATATCAAATTGATAACCAGATCATTAAAATGACATAAATTCTCAATCAAATACTTACTGTTTATAAGTATAATGTGCCATGCCTTCATCTGAAATCCCAAAAAAAAATCATGACTTAGACTTCTGTTAAAATGGTTTCAAACTTTATTGAACTAATCATTTACCTAATCTAGTTTCACATATATATTTTATAATTATATATACAGATATAGCACCTTCAAATTTTCAAAAGGCATGCATACCTAATCGATAAAGTTGGTATTATTGTCATATGTTAAAAACATGGCACTTGCATATAAAATCAATAATCAACGAAGCGTGTCTTACTGGGTTTTTTTTTAATGTAGTATTGGCAAAGTAATTCGATTTATGAATAACATTTTAGAGATGTTTAAACAATCACTAAAGTAAAATAATAAATTGATGTTAAAATGAAAGATTGATGGCAATTAAAGAAAAAAATATAATTATCAGTGAAAACGTATACGTCGATGCTTACCTGATGAAGGCTTGGTAAATTGAAGGCATCGGTCCATTAATTATTCCCAGCACTGCCAGCAGCAGAGTTGGAAAATCGTTTTTTCTTTTTCCGATTCAGAAATAAAAATTTAAACTCCTACAAAAGGGTCTTCTAAATTACTATATTTGACTAATTTTAAAAAAAACCCAGCTCCAGTTGCTTGTGGTAAGGTGGACACGTCTAAAAATCCTAAACATTTTTCGACCACGTTGTGTTGTTTACAAACATGGTATTGAAAGGACTGTGAGGAGTTCGATCAGGGTTCGGAGTTCGCTCACTTGCTTTATTTGCTGCGGCTATGAGGTCAAATGAATGTCAAGGCCACTTCTATGGCCAACAAGGCGACCGCAAAGCAGATGATTTTTGATAGAATGTCCGCTAGCACTCGTAGAAATAATAATTAGGTGCTGTTCTCATATTGTGAACATGTAGTTCGATGTCGCCGATCGAATAGAGCTCTACATTGGTGTTGTCAACATTGCTGGAATCAATAAACAATTCGTGAGTGGGGATTTTGGCTTGAAAATCTGGCAGTAGAGATTTTCGGGGTGTCGTTTCATGTAACTTTTGAAATAATTATCCGATTTTGACAATCCATAGCTCGTTTTGTAGGGAAATCATTTATCTTTCGAATCGTAGTGAACAATTTGTCCAGAAAAATTATTTTGGATGCGAAAACTGACTTTGTTCGAGCATGGGGTGGTTTGGTCGTTACATCCCTTTCCTTTTATATAGTAGTAGGGTAAGGTCTATGGGTATATATGTCTTTCTAAAGCTATTTCTAAGCGATACAGGGGGCGGGATAGCGCAGTGGTTAGCGCGTTCGGCTTCGGATCAGGAGGTCCGTGGTTTGAATCCCGCCAGGGGCTCGGCAACTTTGTCTGCAGTAGAGAACTGTTCTACACGCAGTCAGGTTTGGGTGCAATGCTGCACTGAAAATCAGCGCAGTACCACCCATGGTTAGCTAGTTCCAGCCGATGCTGGCAGGTTTCACCGCAATGCAAATCACGAAGATGGTCCCTTCCCAGCAAACATGACTAACTGGGCCAGTACTGGCAGTAGTGTCTTCACACTGCCGTAACTTGCTGGTAAACTTGGTAAAGGCATAATTAGAATTTTGGGTTCTTATCGTTTATCTTTAAAATGCTGGTCCGATATTACCAGTTTTCAAGTGCCTTAAAGTGACACTGAGTATGTTTCATGAGTTTTAATTTAGCTTTACTAAGAGCCAAAATACCTTATGACCAGAGTTAAGTTAAAACCATCTCCCTAAATTTTCATCTTCATCTCTAAAATGCCAAAATTATGATGTTTTCTTTTTTTTTTATTGATAAAAATTCGAAATTATGTTTCCAATTAACTTGTATATTACTTTAATTACCTACTGAACACTAACAACCAATATTTGTGTTTGCCTGTCTGCACAAATTAAGTTTCCCAAATTACGTTTGAATCATTGGCGCGCACCACTGTCCGGTTTTCAATCACAAATCACGACATAAACTCGTTTATTGTCACTATTCTGAACTGAGAAGCATTGGGATTCTGATTTTCTGAACTAACCACTACTTATCGATGAAAAAATTGTTTAATGATATGAAGTTTGACATATTTGACTCCAACAACATAATCTGTAGCCCTTTAACCCTCCTGACACGGACCTTTCTTTCAAAACCTCGGTTAGTAAATAAGTACAGAACATCAGGGATCATATAGATGATATGTGTCTATACGATCCCTGAGAACATAAAGTATGGGGCAGGTCCCAAACTTTTCAGATCCAATGCTTAGTTTTGTATTTGATCTTTGGATTTATGATCAAATAAACATTCTGCCGTTCAAGAAACATACTTTTAAACTAGCATCCTGAAAAATTTTAATTGAATATTTGTAAAGTTATTTATTTGACGGTGACTGGGAAATCTACTGTCATACCCTCGTGTAACCTGTATCTATGGTATTTAAGAAATAAACTTCTGTAAGTGTACTGTCAATTATGACAAACATCCTGAACATCATAAAGTGATGGAGTACACATTTTTTCCAAATAGATAAACAGTTGTTCAACTCTTTTGTTAAATCTTGATCACATTTAGGAAACAGAAGCCAATTTTTGATGGTACATTTTGTGTCACCTGTTTTCATGGTATTTCTATGATAATGATGTCAGAATTTTGACAATACAGCACATGCCACAATTTCAATTTTTACTTAAACACAGATCGATAGTGTACAATAGCATTTAAATTGATGTTGACGTGTTTAAAATATTTACAGGTTCAATGAATTATTTCCTTTTCACAACTATTGAGCACAGTATGTCTTATTTTTGGTGAAGTAAAGAAATCATTTTGATGCTGATATTTAATGATAGAGAATCTTCTAGTCACCAAATGCTTTGCGTTTCATATAGCTTAAGATTTTAAATTTTAAAGATTTTAGATTAAAGCAAAATTTACCTGTTTAAGCAATCACTTGATTTCGATAGACCGGAAAATCTTACAAAATAGCCAAAAGTATATAAGAATCAACCTTTCAATGAATCCATATATCCATTAAAAGAACAAGTGTTTACCTCATAAGTCAGGTGATTTAGGACTAGCATAACATGGGTTTACTGGAAACTGAAAAATTATGTAGAGATTGTATTTTTCAAAATTACAAAAGTTTTATAACTCTCTGGGTTTTGTAGTCAAGAGAAAGAAATTCCCCTTTTGACGGTATTGGACAGTAGGGCCATCACTGAAAAACTCCAAGGTATCGACTTGTGGATAAGTACTAGATATTTGCACAAGCAGAGGTTCGAGGTGGGCCCATATTGCACCAGGTCCATGGTTAAGGTCTTCTGTTACTGTGCAGAATGTATGGTGCTTTTCTTGGCCAACATAATACACACCTGTGTGCAAAGATAGTTGCTTCTTTGAAGCACCAAAGTGCATGCTTTGGATTTCCTCAGAATACTTGCACACAAAATTTTCAGAGAAGTCGACATGGATTACACACTCATTGTTCATCAGATTTTCTTTGCGTTGTCGGAAGTATTCATATTGATGCCTTATGTTGAAATAGTGTTTTTTATATCTGTCTATGCTCTTATCCAGCCATTCTAAAAGATCAATGACACTGCCATTGTAGATTTGCTTCACTGTGTATGAGACATCTTTCTCAACTTCTTCTTGTCTATGTTTAATCTTCCTGCGTTCAGTTTTCGTAATCCATTGGAACCATTGGGTTTCAGTGTCCTTTCTTGATTTGTCATATGGTACTCGGATGGATTTGCATGTAGTACATTTGCCATGCATACATGTCTGTGATGTGATATCACAGGATACATGCTTAACAAAGTTCTCAGTTGAATCACTATTGATAGCTTTAGCAGTCTTTAAGGCAGACAACATGAACTGGGTGTTTTCGCATAACTTGCAGAGGCATGTACTTCTGTCACTGGGTTTTGGAAATATCACCCAGAAAGGACGGAGTCGATAAAATGTGGTGAAACTGACATTTGTATTTCCCTCAGAGATGTATTTCAAATACGTGTGCCTCAAAGTGTCTGTTAAGACTCTCCTCTGCTTTGTCTGTTTTTTGTAGGTGACAGTCTTTTTCATGCCAGTCATTAGGCGTGAGACATCATCTCGCTCATAGAAGTTTCTGATTGTCACCTTCTCTCTGATAGATAGGCAGTTGTGAATGTGCTTGCTCTGATTTCGTCTTACTTGTACGCCACATGCATGCCATGCTGTTGACTTGAACTTGTATTTTCGAAGTATTGGTCCTGAGAGCATTGTAGCAAGATCATTTTTCTGATTCCGTTTCTTGTTATTATACCATTCCTTCATTTGATCAAGTAGGGCATTATGAAAAAGTAAAGTTTTTCTCACTATCTTTTTTGAAGCATTTCGTAGCAATTTTCTTGTTTTAGAACGTGGGGTGTCACCCAGGCAATCTTTTTTCAGGTTCTGCAATCTGTCACATCTTTTCTTGTACATCAAGACCTTTCTGTTAGCATTTTCCAAATCACGTTGTAGAGATGCCTTGTCACGATAACACTTCGCCTGCTCTCTCCTCATTTTCTTAATGTGCTGCTTCTTCTGTCGTGATGATGCCTCCCTAGGATTTTGTGGAGTTTCGGGAGACATTGGCGGTGTAAGCAGGTTTTCAAGTTTACGTTTAGCGTCCTTCTCACGTTTCTTTTGAACTGCTTTTTGTTTTCTCCATTTCCGTCTCAATATTCTTCGTTCTCTTTCAGATAGATCTTTAGTAGTGGATTTCTTCCCACTTTCTTTATCTTTCTTATACCGCTGTCTTTCTGACGCCAAATATATCTGTCGCCTCTGTTGATTTTTGTCCCGATTTTCTCTAAATTTTCTCTGCCTTTCTGCGTTGCTCATAGCCATAGTGATGCTGTAAAACAAAATAAATCTTCATGTCATTCCAATACAGAAATGATAATGGTTTTGCTTTAGAGTTGAGTTTTTCACCATTAATGAATCTTTACTGTAACGTAAACCTTTAATTTGATTTTACTAGTATGTTCATTGTCAATTGCTTTAAGTTTGATGCATATTCTGTAAGATATATGATTGTTTTATTCAAAATAACTGTAAAAGGCCAGACATTGGATTTGGTATTAAACAAATGTAGAAAACAGAACAAGTATTTCTTTCCTGTAACATTTATCATTCTTTACTGTAACGGTTCAAGGGATAAATGGTACCTCTTAATTTATTTTAATATAATATTATACTTTTAATTAAATGAACTATCTGTCTAAAAATCTCCACAAGTCTGCATGACAAACACATTAAAAAATTAAAGAACTTGGTCATTATGTACATCTTTATATGTAAATTTTCTTTTCCATAACATCATAAATCATTACTGTAACAAAATGCATTTCTTTACTGTAACGGTAACATATATTGTGAGTTTGTGCAAATGTAATCCAATAAATGTTTTCATTAAAAAACACTTGCAATTGGATATTATATTCATGCCATAATTGTCATTACAAAATGTTAAAATATTGGTGAAATAACCGATACACTAATATTAAGAGCATGTGTTTTCTTTCCCGTAACAATAATTGTTCTTTACTGTAACACCTTTTGGAGAAAGTGTTGCATGACAATCAGGCTTCACACAAATAAGTTTTTTAAAAAATGTTTTGCACTAGATTTATGTCTTAGAAAATATTCACACAAAAAATAAATTTAGTTTAAAGTACAGTTTCATCAAAATCTCATTTAATATATGAATTTTTCTTTACTGTAACAAAATCACTCTTTCCTGTAACAATTTTTAGTGTTACAGTAAAGAATGTTACGGGAAAGAATTACATGAACTCAATCAGCATAATTGAAAAATAAACGCTCCCTAAGAAAGTTTGCAATATCTAAGTTTCAAATGTTCCAACATTCTAATGTGATCATGAAAACAAGATTTTGGAATAATGTATCTGTTAGTGTCATAATAGCGTTACAGTAAAGATGCTAAAGAAAAATACTGTCAAAATTCATACCTTTGGGGAATTTTCCTGAAGGTCTCAATCACTGCAACATCTTGAGCATGTGGTTTCAAGAGAAAGAGGAAGTGCCAAAGAGCATGACAGGAAATGTGGGTTTCCCAGCAGCAGGGACCATACATTATTTCAAATTTGAAGCTGTTGTTACGGGAAAGAACAAATACTGAGAGACAACATAAACATATCATTTTTTTTACAGAATATTGAGGATAGGCCTGTTAAATTCTGTTTCATCAGTAAGTATAATGTTAAATGCAACTTACAAAATTTACAAAATTAAAAAATATGTTATAGTTATAAATATATGGATTAAAGTCTAACAGCACACTGACTGAGAGACGTCCAAAAAAGCTACATTTTGGCTATTTAAAGTACTGTTACACAAAATTCAAATACATTTGATCTTAAATAAAATTAATAATGCTAAGATTATGGCTCATATTATCAGATAAACTGAAAAAAATATATGTATTTGTACCAAATGGAATTTTATTCACTCAGGAAAAGAATGTTTGCATATTTTGAAAAAGACTCTTATCTGAAAAGCATGAAATTTCATTTGATTTTATCAACTGAAATTAATCAATAAATAGATTGATGAAATAGTGATAATTTTCTTCTTGGATCCATGTAGAACAACTGTCAATAAAATAAGTGCTTACTGGCCAGGTGCAGTAAGGTGAACAGGTAAAGAGAACAGATATCTTTTTCAAATACCACGAAAACAGGTGACCCATGAAAACAGGTTACTTCAGGGTATATCCAAACAATTTTTCTCTCCTGTCATTTGTTCTCACTTGGAATACTCCCACACTTCTTCACATTGTTTTTATGAGGCAGTTCACTCGAACACAGTCTGGTGAATAGATCTTATTTATATGTATAATATCGTGTATTCAAGTTATTAAGTAAATAATTTCAATTTGACTCTTCTTGTGGGAAAACACATTCAACAATGTATGTTTTCATGCATTGAAAAAATATACCGAAGCTCCAAACATTCCAGTTGAATTGAACTGATCAATTAACAAAAAACTGTGAAACTTTAATTCTACCTGGAGAGAATATAATATTTTAGACATAAACTGAAAATTCATTTTTTGTGTGATGTATTTTAACAGAAGTGTCCCTATTATTGGGGTTAATTAGAAGATAATTAATACATTAATCTGTTTGAGAAAAATTAACAAAGTAAAACATAATTGATAAAATAAATAGATTAAATGTAGGTTTGGTTAATATCAAGATTTGATATAAGTATTTCCATAGCTAGAAAAAGATTTTTTCTGATACTTTGCCTCAGTTTAACTGGGCAGCCATTTAACAGGTAAGCTGTATTAGTATTGGTATTTTTTCACAATAAAGGTTTCGATGGCATTCAGATAGTTTTATTTCTGAATAAGGTGAATATTGTTTTCAACTATGTTCAATCGATATAATCAAACAAGACAAAAAATTATTCTACTGATTTTAATGTACCCTTATATTTGAGTTAAAGGTAAAGGTTAATCAATAAGATATTTCTTTCCTATTTTTCTAGTAAACAGTAAGCACATGTGAATATTTCAATGCATTTCCATTTCCATGTCTTATCATTGACTATCCAACTGTCCACAAACAAAAGTGCAATACAAACAGTCAATAATTTTGAGAATTTAGAACCGTTTTTAAAATAAAGTCCATACAGTAATACATCCCAAATAAAAATAACACCGTAGAATTTGAAGAAATAAACTTTTGAAGATCCCTCTACATTTCGTATGTATATCTATTTTGCCTTTTACAATGAGAATATGTTTGGTCAGCATTGGAGACTGAAATAAGTTTCAGCAATATTAGGAGTACCTCAATAAAAGGGTCACTGGCCATTCCTTTTTTACACAAAGTATACACGTAGGTCAAAGTGATGGTTTTAGATAAATAGTAATCTCTATACATAATCAAAATTTTGTACTTGAATTATGACTTCATTTCAAATCTGCCCACAAAGTTGGACAAAGCCATGAAACAGAATACATACAAATATTTATGTTTCATCAAATGATTAATATATTAGATTCTACGGGAATTAAATAAGTAACAAATATCATATGCCGGTGTTAAGGGCTCATCATTGTATACATTGAGATTAACTTGTAACAGTACTAAGTAATTTAGTATCGTAGGCTAAATGATCAATTTCGAATAGATCCAAGATTGTTTATTCAAGATGTTAACATTAAAACACGTTGGGCTTAGGATTCTCTTCTTTATTGACCGACAAGTAATTTCTTCATACGAGAGCCTGAAACTTCATTCTAACATCCAGCTTCGATTTACCATTGTCGTCAGAACCATTGTCATCGTACTTTTACATCTTGTTTCTTAAACCTTTTAGAATTTATATATCGCAGATAAGGAAGTTGATCTAACCCGGAAGTTAACGAAGGACCAATACGTTTGCGGCGCCCTCTATCTTGGCAAGTGACAATAACTCGCTACTGTTTGCCATTTGCTTATTTACAATATATCGATAATTACATCTTAAATACATTACAAATAATTAAATGCAACCGCCCAAATACCTGGGGCAGTTGGACATTATTTAACTTTCTATTTTGAAATATTATTACATGGGAGAAATACATTTTATTTAACAATATTTATAAAATTGTCAGATTTCAAGTTAATAGCATACTTATAATATTTTTACATGTTTTATCAGAAATACACCCAAAAAAATCTGCCGTCACACAAAAACAGTAAAATATTCGTTCTTTAAAATAATTTGGATAAGCAATAATGACACGCGTTATTCAAAATAAAAAGTTTTTACATGCAGTACAAAATAAGTTACTTACAAATATATGAAAGTGAAGTGCCAAAGCAACATTTTTTTATTATATCTTGAAAGAATTATTTTGTTACACCTTGAAAGAGTTTCAATTAAGAGACGTTTGATATATTTTTACACTTTATACATTGTTTAAACTTTGTGTAAAAACTGTCGGTCAATCATCAGTCATTTGTCTTCCAGTGATTTCCCTAGGAAACACAATAAGTTATATATCTTTTTTTGAATTTCTGAAATCCTGTTTAACAAAATCTGAGTTTAATGTTACACCTTGTCAAATTATAGAAAGTGCCCTCAAAAGGCACCTTTTTAATTCCAAACAAGACTAAGGCCGCTTCATACTTCCTCAGGTTTGTGTAATTGTTGCATTTCAATAGTATGATTCAATGTGTATTTTTTAAAAAAATTTAGGTTAGACACAAGTGTATGAGCATCAATTGATACAAAATCAGGCAATTTCAGATGTGAAAACTTGTTGAGTGATAATAAAAAACAACAAATTGTAGGAAAATTCAAATTTAACAATAGCTACAAAAAACATTATTTCAAATAGTTGCATTTCTGGCAGAAGTTTAGCATTTGGTTCATACAGGCAGGAGTGCATTTATGATAATCACAGTGACAATTTTTCTTATACGTAACTTATAAGGCATACAAAAAAATCATAAAAGAATTTTAACCTGAAATTTCAACAACCTACTTAACATTCGCAGGACTGTAACACCCAAATAAGGAAGAATAAAGTTAATGAATGAAAAACAAGCATGTTCACAAACAATGGCAACATTAAACAATGGCGAGAATTACAAATATATTTACTGAACTTCTCAAAGACACCAACTGTTTGAAAGCGATTTGCTATATTTATATACCTATGTTGATTGTTCAGAATATTCTCCAAGCAAAAGTTTTCAAAAATTACATAATGATAGAATAACTTTCAAACAAAAAAATCATAATCTTGTGATTTACATAACTTTATTTTATTAAATTTTATATTACATATCGATATCAGTATAAAGTTATTGACTATTGACTAGGGAAATAAGTTGATAATTTGTTCATCTCCACAGCTAAAATAGACAAATCAAACATGCAAAAAAAATCACATTTATCAATTTTTCTTTTAGCAGGACAAAAATACATGAAATTCAATTTTGGATAGAAATTTCTCTGTAAAGTCATTTTTGTAATTGAATCTATAATCACAAACTGAATTTAAGATAAAAATTATTTTAACTGTTTTTATTGTTAATATTTGTAAATAGTAAATCTGTACATGTTTGTATTATTCTGAAAAAGAAAATATCAACATAAGCATAATTGGATTTGTTTGCAAATTGGTGCAAAAAAGGCGGTGACTGTGTGTTTTGTGAAGGGAAGGACTAAGATTTCCTTTTGGTAATATTATCCCATATTTTACTTTTTATTCTGATCAAGTCTGGAGTAAAGAAAGATAAGACAATATTAAATGCATTCCATCAAAATTTGATTGTTTATACATCTATGAGTGGCAATTCATGTGGATATCAGGTAGATACTACAAATCAGCTAAGTGATTGTATTTTAACGATGAAATAATTCAAACAGTGTCAAATAACAACAGTACTTAAGTCATGAATTTTAAGAATCCCAATTCAAATGAATGAATATCCGTTTTCAAAACTTATCTTCAGCTTTTAAGTGACAATACAACCAAAGTCTCCCAATTTGTCATTGTCAGTATCAATGGTCATTTTGGTCATATATTAATGTCATTTTAAAAAAGAGCTTAGATAACTTAAAAATCGAATATGAAAATTATTCATCAAATCAATAGCTTTTATTCATCCACTTATACTCTAAACCATTTTCACTAATAATTCTGATAGATTTTAACTAATCTAACAAAATGCATTTTAGAGTTCCTTATTTAATTTAAACACTTGATTTATAAAAAAGTGATCTCCATTTACTTCACGACCCGGCAATAAATATCTAAAATCTCTTATAATTATATTACTGATTATTTTGTTGAATGAATACAAAACTTTTCTCATAACAGTCATATTTTAGCTATATATATATTGTGTGTGTGTGTGCTTTTATTTTGTGTATATAATTTATGTTTTCTTGATGCAAATGAATGCTAATCTTTTCAATTGATAATATTTGAGTATTTCAGTATAGCTGAACAATCTTACACAAAAAGTGGAGAACAAAATCAGGACGTGACTCAATGGTCAGCTGGGAAAATATATTTGAACCTAATAGAATATCTGTATCTGTGACCCTATAGAAAGCAGGGGTTATGAGCGAGCAGTTCTAAGTTATGATTAAGATGATTGAATATAACATATGTGTCATGTGTAAAACCAATAATCAAACTTCTCTTCAACAAATTTCTTTTTACTTACTTTAAGTGGATCAAGTGGCAGAGGAGGTTGGAGGAACAAACCACTCATGCATGGATTTTTTTTTATAGCAGTGTAAGGCACATTGGGAACATACCACTGATGATTATAATACGTGTACATATTGATGCCATTATTTAGTGGAAACTTAATTTATTTAATATCAAGCAAATACTAAAAACACCTTTGGCCTGTCTCTGTCATTCATGATCGGCTGGTGATTACATAACCAAAAACAACATGAATGCATAACAATCGAGGTCATGATAAAAAAGATTTAATTTGAAGGCTGCTTGTAATGATATTGATGGAAGTTAAACAATATTCAGTTATACATATCTTCTCCTCTCAAAGTACTTCTGATTAATGTTTGTCAATCTGTTTAAGGGAAATTGAGTTATTTACTTCAGAAAAACATTTTCATTATGTCATTCCTGGTCATTGATGGAAAAGGATAATTTCTCTGGAAAAATATATAATATGTTTGTTATCAGCTTAACTTTTCTCTTTATTTCTCCTAAATGGCTAAGAACCCTGGTGTAGGGAATCTGTTTGGTTACAAATTTGAGGTAGCTTGCAAAGACAAACTCCATATTTTGCTAGCTCTTATATATTATTAAGCATGAATAGGGGGCAGGATAGTGCAGTGGTTAGTGTTGGGTTCGGATTGCAAAGTCCATGGTTTTAAAATCCAGGCAAGGGCTCGGTAACTTGTCAACATTAGAAAACTGTTCTACACAAATTCAAATCCCACTCTTCAGCAAGGAGATTGATAACTTGGATGTGATTGTTTGTTGAATGTCAGCAATTCCTTGTTTCTTTTGAAAGGTCACAATGATTGTTTATTTTGAAAACTTGTGTGTAATAATATTTTTTTTAAATGAAATTTTGTAAGGCAAGATTATAAAATTAGTTGTACATGTAATTTTTTTCAAGGTACGAATCATGATGAGACAGGCAGACATTTTTTTATTGTAAAATGAAAATATAGAACGCAAATGAGACCAATTGTGTTGCAATTTTGAAGGACGTCTTGTGAATTATTCTATGCATTATTCTATTTATTGATTATTCATCTCACTACAGGTTTCCTCAAGGTGGAAAAAGCACTACCAGGTTATGACTTGCATGCTGTGAAGGACCGGTCTACTCTTGTGTACACTACAGGTAACTGAATATAAAGTTACTATATTTGTTTTATTACCAGCTCTGTAAAATTTAGAAATACCAAGAACTACTCACAGCCTCAACCATCTCACAGTAGGATTAATATGTATCTGTGGCTATTCTGAGGTTATTCTTGAAAAGCGAGAGAATTTTCATAGTATAGAAAATTAGTCCAAAATATTGTAAATGTAACTTTGTTGCAGTATTGTCAAGGTTACAATGAAACTCACAAGAATATAAGCCAGACCACAGGGCTGACTAGCTCAAAAAGTTGCCAGCCCTGACCGAAACTGCCTGCCCACTTAACTTTATTATTTTACTTTAACTATTATGAAATTCAATATTCAAAATTCAATATATATGAATACTACATCTTAAATGAAAAAGTAGTAAAACAGTAAAAGGAATTTCCAAATTTTTTTTGATCAGTTGTATGTTAACATCATAGCCTTGGGTATACGATGTCACCTGTTTATACAAATAGCCTAGAGCATAGTGGGGAAGTGAAAACTGGTCGAATGTAGCATATGCTCATCCTTAAATGTAAACACTACACTTTTTACACTTTGTAAAAGTTTATTAAACAAGTATTCTTTTGGCAATATTTGTAATTGATCCTTACTTGTGCATAATTTTATTGAGAACATTCAAAGTATTTCAGATGATAAATCTGATAAGGCATAACTTTTACCTGACAGTCTGACAGGGGTTATTGAAAATTTAGCTGTCCAAATTGAAAACAACCTGTCCAACGCTGGTATTGTTATGATAATTTAAAAGCCTAATATTTTATTACCTTGCACTTTCGATGCAGCTACAGAGCACTTCGGGCATTCAGGTATTTCCAACGCTGGTATTGTTATGATAATTTTAAAGCCTGATATTTTATTACCTTGCACTTTCGATGCAGCTACAGAGCACTTCATGCGACCATTCAGGTACCCAATTGTACAGCTGGGTGGACTGAGTGCAATGTGGATGAAGTGCCTTGCCCAAGGACACAACACAGTTTTAAGCCCAGGTCACAAATTTTTGGTGTCTCCACCTGGATTCGAACCCGGGTCATTGGCGTGAGAGGCCAACGCGCTAACCACTACACCACAGTGCTCCACTGTATTTGATATTTTTTGGAATTTTGAAAATTGGTATTTTTGATACAGATCGTTCGATGACTTCAAATGCCTGATGGGCTTGTGGCATGGATTTTAATGTTTGTTTCCATGGAAATGTGTTGAGTTAAGACTTTATTCAGGGGTAGATTTGTTTTCAGAGAAGAACTCCAAAACTGCTCATCATGGGGTTGGTTTAGGTATTTCAATTGACTGCACCTTATGCAACCTGATTATCTCACTGGGTTGCACTAAATATATAGTGGTTGAACCAAAGTTTGATGCTTCTAAAGACTTCTTAAATTAGCTAAAACCAAAACTCATATCTATCTGCCTAATGAAATAGCAAATCACTGCCCTCTATCCAATCACCATAAACAAATTTTTTCTCTTAACATCACATTTCTGTTCATCTTTCGATAAAGCATATGGTAGTTTTTCTGCTCTTGCATCACTAGATTTTGCAGAACTGGAGTCATCTTTTCCTTCAAGTACCTCATGCACTTTCATTATCTTTTGTTAAATTTTTTTGATAACTTTAATTTCTAGTCTTTTTTTAAAATTTCGCTTCATCTCCTAGCAACACACACATATAGACAAAACTTCAAAGCTGAGAAATGACATTTCTGTTGAAAGATAAATATTTGAGATGAACTTTCCATTCTTGAACTGTGATTATCTGACCCCATGTTATGGAAGATTCCGAAGTTTATCATTCAAAACTAATATTTATGACTGTTCGAGGATCTCTAAATGTTTTTCAAAATTGGCTCGCTAGTGAAACATGTTTGGTTTTCTAATATTTTCTACTGTTCCCTATATACAATTAAAATTGAATTAAAATAAATGATTTTGAAGCAATGGTTAATGGTTAAGCAACAGATTATTTTTATGATAAAAGTATCCAGCCCTGGGAGCTACACAGAATGCAAAATAGGCTTAGTAACACCTTCACTCGTGCAGTTTTGTGAATGGCAAAATCAACCCGTGTCATAAGTTTTTTTTTGTTTATATGAAAATGTGCTAAGTTTGAACTCTTATTCAGTGAAAGTTTTGTTTCCAGAACACTAACTCAATAACAACTCATCAAATCCTTCTGAAAGTTTTCCTTGTGTATTTAACCTCCAACTTGACAATTGATTTTGATATTTTCCGATTTTGAGAAAAGCATTGTTTCCGTTTTGATGGAAACAAGTAGAAATTGGACCCTCGTAGCTTCATTTCTGGAGCAAAATTCAAACTGAATTACTACTCAATTGATTTACTTAAAAATTTGTATTCAATGATTATAATGAAATATGTTACTAGTTATAGGTTACCGGTAGGATAAGTCATCTTCTGATCAGAAATCATTATTGCAAGAAATCTAAAATTTTCAAATAACATCTTTGTAACATTATTGAAAAGTTTGTAGGTTTGGTCTCAGTCCCCGCTTAAATATGATCGCATCAGGCTTCTTAATCTCAAATCTGCTATCATCCAGAGCTCCAGATAAGCTTTTGGCTATGTGGGTATGATACCCAGATTTTTAGAACTGGGTGGGTAATTCAAATATCAAATGAGTATTCATACTTTTTGATACCCATCAAATTTTCGAAATCTGAGTATTAATTTACGTAAAAAACTTAAACATGTTATATTCACGTGTAAATCTTATTTCCATAACCAAATTCTGAACATTAAGTGTAAGATAATAACATTTTCTTTAAAGAGATATGGGGAAAGCCTACTTTCTGTTTGTAAATGATCAGTAATAACAGAACATATTAGACGTGTGCAACATGATCAGATAAAATTTCTTTTCAAAGGCAACTGATTGAAAACTTGAACGGCAAAGCGTCAGAGTATTTATTAACTGAGTCGGCAGTTATATGTAATTGTTACCAATAACAAATTAATCTAAACACACTTGCGAATATCCCTGACCGGATTTGTTTCTTTTTTACCGGCAACTCTCGTTATTTTTTCTTGCATCATCTTCATAAAAAATGCCATCATTACATTCCACACATATATATTGAAAATACGTTCTCAATAAAAAAAATGTCAAATGACTATTTCTATGTAACTAAACCTTTTTCGAGTCCTAAATCTGCACAAGCCAACACTGCCAGAGGAAAGGCCGTTGGGAAAATAAAGTAATCATGCTAGTTTCGTGTGCACATTCAAAGTCAGTAGGCCCAAATCTTGCATAAAACAAACGGTGTTAAACTCCTAACGCAACTGGGATCAGATCAGTTATATGAATTGAAGCGAATATTTAAATGGTGTTCGGAGTAGTAAGCGAAGCCGCTTTGCACAAAGCAGTGTTCGGAATAGATGTTTACGATGTAAAAAGACTGGTGTATTTACCAGTGACTTAACGTTGAGATTTTCACGTAACTATTTTTATTTTTGTTAATGACACGATACGCATTATAATTTTTATGTATTGGGTAAATACGCATTGCCAATTTTTGAGAAGCGTAAACGTAGATTTATAGTGATTTTCATTACGCAGACAATTTAAATTTCTTGCGTATTTTCACTTTTCTTCTGAGTAAAATACGCAAAAACGCAGCTTATCTGGAGCTCATCTTTGTTTCAAAAGTATTGAAGCTAGGAAATCTCAAATTTAGAGAAGATTATCTTAGCAGGGTGGAGGATACAATTGAAAATTTCATTGCCTCACTCATGAGCTGTAACATGAGATGGTAGGTTAATGGTAACACATCCCCCTCATTTAAATTCTCTGGATCCCTATCTCTGGATATCTCTCAAAAGTTAAATTATATCTGTCAGTTCATGAGTGTTGTAAAGAGTTGTAAAGGCTTTATGGAGATCAGACAAATCATCTTTTAGCTTATATTCATCCTCACTACTCAAGGGTAACCGTTTTGATTATTGAGTCCACTTTAGAGAATTATCAAAATTTGCTCTGGGTTATCAAGGATGGCTTATTATATGAGGCACAACTATTTTTAAAGCCAGTTCAAGTATTTTGACATATATTTATGTCCCCCGCAAAAAGCTTTGCGGGAGACATAATGTTTTCAGTTCCGTCCGTGGTTCTGTGATTCCGTAACTATAAAATGCTTTCATTTCCGGACCATATTTAAAAAACAACTCAATATTTTTCTACGAAACTTGGCATGTGGTTAGGTTAGTGGTGCCTTTTGCTATTTTGGTTATTCTGAATTTTTCATTTTACTTGGTTTCCATGGAAACAATTCAAACTTAGTGCTAATATGTGGTCCGTTTCAAGACCATATCTCAAAATCCGTTCAATATATTTTTACGAAACATGGTTTGTGGTTTGGTCTAGTGGTGCAGTGGTACCTTTTGCTTCTTTGGGTACTCAATTTTTTTTTCTGGTTTCAATATATGAGGGTAGGGAAATTATCCAACCTATATCTAAATATATCAGTATTGTTTTACTTAACCTGGTATGTGGTTAGAGCCAGTGCTTGGATGGTGCCTTTTGCTACTTTGGTTATTCTTAATTTTTCATTTTACTTGGTTTCCATGGAAACAATTTGAACTTAGTGCATTTTTAGGGCTGTAGATGCTATTTACGATATTTGATGCTTGTGTGAGTATCAAATGTCACATTCCCTACAAAAAAAGAAGTTGACAAATTTATAAAACCCTTCCTATTGAACTTGTATATTTCACGAGTCATTATTATGTCAAGTTCATTGATGCTAATATATTAACTTTTTATATATTTGGTATGGATTGTTTCTGGTTTAAGTGGCAATAAGATAAGGTTGGATTAAAAGTTTGGAAGGGGGACATCACTGTGCATCGCATGCACATATTTCTAGTTTTACAATGTACAGAAATGTAATATTCTGACCCTCTGGCCCCTATTGAGGATCTTGGAGACTGTGCTCTATTATAAACTATTATCTATATATATTATTATGTTATGTTTTGAAGATTCCATGAAAACATGAATCTATAGATGAACTATGAGAAAGTCATGGGTCAGGGTTTGAAAGTCAGCACTAAGTATGGAGGAGATGGCTTTTGAAACTAGGCAGGTTAGACTTAGTAACAGGTAAAATAATAGTAATTCATTATACTAGCTGGAATTTTATTTTTTATATTAAATTAAGTTAAATCAATTATCTAGATTTAAAAATGCACAAGTCCAATGGCTAGTTTTGGATTGATACAGTTTATTTCAACCCTTGTTTTGTCAATTGTTAATATTCTTACAAAAATTAAAAACTGACAACCTTTATAGTAACAATATTCAAAGTTGCCTTGCAAACAGCAAAAAGGCCAATATTTGATTTATAAAATATTGTCAACCAGTTTTTGTTTAATGAATACATTCATTGAATTATAATTTAGTTATAATCAAGAGAATAGTGGAAAGTGCTATAAACCATTTATGCTTGACTTTCTATCAACTATTTTAATCAGTTATCATATATTTGCCTTGAAGTTCCATTATTGGCAGTGGGAAGCAGGGGTTATTTTGAGTTAAATTTAAGTTTGTCAATCAATTAATTGAGTCCACTTTACAGTGCCGGTGCCACCTATGACATAATGCAAATAAACTTGTGTGTTTCAGTGACGGGTAAAATTGGAGACAAAAAGACAGTGATGTGCACAGGACTGACTGGAAGGATTGAAGTAGCCCTCAAGACTACATGTTTGCGACATGAGAGAAACAATGAACCTGAAATTTCACATTTTGTATTTGTTTTATGGAACCCACTATTGTATGCCGTGAATTTATTAAGACCTAAATGACTTTGATATTTCATACATTTAATAATATCCCTTGTTGAAATGAAGTGGGGTCTGTACAGCATTTGGCATGTGTATATCTCCATCTAACATATTACTTTATTTCTTTTTAATTTTATCTTATCATAACCAAATTTGTCATTGCATTGTCCACTGACAAATTTAGAAATGACAAAATATCTTTTGAGTACAAATTCTTTAGTTGTGAGCAAACAAAGATATAGAACTGGTTTTGATCCATTGACAGGGGATAGGGAAACACTCATAAAATTTCCACTATTATATCTCCTTCTCCAAAAGCATCGACTAAGGAAATCTGAAATCTTGAGTACAGACACCTTGACTTGAGATTTTTTAATTTATAGAATTGGTGACCTCAGAAGTCATACTCTGAAAAATTCTTCTCCAGAAGCAAAATGTCTAAAAAGCTTAACTTAAAAAAAAACACTTAGGTAATGGGGCTTCAAAATTATACATTTAACCTTACAATTTTACATTATAACATTTAAGGGCCGCAGCTGCCATGCTCTACAAAACCTATCTTCATTTTCTTCTCCAGAAGCAAGAGGCTTAGAAAGATGAAATGATGTGAACAGCCTCCTTGGCAAATAGTGACTATGACTTATTGATTTGGTGACCCTGTGGCCCCTATTACTCTTTTGTATTAAGGGGCTATGGTCTAAAACCCCATTCAGGATCAAAACATCTTATAAGGGACCACACCCTAATAACTCTTTTCATATTTTCCTGAAGAAGTAAACAGCTTAAAAAAGGTGAAATGTGTACATGCACCTAAGCAATGGGATTATGATACCATTGCCCCAGCCTTATAATGCTATATATTACATGATATTTGTGTATATATACCTCCAGATCAAGGCTTAAATAAACTTGACAAAAAATATCTGTAAATATTTTGCCACACTCAGAATAAAATGTATCTGATATATGTTTTTTTTATCCCTTGTAGGGTAAATTTGCTGATGTGTCTGTAAAGTTCTTACTTTATAGGTAATGAGGCCTGAAAGGCCCGACTGGCTTACTGCATTCTCTGATGGTCCTGTCGTGTTTTAACATCTCATGAACAACTGACTCTAGCATGAAATTATGAAAATTATTTTTTAAAAAAACACCAAAATTCCTACCCCAGTGAAACTTGTTTTGGATCAAACATCATGTGAAGGTGTGACTCTTTCATTTTCTTAATATTTCATACTGGTTTTTTTATGTCAATGCATCATTGCATGTGATTGCCAAGTCAGAATTAAAACATATGTAAAACATACGCTTGACCCTTCTTTCATGCAGTTTATTTAAAAACATGTTGACATGCTGGAGTGGGATTCGTGTTAAGACAAATGCGATGTCTACAACATGCTGACATTAATTTAGATGATTGAAATGATTCAACCAATTATATGGTACTGAAAGAAATGTGTTAGAGTCTATTGAAAGAAACAATTGTTTTAAAGCGAGTTTATTAAAATTTTACTATCTCACAGTTTAAAGCTGATTGGAATAATGCAACTATGCCCCGGAAGAACATAAGAAATGCTACTAATAGCTACAGAAATATGAATACCCAAATCTTAGCCTCTGAACGTAACAGTTTCCTTCCATCATTTAAGAATAACACAATTGGATTCTAACTTATGTACACAATTATTGTACTAAGTCTGTTTCATAAAACATTATCAAAGTATGACACTGTTTCAGAACTTATTATTTTTTTATATTTAGCAGAAATATTATATGAAGTGAGTAACTTACAAATTATACATCATTCCTACAACGATAATGAAATTAACTAACTCTAACATACCATGCACGACAATATCAATTTTACCTTGGCTAAAAATTTGATAAATTCATAAATGTGGCGTACACACAAATTAGTCGATCGAGTGTGTATGACTGACGATATGAATATTAACTACGTGTGATTAGTGAATTAATAAGTCTTGTCTGTAGAAGGAATAAAAAATTATGTCAGCTTTAATGAGATTAAAAGCCGCCGTTTGCTGTGTAGTGAGATTCAGGTGTGTATGTGTACCAAGTGTAGTGAGATTCCGGTGTGTATGCAGAAGATTACTTAGATATTTCGAACATAACCAAGGTAACCCTTAACTTATTCTTAGAAAGACAAAGTTTTAAAGATATTTCCGACATCAGCTACATAAATTCGAATACTAGCGGCAGAGGCGCCAAATTTCATTAATATTCCAGACATTTGCCGTGTAAATTTGAATACTAGCGGCAGAGATGCAAAGTGTCGTTAATATTCCCGACATCAGCTAGATAAAAACTAATGCTACAGGCAGAAAGACCGAGTTATGTAATTAGGCTAATTAATAGGTAGATATAAGCCTTAATCAAAACTTTCAAAAGGCCAAATCTCAAAGTTATTCCCGACAATGGCCAAATCAACCCTAACCCTATGGCTGGAAAAATATACACGGCTACAATACATGGGTTAGAAATTGGTAAAATATATTCATGAATGTGATATACATACGATTTAGTTGATCCGTCGTGTATGACTGACGAAGATGGATAGTAAATACGTGTGCTAATTGTGTGAATTTGGTCCTTTTGTAAAAGGAATTAAAAATGTGTCAGCTTTAATGAGATTTAAAATCGCCGTTTGCGGTGTAGTGACATTCAGGTGTGTATATGCACCAAGTGTAGTGAGAATCCGGTGTGTATGAAGATTTAAGTGCATGTGCACTTAGCAGTGAGAAGACATCGACATCGTTTTGATTTGTCTTTATTATCATCGGTTATAGGGGCAATTTGGGAAGTGAATGAATAATGTTTTACTGATACAAAGAATCATTCAGAGTAATATTAAGATTTTAACTTTTTATGTAAATGTTAAACTTGTGTAGTGAGATTCAGGTGTGTGTGTGCTGTATAGTGAGATTTAAGGTCAATTTGAGATGTTGATTCACTTTGTGTAACTAGAAGACGATAGTTTCATTAATCTATAGTTATTCCCGACCCCTCCCAGATAAAGCCAAACCTGTGATGTAGAAAAGATAAATTTGATATCACCGACACTAACTAGATAAACATTTCTGCTAGCTGCAACAGGGCTAGGTTACATAGATATTTCGAACATTACCTCGGTAACCCTTAACTTATCCTTAGAAAGACAAAGTTTTAAAGATATTTCCGACATCAGCTACATAAATTCGAAAACTAGCGGCGGAGACGCCAAATTTCATTAATATTCCCGACATTTGCTATATAAATTCGAATACTAGCGGCAGAGATGCAAAGTGTGGTTAATATTCCCGACATTAGCTAGATAAAAACTAATGCTACAGGCAGGAAGACCGAGTTATGTAATTAGGCTAATTAATAGGTAGATAAGCCTTAATCAAAACTTTCGAAAGGCTAAATCTCAAAGTTATTCCCGACAATTGCCAAATCAACCCTAACCCTATAGCTGGAGAAATATACACGGCTACAATACATGGGTTAGAAATTGGTAAAATATATTCATGAATGTGATATGCATACGATTTAGTTGATCCGTCGTGTATGACTGACGAAGATGGATAGTAAATACGTGTGCTAATTGTGTGAATAAGGTTCTTTTGTAGAAGGATTAGAAATGTGTAACCTTTAATGGGATTAAAAATCGCCGTTTGCGGCGTAGTGACATTCAGGTGTGTATATGCACCAAGTGTAGTGAGAATCCGGTGTGTATGAAGATTTAAGTGCATGTGCACTTAGTAGTGAGAAGACATCGACATCGTTTTGATTTGTCTTTATTATCATCGGTTATAGGGGCAATTTGGGAAGTGAATGAATAATGTTTTACTGATACAAAGAATCATTCAGATTAATATTAAGATTTTATTTTTGTATGTAAATGTTAAACTTGTGTAGTGAGATTCAGGTGTGTGTGTGCTGTATAGTGAGATTTAAGGTCAAATTGAGATGTTGATTCACTTTGTGTATCTAGAAGACGATAGTTTCATCAATCTACAGTTATTCCCGACCCCTCCCAGATATATAAAGCCAAACCTGTGATGTAGAAAAGATAAATTTGATATCACCGACATTAACTAGATAAACACTTCTGCTAGCTGCAACAGGGCTAGGTTACATAGATATTTCGAACATTACCTCGGTAACCCTTACCTTATTCTTAGAAAGACAAAGTTTTAAAGATATTTCCGACATCAGCTACATAAATTCGAAAACTATAGCGGCGGAGACGCCAAATTTCATTAATATTCCCGACATTTGCTATATAAATTCGAATACTAGCGGCAGAGATGCAAAGTGTCGTTAATATTCCCGACATTAGCTAGATAAAAACTAATGCTACAGGCAGGAAGACCGAGTTATGTAATTAGGCTAATTAATAGGTAGATAAGCCTTAATCAAAACTTTCGAAAGGCTAAATCTCAAAGTTATTCCCGACAATTGCCAAATCAACCCTAACCCTATAGCTGGAGAAATATACACGGCTACAATACATGAGTTAGAAATTGGTAAAATATATTCATGAATGTGATATACATACGATTTAGTTGTTCCGTCGTGTATGACTGACGAAGATGGATAGTAAATACGTGTGCAAATTGTGTGAATTTGGTCCTTTTGTAAAAGGAATTAAAAATGTGTCAGCTTTAATGAGATTTAAAATCGCCGTTTGCGGTGTAGTGACATTCAGGTGTGTATATGCACCAAGTGTAGTGAGAATCAGGTGTGTATGAAGATTTAAGTGCATGTGCACTTAGCAGTTAGAAGACATCGACATCGTTTTGATTTGGCTTTATTATCATCGGTTATAGGGGCAATTTGGGAAGTGAATGAATAATGTTTTACTGATACAAAGAATCATTCAGAGTAATATTAAGATTTTAACTTTTTATGTAAATGTTAAACTTGTGTAGTGAGATTCAGGTGTGTGTGTGCTGTATAGTGAGATTTAAGGTCAAATTGAGATGTTGATTCACTTTGTGTATCTAGAAGACGATAGTTTCATTAATCTACAGTTATTCCCGACCCCTCCCAGATATACAAAGCCAAACCTGTGATGTAGAAAAGATAAATTTGATATCACCGACACTAACTAGATAAACACTTCTGCTAGCTGCAACAGGGCTAGGTTACATAGATATTTCGAACATTACCTCGGTAACCCTTAACTTATTCTTAGAAAGACAAAGTTTTAAAGATATTTCCGACATCAGCTACATAAATTCGAAAACTAGCGGCGGAGACGCCAAATTTCATTAATATTCCCGACATTTGCTATATAAATTCGAATACTAGCGGCAGAGATGCAAAGTGTCGTTAATATTCCCGACATTAGCTAGATAAAAACTAATGCTACAGGCAGGAAGACCGAGTTATGTAATTAGGCTAATTAATAGGTAGATAAGCCTTAATCAAAACTTTCGAAAGGCTAAATCTCAAAGTTATTCCCGACAATGGCCAAATCAACCCTAACCCTATAGCTGGAGAAATATACACGGCTTCAATACATGGGTTAGAAATTGGTAAAATATATTCATGAATGTGATATACATACGATTTAGTTGTTCCGTCGTGTATGACTGACGAAGATGGATAGTAAATACGTGTGCAAATTGTGTGAATTTGGTCCTTTTGTAAAAGGAATTAAAAATGTGTCAGCTTTAATGAGATTTAAAATCGCCGTTTGCGGTGTAGTGACATTCAGGTGTGTATATGCACCAAGTGTAGTGAGAATCAGGTGTGTATGAAGATTTAAGTGCATGTGCACTTAGCAGTTAGCAGTTAGAAGACATCGACATCGTTTTGATTTGGCTTTATTATCATCGGTTATAGGGGCAATTTGGGAAGTGAATGAATAATGTATTACTGATGCAAAGAATCATTCAGAGTAATATTAAAATTTTAACTTTTTATGTAAATGTTAAACTTGTGTAGTGAGATTCAGGTGTGTGTGTGCTGTATAGTGAGATTTAAGGTCAAATTGAGATGTTGATTCACTTTGTGTATCTAGAAGACGATAGTTTCATCAATCTACAGTTATTCCCGACCCCTCCCAGATATATAAAGCCAAACCTGTGATGTAGAAAAGATAAATTTGATATCACCGACATTAACTAGATAAACACTTCTGCTAGCTGCAACAGGGCTAGGTTACATAGATATTTCGAACATTACCTCGGTAACCCTTAACTTATTCTTAGAAAGACAAAGTTTTAAAGATATTTCCGACATCAGCTACATAAATTCGAAAACTAGCGGCGGAGACGCCAAATTTCATTAATATTCCCGACATTTGCTATATAAATTCGAATACTAGCGGCAGAGATGCAAAGTGTCGTTAATATTCCCGACATTAGCTAGATAAAAACTAATGCTACAGGCAGGAAGACCGAGTTATGTAATTAGGCTAATTAATAGGTAGATAAGCCTTAATCAAAACTTTCGAAAGGCTAAATCTCAAAGTTATTCCCGACAATGGCCAAATCAACCCTAACCCTATAGCTGGAGAAATATACACGGCTTCAATACATGGGTTAGAAATTGGTAAAATATATTCATGAATGTGATATACATACGATTTAGTTGTTCCGTCGTGTATGACTGACGAAGATGGATAGTAAATACGTGTGCAAATTGTGTGAATTTGGTCCTTTTGTAAAAGGAATTAAAAATGTGTCAGCTTTAATGAGATTTAAAATCGCCGTTTGCGGTGTAGTGACATTCAGGTGTGTATATGCACCAAGTGTAGTGAGAATCAGGTGTGTATGAAGATTTAAGTGCATGTGCACTTAGCAGTTAGCAGTTAGAAGACATCGACATCGTTTTGATTTGGCTTTATTATCATCGGTTATAGGGGCAATTTGGGAAGTGAATGAATAATGTATTACTGATGCAAAGAATCATTCAGAGTAATATTAAAATTTTAACTTTTTATGTAAATGTTAAACTTGTGTAGTGAGATTCAGGTGTGTGTGTGCTGTATAGTGAGATTTAAGGTCAAATTGAGATGTTGATTCACTTTGTGTATCTAGAAGACGATAGTTTCATCAATCTACAGTTATTCCCGACCCCTCCCAGATATATAAAGCCAAACCTGTGATGTAGAAAAGATAAATTTGATATCACCGACATTAACTAGATAAACACTTCTGCTAGCTGCAACAGGGCTAGGTTACATAGATATTTCGAACATTACCTCGGTAACCCTTAACTTATTCTTAGAAAGACAAAGTTTTAAAGATATTTCCGACATCAGCTACATAAATTCGAAAACTATAGCGGCGGAGACGCCAAATTTCATTAATATTCCCGACATTTGCTATATAAATTCGAATACTAGCGGCAGAGATATAAAGTGTCGTTAATATTCCCGACATTAGCTAGATAAAAACTAATGCTACAGGCAGAAAGACCAAGTTATGTAATTAGGCTAATTAATAGGTAGATAAGCCTTAATCAAAACTTTCGAAAGGCTAAATCTCAAAGTTATTCCCGACAATTGCCAAATCAACCCTAACCCTATAGCTGGAGAAATATACACGGCTACAATACATGAGTTAGAAATTGGAAAAATATATTCATGAATGTGATATACATACGATTTAGTTGTTCCGTCGTGTATGACTGACGAAGATGGATAGTAAATACGTGTGCAAATTGTGTGAATTTGGTCCTTTTGTAAAAGGAATTAAAAATTGGTCAGCTTTAATGAGATTTAAAATCGCCGTTTGCGGTGTAGTGACATTCAGGTGTGTATATGCACCAAGTGTAGTGAGAATCAGGTGTGTATGAAGATTTAAGTGCATGTGCACTTAGCAGTTAGAAGACATCGACATCGTTTTGATTTGGCTTTATTATCATCGGTTATAGGGGCAATTTGGGAAGTGAATGAATAATGTTTTACTGATACAAAGAATCATTCAGAGTAATATTAAGATTTTAACTTTTTATGTAAATGTTAAACTTGTGTAGTGAGATTCAGGTGTGTGTGTGCTGTATAGTGAGATTTAAGGTCAAATTGAGATGTTGATTCACTTTGTGTATCTAGAAGACGATAGTTTCATTAATCTACAGTTATTCCCGACCCCTCCCAGATATACAAAGCCAAACCTGTGATGTAGAAAAGATAAATTTGATATCACCGACACTAACTAGATAAACACTTCTGCTAGCTGCAACAGGGCTAGGTTACATAGATATTTCGAACATTACCTCGGTAACCCTTAACTTATTCTTAGAAAGACAAAGTTTTAAAGATATTTCCGACATCAGCTACATAAATTCGAAAACTATAGCGGCGGAGACGCCAAATTTCATTAATATTCCCGACATTTGCTATATAAATTCGAATACTAGCGGCAGAGATATAAAGTGTCGTTAATATTCCCGACATTAGCTAGATAAAAACTAATGCTACAGGCAGAAAGACCAAGTTATGTAATTAGGCTAATTAATAGGTAGATAAGCCTTAATCAAAACTTTCGAAAGGCTAAATCTCAAAGTTATTCCCGACAATTGCCAAATCAACCCTAACCCTATAGCTGGAGAAATATACACGGCTACAATACATGAGTTAGAAATTGGAAAAATATATTCATGAATGTGATATACATACGATTTAGTTGTTCCGTCGTGTATGACTGACGAAGATGGATAGTAAATACGTGTGCAAATTGTGTGAATTTGGTCCTTTTGTAAAAGGAATTAAAAATTGGTCAGCTTTAATGAGATTTAAAATCGCCGTTTGCGGTGTAGTGACATTCAGGTGTGTATATGCACCAAGTGTAGTGAGAATCAGGTGTGTATGAAGATTTAAGTGCATGTGCACTTAGCAGTTAGAAGACATCGACATCGTTTTGATTTGGCTTTATTATCATCGGTTATAGGGGCAATTTGGGAAGTGAATGAATAATGTTTTACTGATACAAAGAATCATTCAGAGTAATATTAAGATTTTAACTTTTTATGTAAATGTTAAACTTGTGTAGTGAGATTCAGGTGTGTGTGTGCTGTATAGTGAGATTTAAGGTCAAATTGAGATGTTGATTCACTTTGTGTATCTAGAAGACGATAGTTTCATTAATCTACAGTTATTCCCGACCCCTCCCAGATATACAAAGCCAAACCTGTGATGTAGAAAAGATAAATTTGATATCACCGACACTAACTAGATAAACACTTCTGCTAGCTGCAACAGGGCTAGGTTACATAGATATTTCGAACATTACCTCGGTAACCCTTAACTTATTCTTAGAAAGACAAAGTTTTAAAGATATTTCCGACATCAGCTACATAAATTCGAAAACTAGCGGCGGAGACGCCAAATTTCATTAATATTCCCGACATTTGCTATATAAATTCGAATACTAGCGGCAGAGATGCAAAGTGTCGTTAATATTCCCGACATTAGCTAGATAAAAACTAATGCTACAGGCAGGAAGACCGAGTTATGTAATTAGGCTAATTAATAGGTAGATAAGCCTTAATCAAAACTTTCGAAAGGCTAAATCTCAAAGTTATTCCCGACAATGGCCAAATCAACCCTAACCCTATAGCTGGAGAAATATACACGGCTTCAATACATGGGTTAGAAATTGGTAAAATATATTCATGAATGTGATATACATACGATTTAGTTGTTCCGTCGTGTATGACTGACGAAGATGGATAGTAAATACGTGTGCAAATTGTGTGAATTTGGTCCTTTTGTAAAAGGAATTAAAAATGTGTCAGCTTTAATGAGATTTAAAATCGCCGTTTGCGGTGTAGTGACATTCAGGTGTGTATATGCACCAAGTGTAGTGAGAATCAGGTGTGTATGAAGATTTAAGTGCATGTGCACTTAGCAGTTAGAAGACATCGACATCGTTTTGATTTGGCTTTATTATCATCGGTTATAGGGGCAATTTGGGAAGTGAATGAATAATGTATTACTGATGCAAAGAATCATTCAGAGTAATATTAAAATTTTAACTTTTTATGTAAATGTTAAACTTGTGTAGTGAGATTCAGGTGTGTGTGTGCTGTATAGTGAGATTTAAGGTCAAATTGAGATGTTGATTCACTTTGTGTATCTAGAAGACGATAGTTTCATCAATCTACAGTTATTCCCGACCCCTCCCAGATATATAAAGCCAAACCTGTGATGTAGAAAAGATAAATTTGATATCACCGACATTAACTAGATAAACACTTCTGCTAGCTGCAACAGGGCTAGGTTACATAGATATTTCGAACATTACCTCGGTAACCCTTAACTTATTCTTAGAAAGACAAAGTTTTAAAGATATTTCCGACATCAGCTACATAAATTCGAAAACTATAGCGGCGGAGACGCCAAATTTCATTAATATTCCCGACATTTGCTATATAAATTCGAATACTAGCGGCAGAGATATAAAGTGTCGTTAATATTCCCGACATTAGCTAGATAAAAACTAATGCTACAGGCAGAAAGACCAAGTTATGTAATTAGGCTAATTAATAGGTAGATAAGCCTTAATCAAAACTTTCGAAAGGCTAAATCTCAAAGTTATTCCCGACAATTGCCAAATCAACCCTAACCCTATAGCTGGAGAAATATACACGGCTACAATACATGAGTTAGAAATTGGAAAAATATATTCATGAATGTGATATACATACGATTTAGTTGTTCCGTCGTGTATGACTGACGAAGATGGATAGAAAATACGTGTGCAAATTGTGTGAATTTGGTCCTTTTGTAAAAGGAATTAAAAACTGGTCAGCTTTAATGAGATTTAAAATCGCCGTTTGCGGTGTAGTGACATTCAGGTGTGTATATGCACCAAGTGTAGTGAGAATCAGGTGTGTATGAAGATTTAAGTGCATGTGCACTTAGCAGTTAGAAGACATCGACATCGTTTTGATTTGGCTTTATTATCATCGGTTATAGGGGCAATTTGGGAAGTGAATGAATAATGTTTTACTGATACAAAAAATCATTCAGAGTAATATTAAGATTTTAACTTTTTATGTAAATGTTAAACTTGTGTAGTGAGATTCAGGTGTGTGTGTGCTGTATAGTGATATTTAAGGTCAAATTGAGATGTTGATTCACTTTGTGTATCTAGAAGACGATAGTTTCATTAATCTACAGTTCTTCCCGACCCCTCCCAGATATACAAAGCCAAACCTGTGATGTAGAAAAGATAAATTTGATATCACCGACACTAACTAGATAAACACTTCTGCTAGCTGCAACAGGGCTAGGTTACATAGATATTTCGAACATTACCTCGGTAACCCTTAACTTATTCTTAGAAAGACAAAGTTTTAAAGATATTTCCGACATCAGCTACATAAATTCGAAAACTAGCGGCGGAGACGCCAAATTTCATTAATATTCCCGACATTTGCTATATAAATTCGAATACTAGCGGCAGAGATGCAAAGTGTCGTTAATATTCCCGACATTAGCTAGATAAAAACTAATGCTACAGGCAGGAAGACCGAGTTATGTAATTAGGCTAATTAATAGGTAGATAAGCCTTAATCAAAACTTTCGAAAGGCTAAATCTCAAAGTTATTCCCGACAATGGCCAAATCAACCCTAACCCTATAGCTGGAGAAATATACACGGCTTCAATACATGGGTTAGAAATTGGTAAAATATATTCATGAATGTGATATACATACGATTTAGTTGATCCGTCGTGTATGACTGACGAAGATGGATAGTAAATACGTGTGCTAATTGTGTGAATAAGGTTCTTTTGTAGAAGGAATTAGAAATGTGTCACCTTTAATGGGATTAAAAATCGCCGTTTGCGGTGTAGTGACATTCAGGTGTGTATATGCACCAAGTGTAGTGAGAATCCGGTGTGTATGAAGATTTAAGTGCATGTGCACTTAGTAGTGAGAAGACATCGACATCGTTTTGATTTGGCTTTATTATCATCGGTTATAGGGGCAATTTGGGAAGTGAATGAATAATGTTTTACTGATACAAAGAATCATTCAGAGTAATATTAAGATTTTAACTTTTTATGTAAATGTTAAACTTGTGTAGTGACATTCAGGTGTGTATATGCACCAAGTGTAGTGAGAATCCGGTGTGTATGAAGATTTAAGTGCATGTGCACTTAGCAGTTAGAAGACATCGACATCGTTTTGATTTGGCTTTATTATCATCGGTTATAGGGGTAATTTGGGAAGTGAATGAATAATGTTTTACTGATACAAAAAATCATTCAGAGTAATATTAAGATTTTAACTTTTTATGTAAATGTTAAACTTGTGTAGTGAGATTCAGGTATGTGTGTGTGCTGTATAGTGAGATTTAAGGTCAAATTGAGATGTTGATTCACTTTGTGTATCTAGAAGACGATAGTTTCATCAATCTACAGTTATTCCCGACCCCTCCCAGATATATAAAGCCAAACCTGTGATGTAGAAAAGATAAATTTGATATCATCGACATTAACTAGATAAACACTTCTGCTAGCTGCAACAGGGCTAGGTTACATAGATATTTCGAACATTACCTCGGTAACCCTTAACTTATTCTTAGAAAGACAAAGTTTTAAAGATATTTCCGACATCAGCTACATAAATTCGAAAACTATAGCGGCGGAGACGCCAAATTTCATTAATATTCCCGACATTTGCTATATAAATTCGAATACTAGCGGCAGAGATGCAAAGTGTCGTTAATATTCCCGACATTAGCTAGATAAAAACTAATGCTACAGGCAGAAAGACCAAGTTATGTAATTAGGCTAATTAATAGGTAGATAAGCCTTAATCAAAACTTTCGAAAGGCTAAATCTCAAAGTTATTCCCGACAATTGCCAAATCAACCCTAACCCTATAGCTGGAGAAATATACACGGCTACAATACATGAGTTAGAAATTGGAAAAATATATTCATGAATGTGATATACATACGATTTAGTTGTTCCGTCGTGTATGACTGACGAAGATGGATAGTAAATACGTGTGCAAATTGTGTGAATTTGGTCCTTTTGTAAAAGGAATTAAAAACTGGTCAGCTTTAATGAGATTTAAAATCGCCGTTTGCGGTGTAGTGACATTCAGGTGTGTATATGCACCAAGTGTAGTGAGAATCAGGTGTGTATGAAGATTTAAGTGCATGTGCACTTAGCAGTTAGAAGACATCGACATCGTTTTGATTTGGCTTTATTATCATCGGTTATAGGGGCAATTTGGGAAGTGAATGAATAATGTTTTACTGATACAAAGAATCATTCAGAGTAATATTAAGATTTTAACTTTTTATGTAAATGTTAAACTTGTGTAGTGAGATTCAGGTGTGTGTGTGCTGTATAGTGATATTTAAGGTCAAATTGAGATGTTGATTCACTTTGTGTATCTAGAAGACGATAGTTTCATTAATCTACAGTTATTCCCGACCCCTCCCAGATATACAAAGCCAAACCTGTGATGTAGAAAAGATAAATTTGATATCACCGACACTAACTAGATAAACACTTCTGCTAGCTGCAACAGGGCTAGGTTACATAGATATTTCGAACATTACCTCGGTAACCCTTAACTTATTCTTAGAAAGACAAAGTTTTAAAGATATTTCCGACATCAGCTACATAAATTCGAAAACTATAGCGGCGGAGACGCCAAATTTCATTAATATTTCCGACATTTGCTATATAAATTCGAATACTAGCGGCAGAGATGCAAAGTGTCGTTAATATTCCCGACATTAGCTAGATAAAAACTAATGCTACAGGCAGAAAGACCAAGTTATGTAATTAGGCTAATTAATAGGTAGATAAGCCTTAATCAAAACTTTCGAAAGGCTAAATCTCAAAGTTATTCCCGACAATTGCCAAATCAACCCTAACCCTATAGCTGGAGAAATATACACGGCTACAATACATGAGTTAGAAATTGGAAAAATATATTCATGAATGTGATATACATACGATTTAGTTGTTCCGTCGTGTATGACTGACGAAGATGGATAGTAAATACGTGTGCAAATTGTGTGAATTTGGTCCTTTTGTAAAAGGAATTAAAAATGTGTCAGCTTTAATGAGATTTAAAATCGCCGTTTGCGGTGTAGTGACATTCAGGTGTGTATATGCACCAAGTGTAGTGAGAATCAGGTGTGTATGAAGATTTAAGTGCATGTGCACTTAGCAGTTAGAAGACATCGACATCGTTTTGATTTGGCTTTATTATCATCGGTTATAGGGGCAATTTGGGAAGTGAATGAATAATGTTTTACTGATACAAAGAATCATTCAGAGTAATATTAAGATTTTAACTTTTTATGTAAATGTTAAACTTGTGTAGTGAGATTCAGGTGTGTGTGTGCTGTATAGTGATATTTAAGGTCAAATTGAGATGTTGATTCACTTTGTGTATCTAGAAGACGATAGTTTCATTAATCTACAGTTATTCCCGACCCCTCCCAGATATACAAAGCCAAACCTGTGATGTAGAAAAGATAAATTTGATATCACCGACACTAACTAGATAAACACTTCTGCTAGCTGCAACAGGGCTAGGTTACATAGATATTTCGAACATTACCTCGGTAACCCTTAACTTATTCTTAGAAAGACAAAGTTTTAAAGATATTTCCGACATCAGCTACATAAATTCGAATACTAGCGGCGGAGACGCCAAATTTCATTAATATTCCCGACATTTGCTATATAAATTCGAATACTAGCGGCAGAGATGCAAAGTGTCGTTAATATTCCCGACATTAGCTAGATAAAAACTAATGCTACAGGCAGAAAGACCGAGTTATGTAATTAGGCTAATTAATAGGTAGATAAGCCTTAATCAAAACTTTCAAAAGGCTAAATCTCAAAGTTATTCCCGACAATGGCCAAATCAACCCTAACCCTATAGCTGGAGAAATATACACGGCTACAATACATGAGTTAGAAATTGGAAAAATATATTCATGAATGTGATATACATACGATTTAGTTGTTCCGTCGTGTATGACTGACGAAGATGGATAGTAAATACGTGTGCAAATTGTGTGAATTTGGTCCTTTTGTAAAAGGAATTAAAAATGTGTCAGCTTTAATGAGATTTAAAATCGCCGTTTGCGGTGTAGTGACATTCAGGTGTGTATATGCACCAAGTGTAGTGAGAATCAGGTGTGTATGAAGATTTAAGTGCATGTGCACTTAGCAGTTAGAAGACATCGACATCGTTTTGATTTGGCTTTATTATCATCGGTTATAGGGGCAATTTGGGAAGTGAATGAATAATGTTTTACTGATACAAAGAATCATTCAGAGTAATATTAAGATTTTAACTTTTTATGTAAATGTTAAACTTGTGTAGTGAGATTCAGGTGTGTGTGTGCTGTATAGTGATATTTAAGGTCAAATTGAGATGTTGATTCACTTTGTGTATCTAGAAGACGATAGTTTCATTAATCTACAGTTATTCCCGACCCCTCCCAGATATACAAAGCCAAACCTGTGATGTAGAAAAGATAAATTTGATATCACCGACACTAACTAGATAAACACTTCTGCTAGCTGCAACAGGGCTAGGTTACATAGATATTTCGAACATTACCTCGGTAACCCTTAACTTATTCTTAGAAAGACAAAGTTTTAAAGATATTTCCGACATCAGCTACATAAATTCGAATACTAGCGGCGGAGACGCCAAATTTCATTAATATTCCCGACATTTGCTATATAAATTCGAATACTAGCGGCAGAGATGCAAAGTGTCGTTAATATTCCCGACATTAGCTAGATAAAAACTAATGCTACAGGCAGAAAGACCGAGTTATGTAATTAGGCTAATTAATAGGTAGATAAGCCTTAATCAAAACTTTCGAAAGGCTAAATCTCAAAGTTATTCCCGACAATGGCCAAATCAACCCTAACCCTATAGCTGGAGAAATATACACGGCTACAATACATGAGTTAGAAATTGGAAAAATATATTCATGAATGTGATATACATACGATTTAGTTGTTCCGTCGTGTATGACTGACGAAGATGGATAGTAAATACGTGTGCAAATTGTGTGAATTTGGTCCTTTTGTAAAAGGAATTAAAAATGTGTCAGCTTTAATGAGATTTAAAATCGCCGTTTGCGGTGTAGTGACATTCAGGTGTGTATATGCACCAAGTGTAGTGAGAATCAGGTGTGTATGAAGATTTAAGTGCATGTGCACTTAGCAGTTAGAAGACATCGACATCGTTTTGATTTGGCTTTATTATCATCGGTTATAGGGGCAATTTGGGAAGTGAATGAATAATGTTTTACTGATACAAAGAATCATTCAGAGTAATATTAAGATTTTAACTTTTTATGTAAATGTTAAACTTGTGTAGTGAGATTCAGGTGTGTGTGTGCTGTATAGTGATATTTAAGGTCAAATTGAGATGTTGATTCACTTTGTGTATCTAGAAGACGATAGTTTCATTAATCTACAGTTATTCCCGACCCCTCCCAGATATACAAAGCCAAACCTGTGATGTAGAAAAGATAAATTTGATATCACCGACACTAACTAGATAAACACTTCTGCTAGCTGCAACAGGGCTAGGTTACATAGATATTTCGAACATTACCTCGGTAACCCTTAACTTATTCTTAGAAAGACAAAGTTTTAAAGATATTTCCGACATCAGCTACATAAATTCGAATACTAGCGGCGGAGACGCCAAATTTCATTAATATTCCCGACATTTGCTATATGAATTCGAATACTAGCGGCAGAGATGCAAAGTGTGGTTAATATTCCCGACATTAGCTAGATAAAAACTAATGCTACAGGCAGGAAGACCGAGTTATGTAATTAGGCTAATTAATAGGTAGATAAGCCTTAATCAAAACTTTCGAAAGGCTAAATCTCAAAGTTATTCCCGACAATGGCCAAATCAACCCTAACCCTATAGCTGGAGAAATATACACGGCTTCAATACATGGGTTAGAAATTGGTAAAATATATTCATGAATGTGATATACATACGATTTAGTTGATCCGTCGTGTATGACTGACGAAGATGGATAGTAAATACTTGTGCTAATTGTGTGAATTAGGTTCTTTTGTAGAAGGAATTAAAATGTATATGTGTATGTGTGCTGTAAATTAAGATGTTTATTTATATTTTGTAACTAGAAGAGGATAGTTTCATTAATCTTTAGTTATTAACCATACCTCCAACATAAACCCGAACCTAAGATGCAGAAAAGGTGGATTTGATATCACCGACACTAACTAAATAAACACTACCGCTAGCTGCAAAAGGGCTAAGTTTCATAAATATTCCCGACATTAGATAGGTAACCCTTACCGTAGAAAGACAAAGTTTCTAATGATAGATTATAAGTTGAGACGAAATCCCAATAATTATATTAGAACAACCCTTAGAGCAAGAGCTACTCCCCGAGTTGTTGGAGTCATATAATTCTTTTTATGCCAAACTTAATCAATGGGGTCATTTGATCGCTAAGTATCGACTGTTACCAAAAGAGACCTTACTGGGATTTTTCAGTGACAATATGAAGGTAGAACGTCGCAATTATGATCGAAAACCGGACAGTGGCGCGCGTCTTATCTAAAACAGACAGGAGGGCAGTTAGGAGTTGATAGTGTTTGTTAAGGTACTTTTAAATTAGTATCCGTGTATATTGGACGTGATATCTACACCTCTGTGCATTTATAAGGCTGTTATTAGATGTTCATGGAAAACCAGTATTTGTCATATATATGTCTTGAAAAGTTAAGATGTTTTGATTTTATATCTCCACTCATTTAGGTTCTTATCAAAGGTAAATAATATGTTGTAAAAATCACGGAGTGGCTCTCATTTTCACATTTCATAGTAGTTTCCGACTGAAGCTAGATCAACCCTGACCCTTGCTTTAGAATCTCAGTCTCATAGATCTATGTATGTACCTAACATTGGCTAGAATCATTCGAGAAGTGTATACTTTAAACCCTATATATTTTCATAGTTAACTGTTTTGAAAAACAAGTCAGTGTATTTTGATAATGCCTCTAAGTCACAGAATAAAAATAGTGCGAAGTTCTTTTCATCTTGTAATTACAAAACTATGATAAATTTGTTTAAAATAATGTAACGTAAAAACGTAAACTGATCATTTCTACTGTTACGGAAAGTGTGATCCAAAATATAACATGTATATGTTTCTTTTATAATTTGAATCTATGCAGTGATTCCAGCTTAAGTGATTTGTTAAGTGTAGTTTAAAGTATAATTTGAATGTGTAGTGAGAAAAATGCATTAGGAATTTATTAGCTTGATTCTTTTCAGCGAAAAGACAAATTGCGAATTTGACAGAGTTACATCAATAATCGTGAAATTGTAGAAATAGTTGTCTCCTGTAGTTCGTTTATGTGCTGTGTAGCGGGATTCCAGTGTGTATTTGCCGTGTAGTGAGATTCCAGTGTGTATGTGCATGTAGTGGAAAGCAGGTGTGTATATGAATGGGTCACGTGACCCATGTAGTGGGATTCAGGCCCTATGCTCACTAATTAATAATCAATTTTACGATTTTTTAATTAGATAGGCAATATAATCCTTGTCATTGCTATTGTTTTGCATTTTTAGTTTTATCCTAAATCACCGTTATCACTGTGTAGTGGGTTTCAGGTGTAAAACATCATGTAGTGGGATTCATATCATTACGAGTATGTGTGTGTGTGTGTGTGTGTGTGTGTGTCTCTCTCTCTCTCTCTCTCTCTCTCTCTCTCTCTCTCTCTCTCTCTCTCTCTGCTACAGATTTGTCCCAATATATCGGTCGACATTCTCTCCCAACAGAGGTGGCTCCGTCACACATTTCTATACAACCTCTGTCTTAATTCGAAGGTTTCTTGTGCACGAAATGTAGAACGCTGATTGGATGCAATCAAAGTTAGTTGTGCAATCAGTGACGCCGTTTCTAAAGTTATCATTCAAATCGCCTAAGTTATTTCTGTAAGCTTTCCAAAAGCTAAACTTTATTCGAATATGCACCTTGCGCTTTGAATCGTCTTCATTTTCCGACTGTCTCATTGCACAGGCCTGTGTGACATCAAACATGTTATACATGCATTCGTTGTTTTCATTGGCTGAAATATAACCAGGTAGTTTAAGCAATATTGTCTCGCTAGGGAAAGTGCCGGAAGACTTCAAATTAAGACAGAGATTTATAGAAATTTATGACTGAGCTACCTCTGTTGGGAGAGAATGATGGGTCGACTAATTCAGTCGGTTTTCGATTGCAGATCACAAATAAACCTTTGTACAGTGATTTTAGTGAACTGATGAGAATTAAAATGGTAATTTTCCGCAAAATTTCGTCTCTATTTAATTGCAACAATTCCAATGCCTGACTTATTTCTCTGTAACAACATACGTTTGTGTCACATCAAGATAGGCCACTGTAAAGATCACATTGTGAAAAGATCCCGAGGTGTTTTAAACCACGACTTAATAGCTATTCGCAACTCGAAACAACAGGTGGTGAAGAGGGTTTGTAGTTAAAAGTCATTTGGTCCAATACTTTGAACTAATGTGAAATGAATCTTCAGGGCCAAGAAACATTAGATAAAATACGTTCACTTTTATAATAACTGGGTTTGGTTTTTCACTTATCGAGACAAAGGAACATAACTGAAACAGTAGTAGAAACGATATTCATGTCCATATCTTATTGCTAGCTGTGATTCCTCATTGCCCAATGTGTTTATGACAAGGAAGTAATACCTTTTCTAGTGGAAATGATCTTCCAATCACATGCACATATTACGAGTTTACACAACCAAGTTGATTATATTGATTATTGATTTAGTAGGTAAATTCCATGCACTTTCACTCTTTTGTTTAACAATTTTACAATGAGCAAGGTAAACAGACGATTTAAAACCTTCTTGAAATCATTCATTGCCTTGACATTAATTTTGGACACTTCTGTTATCACAGCAAAAATACGATAAGGAATTAGACATGAACAAATATAATGTGCAAAGAATACAACGCCTCAAAAGCTTTTGAAAAGGGCAATTTCAACGTTAATCATTCATTCTAACAGCTTTTCAAGTTACCAATGCTAAGGTGTAGATATGTCCACATCAGATGCAAGTGTGTAATGTCAAGTAATGAAGGATTTGAATTCGATGCCCTCGAGAACGAATCACAAATGAGTATTTACCGAGAAGAGCTTTGCCTCGGTCCCTGTTGGTTTGCTGTGAATACTGCTTTGAGTCAGTCTTCAGGCTGAAAGAGAAACTTGGCTGTTTGTTCTTTAAATTACCACTTATTTTCAACTTTAAACGACTTTCGAAAGTAAAGAGTTTACCAAAAATCGAAGACTTAGGTAAAGGTTTACTCTGAGGACTGCTTTGACAGTGTTGATGCTTGTCAAGGAAATTTGCTGAATATTCTGCTAATTACCATCCATTACGGACACTGTAGCAGGTTTTTTTGGGGGAAATAGAGATGCCTAGAAAATTTAAACCTATATAACCAATTGCAAGCCATTCTTTTTTAGTCAATGAATGGAGATTATTTAACGAAATTATCAAATTCAATTAATAAAAAGTTTACCAAATTTCATTTCCCTGACGAAAATGACTGAGAGGTGTTCCTACTGTTTTCATGCAGTTTTCATGCTGTTTTTATATAGCTTTCGCTTGAAATGTGATAAGTTCGTCTACGAGTACAGATATAATCCTATTGATAATCGTGTGGATTAATGAGATTTTTTGCCCTCTGAAGAATAAGCATTTGCCATTAACGAACAGTCTTTGGTGAAAATGTGAAGGAATAAAATTCTTTAAAAAAGCTCTACAGAGTCGTTAACAATTTTCTTAAACAACAGCTAAAACTAATTCAATAAAATTCAATTTCAGTTAACAGACTAAATATTCTTGAAGAGTGTTATAATTTACATTTCAATTCGCTGCTTTTGAAAGCATGCGACACTGCGTCTAAGTATTAAAGCAGTTTATCATTTGTTTTATATTATTTCATTGATCGCAATATTTTCAGGGATTACTGGAAACGAATGTATAGAAATTGTAATTTTGTTTGCTTGTTTCTCGTGTATCTCAAGCGACCAGCCTTTAGATATGTATTTTACAGCTTGCAATTGTAGTATTATCAAATTCTGTCAACATATTCTTGGACACGTAGATATTTGACAAATGACCAAATAAGCAAAATGAACTAGATCTACTTGATGTGAGACACATTTCTAATGAAACAAATACCGCTATTAAGAAACTGGTTATAGAACATAGAATATAGAACGTAGAATATAGAACATAGAATATAGAACGTAGAATGTAGAACATAGATTATAGAACGTAGAATATAGAACATAGAATAGAGAACGTAGAATATAGAACGTAGAATATAGAACACAGAATATAGTACGTAGAATATAAAACATAGAATATAGAACGTAGAATAACAAAACTTCATTTTCCGAGATTCCGCACAGAGGAATATCTTGCTAAGGATCTACGGTCAAAGAAGTATTTAAGCATACACGTGCTAAAGGACCAGCCTAGTCTTAAAGATGTAGATGAAATATATAAAAGCATAGACGCACTGCAAAGACTTCTTGTTTTGGATCAAGAGGTTACTTAGAAAGGATACAAGTCTACATACTCCATAATCATTTAAATCCAGCTACTCCTGTAAATCATTATCCTTTTGATGAGACGTTGGGAAGTACATGTATGTCATCAAACCATTAACAAAATGAGTGTGAAGAATTTCATCATGTAGATATGTTATTAGAACTACTTTCAAAGATGAAATTGAGAGAGCTATTAGCCTTCTCAAAACAGAAAAAGGCCCAGATGTACATAGCATCCAAGTTTGATTTTAAAGACAAGCACACCTTTTTATCCCTTTTCTCGAACTTTTGTTCATTTGATGAGTATATTATATTCAGGTATATTCCAAGAGAGTTGGAAACAAGGGGTGATTTGTTTTCTTTTGAACGGTAATGTTCGAACAATTATTGAACACTTTAAAAAACGATGATAAAATCTCAACATTTCATTTGAACTTATGAACATAAACAAATTATCATACCTTTTATTAGCAAATTGTCTAGACGGTAAGATGTTCAGTTTACACTTGTGTAAGTTTGTAATCTTGAAACTGAAGTATTTACAACTTCCGACGGAGTTAACAAGCAAGTTCAGAGCCAGACCTATGGATTAACTGATGATATCCAAATTATTAAATTTGCTGATGTAACGTTACTAGATACCTTGGTTAGATTATTGGTTTGTAAAAGGAGTTTGATTTGTTAAAAAGATTTTTGAGAAATGGTATCTACAGGTAAAGTCGGATCAATCGTGCATTTTAGTATATGTATATACACATGATGAGTATCCTAAAGTGACACAGAGTATGTTTCATAATTTTTAATTTGGCTTTATTAAGAGCCAAACTACCTTATGACCTGAGTTAACGAAAAATCGATTCCCTAAACTTGCATCTTTATCTCCTAAATGCCCAGATTATGATGTTTTCTTGTTTTCACTGATAATCGTAAAACGTCCCTATTAAAGTAAAGAATTCGAAATTATGTGTTTAATTAACGTGTATATAAGTTAAATGACCTACTTAACAGTATCAACTAATGTTTGTCTTTCTGCCGTCTGTAAATTAGTTTCCGAAATTACGTTTGAATCATTGACGTGCGTCATTGGCCTGTTTTTTATCACAAATCACGACATTAATCCCTTTTTTGTCAATATACTGATTACTGAACTGATACACATTCGGATTCGGATTTTCTGAAACAATCACTACTTCTCCATAAAATAACACCATTCATGAAATTTGACATATTTGACTCCAACAACATACTCTGTGGCCTTTTAATAAAAATGGAAACGAACGTGTAAATGAGAAAAGATATTCATTCCCATTTTCAACTTATTAAGTATATAAGTAATAAGGTATACCGGTAAGTGTAATAAAACAATTTTTTGATACCAAAAATAACGCCATTATATGGTTTTGAAATGTTCTGAGAAAGCTGAAAATTAAAATAACACAGTTCTTTGAAATGTTGATATTTATTTTTAAAAAAGATTTACTAAGTACTCTAACTCAAGATGTATGTGCCAGAAACTTAATAAACATCAATATTCATACGATACAAACGTAAGTACTTTTCTATAGAAGTGTTTAAAATATGATTATTACCATATCAAACATGAATTCAATTTTTCATAAACCTGTTCGTATTACGGTGGAAGTAAATATAATTGCTGTTTTTAAGCTATTTTAAAAGGAATCAATTCATAAATGTTTTCACAGAATGTTCAACGCTCAAAACAATCTTGCAATTTTCTTGAAACGTATTCAACCTATGCAATCTATCATGTCCATGCTCATTGACATAATGCATGTTTTAAGAAACATTCTATCGTCTTCTTCCTGTAATGAAGAATTGTCGATTAGCCATCGTTATTCAACAATGAAGAAAGTAGATAATAAAACGAGATTGACCATTCCCAGCCAATATGTGTGCATGCCATGCATAAGTATCTACGGTTTATCAATTAGATTTATACAAAATAGCCATCTTACATGATAATAACTACAATCGACGTGTTATGACAATGAAATTGCCGTTGAAAGATAAGTATTTTACCTCAAAGTTTACCATACCTTTAATAACTGATTTGAGAACATGAAAGGTTTAAGTTCAGTAGTTGTTTGAGCAGTGACAAATACAACCTTCAGCACGTCATACATTCAATTTCAGTTTGCCCTAATAATTTACGTATAAAAAATTAAAAACATTCAAAACATCAGGGATGTTGGGTTCAATCCGTGCAACTTTTTAGGCTAATCATAATCAATCAAGACTGTAAATGATAATTCTGATAACTTTCATAAAACTCTTACGTGAGCAATGTAAGTTCTGTCTGATTTGGCAGTGTCAATTTATATGTAAGAATTAAGAATAATTCGTTAGAAAAGAGAATAATAAAGATACAAAATGAAATTTAACACATATGAACAAACATAAGCGCTTTGATGACTTTCGTAATGCATGGTCAGGGCAAACTGTTTCATGTATTTGACACACTATAGCCCTACATGTGGAGATTCAGTGTATAGAAGCAGCTAGATAACGACTATCTTGACACCTCTGACGTTCAAGAAGCCAGAAAACAAGAGAATAGGGAATTTATATACTTCTATGCTATCAATTGAAATATTTGTGATGATAAATTTTAACAGATTTGGAAAATGGATTAAATGAATGTTCTTTTAAGCTGAAAATACGCAAAAGTGACCGAAACTACAATTAAATGTCTCGGTTTGTCTCTAGCCAAGGTTCATATAAGGTAACATATTGCAGTTGTAAAATATTCATCTTTTGCCTAATTGGAACTAACGTCAGTTACTCTGTCTTTCAGGACAAAATAGTGTAAATAAAACCATCACAATATAGTGCTAAAGAGTTTTAGACTAATACTCCTTCTTACACTACATAGTTATTACCTGAATAATTATAGCATTCTGATTTTTTTATTGCACCGGACAAATCCAACCTGATGATTAACGTTATTGCAGTAAATCCTTTGATTCACCCATTTTTAAAATATCGTCACAAACAGCTTTACCTTTTCTCTTAGCTAAAAATCACAGTATGTAATAAGTGTTGATTGTGATAATGATAACCGCTAATGTCTCTTGAAGCGAAGATACACCAAGTTATAATGCCACTTTGAACTGGAGTGTGTTATTGGGGAGATGAGGTGATTTAAGGTTATACGTCACTTATATAGCGTCTGCTAGTATCACTGCAGATAAAAAAGATCACAACACCATTGAGGCTATGCATTGCAGTGAAACCTGCGAGCATCGGCTGGAAGAGCGAACTCCGGACGGTACTGCGCACGAATTCAGTGTAGCATTGCAGCCAAACTTAACTGCGTGTAGAACTAGTTCTCTATTGCAGACAAAGTTGCCTGGCAGGATTCGAACCAGATTTCATTGGAATTTAAGATGTAATTATCTCTTCAGACATTAGCATCGATCATAAATGTTGCAACATGAATGATGATATTATGATAACCATCACATTTTTCTTTCAACAGTTGGAAGCGGTTTTTTTCAAAGAAAACAGTTCAGTTTAGGCAAGAACTTAGAGACCTAGATGTAGAAAATACTATCTCACTTTATGATTTGGTTTTGAATCACCAAGCTATTTATCCCTTTTGATAATCACTTTGGATGAAAACAACTGTTATTATGACTTTGTTTAACTATTTGACCATATTTATAAAGTAATCGAAGAGGAAATATTTAATTCAGTGTTTATTTTTGTTATACAAATGATTAAATTATTAAAAGAAGAGTAACTCTGAAACGTTTCAAATATCATTTTAAATGCATCAATCGAAGGTTGTCAGTGACACTCATAACATCTGATGCCTGCACATTTACCATTAATTGCAAATGACCGAGACAGTGTATTTAGTGTGGTAAGCTCACTAGATATACTGTTTTTTTTAAATCGTTATCCAATGAGTTTGGAGACTTGAAGAGATGATACGTAAGTTGTTACAGTAACAAGTTGCTATTCTGATTGAAAACCGGACAATAGTAAAACGTAGTTTTGGGAGCTTTTCCAAAATAATAGAAAAGAACAGGTAGAGGTGGGTAGTGTTGATTATAGAACTTTAATATTTGGATTTCGGTATACACATTTAGGTAATTTTAGATTTTTATTGTAAAATTAGATTGTCTTATATTTGGGATCGATTTGAGAAATTCTCTTCAGGAATATTATCATAATTAGTGTTTCGACACGTATGAAAGCCAATTACAATGTTAGTAAAATCATACAGTGTCTCCTTGAAGAGCCACTCCGTGAGTTGTTGGAGACAAAATGTTATTCTTTTAGGTGCTAATTATGTTTATTATTACATCAGTCTATACATGCAAAAACTAATGAATGATAGTTAAAACAACATTTAAAGTTATGTGACAACTTTAAAGACATTGTCGTTGTTGATGAAAAAAATCTGTCACAGGATTTTACAAAGCTGTCAAAGAACAACTGAACATTTATTATATAATAATAAGACTCTGGTATCTTCAAGATATCTTACATCAGATTTACAGATTAAGGTACAAGTGCATACCGAAAGTTTGTTCACTTACCACTGAATCGTAGTGCAAATATCATGTAATTTGAGTTTCGTTTCAACGTCAATAGAATAACTTCAGAAAGACTGACTATGGATCACCCACTGTCCATGTGTGAAATAGCCATTCTTGAACTCACTTTGACATTGTCTTGTACCTCGTGCAAAAATTTGAATTTTGGCATATTGATATAGACGGAAGGGGTCACTTTTCGAAATTTCGATTTCGTTCAATGTCGAATAACATGTTCCATATCGACTCTCTGAGATTAAAACCAATATGCTCACATTGACATTGTGCTAAGGAACAAACGTGACTTATTTTTAAAGAAGTTGATATCTTATAAAGGATTTTATGAAGAAAATAAAAATTAGTGTTTTCGGAATTTTGACCCTTGGTAACTTCAATGACCTGCCGAAACTGTTACGGGTAATTGTGGGGTACAATAAACCTTTGCCTTAAAGAAGAATGGATCTGCATATGTGTATTGAAAATTCAATATAATACGTTTCTTTTTCGCAAAGCTACGATACCTCAAAGGCATCTCAAATTATATGATATTTGCACTAGTTTATTCAGGTATGTGAATAAACTTTTGGCACGCAGTTGTAAATGTAAAGAAACGTACACTTGAATAAAGATTTGATTCAGTAAGTTAGTTGGGTTACTGATCCATCAGATCCCTCGGAAACCTAAAAGCGTGTGGTGCTTTAAACTTTTGATTTAATATCGTCTACATCTTCAGAGATAGAAGAAAATGAAATTGTAGCAAAAAGTGAAGATTTATTTCAAAAACTGATGTTTACAAAGCAGCGTTCGAATACATTGCAAACATCTCCTCGACCCTATATTAGATTTTAATGCATTCACAAAACCTTTAGGGATTGCTCATGGGATCATTTTTATTCACTATAAACTACCTTACATGATTTATGAAAAATAAATTGACATGCGTATTAGAATTAAGTGTAAATAAACACAAATGTCTTTTATCTGTATTATTTTATTTGGGAATGTAACTTCTCTCAAATTCAAATCAAATATAATAACATTTGATGTTTAAATTTCAGTGTTCAAGGAATGTCAAAAAGGAGAAATTGAACTTCCACTTATATATTTGGTTTAAACATGAACAAATGATTGAGTAAAAGTAGAATGCCTTCCTTTCAGTATGTACAGTAAATGTCATCCTAGCATACAATACAAGATGAACAGACGAAGCAGGAGGAAACGACTTTTTTCAATTCCCTTGAGAGTTGTCCCCCTTTAACATCAACAGCACCACCTGGTGTCACCGAGCCCCAGACATGAGATTAGTCAAGGAAGTGTTTTAACTAATTGAGAGCTATGCAAGGTGAGACTTCATTACAGAGACTCCTGGGACTATCCTTGCTCTCGTATCATTACTTGTCATTCAGTACAACTCAGTATCCAGACTACAGTCTAGTGTTGATAGGTTATTCGAATATTACCCTTTGATCAAGATATTGGTGATGGAAGTGTAATATATTTCATGTGACATCCATCCATAAATGTATTTACAGGTATATATAGACTAGATATAGACTTAAATGGGAAACTGATCTAAATCACTCGATAGGTATAAACGACTCGTACGAAATTAATACGAGGGAAGTCAATAAGTTCATAAAAGTGGAATTATAACATAAGCCAATGTTTGTGGTATTGATTTTGATTTTCAATTTAATATCCCTGTACAACGATGAACTTTGCCCATTTGTCTTTGTGTCTGTCCATGTACTTGCAGTAGAAATCTTCTGACTGGCCTTGAGTTCATGATCATCGCCAAATATTGTGCCAGGCAAATGTGATTTCGAATTGTGATACAGATAGAAGCCGCTTGGGTCCATCTTGACTTTTGGGCGGATAGTTAAGTTGTCCAAAGCCACATTGTTGAAGTGCAGCCTGTGAAATACGAATCATGTTCACTAAAGCGTTGCCAGAAGAAGGCTGAGTTCTGATCTTCCAGGATGCAGAAGAGCACTTATAAATGCTTCCATTGCATGGATTCTTGCTTGGTGTCATGGTCGCAGTGATTAATCTGCGTTTCATAACCAGACGGGCATGAAAGTAATCGTGATTAGCATTGTATTTGTTCAAGAGCTCAAGACTGGATTCAACTCTCTATAGTCTATACCTGTGCATTTAATTTTATTGGCACCCTTCTTGAAATTGTAGACACCTTGGACGTATGTCAGTCCTCATGAATTATGGTGCCTACATATCGTATGTAATGGTTTCAACAGACCTTGATGACCTTTGCTCATCGTCAAAGTAGCTCAGCTGACCATTTTGCAACAGTAGAATATTGAGGGGCTTATTTCCCATACACATATTGGTCATACGTTAATGTATTTCGGTCGCATTCAATCCTTGTCTCCTGAGAAACTTGATAACCAAGGAGCTACGATTCCGCTTAAACTCGGGTGACCATTTTGCAACAATAGTATATTGAGGGACGCCTTTCCCAAAGACAAATTCGTCCTACGTTTATGTATTTGGTTCGCAATCACTCCTTCTATCGTAAGAAACTTGATAACCACACGAAGCTAAGTTTCACTTTCCATGATTACTTTGATTTTTCCTGCAGTTGGTCTGTACCAATATTTGCATATTTTCACATTGAAAAAGTTTATTTATGAATGAAATTAAATATCTGTCCTACTTATTCAAAAAGAAATAAATCCACATATCCTCGTTTTAGAACAGTGCAAGGGAGCTTTATTATAATACGAAGTATGTTGGTTGTGTGGGGTCATTGAAGAATTGATAAAGACTCGGTGAAAACATTAATGAAATTCCATGAATTGGTACTTCAGGTGCTATTGTTTGACGTCAGGTAACGAAGGAATGAACTCCATCGCCCTGGAGAATGAACCTCAATGAGTTTTACTGAAAGTCTTTTGTCAAGTCCCTTGGAACTACAATTTGTCTTAATGCTGAACGGGAAGGTCGGTTGATTATTCTCCAAATTACCACCCATTAACATTTTCCATTTTGAAAAGCTTTCGTGAGCAAAGCATTTTCAAAATTAGTCTACTTAACGAAATTAGTAATTACCTTGAGGACTATATGTGTAAATTAAGGTCATTAAATGATATTTTCAGCCGGATAAAGGTAATGTTTCCTTAATTTGACGAATAAACCTCATCTGGTCTATTTCAGAAATAGAAAGTATATGAGATTTCGCATATGATCTATGAAGGCAAGGTTGTGAAATTTGCACTTTTCGAAAAGCATACGACGCAGATTAAATTTGTTTATATTTATTACCCGATTTGTATTTGATGCAAACGCTAATGATTGTCTCTTCATTTGATTAACAAACAATAGTGTTCAGTTTGAAATTTTCACTCACCTGTAAAAAGGTAAAACATTTTCATTATGACATTGATTCATAATGTAATTCCTTTAATTTCATTAAATTGTTAAATATATATGTTATTGTTAAAAAGTACCGAATTGGTTAATATTTCTCTCAGGAAAGAGATATGCTATCGTTACTCGTTTCCAATTTCATTTTTTCTTTTGAACTACATGTTCACTCAGTAATCAAATCAGTAATCTATTTTTTATATGATGAAAACCATTAAAATTAACTATATGATATTTGACAAGTTTTAATAAACTGCACAAGAATATTGATAGTTTTGTTATCGTTTTTCCGTCAACACAAACTAGCCATTGAAGCTACAAATTTGAATTCATATTTATCTTACCCACAGCAATCGCCATGTGTCAAACCGTTTCAGAAATAATTTAATAGATGTCATTGATGTTTGTCTAAATGTACTAGATAAATTAGATGCTATAAGGTTGTTTTAATTGAAGTAATATAAATGGCAATGGAATTCTAAGATGCATGTTCTGATCATTCCATGATGAATTGATATGACAATTAATGAGAAGAAGTGATATTGGAACTAAGAATAAACCAATCAGACAAAAATACGTTCAAAACTCCTCCAGTGCATGTTGCTCAGATACATGAAGAGGTTTCATCAGTACATTTATAACTCAGAGTCATTTGCTTCATGTCCATCTGGATTTATTTTTCAAGCTTTAAATGATTGTGTTTGGTTGACATTTGTTTTCCCCTTTTAAAGAAGAAAATTGTTTCTTTATATATCGCCACCTTCAATAATTGATTTGAAAGGATTTCTATCTTTCGATAGTATACGTCCAAAGCTCATAAACGTGTGCATCAGAAACACAATATATGTTTTAATAGCGATTTGAATTCGAGCTGTTTGAACTGTATTGAAATGAGGTTTCCCAAGTCACCATTTACGTAATAGGAGAAACCTTTTTATACATGTAAAGAGCCCTTACATTCCCTCTCATCAAATGAATTGATCATAAAGGCTGTATCCAAAACGTCTGATAACCTAAATGAAAGGAGTTTACCTTGTTGAGGGGAGTTTTTTTAAGCTGAAATAGAATCGTGAATATTACATGTATATTGTGTTTGAAATCATTGCCAAGCAACAAACACATCAAACGTATTCAGTACAATGAAGTATCCTTTACGAAATCACACAAAACTTAGGACATTATTTAATATAATCTTCCCTATTTATATCAGCATTCACTAAACAGCTACATGTATTCATAAAAAAGCTGATACCAATGTCCGATCAAACCTATGATCTTGCCATCCTTCAATCTTGCAGCGTAGACAATGATCTCTTCCTCTATATGGAATGAATGATCACATGTTTGTTACACTGATCATAACTTGTGAAGTCATCATTTTTGGAAATTCTGAAATCTTTATCAAATCTTTACAGTGAAGTTTACAATACCTTTGGATGGATTTGTAGAGGGTTCATATCTCCATTACACATACAAGGTATGTTATATGCCGGAGAAAATTCTGACACCACCCAAAAGAGGCATTGGGTGAAAATTTTGAATTTCAGATTTTCATATTTGCATTAAAATAGTACTTCAACAAATGTCCGGCGAAATAGTAAATAATTGTTAACGTGATAAAATATATTATGTTATTTGCCCAAAAAATGTTGAAATGAAAATTTTATGATAAATGCTTTTAAAAAATCGTTTTTGTATTTTGACAAAAACAAATTATAAATCCATGCCAAATGAAGACTACTTGGAATATAAATATGATATATAAATATGTGCTAGGGGCATAATATATCTTCATCTCCTCAAAATAGCATACGTTTTGGTAGAAAATCAACTGATTGAGTGGAAGTAAAACTCACAACTATTCACATGATACTTGCACTTGTAAGCGATGTGACAATTTTTTGTTCAGGAGCTGTAACTAAATCCTCGTATCTGTCTTAATTGCTTCTCTCTGGTTGTGATTGTGTTTGTTTATTAACATTAAATTCAATAGTATATATATATAAGTTGAGAAATAGGAAATCAACTTGAAAATGACTCCCCTGACAGTTAAAAAGCAAAATGATAACAAGGAGTAGCGGATGATGACTGCTTTGATTTTATACAATGAAATGAAATACCGTCCATGAGTATAAAAACAGGTCTCGAGTAATAAGTTGAAAGTGGATCGAAATGTTAGGTTCTCATGATGTAACCCATAATGATTAGCATACTTATTTACTACTGGTTGCCTTAAATGGATTTTGCCATATTTCTTATTAATATTTGAAAACGCATTCTGGATATAATCGTAAAAAATAAAAATCATGTCTAAATCAAACCTTACACAGTTGCTTATGAATACTGACTGGAATGGAAGTTTGGCGTATTTACGTGAAAACTTGAGATAATGAATCTAAAATTACTTTTCCTGAGATTATCTTTACGCAAAATGAACCTTTGCCTTTTAAAGTAGTTCCTAAGCAGATACAAGTTAGCTTTAATCTTGTGAAGGGACCCTTGAAGTCAAGAAACATTATGGTATAATGTCATTTAGAACTGATAACTATCTTGGACAGGTAGATGTAATATGCTGTGCAAACATTTGCATTGATTCTTGATATTGCAACGTGAAAGGCGACATCAATGAAACAAAATTTTGATAAACAATTATCATTTTTCGTTTGACCAACAATCAAATTAGGACCAAACTTTTTAAGATAAATTCAGAAATGCTTTTGAGACCTGCAATTTCCATGTAACAAATTCTGGTTTTACATGGCTAAGTTTGAGACACGGTTACCTCATGCTGTGCTGTCAGGTAGTGAAGAATTGGAATTCCATGCCCTAGAGAACTAATCACAAATGAGTATTCAGAAGAACTCTGGAAGGTCTCTAGTGGTTCGCTCTGAATACTGCTTGGAGAAAGTCTTGCTGATAAACGAAAACTTCGTCGATTATTCTTTAAGTCAGCAACCATTTACATTATCCACTTATCAACTACTTTGGAGAGTAAGCGGTTCACCGAAATCAGTATAAGTCAAAAGAGGTTAAGGCAAATGATCTACAAATTTGGCCACAAAAACTGTACATGTGTAAACATCTTTGTATCTTTGTTTGCCTTCCGAGTCAACATTATGTAATCATGTATGTTGCTTTGAGAGACACTCCGTCGTTTTCATGATTTTTGATTTGATAAGAATCTCTCATAATCATTAAAATGTCAAATACAAGAATATTTAACATTTCTCGTCAAATATCATTTATATATCACCGAGTGAAGAAACCTTAAGTTTCAAGATTGGCGCAGTCATAAGTGTAAAGTTAACATTTTCTACTTCACGAGATTATTTATATATCGTATTTTGCAAGAAATGTAAATTTTCTGTTTGTTATGTTCCAAAACATGATAAATGACGTTTATTTCATGTAGATTAGCAAGATAGCATCCCTAATTACCGTGTCATGACGTTATTTTTTTTATGTGTTATATCACTGAGTAGGTGCACATGTTCTTTCGGGCATATTATTTCACCATTGAATGATGAATAACAGCTATTAGTTTTACATACAAATTTATACCCTTATTATTTATATGCCAAAATAACATATACATGGATACACACTATACATCAAATTGTATCTACAATGTGCTTTATAAAAAATTTCAAAATAACGTCAACTAGTTTTGACACGTCAGAGTTTCGATTAGAATTGCAACTTTATACCATGATATTATATATACATTAGCACTAACTGTTTCTTCTTATTAGAACGTTGTCATGCAATTGGAAATAGTTAACCTAGTTTTTGTAAGATCACTTAATCTATCTAAGAAACCGTGCTACCTCCCCTTTACGGCTTTCTTCACCCGTTATGTTGTAATGACATTCACAGCCCCCTGGATGAGGGAGGGTTCTTAAATATGTTTGAAACCACATCACGTAACTGATTTTAAGGACATTCTGTATGGATTTCTAACATAATTATGTCGGGCCTGAAGAAGGTTTGTCCATATTATCTTAAAATATCACAACGTCCTTGTACATCTGCAAGTAGAGAATGTTTTAATGATTGTGTCATTAATCAGAGGAAACACTTATGTTTTTCCGATGACAGGTGCGCGGAATCCCGCAGCTTTAACATTATTGATCAGTGATCATCTTGTGGCTGTCCTTATCGTTTTATGTGGTCTTTAGTCAAATGGTTTTAAAGGTGTCTCTTTAATCCTATTCCGTTATGCAATAAATCAGCTTGAATACTTGAGCAAACGCAAAAGGAAAGCTCCGGGTTGAACCATATGAAATAAAAACAAACAGTAAAGAATGGATACTTTTTCGATTTTATACGATTGAATTAAAAAAATATTGATAATGGATTTAAAACAGTTAGAAGTAATTAATTGAAATCTGAAAAAAAGTGTTAATATCTTTTCCCAGACGGTAGCAATCCTTCTACTTTTGGATAAACTCCGAACATTATAATCATACTTAACTCTCACTTATCTACCGATGCCTGAATTTGTGTGTCTCTTTATTTCTAAAACAGAAATCTCTCTGTAGATAAAGCAAAGTCGATATAAAAAGTAAAATATCATCATTCAAACCACATACTACACAGTTATACACTAACCAATATGAAGGTAAGACAAGTGCTGGATCTTCTAGAACATGGTATTTCAAGATTTTTTAAAAATAGAAATGTGAGATTTATTGCACCATTAGATCCAAGCTGATCATCCCTGATGTAAAACTGAATCCGTATATTCGCCTTTTGAAAACGTATGGTATCACATTAACTTATTTGTACTCTGTAAACACAAAATCACTATGTACCTTTGAACGTTAATAAGTTAATTCCACACGAGCAGACACGATAGTGCTGATCTTGTGAAGTGACTCCTGAACCAAGGAGACGTTATCGCGTTATGTCTCTTTGAACCTATTAATGTCTTGAGACGTGTATACGTAATATTCTACTCAGACAGAGGCATCGATTCTTGATTCTGCAACATGAAAAGTAAAATCATAAAAACAATTAAATTTACTTTCCTTTAGCTGTCCCAAGCATTATACTCCAAAGGAAACGGTTTCTGCATACGTACATGTAAGTTCTCAGAGGTAAATGCGAAACTTTATCTTGCCTTTCATGTTTATGTCATCAGAAAGGAAAATGTGTTTGATGTTTAAAAAGAATAAAGAATAAATCATAGCTGTTGACTAATTTTCGTCGTCAGAAGCAGAAAATCATATATATACACACGTGGCTGCACCACGCGTGAAAATATAAATTTCTACTTCACTCGATGAGAAATACATGGTATTCGACGAGAAATGTCAAATATCCTCTATATTTCAAACTCAATGTCAACATAATCATAAACTGTGGTATTTATTTAGATTTCTTCAAAACTGTGAAATTCTATTGAAAAATAATTCATTGGAAACCATCTCCAATTAATTGAAAGCACTTTTGCGTTTTTATATACGTTTATATACGTTTTAAAATATAGGGTTAAACTTTTTTCTACGTTTTGTTGAACACTTTTATACCATGTTCACCCATTCTTAGAAAACACCTTGAGTCAAAGTATCCAAACTACTTAACGCATTACTGCTGCACTTTCAATCTGTCTTGTCGGGGGAATACTCATGATCAATTGGTGTTATTTGATCTTCATCTGACTTGGTATCTCAGTAACACTCTTATTCTAATAAAACACCTAATGGGACGTGTTTAAGAAAGGTTTTTTAGATTTTCATTGGTTTACCAAGAAAAGATTAACTAAAAAGCAGAACGATTTAAGCTTCTTATTTCATTAATCAAGAAAAATTACTCTGACAAAAGAAAATGCAATTCAATTACCAAATTGGTTACAAACAACAAAGGCCATGGTGAGATAGATAGTTTTTTTTGGGGTTTTTTTTTTGTTTTTTTTTATTGGCTCCAAAGATTACAAGTATAGGTTTTTATATGTCCAAATTATGAGTCAGATACATGGTTGGTGTAGTTTTCCATTAAACAGAGAAAATATGTACAGGAGTGATGTCAATCATAATAAAACATGCATGTACATGTAAATATGATATAGTAATACATATAGAAGTACAGTTAGAGTAAGTAAATATGGTAAAGTACATGCTGTGGTCATGCAAGTACTGGTATGAGAGGGTTCCATTTATGAATAAAACTTTCATTTCTATTATTCCTCTTTTCTATATATATATATATTTTAAATATTTGTTTCAGAGTTTTAATATACAAGTTTACATTTGGTGAGATAGATAGTTAATAAGCGACCCATTTTTTAATTATGAATTACAAAGTGAAATTAGCTTTGCAGTTTATGTTTTGAGCTCTTTGGGAAACATCTCAGGTTAATAGAAGGAACGGAAATTATTCAATGGACCAGTGTATATTCAGGTTAGACAAGCCATTTGCTATTGATTAATGATTGGTTGCCAATGTTTTGTGCAATTTGCGATTCTTTTTCTTAAATTCTGGCGTCTGACTCAATGAAACTTTGGAATACCTCTTTTAAACAAGGTTTTAAAACACTTTCAACGACAATGACTAAATTGTAAAGATGAACTGGTGAACAAAAGTACTTTACTAATCGTCCTCTGTACGCTGTACTCAGTAATTTTTAATTCAAATAGTTAAGAAATACGAGCGGAAACCTTTTAATGCGAGGAGAGAATGTTTTGACTGATTGATATTTCTAGAGAACAAAGGAATTTCACATATGGTCTGCATTCTTGATATGTTATACAAGCATGAAATAAACAGAAGAGATTAATAACTATCATCACAAAGTAACACATAAGCCTATTTCCAGCTAAAGCCCACGTATGGTATGACTGACAAACGCTGTCAGTTAGAGGGAACTAGAGGTGAGATGTGTGCTTGGACTAAGAATCTTCGTATATAGATTCCTTTCTTGATATGATAATACAAGCATGAAATAAACAGAAGAGATTAATAACTATCATCACAAAGTACCACATAAACCTATTTCCAGCTAAAGCCCACGTATGGTATGACTGACAAACGCTGTCAGTTAGAGAGAACTAAAGATGAGGTGTGTGCTTGGACACAAGGGCTAGTGGACAGTGTCCTGACCTGTGTGAACTAATCTTCTCATCAACACATCCCCAATGAGTTTGCTCCCTGTGGCATGCGAGTGGTCAACGATGTCCAGTATCTTCTGTAATTAAAGGGACATTCATGGACAGCCAAAGCCGTCCATCACATAGATTCAATTTCTTCTACTTAGTATGGTCTTATTGGCTGCTGTAGTGATATTTGACTGACCTGACCAAATGCAATCAATCATCTCCCGTATATTTATCATCATTCACATTGACTATTGCAAGTGATCCTTGTCACTCCTTAATACCTGAAGATTTCCGCATAGTATGCAAAAGAATATTAATATTGATTTCTCTTGATATTTTATTCTTGATAAATACAATCTTAAGGGGGAATTGAAGGTGTTCTCTGACAAAATTCATGGCGAATAGAAATCTTTCACACTTCTCACATAATTAATATGCACTTCGTGAAAATGTTGACCACACATCTCTTTCTGACTTGATGTTGAAGGCCCATTTCGTTGTCTTTTAAACCATACATTCTGCTGACATTGCCTTGTCCTACACCAACTGCAATAAATGATTAGTTCAGATCATTGAATTGAGTCGTACAGGGTCAACCATCCGCGGCATTTATGCCGGCTGTCATGTACACCTGCATACCAAACATTGTTCACATACCTGCGTATTCTAGTGCAAATATCATATCATGTGGTATGCTCTTAATGCATGGTTGCATTGTGAAAAAAAGATTGTATACCATACCAAAAAGTTAACCTAACAGTTCTTGCAGGTCATTGAAATGACCAGGGGTCAAAATTTCGAAAACAATTATTTCTATTTTTCTCTATAAAACCCTTCATAAGTGATCAACAGATTTAAACACAAGTGACGTTTGTTCCTTTACATTAATTCAATGTGCTTGTGCTGATTTTTTCCTCTGAGAGTCGATATGGAATAAAAAGGATAATGGAATTTCGAAACTATGACCCAATTTGTCTATTTCTTCATGCCAAAATTCTATCATTTGCATGAGAAACCAATCTGTTCGTAAATGAGTTTAAAATTGCTATTTTACACATGGACAAAGGGTGTTCCTTTGATAGTTCTGCTGAAGTGATTTTATTGACGTCCACAGTAAACAAGTATTACATGATACTTGCACTAGGAACGGTAGTAAGTGAACAAAATTTCTGTGTGCTGCTGTAAGTGTATATATGCAAAGAATTTTCAAAATGTGTTGAGAAATCAACACAAATATTTCTATCAGCATCATGTAGATAAACTAATGCCAAAATCGATGAATCGTCACTAGATCACAGCTAAAAAGTCACCAGTTCATCAATATACCATTACCGTTCATAATTAAATCATCCCCAGGTCATGTTTCTGTACCCATAACATAAATAGATTACTGACAATCAATAAATCAGCAATGCTCCAATAATTATCAGTAATTATTGAAACATGACCACAGCATTATATTTATAATATTTATGATTGCTTCATATTTATCATCATCCCAACATATTCATAATTTAGTATATATCATTAGCTTGTTTGAGTAAATCAAATAAAAAAACTCAAAAGAGCTTACTACTTTTTGAACAGAAGTTATGAAAACTTTGTAACTTGAATATTGACAATAAATATAGCAAAGCGACCTAAGCCTTGTGGGGCTTTTTTATTCTATAAACTTATGTTTTTTAACCTTTTTGTGACACATTGTGGGGGGGCGGGGGGGCGGATGTTAAGTGTGATAATGACTTCCTTGTTGGTAGTCCAAAGTCGTATAACAGAGAGCTCGAGCTCGAGCCAGAAAAAACACCTGCTATGATAAAAAGTCTCACTTAACACTTTCGTAGCCTCTGAAAATTTATGAAAACCGTCTACAGTAACCAGCCTCAGATTTACGCTATACATCCTGCACATACACTTAGTTTACTCTAAATACAGCATTTGGAGACATTTGACAAGCTAAATACAGCACAGACAACAATATTTCGCCTTCTCAAAACTGATATTCGATTATATATATATATATATATATATATATATATATATATATATATATATATATGTGTGTGTGTGTGTAAGACAACCGTCACTGCTACACGTAAGTTACATCAAAAGCAATAGGTCGGTTTCACACGTTAATACCGTGGAAAGGTTGAAAGAGAGGTGTTCAATTACTCAGTAGTCATACACTGACTACTAAACTAAATGTCATTAAACATCTTAAGGCAAAACAGCTTTCATCGTTTAAGAATGAATGTTTTTGAAAAGTTACTATGACTTTCTACTGATTCAACAACATTTAGTTTTTCGAATAACAATTGTTACATTTTAACCACAATCTCAAATATTTGAAGAGGATTCGATGCGTGTTGAATATTGAAACCGTAAAACGATAACGTCATAAACGCTCTTAATTGTTGGATAGCGTTTAATGCATTGACGTAAGCAAATGAGAATTTTATGTAATAAAATTTACAAAATGAACGAAAAATATCAAAATCAAAGTATTAAATGTTTTTGGATACCCACTACTTCTGAGTATACAACCTTTGATGTAAAATAAAATTCAAGTCGTTCAGCGTTTTGGAGCTCTGTTGAAATATCAGAATCACTCTATCACAAAATTATTTAGTTTCGTTGTTTAATAGGGTTCATTACAATTTGAGATTAGTATATTTTACCCATGAGTTTCTATGGATACCTAACTCATTAAGACAATGCATGGTTTAATGTTGTTTTTTCAACAAAAAAAAGAATCTAATTACCTGAAAGCGGCCTGTTCTTAGTTCTGCATACTAGTGTTAGCGTCATCATACATGTTCAATGTCAGGCGGATTTACTTATCCAATCAAAGGGAAGTAATTCAAGTAGTTGATGGATGCGCTAGTAAAATATTAAATCCTGGCTTGCTTCCCAGATAACATTCAAAACCTTTAGTTATACCGCTACTGAGATACGATTCTACAATGCTATAGCTACGTTAATTTATTGCTGAAGCAACTACGTAGCCATTCATGAAGTATGAGGGGGAAAATGAAACGAAAATAACATCAGTAAATTTTAAGAAATAATGAAATGTTAAGTGACTCTAAATATACGTTTTTAAACGTAAACCGATCCCAATGCGCATACGTGTCTCATGGAGGTTTACTTTAGAAAAAAAATGTTTTTTCGAATGTTCAGTAACTGCTAACGACTAACTTTACAACCTCCCGATTGTTCTACAGCGGGCACAAAGACGACTATTTGTTGGTAGCATTTGTTAGGTCATTTAACTGATATTCAAGCAACCTACATGAAAAATCAGAAAACACACTCTGTGTCACTTTGAAAGTCAACCTAATATACTTTTCTCAGAAATTTTTCACCATTGGTGTGATACAAGAAGTAATAAATAAAATGAACTTGGATCTACAGCACATAGCAAAACAGGTATGCAGCACCTCCTTGCCCTGCCCGTGAGTTACATACAGTGTTACATAAAGCGAACTAGGATGTACAGCACAGCAGCACAGGTTGGCAGCACCTTCATGGCCCGTGTGAGTTACATACAGTGTTACATAAAGCGAACTCTGATGTACAGCACAGCAACACAGGTAGGCAGCACCTTCTTGTCCTGTGTGAGATAGATGAAGTGCTACATAAAAAAAGACTAGACGTCAGAGATCCGAGACGTTTTTCAATTCTTCTATAAGCTTTGTTCTGACCCGAAAATGTTTCAAGTTTCTAACTTAGCATATACTAGACTTCTGAAGACATGATGTTAACTATGTGCTGGTTTTATTTATCCCAGATTTGCAGATCAAACTATTTTACATTTTAGGTGGTGACATGTCTTTTGAGTGTACACCTCCTTTCAAAACGTCCTGAAAAGTGGGTATTGACACTGCGGAATGTCTTGTATTGAAAATGAAAAGTTCCAATCTGTTTCATCACAGCCCTACTTATAGAATGTAAACCCTCTAGTCAATTGACACTCAGACTCGCCCTTCCTGTGAGAAACGTCCTTTGCAAATAGAAAATATTTAAAGGAACAGTGGCATGTTTAAGAAAGATTCATTTTAAAATTTTCTAAATGTCATGAGCCCATGAGTCATGAGCAGCTGAACACCAGGGTCTAGATTTTCAAAGCTTTCTTAGTTCTTAGATAGTCGTAAGCCAATGTTAATGAACACAATGCAGGGTCTAGATTTTCAAAGCTTTCTTAGTGCTTAGTTAGTCGTAAGCCAATGTTAATGAATGGTACTTACGACTTTCTTAGTGCTAAGAGAGCTTCGAAAATCCAGGCCCATAGAGTCAAGAGCAGCTGATCATTAGACCTGTGCACCTACACTAAAACCAAGAATAAGCGACAGCAAGCGATAATATACTCCTATTTACAATACATTCGTGTAAGTTTATGTGACACCGAGTACGTTTTGTGAATTTTGTATGTGGCTTAAATAGAACCAAAATACAATATGACCCAAGTTAAGTTAAAATCGCCTGTCTTAAGTTGCATCCTCATCTCTTAAATGCTAAAATCATGACATCTTCTTGTTTTTTTATTGCAATTTTAAATACGGCCATATAGATGTTAAGAAGTCGAAATTCAGGATGTCATAATAAGCCTACTAATCCATATCAACCTATATTTCTCGTTCTGTAGCAAATTTGTCCCAAAAATACTCTACGCCCCTTTTATGACATTCAAAATCAACTTTATCTGGGAGCAGTATTTCGGGAAGAATAAAATACCGATATTTGAGAGACTATGATAATTCATTTCATTAAAGAGGAGATATACTTTTCTTAATATTTTTACTAAAGATCAAACGAGAGCACTTTGAAATTTGCATTTCACAAAAATATTATCAAATCATAGAACAGTTTAAACAGGTGAACTGTTTTCAAATACAAGCGTGAAGAATTAATTTCGACAAAATGCAAAATACTTCTATTCGCTAATATGTTAATTATCAAATATTATCAATACAGTCACTTTCTCAAAGCAGTACATATAACTTTCTTTGCGGTCAAATTGCGCGAGGTCATTCCCAGAAAAGTGTGTTGAATGGAATATATTATCCGTGTGCTTTCTTCAAATATTTACACCGTTGCTTACAACCATACTTATGTACATACCGTCGGGGACTCCCCCTTTATTCAGACCGACCAGCTGCAGATTCATCGGATGCGCCGATTGACGTACGTTGTGGCCTACATGTACCCGCAGAACACACTGCTACCCCACTTTTTCCGTTCACACAGTCGGCAAGGACGATCCGTGTTCAAACTCTGCATTTAAGTTTCATGGATTTGGTATTTTAATCAATTTTCATCTAAAGGAAGATGGTTATCAAGTATGGGCTTATCGTACAGGGACCAGACAAACCAAGTAAGTTGAAATTCTTCACATTCTTTTATTATTTTAGGCTCAACCATCACTACAATTTAGAAATCAATGCAGACCGCACACAAAGTATACAAATTGTGTATAATCTGTTTTCATCGTTGTAAATTTTACATCTTGAAACCGATCATCAATTAGTAAATATTCGTTTGTGATACAAAGGTGTATTTTCATTCGGTAAAGTCTGGAATTGTAGAAGTGGATCGCATGTTGAATAAGTGAATAAATAAATGTTACATGTTATTTGAGTTTTCTTTGAAGTCATGACGAGAGGCGGAGCATAAACCACTCATCTTTTCCTTTATATGCGATATAGAGAATCTCAACCAAGTGTCTTTTGAAATCAAATTTATCATTAGGAGTTGCTAAAAGTTACAAACACCCGAGGCTTGTAAATATATATTTGATATCAGAAGACATCAGAAGGATATATTATTTATCACCCAAAATCATTGGTTTATTACGTTTCAATGTAAAATGTAAATACCTGAACAATGCATCACTCTTACACTCCTAGCAGTGATTGCATAGCATTGTGACGTCATCACGTCTATGACGTCCAAGAATTGTGATGTCCTTACTTGATTTATAAAATAATTACGATGTCATGTCCTTGACGTGATCAAAATATCTGGTTTAATCTCTCACAAGCAATATGTTTTAGACTAACTATTACTGTTACGTTTTACATTACAAAAACAAAACAAATATGTGACCCATTAAACAGTGCAACAGTGTTATGTTATGTTGAACTTACGAACAACCACTTAAAAATAAAAAATAAGGTATGTCAGATTTTGAAATGAAACCCTCTTGTTTTTTAAACTTGTAAATGCCCATATCACCATATAAGTTGAATGACTATATATTGCCTCGGTTCATACAAGTTGTAACGTTAAAGAATAGGTGTAAAAGAGGTGCTATAAACTTGTTTGGGAACTTGTTTTCTCAATAGCTCCATATCATTTCCTCTATATGTTTCACTTTGTACATATATATATGGATTTGATATGAGTCTCGTATGGTGTATTCATTAACAGTAATTTAATTGTCCATTTGTAATAATTTACAACAAAATGGTTTATATCAACGATATGGTAAAGAAAAATATAAATACCATATAACTAAGTTCCGCTCCGCAATGTTAATGTGATTGTGGGTGTGCAGTGATTTATTTTTACATGGTTTTTTTCAATAATACCATATCATAACAACATTTCTCTCTCTCTACTCAGTTCCACTTCGCGGGGTGGATGTTTGCGTCAGTGTGCAGGGCTTCCTGGTCAATGTTGAGGCGACTCTCCAGTACAGCAACTCGGACACACACACTCTCGAGGTCGTTTACGTCTTCCCAATGGACGACAACAGCGCTGTCTACAAACTGGAGGCCAACATTGCCGGCAGAAACATCACAGCAGAGATCCAGGGGAAGAGACAAGTCAGAATTTAGAAAATATTTTCGATAGCTTGATGTTAACAACTGCTAATGAAATGTGTGTAACTAATTCATCTTAATTTATATATATTACTGTGTGCTTGAAAAATAAAAATGTTTATTTAAATACATATATCTTAGAATTTCCTATTTTATACTTAGGCCCGTGAAACGTACGAGGAAGCTGTCCAGAGTGGTCATTCTGCAGTGCTAATGGAGGAAAAAGACACTTCCGGTGATATCTTCAGATGCAAGCTGGGTAATCTACCCACCAATTCAAAGGCTGAAATCAAGTTCTCTTTTGTGACGGAAATGAGTCTGGAAACCGACGGGTCTCTGAAGTTTGTGCTGCCAACGGTCCTAAACCCGAGATACAACCCAAGTCTTGAAAGTTTTCATTGTGTTTGTAAGTTTCTTAAAGAGCCACTCCGTGAGTTGTTGGAGTCATATATGCCAAACCATATCAATGGTGTAATTTGATCGCGAAGTATCGAATGTTACCAAAATGACACATTTTAAAGCTTATTGTTTTATTACAGTGACAATATGAAGGTAGAACGTCGCAATTATGATCGAAAACCGGACAATGGCGCGCGTCAAATAGTCAAATGTAATTTTGGAGACTTATCTAAAACAGCCAAGAGGGGGGCAAGGAGTTGATAGTGTTTGTTAGGTTATATAACTAATATCCTAGTATATTGGACGTGATAACTACACCTCTGTGCATTCATAAGGATGTTTTTAGATTTTCATGGAAAACCAGTATTTGTCATATATATGTCTTTCGAACATGAAAAGTTAAGATGTTTAGATTCTATATCACCACATATGACATATAGGTTCGTATCAAAGGTAAATAATATGTTATGAAAATCACGGAGTGGGTCTTTAATCGCCAAGTCATCAAAATGTTGACTTCTGTTTCTTTACAATCCTCAACCCCAGATACAACCCAAGTCTTGAAGGTTTATCTATCTTTACTTTTTTTTCATGTAGCAGTTGTGTTGAACCGCAAATGCGTACAAGTGTAGAAGACAGTAACCTTATTCTTTAGGTGGAGACAAGGTATAAACCAAATTAATACTTTAAGTGTTGGTGGCTGATTGAATAACCTGTTTAGACAGTCAATACGGGTGCCGACTTTGTGAGTTCATTACATGCAAATTGATAACGGGAAAGTGGACTTTCTAAATTCTGGGCACTTCAACCTCCTGTCTACTTTTTCAACCCAAAATTAGCCGAGAAATCAAATTAAATAGTATAGGTGTTTCCCCGTATGTAAACAGATCGTGTTTATTATTTTTTACAAATATAACAACAAGGGCACGGAAAAGAAAATCAGGATAAGGGGAAAAACGACGATAAAACAGAACTGAGACATGTTGGTCAAAACAATGATAAACGCCTACTCAAAACGATGAAAGACATTTGTGACTTTTATTAGACAAATTCACTTATTAAAAGGGCAAAAAGCGGCTTGAGGCAGATTTCTTGATAAATCATTATACACATTTACTTTACGTAGTCATGAAGATATAGTGTTTGAAAGTTAGGAAAGATGACAGTTATATACTTTGCACTTTCCAAAGAGCAAATAGAAGTAATTTGCATAAATCCATCCAATCACAAACCTATTATTATATAATTATACCTATAGTATAATTTCTCAATCCTTGACGCAACCTCAAAGAGACAAACCGTCATTTGTTAACTTGATATGCTTCACTTTTCGAATAATGTCATTTTATCGAAAAATACTTAGAAAAGTACCATTTTTATCAGTTCCGATACAACAAGAATGTTTGAAACGGTACTTGTAATTCCGACTTTTGGACATACGTTTTATACATGCATATATAACAACATTGTTCTGTTCAAATTTCATCAAAAGGAAATAGTTCTCATACATCTCTCTATTGCGTCACAGGTAAACTATCTGAGATGTTTTTATACGTTTCAAATCTAGAAGTAATTCATTGAAGGTTGCTTTAAAGTTGATACCAAATATGTCAATTTTCCATCAACGAAGGTGTTTGTTTGCAGTTAACTAATGTGCACACAGATAATGAACGAACTTTTGGGATGTAGCTAAAGAGAGCATTTTGTATTAATTAGTTCTGTCAGCTGCATGGTTTAATGTTCGGAAATGTTGTTTCTACCACAGGTGGACGTACCAGTGAGGACACGCGAGTCTCTGCAACGAACACATGTCACAGTCTGACCTTCAAGGGTTCTGTGAGTTCACAGCTGGCACTATCCCGAGTGTGGTCGGAAAGTGACGAACTCCGAACAAGTGTTGTAACTGCAGCTGGCAACATCAACACAATGGAGGTATTTGTCATTAATCTCCAAACGTATGGCCTTTTTCATTTGTCTAGCCAGCTTTTTCGCTCATTCCCTCTGTTCGGATAAATGTCAGAGATGAGAATGTCCCCTAACTTGACTCTTGATACCTGACCACTAGAGGTTTCTCCACTCCAAAAGTATGGCCGATTGTTGTCTCAATCTCAGTTTCAAAGGAAATTGAGCAATGTTAATTGCAGCCTTTCCCTTGAAATGAATGAACAGTAAACATTTTCCCATTAAGTTGTCTCTGTGATTTTTCACACATTGTCCTGTTGCTAGCAATAACTGCAAATGTTAAATGCACTTATTGTAGCGTTGGAGACAGTTGGGGAAAGCATGACCTGGGTAGGATGTTATAAGGGCATTTAAATCAATTTTAATTCATAATTTCATTGGTCAATGCCTGGCAGCATCCAAAATACTAAAGAGATTGAGATGAAAAGTCCTCCCATTTGTATCATTGAAATAACAGTGAGTCACTCATCAATCTCAATTTTTATTTAAATAATTGTATTTAGAATAAGAATAGTGTGTCATGATTAAATCCTTATTGCATGTTGTAATGTCTGAATATAAAATGATACAAGTGTCAGGATTTCAGGCTATCACTTAAGAAGTCCTATGCTAAATAAGTAAGTTTTGAATTTTGAAACATAATCTGTTCATTTCCTATGAAATCACACATTTATTAGTCTTTCCTTGACTACACGAGATAGGAGAGTGAAATATGGGTTTTTATCTGTTATAAACATGTTCAAATTCAAATTTATCTCGCAGATGTATTTTGTTTTGTGACTGTTGTAAATATGGAGGCGTTCCTTTTGCACGTCAGTATACTTAGATCAAAGCAGACAGTCATTGTAAAACCTATATCTCATTTGAATTTTCTTTTCTTTACCTTCCAGGTAAAAGGTCAACATGAACTGATGATTATTTTGAAAAAGCTCAGGATATCAAGTTATTGAAATTTCTTGATACTGTCGTTTAGTTTGCGTTTTTATATATATGATATAACAGAATCGATCTTTTGTGATTACACAGTTCGTACTTGATGGTCCACCAAGACCTAATCAGGACCTTAATTTTCAAGTTTTGTACGAGAATTTCCACCAGCCACAGACAACACTGGAGAAGGGTGCCAAGGGTGAGGAAAGTATCCTGGAATTATGGACTCATGAGATCAATAGTTAACGTATGTCAAGGGAAAACGGTATGACCAAGGACGTAGTCCTAAGTTGACATGCGTTACCTTTGTAAACAATTATTTAGAAGGACACTTCCGGCCAAGTCTGTATTCCATGAAAACATTGAGCCAAGGCCCATTATTTTAAGGAAGGGAGCGTTACGAGAATGTAACAATAATTTGGTCAACCTAATGGTATTTTTTTAAATGTCAAAAACTGTAGAATATGAAAATTCAAGACAAAACCTTGATATTTTACTGAATAAAGTTTAGACTTTATGATTGGTCATTATTTTTGATAATTTAAAATATTCACAGACAAAGAGGGTTTGATGAGAAAGGATCTGCTGATGTTGTCCTTCTACCCCGATCTCACTTCCTCAACAACTTCCGGTTCTGCAGAGTTCATCTTTGTCATCGACAGATCAAGTAAAGTGTGAAAATTGACCTTGTACATTTTTCAATACTATACATACTTATTATACTGATCAGATGTGCAATAAACATGCCTTTAGGGTTTAGGTTACTGATAGGAAAGCTTAAAGCAATATCAATTCGAATATACTCTGTTCAACTGAACAAGTTGGCTCATTACACTTACCTATATGAAATATAAACCCTGTGATTGGGTTGTTCAAATGGTCAGACTGACTTTAAAGCACAAAGAAGCAATACCAATCGGCGACTTAAGCTTGAATTTCCTTCATCAAAACATGTTTTATCATTCAGAAAGTATGCAAGGACAATCCATTGAGAGTGCAAAGGAAGCGATGCTCTTCTTCCTGAAGAGTTAACTCTGTTGACTGTTTCTTCAACATTATCAGCTTTGGCAGTTCGTATTCAGCTCTGTTTCCAGAGTACGTATGTCTTAAAGATTTTGAAGGGACGCTATATCATGAAACAAAGAAATACTGGTCATACAAAGATTCTTATCCATTCATCAATACCGATTGATTATTGATAGATGATCGATTTTATGTTCATAAACACCCTTTTCAAAGCTTTTCTTATTTTGAACAGTAATATTTTTTTTAATGGTGGAATTTATTTTCTATAGATCAAAACGTTTCAATTCCTATAAAAGGGAAGTTCTATGTAATTTTCATAAGCGTTTCACTGTATATAGCATATCATTAGGACAAGTAATGACGGTATTGATTGATCTAACTTTCAATGCAATCTTTTATGTAACTGGGGATGTGGCCTATTTGGTACAGCGTCTGCTAAGAAGATTATCAGTCGCGTCATAGCAAAAGATGTTAAAAGATGGGAGGTGTTGCACTTTTGTCCTTGACTTTCAGCCCTATAAGGACTATGCTTAGGTATTAGTTATGATGATTTGATCGGTATCAGGAATTCTTTTAAACTGTGAAATCAATTTGTTTACGAAATTTTTTGAAATTGTTCACAGAGGAAGCAAACAATACGGTGAGGGAACACTAAGACAGGCAATGGCTCTACAGGCAATTCTGGAAGCAGATATGAGGGCAACGGATATCCTGGGACCCTTCGAATTCGTATACAGTAAGGAAGCCCTTGCTGGATATCCTAGACAGGTAACATAAAGCTAGTCCTGCTTCATGACTGTGTATATAGAGGAGCCTTTAATACAGTCTAGTTCATCATACAGCAAGTCTAGATTGACTGAATAAATTATGGATGAAGGAACATTTAATTATTAAAATTTTTCATAGACTAAATTAGAGTCTAACATAAAGCATAATGTTCCAGGGAAGGCAGATTAACTCCGAAGTATCCATAACAAATGTACGTTTTGTGCCAGATGGGTTAGGTGGGTCACATCATTCTACTGGTTTAAGTCAACTGTGCCAAAGCTCTTAAATATAATTAAACATCAAAATCTAGCATCACACACTATACTTTTACAAGATTTTATTTGAATCGGCATTTAAGCATAGATCCTTTTGAAATACGTTAGTAATCTTAAACTATACATAAGGGGAATTTATTTTCAAATTTTATGAAATATTCATATTTGTAGAATTGAATAGATAGGATACCCTGTATCATTAATCAGACTTATTACATTTTTAATGTTGATCTCACTGAATTATTGTTTCTATCCATATTTTATAATTTGTTATCTCAGTCTTATGAATCACTTATCTAGCATCCACTTGCATATTTTTCAGATCTTCCTTCTGACTGATGGGGGCGTGTCCGATGTAGCTGAAGTGTTGGCCCTGGTGAAAAGAAACTCTTATAACAGCAGGTTAAGGGTTTGATAAACGTTATTTTTACACGTGAATTTTGAACCAATTGGCATCACTGACAACGTGAGGCATGGGTACAGTTTTAAAGAAAAAAGAAGGCTAAACAAGAAAGTTATTTTGCTATGTTAACTTTAGTAGGAACATCATAACAAAGTGTAAAGTTTTTAAAGTGTCCATTTAGAACAAATGTAAATCAGGTCCTACCTTCTCACTAATATGGGTTGCAGGGTATTTTCATTCTCTCCCAACAGAGATAGCTTCGTCAATAATTTCTATGCAGCCTCTGTTACAATAAGAGCTCTTCTCGAGCGGCAAAATATTGCAACTTACACTACCTTGCAATATTTCAGCCAACGAAAAGACCGAATGAAGGATTAGCATATTTGTTGTCACACAGGCCTGTGTATTGATTCAGTCGCTAAATGAGGCGTTTGTGTTCTTTAAAGAAGAGTCATAGTGCAAAGCGCAAAGCTAAGGGAAGTAACATTGGCGATTTGAACGATATAACATTTGAAACGGCGTCGCTGATTGCACAACTAACTTTGATTGCATCCAATCAGATTTATAAATTTCTAGACCGAAAAACAATTGTGTTATGACAGAGATTGTATAGGAACTTATGACGGAGTTACCTCTGTTGGGAGAGCATGGGGTATTGTAAGCATCCTGATTTATCAGTAAATGAATGAATGAATGAATGAATGAATCTCTTTATTTCCTCCAGATTTAGTCCGAAGATCATCATACATGTATATAAACACTTACATCAAGTAATTACAATACAGTCACAACAAGGAATATTTACAAAGAAGAGACAAAAATATCTAGAATGTACACTTGAGTGAGGAGAGCAGGGTATACAGGTATTTACAGAAAAGTACAATCATACATCTCCATGACATTTCATTTATTTGATTAGTTATTGTTGATTCACCTCCAGAAAAGAGAGACAGCATTTCATCTTCAGTTAATAGTTCAATTTGTACATATATTTCAACATCAAATAGGTCAAGAAGTTTTGAGAAAAACTTATTTCTGCCGTACATGTAGTCTTCACAGTGTAAGATAATGTGGCAGTCATAATCGTTACATTGTCTTTTACAGAGTTCACAATATTTTGAAAATTTTGCTCTTGAGTTTATTTGTACACAGAATGATAAAATATCCCTGTATTGTGGATACAAATACACCAGATTATAAAGTCTGTGAATACCAAAAGTAGTGTGAGTGAGGCGGTATCTGAACATATCCTGTCTCACTCTGACTTGAGTAGCCCATCTTTCATTTTCAGCTTCATTAATACAATGTACAACTATTTTACGCCATGAAGATTTACATGGAAACATTCCAGTATTTAGATAGTTACTAACATACGTATATAGGTTGTAGTTACGAACGGTTTCTAAAAGTGTGTCACAAATACTATGTGACGCTTGTGATCTATTTTGAAATGTAGCTATTTGTGCACAGAACAAGTCCTTAAAGGATGAGTTACATTGACTGTTGCAAAGTCTACCAAAGAATGAAAGTCTACATTTATTAATATAACCATCCATGCTCCACAAACCAAGATTTCCAAGTACAGAAGCAGAGGAAACACGTTTATTGAATCCCTGAATGTATCTAGCAAAGTATCTTTGTGTTCTTTCTACAAGATCATAATCTTTACCCTTTAGAACAGGTAGTAATTCACATCCATAGAAGCTTGTGGGAAGTATCATTCTTCTCCATATTCGTACAGAGGACATAGGGTGGAGATCAATACAATTTAAACCCAGGTTACTAAGAGAGTTTACCGATTGTCTTGCTTTCTGACAGTATGCTTTTACTCTAGATTTACAGGATAAATTATATGAAAGTAAAACGCCACCATATTTTACATCATTACTTATTGCAATTACATCTTCCCCGAATGTGAAAGAATAATTACCAGTTGGTTTCTTTGCCTTACGAAATATAATACAATTACTCTTGGAGCCATTGTAAGTAAGCCGCCACTTACAAGCATAGCTGTACACAGTATCGAGTGATGATTGAAGACCTTTAGGAGATGAAGAAGCAAGAGTAGTGTCATCAGCCAACAAGATACAGGGGATGTCAATACCGTAAACACTGATACCATTATTCAAATTTCTTAGTTCCAATATCAAATCATTTATAAAAACAAGAAAAAACCAGGAAGACAAAACCCTGCCTTGCCCTACACCTTGCTGTATGGAGTATTCATTTGATTTAAACCCACCATATTGTACACATGCAGAGCTTGACGTGTAACTTCGGTATAGTAGGTGCCACATTTTACCCTTTATACCCATATCATATAATTTTACGAAGAGTCCATTGTGCCATATACGATCAAAGGCCTTTTCGTTGTCCATAAAGGCTGTATATACATTTGAAGCTCTGTTAATGTAATAAGAGAGACATTCATTTAAAGTAAAAACTGAATTGGTTGCACCATGTTCTTTTCTAAAGCCAAATTGTAGCTTGTCTGGAAATGTTGGTACATATTCTTGTGCCCAGAGTTCTAATCTTGCGAGAATTACTTTTTCAAATAACTTACCCAAACAAGATGTTAAGGTAATTCCTCGATAGTTCTTAGGGTCATTTTTCGCCTTTTTTCCTTTGTAAATTGGAATAAGTACTCCTTTTCTAAATATGCTAGGGACATAGGCCGATTTCAGAATGGAATTGAAGAGGGTTGTTAAAACATTTATTATGATATCGCTACTATAGATAATGTGTTCATTGTGAACATAATCCGGGCCAGGAGACTTATTCTTATAAAGATTGTAAACATGTCCACTTAATTCGCCTGGTGAAATACATTTACACAAAAGATAATCATCACGAAAAGAGTCTTCCTTGCATATATTTGTAACCTTTCTGTCAACTGACATTTTAAAAACATTATCAAATAATGAAGATGAATGTGGCTTGGCCAAATCAGCAAAGTAATCACCCCAAAGTTCACAAATGTCTTCTGCTGTACTTGCACGAAAGAAAAGAAGAAGGCTAAACAAGAAAGTTATTTTGCTATGTTAACTTTAGTAGGAACATCATAACAAAGTGTAAAGTTTTTAAAGTGTCCATTTAGAACAAATGTAAATCAGGTCCTACCTTCTCACTAATATGGGTTGCAGGGTATTTTCATTCTCTCCCAACAGAGATAGCTTCGTCAATAATTTCTATGCAGCCTCTGTTACAATAAGAGCTCTTCTCGAGCGGCAAAATATTGCAACTTACACTACCTTGCAATATTTCAGCCAACGAAAAGACCGAATGAAGGATTAGCATATTTGTTGTCACACAGGCCTGTGTATTGATTCAGTCGCTAAATGAGGCGTTTGTGTTCTTTAAAGAAGAGTCATAGTGCAAAGCGCAAAGCTAAGGGAAGTAACATTGGCGATTTGAACGATATAACATTTGAAACGGCGTCGCTGATTGCACAACTAACTTTGATTGCATCCAATCAGATTTATAAATTTCTAGACCGAAAAACAATTGTGTTATGACAGAGATTGTATAGGAACTTATGACGGAGTTACCTCTGTTGGGAGAGCATGGGGTATTGTAAGCATCCTGATTTATCAGTAAACAAGTCTTGCTGTGAGATACAGCACGACAGATTTTCCATATTTTAACATTTGGTTATATTTTATAACTTGAAATACTTTCGTCTATAACGATGTCCGTTATGATGTGATGGAACTCCAAATATGTGTGGTTGTTAATCCCATTATACGGTCTTTGTAACCATCGTTCATACATGTTACAGCTGTTTGTAACAAATGTTGGATTTTAAGTTATCACTTAAAAATCACTTTTGAAATATAAGCAAACGTATATACTCAGTGTATCTTGGATGTCTCTGTAAAGGTTTACCCTACAGGGTATTCACGGTTGGTATCGGAGACGGAGTGTCCACGTCTCTCGTCAGGAAAGTCGCTAAAGCAGGAGATGGAGAAGCTGAATTCGTCACTGGCAGTCTCAACCTGCAGCAGAAGGTGGTTCACGTTGTTTTTGATGGAAAATACTTATATAGCAGTAACTGTATGATATATGACAATCTGTAGTAAAGATTTTTAAGCACTTTTTTTAAGAATGACTGATCTTCTTGAAATATTTGCAGTACATCCGAAAAGAAGGATATAGATACCTGCTGTCTAGCCGTCCCAATATAAACTGTCACAACATGTTGGCAAATTCTAAGATATTTGAAATTACTAAAGGATGATCTTTATGAACTATATCTTTCGTTGATGTTTAATACATCCGACTGAGCACATTCTGTTAATGTTGCAATGTATTTCCTGACTTTAACAGCGATAAATGACATTGAATACTGTCATGTTAAACTATCCTCTGTGTCATTAGAAAAGATTATTCCATAGATGAAGATGAAAGTTACGGTACATGACTGTCGGTATTTCATCCTCAGGTGATGAAACTGCTGAAACTTGCCTGTCAGCCTGCTGCTACTGACATAGCACTTGACCTTGACCTTCCTCCCGGACTCACTGTGGATCTGATGCTTCCCAGGGAGATGCCGGTCATCTTCAATGGACGGAGGACCTCCATATTTGTCTTTTTGAATGGCCAGGTGAGTTTATAATCAGAACAACAAAGAAAACATCAATATACCTGTAACTTTCGTTAATAAAGAGAATACGATAAATGATAAACCATTATCATTATTGTCCTCGAAAATTTGGAAAGCATATATATCTTGTCTCGTGTGAAGCATATTAAAAAAGAAAGCATTATGATAATTGTACCGTAAAGCATATCTTGTCTCATGTGAACCAAATGAAATTTTCTTTTTGGTAATACAAACACAGTAAATAGAAATTATGAAGTGTATATATAACTGACATGCACCAAGTGTGTGTTACAAGTGTGACGAATATTTCAATCATGTTCCGTGTATCTAAAAAGCCTCTAGATTACTTTTCTATCTAAGGCGGAATCTTCAAAAGGGAAAGCTCATCTATCAGGAAAGATTTCAGGGACGAATTTCAACCACACAATGGAGTTTGACTTACAAAGAGACGCCCTGATCAACTCTGGTCAGTTCGTACACAGGATGTCCATGAAGGGGCTGATCAAGGACCTCGAACTAGAAGCGATCGGTATGTTGGGTGACCATATGTTACTTGTGTGACCATATGTAGATTATGTGACTAAATGTAGCTCATGTAACTATACGTAGCCTATGTGACCATATGGTGCTTATGTGACTAAATGTAGCCTATGTGACCATATGTAGCTTATGTGACTAAATGTAGCTAATGTGACCATATGTAGCTCATTTGACTATATGCAGCTTATGTGACCATATGTTCCTTATGTGACTATATGTAGCTCATGTGATTGTATGTAGCTTATGTGACCATATGTTCCGTATGTGACTATATGTAGCTTATGCGACTATATGTAGCTTATGTGACTATATGTAGCTTATGTGAGTATATGTAGCTTATGAGACTTTATGTAACTTATGTGACTATAAGTACCTTATGTGACTAATCGGACCAAAGAATAGGCGGTTGAATGCAAACATCAGTTCAGTAACAGTTGGACCAAGTGAGATTCCCCTCAGCAGTAAGGTTAAGAATCTTGGCGTCATCCTGGACACTGATCTCTGCATGGAGTCCCATGTTAACTTCACCACTCAAACATGCTACCTTCAACTCCGCAATATTGGCAAGATCCGGAAATTCATAACAAAAGAAGCAGCAGTTAAACTAGTCACATACCAATGTATCACTGGTACAGCTCCAACTCACCTTCAGGAACTCATAAAGGCTCACAATCCTGCCAGATCACTCAGATCCGCATCCCAACATCTGCTCCAAGTGCCAAATACAAAACTGAAAACTTACGGAGAACGATCTTTCTCTTCATCAGCAGCCAAACTTTGGAATCCTCTTCCAATTGAAATAAAGACAGCCTCATCCCTGACTGTTTTTAAGAGGCTGTTGAAAACTCATCTTTTCACCCAGGCTTTTTCTCTCTGCGCTACGAGCATGTCTTAACATGGAGACATTGCGCATTACAAATGGACTATTTATTTATTATTTTATTTATATGTGGCTTATGAGACTATATGTAGCTTATGTGACTATCTGTAGCCCATTTGATTATATGTAGCTTATGTGACTATATGTAGCTTATGAGACTATATGTAGCTTATGAGACTATATGTAGCTTATGAGACAATATGTAGCTCATGTGACTATATGTAGCTCATGTGACTATATGTAACTTATGAGACTATATGTAACTTATGAGACTATATGTAACTTATGTGACTATATGTAACTTATGTGACTATATGTAACATATGTGACTATATGTAGCTCATGTGACTATATGTAGCTATAGCTTATGAAACAATATGTAGCTTATGTGACCATATGGAGAATCCACAATTGTTTGGCGTGAAATTCCATGCAAATCGGTATACAATCTTAAATTTTGAAATTTATCCATCAACCCTGGTGTCATAGACGCCAAGCAATGTATGGATGATTAAACACTGACCGGACCAATAGCTCACCAAATCTATCTAGGTACAATATTACGATTGCAAAAAGTGTAATCCAAAATATAGCATTGTTAAATGTCAGAATCGTATGACTTTAATAAAACCCTACATCAAAGAATTTACAAAACTTATCCCCCAAAAATTTTAATGCTCTTTATTTGGTTCCTGTTTATAACATTATTCGTTTATGATGAGTATGCAATGGGTGGTTTCAGATTCTGAAGGTAAGAAGAAAAGGGAGATAATTCTTACAAGTATTGCCAGTAACATCATCTCTAAACATACATCATTTGTTGGAGTAGTCAACTGCAGTAACGAAAAGATAAAAGAAGCTCTCACATATCACGTTGCACCTCCACCAAGACAGATCCGCCGCACCAACAAAAAATACAGTTGCCCTCCCAATGTATACGACGCTACTTCAATGAAGAGAGAAAGTGAACTAGGCATGATTGAGACTTGGAAAGCGTAAGTCAACCAATTATCAAGTTTGATCTTACCTTACAGTTAGATTTTCGTTTGGCTGACTTCCGATATACCTGATGTACCTCACGACCATCATCTCTTACTGTGTACAATTTTCTGTCATAACAACAGCTCCTCGCCAAGACGAGGTGTCACACAACGCCAGGATGAAGTTACATAATGACGCAAGCGGTGTTCAGGGTTTGAATAAGTTCTATTACCTGATTTCGTAAATTGTTATTTCAGACATGATTTTCTAACTTATTATGCCTTATTTGGAACTTTCTTATACCTGGCACACTATATCGAATTTACATAAAATTGTTTTCAAACATATTTGAATGCTGAGTATGGCATATATGTAATACTACTAAGAACATTTCAGACACTATTTGTTTACGTTTAGGGTCAAGGCCGTTGGAACGCTAAAAATCAAATCACGTGTCGACATTCATAAGATGTTGTTGAATAGATCGACCCAGCCTGTCAATCAAATAAGGCGCATGCGCTTGCTCAGAGCGGCGATAGCACCATGCCAATTTGTCAACTTTACTTCCGGGGGCAAACCAAAACCGATAAAGGCGATATGTTTCAGTGGTTGTATACATAAACGGTTGAAAAAACATTCCATGACAATTGTTTTTCATTGATGTAACTGAATATGTATTTTTAAAGGTGTTAGGAAACTAGAATTACCGTTTTTAATCGTTGTAGTTAAATAGTAAAAACTAATCGCAGTCGGGTGAGTGCTCGAAGGTGAGAAATTGTAAGAATTGTACACTTTCCATCGCGCTCAAAGATGATATTGATAAAGTGACAGCTCTAAAACGCTCTTCAGAATGTAACTTCATGTTATAAATGTTTTAAATAAATAACCCTATCATGTCGGTTTAAAATATTTTTTGCGATTTTTCACTTGGGTAATTTTCGAAAGTTCCGTTATATTGTAGACAGTGTAAATCGTTTGCTGTATACAAAATATCTCAATCAAATACAATTTGAATATAAAAAAACACGCAAAAACACGTGATATTAATTGAATAATCAGTTTCCTTCATTTCCGTTTTATTATTATTATTATTATTATTATTATGATTATCATTTTTTTATTATTATTATTATTATTATTATTATTATTATTATTATTATTATTATTATTATTATTATTTTACCATATATAATGCTCTCGACGATATTTTGATATATATAAATTAATGTATATCATTATCAAGCATGATGTGCCAGGAGTTTTCAGGCATATGAAACTAGATCAAATAAAACTAGACGGTAGGTGAAATTCGTTGTATGCTTAAAGCTTCTTCCTCTGGGTGCAAATACGAAATCAGTTATGCTGGAAGCGTTTGTAAACTCTCCAACCTCGTCATCATCATTCCTAGGGTACTACGGCCTGATGTACCATCTTTGTACGAGCGTCATTTCGCTTGGCGGCTCCGGCGACACTGCTACAAAGATGCTGCATCACACTGTACTACGAGAGAAGCAAACAACTTCTAATGTCGGGGTTTATTTATAGTTTTAAACGTTCCGTCGTATTCTTGTACTTATTAAAGTATCAGCATTTACATGTAGGTTAAATTTATCGTTTTTCATATAGTACATAGTAATATGATTCATTTATACATGAGTTGTATCATTTGTATGATGATAAAAGCAACGGACGTTTGCACCTTCAGTAGATATAAACGGAGACCACGGACCAACGGGGACCAAAGGTTATTTTTTTATTATCCATATCACAAAAATAACTTATGCTTTCCTACAATATTTTAAATTTATTCCTTCTAATTAACTTCAATCGTCTTATTCACCATATCCATAACGTTTGTCCAGTGATTATTAGAGACCAATCCCTGTATATTTTTGTAACTTTTTCCAATTCTTCAATCTGATAACAATTGTAATGTTATTTTTTTCATTTACAGAGCAAAGCCGTTTAAATACGACAGCAAATCCGAAAGAGATTGTGGAAACAGCGGTTGTGTGTCCCAAAACACATCACCAATAGGAAATCAAATCAAGTTTCAATCAAAAGGTAGTTTGCCACAAACATAAGGCAATTATTTATTTTTAGTATCTTGTTTTTCACATTCAACACAGAATTACCTCAAATAAGGGTTTGGTTTGAGTGTCATTAAGTGATTCAGATCTTTAATGTTTTACACACATTATCAATCAACTCTAAACGAAGGATTGAATGCAAGGAGGGCAAATGTCCATGTTTTCCCAATAGAACAAATGCCCTTTTTTAATGCAACCCTCTTAATCTTGTTATTATCTGTAGTACATTATTCTACACAGTGCGAGTCTTAACATCATCCTTTTAGCTTCCTGTCAATAATATATCAACTATTTATGTAAACAAGTAAGCGATAACATCAATTAACTCGTGATGAAATATTTGTCATAAAATTCAAAATATATAAGAGTGATATTTTTTCATCTTCTGTATTTGGAAATGTTTTGACAATTTGCCTTTTGCCTTTGGAAACATGACGTTTTGAATCTTTACATTCCAATCAAGTTTAAGAAACAATGTCTTTCTCGGTAAGAATCTCGGTCTACTACTGGTACACGTGACCGTGTATAATATTGATATCACCCTCTTCAATAGGTCACCAAACACTAACAAATTGTTATGAAATGTAATATAAAGAGCTCGTGCTCCGGACTTGCAATACGAGGGAATATCAAAAATTTTCGATTATCACAAACCCATATCAAGGGTACAAACTTTATTTTGTCCTCATGTTTTTGAGACTCCTCTACATAGTCACCATCCAGAGATACACATTTTCCACATCGCTTCTTGACCTTGCGCAGACCGTCTGAGTAGAAGACCCCTGATTTCACGGAAAACCAAGTCTCTACCTCTCGAATGATGTCATTGGTGTCCTCAAAACGACGTCCACAAAGTGGATTTTAAATCTCGGGGAACAAGAAGAAGTCACTTGGTGCAAGATCGGGTGAATAGGGAGGATGTGGTAGGATTTCAAAGCCACCTGCTAGATAATCTGTCAGTAACACTCCACGATAATCCCAAAAAACAGACACCATGAGATTTCCTTCACACTTTTGCACCTTGGCCTTTTTGGGAGGTGATGACGTAGCATGCTTCCACTCTTTGCTCATCTCTTTTGTCTCAGGATTATACTGATAGACCCAGCATTCATCCATGGTAACAAGACGTTTGAAGAAATCCTCTTCGTCTTGTTCCAGAAGCTCCAATGCCTGCCGTGACATATCCCTTCAATTCTGTTTTTGCAATGGAGTCAGTAAGCGAGGAACCCAGCGTGCTGACACTTTGGACAAATGCAACTGGTTATGGAGTATGTTCCATGCACTGCCATAACTCAGACCTGTTTCATGCATTATCATTTGTAGAGTTACGCGGCGATTTTCTTGAACCAGCGTCTCAACCTTCTTGATGACATCCATATCATCAGTAAGTGAGGGGCATCCACTTCTTGACTCAGCGGCGAGTGACACGTGGCCTGTTTGGAAATTCCTTTTCCATCTCACAACAGTGTCATAGGATGGGCTTCCATTGTCATAAACAGATTTCATCTCATCATGAATTTGACGTGCAGTATAGCCCTTCAAATGTAAAAACTTAATTACACTGCGCGCTTCAATTTTCTCCATAATAGGGGGTACTGTGCCAGTTGGTCAACAGACGTTAAACTGGCTGTCGCGAAAACGATTGTTGACCCAGTAACTAGACAAGGATCATTTATGCTACAGTGACCATTTGGTCCGAATTCACCAGTATATTCTGTGTGATAATTGAAACTTTTTTTTATATCCCCTCGTACATATCTGATGGAAAACAATTACGTCACCTTCGAAATAATAGGTGCTGTTTTCCCCAAGTATGAATGATGCAATTTATAGCAAGATATGAAACCCACTTAATCTTGTCACCGAGACAAAAGACCCCGATGACCTTTGTTTGTTGACTTTTGACTTATGACACCTGAGCTCGTTTTTTGAGCCCTCGGCTAATTTCAGTATTTAATCCAAACGTTTTACAACATCATTGAGACACAGAGTTGCAATCATTGGGTAAGATCAATGCGTTATAACATTCCGTCAATATGTGACAGGGGGATATATAATTTCCTTGTTAGACTTCGGCTCCTTCTCCTTCGGTCCTTGGTTAAACGTAATGTAACCCTTGAAGAAATGTTTTAACGTTTAGTATTCACTTTTACTTTTCACTTCATTACACGTTCACAGCCGCTGAAATGGTGATGCTACAAACATTCAATGGGTCCTGGGAACTAGATGAGTGTTTGTCAGCTGTAATCAAAGTGACCGTAGACGCTTTGCTGAAGGGAAGCACCAGAAAGGTAATCTTTATACCAAATTGATAACTGAATACAAGTCTTTACAGGGAACGTCTAGTTATCTTGAAAGATTTAAAGCGTAGCCCTTCTTCAAAATGCCTTCCATCATATCTCTCGTTGTTTCACTGTGGTTTTTAGAAGTTCCTCTCAAATAAGCCACAGGTATTTTTCAAATCCCGTTGATACTTTGAAGGATCAAGTCTAATTCCTCGTGGCCACTTTCGTAGATTTCTTTTAACGCCAACTAAATGGTGCTTAGAGTCGAAATGGTAAGAATGCTGTGGTCACTGAAGCGGGAATCATACCGCACTACGTCACTGTGTTACAACATCGATACAAACAATCAAATCGTCATCCAAACCAAAATCTTCCAATAGATCGATAGCTTAAATATCAAACTGATCCTTTCATACACTCTCGTAACATGATATGCCATTCGCACAACTGAACATCATGCATAAGGCTCTTTGTTAGATTTTGTCAGAATAAGTAAACATGAATATATCTTTACTTCCTTCATTCCCCTTTTTGTTCCAGCCCTAAGTCTTTCTCATTTTTTTTATTTGTTGCATTCCTACGGAATTAATAATAAACTCTTCAAAAAAAGAAACTTGACATTCATGCGAAATTGATTTTTTCGAAACGGGTCAATTTTGTTTATGATACATACCTGTAATTTAAAGAAAGGCTTGCTCAAAAGTGTAAATTTACCAAAAACAATGGCCCAAAAAGTTTATGTTGTGTTCAGGGACGAAAACGAGCGATTCGTCCAAATGCATTTTCGGCCAAAGCACGTGCAGCATGGGATCATGAAGGTTTACATGCAGACACGCCTGCTTTAGGGGTATAAAAAGCCATATCAGCCGCAGTTCATTCAGACTACACAACATCGGTACAGCGACCTGAAGAATGCCAAGACTGAAAAGAGGGCAACGCAACAACGCTATTGGCAGACTGCAAGCAGGAGCGACGCATCGAGATGTTGAAACACACTTTGGCGTGTCCAGACGGACCATCTCTTCATTGTGGACCCGTTTCAACACCCGAAACAGCGTTGATGATAGGCCAAGGTCAGGCAGACCAAGGGTGACTACTCGGGCCCAAGATCGGTACATCCGACTGCTCCACCTTCGGGAACGCACCAGGACAGCAACGTCAACAACAACGCAGATACCAGGCCTGCGTCGAATTTCCGACCAAACGGTACGCAACAGGCTGAGAGAGGCTGGACTTTTTCCACGACGACCGGTTCGACGTCCCGTTTTAACGCAACGTCATCTGGCGGAACGTCTCCAGTGGTGTCAACAGAGGATGAGATGTGACACGTGCAAGGTGGAGAACCGTTCTCTTCACTGATGAGTACCGTTTTCTGCTTCGACAATGTGATGGACGAGCACGTGTATACCGACGTCGTGGAGAACGTTATGCTGTCAACTGTGTTCAGGAGGTTGTCCCATTTGGAGGTGGGAGTGTCATGGTGTGGGCCGGGATTCGTCACGGTGTTAGGACACCCCTTGTGCATGTTGTGGTTAACCTCACAGGAGTACGGTATAGGGACTTGATCCTACAGCCTTACGTTATTCCTCACGTCAATGTCCATTGTGGTCTCTTTCAGCAAGACAATGCTCGACCACATGTTGCACGTGTTTGTCAAGCCTTACTACAGCGTAACAATGTCCAGACATTGCCATGGCCAGCCAGGTCACCAGATTTGTCACCAATTGAGCATCTCTGGGACGAACTGGATCGACGCATGCGGAGTAGGAATCCACCACCCCAAACACTTCCAGGACTTCTTGCAGCACTTCAGCACGAATGGCAGAACATTCCACAGGCTGTGATTGACAACTTGATTGCATCCATGGGTCGTCGGTGCCAAGCAATAATCAATGCCAATGGTGGCCATACCCGATACTGACATTTGTGCACCCCTGTGATGTTGAAACACTCGTGCACCTGTGCATTTCAAGATCATGCTTATTCTGAATAAAATTTACTGAACAGAGATCTTCAAACAGCGTTTTAGTTTTCATTTCAATGTTTAACTTGCATCTGTATTCTTTATATTGAACTTTGAAAGTCAGTGTCAAGTTTCTTTTTTTGAAGAGTTTACTATCATAATTAAGTATAAATAAAATGAAATAAAAAATTTGTCTGTTTTGTTGTCATTTATGGTATCATATTTATGGTTTGAGTTACACCTATTCGATTTTCAAATTTTGCCTTTGACCCCTTTGGTATGGTATCATTGTATATATCGCCATGTGCGGGTACGTTATCTACATCCGTGTTGGTTAAAGATACGCGGAGGGTAAAGATACGCACTCGTTCAAAACATAACCTAGTATATCAGGATGAGTGTTATCTTGTAGTATATTGATAATTGTAATTCGTTACACTAAACAGGGAACACACTTTACAATGTACTTATTTAACAATTCCCAAAACGCTGTAGCATGAAAAGGTTGTCGGCCGTATGTCATACAAGACAAACAGGTGCTTGCCACATGTGCTGCTGTGTGCTGTATATCCTAGTTTTATGTATCTCAAACAGGACAAGAAGGTGCTGGTCAACTGTGCTGCTGTGTGCTGGACTTCCTAGTTCTCTCTATGTAACACTGTATGTATCTCAAACAGGACAAGAAAGAGCTGGCAACCTGTGCTGTTGTGTCCTGTACATCCTAGTTCTCTCAATGTAACACTGTATGTTTCTCACACAGGACAAAAAGGTGCTGGCCACCTGTGCTGCTGTGTGCTGGCTCACCTTGAAGTGTTCAGAGGAGCGTTCAGTTTGGGAGATGGTGGTCGACAAGGCTAAGCAATGGTTGCTGAGGACGCTTGGAGACCAGAAGGAGGTGGACAAACTGATGAAGGAGGTCCAGGAGGCTTTCTTTGGAACTGATTGTAGTATGCAAGGCGTGTCTCAATGACTTGGTGGCCCAAACACTGATATTTCAGTGCTCATTTACTAGCCCGAAAAGGTTCAAACACTGGAAGGTCAGTGCCCTTTTTCACCTCTGTTAAGTTCCAAACACTGGAAGGAACACCGAGGTATCACTTTGATAAACGTACATAATTATTGTCTCAACGAATAAAATTGTCATCTCGGATTGTTGTTGATGTTTCCTCACTATATAACAATATTTGTATCTCACACAGGAAAAGAAGGCGTTGCCCCCCTGTGCTGATGTGTGCTGTATATCCTATTTATCTTTGTGTAATGTATTTAATGTTTTTTTCTCTTTGGATTGTCTATAAAAATGTGGCCCTCCCCAACTCGTCGCAATTTTTTTCATGGCCCTTCCAATTTAAGCGTATTTTTGTTCATGACCCTCCCCCAAATCATATCTACGAAAGTTCTTGAAATTGGTCTTTTGAAGATTATGGTCGGTTCTACATTCAAATCTTTAATTTTATCTTACTTTTAAGGCTAATTTTTTATATATTTTTAAAATTCAAATCACAATGTCTTTTTTATCTATAAATAACAAAATAGGTTAGCACTGAGGAAGAGAAGTAATTTTTTTATGGATGATCAACTTCTTTATTGAATTTACTTTCAACAGAGATAAAAAGAGCTAAGATATTGCACTAGTAAAAAATATTCTCAAAATACATATCTTGCCCACATTATTCCACTGAAAACTTGAAACAATGAATTCATAAATTGATAAAACCATGGAAGGACCAGGTTGGGAGATAAGCACTTGACATAATGATTTCTTCTAAAGCAAAAAAAAAGATTTAAAATCTATCTACAAACACTTTCAGAGTATAGGACCAAACAATGTAAAATGTCAAATCTTTACTTAATAGGAATTAAATTATCAAATTTCATAACATTTAAATTGTTTGTGTATGAAAGTAGGAAGACCAGAGTGGATACTTCAGCCTACAATCTTGTCATGATCATTGATTCCTTGCGGTTGAAAGGAATGGAGCTTGAAAATCCAAATGAGTTCAAGAGATCTTCTCTTGGTCGTTGTAGCAACAACATCAGGGTCTTCTCTGAGTTGTGCAATGATCTCGTATTTGAGATCATTCTTGCCATGGCCGTCGGAGTTGAAATGCATAGCAACAGGTTTGTCCCTGTTGTGGCTAATGTCGGCAAAGTGTTCTGAGAGTCTAATGTGAAAACATCTCTTAGTTTCTCCCACATATTGTTTGTGACAAATTGTGCACGTGAGCAGGTATACTACATTGCGAGACAAGTGTAGTTCCGTTTCCTGAAAACCTGGTGTGTTACAGAGCTAGAGAATTTGTCTGTGGCATTGATCATTTTGCAGATTTTGCAGTTATATTTTTCACACGATGTGTCAATGAATTGAACACATTTTCCACTGACTTGTGGGTGTTTTACTGGGTAGGTTAAGGTCGAACTAACCAGGTAATCTTTGATGGTTTTGTTCCTCCGGTATGCTGCAACATGTGGGGTGTTAAACACTTGTTTGCAAGTGTCAGAGCCTGTGAGCAAGTGCCATCAGCGTCTGATAATGGCGTTAAGCTCCATACAAAGAGCATTGTAATCGCTCACTAACACCATTTTCCTAGCCGGGACGGGTTTGGAGGTGTTAGGGGTCAGGAGTGATTTCCTGTCTTTACCGTCAGCCCTGAGTTTGTTTTGTTGTATGTGTTTCCTGGGATAACCTCGTTTTAGGTAGTACTGAATGAGATTGAGGCTATGTTTCTCATACTCAGTGACAGACGAACAGATTCGTTTAAGTCTGAGAAATTGACTAAAGGGACCTTTAGTCTTAATGTGTCGGGGATGACACGAGCTATACAACAAATAAGAGTGTGTCAGTGGGTTTACAATAAAGACTGAACTCCAGTTTGTGAGATTCTCTATTGTATATGACCCACGTGTCAAGAAATGCGACTTTATCACGCGAGAATTCGGCTTTGAATTTAATTGTTGGATGAGATTCATTGAGATATTTAATGAATTCTTCTAGGCATGAGATGCCTTGAGTCCAAATGAGAAAGATATCATTAATAAACCGGACATAAAGGTCCGGTTTATTTGGGTATTTTGAGAGAAGAGATTCTTCTAATTCACCCATGAAAATGTTAGCATAAGATGGGGCGACTTTCGTTCCCATGGCAGTACCCCCGACTTGGAGGTAATGTTTTTCATTAAAAACGAAATTGTTTTTATGGAGTACCAATTTAAGCAAATTCAGGAGACCTGTTGAGCTAATCGTCCAGTCGGGTTTGAACTTTCTGATTGATTGAGCAACTGCTCTAAGGCCTTCACCATTTGGGATGTTGGTGTAGAGGCTCGTGACGTCTAGAGTGACTAATAGGACGTCTTTGTTGTGACTTAGATTTACATTCTCGAGTCTGTGAATGAAGTGTGTGGTGTCCCTAATGTAACTAGGATACCGTGGAACGAACTGTTTAATGTGTTCATCTACAAAGCTACTTTGTCACTGTTTGTGTATGATTTTGATTAAAACAAATTTAACCGTCTACATTAAGTTTGTAGCACAAGAAATCTATAGAATTTTGAAGGTACATAACATAAAGATAATAAAGGCACATCTAGGTTTCACAGATATTACATATGTTACATTTGTTACATGTTACATAATATTTAAACAATAAAGTGTAAAACCCAAAAAGTATGGAAGCTTAAGTATGAATATAGCAAATGTTCCCAATTTTTGGAATATCATCATTGGAATTTATTTTTCTAAATATGCATTTAGATATTTTTCATAAGTATGGCTATATTAACAAATTTGCACCAATCAAGCCATCTGCTAAAGTGTTACGGTTTCATAACTTTGTATCATTGAGAACGATTAATATAATCATTCAGATATTAATAATTTGACTAGCTGTTTTAACTTTATGAGTCTATTAGTTATCAAATATGCATCTTTGTTGTATAAATATATAGCAAACATCTGTTAACTGCTTGTATAAACTCTCAGTCCAACAGAACTACTTTTCTACTTTTTGTTCTACAAGAATAAAGAACAATGAATTGAGCAGTGAATTCATGGTGGTTTTTTTTTATATAAGCATGTGTTTTTAAGAATATAAACCAGTCTTGCTGGTATTCTGGAATTTATTTTTTATTTGATAAGGCTTTATGATAATATTTCAGCCCCACTTTCAATTGCTAAAGAAGGATGGTTTTATAACTGTCTATTTCAAAATGACCCTCCCAAACCTTTCGTATTTTTTTTTCATGACCCTCCCCTGGTGGCTGTATATTTTTTTCCGAACCTCCCCTGAAAACCCCCGGCCCACCCCCCCCCCCCCCCCCCCCACCCCCACCCCTGTAATAAATGACCGGTCCCTTAGCTGTCTAAGTACTGTCTGATTTTTACGCCTGCACTCAACGCCGGACATATTATTAATAGGTTCCCTTGTGGGCTCTGAGCCTGGGTATCCTTTACAATGAACCTTATGGAATATGTTATCAATCAATTGTAGGACTCAATGCGGTATCCTTTTGCTGATCTAGCGGATAATCATCATATCTCCGGCTACGAGTGTATTAACCGTCTGCCCTCTTTTTAACCGATAGGGAGTGCTCTATCGACAAGGTTTCACAATCCATTGATGGGTTTGATATTAACTGTTGATTTGAGATATCTCTCTGGATCATCATCAGTCATAAGAAATAATTACATAATATATTCCAACACGTCATCCGTACCAGGTTTCAAATGTTCGCATCCTTCTCATCAATCAGAATGACTATTTGAACTAACAGGGCGGTATTTAAGATTGAAAATTACATTCACCAAAAAACAGACTATCTTATTAGACAGGGAGACTTAGTTCGATTGTTCGTCGAATAATGTAAAGCTCCATGGTCGACAATAAGTTCATAGAAGTGAGTATTGATATCACCGTTGATGTCATTATTGAGATGGACCGCCTGACAACAGTTTGCAGTCATAAACAACCTTCACGATCATTGACTTGAGATTTACAGTTTGTTAAATACAGGTATTCACCTGTAATCAAGGAAGGTTCTAAAACTGACCATCGTGCTGTTATCACGTTTATCACAAAAGAAGGTGTCAATTCGACCTAAATGCATAAACGTATAACCAATGTACATGAGCTCTTGGACATCTACAATGCTGATCCCGATAACTTTCATGCCCGTCTGGTTACAGGGATGAAACGTGGATTTATCACTGAGATCCTGACACCAAGCAATATTCCCTGCAATAGAGGCATAAGCAAGATCATGGCGACCATATCCTAGGATTATAGACACTTATAGACTCACTACTTAAAACTACAATAACAGGAGCCTAAGATGCCAACGTAAGTCCCTTGAATCCTCATCATGTTGAGCTAAAATATATCCTGATCCAATTAACGAAGCATCGGTTGTCAAAGTAAATGTTTTATCCCCATTTTAAGTTCTTACAATTACAACTCAACTTGAAATGCTTCCTGTTTTTTACAACCCCGTTGAAATTGAGTATCATTTTGTAGCTTATGCAATGAGTGTGCTGGTTAAGAGTTATCCTTACAAAAGGACTATAGTCTCCTGACAAACCCAAGAAACTCCTAATCTGTATTTTATTTTGGGGTATTAGAAAATCTGAAACTTGCGTAGTTTTCTCTGAGTGATCATGCAAAAAAACTCTCGAAAACATGTCTTTAATATTTAATCTTGTCAGTGAGGCAAATTCACATTTACTAGGTTTGTGGTAAGATTAGCCGCTCTCAAACAAGAAAATAACTCCCTTAAATCGTGTAAATGTTGTGCAAAAGGAGGCGTCAAACAAATAATATCATCAAATTGCCCCAAGTAGTTTTCCATTGTAAAGACTTAAAACCTTCTTTAATTACTCTCGAAAAATGTAAATTGGTGCATAAAAATAAACCTTACGGCATTCTGAGAAACGTATAACCTCGTGTCAGCAGTCACAAATGGGGTTCCGAGGAATAATAGTTTAAAATATTGACTTTATTGAGATTCGAACTCGTTCTGTAAAGGACTTTCCTTTTGCTGCTAAATTCAATGATCATAATTGCGTTTTTCATCAATATTATTGATGCTTGTGTGATCCCAAATATAAAATTGTTATAAATTTTTAAATATTTCAGAATGTTGGTACAGTTGGCATTGACCTGAAAACTGAAACCTATTAGAGGCAGTAGCTAATTTTTCTTAAATTGTATTTTTTCAAATTTACCCAAATAAACATTAATTCATGTTAAATGCTACGTCTCATTCCTCGATGCGGTAGTCGTAGGAGAAATTATCAGGTATCAAGCAAACAACACTGGTAGCCATTTTTGTTTGAATGTATCATTCCAACTGCGGATACGCCCCATCTTAACATAGGAGGGGGTTATTATTAATGCTAATTATATTCTTATTCAAATATGAAGTTTGTTAATGAAATATGTCTTGTTATTTATTTATCATATTATAATATTACTTTATTTATTTATGTACTTTTCGTAAATGCATAGAAAATTAAAATTTATGTTCATTTACTTCACCCACTGGCTCGGATTTATCTCCCATCTTCTATCATCATTGTATCATAAAAATCATTCTTCCACAAACACAACTTTAGTTCATTCAAACATTTACATTTACGTCCATACAACTAAACTTCTACATGTGTTTGAAAATTGTACGTGTATAAATAATCCAAGCCATTAGCACGCTATATAATCGCAAAATCATTTGAGACAATCAATGTATAAGCAGAGTAATGTTCCATAACAGAAAAGTCAAAACACATTTTTAGAGTTGACTGTCTTGTTTTTACCAACCTATGTTTCTTTTCGTGTTTTTTTTTTGGGCACATAAAAGTCTGAAAAATACATATCTTAAGTTGTGTGTACATACAAAATATTCTTGATTAGTTTGATCTTGTAACACACATTTCCAGTTGAAATGACTTTTACAATTTATCAAAATAACCATTCATATCCTGAGTTACATCAAGATTACAACGATATCAAGGACCTCACTACTTGACTGAAGGTGAGACAAGTGGCTAAACCCAGCAACCTAACAGGTCTGTTTTGACCTAATATGATAAGTCCAACTTCCTTGTTATGTACTTGAGATAAACTCAGCAACCTAACAGGTCTGTTTTGACCTAATATGATAAGTCCAACTTCCTTGTTATGTACTTGAGATAAACTGTAGACGAGACAAACTCGAAATCAGACCAAATCACTACGTCGTCTCTGAGTGAGTGGGCTGAACGAGTGTTATATTTGTGTTTAACCAACTATAAGGGATAAATAACTCAAAGCCAATCAGAGCGTGAAAATGAAGCACTGCCTCGGCGAGAGAGAAAGCTGATTAAGCGGATAGAACAAGTTGGGTCATTTTCAAAATTCATGCGAATTTCTGTCCAACATGTTGTACTTGACATTATCAATTAATTTGAAGAAAATTTTCTAATTTTATGTTTTTTCCTGATAGGTGATAGATATGTTTTTTTGAAAAATGCTTTAAACTTGATAAACATAATGATATTTTTTAAATATTGACAATTTTTCACTTTGAGAACGTCTAAAAATGGCCGTCACAAGCTGAAAAAGTGAAGTTTGACAATGATTCCAACAAGGATAAAATTATTATATTTTTTATATTATGAATCTACCCTTTTTTGTCTTTCTCTTGGATAAACATTAAAAACTATCATTGCATGGTTTGATTGAAAAAAAGTAAGGGAAATGTGTGTCACAAGGTTTGATTCCTTCCTGTTACTTTTTATCAATAACCCTAATAAAATAACAGCTGCACCCTGATTTGAAAGTGAGGCTGGTGCCATTATCAAGGCATTTCCTGTTCTTCAACATGGTGGACATGTGCTCAAGCTCAACTGTTTTTATGGTTTAACTTTCTGATCTACAATGTGCAGTTGGTGAGTAGTACTTTTTTATTTTTCTCTCCTGTTACTGGTCAAGAAATGAGTTTCGGTGCCAATGGAAAATGTGTAGTTTTGTAGAAATCAGGTGCCCTATTGTATCTCTCAGTCAGCCCCTTTTTCCAAAAAATTGGGGATCCAAAAAAATTAAAGTGATTAATTTTCTCTCCTGTTACTTTCTTTCCTGTTATCTTATATTTGGTAACAGGAAAGACAGTTTTTGTAACAGGATAGAATATTGATCATAAATGATTTAACAAGTACTTATTAAACCAGTATAAATGGCAACACAAGTAATGGAAATCTCCATATTGTTTGTTTTTTATACAATGTTTAATTTATTATTATTTGAAAAAACTGTGAATAACACTGACCTAATTTTTCTACAAAAAAGGTAACAGGAAAGAAAGTTTTGGTAACAGGATAGAATATGGATTAAATATGATTTAACAAGTATTTACTAAACCAGTATATATGGCAACACAAGTAATGAAAATATCCATATTGTTTGCTTTTTATACAGTGTTTTATTTATTATTATTTTCAAAAACTGTTAACAACACTGCCCTCATATTTCTACAAAAAAGGTAACAGGATAGAAACTTTTGGTAACAGTATAGAAACTTATGTTGATATGATAAGATTTATACTTATCGCACCAAAATAAATTTACATCACAGATGATAGTGAGTATCCCCGTAGTCAACCGTTTTGTTGTATTTGATGTATTTTCAAATAAACATCTTAATGCATTTCTGCCCTCATCTTTCTGCACAGATGGGTAACAGGAAAGAAACACTGAGAGCAACAGGGCATATATTTTTTTCATTTGAAAATTTGTTTCCGTAAATTTCCAAACAAATTGGACTGACAGTTAGATTATATACTTCAAGTCAGTACATAGAACAGAGTTATGTCTTTTTGTATCAATAGTGTCTCTTACAAGATTTTAAAAATCACTATCATTGTATGGTAACAGGTTAGAATTTAAAGGGTAACAAGAAAGAAAATTGTATCATCACCTCGATAAGTGTGTATGATTCGGCATGTTGTTGATATACATTTATTAATAATAAGTATCAATGCATTTTACATTTTGAAAATTAGTAACAGGTGCATTTTAAAGCCAAATAACCAAATATTTTTCATTTTCAACAGGAATCATGCCTCTATCAAAAGCAGAGAAACAAAGACGATAGAGAGCAAAAAGATATGCTGACACACAAAGAAGGCAAGCCTATCATCAAAGTACAAGAACAGATATGAGAAATAATTATTGGGTGAGCTTGGTTTTGGGGAGGGAGATAAGGGTGAGGTTGGTGGGAGAAGGGTGAGGTTGGTGGGGGAGAGAAGGTTGAGGTTGATGGGGGAGAGAATGGTGAGGTTGGTGGGGGAGAGAAGGGTGAGGTTGGTGGGGGAGAGAAGGTTGAGGTTGGTGGGGGAGAGAAGGTTGAGGTTGATGGGGGAGAGAAGGGTGAGGTTGGTGGGGGGAGAGAAGGGTGAGGTTGGTTGGAGAGAGAAGGGTGAGGTTGATGGGGGAGAGAATGGTGAGGTTGGTGGGGGAGAGAAGGGTGAGGTTGGTGGGGGAGAGAAGGTTGAGGTTGGTGGGGGAGAGAAGGTTGAGGTTGATGGGGGAGAGAAGGGTGAGGTTGGTGGGGGGAGAGAAGGGTGAGGTTGGTGGGGGAGAGAAGGGTGAGGTTGGTGGGGGAGAGAAGGTTGAGGTTGGTGGGGGAGAGAAGGTTGAGGTTGATGGGGGAGAGAAGGGTGAGGTTGGTGGGGGGAGAGAAGGGTGAGGTTGGTGGGGGGAGAGAAGGGTGAGGTTGGTGGGGGAGAGAAGGTTGAGGTTGGTGGGGGAGAGAAGGTTGAGGTTGATGGGGGAGAGAAGGGTGAGGTTGGTGGGGGGAGAGAAGGGTGAGGTTGGTTGGAGAGAGAAGGGTGAGGTTGATGGGGGAGAGAAGGGTGAGGTTGATAGGGGAGAGAAGTGTGAGCTTGGTTTTAGTGAGGGAGAGAAGGGTGAGGTTGGCGGGAGAGAAAAGGATGAGGATGCTGGGAGAGAGAAGGGTGAGCTTGGTTTTGGAGAGGGAGAGATGGGTGAGGTTGGTGGGGGAGATATGTGTGAGCTTGGTTTTGGAGAGGGAGAGAAGGGTGAGGTTGGTGGGAGAGAGAAGTTAGGTCCTGATAAGTCGGTTGGTGTTGTTGAAAAGGGCGAGGATGGAGAAAAATGTCAGTTTGGAGATTGTGAGTCATGTGATTTATTTGGTTTGGTGAAGAATCTTAAAGAGGAGAAGTAACGCATGAATTTGATTATTACAAATTTGTATCTGTATTCGCTTCACTTATATGAATCAATAGAGCCAAAAAATGAGAAAATATACGCTTTAATTCGACTACTAGGAGACCTTTTATACCCCTGTTTTGGATAGCCGCCTAATGAGACTGGCGAACGCTTACACAAAATCACCGAAGCATGACTCGAAGCCACGCCCAGTGTGTGACGTGCTAGTGGTCAGCCGAAAGCCCAGCCCTTTGATTTTCTCTGTATTTTTAAGCAAATTCAACAGCAAAATAGAGGCAATAGCATGACCGAAAGAATTCCAAAATACGATATATAACGGCTTCATGATATCAACTTTCCCTCTCAGTCGTCAAATCCATCTTAATTGGACTGTGACAATCCTTGGACGCGGTTTTCTTGGGTGGGTTTATATCAAAAAGGTAAAGAACTTGGTCGGTGAGAGATCCAATTACAATGGGATATCACGTAGTGTTACAACATGTATTTATCGATATGAAGTTATAAATTGTCTCGAAAAAATGAAGGTTTTTGTAATAAACGGGAGACAATTTAGAAACTTTTTTTAATGACTATAGAAAAAATAATTTTGTTTCACTTCACCTTCATGACAACTTAGTGCTTATTGGATGATTCGTTTGTATTTAACTAACACATATCATATTCTTATCTAGTATAACATCTCACACCGTGTTGCAATATCTTTGTCTTTGGATTTAACAATAAATGACATGAAAACATACCTGGCGCAAGCGTTAGAAACATCCTATGTAATCCTAAAGAATGTTGGTTCCCGTTATTCACGATGTACTTTTTTAAATGTGTGTCATCGTCCGTAGAAGTGCATGAGCCAAATCTCCTTCTCTTAATTTATTGGTTGAATATATATTCTACAAGTTCATTGGTTCAAAATGACTGGACGCCGTGACAATAAACTAAGTACCAGTCGAATGCCAAGAGTTCCACCATTATGACAGGACATATATTCCGCTTGGCGGGTCCAAGGCGTTAAAATTCAAAAGGTATAATTAGAGACCATTAAATCAAGAATTGAAATTGAATGCAGGATTACATAACGGCCACCTGTGTGTCATAAAAACAAACAAACTAGTTAAAACAATCTGATTGTTGTGACAACATTTGGCAGACGTCGTAATTGATGAACAACTTAACTTTAAGGTTAACCTTAGTGACTTAAGGCTACCTCCTTAGAGTTTTGTGCAACGGGACCCAGGAAATTATCTGTGGATGTACATTTATGATGTATGACCTACAAATGTGATAGGATTTGACTTCCACTTAGCTATTCAACAATAATGTCTCATTCATCATTCACTACATGCCTACATTACATTTAGAAAATTGTGTGAACGCCAAATGATTAAAAATATGGATATCATATTCAAATAATCCATGGTCAATAATACATTCAATTATATTTTATTATTTCTGTTGACTGAAAAAATATATATATCTAATGGAGAATTGTTTTTTTAAAATAATCAGTCCAATGCAATTTAGCATTAATAGTAAGTTCTTAGTTTTGTTGTAATAGCATAAAAATTAAATTGAAAATGCCAAAAGAAATTCATACCAGTCGATGTTGTTCTGTCTCCGTTTTGATTGCTTGTCGTCTCTTATGCCACTCGAACTGTCATTTGGCTCATATAAGTAAGGAAAAGTATCGGCCCCGTCAATTGAAATTAGCGATTCTGAACATGATGAGACACATTCCATAGATAATGATATCTCACTTTCTGAATCGCTGGAGTACATTACGCGTTAATACTTAATAAAGGTTATATATTTATGAGAGTAAGGATGCCGGTGCATCCCTCAATATAATGTCCAATAAGTGAGCATAGTTCATGTAAGAAATACTTCCGGGATCTCACGCGTTATAGCGCAATCTTATAACTATGACAAAATGGCGCAGGGTCGTGACTTTTAAAAACATTCCGTAGGAAAGTGCACACAGCATCGTATTTAATCAGGGTCTTGCGCTTGCAAAAATAGAAATTTCCAGACAATGAATTAAACAATAGTTTCCTTTAAGGTTTGAGTTGTTTGGATAACGTTTAGTAGGTATAACCGACGGTTTAACTGCGAGATTTACTATCGGCTAGTGTTGTTTTACATAACGAGCGTATGGTGATATGCCAACTAGCACGTCACGAAAGATTCACGCTTCAGTGACCACAGGGCCTTTCAGGTTCTGCTCGCCGGTCGTAATTAGGCAGTTTAATTATAAAGCCATATTTATGTTGTTTAGCGGCCGATTTCAGAAATTTAAAGTTGAGTCCACGTCAAATTGTAATCCCTTTTATCGAATTCCGAAATCGACCATAGGGCATTTCACCCGATCTTTAAGGCTGACATAGACAAGGCTGATCTTCTTGACCGATATGTTGTGGTCATATATGAAGGGATGCCATATCCTGGCTTTGTTATTGTTACTGACATCAATGATGTAAAGGTTGAATGCATGCCCTGAGTTTGGCGTTAGAGAAACACTTATTTCTGGTCAAGAAAATTTAAGGTTAGATGATGGTATTTGCTTAAAAACATCATTGCTGTTATTTCACCTCCAGTACCTATCAACGGCTCTCACTATGCCACAGATTCATCTCTATACGAGGAGATACTGGCCCACTGCTGTACATGACTCCATTTCAAATCATCCCATATCATTGTGATTGTGCAAGCATCCCTTTAACATCATTGATAGAATTCAAATCCATACTGTTACCTGTGTTCCATACTGTTACCTTGTTTATTGTTTACAACATTTAAAACAATGTTTAAAGTGTTTCTAAGAACGACGTTTTCTTCATTTGATGCTTAACACATGTTATGTTATATGCAGTTTTGAGTGAACAAAAGAAAAAGATTATAATAGAGTTATGATCTCTTCATAGATATTCCTTCCTGTTACCACTATGGTATTTTCCATACTGTTACTAATTTTCCATACTGTTACCTTGTTAACTGTTTACCATTTTTAAAAACATTCGAAATGGTTTCCAAAGCATCTCTTTTTCATTACTTGATGGGTATCTCTTTTCAAGTTATGTACAGTTCACTATCATGGAAAAAAGGTAAGGATTGCCAGTAATATATGATGTATTTGAAGATAATCCGTCCTGTTACCGCCAGAGTCTTTTCTATACTGTTACTGATGTTCCATACTGTTACCCCTAATTACTCTGCAGCACACAATCTATTTTATCTTTGAATGTTAATTAAGAATGTTTTTCGTCATTTCTTAGTATGTCACTTTTTTATGTTGAATACAGTTCATTACCATGAACAAGATTGTTAGTAACAATCAGTCAAGGTGTACATGTATATTTTTCTTTCCTGTTACCATCATAGTATTTCCTGTTACCAAACGTTTCCATCCTGTTACGATGGCAAAAATGATTCAAATTAAAAATATTTCTTCACTATATGGATATATTACTTCATGATGACAAGTGGTAATGTGTAAAGTGTCTCTGCAGTGAATTTTTTTTTATTCTCGGCGATTTCTCTGTAGAATAGATACTTTGTCCATTTGCCTAAAATGCAAGTTTCAAATTTTCATCAACATCAAATGTGATATTTTAAATCATAGTAGTTTGGTTTCATTACAAACACAATACCCTGAATTATTAATATGTGGGAGAGATATTATCTTGGTATACCCTTTCTCAGTTTTAAATTTTAACTGTAAATACAATTTTTGACATGGTAACAGGATGGAAAAAACATTTTGGAGCTGATTTTTAAAATGATAATTTTTTGCCAAAAAAGTGTCATTAAGGTTGCATTTTTTTTATTGGTATTTTTGACAATCATTGTTATAAATGAGCAAATAAAAGTTGTGTTTCAATTATGATGGCTTTGTCATTTTTGTACCTCTGAAATTCGCACGGATTTTGAAAATGACTCAGTTATGTACGATACATATGTACATGTATAAAGAGTATGTGACAGGATGTACCAGGATAAACCACATGTCACATGCACCGTGGATCCGGGTGTATAATCTAATGAATGTGTTTAAAACCGCTTATAACATAAACCTTCAAAGTAAAACATAAAAATAAAATCAAAATAACCCCCAAAATTATTAAACACCATATGCTTATTAAGCAGTGATAGCCTCTTTGACAAGCTGTGATGTGCATTACTTTCAAGATGTGACAAATGTGATGCATGATACATTTGCCTATGCAATTTAGTAAAAGTAAAAGTGTCTCGATGCGAAACATAGAAGAAAGAAAACTGGAAGCACATATTACAATGTTCATTGATGTAGAAATAAAATAAACACGTATTCAGTTTTACTATTACTTGATTAAATGTATTTAAAACACGCTGCTATATCGACCAGCTTATATACCATTGACATTATAAACACATTTAAGTATTTACAACGGTAAATTTGTTTGATTTTATCTATCTTTATATCAGTATGAAAGTGGCCTTCGGCTATATTAATCGTTCAACCGAAATAGATAGTGGATAAAGCGAAATTTCTGTCAGTCAGTATTGTAAATCTGTAGCACTCAACGACAAATAAAAAAACTGGACTATCACAGTTTTTTATTCAGTTTCTTTCTTCAAAATGAGAAAATTTGCTTCATTTAAAGTTATAACGTATTTCGAAGATATGTGTCTAAGAGATTCATGATATAAAATGGATATTAGATTTTTTTTTTGCTTTCGTCATTTACAAACATTGCAGATCTCGTTTTTATACGTCTACAAGTTTCTACGAGGAATAGAACACTATCGTTGACAGGCCATGGAATCCATTAAACAGTAATGTATCAATGTGCTGTAGAAACATATTCCAGCCAACGACCTCATGAACAGCTGAATACTAATCCTAATCACAATTGAATTTGAGCTAATAAATGGGCAGTAGCATGTTTTTTTATATAAAAAATTTATTTCATGAAAACAAAAAGTAAACGTTACCGATTGCATGACCTCTTTAACTCAAAACAATCAGTTTTAAACAAAAACTACCACATTCAGTTTAGCTTGCGAATCGATTTCCCTACCTCACATGATTAAAAGGTGTTCACACCAAAATGGTCGCCACTGGTTTCTGATCGATACTTGGTCAATATTCTATTAATACAGATGATCGGGCTGAGTAATTAGATGTTTGAGCCTCTGAGGATAATACCAATGGCATAAATTCATGTTTATTTGGCTAGTTTATTTGGCCTTTAACGGGATATGGATAGACTATGTCAATGTAAACAACATCAGGGAAATCCCTACAATAAGCCACGTCCATCCTGACCGTGTTTCTATTTATAACTCAATATTCATCGGATACGCAGATATATTGCGGTGCTCTTATAGCCGCAGCATACAGCGTTATCTCACTCATTCAGTTCACACTCGGTGACGACGTCCTCAGTTAAATTCTCAGATTTAAAGTGTCACTGTTCTTATTTGTTGATCATCCCATTTTCATAAGAAGACAAGATGACGATCTTGTACGGACTTATAGAACAGGGTCATAACAGACCAGGTAAGTGAAGTGTTTACATTGTAATACTTTCACTCAACCAACCAGGAAGTAGCCTAGCAGGCGTTGACTCAAAATTGTCTCAAAATATTACCTGTTTTTGCTCGTTTACTTTAATCATGGGGGCAATGTATACTCTAAATCGCCCAATTATTGGGTTCTGACAGATTGTATTGTATTGGAATTAATTACAGTTAAGCCGGTGTCTATTGATTGGCTTGTTTATCAAAGGGAATTAACTCTTCCTCCCACAGTGTCAGATTCAACGATCACGTTTTCTCACCACAGGCAAAGTTCAGCGATGCCCATCATATATGAATATAACCATTTTCGGACCATGTTCGGGCACAGAGAAAACTGGTTATCGTCATTAATGCATTGTCTTTAGCCGGACAATATTGCAACTTAAACTACCTGGCTATATTTCAGCCAATGAAAATAACGAATGCATGAATAACATGTGTGATGCCACACAGCCCTGTGCATTGAGACAGTCGGAAAATGAGGCGTTTGTTTTCTGTAAAGACGAATTAAAGCGCAAGGTGCATATTCGAATAAAGTTTAGCTTTTGGGAAGCTTACGGAAATAATTTAGGCGATTTGAATGATAACTTTTGAAACGGCGTCTCTGATTGTACAACTAACTTTGATTGCATCCAATCAGCGTTTTACATTTCGTGCACAAGAAACCTTCGAATTAAGACACAGGTTGTATAGAAATGCATGACGGAGCTACCTCTGTTAGGAGAATGTAGCCTGAAGGAATGCAATGTATCATTGCTGACTGATACTAATTAGATGATGATAACCCGGCGGTTGGGGACGGTTTAAGTAGTCAATTGTAAAATCATCAACTCATGTAAGCCTAAATTGTCCTTCATCCTTTCAAATGTAACGCTTGCTTATAATGATGTTAAAATCTACACCGAACCGGCACATTTCATATAATAAGCAAGTTCACTATGCATAAGACTTAGTTTGTCTTCACAGTTTTAGACAATTAAACCTAGTGCATATTCTTAGATATTTTCACTGCTGTTTGAAACGCTATTTCAATCATCAAATAGTTCATTAATCACCTATAACATTTTTTGTCGGTAGTCGCAATGATTTAGTTTTTAAAGAAATATATTATGAAATGATGAAATAAAGATAAAATTTAAGATATTAATATATGATGTAACTTTGACCATGATGCTTTTGGAAAAAACATTCGAATATTTACATTGGTGCCTTGATTTGAGAAAACATGGTACAAATTCCTTTGTCCTAATAATTTATATAATTTCACCTAACCATAAGAGGGTCAACATGATAACAAAGAACATAAAAACTTCAATAAAATGTGTTACGAAAAGTCTCTCCACTAGTCCCACTTTTAAGGATTGATATATATATGCATACACGATATTAATCATCCGTCTCTCAGTTTATTTTTGAAATCGTAAAAGGATACATAAAAGGGAATTTATAACTGATATCTGCACTTAAGCAAGGTTACACGACAAAAATGGTTATGGGTAGAGCATGAGCTTGTACCTTTTCTTGTTGTTTGTGCATTTCTTGATCATAAATAAGGTTATCTATAAGGTACAAAGATACCTTAAGGATGTTCGCTCCTCAGTCACAGTTACAAAGCTCAAATAACCTTAAATCATAATGTCCTTATTTGATAAACCAAAATGAAGCTGTAATTTCTCAATGTTCATTATTGTCCCCCGCCGCAACGCGCCGCTGTACGTACGTCCGGATTCTTGTTAACGCGATAACTCATGAAGCTTTGCACCTAGAGTGTTCATATTTGGAGACAGCTTTCAATGGAGGAAGACTCAGACGCCACTCTACTTTGGTGACCTTGACGTCATTTTCCAGGTCACCACGACATCACGTACGTCTGGATTCTTGTTAACGCGATAACTCATGAAGCTTAGCACCTAGAGTGGTCATATTTGGTGACAGCTTTCAATGGAGGAAGACTCAGACGCCAGTCGATTTTGGTGACCTTGACGTCATTTTCAAGGTCATAACGACAAACTCGAGAAGCTTAGCACCTAGAGTATTCATATTTGGTGACAGCTTTCATTGGAGGAAGTCTCATATGCCAGTCGACTTTGGTGACCTTGACGTCATTTTCAAGGTCACCACGACACTACCTACGTCTGGATTCTTGTCAACGCAATAACTCATGAAGCTTAGCACCTAGAGTGGTCAAATTTGGTGACAGCTTTCAATGGAGGAAGACTCAGACGCCAGTCGACTTTGGTGACCTTAACGTCATTTTCAAGGTCGCAACGACAAATTTGTAAACCTTAGCACTTAGAGTATCCATATTTGGTGACAGCTTTCAATGGAGGAGGAATCAGACGTCATTTGACCTTGGTGACCTTGACGTCATTTTCAAGGTCACCACGACACTACGTCCGTCCGGATTCTTGTTAATGCGATAACTCATGAAGCTTAGCACCTAGAGTGGTCATATTTGGTGACAGCTTTCAATGGAAGAAGACTTCGAAGTCAATTGACATTGGTGACCATGATGTCATTTTCAAGGTCACTACGACACTTTGACCAATTTCTAATACATTGTTAACGTGCACCTAGTGTTCATTAGTTGACAGCCTTCAATGGCGGAAGACTCCGATGCCAGTTGACTTTGATGACCTTGACCTCTCTGATTATATATTCATCAAAATAAAGAAATGTAGTATTTTCATTTTGAAATAATTCTCAATTTTGCTGACTCAGGAATTTTTAATTGTAACTATTATTTGAGCAAGTTATATTATCTGTTTTACCTAGAAAGTAGATGTTGTTGAATGAATATGGTTTGTATGTATGCGTTCATGTATATTTTTAGATAATGAGTGAGAGAAAGCTTGTTTTAAGTATAAAAAAAGCTTGAATGTTGGTAATTTAATTGAAATGTTTGACTACATATTGTGCCGTAGCGGCTAAAAACCCACAGTACCATAGATATATTTTATTTTTTTCCGGAAGAAAATTATGTTTACTCTAACATGTTATTATATTTTAAAAAGTTTAACACATGAACTAATTCAAATTTAAGATTTCTCCAAAAAGGTCATCATTTCCCCCATTGACTCCCATCTCTGACTGTCAAAGGGATCTTTGTCTTAAAATATTTCGAAAAAAACAAGCAAATATTTTAAGCAAATACACTAACTTTTTGAAAAAAAACAAGTTGGAAAAAAGTTTAATACTTTAAATTTGAGGAACGGACATCCTTAATACTGTATAAAATGTGTATTACGTTGTTACATACTATGATATAAAGGAATCATGCCGATGACAGATTAAACAGAGACAACGGGCTATTGGTATGTAGAATTAGGAGCGGCTCAGCCCCACCTGGCAAGACTGATGAAATGTTCAAAACAAATATGTTTAGATTGGTCAGCCATTACGTGCCAATGCGTAACATGTCTGTTACAACCACATCCGTGGTCAACCAACCCCACTCCCGTCATTTACGGGTGCTTCACTTGACGAAATGCTTCGTTACTATGGCGTCATCATCCAAAACTGTTCTTGGGCATTCAGTCAGAGCCGACCGACCGATGACAGCTCTGTTGTTGACACCTCAAAGTCGACGTCAAAGATTGAGGTGGTGGGCGAGATCTTTGGAGCAATGGCAAGCACAAAACTATCTCCAAACATGTCCCAGATTGAACGCATATGGGACCTCTTCGGACGACAAATCAACAAGTGCCAGCCTTACGCACAGACAAGAGAGGCGTTGACAAAGGAAGAATGGCGACTGATCTCATCCACTAGACGACCCCGCTTCCTTGCATACACGATGTTACCTACGTTAAACTATCTTTATTATAGAGCCACTTAGCACAAAAAAGATGGTGCTTGAAGTACACAATGCAATGAACTAGCTTTTATTCATATCTACACTGTGTGATAAGTTTTACCCGTTGACACGCCTCGAAAGAGATCTGCTGATTTATTCAATAACTGATTGGTTTGAAGTAAAATCCCTTTTTCCAGCCTTTAGAGCAATGATGGAGAACTGACCTTGTTTTTTATAATTGGTGGATTGCCAACAGATCATTGTTTATATCCCTTGACCAGTATACATGGCTTTTCCGTATAATCAATGTATGTGCTACTGTCAACCACTTGAAACATTTTTGCAAATTGTTTGTAACTATTTTGATTAATTTTGTAACATGGTAAAATCTGAGGTGACGGTTCTTTAGCCAGTGAGTTAATACGTTATTATGGAGAGACACTGACAAATTAACGACGCCATGACACTGTTTGTAAGAAATATTGTCTGTACTCAGGCTGGGCAAAACAGAACTATGTCGTTCATAACATAAACTTTATATGAAAGGGAAGCTCGTTGTAAGGACGGGGAGCTCATTAGATAAGCCGCAAGCCTCTCCATCCAGTGTGTGACTGTGTAGAACGTACTAATGGTGAATGTAATCATGATTTGATAATTATCTATTTTACCAATGCAATATTATACTAACGTATCTCTCCTTATTTCTCCCAGTTCCCCTTCGCGGGGTGGATGTTTGTGTCAGTGTGCAGGGCTTCCTGGCCAATGTGGAGGCGACTCTCCAGTACAGCAACGACTCGGACACAGACACTCTCGAGGTCGTCTACGTCTTCCCAATGGACGATAACAGCGCTGTCTACAAACTTGAGGCCAACATCGCCGGCAGAAACATAACCGCAGAGGTCCAGGAGAAGCAACAGGTCGGACATTTGATAATGTTTATTTTATACTTCGAGATTTTATACGATATGCAACATATTGTACATAAGACATTTTTTTCAATGGAAATCGGACAGCAGCCTTTAATGTATTCAAAAACCGAAGTCGTGCACATTGAAACTATTTATATGACCTATGACCCTATAACGTAAGATTTTCTGCCCAGTTGTCAGTACTTGATGTTGAAATAACATCGTGTATAACATTGGCCTACATGTATACGACCCTAACAACATTTACAGGAAGTACAAAGAAAGAATTTTTTTTATTTTCACCAACAGCTAGTGATTTATTTGAAATATCACCATTCATAACGTATGGCACATATGATTTGGGAAAAGAATTTCCAAACCCAAATTGACTTGTATTTTAAATCAAAATAGTTTTCAATTAAGTTTTCAATCAAGGCTAGTTTGGTGTAATTAACATCTAAAACATTCCCAAATTCTAATGGGGTTGAAAAAAGATTGACACAAGGTTGACCATGCCTCTCGTTCCTCCCCCAAAGGCTCGAGAGACGTACGAAGAAGCTGTTCAGAGTGGACATTCTGCTGTCCTGATGGAGGAACACGACACTTCCGGTGATATCTTCAGATGCAAGCTGGGTAATCTTCCCCCCAACTCGAAGGCTGAAATCAAGTTCTCTTTTGTGACGGAAATGAATCTGGAAACCGATGGATCTCTGAAGTTCGTGCTGCCAACAGTGCTCAACCCAAGATACAACCCAAGTCTTGAAGGTGTTCATCGTTTTTATGAGATTCCTTAACCGCCAAGTCTTTTAAGTGTTGACTCTTGTTTCTTCATAATCCTCAAACCCGGAGAATAATATATTACGAAGAAGTTTAATTTATACGTCAGTGGTTTTCAATCAAAGTTACTTCCCAGATGTTGAAAGTATCTACTTTATTTATCAGATCAAATACGATCTAAGTGAAGAAAATGTTTACTTAATATATTTATTTGGCTTTTACTCAGAAACAGCTAATGCGAAGAAGTATTGTTTTATATTATAGTTATAGGTGTCTTCAAAACTAGAAAGAACCAAAGTCTTGAAGATGCTTGCTTTAATCATCAGTTATTCACAACGCCCGATATTAATAACCAGTTAAAATCTTTGTGAAGAAACAGCCAAGTAACCCCTTTCAGTTATTTTTTCTTCAAAATAAATCATACGCTTTGACTAATTTATAGCCGTGCAGCTACTTTAACTTGCCAAATGAAAGTCAATGATAAGCGTTAATCATTTTACGTGGAAATGTCTTCAGATCTGACATATGACGTTCTTCTGAGTTATTGCCATTAAAAAGTTGTTTTTACCACAGATGGGGGTTCAAAAGAGGACACAAGTTTCTCTGCAATGAACAAATGTCATTACAATCTGACCTTCAAGGGCTCTGTGAGTTCCCAGCAAGGAATATCCCGTGTTTGGTCGGAAAGTGACAAACTCAGAACACATCTTACGACTTCAGCCGGGAACATCAAGACAATGGAGGTTTTTATCCTTACACACATATATTTTAACTTAAATTAGAATAATCATATAAATGTAATGTATCCTAGACAAAAAATATCTTGGATTTAAGTTTGACAATCACTCTGTCATGATGATATGACCAATATTATTTTCAACAGATCCAACTTGATGGTCTACCCCAACTGGATCATGACATCTCCTTTCAAGTTCTTTACGAGGATTGTCACAAACCACAGACAACTCTGGAGAAGGGTGCTCAAGGTGATACGTTACGTTATGAACAGAGGATGCTAAACGACCTTCCATTTAATACTATCTTTATTAAACGAGTTAATGATTCAGTATAAAACGAGCGAAAGCGAGTTTGATACCAAATCATTAACGAGTTTAATAAAAAAAAATAGTATAAAATTGAAGAAAGTTTAGTATTCTGTTTATTACTTGACTTCAGTAATCAAGTATGATTGCCAAAAAGGGCACTGAACAAAACATTTCTGAGACTTGGCTGCCATTGTGTCGGCGGTGCCAACATTGTGACATCAAAACCACACAATATAATACGTCAGCCGTGCAGCACAACACTAGTTTGATATCGCCGTATAAATATTACACTGCAGTATCTTACACGGGTGAGTAATAAAGATGAATAATCAAAGACTGGTGCTGCAGTGAATACTTATCGATGTGTTTGATCCAAAACCGTGGGAGATCAAGCGATCCGCCCTCATGTCTTCTGTAATCAAGCCTCTGATATTTGTTAATTGCATAAACTCATGTGATTCAGTTGATGTCAGAAGATACAAGGTGAGATTATCTTTATATTGAACAAAGAAAAACTATATTGCCTGAGGACGAATTTCTTTGATCCATACTATATTGGCTCTTTACGAATTCCTGTGTTTTACAAATGACCAATGACCAAATTACAATTTGACCAATGGCAGAAATCCATATTGTTTTCTCTCATATTTGTTACAGACAAAAAAAATATTTGCATTTTAGTGAACTATGCTTTGTTTGAATATTAAACAGGAATAGTAATGATTTATAATTTACCTGTATTTAGTTAATCAAACTACTTACAAAAAATAGTTAGTTAGTTAGTTAGAACTGTTACATGTGAACACCACATTCTAATGACTTATTTTGTTGAAAATTTAACAGACAATGTTTTTTTTATGTATTTTATACAAACACGACAGAATACAATAAACATTCAATAATGGTGTCTTGGTTTGACTGTAAAGGACTTAATGACACTGAATAGAGATGCACAGGAGGAATCGTTATGTTACCCAGTGTTTATGTGGATAATTCAAAGTGTATCCTTTATCTTGTTTTTCATTTATCATTATTGTTAAGTTCATGGAAGGAACAAAATAGTTCAATATTAAATTTGTTCAGAATTCAGTGTATAATCATTATTTTCAAAATGTCCGCAGACAAAGAGGGTTTGATGAGAAAGGATTTATGAGTTAAAGAGTTTATGACATGTCAGAACAGACACTGAATATGGATGCACAGGAGGAATCGTTACCCAATATTTTATGTGAAAAATTCAAATTGTTTCCTTTATTTTGTCGACATTATTGTTAAGTTCATGGAAGGAACAAAATAATTCAATATTTAATTTGTTCAGAATTCGGTGTATACTCATTACTTAAATATTAAAACTTTCACAGACAAAGAGGGACTGATGAGAAAGGATCTGCTGATGTTGTCCTTCTACCCTGATCTCACTTCCTCAACAACTTCCGGTTCTGCGGAATTCATCTTTGTCATCGACAGATCAGGTGAATAATTCTATTGATTATTCAATAATTTAACTAATTAGAGATGTGTTCAGGCACAATTTCATTACCTAACAATAACATTATCCAATATCTGAATGATTCAATCAACTGAAAAAACATCACTATGTATAATGTTAGGTAGTGTATCTAAGATTATGATATTTTGTATTATATTAGCTCGTCCTAGGTTTGTATTACTCCGTATTTAAAGAAGATGAAGGTTATTCCAAAATGAAAAATAATTCAATATATGTTGCCAAATGAAGTTTTATTTTTTATCAAAACAACGATATTTCATTTCGTGTAACAATAGTGTTTTACATGCAGTATTCCAGTGTGTACTAGTTTGTAGAAATAATTTTCTGTTTCGAGGGACCGACCGTTCAAATCGTTTTCTGAAAACGTTTCTCGTTATTTTCAGGCAGTATGAATGGACAATCCATTCAAAGTGCAAAGGAAGCGATGCTCTTCTTCCTGAAAAGCTTACCTGTTGACTGTTTCTTCAACATTATTAGCTTTGGCAGTTCGTATTCAGCTCTGTTTCCAGAGTACGTATGATTTATGCATATCGAATTTCAGGAGAATGCTATATCAACAAACCTTTAGATACCAGTACTGCATTATTCCTTACCTCACATCAATAAATGGCGGTTAGATATTGATGGATGACAGATTGTATGTGCATAGAAACCCCTATTTGAAGGGTTTGGATTTCATAATTAACATTAATATATTGATTGTTCGATGGGATGTATATATGTGGTTGGTAGATGCAACCTCGAAACACATACGATGGTAATGGGATTACAAATTATTGTATGCCTTAGTTGGTCTGCTGCAACCCTGAATCAGACAATCATTTATGTATTTTCACATCAGAAATATGTTAACACAATGTCAATTCTTATTTTTGCAGAATTATCCAACACAAAAAGTTACGATGAGGGAACACATAAGAGATTTGATCGCTACACCCATTAACCATATAATCTATTATACATGATGTTTAAACTCTTCACTACATGGAGATTATTTAAACTTTGCAATTAAATTTGTTTTCAAAACTATTTAACATTGTTCACAGAGGAAGTAAACGTTACGAGGAGGGAACACTGAAGCAAGCAATGGAACTCCAGGCAAGTCTGGAAGCAAATATGGGAGGGACGGAGATCCTGAGACCCCTGGAGTTTGTCTACAGGAAGAAAGCACAGGCTGGATATCCAAGACAGGTAATATGTTAGAAGTATCATTGCATAAGAAACGTTACCTGCTGCACTGTAAGACCACGACTCGATCAATGAATTCAGGACTTAAACAGACAGTAACACGTTTTTTGAAAGATTATCTCCTCAATAAACATTAATTTGTGCCAAAGGCATGATCATCAGAAGATCACAACACCTCATGGATCAACCTGGTCATTTGTAGAGGAAACATTCAAGTATCAGTCAAAAACCACTGGCGACCATTTTTAAGTGAACACTTAATCATTTGATGCAGGGAAATGGGTTCGCATAGCTTAACTGACCACGGTACTTTCATTTTAAAACGGCTTCCTTTGATGAAAAAACATTGTCTTGCAATTGGAAACATTGATTTTTTTCGTCATCTATTTATGTAAAGAACGTCCGTTTAAAAAAAAAGTTCTGTTCACAAAGTGTTAGACATTGGATACATGAAATTTAGTATTGTTAGAAACCCTTGAAATACGAACATCCTTTGATATCCACAATGTTCTTAGCTTATTTCCTTTCATGATACTTTACAATCAAATATTGTCATTATCTTAAATGGTGTTTTTTAAAACTTCTACACCTTTGGTGCTATTAGATCTTCCTTCTGACTGACGGAGGCGTGTCCAATGTTGCTGAGGTGGTGGCCCTGGTGAAAAGAAACTCTTATGACAGCAGGTGAAATGGACTCTTTTGGCTTTATTGATAACTGATTAGCATAATTTTGAAGTATCAGAAGATGAAGATTATAATTTCTTTCTTTAATTACTTTTAAAGTAGGAGTTCACAAATTTTTTTCAAGTTTAAATAAGGTGACAAGACAAGACGAAAAAAAGATTTTTACCTATTTACAGAAATTAAGGCTGTCACTCAGAAAACTATTTGATTGGACAAATGGACGCATAGAACCTCATCGCTGTTTGCAGAAGACACTTTATTAGAACCATCAGATACTGAATTGATCGTACACACTAGTAGCTGAATTTTGACCTTCATCGTGATTAATTTAACTGGACATGAATAACTTCTTTTCTGAGATAAAGAGACTGCAAAGTCAAAACCTCAACAAAGGATGATAAATTTGAAAAAGATATCTCAATATATTTTCCTCTTCTTCGTATACTCTGAAGGGTATTCACGGTTGGTATCGGAGACGGAGTGTCCACGTCTCTCGTCAGGAAAGTCGCTACAGCAGGAAACGGAGAAGCTGAATTCGTTACAGGCAGTCTCAACCTGCAGCAGAAGGTGATGCATGTTGTTTTTGATAGAAATTGTTGGTAGATTAGAATGGCTTGACTGGTTTCTTTTTTAATTGTACATGGTTGGTCATCAAAATGAATGAAAGGTGCCTGTTTAATGTTATGACCTTTAACTGAATGACATCGTAACATATGAAGACGACACAAGATGATGTTTTTTTGGTGATCTTGGAATTTTTTGACAATGGAACATGAATGTGAAACTTGACTGAATTAGTATATGCATGTTTTTATGTTCAGGGTGAATTTTGAAAATATTATGTAGTTACAACCACCACAACGAAACATTTCAAGATACTTAATGTCAATGACGTTGATGGAAATTTCTCTACTTTCTCTTCAATATTAAACTAATACTTTGCAGTGGGGGACCATGTTACCCTACTGACAATTCTTTGTTTTTCATCGAAAATCTGCAAAGCATTAAATCATACCAAACAATAAATATATCTTACCTTAAGGTTACATCTTTTTTTCAAAAACACTTTGATAATAATCATTCTGTATAGTTTGATAGTTATGTGGAAAATACTCAAGTTTGATTCGCTGAAGATACTTGAATCTATACCCATCTGAGAAAAGCGCAAACACTTGCACAATCTATTCAATTGTAGATATCTGAATCTGAATCCGACAAGAAAGATTCCATATTATCACACTTGCACTTTTTAAGATTTGTTTAAAATGCTTACAGAAAAAAAAGGTTATTTTTGGAATATGAACCGATAACAAGTTCTATGGATTTTTGGATTTTTTTATTCCTGATATTAACATACAAATATATATATATATATATATATATATATATATATATATATATATATATATATATATATATATATATATATATATATATACTTGTAATACACTTTGTAAGCATAGTATTTTTCATGTTGATAACAGAATATTTTAACACAGCGCAAGAATAAGAAAATTAAAACACGAAGACATTTCAATCACTCACTCATTCACACCCTTGTAATCCCTATAGCATTATCTCAAATATTCTCTATACTGATGGTAATCAGTAACAAGTTTAGCATACATTGCCAATTTACCTTCAAATTCATTAAATTTAGCTTTATTCAAGTATCTTGTCTTTTCGTATTGAACAATAGTATTTTACTTCTTTCTTAAAATGTGATAGTTGAGGGGTTATCTTATGCAGTTTACGTTTATCCATGTGGTACTTGGCTAATAGTAATATTAAATCGAAGGAGTCATCTGTATGAAATGTGGGTGAAACCCAAAAAGAAAATAGTTTTTTCCACTTCCTGTTATAATTAGCACAAAAAACATTGCCAATTTACCTTCAAATTCATTAAATTTAGCTTTATTCCAGTATCTTGTTTTTTTCTATTGAATAATAGTTTTTTACTTCTTTCGTAAAATGTGATAGTTGAGGGGTTATCTTATGCAAGGATGTATAATGCATGTGTGTGTACATTTCAATTCTAGTCAATATGAAAAAGCCTGCCAAATTTTTTAGTGGCTCTACTATTCAAGAAAAGATGGATTATTGTCTCAGGTTCTGCTGCACAGAAGGTACAAAGATTACATTCAACCAGATTTTTTAATTAGATGGGTATTTACAGGTAGAATTATGTGAAGCAGCCTGATTTGCATCCATTTTAGTTTTGGATCACAAGTAGTTTGGAATGGTTTGATGAACATATCAAGATCCTTAATATTGATCAACATCTCTCATCTTCCCATTTCTCAATTACCTTATAGGTCTTTCATGGTAATCGGTTAATCTAAAAAAATGTTGTTTTTTTATCCCTTTTTACATTTTAAAATATTTCTAATGCTTAAACATGTATTGTTATCTAGCGAAAACCTCTGTGGGTTTTATAATATTAAGGAACTTAAGATATTTTTCAATTGCTTTTGAAATTACATGAAATTTTTAAAAAATCAATTGGAAATAACATGACAAAATTAGTCAAGAGACATAAAATCTCCATTATCAATTAGCAAGCAGGAAATATTGGTAATGTCATGCTTATAGAACTTTCTGCTGTTTAAAGGTTTGTCATCAATAATAATAAGTCTTCATAAGTAATTGGTTTAGTTTTATAGCTGTATTTGGCGAAAGCATTCATAGTATCTCTCCATAAATGTTTTTCTAATGATTCTGCAAGCATAAATGGAAATTCAGTGCCATAAGGAGCTTTAGGTACTGTGAGCAATCATTAGAAAATAGTTTTACCACTTCCTGTTATAATTAGCACAAAGTAGTTTTCTTATCCATGTGATCTTTAAAGTATCAACATAGGCGTATATATTTATCATTCCAAGCCCACCTTCAGCAACTGGTTTTCATACTATATTACATTATTTGGATTTACAACTTCTGTATTGTTGGATTGCGACGTTACAGTGTAGATACTAACACTGTCATGAAGCAAGTGATATTGGACATGATTTTAGAGGGTAAATATACATAAATGGGCATAGGTTTGTACAGTTGTATTTCATCCTCAGGTGATGAAACTGCTGAAACTTGCCTGTCAGCCTACTGCTACTGATTTAGCACTTGACCTTAACCTTCCTCCCGGACTCACTATGGATCTGATGCTTCCCAGGGAGATGCCGGTCATCTTCAATGGACGGAGGGCTTCCATATTTGTCTTCTTGAGTGGCGAGGTAAAGTGTTATAGGCTAAGGCCAGATAGGCATATCAAATATCAAGCATTTTGCCTAAATCCTTTAACTTAGAAACTGATTTGCATAGGACGCCCAAATGACGCTCAAATGACCTTGTACATCATTTGTGTAATAAATCATAGAAAGCCTGGTGAGCTAAGGACGGACGGACGGAGCTGAATACTTTTCTCTCTCGCACTGCACTTGGCGGCGGGGGACAAAAATTCACAAGCTGAACTAAGTGTGATCCGTATTTGTTAAATTTAGATAGACACTCGTGTATTCAAGTCATGAAATTACTCGAGCAAAGTCAGATGTCATAAAACCACTAGAATTGAATTGTTAATATTGACCAGTAGTGGTTAGTAGACGAGATTAGCTCATGTGCTTAGTTTCCAAAAATATATCTTCATTGTTTGATTGAATGCTTCAACGACATCAAAGTGAGAAATAGATATCGCTAACCGAATGTGGTATTGGGTTTTTTAGAGCAAATTGCATATAATTGTTTGTTATTATGTTATTTATAACGCACATTCACCACTCACATAACTTTCTCAAAGGATTGTTTTAAAGGTCATTGGGAAACTTTCTGTCAAAGCGATTCATTTCATGAACAGGAAATGTAGCTAATTCCTGACGTTATATACCTCTCGGGTGTGTTAACACCCTTCCAATTCAATCTTTACCCCCCTGGATCATCTCTATTTGTATGAGAGGGCTTTGTAAGACCAGATAATACCCGGAAAGGATTGCCTTGTAGTTGTCAACACAGCCACCTCGCATTTATGTTACGTTTACAAAGACCTTCCAGCATTTAAAGGACCTCTTCAAGTATCCATATTTAACATTGACATGTTAACTTTAAGGTAAACGTAAGAGGGTGAAATGACTAACTCTTTCAAAAATAACAAAAGTTTCAAATTTAACTGCAAAATATTAGGAGAAAGAGGGTCTCCAACCTTTAACGTTAAAGTCGCTGTACACTTAACTCAACGGTGATACCACTACAACAAAAGGACTCACATGACAACAGAGGAAAAGGAGAGTCCTCTTAGATCTATCACTTACATTCTAGAAGCCAGATTTTAAGGACGCTTCTTTTTTAAGAAAGGCTAAATAAATTATCTATAAAATTGTATTTTTGCGATGTTCATATATGAGAAAAAGAAGGACCTCTCCCTCGGTCTTTTCCGTCGAAAAAAAGTCCCTGCTAAAGCCTCTCCCTGTCTGATCCCTCGGGCAGCAAGCTTTTTTTAACGGAAAGCCCTCGTAGTCGGTCCTTCCACTTCTGTAACACGTGCGGTATTGACTGAATGCTTTTGGTTTCTTTGAAAATACGGGTGAACATTTGACTATCCGTACATACCAGTGTAATTAAGGCATTTTAACAAAAATACATGGTGAACAAGGATTGTGATTTCAAAATCACTCCTGCTTAAACGCCCTGTAAACTTGCAATGACGTTGTCGCGGATGGATAACCTTTTATGCGAAAGAAGTTTAGTATGTATTTGACCCACATTGATTATTTATCAGATTTGAATAAAGAGTTTATCAGATAGATTTGAATCGTAAACATTTTCCATTATGTGAAGTTATATTTTAAATATCCAATCATTTTTGATACATTTTTAATTTTGTTCAAATTGTTAAGTATCATAGCAGAATATGAATCAATGAATACAAACATGTAGCATGCAAGAACGACTTCCGATGACCACTCATTTGATATCTAAACTTAAAACATTTCAAAACATTTTTTTTTCAAAAATCAGAAGGCAACTTCCAACGGGAAAGCTCATCTATCAGGAAAGATATCTGGAACAAGCTTTAAGCACTCGATGGAGTTTGACTTGCAAAAAGATGCCCTGGTCAACTCGGGTCAATTCGTCCACAGGATGGCCGTGAAAGGGTTGATAAAGGACCTCGAAATAGAGGAGATTGGTTAGTAGATACTGTTTAATTGATTGAATGACGTTCAAGGCAAGAGCATTAAGTTGTTTGATCATGTTTAAACGCATATTCTTTATGGAATATGTAAAAAAAAAGAAACAGAAAACCAGTTGAAATAACGTTAATAGACCAAAAAAATTTAAATCATTATTATTATGATCATCATTATAATCATTATTATTTTTATTTTATAATGAGTATGCAAATGTACATTGAATGCACGAGCTTATCGTGAAAATATTCAGACAGTCTTTGTTTACATGATTTCAGCGTACGCCATATCCCATGGGGCTTATATAATTCTATTATACCGCCAATGGCTTGTTAGTATTGATGTTATAGATCTTCTTAATGATATTTCAAATTAGAAATACTTTAATAAGTAAGACAAACCACTACAACTCGAACTTACAAAGGATTCATTTGTAAATCCTTCGGGCCTTCTGGCTGTCCCCCCTCTCAAGGTTCAGAATCTCGGGTTATTCCTCGCGGTCGTTTCTCCATTACTTAATATTTGTGATGTGTATTCAAGCAATGCTTTCAGATTCAAGAGGAGAAAAGAAAAGGGAAATAATCCTGGCGAGTACTGCCAGCAACCTCATCTCTAAATACACGTCATTTGTTGGAGTTGACAAGGAAAGAAACGAGAAGATCACAGAAGCTGTCATATACCATGTTGCACCTCCACCCAGAGTAAACATGTGTATGCGGATGGGCTCGTCCTCGTTTCAGTGAGTATGAAACACTGTGTACTTTGAGATATCAAAGTACGAAAGTATTCCTTGAAATTATGCATGCTAAATACAATAAATGAATAGGGCAAACTGACCGAGTTTCGGACAGTTTATCGATTCAAATATTTTGAAACTCTGAATCATAAAAGATACTTTGAATAAGTGCATTTGAGCAAACCAAATTATCAGAAAGTAATATTTATTTTGGATTTCCATCTTAAAAGGCAGAATTGTTAATGAATTTTCCGAAAATAACGGCGTTTGTTGCCTATATGCAATCGTCCGAGGACAGTTGCACATAATCTTCTCGCGTGTCTCCTTAGCTTTAAATATTTATCAAAATGATCTCAGACAACCAAAACAGACAGTGGGTAGTTCATGTACAACATGTACAATAATATCAAGGTTTTTCGGAAATATGAATTAATATGTCATCTCTACAGAGCATGCTTTCCGATATTAAATTCTCCCAACACTGCCGCATATGTGGTTACAGACTTATGACGTCACAATTACTTTTGTAGGCATATTTAGCAAACACGCCGTAATAGCTAAACTGTACATGTATGTGTTAAAAATTAATCACTGTTATTGCATGTTTCTAGAACTTTTGATGGTTGAAATAAAGCATAACAAGTCCGTATAAAGAAAATATAAAAAAAAGTGTCCGAACCATGGTCAAAACTGTCCGAAGCAAGGTCATTTTGACATTTGATCCTTCTATTTTTACTAACCTAATAGTAAACATTTACGTTGAAAATAATATAATGCCAATTCCTTACATGGATCTATTATTGGCAAATAAATCGATTAGATTTACTACCTACAATCAAGTGTCTGTTTAATTAAATGAATAAAGTGACGTATTTTAACTTAATATTTGAAAACAAATATATTGCCGACAATGCACTTACAACAGCTCCTAGTCAAAAGTGTCCGAACCTCAGTCAGTTTGCCCTAAATTATTTTCCAGTTGCTGTTTAGATATTATGTTACTTAGTGACGGTTTTTCTCAATAAGCGAAATCTGCATTATCGACCATTTTCCTTTCAACAGGTTGAAGAGATGTCGCAAAGCGGCACCAGCACTATCACCACTGCCTCCACCCCCAGCAGCAAGGCGACAGGCAGTAGGGGCACCTACACCACTTGGATGTGTGGCACCACCACCTCCACCCCCGGAATCAGCTGATGAATACTTGTATTTAGCATGTGACGATGTTAGCGATGGCCGTTCGATGACGAACATACAACCCCAACCTTCACGAGCACTTCCACCTCGAAGGTCGAAATATTCGGCCAATTCCTCAGTGCCAAAAAGAAATACAGTACCAGAGGAATCAGCTGCTCAGTTTTCATCACAGGGTAAATCTAAAAATCTATTGAGTTATTTGAATTTGTTTTTTGATTTTAATTATTTCTTCATAATAGCATGCATATTAGTTTTTATTTCGCATATTCATGAATTTCCATGAATATATTATGCTATCATCTCAAGTGTAAGCATAGATAAGTTACTTTAAAGTGACAAAGAGTATGTTTTGTGATTTCCCATAAGGCTTAGATTAAACTCAACATTCCATGTGTCGCCCCTCTAAACTTGCACCTTATCTCTAACATGTCAAACTTATGATATTTCCTTCTCTTCAACGATAATTGAAAAACAGCTACACAGATATTATTTAGGCGAAATTCTGCGTCCAGTTTACATATGTATTAGTTAAATGACCTATCAAACACTACCAATTAATATTTGTCTTCGTCTCTGCTGTAAATTATCCAAAATTACGTTTGAGTCATTAGCGCGCGCCACTGTCCGGTTTTCGATCACGAATCATGAATTTAACCTATTTTTGTCACTATACTTTACTAATAAGCACTGAGATATTGATTTTCAGAAACAACCACCACTTCTCGATACAATGACAACATTCATGAAGTTTGACATATTTGACTCAAACAACATACTCTGTGGTCCTTTAAGTTCATTCTATTATTGCATGTACTCAGCTGGTGCAGTGGTATTGCTACAAGCATTTGATGGATCCTGGGAATTGGATAGTCAACTTCCAAAAATTATCAAAGTGACAGAAGATAATCTTCTGAAGGCAACCAGTATCAAGGTATTGTTTTTATTATTTTTATATCATTTACAATTTAAAACAGGAAATGTCCTGTACAGTAATCATATTTTGTCAACTTTAATAACAATATAGCCTTTATATTATATCATGTTACTTTTATTTATCATATTGTTTTGTACCACTGTCAATCAATTTAACAAAAACGTACAAGTTGCCTGTGCTGCCGTGTGCTGTACATCCAAGTTATTTGTATGTGTCACTATATGTATCTCACACAGAAAAAGAACGTACAAGCTACCTTTGCTGCTGTGTGCTGTACATCATAGTTTGCTTTATGTGACACTGTATGTATCCCACACACGACAAGAAGGTGCTGTTTGCTATACAACCTGGTTATCTTTATGTAACACTCCATGTATCTCACACATTTAAAGAAGGTGCTGGCTAACTGTGCTGCTGTGTGCTGTACATCCTAGTTTCGTTTATCCAACACTGTAATTATGTAACGCTGTATTTATCTCACACAGGACAAAAGGGCGCAAGCCGATTGTGCTTATCTTATGATGTATGTCCTAGATCTCTCTATGTAACACGACATTTATCTCACAGGTGAAGAAGGTGCCGGCCACCTGTGCTGCTGTGTGCTGTACATCCTAGTTCTCTTTATGTAACACTGTATCTATCTTACGCAGAACAATAAGGAGCTAGCCACATGTACTGCTGTGTACTGTACAACCTAGTTATCTTCATCTAACTCTACATATATCTCACACAGGACAAAAAGGTGCTGGCAACCTGTGCGGCTGTGTGCTGGCTCACCTTGAAGTGTTCAGAGGAGCGTTCAGTTTGGGAGATGGTGGTCGACAAGGCTAAGCAATGGTTGCTGAGGACGCTTGGAGACCAGACGGAGGTGGACAAACTGATGAAGGAGGTCCAGGAGGCTTTCTTCAAAAGTGATTCAGACTGTCACAAATAAACCAACACAAAATAGAAATTCAGAATTTGGCCTCTAGAAGGAAGGCAGATAAAAATAAGCAATGCGTTCACGTAATAGGGGTGAACGTCATCATGCTTTATCTATAAACAGGCGACATCTGCCTTTAAAGTTATTCAAAGTGTAAGGCCTTTGGTTTAAGAAAACGGGAAGGCTCGGTTCAGCGCATTCTAGAAACCATATCCATAAGCCCGTGTGAATTATTCTTCGCAAATTATTGAAATATCTGAAGGTGAACCGTACCAATTGCAAAGTCATTATGTTATGGTGTTACTCATTGTAACACGACAATAACGCTTTAATGAATACACGAAATGATTAATTGTTAATCAAGCTAGCTTTTTTGTTAAATTTGAAATTCTTAAAAGTTCGAGGTGCTCTTATATATACATTATCATCAAAAACCTGACAACCATTGTACTCTTGGTCTCGCGGCCTTATATACGCAATAAATTTGTTTCTGTTCTTTTCTGTTATAGATTTATTGGTTTATCAGAAAAGGCATTTCAGGCCAAACAAAAATTTGCTTACTAGTTCATATTGCTTCATATCACTGAATCGATTAGATATATAAGAGCAAATATATTGATGAAAAGACTCTTCACATCCTAATCATGACATTATCCGGGAGTCAATATAGGGATGTAAAGTTGCAGAGGCACGGTTTTGGGAAATTTAAAGACCTTTTTACAACCCGATTATGTGTAGTCATAGAAGAAAGTAGCAAGTGAAAAATGCTGGCAGCCATTTTAGTGTGAACACATTTTAATCATGAAAGGCAGGGAAATGGATTTGCGTCATTTAAAGGAACAGCTACTTTGATTTTTTTTTAAATTTCTTTGCAACTGCCCCTTTACCGATGAGGATTAGAAGGTATGAAATAAATTAGATGGACTGGTAAAACAACAAATGCAGCTAAGGTTTTAAACCCAAATAGGTTTTTATGAATAATTCACTCTTAGTTTTAAATATACTTTATTTTGAATTCAAATACATATTTTGTTATGAAGAAACCCTCTCAATATGAAAATATAAGTATTTTACATCACATCGGTTACATGTCTCAATAAATGAAGATAAAAGTCGTAATATTATATTACACGAGAACAGTTGCTTAATGGGTGCATACAATTAACGCCCATATTGTACAAAATAAATAAATATAAGAATTGTATCGAATTTTGAATCCAAATACGATCTATTCCTTACAAGTATCAATCATTCCGTACCAAAACAGTGAAAAACATATACAATTATGTAAATATCCAGAATGTAAGGTGACTGACATTACAAAGAAGACATTTTATTACCTTCGAAGAGTACCATTTTGAATAGGAATTATTTATTTTTTATAAGAACATGAATAATCAATATTTTAGATGTAACAGATTAACATGTTATATATCCTCAGAGATATATCATGTAGTTTTATCAAGCTACCATATCTATATTGCGCTTCAACGTTTCAAATGAGAACACTAAATATAAACAACGTGATTAACTACAACAGTGAGAGATGAATTCAACGTAGCACCAAGTAGATGAAATATCAACAATATATATATGGAGAACATTCTATAAGTAAGTATTAACCCATCCCTCGACCATAACGCTCCCGAGAACCAAGCTCATCACAGTCAAAGTTTCAATGTTTATATCAATGTGAAAGGAAAATAAACGATTTACTGCCAATTTGAGCTTGGATGATAGAATGTACAATCAAATTTCAAATAACATTTTAGCTGACAGTGCAGATTTGTCACTTTGTGCATGTAGTGGATGCATAGTTTTTGTCTCCAAAAAGCCTGAATTGATTGCAACTTCATCAACAACTCTCTTGGGAAATTTTACCTGAACTCATTTTAAGAATAGTTATTCAAGGGGTTAAAATTGAATTTTTGGACTTTAGTCGTCTTAGATCAAGGTTTAGTTTAGGTATGCTTGTTACGATTATATAATACAAATTCAGAAATTGAGCTATATCGCCATCAAGATTTGACATTTATGTCTTCTTTGAGCTCTACCAAGGACGTGTATAATTCTTATACACGTCATAATCATACACGTCATTGGCTTTATAAAAAGAATAAAATATTTTTCAAAAAACATAGATGTCAAATGTGAAGAGTAATTGATAATTTGTTCGATAGAATGTAAGCTGTACCAAAGTGTGTCCCATTAATCCTTTAGACTGTCGCTTCTATCTATATATAAATCAGTCACGTGACGATTGTTGTTAGCATTTGGGACCGTTTCCGTTTTGATGTCGACTTTTTGGTCGGACCAGGCGACGGAAGTGCAGATACCCTGTGTGATAAGCTGGATGCGCGTGGCGCTGTTTTCACTTCCGTCAGGGTCAAGGGTCGTTTCCATGAGAACCTGCGGGTTGAAATTGTTAATGACCAGTGTCTATATCATATCAAATGTATATTGCATGTCCATACATGAATTCAATCCGTTTTCACACAGTAGATTTGACCTTAAAGTGTGTGCAACACGTGAGACCTATAACTGTGGTACCCTTTTCTGTCGACATATACATCATTGGTTTACCCGAGAATTTCCTTGTTACTACCGTTTATCTTCACTTTTATGGTTGAGTTCATTTCTAGATCCCCTCTTTTTCTCATTTCTTTTCGCTTTGTATTTTTTCTAAGTTATACATTTTCGAGGATACAAGAAAGGCGTGACTGCTGTCTTAATTCTAAGACCAAATGGCATTGGTTGACTGAAATAGAGGCTGCTACCTTTTCTTCGTTTCAGAAACATGCCGTGGATCAGAGACCATATTGGAATACAAGGAAAATTCTATTCATAACTTCGAGCAAAAGCATTTCCTTCAGTAATATACAAAATCTACAATATGATTCAACAAAGCAATATACAACTAAGCGGGAGAGCATATTCCTGCAGAATTATTGAAAAGTTGGTGTCTACTATTAGAAAATACCTGGATAAGAGAAACTTCCTCCTCAGAAAGCAAACCACCATTCTCCGTGGACAAGAAGGCATTTTGAAAATCATCCAATTCAACGCAGTACGCTATCTTGTCGTCCGATTTCCTCTTAAAGTAAACCGGAAGTGTACCGTTTGGCACTGAGAGCTGAGTTCGTATTTCGAAATCGATCATATGGCATTCTTCACGCGCCAAGAGCTCGGCATGTGCCAACCACTGGGGTGCAACCTCGATTTGAGAGTTGACCTCCCATGAGACCACTTCCTTGAAGACCTCTCCGCGCATCTTGTTGACTTTTAACGCGTTGTCTCGTCCTGCCCGGAGCTTCACGTAGTTCGTAGGCAGGTTGACATCAACATCTACCATGTTGTTGACGGTGTAGCACTGATGAAGTTCCACAGCTACCCACGTGGTCGTGTCACGTGTCCCTCTGAACGTGTGCACCTGTTTGTTCTCTGTTTTATTCTCGTACCTGCAACATGCATCGTCGTCACCTTCATCGTCGTATTCACCATTGTTGTTTTTTTAATTTTGATTTTATTAACCTATATAGCATTATCATTAACTTAAACAACATCATCATCACCATAAATCACATAAATATCATTATTAACATAATATATATCATAATCGTTTTCACATCATTTATAGAATATTATCATCATCGTTTTCGCAAATTTCATTATCACAATCATCATTATCATCATCAGAAGTATCATCTTCATCATCACTACGTTTGTCTCAAGTTACTTAGTTTATTGAAATAAAAACAATAAGATAAAATAAATAAATTCCTTGTATCATAGGATTTAAGCAGAAACTTAAGTGATATTCTCCCCAAAATATTTTTGTACTCCCATTGTTCAAAAGTTCTGTCAAGACTGGGTGTCTTTATCGCCTTTGTACGTATTCAAGTATAGTAATAACCAGAATTTGTACGTCAAAACAATGTCATCAGCTGAACAATATCAAAGCCTTGTCATGATTTTTGATGATGAAAGAACATTGCCATTATTGTCATTTACTTGAATTTCCTGTGAGAATGTAGTTGTAGTATGGCCAGTGACCCCATTATCGAGGTATCCCTATTATCGTGGCAAAACTATTTCAGTCTCCAGTGCTGACAAAAAGTATTTATAATTGCAAAAGGAGTAATCAATAAGTAAAACAAATGCACAAGTATCTAAAAAAACAATTGTAATATCAAGTTCTATATTCTTCCATGTCATTGATTTGAAGTCTTCAGTGTTATTTTCATTTTAGAAATATTACTGTACGTGCCTAAATTGAATTTTTTTTTCTCTCTTCATAAAATATTGCCTGTTTGGCTTCTACTTTTGTTCATGAATAGTTGAATAGTCAATGATGAGACGTGTGCAAATGGACAATGCATTGAAGATTTCACATGTGTTGAGAGAAACATTCCATTTCCTACAAAATAAGAACCAAATGACCTTTCCGCCAAATATAAAGAGGATATCAAAAGGTTCAGAATATCTTTTTTAAAATCTTGTTTCACGATTAAGATAGAACATAGTTGAATACAATGTTCACATTATTCCGAAATAACATTACTTGAATCTTATCAAAAGATTTATTGCAAAAAAATACCAATTTGTTGACAAAGTGTCAAAGCTTACCAGCTAAAAATGGTCATACGGTAAAAGTAAAACAAGGCACTTTTGTACCATAATTTTTTTTTTTTAGTTTTGTAAATGCTTTTATCAAGTCTAATATCAACAAAAATAACATTTAATTTCTTGATATTTATTATTATTGTGTTGATTTCTTTCACAGATATTAATTCAACAATTAAATTCTGATTACCCCGACAATAGGGACGCCTCTGTTAAAATACATTGCAAAGACATTCATTTTCATTTTATGCCCAAAAACATATTATCCCCCGTTAGAATTAAATTTTCACACATTTCTTTTGGATAACTGTGCAGTTATTAAAAAATCAACAAAGGGTAAATTCTACTTATTTTTTATGAAAATATACATATATAATGATAATACACACGATAATACGCACCTCCTTCATACGCTGAATTATTATTAAATCATAAGAATATAGTTTGTCAAATTTACGATACTTAAAAAAGATCATCGTGAAGACAAATATTTAACAAGTTCATGGTGTAAAACTGCACAAACCATACACGTTTATATCGTAACATTATATACTGAAAGGAACAGTAAGGGATATTTGGAAATTTTGAAATTATGATTATGGATCTAATTGTTCTTTGACACAATGATGAAATATCATTCATGAAAATTCCAATAACTCATTTTGATCAGTATATGTATACAGCAGATTTTAAATGACGATGTAGGTTATTATGAAATTTGATTCAGTTGTCTTTCAGCGTTCTGTCCGTATTCTTTCTAACCTTTGCCTGTGTTATATGATACGTACCTCACTGCGTAACCAGGGACAAGTTTCTACCTGATTTCAATGAGATTGACGAATAATCAAACTTGTTTACATGATGTGGCAAGAGTAGCGTTAAATACTCATCCTACAGGCCTAGAGTCAAATCACGAGCACTATTACCTGCACCCATAAAGTGATACCCAGCGAGACCCAGTGGTTATCTTGCCCCACTGTGTGTCCAGGGACTTATTCTCCGGACGGAGAGAGAACTTCATAATGTTGTGCTCAAGGCTCAGACACTTCCAGTCAACCTCGGCGTAGTAATCGTCCCGCTCCAGAAAGAAGCGCTTCATGAAGTTGACACTTCTCTCCAACTTCCGCCATGCGTACTTTACTATTGCAGTGTCCAGTTCGAAAATTTTGTCCGCCATGGTGACGCGTGCATAAGGCTTCTGTAACTAACAACAATGAGCATTAAAGGTACAGTTCTATTGGGGTAAATTTAAGGGGATATTTCCCTTTATACAAGTATGTTGTTAGTACATGATTATAACATAACCCAGTTGAAACATATTACTGAGGTTAATATTTTTGGTGATTTAGATTTTACAACAAGATAAATGATAGCGCACACTCGGTAAACTAAAAATAAGAATGATAAGTGAAACCATTCATCTATGCAACGAACGTGGAAATCCTTGCTACGGCATCAGAAGGCATTGTAATTGTTGCATAAATCATAAATAAATGTGTGGATATTCTATCCTTACACATAATTTATATTTATAAAGTTGTAAAATGAGTAAAATTACAGCGCCTTTTTCTTTATTAGATATTTCTTCAAAACAACATGGCGGACCGTAGCCGGTAAACCAGGCTCTTTTACAGCTTGGAGGTGTGCTGGTTTTGTTGAATAGATGTGTTCAAATGAACTAACCTCGACTCAATATCTAATCAGTAAAAAGTCTGAAGATTGTTCAAGAAGATTCTGCATTGTAGAACGTCTGTATAGCACCCCAAATTGGGCATTATTTTACAATGGAGGGTGAGAGTAGGGTCAATTGTAACAGGGGTACTCTCAAAACAAAGTCTAAGTTACGTCGAATTATCCCCCTTGACCTCCCGCTGTTTAGTATTTGGGCCAAAAAAAGACAAACAACGACTTTCACACTTATGTTTTTACACAAAAGAAATAACTTGTTTTGTTGTTAGTTGTGTTGCAAAATATCAAATTAATTACTTCGAATGGAACTATATTGTACAACGTATGACGTCATAATGTGGTTCATAATCGATATCTGATTCTGCCACATGATCCGTTCCCTTATCAAATTTTGCACCTCTAAAAACACATTTAAAGTAAACTTGTCCAAATCCAAGGAAGATGCCCCTACTACCGATTTTCTATATCTGCTCTGTGATAATACAGGTACTGAAACTGAAAACCACGCATTCTTCCGATGTGTCAAGCATAAGATGAGCAAAGATAACTACTTCGATCAACTGCAAAATGTCTACAAAGGTTCATTAACTCTGCCGCTTATCTTCCAGTTCACTGCACAGCACTGTTCGTGCATCATGTTTCTAAAGTAATGAACCATTCAACATCAGGACAACTGTTATCATAGAATGAATGCATTGTATATCTGTTGTCAATCTACACATCTTTATAAACTATTTTAAACTATTTCAAGTCAACCATATGTAGATTATCAGTTAGTCTTCTATTTTACAGCATTTGTTTTGAAAAACTTTAGAACTTTCATCAAAATAGATTAGTGATGTCTCGTATACATCATTCCTATAGGCAGGTAGCCATGGAATAATTTCAACAGCATAAACCTTTTGTTTATGAATAGAACAATTTACATGCGTATTGTAAAGGAGGCAAATGGTTCGATATAGACGATAATACATTATAATATAACAAATATTATTTGAATACCTATCTGTTGACTAGACTTATTAGACCCACAGTACTGTTCGTGCATGTTTTTAAAGTAATGAACCATGCCACATTAGGACAACTGTTATCATAGAATGAATGCATTTGGTATATGTTATCGGCCATGAGGCTTATATTACACAATAAGCTCTGTCTGTCTGTCTGTCTTTCATAATCGATTTCGACATTACCGATATAAAGCACAATTTTAACCAAGAAAGAAACTACTAATGTAAGGTTCAAAGATGACGAATATCTATTACATTTTCTAAATGTCAAATGTAAACGCTTAAAATGCAAAAGCCTTATTTTGAAAAATGTACTGGACAAAATTAGGTATATCGTCAATTTTGTGATTGATATTTCATCAGGTGCTCAATTTAAAAATATTACATTATTTATAGTTTAAGAATTTGGATATAACCCTAATTATTTTGTGTCCAGTATATGACTTTTGTGCTAAAAGGGACGATTTATTCACTTCACATATCAAGATACGCTGAAGTTCATTTGGGTACTTGCAATCGATTAGAATGATTTTGTTATACACTGCACTGATCAAAACGAAAATGCATAATTTTTAAGAGTTTTAACTGATCTTAGGAAGTAACACGTTTTTTGGTAAACAAAGAGATCTTCTGATAACGAAATAAATGTTACGATTTTCAAGGTAATCCTATTTAATCACCTGATGCATTTCAAAAATGAACGCAACATGTTCGGTTATGTTACGCGAATCCATTTCCCTACCTTTAACGATTAAAGGTGTTCACACTGAAATGGCGAGTAGCAGTTTTCGTTTGATACATGTACTTAATAATTCCTTCTACGACTACGCATAATCGGATTGGGTAATGAGGTGTTTACCCCTCTGTAAAAAATGCATTTGATATTAAAAAAATATCTATTTTTGGAAAATTGAAGAAATATACATTCCGAAAAAAACTTGTAACTCCCCCATTAAACTTCTCTGGTAACAGTCAAATCACTTAGGAAATGAAATATTTTCCAAATATCCAAATTATACGTAACATGTTTCGCAGCAGCTTCGTCTATCAACCACTTAACTCCGATTCGTCGCGAATAATGGAAGTCTTAATTAAAACGCGTTGACTAAATTGTACGCATATCTTGTCACAGTCAGAGATCAGTTAACCTACACTTCAGTATAGTACATGGCATACAGCTGCTGACACAGGCTGCGAGCTACAGATCTGCTTATGTAAGCGATGTCTTATTTGTTTGTGTAGGACAGAATTTCTGTATCAAACCTCTAGTCATGACAAACACGCATACCATGTCGTTACTACATGAGTAAATGAATCCTACATGAATTACACTATAGGTTAAATACAGAGTGTATCGCCTTCCACCAATATCCGTACTCGAGTTAGATATCGAGAAGGTTTGGGTTGACGTATTACATGCATAAATGTGTGTCCGTTGTAATTCCAAAATATGGTTGCTTTATCTCTTAAGGGCCACAGAGTATATTGATTAACAGTGTTAAGTAAGTCATTTAACCTATATATACGAAAATTGCAAGAAAAATTTCAACTTTCTTACATGTATATGGCCGTTTTTCATAAATCTATAAAACTAGAAAATATCACAGCTTGAGCATTTAAGCGATAAATATTCAACTTTAGAGGAGCGATTTGAACTTAACTAAGCACTTATAGTATTTTGGCTTTTAGTTCAGCAACACAAAAAAATCATCAAACATACTCAGTGTCACTTTAAAGCGACCATCATGCAACGAATGAAACATTCATACGAAATTCATAAATATTGATAAGTAAAGGATAAGTTTATAAAATATCTGCCACGTGTACATCGAAATCTCTTAGTTTTCAAATGAATTTTTTATGTATTGTGAACATGTCTATTTGTGACGTTCACGTGTAATCTACATTTAGCCTACCATTTTACATCGTTTTTTACAAAAGTTTAACAACACGTAAGGTATGTGTCTACGTCATTACTTTTTATCCGAAAGGGACGATAGATAGAACACTATAATGAAGTCAGTCCACATCTTTATAAACTATTGTAAACTATTTTAAGTCAACCTTATGTAATTTATCAGTAAGTCTTCTATTTTACAGCATTTGTTTGGAACAACTTTGGAATTTTATTAAAATATTTAGACGATAAAACATTATAATTACACAAAATATTCAGTCAGTTTACACATGAAATTGAACTATTATGAACTATTGTAAACTATTTTCCAGGCAGCCATGGAATAATTTTAACAGCTTAAACCTTTTGTTCGTGAACAATTCATATGCGTATTTTAAAGGATGCAAATAGTTCGACTAAAATTGTCACGTCACAACACAAGTTGATTGTATATAATCGATGCTTGAGTTTCGATTACATATACAATTTTGATATTGACATTAACCACCATACGAATTTATAGATCGCTTGGATTGACATTTGATATCGGCGCGAGTCATGACTACACGCACGGTCTCCAGAATTGTGTGGTTCCAGTAAACTACCTACTTATATCTACATTATACATACACCTCCCTCTGCACAGTTACTGTACGCATCAGATAATCATGAGCTCGATTCATATGATGTGACCCCCTGTGATATGCCGAAAGTGAAAAAATAAACAGCTGAATCAGCAACTGTCACTTTCATCACAAAACTAGTGCTTTTAGTGACAAATAAAATATTAGGAAATATTAAGAAACATATTCATACAACTGATAGGGCTCATTTTTTTAAAAACAGTTAAAGATTGAGGCCACTGTTTTTTATATCGAGCAACCTTGTAAGTGAAAAGCGTAAGAACAAATCTTTCGAAACAATTTCTTCATCAAAATTTACCTAAAATGGAAATATTAACTCGCAGAGTGGTTCCCTAAACACATGGCACTGACGCTCTTGTACTGGGTCTAAAGGATATATGATAAATGTGTTATTATTGTAGCGAAAGTTATTTTAAAGATGGATAGAAAATAATCTGTAGATGATAATTAATTAGATGATAGATTAATAGATAAAATAGATTCTTGATATCCAAATTTCAAGATAAAGACGACATATTTGTGACTCGTGCAAAAGTTAATCTTCTCTTACTTATCGAAAATTCAAAAACTATGTGTCTAATTTCATATCTCTAAAGATCTTTGGACAGAGATGATCTACAAATCTTTTGTTAAGCAATTTATCGTTAACTACAATATTTGAATACTTAAAACAATAAAAAAAAATGCGTGTGAATCATTGTACATCTTTAACTATAGATAATAAAAAAGCACTGTGGTGAATTTACGAAGAAAGCGATCATAAAATTTCACATTTCACACTTTCCTTTTTTTTTGTTCATAATAATAAACATGTGCATAGTTTCATTTCAAACCTTCCTCACATGATCGTGATGTGAAATGAAGGTTACTCCTTGTGAGTTTATCATTAATATAATGAGTCATGCTTAAAGGTTATAAGTAATTATGAAAATATTATCGTGATGCCGTAACTAAGAGATTACATAAATCAAGTTATGTGCAAATTATTTTATCTATGGCTATGTTTAGATTGTATAGCTTAATGCAGAAATAATTTCCATTTTAAGACAACTTATTAAATCATAAACCATAGCAATAAACCACAAAACATATTTCATACTTAGATGAATACTTTATTACTTGAAAATCCATTTTAAGACAACTTATTAAATCATAAACCATAGCAATAAACCACAAAACATATTTCATACTTAGATGAATACTTTATTACTTGAAAACACATGACACATTAATGGTGAACATTCTGTTAACAGTAGATAAAGACTTGAATAAATATTCATAGTTTTCTCCAAATGACCTACTTTGACATGTCGTTGTGCGATCGTATCCTTTATATATATTAACATGATTATTATCATTGAACGCGTCACACCGCATAAGTATATATGTACACGTGTTGTCAAGAGCATACGGTACACGACCTGGCTCGAAGTTTTCAGATCATCAAAGGTTTAATCCCATCATCGCAACGAAAAGGGATCAAACCTATTGAATGAATATCAAAAAGCGAACATATCCCGAAATTTCGAGCTCCCACGGTAAATAATATTGAAATATCGCTTTATAACGAAGGAAGTGATCTGATAGGTTAACGGCATGTCATGACGCTCTTTGTGTTCCATATTGTGGCCTCGCATTGTAGATGCATTCATATATTGCTTTCATATTACATGAAATATTAACGTTTTTTAATTATGCAAATGTTTAATCCAATATTTCTATTCTATTTATGAAAAAGAATATGTAATGTATTGGTTCAAATCATAATTTCAAATCAATAAATTTAGTTTAAAGATACTTAATCGTTTCAATTAAGTCGGGTTGTCTTCGTTTTTGGAGGTTGCTTACAGAACAATAAACCTAACGAGGTAAGAAAGGAAAAGCTAAGACTAGCTCAGTACAATAATCTTACAGGTATATGTTCATGAAGACACACGAAAACACTCTAAACTAAAGAATTATTTCCCCAAAATAAAAAATGAATTAACGTTTTACCTAAGTAAGAAGTAAACAAAGTGTATGTAGGTACATGCAGTTTACTCACCAACTCAGCAAACTGATAAATTCCAATCAAGTGGTTTCAGTCGCATGAATTCACTTTAAAATATTAACCTATACTTAAGATAAACGTTACGTAAAGTTTGTGTTATATAAGCGTAATACCGCACATTTTTGTCCCCAAATTCCAATGGTAGTGTTCAGCGAACCAGCTATCTATTATAACATTATACAACATGATACGCTTTCATACTTTAAAAGGAATGGGTTATTCTTCTCTTATACTTATCCTTGTTTATATTAAACATTATTCTATGTGATATTTGTATTCATTAGCACTTAGCCTTAAGAAAAATAAGATTTATAATTTAATCAAGTTCAGTTTTTTCCCATCTCATAACTTCAAAGTTTTACCTTATCCTATGCTTTCTCCATATTTCTACAACTATAAACAAAATAAAACTTTCAGATAATCCAGATTTGGATATCATAAATATAACAGCATATCTATAAATTAGAAATTCATGATCGACAGTTTCCTCCCAAGAAAGTAACTAATAAGTATTTAATGGTAAAATACTTGCTACAGCTGCACACAGAAAATTTGTTGACTTAACAGTGACTTGAAGTGCAAATATTATGTAATATTGGTTTACTTTGGACGTCAATAAAATAACTTCAACGAAACTGACAACGGGTCTTCAATTGTCCAATTGTAACAAAGCAAGTTTTTAAATAACATTGTTATTGTTTAGTCGGATTTGGAATGAGGAGATAGACTTCATATTTCGAAATTCTGATTTCTTTAAATTTCGATTGAAATATTCCATATTAACAATCAGCACAATCACATGCAAAGGAACACACATGACTTTTTATGAGCTGTTCTTAGTTATAAAGGATTATGGAGAGAAAAATGAAAACAATTGTTTTGCAAATATTGACCCCTGGTCACTTCAATGAAATGCCAAAACTCACGGTTAACTGTAGGGTATGAAGTACGATTGTACAATGTTTCTTTACTTCTGTATTGAAAATTAAACATAATCCGTGTATGTTTCGCAATGCTACGATGCCTCGAAGACATCCAAAATAACATGATAATTGTATTAGGATACACAGGTAGGTGAACAAACCTTTAAGATGCAATATGTGTTACTGAGACCAAACCTAATTAAATTCATGAGACTAAAACGGATGGATTGATATATCAAATCATCGTATTAACTGGATAACGGTAAGTTTGCTCACAGAAAGTGACAGCTACCGGTTGGACGGTTCATGCTTGCAAAATGAGCACACATATACATACATTTCCTATGATCTATAACTTTTTTTTTAAAAACCCAGTTAAATCCTTATAAATAATCCTAGCGGTGATGCTATAAGTGATATCATAAGTGTAGCTAAACTCATCGGATTTACTCAAAAATAGTCAGTTTGCTCACAGAGCGTAACAAAAGGATAATCAATGTTGAAACAACTGGCATGTTAAACATATATATTCATGTTATTATATATTACATACAATATATATATAACATGCACAGTGGCCTGTTCAAGTGACTGATGAACATATGAGTGGTCGATGAAGCTGTGTTTTGTGCATTCAATCATTTGTTTTAACATCAATGTAACATGTGTTCACAAACGTGACTCACAAGTGTAGATCTGCAGAAATCTTTTATCTCTTAACAGGAGAATACCTATATCATATGTCTTATTTTTATCAATCTTGTTTTATTTCCATTAACAGCTAAATTGTAAAATCACACATTTTGATAACAGAAATAAAGATATCCTTAAAAGATACCAAATTTTTATTAAAAATTTTAAATAGAATGAGTCTCGGAGAAAAAGTGCTTTCTGATTTTAACTTCATATCTACGCGTACTTTTCAAGAGGTTTAAGGTCAAAATAGCATTAACCGTGTTGTAGGACATCCATATGTACGAGGGGAAGTCAATAAGTATTAAGTATTGATACACCCCTGAAGACATCAGCGTGTCATCATTGAGATAGGCAATTTGACGACAGCTTACAGACATGAACAACCCTTCCCGATCATTTACTTGAGATTTGCAGCCTGCTGACCACAAATTGTGGTTATTAAGTTTCTCACGAAAGAAGGGGTGAATGCGATTGAAATACTTAAACGTATTAACAATGTGTATGGGAAAGAAGCCCTTTAATATTCTACTGTTGCAAATGGTCAGCTGAGTCTAAGCGGGGTCACAACTCCTTTGCAATAACCTACGTTCGAGAAGCCTGATGAAGACATTACAGATGATATTGCTTCACGGACCCAGGGCTTAATTACGTCCGATTGCAGAATAAATGGGGACGAGATATCAGTGTGTGAGTGTGGCATTTCTCAAGGAAGTGTTTGCACCATAATTCATGAGCACTTGCACATGTGCAATGTGTCTCCAAGATTGGTGCCACGAAGCTTAAATGCACAAGGTCGACACCAGAGAGTTGAATCCAGTCGTGAACTCTTGGACATCTACAATGACGGCCATACCCGTCTGGTTACAGAAACGTAGATTCATTGGGATCCTGACACCAAGTAAGAACCATGCAGTGGAAGCCAAAGCACTCTCCTGCACCCAAGAGGTTCAGAACTCAGCCTTTTGAAGGCAAGATCATGACGACCATTTTCTGGGATTTTGGGTGTGATACTTCTAGAATATAAACCATCTAAAACTACAATAACAGGAGCCTACTATGCTTATTTGTTGAAACAATTGATAGCGGCGATCAAGAAGAAGAGGCGCATGTTGACTGCGGGTGTTATGCTTCTTCATGACAACGCTCCAGTGCATGATAGTCGTATTGAACAGGCTGCACTTCAACAATGTGGCTTAGAGCAACTTGACCATTCCCCTACAGTCCAATTCTGGCCCCAAACGACTCCTATCTGTTTCGCAATTTGAATCACACTCGCGCGGTACAAGATTGGCGATAATGATGAACTCAGCTACTGATGGCGTGACTGCCGGTCAGAAGATTTCTACCGCGAGGGTATAGACAGTCTCACATTGGCGAAGTGCATAGAGATCCAGGGAGATTATATTGAACAATAAAATCAATATCACAAGCATGGTTTCTGTTTTTATATCCACTTAAATGAACTTACTGACTTCCCCTCGTTGTATATCAGCTTTTTCTGTTTACTTAACTTTTTACATTTCTTTCTTGATACAGATATGTTCTCCTTAATGCAATTTGATTTTTTACTCTCAAAGGAATGAGTTTTCTAATGATAAAAAGTAATAAGTATTAAATTTTAAAAATTAAATAATGCATTTATATTTAAAATAAAGAATGTTTTGGACACAACCCAGTCCATTTTCATTTATGAAAGACCTGCTTTGCGCAGAGTTTGAGTTTCAGTTGTAATGGGCAACCCTTATTCATGCCATTGCTAATATGATACGTTTAATATCTGCACTTGTAAAAACTCATATAGTCATTTTGCATCAGAATTTCAACATAATATTGAAACAAGGTTTTTGGCTCGAATAACACACTATATGTTGAATTTTAGGGTAAATCTTTAGCTTACCAATGTATTAATAGTAAGCAATAGAGCACCTTTTGATTCAATCGAATTCTTTTCAAAATAAAAATCAGCACATTGTTTACATGGTCACAATACATTTAATGTTCTTCTTGTTAGTGGTTGTGCGTTTTCAGTTCAGTTACGTCGACGAAGTGGTCAACTTTAAAAACAATAATCATCTTCAATATTGAACTGACCCAGCATCTTTGTATCCGATTGGTTAATGCGTGAAGGTGGAGCAAGCAAAGGGAGGTAATGAAATTGTCGCGCCGAGCCTTCCTTGGTTCCAGGGTATAGTGTTTACACTTGATTATCGAGGATGATGGCCTATGTGACTAAGTTAGTAAACATTAAATATTTCGAGAAAGATCTTCCATCTAAGAAAATTCAGAAATAAACACGTATAATGTTTTAAGGGTCTCTTGTGTAGAAAAACTTGTCAAACGAAACAAGTATTTCTTATGATGGGTTTATTGTGACTTCTTTATTTTGGAAACGTTTTTTCCTTTTGGTTAGAACAATTCACATCCTGCGTAACTGCATGTCTCCTTTGTGTTCAAATATTCAAAGGCATCGAAAGCATGCATACCTTTACGTTGATAAAATAATATAATTAGTAAAATAATATGAAACTGTAATTTTATCATACAACATCAGCAAGTCATTATATTCACTATCAAATATTTGTATCATTATGTTTATGTTTAAAAAATGTAGCACGCAATTGAAGTAAATTCCCATACGTTAATTACAAAAGTGTTAATGAACAGTAAGCAAAACTAGAGAGTCAGAACTAGACGCGACCACGCCCACCTGTTTCCATCTGTTATGCACCATCTGTCTATGAAACTATTAACACTTAACGGTAAGTATCTGCTATGTGACATTTATCTACCTCCAAACCTCCGGATGTGAGAAACATGGCAGAATTCAGAGAAATGTTAAGTTCTTACCAGTATATGAGGAGCTGTTGTCAATGTCTCTCTCCGCGCCTTCGACTCGAAACAATTGTTACTCCACTAAAACACTTACAAAATTGGTATCAATTATCAGATTTATGCGCATGCGCACTTGAAAGGCTATACCAGCAGGGTTCACCAGGCTGTTATCTACATCTGCTGTGGAAATGAACATTATTATAGTTTGTTTCAACATGTATTCTGTCCCGTACTGTCAAGCTGAGCACTTGTTCAAAGCATCGCCATCTGACAATTTGACAGCTTGTTAGACAACAAGAACTAGACGTCAGACGAAAATAAAAACAAAATATTAACCAATTTCAATTTTGAGAAACATGTATGTCAACAAATAATTACAGGCGAAAGGGAAACCATGAATTTTAAGAAACCATTTTTTATACTAAATTTGCAAAATATATGTGAGCTAGTGAGATACTTACCATTTGGATTGTTAACAAAATTTTGTACCATTTCAGATAGTTTGATCCAAATTATAACACTGTTACATTGGATCACTTTCTAAATGGCATCTATCTCAGCACACGTTCATTGGGAGCTGTGCTGACTAACATCTATCAGAGGGGTATTGAATGTAACAGCCGCTTACACAGGCGCCAGACTCTGAATTTACAAAATCATGTAAGTATATGTACATGTATCTATATAACATAAACAAGGTCTGACAGAGTCGTGTCTGCAATAGGACCGGAAATGAGAACTGGGATCTGTCTACGAGGTTTAAAGAGGGTAAACGAGTCAGGAAACCATTTCCGGTCCTATTGCAGACACGACTCTGTCACTAGTGTCAGACATTGTTTATGTTATATAGCTACTTGTACATATACTTACATGAGGTTATTGAAGGTCATCCAACCTCATCTGTATATACGTCATCGTCGTTCCATTAGGTGACCAGAGGTGTTTTCAAGGTCATCCAACCTCATCTGTATATACGTCATCGTCGTTCCATTAGGTGACCAGAGGTGTTTTCAAGGTCATCCAACCTCATCTGTATATACGTCATCGTCGTTCCATTAGGTGACCAGAGGTGTTTTGAAGGTCATCCAACCTCATCTGTATATACGTCATCGTCGTTCCATTAGGTGACCAGAGGTGTTTTCAAGGTCATCCAACCTCATCTGTATATACGTCATCGTCGTTCCATTAGGTGACCAGAGGTGTTTTCAAGGTCATCCAGGCTCATCTGTATATACGTCATCGTCGTTTCATTAGGTGACCAGAGGTGTTTTGAATGTCATCCAGGCTCATCTGTATATACGTCATCGTCGTTCCATTAGGTGACCAGAGGTGTTTTGAAGGTCATCCAGGCTCATCTGTGTATACGTCATCGTCGTTCCATTAGGTGACCAGAGGTGTTTTCAAGGTCATCCAGGCTCATCTGTATATACGTCATCGTCGTTCCATTGGGTGACCAGAGGTGTTTTCAAGGTCATCCAGGCTCATCTGTATATACGTCATCGTCGTTCCATTGGGTGACCAGAGGTGTTTTCAAGGTCATCCAGGCTCATCTGTATATACGTCATCGTCGTTCCATTAGGTGACCAGAGGTGTTTTCAAGGTCATCCAACCTCATCTGTATATACGTCATCGTCGTTCCATTAGGTGACCAGAGGTGTTTTCAAGGTCATCCAGGCTCATCTGTATATACGTCATCGTCGTTCCATTAGGTGACCAGAGGTGTTTTGAAGGTCATCCAGGCTCATCTGTATATACGTCATCGTCGTTCCATTAGGTGACCAGAGGTGTTTTCAAGGTCATCCAGGCTCATCTGTATATACGTCATCGTCGTTCCATTAGGTGACCAGAGGTGTTTTGAATGTCATCCAGGCTCATCTGTATATACGTCATCGTCGTTCCATTGGGTGACCAGAGGTGTTTTCAAGGTCATCCAGGCTCATCAAGACATACATCTGCACAATCTCTAAGATGCTGTGTGAGATCATGTATGTGGCTGTATGGCTTCAGTGAGCATGAGCAGCACCTCTTGAGAGAAGTCCTGACATTTTCAGTCAGGAAAGATCCTTTCATCACTTTGTTGAAGCATCCAGCACCAGATCAGGCAAAATTGTTATTCGTGGTGATGTCCCTGCAGTAACAAGTAGCGTGTAGCTCACAGATTGTCATCTTTTACGATAAAAGGGGTCACCATGAGCTTCAGCTGGTGCTACAATTGGAATGTGAGAAACTGTACTGCACATCCACAGGTGGAGACGTTCAGATATAGCAGTGACACTGTGTGTACACATCTCCATACGGTTCTTGTTTCAAGTACAATTTGGTTACCGATAGGTTGGTATTCAAAATAGATGCACGCTAATACAAAATTGTAGCAACTTTATAATATAGATCTATTGGTTCACGGACCAGTACCACAATCTCAGGGAAAGTGTTATTGAGTCTGCAGACAGTGAATTGCCCCCCTTTTCATTCAATCATGTTGTTCAACTAATTCCGAGGTCTCACCAAAATGTCGTTTTAAGTGTAAGCAAACTAATTATACTTAAGGGTTCTTAACTCTTTTCTTATTCGCATGCACATTAGAACAAGACAATGTTGGGGGTACATGTCAATTTTAATTGACGAAATCAGATTTAAATAAAATACACCTCCAAACCCAACATTAAAATCATGTATCTACACTTGCTGCCACAACCAAGGCACGTGCAAACTTAAAATGAGTTCCTGGTTTTAACACGACATAGCGCTTATACGAATTCGATTTCCAGTCCCTGTGATACTTTATCAAAACACTAGGCATGCCAATAGATAAGGCAAAAGAGCAGCCACCCCGTCTGAAGGAGTGGCCCAGTACTGGGACGGGGGGTAACCACACTGTCGTAGTTTTTCCCGCAGTGACGTTACGAACGAAGAGTGAGTTAAAGCACAAATCCGTTCGTCTTTCCAAAAAGATGCTGGTCTTTCAGAATTGCAGTCTGTAGTTTCTGTAAAGCAATTAGGGCTGATACAGGGCAAAGTGGAGAATCTGGCATCGAGCATAGAGGAATCTGCAGCACTCTCTGGCCAAATTGGATAGTTTTAGTATGACGTATGGTTAAAAGCACTTTATCACTCTTCCAGGTTACGTCATGGATACAAATACAAAGCTGAGTTAAGGTTGACCTTACCGTCGGGCAGTAGGGTAGATTTCCTTAGAAAGGTAAAGAAGGCAACAACACAGGCTGTCCAAAACGCTGTGTCGAAGGGGGTTAACAGGTTAAAAATTTTCCTTATAGCGAGAAGTATCTCCGGTGTGATGGGGAGTTTCTGTAAGGGTGGTTTACCTTTGAGCCGCAGAATACCTTTCTTCACGTTAGCTAAAGACCAGTCACACAGAGGGTTGGCGAGTCCTGCTTCTAGGTGAACGAGACGAATGATGTTCAGGTGGTTTGGAATGCTGTTCGTGCCAGGAACGCCGCATATCATAGAACTGTTCCGGGTTGAGCAGGTACCGGGGCTAGACCGTAGTTGAGGCAGAAGCACAAGTAGGCCTTTAACATAGACGTATAGGTTTTCTTTGTGTTGGTTGCATACGCTGATTGCTTTTACTGCTTGATTTCTGTGTCTAGACGCTGCAAATCTGCCATTGATCCTGTAAATAAAGCAACGAATCAATAGTCATATGATGACCAATAGAGTCCTTAGTAAAAGTTTTTAACCATTATCTGTTTCTGGGTAAGTGTAACCTTGAGATATTGTCAGCGATTATATTCTTATTCCCTGGTATATGTCTTCCAGTCAGCTTTAAGTCGTGTTTTACAGTGAGCCAAAACAGTTCTCTGATGAAGTGCATTAGTACAGGATTCCTTGATGTGCCTTTATTAATGCAGAACATTGTCACAGAGTTGACTGTGTAAGCTATCACATGTCGACCTGATAACATTGCGCCCCACCTCTTTAGTGCAAAATAGATAGCTGCAAGTTCCTTTACGTTTATGTGGTCGTCGCTGATCGTCGCCATGCCTCTGCTCCGAATGACATAGTACCAGTCGTCGCCAAAGTGTAATCTTTTAAATCTCACCAAAATGTCGTTTTAAGTGTAAGAAAACTAATTATACTTAAATTCAAATGAAACGAAAATATTTTTTTAATCTTAGGAGTTAAATACTTATAATAGTAACCATATTCCTATGAGTAAATCGTGCATGTAAAAGGGCACTAGTTACACCAAAAATAATATGATAAACAAGCTGAATACAAATAACAAACGAGTGCAAAGCTCGATTAATATGTTTATTTCAAATCCATGAAATATGTCTTCTGTTTGATAAATGAAACGTTGTTAAATAAAACGTGCAATGGTTTGACCATTTTGTCTACTATTCCAATAATAAGTTTTTGAATCATATGTTCTATTCATGTTCAATTACAACGCATTTTTCTTCAGTTTAATTTTCTTCAACCTCTAAATTTATAAATTGATAGGTTTTTTTAATTCAAGACTGCATAAAAGACACCTCAAAAGTAATGCCTAAGTGACAGCAATTCAGATAGCGAAACATGTTATATGTTTTGCATGTTGAAACAAGTAACATGCATAATCTACCCTTATTGAATTCGAAAAATAAACATTAGTTTTGCTACACAACACAGAGTGTTAATCTGGTGACAAAACCATCCTTGTGGTCTACCCTTAATGCGTGGATAATCCTGGATTATCGGGTTTCACTGATTAAGTCTGCCAGCTTAATCAACATTTATACACTTTGAACGGATATGACAACACACAGCTTCCTTGGCACTTCAGTCATTAAAGATGAAAAAAAAACTATTTTGAAAAAGCTATTATCGAACCGTCAAAATAACAATAAAATCTGTGAGCAGGGAAGGAAGATACTCTAATCCTACAGGCTACAACATATTAAAATCATCCGTGTACAGTAAATTAGAAACTGTGTTGAATTCAGTGGCCATTTTATAAAGTAATAAAGTAAGAAAGAACGATTTCTCGATTGACGTTTCCGATCAATAATCGTTTCCTTTAAGGATATCTCTTTTAAAAAGTAAGCTGACTTAGATAATGAAATGCCTTGATTACCCCTTTGATGATAATGTTGATTAGAAGGTATTGCCGAAACTAACACCTTCATTTGATTTTATGTGATGATAAGTATACACATCACCCGATATACAAGTAGGCCTAGCGTCTTAAGTAAAGAGCTGTCCCCCGGCGATATCAACAGGTAATTAACAGTCATACCTGCTTGCTGCAAACTCGATGTTCGTCGATTAGCTATAAATGTATGAATGTATAATACTTCTGAGCTTCAGAACGCTGAATATTTCATAAGTAATATCTGGGTATCAACTTAATTAACTTAAGTGAAAGTCGAGAAACGATGTCGTCACTTTAGAAACACACATAAGAAGTATTGAAATTTAATAGAATTGCTTTCACTGTCTAATAATTCATACAAAATGTTTTCAGGAAGATGCACCTGTTTCCTCCTCAACCCAATTTATCAAGACCTTGTTAAGAAATATTTCTTTTTAAAACTGTTCGCAGTCATTGATGCGTTCTTCCTCAAGTATTGTCAAGCTCGGTGTGAGATTATCAACAAGGGAAGTAACTCTCACACGCTTCTATGAACACTAAGTCTGTGTAGTGGTTGGGCACCTGACATACGCACGCACAATACTTTGTTAACCAGAGCAGTCTAATACAGAGGGTGTTATAATATCAACTTCTTGTAAAATGTTTTAACTAACATTTGTGATGTCATCTTTTGAACATTTTGCAACTGACGTGAAATTTTTGACTTAAACTTTTAACTTATTTAAGAGAAATGAAATTAAACACAAATATAACAGGTATATTTATAGTGGTCCTGACTTTATCAATCTTCCATAAATAAATTTCATTTTCAGTGTGATGGACCCATAGGGTTTCTTGAAGTGTATATCTAATATTGACTTTCATCAGTATAACCTGATTAACTGAAATCGCTTGCATTGATGACAAATCTATAATAGGGAACTTTGGACATGTCTTTACAGCATGAATAGGACATACCCTAACAATTCATTAGTACGCCTCTCAAATATGCAATTTTCTGTAAATTATTTGGTAGTGACTGCGTTTCAGTGATGTGATAATCTTTACAATTAGGGTGTATTGTCAAAATATAGTTGACAAAGCGTAATGTTTCCTCGTTATTTGCAATTAACTTTCTAAAAAAATAACCAAGATAGTCTATAGAAGTATCGCCATGCTGTTTGTAGCCTACTAATAAGGGAGGTAAGGTAATGACAGAGTTATATTAATCAGTTACGATTTATTTTATTTTAATATAGACTGCTATATCCAAAAATGTGAATGACATAGAAATGATTGAAATTATACAAGACGCGAGGCAGAAGAATGCCTACTAGGTTCGTGAGATAAGGATCGTAATCTGGTATCCGATCTTTAGTAAATGTTGAATCTTTTTTTTCTATAATTTTTTTAAATATCATATATTAATATATATATATATATATATATATATATATAGAAAATGTAAGAAGTATCAATCGTGGAGAAGTATATATGAAAGTATTAAAAAATACAGAGAAGATGTAAATCAACTTTCACAATCATGACTTTATCTTTTTTCCAATATGCATATTTCTGCTTCTTGATTCGAAGCTTCTTCAGGGGAATCCCTGAAGAAGCTTCGAATCTAGAAGCAGAAATATGCATATTGGAAAAAAGATAAAGTCATGATTCCCTGAAGAAGCTTCGAATTATTTACATCTTTTACATCTTCTCTGTATTTTTTAATACTTTCATATATATATATATATATATATATATATATATATATATATATATATATATATATATATATATATATATATATATATATATATATAAAGAAATATTAATATCACACATTGTGTATTGTACCCATACTCTGAATTATGTAAATCTTCCCCACGTTGTAGTACGTACCACTTGCTCGTTAATGAGTGTTAATATATCATCAACTATAATAAATAACATGCTAGGACGTAACCACTCTATGACTGACAATGTCATTATGTAAATACCAAAACGTTCCACAATTTAAAATTAATAGATATATAATTTGACTGGGAGATGAGCATTCGCCATTACATGTGATAACACGTTTAAGCAACATATTTTTATCCAACACTATTTAATATATTGAAATTTTGCTATATCGTCACCATAATTTAGTTTCATTTTCTTGATAGCAGTGTTAACATTTATACCATAACGTCTTTGATAGAATAAATAATTTGACAATGAAACTGACCACAGTATAGCTGTATGTGTAACTTAAGCAACTTATTAACATCCATCCCTATATTATATAGAGAACTATGTTTGTCGTCTTCATGTTATAATAGCATTTGCTTGATTAAAATGTTATCATATATACAAACACGTATCATTTATCAATATGAAAAAAGACTAGGAAAATTGACTCTATTAAATTAATATATCTACTAACTTGGTGTCGAAGGTAAGCTACGCATCTTCATCAATCACTGTAATAAATCGAGTATATACACGTACATGACGTGTTAATTAAAACATCAGACCTAATGGTGCATGAAATATGTGAAGCATGGTCCAGCACGTGTATGATAATGTACGCGCTGTCAGCTGTTGCATGGGTACCGTTGCATGTCTACAGGGCACGAGCTTCTTGCTTTACACATGCAGAATAATATCAATTATCACTGTACCACGTGACGAGCATCAGCCAATCAGCACCAAGCAGCACTCTCCACATTATCATAAAGACCAGCCTACCTTAGCTTTTGTCCATTCTCACTTGTCTAGGGAAGAAAACAGTATTCGAGTACATACAAAATATTTCTTGCTGTTTTAACATCCTGAAAATAATTTTCATACGGATATTTTCTCTTCTGGTGAGTACAGCTTTATTGGTTTCTATGTCCTCTTGTGTTCTATAATTATTCTCTGAGCAAAATGTCGGGCGTTACATTTAATTTCTAAAAGACTAGATAAAACGAGCCAAAGATGCCTGGTTTTGTTGAAATTCGTTCCATATCTTATCAAAGAGTCGTGTTGAACTAACAATTTCCCCAATTTACTTATCGTTGAACGGTTTTGGTGAGATTAACGCAAAATTGCACCCAAAAAACACGGCACGATTTACACATCGTTAAAACACTTAAAAGAAAAGAATTTAGTAATAAACCCGCGAACAAAGAAATAAAAATTACCCCTATCCAACTTTACAGCGTCGAACAAAAGTGGAAATATGTTAACACATGCCCTTATTCGCCTACAATGAGTTATGCATCAAAATCACCGCCATGACAGTTAAACCTGGGTCATATTTTGATAGGCTGTCATACCGGTTTAACGCACAACAGTTAAAAGAACATATCTCATAATGACATACCATCGGATATACGTCAAACCACTTAGTAGGCATATGATAACGCCACATTTAACGCCTGTAACGTCGGTTTATTGAAAATTTCATTTTTGTAAAGCTTTATCTCTTTCCTTTTTTCTATTGTTCCCTTTTCGTTTTCGATTTTTTTCAAACAAAGGAAGTATTATATCCGAATTTTGCCAGGCAAACTAATGCCACGGACAATATTGATATAAACAAATGTTAAATACAACCAAGGTCAAACTTGACGGTCAACAATACAAATACAAGAATTGTATTCAAAATGATTTTTAACATTTTAGTTTATATATCATCAAACGGAGTATTTCGACATCGTTTTATAACCATCAATGATATCATCGATAAAAAAATTTTACACAAGAGTTAACAACATTTTCAATCAAATACACAAACTCCGACATTTCCATTCGAGGAATGTTGTTGATTTGTATTCAAGCCGTTATAGCATGTATAACTAATTATGAATAATCATATCGATAAAAAATAGAAAGTTTGTCAGGCTATCTTATTTTTTCAGAAATGTTTAAATTCAATCTTTTTAAATCAGTAATTGATGGAGGGCAGTCGGTATCGAAAAGAATAGAAAGCCTTTATCATTTAAAATCACGTAGATTTTCTCCTAACTCCGGTGCACGTGTTTTACATGGTGATCTTATTAGTTGAAAATATGCAAACATACTGTTCGGCGAGAAAAAACTGGATTTGATGTTCCAAGGAACTTTAATCATTATCATCGAAATTTCCTGTTTCTCTTGATTCAATAAGGAAAACAAGGGATAATTCAAAATTTCCCTGTATCTCATATTTTAGTTGATAGATTCAGATGTGTATAAATGACTCAATTATAATTATGAATAGAAGGCCGGATCTTCCTGTTTCCTGCAAAATGGCGTCAAGGAGAATGGGAGGACATATTTGAATCGGTCAAATAATCTTTAGAGCTAGAGATGTTGTTCGATATAAATCATTTTTACTTGCTGATAAAACTCTTTAAAGGAAATCATCTGGTTATGTTATTCAGACTCCACCACCACCCCCAACCCCTCCCCCTTTATAGTGTCAACATATTTCCCCTTCCCATGATACAAGAAAACACGGAAGGTCTAGAGCAGATAGCTTCTTGTATATGAATATCTATTAACTGCATGTAAATATATGTAATATAATATTTTTATTTATTCTCACCAGAATGGTGTTAAAGAGAACCCATTTCTACAAAAAATCTCTATTATCATTTACACCTCGCTTACCATTAACGTTCAACGTCTTTGAGCACAAACCCAGGATCTTCCATTACTCTTTTAAAAGGCTTCAATATTCAACCCTCTTCCTCACAATAGAAGAGAAGACAAAGGGCAGAAGCCCTTCCTTGTATCTCTTATCTATGTTTATACATACATATGTGTGTTTATGATGCCACAGGGGGCTGCTGGCTCTATTGGGGTCAGAGGTTAAAAGTCAGGGGTCGGGACTTGGCACGCTCCTCTGTTTTCTCTCACAGGCCTGATCGCATCCCCGCTGTCTATCTCTACTTATACAAATGCGTGTGCATGTTTACATCTGTACCTTCTGTAGCATCTGGCACGTGTAAGGCTCCTTACGCTCGACTTCTAATTTACGTCTCTAATTGAATGATTGAAGTTAAGCGTGTATCCACTTTTAGACCGTATGTGATTTGCCTTTGCACAAACCGAAATTATTTTTGAGAAATTTCAGCACCGCCATTTTGTGAATAATGAGGGTCAACTTCTTGATTAAATAATGAATTGTACTGACGTTTACAAAACCGCAAAGAATTAAAGCGTTTGGAGTCAATTAACAAAGAAGTTTGCAATTAATTAACATCATAAAGGATTTATTGATCCTTTGGGCAATGTGTTTAAAAACATCATCCATGCTACTTGAATAAATATTGACGGTTTATTAAGTGTCAATGTGTTTATCAATCATGAAAGATTTTTAGAATTCTGTCTTTGTTTAGATATAGGTTATTCAGATAAATCATGATTCTGTTGTTCTAGATGGAGGCCATAGTTGCGAAAGTTTAACGGAAAAATCTTCATAAGCACTTTTTCATTGTGCAAACAACAGATGCGTAATTAAAAAACGAAACCTTTGTCTATCTACCACAGCATTATTTTAGCTTCCTTACAACTTGCATATCAGGTTCCATTACCCATGTTTCCTCTTTTTTGAAAGACATTTTTGTATTTGTATGTATAACTATGGATATCATAATAACATTCTATTATATTCACAACAACTTGTTATTCTTCAGTTACCATGTCTCTCTAAATTATGAAACCTTGAAAAAATGATGTAAACTATGGATAACTTTATTGTATTAGGGTCAGCCACAAATAAAATTCTTAAGTCACCGACTGGAACGTTCCAAACAATCAGTTGTAACGGATCAGTATAGCCTGTACAATCTAATGAATTCATCTCTTCATGCATGGGTACTCTTCAGACAACCCGTATATAATGTGGGTAACCTCCCTCGGGCGAAGAACTTATCAACACCATCTGTTAGACTTGATATTCAAAGAAATGCCGCTATTTAATGAACATATCATCGGTCTAGATAAATACATATACAGTGAACCTTTTGCTGGTAATGAGAACCTATCTGAGGACTGAATTAAAGATGTTAATGATATCGTATTGTCAGCCTCAACTGCAAGCAAGTACGATATTGATACGATAGTACGATACATTTTGTAGTTATATGTACCTTATATGTACTGAAACACGAACATATTTTCTAATATAGCTTTGTCAATGGAGAGGTTTCTGCATTCATGTTCATCTGTTTTAAAATTAAAGTATCAAATTCATGTAAATTGTATAGATTAATCATGATAGTGCATGCAATTAACACCACAATCCTGCATAACAAAGATTTATCCATGGTACATTATTGATACAAAAGTGGTCCTTTACTAATCCCAGGGAGTTGGTAAGATATCTTTGTTTACTACATGAGGACAAATGGCATTCCTCATGATATGTTTCTATATAGGTCAATAGCATTGAATTAAGAATCGATAAATTAGAATTTAAGTAGTTGTTTTCGACCTAATTGAACTATAATCATGAATGAACTAACTTATGAATCATAATAATGAATCGTTTCAGTGTTCAAACAGTGAACTGGTTAACTATTTATTTCCATTATAGATTTTTGCTTTGGTTTGACTACATGATCACTTGCTGTTATATGCATTTGCATCTTTTCTGCTTATAGACATGCATTCAGATTTACAGCAACCACTGAAATTTATTGATTGGTGTAAGGATCATTCACAATGTTACCATTCTTCCTATGGGTGTATCTGTAAGATTTCGTGAAACTTGCTCCATCAACGCAGGTCAAATTTGTTTAATTCTTTACAATACCATTCTAATTAGTTTCGTTTTTCTACTGAAAGTATGTTAAATCGTTTTTTTAACAAATGCGGTTACCATTTAGACAAAACATTCCCCAAATGTCTGCCAAATTAACAATACAGCCTTATTGAGTCTGACTGTATTTGTTCAGGGCGGTGGTACACAGGTGTATATGAGAGAGTTTCTGTAAGAGGAGTTAACACTAAACTGTTACCAGGGTAACAATGGGTATGTGTGGGTTCTGTACCCTCAAAGACATTCCTTCCTCTATTCTTTAAACAGCTATGGGAAGATGGTTAATGCTTTAGCTACTGATATCATATTACACATGTACATGGAACAGTAGAGTCAGTCTGATCAGATTTCCCGAAAATCAAACATCTGTATTCATTTGTCTTTCTTTAACATGTATCCTACTTACTTGTACTATACGCTCAACGACATGAAACTGATTCTTTTCTCTTTTCTATAACTAGCTATTGGAAAATGGTAACTGCTTTGGCTACATATATGTATATCATATTATTGAGATAACTTGCGTTAGTCTGAAGAGATTTTTCTAAAATCAAACATTTTTAAAGTATTCATTTTTGTATTTTTTTATATTAAGTCACCTGTGTTAACCTATAGATATGTAGAGTATTTAATCATTTGGTGTTTATTGTTATGACATGGTGTGTGCAAGGGGTTCTTTCTGAGATTGTATGATAGTTTATGCATAATAGTTGTTCAATATCAAGGTTGACTTATCTAATGCTATTTATTTGTTAACTGTTTCATTATTAGGAAGAAATATTACACTTTTGTGGATTATCAACTTCTGACTGCTGTATAAGCGTTAGATTCTAATATCGTTGTAACCAAGTGTCATTGTAAATTATACATTTGGGGTATTAAATAGATTTTGTAAATTTATACAAAAGACGGAGATAAGAAAACGTGAGTTGTTTATACAATATATTAGGTTGATATAAAAAAGATTATTTTTTATTTTGTTTCCATGTCACTTTTGTAATAAATTAATTTTTCTTCTCTTCTCAATTATGATATCATAAAGAATGTGACAGTCTTCTTCCGTCAATTGCACAAATGATGTAACTCTAAGTAAACTAAAATATGCAAACGAAACTTATCTACAAATGAATATGTTACGGTTGAGTGTAAGAATGTTTCTGAGAGGATATCCGGCATTCGCCACTGACAGAATACAACCGGATACAAGAAGAAGTATGCCCAGTTACAAATCAAGTACATATTCCTGTCTCCATCTGAATGGTTGAGGTTATCATATCACGACGTTGTCATTTGTCAAGTTATATAACAACCATGTTCAATATCATTGACAGTTTATAGAGACCGTGGGCTCCTGTTATGATTGACAGGTGTGTATTTCACTTTTCGCAAAGCAACCTTTCAAAGGTTAATGTTAACTTCCGTTTTGTAAAACTTCACATAACATAAGTGACTTAAATCTCATTTAAGATTGTCGTAAACAAGAATTTAAGTGAAATGTTATGATAAGTTTAAAGGATCAAAACCTACATCTCTGCTGAAAGTATCATTGATATTTGGGAGTAAGATTTCTTTCTAATTTTCTTAACTTAGTAAAATGGTATGAAGGTTTGGATCAACGGAGACAATGAATTTTCGAATTTGAAAAGCAGGTTATATTTTTAAAAGCTCTGGGAGTTCATCGCAATCACGACGTGATACTAAAATGGTCCAAAAGTTCAGAAACGACAAGGATGAAATACTTTGTATGAGCAGCATGTAGGTAGGGATGAGATGATTGGTTGGATTTAACTGCTGTTCCCTGGGTTACTATCACTGCAGTACCTGGTATGTTTATCATATGCACTAATAACAGGGAAGGGGGTCGGTATCTATGTTCATATAATGCCGCTCAGGAGATTTGAAATTTGATAATAAGAAATGCAAGGTTTTTCGATAAACTACTTCATTGTGAACTGACATGACGTTTCTTAGTATGTGTTTACTCCTTTATCGGGTGCACTCTTTCACACGTCACATATCATTATTAAACATTTCTGGGCAAAATCTGTAATTTTTTTAATATTTTGATATAAGTGATAAACTGAGAAACCGATATTCACAGGTTCAGTATATCTGCCATAAAAAATGCAACCTTAATCTGAAAAGAATTTCAACACATGTATCTGTTCCTGCATATAAGTTACATGATGAATCAACAATGATCACGTGACTGGAAGGGTCACGCGCTGACCTGCAAGCACCTGGCAGACATACGTGACATTGCTGTAATTATATACGAGACCATCTCCAACCAGTAGAGCTACCACATAAACCAATGAGAATTCCTCATGGCGTGTTAAAGAGGGGTCTGGGTTGATGAGGGGGGTAATAGAGCGAACTAGCAACAAATCTGTGTAAACAAATAGATCCCATCTGTGGACTTGTCTGTCTGTTTGTCTGTCTGGATTCGAATCTCCAGCAGAGTGATGGGCTTCATGTTAAACATGCGTGTTCTGACTCCGGACCTCATTGAAAACAATAAACGAACTTCTGTACTTGGCACTATTTTTATGGTATCTCTATGTCATTCACTAAACATATTTTATGCCTTGGTATAACACTTACATTCTCAATCAATCTGCTAATATTCCACAAGGGTGTTTGATATTTCCAGCATTTTTTTCAGTTTATCGTGAGGGGGTGTGATTTCGGGTTTAACGCCGATTTCAAGAGTAATTCACTTATATCACGGCAGCTAGTATTATTGCAGGGAGAAAGCCGGCAACTAGTTTGGGTCTTTTTATCACTTTATTTCTTTTTGAGTGGGGTACAGCTTTTTCATAACATCAATGTAAACTATAAAACAATTCAGGTAAACAAGTTAAAGCATATCTATTCATTTCAAATAAACAAGTTGTGGCAAGACGACCAAAATGAGACAAACTTATCTTTTAGTTTCCTTAGTTAGGATAAAAAGGAAATTTAGAACATCATTTCTTCTTTCACTGAATCCAAGAAGAATTGTCTCTGCCTTTAGGTTGAAATGGGTGTCTGTTTCATTTTCGATCCATTTTAGTAGATCTTGCCACAGACTTTTTACAAATTTACATTCATAAAAAAGATGGATAATTGATTCTGCTTCAACATTGCAGAATGTACATAGTGGTGATTCTATGAGGTTATATCTATGTAAATCTTTATTTGTTGTGAGGATTCTATGGAGAATTCGATACTGGAACCATCTATGTTTTGCACTATAACATGCTCGAATAGGTATCAAATTGAATGTTTTCCATAGATTCAAACTAAAATCTGTATTCAATTCCTTTTCCCACTTACTTTGATAATGTAGTTTTTTATTTGAAATATCGCTATGTAAAAGGTTGTTAAATATGTTACATCCTTTCTCAGCCTTAAATAGTATTTCTAAATTAGGTGGCATGAAAGGCATCTGTCTGCTTACTGATATTGGTCGAGTTCTGTTTTATACATGATTTCAAAGAGGATATCAGACCAGCATATTCAACAAAATTTGTTTAAACCCCAGTCTGATTAAAATCGTCCGTGTTCCGAGGAATAAAAGTTTCAAAATATTGAATCTATCGCGATTCGAACTCTTTCTGCCTAGGCTATCCTCTCCACTAGTCAGACTGTTTAAACCCCATACACCGTTCTACAAAGTCGTTAATGGACAGAAGACCGCAACTAGTTTATAGTCGCAAATAGGTGGTCACATCTTTGTATAAACCCTTCCCTCTGGCATTGTAAATATCTTGAGATGTTTAAACCTTACAAATGTAGACGCAATAGTTTTCCATCTGGGAGAGTTTCTTTGTGTGCTTGTCTCGGAAAGTTTCACCCTAGTAATCTAATCTAGATCTAATAAATCATCTTGCATTTTGTTTATCATCTATATACATCCATACAAGTCAGATATTCTGACTTTCAATTAGAGTCATAGTTCAGTTTAGCTTAGGGAATTTTATGGTTCATTGTATTCTGTAGATAGGAAAACTTCTCTGACAATGATATCGTCTACTGTTCAATTGAGATTGACCTTTAAGTGGCATTCTAGAAGTTGAAATGGTTTTGAAGTACAAGATACAAAAGTTATCTTGAAAATGACGGTGACTGACACAGTTGACATTGTTACTTTTGAAAACATCGTACCAGCGATATGCAGTAGCTTGCACTGGTGGTCATGAAACGTACGTACAAACATGCTCAATTGGATTCTAATCGTTTGAATCAGGCAGAATATTTAGTAGCCTTTGGATATTTTGACGGAGTATGAAGTTCATAAGCATGATTGTCATGACGATGAAAGAACGGTAAAGATCGTGTTCCTTGTTATAAATCAGCTTGATAAACAATCACAGCTGTGTTTGATTAGCGAATCATAATGAATAGAGTAAACGGTGTTTGTAACATGCTTATATTACAATTATATACACGCAAGTCATGTCTCTCAATTGTCGATTGTTTGAGGATAATAGGGGACACTTTGACTGAGCTGAACACAAAAAAGTTGAACACACCACAAATGTGATTCTCTTAGATTTCATGGTATAAAACCGCTGCAAGTTCAAAGGTCACACTGAATTAGTTCTTCAGAATCTATATCTAAATTTAGAAAATAAACAAACAGACCAAACGTCCCGACTTGGAATTAACTCTCCGCACAAAAGGACTTTAGATACATTTATAACTTGAAAGCTAATCAATATAGCATCATTGTATGAATATCGAACCTAGCCCGAGGGGTATTCTATCACACTGCGCGTGCATTGTATGAGATATCATGGACACGAGACACACACCTGCCGCCTGACAGCACGTGCTTACCTGTCTGATCGATACAGGTACAGATCGGATAGTTTACCTGTGGCAGATGGGGCGGTCACGTGATCATACTTGGTCAAACCTGGGGTGGAGAATTGTCATCCGGTCAGGTTGGAGATTTGGGTTATACAGCGAAATATTTATGAAAAACTGTCTTTCATGGGTGGCGAGTGTACGGAATCTTCTTTTCATCGTGACGATTCGATTTTCATTAGTCAATTGTCAACTAGTCATGAGGGGGAACGAACGTTATATACATCAATGAATTCATACAAATATATTTTTGGGTGGAGAACGTTTATGCTGTGATAGATATTTATCAGATTTTTTTCTTAGTTCATCCATGAACAATTTACGGTGGCTTTCGCGTATACAAAAATAAGAAAAGCTTCTTTTCACATAAAAAGTCTGTGGTATGCATTGTATAATTCATTTATTGAAAGTTAGATATCAATGAAAGACGGTTTGTTCAATTTAAAAGGATTTATTTCACCTTTGGAAAGAAGTAATATATCACCCATGTATATTGTGAACAGATGTTAGAGAGACCGTTGTTAGAGGCCCCACGCAATCGAACATTGCACAGTTTCGACAGTAGAAACCAAACTCCAATCGCTGGTCACAAAAGGCTATATTTCTTTACACTCTTCATATAACAAGATCAGCAAGTATGGTAACTGATTTTCTACTATGAGCAAGGTAGAAAAATAATAGAAGTAAAATCTTTATAATTGATAATCAAAAACATTATAATGAAAAAGGTTTCCGTTCTGTCAGCTTTTAGTGATTATTGATTATTAGAATACTGTTTGTAACTTGGTTACAATTAAATTATTGCTTTGATAGAATATCTTCAATTTTACATATAATCAACAACACCTGTCATGTCGTGGCAAAGCTTGCCAAAATGTTCACTGCACATTGCTGTTTTGTTTTGTTTTATTTTTGTTCCCACTAAAATACCCCGAAAACAGTTCTTTAAGGTTAACATATACTGAAGAGCATGCGTTTAAATCATTTGCATCCAAAGAAATAAACCGGCTTTTAGATTGTGTAGAATTCTACTGACTAATGTCCCCCTCTCTTTGATGAATATTAACCACCCTTAGAGCGTTTTGTTCGGAGAGATTGCTAACATTACAAAGAAAGAGAAGAATTGTCACGCAGATTTTTCTAACGGTAAATGGCCATCTCAACCTCTTAATTATTCATACACAGTCCTGTACCAATTGTCACGGGCCGCACCATGAATTATTAAAACCTTGTCCGTGTTTAACAAGGACGCGGTATGTGTACCCATATCGATAGCTATACAAAGCAGTGTACTGACTTTTCACTCATATTAACGTTTTGCGATGACTGGTAACATATTTGTGGCGTTTTGGACTTTTTTTCTCCCGTAGTTTTGTACGTGTAATAATAAATGAACGTACACATGGCCACACAAGATTCACCAAACATGATAAATGTTACATCAACATCAAGTTTTGGGTGAAACACAATTTTTGGTCCAAAATGTCAACACGATAAAGTTTGATTTATTGTATTGTATGTATTGAATATTCGGAATAAAGGCGTTGTGAGAAGTGTCTTCGGTCCTTTCGGATACATACTCACTGCTCACAATACACTGTGAAATGTTTACTTTCGTTCGATTTGGACACGTTGTGTCAATAAGAACTGAGTGATAAAGGATTGTTGAGTGCCAGTCTTTTGTGTTGATATACCCACTGAAGTTTTACAACTTGATAGTCTACTAAACAATAGGGGCAGACAGTGGGTACATAGGCTCATGCACTCGTCACAACTGCCAAGACTAAACTGAGTAATCCTTTGGTTAATTTGTCTGCAGGTCTATTTTGAATTAAGTAACTCACATTTCTAAAACATTATTAAATTTGAACAAAATAGAACTTATACAAAATTCTAAAATTCATTTAAATCAAATGAATTAATTCAAAAAATTTCTTTCATTCTTAATATCCCTTTACTATAAAGGTTTCAAAATGTAAAGTATAGTGGGAATTAGATAATTTGAATGAATTGAAATAAATTGTTATTCTGTGGAAAAAGAACTGAAAAATGTATAAGTCGGTCGGCCTTAGAACCAAACTTGTGATTTTTGCGTGTTCTGTTAGCTGTTTGTACGACCGCCAACTTCTCAATGAAAGAACATGGTTGATATTTTAAGTACGCTTCAATCACTAGTTTCGTATTCAATAATGCTAACCACGGCAAATATGTAAACTTTGTGAGAAACGTATGACTTCAAAAGAAATAAAATTACTACTCGTGATTGTTTATAAGCCTATTTTAATTGTTAATATTTACTGAGTGCCAATCAGTTTCATTGAGTACTGATATGTAGAACATTGCTATGCTACACGATGGGAACTGAGTAATCTTCAGGTGGACAGTATTTAAAACTAAGACACCGAATGGTGAGTCACAAATCTTGAATCCCATCTGCTATATCTAGCAATTCCATAGTAGCAGGAAAGGTAACACTATATTGTATGTGTAATGTGTGGATTTTTTACCGTATGTTTTTAAACCAACTTTTGGCGATTTTACTCTTATATTTTGTTCATGTCATAATAACTGATCTTCATTGAGGTAACAGGGGAATAAAATGTGCTTGTTTGTTTTATGTAGTTAAATTGTTGATGGTAATGTTAACAACATTTTAAACATTGAAGTTTCTATAAAATCAAGTAACACGGTATAAAGTTATGAATGTGAAACGAGAAAAAGTTTTGACTAAGATTGATGTACCTTTTTTGTAATATTACAAACAACAATTAATAAAGTTGGCACTTTCGAGTTTTTGATAATTTTACTGCCGCATCTTTTTGTATCGAATCCCTGCTGCTTTTATTACCGTTGAATAACAGTTTAGTTGCCATGTATTTATTTTCTAAGGGGTTTTTTTCAGGTTAAACTCTCTCGTTTTATAAACATTACTTTTATTTGAATTATTCAAACCCGTTTTTCCCATCAGGTGTGCACATTTCAAGACACGCTACAGAGTGCTCATTTAACATAACAAGAGTTTTAAGTAATTATTTTCATTATTGTGTGATCATTTTGTTAAGACTTCCATTTTTTTAATTCATTTTAATCGCTTTTCTCAATGTTCATATCGTGGTCTTCACATCATATATCTGCTGAATGAATTTTTAAACTGTGTTCAAAACTCTTATTCAATACAAGGTCTTTGAACAGAACTATCCACGATATTGTATTGATCCTAATTTAACATGTCCCCTGCCGTTGTTGCAGAAAGTCACCGTGCAGGATGGGAGTGTGTGGCAGCAAGACCCGGAAGATCGACCTGACCCGACTGGATCTGAACGCAGTGTTCGAGGATTACATCTGGAACAAGCTCTACCCTGAAGATGTCGGTCAGCTCAAGGCGCTTCTCACTCGCAGGAAAAACTGTACCGTCGAGATCAGGTGACAATTTTGTTTTGTTTACTACCTGTGTTAATCTTTGTAGTGGAAAAGAAATAGGTTCACCAGCGAGATTCAAACCCTACCTTGACCAAAACTTAAGGTCAGACGCTTTGTCGATTGAGCTAAAGGACTCTGCACGCGTCAACGCCAGCTCTGACACATTCGGATACATTTGAAATTTTGCAGGTGTTATTGGGTACGCTGCATATTATTATGTCAATATAATTCTAAATGAAACGCTACAGAAAACTATTTATATCATCATCGGTTGTCAAGTTGATCAGTTTTAGTAACAATTTGATAATCCAAGTTTCTTGATTTTTTGTCTTTGAAATTACCTGTTGCTTGTTACTACTACAATAAGTTGCGATATTTGATGAACGTTTTCTTAGTTGGTATCTCTCTTTTAGATATTGGTGTACAACATTATTGTTTCACCGTTGAGCATTGGGATGAGAGTTGACATGCTGAGCCTTTTACCTCTGATAACCACTAAATATGAACTTGGGTTTTTTTGGTCTCTGCAGAGGTTATGATTTATAGTGTGATGTGTGAATTTATGTGCGCTTCTTTACTAATGTGTTTCTGCTCTTGCTGCAGATGGGAATACCTGGAGAAGACCGCCGAAACTGAGTGGAAGCCGCGATCCTGGGAAGTCGATACGGAACCGGAAGAGCCAGTTGTCATGCACTACGCCGACTACGTCAACAAATCGGGCCGGCCCCAGAACTTCAGCTTCACCGCCGAGAGGGAAACCGTATCGTCTGCAACCTTTGAGTTCACAGAGAGCTACACCTATGGCGCCGAGAGTAGCATCGAGATCGGGATTCCCGACGTGTTGAAGCTCAGTGCTGGGGTTAGCGGAGAAGTGGCAACCGAAAATACTAACAGCAAAAGCTTCGAGTCGAAAATGTCATGGAACGTAAACTCTGAAATTTCCGTGGATATGGGTGAGAAGACAAAAGCGCGGGTAAAAGTCTTGGAGAAGAAGACAACCTCTGATTTTGTCGTTGTTAACAAAATGAGTTACGACAAACAAAAGGAAGTCAATAGAAGGCGGTTGCCATTTGTGATTAAAGACAAACATGACAAAATCATCTCAACGGGAGCCGTCATGAATCTAGAGGCGCCTTTCCGTGGTCGTCTGCCCGAAGATTGCGAAATGGTGACATTTGAAGATGGCGGACGCACGATGGTCATCCGGGTCACTGGATACTGCAAGAGTGTCACGTGGCAGGAGCAGCACGTGGAGGTGGAGTCAGAGAAACTCAACAAAGGCAGTCAGACGAAAGATGCAGATGGCAATACTGGCACATAAACAAGAACTCGGTGACTCGCTGCTTCTGACAACTATCTGTGATGATATTTCGTATACCAAGCCATGTTTGTACCATTCTACCTTCCGGCGGCGTCTTCATATCTAGCAAAGACATATATAAATACTAAGCTAAACTTAATTAGTATACTATATACGTCTTTGGATCTAGTAAATTGTCTTCTGTATGCTCAATGGCTGACAAGCTGTGGTGACGAGGGACACTTATATGTTGCTTATATTATATATTTTAGCTTTTCTAATCTAGAAAAAGGTTATTAAAAACTGATAAAAGAGACTGCAATTTAAAAAGAATTCACTAACTGGTCACAGTAGTTCTTGTAATAGTAATGATTTAGTTCGGGAAGGGCAATACCTTAACAACCATATCTTCATCATAGATAGAAATCATCGACAGTCATACGTACAAAGTCTTTCATCGAGATTCATGTAATTATTTTATGTCTATATATACTTGCTACTTAGTTCTCTAAAAGAACATGGAGGGTTAAAACCGAAACTCAAAGTAATTCTAGGTTCGAATAAAATGGCTTTAATTCACGTGTTGTGAAGTTGTTACAGTTTTGGGCAAAAGCAATTATGAAAGGTGTATTTACATCGAGAACTATTTGCGAACCAAAAATGTTTAAATTCATTGTAATCAAACTGTAAGTGACCACAAGATCCTCATTTTAACATCAGTCCAAGGGTTATTGATATCGAGAGAAGCAAGGTGATGCATAAGAAGTACCTTATTGTGAAGTATTTTTGTATTGTATATATTAAGATCAAAGCTTCCAAAGCTGTTTTTTTATACAAATTTGAGAGGCATTCAAGAAGTTGGCAGTGACAGATAAGACATTTTTTAAAGAATATTCACGTTATATGTCGCAAGGTATGTGTGGAGCGACGTCAAAGAGGGAAATCGATCCAAGTTTTTGACTCAACCCGTTTCCATAAATTGCCGCGGAGATCATGTAACGGAAGTCATCGATACTTATCATCATGTTGCGATATTTCGTCATTTGATCTTTGAATATTTATACAAAATTATATCTTCTGGAAAAAAGGATACCGACTCCGTTGTTGACATTGGTTCTTTAACTATATTCAACGTTTCGTTTAAATTGAAAATGTGGATCTGTGACAATCTTGCTAGAACTGAATGTCAAACTATGTATTTGTTTATGTAGATTTCCACTGAACTGTATTTATTAATCATCATGAATATTATAATTCCTCGTTTTGTATAAAGGATTTAGTTTTATATTCTTATGAAATGCTTTATAAATGAATAAATGTTTATGACATTTTAAAAGGTGTTGCTTTCGCATGTGTATCCGGATGAATATATACATTTGAAAATCTAAAGTGTGTCACATGGTCACATAATCATGAATAATATCATAGTTGTACTAGATGACAGCTAGCACTTAACCTCTACAACAAGTTGGCATTTTGGTTTGACATTACTGTCATATGACTGATATTCAAGATATTGGAATTTTACATTTGACAATTTGCGAAGAGATACATTGAGATTATTGAACATGGATAGAAAATAAGATAGAAACCTAGTTCCACTAATGAATAAAGATAATATATTTATACTCCTACCCGAATTATGATATGACCAATAAAACTGAATATGTTTGTTTCCTTTAATATATTTAAACCATGCCCCATACGTAAGAAATAACATTTTGAATAAATAAATCATAAGGAAGGCATTGGATAAGTTAAAATATCATGCCGAGTCGTTACTTGCGGTCAAATATAGTATCAACAAGCTGATGTTCAACAAATGAGTCAATGTCGAATGAAAAATAAAACACTATAAGGAAGCGTCTTTAAAATCTCCCACTGAATTACTTCCCTTAGATAGTATTCCTTGTAGATTAGGCAGGATTTATCAATAAAAGCCTCATTTATGCAGTATGATTAGGTGTTTAGGAATTACTTTAAAATTTGTTTGAAAATGGGTAATACTTGGTTTTTAGTTTATCTTCTGTAGAAGGAAATAATGAAAACAACTATTTGATAAACGTAAATGGCGTATTTGGTAAATTAAGATGTTTTCATTCAAGGAATTCTGTTGAAGCAGCCAGGAGACTGCCAATTAATAAGACTTAAAATAAAGGCGGAATCAATTACACCCAGGAATACAAGGATTGATTTACAAGACAACAGAAGATCCACATCAATACAATATTATAACCAAGTAAATCAATTTGGACTTGATGTTTCAGCCCATGCAGTATCCTACACCAGCAAGTTAGTTTAAAATACAGTGTTGCGGCTTTCGCTTAAGAATATTAATTTTCGATGTTGTATCTCAAACTGAACTAATTCTTGAAATCAGCAAAACCTGTTAATGAAGTGTACAGCCTGCATGAGATCCGTTTCTTGGCTTTCATTAACATAGGAACTTTTATAAAATTTAGTCTATGAAATATTTCAATAATTACGCTCCTTCATCGATTATTTTATTTTCTTCGGGCTCTTAATTTCACGTATGTGCATGCAGTCAAATCTAGACTTTCTGAATGAGGACTTGGACTGTATTAAAGGATCCTATTTTATGCACAGTCATGAAGCAGGACTACATGTATTTTATACACAGTAGGTTTTCATTCAGCGAATCTTGATTTGACTGCGCATAAATGAAATAAAAGGGTTAAAGAAAGGCAACAACGTGGATGAATGAACAGTAATCTATTCATTTTTTTAAAATTCATAGAGAATTTGTTTGTCTTCGCTTGCATTTGTACAAGCTGTTCATCCCTAAAATGAATTAAATGAATGAATTCTTTTTAAGGTTTAAAGTTATCAGTTCTAAGAAGAGTTTCATATTATAGATTTGATCAAACTCTAAGTAACCTTGACAAATACATCGGATAGAAAAACAGATTCAACGAGATGATTTTAACACGTTTGTGTTTGTACTCTAACGCATAAATGCAATCAACGTTCAAAGAATATATAATAAATCCTCCATAACGGATGAAATGCACTTGTTCTCTCTGCGCTACAGATTAGAGCTGACTGTTTTATTACACTCAAAACTATAATATAGGAAATAGCAAAACAACATAACTGGATTATATGGTTTTCATTATGTGTTATTTTGTCAAATATTGAATAAAACACAATCACTGACAAACATTAATGCCATATTAGTGCAGACCTCAACACTGGATGTTACAAGTCGTAAATTAATACACAGCTGTGGGGAGAGATAATACCAATATTGTGTCCTTAATTCTACCGTATCAACTAAACTCTTTCCGGCATGACAGAAAAATCAATCTCATTGGTCCAGTCTCTCTTTATTGTCCAACGTGGTACCAGCGCTAAAACTTTACTGATTGCTGATTGGTTCCAAGTCTTGATCCGGTATTGACATCTGCGGTGGAATACTAAATTGTTAAGCACTCATGTATGCACTTAAACATTATACGTTTATTTTGAATCAGATTTAATTTGTCCATGCCTATGCATAGAGTATTTTCAGCTCTACGGAAACAGAAGGTTTTTTTCGGTTCTTGACTCGGACCTCGTGATTTATAATACGTAATTACGATTCGGTAGGAAATCACTGGTGACAAATTACGAAGTACATGCAATTAAATGCGGGTTCTAATTTTCTCGGTAGATTTGTGTCTGCAATGCACAGTTGCACACGTATTGATGAAAGTGTTTGAATATGCTTTCACTCTCGCCGAAGATCCAGTGAAACGCACGTAAAATATTACCTTATTGTTGGACTTGTGTGGCATACATTTACTCTGGATTGCATTGGTTTAAAGAGAAAAGTTTCTAAGGTAAGAACTTTACATGTTTTTCTTATTACATTAACATTATTATATTGTTTGTCAAAGTGACTGGAGCGACATAACATCGTGTCTACATAGTAAAAAGATAAGGCTGCGTCATGTTTTAAATCATTCATACATTATGGAAATCTATTTTGCAGTCACAACAGTTACGCAAGTCGTTATAACAAGACTTTAACACTTTAACTAAAGTCGCCAGTCGACTTCAGTGGCATACAGACGTTAATGAACTCCCTGACATACACGACTGGTATTTTTAGTCAAAAATCGTAAAAGTGAAACAGCTGCAGATCGATTGACGCGGCTTGAGTCGATTATTAGTTGATTCGTATTTTATGATTAACAGTTTCGAATCTACGGAGCGGGTTAAGTTTGTTTGGTTCCTCTTTTGATCTAAAGACCTTTCGAAATTAAAAAGGACTATCAACAATACAAACATCAATTTTCAGAAATCATGACTAAGACTTAGGCAAACTCTGAGGTCTTCTATAAATGCCCAATAAATCTACAGAATCTTAAACCAATGCATGCATGTTATTGTATTTGTATTGTGGGCCTATGGCCTCGTTACGGATTAAATGTGTCTGTCTGTGTGCCTGTCTGTCTGTCAAATGAATACATTTGATGAAAGTTTGTGAGCCAAAGTAAATATTTTAAATGGAAATTCAACAAAAATGTCAACAATCATCATAAACTGCACGCATATAAACAGACTGACCAGTTTGGACTAGCTGGTTACAAGTTAACAGCCAGATTTTCATCAATATAGTTAAAACAAAGACGTATATTATACTTTATGCGTCTTTGATTAAACTAGCTGTAATATATTATACGCCCCGTTATAGCTAGTTTTAACTAGATTTGATTATGATGGGTCCGGCGATCTCGACAAAAAAACATCCGCCCAGGTCTTGTTTTATGTACTGTCACAAAGTTCCCAAAACCTTGAAAAATTCTTATAGTGATATTCAAAATGTGTTTCATAAAGATAGATTCCAAATTCGTTTTTTTATATTGGGTAATGATAATTGTTGTTTTTTGTTTTGTTTTGTATTGTATTATAATGTTTTGTATTATGTTATGATGTTTTGTTTTTGTTTTTGTTTTGTTTTGTTCGTTTTTTTTTTGTTTTTTTGTGTGTGTTTTTTTCACATCAAACAATGATAGATTTGTGTTGTTGGTGCTTACTGTTTTACAGACGGGGAGTGTTCAGGATCCCTGTGTGTCATAGAGCCAGCAAATGGAAACCCCTTGCAACCTTAAACCAAAATTGTCTAATCATTAGTTAGTTTTTGCCTCTGCATTGTCTCCAATAATGTGCAGACACCGTTCAGTAGTTTCAAGTAATGGCAAACCTACATTAGTGTATACACAAGGCTTTCCCGTTGTGGTCAAAACATAGAACAGGTCATTCGTAGACACAATAATGAGACACGTAGAAATTTTTTAAAAATGAATTTGAATTGTTTGGAAATTTATTTTGTTATAAAAAAAGATATAGTATTTGTAAATAAATAAATGAATGAATGAATGAATGGATGGAAAGATAGATAAATAGATATATAGAGAGAGTATCGATTGATGGATGAATGAATGCATTCATGATGGAAGGAAAGAAAATAGATGTACAAAAAGCAGACAGAAAAATCAAATAAATAAATAAATTAATAAAAAGGTAGATGGATAGGTAAATAAATAAATAAATAAATAAATAAATAAATAAATAAATAAATAAATAAATAAATAAATAAATAAATAAATAAAAATATAAATACAAATTTTTAAAAAATGAAATAAATAAGTACGTTTATTTCATAAGAATCAATATGATTAAAAAGTAACGAAGAAATGAATAAATGATCCGTTTCCTAATTAGGAAGGTCACGCTTTTCGATGATTTACCGGAAGTACGCTATGAGCGCTGTGCATTATGGGCAGGTTGGCAAGGAAAATATTATGGCGGCCGTGTACGCCAAAGTGTCATGTTTCCCAGAGCAAATGGCGTTAAGCCCCTCTGTATTGTCATGATTACTGATGTATTTGCATTTCAAAAACTACTTTGTGAGATGTGCACATTTTCTTAAAAAGTTATAAACCTTTCATTGTGTTTTCCTGAAGTAATCAGTGAAATTCATGTATCTAAAGTGAGACACATGCCAACATTCCAGTGATTGTTGTTGATAAAAACATGTTGATGGCATGTAGGACTAGTGGTGATTGAATGAGCGTATTTTGTTTTGAATGAAACTCTGTTATTGTGTTACTTGTTGGAAAATGCCAGAAAAAGTGAAGTTGACACAGGTAAGCATTTTTCTCTTAACATGTTATTTATTTTGTATTTGGACTGAATATATAAATGCTATAAATCATGGCACCTTGTTTTAACATTATCAAATGATTAGATCCATATCCTATCAAATACATAGTAACCTTTTTTTTAAGTAGATGTTATTATGCTGTTTATTTGTGGAGAAGATTTTTAGCAAAGACTCATAATGCAAATTAATACTAATTAAGTCCCTGCTATCATCATTGGAGTTGCATACAGTTAAATTTTGAGAAATTTAGCAACTGCAGACAGACAGCCGTGTCGGGTAAAGATATATCCACTCGCACAAAACTGTGTCAGCTTGTAATAGATTGATGTCCTTGCATCGTAAGGCAATTTGTAAGATATCATGATTTTTTAAAAGGTCTAAAGGACTTAAGTATTGATTAGTCGCACAAAAGATTGACAAATTGGTAAAAACTTACAAAATTCCTAGCCAACATGGCCTCATCAATCAGGAATAGGGGGTAGTCATTTGAAAACTTATAGTGTCACTGACAAACACATTTCAACATATAGATTTTACATTAATATTATCAGTGAAGCTCTAAACTTTAACAACGACATGGTTTTTATCCCATATACTTATACAGAAGAATGAACATGTATCTCTTGGATGCGAAGCTTAACCCAACAGCACTGTACAACTCTTTAAGTAACTTTGGTTCTTGTTAGATCAGCTGCTTTATTTGTGCGATAACATGAACCAATTTTCTATTCCTTGTAACCAATCTCATTTACAAATGGCAGTAATACAGTAACAGAGGAGAGACTTCCTTTTGAACTGTTATAAAAATTCAGTTGTGAGCCCAGTTTTTTCATCGATAATATAGCAAGAAGTAAGACAATTATGAAAAAAAATTTATTCAACAAGTACCTGAATGTATTATTTTGCGTGGAAACATATGGGTCTACTGAAATATTGCTTTTGTGAAATAGCCATCACTTTGATTTGAAGAAGGCAATTTACTGCTCACAAATATAACATCTATTGACTATACTATATACTATGTTTGTAAAGTAAAGAGTTAAAGCTTTTCCTTTGGTTACATCTAAAAGAAAGTCATTTTATGCTGGGAAAAATATTGGAAACACTGAACTTAGTGATGTGATTAAAATAATCATTTTAAAAATCTTCTGACCGAAAAAATTCTTTTTTTATTGTAATATTTGTTAAAAGCTAATAGGGACTATAGTGACAACATGTATATATTTTCTAGGTCATTGGGCATTTGTGTAAACAAAAATATAAACTTTTGATGAATGATGCATTGAAAGTGGTTGTGTTTTTTTGTGTTAGCCTCAAATCTAAAATTCCATTCATCCTCTTTTACAACACAAGATGATTTTCATATTTCAGTTTTTAGAGTAACATTATTGTTGTTTGGTGTTTAACTTCCTAATTTATGCCACTAAAATTTCAAGCAACAATCTTGAAATATAAATGTTTATAAAGTTACTAAACCTGAATAATTATGAAACCTTACATTCATGCGGTTTATAACACACATCTAAGTCTAATCTGATTAATATAAATGAACTGTGAAAGTGCTCTGCGAAAAAGCAATATCTTTTTGTTTGACAGGGTCATACTTTACTTGTATTTGATTAGGTTGATACTGTTCACCGGGCAAATTTATTTGCAGTATACAGTGTCTCGTTGTAACATGCTTGATTTTAATCTAAGACTCGTGACATAGTGTACAGCTTTCTTGTTGTTGAAACTAAGTATTTTTGTACCTCTTGTGAAATGTGAAATTGAGATTCCTAATCCAGCATAAATTCTTTTTTAAGATAATAGAATTTTTTATTTATTTGATTATTAAAACAAACAGAAAATAAAATTAAATGTTAATATTGAATTTAGACTTATAGTTAAGTTTGGAAACATGAAGATGGTTTTTTTCCCGATGAACATAGTCTAGATGTGGAAAAATGAGGTAATAGGAGAATTGACAGGTTGTTTTTGACAATTAGTAGACTTTTCAGAACAGGTTTTATAACTTTTGGAAATACATTTTTTCATTGTAGTCATTAAGTGATTTATTTGCTTGATCCCAAATTAAGGATTGTTGGAAATAGTTTCGTACTGATCTGGTGACTGAAGACAAATAGCAACAGGGAAAATCTGTTATGTATCTAATTGTATACAGAATACATAGCACCTTACACACTGCCGATGGTAACATGTGGAATGAAGACTGACGTAACAGATGCTTTAGTTTGCCCACCTTCTGTTGATAATTGGCTTCCAGTACAAGACTTTAATGTCTTCATCATCCAAGAGCTCAACTAGATCTGCAAACCTGATGAATAATTTAGTGGGATATTGATGTGAGATGACCCGCGGACTGACTCCAGATTGCCCCCGTAAGGCCCATATTATCCTAGCAACTGTTGCTTGCTCTTTCTCTCCGTTGGGCTTTATGGGCATTTTAGGATTCTTAGAGGCTGATTGCTCACAGCAGAACAAATTATTGACAATGAGTTAAATGTGCTTTCAATGGTCAAGACCTATTTATTTTCTTAGTCTTGTAGCTTTTTCGTAGTTGTTTTGCTTTAAATGTGTAAAATGACAATGACATCAAAAGACGAAAAGTAAATTCTTTGAAATATTTTCATGGAATATATGGTAATGAATTTTTTGCTTGTAGATCTAAAAGTTTCATGAACAAAAATCCAGTTCAAAAGACAAACCTCGAATTTCCTGTCTAGTTACAGTAGAAAGAAATTCCTGAGATTTGTTATCACAAAGTTTGACTTTGTGGTGTGTGAATCTGGTTTCTGTTGTGTAGTTGTGTAAATATCCTTTAAGTGCTATTTCATGTAGTCCACCTGATCCATGTACATTGAGTAGCCACTGACCTGTGTGATTGGCTCAAGCCCTCCTGTATTATAAACCACTCAAATCTTGTACCTCATTGCTTGGGGGAGGGTAGGGAGTCAGGATTAAAGATATAAAAGGCAGAGATTGGATAACGAAAAGGGAGAATTGGGATGAAAAACGTAATGTTCTATTGAAAAGGAAAAGGTGCACAGACTGTTAGAGCTGACAATATATTGTAATATTGAGTATTGTGATTCTTAATTTGACGATATATGTATTGTGGTGAGGACTCTGTATCTTGATGGGTATCATTGACTTTATTTTGCCTAAAAATCAAGGTGATAATTTTTTTTTTTTAATTTCCTGAAAAAAGTGTATAGTGACTGTATCGAATTTTATCGTAATTAGAAATCATGGATGTGTATTTTATCGTGAATTATCTGTATCATCACACCTACAGACTGCCAGATTAAATCTAGAAAGGAAATATGAATTATTATAATAGGAGAATATAATGAAGAAAAGAATAATATTGGGATGGCGACTCTGAGGAAAGAGAAAATTGGAAAGTTAGGGGTGTAGAATGGGTTAGAAATAATGGAGGATGATGGGTATAAAGAGTCCAGAAAAGGGGCAGTTGGAGATTAAGAGGGTTGGACAGCTTGTGGCTGTACATGGAGCTTAAGCTGTTGGCATGTTTGGATTATCCTGATATTGTTGTATATGCTGTGTGCTTGTACGAGGTCTGTGACTTTGATCTTGTGTTGATGTGATTGTACATGAAAGTCTGCATTGCTTGTGTTGACTTGGCTGAGGTCAGATAATAGGTCAAGCATTCGGCGGAAACCATGTTGATCTTATATTGCGTTTCATATATAATCATTATATTGAAAGATATTAATTATAATTAGAAGAACTTATTAAAAGTCAACAGGGAATGATTTGAAAATTTTATCCATGTTTGAATAACGGTTTTATTAGTGTTAACTTGAGTAGTATAAAATCTAATAGGTTATGATATTACTAGTATTCATGTAAATTGGACATGTCATTTTAATTTCTGCACTTATTCATTGAATAGCATTGAAAACTATTCTATATTTAAATGGGGAAAATAAGTTATATTTTGTTAAATCTTATCAGCAAAACTGGTATTTTGGCATGTTTTCGTGGTAAATAAACTTTCATAATAGAACAATGAGTTTATCTAAAAGTTTGACAAATAGAACAGAAAATCATTGTTGAAGTTCAAGGTATTGTAAATGATGTAGCAGATTAAGATAGTGTTTGATTTTGCAATCATATTTTATTTTTGCAAGAAATATACCCACACACTGACCAAAGTACAACACTATAATGTTTACAGCCTGAGTTCAACCAAGTCATATCCATTATAAATCCAGATCAAGTGCATTAATAGGATTCATAACATAGAGAGATTAGAATGGTTTGTTAGGTTATAAGACTTTTGATACTAAAGTAGGTAATTCACCATGAGCAATACTGTTAAGGGTTTTTGATGAAATGTGAAACAAACATATCCTTAATCGAGGAGGTGTATAGATATGTTCAAATAACTCAATGATCCATTTATTTTGTTTACATTATTTATTTTCATATTGTATTGGAATATCTTTTTACTCCGATGTCAAATTGTACACCAATAATACTACTGTTTTTTTTGGAATGAACATAAATGAGTTTCAATCTTTAGAAAAAAAACATGTTTATTGTACATGTTACATGTGAAGGAATGTGAATGTGTTAACTATCCTTTTTATTTTCAGGTTACTTAAAGTGTATCATATAGTAAGTGGATGAAAACTGAAAAAAAGTGCTATGTGATGAACAAATACGAAATATTGGGGGTAGTAGGTGAAGGTACGTATATTTGGTTATTTGTATGAAATAGACTATCAATGATATGTTTTGAGTGTATTTTAATTATATTATGACTTATGTTATTAATAATGTCAATCATTATCTGATATAAATTCATGTTGAAAAGCTGCTGGAAAATTAAAAATGTGACATTATGAGAAAATTGCCATTGTTTTATGATATCAAACTTTTGCATTTTATCCTTGTGGTAATAAAAAAAGGTGATTTTTTTATAATCAATGACATTAACAACATCTCCCTACTGTGGACAGACAGGTTTATTCAACTGAGAGTAATATTTGCTATCTATTATGAACTTGGTAATTGAAAGAAAGGTCATATAAACTAATTAAATTTGAACATGTGGATACATGACCCAAGGGCTCAACATGTAATTTCAAGCTTAGAATTTAGGATAAAATTTAAAATCTTGTAAAAAATTTGAAGCATTTACTTTCTTCCCATCAACAGGTGCCTACGGTGTTGTGCTGAAATGCCGACATAAGGTAAGAAAATATATATATTTTTTCTAAAATTTGGATGTAAAAAATAAATTTTGATAGTGTCAACGTTCAGAGTTAGAAACATTACTAAAAAAAGTCTATAAAAGAAATTTTTTTTTTTTTTTTAATCCATTTTTTTACAGTACATTTCCATATACATTCATAGGCATTTAAATATGCGTTACATGGACACATCTTTCATTGTGTATTTTCATATGTCTAACAAACATAACAATACAGCTACACAGCATCATGAATTTATAAACAAATCTTTACTAAATAAAAGTCTATAAAAGAAATTATTGACAATCATAATAAAGGACTTGATAAAGTCAAACTTTGAGAGATACGCCACCCAATTCCTGGTGTCAATGGTTTCTGGCTATCAGGAGCTTCAAATAAAGTACTAGACTATCTAAAAAATCTTTGAAAAATAAATTCATAAAAATGATTATTTAGTTACATAATTGAAAAAGGACTTTGAGAAATGGGAAGTTCAAGTTGTCATCCAAAATCTAAACCTTTTTGCAAGATGTTATTTTTTCTGCAAGGTTAAATTAAGGTTTGAGTATTATGGACAAAAGTTGTCGGATTGGACTAATATTTGACACATTTGCATCATGGACATATGTCTGGACAGGTGTAATGTTGTTTATGTAGGTGAAAGTTTGTTGTGAGTGCAGATTGTCAGGTAATCAATCTTCAGTCTAGAAGTGTTGATCAGCCCCAGGGATTAGCATGTAGGAAGATATTGCGAAGAGGCAGGAGCTACAGCCCTTACTTACTGGCTCCCTAGCCAATAAGTACTCCACAACACTTAATAATGTAACACTTTCTTATTACACCTCCAGCCAATAATTAAGTCTTGCTTGCTACTCATGCATACAAATCTGGAGTCTTCACTCTTTGATGTGGTCATTTGTAAAGTTTAACAGTTTCAAATCTTGCTGGTGGTTAGACATTTACCAATTTTCTTTATTGTAAACGATCTTATCAGAATTTTTTCTTTTAGATGTCTTTTTATATTTTTAAATTTGACCAATCATTTGAAAACTTAGTTAAACAATTTACATGGGATGACCAAGGGGAAACTCCTGCCTTTGTATGAGTTTATGTTTAATGTCTGTTTAAATGAACTGTTAGTAATCAATATAGTGATTTTTTTCTTTTCTGCACAGGTTTAATTTTGACTGGTTGACAGGTTACTAAAGTTGAGAAATAATTTTGGTTTAACCATATGCTAAAGCAAGAGCAAAATTTTACAAGATATATAAGTCATTTCATAATGGAACTTTAGGGAATGTTCCTGTGCATTGGAAGTTACACACTCAATGCTTAGTTGTATCATGTTCTAAATATTTGTCATGCGCAATAATTCATAATTATAAAAAATATCTTTTGAAGTAGTCTTGTAATAAGACTAAAGCAAAGGAACATAATCCTTATATTGGTGCTGGTTTATAACACCAGTTGGAAGATAGACTGTATTGGATCCCAGATAAAACAAGAGTTGACAGGTAGCTGTCATTTATGTAGGTAAACAAAGCGACAAGGGAATGTCAGCCTGCTGTATTAAACATGTTGGACTGAAACAACGCCCCTGCAGTACACCCTATTGTGGCTGAACTCAAGCACTGCTATCTGCCTGTACTGTTGTAATATAAATCTATTCACAGATATGTTTGGTATGTGACATTGCCTAGACATGCCTGAACCAAGAACCAGTAGAATATATATATCAATTTATAAAAGTTATCAAGACTAACATATAGTCAAGATCTATAACTAATACTTCCAGATATGCAAGTTTCAGATATAAATTTTTTAGAGCGCTGAAAAACTCAAGTAGTGAACATTAATAAGTTGTAAAAACAGTGTGAAGTAGAGCAGCTTATCAGAATATATATGTCAGATCGAGAGTAAATAGTGCCCCCCACGACATATACGGTCACGCTATACACGTATATCCCATCAGCTCAGCAAGTGTCTGTCACATTGTTTATTTGACAGGTTATATATGGCAGTGTCTTTTGTAACCCTTCAGCATAGAAGAGAGAATTACAGTTAATCCTTTTTGACTTGCCAATATTTGCAAGTGAGATTGTCACGCCTGCCGATTGCTGATGCATTAATATCATGGTTCATTGCCCTCCTTGTAGGTTTTTATTGCTTGCGGCACTCGTCATATGTTACCTTATGGCAGCAATGAATATTTTATAAGACAGTTGATCTGGGACTACGTTACATTCACTTCTTTTGTCGTGACATCTTTTGTATTTTGTAGAGATATTGAGAGGCATTGCATTACAAGGTTTAGGAACTGTTAAGCGATTGATGAATATTGTTCCTTCACTAATCAAAGATCTTACTTGAGAACCTTTTTGCAATAGGGTGTTAATTATCTGTATCTATAGATATATAAAAAATTATCTTAAATGGAATTAAGAGAGGAGCCTATCATGGTATTGAACACACATTGTATCTGAAGTTCTTGTGTAACAATCTATTAGATCTATCAACAATAATGAGAGAAATATTATTCATTAAGAAAGTTTCTTACTATAATTTAAAATGTATCTAATATATAATTAAAAAATATAATTTAATCATTTATATGGTACCTTTTCCATTTACTAATACATACTCAAAGTCAAAGCACTACCTACATCATGATCACAAATTCACTCTAAAAGCTTACCTCTTAATCTTCATTTTTTGACTTTTTATTTAATCAAATATTGTGATATGATGGAAATGATATTTGTTCTTTGTGGATATTGACTGAATCAACAGTCATGATTTTTTTCTAAGACAGGAAGTTATCTGTCAATACAGTTAGAAAGGTTTCCTCATATCGAATAGTGGCACACATATATGAACGAAACTTCTGTAGATTTATTCAAATGATGACGATTATTTTAACATAATGCATCAAACCCCTCTTCTGTTTTGTGCTAAGAAGTTTGATATTGAATTTCAAAGGAAAAAATTATCATTAATATGAAGTGTTCTGAAAAAAGATTACTTCTTTGTCATATTTGAGTGTAATTTGTATTTATTTTTTAGAAAGATTTTTTTTTTTAAAGTCTCATTTTCTTTTTTAAGCTGAACTTAGAATTTACTTATTGTGTTTAATGTTTTCAGGAAAATGGGGAAATGGTGGCTATTAAGAAATTCAAAGACAGCGAAGGTGAGTTGCATTTAAAGATTGAAATGATGACAACCCTTGGCACGTAATCTGTTGTTACATGTATACACAGACAGCCCAAACGTACCAATAAGTAGATATCTTAAGTAATCAGTTGTAATTTTGTAACATGTCACTCATGTGCAGTGCAATGTTGATGTTAGAATAGCACAAAGTGAAGTATGCATGCATACACAGTCCCTTAAACTTGACTCTCAAACTGCACTTGTCAAGAGACTCTGGTGGGACAGTTGTCAGAGCTTAGTGACCTATGATCTTTTAGTTGAGTGAATTTGATATGAGCACTTACAATGTAGTTAAGAGCTATCATACTTGTAAGGTTGCCATGATTACTTTCTTTACCAAATATTCTTTGTCAAACTTTCTATTCTTTGTAGCACAAATGATGAAATATAAAGAATTAACATTCATTTATGTGTCATTGATATCAGGAACCTTTTTCTTGTTCTGAAACTCAAGGTGACAATTATAATCTGCTTACCAATGAAAAAGGGAATTTAGGAGTGCCTTTCAGTTTTTCGTAATGTATATTTGTCCATGACATTTTTTCCCCGAATTAACTTCAAAATGGTTGGAGATATCAAATGAAATTTAATATGTTTATGAGACATGTGATTCAGTGTCTTCTGATAAGGAATTTATGTCTTTTGTCGTTTGTTAAACTTTGTTGAATATTTAATCAATTTAAATTTTAGGTAATACTTTTGGGCTATGACTACAAACTGGTAGAAAGTAACGTAAACAAAATTTTGTAAACATATTGAGCATATTGGAGATATTTTCAGAAAGATTAATGGTAATGCATATATTGACTTGCTGACTTCATCTGTTTTTTAGTTTTTTTTCTCAAATGTCATAGGTTAGGGGATTTCAGGTTTATGGACTTGCTTTGTACAAATATAAGAACTCATATATTTCAATGCCTATCAATGTTATACTTCGCATTGTTTCAACTTGTAAACAATACACCACGACCAAAAAGCTCCTAATCACGTACCTTGTGGCAACATGTGACACAAGCAGGACATGCAATTTGAGTTCTGTTTGCCTTAAGCCTCTAATTATACACTTGCATTGTGTCTACAAGGACTTAAATTTTTGATGGATGTGATTTACATTTTTTCATGCACGATATGAAAGGTATTGATCCCAGATTAGTCCAAGTTGCAGTCAGTAATTACCTGTTGCCATGTAAACAAACACAAGATTGTTCCGAGTTGAGAACTCGCACCAAACCACACCCATTGAAATGGACAGATAAAACCAAGCAGAATAATGATGATTTATAACTGCCTGTTACAATAACATCGCATTTTTATGGTGATTAAATTGTTATATAACATGAAACCACTAGACCCTGACCAATCACAGTGTTGTGTTCCAATTTGTGTAGTGTCTGCAGTGGATAGGATATCATCTGTATTTCTTATTTGATAAGGAAAACAATTCCAAAACATTTTTGTTTTGGGAACCATATAGTTCAAATTAAATTAATCCTGTAATGATCACCAATTCAATGGTGTTGTTCATAATCACAAAACAATACAACAAATAAGTAATGTTAGACCTTAGAAATAACCAATCACAAACAAACACGTACAACATTACCCAATCACAACCAAAGATATTTTGCAATGTCACATCCCAAGGCATCATACATTAACCAGACCCAAGACCTTAAACATTCACCAATCACGACTCGAGACCGTATTCATTTGTAGGATCTAAGAAACTTCCCCTTTATTGTCAAGTTTATGTCCTGACAGAAATAATTTTTATCCTGAGCCTTGTTGGGGGACAAAAAAATTTATTTCACAAGGGACATAATTTGATATGAAAGGGGAACAAGTAATGTATCCTATTCATTACTATTTTACGATTCATTGTCTCTTGAAACAACTTTTAGTCATGCCTATTAAGAAACAGAATGATGGACAAATATTCAACTGCATCGCAGCCTAAGAGTAAATGATATTACGACATCAAATATTCATACTTTTAAAGTCAATTACATGTCTATTTGTGATGTGTTGAATGATGAAACTTTTTTGACCAGTCATGATAAACAACAATATATTGAACTATCGGTGCATCGCAATAGTGATCTTTGCAATAGTACTAAATAGTTGCAATGGTGTTAAATGACTGAAAACAGTCTAATCATTCAGATGTTCCTTATAAAATCTGTTGGAACCACAGTTGAAATACGTTCTTATTTAGGTCCAAAACTATCGCAATAGCAATTGCAATAGTGGGTCACAATAGTCTATTGCAATTGCAATAGTAGTTTGCAATAGACTATCGCTATCACAATAGTAAAATTAAGTCAGTAGTCACCCCTAGCAGTAAGTAAGATTTATAAAATAAAGTTAATTTGAACAATTAATGGGGTGTTGTTCGAAATCTGTGAATGAAAAGATGTTTGTTTTATGAATAAATATGAAAGTCCATGTCCAAGTTCATTGTTAGCCAATCAAATCACTTGAAGGTGTCAAAACACATATGTCTCATAGCATATTGTTATGAAACCCCTTTAGGAAGTGCCACGTAAGTAATAATAACCAATCACAACCAAAGGTATTAAACATTGACTAATCACAACTTTAGACCTTAAACATTAACAAATCGCAACCAAAAACGATACAACCCTTCAAATGTTGTGCATCAACCAATGACAACCAAAGACGTTATGCATTAAACAATCCCAGCCAAAGCTGTTAAATATTAACCAATTGCAGCAAAAGGCATAATATACAAAACCAATCACAACCCAAAACTTTATACATTAACCAATGACATGATACTTTAACCAATCACAACCCACGACACGTAACAATCAGTAACAAACAATAAGTTATTGCAACATTATTATTTGATATAAGATTTGACAAATTTTCTGCTTAAATAAAACAAGTTTTTCAAAATTGAATAGAGAGTAATCCTGTGACGAATGGGATGGTTTCTGTCATGGCACTCGATCGACCACTCGGCATGATGGTTGACAAGTCACGATTCATTGATTCCCCATTTCATCACTTCTGTCAGCAATCACAATTTTGCTGCTAAAGCTGAGATGATGTGAACCAATTTTTCACAGTGTTAGTTCCGATTGCCTTTTGTAACTTTTTGACCAGAGGCCATGGCCAGCGGAATTGAAGAGAAATCAATAAGGCTGGTGGTGTTTTGTGACAAGCTTTATATTTGTATCAATAATTGGTGGTAACGTGATACTCTGTCATGACAAAGCCTCGTAAAGGGATCAGCTAGAGTAGCCACGGTCAGTGATGATTGGATGCTTTGTGAACATGGAAAAATAGTTACAGTACATGTTCATACCTGGAGAATAATAATCCCTGAAATGGAATAGACACTTTTGATGTACTGTTGTTAGGTCATTATTAGCTCTGTGTTCAGTGGGAGAGATAGGTAACCCAGTACATTAAATCTTTGTTAGATTGTGTTTAGGAAAGTAGTACTGATATTCCAGCTCACTGCATATGATTGTTATGCACCTGGAACACACTGGAGCGAATCTTATTCAAACAAAATCAATAACTTATTGAATAATACCTTCTTGTAAGGGTTTTTTACTCTATTGTGGTTGCTCGATTTTAAAGTTTTTTCTTTCAAGAAAATCATTTCATCATGCCAACTGTAACCTAGAATGAAGAATACAACAGTTTACATGTAATCCATTGACAGTTAAAATATTTAACTATTTGAGACTAGTAATAGTTATTATCATGAATTTGACTCTTAGGCTGCGTTTCCACCAAGTTTCACGTGTCACGTATCACGTGTCATGTGTCACGCATGACACGTGATACGTGACATATAGGGTTTCCACTGGATTTCACATCGAACATGTCATATGTCATTCGTCATTCGTCCTGTGGAATAAAGGGTGAGGTGTTATGGAGTAAACTGTGGAAAACCCAGGGGAAACCCCAGATCGGACAGAAACGTGACATGACACGGGTAAAAAGAATGAACATGTTCATTCTTTGAAAACGTGTCATTTCACGCGTGAAACGTGATACGTGAAAAGTGACATTGATGGAAACGGTTCCTAGCAAAATCATATGTTTCTATTTCTTGTCACGCGACACGTGACGTGTCACGTGAAACTTGGTGGAAACGCAGCCTAAGGCATTTTTAAGGTCAATCAATATTGCAAGGTAGGCAACTTTAAGCGAAATAGATGTCGTTCTGACTAAAACAGTGCCGTAATAAACAGCCCTGCCTAAGTCAGCACTACTATCAGTTTTTGTCCAGTTTCCACCGTCATATCCACCACTGCACATTTTATTTAGCTAAGTTTGCAAACTCATAAAAATAATTTTTTATTAATATCCAAAAGGGGGGAACATGTTAAGACATACTCACATTGAAAGTAAAAAGAACAAGGTCATGGGTTAAGAAATCAATTTTAAAAATTCGGGTACTATTAGACTTTTATTTGGTAAATATTGTCAATGGAGAAGTACCAAAATGCAAAAGATTATTTCTATAATCGGTCCAAGGTCAAGGTCACAGCGTGGTCACTATATTTGGTTTTTGAAAAAAACCTTTTTAAAATACTTTTAATCATTATGATTGTTATGATCAATGAAAAGTGATCGTAGATTGTATGACCTCAAATCAAAGGTCAAGGTCACGAGATGCCCATTTTGTGGTGGCTGCAAAGAAGGCAGAACAGGGGAAGGCGGAACCCCTCCGCTCTGCTTTTGCAGTGTCCTGCAAACATTCATCTAGTTTAGAATTAGAATATGAATGTTGAACAATCAAGAATCCCAATAAGTATGGATAAATGCAACAATTTGAACAAATTTTAAAGTGTAGGAGTTGTTTTTTTACTGACCGAAATTTAATGCATGACTTTTTAAAATGTATATCTCATTCTTGTTACTTTTTCAATTTTAGGTAAATTTTCCAGAATTTCATATAAACTTTTTCCATTCCAGAAAACGAAGATGTGAAACGCACAACACTGCGGGAGCTGAAAATGCTCCGCGCACTGAAACAAGAAAACATTGTGGAATTACGGGAAGCCTTTCGACGCAAGGGCAAACTCTACCTCGTCTTTGAATATGTGGAACGGGTGAGTAGGACAGGCTTTAATGATTTACTTAATGTTTTGTTCTTATCGTAATAACTTTTAGGATTTGCCATTTTATAAACTGGATCATACAGATAGTGATAAAATAGTAATTGAAATGGTATTTGTAATTTTTGAAAGTAATTCCCCCCTCCCCTTTTATCAGCTTCAGAGGTTAGATGTATTGCTTCTCAAGATAAGAAATCCTGTTTGTTATCCGTTATTTCATTTGGAAACAAGGCTTTAGTATACTTTTCAACCTGTTTGGTTTTATCTCAATATTAACCCTTACGTTGCTGAATATTATTTTGACCAGTTTTGCCCCGTGGCTGAATTTTCCAGCACTCGCCTCGCTACCGTTATAGCGCAATTAGCCCCTGTGGCCGAATTTTCCAGCACCGCCAGATGCGACCGTTTTAACAACATATGGCCTGTTTACATAGCGAAATGCGGACATTATCGTCGTTTTATACAACGCTAGTCGGCGAATCCCGTGTTACAAATGGATGATACTTACTTGACACTTTGAATGAAATTTCTATCACCCCTGGAACGGTTTCTACAACTGAAGTAAACATGTTTTCAATTCGGGCGCCATAACTCAATAAATTTCAAGAGCGCATGCGCGAAATCAAAACGAAACTAAAGATGAATAGTTCCTCCTCACATCGATATAAAAATTATTTTTATAATATGTCTAGAACGAATTTGACAAAATTTAAAAAATTGTCTTTATTTCAAACATTATAAAATCATTTAATCACTGAGTGCACACATGCAAATTATATACGGAATTGAAGCTAATTTCTTGCTCTATATTTCACGATAAATTTTATTACGATACGCCATCCTAAACGAAAGATATAAATTACAAAAACAGGGTAGTGATACATCCCGATAACGTTCTGACCCCCACAGTAATATTACTAAGCTAATAGCCCCGGGCAAACGCACGCGCTCAGCGCGTGCAGGCGGGGTATCCCCGTTGAAACATACACTCACACACAATATAAATTGTCTTTATTTCCTTTGTATACATGCAAATTATATATGGAATTGAAGGCAATTTATTCTTCTTTACGAAGAAATAAATCATAACAATCTTTTGCACTGTAATTAGAAGTTATTACCAACGAAACGTGGGTATAGCTATTAATAAAGTCTTTGATAATCGCCTTACCGCAACATATGTCGCATCGTTTCCACACGTTTTATTTTGATTCAAATATAGGCAACTTACACATGAAAATGAAGGTATTTATTTCTGCTTTACGATGATATGAAAATAATAAATATGTACCACTTGGTTTGGAATATATAAAGTTTGCAAAGATGGTACCCTCGGGTATTTTAGAACAGATTTTGATAATTGCGACATCACTAACCGCTCCTTTATTGTCTAATTGTAATTTGCAAATTTTATATAGAATTGAAGATGATCCTTTCCTCTTTATTGTGATATAAAAATGTTGATAATGCGCTCTGCCGTTAAATGAATAGGAAGTGTAAAAAGCAGTTGAAAATAAATCGCTTCTCGGTCAACAAAATATGAATAGAGAAATTGCCTGTTTGTGCGATGCGCGTCGGGTCCTTTCTGATTTTCTTGTACATACCAATTTTATATTGCAATGAAGATCATCCTTTTCTCTATATTTTGATATATGAAATTGCAAAATTTACTGAGAAGTTTATGTGATATAAAGTGCGAGAAAATGGTAAAAACATAAAGAATAAACAAAAGTCACAATTTTGCGGAACTTGCTGTATCTTTATTCTATATGGTGTATATGATTTTTTTATATCAAATCGAAGACAATTATTCCTTCTTTATCACGAGGTAATCAATTTCAAAATACGCCTAGCTGTTGAGAAGATATGAGCGAAAGAAAGGCACATGTCAAAATCGCCATTCAGTTTACATGATGTGAATCGAGAAATTAGCTTTTTGTGCGGCGCTTGCTGTGTCTTTATTTATTTTTGCGCATGTACACATTTTACATGGAAAGAAAGACAATCTTTCTCTCTGTCTTATGATATATAAATTGTCAAAATACGTTAAAAATTGGTGTGACAAAATGGTGTAAAACTAAAAATATGTAAAAATCACCTTTTTTGCGGCACATGCTGTATCTTCAATTCAGGTAGTGTACTTATGTATTTTATATTGAATTGAAGACAATTTTCTGCTCTTTCAAATGATCCAACCGGTATTGAAATCCGCCCAAATGTTCAGAGCATAGGGCGTGCGATATAAGGTTGTACGTTTGGTGTGAGTGCAGGCTTGTAAGCAAACGATAGCACGCGCGGGACAGTAAGCTTGTGCGAGCGGGGAGAAAGTGCCCACAGGCTATTAGCACGTGCGGCGGGGAGTGGGGGAAAATTGAGTGATTTTAATGCTTATTTTCGGTACGATAAACATTATCAATACTCTCATAACTTTCGGAGCATGTTCGCGCATTATTTAGAACACCAACGAAACAAAACACGGTTGCTTAGCAAGAGCCGGAACGAAAATACAAGCGTTGAACTGAGACTACTGCTAGGCAATAAATTTCCGGGCTCCGCTACCGAGACCCGCGGTCATAATTAGTTAGCGTGAGAAAAATAGTATGCTACTCGCATCCCGCTAAGGGGACTTGCGGGCAAAGCTAATTTCATCCCGGAATATTCCGGGACCCGCATCTTAAGGGTTAAAGATTGGATATTACCTGGTTTATTTATGTCACTATAAGTGACTGAATGGTCTAATTTATTCATGACTCTCTTATCAACTTTTCATTGTACTTTTTAAGAGGAAAGGGGTATTTTTTGTCAAAACAAAATTTCAAGGGGACATTCCAGTTTATACCAGTATGTTATCAGCATACAGTAATAACATAACCCAGTTGAAACATATGACTGAGGATAAAATTTTGTATGATTTAGAATTGACAACTAGATTAATGGGAGAACATTCTTGGTAAAATAAAACAAGAATAACTAGAAGGGAAGCTTTTAAATGTGCTACGAGTGTGAAAAGCCTTGTCATGGCATTAAGAAGGATTGTTGATTTGTCTTATCAAAAATCATTTGTAAAGGTGTGAACATTCTATCCATACATATAGATTATCTTTATAAAGTTGTAAAATTATTAAAAGTACATATCCTTTTTTATGTAATTCTCCGAAACTAAATGGGGTGACCAGATGCCAAGAGCCAGGCTCTTTAAATCAATAATAACAAAGAAATAAGAAATTCAGATTTGAATGCTAATAGCAATTGCAAATATACTAACAACCATTTTCTCTGTGATGGGAATAAACCTCATTTACTCGTCATTTTTTCCAAACTTCCAAACCAAATTAGAAGGAAGACGTTGAGGCCTGTATTTCCAACCCAGAAGATCATCAAATCCTCTAAATTTTTTCATGAGAGTGGAATAGCAACTCACATAGCTTGAATTACCGTGTTGAAGTTTGTACATGTCTTCAACACTAGCTGTATACAGAGAACAACAGAGCAGGAAAGGTTGAGCAGATTGTCTACTCCCGGCTAGTGTAGTCTTTCATTGAGAACTGTCCCATACCTGGACTAGTGATTGTACAAGGAGTTCAATATACCTGTCTATTGTAGGTGTGCACACAGGTGTGAGCAGATTAGACTGGAAGGTACTCCCTTAGTATTGATGACAGTTGAGAGATAGGCTTCAACTTGTGCCAGGCTTATATGTAATCTGGAGATATCTGTACTGTGCTCTTGGGAATGTGTCTCACTTGGTGCCTGTATAAGGAAGTGATTGACTCTTAGTCGATAGCTCATATGAAAGATAGTGTGGTAGACAGTTAAAATCAATGCATATTCAAGCCACCAATGGCTAAAGTATTACCCAGGTGACGCTAAACAAAAACAACTCATTGCATATTAGGATAAAATTGAAAACTGAAAAAAACCTATTTAGCTAGATTTTAATTGTGGAATCTAGCAGTGTCTCACTGCCTGTATCAGGAAATGATTGACTGAGTCAATAGTCTAAGAATATCTATGCTTAACATTTATAAAAAGGCATATAAATTAAGATGAAATTACAGACCTAACAGACTGTATTTAGATATGTATCTTATCTGTGTGCACTGGAATGTGTCTTTGTCAGGAGTCTATCTTATGAAGAAAAATAATCATGGTTCACTTTTATTGTCAATGTTTTAAGATATTAATTAACTTGTCTAGCTATAATAGTGAATGCTCTGACAATTCTATGTTGAAATGATATGTCACATAACATGTTTATCAGCAGATTTGTTTAGAAATATTTAACATCTTAAAATGTCTGTCCTGCTCAAATTTGTGTAGAAATGCCTTGGCTAATCAGTAAAAACATTTATTACTGCTCAAACTATACTAGAAACTACATGGTCTTCAAATTTTTAGATGATGCAAAGTATGATGAGCTACAGAGCCACTGTTCTCAAAGATATAAAAAGGTCATTCTTAAACTTCGGAATACTTTTGATAAAAGTTGTAAAGTCTTTTTTACATATTTAGTGTTACTGATTTAGGTGAGCACATACTGGTGTTTTATTATAATATTTTATTTCTCATTTTTCTTCTGGCAAGCTTAGATGTACTGGTATATGCATTGATTTTAATTCATGTTCCAGAAATTAATCTTTCGCATTGAGGATTTGTTATCAGCAAGGCTCCTATAATTTCCTAATCACTTCAACAGATTGCCTTGTGATGCTGGTCACTCAGAGCAGTTTATGGCATATTAATACTCTTCAAGTCACTGCAAATATTTCCCTATACCAAATCATTTCATTGTCAAGTTATTATTTGCGGCATAAGGCAAATTTTATATAGAAACAGGGTATCACAGGAGCCTCGTAGAGTAGGATGCAAGAACGTGCAACCCAACTTAATTGATAATTTTTATAAATGATTATCGCTCACCTGCCTCACTGTGTGTTGCAGAACATGCTCCAGAATACAGGGGTGTGTACATGGTAGATAATCTTCTACTATTAGATCATGACCCCACTATTTTAGTCAATAGTCATGCTGCAAGATGTCACAACCCATAGAATTGTGTGTTTCTACCTTTCCTGTTTCAGAACATGCTTGAGCTCCTGGAGGAGATGCCCAATGGCGTCCCGCTGGAGAAGGTCCGCAGCTACATCTTCCAGCTCTGTAATGCCATCCAATGGTGTCACTCCAACGAGATCATTCACAGGGGTGGGTACATTGGACATTACTTTGATCGGGGTTGGGGGTTTTTTGTTAGAAAGTTTGAGGGGACATATCTGTAAAGACATAAATTTTATCATTTCTTAGTTGTAAAACTATTATGAGTGCAGCATTTCATGTAATGCATACAAAAATGGAAATCCTTTTTGTGAGAAAACGAAGAATTTATTTATTCAAATATAAGAAAACATGACAACAAAGTATTTCGACATTCTTCATTAGAGATATAAGCTTTTTTCTCTCTTTCTCTCATCTGCCCATAAAAACATAATTTTTGCTATAAAGACAGAGATAGGATGGTGAGATTTTCTCTTAATATTTAAAGCTCTGTTAAATCTTTCATTCATAAATAGTTACATGTAGTGCAAAATTAAGACAATTCCATAACCTCCTCTCCCTGTTTGTTTTAATCATTTTATACTGCATGCTTTACCTCTCAACTGCGTCCAATATTTGGGTTAGGTAACCGACAACAATCTGATAAGTGCTCATAAATATCCGATTAAAGGATATCAATAGATATAGATTTAAAAGCAGTGAGTTTAATAAGGCATGTAATCTCTTGTGGTCTACATAGAATGTGCCTAGACGTGAAAAGCCATTGACTTTAGTGTACTTTGAACTTTAGAGGGGTTAGCTCATTAATCAGTGACGTTGCCTTTGTGCTGGGCTGAAAGCAATCTTTACAGAGGCTGTTGGTTTGGGTATGTGAAGGCTATTAAAAACCTATAGTGAAGGAACAGAAAGTGGAGTGATTCTTACCACATGCAGTCAGACACGCTTGCTTCTACCTTAGCTCTGTTTGCTCGCTGTCACAAGTTATGTTTTATGTTGTAATAATGTTCTTGAACGCTTGACTAATTGTCAACAAATTATTTGATTACACCTACATGTATGTCATGGGTTGACTATTGTGTTGTTCTTCCTTTCATGTTATACAGGGTCATATTTGGATAAGCAGAGAAAAACTTTGAAGAACTCTGAGTGACATTATATTGAATAGCAGAATGACATTATGTCATTATTGCTCCCCTCTTTGTAAATATAGGTTGTATATCATATGTTATGAGCAAGACAGGTCTTTAGTTCCTAGCTTAAAACACATGCTTTTTAGTAGCTCCTTGAAATCTGATTGAATTACAGGTATTAAGTATCTTGTATATAAATTCCCTACTCTCTCTTGTGGGGTCCTCGGTAGGGGGTCCTCAACTGATATTATTAACTTTTTTGTGAAATATTTTATGTATCCTCTATAACGTTTCATTTTGAAAGTGTTTCAAATGATTTGCTGATAAATTCTTCTTAAAGCAAGAACAGCCATCAAATAGTAAATTTGTTATCTACGATCATCATCTTTTTTGTGTGTACAAGAAGTTATCATCATCAGCATAGCTTAATAACAATGAAGGAGATCACTCAAATTAAATTTTTCGTTGTTCGAATGATAGGTTCTGAAAAGCAAAAAAATTTTTTTTAAATTTTAATTTGGTTGATGATTATTTTCTTCATGTTTGTATTTCAGATATAAAACCAGAGAATCTTCTTATAGGCAAAAATGATGTTCTGAAGCTCTGTGACTTTGGTGAGTTTATCTTGGACACTCATCTTAGGCCATCGAGTTCACACCCCTTAATCGTATTTTTGACATCTGATGGAACTGAAAACCTTGGGTGGCATAATCTTTTGTTCAAATCCTATATTATGACACCTGTTAAGTCAGTTTTATGACCCCATGATTCCTACTGATAAAGTTCTACGCCCTTAAACAAACTTTTAAATCAGAAAAGGGCTCTGAAAAATTGATACTTGCGTGTAGATTTCAGAGCGGACACAAATCAATATCAATGATTTTGATATCACAATTTTGTTCACAGACCCTTTCAAGTATTAAGAAGTTGATAAGAATATTATAATGTTGTGACATTGTACTCTGTTGTAATCTGAACTAATGTTTTGTATATGCAGGGTTTGCGAGGAGTATATCTGCCGGCAGCAATGGCTTGTACACAGACTATGTCGCTACACGGTGGTACCGCTCTCCTGAACTCCTGCTGGGGTGAGTAGCAGAAATACTTATTTTTAGTAAATGTTATCAAATTATTTATATATTCAAGACATCATTGAGATATCAACTTTTGGAACTTAATTGCTATTTCCCTAAGTGTCAAAACATTCATATCATGAATTAATAGAATAAACGCAGTAACAAAAGGAGTGATACAGATTTAGCACTTGGTGTCAAAAAGTACACTACTGCATATGTATTAAATGATTTATATTAGTCTTATCATTCTATATAACATTCATGTATACATATACATATATGAAATTACCTTCTTTGAGTGGCATTTGAGGATTTGGAAACAACTCAGTACAAATATTTATGGATGACAACTTCTTTGTTTTTAGATTTGTGACATTTCAAAACAGATTCTTGCATCATTGTCATCTACGCTTGACAACGATATAAGAATCTGTATCGCAACGACGCAAATCTCAGAATAAAGAAGTTGTCATCCATAAGTTATTTCATACAGTGCAAATATCTTACTTATGTCATAATGGAATTTTTTGTGTGGTGCAGTGCTGCATATGGGAAGGCGGTGGACATCTGGGCTATCGGGTGCATTCTGGGGGAGCTGAGTGACGGACAACCGCTCTTCCCCGGGGAGAGTGAGATTGACCAGCTGTTTGTCATACAGAAGGTCATCGGGCCCCTCCCACCGGACCAGATGAACATGTTTTATAAGAATCCAAGGTTCTCAGGGCTCAAGGTAAGCCATTTGGAACTGGTGTAACTTGCTGTAGTGTGAAGAGAGGCAGTGTCATGTTATTCCTGCTGGTAGAAAAAAGAAAGTTGAAGATTTTACAACTGGATTCATGACTAATTCTATTAAGAGAAAGACAAAACAATTTGAATTTTAGTGGTTTTCTGGATATCGATTGAATCGGTTACACTAAATATACAATCATGGGTCATGATTGAAATTTTTTATTTGATTGATCACTCTGTTGTCTCTTATGGTTTAGTGTAGACCAGACGAGATCTTTTATGAGTGTGACTAGATGAAATATCCACAAATTATTCCCCTATATTATGTTTGATAAACTTGTTTCAGTTCCCAGCAGTTACAAATCCTCAGACGCTGGCTAAACGCTATCAAGGCATCCTCAACAGTATTCTCATTGACTTCATGAAGGTATGTCTCTAATACATGAGTATTTGATAATACCACCATCTCTAATATCTCTTCATCATCTCTATCTAATAACAGATGTCTATTATTTTGTTCCTCTTCTGAAATTACTCAAGGATTCTGGATTTAGTCAACTCCTCCTCGTAAGACTGTGCGAGACTGCATCACTGGCTATTTTAAGCTCTGCCTCATTACACTCAAGTTAAATGGTTGTAGTTCAACCCCCTCATCAGAAATTTGTAGTAACCGCTAAGAGAGTATTTATTGCAGGTGTACTAGACTGAATAGACTAACTTTTAATAAACCAGTGTTAAAAACTAATTAAAGTTATGCCTTTCATAAGAATTGGGGGGGAAATTTATATTGAAATATTTGTGTTGTGACAGAAAACTCTGCAGCTTGAACCGTTAGATCGAATATCTGTGGAAGAATGTCTATCTCACGACGCCTTTACAACAGAGAAGCTGCTGCATCGTAACAACAGGGTCCCCGTCAAACAGGTCAACTCGCACACCTCCAACAAGAAGCGTAAAACTGACTTCATTGAGGACAGGTTTGTACATGCTTCAATGTTCATATTGTTCATTCTTCAAGTAGACCATACAATATTCCTGGTTTTTGGGAGTGTTGGTTCTTAATATTGGTTCATTTTTGTTAGGAAATGCCCAGCTTTTTATATTTGAAACAAGAAAGTTTGTGACTATTGAGTTGATGTATAACACTAAGTCTTGTATATCAAGAGCACAATAGTCTTGAAGTTGATGTTCCAGGGATCCTGGAGAATAATTTTGGTTGGTACAGAATACAATGACCTTTTTAATTTTTTGCATGGTGAATAACTCAGAAAGTAAGATGCAAAAGTAATAAAAGATTTACGCCATAAACAGCATGGAAAAACATGAAGTTATAGATAAGTTTATCCTCATATTCATACAAAATTGACATAATGTGTCTTGTTTCAGTGAGAACCTTAAGAATGCTAACCACACCAGCCGGCCAAACACAGGTCAGGACCGAAGCGAGCAGGGAGAGAACATTGAGAAGATGGACACTGAGGAAGGGGAGAAGGAGAAGGAAGAGAAGAGTTACCTCATCCAGGGATCCACTTCCTCAACCGGGCACAGCAAGTTCCTCAAACAGGCCCGCAACCAATCCACTGCCAACTCTGCTAAACAAGGAAGTGTCGTCCTCAGTCAGGTCAGGCAGCAGGACGAGAGCTGTGACAACGTGGACAGACCTAGCAAACTCAACAGTAAGACTGAGGATACTCAGATGGAGGTTGATTTGAAGTTTGGCAACAAGATACCTGATGCACGGAAGTCTGCTTCTGTGGATAACAGGCATCACAGTACATTCTCTGATTTCCGTAATGGAAATTTGTTAGATTTCAACTCTAAAAACAAGGGTGAATCTAGTGCTATGCAGCAGTCATCGAATGATGACCGAATGGAATGGACAAACAGTGACTCCAAATTTATGAAAAAGAAGGAAAGTGTTGTGGAACTGAATCGTCACAACCTCGGTATGGGAGAGGAAGAGGATTTGGACTCTTCCTCACCGCGGGGCAAGAGCAATACATTCACTATCAGCCTGCAGGCACCAGGGGGAGTTGGTGTGTCAGGAGGACGTAGCACCAACACTGGGGGTAGTCCTCGCATGGACAGGAAGAAGGTGAGGCGGGGCAGAGCACGAGGCACTTCACAGGTATTACAAAGCAGAGAGCGGGTACGGCCAGCCGGCTACTGCACTCCTAGCAGTGGGGGAGGTCTAGATGTGTAGATGTATATACTCATGTATCTCTGTAGTTAGTTATGATTTACCCAGGTTATATACACATCTTAAGCATAAGTCATGTAAGTGTTTTCTCTGTGCAGTCAAAGGTTTGGGTATTTAGGAATAAGTTAAGTCCTGAACCATGACAAAATCAACGACACCTGCTTGACAGACAGACAAACAATATTCTTCTTTTTGAATCTCATTAAAAAATCCTGAAAACAGCCAGCTTCCCTGCTACATTCTGTTATGAATAATTGTTATATGATGTCACAGCCAATGAAATGCTTAGACGATTTTTGCCAGGCAAAAATGCCTAATTTTAGCCAGCATCAAAAGATGAGGTTTCTGTTCGTCATAGATTGATGATTACCAACTAAATTGCTATTTGTTAAGTATTCTATCAGTGCAGTTTATGGTTTTAGTAATATCGATATCTTCAGATGTGTATATGCCTTGTATCAACATGCACTATTTAGTGTATATCTGTATCCCTAGCCAGTCTAACTAAACACTGCATCCTTAGAGGTGGTAGTAATTTCCTTAGATTTATTTTTATGCACAAAGTGGTTATATCTGTGTATTTCCTGCGTGTGATATACCTCACCCTCGTGTCTTCTGATATCAAATATATCAACACAAGCTGATAAAAGTTTAAAGACATTTATCGTCATATCAAATATATCAACACGAGTTGATAAAAGTTTAGATATTGTATGAATTATTTATACTATTTTCGAGGAGCGTTGATATTTTTTATATCAGAAGACACGAGGGTGGCATTCTATTTATCATCCAAAACCATTTTTTATCACTTTTCAATGATAAATGTACATTTCTGAACACTGCACTACCCTGAAACTCCCAGTGCGGTGATGTCATAGCATTGTGACATCGTCATATCTATGGCGTCATAGCAGTATGATGAAATTAATTGATGATGTAAAACAATTGTGATGTAATGAACTTGATGCTGGCAGGGCATTGTTTAAAATATACTGCCAAAACAATATCTCCCAGGAGATATTGCTTGATCTCCTCCAAGCGATATCTCCTGTGCAACACAGTTTTGATTGATAAATACATATGATAGTAAAGTAGTCGATACAATGTACAGACATATACCAGCACCTTGCCATCTAATATCACTTTGAGTTTTAGAAACTTTTAATGTTGGAGGGAATGGTAATCAATAACCTATTATCTATCTCTTTTTCTCTAACCCTCATTTATTCGTCTTCAGAACTAGCTGTTTTTTCCATAGCATGATATTCTTTCACCTTATTCTCCTCTGAATTATGAATTTAACCTCATAGATGTTTGTGGATGTGCATTGTCAAACATAATATAACATTTTGGAACACACAAAAAATATCTTATTGGAAAAACTTTCATTACCTAAAGAAAATTCTTTAAACCATTAACTCTTCATTAAATGTATGTAATAATTGCATGATGTTAACATAATGATTACACTTAGGCAGTAACTATCAAACTTACAGTGCTGATTAATTACTTTATATAAGTGAAATAGTTGCTTTTTAGTTTTTAATGACATGAACAAGGAGCCTCATGTGATGAATTATATTAAAGTGTTGATAGATTCTTCCATAAATTGCTATTGATAATTATACACCATATAGTGTATAAAGTTGTGAATATATTACTGAGTTATACCAATGTTCCAACTGTAAAGTTTGTTTAAATCAGTCAGTCTTACCTGTATAAATGAAATCACAATATGTTATTGGTTGACCCCACCCCATTCATGTTCATACAGTTCTTTACTGTGTTTGTGTGTACAGTTCTTGGACCAGGCAACCCAAGAGGAGCTACAGCGAATCAAGAACAGTACCCTCGGCAAGAAGAAGGTCCGGGACGGAGGCCCGCCCATACACACACTCACCGAGAAGCTCTCTGATGCTAAGGTATTGCTTGAGTTGAAGTACTGATCAGTGGAACACCTAATTCCAGGCTCACACGAATCATCCAAGAGCAAATTTTACCAAGTGTATGGCATTTTTCTTTGAACTCAAATTCACCCAAATAATCAGTTAAAGAATATGAGATGGTTCACATTTTATTTTGTTATTTCAAATGCTTAATTAGCCAAATGCTTTTCTTCAAAGAAATATGCTTAGTTTAGCTTGTTAATGTTCATGGTGCCTGAAAGGTCCCATTTCTTTTATCACTTCTGACTAAAAACTTTTTTGTATGGCAAGAATTTGTACATATTTTGTTTATTTATTCAAACCAAGTAGTGGCAGGGTAGCGAAGTAGTTGGAGCGTTTTGTTTAAGATCAAGCATCAGGATTTGAATCCTGCCAGAGGCTCTGCAACTTTGTCTGCAGTAGAGAGTTGGGTACAATGCTACACTGAATTTCAGTGCTCAACCTCCCATGGTTTGCTAGTTCCTGCTTGAAGGTTTCACCGCAATGCATTACCATAATGATGTTATTGGCTTTCCCCCTGCAATAATACTAGCAGCCGTGATATAAGTGAAATACTCTTGAAAGCGGCATTATATTCCAACTCATCTCACATCACCTCCAAGCCAAATTAATTCTAATTCTGCTCTCAACTCTTGTTAAGTACATATGAGAGATATGGCATCGTAGAATTAAGGGGCTTATGAGAATCAGCCTCGTAACGAGGCTTTACTTTATGATCAAGTTATATGCATAGATTTGTCTCCATTTCATTGAAATATGCCTTGACAACTCTGATACTAAAGAAGGAATCTTTAAGAGGATTTTATGGAAAGTTCATTAGATTAAAGGGGAAGTAGCACATTTTCCCCTAATAAACATTATTTCATACTAAATGTATGATCTTCAGAGGGTAAAACATCTTAATACTCAGAAATTATCAAAAATCAAGCAAAAACCACTGATGGCCATTTCAGTGTGATCACATTTTTTATTGTTTATGGTAGAGAAATGGATTCGCATATCTTAACTGGACATGATACTTTCATTTTAGAACTGCTACTTTTGATTAATTTCCCTTTTCTTGCAAATAGTAAAGTTTATTTTCATTTTTGTAAGAACACCTTATTTACCCAAAACAATTTGTTAGAAACCTTTAAGGTAGCATGTGCCAATAAAAAACAAGTGCAAAAAAAATTCTTTAATAATGATTTTTGGTGTCATAATACTCTATTCAATTTAACATCTACTCTTTCAGCTGCAACAGGGTATGGACCTGTCCACCACTTCCAACACCAAGTTCAAGGACAGCCATGGCTACGGAGCTTCTCGCCGCTCTCGTAACCAGTACTATGGTAAGTGTTTCTCACCTTTTCAGTCTATTCCTTCATCTTATATCATACTCTCCCTTTATATGCATGCTCTAGATCACAGTAGCTCATCTGTAGGACGTTGTTTAACGTTTCCTTTTCTCACTACAATACTGGATTCATTCTATGAAGCAAGATTCATTTCTCTGTGTCTCAGAGATAGAATATATCATACCTACATATCATTCATATTATATCCTTTAATTTGTGTAAAAATACATGTCATGGGTCATTGACATTAGAAGTTTAAGCTGAGGTATACTAATTCAAGATGAATTTTGCATTGGATTGTGGAAAACACTTGCCACTTTGATAAGGGATCTGCTATGTTATCCTTGCAAACTTTTAACACAAATACAAATTTTCTAAAAGCTCAGAACTGCTGCCAGTGAATATTCCATTTTCTTAGAATGAATCAAAATTTCAATATCTATATTATGTCATAGAAACATTTTTCTTGTATTACCATATTCTTTGATATGCCCTCTACCTTCTGCAATAGACAGGTTTCACACCATGGAGCCAAGTGGAGTTGCAAACCAATGGCTATATTTATAATGATTGATAGAAGACTGAGAACAAATCTAATCAATATTGCATTCAAAAGTTTGGTTGGTTTCTGATAATATTGTACAGTCAGGGTGAAATGGTTCACAACTTAATGAGTAACAACCACTGAAATTCAAAATCTTGCAAAGCGTCGCCAAAGTGAATATTTATATCTACTATTTTTGAGTTAATTGAGGTCTGTCGTGATATCAATTCAAATTCTTGGTTCCATAACTAACCGACAAAGTAGCTGTAGAAAACAGCAGGTCCAACTCCAAACCAACCACACAAAGCTTAAAGCGAGACTCTGTCCATAATAGAAATGAGGCTCATTGTTATTGACCCGGGCTAATTAGTTACAGTAGCATGTCTCGTTAGCAGGAAGGTGATGTAGCCCGGATCCATAACGATGAGTTTCATCTCTATTGTGGATGTAGTCTCGCTTTAGGTGAACATTCTCACCTGTATTTTACAGTCACATGATTACTATAAAGATAGCTCTATGTAAGTAAGTAAGTAAGAGTAAGTATGTATGTAAGTATGTATGTGTGTATCAGATCCAGGCCTGGAGATGTACGAGCAGAGCGCCTCCCCAGGTACAGTAGACTGACAGGTGTAAACACTAGGTAGAGAGAGCAGCTGCTTCACTCACCTGCTCCCATAGTTCATACATCTCCATACAGGTGCTCTCTCCGAGTCTTAACTTCTTTTCTGTACACCACGGTGTACATAATACATAGGTCCTGGAAAGTTCTGGTTAAGAGTTTCCTAAACAATTAAGGGGTCTGTATTAAGACTGATTGGCTTTAGGAAAAATATACTGGAATGTGTATTGAATTAGAGCCTTAAGAAACTAAACTCAAATGGCCTTCTCAATCGTATTGTACACAGTGTTTCCCAAATATGTAAGTGCTATGTATTGACTTGTGCTGCTATTTGCGGAAATATTGCTCAAGCAGGGCTACTCTGTATCAAAATTAAAAGATTATGGTATCAGATAACAATATGAGAGCTATTTTAACACTGCATTATTTAGATGAAGATACATCAATACAAATGTTTGAAAAATGTAAAGCCTTAATTGATAACAATTTGAATTATAGTTCTAATCAAAAGAGATATTGAGTCAAAGTCAAACTTAGTAAAGTAAAATTCTAGCTGAGAACCATATAGATGTGATACAATTGTGAGTAGCCGATACAACCCTGTATGGAGATGTATTCAGTTGCAGCTGCCCTGCACAGTGTTGAACCAAGTTGAACTGTTTGTTTATTCACTTGTTTCTTGTTTACTTTACACATTGCACTGTTAGTGAGTCAGATTTGTTAGTTGCTAATATGTGCAAATGAATGAACCTACTAACATGTTCACAAAATTGTCATGTTGATATTTTACAGGATTTTTCACAAGATGTTTTTTGAGTTCAGTTGTTTTGATGTTTTAATTATTGTTATTTATTATCTTAAGATTTAAATTTCCTTTTTAATGTATTTGATAATTGCTATTTTATTGTTCTTTATTACATTTTTATAGCTTTTAGCTTTAGCTGATTTGAAATAGTTGAAGCAAAAATAGTATTTGGAAAAAGTAACTGACCTACAAAGATGCTTCTAGCATTTAAATTTCATTTTTAAACATTAATCAAACTTATATTGATTTGAGTTGATGCTTGTGTTTTAAAATTGACAAGTTTTGTGTTCCAAACTTTATTTTAGTTTTTTTGTTACTTATACAGACTTGCTTTTAGGTAAATGTTCTTTGATAGTTGATGTCTAAAGTAAGGGATGGATTCATGGTACATTCAGTTAGCCATTTTATTACACTAGAAAAATCAGAATTGGTTTGTTCAACATAAAGAATAAGAATTATTAAATTGGTTTGAGTCAAATAGATATATCATAAAAAACTGAATAATATTTCCATGCCGTAAATTAGTTTTAATTTTAATTGTCAGTACCTCACATTCCTCTAGCCTAGGACCGTATTTTTCACTCATTCTTTTCTTCACTCTGGCATTTCTTCCTCCAGATTTCATGTATTCACGTGACCTCAACCGGGACAATCGGCATGTGAGCCTACAGTCAAGGTCATATGCAAAGTATGCAGGTCACCAACCCTACCACTTGAGGTCAGAGTCACCCGCTCACAATCAGTATACTCCATGGTGAGTCACAATTAACCACCGTATAGTCAGTAGTTACGTCCCCAATTATTAGTATCAGAACTGGTCTTCAGAATAAACATCCCAGAGCAGTAGAAAATAACAGTAATACACCATGGTGTTATTTATGTAGCTGAAACAAGTCACTAAATAAAAACATATTTGCATTGCTACTTCTTAACTCAGCAGGAGAATTTTATAACTGCAAGTCTGACTTGAATTGCAATATTTCTCTTTGGGTTTCATTTGCTTTGGCACCCTCTTTCCAACTAGGTTCAAATTGATACTGGTTCAGGTTTCAGGTTCAGGTTTGTGTTACAATTCTCTAAGTACCCTCCTTTTCAGGCCTGGGTTGTGTTAACCTTGATTTGATTTGATGAAATATTGTTATTCTAAAGCCTGCCAGAGAGATCTTGTGGGTCAACAACTGGAATAGTCTTCTGTCTTGCTCAGAGTCCCATATCGTGTTGTGTTGTGTTACAGGCGAGGCAACATGGAAACTCCAGGTGCTACAGAAAGATACAATGGTACATCCATGTACGGTCTTGCTAAAAAGAAGAAGAAACAAAAGTTTCTTCAGGTAAATATCTAGACGCAATTAAGAAAGCAGTAATCGGCCTCTCTCTTTTTTAATCCATCAAAATCATTTGTCAGAATACTTTCAGTTGTCCAGTCTCAGCTTCAAGTTAGTTCAAAGATCCATTTGAAAATGCAACAAACCATACAAGTCATAATTTTGCTTTATATGTAATGTTGAAAGTTAAAAGTCACACAAGTACTAACAAAGGTGATGAAATTAACCCTTTACCGTGTACATTATCAATTTTTTAACCCTAGTTGAGACAGGCTTGATAAAAACCAGTTTCAGTAATGTTTCCCTAGTTTTCCTTTTTCTCTAATTTACACCCCTACCATTTGTATTAGTGATCAGAGATTATAGTGTTAACTGTTGAAACCAATCCTCCTTTCAGCAGATAAGTCCACCTGACCTTGATGATGGCCGACTCTCCCCATCCGTCCCCACACGAAATCCATCTCGCATGTCACGGCATGAGTACGAGTGGAAGGAAGAAGGGGAGGTAACTGCAGATCCCTACACGCCACGAGAACCTTCTCAGAAGGATAGTGGATACCGGGACGTTACGAGTAGAGACCGCAAGCAGTACAAGCAGGCAGTGCAGCTCCGCAAACTCACACAGACACCTGTAGATAGGGTAAGGAGGGGAAAATATCAAATTATATCGGCAGCTTGATAAGTGAATTTCCCATTTTGTTACTCCCTATACTTTACCTGATGAAGTAGTAAAAGTGCTCTGAACAATCTGATGAAGTAGTAAAAGTGCTCTGAACAATCTGATGAAGTAGTAAAAGTGCTCTGAACAATCTGATGAAGTAGTAAAAGTGCTCTGAAAATCTTGTATTTTCACGATTAAGATAGACAGTAATAAAATTACCATATAAGGACAGCTTTATCAGTATAAATTCAATTTTGTTCTCTCCTGCATTTCACTTGATGAAGGAATAAGCATATACTCTGAAACATCATGTATTGTCACAAGAAATATATATAGTAATAAGATCACCTTATAAGGACAGGTTGATCAGAATTATATCCCATTTTCTATTCCCTAAATTTTACCTTATGAAGAAGTATATACTTCAAAACATTATGTATTTTCACAATTAAGAAGTTGCTCTCTGGAAACTTTGTTTTTCTTATGGATGCAACTTCTGACGCAAGGGTTAGTGGGGAATGACCGAATGTTTGTGTTTAAATAGATGTAAATGAGCTAATAACACCTTCAGCAGAATGCTGATTCATGATGAATTTAATATTGAGTAGCTGATGTTCAAGTTATGGTAAAATATAACCTTTCTCTAGCAAGTGTTCTGAGTGGTCAAAAACTGGTCAACATCAATTGAACACTTCTTGATTGTACTTTACAGTTGTTGTCACTCACTCTATCAATAAAAAAAATATTTAATGTTAGTGTAGTCAAATAACACAGTTCTGTAAATTAAAAATCAAGTTATCTAACTGTTTTCTTTGATATGACCCGACAAATGCTTAGTTGACTCTCAGGAGTATTTACACAGGGAATAACCTTTGTTGTTTACACGTCTAATTTTAGCCAGAATATCATTTGTATCAAACTGGATGCTCAGTGTTGAGCGTGTGTAACCCTTAAATAGTCTCTGAAAAGAGAAATCCTAACATCACAATTATTTTATAAAATATAACAAAGCAGCTTCAGAAGGGAGAGTGAAATTTCTTATTGTTCATCCCAAATCTAGACGTGATTAGAAAGAGGTATTTTTTATCAGACCAAGAAACCATTTTTGCTTTCTTTTTCAGGGAGTTAGGTTGCAGCCAATACAAAAATCATATCATCAGAATTCACCAGAGAACTCTGCACCAAGTAAAACATATTCACGGACAGATCAGGAGAGTAAGATTCTCTCGTCCATGTCGGGGACAGAGTTACGTACTGGAGCCCGATCCCGTCCCTCCTCTGTTATGGCCGACGAGCCACCAGAGGGCGGGGTGATCTCACCGAGGAACTCTGAACTTCGTCCAGTCAAAGGAAACAAGCAAATCAAAATGGAGTACCGCACCTATCAAGATTCTTACATGTGAAACCGTTTTGCTGTGTTCGTTGAATTGTAAAGGAAATGAAAGAAAGTGACATTTAAGAGGTTTAAATATTATAAATGTAACCAATCAATTATCTTAAAATTATTGTTGATATTCACTTGAATTTATATGTTTATGTGTAAACTTAATACTCAGTTGGATGGTAGGCAAACTATCAATTGTGATTGTGAAAGTAATTTTGAACATGTTTCCTAAAGGATTTTTGTTAAATAAAAGAATGGAATGAGTATTTTGAATAAAAACATGGTCATATAAATGATGATTAAGAAATATAATTGAATCCTTTTGAATATGAGTATGATAACCTCTTAACATTGATACCATTCTATTTACAATTGTATTAATTTGAAAACTTGGTTTTTTCGTTTGATTCACAATATTTTTAATTTAAAAAATAAGAGATATTTAAAAAGATAAAATGTTTTTCAATAATTAAGTAGTTAAGCAATATAACATATATTGTTACATTCAACTGCAGTTAATAACATGATTATATTGCCAAAGATTGGATAATGGTTCATATGTTCAATATTTTTCATAAACCACAGATGTATAACTTTCTTGATTTGTAAGTTATTGTGTATGTTATTGTTACATGTTGATAGAGAATATTCAAATGGTCATTCTATGTAGCATTGACAATTCTTTCAAAATAGTCACTGTGATATATTCATTGAACTGCTGCCAACTGTGGGGTTCAAATCACAAACAAAATCAGGATTTTGCTGTGTCATCACTTTTCACTTTTGAATAATGATCTTTTCAGTTTCAATTGCAAAAGTGTTGGTTCCCACCATAATATTGACAAAATTAAAACAATATTTCCTGATGTACGCCTGTAAATAAATAAATAAATAAATATATATATATATATATGATGTATGTATGTATGTATGTATACATATCAATTGTGCATGATAAAAATCAAGGTTTTTAAAGCATTAGAAATATGTTGAATAATAAGTAACGAACCATTGAATGGAATATGTTTTGTTTTCATTAAGAAATGATATTGTAAGTAATTATAAGCAATATATATTTTAAGAACTGAAGATTCATATTGTAATTCTGACGATATATGTTATAGTTTTAAGAAATATTTGGAGTCCTGTGAGAAACTGGTTGACTATGTGTGAATGATACAGAATATGTGGAGGACAATCACAACCTGCCAGGTCCTAGAGTGATTTACTCCATGCCCTCCTCCCCTCCCCGAACCCCTTTCCATCCGTCCATTCGCCTGTCCAACCATCAATAAAATTCTCACACTTCTAGTGTTAACCCCCTGTATGCTGCAGTACCTTACCACAGACTTGTTCAGCAAAAAAGGGACAATAACTCCCATTGGTCAGGGGAGTGTGTTCCCACAAGGGTTAAGTCATATAACCACTTAAATATTGTCATCACATTTACTTCAACATCAAGATATATTTAAGGGAAAACAACTTTTTTCCAACGCATTTGTGCTGTTTGTATACAGTGTGATCCCTTGAAAGAATTACAATAGCACTTATGTTAGGTTTACTCACAAAGTTGAACAAGATTCCTGTGACCAGTAGCAGCTGCAATTAAGTCTTGTCTGATGTATATATCTGAAGTTGTACTGTTAAGCAACATTTGCTAGCTGCAGCAAGGGTAAAGTAACCAGACAGAATCTTGCTGTCAGTTTCTATGATGCAGGGATAGTCAACTAAGCCACGTTAAGGAAACAGTCTTGAAATTGAATTTGATTATATTGTATGGCTCAATTGAAATCAGTCAGTAAAATTTTATAAGTTAAGGATTTTGGAATTGGTGAATGTTACTGAAAACAAAAGGCAAGAATGTCTTGACTGGACACCTCAAAGTGTTTATACTATCTGTTTACTCCTTTGACAAGTTAAATCTGTTTGAGGAGTCAAAAAGCTAACTTTTTCAAATAATATCTTGACCAATCTTCTAAATCAATGTTTTTTTAATAAGGCGTTAGCAGGGCTGAGGTCAAAGGTTGATTTTCATAAACAACTCCCTCCAGAACTGACTTGCTATATGCAAGGCTTGAATCGATTATTTATTTTCACATATTTTGATGATATTTCTCTTAGCCAGCAGTATTAGTGTATTGATGAACTCATTGTTTCCACACCACCTGTCTACCTCTGGTTAGATTTCACCTGTACATATTAGCCATACCTGGATTGAGTGATTTCACCTAGATGTGCTTCACCTGTAAGTCGCATTTACCATATTTGACATCAACATCATTCATGTCTTCTTTAGAAACTGGTTTCGAAATCACTGTGCCAAATCATCTACATGTCAAAGATTTTCATTTCTGAACAGATTGTCAATCTTTCAGACATCCAAGAACTTAATTACTTTTAACTGAAGAGAATTGTGGTTGCCCTCATTTGAATCGTATTTCAAGGTTGAATTTCCTCCAAGTTAATGTTTATACTGGATTCCAAGTCATATTGCTACGAATATGGTACAATGGATTCATTACAATATTTAAAGTTTCGAAGCATGTTTTGATTTTACTTCTATGTTCTCTAGCGACGTAACGGTTGATCATCCAGGCTCATTTTGGATTGGACATTTATGATTTAAGATTAAGTTGACCAAACTCTTAATCAAAAGTAGAATCTGTTATTTGGTAAGTGGGATAAGTTGACTATTATGTATCATATTTTCCACGAGGATAAATAATCAAATCTATAAGATATTTATTCTGTTTAACCATGTTTTTTTTTTATCTAAGTAAGCTGAACTATGTTAATCCTATAAACATGTTTCATAGATGTTTGAGTATTATCAATATAATCATTGTTAAAAGCAAACTACAGAGTGTCTAAATTTGAATGAAGTCAGCATATTCATTCCCAATTTCATTGTGTTAGTTTTCAACTCCACGGGTTTAAAAAAAACAATCACAACTTTATCACTCATCCCTTATGAACATTTTAGTTTATTGTTTGCTTTTTTTCAAAAGCCGTCAATGGCATATTAAAACAATTACAATGATGTGAATTTGTTATCTTTTGTTGTGGCAAATTTTTTTTCAACGATTGGTTCATCCTGCTAAAACAGCATATTTGAATCTCCTTAGCTCCTTCCCAATACCAAATGCCTCGTGCGGCTCGATTTTCCTGGCTTTTTCAGCCAATGAAATGTCGTTACAGATTTTTCCATCCGGCTTTTGCCGCTGTTGCTCGATTCGAGTCGTCTCATTGGCTGGCTGGTTAGATAGCTAGCGATAGGAGGATTTTGGCTTGAAGGAGATCATGAAGCTCTTGAAGGAGCCTAGTGGATTCAAATATGCTGATTTAGCAGGCTGTGATTGGTCTTGCAATTCAAACAAGTTCTCATGGGGGTTAAATTGTGTTATGGTTGACCTGTTCGATATTGCATGTACGTTATTCCGAAAGTTTATTAATCCATGTTTTGACCTTCCTACCTATACCTCTTACAAAAATGGAACAGTCACAGAGTTCATATGCTAACACAGAGTTTGCTCATAAACTGCTAACCACCAACAGCCATGATACAATGTCAATGAAATGTCGATTCTTGGATTAATTGTTATTCAACAGCAGCAAATTTAAGTTTTAATACCTCTGGCTAACGCCATCTGTTATAAACTTTTTTTTTTTGGTGTCGAATAACACTGAATGTCAGCAATGTAAAAAAAAACCCATAAAATTTGTCGTCTACAAGAAACACATTTCAGCTCACTGGCATGATGGCTATGATGAAGCCTTAATGGGAGCCATAACATGTTATGAATGAACATATCTGGTGGCGCAGACCATCTCTGCTTCCTGTTGACCCCTCTCCCCCACTGTAAGACTTGACTCATTCACAATAACAACAAACACTTGTATTGTTTTTGATATTTTTTTCTTTCATTTTTTTCCTGTGCAGCTAGTACCAACTACATCATTCTGTCTAATATAAAGTAAAAGAATTTTATCTATGTGATTAATTAAAGAGATGAGTACTTCCCATACACAGAAAACACCATGATTGAGAATGAAAACATGAAAAGAAAAGATTTCTGATCTTGCAGTTGTAGTGTACCAAGCTCCCCATTTTCCAACAAATTTATAAAGAAAAGAAAAAAACTTTCATTGAAATCGAATATAAGACATAAATAATCCTTTCATTGAGCAGTTATTACGCAGATTGATACTTTTTTTCTTTTTTTTTTTTGTATAACTATTATAATTTTTTTTGTATACAATGCCATATAAGGATGTAAAATTCAAACACAATCTCATCACACCCAATTAGGCAATTATGATGCTATTTACACTAATTACTAATCAAAATTACATGATCTACCTTGAAAGAAATTTAATGAATCAAATAAACATTGGAAACAAAAATTTTTACTAGCAAAATCACTTTTTATCATCATTCAAGATAAACCAAACAATCATGATAAAATTGTACGACATACCATTATTTGATAAATGATATTTACATTATTTCTATGAGAAAGTTTGCAAATTCCTGCTTCCCAGAAAACAATATATACACGATTCCACACCTTATAAGTGAAAAGTCCTATGTACAAGATTTTTTTTCAGTATCTATACATAACACATATTGCCAATAATCCAAATTGAGACACTAGTTTTGATTGAAAACTAAACATGGGTGAAAGGCACTGTCACCAAACACAAGTATAAAGAAGCAGTGATTTTATGAGCACTTCCTTCATGTATTTTTTAAGTTCTAGAACACAGGTTGGGGAAATCGAAACGAAATCATAGAACAAGTCATACTGAATAAGAAATCAAAGCTGCCTCTAGCAAGAAACACAAATTATGGCATCATATATTATTGTACTTCTTCACAATCTAGAATTCATTTTGCTAAAAACATGTCTCACTGATGAAATAAATATGAGGTACCCTCAACACATTCTAAAACATTTACCAATTTAATAAAGTATGGAGATCGAAGAAAATAGGAAACATATACATTTTCATTTTTTAAAAATATCTTAAACTCAACAACAATAACAAACAAAGCACTGAATTGGCCATCTTGTCAAAGCTAATTCATTTATCCTTGTCTCTTGCTTTGTGTCTAGCAGGCGATTTCATTAAAGCTTATAAACGCAGGCCTTTCAAACAATTCAAGAATGTCGCTTTGGAAAGTTTGACCTCCTGCAAATTAAAGATCATTTCCCAGCAACCTCCTTTATCGTATCTTGCTCAGAAGACATTTGTGTTAAGTGGCTGATAAACTATTATGCCTTCATGTAAAGTTTTATTTTCTGAGCCCCTTTAATTTTCAGACTTGTTACACATTCTCTACCTCTTTTCCTAAAATACTTGATACATCAAATTTCCGTTCATAAACTTTCCTTTTAAATGAAATTACAATCATATATTTACAAATGGTTCTAATATACTTTTCATTATTTTCTTGACATACCAAATACATGATTTTCTATAGTATCAGATTTAAAAAATTGACAAAACACAAAACAGTTTAATGAAATTCATGTACCTCTTCCCTTCTAAGCAATTAATCAGTTGGTAATACTTTTTGCCTGCAAATTTAAACTTTGCTGCTTTTTTCGATTTAACGGCATTCAACACTTTTCTCCTTTACAAAGCCAATTCATTCCAAAATTATTTTAATAGTTTCAACGTACTCCAACATTTTTCAAAATATCTACTATACACAAAGTTCATGGCATCGGATACAAACTTGTTTTCAGTATTATACAAAAGTAGAAATATACTAAAACATGATTTCAAGATATCGATGGTTTAAAACAGCTGAGTAACAGTAGCACATGGAATTTAACACTAACATAGCCTTCGTAAGTGATCATCATTAGCTTGATCTGGATTTACTGAGATGTAGAAAAATAGCACTGAAAAGCCAATATTTGTAAGGTTTTGTATATCATATCTAGCTCACAACAAGTTCACAAATAGCTGTGCTTACACAACACACGGTTAGAGTCCTCATCAGCAGGGGCTGTAGCAACGTCGTGTGCATGTTTTGCATACATCGGTGCATAGTAGACTGTAAAGAAATTACTAAAATAGTGAAAATAAACCACTAGAGCAGTTAGCCCACTTAATGGAATCGATGGACAAATTCGCTTTTACTTGCCTGACAACAAATGATGAGGTTTTATCAATTTCAATGTTACACAAAAAACAATTTTTTAAGAATAAAAATGTAACTCAACATGTATGAAAATGTTACAGTGTTTGAAATCGGCCTGAAAAGTTACCAGCTTATATACATGAATTTGTCAATTTTGGTGAAAAAATTAAAGAAAAAAAAAAAATTTCCAGCGAAGAAGTGAATCTAGGCTGTCGGGCAAGCCTTATTTCATAAAATGATGTTGGCATAAAGTAAAGAACATGAATTTACAACCTTGACTTAGGACAAAAGAGTGGATTTTTTTTTGTCATGGCTTTACAAAAAGCTTATGTTTATAGCACTGAATTATGCTTTACAAATCTTTGAAAAGTAAATCGTAGTATTATTTCTTCAAGAAGTTTGTTTGCAGAGAATAATTTGCGTGACGAAAGACTTGCTCTTCTTAGTAATGACAAAAGCACTGTAGACAAAACAATGGTTTTACAGAGGCAGGTGCCCTTGGACAAATACATTTAATATATATGTAAAATTGCAACCCAACCCCTTATACTGGACTAGGAAGTTATATCTACACAATTATAAACCGACACCATAACGTGATAAATGCCAGACAATACAGAAATACAAGCTAAATTCAGCACTTCAATTGGGGTAAATGTCCAATACACAGTTAGTTTACTAGAAGAATGGAGTACATGTTGACTGTGGTACGTACAGACGAATGTTGCCAAAGATGTCTATATACAGGCACGTAACATGATATTGACAACACAAGAAAACCATCAACCTGCAATCTTTACAAGGGGTACTGTTTACTTAAACAGATAACTTGGGACTGTAAATAACTAAATTAAATTGCGTTATCTCAATTCAAAGAACTCATTCACAAATTTAGGACTGAAAACACACTGAAAGTGATAGCTTGGCTGACTATTCAAGATAGTAGTCTGTTTTTCACTTAGTGGTCAAGTAATATTGAATGTTCTTTTGCAATTCATGACGAAAACTTCAAAGGAAAATGTTGAGAACTTGATATGTATTTTTTTGTTTCATTGAAAATAAAAATAAAACCAATTAGAAGATGGTCCTGAAGAAATGAAAACGAAATATGCTACGTACAATGTCACGACAAATTCTCAACACAACTAATTAATTTACTAACAAAAACATGTCTCTCTCTTTGCCTAATTAGAGGCCAGTTTTAACAAAACATGATTTTACTTGAAAAAGAAATATCTACTAAATGTTGTCCACGCTTCCACACAGCACACAAACATGCACACAATATCCTAATATTGTATATCTGATAAAATTTCATTGATTTCTTATTTCAAAAAATCAAATTTTCACTTGTAAATTAAAAAACAAAATTAAAGGCTAGTAAATATACAAGTCTGTACACTAATGGCTTATTCTAAATGAGGGCAAATTTGGGCAAGATGCTTTACTTTCCAAAAAAAGTTGCAAGATACATATCAATCTGAACAGCATAAAATGAATTTTACCCATCTAATTTCAAATGAAATAAGGTCCTTGCTGTAAAAACATGGCTTGTTTGATCTAATTATGAACTGAAACCTGCCAAATATACAAAATTGTGGAAATGATAAATGAAAACTTGAAAATTAACTTTAAAAATCAAGGTTGACCACCACCAAGACTTTTAAAATGGGAACAACACCTGGAAGTGGAATTTGGTATGTACACTTAAGATAATATTGAAAAAAAATTTTCAACGTATTCCTTGATATCACAGCAGTAAACTATTATACTGCACCTTAGAAATTATGGCTTATTCAGCAAAACATGTTAAAGCTCCCCATATTTATTGTTTTAACTATGTTAAAGCTCCCCATATTTATTGTTTTAACTATCTACCATGTGGTGTGCATGGAATGTTGTATAACTTTCCAAAAGCCATTTTCAAATTATTCTTTGTAAAATTATTAAGTCACTTAACTATGATTAAAACCTAATAATTGCTCTTACTAAAGACTAGTAAAACATTTGGCAAATCTTATCAAAATTTCTTCCAAAAACTTGCACTAATTGGGGACAAAACAATCACTGATAAGGAGAGACAACCATTTCTTCAAGGGGAGACAAATACCATGATGAAGGAATCACGACAGCAGAGATTGACAATAGAGAATAAGTAATCACCGAGTTGAGTATAATTAACAACAAAGAAATTCTAATTTCCATCAAAAGCGAAACATCTGAATTTCATTGCGATCAGATTAATAAATCACAGTTTTGCATGTGAAAGTTTGAAAATAATTTCTTTAAAGTGATATCAAGTAACATTTCCATAACATGGGCAGTAAGAAACACCTTACATTTTATTTCCCCAGTTGACACATAGCTTTAATACTGTTTCCTATCATGAATTTGTTGCATTATTCTTGAGACAACTTATCCAGAGAACAGGGAGTGTGCAGTGTTTATCCAGGTTCACAATGACATGAATTTTGTTAAATATGCAGTCGTTTTAAACTGAATATGTACACTGAAAACTCTAATCTTCCCCATCCTTCTCCCAACAACCACGCCATTTTTGTACAGGCCTCCACCTATGAGCTCTTCTCAGGTTTTTCTGTCGAAGGTTTTGATTGGCTGGCTGGTCCAGTCTTCTGAGAGGCTGCCTTCGATTGGCTACTGTCCTGGGGAGTCAATAGTTTCACATCCGGAGATGGGCCACCTGGTTGGTCCTCGAACTTAAGGGAGAAAATGTGTTGAAATATAAAATGTTTGATTTGAAGGGATATAAGCCATAGCAAAATATTCAGTTAACCATTTATTTTGATTTCCGCAAATAAAATGCAAGTATTTCAAATATTATCGATGAGAATTAAAATGAGATATAACGCAACCAAACGAACAGATTTATACAGATATCTCATCAATATTTGGTTAAAAAACAAGAGAAGTACAAACACTCACATCAACTCTGAAGTCCTCGAGCCGCTTGAAGTGTGAGAGTTTCTCCTTTAGCATAGGGTCAATATCCACTGCCCGCCGTGAATACTTCAGGAATGCCCAGAATTTTTCCAACCCGTAGAGCTGACCTATCAAGTGTAATCACCATTTACTAACTACTGTTCACAAATTTATTGTTTCTTGTACCCCAAATGATTATGGTAAAATGGGGTACATATAAATGTCAAACAGACTTGCCTGGAAACACTGCCCTGTAAAGTAAGCATCCAATTCTAAAATCATAGTATTCCCCATGCACTCGAGCAACATTTAGTAGGAAGTTTTCTTTAAAGAATGAAGGACTACAGAATACTGGAAATACGTTTCCCTGATAACATGAGATAACATTAGAAAAGCTTAACTGGGCATCAGAAACAAATAAACAATATTGTCCTTACTGCCGTACCAAACTTTGTACTAAATAAGAGTGGTCTTTTTTTTTCAGTAAATAGCAATTGACAAGGGAAATATTCCTGGAAAGGCCATGTGCTAACATTATGTTACTCGAATATTTTGAATCCATAAAGTAAAAAGGTTAAGAAGAGGACAAGTAGCATAAAACAGTTTCTACAAATAAGACACTTTGTGTAGACTGCTGGTGCGGGGCTTCAACTCAATCACAGTGTTTAACGTCTCATCTCTTACCATTCACATAGTCCTTGATTGTTTCTTCCTGGAAGTCCCTGAATATTTCACTGCGGAATCTTCGCTCTAAACCGTAGCTGAAGAATCGGAAGAGACACTCCAACCCGTACCTTAAACAAGATGGCAGAAATGTAGCAGCTATAAGATAAATAATACATACATGTGTAAGATTATCTTGCAGTTTTTAATCAAACAATGAAGCATCTGTCTTAACCTTAACTAAATTATACTTTAACCCTCAAGCCGCGGTTTACGGAATGGTCCGGGATGAAATTAAACTACGCCGCAGTTAGCCTTAGCGAACCCCGGAAGCCGGACTTATAATCTGACGCATTTACTAATTAACGCAATTGTACCATGTAGCGGATCCCGGAAAAAAATTGCAGGGCAGTCGTGTCGGTTGAACGCGTGTATTTTCGTTCCGGCTTTCGCTAAGCTGCCGATTTTTCCCCCGTTGTTGTTCTAAAGAATGGGGGCATATTTTCCGAAAGTTTTATAGATATTGGTCATATTTATCGTACCGAAAATATGCATTACAAACGCTCAATTTTTCCCCACTACCCGCCGGGCTTGCTATAGCCCTGGGGCTTATTGCTCCCCTCGCGCACGAGCTTATCGAGCTGCGCACGTTATTGTTTGCTCAGGCGTGCGCACTCACAACAAAAGCACACCTTGCTTTCGCACGCCGTATGATCTAAACCCTTGGGCAGATTTCAATACAGGTGGGATCATTTGAAAGAGGAGAAAATTGTCTTTAATTCGATATAAATTACGAATATGCGCTACCTGAACTGAATATACAGCATGTGCCGTAAATGAGGTGATTTTTACATATTTTTAGTTTTACACCATTTTGTCACACCAATTTTCACATGATGTGCTCAACTTATTTTGACAATTTTTATATTATAAGATAGAGAGAAAGATTGTCTTTCATTCCATGTAAAATTTGTACATGCGCAAAAATAAATAAAGACACAGCAAGCGCCGCACAAAAAGCTAATTTCTCTATTCAAATCATGTAAACTGAACGGCGATTTTGACATGTGCCTTTATTTCGTTCATATCTTCTCAACAGCTAGGCGTATTTTGAAATTGATTACCTCATGATAAAGAAGAAATAATTGTCTTCGATTTGATGTAAAAAAGTTATATGCAGTATATAAAATAAAGATACAGCAAGTGCCGCAAAATTGCGACTTTTCTTTATTCTCTGTGTATTTACCATTTTCTCGCACTTTATATCACATAAACTTCTCGGGACATTTTGAAATTTCATATATCAAAATATAGAGAAAAGGATGATCTATATTTCCACATAAAATTTGTATGTAAACGAAAATCAGTAAAGACCCGACGAGCATCGCGCAAACAGGCAATTTCTCTATTCATATCTTGGTAACCGAGAAGCGATTTTTTCAACTGCTTTTTACACTTCCTATCTATTTAACGGCAGAGTGCATTATCAACATTTTTATATCACAATAAAGAGAAAAGGATCGTCTTCAATTCTATATAAAATTTGCAAATTACAATGAAACAATAAAGGAGCGGTAAGTGATGTCGCAATTATCAAAATCTGTTCTCAAATACCTGAGGGGACAATCTTTGCAAACTATATATATTCCAAACCAAGCGGTACATATTTATCATTTTCATATCAACGTAAAGAGGAAATAAATACCTTCATTTTCATGTGTAATTTGCCCATATTTGCATCAAAATAAAACGTGTGGAAATTATGCGACAAATGTCGCGGTAAGGCGATTATCAAAGACTTTAGTCACTAGCTTTACCCACGTTTCGTTGGTAATAACTTCTAAATACACAGCAAAAGATTATTATGATTTATTTATCCGTAAAGAAGAACAAATTGCCTTCAATTCCATATATAATTTGCATGTATACAAAGCGAATAACTTGAATTATAAAATTGGAAATAAAGACAATTTGAGTGTATTTTTCAGCGGGGATACCCCGCCTGCACGCGCTGAGCGCGTGCGTTTGCCCGGGGCTACTAGCTTAGTAATATTACTGTGGGGGTCAGAACGTTATCGGGGTTTATCACTACCCTGCTTTCGTTATTTATATCTTTCGTTTAGGATGGCGTATCGTAATGAAATTTATCGTAAAATATAGAGCAATAAATTAGCTTCATTTCCGTATATAATTTGTCTATGTGCACTCAGTGATTAAATGATTTAATAGAGTTTGAAATATAGACAATTTTTGAATAATCGTAAAATTCGTTCTAGACATATTTTTGTAATAATTTTTATATCGATGTCAAGAGGAACTTTTCGCCTTTAGTTTCGTTTTGATTTCGCGCATGCGCTCTCACAATTTTAGAGTAACGGCGCTCGAATTAAAAACAAGTTTACTTCGGTTATAGAAACCGTTCTAGGGGTGATATAAATTTCATTCAAAGTGCCAGGTAAGTATCATCCATTTTTAATACGGTATTCGCCGACTAGTTTTGTAGACAACGATATTTACATCCGTATTTCGCCACGTAAACAAACCATATATTGGCAAAACGGTCGCGACTCGCGGCACTGGAAAATTCAGCCACTGGTGCTAATTACGCATTAACGGTAGCGAGGCGAGTGCTTGAAAATTCAGCCACTGGGGCAAAACTGGTCAAAATAATATTCAGCAACTTGAGGGTTAACAACCAATTTTAACATTACATTAACAAACTCTGAAAGGGGGGGGGGGGGGGGGAGGAACAGGAGTTTTTATTAGAGTTTTGAAGTTTGTTTCACAAGTGGTGAACTGCTCCGAAGTTTGTGTGCAGCTATTTGGCAGGCTTTTGCACCAGAATTGCTGGTTAACACAGACTAACAGCAAGAACTGAAAAGAGCAGCGTTAAGTTCTAGATTGCCGATTCACACTGATGAGCTGTTCAAGGTCGAGAGAACTGCTTTCATTGAAGGGGCCTTGCGGGTCAATGGAAGAATATATCTTCTGCACAACTTGCTCACCTGTAACCTGCCCGGGCGTCCTCGACGGCGAGGTTGCGGAACTCCTGGTACATCTTCTTGTTGTAGTGTTGGCGCAGGAAGAAGGACCAGAATCGGAAAAGGGTGTTCATCTCCTGGGACTGTCCGATACCCAGCCGTTTTCGTTCTACAGAGGAAACACATTTAAATAAATAAAGATTTAATGAACCTTTTTATGTTCCTCCTTATATTTTCTAATACCCAATCTCTTCCATTCTATATGTAGACAAGGAGATATTAGGAAAGTTTATAAAAACATGCATTACTTTCCTCTCCTCTGACTGTCCAGTCTCTACACACATTTGTGTCAGAGGAGAAGGTTGAATGATATACAGAAAACGTCTAAACATTCAAAGCGTTTCAGTCTTCGCTTTAATAACGTAGAAAATATTTATACCATGACCAAAGAAACATAACTGCATAACTTAAACATGTACTCTGAGATTTTCTTCTTGCGCAGAAAGAAAAAGCTGATAATGAATTTCAGAATACAAAAATAAATTATATAACCTTAAAACAAGGAAAAGGCCTTAACAAAAACCAATATAAGTTTTATAATACATATTTCAAATATTTCAAAGGATGTTGCGAAGGAAACACCTGCAAAACCCCATTTTTTTTCCCAAGAGTACCTTTTACATTGAGTGCGACTTAACAAGCTCCTAACAAGGATAAGTTCCAACCTTTGAGACACTTGGCATGGTACTTGTGGTAGACAGTCCAGACAAAGCCGTTCTCCTTCAGGAGTTGATGGGACGGGTGCTCGAACTGTGGGAATGCTTGTGGGGTGCTGCCGTAACTTGCAGACAGCTGGCTGTCAGACGGGCTGCGGACAGAAACAAGACTTTTGAAGTTATTTTCTCATGGAATAATCTTTTCAGTAGATACAGCGATTATTCTCAAATATTTTACTTAGATTACTCTCCAATTATTTTGCTTTGAAAAAACAGGACTTGTCACAGGATTATCTTATTTCTAGTTACGACAATCACTCTCTACCATTTTGTTGTATTGGCATGAAAGTCACATTCACTTACAGAAATCTTTGAATCTAGAACGATATAAACATTAAGTTGTAAAATTCTTAAGAAAAAAATAATGTAATAATCTGATAATAGAGAAGAAAAGAACTTGACCCTAGGAAGACGAGATGAAACAATATGTAAAAAACATAATGCAAAGTATTAAAGTTCAAGAAAGTTCCACCAGTGTGTGAATGATCTCCAGATGGTTATAACCAATGTGGCAAATCAGTTAAAGTGTTAGTCAATTAATCACATGTTCACACAAAATGAAGTCTTTTTCTGCCCCTAACAACTTCAGCACCACTGACCTCATGCTCATGGAGGTCGAGTTGTTGCGGGAGCGCGCCTTGTGCTCCTTGGAGTCCATGACCCAGCCCACGTGACCCTCTACTGGCGGGTTGCTGCTGTGGCGTGTCTTCTTCTTCCTCGGGGTCTGAAGCAACAAAAATCTTGCTAGTCATGGTTTCTTATCAAATTATTTACAAATCATTGTAAATAATGCTTTACATTCTTTAACCGTAGTGATAATCCATTTCTCCCATAACCTCTTTAAAATGAGTCAAGAAGGAAAACAGGAGTTATGTGTGTCTTACACCAGCATAATATGGGTATCCTTATTATCACTATTTATATCATAATATCACCTTGATTTTAAAGTAATGCTCTAACTAATGACCTCAATTGAATGAATTATAATTAACATTTAATTAAATTAGCCAGACAGCAAAAGGTAACTTTACATAATTGTACTGGTAATCAAAAACCACAGAATAACATTTTTAAGTTACCTGTGGATCTGGGGGTCGGGACGAGTCTTTGACAACTGGATAGAAGCGAGGTGCCTGTTTGGGGTCCTTCCTGTTGCGGGGTGTACGTGGCCCCTGTTCCCTGCGGCCCGGTGTGACTGGCACGTACGCTGGCAGTGACCGGGCCATGTCCTGTTGCACCGTCGTGGGTGACGGAACCTTTTTGGCCTCTGAAATTAGATATATTCATATATTTTCATAAAAACACTTGCACAAAATGATTTCACTCAAAAATTGTGTTGCACCAATGTTCTGGTAGCAAAGACATCTTTTACCTTTGTACTACCTAGATAAGTATGAAATGTACAGTGTGTTCTATTGGTAACATATCTAGTCGATGGTTGTCATCATAAATTATGAACTATAATTGTTTCTTACAGAACTGCAATTTACTGTTTATGCATAAAACATTATTTATCATTTTTAAATAAAAAAAAGACTTGAACTAATGTTATTTTACAAAATCTAATGACAAGGTAGTTACCTGAAGCGATTGGGGGAGGAGGTGGGGGGACCTCCTGGAGTGGTAGCGGTGATGTGGGTGTAAGATTGTCAAACTCCTCCTTCGTTATCAACGTCACCGTCTTGTAGTCTTTTACATCGATCATATCGAACTGTGACATGAAAACATCAAATCAGTTATTCCCTGAATTATATCTCGTAATTTTCAAACTGGCTCTTTGTTGAATCATTTTCTAAATGAAGATTTATCGTGTCAATATAAATTGCGAGAGCAAGAATTCAAATATCGCCAATTGTCTTAAATATGACACTTTGGTGAATACAATCAGTTTTTGAGGCAATTATGGAATGCTCTTTATCATGTGGATAAGCCTTAATCTTTTTCATTACAAAACACATTATTTATACCAAATACGCTTGGTGTGGTGAGGGTTATGTTTTTAATCCATATAATGCTAAAAGCAAAGCAAAGATGCAACAATTGTAAATTTTTGGTTCATCTAGGTAATTCATAGAAGGGAATCAAATGTGGCTTTCATGGTAACTAGGGGGGACTATGTCTTGTAGATAGGTCATAATTTTATCTAACGCAATTTACACAATCAACCTAATCATCGAGTATTACTTAAAGCTTTAGACCAACCTGCATGCCTTCGTCCCATAAGTCCTGCTCATAGTAGTAGAGGCCATCGTTTATCACTTTGATGAGCTCGGAGGACATCTTGGATCTTGGTACGTGGTCACCCGTCCGATCTCCTCCCGGATGCTTCCGGTAGGCGGGAGGGGTCTGGGTCACAATGAGGATCTTGTTGATGTCGCTGTCTGTGAACTCGTCGTCTGAATCGTCAGACCTGTGAAAAGAATTATTTTAAAATATTTCATTCATGGGAAAATGTATTGGTAGAGATATCCATCAATGAATATCCTTCATGTTACCCTTTAAGACTTACGTTAACATACACAGAATAAAAGTAAGATCAAGAGTGTACATCTTCAGAAAAGATATCGGATTGAAATACCTAAGTAAAAAGACAAAAGAAGACCAAAAATGATGCCATGGCAATAGGACACAGGTTCAGGTTCACATTTATAATACTCCCTATGGCAATGGCAACTCAATGACACTAATGTTAAAGGTTGCCCACAGCTGTAAGGTTGTTTTTGTACAATAAAGCCTTGTTGAGTTATACATAGAGGATATCATACGAGTGTCCATGGCAGATAATGTTTACAACACAAGCTTTATATTAGTATTTCCTGAGGGAGATCATGGGACATACTGATATTAAGGCACGAGCGTCGTAATCATAGTATGGCATGGGTAAGATATTCTATTTATTACCAAAGTGGAGAAATCAAAGACACTAATCAAAATCAAAATCCAACCACAAGCAAGGTCGGATTTGGAACACAACATCGGAAGGGAACAGTGACGTCAAAGCCTTGTTTTTGACGTGACATCTTAATGTAAAAATGGTATTTTTCCCTAGGGCATCCTATGAAAAATATGACCCCCCATTTTATTGCACTCATAGGTAATAATCTGAAGTAATCAACTCAATTGATGACTTAACAGTCCTTTAAAAATAAAATTAACAAGGAGCAATTGGGCCTTGACAATTGATGATATAATGTTATTCAAAACCAGAATGTAGAGACACACCAGTCTGTGAAGTTGTTTTTCCTTCCCACGTCGAGCTCTTCCATCTCCTCGTCAAACATGAAGTCGAGTTCCTCTGGCTCATTCTCCTGTGATCTGGCTGGCTTCTTCGCCTCCTGATCCTCCTGGGAACACATCACTCGGTTAATCACGGAGGAAACCAGAAGGAGAGCAACTCCTTATTTTTATTTATATGATGCTAAGGGAAATCATATGCTGTTCAGAGTTCATTAATGATTAACGTCTATTTGCTTATTGCATCAAAATCCTTGACATGAATTTTGTTCTGCATTTAGATATTTATATTTTTAAATTTAAATAAATTTTTTACCATGGATAACAAATAATACTTAAATTAGTTTAAGTTTTGTTACATTATGAAATATTTTGGCAAACATTACTTTTACTGTTTAAGGGAGATAATTCAGAATCTTGTGTATGTATACATGTACTGTAATGTGTTAAAGAAAACATCAGACAGAAATGAATAATTTTGTTTCACTTGAGAAACATATGGAATTTAAAAACTCCCCTCCCAGAGTCTGATATTGTTTCTTGTACACTCCTTCACCACTATAGATACAAAGTGACACCATACCTTGCCCTTCAGCTTCTCACGGCGTTCTCTCCGCCGCACCTCCCGCCACTCCCCCTGTAGCTCCGGCGCACTCGACGACAACGTGGGTGTTGGCACTTGCTCGGTCTTGAACTCCTTCATCAGGTCGTCTAACGACTCCTCCTTCCCTTCTTCTGACTGGCTGTACGACTCTGTAGGAACATCTGACAGATTCAGATGATGAAAATGGTTGATGAATGGGTTGTTTTTGTGAATATGAAAACATAACATTGATGAAAACAAATGTAATGAAGTGAAATACCTTGGGCTAGATCCTCAAAGCTCTGTTAGCACTAACTTAGTGGTAAGTACAATACATTAACATTGGCTTACGACTATCTTTGCACTAAGAGAACTTAGAAACTCTATGCCCTCAACAGAATAACATGAAGAAAGTAGTTGATGAATTGGGTCACTTATGGAATAAGGAAACATAGAATTGATGAAGACATGTAATGACAAGTATATGGTGCAGAAACATGTAACAGATTCAGAGGTAGAAAAAGAATTAATTGATTATACAGAAATAAACAGGAATTTTAAAATGATGAAAATATTTCATTACAATGATATGTTCTTAAGTAAAGCATGCACTTCACTTTTTTGTGTATTTTCATAAAATAAAATGTTTATTGGTTACCCTATTAGCAGCATAAGTAATCTTTTTCATTAAAGAAATCTAATCAAGGAAATGATTTAATGATTATGATACTGAAAATATCTTAGCTTTTGTTACTGATAAACTATGGATTACGAGTCTGATCAATCCATCCACCTTCATAATGAACATTAAAGTCCAGTTAAAAGAAACCTATTTACATTCTGATCAAATGACCCTCATCTAATTCTTTTAACTTTTTTAAATGTAGAGCTCTCAATGTTCAAGCTAGTAAGCTAGTCAAGAGACAAGACCATAAAAAACCGACAACTTAAATACAAAGGGAGACAACTCACTGAGAATGAAGGGTTTTCCTGGTACAAACTCTGGAACATCAGCGTGCAGGTTAGAGGTGATCAGAGGTGGACCTTCGATCGGCCATTTTTCTGGCTCTGTCGTCCCTCGTATCCTCGTGTCATCGTCCGACAGTTCCACAGCATCGCTTTCCTTTAATGACTGAAACATAGAATAGGTAACTTCAGTGTGTTGATCGGACTTCTGGTGAGTTTTGTTTGAAACATGTATTAGAAACAAGTGTAGAAGCGAGCATAGCTCACATACCACTACTCCCCACTTACAACAAAAATCAACTTCAAAATACGGAATTTCTGGTTTCTTTCTGCTTAATTTTGTTAGTAACATTTATCAGAAATTAAACATAATAATAAAGGCGCATGTACACATGGTTTCAGCATTCTAGAATCATTCTTTCATGAGAAGACAAAAAGTGAAAAGTGAACATGGACATCATGTCATACCAAAGCCTATCGTTCCTATAAGGCCTTTCGGACTCACAAGCAGTACACCGTTTCATTCAGTAAAGATAACAGCAAATTTCTACCAGGTCAACCTTTACCATAAGAATTGTGTGGCAGGGTGAAGTAAAAGCATTCCTACGGAACCCGGGACCTCCGGGTGAGATCACCTCCAGCTGGATTCGAACCCTGGACCTCCGGGTGAGAGTCCTACACTCTACTGATTTAGCCAAAGAGATATCCCTCTGGCCAAAGCCAGTAGGAATGCTTTTACTTCACCCTGCCACAATTGCATTTAATAACATTACATCTTTATTGAAATAGAAAAAATTTGTTTTAAAGACTTCATCTAAAACAATTTTTAAAGCTCTATTTGACTGTTTGTGCAATAGATCTATGGCCTACCATTAAAACAACACAACAACTGAACAACTATCATACATATCAGTCTGCGATTAATCATAAGGTTAAGCTTATCAATACAATGAAAATCATTTTCGTTGATTATCATATTGTTCCTAAAATAGTGGCATTACCAGTATCAAAACAACATAGATACAGCTCTTAACATTATCATCTGAGGAATTTACCCAAAAGCCAGCATCACAATTACAGATCTATTTGAATGGACAGTATAAGACACCCATTGTACTGCTCATTTACCTGATCAGCAATTCAGAGCAGCGTGCATTGTCTATGTTTTTATCTTGTACCTGAATAATGAAAGCAACGTCCTGTGTGAGGGCCTGCACTCTGTGAAAGCTTGCTATCAAGCTGACTGGAATCCAACCGTTCGGGTCCATCCTTCGCCGCAGGAAGAAGTCCCTCTGAAGGTTGTCTTCACTAAAATAGTACTCGCTGAAACATGGGATTGTAACAAGTGATATAAATCTAAACTACCGGTAGGTATCATTTTGTAGCCTGAGATGTTAAAGAGATTATCACACAACATTGATACTATAGAACATATAGTTCAACAGGATTGGCACAGAGGATATCACATACATCTAAATATGGAAGCCTCTACATGGATGGCAATATGTTATTGTATACATTTACTTAATACTATACTTTATTGTATGCCCTTAAATGGGATGGTTCATACCTCAATACAGATGTAATACGTATCACATACCTTGAAAGGGATAGTATGAATTATATTCCATACCTCAACATCAGATGATATATAAGTCATACCATGGAAAATATAACATTACCACTCTTCTCTAAATGGATGGATTGATTTCATCATGATATTTATCTTTGACATATAAATGCGAAACAGTACTATTGTATATCTAAAGAATCGAAATTATATAATCAAGAAATTGTTTTTACACATATGCTTATATCACTTTTCATGTTGACTGCATCATAATAAATGCGCAACAGTACCAATGTTTATCTAAAAATAGAGCCATGGGCTCTGTAGCTCATCAGACTTTTGATAGAAATAGGTGTTGTGGTTTAGACCATGGGGTCATGGGCAGTGTAGGAAAGATAGCCTGTCCCAACATCAGAGTTATTCACAATCAAATAAAAAAGGCCCATTGCCCATTTGGGTTCAAGGGGTCACCGAACCTACAATTCAGAATCCCCATTGTCCAAGGAGTCTACACACAACTATTAAGCTATCAAGACCTTTTGGAACTGGAGAAGAAGATGAAAGTAGGATTTTAAGGTTTTGACCCCTGTGACCCCATTTGGGGTCATGGGGTCACCAAACCTACAATTTAGAATCCCCAGTGTCCAAGGAGTCTTCACACAATTTTTCAGCTCTCTAGACCTTTTGGAACTAGGGAAAAAGATGAAATTAGGTTTTTTAGGTTTTGACCCCTGTGACCCCATTTGGGGTCATGGGGTCACCAAACCTACACTTTAGAATCTCCAGTGCCCAAGGAGTCTACACACAACTTTTCAGCTCTCTGGACCTTTTGGAACTGGAGAAGAAGATGAAAATAGGTTTTTCATGTTTTGACCCCTGTGACCCCATTTGGGGTCATGGGGTCACCAAACCTACAATTTAGAATCTCCAGTGCCCAAGGAGTCTACACACAACTATTCAGCTCTCTGGACCTTTTGGAACTAGGGAAAAAGATTAAATTAGGTTTTTTAGGTTTTGACCCCTGTGACCCCATTTGGGGTCATGGGGTTACCAAACCTACAATTTAGAATCCCCGTTGGCCAAGGAGTCTACACACACCTTTTCAGCTCTCTAGACCTTTTGGAACTGGAGAAGAAGATGAAATTAGGTTTTTCAGGTTTTGACCCCTGTGACCCCATTTGGGGTCATGGGGTCACCAAACCTACAATTTAGAATCTCCAGTGCCCAAGGAGTCTACACACAATTTTTCAGCTCTCTAGACCTTTTGGAACTGGAGAAGAAGATGAAATTAGGTTTTTCAGGTTTTGACCCCTGTGACCCCATTTGGGGTCATGGGGTCACCAAACCTACAATTTAGAATCTCTAGTGCCCAAGGAGTCTACACACAACTTTTCAGCTCTCTGGACCTTTTGGAACTGGAGAAGAAGATGAAATTAGGTTTTTCAGGTTTTGACCCCTGTGACCCCATTTGGGGTCATGGGGTCACCAAACCTACAATTTAGAATCTCCAGTGCCCAAGGAGTCTACACACAACTTTTCAGCTCTCTGGACCTTTTGGAACTGGAGAAGAAGATGAAAATAGGTTTTTCATGTTTTGACCCCTGTGACCCCATTTGGGGTCATGGGGTCACCAAACCTACAATTTAGAATCTCCAGTGCCCAAGGAGTCTACACACAACTTTTCAGCTCTCTGGACATTTTGGAACTAGGGAAAAAGATTAAATTAGGTTTTTTAGGTTTTGACCCCTGTGACCCCATTTGGGGTCATGGGGTTACCAAACCTACAATTTAGAATCCCCGTTGGCCAAGGAGTCTACACACACCTTTTCAGCTCTCTAGACCTTTTGGAACTGGAGAAGAAGATGAAATTAGGTTTTTCAGGTTTTGACCCCTGTGACCCCATTTGGGGTCATGGGGTCACCAAACCTACAATTTAGAATCTCCAGTGCCCAAGGAGTCTACACACAACTATTCAGCTCTCTGGACCTTTTGGAACTAGGGAAAAAGATTAAATTAGGTTTTTTAGGTTTTGACCCCTGTGACCCCATTTGGGGTCATGGGGTCACCAAACCTACAATTTAGAATCTCTAGTGCCCAAGGAGTCTACACACAACTTTTCAGCTCTCTGGACCTTTTGGAACTGGAGAAGAAGATGAAATTAGGTTTTTCAGGTTTTGACCCCTGTGACCCCATTTGGGGTCATGGGGTCACCAAACCTACAATTTAGAATCTCCAGTGCCCAAGGAGTCTACACACAACTTTTCAGCTCTCTAGACCTTTTGGAACTGGAGAAGAAGATGAAAATAGGTTTTTCATGTTTTGACCCCTGTGACCCCATTTGGGGTCATGGGGTCACCAAACCTACAATTTAGAATCTCCAGTGCCCAAGGAGTCTACACACAACTTTTCAGCTCTCTGGACCTTTTGGAACTGGAGAAGAAGATTAAAATAGATTTTTAAGTTTTTGACCCTTGTGACCCCATTTGGGGTCATGGGGTCACGAAATCTACAATTTAGAATCCCCATTTGCCAAGGAGTATGCACATAAAATGTCAGCTCTCTAGAGTCATTGGTTCTGGAGAAGAAGTCGAAAAAGTGAAAAGTTTACGGATGGACGGATGGACGGACGGATGGACGCCGGACGCCTTGCCATGCCATAAGCCCATCGGGTCTTTCAGACCTGATGAGCTAAAAATTCAAAATAACATAATTCAAGACATTTCTTTTTATCACTCACGGCTAAAATACTTAATGTTGACTATATCAATACTCAAATAATGCAAAAATTATGCCAGAAATCAAACCTGAATAATTTATGAGTTCAATAAATGCTTTCAACAATTTATGCATGATAATAAAAAAATAAATGCATAAGTAAAACCATCTGGATGACAAACTCTTGAGTGTATGTCTTTAATATCTTCCTATAGTTTTACATCCACTAACATGAGTTAGACAAAACATCACAAAACAATAAAAGCCCAAGAGCCGTCCATCACCTTCCTAACATATACTTACATCTGTTTCTTAACATAGTCCTTTAGCACAGCGTCATCCACCATTGGAGCACCGAAGTAAACCGTCCCGCCAAATGGGGTGAATGCTCCGTCTATGAAAAATGAGTCATCGTAATCTTGAATCTCAGTTTCTGTAACGAAAATTACCCACCCAGATATGAGTTAGAGCTCCAATGATAAAACCCTTAGTGACATATGAAAACTGGAGGCACAGAAAATTCATTCTATCATACTAATAAAATGTCCATCGTAGTTGAATTTTCATCATGACATTTATCTCAGCAAGTAGATATTTATCCTGCCACATCAGCTTAGTATATTTGCAAAGCTCCCACAACCCCAAGATTGCCTTCATGGGATTTACCCTTGGTTTCTCATAGCTATCAACAGCATGTAGACGCTAAACTAACCTCTTATCCAGTCACTGCTTATATCGCTCGATTTCGAGTCATTTCATTGGCTGGCTGATAGAGATACAAAGTTAAGCAAGGGATTGCAGGTGCTTCGTAGATCAAATAGCATGTATTTGATAGTCTATCCATTTTCAACTACACAGATGTATCTGAACAACTACACCCAGGAACAGCATCCAAACTAAAACAAATCTCTCCTCACATACTTTACTATTCTCTGTTACATCCAACCTATAAAAACTATGTATTTGTACTATAAAAACTAAGCATTTGCATTATAAAAAGTACGTATTTGTGCTATAAAAACATTGTATTTGTACTAACTACATTTTTCCCTTCACATATTACACAACACTTACGGGTGAAGTCTTCGCCTGCAGCTCCAGCTCCCCTCCCCCTGCCACGCCCCCTTCCACTGCCCGCACCTCGACCACGCCCCCTTCTTCCTCCCCTGGAGTAGCTTGTGAATGGGCCACGTCCCTCTGCAGCTGCATTGCTTATGTCCTCTCGCCAGTTCTTGGACTCTGTAGAATTCATCATTACACTTCTTGTTATGGTGTCTCGATTTGCGCAAATAAAAAATATATTCACGCAAAATATTTTGATACAATTAAATCCTTACACCAGAGATGAGATAAAAGGTTATTTGAAATTTAAACTTGAGGATAGTGTTAATGTATTCTTTTTTAATTTTATTTTTAAAATTTCAATTTCAAACCTTGAGTATCTGTTGTAATTTAGCCACACATGCGACTCTTAAAGCACATGGTCACACAGATACACATGTAGAGAAACTCACCATCAGCTCGTTTATCAGAGCGGCCAAGTCTATCGACAGCGCGTCGAGGGTCTCGTCGGGCTGAGGGCGAGTTGGGTCGTCTCCCCTGGCTCCTACTGCGTCCTGAACGGCGGTTTGATTTGGGTGGGTCAATCTCTAGTGGAACCCATTTCTGCTTATTGCCTGAAGAAATGATATTTTGTTTGCTTTAAAGCCTTACACCAAGGCTAGAAATTACTAGTCCATTCAATGAAAGATAGTGAAGTTAACTTTTTGAATTATTTACCCTGCAGACCTGAATGAATCTTAAATGCTCATAGCATGAGTAGAACTTGCTTAACAAACAATTTAATGTGAATATAAAGGGAAAGCTTTTGAGGTTATAGTATTTGTTTAGATTTCTCACATAATAGGCACTATCATACATGCAAGTATTCACATAAACCACAAAAGGCACTGCACATATAATTGTATACAGATGGGGAAGATGTAAAAAATCTCTGACCTTTAATAGCCTTTTTCCCTTTAGGTGTCCGCTGAGATTCGTCTGAAGCCAGGGAGTTTTCCTTGTTTTCTTTGGCAGAGTCGTCTCCCCCTGAATCACTCTGTGACTGACTGTGGTTCTGAGAAGCAGGGGGTGTTTGGGGGGCAGCCGGGGATGGCTTGGAAGATTTCTTTGCATTTTTGTTTTGCTAAATTAAATAAAAATCATTTTGATTATAATAATTACAAAATTCTGTTTAATTTACAAGCAAGAAACCTGTCATTATAAAAGATCAAGCATTTCAAAACACTCCCTTGTGGAAAGTTTAAAACATCGATATATTATTTTTTGTCTAGAGGAGGGAGAAAATAGTCAGCATTATAACCATCAATATCAGATTATTATTTTGATCTGAAACTTGCCTAAAAAAAGGTTTGAATCGCCATAATTTTATCATGTCATTAACTGCACACTAATTATGCCATATTGTATTAGTTAAAGTGTCACTCAAATGTTTATCACTATCAAGAGCAAGAGGTTATTACAACATAGAAAGTATATTGCATATCAACTATATATCTCAGTCATAACAGACAACTGTAGAATATGACATTGCAGACCTGCTTAACTGGTGACCTGAAAGATAATGTTATCAAACTTGCAATCCATATATTATGACTGATATACTCACCTCAGACAGAGCAGGCCAGTTGTCATCTCCAAGAGTAGGATCCTGCAAGGTCAAGGATGATGTGATATACATATTTATCAAACAGTGAATGACATTCTAAATAATGGTCAAACTTGGATCTAAATTTGAAAGCTCTGTCTAGAGTGAAATCGAGCTTTAGTTGGTTTATGATGATTAACTTTCATTTTATAGTTCAAATGTTTAAGAGTGACAAAATCATTTTTTTTCACAAGACAAGAATATCACTGAAAATAAGATGGTCTTCTTTTTATGTTCATTTAAGGGCCTTGTACATTGCAAGAAATAGTGCGAGGGAGGGAGGGGTCGAAGGTTGATTTTAATGTATTGAAAATTAAACATGTATTTTTACAACAAAAAATCATAAAAATTGCAATAATTAGCCTAAGTTTTGTCACAACACAAAAAGGTTTTCACTTTCAAAATTGTCTAAAAGGAATCTGTTTACTAGATAAACAGTCGTCTGCAGTGGTTAGAATTACCACACCTATCAGCTATCACAGAAGCATGATCTTACACAGCTGTGACATGAATTACATAACCTAAAATCCCTACCATTTTATCAGATTCAATACTTAGATAGGAAACTGGTCCAAGTAATTGAAATAAAACAAAATCTATTGTTATATCAACAAGATCTAATAGTTTGGGATTTTACTGAAGGCTATTGCATAACAGTTGTTATTTGCTGGTGGATATTTGATTATATTCACCTGGTCACATATTCAACACACGTAGGCCCTCAAAAACACATGACACGTTTTGTGTCAATAATGCGTCTATCATTTTTATGTATTTAAATCTTCCTAAGTAGACAGATTTTTTACATTTTGAGATTTACAAAAAAACGTATTATATTCAACACACTTAATCATTATATCAATATAAAATTGTGCAATCTTGATAATATTAATATCAAAATAGTTGTTTGGAACAAAATGGTTAATAAAAATTGAGTAGAATTTCTTCATAACTTCAGTGATACGATTTTTCATCATTTCTGATGTAAAATGATAATAGAAAAAAGCCTACATCCTGTCTCTCAAAGTTTCATTTAAATTGAAGATTTTCTTATTATGTAATGGAGATATTGTGCTAGGGGACATGTTTATTTTCAAGTTTGCAAAAAACATAGCATAAACATTGCACAGCAAAATAATAAAACCCATCCAACTATTCCGAGATACAGATGAGTAGAAATGATTTGTGGTTAAACACCTCTTTTTTAAGATTATTTCACTTCATTACAGTGGCTAGTATCATAGCAGGGGGCAAGCCCGCAACACTACTGTGGCTTGCATTGCGGTGAAACCTGCCATTTACTGGATTTAGCTAACCACCATAACCTTTCTGCATGTAGAACAGTTCCTTACTGCTGACAAAGTTGCTGAGCCCCTGGCATATTCGAACTCGGGACCTCTTGATCCAAAGCCGAACACACTAACCTCTGTGATACCCCTAACGAATAAGTAATTATTTAGAAATAACCGTTATTGTTTCTATACAGTATATGAAGATTCGCAGAGTGACCGGCTCACCTTCGTACTCTCTGGTTTGGCAACATGGCTTTGGGCCCCTCTTGTTGATGACCCCTTGCTCTCCGGTGAACTATTTTCTGAAATTGCAATAGAACTTGCTATCATGATGTAAATTATAATACACTCACATCAAGCATCAGGACATTAAGTTAATCATGACATATTCATTCCATTATGAAATACCTACAGGACAAATATCGCATTGGGATTATCAAATGCTATTTACTGTTAAATCCTGATTGGAACCTTTGGCACTCCTTTTATGTTAAAAAACAATCTACCGGGTAGTAATAAAGCAGAGCTGAGGGATTAGAAATGATATATAAATATGTAAAGTTACTGTAATTAACTAAATGTTTTTCTTGTCATCACTAAGGATGGATAATGTCATTTAAGAATTGCTGAAAATATACACATTAAACTAAAGGAAATGATATTGCAGTTACACCATTGGAATCTCAGATCTTTGCACAACTAAAATGGGTTAACTCTGTCAAGTTGTAAAAGTCCCATTATAATCTAAATATGAATATCATTTGAATATATTGAGTTCTGAAAATGATCAAAAACAATATCATGACCATTATCGATGATGATCTATATAATTCTCCATGAAAAGTATCCATCAAATCAAATTTCCTAATCAGTATTCAATTCTAATTTCATCCAGGTGAATACAAAATTATTTTATAAAATATTTTACACCTACTAGTGTTTACTTAAAAACTTACCAAGGGACAGAAAAAGTCATATCACAATTCATATTTGCTCAAGGGGAAGAGATAAAAGATACATATCCACTGGCTAATTGGATTGAAATACCAAGCAATAAAGCAGTATCCATATTCCCTACAAAATGGGAGATATAACTGATAATATCCTACTGACCCACATCCATGCAGCATAAACAAAGCCTGACCACAGAAATTTGCATACTATTAAGATGCATAACCAACAGAGCGTGTAATGTCAATAAGCCTACTGAATGACCCACAATGACCCACAACCCGTAAGTACTTCTTGACAATTTGTCAAGCATATCACTCTTAATCTAACAACAAAGGAAATTATGGGTACTAACACTAGTAAGAAACACAGGCAGGTTTTAACTTTAAAGGCTGTTAAATAACTTCCACTTCATTGATCTAAGAGGTATAGTTTAAACAGATGATAGTGGCCTACATATTGGTAATTATTAGTTGACATAAAGTAACATTTTTATTTTTGTTACTTTGATACCAATTCACAACATCTCAACTTTTAATATTCATCACAAAATGACAAATCCACTATACATATGACAAGTTTTGGATAAAAAGGAACAATGACCTTATGTGACAAGGGCAAATTTGCATGTTCCATTTACATTTTTACTAGTTAAATAACTGACTTAAAACTATCAACATAAACCCGCTGTTATAATTGCATATTAGTAATAGCGGCCTGTCTTCCGCCTTACATTGTCAGTTTTTCCATAAAAATAACAATGCTGCAGATTTGTTTTGAAACTTTCCTGAACAAAATACATGTACCACAAATGCTACGTGAAGCAACATTCAGCTCTTTTTGCTAAAGTAACATTGCGACTGCAACATAAACTCAGTGTGTGTCCCTTTTAATCACAACCATCTGCAGAAATTTATCTTTAAAGCCTTTACTTCAATCATGCAAAATTAGCATTTAGCATAATCTGCTTGAAAGAATGCCATGATTGAAAAGTAGATGTGTCTCATTTTACATAGATTTTCATAGGGCAAAATTATTCCTTTTTCAATACTCAAATATAGATGATATGGTTTATTAAAGCTCATGTTAGTTGTTCCAGTAATGTTGATAATACTAATTGATTAATTTTATTTTTTTTACAACAATAAAACATTATAAAATGAAATAAAAAAGCTATCTTTTCTAATCCCCCATCCCTCCACCCCCCGGATTGTTGGTTCTGTAACAATAAAACTGTACAAGACCAAAATTAAAGTGTATAGTTTCACCCCTTTTGTTTTTAAACGAGTTTATTCCGAAAGAAACACATCTTTTTTAAATTGGAGGTATTGTAGGTAACAATTCCCTTTTTATGCACTTCTGGAACAGAAAATAGAACAACTCTTGTCACATGAGCACACCTAATCATCTAAAGATATCGTGTCAATATGCATAGGACATGATTTCCGAATAAACCTAATCTCCCCATTAATTTTCATTTGACAGTCAACTAGCTCCAGGCAAAACCTAAATCTTGATTCTAGCATGATTATTGGGCATGTGTGACAATAAACAAAAGGCAACGTATTGAAAACATGCAGTTTTACTTATTCAGAGAAAATATTTTATCTCTGTTGGTGCAAGTAATTCAACCATTACTTTTTTATTTTTTTTAATAAATATTTTCCAATAAACATTGATTATTACAGTTAGCTCTACCATTTATCTTATAAATCTGCAATGATCTTGATGTTAAAACATATGAATGCAAGTTTACCACATATCAAAATATTAGTAAAAGCTGTTGATTTAAATAAAATGACGTATAGAAACCAGGATTTAGAATTTTGTTTTGGTAGCTTGTAAACTTTGTTATACAGTGTAGTATAGTAAAATTAAACCAGGTAGTGACTATGCTAGATGATGTGCTTTATCTATCAATATTTCTTTCAGTTTAGTTTACAAATTAATGCACTTTATGCCAAAAGGCAGTTGACAACCTTAGGCTTGTCATCTGAAGTCACATTAGCACTCAATCATGCTCTTTCTTTAATATTTCACCGCAAGAGCCAATTTCGGAAATCTGGGTGGTGAAGTCACCTGTAAATGGCAGTTTAACTATTTTTAAACACCTAACTGTCAGCTGAGTGGAATAGTGACATGTGGCAGAAGCCATGACGGTTTTCACTTGGGAATACAACAGTGTTATAATATTCTATACAACATCAGCTTTATACAAACAGCTGTAAAATACTGGTGTTATGTTATAAAGTTTGCTATATGAGTCATTTTCAAAATCCGTGCGAATTTCAGAGGTACAAAAATTACAGAGCCATCATAATTGAAACACAACTTTTATTTGCTCATTAATAACAATGATTGTCAAAAATACCAATACAGAAAAATGCAACCTTAATGACACTTTTTTGGCAAAAAATTATCATTTTAAAAATCAGCTCCAAAATGTTTTTTCCATCCTGTTACCATGTCAAAAATTGTATTTACAGTAAAAATTTAAAACTGAGAAAGGGTATACCAAGATAATATCTCCCCCACATATTAATAATTCAGGGTATTGTGTTTGTAATGAAACCAAACTACTATGATTTAAAATATCACATTTGATGTTGATGAAAATTTGAAACTTGCATTTTAGGCAAATGGACAAAGTATCTATTCTACAGAGAAATCGCCAAGAATAAAAAAAAATTCAATGCAGAGACACTTTACACATTACCACTTGTCATCATGAAGTAATATATCCGTATAGTGAAGAAATATTTTTAATTTGAATCATTTTTGCCATCGTAACAGGATGGAAACGTTTGGTAACAGGAAATAATATGATGGTAACAGGAAAGAAAAATATACATGTACACCTTGACTGATTGTTACATACAATCTTGTTCATGGTAATTAACTGTATTCAACATAAAAAAGTGACATACTAAGAAATGACGAAAACATTCTTAATTAACATTCAAAGATAAAATAGATTGTGTGCTGCAGAGTAATTAGGGGTAACAGTATGGAACATCAGTAACAGTATAGAAAAGACTCTGGCGGTAACAGGACGGATTATCTTCAAATACATCATATATTACTGGCAATCCTTACCTTTTTTCCATGATAGTGAACTGCACATAACTTGAAAAGAGATGCTTTGGAAACCATTTCGAATGTTTTTAAAAATGGTAAACAGTTAACAAGGTAACAGTATGGAAAATTAGTAACAGTATGGAAAATACCATAGTGGTAACAGGAAGGAATATCTATGAAGAGATCATAACTCTATTATAATCTTTTTCTTTTGTTCACTCAAAACTGCATATAACATAACATGTGTTAAGCATCAAATGAAGAAAACGTCGTTCTTAGAAACACTTAAAACATTGTTTTAAATGTTGTAAACAGTAAACAAGGTAACAGTATGGAACACAGGTAACAGTATGGATTTGAATTCTATCAATGATGTTAAAGGGATGCTTGCACAATCACAATGATATGGGATGATTTGAAATGGAGTCATGTACAGCAGTGGGCCAGTATCTCCTCGTGATGAATCTATGGCATAATGAGAGCCGTTGATAGGTACTGGAGGTGGAATAACAGCAATGATGTTTTTAAGCAAATACCATCATGTAACCTTAAATTTTCTTGACCAGAAATAAGTGTTTCTCTAACGCTCAACTCAGGGCATGCATTCAACCTTTACATCATTGATGTCAGTAACAATAACAAAGCCAGGATATGGCATCCCTTCATATATGACCACAACATATCGGTCAAGAAGATCATCCTTGTCTATGTCAGCCTTAAGATTCTTCACCAAACCAAATAAATCACATGACTCACAATCTCCAAACTGACATTTTTCTCCATCCTCGCTCTTTTCAACAACACCAACCGACTTATCAGAACCTAACTTCTCTCTCCCACCAACCTCACCCTTCTCTCCCTCTCCAAAACCAAGCTCACACTTATCTCCCCCACCAACCTCACCCATCTCTCCCTCTCCAAAACCAAGCTCACCCTTCTATCTCCCAGCATCCTCATCCTTTTCTCTCCCGCCAACCTCACCCTTCTCTCCCTCACCAAAACCAAGCTCACACTTCTCTCCCCTATCAACCTCACCCTTCTCTCCCCAACTTCCTCACCCTTCTCCCACCAACCTCACCCTTATCTCCCTCTCCAAAACCAAGCTCACACTTCTCTCCCCCATCAACCTCACCCTTCTCTCCCCCACCAACCTCACCCTTCTCCCACCAACCTCACCCTTATCTCCCTCCCCTGCAACACGAAGCTTTTCTCCGACACAAAACTCACTCTTCTTTCCAACACCTAGCTCACACACTGGCAATAATTATTTCTCATATCTGTTCTTGTACTTTGATGATAGGCTTGCCTTCTTTGTGTGTCAGCATCTCTTTTTGCTCTCTATCGTCTTTGTTTCTCTGCTTTTGATAGAGGCATGATTCCTGTTGAAAATGAAAAATATTTGGTTATTTGGCTTTAAAATGCACCTGTTACTAATTTTCAAAATGTAAAATGCATTGATCTATTGATACTTATTATTAATAAATTTATATCAACAACATGCCGAATCATACAAACTTATCGAGGTGATGATACAATTTTCTTTCTTGTTACCCTTTAAACTCTAACCTGTTACCATACAATGATAGTGATTTTTAAAATCTTGTAAGAGACACTATTGATACAAAAAGACATAACTCTGTTCTATGTACTGACTTGAAGTATATAATCTAACTGTCAGTCCAATTTGTTTGGAAATTTACGGAAAAAAATTTTCAAATGAAAAAAATATATGCCCTGTTGCTCTCAGTGTTTCTTTCCTGTTACCCATCTGTGCAGAAAGATGAGGGCAGAAATGCATTAAGATTTTTATTTGAAAATACAACAAAACTGTTGACTACGGGGATACTCACTATCATCTGTGATGTAAATTTATTTTGGTGCGATAAGTATAAATCTTATCATATCAACATAAAATTCTATACTGTTACCAAAACTTTCTATCCTGTTACCTTTTTTGTAGAAATATGAGGGCAGTGTTGTTAAGAGTTTTTGAAAATAATAATAAATAAAACACTGTATAAAAAAACAAACAATATGGATATTTTCATTACTTGTGTTGCCATATATACTGGTTTAGTAAATACTTGTTAAATCATATTTAATCCATATTCTATCCTGTTACCAAAACTTTCTTTCCTGTTACCTTTTTTGTAGAAAAATGAGGTCAGTGTTATTCACAGTTTTTTCAAATAATAATAAATTAAACACTGTATAAAAAACAAACAATATGGAGATTTCCATTACTTGTGTTGCCATATATACTGGTTAAATAAGTACTTGTTAAATCCTTTATGATCCATATTCTATCCTGTTACAAAAACTGTCTTTCCTGTTACCAAATATAAGATAACAGGAAAGAAAGTAACAGGAGAGAAAATTAATCACTTTAATTTTTTTTTGATACAACTAATGATCCCCAATTTTTTGGAAAAAGGGGCTGACTGAGAGATACAATAGGGCACCTGATTTCTACAAAGTTACACATTTTCCATTGGCACCGAAACTCATTTCTTGACCAGTAACAGGAGAGAAAAATAAAAAAGTACTACTCACCAACTGCACATTGTAGATCAGAAAGTTAAACCATAAAAACAGTTGAGCTTGAGCACATGTCCACCATGTTGAAGAACAGGAAATGCCTTGATAATGGCACCAGCCTCACTTTCAAATCAGGGAGCAGCTATTATTTTATTAGGGTTATTGATACAAAGTAACAGGAAGGAATCAAACCTTGTGACACACATTTCCCTTACTTTTTTTCAATCAAACCATGCAATGATATTTTTCAATGTTTATTCAAGAGAAAGACAAAAAAGGGTAGATTCATAATATGTAAAACTTTTAAAAATATAATAATTTTATCCTTGTTGGAATCATTGTCAAACTTCACTTTTTCAGCTTGTGACGGCCATTTTTAGACGTACTCAAAGTGAAAAATTGTCAATATTTAAAAAATATAATTATGTTTATCAAGTTTAAAGCATTTTTCAAAAAAACATATCTATAACCTATCAGGAAAAAACATAAAATTAGAAAATTTTCTTCAAATTAATTGATAATGTCAAGTACAACATGTTGGACAGAAATTCGCACGAATTTTGAAAATGACCCATATATACTACTATTACAACAGACTGGTATCGAATAAAATGAAAATTAGGCGGTTTTAAGATGAAACTTTGATAATTTAAGCAACGTCCAAACAAAATTCAACAAAAACTCCTAGCTCACAGCATAAGTCAGATTTAAGATTAAATAATTTATACCAGACACATATATATGAAGTGTATGACCATGTGCTATCTAAGAAAATACAGATATTTATTTTCAAAATATGGCATAAGTTCTATAAAATGCTTGCAAACAGGCACTGGGCCTCTGTAAGTTGTTCAAACAACATGTACAAAATGTGAACTTCATGTTTCTTGAATGAATAGCTTTTCTGCAACAAAAAAGGTTTTTGGATTGAAGAATAACATTGAATCAATGGTGCTACAGTATAATATACCCTAAAACCATTGGGGGAGACAAGGACTATGTCACCATAGATCAGAGTTGAACTAACAATGACTGCCAAGTAAACAAAATCATTTGATACAAAACTTTGTCAAGAGAGGTTTGAGATGATATGTTCTAGAACTGAACACAACTTCAGACAAGGCAGTCCATGATTCTCAAGAAATCAGAAGCCTTAATGTCCAACTTGTTCACAACATGAAGCTGCATCAATGATATAAAATTGTTATCAACATGGCCAAGTGGGAAGATTGATACCGAGACTAGTACTAAGTCAACTCTCTCTATAGGCTAAGAGTTTTGTTAGCATGTTGTTATTGCAAGTGATGAATGTCAATATCAGTATTAGTACAACCTTAAACAACAGAGAGTCTGTTGGTAGGTTCAACCCTTGGATGGGAGCTTGGAATTAGGAAGGGATCAGCACAAAGAATATCAGCTAGCCTGAAGTTCTCTTTCCTATCATGGGTCATCAATGATATTTAAATTCATATTATAACAAAATTAACATGAAAGATAAACAAACTCCCTTTAAAGATTTTTGTAAGTTTGTTCTAGGAGAGAGCTAATAAATTTGACTTAAATACCTGTGGTTAATAACCAGGTGAGAGAAGCTACATTGCTTAACAGTGCCAGGAGTTAGTTACCTTTAGCCTCCATATTCCAGGTTCCCCAACGACTTGCAATGGCAGTCCTAAATGTGACGCTTAACACAAGTTGAATGTCAACCACTTTTCACCATGATGTACAGCTTCACAAACAAACGAAAGTTTCAATAAATCAATTGGGTACGCTGGTATCTGCTTGTGTGTATGTTTCAATAAAAATAAACATTACAAGCAAGATGGCTAATCGTCCTGTATTTATGAACCAGACACCAGGTTTCTACCATATGGACATTGATATCTCTTAGGCACCTGCTTCTACCAAGGGTGGTATACCTCAGGTATCATCCCGGGTGTGAAATATCTGACCACAGAAAAACTCATGTAAATAGGAACATTCCACAACTGGGGCACTCTCGGAAATGTCAAGAAAAAACACTGTCACAATTTTAGAGAAATGGCCTCAAGTCCTCTGAACTTTTCCTCAATCGAACAATCCTCCCATTAAGAAATTGGTGACCAAGAAGTTCACAGGAGTCGGAGCATGCACACGGTATAGAACAACACAGAAAGGTGAACTTGCAGGGACAAATTATGATATCCAACTGTGTCAGTTTCTGCCCCGAGCCTTGTTTCTGACAAGACAAGTCATAAAGACTGCTTTGCTCCACCCAGCTCTGAACTGCTAGACTGGCTCAAGGTCTCTCTCTTTATTATTCTAGCTGGAGACTGTATGACATTAAACTGAAACTGTTTTCACATTTTTAATGACACCTTCAGCCCTCTGGTCCATTCAAGCCCTCGGGTCAACTGAAGAACCTCTTTCTATATTTTGGAAGATAAATCATGCAGGAATAGAAAAATATAGGTATTGGGCTATTGAATGTGAATATATCAAACAATGTGGTGAAATATTCAGTGAAAAATCAGTTTTTATCTTTACATCGAAGGTTCCATTTGTTATCAGATGAGATCCATCTCTCTATACAAGCCATGGTGTTTTTTCAAATGGTCATACAGCCGACATTATTTCCATGAAATATGGATCTCTTTAATTCATTTACCACAGAAAAGGTTGGCATAAACTCTCTTTGAGTCAATTCTTCCTGGAGACTTCACAAAATTACATAGCAATTGTTTTTGAGAAGACAGGAATTAAGTCTGAATCATCAATTCACATCTTACTGACAAGCTACTTATTCTCCCGATAAACATTACACTAAGATAACTTTACAATTATATATGTATATATATATACACACACATACACATACACAAAACATTGACTGGATAGACAGATCATCTTCCTCTTGACAGGAAATCAACACAGCAATGAATTTTGAACCCTGGTCAATCAAGTTCTGAACAATTAATGTTTAGCATGAAAGAATTGATTAGTTAGCCATACACCTCAACAAACAAGGTTCTAACTGATCAGTAGTTAGAGCAATTGCCTGAATCACTGACAGCTGCTTATTCATGGCTACGTTATGCGTGTTTTTCAGTCAGCTAGGAGCTTAAAGTAAATATATTGAACTCAATGTTCCTGTCATCCGGGTAGTGCCACTGTTGTCCATACATTGTTGTATTTTAAACAGATCTTGTACTTGGCACTCTATAGACCATGACAGGGTACCACTATTGTAGGAGCTATGGACACAACAACACTGACTGCAGCATACAGTGATTAAACAACTCTTATCCTCGGCCCTCACAACAACTGCACAGGGTATCATAGCAGCTTGAGGATACAAAAAATGCTGACTCAACACCATGTAGTAATTGTTAACAATTCTTATTCTAGGCACTTTCAACAACGGAACAGGGTAGCATAGGTGCTTCTGGATAAAAAAAACTGTTGCTTTAAGACTATTTAGTGACTGTATTCAGCTCTTATCCTCTTATCTCAACAACTGCACAGGGTATTTTAAGAACTTGTGGATAAAGAAGAACCCTTATTCAACACTATGAAGTGAAAACTCAATACACTACACTCTTATTCTAGGTGCAGTGATTATCCTAGGTAAAAGTCTGATTTAAATATACTGCGTTCGGAGTAACAAAAGTTTCAAGATATTGACTTTATCAGACTCAAACTCGTTCTGTCTAGGGCTTTCCTCTCCCTATGGTCTGACAGCAGCCAAACATAACGCACATTCAGACGTAACTCAGCTATCAAATCACAATGTTTTCAACTTAAATATTTTCACCAAATCAATCTTACAATGAGTGATCTAAAACAAAACGATTCAATGATAATATGTCGAGTTTGGAAAACCCCTGTTTGCTTAAATAGAAGTTATCATGAAATGCGTGATATATAATCATTCAGATGCTTTAAATTGACTTTATTGTTCTTGGTACCAATGGTGACACGGTCTACGTAAATTCTCGCTACTTTCCAACCACTTCAAAATCAAACAGGTACTCGTTCGGGTAACTTAAGCTAAATCTACTGTTCTTGGTGACAATGTTGAGATTACTGTCTACGGAAATTCATGTTATTTTCCGAACAATTACAATTTGAAACCAATTTTTAACTCTTAAAAGAAATGAAGAAGCTGATGAAAATTTCGACCTACTTTGGAGGGAAAATAAGTACCGTAACGCCCAAGGGATGGTAGAAAACGAAAGTTTATTTATCGATAAGATTTAATGTACCAGGAGGAAAATGTATATGTCCAGTATATTTTGCAAGCCATCGGACATGATGACCAGCTGTGCAAAATGCCAGCGGAAGCAACGACAACCTGCAGTGGTGCAGTAGTTGCTGTGTGAACATTCGTTGTATCCTTATCTCCATATACCAGGCTTAAAAAACACATTTTCACACTAACCACAATGAGCATGGCTTGATGTTCGATTGTTTGTTTTCTCGCAGTTCCACAACAAATTTTAATGCTCATTTAATTTGAATGCAACTGCTGAGTATGAAGTTGATCGAATTCAATATTCTATCTAGGTTATGCTTCGTTACAGTGTTTGATACTGCATTTCTACAAGTCAAATGTTAGCTGACAATAGATACCAGTTTTAACATAAACTAACTGAAAATTCATTGATTTTATCTAGTTTGAACTAACCCCATCTTGAAAATGTCAACATTTCTTTACTGAAAAACATACTGAATGCTTTGACCAGAAATGATGCTCGAAACCACGAATAAATTATATTTTCTCACAGATGTCTTAAAAATAAACAATTGCAAATTTAAACTTTAGCTTGATTTGTCCATTTAGTTTTCAAGGGAAAGGGTTTAGTATACCTTATATGTAGATAACTGTCATTGATTAAATGTGTGACCTAGGACATGCTATTTACAGCTGTGCCGGTGTATCGAAGTATCAAGAATCTTGATACTAAATCAGGCAATATATGTACTGTGATACATATCGTTGATTTAACAGAAATTTATTTTCCCTAAAAATCAAAGTGCTTGTCAAAAGTTAATATTTGTTTTTATCAAAAATCCCTGAAAATAGTGTATCCTGACTGAATAGTATCGTAATTTGATATGATATTTATTGTATCATGAATTATCTGTATAGTAACACCTTTAGTATAATCAGCAATATAAATCCCTGAGTATCAAGGTACAGAGAAGACCAACTTTACTTTTTCTAATTTCTAAATGAGTCACCAAATCACTTCTGGCTGTGAAAACATCTTCTCATAGCTTCTATGACAACATTAAAGTAGTTAAAATACTGGAACTTTAACACTTAGCTTCCTCTATATGCAGTAATATTTTGGGACGGCCACCCTTTAAATGGTGAACAATTTATCTTTAATTCTGATTACCCAGCTAAGATTCCTGTCAATCCACAAACCCACATTATTTTGGCTGTATAATGTATATGACACAAATTAATTTAGCCCAAAATTATTTAACATTGTTTTTATAACAGGTACTGCTCAAGCATATTTCACTGATAAATTTACCCCCAAATCCAGCACCAAATACTCACAAAACTTGGAAAGAACCAACAAATACCGTATTCGACGTAATAACCGCCCACTACTCTATAAGCGCCCACCCACCACGTTTTTGACTGAACAATATGCGTCCTGATATAGCGCCCACCTCTCAACATCGCTTATCTTGCATGCTGATTCATTGAAGAAGGTTTTTGAGTCTTGCAATAAGTCTTTTACTTCCACTAAAGTGAAGAATACAGGGTATTTCAAGGCCCCCAGCCACCATCGAATGTCTATATATGTTTCAGTCAATTCACATTCGATGTGTCCGCCATGTTTGAGAAAACACGAAAATGTCTTGCTCAACTCTTTTGGCAAATGTCCCACAATTAATGATGACTTAATCACACTAACTGCAAATTGATCATGAACGTTATTTTCCTCCCTTTTTGTTTTCAATCTGTCTCCTATTTCTGGTTGCCAAATTTCTCTGTACACGTGAAATCCACGAATAGAACTTTCGTACGAACACTTTCAAGACTAAACTTGAGGACAATTTTTATTTTTTAAATAGTGCCCCCTTTTACCAATTTTTTAAGCGCCCCGGGCGCTTATCACGTCGAATACGGTAGTTTAATTGTTGGTCTCCGGGATGCAGAGTTGTTTTGGTGGTACTTATTTAGGTAGTCACTTAATCTGCTCAGACTCGTGTGCAGCAAATAAGGTCATATTTGTAGATTTATTACTGCTAACAAAACAGGACCAGGACAAATATTAGGAGTTTTGAATTCAGAATCTTGGTACAAACTTTTTGTTAAAATCAAACTTGTCACTTCATCTGTAATTAAGTTTGTTTCCTTAAAGATATTTTGAGATGTCTCTTCAGGCTAGGGGACAAATAAAAGGTTGGCAATTTTAGAACATATTTTCTTTTTAAAATGTCTTAGTAAAGTGTAAAGAGTGTGAGTACATTATGTCATGAGGGACTCCGAGGATGTTGTCATTTGAAAGTAAAACACAAATTTCACACTGTAATAAAGATTGAAGATAGTTCAATCCTGACCAGAGAGTAGAAGAATGCTCTATGATAGTTCATTTTAGCAAGAAGTCAATTATTGACTATTCCTTCCAATAACATTGAATCACAATCCAAAAGTGTATAAAAATGGTATCAAACCTTCTCCACGAAGAACAACTCCAGCAAGTCACATTCACTAACGAAATTAGGCTTGCTGCATTCGTTACCTTTTCTGTGCCAGCTCTTCATTTTACTGCACCTGACTAGATCGTTCAATAAGATTTCTACTGGTGGTTATTACTTACAAAAAATCAACTATTAACAGAGTTGGTATTTGAGGTGTGACAGGTATTTCAAGATATGATACCTATCACGATATCTCATTACAATACGATTTAATATATAAAGTTACGATTACAATAAGAAAATTTTTGACAAGCATTAAGACTTTTAGGCATATGAATATAATTTTAAAGTCAACGATGTTGATATATCGTATGTATTTTCAGTAGTATATGCTCACGGCTCTACTTGGTATGTCTCTTGTAAACTTAGTCTTCGGTGGTGGAGTCATTTGTTTTTTAATAGAGCATAATCTATATGCCAATCATCCTGCTACATCAGCGTAATTGAATCCGCTGATCAGGCTCTTTCCATATATCCTGATCTCTTTAGAGCCAAATGCCTCTTAAGTTTGGCGTGGCTTGCTGTTCCTGGCTGTGCTCACCTGTTAATGTTTCAGCCAATCAAATGTCGTTATACAAGGAGCTTTGAACTGAACGAAATTTTCCATCCGGGTTGTGCCACTGTTGCTGGATGCGAGTCGTTTCATTTGCTGGTTAGATAGCTAGCGATACGAGGCTTTTGGCCTAAAGGATATTAGGGTATATGGAAGGAGCTCGGTCAGCGGAATCAATTACGCTGATGAAGCAGGATGTATGCCAATAGGGGAGATTTTGTCACAAACAAATTGTGGGCTATCACGCTTGTCGATGTGACAAGAGAGCAATTTGAAAAAGGCTTGAATAAATCTGGGACTCGTACAAGATATATTTCTCTGAGACCTTTAGATAGTGATGCAAAAACTAAACCTGACAACAGTCTCAACTGATGCTTATTTTTTTCTAAATGAAATCCCTACAAATCTAAAAATCCCTATAAAACACTTGTACAACGGAAATGTCTCCTTGAATTTCTTTTCCGTAAAAATTACCCCAATAGGTCTGTCCCTTTAAATAACACATTAACGGCATTTACATCTTTCGACAATGTGAAAATGTCTCAGACATAGCCTTTAGGCTAAATAAATGTTGAATTATGTTCAGTATTGTCTAACAAGACTCTGAAAAAGCAATTTCATACGTTTAACATTCAGTTTATACAGTGAAGAGCGATTTGTTTTTAATGTTTATGCAATTACTGCAGTTTGAGAAACTTATTAAACTATTCCATAAAATCCTGAATATTTGTTATAATAAAAGATAAGTTAGAATTTTTATTGAAATATAAACAGCTGTTTAAGTTTTTTGCTTTGATATTGCACAAACCTCTTCAAAACAGTTAATCAAATGACTAATTATCAAGCAGAAGATAGATTATCGAACATTTGACAGTCAAGATTCAATTAAGTTAAAAGCAAGGTTGAAAAATAAATTTTAAATTCTTATCAATTTGTTAAAGATAATCAATTAATAGATACTCTAGATGAACTCTATGTTATACTTTGAAGATTACTTCCGAACCTGATGAGGCATTTACAAGACAATGCTATTAAATGTAAACATAGCTGCAAATGTGATGAATAATTCAAAGTGAATTTAGATATTTCATCATTCATATGGTATAGATGTATGCAAATTTGAAATGCAATTGCATAAGAACACTTTTTTACTCATCACATGGGTTAGGGTATTTTCTGCCTTGTGGCATTGAGGACTGGATAATCTGTATGTGTTCATGAATTGGGTCTAAACTATAGATTTTACTTTTGAAGGTCTATTTATCAATATAATAAATTCAATTTGGAACAATGCTATTCGAGCAAGTGCAAATCAGTGAAAAAGGTTTAACAAAAAACACTTCTATAAATGCAATAGTACATTGAAATGAGGAAGAATACTACTAAAGGAAGGACAATATAAGGTGATTTGTCCCCGATATTGAGACAGACAGAAACAATGTATTACATTTCTTAGGAGGGGAAATAAACAATATAATACTTGCTATGTATTACTCTGGTAAATATAACATGTTATATATTCCAGCAATTCCACATAAACTGCCGGACATCTACAATAAGCATGAAGTCATTGACATATTCACTAATGTTTTGCTTATTTGTGAATGTGTGACACTGCATGTGTAAATGTGACAATATGTTAGCTGCTATTGAGGTCCCACCACGTGGCTAGCTAGAATATTATCAGCTGCTCGTCTCTAGGGTCAGTGTATGTAGCTGACCTACTTGGATAAAACCACATATCTACACATGACACCCTATCTTATATGCTTGATATTGACAGATTGATTATCATGTTAGTCACACTCATTTTCTATAAACACAAACAGTAGCTAGAAATTGCCGAAACACATTTCAAAACATGTTGACAAGCAGTTGTCGGTAATGACTAAAAATAGCACATATGGCAAGTTGCCAAATTAACTATTTAATTGGTCCTAAATGACAACAAACGTACCTGGTTTATGAACAGGCTGGTGTGTTTTTGCTTTTCCCTTGTTCCACGGGTTGGTTTTGGGGGGTGGAGCCTCAACATAGTTTTTGTCACCTTTTTTCGCGTTAGATTTGGAGTCTTTACGTGCACCTGAAGTTGAACCAGATTCGCTAACGGCATTATTTTCGCCTGTTGTCTTGGAATCTTGGTTGGGTGCACGTTGGGTGTCCTTCGTCTGCTCCTCTGTAGGGGTACTGCTTGGTTTTGAGCCCCCAGTGCTGGTTTGGATTGTACAATCTGTTTGGTTAGCCGGAGCCGAGCCCACGGCAGTCGCCATGTTTGTTGGCCAGATGGTGATTTCCAAGTTAGGAGTGTTTGGACTCGAACTCGAGTCCGGTTTCCTTCAGATGTCAGCGGTGACACGAAACGTGACAACGGTCATACAGAATCAATGAAAACTCGCAAAAAATATCACTTACTGTCAGCTTATGACAACTGAGCAGTTCAAATGTCAATCCTTCAACACGAAACACATCAGTCTTGCTTCCAAGAAAATAACCTATTTTCCTTTAACAACGAAACAAATGAAACGAGGATTGGTTGTATATCAACAATAACAAAATGTTAATAACGAAATGCAAGACTTAAAATAATGAAATGTACACGAAAATGTCACCTAAAGTTTCACAATATTGAGATATTTTTCGAAAACAACGCACGAGCTGCAGACACGTTGGCTTGGTTTCAGATATCCTGAGTTTAATTTCCTTTCGCTTTAAAAGTCCTTCAGCTTTCCTCTGTTCGTAATATCGTCCACCGAGATAGTTACTGTTGAGCACTATTAACGAGTGCAAGTTGCCCGGCTAACATGGCTAGAGAAACACTGAATTCCTCCATGAGCACATGTCGCCATAAGCTAAAGAGGGGAGTGCGCATGCGTGACAACACGGAATTATTGTGATTTGACCTCAGCCCCTATCCTTTCCACTGTAAGCGCTGCAATGTAACTGTTCTGGGATGAAGACAAGCTAGAGTTTACTGCTATGTCTATAATTACGGTTCACGAGGATTTCTTTGCGTTTATTACACTTCTCAAGGAATTCTTTGTGCAAGGTAAATAATATATTAATTCTGAAACTCTATTAATGTAATTATTTATGTGGATAAACGGATTATAATAAAGTAGGTCATAAAAGTTGTTCAACTTAGTTTAACGTTTTTATTAATGATAGAAAATTGAAAAGAGGTACCAAAGGGGAAAAGTAAACTTTACAACGCAGAGACATTTTTATTATTTTTATTTGATTTTGGAGTGATTTTAGTTGACAATATTATACGTAGGTATATTCAATATAAATCACTTTTAAATTGCATCCTTGGATTCTCCCCCATTCGTAAATCTCTGAACTGTAAATAATAAAAAATATGTGTAAGATAGAACCAAGTGAGTAAGAGCACCAGATTCTTGACTAGATACTGAATGAAACCTAAGATAACTCTGAATGGTAGTATTACAGTTATATTTGTTTAATATTCAGAAATGCTCTTTTAGTTTTGTTTTACAAAAACATCATGAGTGAATGTAATGGGTTTTTTTTGTTTTGATGCCATGAAAAATAAAGTTTCTAAAAAGGAAAATTGCTAATGTTGCAATTCGTTTCATGTCTTTTTTAGTTGTTTTTTTTTGTTGTTTTTGTTTTGTTTTGTTTTTTTTGGGGGGGGGGGGGGGGCTTCTTTGGTCGTGAGAGGTGTTTTTTTTTAAAACTGACATTTTAAAGTTGGAGATTATTCCAAAGTCAAGGGTACCATTGAATCATGCAGCTCGACGAATAAGGAACCCTGTCCGCTATTCCCATCTGTCTAGTTTTTAAAAACCTTAATGTAATGTGAATTATGTTGCGTGTGTTCTCACATAACTTGTTTTTTTGGGTCGGGGGTTAGTTAAGGCTACTGTTGAGAAATGCTCAGTGTCATGTTATTGCTTATAATTTATCTCTTCTCACGATATGATCCTTTCATACGATGTTTATTTCATCATGAAGTGAACGAAAGGCAAGCTGCTGCTGTTTATCTTACTGTGGTATCTCCAAATATGAGCGAAAATGGAAGATTTTATAGGCGCTTCATTTGAATGCAGACTCTCGCTCGTAAGGGTTACTACAGAAATCAGCATCGTCTTTACCAAAGAATACTACATACATTGACTTTTTGTGACAGAGTTCCTTTTTACAAAAGTTTTTTTTTTTATGTATTTGAAAAAAATATTCTTAAAAGCTCAACATTGGAACTCTTTTGTGCCACTCATCCCAACATCTTCAAGGATAATAATTAATTAAGTCGTTTTGGATTATCTTCTTTGGTGAAGGGGAGTGGATGTCGTGAAGACAAATTCAGTAGGAACACTGGTTGTCCATATGTCCAAACGTAGTCCACACAGACACCGTGATCTCTTTACAGCTGTTCTGACTCCAATCTCATCTTGTTTGGGAAATCAAGCATCCTTTTCTCTTTTGTCATTTCCTTTTCTTACAAAATAATTTGTTACTACAGAACGACAGATTTCGCTTTAGGCATAAACAAGACAATCAATTCCGACAGCAATAAAGTCGTTTACCTAAACCGGTTTACAAGGGCTTAATAACTTTAATTGTTTCCTGCATCCATTGTGTTGAATTCGCGATCAGAGAACTAAGACGTCCTGGCTATAAAACGATATACTGGTATATGTATAGTTTGTGTACTTAGAAAATTTAATTTGGGATTTATATTGTAAACACAAGCAACCGTGGATTTTATTTACATTAATTGATATGAAATAAACCCATCCATGTGCTATGTAAGATGATAACGGTGACGAATTAAAACAAGAGTCATCGGAAGATCACAGATCACACCGGTCCTTTATAATTCATAAAATATGTCTTTGTAATCTTAGATCCTAATTTCACATCAAATCCTTGAATAGAGATTCAGAAAGTTACGATGAGCAGTTTTTGAGTTCTACTCCAGAAGTGAAGCTATTTTTGAAGCGTGTTTGATTTCTACTTGTTAACATGGAAATCGGTTTTTTTTATCGAAAATATGAAAATATGAAAAGGCACCAATTCAGCAGGTGGGCAAAATTTCAGAATGATATGAGAGGTTTTGCTCTGTAAATGAGGCTATCCGTGTACTGCAGAATCAAATTTCAGTTCATTTCCATGGAGACAAAAAAAAGGATAAAATTTTAGCGCACCAATAGGTGGATAGTGCAGAGTTTCAGAAAGATTTTATGAGCGGTTTTGGATTTCTGTTCAGGAAACGAAGCTATCCATGTATAGAGTCTTAATTCAACAAAGTTCCGTGGAAACCAAAACAATTCAAAATTCTGAAGATATCAAAAGGCACAGCTCCAATAGGTGGGTTACACTCATGCAAAGTTTCAGAAATATCTGATAAGCGTTGTTTTTCTGCTTGAAATGATTACGGAAGGACGGACGGACAGGGCAACGCTTACATCTCACGGTATATCATTCTTTAAAAATAAAAACAAAACGCCCTTGTACTGATATTCCATTTCATAATAACTCATGATGATATTTTTGTTTTGCACAAATTAAAATAAAAGTCCAAGAGGAACTACTTTTCTTTCATATATTTTCGTAGCTAGGTTTATCTTAGTACTAAGATAGTCGTAAGCCAATGTTACTGTATGGTACTTACGACGATCAAAATACTAAGAGAGCTTCGACTATCTCGGTCCACGGCACGTGATTAAACTAATACCAATGTATATGAGGGCAGGTTTTTACGGTGGCATATTAGGGCCATCTGTTGTTTTTTTTTTATCTTGAAATTTCAAGAAAAAAGTTGAAATTTCAACATATCCATCTTGAAATTTCAAGATGATAAGTTGAAATTTCAAGATATTAAGTTGAAATTTCAACTTATCAATTTAAACTCATTTATCTTGAAATTTCAACATAAGTATCTTGAAATTTCAACTTATCATCTTGAAATTTCAACTTAATATCTTGAAATTTCAACTTATCATCTTGAAATTTCAACTTATCATCTTGAAATTTCAAGATGGACATGTTGAAATTTCAATTTTTTTCTTGAAATTTCAAGATAAAAAAAAACAACAGATGGCCCTAATATGCCACCGTAGGTTTTACTATCTTGTCCATAATATGCACCAGCAAATTAAATCTGAAGTTGTAATTGATAGTTGGCGGACTCTTTTCCTTGTGAATCAGGCGTACGCCAAACTCTTGCCTTTTCTTTGTATCTATATTTATGAATGGGCTTTTAAGAAAAAAACGTTTGATAGGGACGAAAATTAAGTCAATTACGAGTGAGGATTTGTCACTAAGTTTATGTCGCTTCTATATATGGCATAGTCCTTGTAATTGAAAACCTGACTGATGCACAGTCATCTAGATAATTCTTTTCGAATGTTTCAAGGAATGGAAATGAAATATTAAAGTCATAGTCTCATTTTTGTAAGGCAACTAAACTGAACTAATTATTCTTCACGAACAAAATCTGATCACTTACACAAATACTTCCAGTCGCATTTGCAAATATTTTCATTTTTATGCCCGTTTTACAATTTTGGATGAAGCAGCTTATTGGTGTATGCCGTTTCAGACCGATGAGCATTCTTAACTGAGGTTACCACCTTTTTGTTATTTCTGTATTTGAAAAAGCGTAAGCTATTAGCTATTTTCTTTGGATATTCAGCTGGGAAAGTTTATGTGTTCTTCGTCACGGCCTTAGCGAAATGACGTGGTAAGGACTAACGCTCGCAAAAAACATAATATTCGGGTAGGGTAGGGTAGGGTAGTTTGAACTTCATTATTGAGGGCTAGAATGCCTGCAGAGTTCTGAAAATTGTTGCAAACGTCAGGGGAAAGATTTCTGTGAGTGGTGAACTATTTGTCCGGTATTTATTACAATTTGCCTTGCAAAAATGAGACTATGACTTTAATATCTATATTTTAGCTTGCTGTTCGTATAAAATTTCTATCGATCATTCAGTAACCTTTTAATTTTGGTAGAAAATATTAACAAATTGGAATCAGTAATTCCCTTGACTTTCTGTCCTGAAAAATCCTTCTTTAACCAAATCAACGAAAGTCATACTAAGCATTTAGTTTTAAAACAACACAAAAATGTCATGACATTGAAATAAGTGAAACCAGTTCTGTGACAGTCAAGATAGCTGCTGGGGACGCTGGAGCTGTGTAAATGAGTAGCATAGAACTGTTTCAGGCCACAGTTGGTTATGAAAATGTAATTTGAAGGGTGTTTCTATTCCAAAAATTACTGTGAATCAAAGATTTCAATATAGCTAATAAATAAAACAGTTTATACATTTCAATATTTCAATGAATACCATTCTCACACAAATTATTGGAATGCAAACACCCGTCTAACCCCGTCCCCTATTTTGTAAAACTTAATGGTCAATTTGAAAAAAATGCCACAAAGACTACAAGCCAGAAATTACTGTTCCGAACTGGCGGATGGCTCTTATTTCATATACTGCTTTCATACAAAAGTGATAAGTCCAGTTTACATGCAAACTAGTTATATGACATAGACCTATTAAAATATCCCTACCTATATCAATAATCACAGTAATTCAGAATCTAATACCTTGAACAGCACACAAGTTATTACATGTTGTACGCTCCTAAAGTTCAAGAAAAACACCTTTTTCAAATATTATATTACTTGTCCTTCAAAATGTATCTTGCTATGACCTTTTACATATCAAAGTCATACAAGTCAATGGTAATGAAAACAGAAACAATGGTTGTCTTGTATATGTTTTATTTATCACTCACTCATAAAACATGTGTATACACTATCAAACCTCTGTATCACCTGAAATATCCAATTTTCTTAATTACATAATATAAATACTATGAAGTAATTGCACATAGACAATGATGTTGCATACCTGGTTTAACCTGAGGGCTGAATGATCCCTGTATTTTATAACAGACAGTCGCTACTTATATGCTCACCTGTCAATCACACCTGTTGGGTGTTGCTAAATAGGTGGCTTCATATTTACATTTTATTAAAGCTGAAACAGCGTACTTCTGCACCTTGATTACACAAGGTCAATTTGGCTTTTTTCATTTGATTGGAAATATTTTTAATAGAAGGGCAATTTCTCTGACAGCAAAACTTGTCTCTTATTTTTTAGCAATCTGTGTTGATATTCGAATGTAAATAAACTTCTTTTAAGTTAAATACTGAATAAGAGTGCACATTGATACAGCCTTTCATATCTAAATGAGTTGGTTTCTCCTTAAAATTAATGTCCTATGGCTATACAATAAATGACTAGTAACATTGTATATGACCCCAATAAACTCTTTGGTTCTTTTTTTGGCATTAGAAAAAGATGATCAATATATGTTCACAACTAAATCCTTAATAAAGAAAAGAAGTCTAAAATGGAAGATGGATAATGAAAGATTTTATTTGAGAAATGAGTACTATTGTGTGCCATTATGAAGCCTTTTCATACATGACATTTGAATTTGGAATAAGTAAGTGATTATTTTATTTTTAATTTCCAGACAATCACATGGTAGTTGAAATGTAATTTTTTCCAAGTTATTACAGTTTAAAACTTTAACTAATACCATATTAGTATTGGTAACACATTTCATGAGGTTTAAAATTCATAACATACCAGACATGCTGTTATGACTTGTATTATCTATGTAAATATGTATCAGCATACCTTAAAAAACCAAACATGTGATTATTGACCAACTATATCAGAACTTTTATCAATTTAATATTATTTTACAAGACACCGTTTACTATCACTTACATCATCTAGATAAACCTTGTCGGCAACAACCAATGATAATCATATTAAGTAGGTCAATATGAGTTAGAAGATACGACAAATGATATTATTTTCATAGTACCTTGGCTAATGTGGGTGACAATGGAGAATGCCAATAGTCAGATCAGACAGGTAATAATTATTATGTGAGAGGGTAATAATATCCGGGTTCATATTTTTAATATGATGCCCTAGGGCAAAACATCACATTTTCATTCTAATGTCAAGTCATGTAAGATGACTTTGATGTTACAGTTTTCCTATGACATTATGTTCCAAATGGGCCGACAGTGAATAATCCACCAATGCCCTTTAATTTTAATAGTTCTCTTTGATTTTGCAACCTTGGTAATAAAGAAAGTGTTATTCCTGTCCATGACATACTCTGTCATGTGACATGTGTATGACCACCTGCAAAATGACATAATGACCACCTGCAAAATACCGATTATAAGCATGTGTTGCATACTTAGATCATATCTTGTACATCGCACCCACCAATATAGTTACGATGATGAACGTCATCACACTAGCATATGTTTGGAGATGGAATGGAGGAACTACTCATGTATCATTCCTACACCCTCGCTCAAATTGTGGTTGTTTGCTTCAGGTTTTAAAATTTTGTACAGTTGATTTATCTGAACAGAGAGATCTAACATGACAATGAATAAATCCTCCATTTGCATACCAAGCTCATGTGGCAGCTGTGACATGTCTGTTAGCTATAAACCCAACCTAGTAGATGCTTCACTACACAATCCGAGATTGTTTAACTGTGCAGTCTGTTTGATTGTACACACTTTGTAATTCTAGATTTAATGCATGAGTGTTATCCCTCTCCATTCTTCCTATCTCTGTTATTTATCATATCAAGTGGTTATATAAACCTAATAATGAAAAACCTGAATTCACAAAAGCAAATTCTAAAGGAATTATAGGTAAAAAATGCTGCCTGGCTGACTTGAGAGATCTTAAGGAATCAAGAGTCAAAATGAGTAACACCAACATTACCAGTCTGACTTATGCTGACTCAGCTGTATTTTCAATTCAGTAATTATTACATAGATGGTTGATATCTAATTTTATTGACAAGCCGCAAGTGCCTTTAGAGACAAAGCACTTGATAGCTCCTATGGCAGACTAGATGTTAATTAACAGCTGTAAACAGTTTCTGCTATAAATTCATGTTCCTACACACTTTCTACAATTTTACAGAGCTTCACTGTATAGTTTCATAATATGAATAAGCAAAAAATCAAGTTTAAATGCAAATTTTTTTACACATCATCATAATAAACTTGGGGCAATGGGACATATTGGGAATCGGCTGATCATAATCAATGTCCATCTTCAAATTACCTATTCTCATGTTAGTTTAGTTACATTTATGACATTTATCTGCTTCCTTCTTATGAAATCTTATAAATATGTAAGATGCACATTGTTTCTTGTTAATATCACATCAATTATGCAAAAAAAATTCCATACACATATACAACTACAACCTCATATATTCCCTTATGTCAATCAAAACTTTAGACACTTGTTCTCACACAAACGACTGAGGTATAGTTATTTTCTCATAATGATATGAATAAATGACAAAACTAGAACTTCAGGTTTTGCTTTTGTTAAAAAAAAACAGCCATACACACTTTGAGTTATCTAGAAATGAAAGTTTTGATGAATGTATGTTATTAATGAATGGTTTTGATAACTCGGTATCACCAATGTAATGAAATTCATATTGTTTTATAATTTGTTATTAATCAAATCATGCAATATTTCAATGAATAGAATGCTTCTGACAGTAATTCCAAAAAACTATTTATTCCATTTTAGATGTAAAACATGACATGAGTTTTGTTTCTATCAATCTCATTAAAATCAGATGGAATTTCACTCGTCACACACTGTATTCTTGTACTGGTCAATAGTCGTTGTGTCAGGTGACCATTGTACTTTAGCCAATCAGCGACAAGGTAAGAAAGCTTCAGGTAAATTTGATATTTAAGCTGGCCGCTAACTGTTTGAATCTATCGAAGGTGAAAGGTAACAGACATAGTGAATTACAATTGATAGGTTCTCATTGATTTCAATGAGATTTGATTTCTAAACAGCTTCTGCATAGATAATGACTATCTCCTTGTAACTATATACATATCTACATCAATATCTCCATATATAGACATCTGGAAGATAAACAGGTACTTAATCCTTCACCAAATCTTTTTTCTTATTTTCCCAAGGATCCTATCATTTTGCAAAATAGCCATGTTTATCATAAACACACTCAAAATCATTACAATGAGCCAGCCTGAAAATGAACACAAATCAACAGTTACCTTTAACAACACATCAACAGCAGCTGTCGGCCAAGTACAATGAAAATACTTTAAACACAGCAGGATTTTTAAATGTCACTAGATGAGATATGACTTGTTTGCCTGTTCATAAAATCATAATGAAGGAGTAAATATCAATACAGAGACAAGGTGACGTTATAAGTATGTCGGACTGACCAGTTCTTTAACATTCTCTGGGGCCTTTTCACAGCAATCACAATGTGCCACAGGCTAAATAAAATCTATCACTCAATATTCCTAGACTCGGTTAACTGTTCAATTATCACTTAATAGATATATATATAGGCAAGTATTCTTGCAGGGTGGTTAAGGGTGGAAGTGAAATGGAGAAATTATTAAATCATTCAAATTAGATAAGATAATCACACAAGACTTAATAGTTCACTTGTCACTCAATCAGCAGGTCAACTAAATCTGGAAAATAACAGTGGCATTTCTAAACAGTCTAGCAAAGATAGATAAATTAGATGACAAAGAATCAAGCTGCGCACTGGATGTACTTATTGGAAGGAGATAATTTTGGCACTTAAACAATTTCTAACAATCACTTCTTTCCAGGGCAATGTACTGACCACACATCACAACAAAACACTGCATCAGCTGTAATACTTTGCAACCTGTCGCTCAAAGCTGTCTATGATAGCTTTCCTGAAACAGACAATTGATTCTCATTAACAAAATAAATAAGCAAGATGCAATTTTTGCCATAAACATGACTTAGTGTGATATTGCTCAATATTTCAGCCATTGGCAGCAACCTTAAACAGGAAGTGCAAAATGAGATGAAAAATGGTGTCGACATCATATAATTGCCAATATGCTGGTCTTTTAAGTCCCTTACTTTCTAAATTGTGTCACATTAAATCTTTTATCATCTGACTTACATCAATGCTGTAACAATCCAGATTAAAATCAGGTACGAAAAGCGGCCAAAATATGAGGGGGATTATTTCAAATCTCTATGAGTTTGGCAATAAGGTAGTTTTGCCCTCATTTAACATAGTATGAGCAGGAATTGAAAATCTTCAACCACTGCCACTGCAACTGACATCACATTTGATAAACAAAACTTTTTCTTGAACAGTACCTCAATACAGATGGGTTTAACCCTGCTAAAATTGTGTAATATAAATTTTGCAAATATAATCACTATAACACTACATACACTACAGGAGAAGAGTGGAGGGTTGACAATACACAAAGATCTATAATAACAAGGAACAGACTAACCTGAAGACATACTGGTTGAAGAGGAAGGAGGTCACATGGCCCCGGTCAATGTACCTCACCTCACAACCCGGCCACAGCTGGTCCAACCTCACTACGTCATCACGAGGGACGTACGCATCCTGATTGGCCGCGATGATGATAATAATTTGGGGTCAAAAGGCACGGAGAAGTTTCCAAGATGTGTGCACTCGTCCATGACACCTCTCATGAACTCAAGGGCCTCTTTTTTCAAAGTTTTTGGGTAATGAGTCTTTTTCTTGTTTGTGGTCATTTTCAGCAGTTTAGACTTGGAATCTGCGTGTTGAATAGTCAAAGGTTCCTTGATGTCACTTGCTGGGCGCTTCCCGGTATTCACTGCGGAGCTGAAACTCCGGTTACTGACGTCTGCTGCTTGCTGATTGGCTGATTGAGAGGACCTGCTCCCAACTGATTTGCTGCCTTTGTCAACCTCTGGGTGTCGAGAAGTGAAACCAGTCACAAACTCTTTACCCATCCCGTAAGAGCCTTGATTTTCCTTGTGTAACAGAAACATCGGAGATAAACACCTCGTCTTAAAAGTGGCAATATTCACGATTTTTTTAATTGTTTGAGTAGAAATGAATAAAATCAAGTAAATAAATCAAGGGTTTGGCTTAAGGATAAGCATGTTGTAAATAAAGTGCCTCGTCTCACCTGCTCAGGTGAGTGTATGAGTTTCTTAATCTCCTGCTCGTACACACTGTCCTCAAAGTACTGCGACTCCAGAACTTCCCAAGGGATGGCGCCACTCATCACCCCCTGCAACACACACGCTCACTTGCAAACATGTCACACCCTCAACCTGCTGGCTTTTATACTTTAAACATTATTCTCAAAAGCCAGTTTTTACTATTGCTCACACTCATTTATTCAGTAGGTAATGGTTAATCTGTAAATTACTTTGGAAGAAGTGTTTTATCATTGGTTTTCAAGCTACTTTCAATAGTTTCATTTTAACTACAGCCATCTGATCTTTGTATACATAAGATCATTTGTAACTTAACAAAATATATTCAAAGGCATTATTTTGAATGGGCACTGCAAAAGATGTCACAACCATTTACCACAGACATCATTTTAAACTAAAATATCAATGAATTTGGTACTATTTGAAGGGACTGAGGGATGCACAATAAAAGGGAGATAACCCATAGATGTGGTTCTGATGTTACAGATACTACACAGCTGAGGAAATAAACCACTACATCAATCAATAGGGAACAAGTGACAACTGCAACAGGTGGCTTGATCTCGTTAGATAATCTCAAACTGTTATTGTCACATCACAAGTGATTGGTTCAGCCATAATGAACAAATTTATCTCACTCAGTGGCTGTGACCTGACTAAAATTGTTTTCTAGTCGCGTATAAAAAACAAGCAAATAGGAATTTTACATCTTACATAATTAATATTAAAAATATGAATATAGACCTTGTTCATTACTCAGTCAACAACAGCAAACTAGAATTTGAAACTACAAATGTCACAAATTTATTAATGCAACTACCGATAATAGCTTAAACAGCATGCATGTTATGAACATATTTTTCCAAAAATTTTATAATTGTTTTTACAAAAAATCTTCCAAAAGCAGAATGAAATGTTTGGGAAAATCTAAAGAATACTTAACGATGTCCCGTTTCATAACACATTTAGGAAACAAGTACCGGTAAGTGTTTTGTTAATTGACGATAGAAAGCAATTTAGATACTTCTACTAAAAATGTTATGAAACAAGACTCAGTTTAGTATTTCATCTTTAACTAGCCGAAGAGGAAAAACGTAAAAATTGCTGCTGCGCTGCTTAATGATTGTGATTGACACTGATACAATGTCAATGAGTAGATGTATGCAGCTAGGTGGAATGAACGGTTGGTTGTAGATTCGTAGTTTGGTAGGTTGCAGGTAGGCAGGTGTTCTTCAGGACACTGCCCTTATATAAAAGAACTAAGGCAGGCATAGAAAGAGTTATCTCCCTTTTACCAAAAGATATGTTATCTGGATGTACCTTTGTTTCAAAATATCGGGAAGTTAGTGTAACACTCAAAAATATCAAAAAAATTTAAACAAAGACCCATCCACGTGATCCCCTTACCAGTGAAAAACCAATTAAGTGACGACCACACGATATGAAGACTCACCTGAGTGAAGACTACGGATGCTGTGCTCCAGGAGAGACAAGGCACCAAGGTGATTGGCTTGTCCCAGTTGGACGCTGCCAGCGACGCCATCTGAATAGGACAAACGAATTTGAGGTAAAAAAAATCTACCAGTATTTTCCCAAGTGGTGAGGCCGTGAGTGTTAAGTATTGACTGTTAAACTTTACCGATATGAGTTGACATGGTATTTGTCAAGAAAAGTAAAATTTTCTATAATTAAATTTATCTAATCCTTACTTTATTGTAATGAGATCATATTCACATTGAGGAGAGTTCCCGATAACACATGGATATTATTCAGGTGTCAATAATAAACACAGTCAAGGTGAAGCAATAAAACCACATTGACACTTTGAGAATGTTCATGTTAAAATTTAGTCATATTCACTCAATACATACTTATAAGTAGGGAAAAACATCACATAAAATTACTTACCTTTAAAGTTGTGGATGACAACTTCAATACTACATATTTAATCAAAGTACCTAGGATAATAGAAACATTATCCATTATCCAATGCCATTTCCTTTGAAAACGATTCTTTTTGAGGGACATCTCAACATAAGATTTAAATGTAGTTGTCAAGCAACTTATAAAGGCCAATACAATCAGAGATTCAAACTCGTATAATAGATGCAGATACTTTTTCATGGATATTCGTATTTATTCTCAATAGGGGCATTTGGACCGAGGTTCTTAAGTCGGTTGCAAGTATGCATTTAGAAAGTTAATAATGCTACATTGCTATATTTTGGATAACACTCTCTTCAAAAGTATAAAATCCGGAGATGCAAAACTGCCAGCTATGATCGTAGCACTGTCAAGAACTATTCCTGACAGTTTATCCAAAATATAACAATTCTTCATCATTGTCAACATTGTAACAAATGAAATTGAAAAATGTCACCATTTTTTTTTTCACAACTTATTACAACTTATTTAATGTCCTTACCAAGCGACTTCTAGAAAATCAAGTCAAAGGAAGCAACACAACTGGAGAATATTGATATAACACTTTTGATTCAACATTTCTACATAGAATCTAATGTGGTTGTCATGCAGTTTCTTGAATGCCAAGTAAAGGCTGCAACTCACATGTCCGCCCATGGAGATGCCGGTGATGCCGAGAGGTCCAAGGCCCTGTCTCTCAAGCCAGTGGAAGAGAACCTGCGACTCGAGGATCAGCCCCGCCCCCATCACAAACAGGTCACTTACATTGTGCAGACTCGATCTCCTGTATCAAAAATCACTGATTAATGAAAACAAGTTTTATGGATGTCCAACTTCTTTATTGTTACAACTGTTACAATTGTAAGGTTTCAGTGTAGATATAAGCGCATGTTATTTTGCTTAACAACAGTGTAAGAAGCTAAACCAAAACATCACTCTCTTGCAATCAAGAAGCTGTAAATCCATAGAACTTGTTTCTTAAGTTGCATACCAACTTCTTAATGCCTCTTGAAGATGACTGTATTTTTCAAAATAAACATATCTTAGATATTTGGTGACTCTAAATTCACAAAGGGATCAGGATTTTATAAAGTCTATATACCGGTTGAAACGAAGCTTATCATACTAGTTGCCATTCATAGTGCATTAATGAAGTAATGACCCAAATTAGATCTATGTAGTTTAAAAAATGAAGGTTTAAATCTCTCCATATCAAGATGTATTGTACAAGAAAAACAGGCTTGATCTTTGGTGCACAGTCAGAAAGTCTTTAATCTGATTCTATGATTAACTAAAATTACCGTTATCAAATCTCAAAACTGACTCATCAAAACCAAGCAGTAGACTTACATTTGGTATTTTGGTTTCCGTTCCCCATCTGTTGATTTATTAAGGATTTATACATTTACTGTATTACCAATTAATCAAGAAAAATTCACTGATTACAAATCAACGTTAACAAATGTTACTGACAATATGTTCCATAAAGTAGTAGGTAAAAGGTATATGGGATCCATGAATCAGAGCCGGAGATAAGTCTAGAGATAAGGATACAGTACGGGTTCTCCAAGATGACAGACGCGATTCCTGCCTCCTTGAGAAGCGGCCGAGCCATCAGGGTTCTTCTACGCCAGAAAAACTGTCAAATTAAGTCATAAAGGTGAAGTTATGAACACTAATGGCAAGTCACTGGTGATTTGTTAATACCATTGATCAAAATTTATAAAAAATGGAAATTGCAGGAATAATTGTTAAGGGAATTAAAAAAAGATAGTCATCAAGCAGGAAAACTATTTTTTTCTCATTAAATATGACATACTGATTAGATTTTAAGAACAATGTTAAATGTCTTTCATACTGTTACATGGTTACCATACATTACTTCACTATCTAAATGGTATTTATTTCTGACAATCTCTTGTAATTAATAAAGGTTGATCGACCAAAACATAATTTCATTACAACACAATCCATCAAGCATAACTCTGAAATGTCTAGTAATTATTTTCAAAACTTTGGCTTCAGGTGGTATGGTTCAAAAGTGAGTAATAAACGAGCCAAAATTGTATAGATTTTAAATTAATGCTGTTTTCCCTAAAATCTTACTTCTAAGAGTCAAAAACGTTTTCCTTAAGAGGAGTTTGGAAGTTATTGTTTAGCACCGCTATGGCACTATTACAGGCATTAGTGTTGCATTTAATGAATCCATTGCAAGAAGAAATCACTTACGTGATCACCAGTGCCGGCGAGGTGAAGGCAGACAGGTTTTAACTTAGCATGCATCCAGTTCTTTGGCAAAAGTATCTGAAAACTACAATAGATGACAATGAGTCCTCAGCTGAAGGTCAAATCTTCCTTTCAAAAGAATATGCAATAATAGTAATTTAAAGATTAAAGTAAAAAAATCTAATGATCCCATATTGATAAATCTCTAATTACTTCTGAATCTTTTCTACCAGTTTCTAAAGAATTTTTGTAACATGGGTACAAAGAAATTACAAAAGGAGAGTTTCCATAAATTCATTTAAGCAATATATTGAAACAAACTCTTTTAGTGGCATTCTAGATGTTGTAGTGGTGATGAAGAACTAGATTCCATGGATATCCATGTTAATAAAGAAGTTAAATATCCTTCAAATTGTAATCATATTTAAACAAGACAAAAATTATCTACAAGTTGGATGTTTTCTCCATGAAAGCATGGAAGTATAGAACTGACTTACTTAGCTTTCACAACTTCAGGAGGCATGATCCCAGGTAGAAATTTGTCAAACGGGGACATGAAGTAACCCTCCATGATCCGACAATCACTCTGAACTTCATCCTTTATTTTTATAACATCAGAGAGAAAAAAACATATTTTAGATATTGGCTGTGATTGTATCAACATCCTGTTTGCATGAGTTCCAGAATTTAGAGTGGTAACTGAAATCTTAAAATATATATTCCCTTGTCAAGTATCATATAAACTAACCATTTGATGCTATGGCAGTTTGTCAAATACAGGGCATGATTGTCAGCCAACAACTGTTGCTTGTCAGTTTCAGATGTGCCAATTATGCACATGGTAAGAAAGCTCATCTAGATTTTTATTTAATAATTTCTTAGATTTTAGAGTTAGAGATTAACCGGAGGATCCCTCAAATTTAATGAAATCCCGGTTTATCTTTCAAACCTTTAGCATCACCACAGTGAAGATTATTGACATTTGAACTCTGCATTATAATGACTTTTCTGTCAGTGTCAAGTACATTAACTTAACCAGAAACTTTTCACTAACCTTGGTGATATGCACTGGGAAGTCATCGCAACCTGAGATCATATGTTTGCAGTTTTCTCTATTAGATATTATTTTACGAAAGTCAAAAATCCTGAAAACAAAAAAGGAACGGTCATCAACAAAGAAAATCATCAGCAATACCCCTTCACATGTCAATTGATAATAACTGTTTGAGAAAGTACATGATACATGCAATTGAGGCTTGACATTGGTTAGCTCTTATATGTATAAAAAAGTTGAAAAGGAGTTATCAATAGACACAACTTATAAACATGATAAAAGTCTTAGTGCCAGGAGAGTTAACAAAATTTAAGTGAACAACAAGTTAACAAAATCCTTGATATACTTTAGACCATGTTATTTCTAACGAACTTGAAATTTGTAAGAATAATAACCTTATAATACTTATCATGAAACAACAGAGAAGATTCTGTTTAAAAGGCACTTCATTACTTATATTATCCTTTAGTACCTTTTGAGGTTTTCCGGTTTCCCCCATCCTTTGGTGAAAAACTTGGTAAGGAGAAGTTTGCGATAGATGTAGTCAAAGCGACTCATGGTGAAATAGAAAGAAAAGATAGACCACCATAAAAGCACCATAAAAGCACCACTCGTTCATCTCATTTATCTGAAAAAATAAAAGAATTATTATATGAATATTAGTAAAATCAAACACTTGGGTTTCACTTTTGTCACCAGATAGAAGTTCCTCAAATCTTCAAACCTACCCTCAGGCTCTTTTAGGAATGGACATCCCTCTCTTTCACACCCAATTGGGAAAATTGGAAACACAGAAATTGTCCTTAATTTCTATTGCATTTTCCTATCTTTACAACTCATGGATTCTCACTGTCTTCTCTTTGGATATTTGTAGATTATTGTTTTATTAAGCCTTTTATCCCTTTCAACAATCTTTTATAGAGGTGACTTTTGATAATAGGACAATTTTAAAAATGAAAGTCCCTTACAATGTACTATTGTGATGCAAAAGACTATTGTGACCATTTTTTGCAGTAGTTTTTGGTCCATAAAACAGTGTTTATCAGCTGTTATTCTTGAAGGTCTTATGAGAATCATCTGATTGATAAACAAAGTTTGCCACTCCTGACCAAATCAACAAGGGTGCATCACTGTAAACAACACTTTAGAAATGATACAAATTCAAATAAAAATGCATGAAATAAATAAACAAGTCATTTATGAATAAAGTTTGATCTATGAAACACTACACTATCTAAACTATATCATGTATTATTATGTTTAAGCGATTTTGTTGTTGCAGAAATGATGTTGAAGATGAATACCATGTGTTATTAGTATGCCCACTCTTTGTCATGTATCGCAAATGCTATTTGCCAATCTATTATTACTCACCTCCTAGTATGGTAAAAATTTTCCAATTGATGAATAATCCATGCCGAAACATTATTTTGAATTTATCAAAATGTGTTTACCACATCATAAATGCTTATAAACAAACTGTACTTCGCAATTCAACTGTCATATTGTAAACTTGGGCTTCTGCAATGTGTTAGATATTGATATGTATGTATTGTGTAACTCCCCACCCCACCCACCCACTACCAGCGTTGAAATAACCACCAGCCTGGAAGCCCGATGATAATTAAAATTGCCCAGGCTAGTGAAAAAATAATTATGGTAGCCCGGCCTGCTAGTGTAAATTTTCAGATTTGGTTCAGTAAAAATATTCTTCCCGCCTTTTCTATCATTTGATTACCTTATTATTTTTAGGGTATAATTTGATCACTCTGATGGGTGACAAAATAATTTGACTGCATTGGTGTTCAGCTGTTGCTGTTCATTCTGTGACTATGTAGCCTGGTTCCTGTTGGGAAGCCTTGAGCTTTACCGAAATAAAAATAATAATAAATAAATGACAACTTTTGTAAGTTGTTTGAAATCTTTATTTTCTTGGTCATCTGGGCTAGTAATTTTTCATGCGGGCTTGTAACTCTGAAACCTTACTAGCCCGGTTTGTTAGTGATCCTGAAAAATTATTTCATACACTGGCCACTACTACTGTATATTGTAACGTTCTGTTTCTTTTGGCCTTTGGCCTATGAATAAAGAACTTGAACTTGTTCCCCAACGATAAATTATGATAACAATAGTGACTAATGTGATGCACATACTTTTAATGTATCGTTACGCGCCCCTTAACTTTTAGGGTTTGTAATTGTCTTGCACAAGGGTTGATAACCCATTGTAGGTGATTATCATAACATTGAACGATTCCTTTGAATCGTTTTTGTTTGCACAATGAAATGCTCAAATTGTAACAGAAGTAATAACTAATATACAGTGCTGTCTGGTAACGCTACGCACCTAAAAGATACATGATCCTTCATTCTAAAAAATTACAGTCTCCGGGATAAAAACAATATCATTGTAAAAGTTTAGAGCTTCACGGAAAATATTAATGTAAAATATACATGTTCCCATAGGTCGGCATGTGTAGGCTAAAGACATGCAGGCAGGGGTTGAATACACCTAATATTTGCATTATTATGATCTTGATAGATTTTAAAACAGTTTTCTGAAGTTTAGGTAACGACAAACCGATAGTTGGATCAATATTTTGGTTTCCACTTTTTATGTAAGAAGGCAAACTGTTTGAAGCAACATGTTTGCTAGGAGTTTTGTCAATTTTTAGAACTCATCCTGATTAACTAGATTTAGTTTTGTGCGAGTGTTTACACCCTTTGTGTATACCTTTTCCCAACATTGCTGTATTTAATTACTCTAGATGGTGGAGTGTCCCTAGTTTAATCTTTTATTCCTTAGGCCTAAAAGTGTTGACTACATTTTATCAATTTGTGTTTTTGTTATTTATAAGCCACTTAATTGACGATAGCATCTTTGTAACATGGTTATCGAAAAAAGCTGACCTTCAACCGGTCAACCTGTTCAGTGGTTGACAGGACCCTTTGACAAACTTTGATAAAACTTCAGAAACATAAAAACAATATGATTTAAATATTGCAAAGTTGGTGAAATATTGTTTTCAAATTTAAGAGTTATTCTTTTATAGATAGCAATGCAGAATTTCTCACAACAGATTTTCTGTAAACAGTCAATTTGTTTATCTCCTCACATTATGAAACGGTTGGTCTCTCCTTGGCAGCCATTTTGATTACAACACAAATCTCGAAATGTCACGTTCACACATTTTCACTGAATAAAGCCAGTTACATTTTCAAAATAGCACCAGCGTACTAACACATATTCTTAGAACCAGTAGTTCCCATTGCAACGTAGTTCTATCTTTCTTGTACGCTAAAAGAGAGATATTAAAAGCAAATCTTTTCAAGCGGAAGTGAGGATCACGAGAATCAAAACGAGAAGTTAAAATGGTACATGTGGTTCCGGTTGTCTGCTACAAGTTGTTTTTAAGATGTTGCAGCCTATCATGCACGTGCTAAATGCACAGAGAATTGTGTTAGCTTCTGGATCACCAAGAAGAAGAGATATTTTACGAAATATTGTAATTGACATGCCATACTTGAATTGAATACAGATCTTTTTGTGTTTTTGTTTGAAACTATGCTGACAAAATAAGTAAACAAAGAAATGCAATATGTACTTTTGATTTATAAGTCACATGAAAATGTCGTTTTCTTGTTGAATAATAGATGCATTGTGGCAGGGTAAGGGCAAACGCTTCCCTCAAATAACGTTTAAAATATCTTCTAGCGACACAGAGTATGTTTTTGGGGTCAAATATTTGAAACTTCATAAATGGTGTATAATGTTATGGAAAAGCATTGGTTGTTTCTGAAAATAAGAATCGTAGTGTTTCTCAGTTCACATTAGAGACAATAGACAGGTTAAAGAAATCATTTATGACAATGGCACGGTCCAATGACTGAAACATAAATTATTTTAATGGTAATTACACTGCAGTTCACATCAAGTAAATAGGTAATGATAAGGTTAAGTATTAGTCATATAACTTGCAGACATGTAAATAAAATGCAGATTGTCAACTAATAATCCTTAAAGAGCCACTCCGCGAGTTGTTGGAATCATATATGCCAAATTTAACCAATGGTTTTCTGTCATTTTATCGCGAAGTATCTATATAGACTGTTACCAAAAAGACACATTTTAAAGCTTGTTGGGTTTTTACAGTGACAATATGAAGGTAGAACGTGATCGAAAACCGGACAGTAGCGCGCGTCAAATCGTCAAACGTAATTTTAGAGACTTGTCTAAAATAGCCAGGATTTGTTAGGTTATATAACTAGTATCCATGTATATTGGACGTCATATCTACACCTCTGTGCATTTATGAGGCTGTCATATATATGTCTTTTGGACATGAAATTTTAGGATGTTTTGATTTTATATCATCACATATGACATTTAGGTTCGTATCAAAGTAGATAATATGTTATGAAAATTACGGAGTGGCTCTTTAACACTTATGTGACTTTTTTGAGTATCATTGAAAACAAGAAAATATTGTTTTGACATTTTAGAGTTAAAAATGGAACTTTAGAAAGGCAATTTGAACTTACCTCAGGAAAAATGTTAATTTGGATCATATTTAAGCCTCTTAAAAAGTTTATCAAACATACTCTGTGGCACATCAAGGAAGTTCTAAAGTTGATAGATATATTAATATGAGTGGTGCCAAGAGAAAACAATTATGAATAAGGCAAACAATATAAGATGATATTCTCTTTTCAGGGACTCAAATTTGATGTTGCACAGTCAACATTTGAAGAAAACTTAGATAAATCATCATTTGATCACCCGAGTGACTATGTCAAAGAAACAGCCAGGTGTAAAACTCTTGAGGTTGCACAGAAGTTGTCATCAGATGAGGTATGGATTTAATTGGAACATTTGTGACAAGCTGAATTATTTACGACAGGCAAAGGAAACTAAAGGTTTTGGACTTTTTTGTTGTTGATAATATCATTGCCTTTCTAGTTAACCAAATGTGAATGGCTTTTTGTAATTTGTACTGATAAATATTTTAGGTTGTTATAATTCGTTGTGTTAACTATTTATGGTGACAAATTTACAGAAGTAATTAGTCAATAGCAAATGAGAAAGTAGTTTTTAATTACTCATCAAATGACCTTGTTTTTCATTTAGCTTATTTTGCCACACAGGTAACACATAAACGTTGACACTCTTAACCTGGGCCATAACCTTTTGAAATCTGCATGTTGTGACCTATGACCTTTCTATAAATAGTCAACCAATGACAGCACTTGAAAGGCGAGTCGTCAGTATAAAGATGTTGATGCCCACACTTGCAAACCCCTTTTTCATTGATAACGCAACGACTTCACCAGGATATGGATGGACAAGTTTCTTAATCAAATGAAGGATAAAACTTTCTATTTCAACTTGTTCATTCAAGGACATCACCATTTTGCCATAGTAGAAGAGCCAAAGCCATCTGCATTTTAAAATGTTTTCTGTGGTTGGCTGAAATGGGCTGAACCATGCCATTCAAACTATTTGATTGGCATCAAATTTACAACAACCGCTCTGAGTGGGTTATAACCCAAGGTTGAAGAGTAGATCATTATTGTGCAAGTTTATTTTTCGAACAATCAGATTGGTTGAGTGGCGGTCGCGTGTCAGTCGACAGAGAACCATATTGACTTCAGTCCGGGTCCAACCAAAAGTGATATTGACTTGAGTTACTAAAAATAGACCTGCAGACATCAAACCGCTGTATTATGACATCATGCCATTGTTATTATGACGTCATTGGCCTGTCGCCATAAGCAATCGAGCTAAATATCTGTTCATTGCCATATTTTTGTGTTCCCTTTTCAATTTGTAACTGAGGGGTGATAAAACAATTATGGATTGGTGAATTCGGTCAATACCTGTTTGTATAAACTATTCTATTCTGTATATTAGTACTTGGATTCTCAGATTGTTTGATTCTTGACCCCTTTTTTGACCTGGGTGTATTTTGTTGCCAGGGTGTATTCAAGTCCCAGATTGTATTCAGTGAAACTGATTGTATTTAAAAAATATTGTATGCTTTTTTTTTCAGAAAGTACCCAACCTGGTTATTGGTGCCGATACAGTGGTTACAATGAACAATAAGATCTATGAGAAGCCAGGAAGTCGTGAAGAAGCTGTCGCTATGCTGCAAAGGTGAATTCCATTTTGACAAATCAAAAATTTCGCAAACATGATCATTGTGCATGATCCTCTGCCAGACATTTATACTCACTTCGGTTTTTGTAACTAGCCAGTAATGAATTAAAATAAAATTACTCCCTAACTGCTATTTTTTTAAAGATTATGTTTTCTATTTTGTATCATGATTTAAGGAATATGATATGGTTTTATTGATTTCTTCCATTTTATGATAAAACATCTTGACTAATGCACTGACACTTGACAATTTAAGTGATGTATTTCACCATGAGAACTAGCAGGTAGGAATGTTAGTCTTGAACATTAACACTACAAAGCTTGATGAGCTACATAGCCCAAAGCTATGGGTTTTTTTGTGTTTCCATCCCAACAATTTGGATTTAAAATATATCATGTAGATTGTGCCTTTTTATCAATGTTCCTTTTTTTCTGTTTCCATGGAAAAAAATTGACCTTTGGCTATTTGAAGGTAAGGGTTGGTTTCCACAACAAACAAAAAAAGTTCGTAGTGTTCTATGGTAGTATTGTGTAGAGATTTTGAGAAAAGTGAAAGCAATAGACATCTTTTTAGTTGAAGTGTTTCAGTTTATCCCCTTTTATGGGCCAGCTTTTCAGCATGATTTACCTGAACCTTATTTTTAAGTCAAAGAGTTTACTGTACGTTAAAACTATCACTTGTAAGCATGCTGCAATCAAACAATGAATTGTCGCAAACAGCTGCATGACTTGAATAAGCTAGTGGTGCCAGTTACACCTTGCGGGAGAAGTTCAAATGCATTTCATTAATTTTGTTGACTGTTTATTAAGTTTGAAAACAACATATTAATTATGACATTCTATCATTATCATTTTAATATTATTTTTTTCATGTTTTAAGTTTCTTCTAAATGTTTTATTTTTTCAACAGTCTTGTTGAAATACTTTTTGTTTTCAGTTTCAGCGGCGGAAGTCATCAGGTTTATACAGGCGTTGTGATTGTCTCTCCTGCCAGCTCCACAGGTAAATTCTCTCTCAGTTTATGAATGAATAAAGCAAGTGTAACACAGAAAGTAAATTGCTGTTTTGAAGATATATAGAACAGATTTAATCATATGGTGTAAAAATAAATGCTTTAGTGGTTCAATGAGTCATCAGTAGAGATACAAGTGCATTGATACAAAACACATTGAGACATTACATGACGTCACAATCGTTAAGCATGACGTCACAATGTTAGCGGCGCGGCAGCAGTGGTATTCTCGGCGATTTTCATGCTTTTTCTATGATATAATTCAGCGAGTAATTAATAAAATACTAAACTCAGTCCCCTATATACATTTTTATGAAACTCGTGAAAGGTAAAGGTATCTTACTCGCTTTCACTCGTTAAATACCAAACCAAACACTCGTTTCATAAATATGTTATTTAACGGGACGTCGTTTAGTATTCTCTATTTATATCGTGAAGGTCCATGATACTATGATGTTTTATTAGCAATTTTACTGTTTCTCTGATCTTGTAGTTTACACTGATGTAATGTTTATGACAAGTTAGTAGCTAGGAAATAAAAAAAAATTATATCCTAACTATTCTTCTTTCAGAAACTGTAGAGAATGGTGATATATATTTTATCGCAACTATTGTATCATTATGATAATTGTCTAATTGGTAATAATTCAATGATATATATATCGTCTCGCCTAATAGAACTAGATTGGGGATATATGGTCTCGGCAATACGGCTATGATACACAACAAAGGTCTAGTTGCTTACAGTCAGAATAATGGCCTTTCAAACCCTCATGTTGTTGCAACACACAGAAAATATCTGTTATCTTTGTCTCTGTAGCACTAAATATATTTTCAGTTGAAGAGTTAAATATCTTTATAACTCACCCATTGAAGATACTGCCGTTCACATTGTGTCTTAACATCGTGTGCTGATTGACATAACATGACATCACAATCCTTAAGTATGACATCACAATCGTTAAGTATGATGTCACAATGTTCGCTTTCGTCTGGTAAGTACCAAAACATTCACTGTTGCATTTAATTTATATGATACATTTTTTTCTTCAAATGCAGATATTACATCTGGAGATGTAAGCAAAGATGGCAAATTCCTAGTGAACACATTCCATGAAGCAACTGAAGTCCACATGGCAACGATGACGCCCGAGATCATCAGTGCATATGTTGGCACTGGAGAACCAATGTATGTAATATCTAACAAACTGTCAAATTAGATAGGGCCAGAATTTTTACCAAAATTTGTATATATATCTAGAATGTGACTAGGAGACTTTTAAGCTTACAATGTTATCTATGAGGTGTCATTGTACCTTTTGGGTTTTATGTGACGTAATGACAATCAAACTACAGACAAGGGTTATGAGCTGTCCTTTTGCCTTGTTTGCGATTCAAATATAGATTGGATACCTGTTGGTATCATTCATAGCTAATCGTGGTAAATTGCGTATCCAAAACCAGCGACAATGTAATAAACCAATTAAATACAAGAATCATAAGATTTGATAAAAAAGTTACTTTTTATTAATATAGACATGACTGCTGGTAAAGTGAGCGAATGAAAGACCTAGATTAGGAAGCTCACTTGGTGTCAGATGAATAAGATGCAGTATAATAGGCTTGCAACTGTCGTAGCTTTATGATTTGAACTAAAAATAAACTAGTCTTTTGTTTCCCGGATAAACATGTCTGTGTAATACTTCTGATATACTTGCAGGGACAAGGCGGGTGGTTACGGTATCCAAGCAATAGGGGGCACTCTAGTGGAGAGCATCAAGGGAGACTACTTCAACGTCATGGGATTTCCTCTCCATCGCTTTGCCAAGGTTTTGGTACAGCTTTACAGTCAGAAATAAGAACAAACAGGCGCAAGATAAATGAATGCATGCTGCTTTGAAATCACAAAAGAAAAAATAAGATTCAAACAAACAAACAAATGTGATTTCAACACAATTGTGTCATACTGTTTATCACTAAATTGATTATAGTCAAACTATTCTGAGTGGCGATTTTACAGGAAAATGTCTCATTTATACTTTGAACAATCCGGGATATTTACTTCCACATATGGTTGATATAATGGTACACCAATACTGCCTTTAGCAATGTGTTGAGAAAAGAAATAATGTATATGTGAAATGTTTCATCCTATACATTCTGATACAACTGTAGGACAATTCATGAAAGGTCTCGGCATGAAATTTACTTGCGTGACAAAGTGCTGTATAGGATGAGGTATATTCATTGCAAATTTTATGCTTTATTTTATTTTTAACTAAATGTCTAATATAGGGAAAAACATTTCTTTTTAATAGTCACACAGACAAAGTGACAATCGCAATTACATAAATACTAGTGATTTGACCTATTCAACAGTTGCAACCCCAATCTTTCTTTAAGTGTATTTTAGTGGCATCGGATCAAGACTTCCGTGGTTTGAATACCGCCAGGGGCTTGGCAACTTTGTCTGCAGTAGAGAACTGTTCTACATGCAGTCAGGTTTGGGTGCAATGCTACACTGAATTTCAATGTAATACCACCCATGGTTGGCTAGTTGCAGTTGTTGCTCGCAGGTTTCACCGCAATGCATAGCTACAATGGTGTTCTGGGCTTTCTCCCTGCAATAATACGAGTGAAATACTCTTGAAAGCAGCGTTAAACCCCATTTCACCTCAACTTACTGTATTGATGTTTCCCCCGAAGGGTCGGGAGACATATTGGTTTTGGCTGAGTTTGCCTCCGGAGTTTCCGGAGCATAACTCTGAAATTCTACATGACCAACCCTCCCCAAATTTCTCACACATCCCCTTCATATTATGTAGATGTGCCTTTTGGGGGTTTCAACTTCTTTTTTAATTATATATTTGCTTAATCTTAAATTGAATCATATGTAGTTAATATTTTGTCAAAACTTTGGAGATGTTGATTAACCAAACCTTAAGTTTATGTTGTTTTATAGAAAAATTCTAAAATTTCATTTGATTTAAAAAAAATGTTAAGAATTTTCAAAAAACAAATATCCTGAAATGGTGTACGGGGGAGACATGTTTTTACTCGTAAAAACACTTTCTTTTAGTGATAGGCAATGCAGTCTCTGTTCATCATCCAGTTTTAGATCTAAAGAAAAATAATATAATATATATAATATAATAATATATTTTCCATTTACTAATACAGTAAAAATTACAATGATAAGTTTCTGCAAAAGACAACAGTTTAAAAATGAAATAACACAATTAATAAAATTTGGCATGTGAGACCCAATCATCACTTAGAGAGACACTTTATACCTACTTTTCAACAGCCTGCTAAGAATGTTAAAGTCATAGTCTCATTTTTATAAGGCAACTAAACTAAACTAATTATTCTTCACGAACAAAATCTGATCACTAACACAAATAATTCCTGTCGCATTTGCAAAGATTTTCATTCTTATGCCCGTTTTACAGTTTTGGATGAAGCAGCTTATTGGCGTATGCCGTTTTAGACCGGTGAGGTACCGAATCCGGTGCAATCCCATCGCGAGTACGAAACACCGGAAATCTAGTCAACCCAGCGCCGATACTTATGACAGACGCATTCTTCACTGAGTTTACCACCTTTTTGTTATTTCTGTATTTAAAAAAGCGTAAGCTATTAGCTATTTTCATTGGATATTCAGCTGGGAAATTTTATGTGTTCTTCGTCACGGCCTTCGCGAAATGACGTGGTAAGGACTAACGCTCGCAAAAAACAGAATATTCGGGCAGGGTAGGGTAGTTTGAACTTCATTATTGAGGGCTAGAATGCCTGCAGAGTTGTGAAAATTGTTGCAAACGTCAGGGGAAAGATTTCTGTGAGTGATGAACTATTTGTCCGGCATTTATTACAATTTGCCTTGCAAAAATGAGACTATGACTTTAAGAAAATGTCATATTGTGTCCTGTGCCCCTCCTCTCGAGCATGCTGTTTGGTTGCTGGCAGAACCGAAATGCGGTATATCCTGTTGTATACTATTAGGAGGGGTGCAGTACCAAATTTCAAACGATTTTGTGAATTTTTAAATATGTCTATGTTTTGTACTTGGCCAGTTCCTAAGGTCAGAATTTGTCCAACCAATTGTAGAAATACCTTTGATTAGATTTTTAACAAATGATTATTAACTAATAATGACATTTGCAGTTGTGATGATTTGTGATTTCATTCTTATTTTGGGTCAAGATCTTTGCTTTAGATTTTGTTTTTCAATGAAATTCAACTTAAACCATCATAACAGTTTACATCCAATAATTCAATGGATATATGGTCGTTGATATTAGTGAGCTACACTCACTGTTTTGCTTTTGATAGACATTTTTTAAACCAAAAAAACTTGTATGTTTTAAAAATATTTTCAATTTGGTTTGAATGTTTAGTAACAAAGAATTGGGTCATCCTCTGTAATCTAGGGTAGACTTTCTGATAAGTCTCAAGTATACCCTGGATCCAAGTAGGCCTTACATGATAATTGAATATTTCTTTGATGGCTTTGGCCTTTACCAAGTAAACCAATCAGATGCGCCTTTATTTTTTGAAGAAAATAGACTTCAACATTGATCATCACTGTAACATATTATTCGTAACGAGCATCCTGATTTCACCATTTCATTTGTATAGCTATGTACAAAATGACCAGGCTTCTGCAATCTATTTCAAATAGACCAACACACTAATGAAAATAGCAAGCGAGTGTTTTTTTGGAAAACAATGAAACCAAAGATAATTAAGAATTTGTTTCATTACTTTTTTTCCTGGACAAAAGTAGCTTTTGGATGATAAAATGATAACTTGCACAAAGTCCATATCTCCCAACACCTTTACTGTTTATTGTCAAAGCTGAGCAAATTTGATTGGGTAAAAAGGACAGCAAAGGCAGGTAATAAGATTTTCTCGTTGAGCCTCCCAAGGATCCAGGGTAATAGCGTAGAATTATCAGAAAGTTTACCCTGGATTAATGAGGACTGCATGGGGTCTGTAGTTAAGAATTCTCAGTTATTTCTTCAACTGTAATCTGTTACATGTTTGCCATACTTCTTTCTTCTAACATCTGCTAGCAATACAATTTACAACACCGATGCTGTCCTTATTTCTATCCATTCAACACTCTTCTTACATCTCCCACAGACTTTTATCTTGCGAGAAATCTATGCCGCTTGAAAAGTCTGTAAAAAGAGAATGACAAGTGAGTTTAAAGAACAATTCTGTCTGTATGGTTATGAGGGAATATCAGTATTTGAAGTGAGAAAAGCAACTGTCTTATGAATGTAATTTTTATGTTTGCAATATTCAATTTATCATCTTGCTCTTTGTGTTTGTAGGTAATTGATATCTGCTTCATATGTAATTAATGTATGTAATGTATGCTAAGAATTGGTATTGAAAATCTTGTAATTTAAGGCATTAGAGCACACCAATGGTTTTTAAACACAGCAAATACAGAGAATGTGCAGATATCTAGCTAATCTACCTTGTAAGTTATCTAGCAAATATGAACAGTTATAAGTTACTTCTGAACTACCAAAAGCAACATTGCCTTTAGGGAAATTACTAGTTCAGCTGTTTTCAACTGTCCACAGTTTTTCTATTTGTGCACAGCTGACAATAGATTTTTTTATTTTAAGCTGACAGCAGCTGTCTTAACATTTTCATTGTTGATTGCAGGTCAATTGATTAGCCAATTTGAACAGAAAAAGCATGCTCTAGTGCTTTTAGGGATCTCCAAATTGTATCTTTTAGAATATCCAATGTGATGCATGATAAACTGAACCGTTGTTAAATGTTTTACTATATCAATTTATTTGTCAGTGCGGGACATTTTAATTTTACACAATAAATTATTTTACCAACTATGTGCAGTTATATTTATTTTTCATCAAATGACCAACAATGGCAACATCAAAATGCCAATGTCTGATTAGTCAGTGTGTAATCTGTGAATTGAAGACTGGTCAAAAGTAAGTTTGCTCTTTACGCTCAAATTGTTGGTATTTGACAAATCCTTTGCACTATAAATCATTAGTCAATTCCCCCTGCAAGGCACAATTTGCACCTAATTCAATCACCTACTGATTTAAGACGTTGTAGCTTCGCTGCCATATTTTCCGCGTGTTACTCATTAGACTGTTCACTCAATAACACAATACTTTGTGAACCAAAAAGACACAACCCTGTTTGAGAAGCAACAAAATACTTTATTGAATACCATTCAGTTACACTCTTAACAAACGAAGGAGAAAGTGACGACAATAGTAATGCTTTGCAGTGTTACTCAACTGACCATTAGCCTCCATCTCTTTATGAGACCCACTGGCGTTTCAGAGTTACCCCCCCTGTTGCCGAGAGACCATTGGGCCATGAGCACTATCTACCAATGGAATCAGTCCAGGGTGCAACACGCAGCCTCATCAAACAACAGCAAGCTAAATAGGTGGTCCAACAAGGTCTGGCGGGAGCAAGGGGGTTAACACAAGGTGAATGTTATGATTTATTAGGAAAATAACGAAGTAACTAATGCCTGGGCATGTTGAACCTTTATTTATCAAATGACAAAACACAAACTGGTAAAAATAATGCATATCAATGATGGATATTAGGGTCTTTCGGTCATTGTTTGGTCGATAGTGCCATTTGGCTCAACTGACCTACGCAGACTGAAGAGGGCAGCACACAACAACAGGAAGTTTGCCACCAATACCATGTGGTCAGCCAATCAACAGCAGTACAATATTCACTTCAAATCTAACCTAATTAACATATGAATAAATTCGCCAAAAAATGAAACATCATCAATTTGCACAGTTAATGATTAAGAACAAGCACCTTGTTTATATAACAGTAAACAAACTCCTGATGTCGTTTTGGTTGGGAGCGGTAAGGCCTTAGGCAGCTACAATACTCCAGAAAATATTTCCAGCATTTGGCAGTTTTGCCACGGTCCAGATATTTATTGGAGTTGTTTATTATTATTGTTAAGGAACGGATCAAAATAATGCTTCATTCGTTATCAACAAATTAATTGGACAAAATTGCCAAAGGGAAGAAATGTTTCTGTTAAATTCACCTTTGTGCGGGCTAATGGAAAATGCTAAGGAACAAATGGAAACACGTTTGAGAATGGTATAACAATGGTTTCACTGCGAAAATGTGACCTGTCAATGTCTAGTGAAAAATGATGTTTAAAAGAGATCAAAATCTCGAAAATTTACATACAATTTGAAAGGGATAGAAGTTAAAACTATGTACATATCAGAATCTTTCATGTACATGACAATGATAAATTTTGAAATTCTTAAAAAAACATATGCAGAAACCATTTTTTTACCATGGCAACACAATGTTCAACTCGTGGAGTGAATTTGGCAGGAGTTGGCAACCAATAGCGGGACTTTAGCATTCATATTAGCCTACACATGGCTCTGGAATGTCGCAGTGGAGTAACCTGAATGGCCAAGATAATGGTCCAGACAATGGAAAACTTCACAAATGTATTATGCTATAAAATATGGAAAACAACATATCCTTTCTGGCTAAATGGCACAACATTGATACTGGCTACTATGGTGGGAATAAATTAAGTAAACTTAAGTTATAAATATAAAAAAATACTCATGACTTTTAAGCTTTGACGAGGATCTAAAAAATACAAATATCTCATCAAAATGGCCGCCATAAGTTGGATATGTCTTTTGGAAGTTTCTCTCCTTCTCAGACTGAAGAAGGCGGTCAGCTAATTGGACAAGATCCTTGCCAGTGTTGATTATCTTCATACAGATATGGTGATAAGTGAAAGCGGATTTACGTTGGTTTGAAGTGTAACCATAGAAACCGGTTTGGGTTTGTCACTAACCTTAGGCTTGTCCCCCTTAGGAGGAAGCACCCAATAGTGAAGGCACAATGCTGCTGAATTGAAGCTATAGCAAACATATGGCGACCATCTTGAAAAAATGGCTGACAGTTAATTAATATTTGTCCTGCTTCAAAGCTTGTGACCTGACAGGTAGGAACTTATCGTCTTTGAAAAATGTAGTATCATTTTGCGTTTCTGGTGCCAAATAACAAGAAAGACATTGATCTACTTAAGCGAGATATACATGTAGAAAACGACAAAAATTAACATAAATTATAGACTTTGTTAACTTCAAAAACTGTGGTTGAAATCCAGTGCAGTTCGTCTTTCTCCCCTTCCTCAAATTTCCCCAAACCCAAAAATATTCAAAGTAGTGAGTATTGATAACAAAAAAGTGAAAGAATAACAACAGGGATAGGACTGTGCCAAATCCTTTGAATAACAACTGAAAAATCCCGTACAGAAAGATTTAAAGGTGATCTAACCAAACAGAAGGAAACAATGGCAAGAAGGAGATATAACACAATCACAGAGAAACAGATCTAGAATGTGTGCCGGCTCACATGACTAGGCAATGCCTTTAGGGAGACAATCTACGTTCCTTAAATTTCAATAATAAGCTGATTTTAAGCATTCTACTAGCAGTTAGCAGACACAAAATCATACAGGAATCGCAATTCCTAATCTTTTGATATAAATATTAGAAAATCGGACTTGGTTATCTGATTTTGATGGTAAATTATTTCAATTATGGAGTGAGTGAGTTATTGTTTAACGCCGCTTGGGCAATATTTCAGCCATTAGCGGCGTGATTTCAATTATGGAAGAGATGTAACTAGTACTTAAACTGTGTGTATCTTGATACCAAAACCTGTGCAAAAGAAAAGTCAATGACTAGGGGTGAAGAACATGTTATGGAAGGCAGCGGGACATCTGATTGGTTGATCCATGTCATGTTTCCATGACAACTATCAGTAGGCAGACTGTGAATGAGCAATATTTGGAAGCACATGGCTAAAGCTTTGTAAGGTAATACCTTGGGTTACAACAGAGTTGAGAAATGCGCGGGTTACCCTGGGTGACTTCAGTTATTGCACGGGGTTTGAGCAAAGACTTAACAAACAACAATTATAATTGACCAATCATATCTGGTCATCACAACTTGAAATGGTTTAAATTTAACTGACTAGATTTTAAACCAGTTGGGATTATGTCGTAACAGATTAACCGGTAAAACTTTTTGATTTGATTTGATTCGTATGAAAATGCACTTGAGGTGATCAGTAAGATTTGTTTGCTTTGGCGTGATTGCTACATGACAGGACAAAGCTCATTTAAACTGGTTGGCACCCCTATCCCACGTAAACTGCACTGGATTCTTCACACAAAAATATTAAACATGAAATACTGCACTAAGATAATGAAAACACTATGGCCACCCCGTATGGGAATATGAGTAACTAACTGGATATAGACTATAGCTGACAAAAACATACCAATAATTTTAACTTATTTACAGGTAAAAAGACAACAAAACACGCACACACTAATTCTAATAACAAAATATGAAAAATTCAAACTTTTGAATTATACAGGTAAAAAGTGGATGTCAGTCAGTCTGTCTGTCTGTCCTGTGGCTAAGATCAACTTATGTAAAGAACATTAGTAAAATTGGCTTTATGCATTTGAGGACAAAGTATTACAAAATCAGATCCTTTCCATTCCTTGTTTCCACAAGCTAACAACATCCATGCAAGGACCGAGTTTGAACCCAGCCTCTCTCCACCAACCTCTCCCACAAATCATAACATAACTATACTGAGCATCAGACAAATTGCATATTTGGATAGAATGGCCAACAAGACGTTGCCAAACTTGCGCTGTAAAAATTAATTGGGACTTGGCGTCTCTTCAAACCCATGTAGTTTAAGAACAGAGGTGTAAATGCTGTCAAAAATCTCGGAGAAAACCCAGGCTGCAACGGGTGAAAATTCATTCCGTATTACAATTTACAAATCGATAAAATTTTGTACACAATTAATCAACTAAAGGGCAAAACATTAAACACTTTCCAAAATGAAATAATGTGTTCCACAGCACTCAGGTCTATTCTGGGTTATATGTACGTAGGTACATAGGTATATATGTATATATAGGTAAAAATGGCCTTTGGTTCAAGGACAATTTTGACCATGGCAATAACTTGCACACCACACCACAGCTAGAAACAAGCTCATGTATGTAGTCAACAGTTTAACAGTAAGGTGGGAAATACACAACACGCAAAGCATTCGAAGCAAGCAGATTCATTGGGATCTAACTTCACAGGCCCCAGCGGAGAGAGGCATGCAAGAGTTATCTCCCTTGGAATGAAGCTGAGAGTAACAACTGCAACATTTAACATGATAAATTTCAAAAATTCCAATATGTTCAAACCGATAACAGATATACTCAACTAGTCATCCTAAAACTAGATATATATAATATATAATATAGAATTTGCGACAAATACCTAACACTAAGCACACAAAAAATAAACATTTTGGCAGGTTTTCTTTTTGATTTCCTGAAACAAAAGGCCCCTTGCTTGCTGGTTATAGAAATATCTTACAAGAAATCCAAATATTGAAACGAGACTTTACTACACTGAAAACAGCTTATCTTCAACAAGGAATCAGCAGGGGGAGACAACTCTCTTCCCCTTACTGGCACATGGCTTATTGAAGTATTAATAGTAACAGCATATTGATCGATGCACCAAAAACACTAGAATTTGAAGTTTCATTAACCACCTCACAGAAAATATCAATAAGCAAAGTTCTCGCCCTGTGAACGCGAGGCTCTTACACGAATCTGGGTTTGCTATCTAGAACCAATCAGTATGGCCCATGTCGTAAAAGTATTTGCATAATTGTAAAAAATGTAACAAAACAGATGATTAGTGATTTGAGTCATTGATCCACTCGCTTTTTATGTTATTTCATATGTATATTTTAGTTTATTGCTGATTTTGACAAAAAAAAAAGCCGTTATTTTGACTATAATGGCACTCAACAATGCACGGCATATAATGCCTGTAAACAAACAAAAAGCAACAAAACAACTGATATGTAGAAACCGTGTCATGGTCAAATATGGAAATAATGGTATTTGGATAACATGTCGTTTTTAAAATGTTAAATCTCAAATTCAAACAATGAGCATTTCAGTTATTACTAGAAACTTAGAACTACATCATAAGTTCACATTGAGACCAAATGACAGTTAAAAGTTTTAAAGTTTCTGCAAATCGATACCATTTTCTTCCAAGATTTTTCAAAGTTTGCAAACATACAATTGAGGTTTGACAAAGTAACTACAGATTAGAGAAAAAGTTTTTAAACTTTCTAAAAAAACTTTTGAGAATAATTCCCAATGTCTAACATTAGCACTTATATGTCCAACACAACATTTAGTACCTATGTTAATAGTTTTTCAAAAGCATTCCTTTAGCTATCAATTTTGTCTTCTTCTTTCTGTGCAAGTTTAGCTTAAAAATTCTAACAGAAAACTCTAATGAAAATATTGTTGATTATTCATTTGAATAAATATAATTGTATAATAAATATAAATGAAAAATAATTTGAAGTTTTATCTTAGTAAACAAAGCAAATACTCCACTGCATATCATCAGTAAGAGCATTCAAAATTTTATGATTTTGCAGATCAAATAAATTTTGACAATCCAGATCATTTTATATTATCCATGTGGATATAGGGAGATGAGTTAAACTTTAGAAAGGAATAACATGTTTGGTGACTGGGGAATGTTGAAACAAGAGATAGGTATGAAACAGCACTGCCGAGAGATATACAAAATCAACAGAGTAGAGCATAACAACTAACCGCCAACCCAAATATAAACCATATTCATGAACATTTGTCAGTTATACTTCCATAGTTAATCCATTATAAAATTCATAAACAAAGTTTTTAGCACTGAACGTTATTTACTGTTTCGCCATGAGATCCATAACATGCCAGTTGTGTTATACCTCTATATTCAATGCCTGTACTGCCGCCACTGAGGCGATATTCGGTCAATAAATAGTAGATAATTCAGTAATTAAGCTCTCATAAATAAGTATAAATGAGATCGAACAAATCTGATTTAACAATAATTCAATGTTTGGAAGCATATTCATTCTGTAAGCCTATCTAGACAATGTCAAAGTCAACATATCTTAAATAATAATCTTAAGTAAATAACATTTTTATTGAAAGAACATGAAAAAGAGTAGACTGTGGGATTTCCCCCTGACAAAAAAATAATTAATAATTAACAAAATTAACATAGACAATGAATAAATGAGTTTCTGCGTGTCATGACTTGTTCAGATTGGAATACGGATATGCTAATTCGACAAGAACGCGAGTGAATAGCCAACAAGATGACGGATACTAAATAACCCTATGGAGGTTAATTAACAAGGATATGTTGTGTTAATGGAAAATGAAACAGCATGGGTTAATGATGAACTAGTATCAATCAATATATTAACCCCGTAAGTGCTATGTTAACAGTTTCCGGATCCAAAAGGGAGCTCCATAGCATTCTAGCACTTAGGGGTTAATAAAAACAACATTGCCTCTATACGAACTGTACATTTACAAAAACTCGGACATAACATACATTCATTCATGAGACGTATGAAAAATAGTATACAAGCGTTCTGATGGGTTTGGGGATTTTCATAACACTTGATTGTTGTATCAATGTACACCTTGTAACACTTACAAGAAAACATGTGATAATACAAATTTCAACATAGAAAAACTTTGTTCTTCAAAAAGCAAATGTAATTAAATGAAGTCTCGCAGCCTCAACTTTTGGCAACAAGAAAAAAAGTACATATTTTTTGTGTCACTGGCTCGAAAACAAATCACTTGTATGCGTAAAGAGTATTAACATAGACCCCCTCCACAACCAATGGAATGTCAGTCGTGAAGGGAGATAACCCATCAGTCACTTGTTCTGTGATGACAAACACTCAACTGTAGCCACATAACAACAGAGCTTCTCATCGCTACCGCCTTCACCATCACCATAGTAACAGTATCCAATGGCGATGAGAACAACAGTTTCACACTGCTACCAGTCACCGTGGAAATGGGATGTGGCAGTGATTGAAACAACTTCACATCACTACCACCACCGTCGTCGTAATAGCATGCCGCAGCGACAAGAAACAACAAAGATTCACATCGCTACCACAGTTACTGTAGTAACGGGTGCCATGGCGATGGGAAACAAGAAGCATCTTCAACAGGTGACAACAAGGGTGATGTCGGGACAATGCCGCTACACGCACACGTGTCACAAGATGCAATCTCACTCACACCGTGATTATCTGGTCTACGCTAACATAGTACATCATACTGCATAAAAATTGCATAATATGGTGGTATTGAGGCAAAGACATTTGGAACAGCTCAATCTGAAGCACCATTACTAGTATTTTTTTGTATTTTTTTTTTCATAAATATCTTTTGGAAAATAGTTTTTATCAATGCTCAATTCATAGTGATACGAAAAAATCTGTAAAAATACGTTTTTTAGCAGATTATCAAACATTCATCTTTGAAAAAAAAAACATATTGAACAATAGTATAACCATGGCCAACTGCTATGGTGCATATCTCAAAATCTAACAACAATTAGGACTACATAGAAAAGTTTGTGCACAAGGCTGAAAATATAGGAAGACTGTCAACCATTGCTCTAGGAACACAACCATACATGTATGCTAGACACCCAACAGCAAATTAGAAAAATAAGTCTTTCCTCGTATCGCAAGGAAATGGAATTTCAAACACTGAGCAGCCCCTGGGCGGTAATACGTGAGGAACTGGTGAATGGTAAGGCTGGTCATATTTTAACAAAAGATGCATCATGCATAATTTTTTTTTCATTTTTTTTTTTTTTACATATAGAAAACTTTTAAGGCTGTCAAAACTTATTAAGCAATGCTCATTCATTGTAGAGCAGTGGGGAAACAACCATTATAACACTCTGGACAGAAACAAGCCAATCATATTTCAAGTAACAGATGATTGGTTGATTGCACTCACCATATATGGAGACACAGACTTTTTGGCCAATCATTCTTAAGAAAAAAATCTCAGCAGTGTTGCAACCATTTGTGTCACGTAAGAGTTTCCTCCCTTTGTGAAATCCAATACTGCTGATATACAAAATAAACGAAAACCAGCGACAATATCACACTTTTTTAAAATGCCACTACAAACATTTCAGCGCCAGAAAATACTGGCCTGATATAGATTGATAGCCAGCGCCACGTGTCCATGATATTCTAAAAGTGGTCTTTAACCCTGGAATGTCGGTCTGTGCAGCTTGGCGTGAACGAGTGGCTTAGGTTAGTCGAGAACTAGATGAAGTCTATGATGGGCAAAGAATGAAGACAGTAAAAAAACAATGCTCAGAAATTGGTGAACATTTTGAGATCCAACAGTAACAAGTTAACAAGGAGTTACCTCCCCTTATTGTGAGGACGGAGGACAGGTGGCGCTGGCAATCTTAGTCCGCCGTGAGCGGATATATTGGATATGGCAAACAACATTCTTATTTGCATATACCACATTTCCACTTTGTAACAAGCTATATTGCAACTTAGTGAGGTAGCACATTCAAGGGTTGCTACGATTCTCGTAATCTCTTTGACTTTGGGTACAGCAGACCATCTGCCATTTGTACTCATCTTGTAAAAAAATACACTTGTTTTCTGGCAAAAATCCATTCAAGAATCTCATTTCATTAACTCAAAATCAACAAATCTGTACCTGCCATCATACAAGGATGGTGCGAGAATCGTTACACCCCTACACATACACAGTAAACAAGTCCTTCCCCTTTGGAAAGCTTATTTGAGCTATGATGTCATTCTTTTCAAAAGTAAACCCTTATCAGTAAAGATTTCAGAAATAAAATATCCTCCAAAACTGCTTGAAATTCTCAAAAGTGTATAGTTCACTCTGAAGTAAATGCTTCCAAATTGAATTTTTAACGACAGGGTTTTGAAGACCATGTTTGTCAACTTTACAAAGAGGGAGGTCTGATAACTGATGATAAATATCAATCGTTATTTGAACATGGGTGGGGGTAAAGTACAAAATTGTCAACAATGCAAATAAACAAAAGAAAAATATTGATAAATAACTAAAGCATGACCTTGCGGTCTAACACCATGCAAAACTACAATCAATAATAACTTAGTTTTAAAAAACACAGCTGATTTAAATAATCTGCAGAAAAAAAATGACAATATGCTGCTAAGCCACAACGACCGGCTAACTATATCACATTCTGTATATTAAAGACATGGTTTTTTGATGCTGACAGGAGTGGATTTATATCAACGAAATTAAATCAAGCATAACAGTGGAGAACAACAGTGTTTAAATACTGACAAGGAATTGTTAAATTGAACGAAATGTGAACCTTTCAAAACCGAGTCACCTCGGTTTAACAAAATATCTACGGGTGAGTTGACTAGTTCATGAAGAAAGAGTAACATTTGTTTCATATTTAACTAAAACTCTGGCTTTGCCATTTAACACGGCCATTACTCAAGTACATGATTATGAGACGATAGCCCAAGAAGCTACAACAACGTCTGGTAGGCAATCCCAGGCTGAGCCGAGAAGTATTGCTCCTCTTTCGTCGCAAGGAGCAGATCAACATAAAATAGCCCAAGTGCACTCGGGTAAACAACACACACATGCAGCTTCAGGTTTACATGTATTTGTAGATGTACAGTTTGTAGTCTTTACTGGCAAGAACCACAGATCCATCATCCATTAGGGCAACGTCGAAGCACTGTGCATGTTTGACCTTGGACTCAAGGGCGTTTATGAGCTGGCCCTCTTGAGTGAAGATTGTAAGGTTAAAGTTGTTGTGATTGTCCGCCACAAGAACTTCTCCTGAAGAGTTGATACCCACTCCAATCGGATAGTTGGTGACGCCTTCGCCGCCAATCTGTCGCAGAAACACACCCTGGTAGTTGAAGACCTTTACGCAGTGAGCCCGGTTGTCGCTGATAAAGATCTCTTCCTTGTCGTTGACGACCACGCTGTTTGGGAACTGGAGGTGTTTTGAGCAGCCAAACTTGTTGAGAACATTTCCAAACTGATCAAAGATGATCACCCTCATCACCTTGCATTCAACAATGATGATCCGCCCTTTGTTGTCGACAGTAACGCCTCTTGGATGCTGCAATACATTGGCGCCAAACTTGCGGACAAACTGGCCATATTGGTTATAGATCTGGATCTGATGAGTAGGACTACGTTCTGTCACGATGATGTCGCCTGAGGACCGGACAACAGACACTCGGTTGGGGTACAGCAATTGTCCATCTCGCTTTCCGCACTCGCCGAACTGAAACTTGAACCTACCCTCCTTGTCAAAGATCTGGATACGGTGGTTGTTGGTGTCAGCAACAATAATATCATTCTGAGCATTGACTGCAACTCCACTGGGCTCTGTGAACTGGCCTTCTAGGACTCCGAATTCTCCGAAGCGACAGTGGTAGATCATCTTCTGGCGTCGGATCTGCGACTTGGGTGGGTAGATACTGGTGCTGATCAGCTTCGATGTGAGGTCATTGATGGGGTCGGCTGATGGAGAGAAGACATCGATCCCATTGGAGAGAATGTCCAGTCCGCTGGACCACTTCTCGTACTGATTGCTATCGTTAGGAGGGAAGATAAGGCCGGTGTTTGTGAAATCTTTGGCAAGGTTAACGGTGTCAACTTGATCAAATATGTGACCATTGCTCAGGCTTGTGGTGGGGATGAACCCATTTGTTGTAGGGCGTGCGATTGGTTGAGGCTTTGGGGTCTGCATTGTTTCGTTTCCTTGTCGCACGTATCCGAACGTGTTGCGGACTCCGGTCTGGATAGCCTGGAAGTTGGAGACAAATTCGACCTCAAAGTATCCCTGATTGTTCAGATCTGGAAGAAAGTTAAACATATTCTGGAACCTCTGTTCTACAAAGGTCTTCAGGAGGAGGGCCTCAGTGACAGAGGCATGCTTTAGGAGTTTGTCGATGAACTCAACACCTTGGTACAGTTTCTCAACGCTCTCTTGGATTTTCTGGGCCAGGGTGCTGATGGCGACCTGCTTTGTGTTGAAGGCCTGGTCCAACTCCTTCAAAGCCTCAGTCTTGCGTTCCTCCAACATCGCACGGTAGAAGTTGTACGTGTCATTAATGTCATTCTGAGCCTTGTGGTACTGTGACTGCAGATTCCCGGAGATGTGCTCTATTCCTTTCGCCGAAATTCTCAGGTCACTTACTTTGGTTCTGGCATCACCTTCCAGATGGCGCAACATGTCTATCTGCTTGTCAGCAACATCCATAAGAAACTGGCATTCATGGCCTCGACCATGGTCAAACACGGTGCACTCCTTGCAAATAGGCTGAGCACATGTTTTGCAGTAGAACTTCAGCACATCATTCTTATGTTTGGGACAGCTGACAGCCTTGTCCGACTTAGAGCCTTCCTCTTTGTTCATCTGTAGGTCGCCTAGACTCACCACCCTGTGTCCTTCAAAACAATGCATGAACTGGTGCGCCATCACGCAGTTGGCACACAGGAAGTTGGAGCAGTCAAAACACCGCGCTACAGCATTCGTTTCTTTGCTTTTGCATCCTGTGCAATGCAAGGCACTTGGGTCTAGGGCAGAGGTCTCCAGGATGTTGCTGACGGCGTAGTCCTGCTTGAGCCCTGTGAGCCCTTCTGCTCCGAGATATGTATCGAAGTGACACTCGGGACACGAGACCTTGTCCGTGTCAGTCTGGATCTTCTCCAGACAGGGCTGGCAGAAGGTGTGGAAGCAGCTCAGAACCTTGGGCATGGAGAAGGTGTCGCTGCATAGTGTGCAGCGCGTGTTGAGTCCCGCAGTCTCCATCTCGCTGTCAGAGGAGTTGGAAGCGGTCGTGAGGGTGTCACTCTGGGAGGGCGTAGGGGAGGCCATTTTGAGCGCAGGTCCGTCCTTCCGTCCGTCCACAGCACTTCAGTTAAACCTTATAAATTGCACCTGCAACATAGAAGGAAAACATTAGGATTTCTTTCTATGAAACATTCTTTTTCTTTTTTATTAAGTTTGATTCTGAGAAACACCATTATTTCTACATGTGTACATTGAAAAAAATATATCTCAAAAGTTCAAGTTAAAAATGAAAAATGTTCCTGCATGATTTCTGTAAACTCCCTTCTCATCAAAAAAACAAAAAGGTACACATAATTTTATTCCAATCATAATTAAAGAAAAAGGAACGAAACTTTAAAAATATTAAGTTACTAAACTTCATCAATATCTTCAGAAATATCAACATATTCACTTTCTTATAAAACCATGAAAATTATTCTATTTTACATAGATTTATATTTATTATATCTATTTAACATCATAATTACAACTTTTGTTAATTCAATCACTTTTACATTTTGCACAAACTATAAAGTCATATTGTGTGATGTATACGTAAGCATTCATTCATTCAGAAATACTTCATGATTCCAGTAGAGCACTGTCACCATAGTAACCAAGATCTTCAAGTACAACCAAAGAATAAATACCAGTAACCAATTCCAAATATGTCATTTGCAAACCAATCAGAGCAAATCCAGAACGGAAAGCCTTGAAGCAACCTCCCAATCTAACTGAAGACATGACATTCCCGAAAAAAGAAAAAAAGACGTCACATCCATCTTTCAATGATCACCAGGCATGCCTGTGACTGAGTTTGATTGATAACAGTCAATATCTCCCACCTAAAGCCTCTACTCAGTCATGGCTAAATATAGCACACCAAAACATGGACGCTATGCGGTATTTAACAACCAGGGGTGATGTTATCACTTCAATCGAGGTGATGTTATTACACAAAGTGATGTCACAAACATCTCAAGTCAATGACTGATGAAAAATTAATTAGATGCAGTCTACAGTATGTACAAAAGAGGATTAACAGTTAAAAAGATCTTAGTTGAGAGCTTTATTTAAGGTCAACTTTAATTTCTATTTAGACACTCCTGAGGTTACATTTTGTGTTAAATGATTAAAATCTGCAGCTTCATATACTTTTTTTTATTTCCCTAGCAAAAACCCTTTATCTTTATTGAAAATAATTATAACTGTTGATATCAGTTCTAAAAAATTTTATAAGTGGATTTACGATGATCAGCATTTAATATTCTCATTAATAGCAACAAAAAGATATTCATAATTTAACTCTCAAACTTCAAAACTTGCCAAAACATAAACAATTAAATGACATGAATTAGAACTATGTTTTTATTTCAGTTAGTAAAATGCCTTACCTAAGATACCAAAGCAGAGGAGAATATCAAACAGTTGAGCTATGGATTGTTTAACTAGCTTTGCACAAGTTCTAAATATAAACGGAAGGTACTGGCTATAACTGGAACATCACAGTGACTGCCCCTGTCGTCCTTATGACAAAGCACTGTACACATAGTAGAGAAAATAACAACCTACTTCCTGGTCAACTATCAAAAATACTACAAGTCATTATCAGAATTCAGCAATCAAAACAGATATAAAAACTGATAATGAAATTGTATGACATGACAAAATGATATTTTGACAACTTGAACAAGATTTTGATATTGTATTTCATCAACTAAGCATGATGATTTGACAACTTTCGCTTCTATATGTATATAATCACATAAAACCAGTGATAAAAATGATTCAAATATATAAATTTCTTAACACTTTCTCTATTTCTTAACTAACCCTTAAAACATTTAAAAGCAGCCTTCATTCTAAGCAATTTATCACCATATAGTTAAGACTCCTGACTTGAATTAACGTTTAAAGATGTATCCTAGCAAAAACATTTCAAAGGAGAAGCAAAGGTCAACAAATCACCTGAGCAAACAATTATCCCATTTTCCAAAGAGTTTGATTTCTTCTCCCAATTAGCACAGATTGGCTGGAAAAAAACTAAAAGGTACTATTTAGGTACCACTGTATCGTATGCAGGGAAGAAAACTCCACCCCAAGTCCAAATAAAACAGGCCTAACATTTACAGTGAGTTGAAAGGGAGGCTTGCTCATGTTGCACTGGGTGGCCATAGGTTATACAACTAGTCACTCTGCGGAGTAATTACTTAACTGCCGACTAGTCAATATACCTAAGTAGGCTTAACATGTGGGCCAAGTTACACACATTATTACACAGAGATGGATAATGAATATCGGTTTGGTGGCCTTGCATAACAACTAGCACTGATTTGGTCTACTTTTGTCAACATTACTTACATCTTGACAATCAATATTACTTTTCACAACACATTTTCCTGAATTTTTTGCTACATCAAGCAAATACCCATCCAACGACTAGAATATGTAGAGACTGACTTAATTTTTTAAAACAGTACTCCCCTACCCTGGAGTTTCTAGATAAAGAGATACGTATCTGGAGAAAATAATTCCTATGATGGGAGAGAACTAGATTCTGAGTAAGTCATGAATGTTTAATCACAAAAGTATTCTAAAGTACTTACTCTCCAACCCACTTTGCTGAGTTTCTACGTATGCCAGATACTTATCTGGAGAAAGTAATATCTTGGACAGGCGGAGAAAGGAATTCTGAGCAAGTCATGAATATTCAATCACAAGACTATTCTAAATTTCCAGACAGTCCAAAGTTTTCTTAACTGAATGCTTCCAGGGAACTTGCAATGTCCACACAGAAATGTAAATCCAACTGTTTGCGGCATGTCATCAGTGGAAACAGCGAGACAGACCCCAGTAACTGACTGTCTGGGAGACCGAATAATATGACAGCTAAACGTCAGTCGAATTGTCTGACAGGCCAAACACAGGCAAACTAGGTCAAATATATAAATATCACATTAATGTATAACCTCACAGACAGCATCAGTTCTGACGGCCATTAGACACAAGAAGTGGCTGACCCACACAGGCCAAAGGAAAGAGCAATTCACACAAAGGCTTTGTTAGGGCAACTCACATGAATGGTTCACTCGGGGAAACGTCTTCCTCTCCCTGACCTAACTCTGAACATTAACGTCCGAAATGTCACACCGCTTCCTTAATTGTGTCAATTAGTTGTACCAAGTTACAGTAAATGGTACGAGCAGACAGTCTTGGTGAGGTACAAGTAAGATCCAATCCCAGCTAGTAACTGACTGCATGCTAGTGTCCACACAACTTGCCCTGAGTGAGTGTGAGTTTGTTTGTGCTCCGATGACTAACTATGCGTTCACTGGGCTAGCTGTACAGTCAGTTGAGCTACCTCTCTAACTCGCGTCACCCTCACCGGCCGACCTACCGGGGGTTGTGTCATAACCAACCCACTGTGAAATTACTCGCTCAATTCCTCACTCACTATAGTTACGGAGCACCTGAACAGAGAAGTCTGTTAACAATATTTTTTTGGATCATTATGGTAATTTTGAATTTTAACTTTTAACACTTTGCATTTTTATAAAGTTGAATATGAGATTTATCATAATCGATTACCTCAAAGAAAACGAAGTCTGTTAAAAATCTTTTTTTTTTAAAGTCATTATCGTCAATTTGAATTCTGAGATGACATTCAATACTTTGCATTTTTATTAAGTCGGATTTGATATTTATTATAATCGATTATCTGAATCCTTGGTAGTCTAATCCATTAATTTGTTGAATTAATAAAAAAACACTTATTACAGACATAATTTTAAAAAAAACCTTTTCTATCCATGTATGGGAGAAATGAAAAATTCAGCTGTTTACTTGATTCTCCTAAAGGTTGTCAATTTAGATTGTGAGTCTTGAAAAGCAAAAATATATTACATAGAATTCATTGCAAACTTTGTCAAAAAGATATGCTGAGACAACTTTATCATATTTCAATATTTGCTACAGACATTTGTGATGAAAAATTATTAAACAAAGAATGCTAAATGTCTTAAACCTGTAACCCTTGAAGTAAAACTGCTAAAAGATTCAGCAAATACACAAACTTTTCTCTACAAACTGAATAATTCAAGTCAAAAACAATTCATATATTCCTTCAAATATATGGCCGCTGATGGCTGAAATATTGCCCAAGCGGCGTTAAAGAAATATATCTCTACACACCTATTAGATCTTATCATTCTGTAAGGATTCCCATTTTTCAGCACCCGTATTTTTACATATTTTATCAAGTTACATAAGCATGAAATATATTTGTATATCAATTCCCAGCAGTGTCTAACTCCCTATTCAAATTATCCTATTACATCCGAGACCCACTACCCTATTTCAGTTTCTCAAACATATCACACTAACTATTTTTTATCTTAAATAAATGATTTCTGGTCCGCATCTCAAGGAGTGACAATTTCGACGGCTTCTCTCTCCTCACCAACACATCCCGGCCCAGACATGTTCATTGATTTTTTCATCAGCGCTGCACACACAGTCAGCTGAGTAAAACCCAATGGAGGTATTGAGACAACCCCCAGAGGTCAACTACCTGGCTGGCTGTCCGATTGGTCAGTGGAGGATGACCAGGCATGATGCAATGTGTTAAGTCATATAACACCTGCCAGTTCGGCTGATATAAGTTCTATATGTTTGTATACATAACTTCCTCCACGGAGCTTGTACTGGGCTTTACATTGAAGGTGTAGGTTGAAGGTTTGAATTGTGGTCGCTTAAAGTAGATAGCAAAAGAAAATGCTGACTTGACAGATTATCAGACACATACTTGCATTTATAAATATATATATGCTTATTTTCTTTGAGTTTCGTGAGTTAATGAATGTTTCCTTTCAAGAAATCAAGCTAGGGGAAACTTCTTAGCCTTATTTTAACGAACCATTCCTTATTTCCATATAAAACATAAACACTGACAACAACTGCAGGAACACCTGATAAATGACATTAGTTATAGTTTAAAAGGAAGTTAATACTGATATAATTAAATACTTCATAACATCCTTTCACACAAAGTTTAAATAAACACTTTGGATATAATTTGACTTGAATCAGATTCAAGGAATATATCTTTCAGAGTCAGTACAAATTAATATTACTATTTTCCAACTGATATTGAAGATAAGCAATATTTTCCAAAAACTTTCTATCAAAATAAAAATCCATCTGAAGACATGTGATATCTAAATCTAAATCACTTTTAAAAAATATATGGACTTTGGATTGACTATTTCAATGGCAACAAGCTTTTATATTAATATCACGAGTTAACGAGTGTAGTTATATAAATTTTTAAAAAAATTTAACCCAAAAAAGCTTTGTAAATACCAAATCAGAAGCTTGAGTTCCCAAGAACCAGAGGAAGCCTTTTATTCTCCTTATACAATGAATTCTGGAGAGATAAATGTTTGGCCTCATCTAAAAACAATCAGTACTATGACCTGGGGCACTCACCATAGAGTCTGCTACAAAGGATTTACGGCTGAATTCAATCTCTCCTCGCCATGTGCAACATTACATACACTTAACAAGTAGAGGGGGTCATTTAGCTATCTTTAAAGGGTTTAGGGCCCTTTGAATTGGATGAGTATTCGCTTCTTGAAGATATAAGGGACAGAGGCTGTAAAGGTTGTCCAATGGACTAAAGAAGCCCCACAGCTACACACATATGTTAATGTGCTTTTTTTGTTAGTCATGTCAATGAATCATGTTATCCAATAGTTTGTAACAGCCAGAGCAAATTAACCATTAGGATGGTTCCAGGGGCACACAAATGATTCTTGACAATCAATAAGATGTTGATTACTTGATTATAATGTGGATGTCTATATGGCACTATATCTGGAAACTAATACCTGCTCAAAGTGATACCTACTGAAGGAATACCACTTTCAAAGCTGCTATAAACACTGAACTCTTTCATGTAAGTCCATACATCCTGTTTTCAGGGACCCATTTTTACAGCTGGGTGGAATGTATTAAATGTGGATGAAGTGCCTTGCCCAAGGATACAGCACTGTATCCTACACGAGACTCGGGTAAAATAATTGGTGTCTCCAGCAGGATTCAAACCCAGGCAGTTGCAATGAGAGGTGAGCATTATAACTACTACACCACTGTGCTCCACTTGGTACAGTCATAAATCATTAACGATAGATCTTGTATTCAATTTACCAAGACTGGATACACCACTAATTCTTTATGATCATTTAGATGATGATTACATATCATCTTCGGTTAATATTTTAAAGTTGATCTCATGATTGACATATTTTAAATAAATAGTGGAAAACATTATAACCTTTTATTCCTTAAATTGTCTAAATTTTACATTCACATCAAAACTGTAATAATCCACCACAGTACTGAACTATGAAAGTTTTTAGACCAAATAATTTGAAACAAAATTACTTTTATCAGTTACGCATCTCTTAATGTTGATAACATTTAATCGAAATCTCACTTAAAGACCATATAAAAAGGAATTAAACTAAGTGATCAATATGAATGATCAGAACAGGTGACAAGGAAGAGCTAATAAAGAAAAACACAAATTGGAACTTTGTTCTAAACACTGAATGTCTAGAGAACTGTGATGTCATCATCAAACCAAGGTCCCTGTGGTGTGGCAACTTGAGGTCTGTTCTAACAAAACTGGTCCATTGTCAACCAGGAATGTTGATTTTAGAGATACCGAGAGTTTACAGAAGCGGTAAACTTGTTTGAACAGATATCACCAACCCTCCACAAATAGATGTCACACAACGTGCAAGAAGCCTGGCCCCTGTTGTCTCAACATATTATCCAGGTTGATACCTGTAATTAACCTTTTCTCAGGTAGCTTGGAGAATGTTTTGCTAAAGTTCACATGCCACTTCAATAAGGTACTTACACTTATGAAATTAAGCTCATTCCAAACTGAAATATGTCTTGTGTCTCAAATAATATTCTGATTTAAACACATGCTTTTGGGAAATATGGTCGTAACCACATAAGTGGCATTTTTACTGGAATCACATGAAGTTAACCAAGGGATGAATTCTAAAAAGGCTAGTAAGCCATACTTGTGAATACTTCCACATTCCAATGCTTTAATGCTGACTCAGAAAATCTACCTGCAAACATTTTTAGAGAATTCCTTAAATATCCTTATTCAGGTATCTAGAAAATATTGCTGAATCAACTTAACTTTTACCAATCACCATGTGTTGACTAGTAAATAAAAGCCTACAGGCTTATGTTTAAATTACAACTTAAGTATACATCCGCTGTGTGTCCAACCAAATCAAGGAGTTAGCATCTACAAAACGTTGAAATTTTCAAAATGAAGTTATCAAGAAAACTTGCTGTTCCTAGATTATTCACTTTCATTCAATACCAAGACAGAAGAGTTCTCAATGAGTGATCTCACATTTCTTAAATAGGAAATTTTGCAAAATATTTTAACAAAAAAGAATTTTAAGCATTTTTCATATACTGCATTATCTTCGAAGTAATATTTCATTTATGAATATAACGGTTTTTAAAAAATGGATATCGAAGGTCAGGAGCTGTACCTCTAATAAAACTGTTGCAATATCTCATCATAACGTCTATTCTCCCAATGCTACAAGAAAAGTTGAAGATGAAAATAGCTGGAGATATTTGAAGTAAGCCACAGTCTTGCATAGAATTTCAATCATTGACAAGAAAAAAACAAAAGCCCATCTCTTGGCATCTTATATCATCATTTCGACCTTGACTCGAAAAGGCAGGAGATTTTGTAACTAATTTCACGTCTTTTCATTCCAGCATGTTGGAATTTCAATAATCTGTTCTTGAAGAGTACATTTCTATATCAGTAAGATATATTTATAATATAATTGATAGCACCCTCTAAATATATCTTGTTGCAAAACATTACACTTAAAAACTATTTTCCAAAAGGTTACTCTTCATTACAAACAGCATACACAAGAATTCCAGCTTAATGGAAATTCTTTCATTGTATTTTTATCAAAGCATATCAAGAGAAGAATCTATACCTCCATCAGATTCATCATAACATTCCACATAAAACAAGGCTTTCATAACAACGCAAGTTTTTAACAAGATATGCTCAAGACAGAATGAGCGTTGCTATTTTGGTTCACAGAGTCTATCAGTAAACGGAGCCGAACACAATGACCCACCGAGTCATGCAACTGCATAGATTTACTGTCTATATGTCTCTGGGCTTGCATTCTCGCACAAACTCAAAGCTACTTTGTTCTACCTTTTGGACGTGTTTACCCTGCATACTCTATCAAAAAATTTTTTTTACATTTAGTTAAAAAAAACTTGTTTTTGTCTGTAGGAACAAACCGCCCCTTTTCTTTGAGTGGTAATTAGGGGAGAAAGGTGATTTTTTTAATATATTTTTTTATAGGACATTTTTAATGATATTTTTATTTTACATTTAAGCCATGTACTCTAAAATAGGGAAAAACAGATGATTGCATAATTATGACTTATTTATCAATCGTTAAAAATAATTTCAAAAGTAACATATGCATTTGCTGATAAAGAATGATTCACCATTATATGCAGATAATGTACACAGTTAGTACAATTAAATTGAATGCAAAGAAAAAGTATCAATTTTAGTGAATTTTATGTTATCAAATGATATTCAAATATGTGATATGTACTGACACTGACAATGATACAAACATGTTTTCTCAACACAAAGAAACATTATTGAATCATTAATGACTCATTAGCAGAAAAGTGATAAAATTCAAAATTTCAATACACCGTGAACAATAAACTCATTATTGCCAATAAACACAACTTCTTTCAACACAAAGAAAGATAATGTAACAACTGCCAATTTCCCAAATTAATGCAATAATCCAAGAACTGTGTAACAGAGGCTAATAATTACTGAACCTACCTATTAACCCCGCCAGTGCCACATGCCAACAAACCCCTAACAGTAGCACATGCGTTAAGCATGCCTGCAAACAATGGACATTGTGTTTACTATAGATCCCGTGCGTTTCACTGCACAGAGCACAGCGAGCTAACAACACGACAAGCCAGACTCACCAACCTACCATGAGAGGAACATTGTCATCAACTATCCTTGCATCTGTGAACGGGTATATTCCAGGAGGTCCCAGAGATCCAACCATTTCCACACCGATGGAGAGACCACAATGATGATGAGTCAAAACCCGGATGACTCACCGCCGTCTGCTCAGACAAGGCCACAGCCAAAAGACGTAACAATAACTGCAGTGAGCGAGGTGAAGTACTGGTATTAGTGCCGGGATTCTCTACCTTTCAGTAGCAACCTGGGTCCTTAGCAGTGACAGCAATTTAATTCCTTGAGACATGCGGTGTTCTCCAATCAGGAGAGCCAGACAACTTGAACCTGGCTATGGAAGGGAAGAAGTGGCCCTGAATATAGCATTAGTCTCCTGGCTTAACAATGTATTATGTCTGGGAGCAGCTAATGCCACCATGCTATATGGTATAATCACACGACCGGCAGCGTAATCACGACACCGCACCACGCCGAGGCCAGTAAACCAGACATTGGAATACCAACAATCAACACGGCATTCACAAATTTTTGCTTCTACAGGGAGTACCAGGCTTTTTTTAACATGAAAATATGTTTTTGTTCCGTCTCAGACATTTCTTCCGTTACAGGGTGTAATAGTTTTGATTTATTTCTAGGGAAGTAACAGCTTTTTCTAATGTCACAGGTAGTGAGATCTTTTAGTTCCATCTCATGGAATAATAGCTTTTTCCGTTGTCTTATGGTTTGACAGTGTCTTGTTTTGCCAGAGAGAAATAGTTTTTTGTTCTCACAGGAAGTCATGATTTTTTTGTATTGAGCAGTCACAGGGAGAAATAGCTTTTCTGATGTCACAGCCGGTAACAGCATTTTGTTCCATCATTTACTAAATGAAAATTGGCACAAAGAATATAAATTTTCATTCGTCAAAGGGATTATTAGCTTTTTGTACTATGACAGTACAGGGGAGGGGAGGTAAACTGCTTGAGAACAATCAAGCATACCATGCAAGGGGCATAGAACAAGGAAAACATGTACTTCTTCTGGAAAACATCCTGTTAAATACATAATTGTGTTTTCCTATCTCAATGAATAAAGAACCATTAGCTACATGACTATCACTATGTTGCCAGAGTCAGAACTCGGAAAGCAACAGCAGTTTAAAAGCAAAGATATTTTACATAATTGTGTTTTCCTATCTCAATAAATAAAGAACCATTAGCTACATGACTATCACTATGTTGCCAGAGTCAGAACTCGGAAAGCAACAGCAGTTTAATATGGAAGGGGATGTGTGCCAAAAATGAAATCATGTAAACTCGTAATTCGCAAGTTGTAACATGTTGTTCTCAACCATGCACTTCTCGAAAAGACAAGTCCAAGTCTGCAAACCTAACATTTCATTCCTGTAAAACTCAACTTTCTGTTCTCAACTTTACAAAGTTTAAATGTAATTTTAGAAATGTTAAAGTCGAAACTCATTTTTGTATTTCAAATACGAGGGATATACACATTTAGCAATGCTACAAATTACGTTTTACAATTGGTGAATGAAAAATGAAGAGTTGTAAAATCACCCTTTGGAAACAGACTTTTGCATCTGGAGTTTTACATGAGTTGCATGGTTATGATTGCAATGTTCCGAAATACATCTGTACACGATTTCGCATTGACCATATTTGGAAGTTTAACGAAGTCTGCCGATGATTTCCGAAGATGATCGGTATTTGACAACAACGAGACCTCCCTGATCCAAGCTCCATGCAACGCTGTGCAAGCTTTCCGGATAGTGTTGAGTTGAGTCCACCTCAATGCGCGGAGCTTGGGCATGCCGTCACCTTTTGTAAAAGTTCTCAGTAACTCGCGTACGGTGTTTTTGGACCCTTAAGGCAAATGGCAACATTTGTAATAGAACAAATATCATTTGCAAATTAGGGATTTAAATTGCTATGTTTATTTAAGAAAAACTCCCGCTTACAACGTCGTAGAGACCAAGTACAGGCAGTTAATGTTCACGTCACTCACTAAGCCATTAGTGCCTTTAGTCAGATGGCGCATGAAACTTATGATATTCTATTTTTCACACAAACATTGAAATAAAGAGCAAAAAAGTTTTTTTTTTACCCTACGGGCCTGAAACACACTGGATAAAATTCAAGATATACACTACGTGAATCGATAATTAACTATCACATTACGATACAATAGTCGTGTTTTTGTTGCTGTGCCACTTGTCTTGATGCGAGAAATCTAAGTTGTACACCCCTAAGTTAGCCTATACGTATGGAAATGTATAATCTTGTATTTCAAATAATTGTTAGAATTTTAACATCTTGATGATAACAAAGGTATTTTGATTTAAATTGTATCTGATATCTGAATTTGCAAGAGCTTTTCGACTTAAAAATGGGCAAAATAGCCTATGTATCGAACAATGACCTGATGTTCTCTGGCGGCCTGCCAGACCAGGCAAAAATTGATAGACCGTTCGCTTATAAGAAGACCCTATAATAACTGTTGATCGGGCGGAGAGTTAAAAATAACATGTCACATGAAATGTCAGTCATTTGATTTTGACATGTTCTTCAATTAAATTTGTTCAAACTGTTAAAAAAACGTCTGGTTTAGAACGTTCATAGCTTTTAAACGGTATTAAATAAATGTTTCTTTTAACGAAATAATATTCATTGGTTAAACGACCGAATGAAAGACTAACAAAAGAAAAAAATATTCTTTTCAATGATTTTGGAACTTTTCCCTTACTTTACGTTGCGTAGTTATTTTTCTAACTATTAATTTGAAAGAATAACATGCCCGTGTTTTAAGGGTAACGTGGGTGTACAATATAGATATATTTTTTCTACCGCTATTTGTCTTTCCGAGACAAGTATGCCGTTGTTTCATTATTCTAAATCCAGTCTCGTAATTTGGTGAGTTTTTTTAAACCCAACCTAAATATCTAAAACGATATTTTTTTATAGTGAATCATCTCGATGCAGTAAGTTGTGCAGAGATTTAGTGTCCATTAAAGTCTAACCCAGAATTAAAGTTCATAATATTCTTTCGTGAGATAAACCTCGTGTTACCCTTACGAAAACAGTAGAAACAAATTATCTAGATCAATAATTGACTAAGAACTTTGACAAAAGGTGAAGGTCGCATGCCCAAGCTCCGCGCATTGTGGCGGACTCAGCTCAACACTATCCGGAAAGCTTGCACAGCGTTGCATGGAGCTTGGATCAGGGAGGTCTCGTTGTTGTCAAATACCGATCATCTTCGGAAATCATCGGCAGACTTCGTTAAACTTCCAAATATGGTCAATGCGAAATCGTGTACAGATGTATTTCGGAACATTGCAATCATAACCATGCAACTCATGTAAAACTCCAGATGCAAAAGTCTGTTTCCAAAGGGTGATTTTACAACTCTTCATTTTTCATTCACCAATTGTAAAACGTAATTTGTAGCATTGCTAAATGTGTATATCCCTCGTATTTGAAATACAAAAATGAATATCGACTTAACATTTCTAGAATTACATTTGAACTTTGTAAAGTTGAGAACAGAAAGTTGAGTTTTACAGGAATGAAATGTTAGGTTTGCAGACTTGGACTTGTCTTTTCGAGAAGTGCATGGTTGAGAACAACATGTTACAACTTGCGAATTACGAGTTTACATGATTTCATTTTTGGCACACATCCCCTTCCATAGTTTAAAAGCAAAGATTAGCTTGGAAAAAGGATATACGACAGTTTGTCCAGAAGACACAACAAACCCAAAAACAAGGAAGTGCAAAAAATAAATTTGTTCCTAACGACTTCGAAGCATCCATGGCACTGTCACTGGAAAGTTGCATCAATATGTCTACTTATTTGACTCTTTCATCAGACTTGGCAAAAACATGAACAGGAATGTTCAAGAAATGTTCCATCAAATCAAGAGTGCATTCTCTGTGTGCCAGGACATCCAGCATACCCACCATGATGTAAACACATGACACTGTCACTGCCAAAAACTCTTTTTTTAAGAGCTCCTCTCTTGCTACAAGCACTGGTACAAAGCTATATTCATTCCAAGACAATAACATCCTACTCATAAACATATATTGGAATTTAGCGAATACAACTGACATTAGAGTGAGCAAGTTATTGAAAGTTTGCTAGGGCACTATTTCAGACGTTAGCAGCGTATCAAGATGTATAATTAGGTATTTCTTAATGTGTCAAATCGAAAAATGAGCCTGACTCCATATCTTATGCTGTGTGCATAATCAAAGTATATTTATATTCTATAAACAAATCTTTATTGAATAAAAATCACTAAAAACACTTAATTCAGTTACATCACGGCCTGTTCACATCAAGATAAAAATTCAGAATACATCCTACCAATAAATAAAAAAGATTTAATAAAATTCAGCTTAGAAGAACATAATACAGGTATTGCTACATACAGTAGATAGCGTTAAACAATGTCAGGTATATATCAGTACAACCTATGCAATACAGTTTAATATTGCAAAATAATTTTCAATTTGACAATATATGGTAAAAATAATTGTAACTGAAATATATTCATTTTTCACTGCATCTTTTTTATGATAAAGTTTGCTTGCAGATAAGGCAATTAATGTTCATGAAAGTTTCTCAAGCCGTATTACAAGTCACAGTGGCTCTTTGAAAATTTATATTTCTTTGAATTCCAATTTTATCCTCATGAGTGTTCTATGTTTTGAGAAATATCAAAGATATTTTATCAAACTCTTAAATGTTTATACTGTTCCAATCATAATCCATTCAATAAATTGCAGTTACATCACAATACACGAGCTACGTATTGCAATGTATCGCAACCAGCTCCAGCAGCAAATAATCTAGGTCTTGCAATTTAAAAAAGAATATTCACGCGGTAGAACTGTTTTCAATTCTTCTCACATAATGGCACCCAGCTCACAGAAAATGTCATTTCTATTCACCTCACTTCACTCTTTTTAATAAACAACAGCGCCTGTCCGTAGACAGGTTTTCAAGAAAAGGTCAGTACTAAAATGCCTCTTTTTTTAAAAAAGAAATTACTTTCTCTGCAAACCATTTTGCCCTAAGCAATAAAATTATATGTAGAGGCCATTTTTTTTATATAACCTACTTTCTATTCCTGAAATGTTTTTCTAAAGATTAAAGAAAACCGCTATACAACCCATTAATGACAGCTCTTTTAAGTAACTTGTGGGCGTGTGAATTTTCAGGTTATTTACATTTTCATTCTAAAACAGGGTAAAGTATGTCAGTTTTAATTGCTACGTCGACATCATTAAATGACTCCTTTGCAAAAACAATTAAAATCATTTCAAAATTTTCAATTAATGACATGTGCACCACTTCTTAATAACTCTGGGAATTAAATTCAACTGTGTATTAAGTTATTAAATTAGTAATGAAATTGACCATTCAATGTTAACATTAATGACCTCATTAAAATTTAAATAATAAACTTGTTAAAAGCTTTATGGAAAATCTAATTTGTTTACAATTTTGTTTGACAGTGTAGCTTGAGAGATTAGATGTGCAAGATGCTACCGATGCCATTGAACTCTGTAGATAACACCTTTATCTCAGGAAAGGTATGTGATAAGTAGCTTCAATTACATATAGATAGGTCGTTGATTATTTACAAATTCTCCAAATATTTGAAACAGTTTAAATGATGCACTTGACACGTCCTTCTATAAGAAAAAAATCTGACACTCCTGTTTTTCAACACTGCAATTTAATAAAATAGCCAAACAACATAAAGTTGCTGGCTTATAATGAAATCTTTACATCAAGACATCAATAGTACTTATGTATAGCGAATATCAGTCATACACTTGAAGGACCTTTTACCCTATTGAGGTAAAACGAGCAAAGGATATGAATTTTATACGCACTTTTAAATTATTGAAAACTTCACTAAAAGTGCAAAAGAATTGATCACATCACACGTTTACATGTTAGCAGTGGTCAAGCAAAAGGAAAACCGGTCACCCATCCAGACTACACTAAGCCAAATGGTGCTTAACACCCCCACCCCCCTCCACACACAGCACTCCTTGAACTTGCATAAAGTTTGTTTATGATGGTAAATGACCAAGTGTAATTTGGAATACACAAGAATTTCTTTTTTTTCATTTTTGAAGCTCCACACAAAAAGTCAAGCATAAAAACACTCAAGACATGACAAATGCTTTGCTATTGAGTTCCGAGGCTCTGCGCTACAATTAAAATGGGTGTGTGTATAGGAGGAGGGTACTAACAGCCTTGACTACGATATGTCTATCAACAGTTCAAGCTAGAGCCAGTGTACTGCAACTTGGTCTAAAGGGTTTACTTACCATGACAACTACATAAACTAACACTCATAAACAGACCGACAGGTGGGTTGATTCTTACTTACATTCCTTATAATATTTTCAGCACAAATGCAAACAAAATTTGAAACAGGTCGATTATCACAAACACCTGATTTGGTATTGAACTCAAGATATTGAAGACATGCATCTGTGATTTTTAAATATTAACAATTCTAATAAATGAAATAGATCATATAATTATATTCCATGACATGAAAACCAAGATAGGTAAAGACCTGAGTTCAAAGGGGTAAATTTTATAAAGAGATCATAAATCTGTATCTTCTGACAACTAACTTGGTTTTGAGTTACACAACTTCTGTTTATGGACTTTTTTAAAACTAAGACATCCTTTTGACAGGAGAGGTATGTTGTTCTAAGTTAAGCAGGTGAGGTTCATTGGGTCACTGTCCAACACTGTAAACAAGTTGTAGGGGAAACGGTATACAATCTGACATTAAGCTGAAGGGATGGGCAAATGGCCTGCCTCTGACCCTATCGAGTACATTGGTGTATGGTTTCATTATTGCACTTATTCATTCATTAGGCAACAAAATATGGTATAATTTGTTATTGGAAAACATTTTAAAAATCATTATCAAGTAAGATCAAAAAGGAAGAAAAACTACCTCTCAGCCACAATTATTGGGAACCTGTCAAAATTGTGAATGTCTTGCATATTTACTGCACTGAGTCATTTTTAGAATAGCACACATACCTGCATGTTATTTGAAGTGTTTTATACAAAAGATGACATTCCAAAGCCTCCAGTGAGATTCAAATCTCAGACAACAGAATCATGTCAGAGTTAAAAGTGCCACCACTATCCATTTTTGTTATCTTCTTATAAACCATTCATCCAAACCATTTTCAAACCTGCCCTAATGTATCCAGCAGCTAAAGATACATGTACCAGCTAGTGGCACCTTAATAAGAACTTATCTTTAAATTTTATTTGTGCCTTATTGTAGCAGTTCTCAAACCTTTAACACAAGGCAAATTTGGAACCATGCTATGACAAATTTACTGTTAACCTCTGCATGCCAGCTGAATATATATTCATTAACAAATTACATATATGGAACAGAACACTCTTTTGCATGCAGAGCCAAATAATGTTGCATACAACATACAGGTGGGTTTTTTTAACAAGTAAACTTAAACAATCAATCGTAATCCTCTTGATTTAGAAACTGACGACATGACTGATTGTTTTAGAGGTTAGGTGATCTGGGGTTTAACACCCCTTTCAAGAGTATTTCACTTGCATCACAGTTGCTAGTATAATTGCAGGGAGAAAGGCCACAACACCATTGTGGCTATGCATTGCAGTAAAACCTGTGAGCATCGGCTGGAACTAGCAAAACATGAAATTCAGTGCGGCAGTGCACCCAAACCTTACTGCATGTAGAACAGTTCCCTACTGCAGAAAAATTTTATGAGCCCTGGCGGGATTTGAACCTCGGAACTCTAGATCACTGTTAACCACTGTACTACCCCATCCCTATGATATCAGTACATCTGAGTGGTATTAGTGATCCAATTTCATTAATGGCAAGTGTCATGGTGTTCAATCATTGTAAACGACTTGTCCTCTAATCTATAATCCTATACTTCTCTTCCATTATCAACATTACTAAGGTTTTCCGATAAATTAATTCCTCTTTCATCAGATTATTGAAGCTCAAGCTGAACTTTAGTCAAAATCAACCCCTACTTATAAATAATATTCTGTGGATAGTAAATATTTAGCTTGAAGTCGTTTTTTGTTAAATTCCTTTTTTGACAACTTATGATTCCTGTTGATTGAATGCACAGAATGGTTTCTGAATAATCATAAATGTATGTAAAAATCTTGCCAGGTTTGATTTTTATAGACTTTCGAAGGGACATCTCATTTTTGATACATTTCAGTCTTTGGGAAATTGTCATTCCTTTTGCTTGCTGTTCCTCTCAAGACTATTTCACTTATATCCTGCCAGCTAGTGTTGATGCAGGGACAGCCTACAACACCTTTGTGGCTATGCATTCCAGTGAAACCTGCAAGCATCTGCTGGAACTAGCGAACCATGGGTGATACTGTGCTGAAATTCAGTGTAGCATTGCACCTAAACCATACTGCATGTAGAACAGTTGCCAATCTAAAGACAAAGTTGCCAATCCCCTGGCAGGATTCAAAATTGGATTGAAATTACCCTTTTGAATTGTGAATTGTCATATTGAATGAGCACCTAAGAACACTGCTTTGAAAAGATATTTTCACAATTTGGAGGAATTGAAATAAGTCTATTTAACACAACTAATATTCAGACAAAGAGATTCCTATTTCTATGTTCCATCTAACTTTCAAAATTCACGCTTAAATTTCAACAATACTCTAAAAAAATTAATTAACCATTGAACATTACAATTAAGAAATTTCTTTTTCATAATGTTTGGACATTCATAGGACTTATAGCCTTTCCCCTTTGTAGCAAAACTTCCCATTTTAAGGCACCCTTTTTTCATCCAATGTGCTTAATGGCGCCTACCTTTCCCAATTCTTGGACTGACTTCCGTACTTATAAGAATAAAAAGAGTCATGAAAATCATAACCAGGATGAAATCCCTCAGTGATTGTAACTGATAGAAGCAACTGCCCGACACAAGGACATTATCAAAGGTCAGAGAGCAGGGAGAGGTGACCTATGTTTGATGTCAATAGGATGACTGAAAGGTCAACTGATAAGGGAAGTTGATTACATCAGTGTTACAAAACTCTCATAAGCAAGGTCCACTCTCAACTCGATCCGGAAACATAAAAACAAAGTCTATGTGTAAAATCTATGTACTCCTACTTTTTGCTAAACTTACAACGAAAAGAATTCTTGTCACCCATGTAGTTTAATAAAAAAAATCACTTTTGCAAATTTGACCGTTATTTTGAGGGGGTTGACATATAGGCAAGGTAGACATATATACAGTAATATACGAAATATTGCTTCGATAGGTTGTTCAAATTATAGAATTGCTATGGTTGTTATTACCTTAACATTTAATTCACTGTCATAACACATGGTAATATTTTGGTTCACGCTACCAAATCATAACAATACATTGTTCATAATATATTAAGTTCACTTTATATGTCTTTTGATGTAATACCTGAAAACTTCTGTAACATTTTATTAAGTTGTCATTGCATAAATTTTCTTGGTAGTCCTTTCAAAATTACTTTTTTTTGTTTTTATCATAACATCACTATGGTTGTCAAAACTCACAATGGACTCTTAGGACTGGGAAAAGAATGTTAAGTGTATTTGTTAAGTATCGTATTTCTAAATATCCTGATCCCCTTACATCTTATAGGGGACCTTTTGATCTGAGGTCAACAACATAGAACAAAGCAATGGATATTTATCTTTAAATATGATATACATTCTTTTTCAGAATATCAACAACGTAACATTTTCAAATCAATTTCAGAGTGCATTATGGGATTTTTAGCTGATGACAGGAATGTCCAAATGAGAATTTTCAATTTTTCTTTCAAAATATTATCACTTATGAATCTTGATTATTCTAGGATTCAAATATTTATATAGCTCTCTAGACAGCTATCTTTAAATCCTTATACAAAAGAGAGAATCTGGGTACAATTATTTCATTTGGCTTTCAAAACATAAGTTTTGATACTTATTCAAAAAAGCTCCAAAAAGGCCAAATACATGACAATTATAAGTTTTCAATGAAACTCAAATAACACCCCTGTGTGTGTGTGCCGAATCAGAAATCACATCAACCATTTACATGTATGAATACAGGAGTTATATAAGTAATAACTTTTCAAATACTATCAACAATAATCAACTCAAATTTTATCTTCTACTTGCTTTAGATGAGATTTCAAAACTTAATTTGACGAACTGACATGTCTTTTTAATTTTTTAACAGAAACCGACTTTATATCTTCTAAACGACAATCTTCAACACTGATCAGCTTTTAAATGATACTTTAAGCATCAGCCAGTCATTAATTGTCATGAATTGTAAAGTTTGGCATATACATGACTGACAGGTCACGCAGTCTCTCTTAAACACATCACAACTCTCAAATTATATTACCTATGGATTGTGATACTTTGTATATACAACAGAATGTAATATCTAAAATAAGTATCCACTTAAGCCTACACACTGTCATGTTAGCATGTTATGAGGCATATCACTTGTCAACACATTCTTCAACAAACTGAAGGGCAGGGATTTTCATAACAGTATTTGGTCTTTGTCTGCAGCTAACACATGGCCACTGAAAACATGGAGGACTTTCATAACCAATTCTACCATTTTGACTGAAGACATGGTGGTGAAACTGAAAGTTATCAATTTGTATCATATATATATCTGAATTTCACATTACCATGTTGATGACAATGTCATTAAGAAAGAATTTTGAAGTATCCAAAATGGCAACAACAACATGAAATTCGGAAATCCATAAATTTGAAAAGTAATACATATGACAACCAGCTGAACTAAAAAATGACACTTACAATCCAAATCAGACGCTATCCTGAACGAATTTGAACTGAGAGTGCACTGTGAAATGAGTGACAAAGGCCGAGGGGGTTTGCAGCCAGCGCTGTATTGAGTTTCACTGCATGCTGCCTTCTTCTTTGTGGAGGTTCTTTGTTTACTCGACTAACGAGAACCGAACACAAAGCTTTGACCCGCGCTTTTATCAATGCTTATCCGTTAGCTGGAAACTTTAAAACCCTTCAATGTCTTCGGTTCATTTTGGGAGCTAACGTCATTTTGAAAAACGTTGGTTAGTTTGAGTATGGCTCACTGCGAGAAAGGTCAGAAGAAATCGCTGCGAGTTTCCATACATGACGTGACGACTCTCTGGTCCAATGTCTATTTATAGAACTGTAGATCCCCTCGCTTTGTCAACATATGCTTAGTAACTGAAATACCATACCTTGTCCGCATACAATATCTGGGAAATGTGACATTTATCAAACATAACGTTATGAACATGTGCGCGAAAATCCAACAATGTGACAAAAAGTTACACTGTTAGAAATAGACATAACTGGCTTAGCCAATCAAATCGGCTGTAAGAAGGTGCCTTGTCTGAAATCAACTTGAGAAAATCAAAACAATGACATTTTCCTCACATCAAACAGGGTTGAAAAGTCAACAAACTTACAAATGTAACACCCAGAATCAAATCCTCGTCATAATTGATAAAGTAAATCTCGTAAACAGCCGATCGTGAAAATGTTACTCCCTGAGTCATTGTCTACGAACACTGCAAAACAAATACGCCATGTTCTAGCACATAAAGGAACGACAGTCGAAATCGTGCTCCCGAATCCGCGAATGTCAGCGAATATACAGATATACAATCGCCACAAAATCAAACAAAGATCGTACAAGTTTCCGATCGTTGAGGTAACTTACTTGATCAAAGGTTACGTCAAATAATCTTCGGAAGACATGTGCGCCTTACTGTCCCGCCATGACAAAAGATTTCTGCCTCGGTATGGTTGTGAATTTCAGACCGAGCTAATTAGCACAGTAGCGCCCTCTATATTCCGAACTGGGCGTCTGGGCGCTCGCTTGCTTGCTAGTCGGCGAGTTGGAGAGCAGCCTTTGGTATGGTGAATGCGGCTTTGGCGGCCTTGGTTAGGTATAAAGCTCGAGACGACGATGTGAGGAGTTTAGCCCAGTCTTTCCCGCTCTATGTTTCATCGATACTCTGACTCACACTTTTCAGGCCATCTGTCGCATCCATCAGCTCACTGAAGAACCCAGTTGAAATGTCTTGCTGGACAGGGATTGAAAATTAACATCTATCGAATATGAATATTGAACATATCTGGTGAAATGCTAAAAAAAATGTCGCAGCAGTGAGGCTGAGCAGTCTCGATTTTAAATAAAGCTTTTAACAAGCATGTTCAATCGTCAAAATATCTTTGAAATAGATATGAAAATATTTGAAATGCATGTCATTCGGACACGGTGAACAAATGTAACATTGTTATATAACGCTATCTAAAATAGAGAAAGATACAAGAATTTGCATGTACTATCGCAGATAGTTTAATCCAAAATATAACCATATCATAAATGACTTTAATAAAAAGTTTTCATATACATAGATAAACTTGTAGAGAGTTGGTGAAATGAGAATTCTGTTAACTATTATCTCGAATTTCTTGTATAGAAGCATGTTCACAGAAGCATGCTTATCTATAACCCGCGTGTCTTGCAGCATGGTTCGACCTGATTTTAATGAGATTGTATTGTTCGTTGGCTCTTCAACCTTGTATGTGATTTAGCTTATGTATTGGCAATTTTGGTTTTAAACGTATTTATATAAATCATTTTTCTCGTTTTGAAAGGATAAAATCTAGGCCTATATAAAATACACTTGAGTGACAGATGATTTTTCTTAAGGCTGGGAATTTTTCATCTTCTGAAAAAAAGCACTAAAATGCAATATTTAACAATTTTCTTAAAAGGGCATTATAAGGTGTTAAAACATTAATCATGAATAGTTATGTTTATCATTAATAGTCCTTCACTGCAGAAAGAAACCTTTTTCTTTCTAACCCCCGGGTTATTAGACTAAACACTTTGTATCGATGGCGTATGTGTTATGTTTAGCACGGCTTAGGGGAATCTCTGATAAAACAACAAACTTATTTCCCTTGATGTCCTGAAAACCAAAGTACACCATTCTCGATGACGTCATTACTTTATGCGATGAGTGGTTTATATTCGGAATATGCCTCAGATTTTGTTTTAGGATAACGTTATACTTGCATATTTGTTGGAATTATGAAACGTACGTAATGCGGTGGGAGATTGTCCTGACGTTCAAGACATTAAAAGTACATTTTGTGTTTTGATGGAGTCAAATTTGCCAAATGTTTTCAGTAGTGTTTAAATTAATCAACCAATCTTAATTAAATTCTCAAAAACACAGACCTGCAGTAAATATAGTAGCTACAATATTCACACATTTGCACAATGCATGTAGCATATTGTGTATTATCATATTATGTTATCATATCTGTCATATATTTCCATATGTTAGCATATCATGTCATAGATCTTCATAACGTATATCTCATCAAAACATACAATATATTTCACCATATCATATATCCCACCTCCATGATATTTCACCATTATTCAATTGGAAAGAACTGAGTGTTGCTGAGAAAGTAGAATTAAGTGATAATCATATTATAGAGACAACTTGACAATGTAAAGATATGATGTCGCGATTTTGCTCGAAATGAAACTCAAGTGGTAATGTTTTCGCTCGGTAAGAATTATCAGTTCAATTAAGTTGCTTGGCAAAAGTGATTATATGAGAATATATTAGTTCAACTTCAGGTAAAAAGCACATATGAAACTTGGTACAATGTTAAGATAAAAGTTTTGAAGTTTATACGAATGAATTATTTTTATTATGAACGATTTTTACCGAATGACTTGTGAGGATATTTTGAAGAATATGTTTCCGTGACTCTTTCCACAAGACTTTATATGCTTGGGTCAATTACACATTTCAGCTAGAAAAATGAGTTTGTTTGATCACAATTGCATTAAGTGTACTGATGAATTGAGCCCTGTATATTAAACGTGATGTTGTCAAGCATAATCATTTTGATTGAACTGACTACTTCCCCCGCATGGCTTTACATTAAACCAGTTTCTATCTTGCCGATTTAAACCTTGATTTTAACAAAAATTCGTGTTTTATTAGTGCAGCGCCCTCTTCGGCGAAAGGTTTTTCATTTCTCATAGGATTTTCATTGGGCTATCGCAGCAGCCTGTACGACAAGCACAGAAAGTTAGGGAAATGCAGCATGGCCTATCTCAGCAAGTCATTGTAACTGCGCAAGCATAGGCCATGTGGTGGAAGATGTTGAAATGATGGAATGCTTATCTTTCGAAATACTATAACACTATAAACAGTCATATGAAAAAGATCGACACAGACGTTGATTGTATTTGCAACTTCGAAATAAAAAGTTCAATATCAATGCAATGTATCATGACGAAGCGTAACAGGTGTATGCTGAAAAAAACATCAAACAAAAATCAAACGAAATCGATATCCATCTCTCATTCAATATTCTTCAGTAAAAAATGAAACGCCCTTAAACATATGAGCAGGCTATAGAACCGGAATAGAACATCAATATGACAGTAAATTTTACAAAAGTTTTAAGAAGGAATTTCTCACATTATACAGAAACCTCACTATGACAATAGCCGAGTCAGCATCAAAGACAAATGGTCCCAGTTGTCCCAGTGACCAGGGGCTTTGTATAATGGGAGTGGTAGGGGATAAAGTAGAGAAAATAGTGAAAACTCAACAAATGCGTAACGAACCATGCACTGAATCGAAAAAATGGCCCCAGTGGACTTTGTATAATGGGCAGGGGCGGGCATTAAAGGTTGACCGGTTTTCTTTTAATGGAGAGGGTTCCCTTCCTATTGCATAATGGACCAGGGATCATTGGGTCAAAGGTTTGGTAATGACTCAGAGGACCCTACCATAAAGGGATCCTTTTTTAACTTTACATGTGTAAGACACCCACATCCTCCTTAATGATTAATTGTCATATAGTTCACATAAATCCATTTATAAACGTGGCACTGTATTCCTGGATATAAACGGAAAATGTCTGCAACCTATTATTAAGAGAAAGGTGTTGGTTGTGTTTCTCTTGTTCATTACGACAAATGCAATATAGATTTCCATCGGAATAAAGACATTTACATCGTGTGTGAATGGATATCACCTTTCTGCATTTCATGAACGACGATCGTGTCGCTGTGTTGTACTGATGAATTGAGCCTTGTATATAAAACTTGATGTTGTCAAGCATACTTATTTTGATTGAACTGACTTCTTCCCCCGCATGGCTTTACATTGGACCAGTTTCTATCTCTGGCTGATTTAAACCGTGCTGCCATGCCGTCAAAATTCGAATTTGCGAAAAGTTTTCTCATATGATTTTCAGTGGGCAATCGCAGCAGCCTGGACGACAAGCACAGACCCTCAGTTCCAGACGTCTTCGTTGGAGTTGTAGATGATGGTTTTGTGTTCTATAGATTCGGAATGGCAAAATTTGCTGCAAATAGTAGATTTTCCTTTTAGTTGGATTTCTAAGTTATCCTTACCATGCATTGATATCCAAGACAAGGCAAATTCTCAACAGTCTTGAAATTTGTGATTCTGTAGTTAAGACTTAAGCGCATAATAGTCTCTGGATCATATCATTCAAAAGTAAATCACCTACCATTGTTGAAAATGAGCCTTACAGAATATGAGAAATGGTCTTGCCAACTAAATTTTGTTCTTGCCTTTCAGAGAAACATTATGTTTAGATGCATGAATATTACATTTAGGTTACAGTTTAGTTTACAACAGAGACTGTGTCCTGATGTAATGTATACAAGCTTGTTCTTTGAAGGTTCTAAGAGAAAACAAAGAACGCAGTCTACAACCATGACCGTAAATGGGCAGTATCACGTTTCTTAGGTAAAAAGGTAAAAAGTGATCTTACGAAAACAAAAATAAATGTTACCGATTTCAAGGCAGTCTTGATCAATATTAGTAGTTCTCAAACGGACGTAAGATGTTCGGTTAAGCTGAGAGAATCCATTCCACTACCTTCAATGATTAAAAGGTGTTCACATTAAAATGGCTGCCAGTCATTCTCGCTCGATACTTAGTTTCTTTGACGACTATGGTCCTATGGATGATCTGATTGAGTAATGAGGTATTAAACCGTTTAAATATAATGCATTGGGCACTAACATTTATTTTTCGAGGGCAAATTTTAAGAAATAATATTTCCAAAGATTGTTCTACTGGCACTTCAAAGCCAAAACAACTCAAGCTAAATTACTATAGTAGTATGGTTTGATAGGTGCTTTTGGCACTGACAGAGATCGCAAAGACCATGCACCTTCTCTCAAATTCCTTATTGTGCAATCTGAATATTTCCAAAGATTGTTCTACTGGCACTTCAAAGCCAAAACAACTCAAGCTAAATTACTATAGTAGTATGGTTTGATAGGTGCTTTTGGCACTGACAGAGATCGCAAAGACAGTGCACCTTCTCTCAAATTCCTTATTATACAATCTGAAGTTTTTTTATTCAATATCTCAACAAGAAATATATGATTAAACAGACCATAACACTGCATACAGCAGGTGAATCATCCACTTAGACATTACCTGATCTGGTTGCTATTTGCTGAATCTTGAATCAGCCCAAATAAAAATAGCGCCTGTGAATCACAAACTCTTCACTGTACAGGAAATGTCAAAGAGCATTGTTGGAACTTCTACGATATTTTGAGGTGGTAACACGTATCTGGTTCTAGGATCATTTTAATTTTTCTCAATCTTTCAAAGTCACTTTAGAAAGTGTAGCTCAAGGGAGAACAAGTTTTATGATTAACCAGTTTGAAGATATTTTTTTGAAATAATGCTAAGTATATCTAATGAACGAATTGCATTATCAAGCAAGTGTCTGTCACATTTTCCATTCATGGGACTATTAAGTAAAGATAAAAATGCTCTTATCAAGCAAGAAAGTTAAAGTCATCTTGCTTCTTGCGATGAATGCAGCTATAATGAAGATATTCTGTCTTTTTCATGTTCAGAATCATACAATTCTTAATTTCAATAAAAACACCTTTCCGTTGTATATATATACACATATATATTCATCCACCAAGAACTGTCAACGTGTTTATTGCATATATGCAACTATTCATTGTAAGCGAGAAAAAACTTTATCCAGCAAATGGTATAGAATGAATTTCTGTCAGCCGTGAAGGCAACTTTTTGTATAGGTTTTAAAGTAAATCTTTACCAAGCAGGAGTTAAAGTCAGCGCCTTTATTACAAGGACTGCGACAAATGGGAATAGGCAGTGTAACCCATATTGAGACTAATTGCGTAATATTGCGTATTGAGGGTTGGTGTACACGGAGATTGTGGTTAGTTGGGGAAAGGGTAAGTGGAGGAAAGACTATAGCTATTATTTCAAATGTTTTTAGTTAAAATGCATTTATTGATTATAAAACAGATACGTTGGTGTGAGGATATATATATGTCAAGCAAATCAATTGAATGCTGACATCTTGAGAAGACAATTTTTATTTCACTGTTATGTTTCTTGTGTGTTTTGTAATGACTCATTTCATGTGATAAACCTGGTATTTTTTTAAATGCAATTATATAACCGTATATAATTCATAATGAAAAACTGATTAGCTATAGAGCCAATGTGTTTTAAAAAACACAAGATAACAGTTTTGAGGCATTATCATTTTTCATGTTGTTGTATTGTTTAACTATAGCAACATTAATACCACGTAAATGTCTATATATAGGTAATATTTTATAGTTTTGTATCCCCTTTTGGCGAGGCGTAGCATGATTTTTAAAAATTATTTTCATATCCAAGTTGCAATTATCTTGTACCCAATTTTATTTTTATCTTGTGCGAAATTTAACGTACTTTGTGTATACTTAATTAGTCCTCAATTAAGCATATTGTAAATATGTTTTCATCCATCCTTTTTCAAAAAATAAAGTGATAACGGAATAAGCAACCATATACAATACCGAGAGCAAAAATCTAAGTATTTATTTATTGTATGTCACTGGCTTATGAAAATAACAACAGAATCAATTTTGCGGCTGTCTCTAAACCCCTGATCATATATGTCATATGTAATCGAATATGTAGCGCGCACCTGTTGTGAAGTGTCACCTGTGATCTGACGAGATCGATGCAGCGTTGTAGTGGCCATACAGTGTGATTGAGAGACATATATTTCTGTCACTAGATATATTTCATGTTGATATACATTTTTCATGTATCATATTTTATCGTGTACACAAAGTAAGTAAGTAAGTAATTTTTTGTAAATCCCTTTGTCTGTCTGTCTGATCCAATAATGAACGTTGAACCCGTGTGTGTCTGTTGGGGAGGCAAAAACCCAACTAGTTTATGCTAGACTAAAATTTAGTCTATGAAATATTCTAATAATTTACTGTTCCTTCATCAATTATATTCTTTTCTTCATACTCCTAATTTCAGGAAAATCTCGACTTGCTGAATGAGGACCTAGACTGTATTTAAGACTCCTATTCAATTTATACACAGTCATGAAGCAGGAGTAACTTTATATAAGAAATTGTAGTTACATTGAGCTGCAAGGGGACAGAAGGACACCCAGATTTAAAGTTAAGATGAGATTTAAAGCTTAAAGTGGACCCCGTTTATGCACATTTATACTATCTGTAACATGCCATAATCATTTTAGTTCAAACATATAAGAGAAATAACCTCGCAAAAATGCATACCCGCAATACTATATCTAGGCACGATTTTTCGCATTCAACTAACAGCATCAATACATATAGTGCGCGATTGCACGTCTTTATTTATTCATCTGATTGTGCATGTGAAAGGGAACGTTTCAGTGGCGGATCAAAGAATATCTTCCTGTTCGCCGTCAATAGTCGCAAATTATACGGTCGATCTTCGAAAAAAAAATCCAAATTGGAATGGGGGTGATTCGAACACCCTGAGCCACATTCCCCCACCCCCTTCACCCTTGGATCCGCCACTGTCTTTTGTAAATTTGAGTCGGAGACATAGTCCTACATCTGGTCGTATTTAATTCGAGCTTTTTGTTGTTCACAGGGGTAACTTTGGTGACTGACGATTAATTTACATAATGCAAATTACTTGTGAGGAAAAAGGAAAGTCGTGAACATGTATTCAGCCTATTCCCTCGATTATTCTTCAATGTGAACTCTTTTGTGTATATAAGCATATTTTGATTTGATCATTGAGTGTGTCCTATAGTAATGCCGATTTTATCGTGAGTTCATTCCAAGTTATAAAAAACTTATTATAACTTCACGTTTAGTTTTAAAATTGTGACTTATCTTACGAATCGTGACAAATGTTTATCGCAAATAATTCTTAAAACTGACTATCGTTCTGTTTTCGATGTACAACTCCATAATCATTGGCTCTTATCTTAATTGTATCAGCATACATTGTTTCTGAGTGCTATGACGCATTACAAAACGCATATATATCATTTTTCAATTGAATCAAAAGTAAAACGTCTGTACCGTTTTCATTATTATTCCAGGGTAATATAACATAAACGTCATTTTCACTTAATCTTCTAATTTACATGCTGTAACTCATTACAAAACACATACATCTTTGTTTTTATCTTGCACTGCAGTTCCGTTAGCCTGTTATCGATGGTTTTGTCACGGAAGCCGCTAACAATTGCAAAGAAACTTGACCCCCCTCAACAGACCAGACATCGTGTCTAGAGCTAGGGGATCCATACTAACTTGAGGGCGGACCCGGCCGGGCTTTACATAATGCCCAAGCATGCTTACAGAATGTATCGCCTGGACGTTGGGAATGCCTGGCGTAGAATCTCTCGGGAGTATTTCTTAATGCAAAAATATCTAACCAAAACGTTTCAACATAAATATATACACGTGCTTGACCAATATTCTAGGACGTTTTTATGAAAACATTTCTTGCTGACGAAACCAAATATATGATTAAGAGCTTTTACAAAGATATAGACCAAAAAAGATTTTTATCCGCAAATATTTCTTCTTTCAAATCTAAAAGTATTTATCGTGAATATCTTTGTTTCTGAAATTCTTCTAAAATATATATATTTCGAAGAGAAATATTATGTTAACAAATAATTCATATTTTTGTAGGTTAACGAAGTCAATATGAATCATCAGTTATTTAATTGATAACAAAGAAACAATAATTAGAAAACAATTCACACGACCGACAAAAAGTTGAGATTTCATAAGATTATCGTTAATATACACGATTCTTTTAAACGTATATCCTTTTATATCGTGTATTGCGCATCATAATCAGTTAATCGACGTGCGATAAGTCATCAACTGAAAATGAGGCTCCAAATCACCATGATATCATCCACTGACTCAGAAATGCGCAGCGCACTTCACAGACAACACCGGTTTAAAAAATTAACCGGGTACTCTTGAGAACTTAGTTTAGAGATATGAGTAATTCTTGAATCACGAGGTTAACGAGGTAATTAGCATTATTTGTAGAAAAATCACCTTTTAATGAAGACTAAGGAGACAGCTAAGTTTGAATCTATATTCCAGGGAGATCCTCTCCGTGCTTTAATCACCAATTCTATCAGACAAAGGTTAATGTTAAAGTATGGCCGTCATGCTCACGTTGAAATATTTTTTGAAAAACTTCGTTTCCATAATCAACTTGCAAGGTATATTGTATAGAGATCTAGGTACCTTTAAAGGAAATAAACATGTATTATCGATGAGTTTGTATGTTGAATTTCCAAAAATCATGTCAGTCGTTAGCGATGCTTTGTTTGGTGATATTAAGGTAGGCTAGACTCGCTGAAATTCATTTCAATTGAATATATTAAATGGAAACTCAAGGAATGATGATTAGATTCTGACAAAGCTTAGTCTTTTTCAATCTTTATCCTCTGTGATAATTTTGAATGATAAAATATAACCATTGTAGACTGTTAGACAGGCTATATGTTATTCTCTTGGGCCGTCTCATATTTTGATAGATCACATTTTCGAATTTGCATTTGTCGAAAATATATCATTATGAATATATTTTTTAAATACAACCTATTGATGGAAATAGATGATAAAATCCAGGAATATAAACCAAAAAGGGAAAAAAAACCCCATTTTTTTCACACAATCTCTTGGGTATTAGCCTATACGCATAGATGATTTGGTAATAACTAAAGGCGCCAATTGCAAAACCCGACGACGTGGGATGAAGGTTGATACGTTATAAAAGCTCGACTGCGGAACTATGGTATACTAATCTTACATTGTGAAACCGCTAATCATTTGCTGCTAAGTTAACGAATTGTCAGGATTGCGTGCCGCTAAAAAATCAATAGTTCATGGAGAGAAAGCAATGTTTCGTCACCGCCATCATCGGGTTAATATTTATAAAGATATCAGCTATGAAGTTCGTGTTATAACACAAGAAGATTGATATTTTCACTTTATTTGATTTACACCGAAGACTTACATTCTTTCATATCTATACACACTGGATAATTCGTGATAGATAGTTAGAGCTGCATAAATTTTAAAATGTATGCTATGATTATGATTATTGTTGCTTTAACTAAATGTAGAATTTCAATTACAAACATCAAAGGTAGAATGACAGTCTGTAAAAAGTATTTTTTAAATTTACTGTTTTTATCATTACTGTTGTTGCTTTTACTAGATATAATAAAATTCAATGAAATACATCAAAGGTACTTTGACAGTAAGCTAAACACGTTTTGATAAAAAAAAATTGACTGTCTTAACAAATATGGATATAGACATAGACAAACTCGATTCCCAATCTATTCTGTTGGTTATTCTAACATAAAAAAACCCAGAAACTGTACAGTGAAATATTCATGCTAGAAAATATCATTCATGATTATATGTGTTACCTCGTTTATACCTCAATTAAAAGGCACCTTGTTAAAAGAAAATCAAAATTGGGTTTCAAAGCCCAGATTCCCCCCCCCCCCCCCCCCCCCCCCGCCCCCCCCCCCCCCCGCCCCCTTTTTTTTTGATTTGCTGATTTGCTCTTAGCAGTCGTCTTTTACATCATAGATGTCACCATATATTCATACCACAAGACTTTAGTTTAAAATATAGAGCGGTATTGAGTCATACGCCCTGACATGACAAGACACGGTAGACCCTCTAATCGATATTTCAGCGGCAAATTCAACTATTAAACTACCGGAGAGGAGCCGGCCGGTCTTGATCCTAGCTGTCACTAGGCGGGAATTTGCGCGTGCAATTTGGCGCTATGAATAAATGCAAATCAGTCGAAACGGAATGTTTGGATTTTAAATTTTTGTTAAAATAACACACAAGCCCGGTATAAGCTTAGGCTTTGTTTTATATATCATCTTTTAAATGTTTGTGTATTATTTATTAAGATTTTCGTAAAATTTTAATAACACCACGTAACTTTACCATAAATGTTGAGGGGGGGAAATGTGTTTTTTTGTTCAAAATATAGCGGTAAACTAACTGCCTTTCCACTAATGCACGACTTTTTTAAAACATGAAGACAGGAAATCGATTTTGGAATGACAAGATAAAATGAATTTGTCTACTCGTTGTGACCGGCGATATCCAACTGACGTACCGACCCTTTCTGGTGAAACGACGTCACAATAAGATCGTCACGGCTATTTTTAACCGGACTCCTTACATCGCATGCACAGCGAAGGAACGCTACGGCTGAGCATGGAAATGCGCTGTGCGGAGTTGCTAGCATCCTCAAAGATTCAAGTGAGGTTGTGGTGTGTAATCTTGGCGCTTAGTCATAGTGAAAACTGGGTCCTCAGCTATGCTGCGTCAGACAGCTTGCGACGGTTGCTGACGACAGTCATTATGATGTTACAACAAAGAAAGAAACGTTTTCGATCTATGAACGATTTTTTTCGTCAGGACTTTTGACTTTGCGTTATGTCACAGTGTTTCTCTGTGAATAGTGCAGTCGTTTTCAGTGTCATGTTCTGTTATGGTATGGTTATATGGTAATTGTTTAAAAGAACAATAACATAACTGTAACCTGCTACCAATTGTTCACGATTTAGAATTTACGTCTGATTCATTTTCAGTGACACGTGGAAGACGTCACGCAAGACCTTTTAACGAATGTTTATCACACCTTTCCTATTTTTCGGTTATACACACAATTTCATTGTCAAATACTAACTTGATTTTATCGCAAATTGCTTTACATATTGCCACTCTTTATAATTATTCGTTACCTTTTACATATTTCACGCATTCATTTATTTCTTTAAACATTTCATGTTTAATATAAGTTATTGTTACCCACAAAATGTACCTCATGTGTTTCCTTTCATTATCTTAAAAATTTAATCAATTCAATAATATTTGTATACATCTTACCATTCACTTATCAATTTAGAAACATACTTTTTTCACCCAATAAGCTAATGCATTATTTTCATTCATTTGATCCAAACCTTTAAATTATCATTTTTGCAGGCTTTTCAATAAGTGCTTATTTAACGTATTTTATTTATGCGATGTATTTCATGTAATTGTTTTCACATATCTATACCTTTCATTCATTCCTTATCTCTTTATATTATGTTACAACGTTATTTCCAGGGCTCCAGATAATTATTTGGACCTTAAAATAAAAATTGAGGAGTAAAATTACCACATGAAAAAAACTAGGAGTATTTCATTGTTTATCGTTTTCGGATCCTCATTCCGACTTTAGCATCTTTTTCGATGTTAGTCGTTTAATCTGTAAATAAGTGAGTGATTTCTCTTTGATGAAATAGGAACTCGGTAATCTTTGTTTTCATTCAGGTTGGCAAGAATTCAAGTTAGCTACTATTCGAGATGTCAAGATCAGACATGTATAAATGAAACTTTGTAAAAAATATCTGACTCGTATTCTGTGAGAGTTGTGCGTATCTGTCACTCGTTGATTTCATTTTTAATGCGTATATCTGATTTACCCGTGCGTATTTTACGCAGACACGCATCTTTTTTGGAGCCCTTTATTTCATTCCTTTTTCCTTTCTTTTTTTACAAGTACAATTAAACATAAACATGTAGTTTCTTTCAGCACAATAGACATATAATTTCATATGAATATATACTACAGAATAATTTAAGTTTGAACAGAAGTTGTACGAGTTTAGCTAATTAGGCAATGTCATACAGTTATTTCATTCTTGCTTGATACGCGGTGTTATTATATACACAGAATCGTCGCACTCATTGTTATAAAGAAGTTAACTATCTATAAAAAATGGTTTACTTTAACTCTACAACTTCTAAAAAATGCCACTTAAAGATTTTATCTCATTACTGAAAGAATATAATTTCATTCTTTTGTTTAAATCATTGAATTAATGATATTACTTTTCTCGGTCTTCTTCCTTTTACGTGGTACTCAGTTCCCTTGTTATTGTATATTTTAAATGCGTTAATCAATCAATTATATTCATTTCCTTCTTTCCATTCATTAGTTTATTGATATGTCATTCCTTTTAATCATTCATTGATTACTTAACACATATCATAAATTCATATTCCACTACTTCAATCCTTATTCATTCAGCGGTATCTAATTACTTATTCAAAGCTTAATATAGCATTCGAATCTCTCTTTGTTTCATTACTTCGTTGTAATATAAATTTCTTTCAATTCATAATGTTTAAATTATTCGTATTCATTTATAACTTAACAGATAACATTTAATTCATTATATCATTCATTAATTATTTTACATTGTTTCATTCATTTCCTATTTGATTAATTTTTATTATTTTTTTACTTACTTAATTCTTCATTTGAATCCTTTATAATTCTACTTTTAAGATTTAGGATAATTTACATATCTTCATTCATTTAATATATGTGTGTTCAAATAAAACTGACAGCTATAGCTACTGCTTTCTTATGTACATTGCAAAAAGTAGTATCTATTTCCTCCTATTAGATTCAAAATGTCAACATGAAGACACTAGAATAGAAATAAATGTCAATATTTTAAAGGATTCCTAATCTTTACTTCGACAATATAATCAAACTTGGATAAATTGACTAATTGGTTACTGGCTTCTTTTAAAGAAACGTCGAGTTGTAACGTTTTCAGTTGAAGATTTTTAATATCGATGTTGTACATGTCACTTGTACGTTAATGATAAGTTAATCAGACAGACACAAATATAGAAGCCTTTTCAAGTCTAGAAAAGTTGTCAATCTCATGGAAATGTTGATCAGGTTTACTTGAAATCTTGAATATAATGAGAAAAAAACGTTTAAAGAGAGCGCATATATCAGGTACCCGGTTTCTTCATATGTACAAGGAAATGGAACCGACGTGAACAAAATCTTAAGGTCAAATTTCTGTTTCGATTTCCCTGCTTTGGAAAAAGGCAAAACCTCTAAGACGCTCAGAAATTAAAATAGACTCTAGAAACTGGTTCCAACGCGATCGCTGCGGTTTTATGTTGCGCCTTGCAATGGAAAGACTTTAAAAACAAACATCGATTTAAGAGGATGTTTGATTAACATTGATTCTGAAATAGCTTAGTTAATGGAACGTCGCATGTATCATGTCTACCTTCGTTAAGTGAAAAGACTTTTAATTTTTTAAAATTTGATTTTAAGGACACATTCTATATTTTCCATTTCTTTAGCAAAATCCATGTATGAAGTAAAACATTGAGTGGTTTCGTTGACTATACTGTAAAATATTATCTGCTGTATGCGCGATGGGGAGGGAAAACAAACCCAGGACGTGAATCACCATAAATGTATCTTTTTTATCAGTTTAGTATTCCAGTTCTGTCTCGCATACAGATGAAATTATTCTGGACGAGTCGCTGATACACTTGAAATGTCTTCTGTGTATCGACTGGTTGTGACACGCAACCTTTAGGAATGGTGTGGGCGCGGTTTGTTACAGAGCATGTTCGTTAAAGGGACCCTAGCATGTTTGTTTTAAAAAAAAATTTCTTCAAATTTCCCCCAATAAACATTATCTTAAATCCAAATGTATTGTCTTAATAATATAACGTCTTATACCTTAGCAAGTTTTTTGAAAAAATAATTTCTTCAAATTTCCCCCAATTAAACATTATCTTAAATCCAAATGTATTGTCTTAATAACATAACGTCTTATACCTTAGCAAGTTTTTTGTTATATAATTTCTTCAAATTTCGCCCAATTAAACATTATCTTAAATCCAAATGTATTGTCTTAATAATATAACGTCTTATACCTTAGCAAGTTTTTTGAAAAAATAATTTCTTCAAATTTCGCCCAATTAAACATTATCTTAAATCCAAATGTATTGTCTTAATAATATAACGTCTTATACCTTAGCAAGTTTTTTGAAAAATAATTTCTTCAAATTTCGCCCAATTAAACATTATCTTAAATCCAAATGTATTGTCTTAATAACTTAACGTCTTATACCTTAGCAAGTTTTGTGAAAAAATAATTTCTTCAAATTTCCCCCAATTAAACATTATCTTAAATCCAAATGTATTGTCTTAATAATATAACGTCTTATACCTTAGCAAGTTTTTTGTTATATAATTTCTTCAAATTTCGCCCAATTAAACATTATCTTAAATCCAAATGTATTGTCTTAATAACATAACGTCATATACCTTAGCAAGTTTTTTGTTATATAATTTCTTCAAATTTCGCCCAATTAAACATTATCTTAAATCCAAATGTATTGTCTTAATAATATAACGTCTTATACCTTAGCAAGTTTTTTGTTATATAATTTCTTCAAATTTCGCCCAATTAAACATTATCTTAAATCCAAATGTATTGTCTTAATAACATAACGTCTTATACCTTAGCAAGTTTTTTGAAAATAATTTCTTCAAATTTCGCCCAATTAAACATTATCTTAAATCCAAATGTATTGTCTTAATAACATAACGTCTTATACCTTAGCAAGTTTTTTGTTATATAATTTCTTCAAATTTCGCCCAATTAAAAATTATCTAAAATACAAATGTATTGTCTTAATAACATACCGTCTTATACCTTAGCAAGTTTTTTGTTATATAATTTCTTCAAATTTCGCCCAATTAAACATTATCTTAAATCCAAATGTATTGTCTTAATAACATAACATCATATACCTTAGCAAGTTTTTTGAAAAAATAATTTCTTCATATTTCCACCAATTAAACATTATCTTAAATCCAAATGTATTGTATTAATAACATAACGTCTTATACCTTAAATCCGAGCACCCTTTGTCGTAGCGGAAATTATTAAGTATCAGTAAAAAAACACAAGTTAGACTGTTTTAGGTAGGGAAGTGCATTCACATAGCCACATAGTCTCGTTATTCAACTTAAAAAGGAGCTACTGTCCCATAATACTAACATCTTTGTGAATTTTGTCTGCGTCATATACGAATCGTGTTCGTTGATAAAACGTGGATATACGTAGGTTAACCTCAAACCACCACAAGGAAGATATAAAGAGGATGACATGTAGTCGACGAGAAAAGTCTATTTAATGTATTTTCAAAAACATCCTAAATGACTCTCAATTTGTGAATTGAGTTGCCAGATTGGTTCGCTAATTGTCTTCTTCTGACGACGTCAACGATGACGTCATTTTATATTTTTCATTTTTTTTTCAATAACAATGTATTTCACCAAGGAAAATATAATAAAGAGTATTTTCTCTTCGACTTGCCTACTTTTAACCCGTACAGATGAGTTTCTTTCTTTAAAATTGTAGTGTTATGATTTACCATATGGCACAAGAGAGGAATGGCCAACATGCAGTAATTATTAAACGTTTCTTAAACGCACTAGCGCACATCAATATTTCGTATGTACAACGAATGCACAGATAATGCATATCTCGTGATATTACTAACGATCCGTACTAAGGTAATCTACCTCGAAAGTTATTTAACAAATATGTACGTATTCAGGTTATATAGTTAATTCTAAAAGACTGGAAGTTGTTATGCATTGTTGCATTGAATCAGCATGAACTGGGATATAAAACAGTTTTCCATAGAAACAGGAGAGCGAAAACGGTAGCCGCTATAATAATTTAATAACATTTTTGAAATTGGTTAAGTTACAAGATATTCTGCATAGGAAAGTCGGTTGGTGTGTTCATCATGTTCTTAAGAAAGCCAGTTTATACATATGATCATGATGTTCTTCATAGGAAAGCAAGTTGACATGATCACGATATACTTCAAGGGAAAACCAGTTGATATGGTCACGATATTCTTCTTACGGGAAAGCCAGTTCATATGACAGTACATTCTTCATAGGAAAGTCAGCTGATATGGTCATATCTTTCCAAGAACTTGTTGGATCATTATTTCACTTTCATTAACCTTTGACCTTAACATCGTTACCTCTTTATCCCCTTAAACCCTCCTATTTTTACAGAGATTGTACAAAAATGTTGGGGGATACTGTATCCCATATTTCCCACTAATTCAAAGCAGAGTCCACAAAGAGGATACCCTGGGTACCTGACTTGGGGTCGTAACCTGATTAGAGAGAAATACGATATGCTTCATTTCTTTCCGTCCCAGTGTCTCAAAGTTCATTTCTCCACCTAAGCCTCACCTTTCAGCGAAATATGATATGTTCAATTAAAATGCTAGTTCGATCTCCTATTATTCAGCGGTTGTTTAAGGGGTTTAAGGGTGCCAGCAATGCATCGTTGTTCTGTGTGATACAGAATTAACACTTCACTGAAATATCATATGTGCTCCAAAATGTAGGCTCGATCTCTTTTGACTCAGAGGGAGTTGGGGGGGGGGGGGGGTGTTGCTGGTATTAGCAATAACTCTATATATGTAAAACAAAATTACAGCCTTCTAGAATCTACAATCTGTGAATTTCTTGATTTGCACGAAGTTATATAAAATGAATTATGAACATTCTTAAGTTATTAATAATGAGATATTTTTTCTACATTGATAATCTTATTAAATAGTAATAAAAATCACGATATCCCTAACTTATTTTGTCAAGTATATGATGGTATACACTCTTAGAACCATGAACTACAGCCTCGCAAACACAAGTCCAACTCTAAGAATGCATTGATAGGGGGTTTATAACAGTTTTGGTCCTCATTCAGTAAGTTAAGACGGGGAACTACAAGACAATTAAAGCGTTGAAAGCCTTGCACTTTTGGAAAAAGTAATCATTCACCAAATCTTATTGTATTCTTACACTGCAGACACTAGTAAAGAAAATACTAAAAACATAATAAAATGGTAAAAGCTTACGAAACGCAATGAAGAAAGGGTATAATATGAACCAATTAAGCGCAATAAAAATGGTATAAGCCTAACGAAACACATTGAAGATAATGGTAATTGGCTTAACGTAACACAGTGAAGAAAATGGTATAAGCTTGACGAAACGCAGTGAAGAAAATGGTAATAAGCGTGACGAAACACATTAAACAATGATAATTAGCTTAACGAAATACATTAAAGAAAATGGTATAAGCTTGACAAAACACAGTGAAGAAAATGGTAATAAGCTTAACGAAACACAATGAAGAAAATGGTTTAAGCTTGACGAAATACAGTGAGGAAAATGGTAATTAGCTTAACGAAACACGGCGAAAAAATTGGTAATAAGCTTTACTAAACACTGAAGAAAATGGTAAAAGTTTGACGAGTCACAGGGAAGAAAATGGTACAAGCTTGACGACACTCATTGAAGAAAATGATATAAGATAAACGAAACACATTGAAGAAAATGGTACGAGATTAACGAAACACATTGAAAATAATGGTATGAGATTAACGAAACACTGTGGAAAAAAAAGGTAATTAGCTTAACTAAACATTGAAGAAAATGGTAAAAGTTTGACGAATTACAGTGAAGAAGATGATATAAGCTTGACGAAACACTGTGAAGAAAACGGTTTTAGATTAACGAAACACTGTGGAAAAAGGTAATTAGTTAATGAAACAGTGAAGAAAATGGTAGAAGCTTGACGAAACACTGTGAAGAAAAAGGTAATTAGCTTAACGAAACACAGTTGAGAAAATGGTAGAAGCTTGACGAAACACTGTGAAGAAAAAGGTAATTAGCATAACGAAACACAGTGAAGAAAAAGGTAATTAGCTTAACGAAAGACAGTGAAGAAAATGGTAAAATTAAGCTTGACGAAACACAGTGAAGAAAATTGTAATTAGCTTAACGAAACACAATTGAGAAAATGGTATAAGATTCTCGAAACACTGTGTAGAAAATGGTATAAGATTAACGAAACACCGTGAAGAAAATGGTAAAAGCATAACGAAACGAATAAAGAAATGGTGTTATAATAACGAATTAAACGCAATGAGAAATATGTATAGGATAAACGAAATATGTACAATGAAAAACGATAAAAGCTTTACGAAACACAATGAAGAAAATGGTAAAAGTGAACCTTCTTTGAAAAGAGACAAACATATCTAATAGTATTCTATCGTGTTGTTTATTTCTGAGTTGGTCTCTGATTCCAAGCAGTCCTTGAGAAAGACCACGCGTTCAGTCGCGTTTCAAGGCTTCAAGTTGTAAACAAAGGTTCAACCAGAAGTAGACCTACCTTGATGCTTTAAATGAGTTCATCTATTAAATGAACTTAGAAGACGATAAATTGATATGTTTTGTTGAATCTTTAACACGAACATTAATATCACAGAGGCTGGCCAGCGCTAAGGATTTTTTTAATGAACGCTTACATATAGATGGTAATAAAGTGTACTTGTGGGCAAGTTATTACACGAAACAGTTCAAGTCTATATGGTTAACTAACTAAAGAGTATTTACGTTTGGCTAGTTATTACATGAGATATTTCAAATATATATTGATAACTAACTAAAGAGTGTTTACGTTTGGCTAGTTATTACATGATATGTTTCAAGTATATATTGATAACTAACTAAAGAGTGTTTACGTTTGGCTAGTTATTACATGATATGTTTCAAATATATATTGATAACTAACTAAAGAGTGTTAACGTTTGGCTAGTTATTACATGAGATATTTCAAATATATATTGATAACTAACTAAAGAGTGTTTACGTTTGGCTAGTTATTACATGATATGTTTCAAGTATATATTGATAACTAACTAAAGAGTGTTTACGTTTGGCTAGTTATTACATGATATGTTTCAAGTATATATTGATAACTAACTAAAGAGTGTTTACGTTTGGCTAGTTATTACATGATATGTTTCAAGTATATATTGATAACTAACTAAAGAGTGTTTACGTTTGGCTAGTTATTACATGATATGTTTCAAGTATATATTGATAACTAACTAAAGAGTGTTTACGTTTGGCTAGTTATTACATGATATGTTTCAAGTATATATTGATAACTAACTAAAGAGTGTTTACGTTTGGCTAGTTATTACATGAGATATTTCAAGTATATATTGATAACTAACTAAAGAGTGTTTACGTTTGGCTAGTTATTACATGATATGTTTCAAGTATATATTGATAACTAACTAAAATGTAGCCTATATAGGGACAACTAAGTAAATTAAGGGTCTGCATTTTTACGATTGGCAATTTCTAAAATTAGATGATTTAATGCTATAACTAAATGGAAAGTATTACCGTTTGTTGTCTCACAAAAACATTTGTTGATCGTTATCTTTCAAATCCCCATAAAAACATAAATGGCAAGTCAAGATTTGGAATGCACATTTCCCGGGGGTTCCTATTCTAGAGCTTTTTTGACAATGAGAATCATTTTTTCATTTTTTTTATCATTTGTTTTGATGTGATGTGATTTTTTTTAAATATTTCACCAAAAGAAGTCTATTTAGTAAGCTTATTGTTTGTACATTGGTAATACCATCTCAATGTATTATTTTGAAAAGAGATAATGTGCATGTTAAGAGGTCGGTCTTGGTTTCAACATGTTAGTTCAAGGATGACGGCTGGCGGTTCAAAGTGTGCGTACTTATCCTTCTCATTGATTAATGGGTTACCTTTCGTATCTAATGAAACACCTAACAATGAATAAATCTTGTTCCAGATAGTCAAGGCAAAGATTTGATAGAGAAAATAAATAGCTTAAGCCGGGCACAACGCTAGTACGCATGTCTGTTTGCAGTAAAGCAGCCTTATAAATAAGCAGGAACAACTTTCGGTAGTTTTCACGCGGTTTCAATTGCCGAGTAAACAGAAGAGCCGGAGGGTAGCCGCACAGATGACCCTGCGATGACCCGAGAGAAAATTGCTTAACGCTTCAAACTGGACAAGGGTTTGATAAAGGGTTGTCCAGTGTTAGTTGATGTCTATGGAGTTTTCCCTCCCCCCTGTCCTCCGTGTGATAGTGGGGTGACGGCTCCACACATGGCGTGTATGGGCTGTTACATAACGATCGGGTTCGCTTAGAGTGCACTCGGAGATAGTGCCTTGTTTACGAAGGTGCTAAATGGTACTGCGTTCAAAGTTGACCTGATTTCCCATGTATTGAGTTCTCGGGCTGACCTGATTTTTCATCCGGTCGATAAGCTGAAACATGACAACCTGACCTATTTGCAGAGAAAAAAGATAAAAAGAGGTCATTAATTGAAAACTAGTTCAAGACTTAAAACCGCCATCCGCACATGATACTACCCCAGTTGACAATGGTCTGAGAGCATTGTCTTTTCTGTACTAAAATACCTGAACACGTGCTAATTTACAATATGCAAGAACAGAAAGACCGTTGATTGGCTGAAGCAAAGCAGTTATTGACATTCGCTACCGGGTATTGTAGGTGTTAGGTGATCTTCTCATCCTTCTGTTATCGTATATTAGTAAGCACCAACCGGATTAATTCCATTAATAGCGTCTTGTCTATTTTGGTCTGCTGTATCACAAGGTGTGGCCACACAGGTCTAAGTCTTACACTAGTGTTCAGGTTTCTTGAACTGGTGGACACACCTGTCTGTAGAAACGAAATTAATTATGTCTTGCCAGTACTAAAAGGTCTTTTTGGCTAATTAAGATATGTTATGAAAACAGTCAATCTCAATGAAACCAGATCGAACTTATCACTCGTTCGAGATGACACTTCCCTTACGAAGCAGTACTCGGGTCAGAATTCTAAGAGGTACGAATTGATTTAAATGAGATTGTGAAAAGAGTATAAGTAAATTTATCTGTAGTAAGTGTATGGTTCAGAAAAGTATTCCACGAATAAAGCTTTTCTACATCATGTCAGAATGTCGAGTAAAGTTTGAATTCAATATATAGGTAGACAGCTGCGTTTATTTGTGCTGAGACTTGTTACAAGAATCCATTTGAGAATATTTCATCAAATAAGACAAAAATAGTGCAAACTTTATCTTTTTAAATCGTGAAATGAGTATTAATAGGTAACCTGCACGTATGAAATGACTATCCTAACTCGTACAGGTAAGATAAAATATAACATAAGTCGGTCAATTTGTTTCCCTTTTCACTTTACCTTAGAGCTGAATATTTCGACTTTTTAAGTCACATTATGCATTTTAGATTTTCTCCCAACAACAACCTCGGTCACCTGGAGTCCAAATGCAGGCAAGAGTTTTCAAAGACCTGTTTATTCGTGAAAGGAACGAGATCATGAAACTTTTACGAACGCTTCAGTAGGTTTAAGTTCAAGGTTTGTTTACTTCATAACCTTTTACATAATTGTAGTGTGTCGAAATGCTAGAAGATGTCGAATATCGTCTAAATACGTGTGGGACCTAATTTTTTGCTTTTTCTGGCCAAGAGCCTTACCGTTCATGGCTCTATCCCAAGTGTCAACAGCAGTTTGAAATTTACAGGACTGGATTCTTTATCCTTTGTTTTCCCTTCACCCTTGAGCATCCCCAAAGATCTGGAACATTAGGCAACAACAAGACGTCCTGATCAGTGGGAATTGATTTGATATGTCTTTATATGGAAATAACACATTTACCATGAAATATTACACAGATCTATCAACATCTTATTTTATGTGCAAAATTGGTCCACTCATTTAATATTTTCGCACTATAAATGCATCTAAGATCAGATATAGCACTTGCCTTTCATTTCATTAGGTCCACAACGCATGTGGCAACCACGCACTCATGTAAAAACCACGCAATTGCATTGTAGTGACATATACACTACCGGGCAAAATAAATGCCTGCATTATTTCATTAGCTGTAGTCAACAATTTCTTAAATATACTTAACGGTGGTCTCCAAGTTATTCTGAAATAGTAATTAATATGACAGTCTATTGAAATCGTCTGAATAGAGATAGTATGATCCAAGTCGATAACTTTAATGAACATTGACTTTAAAAAAGATCATGCACGTATTTGGGTATAGAAAGAAGCAAAGTGTCGTATTCGACCTTTCTGAGCTGAGTAGAAGAATGCCAAGATTATCGCAGGTAGAGCTTGAGAGAGACAGTTGGATGCTACATTTTGGTGTGATTTGTGTTAACGTCCTTAGAAACTTAAATTCAAACATATCCGAAATTACCAGGCTAGTTAAACGGCTCCGTTACACAGCTGAATTCGGACATCAGCGAATCAATGTCCACCGTGCCGACGCCCAATGAAGACAGCTACTTCCGGTTAATGCACTTACGCAATCACATTCTCACCCAACAGAGGTGCCACAAGTAATAGATTCTGACCTTATCCCTGTTTGAATTCTCGGGCTAGAAATGTAGAAGTCAGATTGTAGCAATTAAAATATAGTTAATATGTATATATATATATATAGTAATATATATAAACACAATCTTTCGAAAAGCCTCAATCATTCTCGTACACTTTGCTAAAACTAGGATCAAATCCATCACTTTGACACACTCTGAAGACGCGGAAAGTGTCAAGACGATGTGACCTGAATTGCTCATGTTTGTAAATCTGTTTCAAATGCCATTTCTATAATCAGACATTGGCTGAATACTCAACAATTACCGTTTTCTCATTTCAACCATCCTTTGGAACAAAATGGGAACTTTCAAAACTTGTATGCTCACGGTACAACCTAATAATGTTATTTAATTGCCAACATGTCTTGTATAGTTTAAATAAATCTGACGAGATATTTAATGGGCGTTTACTTTGCCCGGTAGGGTATTTAAGCGAGTTATTTGTAGCCAGTGTTGACCGTCATCAAAACATAACAGAGTTTATTCAGTTTAAGAGCTTTATGGCCTACAATACAATAAGAGCAACCCAGATTTAGAATAAAAATGAAAACATTTGATGGTATATTCCATGTGACACGTGTTTAAGCTGTCACGAGCACTGCTACACTACAGCGGTGTTAATTGCCAATGGTACAGGTATAGTGTACAGATAGGTAGACAAATAGTGGACAGCTGTCACGAGTGGAATCAATAGGAATCTTACCCAGACAAATGTGACAGCCTCGTGAAGTCCGTGCATGTAGCATAAATAACACGTGACGTTATCAGACGGGCATATGCCATTCTGTGTCAAATTCGAAAGCAGAATGTTGTAGAAAGATCGAATCATGATTTATTCGTGATCTACTTTTCTCGGTCCACATATGTACGATTCTATTTGATATAACGAAAAGAGAACGGTGTACGATTATTGAATCATGATAAATTCGTGATTTATTACTGTCAGTCTATTTATATGATTCTGTGTGATATATCGACTAGAAAATGCTGTACAAAGATTGAATCATGATACATTGTGTGTCATACTTCGATCAGAGAATAGTTTGCAAAGATTCAATGATGATAAATTTGTGATTTACCATTATTGGTCTGTTTTACGGTGTACAATTATTGAATCATGATAAATTCGTGATTTACTACTGTCAGTCTATTTATATAATTCTGTGTGATATATCGACTAGAAAATGCTGTACAAAGATTGAACCATGATAAATTGTGTGTCATACTTCGATCAGAGAATAGTTTGCAAAGATTCAATGATGATAAATTTGTGATTTACTATTTTCGGTCTGTTTTACGGTGTACAATTATTGAATCATGATAAATTCGTGATTTACTACTGTCAGTCTATATATATGATTCGGTGTGATATATCGACTAGAAAATGCTGTACAAAGATTGAATCATGATAAATTATGTGTCATACTTCGATCAGAGAATGGTTTGCAAAGATTCAATGATGATAAATTTGTGATTTACCATTTTTGGTCTGTTTTACGGTGTACAATTATTGAATCATGATAAATTCGTGATTTACTACTGTCAGTCTATTTATATGATTCGGTGTGATATATCGACTAGAAAATGCTGTACAAAGATTGAATCATGATAAATTGTGTGTCATACTTCGATCAGAGAATAGTTTGAAAAGATTCAATGATGATAAATTTGTGATTTACTATTTTCGGTCTGTTTTACGGTGTACAATTATTGAATCATGATAAATTCGTGATTTACTACTGTCAGTCTATATATATGATTCGGTGTGATATATCGACTAGAAAATGCTGTACAAAGATTGAATCATGATACATTTTTGTGTCATACTTCGATCAGAGAATAGTTTGCAGAGATTCAATGATGATAAATTTGTGATTTACTATTTTCGGTCTGTTTTTATGTGATTCTGTGTGATATATAGAATAGAAAACGGTGTAATAGATTGACTCATGATAAATTCATGAGATTTACTATAGTTGGCCTATTGCGATTTTGTTTGATAAAAAACTAATAGGAAATGTTGTACCAAGATTCAATATGGTGATGATTTGCGATTTATATTTCTCGATCTAGTTATGTGCCATTAGTATTGTAATGTAAGAATTGTGTATACGTTTTATCTACATTCATAACTATTATACTTGTATATTACCTCTTTATTGACGAATCAAGCATTTATTCAAGCAGAAATATTGAATGATGGACGGTATGAAAAGATCGAATATGATCACATGTATATGTAGTTGTTGTTTTCTTTCAAAACTCTCTCTGATGGATATATACAGGTAGTAACTGAAGCAAACACGCCCTTGTGGCATTGTAATAGGTGCTATGCAAATGCAAATTTGATCTTTAGTAATCACGGAAATAGAAGTAAAATGACATTTTGTGATTATTTTTTATTTTGGGACTCAGTTAAAGTTTTAATGCTAATCATTCATCGACGATCGTTTCCTCAAACTTAGTTTCCGACATTTTCCCGGGGAAAATGAATTTACAGGAAAGCCATTCGAAAAATGTTTACATGGTGAATATAGTAACAGTATCATTTACTATATTTCATATACATAACGATGGTAATTTGGATAATTGTTGGAATGTTTTTGTCGATTTGTCCATTGAATAAAATTCAATAATAAATATTGTTGAACGATTGCCTTTAACATAAAGAGTTATATATATCAATGTGATAACAAGCAATATTGTCCGACAGGACACAGCATCCGACTACGTGTGTAATATTTTATTGACGCTTCTATATATAGTGCTTACGTCAACAGTTCAAGGGAGACAACTTTTAAACTCACTATTGCAAGGAGGCTTTACTTCTTTGTTGTGTCGCATGTATTGAAGCACACTGATATATTTACCCGAGTCCTGCCTGATACTAATATACTACTTCTTATAAAATTTGGAAAGGACCAATGAAAATTTAAGCTGAGGGTGTACGGTACTAGTTGCTTACTTACTGAGGGACTAAAACCTGCTCAGACTCACAAGACCTTGTGGCAGCGAGTCCCTGGACTCATCAGATCATGTTTGTAGATTTAGATCTATCACCGGAAGCATCAGTCATTTCTCTAACAGGGAATTTATTTCATAAGCTCTTTCATTGCTTAGATATACTTACATTTAGTGTGAAAAGCCTTGCTAGGGCATTGTAAATTATTCTTATCATAAATCATTTGTATATTCGTGAATATCTACCCATACATATAGTATATTTTCAAAATGTTTTAAAACACATAGACGTACATCGCCGTTTTTTCATGAAATTTTCCTAAAAAACATGGCGGACCGTAGGGCTAAAGGTCGGCATCCACAGTATTATAATGACTTATAAAACGCATGTGTCGTATAGTACAGTTGATGTTAATCATGCTGTGTCGTATAGTACATTCGATGTTATTCATGCTGTTAACTACAAAACAGTGCACTGCAATATCTCTCGCAAAATATCGCACAGATAACGCATCTCCTTCGATATTGCTAACGACCCACACTCAGGTCATTTAGCTCGCATAACATAATTTATTTGGAAAAGACCGGAAGAACTTAATGCTACGTTGCGTTTGGCCTAAGTAGGCTTGCGCATTAACTACGAAAACGAATTTAGTTACAAATATCCTAAAACCCAAAACGGCAGTCACTATGGTTAACACAACAGATATGCTTATACTGAGTGTTATAAATGGGTGAAGTTACAAACATATCTTAATCACGAATAGTCAGCATTTGTCGTTTTAAAAGGATAAATGTATATTCATGAGCTTAACATTTTCTAATTTCAACCATTTTATAAAATCAATATAACCGATTGCATACAATCGACACTTAACAATTTTGACATCTCTTTGTGATATCAACCGCCTTCACTTTTTAAATACTGATCGCAGGTATATTGTACAAAATAAGAAGTATTTTAATGCAGTAATAAAACTAAAGTGAGTGCACATGTGCTCATAGTTATGCCCTAAAATAGCCAATTTGAGCGCGAATATGATTGCTAAAGTGAGTGCTTTTCAGAAAAAGCACCAAGAGTGATAACTGTGTTTTTAACAAGCGGTTCATAGATGAAGGTTAATATTAATAAGTCTTGTAAATCAAGAATTAATTTTTTTCTGAACCAGGTCAAATTTGATTTATAGGATTAATTTTCTTCGTCAGTATGTGATTTATAATGAAAAATTGCCGAAGCGGCGTTAAACAATAAGTCGCTCATTATAAATAGAAAAGGTGGTATTCGTCAAATTTGGTATTGCTTAACGTTATTTCAACAACGTTATATATGAAAATGAACAAACATTAATTTCAAACCCGTTTACACTAAGGTTAAACAATAGTTAATCTCTATATTATCTTTAAGCTGAATTGGGTAAGTATTAAATTTCGTTCTCATTAATATATTTGTTTAAATTGTTTATCACTTTAACTTATTATCTTAAAGCTGAATTGGGTAAGTATTCAATTATGTTCTTATCAATATCTTTGTTAAATTGTTTAACATTTTTAAGAGAAACAAGAAATATATAAGATATGACAATTTACCAACCCATTGTCTAAAAGTAATTATACTGATGTTGTGAAGACGATCCACACATAGTGCTGTGTGTCATGTCTCCAAGGGCATAAATCACTCAGTTCATCACACTTTATGGACGAGTGCCTTTATTGTTTTTCTGCCGTATGTAGAACTAATCTCTTAACATTTACTCTTACGTTTTACTTTATTGACAATACATGACGCAAATTAATGTTTTATCTGCAAAATTCAGTGAAAAAGGAACAAGGGAAATTACTATAATCCGTGTGTCTCGTTTGTACATTTGAAATAGAACGTATGATGTTCGTATTTCGAAATATTTCGAAGTAAAGGTCACGTTTTGTGGACAAATAGCAATGGAATGACGTTGCCATACGTAAAACTATTTGTATGTGTCATATCACCCTCTTGGACATAACGAAGTAAAAGTACCATTAAAGAATGGCGAAAGCATGCGATGACGTTAGCGAAACTCGTATATGCGAATCTGGCCCATCCTGGATTTGATATCGTCAAGACGCCCGGAGCGATCAAACACGACTTGTAGGTGCTAGTTATATTCATCAGTCTAAAGCCAGACAGGACCAGAACACGGGGAGTCCTTGTATCAGTTCTACAAAGGGGAAGGTCTACAAAGTACAAACAAAATTTCACAAAAGTTATAAAATGTTGAAAAATATTGATTAAACATGAAATGCTTAATGTTTACTGTCAGAATATAATTACGCCGACATTTTTCATCTGAACAATGAGGAGGTCGAGGTATTGTATGACAACGAGTGATTGATAGAATAGAATGCCAAAATTTCGTTATTTTATTGGTAATACACAATGACATTTTCATTAACATAAATGTTCATAAGCGCTCTCCACCATCGTTTACCAAGTTTTATGTTCCGATCATATCCACAATATCATCCATTGTCATAAGGATAATTCGTCATCTCAAAAGAGATACCTGCGATCCTTTGACACAGCTCAGAGAGGTTTTAAAATAAACAATATCCAAAGAAACTGAAACGTTTTATTCTTAATGTTAATGCAAAATCATTGTGGTCTGCTTATATGAACACAGGCATGGATGTGTGTAGATTGCCAGATCTCGCTGGTTAAACGGTCCATTTACATTACGTGAAGAGAGCTAGTGAAAATGATTTTTTTGTGAAGTAAGCTCACAGTATACCTCTCCTACAGTTTACAGCAATACAATGGTCTGGTATACTTTTTATCGCACTAATAACACACAATCATTGTATCTCTTAGTAAATTTTCACGGAACGACGGATTGGACGTCACATCTGTTAAATTACCTTCGTCTTTTCGAGTCCCATTCTATATTGTTATACCTAAAAGGCTCAATAATATCATGGCAATGCATGACGTCCGGCGTCCCTCCGTCCGTAAACTTCGACTTCTTCTCAAGAACCATTCATTGTAAGAAGCTCGGCTAATGGAGATTCTGAACAGTACATTTTGTGAAACCCTTGAAACCCTTAATAATGGTCACTAGGGCTAAAACCTACCTCCACCTTCTTCACCTGAATAAAAAGAGCTAGAAAGCTGAAATATTGTGTACAGGCTCCTTACGTCATGGGGATTATGAAGTGTAGATTGGTGACCCTATTAAGGTCCACAAAGGCCACACCCTGAAACCTACTTCCATCTAATTCTCATGAAGGAAAAGGACTAGAAAGCTGAAATTCTATTTTTAAACTACTCACATTACAAGGATTATAAATTGTTGGTTTAAAGGTCCTTCGGCCTCTAATTTGTAAAACATTACTTTCATGTTCTTCTCATGAACCAAAAAGCCTGGAAAGCTGAAATATTATCTATAGACCAATGAGTCCAAGGTAATTTGGTGACCCTGAGACCTCGGTAAGGGGTCAGTTCCTCATAGTGTTTTTAGATATCTTTGGAAGTACAAGTCAAAGAAAGCTAAATCTTGTGTGAAATATTGCTTGGCAGACTGGAAAATCTTTTTTGATGTTTATTTTGTCTTATATAAAATATTATAAAGCCTGATGAGCTACAGAGCCAAGGGTTCTAAAGTGTAGTGGCTGGATGGTTAAAAGAAGTTTTATGCGACATTTAATTGTTTAAGTCATATGAAGAAAACAGTTTAGTTTAATAGTTGTTAAAGTCGTAGGGCTTTGATTCTGTACACAAGGTTTCAACTTTCTAGGTCTTTTGTTTCTTTGAAAAGAAGATGACTAAAGGTTTTGAGGGCGTTTCACCTGTATTCCTTTTCAGAATCCCAATCAGCTAAGCAGTCTGTCCACAAGGTTTCAGCTTTCTAGATATCTTCTTTCTTTGAAAGAAGACATATATAGGTTTACTGGACTTTGCCCTGATAGGGGGTCATAGGGTCACCGAATTGATCAATTAGAATTCTCATCAGCTAAGAGTCTTTACGCAAGATTTCAGATTTCCTTAGTCAATAGTTCTGATGAAGATGAGATAGTGAAAAGTTTACGAACGGCCGGACCCAATGCCATGCCATGTCACGAGCTAATCGGGACTTTCAGGTCAGATTAGCTAAAAGTGCTGAAAAATCTGATTCAGGATTTTGTGTTAGAGGCTCTAGGACCAATCAACGAGGAATTTTGACTACCTTTTCCTGATGAAAGATGACTTTTTTCAAAAAATGAAAACAAATTAGGCCCATGGTGACCGAAGATGAACATTCCGTAGAATGAAGAGAAGAATGTGTACACAAACGAACTCTGACACGACAAATTGTTTACGAAACATGTTGAACATGGTCAGGGAGCGGTAACAACACGTCGATAAGATGACGTCACGCCAATCAACAACCCGGAAATAATTGCCTGTATGACAGGTGTCAATCAACATAACGCCCCAGTAGTATTCAGAGCAAGGCGTTCCATCAGTAAGATAACCAGAGAAGTTCCATATATTGATATATTTCAATAAAACATATAAAGCGAAAAAGGAAAATCCTTCCTCTGATGGTATTCTACGTGCATTTTTGTGATTCTTAAAAAAATCGTATTTATATTTTAATTTCACTTCATGTCTTAATTGAGATTGGTTTTTATACTTCATAGAAAACTCGGTACGATGACGTTTTCTTAAATTATAACCTATATATTTAACCTAAGTAAAGAAAAAAAAATATTCTACTGATGTTTATACCTATGTTAGATAACCTAAAATTAATATTAATTTACTGTGAAAAGTGAATACATGTTGTTTTTTTTAAATTGGTCACTATTCCAGCATATTTTTGTATTCCAATACAAACGGTAAACATTTCATTTACGTTATAAAATTGATTCTAACTCACATTTTGTTATATTTGACTTATTTCATATGCTCACATTTTCGTTTCATCAAATCGACATGTGACATAATCGTTAATGTGATATTCACCACAATTTGTCACTCTCTCCCTTAGATCATATCCTCGCTAGTTATCTTCGCAGTCTGATTAAAATCGACCATGTTCCGAGGAATAAAAGTTTCAAAATATTGACTCTACCGAGATTCGAACTCTATCTGTCTAGGCTATCCCCTCCACAACGGTCTGACCGCAGCCTCACTGCTCGCACGTGCTGACACCAGTTAAGTGCAGACAAAACCTAGTCATTAGCGAACCAATCACATCATCGAGTTTAAAATAAGGATAGCGGCGATCAAGGTTAATGAAAGGTAAATGGGAGTTACTTGCCCCTAGCTACTGATACCGAATGCGTTTACCGCACGCATTTTGATTGGTTAGCTGAGTTAACACGTAAGAATGTGCGCTACAGTTGGCTGCGGTCATACCGTTGTGGAGAGGATAGCCTAGTCAATATTTCAAAACTTTTATTCCTCGGAACACGGTCGATATTATTCAGACTGGTAATCTTTGTAAAAAGTGGGACACATTTTGTGATTAACCCCTGCAGTACCAAACAAGAACATCAACGTTGTTATATACACCGTATTAAAGCATCTGGAGCATGGTTGAGTAGAAAAGTTAAGAAACATGCAGGTATGGTCACATTTATATACACAAATACAGGTTGGTTTCGCAACATTAGGCTATAAGATTCAAACATGTGGATCGAGCGGCCGGGATATCTGTTCCACCGTGATGCAATTTACTTTCCACACAGGTAAAAACTTTAAATCGTACAGTCCCCTGAAGACACGGTAGGGGCATCAAGCACAACAATATCATGATAACTGTCTCGCCACAACGCGATATGGCATCCATCGATGAATTATATGATATATCGTGTGGTTCAGCACCTTAGGGTTTCCCATTGGACAACATATAACATATCATCTCAACAAATAAACTCACGGCTCGAACATCACTTAAAGGTTTCCTATTGGACAACATATAACATATCATCTCATCAAATAAACTCACGGCTCGAACATCACTTAAAGGTTTCCTATTGGACAACATATAACATATCTCAACAAATGAATTCACGGCTCGATCAACATTTATAAGGTTTCCTATTGGACATCATATAACACACCATCTCAACAAATGAACTCACGGCTCGATCATGACTTTCACATCGACATGGCTAAGTAAAATCTGAAATGATCTGTCTATATTATGCATGTTGAGTTTATGTACAAATGATTTAAAATGAACTGTTACTTTACACCATTAACCGTCTCCATGCCAGGAATTCTCCCCGCAGTCTGTCAGTGTCTGCTTTATGTTTAATGGAGGAGGCGGTCTCTTCAATATCCAGTCTTATATCTGGACTTAGTGTGAGATGTTTCGATTCACATCGCCGGAACAACATGAAGGATTTCCCTGAGAGAGTCTTCCACCCACGTTCTACTGGTAGCGCAATCTTTCCGTCGACTAGCACGCTGTCAGTATCAGAGTTACCGTCCTTGACATGCATTGAACGGAATGTTGCGAAAGGATGCACTTTTGGGTCTCTTTTCATGAAGAGTTCCGATACCTTAAGAATAGTTTCTGATACAGTAGCTTTAAGGTTAAGCTTGGCAGAAGCACCATCAGAATAGAATAACGTCATGTTAAGATGCTGAGGCGACAAATCCATTCTTTTTATAGGCGCGGCTGGTCGAAAATCATTCGGATCTGACTGTCCAATTATTATAGAAGTTCCAAATGGAATCCAATCCAGACCAGGAGGCGGCAACTCGAGCAGACGAACATTGCCGTCTTGGTAGAGAACAAAAATTTGCGCGTAGCCAGTGGACCAAGGAACTGACCTTGATATCCGGAAGTAGTCCACTTTAGGAAACACTTGACCATTGTCCAGACGTCGCACCTGCATGGTCTCCGGAGCTCGCCAAGGGAAGTCGACGTCGATTCCCTCAATGATGACGTCATCAGATTTGTAAATCATGAATGGTCGATCGGGCCGCATGTACCGCCTCTCCAGCTGGATAAACTCCAGGACAAGCGATGCCAGCTCAGTTGCTGCTATGGAGACGAAGAGAGTGTTCTCCTGATATTCGGTCCAAGAGAAATCGGGAATATGCCACACCTTAGTTGTCTCCCCTGGGGTGAACACTTGATCATTCAGGCCCATAATCTTCTTCGCTCGGCCCTCGTATAAAACCTGCATTGATACTTTGGATCGAACTGGTTGGATTTTAATGGTGACTTTGGAACCAATATCTGCATCAATGAATCCTTTGGATCGACCTTTAAGCCTGAAAGCAATTTGTAAGACTTGAGACGTGTAAGGTTTGCTGTATCCGAACAGGAAGTCCACCCTGACACCGTCGTGAAATGCACGTGTGAGACGTTGAGGGATGACGATATGAGGTATCTTCCAGTACACAGAGGGGAGGTTGGGACATCCTGAGGTGTTTGGGTGACGTTCGTTGATGAAGGTTCGGTAGTGAGGGAGAGTTGCCGTCACTTTGTACTCCATCACGTTCTTGAGGAACACGGGTATCTTAATGTTGTCTTCCTCGGCACACTGGGTCGGGTAGCTCGTCTGGAGCAGAGTGGCATTCTCCTGCACATGGTAGGCCACCGGGGGAACTTCTGGCAGACCATTCGTGCACATTAGAGTGCAAGTGAGTATGTCATGGGTGATTGTCTCATCCGATAATTCAAGCTGGATGTAATCGATCTCGATCCCGTTTGTAGCTTTCACTGTTAGCATGAGAACGTGCCATCCTTCTTTGACCACTAGTACTTTTCCAACGGGACCAGAACTATGAAAAACGTTCCAGAGCTTACCCCAATCCGATTTATTTCCGGTGATGAAAGATCCCAGTTTGGTGTTATCAATCATGAGTGACACAAGATCAGGTCCGCCATCATTAGAATACCTGACGTCTGCAACTCGGACAGCAGTGTCCTGACGAAGACAAAGGAAGTAGCTCATATGACCGCCATCCCTCAAGAACGCGGTCTTCCCTGTCGACGAGTTGGAACGCTCGTGGATCACGTGACTTCCTCTACTGTTGTATCCTTCCAGAGATAACCTTATAGCCAAAGCACAGATCACGTGACAAAGCACAACGACGATGCATGCTTGGAATATCATAATGATTGATGACGTTGATTCACAGTGTACTCATACCACAGAATACATCACCTTTCAAGCCCTTGGCTTCAGCATCTGAAACAGGAAGTGGATTAATAAGAGTCTGTATTCGTTGCTGCTTTAATATGGTGTGGTTCAGAATATGTCGAGGTATCCTTCGAAGTTATAGGTACACATTTACTACCTTATAATTACGTGCATTCAGATGGAGAAGAAATGTTATATTTTGGATAACATTATCCCCAATAGCACGGTTTTGTTTTGGTTCGAGGTCTTTTCAGGAACCCACACCCTCAGGGTAGGCATCATAGACAGCATTGACCGCCCCAACAGCTTACCACAACCACCAGGCCTGAGCAATGTCGCTTCCCTCGGTACAAAGAAAGGTAGTGTGCCTGTCTGTATCTTGACGGTTTTGAATGAAATTAATCTAAATCTATTAAAATACCTAATCATGCCTCTGTAAACATTAAAAAATCTTGTCCCCGGCAACTTGGAGGTAGTTGGACCCGATCAGAGAATATAAAGCATATCAATGCCTCAAGACCAGTCCCCCCCCCCCACACACACTCCCGCTAACGAATAAGAGATTTTGCATCCAACTTTTGGAGCGTTCCTACATCTATGTACGACGAGACTAAACTATATATGTGATGTGACAATTAACACAGATGTACACTTGAAAAGTGGCACTTAACGTTTTGTATTCGATTATCCACCTTTAGTATATGATGATAACAGTTAAACCTTCATTGTTGACAAGTGCGTCTATCTCTAATCTTCAAAGAGTACGAACCACTATATCATCAAGTGATTAAACGACTCAACGTCGAATAAAAGTTGTCAAACTGTGTAAAGTCACATTAAATGTGATCAGATTCAGCTGCGCTGTCACACAGGGAAATGTAGGTCACTTTTAGTTGGAATAAATAATAATTTCTATAAACGAGGAAGTGAAATAAAACAAACGTGACAACATAAACATTGCTTTTAAGGTTTTTTGAGAGAATCGCGACCTCGTTGATAAAATTTGCTCATAGATTGTGTTGTTAATTCCGTCTTTGACATCAACAGAACATAATTTTATAATTTTGATCAAATGACAAATGTATGATATATAAGTTCTTTGCCATGTTCTTTCCACATTAGTGTTTTAGTTGAAAATAATGACTTTGTAAATAGGACATGACAGTGTAACATTTAATAATGTCTTTTCATAGACAACTGATATATTGCATATCACAAGACTTAAGCAATATATTTTACAATTTTCAACAACATGGCAAATATGTGCTATTCAAGTTCTTTACGTTCATGAAGTGGAATACAGACATTTTATAGGATTGAAATAACTCCCCCAAAAGGATATAAAGTCCTACTTTTAAAAATATATATTTAGGTACTTACTTATTGAGACTGAAGCGTGAATGAGGGATCTTCTGAGCTGTTGAGTTCTTATAGACGTCCAAAGCCTTCTTTTCCTTTGAAAGGTCTTCCATTAAACATTTTATCTCAGTAGCCAGAGGCAGAACTGGTTCAGAATCACTGAAACGATTGAGAAACTCGTTTGAATAAAATTGTCGTCTGCTTAAAAAATGACGTCTGTCACGCGTTCGCATTACCCACGTACAACCAGTTTCATATTGCCGTTGTTAATAACGCTGTTTCAAGTCGCCTCTTAGTATATAAGAGTCAGGACTAGCTCTCTTCAGTTTTGAAGATTTAACGTTTCCGCTTGGAGAAAGAACAATAGGATTTCTTTTTCACGCTTGGAACTTCCCTTTCAACAGATGAATGGACACCTCTTACGATGACAGCTGAAATCCGAACATGTGAAACTCTCATAAGTATGCCATGAACTTTAGTCATAAGTCAGTTTATGACATATGGACCAGACGAGAGGAGAAGAACATGGACGGCGCATGACTATGTCGCGTCGATAACAACCAACACATTCACATAGGAGGCAGGGGGATATGTGATTTATACACCGAGGTCCCCGCTCGAGGCGGTAACTCACAAACACGTGGGGATTTCTCTAACATAGCACTCTGTCATCCCGTGTAGTGTTTACCTGGCACTGGTCGTTTATTCATTGTTTTCAACGTTTTGCGTCTTAGCCATTCCATTGTCCCTTTATGAATATTTATGTTCAAAATTTTCCACATATTCATAGATCTTTGAGTCTTTGACTTGTTATTCCAGTCATCAAAATAATTTGACTGTCCAGAATTCGGCAAAAGATGTGTTAGGAACGCCGCCCGGAAGTTTCAATCACACTCATCTGAATTTCAAGAGTGCACAATATTTGTTGTTAATATCCATGATTGGCGCCGAGGCAAATTGTTAGAATCACCGGTTATAAGAAGATGCAAATAGTAAGTAAATAGGAAATGCGCCTTCTATAAGACTCTGGCAGGAATCGACCGATCAACCTCTATATTTTTAGAAACCTATTTACATGTACAAACAGCATGAAAACATCTACCTTAAACTGAATCTAATCTATCTAGATATACGTAAAACTATTACGTTTTGATCGATGTAAACCTGTCTTCTACTATTCTTATGAGAAAAAGAAATGTACAAAAGGACTAAAAATAAGAACGATGAACTATAGTGTTTGTGTAAATACAGACTTTTTCTGATGCACGAATTTATTCATAAGATCTGCATGTAAATGTTTATTGAGTTTATTGAGACAATAACTACGTCATGAATGTCATTAATCTAGGTGGTTGCTTTACAATAAACTATAGCTTTATAAAAGAAATGCAAAATTAAATGTAACCGTTTTATCCTTAACTCGAGACAACTGTCCCAGAAAGCATTAACGTTTTTAAAACCATTAGCCATAGAATAAAGACAATTTCTGCATATCAGCAGTCATGTTTGTCTCCTTTTTTCGTTGTTGATGTTACATTTAGCCTTGTAATGTTACAGACCTCGACGTTAATAAATCACCACGGTATATTTGTTAATTCCCCCCATGCCAGTCTCATTAGGTGGTTTTTCAATACGCCTTGCTACTTTTCTGTATTTCTATGTGCCATATCTTCAGTGAACTGTGTCCGAACTTCATGCCATGTCTTCAGGTGAGGTGAGGTGAGGTGAGTTGGTGTTTAACGCCGCTTTCAAGATTATTTCACTTATATCGCGGCTGCTAGTATTATTGCAGGGAGAAAGGCCGCAACACCACTGTGGCTATGCATTGCGGTGAAACCTACAAGCTTCGACTGGAACTAGCGAACCATGGGTGGTACTGCGCCGAATTCAGTGTAGCATTGCACCCAAACCTGACTGCGTGTAGAACAGTTCTCTACTGCAGACAAAGTTGCCGAGCCCCTGGCGGGATTCGAACCACGGACCACCTGATCCGAAGCCGAACGCGCTAACCACTGCGCTATCCCGCCCCTCCATATCTTCAGTGAACTGTGTCCGAACTTTATACTTCAAACAAAAATTTCTGGCATTAGATTTTTGAAGCTCTTTTTAGCGCTAAAAAGGCGTAAGTTCCATGTTTTAATATTTGCCTACTATTATCTTAGCGATAAGATCTCTGAAAAAATATGAGTCCTAGAATTTATAGATCATTGCTGACGGCGTCGCAGCACTCGCATTTGGCGTAATACAGCAAGGTTTGAATATGAGGACTGGCGAAAATTAGGCCTTGCAGGGGCATTTGTATAACTGTCAAATAAGGCAAAATAGAGGGACGTGAATCGTTATTAGAGAATGTGAATTGATAGCTGACATGAAAAGGTGGAGCCTGATAGTCACGTAGGAGTCGAGGTTATGAGAAACGTTATTAGGTAATGTAGAAACACGTAGGAGTTTTTTAAAACCTAGAAATAAGAATAGTGCATATAACCAGTTGTACAAGAAAAACCACCATACGCATTATGTTAGTGAATGATTAGGTTCTCTACTCTAATTGAAACACTGAGCCTTGTCCTTTGCAGCTTGTGTTCCCTTCATTTTGATGTTAAAGTCATAGTCTCATTTTTGCAAGGCAAATTGTAATAAATGCCGGACAAATAGTTCACCACTCACAGAAATCTTTCCCCTGACGTTTGCAACAATTTTCAGAACTCTGCATGCTTTCCAGCCCTCAATAATGTAGTTCAAACTACCCTACCCTACCCGAATATTATGTTTTTTGCGAGCGTTAGTCCTTACCACGTCATTTTGCTAAGGCCGTGACGAAGAACACATGAAATTTCCCAGCTGAATATCCAATTAAAATAGCTAATAGCTTACGCTTTTTCAAATACAGAAATAACAAAAAGGTGGTAAAGTCAGTGAAGAATGCGTCTGTCATAAGTATCGGCGCTGCGATGACTAAATTTCCGGTGTTTCGTACTCGCGATGGGATTTCACTTGATTCGGTACCTCATCGGTCTGAAACGGCATACGCCAATAAGCTGCTTCATCCAAAACTGTAAAACGGGCATAAAAACTGAAAATCTTTGCAAATGCGACAGGAAATATTTGTGTTAGTGATCAGATTTTGTTCGTGAAGAATAATTAGTTCAGTTTAGTTGCCTTACAAAAATGAGGCTATGACTTTAAAACAATTACATTTGCATATGTTTTGTTAAAGCCTAGTAATTAACTTAACAAATCAATTTTTGAACATTAGCGCATATATTCTAAATACTGCGTTAGATATGTCAAATTGTGATTTATGGGAAATACGTCTTCGTTTCATGTGTGACTTCATGTTTAAAGGGACACTAAGTTTTTATCATAACATTAAGGGTTACTCCGTGTCAACATACAACAATGTATTCAGACTTAATTCAAACACCTCATTACCTTGTATATTCTAGATGTGAAATACTTTTCATTGAAAGGGAAAAGCTACCTTCTATATGTTAAGAAGCAGAAAACACGTCATTTACACTTCTACTAGTTACATAACCTAGTACACAGAATCAATCCAAATCTACCATTCTCTCTGATTTGAAAGAGTAAAAACTCATGGCCAATTGACACAGTGTATTGTTCGGTTTTCGATCAAATTTTAACATTAGTAATGTGACGTACGAAACTGAAACTGTTATGTTAAGGCAACACTCGTTTTATATGATACTATTGCATAGTTGAGTCCAAAAACAGTTTGAGTTTTTCGTTATAGAATGACATTTTAAAACTAAAGCATATGTTTAACCCCATCAGCCCTAAGAAAACAAACACTAACACGTTTACGTCCTCTTTTCGAGACTGTGGTTATGAAAGGGTTAATGTCCTCTATTGCACGAGTTTGCAACTTGTGAATTATTTTTGTAACTAAGTATATTATACTAGCCAGGTTAGGATATCGGAATTAATATAAATATAAATATATAATAAAACATAAATATTTATTCGTATGTATATATATCATTATTTATTAAATGAAAATAGTGAATATATCTTAACTTATTAACAGTATACCTTGTAGGCATGAATGACGTGATACGTTAATAAACATGTTATGGTTTAAAATGTCTACAGTACACGATAAATATTTCAACTGTTTCCTTTTAAACAGTACGTTACTAAGAGGATGTAGTTTTAAAAATGTCACGCAACGTTATTGAAATACTAAAATGTTTCTCTTAAATCACCATGGCCGTCAAAGATTAAGAAGGCGCGGAGAAGAGACTTAGGGTTCTTCCGATTTAATTACCTCAATAAAAAGTAAGTACCGTCATTATTCATATATGAACAGAATAAACGTTTCCTCTTGGGTAAGTTGCTTGCTATAACGCGCTCTGGTAATCTATAAGGGATTGCCACTTAACGATTTATCCTTCTCCCGTTAATAAAAGCGATGTTACCATCTCGTCTTGCAAAAATGCCCTAAAGCAGTACATAGGACCAAAAGCTAACCAGTGCAGGCTGATTTTAAAGGGTGACAAGACAATAAGTAAAGATGTAGATCTAAAACCTGAATTTCAAGAGGTTTGGGCTATGGTTTGTCGTTTGATTAATAAACTAAGCATTTCTTATCAACTGCGTCAAATCGTTATTTCTAAGTTAGACAAAAATTACTTAATTTTTTAGGATAAAGGACCAATAAAGGACTTATTTCTCTAGAATATTTAGAAAGTGCAAAATATGCTATAGGTTTCTCATACTAGTATTCATCCAGTCGTAACTTGTTTTTACATTCTTTTTATTTAATACAAGAAATCCAATTTCAAAATAAAAATAATTTCTCATCCTTTTGGAACCATTGGAATTACTAAATAATAAATTCATTTGTTGTTGTTTCCTACGTAATGTTTCCATATTATCCAATATTTACATAAAGTGAAAGAATTGAAGAGGTGAAATATATTTACAGAAACACCACACGTGATTTTGACAAAAATGCTACCCCAAAAAAATCCATAAATCAACTGCATGTAATTGATTATGTCTGACCTTAATATGTTTCTCTTTCTTTTGTGAAGTATTTGCCACCTTCTTCTTAAAATTCAACACCATTAAAATACTTTTGTTGTAAAATCAAACTTCTGTAAACTTCAAAGGTTTCTTTTAATGTTCAATGAAGCGTCCTATACTCACACCGCGGGTGCCAAATCTCGCTCAAAGCGAAATATAATTATCAATCTGACCCACATCATTCAAGAAGGAAAATAAAGGCCTGCCTGAAGGGGAAGGGGCAAAGCAGTTGGGGCGGGTGTTGATATTTTTAAAGGGGCATCGAATTAACCCTTCAGTCCGTCATCCTTATAGGCACATTATAATAAGAAATTCAAAGGGTTGAGGGATTGGAAACCCATGAACTCCCCCTCTCCTCCTAGCTTGATCTACAACTGCCCAGTATGAATGTAGATTGTCTTTATTATCAAGAAAGGGATTTTATGTAGGGATTTTATGTACGCTTCACATAAATCCACAACGTCTTTACAAGAAGAATCTATACCGAAACGTCGCTACCAGTATAATAAAGAAGTTGATTATCCATAAATTTCTTGTTGTCCTTATACCGACAACTTCTAGAATGCCACTCAAACAACTTAAGAAGTATCTTTTCACAAGAAATGATAGAGAAGCCTTTGAACAGATTTTATGTATGCTTTACACACATCCCCAGAGTCATTGCAATGAGAAATACCCAAGTTTATTAAAACTTAATTAAATAAGATCTTGCACCAAAAGGATAAATCTATCAGTAAGACTTTTTCAATACTTGCACATCGATATATATGATGGATGGATTTGATAAGTTATATGTATAGTAACAAAATCACAAGCATAAATTCAAGTTTACACTGTATATATAATTTATTACAACAAAATCTAATTTGACCATCGGTCATCAAAATGCTGAGATACTAAAACTAATGTCCACATACTCGTAGAGTACATTCTTCCATCGATGAAAAAAAGTGATCTGTCTCTCCCTTCACAATATAAAAAATAACACCTTTAATCCATAACATCAGCCTTACATATTTCATTCTTATATTTTGTATAAAAATGTACATGTTAATATATTAATCCTTTAAAACATTTGCAGTCATAAATACTGCAGCTAGAAACTATGTTTATTCAAAAGCAGTAAACAGTGACGGATCCAAGAACACAGGCTGATCAAGAAATTTCAAAGGGGGGGGGGGGAGGTTTCCTCATTATACAGCCCCCCTCACCCCCTTTCACTCAAGTTATCTACAAGGATGATGATTACAGATTTATCTGTATAATGATGAGTTCCACACAAGCACACTCAGTCAGTCAATAGCCTTTCCTGCCTCGGAATCTCGTTCGCATATCCAGCTGAAATATGGAAATTAGATGTATTTTAATGGTGAATTGTAACAATGGAATAATATAAATCTATGAATAACACTTTGAAAAGAAATAAATGAAAATTCAGATTCAAGAATCTATTAATTGTTAAGGTTACAATGTTTCATAATTAGATAATTCACTCTTGGAGAGTTTCTATGTTTTCTTGTTTCATTTTAGCTCCATTTTGGCTCCATTTTGATTTGGATTTATAAGATTTCACATTTATATATATAATCTTAAAACATTATTTATATGCACATAAGTTATTTGCTTTAACATAGTCTTCCATAACTCAGGAGGAAATAGATTGTTTTTTTATCACAATTTATTAATGTGCAATGTGAGAGGTGAGGTGAGACTCTAATAAAATATGCTGTATGTCTTTCTGTCTATAATCAGTTAATGGAATAAAAGATTTGATAAATTGTAAATAATATCCCTACCAGCATTAATCAGCCTGTCCATTAGCAAACTGCTGATCTTATTCAAATAGGGACAATTGCAACAATAGTGGATGACAAGGTCTTCTAAACCTCCAGTGACATCACTCCATTGTTCTGCAGGGACACTTTTTTCGTAATTTCCATCAGTTCTGATACAATTTGCTTCCAAAGGCAGTTATCTAGAATACGTCCCTCTCCCCCGGGCAATTATCTTAATCATTTTCCAATGATTTAATTGATTTTTTTTGTGAAAGTCGAAGTGTAGACTTACGATTACTTTTGAAAGATAACACAAATCATATTTTCCCATCTGGAAATGTTTTTGGCAATATGCCATATCAAACCAACAAAGTTCACACTCCCGAAAGCTGAACACGCGCTTATTGACAGTGCTGATGAAGGTCTTAAGTTCCTTTTATAACAATGGTCTGACTTTGAGTGGTTTGATATTTCATATTACTATTTTTAGGTAAACTAAGGGTAATATTTTTTTTGGGATCAACTCTCAATGACTTTTCATTACAGTGTCCACCACTATTTTAGTACATAACTGTTTCTGTCGGTTTATAAGTTGGATAAAACATGACCTGTGGGCATTATTGAAAAGTATGCCCTCCTCTCCCGGGAAATGCTTGAGGGCCTCCGGCCTGTGGGGATTGCCCACTGGCGTAGGGCATACTTTTCAATAATGCCCGCGAGTCATGTTTTAACCTACACATAGGATTTTAGGATTTCAAATAAATTAACTGACTACACATAACAGCGCCTGCAACTATTTTACAAGGTTTGGTTGATTTTTCAAACAATAAGCCCAATTCCAGTTAGGACTAAAGAATACTGAACACAGATCCTTACCAAAGACCTCTTACACTCAAAGAAAGCCGTCCTGAGACTGTGGCACTCGTCTGGTATACTGGGATCTCGGCCCATCATTAGACACTCCTTTGGACTCTTGCCATGCTGAAAGTATGCATGTAAAAAAATAAATTTTTTAAAATCTATTTGAAATTAATGCAGCATAAGCAAGAGGAAGTACTTGAATTGTTGCAAGTAATATTTGAAAAATGAAACACTTATTAGCCCATATACTACACTGCAATTGCAAATTAATGCTGCTTTCAGGAGTGCATGTAGTTGCAAGTAGAAACATTTTCGTGCCTTTGAATTGCATGAAAAACCAGTATTGAATGAAACTAATAAATCATGAGTTGTTTGATATGTTCAATACATATACTTAACAATTTAGCTTTACACAATTCTTGTTTCAGCACAAAGTTTCATTTACTTGACATCATCATGAGAACATGAAGCCTGAACAGAATCAAAACCAAAGGCCTCTTTATCAAACCGATCATATCAAAAACCAATGTTCTGATGATGTGATATTCCACACATTTTTTGTTCCCATATTCTTAGAAAAGAATTAAAGATTTTCTGTACCTTTCTGACACAATCACTCTTGAGGAGGCAAGTTTTGAGATCCTCACGCAGCCCAGAGCATGCAACATTAGGTTTCTCCTGGACCTCTCCCTCCTCGTCTGGATAATATTTGGGCATTGTGCTGCTCTGCAGTACAAAATATCATAATACGAGTAATTTATCAATGACATTTAGTTAAGGCCTACGATACAGCATTACAGTATTCTATCCCGATACAAGGCCTATAAAAAAAAGATCAATTTAAAGGGCCTGATACATAAAGGTAATAAATATTCAAAAAGTCATATGTGAAGAAGTTTTCCCTAACTATTCTTGATAATCAAGAGTAAACGTTCCGTATTCCTCTACTATACCGCATGACCAAGGTAGGCTAGATGCAATCATTTTATAAGGATTTTATTAGGAGTCATTTATTATAGTTCTAAAGATTCCTCTTTAATGCAGTGCTATAGATAATAGAGTCCTCTTTAATTGCTTTGACAGTCCTTAGTAAGGTCAAAGGTATTTTCTTTCAATAGAAGAGCTGCAGAATAGTCAAAATTGTAAAAATAGTTATATATATCAAAACTCAAGAGATAATTTGTCAACCCATTATGTATGTGACAAAATAGTTGTCATAACCATATGATAATCAGCATGTGTACAGTGTAAAATATGACAACTACATGATTCAAAAGAGGTTCTATAGAGACTGGTTGGTTTCAAATATCATAATCATTATAATAACAAATATATTCTTAAACTTGCAGCGCTGATCGCTATTCAAGTATTTTTTTAAATCCCCAAAATAGTCTTAATCAATTTCAACAAGTTAATTTAGGTATAAAACCATTCCCTCATATAACTCTGTTATTTCGAAATATGTAAATGTTGTATTTGATTTTCTGCATATTTTGGTCAACAATCTATAAACCTCCTGTACGGCAACTTTAAGTTTGTTAAAGGATGTATGATAATGTATCAACAAACACATAGCACTTACAAAGTCACATTACCCTTCCAAATACTAAATTTAGAGTTATCTGCCCTTGTTTCCAAAGCATTGTGGGATATATGCGCATGCGTAGATAATAAACTTACTTGACATGTCAACTTCCGCTGTGTTGTTCCTGGCAAGTTGTGTCAAGAAAATTACTACAAGAATATGACTATCTGTTATTGTTAGCGCTTTTGGCTCAACAGTCATTCACTGACAGATAAGGGTGAGTCGATATTTATCTTTTGCGTATTGTCTGTCCTTTGTGAACAAATTCACAGCACATACATTGAGATGACGACGTGGCTTTGATTTCTTGTTTTGGATAAGGGACAGGCTTAGAAGCCACTTCCTTCACATTACCTTATCTTACGGTTTGGATGCTTTACTTTGACTAGGGGCAATAATGGTATTTAAAAGAAACAATACATTACTTTTTATAATCTAGGGGTCAGAATTGACGAATATTTCAAGAAATCTCAATGCCATAGATTGACATAACCTAGTATTATTTTTGTCAGGCTGACACTAATAATTCTTCATCACTACCAAAAAGGTTAGGCAGTAACCTCTGTATGTTGGAACACTCTTTCTTGTAAAGCGAATCGCGTACTATCCAATGGGGTTGCAGGCAGAGCCTCTCAACCTATAGTTCAGATTATCTAAACTTGGGTTCATGTGTGATAACTGCAACTCAAAATTTTAGAGTCCAAAGCCTATTTTTTCTGTAAGAAAAATGTTATTGAATGAAAAAAACATTCTATTCACGAGAGGAATAGAGGGAGGGATTCTAAAGGCAGGCCACAGCTCCCCTATTTTGATCATCTTAAAGAGCCACTCCGTGATTTTCATAACATATTATTTACCTTTGATACAAACCTAAATGTCATATGTGGTAATATAAAATCAAAACATCTTAACTTTTCATGTCCAAAAGACATATATATAACAAATACTGGTTTTCCATGAAAATCTAGAAACAGCCTTATATATGCACAGAGGTGTAGATATCACGTCCAATATACATGGATACTAGTTATATAACCTAACAAACACTATCAACTCCTAACTGCCCTCCTGGCTGTTTTACATAAGTCTCCAAAATTACATTTGACTATTTGACGCGCGCCACTGTCCAGTTTTCGATCATAATTGCGACGTTCTACCTTCATATTGTCACTGTACAAAACAAATTAGCTTTAAAATGTTTCTTTTTGGTAACAGTTGATACTTTGCGATCAAATGATACCATTGATTAAGTTTGGCATATTTACTCCAACAACTCACGGAGTGGTTCTTTAAGATTGTCATGGGCAAACTGAAAATATTTCAGTGCACTGAATCGGTCAAACCTATACTTAATTTTTTGCAGGTTACTCAAGTTGATAAAACTATATCAGGAAAATGTCCTACACAAAGATGTCTCCTCCACCTTCCCTGTCAAGTTCCCCTCCATCTTCACCAACAAGTAACCATGGTTACAACTTCAATAATGGATCCAGCAGGTCTGAGGCAAGGTTGACAGCAACTGCAAAAAGACAAAAATATTTCCGCCGTCTTTTCAAGTTCAGACAAATGGATTTTGAATATGCATTCTGGCAAATGGTATATCTGTTTTCTTCTCCTCAAAAAGTGTAAGTATATTCTCTTAATTCTACTGTATTCCACCAATATTGTTTCTCAAAACATTCAGATTCAGTTGTGTAATAGTAAATCAAATTGATAAAAGATTTGTAATCTTTTCATTGTTATTCTATTTTGTCAAAGGTTTATGTTGAAACTTCATTTTACTTACAGATATAGAAATTTCCAGTACAGAAAACGTAAGTCGGAATCATCATCTATAACATTTGATTTCATTTATATGGTTACATTTTATGAGAATGTACTTGAGGATCATGTGAATTTCCATTTACTGCTTTTATATTAACCTTTCATCTGTTGTTTACAATATTACATTTAAATTAATTAATTAAATTAATATCATATTATGATGAAATGGTTTAATTCATATTTTTGGATATGATATGATATGTAGATATGAATACAAGTCATAAACATGAGAGGGAGATAACAGGAGCCTAATTAACAACATAGAAATAAAAAAAACAGTTTTGACTGAATTTGCGAATTTGGAAAAGAAGTTAATTTGGCTTCCAAATAGAAAAAACCCAAAGACATTAATAATTCACTCATAAACCTTGTATTCTTCATAATTATTAAATCTTTATGATAATATGTAAACAGATTAAAAGATTGCAAGACCTTGAATAAAATTTGTCATTGGTTTTTCAGATACAAAGGATCAGTGGGCTAGAGATGACCCAGCCTTTCTTGTGTTGCTTAGTGCCTGGCTCCTTGGTGAGACTTCCTTATATATTCTTATTGCAGAGCTACGGATAACTTTTTGAGTGATTGGGTAATGTACAGCCGTGTCGGGTAAAGATACGCGTTGGATAAAGATACGCACTCGCACAAAACTTAACCTAGTAAAGCAGGATGAGTGTTATCTTGTAATAAATTTATGTCTATGCATCTTTAGGCAATTTAGAAGATATCATGAAATTTATGAAATGGTAAAAAGGACTTAATTGTTGATTATTGGCAAAACATCGGTAAAAACTGACAAAATTCCTGGAAAACATATCGTAATCAAGCAGTTTGCCTTCCCACATAACAAATGTTATTGGAAACCAAAGTATTGATCCCACTATCAGTCTGTCCTAACCTAGACTTCAGAAAACAGTTTAAAAATCTATCAAAATCATAAAATTGGAAGTGTATGGTGCATACAAACCCCGCGTGCGTATCTTTAGCCTACACGTGACCACCTACGGGAATAGGGGGGTACTCGTTGGAAAACTTTCAGTTTCACTGACAAACACATTTCAGCATGAATATTTTACATTAATATTATCAGTGAAGCTCTAAACTTTAACAATGAAGTGGTTTTTATCCCATATACTGTATTTTTTCCCGAAGAATGAACATGTATCTCTTAGGTGCGTAGCTTTACCCGACAGCACTGTACCTGCTTGTGTTCATCACAATTGGGTTTTTCTTTGAGTAACCCAATAAATTGTACTCCTCTCAATAAGATCAATTGGGTATTTTACCCACCTCAATCAAATTAATTGGGTATTTTACCAATTGAATTTTCTACCAGTGGTAGGAAATAAAAGTAGGAATGAAATAAAATTTAAAGATTGAATTGATGTTTTTGTAATTCATCTGTAAGGATAAGACAGACTGCAAGTTGAATAAGGTCACATGTTTCATCATTGTTCACTTCTTGTTATTTTTGACATTTTCAATATTATTTATTATCTGTTCTAAGAAGCTCACATCAGATATGTGTTACTTGAAACAGATAATAGATAATTTTATGCAGAATAACAAATATGCAAAATGCATCATAGCTGCAGATGAGCTGAAACCAAAATATTTAGTAAAGATAAAACAAATAAAAAATATATTATATTTTATGGATGTCATATTTCAACAAAAGTACTCAAATGCCAATGATCTAAACTCAAAACAGGGTTGTAATTTGACTCTCGATAGTTGTAAAGGCATTGCTGTGAAGCTAACACTGTTTGAGAGTATTTACGTTTCAAGGAATTGGTTTTATCAGCTATAATAGCCGTACTTATAACTGGTTACCTTTGTTAGAAGAGCACAAAGTACTTTGCGCCGTAACAAAGTATTACTGACTGCATGGCTGGCAACGTTAGAAGTGCGACAATACCAGACGACAAAACGACCAGTCTGAGTGATGTCGATCAAATACTTACACTTATACTACCGGGTACGCATCCTCAGATTTGACATTGCTTTGTTTACGCATCAACAATAAACTTAATTGGGTTTTTAAGAAAATGTTTCTGTATTTGTACGCAGTGGAAGTAACAGCAATTGGGTTTTCAGCAAAACTCTTTGGTAATTTACACAAATACGCATCTTATCTGTAGCTCTGTTATTCACAGTCATTTGTAATTCATACAATCAAACTACTACTGTAATGGGATTTCCACCAGTTTTGTCTACTGTTGATTTTGTGTTGACATTTTTTGTGTTAACAGGAGATTGGTAGTTGAAAGTTTTGAGGTAATCTATTCATCGCATATCACAAACATAACTTCTTTAAGGGGCATGTTATAAGCTGGATTGAAGAAGAAGAACAATTCATGAAATAAAGACAATAACAAGTTGTTCTTCTTTATCATGAACATGTTATTTTCCTATACAAGAAGATCTTCAACCTTGGTAAATAAATCATTAAAGATTATTGAGCTACAGAGCCAGTGGCTCTATTTTCAAAATGATATGAGATTTGAGTGCAATGAGAGTGAGTGGCATTGAGTCACAATTTGATAGTGTAAACTCTTCTTCTGAACAAAAAGGATTTGACTGCTGCAAGCTTCAAAAGACAAACCGTATCCACTTGCAGAAAATTGTTATTGCATGGTTGTTGATACTTCATTGCATATCATGATCATTTTAGTTCATGCATACTCATTTAAATAAATAAGGGACCACCGGTCTCAATATAAAGAATAACGATCCATATGACACTTGGATATTGAATATAGAGGTAGTCGTTGAGTATTTAGTTTGAATACACAGAAGTGTCTAACCTAAGATAATAAATCATTCAAAGAGTGAGCTACAGAGCTTTATTTTCTTGTAAAAATAAAACATTCATTAATGACATCATTACGATTATTTAAAGAAATATTATTTTTCAGTTTCATCAATTGGATTCACATTTGTACTGGGTCTGGGATTTGTCAACTTCTTCAAGTTCTTGCTGTGGGTGATATTTGTTGACTGTATTGGTGTTGGGCTCGTCATAGCAACACTACTGTGGTGAGTATCAATTTTATATTCTTTAATATGTTTGTATGAGAAAAAAGGTTTTAGATAAATTCATGTACAGTTGCTGCTAAAAAGATTATGTCAAAGGACCCAAATTATTTGAAACAGTCAAAAGAGCAGTCAGTTCCAGTTACCCAAAATTTTCCAGGAATGCTCATGCAAAACATGACATGATTTTTCAGGTCTAAGACATGCAATAAGAACATTCTAAAAGGAATGTTTTGGACTTTGGATTATGAGCAAAACATTGAATTTACAGATGTTTTATTTGGTAATACAATGCAGCATTATTATTCTAATCTAGAAATTAAAAACAGAAGCAATTGATATAATTTCCCTATTGATATAATTTTGTTATTGTTCTACATTGTTTTGCAATCTCTTTTAATTGTCACCTCTAAGACTGTCAGACCTTTTTGATGAACCATTTGCTTTCATTGTGTAAGGCCATGAAGTCTATATCTTTGCAAGGGGTTCCTTTATCATTAGTGATTATCAAAGGAATGATTTTCTGTCTTCAGGTATATGGCAAACCGCTATATGATTCTGGCGCCCCCTAGAGGTCAGGATGTTGAGTGGGGATATGCGTTCGACGTACATCTCAACGCTTTCTTCCCTCTTCTTCTCATTCTTCACTTCTTTCAACTTCCTCTCTTACACCGTGAGTTATCTCCCTTTGAACATTCTCAAAAAATAATATCAATGGGATAAAACAAGCACTTGATTTAAAAGCATCTCTCGTGACTAAGAATTTATTATGAGGTTTTTATCATATTTGTTGGTAACATTCTCTATTTAACTGCGAGGTTTCTACATTAGAAGATAATTGTAAATTAAACAAGACAATCATTTGAATCAGCTTAGAGTTTTCGTAAGTATAAAATGGGTTGTATTGATATTGTTGACAATTTTACCCACTTAAAATGAAGAAATCTGATGACTTCATATGATATGATAACTTCTGATTAAAAAAGTAAAGAAAAAATTATGATTTAAAAGGATATTCATGTACATGCAATTGGTGTATGTTACAGATTTCATCAACACAGATATGTTTATTTCACTGCTGTTTGGGAACACCCTCTGGCTGATTGCCATCAGCTACTACATATATATAACCTTCCTGGGATACAGCGGTATGTACCATCTCTTTTGGTAGTCCAATATATAGCATATCCTTCCCATCAGTAGGTAGTGTTGAAGGGAGATGAAAAATAGGATTTTATTGTGGTGATCACAAACCAAAAGTGGCTATTTGGCACCTTACGAATAAAGATTTTACACTACCCTCAAGGCCTCATTGTCATAAAAAGAATCTAACCTATGCACATTCAGGTAATGATCAGCATCTCCATAATTTGGATTTCAGTTGACTATCTTATTATGTGAACCCATCTAAAACTGTTTGATTGTTAGTTCAAGGGTTATTTCAAGCTATATAGATAGTAGTTAAGAAATATCTAATTGGCTTCAATACCAAGGGCTAGGAGAGAATATATTTTTAATCATTTCAATGAAAAATGATAAGAAGGATATGTGATATTTCTTAATAAGGATTATTCTGTAAAAATTGCAAGGTTTATTTAAACCTTCAGCAAAAATTAATCAAATGCAACTTGACTATATATAATGTTAATGAATAGAGAACAAGTTCTGTTTATTTACAACTTTTTTCATGCAAGATTGCAACATTTTGATGTTGATACTAACACATAAAACACTTACTCGATAATGTTTTTAGTATCTTCACCAATCTTGAAGTAAAGAAGATGTAAATTCAAAGAACTTGTTCTTATCAACTTCTAGAGGCCTCTCAAAGAAGTACATTGTTGTTGTTCCAGCTTTGCCGTTCCTGAAGAACACACGGACATTACTGTACCCAATCACGGGCACTGTGTTAGTGTACATTCTTTCCCTGGTGTTTCACTGGAACTTCAGCCTTGGACTGTGTTACTTCTATAAGTACAGGGTCTTCTAGCTTGTGGGCAGAATGTTAAGTCTATCAGAGTATGGTGTGTGTTATGCAAGATTGTGATGGATCAGTGAACTGGAAGCAAGGACTAGCAACTCAACCCACTACTTGCTTGATTGTTAACCCCCAATCTACTGGCTAAGAATGTTGAAATGTTGTCAGGAGGTACCTGGGTATCCAAGTTTAGGACTGCTGACTAAGGATGTCTCCAGTTGTCCAATAAACCTTGGCTTTACCTTGGAATCTTTATATTTTTTAAATTTATGTATTCTGTAATTTGTCAATTTTGAATTGTTGTAAAAAAACTTGATAAACTAAAAGGTGAAATATAAAAGATATGATCATTAAAAGGTAAAGTATAAAGAAATCTTCACCTCGATTGAGACATTTCTTGCTTTCAGCATGTACAGGGTTAAGAGGAGTGACTAGTGCAGGGAGTTGAACAGAGATTGAAATAAGGATGTGAATGCATGGTGATATATTGGGATTATGTCTTGTCATATTTGATGTTTGGCTCTATTCTTGCACTATATGAGCACTGGACTAGGTCAACTAGGTTGAGTAAGTCTTTTTGGAATATTGATGTTTAAATATGACTTTATGAAGCCATTGCATCTGTTTATCCCATCTGAAAAGTATATTCATCAAATGTTATTAAGGGTCCATCATCCAGTGCTTATGTCTGTATTATAATGTCTCAATATAGAAGTGAAGTGCTTAACTAAAGTTCTTGTGTATTTTAACTGGTTATGAAATTTACGTTATCTGTTATGTTTATTTAATTCAATTAATTTAAAAATTAGTGTCACCCTCCGAATGAAAAAAAACATTGAGAAGACTTGTTGAATTGTAATGGATATATAGTAAAACTTTTATCAAACTCACTTTACAAAGCAACATGTAAGTTTGGAAAAGTTTTACGTCTATAGACTGATGATGCCACTAGAGGAAAATGACACCATTTTTAGAGATGTAATAACTCTGTACGGTGTTCGAGTTAGTTTTGAATCCTTAATGGCAGTTAGGACTTGTGGTTTGAAAACTCAACCAGCCCTCCTAAAAATTTGACAAGCCCTGCAGGTTATAGTTACTTAGAAGTTGGGCTTGCTGATTTCTTCTCCAACAAGCCCTATCTGAAAGTAACCAGCATTTGGCTGGCGGACAGGCAGCTATTTCGCCTGTGGTTAGGGTTGTTATGTAACTTTGTCCCAATCATGTACAACATTTTGTATAGAATTTGTTTCATAACATTTTATAAAACTACAGCCATTAACTACTGTACTCATGTGTTTATTAGTCCATTGAAATGTTGACCTGATGATTCCAAGATTGTGATGGAATTGCGTTGACATGTACATGAGATAGGTGGTTTTGACAGGGATTTCTGGAGGGTCTTTTTCCATCACATTTTGGGGGATATTCTTCAATTTAGAAATGACCATAGTAAAAAAGACAGCTGAATATTGGTATGTTCAAGGGATAATTTCTGTGAATATACATCGGTTTTGATAAGGACATTGTGCATATTTATAAGACATTTTGCTTTGATTTTTACCAAGCAGTTATCATAAACAAGTATCCCCTTAAATCATTTTTATACAAAAAAAATATCTTGTTTTTCAGTCATGTTTACAGAAAGGGAACATCGATGGTTTAACTTTGAGAAACAGTCCCACTTGTAGTACCTGATTCTCTCCCCACTCTCCTTTCTCATATTTGCCTATGCTTACCTATGTTTTAACTTGAGCACTTTCTGAGGTTCAACAGATTTCCCTAGTGGCAAAGCATTGCAACACATACTATCAGACTGATTTCAGCCAGTGAAACCAGTTCTTGCACGAAAAGCTTGAAATTGAGAATGATAAAACTTGTTTTGAAGGGATGAATCAATATTTGAACCAAAGTATCTCGTTTTTGTACAAGTTAAGTTTTGTAAAAACTTTCCTTTATTTTTTGTCAAATTTAAAAAAAGAGTTAGTTTTTTTGCATTTTGATTATTAAGAAATCTAGAATATTTGTCTTGTTAGTAAGTTATTTAATCTTCATTTCTGTGAGAAAATGTTGGTTTGAATGAGTGAAAAAGACCTTTTGTTTTACTCATAATGTGACTGTTTGAATAATGATGCAATCTCATTTACATTATGTTAGTCCCTTTCTGTTAATATGATTGTGTTAATCAGTTTAGATATTTATGATTGTGCAGTTGTTATGTTTTCAATTTGTTTTAAAAAAAGAATTTATGCTAAACCTTTTGCTCTTGAAAAGTTCTTGAAACAATATAATTTTACAGTGAAATATCCTTTCCTTAATTTTGTTTAGGTTTTTTGTAACAAATAAAAAGATATCATGAAGCATGTGACGTTGGTTTATATATGTAAAAATGAAGTTAAGTTATGACATTATTAAAATCAAGAGTCTTTAAAAGATTGTATTTAAGATTTTTATATACTTTCTGTATTCTTCTTCTATTTATCTGAGAAAATCAGGTAATTTGCACTTTGCTAAATGTATATATAATATGTATATTCAAACATGTAAATACTCTTGTAAATAAATGCGGGAATCAAATAATTTGTTATATTTGCTTACCAATGGAAATTTTGTAATTTCTTCTGATGAGTAAGGGTGGTGGTCTTCCATCAAGAGGTCCACCATCTTCTGTCATCCATAAACATTTCATATTTTCGAATCCTTCATAGGGGCTGCACTCCCATGGCTGAACTTTTGTGAAGAGGTACCCCCTGCCAAGACCTTTGGGATAGGAAGCTCAGATGTTCAGATTAACATCTTTGTAAAATGGACACTAAAATTTTACCTTTTATCTTGAACCTCCAATAAATCTGGTCTATCAGAGTTTCAATGCTTGAATTTTCTTTCCACTTGACAGGGTGTTATAATTTGAGGTCAGCTCGTTAGTGTTATTGTGTAGTGGTGGAAAATATTTTCATTAGATTTGAGTTTGGAGAGTAATTGTCATAAAAAGCAGCATTGAATCAAATGTGTGACTGAAAGCTATTTATTTACTTCATTTAATGAATGAAATCACCAGAAAGATGAAAATTTTGGACCTCCATAAAATATTTTCGTGGCAGAGTGTTAGGAATACGATCTTTGTAGGATGGACACTAAGGTGCTTGACTTTCATTATCCAAATATAAGGATGTGGCAGAGATTCAACTAGAGAGGACGAACCCTTTTAGATGTTTTTGACAAGTATTCGATTGCTGGGGTAATAAGCATTTAAACAATCCAAATTAAATGTCTCTAGCATAATAGAGATATAAACATATCAACTGGTCTTTTAGTGACTAGGCCAGGTGTCAATAAGTGATGGTTTTGTAGGTTAAATTTATATGAAGCATATGCAATTTAAATGATGAAATTCTGAAATATTAAATAAACAAAACTTAGCCATCAAATATATTTATGTGTTCAGTAAGGATTCATTGCATTTAGTAATTACTAACCTGCATTTTTTTCTGTAAGTGTTCGAACTTATATGGTAAATCAGGATAGACTAATGAGTTACGGATCCAACGACTCTGTTCTTCTTTTCATTTCTGAACCTAATTATCTGTTATCACTAATCTACAGATGTAGAGAAAAATGCCACATCTAATACGCAAACTGTGTGAATACTTATAGAAAATTATTTTGGCTAAAGAAATTGATGTGCGTAGCTTAAACGAACCATTCAGTCCTTTACAAAACTTCTCGTAATTTGAGTATTGTTTTTTAAATGGTAATATTCTCCTTTACGTATGATTACTTTATATTCGTAACAATATGTGTACATACGTCTTAGAAAGTGACATCATTGAACAGCTAACGTTTAAAATGTTTTTCTTTTGGTAATGTATTTCGTTTAGAATTTAAGACAACGCCTTTATTTACAACGAGAGGAATATTGAACTGGTGATGGTAAACTGCTCCCATTTACAAATATCTTAAATTACAGATAACATCTAAAAAAACATAATTCTTTCTTTAAAACTTCTTAATATGTAATGAGATACAATTTTATCTCTTGTAACTTATTTTATTCCCCGTTATACATCAACTGTTTTACAAATAGCCCAGAAACAGTCTTCCCTTTTCTGTTAGAATGGGAAGGTCATAACAATCAACGTGCAGACCAGAACCAGGTTGTTATGTCTAAATCCAACGTCTTCTCATTGAGATCTATTCTTGGAGAAAATCCAATGTTTGGCATCGTTCAGAGATCACTTTTAGATTTTGTCAAGAACACAGGGAAATATGATAGCATATAAATTTTAAGTATATTATATTTTTAATTTCATTTTAACAATACGTTTTGATGCCGGGCGCATATAGGTCATTTTTGGCCCAACGTCGCCCTTAAATCAAACTATCTACTTATTTTACTTTACGCCAGTTGTTAGATATTTTATGACGCTTCAAGATTATTTATCTCTCATAGTATGAATGCAGAGCCGCAGTGTAACGCATTTCAGGCCTGTAAGTTTATGTTAACAGTACACCAACATTATAGGAACGTGAAAGGATAGTTTCAATTCACTTTTCACGTTAAATCTTACAGAGGATTTACAGAAGATATTTTCATTGCAAATAAATTAAGTGATTATGTTTATAAATAAGAACAATTTTCCAGAAACATTTGCTTTGTGTAAACACAATGCCCCATTCTCAGTTATTTCAATTTACTATTCATCAGAATACCAACGTTTTCTAAGCATATGTGTCAAAAAGACATAAGTAACGTACCAGTAACATCATATTGTTAGTTGGTATCCGACGGCTAGCCAACTCATGTAATTTTATGCTGATACATCAAAATGCATTTTAGTTGCGCAGTTGTTATAAAACAATACAACAATAAATAGTTCTTTCATACATAATTTATATTGTATCATATCTGTAATATATTCACCTCGAAATAATATATGGCATACTTCAACACTTTCTTTTAAAAAAAAACAAATCATATTAGATTTATGAGGATTTAATTCATGTTAAAGTTCTTTCTTCAAGTTTAACAATGTCTTAAGATATACAATACACTCTTCAATAATTACAATCTAACGGAGTAACCGTTGTAAAACAACCTAACTTCCATGTTTTAGTGTAACAACAATGAAGACTACACCACAACAGGTGGTTGTTTCAGGACTTTAGATGTTTAATGAAGACGCCAAAACAAGAACGTGACTCAGTATTAGATGTAACCTTGGTGAGCACAAAATGTCGCCGCAAAACGTGCCCTTTTTATTGAACAACTCGCAGAGCCGTCTATGAGACCGTTGATTCCATTTCGTTATAGTTATGCATTTCTCAAAAATGTTTTTGAACATATCTCCTAAACCCTCATATTTTCAGGCAGGTTACAGAAAATAGAAATAAACAAGAAATGTTTTAGCAATACTTTCGAGTGTACAGTGAGAAGACACTGAGTCAAGTTTTCAGTACCCAACTGCCATGAAGCATGTATGTCAAAGTGACCTAACAAAAATGTCTCGTAGCCCTTCATTGACTGTGTTCATATTTTGGGTCACGTTCCCTTCTGTCATCGTGAAAATATTCTCGTATATATTGACGTTCTCTCATAGGCTTCTGTCACATTTGGAATTGATTACACAGGAATGTAGCACTATCGATGTTCGTATAAAGCTGCCCATACACGACATTCTTCATAGACCTAGTGCGGAAATGTTTCTACAATGGATGGATTCATCTGGCTGACAGCATCGTGATGCATTCATGTTCACGCTTCCTTTAATTATTAGCAACTCTTTCATGCGTACATGTAATTATGTCTTATTAGTATAAAAGCGTTCCCGATTTCGGCTAAGTTTTATACTTGATATGAAAGTCCATATGATATATAATTTAGACCCCAATCGGAAAATATGGTCTAACAGTGTGTCATTAATTCATTTGCTCATTAATTCATTCATTCATTTCATTTATTATGAACACCACGCTGCTGTTTCCAATTTGTCGAACTATTGAAGATACCGGTTTATTATAATCCCCTTCTTAAATGGTTTAAGTATAAACTAAACTATCATTTCGAGTATATATCAAATACGCAAATGGCCAGGAAGAAAATGTAATAAATATAACCCGGAAAGAAATGGAAACCTTCCTTTAACATTAACATTCATATCAACCTAAAAGACTCAAAAGTTTAATAACATATATAAATATAAGTATTTCGCGAAAATCATCAAAATATAAAAAAGCCGGTAATTCAAGAAGACATATCAAGGCCACTAACTATCTATTTCTAAATATATCTTGTATCCCATTCTTGATCGATACGGAAGGAATGTAAGTGCTAGTATTCACCACCTAGATATGACGTTATGACTAAAGCGTCTCGGGTCGATATTCATGTCTGGAGGCAGCTTGCGGAGAATGAATGAAGCGTAGTAAAATCCCCAAGAAATGCTGATTGCTGCTAAATATAGTAGCGGCTTCCACCAGTTGACTCATACGAGAGCGATGCGGACCCGTAGCCACGTCTCTACAAACCTCATCCGTACCACTCGCACCGCCACACAGCATGCAAGATAATGGTAAATACAGCCTTTCTTACTACATGTCTTTTACGTAATTATACACCGTCTTTCGGATAGATATAATCAGCTGCCTTATGGTGTGTCTCGCTTCGGCTGTCTGTTTAACGCTTAATAAGATGGCTTTACGACTTGGAATGTGGCTGGAGCGTCGTGACATTGCTATGTTTATTTCGTTCATCCTTTCCAAGACCTGTAAACAATACCGGGCCCACTGCACTGATTTCTTTATCGCAAAGTGTTGCCACTGACACCTTGGCAAAAGAAATCTGTAAGGTGGTGTTCGTTGACGTTTTATTTCTTACATGCGTGTGTCACATAGAAATTAATTATTTCTCACCATTATATTGTAATTAGACAATGGAATGTTATTAAATGTCAAAAGTCAAATCAGTGTATTATGTTGCAGCGAAGTATGTCTCTTTGATGTTTGTCACTCAAACAACAAATTAAAACAAAAAAAAATAATTTTCATTATAGATTAATTCACTTAATTAACTAAAATATCAAAAGTTATAAATCAAAGTAAAAAAATATAACAAAACGCGATAAGATATAAACAAGACAGAACCATTCACATACATGTTAACAGAACATGTCCAATTGTTGACATTATCAACGATCTGATACGATTGATGCTTGGTCTATAATGAACGTTAAAAGCACCTCTTACTACACTAGAGAGTCGTGGTGGCTGGGTCTTTTGACCCAATTAGTAGAGGTAAGTACTGTATGTAGGCCCAGCAGGACAAATATCGGGGTAAAAGTCACGACTAATCGTGCTATTAACCATGTGTCACACCGTCTCTATGTTAGTCATGTAGTTTTACACGGAACAGAGAGGCAACTCAACTGTATCCTTGTCCTACCCCTGCGCGATTGATTCTCAGCTTAAAAGTAATATACAGCGTTTATAGCTTTTGTTTGAATCGTACATTCATAAGTTACGAGTGTAAAGAATTCCATGTTTAAGATTACTTTATGAAGTAGATGACATATCAGATGTCAACTCTTTCAGTGTATTGTTTTAAACGTTTCTTTCACGTTTTAACAGCGATATGCTTGAGGCATTTGCGAATAGCTTTTGTTTTCTTTATACATTCTGAAGTATAAAGAAACCGTATAATTTATAGTATTGTAGTTTCCTTCTTACATCTATTCTTCATCTGAAAACGTTTCCTTGCACGGATTTATGTGAGAATTCTTTTTGATAAAATTCTTTGAAGTTCACCTTTAGAAAACAATATACACGAACAAACAAATAATATGTCTTAAATGCCCGTGTAGAACAGAGTATATTTCAAGATACTTTGCACGTGCGATTGATGTGTCTCTTCGTATCTATTGGTGAAGATAATTTAGTACTCGAGAATACAAATTTTATGTTTGAAATGCCGATTTGACTTTATCTATGACCATAAGTACTAAAATGTCTTTGTTGTTTTTTTCATCTCTCATGGTCGTGCTTCAAATGCTGACAATGGCGTGCCTCGATTTATGTCAATGGCTGTATGTCAATGTTGCTTGAACCAACACATAAGATGGGAATGAAACAGAAGTGTGATATCCTTGTATGACATATCGTTCATGTCTGTACTTCTGATCCGTCCATTAGTGCCAAACTGATGACGTTATTTTGAAAATAATCATATGAACTTATCAGAGATCTAATCATCAAAATATGAACAAATGTTTATATTTCCTTATTCCAGTGTTTCTGTTTATCTTGTTTCATTATTATGGTGTGTTTTAGAACACTTCCGTCCTCACGTTGTGGTATTGTGGTCCTTTGTTGCCTTATGTCCGTGAATGTTTTTCTGTTGTACACACGATACAGCTTGCACTCTGAGTCATCGGGTTGACGTTATGTAGGCCTCTATGAGTCAACTTAAAAAAAATATTGTCTCCACTGATTTTTAGTTCAGTATAAATTTAAAGCATTTTCTTTTGAACCTTTTCAATCAAGGTCGTTTTACTTGTATGAGACTTTCATTTCCAAGACAACATAAATAACAACATAAGTTTTCCTACGCGGTGTTATATAATAAAAAATGAAAATATAGATAAATAGATAAATAGATAAATGAATAAATGAATGAATGAATGAATGAAAGAAAAAAAAGAAAGAAAGAAAGAAAGAAAGAAAGAATGAATGAATGAATGAATGAACAAACAAACAAACAAACAAACAAACAAACAAACAAACAAACAAACAAACAAACAAACAAACAAATAAACAAATAAATAGAAAACGCACTTTTATGATAATTATTGATCAGGGCCTCCTTCACAAAGTCCTAAGGTGATTGTAAGTCACTAAGGTGACCTAAGTTCAATGTTAAAGAATGGGAGTTAAGGTTAACCTTAGTTAAGGTTGCTCTATGAAAGAAGATATTTGCAACTAAAGTAACCTTAATGCAATGCTAAATAATTGGTGTTAAGGTTAGGCTTAGTAAAGGTTGCTTTCTGAAAGGAGATAATGGTCACTAAGGTAACGTTAGTGTAGTGTTAATGAACTGGACCTAAGGTTAAGCTTAGTAAAGGTTGCTTTCTGAAAGGAGATAATTGTTTTAATTATTTTCACGTTTTGAATAAGTTTCCTTTTTATAATGGTGTTCGTTTCAAGAAATGACTAATCCTTTTATAAACAGTATAAGATAAGCTGAATAAACCAACTGGACAGACCCCCTCCCCCTGAATAAATGCTTTCACTCAACAACCACACACCTCGTGTCTGATTCGCTATAATCAATATTTTGAGGTGTTCTTTTTTATCCTAACATGTTCAGATTTCTTCAAGCAAACAGGATATGTACAGGAGAACGAGCTTATTCTGAGTCATGGGCATATCAACATACATACTGATTTAGCCTATCCTGTGTAAACTAGACTGCTGTTAACAACATGCTTGTCACTAAAGATGGTAGATAAACTATTTGTTATTTGGATGTAATCAAATACTTTTACTTTATATTTTGATTTTATGTGAAAGTCGATTCCTTTGTTTTGAAAGTAACCTCATAGATATCTCGCAGCATGAATTTTGATTTCAGCTTCACGATTTAATTCTGTTTTAGAAGAATGCATTTATTTGAATAACGGATTCGTATATATAAAATAGAACTGCACAAAGCACATATCACTACCTATTAGGAAGGAAAACTCGTGATATAAGATAAAAGATTTTTCTGTTGGATATGTGCATGAGCACTGAAGTAGTTCTTAAGGGTTCTCTGACACATGCATGTAAAAAATCTCACCCAACTGTCTTATACAATGAAAAACAATATCTGCTTTTGTAAAATTGATTTGTATTATATAGATGTCAGAAGATCAGAAAGTACGAATTATTTGATATCCGAATCCTATTTCATGTATCTCTGACGAAGAATGTTTTATCCCTTTACGAGATCAAAGAAACCTGACGTCATCGATTGCATGACGTCATAGCATTTTTAGTTGACGGCATTGAGTTGTGAGTCATGTGCTTGTAGACGTAAACCGTACTAATATAATTAATTAAAAGGTGTCTTCATAACATTTTTTTCCTTTTATCTTAGTTTTGTCTCAGCGAATTAAAGAAAAACGTCCGTAGTTTAGCCTTTGGAGATAATGTTAAATGTACTACCTCATAAGATGAGAGGGACGCCGTATTTGTCGAGATGACGAATTTTCTGTTTATTTGGTTGGAACTCGCTTGTCGCCATGGAAACCAGGTGATATGTGAGCATATCGTGACGTCCAATCATAGTGCTCGCATTGTTGTTGTCACGTGACACGTGTTTTTAGTTTCATTGGTGACTGAAGACGCGGTTATTTTATCATTGATATCCATCCGTTCATTTTGTTTTGGATGCTACTTAGTTCCATAACAGTACAGCCAAACAAAATAAACCCTGAGAAATTCCAAACACTTTGCATAACAAAGAATGAGATTTTTCTCAATTAAATAGATCTGTATGAAATCAGTCTATACTAAAAGGTTTATTCTAATACTCAGTCAATTGAATTTTTTCAAAAGATAATACAAAGTTTTTACTAATTTTAATTCCTTTGCGCTGAAGTTTCATATTGATAAAATCTAGACTAACTGATAAAGGTTCCTTTCATATACACAGTAATGTAGTCCTGCTTCATAGTCTAGGTCCTCATTCAGCAAGTCTAGATTAAATGCATACACAAATGAAGAGCCTAAGAAAAGAATATTAGGAATAAAGGAACAGTAAATTATTAAAACTATTTCATGGAACATAGTAATGGAACATGATTACAATGTTTTCTAATGTAGGAAACCTGAATTGATAAACGATTAACATTCAAAAGAGTAGGTATTCTCTCAGTTAAATGGAATTTAGTTGAATATAGGGAATTTTACCCAAGTGTTTTCTGATATCAAATATATCAACACGAGTTGATAATAGCTACCAATATTTGAGGATTGATGAAGATGATTTTATAGTATCAACGAGTGTTGATATATTATTTGATATCAGAAGACACGATGGTGAGATGTTATTTATCATTCAAAATCAATTTTCATTACGTTTCCATGAAAAATATAGATCTTTTTGATGGCATGTTTATAATGTAATAGCATCGTGATGTCATTACTTGATAATGTCATGTACTTATTGATGGAAGGGTTTTGCTCAAAATGTCATTATGATATCTCATAGTACGATATGTCTTAGGAGATATCGCCTAGGAGATATCGCTTGATCTCTTAGATGCAATAACTCCTGTGAAACACAGTTTTGGATGATAAGATAATGTATGTAGGGAGATGAGAGTTTTAACCAAAAAACCGTTTATAATAGAAAACGCAGAATTGACAATGATGTACATTTTGAAGAAAATGTATTTGCAAAGTTAATAAGGTCTATCTGTGCCGTGATGTCTATAGGCTTTTAAAAGGTATTTTTTAAACAGAAACCTGAAATAATTAAATGAAAAACATTTCACAGACCAGGTATAGGCTCAGTTTAATGGTTATGTTTGTGTAGGAAGATAAGCCTTCACTGCAAGGTTATTCTATCGTAGGAACTCAAATAATAATAAACATTACTGATTTAATCCGTTTGTATAATGCATAGCTGTTATATCTTGCACCCTACGTTATTAACATCATAAGGAACAGTCCATTCCATTCCAATGATAGGGGTGTACGACTACGGCTGTAGGTAAACTACTATATATATATATATATATATATATATATACACACACACACACACACACACAGAGATACAGTGGCGAAAGCCTTTGCCAAAATGTAAATTATAATGCTTAGAGTCAGAACTGATAAACGATTAACGATCATCATTCCAGAGAATAAGTATCGACTTAGTAAAATAGTTTGATAGTTTCAGTAAGGACGGCCTATATTAAACTGTTTAATCGCAGAAAGTAAGAATTGATAAATGCCATTCATTTCATCAAGTTGATGTGTTTACATTCTCTATCGAATGATCTCAAATGCAAAAGCTCAGAGTTGATAAACGATTAACATTCCACAGAGTGATCAAGTTTACTAGTTATGTATAGGTAGTGAAGTATTAACGGTAAGTATTTGCTGACTTTTTTAAATTCAGTCCTTAAAGAGTACCAGAGTACTCCTCAATTTAGAAGTTATGTATTTGGAATGAGTCCCCTCATACCGACAGATTTCAGTGCAGAAACCTAGAATACAATGTAGTTAAAATATAAACATATTTCTGAGTATTTTTTCTGAGTTCATATATTTTTGTCAAGTCAGTCTGTATTTGATGGTTTCTAGTGCAGAAAAACTCATAATTAATAAACGCTATATGTCAAATGAGGATGAATCTGTTTACGAAAGTAGCTAGAATATAATGATTATGATCAATCCTTTCTATATTGAAATTGCAAGTTCAAGCAGAATTCTTGACCGGTAGCCTGTGTCCACTTTAGTAGAACTCGGCAGGTGTCAGCTGATTGCTTGATAAATAGCTGGACACTTGATGAGTTCACACAACACTTTTTAGACTAAATGTATACTTTTTTCACACTGGCAAATACAAACAATCTGTTTATTCTAGATCGTTCCCCTAAAAGTTTATTTCGAAGAGTATATGAACCGTGGCTCCTTCGCTAGTCACTGTACAACCTGCGCGGAAGAGTGATACTGTCTGTTTGATTAATTCATCCACGAGACCGCTCACATGCTTATATTGCCTCTTCGTGACTCTAATTAAGGACTGAAATGTTGAAATCTGATTTTCTCTTCAGGTAAGGCTCAAAAGTCCCGCCCATCATTGCGGCTGCCCATACAGTGAGTACACCCTACCAGTTAACGCTGTGTTTTATGTGAGACTATTGTTTGTTGGAAGTGCTTGTAACTGAGTGATATGAATATCAGGAATAATAAGTGTAACAGAGATTTGTCGTCACGGTAAGTATGCATACATCCTATGACTTACTTTGCGAATATAAGCGTTTTCAGTTGGACCACATTTAGTAAGGTTATAAATGTTTACGGTGTATGTCATGAAAGGAAAATGAGGGTTATTTTCGAATCACCTTATCTGTAAGTATGTACCTAAGCCTCGCTCATGTTTTGTGTGTGGTATCATTAGTAATAAATGCTGCACATTGAATGGTTTGAGTACTTGGGGTATAAGGATAGTAGCGATGTGCTTGTACATTAAGTTGCATATTTAAAACATTGTGATATTATGTGTTTATTATATGTTGACAGTAAATTATTTTCAAGAATCTACTGCTCATTGACGACCCCTATCAAGAGGGGTATTGTGTTTGGTTATTTTGACTAATAGAGGACCGAGAAGATCTTTCTCAGTAGAATAGGAATTCAAAACGTGTCAATCATGAACAATGTTTTTGGGAGAGTGTGATCCGGGATTCAAACCTCCAACCCTTCGATTTTAACTCATCTCCTACTAGGCTACGAATGGGTCTTATATGTAAAATTGATTGTTTGTTAGTTGACGAGTAGAGCATGTAACGCACATAAACAACATGGGTGTCTTGAACAGGGCTCGTATACTCCAATACATTGACTGTTAAACCCAACCTTTTTGCATAAGAGATTTATGGAGCACGTGCAGGGACAAGTCCTTTACGTGAGGTATGTAGATAAGGGTGTCATATCTGATAAGTAAGTACCGAAATTTGCATTAAAGATTTTTTGTGGGTAGGGCATGCAAATTACATGATCTTTGCACTAAGATACGCAAGAAAATGAACACACTTTGGGGATACAAAGACTTGAGTGAAACAATGTTACCGATGCTGTTGCAGACCTCCCCAGGAGATCATCCCGGTGGAGTTGGAGACGGAGGGGAGGCTGACCCTAGGGGGTGAGCGGGTGCCCTGTGACCCCGGAGACCTCGAGCATCTGGGCTTCCTAGGGCAGGGCGACTCTGGGGATGTGGATTACATGCTTCATCGACCCTCTGGGATAGCCGTTGCAGTGAAGGTGAGGCTGTAGTACCTAACTACTACATAGGGATAGTTATAGATTTATGGTACATGTAATAAACATAAAATAGAAATATTCTGCTACCGATGAAGCTGTTTTGATTGCTTCTGTGAACAGTTAGCAGAGATAAAGAGATCATTGTCCGTACGGTCATCCTGCTCCATCAGCGTACCCTCAAATGACTTATATGAAACAAAGTGTTGATTATCAAACTCCCCGAGCGATAGCGAGGGTATTACACAAATTTTCACAAGTCGTCAAATTCATTTGACAAACATTCGGATGTATATCATTATTTTCTATCAAATATATTCTATTTTAAATCGCATAACAGTATGTAGAAAACAGTCTGTTTCCTTTACGAATGCCTGACGTCACGAGCAATGGTCGTATGACGTCACGGACGACGTAGAACAGGAGCTCTCTCTGTAACAACAGATGATCAGCATATTGTCGCATATTTGATAAAGTTGTATGGTCAGGATTTAAAATAGAAAAAATGAATAAAACTATGAGAGAAATGTAATATTTTACTGTCAGGACTAGTAAAGTATTTTGAGAAACACCTTACACTAGCACAATAAACTTGTACACAATGAGAGACCAGAATGAAAGGCTGTGAGGTGAACCCATCGTTGATGTGTATGGTTTATGTCAGGCAGAGCCTATAGACATACCAGGTGTCATTCAATCAAGATATCTTCTTGTAAAGGTGACATTAACTAATGTCAGATATCAAGCTAAGGTGTTTTGCTGGACATAAACGTCATATTTGAGACGTATTGACTTAAACAAAGGGCTAGATTGTTTGTACAATGGCAGTAAATCAAACACCGGCTTATGTGGCCGAAAGAGTCATTACTATGATCGTTATTAAAACTGATTTATGGTCCAAGAAGGATTATGTTGATATATTTCTGTCGTCCATTGATACAAACCATGAACTACTTTTGCTTTTCATTACCCTTTATCAAATACTTGTTTTCTAAAAAGTTATTTTCAAGCGACGTTTATAAAAGATGGAAAGATACCACTCAATCAACGATGACAAAAGGCATGGGTTATTTTTAGTGTACTTAAACACTATTATGAAATTTGAAGATATTCTTTTTAAAACTAGCTTTATGAATGTGTAAGCTAAAAGGTGTTTTTATGCAATCAATATTTGATGCAGGTTGTACTCTTACATACGAAAGCAGGCTTCAACCGTCATTTTCTAAAACAATAAATCCTGAATATCTATTCTGTATTTTTCTGTACTTTTAAAAGAGAATACTAACTGTAAAGAATAGCATATTGACATATTCGACTCATTGAAGGGATTTATAAGTGGAAGACATTGGTAAAACAAGATCATCTTGGTAACAACTAGTTTCATAAACGTACGCCGTTTAAGATAAGATAATTCCTCCTTCATTTGGACATATTTTGACACCAATTAAAGCATCAAACAAAGCATCTGTGTAACCAATATGTATGTGCTCCTTCTCTTATCCAGCGCATATTTGTACGTATGGATGGTAAGGAGATTGGGGAGCTGCTACAGGAAATAGAAACCATTCGCAACTGTGGACCGTGTGAACACATCGTGTCTGTCTTTGGCGCTTTTTTTCGAGAGGTAAGTTTTTATACGGGTAGGGACAAAATGAATAGTTTATTCTGGAAAATAAAGTATTTATTGTAAGTTTTATTTAATTGTAATAAATATTAAAGGCGCACAGAGTATGTCAAACTCCATAACATGTTAACCTCCATAAAAGGGTGTAATTTGATCGAGAGGTACTGTTTTTTCTGAAAACAGTTCAGTATAGTGTCTATAAACAAGTTAATTCGAGATTTCTGATAAAAAACTGAACAGTGGAAACTGGTAGTGTTTAATAGTTCATTAAACAGCTATCCATGTTAATTGGATGCTGAATTTCGACTTCATAACTTTTATATGGCCCTTTTCAATTACAATTGAAAACAACAAAATATCAGAATATTGGCGTTTAAGAGACGAAGATGCAACTTTAGTTAGTCGATTTGAACTTAACTCTTATAAAAGCAAGAAGCAACATTTATGAAACATACTCTGTGTCACTTTACCAAATCGTCAATCTCATTAAACAGTAAAATCATGATATCTTTGAATGATTGAACAAGTCTTGTTGTGTTGTCAAAGTTGATAAAATGATGCCCTTGAATGAAATTGAAATAATATTATAGCATCAGTTGTTTTCTTTAATGCTTAAGATATTGACGATTGAAAAGTGGCAATACTATAAGAATGAAATACAGTAAAATTAGATTTGAGATCATTTAGTGACACCCCATTATTCTTAATAACGACTTGATGTTTCATCTTCTTTTAAAACTATTGATCGCAATGTAGAAGACAGTAATTGTCATTAAGAAGAAATTCAAGTGCAAATTTATGAACCTCGATGACACTTATAGTATTTCGGTATCTCCAAAGTATGTGTATCATGTAAGACATTGTCATATTTCGGTTCCTCTATCCTTTTGAAGCGAATTTAATTTGTCATTTTTAAATCTTTCTATAATTATTACAGAAAGGATATCATTTTCTTGTCGGATGAGGCCAGTTTTTGAATCGATTTTAAAGTACAATTGATACCTATATGTGGATTTAAAATAATGCATTCAGTTCATGAAAGATGGAATTCTTCAAATATATCATTTTCGTTACAAAATTATCGATTATTTCGCGAAATGAATTCTATAAGAGAAAATAATTGAATGGATGAATTCAAATGCTTTTAATATAACAATATTTATTTTTGACTTTTCAAGGTTCGTTTCGATTATGTATTCCGCTTAGATAGATTTGTTGTCTGAAATAGGACCCCCGTGACACGACAGAGGTAGAACACAATTAAATCATATATATAGACAGAGGTCAATATGTAGACATTTCGATATATTAAGATAAAGTATAACCAAAGAATTCATCGAGTTAACTATTACCTATACCAGCGTAATGACAAATATGAGGAAACGTACTTACAGATATGTATTTTATTTAAGTATAGATATCGCACTCTATGACAGTATTCTCACTCAGCAATTACTCATTCAATGGCTTTTTAAATTGTTTATGTGTCTTTTGAAGTTTTACCTTTATAAATATCTTTATTTTATCATGACAACTATATGATGTTATTCAGGACATCGGTTTATTCTAGACTGCATTCGCCTTGAAAAATTGCTTTTCTCTCACTTGAGTCATATGTTCCTACAAACACCTACTTTATAATGGATCATAGGAAAGTTTAATCTAATAAGACATGGGCAATGTCAACTCTTACTCATTGGTTATTAGCAATATAAGAAAACGTTATCAATAATAAGTAATTTAACAGTAAAACACTCAAGAAGCATTTAATAAGAAGTTTTAAAACTTAAATCAGTCAGCGTTAAACTTTAAATTGATGCCTTCGTTTTGAGATATGGAAATTAGTTTTTACGCTTAAAATACCTTGATAATTATTTAGAAACAATCAATTACTGTTGAAGGCCTATTGTAGCAATTTTACCTTTCAAGATGTTTTGAAAGTGTTTTCTGGATAAGCTAGGCTATACAAATTATTTCTCATGCCGATGTTGTGATGGCAACATATGTTCCGAAAGGTCAATATTTAGATCGAACGCTCTTTAGAATCAACATGGAATGTTATATACAACTGTAGTTCTATCAGTAAACTCATACAGACGATGCATATCATTGTATGAAGTGATAGTATAGCCTACGATGCAATGGGTGCCCACTTAAGTTACAAGCAGTGTGTCAAATTTTAGAAGGAATCATGGAGGTTTAGAAGAGGTCGGCACTTTTAATACTCAACTGGAAAATATTCAGAGGTTTATCACGAGTCATTTATGACGTCGATTATATATCACATATGTTTTTTTAACATTCAACAATTTTTCTAGACTGAAGTCGAATAGTCCCGATGCATCTGCATGTAATGAGAAGGGTCAACTCTACATGTACAATGTTACATGTAATTCCATATAGTTTAGCTTCACGGAGAGTAATATGATAAGCCCAATTACAACCTAAGAGTTTCTTCACCCACAAGTCATTGCTGTCACGTGAGACGTGCACTGAACCGACATATGTACTCGTGTATGAAGTAGACCCTGTAATTTATATATGTATTTATATAGTCTTAGTATTGATATAGAGATTGTTAATTCTAGAATTTAGATGATATATACACCTTGAAAAAAATATTGCAACACCATTTTTTTCAATGACTCTCAAATGAAAAAACCCTATTTATATTCGTTTGATAAGGCACTTATTTATATCAAATATCATTTCAGGGGTTTGAAATACAGTCAGACCCCGATAATCCGGCCACCGATAATCCGAATCTCGCAGTATCCGAACGGTAGCAAACTGTAACCAAACTAATCTCTATATAAACTCATTAAATGTTGATTCATTAATCCGTTAATTCAGTCTCCGTATCCGAACGCTAATTAGCTGTAACGGTTTACTTAATTACAGCTATTTCAGCTTCATTAATCCGACTGTTCATCAAAGCTTTCGGTAATCCACTAGTCAAGCGAGCACCACACTGATTGAATCGGTAAACATCAATAACAGTGGATTGACACGGGAGTTGAGCGTGTCAGCAGTTTGTGATTGTAATAAATTGAGATGTCTCACTTTGTGTATCTGGAGTTTGTGATTTGTGTGATAGTTATAGGAAAGAATTACCGTCGCCTTACCGTCCCAGTTGTTATGTGTATTTGAAATAAATCTCATTAGATATTCGTAATACGTTGTTGTCTGTCTGTAGATTTGGTTCGTTTCAGTAGTCCGAACGTTTCACTATCCGAACGTTTTTGATGAAAAACGGAAGTGTTCGGATTATCGAGGTCTGACTGTATTTCATTAATCCATCGGATTATTCGTAGTCGTGAAACATGTGACCATTTTTATGTGAACACCTTTTAACCATTTCATTCAGGGAAATGGATTCGCATAACAAACCCGAACATAGGACGTTCGAATAAGAAAAATTTGAAAAGATTGTCTAGCAATCCGTAACATTCAATTTCTCTTTCTTTTGATTCATTGATTTCCCTAGTAAACGAGCTACAACCCCTTATCTCATGTACATTTCCAGTGAAGTAGTGTTAATTTACTGCGAGGTCAGAATGTAATAAAATTCTCAACCAGGCTGATTCACATTTTTCTAACTCAATGTGAATTCGTCCAAACTTGCCCTAGAAGCTTGTAGATATATACATGTACATGATATGACTCACTAAACCCAAGGTAACGCCTTGTTCAGTTTTAATGTCGCGAAAAGTTGGAATATGAACGAAATGGGCCTCTAACTGTTATGAGATATTTTATGAATATGAATTATGGCAGTTTTAACACTGGAATTTATGACCGTCAGGAGTTTTATTTTGTTGGCGAAAAGTTAAGATTTTACTATAAAAACATTCCCTTTAATATTAATAAAAAAAATGATATTTGACAATTTGTGGTATACATTCGGAAGAATATGATTTGACATCCATGTTTCTTGCAAAGGTATAATTATTTAATTATCATTATAAGGTATTATTGATATTTTGAGAACATCACCAATCCTTTGAAAATCATTTTTAACACTACCGTTTATTAGAGTTTGACATTGTAGAACTGACTGATTTCAGTTACAATTTTAGGTGTTACTAAGTTCATGATTTCTACACATTATTTTTTCTATGATTTCTTTTACCAAATTTAAAAAAAATCATTTTATCATCATTATCAAAATGGCCTGAAGTCAGCAGAATAAAATAGTAATACGATAAATGTCACACCTTTGACAAGATGACAACACATAATATGGTATAGAAAACGCTGCCTTAAATAACATTTTTATGTCATCTGTCATTGTATTATTTTTGACGATCTCGTATGATCTTGTATCTTGATATAACTGTCACTTTTATATACCATTTGGTGCAGATATACGGATAATATATCCCTAATTTTGTGGCTCTTTTATTTATAAAATAACACTAACTCTATTGTTATGCATCTTGATTGAATATTGCATTAACATCAAGTTATATCGTTACCCTAAGAGGTTATTTTATTTGCACAAATGAGAAACCAATGAACGTTAAGATCTCTTGCTTTATGTGGTATAAAGCGGTAGTAAATCAAAACTTGATTTGTTACCCCGGTCATATGTACAAGCATTATAACAAATACTCCAACTAGTTGTAAATATGACTTGTAAGCTTGTGAACCGATAACATGTGGAACTAATGGGAATAACAACACTGGTTCATGTACGTATAAGGAACTCTCCGTCTTTCGTTTACGTTTATATGTATAGTATGTAATCTCGTAGAACCACGTCACGGTGGTTATTATCAGATCCGGTCTTCCTCGCTCAGAGCTCTAATTGCACTATATTTGTGAACACTAAACCGACGAGAGAGCAATAAAGGGCTTGCTCTAAGGACATTTCCGTGTAGAGATTGATCGTAAATGGTGGATTTAGCGGATAATTCCTCTGATGGATTCCGTCTAGACGGTATAACGTCTCCCAAAGGGGAGGTAATTCGCTACAATCGATTGTAGCTTACGAGTATGTAGGTAAGACATGCAATGGCAGGACTCTAAAAGGTCACGTGATCATCTCTGTGAAGTGAAACACTCGGTCAAGGCTTGTTGAATGAATGACAGCTTGACCTGGCTAAGATAACTCCGACAATCAATTATATTGAATATAACGTTTACTTTCGTTGTGCTCTGTTCTATTATAGTCTTAAAAGGATTACTCATTTACTCTGCTTCGTGTGTGTGTAAATCCCATGAAACGTGCCTTATTGAACATATAATGATAATGATTGTATATAATCTCAAACAAGTATGGAATAGAAAATTTGAATGTTGATGGTATTGGCCATTCTCTCCCAACAGCGGTAGCTCCGTCATAAATTCCTATTAAACATGAATAACAGATTTGTTGTCACATAGGCCTTTGCTATGATGCAGTCGCAAAATGAGGCGTATGTGTTTTGTGCAGGGTGAATATTGGAATAAAGTTTAGCTTTTGGAAAGCTAACGGAATAACTTAGGCGATTTGAATGATAAAATTTAGAACGGAGTCGCTGATTGCACAACTACTTTGATTGCATCCAATCAGCGTTCTACATTTCGTGCCCGAGAAACCTTCGTATTAAGACAAAGGTTGTATAGAAATTTATGACGGAGCTACTTCTGTTGGGAGAGAATGGGAATTGGCGTTGTTTTGAAATCGCATGGTTGCATATGTTGTAAAACGTTGTGTTACACTGGCATAGTTTTATGACCAATGCGTAAGAAGATCTCCTTTACTATGCTGAAGTGTCTTGGCACGTATATTTTAGATTACGAAGAATTTTGTCCCCCAATGATCCAATTGGAAGGACGAAATGTAAAGCATTCCTGAGCAGATACAGTCCCTACGAGATATTGACATAATGGGCACTAGGTGCAGTTAGAATTGAGACAATGTTAAATTAATACACAGCGTTTACTTTAATGGATGAAAGTCACAATACCCATTCGCACAGAGTTCATAAACAGAGCTTTTTACTCATTCGTACAGCTTTCATAAATAGAGCTTTTTACCTATTCGTACAGATTTCATTATCAGAACTTTTTATCCATTCGTTAAGATTTCATAAAAAAAGCTTTTTACCTCTTCGTACAGATTTCATTATCAGAACTTTTTTTCCATTCGTTAAGATTTCATAAAAAGAGCTTTTTACCCATTTATACAGATTTTATAAGTAAATCTTCTTTTTTCGAGTACAAGCACAACCATTGTAACTTAAGTTTTATCCTAAGGTATAGAATTTACGCCAGGCAAATGCAAGATGTTTGTATTCCAGAGGTACGTGTGGGTGTGCATGGAACCAATGGACACATCACTGGACAAGTTCTACAAGATGGTCTGCAGCAGAGGCGACAAGATCCCGGAAACAGCTCTCGCCAAAATAGCACTTCCGGTTGGTAGAAACATATCCAATTGAGTAAATGTCTAAGATCCAATCATAAACTAATTGCTTGCTCGAAAATAGTAACATAAAGCAGAAGTCATGTATAGTGATCAAGCAGTAGGATGTGGTAACAAAATTAGATATGCATTTCGAATGCTCTTTGGCATAGTTTTAGATATCGTATATGTTAAACTCATTCAAATATTAAGAATATGGAGTTAGAAAATCATGGCTTTCTAGATAATTTCTGGATTCTGGATTTCTTAATATAACCACGTTGCGGAGTATATGCTTACGACTTTATGCGTATCCTATTGTTTCCTTTTGATCAAGGAGGGATTTTCACAATGTAGAAATTGTTTTCCAGAAAATCGTGTTCTTATGTATGGCACTTCTAAATGCCATTCAAAGATATGAACTGAACTACTGTTTCATTTCGCACCAAATTGATTTTCAAATTGATTTTCAAATTGATGTACCCCATAACAGTTATGAACAATTTTCAACCTGGATCCACACTCAGATCGCATCTAGATTTAATTACAATATCCAGGAATAGTCAATAATTCGAAGTATTTTTTCGTCATTTTGATGGCCTTTAATTATATCAGAAGCACATAAAATTCTTTCGTTGATTGCAAGTCTTGTCATCGTGTCCATGTCTGTGCTCCGTATGACCTCGACAGATCGTATGAACAGATCTTATGTAAACATGTAATGGATTTACTACGTTTGACCTGTCCAGTAATTACTTATGTAATATATCATGTCAGGAATGTTCAACGTTTTCGATTGATGTAAACGGCTCTAGATCTTAATGAAACCACTTTACATGTTGACAGGTTATCCAAGGTTTGGACTTCCTGTTTAAGAAGGTCAAGGTCACACAACGAGATTTAAAGCCAGCAGACATCTTGCTGAACTCTAAGGGTGATGTCAAGTTGGGCGATTTCGGGGTTCGCTACACGCAGATTGGTGCGATGGCACGAGCACGTGACAACGGAAGATGCCCTTATATGGCTGTGAGAACGCCCGCCAGTTTATCATTATCAAATAAATTTATGTATGAAGTAACAACAATAAGTAAACTATTTGCTATTTTGATTAATAAGTCATATTTAAATTTTTCTTTATAGAATATAACACTCTGAAAATGTTTGTCCCTCTCACGATATATCAATTGTTAAGGCTAAGTGCAATCTTCTGTAAGATGATGTTTGATATATGGAATTTTCACTATGAGTGTAGGTCAATACTTGTGAAATAACAAACATCTTATAGTTGTTCAGGACGTTACATCATTAGTTCTATTTTCTGTCCGTTCTCTTTTTAAACCCTTATAGTGAACATGAAAATGTATATTATTTTGTACAGCCAGACAGAATAGACCCGCGATATCACGACTCAGGGGAGATAACTGCTTCAAACCACGACAACTCTCGTCTCATCTCAGACCCACGGTCTGATGTATGGAGTCTCGGGATTATACTGGTATGTCTAAAAAGATGAGAAAATAAGAATTAAGCCTTCTGTATAGAGAGTAAAATGGGGTTATCAGATATCAGAGGTATATTATTTGAAAGACCAGTTCTATACTCACATCTTGAATTAAAAGTGGTATCACTTCTTACATCTACATGATAAACACGTGTTTAAGGAAATAAATAAAGCTTCATTTATCCCTTTATCTCTATCAGTCACTTGATTTGACTTATTTAGTGTCATGTACCCATACGACATTGGTACGATCAGAGGTCACTTAAATGACCGAAACATGGAAACAAGTGATGTGGTAAATCGTATTTTCTATTGATATTGCTATTTCCCCAGTTTGAGTTGGCGACAGGCGAGTACCCAATCCCTCACTCGGGGACCCAGTTCGAGCTCCTCGTGAAGATCGTGGAGCAGGATCCGCCAAGACTTCCGGCGGGAGAGTTCTCCTCAGAGTTTGAAGACTTCATCTCAATATGGTGAGACCCAGCTTCAACAAGGCACGGCTCATACCTGTCTCAATCATTGTTTAAGATATTCTTCAACCTCTCTGTGCCGTCCCTTTAGCACACTCCACCTGGTCTTGATAGTTCCATTAGAAATTTACACGGACGTTTCAATTATGAGAGCGCTGCATTCAATTCGCGAGTTTTGTCGCTGTGCAAATATGCTTAAATTACATTTGAGATAGGCTGGAGTTAACGTTCTTGGGTTGAATGATGAGAAGTGATTTTTAATTCATTTAGTCTTACTTCTCCGCCATAACCACTTTAAGTGTGTATACATTTGACGATTTACCATTTCCACGATGCCACGAAAGCTTCAGAAAGTTACCTATACCTTCTTAGAGGTACAATTTTGAAAAAAACCTAGGATATTTCAATTGCTCTTCAGAGTTTGTTGAAGGGGAGATAACACTCAGTTTTCCATCATTGGCAATTCGTATATTTCATAAAATATCCATCATCGGTTGTGATTGGGGAAATGATTCTTATCAGCCGTTTAAGTTTCCGCTTTCCACTTTCTTTCAATCAATATTGCATACCCTGTGTAGCTGATAAATTTGTTTCAGTTTGAAGAAGGACTTCCAGGAGAGGGCCACTCTTGGCACCCTACTCGCGCATCCGTTTCTTGAAGCCGGAAGTGACGGCATTGACATGGCGGCATATTTCAACTCTTACGGTGACCTTACAAAATGCTGACCTTGACTTTCCATTCGACTTTCGAAATTAGGGAAGATAACCTCGTTGGACTATACAATAAAATTTGGCATCCGGAAGGATTCCAAGACTTCATTCAAACATGGATGGTACCGTCTCAACGCAAGCCACATACAGTTGTTCCAGTGACCATATGGCGAAATGATTTAATTCGTCCATGTTTATAGAAGTCACGTTGCCGTATGATGTGTACATTGTTTTAAATACTGACTATTTTTGTGAGAGCATGGTTAGACTTTGTATTTATTTGTATTGCTTATTTATGATTTGATATGCTCAAGTCGACAAATATTGTCGGTCTTCCAGATGGTTAGATGTCCGTTGTCCAAAGAAAGCAGGCAAACCACTGGTTTTACTGCTCCTACAGTTAACCACAGTGTAATGTGAAGGAGTGAGACTATATATTTATACATGTTGACTAATGACGATATTAAGTTTGTTTCTTACATATATTCATTCCATATATAATATTTAAGTCTCAGCAACAAATGCCAAAGGGTATCGCCGAAGTAAGGAATTGTATATTTTCTTATTGGATATATGAGCAAACCCTTATAAAATATTGAAAATCCCCTGTTTTTGTCCAAACCTTCAATCCTGTTATCCCATCGGTTCCTTTGACCCAAGGTATATGCCTGTTAAGTTACACTGCATGGGGAAGTATGATGTAATACTAATGGTTCCACAATGACTATGGTATATGCTGACCGCGCATGTGATATGTGTGTATATTAATGTACAGTAAAACTGTCTGTGATACGCTTCCTGCTGAAATATTTGATGTATTTTAACGGAACTGACGTTCAGCTTATAATTGGCATTGTTCAGTTGAAATCGATGCCATTCGTACATCCTGCCAAACAAGTTAATTGACATGCTTGATGTTCATGAATATTTTTCACAGCTGATGCACGTGTGTGTAATGTTAGATCTGTATACCTGTATACTCTGTATTTTATTTAGACCAAATTGGTTTATCGTTTAGTATTTCATACGTTGCTTTTATCATTGGAGATTACTTCTTAGTTGAAAAAAGAAAGGTAGATATTTTAGTAAAAAAAAAAAAATTAAATCTTTTAAAACTTTTTATAAAAAATATAAAGTGTAATGTATTTTTGTTTTAAAAAATTCCTTGAAAGCATTATATTTGACATATATTGTACTTAATGTTAAGAAACTATGCAAAGAAGACTATTAAGATATATTCATACATGTATCAGGATGCAGATGCCTTGTCTGTCAACTTCTTCGTTTGATGTTTCTTCTCTATTGCATGGGCTTACAGTGTAGTTTTACCACAGCATTTTACCTTTAAAGTACTCGATACAGGTCTTTCGAACGTTGCTCGTTATGTACTATAGTCCGTAAAATTGATAAAAATAAAGTATTGAAATTGAATGATTATTCAACGTGATTATTGATTCTTCTTCGGGTATAATTCGGTGCCTGCGAATAAATTCTTGCAAACCTAAAATTTGAAAACTTCATTATTTCAAAACGATAAGAGCATAACATTGCACAACATGTTTACCCATTTCAGTAAAGAATTTTCTAGTCATTTCTGATCATGGTCAGCAAGCAGTAATGTCGAAGCTACACATTGTCAAAAAACAAGCCCTGTTTAATTGGTTTGACTGGATTAACAATGTATTTGGTTAAAATTTGTTGGCGTATCTAGAATTTTTATACGCTAATTATTTGCTAAACCCAATTTTTTATTCGAAACATTGAATAAACGTGAGAAGAGACTGACATGTCTTTTCCTCTAGTCGACACTCGGCGGTATTCTACAAGCTGTACAATGATTTTTTAAAATAACATCGTTGCGATATAATGTAGTGTTATTCTTCATCTTGTGAATATTTACTTGAATTTCCAGTAGTCCATGTCGTTATGGGAATATTGACCTTAAATTTTGATTCTAAATTCTTTGTTCCTTGCACTCAAAATCTTAAAGTCTAGACAATAAGAAACCGTTTAAATCCTAATAAATATCGGGTCGTTTATATCTGAGATTTATCAATATGTATCGAATCTTGAAATGTGCAGCGCCGCAATTATGTTTATAAGAGCTAATGTTTTCTGATTCTGTAATCATATTAAATACCATTATGTTTAACAAATATTAGTTGTTTGTTGCACTAACTTAAATATGTATGCAAAATGATTTAAAATTTGTTAAAGAAATGATTAAAGTTGTGCATATCTTTAACGACAAATACAAGCTCGACCAAAGTTTTGACTCAAAATATTTATCAATAATCTTAATTTTTAATATATATTATAGATAATGATTTTTGGATACATATTTTTGGATATTTCCCTTTTGAATTGTTCTCAAATGTACAAAACGGAGAAACAAGCAAGGAACCACTACCATACATGTACATTAAAGAGACACTCCATGTTTTTCATGACGTAATATTAATGCTATATTTTATACGAACCATATTTTTATAAAGAGTCCCAAGCTCAAAAATTTATCCCAAATGAGTATTATATGACAATTACAACTACTTCCCAATTAAAATTGAAAAAAAAAAATGCTACAGAGGCCATGATTACATTTCTAATTCAAATGGACATTAGTTATTTAACTTAACATTAAAAACTCATACTGTGACGCGCTAGTCTTGTAGATTTTACGGGCGCTTCCTTATATTCTCATAATAGTCTTTGTACTTTTGAATGATACTTTTCAACAGGCATCGGTACTTCACCATAAAAATACACATCGATTAAGTTTAGCATGTGTGACCTCAACAATTCACGGAGTGTCTCTTTAAATGACGAATGCCATAGCTGTGTAAATCATTGTTGGTATTATTGAAGATAATTTATTTTGCTACATATTTGTGAAGGACTTCAAAAGTAATGTATTATTCAAATAGATTATTGTGAAAATGTTATCCTAATTTTCTAAATAACTTATTTACCTTCCTTAAAATGATAGGTACAATGGATCAACCTTATGGTTTTTATTTCTCAATGAGTCATTGAAATCTGCCTATTATGATTTGTTGAATAAAGAATTCTTAATGATCTAATTTTTATGATTTGGATATCAAACTTTCACTTACGTCAATGATTTGATCTTTCATTAAGTAAAGCAATTGTGACTTTTCCATCTTTATACAGAATTTGAAGAAAGAAAAGGTGTTCAAACAATTATTATTATGGATACGTTTATTATGTGTTAGAAGGCGTTGATGTATCTTTTACTTTCGTATTTAGTTTTTTCGTCTCCAGTTTTGATCCTTGACGGCACGACAACTTATCTAAAAAGTTCGATGTACTTAAACTATACGATCATGCTTTTTCCATAACCTTTAAACCTGTTTTAGTTTAAGTATTTCTTTTACAATATATTGGTAACAATTTATTTACTGAAATTTTATACATAAAATACAGATAATTATTGATAAGACCGCATTTGTTTTAAAATGAATAATAGAACTACCATGTGAAGCGCCGGTGAGCAGGATTCCTGGAACTGGGGCGCTATAGAAATTAATTATTACTATTGTTATAATAAATTATAATTATTGATATAGAATGTGATTTGAAGATAAATCTGAAAAATATGTTTATTTAATAACATACATAGCAGGACATCTAACGTTACCTAATGTGCAATACCTCTCCTTTATGGTATAACCTTAGCTAAGATGAAGTAGCAGAATATGAACGTTTTGTACACAAATGCCCAAAATGTTCAGGTATAATGTTTCTATCACAATCTGTTGATTATTCATAATAATTATTAATGACTGATATAGATTCTGATTGTATGCTGTTTTGTTATATGTTGAATATAAGTAGAGACGCTTCATTTAAGCAATTTTTTAACGTTGTTCTACGGCTCAGGATAACGAAAACGCGTTTTTCTCATGTGTAATCGTTATTGCTTGATGAAAACAAGACAGGGGTAATTTAAATGATAGTTTTTAAAAATCTTATGGATATGATTTGACGAAAAGAGTTAATACTTATGAAGTGTATCCTATTTTGTTTTTAAAAAGCAATAAATTGTTTTAGCTTAAAGTGTGGTTCTGTTATATTCATGAAGATTACTTATTATACAACCGACTTAAAGTAAGGGAACTGGTATCATTCGGTAAGTGTAAAAATAATCTCAATGTATTTTAATACTTTTCGGGTTTGAAGATTAATATTTGTTGTGCCTGCCATTTTTGGTGTCACAATCTCGACTGTTCACTGTTGATAAACCTCCGGATGCTTTCCCATGGTCTAGTTCCCTTTATTTTAGTTTAAAGAGCCACTCCGGAATTTTCATAACATATTATTTACCTTTGATGCGAACCTAAATGTCATATGTATGGAAGGGGATGTGTGCCAAAAATGAAATCCTGTAAACTCGTAATTCGCAAGTTGTAACATGTTGTTCTCAACCATGCAATTCTCGAAAAGACAAGTCCAAGTCTGCAAACTTAACATTTCATTCCTGTAAAACTCAACTTTCTGTTCTCAACTTTACAAAGTTTAAATGTAATTTTAGAAATGTTAAAGTCGAAACTCATTTTTGTATTTCAAATACGAGGGATTCACACATTTAGCAATGCTACAAATTACGTTTTACAATTGGTGAATGAAAAATGAAGAGTTGTAAAATCACCCTTTGGAAACAGACTTTTGCATCTGGAGTTTTACATGAGTTGCATGGTTATGATTGCAATGTTCCGAAATACATCTGTACACGATTTCGCATTGACCATATTTGGAAGTTTAACGAAGTCTGCCGATGATTTCCGAAGATGATCGGTATTTGACAACAACGAGACCTCCCTGATCCAAGCTCCATGCAACGCTGTGCAAGCTTTCCGGATAGTGTTGAGTTGAGTCCACCTCAATGCGCGGAGCTTGGGCATGCCGTCACCTTTTGTAAAAGTTCTCGGTAACTCGCGTACGGTGTTTTTGGACCCCTAAGGCAAATAGCAACAATTGTAATAGAACAAATATCATTTGCAATTAATTCTTATCTGACCGTTATCCCCAAAAAATTTCGTGAATACGTCATTCTCTAAAATATACCCGTGTTTATTGTAAGAAAATTTCCGAACTCTTTTCGGTTGTGACGTAGTCAACGCATATTAACTTTTCGAGGGCCGATTTCAATAGTTCAAATTACTTAATAAATTTCGTAGCATAAAGTTTTTTTACAAAACTGAAAAGTATCATTTTTTCAAAGTACATGTTTATTGTTTAGTAATTGGTATAACAATGGAATATGAGCGTTTCCGACGCATTTGGAAAAGCATGATTACTTTGTAGACAATCTTTCAACACCATACTTTTGTGTCGTCTTGGCAATCAATTTTAAATGATTATTATTTTATGACATCACCTAATTATGATTTATCACTAGGAGAATAATGGTTTACATTAATTAACTGATGTGAAGTTTGATTTTATGCATGTACTCCTCAAGCCGCACTTGCGTAATAATACCTTCAGTTGATGAACACAGTTGGTAAGATTTGTAATTATACACAGGCCCGTAGCACCAATTTCGAGAGTGTGGGGGGGCTGAAATTAGGGATTTAAATTGCTATCTCGATTTTGGGGGGGGGGGGGGGGGGGGGGGGGTAGAAATAGAGAATCTCATCCAAGTGTCTTTTGATATCAGAAGACACGAGGGTGAGATTCTATTTATCATCCAAAATCATTTTTCATTACATTTGATTGACAAATGAACATTACTGAACATCCTGCTGCCCTAAGACTCCAAGTGCGGTGATGTCATAGCATTGTGACGTCGTAGTATTTATGACGTCATAGCATTGTGATGTCATTACTTGATGATGTAAAACAACTGTGATGTCATATACTTGACGTCAGAGGGGCATTGTTCAAAATCTACTGCCAAAAATATATCTCCTAGGAGATATCGCTTGATCTTCCACAAGCGATATCTCCTGTGGAACAGAGTTTTGGATGATAATAACGATTATACTTTATAGGTAATGACAGATTGTTTATTTAAGAAAAACTCCCGCTTACAACGTCGTAGAGGCCAAATACAGGCAGTTAATGTTCACGTCACTCACAAAGTCATTAGTGCCTTTTGTCAGATGGCGCATGAAACTTATGATATTCTATTTTTCACACAAACATTGAAATAAAGAGCAAAAAAGTTGTTATTTACCCTACGGGCCTGAAACACACTGGATAAAATTCAAGATATATACTACGTGAAGCGATAATTAACTATCAATTACGATACAATAGTCGTGTTTTTGTTGCTGTGCCACTTGTCTTGATGCGAGAAATCTAAGTTGTACACCCCTAAGTTATACGTATGGAAATGTAATATCTTGTATTTCAAATAATTGTTAGAATTTTAACATCTTGATGATAACAAAGGTATTTTGATTTAAATTGTATCTGATATCTGAATTTGCAAGAGCTTTTCGACTTAAAAATAGGCAAAATAGCCTGTGTATCGAACAATGACCTGATGTTCGCTGGCGGCCTGCCAGACCAGGCAAAAATTGATAGACCGTTCGCTTATAAGAAGACCCTATAATAACTGTTGATCGGGCGGAGAGTTAAAAATAACATGTCACATGAAATGCCAGTCATTTGATTTTGACATGTTCTTCAATTAAATTTGTTCAAACTGTTAAAAAAACGTCTGGTTTAGAACGTTCATAGCTTTAAAACATGACTTTAAACGGTATTAAATAAATGTTTCTTTTAACGAAATAATATTTATTGGTTAAACGACCGAATGAAAGACTAACAAAAGAAAAAAATATTCTTTTCAATGATTTTGGAACTTTCCCCTTACTTTACGTTGCGTAGTTATTTTTCTAACTATTAATTTGAAAGAATAAAATGCCCGTGTTTTAAGGGTAACGTGGGTGTACAATATAGATATATTTTTTCTACCGCTATTTGTCTTTGCGAGACAAGTATGCCGTTGTTTCATTATTCTAAATCCAGTCTCGTAATTTGGTGAGTTTTTTTAAACCCAACCTAAATATCTAAAACGATATTTTTTTATAGTGAATCATCTCGATGCAGTAAGTTGTGCAAAGATTTAGTGTCCAGTAAAGTCTAACCCAGAATTAAAGTTCATAATGTTCTTTCGTGAGATAAACCTCGTGTAACCCTTACGAAAACAGTAGAAACAAATTATCTAGATCAATAATTGACTAAGAACTTTAACAAAAGGTGAAGGTCGCATGCCCAAGCTCCGCGCATTGTGGCGGACTCAGCTCAACACTATCCGGAAAGCTTGCAAAGCGTTGCATGGAGCTTGGATCAGGGAGGTCTCGTTGTTGTCAAATACCGATCATCTTCGGAAATCATCGACAGACTTCGTTAAACTTCCAAATATGGTCAATGCGAAATCGTGTACAGATGTATTTCGGAACATTGCAATCATAACCATGCAACTCATGTAAAACTCCAGATGCAAAAGTCTGTTTCCAAAGGGTGATTTTACAACTCTTCATTTTTCATTCACCAATTGTAAAACGTAATTTGTAGCATTGCTAAATGTGTATATCCCTCGTATTTGAAATACAAAAATGAATTTCGACTTAACATTTCTAGAATTACATTTGAACTTTGTAAAGTTGAGAACAGAAAGTTGAGTTTTACAGGAATGAAATGTTAGGTTTGCAGACTTGGACTTGTCTTTTCGAGAAGTGCATGGTTGAGAACAACATGTTACAACTTGCGAATTACGAGTTTATAGGATTTCATTTTTGGCACACATCCCCTTCCATACATATGTGGTGATATAAAATCAAAACATCTTAACTTTTCATGTTCAAAAGACATATATATGACAAATCCTGGTTTTCCATGAAAATCCAAAAAAAGCCTTATAAAGGCACAGATGTGTAGATATCACGTCCAATATACATGAATACTATTAATATAACCTAAAAAAAACCCTATCAACTCCTTACAGCTCTCCTGGCTGTTTTAGATAAGTCTCCAAAAATACGTTTGGCTATTTGACGTGCGCCACTGTCCAGTTTTCGATCATAATTGCGACGTTCTACCTTCATATTGTCACTGTAAAAAACCCAATAAGCTTTCAAAAGTGTCTTTTTGGTAACAGTCGATATTTCGTGTTCAAATGACACCAATGACTAAGTTTGGCATATATGACTCCAACAACTCACGGAGTGGCTCTTTAACAGGGCCTCCTTTCACAAAACAACCTTATCTCTAAGGTTAACCTTATCTCTAAGGTTAACCTTATCTCTAAGGTTAACCTTATCTCTAAGTTTTCAACCTTAGGCTTTTACTAAGGTTGACGTCTTCTTTCACAAAACAACCTTAGCTGAGGTTAACCTTACGTAAGGTGAAAACACTAAGTTGGCATGAAAGAGGCGTAAATATTTTTAAGGTTGACCTGATCTATCAACCTTAGAGATAAGGTTAGCCTTAGTAAAGGTTGTTTTGTGAAAGGAGGCCCAGCAGGCGAGGGCTTATCAAAATAGCCATTCTTTTTGTGGAGAGATTCAATTCATGTGGGCTTTTCAATTTGTTCTTATGATATAAAGGGATTTAGGACTGGGGAAAATTGTGATTTGTGTATATGTGCATCTAAAATCGCTTTCAATGGTCTTTTGAGCTTTTCAGTGCTTTTCATTGAGAGATAGTGCTCCATGCACATCTATTAAAGCTGTTACCACCCTCGGTCACCAAGGGTTTAAGGTTCCGATGGACTATACAAATAACCCCTTGGGTATATTTGTACTAAAATCATCCGCACCTACGTCTTTTTATGAAACATAAACCCAATGAAACGGCTTTAAACGTGAACATGGAAAAGTGTTTGATAATGTTGCGTCTTAAGAGCCTCTTCGGAGCATGTTCATGAATTTGATATAGAAATTAGAAATGAAATCTCCCCTCCTTATTGGCATTGAACATGAACTTTGAACGGTGAGTTCTGGGCTCGTGTTGCTAGCCAGCTCAAGACTAAAGGAATGTATTTTTGTGTGGAAACGGACTTCATTATGACGTTCCTGATGATTGACATAGATATAATATCAGTAATACATGGTTATTATATGGTTATCAACTTGAAGTGTGTACTCAGGGTCAAACTGGCAGACATTCGTTTATAAAGAAAAACCATAAGGCAAAACATGACAAGGAAATGTAGCATTCACTCATAAATGTGGATCTGTGGACTTCCCTTTGGTAAGACATGAAAAGACATTTATGTCTTCAGTCTTTATAAGTTATCAATCGTTATAAGATCTGTCTATATTTCATATACAAGTATTTTTTTTATCCTAATCAAGTTGTACATTTGTTAAAAGTGCAACATGTTTTATCATTAAGACAAAAGGAGGGTATGAAACATCTGAAATAGTCCAAATATCATCAAAACTAAAGGTTAGAGAGGATAGGAAGAAACGATGCCATAAAAAATTGCAAACTGACTTTAATGGGTGAATGAAACCTGTCTGAAAAAGTCAAAATTATGTCTGAGAGGAGAAGAAATATCGTAAATGTGAAACGATGGACGACGGAATTTTCAACCCAGCCGAAAAGTTCTACTTCTATGCTGCATCCCGAAAGTTTGTTCATATACTTGCCATTCCTAGTGTAGATATCATGTAATTTTTTAGGTCTTTAATACATCGTGACATGGCAAATATGAGTTGTGCATTCACTTCAGATATGGTTATTCAATCTACCACAACATAGTCTCATTCTAATAGAGTATTACAATTAAATGTAACGCTTTTGTGAGCTCGTTGAACTGGCGAAGAGTCAAAATCTGAATCAAAACTACTTTTAACTTTTCTCTTTAACAACTCACATAAGTGACCAACAGAGTAAAACAAGGATAATAGTTTTCTTAAATCAATGTTTATCCACTTGTGCTTGTTATGAATATGTTCTAAACCTAGTAACTATGGAACGTTTAATTCTAAAATAAAGAAAATAAAATTTGAAAATTGAACCCCTTCTGTCAATTTTATAATGCCAAAGTACAAAAAATCTCGCAACTGACCCGAGGAACATAGAGGATAGGTTTGAGAATGGTTATTGTACAAATCGTCTACGATCATCGATTATCTATCGAATGACGTTCAAATGAAATCCAAAATACATGATATTTGGACTTAAATACACCAGTATAAGTTGAAAGAAGATTTCCCGTTACAATATCGAACCTGAACTATCCTTGTACTCAAAACGTTAGCCTCCTGCTATGCCTATAACCTTCTAGCCTCTCGCTCTTTTCTCCAACCTGACAAATTTGTAGGCAACGGCCATAAAAAAAATGAGGCGGTCGAAAAACAATAAGACCTAATTTAGAAAACTCGAATATGATATTTCTGGATGAGCCTCCAATTTGATATTCTTTCATAGTGGAACCAAACTCGATTCAAAACTATATATAACTTTACAATCTTAAAGAGACTAGAATGAAATAGAGAGTAAGAAATATTAACCTGAAAAATCCAAACGTCAAAACGTACCAATACTTGAGTTCATGAACTACCAATTAGTCCACAGAAAGTGACCAGCTTTCTGGCCTAAGCCATCGGTATCTGCCAAAGAAAACCTACATTGTTATACAGCCGATGTTGGAATTGCAATGAAATACATACCGATAACCATAAGTGATGAATGAACCTCAAATATCCTTTTGCTCTAGCTCTCTGAACTTCGATGGCGACATTTGTTTTGAATTCTTAAACACATAGCGTCTAACCTCTTCAACAAACGTATTCGTGCAATCGGTATCATTACATGTAGTTCTTACAATTTCCTAATTAGTGTCAGGGAAACACACGATGCAACTGATTGATTTAAATGGATTAGGCACAAGTTGTATAACTTATTAATCCTTCTTCATGATACGTACAGCACGTACGTTTCACTTATCGTATCTAATAATCTGTGGCGCTGCTTCTGATGTCTTTGAAGGTTACATATGAATTGACAAATAGATTGACAATTTCTTAGTTCAATGGAAAGACTATTCCATTGTTGTATTACCGATGAAAAGAACAATCAATAAAATCACTTAATCTTTTAAAAGGTATTTTCCTAATATCTAAGGTTATAGTTTTACATTCCCAAATATTTTAGGTCAATATTTATTCTATTTAAGATTTTAAAAACCAAACACAATTATATTTTACATTTACTTTAGGATTCCTTACCAGTACCAGTTCCTTGTAAGTATACTATACCGCCTTTCAAATATCTCTGCTTGTTAACATTTCCCCCGTCCCATACTTCACATGCATATTCAAAATGTAGCCTTATATATCCTTTATAAATCCTATTCTCTTTGTTTAATATTTAAAAAGATACTTAATCTAATCACTCCAACAGTGACCTTCAATATGTTATTGATACGACAAGCCACGTTTCAGTAAAAATTGTCAGTCCAAAATGTTCGAACCATTTAACTTGTTTAATTGATTTATTGTCAAAAGTTAATTCATGTCATTTATTTATTTCTTAGAGTATTTATAAAAGAATCAGAACAAAAAATATTTCGAATTGCAGTTTTATAAGGTAATCAAGAAATTGGACTTTTTGCATTTTGGACTCCAGTGTTCCATAATTGCCTGTTAGATGTGTTCCTGTAAATCTTTGAGTATCATCTTTAAGCATGGAATAGGAATAGGTTTCTTCATCTTCTAAAATCGTAACTGTTGAGTGAATGATGGTTGAATTAGGTGATCTTAGGTGAACACCAATTTACATGATAAGTTCAGTAAATTACATGATATTTGCAATAAGTTTTTAAGAACTTTTGTTCAGTAGCCATGTGTCTATATATGATATATAACATAGTATCCTTTATGTTTCTATGGATTAATGTTCAGTTTCTCCAGTAGGTGGTTTTCTAAACATTCTGTTTATTGTTGCCGGATTTTCCTAATACTAAAAGCCAAACACTTTTATGACATGGTGTAGGGTAAAACAAGTTATAGACTCCAGCATACAAATAAAGTTAAGACGTTTTTTTCCAACGTACTCACACTAAACCCGTGAAATTAAAATAGATTTACAAAGCAAATATAAAGATTAATCTTAAAATCTAAACCTTTATGATTTTTTTAGATTTATTACTTAATGTTATTTTAGAGTGGTCGATGTATATATCACTTCTTGTTCGAACTCATCAAAACTACCACATTTTGTTTTATATGTTTTTGTTTTTTACTATTTCTATAAAATATGTGAACAGAGAGTTTGTCATTTATCTTTCATTCGACATCGATTTCTTTTTGAATAATAGAAAAAAAAAACGTTTTTGGGATTTTTAATTTCAAACATGATATGATTAAGCATTTGATATATTTCTTGGTCTCCAAATTTATTTTAAATGTTTATATTCCAAAGCTTTATTCATTTACAAGGACTTTTACATTGTACCTTAATGTAAAATTTAAAAAAATTCTTTAAAATCAAATCTGTCATTATTGCAACAAGTTATTTTGGAATGAATAATCTCTTTGCCAATATCTTATATGTAAATGGAGAGTCTGTCTCGTCGAATTTTACTTTGTTCGAAATTTGAATTTTAATGTCTTTACATTATAAAGAAAGTAAATGTTCAAAATAAAAACTAATAATGAGTCTTGGAATGTTTAATATCGGGATATGAGGGTTGTTGATGTATATTTTCTGCGTGTATCATTTTTAGATCGAATTCATCATTGCTGCAACATCGTCTTTCTAAATATGTGCTGCTTTGTGCGTATCAATTACATGTGTAAAATGAGTGTCTGTTATAATTATTTGATAGACTAGACATAGGAAATGGGTTTTTGAGGGATTTGATAACAAACATGATATGCCTGCTTTAAAATTTGACTTTGAATTCATATACTTTACAAAATCTTACATTTTTTTCGATCCCAAATCCTTATTCAATTCTGTAAATTAATTGCGTATTCGCTTCGACTATATCTTTAACATATGTAACTTAATTGTTTGTCTGCGATGATTTTTACATTAAAAAAATTGAAACTAGCAATTTCTAGTTATTTGAAATAAAACAGTATTAATCTAAACACTGGGACTAAATCGCAATGACCAGCCTACATATTCTCCTCCTGTATGTATCGGTGAATGGACAAGAGGTACCTGAAGACAGATCCCTGCAGCCGTATGGTCCGATAATGTGCAAAGGTCTTTGTGACAGGTTGACGTGCTCTGATTCAAGCTTTGATGAAGTGATGTTGATATGCAAACTTCATGTTCCAACAGAACCCAGAGCAGAAGCTTCTTCTAAAATCAACAAAACACTCGTAAAAGGTAATTATACATATCAAGTTTTACCACCTACATAATAAATTTCTGCATACGTAACAACAAATGCTGTTTAAGAATAAAAATGCAAAGTTCTATGGTCCTGTCTTAGACTAAGAAAGTTTATCATCAAACCTTGTAGTCTTGGCTGTATACACGCAAACCTTACGGTGTATCCATAGAAACAACACAATGCTGAATGCTGTGAAAAAAACAAAATCTTCTGCGTAGTAATTGTTAAAGTCTTCGTGATTAATCATACATGTGAGTGCCTCTTTTAATAGGTCCAAGTCTCAATAAAGATCACCTAAAGAAGAAGATTTCTCAACCAAGAACCACTAGGACTTTCATCACAGATGTGAAACCGACAACGCGAAAGGAGAGAAGGCAATCGGGTATAGTTTTTTTTATTGTTCCCAAGTCAATCGGGTATAGTTAATAAATATGATCTATATTTTATAACTTTTATTCTTAAAATATGTATTTATCATTGCAACAACCTAAAGAGTGACAATGACGATATCTTATACTTTCAGTGTGACCAATGTTTTATATAATACAGCATTGCTACCTACTACTTTTAACTGTGAAGACAACTGAGAGTTACATTTCTTCTTTTAAAACATTTTTAATATAACATTATCTAAATAATATAGTGAATAGAATGGTTAAGTTGAGTTTGTGAAAAATACAGGCATACCTCAATTTATGTTTTCTGGTGTTATGTAGTATGTGGATAGTTAAGTCCTCGTTGCACCAACCTTGAAATATTGATCTTATTATAACTCTGGAAAAAATATGTTATTTGTTAAACTCCATTAAATATAATTCATTTATGTTTCTTACTGTCCAAGGGGTATTTGTCTTTGTTATAAGCAATTTTTATTGATAACATCATATTTTAATAACGACATCAACATAAACTTGCTTGCACTTGAAAGTTGTCTCCGAAACAATTATCTTATGCATTGCAATAAGCCTCTCTGTCACATGACCTTAACGACGCAAACCATGATTGAGGGAGGGAGTGAGTTATTGTTGAGGCCGCTTGGCCAATATTTCAGCCATTTACTGCTTGAAATTTAATACATTGCGGAAATTGACAAATGGGTGTGAATTAGACACCCATGACATGACACAAAAAGAATAGTTAACCTTAACTTCGTATAAAAGATACATCTGATTAATAAATGTAGCTAAAGTAAAGCCTAACCAACACTACGCACGATTGCACTACGGTAACATTACGATTCTATCGTACTGGTATCGTATTGTCGTTTTTACTATCTGTTATGTGAAAACGGTTTTAGTGCGTGAGGTTTACGATGTGGGTATAATCAGTGCACGAAAGATCACGATTCTAACACGGTCAGAACACAAACTTGACACGACGCGTTCACGATGCAATCTCGAATGTAAGAATAATGCACGATTTTGAATAATTTGTGCAAAGGCAAAAGAGGTTAACCATTGCTTTTAATGATCAATGTAGATTCGCTGGTCTCCCTCGCTTACCATCGTTTGTGCTGACATGCTGACTGAAAGTAAGACACGCGAAGCACACGTAATGAAAACGTTTTGATGGGAAACGCTCTTATTGGTGAAAGTTCAATCCAATATCGTGTAACGACACTTGCGTACAGCGATCGTTGTCGATCGTACGTAGTGTGAGTTGGGCTTAACAATGTTTTATGCAGAGAAATTGAATCGGTTTACCTGATCAGCTGCCGTTATGATTCTCAATCCGGAACTTAGTATTACATCTATTGGGTACTTTCTGTTATAGGAACCCATTTCCCACATAATGAAGGTAGGTTAACGAAGAAGACATACAAGCCGAAAACCAAAAGGAGTTTCATCACAGATGGGAAATCACCGAAGCAACAGGGGAAACTGGATGCAGGTAAACGAACAGTTTACAAGCTTGGTGCATTTTAAATACATATTTCTTTATCAATTCAAGAATGTAAACCCTTAAGAAATTTTGCGGGATAACAACAAACCTTATTAATAAAGGGCATTAGTTTTAAAGTCTATAATGGTGGAGAGTCATATTTGGCTGACCAAAAGTGAATATAAGAAATAGCTGTAAGCTTAAAGTATCTTCTCTACTCCAGCAATTCCGTATATATCATCCAGGCTTGATTGAGATGATCATGACAAAATTAGCTTGAGCTTACTTCAAATTACAAAAGGCTATGCGTGGAGTTCATTCGAAAATTGGTTTTCATGACGGGACCATAAATTACAATTTCATCATTTGTCTTAGTTCGAGGAATGTAAGACAAACATAACCGTTTGTCGGTATATACCCAATTGTTCCAGTCAAATTTTTGTTATCTGGCTCGAGTGTTCAGACAGAAGTTACAACTGTTTTGCATTCTCTCTCAACAGAGTTAGTTCCGTCATAAAATCTTTCTTAACCTCTGTCTTAATACGATGGTTTCTCGGGATTCCGGCAGTTTCCCCCACCGCCACAATATTGCAACTTAAACTACCTGGCAATATTTCAGCCAATGTAAACAACGAATGCATGAATAACATATTTATTGTCATACAGGCCTGTGCAATGTTACAGTCGCAAAATGGGAAGTTTTTGTTCTGTAAAGACGACTAAAAGTGCAAGGTGCATATTCGAATCAAGTGTAGCATTTGGAAAGCTTAGGCGGAAATAACTTAGGAGATTTGAATGGTAACTTTTGAATCGGCGTCGCTAATTGCACAACTAACTTTGATTACATCCAATCGGTGTTCTACTTTTCTTGACCAAGAAACCTTCGTATTAAGACAGAGGTTGTATAGGAATTTATGACGGAGCTCCCTCTGTTGGGAGAGAATGACTGTTTTGACGATTAGAACTAATTCAGTTCGTTATTTTGTAGGCTTTTTTCTGATGACAGATAAGAAAATGTACTATTTTGATGACTCTCTCGGACCCCACATCATGAAACTTATTGGACTACCCAGAGTGAATTTAATATACGTACATTTCAAGTATGAAAAAGGGTCCTTGTTTGCTTTCACAAAAGGGCAGCTTTATGTTGCCGCCTTCACGAACTACACAGTTTACTTCAGAAAAGATTGCTTTATAAAAGGTATCCATATATATATATATATATATATTGCTTAAAACAATCATAAGAAATCATCAGCATCTCTTCCAGAATTTATATTTATTTCTAGTACATTTCTGCATAAAACAACATGTGTTCTAAAATATCATCGGGACAATTTTAAATAGATATATCCTATCATTAAACTTATAACTTTTCAAGTGAAGCACTTCACTCATTTATTATATAATAATTACTCATTTTCTTGCTAACCACCTGTTTCCATAAGCAATACACGTGAGATTGGTTTTTCTCGCAGTTAGGGGGTATTAACCGATAAGGTCCGAGGAAACATATACACTTCAGGTGACAAACACGTTTTGCAATAGCTCTCTTAGCACAGAATGGGCGGTCTATTTGCTTTTAATTCAAAATGATGCATATAATGAGTCTTAACTGATATAAGTTAGTCACGATGGATGACTTAAAACTGTGACGAATGTTAGTTGGCCAAGTGATCTATATATTGAAACATTATTTAAGCATTTAAGTTAATTTTTTGAGGTTTGAAAAACATCCAGTTTTGTGTGTTTTTGAGTGGAGTAACACATTACAGAAATAAGAGCTGGCAGGGTCCCTATGAAGCAGATCTCACGTCAGCAACCTACCAAGTTAGGAGATTTCAAATCTCAAGGAACGGGCAAAGGAAACGATAAATAGTATCATTTAACAATTAATAACGAAAACAACTTAATTCATGTTTGCCTCCATTTAAAACATGTAAACAGGGGACTAATAGATTATGTGGTCTAATGTTCTTGTCTTTGTAGAGACTAAATTAGGGATAAAAACATCATAAATTGCTCTTTGAAAATTGTCCTAAAATCGATCATGAAGGGAAAAAAAGACACTAAAGGTTTGTTCAGTATCTTGAGCACAATAACTTCCATGATACATTTGAAAATTGTTGTTGATGGGCAGTGTTATTTGTGTTTCGATTTGACACATTTTCTTCACAAACACATTTTTGTATAGTTTCTTTTTGCCCCTTGGTGTGTCTGATTTTAAAGAAATCTGAGGAGCTTCGGATATTTTTCCTTTAACCAGCGAGTTTAAATAAAACCAAAAACTCAGATGACGTTATTTGAAATTGTCAATTAAAGTTACACCGAGTATGTTTCATAAATGTTGTATGTGGTTTAGATAAAAGCCGAACTACCTTATGTCTTGATTTAAGAACTAATCGCCTTCCAAAAATACATCTTCATCTCTAAAAAGCCAAATTTTTGATATTTTCTTGTTTTCTAATCATAAGACGGGTGTATAAATAATGAAAAGATGAAATTCTACGTCCATTTATATGTCTATTAGTAAAATGACCTACATTACACTAAGAAACTATAGTTGTCGCTTTATCCCCTGTAAATACGTTTCCTTTTTAGTCATTTCCATTGTCCGGTTTTCGATCATAGATCTCGACTTTAGACTTAGACTAAACCCATAAGCAGTAAGTTGCTTTGCATGCTTCACCATGTGTTTCTCGGGTATTACAACATGACGGAATGAGTAATTTGATCTATTTCAACCATGTATCCTTTTTTTCTCAGATGTCGAGAGCTTATATGTTCAGAACATTGCTCTTGACCGGAAGAACAATGTCTTTGCAATAATACACGGAACTACTAATATGAAATTACGACTAATATCACTGAAGCAATCACAATCTAAGGCCTTGGTGATTAAGCCTAGCTTCTTGTTCCACTTGTATATTGACAAAAACAACAGGTAGGTTATGAATTTTCTTTCTGTTTTAGAAATCAAAATAATTTTCAAAAATAAAACAGCGAGGAAAGGCAATAGATACCAAATTGCAAAGAGGACAACTGAAATTCTATCGGATTTGCTAAAATCAGTTGTAGTCAAAACGAGAATTTTATACCTTTACCATAACTCATTTTACCGCCTTAGATTTTTCAGGTGGAAAAGCTATTACCAAATACAGTCAAACAAGTGTAGACACAAAGAAATGTACTGTCTTATAACGGATGTGTGTGGTTGGAATCTGATTCCAAGCAGTCAATCAATGACAGGTCTTGTGAGCTTAACAACCACACTATAATCTTTGTTTGCAAAAGGAACAGGATAAGGCTTTGTATCTGAAAGGAACAGTGTTTCCAGGATGGCATACCTCTGTTACACACTTTCATATGCTCACACAACATTCTAGAAGAACATCAACCAACACAGTTTAATCAACATCTCTGTTATTTACTTCATATTGTTTCTAGGTTAATCTTAGGATAAAGAATATCGAAGCAGACTGTAACACAGTCTGACGATGTGACTGATCTTCTGCAAGCCGAGGTTTAAGTTTATCATCTGTTGAAAGCTCCTTGCTTAGCTTAATATCTACATAGGAATCTTGCTTTCTGCATTCTTCACTAAATGGCTACCACATCGTATGTCAGAAACATAGAAACTCAACTTCCCTCTATGGAGTTCAAAGTCTCTATTTCAGATATTTCCTATCTCCTAGACTTTTTGTTGTTCTATTTTCTACCCATTAACCCCAACCTTACTTTTATCCATCTAAATTATATCACGTTTCATCTTCGAACAATACCTTCCGATGGCTTTCTCTCTTCTGTTTTTTAAGCCCAAATACCCTCTCTGTTTTGCAACAAAACAATGATCAGTTTTCGAACGTAAATATACATGGTTTAGTTTGTATTTATTTTGAGATTGTAATGGGTTTCTGTTGTAACTTTTGGATTTCATTTTTCCATCTCAACATCAATCAAGCAGTAATAGAAGTATAGGTTTCTGTGCAACTTTTGTAATTCGAAACTTTGGGAAAATGGTGTTTTGGTGGTTTTGAGGTCTCGGGCAAATTATGGCAGTAATCATGAGGTGTCATAGACATTTATGTAATGTTACTTTTCACAAATATCAAAGATAAAACTTCACAATTTAGATTTAAAAAACAACAACTCCACAGACATCAACATAAACATTTTGGACCTAAACATATTTTGATTAAGGTGAGGTGATATGGGCTTTAACGCCGCTTTCAAGAGTATTTCACTTATATCACGGCTGCTAGTAATTTTGCAGGGAGAAAGCCTGCAACGCCATTGTGGCTATGTATCGCGGTGAAACCTACGAGCATCGAATGGAACTAGCGAACCATGGGTGGTACTGCACTAAAATTCAGTGTTGCATTGTAGCATTGCATCCAAACCTGACTGCGTGTAGAACAGTTCTCTACTGCAGACAAAGTTGCCGAGCCCCTGGTGGGATTCGAACCATGGACCTCTTAATCCGAAGCCGAACGCGCTAACCACTGCGCTATCACGCCCCCTGGTCTGGTTAAACTAAAATGATGTTACGTTTCACAGACAGGCCTTCTCCAAATAACTTGAATTAATGACCATACATTGAATGTAGGATGTTTTTTTTTATATTTTAGGCTTCTTTTCTACCAGAATGCAGATGAATACATCAGCTCCATCAACTACAGAGGCAGAAACACCATGTCGTATAAGGGAAAGAAAATACTAGACGTGATGAAGATTGAAGTCATAGGTAATTGTAATGTTCAAGGTAACCCATGGACATAAAGTTGGGAGATTTACAACTCCTTTAAGTTAAATACGTATACAACAAGGCTTCAGCATTTCTCTATCATTTGTTCTGAAGGGGAAGATATATATGGAAGATTTTCACGACATTTTCATTGATTTCTCAACTTCGTTTCTAAAATATTGACTGACGATTGACTGACTGATTTAAGTTTTCTCCAAGATTTAATACAATCTATTCCACTGAGAATTTGTGTAAGAATAATTTCTGAACATCAATGATAGAAGTAAATTTCAACTGATTATGGTGTTCACTAATTGATGTTGATAAATACGTTTTAAAAATATTTCTCTAAGCTTCACAGGGGCTCAGAAACGTAAATGCAAAGGACTTTGTTAAAATACGTACCACAGTATCGTAACAAAATATGCCACCGCTGCTTATTAACAGGTTTCGCCTTCGTTTTCTTCTGCTCCAATACAGATTACGAAATTGAAGTGAATATCAACACAATATCTCTTTTAAAAAGGTGCGCTTTCCGTAAAAAGCACAACACTGTATCTAAAAACGGCTCTTCACGGTTCTCTCTGCACATGATGACAGTTATGAATTAACAAAATACGTCGTAATTAGGTATTTATATGATGTTTATGTGATTTAAAATGCCGGAGACATTACTGATATTTCAAGAGATTATACAAGTATTATTATTATTATGTATATATGTATCCCAATAGTTTAAGTGAACAGTCCTTGCCATGGTATTGAAAGACATGACTTGTTCAGTAGACATACTGACAAAGTTTCGTAAGGCACCATGTGGGAAATAATATTTAAATCAAAAAACGTTTTAGAGTATTTCAAATTGTTTTCAGATCAGACCATCACGTGTTACACGTGTGTTCGTAGCAAACTTTACACACACCAGTATGATATGAGTTCTAAGAAAACAAAGAAGAGGAAGATTAATATACCCCATCCATGTGGCACGATCAGTGACTTCTTTATATTTGGTGATACAATTGTAATAGGCAACACTAAGAGGTACGGTATTCCAAACAACTTTATAATTTTCAGTGCACCACAAAACTTTAAGAAAGGCTTCGTCCGTCCCGAAAAATCTAAAACTATAAAACCTAGGTACATTTACTGAGTATTTTGATCAGTCAACATGTTTAAATGTGCTGCTTTTTTATGCTTTTACGATTGTGTGAATGGAAACGTCAATTAGAATTTAACTTCCAAGTACAAAAATAAAAGCTAAGTATGCCCTACAATAGCAAATTTGATTGTGCTTTTAAAGAAATTATTTTGATGAAAAATTACATTAATGAAAAAAATACAACAGCTAGAATTGTCGTCATCATTATGTGTGTAAAAAGCTGTAGTTTTCTTTATAACACTTCTTCTCAGTGAGATTGTTTTATTCTTTCAGAGGCTTGGTTGTCAAGAAAGGAAGGAACAGCTATAGGTTATTAAAAACAGAACAGGTCCAGTACATGTTTCCACTTCATTAAGCTTACCAGTTGCAATTTTAAGAGCTGACGTTGAACTATCTTAGACAATAAAGTTTTTTTTAACATCCTATCCGTATTCCATCATTATTTCATTTGTCTATATATTTTCAAAAAAAGTAATATAGTATTAAAATAATAAATTTGGAGTATTGACAAGAGGGATGATTATCGCCAGAAAGCTACCAGAGGCTTGACGTTAGCAGAATTTTAAATTGTATATCAGTATGCGAGATTAAATACACAATGACAAACTGTTTATTAGCTTTTTATACCCATAGGTTTTTCTTTTGTATTTGACATGTTATATACATATCAATTCTTATAATAATAGTGAAACGTGTTGAACTCTTTGGTTTAAATTCAACCAATCGGAGTCACTTCCGTCTGGCGAGAATTTTTAACAAAATAGCAACTGTCTGGCCTATATATCATATATTATCATCTCTATTGGTCAATCTAATAGTAATGCTAATGCTGTGTTATTAAATCGGTTTATTTACAACATTGCTTTCATAAAACATAATTCATACTTTAGTCTCAGTTCAGAGTTTAGGTAAATGCAACAGCTGCACATAATAATAGTTCAGCCGCCTTTAACTGTCTATAAGATATCCGTTTTGTGCACAGCTAACCTTACATTTTTTATATGTCCAAGCCGACAGCGGCTGTCTAAATTTGTTCATTGTTGATTGCAGGTCAATTGTAAAGAATTTTAAGTATTTCATTGCTTCGATAGAAAGGTTAAGTGAATGTATAAGTCCTCGTAAACCTTAAAATAGCCAATTTATACCGTAAAAGCGTGCACTAGTGCCTTTAAATCATAATTTAATAAAAACTCGTAACACAAGTGAACATTATGTTATCAAAGATAGAATAACGAACCTGTAAATTATCACCGTGGGAAAAATATCTCGTGTGTATTATTCAAAATATGGCCTACATTATTCATAATCAGACAAGGTTGTTTGAATACGCCAAATGTTTAGATTTCAAATTTAAACAAACCTTCTGCGTACTATTTCTACAGTTTGGTCGCATGAGAGGGCGTTTGAATACAATACTTCATGTTTATACAATACTCATACGATTTAAAGAACCGTTATTGACCAATTGGATATCTTCGTAAGCATTCGATTTATCGAAGATTGGGGTATATTTTTGTATGCTAAAATAGGTTAAAAAAAGATGATAAAACACGTTGAATAACGATTAGCAGGATTAAGGTAGAAACGCTTGTGACGTCACACACGTCCACAGTCATTCTAGTGAAAATTTCTACTGAAATTGTTTTTGTCAGTGTCTATAATTTTGGACACAACTTTCCGTCGCATTTTAGACAAGAAAATCATATAGTTTGAGGGAATTTATTGTTTTAATTGTTATTACATGGATAATATATATAATCCATCATGCTCAAACATTTTTCGTGGCAAGAACACCTATTTTCACTCAATTCGTGAAAGTCATCAAAAAGATTTCTGGATACTTACTATCGATTCACCATAAATTTTAGACTATAAAGATATAATTGAATTTGTTGTTATTCAGTATAATTATATAATTTTTTTTATAGGTTTCCATCAGTATTGTCGTGTTTGTTATCGCGTCATGTTAGAATTTAGTGCAAAGATAACTTAAAATAGTGTTCATTTAGCCTCTTCATCCAAATGTAACGATGTTTTTAGAAGAGGAAAAAAACAACAAATATTCCTATAACAAATCAACTGATGGAAATCAAAGAACTACAAAAAGACTTTGTATGCAGCACTTGGGTCCAAATTCTCAATTTCCTGATTATATAATTAAAGTGTCTTTTCAAAATATTTCGTAAAAAAACAAACGATATATCATGATGTTAATCAATTTTGTCTATTTAGACCAAGATACCGTCGAAAATCTGTTCAGAAATATTATAAGTCGACCGAGTCTGAGGAATTAAATAGTCAAAAAAATAAATGTTATGGATAGTTTTGTTAATCGAAAATGTGTTGATTGATTGTAAGTGCTTTTACACAGTCCAATTGAAAGTTGTATTTGGGAAATTTGGTGATTTGTTCAGAAAGTGCTTGGTGTTGTTGTTGGTTGTCTTGTGTTCTTAAAAAATCAGCACTTTCTGAACATATCACCAAATTGAAAATGAAAATTCAAGATGGCGTCGAAACGATTTCCTTTTTTGGTTTTAATTTTATTTCGCATCTTTTGAAACAGGTTGCAACTCTCTAAGTCAATTTTGAACAATCAGTCGAGGTTAATTTCAAAATTTTGAGTAGAACTTGGCCTACATGTATAATGCAATAGCTCAAAAGCTTCGATCTAAATCTTAATCTAAATGCACTTCGGCACAAGTTTGGATGTAATTGAATCCAGATTTTTGACTGAATCTCGTTCACAAGAATCGTGTAATAATAATAATAATAATAATAATAAACAACACTTAAGTAAAAATTTAATTTCAGTAGCATGGCTGTATCCTTGAAAATATGATGAATTTTTTAATTTTATTTAAGCACAGATATGTCAACAACTTCTTCTGGAAACTCGTAAGATGATAGAGTTGAATTGAAAATTCCTTTTACAAACTATGTAACACATGATAATGAGAAATACTTATTCAGTATATCCTTTTTTGTAACCATACATGTTATTTATAGTTGAGCTTTCACCGATATTGAAAAGGTAGTTTGCAATTAATTCACCTTAGGAAATTTCTGAAAGGTATATCGATTTTGACAACTGAAACAGAAAGTTCCTTTAATGATGTACATATCAATATTTCTCTGTTAGTGTAACAAAATTTACCAAATATTGAGACTGTTATGTCTACCTGAATCTACGAATATACCGAAAAAGAATGCTTCTACCTTCACGCCACACGCTGTTTGCGGGATCCAGTCAAACGTGAATGATATATTGGCTTTTTTTCAAACGAAGTTGTAAAGTATGTCGACATAGATATCATAAAAGTCGAATGAAAATGTTTTATTTTCAAATTTTATGCTGATTTGGTTTCCTGTATCTAATATGAACGCAGATGACAATTTGCTTTACTTTTAAGGATTTATCAAGCCTCGTCTTGACAACTTTCGCATTCTCAAAATTCAAATGAGTTTTCATTTAGATAAATATATTATCATTCCCGGCGTCAAAACAGGGCTTGGACGTCAAAGCATACAAACCTTTTTTGACTGGTAAAGCCGTCCAACAGTAAGACTTCAGATGGAATTTTAACCATAATGGATCTCGAGAGGTCTTGTCTGTGAACGTTTTTTCAGAGAAACAGCAGAAGAAATCATGACAGAGATGTTTCATGGCTACAGTTATCTTCCCAGTGCAGACCATTGCAGACCATTGCAGACCAGAGTCTTTTCTACACTACAAATCCGTGGTTGAGTCAAGAGTGTGAGATAGAGATTTATCAGAATAAAAAATTTGTCTTTGATATTTGCGGACAAGCAAAATAGTTTGACTTTGTGCTTTCCTATTGTAATATAATCGTTAACATATCAAAGCTACTTAAGATGGAATATTACTCAAATATAAATATCATATTAGACCATATACGCAGTCGATAGGTTTCCTTGGAATAGGTTGTTTACACATCAAGGCTACGTTTGATATAATATGAAATACACTGGCCCAAAAAAGAAACGCAACAACTTTCTATATTTTGAAAAAGTTTTCAACGTTAACATAATGTATTCACAAAAAGTGTTATAGATGAGTTAGAATAGGGTTTCCACAACATTTACTTTTTTTTCGCAAGAATACATCAGCTGAAGCAAATTTTGTCATATCATGTGCGTGGAAATAGGTAAAAGCATGATGCACGTGAAAGGGTGGTTGCTTGTGGTCCACATGTAGGGCTTTATAAATGTGTCAATCCTGCCCTGAAATGTACACATTTGATCTGAATACGACAACATAACATGCCACGACTTAGTGAAGATGTTCGTAATAGAGCAATTGGACGTTTACAAACTGGGGAATCTCAATCTTCAGTAGCCCGTGTATTCAATGTACATAGAAATACAATTTCCAGACTTTGGCAGAGTTACAGACGCTTTAATGTCACAAGAGATCGACCGAGAAGTGGTAGACCAAGGGCGACAACTCCTGCACAGAACCGTTTCATCAGGCTATCTCATCTTCGGAATCGGACTCTCGCGGCAACACACACAGCACAGAACATTCCTAGACTAAGTGCGTTTTCAGTACAGACCATCAGAAATCGTTTTCGACAACATGGAATTAGGCCTATGAAACCCTTTACTGGACCGATTCTGAGGCATCAACATCGTCATGCAAGACTGCGATGGAGTCGCAACATACGACCATGGACCCTTTAACACTGGAGAAGGATCTGGGTTAGCGAAGAGTCCCGCTTCAAGTTATATCGTCATGATGGCAGGATTTGTGTGTATCGGAGACGAAATGAACGTTATTTTACATCCGTCCCTGCGCTCTTGAGAATGACAGATTCGGTGTCATGGTGTTGGCAGCAATATCTGCTAATGGGAGGACAAATTTGGTGAACATCCAAGGAAATCTAAATGCACTTCGGTATCGGGACAAAATTCTTCAACGTCACCTTTTACCAACAATTGACGATCGGCGTGAGATTTACCAGCAGGACAATGCCACACCACACGTTCCACGTGCTGCTATGGATTTCTTAGCCAACAACAACGTTCAAGTGCTCCTCTAGCCTTCAAAATCTCGATATCTTAACCCAATCGATAATATATGGGACCAACTGGATAGACGTGTTCGACAACGACGACCTCAACCTCAGACACTTGCGCCAAGCATTGGAGGAAGAATAGAGAAGAATCCCACAGCAGAGTGTGGCAGTTGATTCAATCTTTGCTCAGGAGATGTCAGGATGTGATTGCTGCCGGTGGTGGATATACCAGATACTGACTTTGTACTGTTGTTGTTGTCCATGCCGACGTTCAAGCAGACTGAAACTGTTGTGCATAACTCGGGACATATGTTACTATATTCCTGTTAAATTATAGCTGTGTGCGTTTACAAAATATCCAGTAAGTTTGAATTAAACATAAACATTCACTGATTTCACCTTGTTGCGTTTCTCTTTTGGGCCAGTGTACTATATATCAATATTATATTCGATCACACACGCATAGGTGGAATAGGTTGTTAACCCATCAGAGGTATTCTAGAAGGACTTTTGCCCATATATTAAATTTCATATTCGACCACACTTGCAGTCAATAATTTTCCTTGAAATAGGTTAACACATCAATGCTACTTTAGTCAATATCATATTTGACCACCCATGCAGTGGACAATATACCTAAGAGTAGGCGAGGTATGAATACTGTGTACGTATGGAGACCTGACATACAATTGGAAGAAATATTTCAAGCAGACTATTGATATGACCTAAGCAAATGTATTCATGTACCTATGTACATGCCATTCAACTATTCAGGACAAATAACCAATAATTTAAGACAGAACTGTTGTATAAAAATCTTTATTTGATTGTCTAAGATAAATGGATAACACCATGGCCATTGGCAAGCTTAGTGCAGTGAAAACATGTCTTGGACCTGTTCTCTCTTTAATAAGGTATGGCTGCTCCGTCCTCTCTCGACAACCATGCCTCTGAAATAAATAAAGCAATTTCACTGAAAACAGTTGTAGTATAACGAACAGCACTTTTACACACATGTACTTGTTAAATCTCTGGTAACTGATGTGTATGTTTTACATCAAAGTCACTTTTCATCGCAATCACTTCGATCAAAGGTGGATTTATCAAAACAAAACTTTAAGCCTATAGTCAACTTCCTGAAGGTTGAAATATACTTAGAGTAAAATCAAAGCAATAATCATATTGTATCGTTTTCTACTTTAGGCCATGTACTTACAGTAATGAATGCCCGTGAAGAAAGTTTCTATAGGCTCAAAGGCTTAGGCTTACCAGAAGTTTGAGACCATTAGCTGATGTATATTTCTTCCACAGCCAAATACAGGTACATTAATGATTTTCAGTACAGTACAATTTAAAGAAGCACATAGAATAAAATCTAAGGCTATGATTTTTGGTCCGAAAACAAAGTGCAAGAACTTGACCTATTGCAGATATGTAGGATAGACGAGTTTGATATAAAAAATATTAAATTGTAGGGGGTTTACTAATCTGTTTATTACTAGCCAACATAAAGCAAACATTACATTCTATACAGTACAGAAACTTAAAATTCGGCCATTTGGCAGCATTTGTGACAGCGATGTCAACAATGTAACATCACCAGTACACTCTATTGTAACGTCATACGTGCAGTGGTATTACACTAGTTCAATATCAACGTAATTATATTACACTGCAGTATCTTACACAGACGCGTCATTAAGTGTCATTCCAAATATTACAATGTTATTTTATTAACCCATATTTATTATTTGGTAAGAAAAGTTATCTACGTAAGATAATTGTTTCGTGTTGTAAATTTTATTGCATTTAATATGATATGCGCAAAAAAATCCCAAGAAGTTGGAAAGACAAATAGGCTACATTTCTTGACTGATTCACGTTGAATCTTTGTAGGTCTTACAATTTTTGAGTCTTACCCTGGAAACGTTATTCTAAGTTTTTCTAAATAACGATGTTCTAAATCCCAAAAGGCACATCTAAACATGTCTGCTAATCATTATACCAAGTTGAGCTACTTTATACATTTTGATTCTTGTTCTGGGGAAATATTTATATATACGATTCCATTGAAACCACAAAAATAAACATATGATGTGAAGATGTTAAAAAACCCAGATCTACAGATAGTGACTGATACAAACTTGTGTTGTACTGTGTCTTACATTTTTTTAGTGTAGCTCTGGAAACGAAATTTGGAGATATGTCGTCATTGAAACCCAATTATTTAAGAATTTAGAAAAACAACACAATTGAAAACCTCAAGAAGCAAATAGCCAAATACACACTAGGAGATTGAGCTACATACTAAGTACAGAACCTAACTTATACAGTTTTCCGATACATTGGAAAAGATTTGGTGACGGATTTTGATATCCCCTGCCAACTTCTTTAAGCTGAAGGTAACTGAATTGTTTTGTGCTGCACTGAAAAAACTGTTTGAATTATCCTACCTGTAGATTTTACCTATTACAAGTCTATCTCCCACTATGAAGAAGTCAACGATCTCTCCACATGGTTGGTGCATATTGAATTTTTTCTTTCTTGGCTTCTTAGAACTCATATCGTACTTGTAACTGTATACTTTATCACGAGTGCAGGTGTAACAAGTGATGGTCTGATCTGAAAAACATTAAGATTACTCAAAAAACGAAAATCATCATTCTAAAGCAATGTGGTTTTCAAATATTTTTGTGTGAAATTCTTGCAGAGCGCACTTGTTTTTGAGAGATAAGGATTGTGTTATTGCAGAAAAAAGCCACGGGCAAAATTTAAAATAGTCATCAGTGACTTTGTATTGGTAGCATACTGCAATACACATTTATCAAATGTCCCTTATGTGTTTATGTTTCTCAGCAACTTAGTAGTTAAGATAAATATTGTAAGACATGTAACTAGTATCCATGATCAGTTTTGCTCTCGCCTCTGATGTTCAAACTATTTACGTACACAAATTCTCAGTGACATAGTTTGTATCACTTTTTGAAACAAAACATTTAATAGTCAGTAGTTCAAAATAAGGTTGAAAAATAACTGAAATTCAGGGAATATCTATCATTTAAATATTTACTGTATAGATCAAATTATAGATCTACAGTCATAATCTTGTGAATGTGATTTAATTAAAGGGTGGTTAATATCTGTATAAGTTAATAGCTATGGGTAATCATGAAAATAGACCTTACCTTCAACTTCAATCTTTATCAGATCAACTATTTTCATTGCCTTATATTTCTTGCTGTTTTGACCTCTGTAGTTGACTGAACCGATGCGTTCGTTTGACTTCTGGTAAAAGATAAGCCTGAAATACAAATACACCTTTAATTCATAGCTTTTCTTTCATTAGTTTCAAAGAAGTTTTTCTGTTCTATGTAACATCATTTCAGCTTTATTTAAGCTATGTTAAGGTCCAAGACGTTAATGGGATGATGGTTGTTCTTAAAGTGCCTGTCCTATCAGCGTCCAGTCCGCAATATGTTTAGGTCGGAAATAAAATTTAAAAGAGCTGTACTTTTGATCATTGAAAAATATCATGAAAATAAACATTTATTGAAAGAATATTCATACATTACAAATGATTTATAATATTAGACTGGCGTAGCAGGTTTTTCAAACTCGGGGTACCCATGAATGGTTTCACTTCTCATTGTTTTCCGGTTTTTTCAAGATGATACCCTTGGTAACATGTTTCTGGGTTACGTTATAAGCATGTACTGATAAAATAATATGTATAAACTTGATTGAGTTGAATTTCATCTTCACAACTATAGGACTAACTATAGTTTTTAGGACTATCCTTTTTAATGTGATTTATAAACTCAGAGTTGTGAAAGTTTCACTGCTATTGGTGCAGGAACGTTACACAAATACCTATGACTGCTCAAGATTTATATACATGACATAATGCTGACGTTTGAGGAACAACAATTGTTCGTGCATTTCAATTGTTTTTGTCAGACAGGGATTTTAAAAACTTAAAAATTCCACAATCGTTACTTTTGCATAAGAAGGTAGGTCCATATTCACTGTACCATAGCTGTATCTAATGTGCAGTTAAATGTATACAACTTCCAGGTGTCGTCAGTAAACCTTTGTAGGATATTCCTGTTTCTCACACGAATTGACTATATTTGCCTTAAAACTTTTACCATTTGTAAGGTATGGAGGGAGGGTGGGGAGGGGGGTTGGGGGTAGTAACATGTGTTACAATGAAAGTTTACTTGTTTGGTAAAACCCGGAGGATTTGTAATCGTCATAACGAGTGTTTCATTTCTCTCCTACTCCCTTTGATTTCTAAAAGAAGTGGAAATTTTATAACCTACCTCTTGTTTTTGTCGATATACAAAGTGATCGTATAGCAAAGCTTCACCAATACGGTCGTGGGCATTGAACCCTTCAGGGAGATCACTCTTACATGTAAGTTCGTACCATGTATCGATGCAAGGATATTGTTCTTCCTGTCAATAGCTATGTTCTGAACAGCCTTCTTCAATATCTCTGAGAAAAGAATACATGTGTGTAACAGTTAATTGTTCTCATTTCTGAGAAAATCATTGGGCAAACTTATGTACATATATTAAAGTTTAAGTTACAAAGTTATACATAATTACTCTTAAATCTCGTTTGATAGGCCCGTAGCACCAATTTCAGGAGGCAAAAATTTTCAAAGTTGTGTCACAGCGAAAAATGATTCGGAAATCCTTTTTTTGGAAATATGTATTTGATGGAGTGCCAAAAATAAGTACGTGTCAACCTTTCGATATTTAAACTGATATCCGCATCGGTTGAATACTCAACCCTGCCGCGTGTGACAATCCTTGATATGCCGCTGTGTAGATTACTTGTCCGAGTTACATATCTTTCATTACAGTTTTAATCCTTTATGATGATTAAGTTTCATATTTCAGGTTAAACTCATTACATGGCTCTGGTTGAATTTAGAGAAAGTAAACCTCCCCTCTAATGTGTACAGTGTGATTTCAAACACTTGGCACCGATGGCTTGTAATTTGTTGTTATTTGTTACTTCATCAGGAAACACCAAATGCAAAAATCAATCTCATGCAAACAAAGAGGTCACCGAGTGAAATAATGACGTTTAAAACCTATTGGAGATAAGTCATGTTGTGTTTAATCTCTTTTGGCCACCTTACAATATATATTTATAATGTTTCTTTAATTTTGACTATTATTTCTCTAAAATAGTCTCATCAGGAACTTTAAATGAAAAAAAGTTTTTTTAATTGATTAACCTTTTCCACGATTCATTTTCAGAGTGTCTCTGGCATAATTTTCACATGGTGTCAAATTCTGTTTGCTACTTTAGAGGAAAGGACATATGCATCTAGTTCCAACCTTTTGAAAAGATAAAATCCTTCTGCCACAAAATTAGAATTTGTATTATGTATTTTTGTATACTTCAATTCAAAACGTTAATGATTATGTTGTTGGGGTTGGCTATGACAAACTTCATCACTGATGTTACTTGTCGAGAAGTAGTAGTTCTCTCTTGAATTAAGCAGGCCAATGCTTATCAGTTCTAGTTCAAGTCTAGATTTGTGATCGAAAACCGGACAATGGCGTGTGCAAACGACTCAAATGTATCTTTGGAAACTTAATTTAAGCACATATAACGCATATTATAGGTTGGTGGTGCTTAAAAGTTTTGTATCCTAATTTCAATGTAAACGTGAAAGAAAATTTCGCTCTTTACAGTTTCATGGCAGATTTTTCCATTACAGTTGAAAATAAGGAAGTCTGAAAATTTTGCCGTTAAAGATAAAGATGTAACTATGGTGTGTTGACTGTCATTTAAGCCATAAAGATAATCTATGAAACATACTGTGTGTCACTTTAACACATATAGCAGTCCTTATTTTAGGCATAATATATTCCCTATTCTACGCATTAAGCGCCCTGGAGGGTTTCACGATTGAAGAGAATGAGAACTTTTAAAATTACAATGGCTTTCCATAAAAATCAAAACATTAGAATAATGAAAATTCGGCGAATTATTCGTTAAAAATTGATAAGCGTCTAAATGTTTTGCTTTTCACATTTTTTAATAAAAATACATTCTCGTAAATCTAAATCTCCCTGACTTGGATGAAAGAACGAGACTTCTATTTTTTTCCTTATTTTTTAGTTACAATTTTGGTTTGAAAACTTTTATAATTACGTCAAGCACAGAATAAAAACTGATTACCTTTTATAAAGCAATCCTTTCTGAAGTCAACTTTGAAGTGTTTTAAGGATCCGACATAAAGTGTTGCTTTTGTGTAAGCAAACAGTAAAGGTTCTTCATAGTTGAAAAACACGTCAATCATCTGCGATCTTGGTAATCCTTTAACTTTAATGATGTGATGTTTGAGGGAGTCATCAAAATGGTACAGATTCTTATCTGTCTCCACAAAAAAGCCTAAAACATAACACATTTAAGTAGAATTGAGTCGTCAAAACTAAGGTCGTCAATCTGAACATACGAGTCGGATCAAAAGTTTTCAAAATTTGACTTGACTAAATTTCAACAAAAATTCAATTGGTATGGTCAAACGAACAGACTTTTATTTTAACCCCTTGGCTATGCATGTCCTCAAAACCGTACATAAATGTATCATTGAATTATATGCCTTATTCTTATGTAACCTTTAGGTTCACAAAAGCTTAAGAAAAACCATTACAGAATGAAATCTACATTAGCATTGGATTATTTGATGCTATCATTGACGGATTTTACCATGATCATATCAATTAAGAGTGGAGGATGTCAAATAATATCTGGAGTATAATATTTCAAATTCACGCGTATCCAATAAGACTCCCCACCTTATATTATTCATACCTTATTCCCCCTTAAAGGTTAAAAAAAATAAGTTAAGTTAAGTTAAGTATATAGATTGGTATCAAGCTTATATAATGTTTACCTATATCCAATCTCCCTGTTGCTTAGTGGATTTCATATCTGTGATGGAACTGCTAGTGGCGTTTGGTAGGGAAATCTTCATCGTGACTTGATTTTAATCATTTGAGAAATGGGTACCTACATTAATGAAACTAAGTGACCAACCTAACAGCAACTCGTCAAATCTACTACATGAGCCATTGTCTTATTTCTTTGTAAAAACCCTTTTGGCTGCGTTCATTCATCAGATGTCTCTGATGCTGTAAGCATGATATAGCGCAGTGGTAAGCTTTGGATCAAGAGGTCTGGGTTCCGAATGCAGCCATGGGCTCGGCAAATGCAGTAAAGAACTGTTCTTCGTACAGTAAGAATTTGGTTCAATTCTAAACTGCGCAGTACCACCCATGGTTCGCTAGTGCCAACCAATGTTCGCAGGTTTCACTGCAATTCATAGTTACAATGTTGTTGCAGGCTAATCATTACATTTCATTTCATTACATTACACTCTCAGTTGTTTTCACAGAAATAGAAAGTTTTAGGTTCTGGTAAATGATGCTAAACTTTAATGTCATTGTTTACAGTGACCATTACTGCTACATTATAGATCGTTAAATCCATCGATAAAAGAATATCTTAATTCAAAATGAACTAACATGTGTACTGAAAATAGCACAGCCATTGTTATTTACCTGATTTCCTTTGGTGCGTTTGCTTTCTATGTTTCTCAACTGTAATGAAAGTGCTTGTGGTTTTCGGCTTCACAATAATCGTTGTTATTTGATACTTATGACCAGAGTCATTGGAACCTATAACAGAGGTATAAACATCAGTCTAAGTTCTATAACGAATGCTTTATCAATAATAGTCCAGATAAAAAAGAGAGTTTTTCTTTTACTGGGAACAGAACTCTTGTGTTTCAGTTAAGAAACGAATGACTTTAAGGTGTCGTGTACAGCGGCATTGTGGTGAAATATTTCCATTCTACCTTCCTCTATGTTTAATTGAAAATCATGATAGAGAAATTAACTATATGTTTATTTACCAAGTTGGGATATTTCGGGGTTTTCAAATTCACAAGACGATTCTCCTTTCAGCTGTGTTGTGAAATGAAGTTTGCATACCAACATAGCTTCATCAAATATTGAATCTGAGCATCTCAACCTGTCACAGAGAGCTTTGCAAATTTGCGCACCATACGACTGCAGTGTTCTGTTAGCAAGTTTCTCTTGTCTATTCACCGATACACACAGGAGGAGAATCTGTAGGCTCACCATTACGGGGTAGTCGAAGTATCTTGAATATAACCGTTTTATCTAACGATAAACACAAATGAATAAAATTAATTTCAAATTAAATAACAATGTCATATAAAATTCCCGCAGACAGACTCTTAAGTTTCCTATGTTAAAGATATTGTCGAGCAAATACATATTTGAAAAATTACTAGTTACATTATTGACAGATTTAATCATAACATTAAAACCATGTTTTTTTTCATATTCAGAATTTAAAGGTATAACGTTCAGGTCCTTGTACAGGATTAAAGATTTTTGAGAAAAAATTATAAAATCAAAATAACCCCTGAGATTGTGTAACAAGTTGTATAGGGATGGATATAACGTTTATCAACATTATACAAATTATCCTATATATCAGTAATGACAGACTCTTTTACACATGTTATCGAAACCAAAAAATGAACATATACAAAACCACAATTATGATAAATGCCATTAAAACATAATACACGCATAAAATATACATCAACGACTCTCACATATCAATCAATACATTAGATAAAATGTTTTGTCTAAATATTTTTTATTACATTCAACATCACTTCTTATTTGTAAATATACTTTTATTTTAACGGTTTTTGAAAGGTTTCTTGAAAAAAAGCTGTAAAACTTGTATTTGTATATTGAGTTATTGATAAAAACATAAGTAAGGCTTTAAGTTTCATGAAAATACTGCAACATAGTTTGTAAAACACAATCACTGTTAAGAAAAATCTGAAAAGATGAGCAAAACATATCTCTTGAATTTCATTTCGTCAGGACAAAAATGGTTTATAAGTATATTTCAGAGATTAAGTTTTGTTAAAACCAAACCGTTTAGCAAACAAGAAACAACAAGACCATACCAACAACATTCCATGGAGAAGGGATAACACATGTAGCTCAACGTAGTTTGTATTTCGTTATGGAATTGAAGTTTATTCACTTTCAGTGAATTTTATAATTTCAAAGGACCTCGTCTTGATTATTGGATACTGTCAGCTGAATAATACTTTTTCAGGACAGCCTTTTAAAATACATTAAATATTGAACACGAGTCCTCTGACGATGTCTATGTTGATACAGCTCGTAACAACAAAGGTAGCAACGTCGTACTCAGTTCATGGTGATTCAACTTAATGATAGCGTATATTGTATTATATTGTTTTCGTGTAAGCATTGTATCTGGAGGTAATTCAGCACATCTATGAAATAATTTACAGTCAAAAGGTCGGATCCACAAAGATTGCACATCAGTTTTTAAGTTTATACCTCCATGAATTAAATACATTTTGGAGTCAATTCTTAAAGGAACTTGTCTCTTATTTGACTTTCCATTTAACCAGTAGTTTGGACTCTACAATTATCAAACTGCCATTCATAATGCTGTCCTGTAAATTGTTAATGTCAATTCTCTTAAATCAAAATAGTCCTGATATCTGACACATGGACACTTTTCTTAACCATTTTTTTCAAACAAGGAAAATGAGATATATCAATCGCAGAAAATCAACACTTCAGTCAATGCTTACATCATTCAGCTCATGACAGAAGATAGCCAAATTTTTAGGAGGCCTCTCAACAAAATATCCTTGTCATTCCGGTACAACCAAGACACTATGGACGATTACATGTTAGTAGAAGTACAATAATGTCAACACCTTACTGACTTGTGATATTCGTTTCTAGGTTTATAAATGAATGGCAGTTTAAACCCATAGTGTCCACACTACCTGTTCTACAGAGTCATTCTTGAAGCCTGAAAACAGCGAAGGATGAAGTATATCTCCCTGTAGAATTAGACATGATGTGTTTCTTGTACTGTACCTGAGGCTATGACAGGGAAGTGTGGCAATACATCGAATACAGCATGAAACCAACCGACTTTGTACTCTGCTTCTCGAATAACTAGTGAAATATACGTAACATGAAACAATACTAATTCTGTTTGTCGATATCTGTTCATTTCTACAAATGAGTCACTAACTCACAGGGAAATGTAACTACTTTTATAAAAATGATGACATTGATATTCTTATTAAATATTTACATGTTATGTTGCTTAGATTTTCTAGATTATTCATGGTTTAATTTTAGTAGATCATATTTTCTGAAGCTTGTCTAAAGCTCCAAAATGAATGTACCTTCAACTATTTGTTTAATTTAACGCAATTACCGTGTATCGTAAATTTGCTCTTACCTCAAATGAATACCTGATAATTGACCAGCGTTTGTCCATTAACGAAAACAATCAAATACCTGACTAATATTTTGACGTTCTTGAACGATAAAAAGGTAACAAAACTCTTAAGTGATTAATGTGGCATGAAATAAGACTTTTTAGAAACATTCAATCGTATCTCCTGACTTTATTATTTCTTATTTCTGATAAAGAAATTTGAATTTTCTTAAGAGTTTTATGATTTATACGCAGTCTACGACTGACTCATTCGTGTGAAAAAAAATATCGCATCGCACAGATGTAAAACCGCAGTTACTCGACAACAAACCGAACTCTCAGTTTAAAAGGGCAGTAGCACGTTTTTTAGTTGAAAATAAAGATCTCATGAATATAATTGTGTCCAATGACAAAACGATGTCTATTAATCAAAAGAAGCAGTTTAAATAGACTGTTCTATGATCGGTTAAGATAACACAAAAATTGGCCGCAAGTATTGTTTTGCTTGATAGTTGATAATTTCTTCTACGACCTCTTTTGGCATAAACTTATTATGGGGTAAAATTTGAAGAAATGAATATTTAAAAACGTGCTTCAGCCCCTTTAAAACAACCTCAACCAACCGTATTTGATTTTTTAACCAAAAGTGTCTAGGTTACTTGGAAGGCTTACTTGGCGAAGAGAGAAATTATTTCTCCTGGGTAAGTTATCGATCCTAAGATAATAATGTTATGGGTCAGAATCAGTTGGATATGTGTCAGTACTATTTATTTTTTAAATCCCAATTAGAGGGGAAATGTATCAATTTCAATGAAATTGGGTTTTTTTCAATTGTTTTTTAAATTTTCTTCAATACGTCGGGACACTTTTATATCGATTGCTTTATCAACGGATACAATGAAATTGCCTGCTTCAATTCATCAAACCGTTACAAGAACTACCTGCCAATCAGCTGTAAATACAGTTTATCAGCACATTTCACGGCATGTATATTTACTTGTATCAGTGCAGGCGTGCAACCATAATTCGTCGTGCATTATCGTGAGATCATCTCTTTGCCTACGAATGGCAGTATCCACAAAGAGATGAGAAAAGTAAATACAGGTATGGTCGATTAACTAGGGAATTATGTTATTGATGAGAAAGCAATTAGGCCAAGTGTTTTTCAATAACTATAACGCTCTTACACAACCATCGACAAACTTTATTCAATTGTACTATTCGATCTTGGATTTTTGGTGAAGTTGGTGTTGGTAATCGAATTGATATTGATTTTGATCGCAATTTTATAACGTCGGCATATCTAGATGTTTGGTTGATGTTCGATTTTTTAAACTTGATACCATCCATTCAGTGTACATTAAATTGAAAACTGAGTCGTTGCTATTTAAACGAACGTATAACGATAACAACGTCTCTAATTTTTCTGTTTGCTAATGCCTAGGCCCTTCATTCAGAAATAGTTTTGAAAGCTATTTAAGAAATAATGATATTAAACTTCGCATTCACGTTTACATCGCAATTCAAAATTTGATTTAGATAGTTTGACGATGCCATTTTCAATGGAATTGGTTGTTTTCTCGTGTTTTATGGGCCAGGGCAGTTTTTTTCCATCTAATTAGACAACGGTCGTTTTAAAATTCGAATCAATATTAAAATGAATCCAAAGTTCTCTTTTACCAAACTAGCCACGCAGAAGTTTTCATCCAACGTACATACTGAAACAACAAACCCAAATAAACAAAAACATACAATTAAAATGAAAGACTGAGGGTAATCAAAAACTATTATTTTGCGATATCATTAAAATCAGCCTAAACATGTGCATCATACCCAACTGCAGATTCGCAGATGTATGTAGATTTCAATGAGATTTAGAGACATCTATCACTTGAAAAGGTCATTGAATCCAATAATCAATTTTATCTATCGCAAAAAGGATGATTTAACATATACAATCGCGACGTCGTATTTCTCCGGAGCACTCAGCCCGTGAAGCCGTGAACACACAACAGCGGGTCGATGACAGTGATGATGCAGTAGATGTCTCTTAGCGATCTTGTGGAAATTAGGAGAAAATGGTTGCTTTAAAGGTATATCTTTATCCTCTCTTTATTGATTGAAAAAGTTAAACATGCTTTTATTTTTTTTAACATGTTATCAAATCTTCAGTTAAATCGTTTGACTTGTGAGTTACAAATATATCAACTTAACAGTTCTAAATCTTGCATAGACAAGTTATGAATTAAATGCCTCTGTTTAGAATATATTCAAAGGAAAAACTTGATATTTCTGATATGTGCGGAAAACCTGAAATATTAAAAAGTAACTTATTTACATATTGGGCCTTTTTGCATTTCAGATTTTGCTTCTTATGATAACATGCGAAATAGGTAAGGTATTTTCATATCATTTATCGTTTATAAAAGTACAGCATTAAATAATTTTGATAAACTCTTTCCCACCATACTGGTAGTGAAAAAATACACTTTCATCTAAAACGCGTAGCCCTAAAATGTAAATATTGCCCTTGTTTATAACGCAAGAATTCTTTGAAAGTAAAACTTCTAAATTTCTGACAATATTACAGGTTTATCGGAGAGAAACAATTGGGGAAGAGAGTTTGTCATCCCGTTCCTCTCGAACTTCGAGAAGAGAGGAACCATCTACCTTTACCTGACAACGAGGAGCGATGCCTCAGTTTACATTGAGATCCCGTGGGAGAACAGGCAGGAGAGTGTAAGTATATCTGCCGAGACCAGTGAGACTGTGAGTCTGGACTGGCAGAGCAGATATGAGGAGGATTTGGTGCCCGTGAAGAAAGCAGTCTACATCAACTCGTCGGTTCCTCTTGCTGTATGCAGTTTCAGCTTTGTTTCCAATTCCGGATCAAGTTTCCTTGCCCTTCCGGTTGATGTTCTAGGGGACCATTATATGGCAGTCTCATACACACGGGTATATTATGACACTTCCGTTATAGCAGCAGCAGTGGAAGACGGGACGGAAGTGACGTTTCACTACAACGTTAATGGTGGCTCATGTGGACCAGATAGTTTTACCTCCGGGGAAACTTCAACCCATGTCATCAACAAGCTTGAGGTAATAGGTATTCATTGCTCTGAAGACCTCACTGGAACAATAGTAACCAGCAACAAGCCTATCAGTGTAGTCAGTGGCAATATTGGAGGTTCTATTCCCATTGATAAAGGAGGGAAGGATACGTTTGAAGAAATGATGATCCCTGTCAAAGATCTCGGCACTGAATATATTCTTGCTAATGCGGGGCGTGCTGTAGGGGCTAAACATAGAATTGTTGCTGTGTCCGACAACACAGTAGTGACGTCATCAAACGGAAATATACACAACCTGATGACGTCAGAGTTTTTTGACACAGATACGGACATTGATGGTGAGCAATTCATCCAATCAAACAAAAAGATCCAAGTAACGGCTTTCGGAAGGAGCGTAAAAGCAAACTCGGATAGTATTGGAGATCCTCTTATGATTGTAGTTCCTCCCGTCTCCAGGTTCAGTTACGATTACTTCATTGACTATGATATCGTGGCTACAACTTCGAAATACAAATGCAGGGATCTAATAACAGTGATAGGTGCTGTAGTTGATATGCCACAATTAGAAGCACTCCTGGGTGAAAACCATACGCCAATATCAGGCAGTGACTATGGTGTTATCTATAAAGAGATAACCACTTGGCCATTTCAACTTCCCACAGACAACAAGACCCGGAGTGCAGTTCTCTTGTACCAAGTATCCAGCTCATTCTTTGGAGCCGGGCTACCATTCGGGATGATACTGAGTAATCAACAGTCCGTGCATTATTCGCGACAGTCTGCATTACGGGCTAATTTAAGCGCTGTTTGTTGTCTTTTCTTTGCTAGCTTTTCGGTTTAAAAATCCAATTCAAAAGTTATCAAAGCAGTTGTGAGAAACAGCAGCAAGGCTTAATGAGGCCCGTGATTGAGACTGGCGCGAGTCACACCTTTCTTACTTCTTAACTACACCTCCATATATTGCCCCCTTTTCATCTCAATGCATAATAACATGATTTGGGATAGACAGTTCCTTACATCTCACATAGACCTCGTGGTCAATGACTACCATTTATAAAAATGTCCTGTTCCACTTAGACCTCGTGGTCAATGGCTACCACTTATAGAAGTGTCTTGTTCATTATGGTTATTAGGACTCTCATGCTAAAAGAGTCCGGTTAAAAATAAACATTTAAAACTTAGTTTCATGTAGCAAAATTAATATCGCTAGAAATCAAACTAAATCAATTATTTAAAACATAACGTTTACAAAAACTTGCGGTGTAACTCGGATAAACAAAAAAATATCTTATCTTTGGATTAACTCTGTACCACAACTTTCCAATGCTATGTTAAGTTTAAAAATTAATGAAATTATGTTGACACGCAATACGCTTTCTGATAAGTATTTCTGCAATCATGAGGCCACAAATACTAAATTTGATTTAAACATATTTATTCAAGAGGAAGGATTGGGTTCAAGTAATCCAACTTAGTGAAACCCTCTCCTATGTACATTGCTTACATATAATATGGACACGATATATATATTTATATACATATACTAGATAACCACTTTCGACGTGTAATGCTTGCTGATAAATCGCCCTAGACTTTCAAAATCTCAAAAGAGATTAGCCAACTTAAACATGAAAATTTATCTTGAAGTGGCAGGTTGTTAACAGACCGCACAAAGTTCTCGACCTCGGTACATATAATTCGCTCATCGGGCTTTGACACGTAGCACATGTTGCTACACCTTATAATGCTATAAACTTCATTCATCGCGCTCTCGCGCTTTGACAGGCAAGAAGCACGTGCTCCCACACTCCTTTTAGTACTTCACACTTCAACCATACATAATGTTAGTGAAGGGGTACACTAGGTTACAGAGTTTTACATAATTTAAAGATTTTTATTCAGTGGTTAATTTTACTTCGATCAAGTAAAATGTGGGTCAGTTACTACCATAGTTTCTGCATGAGTTTAATCGGGGAACATCGCTGGCACTTGTGTTAGAGACGGACATTTGTACAAAGTTCTCGCGAAGTTACCCAATGCAACTCAAAAACTATGGTAACACCTTCGAGGAGAAGTCATTTAATTCATAAAAGTGGATATACAAAAGTCAATGGTTGTGATATTGATTTTATTTTTGTAATATTCTGTCCCTTAACTTCGATGCACTTTGCCCATTTGTCTTTAAGACTGTCTATGCCTTTGTGGTAGAAGTCTTTGGCTGGTCCCTGAGCCACGCCTCAGTGGCTGCCTTGAGTTCATCATCATCCCGAAATCTTGAACCACGCGAGAGTTGTCTCAAATTGCAAAACATATCTCGATAGAAGTCGCTTGGTTCCAGATCTGTAGCGGGGAAGCTACATTGTTCAAGTGCAGCCTGTGCAATACGACCCTTGTACACTGGAGCTATATGAAGGATAAAACATGACCCTCGAGCATTATTGAAAAGTATGCCCGACGACCGTTGGAAATTCCCACGGGCATTTCCCAAGGCAAGAAAGCATATTTTTTAATAATTCCCACGGGTAATGTTTTATCCAACTTATAAAACGACAGAAACAGCGGGAAAACAATTTCATATTAAATTTTTAAGTGGTGGACACTGTAATTAAAAGTCGATCCGATGTGTTATTGGTTTTGAAATGAATCGCGCGAACGCAGCCGCTTTAGCCTTGGTATGTGTTGCGGCCAGTGAGACAATGAATCGCGTGATTTTCATTTTAAAATCGACTAAGAATCCCTAGATCGTCAAATAATTTTTAAAAATGATTAAAAGATATTCTAAACCCTAGTTTACCTTAAAATAAACATAATAATATAAAATATCAAACCACTCAAACTCAGACCTTTGTTATAAAAGGAACTAATTTAAGTATTGCTTCAGAGCTGTCACTTTGGCTCAGTAATCAGAGCGTCGGGTTCAACGTTCTGGGGTGTGAACTATGCGAAAATATTTGCAGAAGAGGAAATAAATTAGAGCTATTTTTCAAAAGTAATACTAATGATGACTAATGATACAATATGACTTTAACAGAAAACTCAATTACATCGATGGGAAATATTTGAAATAATTGCCCGAGACAGATGGCATTATTAGGATAATTGCCCGGGGCAGAGGGACATTATTAAGATAATTGTCCAGGGTAGCGTGATCGAATCAGGTTTGAGTGGAATTACGTAAAATAGTGTCCCGCAAGAACAATGGAGTGACGTCACTGCAGGTTTATGAGTCATGAAGAAGCATAACTCAAAAAGTAAATTTAAAGATGCCGGGCCAAACCAAATGGATAGAGCAGGTTGACATGATTCCTAAAATTTCTTTCTCTCACTTACCCGACCTTCTTTCCTCAGCCCCGCAGTATTGCTGGACGAGCACCTGTCTTAATGGCGGCACGTGCGAAGAGCTCGATGCATCCTTCCGTTGTAACTGTCCCGTTGGATTCACAGGAGACCGCTGTGAGAACGAGTCAGGTACGTCTTGCTCTTATTTGCACGTTTCTTTGCAGCATGATATAATCTACATATGACGAAATTAGGTAATCTATGGACTACACGTACTCCTACTGTCTTCTTGCTGTAATTTAACCTAATCTCCTATAAGATATATAGGATTTACAGAAGATGATGACTTTCGGTTTGACCGCTAAGTTTTGCGTTTGGAATTTGGAGAATTAAGAATTAAAGCCATCATAATGGATTATTCTGCCAACGCGACGCTTTGACAAAGATTCTCAAGTTTAAGCAATTTAATCTATGAGAGACTTTGTCTATTCAAATTAAAGAAGTCGCGTATCCATAAAATAGTTTTTTGTCTTCACTTCCAGTTTGCTTGGAGGGGGATAACAATGATTAAAAAGAAAACAAACACTTTGATAATAAATGACAAGTGAACCTCATTAAAGCAATATATTAATTTATGGTCTTAAACAATGAAAGATGTAATGTAAAATCAATCAAAATGGATTAGAGATTGTATGTTTAGTGATAAAATCGAATATGGTTCAATACTGTCGTACTAACAGCCTATACATAAAAAGTGTTATCTATTTTCGGAAATTACCGATAACACGTTATGTTACTTCTGATACAAGATCTATATTGATATGTCTGAGTCATTAGGTCCCCGGCTTGCTGAACTAAGCTTAATGATTTTTAAACATTGAAATCAGCAAGAGCAATTAGCGAATTTCGGTGAGAAAAATGCTAGGGTCAAGTTATTCTATGCTTTCTAAGCGCTTAAGTCGTACAACTGCTGAACTAATTTTGTTTACATAATTGGTGAATTTTGTGCAATATTATGTTAATAAGTCCTATCGACTGATTCCATCCAGTTTCTGCTAAGTTTTTAGGAGATGTAAAACACCGATGGCGTACAGATCATGTTACTTAGCGAATTACTGATGCAACGCAAAATAGTGGTTGGTGCATTTTTGTCGTTGCTGGGACATAACTCGTAACATGGGCTCGCTGGTTCTTTACCGCAAATACCCTGTTTGGACAACAGTGATTAACAACTTCTTTCTAGCAGATACTTTCAACTGGTATAAGCATCTATACTGAGCGTCTATTGTAAAATTAATAATTACGTTTTTCATTCATTGAACTGCCCTTGTCTCTATATCAAATCAAACGAAAAATTCAAATATTTTACGATTCATGACTATAGTTCTTTACCCTTAAATATTGGCAGAGAGTTCGTATATCCATTAAAGCGCATTTAACGTAACAGTGTTTTGGGACTGGCCCCAAGAGACTAGAGCGTTTTGAGGCTAGCTCCAATTGACTCTTGAGATCTCTTAAAGGTCATTTGAATAAAATACTAACACTCATGAAAATAGCTGTGGTTGTCAAACACTAAGTCTTGTCATATATTCCAACTTGAAGCAATGTGTTCTCCTTTCTGTCCTTACTGATTTTATTTCATATTTATGTTTATTACCCATATGGTTAATCATTGGTGATGACATATTTTCAATATGAGCACAAGTGCACATATCACTTTTGCCTAGCAACGATTGTTTCAGCGCGAGTTACCGTATTATGTCGTCTGTGACGTCATCAAACCATTGTTCGTGACGTCACTGAAGCGGGCCGCCGCAAAGAAAGCAGGCCGCTTTCCGTGTGTTTTAAATGAAATAGAATCGGTAATAAAGAAATTATAACCCTCGGAATTGTGTCATATGACTTTTACGAAACTCGTGCGAACTTGTGTACTCATTTCGTAAAAGTCATATCACACACTTCCTCGGTTAATAATCTCTATTTACGGCCTCCGGCCAGCCTCTCATCAGACAGTCGCTTATGTTCTGTCGCAGTCTTGTCACACTTTTAACAAATCAATCCCGTTTTAGGGCCTTAAACAATTAAATGATAAACCGATAATAATAAATGAAAAAAGGGGAATTTTAAAGTTTAGAAAATTGCGAAAGTGTATATTTACTGAGCTAGAATTTTTAGAAATATTTTATTGATTCGTGATTAATTAAAGTTTATGTTCAGTCTTTTTCTTAGATTATTTGGTAGTCTCGCCGATTAATGGCCTTTTTTCTTATGTGATTCTATATGTTTACGAATGTTAATATCAACTTTATGTAAAAATGTTTGTCTTTACCATTTTGACTTTATTATTGCATAAAGATGCAGTTCAAAATAGCATTGCATTTAAAAGACATTGTCAATTGATTCAACTCATCAATTTACCAAATACAAGAGACATGTTTTGCCAATTTGTAGTCTTCATAATAATCATAGAATGATCGATTCTGTGCTTCATTGAGACACACGTGTCCAAACTGTTTTCAAAAGGATTGCTTAATAAGAAGAATTATTCTGTTATTGAAATATCTTGTTCCGTTGTGACAGAACAAATATCAACATCCGAAATCGATAAAAAATAATACAAAACGTAAATATAAGAGCACAAGTCCCATGCGGAAATGCATAAATGTAAATAAAACCGAGGAAATTAATATACCCACCCTTTAAAGCATATTTGAGTAATTCACTGATTGTTTTAATCATGTTTTTGTTTGAACTTGGTTTATCAAACATGTGTACCTCTGCACTTAACCTCTGTCTCTGTAAATCGAAATTAATGTTCTTATCTACATTCATACATGATAAATTTATCTTTTTTGTACGTTCAAAACCCCACAAAAAGCACAATAGAGTTCATTAGTATAAAACTCCAACCCTATCAATTTAAAGAAATAAAACACTGATGATTACTTTATTTTCAATGATAATGTAAGGTTGAAAAAACTTCCTTTTGGTGTGAATCGTCTGTGTAAAGTAACACTTTCTATCACATGACCTCAAGGTAGATGAAGACAGAAGAAGAACGTAGAGGCGATGTGATATGACATTCAAAGTCTTAATTGTTTTACGGGGTATGATAAATAAAACATTTAACGTATTTCGTCACCAACCATGTATTCCTTATTTTTTCTAGTAGAAAATTATATACTTACACCCATGGCTCAGAAAATTATAGTTTCTCCATCGTTTGATCAGATATAAATGGTTGATGTCAAATACCCTGTACGTATTTTAATCACGCTTAAGTACATCATATGCGTAATTTGATACATAAAACATATTCTATGATGTAAACAATAACATTTATTTGGCTGAATAACTAACAACTTTTAGTGAGTGAATGAGTGAGCTATTGTTAAACTTGGGCAATCATTAAGTCATTAGCGGCGTTGAAATCTTTGAATGAAAGATGATTTTCATATTCAATGACTTTCATATTCAATGATTTTCATTTATAGATTCGGTAGTATGTGGATTTTTTAACAAATATTATAATATTTTTTATGTCTAGGTTTAAGTATTTCTCATTAGTAGGGGCATACAAAGACTAGAATCGATAAATTACTCAATAGAAAGCTTTCATCCGACGTATCCCTCTTAATAATAATGAAAGCCTTCTTAATGTCTTCCATGAATGATTTTTCGGTTCCACTGAAATAGATCTACGTTTTAAAGTCATATTCATAATTCCTTACAGAAAACGCAAGTTCCAGTGACCTTGACCTTTCAACAATCGTGTTGATTGATGCCCTCTACACGTCAGACGATATGGATACCCTCGAGTTGTGGGATATTTCTAATGAGCTGATAGGTACCAATCCATCCGGGGCAACCAAGACTGTCTTTTCGGTTCTGACGGAATTATCTTATACTACTGACAGTTCAGTCACCCATCTTGATTCATCAGCAGGTAACAAACTCAATTAAAACGTTTTCCGGCATCACTTTAATGAATTTTGTCCAAAAAAAGATATCTTATATCATATATTTAATCATTTCCGTTGATAGATTCGAGGGAGATCGTACCAACCACCATGCCATTCAATATTGACTCTGTTAACGACGCAAGTGTTCAAGAGACATTTACGATAGTACATGTGGGTGAACTGTGGAGTTCTCAGCAAGTAGCGATGTCATCGCGTTCAATGACGGCTTCAGTTAGCGATCCTGACAGAGACTTTATGTGGTTCACACAAGAAGTAGCCAACACGCAGTCTCTACTTGAGCATTCATCCACAGTAGAATCTCAGGACCCTGTACAATCGAGTTCCGGTTTTCTTCCTACTCCAGTAGACCTAACAGGGGATGTTACTTTGCCAGTTGATTCATTCGGTTTCACACAATATTCTGAGATCTCTTCCGAACCGACGGATATGTTAAGCCAAAAAACAAATTTGCCAGTGAATTTGCCACCTGAACTACCTGGTTTGCCAAATACTGTTGTCGTACCAGAAATTCCCGTTGAAACCCTAACAGCTGTTAACATTCCACAAAAATCCCTTTCCTTGACAAATGTATCACTGAGCCTACCTCACGTCTCACAGGTACCTTTCTTACCAGCTGAGGGGATTCTAAAGAGTCTACATGACAAGGCAGTGAGTATCCAATTGAACACTGTTAAAAAGGTTTGTACCTGCCTGTGTCGTGGATCCCGATTGGAGAACATTGATGACGTTGCCATTGTTACGGACAGTATCCAATCAGAACTCCTCTTAGATACCAAAGCGTTGTCCAAGACAATCCGGAAGTACATCAGTGCGCCTGACAAGAGAGACTCAGTGAGGAAAGTTGGAGCTGTTGGCATAGTGATGATGTCCTTGACCTTTGGGATCATGGTTATATCTGATGTTTTGAGTGTTGTACACGAGATATGGCGTTACTGTAGGAAGAGGAAATCTCGCTGACATGGGAAAATGATTTTTAAATAGCAATTTATTTGTGCCATCTCTGTGCATATGATTTACCTTTATTCAGCTATAGTCATTGAATAAAGATCACATCGTCGACAGTGTCTCTTGGGCGCTAATCTCGTTGCGGTTGGCAGTGATTAAAGTGAAAATAAAAGAACAACTTTTATTGACGACAACAGTTTATTTTATAATTCATCGATATACGCTTTATGTTAAAGAAATATTATTGTAACTATGATTGCAGGTGGGGTGTTAGTAATGTCAGGGACTAACTCCGAAGCTCCAGTTATATATACCTAAATTCACGATAAAAGATGGTTCAAGACACCAATATGCATGTGTAACTCAACACTACATCAATGTATTTCTCAATACACGGTATGTTCAGTAAGTATTAACGAATGTATCAAACGTCTGTTTGCGTCGGTACATAACGAATAACCATGGGGAATAAGATAACCTTGTTAAAAGGCAGAATACGGGTAAACAAGTTAGCCATCAAGAAAAAATTGAAAGATTAATGAAATAGTCTCGGCACAACGTTCATTTTGATTGGTTCACATCAACCAATTTAAATCAAGCAGCCAAAAGCCAGAAAAACATATAACGCTATTTCCATCTTCCCAAATAAATAATATATATGATATACAGTTTCTGATCTCAAAATGATAATAACATTGTCACATGTCTCACATGTGGACTCAAAGCGTCTAACCCGAGCTTACACATACTGTATGTTGTTGATCAAGGGTCACCTGAATCAAAACTCTTACAAGGTGCCCATGTGCACCGATGGGCTAACAGGGGCACATTTTCAATAAAACCCTAACCCGGGGTGACACCACAAAGTTTCACCCTTCTTCTAACATTTTATCAAGCCATGTTGTCGCCCAACCATCAGGCGAGCCAGGTGTTGCTAAACTTCACTGTCAGTGGTCGAACTCAGCTATGAATAAGACCATTCACTGAAAACAAGCAAAGTCGAAAATGTAAATGCACCCCTTACGTGTTAATCCTTCATCAGCCATGCACGAAGGTGTTAACTAAACGTAACGCATAATTTGAAAACCCCTTATATCACGAATATTTGTATAATGGGGTTATCTTACCGATTATTTTGGATTTAAAGGGTTAGTCGTTTAATGTAACCAACGTTTATTAGAACTGACAGCATCTATAATGAATATTGATGTTGACAGTTGTAAAAGACAACTCCTATATAAAATAAAGACGTGATTTAAAAGAACTAGCATGCAGAAGTTGAATGAACAAACTGTAGCTTGTTGGTGAAATGGTTTTGTCTTGGGTTCGAATCTCACTTTCCATTTGATGAAACTTTAACAATTTAGAGAGAGACAATTGTCAACAATTATAAAGACATTTATTTAGATGGGTATAACATATAAGTATATAGAAGCACACTCACCCACACACAAAACGCAGAAGTAATTTGAAGAATGGTCGACTCCCTTAAAAGCCGCAAAGACAATACAACTATAATATTTTTTTCCACGACATCATTATTGTGTAATTGTTTAAATCTACTTTGCCCTCGTTTTAGGAAGCATTTTTGATTTTTTTTAAAAAACAACAAAAATGTGTTAAGTAACTTTCAAACTTTCAACTTTTCAAAAGTAGGCGCATCTCGTCAAGTTGACGCTGTGAAAATTTAGCATCTTCATTACACGTTTTCGTCTATTCTATCGCATTTAATTAGTAAACATGACAAAACTCATTTGTGAAGAGCATCAAAGACAACAGAAGAATTGGCATCTTCATTTTGAATAATAATGTCTGTTTCAAAATCACATTAATCTGAGCATCAAAATGATTATATATGTAACGCAAAGAAATTAAACAAATATCAGAATTTTAAGCCTTGCAAGGCGAAAGGGAAAACAATAGCGTAGCAATAGCATTATCAAATATTACCTTAATGTCATACACACCAGATATTTCTCATTTTTGGAGCGCTTCAATTCGAGACCGCTTAAGAAAGTAAATCTTAAGGTTCACCTAATTTGCACCTCGGCAAATCAGCCTTGGGTCCACTTGATGCCCGGATATTTTCCCGCTGAGATATTTGTTGTAGACCGGCTAAAAATTTCGGTACGTTAACAAATTAAACTTCATTTCAGCGGGGTTTTTTTTGCATTCAACAAAATAAAAGTCAGTAATATTGCCGAGACGATGTAACCCGATTACAGATTTATTTGGTGAGACGATGTATCATGGAAACTTATTATCATCACGATACCATGATTGCGAAACAATAGGTATCCCGATGCTCTACAGATATGAAAGATGAATATATAGATAGGAGTAATAAATTAATGTTTTTTCTTAGCAACTATACTGTTATAAACATTACATGAATGGAAATCACAAATTAAAATCGGAAAGACTGAATTTGCGGATTAGGAAATAAAATATATTTTCTGTTTGTCCAATCACTTTAATCTCGAAATAAGAAGAAACACTTTGTCAGTTTATATAATTATCTGTGTGAAACAATTTATGTTAATAATTTCGGAATATATTGTCTCTTACGGCGATACATCAGTTTATCCTGATATAATGTCTACATGCGCTTTGTATCGATGTAGTCGTATCTCGTAGTAAACGATGCAAACATCGATACTATTGTTGAATCGTTAACCGTTAATAGGGACAAATCATTTTTAAAACATTAACAGTTATTATATATGTAAGCATTCGTAAAATAACCCAATAAAACTCTTTATTATTTTTTCAAATACGGTACCTGTGCAAATAACTCATGCAGAAATGTTAGTTCGTAGCATTCGTCCATAAAAAAAATATTATAGTGTTTAAGCCCTATCGGAACGTAGCTCAACACACAGCTTAACAAACAGTCCATTTTCCATTCGTACTTTAAAGAATCTTAACATTTTAAAGGTCTTTTGATCTTTAAAGGTCTATTAGATAACTAACAAAGTAACTCATAGAGTATTAGAAATACAATAATGCTGTCGCTAGTTTGCGATGCTCTCAACACGATATATTATGAGAATACTAAATGAATGGTAATGTGATAACATTTTTATGCAACGAGTGAATGGAATTTGGTATAAGATAAACGAAAGTGTTATCACATTACCACGAGTTCAGTATTTTATTTATTACTCATCCCCACGTTTCAATAGTTTTGATAAATTATTCGTCAAAACAACAGTCAGCTGATCGCGGAACCGGCGTAAGAATATCAATCAGTCAAACAAAACACAGAACAGAATAGTTCGCTAAATGTTGGGTGTCTACATAAGTGACTCGCCTAAAAACATGAAACAAAAATCACTTTGGTGAACAAGTATTTCATTTTCAAAAAATTCATTGATATAACAAATGCTAACAAGCAACGAAAAATGTCATGCCATTGTGCACTCGATACGTAACTCGTGACGTCATCGGAATGTGACCTCTTTCTAGGTCAGTCAGTTTTAAAAAGTTGGCGTAACGTACAGCGTCAGCAGTTGAGGAGGATTGATAACATTAACATGAGTAACATATATTGAACTAAGGGAACGGGAGTTGCAAGATGTCACGTTCAGATTGTCTGCTTATTGAGGGAGAAGCGACAGGTTGGATGGAACAGATGATGGAAGGGCCAGGCTGTATGGCGTGGAACGACCGGCAAGGGGGGGGGGGGGGGGGGGGGGGGTCACAGAAGTTGGATCAATATACTATGTGAATAGTGCTGGTTTTTAGAAATATGCGAGTGATTGACACTTGGATATTTTATATTTTTGGATATTCACGTCTCGTTGAGAATTCAAAATTTGAAAATCGCGTGATTGGACGATGTCATGTGACGTTCGAAAGTAGTACCGTTTGTTTGCACGAGATGGTATCACACATGTGTGTTACCAACTCATTGTTATCTAATTAGTGATCTCACCACGGTTGAGTAATAAATCAGTTTCTAAAGTATATTCCCCGAAAAGTTACCCTTACACATATAAGATTGTGTAATCTCTGTGTTCATAAACAACAGATACAGGATGGGTAGGGGTAAATAGTTTAGACATTCAGATATATAAAAGATTTACCCAAATTGTATACGACGAATATTCGACTAGCGCCCAAGAAAGCAAATATCCACGTGTGGGAGATTATTGCATGTCATAAGATGACGTCATGAAGATTAAGTTTTCTCTGACAGTGAGAGATGCCCATCCAACTATATATTATACGTACGTTCCACGTATAATGTCAAATTTTCAAGGTTTTTCTGCGCAATCGGTAGCGGTAGTCTTGTCTGGTAGGCGTGAAATGTTCACCGAGGGTGGCGGATGCGTCACCATGCAGCCTTATACACCACCGCGGTCCACCGAATCTCGAAACACAATATGTACAAGGTGTACACACACGAGCTCTTCACATGCTACAACCATCAGAGTGATGATTTTAACGGGTAGACATCACCCCTACAAGACCGACCCAATGAAAAGAGAAGGAAGAAGCTTTGAGAATGATTGATTAACCTCAGAAGACCTGTTCGATTTTAATTCAATCAATTATTAATTCCCTAATTAGATTTACATATTGATATCTACATTATTCGCACACAGTTTTTTTCTTCCAGTGGAAGTCCAGTTTTTACTCGGTCTTGACGTAAACTCCAGCGTCATGAATGATAATGAAATTATTGAACCTGTTTATTCTTATGTATGACATCATATGTACAAATAAGTCGTGATATGTCAATATAAGTTTATGTTATGGTCGTAGAAAACAGATTTAGATTTGAATGGATAAGGTAGAGACGTTGTAGTTTGTAAATGATAATGTTTTTAGATAAAGTATCACTTCTGATGAATGTCCATGAATTAATTATAAAGACTACATATATTTCAGTGGAAGTAATTAATTGCGTCAGGGGGAATAAGTAACTAAATGTCATGACACCCTTGATTGTGGGCGGACCGTGGGCTGACTTGATTAAAAGTATTCCTTTTAATGATCTCGAGTCATTAGTTAAGTATATTTCGATAGTCGAAATCTGCGTGAGCTTGAAAAGACACAAACAAACTTAAATGATTCTTTAATTATTGAATATTTACAAATTTCAAATACACACAAGAGCATTTATCACATTGAAAAGTTTTTAACTGGTTAGGATATGTACACTCGCTTTGATGATATTGATTAAATATGACGATCAATATGAAGATTAGCTACATACTTGATATCAATATTAAATGTAGAATATATATATATATATATATATATATATATATATATATATATATGGAACGTATATAATGTATGTCTGTGAATGTAGGTATGTATGAATGTGTGCATGCATCATGCGTGAATGTAGGTATGTATACATGTATGCATGTATCATGCGTGAATGTAGGTATGTATGAATGTATGCATGCATCATGCGTAAATGTAGGTATGTATACATGTATGTATGCATGTATGTACGCATGTATGTTTGTTCGTACGTTTGTATGAATGTATGTATGTATGTATTAATGTTTGTATGTTTATATGTATGGATGTATTTATGTGTCTATACAATTTTTCTTCATAAACAATGATGAACTGTATTGAGACTGACGATAAACATTAACTTACGGGAGCCGTTAGTTCTGTGCTAAACCATACATTATTGAATCTGTGTCATAACCATCAAAAACCGTCAAAATACAATGAACATGAACGCCAAGCTAAGATTTGTTTGCCAGATCCGTGATGTTATAAACCCTGACCTTAAACCCTCATGTCTTTGCACTCCTCGAGAACACACTCAGGCAAGAGAACACCAGGAATTCCACAAGCTCAGTCAGTGTTAGGATGCTAGCTCCTAGACATATTCCCATCTGTCCTCCCAGGCTACCTAGCAACAGAAAAAATTGAACTATTACTTATGATACGAAAACTAAAACAAATGTGATGGAAACAAAATGAATTTCAAATCGATCTATTATCTATAATCAATAGTGTTTAGAACTTTGATTTCTGATCGATGTGACTAGGATAACACGTATTATTGTTTCTTGTTTCTTTAGTACTGTTGAGAATTTACTTTTCCTGTTTTGTAATCAAATAATGTTGCTGCCGTTTACCTGTTGTAGGAAATAGCATTAATGTGATATCATACTTCACCCACGATTTTTTTTCTAGTGTGGGGTGTACTATGGTAAAAAAAATAAAAATCTGAAAATCTAATGCCTACTTCTTTTTTACATACTTCACTCATGATGGAATTTACTGAATAAAATGCTATCACATTTCACCCTCATCGTATGAATGTATTTCCTGCTTGCTGTGATCTCATGTATTGACTTAGCTGGTTATCATACATAACCTATGGTTGAATCTACTGTGTATTGTGTTAGCCTTTACTGTTTACTTTGTTATCACACTTCACTTATGATTGCCTCAATGGTTTACTGTGTTCTCATACAGCACCCATGACTGACTTTGCTGTGTAATTTGTTTTCATACATCACTTATGATTGTCTCTACTGTGTACCGTGTTATCACACTTCACCTATGATTGTCTCAGTTGTATACTTGGGTGTCTGTTCAGTTGATTGTATCATCAACTCCTCGTAGTAAATCTTCAGCTGGACGAAGTTGTCCCTGAAAGATATATCGACGCGGATAGCGTTGATACTGACGCGTCATTAAAAATTAAACAGTCATAGCCATTCAATTATATATTTACAAAAAGACATTAAATATGCACTTTTCTATTTTATAAAGGTGATGCTGTGAAGTTGACAAATAATTAACAAATTCACCTAAATTTAATCAAGATTCTCTTTGACTTAAAACATTAAAATTTTACACCGATTAACGGTACATTATTTCTATCAAAATTGATATAATGTTAAAAAATACTGTTTAAAAGAAAGTAAGGTATTTAACATATTGTCGTAATATAAGGATAAAAATTTAATCGACAGATTTCGTTTATATCAGGTAAGTTTTCTTATCTTATGAAGTGCCTAACACTCTTAGAAGATTTTTCACCTACATGTGTATCAACGTGAAAATACTTTGTAATTTTGCAAATTTGTACTTTGTTGTACAGCGAGAACTAAACTGATTGCTCTGGTTTTTGCCTTGGAAGAGACTCTTAAAGGCACAATAACATAATCTTATAAGGCAATGAATTCAATCTTAAAGGTTTTGGCAACTTGATGAATGATGAGTCCAAATTTCAAAAGCTTTTCTCTAAAAAAATGTTATCATATGAACTTATGATGCTTTTTTCTCATTACGTCAAATTGGAATAATTGGTTCTATGATAAAAGAAATTGAAATTTTGAAATACTGACATGTACACCTTCTGTCAATTTCATCACGACATATTAACAGTATCCCGGATTATAACCTTGTGATTTAAGTGACGTCAAAATGAAATCCAAATAACATGATATTTTCACTATGTTACAAAGAAGCAGCTGTACAATGAGGGGAAAACTTACCTTATGTACGATTCATTATTGTGTTGAGTTATTCTAGATATTTGTTTCATAGCAGCGTGTGACGGATACTTTGCGCTGGACACTTTTGCTTCAAACCTGTTGAACTCACACTCCTTTTCGCAGCCACACGTCTTCAGGAAGTCTTCATTGTACCTATTTTCAACTGAAAATATACCATGGAAGTACTATTGCTCCTATATGCAATGGACCATCCTGTTTCCGCTTTACTTACACCAGTCAAAGCTTCGTTCTATGACTTTTGACCTATGATCCATATACAAATACTAGTCAACCAATAGCAGCGCTTGGAATGCGAATCGGCAATAATAAGATTGATTCGAGTTACTCGCAGGATTCCAGCTGCGTTCATTTTGGTGGAAATCTACAGGTTCTAAAAACTGAGTTCTCAAATATTTACCGAACCTACTTCGATGATAAGTGAATAGCATATGTTTTATCTTATGCGGTTGACTGATATTTTTTACGTGAACCATGGCGATTACCGTTTGATGTAAGTGGAGCGGGAGCATATATAGGCCAGTCGAAATTTCCCAAAATTTAAGTGAACCCGGACATTTTTGATAACAGACAAATGACTTGAAAAAATGAAAGATTACATATCCCTTACCCTCTCAAAAAACCCCAACCAAAATCAACCATGGGCAAAAATAGTTATGGCCACTTGAAAATGTACCTAAAAGTTGTGCAGAAGCCTCTCCATAAAAGATAAGTTGTGTGACTAGTATCGCCTGAGTTATCTCCCTTCATGGCAACTGCCAAAATGGCTGACATTGTTGTTGACAACAAAAGTTTGGAAGAGGTATTTTATGACTTTTAAAATGAAAATTGTGAATATTTTTTATGGAAAAGTATTTTGACAATTAGATGAATGCTTTAGTCTATGCAGATACCATCAAATAATCATATTTTTTCGTGCTTGAATTATCTATATTTTAACTTTGTAAATTGACAACTTCATCTTCATAAAAGCCTTTTCTACGAGAAATTATTATGAACTACTAATGTAATGATAACAAAAAAGTTAAAGCATATGATTTATCAATTCAATTCCCTTTAAAAAATTGAATAGATACATTTGGGGAAAGTTCACACACCTCTAAAAAAGCTAAGCATGCCATCCTACTGATACTACTTTCTCGCTGACTTATTTCTTATGAAAATTCGTCTGTTGATTGATAATTTTTTTTTACAATCATTTGAAGTTCACATCAACTCATATTGACATATTATATTAAATTTATCAATCTTTCCAATGCTAAAAATAGTTACTAGAGAATAAATAATTTTTTAGGTTATAACTATAGATATTACTGTCAGTCAATTTCGGCTTTAGACAATACCAATTTGGGTTATTCATGCAAAGTTACAAAAAATATGTATATAAATATATTAACAGAAATTTAATGATTTTCAACTGTAAATTTATCTCCCTAGGCTTGTATTTCATAATGACCAACCTACATTGTCAAAATTTAATGTCCCACTAATTCATAACTCATGGGCCCAGGGCCTTCGTCATCTCAAAAGTTAATTAGGATCTGCTAATAAATGCACAGATCAGTTCTGGCATATAATAAAAATGCTATCAGTATGTATCTAACACTAAGGATTTACAATTAAAATTGTTGAACATATTACTTAGATTAAAAAAACTACAAAAATGTCAATAATTTTCCCTATATCAAATGTTTTCAAAATTTAATTGCTTTTTACATAACCATGAATCTCAAAAGCGTCGTTCAACCACATTTGTCATTAAATGAGACCTTACAGCTGAACTCAAATTTTTTTAAATCAAAGCATGCATGGTTGACTGAGTATTACTCAAATAATTTGAAAAGGTATGATAGTTTAGAGAAACTAATAATTTGTTAATCCTGTGAAAGGCATACATCTATCAGCATCATTTGTCAATCTAACAAACAGGGAGATATTCCCTCCGGTGTGCTCAGTGCTTTGCATCTAATGGAGTATTAAAGGTATAAGTGCACACCAATATTTCGTTTAAACAACAAATGCACAGATAATAAATATCTCTCGATTACTAACGATCATAATCCATTTACAATGCTTATACTACATTTTTAAAAAGTGATTATGTTATAAGATTGCTTTATTATACAATATTTCATCCCTTATTCTCAGTTCAGAGTTTAGGTAATTTCCAAAGCTACACACATTACTAGTTGAGCCGTTTTCAGCTGTTCAATTGTTCATATTTTTTAGTGCACAGCTGACCATAGAACTGAATATCTCTAAGCCGACTTCAGCTGTCTTAAACGTTTTCATTGTTGATTACAGGTCAGTTGTAAAGAATAATAAGTATTTTCCTGCTTCGATTGAAAGCATAAGTAAGTGCCTATATAATCATATGCCTTAAAAGAGCCAATTTGGAGCGAAAAGCATGCTATAGTACCTTTAAGCACACGATTCTCTGCAGATTCTGGACAATGGTCAATGTCTTTACCATTATATGAAATTTTAATGGATCCAGAAAAATAAGTTAGAATATTTAATTTCATTCTTCTTAAAACATTATCTTAAGTGCAATGTTATTAACCCTGTTAGAATAATGAATAATCTGTATCTGATGAAATTATTTTGTATGCTTTGTGAAAGACAAGTGATAATGTACCCTCTGTCAAAAAGTGATTTATCATCCAAAACTGTGTTCTACAGGAGATATCGCTCATTGAAGATCAAGGGATATCTCCTAGTAGATATTGTTTTGACAGTAGATTTTGAACAAAGCCCTGTTACAGTCAAATTCATGACATCACAATTGTTTTACATCATCAAGTAATGACATCAGAATGCTATGACGTCATAAGCATGACAACGTCAGTGATATGACTTCACCGCACTGAGAGTCTAGGAGGAGTGCAGTGTTCAGAAATACACATTTTACACGGAATGGAAATGAAAAATGATTTTGGATGATAAACATAATCTCACCCTCGTGTCTTCTGATATCAAATATATCAACACGAGTCTATAAAAGTAAAAATACCCGAGGCACATTTCATAGAATAGTGTTGATATATTTGATATCAGAAGACACTTGGGTGAGATTCTCTATTTGTAGCATGGGGTAGATAACAAGTATATCTATATTGCTATATAGTTATCATCAGTTATTTAGAACATCTAAAAATAGTTTACAGATTCAAGTTCAGGAAAAGCCTTAGAAATCTGAACCGGAAAACTGTCATGCTGGTGGTTTCAGAAGGATAATCACATTTATCAGTGCTTCAATATAAAATGCGTATGTAAAGAGCTTTAATTCCATTTTGAAAATTAAAAAAATATTTGATAAGATATACCTAGAGAATGTGAAAATTGACTCGTATAAATCTGAAGATCAATCAGGGGCAGTGAATTCAAGAATGCTTATTTCTGATGCAAAGTAATCTAGAAATGTCAATACAGAGTATATTTTTCAACAAATATATTTTTCGTAAAAGGATTCGTATTTTTTTATATTAACCCCTCTAAAAAAGACATGTTATTCAGTCAATAGTAATAATAGCCTTTAGAAGTATGTCCTGTTGCATGATCTTAAATTGAAATTGCCACATAAGTGTTTTGTTCAATAAATAAACGTTTTATAAATGTTCCAATTTTCTTTGATGTTTCATGTTTTTTACCAAAAAAACAGACATGATGTTAAACCATGAGCATAAATGACCTTGAAAAGTATGTATTATTGCATGATCTATCATTCTAATCACTACAACATTTTATTTTTCAACATAAATACTTCTCATAAAATATTCCAATTTTCTTTCATTTTTTATGCTTTTTCACCCCAAAACAGACATGGCGTTAAATCTACAACAGAAATGAACTTGGGAATCATGTAATGTTGCACCATCTATCATTCTAGCCAATTCAAAAGTTTTTCCTGCAATACTTATATTTTAAAATAAATAATTCCCAATTTCCCTTATTTTTAAAGGTTTTTGCCCCAAAAATACATGTTGCCCATGGTTGATTTTGGTTAGGTTTTTCATGGTTTTCATCGAAAATGTCCGGGTTTTTTCATGATTTCTACTGGCCTAATATGTATTACCCTGAGATGATGATAATGGACAATGGTCTACGTTTGATAAAATTTCAATTCAGGAATCTTTAAGTGTACAGCTAAGCGGAAAAAAAATGTAAAATCGTGTAAGTGGTCACCCCGGGAGTTCAGTGCAGTTCATGTACTCATTTCTGTCTACAACTGACTCCTATAATCAATATCGACTTATATTCCATAAAGTTATATGCAAAACATATTTTCTTTCGGGGATTTAACATGTCATTACTTAATCCGAATGTCTGTGGCGAAAGTTTTAAAATGAAAAATATACGTGTGGGGTAATTTTTGTGTGAACTCATTTAGAGGATTCTAGTTAGGTTTAAAGGATACCTGAAACGAACATAGAAATTCGTGCTTAGCTACTATTGATTTAAAAATCTCGTTTTGCAAATGGTAACATTTCATTTGCTTTTTGTGATACCATTTATTTTGTTGTAAGTATGTGTATGCAAATCCAACATTATATAACATCGTTGCTCTGTTCAACAGGTCACACATTCTCCATTTCGATTTTATAAGCTATCTTTTTCTTCAGATTTATGTAGGTTTCTTGAATGTTTAGGACAAGCTTTACACCTGGAACTTTCCAGAAGATCGTAATCTATAAAAGGGCTGGGTGTAAGAAAGTCATGATCATTCCCTCAGATAGACTGGTTTTTACAGTTGACTTGTCATCATTCTGTTGAGCAATTGTTCTCCAAACTCTTAGATATCAAGCCTATTTTATCTAACAACTTCTATCAGGATAACTATAATCAACTACTGTGCTGACCAAGAACATATTTAGCTAGTAATTGTGACCCATTGTTATTATCAATTTGTATTCGCTTTAAATAATAATTCTACACTCTTTGTTTATCTACTACACACTATAATAAACGTCCTAGAACGGCAGTTGTTGCAGTTTAGAATATCATAACATAAACCAAAATGGTCAAAGTTGTATTATAGAGGGATAGAATAAACCTACCGTACTTAGATCTGTAACATGCTGTGAGATTGTACAGTGAACACATTGGTAGATCGGAATCTGAAGGAGAAACACCAATGTACATTTAGATGTTTTCAATATGACGTCAGAATCATTCTTTTTTCAACTGAACCCAGTTTATGTGCTTTGATATTTGTGCAACAAAATATCATAATTTCTTTTAAAGTCATAGTAGTAAACAAAAACCATCCAGGAGATAAAAAATAAGTCAATTTCAACATAATGGAATGAACAGTTATCAGGTTCTATAGAGTTACAATCTAAGAAAATGGAATAGTACTATAATCGACGCATCTGAGAAACTTTTGATGATGATAAGATAATAATGAAATAAAATGATAAAATTGGGTCAAAAAGTCTCATTTAAGGTTTTGATTAGCCTTTGATTTAAAAAGTAAGATGGATCATTGCAATATATGGATGCAATGTTGAAAAATAATTTGCAATAGCATATCTGCTTGTTAACGATTGCTGCATACATTCATACGACCTTCTACAAACGCGTGCTTAATTTCTGGAAGAACTGATATTGCATCGCTGCATGGTCTCGGTTTTTACGTTAATTGAATTACAATTCAATATCTGAGGGTAGGTACAGTAGTCTTTTGTTATGCCTTTAGGACATTTGGATTATTAGATTGAGATTGTATTAAAAGCTTTAAATTATTTAGAAAAATCACTGATTATGAACAAAATGTTACATTTGTGACCTTGATGAAGTTTTACCTATTTCGAAGCTAGATTTACATCCACACTGTGCATTTGTTTTCTTCATGACGCACTCGTACACACAATGCCCGTAAGTATAGGTACTGAAGCTCCCAAGGGGATTGTTGAAGGATGGGGAACGAGTATCCAGACAATGTCGATCTCCGAAAGCCTTGAAAGGTTCCTTTAAGTACTTGAACTGGCGGGTTAACACAACAGGGCGTCATGAAAATCATATGTTATCATGCTTCCAGGAACTCGTAGGTTTTCAAAAATCGATTAGTGACAAAGATGTCTGCATTTGGTAACATATATTTAGTAAACAATGACCACTGGTCTAATAACTAAGTGGATAAAACTTTTCTTTCGAAAATGACCAACCATTCAGTTGCATTAAAGACAAAAAATGTGGGGAAACTGGCAAAGGAAGTGAGTCCTAGCAAAGATGTACATACTTAAATGCCACCTTAATGTCAGACTCAGATACTTGAACAGACCAAGGATAAGAAGTGAAAATGCTACATTTTTAAAGCTACATGACAATTTTTAAAGCTACATGACAATTTTTAAACCTCTGCTAACACACCTACAACAATACAACTACAAAGGCAATTTCACTGGTAGGCAAGTCCAAATCATGTTATTAGTGATGGTAAAATTGAAATAACATGTTGTATGTAAAAACATCAAAATCTGACAAAGATGATAGATCAATATTTCATGTTACAAATACATAGCAAAATAAATAATAACTGTGACGTGACATAACTAGGGTACACTCACTGACGACTTTCTGACGGCAACGTTGGTGGTAGCTCCAGTTGACACGAGGAATGAGGATGTGACAGAGTCGGGGTGGTCGTGCGCCTCATGCAACAACACCTGCAACATTATGAAGGGTTTTGAAGCTCTCTTAGTGCTAAGATATTCGTATGCCACTGTATTGTACTTACGACTATCAAAGCGCTAAAACAGCTTCGAAAATACTGGCAATTCAGAATCCTGATCAGTTGTAATTCAAAATAGTTGCAATCAGTGACGTTGAATCGAAATGTTCTTTTGAAGTGTTCACGTAACCGTTGAGAAGACTTCAGAGCGTTGCGTAAGTATTCATTACTAGGGGAAGGTCAGAGCTGCAACATTGTATTTTCTCGTATGTAATTGAGAACGCCATCCGTGTTACAAATTTTTACCAGTAAGTGGTTTTATCAAACGAGAAAATATGGCTCACTTGTAATGAATATCATGAGGGGGGATATGAGTTGGTCGGCATCTGTGGGAATACAATGTCTGTTGCATTAGTTACCAACCCTTGATCTCTTGAACATAGCATAATGAATGACTCAAAATAACATGCTCGACAAGTTAGGTTTTGTAGTTAAGGAGGAGTATCGAAGAAAGATAAGACCAGGACGAAAGAAACTCTTAATGAAAGCATTTACAAAATTCAGAAGCTATTCATGAAACGGAAATCATCGATGCTTGAACCATAACCTACCCTGAGACCTGCAGACATCATGCTCCCGACGACGTAGTCATCTTGCTGAACATTAGCGATGAGAATGAAATTCCTGTTCTCTCCAACCATACTGGTTTTCATGACGTCAGAAGCGTTGAAATTGAAAGTATGACACATACCTTCAGTTGTCATGACCATCTTCATCCCTCGTTTACAAGGGTAGAATAGTTGGGAACCTAACTTACACATGATTAACATACTGTCTTGGTCCATGGACATTTTCTTCCAGGTATCGAAGCTGATACTTTCCCTGAAAATTGGCCTTAGGAACTCTGTGCTCCAATCAATTGGGTCGAATCTCGTATAATCTGGATTGATACGGTCGTAGAAATGTGTCAGTTCTGGGTCGATTGCTTCGAGATTTTTTCTGCTGAGCGGGCTGTGGTTACAGATGGTGATTGCAGGGAACTCGAGCTCTTTGAGGAGCTCCACCTTTGAGCTTGTCACAGTCGGATACTCGTAGTAGTTGATCAGTTCTTTAGAAATGTTGTACGACATGTACACAGCCATACCGAGAATAGCAAAGGTCCACCAGACACTGGAAGTATGCATTAAAAATATCATTCATTTCTGGATTTACAGTTCCTCATTCCGTTTATTTCAGACATTTCATGACCCTAGCATTTCTTTATGAACAGAATCACAATATTGTCATTATAGTCATTTATTTTTCTTTTGAATATAGTAAGGTCTCATTATAAAACTAGAAAGTGTTTTTACTCGTAAAAACAGATGTCTCCCCCATACACCATTTCAGCATAATTTTTTTGTTGAAAATTCCTTACAGTTTTTAAAAAAAAACTCAAATAAAATGTAATAATTTTGTTATAAAACAACATAAACTTGAAGTTTTGGTTAATCAACATCTCTGCAGGTTATTACTATCATTCAATTAAAGATTGGGGAAATAAGAAATTGAAAAAAGTTGAAACCCCAAAAGGTACATCTACATAATATGTAGGGGATGTGTACCAAATTTGGTGAAGATTGGTCATGTAGTTTCAAAGTTATGCTCCGGAAACTAACCCTACCTTTCAAAATGACAAAGTCCAAACTGTTACCATGGAAACAAAACAATGTGTAATTGAAAAGAAGGCATATTTACATCTTATGTGTACTTTTCTGGCACTATCTATTGTTTTAGCGAAACAATGGAGTAATGAGTGCAAATTAGCTAATTGATGGTTGATATGAATGATAGGTCAAATGTAGGTCCTCTAACATGCCATGCTGTCAGATTAACTTATCCACTGTAACTATTACTTGTTTGATAACATCGTAGGATCCATTGATTGCCATACAAGGAGTTTGCATGGAATATGTATTTGTCTGTAACAGGTTAGTCACTTACCAGCTTTTTAGAAACGATGTATCAATAAAAGTTTTAACTCGAATCTTTATTAGTTTGATCTCAAACTCTGTCAATATTCCTCCTTTTTTAGTAAAAAGAGATATTACAAAACTATACATGTACACTTATTATCGTTTAAACATTGCTAACTATGTGCTGATTAGTGTTTTCACTCTGTTTATATCGATAACCCTTTCAAAAATGCAGAAAAAAAGAAAGATATTTCAATATTGTATTTTTGTGGCAATAAGCGGGAGGACTTCATTCAATTATTCCTCAAATGTACGTTTAAATCAGTTTTGTTTACAATGCATTTATTTTCAATGGCTCGTAGACGATGAGAGATAAATTCTAGCCACTAGGTCAAGTAATTGATTATAAAGCTGAATTTTCTATGCAGGTACGAAATATATATACACAAATAATTTAAAAACGCATTTCATTAACAAAATTCATATATAAATAAGAACATTTTTTTAATTATTTAATAACCCCCGTCCGATCTCAAGATGGGACGTCCCAACTTAGGATTCCAAGTTGGGACGCGTCCCATCTTAAGATGGGGCGGATCCGCAGTTGGGATGATACATATATACCTAAGACATGAAAACATGCAAACAGCAGTCAGCTGATTCAAGGATTTTTAGAGTCAAAACGTTCAATAAAAACCACTGTTTATGAAAGAACTTACCATCTTAACTTGAACGTACTGCCAGGTGCGAGTTTGTTAATACCATGGAAGCCGGTGTTCTGTGTAAAGTCTACCCACAAGGACCCCACCCCTTCATCAAGCTTTTTAGACGGCCCATGTTTCTCCTCCACCTTGCTCGCCATTCCGTAACGTTAAGGACTATAGGAAACTTTAATCCAATACATCCAATACAACTCTTACACCCCAAAGAACAAAATAGGAAAACAAGTCATCGATGACAGCAGTTGCGTCGGTATTGAATATTTTCAGACGTTGTTATATTTTTAGCCTTTGATGAATTAATAAGTAACTGCAAGAGAATTATATGCATGGTCATGGCATCTTCACACACATAAATGAGGTGTGACATTTTACAGCATCATACGATTACCGGTGATGTTTAATAGATAGAACTTTGCACTGACTCTATCAGAGTAAGTATTCCATAAGGAGAGTATTATCATTACAGCATCATCGATTTTCAGTGATAGTTTCCTGTACCAAATTGATTCTGATCTCCACAACACATGTTTGATAGCAATAACGACACATGAAGAGACATCTTGTTTTCTATGAAATTCCATTAAATCTTTCGATTATTCTGAACGTTTTACTTTTGTAGAATACCCAGATATTTTAACCAGTTGTTTGCTTAACACAAAATATGAGACGTGGAGAACTCAAATTAGTGTTAAGCGAGCTTTAGGGAAGATTATACGTAAATTAACAATAATCAACAATGTCTGTTAATTAAAGAGCGCTTTTATCCACTCAATCAGTGGTTGTAACAAAGGTATATTATCATACTTATCTAACCAAAGCTGATATGTCTGTGGCTAGAAGTTCAAAAGTAACAAATTTCTTTTCCAGGTACCAATTTCCTGCTGGGTGAACAGAAGCACATTTTGAATAAATCCTTCACCCAAGCTGTCCCCTGTTTCCCTGGTCGGGCAGACCATCACACTTAAATCATTAAGATTAGACACAACTAAGAGTATTCTGGAAACCTGGGCCAAATTTGAATTTATAATAGTCCGACGTGGGGTGTTTGCAATTTATTTACGTATCAGAACAGATTGCTTTATTTAAAAAATGACAAACTTCGTGATATGGTTAGTGCATCACTCATCGTTTAATCTACTCCGACATTTATGTTGCTACTGCGGTGGCTGACGGTCAGTAACTATACCATCCGTGATTGATATTTCTAGTCTTTGATGAATTAAACAGTAACTGCAAGAGAATCATATGCACGATCAAATCATCTTAACACACAAAAATGAGGTTTGACATTTTACAGTGTGCAATATTCTTCATCCGTGATCGATATACATTTATTCAAATCATAATTATCTTTAGGACTTCAGCATGTCTGCAACAATATGGGGATGGCGTCGTAGCAACCCAAGTTACCAAAAGACGCGATAGTAAAATATACGAAATTAACCTATTATTTCACTGAGGTGTCTGCGGGTCAGTGAATAGACCATTGATGAGAAAACGGCCTGTTCCACACACACTTTACTTTTGAGACTTGTTCGATGGAATTGTGTTCATTCAGCAGTACAGCGAGGAAGATTAAAAGTGATAGTCCACCGGTCCAGAGGGGTCCCCATGCACCCCCCCCCCCCCTCCACTGTAGTTCTGTTGTCTAGAGATGCAGACATATTTTGTTTGATATATCTATTGATAAAATTACAGCATTAAGTTGCTCATTCCTACGGTGACTTCAAAGTTTTCATTGTCAGATCAAGTGACTATAAGGTTGTGACATAAAAAATGTTGATAAAGTTTGCTGTCTGCAACTGAATGACTATTGCTGTGAAGATGAGTCAAACAATGTAACATGGACACTATCATGATACCATCAAAAGCCTAGAGTATCATACAATGCATTTCAATTAGCAGGAGGCTCTATGGAATACATCTCTGTTCCAATGTCTGTTGTTCTTTTTGCTAATGAGAGTCATAGTTCGACTCTTGTGGATTGGAAGCTAGAGCCAGTGCGCTCTTCGTAGAGAGTTGGTCGACATCAAGGCCTTGCAACGTGACAGCTTTGAGGATGATGATGAACGTTGTTAAGGTGTGTGGTGTATGGTGATGTTATTGATGATGATGCTCTCTCTTAAAACTAGAATTTTGATAAGTTGTTGATGTCCAAAAAGCAACTGAATCAAACAGTCATATGGAGATTGAAAATGAATAATTTGCAAGAATGTACTCCTATAGTACATGTCTGTGATGTGTGTAATGGCAGAATTAGTACCTATGTGTTATCTTTCTTCTTTGTGCCCTTTAAATCTATCCCTTTAAATCCCCAATGATTTAGAAGTAAAACAACACATTCAAAATACAAAATTGTTAGTTTTTTCCAAGGCTGATTTGGTGTATTTCAATGATAGTGGATTAATGGTAGGTCCCATAGTTTGCTTTTGGACACTTAACCTTGATTGATATAAGTACACAAATACACAAAAGAGTTGCAAGTATCCATAATTCTACTCTAAGTGCAAATAATGTTAAATAAAATAATATACATTAACTTTAGAGAAGAGAAAATAGTTTTTTACCAAGGCTGAGTTGGTGTATTTCAATGATAGTAGATTAGCGGTAGGTCCCTTGGTTTGCTTTTGGACACTTAATTTATGTGTTATAAGTACACATAAGTACACAAAAGGGTTACAAGTACCCAAGAATCTATTCTCAGTGCAAATAATGTAAAATAAAATCATATACATTCACTGTAGAGAAGAGAAAATAGTTTTTTCCAGAGCTGAGTTGGTGTTTTTCAATGATAGTAGATTAACGGTAGGTCTCTTGGTTTGCTTTTGGACACGTAATTTATGTGTTATAAGTACACATAAGTACACAAAGGGTTACAAGTATTCAAGATTCTATTCTCAGTGCAAATAATGTAAAATAAAATCATATACATTAATTGTAGAGAGGAAAAAATATATTTTTTCCAAGACTGAGTTGGTGTATTTTAATGATAGTAGATTAACGGTAGGTCCCTTGGTTTGCTTTTGGACACTTATTTTGTGTGTTATAAGTACACATAAGTACAAAAAATGGTTACAAGTACTCAAGATTCTATTCTCAGTGCAAATAATGTAAAATAAAATCATATAGATTAACTGTAGAGAAGAGAAAATAGAATTGTTACCGGTTGAAGTCATGAATGACGAGTTTTTGTAATGGAAACCTAAAATTTCATACAAATGACCTATGGTAGCTATCTGAAATGTCTGTCAATGGATTCAGTGACCTTATAAACATACATTTAGATACCAAGATTATGGTTCTATGATAATTAGAACCAAAGATATGAGGACATCCACCTTTTGGTGTGACGCTTCAGAGAATAAGTGGCTGAGGGGGGTACCCATGGAAATATGTAAAAATGACACATTTCGTCCCAGTTTATACACTGTTACCAGTCAAATTTGCATAATAGATATGTCAAGGCTTCAAAAAAAGTTAGTTTCATTCTGCCATGACCCGATACACCTACAATTTCACTCTAGACTTATGCTGTATATGATTAAATTTGTATAAACAAATATTATAATATGTATAATATAAAATAAATGTGTATAATATAAATATTAATGTGAAATAAAATAAAAGGGACAAGGAAGATATTCTAATATCTAATACGGGGAAATTGCTCGATTTCCGGCGGTGTTGGTTACTATGCATTTCTTCAAAAAAGTAAAATCGGAGAGTTAATCATTACCGTTATTTAATACGACTGAAAAGTTCTTACTCATATTGTTGAAGTGGAAAGCACAAATCAGTAAGACTTCCACCCGTAACCCCCGGTATAAAGGAGCTATACATGTTACACTAAATGTACTCTAACTTACCACACTTACTTAAAATGAACAAAAAGGGACATAATATGGAGTATTTATATCACAAAATATCGGGGTCAATTGGAATCGAACGATGCCTATCTGATATTAAGTTTTGCGAACAGATTGTTGCGCAGGCGGTAAAAGAGACATAGTTTATGTTATACTATTAGCATGACTACTAATAATATTGACCTGTACTTTCGTACTCTGCTGAAATTCCCTACAGAAGACATTAAAAACTCCTCTCTCCTGGTCTTTCCGCAACAAAACCGATTCTCAATTAAATTGGTGCAAACGCCTATTTAAACTTATCTATTGGTAAAACATTGCTCATTAATTAACAACATAATAATTATGATCATACGTACCAACAAAGGTTTTTCTAGTGATCAACTGACATGCGTAACCTAAATCTTGTATCCCACTGTAGACTGTCCACTCGTGTATTATTATGGTACTACCGGGTTTAATATGAGCACTTATGATAGGCAGTATGTTGCAGCATCCCTTTTCTGAAGTTGCACTAAAAACAATTTACGAGTCTCCCGGCAGATACAACCACTTTTCTATTAATTCATCACAGTAAACATATCAATCGATAAACACGACTGAGCATATTCATTAGCGATGACTAGTTTTACTATTTGTTCTTTGGGATATGAGAGGGATAGAATGAAAGGGTCCCCGCAGTCATTAACGTAACGGTATGACGACCAAGGTGGAGCCTTTCAAAGACCCTGGGCCCTCTAAAAAGCTTGATGATGGGGTGGGGTCATTGTGGGTAGACTTTACCCAGAACACAGGCTTCCATGGTGTAAATAAACTCGCACATGGCAGCAAGTTTAGATGGTAAGTACTTTCATATCAAGTGATAATCATGGAACGTTTTCACTTTAACAGTCCTTGAATCCGATACTTGATGAACAGATGTCCGGACTATTGTTTACATGTTTTTTTTGCTTAGGTATATATGTATCCCATGTTTGTGATTCTCCGCATACCATCTGATGAAGGGATGCGGATTTAAAAAGTTATTATCCAGAAAATATTGCTGTTCTATAGTATTGATAAATTTGTAATCAACTCATTAAGTGGAATTTGTGGAATTGTGTGTTTGTTTTTACCAGTTTAAAACATTTATAAATCAACGGTAAACAAAGGGTAACTGTCACTGCAGATAAATAATGCATACATGTCACACGAAATTTTGCCTATGAATTACAATCATATTTCAGTCTCAAACCAATTATGAATAAAAGATTGAATATAAATGTTGTTAATGTCCGATAAAGGTCAATTTCTATAGCAAATCAAGTCTTTTACTGACTGTCGATTTATTGGTCATAGTTCACTGACCACACACTGAAATTAGACTTACGTGGCATGTAGATAGTGAACTTTACATATGTAACATTATTATAATTGGGATCGAACTATATTCGAAAGTAAAATAAGAGGTTGTAATGAAAATGTTGTGATTCTATTCATAAAGAAATGCTAGGGTCATGAAATGTTTGAAATAAACAGAATGAGGAACTGTAAATCCTAAAATGAATGTTCTTTTTAATGGATACTTCCAGTGTCTTGTGGAGTTTTGCTATTGTCGGTATGGCTGTGTACATGTCGTACAACATTTCTAAAGAACTGATCAACTACTACGAGTATCCGACTGTGACGAGCTCCAAGGTGGAGCTCCTCAAAGAGCTCGAGTTCCCTGCAATCACCATCTGTAACCACAGCCCGCTCAGTAGGAAGAATCTCAAAGCCATCGACCCAGAACTGACAGATTTCTACGACCGTATCAATCCAGCTAATCTTCAACTCAAGCCAATAGATTGGAGCACAGAGTTCCTAAGGCCAGTTTTCAGGGAAAGTGTCAGCTTCGATACCTGGAAGAAAATGTCCATGGACCATGACAGTATGTTAGTTATGTGTACTCTAGGAATCAATGTATTCTTTCCTTGTACACGGGGGATGAAGATGGTCATGACAACTGAAGGAATGTGTCAGACTTTCAATTTCAATGCTTCTGACGTCATGAAAACCAGTATGGTTGGAGAGGACAGGAATTTCATCCTCTTCGCTAATGTTCAGCAAGATGATTACGTCCTCGGGACCATGATGTCAGCAGGTCTCAGGGTAGGTTATGGTTCAAGCATCGATGATTTCCGTTTCATGAATAGCTTTTGAATTCATGTATCTGTTTTCGTGTTCAGTTTCTTTCCTCCTGCTTTCATCTTTTTTCGATACTCCTCATCGTCCATTAACTAAAAAGCCTGAAATTACGATTCCTGTTCATAAACATTCCCATGATAAATAATTTTGTGTGGAAACCTAAAATGTCCATCTCATGATTTTTAGTCACTGTCTATGTTCCAAAGATTGGAAGTGTTGTTAACAAATGTAAGTTATTGTATTCCCATAAATGCCGACTTACTTGTATCCTCCCTCATTATATCCGTTACAAGTATATTATATACATGACATATATTTCCCACTGATTACGTTCTTAGTTACATAATATGAAATACAATGTTGCAGATCTGACCGACTTTCACCTAGTAATGAATATTTACGCAACGCTCTAGTCTTCTCAACGGTTAAGAGAACACTTCATAAGCACATTTCGATACAAAGACATTGATTGCAACTATTTTAGATACCAACTGAATTTCCCAAACAGTCCTCTCTTTGTAGCACTGTGGACTTGTATTTTCGAAGCTCTCTTAGTGCTTAGATATTCGTAAGTACTATACAGTGGCCTACGATTATCCAAGCACTAAGAGAGCTTCCAAAATCTATAGACCCTGGTTTGCTAAGGAAGAAATGATCGAGTCACTGCGGGGAGAAAATGTTAACAGAAAGTAACCCTTCATAATGTTGCAGGTGTTGTTACATGAGGCGCACGACCACCCCGACTCTGTGACATCCTCATTCCTCGTGTCAACTGGAGCTACAACCAACGTTGCCGTCAGAAAGTCGTCAGTGAGTGTACCCTAGTTATGTCACGTCACAATTATTATTTATTTACCTTCGTATTTGTTACATGAAATATTGATCTACCATCTTTGTCAGATTTGATGTTGTTATATAAAACTTACATTTTTAATTTTACCATCACTGATGACATGATCTGGCATCGAGTGAAATTGCATTTGTTGTTGTATTGTTGGCAGAGGTTTACAATTCTCATGTAGATTTAAAAATGTAGTATTTTCTCTTCTTGGTCTGTACAAGTATCTGAGGCTGGCATTAAGGTGGAATTCAAGGATGTACATCGTTGCTAACATACACCTACATGTATGACGATTACTTCAATCAACAACTTCTAGGACTCGCTTCCCTTGCCAGTATCCCCGAATGATTTGTCTTTGATCAAAATGCAACATAATTGTTGGTCATTCAAGTGCCATTATGATTAATGCAGAAGTGAACCGCTTTATCTGATATTGCCACTCATCCATATAACGGAATGAAACCGGTTTTATCAAGTTAAAAATAAATGCTTTCAGGTATGTTTTAACGATTATATCAAATTTACCCTTTACATTTTGAACAGAGAACCTATTCGTCGTCTATCCATGAGTTCATTTCTCATTTATCATTCCCTACGGTATGCATAAGGGAAGTGACGTTACTATTTTAGTAAAATAATACATGACATTCTACACAGTCTCCACTCCACTCTTCCATTCCACCCAGTTTATCCACACAGTTATTAGACCAGTGGTGTCATTCTTTACTAAATATATGTTACCAAATGCAGACATATTTGTCACTAATCGATTTTTGAACACCTACGATTTCCTGGAAGTATGACAACATATAATTTTCATGACGCCCTGTTGTGTTAACCCGCCAGTTCAAGTACTTAAAGGAACCTTTCAAGGCTTTCGGAGACCGACATTGTCTGGATACTCGTTCCCCATCATTCAACAATCCCCTTGGGAGCTTCAGTACCTATACTTACGGGCATTGTGTGTACGAGTGCGTCATGAAGAAAACAAATGCACAGTGTGGATGTAGATGGAGCTTTGAAATAGGTAAGACTTTATCAAGGTGACATATGTATCATTTTGTTCATAATCAGTGATTTTTCTAAATAATTGGAAGCTTTTAATAAATCTCAATCTAAAAATCCAAAAGTCCTAAAGGCATAACAGCAGACTACCGTACCTACCCTCAGATATTGAATTGTAATTCAATTAACGTAAAAACCGAGACCATGCAGCGATGCAATATCAGTTCTTCCAGAAACTATAATTAAGCACGCGTTTATAGAAGGTCGTATGAATGTATGCAGCCATGAAATGTTTCCCCTTCAGAATCAGATTCCCACTTGCCAATGTGTTCACTGTACAATCTCACAGAATGTCACAGATCTAAGTATGGTAAGTTCATTCTATCCGTCTATAATACAACAATAGTTTTGTTTTAAGTTACCCTAACGATATTCTAAACTGTAACATCAGCTCGTATTAGTACGTTAATTACAGCAAGAGGGGTTATAAACATAGAGTTAAAGTAACTATATAAAGCTCATAGAAATTGATAATATAATATCAATGAGTCACATTAAGCTAGCAGAATATTCTTCAAAGTCCTTGGTAAGCACAGCAGTTGAGTATAGTTGTCTTGATAGTTGTTGTAAGATAAAATAGGCTCAATATCCAAGAGTTTAGAGCACAATGGCTCAGCAGAATGATGACAATGTCAAAACCAGGAAATATGAGTGAGTGACTTTCTTACACCAGGCCTTGATATAGATGACGAGCTTCTGGGAAGCTCAAGGTGAACCAGCCTATCCTCTAAATGAGTTCACAATTAAAATGCCACACGTAGTTTTCGTTTTAAAACTTTCGCTACATATATTCGGGGTTAGAAAGTATGTTATGATGCCGTTAATGTGACATTTTTGTGAAAGATAAACGTGGCCACGTGCATGCATAGTGGCGTTCATAGAGAAAGGGAAAACAAGTTCTATTGATAGATGTTTAATCTAACCCTATTATCAAGTTAGTGATACACACGGGATTATGAAGGAGAAGACATACATTAATGATTTGGTATTTGAACGATAAAATTATTGTTTGTTGTGATAAGAATTTACTGTACAAATAGGTTTACACGAACTTCAGCTTTTTTTGTTGACAAAACTAAATTGTTGGAAATAAGTCGATAGGAGTTAGTTGTTCATAGAAGTTAATATGGATTTCAAGAGAAATATGTTTGTTCCGTGCCGGGATGGACCTTGCCCCTTTAATTTGTCTATACATGGGCTGCACTGAACTCCCTTGGATTACAGGATTTGACATCTTTCCACTTATAGCTGTACAATTAAAAATTCCTGAATTGAAATTTTATCAAACGTAGACAATTGTCCATTGTCATTGTCTCACGGTTATACATATACGCTCCCGCAACACTTACATCAAACAGCTTTATCGCAATGGTTCAAGAAAAAAATATCAGTCAACCGCAAAAACGTTGTATGCTAAGGTTGGCTTTCGTACTTCCTCCACTTGGTGAGAGAAATAAAATCATATACTATTCACTTATCATCAAAGTAGGTTCGGTAAATATTTGAGAACACAGTTTTGAGAAAGCTGTAGGAATGCAGCTGGAAATCTGTTTACAAGTCGATGAAATCTTGATATTGCCGATATGCATTTCAAGCGCTGCTCATGGTTGACTATTTGTATATAGACCATAGGCCATAGGTCATAGCGCGTAGCTTTGAGTGGGGTACATGTAAGTGGAGCGGGGGAGTACACATTTTACCTTGAGACAGGATGGTCCATTGCATATAATATTGCAGGAGCATTAGTACTTCTATGGTATATTTTCAGTTGAAAATAGGTACAATGAAGACTTCCTAAGGACGTGTGGCTGCGAAAAGGAGTGTGAGTTCAACAGGTTTGAAGCGAAAGTGTCCAGCGCAAAGTACCCGTCAAACGCCGCTATGGAACTAACGTCTAGACTGTTTCCACTGTATAACGAGTCGTACATAAGGTAAGTCTGACGCCTTATTAAACAACTGTGTCTGTGTAACGTAGTGAAAATATCATGTAATTTGGATTTCGTTTTGACGTCTCTTACATCACGTATGTAGCACTGCCAAATGAAAACTCCATGTTTGGCGCCAAGTGACCATTCTCAAACTTATGATCCGGGGTGCTGGATTTTTAATATGTTGTGATTAAATCGACAGAAGGTATTACTATTTCAAAATGTCAATTTGTTTTATTGTTTGTGATATAAACAAAATATGTTTATGTGAATGATAAAACTCAATTGGCTATATTTGGAAAATGGGTTAGATGTCTTATTACTCTTAAAACAGTATATTTAAACATTATATTTGTTCTTATTTGTTATAAGTCATTTTATTTTCATAAATCACCGTCAATTGGTGTAAAATTTTCGTCTAACGATAATATTATAACCCAAAGAGTCCCTTGAGAAAATTTAGGTGAATTTGTTAATTATATTATTTGTTAAGTTTACAGCATCACCTTTTTCAAAATAGAGAAGTGCGTATTTTGTGCCTTGTTGTAAATTTACATATTTGCTTGAATAGCTATGACTGTTTCCTTTTTTAATGACACGTCAGTATCAACACAAATCACGTCGATATGTCCTACTTTCAGGGACAACTTCATCCAGCTGAAGATTTACTACGAGGAGTTGATGATACAGTCAACTGAACAGACACCCAAGTATACAACTGAGACAATCATAGGTGAAGTGTGATAACACAGTACACAGTAGAGACAATCATAAGTGATGTATGAAAACAAATTGCACAGCAAAGTCAATCATGGGTGAAGTGTAATAGAACAGTAAGCAGTAAATTAAACCATATGTGAGGTATGATTTGACAACATTGCCATTTGGTGTAAGAGGTAAATCGGCGGCAACATCATTTGATTATTAAAGAAGCGAAGTAAATTCTCAACGGTAATAAAGAAACAATGAATGAAGTTATACTAATACGATCAGAAATCAATGTTCCCGTTTTTAAACACAGTTGACAACAGATTATAAATCGAATTTGGAGTTAATTCGTTTCCATCACATCTGTTCTATTTTTCACTTCATAAGTAATGGTTCAATTTTCTGTTGCTAGGCAACCTGGGAGGACAGATGGGAATATGTCTAGGGGCTAGCATCCTAACACTGACTGAGCTTGTGGAATTCCTGGTGTTCTCTTGCCTAAGTGTGTTCTCGAGGACTGCAAAGAAATGAAGTTTGAGGTCAGGGTTTAGAACTTCATAATGCTGGCAAACATTACTGGAAATCTCAGCTGTGCTTTTATGTTTATTGTATTAGAATTTTCATAACAACAAATCCAATATGATATTGTTTAGCACAGAACTAATGGTTGCCGTAATTTGAAGTTTCTCGTCTTTCTCCATACAGTTAATCATTGTAAATGATAAAAAATTGTATAGATACATAAATACATCCATACATATAACCATACGTACATACAAACATATATATATATATATATATATATATATATATATATATATATATATATATATATATATATACTCTCATAAATTCATGCATGATGCATACATATATACATGAACATAAGTACAAATAAACAAACATACCTTCATAAATACATGCATACTGACATACATACATGTTCATATGTACGTACAAACATACATACAACATTCACGCATAGTGAATGCAAACTTACATACATATATACATACATACACAACTGATATCATTGGTAAATGTGACTTCAACAACTCACGTAGTGTCTCTGTACATGAGTGAAATTATCAAGGGTTGTCAATATTCATCACGTAATGTTGGTAGGGACACTGGAAACAACATATTCAGCTTTAGATTCATAGATCGTTAGACTCTTTGTCAGCATAAAGCCTAATGATGATGGAACAAGAATTTCCATTCCCTTATATAAAGCTACTTCCACATTCTATTTAAGCGAAGCATTCACATGAAAGGTTACCTTCATTCAATAGTTTGTTTCCCGCTGGTGATCCTATCCCATGAAAAACCATTGATACAGCACCGTGAGATATAACAGCAACAAAGCTTCTTCCAACTAATGGGGTTTATCGATTTGCTTTGCAGCCATCCCTCTCCGTGAATTATATACAACTTGGTTTAGTTGCATGTGTAATTATTATCTGATGTCATCAAAATGATGATGATATCTGACAAGTCATTGACAAGTCAAGTTTCCTTACTCTAATCATCATGCCAAAATTATTATATAAAGATTTTTCTATTGTATTAGAATTTTCATAACAACAAATCCAATATGGTATTGTTTAGCACAGAACTAATGGTTGCCGTAATTTGAAGTTTATCGTCTGTCTCAAAACAGTTCATCATTATTTTTAAAAAATACATAAATAAAATAAATAAATACATCCATACATATAACCATACATACATACAGACATGCACACATAATTACATTTAAATATACATACATTCATGCATGATGCATACATATATATCCATGAACATATGTACATACAAACTAACATACATACATGCATTAATACATGCATACTAACATACATAAACATACATACATACAAACAAACATACATATATAAATACATGCATACTAACATTCATAAATACATATATACATACATACATATTCATATGTACATACAAACATACATACAAACATTCACGCATACTTACATAAATAAATACATACATACATACATACATACATACACAAAGTTTCACAACTGATAACATTGGTATATGTGACTTCAACAACTCACGTAGTGTCTCTTTACATGAGTTTCAGTTACAGTACTTAAAAAACAAGTTTTCGATAGAATTATATTAGTTATATGCATAGTTGAAAGAAAAGAAATTTTTTGAGAAGTTTCCTTACTCTAATCATCATGCCAAAAATATTATATAGAGATTTTGATACAATCAATATGCGAAAAGTTTACATGATTTTCGAGAAGGTTCAGAATGATTACATTTGAGAATATTTGAAATTAATTAAAAATTAAAAGTGTACAGGTTTGCGTGTGTCATAACTTTAGATACCAACATAAGCATCATTTATCATATAATTGTATTCCCTCGTGTAAAAGCTCTTTGTGTATATAAAACGTTTTAACGTCACTCGCCAGTGTAAAAGTTTTACTGTGAGGTATTGTACATAAGAGATTAAGTGTCATTTTACCGAATATTTCACATCCTTTTGAGGTATTCCTTTCATTGAAGGGATTTTGGTATATCTGTTATTATTCTATCACCAATAGTCAGAGATGGTACATGAAGGTGTGAAGATGATTGAACACAATTGAAAACTGGACTTTATCTATAAATGTACAATCGAAATGCATGAATAGGCATGTATATTCCCTTTGCTCAGTATATGTACAATGTACCAATGTTTCACTCAGTGAGTTTCTGTATCCATGACATATACTGATATAGATCATATAAGGACTTGTTGATATATACAATGTCATACATAATCATTATCGTTAATTATACTGGGATATCCATCAGAAGCAAGATAAGTTATACTGTGAGTAAATAACTTTAATATATGTATCTACATCTAAATAGGGAATCAAAACATTGGATGAGTTACTATCTCAATGGTCGGTATCTCACCGCTAGTTGAAACGAGAGTTTTTCTCATCATTTTAAAAATATTTGGAATTATTTACAAGTTTTATATGAATTGTATATGAAGTGTTAATTTCAATGGAATAACGTTTTCCATCAAACTTTATAATTAGACACCGGTAAAAGAAATGTCACCATATTTTCAATGTAGTCATAACGAATTGCTGCCAAATAAATTCGAATTTCAATGTAAGATTTATGTTTGTACAAAGTTTGCAAAATTTCAAGCATCAGGGTAGGGTCCTTTCGCTTTACTTTACTTCATATTTCTAAATAAGTGAAGTTTGGACATGGTTTGGATATTTAGTTGATATTTAAAGAGCCACTCCGTGATTTTCATAACATATTATTTATCTTTGATACGAACCTAAATGTCATATGTGGTGATATAAAATCAAAACATCTTAACTTTTCATGTCCAAAAGACATATATAGGACAAATACTGGTTTTCCATGAAAATCGAAAAACAGTCTTATAAATGCACAGAGGTGTAGATATCACGTTCAATATATATGGATACTAGTTATATAACCTAACAAACACTATCAACTCCTAACTGCCCTCCTGGCTGTTTTAGATAAGATTAAAAAATTATGTTTGACTATTTGACGCGCGCCACTCTCCGGTTTTCGATCATTATTGCGACGTTCTACTTTCATATCGTCACTGTAAAAAACCAACAAGCTTTAAAAAGTTACTTTTTGGCAACAGTCAATACTTCGCGATAAAATGACACGATTGATTAAGGTTTGCATATATGACTCCAACAACTCACGGAGTGGCTCTTTAAGTTGATTCGGTACATTTGCGTCCGAAAATACGTTGTGACGTTTGATAAAACGTTTTATAACGTTGAACTTGGGAGCGAACAAGCTGAATAATTTAGATTATTACATTTGTTTCATTGTACAATCGATTCAGATCAAAGGGCTTAATTGCTATGGTATATGAATAAAATTTTGCCTTATACTTTCTTTTTATAAATGATTGAATGGAGGTTATTCCGTCATATACGTTTCAATGTATTCTACAATTAATCTTGATATCAAGTTTTTAGCTAATCTTTACATGTTGATCGTCATATTTCATCAATATCATCAAAACACACTGTAGATATCTTAACCAGTTAATTGTGTTTAACAAATCAATGAAATGTTTCCTTTCAAGAATCTTCAGTGTGATAAATGTTTTTGTGTGTATTCAAAATGTGTAAATATGCAACGATTAAACAATCGTTCAAGGTTGTTTGTGTCTTTTAACTCCTTGCAACCCACTATCGAAAAAATAGTTAATTGTTGACTCGAGATCATTAAAGGTGTGTTTACTTTTAATCAAGTCATCCCACGATCCGCCCACTTATTCTGGCTTACGCAATTAATAACTTCCACTGCAATATATGTAGCCTGTACTGTTTTCCTTATAATTTATTCATGGACAGTGTCATCTGAAGGAATACTTTCTCTAAAAACATTTACCATTTTCTGTTTTCTATGTCCATAACATAAACTTATATAGATATATCACGACTTGTTTAAAAAATATGATGTTATACATAACAATAAACAGGTTAAATCATTTCATTATCAATCATGACACTGGAGTTTACATCAAGAACGAGTAAAAACTCGACTTCAGACTGGACTTCGACTGGAACAAAAAAACTGTTTGAGAATAATTTAGATATCTTATGTACATCTAGATAAGGAAATAAACTATTGATTGAATAACAATCGATATGGTCAGTAGCTCACTGTCATTTGGAGAAGGGGCTTTATTCCATCATGTCAATATACCGTAATTCCTGGAGCGCTTATAAAAGTCTTCATTTCTTTCGAAATAAAGCTAAAGAATTTGTAAAATTCTCTACTGCCATTAAGAATAGGACGTTGCGATCTCAAAGACCAATTCCAAATACATACATTTACTTATAAATCCCAAATACAATAAACATGTAAATATTTATACTTTCTATATCCCTTACTTGTCAAAATATTAAAATATAAATACTTTTCAAAGCGTTTTTTCATTTATTAGAATAAACATCATATATTACATCCTCCTGATAACCGGTCATAACTGAATATGAAATACTAATACGTTGGTGTAAACCTGTCAAAAGGTATCTCAGAGATTGTCTAGATTACTTTATTAATTTACCAACAAATGAATAAGTGGGAAATGAGCTTTGGCAAGAAACAGAGAAACACATACAAATATGTGGAATTTGAATGGTGATACAACAACATTTGCAAGCATGGAACCTTTTGACTGATATAAAAACACGTGCCATCATCATCTGTAGTTTCACAACAAAAATACATAGTGACTGTGACAACCGTAGGTGTCAATACACGAACAATGATAAATTGAATTGACTACGGTTGACGTTATATGTTTCCAATAATCAACCAGACATTATCCCAGCTTTCGAGTGGTAAGAGTTGACACTGGTGGTCTTAAGATTTGTTTATAAAGGCTGTCCCATAGGTCTGCATGTCTGGGGAACATTCTGATCACATCAAACCCCCGACGTTGGCGTGATGTAAAGGGGCGTTTGTCAGTCAAGCTTAGTGAGAGCCTTGCTTTTAAGTGTTTGTAGACATTAACATGTGGTTGCTGGATAAATAGGAATACACGAGGTTGTGAAACTTCTTCCCGGTATTTTCATGCACTCCGGTACCCACAAATCTCGTTTTCAGATGGCCAGAAATCTCTCCTCAACCTTTAACGATAACATTTCTAAGGGTATGGACTTGTTAAATTTTGGTCTAATCAGACACTTTCACGTCTGAAAACAAGTGATCGGCTAACATCTCTACATGTACATAAAAAACCTATAGCTACCCTCATCTGTGAACATCAAGCCTTGTAACTCACCGAACTGGATATGTCTAACATGCCTGGTCCATGTCAACTGACGTCGTGTTTGAAGAGTCACACACTCTTAGGGCGGTAGGTCAGTGTGCTCAAACGCCATTTTGTCAAAGTGGACTGTGTGTCAACTTATGAGTTGTTTTAGTGCTGTTGACGTTGCCGTCACTAAACGTTTTCTCAAAATTGGTGTACTGAAGACCCGAAATGACCTACAGATATGAATGAAGCATTTGTAAACGATCTTGCTTTATGAAAGAATTGTAACCCACTTCTTTGAAAATTACCCGCGTAAAGGCAATGGTTCTGCATGTTAGATTAGATGATTTAATTTTGTGTTGATTGAATGGCAGGTCGATGAAGATTTCCGTGTGGGATATCAGTGAAAAGTGAAAATACTTATATTAGTTGTCAAACAATGTAAAGGGGTAACATTTTGAAGCTATATTGCATGACATACAGGCTTTTCAACAAAACGGATCATCACATACATACATGTTGAAAAACAAACCAGTTCATTTGGAGCTAGATTCTTAAAATAGCGTAAGGCAAAAGGAAGGCTCAAACTAGAAAGTAATTTGACAAGACGTTTTGAGTTGCATTCAATACCAATAAATGTTAAAATTCAAGATTAGATAACGATAATGGAATCGAGAAAAATTTGGGGAAAAACATGTTGAATGGTACAAACACTGTTTCACAAATGTGGGGATAGAGTGAAAAAAGCGGGGTCGCAAAAAGGGTACATGAATTATTTGGAAGTGAACATCAACCAAAACCTCTATTAAGGATGTCCGTTCCTAAAATTTAAAGTAATAAACTTTTTTTCTAAGTTGTTTCTTTCAAATGTTTAGTGTATTTGCTTGAAATATCAACCCCAAAAAATAGGGGTCAGTGGTTTTTTCCCCGAGATATTTAAAGACAAAGATCCATCTGTCAGTCAGAGTTTTAACATGGAAGTCTATGGGATATTAATGACCTTTTCGGGGAAATCTTCAATTTTAATTAGTTCCTGTATTAAACTTTTTTTTAATATGAACACATGTTAGAGTTAACATAATCTTCTTCCAGAAAATTTTTTTTTATGGTACTGTGGGTTTTTAGCCGCTACGGCACATCATGTATTCAAACATTTCAATTAAATTATCAACATTCAAGCTATTTTTGGACTAAAAACATGTTTTCTCCCACTCATTATCTTAAAATACACCTGAACGCATTCATACAACATACAAGAAAAACAGATAATAGAACTTGCTCAAATAATCGTTGCAATTAAAATTGCTGAGTCAGCAAAATTGTGAATTATTTTAAGATGTAAATACTACGTTTCTTTATTTTGATGAATATTTAGTAAAAAATCATCAAAATTGAGAAATTACCGCTTCATTTTGGTTTATTATATAAGAACATTATGATTTAAGGTTATTTGAATTTTGTAACTGTGACTGAGGAGCGAACATCCTTAACACGAAGATAACGATCGATCAACGCTATTATATTATCGAACAATTGTTTTGATGAGTGAAGTGAAGGAGAAAGTTTTAGTTCGGTTTTTAGTTAATTCCACAGATGTGGAGCATTGTAGCGGAATGAGGGAAATCCAAACACCCGAAGTCTTTGCCTGGGAATGGTAAGAGGGTGTTGATCTGCTGACCACAACATTCTAGAAGGATTATGCGTGAATTGCTTTAGTAGTCAGAGGATTTTTGATGATGCTGATTTTCCGTAGGTGACAAAAAATTATGAGGTTCATGTTTGGATGGTTCACTTGATAAGATCTTCATTTTCTCAAGCCACCACTCTAATGTGTGACGGCCGTTTGTGCTGTTTCATATACTGAGCTTACACATTTTTTTAGGTTACTTTGCCAAAATGACAATTAAGAATTGGTAGGTTCCATGAGTGGGGATCGATAGGTAAATCACCCGTGAATGGATAGGTTCAGAAATCTAATTGGTTGTCTCTCGCTTAAGCGAAAGGATCGGCCAAGGGAGACATGTTGTAGCATCTGTCATTTCCTGCACCATTTAGATAAAATTGCTGTCAATTTGTCTAATCAGAAATGAAGACGAGGATAATTTTTGGTTGTACAACTGCTTTGCACAATGGCGATGTTTCAGTATAGATCCTTATAACATTTTCAACACAGATTTAAAACGATTTAGGATAATTGCCGAAACTTCGCCTTTGTAAAAAATTAAGAATTTGGACATTAAAAAATATCCTTGTCTACCCCAAACGGCCAACTTCTAGAAAGCCGCTTGCATTATTGAAATGGGTGTTGTTAAATAATCGAAAGGACTTTGGCTGATAAACCTGAGCTAAAGGAACACATATACATGAAAGGTATACAACTATAATCTTTGGCAATGCTTCATAGTATCACACAAAAGTTAAGTGTTACTCAAATACATTTTAAAATGATTTTAACAATTGTAAACAGTTTGAATGCTTTAACTTCATAGAATTATAAAATAAAGATGAAAAAACATATATGCATGTGCAAACACAAAAACTAAACAAGTAACTTGAACTGGAAAACAAATATTTTTTTTATTTCGAACAACGCACGACCCAATAGGGCAGTTCTTACGCAGAATTTTCTAAGAAATACCGGTGTCCAAGTCCTGGACTGGTCATTGCATAGCCCCGACATCGATCCTATCGAGCACATACGGGACGAGCTGGATCTACGTATTTGTCAACAAATCAATTCACTGCAGACGTTGCAAGATCTTCAACGTACTCTTGCAGAGTAAAAGTGACGTCTTCCTCGGGGAGTGTTCCCTTGCCTTCTGAGATCCACGAGAAGACGTTGTGTGGCGGCACGAGACGCTAGAGGAGGCAGCAACCTTTACTGAACACTTCATCCAGATTGTTCTCCAGTTTGTGAACTTCGTTTCGGAAGGTACTGTGACGTCATGAACGTAAGAAGTGTGAAATACGTCCGGCGAAACGTATTCTTGTTTACTTTTGAAATCAAGTTCTTCTATACACTGCATCTTACTTACGTGAGTGCCTTTAACCTAATCAAAAATATAGTCCCCAAACCCCGAGTGCCAAGTTTTCATTTTTGCTCGGAATAAAATTGAAAATCTATTAAGATCCAACCGGCCACGTCGTGGACAAATAACAGGTTAACCTTCACAGGTGAAACTGAAATGACAACTGCTGTTTAAGAAGTTGTATTTTGTTTACAAACTGCTGAAATTCAAAAGCCTGCAATGATAAAGAAAGGAGAACGCGTTGCGAGACACAAGTCACCAGAGAAACTCCCCCTCCATTACTCGTATACCTTGGATTCCTTATTGGCAGTAAAAATCGGAAACGAGACTCGGTTGATATTATTTTTGGAAGCGAACCGATTGTATCCTATGACAGATTTCTAAAACTGTGAAAAAAACTCGAAATCAGACAATTGCAAGACATACCCTACAAAGAAGTAAGGCATCCAAACGAGTATGCAAAGTCACTGAATTTCATAGAAGCAATACTGACAGTCGGATTAAGATCGACAGTGTTCCGACGAGTAAAAGATTAAAAATATTTACTCGTTCTGTCTAGGGATTTGCTTCGCTGCAGTCAGGCCGTTTGAAGGCGAAAGCCCTAGACAGATCGATCGAGTTCGAATCTCGATAAAGTAAATATTTTCAAACTTTGAATTTCGGGGCACGGTCCATTTTCATTAGACTAAACAAGGAGTAATTATTCTAGTATAATAAAGTATTATTTATTAAAAGTAATAATTAAAGAAATACCATTGACAGGTTTATTTTCTATGCTTAAGTTATGATTATTTAAGGGGTGAACACACAAGAAATTTGACATCGTATATCAATATTCAGTATGGTAATAACACGAACCTAGCATCAACATTTTTTAAAAAGCCTGAGTTTCTTTTGAACAAAATTTCTTTTCTATCCCGAGCGATGCCACGCCGTGCCTTAGTGATTGCCGTCCATCTTCTACAAATCAAGCTTGGTTTCAAATCAATTCTACGATCTAAGGAAATGATCTCGACCAAACCAGTACTGTCATTTCAAAACTTACATGTTTCACTTATGTAGTATATCAATTAAATGTCACGCCTATTTATTGATGGCTTATGTGATCATCAAAAGTATGTCCAGTTTCCAATCTACTGAGCTTTTAATTTTCCTGACATTATCTTCCCTCGGTAAGTATTTAAACAATATGCCAAGCAAATAACGATGAATTAACAAATGAAGTTTTATCTAAAAGCCCTGGTCAGCAGCTCATGACACCAAACAGTGTGTAGGAAAAGTAATTAGAAACAGTGTTGTTAAAACAAGCTATAAATCTATAGAAATATCACGCCTGGGTTAACTTATTAGTGAGAAAACAGTTAATCGATAGTGTATACATATAATGGTATTAGGCAACATACACTCGTTTTTTAACAATAATGTGTTGTGTCACATGAACGACCCTTTTCGATATTTATTTATAACCATTTTGTGATATTTTACTACAAAGAATTAAAATCATCAAGATTTACAAAGACTAATATCCGATATATGACACGGTTATCTCCCTGTAGTTATAATATATATCTATATGTTAGAATAACTGTGAAATGAAGCCCTCATGATAAGTAAATATACAGGTAGACTACGGCGTGTTAAACGGGTGTGTGGAGAAACTCCCAGGTTCAATAAACAAAGCATGTTCATTTCGGCACATGTACTGCTGCCCTGAGAACCGCTTATAAGAGAGCGGCTGAAGTTGCTCACAATTTAATGGACATATTTTTTATGTTTGGTGCCCCAATGATTTTGCAAAGCGACAATGGTTCTGAGTTCACGTCTCATGTCATTACAGAGTTGAAAGTTATACGGCCTGATATAAACCTTGTCCATGGTAAACCTCGACATCCCCAAAGTCAAGGATCTGTTGAAAGAGCCAATGGGGACATCAAAGACATGCTATGGATGTCAGAGAACAAATCAAAGGAATTTGTACAATTCAAGAAGAATTCTGCATACCATGCTGGAATAAAGTGTTCTCCATATTAGACAATGTTTGGATGCGATGCCAAAGCCTAACATCATCACCACTTCCACATGAAATCATACAGAGACTTGAATCTGAGAGTGACCTGCAAGCTGTACTGAATTCTGGAAACAGCCAATCTGAACTGACAGATAGTCAAACAGAACTGACAGATAGTCAGTCGGAACATTAAGCTGAAGGATCAAATGACGCATCAAATGATGATGAAATGAGTGAAAAGTCTGAAACTCACAAAAGGAAAATTCTTAAGCGCCGTGTTGCAGCCAGTTCTAGTCAGAAATTTCAAGCTGAGAAAATGGCCAAACGTAGCCGGGTGGAAATGAAAAGTGGGCAAATTGGAGATAACGTTGCAGTACCAATACCTATGGTTGATCGTGGTAGAGGAGAACCCAGAAACATACTTGGGGTTATTGTTGATAGGGATTTAGAGTCTGACCGGTACAGAATTGCTGTGAGATCTGGTATTCCCAATGGAAAATACTCCAGAAACCAATTTGACCTGTGTCCTCAACATCTAATAACTATTAATGATGTTTGCCGTGAAAAGAATATTTCACTTAGGTCTGCAGTCACGGAACAATCTTCTTCTGGTGGTCAAGGTTTCACCAAATGCTCCTGCTCTGGCCCAAAGAGATGTCAGACAAACCGATGCAAATGTTTAAATCAAAGCTACTGTGCAATTCCAGATGTCACAATAGCTTTAACTGTTGTAACAAATAAAGCTGTGTTGTTTTGTAATGTTTTGTCAAATTGCCTTCATTAAAGAGAGTGGTTTTTTATATATTTCTGTTGTTTGTACTTATGGTTAGTAATTACATGTAATTACTGGCCTCCATTTTCAGTAAATACACGTATTTCCTATAAATTTGAGTAAATACACGTATTTTCTATCAATTTTAGTAAATACACGTATTTACTGATTTCATAGATTTACTGTAACATATACACATACATTTGTCTGTCTCTCTGTCTGTATCAAATATGACAAGGACATTAGGTCATTCTTAAAAAGGTACAGCCTTCTTTACTGTTTCGTTACAAATATGTAGTAATGGTGAATACCTGATGTGATTTTACAAGTAATATAAAATTCCATTTTAATAGTAATAACTTAGAATATTTTTTCAAATTATAAAAATATTTTTGATGAAAGTTTGCCAATTCATTTTTATCGAAATCCTATAATTACGTTTGTATTAAGCCTTCCCGAAATATGTTATGTTGGAACGTATATTTGTCATGCCTATTAGGTACAGTAAACCTGACTGACCGCCGTATGCTTTAATTGCCCTCGTGTAATATACATGAATATCATGTAAAATATTCATATTCTTTTGTCTCGTCAAGAATGAACAGGTTTCAGTACAAAGAATATTTGATTCCCGATCCACATATTGGCTCTATTCCTAGTTACCGACGGCTTAATGTATCTATCAATATCGATACGAAAGCCACTGTGAATGAGGAAACTCAATACACACGCCCTTTATTAGTGAAATCAAACAATAAGCTTCGTATCAATAAAATTACACTTGTGACTTGTATAGAAATGCATTACTTTGTATAAAACATTTACATTCCTCAATATTCTTTGTCAATACAGTGGTGGATGATGAATTTGTGTTCGGAAAACTACGCTAAACCTGTGGTCAATTTAGGTCCTTATGATAAAGAGAGTTCAATTCACAGGTTCTTACAAAACGATCTCCCAAATGATAGCGAGGGTTATATCTATATCTATAACCTACGGGGGCAAATATATTGGGGTCCATATTTTTATATAATAACCTATAGCAAAATATCACTTATTCATTGTGACGTCACGTAATAAAGAATGCTTTTACGTCACAGTGCCAAATTGATGCCATGTTCTAAATGTGACGACGGCGGGTAATTCCGATTTTGATTATTTTCTTTGATTTCGCGCATTCGGTAATCAAAAGAATATCATTTTCGTGCCCCTGACAAACTGTCGCTCACGCTCGGGAAAAACTAATATTCAGGCGATAGTGTCGTAAACATAGTATATCGTGGACACTCATATAAAATCCTCTATTTAGGTAACAGTTGACGAAGTGATTGATCAAAGTAATGAGCCCCACTGTACGGCTTCAAATAAATCAACAATGCAAGTAATAGCTTTTTTTCTTAGAAATATATCATTTCATATTTTTGTTCCGTGAAATGAGAAACTTTCCCTGTCAAACAAAAGAAATATGTCAAACAATTGTAAATGATTATGATGATAATATCAATAATTAGCAAGGTTTTTAAGTTAGGTTAAAACGATAAATAAAATACGTTCAAATGAATCACTGAATAATTAAAAGGCTTGCTACATATATCCACCAAGTTATTGTTTTGCACAGCAGTTAATATGAGTTCAATCTTGTGATGGAAACTTGAAAGTAGCTTATGAATGAATTTGTTAAATGGATCAAAGCGTTAATTTTTTCTTATAAGGTAGCCCTTACACAGCTTAAAATATTTCTACAAACTTCCATAAAATACTAGTCTCAGGCAATCAAGAAACCCTTGAGAGTCTCTAGAATAAACTAAACCAAAACAAGTGTGTGACCCATCAAAAGCGCGTCAATGATATACAGTTTTGAACTTATGGACAAAAATCTCACTCATAACATGATGCATACATGTATCATTATTTAGAGGACATAGCATCTTAACAAACTTATATTTCACTTTGACACCCAGAAGGTATAACATCTAACCTTCATACATTTGTCATATCGGTATTATATGGGTATTTTCATATCACATCCTGTATCAGCCCGAGAGGCTGATACAGGATGTGATATGAAGATACCCTTATCATACTATTTTATCATATATATTTTTAAAAAAAGTAACTGTAACAATATTGAACTTTAATTGATAACATTTATGTCATGGTCTCATTTTTGCAAGACAAATTGTAATACACGCCGGACAAATAGTTCATCACTGACAGAAATCTTTCCCCTGATGTTTGCAACAATTTTCAGAACTCTGTGTGCTTTCTAGCCCTCAATAATGAAGTTCAAAACACCCTACCCTATGTTATGTCACCCTACCCTATGTTAGTCCTTACCACGTCATTTAGCTAAGGCCATGACGTAGAACACATGGAACTTCCCAGCTGAATATCCAATGAAAATAGCTAATAGCTTAATTTTTTTCAAATACAAAAATAACAAAAAGGTGATTAACTCATTGAAGAATGCGTCTGTCATAAGTATCGGCGCTGCAATTACTAGATTTCCAGTATTTCGTACTCGCGATGGGATTGCACTTGATTCGGTACCTCATTGGCATACGCCAATAAGCAGCGTCATTCTAATCTTTTAAACGGGCATAAAATGCAAATCTTTCCAGACGCGACGGGAAATATTGGTGTAAGGGAACAGATTTTTGCTCGTGAAGAATAATTAGCCCAGTTTAGTTGCCTTACAAAAATGAGACTATGACTTTAACATGAGTGGCACACCGAGAATCAAAGCTAATTGACTTACTTACTGTTGTTAACGTCCATAAACTGCTAATCACTGTCACTGTCAGAGCTGATTACTCTGATTCTACGCCTCTTGCATCCAGTTCATGTGAAGGTAGGTTTTCGGGTGCCCTAAGTTCACTCAAGCTGACATGCCAATTGGAGAACTTTTTCATTTCACCTGTCGTCTTCCTTTCAGTATTAGGGTTTCTCATTTTCTTTACCATTAGCCATTAGCTTCTATGCTCACATGGTTTTCGTTTTCTTCGTCAACTGCCGCTTCCATGATCGTATCAAGCTGAAATATCCGATCAGCGTTCTTTCCGCGATATCGGCCATGTTGTAACGTCAGCTGTACAAAGAGAGACAACTCTAAATACCCGACGACGGGCTGATACAGGTTTTTGCCTTGATGACGGGCCTGCGGGCTGATATAGGGTGCTTGACGGAGGGTCTGTCGTACATTCAAAATCTCTGTATTAAAAGTAAATGATAAATGGTAAAACCATCTAGATATCACTAATAGGATAATTAATCCGAGAATGCAAATGGATTTTCCGAATAACGTTCAATCATTTTGCAGCATTCTTATGCAGTTGGAAACACTTGTTTTCCATTTTGTGATAACTTTATCATAAACGCGGGAAAACGTGATACATCCCCTTTTTAAGATACCTTGAAAAACCCACAGTTTTATGTATGATTGAACATAAGCTTTTTATGCGCCTGACCCTTGTTCACAAAGCCCCCTAATTCTTAAGGTCGACCTAAAGTCCATCTTAGACTTAGGGTGCTCGATGATAATGGGCCCATCCGGAGAAAATATCTTTTCTAAAAAAACGTTATTTGTAAAAACAAAAAACATTATTTAGAAGTTAAACACAATTTTCCATATCAACCTGGTAACTATTTCTATAGTAACATTGCTATATTTGAGATCATATTATCTGCAATGCAAAGATACACATTGCATTTCGGGTTACATTTCCTTAATCAGCCGACCATCTCCAGTACTGAATAATCTACAAGTTTAACTACTGAATCGCCAATACATGGCTATATTTGACAATCAAATATGTTTTGAAATACGCACAATGTTAAATTCATTCACTAACACGTCTTTCATGTTATAAACATACGGGAATGAACATATAAAGCAATAAAGTGATTATTTACTGAAAAACTAAATAATTCCAGTACAAAGAAAAACGTATAGATGTAAAGGACAATGCTCCCATTTTTTAAAACTATCTCAGGCTTACAAATCATAACAGAACAAATCACTTCATTTAACTGAAAATATTAATAAACACATATTTCATCTGTAAATGTTTATATAATAAACAACAGATATTGTGCAATATGCGAAACTGAATTAATCAGCAGAGGGTTGTGCAATGGTTTAAGCTGGTGTGGTTCCAAGTAACCAAATTCGCCATTGATCAGATTTTCATTGTTGTTATACAAAACAGCTTTTTCTTGATAATGTATTATAATGGACAAACACTTTACACTGAAACTAAAGAACTCGGTTATCTAAAACCTCTCAGGTGTCTATGAATCTTGTTATCGATATCAAAGCATTGTTGAGAACGTACATTGTGTACAACACAGAATATACTGCGTTAGCAACGTGATACTTACATGAAACCATCCTTGTTTCCGATATATTGCTTTGACCAATTAGTGGTAATGTATTGGTGTATTGAAATAATGTGTGTTGAAATAGCAAGTGCATAATTGGTAAGCTGAGGCAGTCGTACGTTTTTAGATAGATGAAGTGAACTTACGAAAACAAAAATATATATTTCCAAATGAAATGAAAGAAAACGTATTTCAGTCAAAAGTGGCAGTTCTTAAACGCTGTTCCATTATTGGTTAAGCTAGCATTAACTGATGTTTAATTGGGAAGAAATTACGAAAATAAAATTTGACATGCTACAGACCCTTGAATATTAGAACGTTTCGCTTTAGCCATATAAAAGGCCTTTATAGAAGAAACTTTGTTAATAGTTTAACATTCGGGAAATGAGGCCTGATAACAGCTTTTTCGCGTCAAAAAGCGTTTTTCATAAAAAGGAATATTTATAACTGATTTTAGGCACATATTATGTCTTTCCTTCATACAAGCTGAATGAAAATTTTCGTTGCTTATTTGCCATAACTGATGATGATAGATAACTGATTAGTGTAGATGATAAGCAATTGATGTGAAAGCAAATGGTCTCTGCTACTAGTTGCGACATACCACCGATATAATAACGCATTTCAACGATCGCTTTATGATCGCTAGCGGTACTGTGATACTCAATTAATAGGTTCATCGTATATCATTCACAGCGCCTACAGTTAATTGTTTGGAGTTGGATGACCAATACTGATTGCATTGTTTGGAAGTAGCTTTCTGGCTAGTGTATTCAAACTGCCCAATAACGTAAATTTTTACACCAGAAGGTAGTTAAAGCAATTAAAGAACGTTCTCCGTTTACAGGTATTTGGTAAGCCCTGAGTAAACAGAGTTGTAGGCAGCAACCGTAAAATATTGATTTTCTCAGCAACAAAAGAGTTGGTACCAGAGAGCAATCTCCAAGTCGAGGTATCTCTTCGCAGTCATGTATAGCAAGACACATTTCGGATCAAAATCGACTCGTTGACGTTTCAGTGCTAGTTGACTGGTCGTTGTTAGCATAACTTGTGTCTGATTTCATCTCATATGTTTGACTTCGTTGTTCAAAGGTACAGACTTTGGACCCGGATGTACTCGTGCACATTCTTCTCGTGCAGTTAGACAGTATTATGGCTAAAATAGTGTTGTGGATGGATACTCCAAATCTGTTTTAAGAGGTCATACAAATCATCGTTATTCATCTGATAACAAATTGACTTCACAGACTCTACAGACTGACTTTCCTGGTGATCAATAGTCACTAGCATCAGAGATTATAAACAGGATTTGCAACAAAACGTAAATACTGGTTGAATCACGCAACAACCCCCGTTTTTTAAAACTCAAATTTTCACAATCCCAAAGATGGAGACAAAGGTAAAACCGCTTGATAGTAAGACGGCCTGGGCTGAAGATGAATCTGAGGAGAACATCGTCTCTCTGTGGACTGATTTCACCCAGAACACCGGCTTCCATGCAGTTAACAAACTCACAGCTGGGCGAAACCGCAGGCTCCGATGGTATGTTACACATATTCATTTAAAACTCTTATGTACTCATTTCGTTTAATGAAGAAGCAAGTCCGGCACTTTTGAAACAAGTTTTAATCTTGTCAGTGGAGATCTTGTTCGTTCTAATATATATTTTTTTCATAGTAATTTCATTTAATCATTCAAAAACATTTATTTGATCATGTCAAAAAGGTCAAAACCTCCTGAAATAAGTAATGATCCACTTTTATACAACTGTTCTAAAATCACGAATACATCATTGAAGAACATTTTATTTCATCTACATATGCATCAACCTTGAATTAAAAATTCTCAATTAATTGTGTCTTGACAATTTGTGAATTATTTTAATGTAAAACGATTGTTTTAAAATGGGCAACTTTGGAAAATGCCATCTGATAAATAAAATTCAAAGTTTAAAAAAATATGAAAACAATTATCAACCACCTACCTGTTCTTTCCATCAACAAAGATTTCTACAAACCGTAAACTTGCAGTGTAGCATTAACTCTGTTTAAAGTATACAGCTTAACCCTTGGTACTTAAATACAAATCTGTCAATCTACCTCTCACACTACAGTATATTGTCACTTAATGTATACATTCAATACCTATTTGTTTACAATCATTTAATATCATTAATTGATAAGACAAGGTTGATCATCTGACCAAATTTCATTATCATTCCAAATGTATTATGATATTAATAAAATATGATAAACCATAATTCCAATATTTCTGTGAAAATGATGCTAATGCAGGGCAAATAATTGAAAACTAAATATTATGCATTCTAAAAAAAACTCGTTTGTTTGCTGAAATACTAATTTAGATTATTTAAGTATGGTTATACAAATGTTGATAAAATACTTTTGTGATTTCTGGCAAGTTTCTGGTGGACAATAGCCGTGTTGGCCATGGCGGGCTACATGTCATACACAATCACGAAAGAGCTGATCAACTACTACAAGTACCCGACTGTCACCAGCTTAAAGGTGGAGTTTGTGGAAGAGCTTGACTTTCCAGCTGTGACCATCTGCAACCAGAGTCCCTTTAGCATCTCGAAGGCACACGCAATAGATCCTGATTTAGTAACCTTCCTTAGACAGGTTAGCTCTCTTGGAAGGATAGGAGAGAAACTAAACTGGGACAACTTCAACTCGTCGACATTCCGGGAGAGCATGAGCCAGCAGTGGTGGCGCGACACTTCCCTTGATTTCAACACATCTTTCTACCAATGCATCATGATGGGAAGTTTCCACGCACCTTGCTCCATCATGAAGCCGGTCCTGACGCGCCAAGGACTATGTGGAACATTGAATCACAATGCTTCAGATGTCATCAAAATTCAACTTCCGGGAGAGTCTTATAACTTCCTGTTCTTCGCCAATATTCAAATGTTTGATTACGTCATGGGTAGCAACATAGATGCTGGATTGAAGGTAATTAAGGTTTATCTTCTATAATCAATTATATGGATTTTCAGGGGATGAAGGATGATAGAGGCAATTTTAATTCCGGATGAAGAAGTTTAATAATTTATCCATAAAGATGCCTTCATATTCAGACTTGATACTGATAGTTATAAATGTTATCTCTATCTGTCAAGAACAACACTGAGTTAAAACGAATCGGTGTCTTGTATGAATAATGTAAAGGTTAAGGATAATCTATTTGATGTTATCTTCAAACGCATCTCTATGCAATAACTTTGATTATTAACTATCATTTTCATCAATCTAAACTCATGTATACTTGAATATCCGATCATGAAATAAACTAACATTTACGTAAACTGAATGGGATATTTCATGAACCACAGTGAGACAAGAATAATTGATGTCAGGGATGCTTAATCGTATGGTACAAAATGTAGGAATAAACTTATTTTGATATCATGTAGAGCATATCTTTATACAATAACTTCTGAGTGTAAATCTAACTGTCTCCTACTGATTGCACAGAAGCTCTCTCTGTTATATGCACATTCAAATATCAGATATTAAAATGTAGAAGGTAAAATGGAAGATTAAAATGAGCTTTAAATACATGAAACTTGTAAAAACGTATTTGTCAATTGTCCGACGAAGTTGTCAACAATACACTCAGAATGTTCAGTACCAAAGTGAGCTCATTAATATGGTAGCTGCTGTTGTCAGGTTTATCTGCATACGCCCGGTGAGGATTACGAGTCGGCCAGCGCAACCTTCGTCGTGTCGCCAGGTAGAACTACGTTCGCTTCTATCTACAAGAACAAGGTAAAAAAATATCTCAAAGGGTCGGTTGCATTTGGGCAATGGATTTCGAAGTTATGTTTACAGGGAATTTATGTATTCATAGCACTGTTCTGATTCTTAAAGTAATACGTTGCTTGCGTTAGTTTAAAATGTTTTGAAAAAGAAAAAATATTCCATTGACAAGAAAAACTTTGAGAGATGAAACAATTGAAGCCGGTGAAGGAAGCCTTAACAAACAGTTGTTATCAACCCAATGATAAATTATTTTTTAGTTAAGTATGTACAAATAATGACCTGATTACTTGGCGTAAGGGGAAGCCATCTCGGGTTCATATGCAATAACTCTTGGGATTTACTACTTAACTTATAATGAGAGCTGCATTAATTGTGTATACTCTTCAATGCCATGAAATAACATTGACCATCAAATATAAATTTCAAACATTAACTAACTATCTTTAAGATAAATAACCTTAAGACATCATTGATTCCAATCTTATTCGATTAACTTTGTGTCACCGTTAAAGAGAGCACGTATTTACCAATTTACTTTATTCATAATTTTAATATTTGAATATGTAATGGATTAATCACAATTTTATCCCAGTACAAGTATCTGCCACATCCCTACAAGGCGTTTGGAAACCGGACATGCGTGGACACCGACTCACCAACCTTCAACAACACTCTGGAGTTCTATGATGTCTACACTTACAACCACTGTATCAAAGAATGTCTTACAAAGAAGACTCACCAGATCTGTGGCTGCAGAGCGCCAGGGGACCACGGTATAAACAGTTCCTTAACACAAGTTTGTTTACTGTCCAAACGTTCCTATGTGAAACAATCTGTTTTGAAAAATTCAAATTAATCAGCATTTCTTAGAATTCTAAACGGATTCAAAACCTTTGATAAGTTTTTGAAGTAGTTTGTACAATACATATTATTAATGGGACAGATATGGGTTATATTGTAGTCGAGGAACTCCTATATAGCAAGGGTTTTAGGTTGTTTTCCTTTTTAAATGTTCCCAAATTCGTTAGCCGCCCAAGCAGTATGCAAACAGTACCTTACCTCAATTATTTTTAGGAAACAGTTTAATCAAATATGCGCTTATATTGCATGTTCTAGAAATTACTTCCCTGGTTTGCAATGAGCTAAAGTCCTTTCATAAAAGTCCCAAAATTAAAAATTAAAAATCAAACCTGAAAATTTAACATAAGGAATGAAAATAGATCATTTCAATTGTTTCGGGGTGTTCGTGGAAGTTATAAAATCAGACAACCCAATAGTCATTTCTCCGTTATATTCAATCTGCCATATGTTCTGGAATATCCAACGGGCAGAACGATGTTTACCAATAATTGTTTATTGAAAACTATGATATGTAATGCTCCTAATGCATACATTTTTACATATACGTTAATCAACCCGCAACTATATGTCTTACTGGCATTACTAGTCTTCATTTAATAAGTATGACCTAATATATGACTTTTATCACATTTTCAGAATCAATGGAACCTATTTGTTCAATCTACAATCGGACTACATGTCATGACAATACAATTGGTGAGTAAACAAATAATTTTTGCTTCTGTTGAGCTTACATTCGTTAAATTAGAGATGATGAATTTCATATCATAAATTATTTTTAAAAAAAGACAAAAATATTCTAGCAAAGGACATTAAAGAATACATTCAGGATTGATTTTATCCCGTGTTTGTTGAATTTAAAAAGTATGTATTTAATTTCAAAATGTAAGAATTTTTGGAGTGACTTTAATCAATTATTACAGTAGTACATGCTTGTCTTTTAAATTCGAATTAAAAACAGCAAATTTTGCTAGAGAACTTGCGGAATATTATTTCTATTACATCTGGGTATATCTCTCCCTTGATTGTTTTCTCAGGAGTGCCTCGTATCGTTACCAATTGTTTACTGATATTGCTCATCTCGGGCTTGCATCAGAGCACTGTTAGTAATTATTGTTTTGAGTCACATAAATAGTTAGCTTATGTGATGAAAATTACAAGAAACATCGGATACGACAAGAGAAATGTAACAAGCATATGCATAAATAATGTCGTAAAGATACCTCGACGAATTCGAAATGGCTTCACGGTCAGGGACTGGCCTTACATTTCTGCTTTTAGTCCTTTGAGCTGAACAGACTATTGGGTATGCAGACACTATGATGAGGTAAATAACTCTGTAATCATTTTCGAGAAGCTTGAAAAGCGTTTCAATTGTGAAATGAATCGAACCATTTCATTTATGTTTCAAGAGTTAGAAATTCATGAAATGAAACCTGCTCATTTACTTAATCATCAGTGACAGTCTTATTTAACCATAATTCCATGTTGACAGCGGCTTTTGCAGTTAATGCAGAGTTTCTGGAAGCTTGCAACTGTAAAATGGCATGCTCCTTTGACACATATGGTGTGAAAATTTCCACCTCCGCCTACCCCTCAGACATCAACATGGACTACTTGGAGGCAATGTACCCCGGCCTAACTGCGGAGTTCTTCAGGTATGCTGATTAAGTCATTATACGTGATGATGAATATATGAAATATTGATTGCCTTCATGTCAAAACTATTAAATATTGCTCGTAGAGTTTTTATTTTGTAGTGTGATAACATTTTCGTTTGTTTAAAAAGTTGATTTAACTTTTCATCGTTTTCTATTTGTGATTCAGGTTCTATAGATATTGGTATAATGTTTCAGAAAGAACTATCTCGAGTTAAGGATCTTCTACGAAACTATGATAGTGACGTCAACGGAACAGGTTGCCCAGTACAAAACGGAGACGGTCATTGGTATATATGAGTTATTATTTTTATATTTTTGCCTGTACGCTAGTATAATATTTCCATTTATTGTATGTTCAATTCATTTTTTTTCCATTTCACTATTGTCATCATACCTTGAATAAACATGTACCCCGAAAGTAATTTGAAATCTGTTTCACTATAAAACTTCATTAGAATAGCATTTGCCTATTTTAGAATGGTATATGATCATGTTACCAATATGATATCAATATTTCGCCTCACACTGATATTTCTCACACATTTCTCAATATTTCTCAATCATTTTCCAAATAAAACATTTAAACATTACTTAACCTCACATATTTCTCACACTTTGTCTCAATAAACAACATTGTAATACACCCTTCATCTCATTTATTCCTCACAAATGTTCTCAATAGAAATTTGATTTCAAAATTTATCTAATGCATTTCTTAGTCTGGATCATTAATTTCATTCGTACCTGAGAAGTCATTAATACTATCAATATAACGTAGTCCCAAGTTTGCCTTTATACAAATCATACATACTAAGCTGAAATAAAGGAAGAAAATCTTTTCTATTTCTTGCCAGGAAACCTAGGGGGCCAGATGGGGATCTGTCTAGGAGCAAGTTTCCTGACAATGACGGAACTTGGAGAGTTTATCGTCATCGTTTGTCTGACCATCTTCAAGCGCTTCACCCGGGCAGGGAAGATCAAGAACAGAACCAAGTGAACAGGAACAACAAAACCTATGAAAATAAGCCAGTAGACATGTTACCCGAACGGCTATGGTCAAGAATTGCACTAAGATAAACGACGTCCCGGAAGCCACTGAGATACCGATATTATTCACGAGTTTCATAAAAATGTAATTTAATGGGACTGAGTTTAGTATCGTATTTATAACTCCCAGAATTATATAAAATAAAAAGCATGAAAATCGCCGTGATTAACAGCGCTGCCACGCCGCTAACATTGTGATGTCCTACTTAAAAAGTGTGACGTCATACTTAAAACTTGTGACGTCATGTGACGTCAAGAAGGCGCGATTCGTGAAACAATGTGTGATAACAATGTACAGCTGCGTATCAAAAGTTTCTTTACTTACTAGTGTAACTGTAAGTGCATTATTAGTGCAAAAGTTATTTAGGTTTGGTATGAACATCAATAAAATAACTTCGTTTCGTTAAGGGGCAATTAATTTTCACTTCTGTATTGAAAATTCAAAATCATCCGTTTCTATTTCTCAATTTTACGATGCCTCAAAGAGATTTGACAATTACATTATCTTTACACTAGGATATGCAGGTATGTTAACACACTTTTGGTATGCAGTTGTAGATTTATTAAACGGCAGTATCACGAACGGGAGAGTAATAAGACATGATGATACACTCTGATGAAAATCAATCTTCAGACATGAGGAAAAGGGCAGTGATTTACAAAGCCTTATGAAAATTTATAAAAGTAAGTATTAATTTCGAATCACAAATTTCAGCTCAATTTTTTAAAATGTTTAAATCTATCCCGCCAACCCAGATTATATGTAGTGTCTTTTAAATATATGTTATTCTATATCTCTTTCATGTATCATTTTACACTGAAGTTTAGTTGAAGTTTTTAATTGTAATTGTATCTGTAACCCTTCACAATGATTAATCTACAGTATTATCATATTTTTACACTTTCTGAGATGATTTTACTGAATATGCAGTTTGGTTTTATTACCTTGGAGTACTGGATTATTGCTGAATAAAATATCAATTGGCATATTAGATTATGTATACGGTGTTCAGGGAAGTTCAGCAACATCAGGTGTGGCTTGCTGTCTGGGTCGGTTACCCGATTTATTGTTGGTTAAACTGAGGGTTCGAAGAATGATTGTCTACCCTAAATTGTGACACGAGTTGAGAAACTTGTGGTGTCACCTTGGACTCAAACTCTATAAAAAAAATGTGCCTCTGTTCACTTAGCAGTACAATTGGGTACCTGGTTTGGAAGTAATGGCACTTTAGCATATCTAACCTTAAAGAGTTTATTTGGTTGTTGTTTTGTATACTCATAAGAAGTTTAGAATGAAAAAAGTAGTTACGTTTGTCCTTACCTTAGGGTAAACATGTGTGTAAACTGAGGGTTCGATTGCCTACCCTACATTGTGACACCAGTTAAGAATCTTGTGGTGTCACCTTAGGCATCAAACTCTATCAAAAATGTGCCTCTGTTCACTCAGCAGTACAATTGGGTACCTGGTTTGGAAGAAAAGACACTTTTGCACATCAAACCATAAAGAGATTTTTTGGGTGTTGTTTTGCATACTCCTAAGTAGTTTAGAATAAAACAGTTAAGTTTGTCCTTACCCCAAGGATAAATTTTTTTGGCGCTTTGGGCAAGCCTTTGTGGTGGGGAGTCAAGAGCAATATAATTACCCTTTTTCCTCATAGACGGGTTTATTTATACCATGATTGAATTATATACGCGCATTCAAAATTTCCGTGTATTCCGTACCAATAGTGGCCAATATGTTTAATGTTTATATAAGTTTGTACGATAACTCAAAAAAGATATTGATTAAAAATATTTATACAATTGTAGCAAATTCTGTGAAATAATAAAAATAAATTGCTGAATAATATGACAGAAAAGCATAACTGATATTTTTATTTTTTATTCAAATGGTCGTTTTTGTAAAAGCTAGTCAAGTTAGTTAAACCATCACTTATATGTGTCATGCTGGTTTGCTTAAACTGGTTTGCTTGAACTGGTTTGATTGAAATAATATTTTGCAATTACTAAATACTTTTGTATTTGACAAAGGGTAATAGTTAAACCGTTAAAGTGACACAGGGTATGCTTCATGAACTTGTATGTGGCTAAGATAAGAGCCAACATACCATATACCATGAATTAAGTTTAAATTTCCCCCCTAAAGGTGCATCTTTATCTCTTAATTGCCCAAATGAGGATACTTTCCTGTTTTCAGTGACAGTAAGAAACGACCATATAGATGATAATGATTCAAAATTCTTTGTCCAGTTTACATGAATATGACTTAAATCACCTACTAAACGCTACCAACAAATATTTGTCTTTGTGGCTGCTGTAGAAAAGTTTCGAAAATTATGTTTGAGTCATAGGCGCGCGTCACTGACCGGGTATTCGAACACAAATTACAACTTAAACCTGTTTATTGTCTCTAAACTGAACTGATAAGATCTAAGATTGAGGTTTTCGGAAACAATTGATGTTTCTCGATACATCAACATTAGTTGTAAAATTTGTCCAATTGAACATACTCTGTGTTCCGAAAATTGCCGCATTTCATTAAAAATAAGATTTTAAAATTAACTAGAATAATTTCATACGGTGTCCAGATAACTTTTTCCCACTGAAACGACATTGTAAAGAGTTTATTTTGATTTGCACATTAAAGTCTGTGGGAAAGATGAAAAATATTACCGTTGTTTTCATGATTGTTTTGTCTTCTAAAATGCATTGAAATAATCTGTAATTTTAAATCTATAATAAATATTTAATTATTTCATTGAATTTATCCTCTTTGATTTTAACTTATAGTTAAGTCGTTGAATCATATCTACCCTGAGTTTCTTCTTGAGACAAAATTGAATTTTGAATGAAGTAATTATAATCAAATCGTTTAAAACTACCCGAAAATATGCCTCACTAGATATGCTTTCACTTACATTTGGTGATGATTTGATTATATTTACTAAATACAGTTTGACAGTCGTTTGATGTAAATATGCAATTGGTATTTAAGTAACTTGGCAAGGAAACGTATTTATTCAATTCATACGACGTTTCGATATAAATACTTATAACGTCATGACTTCTAAAGAGTAGAATTAAAGTATTGCCTCAACTGAATATGAACTTTTTCAGCGGTTTCTACTGAATACGGTCTGAGAACAATCCGTATATCGGCAATTAAGTTTTATTCATTTTTCTGTTTTTATCAACTGTTTATATTAGTGATTTACTTACAGAGGTTTTCATAAGGCCAGTGACTAATTTCATGTAATAATTACTGTAAGCATGACGATGGTATTGAAGATAAGAAAATATGAATATCTACGATATCATTCTATATCAAAGAATGAATTAAGCTCTGTACGGATATAAATGTTTTTCCTAATCACCTTACATCAAAAGCAATAGTACAGGATTTCTATGGATACAAATATACAGGCACAAGTTATAACCACTCTTTTGACTAAAATGTATATCAAGGAACTGAAAACGATTGAAAAAACAAATGCAAACGATACCTTGTTGATAGGCTCTGCGCATGTCTGGCGGTGATAGGACGTGTTTTGAACAGCTCTCGCAAGCCAACCTGAAAATCAACCTTTAATCAGGAGAAGTCACTGGTAAATACCTGAGAAACATTGCTAAACAAACTGTTGTAACGTCGTGTATATTTTGTACGCTGTATTTCACGAAAAATGACGGAAAAATCTCTGAGTGATTCAAGTGATTATGTGCTATCAGTCATGTCTGCCCCGTCGATCGCTCAACCGTCACATATCAACAACGATCGCAAGAGGCATCGATCAGGTGAGAACAAACAGTGTTCTGTAGATACGAAGAAAAGAAGAGACGATGATGATGATATGCACATTAATACGCATATTGTTACATGTGTTATGTAGTGAGATTAAAAGTAAATTAGAATATGGGTTTTTAGGAAATATTCAGTATATTTAAAATAAGGTTAGAATAGTTAAATATTATTTCAAAGTAGCAAATGTGTAGACAAAAGACATAATAGGACAGGTGATCAAAAGGTGCGTGTTCTTTAGTTATTAATCATGAGGAACAAGGAAGAGAAATGAGTTTAGGCCAAGTATTCTGACATATGTGACATTTGGTCAATTGGAATTTACGACCAAGCCAAACATGTAATCATTCTTATGTCAAAAACAGCTTGGTAAGAAGAATAAATGAGAGATAAAATGCATTATCGTGACGTTATGAATTACTAAGCATTTGCTAAAGTGTATTATTCAATTAGAGAAAGTAGGTAGTGACGTCACAAAGAGGTTAAGGTTCGAAGTTATCGAGGTCGAAGGTCAGAGTACACTTCTGACTGACATATGTCATAGGGTATAGTAAAGAAATGATTGGTCAAGAGAAAAACACACCCATGAGAAGATTAATGTGATCAAGGGTTAAAAAGGGGATGCACGGTCAGTTAGAGTAACTTTCCGGAAGAGCAGAGCTGACCCAGGCAGAGTAGGAAGTTGGACAGGTGGTGCCAACATCGGATAGGATGGGTAATGTATTAAGGGAGTAGAGTAAGTATGGGGTTACAGTTAATAGTTAGGTAGGTAGGCTAGGTAAGAATAGGAATTGTGCATTGATGTAACTGCTTTAAATGTTTTTATAATAAAATAATGAAAAACCTTTCCTTGTATTCATTTACAAAGTGTACCTCTCGCAGGCTCATAAGCGAGTCCCCAATATCAAGCCAGTGAGTGTGGCGAGAGGGAAATAATAATAACATATACACAAATATGACATGGTGGAGATGCAAAATTAAAGGTAGGTTTAAATATTTAAAATACTAAAATGCAGGGGGTTTCTTTCGAGTGGGGTTAGATAAAATAATTCAAAATGATGAGTGTAAGTATAGATGGGCAGAAACTCCTTGGCGAGACTAACGAGTTGAATACGGGAAATATGGTTGAAGGAAATAATGTAATTGATTAAGATGATATTACGCAAGGTTGTTAGAAGGTTCGATATACGGATGAAATTTTAGAATATATACAGGATGAATTTGTTTCTGTAGAAGATTTGAGGATTGTACAGAAAGTAGAAAGCGCATAGGTAGTGGAATTGAAGACATAGTGAATACAATGGTGGATAGATTGTTATGTCCAGACAGCTTTAATGGTACAGATCATTCAGTAGCAAGTGAATTTTTAAGCCGTTTTAAGCTATTCGCTGAATTTAAAAACTGGTCAGGGATACAGAAGGCCAAGGCTTTTCAACTTTTTATGAAGGAAAGCGCATACTTGTGGTTGAATAATTTAAAAGACAGTGATCTATCGGATTTTGAATGTATTCAAAATAAATTTAAGGAGCGTTATGTACACAAGATACCTAAATGGAATTTACTGAGCAAATTTCACAATAGAAAATTACAAGTTGGGGAGTGTTTGGATCACTATTTAGCAGACTTGACTACTTTAGCAACAGGTCTAAACAAAACAGAGGATAATGTAAAGGAGACTTTTATTCAAGGACTTCCAGCGAGGGTTAAATCTTTAGTAGTAATACAAAAACCCAGTTCCCTGGCAGAAGCAGTAGAATTGGCGAGATTAGCCAATTCGGTAGAAGATGAGGCAGGGCTAACAGTAGTACAGGGGTGCTTTCAAAGATTTCAGACCTTATTTGATAGATTAGATGAAAAAGAAAGGGATTTATTAAGGAGGACTAATAGGTTACAGAATAATGGCTGGGCTAGACAAGGCAATAGGAATGAAGCGGTGAGCAGATCAAGAGGGAGCGGAGTTCCGGACCAGAGACGTGATTGGAGTGGACGATTGGAAAGGAAAACAGAAGAAGGCTTTCGGAAAGGAATAAATAATAAATCATACGGACAGCAAAAGAGGATTAACGGCAGGAATCACCCGGGAAATATCAATTCTAGTTGTTACAGGTGCGGACAAGGTGAGTTCAACAAATCTCATTATCTTGTTTGCCCAGCAAGGAAAGTGACTTGTTTTAATTGTGGAAAGAATGGTCACTATGCCAGGGTTTGTCGGTTTTCGAAGAATATACGGTATAAGTTTACACCTAAGAAAAGATTTGCTTATCGTTGCCATAAAATAAGAAGGACGGGTTTTGATAATAGTGATAGGTTTGGTCTTTCTAAGAATAAAACAGGATGTGTAACATGTCGCCCTGAGTGTGATGATAGTAGAAAAGCATTTACGGGGATGGCAAATTCACTAGAGATAATGAAATTACAAATACTTCTGGATGGTTCCTTTATACAGGAATGTATATTAGATTCTGGGGCGTCAGTATCAATTATAACTGAACATCTCTTAAATGAAACAGGGTTAATTTCAAAATATCAGATACGAGCATCGACTATTTCGGAATTACATGGGATAGGTGAGAATACATTTAAAGTATTAGGGCGCATTACAATTCCTTTTCGTATCGGCAATCTACACTTCGAACACACATTTCATGTAGTAAAATCGCTTATATTTCCTATATTTTTAGGTTTGGATTTTATGAGATTTCATAGGGTGGTTATTAATTTTAGGACAAATGAAGTAACATTTCCTGACAAAGAATTATTTTCTCCTCTCTGTAACATTACGATGAAAAGTGATGACCATGCTATGAAAGAGTCACGTTGTAATCCACTTACACCTGTAAGAGTATTGAAACGCACGATAGTACCACAAAATTCGGAAATGATAATACAGGTGTACATACCAAATGTTTTAGACACTGATAATATTCTATGCGAACCTCTTTCGTCAGTTCAAAATGAGAATGTTGTGTTAGGGGCTAGGTGTTTAGTTTCGGCGCCAAAGGGGATTGCGAGTTATAGAGTACTTAATGTTCATAATGAAGATATAACGATAGAGAAAGGTACTCAGGTGGCAGTTTGTTACCATATTAGAGAAAATGAGATTACAAAAATTCGAGAATCTGAGACAAAACCGTGTAAAACGATTTTGAGGGAATGGTCTGAGGAGGAATTAAATGAGATAATCAAGGAATTGGGAATAAATTTAGACAATAAGGATTTAACATTAAGTCAAGTACGTGACTTAAAGATACTTTTGGCAGAGAATAGAGATTGTTTTGCCACAACGTTATCAGAGTTGGGACATTGTAAAATATTAGAACATAAAATAGATGTAGGTGATAATAAACCAGTGAAACAGCGCTTTTATAGAGTTAATCCACAGGCACGGGCTGAAATTAATCGTCAGGTTGGAGATTGGTTAGACAAAGGAATATGCAAGGAAAACTTTTCTAGTCCGTGGGGATCGCCCGTCATATTAGTTAAGAAGAAACGTAGTCTGGGAAAACCACAAGAATGGAGATTAGCCGTAGATATGAGGTTAATAAATAGGTACAGTACGACAAAGGAGGTTGCACCGTTATTAAGAATAGAGGATGTAATTGATTGTTTGGGGGAGAAAAAGAGTGAATATTTTAGTACGATTGACTGATTTTCGGGATATTTTCAAATTCCACTGTCAAAAGAGTCTCAAGATATAGCGACATTTGTGACACAGGATGGGTCATATAAATTTACTAGAATGCCATTTGGGTTATCAGGTGCACCTTGCACGTTCTCCAGGGTAATACAAGAAGTATTTAAATCACTCAATTGGAAGACAACGTTCTGCTATCTCGATGATATTATTTGTTTCTCGACTTCGTTTGAAAAGCATTTGGAGGATTTAAGGGAAGTTTTTGAATGTCTAAGAACTGCGAATTTAACAGCGAAACCAAATAAATGTGACTTCGCTTCTAAAGAAGTAAAATATTTGGGACATATTTTTTCAAAAAATGGGGTACAGGTTGATACTGAAAAGACAGATTTAATAGCCAACTTTCCAGCGCCAAAGACTCAAAAACAAGTAAGAAGTTTTTTAGGATTATCAGCTTATTATAGAAGGTTTGTTAAGGACTATTCTAAAATTGCGCATCCATTGAATCAATTGTTACAGAAAGATACAAAATTTCATTGGGATGACGAAAAGGACGTTGCTTTTGAGAAATTGAAAACTGCTTTAATCAGCCCACCAGTGTTAGCGTATCCTAATTGGGATAAAGAGTTCATTTTGACTACTGATGCGTCACTACAAGGCCTAGGATATGTTTTAGCCCAAAATGATACAGATGGTAAGGAACATCCGATAGCATATGCAGGTAAAAGTTTATCACCAGCTGAGAAGAATTATTGCATCACAGAATTAGAATTATTAGGTGTTATCAATGGCATTCAACATTTTAAGGAATATTTGGCAGGTCGAAAATTTATTATAATGACGGATCATAAAGCCTTACAATATCTAACAAATAATCGCATAAAGTCGGCACGTTTAATTAGATGGTCTTTATTCTTGGGTGAATTTGATTTTAAAATTAAATGTAGACCAGGGCGTTCCATAAGCCATGCTGATTGTTTATCTAGATGTGATCATTTGCCAGCAAGTAATGACAATGTACTAGCAGATATCGGGCAGTTATTTACATTGACTACGGGGGATAAAGTAACCAACGTTTTACAGGAAGACACTGAAAGGGATGATGATGACGAGTCATTCTTAGAAGATAACGATCAAACAGTTAATGATGGTTTAGTGGACAACATGGATATTATGGAGGTAAAAAGAAAACAGTATGATGACCCAACATTACGTCCTTTGATTGATTATTTAAGGCAGGACTACACGACAGCTTCGGATAAGGAGCTAAGTACATTACGATTACAGTGCAAGGAATATGTTCTTGATGACGATATGCTTTATCGATTATGGGGTCCACAGTCGGCAGGTAATTGGTCTACTAGATGTATTAAACAAATAGTAATTCCTAAGTCTATGGTCAATAAGGTGTTGGCCGCGTATCATGATAATTTATTGGCTGGTCACCAAGGAATAGATAGGACATTTCAGCATATCAGAAATAAAATGTATTGGAAATCAATGTATGCAGACATTAAAAATTATGTCCAGACTTGTACGGAATGTCAGTTAGTAAAAAGGGCATATGGTCGTCGTAATGCACCTTTAAAACCATTACCGATTCAAGGAAGGTTATGGGAGAGAATTCACATGGATACGATTGGTCCTTTTCCGGTAACAACAACTGGATATAAACATGTCTTAATTATAACTTGCAGTTTTAGTCGATTTACTTTAGCAATTCCAGTACAAACTATAGAAGCAGCAGAAATAGCCAGAATATTTTATGACAGGTTTATCTGTGTTTTTGGAATACCGAAATCAGTTTTATCGGATAATGGAAGTGCTTTTATAAGTCGAGTATTTCAACACTTGTGTAAAATTATGGGTATTACATCACTGCGTACGGCGAGTCATCACCAGGCAACAAACGGAGCTTCGGAACGTTTTAATTATTTCTTAGAGGTCACACTGAAATACTACATAGATAAAAGGCAAAATGATTGGGATAAATATTTGTCTAGTGTTACGTTTGCTTATAATTCGACTCCTCATTCACAAGGAACTGGCTTTAGTCCTTATTTCTTAGTATTCGGACAAGAGGCAGTATTACCTATTGATTTAGAATTACAAGCGAACAGTGGAATGCCTCAGAGTATTCAACAGCGAATCCAGGAGATATCAGAATTAGTTACCGTAACTAGGGATATAGCGAAACAGAATTTAGTAAAAGCACGAGAACGATCAAACGAATATTATGATAGAAAAACTCAAATGCCAGATTATGAATTGGGAGATAAGGTATGGTTAGATCGACGTGCAGTTGGGACTGGGTTATCAAAGAAATTAAGTTCCAGTTTTACAGGTCCTTACTACATTAGTGATTTAATGGGTCACTGTACATATCAATTACGTAAAGTAGAGGACAACAGCTTACTTAAAGTACCGGTTCATGCTGATAGACTTAAGAGTTTTGTAGATCCAATGATAAGAGATACACAAGGGGATGGTGCAGACGTTGACAGTGACGAAGCAGAAAGAGTAGAGGTGGTGGATGATACAAAGGATACAACATTAAATCGGAGTAATACTAGTGTGAAGAAAGTGAGGTTTGCTGATGAAAATAAAGATGATAATACGAAAATAGAGAGTGAATTACGAGATGACAAGGATATGGAGGATGAAGAAGGCAATGAGGATATTAAGTTGGGCCAACCAGAGGTGTATAAGGTTCAGCGAATAATGTCAAGTAAGAAAATAAATGGTTTGCCGTATTACAAGGTACACTGGGAAGGGTATCCAGTTTCAGAGGCTACATGGGAGCCTAGTACGAATATTTCACGTGATTTGATACAAGCTTATCAAATTTCACAAACAGTACGTTCGAATGCGAAGAAGAGACGTAAGAATAGACGTCAATAGATATAGTCTTTAAGGGTGACTGTGTGAGATACATGATTATACGAAGTTTATTTCTTTTCAATTAAAACTAATTATCTCTTTATGGTGTGGAGAGTTTGTCGGACGCAAGGGTGCACACTTGCTATGAGATGCTCTCTACAATTACCATTTGGAGTTGATTATTACAATTAGTGTTTTATTTATGTAGGATTATTTCCAGTTTAAGTGGACAAACGTATATATTAACAGTCTGACGATTGTTACGGCGATATTACAGAATGTGAAGCTTACGTATCTCTCAGGGAAGAGAAATCAGTTTCTAGATGTTACACAGACATACATGAGATGGTTAAGGCAAAGATTAGCCTACAGGTTGTATTGATGATTTGAGAAGTCCACACGGAGATGGATAATATAGATGCCAGATGAGAGCCGAGGAACTTACAGTGATTTATTGAGAAATGATGACAGTAGTGAGACTTACAGTTACGACGAGGTATCTTCTGCAATGGATACCAAGGGAGATAATTGTAATGATATATTTATTTCCTTATTTATTAAGAAAAGCTATATTAATATAGTTTTGTGGAGCAGAGACTTGTTAACCACAAGTTCAGAGATATTATGACGAATATACTACAAAGGGTACTGTACTGTGTTATATGAAACGTCGAGGACGTATTACAAGATTATGATGTCGTGCAGAAGTGACACGGAGTTCTTACAAGAGGTGTAAAGGTATACTATAGTGAAGGCGAATACTAGCCTAGAAGTTGCATTCAAGAGTTTCATATCCACAAGAGAGATGGATTATGAAAGGCCAGCTGGTAGCTGAGGTACTTATTATGCAAGTACGAGTTATACAATTACGAGTTATGCAGGTACGAGTTACACAAATATAATTACGAGGTATGCATTTATGAGTTATGCAATTACGATGAGCTACAGACGAGGTCTTATGTCGATGAGAGATGAAATGAGACCCTAACCTTAAGAAGGTATACAGGTACCGAGACATGAGTTTTCGGAAACGTCAGTCGGTGACGGAGATCATGGAGTATGTATGTGGAGCCGACAGGGGCATCTTCACAGAGACGTGAGGAAATATGAGTTAATTCGTGTGCGATGTGTACGCGGAAAGGAAATCGCGGCGAGCTAAAATTGCATAATGACGGGACTGCGTCATCAAACTACAACTATCTACTTTAATGAGTATGAAGATATGAGATTGATAGTATCGGAACGAATAGGGGGTTCCAAATGAAATGCATGTTGCGTTGGATTTTAAAGAAATTGGTTTCAGGAACAACTTTGCGGTTGTTTAATCTATACGTTATAGAGATTCCTATCCGAATCAATTGGAATCATACTGATGTTGTATACATATTCGTGACCGATATATAGTCAAGTGATTATTATTATGATTTACAGTGTCGGTCGGCATTTGTCCATTGTCGATTGGGATCAATACATGTTATGTGTGAAAGCGACTCGGGTCGGTTGCGTGTCGTGTATCGTTCAGTTGTCCGCATTACAACAGTTCAGGATTAATTGCGAGTAACACGGGATACACATGAAACGCGACGGAATGAACTGTAAGATACAGTAAGCGCGAAAAGTTGACATTATTCAACCCCGTTTGGTGACCGGGGAGTGGCAACGGCATCCGGTCCGTGCCTGGATAGAATAGCACCAAGACTTTTGGATGATACTGAAAGAATGTCATCCACAGGTCGGTCGTAAAAGGCGACTAATTCTTTTTAGGACAAATCTTTTTATTCTTACATTAAAATTAGGTCCTAGACCCCGTGTGGTGTCCGGGGGTGACTAGAAACCAACGTATAACTTCTAGTCTGGCTAGAATAGCACCGCGGTTGATTGACGGCACAGAACCATTACGTCAATGGACCTGTCGTAAGAGGCGACTGATTCTTTTTGGTGCTTTTCTTTTGATTACCTTGAAATAAATGGAAATGAAAATATAAAAGCTACATACAGGATTAATTCATTCTTGCAAAAGACTTTACTGTAACTATCTTTTCTTTTCATTCATCTTTCTCTTGATCTCGACTTTCTTCCTTCTTTATAAAGTCAAAATGAATGTCTGAGACAGGTTTTTCTCTTTATACTTATCAACTTAGGACATTGGCAGTCTTTTTCTTTTCAAATTAATGGCTGTTTCGATCTTTACTAATTTTTCAGGATACACAGAGAATTTTTTTAAAATTATAAAATACGAGAAAGCAAGGGGAATTGAAGCCAAAATTAACTTTATACATTGTATGTGAAGAAACATAAATGTCTGATAAAAAGAAAATAATGAATGCATACGTAATATCGGTATACGAGACATAAATACGTTAATGTAGTCTCTTTTCTAAGGTTGTCAGGATAGTTGGGATTCATGAAATGAATGATTAGCATTCTGCGAATATTTACATGTTAGGATTTATTGGGTTACATACCAACTGAGTCTGGGTATTATTCTTATGGTGTTGTACTATACGAACGATATATTTGAACCAAAAAAAGAAATAATAATAATATTGTTTTATGTGAGCAATGTATTTGATATTTATTTTCTGAAGTTATTATGTTATTAGAAATGCAAACACAGTCTTATGTTGTACAAGTATATACAAGTAGTATACAACCATGAAGGTGTATTCATGATTGTCGTATAATTATGTCAGAAAATTGCTTTGATATTGATGGATGGTTTTACTGAGTTATATTGACTTCCTGAAATTGGAGTTTACTGAGAGCATAATGAATAAAAGGACGGCAATTACAGAAATATCCGCGATGGACAAGAGTTATACTGTTCAGGTGTAGTCCGCAGTAGGATACATTCAGACGTACATTCAGAGATACGATACTATTACATAACATAGAAGAAATGTGTTACCGTCTGTTGTTATAATACACGATGATTCTTCGACGATGAATGATTGATTCATGAATGTTTCTAGAATAGAGAATGATGTTTCATGAAGTTTTGCGGATAGACCTTATGTTATTGTCAAAGAGGTCATTATTTTCGGGTGCGTAATACAGCGCATTGGTTTATTAACGGTTGTCCATATGTTTGAATTCTTACATTCGTTTTCAAGTGTTATAGAAACTGTTGCTGTTCTCTGATTGATGTAATGCATCCTGGCCGAACGTCAAGTCCACGGCTGTTCGCATACTCTTTACGAATGGATCACGTGATGTCGGCGGGTCGCGAGGGCAGATGGCCTCAGCAGATGAAGCTTACTACGGATCTGCTCAAGACTACTACTGGAATGGCGTGCCTATTGCAGGGGCGTATCGAAGAAGTTGACCGTGATAGGGTGTCAACCTACTAGTTCTACATACGGAGGACCGCCAGAGGACACACGGTGACGAAACCAATGTGACTTTCAATAGGGTCTCAGAATATTGACTACGATGTCAGAGTGTGGTGTCGTACTAAGTGATTGGTGACTATGAATTGTGCCTACCGTGGTGAATTAAACGGACAGTGAACACTTATATATCTATCGGATTTTGTCTATCATCTACAATAGACATCAACGGAGACTGAGATAACATTTATATATATATATATGGCCAGATGTGCAGAACATTGTGAACTTCAGTCATGGAAGATGACTGGGTGGTGTTGGTGGACAGTACCTCAGATTACGCACTCACTTTCTGAGGAGGACGACAGAAAAAAATGCACTATGAACTTTAACGTTACGTATATTCAGTGCAGTGGACAAACAGCTATGTGGTGAACTCTTAACTGTTGTGATTCTAGATGAACTTCGTATTATATGTGCTTACATGTTTCTTTTTCAGGTATTAGGTTATTACTGTGTTTGCATTGCCAATCAATATTGGGTTGCTGTATTACTATTCCAAATTCATACTTCATGCCTTACTTTGTTTTGGCTATTTCAATAATGTCTTAAGGTAGAATATTGCTCTACCGTAGTGTACCCAGTATTGACTTGGTTCTTTACATGTTTAGTTCTTCGTTGAGTCGAGGGCGACTCATATTTGTAAGGGGGGAGGTGTTATGTAGTGAGATTAAAAGTAAATTAGAATATGGGTTTTTAGGAAATATTCAGTATATTTAAAATAAGGTTAGAATAGTTAAATATTATTTCAAAGTAGCAAATGTGTAGACAAAAGACATAATAGGACAGGTGATCAAAAGGTGCGTGTTCTTTAGTTATTAATCATGAGGAACAAGGAAGAGAAATGAGTTTAGGCCAAGTATTCTGACATATGTGACATTTGGTCAATTGGAATTTACGACCAAGCCAAACATGTAATCATTCTTATGTCAAAAACAGCTTGGTAAGAAGAATAAATGAGAGATAAAATGCATTATCGTGACGTTATGAATTACTAAGCATTTGCTAAAGTGTATTATTCAATTAGAGAAAGTAGGTAGTGACGTCACAAAGAGGTTAAGGTTCGAAGTTATCGAGGTCGAAGGTCAGAGTACACTTCTGACTGACATATGTCATAGGGTATAGTAAAGAAATGATTGGTCAAGAGAAAAACACACCCATGAGAAGATTAATGTGATCAAGGGTTAAAAAGGGGATGCACGGTCAGTTAGAGTAACTTTCCGGAAGAGCAGAGCTGACCCAGGCAGAGTAGGAAGTTGGACAGGTGGTGCCAACATCGGATAGGATGGGTAATGTATTAAGGGAGTAGAGTAAGTATGGGGTTACAGTTAATAGTTAGGTAGGTAGGCTAGGTAAGAATAGGAATTGTGCATTGATGTAACTGCTTTAAATGTTTTTATAATAAAATAATGAAAAACCTTTCCTTGTATTCATTTACAAAGTGTACCTCTCGCAGGCTCATAAGCGAGTCCCCAATATCAAGCCAGTGAGTGTGGCGAGAGGGAAATAATAATAACATATACACAAATATGACACATGCGATGTTCATTCAAACATGACGGGTGAAGTTGATGCAAGCAGTGATAATGGCGGACAGCAAGGGTCAGAGTCCAGCCCGGGTGGACTGCGTCATGATAGTAATCCCGACACAGTGATGATACTGGAGGCGATTAAACAGCTAGAAAACTCTTTTAACCAGAAACTTATTGACAGTGAATCGAGAATTATTGAAAAAATTCTTGGAAGAGTGAACACGGAGTTGAAACAAGTCCGTACCGAACTAAAGAAAGATATGAATAGACTAGATGTAAAGACTGAAAAGTTAGAGAAAAGTGTGAAAGTGTGTGAAAAGCATATAGAAGAGACACGATCGACACTGCGACAAGAAATAGACTCTCATATAGACTCGTGTAAAAACTTGAAGAAACAACTTACTCAAAGTACATCGAGTCATGGTATAGAACTGAATATTGTTCTTCGAAATGTGCCTGAATCTGACAATGAGGACGTGTTGTCAAAAGTGAACAGTGTACTAAGAGAAGGCATGAAGTTACGAGAAGTGAAGTTTGCTAGTGCCGAGCGGAAAACATCGAGACACAGCCGATATCCCGGTGTTATTATAGCCAGATGTCACACACTAGAAGACAAAGTTGTGATCTTATCAGACAAGAAGAAACTTAAAGATTCGAGGAACTACACATGTACAAATGTGTACATGGCAGTAGATAAGAGCCTACAACAACGCAGAATGGAGTCCAATTTCAAGATGCTTGTGGACTCGATGGGGAACGAAGATGTCAGGTTCATCGGTGGACGCATACAACGACAACGCCACAACGACGGCAGCGACACGGGAGGTGATACACGACGATGGGAGACGTCATCAAGGCACGACCGACAAGGACAACACGACGCACGTGGTCGGGCTGATGTTTACCAACAAACACCACGTGACAACGGCGGATCATCCAATCGGGCGCCGCGTCGAGGACACACAGGTCACAGCAGAGGGCACATGGGCGGAGCTAACAGATCAACGTACCACCATTAGGCCTCCTGCGGGTTTTGGAATGTAAACGGATGGGTAAATGACGATATCTCTGATGATTTTATAGTTAGATCCATGTGTGTATCATATCTTGACTTAGACATTATCGGAGTTGCTGAAACGCACCTGACTTCGGATAAAATTTTAAATGTGCAAGATTACACATGGTATGGACATAACAGGACTAATCAACATAGACGCGCAAAACGCGGGTCTGGTGGAGTAGGGTTTTTTTAATTAAGAATGAATTTTTAATAAACTTTGATGTGACTGTTTTAGACACTGAATATGAAGGTATAATGTGGTTAAAGCTGAACCACAAGATCGACATGAACTGTACTTTTTGTGTATGTGTAAGTTACCTACCCCCAGAGGGCTCGACCAGAGACATCGATGCAGCAGATTTATATGACACTCTTTTATCCCAGATATCAACTTATCATGTGCACAATATAGGTTATATATGCGGTGATATGAACAGCAGATGTGGTAACTTAATGGACTATGTTGAAGGACTTGATGTGTTACCACCACGAGAAACCATAGACTTTGTTAAAAATAGCTATGGACAACTTTTCATAGATTTTTTAATTAGTGCCAATTTTTGTATTGCAAATGGTAGACAAAATGTTATGAATGATTTTACTTGCATTTCAGGTAAAGGGGCTTCAGTTGTTGACTATTGTGTATACCCATATGAGCATGTAAATAGTGTATCAGAGTTTAAGGTGACACGTGCATCTGAGTTGGTGGAGGCAGCGGGGTGTGTCGGGTGTGTCAGTGGCCAGGCCATAACCAAGCTGGATCATTCGTTTTTATCATGGAGTGTGAAGCTGTCGTCTGGAAGTAAATATAATTATGTTCAGGAAAGTGAGATCGACCCTCTGCATCTGTCTAAATATGATGTATCAAGTGTGCAGGACACGTTTATGAATATAGCAAGTTCTCTACATTTACTGAATGAAACTATCAATAAACTGAACGCTTCTTTATGTCACCAATCGGACATTGATGCAGCCTACCATAACTTTACATGTGAAGTGAGAGAGGAGATGGATCGGACTCTACCTAAGAGAAATATAACTTTTACATGGGGACCTAACAAGAGGAGACGGATTAGGAAGAAACCATGGTGGAATAATGATCTTAATGTTTTGTGGGTTGACATGTGTAAAGCAGAACGTGAATGGTGTAAGTGTAAAACAGTCAGAAAACGCCATTTCCGTGAGTTATTCGTCGCAAAAAGAAATATATTTGACAAGGAAACAAGAAAATGCAAACGAATCTACAACAAAGAGTGTTTGACTGAACTGGAAAGTTTATGTGAAGAAAACAGAAACGAATTCTGGAAGAAGATTGGCAAAATGGGTGTGGGGTACAACCGAATTCAAAACATTCCTATGGAAGTGAGGCTAGATGACGGTAGTCTATGTGCTGATAGAGAGACTGTGCTTGACACCTGGAGAGATAAATATAGTGATTTGTTGAATGGTGAGATCCCCACAGGCTCCGATGATATGAACTCAGTTGATGAAAGTGAAGTTATAAATGACCAGGATACATCCGAGATGAATAAACCTTTTACCTATGAGGAAGTGTTTCAGGCGGTACGATCAGCAAGTAGAAAAAAAGCTCCTGGATGTGATAATATCCCCACTGATGTATTGAAAAACACCAATTGTGTCAAGTTTCTTCATAAACTTTTTAGCAAATGTTTTTTAAATGGAATTATGCCTACTGAGTGGACGAAGGGAATAATAAATCCCATCCCAAAATCATCAAGTGCGGACAAGTACGACCCGTTATCATACAGAGGGATATCGCTTACTAACTCAAGTTATAAACTATATTGTTCTGTTTTAAATACCCGACTTTACAAGTATGCAGAAAATAATGACCTGATAGCAGACGAACAGAATGGTTTCAGGAAAGGGCGGTCGACAGTAGAGCACTTATCATCACTCACATCTATAGTGGAGTCAAGAAAATCATCCAAGAAACCTACGTTTTTAGCTTTTATTGATTTTAAAAAGGCTTATGACACGATAAATAGAGACATTTTATGGACAAGATTATCACAAATAGGTCTGCACGGAAGGATATTCGTTGCTCTTCAATCCCTATATAAAAATGTGAAATCCTGCATAAGGATTAACGGACATCTCTCTCAGTGGTTCAATGTACAGTGTGGTCTTAAACAGGGTTGCCTTCTATCTCCTCTATTGTTTAACATGTACATTAATGATTTGCTCGTCACACTAAAGGGACTTGATATCGGTGTTCCAATAGATGGAGACAAGGTGTGTGTTCTAGCCTATGCAGACGACATAGTGATCTTGGCGGAGAATGAAGCGGACTTAAATCTACTTCTAGACTGTCTTAATAACTGGTGCTGTACAAACAAGATGTCCATCAATCAGGAGAAGTCGAAAGTCATCCATTGTAGAAGCCAAGAAGCAACGAGAACTAATCAGGTTTTTCACTGTGGTAGTATGCCCCTTGAAGTTACAGAAAGTTATAGTTACCTCGGACTCCTCATTACTGAGTTTTTAGACTATTCACGTATGGAGAAAGCTGTATCAAGTTCTGCGACACGCGCACTAGGTCTTCTCATCTCGAGATTCAAGGCGATTGGAGGAATGCATGTGGGTACATACACCAAAATGTACGACACAATGGTATGGTCTACCATCGAATACGGAGTAGCTATATGGGGAACAAGAAATCAATCATCAATAAAAACTATACAAAATCGTGCAATGATGTTTTTTATGGGTCTTCGAAAATTAACTCCTAACGCTGCCGTGGAAGGGGATATGGGTTGGACACCGACACCTGTCAAGCTATGGGGAAGTGCAATACGTGTATATACAAGAATGAATAGCCTCAGCAGAAATCGCCTCACATATAAGATATTAGAGTGGACAAAGACACAAGCCAATAGAAAGAAAAACAACTGGATCAAAAGAATACGAAACAAACTGAAATCCCTCAACCTTTCGGATATAGAAGAATTTTCAAACGACGCGTACACTAAACAGCCTGTAGCCAGGGTCAGGGAAGCAGTGTATGAGCAGTATATCGAGGCCTGGAAGCAGACGATAACGTGTGTCCACAGTAAGACTGGCAAGGGAGGCAACAAGCTACGGCATTATTGCACTTTCAAGTCGGAGTTTACGACTGGACCGTATATCACCGAAAGAATACCCAGACGTCACAGAAGAGCACTGTCGCTATTCAGATGTGGAGTTGCACCCTTACATGTTGAGACAGGCCGATACAGTAACACACCATTGGAAGATAGAGTATGTTTTAACTGCAACGATTTTATTGAAAATGAAGCTCATGTACTTTTACACTGCCCCTTATACAAAAATGTTACCAAAAATATGTTATATTTATGTTCTACTTTGAATGTTAGTTTTAATAATATATCGGATGAGGAACAACTTGCATTTATTATGTCATGCCCATATATTTTTAGAGTTACTGCCAAAACCTGCATGGAAGTCTTAGATCTTAGAAAATCCATTTTATATATCTAGCAAACTCTTTTTACCTTAACAATCTACCTTGGGTTTTAATAATATATTATACTATATATTATGTACACTTTATTTTTATTAAGGTCCTTTTATATGTATATATGTAGTCTCTCATAATCCCATGTGGGATGGCTCATCACTGTATATTTTATCGACTTGTATATAAACATTTGTATGAGGTGAGACTTTGTAATAAAATATCTGTCTGTCTGTCTGTCTGTATATGAATACACAATACCTTGTTGTATATGAATACACAATACCTTGTTGTATATACAAACTATACCTTGTTGTATATACAAACTTTACCTTGTTGTATATACAAACTATACTTTGTTGAAAAAATCATACAATACCTTGTTGTATATGCATAAAATACCTTGTATATGCATACGATACCTTTTTGTATATGAATACACAATACCTTTTTGTATATGAATACACAATACCTTGTTGTATGTGAATACACAATACCTTGTTGTATGTACAAACCATACCTTATTGTATATGCAAACTATACTTTGTTGTATATACATACAATACCTGGTTGTATATGCATACAATAACTTGTTGTATATGCAAACTATACCTTGTTGTATATTCATACAACAGCTTGTTGTATATGCATACTATACATTGTTGTATATTCATACAATACCTTGTTGTATATTCATACAATACCTTGTTGTATATGCATAAAATACCTTGTTGTATATGCATACGACACCTTGTTGCATATGCAAACTATACCTTGTTGTATATGAATACAATAGCTTGTTGTATATGCATACAATACCATGTTGTATATGCATACAATACCTTGTTGTATATGCAAACTATACCTTGTTGTATATTCATACAACAGCTTGTTGTATATTCATACAACAGCGTGTTGTATATGCATACAATACATTGTTGTTTATTCATACAATACCATGTTGTATATGCATAGAATACCTTGTTGTATAGGCATACGATACCTTGTTGTATATGCATACGATACCTTGTTGTATATGCATAAGATACTTTGTTGTATATGCAATCTATACCCTGTTGTATATGCAAACTATACCTTGTTGTATATGCAAACTATACCTTGTTGTATATGCATACAATACCTTGTTGTATATGCAAACTATACCTTGTTGTATATGCTAACTATACCTTTGTTGTATATGCAATCTATACCTTGTTGTATATGCAATCTATACCTTGTTGTATATGCATACGATACCTTGTTTTATTTGCATACAATAACTTGTTGCAGACAAATGTAAACTGAAATTGCCTGTATTAAAGGCCGATGGCCTCCTTACTGAATAAACTGTCTGTCTGTCAATAACTTGTTGCATATGTATACAATAGCTTGTTGTTTATGCATACGATACATTGTTGTATATGCATACGATACCTTTTTGTATATGCATACTATAACTTGTTGTATCTGCATACAATACAATTATAGACTGGTGATGAGGCCAATACCTGTTTTTAGAGACCCGAAGAAAGCAATATTGACCTCGGACCTCAATATTGCTCTCCTCGGGTCTATAAAAACAGGTATGGACCGTATTCGCCAGTCCATAGGTGTTTTATTATGTGTCGAATTAAACATAAAAAGAAAGGAAAATACTTGATCATGAACAGCAATTTGGATCAATTGTTCAAAATGACGGTCAAATGACGTCGCGATAACACTATCATGACGTCATGAAACAACGGTTTGACGTCATTATGTGTATTTCAAGTCAATGTCACTTTTGGTGAAGTCAATATGCTTTTCTGTCGACTGACACGTGACCGCGTATCGACCAATCAGATTGCCGGAAAAATTAGCTTGCATAATTGAATAATTGTATTTGCATACCATACCTTGTATATATGCATACTATACCTTCTTGTATATACATATTACATTTTGTAGTATATACATACTCCGTCCTCTTGTATATGTAAAAAATATACTTTGTTGTATTTGCACCCTTTACTTTGTTTTGAGAAGTCAAGGTTACCTAATGATGAAAATTACCTCGTATACATATACTCTACCATGTTATGAGAATACCATGGGTTAAGGAGAAACCAGGTTTCCTGTCTTACAAATACCTCTGACATATATATATATATATATATATATATATATATATATATATATATATATATATATATATATATATATATATATATATATATATATATATATATATTATTATATGAATTATATGAATCTGTTGATAAACCATATGACATTATGCATAATCAACACTCAGTCGAGCAGCTTGGTAAGTCAACAAAGCAAGTAACGATCATATCAAGTCATATGTGCAATTGATAATCTAAAAAATATAGGTACAGCTACCGATCGTTCATTGGCACAGTTATTTCATTTTAAATCAAACGGGACAATTGATGGTTGATGAATAGACACTATCATGTGAGTGTTTTTCGGGATGATATATATCCTGTATTAGGAACAAACATTGTAGCGAGCTTACTACATTGTGTTTATTTCAAATGCAGGCTATAGTGTATCTCAAACACAAATGCATGATAATCCCGATATAATACAATTATAATGTCATTTTGTGATTATCATGCAAAAACATGCCTGACATTACTATTACATGTATCAACATCTCATTATATTAAAAAAAACGAAACATACATTTCGTCAGTGAATTCGAACTATTCGTTCTTTCACCATCATGTAATTAAGTGGGCGAGCCCGTAGGGGCAAGTGTTGCTTCCCTTCAACTCGATTGCAAATGGCAGCTTACGTAAAACAGCAAATATCAACGCAATGCTACACTAGACGATCAGTTGTTGACTCTCAAATCCCAACTTCACAAACATAATTAAAGGAACATTCAAACTGCATGGATAGATACGATTTAAACCGCTTTTTGGTAACTGATTAAAATTGTTTGGTCGGTTATTTCATCCAACAAAATATTGAACTGTCTTGGTACTGCTTGATCATTTTTATGGCAAAAATGACCCACAGTCTAAAAAAAGGGATTTATACCTTAAATAATGTTTATTTTAATGATGATACCCGTAACCAAAAGCGCTGAAAATGTAAAAGAGCCACTTCGTGATTTTATAACATATTATTTACCTTTAATACGAACCATCCAAACATCTTAACTTTTCATGTCCAAAAGACATACATGTGTATATATGACAAATATTGGTTTTCCATGAAAATAAAAAAAACAGCCTTATAAATGCAGAGAGGTTTAATAAGTTTTAAAATGTGTCTTAGTAACAGTCGATACTTCGCGATCTAATGACACCACTGATTAAATTTGGCATATATGCAATGACTCCAACAACTCACGGAGTGGCTTTTTAACGCTTGTGGCATGACCTTTATCCGCAGTGACCAAATCGCATACTATTGACTTTTTCTTGTCGAGAACACTAACCATGATGTATGATAAACTAGAATATGATTTTAAGCTGCACAAAGAGTTGTAAATTATACTAAAAAAGACGGAAAAAATTGAATAACAATTAAATGCTGAAAATGTGCTCCAGTTTACTTTACCTAAGATAATTGGATACGACTTATCAAATTTGATACTTATGATGAAACAGATGATGTAATATACATATATTATGTAATTTACATACGATGCCAAATAATTTGACTCAGATTAAATGGAATGAATTTGAATATTGCAACCAACATTAACTTATATTAATTATCTCTATACATTTATAAGATATTATTGTTTAACTTCTGTTTAATCATCACTACCGCTTTGGATAATTTTTGTAGTTAGCAAAGCAATAATGATGAAAATATAACATACTTATTTTCTATGTGCGGCGTCTCGACAAAATTCGAAAAATTCTTTGACTTTACACGAATCAAAGCACCTGTTTTGTTTTGCATTTAATTTGAGGTATCTAAAATAACGTTTAAGTATTGACGGTGATGGTTGTATCCTAGAAATATCTGTTTATAAAGCAGTGTTGTGTTTAAACTCTCTGAGCCTCCATCAAGTCAGTATTGATCGGGAAGGCGTCAGTGGTAAACAGAGCTGGTGATTGATTTGCAGAGAAAACAAACTGTTTCATCCTTTTAACTATGGATTGTTGACAAAACCTAATTACTGCAGTACTGCCTATTTGTTTCTCGTCCGGGATCCGTTATATGTGTGTCTGAAACCTATATGTATTTCAAAAGTTCCTGTTTAAGAAACGAATAACATTAGAATCAATTAAAATCGAAGTGCTTTCCGCTGATTAACTCTTATGATGTATGAATCGGTTAAAAGAATATTGTATTTAAGCTGTATCCACCAGGAAGAATTAATCTTCACCACACGGCAACCGATTAGTCATTTTCACATTCTATTGTTGAGATCTAATTTTACAGCCATTAAGAAATTTAGTTAAGAATTTTGTTTGATATCTATCATCAGAGTATAGCACCTTCCTTAAAACAATCTCAAGTAATCATTCTTGCCAGTTGGTAAAATGGCTATTTTTGCCAAATATTTTGTTGGCGTTTGTATGAATAATTAGCACCAATAGCAATTTGTCAACACTTTTGATGCAATGTTATTTTCTATTGGCAATTAATATGATATCTAAAACTATCTTCATGACACCATATTTGACACATGACCATTCGACGTTGACAAAGGTGTGTTTTCTGACCGCTTCTTTTGTGTTTTTTCTGCATTGATGTTTGAAGAAATCTTATTGATCATAAGTCATTATTTATTAGTCAGTATTAACTATTGCTGGTTTCAAACAAATGAAGACTAATTTGTGCGATCTCATGAAAAAATATCAGATTAATTAATCTTTATCGGTATTGTTGATTGTTAAACAAACTTAGAGTAACGTGTGCGATCAAATGAAACAATATAATTAACATGACTTTATGATGATGTGGATATTACCGATCCAACAGTGCAAGCTTCAGGTATGACAATTGATCACGTTTCCTGATGTTGATATTGCCATTAGTTTAGTATAATTCCTTTAGTTGGTTTCAACCAGACAAAATGAGTTATCATATACAAACAGATCCTCAACGAATGTAGTTGATGTTGACGGTTCTCACTATACAGAGATATAAAATGACACTTTCCTTTTATCGTCATTTTCATTATCATTGTCTAAGTGCTAGTGCACACCAATATTTCGTAAACATAACGAATGCACAGATACTGCATATCTCTCGATATTACTCATGATCACCACTGAAGTAATCTACCTCGTAAGTTATTTAACAAATATTTACGTATTCAGGCAGTAAAGGTGATTTTAAAAGGCCGGAAGTATTTAATGTAACGTAACATTAAATCCGCATGAACTACGATATCGGAAATATTAAGATTTTCCTTATAACCAGAAAAGCGGAAACGGCAGCCGCTTTGGTCAATCTAATAACAATGCTTATGTTGTGTTATTAAATCGGTTTATTTACAACATTGCTATCAAAAAACGTATTTCATTCTTTGTTCTCAGTTCAGAGTTTAGGTAAATTCAATAGCTGCACATAATACTAGTTTAGCCGCGTTCAACTGTCCATAATTTATCCGTTTCGTGCACAGCTAACCATGGATTTCTATATGTCCAAGCCGACAGCGGCTGTCTAAACGTTTTCATTGTTGATTGCTGGTCAACTGTAAAGAATTTTAAGTATTTCATTGCATCGATAGAAAGCTTAAGTGAATGCATAAGTCCTCTTAAACCTTAAAATAGCCAATTTAAACCGTAAAAGCGTGCACTAGTGCCTTTCATGCATGGAATTGGATACATTATGATCTTTATCGGCTTGAATGTTAGACGATGTAACCGTAAAACGTTGACGTAAAATACGTATTTGTAAGATGTATTGAAATGTTTAAACACCTTCAATGTTGCCAGTTCACCGATTGATGGTGTTTGCCATTTTCCATACATAGGCATTGTAACATAAACACGCTTTGAAGAGTACAGAGTCTTTAGGGCCAGTGTGCATTATAGGCCAGAGAAATAGTATACCAATACAATATGTATTGGTAGCGTGTGATACATGATAGCATATCATATCGCCCATTGTATCAAAATGTTTATGGAAAAAGAGTCCTCGTGGTCCATCATCGGGATTTGTTTTGCAAAACAAGCACATGGTAATGTTAATACGTATTCACTACAATTCTGGAGTATGATCGTAGGAGGTCACCGATTGACGTGACAAACAGTAAATCGCATAATGAACTCCGTAACAGGAGAACCGCGATCTTCCTCCCCTTCTTCCATTGCTACAATCCCTATTTCTCCTCCAAGTTGGTTCATATAATACAAACCTCCATCAATATATACGATCTTTGAAAACGCATCATTTGTCCAAGTTGATCTGCCTTGATTGTTATAGTAACTTATTGAATTAGTTGAACATAGTGAAATACTGACCGATATGATTTAAACCCTCGTACAAAAGAACAACTTATTTGCTAGATACTAGTAATTAACAATGCAATACACTTTTTTCATGCTAAATAATTGGATATTGACCTTCAATGAATACAAACTTTTGATTATTTTACATTTAAACATTTTTGTTAATCTGTTCCAAAATTTCATTGGCACTTGTTTCCGATTTTATATGAAAATTATCATGAGAACGAATATGCTTCTTGAGTAAGTGACCATTGCAATATTGATACGCATGTCTATCTTGCAAACAAAGCTATAAACATTTATTGTTTCACTTTGATTGTGTTTTCCTTGTAACCAAAAATAAACATTTTTGCATGGTCTTTTATGAGTACCATTACCAAATGCACCTCTACAAATGTGTCTTCTGTGGTGTGTAGGCTTGCGTACAGAATACTGCCAAACACTTTCAATTGAACAAGGTACTATAAGACATGAATGAACAATTGATTTTCTGCTAAATTTTATAACACTGGAACACACTTTTAGCGTTTTAAAAAAAAAACAAGTCACTTGTACGGTACGTGCATTTAGCGCCTTGAAGGCGAACGAGTTTTATACTAACGAATTAGGTGTACAATTTGAAAATCCTTGATTTTGTTGTCCAACACTAAGAGAATTATCTATATGTATTACAATCATGTTCATGCCGGTTACGAGTTGTGATGATAAGTAAATGTGATTGGTTGTCAATGTGACCTTTGAAGGTATTGCATATCCTTCCATTTTGTTTGCAGGCCTTATTGTTTCAATTGATTGGAATAAAGTGCTTGGTTACGATGCTTTAAACCAAACAAAGTCACGAATTTGTTGTCAGCAATACTTAACTGCTATTGGTAGTTGTTCGACCTACGGAAAGACAGGCTGACAACATACATACATGTAAAGGGTTTTGCAATAAAGGTGTCTGACTGATAAACAACCCAATACAATTCAGTAAGTCCAGGCGTTATTTCTGACTTTTGAGATATCAATATCTGAATTGAATGTTTATGAATAGCGGTAGAGGTTTGATGCATTATTGTTTACATGAGCATGCAGTATAACTCGATATGAAATATACTACAAAAGCATTGCTTTTATATTATAAACCAATCAGTACCTACGCTGATGTGTCTCGTTGTTTTTCAGAAAAGGTATGACTAATGTTACCATTCAATTAGATTCAAAGATATACAGATTTGTTGAAGTCAAATGGAACACTATCATATTGTTCTGTATACCAAATCCATCATTTGCATGTGAAAACGGCCAACTTTCTTTACCAAAACCATTTATAATGACGTCAAAAGCGTTTTTATGCACATGTGCACATATGGAGAACATGTATGTCTTTATTTCAGAGTGTGAGTAATACAGCATTCAAATAGTGTCAATAGTTTGATTGAATCGCAATAAAAAGCGCAAACAAACGAATACTCTATAGTCTATCAGTATATAAGTCAAGGAGTCGTTATCGGTCTGTTACTATAATTCACAATAAATAAACTGAAAACGGAAGATTGATGCTAACAACTAATTTTAAAACCATGCACATTTCATGTTATTAGTAGATTTACAACTGTGCTGTTGAAGTTGTTCTATTAAAAAAAAATGTTGTCTAAATCACACTATTTTGGGAAAAGTACATCTAATCGATTCTCAGTTCTCGTATGACAACAATGTTGGCGTGATGACTGTTAGAGAGTATATAATGAGACCAGTGTCCATTACTGCCTTAAAGGTAATGTAACCGTATCATTGTCCAATTGTTCCATCGAATCTGCATACAGTGTCTCCATTTATAAAAAGCGAAAATGAATGGGTGTTATTCATCTTCTTTGATCAAAATCACGAGTTTATCAATTAGCCGAGTTATTTCGCAATTTTCTAGTATTGATCTCTTCAAACACATCGATGAATGTTATTTACACTACCACTGTATGGACGTTTTGAATGTTTAACAAGATTAATGGATGGAATGGTTCCTATACACTCATCTGATACAAAGCTTTGTTTGTATATTTGTATAAAGCAAGATCGTATACAACAGTGTTTAAAAAAGATCGTTCTGAACGATATTCTTGCCAAGTGCGATACAACCATCTTTCTTTTCATTCATAACTAATGACTAGCGTCTAATGTTAATATAAGGTAAATATACCCCTAATAGATTCCCCTACCTCGCCTTGACTACTGTAAACTGATGAAGGGAAACTAGCTGGTCGATGGCGTGAGGTTAAAGCAAACATCACATCAGGATCTGGCTCATAATACTCTTGGCAGAGCATACATGGCTGGATTAATTCGTCATGATAGAGAATCATGCTAGACGAAAAGCCGAAAACAACAAACGCTTCACAAAAAGAGGAGTCAGACAGGGAGAATGCTTTGGTCGCCCTCGTTACAGAGACAAGCGCCCATGGGATCAAGAACGTCTTCTCTTCTAAACGGGCAGTTATCATCAGGTAACATTCTTATATGATAAACACCAAAAGAAACGCCAACCTAGAGGGTTCTCTGTTATTCTTGTTATGGTTAATTAAACCCATTTACATTTGAAAAATAGCAACCATACATTTTAACAAATATTTCCCATATCAATATGAAGTTGAACGTTTCTCGTTTCGTTTGGTGTTTACAATTATATCATGGTTATTTTGATTTTTAAAAAATACGAAATAAGACTTATTAACTTGTTCTTTTACTTGTTCTACCCAAAAATAAGTTTCAGAAGGTTTGTTACCATCCGAGTTTAAAGACCTCAACTTTATTATAAATGAAGAGCATACGCCTATTGAAACGCCTATATGAAACATATGGGCTGTAGCTGTACTTAAATTTCAATTCTTGATACCTATATTATTCAGACGCCTCTTGTTTCCAGCAGAAAGTTACATGCCAAATATTGATGCCTGCTTATGCATATGTAATTCTTGATTATGGCTGTTCTGATAATGTTATATTTGAGTGGCTTGAAGGTAATTTCTTAACTTGATATACATGTAGATAAAATTCAAGACGCTTGTGTTAAATATCAGTTAAACATCGAAAGAAACGCGAATCTAGAGGGTACTCTGTAATTATTGTTATGGTTAATTAAACCCATTTACATTTGAAAAATAGCAACCATACATTTTAACAAATATTTCCCATATGAATATGAAGTTGAACGTTTCTTGTTTCGTTTGTTACCGTTATATTACGGTTATTTTGATAAAAAAAATACGATGTTGACATAAATGAAATGCTTACCTAAAGTTGAACACAAAAAGAATTATGACTTATGAAATTGTACTTGTTCTACCCAAAATTAAGTTTCAGGAGGTTTTGGTATCATCCGAGTGAGTTTAAGGACCTCAACTTTATTATAACGCCCATTGAAAGGGTAGTGTACATATACATATGGGCTGTAGCTGTACTTAAATTTCAAATCTTTATACCTTTATCATTCAAACGCCTCTGGTTTCTAGTAGACGGTAACTTGTCAATTTTGATGCCTGTTTCCACAATGCATATATGATTCTTGACTATGGCTGTTCTAATATTGTTATAGTGTAATTGGCCTGTGTGCCATAGAAGAAGGTAATTCCTTAACTTTAAATAGATTAAATGCTAAACGCTTGTGTTAAATAGCAGTTACTTAAACATCTCATCTACTGCCTTTGTTTATTCGACACACTTGTGGTTCACAGTGGTTGCCAACACCTCAAGAATTAACGCCGAAGCTGCTGTTCTAAAACATTAAAAAACCACGGTGACTGGATTTTACCAAACACCTGTTATAAGCATGCATTATCTAATACGGCAATGTTTAATGCCTGAATAGGTTCAAGACCGTTGTGTTATACAGAAGTATCGAAAATTTCACATGCCTCATTCTGTAGTGCAATCTTAAACACATATGTCATTTGGATATCTTGAAACTAGTAAAATCGCTGAAAACTCAAAAGTCTTACAGGGGGCTTACCTGTTACACAGTACTTCCTGTTGATCATATTGTAAGCTTCGACGTCAATGTTTTTGTGCCTGAATTATATAGAACAGTCATTCTTTAGCAGTTGTATACATGCCTAATCTTAAAGGCCTGGATCTTTCCAGGTGATTTAGCTAATGCCGCAAATACAGCAGTGTTTCGAAAATGCTGTTGCTTAACTATAGCACGTTTTCTTTCGGAAAAAGGTATCACACGAAAATTTGGCAAATTGCCAATGGCAACAAAATTATATTATCATAATAAAGATTACCATATGATGTTCCCAATATCGGTAAAAGAATACAAATCAATTTTCCTAACTCAAATCATTGTAATCAGTTCATGATATAATGAGATGGTTTGAATAATGATATGTTTGACTGATATGGATGATGATTGCAGATATCAATGTATAATAAATATATGGTTCAGAGCGGCAGCTAACAGATAAGTGTTGTCTACGTTAATTCTAACTGGAAACTCTTCTGACTTTTCCAGTGCTTGTTTCAGATGCCTCTGGTTCATAGCGGTGGCGGGGGCTGCTGTATGTCTCGGAATCACATTGTACACAGTCTCAGACAATTACTACAAGTATCCGTTCGTGACCACCTCCCACATAATGCCCCAGACCGAGATGTCCTTCCCCACAGTCACCATGTGCAACCTCAACTACTTCGACGTCAGTCAGTACGAGTACCCACAGGAGTTAAAGAACATCCTCCTTTATTACAACATCAACCAATTTCACCCACAGCTGAATGAAAGCCAACATCCATACAATATCATATTTAATACCAGTCAGAAAGAGCTGACCGATCGCCTATCGCTGCCGTTCTTCGCCATGTGTCAATGGCAGAAAGATTTCCTCGATTGCGAAGATATATTTAAGCCGGTCCACACCTATCTTGGGCTGTGTTACGTGTTCAATGTGAACGGCTCGAAAGAGTTCAGCACAGACCAGGTTGGCGTCTCCAGTGGACTGAGGGTAATCTTCTTCATCAACCAGGATCACGGAGTCGTCACCTCAGACTTCTCAGCCGGGTTAAAGGTAACGTGAACATGACAGTATGTTATTTGAAATAACTTTAAGGACTCTGTCCTAATCTCTGTTTTAAATCTCTGTCCTAACACAAGCGTTCAACGAACTAGGAATGTAGACATGTGATTTGATGCAATCAAAGGTAGTTGTGCAATCTGCGATGCTGTTTCAAAAATATCATTCGAAACGCCTCAGATATTATCGTATGCTTTCGAACAGCTGAATTTTATTCGAATATACACTTTGCACGTCCAGTCTTCTTTTTACAGCACATTCGCCTAATTTAGCAACTAGTTCATTGCATAAGCCTGTGTGACGAACATTATGATATCAATTCATGAGATGTTTTCATTGGCTGAATTATTGCAAGGTGGTTTATGTTGCAATGTTTTCCCGCCGGGGTAACCTGCCGGAAGGTCGAGAATAGCCCGTTTTAAAAAGAGGTTGTAAAGGCATAACCTCTTTGGGAGAGAATGGAAAAACATGTACTACTAAATGAATGTAGCTAATAGTCCTATAAGCCAATACAGAAATCCAACGAAAGTTTGATTTGTGCAGAAGTAGCACACCAAAAGGGTTTCTTTCATATTCGGTAACTTTCATTTATGGCTAAGAGAATGATTTTATCTTAATTCTAATTCTCTGTAACTCTGATTAAGCGATGATAAATGTTATTAATTTACAACTGGTACCACCATTTGTAAAAAGTCTTTATGAATGAACTGGTTCTTCAGTATTCATTTTATGTATTTAGGTACAGCTCCACGAGCCCTACGAGAAACCCGACATCTTAAACCAGGGATTTGTGGTGGCGCCTGGCCACAGCACAAACGTGGAGTTAACCAGAAACGAGGTATCCATTAAATGGGCATTAGCACATTATTTTGATCATACGAAAGCGAAAATAAATGTTACCAAATATAATACAATAATCATTAATCAAAAGAAGTAGTTATTAAACGAACGTACCATGTTCAGTTAAGCTGTGAGATTTCATTTCCTTATCTTAAATGATTAATAGATGTTTACACTAAAATGGTCGCAAGCAGTGTTCGCTTAATTCTCGTTACTTTTCTCTTCGCCTATCGGGTTTAGTGCGATGTCTAGTGCCCATTTTATCCCTTTTAATCTTATTTTTAATATAATAAACCTTAAAAAGAGCTGATGTTAGTTCTTGCTGATGGAATTTTTCATTATCATAGAAAGGTTTATTTAACAAGTTGTTATGACAAAAAATTAGTAGTTGAATATCTGTATATTAAATTGTTGTACAAATTGTTAACTAATCCATGAGAGTCGTTTTCCCCACATGGTCTTGTCTTGCGCCAGTCGTAATCACTTGCTAAGATAGGCCTTGCCGCATTTTCCCAACTTTTCTGTGCTTGTCGCAACTGGCTGCTGCGATAATCCAATGAGAAATCATATGAGAATCGCAACTTTTCGCAACAGGAATTTTGACGGGTTGTCAGAAAGTTTAATTCGAATTAGTCAGTGATAGAGATTGGTGCGATTTAAAGCCTTTTTCTGAAGATGCAAGAAAGGATGCTGACATGACAATTATATAAATTTTTTATAGCACGAATAAAAGTGACATTCGATCACACCTGTCATTGGTTGCAGACACAAACACACAACTGAGTATGTGGAGAAAGAATACAAACGAATTATCAACTGGTACAATCGAATTCATTCGACTTTATTAACGTTTCATTTGTTTGATTCATTAATGCTTAATATTTACAAATGTACTGAAAAATAAAACTTCTACAAATGCAAATATTTATAGATAAATATTGACTCTACGTTTCATTACTTCTGAGATAAATAAGTAGATATATATTTGCTGACTTCAACACGGTACACATTCATTTTAGTCCTAGTGATAGTCAATTTATAGTATCCGGTGATGAACATTGCATGTTTATTAACTGTATTCATTATGTACATCAATTAATCGATTAAGTCTTTAGAACAGAAAAGAATAGCAATACTTAGTGCATTACAACGTCATTATCGTGAAAGTCATTATAAATCGATCGTTCCATCTTCTTTCTTCATCTCTCTGGAAGTACTTGCTTCATACTGTGCCAGTTCTACTCAAAGTCAAAAGTCAAATCCTCATGTTGATCCAGTTCTAGTTCTTCTCCTGCAATGTCCTCTCTCTAAGTAGTATATTCTAAATTATCTACATGCAAACCTTCTTTCAATATTGTTCTTAATCAGCTTTTACTATGTCGTTGCTCCCATATGTTCTCCATCTGTGTCAATATTTCTAGTTCCGATTTCTACCGGAACCATATAAAGCGTTCGGCGATGAGGCATGCGCAGACACAACATCCCCGAACTTCCGGATCCGAGTGAACTACACGAGTACATACAGTCAGTCAGCCTGTGTTGACGAGTGTTTGTCCGAACTAGTCCACAACACATGCCAGTGCAAATCCCCTCTATATGGAGGTGAGCTGAATATGTCTTATTATTACTACATGAGTAAATTTGTTAAATATAATTGGCTTATGTATTGTTATATATTTCTAGGGTGTCGGTAAAATATAAGAATTTACTTCGCCGTAAACTTGTCAGCATTGTGTCGATTCAGATAAGGTTATCGACTATGTAATATGATAAATGACAAAATCATAATCTTTCAGAGGAAATACCTTTGCCCTACTGCACATTCTACCAGATGATAAACTGTTACTATCCTTCATTAGGTAAGTTGTCAAAGGTCCTATGATCTGATGTATTCAGGTGAATCTTTAAACGCACTAGTGCACACCAATATTTCTTTAACACAATGAATGCACAGATACTGCATATCTCTCGATATTTTTAAGATCCTCACTCAAGTAATCTACCTCGTAAGTTATTTAACAAATATTTACGTATTCAGGTAGTAAAGTTGATTTTTAAAGACCGGAAGTATTTAATGTTACGTTACAATAAATCCGCATGAACTACGATATCGGAAATATTAAGATTTTGCTTATAACCAAAAAAGCGGAAACGGCAGCCGCTTTGGTCAATCTAATAGCAATGCTAATGCTGTGTTACTAAATCGGTTTATTTACAACATTGCTTTCATAAAACATAATTCATTATTTGTTCTCAGTTCTGAGTTTAGGTAAATTCAACAGCTGCACATAATAATAGTTCAGCCGCTTTCAATTGTCTATAATTTATCCGTTTTGTGCACAGCTAACCTTAAATTTGTTATATGTCCAAGCCGACAGCGGCTGTCTAAATTTTTTCATTGTTGATTGCAGGTCAATTGTAAAGAATTTTAAGTATTTCATTGCATCGATAGAAAGCTTAAGTGATTGCATAAGTCCTCTTAAACCTTAAAATAGCCAATTTAAACCGTAAAAGCGTGCACTAGTGCCTTTAAAGTGACACAGAGTATAATGTTGGCTGCAATAAAAACCATTATACCACATGTCTTAAGTCACGTTGAAATCGCCTTTTGTGATTAAAAACACAAACACATAAAGTTTAAGAAGTCGAAATTATTCGTCCCGTTAACATGTATATAAGTGGATTGATCTACTAAACACTACCAACATATATTTAAAGTTGTGTCTGCTGTAAATACGTTTCCAAAATTACGTTTGAGTCACTGGTGCAAGACACAGTCTATGACAAATCTCGATTTACATGTACTACATCTAACACATAAGCATTAAGATGCTTAATTTCCGAAACAACTTCAAATTGTCAAATAATAGTATTTATGCCGTTTGACATATTTGACACCAACAACATACTCTGTGGAACTTAGAACTTAGTTTTAGAATGTTTTCTTTAGGTTTGAATTTGCTAATCATTACCGTATACTCCGTAGATATGATAGTTAGTAATACCAATATGTAATATAAACAGGTGAATGGTGAAACAACCTTTCTCACCTTTCACAACAATTCTCGGCTCTTACTCACCAGGACGCTACGACAAGGAGTCAAGGACTAACAACACTTGCGATTGTCCGCGGCCATGTTCCTTCATCCGCTACAGAACCCGGATGTCGACTTCAGCCTTCCCCTCCCAGGCTACAGGAAACGCGTTAGTGGACGCCGGGGCTGCCGCGAGTGTTAGTCAGACAAGGTGACTCTTATGACAGTTTTAAGAGGTTCATTAAGTTATTTCTGTTCCTGATTTGCAAGATTGTTATCATAGAAAATATAAAAAATACTCCATTATAAACAGACAGAGAGAGATGAAGAAGATCAAGCCTTTGTCATAAGTTGTTTATCAGGCATGATTAGAATTCGTTGGTCAGCTATGATTAGAAGACGATGAAAGGTTAGGATTAAGGCGTTGATGGTTAATATGTAAAGTGGTTGATCAATTCTTCATGATACAAAACTTTAAGACATTTATGAGTCATTAAAAAGATATTGATTAACAATGATGATTGAACATCAATGATAAGAATACATTGCTTACTCATGTTAAAACTCTATGGTCATTCATGTTTAGAATACGTTGATCATGCATGTTAAAAGACGTTGGCCGTTCATGATTAAATTACGTTGATCATTTATGATTGAAAGACGTTAATGATTTGTATACTATCGAAAATAAGCAGTGGATATTTCTCTTCCAATACATTGTTCTAGTGGTTATACAGGAAAGCATTATTTATTCTTTGAGAGTAATCGTTTTCAGTAATCATTATCGCCCATATACAGAACTAATATGTCAACCATAAGTACGTGATAGCTATGCTGAACATGGGGGTTGAACCTGACATCTAACGGGGAATGTAGAAGATCAATTTGGTTGTTGTAGTACTCTTATGAAAGAAGAGCAAGGTGTCTTTGGTGTTTAGACCCCCACTCTCCACCAACTTGCTGCTGCATAACCAGGAAAGGGGAATAATCTCAATCAAAATGACTGGCTGCTCCTCATTTTTGGGCCATAAGAGGGGGTTTACCAATTATTGTATTTTAAACCGCATGGTAAATTTGCAGATAGACACTTGATGTAGTGTGACTGTGATTGTTTGTTCCGTTCACACGTTGCCTCTCATCAGCCATTAGAGACCATTATCACCAATTGTTTTGATAGTATGATAAACATGCTGACCATCGATGACCAACAGATTCCAAACACGCTCATCTAACGACGATGAGCCACAATACACAATTATAAAATACATGGTATATTTAATATGCTACTTTTCGGTGCTGATATTCATTCATACATTGACCCCTTTTCAGCGTTTGATACAACACTAAGTAGATTGTTTATAACACTCGATACGTTCTGTAAATGGTGGAGAAAATGCTCAACAAGCTACCAGTTCTGAACTCGTATGTCATTAATTATCAGATCGTAAAACTTTAGAAATAAATCTATTTTCCTTATATCAATTCCAGAAATCGGCTATCAAGCTTATGACCTGTTCCTCAGACAGGATTAGCATTTGAAACAAAATTAGAGACCATTTTGAAATAATGTAGATGAAATATCGTAAGTTCTATCTTAGCCGATCGTAAGACTTGATACATATAGGATGCCTGAATAATTAACCAAAACACTTTATAGATAATAGGTTTTACAAGTTCAAAATGTTTCTCCTTAATTTCCTAGGTTCTAGTTCTAGGCTAATTTTATCTTAAACAAAACTGTTTTGATATGATGGAATAGCATTTGAAGGAAATACATTATTCTCCTACAGAAGCAACTATGGAGAAATCCGACTTTACTACGAGGACTTAATGTTATATGAAACTAAACACGAGCCTCAGTACACGCTGAACTCTATTATGGGTAAGAACGCCTTTTTCTCATTGTCTTGATTTTTTTAATTTGAAATAAATGGTATCGTGTTAACTCTATTTACACGTAACCACTCTGGTTTTATAGAGACTATACCATATAAAAAAACTATCGATATTCGATTGATAAAGAATTTTTTCATATGAAAGTGTTAACCTTAGGTAAAATCAGAATTTCCGATATAAAAAGTAACAAACTCTCCAGTTAATACCCAATTTAACGACTTAATAATAACCCTTGGTGCAACTAGAAGGTTCAATAAGCAGAGATAAAGGTTTTAAACGGAATGAAACCGTTGCGGAAATTACAGGCTTCACAAATTGCCATTTCTACCGTTGTCTTTACAATTTCCAACAAAAGGCTAAACATATGGATTTTAATTGGAGTGTAATTTCTTCTTGATCGTGACAGAATATCAGATCGTTTTTCTTCATGGATGAAAGTGACCTTTGTGTTAAATTTTCTAATCTAAAGCAAGAAACATAATTTTGTCCATAACTTTAATTTTCAATCGGGATGGGAAATGAACATGTATTAAAAAGAGTTATACAAGAATGTTCCCTCCTATTAAGTTTAATTGTTTTATTGCAGCTACAGTGGGCGGACAGATGGGATTCTTCCTCGGTGCGAGTCTGCTCACTCTGGCCGAGCTAGGAGAATTCTTAGTTATCTCCCTTGGACGACTCTTTCGGTTCACTCTGCTCCGGTTCTCCTCCAGTGGACAGATGAAGTCAAAAAACAAAGTGGTTCAAGTCAGGCCTCTACACTGAGAGAGACTATATGTAGCATGTTGAAAGAGAACATACAAAGTAATATAATGTTGTATTCTGGACATTTAGGTGTCAATCAATTGTGTTGGAACATGTGTGTTGCTTTGAGAAGGTCCTTTCGGTGTGGAGTCAAACGCATTATTACATTATTAGTATCTTGATTATTCATTATTATTAGAGGGTTGTCATTTTACTTTATCTTGTCATTGTTGATATTGAAGACACAATTTTACCATTCAAACGAGTGTTTTTACATTTTACAGCACGTTTGTTCACGAAACGTTACCGTCAAACTCTGCAGACAGCACAATGTTTTAAGTTTACGTCATGTAATCATACGTTACTTTATAAAAGACGTATTTATACGCGCTTCTACCGAACTCACATGTCCATAAATCTTTGTTCAGGTATCCATTATAAGGTTTTCACAATAAACTGTACGCCAATGGTTTTTGCTTGATTCTCGACAATCATTCTACGACAACGGATGATCGGGTTGAGAATTGATATTTTAACCTCATGGGTATAACATATTTGGCATAAACTGATGTTTATTCGGGAAAACCTGAAGAAATATACAGAGACTGCCCCTTTCATGTTATGGATTACTGGCCATAGAGTGTTTTTAGAATATAACACACACATAAAGGCATGGCGAGGAATATTTGTATGATCAACCACCAGTGTTAGACAATGTCATTGAAATATAATTAGAAAGATTATCAATAAAACAACTACAGTGACCGCACGATAAAGAAAATAGATGTTTCCAATATGAAAATAATGTTTTTTGATCATACGACGTAGTTTTAAAACAAAGGTACCATGATCGTTCTACCATTTTGTTTCGATTCCTTTACCCCAAATAAATTTCGCAGTTTTCATGGGAACGTTTCCAATAAACTGGCAAGTCTTCGGGGAGGAGTGTCATAATTTGCTCCGGTCAACACTGCTTCCTCGGCTAGGATATCGCCGCTATCATCACTATCAGAAGAACCGTCATTCAGCTGTTCACCGATAGACAATTGGCTCATCGATGTCTCAAGCATCTGCAAAAAGTCCATTGTCTATTTCCTCATCGGCATCGACTAAGCCCAAACCCGGCTCTAGTGTATCGATGCCATATGCAAGAGAGGGGTTTCAAACAGTATGCTTACCTCCAACATTGGTTGTCGGACTGGCTTGTGCGACGCTGATGGAGATAAACCTGAGTAACTACTTCACTGTAAACGTTTACTCGTGTGCACCTATGGAAATGAAATGAATGAAAAGATATTTTTAAAAAACAAAAAAACTTCACTGTAAACATGAACGATGGTTACTTTAATCATTTGTATGATAAACCATTACGTTCTGACAGAAGTTATCTAAATATGGTTTTCATAGTAACCCCTAGGGAAGAAATGACTAGTTAATCTATGTGAGGATGAATGTTAGAATATATAAATGTCATGTAAATGAATTTCCCTTACAGATTTCAACGTTTACACGTTTAGTTTGGTGTCAGAGCAAGCGGTATGCTTGTACTTCGTATGGATACAAAGCTAGGTAAACCAACAACAACATCGCATGCTTATTAAAGTTAACGAAGATTATTACGCTGTGGGTGACGTACAGTATGCAAGTTTAGTTCATTCTTATATGCACAATTACATATTTTTATGATGCACAAGTCATGCAAGATCATTTCTTATTCTTGAACAGACCAGAGATAAAAACATGGACCAACTTTCTCCAATTCATCTATACGAAAACTTATTTCTTTTGAACCAAGTGTTTTATTGTTATTTTATGATGGCCAACGTATGTTGTTTACATGGACTTTACTTTACAACCCATATACAAGTATATTATCCTGGCTATAAATCTAACAATTTTATCAACAAATATCCCATTTATGACATTTACACTTTAAACATGCCCGTAACTTATACACACGACATCGCAAAGGTAACAAATCGTATTTACAAGTTCTAAGCAAATATTTAGACAATGAATGCTTATGTTTACCTGAAAACACGATATTTGAACCAATGGATACACGCTATGTGTAGAAACAATCAACTTGGATATTTTATTTTGAGAGAATCGATGATTTTTTAACGCGTTTCTTGAAACTTGAAGGACTAAACTTTGTATGACCTTTTACCAGGAAGTCTTCAAATGTAGAATTCATTAAAATGTCTTGATTTTACATTAAAATTTACTTTCTTATCATAACTATATTTGTGACAATATTGATGAGGAGGTGTCACATAAACAAAATTTTAGGATGCTATCGATCAAATAGCAGCCTCATTTAAAGGGGATCTTTGTATATTCTATGCAATGTAGTAGAGTATACACATAAATTTCAAAATCTACTAGTTTCCATTCCCGCATTAACTTGTTGATAAATAGGGTTTTTAATGTTTATACAAATTATTGTGATCAGTTCAGTATTTTTGTTAAAAATGTAATTTTGTTAATTGTCTTACACTGGTAGCACAACTGAAACAAAATTGGTTAAAATCGAATCAAAAAGTTATTCTTGGTCACGTTACTTTCAAATATCGGTAAAAGATACACTATTGATGTGCTCTTTAAAGAGGCAGTATAGATCCATTAATTAATCTCTCGAAAACGAATATGAAAGTTTTCTATGGCCAAAAAATTTCATTTAATTCAAAATGCATTTATACGAAAGTAGCATGATCGTTTTAGCCATGTGGATCAATTTTCCAATCTCGAAAGATTAAAATGTGTTCACACAAAAATGGCCGCTAGCGGTTTTTGCTTGATACTTGATGGGGTTTATCAATGAGGTCTTTTAACCCACTGAAGATCGTACATTTGGCGTAAATTAATGTATCTGTTATCTGAATAAATGTCAATAAAAATTTAGATATTTTGACCAGTCAGACATTATACATGTAGTTTGGAAAGAATACTAAAAAATGATTTGTTTTCGAAAATTGTCTTATTATTTAGATATAACCTCTCTTTTCATTTGTTTGCTGTATGTGGGTTGATAATTATGTTCTCCAAGTCATGGTTTAAAGGAGAGAACGAATTGTTTCAAGAACTTATTCATGACCTATAACAGAATATCACCTACAATGTACATCTCATAAACTTAGTATCTATATGCCCAGTGCTAAACAGCAATTATATAGCAGTTATATAGTTATAAGCAGTTCATTCTTTAGCTCTACAGTAGTTTAGTTAAGATGTTTAGTTGGACAGGCACAGAAGGAGAGATTAATAAACTAGAATGCAGTGACATGAGTGAGAAAATAAATTATTCATAAAGTTTGATAAAAGACCTGATACATAATATACCAGACTTGTAAAAATCAAATTTGTTATTTCGATGTTCTATTTGTACCATAAAACAATACGTTCCACATTCTCTTCAATTCAGAGGTTTTCACTGAAGTGATACAAAATTGTTATCAAACCACTACCATATCAAATGGTTTATTTCGATGGTCGATCCATATCCTTAAACCATGTGTTCCACATTCTCTTCAAACGTTGTCATTGATTTGATAAATAATATGATCAAACCAATACCACATCAAATTTGTTATGTCGATGTTCGATTCATATCCTTAAACAATGCGTACCACATTCTCTTCAGAGGTTGTCATTGAATTGATAAATAATATGATCAAACCACTATCATTTGGCTCCTTTTACAATGATTTTAATGAGGTCCTTGTATTCTGTAATTGAGTTAAGTGACAACCAGGCTGCGTCAAGGAATTGTTTCTAATAGATATCACTGAAAACCATTTTATTATATAACGATGCAATAAATCTTCATTCTTAATCATTATTGTTCAATTTATAACATTTACACAACAAACAATTGTGAGCATATCGTAAATAATATATGTTTGGTCAATAACATTTATTTGAAATTTCGAAATTTATACTACCAATGTAAGTGTTTATCTAAAACCTAAATCATTTGCAGTAAATACCATCTTAATTGATAAAAAAAGGTATACGACTCACGGAATCTAGAATGGTATAAATAGGATAGGGTTCGATAAATAGTAGTTTTCACTAAGGAACGGAACAATGTGTGAGTTTTTATCATTTTTTATTCTTTATGTTCATGTGAAAATAATTTTCTTTTTTTTCTTCGATTTATCGTGTGTTAAAATTTGATATTTGAAATGAATTTGAAATTTGATATTATTAGTCAATTATCGATATTAAGTTTCCACAATTTAAATATAACCTAAAGAAGGATGTCACTTAACATGTTACTTTATACATCAACAATGCATTGAAAGATACTCGTTTACGAATAAAATTTGCGTCAGATGTATGCAAAATTACTAAATCAATTCTTCATCAACCTTCTCCAAGTCTCATAAATATTGCATTTCTTATAAGTTCGTATGTTCCGTCCGTCGACCAGTGACAGATATTAAATTGTAAGAATTGACATTTAAAGCATACGTTTATTTTTCATTTCATGAAGTGTTCCGAGTGTAGGGACTCCAATGGAGCCGTAATTCGTTGATGTATCGTAAACATACCGATACACTATGTTAAATGAAGGTTGTAAACAAAGTCGTTTTAAAGCTCCTATACAATTTACAGATGGTACTTTGTTTTTAGACGATATGTGAAGAATGACCACCATAGAAAACATTCACTAAACTTTTTATGTTTTGGTATTGTTTAGGGAGAGCTGTGCCAATACTGGTTGCCTTAACTTGCACACTGACTAGCGCAAGATATACCCAGTTAAGCCACACGTCTGAAAAAGGAAATGTAGTAAATCCAGAAGAAGGCTTTGATGAAAGGCGCGACAAATATTCGGTGAATGGCGAAGCTTATGAAAACCCGACAGGAAATGGCAGAGACCTTGATTCAGATAGAGGTGATCTTTCAGTGATTGAGAAAACTTTCGGAGAACATGGTTTGAAAGATTTGCTGGCCCTCAGACAAGATGTTGGGAGTGCTCTAGCTCAATCACATGATGACAAAGGTAAATAGAGTTCTTTATCATTCAGATGTAAGATATGACAACAAAAAGAGGTTTAATACACGAGTTTGTCTTCTTTTAATGCAACGAACTTTTAACACTTTTTATCATGACATGTATGTGTAAACGTATATTAATATTTCTAAATATATCATCATATAGATTTTGATAATAACTTCATTGGTCACATTTTGATTATAAAACCTTAATGTTTATGTAATTAGATACAAAAGTTGTTTTTTTTGCACATCACATCTAAAAAAACCACAGACACATAATATATTTTGTTCACAGAATCCCCTTGTGTCAGTAGCTGTAACGACAAAGAAGATGGCGACTTCCAATCTTGCAAAGGTTGCGATGTTTACATAACCTGTTCTAATGGGAAAAAAGATGACAGCCGACAGTGTCCAGAGAACCTGGTATGGGATGACACCAGTAAGAGGTGTGAGCGATATTCAACTACGTGTAATAGCGGACCTGACGGTGATGAGTCAGACGTTGCCGCGCCTCCAGAAACAGATGTAAGGCCCCCGCCTCCTGAAACAGACTTAAGGCCTCCGCCTCCTGAAACAGACGTAAAGCCCGCACCTCCTGAAACAGACGTGAGGCCCCCGCCTCCGGAAACAGATGTAAAGCCCGCGCCTCCAGAAACAGATGTCAAACCCGCGCCTCCGGAAACAGATGAAAGTCCTAGTTCCTCTCAATGTAAGGCATGGGATAACGATTACCGATTGATTTGTAAAAGTAAAAGACTATATATAAAAATTATACATGAATTGCAGGAAAAAAATATAACAGCAAAACATAAAGTTGGTATTAATTGTAGCAGTCACACCGACATTTCACTCCAGTTTGAAAGACAGACAGACATATTTATTACAGCAAAAGGTATTCGTCCCAAAATACAGTAGAGAAATCTATTTTTAATAGGATATCTATCGCATGTAATAATAAATGCATAATTTTGGTTTTTCATATAGATAGTTACTGACGTACATTTTCCATATATGAAGATACTTGGCACAACACAGGAGCACATTGCATTCGTCTTCTACAAATTGAGCATTTTGAGTTGAACGTGTATAATAAAACATTGTAATGTAGAGATGAATGCCAGCCTCGAATTAGATTATCTCTAAGTCGCTGTCCTAATTTAGATAAGAAGAGATCGGTGTTTACAACCTAATATTGAATCCATACGTTTCCGAAATGTAGAAATATAGTCCTCCTAAAATAATTTAAAAACCTGCTACCCAAGCTTGTGCAAACAGACAGTCCCTAGCCAGAGCTTTTTTTGCACAATAAACAAACGTTCCAGCCCTCGCCATCATGATATAGAGAAAAACGCAATTTGCACAAAGAAATGAGGCATACTCAATTTCATTTTATGCCAATAGGTCGGGTGACCAGCTGCGTGGCCTCGTGCAGTAGTGGGGACATGGGATTTCACCATACCTGTGGCAGGTGCGATGAGTATAGCTTGTGCCTCCTCGGTTTCCGTATACCTATCACCTGCCCCAACGGTCGTTACTGGGACGACTCCGTAAAACAGTGTGTCTCCGTGTCTACTACTTGCAGATGTCATGATTTTTTCTGGTAACTATTCTGTTGTAATAATGGTAACTATCGCTGACCTTGTATGACTATACTTCTATAGTTGACTCCTTTATTCGTTAAAGATCGGTGTTTATTACAATAACCACGACTCTCCTTGGACAATTCCCTTGATCAGCATCTTCTAAACTGCCTTATGACGGTAACAATATAATCACTGATCCGGTATATGTTAAAGATCTGGGTTTATTACAATATCCCCGTATCCTCCTTGGAAAATTCCGTTGTGACTCTAATTCTTAAGCTCTCAGTTTATGATATTGATATAGTTTTATACAATAATAAACTAAGACAGAGTAAATCGTTGATAACTGTAACAATCTGTTCACCTAGTCACTTTTTACTACCTGGAAATGGAATCGAAGCAGGTGCTATAATCAAATTAATGTACACCCTTTCTCCTATCTTTATTTCAGATCGGGAGGACAGAGTCAACTATGTTCATGATATTCGGATAATTTTCAGAACCAAGCAAATATGTGATTAAAATATTCTTATCAAAATGACTTGCCTCTGGTTTTGTTTGAAATTTGTCACATGGGTTTGTCATCACAAGTTTACCGGTTAGATGTTTACGTTTGCCAAAGTTGCCAGCGCTGGCAGCTTTACAATTGAAGGTTAAGTGACCAGAGAACGATCCAACTCAATATGGCAAACTGTCCAAGGTTTCCAGGATGCTCTAGATATGCACAAATGCAATAATGGTTTCAAAGTTACAACACTGAGCTAAAGAAAATTATGTAATATGAAATAAATATGAGTTGCTAAACAAAACAGTTGAGGACCATCTCGATTTTCACGATGCATGATGCATAAATGTTGAATATTGGGGTGTTTAAATTTGTTATTTTAAAAATTGTAATAATCCATTAAAAGTCAGGTAACAAACTATTTCACCTCAAAATAATAAATAAGATAGAAACCCCCTTGATGAACATATGGTAAGCCATTTACACATTTCAGACAGCGTACATGTATGCATACACGCGGCCAGATTAAAATTTAGTTATGAATAAGAATATCTAAACGTTAACCGTTCTTTTTGGGGGGATGGTTACATTGTAGACAAATTGTAGACAGGGCAAATTAAAACAAAATGATATTCATCTTCTATTTCGATAAGATTACAAAGTTTGCAAATTCTATTTTCATTTTGGATTGATTTGAATCTTCCACTCTCGATGAATAAGTCATGTGAAGAACACCTAAGTCTACTTAAAGCTATACGAAACTTTTTTTACATTTACACATGAGAGATAGATTTCTGACTCCAAAGTACATGTAAAGATTCTATAATACAGGCGTTTACTTGAAAGTGATATCTTTTCTAGCCATTCTTGTAAATAATTATCTTTTTGTTATCTTGTTAGTTGAAAGACAAATTTATCATTCGAGTCTACATGTTGGTCTAACCATACAAAACCAAACCCCTTTTAAAACAGGAAGTTTCTAACTGAAGTGACCCAATTGGTATGGCCATTCTTATCATATAACATCATCATGTTGTAACACTTTTTAGGCAGATGTTAACAATATACCATATAAATACTTGAATAAACTGTCATATTTTTCTTGTCATCTCAATTTGAACAAACAAAAGTTTTTATCCATTTCATGGCATAATTCCATATGACACATAAATTAATTTGTCTTTATAATTTCATGTTTCAAGTAAATCAACATATGATTCATACAAGAAATAGATGTTGTTAAACGTAATTGACTAATAACATTGCATTATTCTAAATCAAAATAAATTTCAAAAAGAATAATTATCGTTATGTCAACTAATGTGATTTGAATTGTTTCAGTAACAGAAATATAAGTGAAATATTGTATATAGAGGGCACCTCTAACGATAAAACATGTGTATATTTTTGTTTAATTATTAGATATAATCATCCTGAATACACATTTCGCATACGCATTTCCTGTCCTCAAAATTTAACTTCGGCTTTGCACAACGAATTTTTTCATTTATTTAAGTATGAGAGCCAAGGCAAAACATTGTAAATGCATTTCTATAATGAAGTAAACCTATATCAATTTAATTTAATTTCAAATTCAAAAAAGATGTTTAATGTATAATAATAAACTGTTCTTAAGCTTAAGGAGCTTATTTGTCCTGCGATGTCTGAATACTTATATCATGGATATCATAACTTAAATTTACTGAGAAAAGCAGTCTTATTATTCATTACTCGTGACGACCAACAAAATCCAAATTCATACTGTGGTAACATATCTCACCACAGAGTAACCCATGTTTTATATTAACCTTATTGTGAAATGCAAGCTCAAACACTACATCATAAATCTTTTCTACGTAACGATCATCATAAAAGTCCAAAATTCCTAGCAAATATTTAACTCTACGTGTTCGTCTAGTTTTATACATTGAAAATGTTCCAAGCTCCCCATGGGCAAAAGCAGATGATGTAGAAGTTACATACAACCCCAAACTTCACAACCATAACAAAAGAATTGGCGATATCTTAGTCTTTAACAAATCATACTGCTGACGTATATCTATGTACATATAAGCATTGCTTATTTTATACGGAGTAAACAAAGCTTTATCTGATTGTTACGACAGCGTCTTTTGTGCAAGAGCAAAGGATCCAAATTACCCTTAAGAAAGCCCTGAACAATTTTAAGGTGAAGAATTGATCTTCACAATATCTTATCTACCTATATAAAATTAATGACTAATACATTTTCATTTATATAATCAATTGTTTACATAAGATATGCATGTCCTATCAAATACTATAAATTGTGTTATTGGTCTTCATGCAAATGCAATCGACATGATATGAACAAGTATTGGCCAGGGGCTTTCTTGATTAAAGCTGTGTTTTCTGGTGACAGTGATGCATTGGCGGATCCAGATCACAAAAATGTGAGTGTATGATCCAAGTTAGGACAACCAATATGGTGCAGTGTTTACATCCAGGACAAGGCTTTATCATGTAATTACCTCCAATGGCCACTGAATAATACCATTCTACATTTCATATCCTGTATCATTCGACGAAGGAATGATGGTGATTCTTAACATGGGTATTATAATGGTGAGTACTCTTTAGAAATTGGTTAATTATTGAATTGATATGACATGACTTCTTAAGATAATTGGTTATCCCTATCATATGTGATAACCCACTACTTGATGCAAAGTTGTTTGCTACTTCATTTAATGCCAAATATGACAGCTTGAATATCACATAATCTGGATGATGTTTGGGCAAGATACTTTATTCGAAATGTGCCTCTGTTCACCAAGCAGTACAATTGGGTACCTGGTTTGTAAGTGATGACAATGTGACAGATAACCATAGAGCACTAAATCGGCTGCTGGCTAGCATACTCACAAAGGATTGTTAACAGTGTTATGTTTGTTCTTATACCAGGGTAACAATGGATGTCGCATAATTTAGAAATATTCTGTCAATGAAGTTGAGACCTATCGTTAATTTATGAGAAGAAAATCATCTATAGTGACATATTTCAATTCAGTAATTATCATTTGAAATTCACGCCTCTTATCCCGATATTATAAGTTATCTTTATACAATTTGTATATATTTTTAGTTTATATTATCATCATATTCTTGGCACGAAGATATAATTGTGCGATTGTACAAGAATTGTTTGATATTATGATTTTAAATAGTATATATAAATCATATATAATTTTGATATTATACTGTTATATATTTTATAATTTCAGACTTTCTTGATTGTTTCTGTTATTGTTGGCAGTTTCATAGGTAAGTGAGATTATATCTATCTACAAGCAATACCTACTTTGAACATTACGCTAAAATTTAATCACCCAGTTAACCTAACCTAAATGTTGTTCAATCAAAAGGTATCCATATATACTTCTGATCTTCTTGAGTTTGTCTTTATCAATCGGATAGAAACCGATCAGGATTGTCTCAAATCAGTAGAAATACCAATAAATGGTCGAGGCGGTCAAGAAAAACAATTGTCCCATAATTAGAATAACATTGGTTGGAAAAAAGTACATGTAATACTGATGTAATGCCATTTCCATGAACAATTGGGTTCATATCAAATGTGCTGAGGCTGTATTATGCGAAATCGACTAGTTTTTGATGAAATGGTGAATTCATGGTGTAAGAAAAAGGCGACACTAATGCTTCGACAGTCTACTAGTCTACTTACTTACCACAAAACATTGTTATGTATACTTCTTTATAAAATCAAAAAGAGGGATGGGAGGGATTCTTGGGTTCGAACCCCCTTAACCCGGTTCCTTGTGACACAAATGGCAGGTGTTCGAGGTCTGAAGATCGACCAGAGAGGCACCCACTTCATCATAGCCTTTCCTCACAGCGGGACGGACGATAACGAAAACCTACTCACGATAACTGCCGAGAGTGACGTCATAGTCTACGTCATAGTGCCTGGCTCTAACGACACGAGATACAGCATTGTCGCGGGAGATTCGGTCCACGTGTACCTTCCTTACGAACTAACAGTTGTGTCCAATATGGTGGTTGAGAAGAAAGGGGTGCAAGTGATCGCCTCAGACAAGGTTTCAGTTTACGGCTTCATCCATCAGTACGACGGTATGGGTGGCTTCGTGGCTCTTCCAGTCGAGGGACTGTCTACCGAGTACATCGTCGTGACATACTTCGCACATAATAATATCGGAGGTATGTGTATAGGTATAGGTCACCACGGTACATATCCAAAATTGATAACTTGTACGTTATATCAAGATATATGAGCTTAAGTGGTAGGCATATATGCTTTGCCCATGTATAGACAAAATGTTTCAATTCATTCTGATTATTAGCTAACAAATACGAAGAACACTTGAAATGCAAAGTAATTGAATTCCACATCATACTATGATGCAGAGAAATTGAGGCTCTGTTTAAAAAAATAGAACGTAACGTGTTAGTCTTTGATAAAGATTCGACTTAATCGCCGCTATATCATAGGTCTGACCCGGCTGTTTATTGCGTATTCAAGCAGTATTAAGTATCACGTTTCGGTGTAGAGAGTAGAGAGTTAGTGTCTATTACGAAATCAATGAAATAAAGAAAATGTAAATCACTAGAACTTGTTCGTTATTCATCTAACTTCTTAAAGCCTCTCAAAGAACTTAAACAGTATTGTTGTTATTCGTGCAGGACAACTAGTACTAGTGGCGGCCGAAGACGACACGGATGTCCAGATCCAGATGAAATCTTCTACCCCACTCAAGTGTAACGGACAGCTCGTCATGAACAATCACGTCTTCACCGTCCAGCTCCAGACCCTGGGCGTCATCCGAATCATGTGTGAGTCCGACATTACCGGAACCCACGTCATCTCCAACAAACCCGTGGCTCTGTTGTCCGGAAACCCGCTGACCCAGGTCCCTCAAGGGATTCAGTACCCGGACAACGTTGTAGAAATGATGATTCCAACCTACGCGTACGGCAAGAGCTACGTCCTCCCTGCTGTTTATGGTAGGAACAGTGGGGCTGTGTACAGAATAGTAGCACTGGAGAGGAATACAGTTGTTGAGGAGTCGGACGGCACCGTCCACACTCTTCATGAGAACGACTTTGTTGATCTGGACATAAATGAGATGCGGTGTCTCGAGAGCAACAGACCTATAATGGTCGTTCAGTTCGGCAAGGGACAGGACGCAGATGCGGAGCAATACGAAGGAGATCCGTATATGGCTGCGATCCCGCCACGAGAGAGGTATGCTTCCAGATATAACCTCGATCTGTATTCTGCCTGGACACCCCCAGGACAAACGATTTCGCCGTACATAACTGTGTTTATAGAAAGGAATCAGTTCCCTGGACTGTCCTTCATGGAGAAAACTTTGTTCGAGTCTATACCCGGATGTGACATGATCGTAGCGGCCAAGATCGCTAAATCTGAAAATCAGACCCTGATACATGACAGTGGAGCAAAGTTTGGAGCGGTTGTACACGGTTTCACTAACTGGCAGGGATATGGGTACTTGGCGGGCATTGAGCTGGACGACTATTCGGGTAAACCTTTCAATGATTTCCTATTTTCTTATCTTTAGACGTCGTTGAACACGAACAATTCAATATGGAATAGATCCTTAACATTATTCTATTCATTTCACAACATTACTTGATTATGTTGTCGGTGCCATATTTGTTCCAGATGTGGACATATTGTACAAAGATATGGCACAAAATTACCAAATAGTAAATTAACTACATTCGATACCAATGTACCCCACTTGAGAGAAAGGAAAGCCACTGTCATGTTTACAGGCACTTTGTTACTTTTTTTTAACTGCTATTGATCTGTAATATCAAATATATCAAATTGAGTTCACCATTCAGGAATTGATGAAGGCTTATTTTGTGACATATATCAAAAGCAAATTTTCTTTGACCCTTTCAACCCAACAGGCCTCCAAAAAGGCCTAAAAACGTATTTGCCGATTGTTTCCTAGGGATGAAATTTTTAATCATTGATTGTTAGAGTTTCTATTCCATAGGTGTAGACGAGTGTGCTTCTCGCCCTTGCCAGAACCACGGACTGTGTTACCAGGTGGGGGTGTCATTCCGCTGCTACTGTCTGCCCAATTTCAGCGGCAACCTCTGTCAAAACGGTACAGCTTCCCAAGTATTTTGTCCTTTCTTAGTTTTGCTTATCTATATGGGGAAACATAAGTTGTGAATCATTTCCGTTTATGCCCTTTTTCCTGCAAGGACTGTTTCAAGTTTTCATGAAACACTTTTTCGTGAAGCCAATGATGCAAGCCGTTCAAAAGAAAGCAACCTCTTTTCTTGACACGTGTAGGTGATTCAAAGTAATTATATTACCTAATCGTTATTTTAAAATAATTATAAATTAATATAAAATAAAACTCGGAAGTTGTTACTATAACACACTAGATAAATAAAATAGTTATGCTCAGTTCGTTATCAGTCATAAAGCATGGCACTCTGTCGGATATAAGTCTGCTATTTTCATGCCTCTCCAATACCTATAGCAGAATATCATCATTTACAATGTTCATTGCTTTATTTTTATCAAATATTCATTAATGATTTAGTCACATGGCATACGTTATTTTCCCTCAAATCAATAGGCTAGCATAGTACAGCTATTCTTTAAAGTATATCATTTCAATATATTCATTAATTACTAAGACGTATCTGTGGAGACATACTATTTGGCATGTTTTGTTGTAGATCATATTGACAACTGCAAAGGTAACTCGTGTGCAAACGGAGGCACATGTGTAGATCTGATCCGACAGTACAGGTGCACCTGCCCCGCCCACTTCACTGGCTTCCACTGTGAGACCGGTAATGCATCAAGCATTTTGTGTTAACAGTTGACTCCTTTTTATTCAGTCAATGACAAGAGTTGTCATTTTTGCTCGATAAAGTTGAAAGATAAAAACCAATTCATGTTGTTTAATATTTCGATCATGAAGACTCCTTCATGTATACAATTTGCAATTGAATAATGAGTTCTTGTAAGCATTTTTTCACAAATATTTTATATCACCTGAATTGACTGAATATCATATCCATGTGCATTTAATATACATATATTTTTTCAATTGTTGTTCTACCAGAAATAACAACAACGACCATGACGACAACGGAGGAAGCCTTAGCATCTACAGAGGCGTTTGAAGCTTTGAGTACCGAGAGCTCGCCCGACACAGAAGATTATAGACCTGGTCTACGGAGTGGGTACAGCATTGCAGTGGTCAGACCCTCTGTCCTGGATGTGAGACAAACGTCGACTCAGAGTGAAACAACGGAGGCTATTTATACTACTTCTAGTAGCTCTTATACTACAGAAGAGACTACCATTGATTCCAAATCGGCGACTGAGGACAGTTCAACAGAGGCTGACAATGACCCAACATCCTTAGAAACAACCGAGTTAACAAGACAGCCGACGACCTCGTCGTTTACAACGGGGGATACAACCGAAACTACAACAAAAGATCGTAGCACAAACAAAGAGCAGCACACAAACTTACCCCACAGCAGGACACAAGAAACAAAACCGATCCCTGTTACAAAAGTTGAATACATGACAGACCAAACATCAGCCCCTCCGACGACTCCATCTGAAAGAGCGTTTACACTTCAACCGGAAGCATATTCAACGTCAGATGATAACACCATATACATACCAGAAAGCAAGTCTAACCCCTGCAACTGCACGTGTAAGAATATCACGTACAAGGAGATGGAACAGAAGGCCAAAGAAATCAAGAAGGATCTGATAGTCAACCCGGAAATGTTGTCCAAGTCGCGACGGAAGTTCGTTAGTATCCGGGACAACCGATTATCGGCGTCAAGTATCGGGTACCTTGGAGGGGCCTTCCTTACCCTGGTGTTCGGTAGTATCTTCCTGGTTGACCTCTCCACTGTCCTTTCTCGCTGGTTCACGTCCATGCGCGACGAGACTTCCGTTCATCGAGCCTCGCTTCGGGATACAAGCATCCGTCGGAAACAGATCGTGCAGGTCCGACCTGAAGGTGTTGTATTGAACATGAAGGAAAGTGAACGTGATCTGCAGGAACAATGGTAAAGCATCGGAACTTGAAAATAATCAATAATTAATAGTACATAAGTGTAGATAATGATATCTCATTCCGTTCCGAAATACGCTGTAGGACGAATATACAACCTTTTTCAGATTGACTCGTTATTTCGACCTCGCTTAAATCAAATCCTACACTCTCATCTGCAGCTACTATCCTCCGATTCTTTTTTGGAGTTTCATACTAATCGTATATGAGTAAAGATTCTATTTATTGAATCCCTATTTGCCAAAATCATCGACGATATATCGCTTCGACCTGAACGTTTGATGAGTATTGTCGAAAGACTTTACCGTTTTATGTATTATCAGTATAATTGTAAATTGTAAATCAGAAAGCGAGTTGATTTCATTCCTTAAGGTCGCTATAGACAACAATAAACTGCTTATCGGATAAATTTTGACACCTCTACAGTCATGTTTTTTCGGCTTCGATCTGTTATACAAATCAATTCCGAAAATAAGAAGGAAATTTTTCCAAAAGGAGCCACTTCCGTCTAGAGCAGCCGTCTTGCGAGCTTGACTGACATAAAGCCTATTAGTAAAGTAAGTATATTATATAATTTGGATAGTGCTTATTTTCGATCTCCTTTAAAGTAATGTCAGATTATCAAATTGCATCGAGAGCTTTATTTAAAGGTCATTTGTCCACATTGAAGTGACATATCCTTTTTAGCAGAGCGGACATTCAAAATAGTGACTGGTTTTAAATACAATGTCTTACTTCATTTGACACGGTTTGCACTTTGTACTCTATTTTGAATTCATTTTCTATGCAATATAAGTTATAATATGTTTACTATCAATATTGCAGCGAGTACCCTAGAGTATATTATTGTATTAGCGTCTCTGCCTGCCATGTCTTAACTTATAAGAACAATCGTTAAGGCAAATACCGACAGATAATCGTTTATTATTTTTAAACGGTAGTTACAGTAATTTTCATTTATAAGCAAGAAGACTACTTTAGTTTATCAGGTTCACTTGTATTTTATAGTACAACTAAAGATCTAATATTCTCAAGTAAGTGAACAAAATGAGAAGATATATTTTATCATTTGAGACGTACTTTAGAATTATTCATAAAAATAAAATGAATATTATTTATTTTGGCTTCAATACGACTTCTTTCTAACGAGCTAAGCATTGATTTGATGTCATAATCGTTATTGGTTTTGACATCATCGCTTTCTTTCTTTTACAGCATGTTTTACTTTCTTCACTATTGATTACACATCTTGGGCCTGTACATAAAACCACAGTATGTGCAAAGATAAGTTTATTTCTAGACAACTAAAAAACATTAAATTCGATGCTCGTTAGTAAAGTGATAGTTGTGAAAGCGAACTCTGATGATTAAACAAAGTCGAACCGAGAACCTTGCAATACGGAATTTAAGGGATTTAAAAGAAATATTCCATATTGTACATCTGTATTACTATCCTTAACTTATAAGTGTAAACAATAAAAGGCAAATCTAACATCAGAGATTGAATAGCTTCATTTTCAAGATATAATCACTGTTATCAAATTTGCATGTCATGAACGTACCCTCCAAATTATTTACGAGATAAAATAATTGAAAACATCGTGGTTGTTTACAAAAATCAACGTTTATTATCCAAATTTGTAAAACATAGCTTGGGATCCTTTAGAGGGAGTTGTTATTGTTCTCAACTTTTCCCCTGTGTGACTGAAGACAATGATCTTGTTTTTGCAGCTTACAAAAAACTGACAGTCATGAACGTCCAGGAAAACATAATTACATCCAGACAGTTTTTGAGTTCCGGTCATAGTGGAGTAAATTTTATCAAAAATATAGTTTTTAAAACCTACCTTCTTCACGACCAGCATAATTATTTCATCGCCAGTGTTAAACACTTGCAGTTGCATAACTATACCTTTTAATGGCTTAAACACTGTTGGTGATAATTCCTTTACATATTGACATTTGTAAACGACATATCCATCCGGGTCCCGTTGAACATAGAATAAGTTGCTTTCAAATATGTCAACAGCAAGAGAAGCAATTCTATGCTTTGTTGTTGTCAAACGCTTCTCGTTCCGACCGTCAGTTGACAATTTCCACAGTGCTTGATTGGTTGTGTTCAAAAGACGTTCCGTGGCAAGGAGGATTCCTCTGTGGTCGTCTAGGACAAGCATGTTGGCTGGTATGTTTGAAACGATTTCAGGCTCAGAACTGTTCACACACATAGAAAAGATAAATCTTTTGCCTTTTTTGGAGGAAGTCCAAAATAGTCGGTTTTCTACTGAAGATATCGCGACATTGTTTTTTCCAAGATTAAGTCGCCTTTGAATGATTAATTCTTTGAACCTTTCTCCTTCGAATATGTAAATAGACTCCATTTTGCGCGTTATCATTCTGAAATATACTAGCAGTATTCCAGATTTTGGACCGTTGGAGTTTGGAATGGGGTCGACATTGCATGTGTTTGGAATGGTATCTTCTCGCTCTTTGTTTACCGAGCACTGCCCGAGCGTTTCGTTGTTATCTGCACTGATGTCGTCATTTGGAGAATTCTTGAATTTCTCAGCCTTGTTCAGCAGTTTGCAGTCACTGTGTATATTCTTGGAAAAATAACACCTTATATCTACAGAGGTGTTCTGTTCACAAAGCACTCGATGAAAGTGCAATATTCTTAGACCTTTGTTATTCACAACAAAAGAAGTGTTTCCTGTTTTGTTTAACAAAAGGTTACAGGTCACTCCCTCATGAAAGCTTTCAACGCCAAGACAGGATGGGTCTCTTGCACAAGAAGAGGAACAATCAAGTCTACTTCTAGTTCCCACTTGAATCAATGTGTGATTCGATTTATGAAAACTCGGGCACTGTGGACCATTGTTCGATGCTAAATTCGTTTTGTTTTGTTCAGTAATGATTGCAAAGGAGCACAAAACTGTAAAAACTCTATGTGCATTCATGGTTGAGAGGATGTATCAACCGACTTCGTCATGAAGAAACACACGTGGAAAGCCTTAAACAACTTTAGCCAGTGTGGAGAAGGTACTATAATTGGGTCAGTAACTGCCACATGTATAACACTAGATCCTGGATATGAGTTACTTTTTATTTTAATTCTAATAAACCATGGATTATTGATACGAACACCATTACGTATTCGCCAATCTTAAGGCATTAACGCCTGAGCTCACTATTGGGAAAACTCCCAGCGGAATAGATTTATTACTCTTATCTGAAGTGACACATCGCACCTTTAAAAGAACAATAGCAGTGTTTTATTTATTAATATACGATATTTAATGCTCAGTGCACCATGGAGACCCCTCTTGTTGGACATATGTACCCCATGGCAACCTACTTAATTACATAGTAGATTCAGGGCATATTTTTAGCAATAAATAATTTAGTGATTTCTTGATATTTTGTATCCTTCCAGGTATCGTTTACCTGTAGAATTAACACACTAGACTGATAATCAGTATACGGTGGCTAATCTGTAAGGCTTTGTTTTAACTTAGATGATTTTTACGCTCTAAATGAGTTAATTCTTTCCTTCTTTGTTTGTGTACTTGTCAATTTTAATCGACGAATCAACATGCATTTCAAATACACATCTTAAATCAAGTAAACAATTTCTAAAAAGATGTAGTCAAAAAGTATCACTATGCACTTTTTTAAAGCAGCATTTAAAGTCTAACCCCGGTGATGAACAACCCACAGTCCTCTTGGGTCTCACATGGAAGAAAGGGCGTGCAAGGGTCACTCGAGTTTTCCGTCATCTGCCGAATTCAACCGGATTAAAAACATTAAAAAAACGATATCATTTTCCTAAAAAATTCATGACTCTTCTGAACACTATAATTTCCATTGATTTATGCCCTATTTAGAAAGCTTTATTGTACGGGGAAATATGCGATAGAACCCTTAACAACCGATAATTATGTATAAAAATGATTGTTAAAAGAATAACAACGCCGATTTCCCCCTTATTGTTTCAATTCAATCTTCAGGGAAGTTGACATTATTGTCCATCTAAAGACGCCCAATTTGAATTATAAGTTTAACTTGTTATGTTTTCTGGTGCTACAAATGACCCTTTAGTTTCTACATTATAATGAATTACGTAGACAACTAATGCTGAGAAATACTGTTGAAGACTTCTTAACATGCCTGACTAACGATTACCAAAACAATGTTAATACACGCTTTTATCACTCGACAACGTAGGTGGAAATTCATTGGCAACAAAGATTAAAGCCTGTCTGTTTCATTTTGGATTTGGATTTGTTTGGCTAATAAATTGTTCATTAAGTTATTCAGGCAGAGGTTACATGATAATTTACTGCAATCCTGACAATCATCTATGATAAACAACATTGAATGTCTTTACTATGAGCAATTTAAATCTTTATTAAATGTGATTAGTTACTTAGTAAATAATGATGTTCCTCAATATTCAAAAATCATATTTGCAAGATTTCGACGCTTCACATGAACTTTAAATTAGATGAAGAAACTAGTAGATACATAGATGTATCTTATAATGAAAGGTATTGTTTATCTTATAAATCCGATAGCATTTCAGTTGTTGAAGATGAATGGCATGTATTTTATGTATGTGATGCATACTTAGAATGAAGAAAAAAAGTATTTATCAAAAAATATCTCCGTAAATGCCCAACTTTGATTATTTTATATCCATATTACAGAGTAATAATGTTAATATAATGACGGATGTTTGTCTATACCTATACTATGTTGACAAGAAACACAAATCTAAATGTAAATAGATGATTAAACTCATGTGATAATAAATGTTTATGTAATGTATGTATGTGCATTTTGGGTCGGAGGCCTGTAACTGAATAAAATGTCTGTCCAAATTACGTATATTTGGAGCAACCGTTTCAAAATTTCAAACATATAATTTTTGGTTGTATGTATATGAACAACTCCAAAAATGTAGTGCCCTGTACATGCAAGGCTGCACGGCACGGGAAATGTTTTAGAAAATTGCACGGCCGAAACTAAATAGTGACATTTTTGTCTGGTTTCGACGTGCTAAGAAAAAATGTTTTATTAGGGTTTTCTTTTTAAATAAATATCCCCGATTATATTTACATGTCTCGTTTTCCGTCACTTAATACATAATAAATCCTTGTCACTTGAATATTTTGTTGGTTAGTTTTGTGCATGTCAACAATTTTAGGTTCAATGTTTAAACGTTTATAGATTACCGCAGATTTTCATTCGGATAAAGGTGTAAGATCGATTAGTTCACCAATATCAGAATTCTTGATGAAGATGATTTAATTCAACCGTCTGAGATTAAATTCATTAAGGAAAATGACCCATGTCTTACAAATGTCCTACCAGTAGATTACAATTGCAACAAGGTCTGGGTCGATAGCCAAACTTTGGCGTCCTTGTATTTGATTGACCATACGTAAATGTAAATGTTAATGTAACAGGGTCATTGTCCCTAAAGTATACGTTCGAGCAAAGCCGCGGTCATTCAATTATTGTCCTTACCCTCCGATGTTTGTCGCTAGGATGTCCATTTTCATAACTATTAATAAAACCTATAATTGCACTTAGTTTGAAAGTCAGTATACTAATGTTCTGTGTGAAATGAGTTAAAATTGACGCGTAAGATAAATAAAGCATCAAACGTTACAGTTTAAAAAATGTTGGCCTATAATCGACCTCTTACGTTACTAAGTTTATTCGTGAAGTACGCGTTAAAGATGTCAATGAGAATGACGAATAACTTTATTAGCTACGCCGTGATTTTTTCTTATCATTACGAAACTAAAATAATGGTTTTCAAACACAGAGCAGTAACAAGTTTGCATGAACTTGAACGCATGCTTTATCTTTTCTCTTCTTTTCTTATTTTATGGGGGATGGGGTGGTGGAGGGCAAAAATTTCGGAGAAAACAAAATAAAATATATCGTTCTCTATTCAATTGCTATAGACTTGTTTTAGTATGAATTGATGCAAGGAAATATTTCACATCTTATCGTACATACGTTTGTATCTATGACCTAGTATTGAAGAGAGACAAATTGAGTTCCTCCTTTTTCATCAGGTTGATTCTTGTCCGCGTTTTGTAGGTCATACATTTAAGAGGCTATTCACTTTATATTTCGGTTTTGTTAGATTATATTTTCCTCTAAAAATTTATGTTTCTGTGCATATTTGATATGATATTTTATTTTCTAGGTACGTCACCTATGTATTCCCTTTAGGAAAAGGTTTGCATACTACTGATTAAAGTGACAAATGTATGATTATGTCGATTTCAATTCCAATATGAACCAATCTATGGAAGAACCAACAAATAAAATAAAACAATCTTGCCTGAGGTTATTCCCAGGATAGCGAGTCTATACAGGTGTCTGCATTTGGACTCAGTGAATGGATATCCCATCATTCCATTGTTAAGACGAAGAACGTCAGCAACATAACATCTTTATTTAATGAGTACCTTTGCCCATAAAAGATTTCGTTAACACCCCTTTGTGAAAAACACCTTCTTTCTAAGACCGCTCCCGGCTAGGTTTTTCTTTGTTCCTTAATGGGATGCAGCCATCCTTAAGATGACGCAATAGCTCCCCCAGGGATCAGGAAATGTGGGTCAGTTTATCTCCCGAAATCCAGTTCATTGGATATGGTTACTGGTCAACTGACCACATATGGACAGAGTGAGGGATGGTATCAGATGGTTACTCTCTCTATATCTTCATATAGACCAAGCGCACATGTAGGTAGCTAGGTTTATCTACCGTCATCCTAACCCCATACTTCAACGATACTGTGCAACATAAGGATTCAACTCATGACATCTGACCATCGGTCAGCCTCACACGTGGTGTCTGTGTGAGTGGACTTAACACCGCCGACCTCCGGGCAGTGTTTACTTTGGCCAATTGTCCAAGGATTTGAAAACTTCTGTTCGTGAGTATTTCAACTAATGTGATGTAACTTTTGGATAGTCTTAAACGCTTTGATGAATGAAACATGAAGTCAGATATGATAAGTTTTGATAACAGCACGTTCTCAGTTCACAGTAGAGAAGTTACTTTTCCATTAAACTCATCATGTTCTCTTCATCATTTCACATGACGTAGGGCGAACTTACCGAGGCTGCGACACCATCCATTTAATATGCACTTTTTTGTAAGATTAATTGTTTCTTTTTACTTAGGTAATGCATTTATTTCATTCAATAAACATTTGATTGTCGGTAATATTTCCCATCGAAGCTTACAATAAACAGATTCCATCACGAAAGTTGCGAAAAAAATTTCAACGAAAATGCTGATTCTCAGTTCAGGAAATGTAGGAAGCGTATCAATATCTCAAACTGTGACATATTTAAAGCCCGGGATTATGTATAACTGTCCGAAGTTTAGTAAAAAGTGTCCGAATATCTGGAAGGTTGATGTACACATATAAACAGTAATTTTAGGTTAAGTAGCAAATAATTCAAAATTAAATTTAAAATACTTTTCTTCTTTTATTTTTTAAAAATTTGGTTTCTTCTTTTTCTATTGTTATGAATTGTGTAGTCCTTTATATTTGTAACGACACATTGGCTGAAGCTCGGTCAGTTTTTGATCGAGATGATTTATGCGTTTTAACATCTCCCATATATCGCTTGGCAATTCATCGCTTTTACGTATAACTTTCGCTATTTTATATCTGTACTACATCTCTCTCTCTCTCTCTCTCTCTCTCTCTCTCTCTCTCTCTCTCTCTCTCTCTCTCTCTCTCTCTCTCTCTCTCTCTCTCTCTCTCTCTCTCTCTCTCTCTCTCTCTCTCTCTCTCTCTCTCTCTCTCTCTCTCTCTCTCTCTCAGTTTTTGAATGTTAATTTGACATTACTACAACATTAAGTTTTAACAAAAATTAACACTGAGGATAAGTATGATATATAATTATTTCACAAAACTGAAAATTATTTTGAATGATTGCAAAGTAATATTGAACTAGGGTAAGTAAATACGTAAATACGATATAAGTTTTCCACCCTACTCTAAGACATTTCAAAATATATGTTTGAATAATGTCCAGAGTCAGTAGTACATATTCTTGTACTTTTCCCTGCAACACTTCCAGTCGTACAAGAAGGTAACCAGCTCGTATATCTCGCCTTGGTCAAGCGTGTGGGTTAGAATCCCGCGAGAAGGTCAAGAACTTGTGCTATTACAGACAGTGAGATCCTAATGTTACATATATAAATATATATTATTTAAATGGCATGAATCCCAAAATATATGTCTGAATTATTTCCAGAATCAGACGATGTCTGCAGCAGCTCCTAACCGAGCCCGCATCAAAAGTCTCCACAATCTGGTGAACGCGATCCGGACTGGCGACAAGCACCTCGTCATAAGGATCCTTGACACGGGCCAGTGTGACGTCACAGACCCTCACCTTCGCGCTCTTCCTCTCCACGCTGCGTGCGCAGGAAACAACCTCGATATTGTTAAAAGTCTTATCTCTAGAGGAGCTCAAGTTAGTGCTTTCAATAGGAGTCTACGCCCTTTTCAGTCTGATCCCTTGCTTGTAGCGTGTGCAAGTATTGAGGAGAAAACAAATATTATTCAATGTCTGATTGACGCCGGATGTGACGTTAATGCACGAGATATACATGGCTGGACAAGTTTACACTGGGCGTGCGCAAGAGGAAGTGCTTCAAATGTCAGAATCCTGCTTGAAGGAGGTGCAGACGTAAACTTGATCACTGGCGATTATCTGACAGCGCTTGAACTGGCTTCCTATGGATCGAACCCGGAGATTATACGACTGCTTCTGAAAGCAGGAGCCGACCTTGGCAGAAAAGCTGGAGACTATATATCAAACTGCATCGCCTACAAATGTACGGAAGGTGTCGAACTCTTATATAAGGCCTGTCCAGGGACAACCCTGCGCAATCCAACAACCTTCCAAGGTAGAATGGGCCATTTTGTCCAAAGAACAAGCTTGATTGACCCTGATCCAAACACAGATTTCTCCATGGAGCGATTCCAAAGAGTGTCAGTCCTCCATGCTGTGTGTTCAGTGCCTTTTGATCCCCATCTGATGCTCAAGAGGATTTTAAAGATTGGGGTTGACCTGCAACAACGTGATCAGTTTGGACTCCTTGGCCTCCAGTATCTTTGCAGTAACTTGCACGTCCAGGCTGTGCAAGTCATGTTTGATTTCGGTGCCAACCCACAGCACCACTCCTGGTCTCCTCTTTGGACTTGTTTTCCACGCGTTACAAAGGACAATGCCGAGAGGTACCTCAAGGTGCTGAACCTGCTCCATCAAGCAGGCTTTAATTTGGACAGAGAGTCGGTCATTGAGTTCACCGAGTCAGTTAAGCGTTCAGAACTTCAACGCAAAAATAAAGTGCAATTTCTTCTCTTTCTTCGAGAAGCTTTCACAATGCCACGTCGGCTTACGTCACTTTGTAGAAAAAAGATATGGCAGTTACTCCCCAGTGACGTCAGTGTGAGTTCTCAGAGTCTAGCCAATGAAATTCCGGATACTATGTTGCAGTATCTACAAAATAGTGACGTCAGAGATCAGACCAAAAGCGACCTAAGACCATGATATGTCGCAGTTTATCCTTCACTGGTGACGTTAAAGTTACCTTAAATTCATGCATTTTCTTTCAGACGGAATTAGGCAATCAAACTTTTAATTATAGAATCAAAATAAACAATTTTTACAATTTTTTGCGGTTATCTTATGATTTTAATTTATATAAATACGAATGAATTAAGAAGTTCTATATCCAAAAAATCTTGAACATCATCACACCAGTGTGCAAGTCAAACATTTATTGGGTTTTTCTTGGAGATGTTAAATTGTTTTAATCTCCCCCCATTGCCTGATTTATGTATAATGAAAGTTGAAATGTAAATATAATTTCACAGGTAATACGTAAGTAGGTTAGCTTATTGATGATAGGGAATTTATTTCACAAAGACAATCATGACTCAAAGCTGCCATGTATAATTGTATACTGCCTTTTCCTGTAGCTCCGATGATAAAAACTAAAATTTTCTAATTGGCTCCGATTTACCTATGACATCATTTCGACACCAAATAAAGTCCAATGGCAGACTTAATGTAGAAAATAATTTTCAAAGAGACCGAGAGAGTTGACCTCTTTACTTCTCTTTACTTGTAATTAGTAATAGGTTCTTCGTCGCCAACTCCATTCAGAGGCAATTCAGAAGCTGGATTGATGTTGAAAAACAACTTTTTTATGGATAGTCAACTTCTTAAAAGGACGAAATGCGACATGGTGTATCACTAGCTTGATAACGGTGTTAGTATCTACACCGAACGTCGCATTTCGTGCAATGGAGAAGTTGGCTATCCATGCATAAGAGCTTGTTCTTCTACGTGAACTCCAGCTGTTTATGAGACGTTTATTTCGACAATACATGTCCCTGTTTTCTTGACAAAGTAAATCTTGAAGCTCAAGGGCTGACTAAAAGCGCAGTACAGTCTTATTCATGAAGGGGGAAATATGAATTAAGGTTTTAGCGATGTCAAAGAAGTTTTTTTGATAAGTTTCTTTCAAAGATGTTATGACGTCGTGGACTTGACGGCATTGATATTAGAAAGAGCCCAGTAAAACTCTTACTCCCATTAGAATATGATCAGAGGGATTAGAATAAGACCCGTCATTGAATAAACAATACCTACCACCATGTAGGCAATCGCCGGTTGAATGTGTTCGCGGTTTTTACTTCGGATGACGTTAAGTAGGATTTAGGGTAAGGCGCGCGAGGGTACAGGGTACTGATATTTTTTTAATTCAATTTTGAATGCTAGAAAGCAGGATATCTATTGAAACTTAACATGATAGATTTATGCAAACGATGAATTATTTCCTGTCGTGCATGAATATTTGCCATATCAAGATGAAACTATGACTTTAAATTCCCCAAATGCTGTCATGCTGTGCAAATTAACTTGCTCATGTCGTGTTACATATTAATTAGGGCATTGATAACACTTGTCCTCAAATCAGACCTTCTGAAGTTCTTGTGTACATGGAGTTTATTACAGCGTGCATGTGAACTCAGATATAGGACAGGCGTAATTACCTAATGATTAGAGTAGCGCATATGATTGGCTGGTCTACAGAGTTGCTGACGTAACAATCAGAGCCCGTATGCGATAAGTTTAGCAACAGCTGAATCCAAGCAGATGGTTCACCTAACGATCGAATGCAATCTTATAAAAATACTATTTTTTACGATAACAATAATAATAATAATAATAATAATAATAAAAGTAGTTTATTACTGTGTCATGAGCATGACATACTCCGGGCCTTTACAGGCCTAAAAGACACCAACATGTAGTACACATATATATGACTAAAAAAGTGACAAAATAAACAATACAGCACTAAGACAATCACACACCATTATAAAATATACAACCATTGAACAAACAACTCACCTTACACATTCATCACACACCACACACAAATCAATCGTCTCACCCTACACATTCATAACACACCAAACACAAATCAATCATCTCACCCTTCACATTCATCACACACCATACACAAATCAATCATCTCACTCTACACATTCATCACACACCACACACAAATCAATCACCTCACCATACACATTCATCACACACCACGCACAAATCAATCTTCTCACCCTACACATTCATCACACACCAAACGCAATTCAATCATCTCACCCTACGCATTCATCACATACCACACACAAATCAATCATCTCACCCTACACATTCATCACACACCAAACACAATTCAATCATCTCACCCTACGCATTCATCACATACCACACGCAAATCAATCATCTCACCCTACACATTCATCACACACCAAACACAATTCAATCATCTCACCCTAGATATTCATCACATACCACACACAAATCAATCATCTCACCCTACACATTCATCACACACCAAACACAAATCAGTCATCTCACCCTTCACATTCATCACACACCAAACACAAATCAGTCATCTCATCCTACACATTCATCACACACCAAACACAAATCAGTCATCTCACCCTACACATCTCATCTCATACATTCACTATCAACTACATATCAATCAAACACACACACACATCTCTTATGCAATAAATACATCACAACATACACACAAAATACATATTCATAACATATTATAAATACATTAAAATATACATTATCTACAGTTTCCTTGTAAGAGTCTTTTGTGGACCATATTTTGAAGACATTTGGCAAGATCATATTGGATCTCATCATTTGTCAGCAGCCAGCAGAATTTATCATTTAGTTGTGAGTTCATAAAGCTTGGATTAAGTTGATTACATTTAAGGAAAAGTTTCTTACGGGCATCAGAGTAGAAGCTACACTGCATGAGGAAGTGAACTTCATCTTCTACTGCATGGTCATCACACAGTGTACAGAGTCTATCTTGAAGTGGGGTAACAGGCTTGGTATAACGTCCTCTCTCAATGTTAAGGGACAGGCTTCCACTGCGAAAGGAGGCAATCAGGCTTCTTTGTTGTCTAGTAATGTTTATCCTTGTGTAGTGACAAGGGCTAATATCATGTTTATAAAGCCTATAAGTTCTGAGTTTGTTGCCGTTAGGTTGATTGTGGTCATTGAACAGGTCATGTAGCCATTGTTCACGGTCTCTTGTGTCTAATATGTCAAGAGCTTTATGCAATAGTTTTGTTCTAGATAAGTTAGAGTAAAAATTATTTATACTTTCATGTCCAAGTAAGTTAAGTTTTTTAATGAACTGTTGAGCTTTGTAATCCCAGGATGATTTTCTTCGCACTGACCACAAGTGTAAAGCTGTGCACAGTGTGTCCTGTCCTGCGGTCACCATCTTGTGATAATAACGAAGAACTTCAATCTTTATTTTGGAGTCAGAGCTTCTCCAACCCAGATCACCTCTCACAGCTGTTGTGGCTGTGTTTTTCCTAACTCCAAGAAAGAATCTTCCTGCTTTGTTCTGAATTCGTGCAATTTCCTTGTATTGGTTTAGTCCCCAGACACTTGCACTGTAGTTGATAATTGGCTGAACATAACTGTCATATAGCTTAGTAAAAACATCTAGACTGAAACCTCCTATTGAGTTAAATTTGGCCATTATAACACCAAGAGCTCTGTTAGCTGATTTGCATACTTCTCTCACCGTTTTCTTATAATCACAGTGCTCATTGAGCCACAAACCTAAATATTTATACTCAGAACAATAGGTAATTTCCATAGTTCCACATGTGAAACTGTGAGCTGATCTAGGAGTAGAGATTGGTCTGCAGTGCATGATCTTAGATTTATCTTCATTGACAGTTAATTTCCATTTGCTTGTCCAGGAGTGAAGGCAGTCTAGGAGTTGCTGTAATTTGACGGCATCAGGAGCTATTAACACTATATCATCAGCATACAGTAGTAGAGATACATTGATATGGTCAATATCCACCCCACATTGTAATTTGCAAATGTCACTGGCAAGATCATCTATGTACATGGAAAAGAGAGTCGGGGATAAACAGCAGCCTTGTTTAACACCAATATTCACATTAAACCAGTCAGTCTTTTCAGTATTTACTTTTACACAACATTTTACTTCTTGATAGAGTGATTGTATTGCTGATAAGAAATTGCCATGTATTTTAAATTGAGTTGACATCTTCAGCCAGAGTAACTGTCGTTGAACTGAGTCGAAGGCCTTCTTTATATCAATGAAGCATAAATAAGTAGAAAGTTTTGATATCTTTCTGTTATACACAATCTTGGTCAAGGAGTGAAGATGGTCCTGACATGATCTGCCTCTTCTGAAGCCATTCTGTAGGTCATTAAGCAGTTCATGTTCCTCTAACCAGTTGCTAAGTCTAGTGTTCAAAACTTTTGCATAAATCTTATATGGTACTGAGAGTAATGTTATTCCTCTATAGTTAGTTGGAATTCTTGGATCTCCTCCTCCTTGCTTTGGTATTGGGGTTATGATTCCCTTTTGCCATATTTTAGGAACAAGGCCTGACCTAAACATGGTATTGAACAGTCCATGCATGATATTGATACTATTAGAGTTTTTTAAAACTTCCACTTGGAGTAGATCAATCCCTGGAGCTTTATTTAATTTCATGTCCTGGACAGACTTGATTACTTCTGACTTTGAAATAGGTTCATTTAATTCTTCACTGTTTAATGTTTCATAAGTAGTTTGACATAGATTATCATTTTTACTGGATACTGTTTCAATTGGGGCTTCCATTTCGACTTGTGGGTTGAATAATTTACTGAAATCATTCTTCCATTTTTCCATGACACAGGTGTGATCAGATGTGACATTGCCGTCCTCGTCTAAAACTTCATTCGGAACATGTGCTTTTCTTTCGTTTTGTATACCTAATTTGCCAATATTTTTCCAAAAGATGTTTGGATTACCAAGGGAGTCGCCCAATTGCTTCTGTTTTTCCTTTTGAAAAGTTCGTTTATATCTTCTGTGAGTCTTATCAAATTTTTTCCTAGCTTGACAAAAGTCGGTTCTTAAGAATTTAATCTTTGTACCATTTCTTTTACTTTTTATCCATATTCTCTCTTTCACACAGACCTCGTTCCATGCACATTGTAATTCATCACACCAATATGCCTTTGTTCTATTCTTATGAGTCTTATATTTTGTGTTGTCTCTGTACATCTTCTTTCGATTTAGTTTCTGATTCATTTCTTCTGTGACAGCGTCTATTAGTAAATTGTAGTTTGTATCCAAATCCTTCTGTTGCACAACTAATTTCTCTGTGTTCTCGATCCATTCGTTCACGTGTTGTAATTGAGTGTTATTCACCAAGAAGTCTTGAGGAATATTCTTTATATCATGTCTGATCTGTTGTTCGGAATGAGAAGGTGGCTCCCTGGATTTGGAGTTTGCTGACATGGCTAGGTTCAAGTCCCATATCAAGATGGAGTGGTCTGGTAATATGATTGGTGGGCTTAAATTGCCAATTGATGTAAGTTCACTAATTCTATAAACTTTAAAGTCTCTAACATATTGGAGCTGCTCATATGGAGTAACGACATAGTCCACGATTGACTTCCCTTGTCCACTTACATAGGTGTAGTCTTGTTGACCAATTCTCCCATTTAACATGCACAAACCACTAGCTGATAAGCAGTCAATGAAGGATTCGCCATTGGGATTTAAAACAGTGTCCATTATTTCTCTGAGTTGAACATCATCAACTCCCTCTATTATGTCTTGTAAAGTGCCGCATCTAGCATTAAAATCCCCACATAAGTATATTATACCTTTATTTTGATATGTGTAAAACTGGTGTTGTAGATCTTGTAAGAATTGTTCTGTGTCTATTGTTCTTGTTGATCCCATAGGGGGGAGATAACAGATACATAAGTAGAGGTCAGTGTCAGCTTCTCTGTTTACTCTAATCCACATAATCCCTTCTGTGTCAAAATCGTTCAACTTGACTGTGTCTTGTTTCAGCTCCTCTTTCACTAGAAAGCCTATTCCTCCTGAACCTCGTTTGGCGCCTGTGTGTAAATTACTTCTGTTTTGACCGTACCAACAGTAATCTTTTATGCAGACTTTCTCGTCTCGTTGAAGGAAAGTTTCACATATTCCAAGGATATCAGGGTTTAAAAGTTTGATTATATCACATTTAAAATTAAAAGAATCAAAGTTGTTAGTGTTTTGTTTGAAGCCTCTGGTATTCCAAACACCAAGCCGGAGCCCCTAGTGTCGTTTGACATGTGTATTTGATGCATTTGATATTTTTCCATTCTTGTTTAGCCGCAGGTTCCTGTCTTTATCTAGGGTTTTCAATAATAGCCTCATGTTGTTGTCTGATTTCAGTTCCTCCCTTGTTTTGAATATGTCAATGTAAACCTTCTCTGTTTCTTTTTGTGTTTTGAGTTTGTGTTTTGACTTCAAAATCTGTGTCACCTGGGAATTGTTTTCAACTTGACAAATTATGTGCCCTGGATTCTCCTCTCTGTAGCTTGGCATTCGGTTACAGGTAACAATCTTGACCCCATTAAGGTTTAATGTTCTATGTAGAAGGTTCTGTACTTGTTCAGACAATTGTTCTTTACTCTCATGTGTGTGTTTCCCTTGCAGCCCTTTAATCACTACTCTATTTGGCTCTGTTGTCCTCTTTTGATTTTCACCAACTTTTACCACCTCAGCATAGGATTTTTCTAAATCATTGATTTTTTCTTGGATTTTGTCAAAATCTCTTTGAAATTCTTGTTTTACTTTCCCGACTTCATGTTCTATAGTTGTTGCAATTAAAGCTGTAAGTTTTGCTTCAAGGTTATTTTCCAAATCATCCATACGTCCCCTTAGTGACGAGACAGCTAAGCCTAATTCCTTTGACAAATCAGTGACAGCTTTCAAAATAACATTGTCTGTTTGTGACTGTACAATGCTGTCGCCTTGTTGTGACATGGTATTTATCGGCGCTTCATTCACTTTGTGCATAAGTACATCTTTGACTTGAGTCGACCCGGAATTTTTAGCTTTTTTATTTGCAGTCAACGATGTGTCTAGTGTTAAATTATCATCATCACCGTCGTTTGTAAGACATCTTTTTCTACCCGTAACTTCATTACTGTCCGTATGCATAGTGTCGACTCGTAACGGGCATGGCGACGCCATTACATTGTTGACGAAGTCAGTATCCGACATCATTTTACTCGTGTATTGCTAGTATAGTCTTTTTCACACCGAATTGAGAAATTGATACAGTGTCTATGTTAGTGGTATATAATGTCTATACAGGTATGCTGTGAATTGTGTGCAATTTACCACTCAAAAACAGAAATACTATTTTTTACGATAACAATGCATGAATAACAGATTTGTTGTCACGTGTACACCTGCCTATGCAATGATGCAGTCGCTAAATGAGGTGTATTTGTTCTGTAAAGAAGACTGAAAGTGCAAGGTGCATATTCGAATACAGTTTAGCTTTTGGTTAACTTACGGAAATAACTTAGACGATTTGAATGATAACTTTTGAAACGGCGCACAATTAACTTTCATTGCATCCAATCAGGTTTCTACATTTCTAGACCGAAAAACGTGCGTATTGTGACAGAGGTTGTTTAGGAATTTATGACGGAGTTACCTCTGTTGGGAGATAATGCGTACATAGCAATTATCAAGATTTTTAATTGTGTTATGCTTCTGTCAATAAAGAAATACTTAATATTGAATTCAATTATTCCTCATATATTATGAAGAAAATTGATCTGAAAATAGCGTGAAGATGAATAATTTTCAACAAAAGTTAAGGTGATTACAAACCGCATCATTTACATTTGAGAAATTGGTTATTAATGTGTATATTACGGCAAACAAACTGTCACCTTAAAGAGCCACTCCGTGATTTTCATAAAATATAATTTACCTTTAATACGAACCTAAGCAGTCTTATAAATACACAGAGGTGTTTATATCACGTCCCATATACATGGATTATAATAACCAACAAACACTATCAATTCCTAACTGCCCTCCTGGATGTTTAAGATAAGTCTCCAAAATTACGTTTGACTATTTGACGCGCGCCACTGTCCGGTTTTCGATCATAATTGTGACGTTCTACCTACATATTGTCACTGTAAAAAACAATAAGCTTTAAAAGTTAATCTTTTTGGTACCAGTCGATACTTCGCGATCAAATGACGACATTGATTAAGTTTGGCATATATGACTCCAACAACTCACGGAGAGGCTCTTTAAGCACAAGAAAATGTACAACTAGTGAACAACATTTTTGGATGTAACGTTACGTCCATGTATGAATCGACACCAAGGGAGAATGACCTTGTATAGGTCAGTAGTCTCACGAGCGGTCAGTAGGGCGACAATATGTGAATGGATATGTTTACAAAGCGTAATCATTGTCTTGGATTGAGTTATCGGGGCAATTATCCCGCTGCTCGTTTTATCAATGGTGTCTGCTTAATGACGTTCTGGTGATGGAGTATAAGCAATGCGATCTTGCATTTTTTGCCTCATTTTTTTAGATCAAAAGGGTGCAAATGGTCATGATTTACATTACTAGTCTAACCAAGAAAGGTATAGTTGAGAGTCATTATCAACATTTTCAAGTCAGTATTTGTAGTTCTCTTTGTTACAAAAAGGACAAATCTCCATCAGCATTACTTTAATAAGAATAAAAAAAATAAAAACTTAACTAAAGAAGATCGTACATCGCCAGGTCAGTGAATTTAATGATTCTGAACACTTTTAACTAAATTAAAGCGTTTTTATATGATAGTCATCCCTCTTCTTGTCTCTTAAAATTCAAATAATTTGTTACTATCTTACTATCTAACTATTAGAAAAATCTTGGATAAATATTCTCTAAGATCTAGCAATGCATAAGACTCTTACCATGTTTCGGTCTATGTGTGTAGGATTAGAACCAACGGTTTGGGTAATAGAATTAACTTTAAAAAGTAGATTTTGACGAAATCTTGATTTGCGTGTCTTTACTTGGTATTTTTGTTATGCTGAGTTTAAAATGGCTTTTCCGAAAGGTATCAAAACACACAAACGATTTCATTTAAGATAGGATATTGCTTTTCGCCGATTTAAAATGCATTAACTTATATACGAGTTCATTATTTGGTTTGTAATATTTACAATTTCAGAGATTTTACAGCGAAATTAATACACAATTAACTTTGAAATATTACAAAACGGGCGTCTATATTTCTGAATTACGAAGTTTATCCCCAAAAAAGTGGGCAAAACTAGATTATTGAATTTGAAGATAACGTTTCATATATTTCACAATATAAATAGATAAGTTCGTTATTTAGCAGGGTTTTGAGAACTGAGGATGTAGTTTCATCTTTTGATAGAACCAGAGCGGGGCAAATTGATTACCGAATAGTTTCTTCACATCCAACATCAATTTCCATGTCACTAGTTTCATTTATGTTTTCAAAACACCACTTCAGTCAACAGATTACGCAAATACAAAGCGACTGCTTTCCTATCGATATAAACTGGTTATCATTGACTGCTCCATCTATTAATCAGTCACTTCAACATTGCACACCAATTCATACAAAATGCGCTGTACTTTTACTTATCTTTATATTATATATATTTATAAATATATTATTATAACTTTATAACAATAAATTATGGATAGCATATCAACACCTTTATAAATGATTTATTTTAAGACTTATTATGCCTAGTAATGCCGTAGCAAATGTTTTCAAACTAGTAACACCGATGAGTGTCTTCTCATTGATCAACCAAAATGTTACCATGTTTCATTGCTATTGTGTTATGATCATGTACAAATGATATAAATGAATCAACAGGAGTGTCCCTTGAATTTTGTTTCCAGAACAAATACCCCGATAAAACTGTTCATTCAACATCTTTATGTTATGTTAAAATTATTTTATGTCCAAATGCATCATTTATTTCTCTTAATCGTCGCTGAATTTTATCATAATTTCATTAAAAGGGGACTCATCAGCTTACCAAAACGATACATTGATTTTGATTGAAATGGGTATATTTATAGAATGTAAAAACAATTCTACATGTAGTCGCTGTGCTTTATAAACGACGAAGTAAATGTATATACGTAGAGGAAATATGAACTGTGACTTACGATTTCTGCCTTATTTATTCTTTAGTGACTTATGCGACCTAATCTTTATTTCCGTACTGAAGAGGCCTCAGGCCTATAGTACATTTATAGAAGTATTTTGGAATTACATAAGTTAACACTTTGCATTATAATGATATGACATAATTTGTTCTATACTTCATTGCATTGTAGATGTACATAGCCAGATTTTGTAATGTCATTTCATTTTTACTGTTCATTAGATTACAGAATTTTATAATACTTGGATGGACATAGTAGTACTGTTTAATATACTTACATCGTAATGCATTATGTCCTGGACAAAAAAAAAGAAAATGGTATTCGTCTTCTATTCATTCAAAGTACAAAGTGTACATATTCGGTCTTCTCTTTTAACATATCTATATTTTCGATTAATAAATCGTGTGAAGAGCATCGAAATCGTGCTAGTGATCGCCTAAATTTCTTTATATCAATACATGACAAGTAGGTTTCTTTGAATAAGTCGTTCTTAAATTGTGAATAGCAAAAGAATTTACTTGACAAAGGATTTTTATCACACCATGTTTGAAAATAAATGTCTTTAAGTTGAAAGTTAGGGAATAAATGAATAGTGATTGACATTCTACATATTGATCATTCCAAATGGTTCTAAAGACAATAGCAAATAAAAAGTTTCTAACCTGGGATACCCAATTTCTTTGTCCATTCTTGTCATACAATATACATACATCAGATTATAGCATTTTTGGTATTCTATTAGAAGATATAGTTAAAAGTTTCAGCCAATATTTGACTGCATTTATAGAGGCGTAAATATAAAGTGGGAACCTTCCTAGTTCTCTACAAACAATAAAACTAGGTGTACTTACTTTTACTCCTAGATATTTCTTACATGCAAATAGATATTTATTCATTCATGTTTCATCTTAATTCAAAGTGTACTTTTATGACTAAAACGCATCTCCTCAACACAATCACAGCCAATCTGCACACTTTGCTTTGCTTGATGAGTAAATTACATGAATACTTTCTTGAAAAACTTGCACATGATCTCCATGAATTTTACTTTTTCGTATTCCTTATCGGTTTTACACTTAGTTTTGTCTAAAACTCTGTACTTAAGAATACAATTCAACATTGAGCATTTAAACATTAATATGCCACTATTTACTAATTATAGAAGACGGAGACAGGGACAGAGCTATTGGCATGATTGAATCTGGTATTCCTCAACCTAACGTTGCTATTCGTTCAAGTTATGGCAACGTTACCAGCAAAATTCTGTTATAACGACAGATGGATTCTCACAAACCAAATCCGTAGCAGATTTTAACCTGCAGCATTGACAGCCAGGACAGTTAAATAAATAATTATACTCTATGCCAGATCTTTTTGAAAACTTCCGGCTGGTTGGTTGATTCTGACACAGCCACATCAACGTCTACGACTTCAGAGTTGTGTACAGCATTTGCTATGGGGAGCACGTGAGCGAGAAATGGTTCCCTTCACAGACGAATCATGTTTTGGTTGCATCGGTCTGATAGGGGACGTCGCATGTATCGACGTTACCCGGTTTGTTATGGAAGGTGTTTGTTTTGTTAAACGTCATTGTGCGCAAACCTATATTTCAATGAATGCACAGCTCATGCATATATCTTGCTATTACTTACAATACACACTCATGTAATCTACCATGTACGTTATTTAGTTTAAGTTATGAAAGTGTATTACAAAAGACCGGAAGTTATAATGCAACATTGCATTTGATACGCATGAACTACCAGAAATATTCTAATTTTGCCTACAGCCAGAAGAAAGTACGAAGGCTATTGTGTTTATCCAAAAAGAGATGCAGTATGTTTATGAAATCGGTTAAGTTACAAAGATGCTTTAACAAACAATACTTAATAGTTTGGTAACAAGTCAGGGTTAGGTAAATTTAAAAATCTGCACACATTACCAAGGCACCTAAAAAATCACATTTGTTATTGTAATTGCGTCGTGGGTTTTCATATTTTGATGAGACTGCAAAAGTAAAAAGTAAATTAGGTCAGTTGGAGACTTGACTTACATGAATGATGATGTGTCAACACAACGTAACTTACACTCCTGACATGCTGTGTTGAGGCACTGTCCGGTGCAACCTCAATTATCCTCCTGTGATAAATGACCTTCTCAATGAGAAGGTTGTTGTTATTCTCAAGTTTCAAAGTAACCTAGATGTACATTTTTCATATCCATATGCAACGCATTCGTAAACAAAACTTTCATCAGATTCAGAAGTTTCCTTTTTTCATCACTATAATCATTTTAGTGTTAATAAAACAGGTTTATTTAATAATTTGTAAAACCTTAGCTAAAATTTTCGTGGAAACGACTTTGACCTGGTCAAAAGATTCTTGTCGTACGAAAGATCCCCGGCCCATTTACATAAGGGTCATGCCGTATAGTAAACTAGTAGTATACATAATGTAGCAACATGTCCTGTTGACAACGGTATTTAAAGGGCCACAGAGTATAAATTATATTATGTTATATGTTGGAGTCAAATATGCCAAACTTCATAAATGGTGTTATTTTATCGAGATGTGGTGGTTGTTTAAAAAAAATTGTATCTTAGTGCTTATTAGTTCAGTATAGTTACAAAAAATAGGTCGATTTGTGATCGAAAAGCGGAAAATGACAAGCGTCAATGACAAACGTAATTTTGGAAACTTATTTATAACAGACACAAATTTAAATATGGACTGGTAATATTGATTAGGACTTTTCACTAATATACATTATATACGTCCTGACATTAACCTGGCCGTTTTTCATTCATCATTGAAAACATAAAAATAGAAAAATTTTTTAGATAAAGGTGGGAGTAAGGTAGGCGATTTGAACCTAATTGTGGATGTATGATAATTTGGCTCTTATTTAAGAAACATAAATAATCCGAAATAAATACTTTGTGTCACTTTAAGGGTTTACACTGTGTTTAATGAGGACACCTTTACCTAATGTATGATTTATATACAAAGACAACTGTACACTTTTCTTTATTATTAATGTGCATCTTCTTTCTAGAAAATGCTTTGGTATTTATTTTTGTCATAATTCATATAACAACAGCATGAGAGTCTAAAAAGAATTTCTTTCTCAATACCGTGGCTACATAAAGGACAACATCGACTTAAATTCATTTATTATCTAGAGACAAATGTGCATACTTTGGTCCAAAACAATTTTGGCCATATTCGCCTATAAGATTAGCTACCATTCTCTGTACGACACCAAAATAACTTTAGTAAAAAATGAAAATATATAGAGTAAAAACATATGATTTTGACGGAATGCACAGTCTGGGACATTAGATTCCTTCGGGCACAATTTGTTTCGTTGGTCAAATAATAATAACTGCTTGAAGACTTGTTTAAGCTACGTATCAACTCCCATTCTTTGCATGCCATCAAAATTTTAACATAGTTATTTTGTATTCTTACCTTACCCACCGAGCAGGGATATCTACAACAACATCTATGTTCGCATCTTACAGCTGACCATGATAACTTAAAAATCGCGAAACCCTTCAACAAGCCTATATGCACATTGTTAATTGATAGACACTTTAGGAAAGGACAAATTGTTTTCTTATTCAAATGAAGTTGTCAAACTTGACCATACATCGTCCCTATCTTATTTCCTTTCAACTTGTATATTATATAATGTTTTAAAGTGTTCTTTGTAACGTTTAAGTGAACAATCATTTAAAGGGACACAGAGTATGTTGTTGGGGACAAATATGTCAAACTTCATAAATGGTGTTATTTTATCGAGAAGTAGTGGTTGTTTCAATAAAGCCGAATCCTAATGCTTATCCGTTCAGTAAAGTGACGATAAACGAGTTAGTGTCGTGATTTGTGATCGAAAACCGGACAGTGGCGCTCATCAATGATTACCACGGAAGTTCGGAAACATGTTTACAACAGACACAAAGACAAATATTGGTTGATAGTATCAAGTAGGTCTTTTAATGGATATACACGTTAATTGGACAGATTATTTCGAATTCTTAACATGTATAGGGCCGTTTACCGATTATCGGTGAACATAAGAAATTTCTATTATCATTAATAAAACCTATGCTTTGAGAAAAGGTATAAATTAGTAATTGTTCATACCGTTCAAACACACAGGGGATGATGAAATAGCTGATGTAAGATGTATTTTCATCAGAATCGGATTTCATTGAAAAATTTATGAAAATTGTTATAGAGTAATGATTTTGATGGAATGAAAGTCTTTATTCCTCCTTCTTTTAATTCATTCTCCTCTCTTCACTACTTGATCCAAATCGAAAATATTCTTTCACAAACTAAGGTTTTAAAATTTTCAATTTCGAAAGTTGGACTTTGACGACATGATGTAATTATGTGGTTAGTGTATTTGTCCTTCGTGGATTAAACTAATTAGCATATTAGGCGGTGTCATTCCCCTTGCCGTTCAATGTAATCTACGACTGACCTGTAAACAGCGTGGCATGGCTATCTCGGCTCGGTTAATGCTCGCCAGATTGATACGGGAGTGCATTCAACTGACCTTAAAACGCGTTGCAAATTGTATTTTCAAAAGTGGTAATAAGTACAAACATTTCAGGATATTCAACTTGGATATCATTAAAACTAAGAACAGGAATCCATTGAATCTATTTTATAACCAAAACCACCACCAATTCTATAATGCAACGAAAAGAGTTTTTAAAATTGGCCTTATTTCTAATTACAATAACAACGTTTTCAGTTGCTAAATGGTGTGTATCAGGTAAGTTTTAATCCACCTATAAGTTTTAATTGTCTTTTATAATCGGCTTCTGTAGTTGATTTCATTGCGGAATATATGCTTTTCAGTGGAAAGAGAACTTTGATCTACTTGTTAACTGAGTATGGAATGTAACGTACTTCATATCTAAGTGAAGTATGAAAAATCTATTCGTTATGATTCAATGCCACTGGAACCATGTAGTCTACAACAATTCCACTTGGTGTTATGCTAAACAAGGCATAAGTTATACGCGTATTTATAGTATCTTTCAGATTAAAACATCTGTCATTTCCCTTTAAAACTAAATCATAATTTTGAAATAATTCCATTAAGGTCACTGTAGTACGTTTACTTTTCGAAAAATGATCTTACAAAGGTAAACGAATTTTATCAATTGAAAGAAAAAATCAAGTTATAAAAAGACTCCCTAAGCGAAAGTATAGCGGTAAAACTACGAGAGTACATAACTGTACATAATTAAAATGGTTGTACACTAAATATGGCCCTTTTTTTAAAACTTCTTCAACGACTACAGATAATCTGGTTTCGTCATTTATTTATTGGAGTTCAATAGATGATACCATTTGCACAAAACTAAAATCTATTAAGTGAAGTTTCAAGAAATAAAAAAACAACTCAAAACTTGCTACAGTGCCTTTAAACGAATTAACCGAGAGAGAAACTTTCCTTCTACTTACAAGTACCTTTTTCATTATACAATTCCTTACAACTTTGACGCTCTCAAACTTGGTGTTGATGAAACCATTTTTTCACTTTATACAAAGTCTGCAGATGTCAAAATATAAGTTTTTCAGGAGGTCAATTGAGTGTGTCAAACCCAATGAAGTCTTGCACTGTATAAAATGCTACATTCTATACTACAATCTATTACTTTCAATTTTGATCCAATCATCCAAAAACGCAGTGAAAACTTTTGACAAAGTCCCCTGATGGCAGCTTCAGTGCTTATGTGTAATGTAATGTGAATTGAGGCGTGTAGATGAGTCCAGTTGGGACTCAAAGACGATTTTATGAAGCCTAATGTCAAATGTTATCCACAATATGTGAACGTTCAGTTGTCAGTATACGTCCACTGAGCAGCCCAATAGTTCCGATTTCACTTGAACGGGGGTTTCAGGTGCATGAGTGATAACTTCACTAAGAGAAAGTGTTAACGGTTTGTCTAAATGAAATAAATAAACTGCTTCGTGTGGCCAAGAACCACTGGGATTGTGAAGAGATTCATATCCAACCAACAAATATAAATTGTGACATCCCGTTATCTAAGCAAATGCATGAAAGGTTACGATTTTTCTATCGAGGATATAGGTTGACCAATTTTGTCAGTTTTTTCTTATGTGAAATTCTAAATAGATAAAAAAAATATCGATAATATCCAGATTTTTTACCTCTATGCTATGTGCCTTTGTACCAATATGCGATTTTTAATTTTCTGCATTTCTCTTACGATATGGTGAATATTTGATAATCTCCAATCAAGAATGATCAAAACTTAAAATAGGATTCTGTATATACAAATTTGATGTGCAAGTCCTTAGTTTGTAAATTCAGTTTGATTGTGGCAATTTCTTTTGGTCTTAAATAATTTTTTTCGGTAAAAATGATGAAAGTAAGTTCAAACAAAAATACTTCATTACATAGAACTTTTTATTGGTAATTAAAAAGACAATGTTAAATCAAATACAGAAACCAAGACAGATCATAATATTACATTAAAATTATTTACACTTTCAAATACAAAGAGAGAAAATTCTAAATTTGAATAAAAACGAATATACAAAATTTCCAGCGAAACATACTTAAAGTGTCGATTGCCTAGCAATGACCTTGACATTAACTTGAGTAAGTTAACACGTAGAATAGAACCCCATAGAATGATGAACTGTCATATTTTGGATCATGCCATTCTTTAATTTGGAAGGGTGGTTAACTTGAGAAAATATTTTTCCCGCCATTTTAAATATAACTTTAAACTTTAAACTTAAACAAACAATTGTGAAAGAAATTAAGATTAAGAAATGACATAACACAAAATGTATGCGATATCTAATAAGTTTTTTAATTACTTATGTGTCCTGAATATGTCTACGTGGTTGACCAGAGGGACCGTGGAATGGACTGCTCTTGGAGACGTATCGGTTTCGACGTCTCGTGTATAAAGAGGGCTGAAACCGGTGCCCTGGCATCGTTGAGTAATCCAACCGGATCATGGCGATCACAACGCTTCTCTGTGTCCTCGCTTTTGCGGTGAGTTATTCTTATTTAGTATCTTAGTGTACATTTTAATTTTTCGAATTGTAATTTCATTTTTGTTTTGCGTTTTAATCAACAATGAACTTATATTCGAAACAATTATTCAAGAAAGAATTTCAATCTTCTAAGCGTAGTTGCAGTTTTTTAAAATACTTATTTCTTCAAATTTCTCCAATAAACATTATTTATGCCACATGTTATTATCATCTCCATAGGATCAAAACGTCTAATCAATCATTTCAATTATCCGTAATCAAAGATCAGGCAAAGAGCTAGGCCATTTACGTGTTAACCCTTTTGATTTATTTGAGATAGGGAACTGGATTTGCATAGCTTAACCAATGATGGTACGTTTGTACGTTTTAAAGCTGTTTCTTTGGATCAAAAACATTGACCTGCAATTGAAAACATTACTAAACGAAATCACGTACTACTGCCCCTTTTACATCGATTCATTGAAGAGTAAACTATCCTTGATATACAGCCTATATCTCGAATTTATTTTTCCAGTTTATATCTAAGAAATGTCATACAAGAGCGCAAAGAGATTTTAAAAAATCATTTTATGCTGGCAAAACAGATGTTATACAAACATTGATGCGTGTCTTTTTATAGGCTTTGTAAAGAGAATAAGGAGAGAACGTCAAAATGTTTTAACGGTAACATAGGAAAAAATAAGAGAGTGGTTTTGAATATGATTTTGTTACATTGTCGCACGAGATCATATATTTTTGCAACGGTGTGGTATGTTTTGCTTATCGTTGTCTCAATGTTTTAATTATGTAGTTTTGATCAATTAATGATTAGATTCAAAGGTTTATTATTTCTCACTTTAAAACAAATACTGTGTTTTGAACTTCAACATTTTTATTCAATGTAATTTGCGAACTATTCTGACATTTGATTCCGTATAGTTTATAAAAGTGACATGCATGTAACATATGTGAAATAGTTTCAATTTAGTGATTGCATAAAACATGCCCTTTTATGAAAATATATAAATATATTACTTTTATTTATTCCATACTGAACTATTCAGTTTAGACTGTTTCTTTCCTTTACATTTTTAATGAAAGTCAGTTAATATATACAAACTAATTGCTGGGATGATGATGTTAAAAAAATAACAACAAAGACATATTCTAAAATTTTCCAATGAAGCAGTGTGTTTAAACAAATTTACATTGTATTGAAAATCTAATTTTCTGATCTAATACTTTTGCAATGATATGATCTTACTACCTATTTATGCTGTTTTGCGAATTTAAGCAATTGATATAAATGCTAATATGTTTACTGGAAATTCGAAAGGACTTTGAATTTTCGACATTCTGAATATTGCCTTATATTTTCTTGTTGGATAGACGCGTGAAATAATTGGTATCTTTTTTATGATGCATGATGTTATCTTTATGATTTTAGCAGTTTACGTATAATAAACTAATATTGGGTGATTTGTTATCTTCAACAAAGAAAACAATTTGCCCGTTTAGTAGGTGGTTAACTGGCCAATGGTCTTGACACAAAAGTAGATATCCTTATTTTTTATTTTAAAATCGCACAGGAATATTATCAATGATTTCGATGTTCTTTTTCTCTTTACAGGGAACCTTGGCGTTTGGTAAGTCAATAAACTTTCTTTTCTGTTACTTAGAGATGGAATGATGATGTTGTATTCTATGTGTTGATACCAATGACATCGACTCGTTGTCGATATCGAATCAGTCGAATTCTTGTATGAAAAAATCTTAAGGCAAGTATACTAAGAAATGGTTTTTGAATGCAATTTTATATTTTATTTTATGAAAATGTATTCATTTACCGCGATGTTTTTACACTAGCGTATGTAATGTATCTTAACAGCATTTCAGTTCAAAACATAAGACGATATTACTTTCGGTTTTGAGAGAACTGAGGAATACGATTTTAAGAATAACATTATTTTTTACAGTAAGAGATAACGATTCATACATCAATCGCATATATATAATTCATATATATATAAATTAGCATATGATGAGTAATATTTTCTGAGTATTGACAACAAATATATTATTTAAATTGGTAAATCGGTGGGTACTTGCGACAAATAAAGTCTCTTCTTTGAACTATGAGATTCCACTGAATGTTTACGAAGACAATAATGAAGTCGCTTGCCTTGACAGAACCAGGGTCGTTGTAGGAACGTCATGGATACAAATAAGTCGATGTAGTTTGTTGCCATAAAGATGAACCGATGCATCCAAGACAGATTTTTGAAATTATTGTAGTTCATTCTTCCGTCCTTAACAAAAAATATGAGTTCCGATTATCATGATTATTAATATATTTTCATGACATCATTTTTTATACTTTATTTATACATTTTGCACTTACACTTTTCATTTATTTCATTTCTTTTGACACAGGTAACTAACCTTAAAATATAGGATTGTCACTATAATGGTTATTTACTCTTCACTGCTGAAAATGATAAATAGTAAGAAACATAAAACGCCCTGTAATTTAAATATCTAAAGTTCCTTTCTTAGTAAGTTTAAAGGAAAGGAACGAAGTGATTGTTTCCCATTTTGAGCCAATTGTTATATAGTTCACTGCCATTGTTATAATATCATAGTAGGATTACTTAAAATACACGTGCTCTGAGGTTACTGACCGCTTCCTGTTTTACGGCGATGCACTAGATTTAAATTGAAGTGTATCGGACCAGGACTACGCCGGTCAAGTGGCCAGTGTTACCCTGCTTGAAGGAAACAAACTACCTAAAAGTACCCCCAACCTGTTTTTCTTTGCAGAGAATGTGGAGAGGAAGAACGTGGACTCCCTGACAGAGTTCGAGGTGATTGCCCTCCAAACAGCTCTACACGATCTTGAGGAAGATGATGGTCCCATGGGGTACCAGGCCCTGGCTGCCTTCCACGGGCATCCAGCCAACTGTGATGACGGACATGGCCACAAGGTGGCGTGCTGTCTTCACGGTATGCCCTCCTTCCCCATGTGGCATCGGCTCTACGTCGTTCAGCTGGAGAGGGCACTGATGATGAAGAAGGATCACATCAGCATCCCCTACTGGGACTGGACTAAGGAGCTCACGCACCTGCCTGATCTTGTCTCAAACCCGATCTACGTTGATCCGGCAGGGGGAAAGGTAGCTTTTCTTAATGTGATATAGATCTCAATGACCTTTACTTGACCAGACATAAGTTCCTTTCTGAAACCGAATTTTTCTACGCCTCCATATAAGTAATACCTCCACGTGAACCTCTTTCACAAATGGAAAGGATGTAGTTTTTCTTACAAAATCCCCAAACGGTGAACTTGTGCAACACATATGCCGTCCTTATTTACATCCAATGAAATTTTGCCTTACATCTCTGACTGATTTTGTTCTATACAATTATGTGCATATTTCACAAGTGTATGTGTAGTCTTTCATTGTTAACTCCAACAGTTCAAATACTCAAATGAAACAATGTAGCTGATTGGTTACTACCAGGCCATAGCCAGGAAAGTGATATAATGATTGTATCCGAAGCTACAAGGTAAGACATTACAAGAGTAATATCTGTGACTCTTCAGGCTTTAAGGTATTTGATTGCTTGCTGGCTATCTCGTATCCAGGTCGAGACATCAACTTGTACGAGAAATTGAAAAAAGAATTTATATTCCGAGCTTGCCAACCCGGTAACACTATGATCTCAAGTCCATCCTAGTAAACCAGTTTTCCTACCCTAATGGTTCTAACTGGCAGGCTCACGACAACTCCTGGTACCGTGGAGAGATCAAGGACATCGGAGAGAAGACAGCACGAGCTGTGGACGACCGTCTTTTCGAGAAGGTGGAGGCGGGACATCACACACACCTGTTGGACGGCATCCTGGACGCCCTCGAGCAGGACGATTTCTGCAAATTCGAGATCCAGTTCGAGCTGGCCCACAATGCAATCCACTATCTCGTCGGAGGGAGACATGAGTAAGACTATCTTAGTAAAAGCGATCTTGTTACTATCCTTCTGAAAAAGATCCGTTCATAACTAACTATAAGTTATTGTAAATCTAATTACGATAAAACGAATATAGAATCAAATATTTAATTATTACAGTCGTCTGTCATAGCCGGATGTTGCTTAAATAAACTTTACACTAAGTTTACCTTAGTGCCATTCTTTAAAATTGCACCATGGCTACCGTAGTGATTTAAGGTTACCTTTGTGTTTGTGCAACGTGAAAATGATCCAGAATTGTTTATATCATTAATTCTTTGAATTTAAAATGTTTGAACGTGGTAAGATAACTAGTTAAAAGATAAATATAGGAGAACAAATGGCTATCAAATGCTTGATGTACCCTGTTCATAACCTGAGTCAAAATGTTAGTTGTAACCTATAAATGGTTTCCTGAGACGGTTCACAAGTAACCTCAAACTGAATTTTGCAGTTTCTCCCTGTCCCACCTCGAGTACACCTCGTACGACCCTATCTTCTTCCTCCATCACTCCAATGTGGACCGTATCTTCGCCATTTGGCAGAAGTTGCAGGAAATCCGAGGCAAGGATCCCAATAGTGCTGATTGCGCTCACAACCTTATCCATTCTCCCATGGAGCCTTTTACACATGACGAGAACCATCTGGAACTGACCAAGTCACATGCCAAGCCAATCGATACTTTCGACTACTCAAACCTCGGCTACCAGTGAGTACATAGAGATTATTACACGACCAAGTGTGTCATATGATATATACGAAACGAGTGTCAAATGTTGTATTACCCGAGCGAGAGTTCATATTTGTTGACGTTGGTTTTTTAGTGACAAATTATGAACATAGAATGCGTTTATTGTTGTTATAACTCCTGACTTGTAATCTGGTCTCATCGTGATTGAAAACTTGAATGAAGTTTACGCTGAGTAAAATTTATGAATGGAGTAAGTAGTCCTCGTCTCTTTCACAGAGTTCAAGGTCAAATTTCAACCAATCATCTACGCCAAAAGCGATATGTGCACATGTGCTCGTATCGAAAATATTAACTCGCTTATCATCAACCATATGGATAATAAAATATTGTGATTACCCGACCTATTGAAAACCTTATTTTAGTTAGATACCTTACCCGTATGTGTACACAAAGTGTTTTGCTATTGTACATTGAAAATCAGAGTGAAGGATGATCATTCATCAGTTCATCAAATGGCACCTGCTAACTTTCTCCTACACCACCTTGATATTCAACTTTTTATGTCTTAATATCTATTCAGCAATGTTAATCTTGAGTAAAATATTTCAGCTATGACGATTTGACCCTGAATGGTATGACACCAGAGGAGCTGAACCACTATCTAGAGGAAAGATCCGGCACAGAGAGGATATTTGCAAGTTTCAAGCTGCATGGAATTGGAGGTTCTGCTAATGTCGTAGTGTTTGTTTGCCGCCCATCCCATGACGAGCAAGCCGTGGATCACTGTGAAAAGGCTGGAGACTTCTTTGTGTTGGGTGGACCTACAGAGATGAAGTGGCAGTTCTACAGAGCCTACCATTACGACGTGACAGATACTGTCCACGAAGTTGATGAAGATAATCACGGTCACTATTACGTAAAGGCTGAGATCTTCAGCGTCAATGGAACTGCCCTTCCAAATGATCTACTTGACCAACCCACTGTGTACCACAGACCGAGGCGCGGTCATATGGATGGTATGTATAGCTCTATGATATTATGTAAACAATAGACAAAATTATTTTTAAAAATTTCACTTAAAGCAAAAACCTTATTTGTCAGTGGAGGTGTGTATCAGAACATTGTCTTGTGATTGTTATTTCGTTTATCATGCATTTAATTTTAGTAAAAATTCAAAATGTCTCATATTTCTACAGAGGCACCCCATCACGTTGATGAATCACATCTTGTAACCAGAAAGAACATGAACGACCTGACACGGGAGGATGTTTATGAACTGAGACGTGCTATGGAGAGGTTTCAGCATGATACTTCCGTCGATGGTTACCAAGCAACAGTTGAATTCCACGGACTCCCAGCCAAATGCCCTCGTCCAGATGCTGCCCACAGAATGGCGTGCTGCATCCATGGAATGGCAACTTTCCCTCACTGGCACAGGTTATTTGTTGTCCAGGTTGAAGACGCATTGGTTAGAAGAGGCTCACCTATCGGTGTACCTTATTGGGATTGGACGGAACCCATGGATCACCTGCCTGAACTTTTTGCAAATGAGACCTACGTTGATGAATTAACCCACGAAACAAAACCAAATCCATTCCATCATGCAAAAATTGCATTTGAACATAGTGTCACTGAGCGAAGCGTTCATGATGATTTATTCAAACATGTAGATTTTGGCCACCACAGTGCTTTCTTCAATGAAATGATTTATGCTTTGGAAATGGAAGACTTCTGTGAATTTGAAGTACAATTTGAAATGACCCACAATGCTATTCATGCCTTAATCGGCGGAGAGAAGATACACTCCATGTCGTCCCTGCATTACACAGCCTTTGACCCAATCTTCTTCTTTCACCATTCATTTGTTGATCGCGTCTGGGCCATCTGGCAAGCTCTCCAAATCAGAAGACACAAACCTTACAAAGCACACTGCGCATGGTCAATGGAGCGAGAGCCTTTGAAACCATTTGCCTTCGCATCACCATTGAATGACAACGAGAAAACGCACGAAAACGCTATCCCAACGCACGTTTATGACTACGAACAAGTGCTTGGATACCATTACGATGATCTAAGTCTTGGAGGCATGAACCTTGGAGAGCTTGAGGCTTACATCCACAGTCAACAAGAACATGACAGAACCTTTGCAGGTTTCTTCCTTTCCCATATTGGTACATCAGCACTTGTAGAAATTATGGTTCAGAAGGGTGACGAAGATCCACATAAAGTCGGAACATTTGCCGTCCTTGGAGGTGAAAAGGAGATGAAATGGGGATTCGATTACATGTTCAAGTATGATATCACTGATGGACTGAAGGCCCTTCACATTGACGGACATGACTTCAAAGTGACCACCCACATCAAAGACATGCAGGGACATGAACTGTCCTCCGACCTCATTCCTCCTGCAGCAATCATCTTCGAACACAAACATGGTCGGTATATTTTGCTTATGCGTTAAATCATATATCTGCTTTTACCACTAGATCAAAATGTAACGATAAATCAACATAAAATCTCTCATAAATAATTTCGAAAAAAAACGAATAATGCAATAGTTATGCAAAAACAAATTTTCACGTTTCTCTCAGTTGTAAGATTGATTTTGCATTACAGTAAAGATTTATCTGTAACTGATAACAGCTTAAAATGATATGTTCATTGACCCAGAGCCGAAATTTGAATAGAGTCATTTTCTTTTTTATTTATCTTCCAGAACATACAGAGGAGCATCATGAGCATCATCATATCATCAGAAAGAACGTTGACCACTTGACCGATGAAGAGGTCAATTCTCTCAGAAGGGCATTGGAGGGTCTTCAGCACGATGGAGGTTTCCAGAAAATAGGCGAGTTTCATGGTGAACCAAAATGGTGTCCGAGCCCAGCTGCTGAGCACAAGTTCTCTTGTTGCGTCCATGGAATGGCTACCTTCCCGCATTGGCACAGACTGTACACAGTGCAGGCAGAAAATGCCCTAATGAAACATGGTTATAGTGGGGCCCTACCCTACTGGGATTGGACCCGTCCACTGGAACATCTTCCCGAGTTGGCTGACGCAGAGACCTACGTTGATGGAATTACTCATGAGACAAAGACCAATCCATGGAATCACGGCCACATTGATGCTGTTGATCATAACACAACAAGGAGTGTACGTCCAGAATTGTTTGAACATGTTGAATTTGGACATTATACAAGTATAGCTGAACAGGTCCTCCTTGCCTTCGAGCAGGACAATTTCTGCGATTTTGAGGTCCAATTTGAGATTGCCCATAACTTCCTCCATGCCCTTATCGGTGGCAGCGACCCTTACAGTATGGCTTCTCTTAGGTATACATCATTTGACCCAATATTCTACCTTCATCACTCCAGCACTGATAGGATCTGGGCCATTTGGCAAGCTTTGCAAAAACACAGAGGTAAGCCATACAACAGCGCCAACTGTGCCATTTCTACCATGAGGAAACCGCTTCAGCCATTTGGTCTGGGTGGAGAAGTCAATCCTGATAAAGAGACGCACGACCATGCAGTACCGTTCAACGTATTTGACTACCAGCACAACTTTGAATATGAGTACGACACTCTTGAGTTCAACGGTCTGTCAATCACCCAGCTGGACCGTGAGACACAAAGAAGGAAGGCTCAAGACAGAGTCTTTGCAGGTTTTCTTCTTCACGGTATCCATAAGTCAGTGCTTGTAAAATTCCAGATCTGCACGACAGAGTGTTTCGAAGCAGGGGAATTCTACATTTTAGGCGATGAAGCTGAAATGCCATGGGAATTCGATCGTCTCTACAAATACGATATCACCCATCAATTGCATGACCACCACATTGATATCCACGACAAATTCCACATCGAGTATGAAGCCTTCGACCTCCATATGACCAGTTTGGGACATCATCTCTACCCACAACCCTCTGTGTTGCATGAAAATGGAGCAGGTATGCATTTGTTTTTAAATGTATGATAGAAAAAAAAAATATGTTATTGTGAATTCAACGTTATACCTCTTTGTTGATATATACAGATAAATATACGGCTTCTTAATGCAAAGTTCAATGTAGCTTCTCCTTCCAATGAAAATGCCAAGAAAATGTCCTTAACTTTATTGTCTGTTCAGTGTAATTTTTCTGAGTCAGGGTTTGAAATTTGCGATGTCTGACAAATAATAAGTTCATGAAATTGAATTTCTTCTACGAATATTTCCCAAACAACCATCATATGCAATCGCAAAAATTCGGCATCTGTGCTTCACAAAGTATTGTTTTTCAATTTAAAAAAAGTAAGTCTTATCATATTCATGGACAAAGTTTTTATATAGGATTCAGACTCTCTAATGGTGTTGCTGCCTTGATTTTAGACCTTAGAGATATCTTAATGCATGCGGCATGTTAAAGATATCATTTTGATTGAAAATTAGCGATCATACATCCTATTTTGATGGATCAATGCTGTGAACATTTTGTAAACCAACAACACATTAAGTGATAACAGTAGGGACATTTCATTGATTCCCCCACCTAAGATGACAGAAATAACATAATATCATATTTTTACAATTCAATGTTTCTTCCTGTAGATCTAGGTCTTTATCAATTCAAATACAAACATTAAGATATCTAAACCGATAATTTAGTTTGATCACTTCGAGCTGTACTACTCTGATTTCTTACGTAAACTAAATCCTAAAGTGATGGGTCAGTGAAAGGGATTGTAATTTAAGAAGATCACAAGAGATCACAAGTAGAGCCGGCTTATTACGGCCACCGTTTGTTTCACCTAAAAGATCGCAATGAACATGCCGCCCTCTCATAGAGGGTGGTTTATTGTCTCATGCTACACCGAATTTACAAATAAAACGGACATTATATTAAGTTTTATTTTTCCCAATTTCATTAATTGTATTCTCTGTTTTGACACCTGTATGGGAAATATAATTGGTCTAACGTGAACGGCATTGTGACAATTCAATTGCAAAAATGGATAGATCAATTATTAATGCCATACTACGAACAGCTCAATGAAACAAGCTAACATATTTACGCATTTGCTATTAATCAGTCATTGTGATACACCTCAATAGGTGCCAATTACGTATCTCGCTGGGCCACGCTGGTCTTTGTCTAATCAAGCTTAAGTCCACAATAGGAAATTGACATTGGGAACACCATTATGTTTTTTCCTGGAAAGTAATATTTGTTTTTACAGTAAAAATCCTTTTAAGTTTCGCCGAGGTCTACTTTCGTTCTAAAAAAGGGAATAGTGCGATTGCGTATACCAAAATATGAATTGTAAAAACGAGTTCGACTCAATACCTCTTGGCGTGTCAAACAGCTAAATGTTGTGAAAATATATAACAAAATTAATTGGGAGGGAAGAACACTGACTTCATCAAGCAAAAAAGATAGAAAGAGGTGGCTCTAGTCGCGGGTTACACTGTATGGTAGGTACATGTAGGTGGATTTTAGGGCGACGTTGGGCACTGTATGTTTTTGATAATGAATTATCCCCATTATACACGCCATATGTTCTGGACTGGCTAGTCTGCAATTAAATATGTAAAGGTGGCAACGAGCGCAGCTACGTGTTTACAATTTACTTTCTTTATTGATTTATTTATTTGTTTCTTACAAAATCAAAACTACAAATCCTTGTATGAATCATAATAATCTGAAAGAAGTTATACCCTTGCCATGTTTTAGAAACACACGAAGGAGAAGACTACCATGAGGCGGTCACAGGCGCCAGCCACATCAGAAAGAATCTGAACGATCTGAACGCGGGCGAGATTGAAAGTCTACGGTCAGCATTCCTTCACATCCAGGAGGATGGCACCTATGAAAACATGGCCAAGTTCCATGGAAAACCAGGTCTCTGTGAAAAAGATGGCCACCACTATGCTTGCTGTGTACATGGAATGCCAACCTTCCCTCACTGGCATCGTTTGTATCTCCTGAACGTCGAGAACGCCTTACTTGAGAGTGGTTCCGGAGTTGCAGTTCCTTACTGGGATTGGACACAAAAGTTCGATGAGCTGCCACATTTGATCAATGATGCAACATACTTTGATTCACGAACACATAAATTCGAGCCTAATCCATTCTTCCGTGGCCACATAAGTTTTGAAAATGCAGATACAACAAGAGATCCCCAAAAAGAACTTTTCCACAATGATTACTTCTTCGAAAATGTCCTGTTGGCGTTAGAACAAGAGCATTACTGTGATTTTGAAATTCAGTTTGAGTTGGCACACAACGTTCTCCATTCCTGGTTGGGAGGAAGGGCAACCTACTCCATGTCATCCCTCGACTACACAGCTTTTGACCCAGTCTTCTTCCTACATCACGCTAACACAGACAGAATATGGGCAATCTGGCAAGAGTTGCAGAAGTTCAGAAAGCTGCCTTACAATGAGGCAGATTGTGCTCTCAACTTGATGCACAAGCCTATACATCCTTTTGATATGGATATAAATCATGATCCGGTGACAAAGAAGTATTCACAGCCTGCCGATGGGTTCGATTACCAGAATCATTTTGGTTACAAGTATGATGACCTTGAGTTCCATCATTACAGCATTCCACAATTGAATGAGTTGCTCCATGAACGAAAGATGCATGACCGAGTTTTTGCTGGTTTCCTGCTCCACAACATCGGAACATCTGCTGATGTTGAAATCTACATATGCATCTTTGATAGCCATGGGGAGCAGAACTGCAATCATCACGCAGGATCCTTCACAATACTTGGAGGAGAGACAGAGATGGACTTCCGATTTGACAGGCTTTACAAGTATGAAATTACGCACACCTTGCATGATTTAGGAATCAACCTAAACAGTCACGACTTTACTGTCAAGACGGACATCCATGCAGTCAATGGCTCTCACCTCGACCACAGTATTCTTCCCGAACCAACTCTAATCTTCGTGCCTGCTGAAGGTAGATAAATATTGACATAGTATTGTAGTGGAAATTTCACATATCTGTTAGGTTAAAGTTGTAAAAATTTCAAAGATTAACATCCATATCATCATAATACAAAACAGTCAACGCATAAAGAACTCTTTTGAAATAAGATAGGAAAAATGAAATGTGCATTGTATTACAAATTATTCATTCTGATAACTTTGTTTTTATTTCGCAAATAACATAAGCCTTGCTTTCTTCTTTTGCAGGAAGCCATGAAGATGAGCATGGTCACTCCGAAAAGATGCTGGTGAGGAAAGAGATTAATTCACTGTCGACTCTTGAGACTTCTTCTCTTATCCATGCTCTGGACCAGATGCAGAACGACCATTCACCAGATGGTTTCCAAGCCATTGCTTCTTTCCACGCTCTTCCCCCACTCTGTCCCAGCCCAGCCGACTCGGTACGTTATGCTTGCTGTGTGCATGGCATGGCAACGTTCCCACAGTGGCACAGATTGTACTCTGTCCAGTTCCAGGATAGTATGAAAAGACATGGTTCCAATGTTGGCGTCCCATACTGGGATTGGTTAAACCCCCAGACCCATCTCCCAGAACTGTTGACTAAGGAAACCTATGTCGACCCCTGGACACATGAGGAGGTAAAGAACCCCTTCTTCTCAGCCCATATTGAGTTTGAAGGTGAAAATGTCATGACAGAAAGAGACATACAAGCGGATCACCTGTTTGTAACTGGAGAACACCTTTATGACAACTGGTTCTTCAAACAAGCTGTCTTTGCACTGGAGCAAGAAAATTATTGCGACTTCGAAATTCAGTTTGAGATCTTGCACAATGGCGTCCATTCATGGGTTGGAGGAAAGAAGACACACTCTCTTGCTCATCTTCATTACGCATCATACGACCCCATGTTCTACATTCACCACTCCCAGACTGACCGTATCTGGGCTATCTGGCAAGCTCTCCAGAAATACAGAGGTCTGGATGGTAATGAGGCACACTGTGCTCTTGAACAGATGAGGGAACCCTTGAAGCCCTTCAGCTTTGGAAGTCCATACAACCTGAACGCCCATACACATGATTTCTCTAAACCTGAAGATACCTTTGACTACCACAAATTTGGGTACGAATACGACTCACTTGAGTTTGCTGGTATGTCAATTGCCGAGCTTGACAATTATATCGTTGAACATCAAGAAGAAGACAGAGTTTTTGCTGGATTTCTTCTGAAAGGAATAGGAACTTCAGCCACTGTAGATTTCAAGGTTTGCAGGCCCGATGACACCTGTGAAGATGCTGGCTACTTCAGCGTTTTGGGAGGAAGTGCAGAGATGCCTTGGCAATTCGATCGTCTCTACAAATATGACATCACCCATACCCTTGACCACATGCACTTGAGATACAACGACCTCTTCCACATTGAGGTTTCAGTTCATTCCTACAATGGAAGCGTTCTTGACAGCCACCTCATTCCAACACCAAGCGTTCTCTTCGAGCATGGACACCGTAAGTCAATCATTTTAAAGATACTTTTGGATTATCAGATGGTATATTAGCAATCAACGATAATTCCTAAAATATTTTGTTAACATTAGTGATGTTGTAATTGAAATGAAAGTGTATCCTCATTCTGTAACTGTTTTTGCAGCTGAGACACACTTCAAACAAAAGTAACATAAATTACATAAATGCATGTATCAAAGATTTTAACAGTGGTAAAAATCATTTCAGGTGATATCAATACACGCCACATGGCCCCTAACCATATCCGTCACGATATAACGCACCTGTCGGAGAGAGACATAGCTAGCCTGAGGACTGCTATGCACGAGCTCCAAGAAGACGAGTCTGAGAACGGGTATGCTGCGTTGTCTGCCTTCCACGGACTTCCAGCAGAGTGTCATGATCCTGCTGGACACGAGGTATTGGGCAAGGTTTACAATATTTCCTGTCAAACAAGGGATAACGTAAACGCCAAATCAAAATCCAAGTCAATTAGATATATGTGAATGCACATATGAATATCAATTGGTTTGACTAATGACGGTTTCATAATACAGGCATGAATTTACTCTAACTAATGTTATTGTTTTTTTGTCATTCATACTTTCATTTGAATTGTATTTGTACATTTTTCTCTTTGTATGTTTTTCTCTTAGATCGCCTGCTGTATCCACGGTATGCCAACCTTCCCCCATTGGCACAGATTGTATGCCCTCCAGATGGAGATGGCTCTCAGACACCATGGTTCAACAGTCGCTCTGCCATACTGGGACTGGACAAAGCCAGTCCACGAACTGCCCCATTTGTTCACTGATCCAGAATACTACGATTTCTGGCGAAATGAAGTTGTAGCTAACCCTTTTGCTCATGGCTACGTCCCATCAGAGGGAACGTACACTGTGAGAGATCCACAAGAAATACTGTTCCACATGGACGAAGATACTGAAGACCACCACAGTATACTTCTGGACCAAACTCTTCTTGTTCTTGAACAAACAGATTACTGTGACTTTGAGGTTCAGTTTGAGGTCCTCCACAACGTGATCCATTACCTTGTTGGTGGACACCAGACTTTCTCCTTCTCCTCCCTTCACTACGCATCATACGATCCAATCTTCTTCATCCATCACTCCTTTGTGGACAAGATGTGGGTTGTCTGGCAGGCTCTCCAGAAGCGAAGGAAGCTTCCTTACAACAGAGCAGACTGTGCAGTTAATCTGATGGCAAAACCAATGAGACCATTTGATGCAGAAATGAACCATAATGAATTTACAAAGGCGCATGCTGTACCAAACACAGCCTTTGACTTTGAATCTCTTCACTACAACTATGATAACCTTGACATCGGAGGAATGAACCTTGACCAACTGGAACAGGAGATCCACAGACGCAAATCTCATGTAAGGGTATTTGCTGGCTTCCTGCTGCACGGAATCGGCACATCCGCGGATGTCAAGTTCTGGGTCTGCAAGACTGATGAAGACTGTCACCAAGCTGGAATCATCTTCCTCCTGGGAGGATCTAAAGAGATGCCTTGGGCCTTTGACAGGAATTTCAAGTTTGATATTACTCACGTGCTTGAGGAGGCCCACATCCATCCTGAGGACGTGTTTGATGCTGAAGAGCCTTTCCATCTGAAGGTCGAGATTCACGCCGTCAACAAGACCATGCTACCAGCATCTACCCTTCCTACTCCGACAATCATCTATGACGCTGGGGAAGGTGAGAGACTAAGTAACAGTCGCTGTAGGCTGAACATGTGTTCATATCATGACGTTAATGTTGGAAGGTGGCTCTTGTCATCGCCTCCTCCACCTCCTCCAATGCTACCGCCCCTAGGTTCAGCTTCTCCTAACATTGACAACACCGGCTCAGGCCAGCATGCTCAAGATAGACGTAAGACTCATACAATCAATAATCATATTCGATCAATCAAGCAATTTCCATAAATGGAACAATTACTGGCACAGAAAACCATGCACTTGATTATAATAGGATTGAAAATTAAATGTAAACTCTTTGATTTAAAAAAGGAAATATTGCAATTAGAAGCAATAAGAAATCAAATACGACAGTTTACAAATGGATGTTAAGTGGTGTATCGAAGTGATGTAATCAATATACAAGAAAGTTGTCTCTTATCAATAAAATAAATTTGAGCAAATTTTTCACCCCACTTACATGAAGATTGACCTAACAGCAAGAATTATTTAATACTTGAATTAAGGCTTTCATTATGTGTAGGACAAATGTAATTCGACCTTAAAATTGAAGTCCAAACTACTATTTGTAACATCTGTTTGATGTCACTAATTAAACTGCAACGAAGCTAATTACTTTAATTATAACTCCTGAAATATTTAGAACATGTTTATTGTAGACTTCATATAAATCAAAGCCCCGAAAGTGAAAGGACATACGCTTGACCATATGAGAGATCTAATTTACTGAACAGGAATTGAAACATTGGATACTTGGACATATATTTGAGCACATACACGAATACCGACTTATTAACCTTTAAAAATTTATGAGGAAAAATCTGTCTCCCTTTGTTCTTGAGACAATGAAGAGCAATTTGTACGGGCGGTCGTGGAACTATTTCAGGTTTGATCAGACACCAGTACCTATACCTTTGTTCATTACTGTGGAGATAAGTAGTAAAAGGATTTTACGATGATCTCTTGAGACCCCCAATAATGCAAGGACAGTAACGTCCATTTGAAATTTGTTATCCTGTCATCCTCTCTTGATGTTCAAATACTAGTATCTACCTACAGGACATGATGCTGATCACCATGAGACCGCCCACATCTCCGGAAGCGGTGTCCGAAAAGATGTGACGTCTCTCAGCGCCTCTGAGGAAGCGAATCTTAGACACGCTTTGGCTGAAGTTATGGCAGACCACGGACCAGATGGATACCAGGCAATCGCTGCCTATCACGGCAGTCCCCCAATGTGCGAGATGGACGGACACAAGGTGGCCTGTTGTGCCCATGGTGGGTAGTTAAGAGTAATTGATGTCAACAATATTATTATCGGATCCTGAGGATATACCGTTGAGCTTGCGTATTTATAATTGCCTCAGACAAGATGACCAAAATGCTGTTATAATAAAGTCAAACTAAGAGAGAACTAACACAAGCCGTTATTGGACTCACCAGGCATACTCTAAGCAAAAATAAATATCCACCTCTGCCTACACGGGATTTCTTTCCTAACTCTCTGTTCTAATCAATTAATATACAAAAGATACAAGTTAAAGGCTCTGTTATGTCAGTTCACCAGACAAGTAGATAATTAGTGGCCAACAAGTATACATAACATACCTTTTTCTATCAAGAAAGGGCACCCATTTTCTAGCCCGAAATCTGTCCTCCACCTTTGCTCGTTTCCTTTGTTTTGCATACTTTAAATTGATCTACTTATTCAAGGTATGGCCTCATTCCCCCACTGGCACCGTCTGTATGTGAAGCAGATGGAAGACGCCCTGGCTAAGCACGGCGCTCATATTGGAGTCCCATACTGGGACTGGACCAAGGCCTTCACCGAGATGCCTCGTCTCGTCACTGAGACACACGACAACCCCTTCCACCATGTATGTGTATCAGCATTTATTAATTCTTAAACTCTACGCCTACATTGGCCTGATGATATTTTTCAAAAATATTCTTTGTAAACATATTTTTTACTTTTTACTTTGATGTATCAAATTGAATAGTCTTCCAGAATCGGTAAAAAATTCTTACCCAAGTAAATATTAACTAGGATCAAATAAGTTTCTCTTCTTTTCCTTTCTTTAGTTATAACCTCACTACTCATCGATTGTTCCAGGAAATCATCTATACCCAGAATAATAACTGAAGTGACACCTCATCTCCTTTCCTTTTCCAATCTGACAACTTTAAATTCATTATTCAAAACAATTGCTTTTTAAAAAAAGCAAATTTAAGCAAATGTTGACATTTTTTTAAGTTCACCACAAAATATCAATCTTCAAATACCCCTCTTGAAAATTATATTGCTAAAGAAAACTAGAATATTGTTCTTATCTTTACCACCTTACTCTTTTCTGTAAAAATCATGTGACACCCATAGCCCGAGTGACTTTCTACAGGTCTTACAAGTGCACTTGAATACTTCAACTTCTACAAGAACACTTATTTTAATCCATTGTTTAGCTGAGATAACCTAAGCCTATGCTTCACCGCGAGTCGATTTTTGAAGAATCGTGTGGTCTCGTCCACACTGACACTCGTAATGACGTATGGTTTTATAAAATGCACTTCATATGCACACATATACCTACGTATACCCTACTCATTTTGTAAAATCAGACTGTATGATCGTGTCAACAACTTTATCAATGCACATATGATTTTGCAATATCATAAGAAAAAACGAAACCTTGTTAGTTGAACTTTCACTTATTTAATGAATTGAAATATTCTGAGTTTATATCAAATCAATATTGAAGGTATCCGGATAAACTTTTCATTGAATTTTTCAGGGACATATCGACCACGTGAACGTCAATACCAGCCGAGCTCCACGAGACATGCTGTTCAACGACCCCGAGCATGGTGAAGAATCCTTCTTCTACAGACAGGTCCTTCTCGCACTCGAGCAGACCGACTACTGCCAGTTCGAGGTTCAGTTTGAACTCACCCACAATGCAATCCACTCCTGGATTGGAGGTTCAAGTCCTTATGGAATGTCCTCCCTGGAATTCACAGCATACGATCCTTTGTTCTGGCTTCACCACTCCAACACTGACAGGATCTGGACTGTCTGGCAAGCACTTCAGAAGTTCCGAGGACTTTCTTACAACGAAGCCCACTGCGAAATCCAAGTCCTGAAAGCACCAATGGTTCCTTTCAGTTTTCCCTCCAATCCAAACAAGGTAACAAGAGAGAATTCAAGACCTATTGACTCATTTGATCACGATAAATTCAGTTACCAATACGACACCCTTAACTTCCATGGACATTCCATCCCTGAGCTGAATGATATGCTTGAAGCCAGGAAGAAGGAGGAACGTACATTTGCAGCTTTCCTTCTCCATGGATTCAAAAAGAGCGCTGACGTCACATTCGACGTGTGCAAACCAGATGGTACGTGTGCCTTTGCTGGAACATTCGCAGTGTTAGGAGGAGAATTAGAGATGCCCTGGTCCTTCGACAGATTGTTCCGATATGACATCACCAAGGTTCTACACCAACTTCATCTGCACTACGACTCGGATTTCACAATCAACGTTAAACTCATAGCTACTGATGGACATGAACTGCCTCATGATCTACTCAAGCCACCAACGATTGAGCACGAGACAGGACGTAAGTTGTTTGACAATGCTACTTTATGAAAAAAATACTTTATAGGCTACTGCCCTGCTTTCATTGACGTTCTAGATCTTTGGTAAAACCAAAAACATAAAGACTTTTTATGAGTTTTAACTTTATTCTGAATAGGGCCCGTGATGTGAAATGTGTTCGCATTACTAAAATGTTAGTACTTTTGTTTGGCAGATCATAGAGGAGGAATACACGACGTCCATGAAGCCGAACATGATGATTCAAGTCATGGTTATGTCCGTAAGGACATTGACGATTTATCCCTAGACGAGGCCAATGAACTGAAGAATGCCCTCTTCAAACTCCAGAACGATGACAGCGAACATGGATATGAGCACATTGCTGGATTCCACGGGTACCCCAACCTATGTCCTTTCAATGCAACCAAGGGATACCCCTGTTGTATGCATGGTATGCCTGTCTTCCCTCACTGGCACAGACTTCTAACCGTCCAATTCGAGAGAGCACTCCAAGAGAAGGGGACTCATCTCGGAATTCCATATTGGGATTGGACCAAGAAGATGACGGCTCTGCCTGCCTTCTTTGGCGATCCCTCAAACAACAATCCCTTCTTCAAGTACCACATCAAGTCTAAAAACGCAGACACAACCAGGCATCCTAATGACCTTCTGTTCCACCAGGTCCAGGTTCACGGGCACGACTACCTGTACTACTTGGCCCTAACTACGTTGGAAGAGGACAGCTACTGCGACTTCGAAGTACAGTATGAGATCTTGCACAACGCTGTCCATCTCTGGCTGGGCGGTGAGGGAACCTTCTCTATGTCAACCTTGGAGTTTTCAGCTTTTGACCCAGTTTTCATGGTCCTCCACTCTGGCTTAGACAAACTCTGGATCATCTGGCAGGAGCTTCAAAGAATCAGGAAGAAACCTTATAACTCTGCATCATGTGCCGGCGACATGATTCATGAGCACCTGCATCCATTCGATTATGACCTCAACAAAGATAAGTTCACACACGATCACTCAACTCCGGACCAAATCTTTGATCACAACATTTTTGGATATCACTATGATAACTTGAGAGTCAGGAACCATGAGGTCAAGGACCTCAACAATATCATTCATGATTTGAGAAACAAGGACAGGATCTTTGCTGGGTTCGTATTATCTGGAATCAAAACCAGTGCCAGCGTTAAATTGTACATTCAGAGGTCAGGAGAAGACGACCATTTTGTCGGGAGCTTTGCAGTACTTGGTGGCGAGAGAGAGATGCCATGGGCTTATGAGCGTATCTTCAAATACGATATCACTGATGTAGCCGAGGAACTACACATGGGCCACGAGGACACCTTCAAGTTCAAAATGGAAATCACAAGCTTCACGGGAATGAAACTACCATCTGTTCATCTACCCACCCCAGTGATCGTGTACAGACCAGCCCACCATGATTACGATGTCCTCATTGTTCCTGTAGGCTCGAACCTTCACCTGCCACCTAAGATCTCTGTCAAGAGGGGCACAAGGATCGAGTTCCACCCAGTTGACAAGACCGTCACACATGCAATGATGAGTCTCGGCAGCTATACTGCCCTTCACAACTGCGTGGTGCCGCCATTTGCCTATCACGGATTTGAACTCAACCATGTCTACCCGGTAAAGTCAGGCGACTACTACGTTGCTGGGCCTACTCCTGATCTGTGCCGCAATGCTCATGTTGGCATCCACATCCACGTCGAGGATGAGTAAGAGGTAACAATCATATCTTATTCTTTTTTCAATTATTTATCGTATCTTAGAGGTTTTTTTTGGTGGGTATAACAAGTACAATATGCATGGTTTAGTTGATATATCTTCCGAATTTCCTTTACGGAAGAATTCTAAAATCTCTGACATTATTCCTTTTTTAGGTTCGAGTATGATAAATTTTTTTAACTTTATACATAAGTTTAATACTTTATAAAGTGAATATAAAATTGGTGTAGTTTATTCATATCAGCGAATCCTTTCGCAAAGCAACCCTTACTCCCAATCTTCAATATATCGTGCTAAATAAACCTTTTTGGCTTATCATCTCCTAAGAGTTTTGATTCTGTCATATAAAAGATTTCTAAAACTAAACATTATCTTTCAGATACTGCCACGGATCAGTGATACAGTGACGTGATGAACAGGAAAATCAAGACCAAATGGACTTGTTTGTCGAAATGATGTAATTTATTATAATAAATCTGTTGTGAACAAATCTGAAATTTTCATGTATTTTATTAGTTACAAAATTTAGCCCATGTAAGACTATCTATTTCTTTAAACAAATACGTTCATTTCTGCATTTCGTATCTGAGAACTACATCATTGGGGTCATGTCATGTGACCTTTCACAACAGCGATTCAACGATTAGACTAATAAATTGCCAGCATCCTTCAATATATTAGCAGGCCTGTAATTGGGTGAAACTATATGAAAGGTCGAAGAAAGGTCACTTGACACGATTCTTATTGGATAGAACGCAGATCAGACGCGCAGTTGGATACGATTGTTAGTTTCGAAATGATCTTAAGTATGTGTTAGTGAGGGTAGAAAAGTTATATCCCTCTTGTTCACTATCATGAAAAAAGTACATACTGCATGTGACATGTGTAATCATTTTAAGCTATTTTGTTTACCTTTTAAATTAAAAAACGAGCTTCTAAGCTTTCCAGATAATCCGGTTTAATAAGACATTCGATTTTAATAGTTTTACATAGCTTTTACTCTTAGGGAAGAACACGAAAGGTGACGAGACTTTTAAGACGTTATCAAGCTCTGGTTGCTAATCAAAGATACAGTTGATGGTCATCAATGGTTAATTTTTCTAAAGTTTTTACTCCTGAAATCATATTTATTTGGAACTAAATTCTTTAGAAAAGTTCAAAAGAAGGTCATGCCAATTATAAAGTGCCAAAGTGTCACAAGCATTATATATGATATATAATCGCCCCTAGTCAATGAGTCAGTCTGATTAAAATCGACCGTCTTTCGAGGAACAAACGTTTCAAAATATTGACACTACAAAGTTATGATCTCGTTCCAATAATGAGTTCCACTGAAGAGAAACCCCTTGAATTTTTCATTCCTTGGAACGATATCGATTTTTATCAGAGTCACTATAAAAGGTTTCAGTCCTCTAAAAATTTGGCTTCTGAGATTAATTCGATGATGTATGACTTACATGGACAGACGGATGAATGTTACCGAACACGGATTTGATGAGCTGAAAGAACGATATAAACATTTTTTCATAAGGGTTAACAATTGCTCCTTATTTAAAGACATGTTTAAATGAAATGCTGTTGCTTGATGATATATCAATCAAAGTTACTTTAATGGATTATGAAATTATATTTTGAGGGGGCTGCTACTTGATTGAAACTTGAAGAATAGATTTCCTCGCTGTTCTAGTTAGTGTTAATTTCGAAGACTCTTAAAACATCCAATGAATAAATCTGCTAAAAACACAAAAACACTAATAACGAATACAATTAATATTTAGGAACAAAAGAAATCAAATCAAATATTCACTTCAACAAACAAGAACGCACATTAACAAAACACATTTTATGCACAGAAATTATGAAAGAGTCGATGAAATTTAATGAAAAAGGAATTATAACATGCTGAGCATTATAGTCGACGAAAATCATCGATTTCATTTGTGTGATTTTAACAACATCGAAAGAGTAACACGTTTTTAATGCAAGGTGAACTTAATACTTCACTACAAGTATTATATCTAAACAGAAAAACTACAGAAGTTGTTTTTGCCATTTATGATCATCTAGGCGCCTAATGATTTTCATCATGTTCCCTCTTCTGTAGAAAAAAAATAGCAATATTTGATCGGATTATAAAGTTATTAGTCTGATAAAAATCGACTTTATTATGATGAACGAAATGCTCATAATATCCACTGTACCGAGAGACGAACGCATTCGATCCTAGGGCTTCTGCTCGTCCAACAACTCTTCCAGGTGGTCGTAAATCGAGTTCATATCTCCAGAGACAATATTTTGACAAATTTAATATATCAAGTTTTATCAGACTGAATATGATAATCAAAATGTAGTCTTAACAACTTCCCTCACATAAACAGATTTGTAAAGGTTGATGCATCGACCTACACTGAAGACATTGAAGAACGGCTTTTACATTTTTTTGCTTTTTTCAAATTCACACTATACCTATCTGCATTTGCCAAATATATTTCTTCAGAGGGAAAAACATCACATTATTACGATTATTCGTACTTGAACAACAATGTGCCACTACTTACGCCCATTTTAGTGGGAACACCTTTTTAATGAAGAAAATAGATTCGCAAAGTCTATCTGTAAAATGCTTTAGAAAATCTAGATCGTTCCTAACATAACTATTTACATGTTCAAGGAGTGGTTGAAGAAGGATATCCACCAAACTGCTTAGGCGGTGTGTCGGGCATTGTGTTTGGTTAAGGACACCAGAGGACTTAAAATTTCGCCCAATAATTGCAGGCCCACAATGCCCGACACACCGCTTAAGCAATTTGGTGGATATATATATATCATATTCTTCACATAGCAATAGGCATTGACAACCATAGCATATGTTAATGACTTTCCAGAAGAAAACTTTCCTAAATTTTAATTACGACTGACAAATTAAACTAGAGTAGTTTAAATGTTATAGTATATGGTTAAATGTTATAGTATATGGTTAAATGTTATAGTATATGGTTAAATGTTATAGTATATGGTTAAATGTTATACCACACGTCTACTTACTCAATATTTTTCAACAAAGTACCGCTTTAGATTATTCCATTTCTTTACACGTCTATCTCTAGGGCAGTATCAAGAACAACCTCGGAATCGGAGAGTCATGATACCAACAACTTTCTTACTGTCTATGCCTCTAGGGGTCGGTGACGGCATGAGTGCAACTTCCACCCTTGTGGAGAGTGGGTGTCCATTGTTTCAAATAGATAACGCTCGATTCTCTTTAGACACGATGTGCTTAAACAATTTTTATCAGGTGTCAATTGTTTTGGAACCCATTGTGCTTAATACTTTATCTTTTCAAAGTTTCAGTGGTAATGAAAATAACTATTTTCTGACTTTTCCAGCTCTGAATAGTAGTAATTTTTACACAAGGACATGGTTCATCTTCAATGCTGTCGGTTGAATTAAGATGACCACCTTTTATGGTATTACATATATACACATATTGTTTGATGTTTTAATGTACTCATTAGGAAAGGAGGAGGTGAAGATGTGGACGGGACCCCGTTTGAATTTATATAAATGGCCCGTTAAAAGGCATGATAAATTTCTAAAAGGTGACAAAACTACAATTAAACAACAAAAAAAGCAAAAATAGCAAAATCGGCATTTTATTGGTAAAAATTTGAAACATAATATTTCAGAACCTAAAGTAGATAATTTCTCCTTACAGCTTTTTACGTGTCGGCGACAGCATCATGTACATGATACAGAATTTAAACACCAAAGATTTTAAATAAAGCTTGAAAAATGAAGTATGGCCAATAGGATTTGTGCAAATGTAAAAGTTATACAGCTCTTCAAAGTGAATGAAAGTGAGTTGAGGGTGAAGATTATTTATAGGTTAGATCATTCAATAAATTCTGTAACTGCAGTCCTAGTCCTCACCCACTTCTTCATAATAAAACAAACATTTTATGACATGATGATAGCAAAACGTCTTGAATTAATGGATATCAGTTAAGCACTTCATTCCACCAATGCAAATATATTCATCTAACCCTATTCACGATAACTTCAAATTGATTGTCATTAAAGTGTCACTTGAAAAGTTACTGAATTTTCGTTTTACATTACAAACATCCTCAAATCATAACAGTGATAAAAAAAATTAGTCATTATGGAATATGTAGGTTAATTAATCTGAATTGAACAAAAATTGTTCAAGAGAATGAAAAAATTGAACTTTTACAGGGAGCAACAAATATGGGAACAAGATACTATCACGATATTCAGTACCAAATCTTGGTCCCAAAAACAAAGCAACATGACAAAAGATAACAATTTCCTGAGCAGAGTGTTATTTGAACTTTGAAGAGTCAACTTCAGGCTAATCTACAGTCAGAGGGAGCACTTGCTCGGGTCTCATTTGGCTGGATGGCATCAAGAACCTGCCCAATGTCTCCATTCTTGGTCTCCAGCAGTCTGGTCAACCAGCCCCCTTCATTCCTGAAGCCCATAGCAAGCATCTGCTGTAGAGCATCTCTTATCCTTGGATCAGCAGGCATGGGTTCCCCATCATTGATTGGATCCTTGGGGACAGTATGGTTGTTTGAGTCAGTCTGATCTCGTCCTCGGATTGTGGACTCACCGGTTTGGCCAGGTTGGAAGGTTCCCGGAAATGGATATGTTGGCGGTGGTGGAGGTGGGTGGCTGTTGAAGTGGGGATGGGGAGGGAATGCATGGGGTGGGAAGCCATGCATCGGGTGTTGTGGGGGAGGTGGATTGCCATGAGGTGGATGAGGGTAACCAGACGTTAGGCGGGGAGCTTGAGGTCCATGCTCTGAACCTTGTGGTGGATGCTCAGGATCATGAGTTTGTGGTGGGTTTGTTTGGGCTAGAGGTCCATGTTCTGCCATTTGCGGTGGTTGACCATGGTGGTATTGATGTTGATTCCATTGGTGAGGAGGAAACCCTTGGTTTGGTGACATCCCCGGATGTGGGAACACATATCCAGGTCCTCTCTGACCATGGAAGGGTTGAAGAGTGAACTGCGGAGGGTAACCCTGGCCAGCTTCTGGTACAGATGGGTATATGTTCCCTGTCTGATCCCTATTGTCGTTCTGGGAACTTTGTTGGGCAGGAGTCAGAAGGGTCCAGTCCTCACTGGTGGTGGGGCTTGTCACTTCTTGGTCCTGGGAAACTTCTGATGTCTGGGTAGTCTGAGATGAGGACACTTCAAGTCGGTTCTCATTGTCTACCATTGGAGGAATCAGCTGTGTGCCTGACCCATCTTCGACAAGTCTTTCATTGGCCATTCTTGCATTTTCTTGAACCGTCAGGTTGACAGTCTCACCTACAGAAAGATAAGTGCTCATTGAAACACCATGAATCATCATCATCATTATCGTCAACATCAGCAGCAGCATAACCATCAGTGTAAATACACTAATCCGTCAATATCATATGCAAAAAGGTTCAATATTATTTGAAAGTCTTAAAATCATTAATTGTGAATAAACCAGTTCGCTACCAAAATAATACAAAATATTTCTAAATATTTTCAAAATAATTACGTTACTCGTTAAAAGGGGATTTTCCTCACTACGACGGCAAGACGACACCCCGTACAACCACGTTCATTACAAACACTCAAAATGAAATAATGAGACAAGGAGCCCATACAATCGAAAGAAACGCTCAACTTACTTGTAGGATCAAACATGGCAGACATTTCTTTATCCATGGTCTTCAGAACCTCTTCCTCAGTAATCTCCTCCTCTTGGCCTTGACCGTTACCTCCCTTGGTTTGACCTTGACCTCCGTGATTGCGGTTGTACAATCTTCTCATCACCCTCTGCATCCATCGACGTAGATGTGGAGGAATAAATGCCTGATAAGCAAACGTGAAAAACAATAATCAATGACCATGTAAACATTGATAAAACATAATAAATACCATACTTGGGAATCAAATCATTCTACTATTTACTTTTTATAAGTTTTGAGTCAATTGTTATCACTCGTCCTATAATTGATAGTTTCAAGAACATTCAGGAGGCGATAACGTTTGTAATATGTGTTTCAGACAAAAGTCAGAGGATCCTTAATGGTTGCATAAAGGGCCTTTTCCACGGTACGATTCTCGGAGATGGAATCTTCTACAAGATTGAAATATCCAATATCAAAATATACTACGATCTCTAGTTTCGGCTGACCTTTGATCACCATAACTGAATAGTTGAACAGCGAGAATGGGTTAAAGGCGAACATTGAAGACGAGGAAATGATATAAAGCCCACCCCTGGTTTGAGATGATCCTTTGGTGCCACAATCTTCCACATGTCATGGTGGTTGTGTACCCCCTCAGACTCGCACTTGGAGCACAGGTCGAAGCTGACACAGTCACAACACTTGAAGCGTGCCCCGCCCACCACACCCAGACAGGAGCTGCACACCACGTTAGGGTGGATCTTGTTGGAGAATGATCGGGAACTTTTCGGTCGCTCTGTAATTTTAAAATATTGGTTTCATTTTAATTCCGGTGCCTACATGTTTTAAGTTTCGAACATATGTGTTATATATTGATTTCAGTACCTGCATGTTTGTAAGTTTTCTTGACTTCAAATTTAGACTTTAAACTTGTTTTAACTTTTATATCATTTGAATCAACATAAATTATAACTATAAGAAAAAATCTTTTATATTTGGTTGATATTGAGACTAAATGTACATGTTAATTTATTATTGTCAAAATGAAACTCTTATATTTTGTAAGAAATTAAGAAATGAATTAGGAATGTCATTCGTCACTTGTACAATGTGTCATTTTCAAAAATAATATTTTCGTATTTTCAAGACTCATATATACACATAAGGGACCTCCTACGGTCATATATGTTATTTTTTCTTTTTCTAACCATTCTTTCCAAATCAAGAATAATTATACAAATATTCAAATGATAAACAGAAGATTCATAATTTGTAAGTCTCCATTTAAAACTCGAGAATGCCTTTAGAAATGTATACATTATTGTCACTATTACTCGTATAAATAAACAAGAGGACTTAAAAAAAACAAAAAAAAACAAAGACATGCATCTTCAGTAGCAATGTTACCTGTGGCAACGTTGACTCTGAGTACCCCATTGGTAACGGTACCCACGGCCTCTTGCAGCTCGTCGTCTGAAGAGAATGTCACAAGGTCGCCTTCTTGGTCTGTGGAATTAAAAGCATAAATTTTCTTTTAAACCACACATAAAGTTTAAAATATCGAAAGTGTTGAAGGGAAAAAAGAATCTTGTAGGGTGAATATCTACAGAGTTGATAATACATCTGTAGTATCCTGTTATTATTGTTTTCGGTCAAGCATGTGCTAAGACGTATAGAATGATATAAACATATATGCCTTTGGTTCAGCATAACAATTTTCAATATAATCAATATATACTTTTTCAAATGAAAAGAATCTATAAAAATCAGTATCCAAAGCCATCAAAATAAAAAACAACCAAGGAATTCAACATAATGTCTAAATGTCTAAAGATTCTAATCCAATATATTCCATGAAGAGAGACATATACATGTTCACTTATGGATTATATGAATTAGAAAAAATCAAATATTAAAACTTGTGATGTCTTTTTTAAAGAATCAACATTTTTCAAAGGAACAAAAAATGCGTTAACTTAGCTTACGGGTCATATAAAATATTAGAATAGTAAACATTTAAAACAACGGACACTAAAATATAAAAGAAATATATACCAGCGTGTACTTGGTCAGTCATACACTTTGATTGTCCATGGAAATCTTTACTTTTACGTAAGACCCTGTAGACCGTTTTTGTAAACATTGTCATCATTCAGGTGATTACAGTTTTGCGCGACATATATCACCTTCAGCGCAGAGAGGATTAAAACGCCTTATCAGTAGGTTCAGCGTTGCCGTAATGTACCAACCATTAACAATCATAACAAATATGATCATACTTATATATCTTCAACGATTTATACATACACAAAATCTATCGAAATAAGTTTTATTTTGATATATAAGTTTTAAATAAATCGTGATATATTTATACATGTGTGATTTTATACATAAACTCACAATAAGTAAATCATGACATTTTTCTCGAAAATATTATTCTCTGTAGCTTTTACTAACTCACCTGTCCATTGTAGCGAGTATGATTTGTTGTTCAGCGACGGAAAGATTTCCGATACCTTCTGTTTGACTAAACGAAACGAAGTCACATCGGGTGGCACCCCAAATCGTCTGATCTCGGGGTTGGCAGACCCAGGTCTGTATGTAGCTTTGATTGTCAAAGCCATTTCGATTGAAAATATCCAGAAAAATAGAACTCAATATGTCTACTGTCTATATGTCATATGCACAGACGTGTATCTGTATTCGCTTATATTCATTACCGATGTGACGTCACGGCAAAGAAGGTATTTTTAGACTTCATGGCGTGTCCTATGGGCTATGAGTCATTCACTCCACGTGATTCTGTGTACAACTGCGTGGTTTCAACTATGACCTAGTGGTATTCACCAATGAGATAGCGAGAATTTAGTCACGTGGTATAGGAAGTAAATAGTAGCAATACAATGTGTCGTCTGCGTCAGGGATATCACGTAATTGCCAATTCTGGATTGTTGAAATAATCTATCAGTTTTCATTATGTTGTGGGTAGTTCATATTATGAAGTGATTGTCGGTTAAACGACACGTAAGCGAAAAAGCAAGTAATTGTAACGTGATTTTTAGTCACTTTTCGATAAATATTTGTAATAGGAATATAAGTTTCATGTATTTTACGTCTTTCACGTTGATGATAGAATACGACTATAAAAAGACCCAACTGGTATCTGTCTTAATGTTCAATGCCTGAAACGATAACTAAGGTTTATTATTTCGATCACTAATACATTTTTTTTCATTTTGATTTGATTCTTATCTTCGGTTGTGTTAATATCTACAATATAATAATAAAAATATCAATAATTATCATAAAGATTAATGGTTAGTCATGGAAATATTTTGAAAAACGAACTTTTACACCAACGAGCAGATATTTTGAAAGAAACACACGGACTCCAATTTCAATATTCATGTATGTAATGACCGAATGAAGTTTAAGCTGGCAGTCTATATGGGTTTATTTTATTTGCAACAGTTATGATAATTGTAAAAGACACACTAAAAGTAAGATGTTGGGTGCCCAGACTTAAATGAAACTACGCGAACTATGGAAACACGAAAATTCCAGTAATGAGGCAGAACATCTACTTTCCTATCAATAAACTTAAATGTCGTAATAAAATTCATTGTGCCTAAAACGTGTTCTTATTCGAGAATGGTTGACGGTTAAAATTGGTTAAGAACAGAAAATATGACCAAAGTTCTCATTTAACAAATCTATACCCGACTCGTCACACTACATAGACTCGAGAGGGTGGAGGAGCTACTTCTATCAAAGGCCCTCGGATCATTAAAAAATATATATATTTTTTGTTTAATTTAAACAATTTTTAGAGCAGCCCTGTAACAGAGTTACAATTCTTTTCAGGGGGTGTTCTCAAAAAATGTTTTTAAACAAATTTTAAAATTTATTTTTAATTATCCGAGGGCCTGTGCCTCTACCCTGTAACTTCATCTCGGGTATATTTCTTAGTCACACAATGTTACTTTTCATAGTTTATTTAGTACAAATTGTAAAACCGTGTAAAATTGAAAATGATTTTTTTTTCAGTTTGGAAAACTTTGGGAGAGTAAAGATTTGTTCATACTAGACATGTCAATATCTAAAGTTCATGGATTTTGAAAACATTTGAAGAAAAAGAAATTGTCCCTATCTCGAGTTTCCTCAATTTACACATAAAACAATAGGGAAGGCTACATATATGTCAATATAGCCACAAAAACAAACCCGTAACCGTTTTAAACTAAGCATTGCCGATCCGAAAGTGCAATCACCAACGTTTCTCGTAAGTCTATCTTAAACGAAAGTGAAAAGCATAAACGTGGGAAATAAGTGCCAAATATATATCTCGAAGTATCAAAATATTCGAGCACATATTGTCTTAATCCTTCAGTGTATGTATAATTTTCTTTCCAAGCAATACATGTCGGCGTTTTGTAATTGTTGATCGCTCAAATTGATGGCTTTACCGGGTACATTTTCGCAGGCATAGCCTATTCTTACGCCAGCCCCAATGACTTAATTGTCACGATAGGCCTTGCCGCATTTGCCGTACTTCTCTGTGCTAGTCGCCAAGGCTGCTGCGACGGATCGCGATAGTCCAAATTTGGACAAATCATATGAGATTTACAACTTTTCGCCGAAGAGATCTCTGCGCTCAAAACACGAATTTTGACGGGTTGGCAGCAAATAAATTGAAAAATGAGGATGATTTTTTTCTTAAATCCAACTACGTAATAATGATATATATGTTTGAAATATGTAGATAATTTCACAAATTATTATTCATTAGACTTTTCAATCTTCAAAGACAACACTTCTTCTTATTTTGTTTCAACAAGACTATTCCAGTAGTTTTTAGAGCTCCATAACGTCACGACTTAGGCAAGGTTCTTTGCTTATATTTCTAAGTGATGTATATTGATTAATAAACCCAAACATGACTTTATCAATTTTAAAAGCAAAATTAAAGAAAACTTTGAAAATAAGAAAGGAGAAATAAAGGAGAGTCAAAGTGTTGTATTTGTCCTTTGCATAAATCCATGACAAATGGCACGATTACGTTCACATGTGATTTCGTAATAGAAACCGATTGGTACTTTCGACTTCACCTGCATCCTGGCAAGAACTAGGTGAAACTTTAACATTGCTCAAATACAGAAAATAGTCCTGCAACTCACCATGATTTGAATAACACATATATAGAGCTATATTTGATATCAGAGACACGAGGGTGAGTTTCTATCATTCATAATTAATTTTCATTACGTTTCCATGAAAAACGGACATCCCTGAGTGACACTGCAGTACTCTTTTACTCCTGAAGTTGTGATGTCATAGCATTGTGATGTAGTCCTGCTTATTACGTAAAAGCAATGTGATGTTATTACTGCATGTTATAAAACAATTGTGACGTAATGTAAAGGACTTGACAGGGCATTGTTCAAAATCTACTGTATAAAACGATATCTCCTAAGATATCCTCCTGTTTCATATCCAACAGGCGATATCTCATGTGGAACACAAAATACATTATGTAAGATTTGAAATATATTTTTTTCCAAAATGGTTGTCAAAGAAATATCAACTCTAAAATTAAAGTAACCACTGTCAAATCAGTCTGCACCCACGATTAAAACATGGCTGCAAGTCTACTTTTTAAGTGCCTCGTCGCCATTTAAACCTACAAATTTCTATCCTGTAATATATTAGAAATATTTTATCTTATATCACACTCTTAAATAAGTGGACCAATGTAGCTGGCCCACATGACTTCGAGTAAAAAAAGAAGAGTCATGGGCTATGTAACTCATTATTTTTTCTTATATCTAAGAGTAAGATACATAGTTCTCAAGGGCAAAATACGATTCAAGATTTGTGCAACAACATAACAAAAAAGGGTGTCAGTGCAAACATTTTATTGAAGTAAAACATGTGAAAACACATTTTATTGAGGCTGACTCGGATGCAAATGAAAAAGATATGTTAAGTGGCTGTGAAGAATTTGGGTAAAATCAAAACTTATTTCATGGGGGTACAAAAAGCTATTTACTAGGTAATAGCTGAATGCCCCAAACGAGATAACAAACGAGGTTTGTTATCGAGAGCCCCGAATATGCTTAAATATTGAAATGAATTTGTAGAAATTGTACTAAAATAAATCAATTGAGTGTTGCAGGAAGAAGACAACAATAAAACAATGGATGGCAAACAATGCATCAAAACAATAGAAAGAGGCAAAAGTCACGTGATAATGGCTTAAATACAAATTTAGTGTGACCTCCTTCCGGTTGATTAAAAATAAGAACTGTAATTAGATGAACAATAAAAACGAACAAGTGAATTATGCAACAAAAAAATTTTTTAAAAAAACAACGAAAGATGAAGTTAATACATGGAAATAGCAGAATCCTATGTACATAGAAATAGCTAGAAAATGATAAACTGTTATTGCAAAAACTAAAATTTCCAAATTTTCATTTTGAGGTGAACAGCCTGCCAAACCCAAAATAGGGGAAATTAGTTAGGTGAAACTATGAAATTTACAAATCTTTGTCTCTATCCCACAAAAACGATATTTTCTAAATTCGAGCATTGTTGATTTCTGAAAATAAAAGAAAGAAGATTTGCCGGAAGACCATGCAACGCCCATATTTGAAGGGGAGTCAAGACCAAATTTGGGTCTCCATGTCAGAAAGATAATACTCATACAATTTAACCCTCCTATGCAATGTGGTTTTGGAGAAAAAGATTTTTAAAGATTGCAAGGAAAATGCCTGCCACCCAAATATTTGAGGAGGGGTCAGTCCAAAACTTACAAATTAGGATCCTATAATACCTATAGGCATAGGTATATCTCCACAAGAAGAGAGAAGAGAATTTGGTCCCTCAATATGATTGATAATTTGAATAAATAACAATTATCCTAATTTTGAAACAAGATTGCAATCATAAATAAAAGGGAACTCAAGCAATAGAAACAGAACCAACAAATACTCTCAAAATCAAAAACGCAGATAATGTAATTTTGATTTGCAAAATCTCTTACAGTCTGCAAGGGATTTCCAGTTCCAGTTCTTCATTCAACAATTTTGTGCATAATGAATCAAAATGTTGAAATAACATGAAACATACATGACAAGTATATTATTGTTCTGCTTAATTGGTCAATACATGTTTTAAATGCATACATATTGGATAATCAAAATAGTAGAATATGGCAAGTAAAGAAGCTTTTCTGCTCATATGCCTTATTGATCTTATCTTAGCATAGATTTGATAGATAAAAAACCAAGATGTAAATCAAACTGAAGTAGACAAACAAGAGCCCAAAATATCTAAAATATTTAAACAGGGCTGCAATTAGAATAACAATTCAATGGTTGATTTTCTGTTTTCACAAAAGCAGATCCAGATTCCTCCCTTGGAATCAAAAGGAAGTGCCCAAGTGGAGGGGCAAGATTGTTTTCAATATCACCAGAGGCGTGATTATGTCTCTAAATATTGATTTTGTTGCCCAAAAATAATTTCTGATTTTTTGGGGGTCAGCTGACCCCCCCCCCCCCCTCTTAGTTCTTACGCCAATGTGTATCAGTGATGTCTTGTATCTGGTGTTGCTGCTTTTAATATAAATGTATAGTCAGTCTGTTAAATTGCGAGGGAAGAACGCCTATGTAAGTTATGCAACAAAAATGTAATGGGAGATGAGTTTCCTTACATTTTCAGATGTGAAGCTCTTTACTCAATTTGAGCTCTGCATATTCCCCCCAAATATTGGAATATCCAAATGTTTATACCATTTGTAAAATTTCTAACCCTTGTACAAAAGAACTGAAAAGTTTTCTAGGTTCATTACTATCTTACAATTAATGCTAAGAAATAGTGCATAAGACACATGTAAAATATTTTATGTATTTGTACTGTTATTTTGCTCTTGTACCACCACTGTTGGTGTCTTTTGAGTGAATAAAGATTGACTGATTATTCAACACCATAAAAATGTTTTTTAGATCTATCACATAACACATCTAGAGTACTTTTAAAAAAAAAGAGAGTATGAAAGGACATCAAAGAATCCTCTAAAAATTGTAAAATATTCTTCGTATAGTACAAGACTCATCCCAAACACAACCATCACTTCTTTTAGATGGTATAAAGCACTTCTCAAATTCAACAAACAATAGAATCTCAGTCAAACAAACTGTCTTTTGAGACATGGTTACATAAAATAACAAATCCAGAGTATAGCTCTACTCTCTGTTAGGCCTGATCGCATCAAGCACCTTGCTGATGTCGCCATCTTTCGACTCCAGAAGTCGAGTGAGCCAACCACCGTCATCCGTGAACCCCATCAGAAGCATTTGTTCAAGCGCCTCCACGATTTGCGGATCTGGGAGAAGATAATATCATAGTCATCATTCCATTTAAGAAAAATCAGCATGCAAAGCAGTGGCGGATCCAGGATTTTTTTTTGGGGGGGGGAGGGGTGTATTTTGTTATGTTTTATAAGATGTACTATAAAACCATTCAATATTTTTATTGACTTGAATCTATAATCGCTGCAAAGGTAGCATGATTAAATTTAGGTGCTGAATTGATAAGTGTAAAAACATTTGGAGAGATCGTATTACGGAACTGACTAATGATGGGAATAGAAAAGCAAAGGTCAATTGCTTAACAGGGATTATAACATATTTCTTTGGCATCATGCACAGAAATGTACAGTAAAGATTATTCTGGGGCTGTTCAAGTCTCACAAACAATCAGCAATTAATACTTTGATTAATGATAACTCATTCAATTAAGAGATTAACCTACCGGTGTTAACAATTCCTCTATCCCTAAAAAGTTGGACTTCTTAAGCAGTTTTGAAGCCTGCATGAATTCTACACAATAACGTTCTGGTAAAACATTGCACAACTATTGTCTTCACTTTTTGACCAACTTAATTCTCATAGGAAGAATAAAAAAACAATCAAGTGTTATCACACTCTTTGTCCCTCATCATTCTCCCTTCTGGACATACTCAAGTCAATTCTTTGCACATAACTTCTGTTACAAGTTTTTTTGTTTTTGTTTTTGTTTTTGTTTTTTTATTACACAGAAGTTACCATGATTTTACATTGAGTTTGACTCTACGTGGTGGAGAGTCGTGTAATGTTCTTATTAATAATTAAATGTACATCGTGTGTAAACTTATTACCTTTATAAAAAAAAGAAAGAAATGAGGAGACAGAGATAAAATAAGAAGGATAGAAAAAACGTGGAAAGACAGGGGACAGAATAGAAAGGAGTCTTTGTTACAAGTTGATATTTTTACTATTCTTTTGCATTTCAAAAGTGGTTGACATTATTGTACAAACATACTGTCTTTACATCTATCCAATCAAATATAGTTTTACATCTCTCATTAACCTATCTCTTGTAAAAAAATTATGTGTGCACAACACATGTGAAGACACTCTAGTCGACTTAAAGTTTTGGCAACAGACTGAAAGGTCAGCTTGACACAACTATACTGAGTGTAGAACTAACATTGATTGCAACTAATCAGGGTTCTGTATTTCTAGCTCAGAAAGTGATCCACCTGTAACAGAGGTATCTAAGGCAGAAATGACTTGAGTAGCCTATGTGGAGGGAATGGTCTGTCTGATACTCACCAGGATGAACTGCAGAGGAAGGGGAGGGAACTCCATCAGACAATAGCGTCCAGCTGTCCTCACTGCCTTGTTCCTTCTTTTCTTCTTTCTTCTCTCCCTCTCCTCCTTCTTTCTCCATCTTCTCTTTGTCTGACATGTTCCCTGTCTCTTTCGACTGACTCTGACTCCCACCATTGAAGGGACACTGAGAAAACTGACTCATGAAATTTTCCCAGAATGCCTGACCTCCTGGGCCTCCTTGACCACCATTGACTCCCTCACGACGACCATTGTGTTCCACATCAACATCTACATCAATTCCTGAAAAGATTATTTAGAATGTCATTATACTATGGCAAATTGCTTTGCCCAAAATTTTCATTTTTGGACCTGACGATCAATAAGAATCTGTTGAAGTAGGCTACATAGATAACATAAATTTGAATCACGATTCTGAGGCAGGGGTTCTCATTACAAAATGTGGGTTTAACTGACCCAGGCTGACCCAGGAATTTTTAAATGGGGGTGGGGGGTGGCCCAAAGGAGTTCACCTATTGAAAAGGGGGTTATTCACCCTCAAGGGGGAACCCATTATGGTTGATTTTTTAAAATCTATTCCAAAAGCCGAGGTTTGTACCCCCTGAACACTCTCACACAAACTTACAAACTCACCAAAGATTATCCAAGGGTTTAGTGTATGTCTAGAGAGAAACCTTTAACTAATAGACACATATGATGAATCATTGATGAATATTCACAAAACCGAACAAAACAAACATCCAGAAACAATTTTGCATACCTAGTGGCCGAAGGAAAGCTGCAACAGATTGCCCAATATTCTTTAGGTATTCCTCCTGGGGAGTTGTCTCCCTTTTGCCAGACCCCTGTTCCTCCTCCTGATCTTGAGCTGATGCCTCTTCCTTGTTCTCTCCACCAGGGGGAGCCTCCGGTTTTGTCTGGGGGCATGGCTGACGTTGCTGACACCTTGACATCACGGTACTCATCCAGCGCTCGAAGTGCGGTGGTACAGTGAATGGCTGAAGGAAAAGAAGCAATCTCAATAAAATCAGTTCTAAAGCTATTATATTTATAGAAAGTATATGAACTGCTGTCAAAAAGAAGAAATAACATTTAAACTGCTTTAATAAGAGGAGGAGGATATACATTATCGCAAGCCAAAGAAGGGGGTGTAACGCTCAAAACGTGTAACTACAAAAGTCTGCTCCCACTCAGCTTCCCATGCATGGCCTATTCTTACGCTATGATTTGCTAAGATAGGCCTTACTGCATTTCCTGTACTTTTCTGTTTAGTACATGTTTAATACTAAGGTTGCTGCGATTGATCGCGATAGTCAAATGAGAAATGATATGAGAATTGCAACTTTTCGTCAAAGAGGGCGCTGCACTTAAAACAGAGATTTTGACTGGTTAGCAGCAAGGTTTATATTAGCCAGTGAAAGAGACTGGTGCACACTTAAAGCCATGTGGGGGAAGATAGCTCCTACTGGGGATAAGTACATCAGTTGATTTATCATGTTCCTCTTCATTACTACAATAACTGCTTTTGTTTGTGTTACTGCATCCTTTATTTTATAATTCTTTGTTACCAATGATCAAATATTGGACTCTTAACTATCCTTGAATGTTCTGGACTTTTATGACTCTACCTCTACACAACCATAACATCAATAATATCGGAAACTCACCATAAGACCATAATTCATTATTGTACAGTGGCTAAATATAAATCCAGTTCTTTAATATTGCACAAAGCTTACCTTAGTGACTGACAATCACCATAGATCTTGTGAAGGAGTCCCTGGACACTAACGACATCACTTCTATACAAAATCAAATAGACCTGTGTATCATGGCCTTAGTGGCGAGACGATATATCCCGATTCTAGTTTTATTGGGCGAGACAATATATCATGGATTTATTGCCAAGGAACCTGCGAGACGATTATCATCACAATACAGTGGTTGCGATACAACACGTATCCCGATTCTCTACAGTTTATGAAAAACTATAGATAGGACATAGAACAGCAATCTTAATCCTTAAATACCAAATTATCAAAGATATTACATGAAGGGAAATCACAAAATTAGAGTGACTGTGAAATTACATATAAAATATCAGAAATATCATATAATTTCTCTTTCTGTCTCTGTTCTAATCACTGTTATCTCTGAAATAGAAGAAAAACCTTTTTAGCTTTTATAGTTATTTGTTTGAAACAAATTATGTTAACAGTATCGGGATATATTGTCTCTTGTGGCGATACATCGATGTATTGTGGACCCACACGATATAAATATCCTGATATATTGTCTAAACATGTTTTTTATCGATGCATTCGTATTGCGTAGTAGACGATGCAAACATCGATACTATCGATGAATCGTTACACCACTAAAATCAAATGATATTATTAAAGTCTCACCATTGAACCAGGTCCGGCTCCACAAGAGGGGCGTTTAGGAGCAACCATCTTCCACATGTCATGTTGAGGGTGGGTGTTTTTATCCTCACATCCGCTACACAGATCGTAGTCGGGACACACCAGACATTTGTACCTCACGCCATAAACGGCGCTTTCGCACCCATCACACACCACATGAGGATGGAGCTGTCCTCGGTCACCATTGGCCTTGCTCTTTGTTTGGTTGTCATCTATAGTAAGGGAGAAATATGATTATATATAATTTTAAAATGACATTTAATTAATCAAATTGTTATTATTACTATCATCAGGGCACTAGTGACATTCACCATTCACTGCTTTCAAACAGAAAAGTCAGATCCATAAAGATTAGGACCAGACATACAAGCGAGAATAATATATGTATCTCTGATCACTGACCACTTTGTAAGCATTGTCAAGGATGTTTTCATTGTTGAGATATTTATAGCACATAAAAACAATACTCTGTCATCATTCCAGGTCAAATGGAGAGCTCTTATCACTGTTTAACAATAGTGACCAATGCTTTAACGTGTTCTGTAAACAATTGTACACCTATGGAAATGATATAAATAAAAAGATTTCAAGAAAAAAATATCCCTGATCATTATCATGACTATCCCTTTGGAAGAATTCAGTAATACATTTTATTACAGAAATTCCCACTAAGGTACAATGTATCAAGAATAGCAACATTGTTTAGAGTTATCTAACTTTGTTATGCAATCTTAAATATTAACATGAAACTGTTTCATATTAAACAGATACTAAATAATAAAAAAACAACATTGTATGATAATGTTAATAACAATGTAAAACAATTTTACACATTTATTCAAGAATGTATGTGATATCAATGTTTATCCACTGATTATATGATTAAGTGAAAGTAGACAAACCTTTGATGTAAACCTTGAAGACATCTTTGACATGGCCAAGTGCCACAATCAGTTCCTCATCAGACGTGAATAGGACCAAATCACCATCTTCATCTGAATTATAATCAACAAAACTTACATTATTATTTCAATCAATATAGATATTCTCCCTGAGACTCAATTTACCATCAGAACACGAGAGTTAACAGGAGAAAAACATATTTGGAGAAAGAGGAAAATAATTATCTAGTATGATTAAGGGATGTTTCAATGTTTTTATTACCAACATCGATTCAACCTCAACATGATGGTTATCTAGTATGTAAAACTACATTCACATGTTAATTCAGGTTTAGTTTTACAGCAAAGGTGGATTTAGTTACTTTAGTATAAATTACCTTTCCAGTGAAGTTTCAAGTGACCTGTCACAAGTCCAGGAAATATCTCAGCTATTTTCTTGAAAACGTAAGTGAAGCTTGCAGAAGCGTCGGCCGGGATAGCAAAACGTCGGATTTCTGGGGGGCTCTCTCCATTTCTCTCGTAGAATGCTTTGATCACTAGAGACATCTTGGAATCGGTCTTCTCAATCACGGTTTACAACTTCAAGTTGTCTAGGTCGCTTTTAGTGCTTTTGGATGTTAAGAATCAGAGCAGTGGAAAATGCGTCTTCTCGGCTAAGAATGTGGATGACAGTCCCTAAGCTTGGTGGTTCGTCTTCGACAGAATCTTGACAAGCGATGAATGTCGCTCGGTGTTTGGTGCCGACATTTATACACGTTGATCGGGACTGACAAAGGGGAAAATTTAGCTAAACTGCAGAGTAATCCTTATGCTGTTTTGATCATTATTGAGACCATTGCGCAGCTTCCGCCGGAACGTAAACAAGTTTTTGTTGATGTCATGACTATAAATAGTGCCACGTATGGAGAATTTGCCAATGTCACTCTGCTAGAATTTTCAAGAAGCGTCATGTCTTCCCTTTCATCAGAAATGACAGTCGCAAAATGTTAATAGTTAATGCAGTTCAAAATATTACAGATATTCGAAGTTTAATTTTCATTTCATTTCATTTCAATCTATTTTATTTCTTAAAATATATACTAATCATTTTAAGTATGAATTAAAGAGTTGAAATATATATTCCATATACTACCATCAATTATTAATGAGGGATCGAAGTATAATGTAAGGGACCAAATGTCACTGTAAATGTTTCATCTGCATGGATGTTTTGTTTCCTAACTGATACCTTGGTATTTCTTAGAAGTGTCCACCCAATAACGAATATACCCCCTTTTAATGGTTAATTTAAGAAACTAAATCAATAGTTTAAAAAAAAAACAAATTAACGTGTAATTAAAGTCTCGATTATGTATCAAAAGGCTGATTTCTGTTTGAATAATTAACCACCAAACTGTTCATGATCAGCTGTTGGTGATGACAGCGATGGGGTTAATTCACATATCTAGGTGAAAAGGTCGGCGTTGTTTGCTTTTTAAGTTCAAATGTCGTAATATCCGTAACTTAAAATAAAGACACATTGTCTCCATGTGATCATTGATAAACTATAAATTGTGATTATGAAATGGAGCAGGTCTATAGATGCTTTTTTTATTAGTAAATGTTATTTGGATAAGGCGGAGATAAATACATGGAAATCGATGTTGAATGGTTTGATAGGGGCAGTATCCACGGTTTATTCAAATTAACAAAAATTACACCAGGACAATCAAATACAAAAGTCCCTCTTAATAGTTAGTTCCTGCTTTTACGGTATGAGAGGTGTCGATACCTGTAAACGTGCAAGTATAAAAATCGAGAAAGAGACTTAATAATGTATAGAGAGGGGAATATCATATCTCCTCACATGCCTGAGATTGTTTATTTCTTTCGTTAAAAGTTCTTTTAAAATTAGATACCGTATTTCCTTGAATACAATCTCGGAGTTTCTATTTCGTTCATGACCCATTCAGGCATTTTCTCACAACAGAGATAGCTTCGTCATAAATTCCTATACAATTTATGATGGAACTACCTCGGTTGGGAGAGATACACCCCCTTAACTCTCATCGGGTTCTATTCGAGGCCCGGGTTGTCTTCGAAGTATTGTTTCCTAGTTATACCATTATTAATCTCAGCACCCAATGCCCCTGGTGGCCACAATGATCTTTATTACTGAAAAATACCTGGGTCCTTGGATAAAGATCGCTCACTGACATTGACAACTATTTTGAAAAAACCTAAGTAACTTTTGCATCAATACAATGTGTTCGAGGCCCGGGGTTTATTCGAAACCCGGATTGTACTCGAGGAAATACGGCACTTAAGTCTTGTCCAATGTTCTTTGACTGTGCACCTCATTTCAAACTGATCATACGGACAGTTAGCATTAGTAGTTTTAAGACTGGGGTTTCTTCATCTTTGCATTGCGCACATACTTGTTTTAACAACACAGACGTTAGTCAGATACTTAAAACTGTTTTTATCAGATAAACATTAGGATACAGTGTTTCCTCGATTACAACCCGGGTCTCGAAAACAACCCGGGCCTCGAATATAACCTGGGGGGTAAGGGGGTGCTGAGTGAAATAGAACCCGGGCCTCGAATATAACCCGGGTCTCGAATATAACCCGGGCCTTACATAATAATAGTATCAGTATGACTTGGACAATCTGTCAGGTCAATGATATTAACACCTCTATTGTACAGTTGTATCCGAGTTGTTGTGTTCTCAATGTTGAAATAATCTTCGTATGATTTCCAGATAGAAAGTTTTGAGATATAGAATGCCACTTTCTCACTCTTGCAATAGAGTTTCAGGGATTGGGAAATACACCTTTTACAATGGGCCATATTTAGGGCTTCAAGTCATTTTTAGAATTTTGAGTGGGCCATTCACTTAGTTGCAATGGTAACATTTCAAATTTGAATGGGCCATTTTTTCATCCAATGTTCAAAATGGCCCATGGCCCCTACGTTTCCCAATCCCTGGAGTTTGTAATGCCAATTCAGGTCTGAAAAATAGAACCCGGCCTCGATTACAACTCGGGCCTCGATTACAACGCGGGGGGTAAGGGGGTGCTGAGTGAAATAGAACCCCGGGGTTGTAATCGAGGAAATACGGTAATTTGCTTTAGATAGAGTTCTTTTACAGAGAGTTATACATATTCATTATCGAAATGATATATGCTGCTGTTTACATTATATACCTGTAAAACCAATGACATTCCATTCAAACTATACAGGCGGGTGATCTGCAGGCTGTGGACCCATTGAACCATAAAACCAGTGAATTATCATCGTTTAACGTTGATTTAATAACATCAATATATATATATTTACAGATACACCATTTATCAACAACGCCTTTTTATGTATATTTATTTCTATGCGAATAATAATTGTATGCGCCTCACTTTGACTTGTACTAGTACCTTTCAACAGCGTATAAATATTTCTAGCATTTTGTAGCCTATAAGTAAAGTAATAGGGATGATAAACCTATAAAGTATGATTTTGAACAACACGAACTGCGAAGAAAACAAAAGCATGGGAAAAGCATCAAAGGCATGTGTAGTATGAAATATATCTGTGTTCTTAATCATTTGCTTCGCGTAGAAACTTTCTTTAGTTTGTGCCTTTATGAACACCTACCCTCTGAAAAGCGGATTAGCCATCGAAGGAGACGCACTCTTGTCCAGCTTTTCGAGGAAGATGATGATGATAAAAAATGGTCTATGAAGAAGTGTAAATTAAACATTTTACAACGACACTGCTGATAATAACCTAACCAAGTGCATGAATATATATATACTCATGCTGGTGTCCAATAACATGTCACAAAGGCTATCTCTTAACATGTTGTTTACATTATTGCATATTATATCTTCATTCCTACATGCCACTATTTCATTTTCACTATTTGAAATGTACATCATTTTCATCATAATATCGTGGCACTTTAAGATATAAAAATATGCGATTTGTCGTAACAAGATGTAAATAAGAATAAATTTGATAATGTATCTTCGGAAATTTCTCTGTTAAATGATTCATGATAAAGATATTGGAAGCCATTCTCTCCCCACAGAGGTAGCTTCGTAATGAAATTGAATTCACATACAATCGTTGTGTAGGAATTTATGACGGGGCTACCTCTGTTGGGAGAGAATGAACGGAAGCAACCCTTTCACTTCGGTTTAAGTTGTAATACGTACCTTATGTAGAACATGCACCGTCTGCCATAATTTCTTCATCCTCAAATTGACACATATTCAACAGATTGTCTACAAAGAAGATAATTTAAGGTAAGTTTATGTCTGCTTTATAATATTTTCTATTTTTAAAAATCTTGATTGTAATTGTTAAATGTCATTTAAAAGCACAGTTGCTAAATAGATAATATAACTTAAATATCACAGATTCTAGTTCCTAAATCAAATTCACACGAGGCGCTAAACTAATAACTCACTCGCTCACCGTATTCACACTTTGTCCTAGAAATATTATTGAAAATCAAGTCTAGAACGAAGTTAATTTTTACGCCCCATTCCTATGTTTGATTGGTTAATCATTTTTTAAAAAATGATTTATCATACTATTTGTACATAAGTCTACCATGTGCAGGATGTTTAAAGAAAAGGGAATACATATGTTGGAATTTAGACAATAAGTTATTAGGATACATCGATATCAAATTGATAAATTTATGTATTCCTTCAAATTCCTTGAACTTTATGTGAAAACATGAACGTTTAAAATAATGAAAGTACAATAATATTGCAAGTTTAATTTTTAATTTTTATGACAGTAATTATTCATTTGAAAAGGGGAGACTCAAATATACATCAAAACACAATGTTGCAAATATCGATACTGATATTTCAACATTGTGGAAGAAAGTATAATTTCTTGCTGACAAATTCGGGCACCTGTTCGGGGATCATTCATTATCATAAGTTGTGAATTAAAATTGAATAACAGTTGATATAGATGTCGTAATCGTGTCGAATGTTTATCGTACGATGCATGCCTTTTAACGTTACCAACATGTGAAAGAAGAACTATTTTTGGACTGACCCTACTAATGTTAATTTCTAAGGTCATAAGCATAATGGATGCAAGTGGGTGATGACGTAAAATCACCCGATCTGCTTCTCGTCGTTCATTGGCTAAAGTCTCGTGGTGAGATTCACTCACAACAAGATGGCCGACAACCAGAACTGGCCGATGAACCTCGAAGGGTTCCCTGATCTTGGACCTGATTTACTTTCTACGAATGATTTTGACAACGCTGGATTTGAAAGTGTTGATGGTAAAGTATCTTTTGTCAAAATTTCAGATAGCTATCTTTAATAGTTTTTGAGATACAACCCTCTGTAGGTATGTGTTTTTCGCCGCTCTAAAACGATTTTTACTACGGCGTCTTACGTAGTAGGCTAAATGTTGGCATGTGGGCTTATTTTTTCCGCTCATGACCAAGATTTAAAGCGTTTCTGTAGTCAAACACATTAACTCTTATATATCTTATTAACTTATATGTGGTTTGTCTCTTACCTTTATCATGACATCAGATAATGACAGTATTCGCTTTGGTCTGCAAAACAACCGGCTCTATCAAATCTGCCAGATTCTTTTACCAAACCATATAGATATACTTAGTTGTCACTTGTCATTGACTTAAATATGTTCTTTTAAATCATGGACTTATTGTTCAAAATTAATTTATGAATATATTTGACATATATTCATTCTCTTTACCAAGAATAGTATATATTCAACAAGATACATAAATATATTCTTAGTAGCATTAAACCATATAATGGATAATCATTTCAGAAAATCATGCCAAAAACTTGCTTTCTACAAAGAATGTCAAATTTCATGTGTAAGAATGAAATGTTTTTATGACAAGTCATATAATTGATATTGTCTATTTATTTCAGATATTCTGAAGTTTATTAATGGGGATAATCCAACTGGTGACCTATTTGACATACCCCTTGTGAAACAAGAGCCTGAAACAGTTGTCCCAGAGCAGCAGCAGGTTCCAATTTATGTTGACGCGACCCCTACGCCTCAGCCTGTTGCAGAGCCAAAGCCAGTCACACAAGGCGTGAAAGTTGAAAACCAAATTGACCTGAATGAATTGTTAACTACTCAAAATGCTCTCAAAACATTACTTGAACTCAACAGTGATAATGCCTCTTTTGGCAGTCAGTTGCAACAGGTTGCAGCAAGAATGCAGGCTGTGCAACAAGTACAGAAGCTTGCTGCACAGCGACAGCTGCAACAACAGCAGCAGCAGCAGCAACAACAAACCGTTCAGATTCAGCCGCAAGTCCAAGTGCAAACTCAAGTACCGGTGCAACAGCGTTCATCTCAGCAACAGTTGAAATTAATCTTACAACAACCTTTGATAACAACAGCAACTCCCCAGGCTACTCCGCCAAGAACACAAGTTCAACAAATTGTCCAGCAACCGGTGCAACAGTCAACAGTAGCACAGCCTGTAACTCAGCCTGCCACAACTACCACTAATGTGGGTCAGCTTAGCTTGCAACAGCTACAACAGGTATTAAAAATTATTTTTATTTGAAGCTGTCAGGTTTTCTTGAAATAACCAAATATTTGGTGCCAAACAACTCTCGCTGTATTTTGGAATGTTTTGACTGATGTGAACAGACTTCAATGTTTCGTGTTGATGTTCTAGAGAGAGTAGATACAAAGGATTTTTCTTTAACCTCCATAACAGGATGTTAGAGGGATTGAGCTGAAAGAAAAATGCTAAGTTTATTTTGTACTATCGGAATGATGCAATCCTGCAAAATATTCCATCATAATGATTAGTCTTTCAAAGTACTCAGAAGTCAAATATAATCTTTAGACAACATGAATAATGACAAGAACCTTAATTCTAATAAATTAGAATGTGAATGTTATTCAGGAATTGGCAAAGAAACCTTTAACCATTGGCCATTTTCAGGGATTCTAGTCATTTTGAATGGGCCATTTTTTTATCCATTGTGCTAAATGGCCCGTGCCCGTCGCCCCTGCCTTTCCAAATCTTTTCAATTTTAATGTTTAAAACCAAATTTTGGAGAGATAAGAATTGTATCCAAATACCATCCTACAATAAAATCCAATTTGCACTAAAAATAAATGCATTGCAATATTTAATGAAAAGTAGATGAAAATCCATTATGCTTTGATAAACATATGAGCTATCCACAATTTTTTGTTTCTAACTCTTGACCTCATTTTCAATCTATTGCAGCTGCTGCTCCAGTCACAGGTAATCAAGTCAACTCCGAGTGAAGCAGCTACAACAGTAGCTGTACAGTCAGTCCCCGCCCAAACGGTCTGTACAACCATCAACACCGCCAACACCATCAACACAGCCACATCATCCCCAGTACAAACCATAGTCACCGGTGGTAACACCATTCTCACCAGTATCCCAATCCAAGTTGTTGATGGAGACAAGGTGCCTATAAACAGACTGAACAATCTGTCCAAGAAACCCCACAAAGGGGAGAAGCGGACTGCCCATAATGCCATAGAAAAGCGATATAGACTGAGCATCAATGACAAGATTGTAGAACTGAAAGATCTTGTAGCTGGGAAGGAGGCCAAGGTTTGTTTGCTATTCTGGGTTTTAATTAAATTTTTAATATACTTCTTTGTTTAGATAACTGTCAATGATTCTTAAATGACTATTCTAATATAAAAACTAATATATTGGTGTTACAACTAGTTATGATGTTTTATTGAAAATATGAACTTAATGGCATCTTTTATCTTTCAGCTGAACAAGTCCTCAATTTTGAGGAAGGCGATTGACTTTATCCGTTACCTACAGAATAGCAACAACCGACTAAAACAAGAAAACATGGCTCTCAGAATGGCAGCCAACAAGCAGAGTATGTTCATCTTTCATGTACATCAATGCAATGATTGTTTCGCTTAAAGAAAAACAAATCTTTAATTGATTACATTGAGTCACATAATAGGTCCTAATGTTATGATATATTGTTCAGATTTGGAAGAGTTGTTGACTGGACCAAAAGACTGCTCTACGCCCCGAGCCGGAACAAATCTGTTCCCTCTTACTCCGCCTGTGTCTGACAACTCGGATCCAGACAGTCCGATGTCCAACATGTCGAATGAAGGTAAGAATAAACTTCACACAGTTCATGAAAATATCACATTTTTCATAAATGAAATGATTTCAGTCTTCACTCAAAGCCCACAAAGAATGATGTGAATATCACTTAATCTTGCTGATTCTGTATCATTGAATATACTCTTCTTTGCACTTTACATTGAAAGTAGTCCCAAATAACTGTATGCTTGCCTGCTTCAGATTGTACCATAACACTAAGATTTATCATGTAAATATCGAAGGAATGAAACTACATCTTTCAGTTGCGTTTATTTAACTCTTGCCTTTAAAAAAATCTATTTTGACAAGCACATTGCTATGGACAGAAAAGTATTTTTGAATGCATGCATACAAAAGTACCATGTTATATTTGAATTATAATGGAAAATATTCTTTGACAGACTCGTGTGATGAGGACAGCAAGTTTGACATCCAGACAAGTGGGATGTTGGACCGGTCTCGTATGGTGCTGTGTGTGTTCATGTTGGGTGTGCTGGCATTTAACCCCTTCAATGCTCTGCTTGGTGGAAGCAGCAACGTCAATATGGAAGCACAGCCTGGTTTTGTTCATGGAGCTAGCAGACACCTCAACTCATTCAGTAACTTCTCACAAGATTCTGCGGGTAAGTGATATTTTAGAAAATGAAAATTTTGAGTAAGCTTCCTTGCTTAGAAGTGCGCAAATTTAAATTTTACTGATGTCCGACTTTGATGTCTTATTTATTAAGGTTATACCCAAGTAGAAAGTAAAGAGGAAAACTGTTTTGAGAACATTGTCAATAAATTAAGTTGTTGTGTCCAGGTATGTCTCGAGGTTGGATGGATTGGATGTTCCCAACCCTCTTCCTGTGGCTGATGAATGGTGTCATTGTGGCTGGAGTACTTGCCAAGCTGCTTATCTATGGTGAACCAGTTACTTGCAAGAACTCCAATGCGTCAGTGTCATTCTGGCGTCATCGGAAACAAGCAGATATGGATATCACTCGGGTAAATTTCACTGTTTTACAAGCCACTCTCTAACATGCTTATTCTCCTAATCTTTGAAGGAAATTATTCTTTTGAGTTTATGACTTGATGCAGTTACCCCAAATAATATGGTTTAGATGAATAATGCATCTTGATAGTTTTCGCACATTTGAGGTTCTTCTGGTTCTGATTTATGTGGGTTGTTCCTATTTTTATTGTGTAAGCAAAATGACAAAGCATGTAATTAATACTAATTTAACTGAATAATGATTGTCTTTTCAGGGTAACTACTCGTCGGCATGCAGTCAACTTGAGCAGTGTTTGCAAGCTTTGGGACGACCTCTTCCAACCTCAAAGCTGGACATGTTATCTGGTGTAGCATGGCAGCTTGTCCGTCAGTGCTTGTACCGTATGTACCTGGGTCGCTGGTTCTCCAGCAAGGCCGGGGCCCTGAGGAACAACATCAAGAGCAGTGATGTGAAGGAATCTGCTCGTGACGCTGCCCTGGTGTTCCATAAACTCAACCAACTGCACCTATCCAGTATGTTGTAAATAAATTGCTCGGTTCTAATGTAACATTAGGGGTACATGTATATCCCCTTAGTTTGAAGGTGTTCTAAGTTATATATAAACTGGCTCTCAAATTAACTTGGATTGAAGTATTTTCCTTATTTTGTTACAAAGTCCAGTGTTGTGCTTATGTGTTCACCTTAGATGTGTACTAAGACCAATTCTAAAGTAATGGGTCTATTTACAATGGTAAGAGATTCTCACTTCACCAAATTTCTCGTAGACTAGAAACTAAATGGGTTGGTAAATTTTGTCAGGAGCCCCTCTTTTCACAACACTTCCTAAAGTGTTACCAATTCTTGATTAGATAAAGATGATTGTGATAACGATATGGTCCTTACTGAACATTTCCTAAGCTCTGAATAAATATTCAACATACGATACTTTATTATTTTGAAAGTGAAGTATACATGTTGTGTACATGTTTACAGGTCAGTCTAGAGGAGGGGCCTTGTGGGGTCTGAACCTGGCTCTTAGTGCTGTCAACACTGCAGAGGCCGCCAGGGAGGCAATGTCTCGTACAAGTCTTGTTGAGATCTACGCAACTGCTGCCCTACAGATCAAGACCTCGCTTCCTCAAAGACTGCACTTCTTTGCTGTAAGCATATATATATTTTGGTGCTATGAGCAATTCCTGCTGTTTCTTGTAATTTTCAACAATACTTAATATTCTCTTGTCTCATGAAGCTGCCTTTGATATTGCTACCTTGTAGCTGTCTTTACAATTTCACATTAATTTTATAAGGGATGCCTAACTACATGCCAACTTCAAGGGTTTTATTATTCTGGTTGAATTGACATATAATGAAACAAACCTGTGCATTTATTTTAAAAGGAAATGATAAAGCAAAGTAATCATGTACCTATACTGGTAAACCAAAAAATTCTAAATGAATGACTTTTTATTGCCTACAGCGTTACTTCCTGAGTCGAGCCCGTCGTGTTTGTATCAAGTACAGTGAGAGAGTTGGCCCTCATGTACAATGGTTGTCTCATCAAGATGGTCACCGCTTCTTTGTCGATTCTAAACTGAAGGTTGAGGACAGGGAAAGCTTCCTCTCCAGTCTTCACAGTCAAGGTAGTAACAACTATAAAACATCTCTTCAATTGGAAAGATTTCATCCATTTAGGATAAAGGTTAAACACATTTGTCTCATTGTCATCTTATTACAGTGATTTCGTTGAATTTTGATATTCTTATGTGTAAAGAAAATGTGTAGGATTTTTAAGATAACATTGCATATTAAACTTAAATTTATCCAGTTTTTTTTTATCATGAAACTTATTAATGCTTTTTTCACTTTCAGTTGACCCTCTCGCAAGAGTTACAAAGACTTTCCGGGAACACTTGTTGTCAAAGGCTCTCTACTCACTTGTTTCACCTGAACATCCTAATAGGTAGAAAATACTTTATTTCTTTCAATAAATTAAAAAATGTGATAAAATTTTAGTTTAAATTCAGTTATTTGCAGGGATTGGGAAAGACACCTTTGATAATGGACCATTTATAGGGCTTTTTTTTATTTTCAGATTTTGAATGGGCCATTCCCCTTAGTAGCAATGGTAAAATTTCAAATTTGAATGGGCCATTTTTTCATCCAATGTGCAAAATGGCCCATGGCCCCTGCCTTTCCAAATCCCTGTATTTGTAACTTCAAGTGATTATGAATTTTCCACAATTGAACAAACTGTTTGATGTTTCAATATTAAAACTTCATCATTTATAACATTCTTGTACAGGAAAGAATCCGTGTCACAAACTGTCCAATATGCCGAGCTTCTGAGGAACACTTCTGTCATCAAGAACACTGATTACTCTGTGAGGCTCGACCTGGGTCAAGAAACTGCAGGTGACTACTATACTGGGTCTGCCAAAGTTGAATTATACAGTTGTCAATTTGTATTTTTCTGAATATTAGAGAAAGTTGGACATGTCAATATTAACTCTTAATGCAGTGTGAATGTACATGGTGACTAAGATTAAAGGAATTTGAGGGAGTGTTCAACAGACAAAGCCTTTCCCTTTGGTATAGATATTTACAGGATATAGTTGAAGGATTTATTGATGGGACAGAAATTATTTGCAAGTGATTTTATATGCTGCAGCAAATGTTTTTTAATTCAATTAAAACCTACAAACACAATAAGCCTTCAACATATGCTATTTGCTTCAGATGAAGTATCTCGATGGTGGGCTGGTATCGTCAGTGTTGCCTACTACTGGCTCAAGGGAGACGACTCCAATGCTAGTGCTCACTACAGTGTCCTGGACATACTGCCCAAAAAGCTGCAGGCTATGGAGTAAGTTCTTTGATATATGTATCTCCCCTAATTAACCTTTTCATTAGATCTTAATGACATTGAAATTGCTCTTTCATTTTACTAATCAGTTGTCTATATTGATTACTCTTATAATAAAATCATTTTCTTGAAGACCTAATTAACTGATGAATCATTTCCTTTTCAGCGACCCTCTCCCAAGAGCTGTGTGGTTTGCGTATAAGGCTAGGAAGAGCCTCCAGGAACAGAAGGATGCCTTCAACAGCAGGGCCTGCATCCGTCAATGTGATCGCGCAGGTCGCCTTCTCAGAGAAAGTCTCAAACTAGTCTACCCTCAACATGAAGTTGCAACTGTCAAGGTAAGTTCACATGTGTTCAAAATCAGGGGGTTGATTTTATTTGCAGATATAGAACTCGTTACAGCTTATGCCTGTGGTGCATTGTAGTTGCATTGCATTAGGGAACACATTATGCAATGCATCTGCAGTGCAAGCACAGTTGTACAGCAAATCTTCGTGCAGGCCTGATGAGAGAAGACATGCAGTGTGATCTGTTAACTCCTGATATATCAATCTCAACATACCCCAGCTGGGCAAGAATACTTTCTGTTGATATATATTGTTCGATATTCTATTCCAACTTAAAATAAACAATAAAAAAATCACTCAAATCATCAACCAGCCGGAACATTCAGCCAATTTATGTTGAGTATAACTGAATCTCAATAGTAAGTTTTAGATGTCATTTAGAATTTTGTTTCTGATGTCAGAAAAGATAAACAATAAATTGTGACATGATTGCTACAGGCTATCCAGCTGCTTGTGAGTGACTGGTTGCTGACAACACGGTCACAGGTGTGGGAGATGTCTCACGATTGGCAAGATTCTTCCAAGTCGGTCTCCCAGATGGAGCTTATTGCCTTCCAACAAGACCTGGCTAGTCTCAGAAAACTCTCGCAGACTATGAAGACTGCACTTCCAAAGGTGAGACAGAGGGGAAAGTTGTGTAAGAGATATTTGCTTATACTTTTGGTTCATTTCTATAAAGATTTTAATACATAAGCAGGGATTGACATTTTTTTAAAGATTGTTAAATCTGACAGTATTTAATTTTTGGCATGGAGATAAAAATTTTCCCTCATTTACAATAACATTTGAATTAATCCCACACATTCTGAGTGAGCAATTTATAGAAATCACATTCCAGCCAAATGACAAGTCAAGATCTGGCCATGAGTTCCAGTTCCAAGATTATTCCATTAATGGCGATAAGAGTCAAACTAGATAATGTTCAAGGAGATCATACCAAGATTATGAACTAACGTGACGGCTTGTTTCAGGTGTTCCTGCATGAGGCGATGGCGCGGGTGATGGCTGGTGCCAGTCCTGCTAGAACACAACAACTCCTTGACAGGAGTATCAGGAGGCGCAAGACTGAGGAAAGTATGTATTGCTCTCATGATTTACCATCTTACTAAACTGGAAAAAGTGTTATAAGTTTTAATGTTTTTTCAAGTGTTGAATGACTTGTTTATAGTGCTGTTCATGTCTGTCTGGTAAATTAGGATAGTGTCTGAATAATCTAAAAATGTTCAATTTTATTTCTAACAACAACATAATGATCGATCCTTTGCCTTTTACCAAATTTACAAGTATTGGGCGACTTATCCTAACAAGAGACTCTTGACTTGTTCAATGTGGAAGTTTATCGATTTATCACATCTTATATTCTATCCTACAGTCTATAAACCTATAAGTTCTATCCTATGCATATAAACCTGCTTGTTATCATATTTTGTGTCTTATACTACAGTCTATTAATGTTATAACCTTTCATTGTAGGAACTGACCTCTCTGACTCTGACATGTCTGAAAGAGAACAAGCCTCAGCCCTCCTGCTGGCCGGCCGCCACCTCCCATCCCCTCTTGTGACTAGCGTTGGGGCCAGGGTTGATCTAGTCACACAGGCCAGTCACATGTACGAAGCTATAGGGGACAAGAAATCACTCCAGCTCTGCCGTAAAACTCTTCTGCAGATGGAAGAAGTTGTGCACAAAAAAACAGACATTTCCATGAGGTGCTGACATCTGTAGTCAAAGACTGAAAACATTTTCAAATTATAACTGCCTTGAATGCTTACATTACCATGTGAAACATTCATGATTTTACACCGACAAAGTGTACATAATTGAAGGTAAACAAATCCCAAAGTGAAGTTTTTCTTTTGAAAGCTAACATTAAAAATAGTGTAATAGACTACTTCAGATTAACATACATAAAAACTGGTCTCCAGTTGAAGTGTTTTTCAAGTTTTAAGACCGTTCAGGTATATTGCTTTAGAAATTGGAGGATCAACTGCTTTCAGAAATTAAGGAAGTCCTTCCTTGAGTTATTGATCACATTTAACTATTTCTAAGTCCAGGTTAAGTTTTGAAATACTCAGATCTTTTTGTGTGGTACAAATAGCAGAAAGATTGAGCAAACAATATGTATATGATTACATGAATTGATAAGATTGTTTTGTTTATTTGGTGTTATTTTCTTCATCTCACCATCTTTATTTTTGTTTCATTAGGTTAGTTTGTTTTCACCATGTTTTTGAGAATGTTTTGTTTATTTGGTTTTAATTTGAAAATACAAACCGAAAAAGTATGATTGACTGTTTACATCATCTGTTAGAAGAATAATGTTTTTTTTTAAAAAGTTTTCGACGTTTCAATTTTTCCTGTTTTTGAATCTAGAGCAGTGAAATTCGGGTTTAAACATTAAATTTATATATCTTTCATGTTCCCGTTTGTTACTAGTATGAAATTGTTTCATTAACATATCTTTAAAATGTATATATTGTAAATATTTATTTAATGCAGTAATTTTGATGTGCTTTGATGTATATTTTAATAAAAAGAATATGGATTTTAAATTGTTTTGTTTTACTTTGTTTGGCTTTATCATTGTAGGATAAAACTTTAAATTATCATGATTGAAAAGCATTCTATTTAGCGTGTGAAAATGTCTGTGCATTTAGTAAAACCTTTGTTGTATCCAAAACTTGACTCGGAGGTCATGTTAAATTTTAGTATTCAACTCCACAAGTCTATCTGTCTTGTTCTTGTTAGCGTGGTATCTCCTAAACCGATGTACCTAAAGTCTACGAACTTGGTAACAGTCTTAAAATTGGAAGTACGCAGATTCAAGTCCATTTGGGTGACCTTGGCCTCATTTCAAGGGTCACCATAAGTTACCAAGTAAGTTGTATCCTGAACTCGTGAACCATCCGTCTTCAAGTTTATCAGACTTCAATAAGGTTTACCAAGACACCAATCAATGTGGGTGACCTTGACACCTTTATGATCACTCTGAGACTGACAAGTTTTAAATAAAATGTTATTGGCACAAAATCTCATGAACCGCTGCACCCAGGGTCTTTAAATTTGTTATCAGACTTGTTATCAGTGGATGACTAGGGTGACCTTGATGTTAATGTCACAATGAGACTGAGACCACTTTTTAAAATGCTGTGTCTGTCATCATGTACTGATGCACTCAGTCTTCCAATTTTGTATCAGATTTCAAAGAGGAATATCCAGACACCATTTGATTTGGGTGACCTCGACCTAGGTTTCGTAGCTGTTACTTTGTCTGTCTTCTTGTATCTCTAAGTTTCTGGTTTAAAAGGAAATCATTAAAGAGAGAGTTGCCTATTTCCTCCTCTCCCCCCCCCCCCCCCCCCCCCCTCCCCCCCCCCCCCCATAGAAGTTTGCTTCACGAAACTTGATAGCACATATATAACATGCATGGTCCATTGATCTGTTTTCTTTTGTAAAGGATTACGTATTCTTCAATTTTACTTGTTATGATTTGAGACAGTAAAACATATTGTAGCTTTTGGCATCTGAGGTTCTATTGGTACCAGACCAAACATGGATAATTGAACTTGCAACTCTGCCAGTAAAGGATACTTAAAGTGACGAGTACGTTCATACTTTTTATAATTGCTTCTTTATATCTAAATACCAAAACTCGGATATTTTCAAAAATGACAAGTAAAGTTGAATTCCTTTAATATGACAAACTTTTGCAAACTTAATTTTTTTCATTCGTTCATTTATTTTCTTTCATCCATCATTTCATAAAAATATAAACACAATCTTCAAATCTTTTAAAAAGTGAGCTGTTGGCTCTTAAGCAGAAAATTCTGCATGGTGTAATGTTAAAATCCGTTGGATACAGTTCAGGTTTGAGAATGCGGAAGTCCTGGAGACATGAAAATGTGATGCATTAAAAGAAAACTGACGGCAACAAAAAACTGCCACCATCCTTTATGGTCTTTCAGGCCTAAAAGCTGGTATTAAAAATTTAAAATACAATCTCATTTGATCATTCACCAAGAATCTCGAAATAATTCACCCCATCACAAAATGAACTTTCTGTTCCACTCGCTTGCATCCACTCGATGAAAACACTTGCTCCTTTTCAGGATAAAATGTAAGCTCATTTAACACTTCTTCAACAACTTCATTCGGAATATCTTTGACGTCATCATAGTACTGGTTTGAGATCAAACTGTCCTTGACACAGTCTTCCAGGTGTTGTCGTGTGAGAGGGAGGAACGGAATAAATGACGTCATCATATGTCCAGTAATGAGTTCGCTCTGCCAGAGACCAGCTGAAATATTAAGAAATTTTTATAAACCTAAACATATTTAGTTTAAAGGATTTTTAAAAAAAGGTCATGCTGTTTCAACATGATATATTACACTAGATCTGAAAATAGATTAAATTTCCATAGTAAGACTTTAATACTACGAATTTTCATACTTTAATACAAACAAATGAAGCACTCATAAAATAATCATTTCCCATAGAAACTATGTATGTTGTCAACACAAACCATGAGTAAAACCGTTCACTTAAACTGAATGTTCTTGAGGAGTTCCTTGTATCGTTACCGATTCCCCAGTACAGGACTAGGTGAAATGAGCGCTGATGTATTTTGTTGAAGTCAAATATGTCAATCTTTATAAAGTATTATTGTTATTTTATCGAGACACAATCAATGACCACATGTTGCATTTAAAAGATTACAAGTTACACAACCGATCAAACACTATCAACTCCAATTATCGCCAACAGCAGCGGTACAATGTCCAGTTTCCGATCAAAATCGCGACTTCATATCATTGATGTCACAATACCGAACCAATTAAACAGAAGAACGGATTTTTAAATGAACATAATGATATCACGAACGCGAAAATAAATGTTTTCAATTGCAAGAGTATGGGTTTTTTCAATCAAAAGAGTTATGAGTTATAACCGAACGGACCGTGTGCGAATCCTATAACAAGTTGTTCACACAAAAATTACCGATACCTAACACTTCTAAGTCGAGATGTACATTTGGCATAAACGTATCTGTATTGGGGTAACTTGAAGGAATAAATCTTTCCAAAACCGTGCTACGTCCTTTGTAATTTGATCCTTCCATTAACAACCTTACTTTTAAGCTATTTCCGACGCAGTGTAAATGTACGAGGGCTTTTTTAAACGGGGGAAGTCTGCAAGAGGTGGGGTATGATCTGCTTTACGAGGTTATACTGGTAGAACCTTTGCGAAACGGGCTAGAACTTTAGTTTCCAATCCTCGAGAAATGACGCCATTCATAATGTTTGTCTTATGTAGACAACTTATGTAATGTCTAAATTAATAGCAGCAATTTTAACTCTGATTCCAAATTATAACCAACCCTTTGCTTCAGCATTCACTGCCGAATTCATAATCACTCTCTCGAGCTCAGGAAATTTCATGTCCTTTCTTTGCAACCCGTCTCTCCAGTGCTGTAAAGTGTACTGTTGAATGTCCTTACCACCTGCATTGCTGAAATTAACATGTTAAATTGGATAAATAAAGTTAAATAAAATCTATAAAATAAGATGGTAATCTTAATTGAAATATTTGTAGTGTAAGCACAATTCATTTAATTCGTTTACGTGTCACGCACTAATGGCAGCTATAGGTCTAATACTGAAAACAGTCAACAAAACAGAAAAATGTCCTGAACGTACATTTTTTAAAATAAAAAACTATCGCTGACGTTTTTCGTCTTCAATTTACAGAAACTACCGGGGTCAAGCATGTTCTTAAAGCCATTAGAACCTGAAGATTATATGATCTATCGATGTTTTCATCAATCTTATCGAAATGAGATTCTCTCATGTACCTTTTTTTTCTTTACAATTTAAGACTTGCTGCTTTTAGATTAATGGTGGATAGCGAAGGATAAAAGAGCTATCCTGTGGAGTATATAAAAACATTAGTAAATTCAGATATTATTTTATTCAGAGTGTGATTTATATGGACTGAAGACACGAAGCGGCAATGAAAGCGGTATTATTTACTATATCAGAGACTTAAAATGAAGTCTTAGTACAAATAAATCAAAATTAATCTTAATTGCTGTTATTATTTCTCACCTCAGAAAGATGAATATAACTTTCCTGTAGCTCACCCCTCCCAGATTGTCGTGGAACGCAAGATACGGTGTGAGAGTGTCAACAAGTCCGGCCGGCATTTTGTCAACCTCGTCAAATATAAACAGAGATTTCGGACAGTTTGTAACATTTCCTTCGATCCAGGACTTCAGCTTATCCTGAAACAAAGGCCAAATTTAACACAACAACAACAGTGAAAGACGATGAGTAAAAAATACATAAAGTAAAAGCGGCATCTATGCAAACGTTGGTCGATCCTTCAGTAAAGCAATTTTTTCCACACAGCGGTTATTTGTCGGACCTGTTAATCCTTGAAAAATCATCTAGAGATAAATAATTTTACGCCAAAGCCGATTATTCAAGGCAGGCAATAATAATTCGGGACATGCGATTTCACATTCGGGGAAGATGTAATTGCAATAAGTAATGATGTAAAATATGGTGGCGTTTTACTTTCATATAATTTATCGTGTAAATCTAGAGTAAAAGCATACTGTCAGAAAGCAAGACAATCGGTAAACTCTCTTAGTAACCTGGGTTTAAATTGTATTGATCTCCACCCTATGTCCTCTGTACGAATATGGACAAGAATGATACTTCCCACAAGCTTCTATGGATGTGAATTACTACCTGTTCTAAAGGGTAAAGATTATGATCTTGTAGAAAGAACACAAAGATACTTTGCTAGATACATTCAGGGATTCAATAAAGGTGTTTCCTCTGCCTCTGTACTTGGAAATCTTGGTTTGTGGAGCATGGATGGTTATATTAATAAATGTAGACTTTCATTCTTCGGTAGACTTTGCAACAGTCAATGTAACTCATCCTTTAAGGACTTGTTCTGTGCACAAATAGCTACATTTCAAAATAGATCACAAGCGTCACATAGTATTTGTGACACACTTTTAGAAACCGTTCGTAACTACAACCTATATACGTATGTTAGTAACTATCTAAATACTGGAATGTTTCCATGTAAATCTGCATGGCGTAAAATAGTTGTACATTGTATTAATGAAGCTGAAAATGAAAGATGGGCTACTCAAGTCAGAGTGAGACAGGATATGTTCAGATACCGCCTCACTCACACTACTTTTGGTATTCACAGACTTTATAATCTGGTGTATTTGTATCCACAATACAGGGATATTTTATTATTCTGTGTACAAATAAACTCAAGAGCAAAATTTTCAAAATATTGTGAACTCTGTAAAAGACAATGTAACGATTATGACTGCCACATTATCTTACACTGTGAAGACTACATGTACAGCAGAAATAAGTTTTTCTCAAAACTTCTTGACCTATTTGATGTTGAAATATATGTACAAATTGAACTATTAACTGAAGATGAAATGCTGTCGCTCTTTTCTGGAGGTGAATTACCAATAACTGATCAAATAGATGAAATGTCATGGAGATGTATGATTGTACTCTTCTGTAAATACCTGTATACCCTGCTCTCCTCACTCAAGTGTACATTCTAGATATTTTTGTCTCTTCTTTGTAAATATTCCTTGTTGTAATTGTATTGTAATTACTTGATGTAAGTGTTTATATACATGTATGATGATCTTCGGACTAAATCTGGAGGAAATAAAGAGATTCATTCATTCATTCATTCATTCATTCTAGAGATAAATAATTTTACGCCAAAGCCGATTATTCAAGGCAGGCAATAATTATTCGGGACATGCGATTATTATTAGACTCAAAACCATATTTATCAGAAATTTCTTACTATAAAATGTCATAGATGTTCTTACAATGAGAACAATTTCATACTTCATGAATATAAAACCAAAATTGAAAGGAAGTATACAAAACAACATGAATATCATGAATAAACCACAGAAATATATGCAACCCTTAGTTTACCTTATATTCTTCGATCCTATTTTCGTGAGGAAATTCTTTGGTTGCTGAAATTAGATGCACAAATTTGCTCTTCATCCCCTCCTTGTATAAATGTTCAGCTACGATTCTACACACATAGTTCTTCCCTGTTCCTGTGTTCCCGTGAAACGAAAAAGCTAAGGCTTTCCTCGGTTCTTCCTGCCTTATGTGCCCATTGATATGGTTCACCACTGCTTTGAAGGCCAGGTGCTGCCCGTATAACTTGTGATGTAAAACCGTTCGTAAACCTGGAAAGACATTCATGATTTTGAATATGGCTTAATATTATAGGGGATATATTATACGTTTTTTTATCAGATTATGCCAAATGTGTTATCTTCAGGGTCAAACATTACAATATTCGATCTGATCGTCCGTGGTCGTAGGAGAAATCATGAATTTTTAAGCAAAATGTACAAGCGGCCATTTTATGTGAACACCTTTTAGTCATTTGAGGTAGGAAAATCCATTTAATACCAGAGTAGCTGAAATAGAATTAGAAATAAAGTTTTTATCGTTTTTATCTCCCGAATTACGCTAAATTGAATCTAATGGTTTCTACCAAAAATTCAACTGTCCAGGCTTATGGATGATTAAGCCCTATCAAATTCTTTATTTTGTACTCAATGCATCCTAATTAATACTTCTGAGTCACTCATTATAAAGGTGCTGGTTAAGAAATACAATAGGCGAGGACATATTGTGTATGTTATTTTAACAGAGGCTGCCATATGCTAAGAAGTAAACTTTTACCTTTCGTTTATGGAATTTATAACACGAACTTGATAATATGAACTTAGAGTACTAATTAGTAAAATTTAAATGATAGTTCGTCATCATTACGTAACATCTAATAACGATTGTGTTACAATGAAGGAATTAAGGACGGACCCGACTTGGTGGGGAGAAAATGGGGAGGAATAAGAATTAGTAACACATTGGAATAAAAAGAAAGACCTTTTAACAAAACGAACATTTCCTTTAAACATTAACCAAAACTCGATTACTTGAGTTCATTTTTGCACTACGGTATTTTCCAACAACTTAATTGGCTACTTATACTTCAACAGCGCCTCTTCAGTCGACGCCATTTTGTCCAGGTCACGTGACCTTGTTTCCATCATTCTATCTCAACGGCTAGATAGCCCAACAGAACTGTTAGATGTAAATTAGATCAACAAAATAGTCATAAAAACGTTGCAAAGGCACATTTTCTTCCTACATATATAACTAAGTCAAATAAAAATTAGTCTTTTAACACAGATTCACTCACTGTTCATGGTCATGTGCTTAGATAAGTCAACGAATAGCCTATGTGCAGCGAACTTACCAGTGATGTTGTTGTGAATCCAGAAGCCCGTACATCTCTCAGGGAAATACTGTTGGTACCAGGAAGAAAAAAGGCCATAACACAGAGGAGCAAAAGTTATAAAGTATACTAGAATATAAACAATAGAATTGTTCATAATTTCGACTAACAAAACGCCGTATATTGTGACCTACTTTCGCTCGGCCGACTAGCAGCCATTGCGGTTCAGCTAAATATAGAACAGAGGGGAATCCCGAGCAACAGGAACGCAACCTAATAATGTTCCTAATAATAACAGTAAACGCATCACTTTTAAATTTGGTATGTGATGCGTTTGTTTATTTTATTTGATACCATATTAAGCTAAGCATAAAATGCCAATTTCACTCTTGGCTAGAACAACATTGAATTTGTAGCAGCTACATTTTTTTGTTAATAGTTTTATGTTATTATTGCATTTAAGGTAGCCTATTTCTTTTCATGCTTCAGTGAGATTCAGTGTGGGGCAAATTTCCAAGCAGACTGTGTTATTTTATTTCAATAATTCATTCTTGTCTAATTGTTCCCTGTCCAGAAAATAGCCTCTGTTTTCTCTCTATAACTACCTTACATGAGCGTATTTCTTTTCTCCCTTTTATCTGTCGCACATATATTTATCAGGTTAGTTACTTATATTATTTGTCACATTCTCTTAAATATTGCATAAACCTAATGTTAATGTTAATGTCTAAATACTTTTATCTAAGATATATAATTCATAATCTGTAAGTTACCATTCAGTTTTTAAAGCAATCTCATTGAAATCAGCCCGAAACTAATCGCTCGTACCTCGCTGCGTTTCTTGAAATATATTATATTATATTTCTTTAATTGCCATGTTATCCATATGTAGCAAGGCATAAGTCTTTGGAATCACTGTGTCATAGTTATATTGGTGGCTTGATACAAGTAGTATGTAGTTGGTATGCGGACGTTTAAAAATCTTGTGAATTTGGTAAAGACTTTAATATAGGAGAGGATCTTATTGAATAAGTTGTATATAAAAAAAAGAAAATAGAAATTTGAAAAGAATTCATATCTACGGAAGCATCCTAGTGCCACAGTCAAAAAAATGTTATCCCCTAATTAGGATATACCATCACCTACTTAGGACTTAATCATCGCCTAATTAGGACATACTAACTCCTAATTAGGAGATAGTTATCACCTAGTTAGGAGTTAGTTATCACCTAATTAGGAGATATTAAGTCCTAATTAGGACATACTAACTCCTAATTAGGAGATAGTTATCACCTAGTTAGGACTTAGTTATCACCTAATTAGGAAATAATTATCACCTAATTACGAGAAAGTATCAACTAATTAGGAGCTAGTATCTCCTAACAAGGCGATAGTTTCTCCTAATTAGGTGATAGTTATGTCCTAAGTAGGACTTAGTTATCTCCTAATTAGGTATTAACTAACTACTATTTAGGGATTAATTATCTCCTTATTAGGCGTAACTATCTCCTAATTAGGAGTTACTATCTCCTAATTAGGTGATAGAATATCCTAATTAGGAGATAAATAAATTTTGACTGTGGCACTAGGATGCTTCCGTACATAACGGTTCTCTTGCAAAAGCAAAATGAGTCAGAGATCGTGGATATCCGCCTCTGATCAACATTTGGCAACCATTATCAAGATGATAGATAAGAATCAAAGGATTAAACAAAGACAATTACCGACAAAAACTTACATTATACTTTCCTGTAGGCCACACTGGGTGTCCAAAAAATAAACCGACAAACGACAGAAGGTTGTCCTTTTGAACTTAGATATTTAAAAAAAAATCAAATGAAGACTTTTAGTTTTAACATGAAATGAGATTACTCACATTACTCACAAAATTAAATTTACGTGACCTTGCCACATGCTGTAGTCTTTATTTCGAATCGAAGGCATGAATTGCAGGACAAGTCGAAATATTGGGTTAAAAAGTTCAAACCTAAAGATTGTATACAATTTATTTGTATGTATTAACTTTCATATTGGTTTCAGATCTAATGATTATGTAGAGCTCAGCATCCTGGGTCTCAAAAATCTTTCAACGGCAGCAATGAGGCTGTTGTTATAAGAAAAAACACGTCCACGTAAATGGTTCTTCAGCTTGGGGAAGATGAAGAAGTCCGATTGTGGCATATCTTGTGGGTAGGCTGGAATTAAAAGAATTTCGAAGCCACATTAGGTCGCGGCAGTGACAGCAGCATGTGCTGTGTGGACGGGATCATTGTCCTGAAGGAGCAGCACTCCTGCACTGAGCTTCCCTCGCCGCTTGGCCTTGATGGCAGCCCGTATTTGCCTCAGTTCATTAGGATAATGTGCCCCGTTGATACTTTGCTCCTTTTGAAAGTTATCTATCATGATGATACCCTGGCTATCCCAAAAAAACCGAGGCCATCATCTTTCCTGAAGATTGAACTTGCTTGAACTTTTTTGGGTTTTGGAATTGGCACGCTTCCACTGTTTGCTTTGGTATTTGGTTTCAGGGCCAGGTACTCACTTAGCTGCAGAGCTGTAGCTATATAACCTCTTCTTCCAGTATCATCGAGTTTAAAAGTTAAAAAGGCGACGTCAGGGTATCAAAGAGCCTATTTTGGCGAAGCAACTGTAGCTAGTACCCACTATTCGTTTCAGGAATGTATCCTCGTCTCCTCTGTTTTTTTGCTAGCTTTTTGAAACATTTGATTTTGTATAACTTGTTTGTATTAGTCTATATTGTAACCTTAAACTCCGTGTTTATTAACAATTAATTAATTTGTTTGTATCAATATATTCAATTGTTTGTCATATTTTGCTGCTTTGACTGAGGACAGTTTTATAATCATATATTAACACGTAACAATCGGCTAAGTAACTAGGCTGCTTTGCTAAACAATATTTCATCCTTTATTCTCAGTTTACAGAATATGTAAATTAAAAAAGCTGCACACATTCATACAAGTTCAGCCGTTTTCAACTGCAGTTATTTTTTTCCATTTTGTGCACACTGCCCATAAGCCAACTTTGACCGTCTGAACTTTTTCATTGTTGATTACCGGTCAATTGTAAAGAATAATAAATATTTCATTGCATCGACAGAAAGCCAAGCTCGTGAACCGAGTGCCTATAACCTCAAGTGCCTAAAAAAACAGCCATTTTGAACCTAAAAAGCGTACTATAGTGCCTATACAAGCTGATCTCAGGCTCTTAGATTCAAAAATATATTTAAAGTAGTGCATTTTAGATGCACTCAATATCAAGATTATCTATTTTATTAACGTCCTAAGAATATTCATGAAACCCTTAAACATTTCTGTTTGGTGTTGCACCGTATCAGAAGTGGAGTCATCTTCCCACGCAAAGCTTAACTATTGCCGGTCTCGAACTGTCCAAGTTACTGTTCGAGACTGGCAATAGTTAAGCTTTGCGTAGGAAGATGAAGTGGATCTTGAACTGATTGTTCCTCCACATGCATTTCAAAATACAGTGTGAATCTGTATGAAACTTGAACTTAAATAAAAACAAACGTTTGGTTATTTGCTCCTTGGACTTTCTTGGCTTTTGGGGGTATCTTACATCTTAAATTTTCATTGCATCATACGAAAATGCTATATACGCTATGCTATATAAAAAGCAGATCTAATTGAAATAAAACAAGCAGACAGAGTCAGCTATATCCCCCGCCAAACGGAAAGGGTAGTTAAGGATACTAGTTGTGGAATATTGAACAGTGATCATGTTGTTTTTCTACAAACAACCTTCAAGAAATCCTATGTTACGTTTCCATGGAAACGGGTAAAAATAAAAATGCAAAGAAGTTGAAAACCCCAAAAGGCACATCTACGCATGATGCCCGTTGCACATACCAAGTTTCGTCGAGATAGGTCTCACCGTTTTGGAGTTGTGCAACGGAAACATTATCGGGACGGACGGACGGACGAACGGACGGACGGAGACCATTTCAATATCCCCCGCCCAACGTAGTTGGCGGGGGATAATCAAACGTTCAGGTTTGGATACTGATCTATTGGGGTCGTATCAGGTGAAACACTCAATTTAATATTCGTAGAACCCTTGTTCAGCTAAGGAATACATGTGTACCATGGTAGGACAAAAAGAGTAGTTGTATATGCATATAAACATGATAGAATTTTGCATTCACTTATTGATTTGATAAGTCCTTTTTGTGCATTCCAAGTTGAACAATATGAGTGAATCAATAGTGGTTTTTAAAATTAATTCTTGACCTTGCCCATTATATAAAAAACCTAATTGAGAGGATCTATGGTTTGAGTCAGAGACTTCCATAATCAATTTCCTTCAACTTTATATAAATAACCACAACAAAATGAGAACGCAGAAATCGTTGAACAAATATCGTCCACACACACACAAATATATTTACACTTGCACTTTAAAGGCACTAGTGCACGCTTGTACAGTTTAAATTGGCTATTTAAGGTTTACGAGGACTTATGCATTCACTTAAACTTTCTATCGATGCAATGAAATACTAAACATTCTTTACAATTTACCTGCAATCAACAATGAAAACGTTAAGACAGCCGTTGTCGGCTTGGACATATAAAAATCTATGGTTTGCTGTGCACAAAACGGATAAATTATTGACACGGCTGAACTAGTACTGTGTGCAGCTATTGAATTTACCTAAACTCTGAACTGAGAACAAATCATGAAATATGTTTTATGAAAGAAATGCTGTAAATTAACCGATTTAATAACACAGTATTAGCATTGTTATTAGATTGACCATAGCAGCTGCCGTTTCCGCTTTTCTGGTTATGAGCAAAATCTTAATACTTCCGATATCGTAGTTCATGCGGATTTAATGTAACGTAACATTAAATACTTCCGGCCTTTAAAAATCAACTTTACTACCTGAATACGTAAATATTTGTTAAATAACTTACGAGGTAGATTACTTGAGTGAGGATAGTGAGTAATATCAAGAGATATGCAGTATCTGTGCATTCGTTGTGTTTACGAGATATTGGCGTGCACTAGTGCATTTAAACAATTTTATTCCAAAAGTACATAATTTAAAAAAATTATTTAAAGATTTTTTCACTGTGAAAAAATTCATAGCCAGAAGAAACAATAATTTTGAAAGGTTTTCGAACAAATGGTTACCCCTTTTCCCGATCTTTAATGATTGAAATGTACTTATTAATGGCGAATTTATTGGCCAAAATTGTACTGAATCCAAAGCTTGATATCGATGTATTATTGAACCCTGTGTTTTCATGTTTATGTGCATTTAATTCTGCCTGTAAATGATAAAAAAACCAATAAACATTTTTAAAATTTTTTAAAATATCGTCCAAACAGCGATTCGAAGGGAACGGGCAATGCATTAGTAATTTCAAAGTACAGATGTATTCATTAGGTGGTAAATGCTATTATTGTTATATTAACAAAAAATATCCTAAAAGTATGTCACTCTCAAACGAAAATAAAATAGCTGTCTTTGTTATTCAAAACAAAGTACAATTATTTAAAGTGCTTCTAAAGAAAATCGATCAGCAAATTTTTTACCGCTGTCTGAAATTGTGTACATGAAGTAAGCTAGAAATGACACTATTTTTAAATAAACTTTTTTTTATTGCTGGAACATTGATTAATAACAGAGTAAGTGTAGTACATAAAAAGATAATGGCAGTATAGAAATTAATGTCAAATCGTAACTTTCACAAATAATACACGATGTAATTTCACAATAAACATAGATAAAACTCACATGCACATATCATGACCACCAAAAGAAACGCTAGATCTTCAATTTCTGAGTGACTAAAGTCACTCTTAAAATGAATGGCTGTTGTGGTTCAATTGTTATCGGGGCTTTAACCATTAAAAATTACCCTAACCAGAATAAATGTTGATTTAACAAGATACATAATGTTTCCTATAACTTCTTGATTAACGTTTATTTCGGTGTTCAGTATATATTCATGAATAGCACGAACAGTGTAGCCAAAGCGGTTAATTTGTAATGTGCAGGAAATATAGTAGCGCATCTTTATACATTAACAAATAGAGACAACAACGAAAGAGTAAGGTGTCTGCGTCTTACACGTTGAAATACCAAAAAAACGTTCATATAAAATTCTGAGGAATTAAAATAATTAAAAAAATAATAATGTGAAATTGACGGTTATATTTTCATCCTTAAAGCTGGTGTTCCCTTTGAGTGTGAGTATTGCAACACCTTATGGCTATGACTCCACTTATGACTTAAGAGCAGTCAAATTATGGGAGTTATGTCCCTTTCTTAGACATTATTTCACCTTCCTAAGGACATCGAAAACGAAAGTTGTTAGTAGTTAGGCCAATGATAAAATAAAGAACAAGGCAGTATAGTGTTCTTTATATTTAAAAAAATATATACTAGGACATTAGTAAGCCTGTGGTGACGAATACGCGAGTTATTGCTGAGGGGAAGTCGCCTTCTGCGTAAGCTATTACTCATATTAGTTGGTTTATTTCGGAGTGGGAGGGTAGGTGCTTGCTCTAGCACTGGTTGGGGGTTTGGTCCTTTGGGTCGATGAGGCACTTGTTGTCATCGCGATCTTGGTCACGGTGGGCCAGCGCGGTCACCGATAGCACGCTGATGGTTGCTGGACGTCGGACAATGGTCACAGTTCTGGTCACTCCTGCAAACATGAAGATTTTGAAGTTACACCTTACCTTGATGTTATTGCTGGTCATAATAGCTAGTCATGGTTGATCTACAAGAATATCAGTTTTCAGGGCATAAGTATTTTAGAGATTTTTATACCAATTATTCAAATTATAGAAAAAGATCATAAATTCCAATGACAGATAACAGACATACCAAACCATAATTAAACATCAAGATTAAACTTTTCTGAAATAGTTTGAGAAGTGAGCTGTTTCCCTATTGGTTTTGAGGGTAACCATGTAAGTATTCATTTCGCTTAAGCTACGTCACTTTATTGATCTTTGAACAACAATACATTTTCCCTCTTCAAATACCTGTGTTTTAACGATAGAATCATTGTTTTTAAGTCACAGTGTTTACTTATAACTAATGTAAACTTATCCAAACTGCATTTATAATCTATTGATATAAAGGAATATGCTGTCCAAAAATTGCATACTTAAACTCCAATATGGCAAAATTAACAATTGTACCACTTTTCCACAGCGGCTGAGATGATAGAGCTGTATTCTTATAAAAAAACCTTTGTCTGCTTTTTGGATTAGGGAACTTTTATGGCCTCTTCTGTGCATATTCTCCTTTGGCGTCATCAGTCAAATGAACGTAATTATAGTTGATTGGCAGTTATAAAATTGACCAAGCATTGTCTACTTACACTATTAAGATGTAAGGATATTTCCCCTTGAACATTCTTACTTATTCAAAGTGCCCGTCCGTCATGTTTTTACAATAAAATAAGCTATGTCCTAATGCAAAATCTTACTTTGTCCGAATGCGGCATCGATAATGTCACTTTAACCTTGTCGAGGTGGCGTTCTCAATTTGTTGTTGGCGAGTAGTCACACAGTCTATGTTTGTGCGTATTTCCTCAAATGTCATGACAGCATTGATAAATGAAGCATTAAGTCCGTTCTATCAACGATAGTCGGTCTTGAATATTGGACGTTTGTTTCCTTCGCCATTGCTTGGCATACAAACATTCAGGCACTCATTTGTGTCGTTTTTGTAGTGGTTCAGTGGTAGTAGAAGTAGTAGTAGTAGTAGTAGTAGTAGTAGTACAAGTAGTAGTAGTAGTAGTAGTACAAGTAGTAGTAGTAGTAGTAGTAGTAGTAGTAGTAGAAGTAGTAGTAGTAGTATTGAAAGTAGTAGTAGTAGTAGAAGTAGTAGTTGTAGTATTAGTAGTAGTAGTAGTAGTGGAAGTAGTAGTAGTAGTAGTGGTAGAAGTAGTAGTAGTAGTAGTGGAAGTAGTAGTAGTAGTAGTAGTAGTAGTAGTAGTAGAAGAAGTAGTATTAGATCACATTTGTGTGTGTGTATAAATATATATATATATATATATATATATATATATACATTTATATATATATATATATATATATATATATATATATATATATATATATATATATATATATATATATATATATATATCTGTGTGTTTAACCTTAAAAACTTCACTCACGTTGAGCTGTGATAATCATCAGAGGAATACTCATCAGAGAAATCGTCGGAGAAGATCGGTGAAGAGGTAGATTTTGTTGCATCAAATCTATCCCAGGGGTTTGTGGTGTGTTTATTTTCATTAAAACGGTTCCAGAACTCGGTTGTCTTTGTTACAGTGGGAGTGGCTTCATAGAGACCCCACATGTTCGTCGTCCTCCTGTGCTTATTGAATCGGTCCCAAAAGTTGGTGGTTGTTTCATAGCGATCCCAAAAGTTCTTCGTGGTCTTTCTATGATGACGATACCAGTAGGACTGCGTGGATGTCTGCCTATGGTGATGGCGGTTCCACCAGGTTTCTGTGGTGATGGGAGACATCGTCCTTCTATACCATGGAACGGTCGTGGTCCTATCATACCATGGGTAACCAGTCAATGGTCCTCGAGTTGTCTTTTCATACCATGGAACGGCCGTGATCTTTTCATTCCATGGGTAACCTGTCGGTTCTTGAGTTATCCTTTCATTCCATGGGTAACCTCTCGATAGTCCTGGAGTTGTCCTTTCATACCATGGGTAACCTGTCGTTGTCTTTCGAGTTGCCCTTTCATACCATGGGTAACCTGTCGTTGTCTTTTCAGTTGTCCTTTCATACCATGGGTAACCTGTCGTTGTCTTTTCAGTTGTCCTTTCATACCATGGGTAACCTGTCGTTGTCTTCCGAGTTGTCCTTTCATACCATGGGTACCCTGTCGTTGTCTTCCGAGTTGTCCTTTCATACGTTGGGTAACCTGTCGTTGTCTTTTCAGTTGTCCTTTCATACCATGGGTACCCTGTCGATGTCTTTCTTGTTGCCTCTTCATACCATGGCTTACTCGTTGTGTACGTTGCGTTGGTTGTTCTGTCATACCCAGGGTAAACCGCGGTGAAGGGTCTTTTAGACGTCCTCAGATACCACGGGAGCCATCGGGTGCTCGAGGCAGCAGTTGTGGTAGTCGTTTTAGGCTTAACGGTAGTCGTTCTTGGACTTCTGCAGAGAATCATTTAGATAATGTACAGTCCATATTAAACGAGTCCATGATAAATACATTGCTTTACATAAGTTACGGAATGGGAGTTTGACTGTGAGTTTTTAGTAATCTGAGAATTTAATCTTATGAGGACATTAGTACCAAGTTTCCTTATTTGCAAAACACATGGACATTCTTCGAAAACAGTCATTTCTAATTTTTTCCATAAAATCTTGTATAAGTTATCAACGAATTTAAATACATGTCATGTTTGTTCGTTTGCATAAAGGCAATCATTCTCTCCCAACAGAGGTAGCTCCGTCATAAATTTCTTTACAACCTCTGTCTAAATTCGAAGGTTTCTCGGTCTTCCGGCATTAACCCCTAACGGGACAATATTGCAACTTAAACTACCTGGCTATATTTCAGCCAATTAAAACAACGAATGCATGAATAACATATTTGATGTCACACAGGCCTGTGCAATGAAACAGTCGGAAAATGAGGCGTTTGTGTTCTGTAAAGACGACTCAAAGTGCAAGGTGCATATTCGAATTAAGTTTAGCTTTTGGGAAGCTTACGGAAATAACTTAGGGGATTTGAATGATAACTTTTGAAACGGCGTCGCTGATTGCACAACTAACTTTGGTTGCATCCAATCAGCGTTCTACATTTCGTGTACCAGAAACCTGACACACCCCGTCAGGTATGTTGACGTGATGGCCTCTTAAAGTTACACATAGTATGTTTAATGAATATCATATATAATCATCGGTGGCTTAAATAAGAGACAAATTACCATGTGTCCCGAGTTCTAAAGGCCTTTGTTAAGTTACATCTTTATCTCTAAAATGCCAAAACCATGATGTTTTCCTGTCTTGTAAACGGCAATGTAGATGTCAAAGTTCTGAGCTCCATAAGTTAAGTGACTTACTCAGCACTACCAACCAATATTTGTCGTTCTTCTTGTGTATATACGTTTCAGAAATTACGTTTGAGTCATTGGCGAACATCATTGTCCAGTTTTTTTATATCACAAATCACGATTTTTACCTATTTATTGGCACAATACTAAACTCATACGCATTATGATGTTTACTTTCATAAACAACCTACTACTTCTCCATCAAATAATACCATTATGAAGTTTAATATATTTGACCCCAACAACATTCTCTGTGCCCCTTTAAAACAGTCATTACCATATGAATATTTTAAGGAAAATTCAAGTATTATTGCATAAGTCTCCGCTCATTGGCTACAGCTCCATGAAATTTTTTTAGTTTGACCTCATTTTTTCCGGATGTCTCAGTAACAGAGAAGGCAAGATCGGCCACAGAGTCGGGTAAGTAATCGTCTCGATACTCGAGAATTGATTCTTTTTGAAATTCGTTACAAGATGTTTGTTTTACAGAACCCAAAATGCAAGCTAGTAATGGGAAGCTTGTGAATTTTAATACCGTACTTTATATGCAAGGATAACTTTTATTCAATATGTCTGCCATCTACCCGAATCTAATGGCGATGCTGCACTTACTCGTATCCTGTACCCTTAAAGATGAATAAACCTATACGTAACGTGACCATGTTGTATAGAAATGTATTAAAGCTTATAATCATTTTGCACACATGAATGTGATTCTTTGTAGTGACAAAAGATCTAGAGCGCGTTTTCCTATAAAGTTTTAGAGATAGATATCTACTGTTTATGTAGATGACATTTCTGCAGGACTTGTTTTCCGCAATCATTGATATTGCGGATTGTCCTCTTATAATCTATTTCACATTTAGAAAGATCATTGAGGGTTGTGAATTTCTTTTCTCTAATTTCAGATTTCGCCCTAAAATAAATGAAGATGGGAATAAAGCTGGTCTTGTTCTGTGTCCTTGTCGCAGTCCTCTGTGGTGAGTGTTACCTGTTTGGATATCATACCCCCGATATTTGTACTTCCGCTGTTGCAGAATACATAGTAGAAATTCGCTTTTTACGCAGAAAATGGTCTTGTATACGCAGAATGTTTTTAAAGCAACAAACCTACCATTTTTCTGCCGCAGGAATTACTCATTATGAAATTTGAAAATATTTATAGAAAACACAACGAAAATGTTTGCTCAAAAACAAAATTACATATGGTAAACGCAAACAAACACAATTTATTTTCCACAACTCAAGATGTTGCATTCACAAGCTCATCCTATGATGGTAATTCAGCACTTAGATAAAAAATAAATTCGAAGAAAGTGTAAAATATGAAGTGTTTAGGCAAATAATATTTTCCATCCCGACCATCCCACTTTATGTCTCATAATTCTTTTGTAATCCCATCTCTCCGCATGATATAGCAACCTTTATTTGTAACTATATTCGTAGTTAAATTTCGATTCTTGTAAGGACAATACATGCAAATCGTTACCTATTTCAAGTGTTATTCCCTCAATCATATAAAACGTTTACAATAAATCCCAAGAGCGTGCACCAGCGTATGATCTATGCTAATAGTCACCAAAATTGTATTGAATTGTGTAAGCATATCTCACAAAGGACCCGGCTACAAGGAAGTATAATATGCTTCAGTGATTCACTTAACATCTAGGTCTCAGTTGAACCCAACCTTGTGTTGAAAGCCGAAATTTAAAGCTGTAATGTGCACTGCAACATTTAAAGGGGATGACTTGAAAGCGCAATTTACATGTTTGGTCGTTACGTTTGTAATGAAACTAGAATTATGACTCATCACGAGAAACTTGCTTGCCATAACAACATGTTTACTACCCGTATGATCACATCTTTGTTAGACCGGTTGGTTAGGCTGACATACAGAGGTTCATACATAAGCATATACCTGAGTAGCAACGACTTGTATACTACCCTGATGATCACATTTGTATGACACCGATTGCTATTGAACTGACATACAGAGGTTAATACATAAGCATATACCTGAGTAGCAACGACTTGTATACTACTCTGATAACATTTGTATGACACCGATTGCTATTGATCTGACATACAGAGGTTCATACATAAGCATATACCTGAGTAGCAACGACTTGTATACTACCCTGATGATCACATTTGTATGACACCGATTGCTATTGAACTGACATACAGAGGTTCATACATAAGCATATACCTGAGTAGCAACGACTTGTATACTACTCTGATGATCACATTTGTATGACATTTCATCTTCGGTCTGTAACTGAAAAGAATAAGCCATGTGTTTCATTATGCTTCAGATTGAATTATGTTATTACTTGATACACTAAAAACAGTATTAAAGGGCACTGACCTTTATTTGTTTCGACATTTCCCATCCCTCTTCTATTACTACTGTGTCAAAATTGCTAAAAGTTTGGACGAAGGTTAAAAATCTCCGCTTCCTCATCATGAATAAAAAAATACTTGTTCATAAAGAATTCATCAGGAAGCATGTTGGGCTTTCTTGTTCTCAAAACAGGTTTTGAAATCAGTTCAAACGTGCACAACATCTGAGATCCTATTTGAATTCAAGACACAAAAGATGGTTATTGTTACTGAATAACTTTTGAATGATATTATGAACACAAAATATATATTGGGCGTAAACACTGTCACTGTCTCCGGATCTGTATTGATCTAAAAATAGAATATATAAAACAGAACTAGTGTTCTCATTCAATGTTTTTTCTGCCACATACATCAATGAAATTTTTTATGAACAATTAGATTAGTTCTCAAAATTTTACCACTCGTACCTGTTTTTGTAAAGGCTCAAATTCGTTACCATGGAAATAAAAAGCTTACGGCCAGTTTAAAATGTCCTTTGATATATTGATGTTTAGTTCATATCATTATGTAGTATAACGCTTGCTTTCGAATAATTGTATAGTGACCAGGAAAAAATTAGAAACGTTCTTGTAACATTGTATGTAAGTATATATAAATGCTGATGCATTCGGGTTAACTGTTTAAGGGTTTCATTTTTAGATTAATAGGATGAATAGACCTTATATCAGTAAATGGCAATTTTGTAAAAAAAATACTTCTGAAACGTGAATAGTGTTTATGACTCAACATCCGAATGTTATCTAATTTACATTTTATTCATTCTCTTAATATATATAAGTGTATTCGACTGTTACTTCTATGGTGACGTTTATAAACACACTGCAATGTTTAACAAACCGTGATACCTCCTTTATTGCGTGACTGGCTCTCTAGACTTAAACATATTGATCAATAATAAAAATCCAGAGAGATAAAGTACAATCGTGAAATATACCGATGATGTATCACTTGTGTTCACAGGGCCCGTGCAGCCAGACAAGCGACTGCTTCGTCGATGGAAAAGGTATACAGTTGCATATCAAAATTTGTTCGCTTACTACTCTATCTTAGTGCAAACATCATGTATTTTGGGTTCGGTTTGAACGTCAATAAACTTGAACAGAACCGACAAAGCATCTTTTATGGCCAAAGTGAAAATAGCCATTCTTTAACGTATTGTGAAATTGTTATGTCTCTCATAGGAAAATTTGAATTTTGGCATAATCAAAAAGACTGAAAGGGGATACATTTTTAAATTTCGATCAAAATGTACCATTTTGACTCTGCGACAAAATTCAGCAAAATCATATTGCCTTTATGCAAACAAACAAACATGACATGTATTTAAATTCGTTGATAACTTATACAAGATTTTATGGAGAAAATTAGAAATGACTGTTTTCGAAGAATGTCCATGTGTTATGCAAATAAGGAAATTTGGTACTCATGTCCTCATAGAATTAAATTCTCAGATTACTAAAAAATCACAGACAAACTCCCATTCCGTAACTTATGTAAAGCAATGTATTTATCATGTACTCGTTTAGTATGGACTGTACGTTATCTAAATGATTCTCTGCAGAAGTCCAAGAACGACTACCGTTAAGCCTAAAACGACTACCACAACTGCTGCCTCGAGCACCCGATGGCTCCCGTGGTATCTGAGGACGTCTAAGAGACCCTTCACCACGGTTTACCCTGGGTATGACAGAACAGCCAACGCAACGTACACAACGAGTAAGCCATGGTATGAAGGGACAACTCGGAAGACAACGACAGGGTACCCATGGTATGAAGGGACAACTCGGAAGACAACGACAGGGTACCCATGGTATGAAAGGACGACAGGTTACCCATGGTATGAAAGGACAACTGAAAAGACAACGACAGGTTACCCATGGTATGAAAGGGCAACTCGAAAGACAATGACAGGTTACCCATGGTATGAAAGGGCAACTCGAAAGACAACGACAGGGTACCCATGGTATGAAAGGGCAACTCGAAAGACAACGACAGGTTACCCATGGTATGAAAGGACAACTCGAAAGACAACGACAGGGTACCCATTGTATGAAAGGGCAACTCGAAAGACAACGACAGGGTACCCATGGTATGAAAGGACAACTCCAGGACTATCGAGAGGTTACCCATGGAATGAAAGGATAACTCAAGAACCGACAGGTTACCCATGGAATGAAAGGACCACGGCCGTTCCATGGTATGAAAGGACAACTCGAGGACCATTGACTGGTTACCCATGGTATGATAGGACCACGACCGTTCCATGGTATAGAAGGACGATGTCTCCCATCACCACAGAAACCTGGTGGAACCGCCATCACCATAGGCAGACATCCACGCAGTCCTACTGGTATCGTCATCATAGAAAGACCACGAAGAACTTTTGGGATCGCTATGAAACAACCACCAACTTTTGGGACCGATTCAATAAGCACAGGAGGACGACGAACATGTGGGGTCTCTATGAAGCAACTCCCACTGTAACAAAGACAACCGAGTTCTGGAACCGTTTTAATGAAAATAAACACACCACAAACCCCTGGGATAGATTTGATGCAACAAAATCTACCTCTTCACCGATCTTCTCCGACGATTTCTCTGATGAGTATTCCTCTGATGATTATCACAGCTCAACGTGAGTGAAGTTTTTAAGGTTTAACACACAGAGATATATATATATATATATATATATATATATATATATATATATATATATATATATACACACACACAAATGTGATCATGCGACGTCAACATGATTTAATATTATGTACAGTTTAGTCTAGGTGAGGAAAATCAAAGAACGAACGTTTATTAAAGGTTATCAGCCTAGACTTAACTGTACATAATATTAAATCATTTTGACGTCGCATGATCACATTTGTGTGTGTGTATATAAATATGTCTTAATTCGAAGGTTTCTGGTACACGAAATGTAGAACGCTGATTGGATGCAACCAAAGTTAGTTGTGCAATCAGCGACGCCGTTTCAAAAGTTATCATTCAAATCCCCTAAGTTATTTCCGTAAGCTTCCCAAAAGCTAAACTTTATTCGAATATGCACCTTGCACTTTGAGTCGTCTTTACAGAACACAAACGCCTCATTATCCGACTGTTTCATTGCACAGGCCTGTGTGACATCAAATATGTTATTCATGCATTCGTTGTTTTAATTGGCTGAAATATAGCCAGGTAGTTTAAGTTGCAATATTGTCCCGTTAGGGGTTAATGCCGGAAGACCGAGAAACCTTCGAATTTAGACAGAGGTTGTAAAGAAATTTATGACGGAGCTACCTCTGTTGGGAGAGAATGATTGCCTTTATGCAAACGAACAAACATGACATGTATTTAAATTCGTTGATAACTTATACAAGATTTTATGGAAAAAATTAGAAATGACTGTTTTCGAAGAATGTCCATGTGTTATGCAAATAAGGAAACTTGGTACTAATGTCCTCATAAGATTAAATTCTCAGATTACTAAAAACTCACAGTCAAACTCCCATTCCGTAACTTATGTAAAGCAATGTATTTATCATGGACTCGTTTAGTATGGACTGTACATTATCTAAATGATTCTCTGCAGAAGTCCAAGAACGACTACCGTTAAGCCTAAAACGACTACCACAACTGCTGCCTCGAGCACCCGATGGCTCCCGTGGTATCTGAGGACGTCTAAGAGACCCTTCACCACGGTTTACCCTGGGTATGACAGAACAACCAACGCAACGTACACAACGAGTAAGCCATGGTATGAAGAGGCAACAAGAAAGACATCGACAGGGTACCCATGGTATGAAAGGACAACTGAAAAGACAACGACAGGTTACCCAACGTATGAAAGGACAACTCGGAAGACAACGACAGGGTACCCATGGTATGAAAGGACAACTCGGAAGACAACGACAGGTTACCCATGGTATGAAAGGACAACTGAAAAGACAACGACAGGTTACCCATGGTATGAAAGGACAACTGAAAAGACAACGACAGGTTACCCATGGTATGAAAGGGCAACTCGAAAGACAACGACAGGGTACCCATGGTATGAAAGGACAACTCCAGGACTATCAACAGGTTACCCATGGAATGAAAGGATAACTCAAGAACCGACAGGTTACCCATGGAATGAAAAGACCACGGCCGTTCCATGGTATGAAAGGACAACTCGAGGACCATTGACTGGTTACCCATGGTATGATAGGACCACGACCGTTCCATGGTATAGAAGGACGATGTCTCCCATCACCACAGAAACCTGGTGGAACCGCCATCACCATAGGCAGACATCCACGCAGTCCTACTGGTATCGTCATCATAGAAAGACCACGAAGAACTTTTGGGATCGCTATGAAACAACCACCAACTTTTGGGACCGATTCAATAAGCACAGGAGGACGACGAACATGTGGGGTCTCTATGAAGCCACTCCCACTGTAACAAAGACAACCGAGTTCTGGAACCGTTTTAATGAAAATAAACACACCACAAACCCCTGGGATAGATTTGATGCAACAAAATCTACCTCTTCACCGATCTTCTCCGACGATTTCTCTGATGAGTATTCCTCTGATGATTATCACAGCTCAACGTGAGTGAAGTTTTTAAGGTTTAACACACACAGATATATATATATATACACACACACACAAATGTGATCATGCGACGTCAACATGATTTAATATTACGTACAGTTTAGTCTAGGTGAGGAAAATCAAAGAACGAACGTTTATTAAAGGTTATCAGCCTAGACTTAACTGTACATAATATTAAATCATTTTGACGTCGCATGATCACATTTGTGTGTGTGTATATAAATATGTCTTAATTCGAAGGTTTCTGGTACACGAAATGTAGAACGCTGATTGGATGCAACCAAAGTTAGTTGTGCAATCAGCGACGCCGTTTCAAAAGTTATCATTCAAATCCCCTAAGTTATTTCCGTAAGCTTCCCAAAAGCTAAACTTTATTCGAATATGCACCTTGCACTTTGAGTCGTCTTTACAGAACACAAACGCCTCATTTTCCGACTGTTTTATTGCACAGGCCTGTGTGACATCAAATATGTTATTCATGCATTCGTTGTTTTGATTGGCTGAAATATAGCCAGGTAGTTTAAGTTGCAATATTGTCCCGTTAGGGGTTAATGCCGGAAGACCGAGAAACCTTCGAATTTAGACAGAGGTTGTATAGAAATTTATGACGGAGCTACCTCTGTTGGGAGAGAATGATTGCCTTTATGCAAACGAACAAACATGACATGTATTTAAATTCGTTGATAACTTATACAAGATTTTATGGAAAAAATTAGAAATGACTGTTTTCGAAGAATGTCCATGTGTTATGCAAATAAGGAAACTTGGTACTAATGTCCTCATAAGATTAAATTCTCAGATTACTAAAAACTCACAGTCAAACTCCCATTCCGTAACTTATGTAAAGCAATGTATTTATCATGGACTCGTTTAGTATGGACTGTACATTATCTAAATGATTCTCTGCAGAAGTCCAAGAACGACTACCGTTAAGCCTAAAACGACTACCACAACTGCTGCCTCGAGCACCCGATGGCTCCCGTGGTATCTGAGGACGTCTAAGAGACCCTTCACCGCGGTTTACCCTGGGTATGACAGAACAACCAACGCAACGTACACAACGAGTAAGCCATGGTATGAAGAGGCAACAAGAAAGACATCGACAGGGTACCCATGGTATGAAAGGACAAGTGAAAAGACAACGACAGGTTACCCAACGTATGAAAGGACAACTCGGAAGACAACGACAGGGTACCCATGGTATGAAAGGACAACTCGGAAGACAACGACAGGTTACCCATGGTATGAAAGGACAACTGAAAAGACAACGACAGGTTACCCATGGTATGAAAGGACAACTGAAAAGACAACGACAGGTTACCCATGGTATGAAAGGGCAACTCGAAAGACAACGACAGGGTACCCATGGTATGAAAGGACAACTCCAGGACTATCGACAGGTTACCCATGGAATGAAAGGATAACTCAAGAACCGACAGGTTACCCATGGAATGAAAAGACCACGGCCGTTCCATTGTATGAAAGGACAACTCGAGGACCATTGACTGGTTACCCATGGTATGATAGGACCACGACCGTTCCATGGTATAGAAGGACGATGTCTCCCATCACCACAGAAACCTGGTGGAACCGCCATCACCATAGGCAGACATCCACGCAGTCCTACTGGTATCGTCATCATAGAAAGACCACGAAGAACTTTTGGGATCGCTATGAAACAACCACCAACTTTTGGGACCGATTCAATAAGCACAGGAGGACGACGAACATGTGGGGTCTCTATGAATCTACCTCTTCACCGATCTTCTCCGACGATTTCTCTGATGAGTATTCCTCTGATGATTATCACAGCTCAACGTGAGTGAAGTTTTTAAGGTTCAACAAACACAGATATATATATATATATATATATATATATATATGTTTATATTTATACACACACACAAATGTGATCATGCGACGTCATCATGATTTAATAGTATGTACAGTTTAGTCTAGGTGAGGAAAATCAAAGAACGAACGTTTATTAAAGGTTGTCAGCCTAGACTTGACTGTACATATTATTAAATTATCAAATCATGTTGACGTCGCATTCAGTACTGTTTATTGTTATAGTGGTATGCATATAACGTCATGAATTACGTCCTTTGCCATTGTTAACGCTACACGCGTAGCAACAACATATATAATGATGATCACATTTGTGTAAAACCGGTTGATAATGAATTTATATGCAGAGATTCATATTCTGTCTCTTGTTTTTAATTTTAAGCATATCGTACTTCAGTTTCAACTGTCGGTATGAAGTTTAATTTGCGGGTATTGAACAACGGTGGTTAGGCCTAACCGTAGCCTTACAATTACATATTACCTGATTACGGGGAATCATTATCATGTATTTATGTGAACAGGGGCACGTATGTGGGCGTTCCTGTAGCTATCTTCGCCGTCCTGCTCGTCATGTCAATCTCCCTCCGGGTGTGCTTTTTGCGGAATCGTAAGTACTACTACCACTACTACTACTTCTACTACTACTACTTCTTCTTCTACTACTACTACTACTACTACTACTACTACTACTACTACTACTTCCACTACTACTACTACTTCTACTACTACTACTACTACTACTACTACTACTTCCACTACTACTACTACTACTACTACTACTACTACTACTACTACTACTTCCACTACTACTACTACTACTACTACTACTACTACTACTACTACTACAACTACTACTTCTACTACTACTACTACTTCCACTACTACTACTACTACTTCTACTACTACTACTACTTGTACTACTACTACTACTACTACTACTTCTACTACCACTGAACTACTACAAAAACGACACAAATGAGTGCCTGAATGTTTGTATGCCAAGCAATGGCGAAGGAAACAAACGTCCAATATTCAAGACCGACTATCGTTGATAGAACGGACTTAATGCTTCATTTATCAATGCTGTCATGACATTTGAGGAAATACGCACAAACATAGACTGTGTGACTACTCGCCAACAACAAATTGAAAACGCCACCTCGACAAGGTTAGAGTGACATTATCGATGCCGCATTCGGACAAAGTAAGATTTTGCATTAGGACATAGCTTATTTTATTGTAAAAACATGACGGATGGGCACTTTGAATAAGTAAGAATGTTCAAGGGGAAATATCCTTACATCTTAATAGTGTAAGTAGACAATGCTTGGTCAATTTTATAACTGCCAATCAACTATAATTACGTTCATTTGACTGATGACGCCAAAGGAGAATATGCACAGAAGAGGCCATAAAAGTTCCCTAATCCAAAAAGCAGACAAAGGTTTTTTATAAGAATACAGCTCTATCATCTCAGCCGCTGTGGAAAAGTGGTACAATTGTTAATTTTGCCATATTGGAGTTTAAGTATGCAATTTTTGGACAGCATATTCCTTTATATCAATAGATTATAAATGCAGTTTGGATAAGTTTACATTAGTTATAAGTAAACACTGTGACTTAAAAACAATGATTCTATCGTTAAAACACAGGTATTTGAAGAGGGAAAATGTATTGTTGTTCAAAGATCAATAAAGTGACGTAGCTTAAGCGAAATGAATACTTACATGGTTACCCTCAAAACCAATAGGGAAACAGCTCACTTCTCAAACTATTTCAGAAAAGTTTAATCTTGATGTTTAATTATGGTTTGGTATGTCTGTTATCTGTCATTGGAATTTATGATCTTTTTCTATAATTTGAATAATTGGTATAAAAATCTCTAAAATACTTATGCCCTGAAAACTGATATTCTTAGATCAACCATGACTAGCTATTATGACCAGCTATAACATCAAGGTAAGGTGTAACTTCAAAGTCTTCATGTTTGCAGGAGTGACCAGAACTGTGACCATTGTCCGACGTCCAGCAACCATCAGCGTGCTGTCGGTGACCGCGCTGGCCCACCGTGACCGAGATCGCGATGTCAACAAGTGCCTCATCGACCCAAAGGACCAAACCCCCAACCAGTGCTAGAGCAAGCACCTACCCTCCCACTCCGAAATAAACCAACTAATATGAGTAATAGCTTACGCAGAAGGCGACTTCCCCTCAGCAATAACGCGCGTATTCGTCACCACAGGCTTACTAATGTCCTAGTATATATTTTTTTAAATATAAAGAACACTATACTGCCTTGTTCTTTATTTTATCATTGGCCTAACTACTAACAACTTTCGTTTTCGATGTCCTTAGGAAGGTGAAATAATATCTTATCAGCGGTGAAATTGAAGATGACGGTACAATATGAATGTCTCAGAAAGGGACATAACTCCCATAATTTGACTGCTCTTAAGTCATAAGTGGAGTCATAGCCATAAGGTGTTGCAATACTCACACTCAAAGGGAACACCAGCTTTAAGGATGAAAATATAACCGTCAATTTCACATTATTTTTTTTAAATTATTTTAATTCCTCAGAATTTTATATGAACATTTTTTTTGTATTTCAACGTGTAAGACGCAGACACCTTACTCTTTAGTTGTTGTCTCTATTTGTTAATGTATAAAGATGCGCTACCATATTTCCTGCACATTACAAATTAACCGCTTTGGCTACACTGTTTGTGCTATTCATGAATATATACTGAACACCGAAATAAACGTTAATCAAGAAGTTATAGGAAACATTGTGTATCTTGTTAAATCAACATTTATTCTGGTAAGGGTAATTTTTAATGGTTAAAGCCCCGATAACAATTGAACCACAACAGCCGTTCATTTTAAGAGTGACTTTAGTCACTCAGAAATTGAAGATCTAGCGTTTCTTTTGGTGGTCATGATATGTGCATGTGAGTTTTATCTATATGTTTATTGTGAAATTACATCGTGTACTATTTGTGAAAGGTACGATTTGACATTAATTTCTATACTGCCATTATCTTTTTATGTACTACACTTACTCTGTTAATCAACGTTCCAGCAATAAAAAAAAGTTTATTTAAAAATAGTGTCATTTCAAGCTTACTTCATGTACACAATTTCAGACAGCGGTAAGAAATTTGCTGATCGATTTTCTTTAGAAGCACTTTAAGTAATTGTACTTTGTTTTGAATAACAAAGACAGCTATTTTATTTTCGTTTGAGAGTGACATACTTTTAGGATATTTTTTGTTAATATAACAATAATAGCATTTACCACCTAATGAATACATCTGTACTTCTTTGAAATTACTAATGCATTGCCCGTTCCCTTCGAATCGCTGTTTGGACGATATTTTTAAAAAAAATTAAATGTTTATTGGTTTTTTTTATCATTTACAGGCAGAATTAAATGCACATAAACATGAAAACACAGGGTTCAATAATACATCGATATCAAGCTTTGGATTCAGTACAATTTTGGCCAATAAATTCGCCATTAATAAGTACATTTCAATCATTAAAGATTGGGAAAAGGGGTAACCATTTGTTCGAAAACCTTTCAAAATTATTGTTTCTTCTGGCTATGAATTTTTCCACAGTGAAAAAATCTTTAAATAATTTTTTAAAATTATGTACTTTTGGAATAAAATTGTTTAAACGCACTAGTGCACGCCAATACCTCGTAAACACAACGAATGCACAGGTACTGCATATCTCTTGATATTACTCACTATCCTCACTCAAGTAATCTACCTCGTAAGTTATTTAACAAATATTTACGTATTCAGGTAGTAAAGTTGATTTTTAAAGGCCGGAAGTATTTAATGTTACGTTACATTAAATCCGCATGAACTACGATATCGGAAGTATTAAGATTTTGCTCATAACCAGAAAAGCGGAAACGGCAGCTGCTATGGTCAATCTAATAACAATGCTAATACTGTGTTATTAAATCGGTTAATTTACAGCATTTCTTTCATAAAACATATTTCATGATTTGTTCTCAGTTCAGAGTTTAGGTAAATTCAATAGCTGCACACAGTACTAGTTCAGCCGTGTCAATAATTTATCCGTTTTGTGCACAGCAAACCATAGATTTTTATATGTCCAAGCCGACAACGGCTGTCTTAACGTTTTCATTGTTGATTGCAGGTAAATTGTAAAGAATGTTTAGTATTTCATTGCATCGATAGAAATTTTAAGTGAATGCATAAGTCCTTGTAAACCTTAAATAGCCAATTTAAACTGTACAAGCGTGCACTAGTGCCTTTAAAGTGCAAGTGTAAATATATTTTTGTGTGTGTGGACGATATTTGTTCAACGACTTCTGCGTTCTCATTTTGTTGTGGTTATTTATATAAAGTTGAAGGAAATTGATTATGGAAGTCTCTGACTCAAACCATAGATCCTCTCAATTAGGTTTTTTATATAATGGGCAAGGTCAAGAATTAATTTTAAAAACCACTATTGATTCACTCATATTGTTCAACTTGGAATGCACAAAATGGACTTATCAAATCAATAAGTGAATGCAAAATTCTATCATGTTTATATGCATATACAACTACTCTTTTTGTCCTACCATGGTACACATGTATTCCTTAGCTGAACAAGGGTTCTACGAATATTAAATTGAGTGTTTCACCTGATACGACCCCAATAGATCAGTATCCAAACCTGAACGTTTGATTATCCCCCGGAGGGCGGGGGATATCGAAATGGTCTCCGTCCGTCCGTTCGTCCGTCCGTCCCGATAATGTTTCCGTTGCACAACTCCAAAACGGTGAGACCTAGCTCGACGAAACTTGGTATGTGCAACGGGCATCATGCGGAGCTGTGCCATTTGGGGTTTTCAACTTCTTTGCATTTTTATTTTTACCCGTTTCCATGGAAACGTAACATAGGATTTCTTAAAGGTTGTTTGTAGAAAAACAACATGATCACTGTTCAATATTCCACAACTAGTATCCTTAACTACCCTTTCCCTTTGGCGGGGGATATAGCTGACTCTGTCTGCTTGTTTTATTTCAATTAGATCTGCTTTTTATATAGCATAGCGTATATAGCATTTTCGTATGATGCAATGAAAATTTAAGATGTAAGATACCCCCAAAAGCCAAGAAAGTCCAAGGAGCAAATAAGCAAACGTTTGTTTTTATTTAAGGACATACCCTACCCAAAAATAAAAATATTTAGATTTTTATTAAACTTAGCTTGTTTGTAGAACTTAGTGTGCTGAATTCAAAAATCAAATAAAAAATGGGGGTCACCATGCTCGTTTTCGAGTAAAATCGTGTCGAAAAATGACATTTTTTGTGAAAAAGCCCAAAAATATGAATTACCTTTTTCCCCTCATAATTTCTTAAATAAGTGAAATTTATGCAAAACTTTAATGGTTTAAGTCAGAAATAGCAAAATTGTTAATCTTCGTCCCAAAAATATTTGAAAATTAACATTAAAATTATTATTTTCGAGTATTTTTTATCAATCAAAATTTCTTTTTTAGCATGAAATCTATATGCATTTTCAAGAAAAATAAATTTCCCAAATTTAGAATTTTTAAAAACTTTTATGATATGAACCTGACATTTTATGAAACTGAAATTCGAAGAAAAAAATGGGGGTCACCAGGGAAAAATCCCGAACTTTTTGTCGTTGAAAATGCATATCGCCATTGAGAAAACGCCCACTGCAGCCGCAGCGGAGTCTAGAATGAGGGCGGTTTTGCTTGAGAGGCGACCTTGTTGACAGGTTGTGTAAGACTGTTCAAACAACTCGTTTACAAGTTTAAACCCTTTAATAGGGTCTATCATCTATGATCTTCCACAAATTCTAAAACGATAAACACAACAATAACGAAGAATACGTTTTTCTGCCATGACCCAAAAGAAGCAAGTGAAATCTCGCCCTACTAGCTCCATCACTGTATTGAAAAAAATAACCCACTGCACGCTCGACTTTCAACAGTGTTTCAGTGTTTATCATAAAATGATTTGACAATATCACATACGCTACTTAGTTTAAATAATTGTTTCAAATATATAGAGTTTGACTACTGACAAATCTGAAGGCCAATGCCTGGATATGAAGAAACCACATCAAAACAAGTTGGTTACGTACGGTGCCTCCGCCTAGACTTACTTAGTCCTTGACTGATATTATGTTACTCCAACTTTAAAGACATTTATGCGATATTTTCAGTAAATTTTCGGTTAAAATCGTCAATAAACTATTTTTTGTCTTTTGAAAATATTATGTTTATAAACTTGAGCTACAATATAGGGTTTTCCTCTCGGAACGAGGCCGGAGCAAGTCTTTCCTTCAAGTGAATTTCATCGGAGTCGATCGCTAAATTTTGCACCAAAATCAAACTCATTTGAACACACTATCAAGTCAATGCGACAGGTGGCAACACATTAATTAACATGCAACCACAGTCGGTTTATCAAAAGAGTGCATGTTTTGCGAACCACGAAAATGCAGAGGAAATTAAAAATAATCAGTATCTAAAATCATATGACTTACATATAATAAAATCCCCTCCCCTACATAAAAAATTATTGGAAGTATTTACGTATTCATAAATACTAATTGACTTCTGTTTACTGTGGGAAAAATGAATACAATATTAAATTATAAGATAAACCATATTAAATTGATCCAAATGTTTTGTATCTTTTTTTTCTTTGGCCCTACCAAAATAATAAAATTAATCTATGGTTTGAAATTAATTTATTGAGCAATATTTAACAGCTTTATGTGGGCAGATTTACTTTATACCTTATCTCAGTCTCACATGCTATAACATATAGATAATAAATTAAATTTTAAAAAATCATGTTTTCATGATCCTTGTTTGCATTAACTTAGCCAGGTTTGCTCCACATCTACATAAAGGGATTCTTTTTCAAAATTAATGACACAATTTGTATTATTACAAATAAACAGTTCATCTGCCTCAGCCAGGTAGCCATGACAGTGATTCACTTGCTATATTAGTGATAAACAAAGTGTTCCAGTTGATATTAAACAGCTGCACCATGATCTGCAACATTAAAGGATTATGATCATACTGTAAGAGTTATTTGTTATTTTGTTTGCTACAATGCAAGGATTGCTTCAAAACAGATACCACAGGCACAAATATAATCTTGAAATATATGATTATGACTGCCTTTTGAGTAAAGTTTACAAATAGATGGAAGAAAAAACATAGTCTGATAATTATTATTTCATGATGACATGCTGGTACCAAACAAACTCTAACATGTGATCTGAAAATTCAGTGCATCTACATCTAACAATTATCTACAAATATATTAGCCAATTAATGCAACCCTAATCATGTAAATTCCAAAAGAGGTATTTGATCAGATCAGATGCACTTTATTCAATATCTAAAATTCTTTTGAAAGTAATATATGAAACTACATTATTGATATATTCATGCATTAAAGAAAATTAGATTATTAGGACCCTTGTTACCAAAGATAAAAACTTGCATCTCAAGTTTTAAAGGAAATTTGTTGTGTTTGGGGCCGACCTTATATTTTTTTCTGCTAACATTTTCATGTTTATAAAAAAAGTTGTTGTGCCTTTGAATTTTTAAGATAATCCATTGAATTAAAGTTGTATAAAACATACAGAAAAGATATGCAATCAGTATAAATCAAATATTCAACAATAAAAAAGATGCACTGTTCAAGATGCTGTTATAATTGCCTTAGTTCTGTAAGTTGTTATGCGACGATTTTGAAATAGGCCTTAATTTCCCCACTAGTGTCACCTTATGAGATCTTTTGCCATGATGTTTTCCACATAGATATTTCCCGCTTGCTACTCATAGCAAAAAATCTCTTCCGATCGATTCTCCAAAATAAAATTTCAAAAATCCTTCGGCTTTAATCTAATATATTAATCTTATTTATTCATTATTTGTAAGATGAAATTATTTGTTGAAATGATTAGTTGATAGTTTAAGATAATACACCTGGGTGTGCACTTCACGTCTCGCTTTCTCATAATAATTATCCGCAATTTGATCTTGACTGACGATTCGACGGCTGCATGCCTACATGTACCTCGATTGAAAGGGTTACGCTGTGGGGTCGTCATGTTTTCGTTGGCCGCATACTTGAAATAATTTCAATCAATTCAAAGCATATGACGTCGCCTGATTTCCGTACGGGGACATATTCTCGAGAAACAAATTTTATGTTGATGGTCATGAGTAGGGAATCCGAATTTCATGTCGATGATAATTAATGCAGTAATATGGGGTCATAACGTGATCAGCGCCGAATTGGCTTGCTGTAAATATTTTATTGTAAAATCACAAATTCTTCAATCAAACAGAGAATTTATGCTCAATTTTCATTACCGGTTATTCAATTTAGCAAGCTTTTGTACATAAAAAGCTAGTTTCAGTAACAGTGTTCTCATTTTAACTGCCGATTTTCTGAAGTCCGTCGATCAGCTGATGACAGCATGGCTTGTTTATCAACACTGCTGTAGATCGTTTCCATGTCTTAAATGTCCAGTTTTCATTCATTAAGGGGCCCTTAAATGGGCTTACACAGCATAACTATGTTCTTATAAGGATGACTGATGATTTCAAGTAATAAGACATACGATATTGTAAATAAGATGATTGTCGCAAATGTATTATCGTAACGAACTGCGATGCGCACAGTTCTGCGCATTAGACGTTTTTTGATGCGTAGGGTATGTCCTTAAATAAAAACAAACGTTTGCTTATTTGCTCCTTGGACTTTCTTGGCTTTTGGGGGTATCTTACATCTTAAATTTTCATTGCATCATACGAAAATGCTATATACGCTATGCTATATAAAAAGCAGATCTAATTGAAATAAAACAAGCAGACAGAGTCAGCTATATCCCCCGCCAAAGGGAAAGGGTAGTTAAGGATACTAGTTGTGGAATATTGAACAGTGATCATGTTGTTTTTCTACAAACAACCTTTAAGAAATCCTATGTTACGTTTCCATGGAAACGGGTAAAAATAAAAATGCAAAGAAGTTGAAAACCCCAAATGGTACAGCTCCGCATGATGCCCGTTGCACATACCAAGTTTCGTCGAGCTAGGTCTCACCGTTTTGGAGTTGTGCGCCGGAAACATTATCGGGACGGATGGACGAACGGACGGACGGAGACCATTTCAATATCCCCCGCCAAATATCCCCCGCCCAACGTAGTTGGCGGGGGATAATCAAACGTTCAGGTTTGGATACTGATCTATTGGGGTCGTATCAGGTGAAACACTCAATTTAATATTCGTAGAACCCTTGTTCAGCTAAGGAATACATGTGTACCATGGTAGGACAAAAAGAGTAGTTGTATATGCATATAAACATGATAGAATTTTGCATTCACTTATTGATTTGATAAGTCCTTTTTGTGCATTCCAAGTTGAACAATATGAGTGAATCAATAGTGGTTTTTAAAATTAATTCTTGATCTTGCCCATTATATAAAAAACCTAATTGAGAGGATCTATGGTTTGAGTCAGAGACTTCCATAATCAATTTCCTTCAACTTTATATAAATAACCACAACAAAATGAGAACGCAGAAATCGTTGAACAAATATCGTCCACACACACAAAAATATATTTACACTTGCACTTTAAAGGCACTAGTGCACGCTTGTACAGTTTAAATTGGCTATTTAAGGTTTACGAGGACTTATGCATTCACTTAAAATTTCTATCGATGCAATGAAATACTAAACATTCTTTACAATTTACCTGCAATCAACAATGAAAACGTTAAGACAGCCGTTGTCGGCTTGGACATATAAAAATCTATGGTTTGCTGTGCACAAAACGGATAAATTATTGACACGGCTGAACTAGTACTGTGTGCAGCTATTGAATTTACCTAAACTCTGAACTGAGAACAAATCATGAAATATGTTTTATGAAAGAAATGCTGTAAATTAACCGATTTAATAACACAGTATTAGATTGACCATAGCAGCTGCCGTTTCCGCTTTTCTGGTTATGAGCAAAATCTTAATACTTCCGATATCGTAGTTCATGCGGATTTAATGTAACGTAACATTAAATACTTCCGGCCTTTAAAAATCAACTTTACTACCTGAATACGTAAATATTTGTTAAATAACTTACGAGGTAGATTACTTGAGTGAGGATAGTGAGTAATATCAAGAGATATGCAGTATCTGTGCATTCGTTGTGTTTACGAGGTATTGGCGTGCACTAGTGCGTTTAAACAATTTTATTCCAAAAGTACATAATTTTAAAAAATTATTTAAAGATTTTTTCACTGTGGAAAAATTCATAGCCAGAAGAAACAATAATTTTGAAAGGTTTTCGAACAAATGGTTACCCCTTTTCCCAATCTTTAATGATTGAAATGTACTTATTAATGGCGAATTTATTGGCCAAAATTGTACTGAATCCAAAGCTTGATATCGATGTATTATTGAACCCTGTGTTTTCATGTTTATGTGCATTTAATTCTGCCTGTAAATGATAAAAAAAACCAATAAACATTTACTTTTTTTTTAAAATATCGTCCAAACAGCGATTCGAAGGGAACGGGCAATGCATTAGTAATTTCAAAGAAGTACAGATGTATTCATTAGGTGGTAAATGCTATTATTGTTATATTAACAAAAAATATCCTAAAAGTATGTCACTCTCAAACGAAAATAAAATAGCTGTCTTTGTTATTCAAAACAAAGTACAATTACTTAAAGTGCTTCTAAAGAAAATCGATCAGCAAATTTCTTACCGCTGTCTGAAATTGTGTACATGAAGTAAGCTTGAAATGACACTATTTTTAAATAAACTTTTTTTTATTGCTGGAACGTTGATTAACAGTTGATTCACAATAAACATAGATAAAACTCACATGCACATATCATGACCACCAAAAGAAACGCTAGATCTTCAATTTCTGAGTGACTAAAGTCACTCTTAAAGTGAACGGCTGTTGTGGTTCAATTGTTATCGGGGCTTTAACCATTAAAAATTACCCTTACCAGAATAAATGTTGATTTAACAAGATACACAATGTTTCCTATAACTTCTTGATTAACGTTTATTTCGGTGTTCAGTATATATTCATGAATAGCACAAACAGTGTAGCCAAAGCGGTTAATTTGTAATGTGCAGGAAATATGGTAGCGCATCTTTATACATTAACAAATAGAGACAACAACTAAAGAGTAAGGTGTCTGCGTCTTACACGTTGAAATACAAAAAAAATGTTCATATAAAATTCTGAGGAATTAAAATAATTTTAAAAAAATAATGTGAAATTGACGGTTATATTTTCATCCTTAAAGCTGGTGTTCCCTTTGAGTGTGAGTATTGCAACACCTTAAGGCTATGACTCCACTTATGACTTAAGAGCAGTCAAATTATGGGAGTTATGTCCCTTTCTTAGACATTCATATTGTACCGTCATCTTCAATTTCACCGCTGATAAGATATTATTTCACCTTTCTACGGACATCGAAAACGAAAGTTGTTAGTAGTTAGGCCAATGATAAAATAAAGAACAAGGCAGTATAGCGTTCTTTATATTTAAAAAAATATATACTAGGACATTAGTAAGCCTGTGGTGACGAATGACGCGACAAAATATACTAGGACATTAGTAAGCCTGTGGTGACGAATGACGCGACAAAATATACTAGGACATTAGTAAGCCTGTGGTGACGAATACGCGAGTTATCTCTGAGGGGAAGTCGCCTTCTGCGTAAGCTATTACTCATATTAGTTGGTTTATTTCGGAGTGGGAGGGTAGGTGCTTGCTCTAGCACTGGTTGGGGGTTTGGTCCTTTGGGTCGATGAGGCACTTGTTGTCATCGCGATCTCGGTCACGGTGGGCCAACGCGGTCACCGATAGCACGCTGATGGTTGCTGGACGTCGGACAATGGTCACAGTTCTGGTCACTCCTGCAAACATGAAGATTTTGAAGTTACACCTTACCTTGATGTTATTGCTGGTCATAATAGCTAGTCATGGTTGATCTACAAGAATATCAGTTTTCAGGGCATAAGTATTTTAGAGATTTTTATACCAATTATTCAAATTATAGAAAAAGATCATAAATTCCAATGACAGATAACAGACATACCAAACCATAATTAAACATCAAGATTAAACTTTTCTGAAATAGTTTGAGAAGTGAGCTGTTTCCCTATTGGTTTTGAGGGTAACCATGTAAGTATTCATTTCGCTTAAGCTACGTCACTTTATTGATCTTTGAACAACAATACATTTTCCCTCTTCAAATACCTGTGTTTTAACGATAGAATCATTGTTTTTAAGTCACAGTGTTTACTTATAACTAATGTAAACTTATCCAAACTGCATTTATAATCTATTGATATAAAGGAATATGCTGTCCAAAAATTGCATACTTAAACTCCAATATGGCAAAATTAACAATTGTACCACTTTTCCACAGCGGCTGAGATGATAGAGCTGTATTCTTATAAAAAAACCTTTGTCTGCTTTTTGGATTAGGGAACTTTTATGGCCTCTTCTGTGCATATTCTCCTTTGGCGTCATCAGTCAAATGAACGTAATTATAGTTGATTGGCAGTTATAAAATTGACCAAGCATTGTCTACTTACACTATTAAGATGTAAGGATCTTTCCCCTTGAACATTCTTACTTATTCAAAGTGCCCGTCCGTCATGTTTTTACAATAAAATAAGCTATGTCCTAATGCAAAATCTTACTTTGTCCGAATGCGGCATCGATAATGTCACTCTAACCTTGTCGAGGTGGCGTTCTCAATTTGTTGTTGGCGAGTAGTCACACAGTCTATGTTTGTGCGTATTTCCTCAAATGTCATGACAGCATTGATAAATGAAGCATTAAGTCCGTTCTATCAACGATAGTCGGTCTTGAATATTGGACGTTTGTTTCCTTCGCCATTGCTTGGCATACAAACATTCAGGCACTCATTTGTGTCGTTTTTGTAGTAGTTCAGTGGTAGTAGAAGTAGTAGTAGTAGTAGTAGTACAAGTAGTAGTAGTAGTAGAAGTAGTAGTAGTAGTAGTGGAAGTAGTAGTAGTAGTAGTTGTAGTAGTAGTAGTAGTAGTAGTAGTAGTGGAAGTAGTAGTAGTAGTAGTAGTAGTAGTAGTGGAAGTAGTAGTAGTAGTAGTAGTAGTAGTAGTAGTAGTAGTAGTGGAAGTAGTAGTAGTAGTAGTAGTAGTAGTAGAAGAAGAAGTAGTAGTAGTAGAAGTAGTAGTAGTGGTAGTAGTACTTACGATTCCGCAAAAAGCACACCCGGAGGGAGATTGACATGACGAGCAGGACGGCGAAGATAGCTACAGGAACGCCCACATACGTGCCCCTGTTCACATAAATACATGATAATGATTCCCCGTAATCAGGTAATATGTAATTGTAAGGCTACGGTTAGGCCTAACCACCGTTGTTCAATACCCGCAAATTAAACTTCATACCGACAGTTGAAACTGAAGTACGATATGCTTAAAATTAAAAACAAGAGACAGAATATGAATCTCTGCATATAAATTCATTATCAACCGGTTTTACACAAATGTGATCATCATTATATATGTTGTTGCTACGCGTGTAGCGTTAACAATGGCAAAGGACGTAATTCATGACGTTATATGCATACCACTATAACAATAAACAGTACTGAATGCGACGTCGCATGATCACATTTGTGTGTGTGTATAAATATAAATATAAATATATATATATGTGTTTGTTAAACCTTAAAAACTTCACTCACGTTGAGCTGTGATAATCATCAGAGGAATACTCATCAGAGAAATCGTCGGAGAAGATCGGTGAAGAGGTAGATTCATAGAGACCCCACATGTTCGTCGTCCTCCTGTGCTTATTGAATCGGTCCCAAAAGTTGGTGGTTGTTTCATAGCGATCCCAAAAGTTCTTCGTGGTCTTTCTATGATGACGATACCAGTAGGACTGCGTGGATGTCTGCCTATGGTGATGGCGGTTCCACCAGGTTTCTGTGGTGATGGGAGACATCGTCCTTCTAGACCATGGAACGGTCGTGGTCCGATCATACCATGGGTAACCAGTCAATGGTCCTCGAGTTGTCCTTTCATACCATGGAACGGCCGTGGTCTTTTCATTCCATGGGTAACCTGTCGGTTCTTGAGTTATCCTTTCATTCCATGGGTAACCTCGAGTTGTCCTTTCATACCATGGAACGGCCGTGGTCTTTTCATTCCATGGGTAACCTGTCGGTTCTTGAGTTATCCTTTCATTCCATGGGTAACCTCTCGATAGTCCTGGAGTTGACCTTTCATACCATGGGTACCCTGTCGTTGTCTTTCGAGTTGCCCTTTCATACCATGGGTACCCTGTCGTTGTCTTTCGAGTTGCCCTTTCATACCATGGGTACCCTGTCGTTGTCTTTCGAGTTGCCCTTTCATACCATGGGTACCCTGTCGTTGTCTTTCGAGTTGCCCTTTCATACCATGGGTACCCTGTCGTTGTCTTTCGAGTTGCCCTTTCATACCATGGGTAACCTGTCGTTGTCTTTTCAGTTGTCCTTTCATACCATGGGTAACCTGTCGTTATCTTCCGAGTTGTCCTTTCATACCATGGGTACCCTGTCGATGTCTTTCTTGTTGTCCTTTCATACCATGGCCTACTCGTTGTGTACGTTGCGTTGGCTGTTCTGTCAACCGTGGTGAAGGGTCTCTTAGACGTCCTCAGATACCACGGGAGCCATCGGGTGCTCGAGGCAGCAGTTGTGGAAGTCGTGTTAGGATTAATGGTAGTCGTTCTTGGACTTCTGCAGAGAATCATTTAGATAATGTACAGTCCATACTAAACGAGTACATGATAAATACATTGCTTTACATAAGTTACGGAATGGGAGTTTGTGATTTTTTAGTAATCTGAGAATTTAATTCTATGAGGACATTAGTACCAAATTTCCTTATTTGCATAACACATGGACATTCTTCGAAAACAGTCATTTCTAATTTTCTCCATAAAATCTTGTATAAGTTATCAACGAATTTAAATACATGTCATGTTTGTTTGTTTTCATAAAGGCAACATGATTTTGCTGAATTTTGTCGCAGAGTCGAAATGGTACATTTTAATCGAAATTTAAAAAAATAACCCCTTCAGTCTTTTTGATTATGCCAAAATTCAAATTTTCCTACGAGAGACATAACAATCTCACAATACGTTAAAGAATGGCTATTTTCACTTTGGCCATAAAAGATGCTTTGTCGGTTCTGCTCAAGTTTATTGACGTTCAAACGGAACCCAAATTACATGATATTTGCACTAAGATAGAGTAGTAAGTGAACAAACTTTTGATATGCAACTGTATACCTTTTCCATCGACGAAGCAATCGCTTGTCTGGCTGCACGGACCCTGTGAACACAAGTGATACGTCATCGGTATATTTCACGATTGTACTTTATCTCCCTGGATTTTTATTATTGATCAATATGTTTAAGTCTAGAGAGCCAGTCACGCAATAAAGGAGGTATCACGGTTTGTTAAACATTGCAGTGTGTTTATAAACGTCACCATAGAAGTAACAGTCGAATACACTTATGTATGGTAAGAGAATGAATAAAATGTAAATTAGATAACATTCGGATGTTGAGCCATAAACACTATTCACGTTTCAGAAGTATTTTTTTTACAAAATTGTCATTTACTGATATAAGGTCTATTCATCCTATTAATCTAAGAATGAGACCCTTAAACGGTTAACAAGAATACTTCAGCATTTATATATACTTACATACAATGTTACAAGAACGTTTCTAATTTTTTCCTGGTCACTATACAAATATTCGAAAGCAAGCGTTATACTACATAATGACATGAACTAAACATTAATATATATAAGGACATTTTAAACTAGCCGTAGGCTTTAAATTTCGATGGTAACGCATTTGAGCATTTACAAACGTAACAGGTACGAGTGGTAACATTTTGAGAAATAATTTAATTGTTCATATAAACATTTCCTTGTATGTGGCACAAAAACATTGAATGAGAAAACTAGTTCTGTTTTATATATTCTATTTTTAGATCAATACAGATCCGGAGACAGTGACAGTGTTTACGCCCAATATATATTTTGTGTTCATAATATCATTCAAAAATTATTCAGTAACAATAACCATCTTTTGTGTCTTGAATTCAAATAGGATCTCAGATGTTGTGCACGTTTGAACTGATTTCAAAACCTGTTTTGAGAACAAGAAAGCCCAACATACTTCCTGATGAATTCTTTATGAACAAGTATTTTGTTATTCATGATGAGGAAATGGAGATGTTTAACCTTTCGTCCAAACTTTTAGCAATTTTGACACAGTAGTAATAGAAGAGGGATGGGAAATGTCGAAACAAATAAAGGTCAGCGCGTGAGGGGTTAAACCCTTTAATACTGTTTTTAGTGTATCAAGTAATAACATAATTCAATCTGAAGCATAATGAAACACATGGCTTATTCTTTTCAGTTACAGACCGAAGATGAAATGTCATACAAATGTGATCATCAGAGTAGTATACAAGTCGTTGCTTCTCAGGTATATGCTTATGTATGAACCTCTGTATGTCAGTTCAATAGCAATCGGTGTCATACAAATGTGATCATCAGAGTAGTATACAAGTCGTTGCTACTCAGGTATATGCTTATGTATGAACCTCTGTATGTCAGATCAATAGCAATCGGTGTCATACAAATGTGATCATCTGAGTAGTATACAAGTCGTTGCTACTCAGGTATATGCTTATGTATGAACCTCTGTATGTCAGTTCAATAGCAATCGGTGTCATACAAATGTGATCATCAGAGTAGTATACAAGTCGTTGCTACTCAGGTATATGCTTATGTATGAACCTCTGTATGTCAGATCAATAGCAATCGGTGTCATACAAATGTGATCATCAGAGTAGTATACACGTCGTTGCTACTCAGGTATATGCTTATGTATGAACCTCTGTATGTCAGATCAATAGCAATCGGTGTCATACAAATGTGATCATCAGAGTAGTATACAAGTCGTTGCTACTCAGGTATATGCTTATGTATGAACCTCTGTATGTCAGTTCAATAGCAATCGGTGTCATACAAATGTGATCATCAGGGTAGTATACAAGTCGTTGCTACTCAGGTATATGCTTATGTATGAACCTCTGTATGTCAGATCAATAGCAATCGGTGTCATACAAATGTGATCATCAGAGTAGTATACAAGTCGTTGCTACTCAGGTATATGCTTATGTATGAACCTCTGTATGTCAGTTCAATAGCATTCGGTGTCATACAAATGTGATCATCAGAGTAGTATACAAGTCGTTGCTACTCAGGTATATGCTTATGTATGAACCTCTGTATGTCAGATCAATAGCAATCGGTGTCATACAAATGTGATCATCAGAGTAGTATACAAGTCGTTGCTACTCCGGTATATGCTTATGTATGAACCTCTGTATGTCAGTTCAATAGCAATCGGTGTCATACAAATGTGATCATCTGAGTAGTATACAAGTCGTTGCTACTCAGGTATATGCTTATGTATGAACCTCTGTATGTCAGTTCAATAGCAATCGGTGTCATACAAATGTGATCATCAGGGTAGTATACAAGTCGTTGCTACTCAGGTATATGCTTATGTATGAACCTTTGTATGTCAGCCTAACCAACCGGTCTAACAAAGATGTGATCATAAGGGTAGTAAACATGTTGTTATGGTAAGCAAGTTTCTCGTGATGAGTCATAATGCTAGTTTCATTACAAACGTAACGACCAAACATGTAAATTGCGTATTCAAGTCAACCCCTTTTAATGTTGCAGTCCACATTACAGCTTTAAATTTCGGCTTTCAACACAAGGTTGGGTTCAACTGAGACCTAGATGTTAAGTGAATCACTGAAGCGTATTATACTTCCTTGTAGCCGGGTCCTTTGTGAGATATGCTTACACAATTCAATACAATTCTGGTGACTATTAGCATAGAGCATACATTGGTGCACGCTCTTGGGATTTATTGTAAACGTTTTATATGATTGAGGGAATAACACTTACGATAGGTAACGATTTGCATGTATTGTCCTTACAAGAATCGAAATTTAACTATGAATATAGTTACAAATAAAGGTTGATATATCATGCGGAGAGATGGGATTACAAAAGAATTATGAGACATAAAGTGGGATGGTCGGGATGGAAAATATTATTTCACCCCCCCCCCCCCCCCCCCCCCCACCACTCTAAACTGAAAAACTAGCCTAAACACCTCATACTTAATACTTTCTTCGAATTTATTTTTTATCTAAGTACTGAATTACCTTCATAGGATGAGCTTGTGAATGCAACATCTGAGTTGTGGAAAATAAATTGTGTTTGTTTGCGTTTACCACATGTAATTTTGTTTTTGAGCAAACATTTTCGTTGTGTTTTCTATAAATATTTTCAAATTTCAAAATGAGTAATTCCTGCGGCAGAAAAATGGTAGGTTTGTTGCTTTAAAAACATTCTGCGTATACAAGACCATTTTCTGCTTAAAAAGCGAATTTCTACTATGTATACTGCAACCGCGGAAGTACAAATATCGGGGGAATGATATCCAAACAGGTAACACTCACCACAGAGGACTGCGACAAGGACACAGAACAAAACCAGCTTTATTCTCATCTTCATTTATTTTAGGGCGAAATCTGAAATTATAGAAAAGAAATTCACAACCCTCAATGATCTTTCTAAATGTGAAATAAATTATAAGAGGACAATCCGCTAATATAAAACAATATCAATGATTGCGGAAAACAAGTCCTGCATAAATGTCATCTACATAAACAGTAGATATCTATCTCTAAAACTTTAAAAGAAAACGCGCTCTAGATCTTTTGTCACTACAAAGAATCACATTCATGTGTGCAAAATGATTATAAGCTTTAATACATTTCTATACAACATGGTCACGTTACGTATATAGGTTTATTCATCTTTAAGGGTACAGGGTACATGTCTAATATACAAGTAAGTGCAGCATCGCCATTAGATTCGGGTAGATGGCAGACATATTGAATAAAAGTTATCCTTGCATATAAAGTACGGTATTAAAATTCACAAGCTTCCCATTACTAGCTTGCATTTTGGGTTCTGTAAAACAAACATCTTGTAACGAATTTCAAAAAGAATCCATTCTCGAGTATCGAGACGATTACTTACCCGACTCTGTGGCCGATCTTGCCTTCTCTGTTACTGAGACATCCGGATAAAATGAGGTCAAACTAAAAAATTTTCATGGAGCTGTAGCCAATGAGCGGAGACTTATGCAATAATACTTGAATTTTCCAGTATTCATATGGTAATGACTGTTTTAAAGGGGCACAGAGAATGTTGTTGGGGTCAAATATATTAAACTTCATAATGATATTATTTGATGGAGAAGTAGTAGGTTGTTTATGAAAGTAAACATCATAATGCGTATGAGTTCAGTATTGTGCAAATAAATAGGTAAAAATCGAGATTTGTGATAAAAAAAACCTGTGACGATGTTCGCCAATGACTCAAACGTAATTTCTTAAACGTATATACAGAAGAAGAACCACAAATATTGGTTGGTAGTGCTGAGTAAGTCACTTAACTTATGGAGCTCAGAACTTTGACATCTACATTGCCGTTTACAAGACAGGAAAACATCATGGTTTTGGCATTTTAGAGATAAAGATGTAACTTAACAAAGGCCTTTAGAACTCGGGACACATGGTAATTTGTCTCTTATTTAAGCCACCGATGATTATATATGATATTCATTAAACATACTATGTGTAACTTTAAGAGGCCATCACGTCAACATACCTGACGGGGTGTGTCAGAGATAAAAACTCGTTTTTGGTGAGAAGTTTAACTTTCAAAGCATTAACTGTTAACGGTCGCGAAAACTTGTCCAGAATTTGAGTCGATAGTATTCAGGTGGCTTATTTTGAATACACTACAAGCTCTATTGACGTTGATATGGTTGATATCAACCTTGATTCATAGAGATATGTTTCGTTAAAAACAACCATTTCTTTTGAATCATTAAATCCATTGTGTTATCCATATGCGTTTCAACGCGACGAAAGTTACACGAGGCGTTTGTTTGGGCTTTTAAGTGTTCGATACTATGCCAAGATTTAAACTATGGGGTTTCTGTTTCACAAAGATACCCAGCCTATAAATAACTAATTCTTGAGACTTGTATGTGAACTTTTTGTCAGGAGAAGCAATGTTCTTTCTGAATGTTTTAATGAACATTTGAGTAAGGCAAGGTTGTGCAGTCAGTCCCTTCTTGTTTTCTTTCTCCGTCGACAATAAAATAGAATAATTAAATAATACTTAATTTATGACGAAATTTGTTCCTACAAAAACCTTTTTATTTTTTATATATGCAGTTGATATTGTTCTTATCTCTAGCAATGTTAATCTTTGCTGCAAATGAATTAATCAAAGCGCTTCTTTGAATATCATTAAAAAAACGATTTTTGATAATCATAATAATAAAAATTAGCCATGGGCTCTGTATCTCATCATCCTTTCGACAATCAGAAGTTGAAGTTACCAATAATAAGCTCAATGTGCAGTTGTACTCATTGGATACCATATGTTTAAGTCCATGCTGGGTAGACCACTTTATTTCTTATATTGCTATTCTATATATTGTATTCTTATATTTTACTTGCGCTTCATCACGTAACTGGTTATTGAAGTGACATCAACATAAGGTATGAGAGTGGACATTCTGCCACGCCCATTATCGAAGAAGGGTCAAGACCAGATCTTCAAACTTTAATCCATATGAGGAAGATATTATTATGAATATTTGAGTTTTCTATTTATGATGGTTTTGGAAAAGTAGTTGTTAGAGGTTTAAGGTTTAATTCCTGCATCCAAATATTTGATGGGGTGTCGGCACCCAAAGAACCAACTTTGATATCCCAAGTGCAAATGGCTTTAGCAGTTTTAATGGAAAACTCGAAAATGTGTTGGTTTTATTCTTAACATATTGTTAAAGGTACAGTAGCAAATATTTTAAAGGATTTATTTCTAAAATAAACATCCCAAATAATCATTAGTTTATGCCAAATGTATTATCTTTAGAGGGTCCAAACATCTGATCAACCCGATCATCCGTGGTCCTAGAAGAAAAAAAATCAATTATCAGGCAAAAACCACTGGCGGTTGTTTTTGTGTGAACACCTTTTAATATTTTGAGGCAGGTAAAAGGATTCGCAGAGCTTCGTTCGTGCTTCTTTTGATCAAATGACATTATTTTTAAGTGTAGATATGTATCTTCGTTTTCGTTGGATCACTTTTTACCTAATGATATGTTATCGTCCCTTTTAAATCACTTCAAAGTTTGCAAAGTAACTCTCATATTTCACACATACTAAAAAGTAGTTCCGACAAAGGAACAGTGACGATTATTATCATCGTCATAATGAAAATATAAGATATTTGTAGCTTGATAGACAGTTTATTTCACTGATAAATTCCAGTATTTAATTGCCCAGTATTTGATAACAGGTATATTACAATGCTGAGTAGTTTCAGCCCATGATAACCCCAAGCGTTGCAGTCTAGATCCACTGTGACCAAGCGGCCAGACACAATGTCCAAAATCTGATGAATTTGATGAAACATTTTTCAGTATGATATTTGATTCTAACAATATAAGTTTTCCAGTGGTTGTCGCATACACTTACAGCAGAGGTTGTTCAAGTATTTTCTTCCAACGTAGGGTCTGTTGCAAGAGGAAATATATCTCGTTCTTTCAAAATCCCCTTTTCATCAATTCAAAAATCGTTTCGCAACTCCGCCTGACTGCTGTGGTGTAAGAAAGTGTGCCCATCACCACAAGGAGGACCTGCAGTTCCATCAGCTATTACTGGAACTGACCGATTGAACTGTTTACAACAACATTTCTAAGAGCATTCCTGGATTCGATTGAAACCAATCGGGGCTCTGCACGTCTAGCAAAGAAACTGCTCCACCTAAGCTTTTAAGAAAAACATAAATGCCTGAAGTAACCTTCTGGGTAGAGATGATAAGGGAGAGGTAGATGTTGGTGCTGCAACAGCTGGTGCTCCACAGGTCGGTATTGAACAGATTTGTGATCCAGAGGTTTGTGTTGCGAGGCCGCTGAAGAGGTCACTGTTGACAAAGCAGGAACGGCATTGAGATGATTTCGCGTGATCCAGGAGTCAGATTCTACAACCTACACCACATGAAGACAGTGAAGAACAGGCTCAACAGAGTCATTGGAACTGACAGACTACAAAGTACCCCAGTGTTGCAGAAGTCGGAGTTGCAGAAGCAGGAATGGGCTTCGTGGTGGTTTCGAATAGACACCCTGCACTCCTCCCTGGGTTCCTGGTGCGGTTGACACCCACGGGATACATCCACCTGCTCCTCCACGTGACCTGGGTTAGGGAGAAGTTATGGAAAACAGAATTATTGGCCATTTGACTTTAAACAGTACAGTCATAAATTTGAACATTAAAACTTTCAAAAAAGAAGATGTCAAAAGGTCAATAGTGTATCTGATAACTTTGGAGGGTTTTTTTATCTCTTAATAATATGTTCAAAGAATTTCCTTTTTCTGTGGATTTTAGTTTTTCAGAAAACAACGAAATAACGTTTTGGTGAGTCACAGAGTATTTAAACATAATCATCACCTTTTTAGTTTTTTTTAAAGAAGAAGAAAATTATATTCAAGGGTGTCGCACTAGTGTCTATCAATGCAGATCACTAAGTGGCTAAATGTGACAACGTCTACCTACTATGTGCATACTCTCTGTACTTGACACATGAGCCCGTACAGTCCACAGTCGAATCTTTCATCAGCCGGAAGTCGTCTCCACACCAGGTGTCGTGTATACTCGAACATTGGTAACACTTGATGCTGTGACCTGTGCATACGGAAAAAGAGGTGAAGTGAGTTGAGGTGAGGCGAGGTGAGTTGTGGTTTAAAGCCGTTTTCAAAATCATTTCACTTATATAACGGCTGCTAGTATTATTGCAGGGAGAAAGCCCTCAACACTGTTTTGACTACATTGCGATGAAACCTGCGATCAGTGGCTGGAACTAGCGATTTCAATGTAGCATTGCACGGATACAAGAAAAGGAAAATACAATTATCATGAAGAAGAATGGTAGAGCTGGGGATCGCACCGATGAGATATCTTGGTTTCAAATATATAGGCCTACACCTGGTAGAAAGTATAGTAACATTTGTTTTCTTACGTTCTGGAAGCCACCTTTACACTCCCAGTTATATTCATAGCCCTTCTGAAAATGCTTTACCAAAACGGAATGGATGCACCGGCCTCGTAGAGTTTACAATATCTTGTTCACTAAAAGGGGGACGTTTTGACTCAATTATTGGTGCTCATTGCTTTCCTCCTGTTTTTGGGCCATCACAAATTAATCAGTAAATGTCGACATACACCTCTGCCAATCAATCATTGTTTGTACGCCAACAGAAATTCGATAATGGAATACGTCTGTTTACAAAGAAAACGTCTTTTAAATTTTTTTTTTAAAAACTGAATGATTTCTGAAAAGTTTTTTTTTTTTTATACTACAGTCATGGTTTAACCTTATCAATGAAATGTTAATAAATCTATGACGATATTGCACGAAAATGCGGTGTTCCAATACTTTTTTCCAGGTGTATAATACAGGATTTATACATATATGTCACTGATACATGAATACAACACAATTCCCTTGAAGCATGTTAATATGGTTAAATTTAGTTCCTTTAGATTGAATGAAATATATAACATGTGGAAAAAACTAAATTAGTTTTGAATAAACCACGTGTTTCCTCCATTGGAAAAGTTTACAAGTCGAGCAAACATGCCGAATCTTATGATCTGGATAGTAAATCTTGTAAGGGTGATTTACATATGATGAGTTGTTTTAAGAAACACAGACATAGTGTTTATCTATTGAAAACATTCTTCTATGTTCAACCATAAGCAACCTCTACCTTCTATGCAAATTGATGTTTATCTTGAATCAGGCCTAGTTTAATGAGTTTAAAGGACAGCCCTAATGGGGTATTTTTGGAAACGAAATTCAAGGGGACATTCCTATTTATTCATTTTAGTTAGTATATGTTAATAGCACAACACAGTTGAAACGAAATGTTTTCGAGGGTTAAAATGTTTGGTTGTTTAAGGTTTGACAACTGTATAAAAAGGAGCTCATACTCGGTAAAAACAACAACCCAACAATGAGAACTGAACCCATTCATCGGCGCTTCGAGTGTAGAAAGCATTACTACGTACAGCATTTCAGGGCATGGTTGATTAGTCTTATTTTAATTCATTTGTTAATATATATCGTATTCTATCCATATATATAGTTTAATCTTATAATGTTGTAAATTTAGTAAAAGTACAGCATTTTTATGACATTTACAAAAACAAAAAACGGCTAACCGACTGGCGATAGGACAGACCCTTTAAGACCTTGGAAAGGAAAGAACTCTTATGCTATTGCCGTCAGTGCACTCAGCTTCAGGCTGTAATTATATGAATTAATTATCAGTCACTATTTAGGATTTCTCAAATAGTTTTATCAGAACATGGATATTATCTGCCATTGGTTGGTTGATCGATTGATTGATTGACACATCAGACAACCGGAGGCTTATGACTTCTTTTCTACTCAGTGAACCTAATTTGAAACGATGAATGCTGTCACCATTCTTCTGAAATATGTTTCATAAGGCAATTGAGAATAGAGTGTACTATATGAGCGAGAGCGAGAGTTCTACAATTATGTCCATTTTACTCCTGTACGAATATTCCTTCAATCTGTTAAAACTAATCGAGTTGGAGCTTTTGTGTCATCATTTTCCTTCGTTCACTCTTTTGATAAGTTGTATGTAGTCTTTGCATGCATTTAACATTACATGCATACTCCTTAGGCACAATACATAGATACATTGTTGTGCACTAGAGACTGTTTGGGTTTTCATATATAGAATCGTGACTTTTGGAACATCTCTGCTCCCCTATTTTATGTAAGTTTTTGGAGGCATTATAGTTTAATCAACAAATAAAAGAATGTTACTTTTGATATTGTCTACAATTAGTTTTGAGTTTTTAAAACATTTCATTTACAAGATGAACGAAATTGAAAGTTAAATAAAAGTCATACATGTTAATGCTTTTATCTTCGTAATAACTGTATCAACGTAACACACACTGAATTTGAATATCGAAAATACACAAAGAAGTAATGTTAGGACAAAGCTTATTACATATTTTAGCCGTTTTGAAAAAAAATTAACCCCTGTCGTTTTAAATGTTTCAAGGACTTAAATCGTGACGTCAATTTCACACTATAAAGTTGACATCAAATACTTAACCCGTTTCATGTTTCAAGGACTTAAATCGTGACGTCAACTTCACACTGAAAGTTTATATCAAATACTTAACCTCTGTTTTAAATGGTTCAATAACTTAAATCGTAACGACAACTTCACACTATAAAGTTGACATCAAATACTTAACCCGTTTCATGTTTCAAGGACTTAAATCGTGACGTCAACTTCACACTGAAAGTTTATATCAAATACTTAACCTCTGTTTTAAATGGTTCAATAACTTAAATCGTAACGACAACTTCACACTATAAAATTGATATCGAATATCTAACCACTGTAGGACAATACATCCGGTTAAATGCCATACACAGTTGCTTAATTCTTACCTTTGTGGGTAAATATAACCAACATAAACAACAGCGAGATGCGGGCAGAATTCATCCTCTTTGCGTATGATATACACAACCGTTTACCTACCAGGTAGGCAGGTGTTTAAATGCACATTCCAATATATGCTTACTGAACATCATTAATTAGATGTTACTCATGATGAGAGGTCATCAATTAAATGACAACTAATTAGGACATGCGTAATACTGAGCAAAGAAAATCGTAAAGATAGAAAAGCATTCGAAATATTATGTCCTTGGGGAATCAAATTATCAGAAATAACGATATGAATATTAAAGAGGGTTAAGTAATTGACTAATTATGCGTTAGAAGTGAATAAATAGTGAAACTCAATCAGTGTCATCTGACATCAAATATATCAGCACAAGTGGTAAAAGTTACGAATATCAAATGTTTTTCTACTTTTATCAATGATAGTTTATACATTTGATAATAGAAGATACGAGGGTGAGATTCTATACATCATCTACACATGAAAACTTAAACTGCTTCGGCATTAGTCTGTTAAGCTCATCAGGCCTACAAGGCCAGATTGACATTTTTCACAGCTTAACCATTAAGTTTTCACATGTTAGACTTCTCCAAAACTACTGCAACCCGAAATCTGAAATTTGTTGGGAGTTACCTTGCACCTAGGAGAGCTGAGTTTGTAGAAATGGCATTGCAAAAGAGGTCAACAAATCCATAAAAAAGTAATTGTCACATACGACGTGACGTTACCCACCCTTATATGGAGAAGTGAGCTTTTCATGTTTGATTCAGTACTTACAATCCTTCTAGAAAGGTACCAAACTTTTAGATGGCTCATAGCATAAACTGAGGCCTTGGGCCTAGTGACATTACAATAATAAATGTTTAGTTTCAACCTGACAGCAAACCTGCAAAATGTTGGTGGCTCTGGGGCCACAGGGTCAACAAATCTATAAATTAGAAACTTCATTAGTCAAGGATTCCATACACAAGATTTCTGATTTCCTGAGTCAATGGTTTTGGGGAAGAAGATGAAATAGTCAAAAGTCTACAGATGGACGCCTGAAGACATCCTATACGCCCATTAGGGACCCAGGCTAGATAGACTAACAAGGTTTGTATGAAAAAAATGTCATTCTTTGTTTTCAGTTCAGAGTTTAGGTAAATTCAAAAGCAGCTCACATTACTTGTTCAGGTGTTTTAAACTGTCCATATTTTTGCATTTTGTCCATGGCTGACCTTAGATTTGTTTATTCTCTAAGCCAACTTTGGCCGTCTGAACTTTTTCCTTCTTGATTACAGGTAAATTGTGAATCATAATAAGTATTTCATTGCTGGAAGCTTAACTGAGTGCATATGCCTTCATATGCCTTAGAATAACCAATTTGAACTGAGGACACCTGCTATAGTGACTTTAACAATGTGTATCTTCTTCTCTTGTCATCTGCCTCTTCACTGGGTCAGTCATCCAATACAACACAGGAGATTTATTGAAGGTATGGATTTTATTTTTTGTAAAAATAACATTATGTAAAATCTGAACATGCAATATTTGAATAACAATTTTTCTCTGCAAAAGTGTTTATTACAGTTTTGTATTACAATTTGTCATTATTAAGATTATCTTACCAAGAGGAGAGGTTTGAATCATTAACCAAGTGTATTATATGCATTACAATTATAGCATTGGTTAAAAAACATGAACTTTTATCCAAATTTCGAAAAGTTCTTTTTGTAAAGTATTGACACTTTATGTCATAAGTTAAACTCAGGCTTATCAATTTAACTCGTAAAAGGATTTTCTTGAGTGACCTAAGTACCAGTATCAGATTTCTTATGAAATAAAACTGAAAAAGACTGCAGAGGTGAAGCATAATTATGGTGACAAAGAAATTGCAAGAAATTAAAAAGAAATTGCCATTCAAATATGCTTATCAGATCTACAATAAGTAAAGGTAAGAAAACAATTATCACAATTGAATGATCTATTTTTCTATTAAGGTAATCTGAAAGAGTTGGAAGGAAAAATTATATGCAGTAATAAACTGTGACAATCAAACATTGAACAGTGCAGACAAAAGTAGAAACACACACACAAAAGTTCATACACATAATTCCCAAATGAAAGTATCTTAACAATTGTTCACTTTGGCTAGGAAAGCTGTAACGGCAAATTGTGAAGCTTTATTTTTTTCAAAAAGGATATAAAAAAATTGACATGAAACATGAAGCTAAGGCTTAAATAAAAAAACAAATTTAGGATGTAACTTAGGACATACAATAACTCAATCACACAAAAATCAAAATCTCAATCGCACAAGGAGATAAACACATGTTTTCATATATTTGAAAAGGGTTTGGTGTTTTCATATATTTGAAAAGGGTTTGGTGTTTTCATATATGTGAAAACGGTTTTGGTGTTTTCATATATGTGAAAACGGTTTTGTTGATAAGAAAAATTCCATTCTTTAAATAATTATTATGACATAATCTTACAAAAAAAATTTCCAACTTTAGATTCTTAAATCTAACGATAAGCTTTAACAATACAAATAAATTTGAACAGTTTTACCATGCACAGTTAATTTCTTTCATCAAGAAATTAGAAATTCTGACCATCTGAACACACACCTGTCGACATTCACCCCTATGTACATAGATTGCACAGACTGAATCTGTTGTATCACAGAATTTATTCATGCATATGTAGAAAACGTGGAGATACATTTTATTAAAAAACTTGGTATCAAAGATTTTAAATATAATTAAAGAAATGCTAGTCACTTTGTTGAACACATATTTAACAAGACATTAACAAGATATGTTAGGTTCAATCATATAGAAACTATTCTATTGAGGATTTATGTACAGTATAGAATTTCAACTTTGGAAAATTATTAAAATGTCAATAATTATCTCATTGTCATAATCAAATAACAATAAATTGATTAATGGATAGCATCCAACAACCATAAAAAATTTTCAACAAGTTATTGATTTCAAAATTCTATCAAACAGCAAGGAGAAGAGATGATGGATGATTAAAATCTAAAACTGTCGTTTGCCCAAGGAAATACTTCATTTTGAAATGTCGAAACAAAGAAAATGAAATATTAGTGGGAGAGAATTTTGACAGTCAGTTGCAAGTGTCATGACAAATTTGATTCTATTGGAGCCATCTGACAAGCATACAAGCCTTCCACTTCACTTTTGGCAGTCACAAACCCCTGTAAGAATCTCCACTTTCAATATCACTCCATGATCTTGATGCAGTCCATTGTTTTGTGGATTCCTCTGACGGCATAATTCAGAAAATGTTAACTTGAGAAAGCTAACAATAAGGTGTCTTCGATAAATTTGTATCAAAATATTTCATAACTGATAATCATTCTACAGAGATTATCTATATCCTTCGAGAGCATGCTGTAGAAGCATTTTAGTAATTTCATATATAAGTTTCAAATCCAAAGATCGGTCAATGACATTCATTACTCGCTTGTCAATGACATAATTTAGACCTTTATTTTAAGTACACAGTCAATCACTAACACTTTCTTGACATATTCAAACAAATGTCAATCCATTCATCATTTCTGTGTCAACATACAGAATTTTGACAGAAGATATTAGACTATCGATGAAATAACATGAGGACTGTCGATGAAATAACATGAGGCTAAGTTCATCCAACCCAACAGCTGTAACCTTGCAATAAAAAGATTGTTTTGGTCAAGCAGCTCTGGTCATTCAAATTCTACTTTTCAAGATCAATGCATCCCCTGTCAAAATGTACATGTTCATCTATCTGATGTTCATATCTCTCCCCAGGTGTGTTCACACACTAGCTGATCCACAAGCCGAGCCTGCGCTCCGGTTCAGTTACTCTTCATCTCGTTCCTCACACAGGCCCTGAATGAATCCCACGTACCCTGGGTGTGCATCAAGTGTGACTGAAACATCAAAGAGTCGGGAAACTTCTTAAAAGGGCTGTGGCATGATTAATTGGGGCACATTTTATAATGCCTACCGATAATTGGGTCATGTATTGAGATGTTCTGCAGTCTACAGTTAATGTGAAGTACATAATCATGTACTGTAAATGGCAAATTCTATTAAGTATGACTAGCAAATAAACATGCTACATCCCCTTGATGGTATTGCTCAAAAAGTTTTTAAATCTAAAATCATAAACTAAATGCAATTTAAAATGTGACTAAGATTCTTCAAAGGTACGTAAAAATCATTTTCATTATCTATAACGATAATAATAATAAATAATAATAATATGAACACTTATATCACACTTTTCCAGGCTAAATATCCTGCTCAAAGTGCAGGGGGATTGGGAACATGTGACAATACATCATAATGTAATCTAACTCTGTCTTTTCTATATCTATAAATTAATTTTGATTGACTTAACATTTTTAGTATTTTGATGCCTTTTGGAGATTTTTTGTAAATACAAGAATGTTATCTGCAAACCGACAAGAGGAAGTGAGATCTGTCTGGAACTAAACAGGATCAGAAGTTAAATGAATTTGTTACACTGGGTTAAATGAACCCAATTAATTCCTTGAGAGTATTTGAACATTTTATTCAAAAGGATGAAACCTCTTTGTGAATTTCTTATAAGTAATATAAGAATAAAGATCATTAGAAAGGGCGAAAGAAACTCACTCTTGAACCTCTATGTAGCCTGTCCTTCATGATAGCAATGAACTCGGGCGAACTGAGATGTCCGTCACCATCCGAGTCGAATATCTGAAAAACTGTGTTAACCACATCCTTGCCAAGGGTGAAGCCGGTACACACTTGTACTGCCCTCTGGAACTCGTCTGGAATGAGTATTAGACATTAATTATGTGTCTCATGAAACTTTTCAATTAACCTCACATGTCATTCTCTGTCAGCAGAGGCTTGTAAAATCATTTCTTCTCATGTCACCTCTATTACAAGTGGCCTCAATTTTAGATATATGGACACAGTCTTTTTTTTTATCCAATCAAATATTGTTTAATATATCAGACTGACATCTGTTGTGAAAGAAATATGTGTACATTGTACAGATAAAGAAACAACATTCTTCTCAATGGTTAAGTGAACAGGCCTATTGTTTTCATTGGACAACTTTTTTAACAGTCAATCAGGATTCGGGATTTCTGCTCAACTGCTCAACCTTCCACAGAGGTTACATGGGAAGAAATGACTTATATAAACACTGAGAGAAAGATCAGCTATCAACATTATATATATATTTTGAGACAAAAATTAGGTTTTGATATCTTGGTAAGGATTCTTGTTAAACAATGCTTGTTCAAAAGATTTTAATAGACCATTTCAAGATACTACAGACCAATTCCCTGGTTTTCCATGTCCATAAAACTTGCACTTGACTGAGACCTCATAGGAGGATTATCTGAATTCTTCAGACTTTTTCTAAGATTTTCAGTATTCCAAATTCTTGACTTGCTTATGAGACATCATCTGAGGTTTAACATATTTCTTTGATACTGTTACAAATGTTCCTTTAACCTGAAAACCTTTTCCCATGGTTTACTTGTCTCTAAAACTTATTCCCAGGATTATCTAAAATCGGTTCAAAACATCAATGAAAAAACATGAAAACTTGATTTCACTTCTCAGAAGTATATTTGATGATATATGTTTCAGCCAACCTTGAGAAACTGGCTGCTGAGCATAAGTGTACATCTTCATGGCTATGGAGAAGTCATCCAGGTTGTTGAGGAACTGACAGAACTTCTTGAATTCCTGGAACGAGATGCCCTGCAAGACAAAAGAACAGCCACACTCAGATTGGCAACTTACACATAGTGATGAAGCTGAAATAGCTTGAACCAGAGTCATCAGAAAATGACCAATTATATACTTAGAATTACTGTATGATTCCTCATAATAGATAATAGGGAGGGAGGGGGTAATTTTCAGAGGTACTCCTCCAAAATTACACTAATCCCTGGGTTCAAGATATGGTTAATCAAGATCTTCTCTTGCCACATCTCATTACCTTGTAGGGTCAAATCAACAATGAAAAGGCAAAGACAGTCGTTTGGTTATTTCAACTATCCCATATCATATGATTTGATCACAACAACTCTTCATTGCGTAAGTTAAAGGAGGCAAGGATTAGCTAACCTTCTCCTGTTGTATCCGTGACTTCACTCTGTCAATACACTCCTCTATCTCTGTCCTGTCAAGCAGCGTGTACCGCAGCAAGATGTGGGCAAAGTCCACCTCAGAGATGGTGTTCATCCCCTTTGAGAACTCCAGAAACTCCAGTTCTATCACCTCACTCTGTAGGTTCTCCATGAATCTGGAACATGAGAACATATTCTACTGTCACTGACAACAGACAGTTATGTTTGCTATGATTGAAAGAAAAAAGGTTAAAAAAAGAAGAAGAAACTCCTCCAGTAAAACCTGGTAGATAAGAAATATGTACGTGATAACTCTTTTACTGTCCAATCTGTTCTTCTGTTACAGAAAACAAGTTACATCCCTCATCTTTTCAACTTAATTGCCTGAAGAGCAGGATAAACCATCATGGTGATAGCCATCAGAGTAGCAATTAAGGGGGGCAGATTTGAAGTTACAAAAAAGGTCTATAAGCTGTTATCTCACCTGTGAAAATCATCATACTTGAGGACATCAGTACCATGCTTGCCAAAAAAGTGATAGAGAAGAGTGGTGTCCTGGATCTTGTCCTCTATGCTCTGGAACACACAGCACTAAAGTCACACAGTGGTCATACAGGGTGGTTACCTTCCCCCTGCTTTATTATGCATTCAGCCTTATTTTTCTATGCAAAGTTCATGTTCCAAAACATATGTATATGACCAGTTGTAATTAGGCCAGTAACTTGCCAGATCCATAATGAATTTACAATTATTATTAACATCCCTTTTTTTAAAATAAAAATTTACAAAGTGTTGAATTTATTTTATATGTTTTATGGTATAGGGTCCTGACATCCATGATTTCAGTTATCTGATACTTTTACCAAAAACACAAGATAATTATTTTCAAAAATATTTTCCTAGAATGAAAAGCAAGATGTTGCTTAAAAAGATTATGATAGAAAAGTTGAGTGATTTCAGGTTTTCGGCCTTTTTCCCCCACCCTTGACTGCAATAATAATTCGGCAGGAGAAAAATGTGCAACACCATCAGATAAAACTCAGTATTAAACAATACTTTATCCAATAATATTCAGTTTTAAGTGATCCAAAGTGAGCATAACACTGAAGGGATTAAAATGTCCTTACAAGCATCACTTTGAAGATCCATAATTTGTGATAAGGTGATTACGAGAAGACACCATTTAATTTAAAGGAACACATCAACCCTCATCAACATGGTTACATGTTGGGCTTCATCAGCAGAAATGTATGCATTACATGTTAATATTTCATTAACATTTATCAAATTAACTTCATGCAAAATAAAAAATGAAATAAGGAACTCCAAACAAATCAATTATTGATTGCTCCAAAAACTCAGAATTAATAACTGACTTAGAAACTAAGGAATAAAATGAAGTTTTTCTACATGAATGTGCATGTGTTTGGTGTAATTAGGTATGGCTCTACAAAAGCATGGGTTATAAAGCTGTTGTCTACAACTAGAGGCGCCAACACCGGAAGTTAATCCTACTCACAAACGCTGTGGAGAGATGTCATTGTATGATTGGAAATCTAAACTAAAGTTGAATGGTAATCTAAAGTCATATTGCATGTTAGTGCTCAGAGAATTGGTATCATTGGGTGATCCCATGTGATATCTAATGTTAGTTTCAGCTCATGTGTTATGTTATATTAACACTTGAAGCAGAATACTTACGGGAAGAACTTTGGATAAAACCTAGCAAAAAAATATGCTTTGTTGTACTTTTATCTTGTTTGTTAGTTAATTTATTGACATTATCAGCTTTCAGTTTATTATTTGCCATTAATGTTAATTTCAATTAATTGTAAATAAACAAACACAATTTCATGCAAAATTAACATAATTCACTGTGAGATAGCAAATGATTTCTCAATCTGGAAATAAAAAGACATGGCAATGAAAACAATCATTTACAATCTAATATCTACTCATGAAAAATAAAAAAGATCAGAATTATTTATGAGAGTTGAACTTCATGCATTCCAGTGAGAAGACAGTGGCTCCACCTACTTCCTTTTTGCGAACCTCTCCATCTTCTGCGTCAGGCTTGCTAAACACTCTCTCCAGCTGCAATGATTAGGTCATATCCTCTTTAAATGTTACTACACACCTTATCATACATCATATCTCATATCACAATATGACCATTTCATTCAATAGTTCTTATATCCAATATGACAGTGCCTTTTTACTTATCATAAGTATAAAATTGTATATCACTATACTTGCATTAACCCTTGTGCTGCCATAAGCAAGTGAAGTTACATATTTGATTGTAATGCATCATTTCTAACCATTCAGTCTTATGTGATACAGTATGAATGCTTACAAACCTGGTATATATAAAAAGATCTAGCTTCTAATCGACTATAATGGAAACTTAGTTGAGTGATAATGACATGCATTGAGTTTCTTGTGATTATGGCTTCTAATTTCAAAATTCATATATGACTTGTGGTTGTGTGTATGAGATATTGAATGAAGAAATGAAGAATTGTAACTTACTGGGGTACAGTAATAACCCCTGAATATTTAAGATGCTTAAATGCTTAAAATGATAAATCATACTCAAACAATTTGAGTAAAATCCTAAAATATCTTATATATGCCGACACCAACTGGTTAAGATTGAACATAGTAGGAAACGTGAAAACGAAGACATGAATGACAGTACTGGAGACATTGTTATGAACAATAATGTAAATCCTGTTATAAAACAGAATAGGTTATGGTTTCAACAGTTGTTCTCAATATTCAAAAGGTTCTAGTTTTCTTTTGATATTTGAAAACTATAGACATCATCAGTTTTGTGAAACAACATTGTCTAGTTGTATTGCAAGATTCATTTTAGACTATATTTCATGCAGTATTAGATTATACAAGTACTGTAAAATCATTTATTTTCGAGGGGTGTTATTTTCGCGCAAACATTAAAAATGACTGATTCGCGCGGTTTAATTTTCGCGCACATCGACTTGGCAGTAGCAAAAATTTAACGAGCAAATCTACATGCACCTTGCAGCAAAGATTACAGTGAATCTAGTAGTTATTAACTTAAGATTACAGTGAATCTAGTAGTTATTAACTTATTAAAACAATAATATTTATTCAAAAAGTCAATGATCAAAAAAATCTTTATTTATTGTCATCAAACGTATTCAAGTACCTGTCGCCAAGTTTTCCCGGAAGTACACATTTGGAACGGTTTAGTTTGATCTTTAACTACAAAGAATAGTGTTCGAATGATGTGACTTCTCGAGATCTCGTTCTAAGAAATTTAATACCGAACCGAAAATACACCGAATGAGGGTCCTGTACCGCAATACACACCGAATCGAAGCTCAAGCGTATCGCAATCAAAACATTTGGACACGCATATTGGCTATCAAGAGTGGATTCCGCCAGGCCGGATTATTGTGATGACTGTGTTTGCACAACAAACAACGTGCTCATCGGCGTACACACTTGTGAGAGCCCTAATTAGTGACTCGTCATTAATGAACGAACCATACCTTACTGTGAGTAATAAAATGTATCAACCAAATTATTTGTCTGTTATTGGTTTTCTTCACGTTCATAACCATAATATTTCGCGATGTTTTATTATTCGCGCATTTTGGCTTTGCGCGAAAAGCGCGAAAATTAAACCCCCGCGAAATATTATGATTTTACAGTAGTTTATGCATTGTGACAAGCAACTTTGTTCATCTCTCAACCATCTATAATTCTTTTAGGAAACCTCCTTAAAAAGATTCCTCAAAGGATAGAACATTTATGTTGGATGGTGATTGTTTTGATGCTGATAACTGTTTCTTGCTGACATGAATTTGAGCATGAAATAATGAAACTTGAATATGAAAATTATTTCCAATAAGCTGAAAGAAAGCCATAGATGATTGCAACTGCATTCATTCACCTAGATAATCAAGTTTACCCAAGGATCCAATACATATGTTCCTTTAATCAAGTCATCAATCAACAAGTCAATCAATCAATAAAAAGTCAATCAATCAATAGCAGGATATCAATCATTGCTACGTCTATGTACACGTCAGAGTGGACACAAACACTCGAGGTTGAGGCGAGAGGTATCTATACAGTGTTCACAGGTCATGTGAAGCATACTCCTAAATAGATCACTCAAGAGTGCTGCTAGAAATAAAGAGGACAGCTTCAACCATGGCGCTACAGATTCCTGTTCTTCTGAACAATCCATGTGCATGTTCAAAGAAAGGACTTAACTATGATTGCTTAGCAGAAAAGGTGCCAGGTCTGTTGACATGGCTGTTCATGCAAGAGTTGTCTCTCCTGAACGAGAGTTACCTCCCTTTGTTGAAATGAGACCTTGACATTATTTCAGATATTTCCTTTACTTCTATATGGATACTTGTTTAAAATGGATTTTCTCTTTAGTATTAGGTTATCTTCAAGGCATATGACTGCTGTTAATGATTTTTATGAGGTAACACATATCAACAAGCTTATTCAGTTAGGTAAATAAACATGTAATACTGTGAGACATAATGAAGCGCAAACACAGCAAGCCACACCAAAGTCTGAGCAGAGCGACACATGCACCACACAGAGGAAGCACAACAAACACAAACCAATGCACATGCATGCATGCACCATGCAAGGAAAGGTAGGGCGGAGAGGGGCGGTTGAGGGAACTTAACAGAATACAACTTTCCGTACAAGGAAACATGTATATATTGTAGACCTCATTATCAAATTATTACGGTAATTTTAAAGGCAAAATATGAATATTACAAAGTCAAAACAAGTTATCAACTTTGACATCTTAAATTTATCCTTTTCCTAGCAATTTCAAACAAAATAAAACTTCCTAATTTTTAGTAAAGGAACATGAATATCTCCATTAGATTAATTAAAAAATTTTTTTTTAAATTTACTTTATTTGTTGAATATACATATCAGTTTGTGAGAAAAGTTTGTTTAAGAGCCTACTTTAATAGCCTTATAAATAATTAGGTCTAGTCAATATACACATACATCTATCAAATTCTGCATTCTTTTTCTTTCCCGAGGAACAAACTTTCGCTCATTTGGGGGAAGAATGAAGAAACTTTCCAACTGAAAAGAAAGACAAGAGAAACCGTGAAAGAAGTGGACCATACCTCCACCTGCAATTTACCCATTAACAGAATCCAGTCTGGAATAATAACTCCAGTAAGGCCACGTAAAAACACTGCTAAAATAAACACATCGTTTGAAATGTGAAATATTTTTGGAAAGATTTATAAAAGTGCAGTACAATATCTAAACTGCCATTAATAGACAACATGGAGTCCTTTCAGCATGCAGGACTCTTGAAACTGAAAAATATACAATTTGCAAATGAAAATAATATTCCTATTGACATTTTTAACTAAAAACATTTTACCAAGGCATGCGGGACCCTGTGTGCAAATTGAAAATTAACTTCAAGTTTGTTTAAAGGCATATATTTGTGTCTGTACTTACCATTGTGTTCATAAACAAAGTTTGCAAGGACACTCAGTATTAAGGGAGGTTTGTAAACTCAACTCAGGAAAATTGTATTAATCAAGGATTTGCAAATAACGGGGTCAAGTCACATGGATTCATGATGATAGCTGCAAACAATGCTGTGTCAAGGAGTTCTATCAACAGTGATATTATCTTATTTAAATGACAAAAAATCTGACACATTGCTGAAACCACATTTGTACTGGCCTTAAGATTTATAGCAAATCTGAGGAAATCTGGCCTGATAGGAGACAAAAATAATGCAAATACAACCCCGTAAAAAACAAATGGTTTCTAAGGTATACTAGTATATGAACCCAGATACTCTCTCCCTCGATTGTGACCAGTGAATTTACAGATTGTCAAGAAATTAGTATTTAAGAAACAAACATGGCAAATGACAGCCACTCGCTATCTGAGCTTTTGAAGTTTCTATCACTGCATATCATACACATTCATCTTGCAGTCAAATCTATTGGCATTATCGTGGCATTAACCAGGCCACCAACTAAGAATTGTGCTAATGGAAGTTAGTAAAGAAGCTTAGCATACCTTGGTGATACACACCCATTTCATTATCGCATGATATTTTGATTATACAGATGAAATGTGATTAAGCTTGATATTGTATTAGTGGTGGATTTATATGATCAAAAGTTGTTTTAAAATGACAGCATGAAGCAAATACTTTTGTTTTTTTCATAATGTACATGTCTCAACTCTTTTGATTTCTAAGTAAAATCCATAAGCTGTACTGTTAGTAATTTCTTCATGAAAGCAATAAATATTAAGCGTTCTCATTAAGATGCCTGGCTGTAACAGTGGAGCTACTACATCATCATCAATACAGAAAATGGACTTTAAAAGTCACACAATGCTCAGTACTGTATGATGCAGATGAAGCATACATAAAATCTTGTACAGCTGCCATATTTTCATCTTATGATAAACTTATGTACAAGCAAAGCACTACCTATCTCCTGGTTCAATTAACAATTCTTCTGAATATGAACTTGGTTGTCTTTAATGCCACTTGTTTCTCCCGAACACATATTAACTGAATTCAAACAACCTTATACGAAATGATGAGACACAAGAAAAACATTGCCATCTGTAAACATGAGTTACCTCCCTTACACTGGCGACTTGGCTACTGTATCGATTTACCTGTTTTAATTCAGATTTTGATTTGAACTTCCCTTTAAATAAATGTTGTTTGCTAAAGCATGATAGTGTAGAAAAGAAATCTGTTTTATGAACTAACATTCTTGTGTGTGCATAACATGACTGTTCAAAAGAACAAACTTATCAATGTCAATAGTAAAAATTCTTGTTTTATTCTATTGTTTTGGTTTGATATTGTAAACTGAAACCTTACACGGAAAGGGTATGATCACAGATATTGAGTGAAATTTAATTTATAAGGACTTCAAACACATAAGCTGGTGAATCAACCTTTGCCCACCAATCTCAGTGAACAGTTTACAGAACTACACCTTTTACAAAAAGAATAATACACTGGTCAAAAAGTGATTTGGGAACCTGCAGCCTAAGTGTTAAGATAAAACACATCATCATAATTGAATCAATTTCTCATAACTCAATAATTTGTAAATTTACCCACAAATTAATTTCACTTGGACTGGCACAGATCACCAAGAGGAGATCCTCGTAGACCCACATATTAACCGTAAATGCTCACCCAGACAGATAAACAGACAGACATACAGTTAGAAAGTTACCAGTGCAGTACAAGGGCAGGCTCGGTAGAGCAACTGAGGACAAAGTTTATTGCTGGGCTGATCCGGGCTGATCTGGAGATGATCCGGGGATCAGCCATCAACCGGGTTGGCTGACATTCCTGGTGGATCAAGGGATCAATGGATGGCGACATTTATATCTATCTTGCACTGAGAGCTTGTGTTATGACACAGCAACTCCCTTCATTCACAACATGGAGATTCCGAAAATATTTCTTCATCTAATTGACGACAAAGTTATGTTGTATCAAAGATTCCATCTTCTATGTCATGACAACGTCAGAGCTGATCTTCCATTTATGTTGACGAAACCTCCCTGTCACGAACCGCCACCGTCCTTTCACCCTAGCTTATAAAAACGTAGCAAACTCATCCCACCTTTTTTGGTGGGAGCAGCAAAGAGATGTTTATCGTTGACAAGTACCCTCATCTAAGGTCGAGAGAGGTCGGGTTTCAGGAGAGGTGACAGCAAGTGCTGCCGGTGATACAGCCACCAACTCGCCACAAAGACTTCTTGTAACATCTCACCTCACCTCTCACGCAGCTCTTTACAGACGACATGAACAAATTGGCGATAAGAGAATTGTTTGTGCTGGTCAATTTAACACTAACACAGGGCGCAGTGGGGTTCAGCCTCACCCTATGCGACAGGGAACTTTGTGACAAACACAAGAGCTCGTATCCCTTACAAAAGCCATACTCTGAGTCCAGCTCATCTCTCAATGCACTGGGTGGCCTAAACACCCAACTCACTCCCTCGCCCAAGCTGGACATATATCAAAGACAGGGATTAGAAACTCAACCAGCAAGTAATCTCTGGGATGATATTAAGAGACACAGGAGAAGCTGCTATAAAACATCCTCAAGGGCGTTTCAGTGCAATGGAAATGCTACCCTTGATGTCTTAAATGCATTGGGACCTTTTGACCGAAATCTCTCAACATCTTGTAAATATGTATCTACCTTGCTCAATTTTTAACTCGCGTTTTATTTAATTTATAAATAGGTAGCTGTGACGTTATCAGTTCATCTTCATCTTGGAAATATGTTCATGCTTCCATAAATTTGAAAGGAAAAAAACCCTCATTTTTCATTTTTTTAATGAGAAAAATACCTTTCTGACAGTATCCTTAGGAGTCTCTGTAACCTTTCAGTTATTACAATATTTATTTTCTGACATACATGAAAATATGTTGAAATATTATGAAAAAATTGTTATCCAAGATATAATATCTATTATCTGCTGGTATCTGTCATACTTTATTATCATAGCCTTAAAAGGTTCTCAAAATTGAATCCCTGTCACAACATTTTGGAACAAGGCAATGAAATTTCCAAACATTTGTCGCTTTCATTAATCATAATTTCTAAGCACGATTGCTTTTTTGGTGAAAAATGTAAAGCATGCTTTAGGTTGGAAACCCAGTCAGGAATATACTTGATAATATTTATACAATTTCAGCTCCAAACAGCAATTGGCTTCTTCATAAAAGTCATATTAAGAAGAATTTAAAAATTGTTAAAATGGCTGTCACGCCAGCATTTGTGGCGGATCAGGAACAAACATGTTGATCCCTTAAACTAATTTTTTTTTAAAACTTCAGAGTTTTTGGGCTGCAGCAGTACTTGAAGTACAAAGTTGTTATACTATAGGTTTACAGAAGACTTTAGACAGCTGTTGGACAACCAGCCATGTGGTAAGCATGTCTAGCATTATAGACCTTATGAGCTAAACCCTTATTCACAATACACAACTAATTCTTCAGAAATTCAAAGGAACATATCAATAACATAATCATATAAAAAAAACATTGTCATCTAAATTTGGTATTTTCCTAATCAATGAAACAAGAAATATCAGCATAATTCAAGACGTATTGCGACATTTCAAATGAAAGATGAACATTGTTACCTCCCTTTGTCTATAACTGCGCAAACATGCCATTAATGACAAATGCATAAATGTGAACGATGCATCGACAGTACCTCCAGTGGGGTCACCTCCAAGAATGCAACAGCATGACTATGCATTGTAGGTACCTGATATACACATCCAGTCTATAATCAACCTCCAACTGTAGCGATTAAAACTGATAACATCAGAAAACAATATGATAACATCAGAAAAAACAATCCTGATGAAAGATATGAGAAATTACCAGTAGCAATTTGCTTGCTTCTCCTGTACACGTTGTGACGCCAAAGACCGTAGAACAATGAAGTTATGGACCAATGAGAGAGACACGAGGTAGGCGATACAGATACTTATATCACAGGGCGGTAAATAACAGTCATAGCTACCTGAAAATACTCGGACCACATGCAGAGGATAATGTGTCTTCTGGATTTTAAATGTCACATCATTTGTCTAAAACTTTGGAACGATAAAAATCTGTCTACTCATTTCAGAGTTGAAGAATGTCGACATCTTTATAAGTTTGGGACAATAGACAGAATTGGATATGCATCAAGTATGAAGGATACTACCCTCACCAGTCATTAATATTAATCATGTTTCATAATTTATAGGTCCACTAAATAGACTGTTATTTCTGGAGTATCATAACTGTTACAGATAGAATTGAAGATGTAACAGACAGCAATTTCATAAAGAGAAACTGGGGTTTTTAAATCCCTAACCTATCTTCAAAAATTTGCATGACGAGAGCTTGTTCAAACATAACAATAAAAAAAATTCTAAATTCTCAAGATTTCCATTGCTATTGCATGAGCAGTTGGAAAATGGGTCCCATTTCCAAGAGATATTATTTTTGCTGAAAACCTATTTTACCCAATAAGATAAGTGAAAATAAAAGATTTTCTCTGATTTTTAAAATATAGCTACCTTAAGTCAACTCAGGGAAAAGAAAATTCTTTTTTATTCAAAGATATGAAGTAAAGGTGTAACTGATGCAAATAAAATACCTGATACATGAAAAGATATTTTGCAACCAATGATTTTGTGACATATTGTGAAAAAAATTAAATTCCGGAATACATTTCTGGACAAACATATTTGACCAATTACTGTAATCCTACTCACCACAAGGAACTCTTTCTTGTCCACAATCTGGTTGCCATCGGTGTCGAACATGTTGAATGCAATTCGAAATCCTGATCTTGGTTCTGTAAAACAAACAGAATTTGATATATCAGTTGTGAAATCAACCAATGCATACATATCCCCGATGTCACCACCCACAATGTCAAAGTAATCATTTTCATTATATATATATATCGTGTTCAGAGAGATTATCCCATTGCACATGCACTCAATGTATTGTAATCTTACCATACATTGATGCTGTCACTATTCAACACTCTTATATTATGGATCACAATATCAGCATCAGTACCAATTTTTTTTACTTTCATGGATCAAAACCCTCATGCGATTCGAACCTACCACCAGCGTTGACCATAAGAACAGGTAGCCAATTCATTAAACTAGGCTTCAATAATGTCTGGTCATTCTTATGGGCAAATCCAGGCAAATATTAGCTAGTAATTCATCCAAAATTACAGCTCGAGTTTATAAGGGTAATATAAAATGTCAACAAAATACATGTTACACAATTTGGATGACAACATTTTTACATTTTTTTGAACTTTTTGTGAACAATACAGTCTAAAGATAAAGTTTGATACACTTTGATTACAAATTTGCAGAGGTTAGATAAATTTCTGAATTGAATTCTCCAAACGCCGAGCCTTGCTCTTATGCTTTGTGCACTTGTCAATTATTAAAGAATGATCACTATTAAACTATTAACTATTTACTGACAAATTAACATTAGTAGCTCGATTGCCAGACATTGCAGGTTTAACATATGCAGAAAAGCGTTGTGAAAGCGTTCCTCTGAATCCTTGAAAAGTACAAAGTTTCTCTCATCCAGAGAAGAAATAAAACTCTAAATTTTCTAAAAAGGAGTTGAGCATGTTTCACGCCATTAATGTAAGCTAGGATTTCATGAGTTCATAACCCTAACAGCATGGTAGATGATGTTTGTAAACTTGTTTCTTGTTGAGGGTTATCAACCTTTCACATAAATTATTTTTTCCATAAACTAAGATTACATAACATCAACATAATTAAAATGGGAACAAGATGGGAGAAATGAGGGCATCTATATTACATGATCTAGTTATGCAGCCATGAAGCAAGCAAGCAATGGCCGATTGTAGAGATAACAGCTTAACTCCTACATATTTCAAACTTGTCGAGATATGATGTTTTTTCATCATTTAATTGGGAGAAGACTGGGCTTATTCACTTCATCAGCCCTGATAACACCGAACCACTCTCTTAACAGCTTTACCGATCAAGTCATCACATAAATGAAAGCTTGTCGGCCTCTCGAGTGTAAATAACTTTATCCGGAAATATATTCACACATCACCTTAATCATTTCTATTAAAAATACCAATGAATGAGTATTTTGTAGATTCCATTTTTATCATAGTTTTAGTCATTAGATATAAGATATATATAGACAAAACTGCCAGGAATTCTGGTATTGGTGAATTCTGTTACGGGCACCTTATGTCATAATCTCATTCTAAGAAACCACTCATCATGTGCTTCATTTAAAATTCATGAGTAACTTGTCCTTGCCTGCAAACTATTTAAATACCATTCCTCAAATCACAAATTTAACTAGCATTATCACAATGTAATAATCAACACTCCCAGATAGAAAGTTTCATTTCACCTGGCAGAGAGAGGTTATAATGCATACCTCAATAGAACAGATGCAGTGTTTATAAGGTGAAAAGCCTTCACTAGGCTAGAAAGATGCTAGAAGCTAGAACACCAAAGGGATCCTAGTGTTACAGTCAATCTTAGTACTAAGATATATGTAAGCTAATGTTAATGTTTGGCACTAATGACTATCTGATAATATGACTAGAGGGTGTGGTTTTACATTGGTATGAAGTTAATTAATTTTTTACAATTTTCTTTTATCTCATATTTGAAACCAAATGTATGAAATAGGCATTAAAGTAATTATGTGCCAAGAGTTATAGTTTTATGATGGTTTAGAGCCATACAAAAAGGTTTGGGTCAGTGGGGAATCAGTACTTGTCATTATATTAATATCCATTTACAAAAACTTTAAATAACCTTGTACAGAAAATCTGAATACTAAGAAGAAAAGGGTTAAATCATGGGTGTGACAACCATACCTGCATCATTGCACAAATTTACCACCGTGATATATGTGTGCTGACGGTAATATGTCTCTATAGGCAAGACACACCAAATAAAATGCTTCACTCACTGAAAACTACAAAACGGGGAAGTTTTATTAAAGAATACAATATATGTGTCTAGACTGTGTCATTGAACTACAGAATTGAAAACATAAAGTGCCTATTTTGTTATACACTTATCTGCAGATTGATTTGCTTACTCAAGCCTATGATAGACTCACAGGGTTTCTAATAGATCTGCTGCTGCACAAAGAGACAGCAATAACTGATCAGAAGTAACCATATCCCTCGGTAAATAACCTTCATAAAAACTGCTCGGTGGACAATCCCGTAACGGTATGTTCAATAACGCAAGAGCAGCTTTCTTTTACTTAGTAACAGGGGGGCTAATACATAAGTGAAAGAAAACATATATGGAGAGATTATTACCCGAGGAAGGGTGTCATTTGAATTTCACGAAACTAGTATGAATTTTTGTTATTGCCCGACAGAGAGCGAGGGTTATACACAAATTTGTATGAGAATGATATGCTTCCGAGTGTAATAATTTCTTTATTTCCATTTAAATTTAAATTCAGTATAGGGCCTGCTTCACGGATGACTACAGTGATGTCACCAACAATGGTTTTATGACTTTTATTTCTATCAATTTGTGACATTTGTTCCTAAATAATTGTTTTTTGTATTTATTATCCACCTTAATTTCCATCAATCAGAAGTAAATTTTTTCTTTAGTCTTTTTGACAAATTAATAATTATGAACCTAAGAACTGTGCTATTACAATTGACAGAATAATAGACTTACTTGATTGTAAGAAATAATTTTGTATATAAACTAAATGTAAATGCATGCAGTGTGTTGTTAAAACAATCGAGATAGGGTAAATTAATTGAAAACACTGGACATAATGAAACATAGTTTAAGGAATTTCTCTTCCAAAATTTTGACAGACACAAAAGCATAATTGAACAGGACCTTAAATAAATATTCCCAGGAGGAAGTTGTGTCCCAAATAACACCTTGCCCTACCAGGAATATGAATGAAAGTCAGTACTTATATATACTTATGAATGAAACAGCCACACAGGTAAATTCAATCAACAGGTAGATTCAATAAATGAACATTGTAAGAGGGGTGTGCAACCCAGTGTACCCAGTCTAGACCTGATCATAATGGCAAAAGCATTCAAATGAATTTATCAACCTGAAGACAGAGCTGGAAACATGCAGATGACATGACGTGTAGGATATGAGTGATACAACGCTGGTATTTAGCTGTGTTATAGATAGCACCTGCTGAATGGATATGTAGATACAGGAGTGCTGAGTCAGCAAGTCTACTCCATGAGTGACAATGCCTGTACATTTGTTCCAACTTAAGCCCTTGACTGAAATATCTCCTATCGAGAAATCAGTCGCTCACACCTTCCCAGCGTGCACAATATATATTGAATAAACAAATGTAATTTATAGTACATAGACATGTAGAGTCAATATTGTGCACCTGTGGAGCGATTCATTATGTTCACATTTCATTCAGCAACCAAATAAAACTTGTAGGCTTGGCAAATGTTTGAAATCTGATGACAGACATAAATCTGCTTGTCTGAATTGCTATCAAAGACGGGATTGTAATAGCAAATTATAAAGTGTATTTCAACCATCAAGTAATAAATTGAACCTTAGTCAAATTGCAGTTTAACGACCTTAAACACATGTTCTGAATGGTTAATTATAAGTGAAATTCATTCCTATAGCTTTTTGACTATGTGAAGCCCATCAAAAACTCTATGAACCAGCATGTTTTAAATTGACGTATGATTTTTTTTCAATATTGCATAAACTAAATATGTCATAAAATACTAATGAAAATACTAACTTGAAGTTTTAAAAAAATTTGTAACAAAATCTTAAAGCTTTTCCTTTAAATTTTGTATATTTAGTGAATTCAGATAAATTTTGAAAAATAATTAATCAGAAATAAATATACCACTGACACAGAAAACTCATTTATTGTTTACCTTATTTAAAACAAAAAAGCTAAAATAGTTTTATTTTTTTCTACATCTGACAACAAATATTCACACTAATACTTTACATTCTTCAACTCAAAGACGTCATATACAAGTGCTTTGAAATAAGAAAGAAGTTATAAATTATGTAAAATTAAAAAGAACTTGACTCTCTTTATTCAAGCCACAAAAGTATCTACCTGGAACATGCTTTGTCAGGGTGATTTGGTGAGGTGAATTGGGATTTAAGGCCACTTTCAAGAGTATTTCACTTAAGTAACAGCTGCAGGTATTATTGCAGGGAGAAAAAAATTTGTCTATACATTGCAGTGAAACATGCGAGCATCGGCTGGAAATGGTGAACCATGGGTGGTACTGTGCTGAACTTCAGTGTAGCATTGCACCCAAACCTGACTGTGTAGAACAGTTCTCTACTGCAGACAAAGTTGCCGAGCCCCTGGCGGGATCTGAACCATGGACCTCTTGATTCGAAGCCGAACGCGCTAACCACTGCGCTATCCCGCCCCCCTGAAATTCAGTGTATCATTGCACCCCAACTTTATTTCATGTAGAACAGCTCTCTACTGCAGACAGAGTTGCCGAGCTCCTGACAGGATACGAACCAGGTTAGTCAGTGAATCCATACTTAGTATCAGAGTAATGAGAGGGTTTGTTTATACAGTGTTTGTAGTCTCATCTCAGGTGGGCAGACAGCTGTTTATACCTGTCCTTCTTAACGATCGCCCTTACCTTTACCCACCTATCTAAAACAGGGTCTGATGCAAGGACGGATTTTTCTACCTGTGCTATTTATAAACCTTAGCAAGACACCCGCCACATGATAAGAAACAACGACGCATTGATGTATTTTGATTTTACACTTCACTGCCGACTCATGCTGTTGAATGTAGGCTGATCTAGGTTTTGTTTCTACTTGGTATTTTCACAAAGGTAAGATGCTTTTATTTTTCATACTTTATTCTGATATAATTTTGAATTGAAAAAAAACAACACTACAAAGTCTTGATTAAACCTGAGTCACTGATTAAAAAAATGAAAACAAAACATTTTTCATTTAGAAATGAAACATATTTTTACCAATAATTACATCATAACTCTCACGTAGACATGAAATGAAGAAATGCCTGATTGTCTTGAAAAGTACTTCTAACCAATAATAAATATCCAAAAATATTTGTCAAGAACGATGAACCATATCCAACTGCCCCTCACAATTTCAGCATGATTACTTGCAATTAAGATTCAAGTGGACTCAATCCAGTATGCAATGATCCCTAAATATCTGGTTGTAATCTCTAACTATCCCATTTCAACCACTTTCCTTGATAATCCTCCTCCTCACCCACTGCTGTGTTATCTCTGGCTCAATCACATGCTCAATTTGCTATTAGGTAAGTTTACCTGCACATGGTTGACCCCTGACCCCTAGCGATCCTTGAGGTCTGGTTACCAGTGGGAGTCCATTCTGTGGGACCTCTGTCCCCTATCCTAGCTAGGGCTTTCATGAAGTTGGTTATGCAAGCTGGAAAGGTAGCTGCAAGAGGCAGACTTGGACTATTGTTGACAGAAGCAGGAACAAATTAAACAACCCAAAGCAACTCAAGTTATTTGTTTAGATTCCGCAGGATCCCAAATTAAAACCTTTCAGTGGATGATGATGAGCACATAATCACAGTGAATCTGCCCTGACCTCGAGTCAACAGGTCAATAGAGCGGCTACATTTGGTCCGAGAGGGACAATAGGATTAATCCGGGACAACCATTACAACAAACAATTTCTGTTGCCTCATCGAACTCCCTTCTTCAGCCATCTGTCCACGGATCGCGTCCTCATGTCCGGGCCAGACACACGCTGACTTCTTGCTTGTTTGCACAAATTGATTTTGTAAGGAAACTGATGAAATGCTACCTGAAACTAAGGTCGTCCAAAGACAGGTGTCCCCAAGGACAATGGTTCCAATTAAAGGAGAACTAATTATTGTTGAGGGTGACAGTCTTAACACCAGATTCCAACAGGCCCCTTGACCTGAACACAAACTCAGCAGGACGGCCAAGCCCACCCGGTTTGTGAGGGACCAAGAGGATGTGGGAGAGGAAGCGTGGTGGTTATTGGAGGGGGTGGAGGGGGTGGAGCAGTGAGAGGGGTGGGGTACAGTTGACCAGAGTGACCCTTGTCCTGGGGAGATGGTCCCCCATCTGTTGGGTGTGGGTGGACAATGGTCAAGCCCTTGAGGTGGCCAGTCAGCAAGGACACAAACACAGCCTGACCGTGCCAATATGATAGTTCTCACTCCTGCATTATAATCATATTCCCTGAATCAACACCTATTGAAGTTTCATGTGTTGCTCCTAATTGAAAGGTGCATTGTGATGGACTTATTCAGATGGCCTGAAATGAATGCTAATTTCGCAGGTCAAATACCAGATTCATGACGCTATCTTGACTGTTGTTCCTGACTGGGAGCACTTGAAATGGAGTTAACCAAACTCTTAATTGATTGCAAATGCCAGGGACTTTCTTTTTTGAATTTACCTAAAATTCAAAATCAGTCTTATTTACAATGTAAAGCATAAGATAATATAATTAGAAAATGAAATTAATGATTAAGAACTTGAACCTTAAACTTGTAATTCTACAAATATTTTCCCAGAAGTTCATGTATGAGATATCAGATGATTTTGTATATAACTGATAAACAAGATTAGAATATCATAGCTGGACAGCAAAGCTAGCAAGTGTAAAACATCAAATACTTCAAAATTAAATCAACTTAAGTTGATGCAGTCTTATTAGTTTGTATTAAGATATAGAATTTTTCAATAAAAATGTTCTCTTTTTAATGTTCAGAAGAAATAGCATGTTGTATGTAATGGGGATTTAGTACATTAAGCCATTAGCAAGCAAGATAAACAGTGTGATAATTTGGAGACTCTATCATAAACGTTTCATATCTCTCAGAATCTGAGGTTCTTGGCTATTTCTGTGCTAGCGAATGCTGAAAATAACTCAGCACTAGTTGGGGAGATAGACGCAATTATACGTCTTTCCTACATCAATTACTTGATAGGTGTCCTTGCCTCGAGAAAACTGTTTTTGAAATAAGAGACCATCTCTGTAAACAGTCAGCACCTTTGATAAACTAATACTGGGATACATCAAAATATCATAAAATAACTATAATATGCTTGAAGAAAGTGATTAATTCACATCAACATAAATAAAGTGTCCTTGACAAGAGTATTGGCTCTCTAGCTCATCAGGCTGTATGATTTATCAGCAAGGTTAAAGACTTGCACACGACCACTGTATTGACGGAAACATTGTAAAAAGGGAAGGGGGATGAGGAGAGATGAAAGGTAATTCATTTTACAAAGTGAGACATTTGATAAAACTAAGATGGATGACTAATGAAATCCAATGTCATTAGACCATCAGATCTTGTAAGACTGTAATGAGAATATTAGTAAATTTTAATGGACAAATGTGATAATATTCATATTTTGTATTGATGACTATTAATTATTGTCAAATAACTAGTTAACACAGTTGTTTTAATAACATAATAATACAAGTAAAATATTGATCAGATTATGCATTTTTAAAGCCATATGCACAACTTCAAAATTAAAACATTATGTGCATGCTTTATTCAAAAAGGGATAGGGAATGTAAGGTTTCAAAAACAAGAACATATTAGAGATATTACTTTAAACAACGGTTAGTTAAAGACATCAAGAAGAACAGTGCAGAATGCTAGGCGTCTTCAAAATTTTTTTAGATAATAGAATAGACTTCCTGGATTGTTAATGGATTCCCTGCTAAAGTGTTTGCTTTGTAAATGTGCACATAACAGATTTAGTAGCTTTTGAATAATGTTGACAAGGTTAAAAAGTTGGTGAAGTAAGTGGTTAATCGTTGGATGAAGATGTATGAAAGGTTTTGAAGGTTTGCTGGTTAAAACTTCCAATGTTAAATGGTTTTGGTATGTGAATATTTCATCATAAATCATGAAAAACTTTGGAATCAGAATCTCTCCTGCTCTTACAAGACAAATTATACAGCTGACAACTTCTGAATTAACTGTTCAGAATACTCTTCTACTCTACAATAAATCCTACGGTGGACAACTTCTTAATTTATTGAGGATATTTATTTAAGGATAATTCTTGGACAATGAGTGTTTGGTACATTAGATCAGGGCTCCAGATAATTATTTGGACTCAGGGGTAATTCACTCTTTAAAATGAAAATTTAGGAGTAAAATTACCATATGAAAAAGAATCAGGAGTATTTCAGGGTTTATTGTTTTCAGATCCTCATTCCAAGTTAGCATCTTTTTCGATGCTAGTACTTGAATATATTTTCCACACGTTTAATCTTTTAATAAACGAGAGATTTCTCTTTGATGGAATATAATCTTGGTAATCGTTGTTTTCATACAGGTTGGCATCAAGTTGGCTACTATTCGAGATATAAAGATCAGACATGTACAAATCAAACTTTATTTTGACAAGTCACGATCACTCATGTAAACAAATATCTGAACCGTATTCTGGGAAAGTTGTGCGTATCCGTCACGTATATCTGAATTACGTGTGCGTGAGCCCTGTAGATGTACAGGTACTGTACAGGTTCTTTTTTATATCATGATTATGAAAATCAACTACAATATGACAAATAAAGAATGAATCAATTATTGAATTATTTAGACTTCTTAGTGATATTATCATTCTCCAGGATAATACCACGTATGTGTGCAAAGTTAAGTCACCTGCTGCCTTTATAAAGAAACAACTTCACAACTTCACAATTAGTAAGCATGCATCATATTGTCGTCAATCATGTCACAAGGACCTAAACTTTCACTCCACAAAACACTAAAAAAAAAAAAAAAAAAAAAACAAAACAAAACAAAACAAAACAAAACAACAACAAAAACCACTAAAATCAGCAAAACATTGCCTATTACCTACAGACTGAGTGTGTGTTTATCTAGCATGTTTGCTTTGTCGAATGGCACCAAGAGCAAAATACTCACTCAAGACGTATTAAAATACAGAGAAACTGTGTCTATTCTATGCAATGGAACAGCAAGACTGATACACAACAGTTCTTCAGACCAGTGCAGCAAGCTACATGATGGCAGGCTATGGAGGAACATGTAGCAGTGGTGTTAGGACATGATTACATAAAGTACCATGATATTTAGTACCATGTTCAAACTGTTCATGATCTTGCAGATCTCCTTCATTGGGCAAGGAGTTCTACAAGCCTTTGTACACCTTGAACACAGACCTTGTAACTGATGGATACAGAGGAAATTTGCTGTGAGTGCAAATCATTGTCTCTAAAGATCAGGTACCAGTTGGTCTAGAACATTTATATTTCATCAAACAGATATATTCCAAGGAAAATAATCACATGGCTCTTGACACATTGAATTCACAAATTTTAGTCTTAAGACATATCTGAACATTAGCCCGATTAATGACATTGCCAAGAGCAATTTTCCAAAACATATAGATCACTTGAATAAATAAAACATAGGTGTTAGGTGCAAATCAAAATGCATCATGCCTTCAACAATGAAATGCTTCACAGCAAACAGTTCCCATGCATCCCAAACAGTCCATACAAAATGTTAGCATTGATCTTGTAACAGCAGCAGCAAGGAACTATGAGCAACTCAAGCTCGTGATGCAAAGCTTACCCTTCTCTCCCACTGAAGGAACAATCTTGCCACCTAAATACAAACAAACAGAATAAGCAGAGACTACAACATTCAAGCAAGAATAGTACAGTGTTCGAAGTGGAAAGTTACTAGTCATGCTGTGAGCTTTCCTCATAGAAGAAATTGAAAGTCAACCAAAACCAAGAATTATGTTTAAAACATGTTGAGAAAACTTAAAGATCATTCAATGTTATGATTGTTTTCTTTTTGTCCAAACAATAGATTTTTTTATGAAAATAAAATTGAAGAGTTTCTCTTGGTTTTAATTGACTCCATTCAAATAAATATACCTCTCCATCAGTGAAAAGAGCATACATTAGAAATAAATTGATTCTATTATATAAGGAAAGTTCTATAAATCCTTGAATAAAGCTGATCATGGCCTTACTCACATCTACTAAATTGTGCTATGCATCAAGCTCATGCTATTGATTTTAGTATAAATACATTAATATAACTTCTACTGAATCATAATTTCGTACATGAATTCCGTTAGATCATCTGGAATTCATTAAAGGTTCTTTGCTTTGTGACAAATCTCGAATTCAACTCATGTTCTTTCTTTAATGAATACATGTTATGCCTTCAAACTGAAAAATAATATATGTCTAATTAACCTGATTGGTTTCCTGTTACAACAAAAAACAAAAATAATTTGTATAAAAGGTTACATGTTGGGAACATATTGAAGAATCATGGCAAGCATATGACAAACTTCTATCAAGTATATCTAGGCGATGTTGGGTTTGTATCTTGTTCCCTTTTTAATAAGGTTCATAATTGGTGTTGTGAGAATTCAGGCCAACCTTGATCAGTGAATAAAAGTTGTCCAGCAAATATGGCAAATATTGTCCTGTGGGGTCAGCCTTTGTCATATGTGGCGTTTTACTTACCTAATTACCTATAGATTCATAGTGTGATTATCTGAATACAAGTGCTTAAGCACATATGGTTTCCTGTAGAGTCAGTTGTTGTCTTCAGTCCTCAGTACAATAAAAACCTTACTTACCTAATTACCCATAGATTTAGGGTGTGATTATCCTGTGTAAAGTACAACTGACTTCATCATGCCACTCAGCATGACATTTGCAAGTCAAGGACACAGATGTGGTCTTGCAAAGGGGGGTTTGTGTTTTACTATGGAAGGGGGTGAGGAAAACTGTGACACATGGTCAGATGTGTGTGTATACCCTTGAATTATACAGGTGCCTCGATCTGGTTGTGTGTCACACATAGACTTACTGACTTATTTAAATTGGTTCATAGAAAAAATGAAACAATGACGACATAATCAGCATACTTTGAAATGTTTCATAACTTTTGTATCCTATCAGTCAACTCTCAAACCTATATGCATGAGAATCACATATTTCAATTAAACAAAATACTCACAAGCTTACTAAAATCAATTGGCAATGTTCTTATAAACCTACACATGGCCTTAAAAACATATTTAACATTTATAACATACATAAATGTGTCAGGGGTTTCATCCTCATCAGGACATCAAGCTGAACCTGTTTAGGGGTTGCAGCTCCTTGACTTCTCGCTCATTGAAACTATCTTGGCTCAAAGCTACATCAGTATGATTTGCCTTTGCTGTGGGTGTCACTGAGAACATCTTTGTATCAGAAACTTACCACAAATCTGATACTACGAACATAGACTAAAACCACTTGCATAAACCTTCACTATGACCAAGCACGTCAGAGCATGAGAAAGCCTAAGTCTACAGCTGGCGGGTACAAATGGTGGTACTCTATGCACCGACTCCCCAAGATGTAATGGAAGGCAGATGAGCTTGGCACCAAGCAGCAGGCAGAGGGACAAGACAGTGTTTACCTAACTAGGGTAAACTACAAGCCTGTCAAGGAACCAAACCTTTCCTCTCTCAGGTAATCAGGTCCAGTCTGTATCAACATTGCCTGACCCTTCCCTACCAGCTCAAATGTGTTCTCATAACCTTAAAGATTCTCCGCATGACTTATATACTTAATGTGGTGCCAAATCGAATTCAAACAAAACTGGGATTCAAAGACTTCTTTGAGAGACTTTGTGAAAGGTGGATGACAATAATGATGAAAATATTGACATCATACTGGAATGATAAAATATGATGAAAGTTGAACAAAAGAAGTATCCGTAGACATGTAAGAAGGCTAGACCCTGGTAATTCTGCTGCTAGTGCTGGCAAAATCCTGTACATCTACTCAAGTGAGTAGTGAAGAATCTGGAGACATGTAGAAAGGCTAGACCCAGGTGATTCTGCTATTGTAGTTGGCCAAGTCTTGTACGTCTGCTCCAGTCCGTATCGACCGTCTGCTCCATCCACCTTGTAGCAGAAGCATGTGGATCAAACTACCAGGGGATGAGGTAAATTGGTGATCACAGGAAATATCAGATGAATGTGGGTCAGTCAGGACTGTTTACCCATGATATCGTCCAACAACCGTCTATATCAATATTTTGAAAGTTGCTCTTCAGATGCAGACCGTCTGCAACACAGATCTCTTCCGACCTCTTTCACCAAGGTCTCGGTCTCTGTGAGATACGATCCGCGCTGTATCTATTCATCTGTATGGTACAGGAGGTGCCAAACAGTTTATACATGACCTTAGAGCCCCTGCAAATGTGCACAGGCAGTGCCAAACAGTATTTACTAGCTAAACCCAGACAATCATGTACAATCAATTTACAAAGGTTTCAAGGTATCCTTATTCAAGTTGGTTGTCTTACCCTCTTGCCGGAGTTCAGAGAGTTCTATGCTTGCATTCTGATTTTAACACAAGAGTTATGCACACAACTCTGCAATCTTTTTGATATTGACTAAATGATCATACAACAATGGATGAGTAACCTTTGCATTTAAAAAACCCAGCTGCAAATAGAAATTCCTTTTTTTTTTAACCTTTACCAGAAGGACCCTCGAATATTCTAGAATTGCAAAAAAAAATTTATCAGTGGCTGTCAGTTTTTCTGCTGGTGTTCTACTAATTGGGTTGCAACTAATCGTTTTGAATGTGGAGTGTTTTTGCACCAATCATGATTTTTTAAAAATAGTGAAACTAGATGATATCATTATTAAAGATCACATGCTTTAAAATTTGTACCACGGTTCTGAAAAAGCATTTTTGCTTCAAAGAACAGTGATTCAAAGATTTGATTTTAACAAAAGAGAACAGTCCCATATTTAACTTTCATAAACATTTCGATCGTCTCTGTCAGTCAAATAGGCAGGCAGACAGACAGACAGACAGACAGACAGACATGACGCGTCATAGGCAGTGACCATGTGAGTGAGAGCGTGTAGTCCCCAGATGGTCCCCAGCTGGGTAGACCCAACACCAGCGCGGACGTCACGCCAGGGCACACAGCTCAGCCCGATGAAAACATGAAACAAATGGTGCTGTACCTTTGATATATGAGTGTAGGTCTAGGCCAGTAGCCTCAGTGCCAGCGTATGTATACTGGCTGTCCTAAACCAGATGGGCAGATAGATACACTGCCAGACATTGATGATGAAGGGAACTGGCCACTGCGTACAGACATCATGTGGCTCCAGACCATAGACTTTTGTACACCACTGAACAGAATATGTAGTTGAGTGAATCGACCATGCTGTTGAGTCTTTTCTTTTCATACTAAAGGATACATGAAAACTATTGTTAACTTACAGAATTGCTTTTTAAAAAATTGGATGCCCAAGTGGTATCATACAATGTATTGACTTAAAATACCACTTTTGTATGATATGTCAATTTTACAATTATTTCAGATATACCAAATTATTATACCAAATTTCTGTGCTATGCCATGTATATTCAATTGCAATCATCACTTGATTGAATTTCTTGCTATAAGAAAGAATATAAACAACTCCGAAGTCCTAAACCGTGATGTGACAATGTATAACATGAAATGTAAAATGGACCGGAGGCCTCAATACAGAATAAACACTCTCCCATTTCATGGAAACAACAATGAAATCATGTAATTTGATTATTTTTGTTTCCTCTAAGTTGTGCTTACAATAAGTGAGCAGAAAAACTTAACTCAACTCATTTGGGGAAAGAATTTAAGCTTAAAATTGGAATAAATCAAATGTCTCAGTGACTTGTTTTGAAATTGATCTTTTCATCTTCATTGCAACCAAAATGGCCAATTCAATTTTCATGCCTCCATCTATCACTTTTGCTAATCTTTGTCAACATGCCAAGTACATAAAAAATACTTATGCAATCAATACAGACAAAACCTTTCAGACAACAAACAAAACCTTTATTATTCACATTTCCTACTATTGCACAATAAAACTGAGTCCTGTCTGATCTCTCAATGGGATCCCGACAGCCAACAGGAGGAAAGCACTAGCGACAGACAGGACATGATTCATTGCATATTTCACCCTAAGAGGTGAGTGTTTATGACCAAGGACAAATTTACTGCCTAAGTAAAGGTGTTACTTTAATAGAGAGGGGACTTCTCACACTCCATGCATAACTTCGAATCCACGACGGCATAGTTGGATTCCCATAACATTGCACGTTGAATCGCATTTATTCATTTCATTTGAATTTCATGATTCAATTTACTGTCATCCTCTGGCAGGAGAGTATCTCTGGAGTAAGTATGACAGGTGCATGATGGGCTACAAGCTGTCTCATCCTTGAAGGTCTTGTGATCTTTGAAATGCTGGGACAAGTTATAAACTTTAATAGTTTATCGTGGAAAAATTGTAACTCTACAGGAAATGGCCGCACCAACATTCTCCCAATCCTACACATGGTTCAAAAAGCCACCTGATGTGTAACAATATCATAACCTTTCTGCCCCGAAGAAATTTTTTATTTTTGTTGCTGAACTGATTAAGAGAACCATTTGATATGGTAACATAGCATGGCCTCTTTCCATTTAAATGACCGTTATCTACTTCAAAAGTATCTTAGAACTTGATGATGACAAAGATGTCCATAGGTAAATTCATATTTAAAATTCATTTTAAACAATATGAAATACTCTTCATTGTCAATATCAAAAAATATTTCAAGATCACAAAAGCTTATGAAAAAGTTGGATCATTTTTTAGACTTTGAGCAGGGAGGAGAAAGAGCATAAACTAAAACTAAAAACTTTGAGTGTATGTCTTTTCCAGCCTCAGGAAGTAATTAATATCTAGATTGTAAATTCATATCCCCAAAGGCTTTATAATAAAAACCTCCCTATACAAGCAATCATGAATTTCAGAACAGTCATTACAACTTGAAGACTATCATGTTCAAGTTGAGAATAATATCCAGCCTGTCTCGGTAAAGCAGCAATCCTAATAGAGCATATTTGTCTTCACCTATCTTCTCAGACCCTCACAATACCTCAAGTCTGGCGGAAACAGTGATGTTTACTTTGTCGCACGGGACCCTCTGACCCCAACACGTGCCTCCAACACGGACTCGTAATTATCACAAGCAATAGCAATCCGATAGCAGTGTCACTAATTTTGGGCATAAAAACCTTCAAATAATTGTCATTTAGGGTTAAGCGTGTGTCCATGCTTGAACTCAGTGTGACAGTGTTGGAGCAAGCACCTGCTTGTGGAATGTCCCTCCATTGAAGGGTCCCCTACCTGTCCACCCTTCCCGGTATCAATCACCCTGCCAGCCTCCCACCCCTTTATGCGCCCTTCCCTCCCTCCTGTTCCTCGATTGCCTTGAAACAATGGTCAGCAGAGCTTCACAGCAGATGGTTAAATTCTTCCAGTCAGATGAATTGTCCAGCCTGGCTGTACATGGAAATTATAGTATTACCCATAACTGATTGGAACAAGATCAAGCATTAGATAAACTTTGTGTTGTGGATTACTTGGATCATCTCCCCTGATCCCCGTCATCTGCTTGAGTTACATAATGGCCGACCACTAGTCTTGTTGGCCCACCATGGCTTGATGATAAACACCAGAGGAGTTTCTCCCATCTTCAGCATTCTGATGTCTTCAGTCTCTCTACCTACAGCACACATACAGCCCCTTGACCCGGGACAGTCATTCTTCTTAATGTCAAGCTCTCCTTGTAATATTCCTACTTGTATTCAAACTCTTACACATGTTCCAGTGCTAAATGATCCAGTTGCATGATGCTGTAGAGTACACTAAATGATGACTACTTCCATCTGTTCATTTAAATTCTACCATTTCCCAACTATTCCTCATGATGAGCAACTTACAGTTTAGTTGAAAAGTTTTCATTCGTAAAATTTCCCTTCAACTTTAATTTCCAAAATGTCATGTCCAAACCTTGTGCCCGTAAGTTACCTTACGGATATCAGTTATCACACCAACACAAGTTGGTAAAAGTTTTTGAAACATCACAAGGGACAGATTGTTTAAAGGTTCAACATTAATTTGCATTACGTTTCCTTGAAAAATGGTCATTGCTGAATACTGTACTACCCTTAGACTTACAATGTGGCAATGCCATATAATTGCGAAGTCATAAGACTTGTGACGTTCTTGCTCGTTTAGTAAAAAATTATGATGTCATTTACTGGAGGATGGTGGGACATTGCTGGAAATCTACTGTCAAAATGAGAACTTCCACGAGAAATTGTTTTATCTCCCACATGCGATCTCCCATCGAGGAACACAGCAATGGATGATAGAACCTTTTTCCCATTTACCTTCATGGTTTGAATGACAGAATTAAGTATCGAAGTATTACGTTTTAGAGAACTTACACAAGATCTCTTAAATTAAAGGACACATTTTAAACTTCCTACCTTACAATTTAAATAAATGTTCTTAGTAAAAAACAATGTTTTGGATGACATAACCTTTTGGACAAGAACTACATATGATAATGCTCTGAACCGTCACAGTGGTTTTATTACCTGAACAAAAAATTTATTTTTTTTAAATTTCAATAAAAATATTAAATTCATATTAAATTATCCCCCTTATAACTAGTATGACATAAAAAGTTTGTGATACCCTGCTATTGCAACGTTTCTGTGTGTTATACTCCTATCAATTAATCTGTTCCATCAATCTTAACCTCACATTGTAGTCGCTATTCTATTGTAGTATGACACAAGATGATGGAGGAGGGGGGGATGGAGGAGGGGAGGGGGATGGAGAAGGAGGGGAGATATCCCAGTGGACCAGCCAAGGTGAAGCATTTTGTCTTATTTCTCATTTTATATGCACCCCTTTCATATCTAGCTTGCCACTGTTTTGAAACAAGGGGATGGGGAGTCAGGCGAAAGGATAGATGATGAGAGAGGGGGAGGGGTCCTTGGAATGAGGGGGACACGGTCCCCAGACAGAGTAGACACTCTCCCCATGGACTAGATAGTGGCTGTTGCAGCTGCCCAGATTTGTGTGGTCAGGATATGTTATTACCAGTCTCTTTAATTACATGGACAAATTACAAGGCATTGGATCAATTAAAACACAAGGGGGTCCCCACACAAAGAAGTGTGTTGAATTATTGAGTATGTAAGCTGACCCACTGACAGTGTCTCCTTTAGCTAGCCTCTCTGAGTAACTAAACACCTCTGTCGAATCTGCCACCAGCAACTCCTAACATTCTCATTGTGAAGGAACTCATGCAAGGGTCAAACGGTACAATTGTCTGCTTTTAAGGGGTTAAACTCTCCATGAGACTTTTACTTTATTTCTTGTCTGAACCTACCATAGATTGAATTTTATGAAACCTGCCGCTAGCTAGTTTTCCCCTTAGTAAATATACATATGTGCATCTAGGGGATTCACAGGAAGGGTTACCTATTAGTATGTTTCACATAAATAAATTCAGTAGAGCCAAGCAAACACCAATAAAAGATATTGAAAGGTATACACTATATTACAATCTTTTCTATTGAGTTTGAGGACTTGTTATGACCAGTGTACAAGATTAAGAAATACAAAGTTTGATGACATGTCTAGTCAGTGACATAGACTTGTGTTGTTTTGGTACAATATGGACAGTCAGTCACCTGGAGGGGTTTGAGCACTACTTGAGCATTACAGGCAGTTGAACTCATCATAGACTGTGTACATTCGGAGTTAGTCTGTACTGGGACAAGACTGTAGTATGAACTATGAAGGATATATTGACACGTCTCTAAAAGTTACAAGCAGAGACAGCCTGCAGCAATATACTGCAAAAATGTGCTACATAATTTGATAGCATGGAATGAAAACTGCTCAAGACTTCCAGATATTCATAACTTCCCTGAAGGTGATCATATGAATATCTTGTAAAAGTTTCATCTTTCTTTTGAAAACTTTATGTATTTGTCTTCACAACGGGATTCTAGATTTGTTTAATCCTTCGAAAGCCATCACTTTCTTGATCACTTGAAACAAACCAAGTATCTAATTCCAAAAGAGAAATATGATATGCTAAAGTGTCCTGAAGTGTTTTATTTATATATATAAATGTGAAATTAATTCTGTAAGGAAAGTATACATATAAATGTGCAATTCATTTTTGTAAGGAAAGTACATGTATGCGAGATTCATTTTGAAAGGAAATTACATGTATGCGAGATTCATTTTGTAAGGAAAGTATATGTATGCAAGATTCATTTTGAAAGGAAAGTACATGTATGCGAGATTCATTTTGTAAGGAAAGTATATGTATGCCAGATTCATTCTGTAAGGAAAGTATATGTATGCAAGATTCATTCTGTAAGGAAAAGTATATACACAAGATTCACTGGGTCAAGGTGTTGGTTAGAACAGGTGCCCCCAGCATAGAGTATACTGCAGAGCTGTGCAGGCTCTACAGTGCCCATATATCGTCCCCAGTGCAGAATGCACTCCACTTGTCTCTTACATATCCCAGGACAACAGGGGGTCTAACCAGAAGCTGCACTCACATAACTTTGTGTACAGAATTTAGGTTGAAAGAACTTTTTAAGTGCCCCTGGTTCTCAGCTATACTTCATAACTTTTATGGTCTTGGAGATATTATTCATTTTGACATACCAAGAACAACAGGGGTCTTGAAATTATCTCCTAAATATCTATCAGTAATTGGTGGTGCTTGATTAGCCGAAGGTTTATGTACCCAGGGAATGGAGACTATGACTTGGGTAAGTTTTCAAAACTCTGATGAATACTACAAAAGCGTCAGTCACCAACTGTGTTCATGTATGCCAAAAGGTATGACAAAAATTAAATATTAATAATAATAAGATAATAGCATTTGTATTGTGCAGTATTAGTCAATGTTCTAATTAAAAGTGAATGAAATAAACAGTTATTACACAGATTTTATTTTACTGATGTTCTTGGTTTTCGTAACATTTTGCTTAACAATACTTCAAGGGACTACATTGATTTTATAAGATAAGATTAAGTCATTCCAGTTCATAGCTTAACACTAATCTTGGCAGAAATCTACACATAATTCATTATTTTCCAATTTATGCCACAAATGCCTTTGCTTTTCAGAGACAATATTTTCTCCCACTTCAGACAACAAAATCGAGATTCTTGTTCCATTGATATGGCCGTGAAAACTCAAAAGTTTTGAAGTTTTCAACAGCACCCATGTCACATCTCCTTAGGTTCATCAGAAACAAAATTGAAACAACTGGAGGGCAACCATCTTCCCCTTCTGAATTCTTTTGGCTCTGTTTATCACCATCACAGCAATAAGTGGATCAAGCCTTTAAGACGTCGCATGTTGTACCATTCCCACAGTGGTAGCAGTTAAGCATACTAACTTCTTTAAACTTGGGTTCTTGCTAGAATAATATTGAAGGAAGAAATAAAACTTTAAATTTGACTCTTTTATCACCATAACTCTCCTCATCCTCAAGGTTCTTAATTAGTACTCTGCCTGGAACAATGCTGAGTTGACTGAAGTCAAGTAGGTGCGGCACGTCATTGTTAATCAGCTGTCTGAGTTTGAAGCCGGTTACAAGACAGTAGATGCGGCTGGTGTCTTCATCAGTGTAAATGGTCTGGAGCCGTTAGATTGCTGATACTGCCAGCTTGGATTTCAACAACATAGGGAAGCCCTCATACAAGATCCCTGCCTACATCTCCTAACAATGAATTGGAGTTTCCTTTTAGATAAATTCAAGATAATGTCAATAGACTCTACTAAGTCAATGTATCAAGTTCCTTTGGTTGTTGATCTTATTTCTTGAGAGTTACAGGTGTTTCAGGAAAATAAATAATACATCAGATAAAAAATTAGTCTAAGGTTTTGGCACTGTTTGTGAATATTATGCTTAATGGCATCAACATTTTAGAGAGAGAGACATAGAATCGTTGCATAAAACATTAAAAGTGATAAGTTACACATAAACCTGAAAGGCCTTTGAAATATTTCCTCTGGATCCAGAGTATTGTATAAGCAATTACTTGTTTTCTCAAAGATAACATATTACTGGCCTTATTAGATTATGATGCTGCAAGATCTATGCTATTCATCTTCTGTCGTAAGATATCTTTCTTTTAATATAAATTCAGCAATAATAGTAATTTTCATTTCTTAATGATTAAGTTATATCCTGATCCTGATTCAAGAAAACCTAAAGAACTGAATGTTTCAAATACAACACATTCTGATGGAGAATGCTACAAAATCTTTCTCTACGAACCATTACTTGTAGCACTGAATTTAGCAATGATCACAAATTTAATTCTGTAAGATAAGGTTGTACATTTTAAGATCTTATTTTGAGAAAATCGAAAGACCTCTTAAATTGCTGGAAAGTTCTCTTACAACCATTACTTGTAGCATTAACTTTATCAATTACAGTAAATCTCTTTTCTTAAAGATAAAGTTGTATATTGGTTGGTCCACATTAAGCAGTGAAGTAGACAAAATTTACAATGCGTTCACCACCTACTTAGGTGGTTTGAGGAACCTGATCAGGCAAGAATGCTAATAAACTAGATCACAAAACATAAAAACGTAACCGGCCTCATAAAAAACCAACATGAATGTGTTCAGGGGTCAGAGGTCAATCCCACTTCACAGGTCAAAGAGAGAGATCTTCTTCAACCTCGTATCTATCTGTGGGTCTTTGACTGGGTTTGTTTGTTGTTTACACCATGATGGGCGAGACGTAGGGAACAACAGGCTTGATATATTTGGTTGAAGACTATAAATGACTCCATTTTGCTCTCATGGAAGCTTGTACTTCATATTCAGATATCTCCACTTTCTCAATAAAAGTCTAGATTTTGTTACAACAAAGGTTTGAGTGGTGCTGCTAGGTACAGTGAAATGAGGTATAGACATGGAGAAAGATAGTAAACAATTTGTAAAAATTTACTTTATGATACTGTCTTAAAAGGATAGTAAACTGTCTGCTGTACCAAAACATATCATATTTTGAAGGAAAATTTAATTATCATCCAGATAAGGTTTCAAGAAATGGACCAAATATCATTCAGCATACATTTTTGACAATCTCTAGCCAATTCTTGATATGTACTCCTCTGTAAAAGAAGATATTTAGTACTTCAAAATTGTCATCAAACAAAATTAACAAAACTTGCAAACAATCTTTTAATGTCACTGTCAACCATTCCCCTGCACAAAAATGATGTGAAATCTAAACAGGATCTTGAGGAGACCCTATTTCACATGCACATTTCAGAGTTGAATATCCTGATATACTCATATCAAATAAACGAATTTACATTGGCGATATTGCCTGAGTCTGAGGGTGTGGGTTTATTCCAAAATGGTGCTCGACTCAAGAAAGAACAAGAACATGTACTACTGCAGATTGCAATCTCAAATATGATAATGTTTCATTTATTCACTATATAAATGGCATGTATCTCTATAAAGATCAAGAGTTAGAAAGGTAGTGGATTTATATGAGACCTTTTTTATATAGACTCATTCCAGGGCTGAATACCCCTAAATTACCCCTGTCAAATAAACAAATATCTATTTGTACTATCTGCATGTTCTTGTTAAATGCAAGAACAAAATATGAAACTATATGGATATAATTGTGACTTGTGATTTAATATGAACTCATTTCAGGGTTGAATGTATTGTAAAGCCTTTATCAAATAAATGAATATTTGTTCATACTGGCTCCATGTTCTGCACAGTCCACAAGAAAAGAGAAAGAAAGACCTGGAGCGAGAGAGAGAGAGAGAGAGAGAGGGGGACAGAAACTAGTTCCTTGTCTAAAGGTTATGCTCACTGTTACTCTGGAAGTGCACCAGGCTACCGAAGATGAGAAAAGCACCGTGTTTAATTGGAAGTTATCAGAAAAGGTCATGTGTTTCTTGCTTCAACTGCTTCACAAGAGCTAATAGAACCCAATTAAAGCTTTGACTTTCAACAGATTGCTTACAAAAGGCCAACAAATACAAAAAAAACAACACCCACTCACACAAGATAAATCTGGTATGTCTTCATGTTGAAGTGACATAGATAAGCTTGAGAGACTGATAACAATAAAACAATTTATCTGGACATAAGCTAACATTTTATTAATTTCATGGATTAAATACATATAAATGTTTTATGACAAAACAAATATCTATTTTTCTTGCAATAATGGATTAAAAGAAATGCATTCATTTTAAGTCAAAGTATATATCTACAAAAATAATACTTCAACAGTTAGAGAAAAAAAACACATTTTGCTATCGAATTAGCTCCGACAGATGGTACATTTTCAATTTGATTCTAATAATGGCAAGATATGAATACATGACGGCTTAATGCTTTGACACAATCAAGAGCTAAGGTGAGAATGCTGAGTAAACATAAATTTGATGAAATCACAATGCTATGAACTCTCATAAATCTTAGGTAGAATCAAAGCAATACAATATTCGAATAAGTCCAAACTTTTACTGAAAGTACCTGGTACTTAGGTTAATATTTCCTCTAAATTATCAAGGTGCCATATCAAATTTCATATCAATGATTTTCTCATAATTCTGCTTTAATCTGATCCAATTTTAAAATTATCCTTCAAAGGTATCCGTATAATCCCATTAATTGGCATTTTACTTACATTTTGAATTACAATAGAAGTTGGGCTTGGATAAGAGCCATTTAGGTCTGTTGTCTGAGTAAATACCATTTTGTTAACAACTCTGCAACAAGACCATCACTCACAGGGCTCCTTGAGGTCATGTATTGAACAGTAAATGCCAGGGTAAGGAGCTTGCTCCATAAATACATCAGCACTGAGCACACACCTTTGAGAAAGGAATCTTGAGAAAGAAGAGGACGGTACCCAGCCCAGTCAGAGCCGCCCAATATAACTTTCATACAAAATTTATGAAGTGTTGCCGCAGAAATAATAAGGTGTCGATGTGGGGGTCCCACTTTTAACAAGAATAAAGGCAGCAGTAATGTGCAGCAAATTCACAACCATGACACAACCTGTTCAAGACATTACAGGCTTTTGCCACAGCAGCACTTTATGAGTTATGTTTTTCCACAGTTCTTATCAATGAAAAGGGAACAAAAACATCTCCCTGTCAGACCCACTGGGATGAAGTGTGTAGAGGCTCATGTGGACAATGCTGCTATAAACATTACCCTTCTATGATAACGTGTGTAATAGGGGAACTTGATATGCATTTGATTGACAAACACAAATAGAATCTCAATCACATATCTACCACTTTTTCTTCTACCAAGAATATCGGGTAGCTTTCCAAAAGGAGAGTTACATTGATAAAAGAAATAAATCTCGTGTAACTAAACTCAAAAGCTTAACAAGAACATATGGTTTGTTATACACTTCAAATAAAACACTTTGTCCCATCCACATGACATGAGGGAAAACTTTTTTCACATTAACCCATTTCTCTGTTACTCCTTTTTACTTTAGCCATTCTTTCTTTAAAATTAAAGAAAAAAATCTTTAATTCATCATTGTTGTTAAGAAAAAGAAAGATTGTTGTACAACACCTTTTACGTTAAAATAATTTCATGGGGTGAAATGAAATCATTCTTACTCCCTTATTAAAAGAAATCTTGAACATGGAACAAAACCTTTAAAACTTATTTTTACATCCTTATGTTCAGTAATCCTTGAAAGTAACCATCTTACATCTTTTATGGTAATGTCAAGGAATTAATGGATGGTTATAATGTCTTCATCTTGTGACAATGATGAAGCAAATGCAGTAACTAAAGTTTGTACTTACTTGTCAGAACACAGAGCAGAAAAAGGTACTCTGTGTACGAGATGATTCCTGCAACAGCAAAGAAAACATGTTAGGAAAAAACTTTAAAATTATCAAATTGAATTGGGGGAATAATTTAACTTAAAACATAAATTTGGAATAGTATTTTCATGAGGGAGACAATTTTCTAATGGAAGTTAATAAAGATAGTGCAATATTATTTTATGAGAACATTACTAGGCCACAATGCAAAAGTATCTATTTAAACAAAATATCACACTAACAAATTTAACAATTATGATAATCACAAGTAGTAAAGAAATTTGATTAATTCAATGTTTATATATGATTATTATAAAACTATATTATTATAAAGATGAATCAACCCCTTAGAGAATGTACCATTGATAGATATGCACTTTTACTTGAAGGATTCTGAACCGCATTGTAAAGCATTACTGGGCACGGTAACAGTGCAACTTGTTGTGATCATGTTAGCAGAAACTCCATGCAGATAATGCGCAGTAGCATAGATCACCATAATCAATCTGTAGCACTTCAAATGCTAACAAAAGCAAATCAATTCAACTTTTTTATTCAAGATTTTGTGTCACTTTTCTTTCAAACATTAACCAAAGACAGCAGTTTATGCTTCAAAAGATGAGTCAAGCAGCACAAGCCTGTAATTGTTACAATTAATATTGTGTCTGCAACTTCAAAGCCATTTTATGACTTGAACACACGTCTGTTTTGTCAAACGTTGGTGTACACCCACATTCAAGTCCCCATCAATAAGGCGAGAGCTGTGTTAAATGAAGTGAGATAAATACCTCACATAGCAAAGATTACAGGACTTCAGAATGTGCCGTGGATAACTGAGTGTAACTTAGACAACAGCATTTACATTGGATAACTGGAATGTACAACTGAAATCTAACTTGATCATTGTTCAGGTGACTGGTTTCTTCTGAAGTGTGCAACAAATGTAAAGTGATGCTATTTGCTATCAAATGCTGCTTGTAAGAATATTTCTTGCATTAAAACCCCAGCATCTAAATCTACTGTTGGGGGAAAGCCTACAAAAATGTAGCAATAATCTGTGGTAAAACCTACAAGCAACTGCAGGAAATAGCAAACACCTGATGGTACTGTTTTTAGTTTCAATGCAGAATTGCATCCAACTGTGAAAGAAATACTATTTGTTAAATGTAGATCTGTGTAAAGAATAAATTTGTATTAGAGAGACTTTGGGTACTGAGTTTGATCAGTTTAACATCTATGGTTTTATTCAAAATTGATCTAATATTTGTTTTGAATTCACAATATGGGGTTTTTTTTAAATATAAACAAAACAGAACTTTTTAAATATTAATCAAAGGAAATAGGTCACACAATCAACGATCACTTTTCATTGACCACAACAAGCATAAAATGATTAAAAGTGTTAATAATTAAAATAAAGCAATTGTGCAAAACCATGCATAGGTCATGACTTTGTGGTGACCTTGACCTGGGACCAATTGTAGCAACAACCTTTTCAAAATTAAGTACTTCTCCATAGATGATATATATCATATAAGAGTCTCATGGCAGCAAAACTTTTTAAGTTTTTGTGTTAACAAGGGTTATTTTATATTTTTCCCAACTCCAACCTTGACCTTTGTTGGGGCTGCTTATAATCAATGGTGGGACCGAGTGAAGTGGATTGAATTAACCCTGGTTTTGGAAAAAACTGTCTTGCAACGATTTTAATCCTTTTAACTTTTTACCCAAGTTCATCCGAAATTATTAATTGTTATGCCCACCTCAGGATCAACAATGGGAGGACAGTGTAAAGTAGAAGAGATTGAACCTTCATGTGGGGGAATTGACCCTGCATTCCAGCACTGTTGCACACAAACCAACTTGTCAGCTAAACGTCCTCTTCTTTAGTTCAAGATGGATCGCCCTGCATTGTCAGCATGAAGAGAGCACTTACCTAACCTATTCATCTTGTAAACAAGGTGCACTTTACACCTTACTGTAAGGCTGTGCAGTCCTACAGAGGTGCATGTGGAGCTAAGCTAGGAGTAGATTTCATCCGTTTTGTGTGACGTCTGTGAAATCTCAACTATAACTCAGGTTGTGGGAAGATGCATGTTTCACTATGATGCAGGAATGTCAACCCGAGGGATTTATTCTGATGCAATCTCATTGAAACCAGTTCTTATCACTTGCATCTGACCAAATGATGATCTGACCAATGCTTTGCAAGGGTACTGCCTTGCAGTGACCTTTACAGGTTTCAAATTTAGCACTAGCCCGGTAGCCCATTGACTGTGAAAATGAATATGGGCTAGTAAAGAAAAATAACTAGTATCCCTTCACTCTCCATGTAATCATCAACGTACAGGCCTTTTCTGTTACCTTCACCTTTAACAAACTCATATAATCAAAGTACTGGCCCTTTTCTGTTACAAACTCATTTAATCAAAGTACAGGCACTTTTCTGTTACAAACTCATTTAATCAAATTACTGGCCCTTTTCAGTTACCTTCACCTTCAACAAACTCATTCAATCAAAGTACTGGCCCTTTTCTGTTACCTTCACCTTTAAAAAAACTCATTCATTCAAAGTACAGGCCTTTTCTGAGACCTACATGTTCCATGATTTAATTCAAACATATTGCAGGCCTTCATCCCTATTGAATTTTACAGTTCAGTGCCTAGTTTGGTTACATAATAGCCAAGACCTCTGGAAAGCAGTTGTCAGGTATTATTGTAATGAAGAACAGCAGAAAGGTAACATTGTTAAAAAATGAGATCAACACATAGGCTACTTATGAAGGTAATTAATCTCATTCTAATAAACATATAAATTCTTTGGGATTTAAGGTCATAAAGCGCAATTTAAGATCAAGGGCATATAAAAAGGTCACTGGTAACTCACCAAACTAAACCGATGAAAGGGTTCATGACCATAGCAATCATAACCTTGCTTATGAGGATGAAACATTAAAAAGAACAGTCCTTGGGGTATTTTATGTGGAAACGAAATTGAAGGGGACATTTGAATTTATGCATGTACGTTGTTAGTTTATATTTATAAAAGCTCTTTTTTCCTGTCATTTTCTTAAAATGGCAGACCTGATGCCAATAGGTCAGGTTCTTTAACTGGGAACTGTCTGAACCAGCAGTAACGATTTCTTTGGGTGTAAAATTCATTGCCTCTATTCATTTTCGCTAATTAGGTATTTAAGTTTGTTATTTTAAACTTAATGTGAATAAAGTGCAAAATTTCTGCAGGTATACAGGTTGAAAAACATTTACATTGAGAATCTAGTAAATAAGTAGAATCCTAACATACCTATATATTGTCTTATAGGATAATGAGAAGTGGTAATCTTCATGAGATTATGACTGTAGATGATATTTTTGTTTATAGCATCTTACAATCATTATAATTTCAATGCAGTAATAATACAGCATTGAACACCACACAAAAATTTTGCATCTTGAAAGTTTGAAAACATACCTGCCATGTGCATTCTTAGAGTCTCTCAACAGATATTTACAAACGTACCATTTTATCTTGCTTTTCTCATTAGGGCCATTCATACAAATATTTCACGTTAGACAGAAGCTTTTCCCATATCTGCATCCCACGCAAGGTGAAATTGCAGGTTTGCATATCCAACAAACAAAATTGCAGGTTTGCATTTGCAACAAACAAACCATAATCCTATTTGAAAAAAAAATGGCAATGCCCCTTATGTGTATTCTTCAGCATATTTGACTTGAACCATTCCGTATGGGATTTACATATAACAGTTTCCACAGGTCTCTACTACCACTATCAATGTGAGAAGGCAGGTTCCTGTTTTGTCTGCTACAGTCATCAATACATAGAGTTATGTGCAGCTGATTTAGAAACTAGGCATGTGGTTTTTCATTTCTAAGTAAATGAAAACATTTCTATACGTATTGAAATTTGTTTACTTCTACAAAAAAAGCAGGAATACCCTGGGCTAGCAACTATGAATGTTCCATGGCCTCTTTTCAAGCTTTTGGGGATTAAAAATTTAATTTATTTATGTACATTTACGGGGGTGAACAACCCCACATAGTGTTTATCCAACAAGTTAATCTGAGATAATTATCTTATCTAATCAACAAGGATGGGTATCGGTCCTCATTTCCATTGGGCAATATATTGCGATACAGAAAAGCGTATTGCAATTTATTGGTACTTTTCATATTTTAGTTTTTCCATGTTCCTTTGAGTAAATAACAGCAATTGGAACAGTGATCAATGCTCAACTGGACGTCATTTTGTAAAGATAGATAATTCAGTAAACATGTCTGTGCTATTTCAACTTTGCACGTTCACACTTTGTTCACAACTTTCAGTAAAATCATAGGGTGTTTTTGTTACGCTTTTGTGCAATTTTACACGGAAAGAGTTCATTCTAAAACCTACGATATATTGAATATTTTCAGAAGACTGTATCGATACGTATTGTGGTGTTTCTGTATTGCAATATACCGATATACCGATAATACCGCGCACCCTTACTAATCAATGAGTATGGGTATAAATCTTGCCATACACTCATAATGAAAAAGTGATTTTTCACATTCCCCCCCGACTTTTTAAGTATTTTTTTGTTGATCAGAGCTGTATACAGTCTTTGAAGCAGAAGGAGTAAGTATATACTCTAAAGCCTGATTTTCACAATGAAGAACATATTATCAAGAAAATCTTGACACTAAAAGATATTGTACTTCTACGGATACTCATTGTGGTATCAACATATCTTAATGATGTAACTGGATTAGTAAACATAAACCAAAAAGCTAAATTGAATACAATCTTAAAGAGAATTGGGTCCCAAATATACGAAGTAGGACCCCCAAACAATATTTACAAATCAGAATCACACTTGTTCAAGTGTACATCCCTTCTGATTCAACTGAAAACATCCAGCCGCATTACTGTCGTCAGGATTTTATCAACTCAAACACAAGTACTCCCCCTCATCACCTATTGTTTTCTTCACACCATAGGAACAGCCTACTCACTGATAGATTCATTAAAGACATCCTCAGGTGAAGAAGACAAAGAGGCGAAGAAAATGAAGGCTGAAGAGATTAGGGTTGCTCATCTGGACACTGCCCCTTCAGCGGACAACATGTAAACACTCGTCCTAATTGCAATCAAAACACCGGTCTAGACCCTAATTAGCAAGCAGAGTTCAATGGGAAGAGTCTTTGAACTTAAACAAACACTGTCCTCTGATGCCAGGAAAAGCTTCCCCTGTAACAACACTGCAAGTGTTGCGTACACACACTAATGTAATCATTCCTAATTAAAACAATAGCTAGAGTATTTTCACACCCGGGTGTAAGGTTGCCTCAGAGGGAATGATTGTCATTACAGAAGCTGATAACCTGGGATTACAAGCCGACAAACTCATCACAATAATCTGGTTTACGGGGCAGTGGATGCACCACGATGAGAGGTAAGATACTGTTAATTGGTTTCAAGTTAATTAGTCCAGTTTACCTGCAAGCTACCTGTTGCTGATTGCAGTCTATTTGAGTCAGCCAACATTACATTGACAGCCTCTTTAGCCAGGTGGTTTGAGCAACGAGAAGTTAATGTCAGCCTCAGTTAGGCAAACTGGCATCTACCGCAGCTAAACTTCTGACTAGCAGACCACCAACTGGAGAAAAACTATCCGATTATAAAAATAACTGCCTGATGAATTTTCTTTCTCTTCATGCTGTTATCAACTTGAACATGTGTTACATTCTGGGGTTCTTTTCTTTGAAGGAGATTGCATGATTCACAGGCATGTTTGTCTATGAATTTAACACTATTCATTATTTCATTATATCAAGTGTCTCCTTCATGCCGATGTCAGTTTTGTTAATGAACATACATTTGAAGGTGTGAAATAATTAACACAGTTACTTTCCTAACAGTGTTAGCGTATATTTCTACACACTAAATATATAAAAAATTTCAAATCAATAATGAAACACTTTACAAAGCAGTTTTACCTCTTTAGAATCATCATTTTATATAGCAATTCAAGAAACTCATCTCTCCTCAAACAAAACAAAGTATCTCGCAAACTGAATAATTGTTGCTGAAATTGAACTAGAATCTTTAATAATATAACCAATGGCCTTGCAAATGATATGCAAAACTAAAATTTTGAACTTGATGACCAATTAAGGCCATCAAGGACAGAAGCTCCCCCTCCCCGAGCCGACCTCCCCCACAAGATGGCTGGTGGTAAGCTGTGAAGAGCCATGAGACCGTGTCAGGGGGTGTCTTCCCGACTCCACAAACCTAACTTCCCACTAAACAACTAATTTTTCACACTTTTAACAAAGGTGTTACAAGCTTTTCTATGTTGGGAGAACAGCTAATGTCATGCAGGACATCTTAGTGGGGCAATAGGGTCTTTTCAGTACACTGCACCATTAGCCACATCCAGGGCATAACCAAATGAGAACTCTCAGACTAATTGCATATTTATTCAGCCTATTGAAATACCAGGAATTCTTTAACACAAACAGCCAGGTCCGTTGAAAAGAAACATTTAGTCAAGGGAGGTATTCAAATTTGCTAATTTGTGTGCACTTTTGATCAGGGTATCCCCACAGAGTGATAAAAGCTTCTTTCTTATGTACGATTCTTATCAGCAAATTTCTCTTCGTGTCTGCATCGATTTAGAATGCAATTTGATCATGTCAAGATGTCGACCAGTCAACTCCTGATAGAGCAATACAGCTAAGATACCTCTTACATTCACGACACCAGCTCTCCTGCTCAATCTATGCACCGAGAAGAACCTTAAAATTCTTCGAACTGAACCTCGGCTTACAAAGTTGACTCTTTAATTAGCGGGACTAACAAGTCGGATACTTTGGTAGTTGTGCTATGCTGGGAAGCTCTAATGCAGACACTCAAACTCCAAACCTCTTCGACTTGCCGCAGTTGTACAAACTTAGCTCTACAAGCTGTTTGGTTTCGTAATCTCACCACTAGGCTCTTGATACTCCTTAGGCTAAGGGACGAGGGACACATACTTTCTACCGCCTTCTTGTAGGGAAATATCAGGCTTTTCCTGACAACTCATCCACTTCGGATACACAAGCACAGTGATATAGGTAGACTGATATTAAGTCGCTGAAAAATCCTTTTCAAAACGATTATTTTATTGAACATAAGAATGGAGCCTCAGATAAATGATTCTTTCAGAGACTTACAGACATTGCATCTGGAGCAACTCCCATGGACAAAGAGTCATCAGACAAGTTGTAGTTTACTTCAGATGTAGACTTGTTTTTCAAGAGGTTATTTTGAGGTCAAAATAGCATAAACTGCAGTCTTGGTGTTAGACTATGATAGATGCCGAGATTGGCAATATTGATGTCGAAGTTCATTGGACAATGGGAAGAGATTGATGTTGATTTTGTCTCATGAAACTTGAAACTTCACTTCAATTTCTCTTGATCCATTTCCTATATTCTTAAAGTCTCTAATGTTGTGATGATGCAAGTTGAGTTTAAAAGGATAAGTATTTTTACTTAACACATAATACAGACTTACTAAGTTTTACAACTTTCATATGAAAGATTTACATTTCATATTTTCAAGTTTTTCAGATTCATGAAAAACAAATGAAACAAGAGAAATTATGTAGGCAAAATTAATGTATCAATGCTTTGTAAGAGGCCAAATGAAGATAAATTTGTTTGATTAATGGTTCATCAAAAATAATATCAACAAACGAGTCCACTTGCTCTTTAATAAGTCCAAATATTTCAGGAGAGGAACTGATTAGTTCGTTCATTACAAAGTCTATGAGAAAAAAACTATTCTGTTTGCATAAGAATAAACAAGAAAAAACAAGAACACACAAAATGTGCAACAGAACTTTGCATTAACAATATTTATTTGTTGTCATTGATAGGAAAAAATTGAGTTTACTGTCAGTGGCCTTCCCTTTGATGTTCACAACACATACAGGAAGACAGGTTTTGTATATAGACAACTGCTCTGATTACCGAACCAAGCTCGTAGGGACAAACAGATGGAGTTGGTTTACAAACAAGCAGCTACTAAACATACAATCTGATACAAATACACTTTGGTGGCGATTCAAAGGTATTCAAATTAGGTAACAGATTGGTAAAAGGTGGTAAAATGTTTTGATATTTATCGCAACTTTCGCCAGTTAGGAAGAAGAAAACAGGGGCCAATATTAGCTGTTTTCCTTGTAAATGTCTCACAGAGGAAAGAAGCATGTATTGTAATCAAGCTCTGGTGTCCGAGGGGGATTCACTCTTCATCCACAGACAGAGGCCTTGAGACCCAAGACACAATTTGTTGCTACTTTGCCTACCCACTAAAACTTGTCTCACAATTTTGTTAAAAACAAATAAAAGAAACTTTTAAAAATTTAAACATTAAACATTTATTGTTGAATGAAGGAAATGTTGGCAATTATTTATTCTGAAAAGAAGACAAGGATTAGATCACAGCATAAGAAAAGATTTTATCGACAACAACTTTTAATATATATTTTCTCCTTCTCTCCAGTAGGGATTTAAACTCATAATGCTTAGAGTGGAGAAATCAACCTTATTTCTTGTTCTATTATGATTTGAAACTTTTGAAATTCAACTCAAATAATAGAGTAAACATTCAATTTAAGAATATACGAAGTAAAAAATTGGAACAAAAGTCTTTTCTATCTTTATCGAAGTTACATGTTTGGAAAGAACGTTAAATTCCAATGATATATGATCGGACATCCATCAAATTCTTTCTTCAATGATCATTAAATAGGTTACTAATTTAAAAAAGATAAATGTGAAATGAAAATGGCACACAAATGCTTAGAATTATTTCAAAATTCTAATGTTTTCCAATCAATTTATTCAAAGTATTTCATCCAATAACCATTAAAGAAGTGAGGCAACCGCCAAAGAAAGCTGCAACCTAGCGTGTAAATCTGGTGGTCAGTTTGACTACAGAAAAGTAAACAATAACACAAGACCACAAATAGCCTCCGGTCAGTGTCAATGCTAGCTAGCCCAGGATTGGTCATTCTGTCCATCTGGACGCCAACCAAAGACAAAGACCTGGTGCTATTTTCTGGTCAAGCTACGCCCCTAAACACAATACAGCTCTTGGTTGTCTCAACACTAATAGCCTTAGGTTCTTCTTGAGGTATCAAGAGTGGACCTTCAAGAGACCTCTAATCATTGATATTCAAATGAACATCTTTAAACTTGCGTACGTCTAATAGGTGAGACAGGACCTCATGCTTTTAATCATTAGTGTTTAAATTGACAACCTGATAAAACCCTCACAGCTTTGTGGTGTCCATAGCGGACTTTCATGAGAGACAAATGAAAGTTTTTGTATTCATATGGACAGAGCTGATGATGTTGAACAATCTGAAGATCTGAAGATTGTCCTGTTTTTCTTTAAACCTATCTGTAGATAATCCTTTATCATTTATGTATGATAGTTATACAAACAATAACCCTTGATTAGAATATCATTAAGGGAGGTTAAACCTCATCATCAACCTATACTGTGAATAAACCATATCAACAGGCTTACCATGCAAGATGTCACATAGGGAGAAATATATCAATCATTGGAACATTTCTAACTTAACAATGTTTCAGGTGGTTCTATATGTGGTATGGCAGGGATTATCAGTCATGCAATAAGCAATATAATGCCATCAGATATCAGTATATGAACTGAGTGTGTGATATAGACATAATTAATAAGTGTAACACCACTCAACCTCTTCAGGATTGGATCAATTTAACAACAGGATACATATTATTCATACATAATTCACTATCTGTACCATCTGACATGACCAGTCAAGTGTAAGATTATCTCTTCTATTTTCAAATTTTGTAATTTCCATTTTCTAGCATCTATGATTTCAAAAGCAAATTTCGATGATTTAGTTTATGACAGAAACTACATCTTTCATTTACAGCCGGTAACATTTGTCACACCAGAAACAACCCGCAATAGTTACTCTAAGTGCTGTCTTTATAAAGCTTTAGTTTGAAATATCTTCAAAAGAGATTTTAAAAGAATTCAGTGAGGACGAAGAAGAAATCTCAATTATGTCAACCCATTAATCATTCAAATCCTTGATTTCTAAAGCAAACTAAACCAACCAATGAGAAAACAAACTTAATCTTTTATCATCAATTCCACCAGCATTGGTTTCTCTCCTAATCATTAGCAGATTACTCCTTTCAACCAAAATTATACAAATTACCATATGGTCACCCCTATAAACCTTTCAGCAAATCTAAGCTTCTAGTATAAACTTTCCTTATACCCAACGGGTATCCCTCTGAACAATGGTGCGGGTAGTTTTCAATATCAGGTGTGAACTCCTTATTATCCCATTCAAAGCCTGGACATGGATGAGGTTGATTTCGCCCCCAAATTGTAGACGTTAATTTCAGTCTGTGTATGTCTAGCTAGTACCGTGATGGTGTTAATAGCAAGTTGATAGTACCGTGTGATGTTTATTGCCTGTTGAAGAGCGGGAATAACAGTTTATTAGGAAGTGACTGGCTAGAAAGGGAGGATACACGGCTAAAGATCTCCCACCAACAAGTGGGATATAACACCCTGCCCATACATTACAGAGATATACCATCCCTTCTTGTCTATATTCTACCTACACCGGTCATTTGAGGCCAGAGACTTTTATGGGGGAGTAGCCCCTCTATGACCTTAATTAAACTTAAAATGAATGGTCAGCACTTGCTAGATGTCTTTATAGTCTTCAAGTATCAATTACTTTCAGAATAGGTTTTCCTTGTGTGTGAAACAAGATAGTAAGTCCATTATAGACTTTGAAGACAAGGATTTGTAGAAATGATTTGCTGAGATTTATTCGACACCTGAACTTCAAAGAATTTCAAAGTCAAATACAGCGACCTTTGCATACTGAAATGAAGATAGTTGTAAAGTTAAGAAAAAAGTAAAGCATACTGCATTACTTAATTTCATTTGGCCATCCCTCAAGACTCGATTAAGATTTTTCATAGTTATATTTGCACTGTTGATGTCAAGTCGTTGAATCTTAAAAAAACACAATACATGTATAGGGTTTTTCAGATTAATCAACGTATTGCAGTTCATTGGAATTCTTGTACTTCAAACATTTTGTACTGGTGAGGTCAGAAACCTGCAAAACCTGAGAATGATGGAAGTAACTTAAACAAAATTATTTTAGGTCTTTAAAGCTTAAGGTTTCCTTTATACAATGGAGTGTAATGTTCTACTTGTAATTTTAGTAGTTGAAATTTATATTGAATAAGGTAAGGTGTTACAAAGTCCTTGGATTGGAATGGAAATTGAATTACATTCAAGTTAAATATTATTTTTGAATTTGCAATCATTGCTTTAAGCTTTAAAGTTTTAGAAATACCAAATTTTCAAAGATCAATGAATTAAGTTAAAGGAAAACCTTGTGAGCGCAACATAATCAATTGCAATGCTCTCTAAAACAAAAGCTTAAGAACAAGAAGGCACATTCATACAAATAATAGGAAAACAAATTGAAACTTTTTCAACTCTCAAACACATCAATGAACTTCTATAGAATCAAATCACATTGTCCAAAGTTTACAATTCAGGGAAAGAAAAATTCAAAGTCATCAATGAGAATGCCACAAAGTCAGCCAAGCCTTGCTCTAACAGATTGTAAACGCTTTCTCCCAAGCGTGTATCAAAATTGTAGCAAATCAGTCAAGCGAAGGGTCATTCTTCAAGCTCGGCAATGTACGGAGTAGCTGTAAGTCTTTCAAATCTGGTGAAACCTCACACATACCCGCTAAGTATAAACCTTTAGAGAACATCCATTGTTGTTTAGTTATTTTACGAATTACCCCGAATGAAGCGAAAGACTTTGAAGGAGTCAGTCTAAAAGTTGTAATTGACAGTATAGAGTGACGCGGCTCATAGCCTATAATCACGGTCCTTGGGTGGCAGGGTGATTATACCCGGCAGAGGTACCCAGATACCCGGGGTAGTCACCTCATAATGATATAATGTAGCCCTTAATCACATCCCTCAAACTCCCAGACACAACCGGTGCAAACTTGTCCAGTTTACTTACATTACCTCCGTGCATATTTGCCACTTCAAATGATTGTTTTAGGCAGTGTTGATCATGGGCTTGCTATAATCTTCATGACATATTTTTTTTACGCTAACATTATCTAATACAGGTACTGCAGCAGGGATGGAGGAATTTAGCGGAGGTTTATAATTTTGGCACATACCTTTGTCGTGTAGACCCCTGAAGAGTTTATTTGAGCCTCTAGATCGTGTAGGGGTGTGTTTGAGCATGCTTTCAACATCTCCAGCCGCTAGTTTGACTCGCCCAATCCGCGCTGAAAAAATAGAAAAAAAATATATATTTCATTAATATGTTTCTCAAATTATATTTTATGTTTGACAGAAGTACTACATGACCTAAAAAAGCTTGCTTCACTTAACCAATCTACACTGAAATAAAATCATTAAAATGATATCTACCTTTTTACAAATTGCACATCGTGTAAATTGACCTGTTAAAAACGGTAGCTATTCAGCGGACAAAGGGTTAAGCATATGGATATGAATATGTGAATTGCGTTCAAAACTACTAGAGGTGTCAGATAACAACTCACGTCTATCTATTTCTTTTTAAAAGAGAATTCAACTTCACTTCTTTGCTTCTTTTTCAAATTTGAGCCTAACTTATTACAAGAATTTTCTCAGACAGCAAGAGTGGGTGGAGGTTGTTTGGATGTAGGAAACTCATGAACCATGAAAGGTTTCAGCTGTTGAATTTAACTTCAAGATATGTATCATATTTTGACAAATTTGCAACAAGTGTATATGGGTTGCAGGTTCATACTGGGAAACATAGAAAGGGATGATTCTGGGTCAGGAGTACACAATCTACAGGCCTTGCTTACACAGATATGAGAGGCAAGTTTCACACTGGAGAAAAATTACCAGAATTTAGCATGATGATACAAATTTCTGAAAATAGATCAAGATATGACTTATCTCTCCTGCAAGGTGTGGTTTTACTTCAAGCATTCAGCATATTATTCATCTTGGTTTAAAATTCCATCCCTCAAAATTAATGTCCGAAAAATCATCTTTATTTCCTGCACCTAAAAACACTGACATATCAATTCCTCCCAAAGAAAAACTTAGAATAAGGACAGTTGCGTTTAAAATGATAAGTTCATTATAAGGCAGTATGTAACCGCCAAAAGGAAACCCTTCTTCAATTGTTAAAAACAAAACACATTGGAATCATAATGTCATTTCTTATCGTCCATTTCTTTCAACAAATGTTGTTTGGAGTGCAGTTTAAAGATAATATCGATGTCACACAAGGCGTTAATACAACATATCACACATTTATACAATATTGTTATCACATCTCCCAGCCAATCAGAAAGAAGAACCCTTTACTCACTCTCCCTCTACGACCTCCTTCATTTTCCACAGGCCGTTATGAAGTGGAAGAGCCTTGGTGAAAGCAGAGATATTTTCTTTGGCTCTTTGCACGCCTTTTTCTATGTTTTCTCATGATAAGAATGTGGCTTCTCAACACATTCCAAAATAAACCTTTGATAAATGAATGTTAATTCAGAAGCAAATCCACTATATCTTGTAGACTGGTGTGGGCAGCTAACACGCGTGATACACTCCTTGTTTCTTATGTGGTGTAGGAGTTGACACGTGACTAGATACATTTGAGATAAAGGAAAAAGGATTTTTCTGGGTATGAACACTTTGCCCATTTATATTGAACATTTCATAACTAAAAGACAATCCTAAACTCTCTATTGAACCTTTTTGTATTGTATCAAACATCATCTTCGTCTGTTCAAAAATATTTAAAACTTTTTGAAAAATGAAAGTTGTCAGTAAAATAAAATCAGATATTGGTGTTTTCTTTTTTTTAAAAATTTATCCAACATCTCATTTTTTATCTTTTGATTGCAAAAATTCCATACATCTTTTTGGGGGATCATTTGCAACTTTTTCCTGTTTTAATCTGTGATAGTATATTACATTTCCATGAAACATTTTGTTCCAAACATTTCATCTTAATTCTTATTTTCCCATTCTTTTGTAACTTATTCTCTTTGACTAAATCCTGTGATAATCTGTGAAAGTATTTACATTTCCAGGAAACATTTTGTTTGAAAACTTTTCATCTTATCCAAACCATGCTCGCACGCTGATTGCCAATTGTTTTATTTCTTTTTTCACCATTCATTTGCAACTTTCTTTTCTCCCACCAAATCTTGTGTTAATCTGTAAAGGTATTAACCATATCATTTCCATGCTATGTACATATTTTGCTAAGTAATCTCATTGAAGTGGAATTATACCCAGTCAGAGCTCACACAGCCTGAAGGTATTACTAAGTAACATACCGGCTAACTAACACCAAGCTCTATGTACATGGGTGTTGAACTGCAACCTACCACAAACAACACCTTCACTTGGGCGTGAAATGCTCAAAGAAGGACAAATGACTGGTCAAGTCGCAACAAATGACCCGTCATGTTAGTCTTCAATTGGGCAGAAGTAACAATGATGGACATCAGTGTACCGTGGTAACAGGTACGTGCAGATACAGACTGTGCAAGTCTTTTTAATGCCACTTTTAAAAGGATCTTTTCAATATAACAAGTGCGTGACAGTAAACCTTGCATAACATGTTCATTTAAGAATGTCTTTGAGAGCAAACATAATTCATTCTCTTCAGTTTATTTGGAAAAATTGAATTTTATCTAGAGGTTTTGTTCAGAAATGACTTGGAAAAGTCAATAGGCGCATACATCTTTAAATGAAAAATACAGTGTTAGTGACATCACTGGACTAAAGCATCAGTCATCACTTACTGGACAAGCCACAATTTGGACAAGCCAGGTCCTTCTGCACACCATGTGAGGTGAGGTTAGGTGATGTGGGGTTTGGCGCCGCTTTCAAGAGTATTTTACTTATATCGCCACCATTGTGGCTGTGCCTTGTGGTGAAACCTGCAAGCATAGGCTGGAACTAGCAAACCATGGGTGGTACTGCACTGAAATTCAGTATAGCATTACACCCAAACCTGACTACGTGTAGAACTGTTCTCTACTGCAGACAAAGTTGCCGAGCTCCTGGCAGGATTCGAAACCAGGGACCTCTTGATCCAAAACAAGCCATGTGCATGAGCCATTTAAATTTCAATGATTTAGTATTACTTTATTGTTTCCTAAAAGGTCTTTTAATTTTGTTATGAAGGATACAATTTTCTATTTCATTTTTATTCATTCTTAGGCAACACTTATTATTTCTTCTGAATATATTTATAAAAACTGTTTTTTAGGGCATTTAAACATGCCATTGTTGCTATCTAAGTGATGTCAGGTGCCTTTCAATGAGTGAACGTCACAATGTTTCATTCATAAGAATGCATTACAAGTCTGAATATTTTTTGCTAAAGTATACCAAAACTTGTAAATAGAAATCTTCTGAAGAAACAATACACCTGAATAGGAAATTTCCTTTTGAGAAATATGTTTAAAATTTGTAAAGCAATACCAAGGTTACATTCTATTCTGAGAGAAGATGAGGTCCAGTTTGTGAATGGTAAAGCTTGCAGGTAATGAGCTAGAGGTCATTAGGATTAGTACATAACAGCGCTCTCACGAGACGCGGACGGCCTTATTGCACAACAAAGCTAACCTCCTAATCCAGTTAGCTCCTTCATTTACCTTACACCTCTCGAAGGGTTTACCATGGTCTTAAAAGGCAATTATTTTTTATGGCTAATCCAGAATTGAAGACCTTGAGCTGAACTGACTTGGTTTGACTTGGCTTCTAGAAAATGCCCTTTGTTACTTGTATTTTAACTTAACATTGAAAGGTTTGATGACAATGTTATTTTCAACTGTGACAAAACTATACGAAGACCGTATTGTAAATTTGCAAAGTCAAGTTTATGAAGAAATTCTGAGACAAGATGAGTCAGATTTACACACATATAAAATCAGTATTTCAAAAATATTCATGAACCTTGTCATTATGGAATTTTTTAAAATTTAATTCCATTCCAGATTCCAAATCTTTATGAAAACTCTAACAAGGGTGCACACTGCACAGACTGGCTAAGGTGACTAGAAATATCTACAATAAACATAACTGACATATTTAAGCAGTAACTGATACAGTTCGTCATTTCTGACACGTAATGATTAGCAAACACGTGCCCATTAAACTACAACAGTCTCATTGTTTAACTGCAATAATATCCCATGTTTTCGTTTCCTTGTTCACTGAAATTGTTCGGAGGTAAATTTATCCTCTGTGATTTCAAATAAAGTGACATTTTCTCAAAGTTTCTCAGGTTCAATCCTAATGATAAAATGCTCCCATTGAAATTGTTTGAATTGGAATTAGTTTTTAAAACTTTCATAAATGTTGTTAGTTACCCTTAATATCATTATAATAAAGCTGGCTAAATAACTGAGTATCTTCTGTTCTGAAGAACCACTTCTGGTGTTTGTAGCAAGAATAGCCATGTTAATGCCAAAACTGGCATACCTCTAATGCCAAGTAAATCCCTGTTAGTTCATATCTTTCTATATAGCATACAAACATATGAAAATATATATGATGAAGATTTGACCAGGCAGAGGATAATTGCCAAGGTTGTTCTATTCCCCAGTAAGTTGGTGGAGTTTCTATCTTCTCTGTTCCTAATCCCCTTGTCATCCTTTCGTTAGCACTTTTATTGCTGATACAGCATAATTGCATTAATGTCTCCCACCACCTGTGTCACTCATGTCATAATCAAAGCTATCACAACACTTTGCAGTCTTCACTTATCAAGGTAACCATATTAATGTCCTCATCATCAGTAATTACTCCCTTTTGAAGCCTGGGTAATGGTGTTTCTATTTTAATCTGTTTGGATAATAAGTGACTGTTTTGCAGTTATTTTCATTTCAATGAGCTGTTTTTATTCCTTTTAAATGTAAATACCTGCATGTTGAAACAGACCTCACTAAACAAAGCATGAAAATACATTTAGCCTTCAGTAAAAATCCCACGCATATTATGTCGTAGGTGACAGCAATTTGAGACAAATATGGATAGTTAACTATAAAAGTATGTAAAGCACTGCCATTAGGTTGTGAGAAAACATACTGGCATGTTCAACACATCTATTAACTATGTAATTATAACTGGTTAAAATGTTTAAAAAGATAATTATGGTAATGAGCATTATAACTAAACAAGACAAGTAATTTCTGCATCATATACCTAAAATAATCATGACGTGTAAATGAAAATAAAACCTAACTGACACTTAAAGGCCATATAAAAGAAATTCTGATATGCCAGGACTGTAATAAGGAAGAAAGTCGGGGATGTAGATATTAGGAAGGGAATCGTCTCTTCAGTATTATAAAGTAAACTTACTGTCACAGTTTTATTACACACAGACCGAACTCATTCAGAGAGGGGAAAACAAGGGCCACGAGAATGACAAATTCCGGGCTATGTACACTGAGGAAGGTGGGTGGCTTTCATTGATAAAGGTATCTTGTGAACATGTCTGGACACGTTCGCTTACACCAACACCGTTTGCTTTGCCAATACCATCATTGTGAAACCTTGCACATTATTCAAACGCTGGCCCAGACCGGGTGCTCTACTACCTCCCTTTTCATTTAGTACAATTCCTGAGGACTGAGCTAGAGCGAGGTAAAGAGGACTTATCAATCACCTACATTGTGTATTTAGATCAGACTGCATAAGGGCTATTAATAGACCCGGAATGAAAGCGTATGCCCTCCTTATCTCTTCAACAGGAGAGCTATTTGACATAAGGTAAGGATTGTTTTGTTGGTAGATTTCACAACTCTTGTTAGAATATACCTGAAATGATTGTCTTTCCGGAGACAAGAAATTTAAAGCTTAGAAAATATCACTACAAATGACCATCATACAAAACATGCTATCAAACTGAATAATGACATCTACCCATTATACTTACACAACAGACAAGGCAAAATTTTGTTAAACAATTTAGACATATATTTGACAAAAGGCCAACATGACTTTATGTTTCATCTTTTATATTGTAAATATCATTAGGACCAAACTCCTGATTCTTAAATATTCAATTGATAAGTTTTTATCAAATTGGTCCCTTTCTTTTCTAGAATTTTCTAATGTGTGAAACAAAATATAGATTTATAAATCATAATTTGCATCTTTGAATGAAAGTTAAACAACCATTGAAAAACCTCTTGGTACAAACTCTCATTAGACAGCAAATATTCTATCATTTGCATTCAAGATCTATCTTAAACAGGTTAGGTGGAAGACACTCTTTACACAAGTTACAGAAGTAGACCTAGTCTAATAAAGCGAGCAGGCTAATCCATCATGAAAAATACTAAATTCCCTGTAGATTAGATATGCTCTTGAATCCAGCGGGGGATCTGTGGATAGGGATAAATAGCACAGTCTTGGCCATCCTCAAGATCTTACCTTTTGTGAGAGAAAATACACTCATCTTTACCCAATTGTTGCATGAATATAGGTTGAATAGTAATGGTCCATGGCACTTCATCGCTGGATATTATGGGCATTTTTCATGAGCAATGAGCAACAACTGGCACATGGGTGAATTCTAACAGATGAACCGCGCTGGTAATGCGTGATACGCATCAGCCTGTATAAACATCTCACGAGATAGGCAACAAAACATATAATCTTCCAATAAAAGAACCATGTTTGAAGGTAAACTTTAATAGATATGTGTTAATACTCCATAACCTCAACAAACCATTTGGCTGTTGTTGGTATATTACCATTGTGTCTGACAATTCTTCTCATAGAAGGGGGAATCTTGTTACAATACATTTATATAAAAAACATCATAGTTTAACCTCAGTGGTTGGCATTGACTTTTTGGCCTTGAACATTTGAAAAGAAGACCAAACACCACTGAACTCCATTATTGTGCTGGGATACTTGTAAGATTTGACTGAATCGCTGCGGATGTTGATAAGTTATGTTAGCATGATTATGAACAAATATGATGACAAAACATATTATTGTTAACATGATTTCATTTTGATTTTCCTTTCAAATTTACCTTAAGGAGAAAATTGCTACCTTAAATGCAATATCTACTACATGCACTAGAGTATATAGGGCAAATAACCATGTAACCATACCTGTCAGTTAAAGCAACATTAACATATTTTGTGATAACTGTGACCCTATTCAGAAATAATACCACATAAGAACTATCCCTTTGTAGTGTAAAGTCTTGAAATAAATACAAAAGCCATTGGAGGAATCGGAATTCTTATAACCTTTTCATCGCAGTGTGAAATCTTATGTAAATCCTCCTTAGGCGATAAACAAAGCACTTATAATTCATATCAGGGGTTTCTCTGTCTTTGTCTCAGTGTGAATTGCAGAAGCTATTTGTTGTTGTCAACCTTGCATCACATACTCTACCTTGAAGAAACATGGTCAAGTGTTTGCACTGAATTAAACATTCTTCTTAAATGTATACTACTGTTCTTCAAATAATATGGTGTGAATCACCTTTTCCAGAAGCGTCAACATAGTGAAGCCTGTTCATATAGTTCTTCCAATCAGTTGACTTTACACCTTTTACATTTGTCACTTTTTAAAAAATGGTGATCATGGAAGAAAGTCCATGTACTTAGCATCTACTTTTCCTTAACCTTCTGGTAGCCATTGATATTATTCTAAAATTCCATTACCCATGGAAATGTAGTTATCATATTTGAATGAATAATCAATTTCAAAAAAGCAGAAATAGATAGTGAACATTTCATACAATAATTCTCTGAATGTTACAATATCCTCTTTTAGACAGCCCTAAAACTTTGATGCATTTATCTCTAGCCTAATCTTGACTTCATTATCAAGAGAGGTCAATTCTTGGCACTTTCTCAGGGACACACAGTTGCTCCAAAAAACTGGGTTTAGCAATTCTGAGTTGGTTTGGGGTCTTGGGTTGTTTATTTTCTACCATTTTATCAACAGCGTAAACACCTGAAGATAGATGTGGAGCTGTACAGCTAAGATGTGTCTGTCTGCATTAACATATGGAGTGTGAAGGAATCCCAGGGTGTCCCTGTGGAGAAGATTACTGCTTCTCTGAACCTCCTTCCCCTCCTTATAATCTAAAATAAACAGTTAAATTGAAATCAAATGCAGTCTGTTGGCAAGTCTAGATCCCCTCAGCTTTTGAAAAAGGCTTTATTTACAGCTCCTATTTTATTTCATTTCAATTCTCACAATTCCGAATTCATGTTTCTTAAAGAACTTTGTGGTACTCTTCCATGTATGGTCATTGACTTATTTCATTCAGGGTTGGACATGGGTCAACTGGGGTCGGATAAAGAGGAAGAGGAAGTAAGGAAGTTAACATGTCCATGTAATATCAAGTAATAGTGACACAGCTAGATCACATATCATACCTGGCCAATATTGTGCAATATTTTGATAAACTTGAGGTCAATAAAGAGACCTTTTTAACATACTTCCTATGTCACAAGTGATTGATGAAATAAACTTAAATCAGAAAAGATTTCAAAGGTTGAACCAATACAAAATACTGTATTGTTCTTTGACTTTTATGTTATCTTGTCCAACAAATCACTCTCCAATTCTCAAGACAATTTTCCCACGTCAACATAATGCCAGATCCCATGTGCTAACAAAGATAATGACCAGTTGATACCATATGGTAATACCTTGATACCTTATACTTACAGTGTGTACATACAAAGGACATGAGTTCAGTATATTTAAGCATGTTTAGGTGTGAACCTATGAAAGTTCAATATGATAAGCTATCGAGCATTATGCCCTTCACCAAGCTTTCTTATTGTATTGATTTGTAAACAGACAGACTTGCATGTGTGCACGACTATCGGGGAATATACCTCATATTTCCCAGACAATAACTAGACATGTCTCTGTTCCTCTCCGACAAGGTATTTAATATGCCTTTATCAGAGCAGCTAAACATAGGGATCATAACTTGTACCTATACTACACATGTCGGCCTGTCACAGTTATCACAATACTGTCCCTGACTTGCGAATGTGAAAGTTAATCCCCTTCCACGTAATCTACCTCGAACATACACTGATGATCATCGATGTAAAAGCTCTTTATCTTAATTGCATTACATGGCTAGGTCATAATTTCCTACCATATGAAAGAATCACACTTTCACATGATCTAACATTTAATGTGTATTTTGCATACAAATTGTTTAGATAAATAGTGACACTTCTTAAAAGAGTGGTTCTTTGATGATAAATCAAAATCACTCTGTAAAAATTTAAAATGATGAAATCAGAGGTCATTCACTGACAAGTCAATAAACTCTAATAAACTTAAATGTTCCCTGACAAGTGATACAATATAAACCATCAACAATGACATGAATTTCAGCCAGAGACCTCTGTAATAAACTGTCTTAAATTCAGGGCTATAGATACAAGAAGAAAGAACTTGTAACCCTATTATCATTAGATAACAAACATATAACATTAGTGATTTAAAATCTTGTCTTCATAATTCCCAATTCAAATCTCTCAACACCGTCTTGCACCCATACAGCCTCATATTGATTGGCAAGGTCAAAAACCTTGACACTACTATACAAAATCACTGTCTGTCTGTCTGTCTGTCTGTCTGTCTGTGAACACAGATTATCACTCAAACCTTTCCTAGACTGGCTAAAAGTAATTTTCCTAATGCTACAGACATGAACAGCTTTTCTGACAATGCTGAATAGAGGCATCAGTGACTAATCATTTCTATTATTCTATTATATTTCTTTTTAATTATATTTTCTGTACGAATGGTCATGAAATAATGTTAATAATACCAACTTTTTTTTTTCGTTTTGGCACTCACTTATTGTGACCTTGAGACTCACTGGGCAAGCAATTGAACATTATACTGCAGTTTGGTTTGACTTAACCACTAGGGGAACCATTTGGCTCCTGACCAAAACTCGGTTGAAAAGGCAGAGATTATAGGTTAAGACTCTTTGACAGGGTATGAATAAATGTCCTCATTTGGGTGGGCTGATCTATCATGATCAACATATCATCGAGAAGCAGCGCTTGATTGGATCTCTGACGGCTCGTCTCCTGTCACTCACCAGACCATTTACCTACCGGTACATACACATTGATTTATCTTCTTGATACATATAAATATGCACTGACATACACACTGAATATGAATAAAATTTGTAACTAGATTTTGAAAACATTTACATTAGACCTGTGTATCCTGGCCTTACTGGCGAGACGATATATCCCGATTCTAGTTTTATCAGACGAGACGATATATCATGGAATTATTGCCAAGGAACCTGCGAGACGATTATCATCACGATACAGTGGTTGCGATACAACACGTATCCCGATTCTATACAGTTTATGAAAGAACTATAGATAGGACATAGAACAGTAATGTTATTTCTTAGATACCAAATTGTCATACATTCACGAAGGGAAATCACAATGAGCGACTGTGAAGTTACATAAAAAATATCAGGAATATCATATAATTTCTCTTTTTGAAATAAAAGAAAAACCTTTTAGCTTTTATAGTTATTTGTTTGAAACAAATTATATTAACAGTATCGGGATATATTGTCTCTTAAGGCGATACATCGATGTACTGTGGACCCTCACGATATAAATATCCTGATATATTGTCTAAACATATTTTGTATCGATGCACTCGTATCGCGTAGTAGACGATGCAAACATCGATACAATCGATGAATCGTTACACCACTAATTTACATACACATAGATTTATCTTCTTGATACATATAGAAATGCACTGACAAACACACTTGTTGAATATGAATAAAATTTGTATACATTTAACAAGATTTTGAAAATGTTTAAGAACAATGAAATTTCTGTAGGTGCATTTACAACATTTTAACACAAATACAACATTTATGCTACAAAATTGAAATACGTATAAAAAGATAAAATAACAACATTGAATTACACTGTGATAAAAATATACATCAGCTGAGTCTTATAATGCAGTTTGATTAATTAAATAATGTTTTAATGAGTGTTTGTTATGCATGGTTTGTTACTACTTAAATGAAAAGGATGTTCAAGTCTAGTCATGTCATCGTTATCAATCAGAATCTCAACAAATTAGATTTATAATGTCAAATTTCACACACTTGTTTCAAAAATGGTATGATTCTTAATACTTTTTATTATGAAAGATAATCCATCAGTATTTTATATGTTGACAACAACAATCAATATGAATTCTTTTACTGATTATTGTTTCCTGACAACCAGGGAGTTTTATATCATTGACTGTCGGAGTATTGACAGCTTTGCAAGCTTGCATGTATTCACTTAATCTGCCTCTGTCATTAACCAGTACAATCACTTCAGATCTTTTTGTATTTGGTTTTATGACTTTATTAGTCAATTTATTGTACAGAAGGTCCTCGTACTTTTCTTTCTCCACAATTTTTATCTTTAATTTTGGACTATAGTTTTCTTCTTAATTTTAATGTGCAGAAATTACAGGGAGTCAGTTTGGTTAGTTAGATTTCTAAGATATGTGGGTTGTTAGTCTTTAAAAAAAATTTGCTTTTATTCATCATATCAACTTCTTTACTAAATGAACCAGAATATCATTTTCTTTCTCATTTTCTTTCAACTCTTCTGTCAAAGTCTTTCCCAGTGTAAGACATAAGCACAGTCAGACTGTCCATAACCTATTTACTTATGTCATGGACATGCACAGTATCATTTGATAGAATAATCATAATGAACAGTACTAGCTTCAGGCTTGTGTAATACTTGGAGACTTTAACCCTTCATTTGCAACTGATTTTCCTCCGCCAAAGTCTTCACACAAGTCCCTGTTCTCAAGTGCATTTCACCTCCGCTGTCCAGAGACATAACAACATGTTCATTGAGAAAGACGGTGCCCATGTTCAAAGGTATTAAAAGTTTATTCTCATCGGTGTGTGATGAGTCGACACTGAAACAAGCATGTATTGGTTCACAGAGTTACGATCAGGTCAAATACCCCGACCTGCTTAACAAGCACTTCCCAGAGTTGGAGAAAGCTCAGACAATATTTACCTAGCTCTACTCCCGGTCTCTAATCACTGTACAATGAGCCCGCTTTTAACACACACACTGCGAGCGGCAAGCAGCTCAGCTCAACTCACAGGTAGCAAAAAAACTCAGGTTTTAATAACAAAACTACATTCATAGTGATACTAGATTTCTGGTAACAAAGTCCTTGTTTATACTAAGGTATACTGACCAGGTTTCTAACTGTCAAAAACTGTATAAAGTTTGAAAGCAACCATCAGCTCAGCACAGTTCACAAGTAACACAAAATTATTTATTTAATAAATATAATAGAGAATTGATATTGATAATGAAACCAATGTTTTTTAGAAAATCACAAGTAATACTTGTGTTTATTGACAAATATTTCTAAAATTTGTATAGAATGTCAAAATCTTTTCAACAAACTTAATGGAATCAGTAGGTAGATTTTAATGTTTGTAATCTAATTGACAGATACAGTAAAATCTTATGAAATCTTGTATAGAATTGATCATAACAAAGCTAATACATTAATGCAAACAGTACAAGAAATAACAAACCTAAAATGAAATCCATTTTAAAAGCCATGAGAATATGTGATTAACACATGTACCATGAGTTGCACATATCCTCTTGTCACAAAGCTACACGCTAGCATTATCCATGATCAGATATATAGGCTTTAAAATGACTGATTTATTTCAATTCTAGCCCAAGGCAAGTGTCTAAAGCATGTTGAACATGCCATGTTTTAATAGAGTTCACTTTTTATATCATGTGAATGATAATACTTTAGTCTGCTAATCTGTAAAATGTAAAATCAAATCAACATAAAAGATTTACCTCACCCTTGCCGAAGGCACGAAATTACAGAGAGTAACTTTACATTTCTATGAGTGGTTAATGGCGACACCTTTTCAAATGTACATAGAAAGAATAAGCAAGATTGCATCTGAACTATCTTGCATATGACTTGACGATAACAGCTTTTGAATTTTCACATTAGAGAGATATAAATTGGCATCATGACAGCTCCTCTCCTCAAGATAGGCTGTGAATTATCTACTTGATATAACATTTTACCCTAAAAGGAACTGTTCATTAAGAGATAATTATATGCAGTATGTATTTCATACAAGGGATTTGATCTGTGGCTGATTACAGGTAAATACCTGAGACTGATCAAAGGGCTGGCTATGTAAAACAGGTGTGAGCTGATCCATGGCTCAGTGACTTACGTTCATACCTTCAAGGCACTCAACAAATCTCCCGTTATAATCCATTTAATACCAGATCTATTACACATTGTTGCCTATACTGAATAAACACCTTGCTACAGCTTAACGGAATGTTTTTTATATAAATCAAAATATAAAGTTATAATTAAGTCAATGAAATGTTAAGTTAATCATAGTTTGCTTGGTTGTAATTAGGAGGACGATGGGAGGCATTTTCATGGATATTCAACTTCTTTATTCTTGGTAATAATTAATGTAAATGCTAATGGTGATGCCATTAACATCCTTCATCATCTCAACTTCTAAAATGCCAGTTGAGGAGGACATAATTAGGAGCTTAGTGTAAACCAACAGAACAGTCCCAACGATATCTTTATTCACAATAATTTTGAGCGACCAATAAATCGAAATAGGATAAGTATCTAAAAAAGGAATAGTTTACAAATTACATACAATATTGTCATTTCTATCACCATGTGTTAAATCTTAAAACCATTATCAAAATGGTCATGGAAAATACCCATTTTTATTTTAGGAGATGAAGGTACAATACTTCAATAAGTTTAGATATCTTACAAAATGTGTAAGGATTTAGCTCTGCATAAAGGAAAGGATAACTTTTCATGAAATATCTTTCACTGACTTAATACTAAATCACAAATGATTGCAATATGTCGATGTTACATAGGGAATCTCTTAAAAATTCTGTAAGTGATGGAACAAATAACTGAGTAATCATTCTCTCCACAGACTTAATTTGTCATCTTTACAGTGACTAAATCTTAACAAGTGAACTTTTTCCAACTAATCTGCAAACAATAGAGTTTGGTGGAGACATTTCCACAAAGTGCTTCCCCTGCAGCATGTGTGCGAGTGGTGAGGTACACGCAGAAACCGCAGACGGACACCTGCCGTCTCACTCAGCGCGGCCTCTGTGGTGATACATCTACCAGTTATACAAATCAACCCCTACGTAGGGCCACAGTACAGGTCAGACAGGGAAAACATATCCATGGCCTCGTCGCCCTTTCTTCCAGTGCAAGCACAACTCTTCTGCCAAAAAGTTACAAATGCACTGTACGCAACGACACTATTGCTGTTACCTTTATGATAGCATGTAGGATGGCAACCACCAAGCTGGCAAAGAGTAAGACGTAAATGAGTTTCGTCTGTTCCAGTGACCTTTGTGGTGCAATTGAGACAAGCAGTTCGATGATGTGGGTCCATCGGCACATGTATACCGTATACCTTGCTGACTGTGTATTGGAGAACTTCATATTTGAGCCCCATGCCCATTTGGATGTATTTTTTATGTTTCATGACAACTTCTTACCCCTCATTATAATATATCCTTTGTCAAATTAGTGTGTACAACAACAAAGTATGTAATGGTATGGTATGCTATGGTATGCTATGGTATATGACATGATATGACATGATATGATATGATATGATAAGTGATATGTGATATGTGATATGGTATTGTATGGTATGGCATGATAGCTCTCAATATGCCATGCTATTCCATATCAACTCATAGTGCCTCACCTCCCTGAAGGGCCTAATAATTACTTGAATCTGGCAGTGAGCTCTTGGTCTAACTGCTCTCTGAGGGACACTGGATACTTTGATTACCTACAGGAACATGCTTCAAGCATTTTGATTTGCTTTACATTCTTTATATACTAAAAGCTTCATCTGTTTCTCTACAGTGAAGATGCACTCCTACTGTCAGTTCTTATGCATCTCTAAGTTAGTGTTTTGTGTTAAAGAATGGGGAAAAAAATTCAGCTTTCAAGAAGATTTTTTTGGTAGTACTGTTGTGAACATATTAAGCGTCGTGGACCTTGGGCACTTAGAAAATCAAAAAGATAGGGATTTTATCAAAAGTGTTTATAGTTCAATGCAATGAGTTAAATATCTTGAAATCTTGATTACAATAACAAATCCTTAATACATGAATATTCAAAATTGATCGAGTTTGAAGATTTTGCTTTTACTGTATGGAACAAAATGACAGTCATGTACATGCAAAAGGTATACTTGTAGAGTTGCAACATGTGAAAAGTTGAAAGGAGGTTATAAGCAAGACTCAAAAGACTTTCACTGAAAATGCTTAATTTACTACCCAATGAAAAGGCACAAATTTTTCATTCAATTCATAATTATGAGCTCTTATAAAGAGAGGGCGCTTATTACACAAAATACAAAATATCTTTTTCTACCTTGCACTTATTAAATTTTAACATGATGAAAAAAAATGATGAACATTTTCTACAAAGAAATCGTCCAAAGGGGATATTATGTCACATGATTCTCAGTCACTTAAGTGCATCTACAGCAAAGAGCACCATAATTTGCATGTCACGTCTCAGGCCGGGAAATGTTTCAATGATGGAAGTGACAGAGGCAAGATTCATCAAAGAATTTAGTCAGATGATTATAAAACAGCATCTCTGCAAGTTATCAAAGACATGTGGTTACCCCACCCCACATATGCTGATATGGAACTCTGCTATCATACATACACTGCATCTGCTTACTTACCAATCTAACACATGCAGATCTGTTTAAATTCACACTTTAGGGGAAAAAGCATGTGGAATTTGAAATTAATCTTAAATGATGGAAAATAAGTGGTTGAGGTCAATAGCCTCTATACACATTAGATTTTGCTCTCATACATGCACAGCATCACTGGATTCCTTGAATTTATCAAAACATATAACTTTATCACTGTTTTACTCATTTCTTTGGGTGCATGAAGTGTTATGTTTCAAGAATTTTGATGAATTTAATGACAGGGGTAAAAAATGTTTTAGTGCCAATAAGTGAATTTGTGAAAAGTTTGTGCACCGAGTCACAGCCTTCTGAATGAAAACCTTGCAATAATTAATGATCAAAGTTAATTTCATTTAAAAAAAAGACACAAGTCACTAACATTTTGTTGATATTTTGGGCATATGAAAGGAACAATTTGGAAGTGACCTCAACTTGCTTTCCTTAAAACCCCTGAATGACAATTATCAATGATTAGAGAAATTACAAGAAGATATTTTGAACCTAGCTAATATCAAATTTAACACATATTGAAAAGTTTTCTACAAGCAGTAATATTTAAGACATTTGCTTTCTAGGAACTAAATGATAAAATGACACTTACGTTTACAAGAAAGAAGGGAAAAGCAGGTTTTGTTGAAACAAATAATGTATCAAAAACAGACCTCAAGTGGAAAATGAAAGCATTCATTCAAAACATATTTTTCACAATAAACAAATATTGTTTCCCTATGCCATTTCAAGTCGAAAATATGTGGGAAAAGACCTCAACATTAAAATGATAATTGTTCTACTCTACAGTCATGAAATCATGTAAATACCTCAAATCAACATTAGCTGGCAACTCATTGCCAAATTTATAACATGAAATCATATCTAATACATGACACCGTTAATGACACCACAACACCATGGCAAAATGATATTGTATGAAATATTTATATACCATAAACTTAATCTTTTTTTAATCAGCATTTCATTTCTAAATCCCTGTTCCAGGTCCTGACAATATGTATCATGAAAATGATACAGTACATATACATAGGTAGAAAATTGTCAATTCATGAGCCTTAAAATTCTATATCAAATAATCATATATATATATGTATTAAATAAGAGAGATACTACTATACATAGGAGCAAATAAGGAGAGTAGAGTGAAAAGAGAGTACCATGTTCGATGCAATAAACGCCCTCTCCCTAACCACATTTTTAACTCACAGAATAATAATCGCCCCCTAACTCATTACTTTCACCATGTGACAAAGCTAGGTAGTTGAGTTACCATTAGTCAAGGAGCTTCATTTCAAGTTTATTCTTGCACAACATGGCTGTCTTTTATTCATTTTGATGGCAAGCCAAAACTTTAATCTCAAAACAATTTTAAACATACTTTGGTGGCAGAAATGTCTTTTTCAAATTTTTTTAATCTAATGAAAAGCCATAACTGCTCTCTCTCTCTTCAATTCTTTTAAGTTTATAAAACAACAAACATATTTCACTATTTTATTTGGAATATATGAATGTCTGATTACAATTGTGTATAGTGCGTCAAAGGTGAGTACTCAAATATATTCAGTTTGGTAATGAAAGCCGTTTTTGAATACCACTTTTGATGAGCCGCTTAGATCTATCTGGCTACAAACAAGTGAATGCATGACTTGTCACACTCCCTTTTTGTGACGTCATAAACAGAATCATTGCCTCGTGATCTATTCATCTATCGTAACAATATCACAGAAAATAACCAATAATTAACGATTTTCAGAGAATGTCCTTCACTTAGTCAGATAAATAATTTGACGATGTAACACTATTAAGCGTTTGGTGTATAAAAGGTATCCACATCAATGGTAATTAAACAATTATTACAAGGCGGTATTTCAGTTGAAATAATGATGCGCCGCTCTGTACAGTCTGTTTATTACGTCACACCCGCGCAAATTTTATGGCCCCTAGCCCAGGTGGGTTTTTCACAGCCAATAATTATGCTGTCTTTAAAAGGCTAATTAAAGGTGTTTATTTGACAAATTAACAAAAATCAAGCCCAGTTCTTATTTTGCTAAAAAATCTTTGAACAAAAGTCGAGAAATGATAAATTGGAGGTTACCGATTGTTTAAGAAACCAGGGCGCTTAATGCATTGATTGTGGTTTGAAGTTGAGAAACTTACGTCTAGGACTCTCCTCTGTGACTGACTCGAGGAAGTCCTGGGGCGTCATGTACATAATACCCTGGTACTCAACCGAGGCGAACTGACGGAACCTCATTTCTCTGTACGTCACTTTCTCCTTAGGAGACTCCTCTTTCTGAAAGTACAATTCATACATTGAACATCACTCATAAATCTCCTTAAATTCTTATGGCTTTCAAATTTACTAAATTTTATACCTAATTTCTAGGTGGTCTCTGCTTGCACTCAATTGTGACAGATCAAACAATGAAAATTGTCGTAAGAATCCTGAGAAGGAAAAAAAAATAAGAATAAAGTAGGATAAACAAAATATAAACAGAAATTTGATTTTAAAAAATCTATGAGTGACAAATTGTTATGTAACATGAGAACACAATCTGTTATGAAATTATACACATTCTCTGCAAAAGGCTATTTCAGAGATTCCTCTTTGAAATCATTAATATTTAGCATTCATCAAAACCATGAAGATCCGTTAAAAAGTTTGCAATTTTCAATAATAAAAAAATTATTATCATGATCATGGAAGCAATTAAATAATATTCACTTCAAAATGCTTTACAAATTTAAAGGGACAGTAAAATACACAAACAACTCATGATAAAATCAAGAACTTTAAATTCACATCATCTGAAAAGACAATTGTTAAAAAACTGATGCAAAAGAACATTTTCAATAATCATCAATTATTCAATTAACTCATAATTGACACATTGTTTTTTCACCCTGTAATCAACACTTAGCGTATAGGTTAATTTGTCACACTCCATTGACATAAAGACTCCATTAACACTAAGCCCAGGATTAAATCTGTTTGTTTAGCCTCAATAAGGAGCAATGATTAAACAATAAGCTTGTTCAAGGGTTAATTGCAGCTAACATAAGTCTACCTTTGTAAGCCATTTCAACAGCCTGCCCTCACAAAAGAATGTGTAAATCTTTTTTTACACCTTGTTGTAATCAATTAGTAGATGGGGAATAAAGCTTCTGGATATTGAGGGCTGTTTTGATAACATCTGTCCAAAAAGGGGCTGACCACATCCTTGAAGGTTAATGTATTCATAAACTATTTGAGACGAAATTTAAGTTTAAGTATTATAAAAGCTTTAGTGTATACAACAAAGGGACATTGTCTCAGGTAATAATGGGTTACACAATAATAATTTTAGTCATTAGCCACCGTTGTTCATAAGGCCTTGTTAATGTATTTCAAAATGTACATTAAATCCTAAGTTTTATATTTCAGTTGCACTCAATGAAATGGTCAGTGATTTCATTCCCGTAACTAATCAAGGAAATCTGATCCTATAATCAGTAATAATCACGAACAACTATATACTTTGTTTTTTCTGATTAACTTGTGATCATTAGATGGTTATCACCTTTGAGTGGATTACTTTCTTAAACAAACTCACCCTTAGAACTCATTTATGGACACTTTGACTTTATCCTCATTGGTGAAATTATCAAAAACTTCCATTACCCTGGCTGGGTCTTAATAGAAATTGACACCTGTTGCTTCCATCGCCGGGATGTTATTTATGTTAATTGTAGGTGTGGCAAAATTCAGTTTTATGATTTACTAGTAAAGTTATTTAAACTTTGAAAGGCTTATAAATAGCTGAGAGTTAATGACCTTGAAAATACATTCATATTGAGTTGCAGCTGAATCTGGCAAACTCATTATACAGCTCGCTCTTTGCTGTATCACTTGTTATGTGTGAAACTTTTGACAGGAATTCTTTACAGAAATGTTTGAGTGATATGTTACCACTGACTATATTTATAGCTTCACATAATAATGCAAACTCAATTCATTATATATACTAGTTTCTTTATATTTATAAAATATTATCAAATTATATAAAATTAATGTGGCATGAAATATTAAATTGCATAAATTGTGTCTCTAATGGGGGTAAGATGGGTTTTTCTTCTGTAAACTCTGATAACGGCATATTATGACCAGTGGATAAATATGATATTTTCCTACCTGCCCAAATATGAACACAAAGGGAGATAACCTCGTTTTACATACTATCCATCGCATAAGCTTAGACTTTCAATCGTTTTGACACCAAACTAGCACGTTGAATACGGAAAAGAAACGTTTTTCCTCGTAGAAAGAATGATAAAAATCTTGAAAAAATAAATGATTACATGACAAAAGCCTGAGAGAAGTATATGTTCGCGGACAAGACTCAACTGGTCTTCTGTTTACAAAAACAGTAGAGTAATAACATTGCGAAATTTGACACCGTCTTTAACGTGCTTCAACACAGCATCTCCAGCGTCACACATATCTCTTACACAATGGTACAGCATCTTAATTTTGATTTCTGATCACGTTAAAGCTGATATATAAGAGACAAACAGGCGAGCGATTAGCAGACCAACAACATTTTATCCCGAATCTCACCTCCTTTTCCCGAGCGTGCAGGACGGGTAGGACAGACTTTCCATTGTACCAACGAATAGCTAAGCTGCAACCTCCTGCTGCTCCTATCAAGACATATGTTATATTCTTCTTTGGAATTAACCGTTTTAATAATAGGCGTTCTTTAACGAATATTCCACGAAGAGCTGATCTGACAAATCTGGCAGCCATTTTGTAAGTGCGACCGATACACGCATGCGCGAGAACTAGAGTGCTGGACCCCTCATTGACGGGTTATACCATTGGACTGTTAACAGCGTTAGCAAAGCGATGAAGCGAAAAACGGTAAATTCCTTTAATTTCTTATCTTTTATATTTTTCTAGCGATGTGACAGTTGTGATCGTATATCTTGAAGACAATTTTTATATGTGTTTTGCAGACATTGTCTAGTTTTTCCATGATTTCAGAACAATGCATACTTAAAATAGATCCAGAGTGTATAGATACTTTTTGAATGGGTGAATACTTTTTATGACTTGATTGTCAGAGAAGTGAAAACATTGATACGCCTTTGTCACTAAACGAGTAAAGGAACACTTTGATATATTTCAAAAGAGGAAGTCATAATTCATTACTAAAGTAAAACTTGATTAGCCTAATGTTATTTTACAACACTTAAAAAGAGGAATATTACGCTTATAAAAACGTGTGTTGTTAGTGACGTTACTTTATGAATTATTGCTTGATAAGCATCTTATCATCATGCCTTCATTGATAACAAGGTCAACTTCATATAACATAGTTTAGCAGGTGCACTGTGTACAAATATATTCCTACATTCTCTCTCATATTTCAAGTTGATATACCGATTTCCTTGTAAATTTCACGGTTTAATGCATCCTACGCTTCCTAACGCTGTTATTTCTGGTGCTTAAAAACTGCAGATAATTACATGGAAACTGAGAAACAAAATTCTTTAACTTCTGTGCGGGTGTCCTGGACAAATCGCATGTAAAGTAACTACAGCTTCGCATGAAATCGCTCGTTTTCATTAGCACGGCTCATTAAACGCTTTGATGCTACTGCTGTAAATACAACCATACATCGTGTGTAGGGCCAAGTCTGTAAGTATATGTTTATCAGTCTGCAGTTGTTGTAGCTTCTACAAAAACGTATACCTCATTTAGTCGGTGACGAGACCTGCAGTATAGATATAGAGAAAGGTTTATACTTATATTTCCACGTCAACTGAAGTGCACGAAGCGTGTGCAGTGTCTATCTCGTGCTGCTAACAGACTACCTAGTACTGCAGCCTACTTCTATTTCATTCATCAAAACGATCCGAAGTAACATGTTTTTAACACTGCAGTCAACATGTCATAGACATTAAATGATAGGGTTTTGGCAAGATTTTCGTCACTTGTCGATTACTCTATATCACGGAGGCGTGTTAATTTGAGTTTTCATCCTCGATCTATATTTTAATGCTACGCTGTCAAAATACTCAACCGGCAATAAATCGTCGGCTCCCACACAATAATATATATCTATATACCTATATCCGCGTACAAGGTGCATCTAGACGAAAGTAGCCTACCTACGTAACATGATATTCATATTGAAGATAAAGCGATCGGGTCATACAATATGTACATCGTGTATATTCAGGTATGTATGTCTTATAACAAACACCAGCCATTCAACAGCTGATTCACTTCGTCTCGCACTTTCACATCGTGTGGTGTGACGTTTAATAGAATGACCATTCGGCGCTCCCCACTCACCCACGTACGTGGGGATGCGAGAATGGGGGTGAGGAGGACTTGACGGGGTGGGGACAGAAGCTTCACAAAGCTGGCGAGTAGTCCTTTGCATGGTAGAGCTCTGTCTAGCGGACGGGACAGTGCTAGACTAGTGAGAGAGATTTCGGCTCCACTCAGTGTTCGTGTCTTTAGCATTACTAATAACGACGGAGTGTATCTTATACTGATCGTCAAGGAACATGCGCTGGATAAACTTTATATTAAGTAAGTAGATATTTGTTTGGTAATAATGATATACGAAGTGACTATTGTAAATAAATTGTGAAATGCTGTTAACATGTAAACTGTCATTTCAAATTTTACTTTGTGTCATTTTTTTTCAAATTTTGAAGATGCATGCTTTATTCATGTACGATTTTTTTTCATATTTATCTTGATGGTGTATGCTTGGGATGATATAGCGTGAATTTACAGAGTACCTGTTTACATTTTTATACTTGTTATCATACACTTGTGTATTATTTTTTACCATCACTTTGATGTTGTATGATTGGAATGATATTGCTTATATTCTCCGGGTACCTATTTACATACAAACATGTTTGATATTAGACAATATTTCCAATGCCAATATGTGACATTGACTATATACTACAAGTGATTACTTAAACCGAGTTGATCATGGCATAAACCTTTGACGTTGTCAATCAGAATATGAAGCATTATAAATGACCAGTAATAATCATAATTATCACTCAGCGGTCAGGAGAAAATATAAACTAGGAAATAATTCCAGTCATGGTCTTTGACTTCAAACGAGTCAGTTAAATATGCATACGATGTTCCACTTGCGTCCACAATGCATGCCTATGTGTTTGTATATTTGGACAAACTGTACACAGTCTGAGCCAGGTGCCCTGCGATTGCACAACGATTCTGTTGCATATGGACATGGGTTAGGTCTGGAGTACAGGCTCACCTCAACCTACCTGGTGGACTCGCTTCCCACTTGTCAGCAAACTCCTCATTTACAGTGTTTTTAGACGGCTCAAAGTTTCCTATAACTACCTGTCACAGTCCAAAAGTCAAATGAATTTGAATGGGTTTTACTCTTTAAAAAAATACTTACTATATATGATGATTTCAGCATTTCTATTCTAAAGGTTACTTCAACTAATAAACAGGACTGTTTGCATAAGTCGTGAATGATTATGGATTTATTGATATTAAGCAGTTTAAGATTTGACGGAAAATTACTTTCTAATAACATTAAACCAGTGGTTCCCTTGATTCTCTCAGTTAACAAGTGTGATTGTATTGTCATTCATGTATGAACGCGGAGCGTACATCATACAGTCGGCACGGAGTAGTTAGCCAGTGAACTGGCCACAGAGCTAGAGGGAGGGAGAGAGGGAGGCAAGAGAGACAACCGGCTTTGTACGGAGCCCTAGCTCCGCCATATGGCTACTGGCCCCTCTGTGAGTGAGCAGCCCTGAAAAACTACTCGCTTTGCATGTCAGTGAGCAGCCAGTCGCATTACTGTGAGCACTGTGTATTCACTCGGTGGTATCTGTCGAGACGGCATTATTAGTGACTCGTTCAGACCATTAACTCGTATTCGTAATACTCCACTAGATGTGTCTTAATGATATATATAACGTGCTGCGGTAAGGTCGGTTCAAAGGTCTACCTGTTGACGTGATGTCGATACTGATGTATTTAAATCATTTAAACAGAACTACACGTATAATCATTTCTCGCGAAAATACAATTTACTTATTTTAATTCTTCGGTTCCTTATGGTATTGCTGTTCTCACACCATGCTTCATGTTTCAGATTGCAGTGGAACTGTGAGTTCTGTACTTGAGAAGACGGTCCCATGGGTGCTGCTACAGAACTAGAGAACAGGGAGCTACCGGGGTACACGAAAGTCCCCTTAGGACATCATCTCCACAGTATATGTGCTTTCAAAGTGTTTTCAGTTCTCAAACCTTCTCCGGAGTTATACTATAGTGCACACCGGCGAACCGTGTGAGTTGGGCTGCACGGATCATCATAAGGAAGGATTACTTTTCATCTGGAGTTTACCTATACCTGTATGAATGTTTGCCATTTCCGTAAACGGATTTAATTTGACATGTGAAAACTACCTTACAGACCCCAATAGGAGCACCTCCCTTCGAGGGTTCCTTACCGTTGATTGAGGCACGAGAAGTGCATGGGTATCGTAGGCTGGCCGGGGCAATGAACTCCCTGTGTCTCTGCACAATATTCAGTTGCTTGTTCGCCGTGACCACGCAACAGAGCAGAACTGCACGAAGTTTGCCCAAAAACTCTGACCCCCCGTACCAGAAGAGACATCCTAAATTCTGGGCACTGTCTTCCAAAGGGCGGAACTTCTACATACAAAGCAAGAACATTTGGTTTATTCAAGTTGCACAGAATGGGAGTATATCCGGATCAAAGTCACCGTCTGAAGAAGGTAAGCCTACAATTTCAAATTAAATTTCATAGACACATATTGAATTGTACATTTTGATATATTTATGCTCTCTCTTGTTATCAAATACACGTGATTGGTTCTATTTCTTCGTCAGGATGGTTTCTTTACATATGTTTATCAGCACCCTATAAAGCCACTGTAATATTTGTATGGTGTTAGAAAAGTTTCTACGTTACCGTCGACATTTGATCACCGCTTTTCATTAAAAACAATAGAGGTAGCACATACCCTTGATGTAAACCAATCTGTGATCAAACTCAATTTGACATACTTAGTTAAATGACATAACTGCTCCACATCCTCTACGCGATATCTAAGTTTACCTATATGTGCAGGTATATCAGTGATGGTATATGTAAATGAGATACATGGAAAATATCTGGTAGTAACACATGCGACAAGGTGATGTAACATCTCATATTCTTTCTGTGCATCAGACGGTGGTCATGAATAAACCACCTGGAGTTAATCACGATGGAGAAATTTTTTATTTTGATACGCGAAATATGTCACGAGTGCGCATTAGTTTACTTTACGTTTCTGTGGAGATAAGCCAGCAAGAATTTGGGGAAGTTATTCTGGCGTGTTCCCCATACCGTTTGAGCTGGCTCTGATCCACGCTACGATCTTCATCAAACTGGCGTTTGGGGAAATCTGCTTCCGTGTATGTAGAAACCTTCATTGACAATACGATGCCTGCATTGCTACCATTTACGTCCTGTCTAAAATTTACATTTATAACATGTTATTAGGCATTTCTACATTGCTGAAGTAAGCACACAGAGATATTGGTCAAAGTCTGTAAAGAATGTCATCCTTGTATCTGTTCAATCTTTTTGGCATTGCGATGTCTTCTATTGCCTTATGTCCTGATATTACTGATGAACACAGGAGTAATGACTCTACTTAGTGATTGAATATTGGAATATGGTATTCTCTTGCGTTACTCTTGTCATAATCAGATTTAGTATGGAATATAGTAAGAAAATTGGATTCCGAAAAATGATGGTAACTATTCATAAAACTTTCGGGTGTTATTTTAATTCTAAAAACTTCTAATAATCTTAAATATCCTCTAACGTCTTAAAAGCAACCGTGGTTGCTAACCTTTCGATTTTTTTACATAAAACATGCTGATACCTAAACAACATTAGAAAAGTAAGTTATTGTACAGACGTTGTGAACTATATATACTAAACCACCTTTCAACAATATATGCGACTAGTTCTGGTGTCCTAACCTACTTGATGTAACACAAGGTGCGACCTTTGTACATTTAACATCTTCCTCATAATCGACAATATAGACCTTTATTAACAATAAACACGATTGTTTATTTTAGTTTTTCACACGAAAGAGCGAGGTAATGTCGTGTAAGCTGTTTTATCCATGGCCCCTTTATTCGCCCGCAATCAGCAGGGGTTTGTCACGGGCCAGCGATTCTGTACCTCCGGGCATGCCGAGCGCTTCCCGCAGCATCAAGCAGTGATGTACGGGCAGGAGTCGCTCCCCTAGGTAATACCCGCTGATATGTTGTACTTATTGTCCACTCATCTGTTGTAAATGGGACAAATTATCACGTCAAGGGTTGGATGTCAATCGTGAACGAAGAATGATGGAGTTATACGACCTTTCTTCTGGACGGATTTGAGTTCGTAAAAGGGTAGCATCTTAGAAAAGGGAGTTCACAAACTGTTTTTATAACATTTGTGGTTATTTCCCTCCTCGTGTTCCGTCCGGTACTCATTTGGCAGACGGAGACGTTTTGAAATATTTGTGTACAGTTTATATCTGTTTACCACCGAAAACTAACTTTTACTATCTCAACAGATAAGCGGGCACATTTGACACCTGTTTACACAGTGTTCTCAACCGTGAAAAATTAAGCTACCGTTGAACAGATTAGGAACGACGAAGTGCACTGAGACCCCTGTGCTCGCAGTGTGTACGCTACAACGCCACATCGCTCGCGTACAGATGAACAGAAGAGAGTCGTTGTCAATCTGTCGTCTGCTTCTTCCTTCATTCTTTGAAAGTGTCTCGGAAGCAGACGGATTGTGGACTGCCTCGTTCTTCAAGTTGTCGAAGCACGAGTTCAGACGTGTTCCAGTCAATTGTTCGCCAAATAAGATAGTGTCACCCTTGCTGGAAACATGATACAGAATTGTTCGTGGTCCATCGAATCCGCTGTGCAACCTTGATACCTGTCTAAACGCGCCGAATATTTGAATACCCCATTAGCTGGTCCACAAATGTAATTATTTGGCTATGCTTGTATCGTCCGCGGCTTGTGCCAATTATTCCAATAATCTGCCTGTGTCCGTCAAACATTACCAAGAAACAACCACCAAAATAGCAGAGTTTCTCTTATAATTACAATCGTTTAAGATAAAAACAAACATTTCCTGTAATGCGACTTTGGCAAACATCTGCCGTGTTTATGAGCTTGAACTGTTTCTAAGACTCTTTCTGGGGAAGAATATGTAGCAACTCACAATTTACCCACACTTTTTGTCGTTTAGCGTACCACACTTTTTGTCGTTTAGCGTATTGGTTTAATATCCAAGGATACGTATATAGCCTACGTCTACGAAGTAGGAACCATTGCTAGGTTTATAAACAAGCAAAAAACTCAGTAATGACTTCATTGTTCAACACCCGTTTTGTAAATGAGTTAAGAAAATAACTATGATTTATAAATTAAGAAAATTGTACTTGAAACAGGTGTTATTGTAGTTTACGTTGACTTTTATCTTTAATCATTCGTTTTTCTATACAAATGGCTTATCATCTGAGTTCGTTTAATTATATCAAAGTGCAATCTTCCCTTAATATTTCAAATTAATTATTGCTATGAAATCCTTACGGAAGCACTCAAAATTCAATGTAATATTTAATACGCCCATGAAGTACTAAAAATCTGCACGGCTCAGATTATTTACTTTTACGAGCTGAATTAAGGTATTATAATGGAATTCCATGACAGTGTTAAATACCCCTTTCCGAATCCTCACTAATGTTCTCGGATTATGTAGACGGATGCACCTATAGTCAATTTATAAAATCAACTCTCCGTGCGTAAGTGCAAAACTAGTATATAGATCCGTTTAACATAAGGAATGAACTCTATCCCTAACCGGTGATATCTGTACCGCTCATATCATATCTACTTATTTTACTTAAGCACTTTAGCTCAACTAATATTCATAAATTCACATTACGCATTCATTTTTACTTTCATTTTGTAATAGATGCAATCGGGGCTTGGTGAACGCGGTGCTATCGGTCGTTGTAAGCCGCGTCAATCACGACATCTTCTTATCTCGCCTATATCTTTGAGTTCCACGATGGATTTAATAGTTTATTCGCTAAGTACTTCAAGGAATGCAGTCATTTACTTGTGAGTGATACAGGGAACACGGTAATGGCGAAGGAACTGATAGCATGGCAAATAGGCAATGAAATTACTGTCCGTACGTCGTAACGCTTCGGCTGGGGTGTCTTTTCTCAAAGGAGAAAGATCTCGTTTTGAATGAACTCTGCAAGCGTTACGTATGATTCACTGTCTCGCCATGAGTATATATATAAACCATAGTTAAATAGTGATAAATTTGTTAGAAAGTAAGTTACGTGACCCTATGAACATAAAGATCTCACAGCGAACGTGCATCGGTGGATTCATAGTTTCGTTACCTATACGTTCATATGAGAACTGTATATGTTGTAATGATAACCCTTTGTCCTTGTGATAGTGAGTTGCATCATATAGTGAGGTATCTATGTGTTTGATACCTCATATCCACAACTCCTCTACAGCACCGTGCTGGGATGTATCCTGCTACTGTGTAACTGTGTGGAGCTTGAAACCAATTCTCCTGTCTAGAGAATCACTGTGTCTCCGCAACCACCAGAGTAGATTCTCGTGCGAGATGTAAGGTCAGGACCCTGGGTTCCCGATAAAACCCACTCGACTGTTTTCTTTTTCATATATGGACGGCACCGATTAGCCTTTTAGATTATTCAGGGCACGAGCTTATCAACCTCTGACAAATTCCATCAGTAGAAATCCCCGTGAAATCCTTACACGATATATGCTGCTGCTTTGTCCGAGTGTTGTGTTGCTTTCCTTGTTGGAACACACGGCAGATCAAGCATTACTGGCCCGCACGTAAAGTCCTTGTCTTATAACCCTGCACGACAATTATTGGCCTACCTTTCCAACAGGATCTTTTTCACACGAACGCGACTTAAGATTTAGCTTCAATTTGCCGAGTAAAACAGATTAAGTTTGAACACATATCTCTTGACCCAAGACGATCTATCGCTCTTCTGCAGCACCGTTACTTGCTCTCCCACGGTCCTGCCGGGGTCAAACAAACCTAGCCACCCGAATGAACCTCGGTATTTTAATGTCACTTCAGACTTAATAAATAAACGTAAAAATAGTTTGTTTGAATGGAAGATAACGCCTAACGTCCTCAGAAACCTAAACAGGAATGACATAGTTTCTTGAGGACATCCTCACCAATTGAAAGATAACACCTAACGATTCTAAAGAAAATATTCACAGGAATGACTTATTTATGTTTCATGTTACTAATTAAGATCATATTATGTAATTGATAAAATATATATTCATCATTCATTAATGATTACTTAACTTCACACACGTGATCAACCATAGATGAAGAAGTCTCGTCATAAGCATAAACCGGATATCGCCTGCTTCCTTAAATAATTGGAATTCGAACCACCAGTGTAATGACGGTCATATATTACGTCATTGTGATTATGGAATGCGGCGATCGATCATAATCTTGACAAATGAGAGCAATCTGTCTCATGTCTGTCAACTCGTCTGTCCGTCTGTCTGTCACCAGTGCTGACCCCTACTTTACCGTCGTCTGCCCGATAACCGGAAACTTTCGTTGTCGTCTGCCCCGCCACTGTTCCACTAAATATATCAACGTAAAGCTTCTCGTGTTTTACGAGTGATTCACACTAATCATCAATCATGGTATGTGTTTGTGACGCCCAATCTGGCGAGTAAAGACCATTAAGATCAATCTGGCAGTGACAAAGCATGAGGTTCATACGCGGAAACGATTGTTGTGATATGTACATTGGTGTTCCTTCGTAGATCGTCCAAAACATTCTTGTTTTAAGTACATGTACTTACCTATGTATAGATATGTATGTATTGAAAATAATCTTCTTCGGAAGATGTTTTTGTATACAGTCAAACGATCAAAATAGTGTAATTTTTTTCGAATCAACATTTTATAGATGTTTAGAGAAGGATTCCTTATTTCGTCACAATTAAATTCCCCTTACTGTAACATATTTGCCCATTAAACAAATTGTTAACACTAGGCATGAATTCGACCTCTTAATCTGGACTCGTTACTCTATCATAATGAAAGTGCCTAGCTTATGTCCAGAAAACGCCGAGCTGTGAACTTGACCAGCGTCTCACGATACTCCATTACGCAAACGCCCGTGTTACGAGTGACCGTAGAGTGACCATAACACTAAACCAAGCACGGACCGATCACTGTATGCGTAAGGGAAAGTAAACTTGGACAAGGACAATGTTATCAGTGGCTAGCTGGTCAAAACAATGTTGAAGTTAAGAAAGACCTTCAGCCTTGAGCAATTGTTGACTCCGCTGGTGTGTCCAGTTCCGTGTTTGTTCGCCATCCAGCGTTTAGTTCCGCCTTTGTCGTGTACACGATTCCAACACCGTCGACAAAAAAAGAATATAAATGTTTTCCCTTCATTTTAAATAACAAACTAAATTCACTTACCGCTTACTTTGCTTGTTTGTACCTTAATCCCATGATCATGGATAGTTCTTTGGAAGTGTATATACGGTTTATCCCATAGCTGAAGCATCAATGGTGTAGTGATGTTGTTTGTTATCCCACATCACCTTGTTCGTTATGTCCCAGTGTTCTTCCATTTACTTCCTTCGTTAGGTCCCTGTTCTCATTAGTTCATCACCCGATGTCATAGTCAAATCGAAAATATGTCATACTTCTGTGTAATGAACCCATACAAAGTGAGACAAACATCTTCTCGCCAGAGTTTTTCTTCGTAAAAAACAGAAACCAGACTATGTAGTGGTTTTTCAATTGAAACTAAGGGTTCTGTCAAGCACTCGAACTTATTGTTTTAAGGATTAAAGAACTACTGCTTAAAATCCTCTCAACAGAGAAATTTATAAAGAAGTCTTGCAACCAACAAACCTCCATCCAACTGTTTATTAACTACAATATTCAGAAATCTGACCTAATCATTGATCAGGTCTAAACTTAACCCCAGTACGTCATGTTATACCCTCGTTGTCCATGCGATAATTACTGTATACTTGTGTCGATAATGCAACCATCTATTTATATCGATGACTCTCCACCCGAGTAAAGAGATATCCTCAAGTGGACACTTCGCAAGCTCATGCATGTGTTGTGGTGGGCGTCACTTGACTATCTTAAGCACTTATGTTATAGACATACCGACACGGACCTCGACAAATCTATATAGTTGTAATTCATCTATGTCATTGTGAAAGAACGAAGGTCGAGTTTTAAAGTTATAGGTATGATTTTTAAGATGTCTTAGTATATAATCTCTATCACATCGACTTGTGATATCAATATATTCATAATCATTCAAACTGTTTATTTCCTTATTGCGACATTAGTTTTTCACCGTTGGTATTTTAATGTGTATGTCTCAAAAGAAGACGGACCTATCAGCTGTGAGGCTGTCGCATATAACACAGCGACATCGGGGAGTCTATCTCCCATGTTATGATATGGCGCATATCCTGAGAAGATGGTTCAACTAACGTACATGTCACGTATATTTACACTTGCAGTGATCAATAATACACTGTCTAGACTCACGTACACTTTGAGTGCAGTCACGTGTTGTTTGCATAATGCATGTCACCCCCACATGCGTTCTCATTGTCCCAGACCTATATCTAGGTTATACTTATGTAGTTGAGATGTAAGTTTACCTGTCAGACATAATACACAGGTGCTCAATGCAAATTTATATACGTTTGAATTTTTAATGTTTTTTCTTAATAGGTAAGGGTAGCGTATGAGTCTTTTTGAAAGTGGCATGTAATAACAATTGTGTGGTGATATAGCGAGGTGATATAGACTGACGAAGCGATATGTATAGGTAACTGAATTCTATTGGTCCGACCGTTATCAAACCGTTGAAAAAATTATATGTTCGGTGCGTTTACGGATTGCTCGGCACTCCCGTCAATTAAACTTTTTATGTCTTTGGTGCAGGTATAACGTCTTGGTTGCCAGTCATGTTATGATATATCACTTATACAACCTTATAGATAGTCTCTATTGATGTTCCTGCTCGTTGGTCGACGTCAACAGCGGCTTCGCCAAGCAGGTAGATCTTATGACAGAGACCAACGCAATGAAAACCATGGGTAGAATGCCTATTCATATAGTATACACACTGTAAAACAATGTGTAGAGTCTTAAATAATACGTGTACTGAACAAGTAAATTACATCATTTTACGTACTTACACTATCCGTGTTTCTTAATCTCTATACGTATTAATAAGTACTTTCTTAACGTTGTAAGTCATCCCTCGAAGATCTCGTTAAGATTTAAACTTAATCTTAGTTCCCCGGCTTGAAACCTTAATTGCAAACATTTAGACTAAATATGCAAGTGCCCTGTTTAAGAAAGCCCTGTAAACACCTAGATGAGTATCATTCGACGCTTAAAATGTCCCAACTGCAAACACGTTGTTCTCTGATCTTATATCGCAGCCCTGTCTCTTAACGACGAGCACCTATCATGATATACACTGGTTGGTTTTACTCTGATTGGAAAGATTTACCTTTACGTGACCGACATACAGAGCAGGCCGGCGATAAGTGATTGATTACACCTTAATGAAGAGCACTATCTATATGTGTATGTGGCATGCCAATAGTGTGCTTATCTGAGGCGATGACCTCTTCGTGGTGTAGACTAAGGGACGGGCTGGCTTATCAAGGTCGAGACATTGCATGTTGCTCTTATGTGTTAATATGAGAGATTTAGTGAATACGAGGAAGAATCTCATTCATATAGTGTCCGTGTTATGTAGACGTGTGTGAACACAGATATCTTCCTCAATGGACGATTTCGACACGGAAAAATGACATGAGAGGGTCTCTGTCTGAGTCAGGAAAGAGTTCAATCAGATCTCGATTCCTTGTTTTTAACCTTTATCAAGATGGCATACTAAACGATAAACATGTCCTTAGCGTTTCCCAGATATCCCCATGTCCTTTGGTTGTTGAGAAAGAAATCACGATGAACAATAACGAAATTCGAACCTTTCGAGCATTTTTGTGTGTATATGTTTCAGTTTAATGTCATAGATTTCTGAAGTTTTGCAATGGATTTATCGTTCTTAATATAAAACTTGAGTTTTCTTAAAATGACATAGCGATTCTGGGAAACGTTTTTGTTAATACTCTCTGTTGTAAAGGTTATATCTTGTGAATGATCAGATTAGTATGTTCATATTGTTCTTATTGCAGCGTTCATTGTGATGGTCAGCGGGGGCAACCAGACGGTAGTCATGAAGGGGAAGGTGGCGGATAAGTTCCTCTGTATGGATAGAAATGCCAGGATATACGCAAGTGTAAGTATACCCTTATTGACTGTGGATCATGCTTTTTACCTTCAATCTTCTTTAAATTCGTCTGCTTAATTTCTCCGTTTTCCTCTTTCATTTTTACATAACTTTCCTCTTGCATACTCCATGTTCATATTTCCTTCATTTTTGACCAAAGCAACCTTCAAAATTCATATTTCATATTCACATTTTTGACTACAAACTTTGCTTTTGCTAGTTTTCTTACCTCTCGCAAGACCCTTTTTGTATCTTTTACTATCGTTGCTTTTGGAATCACATCGGGAATAACTGTTATGCTGTTAGGTTACTGCAGAAAGTACCAAAGTCTCTGGATTTGGCACTATCGACGATAGTTTTACTCCAAGTATAGTAATGTAGAATTTCTTCAGTATCGAAAGTTCATGTTTTTCTAAAATCTTTTCCTCTTCCATGTGCTTCTTTCGCTTTCTTACATTTGCTGTCTTTCTCTGGATTTCTGTTCTTCTTTGCATTTTGTTTACTGTGAAAAACTGTTTTTGGAAGATGGCAACATAGGTATCACATTGTTATACCATCATGCAAATTTCTTGAAAACTTTTGTAAATAATAATAATCATAATGGAGGGACATTTCAATACCAACTCCATGACTTATACCTTTACCAAAGTAACAGGAATTGTTTGTCGTTAACAGTTCATTTATGAAAATGATTAAAATTATGGACTTATAATCCAAAATCAATTCAATAATAGTTCTATATTAAAAACCTTACAAATATTGTTGTCAATAAATGCTGAACACGTGTCCTAACGCTATTTCTCCTTCTTGCAGGCGACCCTGGATAATGACTGTTTCTTCGTGGAGCAGTTCCATCATAACAACTATAATACCTACCACCACTCCTTCCACAGACGCGGGGGCAAAAAGAACTATCTCGCCATCGACGACAACGGCATAGTGACAGTTGTGAACACGGCGGACGACCAACAAGTATTCTTCCTGCCCATATATTTGAAGCCAACGTCGAATCCGCCTTCTCAGAAGGTGAAAACGACCACGACGGCAAAGCCCGTTACAACTACACGGGCGCCGACCACAACGTCGACGGTAGCGCCAAACTTGAAAAAACTTGAAAAGACTCGCAAGCGACGGCGGCGTTGGTGCAAGCTTCTTATCAAAGGAAGGTTAGAAAAGAAACCTGATAAGTATTTAGACAGATGCAAACATGACTGTAACATATTGAAGACCATGTTGGACAATATAAAACGCTATAAGCGGAAATGTGAAAAACAACGTCAGCGTCGGCGTCGACGAAACAGGCGGAAGAAACAGAGGAAACAAGGCGTGTCGCACTCGATTCGTCATCAGAGGCGAAGGACTAAGCACAAGAGAGGGCGTGGCCGGGACAAGAAACTGACCGCTGTGAGAGCCACGCCCTCTCCCAACGTCGACGTCACGTGACGCTGATGTGACAGTGGTCTGTGTCTCCCCAGGCAAAATGTGCTATATCAAAGAAACCGCGAGAAAGTGCGCTTTTTCTGCAATGGCAAAGAGAAATGTGACGTTACTACCGGTTCCGAACGAGCAGAGTGTGATATACATGATGATATTCTTATTTATTGTGTAGTTTTGGTTGTGCTAATTAAAGAATATCTCACGTGGAAAGCAAACTGACAGATAGACAGACTGACCTCCGTTTCCTCCGTGGTATTATATTGTATAAACTGCTAATCTTAAGCCGTCCGCATTTTACCAATCTTGCCGCTACGTCTCACGTTCGTGAGGCACAATGGTTGGACCATGGGCACTGATTTGATTGGTGATGTTGAGCATCAGGTGACTGTCTGGCACGTGCGAGCGAGTGCACGTGCAGTTCGTAGTGACTATAAAATGACCATGTGTATATACTCCATCAATCGTTTTCACAAATCATCGCCCCATGCTCTAATGTTCCATTTCATCACATACCATCACTTATAGCATCACGGTCAACCTCACGAGAAGATGCGAGATTTGAAGAGAGAGATAGAGACGCTAAGATGGCGACTGGAGACTGTGCAATATGTTCCCAACGAAAGTGTACTCGTGTATCATAAATAAAATAAAATCAACATACACGTGCTTTTGTTGACGTTTCCATCAGCGATTCAAGCTAACAAAATCTCAAATTATATGTTCTTCATTTGCTATGTGAGTTCCCTATTTTATTTTGGACAAGTAAGTTGTGGATCACGGGAATGATTCGTGAAGAACACTTAAATTCCTACTTCCTTCATACTATTCCTACTCCTTATCCGGCTGTACACTCTCGACAGATTATAACCATTATATGATTATACAGTGAACACCAAAAGAATTGCGAAATCTTCAACTTCTTAATTACTATGGAAATTTGTTGTTAAAAATCACGACTGCTACGGTTCAATTGTTAATGGCTTTAATTGTTTAAACCTGACGCGTACCAGAATAAATGGCAGACAACTCTTGATTTAACAAATGTGATTCGCGTTTTTTTTGGTGTTCAATGTAAGGCAATGGTAATTCCGTTAATATTAAACCTCTAACCTTAAAGTATATAAGCCTGGCTCAATATATATTTTCACATGCGCATCGTTCTGTCATCATATACTTATTTCAAACAATTATTAACGATTATCAAAATGTTTCAATGAAGATTTGCTAGATTCGTAAAATGTACATCAACGACAAGATGGTTCTTGAAGATGAAGGATATGTGGGTATTTTTGCTGAAATGAAATTCTGGTTGACTGTTCATTTCTTTTCACTTACACCGGTTCTGGATTATTTGTTTTTAATCGAAATTCCAGGAGTCGTTCATGTAAGTTACAAATACGGGGTTATCCATTTGAAAGTTTGAACAAGACAGTGCATAAAAAGGAGCCTTTACTAAGTCTAGATCCTCATTCAGCACGTCTAGATTTGACTGCATACATATATGAAATAAGAAGCCCAAAGAAAAGAATATCATATATGAATGAATAGTAAATTATTAAAATATTTCATAGCCAAAATTTTAGTCTAGACATTCATCAGCGCAATGTGATGTGCCTTCTGATAAAACAACGTTTTGTTGGTCGATCTACGTTTTTTTCTGTCACTATCAACACATATAATTCAGAATTAAACTGTTATTAATTTAATGATAGCATGATGTTTTTATTGCAATAAATGCAAAAATCGATCAAAGATAAAAAACGATATTCGTCAAGTAGGAGAAAGATATATTAGTAAGTACTGATTTAGAAGACAAAAGAGAGTGGCCTTAATTTTTAGATAATCGTCATTAATTATAGAAATGTATAATAATTGAAATTATGAGTGAGAAAACGTCGTATGTCAATAAATATAAAATTCACAAAGTATCTGAAGTTTCAGGAAAAAATAAAAATCGTAGTATATGTATTCTAACCTTCCTCTGTTGACGGCAGTTATCATAAATGAAGTAAGTTCATTTCCACCCTTCATGCAAAAAATGCTGTTCCGAAATGTCTGGAACCAGAGACAAGAGGTTAAAGATCGTTCAGCCATTCATTCTTACATGTACATTGCGTACGCCAATCTGAGGCGTATCTTGATACTATGCCATTGCCATATAATCTGTACATAAACATTGCAATAAAAAGTGGCCACTTCCTGAAATATTTAGGAAATCTGAATTAAGAGACCTGGGCCCAGATTTTCACGGTTGTCTCAGTACTATGAAAGTCGTAAGTGCAATACATTAACATTGGCTTACGAAAATCTTATCGCTTAGAGGGATTCGAAATTCTAGGTCCAGAACTAGTTTTGAGTAGTGATATTAAAAATAAGTTAGAATATGGGTTTCAGGAAACATTCAGTTTGTACCTCTCGCAGGCCAATAAGCGAGTCCCCAACATTAAACCAGCAAATGGGACACTAGATAGTAATTTCACATTTAATGGTAAAATCAGTAGGTACTACTTAAAACGTTGTTTTTCTAAAATAGAGAATAGTGGGTTGTAGATGTTGCCTGTGTGAAATCAAATGACAGATACATCATTGACGTAGACAATGCCAAGGTGTTGATGAGGAAATATAACAATGGTGTAATGGGCTGATGACTTCGTTAATGGAAATGTTTTTAAGATATTTGTTCTCAAATATCAACTTTAGTTTATCACATTTAGAAACACCTGAGAATTGTCTCTGATATTTGTTACTCTAAACAACTGGTATATTATTTGGTGTCAAGGGATTCTTCATTGCCGGGTCCATGAACTTTGTAATGCCCCAATCTAAGTTTCATTTACTATGTATTTTCTATGAAAACTTACAAATTACCGTCCTCAGGTCTACGAAACCACCACTGTCAATCACGGATTTATTTAATTTACTACCTGTAATATTTTTCAATAACTTAACAAAGAACTGATACCTAGGCGAGACTGAACGTGTAGTTGTAGTGAAATTAAGTCTATGGTTCCGAGCGTTCACAACAAGACAAAATTCTAACACACCTACAAAGTTGTATGTTATTCTTTCGGTGTGAAACGCCATCAAACATTTATTTTATTCCCTTATGTGTGAAACACCAACAAACCTTGCACTTATCCTCTAACTTGTAAAGTTTCTGATATCCTGACCTTGTCCAAGCCTGTTTCTTTGTTGCACTTTTATGATGGCGACCTACATGTGCGTCGCGCTGGGATGTCGCTGTCGCTGTCAGGCTCTACATTTGGACGAAAGAGAACTTGATAAGTCTGATTATAAAACTCAAACATTAAACAGTGGGTATGGGCAAGTTTTATTGCATGAAAAAGTATCACCTGAGCAGGTAGGGTGTTTGAAACATTTGATATATAGAGAAATAGTGAGAAATATGACACATAGTGAGGTCTATTGTAAACAGGTCATACCAAACTCAGGTGTTGCCAAGAATAGCGTCAACTAACAATTTGTTACAAAACTTGATGATCTGCTGTAAGTGCCGTGTTTTTAAATGATTACGTTGCTTTTAAAAAGCGGGTTATCGTTTTTATCACGTCCCTATGAACAAGAATGTCGTACAATCGTAAATTAGATCAACGATTATAATCAAGTTTTAAGCTAAATGATTTATGACAAGGCTTGAACCTTCTGATTTTAGTAAGGGCCAACTAACCTTCTTTGATAAACAAATTAGACAATGAAAGCAACCAAAGCAACCAATAGAAGAATGTATGTTTTTACCCCCTTGTTGCCAATGTATATTGTATAAAACTAATCTCAGTATTTTCTCAAAACATGGAAGTTTGTTGCCTAGAAATGGTAGAAGTGGATGGTGTTTCACTTGACATCTTTTAGGAATCATTCATTCAAATCTAGTCTTGCTTCATGACTGTATAATAGGGAGGCCTTTAATACAGCCTATGCCCAAATTCAGCAAGTCTAGATTTGACTGCATACACAATTTAGGAGCCCGAAAAAATATAATGGATGAAGGTACAGTAAATTATTAAAATATTTCATAGACAAAATTTAGTCTAATTCAGATTGTGTCGATACTAGAACATAAGGCGGGTTGTGTCAGTACATTGATTAATAAGGGGTGGTCAGCATTGCTCAGTTAATTAATGTTGTGATTGATTCTGTCTTTTGGGAATTCTGTCTTATGGGAATGAATCGGCATCAAGACCAGCGTTGCTACAAATTTAAAGTTCAATCAACACTTCACACATTCACGGATATCTTTTTCCACCCAACTCTTTATACAAAGCATTTGTTATTTTTCTAGTTTGAATTCTAGTTTTTTGTAAGACTTAATTATTCTTTACATAAATTTCGTTTAACGACAAATTATTTTTTGTAATTAATCTATAACATCCCGTCAAAATAATGATTTATGAGAAACGTGAACACCATACTTAAGTACCGATTAGTTAGTTTTAGACAAAATTGCTGCTTTGTTTTACACTTCAAAATATCAACTGAAATATTTTTAATTTCCCCGATCTATTGTAGGCGACTTTCGAACTAATTTCCGATAAAGTTCGCCACGGCTATTCCATTTACAAGTGTGTTTACTACATTATTTTCATTTAATCAAGAGTAATCTAGACACAACTGAGAGATCTACGTTTAAATTCTTGATTCGTTTAAACGATCTCCTTTCATGTGTTCAAAACGACATTACGTGTGCTAGCGACAAAAGATTTTCTCTTCAAGATGGTGTTATTATTCTCATGTCGTCTTCATGGCGCTAAACAAGCTCGTTTGTTTCTTAAGTTTTAATTATTTATATAGATACATAAGCAACATGTTCAATTTCAGTGTTTTGTAATAAATTTTTTTATCTAAACGCTCTCCTGATTACAAGTTATGATATTATTTATTCTAGCAAGAGATCCATCCATATTCCAGATGATTCTAGTTTAAAAATTCATGAGAATTACTTAAAAATTGTCGAATAAGGACAATTGCACTTCAGAAGTGGGAGCAAGAGGATTTTCTTAGAGTCCTTTCATCTCATGGTAAATCAAGCGTGAACAACCAGAACACATGTTGGCTGAGGACAGCTCCAAAGGATCAGTCATTATCAATATGGTGTGTGTGGCTCGTACGCATGTCTACTGTTTTAATGGCGGGAGTTCATCAGTGAAGAATTCCTGTGCGCGTGGCAGGATCATTGGCGCGAAAATGTGGCATTTTACCTTTCTATGCGACTACATCGGCAGATGGCACGCGCGATTAATTCAAACCGCCTACTGAATGAAGCGTGCATTCTGATACGCTGAGCGATAAACGGCAAGAAGGCAGATTTGTACTTAATTATGCCTTCGTGTACAATGGACCGGCACGTGCCATCTGCTTACAGGGGTAAGAAGTGAGGTAGGGTTAGAAGAGAGATGGGATAGCCGCGAGATAGTAGAATTAGGAGCGGTACGACTATCTGGTCAATCGGTGATGTGACAGTTTAGGATGCGCTGTGGACCGTGATCAGATAGAAACAGATTTAGAGACAGTTAACCTTGATGGACTCACCGTGTCCACCTGTTGTTGGTCGTGTCACTGTAATCCCCAACATGTGGCCGGGGATCGGTCAGTTCCGGACAGTTCACACAGGTCAGCGTCTTCAATATGCCGTGACAGGTGACTTCAGACATTTCTAGATTTGTGGACTTAGTGGTATTCATAACCAAGTAATATCCTTCGAATCGACAAAGCGAAAATCGTGTTTTCAGGATTTCGGACAAATCATCGTGGTCAGCGTCTTTAGTATTTCGCAGAGAAATTTATTGTTCTGACAGGGTTGTTTGTTTTAACAGATTGAATCAAATGGATCTCATGGAATGTTCTTACAGAACAAACATATGACACAGAAGACCTGAAGTTTTTTTTAAAGTTTTGAACATAAATGAGAACCATAAAGAAGTCATTTCATTTAGACGTTCAAATCGAAAAATCGTGGTTATGGGGATAGGAATAAAAATCATATCGAGCATGATCCTCAAACTTTGTTTATGTTGAAATTTGTGAGCATCACTTATGGCGTGATCAAGATTGATTTTTGGTTCAAAATATTTCGTCAAAAGCAATTTTAGAGGGGGGAAATATTCTATTTCTTTAATCAATGATGGTCAATTTAATTCCTGAAGCTATCTAAGTTACATATACTGGCTGCATTTCCTATTTCTATTTACAAAACCGTTTTGAATAATTATCAAACTATAAAAGAATGGACAGGTTTTGTGTATGATTAGAATGCTCGTCGTTGGCCTCTAAAATAATATTTTAGCGCATCAGACCTTTTAGACAGTTAAGTGTTTTGAACCAGAAAATTCATTTATCCATATTGTTGATCACATTGCGGTATTAATAATTCAATGGATCAACAGTTGGTTTCCCTCGTCAAGAAAGAAGTCGCATCTAACAATATGCAATAATTAGTGGCAGTCCATGCATACGATAATCCGCCAAGCAGAACCCGCGCAGAGCAGCAACTTGAAGATGCCAGGTGAATATGGTGCACTCATCCATTGTAGACGGCCGCCAGTTTGATCTTTGTGGAAAAACACATCGCTACAAAAACACATGTTGCTAAGATTACAAAGACATATTTAAAACATTGTCTTCATGAAACAGGGCATATGGAAAGCTGAATTATTTTCTTGAAAAAAAATGCATCCCTTTCAGAACATCTTAATTTGACAGTGTGTTTATTTATTCGCTCCGTCTTTTATCGCTATGGTGTAGCTATATCTGAATCTCGAGTCTACATGCTTAATTCATAACAGGTTCCATAAATCATTTTTTCGTGGAAAAATTCTGTCTTAAAGCCACGGTAACCATGTCAGTTTTTGTACCGTAGGAAAGGGTGAGAATACGGTTGCTGTCTGTCAGTGTGAAGTTGTTTTTGTGTTTATCGAAGAAAAATGTTAGTCGAGGATAAGTTTATTTCATTAAGCATATTAATCGCATTAATCAAATTGAACAGCATTTCAAACGTTATCAAACGTCTTTCTTCAGCCGTAGATCCCCACATAAAGAAATATGCGATATAGAAAGACAAGATTATTCGCATTACCAGAAGATTACGATTTCTCCTAACATGTAAAACAGAGTTTCTTTCAAATAACTAGACGATGAATAAAAGTATTGAATACAAACGGAAGTTAATGTCGGGATATGCAGAAATATGAGGGATACGAATTTTTTAATTGGATAATTTGTTTTACTTGATTGAAATACTTGATTTATGCTAGCAATATTAATGCACCATTGTTTTCCTTAAAGGCATTTTATCACATTTAAGGAGAACAAACAAATTAAATATTTGACATATTTTGACATCGTTTCTCTAATATGCACCGTGAGTATACATGTAATGTCTTGTCTTCCAGTCCATGCTATAGTCTATACATTAGTCATTGTAATGCCTGTTACGTTAATTTAACGCAGTTTGTGCTGCGCATTTAACGCAGTATGTGCTGCGCAGTTAACGCAGTTTCTCCTGCGCATTTAACGCAGTTTGTGTTCGATGAAAAGATAAAAAATGAAATTCTCAAAGAAAATTTTGAATAATTATGCATCGTCTTATTATGCTATAATTTGTGAAGAAACACAGCATTCACACATTGACGAATCCAGAAAGCACAACAAGATGTTCTGCAAACAAATGGTTCTCTTGTAAATAGGGAACAAGTTCTCAGGTAAAAAAAGAAAGTCTAGTACTTTCCTTGGACACCATTTAACAAGTAATCTTTGTCATCTAGAATAGTTCATTTACCTTGAAGGTCCTTGAATTAACTTCAAGGAGTTATGCATCGTCTTATTATGCTATAATTTGTGAAGAAACACAGCATTCACACATTGACGAATCCAGAAAGTACAACAAGATGCTCTGCAAACAAATGGTTCTCTTATAAATAGGGAACAAGTTCTCAGGTAAAAAAAAGTCTAGTATATTCCTTGGACACCATTTAACAAGTAATCTTTGTCATCTAGAATAGTTCACTTACCTTGAAGGTCCTTGAATTTAGTTCAAGGAGTGATACGCTTAAGGGTTCACACATCGTATGTACATTTGTTTAGATACAGAGAGGGTAACTGTTCGATGTCGCGTAGTGAGCATGAGTAAGAGACATAAACACATAAGTAAAACGGTTATACATGTACCTACTGTCAATATGTACCTGCTCCAAATCATACAGTTGGCCTTTGTCTCAAGGCGACAAAAGTGTTATGTTAATATTTATTTATCACTTTTTGTGTCAATGTTTGTACCTTTGAGAAATTCTTTATCGTAATTTTTGCTTATCATGTGAAATCTATACTTCCTGAAATATTGACAATGACAAAGAATTTGATTGTTTGAATGTTTTCGTTTTAGAAAAAAGAATTTATCTGATAGAATGACTGTACATCAAACATTTACAACAGATCATTTCCTTGTAACTTGCACGAGAAGATACAAATGGTTTAACATTAATAATTTGTTATTTAAGATAACAGCAATATATCAACCATGAATTATGATTTATATTCATAAATATGAAATAAAATCTGCACCTTCAGACTGCACTCGGCACCGAACCAAATATTTTTTAATGTAGGTTTATTGTTTGAAAAAAAATCAAGGTCCTTTGTCGTGAATGAATGTCAAAATATTTTTTTTTAATTTTCAAGTGTGAAAAGTGAAAGTTTCTTTGAGAGCGGTAGTTGGCGGATATAATGGAATCTTTCCTTTGTTTTGATACACGTAGACACTAGCAGTGACTAATCATTTGACAACGCTCCTCGATTGTGACAGAGAATAGACGAAACCCATTGATAATGATTCGAACATGTCCATATAGCTATGTGAATGAACATAACAGGTGTTCGTTGAATCGTACACTTTACTGACGTCATTTGTAAAGCTACTATTATGCAAACTTAGAGAATGTAAATACTCTTCAGGATTATGGAGTAGAATAAGTGAACAATTGCATGTAGAATGGTGTGTTGTTATGTCAGTTAAATTCGGGTTCGTGTGAGTTATTGCATAATTTTGCACAGATACTAATAGCATAAAAAGTATACAACGGGTGCTTCTTAAATCAATATATAACTGAGAGGTTGCTTTCTGTGTTTTCCTATCACTTATAAAAGATAATCGGCATGTTTCCGAACAAAGGATCACCTAAACTTTTTAAACTGAAGAAAGATATAGATATTGGCCACTTTAAATTTTCAATATCGAAATAGTCTTTTGTTTATATTTTGGTTGTCTTTTACTTTTTTGGTCAGTTTAAAGGGGCCAAAGAAATTTTTTTTTGGGATGTAAATCAGTGATTCACTCAATGGTATCACCACTGATACGAGACAATTAGATAAAATCTTACATGATATCAAAGCACTGCCGAAACAAGAGTAAACGAGGAACCATGGTTAGTAAAAGTGGGCGTGGCACGGTCCGTGAAGGTTAGTTCTCTCTAGCAAAGGCCGAGGTCGCAAAATCAGAGCAACCTTTAGTCGAGTCGTATGTATTAAAAATATTACAGAAACAAACAGAGAAGTTTGTCGAGGACTTGTCCCACTTGATCCTCCGCCGTTTGAGACTTCTTGTTCAATGTTTTCTCCAAACATGGCCGTTGTAGCAAACAGTGAGAATGTGGGAAAGTTTGCACGGCTTCAGTTTCAAAGGTCCACAGGGTCAGCTTGTATGAGGGATCCTGACTCTACAGCCTCGTAAGCAAACGGCAAATTCTGCGCGATGTTAAACTTAAACAGATTAGCCAGGCATAAAAGAAAAGTCGACTCTTGGTTGACTTCGGTATCTCTCCTAGTTAGCTTGTGTTCATCTAGGAATTCCATGCCGTGATATCGGGGTATAAAAGGACCCCGGGTTTGAAGGGGTTGGAGAGGATCCGAATGTCCCCTGCGTTCTCACGAAGGAGCAGGCCCCGATGAGTTCCCTAGTTCCCTCCCAGGCAGTCAGCAAGCCGTGAGAAACACAAATCGTTTAATGCCCCAGTCGTGAGAAAAGTCCCAATAACACCTTCATTTTGTTTTATTTTTTCAAATGGTTATGTGCACATATCGTTATGTTGACTTCACTAATTGCCTGGGACACGGCAAGGACACACGCTTAGACCTTACACATTCCACACAATGATCACCATGACTCTGACTAAGCGCTGGCCGACCGATGTACAATAATGTTTTGCTGCAGCGGTAAACATGAACGTTTGCACGCAGATTCCGACAATTTGGAACAACGGTGCGAACAGTTGCCGATCACTTGCACTGGCAAAGAGAGAAATTCTGTTTTTGCAGTTTTGAACTGTCGTTGATACTCTTTTAAACGTTTTGGTATGGTATTTTCAGGGGTCTTTGAAGATTCATTTATCTATCTTTTAATATTCAATAATATATGTCAATCAAATTCAAAAACAATATCCTCCACCTCATATGTGGCGATTTTTGCAGTTTGTAGCTTAATTGAAACCCTCATGGATATAATCATTAATAATACATTGGATTTTGTGACTGACATACTGGTATAATTTAAAATAAAAAACACATTTCCCTAACTTATTTTGTCAAATATGAACTGAATTTCTTGTCGTCAGTAATTTTGGACGACCTATCTAGTTGTTTTTAACTTTTGTCATCTAATTCTAAAAGGTAAAAAATAACCAAAGATATAGTTATAATTATATGTAATAGCTAATCCTTCAAATTATGTTCAAATAGGACCTTCATAAAGAATGGTACTTTCAAAGTGACGTTTGGATACTAAATCATAATAATGTATGCTTATCTAATGATATAATTATATGCAATAGTCCTGCTCTATGACTGCTTTTAAAATAGGGGCCTTTTTGGTTTTACTTCAAGGAGAAGAAATTTATATTTAGGAAAGCATTTCATTAAAATATTTCAAAGAATTAATTTGAGTCTAAAACATGGATCCTAAAACAGCCAAACCAGGCTTCGCTACAAATGCACATTCGGAAATATACTTTTTAAAACTTACTTTTTGTGTGAAATAGCAGTTTAATGATACACGGCACTGTATAATTTTGAAAATGAAGGAAAAACAGAAACGAAAAGGAAAAGGAAAGGTACCACAAGCATGTCAACTACAAGCGAAGATCAAACCAACGTTCAAGTTGCTAGTTTCCAGATTGCTCTATTTAAAGCATCTTCGACAGTGAATCGTTTAGGGGCAACGAACCGTTCCTAAATTAAACATCTTTAATGTCAAATCCGACAGGGTGCAAGGTTTAAATTAAAAGCATGGTTTCATTCCAGAAGTATGTTTACAGCCGCGTCACCGAGCAGGCTTCTCGTAACCCTTGCGCATGCAGTCATCTAGAGACAAATTTTAATCTAAACTGTTTACCTTTCAACATGTAAACGAAACAGGAAGCCTTTTCCTAATAAATGCATCTCAACTTGAAACAGTTTTTAAAGAAATTTCAAGGTCTTAGAACTTCAAGACAAATTACGGGTACTGCGCAATGTTCTGTAAAGCGATGCGCATTAAACTCAGGAGAAGATTACTCTTGGTGACGTATTCATCTGTGGACAGTGGTAATCTTATAAGAATTTTCTCAGCTTAAATATTCAGTTAAGAAATCATGTCATGACAGCTACAGTAACGCACCATTGTCATTTTCTTGTGTTCAATCGAACACAGATGCATTTGGTGATAATTAAAACAAAAGGATAGAGGCGAAAGTATATTATTCAACTAAAGGATCTAAAAATATTACTGTGACCACAACATTGTATCTTCATCAACGAAAAGGAAAATCTGTTTATATCAACACGTTAAACTTGATTTTCTTTGTATTATTCATAGTGTAAACAATACTGAATGGTCTTTGAGTTTAGTGTACTCAAAGAATGTGTCTCAGTTCACTCATAACATATTAAATCGTTTCAACATAAATAATTAACGGTAAAATATGTTTCTACGTTTAAATAATAAAGACCTTCGTCTGTCATGTTCGTCCTTGACATTGACATAAATCTCTCAAACTACTTTTAACCCAGTAACTGTCATGCAATCGTTTAGACAAGTTTTGATATAAACTGTTTACTCTCCAACATGTACACGAAGCGGCAAATGTCTTCGTTATAGACACATCTCAAGCTAAATCAGTTTTGCATCTTTTAATGAGTGTACTTAACTTACAGTCCTGTGTAGTTTTGGAAGCGTATTTCTTCATGAACGGGAATTGCACGATCTGTAATTTCTGACTTCGTCAAGAACATAATGATATTTGATAAGCTTGAATGCTTTAACATTTTTTCAAAGGATATTTCTGGACTGCATTGGACTGGACTGATTGGGTGCCATGTGGCCATGAGTTAATCTCTTGGCAATATAGGTAGAGGTTAAACCTCATTAAGACACATCTTTGTAACATTTACAGGTAAATAGCAAAATAACTCAATATCTACTACAAAAAGATGTTTTATGCGAGTTAAAGTTTTTAAACAAGCATACAATACGATTCGATGGATTCATGTTGATATTTCATATTCTTTGTATTCTTTGAATTCTGTTCAGAATACCGCAGCATTGGAACGCAAATGGTCAAAATCAGATTCCAGTTGATTTGGAGTTTCTAAGTCATTAAGAAAAGATGAATGAATCACTAGAATGTCTTACATAATGAAGTGAATAGTTAAAATTGTTCGGACTAACAATGCCATTCACTCACCCTGTCTGTATGTCTCAATCTCTGTAGATGATGTAGGTTTAAAGAAACAACGATTAAAACGTCAGTGGCAATATGAGAGTTGGTTTCTGCTTTAGAAAGATTCTAGACGACTTGAACTTACAAAATTATTCAGAAGAAGAGGCGAATGAATCACTGTGTCAAGCGTCATTCACAATGGCAAACAATTCTCTACCGCTTTGCGTGATATAACTTTTCTTCGTATGCATTTCGCATGAATTGTACCTAATGCCTCGGTGTTTGTAACGTGTTGACGAAGTGTTGATTTAAAAGATAAATACTGTGACTTGAGTAAGTCACTTAACCTCGCTTCCTATTTGAAATACGATGATAAGCTATTTGCACTTTTCAAACAAAACTGCCACCTATCTCAAACAGATGGCACTCCTTCGATTTTAATTATCTATTGTCAGGAGAGCCTTGTTGTAACATAGACTGGTCTGGTTATTTCTGAAATCATCTAGAAGTGCATAAACGAAAGTCCCGTCTCGGAACATTAAGTGGAGGAAAGATAAATAGAAATGCCCTGGTGTTGATGGCAGGGGTGGCTGGGTCTGTGTGCAGTTCCAGTCACCCCTCACCGTCAGAATCAACACCTGGAGGAGCCAGCGTTATGGAAGTCGTCAGGTAAGGTATGTATAGTCACCTGATACCTGCTGAAACTAGCTTCCTAATGACAAGATTCACGATTTTTGTAAAGGTAATGCGTTCATGTCAAATATAGAAAGATGACGGAAATTAAAATTATGACCATTTTCCAAGAAATTTTACATATTATGAAAATGGTTATTCTAGAAATGCTGAATGGTTTAGAAAAGATGGCGTGGTGAATCTTTGGAAGAGAAGGGATTTGGAAGAGAATAGTGGAAATTCAGTACTTCCAGTTGTTATGTTTTAGATAGGTATGATGATAATTATTGCATAATACTTGTGTTAGTGATTACCTTTTCGTCACAGTTAATCGTGTTCGTCACATCAAAGAAACTTAAGTTTAAAAATCTAGGGCCTAGATTTTCGAAGCTCTCTTAGTGCTAAGATAGTCGTTAGCCAATGTTAAGGTATGGTACTTACGACTATCTTAGTGCTGAGAGAGCTTCGAAAATCTAGGCCCAGTTTTCTTACATTCACCTTGCTTTACAATACGATAATATATACAATAACCAGCACTTTCCTTTCATGTACGGGTATCAGGGGAACGTTTCAAGAAGGTCATCTTATAGTTATTGAATAACATGGCTTTCAGAATGAGTATATCCCTTCTTCTGAAACATTGAGAAACGTTCGAGGCGGAAGGAGATTAAACATAGAATCTTGTGTCGTTATCATCAAATAAATTGTTGACAACATTAGAATCCTTTAGAATACGAATGAACTGGTGATCATTGTCTCAGTTTATATGAACGAAAGTAACATTATTAAACACATATTATCTAATATTCGCTCGTTGACGATATCGATGTTTAATAAATCAAAAATGTAATAACTTTTTGTGTAATAACATCGCGTTCTGACCGATTAATCGTTTGGTATGACCTCGCTATATGTGCGGCGCGGTTGCAAAGGAGTTGTCAGCGATTTTCCTTTACATTAAGTTTTGTTAACGAAATAATTCAGCGAGCAATAAATAAGATACTAAACTTAGTTTTTTTCTACACATTTTTATTAAACTTGTGGATGGTTTCGGTATGGCTCGTTAAATATTAAACCATTTACTCGTTCATAATTTTTTTTTATAAAATGGGACGATGTTTAGTATTACAGGCCAACCTTGATTGCTGAATGTAGTAAACGGTGTTATTACTGTGTCATGTCATAAATAGTTTGTAATGTCAAGTGGTTTTAGGTGAAGGCCAAATCTTTAATGGGCGTAATTGGTATATAATATTGATTACACAAACACAAACATGACCTCGCAGTGTCAGTAATTCTATTTGAACTAGAAGATTTATAACAAAGGTTGTGTCAATAACATTTATATCTTAGGATTTGTTTTGCATCAGGCACCAATAAACTAAAAATATAGTATTCTGGAAATCTAGAAATCTTCGAGTTCTTAGCAAAAACAACAGCTTGAAGTAAATAAATTGAATTATTAGCTTTATACTTTTTTTTCAATAATTTCAATTTGGATATATATAATCTGGTTCGCAGCAAAATGAGGTTATTAGTATTGCCTATATACGATTTGATGAACACCTTCATAAACGAAAGCGAAGGAAGGTTACAGCATTAAGTTAGAAAAAAGGGGATTATTAACTACGTACGTTTCTAATGAATAACTTAGGTGTTTCTAGAAATTGTAGACCGTAGGAACACGTACGGCGTGAAGTAAGAAAAGACGATTATTAAGACGGAGTATAGCGGGGTGTTGTCTGGACCACGCGCCGTTCAGTCACGGTGGTCTGTGTGTTTGTTCACTGCGACCCCCAGGTATTCTCTGTCTTCTTTGTGTGTACGGCACACTCGCTTGGGCACCTTGCATGTTCCAACACGATCGGGGTACCCCCTTCCCCTCTACCCCCTAAAACCCCTGCGTTACACCAGTAACAATACCCCAAATCTACTCTGTTGGCATGTAAAGCGAACCCCTTCCACCTCATATACATTCATGTTTAGGAGGCTCGGTACCACACTTGCCTAGCAGTCGTTACAACTTTTTACATATTGTGCCGCAATTCAAAGAAAGTGCATAGTAAGTATTTTGCTCAAAATCGTATATAGATTCTGCAGAGCAATAAAGACTGGTTGGTATAGAAGAGCGCCACGTGCTGGTTTAGTCCATGAATGAAGACCTGAAGACAGCGTGTGCCGCTAACAATGGCCTCCCTTCTCGAACATCGTCGCTGTATTCCCTGATCAAAGCGGCATAAACGTGATAGAAATCGCGCCCGTTTAATGTCTAACCCTTTGTCAGAGTAACATGGTAGATAAATTATATCTATTTCATTAAATCGGCACGACGACTGCTACAAAGAATTAAATCTTCGAGATATAAGTAAAGGAGTGTCTGTATGCATATACAACGCTAACCGTCTCCATGAAAGCCTTTATAGGACGTATCCAAACTGCAGATGAGGTATTGTAGACAGCTAGATAGGAGAGGGGTAAACTGTTGATTGTGTGTGTCCCCCCTCCTTGGGTATATGGGCCTGGATAATCGCTCCTCATGGTGCACCGCGTGAACTTTAATATGTCAGCAAAATCTTAAAACAAGCAATCTTTATAATAAAGACAAGAGATCTTGATTTGATGAACTTCTGAAAATGAAGACATTCTTTTCAGTTGATTTGTTTTATTTATTTTTGTACCAAGTTATCATTTCAGATAATTCTTAGTCCACGTTAAACTTGGCCCATTGCTTTTATATGTATATATATATCCCGTAACGATCTTATATTGAACATGGATGGTTTGCTGGTTTTTAACTGTCCCTTATTCATTCATTCTTTATTATTATTATCTAGTGTGTCTTTTATTGAATCTTGGTAAAATCAACAAAAGTTAACCTAGATTCTTCTCTAACAATGAAAATCACAAGTGCACGTATAACAATCTATATTTTAAGAAATATCACTATTTTTATACATATTTTCACAAAGCCAATCTCTTTACTATTGATGGGCTCTTTAAATATTAAAATGCTTCTGCAAATAGTAAGCTTTATCTGTTGTAAACTTACAAAGTCTTTTAACTATTTCTTCACAATTCCATCACAGACATTGCATTGAAGTTCGAGTTTGAATGGAATTTAAAACACGTTAAAGGTGTTCTTTATACTTTTACTTATCCATATATCAACAGTGTCTGTTAGAATATACAATCAATTGTAAGGCGACGGTGTTTTCTTTGTACATACAAACGTGAAAGATATCAGTGAATTTAGGTCTCGTCAATGCAGTGGTCCCATCTAGTTACCTACATTAGTTGTCGACTGTACTACTTTGTATGTACATAGTTTATGAATGTTGATAGCAGGTATGATTTATCAACGATTTTATATCTACGATTTTTACCTACGAGTTCAGTTATAGTGTACAGAGCAATGTTTTAAAATGAGAGTAATTGTGGAGGTTTTGAATCTATGTAAATATATATGGGATATACTTACAATGCAGCTAACGGTATAAGAACCATAGGCGACGATTGAACTGCAAAAAAACTTGTATAGATATAGTGTAGGTGTATATATATGTACAACTTTAGCAACTGCATTGTATACTGTGATTATATGTTGTATCTTAAAGAAATAAAGCGAGCTTCTGTAAAGGAACACATTTAGACTGCAAAACTAATTACAAGTCTGTTGAGATATGTAAACTTAGGATCCTAAAATGACAAGTAGAAATAAACATGTCTACTGAAATATAACATTGTCAAAGTAACCGCTGAAGTATTTATCTTTCTACAACAAATGAGCGACTGCAGACTATGCAGGTTTGGAGAGTCATATGTAGCAATTTTACTGTTGAAATGTTAGGACAAATGCACAGCTAGTTGAACTCTGTCACATGATTGTCTCTCTCTAAGTTCATTCATTGATTGAGCGTTGTAAAACAATGTGACAGAAAACTTGTCATTTCTATAGTGTTCAAATGTAGCATCGTTGTATTTGGGATCACTATAATGAACAGAACGCATTCTTGTACTTCTTCGGCACAAGTTCCTTGTGGGACTCGAACCCGTACCCTCAGAGAGAGAGCATAAGAGTATCAAGAATATACTCTATAATAATATTTATTATTACCCATATGGTTAATCATAAGTGGTGACATATTTTCAATATGAGCACATGCGCACATATCACTTTTGCCTAGCAACGATTGTTTCAGAGCGAGTTGCCGTATAATCTCGTCTGTGACGTCATAAAACCATTATTCGTGACGTCACTGTAGTGGGCCGCCGGAAAGGAAGCAGGCCGCATTCCGTGTGTTTTAAATGAAATAGAATCGGTAATAAAGAAATTATAACCCTCGGAAGTGTTATATGACTTTTACGAAACTCGTGCGAATTTGTGTACAACCCTCGCTTTCGCTCGGGTAATACAAAAATTCATACTCTTTTCGTAAAAGTCATATGACACACTTCCTCGGGTAATAATCTCTATGTATCACTCAAACAATTTATAGAGCCTTCCCTCTTAAACTTGTATAATGTTACAGATCAATATACTGGTATGTGTTTTCTGCACAGGGTGAAAGACGACGATCTGTTTTATATTGGTGGAGCAAGGGCTAGGTTAATAGGTTAAGTTCGTATTATTAAATAAATTTATATTTCTCCTTATTTATGCTATAATTGGTCATCTGTATAATGGCCTCCATGAGTCGGCTACTTTGTTGTCTGTAGTTTCAATGTATGCGATCTAATTTATTATGCTTCGATGACACCGAATATATTATATATTAATGTTGTACATCATCTTTTTGTGAGAATGGTATCAATAATTTTTTACGTTTAATATGTTATAATTGTTTTTATAAAATTATAAAATGCAGAAAGTTCAATACGTTTGGCGTAGAAATATACATATGCGCATGTCAATCAAAACATGCATATAAATACGTTTATAAAAGATACCTTAAATCCTGTCATACATACATCTAGAACCACATTCACGAAATTGAAACTTAAATGTGGTCGAGTTAGTAAATATCGATCGACGCTGACTCAGAGAGCACATGTACACTGTTGTACGGGTACAAGTATACAAATATACAAGTATTACAACAGGGACATACTTGATATGTGTCAGTTTGCCTTGTATTCTTCTCACGCAAACACTGTTACAGGTATCTCATTCAGGAACAGTACACGAGAGCTGAGACAGGCATCTCGTCAACAGCTTCAAACAGATGATGCACATTCCGTAAGAGGGTGTGAAAACCAACCCCCAGTGACGCTGTCATTCACCTAGTCGTACTTCCTCTGATAACCGCCCGTCTTCAGGCGCGTTTCTACACGAGATGTCTTAGCATTGCACCTTTTATAGGGACCACGGAATAGATTTTTGAAGCAACGATAGTCCTCAGCCAATGTTAATGTACGATAATGATGAGTTTCTGGACCTATTATCATAAAGCAACCTTTAATAAGGTTAACCTTAACTCCCATTCTTTAGGATTGCACTAAGGTTACCTTAGATATTTACTATCAACTTAGGGTTTTGTGAAAGGAGGCCTTGAGCACTAACAGAGCTTCAATGATCCAGGGCCTAGATTTGCGAAGCTGTCTTAGTACTAAGATGGTCATAAGCAAATGTTAATGTATGGTATTTACGACTATCTTAGTGCTTCGAAAATCGAAAAATAAGTTTTTTTGGTAGTAAGGTAGTCGTAAGTACCATCCATTAGTATAGGCCTACGACTATCTTAGCAATATGAGAGCTTCGAAAATATAGGCCAAGGTCTCAAGATGGTTTCTTTCAACATATTTGTGTTGTATATGTATGGATAGAACTGGTTGCCGTAGGCGCCAGATCCTGCATTTTCAAAGTTCTCCTTTCACTGAAAAAGTCATAAGGATTGTTATGGAATGACACTACGAGTGACAATTTGGGTCAACAATATGCACCTAATATCCAAAAGTTAACACCAGGCGACTAGTAAGATATTTAAGCCCTTTTTGAGAAGTGATCACTATAGGGTCTATGGACACATAACCGCACCCCTTCTTTAGATTTAGATTATGTTTTTGATTTGTTCTCACAAAAATATTGTAATATTCTCTATATTGATTTCTTCGTCTTGTTGTCTGTGGATTGTTTAAATTTGTTTAATGAAGCCGTAAACTTTATCAAAGGCTCCTATTTTGAAGACAGTCATAAAACACAACCTATTTCATACGAAAGGTTAAACTACCATTGGCCTCAGCACTTATCCTAGGAAATACGGTACTCGTTTGTCTCTTCCTATCTCACTGTGGTGAAAATCCTGGCGTTGTGTGACGTAACTGTCGTTGCTGTAAGAGCGCGGCTTGCTAATATAGCTCGTTCAGCTTCATTATCAAGCAGATATTTCACGGGATTCGATCCCCGACCTGACTGCTGACCCCTAGTGTTGTGTGAGTGACAGTTCATAAGCCAGGGTCCAGACTGGGACGGCTTTCTGAATAGCCGTGTTTACACACTTACTGGGTACTCACTACGCTTCCACATAATTACTTTAATCTTTGATGAAAATTGTCGGAATTGTCGTAGATATAATCTCCACCACGGCGGCAAATTAATGGCGGTAAGACGTTCCTTGTTTTCCATATTTGTTCCCACTTCTTGGTGTTTGGCAAGGAAATGCTATCGCTCCTATCGTGTTAATTGTAAGGTTAAATTGGTTGCTCCGCGCTCTAGGTGCAAACATTGGCTTACACGTGAACTTGGCTTCTAATGGTCATTTAGATAACGACCAAACTGGTCAGTCGCTGAGATAAAACTAGCCTCGAGACTGGTAATGTTTCTCAAAGTATTGGTGTTCAACTGTGGAGGTCTACTGAAAACATCCAATTAGAGTTACCCTGTAAGATAAAGAGATTTAGGGATTATCACTGCAGATGCCTTTTAATTGTAATTTTGCTAATTCATTAATATTTATTTTATATCTATAATGAGTGATTTACTACGTTTACGTAGATGATAGTGTTCACTCAGCTATGCCTCTTTGTCTTTAGATATTTAGAAATATATGTTGGCTATACTAGACAAATCGGATTTATGGAAATTTTAAAATCGTAAATATTGATTCGCACACAGATAATATATAATAAATATATAATTTTTATCCCTCACATATTTTGTCCACTTGAGATAAACACACGCGAGTTATATTAATAAACTAATCTGTCATCGCTATATTCAATGATAAGAGTCAGTACAAGTTTATAATGTAAATGCGAGTTTAGAAAATTGAGGAAATCTCTGAACTTTTTAATAATAGATTTAACTTGAAATTATACATTATATCTGAAAATTTCCTTTTCATTTAATCTGAAGCGCCGAGCTACGTTTGATTGCCATGCTAAGCTTAAATTCATCGTAGTTACTCTTTCTCAGCATGATCGCGTTGATAACATCTGATTACTCCGTGATGCACGTGCAGCACGTAAATAGATAGGTAAATACACGACATGATGCTTCGTTGCTTGGATCCGTAACACGGAAATGACGATGGATCTGCAGACCGATCAATTCTTGCACAGAAATGCGTTAGTGGACTGTTTGTACCCGTATGTGTTGAGTGTTTTCAGTTTACCTGCTTTCGTGTTGATAGTTCACAGACTGGAAGACAATGCACATAAAATTATAAAAATTAATATCAGACATGCAGATATTTCAATGATTTATTTTTCCTCATTCATGTTAACTATACAATTATCATCATATGTTTTGTCATTAGGTGTGTATACATATACTGTTGCTTTATCAAACGTTTGCAAAATATCTTCGACAGACGGAGTCTCTTTTGGGTACAAGGGAGATAAAATTCTATTTAATCATATTCTGATAAGGAAAATCATTTTAAGAATTAAATATATAGTATCTGTGATTTTTCTTTTGTGAAATATTGTTCAGAATAATTAAATGATCAGTATCTTAATTTCAAAACATCAGTGACCACTTCACAGTCTAAATCAATTGGTTCTAACGATTTGATACATACAAGAAATATATTAACATCGCATTGAGTCATTGTATCATATCGTAGTAATGAAGCACGAAATGTAAATTCAGTGTAAGATACAATACAACAACAAAATACAGTCCAACGATTCACCAAAGTTCACATTCACGAAAAAAGCAACACAAACTTACTGCTACAAGCTATGACTACAAAATACCAAGAAACTTCCAAGAAAATAAACTCATCGCCTAATACAGAAGTCACGTCTTAATACAATAGTTCTGGTTTCGTGAAACATAGCAATGATACTTTATGAGAAACATACACAGAACGTTACAAGAGCTGTTACACCAGACTCTTTGGGTCAAAGGTCGACAGCAGAATCACGATTAGGGCGGATTCTTCAGTACGTTTTCTACATATGTGATAGGAGGGGGCAGACACTGGTAGAGGGTGGAGTGTACACTCTTTGATGTGAAGCGAGGGGGGACACTGCGTTCAAAGTTATCAATCCTGTCTGGCCAAAACTCAGGTGAAACAACGTTCAGTCGCTAGGCTGGACATGATTGTCAGATTGAAACTCTCTGTACAGTTTTCATACAGCGTCCTCCATACAATATCAAAACTTTCTGGGGGTAGCGTCACAAAACAACTTAATACTAAGGTTAACCTTAGTGTCATTCTTCAACAGTGCACTAAGGCTACCTTAGTGATTTAAGGTTCGCTTAGTGGTATGTGAAATGGTACCCTGGTCTAAATACAGACTAGGTGAGGTGAGGTGAGTTGGTGTTTAACGCCGCTTTCAAGGTTATTTCACTTATATCGCGGCTGCTAGTATTATTGCAGAGAGAAAGCCCGCAACACCTTTGTGGCTATGCATTGCGGTGAAACCTGCGAGCTGATATCCAGTGTAGCATTGCAACCAAACCTGACTGCGTGTAGAACAGTTCTCTACTTCAGACAAAGTTGCCAAGCCCCTGGCGGGATTCGAACCACGAAATGCAGACTAAGCAACGCTGATTTGTAGAGGAGTGAAACATTTGCATGCTGATAGAAAAATGTCGGACCATTTGATGTTTGTCAGTTTACATATAGTAACATATAGTAAACAAGTATACATGTTTAGCGAGATGATTAAACTCAGGACATATGATATTTTGACTCTTTTAAGCCACACACAAAATTATGAAAAATACTCTATGAATTTGTTTACTCGAAAATACTTGCGTTTTTTATTTTTTATTTTTTTTCAACAGGATGACGATTGACATAAGAGACTGTTTTCATTGCATTATTGTTTTCACGTTTTGCCAATGATGAATTCATCAAATTCACAGACTTACAATTGGTTTTTAAATCTTTAAATTTCAGAATTATGTCTTTGAAAATATTTCATTGAAAACAACGTTTATATTGTACTTTTTGAATGGCACAATTTACAAATCTTTGAGATAGGTATTCTATTGTTTGGTGTCTAACGTCAATCTATTCATTCGTTCGTCAAGTAATTTTTAAAGCCTCGCTTTCCTAGACACTTTGAAAGTCGAGCGTACTCATAAATGAGTTTACTCTATGGAAGGACCCGTCACTATAATTTATTTTTTAACCCAGAATATCTTTCTCACTCTAGATTGTATGTAACCATTTCATCTGTGAATCAAGTTAAGGAACCATTTGCTCTTCTTGCGCTTAAAGTGCATTTATCATAGAGACTTTAATGAAATCACTTTAACACATTATAAACCATTTCACTAAGTCCCAGATTCATTTCACCGAAATTTGCGCTACAAAGGCATTCAGTAAAATCAAAGAGTTCTTCTGACTCGGTTTAACAATGTGTCGAGACGTTGACGCCTTGGACTAACTTCTTGGGAGTTTTAATTCTGCTCAAATGGTTAAAGGAGGTCCAATGCTGAACGCCATTAGACCATAATGGGCACCCGTCTTTAAAAGCGGCGCAAAGCGATAGAGACATCGCACTGGCTGCGACCAGTTGGTTCTAATCAGGTTTGTTTGATAATCATATTAACGCCATGCTAAGCACCTCCTGCCGTGACGTCGCTGTAACGTCCTCGTGTGTCACAAAGGACAGACCGTGTGACCACCAAAACCTCGCTCTCACTTACAAAGCAAATCCCCAGTAAACCTATTGAATATGTTAGGATTAGAGGGTACCTCTCGTTGTGATCTTGCTGTTAAAATTGGGGGTATTGTCCCTCCCAGCGGCGCGTCCCTCTTTCCCCAAACGCCCGGGGGAGCAAGGTGGGGGACGGCAGGGCGCTGCGGTTCTGCATACGTCCCCCACTCTTTCATCAAGTCAGACTGAGAGACAGAGCCAGAAGGCCTGAATTTGGGTAAAGCTTGTTTGCTTTCCAAATTAGAAATCTGTTTCTTTGTAGCCAAATTCTCGCTGCTCGCGTAGCTCTGTTAAAACTTTGATAATACTTTCTATCCAACACAGAAAATAACATCCCTCTCGCTGATCGCCGCCATAAGCTATAAGAGTACATAATGGTGATGATTTACATTCAGAAAAACTTTTCACTCGTAAAGGAGTCCCCACAGTGGGTACTCTACCAGTAAATATACGTCGCTGACTTCTGTCTCATAGAGTGCAGTTGGACTTCATGGTCAATGGGGGGTTACGGTTATATATTCCCACTTAAATCATTACTGACCGTGTGCTTGCTTTTCCTTGTCCTCAATGGCAATTTGTCATGCTATCGTTAGTGATACAGTCAAAGAGAAAGTGGTTACTGGTCTTTTATAATCATGATTTAATTAATGATTTCTCAAAAATTAGAATGAATCGTTTATGTCAATCAGATCAAACGTCAGTATTCATTAAAAACCTATAAAAAGAAAACAATTATTTTTAATTCAAAATAAGAACAGAAAGCTTTCAAGATTTTGTGGGCGATCCGATATTGTTCTCTGTGTCTTATCAAATTCACGCTGTTGATACCACTAATGAAAATACATCGTTTTTGTCAATGAGGTCAAAGCCATTTCATATCCATTTTAAGGGAAAGTTATTTTGACAATCATTCTTCCTGAGAGAATGGCAGAAAGGTTTTGAGATTGTGTGGGCGATCCGATGTTTGTCCCTCCCCTATTCATCTGCCCCCTCTCTCCCACCCACAAGTTTCCTCCCACCCCTACTTGATCCAAAATGACCACTGTCCATTCAACTTGTCACCTTAAGAACAGCAGGCGTGACTCAGGAGTGACCAGCAGACGATTTGGCTTTACAAATTTGTGGCGGCAGACGACACTTCAATCCACCATTGCTACAACAATTGTTGAAGGATTGTTCTAATTACTGACTGTCGCCGACCGAGTGTGTTTGAATCCTCTACTTTATCACCGTCTTCACACACTTAGTTTGCCATTCTTCTCCCATTCATCGCTTTTCTCGCCTTTTAACGATTTCAAACCGGTCCTACATTGACGAAAATCTCAGTCCGGTTTTTCACGGTTTACGCTTTTAACACTACATCGAGTTCCCGCGAGATTACGTCAGCCTCGTTATGTTATTTGGCGCGTTTATGTGTAATGAATTAGCGCCAAGCCGTTACCAGATTACCTTTATTGAGGGTCACGCAGTGTAAGAGAAACGCTTTGCGTAAGACGGTAAAACAAACTTGGACAGAAACAAGACTTGAATACCTTGACAACATCGGAGTGTACATTTTAACACATTTGAGGACTCATTATTAGATGTCATCCTGAATTACGTAAGGCGATGAGGTAATTATCCAATAATAACGCGACAATATGCGATGGCATGTTGATGAATGAAACAAGCACGTGTCAACAGAATAGTCGACTAGTGCTGACCTCAATGTGAAATATCATTGGTCGTCATCTTTACAGCACCAAAACAGGGATATTAGTTTCATATCAGCAAATGATAACTGAGCTAAGTTTAGGAGGGTCGAATTGGTTCATAACGTATACTGAATTCCCTGTGATTAGCTCTTAAAACGATATTGAACGGATACACGAATATGTTCATCAGAAGTCTTGCAAAGGGTTTTCCTTTTTCATATTATTCAAAATGTCATCGTACCCTTGAATCCTTGAAAAAGAACTCTTTACGTCTAACCTTGTCAAGTGCGAAAATAAATTCTGACTCTACTCTTTAATTTACTCCTTTCTCTATCATTATTTCAGGGTCACGTCAGTAGTTTTGGCAAACACCAACTCCCCGGTAGTTGAATTATAGAGAAAAGGCTATCACTGTAGATATCAAAGCAATTGGTCTCGCCATCACCTCTAATATCGCACTGATGCTTCAAGCTGAGCTGCTGATGAAGCAGTCTGTTGATGACGTAGACCACGTCTTGTGACGTCACGAGTTCTGAAGAGGAAATTAGGCATAAATGAAATATGAGTATTGCAGGAGATCTGTAGACCAATTGGTTTCATGAAGAGAAGGGAGATGCGCTAAGAGTCTGAGGCAAACGACCTAAGTGTATGTTAGTGAACGACCAGAATGTTCGTAACTGAACGTCATAGTTCACGTATCTGAACGTCCAGAGTGTTCATTATTGAACGTCCAGAGTGTTCGTTATTGAACGACCAGAGTGTTCGTTATTGAACGACCAGAGTGTTCGTTATTGAACGACCAGAGTGTTCGTTAGTGAACGACCAGAGTGTTCGTTATTGAAGGACCAGAGCGTACGTTATTGAACGTCCAGAGTGTTCGTTAGTGAACGACCAGAGCGTACGTTAGTGAACGACCAGAGTGTTCGTTATTGAACGACCAGAGCGTACGTTATTGAACGACCAGAGTGTTCGTTAGTGAACGACCAGAGTGTTCGTTATTGAACGACCAGAGTGTTCGTTAGTGAACGACCAGAGTGTGCGTAAGTGAACGACCAGAGTGTGCGTAAGTGAACGACCTCTGTGTACTTTACTGAAAGGCCGATGTTTACGTAAGTGAACGACAATAGTGTTCGTTAGTGGAGGAACTGAGTGTACGTTAGTGCACGACCGCAGTGCATGTTAGTTAACGTTGGTGAACACCCAATGTGTACGTAAGTGAACGACCTCAGGGTATGGAAGTGAACGACCTCAGGGTATGGAAGTGAACGACAACAGTTAACGTTAGTGAACGACAACAGTGTACGTTAGTGAACGACAACAGTGTACGTTAGTGAACGACAACAGTGTACGTTAGTGAACGACAACAGTGTACGTTAGTGAACGACTAGCGTGTATGTTGGTGCTGTGATAGGTTGTTTATATCTCAAGATTTTCCTGAACATTTGATTAATGAGGTGGTGACAGATTACATAATTCTTGTCTGTTAATGACCTTGTGTTGATTAGGTGGAGTCTGGGTTGGCCGATATACTTTTTCCTCCTCATGGCACAATCCAAGCTCTCCTACAGGCTTTAACAATCCGGATTCCGTTTTGTTGTTTTAAATGTTGTGATAGTTTTGGACTTTTTCTAGATCGATGTCAATATCTTACAATTAAGTAATGGCAGTACACAATGCATTTATATAAATAAAATGATAAAATATAATGGAAAAAAAAATATAAAGAACCTCAGTAACATCAGTAACATATCCTTCATTTCAAATAATTACATGGTGGTCAGAGAGCTAAAGCGGCTTTGAATCTGATTGGAGGATAAAAACAATAGAGCCTAGAGGTAAGGGGATGAGTTTAGAAGTTTAGCAATGGTCGACGTTCTTACATCTCCTAATGGATTCCTGTCCCATACGTTTATTATGAGATGACGCATCGTAACCATTACGGTGAGTCTACTGGAAGAAGCACTCAGCCTTAGGTTCACTCTAACTCTGAAGCTGACCCCAGGGGTTAAAGAGAGATGGTTTATGGACGACGTCGCGTGGCTCCCTCTATAGTAGAAGCGAGATCGTAGAGAAGAGTTTGACCCCCTGTTACTTATTTCCCTTTCATTTGGGTAAGCCCCGTGTAAGGGAGTGACCCGAGATCATTTAGCAATTACAAGACAGATAGAGTCTGCAGTAGTTCACGACCTGAACGATTCTATACCACAGAACCAGTTAAATATAAACTACTTGACTGTCTATCCTGCAACCTAAAGATAAGACTGACCAACAGGCTGATACATATATATATGAACACACGTAAACTTATCTTTCATTATTTAAAATGCTGTAGGATGTGTTTCAACAACGACCGGGGAAAATTAAACCCTTCTGTAAGATATTATTTTGATATTAAAATTGTTATTTTTGTATCTTAGGCTATTGTATAACAAAGTAGAGAATGTGATGGTGGTAGACATATTGGTAATCAGTGTCGTAATCAAGATCCATGGATAACAAATTATTTATTTGTTGAAGAAACCAGTCAACGAATCTTGCTTTAAATTCGCATTTCTAAATGCCTCAATAAATACATATCAGAGTACTGCTTCATCTTCTGGTCATTGTTGGTGTGGAAATAGGGCCTCAACAATTACACTGTCCATTGAATGTAAATCAGGCTACTTAAACAGTTTGATATTAGTCTTGCATAGGTATACGAGGTCACTCAGTGTCATGCTCGTTCCCTGAACAATCACCTGTTAAATAAACATCCCAATATATATAGTCATATATAAACAATTCAAAATGCTTTGGCCTCTTAGGTCTTATATATAGTGACCACCAAAATAAACGCATACTATCTTAATTGAACGTTTTCAGTATTATGGGAAATGGTTGTTAAACTAAATGGCTGCTATAGTTTAATTGTAGATAATTTAATTTTTTCAAACTGAATCTTTCCAGAATAAAAGGCCGAAAACTGTTGATTTTAAAAATACTCCATGTCTCCTATACTTTCTAGATTCGCGTTTCTTTTGGTTTTCAGTATAGAAAAAGCATTTGCTCTCAAACGATACGAAAACAACTGAAATTACTAGCTTTATGTTAGACTCGTTATAAGTCATTAGACCTTTTCATTGCTTAAAGAAAATCAAATGCTTCCCAAAACTAGACTAACATATCGTCTCTGAATAAGTAAAATTAAAATTAAAACCGTGCAAATAGAGATTATGAGGTATCTGACTTATATCGTATAAATTGGCTTAATCTGAGGATAACTGCATTGTATGGGTGTTAACGACGAAACGGAATACGTCATGCTTTAACTTTGGTATGAGACATCTTTTCCAAGCTCTATACAAGTGGGTTTGATTGGGACCCCGGAACAGAAATAACGGAGAACACCCGTAATTTTAGAAAAAAGGCAAGTAAAAGGGTTTGGGGTCTCGGACTAACGGTGACACAAGGGTATTATACCAGTATCCATAATGTCCCTGTATTTTTCTCTGGTTTCCATAACGCTAAAGAACTCTTCTTTTTCTATTTTACATAAGTTTCGAACCAAAACTTTTGGTATCCATTTTAGATAATATATTGAACACTATATTGAAGATACGTGAAATCCTCAACCTCAATTAATGGTCATTAAAAATCTTTGCTGCTGTGAATGGCTCAATCGTAAATGACCCTTACCAGATTATAGGACAGAAAACTGTTGATTTAACCAAATACATCATTTTAACCATACGTTCTTGATTCGTGTTTCTTTTGGTGCTCAGTATATATGTTAATGTTAGTCATAATAAGTGTATACCCAGCCTTCTTGTCTGGAAGTTAACCTCGCAGTGCGGAGACAGTGACTCTTAGACGTCGACAGGTAGGTGATAACCTACACCCTCACAATGAAAAGAATCAACACGTTTGACAATAGTGCATATTGAAATAAACACGCTCACGTGGCCCGTACAATGCCTGGATTAAACTGAAAGAAGGGGAGCGTGCATTAGAATTCTTATTGAGTCTGTGAGACGATAAGTCCATATTCACAAAGGTTACGTGAGGACAAACGGCGCATATATAGGACATAAAGGTATCGGGGTGTATTTATGTAAAAGTCACTCTAGTGAAAAAAGATAGACTTTTTTTAGTTTTCATAACGCATAAAGAAATAACATAAAAAGATAAAGAATTTTTCAAAACTATGGAGTCAGTATATTCGAAACATACGAATGAAAAACAATAGTTCGGATGTGGGGTAGATGATTTAGCTGCGGGGGTCGAGGAGAGGCAGTGGGGGTAAGGTTTGACTATATAGAAGAAAAGGGTCATTTTTGGATAAGGTATGTACCAGAAAATATGGTCCGGGACATATGATTTTGAAAAGATTGGGATAAGGTTGAGAGGAGGATGACATTATAAGGACAGGGGGTTAATTCATAAAGTAAGTATATAGATATATATATTCTTACAATAAGTACCGTGCACCGGATCGAAGAGTCAACAAGCTACCAAATTGTCCATTGTAGGGCTTATAATCGGATAAGTAGGTTATAATGTTGCGTTATATTGCAGGATTGGAAGGAAACAATTTGGCAACATGTGGGACAGATAGCGGATTAAGGTATCCGGGGATTAGTGTCTGACCTGAAGGCCCGGGCACTGGGACATGTTGAGTTCGGGTTCAGATTATGCCTCCCCCTAACAACCCTTCTGAGATTAGCGCTACTGTCCAGGGCCAAGATGTTGAAGCTCTCTTAGCACTAAGAAAGCTTCGAAAATCCAGCCCCTGGTCTAGGCAGATAATTGAAACATATATCTTGAAATTGAATATAGCAGAAGTTACATTGAATAAATTAAGGAATAATCTTTACAATCATTCTGACAAGGCTGGTACAAGGAGTACGCATATTGATATTCTCTCAAAAACAAATGAGTTCTTGATGTACATTTGATAGAACACAAATCTTGTTGTCATATATTGAATATTGACCAAAAACTGATTATATCAATTTGATATATCAAACCTGAACAGACGCCTTCGGTCGATACTTTTTGCTTCAGACGTCTTGTATAGCAGGTACCCCGGTTTCTAGCTATAGACTGTTAGGGTTTAAGCAGGTGCTCCCTGACAGTGACAATACAACCGTATTTATCTAATGTACAATTCCATGAAGAGAACTGGAAGATTCTTGGTGCTGTCTGAATGTAATTGCATCTTGACCGGAAGTTGGTCATTGAAATGAACGAGTTAGTATCTACATTGTTATGATATTTTCTTAAACATTGTAAATGTTTTAGCGTGGAAGACTAACAATTTATAAATTTAGGAATTATATCTGAAGCCCATGTTATTATGTCGGTTTGTTTGGTTCCCTCTGACCGTTTGGTTGAGGTACCTTCAGACGTCATGACGCGGGGTTCCTCTGTTACATCCAGAAATCTAGTGGCCACAGGGTAAAATTGTTTAAGATTTTAAGAATATCCATATTCTAGTTTCAGATTTATTTGGGAGAAAGATTTCGGTTTTGATTATGAATTTCATGGTCATTTCACGACTCATCTCCATAGAAATATAGATCTTTATACCTCTGAACAACAATAGCATAGTAATATGATGAAATATTAATAACTGCTTTAGTATAGGTCTGGCTTCGTTAAAAAGTATTTTAAAGTTGAATGTGAATTGTTTGAAAACCTCGTCAAGGTAACATTCTATTATCTATTTTCATCTTCTGATGCCTATAAGGTCAAGATTTTTATTCTCACATGATAGAATTGGCTTGATAAAACCTTGTACACACCAAACATCGACCTTTCCAGCTACGTCTCATTGTCAAACTGCTGCCATTAATACCTGTGTAATTAGCGTGTCTCCAGTGAAGAGGTCTGGGTGTACACCTTACCTGTCTAAAGGCCAACTTACCTATATAGAAGACACCTTTGTACCTTTGCAATCATCTACTCAGCTTGTCGCCGCCAAAGTACAGGACAAATCACGCCTGAATTACAAATAACATCAAATTTCTCAGTGAAAACATCCATTATTAACACATCGACGGGATACATGGTTCCGCCACCCAAACACTGGTCCCTATACAAATATAGGATGGTATTTATTTACATTACAGTCTATAATACGCATTCGGCCAGGTGTAACGGCGTTCCACGGTGGACTTCATGCAGCCTCTCGTCTCAATAGTATGTATGTATGTTACACATTACTACAACTTAATCTCGACTGTCCTCACTACCCTCGACCGTACAGAAAACATCAGCAGACAGTCAAAGCCAGCGTTAAATAGGGGACCGGCGGCGTTATTTCCCTATTGTCCCCCCTTGAACTCCCTGGGGAGGGGTTCCCCTACCGGCATTTTATTTCACGATTTTTTTCTTCAGAACAGACAATTACACATTACCAGGTAGCGCTTTGATCTATCGACAACTCAGTTTGTTTGTCGGATGTGTGAACGATGTCGTTATTAAGCGCGATTCTCAGCCTGCAAACATTGACGTTCAGCGAAGAATCGAGCTTGGAAGACCACCCTTGCTTTAAATAAAGATTTAGATCTTTGAGTTCATTTCCATTGGACCTAATTAAGGATAAGTCGCGTGTATCTTTTTGCGAAATTGTACGTACTGCCTTGTCGGATGTATCGTATATGTGCCGAATCTTGTATTCATCGTGATGGTATTTAGCTCACAGATGACGCACAAATACACCACTATCAAACAACCTTACGTCCCCGCTATAATCACACCTTTGATGTAGGTTTTGCTTCCTGGAGAGATGTCTGCCTCGTTAAAGCGACGTTACGGTATTTCATTTCATATCATTAGCTATGTGTTTGATGTTGAGGATGTGTCGTGTTTATGATATATATTAGGACTTAATTGCATGGGTATAACGTGTACATCATATATTGAGTACATTGACATAAATTAACATGTACAGTCTGTGTTTGCGTGACATACATCTATAGCTATGATTTAGGCCTTCAAATTTATCTACTTTCGTTTTTCGTCCTTATCAACTAATGATGGAGCGTCTACCTTGACAGAAGGGCGGATCATTCACGGTATTTTCTGCGTTGTGATTAGTCTTATTTACAGTGTTTACATTGGTAACATAAAAGAATATACATTGATTACAGGTGATATGATTTAAATTTTGTTTCTTATTTCAAGGAAGCCAAGGTCGTCTCCAAAAGTTGGTGCCAGATGGGGCTTCAAAATCCTCTACCGCCTTTGCCTCGTCATTCACCCAGACCGTCTTTTAAAAAAAAAAACTTTGTAAAGGTCTTGATTTCTTTTGTTATACACAGCGCAAGTTCTACGAATATAAGAAAATCGTTTCATTTGGAAAAATATAGAAGAAACAATGCCATTCTGTACCATTTCTAAATTCTGAAGACAAAAAAGTTAACCCCAAAAATAGTTAAGTTAACGTACATATTCTCATTTCATCAATTTTCTGATATTTCACATAATTAAATAGGTGTAAGAATTTAATTGGAGGCACGTGGTTCCAAGCTCCGAAATGCTTTATGTGGAAACGAAAATCAAGGGGACATTCCCGTTTATACAAGTATTTTATTCATACATGAAAATAACATAACCAAGTTGAAATTGTTACTGAGGGTAACATTTTGATTGATTTTCATTTTACTATGAGATAATTTAGAGCGCACCCTCGGTAAAATAAAATGAGAATGAGAAGTGAAGCAATAACTTCTCCTAAATGCCTATCTAACTGAGGTTCCGTTGTTATATATGATAAAATAATCTTGAGAGTTAATTTTCATGGACAAAATGTTAATCTATTGTCGTGAGATGTAACACAATGTGTCAATATAGGCAAGAGACAAGATCTACCTCCGTCGGTGCAGCAGTGACCTGGGTACGTGGTATATCTCAGAGAGCATATCATTTATAACTTATGAATTCGTGCGCTATACAAATCATTGTATAATGTAGAATTAATCTTAAAACGCAATTTTTGCCAATTTAAGTTTGACCAAAGTCACAATCGTTCATTACTCTCCATGAAATATATTATAGGTACAAATATCGACCGTAATATTATCACTCTTACCTATAGTGTTCCAGTTTGGTATGAAATACACTTTGGTCAAAGTTTAAAAATAGTTTGATTCAATCTGAGAATACCGAAGCATTGGAAATGCAGACAATTGTCATAAAACGGCTGAGGGGGAAATGATTGCAAACTTGAATGCAACTCTCCACAGAAGAATTGAAAATAAAGCATGTCAACGTTACATATACATTAAACGCTCGACAATGGAGAAGTCAACTGGCAAAATGAATTCAATCATTTGTAAATGCGTTCAAATAAACGCTTCATCAGCCCATTCCGACCACAAAGCAGATAACGAAGTGTGCACAGTGGTAGAAATTGAATGTTATTGGATCTCCACTGAACAAACGATAAATCATTCACGTTTAACCTTTAACAGACAATATCAGCTTAACGCTCACTTATTCTTTGCCATCCCCCCTCACCAATCACAAACCGATAAACGCCCCCGCATTATCCTCCCACGCTGCAAATGACGTAATGTTAATAGTGATTTTTAACGCCGGATTTCACTGGGTATCCAAACCGAGACTATATGTCATCCTTCACGGCTGGCGCTCTGCACGGAACGTTGACCAGGCGACTCAGATCAAAGTTTAAAACATATATCTGTCCGGAAAAAGGCGATAACAGTCGATTTCGGTGTTGGTTTCACGCTTAATATTCTCCGTGTTGTCACAGGTAGGAGAGAGAATCGATCTCTGGTCTGTGGTTCAGACATAATGTTCCTCTAAAGCTGACCTTTTAGAAGATAATGACAAACGTATCGTCATCACGTCACAAAGCAAGATTCATTTAAAGAGTACAGATCGCGTTTATTTGCAACCATCGATATATTGTCAACGTCTCTCTTAAATGTCAGCCTGCATTGATAAAAACGATTATTATCCTATCAATGTATGCATTGAATCTGCCTTTCATTGTAGGAGTTCATATGCATTGGAAAACACTACCATCATATGAATCGAATCTGCATTGGAAACAAACGTTCATCGCTGCAAATTGATTGATAAAAGTGACCGTGGGTGTCATGACATATCTTTTGGCTTTGATATGAAGCCAAATACAACATATGATGGCAATTCAAAACAGTTCAGATCATCATCACCAAGCTTTAAATAAATCATAACTAGTTTTCGATGAAAATTTAAAAAGAGCTTTATTAACACGTCACACGTCAACTATTTCACGAATAATAGTTATATGACCTCACACACTATCTACTCCTAACTCTTCTACTGTCTGCTTCAGATTAGTTCTAAAATTATATTTCACTAATTGACGCGCCATTGTCCGGTTTTTGACCTTTATAGTGTCCCCGTTAAACCAAAATTTAGTCTATGAAAATTTTCAATAATTAAAGGTTCCTTCATCCATAATATGTTTTTTATTTGGGCTCCTTATTTCATGTGTATTCAGTCTATCTAGAATTGCTGAATGTGAACCTAGACTGTATTAAAGGCCCCTTTATATTCACAGTCATGAAGCAGGACTATGTCCCCGTATTAACTTACACTTACTTTTCAGCAACGGTAAGGACTTTTTTATTTTCATTATTTACAAAATTGATAAAGTTTAGCATATGTGACACCAACAACTCACGGTGTGTCTCCTTAACATGGCTATTTTAATTCCAGGTACCAAAGTTGAACCAGTTTCAGTTGCCGATCAACAGAGAGCGGCAAATGACAAATTTAAACGTTTGAGGAGTACAAATATCTTTCAGAAAGGCCTTTCTGCTAATTTTATTCACAATTCAGGTTACTGTTTGCTTTAATTACAACTTACCGAGTTCTGAAATGATATTTGAACATTGACATTCCTGATATCAATGCTCAAACAACTTTCTTTTGAGATCCAACCACCCTTTTAATGAAGCCTAATGCTATAAAAACGTTGATGGATCGCAACAAAAGCCCTCGTCTTTCATTCCTCTCTAAATTCCTTCTAGATATTGTCACAACAGGCGAGCCCACTTCAAGTCGACAGTCGTCGCCATCTATTGTAACTAGTCGTCCTTTAGTAGCATCTGCTGTCTAAATTAGTATTCACGCCCGTCATGAGCTGATTCAATGGACTTTAATTGTTCAGCAACACTAGATGTTAGAAGTTTCAACAACTACACACACACCTTTCCCGCCCAACCACCCACGCGAGACTTGACCAGAAACTACGAGACTTTTATGTGAGCTAAGAACGTCTGTGTTTGTTTCATCAAAGAAAACCAATGATCTTCTACACTGAAATCTCAACTTATTTAGACATGTAAACAGTTTCCTTTGAGCTTTAGCAGTTTCAATTAGGAAAATTAAATTTTCTGAATGATTGTAGAAGTTTTCTGTAATGGTTCCAAAATAGACTTACAAATAAGAAAATACAAAGGCCCAAGAACCGTTTACTTAGTCGTAATTTAATTACTTTAGCTGTGAACTAAAGTTACTGTGTCATATAAATCTGATTACAAAATTGATAAGAAGTCTCTTATCAGAAGTTAACTGTGGGGCGAAGTGATATGGGGTTTAACGTCCATTTCAAGAGAATTTCACTTATATCGCGGCTTAGTTTAACAGTGAAGAAATGGCAGTAACATGTTAAACAGATTGTATGTCACTATCTGTAACTCGGAAACATAAAGCAGTATATATTCCTGTTATCATTGTTCATTATTGGTAATGATAAATCATATGATTAATTCGTAAAAATCATATATTTTAATGTTTTAAAACTACTAAATAAATTTCTCTCTCAGAGACACTGTAAACTAAACTTGTAGTGCCCTTAGGTTTAAAGAAAACTGAAACGTCAAAGTCTTTCATTTTAGGAAGTTATGTTATGTTAAAACATGTAGATTCTAGGTTTTAATTCAAAATACCCCACTTATCTTTAGACTAATCCCCATTTAACGTTTTGATTAAACTTTTTTTCTGAACTTTCACCAGAAAGTGTATTACACCTAAGTGCAGATGCAAAACTGGATTGTGAAGCTGAAATGCCACCCCATTGACATATCGGTTCCGACCACTCCTTGGTCACTGTATTGATCCATTGACCACACACAAACCAACTCTTCCATGCTTTCTTGAAGTACCCAACGAAACGAAGAGATGCAACATTAAATACAAGATCGAATGAATTAGTTGTCTTGATACAACTAATTCATCGAGGTTTTTCGTTACTTGTTTTAAGTCTACTCTATAACTTCAAACTTTCTTTATTAGAGTGCCAGACTCGGTGGCGACGCGGAGATTAGAGTGGTCATTCATAAAGACTGGACACGTGTGTCCAGAGCTGACCAAAGGAGAGAAGGTGATAAATTATTGGTCATTACATTCTGGACAGGCGTATAATCATAGTGGAAAGTTCAAACGTTGACAGACGCGCATAACAATTGTTGATTTGAATGAGAGAGCGGGCTACTTGAGATCTCGGGTGGGTGGGTGGTTCGGGTAGGACCAATCCTTCAACTGTCCTGCCACTGACCGAGGGTCAATGAAAGTGGACATCAGACACCGTACTCTGAAAACAACGAGGTCCAATCATTTAAAGTAAACAGATCATTTTCATATTCGTTATTCTTATTCGAAACTTCAAAGCTAACTATTATCCACGCCCTTTTTTCAATATTATTCTCTTTACTTTGAAACTCCCTGAATCACAAATTTGAGTCAAGTTCATGGCAAGTAGTCGAATTCATTTTAATATCCTCATAACAAGGTATAAAGTATTTAAAATAAACTTTTTGTATATTCGTTTCTTTACATTAGTCATTCAGTATATGCCACCCTGCTTAATCTTCATTTAGTTTCACTCAGTGTGTGTGTAATGAACACAAAATGCACAAATGTATCTGTAGAGTATACGCCATTTGCAAAAGTTTAAAGTGGTTCTGACTGACCGTGACGTTGCGCAACAGGTGCGTGCTAATGTGACTGCACCAAGTTTGCTATCTTCTGTCTGGTAATGTATTTTAGTTTTTATGACCCATTTTTTAAACATGAATGGTGATCACCAATTTCCCTGTTTTTCAATTTCTCTTGAAGAATTGTTTATTGACTTAATAACCTTACATCGTATTTGCTTAAACATTATATACTATCCTAATAAAGCTTTACAGATTACAGAAAAGGAAGGATATATAAAACGACAATTAAACGGGGACAGTTTTCATTTTATCAATGGTGTCCATTACGATTCAAGAGACTGGTATCTGATATAGTTTAAGTATCGCTATTAATCTGGCAAAGTTACAATTTCGTCATATTACGTCAAAATATTTACTTTACGAACCTAGCGAACTTACCAAACTAGAAAATGCTACTTTCGTAATCGTGAGGTATTTCCTGGAGGCCTCGCAATCTTATCGACTGAATATTGAGTACACGCCTTCGTGTAACTATCGATTAACCGGCTGTATGTAATGATCAGACATCTTATGCCTACCAACACGTATATTTGTATTTTCGCTATTGATATAACATACTTAATCAAATCCTTATGTATTTATCAAAGCACAAAACTACTTTATCGTGTTTAGAGTGCGGCATTACTGACGTAAAAACACGTTCTTAACTTGGCAAATAAATTTGAATGTTTTATTTGTATTGTACCGGAAGTTGTTCATTCAGGAAATACATTTTACGAAATTCCCTTTTACATAGTGAATATTCGAAGTTTTTATACGATTTTTTAGGTTATTTTTGGGGTTTCAATCACTTCTTTATGGTAAAAAATCTATGCCCTTTTTAATAGTGCAAACGGGTTTCCTAAGGGATTCGGTTTATCGCTATTAACATCATGAAGCCTGTTTATTGTTACCCCAAAATTGAATTAACATTCATTTGAAATTAAGACATGTGATCCTTCGAGGCAATTAATCTTCACATGAAGTAATAAGTATTTGTTGTTCTTGAAACTTTCTTTGGTAATATGATGTTTTCAGAACATGATTTCATTTTTTCAGTTCGTATGTCAATCGACTACCAGATTGGTGAAATGCATATGAATGTTTATTTTACACGTGAATGAAAAGGCTGCTCACATGGCAACTATTCGTCGTTCTGAAAACCATTATTTTGCAAATGTAGTTTTCGCCATGATGTGAGTGGCTCTGGCATCACGTATACAAATTGAAGAGGCATTGACTTTATCATCATGTTAATGTTCTGAGTACATTTAAACCCAGTTGCATGACGTCATGCACGAATGTGCTACTACACATCAGGTGGTTATTCACATGCTAAATGAATTCTTTGAATCACATTTGGCCCGGCAACGTCAGATCACTAAGCATTAATAGTAAGGAAAAAAGAGTAGAATATTTTCGAGTGATATCTATCCACAATGTGGCTAGAATTAGTCTCGTAATGCTTATTGTCGACATTTTCAATATCAAGCACAATGCGAGTAATTCCATTCCTAAACGCCGCTTTCTGATGCATACCCTTTCCGATTCCCTGAAGAGAAACCCCGTGGGACCGTTCTTGGTTTGATAGTCGGCGGCACATCTACAAGTGGAACGCAAACAATACTTGAGTGCTCTTCACTAGACGCAATATGTTGCGAGATCGACAGCAATCCGCGTGTAAAATGGCGTCTGGTATGTCACCGATATGCAATCTGCTGTCTCAGGTGCAACCTTCGCCAAGTACCCGGATGTGATCTGCCATCGACCGGAAGTCGCCAATGACGTTAAAAGGCAGACTTGAAGAATGCAAACAAATGTTGGAGTAAAGTTTTCGATATCGCTATTATATATTGAATTGGTGTTAGTACATATCTCACTTAGTTAATGAATAAAAGTAATATGTTTACGTTAATAGCCCATTAACTCCAAGAGTTTCTTTACGAAATAGATTCGAATAAGGTATCTGAAATGGAAATTTCGAAAAGAAGTTTAAAATTCTAAAAATAAACAAACTTTAAAGATCCTCGCAGGTTTCTTAATTTACGGCCTTCTATTTGACTTTCACTGGCTCTCATTTCATTTAAGGGTATGGATGATAGATTTCTTATTATGATGTCTTGGTTGAACTATTCCGTGTTTTCAAACTTAAAACTGGTTTTACATGCATGTTATCTTAGTTAATTTTTACGTTGCATACTGAGTAACTTATTCTCCACTGAGTAAGTGATGTTTTGATGAATGTTTGATTGGCAAAGTCTGCTTCAGAGGAGCCTTAATAGTAGTTCACATGTATGTAAATATACATTACATTCCAGCTGTTACGTTACACAATTATTCAACTGATGTCCGTCCGTTTAAGTGAATAGCTTTGTTTCTGGGAAACGACAGCTTTGTCGCCAGCAACAGATAAAAAACGAAACATTTATAAAGTATTCCTAACCTTTTCAACTGGACTGTTACTTATCATGGAGTTATTTCAAGACCCGAAGCCTGCACTATATCAACAAGTTAGGACGTTATTGTAATAATTACATTCAAGGGAGATAACTGCCAACGGAGATAAATAGTCTCCTATAGAAATGTCCGTTTATATTACTGAAGAGTATATAAACGAGGTTTCTGTCTCATTTGTTCCCAGGTATTGCTTTTATTAATCGCATGATGCAAAAGGTATCTTAGAAATACAGATACTTGCCCGCAATCACATCGGGCGAGAATAGGAGAACCGGAAGTTATCGACATGCCTTGGAAGTAATAAAAATATTTTGAAAACTTGTATCTCTCTTGTATGACCCTGCGTGCCTTCGGCAAAACAATCTTCTTGGTGATGTTCTGTTGATTTGAATAATGTATATTATATCTTTGTTAAAAGCATATCAATTAAGAACGTACAGATTGAATTTGATTTAATAGGTATTGTGTAGCATTTGACATTTCTTCTGGTAAATTAACATTCATGAAAGCGTTGCATTATTCGTTTCGTAGACTAGATACCAGTCTAAGGTCTTGCTTCCAAACTGATGAAGACAGAGTTGGTCTGGCAGCTGATGCAGTGATGTTGCGTGTAGTCGAGTTAGGTCTGTAGACATTATCATACCCCTGTCATCTCCTGGCTCTTTCATCATGTCTCTACATGGCAGCAGGGTCGACGCAGAGACCAGCCAGGAGTAGGTGGAGCGCCCTGAACTGACTACCCTTAGTCTTCAGGACAGGCGTGTTTGTCTTCAGCACGTGGAGACTATTCACGTTAAAGAAGAATGCACAAGTCTAACAACTACGAGATAAGGAAGCGATTACCTTGGGGTGGCCTAAGTGTGCAGTCACTCTAGAGGGCGCTTGAGTAGAAAACCGTATGACGTCATAATGGCTCGTTTGTGGAACGTCTATGATGTCATATGGATTGTTGCGATTGAATGAGATGCCTTTAATGGCGGGGACCGTATAACTGCTGCCATATTTGAATCATCAAGACATGAAGCGTGAGCATTTGAGACAAGCTCCATATTCTCAGCGAGATTGCTGTCTATCAGAAGGCGGGTTGTGTCAGATACAGGTATTGCCTGTTTTCTTTTCATCAGCGTACAGAAAAGTTCTTAAACATCGCCCATGAAATGAGACTAAACGCAAACACGTGGAGACAAAACAAAGATGTCTGTTTCAAGTATCCCTCGTGTAATTTAAGAAAAGAAAATCGAAATTGTCGGCCTAATGTCCTAAGTAATATGGAACCCGGGAAATCTGTATGAGAACCATGCATATGGGTTTGTTTAATTTCGATGGACTGCTTCCGTATTGGCTTCAAATTTGAGTTAAGGTCTTACGGTGCCGTCAGAGTATGCAACCTGTTGAAGAGCTCCTGTATGGGATACAGCAAGACGCCCTAACAGGTGCTCGTCACGTAATTACGTGCTACATGAAATGGGTGATGTGAACGGGTTGCAGAGTTAAAGATAAGCTCGTGGCCTTGTGGCGTTGATTCATTCAGTGACTAACCTGAAACCAAGCCAGCAAACTGCCAATACTCCAACCAGAACATGAGCGCCTTCCTTATCACAGCAACGCTGGATGTAAGAACGTACCCTTCATTCTCCAGTTATTCCTAATTTAGTCTTTTCCTCAGATATATTTTCATGTAGCCAGAGAAATGGGGTGAATACATACGCGTAAGTCTTTTTGCGTATACTTAACATTTAAAAGCCTTATACCGACACCAACCCCCTCCCCCCTCAACAAATATAATATATATTATTATATGAAATACATTCACAATATTCTTTTCTGAAATATAATTATGTCATTTGACAAATACATCGGAAAAATTATACAGAATATCTCAAAGCCTTACAATAGTGAACAAGATAAATACGTATGTGTGAGATATTCATTTCTTGGAAAAAAATCTTATTTCATCTTCACCAATATCAAAGAGACCCCCCACCAAACCCTTCACCATTTTATACCGCTTAAGTCCATGTCAATTACCTACCACACCTGGAACACCTGTCCCCCATTTGACGTACACCCCCTCCCCCCAGCGTCCACTGCCGATAAAGGTTAATGTATCCATACATCTACACATGTAAGACCACACCACGGACAGGTTTATACCCTATGCCCAATGTCAGACACCCGCTGTTGGACCTCTCTGTACTGGGTTAAGTCTTCAGTTTTATTAATACATCTCGTAGATAAATAGTACAGTAGCTACTTAGAGGTGAATATCTTCATTTCGTCCTTGATGATGGTAACCTACTGTAGAGCCATAGTGGTCGAGGATTCATATCAGATTTTTTGGAGATATAATCCTTTAATGTATAGCTGACTAGGCCTAGGTTGAACCAAATTTATTTATTATTTACTGTAGGACTTACTTTCTTGGTCTTTTATGTATACACATATATTAATATGGATTTTATTACTATTAAAGGGTTTGTTCTATTCTGTGATATTTTTGCTTCACCTTCATCTGTTTGATGTTATTTCTTTAGGCTCTCAGGATTTCATATCAGTAAATACTAGACTTGCTGAATAAGGACTAGACTGTTTTAAAGGTATCCATTTTGTACACAGTTATGGGGCATGACTATAACAGCAGCCGGTTAAGCAGGGTATCTGGCGAACACCTAGACGCTTCCCGGACTTGTTATGGCTAGACCAAGTTTATGTTACAGTGTTAGATTATGTGGATATATAAACTTGGTATCTTTGTAGTTAACGAGTTTATTAATTGGGAAGTGCTTAAATTGGAATCAAGTTTCAAAATGTTTGAAAATGATGAAAGCTTAATGTTTACTAACTTTTTCAGGGTTATCAAGATTAAGGCCCCGAAGAGCAAACTGCTATACACGAAGTGCTGTAGGTACATACCAGATGTCATGCCAGAAAAAACTCAAAATATTCAAAGTCATTCACTTGATTCCAAGGCTTTGAGTGTGTGTCACATACCTTTTTCTAGAAACTTTAAGAACATTTGTCAGATTGCGTTTAAACGATAAAGTCAATATATATTTTTAGTTTTTAACTTTAAAATTTTAATCTGATTTTAAAGAAATAATCCAAATTCAATATATTTATCTGATTATGTTGAAATTTTGAGGTCTTATCAAACATTAAAATTGTAATCTGATTTTAAAGAAATAATCCAAATTCAATATATTTACTTGATTATGTTGAAATTTTGAGGTCATTATCAAACATTGAAATTGTAATCTAATTTAAAAGAAATAATCCAAATTCAATTTCATCAAATCCTGCTTCGGTGCTTCGGCATCGAAAAAATACGAATCAAATGAATTGATCATTGATAGGAGAAAAGTAATAAAATAATGATAAACTAATATATATACGATATAAATGTACAAAGTTTTATATTCCGGTGAGGTTCCTCGTGATCTCATTTTGCATGTGAGTGTTGATCCCCGTTCTGACCAGAAATCTAATATGAAATCTACCGGCTGTAAATCTCCCGGTCAACACGACGTTATTTAGCTGTGCAGAAGAAGGACACAGGTGTAAACAATAGCACAGGACGTTTATCCACTAAATCTCTATCTCTTGTGTACAAAGCTCAAACGTGGACTACCTTTAGGAAAAGATTTGATTCCATGTCATTATTCATAGAACTAGAGGCTCACAAGGACGCGATTGAAATCGAACCAACATTTAACCTGAAGATCATGTTAATTTGTTTATATCTTCGATCACTTTAATAATGCGTGTTAACATAGTACCCTTCGTTTAACCTTAACTGATGTGGGATCATTGTATATCTCCGTTAACAAGAAGGAAAGGAGGGGGTCCGTTCCTTATTTCTTTCAAATTCTTTTCAAAGATTTTAAAAAGTTTTAATCTTTTAAGACCCCAAAGTCTCATAATTATTAAAATTATACCTGCAATTAGCAATTAGTTCAAGGTACGTGTTACCTGTGTTTAACCTGTAATTTTACAGAGTCAAGGAATTATTTCTCTGTACAATTATCAAGAGTGAATTCTTGAAGAAGCATCTGTTCTAATCCTTCTATCCCAGTTGACCGATTAATCTGTCAATACGGTTGACCAAGTCATCGGTAAATTATTGGTATCGTTATGGTCAGACTTTAAACATAGACAAGCCTAGCTCACATAAAGAAATCTGTCAGTGCAGGAGGTTCCCAGCATTGATTTATAGCCCTCGTAAATTACGGGACATCATAAGCGGTTGATTATCAGGTCCCTTGCTGGTGATGACAGTGTCTGTGTACAAATCCTCCTTGTCTGTTATGCATAGTTTATATTACATGACGTTAATTTGTCATATTTTAAAATCGTAAAGAACATTAGAAAAAATGATGATATTATTGTAACAAATTGTTTATACATGTAGTTGGTGCATGCTGTAACCTCCTAAGCTCCTTGTAGAATGTTCCATATGACGACGTTCATATCAGTTATGAAAGTTTTTGGAATCTAAAATAAAACACTTCACACCTTGTATCACGAAAACGAGGTTTGTAGTGTCAATTTCCTAACCTCTTCTTACTTAACTCCATTAGCCGTTGACCTACAAAAAAGCTATTAAGTCCAAACTTTCATTTTAATGTGAAGACCTTAAAGCATGCCTTGTTAGGGAATTGGCTTCTGTAGCTGAAATGAACTTTGTACATTCGTTTTTCCATAAGAAAATGTGATACGGTGCCCTTCTCTAAAACAACTTGGTTTATTGATACATCAATGATAAAACTTATCTCAAGCGATGACGGTGATAAATATTCAAAATAGATAATTACACAGATCAGAAAAAGCATATTTTAATGTCACCTTTTCTTACATGAAAACTCCTTTAATGTTGTACGCCTAATTCATCGTGATTCTTACACAATATTCAACAGATGGATACGTTGAATAGTTTGACGCGTAAAAAACTCAGAATGTTGCAACACCCAGATATTTCATAGTCTCTACGGTACCTATCCTTGAAATCACTCGATGGCAAAGATAGGTACCTTTCTTTTGAGGTCTACATTTATAGAGAAGAGAACATAATTCACAACTTCCAACAGGTACTTCCTTTGAACTTGTTGGCAACAATGTCTTCTTCCATTCATTGTCAATCCACATAAACCATAAAGGCTATCATCTTGCAGAGTGGAGCAGACAGGGTGATATCCTATGCCCCTTATCATTTATGATAGTCTCTGAAAACCATCGCCTATACAAACTACATGACTAAACGTCACATGCATCATTTGTATATGGTTTAGCTACACGTGTACCGCTCCCGTGAGGTTACCTGAGAGGATGGGAACATCTTGAACAGGTAGACGCTGAGCCAGGTGATGAATTACACCTGTAATCAGGACCAACAAGAGCTTTGATCTGCCGCCGATCATTGTAGCACACGCGCCTATCTAAGCACCTAGGTGCGTCTTCAGCTACGTCATTACCGGCGGCCACACAACGATACCGCCTCGACCACAGGGTTTTCACAAGTACAAATAGGATATTTTGTATAGAATTGTGAAATCATTTCAAATGTTAGATTGGAAACTTTAATTGTTCATACGTGTGATTAAAATAACTAATTTCAAACCAATCAATACTATTTTAGAATAATCATAAAGAACATATGTGAAACTACGAACTGTTAAAGTTGATACAAATATATTAGTAATAAAAAATATTATATGAATTATTCAAACTGAAAAATCGATACATGTTAATGTAGTAGAGAATTTTTTAGTAAATCTAAAGGGAAATTAAACTTTAGAACTTGTACTGGTAAGAAAAGACTATAGTAAATTTTATTGCGCAACAAAAGAAGAGCAAAACACCTATTTTCTTCAAATTAAGACTGTGTTTCTTATTAAAAATTGCAACAAATACGACTTTCTAGTCAAAAAATAAGTCACTTCGACAAATGAGTGTTTTACAAATGTGATTACATCAACGTTAAAGTATCTGTTGGTATGATTGTATGAAGTTTATGAATTATAGACAAAGAAAAACATTTAATTTTTTTTAATCATAGAAAGAAAAAAACATCAAAGAATCGCCAAAAACAATACTATAGAAGCCCTTAAAAGAAACTAGGCAAAAAGATGGAAGGAAAGTTCTCCCCTAATAGAAAGAAAAAACATCAAGAATCTCCAAAACAATACTATAGAAGCCCTTAAAAAGAAACTAAGCAAAAAGTTTGAAGGAAAGTTCTCTCCTAATACCCAAACGACTACGAAAGCGATCGCAACAACAGAGGGTGATTGTCAAGTGTTGTGGTAACCGTCTGGCGGCAATACAAAACTCATACCATTCCAGCACGCGATTAACGGCCCTATGCTCTCCAAGCCGACACACGGCCAAATGTATCGAGGCATGGGCAGTTGCAACTATACCGAATTCCGTTTTCTTGTTTCTAAAGCGCGTCTAATTTGTTTTTGCAGGACGTAAAGTAATCAACGTCTTCCAGATGGCTTGAATCCGAGTAAACAGTATGCTAGGGGGAACCAGCCCCCAGCACACCGCTGTCTGTCGACACTGGACCCCACACACTCTTATGTAAGTCGTGTGTACACTATTGTAAGAAAAATCGTATGTGATATGAAAGCTCCCTATGGTCCGAGTTGTAAATCTGATTAATATGAGAGGGAGAGTTTCTGAATTCATTTCAGTGTGTTCAACTGCATTTTCTCGGAATTATTTTTAATCTAGGGGACTAATTTTATATATAGTTTGTATAGCCGATGTGATATAGTTGAAACGGTGTCCCCCCCTTTTGACATTTACTAGTTCAGCCATCAAATCTACTTTAACCATTGCATCATTACAGTAGTAGTGGAGATGGAAAAGGATGAATTTTCAATTTAGCTCAGACAAACATTTGTTACTCAATCTAAAAAAAGGTGTACGGTGGTTGCAAGTCGGTTCAAACGGCGAGTTTTTCGCTTACCATTTGGTAGACAAAATACGATCACTTGATCAACGTTTGTTTAAATTGTTCCATATCGGTTTTTGTATTGTTTGTTTACAGATCTTTTATCAAATTTTCATTAATTCATCCATATGATCATGAGCAGATTCTCTTCCTCTGTTACGCCGCGACGGCCTTGACTGGGTTTCCGTCGATGTAACGCAGCGTAACAAACCGCTCTCAGAGCGACTGTTCTGGAACTCTGAAAACACTTCTCTTCCGCCATTTATCAGTTGAGTGCTCGAGTAACATTTCCTCCTCTCTCAAATCTATAATTAGTTTTATCACAAGTATTAATCAAGAGGGAATTATCACAAGGTGATTTCAAGAACGAGTCAAGTTTCCGCCGCCCTATAGACTGTGTCTGTTGCCGTCAGTGGGCAAGCAGACGACTTCAGTAATCAAGCATGTGCCTCCATCTGCATCTCTGTATACGTACGTTTGACTGCTGGTTTGTGTCTGTGTGAATGAACGTTACTTTTGGTTGCAGTGACATACGATAGATTAGTTTGATAGTCCTCTACCCCCTACATAACGAGAAATCGGCACCGATCAGATGGAAGACCTTTTGTCCACGTCTGCGCGCCATCTTCCCACCACGCCAGCGACGCCGTCTATGGTTTATCTGGTATATGTTGCTACGTGATTACAAGACTCATTTCGATATAATAGAGCGTCGTAATTCAGGACGATGCCACTCTCCTGCCAACAGTTGTCTCGCTTCCTCTACCATTACAGTTCATATTGTGCCAGGCATCACTGAAAAGAGTTCTCCAGGCTTCAACTTACGACAAACGATACGAGATCTGGGACACAAAACATATGTTAACAGACGATACATGTTTTGACATACATTTTATGGATGGGACGAAGAAGAATGTTGGACAGACGATAAATGATAAGATATGGTTAGAAAGATTACGCATGGTTCGAAATGTGTAACATGGTAAGGCAGACGGTAAAATGTTACAGCAACGGAGAATGGTTGAACCACCGTCGTATGGTTTGACAGACCATAAACGGTTAGACGACCGTCGGATGGTTTGACAGACCATAAATGAAATGGTTCGAGGGATGATAAATGGTTAGATAAACCTCACATAGTTCGACAGACAATAAATGGTTGGATAAACGTCGCATCATTTGACAGACAATAAATGGTTAGAACTGTTTTACAGACGAAGCATTGTTATACCGACGTCGCTTATTTTTTTAAAAATGCTTGGCCAGACGATGTGTGGATGGATAGACGATGCATCAATATCAGGTATAGACAGACTGCGCATGAATAGACAGACATGTGTGTATCTAGTGTTAGTCAAGTAATACCTGCAATGACAGCGAAAAGCAAGACATGCAGATGGTCTCCAATCTATTGATGGACAAACAACATATATGTTTGAAGCTAGACGACATGAATGAATCAAAAGTTCATGAACAGTTAATTGTCGAAAACGTGTTCGTCGTTAAATTGTATAAGAATAATGTTCCTATGTTTTTACTACACTATCTTTCTTTACCGAGTAATTCTTGTTTGTAAAGAATCCATGTATCACCAGTTAGGAACATGGATCCTCATACTGGAGATGAGGCAAGACAAATTTTAAATATCTTTATTTCGTGAATACTAGTCAAGAAACACTATGATTGAGACAAGGCGTAAGTTTCAAGTTGAATGTAGTTTACAAGCGTTATCATGTCTGTCAGTTGGTAAATTATGTTGTGATGACGATATTCATGTTATATGTCGGGTACCATTCATCGTGACTTACTGTCAACCGGGTCACGTGGTCACTGTACTCCCCCTGGCGGAACGACAGGGAATCATGTCGAGGTAACTGCAATAAGTGGTTGGACAATGTGTTGGACACGAGTCACTAGCCAGATAATCGTAACAATTAGGCTAAGCTGTCGTTATGAGATATTATAGGCCTATATTTTGCTGCTTAAGGGCACGCTGTCACAAGTTAGAAGGACATGGTCACATTGTCTTGGTTATTCGATCAAATGATATACAACATATGAGCGACCACTTGTTTGGTACTACATTGAAATTGAAAAAAATTGGGAAGGACACTAAACAATTATGCTAAATTTTACTTTTATTTCTAACAGGGACAGTTATCTATTTCGTTTTGTTGCAAATTTAGTGCCACAAATGTTACATTTACACGCTTGGCTTCTCCAAAATACCATGGTTGATGTAACCAATTCGCACAATAGATTGACTATGCAAATTTATTCAAATTAGATAGCGGAATTGGAGTTTAAACCATGATATCAGGAGCCACAAACGCTTCTTTACCGCAATTGCAACTACTAAAACATCCTTGTTGAGTTGTAGCGGGATATTGTATGACAAATACCAAGTTGGTCTCTTTTTGATGTGACACGGCGAATAACACGAAACGATGCTTTTCGTTGTCGGGCTTTTTGAAGTGGCCTACATAGAAAGTAAGATTTTCTGGATAACATCTTCCTTTTTGTGTACACACATGACGTGCCAAAATTTATTATTACTTGTATTCAAATTTTAATAATATGACAGTTTCGCTAAGACAGTTGTTGATGTTCGGACCGTACGGACACTCAACAAGAACGACTGTAAAACAAATAATCAAATGCAGGACAGATATGAATCATTTAAAAACAATTTGAAAAATACTATTTCACTCAAAATTACAAATAAAGAATTTTTTTGCACGAGTAGACCGAGTGAATACGTTACAAATATAACATCGAATAATATCAATGTTAGAAGAAGTCATGTGTCAAATCTAAAGTCTGATGCACAAGTAAAACTGCATTATCTTGATGTTAGGATTACCGAACACACAGTGCCTTAGCCATGGCATGTGATAGGTACATGAAAGCTCATTCAGGATTTGAGATAACACTTTCGTCAACTGTGACGAGCGACAAGACCTATAGTCATGCTCATCGAACTTGTAATCATGTCTGCTGGCAAGTCGGTGCTATAACGGTTGTGTAATACAAATTGTCTCTTCAACGTGACAGTCCTGTAGCGGTGATCTAAGAAGAGATGTAGCGGACTCTGGCAGGTGGCCACCTTGTAATGCTCAAGGTTAAAGTGTCGTCAGCCATCAAACTTATTATTACCAAACCTATCATTCCTCGTATGGTTGTCACTATTTGGTTGCACAATACGAAGTTAATCTTGTACGTGGATAACACGTCAATGTCCTTCTTGCAATAGATATGTTTTAGATTTAGATGCGATTATGAAATGTACAAGGACTTGCAATATCTTAGATAAATCTTTATCAGTTTTAACGGCAGACGATCACATTATCAAAATACGTTTGTAGGCTGTTGTCATACCCTAAAATTTTATCTTACAAAATATGTTCATAGACTGTCGTCACATCCTAACCCTGTGAATAGTCAATATTAGCAACCGTTGTATAACAGAAGCTGTGTCCAAGACTGACATCCTACAAAATATGTTCGTAGACTGTCGTCTAAGACTGACATCTGAATGGCATCCGGCTCTTCCTGACTAACTACTAGACATGATCTAACCATAATGTCATCGCCTAAGACAGATGAACTCGAGATCTCCAAAACCGTTGTCTTGTCTGATTAGCTAGAATGTTACATTGTGGCATGAGTGTTACATCTTCGCGCTATGATTCTGGTGTAATAGGGTCACCAGAAAATGTGAACTCAAGTACGTAACCTTAGAAAAAAAATTATACAACTGCTGCTTCTTAAGTGATATTTGTTTCTGTACATCCTTGGTCCTTTACGTATGGATGATCACTAAGGTAATGAAAAATAAATATATTAAGTCTATTTTCTTTTAAACTTTTTTACATTTACTTTCCATATCCTCAAAAGTGTAAACTTAGAAAATTGATTTGCCAAAGACAATGCATTGTGACTTGGCAATCTAGCCTAAACAATTTATATGCTTAGAGAAAATCTAACACGGGTGAGCTAAGGTGTTGTCGTATCGACGAATCTGCTAACGTTTTGGGTAGAAAGATTCAAATTGAAAGCGTATATTAGTGTGGCTTTATACAAAGTTTACGCCATTCTATCCTCAACATAAATACATTGTAATAGCCAGCCAGTTACATGATTAATTGACGTCAAGTGTCCCGCCTATTTACCAAGACGTGTTTCTAACATTGCGATAACCAACTTGAAGAAATCAATTTTACTTTGAGATGTTGCAGATGGCATACTTAAAAGTCAAATATAAAGGATGGTTATTGTTCTGTGGGAGCAATGTTTCGGTTAAGATTCTGATAAACTGAAATTAGTTGATCATCTACTAAAGGCAACGTTAAGTTAGTTAAAAAGTGTTACCAATTACAAGTAAATGAACAAAACAAACTTACTAAGTTCGGACAATTTTAAGGAATAACTCTAATTATTTAAAGGTGTTCAAGCTGAAATGGCTACATGCAGTTTTCGCTTGAAACTTGACACCTTATTTTAAGGCTACGGGTACTCGGGTTGAGTAATGAGATGTTTTAACACGTTTTGCATAGGCTAATATTAAATTTTGGAAATGTGAACAAATAAAAAATGTGAAATAGTGCCTTTAAGACTTATAATTATTTTGTACTCCTACCTCCAAATATCGTTAAAAACAATTAAGTTTAAAAGTAAAAGTATACGATTTTTCTCGTTTGATTAATTTTAAGAAATACTTTAGGAATCATTCCTTATTATGGAAAAATTCTGAAGATATCTACACAGCAACTTGTATGACCACACACGTGAACTATTAGTCCCGTATCACCGCAGGTTACAGACCCAACACAAAGAAACATACCGGAGTCAGCACATCTCCCTGCTCTTCAAACGTTAACATGTCTTTTGCTGTAGAATGCTGGAAATGATTTATTCCTGAATCTTGTTGAACGTATCATTTTTAAAGCAAGATATCAGTGATTTGTGAGTATTTTAGGAGAAAACGTAGCTATGATATCTGAAGTCATATTTTAGAGAAACAAAATTGAACCAAGCTTATCAAAAAATACTTAAATGTTTTGTGACCTCTTTGAACATGAGAGAGTTTCGGGAAACATCATATAGTGTGATACTTACGCCAGAGAAAGATACACTCTTGTTATCCGCAACCTCACCTATCAAGAACCTCAAAAAAACGCTTCAAAAGAGACATTAATAGCTAATGGGAGAGGGGAGGAAGAAGCTTTCAAACAAGGTATTCCCCCAAGTACATTTTTGAGTAATGTCTGTTCTAAATGGCGTTTTTTGTTTATGCAAATCCGTAACGAATTCAAAATATGCTTGTTCATGATTTTTAGTCCTGCTTCATGACTGTGTATGTAAAGGAGCCTTTAATACAGTCTAGGTCAACATTCAGCAAGTCTATAGATTGCCTGAATATCCATGAAATAAGGAGCCCCAAAAAATATTATGGATTAAGGAACATTTAATTATTAAAATTTTTCATAGACTAAATTTTGGTCTAATGATTTTTTAAAAATTGATAATCATTTTCGTGCATACTTTTTATCTTGTAATAATCTGCAAATGTCTAATTGTTCAGCTTCCTTAAAAGAACATATAATTGTTGAAATTATTATAATTTTGATAAAGTACGGTAAAACCTTCGGCAACTATCGATATATATACTTGACATGGCTGCTTTTAACAGGTGACCTTGATATAGAGGATATATCATTAATGTTATATTTTGATGTGAACATTTTGTCGTAGACAAGTTTTTGAGATTTTTAATGTTTAAAATAAGAAGTTTTGAACCCTATAAGGATATATGTATAATCTATAAATGATAACTGAATATAGGTCTCCTATTTGACAATCGACTTGTCATTGAAGCATGTGGTCATGCATGAGGTGAGATATTATTTAAAGGGAAAAGATAACTTATCCTGATTGCCCATGAAGTACCTTCTTGCATAATCTGAATATCAATTTGTCACATAATCTGTGACAGATTAACTCGTAAAGGAATTAATCAAGCTTATTCAAACAACACAGTGATTCAGCGCTGTGGTACATTTATCAACTCACAAGTAAACACAATGTATTATTTGCAATACACCTGTACATTACGTAACCACGTGTTGCAATGTGCATGTTTATTAATCACACGCTACATAGAGTCTACATAGTGGGTCTATTCTCTGTTACAGCACAAACATGCGATGATCAAGCTAATACGCCCCTTGTTGTGAGCAGGAACTGATATGCATTGATTGTGTCCAGATCGATAACCAATAACGTATCGATTATCAACCCCCCAGTTAGCTGATCTGAAATAAACGTCCTCGGTGGATGACAATTAACATACCTCCGGATAGAACTCTATTCACGGCTTTAAGTTAGTAGACATTGTGGATAGTTATATTTAACTACAATGTGAGGGACGGGAAGGATCTGTGACATCGAAGGTCATTAAGACAAATACATACCACTAGTATCAGCTTAGATATGCTTGATAAGATTGGTCTGTGTTCTAGGCCTCAGGCACAGATAACGTTAAAAACATATTTTCTGAAGTATTGTTGCTTTTGAATGCCTTTTTAATTTGTCAAACTGTTACCTGTTATTAAACGATATACACAAGACGTAGCAGGTTGCCTCGCGCCATTGCACTTCTCTAAAGCACACAGGTGTACGTTCTGCCTCTTTAAAAGTCTACCTGGTGTACATTATATTGTTGATATCAATGTCAATATATATCACAAATATAACACAACAGACACAATAAAATAGAATACTTTAGTGCCTTTTTAAAGAATTATTTTTACATCATCAGAGAGCTTAAATAAAAGTATACAGTCACTCGTTATATTCGTGTACACAGAATTAATCATTTCAACAATTAATTAAAAGCGATATTGTGTTTGGAAGAATAGATGTACGGTCTCTCTTAATTTTCAAAACTGGAACTGTGTGGCGGTGGTCTGAAGGGAGGAGATGAAATTCCAATTGTAAATAGTTAGATGGATCAAGTTATAGATCTTGAATAATGATTTGCCGCTCATATATTGATGTTAAACATTCAAATTTGATGCTAGCGATCTTACTTGCAATTTTAGATTTCAAATGATTTCCCTTTATATTGCTCAGTATCTTTTCTATATGACACACACACTGTGTTTGTATGTACCTCCTGACTCGTGTTTTTGCTTAGATGTGTTTATCTATAGACACTTACTTACAGTAGTAATGCATGCTATAAATTCTATTTCCTTCAGAAGAGGTTACCTTTCACTAATGATAAATTCATAGGTAATGTTCATGTCTACATGCTGAATTAAAATACAGTAATACTTAGTTCTCCATTTAACTTCATTTAATCAGCAAATATTCCGAAACGTGACCGATTCTTTCTCAATCGTATTAAATTCAGATCGAACGTAAAAATCGTAGCTTGCTGCGTTTCTGATCTGAGATTCTGTTAAGAGAGGTCATGTGATGCTTCACTCTAGCCAATCCGCGTCAAGGCTTGGAAACCGTCTGTTTGATTTGATACCTCAGCAGATCTGTGATTGCTGAACTTCTAGAGGGTGAAGATTTATCGTGTAAGAGATTTAGCACACCATGAAACCGAGTCAAATCTAAAATGATGATCTTCACTTATCCTCCTCTTTCACCTCATCAACATCAACTTTCGTAACGACTTTTGATTTCAAATTTGTATTCTATTGGACGGTGAACCAGTCTAGGCGGGCAATATGCATCAATCCATGAATAATGACAAAAAGATTAAGAACACGGAATGCGAATATGTCTTTAATTGTCAATCAGATTCCCAAAGCAGGTAAGATCTACACCACTGCATGGGACCCAAGAGATCGCTCGGTAATAACGGTAGGAGAACCTGCTCTAATCGCAGAACCACCTGTCCATTAGCGCTTCTCCGTTTGTGGGGGAACATAGGTAATAATGCGCTGTAGACAAAACAAACTCCCCATTCCCGCATCAAGCAATAGCATATCTATAACAGCGTTAAACAGAGTCTATACACTTCTTATACCTACCCACACGTTCGCTAATTTACCTGACTTCGCAACTAGCAAGCGATGATTGAGGCCGCTGGTAAAAAGCGCCTCCTAAGCCGTTAACAACTATCTTAGGTCGCGATATACAATCACCTACAAAAATAAACAAACAACTGCCTGTCAAAGTTAGTTTCTCTAAGGAATCCAAACGACGTTTTTATTGTTGCTGTTGAAAGTTAAAGCCATAGCGAGGTGTTTTTCCATCCTCACTATCCGAAAAGAAGTGGAGTTGCTACTTGCTTCTAATTGTGTGTTCTCCTCCAAACCCTGCTCCCTTCAAAGTAGTAGCAATAGAGGTAGTGGTAGTCATAGTAAGATCAGAAGTAGCTGTTGTCGTAATAATAGTAATGGTAGTAGTAGTTTGGTTAGTATCAGTGGTAGTAGTATTAGTAGCAGTAGTAGAAGTAATGGTAGTAATCGTGACAGAAAAAGTAGTAGTAGCTGTTGTCGTAGTAGTGGTTGTGGTAGTAGTATTTATAGTAGATGTATAGTATCAGTATCAGTAGTAGTAGTAGTAGTAATAATAACAATAGTAGTGGTAGTAGTAGTAGTAATAGTATTAGTATCATTAGTAGAAGTGGTAGTGGTGGTAGTAGTACTGATAGTTGTGGTAGTGGTAGTGGTAGTGGTGGTAGTAGTAGTGGTAGTGGTAGTGGTAGTGGTGGTAGTAGTAGTAGTAGTAGTAGTAGTAGTAGTAGTAGTAGTGGCAGTAGTAGTAGTAGTAGTAGTTGTTGTGGTAGTGGTAGTAGTACTGGTAACAATAGTAGTAGTAGTAGTGATAATAATGATAATAATAATAACAATAGTAGTAGTAATAGCAGCAGCAGCAGTAGTAGTAGTGGTGGTGGTAGTAGCAGTAGTAGTAGTAGTAGTAGCAGTAGCGCAGCAGTAGTAGTAGTAGTATAGGTAGTAGCAGCAGTAGTAGTAGTAGTGGTAGTAGCAGAAGCATCAGTAGTAACAGTAGGAGTAGTAGAATCAGTTGTAGTTGTTGTGGCAGTACATGTAATAGTGACAGTATTATTGTAGTAGTGGTATTAGTAGTAGTAGTTATCTCAAGTACAATGTTGAGAAAACATATAAGTATGTTTAACGATATATATCACTTATTTTAGATTTTAAAGAGAGAAATACAAGCATTTTAGAAATTTTCACCCCTGGTCAATTTTACTGGCTGCCATAATCGTTACATAAAACCATGAGTTTTGGGATTGGCATATGTTAAGTTTTTTTTAATCATTGCTTCTAAAGTGAAAACGCAACCTTATTGATTTCTTTTTTTCGCAAATGCTTCAAAAAGTAACAGACATTTGCACTAAGGAAGGCAGGAACGTGAACAAACTTCCGTGATGCAGTTGCAGATTAACGATAAGAGATTCATTGCTTACAATTAGGTCAAACTGAACCAAGCTTTGACAGTCAGTTCTTATAAACTTAACAATGGCAGTATGCATTCCTACAGTTACTGCAGCACCATGAAGTCTCGGATCATACACAACATTAGTTCGAGTCAGGAGACAACTTTACAACAGTGTTGCTTCACTATCTACCACAGATATCTACACGTACGTGTCGGAGTTGGCAGCATCACACTCTCTTGGGACCATTAAACACCTGTAGCGTTTCTCTATACAGGTGCGTGAATGCACGTGCATCAACAGCTCTCAAAACATGGAGCTGTAATGCTTATGGAAGTGGATGAATCATGGAGGTGATGTAAATAACTGCTCTGTCAGTCATAACTCCACATTATTGAGGACTCTGACTACAGACTAGGTCGTGACGCTCTGCGCATGACAGTGACATACCAGGCGGTTCTGCATCAGCATCAAAGACGTTATCGGGAGCTCTTGACACTCGCCGCGTTCCTCGTCTCACCAATAATTAGTTTTCTGGATAAACAGATCTTTTATTGGCTGGAACTGGTCTCCACACGACGTCCCCTCTGAAGACACTGTTCCCACTTCAGCCGTATCTTTAGTCAGAGATGTGAAGATATCGGATCTGATAACTCTACGGCCATCTCTTGTTCCACAGTAGACGACACCCAAGGAGCTCAATCTAAACATCACGTGGACACCTCTTGTCTCGTATTTTCTCGTCTCCTACGAGAGCACGTGTTGGCATTTGGCTGATGCGTATGAATGGAAAGTTATTGTTCATATTTCTTCATTTGATTGTCAGTGATAAGCGAGAATTGCTCTCTTGACATTTGTCTCTGTTTGGGTTCCTGATCTGTCCCTGATAGAGCCGACTGATAGGCAAATATTGCAAGAACCGGCAGTTCTTACTTAAAATAGCTGATAGACAAATATTGTAGAATCCGGTAGTTCCTATTGAAAGTAGCTGATAGACAAACATTGTAGAATCCGGCAGTTCCTATTGAAAGTAGCTGATAGACAAATATTGTAGGACCCAGCAGTAGCTAGTTGATAGACGAATATTGAAGAAATTGACAGTTCCTACTGAAAGTAGCTGATAGGTAAGTATTGTAGAATCCGACAGTCTCTGCAAGAAGTAGGTGAAAAACAAATATTGTAGAATCTGGCAAATACTACTGCGAGTGGTTGGTTGTCAAATATTGAAGGAAACTCTGAACTACCGAAAATTTACAGAGCCAATGGGCAAACTTTGCAAAAAATGAAATATGAGCTTTGGCGGGCTTTTGAAATAATTATCATATAATGTGTTTTGTTTTAATTTCCAAATCAAGTCTATCACAGAAAATAAAGCCGAGCTTTGCAAGCTGGAAATTATTTTTAAATATGGAGAACTCGCAAGGTCCTTTCTGATATATTTCCAATTATCAATTTACATAGTTTTATGACGTTTCATTTTCATTTCAGAGATTTGATGCTAGTTTGCTATGAAGTAATTTAGATAGAAGCAAAGATATTATTTTTCAATTTAAAAGCAATAAATTCCCTCATTTAGGTTTTACTGATCATATACATCTGGGCCTGCTTTCACAAAGCTCTAAGGTGATCGTAAGTCCTTAAGGTAACCTTAGTGTAATGTTAAAGAATGGGACTTAAGGTTAACCTTAGTTAAGGTTGTTTTGTGAAAGCAGGGCCTGTTATTTAAGTAAAAAAGTAACTTTTCATCAACATGTTCATCCCGAAATGTCATTGTTCCAGTTTACTTTCCATCAAGCCAATCAAGCATACGCCAGGGACATGAAGATATTAACTTCAAATCATATAACTAGATAGAGAGAGGCATTGTCGTACATGCCTTCTTCCCCTAAGCATGACCTGTAACTATTGTCAATATTCACAAATCAAAACCATTACGTTTTCAAGCGGCAGGACAAGGAACCCCGATTTTACAAACAGCTTTTGGTAATTTTCAAACCAGCGAGCCATATACACAATCCGTTAGAGCAATCCTTTTCTCTCGGAGAAGTTCAGAAGAAAACGAAAGTATCATATCTGATGTGAACGAGAGCAGTAGTCGGCAAGTAGTTTCTAAGGGTACCGTAAGGTGCGTGCTGCTCCCCCGAGATGGAAGTGATCCTCTTATCATTCGGATAGCTGGAAGTTCTGCGAGTCTCGGCGCTTTTACACTGGTTATTTGTGGTCTAGAATTGTGTGTATTGTTTGTTAACCTCAGCAAACTCAGAGACATAAATAAGCCAGCATAAATGTCATTTGACTAATAGACACGATGAAATAAGGACCAACGGACGGCGTCTTTAAGATGTAGTTAGTAGTCGGCTATCACCACGGTGCTTTGATCCACAGAAATGTGTTTATGGGAGGTTTTTCCTCTAACTGCTAACTTCTGTGAGTGTGAGATAGCCTTGAAATCGACACCCGTCTTGTAAATTGCACTAGTGACATATCGTGCCCTAGAAAAATATTACGGAAAAATATAGATTTATTTGTTTTCTCTTTGGCATTATATCGCCACAAACGAGCTAATACAGTGGCTGACGGGATGGATTTAGACGGCTTTAGCTCCCATAAATCAAAAAGCGTGTTTACACTGCTGTGTTGGGATAAATGTACAATGTATATATCTGTTTAAGGTCACATATATGTATATATAAAATATATATATATATATATATAAACAAACCGTAGATGTAAACCATTTTTTTCCTTTTGAAGTTATTCTCTGCAAATAGACGTTTGTAAAGTATGTTCTCGTAAAGGATTCCGTTTAGCAAAATATCCGTTTTTAAAGTTGCACGGCTTTTGGGGGGTTTGATCCGTAAGTTATGCGACAAATCATAACAGTGACTCGGTCTCCTTAGTCTGTCAAAGTTTGAATTGGTTATATCGCAAAAGGTAAAGACAAATTCGACCTTATTATTTACAAACATATACTCAACAAAGAAGGTTAAGGGTCAAACCAATATTTGTTAATGAAATATCATATGGATCACCAAATGACCAACAGTACACCGTAATATTGATAATCAGGGTGCTTCTTTTCTTATTGTGTTCAATTTTCAATGTTGCAAATAGTTGTAAAATAAACAGTCGCATAGCACAAAAACTCATTTCATCCTGCCTCTTTTCGATCATCAATAATGAATGTCTTAAGTTATAACCTACATTCTCGTACGTATGGAGTTACCCTGAAATCTTTTGTACGTGATTCGGACAGTGTATTTACTAGAAAATGTATAGTGAAGTGACGACAATGCAATGATTCAGCCAAACCAAAGACAAATTCAAATACACTGTAATACGATGTTGTCGAAATATGAAACTTGATAGTTCAGTCTGATTGCCAGATCAACAGAGAATACAGAATATTTATTTTTCGACACGGGTCATTGTTTCTATTCATGACGTCTATCGAAATAAGAAACTGTGATAGGCCAGCCTTTGATAGGTGCAGATAAGTAATAGGCGCCTGGCACATTATTAAAGGTAGGTGTAGAGGCAGAAAACGTTTTATGTGGTGGTCGGCGACAGGGGCCCTGTCTTTGTCCTATTATTTTAATCGTAACATGATCGTCGGCGCATAGTAAATTATTCTATTCGCGTTCATGTTTTAACTAGATTTTCTAAATCGATTCTGTTACCTTATAAAAACTATGCAGGTTATTTTATGCATTTGCCTTGTCATAACTTAAAGACTTTTAAAGACAGTGATGTTTTGGTTGAGTTGTGGTGGTTATTTTTTGCCAAACCATTTCTATGTCTTTGCTCCCTAAAACGGTATACTGTTTGTTTTGATAAGTATTTTTCAATAGGTTTGTATGCAAATTCTGGTTTTATGCATTGAAAGATATAGATAATACAATCCCCGTGTCTGTTGCAGATATCAAATACAACAAAACGAGTGATAAAAAGATACATATTTTTACTTTTTTTGAAAAAGTGTCGATTGCCTATACATCTGATATCAGAATCCATGAGAGTTGGGTTCAATTAATTATCCCTGTTTTTACCAATTGGTTTCAATGAAAACTGTATACCCCTATACATGTCATGCCCTTGTGGATAGAAGGGCATTGTTCAAATCAATTGTCAGAACGATATCTCCATATGCAATATCTCCTACGTAACAAAGTTTTGGATATCATTATTTAATTGATATCATTATACGTAACACTAAATGTTTGATAGTTTCTGTGATTTATAATCATTCATGATTTGTATTAACACTTGGATTTCGCTGGCTTGAAATAAAACGATACTGTCCACGTCAAGTCAGGATGGTTGTAACTTCGGCAAGTCATTTTACGAATCCAGTTTGATTAGCAAACAAAAATCTTTGACCTTAATTAAAGCACTCCATGAAGATTAAACATCATCACTACGAAGAAATTTCATCATCGTAACCGCCTATTCAAGATCTGCGTATTTATACGTATACTTTTTTACCTTGGGTAACGGTATGTGGTCACGGTTGGAAACTTTCCTAACGGTTTGAAATTTGAATCCAAGATCGTTCCAGATGGTTGAATGCGTTATGTTTGTTGAACACAAGGCCCTTTTGTATATTTTTATGTTTAAGTTGATACGTTGACGCGTGTGTGTTTATGTTTCTATCTTCCAAATCTTTTATCAGCCTTTTTTGAAGAGCTGAATTATCTCACACAAAGGGCAAAAAAGGGTACTCTTAAAGTCAAGCTATGTTCCTACATGTAATTTGTGACAATAAACCTTTATGATATACCCGGTGTTTTGAAAACAGTTTCAAGTCTCGTCGTGTTACGGTTAGCGCCTATGATCCACGTGCAGGTTCGCGGCGAAAGCTTTGACCCGGAACTGATTTACACCAGAGGTCATAACGCCTGCATTGTGCAGCCGTCATGTGATGACGAAACTATTTTTTTGTGAAATTCATCCCATTGTTCGGTTTGCGAGATATCCATCGGGTCTGTACAGGACTAGACAAAGTTGTAAACATGCGAACATTTTCAAAATATTAGAGTAATTTCATCTTAACACATGAAACGAATAATTTCCTTTCTGTTATGGCATGTTTCTTATCAGGATATGTATACCAAAAAATGAAACTGTAACACATCTATGTTGCATGGAAAATATTTCTAATTGACACTTTCTGCAACATGCTTAAACAGACTGTGATTTACCGGTAGTTAGTTGATTGGATTTAGATTCAAATCTGAAATTTAGAATGCAAGTACGATTAAAAAGTTCCTCTGTTGATTAGTGTCAGATCGAGCTATATTGCATTTTAACTATTTTAGGTCTTTGATGACGTACTAGTTAGGTTCATTGGACCTGTCATTTGGGGGGGGGGGGGGGGGGGGGTAACTAAAACGAGATTTAACGAAACAAAACTTTTGATAATTTGAAAAAAAGCATACTTTGATTAGGACATTATATCAGAAGAACAGTCGCGTCATTAGAATTACATCCTATATCTGAGGAACATTTCATAAAACCTGAACAAGCATGAAATAATCGAAGTTAAGATAATCCCTCTTTTATCTAATCATTGCGAACAAGCGTGCTTGACTTTGGAAACATCTTAATCCAGGGAATGTAATAGTTTTAAATTATCTCATAACATATAATATTTTCACTGGAACTTTTTATTAAATATACTGATTAAAACTTAAAGCATTGAAAGCATATTGAACATCCGAACTTTAAACCATATTTAAACCTCCCATTCATACTTATGACATAAGGGAATTTTTTTGCAAATTTATAATAATTATGACTAAAAAATTGACTTGTCATATCCTAGTCAAGCTTTCTAAACTCGCCGATGAATGGCTTCTCTTCGGACCTTGTGTCCTTTTCAAATGAATGTACGCTTATTTTGTAATATCTTTAAGCTTTAAGCTAGGATAGTCGTCAATAATATGTTTCAACAGCGACATATTTCTTTTAGAACTTTTCTGAAAAACAGACAATGATTAATCCATGCAGTCGCATAAAAATTATTAAGATATCATTTTTATTTTGCCTTGAAACAAATATATTTCAACCAACAAATGCAAATCTTTTCACTTTATTAACTAATGTCATCAAATGCTTATTTTAAGATCAAAGTGTAATTCTAACAATCCTATCATTACTTGTAATCGAGTAAATCTTGATAACGTCAATATATAGTGTTTTCCTGACAACTGATGACAAGCGTTTGACGCGGTGCACGTGGCCAGTCTTTGTCAGATGCCTAGAAATGCCGATTGAATTGTTTAAGGATTGACAAAATGTCAAAGTTCTGCTGATCAAAGAGCACCTGTTATAAGGGAAATATCAAGACGGAGACACGTGCGATAGATTAGTTTATGGGTTATATTTTGATTTAATGCATAACGGAAACATTCATATGACAAATTTGCATGATCTATTTTTCAGTGATCAAGAGGATGAATCATTTGTAAACTCACGACTGTCGATGTTTTTATAACTGAAATTCAGGCGAAATAAACGTCAAGTACCTTTAAAATCGGTTTAGAAAACTTAAAATTTGAAATTAACCAACTCATTGTTTTATTTTCCCCACTAAATGTTTACGATTAATACCGCATTGTTGTTAATTTTCATGTGGATTTCTTAATTGTGAAAAATAACAAACATCTATCTACATCTCTGGAACACTCTTGGAGCAAGATTTGTGAAACAACAACTTCTTTGATTTGAAATAGACAGCGTGTCGGAGTAGATATGAGCTTACTCATTTAACAGTTGAATGATTTAATATCAAATCTTATATAAAGGAGGAATATGATTATCCATTTGTCTTCCCTTTATTAATTCATTAAATCAAAACTGTGTCCCATTGTATACTCATAATTTTAAGCAAATTAGATTAAACGTGAGAGGCAAAATCAAATCAGAATCTTGGAGCGATCAACATCTTAAATATGGCTGCCATGTGATGCAGTCGCGTGTCGGGAGCGGATCTGATTGGCTAACGACATATGTTACCCACAATCCTCTCGCCTACAAAGCAGTCGGCTACAACTTAGACCCAGGGAACTGAGAGAGTATTCCGAAATTGTTTCCATAACAAATAAAAGTGCCAGCTTCAAATTTTACCAAATCAACAGCCTCATATGTTCTGTATTTGCCGAGGAGAGGTGAGAACCACCGAATCCCTTTTAATAGACCCCCCTGCCGCTTCCTGTCACAGTGTCATATAAGATACGTGCTGAGGAAAATATTATCTCAATATCAAACTATTTTCCTCACAGCTATTTAAGCCAAAAGCCTCGAAAACTTGAATACCTTACACATTCCTTAGATCCCATAATTGATAACCTTTTACATGTTTATTTTCCAAGACTGCATTTAGTTGAAACGACAAATTCAAATGTGAATGGCGGTTATATCTGTTTTTCATAATAAAAATTACAATGTTCTTGGTAATGTCGGTTTCTTAAAAAACATGGTGACCCTTCGATTTACATGAAGATCCGTGAGGGCATTTTCAAATATTTTTCGTGTTTAAAAACTTTAAGAGATATACTTAATAGCTGTAATTATGAACATAGCTGTTCCTCCATTAAGTGCTTGTTTTCTCTTTCTAGAGTTGAAATGACGAAAAATTATGAATGTTCTATTATGATGTCAAGGTCGAGATGGGTAAGCTTGTAAACATGTTTTGATGTAAATTATCCTACCACGCATGTGCTCGGATGATACTGGCTACACGTTATGAAACAATTACCCACACCAGAGCGCTTCATTAAGTGTTTATTAAAGACGCAATCTCACTCCAGTAATACATTTCGCATTAAACAGTTTCAGTGCTAGGGGCGGGATAAAATGACGTTTTATACCTAATATGATAAAACCTCTTTGTCGACGTGATATAGTTTAATTGTTCATATGGTAATGGTTAGAATAACAATTAGACGCTGAAATGAAAATGTATCAGTTATGAAAACTTTTAAAAAATATTAAATAAAATGAAAAGGCGACTGAAATTTGAAATTAAGCTCTCAAGTCTTTTTATAGACTTGCTTAGGATTCTTACTTACTTATTTCAGGGTCTGGCCTACAGACTAGGTAATTGTTTGTATTTGATGTTTTATATTACTGGCATCATCACCGATTGTGATATGAATGTTCACAATTTAAAGAGACACTCGGTACTTTTAACTTTCATACATGCTGAAATACCGCGTGTACTTATAAAAATGTAAAACATATCGTCCGGCTTGTAAATTCAACCCCCAAATGTCAAATTAGGATAATAATTCATTTTCTATGGGAATCGAATATCCTTATATGTGCAACAAGAATTTTCTGAATATATTTCTTGAAATTAAATTAAAATAAGCGATCGTGTTTCATAAAGCATGTTTTACAGGACGCAAAAGCACACTTCTTGGAGCTGTTCTTCATATGGCTTCTATTCCTTTCGGTTGAATTCACCTTAAAAGGGGAATCAGTTGAACAGGAATCAAAACAAATAATTTCAGTTGTCCTCGTCTCACCCTGTAAATGTTTTTTAATGTTTGATTGCCGACTTAAAGGTCCTTAATTAATATTGTTTACGCTCGTGTGTTACGAGTGTCTTGTCGCCTTTTATATTTCTTAAGCTAGTCAAGACGTCCCTACTACTATCTCCTAGCTGACCAGTGGTAACTCTGAAATGGGTGGTACGGGCCTGACAGATTCTCAGGTGCAAACAGTGCACTCATAAATTTCCTCTATAATAATTTTAATGTCCGATCGGACATTGACCTGGATTTAATAATGTTAATCAGGATTATTGACCTAAATTCTCTTATATTTCATAGTTGAAACCTCAGGCACCTGCACGGGTATTCAAATAAATTAACATTCTTTGCAATATCACACTAACGTAAAATCGCAGTTTCAGCAATTATGGCTGGAAGCGTATTTTCAACAACCACGTGGCGGGATCACTGGAGTCAATGTCGCCGTCACAACAATTCTTTATGCACGTGACCTGTCTGTTGCAAAGGTCCCGGATGTTATCATTGTCTGTCACTCAGACGGTTTTGCCACCGCCATTTCCGTTACGCTATTGAACGACTTACCTTGAGTAAAATAGATCATTAAATTTTACTTTTTAGTGCAATTAGGTCTGTGCACTGAGCACTACATAAGTATTTTCTTATCTTATGTTGTAAAAACACAAATGTCTGTGAAAGTATTCGAGTTATACCTGAAAATTATATAGTGAAATAGCTCCTGTTTAATGCTCTCATTCCCGAACGTAATGGAATTAAATACAGAATGTGAAAAAACAGCGTGCATGTTTGATAGAAAAGCATATGGTGTCCACAGACACGGTCTCATCGCAAAATCATTACAGCATTATATGTTATAAGGGGTTATTTACGATAATGAGGGATCATTATAGATAGTTTTAATTAGATTGATGGTTACGAGGCCGGATACTACTTAAATAATTTAATCCTTAGATCTACGACTTGCTGAAAAAATGAAAACATTTTCTCTATGTTAAATTAGTGAGGCCGGAAATTGTAAAGAGTAATCGGGGACAAGTGTTCCATATCTAATGAAATACTGCCAAAAATTGACGATGTTTGATATAATACTTCTCAAGATACTTCTAAATTATTCCAAAATGCGATATACTTCGTTAAATGATTTATACTTTGATTACTATAACATCATCGTAAGACTTGCTAAGTCTCTATTCATTATCATTCACGGCAACCATTTTCGTAATTGAGGGAAGTATCGATGTTTTTTTAATTAAAAAACACGATCATGACCCGTGATTGTATCAGATAGTTCTGATCATGTCCGAACATATAGTCTCGTTAGTCGGATGATATCCCTGGTTCATAAGTCACTTCTCTACAGGCGTCAAATTCCACAGATCGTGTATATTACTGACAATCACCTTATTGTGGACTTAGTAAAGTATAAAGGTAAAGAGAACGACTGATTCGGGTGCTCTTTTATCAAGCCAAACGCCCGCTCCCGTACATAAACTTGTTCCAAGAACGCCGAACACCTTAAATTAAGCAAAGACAAATACAGGTAGACACTTGGTCTTATACAGGTAAACAAACCTTCATACCTGTATTCTTTACTGTATTGTGTTTCCCATTAACTGGACTTACTGGACTTGTAACCATTCAGGAACGGACCAGTGACCAAGTTAGCCGAGGTAACGTGCAAGGCGTATAACCCTTCTCAGTGGGAAGAATGCCCAAGCGTTTTGTGGTCCTAATCACGCCAATTCGCTAAACTCGTTTTTTAAGATGGATCATTATATTAATGGTCAGTTTTTGTGACGGTTGTACATTACACATGGACGCCTTCACCTTTGTGTCCTTGTTGTACCTGTATTGGCTCCGTGGAATTAACGTTGGAGTATTCAATTCGTTCCTAACGCTTTAGTGAAGCTACCAGATACTAATTGCCTGGCTTATAGTACATAACGTGTAAAGTTCAAGATACTGTGTCAGGGATGTTCTTCTGACAAAGGCAACTGTCACGGCTCATTTCGTTAAAGTATTCAAGGATACTGAGGAATATGATTTCAATTTATTTGTAATCCTTTAGATTATTTGCTCTGTTTATTCATTAAGAATTGGTGGTAATATACCAATTATTAAAATAAAATTATTGTTAAGTATAGAATATTAAATTTAAAATATGTTTTTGGAGGGATGGAAATCAAATTGAGATTCCTTGATATTCTATTCTGGCTTTGGCCAAAGGTTCACCAAAAATCGCCTGATCCAACAAGTGTTTAACCCATAACCAAAATAAGCCGTGATTTCTGTCAGAATGAATGACATTTTAATCTGCAAAAATTGGCGAGCAACTTAACATTTACTATACATGAGAGATTTGTTATCCAAATCGATTTCTGGAAACACTTAGTCATTGGTTGTGTAGCTGGCAGCCTTTCTTGATTTATTATACTAAGTCTAAAACTTGCAATTAAATAATAAGTTTATAACATTCAATAAATCGTCACTAAACAGTAAAGTATAATCTGCTTGGGCCTTAACCACCACCCCCTCCCCCTGCCCATAACCTACTACCCACTTGTAAACTGCATAGATCATAAGCTTAAAGTCATAGTCTCATTTTTGCAAGGAAAAGTGTAATAAATGCCGGACAAATAGTTCACCACTCACAGAAATCTTTCCCCTGACGTTTGCAACAATTTTCAGAACTCTGCAGGCATTCTAGCCCTCAATAATGAAGTTCAAACTACCCTACCCTACCCGAATATTATGGTTTTTTTGCGAGCGTTAGTCCTTACTACGTCACTTCGCTAAGGCCGTGACGAAGAACACATAAAATTTCCCAGCTGAATATCCAATGAAAATAGCTAATAGCTTACGCTTTTTCAAATACAGAAATAACAAAAAGGTGGTAAACTCAGTGAAGAATGCGTCTGTCATAAGTATCGGCGCTGCGATGACTAGATTTCCGGTGTTTCGTACTCGCGATGGGATTGCACTTGATTCGGTACCTCATCGGTCTGAAACGGCATACGCCAATACGCTGCTTCATCCAAAACTGTAAAACGGACATAAAAATGAAAATCTTTGCAAATGCGACGGGAAATATTTGTGTTAGTGATCAGATTTTGTTCGTGTAGAATAATTAGTTCAGTTTAGTTGCCTTACAAAAATGAGACTATGACTTTAAACTTACACTTTATATAGATATACATGAAGAAGGTCATAGACTCATTGGCAAGTTATTGACAGTGTATAAAGGAAGTTGTTAGTAAAACCAATTGATATAATGCTTATATTTTGCTTATCAAATGTGCTACCGACATGAAAAAAAGCTTGTTTGAATGATTATTTGAATGATGAATACAATGAATAATTCATCAAAGGTTTTAAAAGGCTTTGCCCTTTTTTCTCTGTGCCAACCAATTTTTTTTTATCTGCACGCCCTCATTCTTATAGATATATTCATATATATCTTTTTCGTCATACAAAAATATAATTCTCAATCATCGAGAATCCAAGCACTGATGAAAGATAAAAGAAGATTTGAAGGTGGGATTCCTGCCTTGCTCATAGTTGAAGGAGAGTCAAGATATCTACACATTGGAATCTTCCAGTAACAATGATTCTTATTATTTGAGCTTCCAAAGTATATTGGTTTCTGAAGAGAAGTCTTGTGAAGGTTTTAGGCATAATGCCTGCCAAGCCCTTTTTTGAGGGTTTTGGGGGCAAAACTTACAAACTTTAACCTAAAAGTGCAAGTGACCTCCTTACAACATTCAACCTGTGGGAGTTCAGAAGGTCTGAGAGACATTCAAAGTGAAAAAAAATTTGAAAAGGAAAGCTCCAGCGACGACGTCTCCTGATTTGAATTCATTTATATTTGACCGTATCACTGTTGACTCTTAAGTCATACTTCATTGTAACTTCCCTACCTGAAGACAGCAACAAACATCGCTTGATCAGCGTATAACTGCAATATCCACTTTGGAACTAATTTCACAAGTGTTTCATTTATCATATATATAAACAAAGGTAAACTGAACTTAATGACTTTGTGTCCTCTGAGCTCAGGATGAAAATAGCCATGTTTGTGTGCCTAAAATATACACATTGAGCAATCCTTAATTATAAGAAGATAAACAGGTCAAATCTGGGGGGCTTGAACCCTTGCTAATTCTGCACTTAGCGGATTCAAACATTTTTGTTTAATTTTTCTTTTAAGGATGGGACAATATCGCTGAAGGAGGGTTTGCAAACATCGATGGAATGCAATTCTTTTTAAACATAACCTGACAAATGTCGGTCAAAATTTCGATTATCGATCCAAAGTTTTAAACAAACACCGTAAGAAGGAAACAATAATTTTAAAGTTTCATTTTCTGAACTAAAGAAACAGAACTACTTGAAGAAATAAACTTAAGACTAACAGCCATTACACTCTCCTTTACGTCTGTCGATACTTTGCTGTGTAAACTACTCTTTTTGTTTAGCTCTTCTGTTTTAGTAATCAAATGAAATAAAATCTGGCTTTCGAAGGAGCCACCTGGTTTTACCTCCCTGCTTCCATGTAGATTCGTTCTTTAGTCTATCACGGCAATCTCAAAATTTGAAAATGGAAGTCGAGAGTTGTTGTTGATGTCGGAAAGAAAAAGAAACCCAAGGTCTTCGAATTCGTATTTTTTGTAAACCCACCATTAGAGAGGCTGCGAGGGGTTGTCAGGTACGAAACTACACCTGTCAAACGTACGTCATATCAAGTTTCCGAGAGTTCGGCTGATACCTTGGCTTATCTGCCGAACTGTCAGAGTCCATTGGTTCTTACTTGAATGTCGTAAAGCGCTCATCCAGTACAGTGCAGGAACTTCCTAAACGAATAAACAGTGATCTCGATAGGGGCTAGTTACCTTTTCACCTACCTGTCAACATGGGTTTTTAAGGACAAAAATATCTTTGTTTTACACCTTACCTGTTGTATTTAGGTGATGGGTTACTGCAAGGTGTAGCGTATCAGTAATCTGATTACTCCTCCGGAATCTTATCTTTAAGGATTGAGGGTTTGAAATGTTTCACACGCAGAGAACATAGGTGTAGCTCATGGTGTATCACTTTTCTGGAACTAGGCCTTGTATGTGAGGTCTTTGCAGCGTGTTGATGGTACCAGTCTGCGAAATGACCAAAATCATGAAATTTGGCAAGAAATCAATTTTAAACACCTCTGCGTCGTCTAATGGTACAAGTTTGCGAAATGATTATTATCATGAACTTTAGCAAGAAAACAATATCAAACACCTTCAGTATACGAGGTTTTAATGGCAATGGCAGCACAGTGGCAGTGTGTTGGAGTTAATCGATAAATTTCAGCAAAAAAAGCTGTTTTATATATTGGCATTACGGCTCCACACTGAATGTAGAAATATGGTCTTACCCTCAATTGACTTATTTTAGCAAAAAATATATACAATTTGCTGATATATAAGATGTTGACATTGTATGAATGTAACCGGTGTTGTTGACTTGACGTTGAATGCATTTATACACACATACCAACCTGTATCGTGCACGAAATTTGCGATATATTTTTTTCATTGTTGGCGATGTTTTTGGGAGATGTTTTTGGCATTATCAACTAACCATTTAATGTTAAAGTTAATGAGATAGTCGTTCTCCTTTGGTCATCTGGTGAATATTGGTTGGCCGTATGTAAGGGACATGGTATCAGTATACGTGCAAACAACTGATTTTTGGGTCATAAAAAAGCTTCATTTTGATACCAACTTCTCTATAAAAAAATAAAGGAACGCGAATTTCGCAGAATGAGACGAATGTGTTTGTTACGACGTAAATTGTAATAAAAACGAACATTGTAATATTGTTTCATTGTGAATTACGACTGCTTTGTTAGCCTACACAAGTTCAACCAAGGCCAAGTTTCGCTCTATAATTAGGTCTGGAGATACAATAAACTGTAGTTTAAAAGTACCATCTAAGTCAAATTATATGAATGTAAATATACGAATAAAAAACTAAATTATTATTTTAGAAAATGCTAAATGACAGTGCCAAAGATAATCATACGGAATTTCAACGGGTGTTAACACTCAAAATAGAGTACTGTTTCGACTATTATTATTATTATTGTTAGGGCTATTTGGAGACAATTTGATGTTCGGTGACATTCAAAGGGCCCTTTTAAATTTCATACATACATGTAGTACGGTATTTTATTAATTGCATATACAATTTTAATCTCTTTTACTATTAGCGTATAACCTATAACCATTTTAATGCCGGGCGCATATAGGTCATCTGTTGGCCCAAACGTCGCCCTTAAATCCCACCTACCTACCTACCTACTGTTTCTAACATATGTTTCAAATATACATTTAGAAAATCATTACGCCGAAATTTCTATTTCGTTATTTTGATTAAAGCACTGTTTAGTGTGCAATTCCCTGATAAGGTGAATTATAAGTACATTTCTTCTATGAAAGTACGACGGACAAGTAAGGGTACACGAAATCTGCGACAATGTCGCGTCTGTAAGCTTTGGAGACAGGACAGGACAATGAACGTCTGAAGGGTCAAACAAATCTGAGAATGCAAATGGAGGCCATTGAGGAGGTCGCCGGTTTTGTCACCTGTCCAGAGCAAGTCTTGGACAATAAGGTCCTCATAAATAACATCATTATTCCTGCAGGATAGTCGACTTGGCAGAAACAAACCTCTCTCGGCGTCTGTTGGCATATCCCCCTCCAACACTCTTATATCCACCCTCCCACACTCGTATATCCACCCTCCCACACTCGTATATCCAACCCTTCAATAGTCGTCTATTCATGGGACAGTAGTGTGCCGTCAAAGTGAACTGTCATGGCGGGTGATTTGGTTGAGGATTATGATAATGTGATTGGTCCAACATAGACATCCATTCATCCAATGATAATGGCGCTCTCCCGTGCCAATCGGACTATGTATTATAAGTTGATTTATAGACCAGAGATCCAGTTCTTCATCATTTGTTGCAAATGCTAGGGGCTGAAATTTGGACTAGGTTTTCAGTGGGGTCAATAGGTTTTCGGTTCCGATTTACATATACGAACAGCCAAAACATTGGCCTTTCAAGATTTCGCCATTTGTTGCACTCACAATGATATATACGTGAGTTGTGTTAGGGTATAAATAATGTCAAGTCAGCGCTTTGAATGTTTGTGACCATATTGTACCCGTTTACTGGCCAGACTATTGCCCTCGAAAGTGTCTAGTTGATAATAAAACAATGAACAAATGTGGACAAACGAGTTCTATGGATTAATAATTCTTCAAAGGAAGATTCAAACGTTTCAGTGTAAATCTTACAACAAAGATGTTGCAGTTCCATATAAGGAACTTCTTAGTGTCTCTTTAAACTTAAATAAAGAAATAAATGCATGAATTTTGTTTTAAACGAAACTGGCGCAATGAACTCGAGATCTGTATCGTTTATCCGCACGATCAAAACCTGTCAAGATGAACAAGATGTCAATGAATGCGTATTAAAAAAACCAATGAGGATCTCAACGAGGAAGGTGTGTTTCTGATAATATGGTTAATACTCGAAAATGTGTTTCTGATAATATGTTAACAGTTATTTTCAAATTCAGACATTAATTTAATCCATAACTAGATGTTATAAAATACGATACAATATACATTTTCTTAATCGTATCGTGCTTTTAACAGTTCTCGAAAATTGGAAAACTGACTTGTTGACCATAATGAATGCAATATAAGTCTCGTCATCAGAAAAAACAAGGAGTCAAAAGGTCCACCAACTGTACTCATAACAAATACATTTTGGCATTTAATGAGCTATCTTCAATTGGTTATTTTATTAAGCATTGTTATATTTTGGATCACACTATCTGTAATAGTACAAATTCTAGAACTTTTCGGGCCAAGTCTCTTACGGGATTCGAACTCACACCCTAAGAGTCGGGCAACCCTGCTAGCACTGACTGTACCAACAGCTAACCAACAAGTGCATTTTAGCTTTAACACAGTATCAACGATATGATTAATCACATTAAAAAAAGAATATCTTAATCGTAAGATACGGACCGTGAAAGATCAAGTGTCTTTCCACTGATGATATCAAGTATGTCAATTTTCTCGAGGGATTTTTACGTGGCTTGTTACTTATGTAACCCATATATTTAAATAACGTAGGTAAACTCAAGGTTTTTTAAAAAATGTTTTGAAAATGTTTTGAAAATATTTTTAAACATTAAATGACAACTGTATAATGACGATCGACATTTAATTCATTTCGAAGATTATAAATCATCGCATTTTGAAAACAAGTTTTAATAAATGCAAAAGAATAAATTGAAATATAAAAAAAACAATTCTTAAGAAGACAGGTCAATTAGGTTAAAGAACATACAAATGTATTGTTATTGAGCACGATCCGTGCATTATCAAAACAATATTTCTTCCTCAAGGTTAATTTCCTATCAATAACAAATAGCCTCTTTAGGAAGGTATGGAAACTGAGAACGGCGGGGGGTTGCTGTGTACTATTGTAAACAGAGCAAAACGTTATTGTTCTACTAAGTGCGCGTCAAAACAATCGGCGTATAACCGTCTGAAGTCGGAAAATAACAATATAAACTTTGATTGCTGGTCAACGTTAGTTTATCACGTATTAAAACCATTATTCTATGGGGAAAAACATATTTCACTATGTCTTAATTATTCAAACATAAAAAAACACTTCATCTTTTAAAAGTTATTGAATCCCGTCAGGTTCTTAGCAACTTTGTCTGCAGTAGAAAACTGTTCCACACGCAGTAAGGTTTTGGTGCAATGCTACACTGAATTCCAGCGCAGTACCACCGATGGTTCGCTAGTTTAAGCCGATGCTCGCAGGTTTCACTGCAATGCCTAGCCACATTGGTGTTCCTGGCTTTTCCCCTGCAATAATACAAGCAGCCGTGATGTAAGTGAAATACTCTTGAAAGCGGTGTTAAACCCCATATCACCTAACCTTATATACTGATGATACCTTTCATTGAAAGTATTTTTATTCAAAACAGTGATTACTATTGCAGCCATTACAGCGGCCGGTATCTTCAATAGATCAACCAATTATTTTAGAGGTTGGTGTACCAGTACAGAATTTAGCTTACGAACATCAACTCTAATAACTTCTCACTTCTTTCTCACCTTTGCTCATTTACTGAGATACAATGTAAAATTTCATAAATCCGTAAAAATGTGTATGACATATTACTTGTTTAATACACAACTTTCATTACGATTTCTCATTTAAAGAAAGTTAATGTTTGATTTATTGATTTATCAACTGGTTTTTCTTTGACAACAAAGGCCAAAATATTCCAAATATTGATACCTTAATCAAAGAATTTTCTCGTTTAAGTGTTTACTGTAATACCATTTTTAAAAGCCTATGAAACAATCATATAACGTGGTTTCCAAGATTTACGTGCAGCAATTTGTATTAGACTTGACGAAATTTGTCAGTGCTATCCAAAGAACAAGGAGATAAACCTTTAATCAAAAATGATTTTATTTCATTTGTTTAAATACACTCATATCTCTCCAAACAGTGTATTGAAGAATCACTGACCCGTAGAATGAAATGTTATCTAAATTTAAATGTCTAACAAACGATTTTCTATCTCTAACATGAATACCTATAAAATCAATATAGTGTCTCTGAAGTGTGTAATCTGGCATGTCGCAATTAAATTCACATTAGTGTTATTCTGTAACTTGTATATAAAGATCTAGAGTCACTTGAATTGAAATAACAATTCATTATCAACTCTACTCTTCTGTTTTATTCACATATGCAGTAACATGTTAAGCAATAGAATGCTTTTCATGTTGAATGCAAAATTGAAATTAGCCCATCAATATGAACTGTATATAATTCCGTAAAAAAATTCATTACTTTGATCATGACCACATACACATTACTTCAGATATTGCGCAGCAGTGCACTGTTGCAAACAATACCGTTTTTTTTATCAAATTATAGACAATAAAATCTAAATGTTACTTATCAACGTATACACTCAATACCATTCAACATGTTCATGTTTTCAATTTTTTTTACACTTATCACTCCACGCTATTAATCATATAAAGTTCCCTCACCAATAACTACATTTACCCATTCAAAAAATTGCATACATGTAGTTACACACCAAACGTAAGTTATAACATTCAATCATAATAAATAACCATTCGGCTTACAACACGATGAATACGATGATTTAAATCTGGACATGAGAGCAAAAAAGATCTAATGCTGCTGTTGTTTTGTGCGTTCAAAGGTTCACAGTTGAACGTGTCATCCTACAGAATAAAGTTTAAACCTATACGCCAGTGCTCAATTTACTCATTTCGTCGATTGTCAACACGCAGAGGTGGAAGCACAATGATTGATATGAGTCCAACTAAATATAAGCATAAACTTTTGGGGACTTTTCAAGGTTACATCTTAAAGCTAGCTAAAATGTTCCTCTTGTGCATCCGATCTCAATTAATGTTCAGTGTTCAGAGATTCTGAGAAAGAACAAAGCAGTTTGAATTTTCGAGAAACAGGTAACATGTTAATCGACATCCGTCAAACCTCGCTCAACCATTCATCCGGTAACGGTCGATGGTGCAGATTATAACGCAGACCCTTATAAATCGAGGACATTTCTTCTTGGACGATGTCGATGTCTCGGAAGCCATGGGCGACACCATACCTAGCAATGTCAACGAGTCGCTTGGTTATTGGAGAGCGGTTCATTTCCTTGCTCAGTTGCTCCATGTCCATCCATTGGCAGGCTTTAACCTCTGCACTGCAGGGTGAGAGTTCAAAGGTGAGGGGTCGAAGACGGCACACGACGTATATGTCGGATCTCCCGAAGGCTCCTGGTTGTTGATGCTGCTGCCGGAACGCAAGAATGGATTTGAACTCTGCAAATAAACAAAGAAGCAGTAGTGTGATTTAATAGACCAGGGCCATATTTTCGAAGCTGTCTTAGCGCTAAGACAGTCATAACCCAATGTTAACGTATGGTCCATACGACTATCATAGTGCTAAGAGAGCTTCGAAAATCTAAGCCCTGACTTATATCGTTCGAATGCAAAATCTCGCAAAGAAAGCCGCATACTAACTCTCCAATCGGGATGCAGGTGGAGCCCCTCGGCCTACGTAATGAAAGTTTTTTAGCGTTTAATTAACTGCTTGATTTTCCGTGAAACCACCTACTCTGAAATATAGATAAACTCTGAAACAAGATACAAATGAAAATGGTTGACCTAATCTGAGATCGTCGATTTTTTTTAATCATTTTTAAAACTCCTCGTCTTTTTCGTTAAGGATAATTCAAGGCAGATACTTGGTTGATGATTATTGATCTAGTTATCAATTACCCAACCTAACATAGGGCAAGTCGAGGCGTCAATACACGATTGGATATTAATATTCTCAATTGTAACTGTAAGTCTTTATCGACAAACATAATTACGATTACCTGAACAACAAATATAATTAAAAGCGTATTATATCTTCTTATGAATGAATGAATGGTCATGTCAGAGGACGATGACTTGAACAGCTAAAAACGACGTTTGACCTTGTAGATAGGTAAGTAGTAGAGCCTTCACCATGCATTTTGTAAGATAAAGAGCGCAATACAAATTATGATGAGATCAATCTGGACAGATTTTAAAATCCCAAACAATAAAACAGGCCTGCACATGTAAGCATTGACATTTGTGAGCATGTTTAACTAAATATGGCAAAATCGGAGACAACGTTGAGGTGACGTCTTCCCTGGAGCGTCCTGTGTCATAACTGACATGCTATAATATACACCTGACAACTGATTGGTTTATGTGGGCTGGTGTATCAAGTCGCTATTGGCACGTATCACCCACAGGGGAGATAAACGTGCTCTCGTAAACAGGGCGCACACAAAAAGGTCGATAATAGACCAGTAAACAAATCAACACGGTTTTAAACGTGCCTTCAGTTGGCAAGAAAGCGGCTCGTGCCAGGTGGAATGGTTGAAGGATGTGGAAAATATAACATGATTCGCCCTAGGTCCCCTCTCCACCGTCTTAAATCTCTGAGAAAGCTTGAAAAGCTTCGAGATTCCGTTATATAAATCAACGCGCCTTGGCATCATTGTTGAAACATAAAAGTTGAGTCATTGGCTCTGTAGGTCATCAGTCTTTCGTGATTTAGTTGCTGAATATGGTTTATTATTTAATCAATCTCGTGATGATGTGTATGATATTAGAAAACCTGAGAGGGTTTTAAATTGCCATTCAAACCTCTTTGTAACATATATCGGTAATAGCATAAATACATATGAAATATATAACAATTATTTAGCCGTTATCATATTTATAACCTTGCGACATCATCCACTATGACAATAAAGCTCTTTTAGGTCATCAGTTTTGTTAACTCTCACCTTTGTCAGCTGTGTTTTCACAGTTGATTATTTTTAAAAAAATATTTTTATTCGAAATTTTATAGAAATCGATAATGTGTATAAAACTTTATCTACGGTGGGCACCAAGTTCGGTTGACAAACCATAAATAATCAAAGCATTAAATGCTTTATTTTTTTAGAAGCTTAGTTCTCACTTTGAGTTTAGTCAGAAGAATAGTGAAAGGCCACGTCTACGAAACACGAAGACAAAGGCCAGGCATTCGTAAACCTTGAAGTAACATAGAGTATGTTTCATGATTTTTTATGTGGCTTTAGTAAGAGCAAACATACTTTATGATCTGTGTTAACTTGAAACGGACCTCAGATAATTTTCTCTGAGATACCTTTTCTAAATGTGAAGAACATGATTTCAAATGTGATAACGATAAACTCAGTTTCAGATGTTTCTTAACTTACTTTCACTCAAAAAATGAAGTGACCGGAAGTGACCGGAAGTTGATATGAACCCTGGGAAAGCTCTTAGTGATAGGAGCTAGGGATCGCCTCTTAAACATTTCAATATCGATGTCGTAGATAAGCGTCAGGGCAATTATGAGTATTCAGTATGGAATGATAAAAATCTCCAATAATTACAATGACCTGAACGCAAATTTGTCCAGTAACTTAGCACCAGGTACCCTTATTATGTAAATGTTTTTGTATTGTCGCTGTGAATGCTCAAAAATTGCCAAATAGTGATGGCACAATGATCATGGCGTCATGTTCCCATTTCTGTGAAGGCGACATCAACGTTCCCCTTCTCGCACGGATCTATGAAACCCGACTGTGATCATTTAATATCAAATACCAATCTACCTATCAAGGTATGTTCATCCATAGTTATATCGCAGTGAAGACTGTAGGTATTTAGGAACAGGACTGTAGAGTCAATGTCCAGAGGCTTGAACCCAGACACCTGTCTGGCCTGGACACCAACCCGTGCCGGAGAAACCGGGAGAACAATCGTAGGATCAGCTGTTGACAAACTTGACAACAAGTGCGCGTGAGCCGATCAAAAGCGGGTAGACAGTGGGAACAAGTCGGTTATTTGTTCGAGGTGAGCTTATTTGTCCTGTATTGTTCGAACGAGCTCTATCTTCCAAGCTCTGAGCTCCAAACGACTCGGGCACCAAACCGCCCATGAAGAACTAAACGAGAGCGAACCCTTCTGTCCATAGAATATAGGGATTATCACCACTATTCTGCTTTCTTCCCGATAAATTAATACGTAGAGAGTGGGTCTCTTTCTCCAATATGTATTTTCTTCTCGTGTGCCATTATGTGCACCAATAGGCTACAAAATCGAGGCAAATTCCGGATATGATTAACTTCCGGTTGTCGTAAAAACGTGCGCAGATCAAAGAACCAAACCCTTGATGCGCAATTGGACGTAAGAAATGCGAACTTAAGATTCGTGTCTTGAAATTAATAAAGAAACAACGACAAAAGGGTTATATATAAAATCACGTATTCATAACGTACATAAATACAAAGCAATGACTATGAGCCTACACGTATATTCTGACAACGAAGCATAATAAAATTGTCGTGTCAAAACAGGAAGGTGGGAAGCTAAAGATTATGCCTCTATGATAAAAGACCTATATAACTTTAATACGACCCTTACGTTTCTTCATATCACAAAAAACTTCTGTTTTGTGCGGAGAATTGCATATAGCAAAACAATATCGATCACTCACAGACCGAGTTCAAACCTACACACATACCACGCATTCGAAAATGGTACTTTGATATGACCAAAATAGGATATTGAAAGAGAAGTGTACACTAATTATGATTGATTCACGATAAACCAAGTATATTCAAGCCGTCCTTTAAATTATATTCAATGTGTATTTAAGATATTTCACAAGAAAACTCTATTTTTTTTATTTGTTAAACAAAAGTATAATGAGATTTCATTTGGAAAAAACGATGATTTTTTTTAAAGTGACACAAAGTATGTTTCGTAAAATTTTAATATGGCTAAAATAACAGCCAAATTGATATATATCTTAAGTTCAAATAGCCTTTCTAAAGTTACATCATTATCTCTAAAATGCCAAAATTATTTTCTTATTATTTTCAATTGTAATCCGAGAACGGCCACATGTCCATATTAAGAAGTAACTTACATGACAGCTCCATGCAAATGTATATTAGTTGAATGACCTACTAAGCACTACCAAACTATATTTGTCGTTGTTTTATGTAAATATTTTTCCGAAATTATGTTGCGTCATTAGCGCGCACCATTGTCCGGTTTTCGATCATAAATATCGACCGTTTATTTTCACTACACATGCTAAAATGCTAAAATGCTAATTTTTAGCAACAACCACTAATTCTCGATCAAATAACACCAATTTGAAGTTTGACACATTTGACATACTCCGTGCCCCTTTTAAACACATAATTCACATAAATGAAAGTTTAGGAATAAAATCTATAAAGTTCGTCCTGTGAAAAACACGGATAGAGAGATGTAATCATACAATTATCTTTAAAAATATTCTGTTCTGTTTAATCAAATTTTGGATACAATTCATTTAAAAATCATTTACTTGTTCCATGCATTCCTCGTCATTGGAAGCACGCGACTGAAACAAGCGTACCACGATAGTGGGTGGAGAACTGTGCTTTAGCAACGATACCTAGGGTGGGAACGATACCTAGGGTAGGAACGATCTATCAAAACCTAATGCTGTGTTGTTCAACGAAAATTATCCATTTTGCTCTTCTTTTTTTTAAAAAAACGTCCTTTTAGAGCAACTATGAGTGGGTGTAATACGAGACTATATCGCATTAAAGATGAGAGAATTCCATCAGCATTGCTTGAGAGCATTGTGTGTATGTTGCTTGAGAGCATTGTGTGTATGTTGCTTGAGAGCATTGTGTGTATGTTGCTTGAGAGCATTGTGTGTATGTTGCTTGAGAGCATTGTGTGTATGTTGAGGTTTGTGACAAATCCGTCGTGTCTATGTCATATTCAAATACAGCTTTTCGTGAAAATATGGAAAGCAAGTATTTGGTATTTAGTAGGCGGAATAATAACTCCCTCGATTATAGTTGAGAGCTTTGTAAACTTTGCAAATCCCTTTTGTTAAAAGATTTGTTATATGCGTCATCAATAATCGTAAACGCTTCATCCGTATCTGTTAAAATCGACACCATATGTCCAATACTAGTTTGAAATTGTCAAAGAGATGATACAACAATAAGAGATGGTACATCAATATACATAATAACAAGACATTATCCCCCTTTAATAACAATCTTGAGGGTAAAAAACAATGTTAATCGCAAATTTTCATCTTATAATCTTGCCATGATTTCCCGATAAAATGGTATGGATATACACAATATATTAAATACATTGGTCTACCTACTTTCATTGGTATGTAAAGATCAGATGAAAAATACTATAAATTAACATTTCATTAAGTTATTAGACAATATTACGATCTACAATGATGTTGCATCCACTTTATTCGATCTAAGCGTAAAATTTGAACAGTTCACAAAATTGACATAAAATGGTTTTCATCCAATCAACATATTTCTTAATTACAGAATGATTCGCTGACAGTTACATAATAAAATGTTCAAACGGCGCTTTCTGCTGTACGGAGTGTTAAGACAATACTTGGCGTCGTTGACATGATTCCAAAAGGGTCAATTATCACTATTGGAATGAATTCCGATCATAATATCGAAATTTATAAAGTTTAAGTCAACTTAGAGACTTAATTGAGTTTTTTAAATTTAGAGATTTGGTAAAGTTGTAATCAATTGGCAGGCAGTTACTTGCGACGCTGTATCGATGTAGAGGGATTCTTAGCGACAGTGCAAAAAACATATTTGGAGAAGGTTTTTTATTGTTTCCTTTCATCAACGTAAAAATTAACTGATATTCTTTTGAAATGAATAAAATAATGAATAAATTCTTTAAGATGTTTTCGGACAGCTTTTATCTAAGTCGAGATGTTTTTATGTCTAATGTGTTTCTGCAATTAGCGATCTCACTGATGTTTTCTTCAGTATTACATTGTCGCTTTTGCACCTAGACCGTTTCAGTGTAACTGCAGTTCTAATGTATTTTAACAAGTGGGTAATATACACAAGCACAATTAACCCCCTTTTTGCCAGCACCGTGACAATGCACACTGCACCGGAGCGCATCTAGGTGGGATTGGTTTCCGAGTGCGTTGGTTTGTCACTGGCGTACTTGGGGGTAACAATCGTGATGCAAGACTTGAAACAAAGCTAAAGGGAACCACACGGGCCCCCCTCCCAGATCGGTCCCTCCGCCCTCCAAGAGAAGCTGGCACATGGGCGTGGCACCTCCCGCCTCGTGCAACAATACACTCTGCACAAGCACGCCTTCAGTTAATGATCGGCGCGAAAACATTGTTTCGAAGCTATCCTATTTACACGTGTGAAAGGACAACATTATAACAAAAGTGTATATTTGTTACATAGACTTTGCGGTACGTGCAGGCCACCTGCTCTGGTAATCAGTGTACGACTAAGCTACATCGCGACCCGACCGGAGAGGGCTGCCGTTTATCCATTCAAGATGCTTGACGTGTCGGATCTAGACATCGCGTGCGTCTAGCACGCGCCCGCCGAACGTGCTGGTTCGTCATCATTGAAGGCTGAATGAGAAGAACGGAAAACAAGAAACTCTACTCCTTAGCCCATGACAATGTGATGACGATTGTGGGAAGGGTTATATTGAAGTTGAAATTGGAAAGTGTAGGCGGAATACGGATTTGGACAGAAGTCGGTGAGGCCGATTATGTTGACACATGGCATAAGTTATTTTCGATTCTGCAAGTACTATTGAAGGGGTGAAAATAACTTCTTGACGTGACTCGGGAAAGATCGCTTATGTGATCCAACACACGGATAAGATCCAAGGTCGCGAACCCGCGTATGGAAACAACGTTCAATTCGACACCCAATCGTTCCCGATCCAATCTCAAACACGAAAAGTGGTTACAGCACGTGGTAATGTTGCCAACCTGTTAACCCCTGGGCCGCCTTAGACGTTATCATTTTGGCTTCAATCCATATGTATACAATGATGTCGGAGGGGTTAACACGGATTGCAACAACTCTATATATAGATTGATTGTATAACTCGGTTCTCAGTTTTTATCCTCATCTACATCTCAACATTGAGGGAGTTTCGTACTCGTGTTATTTCTTTTACAAAAAAAATATAAATTATTTGAAGTCAGAATGCTTATGTATATCGTCACATATTGCCTCAAGTGCCTGATTCAATTGTAAAGATCCAACCGAATTTTCATTTTATGAAAAGTAATGAGAATTAAAGAAATTAATAAGATAAGTATAAGCTTTCAATTGTATCGATACTCCAGTTCCTCAAGAATCATTTAATGACACAACATATTAATTTTAAAGTTTAACATACTAATTTTAATCTAGTAAAGTTTTAAGTAGTAAAAAATAATTTGTCTAAAAGACGCTTGATGAGGTAAAAATGCTAAATGTGTTATTGTTCACGTTCTGCGCTGTCGCACCTATCCCTCTTGTACTGCGCTGTCGCACCTATCCCTCTTGTACTAAGTTTGCCACTTTGGCCACTTCTCGTTTGAAGGAACATTGCTTGACCAACGATATCTCTGACATTTTTTAATGCGATGCATTGCCTCATCAGACGATGACGGTTTCAACTAGATAAGAAATGGTATGACAACTTGGTAGCTTTCTGTTCAGTTACTTTTGTCTAAATTTTGAGAGTTTTTTTATATCTTAACATTTCAAAGGAACCTCAAAAGACAATTGTTTTGTTGTAGGCAAACGTCGCCGTCGACCTCAGGACACCTTTACAGGACTTTAATGATAAAGGCAAAAAATGCTTATTAAAAATTCCAGAACCGCTGAAATTAACATTCTTGACTTTCAAAACTGTCTGCTTGGAACGCCTACTTTTTCCATTGACCAAATTAACAAAATTCAAATTGTTTATATTATTATAACATAACGTGATTTGTTATCCATTGTGGTAAATTCGTGACGAAACATCGCAATACATTTAGCAGAAAGTAACGTTGTGAAGTTCACTGAGTGAGGCAATCGGCAGACGACAGTTTGTAAACGTGACAACTGAAGGCGCGCGCTCCCGCCACGCGACACCTGCACCCAGACACAATACCGCGCAAAGCGACATCTCTTAGTCCCTTGTTTATACACATGCACGCGCTGTTGAGAGAGTGACGGAGGTGAGTTTTGGTATTTTGACACAGGAGTATCTTTTCCCGCCTTTTGTTTTGGCAGACGACAGAGAGCACGAGATGGCAAGAAGTCGGTTTGTGATCGTGATGGAACACATGCTGTAAACCTTTAATCACATGAGGGCCTCGGTACAAGCATGGCGATAGCTTTAAAACATGTTTAAAACAATTAAACTATCAATAAAGATATTCTGAACATCGAAGGTTATAAAAGAGTTAATGCCGAATAGTTAACCCTCTTACTTCCCTTTAACCTAAATTAGACATATTAATGAGTAGATTTATAAAGCCCTGAAATACTCCAGGCACTAAGTGTCTATGAGGAAATATACAGTATTTACAACAAGCAGGGAAACTGGAATCTAGCAATCATAGTATCTTTTGAAAAGGAATCATTCAATGTCTTTAAGTGGGATTTGAAGTTATCAAGGGTTGGTGACAGTCTAATATCATGTGGAAGAGAGTTCCAGAGAAAAAGAGCGATAACCAAAAGACTTCAAGTGACGTTTAAGTATCCCAGAAGATCATGATTAGCTGAGCTTAATGTTCTCACAGGAATGTGCTTAGGTACTATGTCGCAAAGGTAGCTTGGTGCAGTTCCATGATATGCAAGGGTGAGAATCTTGTAGTCAACTCTTGCTCGATTAGCAACCCATAAAAATTATCCTTATGGATAATGATTTGCCTTTAAAGGGTCTTTTCCAATACCGTATTTGTGAAATTCGTTCAACCTTTAAAATTTAAATATTGGTGTAATGGCAGCGAATTTGGTAACAGAAAATGTCTGTCTGACAAAAGGACGGGATCATTTTTAATTAATCTAAGTCTTCGTTTTCAACATTGATTCAGAGATTACAATGTCCATGTATGGTTAATCAATATGGTAGAAAATTTAACAACATAAATATATACAAGTAACCCAATACATGCATTTCGAAATAATATATAACGGAGCCGCTATATAACAAAATTTCACTCATCAAAAGTGTTAACATAATTACATGCCTTACTGCATCAATGGTAAAGCAGACAACTTGTTTTATAAATATCTGTCACATACTTTCCGCAATAACTCAACATTACTTGGCCAAATTATGTTCGCAATTACTTGATTAATTATTAAATTCAAACCTAGGCCTACATCCGGACGGTGTCGATGAACTTTGACTTCGTGTTGAATAGGTTGCCATTGAAATGCCTAACCTACTTTGAATACAAAAATAATCCCAAAAAACGGAAAGGAGATTAATTCGGTCGTTGCTTTTGGCTATGGGGCTCCTTAGGATTAACATAATTTTAACTAAGGAAAATTAAGTAAATACACTGTAATAGATTTACGCGGATGATGTAACCTCTAACGGGAGCAAAAACTCATTTACAATTCACAAACCTTCACCACCAAAACATCGCACCCCCCCCCCCCCCCTTTCCCCATAGTTCTTATAAATAGTTGACCTTCACATTAAACGTTCCTTAAAATATCACCTCTTTTCAGTTACTGTAACCTATTAGATTCTGAAAACATCGATTATTGATCAAACGAAGGGTCATACAGGCTGATTTCCTGAAAGTTGTGGGTTTCGGCGGTTTAAAGTGGGACGGGTGCTTGGAATGTAATTATTCTCCAAACAGTCTTACTCTCTTGATATATCAAAAGCAGATATTAAAATTATCATAAACAGGTGTTTCAAACATACAAACGTTTATACAACTAATACTATGAAGGCAGGGTTACATCGTGGATGTTAAGTATGCAACTGAATGTCCTTTTGTCAAGTTAACTGGAAACAATATTTCAAGGTCAAGTTGCCTTTCAAGAACTGCTTGACTGCTAGAGTGGGTTCCATGGAGTTTTCCTGTAGGAAACTGGTAGCTGGAGGGCGTGGATATCATGCCTTATCAAAAGAAAAGCAATGATTTATTTCATTACATATCCTGATTGGTCGTCCAGCACCAGTCGCACGCGTCAAACATCGAAAACAGGTGTCCTTGTAACCTACAGATATAACTCCCATCACTGACATACTATATTCTATCAATAGATGATGACGCCAGTCGTTCCACGTACATCAAACGTTTATGTTGACGTACGCCACGTTCATCGGTTTAACCCCCTGGGAGCCACGTGTAGCCAAGCAGCGAGCCAAACTCGGAAGCGAAGAATCATGATGACGACGCAGGATTTGTCCGTTTGTTCTTGACGCTCGGATGGGTGATTGACGTTTACGACTTGCAGTGTCTGTCGGGACCAGGGTTCATCTGTCATTATGGAAGGTCGACCAAGCCAGAGTCTTTTGATATTCATGTAGTACACACGAACCAAATTCAGGACCAATCTATTATACTTAGCATGTCGCTTGTATACATTTTCATCATTCCGATCCTTTACGCTTGTAATGGTTTCCTTCAAGTTAGTTCCTAGGCCGAAACAAGATAGAACCTAATAAGAAATAAGGTTATTGGGGACAACTTCTTTAATTAAATTTACTTCACACCACGTTTCATTCTTGTTCCCACATCCCGCCCCCCTGAAAGTGGATACTTTATACTGAATTGCTGAAATTAGCCGAAACTGAAACACTAAAATATTCAATAATTGGTCCACTTGAATATCCAATTAAAAAGGTAATCTCAATTTAGCTAAATTCGTATGGAGTGCTGAAAATAGCCGAAACTGAAATACATGTACTAAAATATTCAATAATTGGTCCAATTGAATAGCCAATTAAAAAGGTAATCTCAATTGATCTAAATTCGTTGAGTGAACATTACGCCCAATATTGTAGGCGTTATTTGGCAGAATGATATAGTCATTTCATACCATACACACACGAATACGTGTACCAATCACATGAAATTTATTTTACATTGAAAAGGGCATAGTTTTATTGTTAATAAACGCACACAAAAATAAACGCAGGGGATGTTTTATGGTCGAAGCCAGTTTTGAAAATGGATCTCTTAATAGGAAGAAAGGAAGACGTACACATGTACACTGCTAGCTTGGCAACTGTGAAGATTTTCAGGGGAAATAACCCTTGCACTGAAGGAATGGAATCGAGAGGTGAAGAATAACCTCTTCTCGGGATCATTGAAATTAAATGGAAACAAAAAAATCTAAATGTCATATTTATCAATAAAACCAATTAAACAATATTAAAATGGATTTTTTTCCGAAATAATTAGGTTTGGATTATGGAAAACCTCGGACACGCGTGCAGTCAGTCAAGGTCATTTGCCTACTCCTCGCAAACTTGGTTATGACGAGGAACCTTAATAACTTGAATTCTGCACAAACATGCTGTACATGCAAGTATCAAGATAGATGTATAAAACAAAGGCTTTGATTCCCATGTTGCCGATGACAGCGGGCTGTCAATCACACAGGTGGAATGCCCTATGTACATCCACAGAGCAGCTATACACAAACACAGAATGACTGATATAAACATCACGTGACCAACAGCTGGCAAGGTCAGAGGTCACTGATCTGCACGTGAGATAATGGATTGGAAGATTCAAACATTGGACACGAGAATTCTAAATTCACTCTTTCCCACAGCAATGCAGATTGATCTGCAGGTGGACGAGCACCTGCATGGGTGTTTTAAAGAATAAAAATAATTGTTTTAAAATATGAAATATTCGTAAGACGTCTTATATGAATATATTGTGTATGATCGTGTCTACTCCTAATCTAAAGCTTCCCATTTCGACTACCACGATCAAGGAAAATCGTATTTGGTAAAACACAACGCCGATGTTATATTTAGAACGGAAAAGAAAATGCTGAGTAGGATGTAAAACGGAAACTGGGGATGTAACTTCTCTGGAGCATCAAGTTAAAATTCTACATCGGAAAATCAAGCAAACGAGATTGAGATTTCACAGCTTTAAATACCCATACTTTTATCATTAAAGTCATCATTTCTCTACCCTCGAAATTTCTCACAAAGCTCAACTGTGTAGCTCAATAGATAGGGCAGTTCTTGTCATAGCTTTGACAATAGATTCTACATTATTAGAAAAATACAATACTTGAGGGTTTTACAAGTGACAATGAACTACTTCACAACCATAGTACTGGACATATCTTCCCACGCAACCTCTGTAACGAAGTTCACCAAATTTCAAATCTTCAAATTCTTTTCTTCTATCCAAAAACAACGTCTAACAACTCACTGAATCGTCTTGCAAGAAATATCTGCAAACAGCACAGGCGAAAGAACTCGAGTCCTCTCAACAGTTACAGGAACAACTTTAACGCTAAGTTTGAAACTTCACTTGATTCAACAAGTCAGACCACTGGTCCACTTGTAACATGAGACTTGGGAAAAAGTGAGTCGTAATATTATATGCTCGGGGAAAATGACTTGAATAACTTTATTTGGGAGGGAATGGTCTTGCAGTTGATACAAGAAAGATCTACAGAAAACGATTTAATGCATTTTGAAGGTCTGAAACATAAAGATATTCATGGACCTTGTAATACTGACAAATCTGAACTTCTTTCAAGAATGTCTGGCAAATTGTAAGACATCCAAACATCCACGGGCAAATTCATTGGATGGTTTTAAAGAGAAAAGATTAGATTCACCTTGAAATGAAAGATTTGTTGCATACCATTGGGCGGAACGTTTGATTGGTTGTAGAAGACGCTATCAAATGGAGAGAAGCGTTGATTGTTTCCTCTGCCAGTGATTAAGCGAAACGAAAAGTGAAACTTCCATCATCATCATCATCATCATCATCATCATCATCATAAAAACTTATATAGCGCCAATATCTGTGATACACTCGAAGACGCTTGAGATCTATGATGTTACTTATGTTACTGAAAAAGCTTCCGAGAAAAGACAAGTTTTCTGGTTTGATTTGAACACAGAAAGATCTGGTTCTGTTCCAAGATGTGTCGGGAGACTATTCCGAAGTTTAGGCCCAGCCGTCTCAAAAGATCTATCACCATATGTTATAGTCCTTGTCTTCCACACTCGTCGACTGATTTTACACAAAATGATAGACCATTGTCAAAATACTATCTTGTACCAAATATCACCACGAATTACATTAAAGGCATTCATCAAACTAATCGTTGGCTCCATTGAATTAGTATGACATTTCTTGTTGGAAATATAAAGTGAAAAGTCATCTTGACATAATCATCGTCCTTGTTTAAGCAGATGGCAACTGACGGAGACAGTCGATGTCGCGTAGTAGGCAAATACAACCTCAACTTCAATATTGATATATTCCGTTGGTATATTGGGTTAGAAACATCGCAAAATTCAGTTTAAGGGGGAATTACGTTTCAATCATAGACTGCAAACTACCATGAAGGTCCACGGCGGATTATTGACAATGTCAAAATGTACAAGTCCTTGCCATGGCCAGTTTCAGCTCATTGACACATGACATTCAAGCTAACATTGCCATCATATGCTTGAAAATGAGAAAATCAAATACTGAAGAGATCTATCTTCAAAAGCTTTCAATTTGATAAAGACAATCGAAAAACAACTCGAGGGAGTATCATGTGAAACAAATTCAGTGACGAAAAAGGAATGCAGTGATGAGATAAGTCTATAAATCACTCGAAACGTATTTAGGTATTGACAAAGACAACGTTAACGCTTTTGAATAAGTGTTTAACAATACATGTGTGAATAATAAAGATATGAAAATATTTTGTCGAGATCCAGAAAAGCTCTGGATGTAGTGAATAACCTTGTATGACCCAAGTGTCAGGTGAAATACCTGGATGTCCGATGGTTTAGTCGGGCAGGTTCACTCGCACAATGGCTGCCTCTGCGTATAACAGAAGGTCCTTTGTTCGAACTGGCCCCCACTAATACCTACCACTTCAAACACTCTTGTAAATATCATTTCTGTCAAAGCTCTTAACTTACGTACAGAAAACTGTACCTAAATCGACTACCTACCTTCACACAATAAATTAAACAATTCAAAACGTCGTCGGCTGTATATTACCGACTTTAATTTGACGTTTATCAGATGAATTCAGCAAGCTCATAGCTGCCTGGAAATTATGTCAGACACTTTGAGAGTCGTCGAGACGCATAAGGAATTAAAGTCACCCGTCTCTTTATCTCCTGTCACGCATTCAATAGTAGGAGTATTTTGTAAATCACTATTCAACGAGTCGCGGCGACTGCATCGACGCGATTTGGGTTCAAGAAGTATGTGTACACACATATATAACACATAAATAAAAGCATTCACTAGCCAAGGACAGGCGGATTCCAGGAACTGAGACGTTGTAGGTAGGAGAAGTGGGATTGAGTAGTCGACTGCCAACAAGTGTAAACGACTTCAAACGTTTTACTGTCACGTTGTTCGCATTCGCAATAATCACTCCTTATTTCGTTTAGATCTGTGTCCTTTGTGTTTATAAACATGTCTATCGAGGAGAGAATAAACAAAATGAAGTAACCGCTTTTCGTTTTAATTATTTCAGATATATTTTCGTTTTGATTCTATAAAGACTGGTGTAAAGATGATATATATAATACATGTCAAACAATTTGAAGTCACTACTCGTCATAACTACTTCAAACGTTATCCCTTTGGGTAGTCTACAAGGACGATTTCAATTAACACTGTTTGTCCAAATAAAACGGAACCCAAACAAGAAAACACAATTTTGTAGGCGTTAAAACTGACCGCTTGACTACCAGAGAAATGGATAGAAAGAATGAGGTATTCTAATATTTCAATGACAATATTAAATAACATCCCCCCATATTGATGTATGATCGCGTGCCATGCTCATTTCTACTAAAGGATGTCCATTTCTTCGTTTTAGGGATCTCTATATTGTTTTAAATTGCTTTAAAGCTGTTTTAAGAAGGTTTGATTTTATGATAAAATTGAATCAAAATAGTGACGTTTGATGGCCAGGAGACTTAAACCTCACATAAACAGGAACATGTAAAGTTCTTATGCAACAGGAACTTGTACATGTATAGTTCTGATACAGCGAAATATTGTTCATATATTATTCTAATACAACAAGAACATGTACATGTATAGTTCAATGCAAAGAAAACTTTTACATGTATAGTTCTAATACAACAGGAACTTGTACATGTATACTTCTAATACAACAAGAACATGTACATGTATAGTTCAATGCAAAAAAACCTTGTACATGTATAGTTCTAATGCAACAAGAACGTGTACATGTATATTTCTCATGCAACAAGAACTTGGGCATGTATAGTTCTAATGCAACAAAATATTGTTCACGTATAGTTCTAATGCAATAAGAACATTTACATGTATAGTTCTAGTGCAACAAGAACTTGTACATGTATAGTTCTAATGCAACAGGAACTTGTTCATTTATGGTTCTCATCTAAGATTCATGGGGAAACAGAACTAAGATCTCCCGATGTTCATTCTCACACTATCAATGACGTCTCTGCATAAAGTTCAGATTATCATTGACAAACAGACCGCTTAGCAGTCGCGCTAATTTGCAGTGTCTGGGGAGAGTTGGGATCAAAGTGAGCTTACACAAACGTTGCAATATTTGTTGTTAACTGAGGCACCAGTCCGCTTTGGGAGTGGGATACTGTTGCATTGCCGACCTTTTACGTTTGAAAGAGGCAAATTTGCAAAAGGATTGGGCTAATTTGATTGTATAAAACAAATGGTCCCTTGATTACGGCGTGAGGCGAGTTTGACAAAGATAGGAGGGGTCGAGCGTCGTTCGCGGTAAACCACGTCTCCATCGTCCCCCGTCACACCTGCTTCTACCTGTTGATTACACATCAAAGGGCCGCCTTAAAACAGGTGTTTGCAACATTGTAATTGAGTTTACAAATCAATATCATTTTTCTCAAAACACGATCTCTCGACGTTGACCTTGAATACAAGAGGATCAAGGTCGGGAAGTCTGTGACGTCATCGCCTCGATCTGGTTCCCACAGTTTATGAATGAAACAGTGTTAAAGCGAGCAAACAGACATTTTGTTTTCTTCTAGCATTTCATCCTAGTTAACAAATTTAACATTTTGCACGGAAAAATATACCCTCAACAGAACATCTTTTTAACGAATTTAGGATGCCCTATTTGGATTGGTATTGTCGGACAATTCCCATATACTATATATCAAAGTGCACTCTTGCAAATATAACTTGCAAGACAAGTGTTGTCACGCGGCGGTCCATGCGAGTAATTAAGAAAGAAGAGTTCACCAAGGTTTGCAATATCTCAAGCAAAACGTGACACATAGTATAAAAACCTCATAGAGACAATGGTCGCATTACATATCAGTACTAGTAGCAGCGCCATATTCCACCTCAGTTAATCTACTTCCTTATAAGGTTTTACCAACAAACGGGCTTGGTATGACCAGATTTTGATATTTATCTGAAGTTGTTATATTCAAGGGAATTCGAATTCAACGTTGTATTACCAACTATGTTAGAGTTCTTATGGATAGTCAACTTCTTTGTTGCATGGATTGCGACGTTTCGGTGTAGATACTAACACCGTAATCAAGGAAGGGAGACATGTTAGATTTCGACAATAGAGATCGTGTGAACTAAACAGATTATTTGTGATTCCCGTGATAATTATAGAAGGCATCCCACTGACTTAGTTCAATAGAGAAATAAGATTGTTTGGCTTATAGGCATATACTGGTCAAAATTAGTTAAGGTTAGTGGAACTTAATGATTTACGTTTTACCAGTGTGTCAATGAATGGATATATCTATCTTAACGATGTAAAAATACACATCTCCTAACTATTTGTTTCCGGTATATTAGTTTAATAATATAAAAAATTCTGTCATGTAATATGTACGTACACCATCGGGTCACAGTGACCCGAAACGCGCACCTGTTTGAGTGACAGCAAGCTGACTGTTCAGGTCTTTGACCGTCTAGACTTGCTAACCTTGATCCCTTTTACGTATTAATTGATTTAATGTGAGGTGTATTGGGGTTTTACGCCGCTTTCAAGAGTATTTCACGGATATCACGGATGTTAGAATTATTGCAGGGAACAGCCCGCAACACTTTAGTGGCTATGCATTGCGGTGAAACCCTTTGGGCATAGGCTGGAACTAGCGACCCATGGGTGGTACTGCTCTGAAGTTCAGTGTACCATTGCACAAAAAACCTTACTGCATGTAAAACAGTTCTCTACTGCAAACAACGTTGCCGGGCGGTATTCAAACCACCGTGTTCTTGATCCGAAGCCGAAAGCGCTCACAACCATTGTGCTATATCGCCCCTTAACTGATAAAAGACAATCATTCGAAGATGTTGTAAAACAGACAGTGGCATTTTACACTTCGTGTCATATTTGTGAAGATGAGTGGAATGTGCATAATGTTGGTGACCAGCGAGAGCACAAGGTGTATAGCCAAGTTCACATATTTCTGTTATCTCCACCCAATAGTATTGAAACACTATCCAGCCACTGGCTCACATTTGAATTTTTCTTTACAACTTAACATTTACCGTTTAACATCAATGGTGGATATTGAACGGTAGGTCTGACGAAGTCCAAAAGAGTTGCGTGTCCCAGCGGAAGAGACAGCGGCGGACGAATCAGCAAGCCAGCTACCTGACCCAAAGTGCGCTTCCTAAACTTCCACCACGAACGTTATGCTAGGGTATGATTAAAGGTTGTGAGGAATAATTTTAGGTCATTTCCGGGTCAATGGTCACGAGGACTTCATGCTGAATGCCTGAGCTCTTAAAAGAGCAATGTCGCGGGGTGTATCAATAAAATAGCAAATTTGAGAAATTATTTTAATAAGATTGGTCTCCGACTGGAATTCGAACCCAAGCCTTTTGCGTCGGAGGCAAACATGCTAACCACCGTGATCCGCACCTGTTAACCTTACCAAAGTTTTCTCATTTCTAAATTCGAAAACAGCCTTTCAAGAAAGGTAGTTGACGAACTAAATTGACAACACTTGAGTTTAAGATTAGTATAATGATTAAAATCATACAACATCTGACGAAAACGGTCTTAAAAGACATGTTCCCTGGAATGATTTAAGCAATTACGTATTGTGCAGTGAATATGTGAAAATGTGAATAAAACAAAGAGCATTTCTTTGACTTACTGAATGTTTAGATAAGGTATTATAAAACGGCCTTAGTATTACCAATAGAGTAAACGGAGACTTGAACAAATCTATGAAAGGTCGGTTCCCTGTACAGACGGAATCTAGTACATGTCGACTTGATCCTAGCAACGTCCAATGCCACGTTGACCTGATGCTGAACGACCTTGAAGTTGACATTGCACTCCACTACATGCAGACGTCATCAAAGTACTGGCTGAAATGGAAGTGTTGATCCTCGTACGTCAATTACGATATTAATTAGCTTAAATAAGTCGTGATTAGTGCAGATAAGTTTAATGAGGTGTAATAACAAGATGGTTTTTTAATCCTCATCTGTCTCATGATTTCAGACAATTAAGTCCTGTAAAGTACACAGCCGAAAAAAAATCGCATTTATATCATTCAAAACACGTTATAGTATGACCGACAATTGGACACAAGTCGCTTTTTTTAAACGTTTAGCAAGCTGGCACCCAAGAAATATTTTAACTTTTCAAATCTCCTCGAAGGTGCCACTAATGTCTGTTTGTTAAAGATGTTTAATTATTTATGTGAGTCACGTTTCCTAAACGAGTTTACACTCAAGGATAGAAAATGAGGAAGTATTTCCTGTAAACAAACATCGCTTTTCTTGTCGTCCGTGATTTCAACTACTCCCTAATTGATAATCGACTCTTAAATTGGAATCAAGTTTAACTCTGAAAATTACTTATCGCGAATCGCCCAACTGATGGTTCCTACGAACTGTCACACACCTAGCATGTCATTGGGGTTTTTAAAGTTAAAAAATAGAGCCATAGGCTCTGTAGCTCATCAGACTTTTGATAGAAATAGGTGTTTGGGTTTAGACCATGGGGTCATGGGCAGTGTAGGAAAGATAGCCTGTCCCAAAGTCCGAGACGGGTAACTTTTTATTCACAATCAAATAAAAAAGGCCCATTGCCCATTTGGGGTCAAGGGGTCACCGAACCTACAATTCAGAATCCCCATTGTCCAAGGAGTCTACACACAACTATTAAGCTATCAAGACCTTTTGGAACTGGAGAAGAAGATGAAAGTAGGATTTTAAGGTTTTGACCCCTGTGACCCCATTTAGGGTCAAGTGGTCACCAAATCTACAATTTAGAATCCCCAGTGTCCAAGGAGTCTTCACACAATTTTTCAGCTCCCTAGACCTTTTGGAACAAGGGAAAAAGATGAAATTAGGTTTTTTAGGTTTTGACCCCTGTGACCCCATTTGGGGTCATGGGGTCACCAAACCTACAATTTAGAATCCCCGTTGGCCAAGGAGTCTACACACACCTTTTCAGCTCTCTAGACCTTTTGGAACTAGGGAAAAAGATGAAATTAGGTTTTTAAGGTTTTGACCCCTGTGACCCCATTTGGGGTCATGGGGTCACCAAACCTACAATTTCAAATCTCCAGTGCCCAAGGAGTCTACACACAACTATTCAGCTCTCTGGACCTTCTGGAACTGGAGAAGAAGATGAAAATAGGTTTTTCATGTTTTGACCCCTGTGACCCCATTTGGGGTCATGGGGTCACAAAATCTACAATTTAGAATCCCCATTGGCCAAGAAGTCTACACACAACTTTTCAGCTCTCTGGACCTTTTGGAACTGGAGAAGAAGATTAAAATAGATTTTTAAGGTTTTGACCCTTGTGACCTCATTTGGGGTCATGGGGTCACGAAATCTACAATTTAGAATCCCCATTTGCCAAGGAGTATGCACATAAAATTTCAGCTCTCTAGAGTCATTGGTTCTGGAGAAGAAGTCGAAAAAGTGAAAAGTTTACGGATGGACGGATGGACGGACGGATGGACGGATGGACGGACGCCGGACGCCATGCCATGCCATAAGCCCATCGGGTGTTTCAGACCTGATGAGCTAAAAATGTTAAAAAATATAACCACCGGCTCTGCAGCTCACAAGTTACTGATATTTCTAATATCGCTAAGGTTTAAGATCTGCATGTCAAATATTCAATATCAAACTATAGATAAACCAGCAGAAAAGTTATACATTTAATTACATTGGTGACGTCATGTTTGAAATATACATCGGAAACATAGACCTTGCATTAGAAAGACGTATCAAATAGATTTTAAGGTACTGACCAATTTTTCCTCTGTTACAGAATTGAACAATTCAATTCAAGAACCACATTTTCCGAAACACGCAGAAGTTCTAAATAGCATTTATAGCAGCCGGTTATATGCTACCCCTTTCACCCAAAACCATTTTCCAATTCATCAACATTTTGGGAGTGGGTCAAGATCAAATCTTCCAGAGATGTACTGAAACAACGATAATATTCTGAAGATTTAGTCTTCCTATTATTGCTAGGGCTAAACATGCCTGAAATCGTCCAAGCTCCACATTACTTTCTTACGGTTCTTCACTTTACTCAATGTATCCGTGTCAATGTATCCGTGGTGTTCTGCAATATGGTTCTCTCAAGGCATTTACACATCCTAGTCTCAATCTTACATAGATGATATTCTTAAAATTTGAGATTACCAGCTTAAATATTTCTGGAGTGTGACAGATGAAGATACGAGGTCCATATTTCTTTTATCTCCACCCAAGTCCATATTTAAGAGCGGATCAAGACGACATCTATAAAGTTTACTCTTCCCTGAACAGAGATTTTATTCTGAAAGTTTAGGTCCTTATACCATCTACTTTTGGTATTGGTTTATCACCCTAAAGTGTCACCCCTGCCACGCTCATATTATTAGGTGCAGGGCAATGAAATGTACACACCGTACATCTTTACAAAGATGATCTTTTCAAAAGTTTACATTCCTTGCATTGACGGTTTCTAGATAATAAACGAAAGAAAATTTTAGGTTGACATCCTGCCACGCCTCTGAACTAATGTCAAGACCAAAGTTTCAAATTGGATTATCAAAATGTTTTAAACTCTTGATATTTAATTCTCCTGGTTTTGACAGTTGGTTTTGGAGTAAAAGACTTGAATGTTTCAGGGAAAATGCCTGCCACGTACATATTAGATGCAAGGTAGATCCCTTCTAAATTTCAGTTTTTGGGGTGCAACTTTTTTTTGAGGAGAAGTCGAAAATGTGAAAAGTTTACGGATGACAAACGACGCTCAACGGACGCCGTACAATTTCATTTTAGGGATTAATTCGAGTTAACGTCCAGAAACAAATTGACAGACATGCTGGAGCTCAGAGACGAATCCCACCAAAACATCGCAAAAAATGCCATGAATTTGAAATAGCACGAACACTTTTAAATGTGTCTATGGTAAAAGTTATATTCTCGTTTACGAACTTTCCAAAAGAAAGTTGACTGCTGACACCGCGAACTTTAAAACCCAACAATTGTAACAGAAGGGACAGGCAAAGCCGACCATCCGTCATCGGGGCGACCGGGACATACCCAGTCTAGGAATGGTCACAAGGACAACACGCGCACCTGCATTTGCGACCTTGTCCGAATTCGAGCCTGCGCAAACCGGTAAGGGAACCAGTTAATTCCAGTTGATCTGCTGTAGCTGTCATCGGCAAATGTAAGTCGTGGTGAATATGAACTATTTAAAATTAATTAGAATCGTCATCATAAGACAAAGAATAGTACTGTGACAGATTTAGATGAAACGTGATCATACAATAATCTAAAAGTGAAATACCTGAGGCAAATTAAAGACAATATTGTAAGACAAAAATGTTATATATTTTTATCGTCGTATTGAACATTTTACAATCAATTGAATGTATTTAAGGCCACATTTTTTGCAATTCGAATATTTAAATTCCACACGAACCATAACGTTAACTTCCACATCACTCTTTAAACATTGATATATACTTTACCATTGCACGTTAAAAAATCTCGTTAATTTCCTCATCACTTCTTATACGTGACGTCTATTTTAACGTTCAACACTCCCCTTAACATTACTTAATTTTCAATCTCAATACATGTTATATCCACCGCATAACATTCAACACAAACCATGGCTTAAACATCAATATCACTTTTAAGACATGATATACACTGTACTATTCCACATACTTAACCTTCAATTTCACTTCTAAGACATGATCTCCACTGTACTATTCCACATACTTAACCTTCAACATAAATTTTAAGACATGATATACATTGCACTATTCCACCTTTTAACCTTCAATGTCAATTTTGAGACATGATAATTATATATTGTACTATTCCACATACTTAACCTTCAATGTCCATTTTTAAGCATGATATACACTGTACTATTCCACATAGATCATAACTGTAAGTTCCCTATCACCAATATGCATATAAGTAGACCTTTACTCCCCACAATTTCAGCGCCCCTCATATAAACAGCAAATTCTAAAAGGATGACTTAACTGTATATTAAACATTTTCTATATACGATAAATGGAACATCAAACTTTTACCTACAGTGCACCACATGCGACTTTGAAAGGTTTAAAGGGGTGGATTTATCATAAAGACTTATCAATGACGGGTGGTCGGGTGTAAGTTCGACTCCACATGAAGAAGGGATATTTCATCCGCTACCCGACATAAGAGACGGCTTAGATAGCAGGACTTATAACCGGGAATCCAGCCGATAGTTGCAGATGGGATCAACTTGTCGGATATGATAAAGAGCGTAGATAGGTGGGTAGATGTAAAGCGCTTAGAACATTAATTCATTCAGCCGACCGGGGATCAAACACACTAACTAAACAAACTGGAGCTTTTAGTACACCAGTAGGTGATTTAGAAGCCAGTATGATCTACGATATAAAGTGAACTATTTCACAAATGCAGGCTTCACTTTCAGCGAGGATTAAACCCTTGATAGGTTTACAGTTCTCGGGTATAGGGTCACCTGAGCGCCGATGTTCGAGCAACATTGGCAGTAATGATTGCCACAGGTAAAGAATACACCTTTGAAGCCCTTATGTGTAATAAAGCGACTAGGTCGGGCCGCGAGGTAGGTAAAATAAACAGAGCTCTGTCGATGAATGAACTGCTTGTATGAATGGCTTGTCCTCCCCAAGGCCATTGTAAACTGTCTGTCAATGTCCGTTTTCTCTCACGCCGTTGAGAGTTATCCCCCTTGATGTTACGTTCCTACCCGGGTATTGCTGTTTTACAGTCTAGTTCCGGGTTTGTTACGAGTAGTACGTCGCTTATTCGAGTCGACAAGAAATTTGGCTACCATTGATTTTCTTATCAGAGAGTTTGTTATAAAGTACGGGGGGAAAGGCAATGAATCGCCTTGTGACGTATATATATAGATCACACGCAATAAGCACGTGACTTAACACAAAGAGTAGTCCAGTACACATTTATATTCATATAGCCAGTACATATTTTCCAAGAAAGGTTTGATAGTTTTGGGAAATGTCTGGAGTGTCATTGACAAATAAAGGCCGGAATAACATGACCATAACAAGATAAACAATCGCGATGAGACAAGGTTATATTAAGTTGAGTATATGATCATAACTTAGGGTTTTAAACACATAAACTTGACCTTAAAGGAACAGTTATGTCGGGGTATTTTTCTGGAGACGAAAATCAGTTTATGCATGAATGTAATTAGAGAATGATTATAAGAAAACCCAGTTGGAACATGTTAACGTGGGTGTAATTTTGGTTGATTTAGATTTTACAACTAGATAAATGAGAGCGAACACTCAGTAAAATAAAACAAGAATGAGACCAGAAACCATTCATCTGTGCTAAGAGCGTGAAAAGCCATGCTACGGCATTACACGGAATTGTTGCTTCGTCGTATCATAAACCCTTTTCAAATGTGTGGATATTCTATCCATACATATAGTTTATATTTATAATGTTGTAAAAATTAGTAATCGTACAGCTCATATGTTCATGTAATTTCACCAAAAACCAGATGGCGGATATGATGCCTTTAGGCCAGCCCCTGAATAAGTCATTCAATCACAGCAATCGGGAATAAGACGCATGTATAGAATGCGCCAATTGGAAACGTTTCGTATGAATCCATGTGAAATGCAGCAGTAAACACATGAGACATGAAGATGAAAAAAATTACTCGTTATTATCCAATTCAGGAGTAACTAAGTTCTTAACTTCGAAAAGGTCATATGACTGTTAGATATTTTTATGAATATGAAACTGATGGTTACACAAGTATAATGGACACCTTCACGTTAACCGTTACAACTGCTTTACTGTTATAGCGCTGCGCTGCTTGGACATTTCAACGTCTATATTGCACGTTTCCAATACTTATGAACTGACACCTTTTGAGATATATAAGAACAAAGGGGTAAAGGATATATGGGTCTTTTTAAAATAATGAATAAAGATACATTCCACTATTGATATAATTTACAATATCCAAAAAAGGTTGTCCGGAGTGTATGCTTTTAAATACTTTGCTACATAAAAGCAAAAACGGTAATAATGCTTCCTAATTCACTTCTTACAATTACACAGCAGGGAGGGCGGAGATGGTATACAGGCTACAACACTGACTATGAATTGACAATGAAATGAACCAACCATATATGACGTAACAAACTAAGCAAGAAATACTAAATCCTCGCCGTGGGCATTTGAATTTACATTTTTATCATCAAAGTATCACACTGACCAAAATCTAAAAATTCCTTCCATTCTGGAACTTGTTTTCAAAATGCTTTGACTTAAAATAATGTCCAGTGATAGATTGTTCAACCAAGGAAAAACTAAATCTTAATCTAACCTTAATTAGATTGTCCCTGGTTAAACACAAGGACGTAAACAAGAATTAAAAAATAACGATGAAAAGCTCCTTGTTGCAAGGTATTTTCTCAATAAAGAATTAAATCTAATTAATAAGCAAATTCTCTCGAGGTTCAATCCTACTACAGTAATCTCCATTGGCGTAACGGGAAGTGTGAGTTTCGACAAAAGTCCAATATAAGAAGCTTAAGTATGTCCTTTGTGTATACACACCCACACGCAATTGGATGAAAGTTTAAATACATCAATTTGACAGTCAATGTTTAAAGTAAGAGGATCATAGCAATGTGAAGCTATTCGTTTTGCGGGGGAAGTCTGCAACTAAAAGCCAAAGAATGTTGGAGAAACGTGTCTTAAAATAAAAAAAAGGTTTCTTATTCTTAAAATGTAAAGATATGTGATTGTAATAAAATAAATAAAATACTTTGTTGTGGAAGCATACAAATGCAGTTACAGTAAGAAAAGTTTGGAATTTGGAGCAAATTTTTAAATTCAGGGCTTGCACTCTCGACCAAAGGCACGCGTATACTTATCAGCAACAAGTTTAAGTTTCTTATCTCGATTGGACGGTTTTCTCCAACTGCTGGTATAAAAAAAACTTAATTTCCACACATGCGATAGTGCTGAGGCGATACATAAATTGAAACAAACCCACATTAGCATAACACACAAGGTGGCAGCTTCACCACAATACATTACTTTGTTTTTAAGAGCATGATTGATAAATCAAGATGGGATTTTAATAAATATAATGGAGGTAGCAGATTATAAATGATTCTAGAAATAAAGTGTTCTGATAATAGAAATCAGAATAACACTTCAATCTGATGCAATGCAATTTGATTAAAACAAACTTGTCTCAATCTACTGTCAGAACAAGATACTATATGGCCTGTTGTCAGACCTTTAAGAAGAGGAAATCCCCGAGGAATCGAGTTCGCATCTCGCTAAAGGAAATCTCTATTGAAATTCTCATTGCTCGGAACACGGTTGGTCTTAATCAGATGTGTGAAAAATGCAAGATGAAAAGCTCCCATGAAAACCAGTCCTATAAGTAACGAAATCGTTTGAAAATATCTTCTCATTTTCACTATTGAGTGCAACTTGTTGCAGGAAGGGTGTGACGACCCTGGAACCACTGATTGCATGTAGCCTTCATTAAGTCAGAAATACCCGCTGCTTTCTGTATCTTCATTTACCACAGTACATTATCACATTCGCATCGAGATCATATCAGTATTCCACTTTCATCTAAGTCGGGAACTGGTGACCTCTGACATCGGACATGCGCAGACGTTGTCTGGAGATTCATCCGCGATGCCCTTCGCGGTATTCAAATGGGAAATGGTCGAATGACGTCACAACAGCCGAATCTCTTTGGCAAATCTATGGTTTTCGGGTAACACTGCTGTGAATTTGATAGTAAAAGAAATATTTTGATGCCGCTCTGATACTCCAACTTCCCTGTCTACACATAAACTGGATTCTTAGAATTAAAATTGGAAAATTGTATCTGTAGCTAATGCATAGCAAATGAATCTAAGTGCATTTGAGTAAATCTGTTAGTTTATTTAGCCGACTTATAACCTCGAAACCCTTTGAAGTGGGTTTATAACCCAATTATTGAATTTGATGGCGATAACGCCTGTCTGGAGAACTCCATGGTGCTAGGCGGACAGAGATTGGAATAGTGGGAAATGACAATTTTTGTTTTTGATATACAAATCAAGAAAAAGTCAACGGAATATACAGTGCATTCTACTTCTTAGCTGTTAACATAAGCAGGGTCTGGCAAGTTCTACAAATTGAAAAGGAGATAAATTCTTTCGAAACATTTTTGAAGATATGTTGGTGCTTGCCGTAACGGTCACCAGCAATAATCGTAAATGTCTCTACTTGGCCACAGACAACCCCACCCAATTGGTTTTACTTTATATTCTAACATGCTGTGTTACCATATGATGTATATATGATGTATATGATGAAATAGGATGCAATGCGACAAGACTATCAATTATGAAATCAATTCGAAATAAAAATGTGGTAAAAAATCGAAAATTTGAAAAAACAATTAAAATTAAAGGTTTCAAATCTCCTCATAGACTTGTCTCAGTTTTATCTGATGTAATGATCTCCTGGCGGAATTCTATAAAATCATTTGTTCATTGATATTTGTTCATTTGACATATTTTTCTCTTATTGTTAACAATATGATTTGCGATTTCCCCACATCGAAGCGATATGCTGAAAATCCTGGAGAGACGATACCGTCCCTAGTTTGTTGATCATACCTTGGAGTTCAGTTACTAGGACTCGGTGATCCTCAAATTGACTCTTTAATGCGGGAACAGCTAAAGAGAACACTCTTTAGATTTTAAGAAACTTAAACAGGAAGTTGCTTCACGAATTCAGGTTTTTAGACTCATTTCACAGCCCATTTGGATCATGACATTACTTGAATTGCATGTTATGACTGTCGTTAATCATGATGAAGTCAAATCAAAAACTTCGACGAGTCTCGCATAATTAAGGATTTCATACCAAAATATCTCTGTATTTTATAACACAAGACGTCTCGGAGAAACGGCTTGCTCCTGCACCAGTACACCTGATAAACATGCAATTACTTCAGAGCTTCTCGTGTATTTTCATGATGAATAAGATTATATTCAGAATATACTGCTTTACCTATGACTGTCAATTCTATACGTCTTTCAAAAACTTTTCCTTACTGAGACGAAGTAATTAATAATTAAAACATCGATTTACATGATTAAGACATCATCTTACCTGTGTGCACACCTGTTTCTTCATACACCTCTCTCACGGCGGTCTCACCTGAAAAATAACACCATAATTCATATGTAGAGGTTTTCAAATCCGTTTTCTTTAATCCCCTAAAGAAAACGTAATTTCCTCCACTGCATTAATGAAAAAGAAAAAACACATAGGTATGCTCTCTGAAACATTTCTAATTTTTACCTGATATATATTTTAACATATTTAAGCAACTGAATTACTATCGATTACGTTTTACTGTACTACGTTTTATACATTGAATATTGCTATCTTCAAATTACGTGTTGGTCTTCTTGCACAACAAAATTCAGATTCCGAGTGAGAAAGGTGCGTATTGCCAAACAATGACAATCCCATATAGTTAGTGCAAGGCGTACGTCGTGGATTTAATAAATTTTATGCCACACTCAGGACCAGCCGATCTCGATCCTGACACCTAAAAGTGCTAAAATGAATTTCTACGACCCTCGAATACTCTTACTCAATGCATTATAGACACTAGTGGACACAACTATTTCACACACAACTATTTCGTACGTACACACAATGTACATTGTGTGTGTGTCTGCGCGTATATATGTCAATATTTGAAAAAGAGTTCACAAGTATACAGTATTATATATTCAAAAAGACAAAAATGACACATAGCCAACATTGTGTAATTTTGTCTTTGAATATTAATTAAGTTGTTTATTTGCATAAAGTATGTAGGCCATAGCCCATGATACAAATGAATATAATACATGCGTTAAAGAAAATATGTTCTTAATTGCATTGCTCTAACAATGAAAGTGGCTAACTGCTTAATTGTATATGGGTTGCATGAAGACAGTAGAGCATAAAACTTCTGTCTGCTTGAAAATTGCCAATATCTTTTTGGAATTAATTCATTCCTTAAATTATCATAATAAGTGCATATTAAAATAAAGTGATATTCATCTTCTATATAATTACATTTACATACATTACATGTTCTTTCATTCCTAGGTTCCTTATCATGTCTACCAGTTTCAATTCTTAGATGACTAGAGCAACATCGTAAACGAGCTAGTGCATATCTAAATTTGTCACATGTTAAAAGGGTAATATATAATTCTGTTGAAAAATTATGTTGATACATACAATATAAATAAGCCTTAGGACTATCCTGTACAGCAGAATGCCATTCTTGTTCATAACATGCTTTTAATCTATTGAAGAATTCATTAACAAACATTGATATACTATTAATACACTGATGTTCCCAAACATAACCAAAACCACTCGAACGTAAAATATCTCTTACATTAGAGGCCCAATTGACTTTACCATTATTAAGAGCTTGCAAATGCATATTGTAACATTTTCTAACATATCTGTAATTAGGCATAGCTAAGATTTTACACCAATATAAAATCACTCTTTTATATGCAAAAATATACATAGGGTAGCGACCACATTCACCTCTAACAATATGGTTAGACGTTGAAGACTTAACACCAACGAACCGTTTACAAGCTTGCATATGTATGACTTCTATTTCCGAACAAATGTCTTTATTCAATCCCCAAATTTCCGATCCATACAACAATAAAGGAGTTACTTGACAATCAAATATTTCAAAGAAAAGCTTAAACGAGAAAGGCCTTAATTAATAAAGAGGCAAAAATACAATATAAAACTTTCTTAGCTTGAAGGGCTGCATTATGTACGTTTCCGCCATGAAAGTGACATTGTAAACAACAGGCCAAGATATTTATACGAACTTTCACATTCCAATTTGATACCATTAAAATACCACTTTTCATTATGAGACAATATCCCGCCGTTTTTAAAAACAACAACCTTTGTTTTACTTAAATTAACTGACAATTTGTATTCCTCACAAAAATAATTTAAAATATTTATCCGTTTTTGAAGTCCACAAATCGTATCTGAAATAAGAATGACATCAGCAAATAACAATAAAAATAATTCCACTAGTTCCGGATGTAATTGAATACCATACGAACAATTAGACTCAATTTCTTTTGCAAGTTCATTAATAAACATCGAAAATAAAAGCGGACTTAAAACACAACCTTGCCTTAATCCCATAGGACAATCAAACGATGGTGAATAAGCGTGACCAGAACGAACACATGCCTTGACACAGTCATAAATAGATTGCAATGTCTTACTGAATTTGGAAGAAACACCTTCACGTGAAAGAATATACCATAACTGTGACAAGTGACAAGTGACAAGTTTATTCCGTGAAAAGGCCTCATGGCCAAAAGCACATGGAGATACAGCTCAAAATTGACGCATGTCCAGTTTACATTAATTATATTGGCAGTTTTCTTTTCAAATAAATGGACAGATTTTTAATATGCTTAGGATTGCTAGAAGATAGTAACTTGTACAATTTTTCCCTTGAAGGGAATATGAAATAGTATGGAGGAATAAGTTTTTCCCGTAAATGCCTATAATAGGGGCAGACTAATAAAAAATGATATTCATCTTCTATTACCTTCATATTACAATTAATACATAAAAGCTGATCATTATCAATATACTTGTCGTACCTTAATTTACTAATCTTAAGATTATGTGACTGGAATCTAAATTTACAAAATATTCGTAGGAGATCCTTTTGACAAAATAATTCTAAAACATATTTCTCTGTATGTAACAGCGATTTAAAGCTAGAGTAGAATCTGAAATCATTCCTTTAAACAAGGCTGCTATGCCAATCTTGGAACTGAATATCTTTACAGCGTACCAGGAAAGTCTGCATGAATAAATCATAATTGCCAAAATCCTGCGATATCCAAACATATGAAAATCCCATTGAAAACAATAACATACGAATTCCTGTTACCCAGTTAGCTTTACCATTACTATCCTGTAATTTAAGCATTTCGTAGCATGCTTTAGGATTCCGACTTCCGTCCATACACATAACCATATACCATAACTTAGATCTATCAACAAGGTCAAAAGCCTTTTTAAAGTCCACGAACAAAGCATACACTTTACCTCTCTTCTTATATATATTTTGCAAAGAAACGCTTATCTCTCGGATTTACTAACGATCAGTTGTCAAGTAATATACAAGTACGGGCAGTTGGAAATAACGTACGTACCGGTTATTAAGTTAATTCTAAAATACATGTATATGAAAGAATTAATTCAACATTGCATTAAATATGCTTGAACTACGATATCGACGATGTATATATTTTGAAAACAACTTGAAGACGAAAAAGGGCAGCGGATATGATAAATACAATACAAAATGTGATAAATAGGTGAATTTACGGATATACAGGAAGTTTCGTCCTTTGTTCTCAGTTAAAAGATTAAGGTATGTACAAATTCTGCACACCTTCCTATTATTTCAATCGTTTTCAACAACCGATATTTCCAACTTTATACACAACCGACTCCTATGAATTTTATATTTCTTTCTGACTTACGCCGTCTCAACTTTACATTATCGATTGCAGGTCACTTCTTGAATAACTAGTATTTCATTGCATCGTTAAAAAGCTTAGTTGAGTACATAATTCCCCATTTACACTAAAATAGCCAGCTGCATACAGCGCGAAAATTCAAAATTGTGTGTCTTGAAGTGAAAAGCTTGTAAATTCAACCTACCAGAAAATACCCGATATGACTTTTACCTATACTCTGAGTTCACCTGTACATACCTAATTCAAATCGATAATAATATGTGTCGTCTTATTCATAAAGCACATATTAATCCGCCCAAATTAAAGTACACGGCTTGTTTGACACAGAAATTCCAACTATTCATCTATCACGAAAATAGAAGCACGATCGACAGAAAGTGGAAACAGTTGTAATATTTCCGAGAAGTGAAGGAATGTGCATATTGAAAGTAAGACAGGGCGGTTTATAACTGTTGAGTATATAATCGTAGGCGGGAGTTTTCTTTGATGTCTGTCAAGGCTCAGGTAGGTAAGTAGATAGGTATAAATGCATACCTGTGTCGGCGTATGTATCTATAGGTAATTACTCTCGGGGTCGCACGAGGAAACAGCGAAGAGCGAGGGAAAACAAACATAAAGCATTTTGATTTAGACGTATAAGTTTCATAAAGCGACGTATAAGGTCATGTATCATAACCGTGTGAAATGGAAAGGCATGTATTGCAGCCCTATCTTCTAATGACGGGGCTTAAGCTTGTAGATTACATTGTCCATTCCCGACTCTCTTCCACTTTATCTGTCTGCTCGGCCCTCTTCACAAACCACCAAGGCTAAAACTGCTAACTAGGTCTTAAATCCTTTATTATGAAGGAATGCCCCCATCGCGTTCTTGACAGTAATATTAGGGGAAGCCCCTGACAAAGACCGATTCTCGACAGAAGGTACGGCGTAGATACGCAGTCTTTATTAAGTCCATTCCTCTCTTCATAAATAGCTTCATATCTGGCTTATCGCGAAATTATACAGTTTATAGCGTTTATCGCTATTCTTTCATCTCGCCGCGTCTCCTGTCACTTTCTCTGGTCGAGAGGTCTATCTCGACTATATATAAGTGGCGGACAACCCTTTGTTTACACGCCAATGGGAATATCCCCAGAACAAGGGCATATGATCACTACACATATGTTTTTGACATGGCATGACAATTGAAACCTTTACAGCTTTTTACTTACTTTTTTTAAAAATGATAATAACAATATAGCCAGGATAACAGCAAGTACTTATGTAGACTAAAACTTAGTCTATGAAACATTTCTATAATTTACTGTTCCTTCTTCTATAATATTTTTTCTTTTGGGCTCCTAATTTGTATTCAGTCAATCTAGACTTGCTGAATGTGGACCTAGACTGTATAATAGGCTCCTTTATATACAGTCATGAAGCAGGACTAGTACTTCTGTACTAAACCATATACATAAATAAACCAAATGAAGAAGTACCCTTATTCTAAAGAGGCAAGTCGCTTGCAACTTAACAATGACTGATTTTTTAAAAATATTTTCATTATGCGACTAGTAGTCCTGCTTCATGAATATATAAATGAGCCATTAATACAGTCTAGGTCCACATTCAACAAGTCTAGATTAACTGAATATGAAATAAGGAGCCCAAATAAAATAATATTATGGATGAAGGAGAATTTAATTATTAAAATTATTCATAGACTAAATTTTGGTCTATGAGACTAGAGAAATGTTTGAATACACATGTGCTTCAGAGGAAACGGTCCTATCGTACCTTCGGTAGCATAGTAATGATGGAGTCAAGTATAAGATTGGCAGGTTTTTAAGACATGTTCATAAGAGGCGGGACAAAACTCTCGCCCAGTAGGAAATCCGAATTTTTATTTTGCCTAGGAGCTAAATGCGAGTAAAATTCATAACTTCAATATCTCGAAAACTTACAATCTTTATATCAACAAATGTAAATTGTAATTAAAATTTTTCAGAAAATTGGATTTTTTTACAAGTCCCGGTTTTAACGGTAAGCGTCTTTGAAGATATTCTCCTCCGGACCTACAATAACGCACACCAGCTTGAATAGTATATCATTCTATTAGCTAATGTTACGATTCAAGTAATTTGAAGACCTATTTACTTTATGAATTAACGTTAATTCTAATCGTCTCAAAAATCGGACAACACATTGACTCATGTATGCCCTATCAACATCATATTCATCACTCACCCCATTAAAACAACTAACCTCACTCTTCTTTGTCCAGTTTGGACAGAATCTCTTGTAGTGATAATGGACATCTTATGTCCATTGCTGACCACCATAAGATACCGCACTGATAGCCCAATGTAACGCCCCTTGCATCACGTTTTGGTAGTTTCTGTATGAGAATATCAAATAAGTCTTCTCAGCACCTCTACCTAACGTTGCTTCATAAACGAGATAAACGGAGAAACAAGTCTTTCCTTTTATCGCCAGCATAAACAACCTTAAGCATCTCGCATACTGAGTTATCCAAGATTTCTGGATAAACACTTCTTTATTTTGAACATATATACACACATACACACATACATACACGCATACATACATACATACATACATACATACATACATACATACATACATACATACATATCCCTCATCATTTGGATTGAATTCTGGAAAATGCATTTTTACCTTAAATTTATCATAATAAATGGTTGTTGATTATTCTCCGATTTTACATTTACTACAGAACCATGATATGAACTATTGTGCATCAGGTAACAGAGGTTTAGAGGTCGTATTTTCCGATTCCATACATGTATGTTATCATAAAGAGTTCGTATCTATTACTGGAAGATGAATGCATATGAGAAAAACCATTACAGGAAGTTTTTAGATGATTTTGGAAAGTGATTTTAAAGAAAAAGAATGTAAAATTTAGAAATCAATAATCTACAACTCATTTTCTCCCAGATTCCTATACAACCTCCGTCATAATACGAACGTTTCTCGGTCTAGAAATATAGAAATCTGATTGGTACAATCAAAGTTAGTTGTGCAATTAGCGACGCCGTTTCAAAGGTTATCATTTAAATCGCTTAACTTATGTCCGTATGCTTTCAAAATCTAAACTTGATTCGAATATGCACCCTGCATTTTGAGCCTTCTTTACAGAACATATACGTATCATTTAACGACTGCATCATTGCATAGGCCTATGTGACAACAAATAGGTTATTCGTTTTTTTCATTGACTGAAATATTGCAAGGTAGTTTAAGTTGCAAAGCTGTGCCACTAGGGGGAAACTGCCGGGAGCGAAAGAAGAGCTCATATTATAACAGAGGTTTTATAGGAATATATGACGGAACTACCTCTGTTGGGAGATAATGTCTACAACTGTACGAAGAATTATTCTCAATTTACAAAATATGTTCATAACTTTGACCGATTTTCCTCGAAACAATACCAAACTGAGAAAATAAATCCAGCCGCCAGAGCCTTTGGTTGTGGTAACAGTCACTTGAGAAAATCTCTTCACGAAATCATTGATAAAACAAAGAATGTTTAAGAGGGTGTAGATACCCCCTCTTATCCCACAAAAGATCGGGGTTTTACCCGGGTGGAGTGTGTTCCTAAGATCACACGTTTAGTTATAAACACAGACTACAGGGTATGGAAACTAGTGTAGGACTAACTCTTGTGTACCGGAATTGCTGTATTAGACGCTCTACCTTTGCAACCTCTATTTTACTTGCTTCAGTGGGTTCCAATATGAAGGCTTTACAAAATCATTATCTCTTGTTTTATATAGGATAGGATAAGTTGGATGTCGGAATTGTTATAACCGATATCTTCTCTCAGTGCAAATAAATAAATCGGTCTTTAATAATTAATTTTAAAAATACATATTCTGTGTGTCCAATATGTAAAGTAGAATGGTTGGGACGTGAAAGATGCGACCAGCAGATATAGGATTTGCCATCTATAAGAGCAAAATATGTACATAAACAATTGAATTGGAGGTTTCTGCACTTTTGTCTTTGTATATAAGACATCCAGTACCGTCGAAAATGGGTTTAGACCGAGTACCGAGAAAATGGCTTTATTTCAAACCTAACACATTCATTCATTTTTAATAATCACCGTTGCCCTAACGTTAATCTGATTCTACATCATTAAGAGCGAACAGGGTACAAACGATAGAATATAGGCCAAGGAACTAGTGGCTTTCATACATAGCTCTGACACCTGGGTCTTCAAAGACATGTCTACTGCCGCTCGTGAGCGCTTATGTAGATATAAAATTATTTATTCACTTTCCCTATTAGAATTTCTGGAGCGTTTTCTTAAGGCAATCGCTCCCTAACCAGGACTTTGATGTCTTACAATGTAAGGGTCGGCAACTATTTATCATCATTAAATAAGAGTTGGAGAAAGGTCGGGATTACATCGCGTACGTGTTAGACCGACACTATACTGTAGCCGTGTTGTCACTAAAGCCCTTCCATAGGTGCACGGGTTTCAATTGAAAAGCCCTGGAGTGCTATATTCTATATGATAATGTTCTTTGTTCGCTAATGATTAATTTGATAAGCAACTGTTGACAATAAGTGGTTAGCCTGACAACGAATAGTGACTGTTGGAGGTTGGGGTTGAGGTAAAATACTTCTAAAATAAGTCGTGCCCCATTTGACTCGATGTGGTTCACTAAACGTCCATTTTTAGTGAGGCAAACTAAAAGCCACTTGCTACAAACAGCTATATCTAAACAAGCTACTTAAAGATTACATATATGAAATTCACACAAAGAAAGAATGTTCTGAATAGAATACATTCCTTTGAACGTTTGTGTCACAAAATCGTTTGGTTTTTGGTTTTTTTTTAGATATGGGTTAATTCCTACTCCCTAATGGTTTCATTCATGGTTTCATGAAATTTCTGAAAAGTTCAATGTGGTTGAGAAATCTTTCTGTTCGTAGAAGGAGTTGAACCTTCTTTGTACATAATTTATTGCACTAAATACGGGACAGAAAGGATGATTTTACGTGAGCTTCAGAAGATAGTTTGCCAATAAAATTCAGATGCTCACAGTAACCTATTTTAGTAGGGCAGCAGTGTCTCGACTTGCTTGTTTGGCAGCTAATCACACCCAGACCTAATTAGACTTCAGACAGGTTTCTTTGAGTAGCAAGTGCTTGGACCTAGAGCAATAAATCAGGGAACTGTGAGTGCTCTGGGTTCTTCTCTCTAAGAACTTCTTTTAGTTAACACACCAAACTACTTACAGGAAATGTTCATTATTTCATAGATTATCAATGTAACATTGTTACTATCTCCAGTTGAATACTGCACACACTTCCTTATTGCAGGATTGAGAAGTTTCAGTGTGGATACCATACAAACACCATACTAAAACCGTTATTAAGCAAAACAAGCAGACAGAGTCAGCTATATCCCCCGCCAAAGGGAAAGGGTAGTTAAGGATACTAGTTGTGGAATATTGAACAGTGATCATGTTGTTTTTCTAAAAAAAACCTTTAAGAAATCCTCTGTTACGTTTCCATGGAAACGGGTAAAAATAAAAATGCAAAGAAGTTGAAAACCCCAAAAGGCACATCTCCGCATGATGCCCGTTGCACATTCCAAATTTCGTCGAAATAGGTCTCACCATTTTGGAGTTGTGCTCCGGAAACAAAATCCTATGTTACGTTTCCATGGAAACGGGTAAAAACGAAAATGCAAAGAAGTTGAAAACCCCAAAAGGCACATCTCCACATGATGCCCGTTGCACATACCAAGTTTCGTCGAGATAGGTCTCACCGTTTTGGAGTTGTGCTCCGGAAACATTATCGGGACGGACGGACAAACGGACGGACGAACGGACAAACGGACGGACGGACGGACGGAGACCATTTCAATATCCCCCGCCAACTACGTTGGACGGGGGATAAAAACAAGCCCTTTAGGGTGTTTGCAACTAGACCAAAATGTCAAAATCATGCCATAAAAGTTGCAAATCGATAGAATTGGTTCTCTATTCATCTATTAACTTATTTATACCTCTCAAAGAAGTCATATCAACAGCTAACAAACTTACTTGCTCATTTTGCCTCATCATAGATGGAGACCCAACAAGCAGTAGTAAAGCTGTTGTTAAATTCAATACCCTTCCGAGACATGGTAATAATTTTATCTATGTTTCGAAATCAGGTATGGATGTTGATCTCAAACCTTTACCTCTACCTATTGGTTGTGATTCCCCCAACATTTCCCTACTATAAAACTGGTTAACTGATTAATGTAAGTATCTTTTATGTGAAAACACTCTCCCTTTCAACATAAAAGATTTAAAATTGGATACTACAGAGATTAATTGAAAGCAAAATTTTCCTTCAATATCTGTTTCTGGAATAGAAAACTATCTACATGTATTCTACTCATTAATTATCTCTCATTTATCTAATTAATACTCTTTCACTTTTAACATAAAATACAAAAAATTTAGAATTGAATACTGTAGTGATGAATTTAAAGCAAAAATATACATGGATTTCTTACTCTGAAGGGTTTTTTCCATATAAAAACAATTTAAAGCTAAATATGTAAAATATTACCTATATCCTCCCCCAATTCTGAGAGTCCACCTGGGAATTTCCATAAATTAAACTGAAAATAAAAAAGAAATTTTAATTAAAACAGTTTATATTAATGAAATGAACAGTTCATGATTTTTACTTGACAAATATATAGAAAATCTAGTGCTAAAAAAATGGTATACTGTTCATTCACTATATTAAGTACCAAATATACTTCATGATATTTTTTTATAAAAAATTAAGTAGATGCATAAGCAAATTTCTCCCCTTCTTGTCCAAAAATAAAGTAACAAAGTTAACTTCCTCTGAAACATTCAGACAAAATAATTCCCTAATTATCCAACAGTTTCTCAATACAAAAGTTGATGAATATTTAAAAGCGACATTGAATGAATGCATTTCCCCTTGAATTTTCAATTCAGTAAAAACAAATCAAGTTATCAGATTCTAGTGAAGAGGCAATAAAATCCTCTGTACTACACATAAAGACAGGCAATGCAATGGGAAATCTGCATAAAGAAGTTACTTACTTTACTATTTTTGTCTTTGATGACTAGAACTTGTTTTAGATCCTCTCTTATTACAAAACCTGAAATGATGTTAATGTATAAATACATAATCAAGTTTAAATTCCTTCAGATGTGATTGTTTATTTGAAAGCCTTTAAGATTCTCAGATATTTTTCGTGATTACTAAAACTTTGCCTCAAATATCTCTCGACTGAGCTTTTAAGAAATACCAGCATATGCTCTCTGTTGTTATAAATTGCAATTGATTCATTTCCACAGATATTCTCTTCCTGAAACAGTCTTCGAAGTAACTACCAGTAAGTACTCTTCAAGGTTACTCAAGTCGGTTTTTTCCCCATGCAACCTCTATAACAAATGGGGCAATTATATCTCTCTCCTTTGAAAATAATTAAATTGTGAAATTTTCACACCAGTTTTCTGTAATTATCTCTGTCCTTTCAAAATCACTTAGATGTGAAATTCTGTGATTTACTTGTAAGCAAGTCTACGTGAGACATTTATTCCATTAAAGGAACATTACCACTACTGTTTGATAAATAAAGTGGTTTCATTGAGAGTGAAAATAAATGTTTCCAATTGCAAAACAAAGTCTTTTTATCAATAGAAGCAGTTTTGGAACATAGCAGAACATACCATGATGATACCATGACCTATTCAAATCCATTTGCCTACCTCAAATGATTTAAAGGTGTTCACACAAAAATGTTTGCTGATAGTTTTTGCTTGATACTTGATTATTTCTCTACGACTACGGACAATCAGTTTGTTTAATGAGATGTCATAAACTAATGTTTATTGGGGAACATTTTAAGAAATAAATATTTAAAAAACATACTAATGACCCTTTAATGACCAGACCTAATGCTACTTTAATTGAAAAAAGCTGTATTTCTAGCCAAGAAAATTGTCCACTTATATTAGAGTATAAGTAGGAAGATAAAATTCAATATTCTCTATTGGAAGAAAATGCCTCAGACCAATATTCAACAAAGTTTCTCTACTTCAGAAAACATAAATATTGAAATAAAAAAACAACTGTGACCTCGACCAACCTGAGGCTCCGATCTGGTGGGTAGCAAACTGAGGGGTCATATCACCTCGGCCAGGGTCAAGCCATAGCTTCAGCATAGCATGGTCCCCTTCAGCGTGGTGGAAGCTGAAGCCTTGGTCTGCAGCTGTAGCTATGAGACAGCTGTGTGTGATGGGGACATGAAGCCATACAGCTGATCTCTTCTCCTTCTTCCATGTGTCAAGGTAGTCTGGGAGGGACTTTTACAATTAATGTATGTTATAAGCATGGAAAGGAGTGAGCCCTAAACTGTTATTTTATCAATATAAATCGAAAGTCAAAGAAAAATATCAAAAGTGCCAACCAATTGTTACCAAATTATCAGAAACAAGTACTACTTATAGAAAACATAACACATATTTGACTCCAACAACATACTCTTCGGACTTTAATTAGTTGTGACTGTATTTATATTGGTCATGGTCAAATGATCAGTAAATAATTGAAAGTGTAAGAAAGACTCTTGCTTTGACTGAGGTTGTCTAGATGGGTGTTTACAGGGGCAAACTTCTCCAAACACATATTCATTAGATAAAATTTCACATAAAATTTTAAACACACATGTATGTATATGTATATGTATGTATGTATGTATGTATGTATGTATGTATGTATGTATGTATGTATGTATGTATGTATGTATGTATGTATGTATGTATGTATGTATGTATGTATGTATGTAATTTGTAAGTAGCTACTGATATTGTTTTAAAAGATTCTATATAAATTTACAACAAAAAAACAAGACACAAATTTAAATATTTCCATGTGAAATATCTTGCAAAGAGATAATTATTGCAAAACCTAACAACGACATTTGGTAAAAGGCAAAGGCAATATCTTAAAAAGTTCATTAAAGTCTAAGTTTTGATGAACTACCAGTTAATATCTTTACATTGCTGGGCCTGTCAAAGAGAAGCGCTGGTTCATTCAGGGAAATGAACATCAAGAGCCAGTATTAAAAGAAAAAAAAGTTTTGAACAAAAATAATATCTATCATAAGGAACTATTTACTAATTTCCATTTGTGAGTTAATGATTTTGACTGATTACAAGTTGTGTATTATGATAGAAAAAAAGTTTTACAGCATTTCAGAGGGGGTTATTGTTAAGCCCCACTTGAGCATGCATTCAGCCATAAACAACATAGATTTCTATGAGAGCCTTAATCATCAGCTAAAACATTGTGTCTTCGTCATCTGCATGATAATATACCTGTAAGCTGCTGCCTAAATTGGTCCTGTGTAGTTTGTACCGGAAACTGTGCAAGGTCAAGGGTCACTCCGTTGTGATGGTCCTCAGTGACCTGGATACTGGACATAGACCGACTGACCAGCGGGCGAAATGCCGGATGACACTTGAACACAGCTCTTCCTACCTTGTGTATAGACATTCTTGTATCACTGAGAGGAGAAACTCATTTCTCTGAAATATTGATTCGTTGAGTCATGTACGCATGCACATTGCAATGAAATGCACAACGCTTATCTATTTAATTTTGAGTCTCACAGTGTTTTTTCTTGACATGTAGGGCAAGTTTACAAAGGCTTTGATAGTGATCGAGTCTAAATATTTTGAATTTTTACACAAAGCATTAGGTTTTTTCTCAAAATCAAATTTAAGAGTGTCTGAACCAACATCTGCCAAGGTCATTTTGACATGACATCAAAATAGCATCATAAGATAAATTTCTAATTCTGTATGTTTTAACATGAGTTTGAAATAACTGTTGATCTAGATTGTTGGTTAGATTGGTGACTGTTTCAAATCGATTCTTTGGTTACTGGTAATAGACTTAGTTTCATTCTGAATGAATACTACAGTAAACCTACCAAGACGACACATCAGAGACAAATTGACTTAATGTACACAGAATTAGATTGCAGTAGCTTCAGATCGCATGAAGTTCATTTGACATTTTCAATTTATCAGTGAAGTTCAGAATACAAGTTTGAGAAATAGATTTACATGTCCCTGACAGACCTTACATATTCATCAACTTTGATAAATGTATAGTTTACTTACGAAGTTATGTCAAAATGCGAAATAACTGACAAAGTTTTCTGATCAGCTGTTCGGGGCAATTAGAGTTACCCGCCCTTGTCTGTACATTCGGATAATCGCGTGTGATGTTTTTAACTCGGTCCGTTCCTTGTTTTCGAGAAACTATTTTCATATCCTTTTTTTTATGAACCACTATTCATAGATATCTTGATTATACATTCTTCTTCTTCTTCTTGACGTTTGCAAGATGCAATGGTGTTTATTGAATATAAAGTTTCTAAGAATAATGTTTATTTTCGCATCAAGTTTAGTACCATATGCAAATCAAAGATTTATTACCTACCTATAGTAATTGATCTCAGCATTTACTCGTAGCTGTAGTCCTTATCCACAATGAATTCATGAACGTGATCTTGAAGAAGCATTTATCAATCCTGATTTTGTTTGCTCGATTTTTCCTTTATACAAATCTAATATTTTTCAATACTCCGTCTTTTTTTCTAGAAACAAACTCTCGTTAATGTTCACTTATATCTTTTTACAATCATTCCGCAAAATATGTGCATTCAACTTTTTCTGTCTTGTTCCTTTAAGCTCTGATTTCATACTTGAAAGACTTTACCTTTATGTTTTATTTAATATAGCAATTTCATGTGATGCATGCGTGTTCGTTTGAATTGTTTTAAATATTTGATGTTATTTAAAATGGCATTAAGAATTCATTGAATTTATGATTTCGACATAGCACTGTGTGAACCTCATATAAAACGCCTTTTACACTTATACGGGTATAACATCGCTTGTAAATACAAATACATTTTTTTTTTAAAAACAGACATAAGAGATAAACTCTAGGATGAATTATGAAAATGATAACGGCAGAGAATCATACAATGATATCGAAAATATTGAGGAAAGTAGTACATTATCATGATAAATTAAAAAATCAGCATATACAATCACCAGAAACACATGACACAACAGGCTCTGTATACCGTTTTACGTTTATTTTCTTACATTTCCTTTAAAATTTATCGTGGCATTTATGATTACATTCTATATCACGTAATCACACTTCATCAAAAACATATCAAAAACATACATGACACTATACGGTATGTTCTCAATATTTATGATTGGATATCAAAGACTTCAACTCATACTTATTCATTCACAATGCAACTTTTTATGCGCAAAATACTCTTTAACATACTAGGGACAGCACTGTATAAGTAACGTTTGCTTACGAAAAAGTACAAAGATGCCCAACATCTTCGTCACTGATAATAAAAAAGGGTCATCGTAAACATTATGAAACATCATAAAACATAATGATTATACTGAAAATACTATATATCATATCTAGTGTTCATTATGAATGTTTGTATCAAATTGAAAATTCAGCTTTATTTTTTCATAATTCGCAGGTCCTAGAAGCAAAACAATCCCTGTAAAAAATGATGCCTTATTTTAACTACTCATTACTTTATAAAGCAATTTAGCCTCCTTTACTAAATCCCTCATGTGTCACAGTTTATAAAGTATATCATCGCCAAATCGTTATATGATTAGATGACAAGAAATATCATATCAACCATCAAAACTGCTGTTGTCGTTTAGAGTTATTTATTTTCCCTTGCAAGTAAAATGCGTTCAAAGAACCTAAAAGGATAATTTCAAAATGTCAAATGATTAAAAAATCAAATGTACTGCAGACCCGTGGTGGTCAAGAGAAATATAGGACGTTTGCCAAATGAAAACAAAATCAACAACTCCATGAAATTGAATAATCAGTAAAATCGCCAAATAATTCAGTAGGTTCTATTATTGAAAACGATGCACGCAATCACCCCTCATTTAGTTCAACATGCGGCAAGGTAATGATATATGGTTGTCTCTCGATTAGCTTTTACACCCTGTGCGGGAAGTTCCGTTAAAGAAGCTCTTCAATGAAACCAGAGCCATGTTTTTTAAGAATATTCTCTTTTTTTCCACTTTGATGTGGAATCACTATGAGGGTTTTGAGAATATGTTTACTGCTTTATCAGATGGAGTGTAGGCGGGTTAACATGTTATGTGTGGTTAGCAAATAATATATAGGTAATACATTTAGTTAAACACTACATTCCACACTAAAATGGCCGCCAGTAGTTTTTGCTTTATTTTTAATAATTTTTTCTTCGACGACGAATGACTGAGTTCAGTAATGTGATGATTGATTACGGCCAAATCCGTCGAATTTTCAAAACTGAACTGTACCTATCCGTCGAATAACGCTTGAGTGATTTTGTACCGATCGGTTGAATCTTAGCGAGCAAGAGACACTGGGAGAATCTAAGTTAATTAATGAAGGGGTGTACGGGATGTTACAATCATTACGATCGCTTGTTAACATGAGAAGGTCTTATTTTCTAAGAGGGATAACGGACATATGTAAACTTAATACTTTGAGTAAGGGTATCAGTCTAATGTTTTATTGTTCCTTTGTGTCCCTTATTATACAAATGAAGATGATGTATGTCATATACATCGACGGCACGTTCGTTTATATGGATAATGTATTCACTCATCACATACAACGAGTACATCGTAACTTCAAATGATCAGAATAAAATGAATGAGTCTAAACACCCCTTTTGTCTTATTTTGGAACGTTCCATCGTTAGGTGAGCCAATCAACAACTAAAATCACAGTACCGATCCGTCGAACGGATTTTTCTATCCTAAAACTAGAAATTCGACGAATAGGTATGCGACCTGATGATTTACCCTCTGAAGAAAATACATTTGGCATTAACTACTTTTTATTGGAGTAAAATTAGAGAAATTAACTGTTCAAAAATGCTTTACTGTCCTTTTGAGGTAATGCGATTATGCAAAAATAACTTGGACTCATTCAACAGAGTTCCGTTTAAGACGTTAAGAAAAAATTTAACAAGGTTTTATTTGATAAATACATTTTATTCTTGGTGAAAAAGTACAATAACTGATGGCTGACAAATATGTGTGTTGTTTTCAAATCGTAAAACAAAACATGATCTACATAAGCAACCATTCTATAAAGGTAAGTATACACAATACACATGATATGAATATGACTGAGTATATGTGTATTATATAAATGATACTATACACGTATGATACATAGAGATTAACAAATGCATACTATATAGCTGTAAGTTTATACAAGCATGAGATAAATGTTAGTATATGAGTTTAATTATAATGTAAGTAGATGAGTATTGTATACATGAAAACAGATGAGTATAATACAAATGTTAGTAGATGATTATTATGTATTAGTTAGTAGATGAGAATAATATAATGTTAGTAGATGTTTATTACATAAGTGTTAGTAGATGAGTATTATATAAATGTAAGTATATGTTTATTATATAAATGTTAGTATATGAGTATTATATAAATGTTAATAGACACGTGTGATATAAATAGATTAGCATATACATACAATATATAAGTATATAAACGTATTATAATTGTAAGTAGATGAGTATTATATAAATGTTAGTAGATGAGTTTTATATAAATGTAAGTAGATGTTTATTATATAAGTGTTAGTAGATGAGTATAATATAAGTGTTAGTAGATGTTTATTATATAAATGTTAATATACACGTAGGATATAAATAGATTAGCATATACATACAATATATAAGTATATAAACGAATTATAATTGTAAGTAGATGAGTATTATATAAATGTTAGTAGATGAGTATTATATAAATGCTAGTAGATGAGCATAATATAAGTGTTAGTAGATGATTATTACAAAAATGTTATAACATAAATACTAGAACATACATGTGACATTATTCTTTGAATGTGCGTATAATATAAATGTCAGTATATGCGTATGATATTAATGTAAAAAAATATAGTATAAGTATGTACTTTGAATTTTTTTTATATTTACAAAGTATTTATTACATCGACCGTAAGAATATATTTTACATATCATGGAACAAAACATCTCAAAACCAAATTTTTTGCTATTTGTTATAATTTCATATCAAGACTTTTTTTCTAAATTATGTTTTTGGGGGTTTTTTTTGTCTGGTAAGCATTTAAAAGCATCAAGTAAAATTGATTTTTTTTCAAAAACAGTATGTACACTGTAGAATTTCGAACACCAATTTGTCAAAAGTTACACTTTATATTTTATCATTATTATCTAAATGAATACTGCTATATCCAAACGTATTTCTGACATTTTAAAGAGGAAAATAAACCAGTGATTAAAACAATTACTAAGAATTCTCTATAGGCATGTTCTTTGTTTAAACTATAAGAATTTAGAATCAACACGTCAATTGAAAGCAGGTAATTTACATCATTTTTATACAAATTCAAAATCTATCTGATGAGCTTTCATAGCCATAGCTCTGTTTGTTGCGTGCACATCCGAGAAAGATCCGACGCATTAGACTAACAGCTCGCTCCTTCAATGTGGGTTTCAGATGGAGACGGGGAACTTTTACTTGGGGCTCGTTCTGCACGTGCATCGCATACTCGAACAGGTGACCTGCGGAAGGAAGGACAATTTTTTTCAAATAATTTTATAAACATTATCATTTTGTTACCTTCATGTTGACAGAAAAAAATTTGATTTAATCATATAATCCAATAATTTAACATGTGAGACAATTTTATAACTGAAGTGCCAAATTATATTGAAGAGGATGATAGATTTTATTACGCTTCATAACCGGAAAAGACCGATCTTCCTCTCCAGACAAAGAAAAGTCAGGATTCAGTCATGTTTAGGTCAATTAGCAACTGTCAAGGCACACAAAGTAATTATTTGGATTTGATAGTTTTACTAGTTTATCTTGATTCTTAAATAAAAACAAAATAGACCGTCTTAAAAGTTGTAATGGGTGTCTGCTGAAGATCTTTTTTAGGCCTACCATCAAAACTGCTGTCGTCATCCATTGTCTCCGCTTTATCTTTCAAAAAAGCCATTCCAAGAGTCTGAAAAACAGTATTTCAATTGTTAATATATGTTAACAATAAACATAAGTTGCTTCAAGCAGGCGGTTAAAGTCCAACTGACACGAATGAACCATGAAAACATCCAAAACAGTGGGAACATTACTGAAAATAATATAACAATAACAGAATTCCAGGTTTAAATAATTAAATGCTTTAATAATATCTCGAAAATGATAAATGAGAAATGCACGGCTCCATCAGGATGTTTCAATAAACTCAATGCTCCTACGTTTATGATTGTTTTCTCAGCATTTTTCTCGTATCGCCTGTAAATAAAGTCAATAAAAAGGCTTAAAAGACACTTCCGTACACTGCCATATATTTTTTCTTCTTCCTCATTATCTAATAGCTTATGCAAAATATGATATGTAAGGATTGTAAAGCATTTTTAAATCCGATCACCAAAATTCTTCCAAACAAGTGTCACCTATAAAGCGAAAACTTCATGCGGCCATTTTAGTGTGAATACCTTTTAATCATTCTAGTTAGGAATATAGATTAATATGGCTCAAACTTACTTTGTACGTTCGTTTAACAACTGCTTTAATTCCTAAAAATGAATTCTCATTAAATGTTATTGGTCGCATGAGTCTTCCTTGTTGTGGGATTTGTTTATTTCCCTTTAAAAAGGAGCAAAATTATCACTACCTGGCAAGGAGGACAGAAGCTTTAAATAGCTCGAAGTAGGCAGTCGGGAGAGATATGAGGAAAAGGCTGCGAAAACAAACCGGAAAATATAGGAGCCTTGTGTAACGAAATCAGTTCTGAACGTGTCAGATGACACTACCTGAGCAACTCGCCGGACACTTTCTAACACTCTTCTTTTGAGGGACTTCTTTGTTGTCTCGCCTTGGCTCTCACCGAGTTCACCTTTGCTTGAGTCTGGAAATGTTGAACATGTTCGCCTCGTGTATAAAGATCAATTTTCTTGTCATGAATAAATGTAGATTTTTTAATATTAGGTCACATTGTGATAAGATAATGTAGAACTGTCGTATCTGTATTATAATCTGGAGAAGAGTATTCTTAGAGAGAGAGAGCCGGAGACAGAGACAGAGAGACAGAGAGTCAGAGACAGAGAGACTTTATTCAGTATAGGAGTCTGTGTGGTCCAGTACAATAACAAGAGTGAGTCATATAATAAGCGTACCCTTACGTGAGATGTTAGAGTCTTGTGTTGGATTATCACCATTTTGCTGATCCTTGTATTCCTCCCTATCCAGGGAGACTTCCTTGTCAGTCTCAAGGTTAGAGTTCACTGGATCAGGGACCCGTGGGGTCAAGCAAGTTTCATTGAGGTCAACTTCCTCCAATTCAAGATCTTCCACAACCATCGACATTTTGTCTGAAATACGTTCCCTTGCGATAATAATATTTTTCTCCGTTTTTTTTATTCGCAAAGGATTTAAACTTTGAGTCACCAGAGTCAAACTTATAGACTCTTCATGAAAATATAAACATTTAACCCTTGTACGGTGTTTGGTGTCAAAAATGATCACAGCGCTCAATATTCATGTAAAATAATATACAAGTTATAAACATAATTTTGTAAAATATTTATGCCAAAATGCATAGATATATACATAGGAAATTGACAAGAAAATCAAGTGTACATACCCGTCTAAAATTTGAATATATCTCACTAAATATTTCTGAGGTATAACCTTCCCAATGTTTGTCTTTTCTGATACACTTAACATATGTAATACATTTGCTAATCTAAGTCATAATCTGAAAATTAGTAGCTTATAATGCCGTAAAATGGCACTTTATATCTTCCGGGTCATATTTGACGCCTAACATATTTACTGTCATTTTCTCAGTAACATCATACAAGGGTTAATTTATATTTTGTTTTATTGGATTTAATGCACTTATCATTACATAGTAAAGATTTATTCTAAAAAGGGAATATAGAAAGTATATGCCAAAACCCTTCCAGATCATCTTAAATTCATAAGTCTAATGATTTGTACAATTTTTTCAGAGCCAAGGATCGTCCAGCCACGTGACTGACGTTGTATTGTGACGTCATAATAAAAAATGTTAACATTGCAAATATGAACTTTTCCTTTTATTCCATTTCATTGAAAAATACACAGAACTGACTTCCGAGAAAGATATTTCTGCAACACAACCAAATTACAAGACAAGAGATATGACCAAAGATAGCTTAGAAATACTGGACTGAAAATATATCAATAAACGAAAGACGTTGGGGCAAATATTATGCCGTATAATTAAAAATAAACACGACATTCAAACGTTACATCTGAAATGAGGACAAAATATATACTATCTATCAAATAATTTATTTCATGTTTTGGTATAAAGTCCATATGGATGATACAATGTCATATTGGCTATATGTAGGCTTACCTTATAATTTCGATGACCAAAATCAAAATATGTTGAAGAAAAATATATCATTTATGTAAGCTATCATTTTAATTTCTTCTGAAAGTGTTGCCAAATTCCACTCACCGTATTTATCGAAGACGTAGTTGGTAGAGTCTAAAACTTATATTTTCAAACCCCGTTCTTCCTAAGCTTTAGCTTCAGCGCAGAGGTGACACTTAGCATTGATATGACGTCACAGAGTAACACATAACATTTTCCTAAAACTTATTTTATAAGTATTGACAAAGTTGAAATAACACGTCTTTTGAGGTATATTTGTGTAGTTTGAACATGAACATTATAATGTATATCTTGTATACATCTTACATCTACACCTAAACATCTCTTTCTGAGCAGTCTATTAGGGTTATTGGTGTCTTGATTATCAATAAACTATTCCCCTTCCGCAATCCTTATTTGTAACCGTATTTTCTGTTTTCTCATCTCTTTTCTTTTTTAACGAGCATCCCAAATGAACTAATTTCCATGAAATGAGTGTTAAATTTTTAGGTATAAATAATTTTAATTTGAGAACCACAGCATAGCTACTCTTTTTTTTTCTCTTTGACCTTGGCAGTATTGGTTCAAATCCCTCCAGTGATATGACAACTTTATCTTCTGTTGAGAGCTGTTTAGAATCTGCCTTTAACTAAGGCTCTAAGTTAATTCTTGCGCGATACGAAATCTGAGGTGGTAGTCTAAGATTTGAACATAAACTTATTATCAGAGAAAAGATTTGCGATGTGACATAATAATGAACTGATTTTGCGGGGTCCGTGGTGGGGTTCGCGTAAAGATTACGCAAATCTCTACGCCTCCTAAAAGGTGCAATATTTCGTCTTAGTAAACCGTAGGCGAACGTGGCGCGACTAGACACCCCGTGATTATCATGACATTTCCATTGATACGTGCTACAATACCGTATACTGGCTCTCACAAATTCAAACATCTCACATAGTCATCCAAAAAATGACAAAAATATCGCAAACGATAGTTTTAAATAGGAATCGAACAAAAACTTCATATTTGTACAGAAACCGAAATAAGTTGTTCAGTTACTCTTGATAAAACACCATAAACACCAAAATTACTATTGAGTTATTTACCAGAGGTTCATTTTCCGATTTTTGAACAAAATCAGGATTTAAAACAATTACTGTACGTTACCAATCGATTACTCTAATTTTTTTATTGGATGAAAATAAGGACCATACAATTGTTGCGATATTCTCGTGTATTATGAAATATGAGCCACTCGTAACAGAGGTATCGTGGGTGCAATGACTTCAGCAGCCGCTTTTGCAACAACACTCAATCAACAACAACAATACTTAATCAACAACAAACATTCCACAAATGGCACAGATAACTTGACATACTAATCGCCACATACATTTTATTTTGATTTCACTGTGAACTATCTATGTGCAGTTGGCCGATTGGGTTTGGCTTTTCAAAGAATAACTGTAATTTAACTCCTGAAAAGCATACACAACGCAAAACATCAAGACCGGAAGACAAGGACTCTACAGTGACGGATCCGAGTGGGAGTTTTAGGGGTTCGAAACTCCCCATGCAAATTTCTTTTAAAAATCGGCTGAACCGCTAGGAAGGAGGTGATTTATAACACTTCAATTAATTCCTTAAACCTCAACAGTGACTTCTTTCTCTTCTAATCTCGCAAGGAAATAATGTTGGTGTTCCTTAAACATCGAAACACATGTTATATACCTTCAAGAACACAACAATACATATCTTTTGATATCTTTTGGGGAGTTCATATTTGTAAAATTCTTTGGCACATGGTTTTTTGTAAAATCATTTTTCAAATTTTGGCAACAAAAATGTGTAATTTTGTAAATTGCTTGATAGAATTCACGTCTCTCTCACACAGTTTGTGACAACAAGATGTTCAAAGAATTTGAGATATCATAATCGTATCACAATCTATTTGTAAATCAACGTCAACGACAAAGATAGCAAAACCTTAGGATTACTTCTGGAGGATAATAATCAAGCTTTACAGTTATATCAGCCTTAAAATAATCCCGTCACACAATTTCCATTAGTTCCTGTCCAATGTCACAACACAGGTGATCTTGACTCTAACCTCAAGCTTGAAGGTTTTCAGTTTCCTTTTTTCAGATTCTTCACCTAAAGAAGTTTCCCCGTTTGACATGTTTTTTCAATGAATCATCCACTTTAACTATTGACTCAAAATTAAAATCAATGACATTTTCTTTAACTTCTTCGATCAGGTTTACCTTTACTTTTGTTTCGTGTTTCGTATTCTAATTTATATAAAGTCGTCTCTTCCTTTTTTGATACCATGTTTTTGCAAAATGTACACTTTAACATCCGATACTTCTCTGAAATCATCATTATAATAAGAGTTTCATTCATCTTCAATGGGCTCCTGTTTAATATCACCTTCAGCAATAACTCCAAAATCGTCTTTTTCAACATCAACCTTAACTTTCGTCTCCTCTCTAATATCATCAAAATAATTATCTTTTACTTTCACATAATCGGAACTTTCACTTTGGTCGGGTCCAACCTTAGTTTCTGTTTTAAACTCCACTTTCAGTGAAGCTCCCTCTTTATTTTCAAATGTTGTCTTCGTATAATTGTCTATCTCATTGTCAGACCGCAATGTTGAAAAGGACAAACTATCAATGCGGGTATTATTCCCTTCGTCTGATTCACTGTCGCTTGTGTCCTCCAACCAACTTCCGTCATTTAACTGTTCGTATTTTCTTCTAGCCCTCCTTAATACGTCAATACCTTCAAATATAGGCACTGCCTGCGCTTTTGTTGGTTGCACATTTATTGGCCTCGGAATGTTGCCATCCTTGTCTCTATGAACTCTCATGTGATGGTGTAGATTGCCAGCAGACCGACATGCATGGTCGCACAGATGACACTTATGTGGTCTCTCCCCCGTGTGAGTTCGGATGTGAGTTGTCATTGTCCCCATGTCAGCAAATCCTCGAGCACAATACTCACATATATAGGGTTTTTCTCCTGTGTGTGTGCGTAAATGTCTCTTTAAAGTGGAGTTATTATAGAATCCTCGCCCACACTGATCACATTGGTATCGTTTTTCAGGGCTGTGAATTTGGATGTGAGTTTTAAGTCGATGATAGCGATTAAATGTTTTCCCACATTCTGTACACACAAATGATCGTTTCTGGCCAACGCATTCAAACCAGGAGCTTTCTGCTATAAGAGGGATTTTAGGTCTACCAGATCTGGGTCTGTCCTCAATAGAACCGGTTTCATTGTGTCTTTTCATTAGTCTTTGAATCGTACTAGGTGCAGTGTTCATTTTTTGGGCAACTTCACGCAGGGACTTCCCTTTCTTTATCAACTCTGTAACCTCCAACCTCTCCGCCTTGGATAAGCGCGGCATATTTTGGATCAAACTGAAAGGAAAAACAAAAGTGATTTTCATGTAATTTTAACACACTCAAAGATGTACAGTTCCAGGTATGATTACACATTTCTCTACATTTTCCGTCAAATAATTACAAAAAATCAGAAGAAGTGAATAATTAAGTATTGACAGTTAAGGAAGGTAAAATATTACATGGATTGCACCGACCGGGCTGTTCCCTCACACTTATGAAGAGTGTAACAGATGCATGCACTGTCTCCATCGATGGTCCCCTATTCAATCTTAAGATTTATACCCTGAAAACGTACGTCCTCTTTTGTGCATGCTACATGCTTATATTTATACTTACTTGAATTAATTAGTATAAGCGCAAGTCATACATTTCAACAGTTATGTCTATTATCTAAACTGATTGGGGTTATTTTCTAAAAGTATGTAAACTTTTTTGTGTAAAATTTAGCTCAAAAGAAAAAAAATCCATGATATTCATTTTGGTGAAATAACGATACTGGAATATGACAGACTGTTGATTTAAGATGGAAAACTATTGACTTACTGTAAAATATGAGTTTTGCCTCAGTTTCTATGTCCAAGCAAGTTTGTTACTAATTTTCCGGTTAAAGTTTTACATTTCATTGTCAAGGAAATTTCATGTCTAATGGTCTTTTTCACTGATGTATTTATTAGCAATGTCAACAAAAGAACTCTTCACTAGCAGAGTAGACTGCCCTTAGTTCATCTTTCTACCGCTTCTTGGTGGTTTAAGTCGGTGGATTCGTAACCAAATAAACTCGCATCCAAACTGGAAGTGAACTTATGCCTTTGTACTTTAGTTACAAACTTCTGTCTATCTATGACCTCATTTGAGGTCTTCACTTATGTAATAATATTATATGTAATAACATACTTGTATAAACGGAAATGTCCCTTTTAATTCTCTGTCCATAAAACTTCCCCCGATAAGACTGTCCCCTTAAATAACAAATACATCTCAAATGAGGTCTCCTAACTCAATTCTTTTACTTTAATTTTTAAGTTCTCAAAAATTACTGAAGGTAATTCTGATTATAAAAAACACAGATGGCTTAAGAAATTTACAAATGTTTCATAAAATACATCGGGATCGAACCTATGACTCGGGATAGGCTTCGCCTAGGTTTGTCTGTCGTAACCCTGCGCTCTACCTGGGGTACTTGACCAACCCTGCGGTCTAACTGGGGTACCTGACCAACCCTGTGGTCCGTCTGTCGTACCTGACGCACCAAACGGTCTATCTTGGGTACCTGACCCACCCTGCGGTCTGCCTGTCGTACCTGACTTACCCTGCAGTATGTCTGTCGTATCTGACCATCCCTGGGTCTGTCTGTCGTACCTGACCAACCATAAGGCCTATCTTGGGTACCTCTACAACCCTGCGGGCTATCTGGGGTACCTGACCCACCCTGCGGCCTGTCTAGTGTATCTGATCCACCCTGCGGTCTATCTAAGGTATCTGATATCTACATATACATGAAACCAAGACAGAATCTGAGGACTTCAACCTATACTTTATACCCGATAAGAGCATCTATCAATCACCCCATTTGTAAAATTCCCAATTGTCCAGTGTGTTGGGGCAGTCAGTTATATCAAAAAAAGATGTCGGAGTCTTCTCGCAGACATACAATCATATCAGGTGTTAATCTATGTCTTCACAAGATTTCATAATTCAAGTGAACTGGGTGTGTTTTTTTAAGAAGTAAGAATTGCCTCTTATAGCGTGATTGTTATTAATTGACATTTATCGTCACTTTAGTCTATCGCTCAATTGTAACTAATACGCTGTAAATGATCAAATGATCGAAATAAACTGTAAACATGCCTGAAATAACTAGCTAGCTAATCTCCAAGAGACTCTCATGGTCAAAGGTCACTTCACTTATGAAGGTCAGATGCAGATGTTCCCAAAATATTCCCCGCTATATGCAGTCTCAAATTCTCGAGAAGCGTATCGGCGGAGCATCAATACACGGAGTTCACACTCAGATAAGAAAGTGTTTATCTTTATTATACACCCGCCTTAAAATATTGCGTGTATTCTTGTCGTCCGTGACTCCCAGAATCTTTCCGGAGCATTTCTCCTACACTATACAGCTGCCAACCAAAAGTCCGTTTAACATGTTTAAACAACTTTATTCCAGAATGTACAAGGCAATTTCACAAAATAGAAGCTGGACATGATGGCTTAACTTTATATATGCAATGTCATATTAATAAGGAGTGGCCCCGCCCTTATTTCTTATCACAGCACGGACTCTTTTAGGCATACTGTTGTACAATGGTTGGAGGTCGGTTTTCTTCAATCCATACCAGTGTTTCTTCACTGATTCCCAAAGTTGTTTACTGGAAGTAGGCATATCCTTGGCTATTTTTTTGCCAATCATATCCCAGAGAGTCTCTATTGGGTTCATGTCTGGACTGTTTCCGGGCCAATCCAGCAAACCAACTCCCTTGGCAGCAAGAAATTCGCGGGTAGATCTTGAGTTATGTGCAGGGGCGTTGTCTTGCTGAAATGTGAAATCATAGTTAGGAAATACAAGACAAGAACCATCTTTTTTTTATGTCATTAATGATATTTTGCTGATAACTCTGACTATTTAGAGTTCCTGTCACACGTTTCATAATTCCTGGACCATTTGGAGACATCATCCCCCAAACATGAACTTGGGGTGGGTGCTTTACAGTTGTTTGTAGACAATAATGTCGGTACCGTTCATGTGTCAAACGCCTCACTGTCATTCGTCGACGAATTGAGAAGCATCTGAAGATCGATTCATCGGAAAAAAGAACTTTATTCCAATCTGGCACCTTAAAATGGCGATGACGACGAGCCCACAATAATCTCTTGTTTCTCTGAGTTTTATTCAGGAACGGTTTTCTACTTGGAACATAACATTTGAGTCCAAAATGTCGTAATCTTCTGGAGATGGTCATCTGACTAATACGTCTGCCAAGAGTTAGTCGCAATCTTCTGTGCAGGATGTTCAGCGTTGCATATCTATCGCGGATACACTCTTTTCTGATGATTCGATCTTCACGCTGTGACGTACATTTCGGTCTGCCAGATCTCTTATAGTCGTCAACAGACCCTAATGATTTATATTTTGAATACAGTTTTATCATGCCTTGCACAGAAACATGACATTGATGGTTTTTCTCCATGTGTTTCTTCACTGCCTTTCATGACATACCAGTGTCTCTAAGAGTGATAATTTGGGTCCTCTCGAAAATTGTCCATGTTTTTTGTTCAAAAAGTCGCTTCCTGTAAAATGAAAGATTATTATCATTTATAAATTATTGTTTATTAGATAATAGGGTGTGAATGACATTTTAATCGAACATTAGCCCCCAAAGAAAGTGCTAAAGAGTTCTGACTGAATTGCTATAACCAAATTTAAAAAGGTTCAAATTGCATATTGCTTAAACAGAAACTAGTCCTTTATCAATGTAAACACGAGTGCAAGTGTATTACATCCAGGAACAACAGGACTTTAGTCAATTTGATTACATAAACGCATGTACTCACGTTTTCTTCTGCTTGGTCATCTTAGAGTTGTATCTTGAGATCCAGGGTTGTAATTTTACAAGGTATTGGGAGGCTTCAATTTACACATTTTTTAAAAATCAAGATTAAGTTCGATAACATTTGCATATGTATCATGACTTCAAACTGTAAATGTGTGATTATTTGCAGCAAAATGTTTTATAGTATTCCTGTAATTGTTCAATTGATAATTCATTTATGAATTAAACAGACTTTTGGTTGGCAGCTGTAGGTTCACATTCCCAAAAAATATGATTAATTGTTTATAATTGAACATAATGGTCATGATATATATCCAATTTTATAAAGAAATTGTTTTGATGGGAGAATATTGTGAATAATTCTATATTGCAACCATTTCAAGTCTGTGCTTCTCGTATATTTATTGGCAATGATATTTAAAAAAATTTCCAATCATTTTCTTCAAGGTCACTTTTTAGGATTTTTCCCCATTTTGAATAGCATGGCAGGCGAACAAATTTTGAGTTTATATAAGAGAGGCGTACATTTTTTTTATTACCAATTATGAGGTCAATCTTTGATACATTGAATGGATAAATAGGATTCGACAATTTCTTCTTTAATTGCTTTGTGTTCATATGTGATCGGGTATATGCCATTATGGCTCTTTTCACTGATTCATAAGTTAGAAAGTTAGTCTTAATAGAAAACGTAGTGAAAAATTCTTCATATGTTAACAATCTACCGTCATCATGAAGCTTATCATTCACAAAAACAACACCTTTCTCATACCATTCATAATACAAAAAAGGACGTTTATCAATTGTAATATTGTCGTTGTTCCATAATGATTGGCATTGTATATCTTCTTCATTTACGATTTCCTTTTTATTCATTGAGAAACAATCTGACCATTCTAAAAGTATGTCTTTCCAAAAGGAGTTAGTTGCAAATGGAATTATCCGTTAGCAGAAGAGGAATTTTAGTTGATCGGTAAACAAGTATATGTCCATTTGCAATCATTACCGCTTATTCTTTTAATCCATTTTAATGTTTGTGATGATATTATAAATACAAAATATACTAAAATATGAATCATATAATTATATGAATGTTTTTCTTCAAACTATGTTGATTTCAATTCAACATGAAAAGTTCAAAATTGTTTCAACGAAAACATTTTAATGAAAATTTTTTAGGTATACACTTTTTGCACAACTGCGTAGTTCTGACGATAAATGTGTGCGTTCAGATCTAAAGCTGGTTTTTTTTGGGTGCATATCAGGTGTCACGTCATGGGTGCTCGAGTCCGATTATTCCTACCCGTTGGAGTCGTACCCGTTTGGGGTAGAGTTCCCCAAATGAATGTTGGTACGAGTTCGGTTTGGGTACGAATTCCCCTCCTAGAGCTATCCCCAAGCGGCGGAAGTCTGAAACAAGGGCAGTGTACTCTGATATTAACGAGTTCTGTTGTTGACATCTTCAGAGAAAAATAATTCAAGCAAATGTGAAAAGTTAAAAAAAAATAAGTGTCAGCTTTGCTAAGACACGAAAACTGAGGCGAAACATAAATTTTACGTGTAAGTGACACATTTCTTACTTTAATTCAAATTAACTAGGCCTCCCCACAAGCTTGGGAGACATCGACAAAGCTCAGATATTATGAATAACAATGCCTTATAAGTCGAAGTTTCAACTCTGATATATATAATGTTAAATGTTATTATTGAGTAATGATTTGATTGACATCGGTAAGTTTCAATTATTTTGCTCATAAATTGCACATTATTGATTTGACATCGGTCTAAGTCATGTCAGCCACATAATAAGATCAAATTCCCTTGATATATTTTGCTAGGCAAGTCTTACCCGGCATCACAAGAACGTTTTGCCTAGATATACCATATTTCCTCAAATAGATACCTGGTCTAGAATTGGCGTCAGGGGTATGACCATGTAAGTAAAGATAGAGGCCAGTCTCGAAATAATTGCTGGGGGTAACCTAATTGATTTCTTGATAATCAAAGAGACATGAGCAGTTCCCCCTTTACTGGCAAAGAAATGCAACTGCTATCATTCTGTTCACATTCAATTATAAATAGCTAAGCCCCCAAAATAAAACCATTGTAAGTGGGTGATGATTTATCTTGCCAAAAGATAAAATATAAAACCTGGTCTAAAATTGACGCCAGTGGTATCTATTACAGGAAATATGGTAGCTCGAAAGTTTAGTTTTTGTCCCAACCTCATCTGATGACACTGTAGGACTTGCCTGGAGAAACTAAAAGTAAATTAGATTGAATTATGATGTTTACATATAAATGAGACAGATGTTGAATGAAAGAAATAGCATTTACAGACAAGCTATGAATTAAATTGACCAATGCCATTTAATGAATCATTGAAAATATTTTCACTAATGTAACTTTAAATTCTGTCTGATAATCACTTTTATAAATACAATATGACCAAATCTCCAAAGCATGTTGACTTTTCAAAAAAGTAAATTTTCAAATAATGTTATGCCTATCTGATAAAATATTTTACTTTTACTTTTTTTTGTATAATAGTTAATAATGATGAAAATAGATTTTAATTAACATAGCGAATCCATATCTTTTAAAGTGGTAAACAATCGATAGCAAATCGCTTTTGTTTTTCCTTTCAGTTTGACCAAAGATATGCCACGCTTATCCAAAGCTGAGAGGTTGGAAGTTACAGAACTTGTAAAAAATGGGAAATCACTGCGCGAGGTTGCCAAAAAAATGAACACTTCCCATAGCACAATTCAGAGACTTATCAAGAGACACAATGAAACTGGTTCTATCGAGGACAGACCCAGATCTGGTAGACCTAAAATCCCTCTTATGGCAGAAAGCTCCTGGTTTGAATGCGTTGGCCAGAAACGATCATTTGTGTGTACAGAATGTGGGAAAACATTTAATCGCTATCATGGTCTAAAAAATCACATCCAGATCCACAGCACAGAGAAACGATACCAGTGTGATCAGTGTGGGCGAGGATTCTATAATAACTCTAGTTTGAAGAGACATTTACGCACACACACAGGAGAAAAACCCTATATATGTGAGTATTGTGCTCGAGGATTTGCTGATATGGGGACAATGACAACTCACATCCGAACTCACACGGGGGAGAGACCACATAAGTGTCATCTGTGCGACCATGCATGTCGGTCTGCTGGCAATCTACACCATCACATGAGAGTTCATAGAGACAAGGATGGCAACATTCCGAAACCAATAAATGTGCAACCAACAAAAGCGCAGGCAGTGCCTATATTTGAAGGTATTGATGTATTGAGGAGGGCTAGAAGAAAATACGAACAGTTAAATGACGGTAGTTGGTTGGAGGACACAAGCGACAGTGAATCAGACGAAGGGAACTCTACTGAAAATGATGATTTGTCTTTTACAACATTGAGATCTGATGAAGAAGGGGAGGAATCTCCCAAAATGGAATACAAGAATGAAGAGGAGACCTCATTAAATGAAGATTCCAAAGAAGGAAATTTAACAAAATTCTATTCTGATCAAAGTCAAAGTGAACAATTTGTTGAAGTCAAGGAAGAATTTATTGATGATATTGGAAAGTCTTCAAAGGTTAAAAATTACACGGATAAAAACACTTTTAACGGTATTGCTGAGGCTGATATCAAACAGGAACCAATGGATGAATGAATTGATTATTTTACTGATGTTACTTATTCTCAATGAAATGTCACACTTAGATTTTGAATTATATTTGGCATTGAATTAAGATACAAATGAATTAAGTTGTCTATGATTTCAGATAACTATGTTATTTAATATTCTCTGCCGATCACTGTAAGAAAGATGTGGAAGTTTTCAAGCAAATATAAGATTGCAAAATGTTGAAGACAATGTTGTTTTTGTTAATTGATTTTTAAAGACTGAATTCAATAATGAATTATCACTTTGAATTCAGTTTGAATCATTTAATTGTGAAGAGTTATATGTATGCAGCATATTTAAATTTGTGCCAAAAGGTTTAATTAATGTGCCAAAACGAAAGCAGAACATTAGTTCAATTACATGTCTTTGAAAGTATATAGATTGTATGTTAATTTCCAAGAAATACTCAAGTTAAATAATGGACAGACATGAAAAACCATTCTCTCCCCACAGAAGTAGCTGAAATCAAGTCCTGCTAAACCCATGTCTTATCATGAGGACTTTCAGAAGTTTTGTCAGATGGTCCTAGCTGCAAAAATCTGCAAGGAAAACTATCATACAAATTCTTCCAAGGAAGGCTTGATTGCTGTCCGACGCCATCTTAATGAGTCAATGTGACTGTTTTTTGTCAGAAAGACTTATTTATGTAGTTCACAATCAATTACGGTAAGTTGTGATTTTCCAGAAGCATACAATACTGACTGAATGATAATTTTAAAATGGCATCCCTCATTGCATGGCCAATTTTTTTCTGGTTTCATCCATTCAGGCATCTCTGCTTCTAACCAAAAAAGTACAGTTTGGTTAACAGTTTAATAAATTCTATCATACCTGTAGCTTACGGAGCTGTCAGGGTCTGCTTTCACAAAGCAACCTTAACTAAGGTTAACCTTAACTCCCATACTTTAACATTGCACTAAGGTTACCTTAACGTCTTACGATCACCTTAGGGCTTTGTGAAAGGAGGCCCTGAGCTGTATTTACAAAACAAGTTGCTCTTTGCACAACTAACTGTGGTTTCACATAATTAAATGCCTCCATTATAGAAAGTGAGGGGATAAAACAGAGGTCAAAGTCGGATATGACTTGAGCTCCCTCTGCGGAGGAGGATCCAGGAATGTGGAAAAGCAGGTTTCGTCTATTGAAAAGGGGGTCACCCACTTTATCATCAATTGGTAAAAAAAACGTGAAGTTGGGGGGGGGGGGGGGAGAAATGTTAAAAGACAAGATTTTTCAAAGTGTTATGAAAGCAGCATTTCCATCTTAAGTCCGTTTGCAATGAGTCTGACAAACTAATTAACTTTTTTTGGAGAAAGGTTGTAGAAAAGAGGATAAAAATGTCTTAAATTAGGGGTAAAATACCAACCATAGAAACTATTTATAACTTATCTGTATGTTGTCTTGATCGAGTTTCAGTTTTCTTGTTGTATGATGTCTTAGTGTATTTGCAATGGATGTGCTTACCAAAAGGAAACTGTTCAAGTTTCATTTTTGAAAAGCTAAGCTTGATCTAGTCAATTGCACATATGCTTTATTACAGTTTTCACTGGAATCAAAATATGATGTAATGTTTAGTATTTATGCATTGTTTTTGTTTTTGATTGTTGAATTATCTTTGCTACATTTCTTAATCTCTTTTTGTTGTTACATTTTTGTGAGAAAATCTGGAAAAATTATCAGTTACAAGGAACAAACTAATATATATCTCTTTATTTCTGCCCGTAAGTTTTGTTTTTTTTTAATTACCTTATCAGAAAAAGAATAATAGCGAAAGGAAGTTTCATTTTTATTTTGAGTAAACTTCTCTCCCTAGCTGTCAGAGAATTTCTCCCTAGAGTTGTATGATTATTAACCTCTGTTAAAATTTGAGCACTTTCTGGTCTAGAAATACTCAATCCTGATTGAAAGCAAGCAAAGTAAGATGAACAATCAGCAGAGTTGATTCAAATTTAGCATTTGGTCGCAAGTCGCCCTCTGACTTCCTTCATCTTCCTACTCATGGCCAATGACGTGCTAAATAGGCCTTGCCACATCCCCCCAACTTTTCAATGCTTGTCATCGACTCTGCTGATACATTTATTGACAGTCCAATGAAAATTTTATTAGGAATTGCAACTTTTCGCAAAAGAGGGTGCTGCACTCAAAGTAACAATTTTGATTGGTTGGCAGCAAGGTTTAAATCAGCCAGTAATAGAGACTAGTGCAACTTAAAGCCACGAGGAAGAGGATGGACTTCTTTCTTCTGTGGGATTGCTCATATTATTTTACAAGACAGAATTCAGTCAAAGAAAGGCGGATTGGAATTAACGACGATGTCCCTTTAACAGTTCCCTGTGCAAGGGCTTTTGAAAACAAACTGAGAAATAAGCAAACTTGTAACAGAGGTTTCTCGGGAAGAAATGAGTTGAGTATCTTCTTTTGAAAGATTATTTTTCAATTAGTGCTTTTGTGAAATTAATTATGATAATACACAAATGTTGTGTCTTGTTACAAAATATTTATGTATTTAAAAGGATATTGACATGTTCTTTAGTTGAAGGGTGAAATTCTTTTGTTAGATAATGAATAATATTGTGCTGAAAATGGTTGTTATTCTTGTTGTGATTGTTATAATTGTCTTTAATGTTGTCTAAAATGGGCATTGAGTGAGGAACTTTACAGTGAAATTTTTTAACACTGTTTACTTAAAAAAAAGAAAAGTTCTTTTTTTTTCGATGTAGATAACAATTTAATTTCCACATTGGTGTTCCTTTCCTTCAAAGAACATGAATAATCATTACGTTCATGTCCGTCTTATTGTGATGTTAATCATGAAAAGTGTATTTATTGGTTATTTATTTCACACCAGAGATAATGTTTTTACTGCTTGATTTGTATTTTTCATTTGTTTTGGGTTTGTGACAGTGGGCTGCTTTGAATAAAATTTCATTATGTACATCTATAGACTTTTCTTGTGTTTTCAGATCATCTTATCCGACTGGTTTCTGGCATTGGCAGTCATTAAACTTTTGGAGTCCAAGATTTTTCATTTCTTAGCTCATCAGAACTGAAAGGTTACATAGGCATATGGCATTGCCCCTCTGTGATAAACTTTTAACTTTTTTTATTTTCTCTTCAGAAGCCGCTGCACCCCTAAGGCTGAAATTTTGTGTGTATGTACCTTGGAGTTATTTGATCCGAATTTGTACATATGAGGCTAACCCCCCCCCCCCCTTGTCCACCCTCAAAACTTCTTTCTCAATTTTCAATAAACGTTCAAGCTAGGAATCTCAAATTTTGAAATTATCATCTTTGTAGAATTGAAACTAGGAAGTGTAAATTTCCTTGTCCCATCCCCATTAAAATGGGCGTGGCAGGGGTGCATATACACGGTGATTCGTCAAAACCAAAACTTATTGGCATAAGCTCAAATTTTAGAATAACATCTTTGTTGCATGAAGATTCAAGTTTGTAGATTTAGTCTTGACCGCCCTTCAAATATGGGTGTGGCAGTTGTTGTAAATGTAATCTAAAGCAGCTGTTATCGTTCTCCACAAACACATATCCATAGATATCTGTTTTGGGTATGTAGCTTATTTTGTTATAGGTAAACAAATTCACAAATCTTGTGACTAAGATCAAAGACTGTTGTATTTTCAGTACCAATCAGAATGAGCGCAATTTGGATCTCAGCTGTAGTACTGGCCAGGACCAAGAGAATCTCTTCGTGATAACTTCTCTTATCAAATTCATCAACAGGATTTGATAACTGATCCAAACTTCTGAGGGTATTTTTACTTTATCGAGGGTATTTACACTTTATCGAGGGTATTTTCACTTTATCGAGGGTATTTACACTTTTATCGTAAATTTTATATCAGAAGGCATGAGGGTGAGATTCTATTTATAATCCAAAATCATTTATCATTAGGTTTCTCTGAAAGGGGAACATCTCTGAACACTGAAATTAACTAACCTTATGTAGTAATATAGTAATGTAATAGCATTGTGGCGTCCTCACGTTTATGACATCAGGACATTATCTCAGGACATTATTTGAAGATGAAAACGTGTTGTGAGGCCATTGTTCAAAATCCAGTGTCCAACAAAATCTACTGCCTCCTAGGAGATATTGCTTACCTATAATAATATGTTTCAAAACAAAAACAAAACTTAAGTTAAATTTACAAGAATACAAGTTATATAAGTTATAAAACAATACCTCTGTCGGTTTTGGGTAGGTTTCCAAAGTTTTTTAAAATGTGTACCCATAAATTCTTGTGCATTGGAAACTTGATACCCTCCCACCAAATTGGATTTCTGTGGTCTTTCCTTATTGTTCTTTTCTATTCATTATGAAGACCGAATACTAGAATATGAGCAAGGTAGCTCGTTTATTATGGTATGATTAACCTGATAGTTATTTCTAATAACTAATTTGATTGATAATAAATATGCTCCAAAATATCACAATAAGAAATCAAATGCCAATTAAATGTAGTTGCGAGTGTTCTTTTGCTGTTTTGGCTATCGTTTAGGATATATTTCTAAACGAATGGGAAAAGTTTTTGGTTGGGTACAATTCCCCTATGGTAAGACGTTTCGTTAAAATATATCCTACAGCCCCTTGAGCCTCGATTATCGGGACACACTAGTGTCGCTGTACTAGCGAGGCAATAGCGACACCTAGCGGACAGGTATGAGAGAAAGAAATGGGACACCTGTGACCGTTTCAACGAAGTCAATAAGATAGATTTCTATAACTAGAAATGGGAACAGTTTCAAAAACTGGATTAGTCTTCCTGCTAGTCATAACACAGGGTAAGAATTTATTCCTTTCGATTTATCAATCCATCGACAATATGAAAAACAGGTACACCTAGGAAGAGGTAGAACAGGTAGTAGGTATTTCTCGAGGTTGACTCAGTGTCACGGCTATCATCGGTAAAATACTAAAAATAGTATATAATCCAATTATTTTTAACTTACCAAACATACAACAACAAATCAACGTAAGGGCATATGCAATTCAGTGACGGATTCCCCAAACTTTCAAAAAATTCTTGATTTGCCACTTTAATCATATTAATCACACTATCACATATCAATAACACTACACACTATTGTACACACAACGAGTATTTCGAAATTAAGCGAGGCTGCAGGCAAGGCGATCCTATATCACCATATCTCTTTCTTTCTTTAGCTGAAACCCTTGAATTTATGACAAAATGATAAAAAAGACAATAAACATATCGTAATTGCCGATCACATTGAACTATGAAGAGAGAAAATAAGTAAATCAGTATACCTCAATAACTGACTTTTCTGTTCTTTTCATTTTTTTTTGTTGGTTTTTTTTTGGGGGGGGGGGGGGGGGGGTAGAGGTTATAAACATCTGAGATTGATTTGTGATAATAAACTTGACTTGTTTAATGCACTCTGCAAGAGGTACAATTTGATCTTTTAGACATACCACCTAAACTCAGGTGACATTCCCCTACTGTCTAAATCTACTTCATTGGTAACAGTTCCATAGTATGAATCCTCGGAGAGGCGCTACTAAACTCAAGACCTAAATAAATGTCACTATACAAAATACAAGATATTTTGATCCACGACTGAAAATGAGTAACATGATTTTTTTCAGAAGCCAAAAAAACTCAATTTTAAATTTTGAAACAATATATTTGTTCGTTTTTCAAAAAAACACGCTTCTGAAGAAACTATCGTTTCTGAATCCCCTTAACAAGATCATGGTTATTATATTTTCTTGTAAAAACTACTCCCCACTGTAACTCCTTGTCCGTTCGATATGTACAGTACGAGTTAAATGTAAAAACACCATCTCATCACAAGCACAGGCGACATCGATACAGGTCATATACAATATATATAACAAGGCTATTCACGTAATTCCACTTTTAAATTGGAGGCTGGTCATTTATGAATACGTGAGGAGTGATACTTACCGATGTCACTTTATGAGTATGTTTATAACAGCACATATATCGGAGCTTGATATGCCTACGTGAATAGCCTTGTTATATATTGTATATGACCTGTATCGATGTCTCCCCTGCTTGTGCATCTCATGTATGTATATATTCGCCTTTATGTAATCATTTGTTTCACTTGCGTTAAAAAGATATTCGAATCTACACCGAAACATCGCATTTAGTGCAATCAAGAATATGACTATCTTTGTTCTTCTTTATCAAATCCAGCTTCTAAAATGCCCCTAAGAAGAGATAGCTGAATTAAAAAATAGCTTTTCTATTTCATGGCGCCTTTCAGTGATAACGCGTTAACAAATTAATGTCAAAGTACGTTGTTTATGTCTATAATACCTTGTATTAACTAAACAATCTTGTTAAATCTAGCTATAATGATAACAGGCCAAGGAAAATGTAAAATTACAGCTAGTTTTAACTAGAATAATTAACTAAATTTCGTATTTAAAACATAGTATATTTTTAACTTAAGTTCTAATTATTCTGCTACCTAAACAGTTTGAACAAGCGATTTTACGTCCCCAAGTATATTTGAAAAGACAAGAAAAAAATGTATTTATAAGGCCTGTGAAATTGTGAGTACCTCTTTACAAACATTTGTCTATGATGGACATTAATTCAAAGTCGTCTAGATCTGGCAGCAGTAATTTGTTTGAAGATGTGGCGACGTTTCTTTTGTTCCTCAGTTTACCATGAAGCACAAACAGAATGTGCTTACATTTTGCATTTTAGTTACTTTACTTTACACTTTAGTATATAGCACGTCATATGTTTTTATCATCCAAAACTCTGTTCCACAGGAGATATCACTTGTGGCTGATCAAGCTATATCTCCTAGGAGATATCGGTTTGACAGTAGATTTTGAACAATGCCCTATTACAGTCAAGTTCATGACATCACAATTGATTTACATCATCAAGTAATGACATCACAATGCTATGACGTCATAAACATGATGACGTCACAATGCTATGACATCACTCCACTGAGAGTCTTAAGAGTAGTGCAGTGTTCAGGAATACACATTTTTCACGGAATCGAAATGAAAAATGATTTTGGATGATAAATAGAATCTCACCCTCGTGTCTTCTGATATCAAATATATCAACACTCTTTGATAAAAGTAAAATATCCTCGGCAAGCCTCGGATATTTGTAACTTTTATCAACTCGTGTTGATATATTTGATATCAGAAGACACTTGGGTGAGATTCTCTATATATTTCGATCTTTCGTAGTGAACTAGATGATGTCATGGAAGCGGTGCAACAACGAAGTCAAAGATTTTTTAGGATAAAACATATTAATCATCTATTTCATTATTGACAATCATCAGAACGCATTATTCTCTCCTTCTTTTTTTAAATTTCTTACAATATGTATATACGTTTCAAATATTGTTTATATTTAGATTTCACGGCAAAACTTTTGTGAGACACAAAACGAACATACGCGTGTTTCAAACAAATTATCGTTAGGAATCTAGATAAAATATATTAACTGAGAATAAAGTATTCAGGAGATAAACCTAGTGTGTTTGAACATCAGAGAGATGTTATACTGGATTGATAGCGAGTAAATTTAAAATTTAAACCGAACGCGCAGCTTAGTTTACGCTGATTGATCACTCAAAACTCTTATTTTGTACAAAATATGACACATAATTAAAACAATTTGCGCTCTCCGTGTAAACACACGAAAACAAATACGACTAATTCTGTTTTGAAGGAAATTAATCCCACGTAAAAGCGTAATACCGACTCCGAAGTTACCAGTCGGATAGTCGGAAGTCAATGTATGTATTAATACGTTGTTAACTGATTTCGGGTCAACAGAGCAACTTCAATCGTGAATTGATACCCTGTGAATCGGGCAAAACAACCAATCAGAATCGAGTATCCAGCACTTTCATGGTAGAATAATAAATGATTGATATCATTCTCTATTACTTATCTTGGTTTGTATACACCTGGAAGAAAGTATTGCAACACCAAGTTTTTCTTGATTTCTTCCTATGTCCTACAATCCAAACTGAACACATGACAGCTTAGGGTCTTGTTTAGTAAAAGAGGGGTCATTTTGTGGCATTTATGCTCATCGGGGTGACACCAGATACTAACTTTCTTGTTTTTGAAGTCACTAAATGTCGACAAACATCACTGCTAATGAAAAATAGCTGTTACATAAAAACATTTTTGACTACAAAATTAGGCTATTTCACAAGGGCGACGTCGATGATTGAAACTGATAATACTGGGTACTTACTGAAAAGATTGTCAACTTTCATAACTGAAGACATGATTTAACCCTAAACAATTACTTTAGCATTAAAAAAATTCATTTGGATATCAATAATTATTGTCACAAGAGTAATTGAAAAAGCAGGTGTTGCAATATTTTTTTCTTTGTGTATACATCGAAAGTGGATATAATCAGAATTGTTTCTTCTGCCGAAGATGTAAGATGGCTAAAACAACACTTAAATATCATATAATTAAGAAAAGGAGATGTAAAACGGAATATTAATCGACAAATTATTGAAACGATGACTTGCTAAGATATTCTCTTTCAAAAGATGGCGTAAATTGCTGATCATACATGTGCTCTCAGCAGGGAGAATATTAAAGGTGCATTTGTTCATAGTTTGTAACAGATTGGGCAAATAGCTGCCTACTTATGAAGAGACTTGCAAAACCTGATGACTACCATATTTTGCCAAAATATCTTTAAATTATAGGAAAATAGTCTGTCATAAACACGAGTATATTTGTTACCTATTTTCTAATACGATCACTGATTGTTAAACGTATTTCATTGTGGTTAGGGACCGGTCATTTAGTCATTTATTACAGGGGTGGGGGGGGGGGGGGGATGGGCCGGGGGGTTTTCTCTTTGGATTGTCTATAAAAATGTGGCCCTCCCCAACTCGTCGCAATTTTTTTCATGGCCCTTCCATTTTAAGTGTTTGTTTTTTCATGACCCTCCCCCAAATCATATCTACAAAAGTTCTTGAAATTGGTCTTTTGAAGATTTATGGTCGATTCTACATTCAAATTTTTTTTTTGATATTTCCAAAAGAGAAACTTCTTTAAGTAACGCTTAAAATAATGTTGAAAAACAACAACAGATTTACCCTTCCATTGATGGGTTTAACATAATATCTGATAATGGTCTATAGTGTTTTAAAATCAGTTTTATTAGAACTCTTCTTTTACATCAACTGTATATCACTACATTAAGTTTGTAGCACAAGAAATCTATAGAATTTTGAAGGTACATAACATAAGGATAATAAAGGCACATCTAGGTTTCACAGAAATTACATATGTTACATTTGTTACATGTTACATAATATTTAAACAATAAAGTGTAAAACCCAAAAAGTATGGAAGCTTAAGTATGAATATAGCAAATGATCCAAATTTTTGGAATATCAAAATTGGATTTTATTTTTCTAAATATGCATTTAGATATTTTTCATAAGTATGGCTATATTAACAAATTTGCACCAATCAAGACATCTGCTAAAGTGTTACGGTTTCATAACTTTGTATCATTGAGAACGATTAATATAATCATCAGGGGCGTAGGAAGTACATATTTCCCAATAACTGGTCTAGTATTGTTACAAAACAGTTACTATGCACTACTTTGAGGGTAGTTCTAAAACTACTCTTAGGGTAGAACTAAAACATCCAATCAAACAAGGAATTAAACTGACTTCAGTATTATGTCCTAATTGATGATAAGATGGGATAAGCAGCCAGCAAGTTTCCTTTTTTTTTTTTGGTTACAAAATTTCAATTCAATAATAATTAATAATTTGACTAGCTGTTTTAACTTTATGAGTCTATTAGTTATCAAATATGCATCTTTGTTGTATAAAAATATAGCAAACACCTGTTAACTGCTTGTATAAACTCTCAGTTCAACAGAACTACTTTTCTACTTTTTGTTCTACATGAATAAAGAACAATGAATTCATGGTGATTTTTTTTAATATAAGCATGTGTTTTTAAGAATATAAACCAGTCTTGCTCAAATTCTGGAATTTTTTTTCATTTGATAAAGCTTTATGATAATGTTTCAGCCCCACTTTCAATTGCTAAAGAAGGATGGTTTTATAACTGTCTATTTCAAATTGACCCTCCCCAACCTTTTCGTATTTTATTTCATGACCCTCCCCTGGTGGCTGTATATTTTTTTCTGACCCTCCCCTGAAAACCCCCGCCCCCCCCCCCCCCCCCCCCCCCGTAATAAATGACCAGTCCCTTAAAACTGAATTTTCGCTTCGGCTAAGGAACATATTTATGAATATGAATTAATGAACTGACGAATTCAGCATATTAAAACAAATATGAGAAAAGAAAACATATTTCGCCTTCTGCTTTTACGCAGCATCTTAAAATGAAACTATTATGTACATACGTTTTAAGAGGCAGAAAGAAAACCTTTTTTTTGTCAACATAAATGATTGTTGTTCATCGTGGAGGCATAATAATATTTTATATATATAAATACGTAAAATAATAATAATAATATATCCGTGTTTCTGTTTGACAAGGCACATTATTACTGAAAAATACATAAGGATCCGAAAACCGTTCCGTCTTGTCACGTGATCCGAAATATCCGGAAATGCCTCAACAAAGATTTTTTTTACATTATCAGGATTTTATTATTAGCATTTTTTAGTATTGCAATCATTTCAAAGTGAACCATTATTATTTTCTAATCTACTCATCCATGTACGAACCATTCGACCACTCCACCAATGTTGGTATAAGACGTGTGCATCGTGGCCATGGTACTGAGTCGGTATACACCGATTCTACTGAGTCGGTATACACCGATTCCAGTTTTATTAGGCGAGACGATATATCATGGAAGTATTGTCAAGGAACCTGCGAGACGATTATCACCACGATACCATGGTTGCGATACAATACGTACCCCGATTCTCTACAGTTTATAAAAGAAGAATAGATTGAAAACACAAGCACGGGATACATTGATACAGGTCATAAACAATATATAACAAGGCATTTCACGTAGGCATATAAAGCTCCGATATATATACTATTATAAACATACTCATAAAGTGACATCGCTAAGTATCACTCCAAACGTATTCATAAATGACCTAACTCCCATTCAACAGTGGAATTACGTATATGTCACCTTTTCAATTAAATCCATCTACCATCACCCATCTACAATCCATTAACCATTTGTCTACCATCATCAATCTACCATCAATTCACCTACCACCCACTAATCTACCATCAACCATCTGTCCATTCATCCTCCATCAACCATCCATCCATCAACCATCCATCCATCCACCATCATCCATCCATCCATCCATCCATCTACCATCATCCATCCATCTACCATCATCCATCCATCTACCATCAACAATCCATCCATCCATCTACCATCAACCATCTGTCCATCCACCATCATCCATCCATCCATCAACCATCCATCCATCCATCTACCATCAACCATCTGTCCATCCATTTACCATCCATCCATCCACCATCATCCATCCATCCATCTACCATCATCCATCCACCATCAACAATCCATCCATCCATCTACCATCAACCATCTGTCCATCCATCCACCATCAACCATCCATCCATCCATCTACCATCCATCCATCTACCATCATCCATCCATCCATCAACCATCTGTCCATCCATCCACCATCAACCAACCATCCATCCATTCATCCATCTACCATCAACCATCTGTCCATCCATCTACCATCAACCATCCATCCATCTACCATCAACCATCTGTCCATCCATCTACCATCAACCATCTGTCCATCCATCTACCATCAACCATATATCCATTCATCTACCGTCAACCATCCATCAATCTACAATCAAACATTCATATCAATGTACCATATAATTACCAAAATCCATTCACATATAAATGTAATTCTGTCTACATTTCGTTTCTTTTCCAGTACTTGGCCAGACAGACTTCAAGTGCTATCAGTGTTCCTCAGAGCAGGACAGTAGATGTGGGGACCCGTTTAATAGGATGGTCGCCACCTACCCCTGTCCAGGCTCCTGTCTCAAGTTCACCGGGGAGAGATGGTGTACGTATATATGTAGCCTTACAAGTGAAATAATCAAGTGAAATAATCAAGGGAAATAATCATGATGAGCTGTCTCATATAAACCTTTCCTTGGTTAATGAGCAAATTGAGAAATGAGCTCTGATAAAACCAAATTAATTCATTTAAAGAACAACCTTTTTCCTTTGTTTCTAGCAAATGCTGTACGGATTGTCGAAGTGCATCGGATGTGTGGCAGTAGAGCGACCCCTGGTTGCCAGGACGGTGTCCAATTCAATGGAATCAGTATGAACAGATGTGTCTGCAATACAAATATGTGTAACCATGGCAACAGAGATTTGGTGCCCTCAATTCTTGGAACGGCCTTGCTGATCATTGGTCACTGGATGTTCAGCTGAAGAGATCAAACTTTTCTTTGTCCTATTAAACTAAAGTACTCATCATGCTTTTATCTCACAGAGACATTTTATCATTCATGGAACCATCCTGCTGTGTATATTCATATGAAAAATGATATCAAGACATTGTGACGTTTTATGAAATCAATCAGAAATGTGATTATTTGTAAATATGGGAATGAAATATTTCTCCATTTCATGCTCAGTGTTCAGTATTGGTTGATGATGTCCCATGTCTCATGATGTTAATATGTATACATATGTATATTATAAAATCATGCAATTGTATATATTTCTACAACCTCTTCCTGCCTCATCAGTAGGCATCGAACTTTAGACTTGACCCTTGGTTTTATACTTTTATCCTTAATGTGGTCGAGTTTTAGGTCATCTCCGATCTAAGAACACAACATATTAATCACAAGAAATCTACCTTTTCTTTTAAAATTTTTACAACTTTTAAATATATGAAACACAGAATCAGTCCAAATGACATTTTGAACCACAGTAGGCTACAGAAAAAAGCAGGATTCCTTTATCTACTGTATTTGCTAACTATTTCACCCCTGCACATTAGTGGCTGGAGCAACACCAAACCAATCAATTTCTTCTTCTTTAAAGAATCATGTCCTTCCCACATAGATTGATCAAGTCAATTTTGCCCACATATCCTCTATTACAAGTTTGTCTTATTTATTTCCTCCTGCAACAAAAAAAACTAAATAATTTGTTATTGAAAATTTGACTTTAAAAAAAATTGATCTTTTTCATTTTGATTGCTGATAACAACACCTATGTGAAAATGTGAAAAAATGTTGCCGTTATTTTTTTCAGATCACAAATTGCCTTACCTCTCTGGTTGATTTCTCTCATGTAAGATATATAATCTTCTTGAATGTTGAGGGATACACACTTAATTATCAGTTTGAACAAAAAAAGAATCGGTGTTTATTGTACCAGAAGGAATGCAACCAATCAGGCTTCAGTGTTCCTAATCAAGAGTGCTCCACTTGTAAGTTTGTTTTTATACTGAATAATGACACTAATTCTTTTTAACTTACGTTGATTTTTTAATAAAAATACCAAAATGATTCTTTCTTTTACTTTATAATCAATCTTTGAGAATCCAGCTCTCTTTACCTTAGACCCTCAGGTTGTATTTGAGGCATGGGTTGTACTTATAGGATAAAACATGACCCAAAGTATTATCAAAATGTAAGCCTGATAACTGCTTACTTACTAATTGATGATGCCCAAAGGTCATGTTTTATCTAACTTATAAACTGACAGAAACAACAAGGCCATAAACTACATAAGCTACATTGATTCAACTAAAATGCAAAGGGGGAGATGATCCTGGTAGGGCTGGTTAGGGGTTTGGGATAGTAATAAGTTAGTATTTTTTGTATAAATAAATAATTATAATTATGCTGATTTGACTGATTATATGAATAGGGGGGTAGAGACAGGTTGTAGGTTCATTTAAAAAAAATAGACTTACAATTAATCATATTTACATGCTTTGTATACAAAAATCATAATGTAAATTTAATGTTTTTGTTTGTGCTTTGAATAACTTCTTCATTGTATAAATATCATACCTTAGTTATATAAGCCTCTAAAACTGCGATATTGTCAACTCGGCCTGTGGTCCAGCGGTGCTATTGTCAGGGTTTGGCGTAGAGAAAAATAGATTATTATTCCAAAACATTGATAAATGAGTAATTTTTCAAAAGTGATGTTGAGTAACACTATTACTTAGACTGAAAACCAACAATCTTATCTTACTTGAATAGTAATGTGTGAAGGATAATATCAAGATAAATGATCAGGGCAGAGGGCATTATTAAGATAATTTCCCAGGGTAGAGGGATAGTATTAAGATAACTTCCAGGGGAAGCAGGATGGAATTAGGTTTGAGGGAAATTTAAAAAAATAGTGTCGTGTAAGAACAATAGAGTGAAGTAACTTGAGGTTTATAATTGAGGACGAACGGTAATTTTGATTTTTAACTATCACAATAAAACAGATAATCAAACTGGATTATTAATGTTTCTGTTAACATGAAACTATCCAAACATTTTTTAATTTTGAACTGATGTTTGCGGCATGGAGATCATGTCACCATAATAACTATTCAATGAAAAATATTATGATTTTATCATTTCTTAACACAGGAGATTGAAAATAATTTTTATTCCTGTGTTTCTCATAAAAAATGAACAGGTGAAAGAAGGATCACTGATTTGTGATTTAGAAATTATTAACCTTTTCACTTTTCAAAACATTTTGACATTTGGGTCAAATGAAATTGACCAGTCAATCAATAAAAACATATTGTGGTATTGTCATTTTCAGCATTGCCATTTTGAAATGGATAGGACCACACTAACACTCTCATTGTCAGCTGTTCATCAAGCCTAAAGTCAAAGTTCAAAATTTGATTTACTCCATCAACTTTTTGCAAAGAATAACAACTCAACTTGGATTGTATCTAATAAATTATATTTCATTATCATTTGTAATTTCACATCAGCAATGGCAAATTTTGCCTCCATAAATGTACATATTTACATTTTATTACAATTGCAGGGTTCTTTACAATACCAGGGAGATTACCTGTAAAACATCAGCAATAATAGTGTTGTTTTAACAGTTGATTTGTGCTTTGGTCAGGAGATATGTACAAAACAAGTCACCTAGGGGAAAACGTCTAAACATTATGAATTAAAATGAGATCATACTTCCTTAATCTCAATTAGTCTTTTATTCAATAACAAGACAATATTACTTTTAACTAACGAGTTTACATTTTTCTTTAGCTAATTTTTTTATACATTTGTTACTTTGATAACCAATCTTTTTCATCAGCCTGCAGAAAAACAATTTCTCAGTTAAATCATTGTGAAAACCGGACAAGCATATAAAGACATTTTAAGAAGAGAAGGGAAGGAATAAATTGATTTTTTTCCCAATAAAAATTATGAAGTCATTCAGCGAGTTATAAATAGCACCTACATTTTTCGAGACACTTGTTTTACACCGACGGATGGACAATTGGATATATGTGCTGCTTAAAAAAGATTGTTTCCAAAAATTGCAAGCTTGAGAAAACTTTTTTCCCATATTTGGCCCAACATAGATCAAGATTTTCATGAAAGAATCACCATGATTTAATCTCTGAAACACACCGCTAATGGCTCAAATATTGCCCAAGAAGGTAGGGGTCTGACAGGTAGGAAAAATCGGACGTACCCGAGGCCCAGTACCCGACCCGGACTCAAGTACCCGAAAAAACTCTATGCAAATATTGAAATGAACAACGATCTTATGCAATAAATACTTTCTCATATTGACTTTTTCATTTATCGTTCTTTCAAAGGTTTCTACAGATAGTAAAGATTATTACAGTAGATGAAGTGACTGATTTGATTTTACCGCTGTATCCATGGTAAAAAGAATAGGATACATGTCATACGCGCAGCAGTGTTTCGTCTTGTAACATAGCTCCATAACACTGATTAATCTGTTATCATCCGTTTTTGATATAGATGAGTAGTATTTTATTTAGATGCAAGTCATCATCCTTAGTCGGGTACTCGAATCCTTGAATTTGGACTTGAGTCCTTGTTGTACCCGACCCGAGGCCAGGTGCGCGAATACCCGTCAGAGCCCTACAAGAAGGAATAAACAATAACTCACTCACTCACTCAAATCTCAAGCACACATGGAACATATCAAAACCAATTCTGTCTTCCTAATCTCACTATCAACACAGCATGAAAATGACTTGTTATACATATTATAAGTTCTCATCCACATATCTTTTTTTCCCAGATGTATTCAATTTCTAAATGCCAGGGTCCTGTTCCACAAAACACTTTCAATTGGAGGTGAGACTACAATTGATTGTAAATTATGTAAAAAGAATGGGCTCCAAATGATCGTCACTCTACAACTCATGTGGAACAGCACACTAATTTCAAATGAAGGGTTCTTTCATTATGCAATAATAATATAAATGTACAACAAGTGACCATATACAGTGTGACCTTGGTTTTAGTTAGCACAAAATGTAACCTTCGAAATATTTAAGCACTTATTCCTAAATATATTCTTACTTGAAATCTGATTCTGTCATTTGAATTGTTTTTCACAAGTGCCCTTTGATTCATGTGATCACAATACTTCAAACAACCTCATATGTGTCCTTGCCAAAATCTGACGTTGATGGTGTGACGATAACATCCATACAAAAAACAAAGTCGATATACACATGAACACACTGGTGGCTGATTCTGTTTATCTCCCTTTCATTCATCATACACCTTGAAGAAAGTAATGCAACACCAAAATAATTTTAACCAAGGTCCTGCAACCCATATGAACATGAAAAGGTTTTCTTTTTAAGTTATGGCAGTTTACCAAAAAAAGAAACGAATCGTTTGCCTCACAGACAGCTAAAGCAATATATTCAGTTCAGGAGATGTTTAGCCTCAATCCATCTTTTTCATTGGGTCAACATCATATAATCAGTCTCAATATTGTGTTGGTGTTTTCAGTAATGGGCTTAAGTTAGTAGGTGTCTTCATAGACCTCTACTATGAAAAGATAACTGTTACAATACAATAGTTTTTGCAATGAAAATTAGCTGTTTCACAAGGGTAAATTCAATGACTTGTTATCAATTGATAAAATAGTTAACTAGTAAAGAGTAAATAGGTGTCAACCTCCAATTTAACTAAGAAAGCCTCTTTATAGACCTGCAGGGGTGAAAGGTTCATTCATAGAACATAGATCATAGGTGTTGCAAAACTTTTTTCCAGGTGTATATTTCAACCTGCACCCTCACTTCCAAACACTATATTATCAATCAGCGGTCAGCAACTGATTTTATAAACCCACGAAAATCAATATTGATTGAGGACAATGTCAAAGGTCAATTATGTTTACCTCAGGTCTATGTTATCGGTTATTGACAGAATTTACCAATCAATAGCTGATTCTAATATAAAACTGAAAGAAAGAATAGAAACTACAGCCACAATTAATCAATTGGTTTTGAGTATTTACGACTACAGACAAAAGTCGAGACAACCACGGCGTAAGGTAATAAACAGTTGTTTGACGACATGGCATCTATTTAGTTACTCAAATCAATAGAATCTTTGTAGGACTTGGTGAAGTCATGATGCTATAGTCCACTGTCATGTGCACCCTTCTCAACATAGTACCTACTAAATTACTTGCATAATAGCACCCTAAATTGTTACGATGTATCCATTCCTTCCCTTCCAAAATGTAGTGACTGCTGCTAAAAAATATACCTCCTCTGCTATCTTCTAACATTTTGTTGCATTATCTACAGGTATTCTCTTCCAGATTTTTGTGACTGCTGTCTTTATATTACTTCATGATCATTTTACCAACTTTCATTCAAACTTATCATGAAAATTGATCCCTCAAACATGCGTTGATGATAAAAGTAAGAATTTCCTCAAATTTCTTGTTTTACTGAGTTTTTCTCTAAACAATCTTTCCATTTCTTCCCTCCAAATATCACCCTGACTTGTCATCTCCATGGGGAGGTTTTGCCACTTCCACCACTTCCGCTGTTGCAGCTTGCGTGGCAGAAGGTGTTGCCATGGTCACACTAGTTGCTGACTGCCCTGCTGCCGTGGTGTTGACATTGTTCAGGAGTTTGCTGACAGCGGTTTGTATCACACTGACACCAGGCGGACCCATGTTCTGTCCCTGTGCGACACTCGTCAGCTTCATCCCTGGCGGAGGCGTAATGATACGTGCATAAACTGGCTGTGCTTTGCCTTTGGGTGATCCCCGGCCGGATTTGGTGGTGGTTTGGATGACCTGAGAGGATGAGAGCATGTTTGCCGGAGTCTGCTGGAGAGTTGGTTGTGAGATGAGGATGGTTGCTTGTCCAGGTTTGAGACCCGGCTGCTGAGATAAGACGGTGCGAACTACCTGGATGTTCTGTCCTCCCTTCCCTCCTGCGTTACTGACGATGAACGGGGTCCCGGTCATTGCTGGAAGAGACGGAAAAGGATTTTCAGTAATGTTTTTTAAGTAGAGGATCATGCATTTATTCAATGATTTAATTTCATAATGATAACCTATATGGCTGACTGAGGTCTTGTTAACAACATATAATTTCTTCACTTAAAGGCTTTGACACTGGTTTCTTTAGCAGCAGTATAATCAATATCTAGAGTAATATCAAGACATATCTGAAACAACTTCAACCTGGCCTTCATTCTACCTTATCAGTAAACATGCTGAGATAAAGAAAAACATGTCAGTTGAGATCAACTTGTATCCCTGTGGTCAAAATTGTATAAGACTATGCAAAGTACAAAATAAACTCAACAGCCAGTTTGACCAAATTACAACCAACATGTATGAATGGTCGAAAGACTGACCCTGTGAAGCGGTCGGCACCACCCCCACAGTCTCACCCCCTGCAGTCTTCAGCCCCTGGGTCGTCTGCTGCATGATGAGCTGGGCTAAACCCGCCTGACCTGCAGACACCATCTTAGCCTGGCCCACTCCAGGCAAACCTGCAGTGTCAAAAAAAAGGTAGTTTTGTGAATGTTACTTGTTTAGTTTAACAAGTTGTTTTAATCAATTGTTCATTACTGACACAAACAAGCCAAAGTTTTAACCAGGCTAAAAGGTTTTTAAAGATTTTTCTCGATTTTGCACTAAAAATTAACTTAACTACACTTTTGGGATGGTTTTCTATAAGGTTTAGTCCACAAGCTGGTTTAATCCGTATCCTGCAGGTTTCTGTATATAAATGGATTATTATTTATCAATGACTTATGGTTCCCTTGAAAAGGCCAAAAAGAATGACACACATGTATGCTAAACAACAGAAGAGGAAAGGCAAGCCATGGTCATATTTCTTGTTCATTGCATTAAAGCCTGACCAACTCTGACAGATTAAGAGAATACAGAAGTGTTATGCTATAAAAAGTAGGAATTATGATTTTATATTGCCATGTGAAACTTTTTAAACTGTTGTGTAAAACATCTGGTAACCTCCCCAGTAAATGTTTTTCATCACTCTTAATTTTTACAATTCTCTGTGCTTTTAATTCAGGTTACCCTAGATAGCTGACCAAACATGCCTTCAACTCAACTCTCAAATTAGTATTTTGTCTTTAGGCTTTTCAATCAGCCCATGATTTGATATGAGCTAAATAACAACAATATCCTCTCACCTGGTCTGAGAGAGATCCCTGGAGTTAGATGAGTAACAACAATTCCTCCCTGGGAAGGGGAGACCACTCTCGGCTGGCCTCCTAAAGCCTGGACCTGTGGGTTGGTAGCCTGCCCAGCCTGACTGACAATAGCCATCTTTGGTTGGCTCACCGTGGTGCCGGTACTCACTTGGTGTCCTGACGCCGACACCTCTGCTACCGTTGCTGTTGAACTTGCTGTACACACAGGGAGACGAGAATAGTGTAAAAATATCATACTTACATCTATTAATGGGAACAATGCGCAAAGAATCAGAAAAATATATTTGGAATGTAATATTGATATTGCGGTGAATGTTATCCAAGGTCAGTCTACAAATTTCAACTTTCTTCCAATTTGTTTTAATTCATTTTGAAATGTAAAATCCTCTAAGTACTTGCAAATATTTTAAGAAACCACAAACATAAACAACATCGCGGAAAGTTTGATTAACTCAAGTATACAAATATAACATTTGCCAGACTTGTAAATACAGTTGATGTTGAAACCTCTGCAAGAGAAAATTTCTACAAAGCTGTAGTTTCAGAACAAAGATTCATGGACAGGCCTGATATTGATAATCTCATTTTCAATCTCATCACGAAATAATACCTTTTTTTTACTCTACTCAAAGGATTGGTGGGGTTTTGAACCCATACTAATAAAAGGTGTAGGATTTTGTCCTTGGATTGTCTGGGTGTGATTTTCTCAGGGTGGTCTTTTGTACATACACTGTGACAACATCCTCTACAGTAATGAATAAAGTGTTAACTAACACAAGACATGCTATACACCTCTAGCATGACCCACCTGCAGTGACTACACTCTTGGGCTGTGAGAGAGGCATGATGCTGGTGCTGATGGTCTGGGGGATGATGCTGATGGTGGAGAGAGTACCCTGGGGCGTTTGTATCATCCCAAGGTTCGTCTGGTTCTTACCCCCCAGCTGCATCAAACCCTTGGCCTGAGCTAGGGGCTTCCCACTCAGCTGTATGGGCTTTCCACCCCCTACCGGCTGCATTATACTTCCTCCTGTTGACAGAATAGAAAACCTTTAGAGATTTCCTTCCTTCTTAACGGCTGTATGTTTATTTTCTCCTTGGGGAGAGAAAAGATAACTTTATAGCTTTGTTTATTATACATGAAAATAATTGGTATAATAATTTGGTGTCATTTCATGCTGTCAACTCAAATAGATAAATCGGGAAATAGAAATTGATGAATGATGCGATGAAAATTTTCTCACCATACTAACTTCTAATATGTTCCTTACAGAAGAGAAATGTATTGAGTTGTTGATTGTACAAATTAAGGTACACATTTATAAATTATTTAATGTTTTGTTATGTTTAATGTATCCAATACCTTGTATCTTAATGGTGGTAGTTCGAGGGTTAGTGCCCTGTACCCGTGGCCCAGTCTGTGTCCCAGGGGCACCTGCTGCCAGGAGGTTGCTAACGGAGACCATCTGCTGCCCTGACACCTGCTGGATTAGTCTTGCCACCGCCTGGCTGTCTGTCACCGAGCTGACCACACTTGATGCTGGAATGGTAGGCACTGTGGTCACCTGGGCCAGAGATATTAGCTTGTTCACATTGGGAGTCTGCTGACCAGCTGTTAGAGTTTGTGATTGGTTTCCTGCTGGTCGCTGGGGTAACACCTCCCCCTTGGTTGTTATGGTTACATTCTGAGCTAGTTGCTGATTCGCTAGAGAGGCAGACAAGGCACTGCTTTGCCGTAACAGGTTCTGCTGCTGAAGAAAGTTCACAGTTTGTTTTGAGCGGGCAGTGTTCTCAGATTTTCCTTGTGAAATGGCACTTAAAGCCCCTGCCACTGTGGGCAAGGCAGCCTGAGCCCCGCCAGGCTTTGCGGCAGAGCTGGAGGCTGGAGATTGCAAGATCTGTGGAGAGTTCTTGAGGGGTGATTGAGCAAGCGACGCACTAAGTGCCGAAGGGGGTGTCACGTTGAGGTTTGCATGTTTAGGGGAGGCAGTCTGCTGTTTCGGACTGGAGTGTGGTGTTCGAGTGAAGGCTGTCTGGGCTACAGACTTGGGGCTGTGAGAGACTGCTGAGCTGGCCAGGGCCTGGGCCTGTATTGAGGCCAGCTCATCCATTGTGAGGGTCCCTTCACTGGCAAGTGTGGTCGGGATTGTAGCTGCACGGGGAGCCGCCTGGGCTGATATTGCATCTTTGATCTGTTAAACAGTAAACAACCACTACTTTATGTATATCAAACATTAATCTAATCTATAAAAATTAAAAATTCACTTCAACACCCACCTGTCATTTCAAAAGACTATCAAAGAAGAAAATAACAATCAATTAATTGATAAAATTTTAATAAATCCCATTCCCTGCAAGATCATAGTGTAGATGAGATAAGAACCTTGAATTAAGGTGCATATCTTTGTATCTGCCAAAAGCATTTATTTTGATACAATAAAAGGTTAATGTACTGTATTCGACGTGATAAGCGCCTGGGGCGCTTAAAAAATTGGTAAAAGGGGGCGCTATTTTAAACGATAAAAATTGTTCAAGTTTAGTCTTGAAAGTGTTTTCTTACAAAAGTTCTATTTGTGGAATTCACCTGTACAGAGAAATTTGGCAACCAGAAATAGGAGACAGTTTGAAAACAAAAAGGGAGGAAAATAACGTTCATGATCGATTTGCAGTTAGTGTGATTAAGTCATTATTAATTGTGGGACATTTGCCAAAAGAGTTGAGCAAGACATTTCCGTGTTTTCTCAAACATGGCGGACACATCGAATGTGAAGTGACGGAAACATATATAGACATTCAATGGTGACTGGGGGTCTTGAAATACCCTGTATTCTTAATGTTAGTGGAAGTAAAAGACTTATTGCAAGACTGAAAAACCTTCTTCAATGAATCAGCATGCAAGGTAAGCGATGTTGAGAGGTGGGCGCTAAGTCAGGACGCATATTGTTCAGTCAAAAACGTGGTGGGTGGGCGCTTATAGGGGAGTGGGCGGTTACGAAAATGAGAGCAGATTCTTTATAAATGTACTCACAGTTTTAGCTGTTTTTGGTTTCTGAAGAGATTTCTTGGCCTTGACAGCAGCACCCTGAGCTTGATGGATTCGTTCTGGTGAAAGAAAAACATAAGATATCAATACACAATGCAATGTGATTTGCCCTTACTGCAAAACTTCAAGCTTAGTCTTAACGGCATCAACTGAACATGAAGTCTGTTACCTGATTGAACTTTTAAAACTCAGAACACAGCTCAAACTTTTTGAAGATTTTAACCAAAATTTTAGAAATTTGTCGGAATCCAGGGCTTTAAACCCCTCAAAGGTAGAACCAGGCTTTGTTGTTCAAAACAGCTTAACACTAAGGTTTACCTTAGTGCCATCCTTTAATATTGCATGAAGGCTACCTTAGCGACTCATGGTTACCTTAGTGTTTTGAACAACAGGACCCTGCCTCATCGGTAACATCAGTAACAAAAATGTTGATTCTAAGTTATACTTCATTCATTTTTGCACCGGAAACAATTTAGGATGCATGGACATTTCATAGAGGGATAAAAATAAACATGTGGATGGATTTTGTTTGGAATGCCTATTTTCATTATTTAAGTTTCGGGCACATACCAAATTCCTCCTCTGTCCTGTTCCGATGCAGGTAGATCCAGAGTTTCCTGTTCACATCATACTTGACACATGGATCCTTCTCCGAGTGAAGACGGTCAAGGGCTCCACTCACAACAGTGTTGATCTAGGAAACAAACAAAATGATTTTTAAATCTTGTAAATTTAGCTGACGAGGACGGTTTTTTTTAGAAATTTATGGATCTGCATGACAGTCCATATCAAATGCTGGACGACTTGGATAAATATCCAGACACAAATTCCAGTACAAAAAAAGTACATCTTGGGCTTAATCCCACTATCAGAGATAAGAGTAGGCAGCAGTGCATACTAACAGTTCGCATCAGAGTTTACACAGTAAAACTTGGTTAACCATGATTCAATTTCATGAGCACATCAAGCTATTTAATGCCACAAGTAAATATTCTTAAATGGGAATAGCGACAAAGTGGTTATGGTAATTGACATAATCCAGCTTGAAAAAACTCTGTGATACTGTTGACTGGGCCTGTGTCTCAGAACTATTCAACCAATAGCTTTAAATGTTACACAAAGTAAAACTCCTTCATTCATCTCTGTAGACTGGGCTTGTGTCTTCAAATACTCTGTCATGCAACAATATTTAAGAATGTCATTGAAAATTTTTTAATTAGATAAATATCGTGCTCTCACCTGTGTGTCTGTAACAGCAGGAGCAAGGAATTGGGAATCTTTGAGCAGCTCACAGATGTCCCCCCGTGTTCCCTCCCCGTTTGGTAGCCTTGCCGCTGCGTCTCGCACTGAAACATGATGAAGTTTCGATGCACTTGAAAATATTTACTCGGCTGTTAACCTATATTTATCTGAATATGATAAGTGATGGTTAAACAGAGATCAGATTTCAAATCAACATTCTCAAAAATTGACATTGGAACATAACACTATTATCAACAGGTACAACATACCTCACGTGAAATTTAAACCAAAACTTGTTCCTGTTATAATAATTGCAGAAACTATGTTTGTATTCTATTATCTTCACTTATTTGAGAAAAAGAGATGATAATTTTGCTTTTATCATTGGGAAAACTGTAATTGTACTAAACAGGTTCAATAAGCGGACATTGTTGGCTATATCCCCCGCCAAGTGGCAAATTTATTAAATATATTCAACAATAGTTGTAAAAGTAGGTTGTGGTATTCTTCTAAACCTTCATATACCAAGTTTCAATGAGCTAGGCCTTATAGTTTTTAGTTCTACACCAGAAAAGAGTTTGCACGCAGGGAGGGACTGATGGAAGTGATTTCTATATCCCCTGGAATCTTTGTTTGGCAGGGAATAACAATTGATTCAACTTACCTAGTGTGAGGATGGTGACGAATGCAGGCCTATCCGAGACGAGCAAAGCATGTTCTCGAGCCTTGTTCATTGCATTGTCCTTGCTGTAGACGCCCTTCACTGGACCCACCACGGACTCGTACCCATGCATCCGGTAGATGAACGCCTTGTGAGGCGTCTCAAACCTTTTCTTCTCCTGGGCAGAATAAAGAAGAGTATAACTTTGAACATTTGACAAACCAAAATATGATGGTATGTGGATTAGTTGTATTCATTACAAGGTTTCCAAGCAAATCAAGCAGTGTCCTAAGATACTTCCTTTTGTTCAACATTGGAGTGATCATAAAGCTACAGAGCACAGTGATTTCACCTTGTGATTATACTCTGATCTTATTTTATTTATTGGAATTCTGATCAATGATAACAATACTACCAATACTGTAAAATCATTTATTTTCGAGGGGTGTTATTTTCGCGCAAACATAAAAAATGACTGATTCGCGGGGTTTAATTTTCGCGCATATCGACTAAGCAATATAAAAAATTTAGTGAGAAAAACTACATGCACCGTGCAGAAAAGAAACTAGTAGTAATTTACAATGAAAACAATAATATTTATTCAAAAGTCAACGATAAAAATTTTATTTATTGTCATTAAACGTCTTCAAGTTTTGAAGTGGTAACGATACCTGTCGCCAAGCTTTCCCGGAAGTAAACATTCGGAACGAATTAGTTTGATCTTTAACTCCCAACAATAGTGTTTGAATGATGTGAATCCTCGAGATCTCGTTCAAAGAAATATCATACCGAACCGAAAATATATTTAAACCGAGGGTCCTGTACCGCAATACTCTTCGAATCGAAGCTCAAGCGTACTGCAATCAAAACAATAGGACACGCATATTGGCGATCAAGAGTGGATTCCGCCAGGCCGGATTATTGTGATGATTGTGTTTGCACAATAAACAACGTGCATATCGGCGTACACGCTTGTGAGAGCTCTAATTAGTGACTCGTCATTAATGAACACACCAAACAATCCTGTGAGTAATAAAATGTGTCAACCAAATTATTTGTCTGTTATTGGTTTTCTTCACGTTCATGACCATAATATTTCGCGATGTTTTATTATTCGCGCATTATGACTTTGCGCGAAAAGCGCGAAAATTAAACCCCCGCGAAATATTATGATTTTACAGTATCAGAAAGAAAATCTTACTAAAGTGAGGTGGGAATTAACGTTGCACTTAATGCATTACAATATCTAACATTTCCTTTTTCCTTTTACACAGTTAACTGTTTTCCACCAGTCCAAAAATAAACCTCTTTTTATGAGTTGCGACGCCTGTTAACTAGAATGGTTTGGCACTTATCTTTTCAATCATTTATCTGCTGAGAGGCACACATTTTAATGTTTTGAATTCATCAAACAATGATGATTGACAAACCTGTTCTTGGAATGTAGCTTTTTCTTCAGCACTTGTAGGTCGAACAACAAATGCAGTTTTTCTGGGAAAAAGAAAGGGATGAAAATAATTCTTTATTCTGTATAGACTAAGTTTCAACATAGGTTCTAACTTACTCAGTTCTCATAGCAATAAGTCATTTCAACAATTGCTTAAGAAGTAATAATCCTTTCAAAATAGCCTCTAAATTTCTAAAATTTAGCAATGAGTCATCTGTTCATCAATGCATCAATAAAAACTAATACTATCTCTTAGCTGTGAGAGCTAAAAAAGTCTAGGCTATTAAGAAGATTAACAACTCACGCTCTGGGAGGAGGCGGGGAGCCCTGGCTGGAGTCAAGACCGTCCGCAGAGACAGAGTCCTTGTGTTTGAGCCAGTGCTTACATAAGGGAGACAACTCCTGGTCACTGTCCCGCCCCTGACCAATCCACTTCCACTGCTGTGCTCGCTCCTTGTAGTCAAGGTAGGGGATGAAGTTATCCACTGACAGACCTGTTTTGTTGGAAAAACAATAAGTTGGTGATGAATTTTGCAAAACCACAGTTCCATGCATTGAGGTGACACTTGCAAACATGGGTTTTAAGTAGAATAACTCTATTGTTTCAGCACTAAATTAAGGAAACAGTAAACACAATTTATCCATTAACTCCTAATGAAGCAACACAAGGTCTATCAAACTACAAAATTCCCTTTGTTATAAATTTTTAAACTGATGCACTCTAATTTGTCACTAATTTAACAAAATATTCATAAGCTCGTACCAAGCACGTCTCCAGAGAGGAACTTGAGAGCGGAGACAACAGAGTCGACCCATGAGGTCTGACCGGGGAACCAGGAGTTAAGAGAACTGGACGGAGACTCCTGCCACTCTCGCAAACGCTCTTCTAGCTGCAGAGGTGAATACAGATTGACACAAATAATTGGATACCAGTGAATGAATAAAAAAAAAAGATAATATAATTAGATACCAGTGAATGGATACCAATGAATTAAGAATGTAATTAGATACCAGTGAAATAAAGGTGAATGAAGAAATGAGATAACTTGCACTTTCCTCGGCAAGTCATAACTGCTGGCAGTCTTTATCACCATACACAATAACTCAAGGTGAGGTCATTATGTAAAATACCAGGACTCCCAGGAGAGTCTCACCTGACCAAGGCGGCAGGTAAATGTTACATAAACTGACCTCCTCATTGGTAGGGGGCGATACAGATATATTTTTTGATCATGTGGTTTGAACTGACCTATGATATTCTTGAAAATTTAAATGAGGTATGAAAATTTAACAAAAATTTGTGGTTTGAGTGTAATTGGGTATATGTGCAATCTCCAGGACATTTCTTTCCAGACTTGAGGTTCAGGTGCAGTATAATGAAAAGCTGGCACAGACAAAATGCAGCAAGGCTCAAATTGGCCAGTGATTGAGTTTAGTGCAAGTTACGCCTTGCAAGGGAATTTGATTAACTCTTTCTATGGGCTAGTAACATGATGAGGTCTTTCCTTCATTTTACCATTAAAATTTACAGAAGCATGCTTTGCGTTTTGAAGTTTTAGATCTTACTCCATATTTAAAATACCTTGAAAACTCAATTGTATATATGAAATAAGTAAGTAATTTTGAAGACCTACCTTAGCAGTGGTGACTCTCTGATCAGGGAAATATGATATCAAATCTCTGAGGAGAGAGAAGAAATTATCCAACTTGGAAGGAACAGTGCTGGAAACAAAACAGAAAGATACAAACAAATTGTTTGAGAGACATCCAACCACATTCTTCATAAGTTAAGTCTGGCTATACATCAGCTAGACACTGGGTGAAATAACCCTGTATTTTATAATCTCTACCACCTTCCTCTATGTATATTCAACGCAAACACAAACAAGCAGGACACCAAGTCACACTTACTCGGGAATAGGAAAATCTGGCACACCATCTTCATCCCGCGTTAGGATATCTGATGCAGCCTCTAGGGTAGTGCTTGATGATTGAATAGCAGGAGAGGCAACTCTCTCATCACCAGCTCCACTCTCTATAGGCTCCGTCTTTATTTTCTTCTTAGCCTTCTTCTCATCCTTATCTTTGACCTTCAACTTCTTCTTAAGTACCGGCGACGTCTGAGCAGCAGGGGGTGTGGTTGTAGAAGTGGGTGTTGATGTGACAGGTGCGCCTGAGAATTTGTTACAATTCATTCGATAAACATGTGAAATTGATTATGGTAATAATGTCATCACTACAATGTAATCAGAATCACAAATTCTATTTGTGCCTTTGGCACCAGGCAGCCACAGCAAAGCACATGTTAGAGTGTGGTTCTATCCTTTTAATTATGAGGGATAAAGAAGAAACAATCATTTGGTATGACTTGGCCGGGAATCAAACTCTGATCTTCCAGGTGATGCGCAAACACTCTACTAACTGAGCTACACCAACTACAGAGCCATTCAAGGAATGCCTTTGATAATTCCTTAAACATCTAACAGCTTTGTACTATGAAATCTAAATGGTATCATTACGTGCTGTTTGGGCAACCCAGTCCTTTATACTGTGCATCTAATACATAAAAAAAGAGGCACAGCAACTATACCCATCTACAGCAGGACAAACATTAATAATATCTAGCTAATAGAATAAACTTACAAGACAAATTGCAAGTTATCAAAGATTCAAAGCCTATTGATAATCTTTTTTGAGTCTTTACCTGGAGGAGTTGGTGATGATTTAGCTGTCACTTTCTTGTTAGCTTGACAGCGAGACAATATGTCCTGTAGTGTGATGTTTTGTGTGTCTAACTCTGGAAGATCCTGTTATCAAAAAAATAAAATGTATTCACATAGTCTATCACTCAAATCTCATACACTTTAGAATATATGCTTACTTCTTTACCTCAATGACACAATCAATCTCATCGATTGGGCATACACTTACATAACCCTCTATAGGGGATTCTCAATATTTATGCATGCATACGACCTATGACCTCATCAAATCCAAACCGAGGCTAAGGCCGCTTCCTACTTCCTGGATAGCGTACTGGCTGCATTTTGATAGTACGATTCGCTGTGTAATTTGAATTTCCTTCGGCTATACACGAGTGTATAAGCATGAATTAAAAGAAAATCAGTCAATTTCAGACATGAAAACATGTCGAGTGATAATAAAACGGCAAATTGAAGGGAAATTCATCCAGGGATAGCCTCAAAACTTTGTTTTTGATAGTTGTATTCGTAGTAAATTCGAAGATATATTACGTGAGTTTTGCATTCGCATTTGGTCCGTATAGGCAGGAGTGCATTTATAATAATCACAGTGCCAATTTCTCTTAATTGTTATGCATAAATAAATCTTCATAAAATTATTTTTACCCGAAATTTCAGGACTTTTAACTCAAGGATCACAAAACTGTTAAACCAAAACAATGAAGAATCAAGTAGTGGGCATGTTTACAAAAAATGGTACAGTACTGCAGTATCAATATAATGAAGAAACCAAAACGTATAGTCTATTTACCGAACTTCTCAAAGACACCAACTGATTGGAAGAAAATTGATATATTTATATACATAGGTGTATTTTAAAGAATATTTTCCTAGCAAAATTTTCAGAAATTATTAATTTATAATTCACAAAATGAATTTAATATATAGGCTAGAATTAATTTTTATTAATATCATATTGAATAGGAAAATATAATCATGAGTAAAATTTAAAAAAATTAAAATTCTATTAAATTTCTTGGTGTATATAAGGTGGTGACTGGGTATTTATGACACCAATAATGTGAAGGGAGGGATTAATTTCAGTACGCTTTTAGGTAGAAATCCCACATTTATTACTTGCAATTCATGTAGACATAAGGTGGATGCTACAAATAACTTGAAATTAGCTGAGAGATTGTATATTGTGCCTTGAAGATAAACACACGTATATAAAGTGTCTAATATTCAAATTACTGAAGTCATGAATTCAATAAATCCTAATTCATTATGATTGACTGTCAGTTTTCAAAACTTACTTTCAGCTTTTTCACTGACAATATACATGGAGTGAAATATGTATCAAAACTTCCAAAGTGTCCTGTCTTTTTAGTCATAATGATAAATTTCTGTCGTTAAAAAATAGAGTTTAGATAATTATAATGTAAATATTATTCCTAAAATCAATGGCTTAATTTCTTTAATCTATTCATTTCCTATACCTTATAAAGAAGTCCCTCATTTTCCTACTAATGTTGATACATTTAGCTAATCAGCATTTTATAAAAACAAAAATAGGCCTACAAGTAATAGATATTTCTTATTCAATTTGGACAATTAATTGTTTGTACATACATTCAATGAATACCCTCATATGACCCTGTAATAACTATTTGAATCTCTTAAATTCAGAATAATATCACAGTGATTATTGTATTGAATGATTAACATTAATGTTAAAACTAATTATGTGATTTTATTTGCTGTATATATCTTATGTATTTATCATGAAAAGGGAAGTTAATCTTTTTTATTGGAAATATTTGGCTACTGCTTTCATGTTACTTGTTTTATAAATAATCATATTAGGCCCAAAAAGTAGAGAACTTTGGGAGTTATTAAAGCTTGAAAATTTTATTTATTTTTCAGCTAAATTGAAATTTATTTGCGACCTCATCAGAAACTAACAAGAATATATATTTTAATTATATTCAAAGGAATAGTAATATTTCACATTTTGTCTTGTTTGTATCTCTATTTTAGCCCCCTGAATTGAAATTCTGGTTTGTTTACATTGAGGCTTGTACTGAATGACCCAATAGTAACGTAAGTCGGCACGTTGAAACGGCTGAAGGTTTTACGTAGAGATCGCTAAATCTGTATCATTTTCCCGTTGTAAACGAGTGTGTGTAATGAAAATGAAATGTGAAAATTATTGTGAGTATTTTATATCCATATTTTGTTAAACATTGAAATATTTCAAAGGACAGTGCAAAATGACGGTAAACCCAGCATGGGAATACCCCCGAATATCGGTTGAAATAATTCTGTCTGCAAGTAAAATGATATTCTAATCTCTGCTACACCAAGAAATGTAGAAGCTTATCCGACTATGGTCTTTCTGCGGTTGAATTTAGCGAAATGTTTTACAAACAAAGCATAATTTCGAAAGGATACTGACTTGACAATGCTGTAGGAACGTAACTTCCGGGTTTCGAAGCGGCCTTAGCCTCGTTTTCGAGTACGTTCACTTGGTTTCTGATACCTCATAAATATTCATGAGGTAATATTAAGAATCCCCTATGTTCACAATAAAAAGATTGTTATTGATAAATTTTTTTTCTTCTGATGTACCTATATGCCGATCATAAACATTTTTATTATTCTTATTTTACGTCTTGAAATGGTAATTTTGCATCCTGGAATTTCAGAATAAGCATTGTGTCAAGTTTCCCCCCAACCAATTATTTCGAAACGATTTGTCTGACTCTTAATGCAATAATAAGGGACCGATTGATACTTATTAATGTGAATGAAAATATCACTGCTTACACTGGATCATTCTTGTTATAAAGCCAGATATATATACTCACAGCTTTTTCAGATTTCCTCCTTTTATGGCTGCGAAGCATTTGCTTAAAGTCATCCTCTGTCACCTCTAGGGGGCTGATGGGACGAGGCCGCTTCACCTTTCCTCCATTATCATCTACAATATAACACTCAACATTGTAACACAGACTTCACCAATTACATACTTATCTCTGTTCAAAGAACATATCTTCATTGCACAGCTTATGTAATAAGCTTGAAAATTAGCCAGCTCAATGTGTTTTGTTAATTCAACTAGCAAACATCAAGACAGCAACTTCAACTATGTCCTTGAATTCAGCTAATCAAAGCCATTTGGTTTGGTGAATTTCTAAAAGTAATCGCTCAAACCCTTTCCATGTAAACATCTATCTTAACTAGAAGTAATTGAGTATTATTTTCTCAGCATTTTTGTAACTCATTAATTATGAACCATGCTACCATACCTGATAGGTCCCCATTGATAGCAGGAGGTTTAGCAGCAAAAGTTGCAAGCACACTTGGTGTGGTTGGTTCGGGAGATGGAATAGGTCCAAGGGACTTGAAAAGCTGACGACGGCTTCGCTGTACCGGACCTGAGCAAAATATAGTATGAGATTGAATTGCTAGTATCAATTAAGTATAAATGAATATAATAGAGTATCAATATCAGAAAACCACCCACTATATTTATCTTTCCTTTAATTTGACATTTTAAAAAAATAAACAAATCCTTTTCACAATGTTCTGATGTGGATAGAAAACAAATTTTGTTGTACAATTATTTGAAATGCACACAAATTTTGACAGGTTTTCAGTCTAAAATACCAAAATTTAAGATAAAATGATGAGCATTTGTCCTCTAATAATAGGTAATTTTGTGTAATATCTTAAAATCAAGTGTTGCAGTGTAAACTCACTGTAATTAACTGCAATTCAGCATATGTAATGTTTATGTGCTCATTAGAATTGTATTACATTTTTCTTATAGATGAAACAATGTTGAAAGAAATTGTTCAGCCCCCTTCGTCTTTAACTGTCACATTCTACTGTCATCATATATCAAAGTTTTATCCCAAAACTTGATGCATGTGACCTAACTAAGATGTCAACTGAAAGCAGGACTCACTGACGGCCTCCTCGTCCTCCTCAGACGATGTCTCCTCTGTTTCACACTCCTCTCTCACCTCCTTGAGGAGCCTGCATACAAATAATAACACTCATGTCTACTTTGCACATACTCAATGAATCAAATTCTTCAAAACAGAAATCAATTATGGACGCATTCATAATTACAGATTTGGTGGAAGTCAGGATGTATAAGGTTTACATTCTTATCTTTGTACCAAGATATTATACATTATAAGTTTAGATAGTTTTAGAGTACATAAGGGCATATACATACATATACATTGAAAATCGGTGAGGTGAGATTGGGCTTAATGACGCTCTCAAGAGTATTTCACTTATATTCAAGGCTGTTACTACAGGGAGAAAACCCACTACACTATAGTGACTATGCATTGAGTTAAAGCCTACAACACCGGCTGGAACTAGCAAACCATGGGTGGAACTGCGCTGAAATTCAGTGTACATTGCACCCAAACCTTACTGCATGCAAAACAGTTCTCTGCTGCAGTCAAAGTTGTCAAGCCTCTGGCGAAATAGAACCCCAAACCTCTTGATCCGGAAGGTGACCATGCTACCCACTACACTATCCTGCCCCCACATTAATAATTATTTTAACGTATGAATGACAAAACCACCACATAGTTCTATTGATTATAAGCACATATTTTAATACATTAAAATAATGCAAACCTTCAAGAAAGAGCAGTACTGACCGTTTATATCTTTTCTTGACCTTGTGGTCCAGGGATCTGTCTTTCGCTGGTGGAGGTAGAGTGTGTTTCATCTTGAGAGGCTGGTCAGCTGGGACGTGTCCAACTTCCTCTATCACTTTCTAGGTACATAGATAAACAGGTTGTGTATCGTTAATCATATTGATTTTTTATGAGCTGTTAACTTGCTAACTGGATCAGGCATAAGTTGTTATATCACTTTTAAGTAGATAGATAACTATGTTTGTATTATCAATCAATATTATCCTTTACTGACAGTTCTGTAATTATTGGATTTCTAGGTCCATAAATATGCTGGGTTTGTTCGTTTGTCAACTTTTCCTTCATCTATATCGATAATTATTGAACATCCTAGGTATATAATCAATTTCATGTATTAACATTTCTGAAATATTTGACTTCTAGTTAGACAGATTACAGGGTTTGAGTTGTTAATCAATTTCATTGTTAACTGCAAACTGTCTAGATTCAGTCAAAACAGTTTTTCGTGGACGTTTCTATGATGAGGAAGATACAGGAACAGATTTGATATTGTCATCCTTTTGAATGTCTGTTAACAGTTCCCTTATTACTGGAATTATTGGTAGACAGCTACACAGGTTTCATGTCGTCGATCATTTTTGGTTTGACAAAAATCAGTAGTGTCAAAGAGCTGAGGCCAGATAAAATGTTTAACAGGGTGAAAAGCTTCTGTAAGTCCAATCTCACTGACCAAAACTTAAATGATTTTCCTGTTTTAGAAAGTTTCAATGGCATAAATGATATGACTTTTTGTGACTAACAGCTAAAAAAACCCAGATATTTATGATTTATTGACACAAAATCATATTTGATGCCCTGTACAACCAGATGTACTTACCTGCTTGGCTAGAATGATTTCCTTGAGTAGAGAGGAGTAGTATCTCTGCTGGCGGAACTTATATTCCCGGTACTTGTATTGCTTGCATAGACTTGCATACCGGGCAATATCAGGCGAGTAAAACCCATCTGGAAACAAATAATTGGATAACCTATAAAAACACTTATCATTTTTCATTTTGATCACATTCTTAAACTTTTTGCCAAATATGAGAATAGAATACACTTCTGTAAAAACGAAGGTATGGTGGTGTCCCTGTTGTATAATAAAAAATATAATAAATTACAAGCTCAACCAAATTTATAAAATTGCTAAACATTGTATCCTTACATACTGAGATTATATTTGAGTATATCAAAGAAAAAATGTATTATTAATAAAAATATTTACTAATCTAATATCTTATTTTCATAAAGGATAGTGTTCGACATTACCTCTCATTTGGGCCTGAAAATCTGTCAAAGGATTGCCAAATTTGAAGTTGTCTCCGGCAAACAAGCGCCTAGAAACACAAACAAAAAGACATATAACACATAAAATCATTCCCCTCAATAAAGACTGTATAAAAATATGTAATCAGCTTGACAAAAGATTTCATATAAGGAATCATGATCAACATCCTGAAAGAGTGAATATTTAGCATCACTGATATCAAGGTCACCTTTCAACTTAATGTCATTATCAAAAATCACTGCATCCCTTTCTTACAAATTAACATTTAAGTATTAATTGAAAGTAAGACTGTAATGATTAAGGATTAAAAATCAGACAAACCTGACAGATTCTTCCTTTTCCTCTGCGTCGTTAGTTTTGAATTTGGGTAAGAATTTCTGCAGATAATAAGAATTGTTAGTCAAGTATATCAATTAAGGAGTCAGAGAAAATATATATACATATATATATATATATACTAATTTTATATGCATCTAGGCAAAATCTATAACATGATTGAAGGCAGATACTTTTATGAATACACTCAAAAAGTATCCATGACAGCTTACAAGAATCAATGTTCTAGATGTTGCTTCAATAATATGTTAAGAACTTACCATAAGATGTTGCTTTTGAGAAGAAGTTAATTCAGAATCCCAGGTCTCTTGTGATAAGATTTCTTTGAAAATGTGACTCTGAAATAAATAGAATTCAAAACTTAGTTTTTTCAAAGCAAAGATTTTATGTTTTTGTTAAATTTTTCATTTTCAAGAGTTTGTACCATTCACAAATAAAGATAGTTATCTAAATCTGAAGAGTAAAATATTAACTCATACTATTATTGAAATAAATAAAAAATAAATTTCCAATATAAGTCTAGAAAGGCCTCCATATAATATTTTTGAATTTTTATATTAATGATTACTGGTATTTTATAATGCAAAACATTTATTCTAAATGACAACTATCTTTTCACCTGTTCAATGAACACTTCAGGCAGTTGAACTTCCTCTTGACCAAACAAACATCTCTCCATGCGGCCTGACGAGTCTGGAAAGTCAGGCCAGTTTCCATCGTCTGAATCAAGATCTGGATCCATCGCAGCAAAGTGTTACCTCTCACCCATCAAATTTCTGAAAGAAAAACAAAATATATAAAGTAAATAAAAGTTTACCAAAAAGGAAAGTAAATAAAAGTTTACCAAAACGGTTACTCTTAGTTTAATTAATAGGCAGAAATGAATAAAAATAGTTCCTGGACTTTCAAAAAAGACATGGTTTCCTAAACAAATTATATAAAAGATGAATTTGCTGTGTGAAAACAGGGCCTGAAACAAAATCGGCACAGAAATACAAGTGTATTTTCAAAATAAAAGATAGGTGATTTTCAAAGACAGAATGCAAGACTAAAGAATGGAAAGGTTTGTGTTGAAAAAAATAAGATATCTATTTCAATCACAATTAAACAATCAAATGAAAAGATCACTATTCACTCCTTAGCTACAACTTCAGATAGTTCTTTCAAAGTACCTAGCCTTAATGAAGAAACTGAGATGTTAACCAAAAAGATCATTTGTGTCTACTATAGCAAATGATATTAGGTACACCCTACCCTCATAGTTGGTAACTATTTATTCTTTATCCTAGGTTTAGAGCTAAATCAAACCATTTTGAATACTATTTACATGCTCAAAATTTAGGTAAATAATAAGACATGAAAACTAAGATCCAGAGAGACCTTTATCATATTTCTGAAGCAGTGGAGCATTAAACATTCAATGCTATCTGAACATCAAGGCCAAAATCAACAGCTATTGAGTTTGATTTTCACTTGGAGTTATAAAAGATCCATGTTTTTACATGCAAAACCAGCAAAAACGCAATTTCTTCAGTGACTGTATTATGTTTCAGTTGTCATGCCGGTTCAATGAACGAACATCATGTGCTTTGGAAATGTTCAAGACAGGTGATTATGCTATAAACATTTCTCAACGTTGTAATGTTCATCTCATTTCTAACACAATCTTACCTTCAAAATGTCGTTTCTATGCACTTTCCTTTCGCTCTTGGTATAACAAATACCAATTTTTCACTACATTTCTACAAAAATTATCAAAGTTATTCTGTTAGCCGGAAACTAATTCTTAGAATGACTGTCCCGCAGAAATGGTAGAATTCGAATAATTATATTCAGAGGCTTGAAATATTTCTCAAATATTTGTTTCCCTCTGGTCGACTTTATATACGTCAAATGTAGTGAAAGATATTTAATTTGAGTTAGCGATAATAAGTTTCGAACATATGCCTGCAGATTACAGTCCCGGTCTTTTCGTCCAAAATGGCGACGCACCTCGTGTGTCAGGTTCACCCTGTTGTTCTTTTCAGTATTGTTGATTCTTATGAGCGAAGAAATGAAGATGCGAAACGGGTGATAGGAACATTATTAGGTATTTCCTTGAACGAACACATTCGATCGTTTCAACACTCGATCTATTGAGTTTATTGACTATGTTTATTGGTATCAACTGCGCCATATTTTTACTTCATGAGTGTTTGTCACCATATGTAGGGAGGTCGCGTCAAATTCCTAAAACACAAACCCTTGAGCCAACAGTTTTGAAATTGGTGGCGAATAAAAGTGCTTATCATTACAAAGTGTTTCAATACCTTAATGAGTGTGTACTCATTAAGTGAACGTTTTAATCCATCATTTACTTTCGCTCTCACGAACAACTTCAAATGTATTTCGTCAAAATGGCTGGCTGACCCGCCGTGTTTATTCCGGAAGTCCTAAATATAGATTGTGCTATGTAAAATTTTAACGTCCTTACGAAACGAAGTATTCCTTTACAGTAATATTGCATTTTATGGAGCTTCAATTACTATGCGTCATGCTTTCATTATGTTTTGTTTCATACATTGACTTCACAAATAAAACAGACAACTTTTCAGGGTTTATGTGTTTAATTCCATTAAAATATAACATATTGGAATATATATAACTAATTTATTTTACAGAATATGTTGTTGTATATATCACATTAAAAATGACAGAAAAAATACGTTTTACACCTTTAATTACAAATAATACTTTTATCACAAATATCACATTTAATGACAAGCACATATCTCATTACCGGTAAAACGTTTATCATTAACTGTAACTTTTTCCATTTGTAACAGCCTTTTTAATAGAGTTTACACGTACAGATCATCAAACACACCGAGATTTAAGTAATAAATTTGAAGCGAACATAAAATACGCTAGGCAGAATTCACTTGCAAGGGCAAACAATCATCCATTCCCTACATGTAAAAACTCCAACAACAATGTCATGTTCATTAATATACATATTTATGTTTTGTATCTGTATAATATATTTTAAAAGTTGAAAATTCCAAGAATTTGTCACTGAAACGTCACCCAATTATCACGAAACTAGTGTACGTAGTGGCAAACTGGTTTCAACATATCATTGCGCACGAAGAACAATTTCGCCGGAAAAGAAGTCTTCTGCAGCAGTGTGTACCAAAAGTCTTATATAATTAATATTAGGCAGGATTCGGTTGTCATTTATTTTTAAAAATTACCGAACGATCTTTGGAAACATATTGCTTTGCCTAAAATGTATATACGATAAAGTTTCCTATGAAAGAATCGCTTAGAGTTGGGTGAATGTTTTAACGTTTGTTATTCCAAGAATGCGGTTGCCAATTTCATGGTTTGAATAAATACAGAAATTGACAATCCTAAAAAAAACCTTCAAATCCTCTTAAAAAACACTCTTTACTTATTTGACAAAGTTAATCTATATTGTACAGTACACAAGTAAACAGTTTGAAAGGTTGAATATGCCAATTGTTAAGAATTGCGCATGCCAATTCAATATGAAACGGTAAATGTGTATGTCATTATAACTACGACAGACCTATTGTAACACATTGGAAATTGTTATTAAATTTTTTGTGTGTAATAACTGGTTATGACGAGAACCCTTAATTAAGATGATGGATATTGACAGTATCAGAACACTTTTTCCGAGAAAGCATTATCGTAAGAAGATAAAAATTCTTAGCGGAAATATAGAGAGATGTAGAAAACGAAAATGCGATAGTAAGAGAGTTTTAATGTTATAAAGACTTCTTGTACGGAAAGTAAATATTTTTACAGATACAATACAAATTGCAAATGGGGTAGTAAAACCTCGTTATTACGAGTTCATGTAACGTACAAAATATTTTGCAAAGATGAAATACAACTTTAAAGTGAGTGGCTTAATAAAAAAAAATTAGGTAATCCCCTTTTTGCAAAGATAAAAGTACAACTGTCATAATTTTGCCTCGTAATCACGTATTTAAAAAATTATAATTATGATGGGTCTTCATTATGATTTTATTTATCTCTTAATCAGGACCTTTTCAAAAGAAAGATACAAATAACATATGAGGTATTTTATTGACATTTTATAGACAATCTTCTCCTGATTACGAGTTATTAAGATACAAAACTAATTTCCAATGTGTTTTCATTGATATTTCGTAAATAACAATCATTGACACATCTGAAGAGAAGAAGAAGATGTCAATGACGGAAAAGAACTTAAAAACGATATCTTACAAATAAATACACATTTGCAACGTATAAAGTTTACACACATGTAAGTATAAGATAACAATTAAATATGGTTTACAAAGTACATTTTTCCGTATTGTAAAATTCCTTTCCGTCGTTTGCGTTACATTTTATAATGACCGGAAATGGCTGTATGTAGAAAAAAAACGTAAGCAATTTTTTTACTGGCCTCAAGCAAGATTTTTAGATGAAGCAAAATACGTAAAATATTGACATAAATCTATGTACAGGTTTTTAAGAATGCTTGTGGACAGTAAAGTGTGATATAAGCAAAATATGTGGATATGGTAATCTAATTGACAACACATGAAAAGTTGACCAATGAAATCGCTAGCATTCAATATTCCCGTAAATATGTGATGAAGAGTAATTCGACTTAATCATATTTCTTGGCTTGAAGCTGTCGGAAGATCTTCCCACAAAGAAATTAAAATATCCGAAGAGAAAAAATGATTTTTTCAAGCGAACTTTTATAGTCGAATGCATGTCAATTTCTCGCGACTTGCACGTGAAGGCACGTGGGATTACGAAAATTGTCACAACTTTGCTGTGACGTCACAGCCGCAGTCGAATCATTTTGTATAGGATCGAAGAGAGAGGTAGGTTGCTCGACGCGACCTCCCTACCATATGTACAGATGGATTTAATATTTCAAAGTGAATCAAACTAAGGGTAGAACAATTAGTTCATATTATAAACCTCTAAATACTTTTAAGGTTCCGAAGCTAAATTACCGTTATTGTAAACTGAGCTTCGAATTGTAAATAAGAAAATCCACTTTATTTTTATTTAAAACAAGGAAGTAACATTTGCTTACTTTGTTTATTTTGTCGAAAGGCAACAAAGTCACATTTTATTAAACAGTGACTGCACTTCAAAAAACCCTAGATATTGCCCAACAATATTGATATTCATTCACATGAATCTTTTTAAACCAGAAGTACCAATCAGTTAAAATATGTTTTTTTTCGAAAGCTCAGTGACTAAACACTAAGAAATTTTTTTTTTAAATAGTAACAAATCATTGAAAATAGAAAGTTTTATTTAAAAGGTATAGGCATTTAAGCTTCAATCAGTTTATAAATTTTTATTTTGGCTAATTGAACTAATAATGAACAAAGTAAAAGGATTCAAAACATTGAATGATTTAACATTCATACATTATATATATGAGAGAAGCTTCTTGATGTTTTATTGATTATAGAGTTTCTCTTAATATTATTCATTCCAGGTTCCTATGATAAAGGTGCAGTGGAAGTAACAAACTGTTTTGCAGTTCCTCACAATGAATCTGATGATGAGGTGAGAATCTGTTCTGCTGTGAAATACACACAAATATAATGTTCAGTTTATTACTGAACTCATGTCTAATCAAGGAAAATTTGCCAAAATCTAATTTCAATCATAAGCATGCATCCTGTCACCACGTTTAGAACGCATTGTCATAGACCATGAAACCATTGTTTAATTAAGTCACTTCACCATTGCTTTCACTCTTAGTCTCATCTGACAATGTAATTATGATAGGTTTGTAAATGAATAGAGTACTACTTAACAGTATGATCAATTCATCTCTCTTTTTGTTAACCATTTCAGGTTGCTATCGACATTGAATATGCTAGAAATATGTATGAGCTCTATCGCAAAGTCAACCCAGCTGAAGTAATTGTTGGATGGTAAGTGTTTTCCTTACTCATAAAAAAATTATCAGTACATGCATATTCACCTTGAATGACAGCTTTGGTAAAAACCCATTCTTCCTTGGTTGCCCACTTTCAATTTACCTTACATCAGCCACATGCCCATTATCTCATAGTTGTAAGAATTCCTCATGGCCTAGGCTTTGAAACGACAATTAATTTTCATTTCAAACAGGCAATTGGCCGTTGTACCAACGTTTTATGTGACATTGTTTGTCAGCTTTGAAATAACATTAAATTATGATTAGATTAAATTTGGGTTGACGTCAAAATCATTTCAAAGTTCGTTCAACGTCGAAGCCATGTCCTTTTTTGATTGTTTGGAAGAGATGAGCTGATCATACAATCTGTTGCAGGTACTCAACCAGCTCTGATGTCTCTGGGCACTCTGTGTTGATACACGAGTACTACTCGCGTGAAGCCAAGAACCCGGTACATCTGACAGTGGACACCACTGTCAAAGCTGGCAAACTAGGAATGAAGGCCTATGTCAGGTAAATAAAGGCTTTACCAGTTTAAGTTACCTTACTCTTCTGAAAGTGACAATACAGGACTTTTAACATTAATTCAGATTTCATAAGGGATGTCATGATCGGAAGTAAAACATCTTTTAGATCCCCTGGAGGCAAGTTAAATTTTGCTTGAGATGACAGACTTCTCTATGAATGTCAAACCATACTGTTGATCATATCAGAAAAGGGGCTATAAACATTACTTGAACTTTGATTTGAATTTTAGGGTTTAATAAAGGTTCAATGTTGAAGTCATTGACCACAGGTTTACAGTTTTATTTAACTCAAGTAAGACTTTCCATGTTCTCAATCTGATATTAAAAAAGTGTTTCACTGTTTAAATCATAATGTTGTATAACTAAGCCGTATTAAACTAGTGTATTACTGCCACAGGGATGATGTCACCAAAGTGTAGTTTTGAGGTCATAATTGAAGTACCGCCGTCACAATGACAGCCATTCGCAGAAATGTTAGTTTCAGCACACTATGTGCAATTATGATTGATTTATTTTTGCCAGAAGGAAAATACTTATTTTTCTACCAGTTGATAATTTTTTGATGCTTTGGTATCAAACTCACGATTGATTAGGTATGAAACCCTCTCCCTCATTTTATACTAAATCCTTAACCTGTTTAATAACAATAGTATGAGATCATTAAGTATCCTGTAAGTAATTGACCTTCAACTTTGGATGTTTTCAGCACTGCTATGGGAGTACCAGGGAAGACTGTTGGCACAATGTTCACGCCCCTGACTGTCAGCCTCGTGCAGTACCCAACTGAATCAACTGGAGGTGAGACTTAAGAAAAATCTGATTATTTGCATAGTTCTTAACTTTATATGTCATGTGGAAATTTTCATCAAGAGTGTGACTGTCTACTTTTACAAAGTCTTTTGTAGAAGGAATTGGAATCAGTATTTAAGATGAAACACTGTAATATCTGTCCGTGACTATTTAATCAAGACAATTACCAATCACTCAAGCCAACCCTTTTTGGAGATGAAATCAGAATCATCATCTGTCAGAGAACTCAAATTGGTAGGCATTAAGTAGCTGTGAGCATCAAAGGTGCTTCATAAATTCATATTAAACAGTTCTATATTTTCATTCAGGTTTGATTAAAATAAAATATTTCAAAACTGGTGAGTAAAGTGACATTTATGTTTTCTGTAGGTTATAAAGTGTAAAATTACAATGTAGTCTGGGGTTCAACAACTTGCTTGTCATAAAGGTTGTAGGTTTCACACTGGTGTTACTGAACTTCTCCTTGCGGTAATACCAGCTGCAATGGTAGAAGTGAAATATTTTGAAGGAATAATTAAGGCTTTGCTGTCCACAAATTACAAAGTAGATCTCGGGTTTTCTTTGCAGTGAACGTCTTACAGAAGGGAAAGACGGTGAACAAGCGTCAAGTGTCGATGCAGTCTGACTTGGCACACATAGAGTCTGCTTCAGGTCTGCTGAAGGAGAGGTTTGCTCTCGTCCTACAGTATGTGGACGATGTCTTGGTATGTAGGCATGAAGATGATCTTAATACAAAAGATTGTTATTTAATGAGGGCATATCTTTAGCAAGTACATCATACATCATCAGGGATTGGGAAAGACACCTTTGATCATGGGCCATCTATTGAACTTTTAGTCATTTTCAGAATTTTGAATGGGCCATTCCCCTTAGTAGCAATGGTAAAATTTCAAATTTGAATGGGCCATTTTATATCCAATGTGCAAAATGGCCCATGGCCCCTGCCTTTCCCAATCCCTGCATCATGCTATCAGTCTTTGTCACGTTTTCAACGCCGTTGCCACTCTTTGTATTTAGCTATAACCTTTTCCAACATAGCTTCTAACTTATACATGGTTTGGCACGTTCACAATGAATGTCAAAGGACAAGGTAGGGAGTTATGAAATCAATGGAAAATCCTGCATTACGTGGACAATGTCTTGATATTTAGGAAGAGAGATGATGGACATTAAACATGGTTTTCATTGATCATAATGCAAAAGATTGATATTTCATGAGGACATGTCTTTGGCCAGTATATCTTAATCATGCTCTCAGTCTTTGTCGGGTTTCCATCACTGCCCTTGCCACTCATGGTATTTAGCTATAACTTTTTCCCACTAAGGTTCAGGAACTCTTATGCATAGCTTCTATCTTATACATGTTTTGGCATGTTCACAATAAATGTCAAAGGACAAGGTTGCGAGTTATGAAATCTATGGAAAATCCTTGTAACAACAATAACTTGAAAAATTTGGGTGTTATGAGGCTCTTTTTTGGTATATATATCATATAGAAGTACCGAACCTTTTAATTTTTTTTTTTACAATTGGTCAAAGGTCAAGGTCACAGCATGGTTTTTCAAAAGTACTTAATATTTTTAAATAAAAACACTTTAAATCACTACATAATTGTTAATACAATAGGAAGTAATCGTTGATTGTATGACCTTGAATGTCAATGGTCAATGTCACGAGGACTGGGATATGGGCTTGTTTACCCTATAAAAAATATCAAGCTGCTACTAGTTGGAAGTTCAATTTCTTTACTTAAATGCTCAATTGGATTTTGTTATCTTTTTAGAGAAAATGCCCATTTTATTGTGACTGAAGAAGACAGAAACCTCACTTTTGATGGCTGCTCTGCTTTTGCGTTGTCCCACAAATGCTCATATAGTTAATTACGTCTTCATTGAGAATTTACATTTGGCGTTGAGTTATTCTAGAGGTTAAGTGCAAGAAATAACTCAGTCTTTTTAATTGGTGTATGTCAACCTTGCTACACTACCCCAAGGCTCGTTTGTTTGGCTACTGCACCCACAATAGGTATAAACTTCAAAGAATTTTCTGATTTAAAATTCAGGTGCAGTACACAGAAAATATGGCACAGAAAAAGATGACCAGATTCTACAAGGCTTAAGATAAGATTGAGCAAGATATACCGCATTCACTCTCAATATTGAAATAAACATGTTTTGCTGCAGGCGGGGAAGATTCCAGCTGATAGCAAGATTGGCCGAAACATCATGCAGATTGTCACCAGCATACCACAAGTGGACCCCGAAGAATTTGAATCCATGCTGAACTCTAACATGAAGGTAGGCTGGTGTTCTGCACCACTGTTCATACCATAATCAGTGTAATAAGCGCCACGGGTGGGATCAAGAGTTCTGTGGTTCAAATCCCGCCAGGGGGTTAGGCAACTTTGTCTGCAGTAGAGAACTGCTCTACAATAATACTAGTAGCCGTGATGCTCCATGTTGAAGCATTAAATATCCAGTGTTTGTTAATACTTACATCATTTCCTCGTTACGCTTACACAGCAGTTCAGGAGTTAACAAACAGCATGTCAGGGATTAAGGAAGTTATTGAGGTGGGTTTTGTGCTCAAATTTGATAGTTTCTTATAGAAGGAATTCTATAAATGTCCATTACAATATCATGTAAGTTAAAAATACCTCTTTCCATGTTTGTTATGTAATAGTAGACATTTATTAAGTGAAGGGAAACATTCTGTTCAAGGAAATCTTTTCAAAGAAAACAACCATTAAATGTTGCTGTTGTATACTATGTATTGCTTCATCACTTGTTCAACTATAAAGGGGGCTTTACAGCGCAGTGGTTAGCTCGTTCGGCTAACGATGAAGATGTCCATGGTTCAAATGCCGCCAGAGGCTCGGTAGCTTTGTCTGCAGTAGAGAACTGTTGGCTAGTTCAAGCCGATGCTCGCAGGTTTCATCACAATGCATAGCCACAATGGTGTTGCAGGCTTCCCCCTGCAATAATACTAGCAGCCACAATATAAGGGAAATAGTCTTCAAAGCGGCATTAAACCCCACATAACCTCACCTCAACTATAAAATCATGACCTCTTCATTGCCTTGGTCAGAAAATCCCAACTATCTGAATTACTAAGTTGCAACAGTGTATGAAATTAGGCTGGAACTTGACATTTTGGTCTTGGCTTGTAACCTTTTGTTTTCTGATTTTGTACAGGCTAAATTCAGTCTCTTTTCATACACACTGGTAACAATGTGTTACATTTAAAGTTGAAATCATTCAATAATCATGATTTACTGTGAAGTTTAACTCATAATCCATCCTTATATTTACAGGATCTCCTAATGGTGATGTACCTAAGCAACCTGACTCAAACGCAGCTGGCTCTCAACGAGAAGCTCTCCATGCTCTCCTCATAACCATCTAAGTTATCTCCCTTGTATCATAGTCAATGTCTAAATCAAATAAAGCTCTCTCACTCCGTGCAGTGTGGTTTGTTAGTGAATTGAGTAGGGTGCTGTGTTATTTTCATTGCTATGAAAAGTGCTCAGTTAGTAATCTAGGTAACCTAAACCATGAGCTCGTTCAATGTCACATGGACTACATTTCCTATTTCAAAGGAATATTATTATTAATTTTGTTCATTGAAACATGATGATAACAGACAGACTGAGATGTTCATGTTAGGTGAACCCTCACTCACATGAGCGGGTGAGTAGAAAATAGTGTCAGAAATATATCTGCTATTTAACATGTGGATGTTGTCATCCGAAAGAATAGACAGTTCACTAAAGGGAGGGAAATGAAAGAAGGAAGTAAAAGAAAAAGCAGAATTTTGACAACCCAAGTTTCATTTGGACTCTACCTTTTGACCTGTTCAGCTTGGATGCACCCGCAGATGTAGTGTCATGAAGACACAGAAACCACCACACCTCGATAAGGTAGTTGGCATGTGGAGCTCACTCAAAAGAACCATGAAAATAGGTATCTAAAGATGATTATCAATAATTATTAATGTTAACTCAACTATTTTACCTATATACAGAATGATAACACTTTTGTTTAAGTTGGCATTCATGTATTACCATTTTGGGGTGACTTTGTCCTTGAAGGGGAAACATTCTATTTCTCACAGCTAACAAGAGCCTGATCGAGCTATTCAAAATTTCTAAAATGGACGAGAAATGTTAGAGGTAGATAAATGATAATCAGTTTAATTGAAGACCCATGATCAATTTCTTATGAAATATTCCCTTTTGTTAACTGGTTTCTACTGTATTATGGTTAGATCACTTAACAAAAACAAAGGTTATAGGTTTATTCTCTCATTTTACCATATAATAATATGTGATATAATTTTGTATCTTATACCTATCAAAGATATGGGGTGTTTTGCACATACCATAGGGACTAGGGCACACTGCCAATATTACTGCCTGGGCCAAAAATCTATATCTGCCACATCAACCCGGTCTGGGGGACTTAATATCACCCTTTGTATCAGCAACGAAGTATCTTGAGTAGTCAGTTTTCTTTACCAGAAAATGTGTTTTAGACATGTTTAACTTCTATTCCTATAAAAAAAACTTTTAAACATAAAGATTTGAGAATTTAAAGATGTCATTTCTTTAAAATTCCCCAAATAAACATTAGTTTATGCCAAATGTATTATCTTGTATCATCACTTTATTTGTCTGAAAAGCGTGCTACTGCCCCTTAAGGTATGTTTCTTTTTGAGTAAATTTTATACTGCTGATCACATGGTTTTAGCAAACTTTTATCTTGGAAACCATATTTATAAATCGACTTGTAACAGTGAATTTTCAAAACAAAATATAAATTTCTTAAAATTTATTAATATACTTATTATTTCTTGTAAAAAAATATGATATATGTTAAAACATTCTAAACGTCGTTTTCCATGTCATACCTCATATCAGCCCTGTGGCCTTTTGAATGATATGGGGCTCTCAAGCTGAAATAGGGTATGGTATGGAGAAGAAATGTTATAACAACTAAGTATTAAACTGTCTTTGAACGCTGGCGACTGGTTTTCTAAAGTCAAAATTTCTGTTGACTGCGGGCAAGGGTTGCAACAAAGTATGGGGCAAATATTGGCCACAGTACTATTGGGGCCTTTCGAAGCTGCGACAATTAAAATGAACTCTTAAAGGCTATGTTAGTGTCACGTTGAATGGCCTCAAATTATTTGAGAATCCAGGGTTCAGGACTTGTTTATAACCAAATGTGCTTCATCAAAGACAAAACTGCAATTTTTTTTTTGTGATCTCAGTAAAAAATACACTGATATACATCGTTCACAATACCCTGACATGAAAATATACATTCTTATTCTTGTTTATGGTGAGATTGTCGATTTAAAGCTTTCTAAATAGTTGATATTTATTACTTATGGGAGATGACACTTGATAAGAGGTTTTCAACATACTGATTCTTATATCCAAAAAGGAGCTGAAGTACCATCTGGTAAACGATTCCAATAATAAACGCAATTTTAAAAGTTTAAAAATTTTTGTTTTTATCAAGTTGTATATTTCATATTGACTAAAAATAAATGAGCATTACTTCCTTCAAATACAATGCCACTAAAGGCTGAAATAGTGCCATTGCGGCACTTAACAATAACTCACTCTCTCACTCCTTCAATATTACATGGGATATAAATATCATTCCTATCATTTATCACATACTCAGCTAATCTCATTTTGGCCAGGATGAGGTGTTAAAAAATAGAGCCATGGGCTCTGTAGCTCATCAGACTTTTGATAGAAATAGGTGTTGTGGTTTAGACCATGGGGTCATGGGCAGTGTAGGAAAGATAGCCTGTCCCAACGTCCGAGTTATTCACAATCAAATAAAAAAGGCCCATTGCCCATTTGGGGTCAAGGGGTCACCGAACCTACAATTTAGAATCTCCAGTGCCCAAGGAGTCTACACACAACTATTCAACTCTCTAGACCTTTTGGAACTAGGGAAAAAGATTAAATTAGGTTTTTTAGGTTTTGACCCCTGTGACCCCATTTGGGGTCATGGGGTCACCAAACCTACAATTTAGAATCTCCAGTGCCCAAGGAGTCTACACACAACTATTCAGCTCTCTGGACCTTTTGGAACTAGGGAAAAAGATTAAATTAGGTTTTTTAGGTTTTGACCCCTGTGACCCCATTTGGGGTCATGGGGTCACCAAACCTACAATTTAGAATCCCCATTTGCCAAGGAGTATGCACATAAAATTTCAGCTCTCTAGAGTCATTGGTTCTGGAGAAGAAGTTGAAAAAGTGAAAAGTTTACGGATGGACGGACGGATGGACGGACGCCTTGCCACACCATAAGCCCATCGGGTCTTTCAGACCTGATGAGCTAAAAATTAAAGTGTTCTAGTCTTCTATCAAGTATGTGTGTCAAGCATTCAGTTTGAGTTGAATTATAGCGCATTATTGAATTATAAACAACAAACAAGACAACTTAGTTTCATATGTATTTTATTCATTTTATCTTTTTGTAATAAGGTATGAGCTATGTACATGTGACGTGATGAGGGAGTTGATCAAGCCGTGCTTTATAACAGAAGCTAAAGAACTGTATTCTATAGACAGATGGATACATCATTGTAAGCAAATGAGATAAGACACAAAAACTGCAACCAAATTATAATAAACATTTTGGCTCAAATTGATACTTTCACTTGAAATCAAAAGACATAAGAATGTTTATTTCAACAATTCTGTTAACAAAGAATCGATTTGTAACGACCATGAATGTGTTAAATTACAAAAGAATAAAAGTCAAAATTGACATTTCCAGTGAAGTGCAAAAATAATTTTATTTCAATAAATTAGCTTTTCACAGGTTTTATATAAACCAAATTACATTAAGCTTCTTTGAGCGGCATTTTAGAAGTTTTAATCATGAGACATATGGGTCACAACTTCTCCATTTCTGATCGTGCTTATTTCTATACATATTCTTATCACGTATCTGGAATGCTCTGTTATATATATATATTTCTTTTATTTTAAGGTTTTTAAAGCTATTACTGGATGGTTTAAATACCTGGTGTCATATTTTCTATATTATTGCACCATTATGTTTCTTTATCGGTCCCATTTTCAATTGTTTATTTCCCCGACCTACCCTGCACGCCATGACCAAAACCAGATTCAAGCATCAACAAACAGAAACAAGAATGAAAACAAAAACAGTCTACTCTGAACGTAACTAACTGTTAACAGTGTCGATATATTTCTGGTCGAATCGGCTCTTATAGTTCTTTGCCATGTAGATGAAGAAGGTGAGAGCCTCCTTTTCAACAACTGGAATAGTGCGGAAATGACGAGCAACAGCCTGAAATTGAATAAAAACAAAATGTAATTTTCTTTAAAAAATCTCTGATCATGCTAGAAACAAATTACCTTAATACCTAATTATCACTTGAAAATATAAATTTAAAGTTTAAAAGAAATTAGATAATAATTTAATGTCCATTCTCTCCAAACAGAGGTAGCTCTGTCATAAATTTCTATACAACCTCTGTCTTAATACGAAGGTTTTGCAGTCTTCCATCACTTTCCCCTAGTGGGACGATATTGCAACTTAAACTACCTGGCTATATTTCAGCCAATAAAAACAACGAATGCATGAATAACAAATTTGATGTCACACACGCCTGTGCAATGAAACAGTCGGAAAATGAGGCGTTTGTGTTCTGTAAAGACAACTCAAAATGCAAGATGCATATTCGAATAAAGTTTAGCTTTTGGGAAGCTTACGGAAATAACTTACGTGATTTGAATGATAACTTTTGAAACGGCGTCGCTGATTGCACAACTAACTTTGATTGCATCCAATCAGTGTTCTACATTTCGTGCACAACAATCTTCGAATTAAGACAGAGGTTGTATAGAAATTTATGACAGAGCTACCTCTGTTGGGAGAGAATGTTAAATGCCAGGTATTCAGTAAGATTTGAGCAAGTATTGATATATTATATGTCAATTTAATGATATCACTGTGTTTGCAATAAGGGCAGTATAAGATAATGTTTCCTTGTAACTTAGCCATTTAAATATAAAAGGAAACATTTTATAGTGACATTGGCATATATATAGACATAGAAATGTCAAGTATGAATAAAAAATGTAAAGTGCTTTAAACATAAAGTAAACTAGACTTTATAGAGGGGGAAAAATCCCACATTTTTGTGATATATAAAAAAACACCACAAACAACTCACATCAGCTAGCTGCGCCTTGTTGAGGCCAGGCCGGGTCGAGATTTTGAAATGTCGTTTGTACCGTCTCAGGGCATTTACTGGCATTTGGAAGAAATCAATCTGAAATGCATACAAAAAAAATAAAAGGATAATTCTAATCAATATATATATATATTGAATCTCTTTATGGTAGTAACAGAAAACTGGTTTATGTTTCTAGTGATTTAATATCCACAAGAACTTGTCAAAAACATTTTTTGAAAAGAGTTATCTCCCCTAGACTGTAACTTGCATTTGAACAGCCATCAACTGATTGTGAATGTTGGTAGAATAAAAATGATTGAAGATCAATCAATTCTGAGATAATGACTGAGAAATTGAAGATCAATCAATTCTGAGATAATGACTGAGAAATCGAAGAGTAGAAGCATCCATAATTGTTTTTCTTATATCTTCCAATAAATCAGTCTACTTATGTGCAATTACAGGATCCCTATGTCTCTGTCTAGGCAAGATCCCGCCATCTAAATTTGTAAATATAACAGTGTATAGTTTAGGTAAACTAGCGTATTTGTCATGCAACATTTTAAGTCCAATCGATGGTCCTTAATCATGTAATGTAAGAAGGTACACGGATCGGTCTAGAATGTCTGTGTGTAAAGAAACAAAGTTTTACATGCATTCTATAATTTAATATTACCAACTCCCTTCTCAACAAATCAAATTGTGTTCAGTTTAAGACTTAATTTCTGTCCTGATGCAAAAAAGACATTAATGACAGAAGGGAAGTCCTATCCCAGAAAATCAAACATATCGAAGCTCTCACCTCCGGTGCGTCATCGTCGCCGTCAGGAGACCCTCGATCATCCTCACTATCCTTCCTCTTCCTCTTGCTGCGCACGCTCTGGATGATGTTCTTGTGGAAGTCGCAGATGTAGATGTGAGACACCTGAAGACGGCACCGATCTTATTATATAGGGAGTATGGGATGTAGAGGTTATTAGTTACAATGGATACCATCATACCAAACAGCAATTGGATAATATAGTAATATCATTTCATTTGAACAAATTAGTGAATTTGATACCAAATCATTCGAAAGTGAATGAAAACTGGTTGTACGATAAAAGAATTTTAGCACTATTTATCACTTATTCATATTCAATATATAGGGAGTATAAGATGTAGAGGATATTAGTTACAATGGATACCAAACAGCAATCTGATAATAAAACAATATCATCTAAATTGAACCAGTTAATGAATTAAGGAGTTAGATACCAAATCATTCAAATGTATATGAAAACTGTTTTCATGTTAAAAGAATTTTAGAATTCTGTTTATTACTTATTCATTATCAATCAAAAACAACACATCAGATTATTGTAACTAAGATTTCAGTAATCCAATACCATTGTAACAACAATCCTTTCTTTGTGACATCAAAAATGCCAACTACCAAAGTTAGTGATGACGTGAGACATTATTACATGAAAATATCTTCCGCTGGCAATTGATGAATACAGCTTTGATAAGAAACTGCAATCATACACACATACACATGTGACTGAAATTTTGATTGAATTCATCTTGAAATATATAATAATTGTAAAGAAAGGAATAATATCAATAGACTACATAGGGGGTGCCATAATAACTATTTCACTGGCAGAGAAGCTTAGGAGTCCAAGAACCAGTGTTAACGTCTTTGAAAGTAGTTGGAATGAGGTATGAGTTTAATAGATATACTTCTTTATTGCAAGAGTGTGATGTTTTGGCTTACATTTAGCACTGTTATCATTCTCCGCTTGAAAACAGTGTCAGCATGTACAGCAAAACACAAAATTCTGGCAACAAATAAGTTGTGAATCCATAAAACAGGTTCCTAACTTAGTCAACTTTCAGACCTTGCAAAATATCAATGTAAAACTAACGCTATCATCCCGGGTGAGTTTCAGTTTCCTCTGTTGGACTGTCTTCTGTATGCGCTTGCTGTAGCTTGCGTTCCCCGCCTGCCTCGTACATCGCTCGTTCGTGTCGATCAAACAACAAATCTGGTCATGTCCACCCCGACTGTCCTCCTCAGTACTAAATCCATTCGTGCTGGAAAAGACAAGCAAGTCTGGTTATTGCAAGAAATTTGACAACTTCCCCTACAAGGTAAGGTGATATGGCGTTTAACACCGTTTTCAACAAGAGTATTTCACTTATATCGCGGCTGCTAGTATTATTGCAGGGGGAAAGCCAGCAACACCATTGTGGCTTTGTATTGCGGTGAAACCTGCAGGAATTTGCTGGAACTAGCAAACTATGGGTGGGACCGCACTGAAATTCAGTGAAGCATTGCACCCAAACCATACTGTGTGTAGAACACTTCTCTACTGCAAAGTTGCCGAGCCCCCTGGCGGGATTTGAACCACGGACCTCTTGATCAGAAGCCGAACGTGCTAACCACTGCGCTATCCCACCCCCAACTTCCCCTACAAGTCATCACTGATGCTTGTCTCACTACAGCCTAACCTAAGTCTTGGTGCAGCGCACCAAAATTTGACATTATATGCAGCTTCCTCATTCGCGATAGGTAATAACCTCCAAGCGTTTTCTGATTAGACTGATGTTGAACTGCCAAAAATAAAAGAATTGCAGAATGGTTTGAATTAGCAGGTGACGGAGATAGGTGCGAGATTTGGGGAAATCAGTAATAAGACTGAAAAGGGGAGATAATCGGAAATTTGTTCCATCAAGCAAACTAAAGGAGGTACCAGATGCTTGATCAGCATTTAGAATATTGTACTTCACTTGATCATGGAGAAAGAAGCAGCAGAAGCAAGGTTTCAATTGGGAGAGTTGTCACATTTATTGATAGACCTGTGTATTGTGTATTGAGACGATATATACGGGTTCCGGTTTTATTAGGCGAGACAATACATTGCCAGGGAACCTGCGGGACGATTATCATAACGATACCATGGTTGCAATACAATACGTATTCCAATTCTATACAGTTTATGACTACACAGGGATTGGGAAAAGTTGGGGCCATGGGCCATTTTGCACATTTACCCTTGCTTCTAAAGGTATTGGCCAATTCAAAATTTTGAAAATGACTAAAAGCCCTTAAAATGGCCCATTGTCAAAGGTGTTTTTCCCAATCCATGCTACAGAACATGAATAACTAATGGTATGTCTTAGCTACACACCTGTCAAAAAATGACATAATTATAAATCACAAAATCAGAGAAACAGTGAAATTGCAGATAAAATATCAGAAACATTATATACCTTTGTTTGTCTAATCACTGTTATCTCTAAAAAAGGATGATACTTTGCCATTTTGATCTCTTATGGCGATACATCGATGTATCATGCAGTCTGATTACAATCGACCGTGTTCCGAGGAATAAGTTTCAAAATATTGTCTCTACCGAGACTCGAACTCTATATGTCTAGGCTTTCCTCTCCACAACAGTCTGAAGGCAGCCTCACTGCTCGCACGTGCTGACACCAGTTTAGCGCAGACAAAACCTAGTCATTAGCGAACATCATCGCTTTTAAAATAAGGAGAGCGGCGATCAAGGTTAACGAATGGTAAATGAGAGTAACTTGCCCCTAGCTACTGATATCTAATGCTTTTGCCACACACATTGTGATTGGTTAGCTGTGTTTACGTAAGAACGTGCGCTACAGTAGGCTGCGGTCAGACCCTTGTGGAGAGGATAGCCTTGACATATAGATTTCGAATCTCGGTAGAGTCAATATTTTGAAACTTTATTCCTCGGAACAGGGTCGATTTTAATCAGACCGATGTATCATGGACCCTCATGATATAAATATCCTGTTATATTGTCTAAATGTGTTTTGTATCCATGCACTCATACTGCACAGTAGACGATGCAAACATCCGTACAATCGATGAATCATTACACCAATATTAATTGATTTACAACCAGTGTATGAAAAAAGGATATCCACACACCCCAAACCAGTTTTTTGGTCTTGTATTATTCTTACACTTTTAATAAATATTTGGCTATTCTACTAGTACATAATCACTCTAAAAGTACTAACTCAATTCATTTTAAGGATAGTCATATACAGGTATCTTTTGTAGAAATGAAATTCCATGACTGATTATTTCTTAACCCTCTTAAAAAAGTTTTATTGAGGATATCGTTTTTGTAGCTAGAAAATTCCCTATTAGGCAAAGAACTGGTGTAGTCATCCAAACAGAACACATTGAGAAATGAAGCCATTTAGAGTTGAAATTCTTGCGTTGGCATGACAAGACCATGTTGATTGGTTTTGTAATTATTACTTGTAATATTTTGTATATGTACACAATGTGTTTATTTCATCTAAGCCTGGACAAATGATTTCAATTATTTTATTAGCTTGTGAAATTAGTGATAATCCAGTATGAAGCCAGTAATCAAGGTTACAAGTTTTGAAGGCCTTGCATTGGTGATTTGATTTGAGAATAATTGTTTTAAATGTGTCTATTACAATTGTATATTTTATCTTAATAGCTTGTGACATTAGTGATAAAACAGAGGACTATTTTATTAATTACGCCAAAAATATTTGATTGCAGACCACACTCAATGCTGTAGGACCCTCTCTTTAACAATTAATTTCTATCAATGAGGATTTATTTAAGGTGGAGGATTATCTAAAATTCAATCACAGATTCAACACTTAATTTCTTGAAATGTTATTAACAATTTCATATCAGGCCTAAAATTCTTTTAATCTAAAAACCAGCAATTTTTATTTTGCATACAATAGATTGATTCTATTCAATAATTTGAGCATACAATAAACTGCTCTGAAAAATATGCGATTCTATCACACTTTGAGAGGCTGTAAACTGATGTTTATCAAACATATAACGGTAGGCCGTAGACACAGTCATACACTTGTGACATGTTGCCAAGGATCATATTCTTTCTCTAGGATAAATATCAAATTAAAACATGTATCATTATAATCACAACAATATATAGTCCGAAGCCAGGACAGGATCAGTCAAACGGGGCGAGCACAAACAGGCAGCTCCTGATTTCCAACACTCGATGTGGCTGAAAAGACAGCTTGGCAGGCACTTGGCAGGAATGTCGAATCTAAAATTTCTCTCGTCAGCGAATGTCTACTGTAGAGCACAGTGCTTACCTCATATCGACAGACACCGACGTTGCACTGTGTAGAAGTCACGAATCACAGTCTAATCGCCGCCCGTCTGATACGATGCCAGCAGACGAGCCAAAGTCTCTCGTATATCCGAGTCAGAACAACGAACCGAATGAAATGGCGGCGTGTTTTCGTGTTGATGACCGAGGTCAGAGTTCACGATGACGTATTTTACATATAAGGCAATGACCACGCCCACTTGTAAAATCGTAAACACATCAGTCACGCTGTGAAACACGTAGAGGGATCATAAAATTGATACTATATTGACATTGTTATGAAGAATTTTGGAATTATTTTTAAAGGCCTTTTGAAGTATATGTTCCATTGCATTTGACAAAAGCTCAAAGGTTTCCTTTTTCGTGGGTGAGATTTTTCACATGTGGGCTGCCATGTGTCAATCATGACAGCTGAAACAAGTTCGCTGCGGTATTCCGAACAACTTATTCAAATGAACTTGATTCAGTTCTCTGTTGGGCGTAAACATAGCTGCATGTTCAATGGATTTAAACTAAACCAGGGTCTAACAATTAGATGCAGCTTTGCATGTTGATTATTTATAGAAAAGAAGGTTTTTAAGATCTTCATGTCAATGAAACATATATATATTTTATATTGTAAACTAGGGGATGTCTCTAATTTGAAAAATACATATGATACAGTAGGACGACTTATGAAGATATCTAGAATTGTTAAGCACATTGTATTTTTAATTGGTTAACATAATGATTATTGTCATGAACTTAATTTTGGTACTGAAGATTTAAATTGTATAATTACAGTACTATATCAGGGACATAGTGCATACATGTTACTAAAACGTAATATCCAGTTTTCTTTATTGTTGAACTCAAGTGATTTTTTCATACTATAAATTTGGATTCAAATTTGCATTTTGTAGCAAAACAAAGGAAATGTATGAGTATTATTAGGAAAAATTAATAGGGGAATATTTAGTAAGAAATTATATTGAATATTAGATTTATAGTATAATGATAAAGCCGAATACTAAATACTAATATATATATATTATTATATTGCATAGTTTAAAATTACATAGAGCTCCACATATTTATGTGATTCCTCTATCACTATATATTTCGAATATGTTTCCAAAGAACAAAGTCACGCGCAAACGGGCACCTGTTCATCTCACACACATACCTATGTTTACGATTTAATATACTGAATTAACTTCATAACAGAATTTAGATCATGTTAGATAAAGGGAGTTGTGCGGATATAACGATCTAGCGGTATTTCATCTAACAGTGTGCATCATGTGATCGTTTGGTGGGTTGTTTATTTGTCAAGCCGCCTTCTTTATTATGCAAAAACGTCATTCAAATAGAGACATTTCATTGGACAATATGTGCGGCTAATCCGAATTTTGACCAATCGCAGCGTTTAGACGCCAAAGTAGCTGTGAAGCCTTAGCGGTCTGAGTAGCGTGGGGCATAGTTGCAGCAGTAAGCGGCGATTGATAGAAGGTAAATTGTAAGTGTGTAAACTTATTTCCTTTTTACTTTTAATTAAGAAAAAGTTATTTATGCATTAGATAGATATATCATCTTTTGAATGCAGGTGAGTTTTACACATGTTAACCGTTAGCAATAGATGCTATTCGAATTTCCGCGAGGCTACTCTCCTGCCCTATATAGAATGCTTATGAGCGCCATGTCTGTCTGGTAATGTTGTAGCCATAGGAGAGGAACGGGTTTGGAAAACGTCCGTTTTCGATGATAAAAACTCCATCGCGTTAAGGAAAATTACATGTACGCGATCTCACATCATTAAACCACATTTTTGTGAAGTTTGTAGTTTGTGCGTTCAGTATCAAGCGAGTTTGAGGTCGAAATCGAGAGGATCCCTTTGTCAGTGTAACTGCGATATTGCGGCCATATAGACGACCGTTCAACAAGACCTCCACATAGTGAAGCCGTTTGCTCTAGTAATACTCACAGTATATAACATATAGCCATGCATAGTGGGAACGATGTCGAAGTTTAAACTTTGCAGAACAATACTGTCACGGAATTTTTCTGATCCGAGATCGGACAGGGATGATTTTTAGTGGGACTTTCATTCATGGGAATGGAATTTGACATTGAAGAGGTGAGTTTTGGGGTCGTTGTTTGAGGCTGGTCGAGCGGCCATGTCGGATTTCGCTCTAACATAGGATTTTGCATTGCCATTTGTTTAGTATGGGGAATGATAGGCAATGGGGAGCCTTAGTGTTGAGATCTTAAATCGACTAAAATGACTTACAATCATAAAAAGCGGTATTCTAAAGATTTTTAGGGCATCATATCAAGCAATCTCTTTGTCTGCAGCGGTGGTCTGATCTTGTTACAAAAGAAATGGCGGTTTTGAACAAGAAGGGCTGTCTGACAGCTTGGTGTTAGCGGAATACAGAGCGCGCCATAGTCCATTGCTTGCTTTATAGAGAAATGCACTACTACAGTATGGGTCTTCTCGCACATCACATTTTCTTTTATTCTTTCTTACTTTAAATTATGTTAATGACATTTATGTCACAAATAAGGATATTAACAGTCATGTGACCTACTTTGTTGTGCTTTGCAGCTGTCAGTCAAGAGTTATTTTAAAAATTAAGTTTTGAGTAGCTTTGATTTTTGTTTTTCATAATATGTGAATATGTTTTTTTTTTCAGGTTTATAGTTTCATGTGAAATATACTGTATTGAACATTTAACATTGTATTATTTACAGTTAAATAATTGTTCATGTTTTTTTTTTACTTTGTTCCTTTGTTAGTCCTTATCATGGTTGGTTGTTTTTTTCTTGAAACGATACTTTACTAATCCAATTTGAATTCATTATATCATATCCTAACCAAACATATTGAAAATTTAATACCAATAAATGCATGATTGCAATAAATTCTTTCAATTAACTCTTTGAGTTAAATTAACAGGGATTTAGTTAGCTAACACCAATGTTACATATTATGAGTAAATGTCAAATTAAACTTTGAAGTTTAATTTCTCAGATTTAATTTAAATATTGAATACCTGATTTTGTACATTTAATAAAAAAAAATTAACTAATATTGATACCGTTGGAGAGGAAATATTTCCTAAAAAAATATCCGTCAAAATTTTTAATAAACAATTTTATTATTAAAAGTGTAGCTTCCCAAAAGTTATCTCATAATATTAATTTAAAAAATTTTGATAAAGCAATAAAATTATTTAGAAAAGTTAAAATTATATTTAGAGGGAGTAGTGAATCATTTGATTAATTAAATTTTCTGTTGCAGACATTGATAGAATACTGACGAAAGGACTATTTTTTCCAGAACTCTTTGCTGCCTAAGTAAAATCTTCTAGCCATGGGACGTAAAGATGCAAACAAGCCAAGGGGCCGTATGTCTTCCTATGCCTTCTTTGTGCAGACTTGCAGAGAGGAGCATAAGAAAAAACATCCCGGCGAGTCGGTCGTCTTCACTGAGTTCACCAAAAAGTGTGCAGAGAAATGGAAGGTACATTCACATTTGCCATACTATTACATGTTTTGTAAATTCAATAATCCTAATGATACTAAATTGTAAAAAAAAATTTAATTATTATGTGAAGGTTTAATTTGGTCAGACAGAATTTAATTTGGACCGTTATAAAAGATGATCGTTCAGAAATGAGCTGAAAATTAGCTTTTGACATTTTCTTAATTTGTGATTTCAACAATTTAAGATAATAGCAAACCAGTAATAAGTAACTAGTTAGTTACATTTGAGGCAGCTACATTAGATGAACCAATGGCAAAACATGTCGTTTGGACAACTTAACTCTTTGTTAAATTTTATTAACTACATGTTATCAGCATTTATTTTTGGGCTACAGAACAAATAATTGAACCTGAATAATTGATTGTCCCAAGATTGTTCTATATATCATTTCTAAAAATTGTATCAAAGATATGTTGATTTTCTTTAGAAATAACATGTAAGGCAAACTGAAATACTCTAACCCTTATTTCAATTTATATCATACTTTAGTCAGGAACAATTTGCTACTTGTCAATAAAACTAAGTGATATTAACTTGACATCACACCTTGTTCTCAAAGGAAATTTCACTTCCTTACCCTTAGTCTTATCGCCCCCGAAACACGTTTTGAACCACCTCCTGATTTAGGCTTATGAGGTTTTTCGAAGGGAAGAGTGTTAAAGATTTGCTTGTAGTAGTCTCTGTCCCTTACTCTTTAGTCTGTTGTCTCCTCCCCGTTCTAACTTATAAGAATTTTTTTAATTTAAAAAAAAAAATTTGTGGTACATGGACATAACAATTACATATATGAATCACATTGTATATAAGAAACACTTATGGCAGAAAATTATAACATCATGCAATAGAAAATATGTAACATATATAGTTTATCCAATTAAAGGCGACAATTTTACTTTCAATTTAAGAGTTTTCCAAATACACTTGTAAAGGCTATAGCACTGCAATATTAGTCTTGGTTAGTCTTTAAAAAGCAAGTTGCAGGTTTACCAAAAAGTCATAAATTTCGAATTGTTGCAAGTTGAATAGGCATTGGGTTTGTCATTATTATATGTTAGCTTATAAGGTTGGTTAAGGGACCAAAGTATTCTAGATTAGCTTATGGTGGGTTATGCATTTCTTTATATAATTTGTTACTTATAAGTCACATATATTTCAGAAAATGACCCCCAAAGACAAGAAACGTTTTGAGGAGATGGCTGAGAAGGATAAGTCTCGCTATGAGAGGGAGATGTCGAGTTACGTCCCCCCGGCTGGTGACAAAGGTGGCAAGAAGAGGAAGAGGACAAAGGACCCCAACGCTCCAAAACGGGCATTGTAAGTAACATCAGGGGTTCAAGCATCTAACATGGAAAATATTATATTTTATAATCCTGCATAAAAAAATGCAATGATAACTATTTTGACTGTTGTAAAAGCTTTGTATGTAGAATTTTAATGAAACATGAATTTTAAAGTGGTCTTGCTAAAAAAAAACCATGCTAGCTTATATCTGTGAAATCATAATCTCATCTCATAAATCTGTCATAGATTAAGATTGCAAGAGTTCCCTCCCTTTATATACAATAATCAATCTCTCACCTTACTTTATTTTGATAAGATCTCAACAGCCCTAAGAAAATTCTCTTGGTGAATTTAAGAAATATTTTAAAGTGTTTGATCCTTTTTCCGCAGGTCAGCCTTCTTCTGCTTCTGTAGTGAGGAGAGACCAAAAGTGAAGGGCGAGAACCCTGGTTTCTCGGTGGCGGAGGTGGCCAAGGCTTTGGGCAAAAAATGGGAACAGTGCAAGGACAAATCTAAATACGAAGGCATGGCTAAGAAAGACAAGGAACGATATGAAAAGGTATTTTAAAGCATATCTTATTTTTAAGTTTTAACTTTTCAGAAACAAATATGGAAATTTGTTTTATCTTTTTGTTATTGTTGCATAGATACATTTCTTCATTATGGTCATGTTTATCTGTTTAGTTACATAACCTATTTCAGTAATTTTATTGAGCTTGCAAATGCCCTTGTAAGGAAATAAGGTGTCAAAGAAATTTCTTGAAATATTTCATCGAAATATCTGTTTAAAGAACTATACTATTTCTGTCAGGAAATGTTTTTCTATTTGTCTTTGTGAATTATTCAGATCATAATATATATTCATTTGACATGTTTGTTGATGTTGAGTAATTCATGTCTATATCTTTCCACATCTGCTCTCCAGGAGAATGCTGCGTACAAGAACAAAGGAGCCAGTCCGGCAAAGAAGCCAAAGCCTGCACCGGTGGAGGAGGAGGAAGATGATGACGAGGAAGAAGATGAAGATGATGATGACGAAGAGGAGGAGGATGATGACTAAATTAAAAATCACTCTATCATTTCATTGACTTTTTGGTGACACTACACCATCCCTCATTTCGTCAGGCTTTGATTTGTCACTCTTTAATCACAATGCTTTGATGTGAGGACCATCCAGTACCTGAAGAGTTCTGTGCCGGTCCTTCGGTACTTCAGTGAGGCATATCTTACTATTTACGAGTAGTGTTAAAGTAAATTCTAAACGAACAATTTATGTTTTTAACCAAAGAACAATGAGCATGTCATGTTGAACAAAGTAAATGAAATAGTTCTGTTTTATGTCTTTTGACAAGTGAAAATTTTCAGCATTGGTATAAAATCTTAAATGTGGTAGTGCTTTAAAACTTTACCTTTTAGCTGTATTTATTCTGTGGAAAAAGTTTTACCATTTAAGATTTCATTTCATGTGGAATATATATTGTATTTTTTACACATAACCACAGTTTTACTCACTTTAAGATGTTTGGATATTTTGTAGTTTACATGGTGTGCTCTCAGAAAAATAAATCATGAAATAAAAATCATGTTATAAAGTTTTATGTTGGCATGACAGTTTGAGTCAGCATTGTGTTCATGTGTTATAGAGATTGATTTATCTTGTGCTATGTTCAAGCAGTGTTTGACGCTGTCGCATTATTTAAAAAAGATATTTGAAATAAGTTGCAAATATTCTGATCATTTTGATAATTATGTCTCAATTTCACAATTTCTTCTTGAACAATTATGTTAAAAAATTCATTTCGTGTCAAGAATGAATAAGTTGAAATTTACGAATATTTTATTGTCATTATCAATGAATTTCTTTTAAATGAAAGCCATGTAATGGCACACAATTTGCAACTGTGAGGAGTTTATAAAATTTGTGCATTGGACATCACCTCATGTCATTAAGGAGACAGGTAGTTTATCAATGCAAGTACTAGTTACTCAAAGTGCTATAGTGCCATCTTATTCAACATGTTTTCTGTAGAGTTGTCTTGTGAAAAATATCTATGTACTAGATCTGTACAAATTTGTTTCCTTTGCAGATGTATTTTTTGTATTGTAGGTAAATATTGAAATAAAACTGGAAAATTTGAAGGATTTTGTTGGTTGTGTTTCAAAATATGAAGTTTCTGTCTGTCTTCAAGATTCTTTGATATATGGGACTTTGAATGAGGTTGTAGTGAGATGCTTGTAATAAGATTCTGTGGCAAATTATAGAATTTTTCATCCAATATTTTCCAAGTGTAAGCTTGAAGCTTTTAAGGAAGTTATAGAGATTATTTTCAGTAACTTGTATTATTGGTAAATGCAAAACTTGTCAAACTTGGTTTTAATAATTTAAATATTGAGCTTGTTCTCTCTTGTAATTCATATCTTTGATTACTTAGCATGATCTTTGTTTCTAAGGTTATGCGATCTTTGTTTCTAAGGTTATGCATCAAACAGTTTCGTAAAAGCCTTCCGCCTTTATTGACACTATGCCAACTTTACCATGGTTTAATCTGTGTGTAATTGACTGTACTTAAGTTTTTTCTCATAGTTATTTTAACATGACAATCATGAGTAACCTTTTCTGTCTAGAAAAAAGAAATCTGAATCATGGGACGTAAAGATGCAAACAAGCCAAGGGGCCGTATGTCTTCCTACGCCTTCTTCGTGCAGACTTGCCGAGAGGAGCACAAGAAGAAACACCCAGGAGAGTCTGTAGTCTTCACAGAGTTCACCAAGAAGTGTGCCGAGAAATGGAAGGTACATTCACAATTGTAATACTTTGAATATTTTAGTGATTAGCAATTTTTTAAATCGATTTACTTGAGTTTTAACTGTCCTTGAATGTAGTTAAATTGACTCTCCCTAAAACTTATTTAACGCTTATGGTCTATTGCCTTCCCTGCTACTTGGAAGGATAAACCTGTCCCCATATTTGTTAGTTCTAAATGCTGTTTCAAAAGGACACTTGATGTATTCTCTGGTAGCTTTAGGTAGTTCCAGGACACAAGTACATTATTCACACTATCCCATATGATTTTATTTCTCTCTTGGATTGAATAGTTCTATCCAAAAAATATTTTTCTCAATTTTGGTTTGTTTTAAATTGATATCTGTTTGGTTCTCAGTTTTTTTATTTCATTATAAATTAAACATTTCTGATAACAGGAAATGGGCCCATCTGAGAAGAAATCATTTGAGGATATGGCTAAGAATGACAAGGTCCGCTACCAGAAGGAGATGGCCAACTACGTCCCACCCGTAGGACAGAAAGGCAAGAAACGAAGGAAGACCAAGGACCCCAATGCACCAAAGAGGGCATTGTAAGTTCTGCCAGACTTTCTATTGTCTTGAGGTGGTATTGGTAGCTTAAAGTAAAGTTAAACTAGGATCTATGAAACAAGTAGAACCAATGTTTTTCTTGTCTGATGTGAAGATTTTGTAGAAAGGAATCTATAGATGGCAACCACTAGATATTCTCTGGGGTTTAACTTTTCACAGTACAAGCCATTTGAATTGGAGTGTTTCCGTGTATTATTGCTCCTACACATACAATTTAGCAAAATACTTGTATATGGTCATATCAGAAATCTAGTCCTTAGATGCTAATAGCCCAACACCAAGCCAAAAAGGTGCTTATATCTAACCAATTGATCACAGGTGTCAGACCAACATTTAGATATAAGTATTAACATAACTGTCTATACAACAAGGTGTTATATGGTCTGGTGTGCTCTTTGACCAAATTTGATATGACTGGTTCCCTGGCTCAGACTTACTGAATTCGTAGACAAATCACAGTTTTAATTTCTATTCATTGAGAATTCAATTGAACTGAAAAAGAATTGTCACATTTTTATGTTATATTAATGGGAATGTTTATTTGTGTGAAGTTTATTAGTGTCTTGAACTGGTGCCTCTGATAAGAACACACCTTCACTAGATATGAAAAAAAAAATTGAATTCTTTTCAGATCTGCATTCTTTTTCTTCTGTGGAGAGGAGAGGGGCAAGGTAAAGGAAGAAAACCCAGGCTACACAATCGGCGATGTTGCCAAGGAGTTGGGACGTAGATGGGAAACGTGTAAGGAAAAGCCAAGATTCGAAGCTATGGCAAAGGAGGACAAGAAAAGATACGAGAGGGTAAGCCCAACCTTGATTTGAATAATAGTAAGTTTCTTGGCCCGTGCCATTTTTGGTTCCCGGGTCGGAACATTCAGATTTCAGAATTTATTTTAGTGCAACCCTTCTTTGATGTAATGTGTAGGTAGTTATCAAGTTAACCCTTTACATTGTTTTTGCAGTAATATTCCTGAGGAAGGCAAGATTTTTTGGATAACAACTTTATTGTGAAATTGATGACGTTTAGGAGTATATGGCTACTCCTTCATCACATGGGAGCATATGCTTTGAAACATTGTGAATTTTACAATAAAGAAGTTGTTATCCAGAAAATCGTGTCTTCCTCATGTGCATCATTTCTAAATGCCCTTCAAAGAATCTAGCCATTGAATTAGTCTTTGTTCAGGAGTTGTGATTCCGAAAAATTTAAAATGCAAATGATTTACAGCAGAATGAAGTGGTAAGGACCAGTGAACATTATTTGAAAACAAATCGGGCTGCCAAGGAAGAATGGATAAATAAATGTCAGTCGATACATCTTTAAAAAATGACTTACACTGACTGAATGTTTCCCTCCACAGGAAAATGCTGTGTACAAGGGCACTGGGGAAGTGAAGAGCTCACCGGCAAAGAAAGCGAAGCCTGCAGAGGAGGAAGAGGAGGAGGAAGATGACGAGGAGGAGGAGGATGACGAGGAAGATGACTCATAGACTCAATATCACCCATTGACCATTGCATCATTGTCATGTCATTGACCAATCGGTGACTTCACTCCAAGCTGTTGTCGTTTTAACTGTCACCGACTCATTGTCATCTGGACTCGCCTACTTGGTAGCCATATTTCACTGAACAGACTCTCTGCGAAACCTGAGCACAACATGGCCAAGGATTTATCATTGTCATTATCATGAATTTTAAAAGTTGATAAAAGGTTCATTACTTCATGAATATCATGAACGAGGGATCACCAGGAAGTACATACCTAACTGTATGTAATGCCAGAAAAAAACCAGATGTTTTAATTACTTTTATTTTTAAGAGGTTGTTTTGTGTGTTTGCAAACTATTTAATTGACCTTTTTTATATTTAATGAGAAAAATCAAAAAGGTGTATTGTATATTGTATAAAAATTCATTTTATTCTATTTAAGATTGATGTTAAAGTTGCATTTTAACTTGTTACCATGCGCCAGTTAAACACATTTGCCTAAAATATAAGTATTACTTTTGTATAAAATAGTATTACATATTACATCCATACACTGTACGCTGGAGATGTATCAAATCATTTGTTATCCCAACTGAAGTTCAGATACATCTCAAGTCATTTCCTTCATACCCTCAGTAGCAATTGCAAACATCTGAGAAGGAATTCAATCTTGCTACCATCTGGCACTTTGGATTAGCATATGGTTAATTGAGGTTTGTGGTTTTCGAAATGATTTAGATTTTTGAGGCTCTTTAGCGGAATGATATTTTTAAGTACAACACAATAACATTAGCTTAAAATTTTCAGTGCTAGAAGTCTTTCAAAGCTACCTCTTGAATATTGGGGGAATGCAACAGTCTTTATGGAAATGAATTAAGATCTGCTGGGAAAAATACTTCATCTGATTTGGGAGCAAAGATTAGCTACATGTTCAATGTATTTAATCTTGCCAAGTATTTCGAAGACTACCACCGAGTTCAATCTTGCCGATTGGTGTCAATGAATCTTCTTGTTACTGTTTTAGTATTCGGTCGGATTCAAGCGACCCTGTGGTTATGTTCATTCGGACGCATGTTTAGGTGTTACACTCTTCAGTGCTACTTCTACATACAAAGGATGTGTTCCTGTATCCATTACATGTTTTAAAAGAGTAAGTGTACAAATGTATCATGTAATTTTAGGTGAAAAATTAAAAATATTCAAAGTCATTGTTTTTCTTTAAATTTGCTGTGCAAGGTATCGAGTATGCAGTTGTGTGTTAGGTCTGCAACATTGTATGGTGTAATTAACTGGTATGCTACAGTCATAATATTCAATTTAGTGTGGTACCATTCATCCATGGCTATTTAGTTCCATACGACTGGTTTATTTCTCTATAAAGAAGTGACGCTGCAGGCATTACCTTGAAATTATACCAAAAAAGGTGAAGTGAAATACACAACTATTAATCTCAAACTACCTCCGTCAGAACTCTGTAACATATACATGTGTGCACTCCATTGACATGGTAATCGGATTAACATCAAGGCCAAAATTTGCTTTGAGTTGCTTTCATTTACTAACAAATGTTTGAGCTACCGCCTTGTTTAAGTAATCCAGGGGGGCGTGATAGCGCAGTGGTTAGCGCATTTGGCTTCGGATTTAGAGGTTTGTGGTTCAAATCCCGCAAAGTAACTTTGTCTGCAGTAGAGAACTGTTCTACACGCCCTAAAGTTTGGGTGCAATGCTACACTGTATTTCAGTGTAGTACCACCCATGGTTCACTAGTTCTGCCGATGTTCGCAGGTTTCACTACAATGCATAGCACAATGCTGTTGTGGGCATTTTCCCTGCAGTAATACTAGCAGCAGTGATATAAGTGAAATACTCTTGAAAGCGGCGTTAAACTTCAATTCACTTCACCTAAGTAATCCGGAATCATCCTGTCGAAATACGATGACAAATGTGTATGCTATGAATCATTACATCCCTTATCACAGAACTACCATGGTCATTTAAATATTAAATGTTCAACCTTCTCAAACAAACGTAATTGTAAAATCTCAAATTTTAACAAATAAAGAATACTAGTAATTTATATACAGTGAAAACAGGATACTATGTTGACAATCAATGCCTTTCCTGCTTGAGCTATTGAGGATCCATGCCAGTAGAGATACTATTTTTTTTCTGTGGGGAGGAGAAGGACTTTCTTACCTATAAAACTGTTCCAAGACCATTTCATTCATCTTTGAAAGAAATATCCCAGCTGGGAACTTTTTTTTTTACCTGTATTCTGCATAACAAGGTTCACTTATTCCATGTAGTTGCCATTTGTCATTTCCCATGTGCCGATGCAAAAAGCATTAAATGAATCCATAAGAGCCAAGGCTCGAGAATTACGAAATTGATTTAACTTTGGGAATGACATTATCTCGCCCATCACTCGATAGTTACTCTGTATTTATGTAATCGGAACCTTGTGCAGGAAGTTTAATATATTTCCACCCTTTGGGAAGTTATTTCCTTTGTTTTATTTGAAGGTTATATGCTATAACCACCATGTGCGCAGATTGGTTATCTTATAACTACCATGGTCGGTTATGAGTGAGTGGATGAGTTGGGGTTTTTTTTAACATCAGTTCAGTTATTAAACACATGTACAATTTGGAAATATCAACAAGGTAGAAATACAAGATTTACAAAGAGTGTAAGAGGGAATCGAACCCGGGATCTCTGTTGACAAGCAACGCCACTGCCACAACAGCTAACAAGGATCCATATTTAAGATGAGTTGCATGTTGTTGTTATGTCTTCACTGATTTTCCCCTGTATATATTTATAGGTAATAGGTTTTATATATTTCTGATGTAAAGGATATAGTTTTTAGCTTTAAAATCTCAAGCAGGTATATATTGTAAATAATCTATCGGACTCGTTCAGTAAGAACGCATCAACCCGTAAAGTGTAAAAGTATAACATGTATAAAAATTATTTAATTTTTAACTATCTTAGGATTGTAACTTGTTCTGCGGGAGTGTGAGCCTCGTTATGACCCGATTGCCTCATGTTATGGCAATAAACTCTGCTCAGGCGATGCCCTTGCGAGTTTATTCACCATAACTGCTCGGCACCTGGTCATTACTACATAATGAGTTCTTTGAGCCTGCAGGGGCTCTTTTAACTGTGGACACTGAACAGTATTGGAATTCATTCAACAAACAACACGAGGCATCGGACAACAGACATGATTTATTATACATAACGTGACGATAACCAGGCACGAATGAGGAACAGATGCAATTTACAAAGCTTTGTTTACTTACGAGGCCTCAGATCCACAATACTGTGTAAACAAATAAATAAACAACTATTGACATGTCTACTGTGTATCCAGCAGCCTGCATTTATAATATCTAAGAAACAGTTCTAGGAAAAATACACAATCACTTCTACATAATTAATTTTTTATAATCGTAAATTTAACTAAAGACTGCTAAATGATATCGAATGATTAAGTTTTGAATTGTAGAAGAAATGTGATCTTAAATGCTTTTTCTAAAATTCTTCATAGAGACAAAAGAACTATTATCACAGAAACAGTGGATATGATGATAGAAAAAATTTCAGCAGTAGTGAAACATGCATATGTGGGAAGAAGAATGGTTTTGTTTACTTAAGGAGAGGAAAAACTTCCGTCTTTCATCTGTACTACAAGTTTATTTGACAGATTATTATGAGTAAACAAAAGTATCAAAATAGGTGGTGGGAATTAGGATGATTAATAATTATTATAAATAAATAAAGCAATTATAAAACGAATTGGGAATTATTTTAAAGAAATTTGCAATGGTTGCACATAAATGGAATGGTAAAAATATCTACTCGTCTTGTAATTAAATTTATTTTATAACATTCTAACGATTGTTTCCAGAGAAAGAAAATATCATTTGCAAACAAAACAATCTTAAGAACTGAAAATGTCTCAAAACTTAAAAAACATTAACTTTGAATTAGTAATAAAAGGCCTTTCAAACACTCACCCATTTCATTAGACCTTTGAAATTTATTTTTCACTAAAAAATAACAATTTTGACAATTTGCAATTGCATTCACTTTAAACTAAGAATGAAATTCAATATTTATTTGTTGATTTGCTCTTGATTTAAAGTTTCCAGCACATTCTTAGTTTTTATGATGTCATAAAGAATAACGATGTACAACTGGCTGCTTTTTAATTCATTAGATATTCTTAATTTATCCAATATTTACAAACTTTCAAGCAACAAACAAAAATAACATGTATACTTGAATTTTATATCATGATTTTATACATTTCCAAATTTATCAAGAAAATGAGGAATAAATTCTTCACAGGAATGATTTTTGATAAACCAAAAAGCCAATTCAATAATCAGCCTTGACCTTATAATATTTCACTTTTCAAAAGGAAAAACAATTTTACACTTCTGTAATAGAAAATGTATCTCATTTCATACTTTGAGAATTAGGTTCTTAAGACTTCTTAATTTTCCTATGCTTTCAAATTAATGAGAAACACAGGTTTACTTTAATCTTATATCATGATTTGTAACATTTCAGAATCTTTCAACCAAAGATGAATAACTCAAAAACAAGGAATGATTCCTTATTGTTCCACAACCCAATTCAATCATCAGTCCCATTCAGTACATCGTCTTCTAAATTTCTTTCATTCAACAACTTCATCTTGAACTATCATATTTAATGTAACCCTTTTTTCCAACATGGAACCTGTGTTTGTGAACTTTGATTGAATCGCATGCTGTCACTTAGGCAGCAATGATATAGAATCAATTTCTCCATTGCAAAATGTTACAAACTATCTCTTTCAAATTATTTCATATTCAGACTTTATTAAAAAATCTAAAACTAATGTTTTCTTTCCCTACATATATATTTTCTGATTAGATTTCTTAAGTGCTGACATTTAGCAATTAATGATGAATTATTATTTCTGGATTATGAATTTTTGAAAAGCAAGTCAAATGAACAAATGCTGATTAAGTTGTTAAGATATTGTTATATGATATCTACATATGTATTATTCAAGTTGAAACAAATCAAAATATCTACTTTGTATGCCGGATCTATCACAGACAATTGAAAACTTGATGTTATGAATAAATTAATTGTAAACAGTATAAACATGAAATGAGCAACATCCAATAATAAGATTATAACTGATAGTCATTAGATATTGGTAACCAAAGCATGCAATCTGTACGTTAGTCTTATAACCGGTAATGTCTTTTCCATAGCACTGTATATTATCATTCATTAAGCTCTGCTGGTACCCTGTCTTCCCTACAGGTCATAATTTGAACCAGTCTTAATCACTGGCTTATTTAAGCCTTGAAGCATTTATCTAACTTGTCTGTGCCTGCTTTCTAGTCTACTGCAGCTGAGCTTGACAGTCCTATCGGAAATTTCATGAAGGTTGCTATTTATTTTAAAAGGTTGCTGCATCAATACCACAAATTTGAGCAAAATGCAGCAATGCTTAAATTAGACAGTGACAGAGGGGTTCAAGTTAAGGGAAGCTCCTAGCACCAAGGATAGTTCCAAGATTAACCAATAAGTACCTCCCTGAGGCTTTTAAAGTAGCCAGTAGTTAAAGGGGCAATTCTATGGGAATATTTTTCCAAGGGAAATTATACTTGAGGGGACATTCCTATTTTGAAAAAATATTTTCAAGAATTTGATACATGATTTTACACAAACGATGTAAACATTTTATAGGGGAGTTTTTGTTGGCTGAATTTTTTTTTCAATTTGACGAAGGGAAATCATCAGACTTAAAGCATTCATTGGGGCCACAAGTTTGGAAAGCCTTGCTATGTATGACAAGACATAGTTTATCAGACTAATGTTGAATTATTCTTAAAGTTTTGGATAGTACCAGTATATTCTCATTGTACACATTTTGTCATTATTAAATTTGAAACATAATACAGCAAATGTTGTTATATAAATATATCTAAATGTTATTAATTCACATAATACACACCCAAAATTTGCTATTTCACAATTGAAGTAATTTCCAGTTATTATAAAAGCATTTATATGCCCAAACATAAACATCTCATTGAGTTGATCAAATTATCAGCTGACCACATACACATATAAAGTGCTGATAGAGATTATTATTAACTTGTTTAAAGCATCTGATGTTGATGTCAAATTATTTCAATTGACACGAGACCTGGACTATCGGCACAAAGCCATGAAATAAATATACAACTGTTCAATATCACATCAACACTAGCAGATTGTCAACAAGACGTACAGCTACACGACAAGCAGATCAACAAAAAATAGATATATTGTTTTAATACAAATAATATAATACTCTTCATTAAAATTTGATTTAAGATAAGATGTTCTGGATATGAAATAGTCACTGTGTGAGAATTTTATTCATCAACATGTAAATACTCAATTAACATGACTGAAATAAAACTTCCAACAATGTTAATTTGATCTATTATCTAGAAAATCTCCCTTATATCTTTCTACATTTTCATTGTTATAAAAATGTAATAAAACAATTTGGTTTTTTAACACATACTAGTAATCATAAAATCAGTTTGAACAATTAACCTATTTCTGGTTCATATATTTCATAATTTTTCCTGTCGACTTTTAAATAAAATATCTGCCAAGCATTATCAAACAAACAACATGAATTATTCATTTAGACAACTAATCAACAAACAAAGTTAAGGACCTCACCAATTTTCCAAATTGAAGTATTTAGTAGTTCATAATTTGAAGAAAAAAAATTGTTATGGCCCTTAATTTGTTTTGCTGAGTACATATTTCTACTTTACATTCACATTACATACGCATGTTCTGAAAAAATAAATCTGACAATATTTGTAATCACCCTCTTGATTTGTTGATAGCTTAACAAATCAGAACTTCATGAAGTTGAAAGTTCAAGGGTTAAACTGGAGGGTCAAAGTTCAAGGTGATTAGGGGTTATAGGTCATCCACAGAGGTCAACTCCACAATGACAAGATTACAAGAAGGCAGAAAGTTGAAGAGAGAAGAAGACATAGAAAAGGTTTGGAAGATCGATAATAAGGAGTAAAATGTGAATTGTTACAAATATCAGTATACAGGGATATGTACGAATGCAGAAAAGGTTAATGTTGCTGTTAGTTGGAAGAGTTCAAAGATATGTAGCGGAAAAAACACATAGTGGATTTGGAGATCAAGAAAAATACAAGCAGAGGATATACTTTCAACATTATATCTTGGAGATTATAAACAACGTAAATGTAAGTAGCTAATTATTCTGTATTCTGTCAAATGTAGTGAATAATTTACTCCTTTATAGGATATCATAAACTATCAGGGTCTAAAATCGAGGATAATAATATCAAAAGATGGTTTGTTAACATTTTCGTTTCCCATCTCTTATGTATAAGGAAGAGGTAGAATAGATTACCGACATGTTGGGCAAATCGATGAAGGACCTGGAAATCATACTATTGATATCTTTAAAACATTTTTTACTTCTGAGACAAACTTGAATCCCCAAAACAAGCGACATTGCACATCCCGTAACTTTCACTAACGATCTGCTGTAGATTACTTGGTTCTTACAACCTGCGCAGGTAAAGTTTGAGAAAACCTGAGTTTATCCATTTTGTAAGAATTGAACACCCCTTAACTTCATCCACGCCAGCTGATTCAAGTCATAGCGACTTTTTGCCTTTCACTCTATTGTTTCACCATTATGATTAAATAGTGGTTATCAGTTGAAAAAATCTTCTGAGAGCAATCTATATCCATTAATTTTCTGTATAGATTTTCTTCTGTCTGATCCCTTGGCTTTACGCTGTGTTGTGATGATGATGATTTGGTGAATGACACATGTTGTGGTGAGCGATAGAGATCAGTATCATTGAGTTGCCTCCCTTCCATTGAGTAAATCTGTTACAACCCTTCTGGCTTTTCTTTGGTAGTATCATAGGCTCGGATAAAATCCGCCTGGAAAGAAGTATGTCATGTTTAAAATGTATAAATCCTTTGAATGAATATCAAGATTTGAAAGCAACATAATCAAAAGTTATGAGTCAAATTATAATTCAATAGATCAAATTTTGCCAAAGAAACAATTCCATTCAACAGCCATTATTAACATTTACAAGAGAGAATGCTTGGTCTTATAATTTGCTAGTTTTTATCGCTGAATCTGTAGGCATTACAAGCAGAATATAATAGTTGATAATGATGCTTTCACAAAACAATACATACGGTGGTGAAAGTTCATGACACAGATTTAGTCCAATCAAATATCATATCAAAGCTTGTAAAATATGACTGACTACTGCTCGAAACAGATGCTTAATTTGAAAAAAACATACATGATTGCATAACTAACTTTGACTGCAACCAATCAAGACACTCTATTGCTCTAAAAAGTAAACTGTCGTACTTTAACAAATACAACAAATCATGGTTGAGTCTCTGTGGGGAGAGATAGGAACAGAGGCTATGCCTGAAAATAAGAGTTGAGTCTTTGTGGGGAGAGTTTGTAACAAAGGTTATGCGGGAAAATAAGAATTTAGTCTCTGTGGGGGGAGATTGTAACAGAGGTTATGCGGGAAAATAAGAATTTGGTCTCTGTGGGTGGAGATTGTAACAGAGGTTATGCGGGAAAATAAGAATTTAGTCTCTGTGGGGGGAGATTGTAACAGAGGTTATGCGGGAAAATAAGAATTGAGTCTCTGCGGGGGGAGATGCGGGAATATATTATTTAGGTAAACTCTTTGTTAATCAAATGTAATGTGGAAGGAAAATGACAGAGGGAGGAAAAAATCCTGTTACCTGTGGAACAACACCATGTTCTTCTTGGGAGAAGGCGTAGCCATCTGAAACAAATATTGTTATGTTATCTCAAGTTCTGAGCACTATCTGCTACTATTATGAAGCCTTTATTCAATGGTGCCCTGCCTGCTTCACACTAACAAATCGTCATGAAGGAAGAAATGATTGAAACAATACTTAAATCATTCTCACAAAAATGACAAACAATCAAATCAAGAGTTATGTACGATGAAAAAAGTAAGACTAAAACAATTACTCATTGTTAACAAAAAGCAAAATAGGTAAAAAACAAATTAACTGCCTTTTCAATTCACCGTCCTACAAATCTCTTATTTTTATTATCTAAAACTCAAAGAACTTATCTCAATAAATAAATGTTAGGACAGTTTTTGTGTGATGATTGGTTGATTTTATACAACATTAAAATAAGTGCTAAAGGACACTACAGAGCAAAATACACATTGAATCATCCACAAAATCTGGGATAGTTTGGTGTTTACTCTGGATTCAAACACTTCTAAATCTAAATTGACTAGCCCTCAAACCACTACCTGTTATTTCTAAAATATATGCATTATCACCTGGCATGCAAAAAACTTCAATATCATTTTACAAACTATCCCTCCCTTCTGATTGCACCTTGATTTTATACTGTGGGTTTAAATTTATCACAGAACAAGATTGCTTTATGAAACTATCATTGCTTGTGGATCGATCACAGCCAACTCTCTGAGTCTGATTACAATCCACCATGTTCCGAGGAATAACAGTTTTTTAAAATCAACTCTAGAAGAATTTAAACTCATTCTATCAGCAGCTTTCCCTGAACAAAGCAGCCTCTTTGCTCTCACATTCTAATAATCCCAACTAGCCAAAAACAAAGATTCCGGCAAAAGCCTTTTGTATCAGTATCTGGCGCAAGAAACTACCGTTAACTTGATTGCTGCTTTCCTTCTTTTAGCCGAAATGAAGTGATTGGTCTGCTAAACGATTAGTTTTGTCTGAGCTAAACTGGTGTCACATTGTTCGAGCAGTGAGGCTGCTTTCAGACCATTGTTCAGAGGAAAGCCACTGATAGAACGAGTTCTTATCCTGCTAGAGTCAAATTTTATAAACTATTATTGCTCTGAACATGGTTGACTGCCATATCTCTCTGCATATGGATTGAAAATAATTCATTAAATTTTTACACATCAATTTGTTAATTTGAAAGGAATAGAAATGGAAATGCATTGCCTGATATATAGTGTATATTGTTATGTCATTATATCAGATATAAATTTTAGTATAAATAGTTTTTACAAGATATGAAGGTTTCAAAAGCAGAAGGAAATCCATGCTAAATATAGTAACATATATATCAGCTCATACAGAATATATAAAATTAATGAAGTTTCAACAAAAATTCCTGAAGTGTGTTAAAGTTTTAATACCCAGTTAGTTAAGCTTCCTTAAGAACTGTTAGTAAAGTTATTCAATCTATTATCAATGTTAAAGGGTCTTAGATATATTTTCCAATTGCAGACAGTTTAAGTGAAAACTGAAACAATTTTACAAAGAGTTACAAAGGCATTCACAACAGATATTGTCCTGCAAGCAATCGGATTGTTCAAGATTATTATCTGGATACTATTCATAATTATAACATTTGTTTTAAAAAACTTTGAAAAATAATGAAGAAAAAATATGGAAATACAAAAAATTGATAAATCATAATTCCAAACAGTTTCTTATCATTCCCAAAAAGCAACATATATCAAATAAAAATATATTCTTAACCAAACTTACAGCAATCACAAAGAAATGATAATGTTCTCCAAAAGCACCATAATTTCAATTTTTTTCATGTAAACAGCAGTTGCAGTAAGAAGTATGGCCACATGATGTTAACAACGTCACAATCTCATTATAACACAGACTCAAGATTACTACATATTTGTGATCTGACAACAAGGCTTATCAAACTACAAGATCACATTTCACCATTTCTTACTTTTTTAATATATTAAATTAATCAGAATACTTATTTTGCAGTAATTGTAAAAAAAATCACATCTACCATATTTGCTCTGATGGACGACTGAGCTATCAGATTTTCAATCAATCTGTAGTTACCAAACAAAACCCTTCTTTTTCAAAAGGATGTAATGTTATCTCTACAAAAACGTCTTTATTGTGAAAATACATGATGTTTTAGAGTATATGCTTTTTCCTTCATCAGGTTGTATTATGTATAAAAATAGAGCCATGGGCTCTGTAGCTCATCACACTTTTGATAGAAAAAGGTGTTTGGGTTTAGACCATGGGGTCATGGGCAGTGTAGGAAAGATAGCCTGTCCCAACGTCCGAGACAGGTAACTTTGGTTGAGGACGGGCTGTAAAATTATTTAGTCCGTCCTTGTGTCGGGCCAATTTTGTCTAACCATAAATGCATTTATATCTAATAACCCCGAGAGAAAAAATAAACAAAAGTAAATAGCCACATAAATTACGGACTAAAGGGCACTTAGCAGGTTTTGTTCATTAATAATTCAATTACAGCAAAACTATAATATTTTTGTTCAAATTATGCTCTCTTGGATAAGAAAATTCAGATATAAGTAAATCAAATCAAGTGACAAACGTGTTTACTTGAGTCAGGCAACTGAAACGTCAATCAAAGTCTTGGTCGACCTAGTGAAATAGCTGAAAGATTGCCGACACGTTTAACCCAAACTCACTCAAGCAGCCTTTATTATGAAGAAAAGAGAAAGTGAAACAAAACAATATGTCAACATTTCTTTTTGGTAAAAAACCAGAGATATCAAAATAAAAAAAATGCTTTCCAAACCAGGGGTAACTTGGGCTTGAACTAGGGCACATTGGGACATTGCAAATAGTTATGTTGAGGAAAGAAAACAACAATGTACTTCTTAAAAGTTATTAACAATCAAATAAAAAAGGCCCATTGCCCATTTGGGGTCAAGGGGTCACCGAACCTACAATTCAGAATCCCCATTGTCCAAGGAGTCTACACACAATTTTTCAGCTATCAAGACCTTTTGGAACTGGAGAAGAAGATGAAAGTAGGATTTTAAGGTTTTGACCCCTGTGACCCCATTTGGGGTCAAGTGGTCACCAAACCTACAATTTAGAATCCCCAGTGTCCAAGGAGTCTTCACACAATTTTTCAGCTCTCTAGACCTTTTGGAACTAGGGAAAAAGATGAAATTAGGTTTTTTAGGTTTTGACCCCTGTGACCCCATTTGGGGTCATGGGGTCACCAAACCTACAATTTAGAATCCCCGTTGGCCAAGGAGTCTACACACAATTTTTCAGCTCTCTGGACCTTTTGGAACTGGAGAAGAAGATGAAAATAGGTTTTTCATGTTTTGACCCCTGTGACCTCATTTGGGGTCATGGGGTCACAAAATCTACAATTTAGAATCCCCGTTGGCCAAGAAGTCTACACACAACTTTTCAGCTCTCTGGACCTTTTGGAACTGGAGAAGAAGATTAAAATAGATTTTTAAGGTTTTGACCCTTGTGACCCCATTTGGGGTCATGGGATCACGAAATCTACAATTTAGAATCCCCATTTGCCAAGGAGTATGCACATAAAATTTCAGCTCTCTAGAGTCATTGGTTCTGGAGAAGAAGTCGATAAAGTGAAAAGTTTACGGATGGACGGACGGATGGACGTACGGACGCCGGACGCCATGCCAAGCCATAAGCCCATCGGGTCTTTCAGACCTGATGAGCTAAAAAGGTAATGTTTAATCCTATCATTTTTTATTTCTTCATATACGAATGTTTATCACATACAAGCATCTATTGAATCAAACATCTATTGAATCGAATATTTCATTCCAAACAACCATAATGCAATTTTAAATTCATATACCCGGTAGGTATTAAAATATTTCTTGATTCATAATTGGCAACAAATTGCTGAGTTGACAAATAAGATATTTGATAAACACTAATGAAACCTTGTCAGTGGCAAATTTTAATTTAATTTAATTTTGATTAATAATTTCAATCTAAAAGCTACGGTGGTTATGTCGTCAGAGCATGATTACATAGTAATGTTAGGTTGTATTTAAATGAGATTGACAACCTTGAGACAAGAGCAGATAACTGTGCAACAAACCCGCTTGACAAACTGTGCTAGGATGTACCATGACCGTGTTAGTATATCGTTGTCATGACAACGTATGATGGGCAACAGGCGTTAGGACGTTTTGATCGGACTTACGTGACATAGTGGGTGAAGGAGCTGTGTAAACAAAGCATGCGCATCGTAAACAAAAGGGAGGAAGTTATTATGAAAACAAGGAAAAAATAAAAAACGTAGAAAAGCATCCTTTCTATGCTGATCTAGTTTAATAATAATAATAAATGAGGATGAAGCGTCAAAATGAAGGAAAATATAGAAATCTTTTAAAAGCATCATTTGCATAATGATCGATGTTGGATAATTGTTATGAAATAAAATATCAATAAAATGAGGATGAAGCATCAAAATGAAGGAAAAATATGGTAAAATTTTAAAAGTATCATTTTAATGATGAACTAATTAGATTAAGGTAACAAAAACTGAGAGTGATTTGTCAAATGCGGGAAACATAATGCATGAATTCTAAAAAAGATATTTCAACTTATTGTATGGAAAATGATGGCTAGTAGAAAATGATTTCATAACTTAAACAATCTGTCTAAATTTGATAAGAAAATATGACTGACCAAATAAAACAGGGAGGATTCTATTAGCATGTAGTATTTGAAAATAAATGGACCCTTAACTAAAATGTTCTATTATAAAATAAAAATACTTTACAGTTGATGAAACAAGGAGGTGGAAATTTACGATAATGCTTTGTAGGATGACCAACTACATTGCAGAAATTAATATATACCAATTTAAAGAAGTAGATCACCAACTATCTGATTTAAACAATGAAAACCTTATACATAAAATAACAGCACAAAAACTCATTAGGAACTAAAAGCACATTAATCTTTAGATAAGGAATGGAGTAATATAGGAATACCATGACTCCATGCAGAAAAAAACATTTTCACAAAAGATTACATTTTCAGAGAAAACTGATGAAACTCCCCTTGTTCATGGCTATGCCTTTTCATGATGGACAATACCAGTCCATCATAAGTTCTTATGTTATTTTTAACTAGTGACTGATAAATCTGTTTATTTTAACTGATAGATGTTGGTATTTCACCGGCAATCATATAATCAACATTTTCTAATCACATGAATGAGCTTAAGCCATGATGTACAAGAAACACATTTCAAGTCAATGATAGCTCTGGACAAAATTGTAGAAACCTGTCTGTAATAAAACTTGGATTAAAATCTCACCAACCTAAAATCTTTTGAGACTTTATTTGTTTTTGTTGAGTCAGTTGTTTATAATCCATTTCTCTTTTACACAACTTTACATTCCCTGAAGAAATTACAAACATTTAACTTAACTTTTGTTTTTGATGAAATACTATACTCCTTACGAAGAAACATAAGCAGATAACATAGCATGTGATATTCTCGAATATTTTGAGGAAACAGATTAGAAATAACATTGGTTTTTGATTTTGTTTTTCACAACACTTTGTTGGTACCAAAGATTGAAACAAAAACTAATATTTTGAATATTTTGAAATCAAAAGTAAACTTGTTTCAAATACATTTTACATATAAGTATCAGACACCCATTACAATGTTTTCAAGTGGATCTGTTCACCCAGATCGGAGTTTTCAAGAAAATACACCTACATTTCTTAGTAACCTAAAACACTTAGAAAATTTACAAATACTCCATTTTATAATTGCAATTTGTTCTGAATGAAATCACAAATTTTCTGATCTTCAGGATCTGATTCAAAATTCATCATTTGTCAACTGTTACAAAATTTATTGATCACTTCAGTATCTCCTATATTCATTGGAGTAGAATTCAAAATTGATGAGACCTCTAATTTTTCAATGCATAAGGGCAAAGCAGTCGCAATGGTTAGAGCAAGACAGGCAGGCATCCAGGAATATGGGATCAAAGAGGATATCTCCTTCAATGGGGGCAGGGAAAGATGGATCGTGATGGATATCCTCTTGAATGACTCAAAACAAAAATAAGGTATTTCACTAAGGAAAATGACTGATAGGTACTTTCTATTATGTCAAAATGATGATACTTTTCCTTTTACTTTACTTTTGACATATATATAATGAAATCTACCGTAATCTTTATGGGAGGTTATAACCCTATGCCTACTGGATGAAGAGCTATCATGGAGGGTAGGGTGCACATCACAATTTTATTCTAGCGGAGATGTAGTAAACAGGAAGGAATATCCCCCCCATTCCCCCACTTCCTGGATGCTACACTGCGGAAGAAATGGCGCATTGAGGGCTGCGAATAATTCTGTATGTATCAGAGAGAGGCTCACCTGCTAACAGCGGATTTGATGTTAAAGCTGCTACAGATTTAAACTGGTCAAAGAATTCATTGAAATTAATCTGATCTACCAACTTTACCTCCATTAGATTCAATGGAGGTATGAACTGAACATATCACATATGGCATCATGTTCATCACTTCAGAGCTGTCAACATGTTCACTGAAATTTAATGACAATTTCTTTCAACAAAAAATAAATATTTTTGATGACTATAAGAGGATGTACTACTTGACTTACATAAGGGGAAATATACACAACACTGAGGCAATGCAATCAAAATGTAATATGTAGACAATAAAGTGAAAATTATTAACCACTTCAATATGGTCGAATGATAGAGTTATGGCTTGCTACTTGACAACCAGAATAAAGAAGATAAATGTATTGATACATATGATAACAATAGAAAAATTCAAAATGCAAAATGTAAAAAAATCAATGAGATACATCAGAAACAATATCTGTGAACTTAAATGAATGAAGAAATATATTTTCAAAACTGGTGATAAGGAACTTGTACTTCATGTACTTCATTATCTCTTTCTAAATAGCAAAAATGCATCACAAATTTCCATTTCAACAAAGTAATAAACATTAGTGATTTATACATTATTTAAAATGTTAGAAAAACTTTATCACAAAAGCTTTAATTATTTCAGGTTACAAACTAGCTGATTATTGTTTTAAGATATTGCACAAGGAACCATGGCAAAAGCTAAACTCAAGGGGAGACTACTCTCAACACAAAAGACCAAGGGAGACAACTTACGTGGTTGATTTGATGAGGCTGGGATTCTGCCCGCAGATCGCCCAAAAAATGAACAACCAAGAAGTCTGGCTCTTTCTGTAATAGGCCTGGTGAGCAGAAATAGAATAATTATATGGAAATGAAAGTTATACATGATGTGTAAAATTCTAAATGACAATGCTGCATACTCTGATTGGCTGATTTGTCAGATTTACTAGGCGTCATTTCTCAATTGAACTTTCTCTAGTTATGGGGTACCATTTAACAGTGCACATTAAAATAATTACATAACTAATAACTTAGGAGTTGGTTTCTGTTCTAAGTGAGATGAATCTCTTTTTAAAGTAATAACCATGTTTTATTTTGTTTCATAATAAAGCAAATTGTATGAACTAAATAGCCTTCTTTTCTACAAAAAAACCAGTTAGAATGATTGATCAGTGCTACCTGTTTGGTTTCAGTTTGTTTGCTATCGACATATGTTACATGTATAACACGTTTCTGATTTTTAAACACACCAGGTTTATCTTCTCGTATGTGCAAGGTGCTGTTACTGTTGACATTCTTCGAGTATATCTTAGAGAGGTGAGATGAGATGATTTGGGGTTTAATGCCGTTTTCAAGAGTATTTCACTTATGTCACTGCTGCTAATATCATTGCATTGATGTAAACCCTGTGAGCATCAGCTGAAACTAGTGAACCATGGATGGTACTGCACTGAAATTCAGAGTAGCATTGCACCCATACCTTACTCCATGAAGAATAGTTCTCTACTACAGACAAAGTTTATGAGACCCTTGTGGGATTTGAACCACAGACCTTTTGAACTCACAAATATGTTAACGACTGCGCTATCCCGCCCCCATATCTTAGAGAACCAAGATGTGTGTTTAGCTTCATAGCCAAATTCCATTAAACTTTATCATTTTGTCAAATACATATCAAACTTTATTGGTTTCTTTCCTTACCGTTTCTTTTTGGGAGATCCATTTATTATAGCTTCTTTGTTGGCCAGCTCCATTTCCTGAATGTACTGCCTGGGAGTCTTGAAGTATGTTCTCCTTATTCTGAGGAAGATAAGTGGTAAATTTAGTGAAAATAAGTAGAAACATTCATCAAATTCATTGTTTCTTCTTCTGACATTTACCTAATATTACATATTTCCTCATAAAAATCTAATTTGTTATGTGCTCTTTTAAAAAGAAACCCAACTAACAGTAGGGCAGATAAGAAACACTATGTTCTGCTCCTTACACTTTCCAGGTGAAGTCGCGGAGCAGAGACGTGAAGGGTATGATGACAAGACCGAGCCAGAAGAGAGAACATCCATACACGTGCTGGTCCTGAAACATAGGTACAGTGGGCAGGGTCAGAGCAAGGACATAAGGTGGTGAATAACATTCAAACAAAGTAGTGACAGATGTTTCAGCCATGTACGCATGATTTAGTAAATTTTCACCATCATCTTTGCAAGTGTAAAAGTATACATAACACTTCATTACACAATACTGTCTATATACTACAACTTATCTTTGTTACACATTTCTTGCATCATTTTTTAACCTCCTATGGGCATGAGTGCCATTGCTTTCATGTTTCCCATCACTTCTATGATAATAACTAGAACCACATACCATGCCGAGCATCTCAGGAGCGAGATCGATGGTGGGGAAGACATGACTGTAGACGACGAGGAAGAGGAACCAGCACAGGATGCTGCCCCAGATAGCCAGGTGAGTCAGCTGTAACACAATGTAACTTAATGTAATTTACATTAGTCAGATAAAAATACAGTTAGTCAGATGGAAGATAATGTAAGATGCAGTTGATGTCAGCTGTAACATCATGTAAGATAATGTCATACATAGATGAGTCAGTTGTATCATAATTTAACTGAATGTTATTTACATAAGTCAGATAAAAATATAGTTAGTCAGATGAAACACAATGTAACACAATAAAAGTTCATGTAATACAAAGATGAGATAACTGTAACACAATGTAACAAAATGTTATACACAAGGGTCATCTGTCAGCTGTAACACCATGTATAAACAATGTGATATACTGACACACATATTAGTCTGTTGCACCAAATGTAACATGATACAAATTAGTGACTTAGCTATGATGCAAAGTAAAAGAGTACTGAACAAGTGGGTGGTGAACATAATTGTCAAAATCAATAATTTGAATGTTTTATTGCCACAAAACAATTCAATAATTTCACAATCATCAATTGGGACTTAAATGAGACTCACCCAAGTCCATGCACTAGTCTCCAGTCCAGCCTTCAGACACACGGTCACCACCACATACTGCAAACATAACATATAGCATTTGTCAGTTTAGCTCATTTGAATAAAAGTTCAATCAAAAAATGTTATACATTTCAAATTTACCCCCTTTTTCAAATGAATCTTTCTCCTCAATATGTTTACAAGCAATACATTTTTTAAAAAGGGGTAATGAGTGACTTTGTTAAGCACCGTTTGGGCAAAATTTCAGCCACATGTGGTATTTCTGATTGCCTGATTAAAAAAAATTAAATATACTGTTATAAATGTGAATGTTCTTGTCAGAAAGGTTGAGTAAAGTTTTTAACAGAGTAATTTCCGTCGACAGCGAAACCACAATAGTGTGAATACTTACAGTATATACAAAGTTTCCCATGAACAAGTAATCTCCTGTTTTGCCATCCGAAAACGCAACATCTGTAAAAAGAAAACATATAATTATAAAGCTGAGGAGAAATAATCTAAAAGATATTTTAAAAAAAAGACCAGTAGCTGACAATATGAGACTAAGATTTTTTAAATATTTTCAATCTATACTGGGGTACAATTAATGTCGAATGATCTAAATTAATAGAATTGTTACAAAAGTATTTTTTGCAGGGTGAGATAAGTTTTCTTAAGAGCTTGAATTCATGGGATATCCCTTCATCTCAGCTGGTGGAGCAGATATGACTATCAAACAAAGGGCCTTGGTGAGAAACTCTACAGAAGCCTATTGCAAGGCCAATTATGCTTTTGGAGATACACTGATATCATAGGAAGCAATATGGTCCATGTGACAGGCTATCTGCTAGTGATGATTCACCAACTCCTCTGTTACAAAATCAAAGATAAAATAATTTCAAACTAAGTGGCAGCTTGAAGGACGGACTAACTGATGTTAAGGGGAAGCATGACGGGCCATGTGACAAGCTACCAGCTGAAGGTGATCTCACTAACACCTTTTTATCAAGTGAGCGAGTGAGTTGGGGTTTATCGCCGCTTTCAAGATTATTTCACTTATATCGCGGCTGCTAGTATTATTGCAGGGAAAAAGCCCGCAACACCATTGTGGCTATGCATTGCGGTGAAACCTGCGAGCATCGGTTGGAACTAGCGAAACATGGGTGCTACTATGTTGAAACTCAGCGCAACATTGCTTTCAAACCTGACTGCGTGTAGAACTGTTCTCTACTGCAGACAAAGTTGCCGAGCCTGTGGCGGGATTCGAACCACATACCTCTTGATCCGACCTTTCAAAATTGAAGATAAAATAATGAATTTTAAAGTGTGTGAAGGACGGACTCACCCCTGTTGAGAGCCATGAGAGGGAGCCAGAAGAGCAGGATGGAGTGGAAGATGGAGTTGAGGATCCAGAACCAAAACACCTGAATCAGAAACAACCTCTTAGTATCATCCATGATGTACCTTCTGTGATCAATGTACCATCTTATATGTATCATTTCTTATGTACCACAGTTGAACCTCTTTTACCCGGAGCCCTTTTATATTTAAAAACTTCACCAACGGGTTGACCATATAGAGCCAAAATATCATATGACCTGAGTTAAGTTCGCATCGCCTATCTAAAGTTGCATCTTTTACTCAAAAATGCCAAAATTATGACAATTTTTTCAATTGTAAATTAAAAACAACTATATAAATGTTAAAGAGTTGAAAGTTATTTACATGTGTGTTAGTTAAATGACTTGATAAGCAATATCAATCTATATTTCTCGTTGTGTCTGCTATAATCAAGTTTCCAAAATTATGTTTGAGTCTTTGGTCAATGTCCGTTTTTCGATCGTAAATCTCGACTTTTTTCTTGTTAATTGTCACAATGCTAACTGATAAGCATTGAGATGTGAATTTTCAGAAACAACAGCTACTGCTCAATAGAATAACACCATTTATGTAGTTTGCCATAATTGACCCCAACAACTACTCTGTCCCTTTAAGGTAACAATCACCTCAACACTTGTACAAGTGTCTCGGGATTACAATTCACACACAATTCATACACACCTCCAACTTGATAAAAAACCATTACAAACTACATTGAAAACTGTCTGCAAGGAATATGATAAAGCAACTAACTCACCCTGACATTGAAGAAGCGGCCATTTTGAGTGTCCTTGTACAGGGTGGGGTTCTTCATCATAGTCTCGGCGGAACAGAAGCGGTCAAACAGACCCATAGCAAGAGGTGGCGCCGCAGTGAAGATCTGTACATAATAGTGGATGTGTCAGGGGCGTGTCAGTTTCATGACACATGATAGTAAAGCATGAATTTAGGAACAAATTAGTAAATTAATAGATGAATAAATTACTTAAGGTGATACATGTCAGTTGTATTTATAGCTTTTTGATATCATTCCCTTAAAATTGATTTTATTCTCTCTACATTATGATTATTGCTTCACTAATCATCGTTTGTTAAGTCTCCCTCATTATATCATGTTATCTTTACCTGTTCTTGTAACATCTAATTTTTATCCTAATCGAATGAATATTTTCAGAGAACAGAAAACATTTTCTCAAAACACATTAACTTTTTTCCTGATTAAGATTACAGTGGGAAAAAATTATTTACATCTCTTAATTCAAATTCAAAAATTTTCATATAGTTTTCGAACTCAATAACTTGCTAAATACATTTTCATAAATACATCATCGACATTTACTGGACATGTTCCCACAGTTACGTGTACATCCTAGCTAGTAACATACATACATGGACTCTAGTATATCCTCATGCACATAGATAAAGAAACATTGTATACAGTTTACTTCATCTCAATATCAAATATCATGACGTATCGCACACTCGGTCAATATGATACCAACAACATCATCCACACCTCTAGTTTATTTGTAATGAAAACTGTTTATTAATTCATAAAGTACCTTCAAATGACAATAACTTGTTTTATCCGATTTCAAATTGTAACATGTGTTTCTCTACTCCAATAGTTCACACCAAAATAAGCACTATACTAAATCCAAGCACAGAGAGCACCTGTTTCTCACGCAGTCACACATTGTGACTCAATAAATTTTCCGTCAGAATAACTTGTACACAAATTACCTGCCCTTGAGTCCTATGATGAGAATATAACCATTGAAAATACCTGGTACAGATGATGGAATTACATACCTTGATATTCCACACTTCACAAAGGTTGGATTTGGAAAGTGCAAAGAGAGACTTACCTGAATATTCAAAAACTTAAAGTATTTATTCGAAGATGGAATTACAAGCAAATTAATTTTCTTTTGTGCAAAACCAAAGAATGTTGTAAGATGCCTTTTTCAGACTTGCCTACCCCCTTATGAAGAAAATAGTAAGATCAGCAAAATAAAATAATAAGGCAGGGGTCCTTGATAGTAAGGCATGTTATGTTAAGAAGAAGTATAATTTAAAAAGTTGCATGAAAATTTTTTTATTGACAGCAGATTTTGGATGTTCTATGTTCCTCCCTCGATATCATCTCTCAACCAATCAGAAAGCTCATTTCCTCAGATATCGATATGGCGAAATAGAACAGCCACAAATTGTCCGAGAGAAGGATATTTTATTTTCTGATTTTTCTCGCATCTTCAGTCCTGTATGATGCAAGGATGATTTATTTGTAATGTTTAACATATGTCTTTTGTTTTCCATTGCTTGAAGTATGGATAGTACCTTTGTAAATATCATGGATATGCCTAAATATAGTATTTCTAGTATATTTTACCATTTATTTGGTAAATCGTAAGGAATTACAGTGTTATCGTAAGGTCGTAATTTAGCACCAAAAATAGTAAGCCTTACGCCAAAATCGTAAGGATAGGCAAGTCTACTTTTTGAGAGGACTCTAGGACAAATCAACATTGTGATTTTCACAAATCAAGGACAAGTAATTTGAGAACAAGTTTTACTGAGGAACAATTCCAGAGGTGATAAGTATAAACATCATCAGAAAATTTAGCCCCAAGTGGTTGATATTCTCTATAACACTTTGAGAAACTTTTTGCATTTACTTCTTAAAGAGTCTGTTCTATCAGCATTCGGTCAGCCATGGTTTTTTGGGGGGTAATGACATGACAAAATGCACTGTACTTTTACTTATTTTATATAAATATTTTACTTATATAAATGGAAAGAATATCCACAGATTTAAAATGATTTATGATAAGACTAATCAACAATGTCTTGTAATGCCATAGCAAGGCTTTTCATCCTCATAGTGCTAATGAATGGTTTCACTTCTCATTGTTGTGTTTTCTTACCAAGAGTGCGCTCAAGTTATCAAATGTAAATCAATCAAAATGTAACTTTATGTACTAATTATATATTTGAATAAACAGTAATGTCCCTCTGAATTTCGTTTCCACATAAAATACCCCAATAGGACTGTCCTTTTTAATAACTCACTGATGACATGGTCAGTCTGACAGTTTTGACGAATGTACCTTTAAAATAAATTATGATTATTCTAGAGGTGTGTGACGTTGCTGAACGTATGAACCAAAGTGAAAAGAACTGAAAGGGAAGCAGCATTAGGTAGGCACCATGCTGGAGGGGGCGGGGCCATACCTACCACATTGTACAACCCGATACTCCAGCGCTCAAAGAGAATCTGGCCCGAGAACCCATTCATTATTTGAAACCAAAACTGTCAAAATAAAAACAACAGTATGCACAACACCATGTACAGATTAAGCACTGGAATCAAATACACAGAAATGAAATCAGGAGCTGTCTATGATGGCCATATCTTAAAAAACCTGACAGAAATACAAAACATTTTCTAAGATTAAGTTTATCCTGTTTTTCATTTTTCGGATATTAAGTAAATTTTGAAAATGATTAGTCAAGTAGGGGATGATAATACTCAAAAAAAATAATAATATTTATGTTTTAATTGATATATTTTATCAACATTCAGAATTTCAATAGAAATATTTTGTAATTTGTCAAGAGTTTCTCAAGATGGCCGATTCTATAACATGTATATGCTATGATGTATACAGAACATGTATGGTATATTTGGGATATATGCTCTATGGACATGCCCACTACAAGTCTGTACTCTAGGGGGGGGATGGGAGGGACGGAGGACGGGGGCTATACTACACACCTCAAGGGGCACCTGTTCATGCTCCTGTGTTCATCAGGGGGTACACACAGGTAACAGTGTCAATCAGATATGACCAGCAAAAACAGAGCAGCTTTTTCTTATATTCTCACAAATGTTATTAGAATCATCATATTTTTCAAAATCTGATTCTTTCCCAAATGGCTATACTTCCAAAACCCATTCTTTCTTTGTTCATAGAAACATTTACAAATTCTACTTCTTTCAAAAAGTTAATTATTCAGTTTTTTTATTTCTCAAAATTCATATCTTGTTTTCATAAACAAAACAATGATTAAACTTGACACAACCCAATAACCTAAGCCTTACAATGTTTTGGAAATCAAGGAATATTAGAAAAGGTTACATGAGTAATCTCCCCTGATGACCTTGCATGAATGACACTGCTGGCCCAGCCATGCCACAATACTGACATGGACCCACTGGACGCACGGACAGATGGACAATGGACAGAGCTACGACTGAATTGGGACAGGGTCACTGGCCAGTTAAGCCACATACCACATTGTATAAACCAAGGGTCCACTTCTCGAATAGAATCTGGCCTGAAAACCCACTTACAATAGCAAACCATAGCTGAAACAAACAGTCAGTGTTGAACAGTCAGGAGAAAGTGAGAGAGTGAGAGAGTGAGAAAGTGAGAGAGGATAGAAAGAGTGAGTGTGTCATGTGATCAAGGAACCAGCTGGATGCCAGGGGGGACTACTCTGCAAATCAATTAGTAAGCAGCTTGTTACTAGAAGGGGTCTTGAGGAAATTTTCCCAAACTCTTGATGACGCTTGATTTTCCTTAAACAATTTTGTTTGGGATTTTTAAATCATAGTGAAGGGTCCTTAACAGTATAAAAGAGACAAAATAACTCCCCTAAAACTAATCAAATTATAACAACAATTAGAACGGAAAATGTGCTTTGTGAATAGTCCCATTCCTTATAGTGAATACGACATTTCAGTGCAGGTAAAAAGTCTATTATTCTTAAATTATCATTGTTACTTGAAAATATCAACATTAACATAAAAAGTATTGAATTAACATGAAAATATTGAATTAACTGTAAAATGAAGTTAAATATCCATTGCATAAGATTGGCTTCAAAAAGAAATAATTAAGTTTTGTTACAATGTTCATGTCATAAAAGTTTACATTTCTATTCAAAGATTCTGTAGTAAATTTAGATGGTCTGTTTCTTTGATTACAAGCTGTATTGTAAGAAGATATTTAATCAAAAAGAAGTCTTCATCAATGATTTCTGGATGGGTAGAGGCAAACTGAAGAGCTAAGGAAAATCTTTCTAAGACCAATTCCTAAATCAAGCTAAATTATGTTGTATTGTCAAGTACACACAAGGCATTGACAATAAGGTAAATTGTAAGGAAATTGGGATTATTTATTAATGACAATTGTTCATAAATCAAATGATGTACAAGGGAACATATATGTGTATCAAATTAGACATTAAATGATTTTATAACATCCTAAATGGTTAAAGTACAATCTTACAAATCTTGACAGGGTAAATCTATGAGAAAAGAAATTTGACATCATTAAATGAAGTGGAACAGTTATCCAAAATCTGCAAATTAACAGTAATAAACATAATAATGCAAAGAAAAACCTCAATTTTCATATTCAATTATTATAAAGATAAAATTATGATTTTATAATTCTTGAATATTGAATAAATGGGTTGTCCTTTACTTTTACCGAGTATACTGTTTAATATAGCCAATATCCATTCATCTTTTTCAAAATGTGTCGAACAAATTCACTGTTCTATAAGAGTTAATTTACCAAACATTGTTTAAATTTCATCACTATTTATTTATAACTTAAGTATATTGTTCTGTTACACAATGAGTCAAATTAAAAAGACAAGTTTACAATTAATTCTCAAGGTTATCTATTGACATCCTGAGACATTTAATCAGCGTTTCTTCAACTATAGCAATGGTTGCCATAATGAATTAAACAAATCCAAAATTAAAATTTTCAGGGTGTTTATTGATAACATAACAAATTATATCAGCATTTCTTACACTATAAGGTTTCATTACTTAATCAACTATAACAGACTAACCCTTTCATCAAGAAGCCAGTAACAATCCCATTTTTGAACCAGATTTCTGGCATGAAGGGATGAAAGGGCTAAATTGTGAGTTACCTCGATGACGTAGAGACAGATGTTCTTGTAGAAGGAGTAGAGGATGAGTTTACACAGACGACTGTAGCTCCACGACCCGTGGACCAGCAGCAGCTTCTGTAGGAACCGGAACTACAACACAGACAGGCACACACATCTTATTATCTCCTGTTATAAATCATACTTCAGACTTGCTCAATATCAGTTTTCCTGAAATATTCTTTATCATCCAAATCATGTGGGCGATCAAGCAATATCTCTTAAGGGATATCTTTTTGGCAGTAGATTTTGAACAATCCCCTTCGGACGTCAAGTATATGACATCACAGTTGCTTAACATCATCAAGTAATGACATCACAATGCTAGGACATCACAAAAATGATGACATCACGATGCTATGACATCACCGCATTTGGAGTCTTAGGGTAGTACAGTGTTCAGTAATTTTAATTTGTGAGTGAAATGTAATGGAAAATTATTTTTGGATGATAAATAGAATCTCACCCTCGTGTCTTCTGATATAAAATATATCAACACTCATTGATAAAAGTAAAAATATCCCCGGAAAGCCTCGGATATTTGTAACTTTCATAACAAGTGCAACTGATATTTTTGACATCACTTGGGTGAGATTCTCTATGTGGTGCATATGTGGTGTTTCACTCACCTGTGCAATAGCGTAGTCCGATGCACAGGCTGCCTGCAAACCCTCAAGTCCACTGATACCAACACCTACATGTGCTGACTGTAAGAAACATAAACTTATTATTACACTTTTGAAACATATTGAATTTGTCCTTGATTGTTGCAACAAATATTGATTACAATTTCTCCATCTTAGAATTATTTGAAACGTACAGACATTTAATTTGTAGATAAGATGAATATCATTTTCTGAAATGGAAATCTTTGGTGGATCCCTACCCCCTTCCATACTATAAATGTACACTGAACTTTAGGCTTTTGAACGATGAGGTGCAACAAAACCCCTGGCTTTGTCCCTGTAAATATTTGAATGTCAGGAAAGTTCTATAACCAACCTGGATCATACCGACATCATTGGCCCCATCTCCAATGGCGAGAGTGATGGCTTTCTGGGAGGACTTCACCAGCTCGACTAGTTCTGCCTTCTGCAGCGGCGATACACTGGAATAAAGGAAGTTCACAAGCCGTCAGCTACAACAACTGTATAGTGGCAATAGTTTGTGAGTAACATAAGGTCTGAAATATTAAAACATAATCATGAAGCTTTCTTTCCTGCAGTGGCACTCAGGAAACAAAATAGAAATGCTACAAAAATCAACTTTTTTTAAACAATGCTCTTATCTGCTAAAATTTTAACTCTGAAAGCACATCAATGCATATCTTCACACATGGTACCAAGTTAAAAAGGTTGGATCATACACTTTTAAAAAATCTTTGTGAGCTCTTCAAAATTAAGCGTTCTAGCGTTCTAACTTATGAATGGAGGTTATTTCAAATAATGTTCCTATTGCTTGATAGATGGGCTTCTGTTACTCAATAATAACCTGTTCAAGTCAATATGAGCTTAACTTGTATATGATCAGTGGTTGAGAATAGCTTTAAGGCATATAACATCTAATATTGGGTATGAGACTTCTTAGACACCTAAAGCAATTAGGTTACTTACCGACAACATATGACAGCTTTACAAGATTTGGCTATTTCTAGGAAGTCATGTCGACAATCACATGTAAGAGCATACTTTAGTGTCTGAAAAGAAATTATGTTTCAAACAATAATAATGTGAATTTAGAAATAAAAACACAACAAGATTTTTTGATATATATAAGATATTTACATACAATAAGTGAAAAGAAAATTAATTCTGACTGACAGTTAAAGGCAAATTATTTCACTCTCAACATTCACTTTAAAACCTGGAAATAAACAGAGCAAAAATAAATTTACTTTATGAGAAGAAAGTTAAACAAACCTGTCCATCTATAATAAGAGCTACTTCATTTTCCTTCCCGAGAGCATCACCAAAATCTTGCTTCCTCTTTATAAGTACATCTCGCGTGCTCTGTGAGAATAATACATGAAAATTGCTGTAAATATTAGATAAAATACATGTAATTCCCTAGTGCATTGCAGTCAATTGGACAAAACATCTTGCTAATATCTTTGAAAGACATCTATAAGTTTATATGAAAAAAAAACAATGAGGAAAAGTATGTGTGAAAATTACAATGACATCATATGACTTACTATAAAGACGTAATCACTTTAAAGGATAACTTCGCAAATTCATAATGATTGTCCTAATTGTCATCTTTTTGAAAAGTTTTAAAACGGTAACAAAGACAGCTCTTTTTACAAGAAAAATAAATCAATTGATGATATCACATTTCTAAGCATTTACTAATGACTTTATCTTTTATGTTCAGGAAAATATATATATGGATAACAAAGTAATTCGACACAAGTTAACTGGCACGACCAGGGACTCACATCTAGACTGTGTTCATTTATAATCATCATCTCCATCGTCTGGGTGAGCAACTTACAGGAATAACCTGCAAACAGAACAAGAAAGTCAGACTATATATACTCAACAACAAAAAACAGCCACTGGATCTGTAGCTCATAAGGCTATCTATAAATTATTTTATAAATGGTCACCACATAAGATGCCACAGGATCATTAAAAGGAGACAAAATATGTTGTACTCAACAAAAATACAGCCACTGGATCTGTAGCTCATCAGGCTATCTATAAATCATTTGATAAATGGTCATAGGGTCACCACATTAGATGCTACAGGATCATTAAAAGGAGACAAAAAAAGTTGTTAAGGTGTGGCCCTTCGCAAGGGTCACCAAATTTATAGATGATAATCCCCTTCAGCAAAAGAGCCTGTATACAAGATTTCAGCTTTCTAAGGCTGCATAAAAAAATTTAAATGTTTCACGGGCACATTTTTTTCAAAAGTGACGAGGGAGGGAGGACTTTCTTTTTTTTTTTTTAAAGGAAAAAAAGTGACGAGGGAGGAACAGATTTTATTTTTTCTCTCAGCAGTGATTTTCACCGATACCAGGACGGCCATGCTGCTTGCAAACTCCGTACATCGATATAAATAGGCAGCTGCATAAAGCCCACTCAATGTAGAGAGCGTGTACGCGATGTTAGGAGTTTGCAAACGGAAGTACACTCGTTCTTACAGACACTAAATTATAGTGGACAAATGGATAATCGGGGTTTTTAGCGATAACGACGCGGAAAATTAAATAAAAAATTTTTTTAATGGCAATAAAAAATTTTGACGCGCACACATAAAAGTGACGCGCCGGAGCCCGAGAAACATTTCATTTTTTTTATTTAGCCTAAAGCTTTTGCTTCTGGAATAGATGATGAAGGTAGTTTATTAAGGTTGCGGTTGTTACGTACCTATATTAATGGCGGTCTCCTGTTTGTCCCCAGTCAGCACCCAGATCTTAATGTCTGCCTTGATGAGAGTGTCTATTGTCTCCGGCACTCCCTGGCGGCGAGAAAAAGAACATATCCTTCTTATTCTAGGTCTATATCAATAACATTTTTCATGTATAATCATTACCAACAGGTATCATTAAAACTGAGGTCGTATCCTATTAAACTGACCAAATCAACATAATTTCTTTTATTACCTACGAGGGCAATCATATTGGGGTTCATAATTTTCATACAATGCCCTAGGGCAAAATAGCACTCTTACATTGTGATGTCACATTATAAACAATGCTTTGACGTCACAGTTCTACTATGACGTTGCATTTCAAATGTGAGGACGGTGGGTATTCTGCCTATGCTTGGAGGTTGATTTTGATTATTTTCTTTGATTTCGTAACTTCAGTAATAAATAGAATATCATATTCGTGTCCCTGACATACTATGTTTACGACACTCGTGCCTAAATACCAGTATATCTCTCGCTCTCGCCCGGGAAATACTACTATTTAGGCACTCATGTTGTAAACATAGTATGTCATGGACACTCATATAATAACCTCTATATATTTTGAAGTTCACCAAGGGACATTATAAGAAGTCTGTTATGCTGATAATGATAAAGTACATATAGTCTACAGTAGACATACTTACATCTTGCAGCTTGTCTTCTATTGCTGTAGCACCAAGTAATTTTAGATTCTGAAAAAATATAATTATGTCATGATAATAAACTGTAATAATTAAAGTAAGAAGCTTACATAACAAATGCTGTACCTGAACATCATTTATCACATTGTAAATGATTAATTTTCAACAACTATGATCAAACAATAATGAATCAATATTTAAGACAGCACTCAAATTATTCTGATTTTTACATCAAGCGTAAATAACTACTAAAAAACATTCTGGAAATCAAAATTCAATATAAGCCCTGATATTTTCATATCTAAAAACCCCAATATAACACTTTAAATCCAAGATGGCCCCCATGTCGTCTGCCACTCACCCTCTCAATGAGCTCAGCAGCCTCCTCCAGTTTCTTCTCCCTGTTCTGTATGGAGGTGCTGGCCTTGTAGAATGTATGCTTCCACTCATCATAGAACTCCTCAGACACCTCAGCGGTAGCAATACACAGGGTACGTAGACCAATACTGGCAAACTCCTCAAGGTGTGTCAGCGTGATGTCTCGGTAGAGCTGCGTCTCATCCAGGCGGTCGTAGATAACTGTGTCCTGTAGTAGGTGAAATATTGAAATTTAAACCTGGGGATGTAGTCACATGATTGTTATGAAATGAGCATGATTTTCTCTATTACTAGTACAGTGACATCACAAGAATTGCTTTGACACTACAGACCAGGAAATACCTTATCTCATTCTGAAACTATGGTTGCATGGCAATGTGCAATGTTAACATGAGCAAATATGAAAATTACTACACTACTTATGGTTCACCTTATGGGTAAATGTAAAAAAAGAAATAGCAAAAATATTAATGATGCATAAAGATTTCTTAAGAGTTAACAAAATGAAGCTTGGGTTTTAGAAATTATAAGAAATTAGAAACAGGATGAGATCTCATATTTGTACTGTTTATGGATATTCCAGATAAAAACACAATTATCAAATGTTATTTTACTAACTCCAATGAAAAGAGAAAAGCCTTTTCTTGAGTAATGCTTTGGTTAATGCTAAACTGTAAAGCTCATTTTCTATGTATTAAAGCATAAACTTACAGCTCCTTTACAAAGCAGTTGAATTTTTCCATCAGGACGTTTCACAACCACTGACATTCTCTTCCTCTCGCTGAAAACAAATTTGAGATCAACAAATACCTCCTTTTTAACTTCAACAGAACAAGAATAATATCTCAATCTTGTACACCTTGATGCTTTAACATGGCATGTCGACTTGTAAAATAAGTTCTTATTTATCGAATGATTATTCATTATTTAACTCTGTAGTCAGAAACCTCGTTTTCAATTTCAAAAGAGCAGGAATGATACTTCAAAGCTATACACCTTGACACCCTTACAAGGAACGTCACCTTGTAAAATTATTATTATTCATCATAGATCAACAATAGATTTAACTCTTTGGCCACATACCTTGTAAACTCTAGTACATTCAATATCTCATAGGTTTCAACCTCTCCAAACTGAAAAAGAACAGATGGAAATAATTAATTCTCAAGACTCTAGACAAGATGTAGAAAGATAAAACATTTTCAAAGAAAGAAAGTTCTTTTGCCTGCTCACCATTTCAGATTATTAACACATAAACTGTGAATTTGTGCAAAGCAACTCTGTATAGCTTATCAAAAAGAGCAACTCATGAACAAATTAATATTCAGCGCCTAGATATTCAAAGCTCTCTTAGCACTAAGATAGTTGTAAGTACCATTCATTAACATTGGCCTACGACTATCTTAGCACGAAGAGAGCTTCGAAAACCTAGGCCCAGGAGTGGTAGGTTTAGTCCTCATTCAGGAGACATTAAGTTATCTGTTACAACAAAAATATTTTCATAGCATGACAAGATAATATTACAAGGAATACTAAGAAGCTTACCACTTCTATGGAGACAGTTTGAGGTGTCCGGGTTGTGAATACAAATCCTAGCTTCCTGGCTGCTTTAACTAGGGCAGCCTCGTCTGAAACAAATTACACTGGTGTTAGTGGTAATAATGGTGTTTATTTCAAACATCAATCATTGATTGGTTCTCAGACATCATGACATTAGAGCGCTGAGCCAGCCAAATCATGTTTTCTGTCTAAACAGATGGCAAAATAAGATAAATCCTAAAAAATGTTAAAGCTACTAGGTCTAGGACTGTTTAAAGGATACTAGTTTATACAGTGAAATACACGAATATTCATATAACTATTTCTTCAATGCCATGTGTCAATAAGACAAAAAAGACTGAGTACATAATACATCTGTATGAAAATGATAAATTTGATTTTCTATGATACACAACAAGATAAGCATTGACTTGCTCCTTGCATATCTTCCAATCTAACCTAGGTAACAAGTGGATCAGTTTCCTAACTAGAATCCAGAGTCCTTATTCAACAAGGTAGATTTCAAATAAGTGATGTTTCACACTGAACTTTGGGTCTGTTGAGAAGACCTGAGTTTCTTTTCCTGTGAAATACCAACAGAATCCTCACAAAACAGAGGTCAGTCAGAGATGTAAGAAACATAAGTATGGCATCAGTCTTACGAAAAATGGCAAACTTGCAACAGAGGTTACGTGGGAAGAAATGGCATGAGTAAGCTCTGTAGGAAAAGAATACTAGTAAGACACCAGTGTTGAGAGAAGGAGAACCATTAAAGACAGTGACTGAAACTGACCAGGGGACGAAGCCTGGTATATAATCTCATTAAACTCCGGATGACGCTCAGGAACAACCGTGTGACACACAGCGAGCAGAGTGAGAAATTCTCGGATTGTTGAGGACGTCACCTGGGAAGAGATTCAAAACATACTGAAAACAAACTCAGATGCACCTTTATTTTCATTATAGTAGCATAAAACAGTTCATTTCATGATCCAATTAAGAAATGAATATTGGAGTGATTTCTTTTATGAGATCTCATATTTCAACTTTTATGATCAGTACTTCAGTTCAGTTTCTTGTTCCTTGTACCAAGGTTGGTTAACATTCACAAAGGTTCTCAACACAAGTTAAAGTCACCTTAGCACACCTTAAAACAAGATGGCCAATGATAGGCATCTTTAGCATCATGTTTACTTACATGGTTAGATTTGAGATTCTCTAGGAGGGACCCGTCATCGAAGGTATGAACATTTTCATCTATATTACTGAAAATAGAAAAATGTTTTGGTTGAAAGACAGATTTTAAGATATTATTGTATAAAAAATATTTAGATATATAAATATTTAGATTTATCAACATGCTAAATCAGAATTAACTGTAGAAAGAAAACAACTATAAAGAAGTAATTTTTATACGATTTAGAAAATGTTCAATTCTACATTTGAGCATATGATATATCAGCCACACTGCGGTGAGTTTCCAATAGCAGATTAAACCTTTGGCAAAGAGTTAAAATTTACCACACTGCAATTAATTCTCAGCCAAAGTGTTAATGATCCAAGACAATCCTTACCCATATGATATACCAGCCACACTGCATTTGCGGAACTCCATGACGTTCTTAGTCAGGGTTCCTGTCTTGTCTGAGAAGATGTACTTCACCTATGATATATATAAACAACACATCTTCTTCAACAGGCTTCTTGTTGAATTGATGACTAGCAAGATCCTATAGAACAACAATCAGGGCTCCCAAGCTTCATTTCAGCAAATAGTTTAGTATTTAATCAGTTTCGAGCACATTGGTTACCTGGTATGTTTGTTCCTTATTGTCTGTTTGGATTGGACACATATATTATTCATTTTGGAAACGGTGTTCAACTTGGAAAGCCTTCTCAAATATTCTCCAATAGTTTGTTTCAGTATAAAAATTTACATTTTGTCAACTTTTCTCTAAAATGGTAGTGAATTAAAACCGATAGAAAATTATTCTGTTTTGTTTGTATAATTAAAATTCAGACATACTTTTTAACTGAATTTAGTCTTAAATCTTGGGCGGTGTCACCAATGTCTTATTGCTGTAATACAGTCCTCATGTATCATTGAATTTCCACTGAGAAAAGAGATCATATAAAAGCTGCTTAAGAATGAATAAAATGATTCTGTTCTCACCTGGCCAAGCTCCTCGTTGAGATTTGAAGTACGAGCCATAGCAGGAGTGTCAGTCTCTGCGTAGTACATGTCTCGGTCCTGTCAAGGTAAATAGAAGAACTTTTAGTAACAGTGCCATTATAATGAGGTGTTATAGCGTTTATATTTCACTGGACGGACGCTTTAAAGGGCTGCAATGTCTACTCCTCTCTTCCTTCCTGCTGCCATATATATCAAGTGACATACAAAGATGCCATTATATGAAAACCTGAAGATATGATAACAATAACTCATTTTAGTCCTCATTAATATGTTAATTTGGAATTTCTTTTTGCGTCGTATGCACCTAGCAGCAAATTCATAGCCCTGCACCATTTGCATGTTAAAGGCCGGGATCCAAACCTCCAAAAAACCCATGGGTTTCTTATCTTTGTCATCTTTACTGTGATTGGTTGATTCCATAAACAGAAGATATAATCAGTGTTTGAGTGACAGGGCAGTAACGGTTTTTTTGGTGCCTGGGAGAGCTCAGCAGGGTCAAAGGTCACAAAACTTTACTACAACTTGTGGCTGGTAGTAGTCTATTCAGATTCAGTGCATAATAATCAGGGGAAAAACCCTTAAGTTATAAAACATGAAGTTTGATTATGTGTGATAAGCTGATGTCATCATCAGTATATTAAGTTTTATATATCTAATGAGATGACCAACACTAATTTAATGAGATCTTTAATTAAAGAATTAACTATAGGCCTAACAAGGAACTGTACTTGTGTTATTTTGTTAATAATTGTTCAAAACAATCATAGTCTTTTAACAATGTTTGGATGAATTTGAAGTGAATATTTCACTATTGTTGACAAAAGTTATACAAAATTATCTACATTCATTTCCTGTCACAATAATCTTTTCATAACCTTACTCCTAAGTCTCTATAGCTTATCCCCACCATCATAGCTAAATATTTGGGGGACATATGGGATGGGGGAGGTTTTGATTTCCCAGTCAGGCTGGGAAGGCAGTGAAATCTGACACTGTGAATGGATTTTTTCCTCCACTAGCAGACTTGTTTGGTATGGTAATGATAAGAATCTAGTCACGTGACAGTTACTGAGTTAATTCAAATTTGGAAATAATAATGAAGTAAATGCAATCAAATTGCTCTTTTAGTTTTAAGTTTGGATCAAACATGTTTAGGAATTCCTCTTCTTTGAAGTATCAAGGATATATTGTGTAAATATGATAACTTTCCGGTAAGACGATTTTGATTTATTCCACTTTGAACATAGGTACCCAAATTTTTCCCTTCAAGGCAGCGTTCGAATTAATCGCCGGCCCGGAGGCCCGAGGCCGGCTGTAATCACGTCGGGCCGGCAGTTTCAAATATCTACAGGCCCTTATGGCCTTCTGTAAATTATCTCTTTACTGAGCCTGACTGTATATTTACATTTCAATTTTGATTTGTTTTCCAATTAAAACCATGTTTGGTTATAATCGCGAATTCGCGATCCAAAAGTAAATTTTACTTAGTTTCACTTGTTCGCCGCGCATGTTAATGTAAACACCAGTTGAATAAAAGGAATCTTCACTGTGTTATAGGCTTCGCTATAAGTCATTGACATGACAACAGACAAGCCTAGTAATGCTGCGAGCTTTGAAAATGAAACTCCACTCTGCGTCATAGGCTTCGCTTCAACGTATCAGACAGTCTAGTGATGTTAGGAGCTTTGCTTTCGTTTCGAAATGTGGCGGTTCTTGCAAGGTGTTGAGCCACCGGTCAAAAAATCAAAACAAACGCCTGAAGAAATAAAAAACAAACAAAAGGAATATGACAATTGCAGGACACGATCTTTTCAGAGTAGGTGGGGAGAAGAATTTAAGGATTGGCTTTTGTTTGATGGAAAACACATGTTTTGCCGGCCGTGTCGATCGGCATATGGCCAGCTGTCTATTGACCGACTTCCAGACCAGGGTGCGTACAAGCAGTACTCTAAAGGACCTTTTATAACTGGATGTGCGAATTTCAAACATTATGCACTGAAAACTCATGCTTCGTCTGAAGGGCATAAAATTGCAGTAGCTCATGTGAAAAGTCGTCAGGCCCCAGTAGGTACAAGCAAGGCTGAGCAGTCAATTCAGAAACTGAATGCTTCGGTTTTTAACAAACTATCTTTGTTATTTAGAACTGCCCATGCCGTGGCTAAACACAACAGGCCCTTTTCAGATTTCGCGTGGTTAACTGAACTTGATGCCAAGAAAGGTTTAGATATTGGCGAAACTTACAGGAACGACAAATCATGTAAAGAATTTATTTCATCTATTAGTGCAGTTGAAAGGGAGAGAATTTGTGAAGAATTTGCAGAACACAAATTTGTTACCATTCTCAGTGATGGATCTACTGACGTCTCAACAACTGAAAATGAAATAGTATACTGCAGATCAGCTCACAGAGGGAACATTAGCATTGTGTTTTGCTCTATGAAAGCAATGGGAAAAGCTGACAGTGAGGGTGTTTATGAGGCTTGCACTCAAAGCATATGTGAAACTTTGGGGAGTGACACTCTAGACAAAGTAGTGGCGTTCGCAGCTGATGGAGCATCAGTAAACACAGGACACTTGAACGGTGTTATTGCCAAACTCAGAAACAGATTATCTCCTTCAATTATAATGATACGATGTCTTGCACACCGCATGGAACTTGCTTTTCAAAATGCTGTCAAAAGCAAGGCCTTCGATGCTTTCACCCAACTGCTTTCTCAGCTCTACAGAATGTACAAGTCACCTCTTCAAAGACATAATCTGAAAGAATCTTTTGATGCTTTGAATATGAGACATTCTATGCCAACAAGAATTGGTGGAACCAGGTGGTTAAGTCACACACTTACAGCGATTCAGAAGTTGCGTGGAGGTTACAGGGGCTTCGTACATCATCTACAACAGGTTTGTGATTTTTCAAATCTTGAATTTCATACAGTTATGATTCTTGGTGAGAGTGATTGGTCTATAAACTATTTTTATGGATAAAGACATTGTTAAATTATATGACAAACTTTATAGCAATCTTTATTAATATTTACAAGATCAACCTGTTCCAAATATTTGATTATTCATAATTTACAAATGTATCATTTTATTTATAACAGATGGCAGATGACAGAACACAAGGGCTGAAGGCAAAAGCACTGTTGAAGTTGATGTCATCCAAGTCTGTTATCCTGTACATGCTGTTCCTTCAGGACATCCTCACCGTCTTATCGGCTTTCTCTAGAGCATTGCAGAATGCCCAGTCAAGCATCTACTTGGTACACGAGCAGCTGCAGTCAGCAATGGTGTCACTGGGCAAACTTGAAGAAAGGTAACTAATGTGTTTTGAAGATTTGTACTGTTTCCTATTTGCTCAGGGAATAACTGCTCCTATTTATTATATACTATATACAGAATTACTTTTATATCTGCTTCAATCTGAAATATTGATCTAATATTTTAGGACTCAATTCGTGAAATATTGACCTAGAGGAGGGATCATATTTTTAATCAGCGTTGAATTAAACTGACTTTGTAACTAAGGTTACATTTTATATTGGAACTATTAGGAATCAGCACGTTAAAAATCACTGAAATGAGCTATGGAAAATGTGTATTTTGCGTGTCTTTTGTATGACTTTTGTTGACTAAGGATCATTGTGACAGAACATTAAATCAAATTCAACAGGCCTGGGCATTTCCTATCAGAAGTGTACCAACTTGATATGGCTGACAAGTGTTGCTATGAAGGTGACGAACTCAAAGGAAATTTTGTGTACCCGTCTGTAATTGTGAAAAAAATTATGGACTGTATGCAAAACAGATTTTCTGACATCAGCTCAGGTTTGCTGAAAAGTACCCAGATTGTCGACATGACATCTTGGCCAACTAGCTATTCTGTTGGTGGGTTGTGAACTTGTGAATTCAAAGTTCTGAAAATTATACTCACTGCATTATGTTATATTACATTTTAATTTATATACTTTCAGTTAAAGGGAGAGTTATCATAAAAGAATATCTTTATTATAACAAAATTGAAAGAGGCTAATTAGATTAAATCATTAATACAGGATAAAACACCCTTGTAAAGTTAATACCTAAAAAAAGAAAACTGTTTATGTACTTCAACTCTTCAAGTACATATGCTTTAATCAATCATGTTTAAAGATAACTGTTATGAAAATAATTCTTAATACTTCAGTATTATGTGTTATTGACAATTATATTTAGGTTTATTTTCCTTCAAAATAAAAACTGATAACCCTCCATTTATCCTTTTTGAATAATCTTTACATGTTTGTTTCTTAATATTCTTGTGTTTTACTCACTATGTTTTCTTTCACATTCTTACATTTTATTTACAGAGTTTGGATTATTCATACTAACTTTCAAGGTTAAGATTCCTTTATATTTCAATTACATGTAGATGTAGTTCATTCAACTTCATTGACATAAAAAAAACTCTTGATAGTTGATAAATGTAAACAGTTTTTGTAAAGTGGTGAAGTACATCAATGGTTTTGATTTGAGGTGTTTATAAGTTATTACTTTCTGAGACTGATACTCATAATTAATGTGTTGCAGAGTTTGGAGATGATGCAGTCCGTAACTTGACTTCCCACTTCAAGGCAGTTTTGAAGAAACAAGGGTGTCAAGTTGAAATGGTTTCCACAGAATGGGATCTTCTGAAACCACTATTGTATGACAGGTTAGTATTGTAGGTATATAATTACTCTAGATAATGTAGTTTACTACCATGCATTCAAAATTTTCCAATTCATATCAAATTTGATTTAACATTGAAATTGAAAACCATTTTTTTTAGCAATGATACCCTGTAAATCTTCTTTACATTCTAAGTCCAAGACTTATTATTTCAGTGAGAAGATCTATGAACTGACATGGCCTGACATCAATAACAAGTATGTCAGCAAAGTTCCAAACTTCCTCATGCTTGTGGATCTAGTTTTGACCCTGCCTGCCAGCTCTGCAGAGTGTGAACGTGGGTTTTCAGCAATGAAAATGCTGAAAACTGACTACAGGAACAGATTATCCAGCTCATCTATGACAGAGCTCCTGAGAGTTAAGATGCACTCTGCTGGCCTCTCTGACTTTGACCCTACTGCAGCCATTCACTACTGGAATGGCTGCAGAAGAACCCACAGAAGACCAGTCAGAGCCAAACAGACCCAGAGCTTTGTTGAAGTGATCCCTGAAGATGATGAAGCACAGGTGGAGGCAGGAGCAGTTGCAGACCAGAGGGAACAGGGTGCTGCTGCTGCTGTGTCTGACTCTGTTCAGGATGACTTGGTTTTGGATGACTCAGACTTTGAGGACTGTGGTTCAGATTATGACTCAGATTCTCCTGATGACCAAGAACTGTTTGATTTAGCATACTCACTGTAACTCCCTCTGCTAACTGCTTAGTGGTACTAAGTAACTATAAGTTAGTAGTCTCTTCATAAGGTTAAAAGACTTAAGTCTCCAGTCAGCTGTCTCCAGTCCAGTCCAGCTAGTGAACAATTTCAGAACTAAATATTGTTAAATTGTGTTTTCTTTGTTGTTTTTATTTGTGTGTCTCTAGAACTGGGGCCTGCAGATTTTACTTAGGGCCTGCAGATTTTATGACCTGCAGGCCCTGATGGCCAACTGGCAAATCTTTTTTAATTCAAACACTGCTTCAAGGTGTAGTTTTTTCAGGTCAACTTGGCCACGCCAACACCGTGTATAGTGGCGGATGCCGGCCTTTAACGTATGTATACGTATGGGTGGCTGTAATCATGTACAGGAAGTGTGTGATTGGCTTTGCGTAGGAACGCATGTGCAGAGCTGTCAGTGTAGTCCTTCACTCTTAGAATAAATAATGTCCTGGTAACATTGCCTTGGTGATTTATATTCACGAGTCCTACCTTAACATTACAAGTGTTGTTTTATCCTTTTCTCTTTGAGTTGATAACAAAGCAAAGAAGCAAAAAAAACTCAAATTTGTTAAAGTCTTGGTTTGACGCAATTAAGAATCAAACCTTCAAGACCTTCCTCATGAAGAGGGGACACGATACCCATTAGGCTACATTCAAGATATGCAAAGTTAGGCGGCAAACTTTGTTTTGCAGAGGCCAGGACTTGAACTCAGACCTTCATGGTGATGAGCCGACACACTACTGATAGAGCTATATTCAAGGTATGGTATCCAGGAAGTAAACTATGATTACTGACCCAGTTGATGAAGATGGCCTGGATGAACTTGACGACCTCGAGGGTCACCTGGAGACTGATGGGGATGAGGTTGTTGTACAAGATGATGAACGTCAACAGGTTGTATCCGAAGTTCGTCGGAGGCAGATCTGCAAGAAAATTTAAAACATGTTACATCAGATAACAAACATGGAGACATTAACCAACTATATAGTCTCCATTTATGACAAAGCTATTATCCTTAAAGTTTGAACTTCCCATGACAATTGGTTTCTGAGGAGTAGATGTTTAAATGTCTTTGAAAACATGCCTGCCACACTCATTTCTGAGAGGGTTAGATCAGCATAAAATTTACGAACTTTGTACAAGTACCTATCCAGAAAATTTCAGATTTGGAGGTATAGCAGTTCTGGAGGAGAAGTCAAAGAAGTGAGGAGATAAGTTTTCAGACAGCATATGACAGAGAAGTGTAAGACAAACCATGCCATAAGCCTGTTCTGCCATTGCTTACCAGTCTTTGTTAGATTCATGTACAAAGGCTTAAGACTTAGAGTTGGAATAACAGGTTTAAAATATTCAATGAATCTTAACCAAAAAGCAATTATAATCTTCTCGTCTATTCTAATCTTTTTGTTCACAGGAACTTGGAATGAAGTCATGGCCTCCGTCAATCAGGATGCTTTATGTAATTTGATATTAAAGACTCAATATATAGTTCTTCAGGCAAAACAAAACCCTTTGACCTCAAAAAGGGAAAGGGAAAAAACAAGGTAATAAAAAAGTGTCAAAACTCTGTGCACAATGATGCTTAACTTAGGTTCTTGATCGAAGACTTCTCTAAACCTCTCCCCAATCTCATTAAAATCAGTCTAGAATCCGTTATTGTATTTATACACCCTGCTATAGCCAAACCCACAGAAACCTCCTTCCCCCCCCCCCCCCCTCCCCCAACTCTTGAGAGGAGAAGGAAAGTATCTGTCCTAGGATCAGACTATAACAGAATTATGACCTTCCTGCCTCTTTTAGCTTCCTCATGAGGAACCACGAGAAGGTTTGAAGGTTGCTACCCAATATAGAAGGAGGGAGGGGGAGTTTCGTGGTTGTTTAGGTTGGGAAGGTAGATGGAATAAACAAACTTCATTTTCCATGTAACAATGATGTTATACTTTCAATTTTAGAATATGTTTCCCCTTTGGTTTCAGATGAAAATGTTTTAATTCTTCTAAAGAGAGCTGATAATATTTCTGCAAATCATATAAAGATATACTGTGATATAAGTTCCTGTTGTCTTAAAGTCATAGTCTCATGTTTGTAAGGCAACTAAACTGAACTAATCATTCTTCACGAACAAAATCTGATCACTAACACAAATATTTCCTGTCACGTTTGCAAAGATTTTCATTTTTATGCCCGTTTTACAGTTTTGGATGAAGCAGCTTATTGGCGTATGCCGTTTCAGACCGATAGGATACCGAATCAAGTGCAATCCCATCGCGACTGCGAAACACCGGAAATCTTGTAATTGCAGCGTCGATACTTATGACAGATGCATTCTTCATTGAGTTTACCACCTTTTTGTTAATTCTGTATCTGAAAAAGCGTAAGCTATTAGCTATTTTCATTGGATATTCAGCTGGGAAATTTTATGTGTTCTTCGTCACGGCCTTAGCGAAATGACGTGGTAAGGACTAACGCTCGTCAAAGACATAATATGAGGGTAGGGTAGAGTAGTTTGAACTTCATTATTGAGGGCTAGAATGCCTGAGAGTTCTGAAAATTGTTGTAAACGTCAGGGGAAAGATTTCTGTGAGTGGTGAACTATTTTTCCGGCATGCATTACAATTTGTTTTGCAAAAATGAGACTATGACATTAAGCTATACTGAATAGGTATTCTGAGACATTCATTTTCAGGAAAGACTTGTTCTCTCCATAAAGTACTGAAATAAGACCATCACCAATCCCACAAATTTGAATGGTTTCAAGAAAAAGGGCCAGGGTTTAAAGCCTTTTTGAAAATCTGCAACAAGAAGCATACCTGGTACTAGCTTGGATGCAATGACTGAGGATAAAAGTTTATATGAAGATTCAGTAGTGTTATTAGATGACAGTTTTTCAAGAAATCTGCTACTTTTGGGATGTTTATTATGATGTTGTTTCTTACTCATAGATAAATAAACAGCTTCAAGTCTATAGTTGAAGATGTCAAGATGGAATAGCACAGGTCAAGCTGGAAGAACTGAGAGAATTCACAGGTGAAGCCTTCGGAGCCTTAACTCTTGTTACTTCTAAAAACTTTTCAAAGCACATAAGTAAGTAATTAGCCTATGCAACTGTTTGGAAAAGTTGAGACTGCAAGTGAAGTACACGTGTGACAAAATGGCCTCATTGCTGCACCAATTCAAGCGGTGTTCTCTACATTGTATGATGAGCGCCAAGCAAGCATTTCAACGTCATTGTGTAAGACACGGCCGTGAATCAAACTCCAGGTTTCCTTGTAATGAGAAATTTCTCTGCCAACTGAGCCTCATCTCAATATTATATTAAAATACTTTTTTGTTGACATCTTGTCAATTATTTTGTACTAACATACCAATAATGCATTAACATTTAAAAAAAGGGCTTTGCATGTTTAGGCCTTACTCATGATAATGGTTTTATGAGAACCTACAACACGAAGATACATAAGTTCATAAAGCCGCTACATACCATGGTAGGCGAGGTACCAGTCTGACTCGCGGTGCCGGTTGGTCCACACAGTGTTAGCGACGGTACTGATGAGGGACAACACCACGAGGATCACAAACAGCAGCAGGATCTGGAGGTGGCAGAGAAACGGAAGGGATTTACACAGTGTAATCATATGTATCATATCTATCAAACAATTTTGAGTGGAATAAACCCAATAAAGATGTGTCATCATAAAGTATTCCAGAGTATGCAGGTTTTAAATCAGGATATTTATTTTTGTTGTTACATTGTATAGACTGACCTGAGTGTTTGTCATCTTCTCCACGTTGGACCTCTTGAGTGGAGCAGACGTCGAGTTGAGCATTAGCTTCGTCTGGTGTCCCGTGTACACTACCACGCCTACAGACAGGGGACATAACTCTTGTCATATTTGTTAAAATTCACATATTCATTATTTTCAAGAGATGTACGTCTCTGAATAGATTATAGAATAACTGAAATAGTGATACAATATTTGTCCCATTTCCTGAGAAGAAAAGACTATCTTTATGACATTCAGTATAAAGAGTTTCATGATCTTTGACGGCACTGATCTAAAAATGCGTTGTACAAAATAAAAAAGGTTCGATCTTCCATGAAAATCCTGTCCATCTAACAAAACCACAACCTTACCAATATGACTGATAAATGGCACTAATGAAGCCAGATACCTTTAATTCAAAGTTCTTGAGCCATCAAGCAAGTTCCTACTCACCAAAGATCCAGTTTGTGTTCTTGAGTATGGCTCCCCTAAGCAGCAACTGGTCTGGGCCAACAGGGATAGCCCTGGGGAAGAACATAAATGTCTTAGAATTCTTCCGATAAAGGTTTTTTAAAAACCATTGATCAAGGATAGGGCACTTAACTTGAATAAGTCTTCACCAATCAACAAGATAAATCTAGCTGTTTGGTTTTTTTTGTAACTTCCCAGAAAATCTTTGCAAAAATAGTTAAAAAAGAAAGGATTATGACAAATACAAGTGATAAAGGCTTGTTGGTTGGGTGGGTAAGCTGTTGGTACAGTAAGTGCTGCAATATTCCATTTGTACTTTTGCAGATAGTTTCAATAAAGCATTGTTATAAAGGATTATGGTAAATATAACTATAACTATATAAATATAAAGGAACTTACATTGACTTCCTGGGTCTGATATTGCCAACAAAGTCATACAAATGTCTGTTGGGAAGTTCACACTCCACCGTCCCCTCCAGATCATCCAGGTCTCCCCCAGTCAACAGGGAAGCTGTTTTAGGGACTCCCTGTAAGATAGAGAGTAAATCATTACCTACCCTAGGGCAAAATATAACTTTTTCATTGTTACGTCACGTTATAAACAATGTTTGACGTCACAGTTGGTCTATGACGCTGCGTACTAAAGCGCAGACTGCGGGTAATCCCCCATGCCGGATGTTGATTTTGATTATTTTCTTTGAATTTGATACTTCGGTAATAAACAGAATATCATATTCGTTCACGACACTCATGCCTCAGTATCTGTATATCCCTCGCTTTCGCTCAGGAAATACTTATAGTTAGGCACTTGTTGCATAAACATAGTATGTCATGGCCACTCATATAATATCCCCTATCTATCATCTATAGAACTGAGTCTTAGGCTATCCTGAACAACAGAATAATATTTAATCATAATCATAACACATTCTTTTCAGCCCTTGGCAGTCACAATGCAGTGTCAGTCAAGATGCTAATCATTCTGTCCCTGTGTGCCAAGCAGGGATGCATCAACTCCCATCTTTAACATTTTTAAAATGATTGGGTTAAGAATCAAACCCGAGTCCAAGCGGTGAGTGAATGCTCTATTAGCTGAGCTTTACATTGGAAATGTTGGCCTGAAAGTATTCCATATTTGATTAATTTAAAGACATCCAAAAGACCCATGCAACTCGTAAAATATTAGAGCAATAATTTGGAAAATGTGACAGAGTTGCAAGGCACACCAATCAAAGAAATAACCCAAAAGATAATTCACAAGAAGTGACGTGCACATACCTGTCTCAGTTTGAGATTAGTCTCTCCATCTAGGTTAGATGTCTCTATGTAGCACATGGCTTGAGGTTCACTGGAACAGATACATCAATATTGTTTCATTTGTAAAACTATTACATTGACTATCAGGATTAAAGTAAAAGGTGAATCCCCTTAAAAGAAAAGTTTCTCTCATAGATAAAGTATGTAAACAAACTTTCTTTGACAAAATGGACACACATATCTACAGAAAGTAATTGTTTAATTACTAATTTACCAAATTATGCTGTAAGATTTTCAAGGATAGCCTAAATAGTGCCAATACAGCCAACCAAAGATTGTAACTATTGCTGACAAGTTGTAAGTCCCAAAACACGTTCATTGAGTATGGTTTGTCAGCTAGTGTATCGGTTCATATATATAAAAGAAAAGTTTCTCTCATAGATAAAGTATGTAAACAAACTTTCTTTGACAAAATGGACACACATATCTACAGAAAGTAATTGTTTAATTACTAATTTACCAAATTATGCTGTAAGATTTTCAAGGATAGCCTAAATAGTGCCAATACAGCCAACCAAAGATTGTAACTATTGCTGACAAGTTGTAAGTCCCAAAACACGTTCATTGAGTATGGTTTGTCAGCTAGTGTATCGGTTCATATATATAAAAGAAAAGTTTCTCTCATAGATAAAGTATGTAAACAAACTTTCTTTGACAAAATGGACACACATATCTACAGAAAGTAATTGTTTAATTACTAATTTACCAAATTATGCTGTAAGATTTTCAAGGATAGCCTAAATAGTGCCAATACAGCCAACCAAAGATTGTAACTATTGCTGACAAGTTGTAAGTCCCAAAACACGTTCATTGAGTATGGTTTGTCAGCTAGTGTATCGGTTCATATATACTGAACACCAAAAGAAACAAGAATTAAGAAGTTATTAAAACATGATAATATTTTGTTAGATCAAAAGTTTTCTGCCTTTAATTCAGGTAAGGGTCATTTTGAAACATTTAAAGCCATTAACAATTGCACCATAGCAACAATGGATTTTAACAACAATTTCCCATTTCCCAGAATTCTGTTGGTGTTCCCGTTGTTTTGAATCATCTCAACTAACCTTGAAGACAAGAGAATAAGATCCGCAGGAAAGAATCCTCCATTGACAACTTTCACAACATCGCCGACAACAACCTCTGTCCATTTCAGACTGGTCCAGCAGTGGTTCCTATACACTGTAATGATACAGGGAACGTTACTATGGTAACTTTAAAGGAATCAGTACATGAATATGCATATTTATAATATTTTTTTAGGCAATTTATAGCATTTACAAGTGAAAAAAAAGACTTTCTGAGTAAAATACCATAAGTCTTCAGCTATGCAAAAACACTTAAATCGTGTAACATTGTTTTAATTGTTGATTGAAATGATACAATTAGAATTTCTCGTATATACCATGTATATGTCATTTATAGGGTAGAAATTACCTTGTTAACTTTATTCTTTGAGCAATACATGGAATTGAAGGAGAAGATCACACATCCTCTATTAAATCTTTATAATGACACTAGCTAAAATCACATGACCTCTTTGCTTGATCCTTTATCAGTTGAAATTAAAATGTCTGGATCAAGAGATTATTTTCATTTAGTTAAAAAATATTTCACTTTTACTGCTTACTAGACTAATTCAATTCATTAAAACAGTTTATGTAGTACTCTGAAAAATGTTTGGAAAATAATTGACAATTTCTTTCAGAGATTTGACCCAAACAGACCGTAAAGCAGGTCTCTACTGCAAATATAATAAAATTCCGCTCACATTGTAGAATCCATTCAAATTATCTTGGCATGTTCTCAAGTAAACATTGATTTTTCCTTAAATCAATTGTAATCAGTGTATTGAAACTAAAAAAACATTTATCCCCTTCCAAAAAAGTCTGTTAATGCCCTAATTGTTAAAAGATAAACCTTTCCAAATTCTCAGAAGCATCTCATTATATCTGGAAAATATCTCTAAATTGTTTTTTAAAGGTTCTTAAGAGACTAAGAACATATTTTGTTGGAATGTTTTTCATTAGTTAAATGCTATAGACAGAGGGAGACAGACAAGTCTTCTATGGTACAGGTTAGAGTCGTAGTCTGTCTCTGTGATCTGAGGTGATCTGAGGTTCAATGCTGCACGAGTATTTCACTTCTATGCTAGTTTAATGCAGGGAGAAAGCTTGCACTACTACTGTGGTTATGCATTGTGATGAAACCTGAAAGCATCGACTGGAACTACCGAACCATGGGTGGTACTGCGCCAAAATTCAGTGTAGCATTGCACCCAAACCTAACTGCATGTAGAACAGTTCTTTACTGCAGATAAAGTTTCTGAGCCCTTGGAGGGATTCAAACCCCTGACCTCTTGATCTCAAGTCAAACGCATTAACCATGGCACTATCCTGCCTCCTATCTCTTCGACTAAAACATTTACTGCCAGATTGCTTAACTTAAGTGAGTAGCCGGCATGTCACTGGGTCAAACTCCTTGCATTTATTTTACTATTAAAAAGTTCTTAAGGAACTTTAGGAAAAATATATATGAGAAAATAATTCTGTAAATGACCCTAAGCTTACAAGTAATCCATATCAAATTCTGTTGGGGATTTTATAACAATTTATTTGTTGCATTTTGTAAGAGAGACAACTGTCCAGATACCACCTTACATCTTACAGGTTAGAATCTCTGTCTGTGCACACTATGCACACTATATCAAGTACTGCCTGATTACTTTAATTAGGTGAGTAGACAACATGTCATTAGGTTATGCTCCCCATTCAATTACCATTTCTTCTTCGGAAAAAAAGATTCCACCAAAATTTTAGAAAAAATATTCCACAGAAAAGAATAGTCCGTAGATGCCCCTCGGCTTATAAGTAATCCATATCAAATTCTCAGGGGGATTGTATAAAGTTTGGGATTCTTAAATATATTTGTTTAATTGTGTAAAAGTTTCTTTTATTAAAGATCAAGAACATAATCTTTAGATTTCTTTCCAACCTAATCATCATGAGAGACAGTAGACCAAATACCACCTTATATATTACAGGTTAGAATCCCAGTCTATCTGTGTACATATACACTATATCATGTATTGCCTGTTTGTGTTAATTAGGTGAGTGGCCAATAAGTCATTAGGTCACACTCCCTCCATTCAATTACCATTTCTTCTTCTGGGAAAAAACTTCTAAAAGAACTTTATGAAAAATATGTATAAGAAAAAAATCTGTAAATGTCTCCAAGCTTTTAAGTTAACCTCAACAAATCCTCAGTTCGCTTTTTCAGTACCAATAACCATATTTTATTTTCACTTTTTTTAACCTATAATCACAATGAGAAACAGTTTACCACCTTATATATTACAGGTTAGAATCTGTCTGTCTGTGTACACTATATCATGTACCGGCTGATTGCTTTAATTAGGTGAGTGGCCAACATGTCACTAGGTCACGCTCTCTCCATTCAATCTATTGATGGGCGGAAAAAAATCAATCCTGGGGTGATAAACAATGAAGGTCGGAATTATAGGGGAAAAGAGGAGAACATATATTGGAGAGTTGATTGACTTCTGTAATTCTGTAATAAAATAATATGTATCCTTCGTGCTTGACCTCTGAGAAATCAAGGGAGAATATACTGGAACACCCAATGAGAGGGAGCAATTCTATCAATCATGTTTGGCAATCAAGCATCGAGGTAAAAATTTTAGGGGGAAATGTAAACATATTGTAATTGTAGTTCTGTTATGAACATTATAAGTATTATAGGCTTGCTTTAAAAGAGCCCAATAAGGAGAGTTGACAAGAAAGCCAACATAGTGCTTTCTTTACGACTCATTTGATATATAGAAATTATCACACTTTCTTCACAACTGTTTTGATATAAAGAAATACTGGCACTTGCTTAATTGATCATTGAAATAATATTGTGTTCTTTGAACAACAAAAGATGTACTATAGATACAACTCAAGGTACAGAGCATACACTGTTTTATGTACAACTCATTACTGTCATGAAATAATGCTTTCCGTACAACTGATTACTGTCATGAAATAATACTTTCTGTACAACTGATCCTTGAAACACTATGTCTTGTCTTATACATGACATTTCAACATCAATTTTACCCAAGCCCGAAACTCATGGAAACCTGATGGGAAAACTCATGGAATTTTGCCTATAAAATTCTGTATGAACCCTGGTAGCTAGATCAATCAAGTAACCATGTTTGTCCATGACATAATTGTCAGTCATCACATTGTGTGATTGATATAAAATGTCTCGGAGGAGATTAACAACTTATTTTTCTCAGCAAAATACAGTTTCGACATTTATTGATTAATGTCATTTTTTTGCTGAAGAAATGTAAGAAATCCAATCAATTCCTTTTTTTCTATGAGTCAAAAGCATTCTAAATCTGTTGCAAAGATATTTTAACACCTCTACTTTATTTTATACTTTTGGATTGCACTCATACTAAAAGTATCACTATGATCTGTTAAAAAAATGAGTAATCGTAACTATCACAATGAACTTAAGCTCAAGCTGTGACAAGGTTCAATACCATGGCAATACTGTTTTCCTGTGATCAGAAAAAGCATGAAACTATATCAATTTCATTACATACATAATTTATAAATGGTTACAATAAAGCAAGGGACCGATTAATCATATCAATGTACACATCTGTGTGATACAATTCTATGCATAGATTTTTTGTCAACTCAGTAAGATACTCATCAAAAGAATATTCACACAAATACTTAACTTTCTCAAAAAGGAATCATATGACTGAAGCTAACAGATGACTTTGATTTTATATTCAATAAACAGAAAGCAGTGTATCTCCTCTATATTATGATGTACTTAAAGTTGCATGTCTCTTCTGTAATTAGTTGTACAGAGAGCACCATAGTTTCTCAAGGATCAGTTGTACAGAAAGCATTATTTAATGACAGTAATCAGTTGTACAGAAAACAGTGTATGTTCTCTACATTGAGTTGTATCTATAGTACTATCTATTGTTGTATAAAGAACACAACTTTATTTCAATTATCAAATAAGCAAGTGTCAGTATTTCTCCATATCAAAACAGTTGTGAAGAAAATGTGATAATTTCTCTACATCAAATCAGTTGTATAGAAAGCACTATATTGGCTTTGTATCAAATGAGTTGTACAGACAGCAGTTCACTGCACTGAATCACTACCTGGGTAATTGCCAGGCAGTCAGTGACACGATGTAGCCTTCTTGATTGAATTATCCAATTATAACCACAACCAACAGAATTAATGGTGCATTTCGGTACAATAAACATTCCACTTTGCAAATAATGATTGATTTCTTAGCTTCAGCAATAATTGGAGCAACAAGCTCAGAGAAAGGAAATATTACATTAATAGAAGCTAATGAATATTTGTTTTCAATCACTTGAAGAAATCATTAAAAGTTCTCACCATAAACTCTTCTGTTATTCACTGCATCATCGGCCCTGTGACGTTTCTGAAAGAAAATTTTGACACTTTCTAAACACTTTTATTATATAATAAGCAATGAAATACTGGGATTTATCAGTGAAATAAACCTTGTATGTGGTCACAGTAGCGATATAATATATCGTCACTGGTGACAGTAGCGATATTACATATCGTCACTGCTGGTGAACCTTCCAGGGCCTCTTTGTGCTGGGACTACTTTTAGGGTTAAGAAATGTTTAAAGACATCATAAACACTAAAATCAACAAAATTAGAAAGAATTAATATAATAAATAGAATATTTTATTAAGTTTGTCAAATACAATGTTTATCTCATCTCGTGGTTGGGTTGAAGTTGATATTTTCACTCATGGCTGCGCCACTCGTGAAAATATCAGCTCCAACCCCACCACTCAATGAGATAAACATCGTATTTGACAAACTTAATTAAATATCCTCTATATATTTCAATATGTTACATCAAGAAAGGAACTTAAAGATACAAATTTGTATCTATATAATTTTATATACTCTGCATTGGTACCAGAGCAAAAGAGTATGAGGATAACAATTTTTTCATATTTCAATCAATATCTCATCCTTGATGAAATGTTCAGCTACTTCTATATTCACTTTGATTTGTTCTTCTGTCAATAACTATGACATTACATTCATACAGATGTGAAAAATTTAACTTGCGCCAGAAAACAATAATGCACTTACACAATGTATGAAGATATATAACATTTCTACTGCACTTTCTAGACTACATACGAAGCTTAATTCTTGCTTCACCAGACATAGAGATAATGATATACTCACAAAATCTTCAATAATCTCCTTGATTGCTGAAACCATGAGGATAAGCAGAAGAGGAACTGCTGTAGTATATCTCCCTGTAGGAGACACATTGGGAATTTGCTGAAACCAAACGATACAACTGTAATTCGTTAACACCAAGGAAACAAAATCAGTGTTCAATGCACTTTAACAAGTATACATATAAAGCTATGGTGATCTAAAGAATTAAACCCTCGTGATATACTAACTTTACAGAATTAAAAGAAGGTAGTCTCTGAGACAGACCATATTAACAAGATAAACATTAAGGCAAGCCTATAAAAAAATTTGAGAAAGTTTCATTTTCCTTTTCATTTTATTTTCCTTTTTTAAATTTTTTTTTTTACCTATTTAACTAAATGTTCATTTTAGAGTTAACCCCCAACCCTGGGGTATATTATTAGGCTTTGAAAATAAAAGTATCAATATGATCCAAAATCATATAGCTTATTGACTATGTAGAAAAATTAAAGGCATATATATGGTATCAGCAACATAATTAACAATCTCTGCACATGAATTGATAAGTAAACAAACTGAGGATGCATAAATCTCCCTATCATCAACATAACTAACAAAGTTTACCTGAATGAGTGCGATGAATAAGAAGAAAATGTTGGCATATTTCCGGAACTGTTCGAACAAAAACTTCGGTAGGAAGGTTAAGAAGTTGTATTTGGCGGTGCTGGAAAAGAACAAATAGATCAGAATGAATAAAAACAATACACAAGAAAATTATTTGCAAAATAATATTACTAATTGAATTAATTAATCAAACTAAAATGACTAATTTAAATTTTAGAAAATAAAAAAAAATTTCATTAGGCTAATATTTTCTATTAATATAGTTGATATAAGAACATGACAATTACTTTGAAAGTAATAATGTCAAGGCAATTGCTTTGAAATGTAAGCTTCTGAAAACACTTATCGTTTCCCCAATTATTATATATTCTTAACTGGTCATGAAAATTTGATAGAAATCAACTAGGAAGCTGTTTTCTAATAATAAAAAGAAAAAATTCTTAAGACTGACTGATATATATATATATATATATTTTTTTTTTTTTGTAGAGATAATAAACTCCAAGATTTATTTTCCTTTCACTCGAACAGAGATATTATTCTTGGCAGGTTGCACTGTGCTTGTTCTGTTAATGAGGTCAATGTGACATGAACTCCTTTTCGATTTACTAGTATACGGTCTGGATTGTGAATTGTTTTATAATGCACATTTAGCATACACTGACATGCAGCTCTTTTGAAACAAGGAAGTCTGGATTCTATATTGTTTTCTAACAGATATACTTAGCTCTTTAGCTAGAAAAGCATTGATATTCAACATACACTGTTGGAAACCATCACACACTAGCCAGCATGGGAGATCATTCACTTAGTTCATATATAATCATGACATATCTAGCCACTAATTTGGGCAATTACAACTGGCGATAGATTCATTAGGAAATGGGCCAGATAACCCTACCATGGAGAGAATAAATATATATACCAATATATAATTTATTCTTGGATGCATACAATGTGCTATTTTCAGGTATCTACCGATAATCTCACAAAAGTACCTTCTGATAAAAGAGTTCTTACATAACGAGGTGAAGAAAATATATTCTGTACAGTAACAACTTATCAAATCAAAGGAGTCTATTTTCATGTAAAAAAATATCTTAAATCAGTAAGAAAATTACCCATAACCTTTTTATCAAATACCATGTGTGAAATAACGAGCCATAATAGATGTCTGTGAGATAATTGGCCAATATTTGATAAGCTGCTCTATAACACCCACTCACCGCAAGTTTTAAGTTAAGACTTTTAATCAATATCTTAGAGGAGCCTATAGCCTTATCTTCCCATTCTCTCCCAACAGAGGTAGCTCCATCATAAATTCCTATACAAACTCTGTCTTAATACGAAGGTTTCTTGGGCTTCCAGCAGTTTCCCCTACCTGTGCTATATTGCAACATAAGATACCTGGCAATATTTCACCCAATGAAAACACTGAATGCATGAATAACATATTTGTTGTCACATAGGCCTATGCAATGATGCAGTCGCAATATGAGGCGTATATGTTCTGTAAGGACGACTCAAAGTGCAAGGTGCATATTCGAATAAAGTTTAGCTTTTGTAAAGCTTCCGGAAATAACTTAGGCGATTTGAATGATAATTTTTTAAACGACGTCGCTGATTGCACAACTGACTTTGATTGCATTCATCTGCGATCAACATTTCCTGCCTGAGAAATCTACGTATTAAGACAGAGGTTGTTAGGAATTTATGATGGAGCTACCTCTGTGGGGAGAGAATGATATCTTCCATGTCCATGTAATTTATGCTACATAGGCATTAAGGAGAAAAGTTAATCAATGGAGAGAATCATGAAAAACCTTCATCAGTAAGAATTGAGGCATGATGTGAAATAATTACCTACAACGTAAGTAATTATGGGTAGATGTGGGCCATTAGGTCAAAAAGAAATACATTTCCATGGCAACATTTCCATGGGACAGACAGTCCTTTGGATTATAAGATAATTGAAAGATAATACAATGCTCACAAAAAATCAGAATATATATATCCAAGGCATTTGAAATTTGATATTTTTGTATGTCTATATTTCTAAGTGTCTTCCATGAAGTTGAAATACTAAATTTGTCTTTGAATTTAAAACTTCCTCCACAAGTCATGATTTACACAAGTTCCAATCACTGACTTATTCAAGACTTGCTGCTTCACTTTGTTTTGCCAGCTCTTTAACCTACTGCACCTGGATCTTATAGTCGAATTTGAAAATCTCCTGAAGATAACTCCTCTAATCCAAAAAAGGCTGCAATACTCAAACCATGGCGTTTTTAGTAATTGCTACAAAAAGACACGTTTGGAGATTTTGCTGAGTTCTGCCCCATTTGGAAGTTTAGTTTGATTTACCCATGACAGCTGATTGATAACTATGGGAGAATGATGCTTTAAGTTTTCAAGAGAAAGGGCAGAAAGCCTGCAGAATGAGGTCAAAATGTTGAAATAATAGCCAACAGTGGATTTTTTGTATCTTTATTTATGTGACGATTGTTTGCCTGTAACACAAAATATGGAAAACAAAAAATAAAAAATGTTGAAATGAAGTTTACACTTATTCCATGATCAACCATGTTTATTTACCCATGACAGTTGATTGATAACTATGGGAGAATGTTGCTTTAAGTTTTTGAGAGATTGGGGCCCTGGGAAGAAAGCCTGGAGAATGAGTAGGTTAAAATGTTGGAATGAAGCTTACACTTATGCCATGGTAAACCATGAAAGAATAGTAAAAAACATCAAAGGTATAATACTGTTTTCACTCTGCATACTATAACTGACTGATTGTGACAGAATTTAAAATAATAATGTACAATCTTCAAAGAGGCATTCAGGAATTCAATGACTGTCAAGCCTTTCAATCATAACCACTTAATTCACTGCAGTTATCCTGTGTTTTAACAAGCTATCATCCAGCGTGGAATAATACTGATGCAGCAAAATGTCCGGTTGTTGGCATGACCCAAATCTCTAAACAAGCTTCTAACAATTTTTAGGCTACAGTGACAATGAAAGACGTACCTGATTTCGTTATAGCAGAATTTGCTGACCTGGGGCCCGTTGATGCGGATGACTCGCTGTTGCTGATGGTCCGCCTCCTCCGTCGCCTCCGAGGCTTGCGCTTCCTCCATGTGACGGTAGTCTGGAATATAGTTAAGATATGTAAAAGAGGGGAGATAACTCTAAACATGGATCCTGCGCTTCCTCCATGTGACGGTAGTCTGGAATATAGATAAGATATGTAAAAGAGGGGAGATAACTCTAAACATGGATCCTGCGCTTCCTCCATGTGACGGTAGTCTGGAATATAGATAAGATATGTAGAAGAGGGGAGATAACTCTAAACATGGATCCTGCGCTTCCTCCATGTGACGGTAGTCTGGAATATAGTTAAGATATGTAAAAGAGGGGAGATAACTCTAAACATGGATCCTGCGCTTCCTCCATGTGACGGTAGTCTGGAATATAGATACGATATGTAAAAGAGGGGAGATAACTCTAAACATGGATCCTGCGCTTCCTTCATGTGACGGTAGTCTGGAATATAGATAAGATATGTAGAAGAGGGGAGATAACTCTAAACATGGATCCTGCGTTTCCTCCATGTGACGGTAGTCTATGAAATAGACAACATATGTAGAAAAGAGGAGATAACTCTGAACATGGATCCTGTTCTTCCTCCATGTGACATTAATTTGGAATATTGACAAGGAACATAAGATTCTCCATGCTTTCACCAATGATGAAGTCTGCAATATAGACAAGTTATGTGTAGACATAGGGAGATACCTCCAAACATAAGTCTCTTAATTGGCCAAAACGTAGCCTGTAAATCCACTTACCTAACTATGCATTCTTCTAGTAATGGTAGTCAGGGATATAGACAACTTACAAGATATATAGAAGAGAGGAGATATCATAAATCATAATCAAAATCTAGATTTTGGATTGTCAAATTGTCTACATGATAGGCATCTATTCGAGGCCAGCCTCTATCCAAGACAGGCGTCTATTTTGCAAGAAGGCATGCATAGACAGATGACTATTTGTAACAACAACCTTATGAGTTGGGTATACTGTACCGATTATTTTATAACTATGGTATGGTTTAACCATAAATTATCAATCAGTTTTTTTAAATATAATATGCTTTAAATTAAATTCAACCTCAGCCAAAGGTGGTATATATTTGCTTACCATTCATACCTTATGTATCTTTAAATTTGCTGCCCAAGGAAAATCTAAAGATCCCATTTTTGCAAAATAGAAATCTTTAATGGTATAAAAAGTGATAGACTCTCAATTGACTACTTTTCTACTACCTTTGAGTTTTCTAGAAGAAATTACAAAAGGAAGGAAGCAGCACTGGTAGAATTTAAATTTGGTTAACACTGTGTTTAAATAAGACATATCTGACAGCCGACGTGAACCTAAAATCTTAGTAACAAGCTCTACGTTAAGAAAACAAAAGAATGGAAAGTTTGTGTTACATAAGGGCATTGATATCCTCAATCGCCTGATTGTCCTGTATCCATTTTTCAAATGCCAAGTTAGCAACACTTAGAAAATTACAAAAATGAAACATGAAGCCTATTTAAAAATCCTTTAAAGGAACACTTGGTCTGAATTAAATCCAAGGCTTGCTGCTAAAAGATACTACTAACCTTATCCAGGACTCACTCTCACAAACAAATATGTCCTGCTAATTAAGGTGTCAGCTCCAGGCTAGGTTACACAGGCAGTCCCAATAGTTCTTCAAGAAAATAACAAATTGCAGTGAAGACTTTCTATCGCTGCACCAGACAACTCTTGTCTTATTGACGTACTTCTTTCCATGTATGGAACGCGAGAAAATCATTCATGCCATGGCAATTAGAGTTTACCATTTCCAGTTAGTCCAGAACATTTCCTTCTTAATTCTAAATTGTTAAATTGGCTCCGAACATGCCGAACATTTACAAATTATCACATAATGAACACATGAAGAGGAGGAGACGTCCGTCATCACCACATGGAGTTACATAGAGGAGGAGACGTCCGTCATCACCACATGGAGTTACATAGAGGAGGAGACGTCCATCATCACCACATGGAGTTACATAGAGGAGGAGATGTCCGTCATCACCACATGGAGTTACATAGAGGAGGAGACATCCGTCATCACCACATGGAGTTACATAGAGGAGACGTCCGTCATCACCACATGGAGTTACAGAGGAGGAGACGTCCGTCATCACCACATGGAGTTACATAGAGGAGACGTCCGTCATCACCACATGGAGTTACATTGAGGAGGAGACGTCTGTCATCCCCACATGGAGTTACATAGAGGAGGAGACGTCCGTCATCACCACATGGAGTTACATAGAGCAGACGTCCGTCATCACCACATGGAGTTACATTGAGGAGGAGACGTCTGTCATCCCCACATGGAGTTACATAGAGGAGGAGACGTCCGTCATCACCACATGGAGTTACATAGAGGAGGAGACGTCCGTCATCACCACATGGAGTTACATAGAGCAGACGTCCGTCATCACCACATGGAGTTGCATAGAGGAGGAGACGTCCGACATCACCACATCGAGTTACATAGAGGAGGAGAATTGGTTGAAGGTTTTGAGGGTAAGACTCCCTTCATCACACATCTTGATTCCATTTTGATGAAATGTATCCAAAGAAAATTTAAAAAGAAGACAGAAATATCCTATAACATTTAAAAACAGAACTTTCTCCAAGAATGTTAACAGTAACAAGAGCAGAAGGTCTTCTAATATGCAAGGAAATCAAAGCTTCATGTATTTTCATAGGCTGACTCTAACCATTTGGAATTTCGTCAATTTATATTCATGGGGAATCTTAAAGGACAAGAACACTGTGTAACTTTTATATCGGACAGACTGACATTCTACGGCAGCGTGGTTCTATATCGCCTTGATTTCAAATATTGAACCAGAACATATTTACTGCTTTGAAAAGTAAATTGAAACAGTTAGAGAGATTACGATATTATTTACAGGACTCTTTGAGTCGAGTTGGGAAATATTGATTTGGAAGATTCTTACATTCAGTTGAGGTAATAATGTCTTTATAAATATGCTGGTTTTCATTTTAAATATATTTTTTGAGACATCAAAGTAAAGCAAAGACATTATGAATATCCATACAGCAAAATTATCTTTTTATATATATAAGTGATATTCAATATGATATTCTTCCTGAATCTCAAAACATATCTTCTGAAGATTATTCTTAGAAATATTGGTTGCATTGATTCCAATAAGGTATCTATGGTATACCCAGGGTTCTCACAATAAGAACATGGCCAATGTCTGAACCAATACAAGAAGTCATTATAGGAATCAGAAACACTTATGCTAACATGAGTATGGTAGAGAACATTTCCAGACAGAATTTCAATGACTTTCTTACTGATGAAGGAGTATAAGCATATACATGTCCCCTGACACATCCTGTATTTTCACAATAAATAAGAGGAGATACATATTTACATCCCACACCAAAGTTTTATCTGTAATCTTTGGAACTATATCTGTAAGATATGAGGAACTGTTATTCTGTCCTTCCAATAGACCAATTTATTTTTCATCTGAATCAACTCCCTGGGGATAATGGAATCAGAATCTGCTTGTAAGATAAGGGTTGTAACACTGTTCTAGTTCCACCCAAGACTAATGTGGTCATGGAGTAATAGTACAGGGGGACAATATCATCTGGACCTTTCCTGGAAAAGATTTGCAGATGTGTTTATTAATATAAACTGTAATAACTTTTATTGAAATCAAGACTCGAGAAAAACATAAACAGCCAGTTCAATTCCTGTAAAGGACAGAGCTGAACAAAAGAAGCATGTGAGTGAAACTATCACTATCGCTTCTTATATCCTGGCATTGTTTATGGATTGTTTAGAGGTTCTCTCATCTCTTATATCCTGGTAAGAGGATTGTTTAGAGGCTTTACCACCTCTTATATCCTGGTAAGAGGATTGTTAAGAGGCTTTATCACCTCTTATATCCTGGCAAGAGGATTGTTTAGAGGCTTTATCACCTCTTATATCCTGGTAAGAGGATTGTTTAGAAGCTTTATCACCTCTTATATCCTGGCAAGAGGATTGTTTAGAGGCTTTATCACCTCTTAAATCCTGGCAAGAGGATTGTTTAGAGGCTTTATCACCTCTTATAGGATTGTTTAGAGGCTTTATCACCTCTTAAATCCTGGCAAGAGGATTGTTTAGAGGCTTTATCACCTCTTATATCCTGGCAAGAGGATTGTCTAGAAGCTTTATCACCTCTTATATCCTGGTAAGAGGATTGTTTAGAAGCTTTATCACCTCTTATATCCTGGTAAGAGGATTGTTTAGAGGCTTTATCATCTCTTATATCCTGGCAAGAGGATTGTTAAGAGGCTTTATCACCTCTTATATCCTGGCAAGAGGATTGTTTAGAGGCTTTATCACCTCTTATCTCCTGGCAAGAGGATTGTTTAGAGGCTTTATCACCTCTTATATCCTGGCAAGAGGATGTTTAGAGGCTCCATCATTCTGTAACCTTTGGAAAACCTCCTTATGTATTTAGATATCATTTTCTTATCAAAATGAAAAAAGATCTTATTTTCAATCAACATTATCGTTTATGTAATTATGTGAAAGAAGATAGGACTGAAGAAAAAACTAGCTTGTACAAATCTCAAAGACTCTCAAATATGAGGGTTAAAAAACCATGGAACTGATACATAACTGAAACATCCATGTAATAACCATGTTCCTTGCAGCTCTGTGATTGGTCAAGTCATGTGTCACATATGATAGAACTACATTTTCAGTGGCCAAGCAGAGCTGTAGACTGATTATAGAGAGATTGGAAAGTCACAAAGAATTTGTTGGTGACTCTTGAATAATTAACAAATCATGCAGTAATACTAATCTCGATGGACTTGGCTCTTGAATATTTCAACAAAACAGGTTTAGAGAGTGATATTCAAACAAGGATTCCTGAAACCCAATCTGCAGGAACTGAATACAAAACCACTCTCAGAATTTGAGAGAATATTTCACATCATGGATGCAAAATTGCACTTAACAAGCCCCTAGATAAAAAACCTTCATACATATATAAAGCTCATATTGCATTCTAGTAGCTTAACAGATAAATTATTACAAATTAATTATTTCAATGAAATTTTAAATCTGATATGAATTATTACATTGTTTGCTTCAGAAGGGTATGGCTTATCATACAGAAAAGAATAACACAAAAATATCCTTTATTTGTAAAATATTCCATTTCTCTACAATTATTCTTTTCTGTGTGTTCTTAATTCCCAAAGCACAACATGTAGAAACTTAATGCACGACCAGTTGATATCCATGAATTATAGACTGAGAGAATACTCTACCTAATGAATGCTATGGAAGTCATTTTTATATTATCCAGGAACCAGATGAAATATTTATATGTAAGTTGCAAGTAGTACCAAAAGGGTAATTATATATTAGTACAATTACCTACTGTTTCAATATAGACAGACAGGAAGGCAATATGTTACCATGGTAACGATTAAACCAGTGTAGATGTACTAGTGTATCCTGGCCGGTTGAACTTAGAAGTGATACTTTGAACAAAGTCTTACTTTAGAATTATGCTTAACCTCAAAATTTCAAAAATATCAAAAAATGGTGTTATTATGTCGACAACTACTGGCTGTATCTGATAATTACTGTTTTAATGCTTTTCAGTTCAGTACAGTGAAAATTAACAGCTTAAAGTTGTAATAGAAAGCCAGACAGTGGCACGCACCATGCAATGACTCAAACAGAATTTCAGAAACTTATTTACAGCAGACAAAACTCAAAATATGGCATGTTAAACATATCACATAACTATTATAAAAACCATGGGAAGCAGAATTTCTAACCTCTTAACATAAATATGGTCATTTCCCAGTTATTATTGAAAACAAGTAAATGTTTTGGCAAGGTCGGTGGGTGTGGCATTGAATCTGACATCTACGACTGGAGTATCTGCAAGTATCCAGGTACCTGACTGGTGACAAGAAAGACAATCAACATTATTGTGTATATTGTCTATCATACTAACAGTAATTATATATTGTGTATATTGTCTATCATACTAACAGTAATCATATATTGTGTATATTGTCTATCATACCAACAGTAATTATATATTGTGTATATTGTCTATCATACTAACAGTAATTATATTGTGTATATTGTCTATCATACTAATAGTAATTATATTGTGTATATTGTCTATCATACTAATAGTAATTATTTCCTATTTTTATAGATTAATGACTGAGGCTTTATGCAGGTAATACAATATTTAGAGAAAACATTGATTTGACAAATGAATTACTAAAATATCAACACAATGACATGAATTTATAATGAAATATGATCTTTATGGTACTATGGTCCTATCATGAACAAATATTCATTTGGAAAAGGAAAATAGAGAAAAGAAAACATAGATTTGACATGAATAAAGGACACTGAAGTATTGACTTCAATAAAAATGCAATGAAATTTTGATGGTTCTCAAATCCAAGTCAAATCCTGTTTTCTTTGATATAGTCTTCGAAATGACTGCAGTTACATAAAGGTTTTTCATGATGACACAGAAACACTGATTTGACATGAATAAGGAACAGTTATGCATTGACATGAATTGATTAGCATATTTGAGTACTCAATTACTAACAAATTGACTTAAAACAACCTTGTAAAGTTACCAAGAGATTCAAGATACTCACAGATGTAATTATTTCAGCACCCGTATTTCACACCTGTCATACCTGCTAGCGTAACGAGTTATTATTTTAAGTGGGAGAAGAGTCAACCTACCTTAAAGTTGAGTCCTTAAACGAGAACATTATGTCAGGTGTTACTACCTGGGTCAATAATAAAGTGATACCTGTATGTATACTGTGGAAACAGCTGGAGCAGGTAACATAGGTAATTGAACAGGAAGTAGAGACAGATTGATGTAAGATTACCTGTCCCTCAAGGTAGACAGAAAGTGACGAGCATCTGGTTTGTAATAATTATATACCAATTGAATTACTGTTATTTATATTCATATGATTCAAGTCAAATTATTACTTTGCTATTCAGAAATATAGATTAGAAATACATGCTATTCGCATAGTGAACAGATGTTGAATTATTCAATGTTATTTTGGGAATCGACATGTTTTGTAAATCTAATTTCTTTTCAACACATAAAGGTATTATTTTCATTAGAGGGATACAAGGTACACCAGGTAAAGACTTAAATAAAAACACCATTTCTAAAGAATTTTACACTAATTGAAAAACACATTTTTCTCCACAGGATATGTGTGTTTCTAAATATGCCAAAACATGGAAATTGACTTGTTGTAATTATCATATACTTCTTTAATTATTATCATTCCTATTCAACATCTTCACTTGTATTTGTTGTGAGGTGAGGTGATACAGGGTTTTAACACCGCTTTCAAGAGTATTTCACTTATATCGTGGCTGCTAGTATTATTGCAGGGAGAAAGCCTGCAACACCTTTGTGGATATGCATTGCGGTTCATGTTTTGAGGAAGAAATTATACAATATATATAAAATATCATCTTACTATTTTACATGCAATTTAAGTCAAAGTATCACAGTTTATATCAAGATGTGTATAGATTGCCTGAAAGATGAATTTACTATGAGTGAAATCATTTCCAAGTTATGACGGGAACATATCAGTTGCTGTACAGCAGGGTATGTAGTTGAACTAGAATTCTTACGTTATAAGGATTGACCAACATCTTAATTAAAGCTGAATTTGCATCAACATGCTCTGTGCCTGTATAAGTCAGTGGCCTCCTTACTTGACTAAAGAATCGTTGAAGGAACTTCAAACTTCAAAACTATTAACCCTTAATCATACCATGCAATAACTTAAAGCGACAGTCCTATTAATTATTAAATAATTTTTTCAATTATTTATCAGCACTATTAGAGACTTCCTATCAATTGATATATATGTTATTAGTACATGATTATAACATAACATAGTTGAAACATGATACTAAGGGCCACATTTTGTTTGATTTAGATTGGACAACTAGATAAATAAATAACTAATTAACTAAATAAATGACACTCAGTAAATGTTATTTATAATCAAGGTATGCAGACCAGCTAGGCTTTGGGTGAATTGCTTATTACTGTGTCTTGTTACAATTACAACATATACATGTAATGATCCTTTACACAACCAGGCCTCCATAGACCAAAAGGACACAATATCTAAAATCTTATTAACGTCATACAATCATTAAACACAAAAAATACATCTACATAAAATACAAGTAATCGTATGCACATACATATTATGGATTACTAATTAATCTTTTAATATATATATTATATTATCATATTCCCGTTAGCTCATTCAGACATGTGAATCACTCCTGCTTGCCTACTCACACAGACTCACCAAATGACATTTTACTACACACCAACTTCATTTCAATAAAACATAAATACAATCAAATTGAATCCTGAAAAAAAAACCAAGAAATTAAATTACCAGACTATATATATATATATATATAACTTTTGGTTTGATATTAGTCAGCAGTAGAGACAAATTTAATCGACCTGATCCAAGACATAACACGCCCCCAAAGGTTGAAATATTGCCAAAGTGGCGCTAAACAATAACTCCCTCCCTCTTCCAATATGTATTACGAATCTGATCATCTTATTACATAGCAGATACTTTTTGAAGCATGAGGTAAAAATATGTTAATAATGCACTAAAGGATTTGTAATTCATACTATTGAAGTTTGTATCATTGCCTTGGAAACAAACGTGAAACAAATTATTTAAGATTTAGGAAGAATGCAATAGCTTAAAGATCAGATACAAAATCAGGATTTTTTGCTAAATGGATATTCATAATGTCTTTGGTTTACTTTGATGTCTGAAAAAGATATATATAAAATGCAAACCAGCATATTTATAAAGACATTATTACTTCAAGTGAAAGTAAGAATCTTTCAAATTGATTTTCCTCTACTCAACTCAAAGAGTGCTGTAAATAATATCATAATCTCTCTGTTTCAATTTAGTTTTTGAAGCAGCAAATATGTACTTGTTCACTTTGTGAGTTCAATACAAAATATAACCAGAATCGTCTGAAACAAGATGTTCACAGTGTTCTAGTCCTTAAGTGCATAAAGCTGTAGTATGTGAAACCTATAAAATGGTAAATAAGAGATTTTCACTTTGACGACAGTAACCATTAAACTTCTTGTAGCCACAAAAGAGGCACAATATGTGCTCAATGCATAGAACTAGTACAAGTGTCATCTTCAAAACAAAACCACTAGTTCATGGGTACACATGCCCTGTACAAATTTCAAATAGATTTATAGATAAATTGTAAGATTATTTCTTTGGAATCATACCTAAGATAGTAAAATGAGTTTAAAGTACAAATAAACCTGAAATGATAACATATTAACATAAATTCAATTTACATCAAACTATTATGTATAAACATCTCTTAGATGAAAGCATTATGTACAAACCTTTCCCTTGTAGATTTGATACTAGAATATGCTTGATTGAGCATGAATAATTCCAAGAAACAACACTCACTGGCAGAGCTTGCTACACATAAGGACTAAGGTATATATCTATATAATTCACAGATCTATTTCCTTGGAAACAGGCCTCATGAATCACATCACTCACTCCTGATCAATACACCTGAGTTACCTGTCAAAGCACCTGCCACTATGAAGCTCACCTGTAATCACTAGCTTCTGCTGATGAAAGTTGGTCCTATGTTCAACAATATGACAATGATGTTTCTAATCTGTTTTCCAAAAAATAATTTCCACAAGCTTCTTCACGCCTGATTCTCATAAACTCACTACCATTACAATGATGTTAGAAAATTTTACAAATACCACATTTCCCTATTCTTCTGACTGATTTCTCCTTTACTTAAACAACTTGTGTCACTAGCACTTGCATAACATCCACATAGATCATTTGTGGCATGTTACCAATGCTTCTCTAAAATGAAGACACATCAGGCTAAAAATATTTTTCCTAATAATGTCACTCAGAATTCCTCAGAATTAAACATTTTGCCAACTAACCTGTTCAATGATGGTACCCAAACACAAATTATGACATCATTTTTATTCTTTTCTTTTAAAGAACACAAAGCATAATTCAAACATGATGATGCTCTTCTATCATAGATACTGGTGCTAAATAGCAAGCCTTAAGTTAGCTTGCGACAAAAACTGGCAAAGAATATGCATTGCAGGGGAAGTTAAAAAAAGAAATGAATGTGCATGGATGGATAAATCTCACCTTTGACAATGTGATCCTTTTTTGATGATCAGATTAATGGGAATAACTTTAATCTCCTAAAAATCCATATCTTGTCTTATCTGACTGATCTGACACTATACAGATCAAATCAAACTTGTCAAAAATTCAGTAACTTTAAACAATCTCCAAGCATTATTCACAACTAGGCAAATCCAATGACATACAAAACAATCAACTATGGACTGTCAACAACACATGCTTTTGGCCTTTCCAAGGTTAATTCACACACATACTTAAACATTAGATCAATCACATGTTACTAGTTTCTCTTCTCAGAAATACTACAGAAATAGTTCTGTGGCTTAAATTTTCACACATCAAAATTAAAGACAAGTTGAATCAGACGCACCAAACACCATTTGTCATAACTTCAAAATCCATGCGAATTCAATTGATCCTTATAGATGAGTCCTATGTCCACACTTTCCAATAATCTAGAATCAACTTAAGCCTTTGTACAACAAATTCCAAACATCTGTTAACACTTTTTAAATCCAGGAAACAACTCAGCCTGAAAATTGCACTGCAAAAAAAATGTGGGTCAATGACAAAACATTTTGCAGGACATAAAAATAATCACCTTTTACTTTGATCAGCCAGGTGCAACAACCTCAAACATGTCCATTCATGGTTTCGACTGAGCAGCATGGACAGATTCCACCGCTACTCTTCCGCTTCTATCTCGTGCAGGACTCTGGTATACGAGATCAATATCCTCGAACCAACCGCCAAGCATCATACCCTGCTCCTAGTCCGTGTACATTGTACACGCATATTGTAACTCTTTGATGGACCGTCACAGGAATTGGTTGTCATGCACTTTAACAATGTTGTATTTCAAGGGATAAGGGTGTTCGTCAACTTCATTAATAACTAGACCCTAACATATGCGAGTTTGTTGTCAGAAAGTTTTTTATGTCCTTTTATTCCTTTGATGGACAGGAATTGGTTGACATTAGGTATGATAGTGTTTTATTCCAAGGAAAATGACGGTTTGTCAACCTCATCAATAACTAAAAACAAAAGTATGGGAGTTTGCTGTCAGTATTTAAGTCATGAAAGATTTCATTTGTTGATGGGCATCGCTGCAGTGGGTTGACATGCAATTGGTTCTATCAGGAAGGAGCTTCAGTAGAAGTACATGGTTGTTTGTTCACTCTCAGATACCACTGCCTAACATATGTGAGTTTGTTGTCAACAAGTATTAATCTCATGTAAGATTTCTTCTGTTGATGGGGATAAGAGGAACTAATAACTTGCATTTGGTTAAACTTGACAGGGTATATCATTGTATGTCAACATTCTTGTATAGTACAGTGAAATATTTGTGACTTTGCTGTAGGTGAGTTTTGCTTCATGCAAGTAAGCTTCGTGATTATTATCACAACAGTTGATGTGAAATCAAGGAAATTATTGGACAAGTATGATAGCTAAATTGAAGCATTACATAATTGGATCTGAAGTAATATGCCTTCCCTAAACACTGTCGTTAACAAAAGCAAAACATATTTGAGTTTGTTTGATGTTGTCAACACGCAGTAATAACAACGCTGCAAGTCATTGCTGCATATATAACACAAAACAGTTACATATCACCTGATGATGGGTATAAAAACTTTTGATTGTTAATTAACTCATGGACCTAGAGCAGATTTTTTGTGTCATGTTACAGAACTGTCTAAAGTAAAGTCAAATATTATAATTAAATCAAGTGACATGTGATTTTTAGGTCAAGTCAAAGGTAAAATTGAGTACTTCACCAACCTTGGATTTGGATTTCCTAACCCATGTGGGGATGAGTCATGTATATTAACAAGCTTGGTTTTGACGGTTTTACGGATGTTTATCAATTCTGTCAACACCTACAGAATATCGGTAAGTCTTTCACTATTTGAATATTATGTAAGCTTCTTCCTGTTGATGGGCAAATGCAGGAGTAGACCAAGCTGCGACTGACACATCGTTAACAGGGACAATATGAGCAAAGAGGACTGTTAATCAGAGTTGTGAAGAAGGGAACCTAGAAATAACATTAGACTTGTGTTGTGTTTGCATGTCATATCATGAATGCACTGCATGTTCTCTTCTACATGTTCAGAACCTATTTTCACAAAGTTCCCTTGATGCAAAATTCCAAATGGCTATAATACCTCAACCTGAGAAAGTTGTGTGCAACATAATAATTATTTAGAATCCAGCATAAACATATGACAGGCAGGGATTGTTTTGCTGTAACAATCCATCAAGTCTGCTGAAGTCTTATTAGAAGGACATTATTAACTCAACTGCATCATTGCAAGAACCAGAACAACGAAATAAAAGAGCATAACATAATTCCTGAATGATTTCTTCCACTGAACACAAGTCTTACACACAATTTCCATGACATAATGACACAGAACAATATGATAATCATCACTGAAAGATGCTCAAAGGGTCAACTTAAACTTAACCAATCAATGGATCCGCACAAACATATGGGAAGACAGGACAACTGTTTTCATTGAATTTTTTGTACATTTCCAAGTGTAGGTTACCGATAGGTAACAAGAATAAAATTACATGTACTGAAAGGGTACTAGCTAATTTGCAAGAAACATCCCATGGCATCAATCAAATGGACCAACCAAACCATATGGTATCTTGCAACAACAGTCAGGAACATGGAGATAGTAATTCTTCTATGATATCCTATATTGCTGACACAGCACCAGAAGTTTATGTGAAATTGAGACACATCCAATAAGACAAGCTACTATTTCTTTCTATATACAGGCTCATACAAAGGAACATATGTTGACCAAATTATCAGTCTATTATAACAATCTAATCTATAAATGCTGCCTTCTTGAAAGTGCTGACTTGCAAATATTTCATAATGAACATACTGACAGCTAATAAGAAAATTTTGCTGAGTTATGGATTAGACAGATTCATAAATATTCATATTTAATATGTTGTATTGTTGCTTATGTTACAGCCAAAGATTGGTTGGCGTATGAAGTTCTAAACACTGAACCGAAAGAAATAGAACCAAATGTAAGACATTTTCTTGTTCAAATCAACAAAGATGGACCTATTTTGCAGCAAATAAACCAACAAAGGAACAGGTTGAGATGTATCAAGATTACACTGATGGTATACCCTTTAATCGGTTTATCAATGCCATGAGGGTTGAATTTGTCAATATCTATTCACATTCTCTTCCTCCTCAACTTTGACACTGACTTGGTACTCACTGACAAAATATATCCATCCATCTTTTGAGAGGCAACTTAGGAGCTGGTATGATGATGGACAACCAACTCAAGTCAGTTTCTATTGATATGGAAGCAAAGTTTTGGTATACTTTTCACTGTATTATCAAGCAAGTGATCCACATTACAACTCTTGGTGTAGCTCAGTAGGTTTGGTGTCTTCTCATCACCTAGCAGATCAGGGTTGATCCCTGGCTGCATAATACTAAAAGTTCTTCAAAGATGGAGCTTATTGCCTTGCGCTAAGCATCGTAAGAATGAGAAACACTTTAACTGACATTGCACTGTAGCTGCTGGGTACTGAGTGTTCCAACAAATTTTCATAATTATAACATAAATGGGACAGAAATAATTATTATTATACATCATCATCATTATCTTCGTCATCATGGAGAATGTGTTGACGAAAACCACCAATGGCCTGAATAAAGCTCCGCCACAGCCTGCTTCAAGGGAGGTGTGATAATCACAGTCTTCATTAGCCTGGGATGCTCTGCATATACAACACGACCTCATGGTCGCAAACATGTATCCAATAATTACTCTTGATTGATTTTATACAGAAAGTAGGCCATATAAACAGGTCCCATGTAGCTAGGGCTAGAAAGTACACCAGCTGACCTCAGCAGATTTCTATATGACACAATAGCCAAGCTAATATTGCTGAACATCTAAAATTTAGTAATTTGATAATATTTGCACAGCTTCTCATAACAATACAATTCCGTACAGAACACTTCATGACATCCTATTTCAAATTTTCACTTTGTACAAAAAGCAATTTTGATAAGCAATTTGAGTTTTAATGTAAGAATGTAATTCTAGAATCAAGAAAACTTGTCAGACAAATTTTAAAATTGTGCATACCGTAAAGTCACAACAAACATTACCATGATAAAACATCACAACTCTCATAGACAAGTTCAAAGGCTTCTTATTGCATGTTCAGAACTCAATAAGAAACACATTATCCTGACCATTACGTGCAGTACACTTAAACAGACAGCGGTAAAAGCTGCAAGATGTAGCACATCCTGTAGAGAGACTAAACCAGTTGTCAACAGCTCTACAGACAGACAGCCTCTCCTGGGACGTTAAATGTCAAGCAATAATTGTCAGTATTTTAAACGACCTGCTGCAAAATATTTGTAAGAAGCATAAATACTTACATGTACACTTGTTGTTCTATTCTTCTGACTTTCACTGTGTTTAGTATCCTGTTGGTAGTGTGAACCACAATAACGATACACATCTATTCAACACTACAACGAAAACAATTCCTTTGGGGTCGGCACAAGTATTAGTTGACCTTTTAGGGCTTAAATTCCTCATATCTGCAACAATCTATCGTCCAGTCGACATACAGTATCTTAATCCCAGAATATTTCCATTTTCCTCACAAATCAACGAGCCTTGTCAACTGTTTCACTACATGTAGAAGAGAAGCAAGAAAAATTATCCAATCAGTTACCATGGAAACCATTGCACACAAATTATTGACTACAGCCAATAGCAGCTTTGTCATTTATTATTAAGAAGCCAACTAAATATAATCAGTTTCTGCAGCGGCAACCATCATCATATGGGGTATCTGATCTTGGAGCAATCAACGATTATCTAAATTAAAGGGACAGTTGATCTATGGGAACCACAGTTGAGAACAAAATATAACCTTGACTTAACTCACAAACTACCATGTTTGATTCCAATACCTTTCAGGGTAATTTTCATTTTTCATCGATTATATTTTTTTAATCGATGTCCTATGGCAAAAATATAACTTTTTCATTATGAGTCAAGTCATAAACCATGCTTTGCCGTTTTAAATGGCCGAGGCAGGTTATGTTACTATTCTTGGATGTACATCTTATTTTGTCTTCTGTGGGTTTGAAACTTCCTTAATAAACAGAAACATAAATGAAATGAAGCTTGAAATCTAATGATTCAGACTGGCTACTCAACAATAATCTTCTTGTCAAAGAAAATGAAATCTGGAACAGCCTCTGGCACAAGATATGTCAGAATATCCTGGATCCAGCATATAAAGGATTGACCCTCTATTGGATCATTTTCAAATATGAAAACAGATTTACCTCGTTGCTTGATTAAGGTTAACTTCAAATTGATCATGGTTCAAGCATAATTTCTGTGCATTAGCGTTATATAAACATTATATATATATATAAATACAACAAACAGCTAAAGATAAAGACAAAATGAATTTGAGTAAAAATCGATCAAAATTCAAAATAAGCGAAAACATAGGTAGTATATATAGATTTACTAGTCTTTTCTAACTTCCCTTGTGGCACCGAACAGAGACAAGGTCAGTATAACTGTGTTCAAAGATTGTTATGATGGCTTTTCTTATCCTTTGAAGTAAACAGGGCAGTTTTCATCAAAGATAGGATGTCTTCATGTTTTTTAACAAACAATTGATTTGTTAACAAATTGGGTCATCCTAAAAAGCCCATTTAAGAAAAGTTGTGTTCTATTATTTTTTCTAAAAACAAAGAACCTTGTAAAGAGAAGAGAAGAATAAATTTAAAGAAATCTTTGTTTTTCAAATCTGATTCCTAACCTGACAGGTCCAACAATATTACCGAGAACCAAGAGGCACTTTAGTATGGGCTTGGCTTAGGCGAACCAACTCATTAATGAGATAAAGCTACATCGCCAGACCCAACTATACAGGGTTCGCTATGGAGGACCTTAAATACAATCAACGCTCGCCTGTAACATTAAGGGTTTAGCATGTTAAGGGTTAATGAATAAAGGAAGGTGCAAGGTCATAGACAAGGTCACATAATACGCCCCATCTTAAGCAGTGCTCAGATCAGAAACACATGTAGTGAGGTATTAATGCCATGTTCTCTCTGATTTCAATGAGATTTTCTGACAAAGATAACCACTGCCAGACTGCCAACAGCCTCTGTACAGAAACACCTCTCATCTAGCCTCAGAGATTATTCTGGTAGCTACAGGTTAAGTTAAAAATTACCTTTGATTACTTAAGGTCAAAGACAAGCTGAGGTCACAACAAGAAGGAGTGCTCAAAACAAAAATGTTCTACTTGATTTCAATGAGATTGTCTAAGGGTTAATGAATAAAGGAAGGTGCAAGGTTATAGACAAGGTCACATAAAACGCCCCATCTCAAGCAGTGCTCAGATCAGAAACACAGTAAGTGCCATGTTCTATGTGATTTCAATGATGTTGTCAGACAAAGATTACAACCGCCAGACTGCCAACAGCCTCTGTACAGAAACACCTCTCATCTAGCCTCAGAGACAATCATTTGTTACTAAAGTACAAAAGTATGTACAGAGAAAGCCTAAACTTTGGCTTAGAGCAATTTTCAAAACAAGAAGCATAGCTGCAAAGGTCAAAACAAGAATTACCAATACAGATGGGGTTCAGTGTTTATATCAAATCAATACTCACTATACATACGTCTTCGAATAACCTATAAACTTGTCTCTTCCGTTCAAATATTGATGACAATGCCATTCAGGCCTATTCGTTTTCATAGAGAAAGTAGACTGACCTTACACACTAACCATAAAGTCTTTTCCTTAATGTCTGTCTGAAACCCTTGTCAAAGGTAGGCATGAAGGTCACATATGGCCATGGTATCACAAAGCAATTTCAGAATAAGGTTCAATTTGCCCTAACATTACTGACTAATCTATTTAATCTAAAATTCAACCTTGAGCAAAGAATCTGGTAAGATGACATTGTCTTTCACACAAAAGAATATATTTAATTATTAAATCATATCCACCATTAGACTATAAGAGAAACATGTGCAGGATTATTTAGATGAGCTTTCAAAACAGACAGGGCGTCTTTTCCAGAAGCTGATATTCATGCTGACCACTGGTCAAGGCAAGTTTCACTGGACTTCTAATCAACCAGGCATTCTCTGATACAGTGCGACAAATAAGCCTACACTATCAATCAACCAACCCTTTCAAAGTCTCCATAAACTCTCAGTACTATCTCCCAGAACATCTGCAGATGTGATTTTGCAACTATTACCAATTCTGTATAATTTGACAAATAAACAAAAATTTCATATAACCTAAACCAACATCCACTCTACTGTGCAACATTAATTAACCTCGTTAGGCATCATAGGATCAGCTTGAGCAATCAGTTCAGTTTAAAATGATGAGGTTCTATATCCAACAACATTAAAAGGGACAGTAGCACATTTTAAAGATATCTATGTCTTCAAATTTAACCCTGTACACATTGGTTTCCGATTTTTAATCTTCAAAGGATCAAAATCTCATTTTTTCAATTTGATCATCCTTTGTTGTAGAGGAAAGAATCAGTATCAAGCAGAACCACTGGCGGCCATTTTTATGTGAAAATCATTTGAGGTAGGGACATGGATTCTCATAGCTTAACTGATCATGGTACGTTTTAAATGCTTCTATTGATTGAAAAAACATTCTCTTGCAATTGTAAACATTTATTTGCATTTTCAAGAATTTACTTTATTCATCTGAAAAATGTGCTACGGCCCCTTTAACATAACCTTAACCATTATCAACACCAGTGAGCAATATGAAACCTCACTTGGCATAAAACAAACCCATCAGCATATCATATAGAGCATGGAGTCATAAAAGAGGTTCAGAACTCTAATACCAAATGGACTTTTGATGTTTGACAGAACTGGTCTATATAGACTCATTCAGTGTAGGCAGGTGTCACTGTCACAAACATAATACTCTAAGGTCAACCCTACTGAATAAAAGTAGTAGCCCCTTGATTTAATACATTTTATATACAGCTTCCCTAAACGCATTTCAGCAACATGTTATCTACATGATCATTTTATCTTTCAATTAGACTTGTCCTTTTGCTCTATGAGTCATTGCATTTTGCTAGCAATTCTGTACTAGTCATTAACCTGTGGACTTGTTTTAGTTTCTAACCTTGTACTAAAAACTGAATGAATTAAATACTCTTAAAGTGGCCTACAGTCAACTAATAAAGTATCTGACGATATCAAATGGAGATGACATTTGAATATTAATAAACAGCTTTATTTTTACCACTTTTGTCCATAGCTTATTTTGTAAGCTCTAAATTGGTCATACACCTCATTAAGGTAGCAAGATTTTGTTTCTCCAATCATCCTTTCATAACTCTTTAGGATCAATAAAATGTCGCTTTTCTATTTTCATTTCTACAAAAAGTATAAGTATCAGTTTTTTCCAATAGCAAATATTTTTAACATTATCAATTATGGAAAATACTCATAATCAACAACTAAAAGAATTGTTAATGACACTCGACAATTCATTTTTGATGCCCATTATCTTCTGATGAATATGAATCTGCCAATTTTGATCGTTGGTCGAAATAGGATTTTTCTGACGCCACTTTTATGAAAATATGTTTCAAACTTAAGAAATCATATGATGTTTACAAATTGTCAAAAAAAGTAAATAAAAACTACAGATTTATTCATGAAGGCTCTGAGACAAAAAATGATTAATACAAACCTGTCTGGGACTTCAAAGCAATAAAACGCACTAACCAGCTGAAACAGTTGATTTCTACTGCTTCATAAGCAAGCGGACATGATTCTACCACGGCGGGTTAATGAAGACTTCCAACTGTTTTATGTCCCAGGTAATGAAAATCTCTCACCAAACGATAACCAACATCACTTCATCAGTCAGGTTCCAGAGAAAATGTGCCTCCTTGGCAAATTGTCCAATACTCCTAAACACACTATTTGACGGAGACATTATAAGGACCTTTATTGCTCGGAACAGATAAAATAGGCTAAGAATCATTGCCTTACAGATAATTTATGACTTACAGAGATTCCACAGGAATTTGTTAATTTGTGGCAAAACTAGAGTCTTACAGAGTCCTTATAAATGGATGCTTACTGACGAATCGAGGTTCTACCATGGCAATAAGGAAATTAAATGTCTTTAAGGCAAACTGTTATATTCTCTAGTAAGGAAAAAGAAATACTGATATTATCTTTTTCATAACTATTTACTTTACATCTGTTTGTAACATAATTTGTTCACTGTTGAATGGTCAACTATTTTTTCAACTGATAAAGATATTGTTTTGTCAATTTTCAATCAGTACTGTCTCTACATCAAGCATGAATACACTGTGCCCTGTGCCCTGAGCAATGCACTGAGACAGATGTACTTGATGCAAGTCTTATTGGAGTGGATCCTTGGTAATGGTAAAGCCTGCAGCAATGAGGTACATTTTTTCCCTTGCATTTTCAACATCTCGCTAAAGTATAAAAACATTTTGAATTAAGTCATTTAAAAACGGCCATTTGTTAGGGTCCTCCCTGATTCAAAGTTTGTCCATTGCTTAATTCCATGATTTCAAAAAAACTTCCTGAACAACACGATATTGGATTTTAATTACCCAATATGACCGGGTATAATCCCCCCTCGCGTATAAGCCGACCCCCTTACTACTATCTTTGTGATTAATCCGTTCTTATGAGAATACAATTGTTAAATATAATCAATCAATTCACAAGAATAGATATAATTTTAGAATTATTTTCATTATTTAGCAGTCGTCTAATTTGTCTTGTTATTGTAACAAACTGCGATGAGCCCATTTCTGCATGTCCTTAAACGACATATATATCATGTATATCATGAACATGTGTAACATTACGTAACATTGTTGCACTGTTCAATGGTTCACAACTTTTCTAGAAAATTCTCTTCTGGAAAGGTCCATTTATTTAAAGTATTTCTTGTCTTCCTGATCTTTCTAGAAAGGAAGAGTTTGGAAATCTTGTGATATTTATATATAGCTAGGCCACGCATTAGAAAACAGTCACTCTATCTCACAAATTTCATAATAGGTCTGGTTTTCTACAATTGACTTTTGGATTATTCTGCTGCGCCATTGTTCTTCATACTTTTGGAACTATCAAGGACAGGACTCAAGCTATAAATGCCATTTGATCAAGGACTTGGTTAATATTACTTTTAGCTAGCCTTTTAACACATTTGATAATGTATAACTTATTTGTATTAGTATATATTGTAGCTATAAACTCTTTGCTTATTATTTATTCATTTGTTTCCAAAATATATTCAATTTCATATTTTGCTGGTTTGACTGGGCACAATTATATATTCATAAGTTCATGCAAATGCAGCTAATAGAAGTGAGTATTTGCAATAACTAGTGACAGATGTTCCTTATTCATTAGCAGTTCCATTACCTCGTTGTGAGAAATTGCCTGATAACACATCAACAGGTACGCCTACAATGATTGATATCTCCCCATTAGAAACAAAACATAACATGTTCCATGACCTATATTGTGAGATATAAGCAGTGACATTTTGGAGACATGCACATGTCACTTATACTTAGAAACAATAGTTTCAGAATGAGATCTGATATTTCTTTGTCTGTGACAACATGAAACATTTGTTTGTAAAGTCACTGAAACTGACTGTTGCAGGGAAAGCTGTCCATTTTCTGGCAGGGGAGGGTTAGTGCAGTTGTAATCGCATTCGGTTTCGGATCAAGAAGTCCATGGTTCGAATCCCGCCAGGGGCCTGACAACAATGTCTTCAGCAGAACTGTTCTACATGCAGTAAGGTTTGGGTGCATGATACACTGAATAACAGCGCAGTACCACCCATGGTGCACTAGTTCCAGTCAATGCTCACAAGTTTCACCGCAATGCATTACTACAATAGTGTTGTTTGCTTTCTCCCTACAACAATACTAGCAACATTGAAATAAGTGAAATACTCTTGAAAGTGAAGTTAAACCCCAAATCACCACCCACCATTTTCTCACCTATCCTGCTACATCAGCGTATTTGTCTCCGCATAGCTCCATGATATACCCTGATATCCTTCGGCCTAAAATGCTTGTATCGCTAAATATAGCAAGCCAATAAAATGACTCGGATTCAGCAATAGTGGCACAAATGTCAATGTCAATGTAGGCTATAAATAGCCACGAGTAACCAGCCGCAAGTGATACGAGCGTTTTAGGCCAAAGGATATCAGGGTATATGATGGAGCTAGGCGGAGACAAATACACTGATGTAGCAGGATGTTTCTCGACATTTTCTTCACCATGTAATCAAACTGACAAAGTGAAATAGATGAGTAATAAAGAAACTGTTATACTCTAAAGTGTGCCATATTAAGTTTGCAAAGATCAAGCAAATATGTGCATAAGCATAACTCACAATCAGGTGACATTAAATTTCACGCTTGTTTCCTATAAGTCATATGACACGATTCTTCAGTAATAATCTCTATAAACTGACTTTCTAATGACACTAATGATAGCAACATTTGAATAGGAATTAATTTAAGTTGAAAAGACGTGTCATAGATAGTACTGGCACCTGTTACAATGATTGCAAATATAATTATTTCCAGTAACAGATACAGTGTATTCAGTGATTACCAGTGGCCTGAGGTTGACTGCATAACAATGAACACCAACTGTGTTATTCAATGTCAGCATGCAAACATACAGGATCAATGAAGTCGATGATCAATCAAGTCCTTCTCATAGCAACAATAACATGTAAATGTTCAGAAACTTATTACTGAATGATTAAAATGTCATGAAGATCAGCGTAAACGGGGTCTGAGTGTACCCCTTCAAGAAGAAACAACGTTAAGAAACAAAATTACCTCATGAGTCCAAAAATGGTTTGCACAGCTTCCTAGAAGTTGTTATTTTGGTTTAGATCCTTGTTAGGAAAACGGTATCAGGATCTATACTGAGACGATGCAATCAATGAATATAGAAGTTGAATAAGCTAAAAATAATTGTACTTTATTTTTTAGTCAGAGTTAAAAATCTACATTTGGCTTTTTCCCTAGATAAACATTTTGCATAAGAATTGATGAAACTATGTTGACATTGAGAAATTCTTTAATAAATGTGTGATGAGTAAAGTGTTGTAGTTGGAAGTACAACAGAGTAACACTGGCCTTTGAGTCACAATAACTTTCTAATCTGATAGTTAATGGATGTCTGATACTCACTTCCTGTAGAATATAATTCTTCACTGGACGTTGTCAAGAAAAATAACATTTGAGGATAACTTCCTCACAGTTTAACTAAACTTTCTTTGAACACAACATAATATTTTAGACAATTACATTTATGACATTTGCTTAAAATTAGTATATATATATATATCACAAAACCTGGTAAGGAATAAGAACAACTTTTACAATTTAATGACAAACTTTATTTGCATAGAACATAAATTGTAAAGTTCATTCAATAGCCTGTATAAAATAAATACAATAACGACAATCCAATTGTAAGTGACTATTATGCAACAGCACATTTGACCGAGGAGTCACATCCACTAATGAGATGAGGTCAAGGTTTGACCTTTGATCTCCCACAATGATTCCAAATTGAGATATACACATACCTGTTTATGAACCCAAACTTGTAAATATCCAACACAATATTGCGTGGTATCGCATACTGAACCCAGTAAGTCCAACAAAATCAAGGTTATATTCCAGATAAAGACTTTGAACAGAAATGAGCCTGTTAGCCTTTTACAGTTATCATCATTATGCAACTGGTTATCAGCGATACTAATCAGTCAGCTGATCCCACTTGACATCAGTCATGACACATGATAAGTGTGTGAAATCTTTATTAGAAAAATTACGATCAAGATTTCCTTTATTTAGTTGGTATCTAAATCTAGTTTAACCTGCATATACTTTGAGCCTTTTCATTTTGTATGCTCATGAGTTATTGCTTATAATGGGTGTATGAAAAACCTTGTTACTTTTTGGCCTTACTGCTAACTTTTTGATGTTTTTGTTCAATTCTGCCATCAAAATACAACTTTTGGGCTGAATATTTTCAATTTTATTTCAGACACTGTTATCAGGTTATCAATATCTGCTGAAAAATCTTTAAAGAATCATTTTCATTATTTCATGAAGCTTGTTCTAATTCTTTCACATCAACTTGGAATGAGGAAACAAGATTTATATAAAATTTTATAAAGTGAAATCATAACATCAAATTTTTCAAACTTTTTATCAATAGAATAGGGAAAAAAATGTTCATCAACAGATTCATAAGAAAAATTTCTAGAGACAAATTTACCTTTAATCTTAAAATATTCAGGTATTTTCTTTTTCTCAATATGTTGTTTGCAGGGTTCGACATTTCAGGTAGCAACCTGAAAATTTGCTACCTTAAAACATATTTTGCTACCTGATAAAAAACTAGAAAGAAATCGCTACCTGGTATCGTTTAGTCACACTGCCTATTTTAATCACTATCAAACAGTCGGTGCTCTTTATAATGTAGTTTAACTCTAAAACCTACCAATATCATACTTCGATATCATGCTTCGATATCATGCTTCGATATCATACTTCGATATCCTGATGCCAATCATATGTTGCTTATTACTATTGAAACTTGACAAGGTGGGATAAATGGCAAGGCCAAAGATTGCTAATACAAGATGAAAAAACAATAACTTAACAATTTAGAAATCACTTGCTACTAGCCAAAATAATCATTGTCCATAAGCATATGTCCTTTTGCATCAACCCACCCACCTTGTTCTTGATTGATCACTGATGATTCAACTTGCTCCGATATCTCGTCCACTCCTACTTTCACTCCCAACATCTTCCTAACTTGCTGCTATCTGGCTATCTTGGTATATTCTCTTCATCCATGTTTCATCAAATATCTGCTAGAAAATGTCCAACATTTTTCACAAAAAGAATTCCTCACTATCAACTTTTCACAAGTTTTTATCTTCAAATATGTTTTTGTGAAAAAATCTCCTTGCATATACACATACTTTCCCATACAACCAAATACCTGATTTTACATTATCAGTTGTGAAATCAAGGTTATTTATCTGGCAACTTAATCTCTGCAACCATAGGTACATATTACTGCCTGCTATGACACAGTACAACTACAGTTGACGTATGAGCCTTATTTGACTGATTACTGTTATTTCCAGTCTGTTTATAGGGTTTCATATTCACTCTGCATAGTGAGTAATGTATTCAGCTTGCCCCGGGTTGAAGCTGCTCTCTCCAAGTTTGAATTTGAGAAAAACTAATAGTCCATTTCTACTGAACTATTTACTGGCTAGGCATTCTCAAACTGCACAAATTACCCTTAAGGAATAGGACTTGTTATGCAGCTTTGCGCAACCGTATAGGCTCTACCTTCCTGTGTTTAGGTACCCATTTGTACAATTGGGTAAAATGAGTACAATGTGGTGAGTTGGGGTTGATTTCAGATTTAACACACCTTTTAAGAGTATTTTATCACTTATCATTTATATCACTGCTGTTAGTATTATTGCAGGGAGAACACCATTGTTGCCTTTGTATTCAATCATATGTATTGCGGTGAAATCTGCAAGCATCACCTGGAACTAGCGAACCATTGGTGGTACTGTGTGAAATTCATTGTAGCATTGCACCCAAACCTTACTGCATGTACACAATAAGTATGACCTAGGTCGAAGTTGTAATCTACAAGTTTGATCTTTGGAAATAACCTTTCTAAAAATTTGAAACTAGTATTTTCTCAATTCCTATTACTTTTATCAAAAATTCATAACAGGTTATGTATGATAAGCTTTGAATGCTTCAGGCTGGCCATCTTACTGCTCTATGTCTTTTGCAATACTACTTGCAAAAGATTACCAAACAGACAGGGAAAGACAGGTACAGTCCATGACTATAATACATAACCCGACATCACACTGCACTTTCAGAAGAATACAATGGCAATCAAACATTACCCTTTTGATAATGAATTACAGACAGGGAAAAGCAAGTACCATTCTTGAATATAAAAACGACACTTTACAAAATTTGCAACTCATATGACAATCAGAACAAACCAAAGTTCAAAGTTCACACCTTAATGATGAAACACAGAAAAAGCTAACTATCTAAACTTACACAGACAGTCTACATCATCTAACAACTGGTCTTTTTCTTTCTATAAAGCTTACAGACCAGGTTGAAGGATTTTCAGTGCTCTTGACTCAATGCCAAGATACAAGAAGATTTCCAAACCATGTGGGAGTATTACAAGCCTAGGAAGTGATCCTGTTTGTAGATGCAGAACGTCTATATACAATCTTAAGATTTGTCTACCATCTGTTCTTTGCAGTCTCCTACATTTCAAACCTAAATTTATTTCAAAATTCCATCCAGCTCACAGAATTTAGAGCTAGATTTGCATTAAAAGAGAATCCCATTATGAAATTGACTTTTCTGCTCCATAACCCATCTAATTCTCTAGCAGTGTGTGCCCGTTTTAAATTTGTTTTTAAAATTTCTCAACCTCAGAGCCCTTTGAAAGTTTTGATCGATAAATTTTCTCCAAAAAGATGGGCAATTAGAAAACAATTTGTTCGCTCACGGGTTCAAAAGAATTTCAAGTGATGAAGTTCATGTTTAAATCGTTGATTCCATTCTCGGCACGTCGCATCAACAGCTGTGAATCTTTCGGTGGAGAAATTTAGAAAGTAGTTCAATGAATTGATCAAATTCTAAGGGTTGACTGACTTATAATCAAATTACTCTTGCACAAAATGATGATTAAGAAGCTCAGCCTTACTGATGAATAAAATAGATCAGCTTTGATGAAAGTGATGTAATTAATGGAATAATGCAGACATTAAAGGGGCAGTAGCAAATATTTCCCAGAAATATATGAGTAAATGGCAAATATATTATCTCCAGATGGGGCAAAGCATCTCATTCCTCAACCCGATCATTCGTAGTCGTAAGAGGAAATAATAATATCTCAAGCGAAAACCACTGGCAGCCATCATTAGATGAACTCCTTTTATAATTTGAGGTTGGGAAATGGATTTGAATAGCATAAGTAATCATGGTACATTTGTTTTGAAACTATTTCTTTTGATTAAAAACATTGTCTTGCAATCCGAAAAGCTTATTTGTTTTAAGTAAGATCACTTTGCTATTCTTTAAAAAAAGTGCTCCTGCCCCTGCCTCACTTTCAATTTTTGAATATATTCATGCCAGAAATTTCTATCTTGCCAAATCAAAGGAATCCAACCTTTTAAGAGTGTCCGTTATTACTGGAATATTGGTATATTGCAATACAAAAACAATATGATACATAGTGGTACACAGGTCTGAAAATATCCAATTTATCGAAAATTCAAAACAATTTCTGTGTAAATTTCAGAAAAACACAACCCAGAAGCAATGTGATCTTTACTGAAAGTGTTGTATGTGCAAATTGTGTATGCGCATAGGGAAAATAGCGCGAACGTAATTAAGTTCATAACTGCTCACTGAATCATTAGATGCTCTCTTTCAAACACAGTGGACAGTTGAGCATTGATTGCTGTTCTAATCACCGTATAGAGTCAAGAGTGCATGGGAAATCTTGAATTAGGAAAGAACCAATATATTGCGATATGTACGGCAAATCGCTCCTCTGAGATGAGGAGCAATACTGATCTTTACCAACTTATTAACCCTTTTACAAAGACAGGCAAGGAAATGAATTTGTCTCTGGTTTCTTAAGAATGAAAGGGAACTATGGGAAAACATTTGGGTCTGCTAATGGGGTTGAATATTACAGAAACCATTGGTTAACATCCTCAATAACCCAAGGTAAACGTTCCCATAATTTTTCACTTTATAACCTGGGACCAAGGTACGTTTGACGAGATGATTTCAAATTAATGATCAAAAAGCTAAACAATTCGTAACTCATTGGCCTCAGTAGACAGAATGAAGACCCATTTTATATGTCAAGATTGTTATATCGCTATCAATGTCGTCATCACTTGCTTGACAAAGACATTAGTCAAAAATGAGTACAAATGTCACCTTTTCAGAATAAAGACATTGTATATCCACAACTTAGTCTCAATTCTTCATCGACCGTCAAAGTTTTTCCATTTGATCATTAAAAAGCTAAATAATTTTGAACTCATTGGCCTCAGTAGACAGATCTTCATCATTGCTGCTCAGTGCTGTTTCATGCTCTAGTTCCACTGCTCGTTATACACATATAAACTAATCAAGTGCCTACCACACACTTTTCATACATATTACGTGGGAATGAAGAACATTCATAACAAGATGTATCTATTGCATGGGTTTCCTCATGGCAGACTCAGGTGACCAACACAGAGGGAAACAAGATGAGATTGAAACAAGGACAAAATGGAGAAGCCTGATCTACGAGGATCTAAAATATTCATTGGAGGCAAACATGAGTCAGGCCACAAGCTGAACTCTTAAAGAAAACTGATGGAGGAAGAAGGAACTTGATTCTACCTGGGCGAATAATCTGCAGAGGTGTTGCAAACCCGGCCATTGTTGATGTGTTAGATTTGTCGAGTTCACGTGGATAATAGCCTCCTTCAAATCATTCCTCTGCTTGTTTGTCTTAAATCCCTTAACTCTTGTTTCATCTTCTTTATAAATATTTCATGAAAGGTTGGCTTGGTGAAGGGGAGAGACTGATCTGATGTAGAATTTCAACCTGACCAAATGGCCAGGATTCCACATAATGGGATATGATCCTGTAATTTACTCAGGGAACAGTTCAACCTGTTAGTGAATATATGCTAAGAAATAAATCAATATTGTTAATTTGTTTCGCTGTTTGTGCTCATGGCAAGTCAAGAAATCCCTTGGGTGAACATATGGAAGGTTGCACTCAAGCTGGGAATGGGTGGGTGGAAAAATGGAAGAGAAGCAGACGTCAAATTAAAATCGATGACATTAAGTCATGTGACATCACAGCAAGTCAGATGACACTTCTCTGCTGTCGATGTGACACAAAGTCTGTGACGAGGTAAACCCAAGCCTGGATAGTGGACCGCTCCACCGCTTACTACGCTAATGGCAAACTCAGCGATCTTATTGTGAAGCCAGAGAACAATCAATACCGGCTGCGTGAGTTAGCAGGAATGGGCACCTTGAGACTAAAACCGTGAAGGTGGGAGGGAGGCTGATGGATCTGTAGCATGTCCGTCTTCGTTACGCTATTTTATACATACCGTACATAAATCTCTTGCGTGTAAATGAATTCTGCCTAGAAGCTGGTCTGTCAATATTAGAACTTGTAAGCAGGGAGTTTCTCATTATAAACACACAGATGAGGCTTTATTAAGTGTGCATTAATCTTATTGAACATTTTTTTTCACAAGTGCAAAGGCACCAAATATAATGCAGAAAAATTAATTTTACTTGTATAAGCAAACACATAACATGAATTTCATTTTCATTTATGATTTTAACAATATCATTTTCAGATGAATTTCAATCACTTCCCAGCTGCATCTGGTGCACTTCAAAGAACTAACTGTGAAATCTATATCCTTGATAATTTATATCATGAACAATTTATTTTCACAATTCCAAAAGCTTTAACACCTGCATATCAAAAATTCATTTTTTTTCACAAGTTCTACTTGTTTTACAATTTAAATCAGATGTGGCTATTTCTAGAACATGTCACAGTGTGAACTCATAAACCCATAGATAAACCATAAACTTGCAGGATAAAAGTTGTAATGTAATTTTGGAGCCACACAAATATCTATCTATTTTGTTTGATATTCCTTTTTAACAGTATCAGCTCATAAACATAACAAACTGTTCCCATAAACTTTTAACTTCTTAGATATTTTTTTTCACATCTGTTTTTATAATTATATCGATAACTTGAATTGCAAAGAATATACAGATCATGTAACACTTCATCTATCATACTGATACAGTTGTGACTTTCTGATTCTCTTGAGCACTTTCCATGCTCTTGGCATCTCAGGGGTTAATGTTTCTATTCTCAATTCTGAAAAAAACTGTCTCACTTTAAGAAGAATGAAGAATCACTTTGGTGTCATACACTTGATTCTATGAAACTAAAAATCAGTCTTAGAAAGGAATTCCCAAGATGTGTGTCCTATCACTAAATCTATGTATCTTCAAAATTCTACTAGCACTATTTGCTAAGGGTGCATAGTATTATCGGTATAGTGGTATATAGAGAATCTCACCCAATTGTCTTCTGAGTTGGTAAAAGTTACAAAACTTTGAGGCTTGCCAAGGATATTTTAACTTTTATCAACAAGTGTTGATATATTTGATATCAGAAGACACGTGGATGGGTTTCTATTTATCATCTAAAACCATCTGCCATTTCCATTCCGCAAAAAATGGAAATTTCTGAACACTGCATTACTCTAAGGCTCTCAGTGCAATGATGTCATAACACTGTGATGCTGTCATGTTTATGATGTCATAGCATTGTGATGTCATTACTTGATGATGTAAAACAACTGTGATGTCATGAACTTGAATGTAACAGGGCATTTTTCAAAACGATATTTCTGTGCAACACAGTTTTGGAAGATAGACTGCAATACAAAACAACATGATATGTACCGGTACACACTTTTGAAAATATCCAATAATAAACAATTAACAATTTCCATCTAAAATTGCACAAAATCACAACCAAATAAAACAGGTGTTTTTTCTGATTGTTCTAAACAAAGTTTTGACTCAAATTGAAAATAGCACAAACGTGTTTGAGCTCATCACCAATTAATGAATTATTTCTATTTCCAAAAACGGCAGACAGTCAAGCATTATTTGCTGTTCTTATCACTGTTATTTTGTCTTAAATCTTGACTAAGAAAATTACCAATATATCGCGCTAGACATTGCAATACGCCTTTCAATACAGTAATTTATCACAGTGCAGAAACGAGGAGCGATACCAATCTATACTATTCGCTAACAGATATTCACCAACAAGCACACATCTAACAAATTAACAAACAAGTACTTGTATCCTCGTTAAGCAATCTTCGATGAGTTTCCCCATGATTAAGTGTGAAGGATATTACAAAACCATTTCCCCATGGATAACGTCCACTCAGCAAGAGAGGTGAATCAATAAGCACAAACACTATCCCACTTTTGCTTCGTGTAATTAAACAAAATACAGACCCAAATCAGAGTTTGCATGGCAATTAGCCAAATACCAGCTCCAGATATCATATGACCAGCCATATTGTAGGGTGAGACAATTAATACACTAGCCAACGTTATATTCTTTATAACACGGATATAACAAAATTAGTTACCATGTTCATATATGACATAATCGGCATTACATTATGGCCCCTACTATTTGTTGATGAATGCAGTGTAAGCTTTAAAAGTAACCAGTCCAAACTCATAATTTTGTCAACATAAATGGCAAAAAAAAAAAAAAAATGGTTTCATACAGACAAGACAAAGCACGGACAAAAAATTTGCAGATGGCAAAATAGACGTCAACAAATAAATCAAACTTTTGTGTACATGCATTGAGTTATAGTTGATGGCAATAATTTGTTTCATTATATACATTAATGAACATGAACTACGGTATTGTTCAGTCAAAGATTACACATATTAAACATGTTCAAGAAATTAACCAAATTGACCAAAGCAATGGTTGGAGACTAGGCAAACCTTTTTACTAAAAAAGTTTACACGACACCTCCGTTTGACAGGTGGTTTCTTTTATTACATCAGCATATTAAGATATAAAGTATAACTCCCATAAACCTCCTGCGTTATGCCGGGGGATATACAGGCTATATTACATACCTGAGTCTTGTCTTCTGTTTCCATTAACATGAGATTGTCACGCTTCTGTAAGCTTAACAGTGTTTTCATGTTTATTTAATAAATTCTCTAACCATGGATATAAAGTGATTGCGCTACTGTGCAATTATACAAGTCCTTAATGTAACAATTGCAAGTGATGAATTAAAGAGCCTGACCTTAGGGCAACCGGTTCACCATCTTGTTTTCAGGGAAAATGACAAGAAAAGACGTTGTACTTCGACTAATTTTACAACATTATAAAAATGAACTTAATGTAGAGATAAAATTTCCACACATTTACATATAATTTACGATATGGCTAATCAAAATGCTTTTAATACTCGTAGCGCAGACAAATGGCTACACTTCTCATTCGTGTTTTATTTTACCGAGTTTGCTCTCTCATTTATCTAGTTGTCATATCTAAATTAACCAGAATGTTACCCTTAGTGAGATTTTCAAATGCGTAACGTTAAAGTCATGTTCTAATAACCTACTTGTATAAATGAGAATGTCCCCGTGAATTTCTTTACAGCCAAAAATACCTCACTAGGACTGTCCTTTTAATTGTCAAAGTGACATTGATTGACGTAAGGTGGGAGGGAGGCTGATGTGAAAATAACTGAATTTGTTTACCCTATTAAACATTAAAATCAATCGATGTGACATGTTAATGTACTTTTGAATTTGAACCCCCCCTCTCTCCGACAACCCCACACTTGGTTTTAACTTACATTTCATTGTTTTGATTGACGTATAATGTAACAAAGTGATTTTCTTTTTCTAAATGTCTATAACTGTTAAGTTTAAATGTACATTTTGTGAATTAATAGTTTTAAAAATCAGACGAATAGCTAGTATCTATTTAAGCACACATTTTAAATTATTTTATATATTCTCCAGTTAAATTAAGTATGATGTAAAGGAGTGAATTTTTTTTATTTGAAAGATCTAACCTTTTCCTTTAAACATGCACATTTTGTGATCTAAAGGGCTTTAAAAACAAATCAAACAAACAAATATCAAACAAAATATCTTTTAAAGCACATCTGTTCAAGTAAACAAGAAAATAAATTTCTTTTAGTTGAATAAGCAATTTATAACCCTAAAATCTCAGGAGGGTTGAGTTCTCTACGTATAAGTTCATAGAGAGGAGGGAGGGAGTAGTGTCCATTATTCTAATGAACAATAACCATTTCTAGCAAGGTTTCCGAACGTCTGCCTGTCGTTCCATCACAAGACTCTGACATTTCCCGAACCAATTTACTCCAGACGCTACGCTGACATTCTCTACTGAGATTTCTATATATGCTCAAAAGTGGCAGTCTTCCAGAGGTAAATACACAATGGTGGCGCCTTGACAAAATGTAGCTTTTAAGATAAACCTGAATATTGGAAATCATCAGAGGAAATATAAAATATACGCAATTTTTTAGTATCTCTATAATGATTCATGATATTAACTAAAAAACACTCCGTCAGCATAAGTGAAACATGAATCATCAATCAAAATATAGTATTTGATTTTTGAATTTTGATGAAAATTAATATTAGTTGAAAGGAAAATTACTATCTGTAAAGATTTTCAATGGAAAAAATAAAATAAACAGTTAATCACAACAGCTATACTTGGAATACAGAGAAGATTATTTACGTAACTTGCCAAACTATCAATGATGCTTCTTAATTCATAATCGTGCTTTTAAAGTTTTATATATATTTCCCCCCCCCCCTGTTATAGTCTCTCATAATCCCATGTGGGACAGTTCATCAATTATACTTTTATCATGTACATACATTGAGACTGAAACAAAATATCTGTCTGTCTGTCTGTCTGTCTATATTATACATGTGATTGAAATGGGTTTTTTCAAATACATTTTATTTTATTTTATTTTTTATTCTTTATTTTTGAATCTCTATACAAGACAACATAAACCACATATTCAGTTCAATGCACAACGAGATTACTTTAACACAGTGTTTGATTAACAAGCAATTGGTGGGAAAGATAGGTATATGCTAAACAGAAGTGTACTAAAAAAAGGTCATGACACACCAAACATTATTTTATGAAGTTTTCCTATTTACAGTTTGAGTAGGCATTAAAGCCTTCAACATAATACATTGTCTTGATGTCTTCTTTTACTTGTTTCAAGTTTGGTATTTTTTCCTGTAGTTTCATTTTGTATATATATTGTATTTTACGATAATCATTATCAAATTTAGGACATTGTTTCTCTTTTCGCCGTAACCTAAAATAACGTTTTTCCTAGTAAAAGTTATTTGAGTTGCTGTTTTTTCAAAAATCCATTCTCCAAGTTTTTCCCAAATATTTTTGATGACCTTATATTCAGAAAATAAATGTACAATTGATTCTTTCTCGGATTTGCAATAAGTGCATTCATTAGATTCTTTGTATTTCATTTTAAATAGCAGACCAATTGTTGGCAGAAACAGAAATACATTTTATTAATCGACATAATATTTTGGGAGAAATTACAGAAGTGAACACATTAGAGACCATGTTTAACAAATTGTCACCTTGTTATACCATAACCACGACTGCATATTCAGCTATTTGTAGCTCTGATTCCTCATAATTTATTACATGTTAGTTGACAATCTACAGTAGTTCTGATTTTATCTGGATCAATAAAGCTTACACAACTACCATAATTATACATAACATTTGAGCCATGATGCTTATACAACTTGTGCTTGCTGATAACTGATTACAAAATAATTTGTTGTTTACATAACGTATTTCCATGTCAAATGAATTTAACTTGTACGTACAATTTTTTTCAGGTTTACTATGATGTTCAGACGGCAATTCAATTTCTACAGGATATTTGACATTTCTCGTTGAATACCATGGATATCCCATCGAGTGAAGTAAAAATTCATATTTTCACGAGTGGCGTAGCCACGAGTGTAAATATATGATTTTCTACTTCACGAGATGAGATATTTATGGTACTCGACGAGAAATGTAAAATGTTCTATTCATTATGTTTCCCAAAACCCCGTAAATGACCCTAACTATATGAATGGAGAAGCTAAAACGCTTCGCTAGCGCGGCCGTTGCATGACGTCATTCATTTTCATTCACAGACGTCATATGATTGTTGCATCATTTCACTGAGTTTTTATTTTATTTTATTTCACATTTTTATTTCACTCAGTGAAAATACGGGTTTTATTTTCACCGATAAATGTCATATTTCACCATTTCAAATATAATAAATAGAGTGTAAATATATGATTTTCTACTTCACGAGATGAAATATTCATGGTATTTGACGAGAAATGTCAAATATTCTATTTATTATGTTTCCCAAAACCCTGTAAATGACCCTAACTATATGAATGGAGAAACTTAAATGTTTCGCTAGTGCGGCCGTTGCATGACGTCATTCAATGATTGTTTCATGACGTCACAGACGATGTCAGATGATTGTTACATCATTTCACTGAGTAGAATACCATTTTTATTTCACTCAGTGAAACTACGGGTTTTATTTTCACCGATAAATGGCATATTTCACCATTCGAAATATAATAAATATGTATATCACATATCATTAAACAAATGCTGTAATCCTATTGAGATACAGTAGCTTAGATAAGTTTGAAAGGGTATTTATATTATTTAACTCTCTTAAGTCCAAATAAATATAATGTTTAGGAAAAGGGTTAACCATACATACTTCAAGGCTCAAAGAAAATAGTGATCTACAAGCATTTAGTGAAATTTCAGAATTTAAACCCAAAAGATATTAATTTTTCATTTAGCAAGTGAATATTTAAAATTGTTTAGGAAAGTAAGTCAATACCAATGAAATTATGTATTATGTATACTCATAAAATTCAAATTTAATATATCAATAACTAAGCAGAGATAAATGAACTTACCATCAATCATTTTGTTACTAAAGTCAAAGTTGGCAATAAGGTCAGTGCAACAGGTGGAACTGTTTGAATTCTGTTGGTCATATTTATGGTTTTCTATCATTTTAGTATTTCAAAAGACAAAATTAGATGTTTTTTCAGCCGACTTTCATTGTTCACACTGTCACAGTTCACCAGAATATAGCATACATGATATGTGAAATGCAAGGTGAGGTGATTTGGGGTTAAGCGCTGCCTTAAGAGTTTTTCACTAATATCATGGCTGCTAACATTATAACTATTGTGGCTATGGCATAATGCATTACAGTGAAACCAGCGAGCACCCACTGGAACTAGCTAACCATGGGCGTTAATGCACTGAAATTCAGTGTAGCATTGCACACAAACCTTACTTACATGTGTAACAATCCTCTACTGCAGATAAGATTGCCGAGCTCCTAGTGGGATTTGAACCCAGGATCTCTTGATCCAAAGCCAAAAGAGCTAACCACTGTGCTATCCAAACTGGGTGAGAGTGATGACAGGTCAACTATCAAGACTAACAGGAAGTAGATTCTCGTGGTAAAAACTTTATGAAAGTGAAAGTTTCATAAATATTATTTTGCTGAAATAAGAGCCAAATTACCATCTGTCTTTAATTTAATTCTTTAATTTAATTTCTTGTTTTTAATGATAATAGAAAAAACGGTATATATAATTAAGAATTGAACATTTAAGTTACATGAATATTAGTTAATTGATCTATTTAACACTATCAACATATATCTTTACATGTATCTGCTGTAAATTAGTTGCCAGAATTACGCCTGAGTCAATGGCGCACGCCATTATCCTGTTTTCGATCTTTAAATTACAATTTGTACATGTTTTTTGTCTCCATATTGAACTGATCAGCAAAAAGATGGTGATTTTCAGAGAATAGATAGATTAACACCATTTATAAATAAAGATTGACATATTTAACTCCAACAACAAATTCTGTGTTCCTTTCATCATTATAATAAAAAAAGCCATGTCACAGATGTCATTTTGATAAATGGAGGGATCTAAAAATTCTGTAAATATGAAAGATAGAGTTAATTTCTTAACGTAAGTTAAATCAGCAAATCTTTCCAACAAGACGCTAAAAAGTCTATAAAAATAAAATACAGAGTAACTTTCTTCATTATTATTATAATCATCATGACATAAACCAATAATTAAGATGGGTTTTTTATTAACTAAATTACTAATGATATTGACTGCCTGACAGAGAATCAAAATTCTGTATGATGAAATACAGTTTTATTTTTTCCTTTTTGAGTGTGAAATATTGCTGAATAAAATATCAATCAAAGTATTCCTGACTCTTTTAAATACCTATGTGACTTCAATGTTTAGAATGATTTTTTAAAAAAGATGGTGGAGGCTGCTTTATTTTCTTGTCAATCAGTTAACAGTTGCTCAAGAATATTCTATGAAGATGTAACAATAGCCTATGGCTTATAGATGATGTCCAATCAATTGATGGGTAATCCTTAATACAGACATATGTATGTCAAGTATGCTTACTTCCAATAACAAATGACAAATAAGGACACTAAATGGAAAATAAATGAGAATATTCAAGGAAGCATTTACCATAAAAAAATTCAGTATTTCTAAAAAAAACAAGTATACAGAAATTATAGTCAGATGCAGAATATAATTATGTATATCAAGCACTTGCTTAATATGTATTGGTAATTTTGGGGTCACAGATAACAGCATTCAAATATATAAAAAGAATTAATTGACACCATTAAAAGAATGATCACATTAACATTTTAGAGAAGTATATTTTAAGCTTATTGATTTTATTATTATCTAACCTTAAGAAAAGAGAAGATGAAAGTAAATGTTATTGCAAACAATGAAGAAGATGATCGCGAATGTTATCTAACAATTTATTCCTCCTTATGATTACCGACAACGACATCAAAAGGCACTTACAGCAGTTACAGGTTCTGTGTCCACATTGCGTGATAGTAATCAATAACTACTCAGCTAATCAAACTAATGAAATATACAAACATACATTACATAAACTTGATTACATCTGGGACATTAGCTGTTAGTGAGTAGTCATATTTCATATGTGACAGCAGTAAATAGTGTTGTGGAACCCACAGACTCTGTTTCATTAAAAAATAACTAAATAGTAAATATATCCTCGTTTCACACATAACCTGCTTGGAAAGAGAAACAACCATATCTCAAAGGCCCCTTTTACATATAAAATAAAAACATCTTTTAAAAAAAATTGTTTGAAAGACTGAGTTCTAGTCCACTATTGCAAATACACATGGTGTTAGATTTCCATTGATCTCATCATATATTTATATATTATCAATTAATGAAAATGCTGAGCGTCCCTTTATGATAAAAAAAAGTCTGATTTACAAAATTGTAAATATTGTCAGCAGTATTATTGCTGTAGGAGCTATCACACCGGAAGTTATAGTTATTATATCCTAACACCTTGTATATCCATTACCTCATTGGCTAATAACCTGCCAGCACTTCCTTAATGAGACTGTATCACAGTACATGAGATCAATCATCTGCATTACCTCAAACTATGGCAATCATTTTCTCTTACTCCCGCCAATGAAGCTGAATATTTTCCCTCCAGTTCCATTCATGAATTAAGTTACTGACCTGCTTCACTGATTTCTTGTAATGAGGATGAAATGTTTCAATTTCCAAATAGAAAAAAAGCAACTTTATATTCATCATTTACATAATCAATATTCTCGCTTAGCTCAATTGAATTGATTTATCAACACAGAATCAAGACGATTTAATGGGTATGTTTTCTCACAATCTATACCCAGATGTAGATGTTTTAACAGATAGATGCCATGTTTTTAATTTTATCAATATAAGGCTCGGATATTTGTAACTTTTATCGACTCGTGTTGTGTTGATATATTTCATATCAGAAGACATGAAGGTGATATTCTATTTATCATCCAAAACCATTTTTATTTCGATTCCGTGAAAAATATGAATTTCTTAACACTGCACTACCCTAAGACTCTCAGTGGGGTGATGTCATAGCACTGTGACATCATCATGTTTATGACATCATAGAATTGTGATGTCATTACTTGATGATTTAAAACAATTGTGATGTCATGGACTTGACTGCAACAGGGCATTGTTCAAAATCTACTGTCAAACAGTATCTCTTAGGAGATATCGCTTGATTTTCCACAAGCAAATTGCTTATATATATATATATATTCATACTAACTACACATACAACAAGTTTATGTAACTACTTATGCTTTTAAAAATTTAGTTTAGAGCTTGTAACAAGGTATGTGGCAGAATTGATGACAAAACAAATATTATCAATATCTAAAAAAAGAATATTAGTATGAGACATTGAACTTGAAAGACATAATTAATAAAATATTAAATTCTTATGCAAACGTCATTGACAAAACCTCTACTAAAAATCAAGCATAACTTGTGCTATATTCAATTAAGATACTTGTTATGAAAATGAATTGATTATAATACCCAAACGTGTTAATAAACTAATTTTTAATCATTTATTTAAGGTCTCCTCTGTAAAATAAAATAATCTACAATACATTAGTAACATAATAGGTTAGTAATTTGGTAATAGAAGTTAAATGCGTATTGAAAACTGTCATTCTGTTTTACAAATTCCAAAAAATATAGTTGATATCAAGGAGATTGCAAATGATTATAATAATGATAATGTCAAAATTGTGGACAATATGTGCCAGGATTTTGCACAATATTTCCAATAACAAAATACAGAAATTTATTTACTGAATATATGCACCGTGTATATGATAAGCCTTAATGGTATATATCACTCATAATCGTGTGTGATTCGTAATAAAGTGAGTTAACTAAGAATAAGTCTCTAGGTTATTTTATGTCGGTGTTGCAATCATCTGTTGAACTGTAAAATGAAACCGAAAATAGCTTACCTCGTCCTACTCGGCCAAAATCGGTCATATCTTGTCCATCCGCCATTTCAAAGCCAATAGTAATTCCCTAACGAGGCTTGATTAATTTAACAGTAATACATATCACACCATCTTTTTCATAATCGAGAGTTTAGAATGAATCACAAATGACAGAACCCGGCAATGAGGAAATGAATTATCTCCCTTCACAGACAGTACTCGATAGGTGGCGTTGTTTTATTCTAAACAGGAAGTCATGCAAGCACATGGCGATGTTATTTTCATTATCGAGCAATATTATTTTCTAACCCATAGAATCTAGACAGAGAGATTAAGAAGACAATATGCGAGAAACTCCACTGTCTAACTGCGAAAGAGAGTTTATCTTGAAGGCAATAAATGAACAGAAGGTTTGTTTTATGAATTATTTGAAAGCAAATATGTTGAAGTCTACTTTTGTTTACATTTTTGTATCAGTGATAATAATAGGTTACGGTGCCATTTGACGTGCGTTTCTCAAACAGTTTATTAAATTTGTTGATTTTGTAAATGGTTATGTTATAAAAGCTCAATCATTTTCAATAGAGCTATTATTTCATCTTCATCCTCTGGTATTTTAAAATTGTAAAATTTGTAGGATCTAAGGATGTCAAAAGAATTAAAGAAGTTTCAACTTTCTCTTTTAACTGTGAAAAACAAGATTCTCATGTGTTCGTCTCATTCTGTCCCCACAAACCTATGTCCTAATATGAACTTTTCTTGATCTTGAGTTAGTTGTGCAATCAGTGACGCTATTTCAGAAGTTTTCATTCTAAAAGCATCAGTTATTTCTGTATGCCTTGGAAACTAATATTCATTTGAGTGTGGACTTTGCACTTTACAAGTCTTCTTTACAGTTTTTCTTTACAGTTCACAGTTCACAAAGTTACCTTAATAAACTACTGCATTATTAGGGACTGGCTCTGTGACAACAAATATGGTATCCATGCATACACTGTTTTCATTGCCTGAAATGTTGCAAGATAGTTTATGTTGCAATGTTTTGCTGCTAGGGGAACCTGCCAGTAGTCTGAGAAGTGCTCTTATTACAACAGAGGTTAGAATAGGAATTTATGCCAGAAGTACTACCTCTGTGGGGAGAGAATAATGTTGGTCTGTGTGCTCAATACATCTAAAGATTACTGATTGAGGTCATGTTCAGTTGACCTTCGACTAATTTTGAACAAACCAATAAAATGAGGGCAGGAAGTGAGCTTTCAACCAATCCATGAGATGAGTTTCTTTTATATCTTGGTTAATGTCAAATGCTGACGTTTCCCCTATGTTTGTCCATAATTAAACTTTCAAACTTAATTTGTGATTTGTTGACCTAATTTCTTGATTTTCTTTTGCACAAGTGAATAAATAAACAACACAAAATTATTCCGTCAACATCATCTGCACAGATTGTCAGAAGTGATGCTGTCATCATATTTTTCAATACAATTCACTGCAATACATCGGTAACATTCAAGCTCTTTTGATTTGCTCTTAGTGGCGCCTGCCTGACACAGAATAGGGGTGTAATTCTCTGTATTATTGACGGAACAATATATCTAGTTTTAAGTAGATTGAGGGGTACCAGCAATGCATAATACCCAGTTGGTAGATATAAAATGGCCAATCACAGATTCTCTGTGCAAAATGATTTTTTCTTTATGTTCTCAAGAAATCTAACAACACTATTATTCTGGCATCAAGAAAATAAAAAAGCTGCCTGGTTAGTCAAATGTTTCACATGATGTACTTTCTGTATAATGATACAAGAATATAATCTGCTATAAAAAAAAGCTTAACCTATTCAGGCATTAAATCCATGAGAAAAATTGTGACTGTAATGACCAAAATCATCTTCTTACATCAATTCAAATTCCATTTGCAGAGATTTGACGGTCGTGGTTCATACGACTACAGAAAAATAAGGATTTCTTTTGGAGTCGATAGGGGATCATGTCAAGTTCAACTTGGTCAAACAAGGTAAATATACCATTAATGGATTAATAAAATGCATTGTTTGAATAAGTATGGAATATTTTGATCCACATACTAATCATAAATCATTGCCTAAATTCAACTGATCTTAACTCAATTCCTTAAAGGAATCTTAACTCAATTCCTTTATGTCTACTTATGTTGACTCCCCTTACTGTTCACACAAACAGCAAATAAGTTGAAAATCTATCAATGAATTATGATTCCACTTACAGCAACAAATATTGACATATTTAATTGATATTTAGTAATCTGCTTTGTTTTCTTGTTTCAGTGTTTTAGCTCAAGTGTCATGTGAAATAACAGAACCTAAAGCAACGAGGCCAACTGATGGCGTGTTGTTTGTCAATGTTGAGTTGTCTCCCATGGCATCACCAAGTTTTGAAATTGGACGGTTAGTGGAGAATCGTATAATGATCTTTATTTTCAATTTAGATTATGACAAAAGCAAAAACTGTTGAAAAATTTCATAATTTTGTTATGATTTATTGCGGTTTAGTTTAAAATAACTCCATTGTGAAAGTCTCAATGTCATATGAATACAGATTGAGGTCATGTTCAGCTAACCTTTGACATACAATTAAATAAAAAATTTCACTCACATATACCAAACTTAATCAATGGTGTTATTTTGTCAAGAATACTGACCGTTGCTGAAATTATTTCTAATGCTAATCTGCTCAGGAGAGTGACAATATAATAGAACACTAGCCAGACACTGACGCACATCAAGAAGTCAAACGTAATGTTGGAAACTTATCTAAAATTAAGAAGGTAAAATTAGTGTTTACAGTATTTGACAAGTTTAGTAATACTTTTTCTTTGAAATAAAATAATTGTCCTTTGCTATTTTGGGATGAATATGTGTGTGTGTGTGTGTGAATATATACATTTTATATATCATACATATTAAATCTAAACAAGGTACCATGAAAATCGTATTGTATCACTTGAACTTACTTTTGCACAAATAAATAATATTTCATTGACAAAACATGCATCCAGCGATCTTGTCATGATAGTTTTTATGTACTGTTTGAGAAACATAGGAGCTATCAGCTGCCAATTGTGTTCCACAAAAACAGCAAAATCCATGCATTAAGTTTCATTGCAAAGATCTAAGCAAGCTCTCTAATAATTGGCTCATTTGGGCAACACACAGGCCAGGTTTGGTATTTTCTAATTGTAAAGACAGGACTTCAGGACGTAGAACATTACAGCAAGTCTCAACTAGTGGATTTAATGTTATAATGTTCAAATACTATATTCAAGCATATGAGACCAAATTGCCCCATCAGTCAAACATATTTCTCTAATAAGATGGACATTTTTTGTCATTTTCAGAAATCATCATCCTTTTATTAAGTTATTTTCCCTCGTGTTTTAGACCGTCAGAATTTGGAGTGGAGCTGACAAGACTTCTAGAGAGGTGTTTGAAAGAGTCTCGTTGTGTAGATACAGAGTCACTGTGTATAGTAGCAGGAGAAAAGGTCAGCGGAATATTAATTCATCATGTTCAATCATTCCCTCCCAAATAAATTCTTTAAATCACATCTCAGGGGTTTATAAATTCTGTAAGTGTGTGGTCACTGACTTACCAAATTCTATCTTTGACTTTCCCAAAAAGGAACCAAAAAGTCAATGACAAGTCAAAGAACTCAATTAAAATATTGGTTTGACTTTCGTACAGAGTTAGTGCAAAAAATTGTCAAAGACTTCTTGACACTTATAAGATATTTAAACCCCTGAGATTCTACAGCTACTTAGTCAAATTGAAAACATTTGAAAATTACTTTCTATAACCTTTTCTTTTATTCAAAAAGTCTTTGGTAACATTAGCTTTTGCTTGTTTGAGGTGAAGAATTATTTATTCAGTATATTTATTTATCTATCTTCCTTCAAATATTTGAATCAGGTATGGGCAATACGGGTCGATATTCATGCGTTGAACCACGAAGGAAACCTTCTTGACTGTGCCAGTATAGCTGCTATCAGTGCATTAGCACATTTCAGGTAAGTGACCCATTCAGTCTAAAAAATGAATTTTCAAAAACAAAATTTTTAGTTCATATTTTCATTTTTGACATTTTGATCACAATGTTATTAGTACAAAGATCTAATGTTTATGACTCACACCATGTGATCTCAAGCAACCTGCTTAGTCATCCTGTTATAGTCTCGGACTTGCGTATAACAATATTCAAAATAGCAGCTCATTGTTGGTTATCATTACAAGTGGATTGTTTGTGAAGAGGTGAGCAAGCTCGTCTGGCTTGTTTGATTTTAGATATACTAAACTTGTGTTTACACATTGCAGGGCTTGTTAGATTTGCGGTAGGGTTGGTTTATTTTCCAAACCTTATGCCAAACTTTCCAGTAATGACTAAAAACTATTTCGAACTCTCTGATAAAACGTTGATATGTGCACAGGCTCATTATTGACCCTATGGTAGTTTCTATAAATCATAATGTTAAAAGCATTTTTTGAAAATTTCCAAAACTTTAAGACGTGAGTTTCAGACTTACAAATCCAAATTGATGTATTTCAGACGACCTGATGTGTCGGTAACTGGAGAAGAGGTGACTGTGGTAAGTGAAAGCTCTGGTATATACCGCTAATTTCCGTTAACTTTGGGGACATTTATTAGTTGGCCACAAGGGATGCTAGTTATGAAAATGATTTGTCATTAAGGTGCCCTTCTAAAACCTCTTTCAGCAAGTATAGTAACTATTAGTGGTGTAACGATTCATCGATAGTATCGATGTTTGCATCGTCTACTACACAATACAGGTGCATCGATACAAAACATGTTTAGACAATACATCAGGATATTTATATCGTGAGCGTCCACGATACATCAATGTATCGTCATTAGAGACAATCTATCCCGATACTGTTAACATAATTTGTTTTAAACAACTACCTATAAAAGCTAAAAAGGTTTTATTCTATTTCAGAGATAACAGTGATTAGAACATAAACAGAAACATAAAATATATATTTCTGATATTTTATATGCATTTTCACAGTCTCTCTAATTTTTTACTTCCCTTTATGTAATATCTATGACAGGTTGGTATCTAAGAAATAACATTACTGTTCTATGTCCTATCTATAGTTCTTTCATAAACTGGAGAGAATCGAGATACGTATTGTATCGCAACCACTGTATCGTGATGATAATCGTCTCGCAGGTTCCTTGGCAATAATTCCATGATATATTGTCTCGCTCATTAAAACTGGAATCGGGATATATCGTCTCGCCACTAAGGCCACGATACACAGGTCTAGTAGCTATTGTGTGAATACACATATGAACATTGCAAACAAAAGAAAAGTGTTTTAAGAGAGCAATATCAATACATTATTAAGTTATTCATTCAATCTGAAGTTGTTCCTCACAGAGTGGATGACTAAAAACTGACTTCCCCCTAATGATGGTAATTACTGGAGTCATTCTAGTACCAGGTAGCACTCGAACACAGTTATCATCAGAACGACAATATGTAAACAGTAAATGCAGAATTTAAGTGTAAATAGACTTGTACCTAATGGCATACAATCTAATTTGATTTTTTTTAAAATTTGTATGTTAGAGGATGACAGAATGATTGAAAATTAAAATGGAAATTTTTATTGTGGTATTCCAGCACAGCCACGAGGAACGAGACCCGGTACCACTCAGCGTTCATCACATGCCCATCTGCTGTACCTTCGCTTTCTTCACACAAGGGTAGGTAGACTCGGTCATTTTTGGACTGGTGGCTTCACTTTGGTAGGATTTTGTAGTGATGCAACTATATTGGTTTAGCCTGCAGTGTTAATATATTAAACATAAGAAGACATATTCAGGAAAATCAATCTACAAAAATCTAAAATCTACCAGTGAAAGATGGAATAAATCTGAACACAAATATATTTTGGACTTCTTGAGCAGTGATCTCAGTTATGTCATAGGATTGTTACATCGTTAGCAAAATGGCCTTCTTGGTGAGGTCATTGACTGATGAAGTTTCAATACAGTAAAAAGACAATTTGGTTGTAGCAATATCTACAATATCTGCTAATCTCATATCTACTTTGGAAGCCAGATAAGGATGATCCCATCCCGTTACAAATTAACTTGCAATATCACAAATGAAGTAATAAGTGATTGTGAGGAGTGTAAAGAACAAGCACCTGTTACAGCAAGCACCTGCTAGTTGACCCGAGTCTAGTAGAGGAGAAGGTGATGGACGGCAAGATGGTCATCGGGATGAACAAACATAGGGAGATCTGCATGCTCCAGATCACAGGGGACATGCTGCTTCTCAAGGACCAGGTACACGCCTACCTACATTCTTACTCGACAATGCATTTAAACTCATATTTTATTCAGGATTTTTAAAGGGTGGGAAAGGGAGTTTACTTGTGTATGCTTTTAATCATATGAATTCATCAGAGGATGGGTGGGGGATGAATTCCCTGATACACTATCATCCGTAATTTCTTTCAATAAGCCCAGAAATCCAAGGGAACTTATGGATCTTATGGACTAGGGTGTCTAGTAAGAGCAAGGATATTGTATTGCTAATGTTTACATATCATTGGTACTTTGCTCTGAGTTACATCTTAATTATAATTCTATGTGTTTTTTCAAGGTGCTGCGCTGCTCCAACATCGCGGTAGTGAAGGTAGCGGAGATATCAGAACTCATCCTCAAGGCTTTGGAGAATGACAAACAAGCCAGGTAAACTTCCAAATTTCCCTGTGATTCCATTCCTCCATCATTTTCTTCCAACCATGTCCAGTATCAGTTGCAAAGACTGGATTTCTTTCAACAACACGAAGCAGATTCCTTACAAGAAATCAATCAGAGATGTGTAGTAATATTTGAATGGGAATGATATGGGCGGTATCTCTCCAATCCAGTTAAAACTAGCTGTAATATAATGCTTCCCGTAGTCTGTTATACATCTAGAGAGTTACGCATCTATTCAGAGTCAATTCTTCCCAATTGAACAACGGGTAGTTTCTATCTCAAACTAAAACCAATTAAATCTTAACTCAACATAAAACAGAGTTTGATTTGTATAGTTGTGTACTTTCAAAGAATAGAAGCCATTAATCTTTTGGGGGCAGGGGGATGGGCAGTGCAATTTAATTTATTTTGTCAAAAAGAAATTTCATAATATACTCATTTGTACTCATAAACCACGGCTAAAACATGGGCTAAATGAAACCTTGATTTGAAATGGTAGCATAATTTCACAAAAAGAAGCAATCTAATAGGTTTTGCTTCCACAAAATCAGCTGTTCTTTATCCTAATTGGATTTTGAATATCAATAAGGCTTCACATCTTACCAATTCCATTTGATGTGCATCAAAATAGAAGGAATGATGTTTTCTGTTTTCATCCAATCACATGTTTCATCCAATCAAATCATCCAATTATTTTCTGTGAAGGGCGACAGGAGGCAAGTGTGGGTTTGCGGAGTCGGTCGAGGGTAAGATCACCAGCACCAAGTCAGAACAGCAAGAGGTAGAGATGGCGGAGGACACCGAGGAACAGGTGGAGGAGGTCATGCACAGTAACGAGGAGTCGGACCAGCTCAGGTGAGATAATGTATATTTAGATAGCCATAGACGAGTCAGACCAGCTCAGGTGAGATAATGTATATTTTGATCGCCATAGTTGAGTCGGACCAGCTCAGGTGAGAAAATGTATATTTAGATTGCCGTAGTTGAGTTGGACCAGCTTAGGTGAGAAAATGTATATTTAGATTGCCATTGTTGAGTCAGAACAGCTCAGGTGAGATAATGTATATTTAGATTGCCATAGACGAGTCGGACCAGCTCAGGTGAGATAATGTATATTTAGATTACCATAGTTGAGTCGGACCAGCTCAGGTGAGAAAATGTATATTTAGATTGACATAGTTGAGTCGGACCAGCTCAGGTGAGATAATGTATATTTAGATTACCATAGTTGAGTCGGACCAGCTCAGGTGAGAAAATGTATATTTAGATTGACATAGTTGAGTTGGACCAGCTCAGGTGAGAAAATGTATATTTAGATTACCATAGACGAGTCGGAACAGCTCAGGTGAGATAATGTATATTTAGATTGCCATAGACGAGTCGGACCAGCTCAGGTGAGATAATGTATATTTAGATTACCATAGTTGAGTCGGACCAGCTCAGGTGAGAAAATGTATATTTAGATTGACATAGTTGAGTCGGACCAGCTCAGGTGAGACAAGATTTCTGTTGTATTTCCCTGAATACAACCTACTCATCAGAAACAACCGAAGGGAGACAATGCTGTCTTGAGTTAGCAGATTTTGAAAAGAACAAGATAGGGAAGATAGCCAAGCTGAGGGCAATGACATTTACAAATTTTGTCATTTTCAAAGGGATTAGTTCAGAATTTGTTTTACCTCCGGACACAAGTGAGTCTTGGTTTAATTATGTAATCTTGTTATGATTTGCTTAACAGAGAAAGTATGTATAAATAAATAATTACAGGGGGGGGGGGGGGGGGGAGATTTATATTTATATTCTTGTAACTGAAGTATAATTGAATTAATGAGTCCTTTTCTGCTTTCAGTTCTGACCAAGAGGTTCAAGTTATAGTAGGTATTTTCTGCAATAATATTTTTGGTTATAATAAAAATTCTTTGAAATATATTATATATTTATTCTAATGAATTTTTTATGAATTTATTTACGTTAAAGTATATTTGAAAGGGAAATTTCCTTGAAAAAAATTTATGGATGTTTTTTATTTAAATTGACTTTCAAATTTTGTTTCAATGATGAACGAGTTTGAGTGTATGTATCTTTCTGCAGGATAAGGGACTAGCAGGTATTGGGGAGGGAGGATTGAATACGTGGGACACGGAAGAAACTGATGAGTCGGCAATTATTACCAAACACAAACATGCAAAGGGAGATAACAAAGCAACAAGTAAGTAATCAGTGTATTGAACAGGAGAAAGTTGCAAATTTCTATCCATCAAACAGATATGTTCATATTTTTCTTTCATTGCATTTTAGTCATTTTACAGAAGTCTGTCAATAATGTGTTATGATGTAATTTAAAGCAGCCCTAATTGAGCATTTTTATTTCATGACAAATTTTCTTCAATAATAATAACAACAATAACAATAAAAATGCTAGAAAAGTAATTAAGGACCCTCTACAATCATGCAACTTCAGCATTGCTATGAATAGGATAATAATGGCAGACCTATCTTTTGATTCTGAAAACATATTAATTTCTCTGTGGGGCAAATCACTAACAGCAGTCTCTATCACTGAATTATTCAAGTCTTGATGCACTTTGTTAAAAATCGGAGTTTGAGTGCAGCACCAACATTGGCGGATATTTCTGCTATGACTATCAAGTTCTTGTACAGTAAGCAGAAGAAATGCCACAAAAACGTTTACAAAATGCGGCAAGGCTTAAATCAAACTGTGATGGTGTTAAAACATTGGTTGAGGCTGCTCTATTTCCCTATCATTCAAGCACCCTTCATGCGTTGTGTTTAGGTATTGAGGTGGACAGCGACAGTGAAGAGGAGACAACTCTAACACTCAACCAGGAGGATATCGACTCCCACAGGTTAGGGGAATTAAAATCCACACCCTTAAGAGTCAGGTTATACCACCTGCCTTGACCATACTAACAGTTAACCAATTTCGCTACCTAAGCTTTGAAAATAATTAAGGTCCAACAATCAGTAGTTAAAGGCCGGGATCCGCCACTATACACGGTGTTGGTGTGGCCAAGTTGACCTGAAAAAACCTGCACCTGAAGGGAAAATTTTGGGTACCTATGTTCAAAGTGGAATAAATCAAAATCTTCTCACCGGAAAGCTATCATATTTACACATTACATCCTTGACACTTCAAAGAAGGGTAATTCCTAAACATGTTTGATCCAAAGTAAAAACTAAAAGAGTACATTGACTGCATTTACTTCATTATTGTTTCCAAATTTGAATTAACTCTGTAAATGTCACGTGACTAGATTCTTATCATTACCATACCAAAGAAGTCTGTTAGTGGAGGAAAAGATCCATTCACAGTGTCAGATTTCACTGCCTTCCCAGCCGGACTGGGAAATCAAAACCTCCCCCATCCCATATGTCCCCCAAATATTTAGCTATGGTTGTGGGGATAAGCTATATCGACTTTTGTATGAAAAGATTATTGTGACAGGAAATGGATTTAGACAATTTTGTATAACTTTTGTCAACAATAGTGAAATATTCACTTCAAATATATCCAAACATTGTTAAAAGACTATGATTGTTTTGAACAATTTTTAACAAAATGTTAACAAATACAGTTCCTTGTTAGGTCTATAGTTAATTCTTTAATTAAAGATCTCATTAAATTAGTGTTGGTCATCTCAATATATATATTAAACTTAATAATTATATAGATGATAAAATCAGCTTATGACACAAAATCAAACTTCATGTTTTATAACTTATGGGTTTTTTCCTTATTATTATGCACTGAAACTGAATAGTCTACTACCAGCCACAAGTTGTAGTAAAGTTTTGTGACCTTTGACCCTGTTGAGCTCTCCCAGGCACCAAAAAAAACGTTACTGCCCTGTCACTCAAACACTGATTATATCTTCTGTTTATGGAATCAACCAATCACAGTGAAGATGACAAAGATAAGAAACCCATGGGTTTTTTGGAGGTTTGGATCCCGGCCTTTAAGCTATGGCTACATTCAGAACCCCTCTGATATATGTAAATTTGCAAAGCTCCTCAGGCTGAAGGCATTAGAAATACAAGCCAGTTTGATAGTGAGAAAATATAATATTGTTCCATTTGGGATAAATACCCGGGTAGATATAACAAATTTCCCAAATGAAACAATGATACATCACATTGTGATATATGAGACCTAAATAAAAAAAGTCATCTACAGGTGAATGTTCACCAATTAACTAGGACATTTGAGAGGTTTCTTTTAGTAAAATTTTGAAAATAAATGGTATTCTTGAAGATCAAAAAAACAACTAACTCAGATTTGGAAAGCACAGTTTAAGGTCATGGAAAATAATTGCAATATGTTTCCATTATTATTTATAGGATTAGCTTTGCCATTTAATTGTTCCAACTAGAGATAGAGCAGATATACATGTATTTTATTTTTATTTTTGTAATAAAAAATATGTATCTAGTCTTGTTTTCTCTTCTTCAGGTCAAAGACTCCTTCAAAAGCAGAGAAGTCTGGGAAGAAACAAAACAAGAAGAAAAAGAAGAAATAACAAAACAACCAATTTCTTAATAAATGTGATTATTTTGTACACTGAATGACTGATTTTTGTTTTCTCAAAGCAAGATATGTTTTTGTGAAATTCCTTCTTAACCATGGGGCGGATAGCGCAGTGGTTAGCAGTTCGGGTTCGGATCAAGAGGTCCATGGTTCGAATCCCGCTAGGGGCTCGGCAACTTTGTCTGCAGTAGAGAACTGTTCAACATGCAGTCGGGTTTTGGTGCAATGCTACACTGAATTTCGGTGAAGTACCACCCATGGTTCGCTAGTTCCAGCCGACGCTCGTAGGGGTCACCATAATGCATAGCCATAATTGTGTTGCGGGCTTTCTCCCTGACATAATACTAGCAGCTGCGATATAAGTGAAGTACTCTTGAAAGCGGACCCCATATCATCATCCAGCTCCATTTAATACTCCCAAGATTGTGGCGGATACTGAACCCGAGATACAGCAAGATTGCTGATGATGCTGTGCATTAATCTTCTTTTGAGGTTTAAATTTATTCATACTTTTGTTTTTAGCAGTATTCATGTAAACACTTCTTAAAGTTATAGTTTGTGAATAATTGTCTGGAGACTTTAGGCCTATCTCAATTAAACTTGGTATATGGACTAGCCATCATGTGCAATGGTGCCATTTCTGTATTTCCGACTTCGACAAAATTGTTTTATCCAGTTTTAACATGCTAGATAGATGACATCCTTGTATACAGAATTTTCTGACGCTCTTCACTTTAGCACCTTTTCATCACCTGCCCTTGATTTGAGTAAGCCAGTGCAACTGCCAAGTTGAAACACCTTCTAAAAAGAATGTTTCATGACATTTTAGACTCGCCTCAAGATTTTAGCTCTTGGCTCACTCGTTCGTATTCACAGCCAATCAGGAGGGAATGTTTTTTCAAATTCAAGTTCCTGAGAATGCACTGATTAGGACTGTGTCCATCTTCTCCTGCAAAGTCGCGTTACTGGATAATTGATTTGTATCAAGATTCAAGGGCAGGTGATTGAAGTACAAATTTACCAGTTGAAAAGTCCTGGGTTTCCTTTCACAAAGCAACCTTTACTAAGGTTAACCTTAGCTTCATTCTTTAACATTGCACTAAGGTTACCTTAGAGACTAAGGACCACCTTAGGGCTTTGTGAAAGGAGGCCCTGGGATCATTGTGAAGAGTATCAAAAACATTAAGCCCTGGGTTTGACTGTTGCCATGGAACCGTGACTTCAGCAACATCAACCATGATCCTTCAATGTGACTGTTGATCCTATAAATTATTGCAATGGAATGAGCATCAGGAGAAACTATATTTCATATCGTACATTAGGTAACATTAGGTAACCTATGCACCTTATTTACATGTCATTGAAATTCGTAATTATGAAGTTGTAAATCTTCAGCTTCTTCATATTGCCATCCTCTAGTCTACGTGCTATAAGCAACCTCATTTCAATGTATTTAGAATCCAAAGCAGTGAAAATTTTAATATGGCATTTTGTATCATTTCGCAAATCTATACGAGGTGAGTACGCATATGCAACTGTAAGATCAGAAATGAAGGGCAGTCTGATTAAAATCAACCGTGTTCAGGGTAATAAATGTTTTTAAAATCAAACCAATTCTATCTGGGGTTTTCCTCTTCACAATGGTCTCAAAGCAGCCTCATTGCTTACATGTTCTGACACTAGTTTACCGCAGACAAAACCTAGTCATCTGCAGACCAATTGAATCATAGCGTTTAAATGGATATCTGTGACTAAGTCTACGAATGGTTAACTGGAGTTGAATCCTGCTACTTATTCCTCGGAACACTGTCAACTTCAATCACGCCGAAATGAAGTGTCTCCAATCTAACACGAATGTACAGAATGTTCAATTCACAAAACTGATACACTTGGAAGAAAGTATTGCAGCACTAACTTTTTCTTTAACTCTTCCTATGTTCTGTGTGCAACCTGAAGTCTTCGGGGTATCCATTTGTGTTTATTGGGCTTGCACCAAATAACTACCTTCCGTTTTAGTAAGTTTCAAAGTCTGTAAATTTGGGTATCCACCTCTTCTAATCAAACATTTATTTTACAGCAAAACCTTTTTGACTATGAATTGACCGTTTTACAAAAGGTTCCGAGTGACCATTTTTAAAATGATGGATTTGGGAATTAGCTTTTATATGAACGAGGTCGATCAATTTTTTAATTTTAATTTTTTTTTTTTTTAATCACTCGACTTGAAAAAACAGGTATTGCACTACTGTTTTCAAGGTGTATATTTCTAGCCCATTATGCTTTTTGCAGTAACGTACAGTATTCCATGAACTTTGTTTATGCCAAACCACTCGGCCTTAAACATGCTTTAACCAGTAGTTCAGGGCAAAACTACTTTAGTGCAAAGATGGTTCAGTCTACTCTATTTCTTAAAAGCAAACTCAAATCCTTTTCATATGCCTCGGGCTACTGCTACTTCATCAAGGAAGTAAAGTAACTAAAGAATGATGGATACAACCCACAACCTAATAAGGACAACACAATTCATGATTATTTCATACTTTGTACACTTTATTCATAGATTTTACATGACATAAAATACTCCCCTAAAACAAAGTTAAAATGTACAGGTGTCCTCCACAACAAGAAACTTAATACTGTACATATGTGTGCACCACAGCTTGGTGATGTCGGAATAGCACTAGACGAGACAGATTGAAAGTTAGACAAGGAAACTGAAGATAGACCAAAGATAAGAAACCAAAGCTGGCTGGCAGGAGGGACAGATTAAAATAGGAAAGGAAAGTAAGAAACTGAATTTCGGAATGTTTAATTTAGGTTAGTTGGGAGGATTTGCATGAATATCATCAAGTCAAGTCAATTTCAGTAGCGCCTTGATCGATTCGCAATTATGTCCTATGTCGCAGTATAAAATAGTCTTATAAACTTTAAAAATCTATGTAAAATCTGTTAAAAAAACAATGTTACTACATAAAATTTACTGACTTGGGAAAGTCAGAACTTGATTGATAACAATGTCTTGACCAGATTCCATTCATACAAACAAAGATTCAGTAATAAAATTACATGTGCATGCCCTTTGTACAGTGCCAGTAGGTAAAAGCAGCATCCAAGATACTTTTTGCACACTCACATTCACTCGAGATTCACGCATCAATTATGATTGCATTATTGCACAGATGAGCATGACATGGCCAGTAATGAGCTAGCGAGATTAACTAAATGGTTAAATAAGATGATATTCACAACTTGGGGATGGATTGGCTGGATCGTGATGGTTGTGTACAATGTACAGTGAGTGATATTTGGATCTATGGCCTCTGAAAGCTCGGGGGTAATACTGACAGTAGCCAGGATCAGTGGACTAATGTTAGGGTCTCTGGTGGGCTGATAAGCGACACTTGGTGGAATCTGGAAAACAAAATTCAGTTTGTGAGGAACTTTATAACAAAACAAAAAAAGATTTATTCACAATAATTTGATTATCATTACCAGATCAAATTTTTAACAAATAGATAACTAAGGAAAAAACAACATTTCACTGATAACTTTTGCATCACTGATTGAAGCACATCTAGACTAAAAAGAAAAACTCTGAATTTTAGATGTGAAAAGACAACATACTTGGGTGCCCTGTACTTTTCACGGATGGCTTGTTGTGGGTGGCTGGGTGCATTGCAGAATGTTTTGTACAGGTGCTTCAGAGACTCTGCAAGTTGGCTTATACTGTATCCCGTTTGGCTTTCTAGTGATGAGGGCTGGAAAGGAAACAATCATTGATAATTTTGCGTACGATATAAAGACCATTTCTAATGAACATTACATCTAAACTATCACAAGATGTTGTGATTGTTTTGTTGTGTCTTTGATGGCATCTTTAATGACCATAATGAACTTTCATCGTAAAACTTATTGCAATTTAGTACTTCCGCATGATGTGACTAAGTAGATTGCTTTGATGAGTCTTTGTTAATCATTACTAGTTTTTGTAACAATTTAAGAGCATTTGTTTCAAGAAATTTTAACTCATCCTATTTAAGGACATGAAGTTTTAAGTCTCATTTTATAAATATTTGCAGTGTGAAAACGGTTTACTGGACCATGTTGTATGGCTTATCAAATAAGATGGTTTAACAACCAAAAATGATATATGAAGCACATGCTCATACCCATGCATCCTTGCCCAGTGTGTAGTTGGCCAAGCATAGTGATGTTGCTGCCAGTTGGCTTGGTGCGTATTTGAGGTAGGGTTCACATTCAACCAGAGTCAGCTCAGCCAAGTACTGAAATCATTTGATTAACATGAAGCAAGGCATTGGGCAGCAGAAGCATATTTTTATTAATAATTGTTTTACTCTTCAGTCCCATCAATTCAAATCTGAATAGGGCAAGAAAGTAACAACTCTAGCAGTTGTAGAGAAAACGGTTGCATTCTGGCTCTGTTTACTTTTGTTTTTATTAACACTTAATTCTGGTGAATTTTATTTTTAATATATTTGTTGGAAATTAAACTTAGTAATAAGCTGCAAGTATATATACCATTGTAAGATGTTCAGTTTTAGCATCAGCATCGCAACCCTTGAGAAATCTATCACAGAACCAGTTTGTTGTGGGAACGGCAACATCAAAAGACAGAACTTTGAGGACAAGGTGTTCCATTCTTATCACCTGAAACAGATCATTGTGTAGGCAGGATATTGTAAAAATTCATTACCAAAATGTTCATGCATTTCATCTGAACAGTTCATATTTAGACTTAGTACAAGCACTTCAATGTGGTTTGGTTAAATTACCTCACAATATACCTTCCTGCAGCAATGTTTGACCAGTTATAGTTTCCTGCCATAGTAAAGATTTCCTACCATGCCCAATTAGGATGTATTTGATGACGCAGTGTTAAAAATCTAAAATTTCATTTCAGCAGTTAAAGCTATTGCACCATCACAACATTGTAGTGCAATTGTGCAAGTTTCTTCATTTAAAATTCAATGCTTTTTGTTTAACCCGTCCCAACAGTAGTGCTAAGCAAATAGCAGGTGTAAATCTATCAATAATACCTGCTCAGTTCGCCACACGGTTTTGTGGGACAGAAAGGTCCTCAAAAAGAAAATAGTCCTCCAAAAAGTTTTGCATCCCAGAGACCCATTGCTTAAATTTTTTTGAGTCTTTTCCAACTTTTTAAGTATTTGATGCAGGAATCGTGGGTAAATTAATTAATGCATAGCCACATACAAAAAACACTCACCTGCTGTGCTGTGTATGTATCATCTGTGATGTAGACAAACTCAGCAACATCTGGGGGGTAGATTTCCTCGTATTTTCTGTAATTTTTTTAAATAGCATTGTGAAGCTGCACAATTTTGATAGGTTAAGGTTATTCATACATATCTCCAACATTACTTTAGAGTTTATGATAGTTCTAAGACCATCAGCTTATGGACAAACATTTAAAATATTGAACTACAGTGTGCTTTCCATAGCAATAAAACAAGTAACTTAATTCCGACTTTGGCATGATCTTTAATTAAAAACCTACTACATTTGCTGTGAATTTCTGACCGGTTTTCACAATGATTTTACGGTTTTTGGATGGGATATCATATGCACATTCTTCTCATCAGGTAATCCTAGCTCTAAACATACCCTGCAAGAAACATGCTGGCGGCACCAACAAGTTGCAGCTTGCCCCTATTGACAGACATGTGGGAGAGGAACCTGTCAATGTAGTTCACAGCAAGGAAGAGAGTCTCGCGGTGGAGTTTGTACTCTTCTGCTACCTCCACAAGCCAGTCCACGAGGATACTGCGCATCGAGTTGGTGATATCGGGTTGTTTCTTCATGTAGCCGGGTTTTGGGCGGTTACGAAGCTGAAATGTGAAAAATTAATTTAGTTTTATAGTATCAATCATTGTCAGAAAATTACACTTTAGGATTACTACAATTAAAGTTTTAAAATTGTCCTCGTTAACTGAACCAGTGACCCAAACCAGAGTTTGTTTTTAAAAATGAGGTTTTTGCATAATCAAATCTAGGGACTATAAATAAGGTGAAAGAAAACATTTAGCACACCTCTGCTTCTCTCAAGTATGTATAAATCTCCTCTGCATATTCTGGCACAGTTAGTATCACAGCTTCCCTGTCAATGGGTTTGGAGGCACTTGTCTCATCCAGTGTTGTGTCCAACACCATAGGTGAATCTGTAAAAGGATCACATTATGAGGTGAAAATTTAAATGAATCGTGAATTTAGGCAATTTTATATTATGAACACATTCAGGTCTAAAGACGTCATTTGAGGTCAGTTGTAATTTGAAATTTTAATGTGAAAACAGAAATGCTATATTTCATGTGACTGTAGTGTCTTACCAGTTTCGTCCACATGGATTGCATTGTCTTGAAGTGAAGCGAGTGTTGATGAAACCTCTGGCAACGATGTCAAAGCGTCTGTTAATTTAATATCTGATGAGTTGGCATCTGAAGACACTGAAACGGGCTTGAGAGTTTGTAAGGTTGGCTCGTCATCCACAAAGATAGAAAATCCTTGTGGTGCATCTGTGAAAGTTTTCTGTCGTGGGAAAGAGTTCTCATCCTGACCTGCGAAATTTCCCTACAATAAAAGATAAAGGATTGGTTAACATTCAAAGCCATTCGTATTTGAAAATGCCATCTCAGTGCAGCGTCTATCACCTTTTACAGAACACGTTATGATAAATATCTAATTAAAATTTGAATAGCGTAAGCCAAATTTCAATTCATACATTTGAATACTTATTGATGCGCATGCAAAATGTAACTTTCCTTAATAGATCAAATAAATAATATAAATAATAGTAAGAGTATCGAATTGTTGGCTTTGTCGATCAACTTCATATTTTGAACGCATATTTCTAACGACCAGTTCACTCACCTTTGCAGCACGGGAAGGTTGAACTCTTATTTGATTAGTAATAGTCCCAAGAGCTGTTCGTTTCGTTGTTGCTTGATTATTGGACTTAGTCGTAAGTCCTTTTGTTCTTCTTGGACCTTCAACGTTTTCATCTCCGAAATTCCTTGTTTGAAGGGACATGGTTCAAGTTTGAGAGTCTCAATGAATGAAATGAGACTCCGACACAATAAATAAACGATTCACTAGAAGTCAAACGTCCTGAAGTCGCACAATTTCAAACACAGTAACACTGAGAAAGCTCCTAAGACAAGACAGCAGCTTCAAACAGACACAGATTTTTGAAACTCTCTTCTCTTGTCAGGTCAGGTCATTCGTGTTGTGTTGTACCCGTTGAAATCCCCGCTGTAGCTTGAACCGGCCAATAAAAATAGAGCTGGATGGTCACGTGATAAACAATATCCTGAACGAGGCAAGTGCACAGCTGTGACTTTACGATCCTTTATCTCGTGATTTCTCGTGTTATGTAATGGAAATCGTGCAAATTGTACAAGCGCACTAATTTGCAATCGCATTAATAAATGAAGTAAAACTCATTTTTTCTTTTGATTTACTGAAAAAAGGGATTTTCAAGCTTTTATAGCTAACATTTTTTCGCGATGAGCTTTGTGTAAGGAAATGATTACTCAAGAAGAAACCGAGGCAAACTTATCCATGCAACTTATGCCATATATATATATTGATTGACAGAATTTCAATTCTAATTTTATTACCAAATCAATTTACAAGCTTTGACAGCCGATTGCCTTATTTCAGCAAGAGTTTACTGTACGAGTATTTGTATTGTGCCTTTTAAAAAGTATCAGGGAAAATGTTTTAATGATTGTTATTAAAGATGTTTGATAATTTACAGATGATATTTCCTTTGAAAAATATTGAAAGCGTTCATTTACATTTGTGATATTTTTTCTTAATGATTAAAAACGTTTAATTTTTTAAATCATACCAGATATAAGATTTAAGACTACATTTTGAAATACTGATCGCCCCGTCAAACTTGCGACTGATCTCAGGTTGTCATGTTTATATTTCATGTGTAAATATATTTAGTTTTAATGAACTAGGGAAATTTAAGGTAATAGTCAACTTTGAATATAATGCAATCATTTGGTACTGCGATACCAAATTTATCTTAAACAAAATATAACCTAACGATGCGTATCTAAAACAGTAAAACTATTAAAACATCGCGCATAACATATCAAAAACAAACGAAATATTTGTTTAAATTTTAAAAACATGTCACAGACATGTTGATTGGAAAGCCTTTCAATTATGAAAACACAGATCTATCACAGAAACAACACGGCTGTCTAAGTGGTGTTAGGTGCTTTTAGTAGACAAACAATTTTATTACTCCACGCATTGTTTCCCAGTTAAATCTGACAAGCAATAAAAAGCCAGATTAACTAGTTTAATAACCGGGACTTAATTCATTTATTTAATTTGTTTACGACATCAGAAATTGTCTGTTTACTCAAATTACTGTCACGTGCATGAGACGTCGAGACATCCATTCTATGCGACAATTTGAATGTTGAAATATTAGCAAACTGGTTCATGTCTAGATTCATTTTAAATCTTTTAAAAACAATATTTTCTGGCTAAAAAGTATTGTAAGAATACTCGACGTTTGAAGTATATGTTTACTTCTTCATCAGGTGAAATATTGAAAATTACAAAACGGATTCACATGCTTTAGTTAATCAAGCAAATACAACATATGAAAAATGGTGAAGACTATGAATACATAATGTAATAAATGGTGTTGTTGTTTTTAAACTTTTCACCCGCATAACATGTCATACACATGTTATACGTACATTAATGTATTATTTTGGTTAACCATTATTTAAATATTTCGAAAATATCTAAAGCTCGTTACCTTTAAGAGCTACGTACAAATAACGTTAGTTTACAATTATTTTTTTTGCTTTTTATGTCACTTAACACGTCCCATGTCGTTTTAAATTTTCTGAACAGGTCTCACTTCTTATTCCCTTTAATTTGAATTCAATGTTTCTGCAGTCACTCTTTGTAGGGGGCATTTGTACTGTTAAGTTCTACATATTTAATATATATTTATCGTCCTAAATCGATGTATAAAGCATTTTATTTCCAGAATTTTAACATGTATAAACAAATAAAATTTAATAAACTACAAGGGAAAACATTTCTTTACGATCAACTTTTTAAATGTATTTATGGAAATCCTTTTTACAAACTCTTTCATGATAAGTCAAACATTTGCATTTTTTCCGAATTTAATAACGGAAAATTATTAAAAAAGACGGATCGAATGGAATTGTGTTATTGCACAAGTCCGAGGTCCCATGAGGCACATTATTCATAAACTGCATGCTTAGACACCTATAGTTAATTGAAATGTTTATCTCCATTTCATAATACAGGCATGATATCGTTTAGAGTTATTTCCTATTATGTATGTACCCAATACATACATACGGACATCCAATAGCGAGTTCATGTTACTTAATTATCATGTTTTGCTGTACGCGCTACAATCAAATAGAAAATGGTATTCATTTGCATTGTTACCACTCATTTGCAAACCCATACCCTTTTCTCTTTATCATTAAATATGGAAAAATAACATTTGGTGGCATTTACATTGTCATGTTTGTGTCGCAATTAAGAGAAAATTCGCATATCTATGTAAAACAGGGGCAAAGTTTTATGTTTTTGCATTACAGCAGCATCTGATGTTATTCTTAATTTTGAGCACAAATGGGGAGATTGCTACTTGTGGAATTAGATTCGGGGAAATATTTGTGCATCCTTTGAAGACTACATTTGATACTAAATTGAGATGGGTCGAGTTTAGAATAATTCATAATATTCTTTCAACTAATTCTTTCCTTTTTGAGATAACTTTATCAGACAGCACTCAGTACGTTTTGTCAATGTGAAGTAGAGACAAGTTGCAAAAACTACTCTTGATTTTAAACACTTTAGAAATTATATGTATAAAAGGTACATCATTGTAAAATTATAGCTTTTAGCAAAGGTAATGCAGATAAATTTTATTTAAAAAATGGATGTTATATCCTGGTCTTGTAAATTTAAAGTAATTTTATCTAGACGTATTAGTAAACAAGACAGGTTATATCAAGAGTGGATGTTGTATTATGACATCATAAATTTAAAGTAATCTACATTCTTGTGTCCATCATGTAATGGTTTTATATTCTCAAACATGTCACAACCAAGAGTTGTACTCTATCATAAGAGAGGGAACATATGTATTGATAACATCGATTTCATGCAGTTTAATCCTAGTTAATGTATTAATCCACATCAATAATCATGACATTTGTTACCGGTATACCTTTCGAATGTTAATTGATTCACAAAGATAGCGTTGACCAATGATAATGATAATCGATTGAAAACGAAACCGAAAAACGAAAAATGAGCATTCTTTAAACTTACAGGAATACATGATATTTTGTTTAATTTATATGGTATACATATCATGTTTATATAGTTTCATAAATACTAGTAACCATCTAGTTACTTAATAATGTTTTCAATTTAAGGGGGGGGGGGGGGGGGCACTTCCTCTCTAAAAGTTTATAAGAATAATAAAATAACAATATTTTATGTAAGTGTCACACAGCGTATATATATATATATATATATATATATATATATATACGCATATATATATTCATTTATGTATTCATGAGAGCCCTGTTTGAATGAAATGGTGGCATTTCTTCTTCGTCTAAACATAGGGCTTGTTGTAGCAGCAAATGGTTGGGAGAGTTGGGGAGAATGCATGAGAAAAATGACTTGGTCTGTTGGAGATAGATTTTTAAATTGATCATAAACAGCTTGGGCTTTTGACCTTAAAGGGGATCTAATATCAGAGTCAAAATTACATTTAGTTAGAAAGTGTGTATAAGACAAAACTAAAGTTAGGGCGGCTTCGAGTAAGTCCACCGAATGTCCGAATGGTCACTATTCACGCAATCCTGATGAGCTGTCGAGTCACTTGACCTTTCAATTAGGTCTTAATTTGTATCTGCGGAGACGGGCGGTACTTCAAACAGCCCGCGCCATGGGTGGAATGGTGGAAAATAACTTCATGAAAGGGTTTTCAATATTTCACAATGGAGAAATGCTTCTTTGAGTGACAATTCAACTTATTTGCTTTAATTCGAGAAGTAATGGGTCGCCGCGTGAATCTTCTTCTGGGGATAAGTGTGTTGATTGGCTTTTGTAACGTAACGCTCGTTTCGAAATTATTTATGCATCATGACCCTTCACCTGACCGATCAAGCACCAGTGGCATTGTGATCACCTTTACATTTCCTTATGACTTAACACGCAGAAGTGATTAAAGACAGGCCCATCATCGATTAGCTGAATGAATGATTGTTTAATTGTTGATTTTTCCTTGTATACCACTCAGGCAAGTTTTGGAATGGGATGTAACAATTCGTAGTGCTACCCGCCTTACAAACACTATCAACTTGTCAGCACGTCCTCCGTCCGTAATGTTATTCTCATAATGTTATTTATGGTTATCACGAAGATGGACCTTTGTGTGTTTTACCTCTGGTAATTACCTTATATGGGATTTGATTTATAAATCGTGTTCAAAAAGTAATTTACAAGAGGGCAACTAAGATTTAGATGATTCAAATTCTTTAAAGTAATTATCTTTATGAAATAAGTGACAAGATAGAGTATTTACAAGGCCTCCTAACACCTCCAATTTGGATGCTAAAATGAAATCTTCGATATACTAAAAAACACACCGCATATACACCTTGACGTACATTACCTATTCTTATATACATATACAACAAACATATTTTAAAAAAATTTTATATTGACTAAATACGTATACAGTAAATGTTCATATAAACGCGATTATTACAAAATGACATAACAAAGGACAAGTGATATTATGTGTTTTTGTTGTAATTCAAAGGCTAGATTTCAAAAGTGGAAATATCAGATTAAATCACGATTTATCTACGCTGACAAGTTATGATTAAAAGATCACGTGTGATTTAAATCACGAGATTTCTATTTATCTGATGTTGTAACATTGTCCGATATTTGCCCCCTATGCTAACACTTGAAGGCGAGACAGCCATGTAAGTGTAATATACTTAAGCATTTGTTTAGCGAAAAAGTAACCTATACTCATGTTATTAAAGAGATTCTCAAGATATAAATGTTTTAGCAATTGTTAATGTAGCAATCACTTGCAAACGTGACAAAATGCACAGATAATGATATATCACATCTAACTATGTGATAACGCTGGTGATTATGATTCATATCTATCAAACAAATGATGACGCATGACGTAATAAGATCAGAGCCAACCGGTAGTGACGTCACTGACCTGAGCGCGAAGGACAATTGTAAAGACAGTGTCTATTGCACAGTGATTATGATAGATAAGTGAAGATCTTCTATCAGTGATGATGTACGACTTGTTATCTGTATATCGGTCAAGATGAGGGCAGTGATATTCACCCTAAATGACCGATCTTTGACCACGGGCTCTGTACTAATATACTCTGGTCACGTGGTCTCGGAAATACTTACCAACCTGGCAATAAAACTGTCGCTTTTCTAATTCCTTGACACTGAAACAAATCCATAGTGACACCAAACTGTGTTTCAATGTTTTAAAGACATGTTTACAGGCCTATTTTGCTATAGTATAATAAGCAGTTTTATGGCGTGGGTGAGCTCAGTTGTGAGGTCGAAATGGGGTTGGGTTTTGGAAAGGGGAAGTTGGAACGCTTCATGACGTTCCACCCGTTTTTTTAAATTGGGGAAGTGACTTTTTATTATATATTTACTGAAAGTGATAATTTATTTTGGATGAAGTGAAGCATCGGTTCTATCACCATGACACACCACAGCCAGCAGTGTTCAATTATACCTTTCTTTGATAAAGTGTAATTATCGTACCTACATAAATGGAAAAACTACCCAACTGACATCATATTTACTCAATAATCAATCAAGTATATTATATTACAATTTTTATCACACAACATTTTAATTAAATCAAACAGTTACGACATAGCCAATAAATAACCGATAACATGAATAAACAATTTCATTCTTTAGTGCCTTGTTACATAAATGAGAACAAGTAAATGACCGTTGTGATCGATCTTATATTTCTTTTGTTACAAGACATCATTTAAATTAAGTAGTGTTCACAATTTGATAATATGGACCATATTAAGCTAAAACATAAAATACAAAACATACATATAACATTCGAATACAACTTAAATCACTGTAATATCATCAAATTTATACATCAAAATAACTATATAAGTAAAACTCTATAAGTATTCCCTAAACTGAATTGTTAACTGATATAATGTGTATAGTTATTGAGTCAGATCATAATGTGCATAACTAAAAAGTAACTCAATAAAGCCTAACTGGATAAAGTATCTGGTAAGCCTGTTCCATCTCTGTTTTTATAGTAGAAGTACAAGAGTAGATTAAAACTATCTGAAGTGATCCCTTGAATCATTTGATTTGTCCTTCTAATGAAATAATTCAAATATAGGTTATTGCATAATAAGTGCAGCAGTTAACATGGTATCATCACTTACAAACTTGGATTACTTCCCTTTCAATCATACAAGTTATTACATGGGTAAGGCTAGATTATTCAGGTTAAATTTTTCTCAAAGGGATTGGTCAAATGTTTTTGCCTAAGGCTGGGTGATTTGTTTCTTGCCCAGGGTCCAGCTTATGTCAAAAAGGTGTGCACGAGCTCTAGAATTAATCCTTCAAAGCAGCCGGTGGTAAAAAAGAACTTGATATTAAAAAAAGATTCCCTCGATGTTATTCATGTAAAAAGGTATAATGCCCTTGTGTCATAGAATGTAAGATCACTGTAACAACTTCCTGTCAAGAAACAAAGGTACGAGCCGGGGGCGAGATTTCAGGTGAAGCAGACGACACCAATATCAGACGACACGCGACTATTTAGCATAGTCAAAGGGATGACTTAGTTTCTGACAGATGGTAATGTTTTCGAGGAGGCCACAGAGAGGTCACTCGAAGAAAATATGTGTTCACTAGGGCGAGAAAACTTGAAGAAAGTGTTCGACTGGTTGAAACACAAGGTCACCAGATCGGCCGGACAGGTCAAGTACTGTCCTAAAGCAACACCTGTTGCAGAAGATCGCAATTCTAGAGTGACACAAACCTATCTGGTTACCTCTATGTAGAACATCGTTAGAAACCATAGCAATTAGATGTGTAAATTGCTGGATTCATTTTCTTCTGATGTTACGACCATGCCTGGGCGATGTATTCTTCATCGCCTTTTACACGAGATAGCTTTTGTTGTTTAAAAGTTTGAAAGTTTACTTTCAACATTTTGTTTATATGCTTTAGGTTGCTGATAAAAAAATATGAACCATTTTTAAAACACGGTGATAACTGTCATATCTATTGAAAGCTATAATTTTTTCAACTTTTACACTGAACAGTTAAAATACGTAAAACTCTGAATAGAAAATGAAAGATAATGTTAAAGTACAAGATATTATAGGACATGGCTTTCCTTAAATGAAATCTCCATTAAAAGAAACTTTACTTAAAACTCTTTCCCGTGACAGACATTGTTGTCAAGTTAATAACAGTTGACCCCGTAGAATGTCAGCGTAAGGGTGTGGTTTGCCTCAGAGGGTCGGGTCGCGTTTGACAGGTTCCCCCTTTCACATTCTACCCCTTTTTACCACCCACCCCACGTCAAATCTGCAGTAACCTATTGTATATTTGTGTAAGATTAGCTAGGAGTCTCATAACCTGCCAGCATAAATAATAGGACAATTTTTTTCAGGCTATTGACTTAAGACTTTTATAAGGGGGTAGAAAAGAAACATAAGTTCTATGGATTTTAAAAGGCTTGAAGGCGACCCAGATGCAGAATCAACGCTCCTGTCAAGGCCTGTGGTTTTATCTAACACTAAAAATTAATTACCCGTTTAAGCCAATGCAAATCTTTTCTTATTTCAATGTTTTTAGACCTTTAAATCACTGTATACCTCAGAAGCGCTTATTGACAAACACAATGTTAAATGTTCATTTAGGCAGCGTCGAAAATTGTCACAATTTACAAAGAACAACCGAGATCTAAGTTTTTACAATTCGTCAAACAGAGGGAAAAGATAAACCTCAAACCGGATAATAATGACCCAAATGACTCGATAATTATCACACAATAATGAAACTATCGATTTAGAAAGTACAGGCCTGGATGCTCTTTAAATTTCTTTGATTAGACAGCTTTGAGTAGAGTCCTGTTCTCCCATGACCATTTTCACTTATCATCAGATTTAAAAACCCGGCTGAAGGAATATGAAACCTTGAAAAGAAAAACCTCAACTGATATCTTTCCCCTTTATAAATTTTGAAATTTGAGGATAATTGTTGTTTTCAGAAGTTTCCTGTTCTTTCTTGAAGTCAAACAAGATTCCCGAAATGATGTTGGAGTCAAATCACGGATACTATCCTATGAATCTAAGTCCTTAAGCCTCAACCAAACAAAATACTTGTGAAAGCAAGTACCACGGCCTAAGATCCAAGGCACAAACATCTTGTCGGAGAGACACCAACAAACGCCTTATAAATAGCCATAGTTGGCCTTCGGGGCTTCGCCTCCACCATACACCAGAACAAGAGAGCTGGCGTTATTTCAAGTTGCATCATCAAAGCCTCGACCCGATCAACATGGCGTTGTTCCCAGACAATCCTGGTTTGGGGAGGGTGATGACCTTCTATAAATATCAAGGACGCTGCAGAACAATGCAGGATGTCTTGTCGTCTGCTGCTGGGCGGCGGTCGTCTGCCTTCATGTGCCCATCAATATCCACACTGGGAGACAGCTATGATCAAGAGATTTCTCTAACAAGGCATAGGAATCCTGGGCTGTATAGATGTTCTATATTTGTTTGTTTTATATGTATGGTCTATGTGTTCTTTAGTGTGCCGGCGTTTGCAATTACGTTTGATAGGATACAATGAGAAGAAAGTGATGTAGGGGGAATGAATGGTGAAGATATTTATGTCCAGTCCAAACGTCGGTTTACGATTCTCACAAACGTACTTGTAATGACATTGATTTGAAGTGTGGCGGTGTAAGATGGGTCTAGTTGTAATGTAACTCCAGTTTTTTTGTTTAACGTTTTTGGTTTCCAGTTTTTTTGTTTAACGTTTTTGGTTTCGATTCCAGTTTTGATGTATGTGAAGAACATTAATTTTACATAACGATCATTTTCAGAAAACAGAATTTAGAAACAATTGGACATGGATCTTTTCTTTTAGGGCAACACTAGCCGGTACAAATGGAGTTAAAATGATGTATGTTTTTTTTTCGTCGTTGTTAGGTTTTGGACTGCACTCCAGATCGACTTAATACTGAAAATTTACTGAATATGATGACTTCTGAGAGAGATATTCGGATATAACTGGAAACATGTACCAAGGTACAATATAACATCAACATAAAGCAGGGTTTATAACTTGTATTTCTAATTATAAACAGAGGATAGATAATAGAGTGGCAAAAAACGAAAGACGTTTTGAGGGTATACGCATTTGGGTTTATATACCTGTAGTTATGACAAATATATATATATGTATTTGCAAAGAAAAAAATGTAATATGTGTAAAGAATTTAGGTATACCATCAATCCACCTTAAAGTCTTATTTTCATTGAAATCGAAGAACGCCCTAATGTGTTCGCATAAGCCGAAATCACACGCGGTATTTACGTGGATAGTAGTTAAATACCTCAATAGATAACTCTTTTTCATGCACATTTTACCTGCTTAGGATACTTTGGCAAATAACCCACTGGGTGTCTCTGTAAGTTTACAGAATTAATTCCTAATGACTTAATTTGGCATATAAACTGAATATCACTTATTCATTTTGACCTTTACTCATAGCTAAGTTCAAGAAAATCAATCGATTACGGACTGGATGCTTGTGTCAAATAAGTACTCCTGTTGATATTTTTTCCAGAAATTTGACATTTCTTGTCAGAGCAAGTGTTTTACACGTGTATAAATTAAAATTTCATTAAAGCCTTTCATCAATTGCTAATTACCAATCTCAGGTGTGATATACCTGTGTTCATGTAACAGAGTCGCATTGTTACATGGCTCCAGACACCTGACACCAACTGTAACATGTAACACACACCACAGGGGGTAACCTTCACGGACCGGATATAGACTTATTGAGACCACATGGTCGCCCCGCCCCCTTCTGACTTCTACCTAAGCATGGGATTGACTCGTTACTTCCGGAATTTAATCTGATAATCACTTGGATATATTATACGCTAGATGTTCAAATGATATGTCACCAGAGTTTCTGTCCAGTTCTCTGATGGTATGATAGCAGGCATAAAATAACATAACAAGCTAGACCCTTTGGGAGAGGGTGTTTAAGTTGTATATTCTGTACCCAATCCTCCCCCCCCCCCCCAAAAAAAAACCCAAAAACAACCCAAATATGTCATAAGAAGCTATATTCATGCAGTTTTTCGTATGATAGTCTTACGATTCCGTTTGTAGCATCCTTAAATTTTTTTATGAAATTTACTCCTTTTATGCATGGGAGTTTTTTTTTTTAAAAACAATGGACACATCAAATGGAGCACCAATATCATGGAAAAGAATGCCCTGACAAATATTGCTATAAATACAGGAATTACTTTCTCTAAAAAGTGAAACGCTTTTCATTATTTTATTCACCGGAACATAAAATTTGCTAGCTCCTGACTACAGATAATTGTAACCTGTTTAAAGGCTCCTTAACGAAAGAGTCATGTTTCTGGAACAGTATCAGTTACATTCAGTTATACGAGAACCCCTAATGACTGAGTGATTTCACGATATGAAACATTACAATGATGGGAAATGCGATTTCTTGATGAAAACTTTTTATCATGGCCATATATGCGATATCACTGAAAATGGAATAATTGCCTAATTATTTTTATATTTGACCACAAGATCTTCTGATATTGTCATTAGAGGAAGTCGATGCATACTGATCCATCCCGGCAGTGCTATTTCCGCACTACTGATACCTTATCTTCTCCTTCTCGATTTCTCAAGATATGAAATATAAGTAAATTGGGAAGTATTTACTCAAGGGAAAGATCTCTTACCCGTCGTATAGGTAGAATAGTCATTGCGAGCGAGAAACAGTCTTAGGGAACCTTGTATACGAGATTCATTAGAGAATCAAATTATATATAATTGATAAGTATTTCCTTTCCATAGAAAAAAATTCCACTTTATTCATTAATTCATAATATTCATGCAAATTGATGCATTTGTTTAAGTCTTTGAACATCATGCTTTCTTTCTATATAAATAAATGACATAAAATTAATGAGTTCATTTGTTCATAATAAATACCATTACGTTTGTAAGTATAAAGTCATTGTGAAATGTACTTCAATGTAAGAGCTTTAAATGATTTGGAAACTTCGTCTTTAAAATAAATGCTCCTCATACAGCTATTCCTAATTAACAAGCTTATTTGAATCCGAACAGAGCATTCATCGACGAGATTTGACAACATTACTCTAACAACGGAGATGAAACGACAGATACTTGGACACAGAGAGAAGACAAATTTGTTGCTAATTCTCTCGAGGTGCCATTAATGTAGTTCTGTGTTTTATACCCTCGCCAAGGTTTGAAATCCCACGAGATGTTACGTGATTTGAATTAACAGGCGTGTTGAGAACTTGGTTCCAGATGTAGCGAGGTGATGTAAGGTATCTAGTCCATCGTAAAGAGGGGCACATATGGCGCTGCCTCTTGTAAGGGCAAGAAGTCAGAAAATGGTCTGTTCCACAGCCGTCTTCAAACAGAGGTGTTGTTTGTGATTTTGTTAGTTGAAGACATGTTTAGAAAAGAAGACATGTGAAGAATTCTGAAAATATAACATAATTGAAAGGTTGTTTTAATATTTGATCCTAAAAGTATGAATAGCAACTAAATCAATAAGAACTTTCTACAGGTATTCTAAGGCATTTTGGAAGTTCTTAGGCCTTTGAATCGATGAAACTCTGACGCATGACATGGCAGTTAAGTGGTTAATGTTGTTCGCAAGGCTTTGTCATTTACTTCACAGATATTTTGCCTTATTTGGTATTTCCTGATGAATTCAGGTGTTTCACTACGGTTTGTAAGCATTTACCAGTTCCTTCTGTCTGAAAGAGAAGATGCACTCGATGTATTTACCATGGAGATAACCAACTACACTGACGCATTTGACTTCGCTATGTTTCTCTCTAAAATAAAATAGACATATTCTTACAAAAATTAAGTAAAGATAGGTGAACAAGCCTTTTAAAGCTTATTTGAAAATGAAAAAAAGAACACATACATCTTCTTTCTCAGATGTTTTTCGGGTCTAAAGTGTTCGGTGAAACAGAATAGGGGGATTGTTGGATGTGTAATACATGTATATATTTACAAAAGTACATAGATCTATATTTTTGTTTCAGACAGTCTAACGATTTCACTTGAAATAACCGTATTAGTAAAGAAGCTATCTACTGACAAAAATTGCAATTCGGTTTTTGAAACCTTTTTACCATTTTCATTTACAAAATATTACCGAATTTTGAGTCTAGTGTCTTACTGGGGCCTGCTTCATAAAGCATCTTTAACTAAGGTAGACCTTATTTCCAATTCTTAAAAAATTCATTAAGTGTAGATCACCTTGGTGCTGAGTGTGAAAGAGGCCCAGATCACCTTTGAGGAGTCACTTTTCCGGGTGTGATCAAATACTGTTGTTCCATATTTATGTTTATGGACGCTGTAGCAAGGCTATATTGCTTTGATACATTCGCCAGTATTAGAGACTGTGAGTGAGTCTTCCTGATACGTGCCAAGCTTTACTAATGGGCTTGAGTGACGTAGTGTTGCATGTATCTATTGTACCTATGTTTGTTATGCTCTGCGTCACCATCATACCTTCAGTATTAAATGTGTCAGCAATTACGAGGTGGTATAAATAATTGTTACTTTGTGTCTGACACGCTATAAGCGTTATGAAAACGTAAAGACCTTTTTGGCAGTCATTTTATTTGGAAGATGAATCGCAATTCAATGTACTTACACCGAAACTTGCCGTGCGTTCAGTAACACAGATCCGGCTGGATGTTCGCGAACGTTCGCGAACACTAAATGTTAAAAGAAGGATACTTGCCGCGGTCGATGTGTTACTGTACGCAAGGCAGGTATAGCTTTGTGTCGAAGTTGTAAATCCATGATTTTGAATTATCTATAACCTTGATAAATATCACAGACCATATTATTCCTGGATGAGATGACATGTTGCAGGTCGCTGTTTTTACCTTATATTTATTTTCTTGATATGAAATAATATGCTTGATTGCAAATTTTAAACACTTCATCTGACACAGATTTACTTGTACTGTATTTACGATATTGAGGGATAGGCTACTCTTCAAATAGTTCAGGACTACCTATGGTAAATGTCAGAGATTATTTATACCAAGGATTTATATAGACTATATAAACCCTTGGTTATACAGAACGTTTTATATCTTATAAAGTGGCAATAGAGCCTAATGCCGTGTCGCTCTTGGTGATTTTCAGGAAGACAAGTAAAATTGCAGAGAAACTTTTGCATCACAACCTACCTCGGATTAAAGTAACGGATTTCGTTGAAAATAACTTTGTTTTTAATCAGACGAGTATACTACTACCTTCATCAAGACATTATTCTAAAGTTCCATGTTGTATTTCAGCAATCCTACCGTCTTATGATTCATTGGGTAATCTTTCCTACATTAAGGGGGTTATGAAAAACGTTGACTCGGCCACCCTGGTTAAATGTGCTTTATATAGTTTACCCAGGTGCGGGTATTGTAGGGGAAGGAGACACGGTTCTCGTCAACGGGTTCAAGTTAAAGAAGCATGGCTAATTAATGAAACAGTTTCATCATCCCGACATTAGAATCTAATTCACAAGAGCCTGCCAGACCCCGAGACGGAGCGCAATGGCCGCTGTCATGTCTCTACACAATGCTCATTTACTGTCACGTGTCCCTTAAGGTGCATAATGCTGTGGTAACACAAAGCGGGGGTGTTGTAAATACGGGGGGTGACGGTAATCCTGACACGTGACTGCCCGGGGGGTCGGGCTGTGTGTGTCAGTAGGGTAGGGCGTGAGAGAGGCCAGACTGCGTGCTGAGTGGGTAAGACGTTAGTCGGGGAGATGTCAGCCTAGGAATCTTGAAAATGGTCAACTACATTGAATATGAAAAAATTCGTAAACATATACTGTTTTAACCTTTCCATTGTGTAACTTTGTGTTCACAGTTGCGACCTACTGCACTCTGAATGTGAGGAAAGTTCATATGTCTGTGTTTTAATTTCTCTCGAGGTTTTATGGAGATATGGTTTTTGATTGATCTTAGACTTAAATGAAACAAACCACTAAAATGAAGCATCCAATCATTTAGGATTAGCTATGCTTAGCCTACAACATGTCTTGTATGATACAAAGTCTGAGGTATTTCATAACAAGTCGGGAGCGTTACTTAACGAAAAAAGTTATAATTCTCTCGTCAAAATTTAAATGTCAAACTTCTCGTGTACGACATTCTTTTCTATTTCACATGTAGATTATTTAATGTTTTCTGGCAAAGATAAGCGATCCTCTTGTTGGTAAGAGGGCGTGGCAAATTTCAAAATTTAGTCACGTGATTCAAAGGCGGACATTTTGAAATGCATGTTCTGACATGGAAGGTGTAACTGAGAATGTTGTAACCAAATGGATTCAAGGGTTATAGATGATCACTTAAGAAATTTTCCACAACAATGAATAGATCAAATGCAATTAGAAATGTAGATATATCTACAAAGTATCGTTAACCATTACATAAGTTTTGCCACTTCCCTGGACGACCATCAATCTTTTTGTCTATGATTTTGATCCACCGTAATCTTGGTTTGTTTCAACATGAGCACTAAGAAAATCATTTTACAAGCGATTCTTCAATTGTGTCGAAGGAATCCCTTCTTTGTAGTATATTTTAAAATGACCACATGACCTTTAAATGTAATTATGAACATAATCAATGTAAGACGTCATTAAAACCGCCGCTCATCAACGATTACGTTTAAAAGGGCTATCAGTATATATCAAGTGAAGCACTCATAATATCTTAGTGCAACCCAAACACTTCATTACATTATCTTTCTTTATCAAATGCGTAGGTCCACTTCAAAAATCTAAGGATGGGGTGAGGAGAGAATATCTCTCATGTGTAAGGGGGATGGGCAATATTTCTCAAGTGTCAGAATGTGTATAAGGTACCTGGATATGAATTTTAATATCTGCTTTGGGCCTTCTATGATAAATATGACTCATAGTATTGTTGTAGCCAGGAATTTGGGATAAGATATTTTCTTTAGAAACTTTTGAGTAAAATGATTAATTTTCAAGAGAAACACAGTAATTTTCAAGATCATGAATATCGTTCAACAAGTAAATTTGTTCATTTTCAACCCAAAAGGCAAAGATGAAGGGGGTTCATGCTGTGGCGTCCCCTGTCAGTTTTACATTACTGAAAATGGGTCCCTGTGTTGTAAAATCAACTCCTCTGACAATTTTGCTGTGTGATTGTGAAACTAAGAACATGCTTTGGGTATATATCACTGACAATTTGAGGCAGTTCAGATGAATTTGTTTTAAAGTTATGGCCCTTGACTTTGCTGATAAACAAATGAAACATGTCTTGTGAAATTAATTCCTCCCATAGTTTTTGCTCAATCTCTCTGAAACTTGGAACTTTCCTCTTGTTAACTTCAGAGATGCACATTTCAAAATTGGTGGTTCCAAAGAATTTGTCAGGAGTTATTAGCCTTGACTTAAAGTATATCTATAATATTTGGTTAAATTTCTTCCTTCAAGATCATAAGTTAAGTTAAATTCAAATACAAACAAATTATCAAGCATGAAAAAATTGTGCTTCAATAAAGGCTATATTATAACATTGACTTCAGAACCTCTTTCCCTAAGATAACCCTTAACTTTGATAATAATAATAATAATAATATATTGCATTTGATAATGCGCCACATCCACCCAAGTGAGTGCTCTGTGCGCAGACAAGATGTGTGTAGCTGTGACGTTTAGTTATTTAGTCAAAGTTTTGTTTGAAGAGCAGCGTCTTCAGTTGAGTCTTGAAGGTCGTGAGGTTTTGACAGGATTTGATGTTTGGTGGCAGAGAGTTCCATTTAGTCGATGCAGAGTGTGAGAAGGATCGTTTTCCAAAGGATGCTGAGTGGATGCGAGGCACTGAAAAGAGAAGTTGATGCTGTGAGCGAAGTGATCTTGATGGCTGGTAGGGAGGAAGCAGTTCTGACAGGTAGACTGGAGCAAGGTTGTGGAGACACTTGTAGGCGAGAAGGAGGAGCTTGTAGTCTATTCTGGATGATATGGGAAGCCAATGAAGAGATTTGAGTACAGGTGTTATATGGTCTATTTTCTTTGTCTTGGTTGCTATTCTGGCTGCGGTGTTCTGAAGAACATCAAGGACTTGGTTGCTGATATACTCTGTCTTGGATTTGCGAATCATGTGGTTAACTTTGTTTCTTTGTTTGACATACATTTGACGATGGACTTCCAGTCCAGTTCGCTTCCATTGTTTTTCAAGTTTACGCCGTATCTTCTTCTCATCTTTGATGCTGTCATTGTACCACGGAGATTGGGGTTTAATGGCTATCTTCTTTGAACGAAGTGGGGCATGAACGTTGAATAATGTTGAGAGGACAGAGTTATAAAGATTGATGTAGTCTGTGACGTTGTCTGGGGTTTGGGTGCATAAATCTGAGTTTAGAATGTCCATGATAAACACTTCACGATTTATCTTTCTTAAGTTTCTGCAGTTCTTGTAAGTCATCTTCCGTTCTGGGTGTGTAACATTCAGCTTGCAGAAAACTGGAAAGTGGTCCGATATCTGGATGTCCTCTACTCTGAGATCCTTCATTATATCATCAGTTTCACGTACAATAACCCAGTCCAAAGTATGCCCACGATTGTGAGTTGGTTCATTCACAAGTTGTGAAAGATTGAGAGATTGTAGGAGGTTGACAATAGTTGATTAAGATAAAAAACACTACAATGTCGAAGCTCTGAATCATCATATAAAAACAAATCAAAATTGCATAGAAAGGTTTATTGTCGGATATTCAACAAAGGTAACAAGGTCGGGTAGTATTGTAGACAATGATTCTGCTCTCTCCTAGTGAAGGTTCGCAACTCGAGCTAAGCTAATTTTGGAACAGCCTCTGTGGGGAGAAATAACATAGAATATCAAGATTAAGTATATCACATTAAACAATTATTGACTTCAAGTGAGGTTGATCAAATGATTTATCGACCTTAGACATGTGATATTCACAGAGGCAAAGCCGAGGTAAATTTCACATGTCCAAGGTCGATAAATCATTTGATCAACCGAGTCTGAAGTCTATAATTGTTTTATTATATGGATTGGGTCTTGAATTACCATTCTTCTGGTATTTCCGGTAGACCAGGATTTTCAAAATCTATTTTTATCCACCGAAGGTGTGTGGATTGTTATATCAACCTCTCGCGATCCACACGGGTTGAAATCGCTCGACGTCATTGCTGTCATGTGACCAAGTAGGCCAATCAGAAAGACGGAAATAATCCATTCATATAATAATAAAAATTATCCTATCTTATCATATGTTACACAAAATCCATTTGCTCAAGATCAGGTACTACAGTGATTTTAATCTTAGCGCCTAGAGAATTTGCTTAGTGACTTGATTTGTGCGTGTTACAAAAACACTTAATAATATTATTAGTTTGAAATTTTTTAATGAAAATATGATTCAATTATGTGGGATTTTTGGATGATCATTTGGTGATAGGGCCTACTGGCAATACAGATACAAACAGAGCTATTGGCTCTGTAGCTCATCAGGCTATCTATAATTTATTATGCAAAGATATAAACAAACAACCATACCGTATTCGACGTGATAAGCGCCTGGGGCGCTTAAAAAATTGGTAAAAGGGGGCGCTTATTAAAAGGATAAAAATTGTCCTCAAGTTTAGTCTTCAAAGTGTTTTCTTACGATACACATGTCTTTGAAATATGGTTTTGTAACTTTTATCATTTTGATGGTGGCTGGGGGTCTTGAAATACCCTGTATTCTTCACTTTAGTGGAAGTAAAAGACTTATTGAAAGACTGAAAAAACCTTCTTCAATGAATCAGCATGCAAGGTAAGCAATGTTGAGAGGTGGGCGCTAAATCAGGACGCATATTGTTCAGTCAAAAACGTGGTGGGTGGGCGCTTATAGGGGAGTGGGCGGTTATTAAGTCGAATACGGTATATACAACAAGGTGATGTCCTGAAATATACCACACCAAGGTGTGAGTTAAAATAAAAAACATTTTATTGTTTTGTCGCACAAATTCCAATTAATTCAAATTAAATAACTGGATGAAATAAAATGGTCTAAACATAGTCTTTTCAAAACTTTCATTCAAAGAATACTTCATTCCATTACCTGGGTATATAGCACATTTAAGTGTTACCGAACTAAGTTTTTGGGAAATAGTGACTCAAATGGTCCAAAGAACTATTGAGAAGGTAAATGTTGACATTAATGGACAAAAGTTGAAATAATCCTTTCAGTTCCACTTAGAAATACTGTGTATTTAAACATTTATTGCCTAAAAGGCCAATCTTGAATATTTTATGAGTGCTTCGACAGATTTGGAAAAAACATCTTTTAAGTTTCCTTTCTGCAATGACTATTGTAATTTCTTTAGATTAACATAATAGTAAACCTGGGAGAAGTTTGTAATATCTCCAAGTCAATTAATAGAAAATATCTGTAATTTGATTTTTCTTTTGCTGAGAATGTGGAAAAATAATTGTTGGAAAGAAGTAATAGGTTCTCACGTAAAGCTTAAACTGACTGCATCTTAAATACATATTGCTAGAACTCAAAAGTATAGAGCAAGATTGTAATTTAGAGAGATGTATATTGTGGTATTGAACTTACGATGCGTCTTTGCTGATCTGGTAGAAGTTATCAACATATTCTGACCGTCCGAGGAGTTCCACGAAGTCCTCGTCGTGAGTGATGACTACTAGCTGGAAGTTGCTCTGCTTCGACCGAGCCTTGATGATTCTATACAAAAATGTATAAATTCAATAGATTTATTTATAACCATGATTTTTAGAAAAATGACAGTTATTCTAAAATATTTTCTACTGATTTGTGATTTGTTCAGAATGGCCATACATACTCGACCAGAGCATAAGCGAGACTCTCAATGTTCTCTCTGTCCAGGTTGGTGGTAGGTTCATCCAGAGCTAGGATCCCACAGTTCACACAGAACGTCTCGGCCAGCGCCAGTCGAATAATCAGAGAGGCAAGCACCTGCAACAGTGTGTGGTATATAGAGCTTATCGTATGGATGCTTTTGTATTACCCTGTTTAGAAAATAACCATTTGGTATTAAAGGTATCTTTGATAAATTTAATTTACTTTGATCCATTTTTAGTACTCTGTTGAAAAATAATCACGGGTGATAAGCATCTAAATAGATCAAGACTTTTAAAGTATCAAGGGTATTTTAATATAAATTTTAAATTACTTTGATACTTTTTTTTATCATACTTCTGTATAAGTAAATAAAAGAAAACTAGAGGAGCCGAAGCAAGTCTACCTTCTGTCCTGTACTGCAGCGCCCCCTCATGTCGATAGCAACATCCCCCTTGATCATCACCACGCGGTAGTTGTAGTTGCGACGTGTTTTCATGATCCCGCTGTCATCATCGTTTGATCTGATCTCTATCGTCTCAATATCTGTAAACAGTTACAAAGATAAATGAAAATAGAAAAGGAAAACAATTCTTCCAATTCAAGCAAGAACTCATTAGCCTTTCATGAAAAGAATAGATTTGCAGTACATATTTTAAGTATCTTTAATCAACCTTAAAGAACAAGCAAACTAGCGAACCACGGGTGGTACTGCGCTTAAATTCAGTGTAGCACTGCACCCAAACCTTAATGTGTGTTGAATCATTCTTTACTGCAGACACAGTTACCGAGCCCCTGGCAGCTTTCAAACCACGACCTCTTGACCACAGATCCTGCCCCATGTTTAATTTATAAAAAATAACCTGTAAAAAGATACTAGTCATTAGAGCTAGGGCATCAAGGTAGGCATCATATGGAGAATATTTGTACCGTTTCCCCTGTACGTATTCCTCCAGAGCTCTCTGATGATCTTGTTTATTTCCTCCATCTTCTGAGAGTGATACGTCATGATGGCTCTGTCACAGAAATATCATAATCACAAAGATGGCACCCCAACATCAAGACAAGTAAAAGCAAGATAGGCTCACAAAAACCAGCAATGCACCCACATCCATTCAGTAAAAAATATTATTTCTGAAACAGCTTTTTGACTCTATGAAGCGTATAAGGAGTACCCATAACCCAAACTTTGATGACCTTGATGTAATAGTTTCCGATGGACAAACCACTAAATAAAGCAGGGCATAATAGATATGTAAGTTTGGGTTTGTGATAAGTGTTTTTCAAGAAGCCAGTCTGTGACAGAGATATACTTATCATAGAGATAGCACAGAGTTATTCAATCAAAAAAAACAAGCAGACAGAGTCAGCTATATCCCCCGCCAAAGGGAAAGGGTAGTTAAGGATACTAGTTGTGGAATATTGAACAGTGATCATGTTGTTTTTCTACAAACAACCTTTAAGAAATCATGATGTTGTAGTGACTTGTTATTACCAATTTTAAATATTGGTGATGCATTTTTGTGATACATTCAACCTGACTGTCCTGCATATTATTGTATTTGAACAGTCACAAGTATCTTAGAAAAATAAATACAAGAAGTTGAAAACCCCAAAAGGCACATCTACGCATGATGCCTGTTGCACATACCAAGTTTCGTCGAGCTAGGTCTCACCGTTTTGGAGTTGTGCTCCGGAAACATTAACGGGTAAAAATAATAATGCAAAGAAGGTGAAAACCCCAAAAGGCACATCTCGGCATGATGCCTGTTGCACATACCAAGTTTAGTCGAGCTAGGTCTCACAGTTTTGGAGTTGTACTCCGGAAATGAAGTCCTATGTTACGTTTCCATGGAAACGGGTAAAAATAAAAATGCAAAGAAGTTGAAAACCCCAAAAGGCACATCTCCGCATGATGCCCGTTGCACACACCAAGTTTCGTTGAGCTAGGTCTCACAGTTTTGGAGTTGTGGTCCGGAAACGAAATCCTATGTTACGTTTCCATGGAAACGGGTAAAAATAAAAATGCAAAGAAGGTGAAAACCCCAAAAGGCACATCTCCGCATGATGCCTGTTGCACATACCAAGTTTCGTCGAGATAGGTCTCACCATTTTGGAGTTGTGCTCCGGAAACAAAATCCTATGATACGTTTCCATGGAAACGGGTAAAAATAAAAATGCAAAGAAGTTGAAAACCCCAAAAGGCACATCTCCGCATGATGCCCGTTGCACATACCAAGTTTCGTCAAGCTAGGTCTCACAGTTTTGGAGTTGTGGTCCGGAAACGAAATCCTATGTTACGTTTCCATGGAAACGGGTAAAAATAAAAATGCAAAGAAGTTGAAAACCCCAAAAGGCACATCTCCGCATGATGCCCGTTGCACATACCAAGTTTCGTCGAGCTAGGTCTCACAGTTTTGGAGTTGTGCTCCGGAAACGAAGTCCTATGTTACGTTTCCATGGAAACGGGTAAAAATAAAAATGCAAAGAAGTTGAAAACCCCAAAAGGCACATCTCTGCATGATGCCCGTTGCACATACCAAGTTTCGTCGAGCTAGGTCTCACAGTTTTGGAGTTGTGGTCCGGAAATGAAGTCCTATGTTACGTTTCCATGGAAACGGGTAAAAATAAAAATGCAAAGAAGTTGAAAACCCCAAAAGGCACATCTCTGCATGATGCCCGTTGCACATAACAAGTTTCGTCGAGCTAGGTCTCACAGTTTTGGAGTTGTGGTCCAGAAACGAAATCCTATGTTAAGTTTCCATGGAAACGGGTAAAAATAAAGATGCAAAGAAGTTGAAAACCCCAAAAGGCACATCTCTGCATGATGCCCGTTGCACATACCAAGTTTCGTCGAGATAGGTCTCACCATTTTGGAGTTGTGCTCCGGAAACAAAATCCTATGTTACGTTTCCATGGAAACGGGTAAAAATAAAAATGCAAAGAAGTTGAAAACCCCAAAAGGCACATCTCCGCATGATGCCCGTTGCACATACCAAGTTTCGTCGAGCTAGGTCTCACAGTTTTGGAGTTGTGGTCCGGAAACGAAATCCTATGTTACGTTTCCATGGAAACGGGTAAAAATAAAAATGCAAAGACGTTGAAAACCCAAAAAGGCACATCTCCGCATGATTTCAATGCACATACCAAGTTTCGTTGAGCTAGGTCTCACAGTTTTGGAGTTGTGCTCCGGAAACATTATCGGGACGGACGGACGGACGAACGGAGACCATTTCAATATCCCCCGCCAACTACGTTGGGCGGGGGATAATAAGGGTATCAGTGTCTTAGGTAAGCTTTAAATAGTAAACTGTCAAAATTATTTTTTATATTGTCAAATTGAAAGGAAACATTGAAAAACCATTCCAAAAGATGTCAATCTGGATGGATTGCTAGAGTTTAAAGGCTGTTGGGAGTTGAGATTCATACACTGTGTACATACATGTGATGGGGGTTACCAGACATTCAAAGTCGTCTTCATTAATGATTTTACTTACTTGTCCATAGCCCTGTAATATTTCTCCAGGTCAGAGCTGGCTAGTTCTGTCACCTACAAAAAGAGATCATTTACCTCATAGCTGTTGTAACATGAAGTGATTTACCATTCTGTCAATTTATAGGAACTACAACACTGGAACAACAGATCCAGGAAAACTCCGGAACTAGGGTTACTTGCAAGAGATTCATGAGTATTTGTGCCATGTGGAAGATCTAAGAATTCTAAGAAGGTTGTTCACCTATCTAACACACGTGTCCACTACCAGATCGGGTACTGGTGCTTTCTGTTGTACCTCACAGTTATCAATCATCTCTCCTCTATCTTGTTGCTTATTAAGTATTTGAACTTACAAGTTGATACCGTCATAGCTTTTTCCACTCATATATGAAGGTTTCACTTACCCTCATGTCGATAGCCTTGTTGCGGTGTTTGGTGGAGGCGTCCTTGAACAGGTCAGACTTGAGCTCACGCTTTATATCGCGGATCTGTTCCGCCCTCTGGTCTTGTTTCCCTTTGATTATGTTCCGCTGTAGTATAGAGATATATTGTCAAAATTCATTATGTCAAAATTAGCAGTAAAAGGCCTTTATGAGTTAATATGAAAATTTGGAAATTTTAGTTTGTGCAACAACAGTTTATCATTTTATAGCTATTTCTATGTACAAAGGATTCTGCCATTTTCATGTATCAACTTCATCTTTCGTTTTTTTATATTGCATAATTACTTGTTCATTTTCATTATTAATCTAATTACAGTTCTTATTTTTAATCAACCGGATGTCTGTCACACTAATTTTGTATTTAAGCCATTATAACGTGACCTCTGCCTCTTTCTATTGTTTTCATGTATTGTTTGCCATCCATTTCTAAGTTTATATCATGATTAGAATTGTTTAAATATCGTTATTGTTAGTTTCAAATCAGGCCTTACATACATATTTCAGAGACAAGATTTATAAAGACTGGATTAATTACCCACTTCAATAATTTGAATATCATAGAAACATTGACCTATCATTGGAGAAGGCTTTGTGGGATTGGGTGTACAATGAAATGTAAGAAGAAAACATGATTTCTGGAAAAAAATCTATTCAAGAAGATATTCATTCTTTTCTATAGTATTCCATTTATAAATGCCTTATAAGGATTGCTAAGTTGTGTCCCATCAGTTTCTGAGTTGATATTATGTTGATAAGAAGGTAGTGATGTTCCATGATGTTTGTTTTCACCTAACTAAGGCCCTACCTAATGCAGTATTCCATTTGTAAGTGCCCTGTAGAGGTAAATATGATTGGTCTCGTCACAACGTATGACACCTACCTCCCTGTTCAGTTCGTCTGACTGCTGTAGGAGTCTGCGTCTCTCTCGCTCCAAGTTCCGTGTGTCCAGGTCCCCCAGCTGTTCTTGCATCTCTCCGATCTCAGTTTCGAGTCGTGAGATTCGCTTCTGCTTCATCCGCAGTTGAAGATTGTCAGCTAACTCTCGCTCTTTAATCTTCAATTTAAATTTCAAATATTATAAGAGAAAACCTCAAATAAATGTGAACTTTTGAGACTCAAGAAATGGGATTTGTTTTATTCCTGCTTGAAGTCATTAACCAGTAAACACTATTGGACTTATTGAAATACAAGTAAAGAAGTGAGCACAGCTAACATACCCCCACTTCAAACTCATAGAGTCACTGATTATCAATGTATCCATGGAAACCACAACAAATATAAATGAAATACAGGTCTTATCCTAAAAGGGCATATCTAGATATCATTGTTGACCTGTGTATGAAGTTTGGTGAAGCTAGCATGTATAGTTTAGGAGATATACTCTGGACAAAGGACTTTGTCACTGTTTGAGTCATGTTTCCATGGAAACCGCAAAAAATCAAAATCATTTGTTGGTCTTACCCTCAAAAGGCACATCTAGTGATCATGCTTGATAAAAGTATGAAGTTTGGTGGAGCTAGCATTTATAGTTTACAATATATGCTCCGGACAAAGATTTGTGACGGACAGACGGACAGAATGAACGCATTATACCCCTGCTTAAGCTGTAAGGTGAAGAATACTAAACAATGTTCTGTATAAATAACATTTTAATAAAACGAGTGAGTGGTTTTGTATTCAACGAAAGCAATGATTATCTCCCTTCCTACAAACCTGCTGATTGGCCAGGTCCTTGCTGAGTTTGTTCATGCTCTCCACAATCTCCTCCTGGTCCTGTTTGGTACTCATCTCCTTGGCAACGACCTCTGACATACGGTTCTTCCCCTCTTCCAATCTTTCAGCTTTACCTGCCTGGGTGTAACTGGGGGTGAAAAAAGTAGCTGTTATCTGATTTGATGATAAGGATTTCTCAATTTCAGGCTTTTAGAAGTTAGTGGATATTTTAATTTGTTCAAGATACTGACTTCTCAATATTGACCAATTGGAAGTTTTTGTTAAATTGTAAGTGATAAGACTAATAAATGACTTGGCTATATTTACGGTTTTATGATAGATGGTTCAACAAGATTTGACATATATTATCAACTTCTTTATCATTCAAACTCAATGCACAACTTATTTAGGGATCAGGATGAAATACAAAAAGGATTTCTGTATACCATCCAAATTTCTCATTCTTTTTATTTGATGATCAGCAAAATATGAAGAGTTAACGGTGAATGAATTGATATTCGAATAATAAGTCCTATTCTGTATCTTTGTATCATAAAACAATGGTAAGAATAAGTTTGAATCACTCTCACTGTTTCATCTCTGTGTTGATGTCCTTCACTTGCTTGCCTAAAGAGCGGATACTCTCCAGCTACAGAAACAGAATACAAATTTTAATCTCTCAATATCATTCAGAGCACAGAGATAATCCTTTCAAAGTGTCTCTTGATGTCAATTATGTGAACCGGAGTACAAAGATCAGAGGTTTTCTTGTTTACATATTTGATATCAGAAAGCATGAGGGTTGGATTCTATTTATCATTCAAAATCATTTTATAAAGTTTTCATGAAAAATGTACCTCTCTTAAAACTGCCCTAACTTATGACTTCCAAATGCTGTGATGTCAAATAATGGAATTTTTTTTCAGTGAGAACCCCACACACTTTGATAGTCTTGAATTCAACAAGAGAAAAAGTTCATGATGAATTTGCATTAAAGTGATTGAAGTAAACAAAAACGATTTTTGATAATCTTGAATTCAACAACACTCATATAAAGATTTTTGCACCAAAAGATATCAGATAGCTCACCTCAGCCTTCCCAATGTCGACCTTTTCTTCCTTCATAGCCACCAGTCTCTCCTTCTCTCCCCTCTGTTTCTCTATCTGAACCTACAAACCAAATATTAGAACCTTACAGCTCACAGGTCTAACCAAACAAGTTGGTATAACTCTGGATACTGGGGTGTTTAAGAGTATGGCTAGTAGCAGATATTAGTTTAGTGGTTAGTTTCTAACCCTGAAAAGTGTAAAAAAAATGCATTTCAGTATGTTTAATGTGACAATATGGCAGTTACACATTAACATGTAATAACATAATAATAAACATAATCATATCATTATTAACTTTTGATCAAGTGTGAAACATCAATTTTCATTTGATGGACTCCCAAAATTGAAAAAGGACTCCCAAAAATATATGCCAAGAGTCCCCAGGACTCTTAGTTTTGATCCTCTATGTAAAACCCTGTATTAGAACTTATATTTATTATAATTTTATACTCTGTTCAAACTTACAGCTCAAAGGTCTAAACAAGTTGGTATAACTCTGGTTACTTGGGTGTTTAAGAGTATCTATCAAACTTTCATCAATTATAATAAAGTCGATTATATCAGATTTTCACTGATATTGTGATTGAAGAATTTGATGAAATTTATTATTCTTCCCATAAATACCCTACAAGCATGAGGGTGAAAAGAAAGGTTGCTTTCAATGGTTCATCAACCGTGATTAAAACTATTTCTACGAGTACCTTTCTACAGTTCAAGCCAACTCAGGGGGCTCTAACAGTATTTCATGCTTGTAATAGAAATACATTATGGTTATGAATTGTCTACATACCTCCAGAGGCCTAATCTGTGTCTTTGATTCCTGCGAAGAAAAGAAGAATGATAAGTTTTATAACCATAAGAGAATATCTCCCTTAAAACAACATGATGGTTGACAACATTGCATTTTCTTAATTTCCAGATTCTACTTTAACTTTTTATATCATCAATGAAATAAACTTCTAAACAATTGACAAAATAAGAACATAAGACTCCATCTAATCACCTTTATCTCTTCTTCATGTGTTTTGTTCTCCACAGTTAGGTTTGCCTTCGTCTCTTCGAGTTTTGTCTGTTGTTGTAACTCACTGTCGATCTTTAACTTTTCCTCCTTTAGCGAGTTCAACTTTGACCTTAGCTTCTGCACATGCTCATTGTGGTCACTCATCTTCTGACGCTTGTGGTCCAGCTGTCGGTTCAGAGTGTCACTGAAGTGATAACATTACGTGCTGTATGATCTGTTTGTTTAAAGGAACTATTTCAAGAAATCATGTCGCAAAATGTCAACTTCAATGGTAAAGGGTAACCAATTTGTGGGTGAGCAGCAAATTTGACAGCTATTTTGGACAGCTATTAGGAACTATGACTTAAAAAGGCACTATGATAGCATGTACCAGAAAGTTGTCTATTTAAATGAACTAGTTCTAAAAATGACATAGCAATATGTCAGCTTCAATAGTCGAATGTTAACAAGGTTCTGGTGAGCAGCAGGATTGACACCTATTAGGAACTATTACTTATAAACAAACTACGATAGCATGTGCCAGTACGTTGTGTCTGAGAGTCTGTTTGTTTGAAATGACATGATAAAAATGCACCTTCAATGGTAATAAAGTGAGCAGGAGGCCCTAATTTCCCAAGTTTTTACTCAAATTGCCATCTATCATTACTTACTGATTCTTATAAATACAAAGAATAACAAAATCCTATAGGCTTGTGATGACAAAATGACGCAATAAAGTATTTTGTAGAAGTTGTGATATACAATGAGGCGTATATACTCACAGTTCCACCTGTTTTTGATCCTTCTCAGCGATGACTACTTCTAGTGTGCGTCCTGCTTCTGTAAGTATATTGGAAAGTTAGGTGAGGTGAGGTTAGTTGGGGTTTAACACCGCTTTCAAGATTATTTCACTTATATCGCGGCTGCTAGTATTATTGCAGGGAGAAAGCCCGCAACACTATAGTGGCTATGCATTGCAGTGAAACCTGCGAGCATCGGCTGGGACTAGCGAACCATGGGTGGTACTGCGCTGAATTTCAGTGTAGCATTGCACCCAAACCTGACTGCGTGTAGAACAGTTCTCTACTGCAGACAAAGTTGCCGAGCCCCTGGCGGGATTCGAACCACGGACCTCCTGATCCGAAGCCAAACGCGCTAACCACTGTGCTATCCCGCCCTTATTGGAAAGTTAGTGTCAAGGCTTCATTAGTAATATTGTATTATTGAGATTAAAATAAAGTCAATCATTTCTGTGTTGACAGCAATACAGGTAAAACTCTTTTATACCTTTTTGAACTGGCTATACTGCCAAGCCTTTCATCAATGACTGACATTTAGGATATTGTTTTCAAACTTGGTTAATGTATAGCATAAGTTAACATACTTTTGGTTAACATGATAACAACAACAGCTGCATTTGAAACAAAGAGTCAAGAATAAGTCCCCTCAATTTTGACATTCAAGAAATTATTGGTGGTGCAGATTAAAATTTTTCTAACTGTTGTTTGGTCAACTCTTGAACTGTGCTCACAGTGTTTTAGACAAACATCAAAACGCTAGCAGAAACTCTCCAACATTTAATGAAATGCAACTGAGGCACACAGCAGATTTACCTCCCCCTGCCAATGTTGCTGTCTGTCTGGCTATCTTCTTGTCGAGTTCGCGGATCTCCCCGTAGTAACGATCCATCAACACGATGTCTGAGTGCATGCTCTTAGCGGTGGCCTCGTCTGCTTCCTTCGCTTGATGCTCGTCTTCTTTCTAGGTTGGAGAAACATCAGATTTCTTACATAGTTCCAAAGTTTTCACCAAAATAATATTACATTTCTTGATGCTTATTTTGGTGAAACTTGTGAAATGGTAAACTGTATTCCATAAATAAAACTATAACATGAAGTATCTAAATTTTGACTGACTAGTAGAAATATTATCAGTAACTAAAATAATTAGCAGGAAAATTAACTCTTAAGTTGCTGAATGTTATTTTGACCAGTCTTGCCCCCGTGGCTGAATTTTCCAGCACTCGCCTCGCTACCGTTATAGCGCAATTAGCCCCTGTGGCCGAATTTTCCAGCGCCGCCAGATGCGACCGTTTTAACAACATATGGCGTGTTTACATGGCGAAATACGGACATTATCGTCGTTTTATACAAAGCTAGTCGGCGAATCCCGTGTTACAAATGGATGATACTTACTTGACACTTTGAATGAAATTTCTATCACCCCTGGAACGGTTTCTACAACTGAAGTAAACTTGTTTTCAATTCGGGCGCCGTAACTCAATAAATTCCAAGAGCGCATGCGCGAAATCAAAACGAAACTAAAGATGAATAGTTCCTCTTCACATCGATATAAAAATTATTTTTATAATATGTTTAGAACGAATTTTACAAAATTTTAAAAATTGTCTTCATTTCAAACATTATAAAATCATTTAATCACTGAGTGCACACATGCAAATTATATACGGAATTGAAGCTAATTTCTTGCTCTATATTTCACGATAAATTTTATTACGATACGCCATCCTAAACGAAAGATATAAATTACGAAAACAGGGTAGTGATAAATCCCGATAACGCTCTGACCCCCACAGTAATATTACTAAGCTAATAGCCCCGGGCAAACAGGCGGGGTATCCCCGTTGAAACATACACTCACACACAATATAAATTGTCTTTATTTCCAACTTTATAAATCATGTTATTCGCTTTGTATACATGCAAATTATATATGGAATTGAAGGCAATTTATTCTTCTTTACGAAGAAATAAATCATAACAATCTTTTGCACTGTAATTAGAAGTTATTACCAACGAAACGTGGGTATAGCTAGTAATAAATTCTTTGATAATCGCCTTACCGCAACATATGTCGCATCGTTTCCACACGTTTTATTTTGATGCAAATATGGGCAAATTACACATGAAAATGAAGGCATTTCTTTCTGCTTTACGATGATATGAAAATAATAAATATGTACCACTTGGTTTGGAATATATAAAGTTTGCAAAGATGGTACCCTCGGGTATTTTAGAACAGATTTTGATAATTGCGACATCACTAACCGCTCCTTTATTGTCTAATTGTAATTTGCAAATTTTATATAGAATTGAAGACGATCCTTTCCTCTTTATTGTGATATAAAAATGTCGATAATGCGCTCTGCCGTTAAATGGATAGGAAGTGTAAAAAGCAGTTGAAAATAAATCGCTTCTCGGTAAACAAAATATGAATAGAGAAATTGCCTGTTTGTGCGATGCGCGCCGGGTCCTTTCTGATTTTCTTGTACATACCAATTTTACATGGCAATAAAGATTATCCTTTTCTCTATATTTTGATATATGAAATTGCAAAATTTACCGAGAAGTTTATGTGATATAAAGTGCGAGAAAATGGTAAAAACGTAAAGAATATACAAAAGTCACAATTTTGCGGAACTTGCTGTATCTTTATTCTATATGGTGTATATAATTTTTTTATATCAAATCGAAGACAATTATTCCTTCTTTATCACGATGTAATCAATTTCAAAATACGCCTAGCTGTTGAGAAGATATGAGCGAAAGAAAGGCACATGTCAAAATCGCCGTTCAGTTTACATGATTTGAATCGAGAAATTAGCTTTTTGTGCGGCGCTTGCTGTGTCTTTATTTATTATCGCGCATGTACACATTTTACATGGAAAGAAAGACAATCTTTCTCTCTGTCTTTTGATATAAAAATTGTCAAAATACGTTGAGCACATCATGTAAAAATTGGTGTGACAAAATGGTGTAAAACTAAAAATATGTAAAAATCACCTTTTTTGCGGCACATGCTGTATCTTCAATTCAGGTAGCGTAGTTACGTATTTTATATTGAATTGAAGACAATTTTCTGCTCTTTCAAATGATCCAACCGGTATTGAAATCCGCCCAAGGGTTCAGAGCATAGGGCGTGCGATATAAGGTTGTACGTTTGGTGTGAGTGCAGGCTTGTAAGCAAACGATAGCACGCGCGGGGCGGTAAGCTCGTGCGAGAGGGTAGAAAGTGCCCACAGGCTATTAGCACGTGCGGCGGGGAGTGGGGGAAAATTGAGTGATTTTAAAGCTTATTTTCGGTACGATAAACGTTATCAATCGTTGCATAATTTTCGGAACATGTACGCGCATTATTTAGAACACCAACGAAACAAAATTCGGTAGCTTAGCGACACACGGACGGAAAGTACTAGCGTTGAACTGACACTACTGCCGTGCAATAATTGCCCGTCCTTCGCTACTGTGAACCTCGGCGTTAATGAGCTAGCGTGAGAAAAATAGAGTTTGGATGTCGCATCTCGCCCAGAGGACATGCGGTCAAAGCAAATTTCAACCCGGACAGGCCCGGGACCCGCATCTTAAGGGTTAAGGATTACAAAAAAAAGAAGTACTATTTATTATTATTCATAAAATCTATTCTTCAACTGAAAAGAAAAGTGAATAAATGAATCAACAGCATCATGCAAAATATCATTAATGGAAACTGCATACAAACCTATTTCTTTTACATATAACAGATCTGGAAGAGAGCTTCACAACATTTTAGAACTTCCAAACAAATCTATGATAGTTCACTCACATCCGTCACAAGAGTTCGGAGTTTCTGTATTTCATCATTCAGTCGCTTCTGTTTGTTTCTCAAGGCAGGCAAGTCTGTGTCTCGCAGAGTCTCAATCTGAACATAAGAGTAAAACAATTCACAAATACTCACTTTGTAAACAAATGAATCAAGATAATGTTAAAGATAATTTAGTGTAGAATTGCTGTGAAATGTAAAGAAATTGAAGAAACTGAATTTGTTAATATTTAAAAGGGCAGATTGTTTGCATCAAACAAGATTCAACTACTGCTTGGTTAGAGAGGTATGCATTTATTGATAGCTTGGATGGTTCAATATTTCAGGGTATATTCAATAAGAAGAAAAGCCAGGTAAACGATGACAAACGCACAATCACTCCATGTTGCAAGACCAAATAATCAGTTAAAGCTACAAGTCCATCACGATATTCTTGTGTGAAAATGGGAATTTGTCCATGTTTGTACTCTTTGAAAGATAGGCCATCCCTGATAATATTCTTTAAAATGTGATAAAATTAAACAAATAAAATTTTCATTTCAAGGATGTTCTGTCGTCGATACATCTTTGGTACAAGAATGCTATCATTTATTGTCATTATCATCATATCTGAAGAACAAAGGGCGTGTTAAAATTGTGTGTATCAAGGTATGAGTTCCTGAGTCATGAGACACTCACATTCTCTTTGAGTGGTTTCATCTGCATCATGTCGTCATATTTCTTCTGGAATGTGCTCAGGTCCGCCTCTGCTTTCGTAAGACGTGACGGCACCAGTCTCAACTTCTCTTGGAGCTGAGGGTAAGATGTAATGCTTGTAGATATCATATTGTAATCTCCAAACATTATAACTATGATTATTACTAACTTAGGATGAGTAAAACTCACAAGAAGTTGGGACCAGAAGAAGGAGACTTCTAATTAAGTCTGTTAAATTTTTATTTCAAAAGCATGCTTCACAAGGTACTCCATTTTCAAGACATATTTTTTGTTTGAATACTCATTTCCAATTATTGAACAGAATTGTCTGACAAGACAGGTGATCTCCCCTGATGAAACAAGTTTTCACCCCCGAGAAAAGAGAGCTCACCTCCAGTACAAGTTCTCGGACTTCCTGTTCGGTGCTGAATTCACGATGACACAGAGGGCAGCATGGGTTTTCATTCTTCAGAGATTTCTCGTACTTCTTGAAGAAATGTTCAGCACCAAGCAAGGATCCTCGCTCACTGTCAGCAATTCATAGAGAACTTTTGGTATTTCATAATGTCAGCAAAAACAAGACATCAATGAATATTTTCTAGTATAGAATGATGAATACAAATTTATCGATATTTAACTTCTTTATTCTAGGCAGGCATACAAACCAAAGCAAAACACTGCCGAGCTGACAAAATATAAGGGCACTCATCTTTGGTCACATTTCTAGCTCAGTTTGAAATTAAATTTAGGGGTGAAAAATGCACAACATACAACCCCAAAATAAAAAACAGAATGGATTTATCTCCTAATTTCAGTCTATTTGAAGAATGATCAGGGTTCCCTTACTAAATGAGAAAGATTAATAACTATTCCTTGTTGTTTTAGTGACTCACTCCTGTTGCTGTGACATTTTGCTCTGGACAGTTTTCAGCCCGTCATCAAAGTCCTGACTGCCGCACACGTCAAAGATTCTTTCCTCCAAACCTACACAAATGACCAGTGATGAAAGAGACAGGAATACACAGGAAGGGCAGTGGTGTGTGCTTTTAAAGCTATTTCAGAACAAGATTTGTTGGGTTTTATATCAAGTGCTTTTTACATCTTTAAACAGTATAATAAAAAATTCATTAAATGACTAAATTAAATTGATATTTTTCAATAAAAAAATATATAATCATAATCGAGATCTTACGCCTCAGCCTGTTTTCACCATCTGTTATCTGTTTGCTGAAAAAGAAATTAAACACAATTAATTAAAGGACATCTATATTTCATTGGCAAAACAAGAATGACAAGATAGAGGTAAGAGGACTTTATACTACACTTGAACCTCATTGACTGTAACTCCTGAAAATATCATTTACAATGGTAATAATATTAGATTTGCTCTGTTCGAAAGACATTCCTGTAATATTCATGGAAATGTAGACTATACCAGGCCAATAGGTCAATTCAATTTTGGGAATGTCATAAAATTGTCAAAAGTCAACAGTAGATATTGAGAAAAACTGTTTTCATTCTAGTTTTCATGTCATGTTAGAATTTCTCTTTTTCTTGAAACATAGAAAGTGATTCAAGAAGTATATCCTACTTAATCATGTTTTTCTCGGCCTCCTTGGACGAGAGATCCGTCCTCCCCTTCTGCAACTCCAGCCCAACTTGCTTCACCTGTTCACTCTGCTGTCTGGTGACAATAGCAAGATGGTATATTTCAATACCCTCATATATCATTTCTACTCAATGGCTGAGTTTATCAGACATATATATCTTATTATTATTACTCGCCTATGTAAGTTACTGCAATATTTTATTTTATGTCAATATCAAACTGGTGTAATACCGCTGTCCAAATGACGTCACAATTGTGCTTATTTGTGACGTCAAAATGTAAGCACCGCCGTCACAATGGTGGCCAAGTTACGGAAATGTTAGTTTCTGCACACTGTCAGCAGTTATGCTTGATTGATTTTAGAGGGCGAGTAATAAACAGAATACAAATTTCCTTTCATTTAATACTATTTTTATCAAACTTGTGAAAGATTTAGTATCAATGTCATTTTTGCTCGTTTAGTATCCTCTATAGGAACAACAATTGAATTTTTTTTACACGCAGAACAGGAATGGTCAGATTATCAGTTTTGCACAGTACATATAAACATATGCTGTGTTCTACAACCTACCGTATATTACAGTGTATCAGTTGACCCTGTGTATAAGTCGACCCCCTTTCTCAGGCCCCCAAATTGCTGTCAAAATCATATACCTTGTTTATAAGTCGACCCCCCTAATAGCGCGTGTTGGAGGCAGGTCGACATGAAACACGCGGCACGTTGAGAGATTTAGTTACGGTAAGTTGATGTATCGGTAATTTTCAAAGTGAGTTGTAATACGTCAGTGTTTTGTAATACAGTAAGCATTTGTTTAATAAGAGATTGTTGTAATAAATATAATATATATAAATATTGATAATAAAAAATACATACGTGTGTGCTGGTGTTTGTTCTTTTTTTAAAAAGACTTTTATGTCATTTACTTCTCGGTACATGCGCAGTGTTGCACATAGAGTGCGTATTTGTGTAATTAGTAAATAACGCATCTATAATGAACTGTGGCGCAAAAAAATAATAACTACTGAGCCACACCATACGCAATAAACATTAAGTACGCATTTATATGCATATCGTGCGTAGCATTCGGTTTCTAACTCAATTTAAATGTTAAGGTTTTCATAACAAATTTGGAAATTCCCGTAACTATTTATAGCACATTACCAAGAACTCATACCCGTAAGTGACCTCAGACAAAAGGATAAATTTAATTGGTTAATTCAGAATGCCCGTATGTGATTTGAATGTAAGGATACATTTCATTGGATAATTCTGTCATAACCTCTCGCTCTGCTTTTCTCGGAAATTGATAGTCTGAGTCGTGAAAAAACAAACCAAATGTCTTCATCAAATTCAAAGAAAGCTAGAAGAGTAATTGATTTTTTCACGGGAGCGAGGCAATATACGTCTACTGATGAGGTAGGGGTACAAGATGAAATTCGGCCCGATAACATTTCCAATGTGACTACACTTCAGTATAACATGTGACAATTTTCATCGCCGAACATTAAATATTCAAAATGGCGTAGATCGATAAGATTATCTACAAACGGATCAATTTAAAATCGATCAAACTGGATTCCCAATCGTAGTAATTTTTTTTTTTAGGAATTAAATATAATAAAAAAACAGTAATATTTATAAAAGTAATTTTATTTCAATATTTTGACAATGAGTTGACATCGTGGCTTCCGGTTTGAATCTCGTCTGTTTGTCTCCTACCGGCAGATCGTCACTTGACCTCAGAATTTTTGGGTCTCAAACATAGACCTCGTATATAAGTCGACCCCCCCCTCCTTGACCCCTCAATTTCTGGTATAAAAAACTCGACTTATACACTGTCATACTGTAAAATCATTTATTTTCGAGGGGTGTTATTTTCGCGCAAACATAAAAAATGACTGATTCGCGGGGTTTAATTTTCGCGCATATCGACTAAGCAATAGCAAAATTTTGGTGAGCAAAACTACATGCACCATGCAGCAAAGATTACAGTGAAACTAATAGTAATTAACTTATAAAAACAATAATATTTATTCAAAAAGTCAATGATCCATTTTTTTATTTATTGTCATTAAACGTCTTCAAGTTTTGAAATGGTAACGATACCTGTCGCCAAGTTTTCCCGGAAGTAAACATTCGGAACGGTTCAGTTTGATCTTTAACTCTAAACAATAGAGTTTGAATGATGTGACTTCTCGAGATCTCGTTCAAAGAACTATCATAACGAACCGAAAATATACCGAACCGAAGGACCTGTACAGCAATACGCACCGAATCGAAGCTCAAGCGTACCGCAATCAAAACATCAGGACACGCATATTGGCGATCAAGAGTGAATTCTGCCAGGCCGGATTATTGTGATGACTGTGTTTGCACAACAAACAACGTGCATATCGGCGTACACACTTATGAGAGCTCTAATTAGTGACGCGTCATTAATGAACGAACCATACATTACTGTGAGTAATAAAATGTGTCAACCAAATTATTTGTCTGTTATTGGTTTTCTTCACATTCATGACCATAATATTTCGCGATGTTTTATTATTCGCGCATTATGGCTTTGCGCGAAAAGCGCGAAAATTAAACCCCCGCGAAATATTATGATTTTACAGTATATAGACCTCGTATATAAGTCGACCCCCCCTCCTTGACCCCTCAATTTCTGGTATAAAAAACTCAACTCTATACACTGTCATATACGGTAACTCTAAGAACCAGTCACGTAGTCAGAACATCCCGCTACAATTCATTGGTCAGACTAAGGCGGAGCGAACTGGACTTTAGCCGACTCTTCAGTTAACAATTGTTAGTCATTCAAAACAGGCAAACTCATCAAATAATACACATGACAATAAATTAAATTTTTTACAACTTGCTTTAGCATCTGGACCTATGAAATCCTAGTGCTACCCACCCTATGTAATCCTCGAGCTGACCACGGATGTTGGACGAGGGCATGTGGCCGAGCAGGTAGGTGAGACCGTCCTCATGCTTTGCCTTCCTGCAGTGAGGTAAAGAAATAAACTGATAAAGACATACTGGTGGAAACAATATGGGAAAGGTGGAGACACAGAGAGAGAAAAATCAAGGTACAAATGTTGACAAACACTAATAATCATAAAAAATTGAAAAGTAAAAAAACAACAGCTTTGCTATCCAATGAGAAAAGTTGACAGTGTGGCATAAAAGTCCAAGAAGAGACACTGATACAAACAGTTAAGAAATACACCAACACAACTGGTATAAACAAATAGTTAAACAAAAACCAGAAAGAAATGCCAGACCCGAGAGATGAAGATAAAGAAATGGCGTGATCTAGAGATAGAGAGTGAGCTACTCACAGTCTGCGGATGCTGTCCTCCTTGGCGGTACGCTCCTTGTTTAGCATGTTGAGTTGAGTCTGGGTCTCCAGCTCCAGGTGAAGGCGGTTCATCTCCGAGCTGGGGAAAGATGGAATAAGGATAAAGACATGCATCTATGACAGAGTTATCACCCATTTTGCCTCTTGGTTTCTTTTATAAGAAATGCATATCTCAAAATTTTTATAAAAGGCAGATAAAATTTTCAATTTAAAAATTTTTAGAGAAGGGAAAGAGGTGTTCATATAACTACACTTTTTATGCAAGACACCTTGCTAAAATCATTGACCCCAGTTGGGCTTATGTAATATTGCGGATGGCGGATTGGTTGAACCTAATATGCAGTAACAAGATTTACAAATTAGTAAAAATCTGTTAAATACTATGTGACATATTCTAGAAAGTTAAGTCCACTATGGAATGTTACTTGAGTTCACTGAGAGAGTTGTCCAGCTGGCGCCTCTCCTTGTCCATCTGACCGATGTCCCTCTTCAGCTCATCAAGATTAACGGCATTCTCTGTTGTCTGAAGTTCTCGCTCCTACAAGGAGGAAATACTTTCGGCATATGAATCCTCAAAAACATGCAAATAGATGGTGAACAGATGTAACAATGTTATATCAATGATCACATTGAGTGTAGTAGTCACTGTCTGACATAATCATGAAAAAGAGTTTGGTTAAATGTTACAAATCCTTGTTGTTTCTAGGGTCAAATTCTCATCTTCTGAGTCAAGCAACAACCAACAGCACTGAGAGTACCAAAAGTTTACCCACTCTACCACTAGGCCTTGACAATTTTTAAAAAAAGATTTAGCTTTCACTAAAGCAAAGCTACCCTTTAAACTATTTAACATTTGACAAATACTCCAAGAATAAAAACATAATAATCAAGCTGTAATTGGCCTCAAGATTTTGTATAATTTTTCATTTTATTTCATTTGTTAGAAGAACTCCTCCACACAAGAACAAAACTTATTCTTGATATTAAAAAAACATAGACAAAGATTTCAGACATTTATCTCTAAAAAGAAGTGCGACTCACCGTCCTATTGAGATCTCTAGTCAGCTGATCCAGTCTCCCGGCTGACGCCTCCATCCGACTCAGCTTCTCGTTGATCTGACGGACCTCGGCTGTGTTCTTACTCTGTAAGATATTTGAACTGAAATTTTATCTGCCTTTTATAAAACTTTTGAGATATGCAATTCTTATAAAAGAAACCAAGAGGCAAAATGGGTGATAACTCTGTCATAGATGCATGCCTGAACCTTTTGGGTACTCTTTGTCCACTTAATCCACTGATCAACTATGGACTACATTTTTCACACAGCAACTTAAATAAGTAATAATATCCACATACATGTAGTTGTAGATTAGGGTTCAATCAATGTACATGTGAAGACCAACTTGGGGCTGTTGTTTAAACTTTGACATAATCATTCAAGGTACATGTGAAGACCAACTTGGGGCTGTTGTTTAAACTTTGACATAATCATTCAAGGTACATGTGAAGACCAACTTGGGGCTGTTGTTTAAACTTTGACATAATCATTCAATGTGAAGACCAACTTGGGGCTGTTGTTTAAACTTTGACATAATCATTCAATGTGAAGACCAACTTGGGGCTGTTGTTAAAACTTTGACATAATCATTCAATGTGAAGACCAACTTGGGGCTGTTGTTTAAACTTTGACATAATCATTCAAGGTACATGTGAAGACCAACTTGGGGCTGTTGTTTAAACTTTGACATAATCATTCAATGTGAAGACCAACTTGGGGCTGTTGTTTAAACTTTGACATAATCATTCAATGTGAAGAAGGAGTGACAATTCAAATTTCAACCTTGTGAGAGTCAGACCCTCTTTTAGCTGAGCTAAGCAAGAAGAAACACTTTTGACCCACACTGCCACATACGTACAATACAAGACCAACTTGGGGCTGTTGTTTAAACTTTGATTAAATCATTCAATGTGAAGCAGGAGTTAGAATACAAATTTCAACCTCAAGTGGGATTTGAAACTGGTAGGTGAGAATCAAACACTATACCAGCTGAGCTAAAAGGACACTAGAAAGAAGAAACACTTTTGACCTCACACTGCCACATACGTACCATACAATACAAACTATGATGATAAGGTGGAGAGAACTTACAATGAGGTCTCTCTTGATCTTCTCACTCTGCTCCAGTTTTGTTTTACTGTCTCTCAGATCGTCCATTTTCTTCTGGACCGCAGCTTCCTTCTCCTCAAACTCTGCCTACAAACAAATGAATTTAAAAGAGATATGAAGACAGTTGGTATAAAGAATATGACAATTCCCTTTGTCCACCACAAATCAGGTTAATCTGGCAGCAGTAAGATTGACCATACAATAATCACAAAATGTTTCAGTGACATGAAAACATAGAAAACTGAATTTTCATTGACTAATGACAGATATTTTATCAATCATTAGTAACACTGCTAACATCATTACATTTGTCAGGTATATTTAAAATTTCAATAAATTTCACATTTCACTTACCAGATACCACTAACAGAAAAAGACACGAAACAGAATCTCTGCCAAGCAGTGCAAGATAAAACATTTTGTGTTATAAGTCTTTGGTTTGATACAGGTTTAATGAGATTAGTATGAGAATTGCACCCTTGAACACTTGGGCATAAACATCATTTCCTTCATTTATCACTCATCAATGTCAACTTCACAACAAAATTACTAAGATTAATCTTTTTACTAGGATTTGCCCGTAGATTTCAAAAGTATAAAGACATAATCACCTTCATTTCTCTGGTGGACTGGGCCATCCCTTCCATTTTGCTGCGGACATTATCAAAGAAGGTTTTGTACCTCTCATCAGTTATCTCCCCTCTTTCGAATCCTGGAACACATTAATGATAGACAATGAGAAATAAATTTCCTTTTTATGTATGAAATGTATGAAACACTAACACAAACCTACAGAAATTCTTATCACTGTTGAGATGACAAATAAGACATATATTTTGAATTATTTGAGATATTTGACTAAGATTATTTTCCTTTCAAATAAAAGAAAAAGCCTACCACTAAACTCGTACTCAGCAGCCACTTGACGTATCAGTGCATTCCTCTTACGGACATTGTCCTCGTGGTTCTGTAAAACAACCAAAACATCAGCATTTATTCAGAGATAGAGGGTATCTGTCTTTCCTTGACAAATAGCCTGCTTATCTTATCAAGTGAAGAAGAGAATTAGGTATTTCAAGAGTGATGCAGCCTCAAATGAGTTGAGGTGAGGTGAGGTGAGGTGAGGTTAGGTGAGGTGTTTTGGTGTTTAACACCGCTTTTAAGAGTATTTCACTTCTTTCATAACTGCCAATATCATTGCCGGGAGAAAACCCACTACACTATTGTTGCTTCGTATTGTGGAGAAACCTGCTGCCTGGCTGGAACTAGCAAGCCATGGCTGGTCCAATTTAAAATTCAGTGTAGCATTGAACCCAACTAACTGCATGTTGAACCATTCCCTACTACAGACAAAGTAGCTGAGCCCCTGGCAGGATTCGATTCAAAGACCTCTTGATCTAAAGCTGAACTTGCAAACCAATGCGCCAACAACTAAGGAAATCTAAATAAAAAACAATAACGCCCAAAACTAAAGTGAAATAAAAAGTTTTCTTCCTCAAGAGATGAGATAAACATGCAACTTGTCAAAGTTTGATTGTGTCTCATGTTGAAATTGAACTCACTCAATGGTGTATTTTCGGCCTAAAAGCCAGCAACAGAATTCTAAGCGACTTCACAGCCTTGATCTGATGATATAACTCTAGTGGCAATAATAATAATAATAATAATAATAATGCATTTGATATAGCACCTATTATCCAACATAAGCTGCTCAATGGTGCTTTACATCGGGTGACCGAAGGGAGAGGATGATAGCTAATGGTTAAAAAGGAAAGTTTTTAAATTCTGGCGGAAAATGTCATAGTTTTCAGAAGATCTAATTTCCTGTGGTAAGGTGTTCCAAAGATTTGGTGAAACTACAGAAAATGCGCTGCTAGCAAGTTTAGTTTTTGTGAATGGAACAGAGAGTTTTTGCTGTTGAGAAGAGCGAAGACTACGGCCCGGCAGATAGGGAGTTAAGAGTTCTTTAAGATAAGCAGGGGCTGAGTCGTTGTGGAGAGCAGTGTAGGTGAGGCAGAGGATCTTGAAGCTGATACGATGTTTGACAGGAAGCCAGTGAAGCTGTCTCAGGACTGGGGGGATGTGGTCATAAAGTTTAGTACGGGTGATGAGATGGCCTGCTTTGTTTTGGACTCTCTGAAGAATACTAATTGAACCAGAACTAGCTATTAGGGAGTTACAATAGTCTAGATTAGAGGTTACGTAGGCATGGACGAGTGTTTTACATGTATCGGAATCAAGATACTTTCTTATCTTCCCAATCGTATAGATTTTGAGATTTGCTGATCTTGCTGTTTTGTTTGCCTGTACTCGGTCAGATAGTTGTCTGTCCATCTCAATTCCAAGATTCCGAACTCTGTTGGTTGGTGTGACAGATGATGTTCCCACGGCAAGCTGCGAATTACCTACTTTTGCAAGTTGATATTGTGAACCAAGAATCATGAACTCTGTCTTGTCACTATTCAATTTCAGAAAATTGGAAGACATCCATGACTGAATGCTTTTGATGCAAAGTTCGAGTTTGGAGATAGCATTTTGAATGTTGAAAGGTTCAATACTGATGTAGAGTTGCTGATCGTCTGCGTAACTATGGAAGGAAAGTGAATGGTTTCTTATCAGGATTCCGAGCGGCTGTGTGTAGATTGAGAATAGTACAGGACCAAGGACTGATCCTTGTGGGACACCACATACCAAGTTGGCAGAATGAGAATAAACACCATCAACACTAACAGACATCCTATCCAATAGATAAGACTCTAGCCATGCTAATGCAGTTCCTGTGACTCCACATGTGTGATGAAGACGTGATAGCAGAATGTCGTGATTCACAGAGTCAAATGCTGCCGACAAATCAAGCATCACCAGTAGCACCACTCTCTTCTTGTCCAATGCAAGGACGATGTCATTCTTGACCCTCAATAGTGCTGTTTCTGTCGAGTGTGACTTCTTATAAGCCGATTGGAACAGTTCTGATAGGTTATGATCAGTTATGTGCTTACCTAGTTGGGCAAGGACAACCTTCTCCATGACTTTGGATAAGAAAGGCAAGTTTGACACTGGTCTATAGTTCTTCAATACTGAAGAGTCCAAGGATGATTTTTTGAGCAGTGGGGTAACAAGTGCATGTTTGAAGCACAATGGAACTACACCAGTGCTAAGGGATGAGTTGATGACAGATGACGCTGCTGTTCCCAGCATCAGCAGACAGTGACGTAGCAACCAGGTCGGAATAGGATCAAGGGGACAGGATTTAGAAGGTGCAGCTTGAATCACCTTTGTTACATCAGAAGGGCTAACAGGTTTGAAGTTATTTATCTCCGTACCAGAGAACATTTTGTCGTGAAGTAAGGGATGTTGTGAAGATTTGTGCTTTTTGATGCCAGCTGTTATTTGCTGAACCTTGTCAGTAAAGAAGTCAACCAGGCTGTTTGCATGCTCCCGGGATTCGGACTCACTTGAATGACGTTCCTCCTTCACCTCTGTCAGTTTTTTCACTATTGCAAAGAGTTGCTTTGGGTTCCGCTTGTTTTCACTGATACTCGACCTGATGTGACTTAGCTTGGATTTTTCAATCAAGATGTTCACTTTGTTTCTAGTTTGCTGGAAAATTTGTCTATGAACTTCAAGTTTGGTAGTTCGCCATTTTTCGGCGTGACGACGTTCATGTTTTGCATTTATGATGTCATTGTTCATCCAAACAGATTTTGGTCTGATGATGATATTGGATGTTCTAAGAGGTGCATTGTGGTCAAGTACGTCTCGCAGTGCATCGTTGTAAGCCAAGGCTTTGTCGTCAGCGGTTCCTGTAGATGTTGGCTCAAGAAGGGGTCTAGTCATGAGACACTCCCTGACATCGATCGCAAATTTGTTCACATCAATGTCTCGAGTCTTCCTATAAGTGATTTTCTTCCGTAGTAGACCCGGCTTACAGAGGTTCAGAGAGCAAAAAACACTGCTATGATCAGAGAACCCATGATCCACAACATTGACTGAATGAACAGAAGTATCATCAGCTCTAGTGATAATAAGGTCCAGGGTATGACCACTCCTGTGAGTCGGTGATTGGACGTGTTGTACTAGTCCTGCAGTGAAGAGAATGTTGCAAAAATGTTCAGCTAATGTGTTGCTGGTGTATGTTAAAGTCACCAACAATCAAAAGACGGTGGTTAGTAAAACACACCAGATCCATGAGATCAGCAAGGTCTGCCAGAACTGAAGCCTGGTTAAAGTTGTTCCTATTAGATGCAGGGGGCCAGTAGACAGACACAAGGCGAATGTGTGTGTTTCCTATTGCCATGTCCAGGTCCAATAGCTCAAGACTCTGGTAATTCTTATGTCATAGGTTTGACACATATTGACAGTTTGTAGAAAACAATGATGCCACCACCGTTTCGCTTGTCTCGATTGCACAGACTGTATGTGTATCCGTCCGGTAGTATTTCCCTGATGACAATGGAATCACCGGATTTTAGCCAAGATTCAGTAATGACACATATGTCAATCTCATGTTCAAGTAAATAGTCATTTATTTCACTGGATTTATTGCGCACAGAACGCGCATTGAAAATACAGAGTTTCACATATGTTGTCTGTCTGTCAATATCACCATTGGTTGCTATGGGAACACATACAAGATTAGCATGATTGACACCACCTCTGTCTGTCACAGGTCCAGGTAGTTGGGATGACGCAATAACCTTGATTGATCTTGCCTTTTTTCTTCCACCTCTGCAACCTCTCTTTTTGAATCTTTTTCTTTTGGAATGCATATCAATCAATGGGCATTGATCACAGAAGCCATAGTCCTTGATTGAGTCGCCAATCAGTAGTAGATCACTGCGGCTATAGCTTGGAGCCAGATTGTTTCTCATTGTATCAGCTAAGAGTCTTCCTGCACTGGGACCCAACACAGCTTGTGCTTTGATTGAACCACAGTGTTTGTTACACTGAATTTCACAGTTTAAGGTGTATAAAATTGTCCATAAAATCAACATCATACAAATTTCCATAAATCCAATTTCATAAAGTTGTAGTATTTTAAATGATAGTTTTCCATGTGCTGTTTTATCACCAAAAACGCTCTTGATGACAGTTGATAAAGCAAAAAGGAGAGAGCTCAGAAAAGCATGACCTGCCGCTACTAAGCGCTGGCAATAAACTACTATAGCCAGGTAGATGGTTAATTTCCCTGTTGGAACCAAGTATCTCAATCTCAATCATAAAATAAAAATCTGTCCTGCTTCAACATCTACTAAGTAATTAGCTTACTTCGGAAAAGTCAACCCTACCTCAGCCTCTTGTTGTAGTTTCCCCATCTCAAGTTGGAGTTTTGACTTCTCTTTGGACAGTTTATCTAGAGTTGATGTCAAGTCCTCCTTTCTTCTCTCCATCTGAAGCAGTGGTTATATCGGCCATAATAGGAACGTTAGCAAGAACTTATCAACTCTAATCTTTCAAGGTATCAGGTATCAAACAATTGCAAGACAATGAACAAATGTTAAATGACTGCATAACAAGAGAGAATAGTACCCAGCCAGTTCCCTTGAGTATAAGAGTCTTTATTAGAAGAGCTAATTTTTCTTGTTGGTAAAGGGCGGTCGTGTGACAGTCGACAGAAAAGCATATTGACTTCACTCTGGGTTCGACCAAAAGTGGTTATCACTTGAGTTATTAAAATTAGACCTAATGATGCCAAACCTTTGTATCATGACATCACTGGCCCGTCAAGAAAAGAAAATTTTGATTCACGAATGTATTTTTTTTTTCTTCTTTTGGTTTTTAACTAAGGCATAATAAAACAATTATGGACTGGGGAATTGTATGATATCACTGCAGGTGCCCTGGTGTATAAGGGTCTATATCTCACCTGGTGCACCATGTCCTTCCTCTCCTGCAGCTTGTCCTCAAAGTCCTCTAGAAGTCGCTTCAGCTCTTCAGTGCTTCCTACAGGGGAATAATATTAGTGTGTGAGGTCACAGAGGTTACAAAAACTTGCTCTTGGACTTTGGTTAGGCTTTGAAACATATTCAGTCAGGCTAATGAGAAAGCTGTCGGGTTGTCTACTTGGACCTGTTTTATGCATCAAGTCACAAAATTGTGTCCAAAAGTTCAGCCACTTTGGTTGTTACTGGGAAAGAGGCAAGTCATTATCAGTTATATATGCTGTTACTCCCAAAAGCAGTAGAGGAGATCAGTTTACTACATACTTTTTTTTTATCACCAAGAATGAACTTCGCAATCTGATTCTTACTCAAGTTGATGTTAGTTAGAAGGGTGAAGCGTACCTTGGTACTCATTTTCTATGTTGCCCCTCAGCTCCTGGATTGTCTTCTCCAGCTGTTCCTTCTCACCCTCCAGCTTCTCTGGAATGAAAGACGTCAAAATCATACTTAAAAGTTTCTCTAAGAATGTAGGTTCTTAACTATCCTTATTTCTCAAAACAAAGATTCAGAGCCAATGGAATCAATGGAATGGTGCCTGTAAGCTGGATGTTGATTGACATGGCCATGTGTATAAAATATCTAAAGTAAATGGTTCCTTAAGGTTAAAGGTAGAAAGGATATACTTTTATGTACCTTGAAGAAAGTGAAAAGTTAATTGTTTGTGATAATTTTTGTTTTTACGATTGATAGAATTTTGAGTTTGAAAACAGAAGCTATCATCCCACTTTGGAAATCATAATTGCAGATTTTTTTTTACTGTACAGACTAAATGCAACACAGCAATTGTATAAACAACAGTTAAGGTTCGGAAGTCATACCTATTTGTGTCTTGACTTTCATGATCTCGTGTGCACTTGTTTGAATCTGTTGAAGCCTCTCCTATAAGGAAATATAAAGAATTGCTGTCATCTCTGGGATATCAACACAAAATTATTTTCTATGTTTATCTAACTATTGACTTCATGAAAGCTGCAGAATACTTACATCGATAGGTACGAGTTGTTCTGTGATCTTGGTTACTGACTCTTCGGAGGCCGCCGCTTTGGCAATGTGTTCTTGCAGATCTCCTTCCAACTGAAATATCATTCTCATTACTGACTAACGTGGTAATATTAAGGATAGCAGTGTTTCACTGACCAATCAGGATTATCCCGTTTTTTAAAGGTACACCGTAATAAAGGCTGTCAAATCTGGAATCTCTGTTCCAATTTCTGCTCGATGGTCGGTGCAATTCAATTATGCCCCTAAATAGTTAATTGAAACAAAAGCACAACATGCAATTCCCTGAAAAACACAATCCTTGTAGAGAATTCCAATGAATTAGAACAAATCCAATGAAAAAATCAATCCAGATATAACTTCACCCCAAGCAGAAAATAATACTTAATCCACGTCAATCACAAAAAAACCCTCAAACATTAATTATTTTTTAGTCCTGCTGCTAGGCTAGACACCTGTCATACACTGCTCAACACAAACCATTTGACATTTTCTTAATACTGTAAATAAAGTGATGCGAGATTACAAAGGGAAATCCCCCTAAATGAGAGTGACGTACAGAAGACGAAACTATACGAACCTGTTCGGCCTTCTCCTTGTGCTGTTTAAGGTACTTCATCTCTTCCTTGAACAGCTTCACTGACTGATCCTAGAATAGCAGGCCTTGTAGCAGATTTTGTTTTAAATAGAGACTAAATTGAGTAACGTAAAAGAAAAGAACATACATATAAGAGCTAAATTACTTCCTGAGAAACCTTTCCAATAAAATGTCTTTATTGCTTTCTTTACTCAAAATCAAACACAAATATTACTTGGGAGCTACTTTTTTGTTCAACTTCAGCTCTTAGATTTATCCAGTTTAACTGCTAATGAAATAATATTCTTTTCCTATCAGATAAAAACAAGTTCTATTACTGTGAATAGTCATCAACAGCCATTTAACTTGAACAAAATCAGCAGCAGAAGTTTGAGGATAGTAAGAAGTTTGAGAATAGTAAGAGTTGATATCTTTAAGAGCTAGAAGTTATTTGCAATCAGAGAGACCAACCATTTCCTGTTTGGTTTTCTTTATGCTCTCCAGGCCTTTGGTGTATCGTGTAGAAGCAAATATCGCATCAAACTTATCCTTCAACGCTTTCCCCTCACTCAGTGGCCTGACAAATACACAGGTGGAATATAGTCATAGTTCTTACACGCTGTAGAACAGGACAGAAAATATATAAGCCATCAAATCGAGTACTGAAATATGGCTTTTTAGGAAATGTCATCTTCATATAGAGATTTATTTACATTCCATTTACAAAAGAAATTAGCAGATACTAATTGACAGGTCAATATTAGGCTTTATCTTACACATGGCAGGACATTACAAGAGTCAACAACATTTTGCTTTTTCATCCTCTTAATTTTCATATAGACATTTGCGAAATTTCCTTTCAAGTTATTTGCAAATTTGACAGATTCCTATGACCTTTTTCCTAATTTCTTGTAAGTAACTCACCAATTAGACTCTTCTTGATGACAGAAAATGACACTCTCCAACACAGCCTTGGAAACTCCCAGAAGAGTCACCATCTGCAACATTTATATCTTCAAAATATCACTTGAAAATGATGCACATGTTCATGATTATACAGACGCTCGACTGATTAAGATTAACACGAAATAATTCAATATGTTCAAAATATTCCCGACAGAAAAGAAAATATTGGGTAAGGGTTCAGCAAAATCTTGCAATTTTTACAATATGAATTTCAAAGTATCAAATCTGTTGATGTTTGATTTATAGAGAATACTAAACGACCTTTCCATTAATACTATTTTTATTAAACGAGTTGATGATAATGTATGAAACGAGCGAAAGCGAGTTTGATACCAAATCATTAAAGAGTTTAATAAAAATAGCATCAAATGGAAGGAAATTTAGTATCCTGTTTATTTCTTGACCCTAGTAATCAAGCATGATTGCCGAAAGTGTACTGAACGAAACCTTTCCGCGACTTGGCCGCAATTGTGACGGTGGTGCTATCATTTTGTGTCAAACACACAATATTATGACGCCATACTTGCAGCAGTATTACACTAGTTTAATATCGCTGTATTAATATTACACTGCAGTATCTTACACGGTCGAGTAATAAGAAAATCTTCTGAGCAGCAGAATGATGGTGCACATCAAACCTCAAGCTTTTATTGGATGCTAACAACAGGCTGTTTGTAAATGACATAACAAGTGAACCTACCTCTAAAATATTTGAAGTGGTATCAGTTAGGATACAACTTTTCCCTCATCTGAGATTTTCATTATGGTAAAGGAAGGACACTTAAAGGCTTACAACATACTGCAACAGCTGAGGGAGGACTGTCTACATTTTTCAACTATAGGATGGGGCCTCTTATTTGGTCAGACACGATATACTCAAGGGTTAACCAATTGACCCCAAAAAGAAATGACAACAATGGACAAGCTCAGAACTGACCTCTCTGTCCAAATCGTTACACCTGGATGTGATGCTCTTCTTCCCACCGTCCGGCCCTATGCGGGTGATGACGCCATCTAATGTCCGCATCTCAACCTTCTTGGGCTGATAATTATCAGGAACATGTTACTGCAACTTTATCTTCAGTTTATTTTTCATTTGATCAGAAGTTTCGATGGCATTAGATAATTTGAATGTTGTAAGACAAGTTCATATCATATATTGTGTTTTAACGATACTTTCATTAACATTTTAATGTGAAATATTGACTTAAAGCTAGCGAACATCAGTTTAAAGATACGTCAATGTCTGAAGTGTCTTTATAAATTACAGTCACCTGAATCAGGGACTTTCGTGGTTTCTCAAAGGTATAAGTAGCTTACGGCATTTTTTAATGTCTTTTGAAATTGTGAAAATGCATTATTCCCACACCCACCTTCTGTAGGGCCTGCATTGTTCTCTGAACAACACACTCTTTCCCTGTGAGATCTTTTAGCTTGAGACAAACTTGACCTTTGACCTCTGTTTCATGTGCAATCTGAATATCAGAAAATTACTGAAGATAGAGTGACTGTGTGCTTTTCCATTCTCTCCCAACTGAGGTAGCCCCGTCATAAATTCTTACAAAACCTCTGTCATAATATGAACGTTTCTCGGTCTAGAAATGTAGAAACCTGATTGGATGCAATCAAAGTTAGTTGTGCAATCAGCGACAGCGATTCAAAATTTATCATTCGAATCGCCTAAGTTTTTTCTGTGAGCTTTCCAAAAGCTAAACTTTATTCGAATATGCACCTTGCACTTTGAGTCTTCTTTACAGAAAACATATGCCTCATTTAGCGACTGCACAGAGACAACAATTTGTGAGTTCAGTACCACTATAAAGTTAATTAGTTTTGAGTATGTTAAGTGCCACAGTTAACATGACATATTGTTTGAATACCTTGGGATCGTGGATAAAAGCTCCACCTTTGCTCCCGGGTGGCTGGTCGCCGGTCGTCATATACTTCAAGCATTCAATGACTGTCTGTAACAATATCAATATTTCTTACTTTCCTGATAGTCTGTGGGAGACAAAAATCACCCTGATAAATTAATCTCAGGAGTTGCTAAACCCTTCGCAAATAGCATGAAATAGCTAAACAGAGATTGATAGTTTGATAAATAACATGTTTATTTTACCAATTGTTGACATGCCTTCCATAATTTTTCCATAAATAACAATAATTTGATTTTAGAGTAAGAGTATAATTCAATTGTGATTTTGTCTCAAACAGACTGTAAAGGGTTAGATATAACTAATTATTTTAATATATATGAACTAACTAAATTATCCTTGCATGCATTCATGAAAGTATTCTTAAATCAATAGACACAATTTTGGCAGTATGACAAACAAAAGTTAAGACTTATATATATAAAATATGTTACAACTAAACATGAAGTAACTAAATGATTATTATGTACATTTTGGAAAAGATGATCATACACTCTCAGGGATTGGGAAAGACACCTATTATAATGGGCCATATATAGAGCTTTTAGTCATTTTCAGAATTTTGAATGGGCCATTCCCCTTAGTAGCAATGGTAACATTTCAAACTTGAATGGGCCATTTTTTCATCTCTATGTGCAAAATGGCCCATGGCCCCTGCCTTTCCCAATTCCTGAACTCTGTCTGAGTAAAATTGACTTTTCCATGAAAGAACTGTCAAATGACTAAGATCTGTTGCACCTACTGTCTTTCCAGTTCCATTTGGTCCCAGAATGAGAGTGAGGGGTTTGAAGAATGTGATCTGTTGCTTATCCTTATCATACGGACCAAAGCTCCGTATCCCTTGGATACTCATTTTCTCGATGGTCGACATCTTGAGGTTTATAGTCTTGCTCTAGTTAGCTGAAATGTAAACACCTGCAGATGCAAGAATGATCTATTACAATAATCTCAAAATAATATCAGACAATGTACAATGACGGATGACAGTCAAGGAGAAGTAATTTTTTAAAAATGTCTACATCAGTCAGAAAGATTACTGTTGTTTGGTTGTGATGAAGAGGTATCACAATGTTTTTAAAAATGGCAAGTTTTTAAATTGCTGAAAATGTCCACTGTAACCTGCATATGACGTATACTACCTTCAAACAATTAACTATGGATTTTGAAAATATTTTAAGAATGTAACTGGGAATCTTAGGTTAATTCAAGGTCTGTCTGCATATCTTTAGCCAATGCTAGCCGATCTATTGAAATATAAGGGTATTAATTTTTTAACTTCCAGTTTCTTCTTGAATAATTAATATGAATGGCATTCCCGAAAAGGGATTATCTGTTAAATTGTCATAACTTTAGAATAGGTATTTTTTTTAGCGATTTACATCCGTGGTCCCTTCAGCTAGTGCATATGTTAACTCTACTGCAATATTTATTCAAATTTATGGACGACAACTTCTTTATTGGGAACAAACACTACTTTTCAAATAAAGTATATCGGCAGAATTGGAAAAAAAAACCAGTAGGTACAGTGATGCAATGAAAAGATTTTACTTTCATTTTCCCAGATATTTGATAGCTATAAAGTTCAAGATTGTGGTTTAACTTTGCGCACAGACCCACACTAAAACATTCAGTAACTTTAAATTATGCAGGCATTTATAAAGGGTCGAATAATGGGTCGTTCACGTTTCGACAGTGGCATGTTTTGTTTACGGAAGGAGAAAGATTTAGTCGGAGGAATGTAAACATCCCTCATTGCCTCATTATTTGACCAACAAATGTCATCTACATGGATTGATTAAAAAAGTGACAGTGACATCATCAAAAAGATTTGTATGCCAATGTTCAATTATGAATCATTAAACAAGATTATAAGCATTCACACCTTATATAAATATCATAACATCATTTTACGTTGCCGTCATTTCACAAGTTCTTCTGCACGTTCCCGCTACGGGGTCTCTCATTGTGAAAAATCTAAAACAATATATGGAATGATGATAATAGTTGAAGTAATAAGGTTATTTAAAAAGTATGATAAGATAATGATAATAAACTTTAGACTAGGGAATTTAAGAGTTATCATTAAGGTTATCAAATAAGGTAAACGCGTTAGTTAATAAATGGGCCAATAAATGTAATAAACGACCCCTAAGCGAAACCTAAAATTGCAGTGCAAGGAGTCAGTTGAATTGCGCTGAAAAGAGCTTGATTAGTCACATGATGTAAAAATGGCAGCGCCCACAAGAATTCGACAAGTCCTTGCGACTTTCCTTGTATTTCAGATTTCAGTTGGTGTTATAAATGCTGCTTCTTTACCCCTTGTTATCAACACTTGGCCATTTACTAATGCAACCCTGAAAGGTATTTCAATGGTATTTAGCTATTTTTAATGTCCATAAATTTTACAAAGAAAACTTTTACCAACCAATTTCACAAAATTCAAATCTTGTCTAAATTTTTGGTTTGTCTTGAAATGAAATTGTGCTACATATTTACCTTTGATTAAATATTTGAGATGCCACTGCCTTATATCAACCGCTAATATAAAATGCTTATACTTCAACTGTATGTATACATGTCTATCAAAAGTATTCATTTGTGAAAGGTAACAAGTTTTTATGTTTTTATAGAAGAACTGGTACTAGTATATGTGATAACAAATTACTATTCGGCAATCTAACCTGTATGATATGAAACCTTTAACTTTTTAAGTGAAATGAAATGAAATACTTTTTACATTCATTAATGACATTTGTCACATATACAGTGGTTATAGTGGTTATTTTTAGTACTATGACTGTGCACTTGAGGATCCACAAAGTAAGGAAGACGTCTAGCATGCTGGTCAACAATCTATCAATCATCCATCTCGAGTGTTTATATCCATCTTAATATTTACATTTGCCCTTGTTTCTACTAGCCTGGGAAGTGATTCAAACTGAAAGTTATCTCGACGCAGTTGTCGCGGGATGTAGTGAGTGTGAATCTCAGCAGTGTGATGGAACTGTTGGATTTGGGGGAAGTCCTGATGAGATAGGGGAGACAACTTTAGATGCCATGATAATGGATGGGTATGATATATCAGTTAACTTTCAGTTCTATGATAAGATTGAACTACTCCCACAAGGCATTACTGAGCTACAAATCAACTGTTAGTCGACTTTTTCGGTGCAAGCTCTTCAGTCTTCAACAAGAAAACTTGAAGGTCTCGCCAAATAATTATCAAAGTGGAAGTTGCACTTAAACCATTAATTTTTTGCCATGCAGCAAGGGTTTAATTAGTAAGTTGATTAATTAGAAAATTGAATTATGCTTATTGACTATCATATCATATATATATATGAGTCAGTGATCGAGTCTTATGTATATTATGACTTGAGGTTGACAGACAGACAGACAGATACACAGAAAAGTTTATTCAGTAAAAGTCCATTGGCCAATGATACATCATTTTGCCTAATTCATAACCATATATATATATGTATGTATGTGTATCTTCAACAACTTCTATGCCATTTAAGGTTGATGTTAGATTAGATGATTGGATATAACTTCTAGACTTTCACACATATATGTATGATATGATTTTAGCCTCCGCTATAGAAAAGTTGTCAGGGAAAAAGAAAGGAATGGCAACAAAATGATTTGAGTTTCCTGCAAAAGTATGAAATGATAAGCCCCAATACTACAAATTGAGAACAACAGCAGTTGCTATCTTTCTACACAGGGAGACCCATGATGTAGGGTCGGTTGGGGATCTTCGTCAAGTGAAGAATGCTATTGGAGTTGCTCGTGCTGTTATGGACTACACACAACACACACTTATAGTCGGTGAATCAGGTACTATCAAAGCTTTACACTTTTTCATTTGAGTTTTGCATCAGATCACATTGATTCTAGAGGGTTTCTTTACAAGAAGTTGTACATTATATTTGAATTTTGGTACTCTGGAAATTTAGATTGTCCAACACAGGAGAAGGTCCTTTGAACTGAAATTATGCTGTAAGTTTTCAAATCAGAAATTTGATCGGTCTTCTAAGAACTGGGTTTCATGCAGGAAGATTTCATATATTGCTAAATGACTGATTACTTGTTTGAGGCAACATTGCTAAAAACAATTTGGACTTGGATCTCCTTCTGCAAAAAACAAACAGTAGTCATTTATGAGAATTATATTCAAGTCTTCGAAGAGCCGCCTTCATGGTCTTCAGTATCTAATTTCAAATGTTTTATATTTCCAGTATTCATTGTTGTAATTTTTCAAATTAAAATAATGCTTTTTTTTGTTTCTGCAGCAATGAACTTTGCGATTGAAATGGGTTTTAAAAAGGAAAATCTTACAACGCCAAAATCTGTAGAAAAGTTTACAAAATGGGAGACTAACAATTGTCAGCCAAATGCAAGAAAGGTATTTCTAACGCATGTTTTTATTCCTTCAAATAGCATGTACATTATTGGCATACAGTTTTACAGTAGTAGTTTAGGTGCAATTAATAACTAAAATGATATTCATTCTTTGCTGAAAAATTGATAATTTCTTTGCATTTATTTCAAAGTTTTAAGTTTAAATTAAGCTGGGTTTTTTTTTATTTGGTACCATAATCAACATTTATATCTCTCCTCAAATGAGTGCCCAAATTTACACTTCAAGTTGGAAGAGCCCCGTCCTGTCCCTTTAATACAAAAAGTCATGTGCCCATGCATGGTTATCTACTAAAAATACACAAATTACAGTAACAAACTATACACCTGGAAAAAAGTATTGCAACACCAAGTATTTCTTGATTTTTTTTCTCTGTTGTATAACCCATTTGACCAACGGCTTCATAGACAGCCCGCCAAGCGCCTTGTTCACGAAAGGAGGGGACGTTTTGCGGCAACCATTTGTTCTCATGGGGGTTTCACCAAATACTGACTTAATTTCTTGTTTATTATCTTCAGTCATCAATTTGACTCGATTAACTTTGAGTTACACCTCTACTGATGACTAATTGCTGATTTTTTTATTTTGCTGATACACTAAATGATTTTTGATTATGAAATTTTGCAGTTTTACAAGGGTACGTTGATGATCCTTTTCCAAATGATAAACTTGGTAATAACTGAAGAGCTTATTTGTTTGATATCTTAAGAAATTCTTTAACTAAAACAAAAATTTCACTATTTATAATCCCCTTATGAACCAAAAATCTATATTATTTTCACGATAGTCATTGAAAATGCAGGTGTTGCAACATTATTTTCCATGTGTATATTACTCATTCTGATATTTCAAACCATTTTCTTATCATTGATAAGTTTGTAAGTAGGACATGATCGTTTGTGTCAATTGGGTTTACAGTGTTTAATGTAGGAGACAAGAACAGTACTGATTAACTCAATTTATAATCTTGATATTAATTTCAGAATGTTAGTCCAGACCCCACCAAGAGTTGTGGCCCCTATAAACCAGCGAAAAAGATATACACTGACAAAAATTTCAACACCAAGAAAATAAGTGAGCACAACCATGATACTATAGGGATGGTTGTGGTGGATAAAAACGGAAAAGTAACGTCAGGAACATCGACCAATGGGGCTTCTCATAAAGTGCCGGGGTAAGTAAAGAGTCGTTTCAGATACAAAGAGTTATTATGAATTTAAGTATATCACTTAGGTCATTGTGTGCAACACTATATACTTAAGCTGCTAATAGTAAGGATTCATTTGTTCACAAAGTAATTATTTTATATATATGAATTAAAACAGAAAATACACATTCTCTCATGGTTTTTGTAGGATCTTGAGATATTTTTGATTGGTAAAAGAATTAGCTCTTACATTTACACTTGTCAGGAAAGAAATATGATTATAGATTATTCAAAACAATAAACAGCTATTATCATTATTCTATTTTATTCTATTTTATTATAATCACTATTTGAGAATAAAATAAAAAGGAATGTAAGAATTATCTAATAAATCAGTGTTGATTTTGTTCTTGATTGAATGTTAATGATAACACGGAAATGACTTATAGATAGAAAAGATGAATCTTCTTTAGAAACCCATGAAAATAGACAATCTGCGAGCTGATGGAGTCACATATGTAAAATATATGTAATAAAAAATAAAGGTAAAAATAATTTTAATAATAAAAGTACGGAAAAAATAACTTATCCTCTATTTAATTTAAATGTTTCTATGTTTCTGCCACAGACGAGTAGGAGATTCTCCGATAGTGGGCGCAGGTTCGTATGCTAGCGGCAGTGTAGGGGGCGCTGCTGCAACAGGAGACGGAGACATCATGATGAGGTTTCTACCCAGGTGAATAATTACTGTTGCTCTAATGGACACTGATCTCAATATATACGGTAAAGTATGATGAGCAGGAAAGAGTTCTGTTTAAACACATGCATTTTGACTTGTGATTGATGAAGTCTTTCTTAGATGCCAGACCAAAGTATTTTGTTAGAATTCTTAGAAATTTCTAATTTCCTAAGTAACCAACTTTCAGAGTGGTTCACCCATTCAATGATAAACCATGCTCATCCTTGCTGAACTATTTTAAACCCTGATTAATATCTTGCACAGGTAGACATGTCAGAGTTCTTGAAATCTGTAAGTATTTATCAAAGTAAACAAAATGTGATATGGAGTTTGTTGTAAATACTAGCGTAAATGTGAAAAAAATTGATTTATTCAGCTTCCAGACAGTGATGTTGATGGCTGATGGAAATAGTCCTACCAAAGCAGCAGAAAAAAGTCTGAAGCCGATAATAAAAGCATATCCAACTTTCACCGGCGCCATTGTGGCTGCAAATACCAAAGGAGAGTACGGTGAGCATGAAATTCAAAAACACTGAAACTAATAAATTATTCATACAGAGCTTTTTCTCTGTATAGAGTTTTCGAGATGTGATATTAGTGTTGATGATTGTGAAATCAATTGTCATAGACTACCATCGAACAAATCTTTGTTTATAGCCTTGGAAAGAATGTTTTTCAAATATCAACAAATGTGCTTAACAAAAAGGCCAATGTTTTCTTTTTTATCTATTGACTCTTTCATAAGGTAAACAACATCCAAAGTGTTTTATAATGTGAATAAAATGGGTATTTACTGATAAAAAAGTATTGTTCATGGTGAAGGTAGGTTATCTTTACTCAGCCCCTTGTTTGACTATTATAGAGAGTTTCAGTCACAGAAATACTGCTGTGAGAAATCTTTGTTTGGCAATCAGCAATAACAAAGGAGGCATGGACATAGAAATGTTTTTTTAAAAGTGCAGGAGCTTGAATAAAAAACAATAAACCAACAAAAAACGATGACAGGTTTGAATACGTTGCTTCTATTAGTTTAATTATTAGTTCCACGTTTCAATCATAAATAGAACAAAATAATAGATACAGTAATACATTTACTTCTTATTTTAGAAGCTATACTGAAACATAGCTATTAGTAAAATAAAGAAGTTGATAATCCATACAATTCCTTGTCTTCTTTAAACTGACAACTTCCAGAATTCCACTCAAACAGTTCTTATTTTGAACTTGAGAATTATCCATGGAGTACTTGTGTGTATATTATACGGTCATAGTCACTGAAGAACCTCACTTATGTAAGGTATTTTATCAGTACAAGGACAATACATTGGGGAAAATTCAGTACTTATGGTAAATGTCTTTTAAAAAATTCATCTTGGAAAAAATGGGAAGGCTGAGCCCCCAAAGGCCGCTTCCAAACATTACCATGCCTCCAAACAAGTTACTGATGAAATTGCATAATGAATAAAAGATCTATTTTGATCTATTTTTCACAAAGTGTTACTTGTAAATAATATGTTTGACTGGAATGTGAAATTTAATGTTATTTTCCATATAGTCAAAGTTAAAGAAGTTTATTGTACTTTAGGTCTCCGACATGAAAAATACCATTTAGAACCGTCCCTTTATACATACGAGGACAATCATTGGCGGATCTAGAAAAGGAAAGTGAAGTGCAGGGAACTAAAATTCAGTGAACACTCACACAGAAATTAAAAGAACCTGCATAATAGTTAACTAAATGTTTAGGGCGCATCCAAACAAAAGTCCTGTATCCGCCTCATCAATGATGATTCATTGTTGATGTTTCAGGGGCTGCCTGTCACGGTCTGCGGTCTCCGTTCAAGTATTCAGTTCGAAGTCCTGACACGCCCACTGTCATGGTAATGGAACAACCTTGTATATAAAATGTGCTCAGGATATTCATAATTTATATTTTTGTACTGCATACTTACAAAATCAAGGGGAAAATGTGGAATGTCTACATGAGTGTCATATTTTACTGTTTTACCATAAATGAGATTAGATATAGAAGATTGAAATTCTTAACATTCCATGTTTTTTTAAGAATATAAAGAAAATGAGAATTTTATGGACTAGATACAAATGGGTTTTTTTATCACTTATGATTGTATCTTTGATTGTATGAAAATCACAAAAATAGTTTTTAACTCTGTAATTACAGATTTTTCCATTGATAATGATTCCAGAAATGAATATTTGAATATAGATATGTTATATCATTATGAAATTTATACTTTAAAGTCTCAGTTGAATGATCCTCCACCAATGGGTATATTTTTTGCAAATCCGCTATGACAATGTCACTTATTTTACAAATGCAATAAAACATCTTTCATTTTATGTGTCTATTGTCACATCTTTTCCAACTGGTATACTATACCCAAGGTTATAGTTCATTTGTCTGTCTATCAGTCAGCCGTTTGTCATTATGGATCTAAGCTCAAAATAACCACTTTATGGGGACAAATTATTGTCACTTGACTCCCGTTTAAAAATAAAAGATTTAATTAATAATGGTTATAAAGTAATGTGAATCTTAGTTAAATGTTTAAGTTCTGTTAAGTGTTGTTCACCTTTAATAGTGTTGATGAAAAAATAATTATTCTCCTTCCAGAATACCACATATGTTTGAATGCATACAAATGAAGTTATACCATGTATTCGTATCCACAATGTTCATGTTAATGCATCTGAAAAGAGCATAAATTTAGTTACAGGAACTCGTGAAGAGCTGTTGGAAGCGTACGTAAAATGAGTTCGATTTGCCCAAAATGTATCTGGTGCTCTACAGCAGTAAGCCGATGTACACTCGTTACGTCACCCTTCCAAATATCTTGATGCGAATAAATACTGTCATTGATGTTGGAAAAGACGTAGCGCTATACAATAAGATGATATTGTTCGAGTTTTTTGCCCACTGATTTTCGAAGTTCCCTTATCTGTACATACATATCATAGCATCGTACTTTTCATGTCCACGAAGGAAATACAAATCATCATTCAATCAATATCATTCACCTACAGAAAATGTGGGTTCGACCTTGCTGGTCAACCATTTTAAAGTCGATTCATATAAAAAGTATAACCAGCACGTACAATTGAAACCTGCAAAAGTGTGGCTGTTTCTGAATAATTTAAACTTCGTCGTTTTCTTTTCGAGGTCCAGTTTTATGTGCCTGTCTTTCTATGAGTTTGTAGTGTTAATTTCCTGTGTTTCAGAGAAATGATATCGATAAAATTTCTAACATAGCCCCTATGGGGATCATATACATTATAAATACATATAAACGTCTTCATTTCTCCAAATGTTTGCAAAAGCGTATTAGATAATTTAGGAAAAGTTTGCGAAAGTTACTTGAATTTAGTATTTGAATGCCTTTCGTAAACGTTTACCTCACTGTAAAGCACTAACTAAAGAATGATAATTCCTGTAAATATTTATGAATATTAGTGTTGAAGAATTGAACATGTTCCTTTCTTCTGTCAGTCTCGAAAGGAAACGATAATTTAACCAATGAAGAAATGTACAGAAAGTAAAACGTCTCCTTTGATAGTTTTATATTAATTATTTACAAAGTTACATAATTTTACAAAAATATATATCCATTGCTTATATGAAAGGAAATACATCGTTGGCATCACGTATTTGTTAACATTTCATTCAGCATGGAGTGGGTATCTCAAACATTTTTGTTAAATGAATAGTTTCATCGAAACACGTATTTCATACCTCAGACAATGATGTCAACTACATTCAAGTAGTTGACGAATTATAAGTGAAGCAATAGACAGAAAGGTTCACCGTCATTAACGTCAACATTTCAAATTCGGTATTCCTTTAAATTTTCAATTAATAAGACAACCCAACAAATGCCATGAGTCGATACAACGAACATAAATGTAATTTAGTTATAAACAAGATATTGTTTTAGTAGATACGAAGGATTACGTATACTTTTCAGACACATTGAATCTTTCATTTGTCTTATATTTGTGACGTCATCGTATTACCGCTCTATTATATTTCACTTAAAGAGAGACCTCTAAATTATCGCTTAAATTGAAACTTTTTCTCAGTCTGGAATGTTGTAGGTTTATTAATAATTTGAATTTTAAAGTTGGTTTATATGCACGTAACTGTCAATTCCTTATATATGACGCACCTCGACCCCATTACTAAATAACGTCTCATACATGTATATATACTATGTACCTCAGGCAATAGCTAATTTTCTGTTCAGATGAATTCATTTATTTCTGTTAAAGAAATGTTTTACTTGAATGTAGTTAGTTCAAGAAGAAGAGTTACTTGCGTTATTCTGTTTAAGAGATATCATAAAAGTGATACTGTTTAATGGTACATCTGTTTGGTTCCAAATTCACCTGATTCGTTTTAAAGGTTCGTATGAAATGACAGTTCGAAAAATGGAACCTTCCTGTGATAGTTAAGAAAATGGAACTGCTTTAACATTGGAGGAAGCTAACTTTATATGAAGTAAACAAGCATACTTTATATATGTTTCATGGGAACAAGTAGAACCTATTTGATCGCCTTGACATGTTGATTTTTGAAATATTGATTTAAGTTCAGAATGAATTTTGGTTTCTTTTATAAAAATAAAAAAGTGCTACAAAATATGATGTCAATGAGATGCAATACAGGTAAATTTAAATGCATTGTTCTCTTTCTTCCGTTCATTATTTCTTGATTGATAGATGTCACTAAGGCCATATGTATTTGTAAATCAACATTTAACTGATGTTCGTTCACTTCTATCAGGGGGCGTGATATCGCTGTGGTTATAGAACGTCTGCATGCTTCTGACCAAGAGGTCCGGGGCTTGGCAACTTTGTCTGCAGTAGACAACTGTTCTAAATGCAATAAGGTTTGGGTGCAATGCTACATTGAATTTCAGCGCAGTACCACCCATTGTTTGTGAGTTCCAGCCGATGCTCGCAGGTTTCACCGCAATTCATAGGCACAAGGGTGTTACGGACTTTCTACCTGCAATAATACTAACAGCCGTGATAAAAGTGAAATAATCTTGAAAGCGAACTAAACCCTAAATCACCTCACCTTTACTTCTTTAATGTATCTGCTTTGACACGACTCCAAACATCCATAACTGTAATACTTCTGCATACAACGTGTTATGCTAAGAACAGCAAACTAAAGCAAATTTAAACACATGGACGAGGCATCGTTTTATTTGATTTACGTTTTGAAAGCATATTAAAAGAAATCATAGAAATATTCTGAGTCTATTAGAAACATATTTGGTAACAAACTCCCGTTGAAGCGCTGTCCTTTATTTGTTAGAATCTTTCAGATTGTCAATCAGATTTCTTTTAATCTTTAACCAATTTCAGCATTTCTCCCAGAATCTTTAACTAGACGTCTTTCCTGCAAACCTGTTACCATTAATCGATAATTTTCAATTGAACATTGCAGTGACCTCAGATCCGTCAGGTCTAACAACACATCTCCTGTCTTTTCTCTGCTTAATTACCTCTGGCGCTGTTAAAGACATTTCAAACTCGTTGCTCTCCACTCAGCTCAGGGTTTTGCTGAATTAAAACATTAAAAACCGCTAGTTTAACATGAGGAATTACAAGCAATGTCACTGAAGCTCTCATACAGGATTAGGCATTTCAGCGATAGTTTCTTTGAGTGCCATTAATTTTTAGGGACAAAAATGCGGATTTGGTTGTTGACCAGAATAAAGGGACATATTGATCATACCTGCACGCCTGTAGTTATTACCTGTGTTTATAAACCGACTGTTGTTGTTTCCTCTGGCCTGTTTACTGTGACAACATTGTCGCGCCCATATAGAAAATTGCTGAGCAAGGAATTCTAAACTCCTGTGGACAATGTTATATATTCTTCAGGCGTATATACAGAACAAAAAAGCCCGAAAACATCTGAGCTTTACAGATTTTTATTTACAAAAAAAGATTTAATTATGTAGAATCGTGTGTCCAAGTCTATAAGGAACATCATCATTGCTATTTAAAACCTAGTGGCGACATTTCTCTATAAATTCCACATACCGTTTTAAAAGAAATGTGAAAGATGGGAAAGGTTTTTGTGTTGTCAACTTCTGTCTTTTAATGAAATGCCTACGGACGCGTGAAATGTTCCCCACGAATTATACATTTCACATACCATTTGCAATTAACCATGAAGGAAAGAGACGAGTTTTGGTTCCTCGACTTCTTTATTTAGACGCATGGCTGCTTAAAGCTTTTAGCAGGTTAAAAACTTCTATAATACATTTGTTTTCTTAGCAAGTCTTTCATTAAATGGAGCCTTGAACACTGTAGCTCAACAGTTTTGGTGTGACTGACGGTTTATGGTTATCCTATTAATGATTTAAAGTACAACCCAATATAGCTCACTATCCCTATAAGCCAAAGTTTGTAGTATCCTGTTGCTTTCCGATTGCCTTGAAGAGAATTTTGTAGTACGTGGACCAGGAATTTGCCATTTTTGCGCTTCTGACCACCCGTAAATGTCACTGTCAAGTGATGAACAGCGGTTAACCAATTTGAAAATACAATAGGTGTAATTTTTCGAGGAGTGTTAATTTCTCAACGTACTTTTTTATGATACTGCTACATGTTTAATAATTTCTTCTTGGGGGCTGGAGCTGTAAACTATCTGAGGGTATATACGTCTTTGGGGCTGGAGCTGTAAACTATCTGATGTTATCAAGGTCTTCCTGATAATGTAGCTGCCTTAGCTGCAGCTTACCTTCCCTTTCTTCACGCTGTGTCGCTTTTGTAACTACATTTACCTTAGTTTTGTCGTCTTGAAAAATACGTAACCATCATGTAAACGTAATAAAGTCACATTTTTAGCCATGTGTATCGTCGCTCTGCTGTATTTTAATGCTTCACAGTAAACATATTCAGTGGTATAGATATGGCATTCTATCATCGTGGTTATGTGAAAACATTATTTATAAGATAAAATAGAATTAATATTAGAACAATATTAGAACATAAATCTTATCTTAGTCTCTTCCCAAATCCCTATACCTCACTCTGTCTGGGGTGAGACGTTTAGCTGACGCTTCACTCTTCGGCTATACGTCTTACCCTAGGACAGGATGCCCTATACCTTTACCCATTGCAGTGGTTGAATTTCTGGGACGTAGCACACATTCAAACTTTTTTATTCGATTTCTACTTCTGTTAATGAAATTGTCACATTTTGAAAACTATGGGCATGGTGGGAAAATCAATTTTATCAAAGAGATGTAAACCATTTCGGGTCTATGATAAAGATCAATGGAATCATATTAGCCTGGCAATCACCAATCATAGTTCATGTATATAGCACAAATGAAAAATGATATAGCAGATTTTTCATTTGAAGCAAAAAAATAGCCAGGTCCATGTTGTATATTGACCGGCTTATAAAGCAGTGTCATCTGACCAGTAGAGAGTCTATATAGGAGAAATTAGCAACTTACTAATTCAGTTGTGTTCAATCACTCAATCACTTAAAACATTTTAACAAGATATGAAGTGAGACTAAAAACGAGGGTAAAACTTAAAGCAATCACTGCGTCAAATAAAACATTAGAATGATGAAATCTTGTGTAAACATACATTTACCAGCGGAATATGATTGCACGTTTGGTGTCGATTCATTGCATGTAACATATCTTTTGTTTCCTATCTAAATCTTAACAGGTTTGAAAACATACAAATGCTGATGGACTAAAGAGTCAATGACTATTCCTATTTCTATTTCAATACTAATTTCACGTGTGTAAAACCACCTCGTGTTTATAGATTCCGTGGCTGTATGTCTTAGATTTTATAGCTCCGTAGTTATTGATTCCCCCCCCCCCCCCCCCCCCCCCCCCCCTCCAATGTACAAAATCAAAATAGGAATTAATTAAGTAGGTACATGTGGTTAAACAAATCGATAACGCACAATCAATAGTATTCAATACATCTTGAACATAGTTTTTGATGGCTGTTAGATGAGTTTGGTTATCATTTTGAAGGTTATAAATAACTTCCTATTCAGCAATGCTAATAAGTATAGATTCATACTAATTAACACGTAAATCTTAATGCACTTGACATTTATAAATATTCTTCTGAAAGTTCTCATACCTTTACAATAGCGTAATTGATGTTTGACAGCTTGTCGTCTACCATTGTTTTTAATATAAAGAATGGGTAGCTCACCAATTCTTAACAAAGTAATTCTTCATCTTTCTTTCTTCCAAACAGGATAATTTCTAAACATTATTTTTGAAAGAATATAAGGAATGTTGAATATTCATTTATTTCAGACATAAGCTTTGTATCACTGCGATATTGTTAATTATTGTATTGAAATTGTACAATAAGTCACATTTGAAATCTACTAGATAAATAAATATAACACCTCATCAGTGGATGTGTGGCACAGATTCCGTCGCTCGTTGCATGAAGTCCGTAAATCTTTGGCTTCGTGTAGCGGCTCCTTGGATCCGTGGCTCCGTAGCACATTTCAGTGGCTCAGTGGCATAGATTCAGTGACTTTGTTGCATATATTCAGTTATTCAGTGACGAAAATTCAGTGACTTTACAGGTTTCGTATCTCCATAACAAATATTCAGTAACTTTGAGGCATTTGTTCAGTGGCTCGGTGGCATAGATTCCGTGACATTGAAACATGAATATGTGACATAGATTCAGTGACTTTGTAGCATAGATTCAGTGGCTTTGTAGCATAGATTCAATGACTTTGTAGCGTAGATTCAGTGGCTTTGTGGCATAGATTCAGTGGTTTTGTAGCATAGATTCAGTGGCTTTATAGCATAGATTCAGTGGCTTTGTAGCATTGATTCAGTGACTTTGTGGCATAGATTCAGTGACTTTGTGGCATAGATTCAGTGACTTTGTGGCATAGATTCAGTGGCTTTGTGGCATAGATTCAGTGACTTTGTAGCATTGATTCAGTGACTTTGTGGCATAGATTCAGTGACTTTGTGGCATAGATTCAGTGGCTTTGTGGCATAGATTCAGTGGCTTTGTAGCATAGATTCAGTGGCTTTGTAGCATAGATTCAGTGGCTTTCTGGCATCGAGTCCGTAGTTTCGTGGCATAGATTCCGTGGCTCCATAGAATTCATTCAGTGACCTTTTGTCTCATGTTCAGTGGCTCATTGGTTCATTGGAAAAGATTCAGTAACTCATTGACATAGATTCAGTGGTTTAGCTGCATAGATTCAGTGTTATTATGGCATAGATTCACTGATTTTGTGGTTAAGAAACATGCTTTGTGGTAAATATTCAGAGGCTTTTTTCGCATAGAATCGGTTGCTCAGTGGCAAAGATGAAGTGACTCAGTGACAAATATTCCATGACTTTTAGGCATAGATTCAGTGGCTTTGTAGCTTAGATTCAATTATTCAGTGGTATAAATTCTGTGACTCAGTTGTTTAGAGTCAGTGGTATAGATTTACGCTGTGAAATCAGTTGACTCTTGTATTTATTTAATGGCTCCGTGGTTTATATTCATACTTTGGCTTCTTGGCAAAAATTCACCGGCTTCGTTGGATAGATTTGCCGGCTTCGTGTTATGGACTTATTTACCCAGGGATGTAATAATTTCATGTTTCTATGGCGTAAATCCGTGAAGCGTCTTCTTGGTATAGATTTAGTGGCTTCGGGGCATACATACAATGGGTACTAGTATTGTCTTGATGCATTTATATCTTACTTAAGTTGTATAGGTACAGTTAATATAGTTGGTATAACCTCAGTTACTAAGCTGTATAGCGCAATCCATGTCCAGGCTGCTTCGTTCATTTAACGTGAGTTGAAGTTTTTGCCTTTGAAATCTCTAAACATAAATAGATTGGGAACAGAGGCAATTCGGTATGAGAAGAAAGTAAGTAATAACTCAGATTTATAAACGAAACCTTTTTGAAAATGAATATTTTCCCAGTCTTGTGCCTGAATCTCGTTCGATAATATTTTCATTTGTTGTGTACCGTAACTTTCAAGAATAAACAAATATCTGACCATGACAATACGTTGCCATCATGATAATAAAACATTAATTGGATGTCATGGATAGCTTACTTTTATTTTTACCAAAGGAAGAAGATTTCAATGGAAGAGGCGTTATCAGATAAATCTACCTGCTATTGTATCGTAAAAGGAGGAGTGCAGCCAATCGTAGAGATAAAAACTAAGGCTTTCTTTTCTTTATTAATAATTCAAAGGATCTTTGAGTCCCACTTATCCATTCCGTAAAAGTCATGTAAAATGTATGTTCATGTAACACGAGATGCGTGAAACGAGTATGATATATACAATTTGAGAAAAACTAAAACGTTTTCTTATCTCTAGCATACGTCGATAGAAATAACTGCGACATCGAGTGGTATTCATATTAGTGTTTAAAATGGTATTTTGTAACGTTCAACAAATATAAGACTTTATCGGATTTATCATCCCTTTAATACATACTTTTATATGGATATACATTAAAATGAATAACATCAACTATGAAGACCAACTGATATAATTGAGAAAAAGGTCTTTATGAATTATTCCTTGGGATGATCTCGTTAGCAGAGGTGCAGGAAACTTCGACAAACTTTACAGATAGTTTTTTTCAAAGTTCAAATCAACTGATATGCAATGTACATGTACTGGTAATATCATCTAGGATGAACCTATCGCGTATTGTAAAATCAAATTAATACTTCAAGAAATCTTTCTGCAGTAGTCTGATTAAAGTTTCGGATTATTTCCTCTGTCAGGATACGATCTCATTCGATGGTTTCCTCTCCACACGGTCTGACGACAGCCCGAACAGGCGCAGATTCTGTTAACGGGTCAGTGCAGACAAAACCTGGTCATAAATTGACCTATCACACCATTGCGTTTAACGCAAGGTGACGGCGATCATGTAGAAGGAATGGCGCCCCTAGCTGCTCATACCAAAAGTCTTCGCTGGAGGCATTGTGATTGGCTCGAACATACGACTTCACGGACTGTTCTAAGATCGTTGGACAGATGGATCAAACTATATCCCGGTAGACGCAATATTTTGACTTTTAGCAAGACTGCTATCTGAAAGTACAGTTAAGATAATATATTTATATTCTGTTAAGTGATTTTAGCTTATCTCTTACTAGTTTATAAACCCTTGCATTTACAGCTCTGAGTTATATAGTACCTAGCTTTTTGTGTAAAGAATTTATATTGCCATTATGTTACTAATTGAGGTAGCCTTAGTTTAATGTTAAAGTAGCTCTTTTATATTAGAATTAACGTTGATTTGTGCTTTTTCAAGACACTTTGTCTAGGAAGGGTTATACACAACGTCGATATCTAGTAGTGTTTTATAACAACCCGAATCGAGGAAAATAAGCGTTTTTCAAAGAGGTATATTTTTGTAAAATTCAAATCTATTTGAGGGAAGACTTTGGACTGAAGCTACCGCACGTCCTGATAGGTCAATATTGATACTTGATACTTGATACTTGATTGATAAGCAAAAAGTGATTTTCCGATAAGTATGAAAAGAGTGGGAAACGAAGATGTTATTATGATACGTTTCACGTATTCAATGTCATTAAGAACGGTTCCTTTGTCTAGATTCGAACCCATCATTCTAAAAACATTTCATGAACTGCTTCAATGCTTCTAATAATCATACACAGATGTCTGGTAGAAGCAACACACCAGAGAGGCTATTATTAGTATAGAAGCTTTATTCTGACGTTATCAAATAATGAACGATTGGAGGGTGATGGACTAATGTAATAAACGTAGTGTTATTAAATCAACTTCATCTCGTCAAATGATAAGTATATTATTTACTGTATATATAGACAATTTGCAATTTCGTTCCTTATGTTGTTGATGATGGCAAATGGAGGCAATGTTAGTTAAGCTTCATCTGAACATTGAATGATCATAGGCATGTTCACAAATCGATTTCTTATTTTTGTTGAATGAAATATATTCAAGGGTGTTAATTTTGTTTGATTCGTTTCTTCTACAAATGCGGCTCAAACGTAACGGTAAATGGTTTTACATATATTATTAATACATATAGAAATACAGGTCAGTGATAGTGAATAGATCTTACATCATTTCATTTGCCGTAAACTCTCTGCAATATTACAAATTCTTGTTCTACGGGATTCGAACCCGCACTTAAGGCACTAAGCTCCAGCATTGATCGGAGCGCGGTGGTGTAGTGGTTAGCATGCTGGCCTATCGCCGCCGACGACCCGGGTTCGAATCCCGGTGGAGACACCAAACATTTGTGACCTGGGTCTCATACCGCGTTGTGTCCTTGGGCAAGGCACTTCATCCACATTGCACTCAGTCTACCCAGCTGTATAAATGGGTACCTGAATAAGGGAAGTACGGAAGCGCTAAGTAGCTGCTGTAGTACAATTCCTTCAGGGTAATAATGTACCGCCAGTGAGCAGTACCTCGCACTGGATATTAGGCGTTAAAATGTATATTATTATTATTATTATTATCGTACCAACAGCTTATTTTGTGGTCGAGTGGTTAATGTTATATACAATGTACATGTATTCAACGTTCTAAATAGTTCATATTCAATTACAGTGTCATAAATTATTATCATTATAACGACTTCAGTGAGATATTTGTTCCAAAGAATTTTTTTCGATTCGGGTGTAAATGATCAACAAATGCAAAGCGACATTTCTAAATCGTAATGCAATCATAATCTTTAAACATACTTTTGCTTTATTGCTTCACCCGGCTGTCGCAAACTTATCATAATTCATGTATCCGGGTACGTTTACCAATCAATATAAAATCAGACATCAGAAAGATGAAGTTACAATTGACCAGTATTTCACACTTGTCTATATTTGCTCTTATGACGGATCGGAGGGAAATGGAAGCTTTCACCTAGATTCTATAAAAAGTAATAAATGAAATCCTAATCAAATGCTGGAAAGTGCAAATGTGAAATCAATATTGACCTAGGCGTACACACAAGACTAAGCTGTGTCTATATTGAGATGCATTAATCTGCAATTGCTTACGTAACACTGCATACAAGACCACAGTACAGCCACCCGAGTCCGATAATTACGCGCTCATGTGAACCAACTAATATATTCGCCCGGGCTCTATGTGCAGCCAGCTTTAAGACAAACAAACAAACAATCCTGGGCGCTGTACATACATTTATACGTACATATCGATCCAATGCGTTGCTGACAAGTTTTATTACCAATAATATCGATTATCTGACAGCTTGAAATTTTAAACGAAATCAGTTCTCTGGCGTTCAGAGTAAATGTGTTTAAAGTTATAAAAACTTGAATGCCCTTTGGTAGATTGTACGCGTTCCCACACTCAGCCGACTACTGTTGAAGTTCAGCGAGTCAAACTCCCCTTATTAACCCCCTGTTAGCCAGCCGCGCCTCGGCTCGCCGCTCTTTCCAGCACCTGGCCGGCGATATAGTGTATATCCACTGGCTGACTGTGCAGTGGAATGGTTCCGCTTGATAGCGCACGGGAGATCACTCGCTCGCTACCTGTGTACAGTGGCCCACCAACTCTTCGCCCTGCCCCTTCCGGTATGCTATTTATGACGTACGCATCGCTCTCGGAGAAACCTGGAGATCGCTGCTTATTATAATGGCACAAGTCCACCGATTAGCTTCAGCAAGTATGGATAACCAGGGCCCCGAGAACGGAGAACTTCTCTCGCTTAATGACTATGACCACGACGACGACAGGCCCTCAAAACGCTCAGGTAGGTCCATGCACATGTCTTCTAGTCCATTTCACTCAACTGACACCCCGTGTGTATCGCAATATTTTTGTTTACGTCTTTAACGCCGGTTCACCCAGCTGATAGGTCATGAAAAAATACTTTGGTACTTTTACTCTGGGACGGCGCTAGGTAAAGGGATTGAGGCGTTGACAGCGCTTGAATGCATCGGGGATAGGTGTAACTATTTCGTTTGACCTACAGGGGTCGTTTATTCCGAGAGTGACAGTGTCATATTTGAGTAGGCTAGTTCTAGGTGACAACTCCGCGGTCTTATAGAACCCTACTTTCAGGTCGGGGAACATCATTGATTTTTCTTAGCCTCGTTCTCATGTTGCTATAAATAGCTCAATCGAACTCCCGCTACGATGTGATGGGTTTGTGCGGAGAACATTTAATAATATAGTAGGTCGGGATAAATGGATGCGAGTCCTTTACGATTGTACTATTGATCTCGATATAGCCTCTGTGTGTGTGAAGCGTTCAGCCCGGAAATATTTACCATAATACCTGTGATTAACAGGTATTCCATTGTTTAGAACAACAAGGGGAAATGTTGCAGTTAATACCACTACCGACTCTTTTGTTATGCACACAGAATGATAAATTTGATTAAGAATGCGATGAAATAAACAGATGAACTTCATTTTATTGATATATGCTCCTCCATACAACAAACCCGCAATAAATAATAATGGGAGTATTGAACATATTTATTGAATGAAATTCGAAACCGGTTACCCGATGTCTAACGATACTACCGTCTCGATGGCTCTTTCAGTGTATTGAGCATTTAATTGCTGTATGATTGCTATCAATACTGGGGCATGCGGTAACCATACAGTACCCTGCCCGGCTTTATGGGTAGATCTCAAGCAAGAAATATGTCAACGGGTATTTATGATCAACCGACCCATTTTTGTCCCTCATATCAGATTGTCGCATGGTTGTAAAATATTTGCAATGAAATCCGGACACGACTGATCAAACGGGGAACAAACCAATGAAGTTTCATTGATTTCGTGCTCTGATGTCGCTATATAACTGACACTTTTTGATATAGAGAGTGGAGTCCTGACTCTCGATCTGGGTTCATGTATGTTGTTGGTTAGCACATACATAGTTGAGGTAAGATATTCGGGAACAAAAGATTTTCTCACTCAATTATTTATTTTATAAACATTAGTTTAAAAGCACTGCATCCTCTTTGGAATTTCGTTACAATCGTGAATTTTCAAGAATTTTGATTAAACTTATGATTAAAAAGATAAAAAAAAATCATAAATGTACTTTTTATAATTGAATCTCTCGAGGCTAATTGTGACAGAATGTGTCATTGCGTTGATATACGAGTCTGTTACTTCTATCTAATTTAAAGTTTGAATATTTATCATGTTACGTTATAAACTCTCACGACAGCGAAACTGCACACTCAGCATATTTCTCTCAACTTCATAGACATTTGACACGACGTTCTGCTCAAATACCGCCTACCTTCCAGCTACATATGATTTTGCGTGGGCAATGACATTAACTAGACCAAAATCAAAACCTGCGCAATTTTTCTTCTAATGAAATAATTGGAAGTCGTTTTACGACCTACTTGGACATAATAACTTCATCTTATTTGAAAAAGAAAACCAAAGAACACCATTATCAATCGTTAAATATATAATTGCTATTTCCAACATATTTCACCTCCGGCAATGTCTCTATTCACTAACACGCAAAAGGCTCATATAGGTAGTGTGTATATATGTTATATAGCAGTAGTAAAATGGGAGTAATACATACAACTCTTAAAGAATATACCAAAACTACTTTCATTCTCATTCTTGGAAAGTATTTAGAAACTAATATTTATCACAAGACAAGTTGACGAAATCCCCATTTACCAGTAACCCTTCACCTCCGTGTTATGATTGGTTTGTTGAGTCCAATGATACGCGAAACAGGTGTTCTTAATGATTAAAAGGTGTTTGCTAAGTTATGTGAAAACTTTCGCCGAACTACTCTCAAAGTTTAGCGAGGTATAACTCGTAGAAACCCACTCAAACGTGAGCCCATTAACCTTGAAAAAGAGATATCGAAATGGACTATATCAATTTTAAACGATGTTTGCAGACTACGTGTTGTAAAATATCTCCTGATCGAAAGATGCAAGCCTACCGAGAAAACTGATAAACAGAACAGAAGTTTGTTACGTAATAAGAATGATAATAATCTTGTAAGTGAACATCTTAAAAAATATGAAGAGAAAATTGCATAGTGGCACAGATATGGGACACATGGACTCTCTCTAAGTCTTCAAATCACTATTTCCTCTCCATTACATCCTTTCAGTTGCATAAAATGTGTATTTTCTTAAGTTCCGGAAATTCCAACACACCAAGGTTTCTTTAAAAATATAATGACTTGGCCCTAGAGTTTATCAAACCTCCCCCTTTAATTAAATATCACAAGGCGGCATCCTTAAAAACAAATGTGTAGTTTCTTGATCTCTTTGTTTCTTTAAAAACATAATGAATTGACACAATGAAAGATACCTCCCCATTTATTGTCATAAATTGTAACTGTCAAGGTTTTTGAGGGACTAGATGACAGTCTAACTTCCATCCAGACGCTTGCCATACCTGAGTTAGTCTCTGTAAACATGGTTTTTGTACCTGTAATCACCCCTCACACCTGATGTCTCGTTCGAGTGTCCCCCTTGTAAACCTCAACACACAGTGAGTGTAGCCTTGAGAGAAAGTAAAGTTCATTTAAGAAGAGGTTTTAGAGACAAAATGTAGGAGATAAGTGTGGTTGCACTTGGATTGAAGTTGAAGTGAAAAGGAGTTAATGGGGATATGGGATCCAAGACGCTGGATTTCTGCAAATTTCAAATTCAAAGACGAGGGGGATAGATGGAAGGACTTTTACGGTTGTTTCTTAAATATCTGTAGGTCAAGATTAATTTAAAACAAGACCTCCCAGAAACCAATCTCATTAATATTAGAACATAATTTTGATGCAGTATGTTGCAAAGATCTTCTTAACGTAATGCACAATGAAGATCTTATCTTAATGAGATTGAACACAAAACATTCCAATGAACAAGAGTTTCTGTGTTGCGGTTAAGGACGGGTAACGGATGGATATACACAGAGGGTGAGAGAAGACATGATAAAGGTTACAGATAAATGAATAGAGAAGGATGTCTGTGACACTGTTGTACATATATTCAGTTTAGACTGTTTAGTATGCAAGATAATCTCTTTGAACAAAACTTGGGGAGAGGGAGAGATTAAATAATGGGAATCGTCAAGTGATTCAACGTTGAAATAAATCTTGTAAGGTAAAGAGTTTTATGCAGAACAGGCTTTAAAAGACAGACGGCGAGCTGGAAGAAGAAAAGGGATAGGGGTTAGGGTAAGACGGAAATAGAGGCAAAGGAGTCTTTCTCTCAGGGTGTAGAGGTGAGACGGTATACAAGTAAGAGAGAAGGAAGGGGTGGGACGCTATATTTCTTCACTATGTGCTCCACATGAAGGTTGATGTTATCAGCTTGTTCAGGCTGCCAGCATTAGCAGTGACATTGTGTTAGGGATCTGTATCGGGGCTACTCGTGAAGACGTTTCTTCGTTGATAAGACTATTCTTTGCATCTCTTAGAATATGCAGTAAGATACAATCACATAAACAAATGAAAAGTTTGATCAATTTTGACCAACTTATCGACAAGTAAAAAGTTTGAACAATTTTTATCAACTTATCGACACATTTTCACCGTACCAGTGTACATGAAAAAGATTAATTATTGATTGAAGACATGCCTGTCTCTTAGAAAATGTTGATTCTATGTTTTTTAGCCTCGAAGTAATAAAATGTCATAGAAAATGATTGTGCAGTGTAAAATTGTAGAGTATGATTAGCTCCATAGATCGTTTTGACTAAATTGAAACTTGACATTTGCTGAAGACGGCAGTTTTTTAGCAGCTCTCTCGAGACATTCCAACTTGAGAACTGTTAACCTTTTTGCGCGAAATATTTCCAAACCATTCCTAAATTTTGTACATCTACGGTGCAAAACTTGTAACAAAAGTACTGTAAATGCTTTAAAGGAAGCCTTGTAATAGTAGTACTGTAAATGCTTTAAAGCAAACCTTATAATAGAAGTACTATAAATGCTTTAAAGCAAACCTTGTTATAGAAGTACTGTAAATGCTTTAAAGCAAAAAGAAAACTAATCTGATCCGTAAAGACCTTAGTGATCTGTCTGAAGAGATCAGTAACATCCAGGTCGCCATTACCTCTGAAGGTGATCAGACCAATGAGGTTGGGATACCACACCAGAGATTGGAAACCTTTACCTAATTTGAACCGACATTTGTACTGCATTCAATGGAGAAATCACAGGATATGCTACCAAAAGACACGAAAACTCCAAGTTCCATTGCCCACCCCTATACCCATAACCCCAAGTTTTAAGCACAACTGTACATGGGTTGATACTCATTGTAGTGTTGACCTTTGTAAACTTTCAATTGCTTAGTAATATGTAACCAATAATTCCAGAAACCTTCTTGCACTAGCCTCACTCAACCACTCATCCAACGGTGCTAACCTACACCATTACCCGTGTGTACCACCTACCCGTTCTACACCATTACCCGTGTGTACCACCTACCCGTTCTACACCATTACCCGTGTGTACCACCTACCCGTTCTACACCATTACCCGTGTGTACCACCTACCCGTTCTACACCATTACCCGTGTGTACCACCTACCCGTTCTACACCATTACCCGTGTGTACCACCTACCCGTTCTACACCATTACCCGTGTGTACCACCTACCCGTCCTGATCAATCGTCACCTGTGCAGCTCCTGCAGTCAATCAATATTTTCTGGGCCTCAGATCGATAAATCGATGACCTCGATCAGCAGATACCTGATAAGATTGCACAGCATCGACTGATCGGGCGACATTGATATATGGTTCTTGTTTCTGTTAGTTAGGAGTACTGGGATTGCCGCATCGATTGGACTCCGTCGAACATCTACTTTTTGTGTGCAAACTTGCGGACGGGGTTTCCGCATTTCAATTTCATTAAAACAACGTTTTGTTTTTAAATCAAATCTTTTGTGGAAGCACTTTTTAGTTTTAAAATTGTCTCTGGCACTTGGGTTTATTCTTGAGTGCTTGAATTGTGATTAAATATGTTGTCAGTGAGACACGGTCAAGAATCACAGAAAGATTGACGCTTACTTTTGAGAATTTAATGAACAAACAGAAACGTTTTACTTAATTGCTTGCAGGTTGCCATGAAGATATAAAGTATTTAAAAAGTTATCGTTATCGAAAATGGCATCCTGTGTGTCTGTCTGTGTGTCTGTCTGTGTCTGTCTCTCTCTGTGTGTGTCTCTCTCTGTGTCTGTCTCTGTGTCTGTCTGTCTGTCTCTGTCTCTGTCTGTCTGTCTCTGTCTCTGTCTGTCTGTCTGTCTCTCTCTCTCTCTCTCTCTATCTCTCTCTCTCTCTCTATCTCTCTCTCTCTCTCTCTCTCTCTCTCTCTCTCTCTCTCTCTCTCTCTCTCTCTCTCTCTCTCTCTCTCTCTTTCTCCCTTTTTATATTTCTCTCTCAGGAGTTTGTATCCATAGATTTGTCCTCACGAAATTCTGAATGTATTTAAAGAATGCATATCAGTATTCAATACTTCCTTTGAAATTAATGTTTTTGGAAATCATATCCTAAAATGTCAAAGATCAAGTATTTACTTTAATGTACATTTAGAGCAAAAAACGATAGGCATCGGAATTGTTACTATAAACATATCTTTAACTGATTTTTAAACCCTTAGTTTAACCATCGTTTTCTGGAATATTGGTAAATAATTGATTTAAATTGACTTTCTTATATTAATCTACGATTTAGATGACTTTATTTTGGTCTAGCATTGATTGCATCCCTCATGACAATTATTCATATTTCAAATACCATCATTCTTGAGAATCATATATGCTTTCGTCTATTTCTTCATAAGAACTGGCCTTTCTACGCTTGGCATAGCACCTGCGTGGAATTACATACAAAACTTGCTTAATACTTTATGTTGTAATTAGTACGTTTGAGGCTCTGCGGTGCAATATTATATATAACTAGATGTAAGTAAACATTACCTAATTCATTGACGTTGATTACAGCACCAATCTCATCGATTATTAAATAGCTGGCTGGTATTGAATAACTAATTGAGGAGATTATCTTGTAGGTAGACGTATTATTAAAGTACTTATTAAATGGTTGTAGAATGTACATGCTCTTTGGTAACTTTCGTATGCATTATATCGATATAGATAGTGTAACTTGATATAAGAACTGTTTATCTAAATTTAATAAGATTTGAATTGGACTTAGCAACTATCAGTTGGAACCGTTTGCTATAAATCATTAAGATATATCGAAGGATATGAAATGTTTGAAAACAATTTCTGAATGAATTATTCATATTATTGTTCTAATGGTTATATAGGTAATAATTCTGCTTACCGAGTGTGGTTATCTGTTTAATTGGATATCATTGAAAAATCGGCTAAATAAATATAGTTGATGTACTGCATACATATTAAGTTAAAATAACACTTAATAAAAAAAAAGATGATATGAATATCAATGTGACGATACTACGTTAACAACGTCCTTACTGATATTTACGAGATAATATCTAATACCTTGAAAATTAGTACATATATTTTTTATATATGGTTTCAAATCATGATCACTTTGATTAAAATGCAGTTTTCAGATGAACAAATCGAGTGTCAGACAGAGTAACCTTTCCTTGTTTTCAGATTAAGATTAATACATTGTACATGCAGTGGCATACTGAATAGGTCACGTGACCGAGTAAGGGTGAGAATGACCTTACAGAAAGCTTGATAACCTTTTTAACCTCGCCAGTCAAGTATACGTCAAAGTATGGTAATTTAGTCCCTATAAAACATGTCTCTGTAAATCCGATTTGTTATATATGACTTGCAACTATCGCATTGACAATGAAAGTGCACAATTTATAGTTTCCCCTTTCCGGTTACCGTAAATTCGAAAATTATCTTATGTATAAACTATATTATTTAGAGAACTATATTTTACTTACTGTATATCATGTCTGAAAATGATTGTATCCGTTAACCTTCATCGGTGTATCATTGGTTAGAGACAGTCGTTATAACCTTCTCCTACTCTTCATTGAAGATGTAAATAAGATTTCTGTATTACATAGAACTAACTGTGAAACAAGGGTGGGTTCTCCTATGGACATGCAAATAGGTATTTCGATGTCCAATATTTTTCGCTAATGGTTGAAAAAAATCTTATTCCCCCAAAGTTGTATCAAGTTGTAAAATAATTTCTGTGATGTAACAAATTCTGTGCCGATGAAGCGGAGTTTGACAAGTATTATCTATCGTTAATAATTGTTTTACTTCAAACCATATTTGAACCTCGAAAACAATACTGCAATACATTTATCATGGTATGAAATGTATCAAAGTGTCATCGACATGCAACTAAGAGTTCAGAATGTCAGTTAAGTAGGCAACTCAAATACGATACTGCAGCAGATAATTATATGGCGTTAGGTTTATCTAAGTGCTATGGACATGCAACTAACATTTTGTATGTCAGTTAAATAGGTAATACAAAATAATATTCTGCACCAAATGTTTAGATTGTTTTGTATGAATCTATTTCAAAATTGTATAAAATGTGTCGTAGCCATGAAACTAACAGTTTAGGATTTCAGTTAAGTAGGTTTTGTTTCTCTCGTCCTTGTAAAGTTTGTGAAACCCCTCAAGAGAGAGTGTCTGTGCTTGAATGTGAAGAGTTTTAAGTGTTCAGGTTCAAGTCCCTACGGTGTGTCAAAGTCTACGCGTCGTATTACCTTGGTCTAGGACCAAACGTTTATGTCAATGCCAAACTTACTCCATGGGTGTGTAATAAAAGTGTTACTGCAGTTTTGATCCACACTGAGCAAGTCTAAGCACTTTGCATACACATATGAAACGCCAATACACAGAGATTAAATTTATTAAGAGTATTCAATCAATCTTTATTTTTTGTAGTGGAGACCATAGGCCGAATCTAGATTTCAGCATCACAGAGCGAGAGATATGTGCATTAAATTCTTTCTTTAAAACCTTATTGGGAAGTGTATTCAGAACTCAGCAATTGATATATGAAACTTCAATAGCCACACGGGGTGAAATTTCAAGCCGTGATATTTTATTAATGCTAAAGTTTCACATTACCTTTGAGACATATTTCAGTTTTATATTTTTTGTTTCCTTTTTGACCTTTTCTCTTAAGATTTTTAGCTGACATCCAGGAAAAATTCTGGGTTAATCATTATAGCGATTCTTCTATCTTATTCAGCAAGATTGATATACAATGATCTGACATTCATCGCATTTAGAATTTATCACATTTCAATTTTCGTCTTCGAAGATCCAATATCGCTTGGCGTCTATGTTGACACACTCTCACAAGCCTTTACAGAGCCTCTGCTCTTGGAGGGAATCTCTATGTAAATATAGCAAATGTGTATAACTAAAGCTTCCGCGGGCTTGGTAACCTAATAATCCATCGATTAAGTGGTAAATCTGGTCAGCGAACTGCCCTACATTGGTCAAGGAGTAACATTTCACCCACGGGCTATTTCACTGACCATCAACAGTCGAATGGATCTCTGATTTATTACATTGAGAAGATGGTCATCTACTCCCCCTCTCCCCCCTACCCCCCCCCCCCCCCCCCCCCCCTACATCATAACGTAAATTGTATCTAGATGGATGTGCCTTGTTGGCAATGGTCTTTGAATTAAAAGGATTAAAAACTATAGCACAAACACGTAATATTGTATTCAAGAATCCTTTGGCCATGTGTACGAAAAGCACATATATTTGTCTCGGTATGAACAAAGGCTAAAATACTGAAATAAATATTTTAATTGACATCCGAGTAAGTGGGTAGCAAAATTCTTCTGGAGTTTTTGTCCTCGAAGAACTATCAAAATAATAATAATTGTCGAAGTGGCACGCGAAGTAGCCATCCTTTCTAGTTTTTTTGTGCATTATCACAATCCCGTTTTGGTCCTTGAAGATAATGCAAACCACATAATGAATTCAAGATGTCATGGTTTTCAAACCAAAATCCTTTCAGTAGAATCTTATGGACTCAAAACATAGATATCTTGGTGTCTTCAAAGGAAAGTAACTAACTACTTTCGTTAGTTAAGCCCTGAGGTCAATATCAATGATGATTAATTTGCTCTGCATCGATGTGTTTTTCTGAAGTTGATGCTCCAAACCCTTTCTCTTTCGCTTATGTCTCCAGTATGGTAACCTTAGATTAGCGTTTTTTTCTTCAAAATAATTTTTAATCTCCCCAAACGCTGATGTTAAGTATCGAATGTCTGGTCTGAACTTCTCTTTACCCTCAAAGATTTTATTATCTACTTTTCGATTGGCTTCTTGAGAGGGTTTTTGAACTTGATTTGCCAGATAAAGGCGATAGCATCTACCCCGAAACGTCATACTTTTGCAATGAAGAAGTCGGAAATGAATAGAAATCTTTCTCATTTACCTTGGACACACTAATTGGTCTTGACGTAATGGTTTCTACGTCGGGCAAGATTACACTGTATTTGTTATATCATTTCAATGAGTAGAAATCCGCCGATCGAGATCCATCGATTCAAAAGAACTAAAAGTAATTAAGAAACCTAAGCGTAATCTGAAGTTCATATATGCATATTTGAAATGCTTTCCATATATAATAATGATAAAAGCAGATTCAGTTTTCATTTGTTTACCTATGCATAGAAGGTAAACACGAACGTAAACAAGAAATTGAGATATTTCGTTCTGCCTGAAAATAATGTCATTGTTGATTCAAAATTAAACATCGTTATTGATATCTGAACAAAAGTAATCATTTGGACCATATCAGTTGAACATACTTCTACATTTCTTTAAACTCGAAGACAAGAAGTCCGTTTTTTCTCCAAAGTGTCAACAGCTCGTCTAATCCGAACCACAAAGCAAGAAAATTATAGGAATGATTGGGAAAATGATGAGGTAATCGAATTTACTTATCGTAGTCTCACATCGTATAATGAGATTTGGGATACATTGTCCAACAAGCGAAGAAGCATACATTCGTGCTGTGAGAACAGATGCCATTCCTTACACAGTGGATGGGGAGTCTGTTTTACTCAAAGCTCATTCTGAATTTTTCTTTCTGAAGGTCTCGCGGATTATATATCTAAACGTGTTTGATTCTCAGATCAATATTTATTTATTTAGTTATGTACTATTGTTAGTACATGTACTATTGATTGGATTTTTATTTTTTATTTTTTTAAAATATTTTTTTATTTGTTCCCGTTGGTTAGAGTTAGAGCATTATGTAAGAACAAAGAGAAATATAAATAAGAAACATATTCAAATGAAAACACCAATCTGCATATACAGACTGTTATACAATATTATTGAATACTGTGATCAGTGATTTCCATTTGTTGTTTAATTTTTCCAATTCGTTATATTTTTTAGATGCATCTTTCCACATGAAAACAATCCTTCAAGATCTTTAGGTAGTTGTTCAAATTTGGAATAATTTTTTTTATATATTTAATAGATTGTTGTATATCTTTGCAGAAATTATGATTTGATTTATTAAATGAATTGGATTGTTTAAGTGATTTCTTTTATTCTAAATCTCAATTTGTAAACGATGAGAGGAAATCTGATGGATTTGAATCTGTCATAAAGATTCTATATCAAGCACATATTAAAAAAAGAACAATGACCGTCTAAAAGCCTTAAGAATTTTATGACTTTATGAATAAAGGAAGCCAAACATTTTTCACAAAGCCATAAAATGGAAAAAGGACTTGATAAGTTCATGAAAAAAATTACCACTCACAAGCATCCTTTCGATGATACATCTCCACTAAAGTTACTCCTCGAGTGTGTGTGTGTATGGATGTATATATATATATATAAATAAAACCATTACACTTTGAAATTGTGGTGAAAGAACTCTCAACTCGGGTCTCTCAGAGATATAGATAAATATAATATGAATATTCATATAAATGTGAATATAAATATATATATATATATATATATATATATATATATATATATATATATATATATATATATATATATATATATATATATATATATATAGGGATGGTATGTTCATGATGTAAGTTGTCGGTCTAGATCTCGTCTCTTGTACCATCGATTAAGGCTCTGGAATTAAGAGGACTTCAACCGGTCACTACAAACATGTTGAAATCGTGTCAACAAGAAAGTAATTCAATTAACATTCTTTTTATCCTTTCCAAAATACATTGCAAGTTTAGTTTATAATCAAAAGAGGTAAATCACTTTGATATTACTGCTAACCATTTCGTGACATTGAAAACCTTTAACAATTTCTTCACTAAGATTAATCAACCCTTAATTGATGTTGAGCAGAGATTACATCTTTATATAAGGGCACTTTGATTACACAACGGTGTTACAAGATATATAGGCCAGACAACTAATCGGTCTTTATTTTGTAGAGCCGTACCGAGCTCGTTTGGCAGTTACGTGAAATAAAAATGTTTGTGTAATTTCCGGTCCTGGCCAGAGCATTTCCTTTTGCACGGATGAAACAATATTCGTCTCATTGTGACGTCACATTGAAATAGAAAACTAGACAAGAAACTGAAATCAATTATGATTGCCTTCCAATACAAATTAGATTTGAGGGTAGAATGTTTTTTGTGGACTTATTCTAAGTTTCATATTATCTGTTGTTAATTTCTTCATCTTTTTCAATTTAAAAATATAGACTTGAATTAACATTTTGCCTTACTTTTAGAATTCAAGCCGGTGCTCGTTGGTCAACTGGAAGGAATATCTGCAATGGGAGCATTTCGTTTACAAATACCATCTTCCCTGATATTAGTTGTTTAGTATTACCCATCTGATTTAAAATATTTGAAGCTGGTCAAATTACCCTATATTATTTAAGCATATTCCTGAATTCAGATGTACTGCTTCTTCTTTCTGTAACAAATCTGATACAATATTTTTTATCTGACCCAGAACACTTCCCCTTCTGTATTCCGTAACACGTTTTATACTGAGCGGAGTTCCTGTCAGCCGAAGCTGCTCGGTCGTGTTACAGCACAATGCTTAGATAACTTGGATCAAATAGCATAAATCTGACGTTGCAGCACTTTTTAACATATTTTACATTCTGACATTATGTTGAAATTTTAAAAATAAAAAAATCGAGAACAACTCATTTTTTTATATGAAATTAACAAAAATTGGGTCATTTACTTCTCTTAATTTTTGATTAACTATCTATAAATTTGAATTTGGTCTCGATGGCGAGTATATGATTCGTAGCGATGCACATCTTTTTTTTTAACTATAGCATTGGGACATTAAATTGCAAGCTAAGTTTATATAAATAATTGCTGAAATCTAAAGAGTGAAATGCTTGTTTGTCTGCACATCAGCGTGCATTTCTGTCTTCAGTCAATCAAAGTACAATCGAACGTATTTCTCATAGAGAAGCAATTTAGGTATTGTCAGCGCAGGCTTAAGGTGTAAATGATTTATAATTGAGACCGTATGTAAATATGTAAAGTACCTGCTGTACAAATGTATGTAATGGTGCGTGATATATTAAAAAAGAACATATGTAATTGAAGTAAAACGATCAGAAGGGCCTGGATTATTTCATGGACTATCAGAAATTTAAACTTGCTCAAATCCGGGGGATAAACAAGGGTTTTGAAAATTTTCATGGCCGCAATTCTTTCAAACCAATCGTCAACCTTTGACAACTCGTTAGCCCTGTCTCTGAAAAATTAACTCTTACATTTTTTGATAAGATTAAAAACAGCCTTTATAGATGTAAGATTTTCAATTATGCATCTCAAACGTAAACTTTCGTTTGAAGCGGTTACGTGAAAAACATGTGGTTTAGCCGATTTAAACATTGGTTTGATCGTGGTACCAAGTCGGACGGTCCCTGGAAAAAACAGACACCTGTTTAATACTTCCTGATTCCAAACTATAATAGGAACAGAGTACATAGATTACATTCATGCATGAACTCAATCAGCACTTTGGCAGATGCATGAATTATATGATAGGTGTAACACTTTTCTGGAATCGGCTAATCTTGGGTCGATAGTTATAAAAAAAGCATTACATATGGTTTAAACATATTTTATCTAAAAAAAATAAAATCAGGATTGGCAACAACTTATTTAAAAACCGCAGTACATAATTGAGAAAGTTGGACCCAAATACATAGGGAAACATAGCATTATAGAAATTCAACATTAGGAAAAACAGCTTCTTTGTACGTGAAAAGCTTGAGAAGGACATGTTTGTGTGGCGGTAATCTGAAATATGTAGCACAAAGTTGCTAATTCGTCAAGACACTTGTGACTTATGCTGAGCTTAGTCAATGCTACTAATATTCCCTACACGGAAGCCGCTTATATCCCGGCTTGTCGTCGGTAGTCTTCGAGTTTTGCACCAAATGAACCAACTACACCACATGTAACCATGATTGGCAATAAAGGTGAAAGAGACCAAGAACATATAATATCATGTAAAAATATTACCCAAAAGAGAACTATTTTATTTTGTATCATGTATCCTTGCAGTAAAAGCGTTGCTCTATCTTTGTCTGATCTCAGAAGCGCCATCTATGGGAGCAACTAATGTTGCATTAGGTTTTATTTGCTATTTTAGAGTAGATTTTATTTGTATTTGAAACATGAAAAAAAAGTATATGATGATTCGATTTCAAACTATCTCGTTATTGCCGAAATGCAAAATAAGACGTTTACCTGCTTTCAATTAAACTGTTCAAATGGCCTTATAAATGTGCGGAGGGCCAAAATGATAAATGGTATTTAAACGTATACTAGGTTTATAACTAATTCAACATTATCAACCCAATCTGTCATTCTAATTGCTCTAAAAAGGTTCAAAGAATTTTCTTTGGTCTGATTGACGGGTTTAACACCAAGATTTAATTTAAATGAGTTTTGCCATTTACATATGGCTGTGGAAGCGGACTGCCAATTGAAACATGAGATTTTAACGATTAAAAGTTCACATATCAAATATTCATAGAAATGTGAAATGCGATAGTTCTTGAGATTGAATGCCTTGTAAATATATCCAAGGTCAAGTCGATATTGTTCTCGAAAACATGACATATTCCGTTTCTTCTTGTAACGCATTCTTTTCTCGAAATAGAAATAAGACATCTTCAGATATTTCAGTAAGATAAATTTTTTTCTCAAAATAGAAAGACATCCGTAAATGTTCTGTCAACAATTTTTAGATGAGGTAACTATTTCAGTTTCATTAGTTTCCAGTATAATTAGGTAACATAAAACAGGTCTCTTTCAGTTTCTGTATTTAAAGTAATCACTCTGTGTAATCTATCTTAAGATTAACCGATTCAAGAAAAATCCGAGATTCACGTTCAATTCCGTTAGATTTTTTAAAAGAAATATAAATACTACAATTTCAATGACAGCGTCTTTCCGATCCTTTCTAATTACTTCAATTATTGGGCAACTCTCTCCATTAAATCTCTTTGAATGTGTTGTTGGGATGAAGGCATTCTTCTCTGTGTGGCATTCTCTGCAGTATCAGGTATTTCACATCATTAAATTGGATTCCATAATTAACTACATGAGACGTGATCGATGACTGTTCTATTACGTGCTTTTCTCCACGCAACCATTGGTTGACTAGGTCTGACACCGTTGCAGGGAGGCTGTTGTCATAGCTGCCAGTGGCACCGAGTCACAGGGTAGAAATGGTAACATTGGCTCTCATCAATGATTCAAATCACATGGCAACGACCGTAGACAGACTATTGTCTCTCGTAGACGTAAACAGAGCATGTTTGTTAAAAAAGAACCCCTTTGAAATTTCACGACTTAGTTAAGGAATGAATTATTGATGGAAATGCTATAATTCATCATCATTGGAAATATCTCGGTTTCTACCTGCTCGCACGCGTCTTGTCGTGCAGCAGAGAATTAAGTCTATTGACAGGGAAGACGTGCTGAAAGAAAGGGGCGCCATGAGGAAATAGTTTTTGATTTCACAAAATTGCTTTTTAATAGGAGAAGACTCGATATGGTGATGGGCTCAAAGGCTCCGGCAAATAAAGTGCTTTGATAATTTGACATTTTTTGAGCCTCTAGACATGCATAAAACACGATATTCCTGTCATTTAAGAAGCTTTTCTAAGATAAGATAAATCACAACAAACTAATCTCTGAAAATGTCGTACCGTGATCAATTCAATTACTGATGCTGTTGATGAATTTGATGTTGTTGTAACTGTTGCTGCTGTTGGTGAATTTATTTTTTTCAGTTCATCTTGCTGTTTTAGGTTTTTCTGTTTTTTTGTGTGTTTCTGCTTCAGCTTTTGTTGTGAATATTGGTTTCTTTCCTGCTTCAGATGTTAAGTTTCTGCTGGTAATGATTTTGCTATTGCTGCCACTGATGTTGCCGTTATTCATGTTGTTGCTTATGTTGTCGAACCCGCGGTTCATGTTGTATATACTCCTGATTATCCGTCGCTGTTGTTATCGTTGTTGTTGACTCCGCTCCTCATGCTCACCGTACATGTTAGGAACGTAGTTGCTGTTGTTTGTGTTGTGTTGTGTTGTTGTAATCGTCGTTGCTGTAATTGTTTCTTTAGCTATTAGCACTTGTCGCTGCGGGTTTCTGTTATTTATTTTTTACAATAACAACAACAATATGTTCATAATTAGTTCATTGTCTTAATTCGCATTCTAAGAGCTATAAGATTAAACTTCAGTCGTCCCGATTGGTAAGGCAAGCTTTTCTAAGTACTGCAAATGCTTAAAAAGATTAAATTCAATCCTTCAACAGTGTAATAAAACAGTTGCACTATTGAATAACCTTCTAAATACCAAAACGAACATTACAAAAAAGTCTATCGAGTTTAGTAAAAAAATCACAAACCAAGATAGCTATTTATCTTCCATAGATATATGTTTTATGAAATCTGATGGCATATATTGATTAGGTACGGTCATATATCATCCGCTGTGACACTTCCAACCAATATTGATCATTTTGCAACATGGTTTCTTAATCAAAATACTTTCAACCTTGCATCGACTCAAAAATATTGCAATGGCGTATATTTACATACGTAACAAGATCGACCTATTTCGAGCCTATTTAGCTTCATCAAGTGGCACCATACGGAGTTTACTAAGGCCCATGGGTTTTTATCCCGGATGATGGTAAAGGGATTATTTTCTCGGTTAGGGGACGACGTAGATTCAACGTGGACTACGCATTATCTGCTAAGTGGCGGAGTAATACCTATAATCTTCCGGAATTACCTCCCCTGATCCAAACCGTTGCCGCTAGGTGTCAGTTAGAGAAGAATGTGTCGTATGACGTTGGGTAGGACCCTGTAATCCATATTGCAGTTATCATCACGTCAAGATGAAAACATATAGATTTTTTTATTTCATTGCAGAAACATGCACGTTGGTGCGTGAAAGTAGTTCGTTTCATTTATCGGATGATTGCCTTTACGTAAAAGTCGCTCCATATGTTTATGGAAACAGTTTTTTGTTATGTTTGTAACAAGGATATTTTAATGGACAGACAAAATGATTGAAATATCGGCTATTTTGTATGCAATATATAATCAGAATATTACGGTGGAGTTGTGCTTGAAATAGTTTATTCAGAGTTGTATGTTATTGTATTAAAATTTTACTATCAATATTTTTAAATGCCTTGTTTGTAATATTCCATTGTATATGGTCTTTGAAGCATTTCTTTCGGTTTGAACAAAATAACTTTTAGTAGATTATTTCGTTGTAAGTAAAAATCACAAGTGCATAAAACATGAAAACTTAAAGTAAACATGCACGTGTAAATATATAGGTTGTATAAATAAACGAAAAAACCTACTCACATAAAATAATGAATTTTTTCCAATTCTTCCTTTATGGGTATTTCTTTAAGTTTAAACCCAGTAACCTTAAAGTATTCATAATCGATTGCAAACATGCAATTGTAAGAATTATTATAGATTATTTTCAAAAAATGTAAAACTACTTATCTAAGTTCTAAAATTTATTTTTCAAATTTTCCTTTTTAGACATATCTTTAAGTTGACTACTTTGTAACCTTAAAATGATCACAATTGATTTCGTGTTTATTTACATAGAGGTGTCAGATTGGAAGACTTAACATATGTCAATCAAGTTTATGTTTTGCTCGAAAGACTTGTCAGATCTAATGAGCTTTCTAGCATCTGTTCGTTTATCAGTGAATGGTTTGCATTTTCAACTTCTTTTTAAAAAACACGTTCTCGAGAGTTGGGGTCGGGCATTTGGATCAATTTAATTTAAATGTAGATTTTGTATTCCATCTAAGGGCCAAAGGTTTCACGTAAAAATTGTATTTTAAATTTTGTTTTTAACTTCTCCTTGAAAACAGCAAATTTAAAGGTTTATGACAAATAAACTGCATTGCCTTGAGTCAGAAAAAGGTTAGGTCTAAAGAGTCGAGCAATATAATGGATTGAGTAAAATCATGTTTTATTTATTTAAGTTCACTATTTCTAACACAACGTTAATTTACATGTCATAAAACACGATTTTTAAGAATCATCTTAATAGCTTGTCTCGTTACGTAAGGATCTTGGACGTTATTTTAGACTTTGCGATGGATTTAGAGAATGAACTACCGATTGCAATTTGTTATCAACCATAAAACAACAAATCGTTGGAATAAAAACACCAGTACTCTATTAGATTAGATCACGTTGTCATGGTTACGCTTGTTTTATGTCAAAACACAATTAAGGATGATAGTATTTTTAAGCATCTGCAAATTGTTACATGCGGATTGATGATAAATACAGCTGCATTGCATTACTTGTAATTTGTAAAAGAAAATATTCCGTCTTTATTAAGCCTCTCAGATAACTGTATTACTGGAATGAAACCTCCGATGTGTTGATATATCTATACGCCGGTGAGCTTGCCTTGATTGCTCCGCGGATCGAATCTCTAAATTGGGAATTATCTCTGTGAGAATGACTGTACGTTGTTTATTTGTATTTTAGATTCTGGGTCGGGTCTACCGAGTCGTGAAAGAGGAGTTATTATCTTTGTTAAGTTTGTCAGATTGTTTGACCGAGTCCTCCATTTGCTGCCAATCGATGGAATTTCGAAAGTACCGTAATGCACTCTTTTTAAATGTGTGAAATTGATGAAGATCCTCGTATGCCATAATGTAGGTATATCTAAGTATAACTGTCTCTTGTACATGGATTAAATGCCAGGAATTCATCTAATTTCAAAAGACCATGAATAGTCAAGGTCAAGGAATTTATTGTATTTAAAGCTTCCGGACCCCATAAAAAAAGTACATACACATATAGTGAACGTAATATAAATAATATACAATTCCAACAGTTTACTACAAAATGGCAGTTGAAAGATTTCGTTTTAGCTATTAGGACAAATTTCACTGCCTGACACTGTCATAAATAATATGTACCAAGTCTTAGCTATCATATTTTAGCTGTTATCGTTTGTCAGCGCTCAAGTATCCGATGTTTAGAAAGATCTATGATTAATGGTACTGTGTCACATTGAATGAGAAGTTGCGATTCTACCACAATCAGTGAATACGATTAGTTGTTTGTAAGTCATGTGATATTCGAAGATATATGGAGATATATGGCTTTTATGATTTATTTTTTATTTAAGGATGTAGGCTTCAGTTAATATACAATGATTAGATTTTTTTCAGTAAATATGTGACGTATTAAAATGAAAAGTTTCTAGAATTTGCGTTCAACTGCCAATTACTAACTATATGACGGCTTGATGACCAGCTCATGAAAATACTTGTAAAAAAACCCACTGCCGACGGCGGTGGAAAAAAGAGCAGCCGTGAGACGAATAATTGTTCAAGTGAAAATATTTCTGAGGTTTTTATACTCAAGAAAAATTGATAGCATCAGTAACATTTTGTTGTCATTGTTGATAATTGTTTATAGCCCCGGGTCCACAAACACACTCAACTACCAGTGTCAGATAACGGCGTTCCTGAAAACAGTAGCAGTTAATTTTGTATGAACAAAATACGATGTGAAATTTGAATGTCAATGTTATAATGTGTTTTTTTGAAAGATCAAATTACATTTCACCTTTCTTTTATCCTATACTTTTTTAAAGAAAACATGAGAGGCGTTAAATGAAATTTGTATTTCAAAATGGGGAGAGCGGTTATTTTGGTGAATCAACACAGACTGGTAGCCATCATACTGCGTGAGTGTGTGGAAAAAGAGCATGTTTCTTAGCTGCGTGAAAATGAGAATTGTGGGTCTTCTTTCATCGTAAATATAGGTTTTCAAGCTCGAGCATCAGTATCGTGACATACTAAGTCTATCCTTAGGTGAGTCATGAGTTCTAGGGCCTTGTCCTGAATTCACACTGTGATCACCAGGTGAACAGCAAAGCCGATTTTTTAAAGGAAAAATATGATAATAAGTTTCAGTGCTATTGATGAATTATTTTACGAAAAAACAAAAGGAGAGAGGGTTGTTTAAAAACTTGAAAACAATAGATCAATTGGTTGACCTTAAAATCTTAAATATTTAGAACATGGTGTTTGTAGACAAATTCTACACCAATAACTGAAGATGACACTTCAGTGCTGTGGAATAGAGAAATTGAAGTCTTACTGCAAGTGTAGGAAAACGTGAGACTCCATTTACTTGAGAATCAAAGATTAATGGAGCTTAGATGCTCATTAAAGAGCTTAGTAGAAGGAATGATCGATGATTTTTGTCGTTGGTTCTTTGAAGTGTGGAAAAAGGGTAAAAAAATTAAAGAAATAAATAACAACAACTGTTTTATCATTGAAGATCATAGATTAAGAGGTGCTCACACTAATATGGCCTCCTGTAGTTTTCAGTTGATGCTTGATACTTTTACCACGACTACGGATAATCCGCTTGAGTAATATATATGCATCAGGGTATATAAATAATAAATATTCTGATGTAATTTTGATTTATGATTTTCAACAATTCTTTTCTATATATGATCTGAGAGGTGGAAGCTATAAATAATGAGTGCAACGAGTGCAATAAAGAAGTTGATTATCAATAAAACCTGGTTCTCTTCTCTACAACTTCTAAAATACCACTCAAATATGTAACCTTTAAACAATCTAATTAAAGGTCTGTATAACTGAAAACATTGGGTAAATGTGGACTTTGTTGCATTACTTCTAAAAATCGGAATATCAAATATTCTATATTCTGATAGCAAAACAGGAAGACAAAGAGGCAGAAAGTCTTCCAGATGAACAGCCACCATCGCCAAATTATCGCTCTCCTCTAAACCCTTCTAGAAAGCATGGCGACCTCTCCTGAGCCTGATAACTAGATTGCCAAATACCGTGTTGACTGATCTTATTAAACAACATCACAGATATTTGTTTTTTCCTTTATCCAAAAATGCCATGGATCACTAAGAGACAGTTAGAAGAATGGCAGAAAAACAACAACCATCACAAAGATACCAAAGTTCACTATTTCTTACCAAAAACATGGCGACGTTAAACAAGTCTAGCGAACCCTAGCCCTGATAACTGGATTGCCTATTGGCATGTTGACAGATCGTGGTACTGCAGTGTTAGGAGTCGTTACATAGGCATTAGTTGGGGTCATGGATTCTCCATCCATCACTCACCGAGTCCCTATACCCAGCTATCAAACTCTGCTAATGCCTTGTCACCGAACTGAAAACACATTCCCCTTTGTGAGATAACATTAATTAGAAGGCAGTTGATGTCAACTTTCAATTACTTTCACTACATTTTGATTTTTTTAAATGCTTGGCGAATCGTCGTCTTTATTCATAAGGCACTCAAGTGACTGTATTTGTTCAAATCGATACTGGGACGTGATTTTGAGTGCATTATCTCCTATAACGTATGATGGAATAATGGCGGATGTTGTATAACTCGATTTATTCCCCTTGGTTCAACATCGGTATAAAATAGTTCGTTATAACTGTATTTAGATTCTAGTCACCGAGTAAAGGAGATATTGGGGTTGTATAATGTCAGTATGATTCAATAGAGAGGACAGATCTGATCATATGGTATCAATCGTATTCATCAAAGGAACTTCAAGATGCTACGGTGGTTAAATGAATGATTTCAAGAATTTCAATGCCTTTATGGTCGATTCTATTGTTTAGAAGCCCGTGGGTCTCTTGATATTGATGAGTATGATTCAATTGAGAGGACAGATATGATCATATGGCATCGATCATATTCATAGAGTTTTCAGAAGGACTGCAGGATCTACAGGGGTTACGTGACTAATTTCTCGAAATAAAATGCCTTTATGTTTGATTCTATTGTTTAGAAGTCCGTGGGTCTCTTGATTACGATGACGTTTCCACGTGTTATGTTTTGGGTTTAATTTGAAAGAGTTTGTTCTGATAGAGGCACGCATTCTCCCTCTTATGACATTTCTTCATTATTTTGTCAATGCTTCATCCTCTTGTAAATTAGATCAACGTACCGCCATCTTCACAAAGAACCCTGCAAACGGTTGTGAAGCATTCTAAATCTTAGCATAACCTTTCAACTACCAAAATTAAAACATACGCATGCATATTTCAATCTAATTAATTGTTAATTGCTAAATACCCTTTCTACTGGATATGATACATCTATTGATAAAACAGTATATACGGTTGATTTGAATTCAGTTATGTACAACGATAAGTTATTTCATGTAATAATTGCCTCCTTTCAACGCTCGCTATGATCACATATTCCTTATTTTGAGGACACATATCTTGTTTTTTTCCCAAGTGCCACTACACAAGAAGTAGTATGTATTTTCACGTTTCCTTCCTACCAATAATTTCTTCCTTTTATGATACAAGTTGTTTTTTAAAAATGATTATACTGTTAATGATTTGTACCTCCTTACTAAGAAATGATTTCCTTCTCGATGCATCTCACCATTTATGACGTCCTTTAAGTTCTGTCGTCGCCCGTCGGTAGACCAAGCTTCAGTGTGCAAGGCAGCTTCTTCTAACCTTGTTACTGACTCCCGATTATGAGAACCTTCTTCAAATCAACTCCTCTCCTCCTAATCTAATCCCCTGTGCAGTGATCAGGGAAACCAACACGGCTTCAATTGACTTGAAAGACGCTCCTCTGGGAACTGAGCAATGGTGGATTTCAAGACATTTCTAATTTAATTCATAAAGAAGTCATTGTTTTTCCATGGGGCTCTGCCCTTAATTCAATTAGAGTTTCTTGCCATCAAGCTTCCTCCATGACGATAAATGTTCTTGTGGTTTGTTGCAATCGATAGACTTTGTTCATATTTTGTGGTGTTACTTGCAAAGTCGTCTTTATGGTACCGTTAATGAGGCTAACGTATGAGGAGGTCGTAAGGGCTAAATGAATGAGAGATGTTAACTGTATCATTCGTTAACGGTAGAGAAGAGCTGCATTGAGTTATACGACGTAACCCATAACGTTATCACGTTAAAGACAGTCGACGGCCATACCTTTATTTATTACCAATATGGTAAATCATAAGTGGTGACATATTTTCAATACGATAACATGTGCTTAGTTAACTTATGCTTAGCAACGATTGTTTCAGCGTGAGTTGCCGTATTTCGTCGTCTGTGACGTCATAAAGCCATTGTTCGTGACGTCCCAGTGGCGGCCCATGCAAGGGAAGCAGATCTTTGTCTGAATATTTCCGATTTAGAATTGGTACTAAATATACTACAACACTCGGAGGTTTGTCAAATAACTTTTACGAAAAACGTGCAAATTTGTATATAACACTCGCTATCGCTCGGGTGATACACCATTCACACTCGTTTCGTAAACTTCATATGACACAATTCCTCGGGTAATAATCTCTATATCTAGCTTCAATATCTAACATCGATATACTTCTGTAGTTATTACACGTAATTATAGTTTTTAGGTCGTGTATTGAAAGATAAGCAAGGTTTATATCGAAAGATATGAGAACGACATATTTATCAGATATAGAATATTGGTTATCGTATCTTATTTGTAAAAATGAAATTAAAACATGGCGATATGGAATCAGGGTTACTTTGGTGTACTTTGGTATATATTTGGCTAAGAATGCGGACAGCGGTTTTCAAAGAGTTCAACTGCAGACAATGAATCCCTTTTTATGACAATTATGGTTACACGAACGAATTCATCCTTTATGATATTTCTTAATTTGTTCCTTACATAATAAGATGACAAACAGGTGGGTCGAAATGACAAGAAAGGTTGCTTAGAAACCATTGAAATGCGATAGTTGTGTCACTGTTAAGTATGTAAAAGAACCGTATATCACTATTACTTATATCATACATACGTATATCAAGCATTACGTCATTTGTCAATTACATGTGTCATAGGATAGCCCTCGGTTCTGATCATGTGTTCACGTATAGAGTGTGATCTACGAGACACCCTTCCCTTCGTTCACCTGTGTATATATGAAACTTAGCCTGTTACCTGATACACGCCGGCCTGATTCCCACGTTAAAGAGTGAATGGGTTTCTATAATTAAATCTACCCGCATATTACCCACAACAACGGTGCAAACATCTGCCCGTCAGCACTGATATATCCCACCCAGCGGGTAGATAAAGAAAGGGGATACATACAAGTGTTGGTATCACGTATGTCATCTCCCGACCTGGCCATTTACTGATCTTATCCGTCTCTCCTTCATAAACTACCTTTCTACTGCAGTAGCCCAGCTTCAAGCCTTGTTGTCACCCGGTTACCAAACTGAATCTGTCAAATTCACAGGCTCGGTTATATTATATGAGGTTTCCCCTCAATATAAAAAAATGACATACCAATATACGTTAAAGGGGGGCTGATAGAGGCAGATGATGTTAACTATAGTGTCATTATTAGCGAAATATTTGTGTTTAAAAATGCATGAATAATTTGGAGCACTCAAAGCTTGTGTCCTTTCTCTTCTAGTCTTGATTTCTGCCAGGTATTCATCAAAGATATCCTAGGTCTTCATTAAGATTTACCCACGTGTGGTTCCTTCTGATTCAAGCGTCATCGTTGTAATTGATATAAAAATTAATATTTTTACATATTAGCGAAATCAACAAGACGAACTTACTGCAATGCCTTTATTACATGGATGGCCCCAACTGAAATATATTTAAATATACCTTGTCACAGGGTTAAAAAGGATCATTAGCAATAGATTTTTGTTGTTGAAAATTATGATTCATTAATCTGAAATAGTTGAAAAAACCTTTGGATGCCTATGTAAAGGAAGTTGAAATTCTAGAAAACGGAGGTTCATGCACGTCGACGAGATAGCAACTTTATGAATCAGATAAAATCATATATACTTACTAGTCTTCATTTACTGTAGTCAAATGACTCACGGATACAGTCAGCACCAGCCACTCACCCATGCAACATTTGGCTGAATATGTGGGGTTTTGGATCCTGTGACGCTTGTTTTCTTTCAAAGAGGAACTCAACAACAGTTTGTTTCTGAAGTTCTTCTTTGACTAAGAACGATATACTGGCGCTCATCGACACGGCAAACTAACCAATGATGTTATGTATCTTTTTCGAAAATGTTTGCCTTTTCCTTTGATCGGACCCTTTATCCGTCCAAAGAAATGGATGGAGACAATGTCTTTGACATGTCTTAGCGTGTGTAGGGATTGTTTAGTGATAATTAATTATAGACAATAGATACGTATTTTATGAGTTTGAACGGAGACCACGTACTAATTTGCAATTGAAAAGAGTTGATAAACAGAACAAATCGCATCAGTTTGACGACGCTCTGTCTTTTATTTTAACAAAGTCATTTGAAAAAAACACAATTAGTTTGGTCTGATAATTAAACTTTTATTTCGTCAAATCATCTTGTCTTGAACAATTTCAACGAAAAGGTGTCGCATGTCTATGTATCAAAGAGTAATAGTTCCCCTGTAGACTGTAGTTGGGACTATTTGACCTCAACATAACCTCTTGAACAGCCAATCTAAAATTCAACTAGCCAAATTCTGAGCCTTCTTTTTGATTTTTAATGAATTAATCGTTTTTTGATAATCTAAATTTCCGAGCCTGAATATAAGTTTGATTCTCTTACAGGAGTAAATGTATCTGCAACCGTCGAGCTGAGTATTTAAAGAGACAGTAGTTCAATGAACTGCAAGCATTTTACATGACGAAATGTCACACACTACCAATATGTAGGTGCACAAGTGTAAGTCAATCATCAATACAATGGCTATGTGAAGCTGAGGGCCAGTGTCACCAAATCCCGTGTGACTCACCGAAATGTGATATGGTACAGTATTTCCGTATGAAGGGGACATAACCCGTGACTCACACACCCACCAGCCTGAGGGGTCAGAGTTACCAAATGAGAGGGGCATCCCCGTGTCTCACACAATCGACTCACTACCTCTCGCCATAAATAATGTATCATGTGTTTGTACGTGACACAATACGTGGAGAGCTACTTATGACATGTCACTGGTTTTCTGTGACAATGTATTCATAGTCATGATCGGGTGCAAAGTAATCAGTACTACATGCCCTGCACTGTATCCGCTTAACTACCGGGAATTCGCTTATCTACCACACGTGTAACTCATCTGACACTATACAATGTATCTGTCAGTAAATATCAACACGACGACAGACATCACTGACAGTTTTAGGTCAGATGATGCAGACATTGCGGATGATATATATAAGAACGTGCAATTAGAGATAATTACCGTAAACTATCAAACGGTCTGTGATCACTGCATTCTCGGATAACCTTGGATTATACGCGTTTATCATCTTTTGTTTTGAGAATTTGTGTTTGTTTCACGGAAGTGTTTTAAATACATTACGATTTGAAAATGGAAACTTTGATTTCAGTGCAGTCTCATTTATAAACTACCAGATCAACGAACAATGAAAGTTTTTTTATTTCAATACATTATCACAATTCTGATGCAGGCTTTCCCCCTTTCAAAAATATTTGCCGCTGCGACTTATCCAAGAACTTTCGGATGTGGCGATAAACCGCAAAAATCACTTTAGCTAGGTCACATTACAGCGCTTCAATCAATCCTAGCCCTCTTTTAGCTTGGCTATAATTGACTGAAGCGCCAACATTGTTGAAAACACTTTTTGCCGTCTCGGCGCTTCAATCGACTTAGTGTTTCTTTAAATATGATTCTTAAATATGATTCATATGAGTTAATTTTAGTTCTTAAAGTCAATATTTTATAAATTTTGGAATTTCATGGCCTGCCCATAAGGTAGTTTGAGTGGGAAAATTTTAAATTCCATTTCGACCATTATACGTTGAAGTTTTGAATCTCGATGTTTATTCTTTAAAATATAATTCGAAGGTTGAAATCTTAATAAAATGTGCTTTTATGAGTATAGTAAATCGACTAAAGGCAGCATAGATTTTAATCAGACAGTTAAATCAACCTTCTGAACCTATAGTCGATCAGTCTCAATCCTTATTTTCTAGCATTTATTTCTTTTGGTGGATTTTCGTTATAGAAAACACGACTGCGTGAACATATTTATGAATTCAGTTAAACCGAAGGAATTCTCGAAGAAGACATGAATCATTAAAATTGCAATTTTATAATCTCTATTCAATTGTACATTTAAAAGCACAGTTTCACGTTTTTTTAAAATTCATTTACTCGAATCTCCCCTAATTTATGCCAATTGTAACATCTTTTAAGGGTAAAACACCTCACTGCTCAAGTCTTATCCGTAATCGTAGAAGAAATTATCAGGTATAAAGCCAAAACTGCTTGCGGCAATTTTAGTGTGAACAACTTTTAATTAGTTTGCGTTAGGAGAGGGATTTATGCATCTTAACCGAACTTTGTAAGTTTATAAGAACTTCTGTTATTTGTTACAAAAGATAGCCTTATACATTTGGTAACATCTCTTTTACTTTTCGTGAGATACCTGTATATCCCTAAGGAAACGTGCTTCCGAGTTTTTGAAGAAATGATTAAACTTCAAGTTTTGTGTTGCTGCATTATAAACCGACTTATTAAGTTCATAAAATTTCAGATCCTTTGGCTGAAACTTGAAGTCATCCCTGCCTAAGATGTTCTTGAAACACACATTTTTCATATTCACACTGAATTAAATCATTAAGTTTAACTGACAGCTGATATTTGTATTGTTGCACGGTGTCGCAGCCTTTATGTAACTAACTGAATAGTTTACATCCCATCATTTACTTAAAATTTCATGAAAATAAAGACCGCCTGTATAGAGAAATCAAACGTTTAATATACACACAATAAGAAGATATACGGTATATGTAGATAGATACATTATCGACGCATATAATCCAATATTGTCAGTACACTAAATAACCCTGGAAGAATAATATTAACACTAGCTAAATGTATAGAATACTGATATATATATATTGTATATATGTATAGATATGCTGGATTACAATGGAAGAGAATGATAGGTTATTGGTATGTATTGTATTGTATATGTGTGCCCGATAGATAACATGGCGCATCATCAGCCAGTACGTTTGTTCCTTCGTCCCAGTGTATATGCTATGGTAATAAACTCATTATCTCTGCATACTTCAATAGCTATGAGTGCAGAAATAACAGCCGTCCACAACAATTATAATTCGAATTGTAATGGTGATGAAATGTGAAACAGATCATTACAAACTTGATAAGAAAATAAACGTGCTCATTATTATCACATTTTCTGAATGAACAAATAAACTATGAACTATGCCTTTTTGTCATCCTTGGATTCTTAAACTTTACTGATATGAAAATATATTGTTTAAAATATACTGATCTATGGAGGAGAAAACCAACATGCCTCACGTATGTACGTCTTTGTGCATATGTGATTACGTATATGTATCAAATTTAAACACGGCGATAGTAAAGATTTAAAGGGACCATTCGAGCGGGGTATTTTTTGTGGAAACGAAATTCAGGAGGACTTTCCTGCTAACAAATATATATGATTTTTACATGATTCTTTTCACACTTAATTTCAAATATGTACATGATTTTAACATTTCAGTTGTTTAAGATTTAACAATTTGACAAAGAATAAAGTGTATCGATCAAAAGAAAAACTTCTTAAAATGAAGCCAATCATCGGAGCTACGAATGTGGAATGCATTACTACGACAAAACATTGTCGTAACTGACAACTTTTATTATTTATTTGTAAATCCCCTCCCCCCCTGTCTACCAATCTATTAGTTATTTCTTAATTTTTTCAATGAATTAGCATAATACAGCACATTTGATTTCTCGCAATGCTAACATTTCAAGATGGTCGAATGGTCCCTTTAAAAAAACCCTGAATGCTTGTAAAGTGCAAAATGCATATGAATATTTTTGCAGAATATCTAAACTCAAATGTCAACCTTTTGTTTCTGGACGTTTTATAAGGAATTATTTTATAAATCAATATATGAAAGGTTTCTCTTTTTAAAAAAAGTTAATTGAATAATTCACACTCCCGTGATGCAATCCATTAGCACTGTAAGTGAAAGAGTAAATACACTGAGCAGGCTAATTCAAAATCTTTGCTGTATAAACCTAGGACCCGCATGTCCATCAGCTCGTCCATACCTTAGTTTCCTCGTCTCCTCTGTCTTCCTCGCCAATTTCCTCTCACTTGATTTGATTTGTCGCAATTGTAAATCGCGATCAATATTTGGTTTCATCAAGGACAACATTAAAACCGGAAGTCGTCTGTTGATGCAAGTCTCGCGATAACTTAACGAGATTTCAGTTCTCTCCATTTTTCTCTAGATCTACTGTTTGTTTTGTTAAAAGGCAAAGTATCTGTTGGAATGAAAACACGCAAACGGTTAGCTTTTTGTGGCAGTAAGGATGTGATTTTATCATTTCAGATGACACAGAGTATATTCACATGGATTAATAAGCTTATTAGCGTCAATCAGTCTTAATAAGTTTTGGCGAATGAATCCCATGGGTTTATTTACATAAAAAGATTGAATGGGAGGATTGGGAATTGCTTTCACGTAATTATTCTTCTCCTCAAGAGTGCACACTAAGGGCAAATCACGCTAAGATTTAAAATTTTCCAGTAGAGACATCTCTTTTTAGGCCAAATACAGTCGTAAGTTCAATAACGAACCAGAAAGCTACCCGAAAAATTCTTAGATGGTAAACACTGTAAGAGAAGTTGGAGCGGGAAGGGTTCTGAAAAAACGTCTCCGCTATTCTAGAGTACCTTCCTATCTAAACATGATCATAATTAGTCTGTATGCCAGACCCTGAAATAAGTAAGAAGTCTAAGCAAGTCAATAAAAAGACTTGAGAGCTTGATTTCAGTCTCCTTTTCATTTCATTAAATATTTTTCATTTCAGAGTCTAATTGTTAGACTAGGTCATAATGTAAATGGTACAGTGAGAATCAGACACTCAAACATGGTTTTGCATACATGTATTTGTCACCTTGGGTTTGTCGCCAGATTTGTCACCTGGGTTTTCTTCGGTTTTGATTTTATAACATTTAAAATGCATTTTGAATTACCTGACTACAGTTCAATGGTGTGGTCTCATTTATCTCGATGTTTAATCAACTACTTACGTACAGCCAGGCGTCATTCCGAGAGGAATATTTTCATTCTTGTTTGTGTAAAATAAGTAAATATTTTCGTCAATGAGTTGTTCTAGTTTATGAGTTGTCACGACTGAAGAACAAGTACAATAGTAAAGAAAACACGAGAAATAAACCAAAGTCGGTAGTAATAAATTCACCTGACCTTTTTTCAACTAGTTTAGTCGATTTTGATTTATTACTGTTTTCATTTCCTCATTTGGTTGTTATTCAATTGAGTCGATTTTGATTTATTACTATTTTCATTTCCTCATTTGGTTGTTATTTAATTGTGGTTTAAGTTACTTCTTCATCATAGAAATAGCACTTTTTCCCCCTTTTCATAAATGATGGTGAGTTATCACCTATTCACGTGATCATTTAAAAACAACTATTTTCGATCTCCTTCACCCCAGAGTTACAAGGGATCACCTATTTCTTACTTGCGCTAGAGCAACAATCAGACTAATTAGTAAATGATTCTAAAATTTGTAAAAATAGTATATAGAACGAAAAGGTAACTGAGATAAATAAATAAAGTTCTTAAGTCTTCTTTCGTTCGTTAAAGTGGGTTTTTCTTATTTCTCTCTTCAGTTTTCAAGCAATACTTGAGTAAGTCTATAACTGAGTCTTTCTTTTGATACACTTTTGTCTGTGATCACTGAATGTATATATACATGTGATCAAAGTTTAAGATATAAATGAAATGTTTTGTGAAGTTTTCAAGTTTTTAATGAGCATCCCCTTGATGAGGCGTAACCCACGTATCACGTTGTCAACCAAAACACTTTAATTATCACGTTATACATTATAGTTTTATCCTGGTTTCAACTCGTACCGGGAAGTTGTAACATATGCATTCAATATGCGTATGTAATGTAACGTTGCAGAGCGGAAGCAGACATAGATAAGTAAGTCTTATGATTCATATTTGGAATGAAATATCATAGAAGTTAAGCATTTGGTTATCATATCACATGTTCATATTCTTATGCATATGACGGAACAAGCTTGACTTATTAAATCGATACAACAAGTTTTAAGATACTAACACTTTAAAAGGTTAATTTAGATAAAGCTAATTAAGATATGGTAACATAGTTATTTTTGGCAATCATTGAAAGTATATTATACCGCATATAATATATCGACAATTTGCTATAACTGGATCCTTTTATCTTAAGATAACCTACATGATGTTTTTGTTCGTTGTTGATGACATTCGAGTAAAATAATCATAACCAGAGGATTGTGCTTTAATGATTGTAAACGGATTACATATTTGCCGCATGTACAGTGACTAAGATATTTTGACATCAATTCATCCTTGAAGAATTATTGTTTGTTCTGAGGTATTTATGAAATGTTACACAAGATAAGAATGTTTTAGAGTTCTTATGTTGTTGTTTGTGTTTACCTGTTGTTATTGACATGGCGATGACAACAAACAACAAACACAAAGTTGATAGTGATGCAACTGAGAAGGCTAGACAAGCGTGTTACGTGTAATCCTCTCAACATCGCATTTTCTTTCGCACCAGGGAAGGAGAAAAAAAGAAAGAAAAAGCACCTTGAAATGTTGTGACTGTTGAATTCGAAATTATTGATATAAACCGAGATGTAATTTATCACCGGCACAGTTCAAATACATATCTTTCATCGATTTGTGAAGAAGAAAAAATTACAAACAGAACTGTTGAATGTTAGACAGTGCTGCAAAAATCTCGATAATTCAATAAACTAAAATTATCATTGTCACCTGGCTGATGTCACATGTTAAGTTTGGTGTGTTAATGCTGATCTGATTTTCTGAACATTTTGTAATATTCTATAGTTCAATCTAATAATAGCAACAGTGTTTAAACGTTAAGTCACACTTTGATGAGGAGGTTGCAGAAATGCACTAGGCTTAGAAAAGCATGAGTCGAAATCGATTTTGATTACATTTTTATAATTTCATTTAAAAATGTAATTTCTAAATAAGATTTAAGCGATAGTTAACAAACATATCTCATACAAAACATCAGTTTTCTTAACCGTTGTTTACCACGTTTTGTCAGCAGTTCGGTCTGCTCAGCATAAAGCCAACTTTGTATTGCCCACATGGCTCCCCCGATCACACTGTGTCCGCACAATCTGCAGCAATAATCCCCACGTTTTGATTTGCAAATCAACAAAAACATTCTCATGTGTCATGAAATCGATGTAAGTTCCTATGATGGCTGCAGTAAAAACGAATTCGGGAGGCGAATTGATAGGAACCAAAGGCCTTTTCTCCCTGGGGTAATGAGTTATTGGCTGGCCTCAATAAACTTGAATGTATTTATTAATCTCACTAAACTACATCGCTCCCATCAGTCACATCAACTACAGAATTATTATATCTCTATAATCGTGGTTTGAATAAACCTTGATCAATAATACACGGGGTTTACGAACTTGTTTATATGTGTCACGAAGTGAACTTATCCCGTGAAATTACAGTGGAGTATTCAATCAGCCCCCGACCAATATGGCTCTGTCCACACGAAGGAATACTTTTCGAGAGGCTTACCTCGCACCCTCCCGGAAAATCATTTAGTGGTCATTTTCAGCAGGCAGCGGGAGCCGGTTGACCGTTTGACCTGAAGATAAGGTCAACCCTATAGCAGGGACCTTAGAAGGGTTATTCCTTTCATTAATACCAAGGATGTATACACATCTTGACTGATACTCATGTGGATACTAATATTGTTTTCACTGAGGCTGTGTATATATTCCAATATGTTGGATATGATATTTAAAAGAACTGGACATCGAAATAAAAGTAGCAAACCTGCAAACCTACACCCTTTATTAGTAAAGCTATACGGAGGGTGTATGCTTTTCACCTACGTTTTACCTACATTTTAGTTATAATATCAAGTTTCCAAGAGACCAAGTCAAGTTTCTCTTAGGATTCTAAAGTGCTCTTTTAAACAATCTATAAATTTGTCATTTTCAAAACGTCCTTTTAGTTAGAACTATTACGTGCTAGTTCAAGATCCGTAATACGTATGCTACAAAGTTTTAAATAATCTGTGCTATGAAAAGGATTTTGTTTTAAATGACATATATCATTAAGTAAGTTATCTAAAATTACATTTTGTTTCGTAAAATGACATTCAAACTTTCCAGTTTGAAAAATGAGTACATGTAAATGAAACTCGATACAAGTTCTTCAAATAGCGAAAACGAACAAAAAACGAGTTCTTCGTTTGATGAGGTTTTTCTATATCTCCATGATGGGGGGGGGGGGGGGGGGGGGGGGGGGGGTGGAGATGTATTGAATGTGTTTCTTTCAGTTCAGATCTCATGTTTAGTTTTGAGATACCTGGTTGAATACAAATACTGTAACGTCCGTTATGCAATTGTTTGCAAGCCGCAAGTAAACAAAAGGATTTAAGAATATATTTCGAGGTTTATTTTTTACTACACTGGAAAAACAGTAAGGGTCATGGAATTATTCATAAGGGTGTAAATGATGAATTTATCTCATTATTTATACTTTCAAATTTACATATTCCTAAATGTTTTTGTCCAGTATATTTATACAGGTCTTAAGCGATGTCGGTCAAAAAGAAAGAGTATTACACCATGTTTATCAACAGGTTCTTTCGGTGAGGTTACGTTGTCTTAGGTTCTGTACTATGTTTTACTTCTAACTACGTTCAGTACCATGTTATACTTCTAACTACGTTCAGTACCATGTTATACTTCTAACTACGTTCAGTACCATGTTATACCTCTAACTACGTTCAGTACCATGTTATACTTCTAACTACGTTCAGTACCATGTTATACCTCTAACTACGTTCAGTACCATGTTATACCTCTAACTACGTTCAGTACCATGTTATACCTCTAACTACGTTCAGTACCATGTTATACCTCTAACTACGTTCAGTACCATGTTATACTTCTAACTACGTTCAGTACCATGTTATACCTCTAACTACGTTCAGTACCATGTTATACCTCTAACTACGTTCAGTACCATGTTATACTTCTAACTACGTTCAGTACCATGTTATACCTCTAACTACGTTCAGTACCATGTTATACCTCTAACTACGTTCAGTACCATGTTATACCTCTAACTACGTTCAGTATCATGTTATACTTCTAACTACGTTCAGTACATACTTACAACTCAGAATTGCAAAAAAGAGGAGAGGAAAATAAAACTTAACATTCGTTTTGTTCTAATGATGGGAGAAGTGGAATATGAAGTACTAAGCATAGAATGAAGCACTGTGTATTGCAATGCTCTATGATGTGAAGATGATATAAGTGGTTCATCCCGTGATGAAACTGAAACTAACAAATAAAAGAGTTCAGAAAAGTTGTGTGATGTATATGGTTCCAAGGCAGTGTTAAAGTGTAAAGCTCTTCAATGAAATCTATCAAGAGGTTAATTCCTCAATGAAACCGAGAAGAAACAATTAGGCATCGTCACGGCCTATAGACTTTCCTCCAGAGTGGACTATGCCAATATAGTGATTGATGAATAGGGGAATCCGACAGGTGGATTATTGATGGAAAATGGTTCCTGCATGGATCGACATAGACATAATAGTAAGCCTTGGTATACGAAAACAACAGAATTGCCGTATATTGATGTTTACACCTCCTTGACCACATCGATTGACTTCTTAGCCAATGTTATTATGGAGTCCTACGTAAACTGGGACCAGAATCGTGTGTGATTGAATATGACAGCGGTTTTGGCGGATAATGAGTAAGTTCAAATCAATGAGGAACAAAGCGGCAACTCCCGACTACGACAGCTGCGTGCCTTGTCTACAGGCAGGCGATGTAGGGACGCTGCTGAGAGCTTGTAGTGCCAGGTCTTGTCTTGACGAGATCGCCAGATTCTCATCAGATCGGCTGACCGTGCAGGAATACATGCGTCCTGGAGCTGTGTGGAGCTGAGCAGTTTGTCGTGCAACACTTGACCGGTGTTGTGTCCTCTGTCAGAACAAGTGGTCCTTTCACGTCTCACTCAGTCAGTGTATTGATTGTCACGTGACGCGGATGTTTACACCAGGGCACGTGGAGCGGTGTCTCGGCTGTGTTTGGTTTACTGGTACAGTTTGCCCCTCTCAGGCCGCCTGCCTCGCAGGCTCTCACACCGTATTAAAGCTTGGCACTGGATAGACCGTCGGATTACAACCATGGACGAAGAAGCTAACGATATGCATGCGACACAGGCTCCCATCGTGGTGGACGAGACCGAGACAGTGAGCTTTGAGCACAAGGTGGAGCCCGATACTAAACCAGAGGTGGTCGAGGAAGCGGAGGAGCCCGCTACTGAAGAAGGTGGGTTGAAGCAACAGCAGACGACACCGTATCGTCTGCGTTCTCACTTACTCGTCTTCTGCAATCGGTTAAGTCGTGCATTGAGGAGTCATTAGTCTTCTATTTAGAGAATTACTTCAACCGAAGCTTGTTTATAAGAGGCTGCGTAATAATTAGCCCCGTTCGTCGCTTCAAGAATTATCATAAAATATTTACCGCTGTGCAATTCAAATAGCTTACCCTGCCTAGTGAATCGCCAACAATAACAATACGGTAGCTTGGTTCTTACAAGTGTTATGATATCTCTTCACCAGACCTGATACACCAAGTACTCTATGAGGCACATTAAGAAAGATAGTCAAGATAATGCGATGTGAAAGGGAGGTATTAGCATCTCATGAAAAATGGGTCGTTTAATATTTCTGTAGCTGCAGACAGGACTGCTTGGGTGTGAGGAGTGCACAGTGTACAGAGTCAGATAACAGATGCTGGGGCAGACCCTGTATCACCCATCACTCAATATAACGCTGATAACGCACCCCACCCTCGATATAAGACCACGGAACCGTCCCAGGCTTCGGATTTTGGTTTAAAGTTTCAGTTTCGAGGACTGAGGTCGGTGCTATCTTGTTACAGAAGTGGCTTCCTAGTGCTGTGATAGTCAATCTGTGGTGTACTTCTTACAGAACACTTCCTCCGCTGCACCCTGACCCCTCACCTCTGACCCTTTGACCTCACATCTCTTCTGATTAAGCTTCTTGATATTCTGTCGGATAAAGGTTCTGAAGATTTCTCTTGAAACCTCTTTGATTCCTGGTTTTGGTCAATGGTATCATGGTTATCACGTCTGGTTCGAACAGGTTTGGCGATCTGATCTTTTCAAGTCTTAAATCCTGTCTCGTTTATCTAGTTTATTCGTTTATTCGCCCTCAACTTCTTACAGAATGATGGAGAAAAGTTATTATACTTAACACTCATATATGATATGATTGAGAATTTCGACTCAAACATTATCCCCCAACGATTTTCCAGTTGTATTAAACGTCGATCACTTAAAACATATTATCCCTTCTAAAGCCACCATTAGCTTGTAGTTGATAGAATTACATAGTTCCACTTCGCTTCAACTCTAGCTCAATTTGCAGATTCTAGACAATTATACGTTCATTAGTCCCAGTGCTCACATGTTTGGAAGGTTATTGGCATTAACCAGACCCACAATTAGTGTCCCGCTTGGCTTGTGCTGCATGTATTAACATACTCACAGGCGACATCGCCATGGGACCCTGAACTTGGAATTGGTAAATTGGGGAGTTGAATATATAGTCAGGAACCTACTGTTTCGAGCATTGGTATGGCCTCAATCTGGTGACTCCGAAATGAACCAACACACTTGCTGTCCATGTATTAAGTAATGAGGAGGGATCAGGGAACAGTTGTCCATTAGTCGAATCAAGAACTTACGAATCCTATTTTGCTGTTTTCTTGCTTGCAAATTTGGTACTATTTTACGAGTGTTATTTTTGCAAATCTTGAATAATTGGTAACATTGGCAATACTAATATCAAGCAATAGTATAACGGATCATATTATTAATAATTTTTATGATAAGTGAAAAATTGTTTTCTTTTCTATGGATGCTACAGTATTGTTCTCAGTATCCTCTACAACTTTGAGAAACACAATGCTCAGATTAATATTTCGTCGAAGTGTTTTGAAGTAGCGAGAAACCGTAATGCTTTCTTGATGTTAAAAATTGATTTTATTGCGAAATCTTTTTGATTGGCTTCTTTCTATCTTCAAAATTGCATTCCGAGTTTGACATTTCTTTGAGCATGGCAAATCGTAAAATCACTGCTATAGTATCTCTTTTGTGTGAAACGACGTAGATCTTGCTATCACAGCATCAAAACTTTGATCTTTGCTTGGATTTGATGACTCAGTTTAGATGAAGGACGTTATGAGCGTCTTAGTGTCATCCGTGTAGTGACTGAAATTAGTGTCTCCTTGCCTATCACATGTAACGTGACACGTAGCCCGTGTCATCAATATTGTATGTGCAGTTTTGCGCATATCTCTTTTCTTAGATAAAATTACTTTGCACAACTTTTTTGTCTATGACGTTGGTGCAAGCTAGGGCTGCACTTGCCCATGCATGGTGTTTTACTCTTTTAAATTACCTAACTAGAAAAGGGAAGAAAGCATAAATTACACTTGAAATTATGCAACCAAATTTTACGAAACTTTTGGATATCATTGTAAAACTTAGCTTTAAGGGGAAGCATATCTATTATTAGAAAATACAGAATTGTCACCTCGTGTTATAATCTCTATAAATCAAAATAGACACGTTATATATCAAAATCTTGAAAATTGTATGACTTTGTCCCATATCTGTCAATAGTCAAATACATTCCCCGTAGCAATCGTGGAATAAGAACGCAAACGAAATTGTTAGAAAATTGCATTATGAAGGGATATTAAAGATTTTTATGACAGTTAATGATGATTTATCTCATATATATGATCGACACATGATGTCGTTAAGGGTTCCGAACTAAAGTTGTCGTCATTGACAAAGATAAAGCAAAGCTCATTGCCACACCAATAACTAAAGTCATTATCTTTGACTGTTCAACGATCTCAAAAAGGCGACCAGATCTTGTTTACCAATTGCATCTAATGCAGCTATCGTACTTGTATTGTTTTGGTGTAGGCTCATGTGTCTTGTTCAAACCTTGTTGAAGCTATTGTTGTCTCTAATGACATTAGGATGTCAGTGAGTGTTGTCCTCAGCAACAAGTGCCCACTTAATGTACATATTGACAGGACACGTCAGCACGCTAACACCGCTGTTTGCATCACATGGCACGTACTAGCATATATATTCATGTATGTATATATGTATAAGACACAGTGTGGTATACTGTATTAGACACACGAGAGACATTTTATGGAGCAGTGACAAATAGCTACAATGTTGATGTAGTTCATCCTAGATGAGATCAAAATGTGGACGTTGGGCACAACCCATTTCAAACTTTTAGAAAGATCCGAAACCGACGGGATCATTTCGATTGTATGATTGAATATATGGTGACACAAGTTTTGGATATGGCCATGTTTTGGGGAAAAGAAAATGTTCAACTAACAAGTAACCACGATATTCGACATTTATGTACAGATAAATCCATTTGCTATATAACTTTTAACATTCAACCCCTTTCCAACAGGGAACTCGTTAATGGCTTTAAAAAAACATTTCATGAACACTGGTTCATAAAATATTTGAAAAACCTGGTCTGTATTATCGAAGCTCCCTTAGCACTAAGATAGTTGCAAGTACCATGCGTTAACACTACGACTATCCTTGCACTAAGAGACCTTCGAAAATACAGGCCCAGGTTCGTATCTGCAGGTATATTATAGGTAGGTATGTCTGCAGGTATATTGTGAATGCTGACATTCACTCAAGTCGTCTGATGTCTCTGAACACGATACAATTGCAAGGCACACAATGAGGTGTTACCTCTTGAAGCTCAACATACGTTTTGTTATCAATAATGCAGCAGAGCTCGTCTGCAATGGATCCAACACACGGATTGATGCCAATGCATTGCTAGATAACCTATATCCGTCTTAGAGAGTGAGAATTGTAGCCAGTGAAATCGCCCTAGAGATTAGCATCAAAGCACCAGGTTGAATCCATTTAGATATATACGTGTATAGAGAGGAAGAAATGATAGTTTTTAGCTCTGGATGTGTTGAGCGTTATTTTGAAGATTATCACTGAAGCAGTAAATTTAAATGATTATGATATGTAAGTGGTCGAAAGCTGGAACACTAGGCGCTTTTGGCATCATCTATAGAAATGGTAGTGTCTGGCACGCGGCACGATGAGCATTATTCTAAAGAAATACCAGATTGATATTATTAAGTGATATACGTGAAATGCACTAGACGTTATAGGTATCAAAGGTTTATATTTATGAGATGGAAATTGTAGGAACAGCAAATTTTTCTGGACAATTTAGAAGTTGTTATCCAGAAAATCTTGCTGATCTTATGTATGCCTTTCTGAATGCATTTCTAAGACAAGAAATGATACTCCTGAGCACTGATTTCATAAACTTATATAAGAGACTAGCATATTGAAGTATACACCCCATAGGCATCTTCCTTGCGATATCCATTGAAATAAGACATTGATGCCATTAAGATATGTACGTGTTAGAGAACGAGAAATGATAGTCTGTGACCATCACCCTATAAATCAGCACTGAAGCGAACTGAGCACGATAAGTTGAGGGAAGCCTGATTAAACTAGTATCGGTGATCGGTTATCAGGGCGCTTCATTTGGATATAGCTATTGTTCCCATTCCTCTGCTCACTCGGGAAGAAGTCGGGCCAATCTAGTGCGGATTTGTTGATACCTTAGGCAATGCGATAGAAAATTGGGATTCCTCTACTTGGGCCACTTGATGTCTATGTGTCGATGTATTGTAGAGGAGTTGCCACTTATTGGCCGTAACAATTTCCGGAACGTGGGATTCTGAATTGGTTGGTTTTCTTCTGGAAGATGGTTCTCTCCTCTGTTCAATATTTTCATCGTACTCTTTCCTGGATCGGTGCGAGTGGAATGGCATAGCAGAAGCAATTTAGAACACATTTAGATTATTCAATTCGATGCAATTTAAGAATCAAGAGTCAATCTATATTGGAATTTGATCAACCGTGAAGAGGCTCTTTGAGGTGAACTCAAGAAGGAAATTGCTCTCTCACGTGTAACAAAAGCATTTTTGTTAACTGTGATATATTGAACTAGCACTATAACATATGTTGTAATCAGGAAACATGCTTTACTATTGACTATTATTTCTTTAAAAAAAGCTTCTAAAAAGTTACCAGTTATTTCTACATTAATTGTTGATAATTTATGTAACAAATAATTGCATGTATTTATGATTTATATAACAATAACCTTAAAAGTACTTGTAAAATAAAATCGTAATTTGAACACCATAGTATGTAAAGCCACTATGATCGGTTATCTGGTTGGAAATTATGTGCTACACAAGCTAAAACCTATTATCTTTAAATATATGTTTTCATCAAAATACATGTTTTCGGAAGAACAAACATCTGTTTCCATTCATAAGTTTAATTCCGTAATTGTTTATTATAAGGAAAAGCATTGAAAACAAATTTGCTCTTTATAAAGTGTAAACGTCAAATGCTTTTAACTTCAGACTTGTATAATTTAATTTATTTGCAATACTTTGTGATGTCTCCTCTGACGTTCGGGGGCGGGACAGCGCAGTGGTTAGCGCGTTCGGCTTCGGATCAAGAGGTCCGTGGTTCGAATCCCGCCAGGGGCTAGGCAACTTTCTCTGCAGTAGAGAACTGTTCTACACGCAGTCAGGTTTGGGTGCAATGCTACACTGAAATTCAGCGCAGTACCACCCATGGTTCGCTAGTTCCAGCTGCCGCTCGCAGGTTTCACCCGCAATGCATAGCCACAATGATGTTGCGGGCTTTCTCCCTGCAATAATACTAGCAGCCGCGATATAAGTGAAATAATCTTGAAAGCGGCGTTAAACACCAACTCACCTCACCAACTCACCTCCTCTGACGTTCAAACCACATGACTCTCTGTGCACGTGATTAATGATAAGTGTCCCGGACAGAGATACGTCTGTATAGTTTTTCTTTCAGCGTTCACACATTAGACTTTGGTATTTGCTGAATCAATACCGTGCCTGTTAAAACATTACTCGTGAGTTAATTAGTGCTAATTTGATAGTTGAAAGATGTTCTCTAATGAATGACATGATTGTTCTCTAATAAATGACATGATTGTGTGATTACAACATTGCTCTTGTCCATGTTATGTGGTTGCAACTAATAGTATAGGTTTGGTTTCTGTTTCCTCATAATATTTGCTTTATTTGGTGAAGTTGTCCAGCTGTATCGATGATGATTTCCTTGCTGTATTTAGTGATGTATCCTTGCTGTAATCGAAGATGTTATCCTCGTTGTATTTCATAATGTTATTCTTGCTGTATTCGAAGATGGCAACCTTGATGTATTCAATGGAGCGATCCTGATGTATCCGTTTATGGTTTCTTTCCGTAATTAATGATGTTGATAAGGAAATATCGTTCTAGACTACCAATCAGCCCTTATTTTAGAGTGACTTCTTGTGTAGTGGCGACGTCACTGAAATACATCGATTGATTACTTGATCTTAAATGCTACTATTTCAATATCAAGAATAATTTGCTAAGGGTTTGTTAAACAAGTTTTGATCGCTCCACCCACGAAAATGGTACCCTTTTATAACATTGAAAAACAGTTCTTACTACAAATTATTTTGATATTTGCCAATGTATCCCAGCTGATCTTTTTAGAAAATAAAATAAGGTAGAGAATAAATATAAAAAAATGTATCAGCAATTTCATTCTCTTAATTCTTAAACTATGTATTATTCAGGAGATTGAGAGAAAGACTCAACATGTAAAGCAAAAACCACTCGCTGACAGTTAAAATAGAAAGAAGAATGGATTCAGCATGTGTGAAAGATACATTGTTGTAAGTAAGAGGGAACCCTCTACCACTGACCCGCTGGGAACATTAGCGGCCATGACAACCGACAATGTCTTGTAGTTTTTCAAAGAGCACCTGGTATTATAGCATATTTGTGGAAACAGATTACCGGAGAATTACTCGTGTTGTTTATGTAACCAGGGGAGTTATCTACAAGCAGAGAAAGCCGACACTTGCAAATCCTCGGTAAACACAAGTAAAGCGAATAAAGTCATGCTTCCACCAATATTCTGAGGAATTCGACAATTCTAAGTTTTCACTGAAATATGTCAATTATGAGTTCTGAAATTTGAGCCTCAATTCCCAATTTCCCATGTTGAAGAGACGTTTTGAAACCTACTTAATCATAAAGAAATATTCGTGAAAGCGAATTCCAGAGACACAAAGGAAGGACAAGTTTCGTGACAATCTGTTTCGTGTATGCAGTAAATGTAGTTTCAATATCGTGTAAATACTTCATTAAAAGTTGAATTCAAGTCATGTCGTAATCTTTATGACAAGATATGGGCAGTAACCGTAGTATCAATTGTAATCATGTTGTATTTAAAGAAAAAATATGTTCTACTTTGTAAACTTTTTCAAGTTCTGAAAGTCAGGGCTACGTATTGAACCTAGAACTTTAAATAGTTGTCTTACTTTACTGTTTCATTTGCATACAACGTCCTATATCGTCTTGAACTTCAAAAAGGTTAATGTCATTTCAAGGTTTCAAGGTTACTAACTCCCATTTGATTTTGCTTATTTCGTTAATATCCTATTTAACTTAATAAGGTGAATAGATGGTTGGTTTACACATCTTCCTTATAAAGAGCGCTTCGTTGGCTGAAATGAACATTTGTCTTTTGATGTTTAACTCGCCAGCTGGCATGTTAATTTGCTCAATCATCCTAATAGTTCTGACCAGGTGGTGAAAGCAACAAGTGAAGTGACGAGACATGAACCTCTGCCTTCTGCGAACTCTCAATTCCATTTGCAAATCCCGCGTCAGATGAGGTCAAACCAGTCTTTGGCAGGTTAATTCCTTCAGACTCCTTCAACGTCTAAATATTTAAAGGAAATGAAGCAAATTGGATATGCCTAGTGATGGTAATTGGTTTAAACTGACGTTCTCGGAGGAGAAATGAAACTTGATGGTTCTTAACTTTACAATCGACAAATCAGAAACCATAAGAGATGCTCCGAGGTTACTGTAGATCTGGCTTTAAGTTGTTCGAGCAGTTCTGTTTATTTGATGATGGCTCGAGTTATGAGCATGGCCTCGTGGGCTGGTATTGATTTTAAACAGATGTTCTTTACAAGATTATTCGACATGCCATGTATACATTATTTCAAGTTATGGTGTTGCAAATTGGATTTGGCTTAATCGCCTGCGTTTTATTCCTTATCGATCAACACACAATTCATAGTTCAATGGTGTTCTCGCTGATGTGTCTTCATGACGTAGTTTACACAGATTTGGAAGTTACGAGCCCTGGGGTAATTCAGCAAATCGTTTTATGAAATAATAAAGTCATAATTCAGTGAAACTCTGATTGATCAAAGCGTGGATGTTCAACACAAAACTTAAAAGCCTAACACTTTACTGAACGTCGCTAATTGTTTTGATGCCTGTAGTTCAACTAATCTAATAAAATAACTCATCACGATTATTCAATATTTACGTTTTTGAGCATATTTTGAGAATGTTAGATGTAATATTTTTTTACCTAAGCAGTGACAGCCATTGGGTGCAAGAATTATATACTTGTTATTTTTAATTCGTGAAGAAAAGTGTTTGCAACTTTGTTATTGGTATTATCTTCCACACCGAGAACCTCAATACCTTTCAATAACAGTATGTACCAAAGCAGGATGGCTGTTAAATTGTTGCATGTACCTGTTTTGTTTCAAATCCAGCTTAAAGCAATTCCCTGCATGAAAACAGAATCACCTGCACTGAACTGAAACATCCAGGTTTTTATTATGTCAATATTATATTGAGGCTTTGTGTTTATATGTTGTTTGCATGAAACTTGGAGTATGTTGACCTGTCCTTGTTGCCTGACATTCACCTGCAGTTACCGAGAAGGCGGGGGGGGGGGGGGGGTGGTATGGATGGGCCTGTTGATATTTGATGTTTTGTAACAGATCCAATCATAAACAAACACAGAAAGATCTGATGCAGCATGCAACATAGCTAAGTTCAAGGTTTGTGTGCTTTTTCACATTTGTAAAAATTTCATCTCCTTAAAATCATCGACTCCAACCCTCGAAATTATTCATAGGCCAATTGCGTGATACGAGCGATTGGAGACACAAATTTGCTATGTTTGTTATCGCTTGAAGAAATCCGATATTCCCATCTTCTGTGTTTGTTAAGTGGCGTAAAAAGCAAGATAGCCAATCACATGTCGATCTGAAGAAGTTTATTCGGTGGTGATCTTGTTTGCGACATCAAAGCAGGTCGGATTACGGCAAGACGTGAAATGTCGTCTGCTGCAATTTCCGAGGTCACAGGTCAAACTGCTCGCGCTGGAGAGGCCGTGACCTTGTCTGTGGGTTCGAATCAACTGTTGCCAATGTGGATGCTTGATCGTCTGTGTTTATGTGATAGGGGCGTGTATCAAAGAAGACCTAGGCCTGGGCGTTCTTCTAAGAGTTGCCAGATCGTCTTCAAATAAATCCATTCGCCACAGCAGTGCGAGTTCCTCTGTGCTGTTTGCACAGCATGTGTACTATTGGTATTAACATATTCTTGTCCAAAAACTTGTCTTTCTGCTTCCTTTCGTGTTAACATTACTTCCAGGATCCGTTTACGTCAATTGGATTGTTGATATAATTTAAATTTTGCCGCACAGAAAAAATATCCGCTGCTTTTGAAATCTCAAAGGGCTGTGGTTCTTTCAAGTGATTAAAATTGGGTTTTATATTCTCATTTATAGTTAATTTCAAAAAATTATAATGCCTTCCATATTTCCTTAGAGTTGATAATTTTCCCAATTTTATTAAATCCTATGTTTTTTGCTTACATAAGGAAATTTCTTCATCCAAACATAGTGTAGCAACGAACATGTAAACACGCAGATCTGGTAAATATGTACGATACAGAACAGTTTTGAGATTTTAGATGTAAGCCCAAGCCATTACTTCAGGACCATCGAAAGGCCAGCAGACAGATCCGTTACATGCAGTGTGTATAGTGGCAAAGGTCCAAACTCAGTGGCAGATAGGCTTTGTTGATTCAATCAGAATCTCTCATGGTAGGGAGTCTCCGCATGCTCAATTGGTTTATATCGTACGTCAAATACCCACTGGTTAAAATCAAAAATAATTTAACGATATTCCTGAAAAAGTATGTCTATCACGTATGTGTTTTTATAAGGAGGTAAGGAGAAGTAAGGTTTCTGTGCAATGCTACACTGAATTTCAGTGCAGTACCACCCATGGTTCGCTAGTTCCAGCCGATGCTCGCAGGTTTCAACGCAATGCATAGTCACAATGGTGTTGCGGGCTTTTCCCTGCAATAATACTAGCAGCCGCGATATAAGTGAAATACTCTTGAGAGCGGCGTTAAACCTCAAATCACTTCATCATCTCGAGCACATAAAGAGTATATTGTGAGTATTGCTTTATCAGGACGGTGCTACTTTTCTGTTAGTTTCTTCATGTTTACGTCTTCTTATGTATATTTGAATCAGAGCTATGTTTACCTTGAAATTAATAGTTGGATAGAGTTTAACTTTTGCATATCATTTAACGGAAATCGTCAAATTTGATATCGAGATAAACGTTAAGGAGGAAAATGTATTTTGATACATTTTAGACATCTTAAAAACCTCTTCGGACGTTATTCTATGTAGAATTTGACTAGACAGAAACTGGTAATCTCTTAGTAAATGTCAGTAACATATTATGAATAGTAAATGAAGTGCAGATCAACAATAACACGAATTTTTTCTATCAAAGAGTACAGTAAACTTTATACACCTTTATATCTAAAGGCAAAACGTAAGTTCAATTTGAAAACGTTTTGACAGAAAAATTGACAATTTGACTAAAACTCGCCCAGTTAAATTCTATGCTAGCAGAAATACTTCGTTAAACTAGACAACATGCATGTCTAGACCAATAACTCTTCACCGTCCTTTGTAAGAGATCGATAGCAATTCGGAAGGTGTTAAATCGACACATGTCACATCGAGAGGCAAACCGTTATGTGTTCTAAACTCATCACACCATATGTTATATCACATACATTGATTATGACACGCCAAGTGACATAGCTGATACATTCCATCCATGTTACGAAACCAACAGTATAAACGATTATCACATAGCCGGAAGGTTCAACATGTAAACTCCATCTATCACTGTGGTTTCTCGTACTGCTGCAGACCGGTTCGTTACAGTGTTAAGTGCCCCAGGGACACTCAAACCGTGTGGTTTGTGCACGATATATATCTAATGTTAACAAGATATTTCCCAGCTCTTGCAGCCTGGGGGTTAATGAAGCTGCATATACAATAATTATCTTTAACTGCTTCTTGAAATGTCTTTTAAATTGTCATACGTGCATATAGGTAATGTATAAACAGAAATAGAATTATAGAAATTGAAATTTGAGAATTTTTCTTTATGAAAATGGACTGTAAAACATATACTTTTATTAATGACTTAATCTGTTTTATTCAAAAGAGTTTTAATATGAGAATATTGTTATTTTCACGTTTCACTTAATTCTGTCTTCGTAAATGTCATAAACTGAGATACTAACTTTTTTTTTACCAAAACAATCGGATTCTTTTCTTATTACTATGCTCCTAATAACTTGAAAAAATGTTCTGTATTATTTCAAACAATCGTACCAAATTTTTTCATGCTTGGAAAAATTGCTGATTTTGACTTTACCCTGAAGCGGAACAATATACAATTAACAATCGTTACTCTCAACCGGAGTAACCTTGTGACCTTTCGTCCATTTCTCATGTCAAAAACATAAAGGTGACATTTACTCCTCGTGGCAATGGTTTTATTCATGAGTTACACATATCAGCCTACCTGAATAGCTCTGACACCTGTTGGAGCGCTCTTCTCATTGCCTACCATATACCGTTATTTAACTTTACCTATACCGATATTACACTCATCTTGTACAGATGTACATGTGTGTTACATATGCAAGATAACATAAATTCTATATACCATTCTGAGGGTGTGATATATCTCGTAACAAGCTGCAGATGCAATCAGCTGGTATGCTTTTCCTGCTATGATCAATATCAGCTGGTAGTTAGAAGGAAGCTCCACCTCACAGAAAATATCCCAGTGAGGGAAGACACTAAACCATCCCCGGTCCAGAAACTTTCCTCATCATTGCCTACAGGTGCCAAAAAGCACCTTATATTCGCAGTGTGTACTATAACCTTGCTTCTTTATTTGTAGTCCGTGCATGAGCTCTCAGACTGTGAGCCTCGCTGCGATTGGGCGAAATATGCATGAACTATTGTTGTAGTATACTGCAGTTGGAATTCGCACCGAGCTGATGTAGATATTATCCGGTTGTTAGTACTAATGGTCATTAATTACTGCCGCTAGTGGAGGCGAATACCGCAAGTGAGGAAAGGATTATGGTATGTTGGCACAGTCCGAGGAAGTTATTGCCTGAGGGATGTGCTACATTGTTGTAGTCGATTGTGTTTGATTCGGAGTGCGACATCCCGTATCGAGTGTTACAGCCACACACTTGCCTATTGTATTGAATCAAACACGACATGCAGACTCAATACTCAGGTTAGTACAATTCACAGTATGTCGACTCGCTCACATGCCTCGCGTTCCTGGACTTTGTCCAGGTTTCCGCCATTTCCTCAAGCGGTGGGATGGTATGCATCCCTCTTTCCTAACACTTGAGATACATTGTAACTTTCAGTTCTGATATCAGTTATATTCTTTATTCAATTCTACGGCGCTTCGTTACGATTACCTGGAGTAATTTACGCCCTGGTTTGTTGTGGAATATGAGCCAATTTGGTCTGCAGCAAGGTGCGTTACTGAGCCATATGTTTTTTAGGAAGATAACTGAGAATATTCTAACGCGAATGTTATGGGTTTCATGTGTTTATGTTATTACCCCAGGTTGATTTACAACGTTCTTTATGATACTAACGGTTATTCGATGTACCACATGGCTCTGTTAATTCACACTTCACCAAGGTCTGAAGTCTTATTGTTTAAAGGACAGTTATTTTTAGTTAACCACGGGAGCTTTATCCACATACATGTGATATTTTCATTATTAGCACAAGAAAACAAGTCGACACTCATATTTGAAGTACAAACATCAAGCATTGCAAGTGAACCGGCTCGCGGGGCTGAGTCAGACATTTTGTTGCCGAAATGATTTTTGTTTGTTTCTTAGAATTCTTTTGCCTTGGCATATTGATGCTACGTAAAGTTGCTGATATATTTTTATAACTTGATGTTTGTGAATTTCACTCATTATTGATGGCTGTTGACAGGTTACCGGGTTGTTTATTCGTATGGGATGGCAACCCCCTGTGATAATCCTTTAGCAAAACAGGCCAAACAATCTCCTCTTTGAAACTCTGTCCGATCGTCTTGCTAGCGTAGCTTAAGAAAATAAATAGTTGAAACCATTTATATCTACCGGTTACTGTTAATGTTATAAGCATGTCAACCAATATATGGAAAACTATGGTTAAGTTTATTAATAATTCATTAACAGAAAATGACGATTTGATTAACACTTGAAAACTACATAATTCTGGAGTTTTGGAAGATAGATATGTAAAATAAAAAGTTGATATCTTAACAACTGTGTGAGATACTAGAATGGCTCGTCTCTTCCTTCAGCCAATTATCCTGTTTAAAAGATATATATATTATATATCCTGTTTAAAAGTACTTTATATCTTATTTTATTAGATTTTTCTTCCCTCAAAATGTTTCCAGTAGCACATATAAGAAAAACGACATACTGTTGTGTATCAAAATAAAGCAAAGTAGTGTAGAAAGTGAAGATGATTTGAAGTTTAATGAATTTTGCCAATTGTTTAAGAACCAAAAAGGCTATATGCTTATTATATCTTATCCATAATTGTTATTACTGGCATATGATATAAGTTACACGTGGCGATGGTGACGACATGTTCCATAAGGGAATAAAGCTCCGAGAAAAACATTTATAATTTGTGAACATACCTACGGGACGTCTTTAGATGTCTAGAAGACAGCTACCCGAATGATGCAATGTGTCCCATCCGATGTTTTTAACTTATGGCTCAATGTGAAGGGAACATTATTTGAATTATCATGATGTATTTCTTTGGAGTAATATGTGACGAGAACATTTTGAAAACAATTAAAAGACGGACTGAGGGTTTTGACACAGTTACATCCAAGTTAGGTAATTGATCTTCGACTCCAGCGGTTTTCAAGACTTGAAGTATTAAGTATTAAGGTATCATTAGTATATATGATAAAGGAGAAAAAAATTATCAAAAAAGTTTTAAAGAAGAGAAAACCTTTTTTTTAAAATATACATTGAAAAAAAAGAAGAATTATTTATAAGGCTACTTTTGACATAAATCCTTTTTTTTGCAGTGCGCGGAGAGAGCTGCTGTGACAAGTTCCTTAGATGTCTGTCACATGTACCTTGTGCATCGCTTATAGCATGGATCATTCTGTTTATGGGCTTAGGGGGCCTTACCGGAAGTCTCCTCATTGGAACATACAAGACACGTGAGCTACTTGCCAGCGATCAGTGAGTAACCTTTGACCTCTGACCTTCGTTACCGAGTTCATATATAATCGATTTTCAGGTGAAATCTAACCATGGGCTCTATTTCCAGCATCCTTTGGATAACTATGAATGATGTGAAGCACACAGTGAACTTATATACCGACCTTAGCTCCAGTATGCTTCCTCAGTTAATGTACTTGATCTTGGAAGAAGATTATCGATAACTTATATTCGGCATGTATTAGGATGTTATTTTGTTTTGAATTGTGTATATATTTTGTTCACAAGATGTTTATCGGGGTTTATTTTGCCGCTGAAGGTCAGATAATCTGGAATTGGATGGTAAAAATAAAAATCCATAGTCAAACCCTAAGCTATGGAAAAGTGGGATGAATGTCACAGTGAATGTTTGTTACATCATGTCTATGTTGTAAAGTAATGGTTCTTCGTAAACTCTAATGGTCCTGAAGGGCAAAGGGACGCCATAAACTCGTATAGCCGGTACGATGTATATCATCAAATGACAAAAGCCTAGTGTTGGGTGTCATTAGAAAGCATATAGGCTTGTGGAACTTCAAAGCAAGATCAAGGTTCTTCTTAGTCAATGGATTCAAAAGGTCGTTCTTTCTCCGGGAAGAAAAGATGATGTATAAATTTGCAAAGTCCGGATATGAAGCTGTATAAAGCAGCCTCGGGTTCCAGGAACTAAAGTTCAAGACGGTATTTCACATGTTAGATTTTCTTTTCGTTGAAATACTTGAATAAAAAAGTATGGTAGAGCTTTTCACACCACTTTATCACATGATGCATGTAAACGTTGAAAGTATCATCGTGTTAATATGAAGAAAGTATTTTCCAACGCAGACGTTACCGTGATTTATACGGCAGTCATCGATTCACAATCCTTACCAATGCTCTGCGCGTTCTATTAAATAAGAACTGACGCTTAACAGAAATAGCTGAGACGAATACACGCACTTTATCTATCTAATGTTAAGAACCATAGCAGTGCATTTACCATGTGTATATCTGAAGCTGAAGAGAGAGAAAATTCTGGCTGTTGTGATGCTGAAGGAACTCAATAACAGATGCTCTGATTCTGTATTCAATACCTGTTGATGCATACAGAGAAGGATTTACACCGAAGCAAGAAAAATCCAATACGCTGAACATGCGTAGTGCATTAGAAGGAAACATAGTGATGGGAAGAAGACAGGTCCACATTGGAGAGGACCGAAGGAGCTGCGTGTATTGTGTAACCTGGTCGATAAAGCTGCTCATCACGCTCAACATGTGCTCTTGTCGTGTGTCGATCTGCAGAAAATTACATTCCTAGAAAATTATAGGACAGAGGGTTGTTGCTTCATTCCAGTTCCAATGCTATGCTCTTTTCTTATTTCAGAACCCTTACGAAGCTTGTAATTTAACGACGTAATGAGGACTACGTGTAACTGACTCTGTTCATACTATGCTGTTATTTCAAAATGCCAAAAATGGAAATGGATAATTATCTTATCTTATAGTCAAGAACCTGGAGCTCTCTTGGCATTAAGATAGTCATAACTACCAAACAGTAACAATGGCTTACAACTGCCTTAGCACTAAGAGAGCTCCGGTAACTTTAATTTGGCCTAGTTTTATACAATTTTATTAAGTCTGTCCATGTTTTATATAGTCGGAAATAGGAAGCAAGCATCGTCCGTCCAATTAGTTGACGGTGTTTACATTACTTTTGAGAACACGGTATTTGTACTCAAAGTTAAGATAAGACAAAATGATACATATGAATTTATATTTCCGGCTTCTTCATGCCTTCAACTTCCGTCTGCTACATCTCGTACAAATGTTCGGCGGGGTTGCCTTTAGTTTAACGTCGGATCAGAGTGAATACAATGGTACACATTATCAAAAGCCTTTCGAAGTAGTATAACAAATGGAAGCAGTGGTAATTCTTTATAAAAGTGATATAAGGTTATACCGTATGAAAACAAGGTCCCTATCAATCAATACGACTTGAGGTGGAACTGACTGAAGCAACGTCTTATACTACCTTATTAGTGAGCAGAACGATATTGCCCTATGCCAAATACTAACAAATCAACAGTTCACAATGAATTTACATTATGAGATAGTCTCTTTCAAATTATTACAACTGTTCGCTGTTGCACAGTTCAAGAGACCATACCGTATTAGGTTCTCTCCAAAGATACACCGTTACAAAGATGTAACACCTAATGCTTCTTTAAAAGATTGCAATTCAACAGCTTATTGGAGAACTCATATTGCATCGATGCCTCTCCATCGAACTTAACCCCCATAACCTTTGACCCTGCCTGGAATGAGTGCCCTCTGTTTGCAGCGCCCCCGTATTCAAGCAGTATAGAGTAGACAACGCCTCCGCGATCGAGGAAGGAGGGGATCATACCATTGAAACAAGCTCAGTATTCGGGACCCCGTCGTGAGTGATGTTACTTCCTCGTAGTCCTAAACGTCGTCGTCGTCGACAGCTTTACTTTTGTTGCATGCTTACTTCTAATCTCACGCCAATAACACTGACCATTGTCCAAACGCTTTCATTCAAACCTCTCCTGGTCATCTAATCTAGCTTATCTCCTATACTGACCATTGTCCATGGACTTTCATTCAGACCTCATCTAATCATCGTCAGCAGCTTGTCACTTACCTTAGCCATTGCTTTACTACAGAACCTTCTTCAACAATCATTTCATTGTCAATACAGTCATTCTCTTATTGAGAATATGATCATAGGGTATCACTTTGCATTTGATGTTAATCTCAGAACTTCCATCATGATCCTGTATCATTGATCATAATCATTTCATTAACTATATACTTCATCATGAAAAATTTTCTACTGAAGTAAGATTTTAAACCAGAGAGCGTCATCATTTAGAAGCTTCTGAATCAACCTAACAGTTTTGTATATTCAATTCAATCATTAGTGTCTGTATTAAAAACATTAGAAAGAAGATTATACACCCTAATAATCTGACGAGCTACTGCTTTCTTTGTCAGCACTGTCTTGCACTAGAAATATGTATCATTTAGGGTCCATTTATATCGTCTAATTTTCTCCTCAAATGCTTACGCTTTCTGAGTTCATATAGAAGTGCCAGCTCTAAAAAGCAAGATAAGTAATGACCTATTTAAAAAGAATTAGTAATGTTGAATTGAAGAGCTGAAAAGCATCGTCGTAATTCATCATTTGATCAATAAAAATTTATATGTATATTCAATACTAAATTACAGATAAGGATTGACATCAAATTATAAGTTAAAATCGGATTATAAAATCCAGACAAAGTAAGTGTCAACGGTGTACATCCTTATTATAATCAATATTTGCTTCTTATGATAAGGTTACATGGATTTATTGTTAAATAATGAAAGCGACGTTTTTGTATAGATATGCCTATCCTGATGCCTACACTAAACATTAACTTTACTGTAAATTACGGTTGTAACGTTTGTCAGTCATTCTCAGTACTATCAGAAACAACCAACATCATGGTCTCACATTCAGTAACGTTATATACAATTCTATTTTTGAGTTAATCATCTCGTAAATAAACTGGTTATTTTAAGTTTACATGTGCTAACCCGCCTGTCGATCTTTGCACCTTGGTGGCTGGGTATTTAACCTCCTCTACCTGGTGGCTGGGTATTTAACCTCCTATACCTGGTAGCTAGGTATTTAATCCGTATGCCTGGTGGCTTGGTGTTGAACTTCCTATACCTGGTGGCTGGGTATTGAACCTCGTATACCTGGTGGCTGGGTATTGTAAAACTTAACTATTCTACTTGTGTTAACAAATATGTTATCATTGAAATACTTAAAAGGTTAGTACTAACATTTAATCTATCATGCCTGCAAGCGTATGTAGTCATTTGAAATTTAATGCCAGTCGTTCTGTTACATTCATATGAGACCGTCAGTTCATTGTTCCGCCATTTGGATTTAAAACTCGTTGAATCTAATATGTTAACATTATTTACTTGTTTCTGATTCTGTTTTTGAGATATTTCGACATCATTTTTTGGTACATATTCTAAAGTGTTTAAGTGTTTCTTTCAATTCTCTGCCCTAAGTGATGATGGTAGAAGGAGTAGTATCATTTTCTTCAAATGAAGTAAAGCAAAGTATGGCGAAAAGCAACATTAAATACCCTATCAAGGTTGGTTTAGTTGACTTCAAAGAGAAAATTGGCAATCTAACACCGAGAGGTACACCACCTGAGAGGTGTTTAATGTGAACAACCATCTCGATATCAAACGCAAGTCCAAAAACGAGGCGGTTTTTTAACCTTGAAACATTCTCGCCACGAAACAGCCATATTTAAATAGGTCATGCCTTGTATATTTCACACCACTATGAATCAAACTCGAACGTCGCATAATAATCCAATAAAGGTATTTATTGAATCACAGGTATTTACAGGTATCAATGAATTTTCCTATTGTGACTCTTACCAAGGCAGATTTATGTGTATTCACCTGCGTGAATGACATCCTCAATGACCTAACTTCCCTTTTACTCAATTTAAATTTCTCTGAAGGTGTTTAGGGTCATTATTTAGAGAACTTAAATGAGAAAAATAAAGTGTACCAACAAATCACTATGTTTTAAGAACAAGTCTCAACTGACCCAATATTGTTATTACGACACAGCAAGGACCACCATGAAGTTTGTCGCTGATTGTACTAATGTAGACAATAACACGGGTCATTAAGAGTTAATGGGACACTATCCTTCTTCACAGTTCTACTAGGGGCTATTGTAGGTCAAAACAGGCCACGCGCTAAGTGGTTCTCAAAATACTTTTAGAGACCTATTTGTAAGGTTGAGGGGTTTTTCAAGTTTAGCGTGTGAAGATAAAGAAATATATGTATATCCTCAGGTCAAAAACAAAGAAGAATATATGTGAGGTCTCCATAGTAACGAAATTATTTTCGATTTTATTGTTACATTACTGCTGAAAATAATAAAAAGCTGGACAAATGGTTATGACATTCATGGTACTTAAAAAAAACGACATGGTCAAGTGTTAAGTGTTCTAATGATGTCTAGAATTTTAATTTTTTAAATAGTTTTGTTATAGATATTTTTAGCAGCTGGGAAATAATCTGATTATCTAAATCCTTGTCTAAAAACAGGCGTGAGATACTTGTTTCACGTTGTCTGGACATTTAATTTTTAGCAGTTCTTTTTTGACCATTTTCATTTCTTTGGACAGTGTCCAACAATCACAAAACGACGACGAATTATGTGTATATCCTTGTTTACAATTGATCTATCAAAACTTAAGGCTCCCTTCATGACGCAGTAAGGGTATATTATAATTGCAGCCCGGATATCAAGAGTAGTCGGCTTGTCAACAAAACCGATTCGGATGGGATTACTCAGATCATTGAGATGGACACAGCAGTGTTGGGAACTCCAACGTGAGTTACTTCAACGTCATCGTCGTCAGCATCATCGTCGTCATCTCGCTTTCAGTCTGCATGTCAATGCTTGGAATAGCTGTCGCTTCTGTCTACTGCGCTTAGTCCGTAAATGTTTTAAAACTCTGATGAGCCCCAAATTAATTTTACCAATTTCGTACTTACTAAACGTTTTTGATTCATTCATTATCAATTATTGAAATTTGTTATGTTACACTTTTTCAGGTTTGAAAATTTCTTTTTTTATTGGAAATTGAATTTTTTTTATTGTGCCAACACACTTCTATATTGTATACTCTCTTACTCATAGAGAGGAGATTTCTTGGTTATATTTATAGTTTCTATGTTGTAACATTATTTCAGGTTTAACATCATTTTGATACTTTAATGCCATTTAGACCGTCCTGGATCAGGTCTCAGGCAGTCTACATTCTCACACGCTCCTCTACGTATCTGTCTTTCTATAATTTCGCCATTTTCAAAATGCCAGTTTTCAATATGCTTATGTTGTCATAGTCCATCAGGCTGTAAACCATCGTGTTTCTAATGTGAAGATAGTTTAATGAAAGGTCGTTGATTGAGAGCTTGTAAAACTCTTCAAATGCTTCTCTTTTGAACCGATTAAAGGCAGCTAGACATAGGTAAAGCACTAAAGACCTTCCGAAGCACCTTTCCTCTTCAAGACACAGACGGCGTCTTTGCAATTCTTTGACCTCAATTCTGATATAATTCTTTTACACTTGAACCTTCAGAGTATGAGTTGTTAAATTATCCTACTGAGATCATATGAAGCTCCAGGCTGTGATGTATGTCAAGTTAATTTTTTTTCACACCAAGGCGGGATTATGACTCATAACTGATACATTTTTTTTATACCTGACTGCTTGCTGCTCTAGAAGCGGCCAGCCTGTACATTCCAAGCAATGTTGTAATTATGCCACTCTATATTCACCGACAGGTAGATATATTTATAGACCGTGGTAAACGTGCTGCTGTTAAAATCATTATGCTTGTTTCACGCCATATAGCGCTTTACAATTTCACGGGTAATTTTTCAACTCAATCGCTTCCAGAAGAGCAATCTTTCTCTGCTAATTGCGTAAAAATTCCTTTAGTCGTCATTCTAGAAATGTTAAGTAATACAATTACTTGTTATTTGGAAAATGGGTTATCTAGTGCAATAGAAATATCGAAATGTCAGTTGTATTAGTGCATAGTAGTGACTAAAATAAACTTTTATTTAGTAGAGAACAAAATTCAAAATATTTATTCTTATTATGCTGTAACATATCCTAGATCATATTTTATTAAGGTAAATATAGAATTATTCAATACTTTAAGCAATAGACATTTTACAAGGAGAATTCATAATATGACCCATTTTTCAAATAATACTCATATTTATAAAAAACATTGATTTATTTTTTTTAGAAATGTCAATATTATCTTTAAGCTCAAAGAATCAATCACCATTTAAGCCTCCTAGTTTATTTATTCCATCACACGGTATTTATAAAACGACCATTTGATATCGTTTTGAATGCTTGCAGTCGGTGGTGTCAGTGTGACTTTAACACAAAGATGAGTCGTGCCAAATTGAAGGTCACGCCAACATTATTGTGTATCTCCACGTGACCTTACTAATATAAGTATCGTTTCCGGTATCCAACCACGTGTAGACTCTGGTCTTCTTCACGTGGCATGAGTATTTTTCAACTTTTGAAACACGCATCAAGAATAAGATGCTCGTCTTTTTTGTCGTTATTTTGAGGATTAAAGACTTTTTTTTTTACTAAATCCTTGTTGATATTAATGGTAAGACACTTCATTCAGTATTAATCATTTTAATAGGTCCTTTTGAACTTCCGACATATTCTTGAAAGTTTTGGCTTGACATTTTGCTGTCTGTGTTTCTGTATTCTAACAAATGTGTTGGAATGAAAACTTTTTATAGGTCATAGGTTCTTGGTTCGAGGGCAGTTTTTGGGTTTGAAGGTGTAAATACAGAGGGCGGTTTCTATTCAAATTTATCGCATAATGACTCAAGATTCATCTTGATTTCTTGTTCCTTTTCTCAAGTATTTGTATTACAAATGGTTTAAAATCTAACATATGGTAATTTCGATATGCACGTGTTATAATCTACAAACGAATTATAATACAGTCCGTTTTACCTCAAATAATAATAAGTAAAACTGAAAACTGAATATTTGTATGTAAATCTTTACTTCGTAGAAGATCGCGATAAATTCACTTTGAGAAACACATCTATACTAAAGCCTGCCTTATTGGCTACCTTTGTGTTTTAAAAACGTGTTTGATGTTGATGTTTATAAAAAAACAACTAATGATTTTTTTCGGCTTTTATCAAACGTTATATCCATGTTTCCCCTTTCGCTACAAAACTGATATTTCAGTCCATGTATTCTGTCTGCCTCGTGCCTGGCACTCTCCGGGCCATTGATAATTTGTTTTGGCTTCCTGTATCAAAGCACGTGTGGTGTCTGGCTTCTCCTAAACCTGATTAATGTTTTCAATACTTACAGTTATGTAGCCATTAGCCAGACCCTAAAATAATATGTAAGTTTTGTCAAGTTTATAAGAAGACCTGGTCGCTCATCGTAGAAGGAATCTAAGTATCCTTTTCATCATATGAATAAAATAAAATTTTAGAGTAATCTACTAAATTTTCATTTTAGAGTTTTATTTTTGGATTAACAGGTATGTTTAAAAGGATTTTTTTAATACATGTTAAACCATGAAACTCGAACATCCACCTCTTAAAGAAATCTTAAATTCTTTAAAAAAAACGCTTCAAGGAAGTGAATTTGGACTTTTTGTAAATTAGTTAAAAGGATATATTTTATATTTTGGTTTAAAGAAGAAAAAAACATTTTTAGGGACCGAATTGGCTGTTCAAATATCAGATGTCCCAATTTTTTTTATCCCTCAAGTTTTGTTTCAGAAAGATTCGTAATAATCTTTTAAATCTCTTTGCATTTTATAACTCAGTGACAAAAATGAAAACACAAGCAGTATAGTTAAATATAATCATAGTACCATGTTTCTCTACAATGTATTTTTCATCAATGGGTTCAAAGGATAAAAAAGTGTATATTCAGTATGAAGAGGCATCATCCTGTAAAATATAAACAAAATTATTTGCTATACTTCTCACGCTCCTTTATATAAAGGTTTACTTGAAAAATTTTCATTCTAAGAACTTTTAATTCAACTGTCAGCACTTAAAAATAGCAGAACATCATAATCATATTAAATTACAGCTGAACTGAAATACACGATTGTGTTAGTTGATTAATCAACGGTATCAGTTTATCATATCCATGAATATTCTTATCGCCTTTCCATCAAGGGTTTTCTCCATGTATATTAACTTCACAGCTTGCCGAAAGATATACGGCTTTAATATTCAGATAATATTCTCAGCGGACGTACAGGCAATTTGATTTATGAATGTACGGGCATGCCATGGCGCAACCCCATCCGTTACAGGGTAAATGGTACTTATTAGCCAGGAACCTTAGCATGCTCCAGAGAATAGTCCAGAACAGTGTTAGAGGTCATCCAGATACAATCTAAATTAAAACGATTACATCCAGTCAAGATACGCTCCTTCAACAGAGGCAGCAACAGCCTCTACCCATTGCACTTGGATAAATATTGGTTGCCTTAAGCATTAAGAAGCTCACGATGGAGTGCAAGCTTTCAATAATAGTTCATCGATTTCAGTTTACACATTTCTCACGTGTGTAAACTTGCAAATATTTTGATTATAATTGCAAATGTTTAGAGTTTGGTCATTAAACGTTTATGGGTTTTTGCCTTCATTGATTTTCCGCTTCTTTAAATATTTATTATTGTTTCCAGTCTATTTTTACTTGATATTAAGGTTGGAAATTGAATCAGGTTTATCCACATGCAGTATAGGTCGATAGGCCTATTAATTTCAGGCATATTTCATTTGAATTTCAAACTGTTTGATAAAACCATAATTTTTCGATGTCGAGTTCACAATTTTGAAATGGGTTCAAAGTGATGAATAAAATATATTGAATATCGTTTAATAAACATCAAAGAGTGTAGATTTACGGAGTTATTCGTTTATTTCGGTCTCTCTTCAAATGAATCATTCAAATTGGAGAATTGACTCTCAGCTACAAATGGCAAGCATGAAGGGACGGTATGGTAGAGTGATGGTATAAGACACGCACCTGTCTTGTATATAATGTAAGTAAAGTCATGGTGCTGTCTGGAATGGCAGTCTAGGAGGAGGACTCAAAATGAAATGGAAAGGCGTTTCTGGTTTCAGTCCTGTAATTGAAGTTATACTTTCATTGATTGATCTTTCTTTTTGAAGAGATGGCATTTAGGTTATGAATTTTCAAATATAAATCAGATTAAATTGTATGATGTTAGCTTAAAAAACTTAAATTAATTTAGAATTTCGTTAAATACGTATCAATTTGTCCAATTTATTTCTCTGATTTTAATTACGGGAAAAAATAGATGACAATCCGAGTTTATACATGTCCTAAAAACGTTCAGTTTCTTTATTGTGGATTTCATACGAGGGGACAATATACTTCTTGCTACTGTTTAATCCCTCAGAGAAGAAGCGAGTCAGAAGGTGACGAGTAAGGAGGAAGCGCTGAGCTCACGGAGTAAATCACCTTGATGTGGACGAGAGGGACAGGTTGTCAGCTCTCTCCACACAACACTAGCTCAGACTGACACCAGTTCTCTTGAGACGGCCCTGTCTCCTCTCACGTCTCTTGGAGACGCTTCTTGAGTAATACTGGTCTGTCCACTCCTCTGAATCAATAGGGTTACTTCTCTGCGCCTCATACCGCAATCATAGACTTGAAACATTGGAACTCCAATCATAGATTGAAACATGGACCCTGAAACTCACATCATAGACTGAAACATGAGTCCTGAAACTCACATCATAGACTGAAACATGGACCCTGAAACTCACATCAGAAGCTGAAACATGGACCCTGAAACTCTCATCATAGTCTGTAACGTTGGCCCTGAAACTCTTATCATAGACTGAAACATGGGCCCTGAAACTCAAATCATAGACTGAAACATTGGCCCTGAAACTCAAATCATAGACTGAAACATTGGCCCTGAAACTCAAATCATAGACTGAAACATTGGCCCTGAAACTCAAATCATAGACTGAAACATTGGCCCTGAAACTCAAATCATAGACTGAAACATTGTCCCTGAAACTCAAATCATAGACTGAAACATTGGCCCTGAAACTCGAATCATAGACTGAAATATTGGCCCGAAAATCACACTAAGATTGTAACATGGGCCGTGGAGTTAAAACCATAGACATCATCTAAGCCATGGAACCAATGTACATATTAATCTCCTCTGTTGTCCATAATTCGTCTTAATATCCTTTATTTCCGTCATCGGTGGATGTTCATCGATATTGTCTTCAACCTCCAACTTTAGTATTGAAAACAAATGAATATGTAGAGTCTGTCTATAGAGTTGGTCTTTAGAATAGACTGACTTACAATTACATATAACAATTCTCCACCTTTAAGCAATATAGAGTCTTTATATCCTTGCTCTCTTGGCCATGAGCGATTGCTCTTGAAGATCTCCCATGGATACCGTATCCATCTCCATCACTCGTTTCAAGGATACCATTAGTCCTGCTTCATGACTGTGTATATAAAGGAGCCTTTATTACAGTCTAGGTACACATTCAGCAAGTCTAGATTGACTGAATATGAAATTAGGAGCCCAAAGAAAAAATATCATGGATTCATACACTAACTTTTAGTCTAGGATACAATCTTCATTTTCATCGATACCCCCCATTACTTTGTTTTGAAGCTTGGTATCTCAACCTTCATTTGTTCTTCTCCCCGTATGCCCCAGAATCTCTGTAACATATAATCTCTGAGTTCAGACAGATTGCTCCCCGGATGCCCCAGAATCTCTGTAACATATAATCTCTGAGTTCAGACAGATTGCTCCCCGGATGCCCCAGAATCTCTGTAACATATAATCTCTGCGTTCAGACAGATTGCTCCTCGGATGCCCCAGAATCTCTGTAACATATAATCTCTGCGTTCAGACAGATTGCTCCTCGGATGCCCCAGAATCTCTGTAACATATAATCTCTGAGTTCAGACAGATTGCTCCCAGGATGCCCCAGAATCTCTGTAACATATAATCTCTGTGTTCAGACAGATTGCTCTCAATTATTTAGTGTTCTGTTGTTACTGTGTTACACGACTTATTCTGGGCCCAGTTTCACGTCTACAGCTAATCCCTGAGGGACCGTCTTTTTTGGTTTTCTATTATTCTGTTAATATAACATATAATTACAATATCCTTTCTCAAGATCACCCTTTATCATGTTAAGCCCTTATCATGTATTCATATATTTGGTAGCCAAGACACGACCCACATACTACTCAGTAATCTTGCTGTCTACTGTTCTGATTTCTAACTGATTATTGTGACTATAGTAACTCCTTTTTGTTTTTTCTCATATGCATTAAATTGTACATGTTTTATTGCTTTATATGACTTAAATATACCAAATAGTATACTCTAATGGGAGAGGTATTATATTACTTATATCTCAGTAAATCCTCTTTTATTCGAAAAACATGTAAATAGAAGGAGGAAATTTCTTTTTAGCTGGTTATTTGAATCAGTATTTTTAAAATATTAATACTGGACGTCGCAAATAACAAAGAAATAATTAATGTATTCTCAATTATGTTTCCACTTTTCTTATACGGAAATACTCTATGACGTATAACGCGATCAAGAGATCAAATAGTTAAATGAACATAGCTGAATATGCACATAACCCAATGAGGTTTTTGAGAAATTTTTAAGCACCGTAAGCCGGGAACGTACCAATGGTGTCGGTCGATGTGCGCGCTCCGTTGCTGGTCGTTCAATAAGGTGTACGATTTCAACTGATAAAACGACGATCGCTTTTAAGAGTGAATCACTTAGCAGCAGGGGTGTGTAAAATCTTTATAATGCAATTCGATTATATTGGCAAATTCAATCGACATGTTTCTTTAAAAGAGAGTATTTGCAAGGGACACAAGTGTTTTTTTAGCATGTGTGACTCAAATTTCAATATCTTTGAAGAATTTGTTATGTTCCTAGTGTCAGCAGGTAACCAAAATACTATGAAACGCGCACCTGTTTGTTCATAATGTGGTAATGACCTGTAATGTGTATATATGTCCATTTATCTTCTGTTCCCGGAGATGACAACTCAGTTCACTATAACCCTGCCTATAGATAATCCTCATATGTCGTGAAGGATTTATTGGTCAGTTTGATATATTGACAATGTTGTGTTTATGGGACATTCGCATTACTGCAAAATATAAATCAACGTGGAAATCTGTCTTTTGGAAAGCACCGTTCTGGCTAAATGGCACAGGGTTTTAGCTAAGGCTGAGTCGAGAATTAAGAATTTTAAATAGCACTGATAAGGGATTTAGGAATGGATTAGATCAAGTTCGAGCAATAGATTTCACATTTCTATTTACCAGGATAAGTTGGAAATGAATAATTATTTTCAAGAATATTAGTCACACCGGAAGCATATAATTCCAAGAGAAAAGTCATTACATTACAGATAATGGAAATCAAATCTAAATAACCTACAATCAATCCAGAAACTCTTCTAACTCTAAGAATCTTTATTAATCCGGCTCCAGCTTTCATCCTGCAAGTTTAGATATTTCAAATTGAAAACTTAGTACAAAGACAAAGAGTTGACCATCGATAAAAAAAATCTCCCTTTACCTACATTGTCACTTTTCAGAAGAAAAATCAGAAATGGAATGGAAAAGTAATATCACTTTACCATCTTTACATTGTAAGAGTAGGTCACGGACGGGGGCCACTGCAGACACAAGGGGATACTTTAAGTGGGCAGTAGACATGTGTTAGTTCACTCATTGTATACAACTCAACGATGGAGTACAAAATCTCAATCTCTCACGAAAGGGCACATCGGTATATTCCTCGATAGTTTTCAACGAATTATCGACTGAGAAACGCTGATACACAGAGTGAGTGAACATATATCCTGCAGACAAAATCCTTTCATGAATTGAATTCAAACCCCATGAAAACAAACTCTGCAAGTTAATTTTTCTATATTCAACAGACCGACAGTCTTCCTTGCATGAGATATCGACTGGATTTCTCCAGCAAACCAAATTTTATTACCATTTCAGACGCCATCAAGATCGGGGCTTGATTTATTTTCCAAGAATGACCGGTCAGTTTGTCCACTTTTCCAATGTCCAGCAGTGAGCACTCAGAGTAAGATCATAAACCCAGATCGACTGACTGGACACACTGATAGCCTTATTAAAGGTCAAAGGTCGCAGGACGTGCTGGATTTAGCCCCCTCTCCCTTCAGATATAGCGGCGACTGAATAGACTGGTTATTCTACAGCAAGGCTCGCCGCCAGTAGCAGCGGACTTCATCAAGCGTTCTAATTACACAAATATATGTATTCAATGCGTGGCGCCCGGGGAAGGTGTTGGAAGATAGGACTGCAGGAATGTACGCATACACTGATCTCCTATAACTTACTCATTTATCATAAGCAGCTTTCAGAGAGCTGCTCTGTTCGCTCCTTCAGAAGAATGGTCTTCTATCCACTGCCTGTCTCTCGGGCTCGTAAACCACGATCCTTTAACGCACTTCTTACTTCAATATTAACCTGAGCTGCTTATCCAATTTCTCATCCACTACAACCTAATCATGATGCGCTGTTAAAAAGAATATTGAATTATTTGTAACATTGTTAGATTTTTCAACAATGTTAATACTTCAAATGGTTTGGAAACCGAATCTGATGTTCCGAAATTGGTGTCTGAAAATTTTATTTCTACAAAGAAACATTAGTTTATGCCAAATGTATATTATCTTCAGAGGGTCAAGCATCTCATTTCTCAACCAGAACATCAGTAGTGTTAGAAGAAAACATATTTGTATCATGAGATTATACTCCCAACTTCAACGTATCTCTGAAAATTGTAATATATGTACAGGAGGACATAGCTAATCCAGAACGCGTGTCTCAACTTGATTTTCTCTTTCTATTCCGACAGTAATAATCATATTTATGGAATATTTTCAGTTGTTACAAAGCATTCTTCAAAAGTGTTCATTAGGATTTCATTTTTTCCCCCTTATGTATTCGTTATGCTTAACTGTTTCAAAGACCACTGAAAACATTTGCTACTATCAAACATCAAAGACCTTTATCGTTCTTTCATTCAGATAAATACTATTCCTAATTATAGGACGATGTCACACAGGAAACAATACTGGTGTATGTGGGTACCGAGGGATTACCAAAGGCCTTCATGGAATTGGTGTTCTGGTGCTTTGAAGAGCTTATAGATAGGTTTCTACTTGGACAGGGATTAGCTCCCTACTCTCCACAAATGCACCAAACAAAAGCTTATGAGCGATCTTACATACCTTAATCATTATGCATAGGTGTGACTTACTTAGATTTACTGAATCAAGTACTAATGATTATCATATATGTGATAAATATTCCATAAGATACTGAAACGAAGTTGCGCGATATACTTTTATGTTACAGTTAGGATTAAAAATGCAGAGCAAATAATGAAGGAGAAGCGGCGAGGAAGGCTTGAGGTCCTTTTCAATGTTCTTATGACGTTTTCTCTGACACATCTTCTATTGAGGACAAGGTTTCGGTTTTTTCCTCCTCCTTTGGTTTCACATATAACTAATTGGTTGTTTATTACAGGAACCTCCACATGCATGCCGTTAGCTTTTGGAATAGAAACGTCCTTGGGAGTGAGTGTCCCTATGAGACGGATTGCATTCTTTTGGTATGTTTGACTGCGGTTGACTTCTCTCTGAGTAAACAAGGTGTGCAGTTCAGAAATGTTTAACAATGATCTACTGTTGTAAAATATAATCGATGTCATCCATTGGTAAGAGTTTGCTCTAATTAGTCTCCGCAGATCAAGGGAATTTGTCGATTTAAAGATAATATTCAACTTTATTTCCATGAAATATAAGTGTCATTGTTTGCATATCTGAGAAGAATGTTTTTTTTGGTAACCGAAGACGATTATACAATAAAAAGTCTGTATGGTTGCTAGAATGCTCTTTCTTCATTCCAACTGAACAACGTCTCACTGTCACGTAGTTGAAGGTTTCAAAGACCAAATGTTAACGAATTTAGAACTCACAGTTTGGAAAAACCGATAGAGTTAGGGAATTAGAACCAACATGCATGTGTGCTGATGTTTTGTCACCTAGCTCACTCTAACCCGGATTTGTACCTGTTGAAACTACTCCACTCAAGCTTTTAATCAATTCCGCTTTGCATGTCCATATTCAATAGAGTTCATACTCTTGTCCAGAAAACCCTTTGTCTTTCATATCTTTTTATAACCTGTCACATGCAACATAGATGAGCTAACGGTTTTTAAGCCTGATTGATTTGCAAGAGACTGAATAACCCGGATGTGTCTGCTATGAACTGATGTATGAACTAGACACATCAAGGACAACTTCACCCATGATGTGGCAGGCACTAGATGCCTCCTCCAGAGTGGGCTTTAAATATGTGCGTTATTCGTTTAAGTGAAACTCCACGCTTCATTGCATGAGATCGATAGTGAGTTCATACCAAGTCACGGTTCCTGTAAACAGGTCCGTCATTGGAGTCGGGGGACTGCATAAGTAATAGGATGTTGTGGTAAATCCAGTGCAAGTGGCATCAGCATTAGTATAGCTATATATAGCACATATTGTGCTTATTAGCATCTGACATTTTCACATAAGCCAGATTTATATTGACAGTCTGAAATGATTAAAGCCATGGCGAATGTCTTCTTTCCTTTTGCTTATTGTGTACCCACTTGTCTTGTCCTTGCAAAGCGGTTGGCCTTCATCAATTTGGTTCTTCTTCCATCTTGTCTCTTTGGTCACATCTTGTTTTGATCACTGAGTTAAGGCTATTCATCAGTTTTAAAATGAAAGTTGCATATTTAGTCTGGAAATTTGTTTTGAGAGGAAAAGACGTTTCTTGCTCGAACCATGACTTCTTCATTATAGTCTGTCGTCATTCAGTACGTGTGCTGTCGGTGGAAGACATTTCTGAACAATGTTATTTGGCCCATATTATTTAAAAGGATTGATCATTACACGGAACGTAATTGGTTAATATTTTTACTTATTGACCGTCGTGCTTATTCCCGTGCTCTATGAGACTACGGCAAAGCGTGATGGTCTGTGAGCAATACGGACACTAATAACCGTTAATTTCCCGAATTAACCCACAGCGGATGGCGAACATCGATTAATGCGACTCTTCAGTAAGAGGCCCATCAGCGCTAGAGCAGTGCTCGCACAGTATGGTAACATACACACATTCTGTACAGATTAACGAGTTGCCTCGGCCATGTTCCTCTGTTTTCATTGGCCCAATGTTGCTGTTTCTTTACAATCCATTTGTTTGCTTAGTCATTCGACAAGTGTAAACACACGTGTTAATACTCGCCTCAACATATGATAATATTTGCCAATGGACATCGACCTTCGCGGCGTCTTTCCGGAATTTATCTTCTACGATAAATCTGTGTATTATGGAGCTGACGTGACATTTCAATACCCGATAACGACTCTTGATTTCATCCTTGATGTGTATTTGTGTAACGCCGAGAGGCAGATTAGGGTTGATATTGTATAACAGAAGAGCTGGTGTTTATAAATGTTGATATATGTTGTCACATGTATTGTCAGACAACTTCTCCTTGTTCCTTAGGCAGTGATAATCTAGTCAAGGAAAAAGGAATTTTGTTGAAGGAAAACATAATTTTCACCTGTCTTATATTTTTTATAAGTAATTTTATCATTGGATATTTATCTATCATTGTTGATTCTCCTCTCCCGCTGTAATCTGTCACTTTGCCTGAATTCAAACAATCAATATAGAACTGATTTTTACGATGCAGTCAACTTTACTTTGATCATGGCTTGGTAGTGAAAATATTATATGTGCTTATAATGTTTTAGAGCAAACTTCAATCTATCATTTAACATGATGTGTTTCACATTTGGAGGAACACTTATGACAGGTAACTACTTACACCGAAAAATATAGACGATATATAAACAAAAGCGAAGCAAAATAGTCAACACGACGAGGCTTTACATGTCTTTCATGTTTATTTTGATAGTATGCCAGATGTATCCACATTCTTCGGTGTCACTAATGAAACAAAAAGAGCAAAACACATTTGCATACGTAATTGAACGTAACTGTTATAATAATGCAGAAACAGATAACATTGCTTATAACCTACCACGATTTACAAAGACTACATGTGATAGCTGTGGTTACACTCTCACCAAGGCTATCCCATTCAAATATCTTATCACGAATGCGGGGATTTAATGAATGACATTTATGAATGACATATTCCGCAATTAGAACAGCGGATACCCTGTTTGATATTCTTGTCATCTCCATACTAATGAATGCCACACATAGCATCTTTTATTGGGATCACTTATGTGAAATCAGGAGCTGAATTACTGAGACGTCAGAACGAATGTCAACTATGATAACTATGACACACGGCATCAAGATTTGCAATAAAGAGGTGAATATAAAAAGTAGGACAATGCTATAATTATTACGATGAAACTTGTAGCTTCAAATACGAAGCCTTTGTTGCTTACATTGCAATTTGAGACAAGCAATTCTTAAATTGAATATGGTATCGCTAAATGTAAACATAACGATAAGAGAAAGATCGGGAAATTTCGTTGGTGACATTTCGGTTCATGAATTTTACTTATATTGTACTCACTTACTACAATTTAGTATAGTAAGGGTAACGACCTTAGTAAAGTTGTGAGGTTAAATCCTTCATATGACATAATGGTTACGTGAAATGAAAAGCACCGATGATATTGAGTGCAAGTGAGTTCGTACTTCATATTACTAATGAATTTCCATCAACGACGAACTACATGTCATACAGTCGCACGTACTATCATCTTCATGCCATTGATATGTTCATTTAATGATTGATCGATTGTGCCAAATTGAATTCCTTACTGCAATAGAAACTAATTTTCTTTTCCATTCCATTACGTTAATTCAAATAATGACAATTTGTCAACAATGTCTTTGATGCAACTCTCTTCACAAACATGAAATTCATCCAGATGGTTTAACTCATGTTTCATCTCATCACGGATATATACGAAATAACCTTTCATCTCCACCGTTGACAATCCATATGTACTTTAACATAAGCCAAATGGCTTGTTCGCCAATCCAAATTCCATACGATATATATATATATATATATATATATATATCGTATGAAATTTTGATGAAATTTTATATATATATGTACTTTAACATGGTATAGCCTGCAACGAGGAGAAGTATATCATGTAGATATCCGTAAGTTGTCATCATCCATAATGTTATAGTTCCATCTTTACAATCATCAAGTTGAGAAGACTTCTTAAAGGACATGGTCAAAGCATGCTCGTCTAGACGTAGTCTATATCTAGTCACTCTTCTAGCAGATCTTTCGGAAAAGAAAGTCTCCTTCATAGGACATTGTAAGAGCATGTTCTTTCAACTACCACTGATCTAGTTAATCTCCTATCAGATGTTCCAAAGGTAACCTTTCCTTCATAGGACATTGTAGCAGGTTGTTCGAAACTTGCAATAATATAGTCATTCTCCCATCAGATCTACCAAAAGGTAACACTGGTCTAACACTCTCCAATCAGAGATGGTAACGTTTCCTACACGAATGACCATCTCTGCTCGTACTTTAACTAACGTTATCCAAACTTGTCTCGTTTCATCTTTAACACATTCATACGTTATCTGTGTACTGCGTTTTGTTCGCATCATCTTTATACACGACATGATGTGATAATGTTCACATCATTGTTACATGACATAATGTTCACGTTGTCTTTAAATGATATAGTGTTCACGTCATCTCTACATGACATAATGTTTACCTAGTTTTAACATGACATGTTCACGTCGTTTTTACATGATATGTTCACGTCGTTTTTACATGAAATTATGTTCAGGTCTTTTTTCATGATGTGATGTTCACGTCGTTTTAACATAATGTTCATTCGATTTTACATGACATAATGTTCACGACGTTTTTTCATTGACATGATAATCACGTCGTTTTAACAGGACATAATGTTAACGTTAACTGTAAATGATATGATGTTCACGTTATTACGTTCGACACGATCTTTAACCAACTGAAGGTGATGGGATTTCTACCACTTCACTCGCCTGACTAAACCCAGCATGTTGTACAAGGATAGCTTTCCTTTTAATTTGTATTTCGTCAAAAATCGTTGTACAATTTACAAGTAATCATTGTTATGGTAAAGTATTAAATGAAATCGATGTGTAAATGTGATGTATTTTAGTCGTGTTGTCACCATGTGTCCTCGGGGTTTGGTGGCATGTTGCTATGGTTAAGTATTAACATTGATACTCATTCTCAATAACGTTGATGATTATTGCCCTATTATATCTTTTTGATGTATGGATAATGTGTAACGTTTACCTAACAAGGTAACTCCTTCATGATTTAATACTGTTTAATATGAAAACTCACGCTTTACTGTAGTTTTACCTGGTTCTTGGGTCACCTTAATGCCTACACGATCACGTTTCTTAACCATTGTCTAGATTAGAAGCTTGCTCTACCAAGTTTATTCAAAGGTTTTGGTATCTTATCTTTCTTTCAGCATTTCTAGTTTGAAGAATTTCCTCTTATATCTTTCATTTTAGCCTACTCACTTAAATTGGAAAACCAAACCATTTCAAATGCTAAGTTAATAAGTTCTGAAATGATGACTACAAAACTTTGGAATACTAAATGTTATGTTTCAGAATTAAAAAGTCAGGAGTGTCATAATTTAGAAATACAGGAATTGAATGTAAATGATATGAATAGTTAAAACATATATATTCATGAATAATGCTTTAAGGTTAAAATCAATGGGAAATAAATCATATGCATTTCAACCAATTTTTTTTTTTAAATTCTGACAAAAAACATTTTCGGAAACTTTCAAAATAATTTTAGTATTCAACAGTCGAAACGTCTTTATTCTCAACAGGCTTATAATTTCCTGATGAATGAACAGTATGTTCACCCTGGTACCCATGCTAAAAGCATCCCCTCTCTTCCACAGACTATGGTTCGTGGAGCTGATGCTGATCGGGGTGGTGGTATCTATGCTCGTGCTGGGGACCCTCTTCCTTCTGTGTGGTCACCTATCAACTGACCCCACCAGCCGGAGGGTCTTCAACTCCACGACAAAGAACAGATGTGCGCGGGGACTCAACATCTTCGTAAGTACCAATAATGCATGTTCCTCCATGGCGTCATCGCAGCACCCCTTTAAGACCCCACACGCGCGTCTCAATCGCTATCATCCAGTATACTATGGGGTTAGATTTTAACGGTTGGTAAACCCTCTTTTCGTGCTAATAGCTCTTGTCGTGGTAAAACCTCTCGTCGTACTAATACCTCTTGTCATGGTAAAACCTGTCGTCGTACTCATACCTCTTGACGTGGTAAAACCTCTCGTCGTACTATTACCTCTTGTCATGGTAAAACCTGTCGTCGTACTCATACCTCTTGACGTGGTAAAACCTCTCGTCGTACTAATACCTCTTGTCATGGTAAAACCTCTCGTCGTACTCATACCTCTTGACGTGGTAAAACCTCGAAGCCGTGATAATACTTCTTGTCATGGTAAAACCTCTTGTGGTTAAACCTCTTGTGGTTAAACCTCTTGTGGTTAAACCTCAAACCAATGGTAAAACCTACCGAGATGTTGCAAGCAAAACAATAACCTTCTTATGAGACCGCACTTTCTTTCAAAGAACCTTACAATATTTACCCCATATCTTCCTCTTGTCTTTCTACTTCAACGTGATGTAAATACGCATTACCTTTTTAAAGTAGTTTCATCGGAAATAATGATGCTGAAACAGAGCACCTGCAGAGCACTGTTTATCCGATAGATGTTCTTTCTGCTTTAATGTTTGATTGGATTGTTATGATAATTTTGATTCTAAATCATAGTCATGTAGAACTTGCATGAGGAAGTGCGATTTTAGAATACTTTCCAAAACAATTATCCTAATATCTACTTTGACGGTTTCATCTTCCATGTCCATTATTAAAAAAACTTGACGCCAAACTGGTAGCAAACACGAAACCGCAGGTAATTTGATAGACATATTTCCATGTTTGATACAATCTCATCTCATTTGATTTCCAAAGTCATGTGAGACGTTGTAATCTTTAACAGGAAGAGATATGTTTCTCTCTCAATACCTCCCTGGATAAATGTCCCTCTCCTTGTTATAATGTAATCTGATACCAACTGCACAGCTAGTAAAATATTCATTAAATCTCTTATGACTAAGCTTGTAAGCGTTTTTTCATCCCAAGATAAAATAAGCACAGATGCACCACCTACTTGTAATCTGAGATTTCTTTTTTTGTAATTTCTCAATAAAACTCTCAGTTCTCTTATACACATGTGTTGATAACGTCATTTTCCCTTGATGCCAAACCTTGTTCAACTCAACAACAGTTGTCTCCCTTGACATGAAACATATTTGGGTCGAGATACATCTGCAATCGAAAACATGTGATGACTGATTATTCGTAGGACGGGATAATCTCCCTTGCTAATTCACCCATACCTAATACAAACGTTTACATCTCCGCTTCCCGTTACACTACACAGAACCCAGTCCCCAGATAACCAATATCCATAGCATATCTATTGATCTGGTTTGGTGCTAGATCAGCGCCCTCGTGTAAGCGACTCTATTAACAGCGTTTGGCAACAAAATCAGACGGAGCAAATCGAAAGCGGGGGCTTCATCACTCATGACATAACATCTTGATATAATTAAGCGTAATAAATCCAATATTCCACGTATTGTCGGCACTGTTATTTGTTTTCTGGAATCCGTATTATGTCAGAGCAGCCTGTCAGTGTTCCAATTCAGATAAGGTTTCCTCCTCCGTGGCTGATTTCTGCACATGTGTGTATATTTATTCAACCCTGTGTCATAATTACGTGTTTGATTCATTTTCCGGCGTATTTGCGTGTTATTTACGATATGTGGGCAACAAGTGAAGTTATTTGAAATACAACCGGCGTCTTGTCTGGGCCATTACAACGTCTTCTTCTTAATTCTCGAGAAATTGCGCGAATAAATGAGACTTTAATAATTCCTTTAAGAGCCACTTGATCCTTTTCTATCGAATGCTTACAAATGGTTTAACTCGGAGACGCTAATTTTGGATTGTTGAATGTTGTTTATTCTTTGTTTAATGATCAATGTAATGTTGCCTTTTAATTCAGCCTGCGCAGATCTGCCCAAACTGATTGCAGATGTAACGTTTATACTCACATGACTGGGATCGGTTCCAAGAATTGTTTTAAAGTTTAAGTGCGCCGCAATTTTTATTCTGAATATCATCCATTGGTCATTGGCGACCTTGGTAGATTATGTTCGAGCCTTTGATATTTTTGTAGGACGTTTATGAATTTCAAAATATGGTGAAATTTACAAGAACCCTTGATCAGCATGTCTGAGTTACAAAACGCCAGAAATAGCTTCAGACAGTCTTCAAACATAGCTTTTGACATGTTAACCGCTAAAAGCATTGTGACCTCTTCAATATTCAATACTCATACGTAGTGGTGGTGAAGTCCTTGTTTTAGTACAGCCTCAAATACGGGTGGTCTGCCCCAGCAACCCAGCCAAATATTTTCCCAATTAACTGTGAATAAGGACAATGAAGAGTAATGTCATGATGGTTCATACTTCTCCTCCCTACAGCTGCTGGTGTTCATCTACATCCTGACGCTGCTGTGGATGTTGGCCTTGCTGTTGCTTGCTGTCCCCGTCGTGCTGCTCGTGCTGCTGTTCCTGCTCAAGGACGTTGCAGGAGTCAAGTGCATCGACCTCGCCAACTACGGTAAGTTTTCGTCTGAATACCTAGAGTCACCGAATGTCTGATTCAGTGGGTTTCTTGTCAGACATAGGATGAGCATTTGTGCTCAAATAGCCTGAGTATATTGTTTGAAAGTAACCCTCAAAGACTCATGGCTACGGTCAGATCGCCAATGGAGGCCGAGGAAGATAAACTGAACCATTGGTGTTGTATGTGTCCTATATTTAGGTTATTGTTAGTCACTAAGTTTAAACATCAGTGATGTTGAAGATTGATTAGTTTTGCGGTGGCAGAAGTTGCTTTAAGGAATACCAATAATTTATGAACGTATTTTGTTATGGTCCGTTATAAACATTAAACTCCATGATTCGATAGAAACCCTAAAGGCATCATAGTCAAATACAAACACCACAGTAACCTTATCTTTCCGGAATACTGAAGGAAATTGTTTTTACTGGAAAACACATGTTCATAAAAATTTTATCCGAAGACCATTGCATCCATTTTGGTCATCTTTGAATACATATCTAATACCGAAGCTTGAAGCTTTAATCGAAATATCGTAGATTTATATTCAGATTTGTCTCCTCACATAGGTAGTAGCTCTAGTCATAAAATCCTACACTAACTCACAAGTTTTGAGAGCTCGGCTAAAATGCTCCTTTTGTTTGGAGCGAATAGATTCAGATATAAGAATGACAAAAATAGGACGTTGTAGATTATGATGTTATGATATTAACCATATAGCATTTAAAAACAGTTATAAGAATGTCCCGTTATGGTTTGTCGTTATATGCATGAGATGATTTCCTTCAAGTATATATTTAGGGGATATTATAAGGCTATTAATTTACATTTATCAGAACATAATATTTGAAATAATTTCTGGTCCTTTGTGTATTTAACGAGTCAGTTAGACTATGGATGGTTGCTACGCGAGGGTTAACCTGCTTGATAAAACCTGTTGACAAGAAGCACTCGTTATCCAAACAAACTATTTTGACAACAAAAAGTCTTAGAACAGGATTATTTACTTGTCAAATTAGATTTTGTTTCTCAAGGATCCAACGCCTATCTTTGCATAAAAAACACTAGCAATCGTGGAATGAGCATTATTTTGGTGTCTTGTTCCCAAATAACCCACGCAGGATTCCAGGGTGTGCCCTCAGAAAGTCAGGTCTTGATGTCTTTAGCTTGACTATGCGTCTGAGATGGCTAGCTGAGATTACAAAATGTTTATGTCAACTGAAGCAGACTCGAAATAGCAGGAATCGTGAGGCGACATTGGGCTCCCAGTGCAGAAATGTAACATCGCGCAGGTCGCAGTGCAACCAAATCCATCGGTAAACATGCACAGCTTGACCGTGGTGCTTACAAACTCCGTGTTTCAACGATGTCAAGCTGAACCGCGAGACTCGTGCTTGGTAAGACACCTTATTGGGGCGACTGTATATCGCATTCTAAAGCCTTTTTCGAATCACACAAACACTCATTATCTATCATGAACTTTTTGAAATAATTACACGCTCTCAGAGACATCCTCTTAAAAAGAAATTTTCACTTTATTAACGAAGTTCATAAAGCCATAAAACCTTGTACTGGAAAGGCTACCGAATGGTTACTTCAGTTAATGAACCTTTTTGACGAATACTGTTTTGAATCAATCATAGGAAAGCTAAATATGCAATCAAAGTCAAATTCCGAACAAAAGCCACATCTTCTCTAAACGTAACTGTATGTAGATACTCTCGTGATCTCAAGTCCGCTTGGAGTTCTTCGGAATGAGTCAATCATACATCAAATAACCTGAATAAGACAGAGATTGGTCTTTTGAAATACAGTTACATTATCTATGATATCGCCTGTGGAATGAATTCATGTAACTTTATAACTAAAGACTGACTCCCTGCAATGGTTCTTTTAGACCTTTTCTCCAAAGGTACTGAAAACAATAGCCTTGGTGCAACTTTTTTCATACCCTCTATGGAACCTTTTTCTCCAACCTGGCTTAATCTTAAGACAATTGACGAGATGACTACATATTGACCCACTTGATCTTAGTTCTTCTTATTAAAACTTTTCTTCCTTGTCCCCAGAATTAAGATCTGTCTGTGAGTCGTACTTATGGAAAAGACCATTGATTGATGTTTTACTTTCTTATCTACAATGATAGAGCCTTTTGATGCTAGTTAGTGGAAACATTTTCTGTAGATCAAAATAACGACCATGCCACAATCAAAGGGTGATTGACTTTATGTAACAGCGTGGAATTCTAATGTTTTATTTCTGCAAATGTATTAGTAGAACTTAAAGTAATTTTTATCATATGGTAATGAAAATAACCTCGATGTTCAGTACCTAATTTAGATTCAATAATCAAAGAACAATAAAAATATTTCCTTAATCTTATCAGGAAGTAAATGGCCAACTCCTTACTTTCATATAGTTTAACATTAGCAATATGTATACGTGAAAAGGGGTACTTCGAATTCATAGAAGTCTTTGACACCTGATCTGTCTTTGCCTTTGATGCGCAAAAAGGCTTTAAAAGGGCGACTAAAAGATTAAAGAAACCGGTGTCTTGACTTTTGTTTGGCTATTATAGACCACCTAAGATAGCATTGACCAGTCTAATGGATTTATGTCGTCACCAGCAGATAAACTGCGAACTGTGCTGTAACTCGCCGCAGGAGTGCCATAATTGCCTTCTGCTGTAAATTGATTTAATGATTCAAAGACTGAATTATTTAAAAAGCTTTTAGTTGACAATCACATCTTCTGTTAGTGTTGAAAATAAAATATATGAGGCAAAACACGTCTGATTGAGAATTACAAAAACAAAACTGTTATGTTTTTAATGGTATCAATCGTCCTGCATTTACACAGCATTGATTGGGTGTAAGTCAGTAAATAGTGATGACTCTTCAGTACAAGGTCTTATGACAGTGTCTTTATTTCTCTAAAGGAGAGTTTCTAGAACACAGAGAGAAAATGTAAATTTCTTGGTGTTATAAATATTTTAATGTAATTTCAAATAATAATGTTTTAGAAGAGGTGAATGGGCATGTAAAATCTGACTCGGACACAATGATCTTTTCGTACCAAACTGACGATAATTTCTGAACTTTGTGGACACAAACCAATTTATCATCAGAGCAGTTTCTTGTTGAAGCAGCACAGACAGAAGCTTGTATTCGTTCAGTAAAACCAAACAGATAATAAGCTTCAGTATCAGTTGGGTATTTGACAGATTAACAAAAGGTGAAAGCCTAACTAAATATGCACATCTGTCACTTAATACAAGCTGCCGGTTGAGTGACTGTGCATTTCGCAGACGACAGTTTCAGAGATGAGTTAACGTAAACATTCCACCACTTGTGTCAGATATTCAGCAGAGAAGAGCAGACGACTCGCTAGGCTGGGCGTGCTCGATTCATCGTCTCAGATCGATGCGGCTTACGCGGCTTGGTATTGATCTGTGACGACCCATATGTTGAATCAGGCACTTACCGTCGTTACTGGATAGTGCTTTGAAGAAGATAGTTGGTGACTATTCAGCGAACAAGACCGCTTTTCAAATGCTAAATGATAATCTGAAGTTGTGTTTAGGGATAGTGAAGGGTTGAGTGATGATGAGATAGCTCTTGCAAATTGCGACCTTTAGAGAAATTGCTGAAACATGTTCATTGTATGCGCTGAATATGAAAGAGCCTGAATTTTGCGCCGTGTCAGACAAAACCATTATACGCAATTGAATGAAACGCTACATGATATCTCTCGCTTCACAAGGGAAAGACAAATTATATGAAATGTCAGGAGTGAACAAAGTGGCTGCAGAGAGACAGTACTTAAAAGTTCGTATATAATTTATGGCCCTCGAATTGTGACTACCATTTATTAACCTAGCTCGGCTTGAGGATGTTTCGTCCCTGCAGATTGTAGGGTAGCTTCTCAGTGAATACACTGTTTGGCCACACAACACTGTCACTCCTTCAGCTGGACTACCATTTACAGGATCCTGACTGCTATGTTTAAGATTCTGGATGATAAATAAGGAAATTGTGTGTGTTTTGGAGTTATATACTGACACCCTCGTGATGTCACATAAAGAAATATTGAGATTCTATGATCCAGCGGATTTTGACTTCATATTCAATTACTTAGGTTCAGCTTTTAGGAGGGGATTATGAAGGATAAATTCTACAAGATTTAGAGGGAGAAAAAAGAGATGTCATATAGCTCAACACGATATTCGACGTTATATATATATTGTTATCTCTGTCTTATAACGTAACGGATCAGAGTTCGAACGTATAAAACTAGAATTTGATTACTAGAATTGTAAGTCCCAGATCACTGATTAACCAAATTTTACCTTACCTGAACAATAAACCTGAACAATAAATGATAAATCAATGACGTCCCCCATTTTCAAATAAACCACAAAATAGCTATACTTTCGGAAAAAGGCCAAAACCCTCCAGGACATACTAGTATTTACTCTGAAAAGAGGTTTTAATCCCTTCAATGCAGGGTATGTAGAAGAACATGATTGGTGAAATCACATTCACCAGACCTTTAGACTCGTATATCCTTTTCTTCTAAAGCCAACGTCAAATGCCCTTACTTTACGTTATACACTAACCTTAACCTTTAACTGTAAAATTAAAACGGATCATAGTTGACATGATTATTTGAAAACAACAATAATTATCGAGGTTATTTGCAAAGTAGAGTTTTGAATATTACAAAAGAAGAAGTCATTTTTAATGTATCTATATTATTGTCTCAATTCTATGAACATCATTATATCGAGTCGAAATACAGAAATAACAATTTATTGTTTATGTAAATAAGCTAATTTTAAGATCAAGAATAACAGTTGTGTCCAGGAATACATTTAAAAGCCATGTTATAATCTGAATGGAGAAGCAATGTCAAATCAAGAACAAATCATTATTTCATTCTCTTAAATTTTATCCTTCACCATGTTTAAAGCGGCAAATATGTCAATCGCAAAAACCACTAGTAACTAACCTTATTGCCAGATGAGCGTGTTTTATTTGAATATTGAAAACTTGCAAATGCAGTTTGATAATGCCGAGAATTATAGATAACTTCATTATCAGATGATTGCTCTTGACTAAGCACGTTCGCGTGTGATTGAAAACACATTACCTAAAACAAAAAAAATGAACATCAAACAAGAAAGATTGATGGCTCCTGAATGTTGAAAACGAATGATGACTAATTACAGACGTCCAAAATAATGAATGCAACAGATGAATAACAGAGTTTCTCGTCATATACCACACTAGACCTGTGCATTCAATACCAATCTGGCTCAAGAATTGAACACACTCGTCAAGAGGACGACGCTGATCAAGGAAGGTTAGAGCGGAAACGAGACGGCGAACGAGGCGATTATTCCAGAAGAAGGTAGAGGTAGAAATTAGAAGATAACTGCAGATGTACCAATTTCTCCCCAAAGAGGTGGCTCAAATCTTTTCACATGCCCATCTCTCATTTAATGCAAGCTGTATTCCCCTGGCGACAGAAAATTGAAACATGAATTAGTGGCCGAATTCCAGCTACAGAAAAACTTGTTGCATAGAAGGCCTGCTTGACGTCATAGAGGTAGATGCCATGATCTACTGGGACGGTAATGGGACCATTTTCTGTCAAGAAGAATCGTGTTTGCTGTTCACAGTTGAATAAATTCTAGTTTTCTAGAAGCATACTGAAATGGTTCATGGCTTTGTAGATGATTTCTTTTAGAAACGGCGACGCTGATTGCACAACTCACTTTGATTGTATCCAACCTCACTTTACATTTCAATCCCGAAAAGTGTTCGCATCAGAACAGAGGTACGAAGCAAACGACATGAAAAACTGCAAAAGAACTAAAATGAAGAGATGACGAAATGGAAGTAGAAATGATCAATTATTAATATAACAAGATCGTAAGTTTTATATCAAACAAGAATACGAATTCATGGTGGCTTTCTAAGCAGACGACCCGGTGGTCATTAAATGAATTGTCAAAATGAAGAGACGAGGACATTTTAGAAACTTGAAAAGGAAAATTACATCGAACAAATAGTAGAATGGATGAAGCAATCGATAACAGAAGTTTATCAAAGCTCTAAAATAAGATGATCGCGTCATAGCTTCGTGAAGATGGTTGAAGCAGACAACAGTGAGAACAGACGACAGTGTGGCATGAAGCAGACGGCCTCGTGACAGCTTCCTCGTGTGATGACAAGTAACACGTGACAGATCTAGGCTTAATAAGAGGATAATATGCACCATTATTTCATCGTAAGACGTAATGTGACAGTTTAGAGAATACACATTGTGGCAAGGATGGAACATTAACTATATCTCCCCGTTGATTATATAAAAATATATTATTTGTGTCGTAGTCTAATTTGGAATTGTTGCTCCTTAAAGTTGTATTTGTACTACATTTCTATTCACAAGAGGCTTGGACTTCGATATAAATGAGTCTATGACAGAAAATTGTAAAGTTGTTTTCCTCTGACTCAAATGTCACAAATTTAAAAGGTTTGGTATCGACACGCCAATTAGAATACAAAGTTGAGAATATCTTTGTTTGAAACCCTGTTCCTTTGGAACCAAAACGTGTCCTTTAGGAATAAAACGCCATTTATTATAATATGAAAAAATCATTATTCCTATGCTTGTCAGTTCAGTGTTACAATGAGTTGAAGCAAAAGTCCAAGTCAAGTGCGGATCTAAGAATATGGGCACGCCACCTGAGATATTGTCTGGTCAATATCCTGCAAACTGGGGCGTCTCGCTTTCTTCAGAGGCGTTACAACGTCCTTGAAGAGTGACCCAAGGGACATAACCGACGTTTCCGGCCGTCCGGCTACATAAAAAATCACCTATCAAGGTCTTTATCATTGATTCGTGTTGAGACTTTTACATGAAACAGGATACCGCTTAACTATTCTTTTGATAGTTATCAAAAGAGTTCACGCGTCTTTACTGAGACAATACTAATGTTAAAGAGGATTTTGTAGAAATAAACGGTACATCCGGTCTTTTTATCAGATTAGTGTAAAGAAAGTGTGAACGTTATAAAGAGAACGTAAAGCCGATTTGGTTCTTGCCAAGTTCTGTACAATGTTTCTATCAAGAAGGCCCTTTTTCTCATGATTGATTTTCATTTTCTTGTATTGTATTGTTTTTAGACATTGAAATCAGAGCATTGACATTAGGAAAATCGAGAAACTGTTATTATGCACAATATTTTGCAACTCATAGTGTTGATACTTTCCAGAATTTCTATTCATAATAATCTGAATTATTATTTTTAATATCAAGATAACAAAGAATTATGAAGATTCTACATCATGCCACTTTTCAATATACAAGTACGAGCGTTTTCTAGATAATTATGGTACCATAGCCCTTCGGTGTATTCGTTTCTTATTTGATGCACTTTTTAAATTTTTACTAAATTTCCTGAGAATCGAAGAATTGCATAAATTACATAAACTGGTAGGGGGCTAACCATTAGTCTTTCTCATTCCAGTATTTGTGTCGATAAAATTGTGTTATAATAAGTGAGAATATGTTCTTGATAAATTCAACATTGTAACGTTGGTTGCACGTTGATTACGCGAATAGACAACTTCTAGTCAGTCGCCTTGTCAATATTCTATCATCATCGATTCAATTGAGCCTCGGGTCCATTCAACAGCCTTCACAATATTTACAAACGCTGAATGCTGGAAATCCTTCGACGACAATATGATTGTTATGCAAGCGATAGCTAGATTACAGGGAAGTGTAATATCCACTGTTTCTGGCGGTGTGATGCTTGTCGCCATGGCACACCACAAAGCCTGGATCAGCTGCCAACAGGCAATGCATCATGATTTGTGTCTTTCCTTCCTGAGCACCATGCAGGCATTTGCCTCCGAGCTCTGGCAGCCTTGCAACAGGTAATTGGTTTGTTCAGGTTGCCAATATGCTGTGCTTCCTTTCAGGGATAGCCAATCTATCCCTCTCTGTTGGGCAGTAATGAAATTCGACATGCTGACAATTCGGTTAACTGGGCGATGAAATATTGTTCCTTGACAGACTATACATATATTTGATCCTGACTTTGACGAGAATTCAAAGCAGTGGTTTAAAAAGGGCGACAACTACAATAGTTTATAGCGAAACGGAAGTAAAGGCGTAACTGTCGTCAAGCAATTCCCAGCAGACGACAATCGTTAGACGGATGTGACGTCAGAACGTGTTCTCATCAAGAACAAATGCATTTTGTCAACCTGGCACCCAATAACGAACTGGATTTGTTGTTAGGCCATTATTTAGATTACTCATCCAAAGAATCTGACGAAAAACTGGAGGCTTAAAGACACATTTTGACTCTTTTGTAAACATTTAAACATTCCTGGAAGACGCAACTTCAGATAACAACTTCCGTTTGACGGACAAACAAATACGTTCAAAATGTCTTGAGTAGATCCAAACTATTTGTTTCGTCTGAGCTATTTCAAAGGGTCAATGCGACCTGCTCTTGCATTGATGCAATTCGTGACCCGAGCTAACATTTGATCACTTTTTTAACGAAGTTTAAAAACTGTTGTTAAATCATAAAAAAAAGACATTTCAACCTTGAGGGTTTGATCACCAGCTTATTACCGGTGACATTCGCACAAACCGGATGTGAGGCAGGGAAATCGGCTAAAGGTGTTGCGAATGTCGACCTGCTATGCTAGTTCTTCCCTAAAGCCAATATCCTCCCGGCTCTGTTTGGAGATGGCTCATCAATCACTTGTTTAAATGACATGAATTTAAAAACGTCTCTGTTTTTCCTCTGCCCATGTGAGAGGATAGGTCATTTCCCCTTAAGACGTGTCGTATAAATAAAGAATTATGTGTTTACAAACATGGTGCAGTGGGAATATGTATAGCCTTTGATGTCAATTTCAGATAAGTCATGTATTAAAGTACGTTTCCCAAATGATCACAATTGTTGATTGTGATGCCCTGGAACACGAGATCGATTTCAATCGGAAGGAAGAGAGATGAGTTCACAGTAGTTTCTTCCTCTTAAAGAATCTTTGATGTTTAACCTTCTTCCTTGATTTCTGTCTAACACTAAGACATTCATGTCAAGACATAGATAAGTTAGCAGCGTCTATTCTTTAAACGTCTTTGAGGTGTGTTTCTTCCTTCCAATGTACATCAGTGGACTGACTCTGACTCATCGATCAGAAAACAACAATCTAAAACAACAATCTAAAACCAAAATGCACGAGAGCTAGTCTGATGAGTCTCTGGGTTATTGATAACTTTACCAACATAACTTGTTTCAAAGAATCTTTGAGGTTCTACCTCTACCTCTGCTGTTTATAGATGGAACAGATAGGTGAAAATTCACAATGACTAGAAAATTAATTACCTTTCTGACAAATATGGGCGTATATTGCTGACTTAAAATTCTCTGTTTTCGTAACGTTCAGCATGGTTTAGACAAATGCTTTGACTAAATTTATGGAGTTTTTATTTTAATGAAGTACAACTTGTTAAATGTTCATCCTTGGTTTCCTTGTATTGATGAAGTTCAGGCTAGCTGAATGAGGACATGGACAGTATTAAATGCTGCTATCTTACGCACAGTTCCGGAGGAGTCCTAACATAGATCCAGCACAGGAAATCATAGTTCAGAACGATGATGCCGAGTGTTAAGGTTTCTTGGTTTAGATGCATTTTGGTGAGATGAATAGAGAACAAATTATATGGATTTACAACTTCTGTATTGCATAATTGCGGTTTATTGCTAAGTTTACGGCATCTCTTGTTTGAAAGATTCTTGAAGGATTTCATATAACGTACATAATGGAACATAATGGAAATCAGAGACACGAATGCACAAGTCAGAGCTTCTCTTCAGTGTCTGATGCTTCATTGCTTCTGATAATTCAAACACAAATTACGAAGAGTCGGTCATCAAGATTTCAGAAGTTCGATTACGCTGGTTACTGGCGTCAAAGTTTTCTTGCCAGAGGCAAACTGGATTTGTTTGATTGCCATGTCTTGTTCGGTCTAATGTAGGTCAACTAACAGCAATACTTAAAGGGAAGAGTGACTATTCCGAGAAAGGCCTCCAATCTATCGATTCCGTCAACGTCTACATCTCCTCGGCTCGGAGGGACGGAGTGGACAGACTAGACACCTCACTGGCGGTTCCTCCGTCTTCCATTAACATCGATCATCCTCCTAGTAGTGGCAATTCTTCATCTTGTGACTCTTCCTGCTGTTAACTCGAGGCCTTCTCCTCTCGAGGTTATGCTGAATTTGGACTGAAAAGGTTATCTCATGCAAAGAGAGTAATGATCTTTAATATAGCTTTAAATTCATGCCTGGAGGTACGATTGAGGTCTATATAGGACTTTGAACCCCAAGGTTGTGTAGGCTGAAATCTCCGAACACTTGTTCCAAGTGATTATTCAGTGTCATTATCAACAAGGGTCGTGCAGTGTTTGCAAATTAAATACTTCCAGGGAGCTGTTTTCGATGTATAAATCTTTTCATTATGAAGTTAAGTTTAATCAATTTATACATAACGGATGTATGGTTTGTTGTATGAATTATTAGAAAATTGTTTACACTGCATTAAACAATGGTTTAAAAAAGTTTTATAATTGTATTTCTTCAATGTTTTAGGGACACACACACATGTTTAATTGATTTGGGGTTGTAAGAATTTCTGAGTTCATTACGTACAGCGTTTCTCACTGGGTCTCGTTGGTATGGGGTAAAATGTTGATCATTACACATATGGATAATGTTTATCTTTCTTATTTTATTCGATAAACGATTATGTAGTTAATGAGAGCATATTCAAAGAGCAAAGTTTCAGAAAATATTGTCAATAATGTCGTTGTAGGATGCTAATGCTATTCACACCATAAACAGAAGAAACGAAATATTTAGTGATAAAAAGGAACTGTATCTAAGATAAATATGGACAGAAGTTGTAAGAAATTAAGATGTTACCGTTCTACTTCAAATAAGAAGGAGGGGGAGGGGGGAGGGGGTAGCGCAGTGGTTGGCGTTCTGCTTCGGATCAGAATATCTCGGCAACTGTTTTACATGCAATAAGGTTTGGGTGCAATACTACTTTGAATGTCATCCCAGTACCACCCATTGCACGCCATTTCCAGCCGATGCTCGCAGGTTTCACCGCAATGGAAAGCCACACTGGTATTGCGAGCCTCCTCTCTGCAATGATACTATCAATTGCTATATATGAAATACTCTTGGAAGCGGCGTTAAACCTAAAATCACCTCAACTGACCACAAATAAGGAGTAAAACAATGACTCATGGGATCACACCAAATAAAATAAAAGAAATAATACCATTTTATGAACTCTAACCACGCGATTGAAAGGGGCAGTGAGCAGGTGTAAATCTTAGGAATTTCTAACTCATAATTTGAACCATGTTCATGTGTGCTTTAAATGAACTGAAGACACTTGATGTAGTTTAAATCGTCTCACTTGAAGAATTATTTTCTCTTCAACATTAAGAATTATTTGCTCTTTAATATTTAAAGAAATAATATTTGGATATTTGTTGTCCGGTATTCAGGTTTTACTATCGACCATCTATCGACGATCATTATAAAGAATTATTTGTGTTTGATTATTTGTTTAACGATTTTCTGTGTGTGTCTTCTACCATCTAAAGAAATTCAACTTATAAAAGTATCTGAACATCTTTGCAGCAATTAGTAATTTGTTAGGCGACGTCTAGTTCGTTCCCTTCATCTTCTAGTTCGTTCCCTTCATCTCCTAGTTCGTTCCCTTCATCTTCTAGTTCGTTCCCTTCATCTTCTAGTTCGTTCCCTTCATCTCCTAGTTCGTTCCCTTCATCTTCTAGTTCGTTCCCTTCATCTTCTAGTTCGTTCCCTTCATCTCCTAGTTCGTTCCCTTCATCTTCTAGTTCGTTCCCTTCATCTTCTAGTTCGTTTCCTTCATCTCCTAACACCGTTTCTGCCTTAAAGGCAAACCTCGTATGTTTATACCAATGTTGGGACTTCATAACTCATATTTACCTTTGTTTGCAGGATTCGAGAAACGAGAATATTGTGGTGATGAACTCAATGTATTCGCGATCAAGGTAAGTCTTTTTTATAACCAAGAATTTAGTTAATAAGTCATATTATTACCTGTAATACTTACATTATTAGCATATACAGGGATAGTACAAATAGGGTGTTTTGTTGTAACGGATACTTATGTTTCTTGGTTGTTTGCCGTATACCAATGTTATAAAAGGCTTAGTAAGGTAAATGGTTGCATCTCAGAATGAAATCATACATATAGATTTAGTGGTCTTCTGTTTCGTTAATGTCATGTATAAGGAATAAATAAATTATTATGCGAGCCATTATATGATAAATGTTGAACTATCATGCCTTTGATGTTTGTAGATTATCATAAATAGCACATGATGCAAAAGTGTAACTTTTCGAAAACCATATTTCTGTCTCATGGTCTTTAACAAAAGATATCTTTGAAGCACTTTCATAACTCCATCTATAAAGATGACGATAAAGATGATGCACGGAGTGTTTAGTTAACTGATAGAGACATTAACTAGGTCACGAGTTAATCAAAGATATTATTTTAATTGTAGTGACATTATAGAAGATGAAATGCACGTTATATTGTTTTGCCCTTTATATCAATCTGTTAGAGAGGAATTATTTGTACCTTGTCTTAATAAGATCGAATGTTTTAATATGCTTTCGTCAAAAGAACAGTTTTATTCTATACTCAACAATCCCGTTTTAACTTTTGATAGTGTCAAGGCCTGCAATGATAGCCTTTGTTTACGACGTAATATTTTATACAGATGATGTTTTTAATATTTTTATATATATTTTAATGTACATGCCTTTATTTTACATATTAGCATTATAACTGGGTCAGTGTCTCCCATAAATCGCTGTGCGATTAGTTGTGTATACAAGTGAGACAAAAATAAATCAATCTGTCTGTCTGTTTGTCTGTCTGTCCAAGTGTATCGACAACGGACGCTCTTTGAATATACTATCCTCAGTGAAGCGGTGTCTCAGGTAGTCGTCTTCTAAACATATCAAAACAATCCTTGTATGTAGGGGTCTTAGAAGAATATTCTAAGGAGGGGAATCTGTCATTCTCGTTCTTAGAATAAATCGAACTGGCTAATTCTAGAGAGAATCTGAAAAGAATAAATATCAATTGATCCCCGCTGGTCTTAATTAGATACCGGGGACTCGGTATGGATGTCAATTAGCCAGTGCTGTCTCGATAGAAAAGAAGCAGCTACATTCTTTGTGTTTAAATCAAGGATAAATATATGTCTCTGTCTCTCTGAAATGTTTTGGAATCCTTGTGATTAGTTTTATGATGTTTTGATTAACTTATCAATGGATTTTTACTAAACTATTTCATTTAAAGACAAAGAATAACACTGACATTTTACTGTTCAGTTTTCATTTATTATGACTATTTTTCTCGAGTTCGTTGTCATTTCTGTAAATTGGTAAACAATTGTTTGACTTAAAAAACCCAGAACAATTGATTAACAAAACCCCCGGAAAAGTTGTTTAACAAATGGAAATCGACCTTGAAGTCAAACAATGTAATTTAAAATAATCAATGCCATGTTCTTACGTAAAGGTCGAGTGATTCACTGTTCATTGTCATCGGTGTAATTGAAATCGATACAGAATAACTGCAAGGATTTGTGTTTTAGCTGTCGAGTTAAATTGCCATTTCATTCAGACGGTTTCCCTGTGAAAACTAAATCTAACTGAAATATGACACATTTTTGTTTTAATATTTATCATGTTTTGAACAAAAAATATTTTCCTATTCACTGAAGGCTTTTCTGCTGAATGTCGTGAAAGTTAAATTTTACCATGATTGATATATTCTAAGATATTTATCATGAATTCTATCAGGATGTCATGTGCCGTGATTTAACCATGGTGTTCGAATCAAATCTATATATCTTTGGATTCGCTCAATGTCATATTTGAGGTGACGAACAGAACACTTAACAAGAGTTTCTATTTACGTTTCCTTTGTTAAATAAAATAAATACACTGGTGTTTTCAAACATCCATTTTTTCTAATCCTTTTGGATTTTAGAAAAAAACATTTTTCTCAAATTCATAACATTAAAAAAATGTCTTATGTCGATTATTTCATCGAGATAAAAGGTGTGCTGATGTTGAACAAACAAAAACATTAGTGATTATAATTTTGCCATTTTGTTCAATATCCCTGGCTCGATAATAGATGAAATTACCATTTTCATTTCATTTCTGTGCAACACTTTTAGCAACTGTTTTTACGACATGTTTTGTTTACTATTTCACTATTCACTATTATGAACAGCAGTTCAGTATTCAATCTCATTTCAATATTAACTATTTCCAGGCCCGAGACGTGCTGGTGTGCTTCGCAGCCTGTTACTTCTCCGCTCTACTTATCATCATCAGCTTGGTACGTTGTCATGGTTACCAGACAATAACACGGTTCCTCTTCACTGAATGCTCCATTCTAGTTAGAATCAACACTTAGTTGTCCAAGTCTGCATACCATTGATTGATATCGAGGGATCAACAGCTGTGATTTCATTATGTATTTTCAGATCATTTTAGTATAAATATAAAAAGGTCTAAAATGCCTATTCAAATTTGAGTAAATCTAATCTCTCGCATTGACTATGCATGTACTTGAAAAGATAAAATGTTTGATGGGAAGGATGATAAACAGTTAGTTAATAGTTTGAGAAGAAAGTTTAATATTACAAACACGGTTCTCTCTCCCCCCCACTGTTAATATGATAGTAATTACAAAGGGTTATGATTACTACAAATGTTTCGACTGAAACTTATAGACGAACAGAGAGTATTATTACATGAACATTGTTATATAAAGCGTGAACACAGTCCACTAAGCTCTTTATGCTAGTTAATAATGCAGAGTGATAATGCTTCAATATCACACGGTTTCACTACATCAAAGCAAATACTGGGTGTTATGGGAGGACGTTAATTATATTATTCCGGTTGACAAATGATACTGTCTCTCTTATCTTGTAGACCATACACGATCGATATGGAAAGAAGAGATGTCATAATATGTATCACATGCTCTGTCAAAATGTTTCTTTTTACCAACGTTTGCTTTGGAAATGTTTCCATTTGCAATACCAAATGCCTGTTTAAATGAAATATTTTAAAAATGAGTTGCTTAAAGCTATTTTATTTCAAATCTGTGTCTTGCACTGTTTGCATTCAATTGGTTTCTGATCATGAATTAGTGAAATATGCAAGTTAGAATTCAATTGTTGTAAGATTATATGTTGTTTTACCAAAATCTGCATTTTTGTTTGTCTCAATAAAAATTCCCGTTTTTCCTTCATATAGAGTAGTGAATTTAATGAAGTTTCATAGAAGTTATATTCAAAACACGTTTTCTCCTGTTAGACCCGTCAACTTATATACTCAGTATCAGCTTACTCAAAGAACCTAAACAAGATATGAGTTGTTTTATAAATATGTTACAATTTCAAATGCTTTGTCAGTATAAAGATTTATCAGAGATAAAATAATACTCTTTTCATGAACAAAGTGATAAGATGGTAATATTTCTTAGCCCTAAACATTTTTATTTGAACTGAATATTTACATGAATTTACACGTAAATACATTATTGGTTGAAATATCTGTCATCACACATATGCACACCATGACAGACTATCAGTTTGGGTATGAAAACAGATCCTTCTCTCATATGATTCAAATGAAATTGTTAATGCTGCATAGGAAATACCCCATGAAATGACAACAGGAATGCAAATCTGTACGGACATGCATAGCTATTGATTGAATCATTTACTTCTATTGATCCAACAGCATCTGTGTCTGTTTACTGACAAATGTTTACAACACTGAAATTTCTTCAATAGTTGCTTGGTTTGTATGTAGTTCAATATGCAATCTGAGTATATGATGAATAAATTTACAATGTTTACATTACATAATCAAAAACAAAGAGTTGGAAACAAAACTCAATACTTTGATTAATAGAGAAAATGTCATACCACAAGTGTTTTTAGGTGTGTATGGTATAGTCGTGATTCCTCTTTCGTATGGACATAAAAAATGTACATAAAGATGAGGAGTTAAAATTGTTTGGTTCAATACTAAATTAAAAGATAATATCTACTATTGTTTTATTGATGGTTTGAATTCCCAGCTAGTCACTATCCATATCACCAAAACTTCACTAACGACAATGCCACCCTGTTCTGTGGTACAGACAAATCTCTGTACCTATATTAAAAGGAACTTCTTCTGGTGTTATGCTGTATTACAAACTGAATACTTCTTAAAAGCTGCATTTATGATATTGAATCGATCTCCTTCCATGTAAGGGATCAACCATCTAACCATTATTCAGGGAAGTTTTTATACTGTGATACTATGCTATATTCGATAGACTTCGAAAAGCTTCATTCATGATAATCACTCCCTGCTACCTGTTACTAGACTAAAATTTAGTCTATGAAAAATTTTAATAGTTACTGTTCCTTCATCCATAATATTTATTTCTTTGGGCTCCTAATTTCATATTGTGTATTTTTCAGTCAATCTAGACTTGCTGTATGTGGACCTAGACTGTATTTAAGGTTCTTTATTTACACAGTCATGAAGCAGGACTAACCTGTAGCATATTAACCATCTTACTGTTATTAAGGGAACCTTTAATATAGTGAATCTATACTATACTTTTAGAAAAGCTTTATCTATCGATGATAATCACTCCCTGGTACCTGTCACATATTAACAATCTTACTGTTATTAAGGGAACCTTTAATAATGTGCATCTCTACTATAATCGATAGACTTTATTGAAGCTTTATGTATGATAGTTACTTCCTGTTCCCCCCTCCAGACCAACCCCCTTACCTTTATCAGATTAAAGGAAACCTCTACCATTATGATACTGTTCCATATTGAACAGACTTTTAAATAAGGTTCGTGTTTGATAATAACTCCCTGTTAAGGATCAACTATCTTACCAACATACCATACCATACCATACTATACCATACCATGCCAAACAATACTATCCTATACCATACCATACTATACAATACCATACCAATCCATACCATACCATACCATACCATACCATACCATACCATACCATACCATACAATACCATACCATACCATACCATACAATACTATACTATCCTAGACCATACCATACCATACAATACTAAACTATCCTATACCATACCATACAATACCATACCATACCATACCATACCATACCATGCTATACTATACTATGTTGGATAGACTTTTAAATAAAGTTCATGTATGATAATAAATCCCTTGTTCCCTGTTACAGATACCATACCATTATATACAATACTCTACAATACTATCCTATACCATACCATACCATACCATACCATACCATACTATACTATGTTGGATAGACTTTTAAATGAGCTTTATGTATGATAACTGTTTTCCTTGTTACAGATTCACTTCCTGATCTCCATCAGTGCAAACATCACCCACCTGAAGGACAACCGCTTTGTCACGCTCAACGCCTACGAACCAGAGGAGCATTCCAAACACTCCGTCCTCGACACCAACATGTAGTAGTCAACGCCAACAGCTGTTGGAAAGAGTGCAATATTTTTCAAAAAAAGAAACTTACACCGTGCCTGACACCTGCAAAACATCACTGGCTGCAGGCATACTGGGGGATGAAGGAGAGGGTTGTCATACAGGGGAGAGAACATCATTAGAAGCCAGGGGACAGATCGGGAGTCTGGAGTATCAAGATGGTGTGTGTGTGATGTGTCCAGGGTCTTGTCTTACATCTTGGAGACCCGTGATGTGTTTTGAGAGACCTGTGCAACTACTGAAAGATCTGGTGTAAGAACTGACTAGTGCAACAATCATAGAGCAGTGTATACCAACAGGAGAATATGGTGTTACAAGTTAAATATCTGTAGGACGTTGTGTAACAAGTGGAGTTCTTTGTAACACTCTTGTAGGACATTGTCTGATATAAGTAAGACCCTGTGTAGCAACTGAAGATTAAATTGTTTAACATATGACTGTGTCCTAAAGGTATACAGCAAAACCATTGGAAGTCTAACAATTTCTTGAAAAGAATAAAAAAGTCTTGGGAATTATTCTGAAATAACCGGTAGGTTGTGAACCTACAAATAATTTGTCTAATGCTCTTGGCATAGAAATAGAAATGATATTGATTTGAAAAGGATGTGATTACACAGTGGAAGATTGAGTTAATAACAGATGTTGAAAATTACAAGTTTAATGCTTCCTTTGTGATCGGTTCACAGTATCTGGATGTTTTGCTGTAAAAACTTTAATTCCTGAGGATTTATGAAAGGATACCTCCTGGTGAAAGTAAATAACAATGTATCAAACTGGAAACAGAGCTTCATATTCGGTGATGGAAAAATTATATTGTATGTTTGGGCAGCTAGTCCAGCATTGCTTGAAGAAACTTTTATGGTCATGGATATTTTGCAAATCAAGGAGCTTTTTTGTGATTCATGTTATTAAGGAATTATCAATTACTGCCAAATAACTTAAGAATGGGATAGAAAATGTATACCCTAAGGTTGTCATTTGATGTATCAAGAACTCAGTTCACCATGTGGATACCGTAAAATCAGTTCATCAATGAGAAAAAGTCAGCAAGGAGGACCATGTGCCAATACCCAGTGAATATTTTGTATCGACCTCAACGTAAATTCATGCCATCATTCAGCCATGTCTTCACCATCAGACAAGCGTCAGCCATCTTGCCCAGGATCATTCGTTGCACATCCACACAGCCCCTGAGTACTTTTAGTATACCAAGTTCACTATAGGATATCTCGGTCCTTGGTGCCCAGTTTGCTATAGGAGACTTCGGTTCTTGAGGTCGCCCTTATTCTACCGGATACCTTTGACCTTGAGGTTCCAAGTTCACTACAGGATACCTCGGTTTTTGAGGTTGCCCATACCACCCACCAGTCCTGTGCCCTCGCCTCAGCTCTCAGCCCAGGCCGGGTTTCGGTGACAGGAAGTCAAGCAACGTGCACAAATCTTCAAGTTGTTGACTCGCAATGTGACCATGTTATCTCCACATTTCCATGCAATGTTTTGTGTTTGTAGGCATGTTACCCTTCAAAGTAGTGCTTGGCGCGTTTCGACTTTTTGCTAGTTGCTTGGTTGATATCTGTTGAAAGTCTATTTGCTCAATTACTGGCAGATTTCTCCAAAATACTCAAGTTTTTTAGCCATGGACTTATCTTAACCATGTTTATATTTGAGACTTTTCTAATCTGAATTTCTAAGGGAGAAAGGAACGAGACTTGGTCTTGTGATCTGCCGTTGGACAGACAACCAATACGAGTACTAGTCAAGGTTATATGAAGACTGGTTGCCTTGAAAGCAGTATCCTAGTGTTTGCATTAACCAAGTCTGTGTTTGTATCCTAATTATCAAGCATGTGCCTATATCTTTTCTAGCTTTACTGTCCCTATCTGGGAAAAAACAGTTTAAAAGATTGTTAAGATATAAACTGGAAAAAATAACAGAATCAGATGTTTGAAAGTATGATACATAAATCTGGAAATGTTGCTATTTTTAAACAATAACTTTACCAGTAATGGGTATAAATAAACTTTTCATGAAATAAATAGACTAATTTATCTGGTTTTGGAAGCCTATGCAAATTTTAGAAGCTGGATAAAGTTTTACATGTGATGGAGCTAACTGACAATACTTAAATTTTGAATTGAGGGCATTTTTGATTACCGATTTGACAAAAACTTGTTCCACCTTGTTTCTGTTGGTACATTGGAATGAAAATATTTCTTTTAAAAAAAAGTTAGAAATCTCTTTTAATTGGCACCATTTATGAGTTTTGCAAGAGAAATGAAGTGGAAGAAAAATATAAAAAAAAATTTCAACTTTCTAATAACAAAATTGATGAAATTAATTTTGATGTTTCAGTTTCAAGTTTACTGTTTGTAACATGCTTCTACAGTTCTGACTAATAATTGTCAATTATGCAATGTATATGTACGCTTGGTACTCGGCAGTGTGTGCGTATAGGGAAAGTAATATATTGTCTCATAGCTCCCTTTTAATGTCACTTTTTTATTACAAAATTCTATTTTTCTTTTGCATGTAATAAATATACCTGTAAAATTTCTACTAACAATTTACACTGAGTAAGTGAACTTTTTACAAGGTAGATTTTTAAACCTTTGAATGACTGTTTCATAAGGGTACAAAAAGAAATGGAGTACAAGAAACTTGTACTTAGTATCACATGTATCAACTGTCTTGTGTTGGTTATGATGAATGAAATACTCACTGTATTTACATGTAATCATTTAAATTAACATTAAGGAAATTCAGAATTATTTAAGCATTTATTGATAAGATAACCAAGTTTTTAATATTTTAGTGTATTTATTACAGATTGTAGATAAATTTTCATATAAAAATTCATGTTTTAGTGAAAAAACATCATTTGTAAACATTTTTACTGTCATTTTCAGCACAGTCATATTTTTAAATGTACATATGCGACGAAATTGCCATCACAACATCATGGTTAAGGTCACCTAGTGTTATTTGTTCTGTAGATTAGCAGGTCATAATAGACTCTGTAAATATCATAAATTATCACTCTAAAAACCATCAAAAGAATGAAACCAATTGATCAACTTTAGCGGGAATGAAATAAATTGATTTTAAAAAAAACCCCACTTTTTTTTACAAGGGATTCATTGTTATAAAATGCATTAAGGTTCAAAATTGAAATAATTTTTCAATAAGAAGATTACGTGATGTTTTTAATCATAGGAATATTTGCATCAGATGTTTTAAATTTTACTTTTTAGGTTTTCAAAATATGAGTAAATAACATTAGAACCATAATATAAAAGAATGTAAATTAAATATTGATCAAAAATGTAAATTTGATGAAATGAATATTTTATCAAAATTTCATCTTTTTATTAAAAAATTGTAAAGAATTTTTGTTAGAGGAGTGAATTTCCTTCATACTAGATACTTATGGTCCAAGAAAAGTTTGGCTCTTTCCGGGTGATTGTGATGTAGCTGAATCTAGGACTCCATTTGGCAACCCCTATTTATTATTTTAGTAGAAATTTTACAGCCTTTATTTTTATATTTTCAAACTAATGGCACCCCATATTGTTGGTATTTTTTGTATTATCTGTATGATATTTGTATTGTTGTGTACTATAACATTACATTTTAACATTGTTTAACATTGTTACAATCATACTACCCCAGTGTTCTGTAAGGGCTGCTTCATTTGGGCTATGCTGTCTATTATGGACATAAGTCTCATTATCTAGTCCAGATATTCAGGCCTCACCATAGTTCATAGTTTCCCCATGTTCTCAGAAATTAGACTCATACGTGAGATTATAGATATCATCGAGCCAAGAGCATTTCGTCAATCTGTGGCCATGATTCTTTAAGCATTTTCCCAGTCATTAATTTGCTAACTTTAGACGGAAAAGACTTTTAGATTTTAGGCTTATTATTATGAATAAAATAAACAAGAGTGTAGAGTTTGTACTCTTAATGTCAAGGCAAAGCTAAGAAATGCTGTTGACACTGGTATAATTAACATTATATTGGGATTTTTTCAATATCTGTGACCCATATTCTGTAAACAATTTTCCAAGTCTTAAACTTCTTCCATCTTTAGGCTGAGTAAATAATAATGTATCTATCATGACCAAGTATTTGAGTTTGGCAGTGACAGAGTTAATAATCTGTATAAAGATTTATCAAGCACACAATCACACTCGCAATTGTATAAGGACGGAATCAATGGTTCAGTAAGAAATGGTAGGGTGTTACATTCATTGAAAAAATTTGTCAAAGGTTACAAATAATGGATCAAATGCATTAAACAATGTTTTTGAAAGATGAGCATTGTTTTTTTCTGTGCCTGACTTGCTTGGAAATTTGTTTTTCAATACCTGTACCCAATTTTACAACATTTTGAATGTGTGAATATCATATAATTATTGGTTTACAATATTTCCTTGTATATTGTTTTGACCTGAGATTATAAAAACAAAATATATATATATTTATGGATTCATTCATATTTGTATCAAATCATATGCTTCTGTGGAAATCAACATTTTTTATGCATTTGAGAGTCTCATTTCCAGATCTTGAATGGTTTAGATTGTAAGTATAAATAAACGGTGAGTGTAAAATGATTTCATCCTAAAATTCACAATTATTCAAAATTTAGCAAAGTTACCGTCAGAGGGTTCACATGTAATCATTTAATTCAATCGTTGTTGCAGTCAAATAAGAAGGGCGTTTAAATATCTGAATCTCAGAAAGTATTCACTGCCGTTAAAGATAGGCATTAGGTATCAGGTTTCATTGATCATTAGAATGCGAGCCAAATCGTTCCGAGGTAGGGCAAAATTGTTAAATATAGGAAAAATTGTTGAAAATGAAAAGTGTTACAAGTTAGTTATTATTACCAAATGTTCTATTGATTGATGAGTTATTTATTTTCTTTACAAAGTAGTAATTAGGCAGCTTGACTACTGCAAGAAATGTCTATTTGTTGGGCTGCTTCAAGTTACTGGTTACTGCAGGCCATTAGATGGTTCTATTTTCCTAACTCATTGTTAGTCTCCCGTTGTTAGTGCTGCCATGGTATCAGTATTCCTGTTAATGCTATGTATGTATAAATCTTGTTGACCAACCCTTGTTGAGTAGTGACCGGGCTCTGGACTTTGGAAGATCTCTTAGCACTAAGATACTCGTAGACCATTGCTGATGTTAGGTACCCAGTATTATCTTAGAATTAAGAGTTTTTTTAAAACCAAGTTCCAAGGTCTGGACTTTTGAAAATCTCTAAACATCAAGAAACCCCAAGGCAAAAACTATGGTACTTACCAAAATCTAGCATTATGACAGTTTTGAAAATCTATGCCCAGTCAGGACTTTTGAAATTTTCTATGCACTACGATACTCCAGGCCAATGCTGATGTTCCGTACCGAGTACCACCTTAGTGAGAGGGAGCTTTGAAAACCTAGGTCTAAGGTTTGGATTTTTGAAACTCTCTTAGCACTAAGATACTCACAGGTCAATGTTTATGTAGTGTTGAATTACCTTTTAGTCTATACAGAAGGGCAAGGGCAATGGCATATGGTATGGTTACACAAACAGCCCTTCTGAAGGCCCTTTTTGGACAGGCCCTAAAAGAATTGGAAAGATCACACCATCCTCTTTTCAACTGGTGCTTTCTGAAATCAACCATATTGTTTCCAACACTGTTAATTGATGTTAACAAGGATTATCTTATCGCTGAAAGAGCTCCCAAAATCTAGGCCCTTTATAGTTCTGTAGATTCAGTGCTCAAAACACATGTATCATGCAAGCTCAAAAGTTCAAAATTTGAAATGATTCGAACGATTTTGGGTGTTGTGAACTCCATTTTGATCACGGTTGTGTTTTCTCAGAAATTAACTGAAAAATATTTAATCAAAAGATAAGGTCTTTGTTACTATTTACATTCTAAGGAGATATTTAGATTTCATGTATATGATTAGGTAAACTTATGATCATTATATTTGATCAACAAAGGGTAGAAGACACACCTGAATGACAAAATGAAGTTATAATTGTTGAGATATTATACCAGTCTAGATCTTAAGCAATAATGTTTTTCAAACAAATTTGAAAACAAAGACTTTGAAGTTCTAATTCAAAGCATGTAAAGGGAGATAACTCCAGTAGATTGTGTGAAATCACATAGCATGAGCGTAGTTGGGAGAGCCATGTATGTAATCACGGAGCCCTATATGACAAGCACCATCATTCTGTCACACTGTGCAGTGTTCATAACCTTCATATGGTTTCATTGTTCATGTTTTTTTTATCTAGAATTGTCTCAAGGTTTAATGTGTTTAAATAAAATCTTATAAAACATATTACCCTCTCTGTTGTTTTGTATTGTGAATGAGTGAATTTCTGCAAGGAGAGAGCTAAAAAAGACACCCCTGTATGTAAGCATGTGCCATGGTCGGTACTTTATCTGAGGTGAACCAATTAACGTGAAACAGTCAACTTACTAACCGTGAAACACTTAAGCCACTAAATGTGAAACACTCTTATCTCTAAACTATACTGCTCCGAACAAGTGCATCAGCTCACTGACATACCCATTTCCCATAGAGTCAGATACCGATATTGCAATAAGTCAAAACTATCAAAATGCAATGAAAATACTTTCTTACACTCAAAAAGCACATCTTTAGCCTTATGTTGACAAACCTATCACATCTCATAAAGCTACCATCTATCATTCTTTTAAGGTTGGGTTTAACATGTTTTCAACAATATCTGTTATTAAACACGTGAATAAAAATCATCCAAAAGAGAGTGGACAGATCAGGGAGAAAAGGGATGGAAAGAAAGAGGGAAAAGGCAGAAAGAAAGGCATATTGAGGGGTAGACAATGGGTTTTAAAATGACTCAAATTTGGTTTAGCCTCTGGGTTCTCTGAAGCACCAAAACCACCACACCAAAATAAAATATTGAGTCAAGCATTGGCAAAAACAAAGAAACATATTAGACGTTTTAATGCACTTGACAAAAATGGAAGTTATGTAAGTCCCATGCTTGCTAAGAGTAGAAGTCTAAAAACAAAAGTGACTCAAATCTTACTAATATATTTCAAACAAAAGAACTTGTATTCATTCAAAAAAAATTTTGGTTTGAGAATTAATGAAGGAATTATAAACTTTTACACTCATGTAAAACAAAAGAGGACAAGCAGAATTTACGGAAGGCTTTATTATCACAGATGTGTCAGCAGCCAGACAGGTTGTTTACATTAATCTGAGTCCTCAGCCCAAGAAGACAAAACAAATAACATTTCACCTCGTCATACCACCACACTGAGCATGAGACTTCATCTGAAGAAGAACCTGGGGTCGTTTCCATATGGTTCATATGACCAATTCCATGCCAACTTGTAAATCAAGTAATAGTTTGTATATTTGAGAAACATCATCTGAAGATCCTTGGACTACTTCCAGATGATTATATAAACAATTCCATGCCATCTTGTAATTTAAGTTATGGTCCATGTGTATTATATATGAAACCCTGTTTTGTAACGCCAGGATGAGATGAGGTGTGACTGAGTCGACAGATCAATCTTCGTCAGATGACTCCTCCTCTGCTTCTTTCAACCAGTTGACTAGTGGCTCCACCTGGGGGCGGAATACACACACATTTAATTAAGAATTAAATGGTGAGGCCGCTCCTGCAGACCTCAAGAAAGGTTTAATTAAACATTAAATTTTATTTGTTTTATGTGTGACACTTTTAAAACAGAACCTATATGTTCTACAAAACCTTCAAAATCGCAACTCAATAACATTATCCCAAGCAAAGTCATAAAAAATGATTTTCCTAATAAATTCTCATTTCTTAAAGTCATGTAAAGCTTCTACAGAAGAATTTCTCTTACTCCTTTCCTTTTTTTTAGTTCATTAAGAAATACCAGTGTATTTGTGTATGAATGGGGAATTGACTTAACGGTACATAAACAGGGTCTGACAATCTGTGATGGATGACAAAGCAATTCATTTTCCTTCAATCTATTTCACAAATTGATTTCTTCATAAAAACATTCCCAGGAGGACCTTCTCTGTTTTTCAAAACAACACTTATCATTTTCAACTTATCATTATTTGACAAGTCATCCTTCATCTCATAAAGAAATTAAACTTTTACACATTATCTGTTATTGCAGTTTTTCAATAAAGATATCTTGTTTTGATTTTTGCTTTAAGCCCTTACAATGTATAAACAAAGTGTTCAAATATTACAAAAGTTCATCATTTACAAGAAATATTACAAGATACATATGTATATCCTAAGGCACTGATGTGAACCCATAAGCTCTTGTATGCTGTTCTGGGATTCACTTAATACAACAGTGCCCTTCTGAATTAAAGTGAATCTTCAATAAGTGAAAGATCTACTCTTTGGAGCAATACACAACAGATCCATGGGTGTATGAGTTACAGATGGATTTGGCATTTAAAACATTGCATGAAATCAAGGTAAACCCAAGAATGACCACGCCTCTTATATAGGTGACATCCCCTCCTGCCAATGAAGAAGAATCTGTAACAATCAATTCCTACCTTTTTCCGGATATTTTTGTGATCATCAAGATCTGCATCCAGTCCAGGGTCCGCCGCATGCCATTTGATTATCACCTGCTCGTCAAGGATGTCTATATCGTACAGGTGGTGGATAATCTTCATTATCGCACACGACACACTCTTGTTAGACAAGCTCAGCTCCTAGAGGCATTGAAAATTAACGTAAACTCATAAATCATAATTTCAGTTTAATTTTGATTACCATTACTAAGATCTAAGATAACATATTTTAACACTGTATCAACGAGTGATTAGATCCTTTTTATTTTCTTACAAGGAAAGCAAATTCACAGATCCTATTTTAAAATAAGATTGCATTTGGCAAACTATTACTATTCATAAAGATAATGCTTTGACGCAATATTTTGCTTATGACACGGTGTTCTAAATGCCTGAAGGAAGGAAATCTGCTATTGCTTGGAAGTAGATTTTTTTATTCAGTTTTTATTTTGCAACTTTGGAAGTAAACAGAACATAATATTAGTCCTTTTGATATACTATGTTTACGACAGACATGCCTTAAATATATGATATATATCTTGCTATAGTTTGGAAAATACTAATATACTGACACTTGTGTCGTAACCAGTATTTCATGGACACTTGTATAATGTCCTCTAGTTATAATTTTACCGATATCCTTTGATATTTTTACCAAGTATAGTTCTACAACATTAAGCATCTACATAAGACTTGTTCTAAGTTTTAATTATTTTTTTATATAGAATTAAAATGTACAGGCTAATAGACATTTTCCCACATTGCCAGACCCAATGACAGGTTAATTTAGGCCTTTCAGCATTTCCCAAACTTTTGTCCATGTTACTGCAGCGGATCTTGGTAGTGTAATGAGAAGTCTTTTGGTCACTCAAAACAAAAATGTTTGCAGCAAGGTATAAATTAGTCAGTGATGGCGACTGGTGCAACTAATGCCATGCAGGGAAAGTTGGCCAATGGAAGACACACCAAGTGACTTAACGCTGATACTACTCACCTCCACTGCCATAAGACAGTCCATCTGGGCCTCCGGGCTCTTTATGTAGTTCTTTATCAGACCAGCGTGTTTCTCCAGGTACTGAAACAGTTATGTTACATGAAACTTATGATTTAATTGGGGAAGGCTTGCTAAATAACACCCTACATAAGACTTGCCTGTTTCTCCAGGTACTGAAACAGTTATGTAACATGAAACTTATGATTTAATTGGGAAAGGCTCGCTAAATAACACCCTACATAAGACTTGCCTGTTTCTCCAGGTACTGAAACAGTTATGTGGCATGAAACTTATTTTCCATTGAAAGGGTGGCACTAACCTATGCTATAGAGAAGGAAGGGAATGGAATTTCATAGCTGCGGATCAAATGAAAGTTAAACAACAGTACAAGAAGGTTAAATAAAGTAGGGGGAGGGAGTACCGTTAAAAGTTTTAAAACACAGGTAAAACTTATGATCAATGAAAATGCTAACTCGACAACATTTAATGCATTACTAAATAATATATTAGTTATCAGGGACATGATACCATCTTCTATTAATTCTATCAGGAAATCATGAAGAAAACATTGATGGTGAATATATTCAACAACATAGTCACAGACAAACATAAGTGAAAATAATAATAAATTACTGCAACAATAATCTATTATTCTGCCAAGTTGTTCAACTGCCAAGACATGATTAAACCAACTGTTGTGAAGGTCTATTCATACTAGTTCTATAACATGCAGGAAAACTGCATGTATCCCACAATCCCAAAGCCTGGGTTCATTCTAGAGTATGGCATCAGTGATTTGTCATGGACAGCTTAAAATTACAACATGAATAAGAATATAGATTTTCCACTGTAAACGAAGATCTGTATGAAAATGGCATCTCTTAAAGAAGATTTAATCTTCCTTTTAATGCAGCTAATGGCTCCATTATTTGCAAGCGGCATTTAACAATAATTCAGTCACTGTTAGAATATGATTTTTGGCCCTATGAGATGATGTCGAAAGTAAGCAATTATTTTATAGGAAGAAGCAGAACCCACCGGTTTGAGTATCTTCATGACTTGAGTCTGGTCAGTAGACGTCGTCTCCTTCAGGGGCAGATCTAGCAGAGCCTTCACCACCATGGACTGGACCTCCTTTATCTGGATGTTGTACGCATGTCTGCGAGTGAGACACAGTTATATAAATATCTTAATTTGACTTAACTCAGATTTTGATAAACATATCATTATCTTGTACACAGCATTGTCATCCAATCCTGCGTGATAATTATTGATAGTTCAAAAGTTGTTCAACACTGAAAAAATACTGACATATACAATATTTATGATATGAAAATCAATGAGAGCCTAGCTAGGTCTAAAACTGAGCAACTAGCTACTCTTCTAACATTATTAGCTTGTAAACAAAATATAGAATAAGCTTATTTTGACTGCAGTCATGAGCTTGCAGATGGCTGATACACAAATCTTGAAAGGGGGAATAGGGGAGTTCACTTAAATAAAAGTGGAGGTTCACTTAAAGCATGTTTTAAAAAAATGTATTTCTTCAAATATTCGAAAATATAAAAAATATCTTATGCAAAATGTGCAGAAGGTAAAACATCTCATTTAGAAATCCAGTTATCTGTATTCATGAATGAAATGATAAAGTATCAAGCAAAAACCATTTGTATCCATTTTTTGTGTGAAAACCTTTTCATCATTTCCGTTAGGGAAATGGATTGGCATAGCTAACTGAAAATGGTAGTCGATTGAATCATTGGATAAAAATGCATTCATTGCCATTGGTAACATTTCTTTTTGTTTTTGTTTGATAATTTTATCTATCTATTGCCCCTTTATGGATCAGCAACTGATAGCCTTGTCATCCCAATTATATAAATAAAGCTTACTTGAGAGAGTTGATCTCCAGGATGATGTTGTCTGTGATGATGTTGTCCTCCTTAGCTCGTATCAACGTGTCCAGAACCTCGGAGTAAAACACTGCAACAATCATTCTCAATGTATAAACATCTAAACATACATAGATTCAAAGGATAAATCAGACATTTTTCAACATTTTGAATCAACATTAAATCATAGATTCCAGTGAACGACAACAGGCTTTTCAAGGTAAACTTAGATACATTGAGACATATGTACTTTAAGAGCAGATTTTTCTACTCTTTAGCACCTTCAGTTTCGGAAACATGTTCAGTAAATATCACTTTTCTAGCTAACTTTGGATACATTGCAGCACAGTTAACTACTTCAAATTCCTCAAGATGCAATACACTTACTACTCATAACAACTTGACATTTGTGACTGTCAATGACACTAAGGATGATCGCAATTGTTAAGAATCAGTCATGCACAAACTGGGAATATTTTGCTCAACAAGTAATGAGTGCAGTTTTCACTATTCTAAACTTCTTTACATATATCAATAGGATTTTTTTTACTATAGAGTCAAACAGTTAACTTTAATTTTGTATGATCCTTAAATTGATTAACCAGCAAAGCTTATCATCATAATTTGCCGAAAATCAGAAAATCAAGTGATGGTACTTGTAAATTTAGCATATTCAAACAATCACTCATTCCATAATAAATGACATTTATCAATAATTCATTGAAGCCAGCAATAAATTACAACACAAAGAACTCCTACTTACAGCCAATGAGTAATAAATTGACCAATCAACAGTCACCATTCACTGATTGACAATGTGCCAATGATTACTAATCAACACACAAGCACTATTCACTAGCCAATCAGGTGGCTTAACAACAAGTACTGACCAATCAAAACATGGGACAACACATGGTCAGGATCCAATCAAATTCCAGGATGAGTTATGATCGGCGTAGGTCTCCAAGAAAGCAACCAGTAGGATGAAAACAAAGCTGACGATGATTAGCCCAAGACAGGAGAGAAGCGTGCGACAGACGCCATAGATACCACCACCAGAAAGGGCTTGAAACAAAAATATACCATAAGTCTTTATGCCAGCTTTCATCAATTTTTATACATTTGTTTAACACAGGTAAAGATCAATTCAGAAAATAATTTTTGAACAGTCTGTTTTCATTGAATTTTGCGTCATTTGAAAATTTAGAGTAAAGGTCATCTCCACTAAATAAAATAAAGATTGATTGAATATAGATTAAATTTATTTTATGAAATGCCTTTAACAATCAATATTTTAAAAGCATTGTAATCGTTACTTTTTGCAATTAAAGTGTTTTAGAGAAAATGCAGACAAGGATATGCAGGCCTAATGAAGGTAATGGTATAAAAGTTGTTTCAATAGTTGACTCAATCAAAACTGGCACAGAGACTCAACCTAAGCCTATCAAAACAATCAATCTCAAATTGTGAAGAATTCAGGTCTCCATGAAACTCAATATTGGCTGTGACAGGTAAATGTTTATTCAAGATATCATTCAAAATAAATCCCATTATACAGTTTGAATCATTTCATGAAATGTTGTTCACAATCCAAGCTCCTGTTCTCATAAGAATAAAACAATATAAAAGCAAAAATCCACAACCAGATTTGAATGACCCAAAGTCACAAATACAGCAATAGAATTACAAAGATAAGATCAAAGATACACCACTGATTTTCAGTCATACTAGAGTTAGAGAAACTTTTTCTGGAATCATACAAGTCAAACCTTACTGTCCATGTTACTGATGTTATATTTTCATTGGGTGGTACTGACATCAACAATGATCTAAACAAGTCCAAATATTGCTGTTATCAACCATGCAACAATGATCAAAGCAAGTCCCACATCCCACATCCACAATGCAACAGTGATCTAAACAAATACAAATACCAGTGTTATCCCACATCCGCAATGCAACAATGATCTAGACAAATACAAATATCAGCGTTATCCCACATCCACAATGCAACAGTGATCTAGACAAATACAAATACCAGCGTTATCCCACATCCGCAATGCAACAATGATCTGGATTAGACCCAATACAACTGTTATTAACCATGCAACAATAATCTATACAAGTCCAAATACCAATGTTATTCCACATCCACAATGCAACAATGATCTAAACAAGTCCAAATACCAACGTTATTCCACATCAACAACACAACAATGATCTAGACAAGTCCAAATACCAGCGTTATCCCACATCCACAATGCAACAGTGATCTAGACAAGTCCAAATACCAGCGTTATCCCACATCCACAATGCAACAATGATCTGGATAAGACCCAATACCACTGTTATCAACCATGCAACAATGATCTATACAAGTCCAAATACCAACATTATCCCACCACAACAATGTAACAATGAGCAGATAACATGAATATTTACAAGCCATATAGATTCATCCTAAAACAAGGCCTGTAGTTCAACCATCAGAGTTAAACACTTGCAGTCATTCAGCATCAATGCTCTACTGACAATAAGAATACACTCACTTGCAGAGTCGTCTGGCATTGGACTGCCAGATGGCGAGATGTCGTCCTGATCGGTGGCGTCACTGTCGACACTACTGACATCATCCTCCTCGTCCGACTGGACGGCCAGACCCCAGATGCCCTGCACGAGTTCCTCCTGGTCTTCATCGTCCGAGTCGACCGTCTCCTTGTACACAAACGCTTTGCTTGCTCTACCAAACTCCGGGGTGACATCTACACAGATATTTATAGGTAACATTGTTTGTGAGTTTTAGGACCATGATTAACATTTTTCTAGGCCAATATACTATTTGAGTTGAATTATTAGTAGAAATATCTTGTGTAGATGACCTCAGAAATGATTTTGAAAAATTCATAGCATATTTCCTTATTATTTACTTTAAGTTAAAGGTGGTAACGAGTTATAACATATTTAAGGACAACGAAGGATAGGAACATACTTATTATCAAAGCTCATATGTTCAAGTATTCTGTGCTGGAACAAAATAAATTCTTGAAATATAAGTATCTGCAGACGGATTCTGATAAAGGGGAGGTAACTCTAATGACTCTACTCACCTGGTTCAGGGGGCGTTTCCTCTTCAAACTCATCCACCTGGGGCTTGCTGATCAGCTGACATCCGACAGGTAGGCTCACCTCTGGGCCAACTTTCACCTGTGCATTGATTCAATAGATGACTCTTGCTTTTATCTGAATTAGCCTTGTTTGTTTTCTCCAAACAGTTAAAACTTGGTATCCTCTGACAAGAGATAAAATCTCTGAAGAACAATATTTTTGATCTTGTGTATGATAGAAAGATTCCAAAAGCAGTGTAGCACAAATAAAGTCTATGCAAAACCAATTTGATCTTCTTACCATACAAAGTTTAAACAAAATATTTTCCTTAATTGTGTTTTCAATCTTTCACCCTGTTGGTCAAGGAATATATATGCGACTAAAACTGGAGCAAGTAGGTAAATTTTTGTAACGTGGTTACAACTAAACTAAGACTGTGTTTGGGTTAAAAAGTGGCTATTGCACTGTCAAAAACTCTGGGGTATTCAAAGCATTGATCAAGTGCAGAATATGGGTCATATTTTATCTATATGTGAGTTGACAGGTAAACTACGTACATCCCAGGCAAGGACAGATCCTGGACTGATATTGACGTCATTGTAGACAGTGACGTTGCTACAGAGAAGTGCCGTGTCGATGACGCAGTCATTCTCCACCTTTACGCCATCCCAAAGATAGCTTCCAACCAGTTTGACATTTTTGCCTGTAATCACAAGTAAATAATGTTACACAATCACAGGTAAATTAGATCTTGAGCCCTTATTAACATTGACAATCTCTTCAATCTGGATTATTATACAAAATAGTTATTAAGCAAGAAGCAATGATAGATAAAGCAGGAATCAACTGAGTCAGTGAGAGAGACTGGGAGGATGTTATATATATACATAGAGTGAAGACAGGAAACATACCTATCTGACAGTTAGCCCCTATGACTGTGTTGCTAATGTGAGTGTTGGACCCTACAGTGGATCCACTTCCTATAACTACATTCTCAGCCAACTCACAACCCCTGGAACATAGAAGAATGAGGTAAGAAATATAGGCAACTTTGGTGAAAAGAAAAAAAATTGATTAACATTTCGAATGATCATTCGCTTCTTTTGACAAAACGTGTGATCCAATGAGGTGAACAATAAGCAGTGTCATATTCTTCACATGTGCACATGTGCTTTTTTTGCACACATTAGTTGTTACATCACAACTTTTTGTACTTCTCCGTCTGCTTTCATAAAGCAATAAATCGGAGCTGTTAACACTTAGAGAGACTTCATCTTAGTAACTAAATCAAACTGGTGATATATTTATATATATGGACTAACATTCAGGAAAAAACACCGTTAACTTGCATTCTTTAGCCAGTGGCCGATATAACATTATTCCCTTTCTTAGCAGTGATTATGTTAAAGGCGCTGTTGCATCTTTTTGAGTCCATTGTTCAAATTTATCAAATTTAGTATTAGTTACGCAAACATATTTTCTTCAGGAGTAAATATTATCATTAGTTTGAGAGGTGTCACATATGTGAAAAGTGCTTGCAGAAAAATAAGTATGAACACCTAAAACATTAATACAATTAGTTAATTTGATTAAAGTTACTTAACTTAACTTGGTATGTTTGCTCAAAAATTCCTAAAAATATGTCCTGCAACTGGTAACATGTTTTCCTTCTGTAGATCCCTTCATTTCCCTACAGTGCCTTTTACTAACCACTTATAATAGCTAGGCACTAACTTAGTCAGCAGCAACTGCAGCACATTAAACAAAACATTGAAAACAAAGTTAATTATTGCGAATACCTTGCGAGTGTGATATCCTTGCTGAGGTAGACATTATGTCTGCCGTGTGACATAGCCTCTCTGTCAATGGATGCCATGTAACCATCGGGAACTAGCGGGTATGTCCACCGACTCATCATGTCTCGACTGGGAGGAAGATGTAGATAAGTTGATAAGATGAATTACAAATTCACTAAAATAGATAAATTAATTACAATTTCCTTCTTTTTAAATGATTATATTTCTTTACATAAGTAAAGTGAAAATTTCAGAAAATGCATGATGTAAAGTGTTATTTTCAGTGAAGAAGATAGCACTTACATTAAGTCAACAATCTCATTAAAACCAGTTTTTAACATACCCTATGCAGTGACTCACAAGTGTTATGTTAAAACTGGTTTGAGAATGCAAAGGAAACAGTGCCAGAGCCAACCTACTTATCAATGCACTTCAGCATGTATGAATACATCACTCTATGAATAACAAATATTATCATTATTAAGTGTGTTTAGATTGAAAGAGGGTCTGAGCCGCCATCACGTGTCAAGTTTTCCACAAAAACAGACTTGCATGTTACAGGAAAAAGATTTCAAAAGAATTTTTTAAAATACAATTCTGGCGACTTAGTGTATAACTGATATGTTGATGGTTGTTCAAAAATTCTTTATCTTCCCAAAAAATTCATTAGTGTTATTCAAATATTAATAGAAGTGGTTGGAACAGCGTATACATGCGAATCAAAAAGACCCCAGCAATTCATAGCATCAGCCTGTAGTGAGCATTAGAGCACCAGCTTTGTCTTGGGTATTCTGTTTCCCAAGCCTTAACTGTAAGACTCCAGAAATACTATCTCTTGCATACTTCCATGCATGGCCTATTCATGTGCCAGCCCAAGACTTGCTAAGGTAGGCCTTGCTTGAACGGACCGCAATATTGCAATGAGAAATCATATGAAAATTTTAACTTTTCGCCCAACTTTTTGCACTTAAAACACTAATTTTGACTGGTTGGCAGCAAGGTTTGAATTAGCCAGTGATGTAAACTGGTGCAATTTAAAACCATGCAGGGGAAGATTTATCCCTTGCAGTTGTTGCCGTATTGGATATCAATGAAGGGAATGAGGAATTTAAAAGTATAACGTGCAATAGCATTTTGATACTGGTGTACTATAAGTATATCTTACCTGACAGCATCATACATCTGCAGATTGGATATCCTAGCAGCATACTCGTCTCGTACCACTGACAGGTGTATGGTGTTGCCTAGAATCTGAAATAAAAACAATAAACACTCATTTTGTAGACTAACCATTTCCACTCTGTAATGAAACTTTGGTCAAGAAAAAAAGACTCAAATGAAATAGATGCTGAGAAAAATTCAAAATCTCTAGTCGTCTATAGGAGTGTATCTTATTTTAGACTAAAAATGTTGTTGAACAACTAAGCATTTCATTTATGCTAAATATCCAAATCTTATATAAGAACAAAAGATATTGCAATTCAAGTCCAAATTTTCCTGTTATCTATCAACTATTTTCTACTGAAGAATAAATTTTGACTTTTATTGAGGCCTGAATTGTTTAAAAGGAGACAGAGGTTCAACAGAAACAAAATTATGTTGGGAAAGGTTTTAGTATCCAAATATCAAACTGACCTCTTCACTAATGAGAATCCCGCGCACGAAGTCGTCCCGAGACTGGTAGTCGAAGTTGTCTGTGTAGAGTTGAGGTACAAGGGGAGTACATACACAAACCTGGCAGTCGAGCAGGTCGTATCTTACATCCACGTCCGCATGCTCGGTGAATACACTCTAGCAGAAAAGAGAATAAACAGGATGTATTCAGAACAACTTCTTGTCCTGCATCTAATTTTACAAAGTTGCCCTCATTGTTGAAACACTGAGTTATGATCACCAGGCTGAGGAGACCTGTTGAAAATGAACCAGGGAAATGTTGAGGACTTTCCATGTTATGGTAGTATTACTTCTTTTTAAAATATCTAATCAATAATCCCCAAGTTGTTTCTTAGAATCAGAAAATCTCTCCAATTCGCTTGTGATGACTTCAGGATAAAAACAATGTTAATACTGGAAACTATAAGAAGAAACCTGGCTTTCATATCAACAAAACCAAAGTTATTCTTGAATAAATAATCTTGCATTAACATTATCCATCAAAATACGCAACAGTTCTGTACTTTTGATTAATGACCATGACAACAACTAACCACAGGCAGTCTAAACTTGTTCTGCTGCGCTGCCTTCTCATAGTGCAGGACTCGGTCAGTGTCGCTCTCCACAGCAACAAGGATCTCGTCCTCAGCACAGCGGGTACGGTGTCCCGGCGGGGCCTTCTTACACACCAGTGTCATCACACTCGACTTGTCCTTCTCTCGTCGCTTTCTGATTGGAATATATATGAATGACTGTCAACGGAGGTGATTTTTTTTAATAAAAAACTAGTACTTACTCTTAAATTTTATAGATTGAGGGTTTAAATATCTAGCTATAATTATTTCGAAAACTACAAGTAAACAAGATTTCAAAAGACACAATCAGACATAGATTCTAATGCTGTTTTCAAGCAAGTGATGACACTTTCTTGCAATAGAAATCAACAATGGGTAAAATAGATAAGAATAAGTAATGATCTATTCATTGACACAACAATAAACAAACAATAAAAAAGAATTCATCATCCACAACTTATTTTGTTCAGTATATGTTATATATAGATTGTCCATAGCAATTGTCTTTGTTCTTCATGATTCAAACAAAAAGCATCTCATAAATCAGAATTTACTAACTTGTGATCGTCCACAATCTTTTTGAGGTTGATGTTAGCGATGATGTCTCCTGATACAAGGATAAAGTCACTCCTAACGAGGGATTTACTGTCAATTTCCCGAAGTGCATCCCCGACAGACATGCAGCCGTCAGACAGGACGGGGGTGACTTGCATTGGGGAGGAACCATCATTCCACTTTGAGTTCCTGAAATGCATAATATTATCATAAGCCAATAATTAACAGTTAACTTGTTATTAGCTATGCTAATTTGGGTGATTTTAGTGGATCAAATTACTGCAAAGGCAGACGCTGGTTTTGATTGCCACTGTACTAAGGCTGCATACTAAAGTTAAATGGTTCTCCGACATATTTATTCAAGAGGACCTTTTTTAACTTTTTGTTAGAAAATATAAATATGAGGGAAGAACGAATCTTAATTCATGCATCAGAAATGCAGCTTGTAAGCATCTTACAAACACATACAAAATGGTGGAAATCAGATGATTGGGTAAAGCAATAGACATTGAAATCAAAAGAATAAATTCTAAGTGCCAATGAAATCTGTTATAACATTTATGAGTCTTGCAAAATTGCCGAGAAATTATGTTGTCTATTTAAGCCTAATAATTATAAGACCGAAAAAGAGTTGCTCACCTAATATGAGTTCTGATCTGGTCTGCGAGGTGACAACAGAACACGAACACTTCCTGTACACCGGCCGCGTAGAGGAACTCTAGGGTGTAGTCCAGAAGAGGAACGTTCACTAGCGGCAACAGGGTCTGAAATGATGTTAAGGCATAAAAATAAAGTCAGTGGTAATTGAGATGAATGTGAAAGGGATGAATATTTGGGGCTGGATGTTGAAGTTATGTTTCCAAGAAAACTGTGAAATTTATATAGAGGTCTAAAGCATAAAAGTCACATCTTCAGATCATGGTTGATATGTGCGTCAAATACGATACAACATAGGAGTTTAGGAGATATATGCTCTGGGAAAAATGACTACATCTTGGTTACTTTTATGAGTGTTTCATTAACCTAGTGAAGTGAAACATGCTATCATTTGTTAAAGTCCAATTATGAATAACTATTCACCTTAAAACAGTAAAATATTAAGTGAGTTAGTCAAAATTAAATTCGTCTACTTTGAAATTTAGATGGTTAATCTTGCAAAAAATATAAAGAGGCTGGTTTTAAATTGGTGCCAGGGCTGCAGGTGGTCTGATGACATAGACGCTGGAGGCGTCTATTCGAGGAAATATGGTAGTGGATTTAATAAAAATAAATATGTTTTATTACCAATTAAAAAATAAGTAACATAAGACAGAATGTTTTTACACATGGTAATGTACAACTCCATTAAAAGCTTAAGCTATGTGGTAGGAATCAAAACCTGTGATAAATTTTCAATTACCCAGTTAGTATTCGAATTGCAAGTCTAAAGAAACTGCATGATGCGGCAAATCTAAGACTTGCTTTTTATTTAGATTGCTGAAAGCAAAGGCCAAGTTTAGCAGTATGCAGCGGATATAATAGTCAAACGAAGTGGGCAATGCTTGAAACGACTTTCCCTTGACTAGAATTGAATTAATTTTTGTATGTCCAAATTCAAGAACGGTTGGAGGAGCAGTGTTGACACTTAAAATGTTGAAGAAACTATTTTTTTAGGTGAGTAATTGAAATACATGAGACTAAAATTTAGAGATTACAAACCTTTGTGGTATTTGGATGTTTCGTTTGAATTTTTGGAACAATGAGTTTTGACATATAAAATTTATTTAGATTGGAGTTGAGGGAATGCTTGCTCACTTTGTTCACATATTTTATCTAATGTGTACCACTAAATTCTCTTTGTTCATATATTATATCCGTTGCAATACTTGGACTTTGCGGTAAACCTACAGAATACCGGATACCTACCAGCCATATTGTTTAGTGTCGCGTGCTTTTCCTATTATAGGGAAGCACGAGCAATAAAATTCGAAAAATAAAGGAAACGTCAAAATGAAAAATAGACAATAAATTCGGTTTGTTTAGGTCGACTTCCGGTTAGTAACACTAACCAACATTTTTTAAAGCGAAAGGTAAGTTATTGCAAATAAAAATAATATACGTCTTTGAAAAAAGCGAAGCTGCGGAATTCTGGGAATAAGAATGAATGAGCGTGGGAAAATTCTGGCAGGTAAGTCCTCTGTGATTGGTCAATATTAGCTTACGCCATACCCTACTAGTAGTCCACTATGAAATCGTAGTTCTAGTATTTACCAGCGTTCGAGATATGCGACTGTGGGACGTTTTTAAATTGTCCGAAGATAAAGAAGAACTTTTTCGATTTTTAAGAAACAAAGGACTTATAGGAAACTGGGAAGGAAAAATCTGTGGGAAATGTTGTGCTGGTAAATATTATTTATTCAAGGACAAAAGCTACAGTAAGGATCAGTACTGCTGGAAATGTAACAAGAAATCTTGCAGTAAGAAAATTTCTATTCGACACAATTCATGGTTTGAAAATAGTAAACTGGACTGTGGAAAAATATTGTTACTAACGTACTGTTGGGTGTGGAGGCTACCCCAAGATTTTGTGCGACGGGAACTTGACATTTCTTCATGTAACACTTCTGTCGATTGGTACCATTTTTGTCGGGAAGTTTGTGTGTGTGTTGTGGATTCTGACAGTTCAAAGATAGGAGGGCCGGGTAGAATTGTGGAAATTGACGAATCAAAGTTTGGGAAAAGAAAGTTTAATAAAGGGAAAAGGGTTGAGGGTCAGTGGGTGTTCGGGGGAATTGATTGGGAATCAAAAGAATGTTTTTTTGCATGTGTTGACAAGCGTGACTCGGATACTTTGATTCCGATAATCAAGCAACATATCAAACCTGGCACCACAATTATCAGATATTGTTGGAAAGCATATATGACTGCCTCAGTAGAGAAGATTTTGACCATTTCAATCTATTGAATCTTCCTGGGATGCTTTGAAGAGATCTCTACCTAGGTCGGGTACAACAAAAATCTTGTACTCATCATATTTTAATGAATTTTGTGTGAGGAGAAAATATCATTAGAAAATCATTAGACGTTAACTACCGAAGTTACGCTAACCCTAACCCTAAAAGATCGTCGACAGGGATGCAAGGGTTAAAAAAGATCGTCTACAAATATCTTAGGGCTAAGTAAGACCGTTGCTAGGGTACGCACATAATTTGCGCAATTCTAAAATCAACTCGCATGCTTACAAAGATGGCGGAAGGTATCCGGTATTCTGTAGTCTTTCCGACTTTGCTGCAATATTGCATCAAATTATTGTGAAGCATGTTGTAGTAATGTTTGGTAAATAATCTCAAATTAAAAGTATTTGAATGCATTCTATCTATCTAACTTGGTATAATTCAATAATTCAAATTTAGAAATAATCATATTATGCATTCATATTAACAAATATGTAATAAGATTAAGAGCATTTAGAGGTGTGATATATCCAAAGATCAATCTGTTTCAGACCGAGTCGAGATAAAATAACCATAAAAGGTGAGCACAGGTCACTGAATTAAAAATTACCCTCGGTCGGCGTTGTGTAATGGGTCCAAATCGAACGTTGAAACTGTCAGCGATCACAACTGCTTGGAGGACATCTTCTTGTTTCAGCTCTTCACGCTGGCTTGTTTTCCCTTTCGGCGCCATATTGTTTCATCAGAAGGAAATTTAACTTTAGGGGGTGGTCGGAAGTGTTGTGATCTCTGCATGTTCCGATTTCTCCCGATTTCTGCGAAATAGTTTGCGTTTAAAAAAATAAAAAAGCAAAGATTATAATAGTTGGAAACTTATACTAACCTCCAGATTATATCGTCAAAATTTTATCTAATGGAATTTGCATTGTCATCCCTTCTAATTTCGACTAGCCCGATCAAGAACGGTAACTCTGTCTATTCATATTCCTCTATTATTCTGTTTATTCGACACACCCAAATTATTGTGAAAGAAAACTCTAACAACGAACTTGAATAAGAAATCGAGAGAGATTGAACGTGAGTAGATATTCAGTTGTTTTTCACTAACTAACAACACGATTAATGAATGTGTTTCTGTCACTAACTACTTTGAATTATGCTGCCTCGACATCTTTCTTTGAAAGGGAAATAACTCAAACTTATCAGCTAAAGAACTCAAGCACTAGTTCTTTGACAGTCACATTTATGTCTCTCCTATGACATTGATACTTGTATTGACATGTAAGCAGCTGAAAATAAATCAAGTTATAATTGATTTTTGGTTTCAACATAAAACATTGTTCATCTTATTGTAAATATATCTATCAGTAAATGAGTAAAATGACCACATCTTGTAGATATTATAGTATTATACCATGGAGTCCAGGGACACTGTTTTTAATTTTCCTACCACCAATCATTTGAACAGACACTCTGACTTTTTTCAAAGTTGAAGGCTGCTATAGATTTAACCAGCGGTGACCGGTAGCATCTAGCTTAGCAAAGAATGAAGCAAGTGAAGTTGTCAATGATGAAATCTACAAATAGATTTAAATGAAAGGTTTAATCTTTAACCAGCTAAATAACTATGATGTTAAGAAATCTATCTCTAATAAATCTAACTACTAAGTTACTTACTAAGCTAATAACCCTTTAGGTTAATTCTAGAAAACATGAACACCTCCCATTGCCTTTTAGTTAAACCAAAATAAAATATATAGACAAATTCAAAACTGCCACATGTATTTTATTTTGTTTTCATATGTGCCAATACACCAATAACAATGATATTCATTCGAAAATATAAAAAATGAAAAATATATTATTTATAACTTTTCATTGAAATTAAAAAATAACAACGCCCAGTGACCCTTATGTGTGTCCTATCCCAAGTGTCCCGAAATCATATGACTGTGACCACTGATGTAAGTACTACACTTGTTTGACCTTTCATACACAAGCTACTGAAATTATTTCATCTAAATGTCTGCTACTAAGATAAGTGTCAAAAATTAAGTTGGACTAATTAACCGACTGATTAACACAGCTGCTAAAGGTATCATTAAATTGATACGGTCAGCAAAAGTCAATACCTTTGCATAAAATGACACCGTTCATTAAATTTTGCGAGTGTGACTCCAAACAAAATAGAAACTGTCTCTGGAGTTTTTATAAAGGCACAAGACCAACATAGCCACTGGTGCCACACCCTAATTTACTTTGGGGTGGGGGGTGTAGGGGATGAGGGTTATACTTTCAAAGATGAGTTCAATTTGTTAGGCTGTTATTATACCCGTAAGTTATGGTCCAGAATGTACAAATACATTTAATTAAACTGGATTTTAAATTGTTTTAGTTTGTTAACAAATAAAAGAGCCCACATGGGCAATACCCTAGTTATTATTTGATATGTTAGTCTTCAAGCTTAGAGGTAATAGATTGTCCAAAGCTTGGTTAGCTACAGAGCTGATGAGTCCATGTTTGATATTTAACCTTGAAATAATGAATATATATTTATGTTACACTGGTTATGGTGTTGTGAGAGAGTGAGGTAACCAAACCAACGTGGCTATACAGTGTATAGCAAAACAGCATAAAGCATCTTTGTGAAGCCTACATAGCATGAATGGGTTGTGTGTCATCAGTGATGTAGAATTTATTTAAGGTGACCTACAAGCGTGACAACCACACCTATCTTTATTAAGGCTCAAATAGGATAAATATAACCTTTGTGTCACATTTTATATACTTTTTGGGGGCTTTTTTTTTTTTTTATCAAAGCCTTTTAAGTGGTGTTCATTTGGTCTATTCATGTATGTTGATAAAACTATTATTTTCTAATTAAATTAAGATTCTCTGCAGTTTTGTTTGAGGAAATTTAAATGTAACCTTGGTCTCTCAAGCTACACTTGATTATCACTTCCATTAAGTATTTGATATATCCATACCAAAAATTGACAATTTATAGTTTTTTAAACAAAAGTCATACAACGGTTGTTTATGTGTTCTTAAGCCGTAGTCTTGCATCCCTTTTACATTAATACCAGTTATATAACCTACGAAACACAATCAACTCCAATTGGTCCAGACATCCAAAATAACACTTGCTTATTTGTACGCACAATTGGCAGTATGTAGTCTGTTTGGTTCATTATAGATTTATATTGTCATGATTCTGGACCCATTTGACTAAAAAGGATACTTTTCAGTATCAATAAGTTCTTCTCCATAACATGGCACCTTGATAATGTTTGGCACATGTGACCTAAACAACTCACAGAGTCTCTTGCCATAAACCTAATCCTAATACAATAGAGCATTTTTGACAGGGGTGTGACTGTTATGATAAAGATCTTATTACAAATAAAATATTTAATCTTATGTTTGATAATTGCTTAAGGATAGTTCTAATGCTTTACACAGAGTAAACAATTGCAGATTATTTTAAGGCCATTGTTGTCATCTAGCTGACCCTAAGGCAGTGTTTAGCTTGCAGACTAAGTGAGTGGTATATCCCTCGAATTTAAACATAATCCTTCTTAACCATAATTCATTTAATGATGAGTGAAACACTTTACAATAGTTGGCAACCTGCCATTATGCTACACCTCAAAACAACATTTACCATTCAGTAACAGTTTAGCTATCATCTTACTATCCTCACATGACATGGATAGTCAGGGTTGGTTTCTGGAAAGATGCCATTTAAAGCTATGAACTTAACTAAGGGTCCATTCACACGTTTATAAATTGAACAGGCAGGTTTGACCCAAAATAATGGTCCAATGAAAAACTTTGTTTTACAATGATTTGTGTTTTTTTCTTTAGACAAACCATACATACCAAATATTCATCATGGCATATTATTAATTCTGATGTATCTCGTTGCGGTATTCACATAAAGCTTGGTTTGTTTACCAGTCTGGTTCCATTATTTGGAAATAAATATGTTTACAAGATTCAGTCTGACCATCAGTTTATTTATTGCTGAAATATTCACTCATCGTTGGAGTTGAGAGTCACGTGGTTCCACATTACAAATATTATTGTAACCTGGTGACTGGGTAGTCTGGGCATGAGGTTCCACTCATGGTTCATTTGTCTAAAAATAACTTTTATGCTGTAACACAAATCTTGTTAAAATCCATCTTTTATGCTGTAACACAAATTCTTGTTAAAATCCATCTTTTATGCTGTAACACAAATTCTTGTTAAAATCCATCTTTTATGCTGTAACACAAATGTTGTTAAAATCTATCTTTTATGCTGTAACACAAATTCTTGTTAAAATCCATCTTTTATGCTGTAACACAAATTCTTGTTAAAATCCATCTTTTATGCTGTAACACAAATTCTTGTTAAAATCCATCTTTTATGCTGTAACACAAATCTTGTTAAAATCTATCTTTTATGCTGTAACACAAATTCTTGTTAAAATCTATCTTTTATGCTGTAACACAAATTCTTGTTAAAATCCATCTTTTATGCTGTAACACAAATTCTTGTTAAAATCCATCTTTTATGCTGTAACACAAATTCTTGTTAAAATCCATCTTTTATGCTGTAACACAAATCTTGTTAAAATCTATCTTTTATGCTGTAACACAAATTCTTGTTAAAATCCATCTTTTATGCTGTAACACAAATCTTGTTAAAATCCATCTTTTAAAGTAAATGTAAATGTACCATCCAGAGCCATGTATTTCTTTTCCAAGACTGTGTAAAAATTTATGTATGATTTCATGTATATGTACAACCGAAAAATACAAAAAACTTTTTCAATAATTCTTATTTGGTCATTTATTATTTTTGAAAATAGAGGCTTCTTCTCAAACCTATTAATTCAATGATGGAGATTCAAATTGACATTGATAACAGAAATAATGTTTGATGGTGTAATTATCAATGTGCGAGTAAAGACATCAAGCTATATTTAATATTTCATTTTTCAACTACCAAAATGGACAACTTCAGTAACTTCAACGTATCATATATATTTAAATCTAACCTTCAGTCAAATGAAAAATTAACATTTTTTTGTTGTTCTTTAATCCTTTATCAATTTGTATAGAGTATCAAAAAGCTTGTAAGAGTGACAATAAAACACTTCGATACCAGTCAAGTGAGATATATTACGTATAATATCACAATGATATGCACTGGCACCGATTCCAATAAAGATCTTATATGAATATATGTTACAGGATAATGAATATCACCAGCCATTATAAAATCATTAATTTGATTCTTATTTAAAATCTCCCTTCACAAACATTTTTTTGACATGCATTACCAAATAGTTTAATCCATTGAAATGACATTCCCAATCATCAAAGGGATTATACAAATCTATACATTCTGCTTAGGGGCATACCCAATATCACCATATTTCCTATGTGTTAACCACTGTATTGCCTGGCATTCAATAGTTGCTGTCAAGAAGGTTGGACAATCAAGTAGTGTTTATAGCTGTTAGCTCTTGTTGTGATATAACTACAGCCAACAACATGCTAAAGTACTCCATTGTGACACATTTTCATTGAAGGGGAGGTGACCTAGAGATAACATATATATGGCATTCTGTTCACCACTATCTGCCTGTGAATCACTCAAACTACAACATTGTTTTGTTAGCTCGGCAGTGACGATTGTCTGAGGTTTTCTACTTCAGAGTTAGAAGTTTCAGGCCCCGAGTATCGAATGTCATTTGACCACCTGAGCTGGGAGCACATATGGCATGGGTGTTTAAGTCAACTGCACTGTGGAAGAGTTTCAGGCAGTAGCTCTACATCAGCTGTCGTCTAGTCGAGTCGAGCCTGCTTTCCATTGACGTGTCCTGGATTTTACCTATATATATATATATAGGCATGAAGCTTATTTGGACTCATTAGGATCTTTCAATTGATGGTGTGAATATCATTTTAGACTTCCAAGATGATGAGGTTGGTTATTTTAAAAAAAAAATCTTTATTGAAAGTTTTTGTTGTTGGTAAGTTTGTATGATTTTGCAAACTTTTTGTTGAAGTTTGTGTTAAGTTTACCTGAAATGCCTTATTCCATTTTGGTAACTTTAGTTATAAACTATGAAGAAGTACATGTTGATATGCAATGCATTTTAATACATTTTCTGTTATGAAACATCTTTGTTTTGGTCCAGTGTTAAGACATTTGTATTGAAAGTTGAGGTTCAATGGTGTGAAACTTTGAGGAAGGAATTTGATTTTCATAATTTCAGAATCTTTTTGTAAAGATACTAGTTGATAAAAGAAAAATTTTGATATAAAATCAAATGATTTCAATTGATTATCTTAAATGATCACATGTAATTTTGAAGATTAAAAATGATAAAAGTTGAATTATGTTTTTAATAACAATTTGATTTGAGGGCTTATGGAAATTTATATTTAATATCATAGGAATGTCAACAAACAGTTCTATATTCTGCAGATAATGGTAATTAAGATTTCTCACCATCTATGTAATAGTATACCAACCAAGTATGTAGGGACAAGAAGTAGACCAGAAATATTGGGTTAAATAAAAATGAAAGTTGTCATCCATAACATTGTCTTTTATTAATTAAGTCCAGGATAGTCAGGCCATCTTAAAAACTGATTTAATACCTGAAATCATATCTCCTTTTTTCCCATTTTGAAAATCTTTGTAATTGCTAATATGAACACCGCACATGCTATGTAGACAAGTTCTTAACCTACTGATTTGATAGTATATTGAGAAAAACAAGCAGTTATTTATGATTGTCTTTATATTACATTTCTAAAATTCAACAAATTATTATTACATTGTTTTTTCTTCATGCTTGAACCATGATTTATTTTAATTTCTTTCAAAAACGTTAACCTTGCATAAATCAGGGTAGCTCAGTTAGTAGAGTGTCCACTTGTCACAGAGGCTTGGGTTTGTTTCCCGGCCACATCATACCAATAGCAGTCATGAGATGGACATACTGCTTCTTTGCTTGGCGCTCAGCAATAAAAGAATAAATCAATTCTCGAACTGGCGCTGCACCATGGCTCTCTGTACTGAGAGCACAAATAATGTCTGACATTACTTTGTAAATAAGGCAATAAAGATTCTTTAAGATAAAGATTTTTATTTATCATATTCATTATGATAAATTTATAAAAGTAACTTTAACACTGAATAGATTAGTTTTAAAGATTTTTAAATAGCTAAATAGATGAACTCGCTATCGTAATAAGGCATTAAAGATTGTTTCATTTTTATTTATCATATTCATTATGATAAATTTATAAAAATAATTTTAACACTGAATAAATTAGTTTAAAGAATTTTAAATACCTAAATAGAACTCGTTATCAAATGGAATTAACCACTGATGATTGGTCAATAGCTGTACCAGAATGTACAAGGATTAGAGGGTAAAGACATATTCTCAAAATACAAACTTTATTACATATAAACAGAATTATGGCAATACTGACACCTTGTTCATTAAAGTAAATATCTAACCATGTCTAAATCAAATTTGGAAGCCTACAGTTGAGTAAAGTGTGTCATATAGATATCATATAAGCAAAAGTATCAATGGCAAGTCTTGGATATTTTTTAAATTTATTTTGATCCTCTGCAGTGATAAGATTACTTTTTGTTGTGAAATTGATTTTGTAACAGCTTGTCGTCAGGGTTCATAAACTGTATGGTAGAGCGATGATGCATACATGTCATGATAAGATGCATTTAAAGAGCCTGACCTATTAACATCTTATCCGCCATCTTTTTTGACAGTGTGAAATGACAAAGCTGCCGCATATTAACAAATTTTACAACTTTATATAAATAAACTAAATGTATGGATAGAATATCTACATATATGCAATTGATTTATGATAAGACTAATCAACAATGCGTTTAATTCGGCAGCAAGGGTTTTCACACTCATATGTCATTGCTATAAACCTGATCATTGTCTCATAATTTTGATGAATCAGCAATCCAACAATCTTGCATCCTTATACTTTCATGCTTGTAGAAAATGATCTCTAATAAAATATTTATATTCTTTTCAGTCACAAAATTCCATACACTATTTGGATAAAATTGATTAAATTTTTAAGATGTAGTTCTGAGTGGTGTGAATGATAAAAGTGATTTTCTTTATTGTTATTTGTGAAAGATTTCTGTAAGGAATACTTTAGTTGGGTTGAAAATTATCTGAGGGTTATCTTTCTAACATTGAATTTGAGTCTTATTTATTCATTTTGACATGGCCTGTTATAAATGGGCGTGGCTGGGTCACCTATGTGATGCCTTATCCCTGTTATCCTTTGTATTCTAAATTCCTTTGGTAAATGTTTGGTCATGGCGAACAAAAGGTTTTCATTTCTTTGTGATCGGCCATTAGGATTGGGTGTGTCTGATGTGCGACTGAGCATATTCTCTTTTTGAAGATCTTTAGCGCTTCTGTCAACATGGGTATAATTTCACTTTAAATTATGATTTTTGTGGCAGAAAAACCTTGTTATATGATGAACTTATTAAAAAGAATTGTTGCTGCGACAGTAGATAACCTGGTAAAATACTCCAAATTAGTAGCGTCTAGATTTGATCAGTTTGACAATTGATAATTCGAGACCTGATACATTGTGACTGAAAAAACAGTTTTGTTTATGTTTCTAGCAATAGATGACAACCCCACCCCTAACCCCCCATGTGGCAGATCATTGATTTCTTTCCCAACCCACAAGGTACAGAGAGTGATTTTAGTTGTCTTTATAGTGAAATTTAACTCAATGTAATTATAAAATTTAAACATTTGAAAATTTCTCTTAAAATGTCACAAACAGGAGATGTAAATTTTTTTTTTTTAATTATTCCTGAAATTAGTTATCTTAAAAGGTGGCCCTATTCGGTTCATCAGCTAAAGTGGTTATCTATTTCTCAACAGATATACATATTTATCATACAATGGATAGTGTTCTCGGCATAATAAAGTCAATGGATATTTTAGAAAAGGGAAAGGGAAGGAACTCTCGTTCTAAGTGAGATACGCTTGCCGTCTGAGTACGTGTGAATGCAAAGGCGAAAGCTTTCGGGTTCAAATCTACACATACTATCGAAACGCAAATTTATTTTCGTTTACATCTTTTTTTAAAGAGAAAGCAATTTCTATGACCAACTGGAACATTTAGATCGTGCCAACACAACAGCTCTGCTGCCTCAAAGAATGGAGGATTAATTTAATGTCGATTTACCGTGGATATCATTACGCTGTTCATTTGCATATATCAGTGCACACATTTGAAGATAACTTTTAAAGCTCCAGTAATGACGGCAGACCTTTTTTGGCAAGATGAATGCAGAATGACATTGTATGATAAAGAGGTTATCATTCTCGTATGTTTTGGGATGGTAACTATCCTGCATTAGGAATAAACACTATGTATTTAGCTCGCCAAGGCTCACAAAATACAATGTTTATTCCTAATGCAGGATAGTTACCATCCCAAAACATACGAGAATGATAACCTCTATATATGTATGATATTCATATGTATGACCTGAAACCTTGTTTGGTTTCAAATGGAAATTACATTACAGCTGTTTATGAAACAATTAACAGAACATCTGTCTGTAAGGTCAATATAAGATTACAATTTACTGGCTATGGTGTAAATAACATGTCATAAATATAATCAAGTAATCTATGTAACAACTCGCAGTGTATTGACAGAAATACACTTTGTGAATATATCTGGAAATAATTACACGTTTTTTGAATGAATGTACTGATAAAAATGAATGATATTCAGTTGATTAAGTATCTTAATTATGCTAAAATGATTTTTTCAGGTTAAACCATATTTGGTTAAACCATTTATATATGGAACCGATAAACTCTTCAGTGAAAACCTAATTTACACTTTTAAAACAGTCAAAAGAGAAAAGCTTCTAAAACAGTCCAATTTCATATTCAAAAGTGTTAGAGTGACAGAATTGTTGGATAAATAGAGGTAGATGTCAAAATTACTTACCTAGTTGGACAGATTCCTTACGACACAAGAAAAGAAGTCAGTATTTGGTGTAACACCAATAATGTTTGCCACAAAACATCCCCCAATTTATTAAAGAAGACCCTGAGGTGTCTGTGAGTCTAATGGTTCCATTTGATGTTGATAGGTTTTTGTCAGAAGGGCTGTAATCATAACTGAAAACCTCTGAAATGTACATATAGTTTACAATACATAGGAAGGAATTAAGAAACATTGATGCTGCAATATCTTTGACTCTATGTTTGTTTGACTGTATAACTCTGTTGGTATGACTATATGGCTTTATGTTTGTGTGGCTGTATGTTTGTATGACCATGTTTGGGTGACTGTATGTTTTTATGACTATGGCTGTATGTTTGTTTGAACATGTTTGTGTGACTGAATGTTTGTGTGAACATGTTTGTATGGCTATGTTTGTATGACTATGACTGTATGTTTGTATGAACATGTTTGTGTGACTATGTTTGTATGACCATGTTTGTGTGACTGTATGTTTGTGTGAACATGTTTGTGTGACTGTATGTTTGTATGACTATGACTGTATGTTTGTATGAACATGTTTGTGTGACTATGTTTGTATGACCATGTTTGTGTGACTGTATGTTTGTATGACTATGACTGTATGTTTGTATGAACATGTTTGTGTGACTATGTTTGTATGACTGGCTGTATGTTTGTATGACTATGGCTGTATGCTTGTGTGACTATGTTTGTATGAACATGCTTGTGTGACTGTATGTTTGTATGAACATGCTTGTGTGACTATGTTTGTATGTCTATTTTTGTATGACCACATTTGCATGACGGTATGTGTGACTGTGTATGAGTTTTCTGTTTTAAAGGTCACTTGGCTCATGTGAAAATGTAGATGTTCTTGGGATTTTTAAATGATATTTCTTCAAATAAATGATGTAAAATCTTTGATGTCTGTGATAAAAATTTAAATATTCAAAACCAAATAAGGTTGCGATATATTCTTTGACAAACCGTGTTATGTTAAACCATTAAGAGAATCAATGCCTTTCAACAGCTGGTCCCTAATATATTTTAGATACGTTGACATTTTAACACTATTTAATTTGATATAACTAGTTTTTAAATCTCATAATTATTTCCTATTTATGTCTCATAATCCTATGTATGATACATTCATACGTAAATGACATACGCTAAACATGTAACACTTTCCCAAGGTATCAGTTATGTATGACTTAACTTTTTTCTTCCCAGTGATTTACATTTGAATCAAATATCAATTTAAATTTTCTCATTTGTCATTTTCCTTGTGAGTTTTTGACTTCACACATGTGTTGCGTTTGTTATATCGGGTCAGGTTTGTCAGGCTTTCATCATGTTGACTGAAAGAGGCTTATGTGGACTACAATTAAAGGGACATTAGCACATTTTAAAATATTCAGATTTTCTAATTTTCTCCAAATAACATTAGATTTTGCCAAATGTATTATTTTAAGAGGGTCAAAACAAATCATTAGTAGTTGGACATCCTTACAAGGACTGGGAATTAGTCTATTGATTAATTGAAAATTAAATCACTAATTGAAAAACCTTGAAGAGACCTTGACATAATAAATCTTGATGGATTTCATAATTATTAAAGAAAGGTTTGCTCTCCTTTGGTAATAGATTACTTCAGGGACTGAGACTATATGTTTATATAGTTTAATGTGAGAACGTTGGTTGGGGGTTACGGAATGGGGATGTTGAGGAGTTGCCATCTTCCTTTCGATCGCACCAGTCTCTATCACTGGCCGGCTTCAGATCAAGAGGTTCGTGGTTCAAATCCCGCCAGGGGCTTGGCAACTTTCTCTGCAGTAGAGAACTGTTCTACACGCAGTAATGTTTGGGTGCAATGCAACACTGAATTTCAGTACCACCGATGGTTTGCTAGTTTCAGCTAGCAGGTTTCACTGCAATGCATAGCCACAATGATGTTGCAGGCTTTCTCCCTGCAATAATACAAGCAGCCGGGATATTAGTGAAAAATCCTCAAAGTGGTGTTTATCACCTCACTTCACCTCACCTCACCTCACCTCACCTCTTTCACTGGCTAATTCAAACCTTGCTGCCAACCCATGAAAATTTGTGTCTCGTGTGCAGCGCCTTCTTCGGCAATAAGGTGCAATTCTCATATGATTTCTCACCGTCATGATATGTCGCAGCAGCCTGAACAACAAACACAGAAAAGTTGGGGAAATGTGGCAAGGCCCATCTTGGCAAATCATTGTGGCTGGCGAAAGTATAGGCCATGCGTGGGCAGATGAGGAGTTGCTAAATCTTGTTTCATTTCCTAATATTCTGAGAGGCATGTTAAAGCTGTATACATACTTAGCTGAGAACCTGGTGTTGACCTGGTTTAGACATGTGCTGAGATGGAAAGGGGGGGGGGATGTTGAGGATTTTGGAGGAGATGAATTGCATATTGAAATGCTTGACAATAAAAAAAAATTTGCTGTGACCTGAAAGTCTGTGTTGTTCGTGTTTCTGCTTCCAGTGTGGGCCATGAGAGCAATTGCTGTTTGGTATAAAAATACACCCTCCATCTTACCCAGATCTTTAAGTCGTCTTTCCTTGGGCGGTTTGGTGTTTATTATATCATAAAATTTAATGTAGCATTAAATGTTTGTTATCTAGAAAAAGAGGTTGAATCTAAAAATGTGTTACTTTATCTAACTATGTGTTGACTTTGACAAATATTTAGGTCAGATGTTTTTCAGAGTTTTAAAGATATGAACATGATTTATTTTTTCAAATAATGATAGAGTTAAATATATTCGTGACTTAGGATGATCAATTGTTGATAATTTGCATGTTTTATTTTAAATGTCGTCTTCAAACATGTGCTTTAATTTGTCGTCTGCATGTGAAAAAATATAACAGCATAGTCAAACTCAGTTTAAAACTAATCCTTCAGGTCAGGGAGATCACATGACATTTTAATCATTACGAAACGTGATCTGAAAAAACATTTTATGTTTTGCACTGGAGCCATAATAAAGTCTCAAAGTTAATTGATGCTTTTCTTATTTAAGGATAAAGATTTACAACCTTATCATAAAACTTTCAACATTTCTACATGTGGGAAATTTCAAACACTATGAAATATGTGCTAGTCATTGAAACTTCTGAATCTAATACATATCAATATTTGGATATTGAGATCTATCAATAAATTCTTTACTCATCTTCTCATAGAGTAAGAAAAGGTCAATTAAGATTTTCAAAAATCTTTTGAACAAAATACGTAAATTTTGTCAAACATAACTTAAATTTTAGTCTAAATCATGTCATTTGATCTCAAATGTATTGTTATTTACCTAATGTCTGACTGTACATCTAATGAAAATTTCATTCGTTAACCTTGTCTGAAAAAATTAAAATGAATTAATCTGTAAATCTAACCTTGAGACCAAGCCATCCATGTTTTGATTTATTGTTTTTCTATCAAGCTTTACATCAATGAGTTTGTCTTACAAGTTATAACTTTTGTTAAATCCTGATGGATGAGTTGGTTAGCTCTTAGTACAATCAATGCTGGTTTTGTCGCCTGATTCTGAGTGTGGGTTTGAATCTCACAAGGTTATATATGAAGATATCTGAGCTATGAAATCAATGATGCTTTTATGCACATTTTATGATTTATAGTACCAATTGTTCAAGAAAAAACTTCACATTTTTTTTATTAGTACAAATAACGGGCTAAAATTACAGAACACTTGGCTCTCAGAATTAATGTATAATTTATTTATAACTGAAATAATTAAAATGAATATCTTTCTATAATGAAAAACATAGAATATCGTATACAGTTTCAGTGTTTTTCCATGAACGGGTCCTTGGAATTTGCTTCCCCTTTTGGTGTCCCTTAAAATTCTGAGGAAGAAAATACTTCACCATTGCCAAGGGTCTCATATGTTCTGATTTGGCCAAAATGACCCCTGATCATATCACCTGGGAACAATACTGCAGTTTAAAGGTCAACTGAATTGCCCCTTGGTCACTTTCGGGATTCATTAAAAGCGATTAGAATTTTGCATTGACTCAATTTCAAATTTCTGAAATTGGTCGATTAAAAGCTGAAATAAGACTTTTTGAAAACGCTGCCTAAATATTGTCAACAATCAGGTTTTCAAAGGGTCGTCACTGAAGCGCATCTGCTGTCTCTGATGTCGTATGTCCTAGGAGTCACCTGGTTAACCCTACTGATCATTTTTCAACTTGGATTTGCAATTTTTTATCTGTCAATTTGACATGGAAATCTTTACCAAACCCACTCAAATCTTCGACCAATCGTTATTTTAGTCAGCCAAGTAGTCAATTATTTCACATACTTATTGGAAAAACATGTTAAATTGTATGTTTCCAACGCCATCTGTTGTGACTGTGACAATACACAGGGCTAGTTAAATTGGTGTCTGGAAGTAGCTGGTAAGTCTAGACATTGCACATGTTAAGTACGCATGGCTGAGTCTTGAATAATAAACATGGACTACCATTTCCGTCCTTGATTTCATTATTGAACACATACTACTTTTTTTGAACCACGTGGAAATAGTTATAGGTGTTATGTAAATTGGCCATTTTCATTACAGAGGTTTCACGGTGATTGATGGTGAATGATTTCAGAATAATAACATAAATAGTGCCAAAGTGTATAGGTCTACCTCCATTCTTAGAGATGACAGTAGTTTGTCTCAAAACTTAATAAACATGTAGTTTCGGCCTGTGTAATTAAATGTGTATTCTATTTACAAGATAATCAATACATACCACTCATTCAATCCTTTATTGTAACCATACATGTTATCATGGAGGACTTCCGGTTGCGCATGAATACGAGTCGGACGCGTGGCTGAGGCGCTCTCTCTATCCACGGATGATTTTGTTTCCAAACTGTTGAAAAACATTTGAAAAGGCTATAAAATAGTCAGTAACATTGCAACACACAACCGGACTGATATATAAACCCTTCTCGTATATTTTGCTGTATTTTTCGCCCAACATTTGGACTTTCTGAGATGTCCGAGACGGCGAGGTCAACACGTGCTTCGGCAAACACGGAGGAATTCATACAAAACTCCGAAAAAAGGTTAGCAGCACTAATTAGAAACTGTCAAACAGAACTGCAGACATCTATTGATTCGTTAAAATCAGATATTAACGAGATAAAGCAAACTGTTAATGCTGTTGAACACGTGGTTTCAAAGCACGAGGAGGAGATACAGTCTCTCCGGAAAGAACTAGCGGCTCTGAAGGAATCAAAATCTACCTTAGAAAAGCAGGTAATATTGAAAGACATTCATGACCGCAAAACAAATCTCCTGTTTTACGGTATATCGGAGAAACCTCAGGAAAATACGGAACGAGTCCTCAGAGCTTTTTTTGTAGAGACACTCCAGTTTAGCGAGGACCAGGTCGATAACATGTTCTTCAAAATCGTACATAGGCTACCTAAGTCTGAGTACCAGAGGCAGAACAAGCCCTCTGCCCCTCCTTCGATTATTGCCACATTCATCCACATGGTAGACAGGGATGCAGTCTATGGGGCCCGCAAACTTTTGAAGGGAACATCAAAAAGTATCCAGACAGACCTACCTGCTCTTATGAAGAAGAGACGAGCAATCCTCGGACGCCAAGCCACTTCGATTCGGGACCAGGAGAAGCTCTGGACAAGGGTGCGAGTAGTTGGCACCGAAGTAGTCCTGGAAACTAGGGACCCGACTGTTCCATCTTCTTTGTGGAAAACACGCAATTGAGAACTCCATATTTCATGTCGTATCACTGTGCGGTTGTTTTGCTATATTCGAAAGTGATTCCAAACAACTTATAAACATCTCAAAACTAATCAGCGTGTTAGCTCAATTTTTGTTTCCCGCCAAACGTGTTTTCAAGTTCTTTACATAAGATTTAATTTTCTTTCGATGCCCTTTTATGTTAAATGATATATCGGTTCCTTTTGTATATGTTGAAAATTTTATTATTTCGACAAAGTCACGAAACAACCATAAGTTCTTGAGACAACACACTCAGATACACACGATGAACTGCACGTGCTTTCCGCGCCGGACACACGAGAGACGAAACACGTGGTCGCATTGTACCTAGAGCTGTTGTCATGTAGTGTACTGTGATGTGATATGTTGTGATGTCTTGTGCTGTGCTTCGTGTAATTCTCGTTTTGGAACTATATTCTTATGGATTTTCGTTTTTTGGATATACTACACGGACAATGTGCGAACGTGTAAGTATGAGTATGACATTATCGTTATTTGTTACTTATATCATCCGTGGATATACTCGATTCCATGAGTGTTCCAGGCCGGACATCTAAGCGTTTTTCAGTTGCTACAGTATTTTGTTTCTTTCCTTTTTGTTTTCTCATTGAAACTCTTCTGTTGGTATGGCAAATGTTTTCAACAGTAGGCAATATTACACTCAATACTATGCACTATATAACTATTCCTTCGAACAATTTGGTAATATATTTCTTATATATATGTATATACCCGGTTTCTAACCAGAACCAATCAGAATATGACTAAGGTAAAAATAACATCTTTGAATTGCAGAGGTCTGAATAATAAGAAGAAAAGAAAAGAGATGTTTAGATTTTTGAAAAAGAAACGCTCCTCGATATACTGTTTACAAGATGTTCATTTTACTAAAGAAATGGAAAAAACGGTAACTGAAGACTGGGGTTGTAAAAATTGTTATTTTAGTTCTTACAGCAGTAACTCGAGGGGTGTTGCTATACTTTTTTCTAAATACATAGATTATACTCTTGATAACGTTAGAAAAGATTGTGATGGCAATAGTGTAATAATAGAAATCACTATAGACAAGTATAAACTAGCGATCATCAATCTTTATGGCCCAAATGCTGACGACCCCAATTTCTATGATGAACTTGAAATAACCATTAAGACTCTTAACAGTGACCACATAATCATGTGTGGGGACTGGAATGTAGTACAAAACTATTATATCGATACGTATAACTACAAACATCATAACAATCCAAGTGCTAGAGATAGAATAATGAAGTTAAAAGACGAAATTGATTTAATTGATCCCTGGCGAGAGAGGTATCCCAATGACAAACGTTATACATGGCGTCAACCTTCTCCATTAAAACAGGCTAGACTCGATTACTTCCTTGTGTCCCACAATATGATCCCGTCTATAATTGATGTAGCAATAGAACCAAGCTTCATGTCCGATCACTCTCCAATATCAATGTCCTTTACACTGACAGAATTAGACAGGGGAAAAGGATTTTGGAAATTCAACAATTCTCTTTTAAGGGACAAAGACTATGTTGCACTTGTCAAAAGTACTATTTCGGAAACTATTTTGCAATATGAAAACCATGGCAACACAGATAGCGAATATACTATCGATGATCAGATGCTTTTTGAAGTATTATTGCTTCAAATAAGAGGTCAAACAATTAAATATTCATCATATAAAAAGAAGCAAAGAGAAAAAGATGAAACTGAACTTATATCTAAACTCAATCACGTTACAAAGGATATGGATCAAACTGATGACATTGAATTAAAATCTATAAAACTAAAAGAAATTGATGATTTGAACGAACAACTCGAAAATATTAATAAAATTAAAACGCAAGGACTCATGATTAGATCAAAGGTCAACAATTTAGCAAAATGCGAAAAACCAACAAAATATTTCCTCGGATTAGAATCTCGAAACTTTTTAAATAAGTCATTTTCATCTCTTCAAAGTGATGATGGACTCATACTGACAAATCAACAGCAAATTCAAGATGAAGTTAAAAAGTTTTATTCCAAACTCTACAGTAAGAAACATGATGTTAGCGATATCGACCTTGATCAACTATTGAAAAACTACACTGTACCAAAGCTAGATCAAAACGTGTCAACATCACTAGAGGGCAAACTTGAATACGAAGAATTACTTACAGCATTAAAGTGCCTGAAAAATGACAAAAGCCCTGGACCTGATGGTTTCACTGCAGAATTCTTAAAGTTCTTTTGGTCAGATATCAATAAATTCTTAATCAGATCACTAAATCAATCATACGATAAAGGGGAACTTTCTATTAGTTTAAAACGGGGACTTATTACCTGTATACCAAAAGGTAACAAACCCAAGATGTTTATGAAAAATTGGCGACCGATCTCTCTCCTATCTGTGTTTTATAAAATAGCCTCAGCTGCAGTCTCTAAACGAATCAAATCTGTGCTCCCGACATTGATTAGTGAGGACCAGAAAGGTTTCATGTCCGGAAGATACATTGGCGAGATAACGCGGTTAATATATGATCTTATGGAATATACAGAATCTCACCAAATACCTGGACTCCTTTTGCTTATAGATTTTGAAAAGGCATTTGACACGGTCGACTGGTCATTTATAGATAAAACACTTGCCTTTTTTAATTTTGGGCAATCGATACGTAAATGGTTCAAGACGCTATATCATGGGATAGAATCAAATGTATTGGTAAATGGTTATGGTTCATCTATGTTTGAGATACAAAGGGGATGCCGTCAGGGCGACCCACTCTCGCCTTATATATTCATATTATGTGCAGAAATACTTGCGATAATGATCAAGAATAATAAAAACATCAAAGGGATCACAATAGGTAATATGGAATTTCTACTGAATCAATTTGCAGACGATACATCATGCATTTTAGATGGTTCAGAACGCTGTCTTTTCGCTGTTTTTACTGTACTAAATTTCTTTGCCAGATTTTCAGGTTTAAAGGTTAACATTGAAAAAACGCGTCTCATATGGATTGGATCCAAAAAGAGATCAAAAATGAAGTTATGTCCACAACTTAACCTAAACTGGGACCAAGGCGACTTTGACCTCCTAGGTATAACGTTTACTCATGATCTTGAAGATATAGTAGACACTAACTATCAGGAAAAACTTAGAACGTGTGAACGGCTAATGTCTATTTGGTCAACACATAACCTTACCCCATTTGGAAGAAACACTGTTTTAAAATCATTAATTATTCCAAAATTACATCACCTTTTTAGTTCATTACCTAACCCAAATACTGAATGTATTAATGAATTTCAAAGAAAATGTTTTAAATTTATTTGGAAGAACAAACCTGACAAAATAAAAAGAAGTCAAATAATTTGTGACAAAAAGAATGGAGGATTCAATGTAACAAATATCAAAGCAACAATGCAAGCGCAGAAATTATCAATGTTACGGCGTTTCGTCACCTCAGACTCAAAATGGTGTTTCCTTTTTAACCTCAATCTCCCTAAGTTAGGTTCGGGTAACTTTTTGGAATATAGTTGTGATTACTTGAGGCATGAGCTTCTTCCGCTTACACCTAACAAATACTACAGAGATATTTTGACAGCCTGGTGGGACTTCAATTCTAGAACAGAACATAAAGGGAACGACATACTATCAGAAACTATTTGGCTTAATAGTAATATACGCATTGCACGTACCCCTATCTACTATAAAGGTTGGAATCAAAAGGGAGTACGCTTCATTAACGATCTCATTGATAAGGACGGACAGTTCTTTACCTACCAGAAATTTTCTAAATCTTTCGAGATCAAAACAAATTTTGTCACTTACAATGGCCTTATCGCTGCAATTAAACAATATTTCCATGAAAAACATGTGAATATGACTCATTTAGAAAAATTGCAAAATCCAATACTACCTCATACACTGCTAAATGTGTTTAATTGTTTGAAAGGTTCTAAATATTTCTACAACATACTAATCACACCAATCACCACAAAAAACTTACACACCATTAAATGGGAACGAAACATATTTAATGAAAACACACTTGATAACTGGTCTCAATACAATATGGTCCCTTTCAGATGCACAAAAGATACAAGACTTCAATGGTTTCAATATAAAATACTACATCACATTCTTCCAACTAATAGCACTCTGTATAAATTAGGTTATGTTGACAATCCTAACTGTAGTTTCTGTTCTCAAGAAATTGAGACACCAGTTCATTTATTTTGGACATGCGAAAAGGTAAATGAAATCTGGCAACAACTAGAATCCTGGCTACGTCAGAAGGCTCTTATCCAAATAAACATTACAAAGAAACACGTTCTGATTGGTTATCCGGATAAGAATAACGATCCTCTGAATATCATCTTGATAATAATGAAATACCTTATATTTAAAAACAAATTGAATAAAAGAATGCCACCATTTCAAGTATTCAAAAACGAAATGCGTGACTATTATTTACTTACTAAATGTTCAGCGATCATTGAGTGTGATATTAGCCTTTTCTATAAATTTTGGTCAACTTGCCATATTCTATTCACGTAAATTTGACTATTTGCCATACTGTACTTATGTGATTTTTCATTATTTATGCTGTACCGGAATGTCATCTGTTGATTTTCAAAAAACACTGTAAAATGCTTTGAAAATAAAAAGTTAAAAAAAAAAAAAAAAAAAATGTTATCACCAGTGGTGGATCTCTTACTTATATTTTATGCATGTATGTATTGAAAATGTTGTCTGCTATGAATACATCCCCGGAAAATGCTTATAGGTATGTTCACATTTAACAAAGGTAATTCTGACAACTGAAAACAAAACTTCATTTATTGAGGTCCTGATATGTAGTACCTTTATATTATTTGGATGACGTCATTCTTACTTTTAGGCTAATATGTTAACCTAACCTACACAGAAATTAATTTTTCTATGCCGTCTATTGACTGGACCAACTGTACGCACGTGGCAGTCATGCTTCAATGATTTTCAAACCGTTCGCCTTTCATATTCAAATGTATTCTTACAAAAGAGTATAAAAGGGTGAAATAATAGCTTTATTAGAGTAAATTATGTCTTGATTTTGTGCCCATTTCATTCCGATAGATAATGTATGTAGATATGATTATCTTTCATTCTTAAAAAAGTAAATTACATCTCGACTTTACACCACAAGAACACCTTGAACTACAATGCACTGAACAAAGAAACAATATCCAGATTCAACTGCAGTTGTTTGTGAACGGTTTCATGTGTAACCATAGCATCTATGAACTATCTCTATCGTAAGCTGTTTTAACAACTTGCCTGTTGAGATCTTACTGTGGGAGGGTTCGTAACGTTCTAGCAGAATATTAGCCAAGTTCTAGAGCCCTGTCTTCAGCTGTTGGAACAACATGTCCTTGAAGAAGATCTGTTGTTTGGGAATGGGGACCCTGGGAGGTTTTTATGTTCTTTTGAAGCCGTTACATTTTAACAAGTTGTGGAACCAAATATTACCAATTGCTATATCTGTTGGAACATGTCCTTGGAGAAGATCTGTTGTGTTGGAATGGGTCAGTTGGATGTTATGTTCTCTTGAAGCCACAACATTTTAACAAGTTGTGGAACCAAATATTACCTATCACTATCTCTGTCTTCAGCTGTTGGAACAACATGTCCCTGAAGAAGATACGTTGTGTGGAAATGGGTCAGTGGGTGGTTATGTTCTCTTGAAGCCATAACATTTTAACAAGTTGTGGAACCAAATATTACCTATCACTATCTCTGTCTTCAGTTGTTGGAACAACATGACCCTGAAGAAGATATGTTGTTTGGGAATGGGATTATGGGAGGTTGTTATGTTCTTTTGAAGCCATTACATTTTACCAAGAAGTGGAACCAAATATTACCTATTACTATCTCTGTCCTAAGCTGTTGGAACAACATGTCCTTGAAGAAGATATGTTGTTTTTGAATGGGGACCGTGGGAGGTTTTTATGTTCTTTTGAAGCCTTTACATTTAACAAGTTGTGAAACCAAATATTACCTATTAGTATCTCTGTCTTCAGCTGTTGGAACAACATGCCCCTGAAGAAAATATGTTGTGTGGGAGCTGGGTACGTGGGAGGTCCTAGCTGCGCCGTCATTGCCTACAAGTGTCCACAGATCGAGGTTGAGGTGGTAGACCTCAGTCAGGACCGGATAGACCAGTGGAACTCGGACCAGCTGCCTATTTTTGAGGTCAGTGATGTCACATGATGGTTTTGCCTCTATGCTGAAAATGTTTTTGATCATTTTCTGGAATTGAAAACTTGTGTCACTAAAGTAAAGGACTGAAATGAATTTTTGTCACTAAGTAACAGAACTAGGCTTTTTAAAGATTTGATGGGTAAGCTGAAGGTTGAATTTGGAGGTAAGTGACGATTGACAGATATTTAACCTTCAATCATGAACATCATATATAATGACAAAGTCGGGTTGGGTCCATTTTCTTCTGAATGAATGAGGAACTTAAAAAATTCAGAAAAGAGAATTTGTTATCTGGAAAATATTTTCACTTATGTAATTACACTTCTTTAATGCCCCTAGAAAATGTGCAGAAAAGTTCAATCTCACTTAAGGGATAAGAACATTGTTTACAGTCTATCACTAACTTCAAAACAATCCAGTTATTAAGAGAACACCAGTCGCTGATTGAAATACATTTTCCACTAGCGGGAAGGCAAATCTTTTCCACTACCAAGCAGGACCTAAATTTTCAAAGCTTTCTTAGAGTATTGTAAGTACCTTACGTTATCATATTGACATAGGGTTACGACTAGCACCAAGAGAGCTTAAAAAATACTTTCCAAGCCCTTTTGAACTTTGAAAGGGTTTGCACTGTGAAAAGTTTCTCAAAACATCTAATTCAATCCAGCCCCACAAGAGATCAATTAAAGCAATCAATTTGTGAGCAGGTTTATAATGACAATTTAAACGTGGCTTGTTTACTTTTACCATGTATTTTTTATTTTGCTATGAAGAAACCTTCATAACTTCTTCTAGTATCCTGTAGTGTCACATTGTACCTTAATATGTACAAAACTAAGTTCATGTGTAGAACTACATACGTTTCCTATTTTATACGGAAAGATACGAAGTGTCTGTCTTGCATTTCATACTTCACGCAGTTGCATACTTGCACAATCACTCTTTGTTTGCTAACTTACAAGCCCCTGAAAAGTTTTATCTCGTGACCAATGCTAGGTCGTGTACTTCTATACCACCAACTTTGAGAATTATATAAAGTTGGTCCCCATGCGGTGGTTTGACCGGAGCTCAGTCAAGGGTAGCTTCTAGCAATTGAGAATGCCCCAAAAATGCCAAACTTGAATTATGTATATATGTAATAAATCTCTGTATGTAATTTGTGTTTGGTTTTCATTATAAACCAGCAATTGACTGGCTGTGTATAACTATGTTGAACACTGCTAGTTTATCAACTAAGCTTGTTTGGTTTATACTCATATTCAGTATGTATCAAATTTAAAGAAGTGCTGGATGCCTTAGAACCAAGAGCATGTGAAGACAAGAAGTATTTGGATAACTGTATAGCTTGTACTAAACTCCCCCCTCCATTCTCTCCCTCCAGCCCCAACTGTTTGAGGTGGTCAAGGAATGTCGGGGCAGGAACCTCCATTTCTCCACAGACATCGACAGAGCCATCCAGGAGGCGGAACTCATCTTTATATGTGTCAACACTCCCACTAAAAACTATGGAATAGGCAAGGTATGGTGGTTGGTTTGATAAAATGTATATGAAAAATATAATTTTTGAAAACAGCTCATTAAATTACATTTGTATCCAACATTCCTGGTTTATAATAATAAAATAAAATAAAATAAATTTTTTTAAAATAACAGAGAATTTTTGAAATTTGCTCACAAAATTAATTGATTTCAAGAAACAGTGTTTTGCTCAATGGAAAATTTTCTAATAACTCAAATATTTCTACTTTATTCAAGGGTCGTGCTGCTGATTTAAAGTACATAGAATCAGCGGCTAGGAGAATAGCATCTGTGTCGAAGAACTCCAAGATCGTGGTCGAGAAGAGTACGGTGCCGGTCAAAGCAGCAGAAAGTATCTCAGACATTCTGCGCGCAAACGTTAAACCTGGCGTCAGATATCAGGTATCTCTTTTTTATATTTAAAAAAAATTTATTTAAAAGTAATCTGAGTTTATGTCTTTGCTACCTCTGTGAGGTAAGATCATCCTTAAATTACTGCTGCCTTCATATATCCTATACATTCTTTATTCTTACCTCTTGCCACTAAAGGAGTCAGTTTATTGAGACAAAGGCTAACAATCATATAGTCTTAATCCATATGAGAGGAATAAAGTTCCTGTAACAGTTGAGCTGAATATTTTCAGTTGTTAATCATATCTGTCATTTTCTTAGGTGCAGTTGAATTAGGATTAAGAGGTCAATGGTCCATTTCAGGGGCTCTAATCTTCTATGATATCAGACTTGTTGCAGACAGGAATGATACAGTGACATTCAGTAAAACTTGTGATTTTTGGAATTTAAATCCATTGATTCTTTCTTTTTTAAATGTCACAAAATGAATAGCCTAAGAATATGTATCAACTCACAGGTACTATCGAACCCTGAGTTTCTGGCCGAGGGGACGGCCATCTCGGACCTGCTGTCCCCTGACCGTGTTCTGATTGGTGGAGAGGAATCCCCCGAGGGACAGGAAGCAATCAAAGCCCTCTGCTGGGTCTATGAACACTGGGTACCTCATGAACAGATCATCACAATGAACACCTGGTCCTCAGAACTCTCCAAACTGGTTAGTGTTTCCAGCTTTAAACATAAAACAGTAAAATCCTTGGTAGCAAAGAATTAGATGGTTACATACTTTATATCAAAAAGTACAGACTTAACTTCATAACACTGGTGAATATATCTTGTCTACTCTCAAAAGTGGTTGATGTTTTACTTTTAAACATAAATTGTATTCTTGATATTGGATATTTACCTACCTTGCCAAAATATTTTTAACCTTAGTTTCAAACACCGGTGTATATATATCTTGTATATACTCTCAAAATCGGTCAATATTTCCTGGTTTTAACATAACAAATTTGTTAATTGATGTATATTTTATATAATATATAATATATTTTATGAAATTTTAATAACATTTTCCTATTTTTCAAGTAAAGTGTTGGCATATCAAAACTGTTGGCATACCTCAAAGAAAACAATATAATCATGTTAAACTACAAGCATCTTCCTTAACCCTTAGGCTGCCAATGCTTTCCTGGCCCAGAGAATCTCCAGTATCAACGCAATGTCAGCTGTCTGTGAGGCCACTGGCGCTGACGTCTCCCGGGTAGCACATGCTATTGGCACTGACAGCAGGATTGGACCAAAGTTCCTCAAGGCTAGCGTTGGTACGTGCTTTTGAATATTTTGTGTATTATTATTATCTTTCCAATGTTTCGCCATTGCTGGGAAATGGTTTATACCATACCGGTACCTTTTCTCAATCAATTTATGATATATATAGTTCCTTATATCTTCTTTGATAAAAGTGGTTGTCCTATCGGCGTCCGGTCCGCAATCGTTTTTTAGTTGGGAAATGACATAAAAAAACAAGCACTGTACTTTTACTAATTTTACAAAAAAAATAATACTAATGACATAATATGCATAAACTGGGATGTCCCCATGAAAAAATATGCCGTTATGACTGTCCATTTAAATGTTGTTGCATGTATACACTGCTAATGTATCAAACAAGTAAAGTTATAACACCATGCTAGGTTTTGGTGGGAGCTGCTTCCAGAAGGATGTGTTGAACCTGGTCTATCTATGTGAATGTCTCAACCTACCTGAGGTGGCTGCATACTGGCAGCAGGTAGGTATTTTTAGTTAATGCCATTATCTATACTCAACAAAATAAGTTATGGAACACCTTGAGCTTCAGTACTTGGCTATTCTATAGCAGCAGGTAGGTATTCTTAGTTAATGCCATTATCTATACTCAACAAAATAAGTTAAGGAACACCTTGAGCTTCAGTTCTTGGCTATTCTATAGCAGCAAGTAGCAAGTATGGTACTCTTTTCTACTTTGGTCTCTATTATATTCAATGTAATTTTAAATCTATGTTTTTTATTGTCTTTACTTTCTCTCTAATGTTTGAATGCTATTTTGATAGTTACTTGAACTTTGGTTTACTGGGTAAATACTTTTTTTTTTGTCTCATCAAGGTCATTGACATCAATGATTACCAGAGGCGGAGGTTTGCTAACAGAGTCATTGAGTGCCTTTTCAACACTGTCACTGGTAAAAACATCGCCATCTTTGGGTTTGCCTTCAAGAAAGACACAGGGGACACAAGGTAATTAGTCAAACAACTTATTTTATTTAACTAACAAGTTATGTTTAGTTTTAGTTTTGTATACTTTGTCTGTATTTTGGTAAATTCTTATGTCAACCTCAACAGTATATGACAATGAATTTATCTTAGGATTTGTTTCAAGTTACCACTAAATAAGAGAAAACCAAATGAACCAAAATAAAAAAACAGAACAGCAACTATAGTAAATTATTAAGTTGAAAAGATAAGTTCCTATGTACATTTTCCACAGAGAATCGGCTGCCATCTACCTGTGCAAGTACCTGATGGAGGAGGGTGCTCAACTGAGGATATATGACCCACAGGTCAAGGAAAAGCAGATACTCAGGTGGGTCAAAATCACTTTACATCACTTGATAGTGAAAATACTTCAGTATTATATCATACTGCAGCATGTGTGATGTCACAATAGTTTGCAGTCGTCCTCCATTTATTAACCTCTATACAATTATCCCTATTAGTGTGATTTTAATGTCAAATAAGCCTGTGGCTCTTCTTAGTTGTAATGGGTTTGGGTCAATACTTTCAGAAATAATCTTGTCCAGAAGGTAAGTTTAACACCCTGATGACTGTCATGGAAAGAAAAGAACAAAATAATACTTGCATAGATGATCTTTTAGAACCAGTATATATGCAACAAGGATTTAATAAATTCTCTTAACTTTGATTTCATGTATTCAATATAACCTAATTTTAATCAATTTAAAAATATTATATAGCTTGTCAATAGGAATCATCATGACTACCTATTTGTTCCATCAAGCTTAAATAACATATTCTGAAACAACAATTTTAATGATGCTGACTTTGATTTCAATTTTAATAGTTTCTATTTTTATTTCAGGGAACTTACTGATCCCATGATAACAGACAGCCCTGATCAAGGTAGGTAATGCTAAGTAATAGAGTAAATGATACCACCATACATAAGATTCACTACATTCCTAAGCAGAATTACCATTGAAGTATATCCCTCCAGCTGTGCCAGATGGTTATCTATTTAATGATATCCTTTGCCTGTCAACCAGCCTTTCATGAAAAATAAAAATTGCAATGTGATCATGAACAATGTAGATGAGTTTGGTCCACACATAAGTTGGAATCATTATGCAATGACACTGAACTGTTGCAAATCCACATGTCATGCATCCAAATGGATTTACAGTAAAGAGTTGATATCATAAGTACAAGTTAAGATTAATTCGTTTTATGTTTCCAGTGAAGGACTTGGTGACGAATTTCCCAGACCCCTATTCTGCAGCTGATGGGTGTCATGCACTTGTGATATGTACAGAATGGGACGAGTTTAAGGTGGGTTCGTGTATGGACAGGTGTGCAGTAATCTTATACAGAAATTGCCCTTGAAATTTACTGCCAGAATGTTTCTAGAATTGAAAATGTCCTCGCACCAACTGTTGACAGGTTGGTTTGATGAATATCTCCAGAGATATGATACTTCATCATAGCTCATTGAATCATTTTATGACTGTTTTTTTTTAGCTCTAAAAGGAAAAAGAATACATTGCCATGGTACCCATGTTGGGTTAAAGGGACACTGTTTGTGTTGTTGGAGTCACATATGACAAACATCTACAATGAAATTATTATCAAGATTACTCCTATGAAGCCAATCAAAATTTCCCCTAAATCAGGGAGTGATTATTTGATATCCTAAGTTACCTGTAGTGAGGAAAGAGTAACATAGATAATGAAATTTGTTTTCAAAAATATAATATCGTCTTTAATATTTTTATGCTGTTACTATATTGATTTAAAAACATTAATGAAGAAACCAATTGAACTAAAAGCTTTTGTCATCTTGATTTAAACTCTTTGAGAACTTTGTTATCAATAAATAACATTAAAAACTTGGAACCAAAACTTTTGGGGAGATTGTCAACATCCATTTTGTTAGGGAGTTCTTGTGACTCGGCTATTTCAAACAGTGCAATATTGTAAGACATGAATGGGCTCAGGAAAGTAGGAATGCCTATCTTCTAATCGGTATGTTACTGTAATTCAACCATTATGTTACAGACTCTCGACTACCATCAGATCTACAAGAAGATGTTGAAGCCTGCTTTCGTGTTCGACGGGAGGATGATTGTCAACCATCAAGCACTCATGGATCTCGGCTTCCATGTGGAGACGATAGGAAAGAGACTTGCCAGGAAGAATGCAAACAGAGTTGTCTCCCCTGCAGTCCAGTAGACCATCAACCATTGGATTGTTTCATGCTGTTTTACATACATCACTGCTTTCATGACTACGTCACATGCCAAAAGCGTACTTGTTATTTGAAGTTCATACTAGCATCACTGTTTCATAGATCTGATAAATACACAGGATGTACTTATTTCATCACACACAATATACCTCTATAATTATGTCACTGGATTCACAAAACGTCAGCTCGTATGATGTTCTTTATATAAGAGGTGGTGATTACAGAGTTATACAACGAGTCTTATCACTAGTCGTTGCAACTAGGTGCTGCAGTTGCTGAGCTCTTCATGGTAAATAATTCATCAATGCTCAATAACTTTTACATGTTTTAATGAACTGTAATTGATAGGTTACCATAAACCATCTCTCTTAAACCTTTCAGGTTAAAAGGGGGGCAGGATAGCGTCAAGCGATCAAGAGGTCCGTGGTTCGAATATCCCGCCAGGGGCTCGGAAACATGGTCTGCAGTAGAGAACTGTTCTCCACTCAGTACGGTGCAATGTTTCTCTGAATTTCAGCGAAGTACCACCCATGGTTGGCTAGTTCCAGGTGATGCTCACAGGTTTCACCGCAATGCATAGCCACAATTGTGTTGTGGGCTTTCTCCCTGCAATAATACTAGCACCTGCGATATAAGTGAAATACTCTTGAAAGTGGCGTTAAACCCAGAATCACCTCACCACACCTCCTGTTAAGAGGGAGACTTGGAGACTACTTACCCTGATGTTTCAGGCAAAATCTTGCCAAACATTTTCATTAGCTGATAACAATGAGCCTCACTTTTATTGTGGACACAGCCTTGCTTTAATCTCAAGATTTAATGAATGGTCATCCCATATGTTCTCTACAAGGTTCTTGTGTGAGTTATGTCAAAATTAATTAAGTCCTCTACAATGTTCTTGTGTGAGTTATGTCAAAATTAATTAAGTTCTCTACAAGGTTCTTGTGTGAGTTATGTCAAAATTAATTTTTTTTACAAACAAAAGATGTCAAAACATTCATAATCTTCTTTTCACTATTTAAAAGGAGATGAGTTGTGAACAGTTTACTATGTTTTTACACATAAAATAAGGTATTTATGATGTTTTAAATGTATATTAATTAATTATTTGTTTAACATAAAATTGTTTGACATGCACAAGCTATATAAGTTTAAAAAACGTTTGTTAAATTTTATTGACATTATTCGTTATTTGCAATGAAAAGAAAACATCATATATATAATATTATTTATACCTAAAAAAATTATTGTAATTTTCATGGCAAAGTCAGAATAACAATTAAAGATAGAGTTTTTTGCCTTATCTTTAATACAACCAAATGACAACGAGCAACATATCACCGTGCATGCCAAACTTTAAGCTTATACATGGTAAGTTGATAAATAATAAGTGATGGCCAAATGTAAATCGCCAGTATTATTGATTAAGAATTGGTGTATAACATATGATTTCATCAATTGTTAAATCACATGTTTTCTTGTGTTCTTACTCTGTGATTGAAAGCACATTTATCTTAAGGAAATGAATTGAATTCACTTTGTAAAACAAATGTGACAAATTGGAAGAGATTTGTTTCTAAAAAATTCAAGGATTTTTTAATCAAATAGAGCTTGGTAAACTAACGAAATCCAGTTCCCTATTTCCCTTGACCAAAGGTTTGCATTTTCTTCTCGTAACAATTTATAATTCCTGAAAGTCTGCTACTAGGGAATGTTTTGGCCATAAAAATCAGCAAGTAGAAACTGTGATGATTGGGATTGTTGCTAGTTGCTAGTAATCTAGAGCATGTTAGTAATGGAGATAGTGGTTTAGCCCAGTGGTAAGGGTGGTTGACTTTGAATTATATTGTCTGGGGTTCTAATTCTTCTCTTGGGCTCTTTAACTTTTCCTGCTGCTATGCAGATCAAGGATGGGCAATGTTGATATTAGAGTTTATTCTAGCTAGCCAGTTGAAGCTTCTGGTAGCAAAGGTGTGAACCATTTGTGCAGTCATCCTTCTTTTCAAATACTATGATGTGGTTGGTTTGATCAGTCTGCTAATTACAACGTCTGTATTAAACTTGATTAAACATGTGCCTATAGAGACTGTGATCAGACCATGTGGAAAAGAAACCTCCAAACAATGTGTATCGTTGTTGAGGTGATATTTAAAACTTTGATTCCTCTGCACATGGTCGGTAATCTGCAATATCCATTTTGGTGTGATGTGTGAAATACTCGTGAATACTTACCAACAAATCCGCTTCACTCCAATCTGAAGAATACAATTGGTACAATATATTTGTGATTTGCTTCATTTTGCTAGATGTTTGACTGCTTTTAGACTTCATTGTAAAGAAATGTCTGCATCATTCATATGTACTTTCAACTCCATTGAGTACAGAAAAGCTTGCTTATTGACTGCCAAGAGTTCATTCAAAGTATTTTGTTCAACTTTTAGTTTTGTCTCAATATCCTGTGACTAAAATGTATATAGTTAACCTATTGTGTGAGGGATTTTGTGATTGAATGATTAATAATGGGCAGTACACAATATCATTGGCATAGGAACTTGGGGGTGTAGCCCCAGGAAAAATCTGAGGGGGCACTGCCCGCCATGTTTACAAGCCAGGAACCAACAAACATGGGGGACCAAAACAGAGAATATATAGTGTGAGATCGTCCTTCCTAACCAACCAACCCCCCCCCCCCCCCCCCCCCCCCCCAAGTTCAGTCCTCATTCTATCCTCCCCCCTTATAAATGAGAGATCTTGTATCCCCTCCCACCCCCCACCATACCCCCACTTTGTTCCAACGCCTGTGAATATTACAAGTTATATGTATTATTTTCATAACAGTATCACATGACTTTCAGTATTTTCACAACCTTCTTTAAGGTTTTGAAATGATTTTTGTCCAGTGTAATGATTATTGTTTTAAGAATGTGAATTGGCCAGTAATTCAATCTTACAGTAAACGTAATGTCTTAATATTCATATTCCAATAACTTTTGATGACGCTTTTGATGAAATGTTCAACCAAGGACTTTGTTGGTTTGAAGACTGGTAGAAAATTTACTAAGGAAATTCGTTCTTGAAAGCTTACATGACAATCAACATGGAAACCACTGTTTATTAAAATATTTGTTTGATTGTATGTAATTAAACCACTATTTATGTAATTATATTAAGTTGGTTATGACAATCAAGTTAAATTCATAATTTTTATTTACTTTGATGAAAAGTTAATGATATAAAGTCATAATTTTTAAAAGATTTACTGAAATGACACTTCATCCTTGGATAATGTCATTATCTATGAAAGTATTATTTATATTTGATGTTAGTTTAAAATTATCCTGATATATTTAGGGCTTTTTTGTCCTGCTTAGAAAGTCAATGTTTGTCATACTTTTCCTCATTCATATAGTCACATGTGTTCTCTAAAACAATATGCTTTTAAATCACTGGATAGTCTTTCATTGCTTGAATTTTATAGATTGTGTTTGGGGCCTGACTTCTGTGTTCAATTTAGTTACTTTCAATACATATGTGGAAATGATTGATAAATAAAACTACATGATTTAAGTAAAGTGAAGTAAAGCTTTATGATAGAGAGGTTTACTCAGTTATAGAGTATTTTTTTAAAAGAATTCATGATAGAGGACTTTGGAAGTCACACTTGATAGAGGGCTTATACAACACATAAGAGTCTTTAAAGTAATGCTTTGAGATCTGACTTACTTAGTAAAGTATAAACATGGAAGGATCTACTCAGTAAAGCTTCAATATTTCAAGTCTTACTTAGTAAAATGTCAACATGGAAGGAACAACTCAGTAATGATATCAGTATGACATCAGTATATCAGTATGACATCAGTATGATATCAATAAGTTTATTTCACTTGAAACATTTGTCATATATCTTAATGTTTTTTGTTTACTAGACTTGTTTCATGTAACATTGCAAACTGGACATGGTTCCTGGAAGAACTTGTAAGAATAGGAATTGTCATTTTAAAACATGTTCATTCTGTACACCTGCTGGGCAGGTCATTACAAGTTATGTAAATCATTGTGGTTTTTTATGGAATTTCTTGTTTTATGAAATACTTTCATCAGTCAATTTCTCCCTTAAATGTTTAATTTTTTTCACATGAAACAGCATACAAAAACAGTGGATAAAAGGAATACTTATTATGAAATATATTAATATTAATAATAATGATATGATAAAAGGTAATTTACTTTTCTACACTTACTTTAATATTGAAATGAGTGGTGCTTAACTCAATTTGTTGAGTATGTTTCAATCATATTTACTGATTTTTTTAGAATCTTTAATTTTGTGCTAATATAAAGGGTAATTTTTCTTATTGAACCACCTTCCCCTTAAGCCCATTTTGTGCGTCTCAATCTCTGGTTACTTAATCATTGCTGCATTAGCTCAATTCTTTTGTGCCACCTCTTTTGCTTGCTGAAGCTGAACTTGATAATCTTATCAGAAATCTCTCGGAGGTTGCTATTGTTAAAAAATTGAGACCCCTTTCAAAGTCTCTGTACTGCCACTGCTGTTTTCACAAGCATTCACTGTCTGATTGAGAAATCATGAGTTCATATGTAGGCAGCGCCTCTGTAATCTTCTGGTGGAACCAGATCTTCAACATGGTTGTGCAGCACAACCTCTCATTTGCTGCCATACATGTATAGCATCCAATCATTGCAAGTCTGCTGACATCACTGTTATTAGCTGCTACGATGTATTAAAATAAGTGGCCTAAGCTCACTTTATGTTAAGATGTAATTTTGATAGTGAAAGTTATATGATTTTAGAAAATGATCAGTGTCCATAAATTGGTTTACTGAAGACACCCATATCAGGTGTAATTAATATATTTATATATTAAATCATATATAATCAAATATCTTTGTGTTTGCAAATACTGGTTATTTGCAAATTGGTATTTTTACAAGAACTGGGGGCATGTAATGATGGGGTTATATAAAATAAACAATATTATGGTTAAACTTCTCTCTTGTTTTTATTTCACAAATAAAACGATTTTTGGCTCATCATGCCAGATGAGTTATGGCTTTTTCTGTTGTTAAACATACTTTCACCTTAGGTCCCCAAAACTGAAATTTGGTTGTGGAAGTACCTTTTAGGTGGGGATCTGAGTTTGTAGAGTTGGAATGACCCTCTTCCAGGGGTTCAACTTGAGACTGCTTAAACAAAACGAAAACCAATAGACACAGGAAGCTTAAATTTTTCAGAACATTATCTTTATTACACAAAGACTAAACCCAACAGGCACAATGGTTGATTTCAGGTTGGGAAGTCTCAATTATTCAGTTTTTGGTGTCAATCAAAGAATATCATTTCTGTTTATGGTGTTGAGGGCTATGCTTAAATTCAGAATGCAGTCAAATAGCTAGAATCGGAAACATTCAAATGAGCCTTATTTAGTGTCAGTAGCACTTACAAGAGACAAGATAATTCTGATAGTAAAGTATAGTAAAACGGAAGGTTCATGCCGGCAGGCTGCAGCAGACCTTTTGTAAATATGTGTAATGGTCAGTTAATATGTTTCAGGATCGAGGAAATATATTTATGCTCTTTACACATTTAATTGTGACTTTATCCACCTTTTTTCTGTGCAGAACTGTAGTTTTTTTTCTTGTTGGCCTGGTATATGTAAATTGTCTTATCCTTAGTAATTTATAGGTAAAACCTATGTAATACCTGGCGAGCTACAGAACCAAACAAGTAGTCGTTATTACGTGGTATGAAGTTTTACATTGGCAATCATGATGAAGATGCAACACACCCAGGTGACCTAGCCACCCAGTTGACTCACGACTAGACCGAAATCTCTGTCGCCGAATACTCTATTCTCGCAAGCGAGCCGCATAGTAATTTCCCATGGGTACCAGGTGGAGCCCCTCTACCTGACTTATAACAAGACTCGGACAGATTCAAAATGTTGGCTCTCGTCATTGTGTTGTTCGCATTGCTACTGTTCTGGGTGCTAAATGATGTCAATTATACTATCTACCTCTACACAGTCATCTTGTATAGTCTTATAAGAAAGAAATTCCATCCAGCGAAAATATTGGACGAATCTTCATTCTATGGTAAGTTATGTTTTCAATCATTTCATATATCAATCTTTATTCTACATGTTCAATTTGCATCATATAAAAAGGAAATATATACCCAATTCGTAACCAGTCAACAATATGGTTATGCTTGAAGTGAAATGATTTATATTTAGCTTTATATTGTTGTTTTGCTTACCTAGGTCAACTGATTCATAATCAGTCATCCAGACCCATTATTATCAATAAACGAACCATTATCTGTAAAACATCCTGTAAACGGGTTATATGTACCTGTAATTTAAAATCTGGTGACTGTCGTATGCTATACATTGTATTTAAAACGTTTTGGTTTGTGAATACTGAAAGGGACTGAGGAATATGAAGTGAAAATGTTATCAATCTTTAATTGGACATCTCTTATACAATGACAACTAACTATCCATAAGTAATGGGTCCGTTTTCATAACTATGTTTATCACTGAAAACTTTGTCAAAGTATTTTCTTGAATATAAAGTTTATATATGATATTAAATGATAAAAAATCTTGTACTTAATATTCTAATATGCTGTTTGTCCCAAAGAAAACCAAATAATTAGCAATCAAAGTTTATAATTTTTCAGTTCTTCAATTTTATAATCGAGATATGTCGTGAGTGTGATGGCGAAGTTGCATGCTAGAAGATAACCTTTTAGGCATGTCAGTCAGCACTGCAGTACATACAGTGTCATTGTATTCCGAGACAACCATTCGATCGTACATCGCTGCGTTTCTTATCTCAGGACTACTCTATGGAGGTCGTGTTACGTGACCTTTGCAATCAAACCAATCAGCGACGAGGTTAGAATGTTACCGGCAGGATTTGATATTTTGTTTGCAAAGTGGTGAGAGGTTACTGGCAAAGCTCTAGACACAGCCCGTATGAAAGAGCGGTCAGATCGAAATCGCAGCTATAGGTACGGGTAATAAGACTATCTATTTCAATGAGATTCTAGTTCCGAGCTGTGAAGAAAGAAAGAATTATAAATACAACACATTCATATGCTTCTTATGTTCGCAGGTTTTTGCTTTACGACTGATGCAGTCACTTCGGATCACATGACAAATGCCAAATATTTGATGAAATGCGACTTTGCAAGGTTCAAACACTTGATGACGAACGATGTTCAAAAGACCGTAGGAAGACTGGAAGGACACTCCCTGGTGACCGCCTGTAATATCCGATACTGACATTCTCTAAATCTCTTTGATTCCTTCACTATAGACACCAAGGTACTTTTTCTATAAATACGAGAGTCATGGACATACAGGAATTTGTAACACTTACGAACATCGCCATTAATAGCAATGTCGGATCCAGAGGGGATGCGCACCCTTCCAAGAGACTTCCAAATATAGGAAATGTTGAGGGTTGTAATTCTGATACATGGTAAAATATACAAGAAAATGTGTAGGGAAAGGACCTTGAATTAAGTAAATAAGCTCATTTTCCTGTTGACATACATTCTTTGATCAAAAGTTATCATTTCAATAGTTGTACTTGTGACACCCAAAGGGTGCAGCCCTCCTAAAAGAAAATCCTGTATCCGCCCCAGAACGGACACAGTGAAGGAAAGGGCCACAGAAAGGAGCTTGGCTTACGACTTGCATAGTCTATTTAGAGAATTTTAATGAAGTTGGCATATGTATAATTCTAACTTGTTAAAAGATGAATAGTATTGGCTGCATAAAATATTCGAAAATTAATAAGACGAAGACTTTACGTGATGTCGGGGGCGGGATAGCCCAATGGTTAGCGCGTCCGGCTTCGGTTCAAGAGGTCCGGAGTTCGAATCCTGCTAGATGTAGTAGACAAATGTTCTACATTCAAGAGGTCCGGGTTTCGAATCCTGCTAGCATGCAGGATGTAGTAGAAAACTGTTCTACATTCAAGATGTCCGGGGTTCAAATCCTGCTAGGATAAAGGATGGAGTAGAAAACTGTTCCACAGGCAGTACGGCTTTTGTGCTACACTGAATTTCAGCGCAGTAGTCCCAATGGTCCGTTTCTCCCTGCAATGTTACTAGCCGCCGTGATATATGTGATATAACCTTTAAACCCCATATCATCTCACCTCCCTTCAACTATACATATAAGTGACGGCACAACATCACACCAATCAATTACTCGTACTTCACTACTTAGGTTCGATCTGATTACGATGAGATTGGACACAGCACTTATTAAATCCATCTATCGGATTTTAATTATACCTACTTTTCATTTTTTTTACATTTCTGGATGAGATGATATTGTCGGGTTTTAAATGAAGCTTGTAATAAATATTTATTCATTTTATATGCTATCTCAGGCGACAATTAAATCTAGGCCAATATGTTTGATTTCTATATTAAGAGAAAAGAAGGTTGCTTTACCTATTTCTACTCAAATTATACATACTCCAAAATTTTTAAAACTTAATATTACTCATTAATGAATAGTACTTTTTAAAGTCCTTCATAATAATTCCCTACATACAACTTACATAAACCGTTGCAGTTGGCAATTTCTTGTTTGTATAACATAATCTAATATAATTTATAAATCATTAAGTCGATAAATGCCCTGCGTGACAATATTGGGAATTTTTTCAATGTCCTCCACATCTAACTTATTTCTTTGATTTCTGATCTTATAAACCAGTAAGTCATCCAATCTCATTGAAATCAGCTGCAACATATCACTCATCCCTCGCTGCGTTTCTGGGCAATGAGGTACGAAGATAGGTTCGATCGAACTTCGATGAGACTGTAACTGATCTGAACAAACCTTTCGAAGTTTTTAATTTGTTGTAGAATTGTGATCAGGGTTTTAAGGATTTTCTCATGACATCCATAAAATTCTCTAAATGAGCTATGAGAAGCATAAGCCTGGTTCCTATCTGTGACTCTTTTCTACTCAGTGTTTCATAGAGTTTCAACTTCTAAAAGAAATTTCAACATAATAATGCATCGTATATCATTTCAGATTCTTTACTGGGGTGACAATTCCTTCTTCATCGAGCACATGTTTGAGAGGAGATGGGACGGGTTTATATGAGCTGTGGCTGCAGTGAAGTTGACAGTGATAGGGTGTACTATCCGAAACAAAGTGGATAGTCTGGAGCCTGGTTTGACTAGTGCTGATCCGACACCTGACATTCCTGAGAACCTCAAATTATCCAGTGAACGTGTCCGAAATTTCAAGAAGGGGAAATAACCATCCTCTTTGAAAGAAGAATCCAATTATTAATGAGTTTGGCAGTCGATATCGATTCATCACCAACATAAGGAAAGCCTGGAGTAGATTTGAAAATTGTTGGTCTCGAATTTCAAAAGTCGAGCTTTCGGAAGTCAGTCTTCACAGACGGTTCTAAGAATCCCAGAAAGAATCTTCATCTAACTGCATTCCAGCTAACATATCTACATTGTCATCTACTTATGTCGATTCCTGACGTTGTCATGACGACATTTTGTAGTCTATCCTCTGAATCTGAAGATTTAACAACAACAGTTTTTTTAAAAGCGTGCTGTCCTTCGATGGTCATACAAGGCTGTAATACATTGACATGGGAGACTGAATTTGGCAGCCATTGAACTACAGTTAACTCAACTCCGTTTATAGCTATTACCAGTCTTTATCTTAGGCTAATTTAACCTTGATGCTGAGCATGACATTTATCATGCAATTTTAAATATTTTTTTTCGTGGGATCACTTTATTTACAAACAGGCGTGCTACTGTCCTTTAAGAAATCGAATGGCATAAAAGAAAGTTTGAATTGAGTGAAGCGCTAGTAAAAGTGTTCGTAGTGTTCGAGCAATATTTATATTTCCAAGCCTGTAATGTCGACACGTTAATCGAATACGCTTGAGAATCGGGGTCGGGTAATATATTAAATGGTTTATGTTGGAATATTTTTATTTAATAACTGTTTATATATGTGCCAGGTGTATCAATTGAGCTTGTTTATGTACATTTCAAGAAATTAGACGAATGAAAACAAGTCCTATGGATAAAACTTCTAAGTCTATGCAATTACACTTTCATTATTGCAAGAGTGCTACGTTTCGAGACACTAACATCGTTATCAAGTAATGTTAGTATTTACAACGAAACATCGCACTCTTGCGATAATAAAATTGCAATTGCATAGATTTTGTGCTCATTCAAAGACATCTTACCAACTTCAAAATGCCTCCCGGGAAAGTCAAGAAAATACGTGTAGGCATAAGGGACCGGTCATTTATTAAAGGGGTGGGGGGTTTAGGGGAGGTTTAGAAAAAATATACAACCACCAGGGGAGGGTCATGAAAAGTATTACGAAAGGCTGGGGAGGGTCATTTTAAAATAGACAGTTATAAAACCATCTTTCGTTAGGAATTGAAAGAGGAGCTGAAAAATCGTGTTTCTTCAAAATTCTATAGACTTCATGTGCTACAGACTTGATGAAGATGTTTAAATTTGTTTAAATCAAACTCAGACACTTATAGTTTTAAAGTTATGAGATTTGATAATTTCATCCAGAAGATTTGCCTCATTTCATTTTTCGGTCCTTAACACTCAAAATATTTGTAGATTTAAACTTTTTCTTGTGCTTTGAAGAAATAATTTAATCATTTTGTCCAGAGCTTATCTCCCAACCTATAGATGTTAGCATCCAAAACTTAAACACGTGTTAACAATTGTCCTTCCATGGTTTTATGAATTTATGATTTTTTTTCAAGTTTTGAGTGGAACTCTCTTGGCAAGAAATATATATTTTGATGGAATTTTATAATAGTGTAATATCTCAAGCTCGTTTTATAACTGAGTGAGCAGTGCTCATCAATTTTGTATCTATAGTTTAAAAGACATTGTGATTTGAATTTTTAAAATGAATAAAGAACGAGCCTTTAAATGTGAAGTTAGAATTCATGGATCCATTCAACTTTGAAAGATAGATTCAACTATGTTAGCATTTCTGTGTATCATAAGCAATGGTATTCAAAAACTACTTTGAGATGCAGTTGATGTTCTAGGATGCTGGCTGTAAACATTTTCAAATGCACAGGGGCGTGTATCGCTTAGAAATAGCTTTAGAAAGACATATATACCTATAGACCCTACCCTACTACTATATAGTGTATCGCTTAGAAATAGCTTTAGAAAGACATATATACCTATAGACCCTACCCTACTACTATATAGTAGTAGGGTAGGGTCTACAGGTATATATGTCTTTCTAAAGCTATTTATATATAGTAGTAGGGTAGGGTCTATAGGTATATATGTCTTTCTAAAGCTATTTCTAAGCGATACACGCCCCTGTGTTCTAATGAAACTGAAATTAAAACACTATAGATCATTATCAAACAAAATTTTAAACTCGTCAGTGGAAGGGTAAATTTGTTTGTAAACTTGTTACAAAAGAAGTTTCTCCTTTGAAAATATCAAAGAAAATGAGACAAATTTCAAGAAGTTTCGTAGATATGATTAGGGATAGGGTCATGAAAAAATACGCTTAAATACAATCCCAAGAGACGGTGCGATGACTTTCCGAATGCGATAGCCTATTTCGGAATCTACCGAAACTTGCCGATGTTTACTAAGGGAGGCTACTCTAATTTTGTTATCCTGTTAGCAGCAGACTATTTTCAAAAATGATGTTACTAATCACCGCAACCCTTTTGATGTGGATAGCATTAGATATGAATTATTTTATCTACACTATAGCAATTGTTATCTTTAGTTTTTGCAAAAGAAAACTTTATCGTGCGAAGTTGATGGATGAATCTGTGCTTATAGGTAAGTTTTACCCCTATGAAAACTTCTCAGTCTTATGTTATGGTAGGGAGGTCGCGTCGAGCAACCTACCTCTCTCTTCGATCCTATACAAAATGATTCGCCTGCGGCTGTGACGTCACAGCAAAGTTGTGACAATTTTCGTAATCTCACGTGCCTTCACGTGCAAGTCGCGAGAAATTGACATGCATTCGACTATAAAAGTTCGCTTGAAAAAATCATTTTTTCTCTTCGGATATTTTAATATTTTTGTGGGAAGATCTTCCGACAGCTTCAAGCCAAGAAATATGATTAAGTCGAATTACTCTTCTTCACATATTTACGGGAATATTGAATGCTAGCGATTTCATTGGTCAACTTTTCATGTGTTGTCAATTAGATTACCATATCCAGTGTTGCATCTAGAGCGCGTATTTGCGTATCTGGCGCATATTTTTATTTTCATACGCAGATTTACAAATAAATGCGTCAAAATATACGCAGATTTGAAAAAATACACGCAAAATTACTAATGTACCGCGTATATATCAGCAAAAATTATTGCCTGTTATATTCCCGGCCGACTAGACTTTCGCGTAACTTCCCAAACTAAAAATAGCATTAACATCAATGATCAGTTGGAATGGTTCGTAGACATTCGGAACTATCGCTGTTATAAATGCAGTGCTCTGATTGGTCCGATTAGATACAAATACAATCGGAATTTCTCGGCAGTACCATCCCTTGACCTCGATTCTTCCGTATGACTTATGTCACGTGCACTGGCGCAATGCAGCATGCTCTAATGTCGGCAAATTGATGAAGATCGTTTTGAACTGTAAGTCTGTTAGAATTTAACTTATCACAATGGCAACAGCGAAGAAAGTTCGCAGAATAACTGATTTCTTTGGAAGTCGTCAAAGTGAAACTAGAACTAGGCAGGATAATGAAGATGGCCACGATAACGGTCACATCGAAACTTCTGAACTTTTCGAAAATGGCGGCAATCACGATGCTGATGTTGAAACGAACGAAACTTTGCATGATGGTGATTCTTGTGTTACGCGAGAATTGACTGGCGGCAATTACGATGCTGATATTGAAATGAACGAAACTGTGCATGATGGCGATTCTTGTGTTACGGGAGAATCGAAGGAGAGAAGAATATTCAAACATTCTAACTAGTGACTTCATGGGGTCCTCTGTGTAGATACTTAAGAGCTGTAAGGGTAAGTATTGCAGACAATACAATATCATTTACTTAAATATCCTTTTTATGTACACTGTACACTTTACTATGCACTTAATAGTATGTGCACACAAACATAGGTGTTTGGCGCAGAAATAGAAAGGTAGTGAGTCAACTGGCGCAGAAAGAGCAAATCCTAGATGCAACACTGCATATCCACATATTTTGCTTATATCACACTTTACTGTCCACAAGCATTCTTAAAAACCTGTACATAGATTTATGTCAATATTTTACGTATTTTGCTTCATCTAAAAATCTTGCTTGAGGCCAGTAAAAAAATTGCTTACGTTTTTTTTCTACATACAGCCATTTCCGGTCATTATAAAATGTAATGCAAACGACGGAAAGGAATTTTACAATCTGTAAAAATGTACTTTGTAAACCATATTTAATTGTTATCTTATACTTACATGTGTGTAAACTTTATACGTTGCAAATGTGTATTTATTTGTAAGATATCGTTTTTAAGTTCTTTTCCGTCATTGACATCTTCTTCTTCTCTTCAGATGTGTCAATGATTGTTATTTACGAAATATCAATGAAAACACATTGGAAATTAGTTTTGTATCTTAATAACTCGTAATCAGGAGAAGATTGTCTTTAAAATGTCAATAAAATACCTCATATGTTATTTGTATCTTTCTTTTGAAAAGGTCCTAATTAAGAGATAAATAAAATCATAATTAAGACCCATCATAATTATAATTTTTTAAATACGTGATTACGAGGCAAAATTTTGACAGTTGTACTTTTATCTTTGCAAAAAGGGGATTACCTAATTTTTTTTCTTATTAAAAATTAGTTACAACACTTTTTAAGCCACTCACTTTAAAGTTGTATTTCATCTTTGCAAAATATTTTGTACGTTACATGAACTCGTAATAACGAGGTTTTACTACCCCATTTGCAATTTGTATTGTATCTGTAAAAATATTTAATTTCCACTTGAGGAAATCTTTCCGTACAAGAATTCTTTATAACATTAAAACTCTCTTACTATCGCATTTTCGTTTTCTACATCTCTCTATATTTCCGCTAAGAATTCTTATCTTCTTACGATAAAGCTTTCTCGGAAAAAGTGTTCTGACACTGTCAATATCCATCATCTTAATAAAGGGTTCTCGTCATAACCAGTTATTACACACATAATTAACAATTTCCAATGTGTTACAATAGGTCTGTCGTAGTTATAATGACATACACATTTACCGTTTCATATTGAATTGGCATGCGCAATTCTTAACAATTGGCATATTCAACCTTTCAAACTGTTTACTTGTGTACTGTACAATATAGATTAACTTTGTCAAATAAGTAAAGAGTGTTTTTTATGAGGATTTGAAGGTTTTTTTTAGGATTGTCAATTTCTGTATTTATTCAAACCATGAAATTGGCAACCGCATTCTTGGAATAACAAACGTTAAAACATTCACCCAACTCTAAGCGATTCTTTCATAGGAAACTTTATCGTATATACATTTTAGGCAAAGCAATAGGTTTCCAAAGATCGTTCGGTAATTTTTAAAAATAAATGACAACCGAATCGTGCCTAATATTAATTATATAAGACTTTTGGTACACACTGCTGCAGAAGACTTCTTTTCCGGCGAAATTGTTCTTCGTGCGCAATGATATGTTGAAACCAGTTTGCCACTACGTACACTAGTTTCGTGATAATTGGGTGACGTTTCAGTGAAAAATTCTTGGAATTTTCAACTTTTAAAATATATTATACAGATACAAAACATAAATATGTATATTAATGAACATGACATTGTTGTTGGAGTTTTTACATGTAGGGAATGGATGATTGTTTGCCCTTGCAAGTGAATTCTGCCTAGCGTATTTTATGTTCGCTTCAAATTTATTACTTAAATCTCGGTGTGTTTGATGATCTGTACGTGTAAACTCTATTAAAAAGGCTGTTACAAATGGAAAAAGTTACAATTAATGATAAACGTTTTACCAGTAATGAGATATGTGCTTGTCATTAAATGTGATATTTGTGATAAAAAGTATTATTTGTAATTAAAGGTGTAAAACGTATTTTTTCTGTAAAATAAATTATTTATATATATTCCAATATGTTATATTGTAATGGAATGAAACACATAAACCCTGAAAAGTTATTTGTTTTATTTGTGAAGTCAATGTATGAAACAAAACATAATGAAAGTTATAAGTGGATGAAAGCATGACGCATATTAATTGAAGCTCCATAAAATGCAATATTACTGTAAAGGAATACTTCGTTTCGTAAGGACGTTAAAATTTTACATAGCACAATCTATATTTAGGACTTCCGGAATAAACACGGCGGGTCAGGCAGCCATTTTGACGAAACACATTTGAAGTTGTTCGTGAGAGCGAAAGTAAATGATGGATTAAAACGTTCACTTAATGAGTACACACTCATTAAGGTATTGAAAGACTTTGTAATGATAAGCACTTTTATCCGCCACCAATTTCAAAACTGTTGGCTCAAGGGTTTGTGTTTTAGGAATTTGACGCGACCTCCCTACTATAAGTTATGGCATGATAAGTTATGATTTTTTCCCTTCCAAAAATAACCCCGTTTGAGGTTTTATATTTGAAAGTAAGACCTGGTAAGATGTTTATATTTGAGTCCTCATAATATAATTAAGTCCTCAAAGCAGACATAGAATACTTTATCAGATGAATCCAACGAAGTTTGTCACACATCTAGCCTATCGAAAACGATCAAACTTTTCACAGTAGAGACGTGGATGGATTCGAACCTTGAACCCACCACAGTGCTCTAAAGGTTTGTAGATTCATCACCGTTAACCTTTTTTTTCAATTGTTTTCACTCTGTCACTATTTTGTGTGTCTTTCGTTTGCACGTTTTTGTAATCCGTAAGGGCGTAGGGTCAGTTAATGTTTCTTAAATCGGTCTTGCATATTCTTTTTCGAGATAGAATGCACTGTACGTAGTCATTATCGATATAATATGTTCGACATATCAAATCTACAAATAAAAAGAGTTAGTTGAATCTTTCCTCCCCTCCCCAAACCCCAACCCCAAACAAACCAAAAAAAACAACAACTTTCTGTATTCAAAATACTTAATAGGGAAAGATTGCGACACAGTTTAATGCTCTAATTTCAATCAATCAAAATACGACTTTCATCAGCAAGCAGAAATGAATTTTGACTATTTAAAGTAGCATTATACGGGATTGACTGCATGCCTGAGAATTTGAGCTAAAAAATGAATTAAAGGCTATCATGTTGGAATTTGTAGCGATCGCACTATCATCTAGGGATAACAATATTGGAACAAACGGTATATTGAAAGCTCTGACTAGAATTAAGTTGAATTGTTGGAAGGGATCGTTGCATCTTCCCACACATGGCCTATTTTCACACCAGGCCTTGAGGCATTTACAGTACTCTTCTGTGCTTGTCGCAAAGGCTGCTGCGAGGGATCGCGATAGTCCAATGAGAAATCATATAAAAATTGCAACATTTCGCCGAACTTAGCAGCAAGGTTTAAATTAGCCAGTGATAAAGACTGGCGCAATTTAAAGCAATGCGGGGAAGATGGGATTGTAGGGCAATTTAAATAAATTTGGCTCAACAGTTTTGTTAGGCTAAGTGCTGCCTTTTATGTTTATAATGCAAAACAATGTATAACGCTTGAGCGCATGCTTAGATATCTTCATCCATACAGCAAAGTATTACTTATCAGATGGTTTAATTATGTTTCAATCAGGCGTGTGTCTACCCTCTGACATCGACTTCATGTGTCACATGAACAACACGAGATACTTGAAGAACTGCGACTATGCAAGGGTACAGCACTTCATGATGACTGACATGCGGAAAGCTGTGAGAAAACTTGGAGCACAGATTGTGCTCAATGCTAGCAACATCAGGTACAGACGCTCCATTCTACTCTTTGATGTCTTCCATATATACACCAAGGTAAGTCTCTGAGGGTCCCGGCTTCGTAGTTATTGTCTGGAACAACCGAAGGTACTGTATTGCTGAAAACATACGTCCTAGGTTAAACACATTATTTCACTCATTTAGTTACATGTATGATTAAAAGTTGTCGGCGAACGATTATATAAATCTAGGAGGTAAATTTTCTGCAAAACAAATCCCTCTGTTTTTAATTTCTGATAAGGTTGCTACGGTCGTTGTGACCGGTTGCATCTTTCGCAGTCAGGGACAACATCAGCAAGACATCAGTTTTGAGGTCATTGGCGTATCCGGGAATTATTATATTCTAATTAATAACGCAGACTTCATTACCCTTAAGCACTTGCCAAGGTTTACTTACACATTTTCTCCTTATGACGCCAACAGAAGGATGTTCATTCATTCATTCATCCAAATATGGACAACCCTTGTCTGCGTTTAGGGGCCAGCAAAGTCTTTCTAAAAATCTCTACTTTAAAAAAAACCCAACAAATTTCCCTCTCATACAGGTTCATCGCGTAATAGCGTAATTCTTTTAATTAATAATTAATTCAAATACATCCACTTTGGATATAATTATAAAAATTCATATATAATTTGATAAGAGCAAATGAGAAAAGATAACGCCCTGGCTCGAACCTCTAACTACTAACAACGTTCTATATCCACCCTTTCTTTCTTCTCTAAGCTATCTACGATTTTCTTTATATCGATTGTATATTTTTCTGTCAATAAAGAAGGAATAACAGGATATACGCTCAGACTCCTGATTAGATTAATAAAACAGACACTCAGACTGATTGCCTTCAGATATCGTTATGCAGGTACCTGGACGCATCGAGAAGGAATAATGATGGTGTTATTAACTTCAACCTCACCTTGATCTCAAAAGATTACCTTTCGTGGTATAATAATACAAATAGAATAATTATTATAATGTGCAAACAGTTGAAATGACGGACACGCGTCAATTCCATGATCTTCGACATACTTTAAAAAGCCGTCTTGTATCTGATGCAGTTCTCATAAAGGTTCTTGTTTCATAATCTATTTTGAAATGCTGATGTGATATCTAGTTCATTTACTGCTTCAAACTGTTGCATTGATCATTTGTTATGTACGGCATTTCTCCTTATTAACTAGCGGGTGTCCATAAACACAGCAGACTTTCGTTGCAGCATTGCCAGGGCTAAAATATATTTTTATGTTTTCTGTCTTATACATGCACGTATCTTCTAAGATAACTTTCCAATAATAATTCCAAAAAATGTACTCGTTTGTTGTTAGGTGTAGCTTCGGCGATTATTGCAAATCGGCGCTTATCAGAAACCTGGCGATTATTAGTGAAGATATAAATGTTAGAATTCAAATTTACAAATTTCAACATAAAACGCATCTTCCAGGTCATTTGTTGGGATGAAAAAGCATTCTACTTGGAGCAGAGATTTGAGAGAGCAAAGGACAAGTTTATCAACGCTATAGTGATAGTAAAAATCGCCGTTTCCGGATGTCCTGCTCAAAGTATAGTGGATATATTGGAGCCGGGGTTGTCAAGTCCCCAGCCAACCCCAGAGATTAGCAAGTGGATGGAAAGCATCGCAGTCTCCAGCGAGCGTCTCCGCAAGGCTTCATAAGGCATACTGGAAAAATCCTAAGGCATACTGGAATGAATCCTAAGGCATACTGGAATGAATCCCTGGCTTCATCTGTCCTTCAGTTTATTGCGAATTTTATATGAATTTGTATGAATCAAATTCGTTCATAACACCCGTTTCATGGTATGTTGTTAAGATATTATTTATGGTTATCATCTTTTGTTGCACTTTGATGTTGTCAATATCGAATTCGTATCATTCCGTGTATGAACGTCTCCTGTATGTAGTCTGCACGTTTTAACGTAAGTATTGATTTCCACATTGTTTACAGTTTAGTTCAAGAAGGCATAAAGCTTCCACTAGAGCCTCACCATGGCTTAACTTCGGTTGTTGAAACTCAGTATGTGTTTTTGTATACCAGATTGCAATGATATGTTTAAATCACAAATCTGCAATTCACTAGGTACTTTAATTTCCAAGAACCGAGAGATGGTGTGGGCATTGATACCATGTCACTGCTAGTTTCTCTGGCACTGCCATATCAATTACTCGCAATTTTGTCTTTCCTTAGACAATAATGAACACCTTAGTTATGATATCAAATATTAATTCTTGGTGATTGATATATGTATGAAGGTACGCAGGGAAGGGAATGTTCCTGAAGCATCTCTTACTTTCTAACCGAGTGTACAGAAAAAATGTTATTAGTGTAAGGACGTGGCCTGTATATCGTATACATTTTCTATATCTTTGTCCCCTTATTCATTATCAAACAGGCAGGTCAGTGATGACAAGAAATATCTTTAAACCTCGGATCAGACCCTTCAGCTAGTGAACTTAAAGATTCAAACGGTTATCTGTTTATGTATTCCAGACCTGTCAAAAAGTTTGTATCAGGGGTTTCATCCACTTGTAAATTGTAAAAATATGTTCCTGTTCAAAATCAATGTATACTTTGTTGAAATGTGAAAAAACAAACAACTTTCAACAAAAACACGCTTATGACTTATCATGTCAGTCGTACTTTGAACACTAATGGTTCACAAAATGAACCTTTAGGAGAGTTTGTTTATATATGAAAATGATTAGTACTAATATGGTAAGAATATTCAACAAATGTGTGATGTTCAGCATGACATTTCTTTATTTTAATGATAAAAATTGTTAACTTCAAAAATGAATATTCATTTGCTTAAAAAATAAATATGTATTTACTTCAAAGATATTCAGCATTAGTCTTTCATTTAAATGAAATTTTTCATCGAGGTTGTGCCTATTATCTCTTTATGAAAATCTAAAAAGTACTACATGTATGTTTCAAGTTTGCGATTAAAACGTTTATGTGTGTTAACATTACCTCTTGTATTCGATTAATTGAACTTTTGTAATACATGTAAAAGTTTCTTTATTAGACAAAATTCGCATGTGTTTTGGTTTCCTTTTTCATTATGTATCCTTATTTCAGAGAATTATGAGACGAATGAAGAACCATTTTTGTGATAAGTTGCATTTTTATTCTTTGACATAAATTCTTATGTTTTTGTGAATGTCGTACAATAATCTCCAATAAAGAAATAAGTTGCCAATCCCTACAAATCATCCTCATTCAGGTTTGTCAATGACCTGCTTAGTTTCTTTGAGAGGGCCATAGTAGGTGCTAAGTTGAATAGGGAAAAGTTCAATTGATTTATAACTTCTTCATTGGAAAATTGCCACGTATCGGTGTAGATACACTTGCTCCATATTGTTAGTATTTACAAAGAAACTTCGTAATCTTGGAATAAGGAAGTTGTAAATCCAAAAATTTGTTTTCGATTGAGGAGGTGGCACATTCGCGTATAAAAAAAACAAGTAATGCTGTAAATTCAGCGAACTGATCATAAATGTAACAAGGAAATCGTCTTTATTGAACTGCAAAGTTATGATTATAAATCGATTGTCAGATGAATGCATGCTAGTGATTGAGTACCTGTTTTGCCGTCGTATGTTTCCCCCAATATATTGCGTTTAGATGAGGTTATACTTGAATATATTTATGACAAAATCAGTTATATTTTCATTTCATTCATGTATTTAAATATTGTCCGTCTAATCAAATCATATTGTTTTATCTATCTGAATGCCAAAGTTATTTAATGTTCACGAAGATCCGTTATTTTTGTATTGTTTTGTTTGAATCAATAAACGAAGGTATCCTGGATATGTGTGATTTTTTAAAAGGTATTGTTTTTATTACAAAAAGGAATCACTCACGTGAAATACTCTATGTAAAACTAATATTAGTGGTTGCCAGGGTAAGTGAATTCTGGTTGTTGTAACATTTAATTCGACTTGTATCATTGGCGGAGGAAATAAAAAGTGTTGCATGTCATATCTGTATGTAAAAGTCGTAACTTTGACTAGACATGGTAGCATAATTAGCTTGATTAAGATGTATAAGATGAGGAATTATTTTATTGATAAGCAGAAAATTATTCTGAAAAAGTACAAATACTTCATAATCGGAGCCAGACACCGTTCTTCAACGTTGACTACGTACATCATGCTCGCCGCAAAATATAAGTTACATTGTTTGCTATTCTGTGCAAGTATTTCAAGTAAAAAGGAGTAATGTTTTACAAATTTTTTTTTTACTATGTGTATGTGGGGTAAATCACCTCGAAGTCTTTGTTTGTCTAACACTGTCCTTGAGATGGTACGTATTGATATAACAATGGACATAAGATATGCTTATTGTGAGAGGCACGTACAGAACCAACTGCACAGGACACTCCTGACCTTCATTTCTTCACATACTCAAGGGTGAGATATTTACGTGTATTACATTCTTATATATGTTTATTTCCAATCGAGTCGACCGGCATCTAGTTTGCCAGAGTGACATAGTCTTTGGTTATGGCAAACTATAAAATTTTTAAAGCTTGGGGCGCCAAAGTTTCCATTCTATAAGCTCAGTATATGTTTTTATTACTTAAACTGGGCCTGCATTCTCAATTAGTGGTTAATTATGCAAATGCTTAACCAAGGGTTATTGAGGATGCCATACCATTTCTTTAACCATTTCTACTGATGCTTAATTTTCAACATACAGGAGCAATAATGATATAAAACGAGCAGTGATCCCTCATGAATAAATGCTTTGGACTGTTGATAACATTCCAAACTGACACTTGAAAAAGCACTGATGCAAACTTCCTCATAGTTCTATTTTTCAAATAGTTAGATACTAAAGCATGGTTGAAGTGAACACAGAAATTATGAACGAACGAATATATATTATCACTGATTTGTCCCACATTCAAAATAAACAATACCAAGCTAGTAAAGACGTGTCGTGTCATTCCAATATGAGTTGTGATTTCCAAACTGAAGAATAGCAATGAATTTGTTTACAATATACAACTTACGGAATTTAAAATATCGTTGAGGTAAGAAATTAATTTTTTTTTTTCAAGCTTTTATTTTGCCAACAGCGGTGGAATACAAATGATACTATGCCAAATGCAATATACAATGACAGTAACATCGGATAAAACGATGCAAAACTTGTCAAACATGAAAATAAAGAAAAAGAGGTGACATCGTTTTGTAATATATGAAACGGGACGAATGTTACATTTTAAAAAAAATGTTTAGGCACTGGATATTTTAAATTAGGACCAACATGAAGCTTACATATTTAATAAAGGGATGACATCTAATATTTTTGAGCATATAATACAAGTTATAGGATGATGGTTAATAAATAGGCCTTGAATGTAAAAAATGCAATATATTACTGTCATAGAAATTTGAGAAAAACATTTACCTCATACATGTTTGGAAGCCATAATTTCATGTCCAACTCATTACCAGTCTGACGCAAACATACTAATTGTCACTTTAAATGTAATGTAGCACTTTATTTTGATATTTCATTGATCAACTTTAGACATTTGATATTATTTTATGCTAATGTGTTTCTTCAAAGATTAAAATATCTCATTACTAAGACCGGACTATCCGTAGTCGTAAAATTAGGTGTCTCGGATGAAGTGAAAAATCAATGCAGCCATTTTAATGTGAGCACCTTTATCCATTCGAGGTAGGGATAAGCGTTGCTTAAACAAACATGTAATGTTCGGTTCATAATTCATTCTCTCAATGTATTGAAAATAGATTATCTAGCAGTTGGGAACACTTTACGTGAGATGCCTTTATAACATGAAGAAAACGTGTTACAATGACTGTAGAGTATGTCCAGAAAACGTATTCAACACGTAATGCCATTTATTAGTATATGGTTTACACATAGTTGAAGACTTCTCGTGTATTAATTTTTACCACAATCAAGAAATTGTCAGCAAATCGTTCAGCACAAATACAAACGTAACAATGACGGATCCAGAAATTTTGAAAGTAACGGGGTCGATTAAAATCAAACTGTTGGAACACCGCCGTCAGATCAGTTAGCAAAGGCAAATCTCTCCAGTAGAAATCGCCCCCGAGGAGCCCTATACATATGTCTGTGGGCGAGGGTTTTACCCGGCCCGCGTGCTGCTATTGAACATTTCGACCAAGTTTGCCATTACAAAGAACGTTTACTTCCTAGAATGAAGCCCGTTCGTCTCTAAGTGTCAGCTGTTACCTGGGTCACTTTACCGACGAGCTGGCGGCTTGGTTGAGGAGATCACGGTCTACACCATGAGAGTAGTATATGCGGTCGCTGTGAGTATGAGAAATAATGCTTGTACCGATTTACTGATGATGTAATGTCGAAGTGGTTTGAAAATAATTGCTAAATACCAGATGAAGTGTGTAACTGGCATATGAGGCCAGCTGTGTTCTTAAAATAGAATCTGACAGATATGGCGTCGATGTAGGTGCAGTCACAGCAAGGCAATGTTACTGCGTTTACAGTAAGGATTATGTTTACGTATTTAGCCCTATTTGACTTATGTAGTCAGGTGAACTTGCTGGTTATCTTAGTGCTGTATATTCATCAAAACAGGGGTAATATGGCCCTTACAGTAGGAGTAGCCTGTTCTTAATCATACAGGAAGTAGTTCCTATATTAAATGCGTTTTCCTTGAACTTAAATAAATGAGAACGTTTCAATATCAGCTATCGATACATTGGTCTGTAAAGGTATTCATGGTACGTTACCAAATATTCATGGATAATAAGCAATCATTTGACTACCAGTAACCACACAAGTTTAGAACAATGGTTGCGTTATTGGGTTTCCCGTCAGACGAGAATAGAAAGGTCACATGCCTTTAGACACTTTGATTTGTCAGTAGCCTTAAAATTAATTATTTCTATTCATTTCAGACTTAAACATGCCTTCCCATGGCGCATCCCCAGGCTCAAGGTATTGTAAAACTTATATTTGTAATAATCATTTGTATTGTTTACGTTTCAAGTATCTCTTCTAATAGGTTATACCTAAATGTCACTTTGACATTTTCATTTAAAAATATTTTAAGGCAGTATTGTACATTGCTCAATCTAAACTAGCTTATATTTATATATCTATTTTTAATCATTTTTTTATTCTTTCATTTATTCATTCATTCATTCATTCATTTATTGATTTATCAATTTAACTTGTCAAAAATAGTTACGAAAATTAATGAGCATTGTGTAAATGATTTAAACAATAAATCATTCGTTCATTGGCATATTGTTGAAATATCAATCATGAATATTTTAATACACATAACTAATTTTGTCAATTTTATATATATCTAAATGAACGTGAAAAGTCTGGTTGGACAATATTACATAAGTTAAATGTGATGATGCGTAACTGACAAATGATGATTACAAATACATTTAAGATTCAATTGCAATTCTTTTTGTATAAGGAGACTTAGGTTTGTACCTCATCGATAATAGTAATAGATGTAATAGACATTCTATAATAGAAGACATAATGTCCAAAGACATAATTCACTGTGCTTAGTTCTTAACATATTGCATAGTAAACCAAATTACATTTTCATATTAAAGAAGCCAGGCAATGGACAATATAATTTGTAAGATGAAATTATTTGCTCAAGATCAGTGATAAATGTATCACATAAAACTTAGCTTTTTATGTAAATGTATATATAGATAATATTTCGAAATGAGTATTGTAACTACATGTATGTCAAACGTTAACATATTAAGACATGACGATGTAAATTATTTGTAAACCTAGTTATCTGACAACAAATCGTTTCCCCCCCGAACTGCTTGAACTTAAAAACAACTTTTATCGAAGGCCAATACAAAGTCACATGTTTATATGTAATGTTGTACCTTCATTGTGATTAAAAATTGTGACGTGCTATCAAAATGTTGAAAGAACAAGTCAAGATTCATTGAAGTTGTTGGACACGTGCCTACAAAAATCACGTGCTCTGTTAATGGACCGGAAGCGGTACCAGAGGACTTTGAGTCAGTCTAATGGGTTGTTTACTTGATCACGAAGTCACGTGACTAAGTGAAGCGCGTGACTGCATTCACTTATTCACTGACCTGAATCGGGAGTGTCCTCGTAATGTGGACTCGTCATATACTTATTGACCAGGCGTACATACATACATGCACACACACATATATATATATATCAAACCGTAGCTTATCATTTAGTTATTTGAATTAGTTTCATTTGTTCATTTGACGGGGTAGTTTTAAAATGAAGAAGTTCGATGGAAATGAATGTTGTTGTTTTGTTTTTTAATCGAACCATCGTATGCCCTTAAAATAATTATCATATGTGTATATTTATACGTAAAGCAATACTAGCTTTATACGTCTATGATAGAAAAGGAGAATTAGAATGGTAAATTATTTATTTTAATTCGTTGAAATTTAAGGGCAGTTTATATGATGGAAAAAGAGCTCCAGAGAAATTGAAAATTATCCCTTAAATAAAGCTAACAAACTTAACTGTTTTTTAAGAGGATAACATGTTTCGGCTCAGGATGCAGTTTAACTGTAATAAATAATATATAGTAAAACATAAGACTGTTTGTCGAAGAGTGTACATCAATATATGTTGAAACCAATAAATTGACTAACAGGTAATTAGATTTAGACAACATCATTTACCAATCAAGAGTTTTACCACACACTATGTTTTTTTTTGGAGAGATGTAAAGAAAGTTTGTCTAATTCTAATTCTTAATTACTTCTGTAAATTTATAAAAAAAATATTGAATAAGGAAATTAACCATGCATTTATTGAAGGAAGTTGTATTTGTATCTGAAAGCGATAGAGGAAAGGATAACGAGAAGTAAAGTGACACAAGTTTAAGAAAAAAATAAACATGAGCCTACGGCAACACTCGTCTGAATACAGGACCGCTAAAGAGTATGCTAAGTATGTCTTTTTGAAAATAGATATGTCTTTGCAAATATTATGCTTTCATTGATAAATAGTCTGATTTATCAGCGGTCAAGATCGTATGGTCAACGTAAATAGGTCCACTCGTATCCTCTGCCTTTCTCTTAGGTGCTATGTTTCAGTAATTATCTTGTAATCATATTTCATGTGCATTTTGATTGAAATATTATTATGTTGTAGATGTTTGTTACTAAAAGGATATTTGATCAATATTTTTAGGAACTGCATATGATATATTTTTAAAACTTGATCGTAAATCTATATTATTTTATTCAACCGATCCTGAATACTAGGTAAACATTAATACAGGCGTTGACGCTATCTACAATTTCAATTATAATGTCAAATCCTACTGAAGCTCGAACTTAAGACCCGTCTCTTGCTGTTCAGTGAAGTAGGACTGATATGTACGATCTAACTGCAATGAGTTTGCCTTAATTCAATGATTTTATTCTTTACCAGCCGACCCGCCCTGCAAGCGGTGTAAGGAGGTGGAAAGGGTACGGAAAAAGGTCGATACGGAACCCCACTCGTTTTCGCTCCATGTGAACCTTTCAATCTTCCAACGGGTGAAGACTAAAGACAAGAATCAAGCTCTCCAGTTGAAAGCTCAGAAGAAGGCGGATAAGAAGAAGACACTTTTCAACTTGGAACGTATCGTCTCGGCGCTGAGGAACACTCTTGGAGGCACCATCCTCATCCACTTCCTGGGTCATGACCCAAACGACCGCTATCTCGGCCATTTTGACGACTTTATCGGCAGCAGCTTTAAGAGTCTTATCCAATCAGGAGAGCTCTACGTCGACACTTACAACCGGAAGTGGATCTCTGATGACTTCCTTGTAATCACTGTCACGCAATCAGAAGCCGTCTCAACCGTTGAATTTAATACTAAGGTTAACACGGACTTTGAAAACGCCTGTCCCTCTTCCTGTAATATCTTGTCGATCCTTAGGAGGGAGCAAGTTGGTGTTGTTACTTCTCCACAGATACGAGGAATCGACCGGAACCTACAAGCCCTCCACGAGTGCCGCTGTATCCAGCTGAAATGCTACATGCCCAAAGAGGACCAAGTGGATATAAAGAGTAGAAACTACATCTCCCAGGTCGTGGATTACATCTGGGATGACTTGAAGTTCAAACACAACCTCACTTCCATGTCGAAGGTTGATGGTGGCGGGTCGTTTTACGTGGGAATTGAAGAGAGGGACATCACGAATACGTACGAGTGTAAGATTCCATGCATTACGGGTTTTCACTTTGAAGCAGACGGGGACGCCTTGAAGCAAGCTTTTCTGCAGAAGTTGAATGATAATGTGACAGCGTTAGATTTGAATGGAACTTTCTGTGACAGAGTAGAAACTTTGAATTTAATTGACTTTGCCTTCCATACCGTTGGCAATCTGATTGTCCTTGAAATAGCAATACGTTACTACGAGGGCATATTGTTTTATGACAAGCATGGGCCTTGCGCATTTAAAATCGTGAGCAACAATATTGAAAGAATGAGTCGCACTGAATGGTTGAAAAGATGTGCACATCCTGAAGTATCAAAGCAATGTGATAGACCAACATGTCAGACATTATAAAGCATAATACAATTTATTATTAATATTTTATGCTTTTTCAGTTTTATTCTTCAAATTACTTAGCCTTTCAGTAATACTTTGTTCTTGGGGAATCTTACGTTATCTTGTCACACAAAACGTTGTGAAGAATCTCTGAACAAAAACACGAACCGCGGCTCGCAGAGAAATATCATCGTTGATCAACCAATCAGAAACGATATTTGAGGTACTCTTTTTGGAGGAACTGCAAGTTGATTATTGAAGTGTTATTACATTGTTAAATTCATACGAACCATTCAAGTGGATACCAACTAGCCCGACTTCAAAAAGCAGGTGTGTTTTGATAAATAATCGGAATTATTGCGACCCTGTGCCCTGTAAAAATGTCAGAATCGGAAGAGAGCTCGGAGTCCGAGTACAGCTCGTACCACTCTGATGGGAACACCCCCTTCTCTAGCTTCCTCGGCCTCAACAGAGTATCAACATCGGAGTCCTTCGACAGCATGGACAGCAAAGGTACGTTCTACTTATCTACATATAATTATCATGTTAACAAGATACCAAAACCTGAAAGTATACAAAGTGGTTTATAGGCTTGAAGTAGGGAAGCGTTACTTCGTATCTGAATGTAGAAAAGATAAGGCAAGATTTAATATTTCAACACTGCTGTTTATCATATACTCATAAGTAAGACTAGAGTAACCTCGAAAATATGAATTTGATGATTTTTATGATTGATAAATCAAGTGATGATATGGTTTCCTTGGTAACAGGGAAAGACAGCAGAGCAGGGAGCTTTCCTAACCTACCTCAGGAGGAGAGACGGATATTTGGGACAACAAACTTCGACAACATCAGTTCTAGTACGTAACAAATATTTCATCATTATTTAGACAACAATATCATTGTGGATATTTGACAACACGGAGGATTACTCGCCACCTAACTTGCTTTATAACAGACACTCGTTAACCAAGCTGACAAGAGTCTTTCAGCTGCCATGATGCCTTTTAACTGCTGCTGCCATCTTACTTTTTTTGTCTGCAATACATTTTGTGGTAATAAACCGTTTTCTTTTTCAAAACAGTATAAGTGGTTGCAGTAGTTATCACTACTGTAAGAAAATGGTAATAACGCCAGTTACGTGTAATCATTTTCAAGCAATGCTCACTTAAAATTTGCCTTGTGTTCTTACAATAAAATTTTACCATCTCTGTGCAGACCATGCAAAGCTGTTTCCGGATGCTGCTGTTGACTATTTGAAGAAGAGACATCCAGAAATACTGAACGGACTCCTAGAAGCAGCCGAGGGTCGTCCAACAACCATCTTCATCTGTAGTTCCCTAAGGCAAACCTTTAACATCTTTGAGTCACAGAACAAACCTAAGAACCTAGTATTCGATGTGTTCTTCTTTCGATCAGGCCGACCGAGTCTCGTCATATCAATCTACAGGCCAGATGAGACGAAACCTGACATTTTCCCGTACACCACAAAAGTGACCAGGGAGATAACTGCCAAAATAAGATCTGACGTCATCCGGAACTTTAACATGGCCCGTGGAGTCCTGTCGGTCCACTGCAGGAAGCTGGAGGTTGTTCAAAAGCTGCAAGAGTGGGAAGCTGAAGCTCTGTCCGAGTTCAAATCCCGATCTCTAATCCTGGACAATAATAAGGTTTCTCTGGTGGTGCAGTATCTTGCCAAGCATATAGACGGTCAGGATACATTCACTTCCGGTTATGTTGCGCGGGAACATTCACTTGAGAAACAGGAAGTTTCTGATGTCAGTAAGTTTACCTACGTTCGTTTTCGAGTTATATTACTTAAATGGTTCGTTGGCCAGGGATAATGAAATGGGGATATCGTTTTAGGAACAGATCTAAAAAACCGTAAGACCTTCTTCAACGAAAATCAATCACCATTTGAATATGTGCGTTTTGTGGTTTAAACTTCTTGGTAATTTTAGTTTTGGCGGTTTCGTTTGAACCCAGAATATCCTGAGCAAAACCAAAAGAACTGTTTTATATATTATTTTGAAATGAAAACACAATAACTTTCTAATTGACGAAATTGTTTTAAATGCAAGATAAGTGTAGAAATATTTCATTTGAAGTGTAAATAAGCCATTTAGCAAATGCTTTAAGTCAAAGGCTAGAAGTTAAGCCTACCTATTTGCAGGCTTAGAATTTAATTAAAAAGGAATAAAAACTTAAGACCCAAACTTGAGAAAAAAGGAATTTTTTTATTTTTATTTCCATATTTTTTACTTAAGTCCTTTTAAGAATACCCTGAGCAGATAAGCTCTTAACACAAAATGACTAAGGATGTACATCATATAATATAATCATACATCAGGAACAAGTCGTTTAAGTGTTTTCTGGTACACAGATTCAGCAGTCATGGCTGCATCCAGTGTCGACCAGGAAATGGAGTCGACCCTGAAGAAGTATGGAGTGCTGACCATTACTGGCTTACCTGGATCTGGGAAAACTGAAACAGCCAAGAGAATTGGGTCTGTGTTCACGGAACAGGGATATCAACTAAAACATGTGACAGGCATTTCAACTTTTGACATAGGAGATTGTCTACAAGGTGATGACAAGTACTTTTGTATTTTTGACGATGTATTTGAAGATGCGGAGGATTCGTCTTCAGTGGAGAAGATACTGAACAGTTTGACAATGCACAGATATGCTCCACGGACTCAGCTGAAATCTGACAGAAAGGTGCTTGTTGTCTTCACTTCAAGGAAATACAATCTAAAAAAGGGTATCAGTAATCTCAAAGATTCAAGTTTATTTCCTTCACCGACAATTTTCGATTTGTCAAAAATATCCTTCACTGGAATGGAAGCTCGGGATATGTTTCTGATGCACTGGAAGAGGCACAAATCGAAACCTCCCGAAGAATCAGATTTAGCCTATATAAACGAGAAAGGACCGAGTGTTGCTGGGTTCCCTTTGATGTGCGATTTGTATTTTGGAACCAACCATTCCCTCTCATGCAGAGATTTTTTCGATGATCCGATCAGATACTATCAGACCGTATTTGACCATATAATCAACTCTAAATCACCTCTGTTCGGCTCGCTTCTCTGTGTGTTCCTTTGTGACAATGCTGCCACGTCCCTTCAGGAATACAATACTGATTCTGGATTCGTGTTGGACTCGGTTGATTACACAGAGGCTCAAGATGAAAGTGTTATACTCTCTTACAAACCATACGGGGAACTGGTAGCCAAACTCAACCAGATCCTTCCAAATATTGACATGGCAGATGCTAAGCGGGGCATCCAGCTCCTCAATGGAATATATGTCAATGAGAAGAAAAGTACCTTTTTGAGCTCTGTGATTTATGATGCTTTTGCATACAGTCTGTTTAGCGTGTATCCGAAGTTCGTTCTTGAAAACTGTAGACTGACATTTGTATGTGAACGATTGAGTGGAGTGATTGTGGGTACGCCACATGTTGATGACAAAAATCATCTGTGTGTTTCCGAAAAATACCTGGACGCCATTGCACATAGACTGGCAAATGCCATCTTAGAAGGCAAGTTTAAACTTTCCTTGTCTCACCCCTTGTTACATCATGAGTCGTTTGTGGACAAGGTCTTCAAAGATGTGAAGCTGGATGGCATCTATTCTCCTTTCGATGATGGGAAGCACTTTATATTCTGGGCCGTGAAATCAAACAGCACGCCCCTTGTGAAGAAGTTTATTGTACAAGTTAACTGGGTGTCTGACCATAAGAGGAGACAGTGTATTGAGGCAGCCATGTCGCGTGGAGTCCAAGAATACACTAGAGGTATCGTTACATCGGAGAGATCTGTTATAGATAGTTGCCTGTTTCTCGCTGTGGAGTTGAACTGTCTAAACGTTGCTGAGTATCTTCTAGGTATTGGCGCCAGTGTGTTAGTTGTAAATTGGGAAAGGTCTAACGTATTCCATGTCGCATGTTTGAACAATTTTGAGGAAATGTTCGAGACGATCATTAGGTCATGTAACAGCGAAATACTCAACAAGGCTATACAATCAAGAGACTCCAAGAACAGGACACCATTGACAATAGCATTAGAACATGGACACAAGAAGATATTTTTTCTTTTGTTATCAGTTGGGGCTGGCCGCCAACTCAAAGACTCTCAGGGTCCATATCTCCATTTAGCCTGCGAGGGAGGGAACAGAGACATTGTGGATTATCTACTGAGAACTTTTGACGTAAATGCGCTGGACACATCCAGTGCCACTCCGTTGATGATGGCGGCTCTTAGAGGTCGTTCCAACTTAGTTGATTATCTACTAACTCGCGGAGCAGATACAACGTTGGTCGACAACAAGGGTGATCAGGTTATTCACTACGCATCCCGGGGAGGGAGTGTACATGTCATGATGACGCTGCTGGCAACCTGTGACCAGAATACTCCAGGCTGTGATGGACTTACTCCTTTGATGACAGCAGCTGCAGAGGGGAATGCTGCTGTATTCCAGTATCTTGTAGACCACAAGGCTGATCTATCCTTGACGGATCACAAGGGCAACTCGCTGCTACACCATGCATGTCGAGGTGGCAGCTTCGAAATCGTCAAAAGGGTTTCAGCTGCCAATGTCAATGCCAGAGGAGAACGTGGAAGAACTCCAACTATGATTGCCGCAGCAAATAAACATGTTGAAATCCTTGATTTCCTGCTCTCTCAAAATGTAGATCTATCAGAAGTTGATGATGACAATAACACAGTGATGGACATAGCGCTGTCCACGAAGGATCCACAGATGATCAACTTTATAAGAGAGAAGGTCGCCAAGCGGTACAAGGACGACCAGGGACGGTCTCCGTTGATGATAGCTGCTTTGAAAGGAGATGTAGACTCGTTTATGGGTCTGAAGGATGACAATACAAACTTTGACAAAAAGGATAAGGAATCAAACGCTGTACTTCACTACGCTTGCATAGGAGGTTCCATCGAAATTGTTAAGACCCTTCTCCGGAACCCTTGGGATATGGACAAGCTCGGGGCATGGAACAAAACACCTCTGATGTTTGCTGCTGCAGGAGGCCATCTAGATTTGGTGAAGTTCCTAATGGTGGAAAAAGCCGATATAAACAGGGTAGACTTTGCCGGGAATACTGTTCTCCATCATGCTTGTATCAACGGTAGAGTTGGTCTTGTAGAACATCTGCTATCAAAATTCCATGTCGACCTTAGAGGTGAGAATAATTGGACTCCAATCATGATAGCTATCGTATATGGGCATGACTCCCTCTTCAATTACCTTAGGGCACAAAGAGCTAATGTAAACCTCAAAGACCGCAGAGGATATTCCTGCTCGGACCTTGCATGTATTTATAACAGGGAAGGCTGTTTCCTGCAACTGTATAAAAACGAAAATGCACAAACATCTCTCGAACTCTCAGCTCTTTACGGAAGCTGGGACATTTTCTTCAGCCTGCTAACGCTACGGTTTGATGGAATTATCGCCACGTTGAAGTTTAATGACAGGGTATTCTTGAAAGCTTGTAATGGCGGCAACGTAAAGATCGTACAGTATATTCTGAAACACGAACCTCCAAACATCAACAGTAGGGATAGGGAGGGGAGGAGTGGGGTAATGATAGCCGCTATGATGGGACACTCTGAAGTGTTTCAGCTCCTTGTGAGGGAAGGAAGTCAGTTGAACTTCAGAGACCTGAAAGGCAACAATATTCTACATTTGGCTCTCATCGGGGGCAAAAAGAGCATTGTGGAGAAAATCTTTGAAATGAAGAAGAACAAAGAGTTAGAACTTGAAGAAGATTCTTTCTCAATATTTGCTCATTGGTATGCACGTTGAGTCATTTTTTATAACAATGTCAGTTCTTCAATTCTATCCTCACAGAGGTAGCTCCGTTCTGAATTTCTACACTAATCTCTTTCCTAACTCAAGCGTGTATCAGTTTAGAAATGTAAAAGCCTGATTGGTTGCAATCAAAGTAAGTTGTGTAATCAGCGACACCGTTTCATAATTTATCATTCTAGAAGCCTCAGTTATTTCCGCATGCTTCGGGAATGTTAAACTTTATTCGACTGAATATTTTGCCTTCAAATCTTATTCATAGATAGGTCTTGGTGCAGTAATTTGCCGATTGGTGAACCTGCCTGTAACCCGAGGATAGCTCGTATTTTAACAGAGGTTCGCATAGAAAGTTATAACAGAGCAACTCTCTTGAGAAAGAATGCAGTACTTCTTGTCATGTTACGTTTCGGATTTGATGGTACTCAACATCCATGTGATAAGACTTTGTTTAAGATCTTAATGATTTTTATTTTATGTGCCTTAATTTTGAAGCTCCCTACAGTTAGGTGGGCATGGTAATGTGAAATGTGAAACTTAAAACAGGTAGTCAACCATTTATGTAGTTAAACTGTTTTTATTTAGTGATCAATTGATTTTTCTACAAACATTGTTTATTTGTGTGTTTCGATTCGATGTGTTTCGATTTATTGTTAAACATTTGAAGTTGAATAATTTCCTTTACACAATTTTCACGTTTCCATGGATTCTACGTATCATTTATGTAAATAACCTTTAGTATAGTTTTATGAATCAAGCCTTTTAGATTTGTAATGATAAACAAATCCATTCGAATGTTAAACATGTTTAAAAGGGATGAAATTACAGCAGCGTCCGAATACTGGTAGCCTCTTTTCATGATGTTTTGATGCATAAAAAGTTAACTTGGTTTAAATAAATTTTGATACCAGATACCTAACTGTTTATGTTTAAGAAGGTTTATTGTGGGATTTCAACTCGTTTAAAGTATTTTTGATAAAATGTCATTTCCACCTCGACTATTATAAATCATCTTTCATTTAAATCATTTTTCCTCTAGTTTTAGTGATGAATCATTCAGTGATTTTTCCACATCAATCGATTTTAGTTTTTGAAATAAGATGTAGCAATATCGACCTGAATAGTTATTGAGCTGTTTTCTTCAAAAACTCGCTGATAGTCTAGGGTATCAACATTTTAGAATTTCTAGTGCCAAATTGGAATCGAAAATCATTTCATGAAATTAGCCATAATAGTTTGTGCCAACAACCACCTGAAAAGACATAATTTACAAAAGTTCTATACGTAATGAATTACCTATCGTAATAACCGGTTTACATCTTACAGGTAAACATAGGTGCGCATTATGCACAAAAGATGTATTGCTAGGTTTAACTTGTGTGCCAGTTTGACACAAAGTCAGGCTGCCCCCCCCCCCCCCCCCCCCCCCCCCCCCCCCCCAGATTTCTTGTTTGCTATTGGTAAATCATTATTGCTTTATATTTTGTTTTGTTTTATAGATGTGCTGCATAATATTTATTGTTTACACAATCGATATACGATTTCATTTAATAAACCATATTTATATTGCTCTTTTAATGTTTTCCCGAGAGTAATTTCAAAGTTCATTATAAGAGGCGATTTCAATGTTTTTTTGAAACCTCGTTTTAGAACATAATTTGCAATGAAAATCTCATCAACGGCTATGTGACATGTTGGATATGTAAGTTTTATTACATGTTTTGATTGGTTTTATCCTTTAAATTACATTGTTGATTACTGTTTCTATAGATTTTAAGTTAGCTTGTTACTGATTCTTACCAAATGTAAATAATACTTATATATATATAAAAGTAATATTTAGCAGTGACATAGCTCAACCAAGGTTTACACTCGATTCAATAAACTATTTTTTACCTCATCTGTCTATTTTATGAAGATATTTATTTTATTTTGTCAAAGGCGCTAATGCACACCAATATTTCGTATAAACAACGAATGCACAGGTAATACATATTTCTCGATATTACTAACGATTTCCAATCAGATAATCTATCTGGTACGTTATTCAACAGAAATGTACGTGTCCAGGTAATAAAGTTTAATCTAAAAGATCGGAAGTGTTTAGTTAAACGTTGCATTTAAATCTGCATGAACTACGATATTGGACATAATAAAATTTTCTTTACAGCCAGAAGAGCGAAAACGGCAGCCGCTATCTTAATCCAATTAAACTTCATTGTTTATAAATCGGTTAAGTTACATGATTGTTACAATTTACAATATTTCATTTTTTATACAAAGTTCAGAGTTTAAGTAAATTTCAAAGATGTACACGTTACTTGTTTAGCCGTTTTCAACTGTCAATATTTGTCCATTTTGTGCACAGCTGACCATAGATTTTTCCTGTATCGCTACGCCGACTTCGGCCGTATTAACTTTTTCAACAATTAATTGCAGGTCAGTTGTATAGACAAATAAGTATTTCGTTGCATTTATAGACAGCTAAATTGAGTGCCTATATACTCATCTGCCTTAAAAAAAGCCAATTTGAACCGAAAAAGCGTGTTATAGTGCCTTTAAATATTACTTCAAAATCCAGTGAATGATTGCAATTTGTTTTAAACTGTGCCATTACTGTGGTTGACAAGCAAAGTACACGCCCCTTAAAAATGAGAACATGTACTGGTTATAAAATCTACCAACCTCTTTCAACCCGAATCTATCCTTCTGTTTGCTTTTGCAATTGATGCGTTTACAAAATTAATTCATTCAATGTTGAGATGTGCGTACAAGATGAAAAAAATGAGGTACAAACTCTTCTAAACTGATGACGAAATCTGTTTCATCAAAACGATAAATCAAAAATTAATCTTAGTGCTTAGAGACTAAAATAGAGAAGAAAAATATTTTATCGGTGTAACACATGTGTACATTCAATATATCGTCAATGAAACAAAATAAACATTAAATAGATCTACGGGCACTGGGTATACATGTCAAAAGCTGAATAGAATTGAAATTGCTAAGAAATATTATCATATATAGATGTATGCAATAAAGTTTTCCCGCTCTAATGCTTTACTTTTAGCGGTGCTGCTGTGCGTTGTACTCGGGTTCAGCGAAGCGGACATAAAATGACCACACACAAGAGGGAAGTCCTACTTCATTACCAGGGCCTAAATTTCTGAAGCATTCTTAGTGTTAAGACAGTCGTAAGCCAACGTTAATGTATGGTACCTACGATTATCTTAGTGCAAAGAGGGCTTCGAAAATATGGGCCCAGGGTTTTTAATCTATGTAGATTTTAGCGTTGGTTGTACTAAAACAGTTCACAAAAGGTTCACATTTCTCCATGAGATTTGTATTAAGAGGTGTAGTAATCCATCCACTTCACAGAAAATGAATAGAATACGTTCATCTTTTTACTTAAAGCTTTGTAGAAACTCTTGCATTCTCGGACTTTACGTATCGTGTAAACAGAATTTACGTTTTATGGTTCGTTTAGAGCAAAAATACGCTGAGATAATACTAGTTAAATACGTTTCCTTTAATAGATTTCATTCCTGGAATATTTGCAATTGGCAGAATGGTTGGCCAAACGATGACAGGACAAATGTGACATCTATTCAAATAATAGTGTAATAGCTTGTATATTAAAAGTTGATAAAAAATTATGTTTTTATGTCTTTTGCAGAAAGGTTTAGTTCTATATCTATTTCCCCAATTTGTCCCTTCTTCTCAATATCGGTCAAATGTTAAAGCTTACTGTGAGTGCATTATCTGTCAGCACCAGTTAAAATGAGAGAAGCAAGACAACACTGTAATAAATTAGACAAATGATGCGTATTGGTGTATTCACAAGTATCTTACATGTGACATAACTTTGAACCGTATGATAGCGTCTCCGAAAAAATAATCTCTTTCCTCGCTTATTGAAATGTTCACCGTCCGTCCGTTCGTCCGTCCGTCCGTCCGTCCGTCCCGATAATGTTTCCGGAGCACAACTCCAAAACGGTGAGACCTATCTCGATGAAACTTGGTATGTGCAACGGGCATCATGCGGAAATGTGCCTTTTGGGGTTTTCAACTTCTTTGCATTTTTATTTTTACCCGTTTCCATGGAAACGTAACATAGGATTTTGTTTCCGGAGCACAACTCCAAAATGGTGAGACCTATCTCGACGAAACTTGGTATGTGCAACGGGCATCATGCGGAAATGTGCCTTTTGGGGTTTTCAACTTCTTTGCATTTTTATTTTTACCCGTTTCCATGGAAACGTAACATAGGATTTTGTTTCCATAGCACAACTCCAAAATGGTGAGACCTATCTCGACGAAACTTGGTATGTGCAACACCATCATGCGGAGATGTGCCTTTTGGGGTTTTCAACTTCTTTGCATTTTTATTTTTACCTGTTAATGTTTCCGGAGCACAACTCCAAAACGGTGAGACCTAGCTCGACGAAACTTGGTATGTGCAACGGGCATCATGCGTAGATGTGCCTTTTGGGGTTTTCAACTTCTTTGCATTTTTTCCGTTCGTCCGTCCGTCCGTCCGTCCCGATAATGTTTCCGGAGCACAACTCCAAAACGGTGAAACCTAGCTCGACGAAACTTGGTATGTGCAACGGGCATCATGCGGAGATGTGCCTTTTGGGGTTTTCAACTTCTTTGCATTTTTATTTTTACCTGTTAATGTTTCCGGAGCACAACTCCAAAACGGTGAAACCTAGCTCGACGAAACTTGGTATGTGCAACGGGCATCATGCGGAGATGTGCCTTTTGGGGTTTTCAACTTCTTTGCATTTTTATTTTTACCCGTTTCCATGGAAACGTAACATAGGATTTCTTAAAGGTTGTTTGTAGAAAAACAACATGATCACTGTTCAGTATTCCACAACTAGTATCCTTAACTACCCTTTCCCTTTGGCGGGGGATATAGCTGACTCTGTCTGCTTGTTTAATTTCTAAGGAAAACCGAAGCTCATTATATTGAAATTCAAAGTCACTTTTTAAACTCCTATCATTTGATTTTAGTGGAATGGAATGGGGAGGGGTACATATGTATACAATTTCTACAATAACCAACAAATTCAATTCTTCACAGATTGTCTAGAGGTCAGCGCAAGTCTTCTCACGATTAAACATTAATCCTATTGTCCCTTTAACTCGGTAAATTGACGTTTCGTGTCATCTTAAATGCACACCTATATTAGGTAATGAAGCTGTCTCGATATTACTAACTCAGGTAACGTACCTCGAAAATATTTGGAAAATGTGTGGCTTTTTTCAGGTTATAAAGTCAATTTTTAAAGACTGGACGGATTTAATGCAAAATTGCATCAAATTCGCAAGAGTTCCATGGGCGATATCGGCAATAATCAAATCATACGTGCAATCTGAAGACCGAAAACGTCTTCCGCTGTAGTAATTGCACTGTATAGATACGGCATGATTTTTTACCCAAAAAATGTTATATGACATTTCAAAATTAAAATGGTATAATGACATTCCTTTTAATGCTCTACTTTTTTGCAGCATATAAAAATGAATTATATTCTTTGATAAAAATATGTTAAAATTTTGATAAAGTAAAACACAATGACTTGTGTACAGGTGTACTCGTAGCGCGGATGAATGGCTTCTTTTCTCAATGTTATGTAATGGATAGACGATATATTTAGAGACAGATATTATTTGGGAGGTGTGGTGTAGAGGCGGCTCCGTTGTTTTCGTTGCTGTTTCCGCACCCCACCTTTCAAAACTCCCAATTTGTAACTAGATTGATAAGTGTACATCTTGATAAGATATTGTCTTAGATATTATCAAGTTAATTTAAGGCAGAAGTCACAAACCTGGAACCCCATTAAAGATAGTAGTTGTAGACTGTTAACTACTAGACGAACGATATCATTACCAAGCATCTCATTGCACACATAATCTTACTGATTTGTTTGTATTAAACATCGCCACTCTCCAGCAGTATTAACACAGTTTTCTTTTAATGAAAAAAGTAAAGATTATAAACCATTGAGATACTTGATTATTATATTCAAATATATATATATATATATATATATATATATATATATATATATATATATATATATATATATATATATATAGAAAAACACATTTGTTGAAGAAAACCAAGATGATTTATTCACAAGTACTTTCGACCATAAGGTCTCATCAGGTGAATGACGTTGAGTCGGTTATGACGTCATGATTAAAAATTATGACGTCACAATACATTGCATAGATACATATGTTGCGTAGATACATTACATACATATAGACTGCATGCTACATATGTAGCGCATTACAAAACATACTTGCAAATGGACATTGAATTGAAGAATATTAGATTAAAGTTTTGAATTAAGCTTTGGCTTAAGTTTATTAATGAATAATAATTCCTTTTCCGCCAAGCAATTAGATTCAGTGGAATCAACTTTGTATATCGGGAAAACAGAATACATATTTTTTCCACATGTTTCTAGATGCGCACTTAGAGGGATTGTGCGATTATGCTTTTGTTTAATTTGTGAACGATGAAGATTCATTCTTCTTTTTAACTTTAGCTCTGTTTTCCCGATATATATTTCCTGACATCCATGACATGAAATCATGTAAATAACATTTTTTGAGTCGCAAGTCATACTTCTTTTTACAGAAAACGTTTTATTTCGTGAGAATCTAACTGAACTACCTTCAATCAAAATTTTACAGGTTGCGCATCTTTTGTCGCCACATTTTCGGACCTCTGGTTTATCAGTATTAGAATCATATTTAGAATTTGTCAATATTTTCCTTAGATTTCGGGGCTGTCTTCGACTATTAACAATATGATAATTTCTCAATATATATCCGTTTCATCCTTTGATGTAAAACAGGTAAATGTTGATTTACCAAGCTTAGGGCATTATTATGATTTGGATTAAACGTAGTAATTAATGGGAGGCAACTCTTATCTGCATGTTCAATTTGACTGGTTCCTGAGATGGAAGCGTTTGCGTTCATGCCGGTTTGGGAAGAGGATTTACTGTTATGGGCTGATTCCCTGAGTTTCTTTTGATCCAAGCTAACGGCCCTCGTTATACCATCATTAATTATAACTCTACAGGATAGTTTTGATTAAGTAAAAAATGTTTTAATTCATAAAGACGTTGTTCTTTAATGTCTTTTTCCGACACAATAGTGCAAATTCGTCTAGCTAAAGAGCATGGGCCCCGCTAACAGAGTCCCCTATGTATAGACTATTGTCAATAGTCTATACATAGGGGACTCTGTTAGCGGGGCCCATGCTAAAGAGTATGGGATATTGCGCTTAGTGTGTCTGGGATGACATGACCTAAAATCCAAATATTGGTGGGTATCAGTACTCTTGTAAAATATATCCGTGTGTATATTGCCTTCAGAATTCAGTTTGACTTTTACATCCAGGAAATTTAGTTCACATTTACTTTTTTCCATGGTAAATGAAAGAGAAGGGTCTAGAGAATTTAGAATGCTGTGAATTTCTTGCAGATTTTCATCCGATACCTTTAATATGGCGAAACAATCATCAAGAAATCTTTTCCACATGTTTTCTACGTGTAGCTTTGTCTCTTGTCCAAGTTTATTTCCCAATTTTTCATAAAATTGCCTTTCTAAATATCCAAGAACTAAGGTTGCGTAGGTTGGAGCAACTTTAGTGCCCATAGCTACGCCTTTCTCTTGTGAGTAATAGCAACCATCAAAATAGAAAATGTTATTGGTCAGTACCAACTTCAATGCATCTATTATAAAGCTTTCTGAAAATCTATCATGAATCTCACTTCTGTATTCGTTTAGCCAGTATGTTATAGCTTTAATGCCAAGTGTTGTGTCTATATTGCTATATAAGCTGACTACATCAAAACTTACTAGGGTAGAATTTTTTTCAACATGAGTGGGCAAATTACATAAAAAATCTATGTCATCTCTGAGATAACTTTTGACATGTTTACACAATGGTTTTAATATTATGTCTAGATAATTGCTAAGACGTTGTGTACAACTTTCAGGTCCACCAACTATGGGTGATATATTTCTTATTTTAGTTATTAACATACGTTTTGTGGAAGTCGTGTAGACTGCGGAGATTTGTTAAATTTGTTCAGATGCATGTTTTCGTGAGCTTCTGGAAGCCACATTCAGAACTATTAATGTGAAAATAATATATTTAAAGAAGTTGCTACGTAAAGGTGAGTGATTATAGTGGCACCTTAACAATGACATAACATGCCTTTCCGGCCTGACTATTGATATGTTGGTGTATATTTATCTCTAGGGGCTATATAAATTCTTTTCCTTTATAAATGTAAGCAATAAAGGCGGGATCAATACTTTTTTACTTATATTTACCTTTAAGATCAAGTATGCTTATGAAATATGTACTATTCACGTGTGATTTTTTTCCCTTTATATTTTTCCAATTGATAAGAAATAATTAATTCAATATGTACGACTAAAACTAAAGAGAGTGATATTATTGGAAACAAGTTAGTTCGATCTTAAAAATCTTGAATCTAATTCACTTTGATCTAACATATTTAAAGTTTATCGTCTACATTATCTCAAGTGTTAACATCAATAAGACGATTTATAACACATAAAAACAAAGTAACACGCGTCGTATGTTGATTAATCCGGCAAATCCAATGTTTCCAATTTTGCGGTGAGTGGGAATCTGTTCTTGATTAAAAATTCATCCACGTATCCATTTAGTCGGTTTATTAATACGATGATTCCGTCTCACTCACTCTTTAGGAACAAATCGGAATATCTTCTGAGCAGTAGCTACACATTGAGAAGAGAAATAGATGAATTACTTTAATTTCACTTCTAAGTTTCAAAGAATGTTTTTGGGAAGTTTCCTAAAAACCAGAAAACCCTATATTAGATTTTTATACGCTATCATCGAGGTTTATTCAGTGCTTTGCTTTAAAATGTCACCACAGCAAAAATGTTTGATTAAAAGAATGTGAATTTCTTCCAGGTTTAGTTTTAGTCTCCATTATTTCAATAGAATTGACTATCTCATATTATATAGCTGAAGATTTACTTTTTTATGGGAATAAGATACAAACTTACAGAAAAAACAGCACTCGCTTTAAATTGACATTACATAACAATATCTATAATAAGTAAATAAATTTAGACAAAGATTGAATAAGAAGTCAATGGAACAAAGTTACTTTGAAAGTAATTGCAATTCGCAGTGTCTCAGCATGTGACGGAAATCTTTACAAGGGAGGAAGACTAAAAAGAAGAATTCGATGTATTAAAAATGATACATCATTTTAGAAAATATGATTTCGGGTATTTACTTATAACTGCATTTAAATCGATTCTAGATATAATATTCATGACATGTAACTTTTACAATTTCTTCAAATTTCTATTATGAAAATCATTTTCTTAACGCTTTGTGATAATTTTATGATTGAATGTCCGGTTGTAAAACCAGGGTTATAGTAGGAATTATCATTATCACACGAAAAGAAAGAGGGAGAGAGTTGCCAATTAATTTTTTAATGTGAATTATAACTTCAAGTCAGCAAAACAAAACGTCATGAAACATGTAACCCTATCTTGCATTTCATGTAAGACCTCTGTTAGGTTTATGTTTGTTGCATGTAAATTTGTATTTTTTACTTATTCTTTTTTTGAAAACTCTAATATTTGAATTTTTAACTTTTTCTCTTTCCCTTGTGTCATTATTCCACTCGCGCTTATTTATGGCAAATTATAATTTTCGTGATAACTACACGAACCAAACGTTTCTTAAATTGTCTAAATAAACACGATCAATGTCAAACTATAAATATGCAAAGTGAATATAAAAGTGATGTTTCTAGCAATATTGTATCATTCTTAGAGAATATATGAAATTTTCTTTTATAAAAGCCAAACAAATTATAATTTCAGTGATGACTACACGAACCAAATGTCATGATTTTAAATAAGTAAAATGTACATGTAAGAAAACGATTATGATAATAATTTGTTTTCATGCGTATACTTACTCAGTCTTTGGGTACATTGTTATATGAAGTAAGCGTATAAAATCTTGCTTTCCTATAATTCATAAATAAAGCACTTAATCTGACAAAATTTCTCAATAGCAAAGTGGTTCTGAAAATAAAAAAGAAAACTTGCCTGGCAAAAAAATAAATGATTAATTTTAAAAACCATTTCGCTGTTTTGAAACGAAATTATCACTTTGCTAACGTTTCATGGTGTTTTTGGATTACTGATTTTACAGTAGGTATTTTGGTGTCAAAATCCAAGTTGCCTTATAATAGGAAATTATAATCGATGTTTGTTGCTTAAATTTTATTAGTGTCATTCTCTCATTTGAAGTGATGACACTTGAGTAACTTTTTTTCGTTAAAGCAAATTGAACCCTCCAAATCACAAATTATGAATCTGTCAAATTCAATAAAATTACCTAAAGGGCAGATCCTACCACTGTTACTGGAAATGACATATCTGGAGCTAGAAAATGCGTCTGATTAACAAATTGATTTCACGTTTATTCACTGATTTTGAGATTTGTCGCTTTTTCTCAATTATTGTTGACTGAAAGTGCATTGTTTTGCTAGCCTTTCATCCTGCATGATTAAAGGTGTCTTTGTATAAAAAATGTTGTTTATCATAAATGAATGCTTAAATTCATTGTGTAGTTTCTCCCTTAGGATAATATTTATCAATTTGGTAAATAATGTTTTCCCCTTCTGCTATGATAACTTTCTTTTAATTTAATTTAGTTTGCATATGATGGATCTTTTTTCAATAAATAAGTAAATAAATACCAGGCGTGGTCAATTCATTTAATATATCATAACATTCCAAAAGCACAAAATAGGGGTGCTTACTTAAGTTCTTTTTCAATATTTTGCCTTAAATCACCATTTGCAGAATTGCCAAAATCTTACTTACATGGCATCCTATTCAATTATGCTTTACTGTACACAATAAGTTTGATGAAAAGAATATTCTCAAATGATGTTAACGGTGTTTATAAGTTTCGTTCCGGTCTTTAACTTTTTAATCAGAGTTATAACAGTTGAAGAACCAAGCAAGAATGCTTCCCATGGCACGAAAGAACCATAACTTCCGGTTAGTCAAAGTAATTGTAGGTAAGTGCTCCACCCGCCGCGTTTCTACCACCAATTCCATGGATCTCTCTTGGACACCATGGCAACCAGATAGGAATTAAGTTCTCTACTCTCCGCCGCTCTGTTTAAAGTGTGATGTTATTTCTTGTCGCAAATCAGATCAAGCCAGTCATGAAGCGGGTTCTCTCGGCTAATTAAGACAGAGCCCTAGGCAAGGTGATTTTGTCTTGAACGAATTGGGCAATTTTAGATTAGACCATAAATAATTCAGACTTTCATCTGCTGGCCCGTCTCTCGCAGAGAGATTCTAGCACTTCTTTCCTGGTGACGTGTGGAGGGATCGCTGGGGATGACCCTGTAGCGGAGTTAGTGAGGAAAGTGCAGAAGAAACTCTGTACAGGATGGGCTCGACTCTATAAAAATCTTTGTTCATCATACAAGAATACGAAGCGAAAAAATTAACTTTTTCAATCTTAAGCATTTGAAGCAGTTACTTAATTGTTTTCCGCTGCCTGACATGTTCGTTCACACGGCAGTGATTTTGACTCAGTGGGATAGGAAAACTTGATCGGGGCAATTTTAGGGATTTGATCATAAATATGCGTATTTCTTCTTTTCTTCGTTTTTGTGTGTGTTTTCTTGTATTAAACTTTTATTGGACTTCCAATGTTCAACCGAGATCCTAATGTGAAGTATCGATTAAAATAATCTTTCTTTATTATGATGTGTTATACAAGGTAATTTTTTAACGTCTCTAAAACCAAAATAACTGTTGCGCAGAATCGAGTAGCTATGAAATTTCTAGAAACGCCAGCGTATTTCCAACAAGAAAATAAAGAAATAGATATAGATTAATACAATAACTGTATTCAAATTAAGATATTTTTCGTCTCGATGAGCTGTTTTCACCAAGTGCATTGTATTATCTTGTCAAATACAGCAATGGTTTATTGTAACATTAATATCTTTTGACACTTTTTGAATCCAACGATTTCATTACATGTATTTTTTTAAATCCGTCGTTTCTTAAATTGTCTACATAAACACGATCAATGTCAAAAATATAAATATGCAAAGTGAATATAAAAGTGATGTAACTAAAAATATAGTATCATACTTACACATTTTTTGAAATATTCTTTCATAAAATCAAACACAACACTTCTTTAGGATCATGTTTTTAATTCAATCTACTATAATTGTTATCAGATGTGACTTTGGTGATACAATGATATCTATTTTTCTTTATTCATGAACGTTTCGTCTGTTTAGAATTTAAAAAAAAATCTAAAGTCAAACATAGAAGCCACACAGAAAAACAGCATTATGTATATGCCCTAAATTAAAACAAGGACATGAGCTCACATATCATACACTTATCTTTTAGCTCTGTTTATAGTATTACAGTTTTCTGAATAACTTTCGGCTCTTTATTGTTGTTTAATCTGACCTTAGAAGATACCAGTTTGACAAGCAAGGTTCCGGCATATATCTATATAAATGAATACCTGGGTCCTTGTCCTGTTCGGTACCGAAACGTTAAAAGGACCTAAACCAGTTCAGAAAACCTTATTATAATATCATAATATGGCAGGATATTATAAGCTTAGTTTTATAGGAGCACAGAGTATGTTGTTGGCGTCAAATATGTCGAAATTCATTAATGGTGTGATTTTATCGAGAAGAAGTAGTTGCTTCCAAATATCAATACGAAAGGACAATAAGCAGGTTAAAGTCTTGTTTAAGACAATGTTTCAAACGTAATTTTGGAAACTAATATACAGCAGACCTAAAGACAAACATTGGCTGGAAGTGTTGAGTGATTATCTATTTCTATTTGCAGAATTTCGACTTTTGAACATTGATATGGCTGTTTTCCGATTATCCCTGAAAACATGAAATTAAAATTATTTGTGTATTTAAGAGATAAAGATGCAAGTTTAGTGAGGCGATTTGAACTCACCTCAGGACTAGTGTTATTTTGAATCTTATTTAAGCCACACATGCTCTCTGTTAAGGTTGTTAAGTACAGCGATCCCCTGACATTAGATGACAGCTAGTTATTCGACAGAAAAATGACAGATCCTGACGATTCCTAGACTGATTATTAGGCTCTCGAGGTCTGTCACGAATTGAACAACTTTTACCACTTCAAAAAGAGTCCAAGCAAACCATCCAGCTAATGAACGAGTGTCGATCAACACGAGGGCTACGGCATCCACCTGATGACGCCATCAGATCTTTGTCGATTTTTTCGATTGGACCTTGCGGTTTAAAAAATTTGCTTTCTTCGGATTTTGATGTGCTAAGCATACTTCTATAATAAATAGGTTATATCGGTATCCAACATCTTAATTCTATTGCATTTTTAAAGGTATAGATACCAACTAAATAACTACCGACTCCTAGTACTTCATATACATTTCTATCGATTTTGGTTGGGTTGTTTAAATCATCACAATTAGGTAGACATGTTCTACCCATAAAGATCATGGTAACAAACTTAATAAAAAGATGGACAGTGGGCTTGAAACTCGACTTGCATAGTTGCCGTCTGTCTCTGAAAGCTATGTTAAGTTCACAAATGTGATTTTCTCTTAAAAGAAAGGTATGTCTGCAGTCATTGACATTGAAGAGATATATCAAATAGATAGAGATTATTACATGAAGAATTGTGTCATAAGACATTTTACGAAACAAGTGTGAATCTTTGTATTACCCGAGCGAAAGCGACTCGTGAAAGTCATTTGACACATTTGAGAGTGTAGTTATTCTTTATCACCGATTTTATCTTATTTGAATCCTATTGAAATATCCAGAAATCGGCATGTTTCCTTTGCGACGGTCTGCGCCATTGTCTTTGACGTCACAGACGGCGAAGTACGATAACTCTCGCTGAAACAATCGTTGCCCGTCAGATGCCGATTCAATCAATCTTTATTCAAAACTGAAAGGCCACAGGCCTAAAGTACATTTATCAGGTACAATATTTTTACATTTGTGCAGCTGAATACCGAAAGTTTGTTCACTTACCATTGTATCTAAGTGCAAATATCATGTTATTTGGGTAAGTTTTAACACCCATTGTCAGTGTATAAAATAGCAATTCGTCTGATCTCTCCCGCAAAAATTAAAAATTTTAGCATGAGGAAATAAAAAGAAGGGGTAAAATTTTCGAGATTCCGATTTCCTTCAGTTTCTATTAAAATGTTCCATATCGACTATCTGGGGAAAACATCAGCATAATCACAATTACGTAATGCATAAGAACAAATATGACTTGTGTTAAAAGCTGTTGATCACTTTTGTTGAGAAAAATAAAAATTAGTGTTTTCGAAATGTTGACACCTGGTAACTTCAATGACCTGTCAAAACTGTTACGGATAACTGTTGGATGTGATAAACGATTGCGTTAAGGTACAATGAATCTAGACTTATGTATCGAACATTCAACATTATACGATTCCTTTTCGAAATGCTACGATGTCGTAGAGACATCCCAAACTACATGATATTTGCATATAGATACGCAGGTATGTGAACAAACTTTCGGTATGCAGCCGTACATTGCATGTTACATTTCATATCAGGTCATATTCTCTTTTCATATCATATCTAATCAAATCTGTTCACATCAAATAACGTCATAACGCATCGCTTAATAATATGTATATTTCAAAACAAACAACAAGTTCATCATATAACACATCTCCATATCATGCATTATATAATATAATATTATCAAGCATTTTACCTCGGCGAATCTTGCTTTACAAAATCCCAAACAAGCGTACTATGTCATATCACACCTTTTTATATCACAGCGTAAATAATAAAATATCATGTTCGAAATCTTTTGTTCATAATACTGTACATTCTTATATCACTGAAAACATTAACACTTGTATATTGTGTATACATTACGTATTTCTTAGCGACATCGCATGTTTTTACTCTTTCAAAATATCATGTCTGCGCATGAAGGCATAGCGTATATACATAAAACACACAAAATATTGCTATTTGTATTGGATAGTATTATATAAAATATCGCAATATTAGGGTATCTCGAATAATATGCTTGCAGATATCGTTCTGTAATATGTAAGTACAAAGGGCATATAAGTAAAAATGATATTCGTCTTCAATTAAATTTAAGCGAGAAAGATTACAGGTTCTTCCTTAACGGGCAATCTTTACATACCGCCCTGTCTCAATATAAAGCAAATGAAAGGAACATCTATAACGTGGAATAGCAATTCGGAATATTCTATTTTGATAAATAGTCCTCCATAATTTGTTCAGATTTAATCATTTTATAATAACGCTTGTTTTTAAGGATCACCGATGCTATCCATGTCTAAAGTTACATACATTTTAATCTCTGTGTCAATGAAAGTATAAAAGTTGATTTTGAGTTCACATTTGGGTTGTTATAGATATTTGAAGAGTAACTCACTCAATTTAATTTACCATTGTCATCATAAGTTACCATCATGTTGTGAACCATATTTAATAATCTGTAAGGGAGCATGTCAATGAATCTCGGCCAATATTTAATAACTTGTATTTCTGAATGTACATAAAGAGGAAATCTTCCGAATTCTCCATAGACCATCATGCTAGATGTTTTTATCTATACATTTATGATCCTAACTTTATATGTGACAAAATTGTTTGAATATCCGGTTGTAAGCATAAACATTCATAATAAGAATGTTGATTGAATATTATATAATAAAATTTACGATGAAGTTCAATATACAAGATTACCCAAAGGCAGTTGATATGTATACATAATACATAATGTATAGCAAGAAGTTGAAGCATGAATCATGTTGATTTCAATGGTGTTCACAATTTTATTTTTAAAAAACAAAACAAAAAAAATTATTTAAGTCATTTTTTTTTATTTGTCAAAGAACCGATATTTTAAAATCCATTGGTGAAACTTTGATAACGATACGTGAAACACACGTCGTTTCAAGGATGTTTTAATTTTGTTTCGTTGGGCCTCCTTTTACAAAGCCCTAAGATGATCGTAAGTCCTTAAGTTAACCTTAGTGCAATGTTAAAGTATGGGAGTTAAAGTAGTTAAGGTAGTTTTGTGAAAGCAGCCCCTGAATGATATGTAAAAAGCACGTATACCTAAAATTGTCGTCAAATCCAAATCTACCTAAATCAGAATAAAGCTTTGTTGTCTTGTCACTTATGTATAGTAGGTGGTTTTAATAAATGTGCACGTGGGCAATTATATACAATGCATCACCTACTTATATTAGACTAAAGCATCAACGTTACCAATTGCGATTAAGATGAAAAAAGAATAATCCCCTTTCGAGATTTACTGGTCCACCCAATGATTACTGTGTCAGATGGGGATACACAACTCAGGATCATTCAAATAATTCCCTCAGTTTCCAATATAATTCCTTGAAGTTTATGAACAACAAATAAAAAAATCACTTATTACCGGAAGAAGGCGTGAATTCAGTGTCCATGTCTACGTGTATTAGCAGGGCAGCCATCAAAGCACCATGTAAACACGTTGTGTGGAAAGCATGATTTGTCTGTTGCAAACCGCGAATGTGTCTAGAGTGTAAATAAGTGATGAGGAAATCAGTGTGATGCTAGCTGGTATTTGTGGACGAAGTGGTGATCATCCATCACACAGAGCAGCGAGCATGATGCGACAGTGTCAACATGGCGGTCCATGCATGTTCACTGGCTCTCTCTCTCTCTCTCGCTCCACAAGTCGTCCCAGTCCTATTATGATGGACTGAGCGAGGATGGTGTTATTCTTCCAGGGTGTACTACTCGTAAAGCAGCCGTTAATACCTTTTGCTTGTGTTGCCAGTACTATCTTTAACCGACGGGACTACCTCCCACGGGGCTCGTAAGATTGGGAATGTCATTCACCGGCCTGCATAATTGACACATTTTGTTCAATTCACAACTGTCGCGTGTATGAAATATTCATGACAAGGGAGGCAACTGGTGTTTTAAGATGGAAGCGGGAACTACTTTAGTGATAGATTAGCATATGCTAGTGCAACGACACGCGACCGCAGTGCTGCTTTTTTAATCAAGATCATTGGTCACGTGACCAGATCGATATTTGTATTATTGCCCGTTGTTCCGCCCTCTAGCGGCAAGTGGGAAGTGTCGATTTCCTGTACAAGAATAAAAAGACGGGCGGTTTTCAACAGGTACGCGTGCTATAGCATCTGTTATATACAGTGTTAAACATGGGATTAGGGCATTAAATCGAAACTAACGCGTATTAATTACTTAACGATTCTTAATTTCAATAAGATGTTTTAATGATTGAGATCCAATCGAAAATTATTGGATTTTTAATTTAACTTTGAATTTTTTCCATTCAAAAATGAGAAGTTACTTAATGATTCTTGAATGTAATTAGATAATTTGGCTTATTGAAATCATTTAACATTGTTTGATGTATAATATATTGACGAAATGATGTATTGTGAATAGATATGTATAGAGTTATACTCTAAAGTATCTTTAAAAATGCGATCAAATACTATGTATACTAAAAATTTAGAAAATGTAGTGACTAAATGACTGAGCCTAAACTTCACTATTGGATTGCTTTGGTAACTGGTTTTATCTCACGAATGACACGAATGTATTTATAATCAGAAAAAAAAGAAAACAAAGTGTATTTGACCGGCAGCACGCCGTTTTCCAAATGTAAATGTATATGTGTACATGAATTTGCATCTCGGTTGACGCCCCATCAGTAAAATATAACTGTTCAATATGATGTTAAAGAGATATTTAGGGAAAACTAAACCTAGACTGCCTTTTTTGTTGAATTTTACGTTTCATGAAAATCTTAGTGCCTGAATTTGTAAAGGTTCGTTATAATGTGGACAGATATGAGATGTCTAAGTAATTGGATCTATTATTGAGCTTTACTGCGTTAACTGAGATAGTAACGATTTAAAAAGTAACCATACGACGTAATCAAGCTGTCTTTGTAGTCAAGTTACCATTGACCATTTTGTACTTGGTATTCTTGTTCTGTGGTTTACTGTAACTTTGAATGTTACTCTCTTGTCTACGGATCCATGGCCTAAAATACAATAAACAATTGTCTTGTCTTGATCTATCATGTACAGAATCCTTATTGGATACATTTAGGAAACCTTGCTTCATGCTTCTTATTTCATCAGGTAGGTATATTATTTTATACAAGTCATGGAAAATTTGTTTGTGTTTTAAGAAAACACATCTTTTCCATTTTAAAAGATTTTAAAATAAGAAATCGGAGTATTTTACAGACATGATAATGAATCAACTTTGCAACATTATAATTATAACCGTGACATCGCTAGTAAGATAAAATCTTTGTTAGATGTGAAAATCACGAAATGAGATCAAGTGAGGTCAAATGTTATATCAATCATGTTTTTAATTATATCCCTAAGGTTCCTTAATTCAGGATGCCGTTTGCTCAAAGCAGTCTTCTTCTATCGCCATTGTATTTGTACATGACGTCGACGATGATATCATATGTTATAAAGTGTTATTTTCGGTGTAGAATAAAACAATATAAGTTTTATTTATACGGAGTCCATAACTCTTAATTGTCGTATGAGAACAATGATAAAATAAAATATAAAATAAAGGTAGTGATGTTTGCTAATATTAATAATATAGTAATGTGATATAAAAATCATTCTCCATGAAAATTTTATGACAGAGACTAATCATAATCTCAAGTCTCCAAACCTCCAAGGTCTATTCTCCTCCAATTCAAACCTTTTCTATAAATGGTGCATCGGAGCTCTATAAATACCCGGAATGTAAAGAATGCCGTCCTTACAAACTGACAAACCATCTGTACACAAAAAGAACATGCATATTTTATGTGGCCATTTTGTCTGATAGGGTTGATGTATTTTCCCGTTTGACATTTTGTCTTTTCGATCGATATGAAATATCTATTTCGGAATGTCACCTAAGACGTGTTGAAAAAATTGACAGAATATATACTATGTTTGTAAAGAAACATCAACAAAAAATGAGATAGGATTTAATTTCATATTAATCATAATAAATGAAAATGAATAATTTAACCTTGCTTTTTTTATTTTAAAAGGAATACAAAATGATGATTAATTTAAAAATGCATGTATAAGTATATGCCTATATATATGTAAAAGAAGCAGTTCATTTATTGACTAAAATAACATTTACAAATTGTATCCGTAAACTAATTATCTAAGTCATATTTCACTTAATTGTAATCGCTATGTAATGTATACTGATTTTCAGACAACAAGAATGGTAAACTGTTATGCATGGTTTGGGCGTTCATTTCGTATTTTAAACAGAAACAGTATGCGTTTTCATTGATAACATTTTATTTTGTAAATCACGACGTTTCGAGTTTCGTTTACTCCTTCCACGATAAAGAAGTTATGCAGAAAAATTTCTTGGTGTTCTTATGTATATCACTCCTAAATGCCTTCGATGAATGGTTAATGCCGTATCGCCATTTATGTCGTAGGGAACATTGAATTACTTCATAACTGCTGTCTGTCTCAAACAATATGTGGGTCTTGTCATTCTACTTAATGACTAACCTGATACTATAAGGTAAACTTCATATCGATCCTGAGACTATGCTGAGCTCACGGCATGCGGAAATGCAAGAACATTGTCATCCTAATGGTATTCAACAATGTGAGACACTGTTCATACTTAAGAAAACACTATTTATATGTAAAAGAAATGTAACTGCTCCTTTTTTATCGTATCAGTTCAATATCCATTGAGAAGAAGGCATGTTACTGTTCGTGTGGCAGAACAAATGAATGCTAACTAATGGCCTTGTTCTCTACCCAAACAGGCCAATCAAGACAAATCTTCACACCCAGCCACTGTTTTAATAAGGTAGTGTTCTTGTTCTTTTGGTTGCAAATAAAAGTAGTTATACAATCAGCAACGTTTTTTCAAATGGTCATTCGTCTGTTCCTATGAACACCTTGAATGTCATAACCTGTTCCAAACTAAAAACTCTTACAAGACAGAGATCGAAAAAAATATATTATACTTGAATGCCAATAAAGACTCTCATCGTCCGGAAAATCATAAGGATTGCTTCTGAAAAAACTTGCTGAATATCCAATTCGATTGAGAACCGACACGATGTGTCAAGGTATTTACTTACTCTTAGGAGTTCATAAACTCGGAAGTGCCTCGTCAATTCAATGAAAAAGAAGTTAAAGATTAAGCACATGATCAGGATCTTTGTGTCTTTAAAAAAAGAAGACCTCCTCCCAAAATCTTGATTTTTAGTTTATATATATATATTTATTTATATCATTAATGCTAGAGGTTCAGATTAGATGTGAGTGTACATATGTTCAGAACTAAAAAAACAAGGATTAATATAGCCTATATAAACGTCCTTGAAAAAAACTAAAAGATATATGCCCCCTAGAGGCGAGACGAGAGAAGACGAGACCATCTATCAGCGAGGAATCACGCAGAGTGCTCCCTGTTTTCTACTCGACTCACATGACACTCCAATCAGTCAACATTTCCGGCATCACGCCGTTTCCGATCGCCATTAGCAGTTTGTCCATTATTTCCTCAATTGTCCTGCTCATTCCACTAATTAGACAATATTTTCTAATTTCATTTGATAGAGTCAATAAAGAACGAAGATGACATGAAAGATATGACCGCGGTCTCGCGATAACGGGTTCTCACCACGTGCACCTGGCATTTCTCGCTTCTGGCCAGGTCACGTGACCACAAGCGATATTTTGCGAGAAGTTGTAATGTCCGGTTTGTTGCAGTCCCTGCTGAGGTAAATAACGGTTTGGCGATAATAGCTTGGAGTTTTACCCGCACTTGGACTTTAAAACAATCATATCGACGCGCTCTCCTACCCCTACAGGCCGTTATGTCACCTTGCTTGCAAACAGCTCTGAATTGAGACGTCGCACGTGCAGGTTCCCACGCTGGGAGGCTCGAGTGCGGTTGGAGACTATTAGCCAAGTCTCTAATTTCTAGTTGTGTGTTTGTAAAGATGTTGAAATACATGCAAGTAGTTATTAGGGATCAAATATGATGCTTCATTTGCTTGTTACATTTCAGTTCAGAAGTCGATTGTTCCGTCAATGAACAATTGCGTGAATTTAACAAGAGCAGAAAAAGTATTGGTAATTACAACTTTGTGTCCTTTCGTCGTTACGTTTAATTGCACAGGTTTTAATGTAGTCTTTTCATGATGTGGTATTTAATGAAATAAAGATTGGCGGGATAAAAGATTTGGGAAATGAACTTGACTTTCATGTATAATGGTTCCTCTTGCTTAATAATCCTTTTTATGATAATGTTTCTGTTCTGGTTCAATGTCTTGTGACACTATGGACATTCACCCCAGGGATATTTAGCGAGTTGCTCTGTCTCTTCTTATCGCATGTCTATTCACATAATTCTCCCTATCTGGTTTAACTACGATGATTCAAATCCGGTACCATCAAATGAGGGCCTGAATTATGACTTCTTCTACCAGTTAAATGAACATCAAAATTGCCGCAGGTAGTTAGTAAGGTTTCAACTCAGTAAGTCTTGCAAACGTCCAGTTAGACATCTCCCAAGTGCTTCAATGAAACATCTTCATGTGGTGGGATGTCCTCTGCATATCTATAAGCAAACAGATCCATAATTGTAGACCTATGATATCACCAGATGTGGACCTATAATTAGGTAAGGTAAGGGTTTGTAGAGCTACCCAATAATAAGACATTGCTTTGAAAGTTAGCTGTGGGCAAGATGCAAATCCGGCAGTATAAGTGGGTACCAGGTGAAGGTGTCAGTGAGTAAACAGTGAAACTCAGTAAGTTGCGGCTTAAATCGGACGATGACCTAGATTTCTTAATCTCTTTCATTGCCAAGATAATCGGAAATCGATGTTAATGTTTAGAACTTACGGCTACCGTTGCACTAGGAGAGCCTAGAAAAACGAAGCCTTTTGTTGTAGTGCGAAATGCACTTTTTGTATTTAGCGTCGCTGCGTCCACTATTTCGTCATTAGGTATAACCTCATAAATATGATTATTAAAAAAATCTACAACATGCTTCTAGCACTTAAATATTTAGAATAACTGAAACAAATTGTCACCGTCGTCTTCTACGTTTGGGATTTTGCTTTCATTTAACATGCTGTGATACACCAAACGCTCAACCAGAGCTTTCTTTTTCACTATTGCCATGTACGTACAAACGAACCTTCCAATCATTTCACAAGATTCCCCCAACAATCACCCCGCCTGTCTAACTGCCGTGAATGATTTCCGATTATACTACCTGCCGACTATCACGTTTTTACCTGTGAGGACACTGACAGGTATTGTGTTTATCAAGTGTTTAATTTCGTCCAAGCGCTGGCATTGACCGGGACGATGTGGACAGTCTACCCTATCCAGTATAGGCTGCAGAACCCCTGCTGTCTGGTTCTCACTGAGCTGGTTGGTGTTTGTCTTCTCTTGAGGCTTTAAAGGTATTCAAATGTATTACAGAAGTAACTATAAACGTTTTGAAATTATCAAATATTTTCTTACGATGTCAAACCAGTTGCCTTTTGATTTCCGTCTTGGACCAAGGTTTCTGGAAAGAGGATATGATCCGGTCGTATCTTAACCCTCACTTGAGGCGTTAAACGAAGATTGGAAGGTATATTGATACTACATGGATACATTCGTATCCGGTACAGCCAATCGTCAGTATATGAGAATATATTTCAGAATATGTCAGAATATATCCTTCGGATCATATCGGGTCGATTCCATGTGATATTTGCATTGTTAGCAACTGTTACTTCGGATCATATCGGATGCAATTCTATGTTATATTTGCATTGTTAGCATCTGTTACTTCGGATCATATCGGGTCGATTCCATGTGATATTTGCATTGTTAGCACTTGTTACTTCGGATCATATCGGATGCAATTTTATGTTATATTTGCATTGTTAGCAACTGTTACTTCGGATCATATCGGATGCAATTCTTTGTTATATTTGCATTGTAAATATGAGACTATGACTTGGACATGGACGCCTTCTTCTTTATCATTTCGATTTCGTGTGGTTAGTTGAGGCTTGTAATGGTAAACTGTTGACTTTATTTGAGGAAATGATTGCTGATATACGGTTAAGATCTAGACAACGAAGTTAATAAAAATCTAATTTCTTTCTTTGCAAGCTTGCTTGTAACAGCAATGTATTACAATAGGTCCACTGCTATTCTCAATGTTGAGGTATTAATATGCTGATATCATATCCCTTATATCAACTGAATATGAAATATTACCGTTCAGAACAATTCCAATGTTCAATATGAAAGTATTAGTTTGTTGTTATTAAGTATGAAATGTTTAGATGGCCCTTATTGTTGTAATGAGTATCGTGTCTCTTGTATGTAAAGCCTTTTGAGAAACATTTACATATTTTGAGAATAATTTTAAGAGACCATCTAATTGTTCATTATTTGCTGTAACTGGAAAGCATGTAGGTATTCCAAAATAAAGAAATATAGGTCAGACATGAAAATGAAGCTTACTGAAGAGAATAGTAACATCGATATCCGAATTTACATTTCATATAGCATATATTTTTTGTTACTTGGATATCTTAATTTGACTTAACGAAGAGAATCATTGAATGGATTTTTATTATACGATGATAAGTAGTAAAAATATTGTCATATTAACGAACTTGTGAATAATATCTCATATAACGTCAAATCCAATTGGACATCTTGTTTAACGTTGTTTTTGAAAAGTCGGATTTTATCCGTAAATCAGTAAATTAAAAATATTTGGATCATTCAGAAAAAAATATAGTAAATGAGTAGTGTGTATGACATCCTTTTAGCATTTCCTTTTTTATTTGTGACATATAATTGGTTAACACGAAAATAACGGTCAACTATTATTGAAACAAATGCTTCGGTTCTCCGTTCAAAGGTTTTGTAACCAAAGAAACCTATTAAAATACAAACTGGTTTGCCACATGTGAAGTGGAAGTGATTTGGGGTTTCAAGTCGCTTTCAAGAGAATTTCACTTCTATCAAAGCTGCTAGTATTATTGCAGTGAAAAAGCCGGCAACGCCTTCGTGATTTTGCATTGCGATGAAACCTGCGAGCATCGCCTGGAACTAGCAAACCTTGGGTTGTACTGCGCTGGAACTCAATGTAGCATTGCACCCAAAGCTAACTGCGTGTAGAACAGTTCTCTAATGCTGACAAAGTTGCCAAGCCCTTGGCGGGATTCGAACCACGAACCTCTTGATCCGAAGCCGAACGCTGCGCTATCCAGCCCGTTCAGTTGGATCACTCTACAATGAAGAAGAATTTCTTTAAAGCGTGTTAATGTAAGGCATCAGCTAGGGGAGACATCTGTTTGTACCGCTTTGATCTTCATTGGGCTAACACGTCGATCTTATTTATCGCTCATGTAATTTCATTTGACTTTTCATGGTTCTTTAACTGGTATCTGCTCAAGATTTTGCTCAGATGACGTTTCTAAACATAGAAATTACGTGTGAATTCATTCCTATTTGCCAGTTGTTCTATGTTACTGAAAATGGAATTTATGGGATTTCTTTTATAAAAAGGTTTGGGACTTAGTTTGGATTAGTGATTAGGTAATTAAGTTGACTCTATGACTCTATTTCCTTAATGTGATCATGTCAATCTTAAAATATCATATATACATATGAATTAGGGTAGACCATGTCGATCTTAAAGGCACTAGCGTACACACGTATTTGATACACTAATGAATCAAGATAAGCCCATGTCAATCTTAAAGGCACTAGCGTACACAGGTATTTAAGTCACTAATGAATCAAGATGAGACCATGTCAATCTTAAAGGCACTAGCGTACACAAGTATTTGATACACTAATGAATCAAGGGTGGACCATGTCAATCTTAAATATTTAATACACTAATGAATCAAGATGAGACCATGTCAATCTTAAAGGCACTAGCGTACATTTATTTATTCTATGTTGTGCACAGCTGGCCATAGATGTTTTATATCTCTAAGCTGACTGCGGCCGGCTAAACATTTTCATAGTTGATTACAGCTTAGATTTAAAGAATAACAAATATTTCATTGCATTGATAGCATCGAAGCTAAAGTGAGTACCTATGTCATCATGTGCAATAAAGTAACCAATCTGAAACGAAAAAGCGAGCTGGAGTGCCTTTAATTTCTTTACGGAGGACAAAAGACGAATTATTCCTTATAGATATATTTGTAACTTTACCCATTACTTATGTGACCTGACTGACGATCAGCTGTGAAATTTGGCTGCTGTGAAAATTGAACAATTTTTAGTGAAATATTGTACTTACTTACATTCTATTAATACACAAAGCTGACACGATGTCGCAGGGTTGCTCAAGGAAGCGAAATCTGAGCCCAGAAAGCGGGAACAACCAAGAGAAGAAGTTAAAAGAAGATCAATCACCGCACACGGATCCAGGTCAGCTCGCCGAAGCGGGTGTCATGGCGGCAGACACAAACACGTCCGACGAACGAGAATCACAACGGAATCCAACTCCTACCTCAGGTACTCAAATACAAACTCAGAATAACTTGGAAATAACAGACTTAAAAGACATGATCTTTAATCTCACTCGCGATGTACACACTATGTTCGGTGCAGTAAACAAACGCATCAGTGATATGAATGTGTCGTTAGAAGACAGGCTTGCTGTGAGAATAGACACTATTATTGAGAACAGACTGAGTAATTGCATAAAGACAGAAATAGAGAATCTAAGGAGTGAATTTAACACACAATATGCAGAGTTGGATAAGAAGATAGATGAAATGAAATCTTCATATGCTGAAGTAGTAAACAGTGGACAAGCAGTTACGAATAACTCACGCGAATGTAATTTCGTTGTGAAAAATCTACCAGAAGACAAACAGGAAAAGTCAAATCCTACCCTCACAAAGAATAAAGTGCTTTCACTTATCAGGGATGGTTTGAAACTTAAGGATCTCTCCGTTACTAAAGTAGAACGGAAAGAAAGTAAAGGGAAATACCCTGGTATCGTCATAGCTACCACAGAAACAGTAGAAATGAAAATAAGTGTCTTAAAAGCCAAGAAGAACCTCATGTCGCACAATCAGTACAGCAATATATACATTGAAAACGATATTCCATATGATGTGAGGAGATCAGAGTCCAATATGAGAATGCTACTGAAGGAGGTTGGGAAGCACGAGACACTTATGTTCAAATCAGGAAGATTAGTGAGAAGAGACAGGAGTCATAATAAGCAAAATTCTAACTAGGGACGTGCCCGAATAGGCTTGTGGAATGTGGGAGGGTGGTCAAATAAAGCTAATGACAATTCGGACTTCAGAAAATCAATTGTTGACAACCTTAACTTTGATGTAACTTGTATATGTGAAACATTTTTAACAAATGATAACCAGCTTTTTGTATCGGATTCTTTTATCTGGATCGGGCACAACAGAAAAAGCCTACATAAAAATGCCAAAAGGGGCTCTGGTGGTGTCGGTATGTTTGTCAAGAAATCACTACTTGAATACTATGATTATGATGTCCTTGATGACAGTGTAGAAGACATTTTATGGGTGAGATTCACGTCACGTAAAAACAAGAACGACATATTTTGTGTGTGTGTCGGCTATCTTCCACCATGTGGATCGTCCCGTTCAAATGATGCCGAAAAGTTTTTCCAAGTTCTACATGATCAGGAATGTCGATATCAAAGTCAAGGCTTGCATTATATATGTGGGGACTTTAACGCTCGCTGCGGATATAATGATGATTTTATTGCTAGTGTTGATGACATATGCCCCAGAGAAGTGATTGACGAAACTGAGAATAAACATGGTGATTATTTTATAGACTTCCTAACAGATAGCAACATGTGTATGCTTAATGGCAGACTAGGTGTTAATGACTACACTCATGTGTCATACAGGGGACAGTCAGTTGTTGATTACGTCGCTGTGCCCTATGAACAGTTACAATTTTGTCAAGACTTTAAAGTTCACAGGTTGACTAAGCTAATTCAGGAATTTGACATACCAACTAGTGACAAGATACCAGACCATGGAGTCATTGAGTGGAGTATTAAGCTGGACTCATCTTCAGTGTCATGTGAGTCTAAGAACACTCTGCAATCAAATGGACGAAAATATGACTTTAAATCAGTACCTATTGACTTTTTAGATGATAACACTGACAGACTCTGGACAAAAGTGAACAGTACAATGAAGGATATGACTAAAGCGTTAGAAGTTAACAACTTAGATGAAGCTTATGGCCACCTGAATAATTTGCTTGAGTCCGAGATGGAAGAAAAGCTAAGACCCCTATCATCAGCCACTGGGCACTGTTCTCTGAAATCAAAACGATGTAAAACCAAACCATATTGGACGTCTCAACTAACTGATAGCTTCAATGTCTTATGTGAAAAAGAGAAAAACTGGCTCCAGTGCAAAAACCCACAAACCAAACGAACCCTGAAAAGCCAGTTCTGTCACCATAGAAAAGAATTCAATAGGATCCTAAGAAAATCTAAGCGGCTCTACCAACAGCAGAAAAAATATGAACTAACTACAACTTTAATGGAAAATAACTGTGACTTTTGGAAAAAGATAGGCAGAATTGGGTCAGCAAATAACCGAACACAAGTCATACCTTTGGAAGTATTAAATGAAGATGGAGAAATGATAAGAGACACCGATACAGTTCTAGGTAAATGGAGAGAGGCTTATTCTAACTTATACTCTGGTCTACACTGCGATGAACAGTACGACTCTGACCACCTAGAGTTCATACGTAGTCAACTCTATGACGATCAACATATAAACAACGAAAATACATCAAGCCCCACCCTAAATCGACCTGTTAGCAAAGAAGAAGTTAGAAATGCCATTTTTAGATGTAAACTTGGAAAAGCTTGTGGTCCTGACAACATCCCTGCTGAAGTGCTTCGTAATGAAGTATGTGTAGAACTATTAACAATGCTTATTCACAAATCATTTGAATCAGGGACTGTGCCAAATGTGTGGAACCATGGAACTATCAAACCTATTCCAAAGAACTCAACTGACGGAAATGATGTAAGGGACCCACTGAACTATCGACCCATAACTCTTTTATCAGTTTGCTCCAAAATCTATGCCGATGTCCTCAATACTAGACTTACAACTTATCTTGAAAATAACAACATTCTTGTGGACGAACAAAACGGATTCCGCAGCAAACGTGCGTGTGTTGACCATGTCCATAGTCTCTATAGCCTCGTTAACAACAGGAAAAACAGCAGAAAGCAGACTTTCGCATGCTTCGTTGATTTCTCTAAAGCATTCGACTCCATCAATAGAGATCTCCTTTGGTTTAAATTGCTGGGATGTGGCGTTAGTGGTAAGATGATTCATGCTATCCGCTCTTTATATGAAGATGTTACATGTGATGTCAAACTGAACTATTTACACACCGAATCATTTGCTGTTACTGCAGGTGTGAAGCAAGGATGCAAACTGTCACCCACTTTATTTGCAATTTATATAAATGATCTGGCCGAAGAGCTGAAGAAGGCTGACTGTGGTATAAACATAGATAATGATACAAGTATATCAGTGTTGCTCTATGCAGACGATATTGTGATATTGTCCCCAGATGAAAACTCTCTACAACATCTGTTAGATATATTCCACAACTGGACACTAAAATGGAGATTACGCATTAACATGACAAAAACAAAAGTGATACATTTTAGACCTGCATCTGTTAAGCAAAGTGGTATAAAGTTTAATATTGGAGAACAAGAATTGGAATATACAAGTTGCTACAGATACTTAGGCCTTTGGTTTACCGAATATTGTGATCTACGGTATGCAGTGAAACAACTCATCAAGTCAGCATCTCGAGCGCTTGGCTTTGTGATGGATAAGTACTACCGGTCAGGTGACATGGATTACCGAGTGTTTACCCAGTTATATGATCATATTGTGTACCCTGTTCTGTCCTACTGCTCTGGGATCTGGGGTGTGAATAAATATAAGGAAATGTATGTGATTCAGAACAGAGCATGCAGGCTATTCCTTGGTGTCAACAAAAATTCAGCTAATTCGGCAGTGCAGGGGGATATGGGGTGGCTCCACCCCCAGTACAAGGTCTACACTGAGGTTGCCCGCTTGTGGTGTAGGCTTGAGCGAATGGAGGTGAATAGAGTAAATAAGTCTATTCACCAGTGGTCTAAACTCAGAGGAAAATCATGGGAAAGGAAGGTTGTGAAGATATTCGAGGATTATAACCTTAGTGATATACTGACAGATTCAATACATGGAACATACTGGATAATCAACAAAATTAAAGAAAATCTTCTAAACACTGACAAAGTGAACTGGAAAAATGAAGTTAATAGTCTACCAAAACTAAGGACATATAGGTTGTTCAAACATGATTTTTGCACGGAACCCTATGTAACTCTCCCACGACCACACAGATCAATTGTTGCGTCTCTAAGGTGTGGATCTCTCAAACTAGCCTTAGAAACGGGCAGATTCAGCTCCCCTCCAATCCCAGCTGATGAACGTTACTGTAAACTCTGGGTCACAAACAATGTAGAAGATGAGAAACACTTTGTCATAAGTTGTCCTCTGTACAGTGACATAAGGTATGAACTTTTCTCTCAATTATCTGAGGAAGTGTCGGAATTTGCATATATGGACCCTAGCAGCAAATTGATATACCTTATGCAACACATGAATTTTAATATATCAAAAATGATACTTAATATGTTCTTAAGAAGAAAAACATTTGTTTGACATTTTTACTTCAATGCTATTAACTTAATATTTATATATAAATTGTGTGTTATTTTTGTGTACATTTGGTGCATGTATGAATGTATGTATTTATATGCATGTAAGTGCACGGGTGTATATTTGTTTGGGTGTGTATGTATGTATGTATGTCTGTCTGTCTGTCTGTCTGTATGTATGTATATGTGTATGTATGTGTGTATGTATGTATGTATGTATGTATGTATGTACGTACGTATGTATGTACGTACGTACGTACGTACGCATGTATGTATGTATGTATGTGTGCACATGGGTGTGCATGCGTGCGTGTATGTATGTATGTGTGTGTATGTATGTTTGTACGTCGGAATGTATGTGCATGTATGTATCACGTATGTACAATGACTTTTATTGACACATGCCTGTATGTTACTATCGTTGTATGTGTGTGTGTACGTATGTATGTATAACGTTAACAATGCATTTCTTAATATTGATTTTTAGATTGTAAATGTCTGTCGATCGTGTCTCATAGGTCACATTTGGCCGTATGTTATACTTTTAAATATGTTAATGTCCATGTGAGTGTATGTATGTATAAATGTTGACACTTAAATAAACAATTCTCTCTCTCTCTCTCTCTATATAGTATATGCATTGTCGTTATATTAACTACTGCGGTTGCCGCAGGTGGTATGCAATTATTTTAATTTGCTGATAACGTAGACCATTAAATACTTCCAGTCTTTTTATAATCAACGTTTCAAACTCAATACGCAAATATTTTCCAAATCATTTACTTGGTGGATTACCTAAGTGCGGGTTCTTGCTAATATAGAGAGATATGTATTATCTGTGCTTTTGTTTTATTTACAAAATATGGATGTGTACTAGTGCCTTTAAACACAGGTATTCTGAGAAAAGAAATCCTTCTCTGAATATTTAATAAGCAACACGTGCCCTACATTACGGTTCTTTTCGCCCCGTCCTTCGTGAAAATATTGTTAAGATTTATATTACACATGACATTTCACAGCAAAATACGTTGTTTTGTTATTCATTTTATGTTGCCCTCTTTTATGATGACCATATCAAAGGATGCATTAGATAGATTAGGGTACTTTGTAGCTAGGGTTCTCACAAAATACCTCAACTAAAATGAAATGGTGCGTTATGAACATTATATTATTCATTTCATTTGAATTCGGCTTCTCGTTTCTGAAAACTTTATTTCATGAAATGAGAGGATTCTCTCTGAGTAAACAAGGGACCTGAAAGGCGAAAGGTGACAGAAGAAATTTTCACTGCACAATATTAAAACCCTGTTATGTACAAATTAAGGGAATGAATTCGGGAGCTTGTGAAAATATTTATGCACCTTTTACCAAATTAATTTCTGCTTTTCTTTTCAGCGAGGTCCTCAGCCTATCGCTAATGACATCTCTAGGGGCAGTGATTGACAGTGATGACTGATATTAAACTTTATTAAAGTAGCCGCAGCACCGTCAGGTCCCACTGCCCCTCCCTGCTGAGAAGGGGAGATAATTACCCGGACCCCACAAACACAGCGCTCCACTCGGCCATATCTGTAGCCATATGGCCCCGGCGGTAGGACACGCTTATGACGCGTGGGTTAGCACGCGACTAGACATTTACGCTGTATTACTACGCGTCCGCCATTACGGGACTTCAAAGCCTTTTGCCCTGTTCAACGCAGCGCAATGACCCATAGTCTAGGGGGAAGCGTGCTGGAGGCTGGGGAGGGGGGGATATCGGGATTGACAAGCGGGTGGTTGATTCCCCGGGGTCTGAAGGCATGTGGTCGGTATTAGAGACTTATTAGCAACATGTGCCAACACAGAGAGACGTTTCTCTAACAGTTGTTATATTGGAGCTACCTGCAATAAACACACTACCTGGCTGGGACAGGTATGGGACTGAATGGGACATCCATCTGTGATGGGTGCTGTCCATCTGTTAACAGATCATGGCGAATTAAGACATCAAACGATTCCCGTTATTTTTATGAATAATTGCGTTGGGTTAATTTGAACGTTTTCAACAAATGTTAAAGTGATAAAGGTGCTATGTATTGCGTAGTGTTGCCATTCTAATTGCGACATTTCACTTCACATTACCTTTCCTTGATTCGAATGAGGATAGATAGGTAACTAATATATAATAAAAACCGTGTTGTGATGAATTTTCACCACCCGTGATGATAGGAAACCACTGATGAGCTCTTTATGAACCAAAGAAACACTTTTTACGGTAATCTTATTGATACAACCGATATTGAATTGTATGTTCAAGTTGAAATGATTGATAATGATGATGATATTAAAGCTAGTCAACCACAACGAATGGAAATATTTTTATTACCATATATGATAGCTAATCGGTATAACTTAAGACAATATTTCTTAAGCTTTATTTTGAAATTAAAATTCAAATAAAATCCCAATGATTATTTCTAAATTGCAGTTAATTTTTCAATATCTTTTTTGACAACTGACAACTAGTTTGAATAGAAACATTAAAATGTTTTGTTCTCGACAACGTTTTTCTACATTGTTTTGCAAGAAAAGCAAGGCATCTATTCAATTTGATTTTTCTCAGACTGGAGCACCTGTTTTGGACATAATACCAGTATGACACCCATGGTCATATACGTCGTGTGCCAAACTATTTCTAACAGTACAACCTGTCAGTAGCCAGTGTCTTCACAAATAAAGTTAGTATAAACTCCTTGCCACAAAAGCTGCACCTGTTTTAACGATTCGGGCCACTAAACGCTACAAGGGATGCGGCAAGGTGACGGGTTTTCTCTTTGTCTATTCATTATATGCGCGGATAATTTTGGGGTGGTCACTCGACGATGACGAAAGGAGACTTTGTATCCATCTGTACCATTTGATCCGAAACAACAGAAGGTGGATTTATTGGGGACAGATAATTTGATTAACATTTGAATTGACCCCTAAAAAGGTGTGAAGTCACCCGAATGACATTTTGCTGCGGTAGCAGATGACGTGGACGCTTCCGGGTATCCCATCTCCCATTGTTGAACTGTTGAAGTTGTATTTTCATTAACATATTTTCCTCCGAAGAAAACAGAACTGATATAAATAATTATTGTGTATTATGACTGAAGTGTCCCAAACGAAACGACGTTTTTACAGTTTGTGTAATGCCGCGGCTATCATGTTTGATGTCCAGTTTTTTTTAGCTTTTAATCAAGATTTCAATCCCCCTTGCAAACAACCATACCGTCGTGCTTAAACAGATAGTATCTACTTCAAAATTTTAACCATCAATCTGAACCATGTCACAATAGATATCAATCTGTCAAGTGCGTAAAATGTAGACTACTTATTTCGAAGAAGAATAGCAAAGAGGTTGATGTAAATTACTATACCGATTCAACGTATTAAATCATCAAAACTGTTTCAGAACTAGTGAACCACAAGTTCGGTGGTTGTCTCTGGATTTCAACACAAAATACCCAGAACTTAACAAATAAAACTGACCATTGAATTTAATGTTTGGTATTTAACACATAATTTCAACAAAACGTTTCAATAATTCTGAAACTGCCCACTGTGTGTTCTACATTAGATTTCAACTGGTAAATCAATAATATTATAGTAGGGGGGGATTATCGTTAATCCGATATCGATTTATAAGTTCTAATCAAACTTCAACACGAATTATGGTACTCGGATACTGAGTGGGCAGGGGTCTAGAATTATGAAGAAGGAGAAGAAAGAAGACGAAAGATATTTTATTCACATGCTAATTTCGTTTTCATGACATTTTAAAACAATATCACATAACATCCGGCCATTTGGCCTACGAGACGAGTCTATTAAGGTAAAATAAAACATAATATCCTGCTGTCCGTGTCTTTCTTTAACTTAAACATCGAGCACTCGATCACGAATTGGGTAACACCGTGTCCCCGAGTACTAGACTGTTACATGTTCGACTCGCGTGACCCCAGATGACAAAGCGTGACCTCTCTAAGCCGTAATGATAACATTAGCCCTACTCCAAAATAACGTCGATTAATGTCACCAACAATGATATCCAAAAAACTCGATGCACTGTAATCTATATTCAACCAACATGTCAAGGCGGGGCACAGTTTCCCTCAAAATGACATTGCCTGGTGAAATAAGCTTATCAACGTCTGACAACATAACTTTTCCTCATCAAGTTATAACTGTCACTCATATCCGTGTAAACAAAGGATATCAAATGTGATCTTTGATGAAAAGTTCTAATGAGAAAATGACATTAATAAGCTCATAAATCGTATAAAATTTAAGCCTGATCTGGAAGCAGGAAATGCTGAACGAGGAAGCTTAAGAGAGGCCGGGGAGCCCAAGGGAGCTGGTGATAAAGTGAGGAGAGGCTGTTAGAACAGGGCTTAGTGCAGGGATCAGATTTCAAGTAACACCTCCACTGAGTTCACTTCAGACAATAGAAGCCTCGAACTATCATTTGGGAATAAATGCCCTTGTACAATGTTCATTTCATAAATTTGGTGTATCACGATGTAGAGTTTATGTTGACTAGCCTCGGTATTTATTGAGCTTTAAAGCGTCAGTAACACGTTTTGATAGGTGAATATAGTGATCTCACGAAAACGAAAAAAAAAAGTTCTAATTGCAATACAGTGTTTTTTAATAAATAGAAGCAGTTTTAATACGGATGTATCATGATCGGTTAAGCAAATCCATATCTCTACATCGAATGATTAAAAGGTGGCCGCCAGTGGTTTTTGTTCGCTTTTTTTTATCTACGACTAATTTGATTTTTCAGATATCATGACCAACTGAAGTTGATATATTAGGAATAAACTAATGTTTCTTGGGGTGAAAGAAAGATGAAATAAAGTTCCCCAAAACCGTGATACTGCCCCTTCAATCTGCATTGCCATCATTGTCATTGTTGTAATTTCCTGGAACTTTACTATCATTTCCATGTTTGGAATCCTTTCTGGCGTTTTCTTTTTTATGGATTTTCGCCATTAGTAATATATATTATATAGTGCAATGTTGTCATTCATTTTCAATTTCGTACACTCTTTGATGGTATTTCCTAGACCATTCATCATGTACCATGTTTGTTCCGGAGTATTAATGTGAGTGCAATGTTTGTTCCGGAGTATTAATGTGAGTGCAATGTTTGTTCCGGAGTATTAATGTGAGTGCAATGTTTGTTCCGGAGTATTAATGTGAGTGCAATGTTTGTTCATATATTCATATGATTATTCTTGATTTCATTTCTTTTCTTTCATTGTTGTTGTCGTCTACTAACTTTTTTCCTTTTGTGTAAGTCATTATTTTAAGATTATTCAAGATTATCTTTGACAAACATTTATGCAGTGTAGAAATAGGACAAGGTAGAACATTATTGCAGACAGGCATCTACCGATAGCTCAGAACACCATCTTTGGTGCTGTTTGGCATGGTTTGTGTAAAGTAATTCTCTTGAAATTCAAAACTCGTCAAAAAGCTTGAGCACATTTACTTTTTTACATTTAGCATTGTGCAAATATCAGGTTGACGGTTAAAATTGAAATTAAGCCTTCTATCTAGTAAAAGACGTTTTTAATTTGTGCTTTTAGTTCTAAAATCACTTTCAGAAGTCATATGTTGTGGATGTTATTAGAAATTTGTTATCAACATATTTTACCAAAATGATATGAAACTTCATCATTATATATTCGACGTGGGACATATGTTTTTTAAGCAATTAAATAACAACTTTTAATAATATCTTTTATTGTAAATATTTTTGCTTTAATTTTGTAAAACACTAATATCAAATAGTATCCATTGTAAACAACATTTATCGCAGAGCGGTTTTATTGACTTGTATAGAAACTCTTATTTATTTGAGCTGCAATTTTATTATAAATCAGTTACTTATATAGAGAGTTACTAAATTGTTCAGATGACCAAAATTTATTTGTTAGATACTTTTAATTAAAGAAGAGCTTACAATGTCATTTCACCAAACTTCTGCAGGAGTAAGTTATAAACAATATGATATTCAATTACTTATTGGGAAGGTTATTGACATTTCAAGATGCTAATGTATTATTTTTATGTATACATACAGTTCAGAATTGAAACCTATTGGAAAGGTTCATTATACATCACATATTGCCATATTGAAAGAAAACAAGACATTAGTTTTGGAAGGTGAAGTGGCATCCGTTTCAAACATTTGTATTTGACAGTTCAGGGCTTATTATTGTTAGGATGCATCAAGCGACCAGATTGCTCTTATAATACATACATACAAAGATTCACATAGCGCTTTTTATCAATGCAATTGCTCAAGAGCGCTGTCTGAGTCTCTTTATACATATGCACTGGTGAATAAGTGAGTTTTGAGTTTGAAGGTCGATAACTGGACTTCCGATCGAAGACTGGAAGGCAGACTGTTCCACAGGAATGGTCCAGTTCTTGCAAATGATCTGTCACCGTATGACTTTGTTCTTGTCTGTGGAATCTCAAGCAAGGACTGGTCGCTTGAACGAAGTGATCGGGTAGGTTTATAAGAATTTAGAAGTTCAGAAAGATATTTTGGAGCTAGACTGTGCAAACACTTAAAAACAAGTAGCTGTTTTCTCTTGTAATAATTAATAAAAGAATCCATACCCCAAAGGTAATAAGTTCATTACTTAATCATTCAGCCCAAACCGAGAACTGCATAAAGACTTCAAAATGCTTGTAAAATTTGTTTTAAAGTCATTTAGATTACGTCGTACGATTAAGTTACAAATTGTTTTGGATGATGAACTTGGTGTTTAACTATGAAAGCGACGTTTGTGTATATGTTCTTATATCGATGACTGTGTGAGTAGATATAATAATCTGTGATGGTATCCACAAAATCTCGTCACTACGTTTGGGAACTACTGTTTCATACACGTAAATTTACTACGAAACAGTTTTGATTTTCAAGAGTGTAAAACGAATACATAGAGGCATGTTGGTAGGTTTTCACATTTGAAGATGTTCACATTAGGAAATTATGAAGTTCCTCAGTCATTCTTTATAAATCTACGTTTACAATCTGTGCTGGTATGGCCCTGCGTTCCATGTCATCTTTTACTGTACAACCTGACCCTGACAGCGCAGTTTAATTGTTCGTCCTTTGTTGGGGATATCAAAGCAAGCAAACTGTTATTTAATTATCCAAAGATGACGACGCTTCAGCTCTACATCCGGTGATGTGATTGCTTCTTCCCACTCGCTGAGACGAGAATAAGAGGAGCGGAAGACCAATCGGACAAGACGTCGACAAACAAGATCGGGTTTCCCTCCTCCCACTGGGCTCTCCTGCACGTGCACTTTGAAAGCAGACGACACTTCTAACGTCCGCCATCTTGGATTCCGTGAATGTTGCGTCAAGTCGGCCCAAATGAATCGTGTTTGCCGACTGTATCTCGCGCAGTAAAAAGCCCACTGTCGCCCATTTGCGTGTCGTTTTAATTAATTATTTTGTAACTCAAGTTGAACGAAATTAGTGCGGATGCTGCAAACGACTCCCTAGAGGTAGGCGCCATTTCTATCGCCGCGCATGCGCAGCAAGTCCCTCAGCAACCCCCTTAGCAAAATAGACCTACTATCTAAACGAGTTTGTATTTTACGAGGGCTATGGTTGTCTGGCAGTAGCTGGCAATGACTGTTATCTTGAAGTCATCAACGTGAACAGCACAATCGTCGTCCGTGAATACGATACGTACAAGTTATTGTTAGCAGCCGTAGTCCCAGGAGACATGTTCCTCTCCGGTTATGACTAGGCTAATTGTCTTACAATTGGCACGCTGCAACATGATTCAGTCTCGTAGAGTCACGCACGTTGTTTAACTCATATGTTTGTGTAAAGTGGCACCCTATGAAGAATTATCCTGAATCTCCAGCTCAGGTGATTCAGAGACAGGTCTATGTAGGCAGGGCTATAGTGAATGAAACTAACATCATCGTTGATTGTATTGATAATTTATAATCAAATACATTTAGGAATCTGTTCTCTCTTTTGCTTTTTTACATATACTTATTTCAGGGAATAAAGTTTTAGATAAAGGTTTCGTGTTGATACTTACAATGGTGATGACGTAATATTATTTCAAAGTATGAAACCCATTTGTCACTCATAAATGTTAGTAACACTCTATCATAAGTATGCGAACTGAAGTCCAGTTTGTGGATAAACAACTTATCGTATTCATCGTTATTCATTATTATTTAATAGTTAAGGACCAACCCAATAAACTTTTATCAGTATTACATTAAACGTATCATAACAAAGGCAATCAATTACGTCAATAATGAAAATTGGTTTGATCTTTAAGTTATTTTTTTTTAGCAAAAACATCTTTTTTTGTTGAATCTATTCAGTGCGTTGGGTTTATATCTCAGACGGAATATAACCTAATTTGGTCGGAAATATGAAATATGTTCAGAAAAAAGGTCTTACTAAAAACATTCGTTACATGGTGTTTTGAAAGGATGTGCGGGATTATAAGACCACCTTTGAATCGCGTATTTCCTTTCACAGGACACAAACATCTTATAAATCACAATTATGTTTTTATTTTATGTTGTCAATAGACGTAAGTCGAATGGATAGAAATTAAGTGATATAATATCTTAATTCGTGGAGATGAAACATATTTATTTTTAAAAACAACTTTACCCCGAATTCAGCTAATTAATACGAAATGACACGATAACCTTCAACAATATATTATTATGTACGTTAAAGGACAACATTTTCCATTTTGTTCTATCTAAGAGTCAAGAATTATATTTTTAAGTTTAAAAACCTTAGCCATTTAGTTTTTATCTCTAATTCATTGGTTTTATAGTTTTATTGTATAATCAGCATATAATCAAAAAAAAGGAGCGACTGTTGAGATGAACAATTGCAAACCATTTTCAAAAACATTTATCATCTGGAAAATGTCAATATAAAAAAAATAACAAAAGTAACAACAACAACAAAAACAATAGTTTGAAGTGATGTTCTGCTTGTTTATTTTCATTGTAAATTTATGTAATTTTTTCCGCGAGCAGAATTTTCATTAACATTGGTAACGATATTTTTGTTCACATCTCAGTTTCTCAATTTATCTAAAACAAATTATCAAACAATGATAAGATATTTGCGAAGAGACGACATATTGACTTTAACAATAACGATGCTCTTCTAGATTTGAACTTATTGAATTAATACAAAAAGGTTCTTAAATATTGGAACCTTTTTTTAGCATAAAACTTCAAGGAGAGAGAAACTTATCCCTTATAAAACTGAAATTTTGCAAATTGGATAATAACAATCACAAAAGTAAAGATCGTATACATCCAGTCGAAGCCTTGACGTTGTTGATTTGAGGTCGTAATGAAACAAAATTCACGCATTTGTAAAACTTGACAAAAAATTTAAAACACATGACGTTGCTTTTGGTTCAAAGTTCCGTGACACAGAGGTCCAACGGCTGTTTATAATCAATTTCAACTTTATATTGTAAAAATCCCTCTTAAAATTTGACAAAAGTCATACCAGAAAAATGTGGATAAGAACTTGGCCATGAATAATACGTTAAAACATTCGAAATATATTTTTCATTTCTATTGGCAATGTGTTTTTACAACACAGACGGGTTGGTAGGGTATAGACAAACCAATAACATAAAAAGACGGATAATATGAAGGTACGCCTCGGTTGCATTAGACCACCGCCAACGCTATCCGCAAGCGACTTAACGAGCGACGAATACCATGGGTCCTTGTTTGGGTCTGAACGCACCAGATGATCTGATGAAATCAGAGATCTTTGATACCTACTGACCAATAAACATAGACAGATCACCAACGCATGATATATTTAAACTTTACAGTGTTTTATAAAATCTGCCTGAATCTGCCTATACGTTTGCATAAACAGTGCTTGCTTAATTGGAAATCAATTTTACCAAACATGTTTCTGACTCGGTCAGTAAACCGCTCCAAGTGAAAGACTTTGACGAGGTGATACCGTGTGAAACAAGTCACCATAGATTATTCTCTCATAAAGGAGGCTAAAATTATGTAATAAGATTAGGTCGGTTAATTAAACAAGGTAATCTTTCTGACAAGATTAGCTGCCTTAGCCAATCCAAGAGGAGCTTCGTCAGTTCAACATTTGAAGTTAAATATGTGAAGTTCAGTACCCTATAACTGACAAGTGCAATCTTTCTGATTAATAACTGCCTTAGCCATAATTCCAAGAGATTCCGCAAATCAAGATTGGAATTAGGATATATTAAACGCAGTAATCTGTATACAAGAAATGGAATCAAAAGATACACTGCCGTAGCCGATACATCAGTAGCTTCATCAAAATACGTATTGTAAAATATGTTAAGCTAAGTATCCGGAATCTGTCAAAAGTATCCTTTCTGACAATTTTAGTTGCCTTAATAAATACATCTTCATCAGAAATACAGTATTTTAAGCTGAGTATTCTGAAACTGATAAATGCAGCAAAGTCCTTTACAAAGTGATCATTCCTTTGAAGGCTAGTATTCATACAGCAAACTGAAACTTCACACCTCGTGATCAAAGTGTTCAATTTCCTCCTCTTAGGACGTATTTAGTTGAGGAGTGCCGACAGCCAGATTAAACTCCGATCTACCACTCCCACACTTTACCACGTTGATTAAAAGCTTCTGAAGACAATCCACCCGGAAGTATGAGAGATGCTTTGAAGCTAACCATGCTCATTTACGTATCAACTTTTATCCTGGTACACTTAGACATATATGATGATCTGATAACATGATTCCGAGATTTTTAACGTTCATTTTTATAATTGTTTGCATGCTCAACCAGTCAACCACACACCAAGTATAAGGATAACCATTTTCAATTAAAAGCATTAGTAAACCACTCCAACTTTAAAGTGAAGTTGTGGTTAAGCAAACCACAATGTTTGGACTGTGTTTAAAAGACGCTATCAATCTGATGCGGCAATAGTCCAACCAAGTCACATTCACCTGTCTAATTACCATGCCTATAAACCTTAAAAGACTGTTCATCCAAAATTATATCTTTTACAACTTACAGTCTTTCAGTGGCTGTGCCTGTGAGATTCAAATGAACCTCAAATTACTATATATGTTACACATCATTCACATCACCCTCTGCTTAAAGGCACTTGTGAACGCTTTTACGGTTTAAATTGGCTATTTTAAGGTTTACGAGGACTTATGCATTCAATATCTATCGATGCAATTAAATACTAAACATTCTTTACAATTTACCTGCAATCAACAATGAAAACGTTGGCTTGGACATATAAAAATCTATGGTTAACTATGCACAAAACGATAAATTATTGACACTTGGAAACGGCTGAACTAGTATTGTGTGCAACTATTGAATTTACCTAAACTCTGAACTGAGAATAAATCATGAAATATGTTTTATGAAAGCAATGTTGTAAATTAACCGATTTAATAACACAGTATAAGCATTGTTATTAGATTGACCATAGCGGTTGCCGTTTCCGCTTTTCTGGTTGTGAGCAAAATTTTCCGATATCGTAGTTCATGCGGATTTAATGTAACGTAACATTAAATACTTCTGGCCTTTAAAATTCATTTTACTACCTGAATACGTAAATATTTGTTAAATAACTTACGCGGTAGATTAATTGAGTGAGGATAGTGAGTAATATCGAGAGATATGCAGTATCTGTGAATTCGTTGTGTTTACGAAATATTGGTGTGCACTAGTGCGTTTAAGCACATTCTTTTAAATGTGATCCATGGTGCTTAAACATGTAGCTAATTTCCAACCAATCTCTCACTACCTCGAGCAAACCACGCTACTACACCAAGCAAATCTCTCCAAAACCCTCCACTATCCTCAGCAAACCTCTACACACCATCAACATCGCCTCACTACCCACAGCAAAACTCTCCACTGTCCCAAGCAAACCCCTCCACTACTACCAGGTATTCAACGAGTAACCTGTGCAAAAAAACACCCCTACAAAGTTTACATGATCTTGCCCCTCAAAGGTCAATTATCCAACGAACACCTAGTAAATCCTTTCACTTCCCCCAGCTAATCCCTCCACTACCCTCTGCAGATCCCTCCACCACCCCCAGCAATCTAGCTCTTCCATTACCCCTCCCCTCTCCTGCCGGGCAGGTGCGATCACAAGGCTATCTCACTCCAGTCTCGACACTAATTTCCTTAACCTCATTCCCGAAAGGCCGCAGTTGTTTGAAAGACATGTCCGTAAATTAGCATCGCTTCCTCTGTTTAAGCGATGTGTTGTAGCCGAGTGCTAATTGTCCTAGAACACCCAACACTGGCTCGACTCTCAATCTTCATCTGTCTTTGTTGTTAATAACAGCTCCTAGTCAGATTCTCTGGGTTCACGTCTCCAGCTTGCTACAGGAAGAGTCTCCGAGATGCTTTATATGTCTGGCTTCCATGGTTAACTTCTCTAAGGCTTTTGTCGTACAAATGAAACAGCCATTGGAAGGTGTTTATGGTGGACATGCTTAAAAATTGAACTGAAACCTTCGTTTCTCGTCTTTACAGATTGTCTTTGAACATTTGATATGTTTGGCCTCTCAGAATAAAGCCAGATTCTCTGCAGCTTTTTCTTTCTAGAATTGAAACAGCTTTTGAAAGGAGTTTATGGTCGACCTGGTTAGATTTTGAAGTTAAACCTTAGCTTTTTAAGGTTTTTATGTTCTTAATATATAGCCAGATATGAAGTTTTCTCTTCAGAACTAAAAACTTTTGAAAGGTGTTTATGAAAGACCTGCTTTGAACAAGTTAGACCTTTTTTTCACAAAGGTAAGAATGCTTTAAAGGTTTATATGACTGACTTCTTAGATTATAGTCAGGTTCTCTTAAGTTTTTCTCTCTAAAAATGAAAGATGGACTATGTTTATGGTAGACTTGCTATGAACATGAAGTTAAAACTTCTTTTCTCGTTTTTACAAAGGAAAAATCATTTTAAATGTTACATGTCTGGCGAATAGAGAACTTGTCATGTTCTCTATGGGTTCGTACCATCGAACAAAACAAGATTTTGAAAGTGTCAAAGGTGAACCTGCTAAGAACTTAGGGGTAAACCTTCGTTTTTTGCCTTCACAACTATAATCACATTGGGAAAGTTTGCATTTCCAGCTAGGCCAGAACATACGTAAAATTTTCAATATTTCTACCCAATACATAGTTAAACGTCAGGTGGCTTTGAAACTGAAATTTGGTAATTATATCACCTTCCCACGCACGGCCAATACCAGCTCCTATGACTCGCTAAGAAAGACCTTACTGCAATTCTTACAACTTTTCTGTACTTGTCTTCCAGGCTTCTGCGACAGATCGCCAATGAGATATGGTCCAATGAGAAATTATATAGGATTTGCAACTTTTCGCCGATGAGGGCACTGCACTCAAAACATGAATTTTGCCGGGTTGACAGCAATGTCTGAATTAGCCAGAAATAAAAACTGGTGCAATTAAAAGGAAAAATGTAATTGCATGTGTTTTGATATTGACATGTTTAGCCATACAATATTTTTTAAGAATATGATTAGAACTAGTAATGGGATAATTTAATGAGATTTGATTGTCAAACAAAGGACAACAAGGAGAAACTTTATCACCTTTAAATTTCTACTCTTAATTTTTTTAAAAGGCCAATATCATTTGATTTACCAAGTGATAAATATGCTCAAAATTTCCATTATTATCCTAAATTTGATCCAACTATTGCTAAATCTAATACCGATGGAAGTTCAAACCCACCGTCTCTCAACCTGTAACGACATATTGATTTACTTACCGACTGGCTAATGTGTTCAACTGTGGGGTTGCTTTGCTTGTTGAGGCGATGGTGGTAATGTAAGATTTGATGGCCATTCGTTTAGGAAAAATCACTTTTTGATAAATCATAGATTTTTTAGTACAGATATTGAAAGAACCGTCACTGATCACCGTCACAAAATCTGTTTTTGGTTGACGTTTTTTAAAAAATTACGCCAGACGTGCTAGTTATGAGAGTTAGGGTGAAAGTTGAAGGATATATCGAATTTTATGTATCAATCATCAAAGGCTTATGCCCCTAATGTCGATGATTTTAGGTGATGTCTTGATTTATGATTCTTGGCCTGAAAGGTTGGTCTGTAAGAAAGCAACAGAATGTACACAGTAATTTTGTATCAACACTCAAATGAAAACTAATGAATTTACACTAACATTTTATTGGTTTTTCCTAATCATTATATTACTCATCAGTAATCTAAAAACTTACATCTCAAAAATGATATTCAAACATTTGCATAGAACGGTTTTATTTCCTTAAGCATAAAATCCCGGAAAACTTTGTTTAGGACTTTTGTCTTCAAATTTCAAGAACATTTTAACGAAATCGGAAAGTATTATTCTTAAATTGTAGACATTAGTATATTTTATTTGGTATTTAATCGTATCAACGCCATACATCAACACTGTTATTATCGGTTGTCGATGAATTGATGAGTTCACTTGATAATGTCAATTGAAATGTACTCAAATATTTCATTTAATTGAATAAAGGCACTACCGCATTTTAAAATAAAAGAGTGGAGTTTTAACGTAATTTTAGTGTGATAGATGAATATAGTTACCTTAGATTAATACATGTTTACATCATGAACATGTATAGTAAGTAATGAATACTTATATTTTTACACATGTGAATTACCTTACGTCTATTCAGAAAATAAGATTGGTATACTTCAAATCATACATTTGGAAGCGAAATATTTTCTCTTTATTTTCATAATTCATTTTTAAAGTTACTAATCTCATTCTATTACCGACAGTCACGTTTAAAAAAAATGCTTTGGCGAACAAAACCATTCATAGCGGAGATGGCATTCCTATCTACGATTAATAAACATACTGTCTAGATGTCAATTGACGTAATGTTTTACAAATTTGAATAAAGTTAATGGTAAAATCAGAATGCATTATCATAATGTGTTACAGTGAATTTACAACATTGATGAATTGATGGATTGATGGATTGATGTATTGATGGATTGAAACATAATTTATTTTACAAGAAACAGCTTGAACAAAAGTTACCTAGATAGTTAAATTAGAAAAACTTCTTCATTTGTTAATTCATTGTGAATTAAATGACAAGAAAAATTCCCTTACATACAGTTAAAAATAAATTAATTTTCCCTGACCATTTACTTCTGTACACATTAAAACAGAACGTTGTCTTTGAATCAAAGAGTTAAAATAACCTTTTCATATAAAAGTCTTATGTAATATTCCGATGTAAAACGTGTTGTTAATATAACAATTAATTATTTAGAAAAACACATTAAATAAACAACGTCACCATTTACCTCATATTATCAATGAATATCATCCACAAATATATGAATTAGACTTTCAAAAATTTGAATGAAATGAATGAATTATTCAACTTATGTCTCCTAGTATGTCGTCTTTTCAAAAACTCAATTTAGATTAGAGATAAATGGATCATCTTTTTCACAATAAAAAAATTCAACATTAACAATTTGAAATTCGTATGTATTTGACTGATGAGCGAAAAACTCACTTGTCTTGTAATTCTTCTAAAACTTAATATATATTTGATAAAATACCTAGTAGATTATCTATTGCAATTCTGATTATGCTCAAACTGGATTGTGTTCATAAATTCGAAATTTGCAGTTCTACCATAAATTCTTTTAATTATCAAACGTTTCATTCATCGCAAAAGTTTAGTTCATTTCTCAAGGTTTGAGTGTAATTATTATTTGTTTTTAAAACATTGATGTTTTTAGTCTGTGAAGACTCGGCGTATGGTACAGGGCATTGTTACGGTACTACGTGATTACATACATGTATGTTCGATCATTAGATATCAATATGTTATTGAATAATATTTAAGATAATATTAATTCAATTATTCAACCCGTTTAATTGAGTTTATGTTCACATCTTGTTATTCAGCAATCAGAAAAGGTTGGCTGAACCACACATTATATCTGATACATTTCCTAAGATTTAAAAAATATATTTTACTAAGGGGACTAATTGATTATGGACCAAGAATGTGGAATTAATACTTAATACAAAATTAATATAATTCAATCATGCAAGTTCATTAAATTCCTTTATATTATCAAAACTAGTTCACATTTGGTAAAACATATTCCCTAATTTATATGTTTAACATATAGTTATTAAATATATCTAAACATCAAAACTAGCACACAATTGTCACAACTAATTCCCTTCTTTATATATTTATAGACTATTATATAGTTATAACATTCATCTGAATTATCAAAACTAGTAGACGTTAAATGTTAATTATATAATTATAAAATTCATCTAAATTATCAAAACTAGTACACATGTATATCTTTATTATAAAGTTCTAAAAATCAATAACATACCAAAACTAGTACACATTTGTCAAAATATCCTTATTTACATATTTGTCACACAGTTATGAAAGTCCTCTAAATATGAAAACTAGGACACATTTGGCAAAACTAATCCCTTTATTTATATGTTTATCAATTATGCGTACGAGCATGTAAAACATTCATGTCTATAAACAAGAGAAGGCTCGCTGTGCGTCTGGTAACACGATTACACGGTATTAACGCACCTTAGACAACTGTGCCATGTGACGAAAGACGTCCAAATGTTAGCTATGAATATTTAATCAGACAAACACCCAGTGACATAGATTTGCTTTCCAACGCGACCAGTCTACACTCCCGTCCTCGGAGACGAATCCCTCTTGTCAACCCGCAACTTGCTTTTGTTTGCTGCTATTTTAAACACAATTGCTTCCGAATCAATATTTGCATTGACATGTAATGTAGCGACCTTTTGCAATCTCATTAAAATAAGCGCATTATTTTGCTACTTTACGTTACAGTATTGTAGATTTAGCTTTTAACTTATTGAGATTGCGACCTTGTTATAAGACTGTGTTATGTAGGATAACTTTGATTAAAATGAATAATACTTTCTTTTGAGAAAGGAATTATCTTTGAAGGTTTGCTTGTTGTTTGTTGAATGTTGTGTAGTGACTGTGTGAAAACGTCTGAAACCAACATATGAAAATTATTTTTGAATAGATATACATAAGGTCGATCTAATAATGATACATTTTCTACTCTTTAAATATACTGATTTATCATTTTGTATTATCATACTGAACATGCACGAATCCAAGAGTGCTCTTTGATTTAAACGTGAATAAGAATCTTTTTTCATTTAAGAAAATGGCAGTGGGGCTTTTTTTTTAGGCAGGTTTATTGCACGGTATCGTTTATTATTAAATCATTTATACGAAATATGAATTATAAATAATTAATCGATAAGGAGTTTTAAAATTATAAAACACGGCCATGCACGATTTTAAGAACGTCGATGGATAAACAATCAGTTTTTTTAACGATAGAAAATGATGTAACTTAAATTAAGACTACAAAAATTATTTAGAAATTTATGAATTTTAAACAATATCCGGCAATATATCTTTCAAATGATAATGACGAGTTAAAAATAATTTTGAAATACATTGATGTTTACATAGGATAACCTTTGCAAATATATTGAATGTTTAACTATAATAGAATATCTTTATTGAGTAAATACTTTTGAATATCATGGGATTTTTAAAATCCACATCAGTGCTTACAGCACTAAATGATGTAGCTAAATGTAGCTAAATAACAAAGGATAAAAGTTATTTTAACTCTACTTCATTAAAAATCACTAACAAATCATAGAAGTCATATTTTTTTAAACATAATCAAAATTCTGTTCCTTTAAGCAAAAATTAAGTTTTCATATTTTTTTCTTCTTTTGTATGTAAGTGATACAAGTAGAATAAAACAGTGCATATATTGTTAAGTATATAGTTTTTCTTTTTTCGTTTGTCTCAACATCGTATTTTTCATTTGTTATATAAAGGACATGTTTGGAGCAATAATACACATTTGATATATGAAAATGAATAATTTGGCGTTAAGGCACACCATTTTGTTATAATTTTGTATTATATCTGACTGTTCTATATCATCAAGTGTTTGTAATTTTAACATAAGGTTTCTTTGTATGACAAAACTGATAATAGCATATTGAAAGATTTTATGTTGGTAAGAATTTCAGCACGTCTAGATGAGGGAATCAGAGTAAAAGCGTATTTTGTCTTTCCAAATGGTTCATTAATGTTATTTAATCAAAAATAATTACAAAAATAGAGGGAAAGACGATTATAAATAAACGTTCAAGAACATTAGCCTTTCCGCGTATTCTTATCAGAACTCGTTAGCCAAAGGAAAAACATTTTAAAAGATGCCTACTTAAAATAAAAGTGTGTCGTTTTAGAATTCACGTTATCACAGGCAGACGGGCATAACACAGTGTTTTCAAATATAGACAATAGCTCGTTTATTTAGATAATACATATACAAATACATAATTGAAATGTGTAACAACAAAAGATAACTCGATGTGTGATTGACAGTGTAGGAGAGGTTATATATAATTCATGGAGTTATTTCTATATAGAGATCGCCCGCCGTCGTCTTGTTTACTTATTAATTTACTTATGAAATTATTATTTTCTCTTTGATAAGAGATTTATATGCGTATACATATCTAAATATTTTCGATATACAGAATATACAGATGACGGTTTAAGTAGTTAAAATTTAAGTATGGTAAATGACACTTATTCATTACATAAATTATTAATCATAATTTCACTGTTTCCTATGATTTCATGAGAAAGGATTTTGTAATGTTTCATCATGTTTATCAAAGATAAATATTTTAACATTTGTAAGGTATAAATTTTCTAATTTGAAGTTCCTTTTTTAATTCATTACAATGGGTCATTAAGTGTTTGTGCGTATTTCTTGACGTTTTCTTATGTTTCTTATTTTTACAAAGTTAAATTATTTTTAAAATATATATGTTAGAAAGTAGAAGATTAAGACAATTTGTTCTTCCGTCTATAATTCTATTTTATCATCAATCATTATAAAAGTTTTATTTCTTCTCGTGTGTATTGTAGATTTTGTTGTGAAATTTTCATTAATACTTTTTAATGGCTTTGATAAACATGTGATGTAATAATTATTTCAACATTGTGACATTTTTAACGGTATCTACATCTTATATGTACAAAAAATATTCTTCCTGAGTAAAGAGATAAATTCCTATTTTTTTGATAATCTAGAATATGATATCATTTTTCATCATCGTCACAACACCGAAAACTGAATCGAAGATGTATTAAAATATTTTTTGAATATAATAACGCCATGAGATTTGCATGACCTGCGTGAATCTCGTGCTTTAGAAACCATGGTATCCTTCCTGCTGTTTTGTGTACAGGTATTTTAGTCTTCTGTACTAGCTGAATATATTTGTGTCTGGTTTCTCATGTGTATTCTGTACAAGACCTTTCACATAAATAATGGACAATACAAGTTGAGATATATGATAAGTTTAATATTTATATAATATATTTTATCATATATTGTTTTAAATGAATATGTAGTGTCTCGTAGGCCTATTGGCCGGATGTTACTTTTAAACATGTTTTATATCTGTATTCATTTGGTATTGTAATATGTGACACTTAAATAAAATAATTTTCTTCTTCTTCTTCTTCTTTGATGATTTTGAAACTATGAATAACGATTTATTTATTGATGCAGTGATAAATTACCACTTATAAAAATATCCCTAACTTATGTTGTCCAGTATATAATTATCATCAAACAGCAGCGTTTAATTGGTCCTTCACGTTGGCTCTTGGAGTTCAAACTTTTAGATATTCAATACAGAGATCAATATCAGAAGTCAAAACAATCGTAAATATATAGTAATTCTGAAATAATTTATCGACGCCATCGCTTTAGAATATTTCGTGAGTTCAATTTGGAAAGGTCTTCAAAATTATCAAGAGGAAAACCTCTGTTCATTGAAAAATAATACACATCTGTTATTGTGGCAAAATTTTCATATAATTTAGAGGAAATGTTTTGAAATGTTTTGATTTTGAAAATAAATAATTTCTGTGTTGAGTATCTTTCAAGTTTCAACGATAGAGACCGAAGTGACAATAAAAACAGAAAGGATTATATAGAGATCAATGTTTTATCATGATTTGTGGTGAAACAACGCAGAACATACAGAATATGTATCATTACATACAAAAATAGGTAAACTTCAGACACAAGGTGAAAGTTCATGATATTATGCCTAGCTAAAAATGTACAAAAATAACGAAAAATAAAAACAAAGGCTCGCATGCAATATGGTACTACAATGAACATTTAAAAAATGATGGCGTTGCTGAAAATGTCTGGCATGATGTCGTTCGAGCACCCGCCCCTCGCAACTACAATAATAATTCGTTGTAAGAAATACAGTACAAGAGTTGTTGAGAAATAGCAGCAAATCTACGGTCACATGGGAGCCTCTGTTAAAACGTCAACAAAACAATAAATAAATAAATATTAAAAACGCTAACAAAAGTATTTAGCATTACAATATCAACAAAAAATATCAATAAAAATGAACAGCCGATACAATGGAAGAATCGATGCCAATTTCTTGAAGACGTCCACACTAGAATGAATTGTGGTCGAATCAAATATTTACCAGTGAATATTTCATGAAGTTTAATTTCCTTGTCTAGACGTTGAAATGTCACAAAATACGGGTCAAGATAGGATAAACAAACTCGTATCGACATTTTGCATCCGGCAACAGGCTACTGTTATAGAACTGTTGTAAGAAATTGATTGCTAATTGGTGAATAATGGCTCCGGGTGGGAAATTGATCTCGCCGACATTTCTCGAGCACCCTGCACAGATGGCCGAAGTGTTAACATGGACAATAGAGGGAAGTTTAATAACGGTATCAGTACATGGCGACAATACAGGCGTGTGGGCGCTGGTCCCCCTCCCCGGGGTCATCAGGTGGACCAGGGAGTTACCAGCGCTAGTTTTGGGGACACTTTCGGCTAAATTGGGGATAATTGTCTAGTTTATGGCCTCCTATCACAACACCATTCCAACTACGACTATCAAGTTTCACTAATGGACGTTTAAACAAGCTTTTAACGTTAGCAGAAGGTGATATTTCGTTTATGACGTTTTGAGTTTCTGTGGACATATGTCATGAATAAGAGTGTTACTAATTACAAATTTAAATCAATATGTGCCTCAGATCAGTTTTATCATTGTTGAAAAATTATGCCAAACTTTTTCAGAAATCACATCAGCTAAAATTTGTCGTTTTGCAATCCTTTTAAAAGGACAATGTCAACACAAACCGATTACAAAATAGCATCATTTCCAACCATTCCATTCAACTCTTCGTATTTCGTATTTGATGCGTTACATTTTTAAGGAGACATTGTCATAACAAACCATTTGACGGACAAAATCGCCCGTTATCCCTTTAATGGAAGAATGGTTGGAAGCATCCGTAATGACAGACTTATCAAGCCGTAAGCGGCTTAGTGCTTGGGAGATTAACATGGCGCCTGTTTCTCTCAGTACCCCCACGGGAGGGACAAACGACCCTCCGCCTGCTTTATTAGGCCACTGGGTGGAACTGGGTGGGGAGAGGATTCCTTGAAATAGAACTTGGAATGGTAGGGCTTGCATCTGATGGGGGTCGAGGGAAATTGAAAATCGAAGGAAATAATACATCGGTAGTGGACATATCTTTAAAGTTATCGGGAATGGTATCCTTTTGAGTTGGAAATAGAGATTCTTGAAATTAAAAACGGAATGCTTAATAATGAATTAAAAGCAAATCTGTAAAAGATTGTATGAAAAAATAATTTTGATAATGGTTTGAAAACATATTGTCAACGTATGAAGGTCAGTATTCGTTCGTAGGATGAGTGGTATGGATAAATTAGACATGATTTTTTCGAAATTAATATTTAAAATGTGTAACGGTCATTCACGTCAAATGTTAAAATCAATAGAATAGATAGTTAATTTAGTGAATATTCAACTTCTGTACACTATATTAGTATAGTGTTTAAATGGATTAAAATTCCAAATGAATGCCCAATAAAGAACGTAGTAAATATGCACGATATGAATTTCAGAACATACATTCTAGCATAGATTTAATGTTCCTCATTTATAAACATACGATACTTTTGAAATATTCAAAATCTAAAATTCAAACAATATTTTTTGAAATTTCAAAAACTTAATTTTCAACAATATATTGATGTAAATGGGCAAATTAATTAATTGGGAAATATTTATTTAGCTGGTTTTCTTTGTACAGCGGACGTTATATTTAACATTGTTTTTCATCGCAAAACTTAAATTATACTTTGAAGAAAGTCAACATTCTCGTGATATTTTTGTAGTAAACAATTTCTGAAAAAACATTCGTTTGTAACTGTAGCATGAAGCATTCTAATGCAAATTTACAAAGGTACTTTTAATAAATCGATAACGACTCAAGAATCATCAACGATGTAATAAATATTGTTAACCTCAATGTTCGGTACGTGTAGAAATATCGTACGTGTAAATATTGACTTTAGTGTTACAAAACGAATTCAAGGTCCAAAATTATTATAATACATTCAAGATTAGTTTAAATTTCCTGAAAAACGGTTATCGAAGAATAAAGATTTCAATTGTGATGAAAGTTCGATTTTCAAATTTCAAAACATGAAATTTATTCGCTAGTATGAAGTTCAAGTGAAACATCCGCTGTACATTTCCTGGACGTTTGACAGCTTTACCTGTCATTGATGATTAATTGATTGACCTCTCGTCATGTCGATTTCACTCTAACAATTACATTATGATCAATATACAGCCGTAATGTCATCAAAACCCATCTGGGAATACTCAAATGGTTCTCAAAAATTCAATAAACAAGATTGGCTCTCTCTATTCTCCCACTGCACGCTGTTCCAACCGAACTATTCGAGTTTAAACATTAATTTTAAAATCGGTGGGCTTGGTTGTGAGTGTTGTCCGTGTGTCCGTTGTAAAATTTAAATAGCAACCTTGATACACAAACTCAACAAATAAATACACGTAAAGCATGCAGGAGTCTCTAGATGAAACGTCAGTGTATTGTATGTATAAGATTAAGTAACGCGCCGCAAGTTTGGTCCCACATTGACACTAATCAGGGCTCTTCTTGCAAATGTCCTTGTGTCAAAATAGTCCACAATAGATTTCTCAAACATAAATAATAAGTTATGGTACAAAATCAACAGTGGTAACATTCATACTCACGTAAGTATATATATACACCAAGCTCAGATGAGAATTGTTCAACTCTAAGAAAATCCACATGTGGTTCACGCGGATAATTCAATCGTCACAAAAGCACTCTTCAACCGGGTAGGTGGGTATATATGTACGTATGTAAGTAAGTAGGTATACAGGTTACCCACCTACCGACAGTAGCACAAGCGAGTGAGATTCGCAGTCCTGAGAAACGTACATTGCACAAGTACCTGTTCCCGACCCCTGCCCCAACCTTCTTGCCCGGGGGTGGGGCAGTGGGTGGGTGGGTGAATATTGCCGAGTCCATGTCGCTCACAGTTGGTTAGTGGTGAACTAGTCCCCCAGCAGAAAACTTCATCCTTTTCTGTTTCTGTCTCTGGTTACAAAACCACACACGAACAACGTTTTTCTTCAAATCTAACTTTTCAGCAATTTGTGCAATTTTTTCCCCAGATGGTCTGGGTTGAACGGCAAAATAGGCCTCTAATGATCGCTTCTCGGGTGCGGCTATGGAAGTACGTTTCCTCTTCTTGTCTGCGGCGCCCATCATGTCTCCCTCAGCTTTCCTTTCACGGGCTGCCTTCTCCGCTTCCTCGAGCCATGCCTGTAGAATGGGCTTCAGGGCTATCATGTTATTGTGGCTCAGGGTGAGGGATTCGAACCTGCAGATCGTACTCTGGCTCAGACAGCCCACCCCCGGGATCTTGAGGTTGGCCAGGGCCGAACCCACATCAGCCTGTGTCACCCCCAGCTTTATCCTCCTCTGTTTGAAGCGCTCGGCGAATGCCTCGAGTTCCCGGGGGTCACAGTCCGTGTCGTGCACGGGGTGGTGCATGGCGGCGTGATGGGAGGAGAGACCGGGGTGGGTGTTCATGGTGTTTGGGTGGGTGTACACAGGGGGGTACATCTGATGGGAGTGGGAGTGACTCGTCACCATGTGGTTGTTGTGGTGGTGGTGTTCCGGCATGGACACGGGTCCGAGGGTCATCCCCGGGGGGTTGCCGGTCAGTTGGTCCAGCATCGAGTCCCCCGGACCGAAGGGCGAGGTGTGAGCGTGCATAGTCATCTGGGGTCGGGATGAGGCCACTTGGTGGGGTGCGATGTCGGGGGTGTGGCCGTACAGTCCATCCGACTTCATCAACTGGGCTGAGGGACATTTTGGAATGTCTACGGCGGCCAAAGCCTCTGCCCTTGCCAGCAATCCGTCGTCCAACCCTCCAAAGAAGTTGCCCTGCAAACACAAGAAAAAATCCAATGTATCAAGTTGTCGCCTAACGGAAAGTCAACATCAATAATACCTACTCTTCGAGCCGCTGGGGAAACCCGACGCTGCTAAATGGTCACGTCACGTTTCCTTTCGCAAAGATAAACTCACTTCATAAAATATGAAACATGGCAAATAATGAGAGCGATACCGACGGGAAGGCTTTGAATTGCTAATAAAGGTGATTAGAAGCCGGCAGTGTGGCGAGTGGACGGACACAGGTACATACCGAGGTACTGGACATACATCTCATACGTTCCGGGGGTCTGTAAGGGGGTGAGTAGCGGCCCGTGGGGAGACCCCCACCGTTCACGACCGGGGACAACCCGATCGTAGAGTGCTGCTTGCTGTTCATGAATGAGGGAGTGAGGGAGAGGGAGGGAGAGAGAGAGTGAGGCACGTTAGCCGCACCGGTCAGCACACTCCCGACTCCCGGCTCTGCCAGGCGGCCAGCCTATCACGGCTCACGGACTGTAGGGTAGCGCCTGCCTCCCTATCTCGGCACCTAACCTCGCCTCGCCGAGTCAGTAGAGTATCGACTCAGTGTTCCTATACTGGCAACTCGCCTCTACTCTAACTCACACTGTATGGGAAAGTGCCACTGGACAAGAAATGAATATTGCTTTTGTATTGAATAGCATAGAATGCCTATGCACCTGTTTGTGTGCACGCTCTTCGTCACGTGACCGGCCAGCACGCATGCTCAATAAGTAATTAAGCATGATCAACAGAAATTTCGCATTGCTCATTTAACGTTTGATTATAGAATAGGAAAGAATGGTTCTGACTTAGGCGTTTGCGGATAAAAACGCAACCTTTCTGTCGTTCAAGAAACGGTAAAAAAATTATCCAAACTAGTCATGCCATGCTTTTCGATTTGCGGCCTTTGATCTGAACTAACGGACAAGTGTATCTCTCTCTGGCACGGGAAAGTTAGCGGTGGTCGGCGTCAAGTTAACCATACCTATCAAATATTAAAGGGACGGTTAGTTCCGCTAATTAATGTGTGCGAAATGCTTTGATTCTCCTGCACGACAGTAAAACCTGCACAGATAACTGTCTTCAAGTCTTCAACAGTTAAACAAAAGAAGAAGTTTGAATTTCTCTTTTCCCAACGAAATTAAATAAATGTTGAATGGACCTTGGCGATTGATTCAACATTTTAAAAACATGTATGCATGAAAAAAAGGTTTTTTAGTTGTTTTCATCAGAAGAATGCGAATTTTTATCAAGAGAATATTTCCAAATGATTTCTAAATCTAATTTTTCTCCAATTAGTGATTATCTTTGTATAAAATAAAGCGCCTTCTAAACATGTTAATAACGTCAGAAGCAGTCAAAAGCGCAGGGAGTAATTGAGGGTATAAAGAAGTTAATAACTGGACGTATATCAGATATCACAGACTAATCTATTGAAACATGATAGCTCTGATGATGGGATTATCTCTGAATAAGACTAGAAAATTGCATGTATTAGAATGAAATTAACATGTTTGCAGGAAACTGACAACGCGCGTGTTTTACACGTGTGGATTCACACAGATGCTGCTGTTGATTGACGTACGCTGATCTGATAGATACATCCCGTATGTCACTCAAAGGGATGAGTGTAGATTTCATCAGCTTTAATGTTAATTTAGAAGTTGAGTGCTGTCCGCAAACAATTCATTGCATGTAAATCAAAGGGAATTCAAACAAAAGCAAAGTGATCAACCACTCTCAGACATATTATGGAACAAATTTATAACAAAAAGACTACACACAGATTCAACTTTTAAAGTAAGTTTAGTTTAACTATAATAGAGATATATATTCTAATTTTAAAAAATCAAAAGCGAATTTATTCATCAATATTTATTTAAAATCCTAGATTTACAACGAGTTACCAATAGCACGACTATCTCTTATTCAACCAATCATTTGAAAGTGCCAACGATTCATGCAAAACGATCCGAGCAGCAAAAAAAAAAAAAACGATTACCAGGATTGAATGAAATGAATTTTTCATGTGAACATTTTACCTACTTCTTTTAAATTCATAATGTTTTGTCTAGACTAAAACAAAAGTGAATTCTTCAGAGACAGATCAGCAATCAGTATGTGAAATGTACATAAATATTTGACGTACGCACTGACACAAATCGCTACTTACAACTGACGATGAAATGAACATATCCGGCCGAGGCAGATCCATGTTTGTATGCTTGCTCTTGTATAGATACACGGGGCAATGAGATGTGTCTCAAATTAATACTTTATATACCAAAGGGGATAAGTCATCGACATGTCAATTAGACCTAATGAATATTGAGAGCTGTCTTACAACACAAGATTCACTGAGATGGAACCGGATCGCTATGAAATGTACAAAGGCTCCTGTAGCAAAACAGTAACCTGTGGAAGGATGGCAGCACCCTTGTCTTATCATGCAATTGAAGCGTGACGCACGTGCAGGTGTGTCGGGAGGAGGCTAGGGGGGACCGTCCCCCGAGCGTCGTCTTTACGTGTCGCTTGAGCGATGAAAAAGTATACGCTAAGATCTAGCCGTGTGTTGAAACCACGTGGGACTTGACAAGATACAAACATGTTTGTTGTCTTGTATGTTTCAATAGGCTTTTTGATGGAGGCGATCGCACTTGTCTTATGGCTCATTGGTAGCAGTGTGTGAAGGAAGACTAGCAACGGCGATAGCCTTTTCACATGTATCATCTGCGGTAACGGAACTTTAAATAAATAATGAACTCTCCCTTCTTTGATAATTTAATCTAGTTAACATTTCCCTGATCGAGATAGATGGCTTTTTCATGCCGAGCCTGTTGTTCTGCTAGCTGAGAAATAAATTAGCATGTTACTTCAATAGAATTTCAGAATTGATTTTTTAGAAAACCACACACGTTTTTAAAAAAAATATAAATTTGTCACTTGATGAATTAACTTGAGTTGACAATACGACAACACTTTGGGTAGTGTTAAGAAGAACAAAAATGATGGTAAAGGAACGAATGAAAATTAACCTAATATTTGATAAATGAATATCAGTAAAATTTTAAGACTATTATTAAAAAAAACAAATCACATATTAATGGGTATTATAGAGAAATGACAGGGAATGAAAGTGTTATCAAAGGGTATTTAGTAGTATGGAAATTGTGAAGCTATATTTCTACTTTATCTTGAGAACCATGGCGTTTGGATCTATAAGTACTTCCTCGAGTGCTAGCCTCGATGGCATGGTACATGGCGTATTTTTAGATGACCAATCGGATTCAGTACGGTATAACTTCCATTGCTGAATTCGTTTCACAACGAAAACGGAAGAATGTTTAACTCCGAATGGAAGAATTGAAGAAGGAATTGTTTAACGAATAACTAATGTTTAATTTTTAACGACCATGAATTTTGGAATTTGTATTATGTTAGAAAAATACATTAAACAAAATATGAAAATATAAAAAAATTTTTGAATAAGGGTAATAAAATAAATACGAACTTGTGAAAAAGTAACAGCATGAAAAAATATCCAAAATACATGCTAATAATGAAAATTATGTGTATAACATTTATTCAATGAACTTGGACACGAAATTGTTTTAAAAGAACAGCTTGGTCCATAAACAAGTTCCTTATTGCGGCAATGCTACATTTTGGTGTTAGACATAAACACAGCTATCAAGCCAGTTAATATATATCTATTTTCCTGTTTTTTCATCATTTATAGAACTTTTTTTCTTTCATGCTACCAGCTTCCAAAATGCCTTCCGAAGAAGGAAATTGTTTCTCAAGACATCCTCCATTGAGGCTAACGACGTTGTTATCGATATACATGTTTTCAATAAAAACAAGACCCGCGTGTACAATTAAAAGCAATAAACACTACAGGGCGACCACTACACCACGATAACACTCGTTGACCTTAACGGATGAGCTACCCATAATACGACTACCCCTTTAACTCATGTGACCGGACAGTACCCTTGGGTTCAGGTTTCCACTGCAAGAGCCACCCGTCTGCCCTTGGGTGCAGTTAAACCAGTCTCCAACCCTCCGCTTTGAGGGCTGCATCATTCTCCGTGGATTCCTGATTGCTTTCACTCGATACGAATTATTTATTCATCGGTAACACAGCTAGTAGCCAACCAACAGGTAGCCTTGAATAGACACTGTCAGTAAACAAATACATTGTACATGTATAGCTGTTAACTCTCTGGTTGGTGATGAATATGGTCTTTGAGCATTCTTGGTGAATGCATCCATGTTTGATCTATGAATGAATATGTATAAAGGTACTAAGTATCAATGTGTAATATTTTCAAACGAATTATACTTTTTATGACTGGTCGTTGGAATGTAAAATGAATTTAAAGTGTGTATATTTGAATGTAAATGTCGTAAATTAGAATGATATAAACTAGAATAATATAAACGTAAATATATTATCTGCAGAACGTTTACACCATCCTCTCTCTCCCACCACCACCATTACTACTACTACTACTACTGCTACTACTACTTCCACCACTACTACTACTACTACTACTACTACTACTACTACTACTACTACTACTACTAGTATACTTTTAATGTGTTTGAAACAATCCTAGAAACGATGTACAGGCAGTACAATATTATTACCATTCAAACATCGTACTTGATAATTTTACTTTCGGTTTAAATGTACTTAAAAAGGGAATTTCGAGCAAAGAATAGGAACTAAATACAGTTACATATGGTCATCAAGATTTTGTCATGCTTCGGTTGCAAAATATAAATAGAACGATCAAATTATAAAATATATAATTTTAAGCCATAGTTTGGGGAACAACCGGAAATTATTCTGCCTGTTGTAACAACGTTTCTACCATTATGTAATTAATTACGGTGATCTTTAGGAAATAACAAAACTAGTAATTACTTCCGAGTAGAATGTTCTAGCGGTTGACAGTTAATTCATGATGCACGTGCGATCACGCGCCAAGGGGAAATCCCTCCTGAGAACGACTTGCCGACAGGAAATGCGCGGCCGTACGTGAAGACAACATATGGGGTTAGGGAAATATCATATGCTCGTCAGACCTGGCTCTTATTGTCAGTGGCGCTGCGCACGTGCAAACCAAGTGGCGGACATGCGCTATGCAACAACTCATCAGCACTTTATAAAAAAACGAGGACCGATAACAAGCGATGATATATTCCATCAAACTAATTATTTTAAGGATATTATAATCCATTTAGTGTTCCAATAGATAAAAGCATAAACACAGCGAAAAGAAAAGCGTCTGGAAAGGAAAACAAGGTTGTAAAAGTTAAGGCATGGAAAAGCAGAGAAGTGTTACGTCTTTTATGGGTATTGAAGAGCTACAATGCACGATGGTATAATTAGATTCAAATGTCAAAAACGTTCTCCCGAGGGTCGGAACGCATTTTCTAATTGAGAGCATAGTCTCAGCGGAGAACTAGACACAAATGTCATAGCTCGGGCTATCTCATATGCTAACTCCATCCCCACAGATAAAGGTTACAAGTCCTGTCCTTCCTATGGAGAACTGATGTCAAAACATGTCCTATTAATTGGTGAAAATTATAAACGAATCTGATGTTGATCTACAAAGAATTGATATGATTATCGTATAAACCTTCTCATAGGTGACTTTGAGAACGAATTCAATGCTGATGTAAAAAAAATATTGATTTGTATAAAACATCATCTAGGTGACACTGCGAACGAATACAATGTTGATATACAAAAGTTAGATTTAATTATTGTATTGAACAACTCCTAGGTGACACTGCGAACGAATACAATGTTGATATACACACTATTGATTTGATAATTGTAAAAATACTGAAAGATATACGCTGTTATACGTTTGCAGATAAATATACCTCTGCTTTGATATTCAGAAACAAAATAAAAGAGACAGACTCATATGGCGTCCACAAAACTGTTAACACGCTTGGAGAAAGAAAGTGACTGTTTGATAAATGGTTTGCCATTAGTTCGCTCCCGACTCATTCATTTCCCAAGACACAAACCAAAACGAAAGAGATATTTTTTGTTGTTGTAAATCTCAAACCATTGTTCGCAGGGATAAACACAGTAAGAGAGCAAATATGCTAAACAAATATACTTTTACAAATAACCATAAGCAATTTCGAAGAATACCATCCATATTTTAAACAATTAAAACTGAAAGGTTATTCTGACTACATACGAGAGTCTTTCATATATGATTATACTTTTTGTGTGTCTCATTCATGCTGTAGAAAGAGTTAAAATCTTTTAAAAGCATTTGTCCTACAAATTTGTTTTGTGTCTATTGCATGTATTTATTATGTTTAATGGTGATAGAATTTCATCCTACACAAGATTAGCCAGACTGGAAAAATTTTGATGATTTTATATCTTTCGACATGTATCTGATTTAAAACGCTGTAATCTCTTAATTGTCTGCAATTACAAATAATTAAGAAATGTAATATTTAATGTTACCATGTTAGTAATGTGTTAGTTATTTAATGTGGTTAATATGAAAACAAATTTCATTGCTAATCTCACGATAAGAATAAATCAATTATGAGAACAAGCCATAGGAAAATTAAATCTAAAGATTTCTATTTGTTTGAATGTTTCTGAAATGAAACAAGCTTAATCTATATGTACATTATATAACTGACAAGCTTTGTTAGGAAATTAGATCCAGCTATCAACATTGTTTATATTTCATTAACAACACTTTCCTCATAGTTTTTCCTAAAAATATTTGAAGAGTGATAGTTATTTTGCAGAGTTAATCGTCTGGAAACACTGAAGCATTATAATTAATCCATGACTATATAACGTATGCTCACAGGCGATTCCTGGCCCCAGAACAAGCATACATCCCATACAAACCATCAGATAAAATGTTGGCCGAACGTTACGCATTACTAATTTGAAATGAGATACCTTTCCAAATTGCACAGTTTAACACAATCTAATGGAGCGAATTACGCATGTGTGTTGATTTCTTATCATGTGTGGCAACTGATCAAACATGTTTCCACAAATGTTAAACAATTGTTTATTTTCATTAGTTACAGGCAAAGATAAGAGCGTGAAGAAAACCACGCGCTAGTTACCCGGACTCATTGTCAAACACATGATGGCGCTGCACCGTTTGGGAGAGGATAACGGTTTAATGACAAAACGGTTCGGTTAAATTATCGGTACCAAAGCAAACACTTGACTCAGTGGAACTCACGGCCGATCTATGGCACTGCCAACGTTTAGAAGTGAGACGTGTCTCAAATATGGCGTTTATCTCCGGAAAAGCATGCACAAGAATTTTGAACAAACCATGTTTACATTAACAGTGTCAATAAACAAGAAGAACGGGAGTCTAATCACACATTACCAGTTGAAGATTAGCAGTGTTTAAGTTGTAATTACAGGCTAGAGAACACCGCGGATCGAAAACGAGGCTTGATCAATGCACGTGCGCCATGAAAGAAAAGAAGTGGCGGGAATTAAAGCACCTGGCCAAACTCGGAACACTGTGGGCCCGTACAGCGACGTTTCTTGGACACCCTTTATTTCAAAGGATGTATTGTTTACATATGTGGTATTTGCTCTTGAAAGCAATACCTGCACAAACAGAGCTAAAAAAAAAAGCTCGGCGTCTTCAGGTTATGTAAACTCACCAAACAGCACTGTTTAAACTTAAACGAGTGATTATTTTCTATTAATAGAAAATATCAAGACATCAGAATTTAAAAGGGGGTCGATAAATTTGTGTTTTTGTATAAATTTTGAATAATTCAAGTATTTTAGTACTGACCTTAAACTAAAAGGCAAAAGTCATAAATGCCTTTATTCTAAATAAAACATTGATTTTTTGATATATTGACAATTATGCAAAGTGACAAAAGGATTATATTTCAAAATATATTGCCATCCTCAAATAAGTGAAAGATGTGTCTTACAAGAAAGACTTATTTTGTTCGGAGCCATCAAATATTTTGATTCTGAAATATGCGGAGCCCTTGTAGCGATTCTTTATCTTACAAAAAGTTATCATAAAATCCTTTGATATAGATCATGTATTCAGAAGAAAGACCAGATACATTCAAAACTAGTTTGTAGTGACAACTTCCTGTTAAATCTGCACAAAAATCCGCATGACATTATTGAAAAACATAAAAACATTGAAACAACATTTATCCAGAAAGTTACGAGCCCGATCGTCCTAAAACTAAAACGCGTTATGTTTCTCGAACTCCCGACTCCGGGTACGGGACTCAAATGACTCTCAAGAGGGTTCGGACAAATCAGGTATACCATTGTCTTAAATGAGTCCTTCGGGGACCTCCCAAACCGTGTTACGCACGCGCAAAGAAGCTACATTCGCACGTGCAAGATGGTGGGTGTCAGATTCGCGCCAAAAACGAGTGAACCCGTTGGCAGTGTTTTTACAAGTTGTAAAGGCAAGGGTTCCGCGCGGTCCACGTGTGGCAATAGTCGTCTCCCTCAGATCCGCTCTCCCTCCATTAGACCCAAGTGAGAAAAGGCCCTGGATGCGCTCAGTGGGAATTGATTATCGGTGTAATTGATAAAATTAATCTAGGTCCAGATCGGCTCATCGACTAATGGCGAGGAGGTTTGTCCGGCGACGTGCCTGCCGCTCTGTATGGACGGTCTCGGCCGCGCATTACTCGCAGCAATAAAGAGAATTTGCCGATTGTTCCCGGGGCAAGGTGTGAGGACAATTCGCGCATCCAGCTCCCTTCACACCAAGCCGAGGCCACTTTCTGCCCTTCCTTCAAACTTCAATGTCGGATTACCGGCGCGTCTTGACAACTATACCGCGTTGTCTTTGGAAATTATTAAATTTCGCCTCTCTACTCGCGCCTGGGAACACGGCGGGTGAATGTTGCTAGACCTGACACGGTGGCGGGCCGATCTAGTCCTGATCCGGGATGGTACTCCTATCTCTGGCTCTAACATCACTGCAAATAAACATAACATACCTTAGCTGCAGAGGTAGATGCCAACTTCCCCCCTGCATGTTGCTTGTACGTGAGCTCTGCGAGGGTTTGACTCGCTAGCCTCACGTCCGTTCTTTATACACCAGTCTTCTTATCGCATCAATATTTTAGTAGAATTTCATAAATAATAGAGCAAATCACCGAGCTTTCGAGACACCGGAGCCAAATTGCTCATGACGCGATGCTGTCGTTGCAGTGTACATTGTTAGAGCTAAAATATAATTGATATTTGTAAATTAGAATCAGATTTTCGAGTCGAGTTGGTCAAGCATTAGATTCGAATGGAACCGGTTAGGTCTGTAGGGAGAGAGATAAAAGCGGACATCTCCCCCGATTCACGGCGTCTTTAGAGACTTACTGGAGCTCGGAGCTTCTGGCTGGGCTCTTGCTCTGATTACGTGGGGACAGAAGAGAGGAGACGGCCGGGCATTAGAGGGGGAAAAGGGGAGACGCTGAGCAGATTGGGAAGAGGGACGGAATGGCGTCTAGGGATTTGACGACATTTGTTGGCATCGGTGAGGCAATATATCAGAGTGGATCAGACTCGACTAGAAATGCCAGTTGCACGGCCGAGTCATCAAACAGGCTGGGATTGTTGTGTAGTGAGAAGCACAGCGCGTCAGGAGGGAAGACCGCATTGACATTAACGCAACATCACAGACAACTGGCGGGACAAAAATGGAACCAAGAGTTATGACGTCATCAAGTGAAGATAGATTGATTTGCGGCGCAGTGGGTACCAGAGTTGCCTTTTTGGGTGTTTTACTCTGCTACTTGCTCCAGTACTTCAATCTAGACACCCATCCATAGTGTATTCAAAGGGAATATCTTATGTCTCGACCCCGTGTGTTTTTACCGTTAGCCAAACAAGCACCAGAAATAGACTGTAGCTGATTTCTTCCAACGTTAAAAAATTACAGGCATTTATATCGGAATTAGCATAGACGAAATGAAGTATGCACTGCTCGAGGCTGGGCTTGCTTGTTTCTGAGCTTTGATGACGTTTGACAAAAGAATCTGACACAAATAGGCCTACAATTTTAGAAGATTATGTCTGAGTTAATGTTGAAGCTCCGTCTCTATTAGACACAATGCCGTGTGTTTCTTCCTTTCTCTAATCAAACGATTCCAATTCCGTCTTGGACAAATTACGTTCTATGAAATATCCCAGTTGTACAATTACTGCAATAAATGCCATGACTCGTTCTCGCCCTAATCTCGCGAGATAACCTCAACCTCCCCCAGGCTTCACGTCCAAATCTCGCCTTGATAAACGAGAGTGTACGGGAAATAACGGCTGCGGTTGACATGTTAATAATTTCGCGACGTGACCCTAGACCAAACGTCATTGGCGACAAAACGCCGTCGCTACCACCATGTGTGTGTGTAATATGAGCTGAATATCATCAGTAATAGGTGGCACTTATAAGGAAAATGACAGTAGTTGTTTTGTATCACCAACCGTTTGAGGCGGCTGTACATGTCTATCCAGGGTCAGATTCTCTAAGCATAGGTGATTGGGCTATACTTTCACGTGGAACTTGTATCTTTTGTCTAGAAAATACTTGAATAAACGAAAAAAAGATATTTGAAAAAAAAATGGAATTAATTTACTATCAAAGAAACTTTGCTGACGCCTTCAGATGTTTTACAGAGTTGCAGAAATTCTGCAACAAAAGTAATTAAAGTGCAATATATTGAACTTGATGTGAAAACCTATTTGAAGTGATATGAAAACAAGATATTAGGTTGACATTTTGTGTCCCCATGTGTGATGTCAAGCATATATTAGGCATCCGGCATATATGAGAGTTGAATATAGGAACTAAAATGCATGACATTAATAATATGAAGATCCTCAGTGTTACTGATGAATTAAGCAATTAGCATTTCGGTTTTAGAATAATCGCCATGTCTTGATGATTCTTTAAAGTCAAAGAATAGTCTTAAATCAAATTCATAAAAAAGTTTGTGAAACTTGTGAAAAAAACTTTTGTAATAGCCCCCTTTGAGACTGCTCGGACTTGTTAATATCAGTACAACTTGCTGTTGGGCTTGGCGCTTCACTCACTATTTAGCAAGCACTTGATGGTTGGTACTTGTGCCGTACGCGTAATGGGCGGGTAGTAGTGATTATACAGACGCTTCAATCAGTTTTTCTTGTAGACGGTAGACGAGCAATACATAAGAACATATAAAACAGTTTCAAAATCATGATTAATTATGTGTGCCAAATGAAGCATATATGGCTGGAAAACTACAAGGTGATCCCACTCTCTATTTGCCGAATGAAGATTATAGTTTATAAAAAAAATTTATTGGTGATGATCACCCGAAACAACTCTTTCGTTTCAGCATTTTTATGCTATTGGATGAACACGTCCCCGTTCATTGATCACATGGCAGTAGCTTTTTCTTCATCAAATATCATGGCGAACAAAATACAACAGATTATTTTACATTTTGGTCAAATGAATAAACTTTTTCATTTTAAAATCTAACATCAGTTATGATAAAAGTAAAGACAATTTCGGATATCAGAACTAAAAGAAGCATTCATAAATGATTCAACGTTTCAAGGGAAGTAACTCTGTTTAGTCAATCGTAATGAGGAGTGGGGAAATGTGTTGGCATCTTACTATGGGCGGATTTTCGACTGAAGGGGCGAACTTAACGACAGAGCTACATAACAATGATAATAAGAGAAATAGATTCTCAAAGAAACCATGTAGTATAAATCAATTTTGAAACTTTCAGGACTATGAAACAAAAACCAAAACCTAAATCCCTTTTGGGCCCGCCAATGCCTTAAATAACTTACCAAAAACGAGGAAATAGTTTTTTTTTCAAAAATAATATTTCATCATCTATCAAATGATACATAGAGAAGAATTTGAGTGACAAGAAAACTTGAACAGCGGAACAGACAGCAGACGCTATGAACCGAGTGATTCAAAATCATTGTTTTAAAAAAAAAGAAAAAAGTTTGACAGCACGAAAGCCGTCAATTTAGCAATATCAATCAGTCAAGCACTACCGTTCCAATTTCTAACGATTCATCAACAAATCTCGATCGCATAAAGATAGGCGCATCTGTTCATATAGATTCATTGAATCGTAGTTTGCGACACCCGATATTAACACATCAACTTATGATTAAATATGACAGCGTGTGCTTTTTTAAAACCCTATGGGTCATCAAAATTTCATAATTTCCAAAGTAACGAAGTGTCTCAGAGCGGCTAACAGTATTGCATTAAATTTATGTGGCCACATTTACTGATTACACCTGTGTTATTTACAATAGACAGGTAGCGCACTAATCGTTTATTCCTGCGATTCATTGCAAGTAATTACTCAAATTTACCTGTGCACGCGTTCGGCACACGACCTAAGGGAGGCAACCCTTCACATAATGAACTCTGATAATGTTTCTAAACGCAGCGATCAGTTTAGTTGTTCCCAACGGCATAGAACCCTTTATGTGCACAGGTAGAGTGAAGTTGCATCAACTGCTTGTAATGAATTGAATGTCAGAGTTTTGTTAAGTGCACGAGATACTGTCATCTGAACACCTGTGCAGTGTTTTACCTGTGCTGAGAACGCGCGCGTGCAGTGGGCGTTTATGACATCATCCCGACTATCAGATTTTACCTTGATTGCTTCTTGATTAATTACAGAGGGCGCTAACAAGTCGCTTGTCCCCCCGGGTCACGATTAATCACACAAAACAGGGCGGTTTGTAGACCGGCCTCCCCCGAGTCCTGTGTTCCAGTCGCTAGCACCCCTCATTAATATATTAAGTGGGCTGAGATTACGCTAACTCGCAATTTGCGTTAAGTGAATAACATTTTTTATATGTTAAATCATATTAGAGTCGCATGAAACATTCTGTTTTGTTAGAAAAAACGACGTAATTTATTTCTTTTGAAATGACTGATGTGCAGTAACATGACTACCCACCTCATCGTCACATGAATCTATTAAGCAATCAAGCGCTATATTTATTATCGATCGCATCGCCACTAATCATTACATATAAATTCGGTCTTTAAATCATGTTTTTACATACGGAAACCGTATAACGAAAATCTCAATTTTACACCTAATATGGTCTATAGCCGCTCTCCTTTTTCAATTCTAATAAGGTACGAACAAAAAGACCATATCTTCACACCGTGGAGTTGAGAGATACTATAGTGTGAAATTAAAAAGTAAATCTATCAAATCCATATAATTCTCCAATTAATCTCCGATCTACTCAACAATCAAATTCCAACGGTCTCGCTTGGACGTCGAGTGGACACTGCCTACCAGCTGTTAGCTGACCGCACGCGCTCGCTTGACCGCCGCGCACCTGTTTGCATCGAGCCGAATGGACGAGTGGGCGTGGCTACGGGCTACGTGATGCAATCGGATTGTTCGCTTATCAAAGGAGGCGGGGCTTAAATGGATTCAGAATAGAAGCTTATTTTGGCACGAAAATTATGTACACAAGTAAATAATTTCGTACTATTTCCATGTTATTAGTGTCAAAGTATTAGTTTAAGAAATCTAAAGATTACTTCTATTTTTAGGGTTTTATAAGAAAGACCTAAATACCTTAGCGTATCTACGTTTGATGCGTGATCGAGACTATACTTTATCTAAAAGTGCCATGTGAATTGTTGGAAACGAAATATGTTGTATCGTTTATAATAACGCACGCGTTTCGGCACTTTCCACCTGGGCGAACTGAGAAATGCATACCGCCGTTATTATAACAATACACACGAGCGGTTAATTTGCACAAAGAAAGAACAGGTTAAGTCCACGCGACAAACTGCGTTAAGGCATCTGATATCGCTTGAGCCGATATATAATGGCCATTTAGGAGCTGCTACCTCTCACCCTTTGTTACGGTATCCATGTGCGCTTGTTCAGGTCACAGCCAACACCCGTGCACGCGACGCCGGCTCGTGCAACACATGGCACGTGCAAAGCGTGCGCTCCGCTAGATTGTATGTAATTTCCTCGCATGCTGATACTGGCGAAATTCCCGCACAAAAGCTAACGTAAGTTATTCTCTTTGCCTCGCTTTGATCGTCCCGTGCCTTCACTTTGATGATAATTGACGATTATCTCTGATCTTTCAAGAAGAATTCTAGGAGATTTTGTTGTTTCCTTAAAACACAAATTAGGAGTCCTTGACGGGCAGTTCGTGGTTGCCTACGTGAGAAGTTAATAAAAGCTAATGTATGATAATCATTCTTTTTGAGTATTTTAAAAAGTTCAGGACTGTTTTTGAGGTGTTTATTTCAACGAAAAAAAAGTTTATTCCACACATTGTGACATCGGACGCAAATTAAAATCCCGAAAATAGATAGCAGTGAAATTAAAAACGGTTTTATTTAAACACTTCTTCAAACAATAATGGAATTAAAATCTAATAGCAGAGAAATATTTCGAAGAAACAATAAAATTATGAGAAATGTCAATTGTTCTCTTGGTTCTCCAACGTAAAACGAATTGTAAATCATTTCAACATTTCACTCTGTTGGGCTGAATATGATATTCGTTTAAATATTTAATCGTGGGAAAAGCCTTCGTAATGATTTTTGATTGCAACGATATTTTACAAACCATTTAATGTGTAAAGTGATAAAAACATGTAACAAAATGGCCAAATTTATTGTGTAATTTGAAATAAGATAGCTTACGAATAAAGTTGCATGGAAGAGGTCAGACGCTCCATGTTTCAACAATATTTTAATGAAAATGAAAATGAATCATTCAGAATTTAATTTACAAACTTGTTAGAGCTTCAGATGGTTATTTCAATTGACGGATGAGTCAATTGATATAATTTTTGTTATTGCTAAAGAATTTTTCAAAACTGAAAGTGTTTTCGTTTATATGAAAATAAAGAATATTTTAAGAGGCTGGTCAGCTATGTTCTTTGTCGAATCTCCTACGTTATAAAAATACAGAGTGAAATGAATATTTTTGAAAGCATTTTTTTGTCAAGTAATTAGATTTATAATATAAGAAAGGCTAAAACGGAAAATAATGGTAGTTATAAACACGAAGAGATAAATAAAGATTTACCATAGCACCTCAGAAGCACACAGTGTGTCCACATTGTTTGTATTCGTATCTTAAAAGAACTGAAATAAGGACTAATTAAATTGAAGATTTGATTTAGCCGGTTGCCTAAAGTTATATCCGTAGGGTCACATTCAATATCCACCAGAATATTTTCCAATTTTCAATTTTCTACAAACTTAACCTCCAGCGAAAGTGTCATGAAGAGGTTTTAAGTCAAATTAGATAAATAATAAGGTTATGTAGAATAAAAATGAAACCGTTTTAGGTTTCCACCACGGTTAAGATTCCTCAATTCTTCGATTAATTCAATTTCCATTTTCTCGACAAACAAACACATCACGCGGAAGTGTTGATAAGAGGTTTGAAGGAGTGTACGGCAGATAAATTGACGATAACGTTAATATAAATTAAAATGAAAAGGTTTTGAATTTACACCACATTTCATTCTCATATAAGTGTAATTTATCGTATCTTTCACAGCTGCATATTTATAGTTAGTCATCCCGGTGACTTCATCATTTTCAATGAAATGTTTGTGCGCAGTGAAAGATATTTTAAGACTGAGTTTTCATGTGAAAGCAAAACTCGAAGATATTCTCCCATGTTTGCACTTGTACTTAGAAAACTACTCAAAATAATACTATATATTTTAACGATACACACTTCAATACATTTTCTAACGGTACATACATATGGTTTTATATTAGCCATAACGATTTTAATAATGTAAAAAGATAACTTCAAAGCCACTTAAATCTAAATCAATTTCGAGTTAATAATCACATATTTCCAATGAGATAAATGAGATAAATAAGCAATGATGTATTTTTGGTAACAAGTACTCGTTACCTTGTTTACCAATATAAGAATGTATGTTACCCGACACATAAGAATCTAACTACTATCGTGTGTAATGTCATTATTCATTTATACAACTCCGAACATATTAGCATGTTATTTGAAACGTAAATAATCATTTACTTATATCAAACTGCCAACGAACTAACATTAACTATTTCAACATTAACATCAAAAGAAACAGAAGCTCCTCTTGTTGAAATGTATCATCTATTTATGTTAATGTAAATATGATTCGAGATACAAATTTAAATTTAAATATTATTTCAAAAAGACTTAGAGATTAAATTTGATTGAATAACAAAACGTAAGGAAACTATTTTTCATATTTATATTTTCATAACCAACAGAAGACAACTCACATGACAAGACGAGAAGACACGAAGTTGTAGTCTAGTATCCACGCAGAACACAAATAATGAACTATTGCTATAGCTTAGGGCGTACCAACAGGGAAAAAAGGAGAAATTATTAATACATCATAAATAGATAAAATTAATCTGGAGGTGAAGTGTGAAATTATTCATGCTAATTGTTACCCGTGTCGCTGACAAATCGCCGACAAATAATACGCGTGGTTATATGTTTTGATAAAAGTTGCATTGACATCATCCATAAGAAATGAGAACGGAATGAGAGGCATAAAAGTAGCAAAAAAGTTTAGAGAAAACTTCTAAAACCGTTTTAAAGTTTAAAAGCTTATCCTACCTGATGGGGAGGCATCTGGTGGGGGTGATATAGTCCGTATGAAGACATGGGGATGCTATAAACTCGCCAAGCCTGTGGCCAGTGGCGGAAATCTCTATAGCGGACTGGGGAGCACTCTGACTTTGGAAAGATCGCCTTCGTAAATAATACAAATCAGCCACAGGTAGGAATTTAAGGGTGCATTAATAATATTACTCTAAAGCTAATCAATGAGTGGACGCTTGATGCTGATTGGCTGAAGCGATACAGGCCGCTTCAGTAATTACGCTACCTGTTCAACTTCAAAGGCACCGACCGCGAATACAGAGCCTCGTTTTCGATCTGTACTGCCTTCGTGTGCCAACTGTGCCGAGATGAACGGCGCTCAATGGTTGCGTTCTATACACAAATACCTAAGGTCAATTTCAAACGAATCTTTTTAAAAAATGATGGTTTCGACCCTTTTTAACAATAAAAATTGTAAAACAGTTGAATTCCCTCCCGATGAGTAAAGGCATATTTAATGGCGCCGCCATGTAAATTTGACTATATACGCGAACATATGTCCATTCTCCCTAAGGGCCCCTGATAATTAGACGAACGAATCTGTTAATTTGACAGCCCCTGACTTAATTAAAAGCTCATTGCCCTGCGAATTAATTCCGTGCAGCGAACAGGCAAACACACACACACACACACACACACATACATACGTACATACCTTCAAGTCTAGTTCCATTCGTCGATGTGAACGCTACCCGTGCTCCTACAAAATGTATGATGTCCTTTGTCGGAAGTCTTTACCAAAATGTAGATGTTGTCTATTTTTATCTCGAAGGTACCAACCGGCTTCTCTATACCAACCGGGGCATCCACTTGCTTATCGAGCTTATACAATTTTAATAAAAATGTGATATTTAGTCCGAAAGGAAGGCACCGATTAGTACGAGTCTTTCTGCTATTGGAGAAGAGTTCCCGGATATACCCCTTCTCAGGTTTCAACTCTTGGAGGCTGGGACGAGTTTATTCCTCAAATTCAATATCAAATAAATTTATCTTTTACATGTCAATGTATTTTACAAAATAAATACGCTTCGGACGCCGGCATTGTATCGAGTTTAAAACAGTTGTGGTGAAATATTAATGGAGTCTCAATTCCGTAGAAATTAAAATTCTGACATTCGCTCTTCATTAACTGTCTTGGTTAGCCAGGAAAATAGAAGCCATTTTGATTTCTCGAATGCTGTGGTTTTCAAGACGGTGAGTTTAAGGGTGGTTTTCGTTGGGTATAGGGTAACATGTTTTTAGAATTTTTTCAGCAATTTTGGTAATAATTGGACAAACATATCTCTCATTGGCAATTTCTGTGAGTTTTAAACTGATGTTACATGTCTTCGTTGCGCTACTGTGTGTCGTTTAAAAAAACCAAAAACCCAGTCAGTTCATCAAGGGTTATTTTATCCTCAAATTCCGAAGATTCCAATTACTATTTCCCACCAAACATTAAGTCATTCCTTTATTTATTTGTTGGATAATGCGTTATTGAATATCCGGTCTGTGAGCTATGTTATGTTTGTGAGTTCTGAACAGTTTATCTTCGAGAATTAACTTCAATCAATAATGTGCACATTTCAACAAAATTGCTATCATAAATTGAAACCTTGTGCACATTTATATAAAAAAGGAAGCCATATCGTACATTGCTGAATTTTTATGATCATTATAATCTAAATAACATTTTTGAAACACGTAATTACAAATAATTGCTAAAAAACAGCAAGTATACGTCATAACACCTGGTGTAAACAACAATGACAATATGTAGTATCGATTCAATTCTATTTTCAATTTTTTAGATAATATTTTCCTTCTTGATAATATAAACTGTATGTTAAATCAAACACAATAAATTCGAACTCGTCCCATACTTTGCCACAATAATAGCTAAATGGTTATTGTTATTCCAAATAGTTACATGTTCTCAAGACAGCAAACGCTTATAACAACAATCAACACCAACGTGAAAAATTCTTAACACTCTCATGAAGCAGAAACTAGCATGTTGATACAATACTTTGTACTTGACATTTTAATCCTTGGAGAAATTAAAGAAACTGAAAAATACCTTGAAAACTGAGTCCGATATCCTTACATGTACATCAAAACTAAACGTATAATCAATTCAAAAACATTAAAATCCATTTAAAACCTTCCTCAAATTTAGTCCGTTTTGCTACAGACAAAAAATGTTGGAAAGCAGCTATGATCCAACAGACCTCTCGAAGCGTCAAGGCGCCGAATTACGCTGTCGTATTTATACAGCTCTGTCTGCTTACTACGTCCTAGTGAGGGGAAGTGTTTTGGATTGAAATATTAATGGTGTGTTGATATTCGCAACGACTGTCTACTATATTGTAAATAATGGATCCCCATCTCACAATGCACACGTAATTCACTCCAGTCCTATTTCTCATAGATATGAATGTCTGCAGCTTGTTAATAATTCTCTTTATCTGATCGGCTAGTGAAGCCCTAGGCTTCCACGTTACGAGTTATTCCGTTTTGGTATTTTCATCGATTCATTATTAGAACATCAATTATTTTACTAATATTTATGAATTAACGTGCTGAAATTGTATGAGGATAGATATTTTGATACGGATGTGTACTTTGGTATAGAAGATAATTTCGACTAGAATCTTAATGAATGGAACGCCTTAGAGTTGTGTAAAATATATACATTAATAGATATTATCAAACTTAAATCGACAGACTTTTTTTTACATGAGGAAATTAACCTTGTGATATAAATATTCTATGGCAATATTTTGAAGTCTTATGAAATTATTACCCGCAAAATATTGAAAAAATACACATTCATACTTAACTAAAAACTGTTTTTAAAAATGTTTTAAGTAAACTGATAATCTAACATGAACATATAATTGGAACACCATGAAGTTGGGTTAAATAACTAAATATATATATATTTTTTGGGGACATTTGGATGACATTACTAACGTTTACACACAACAAGTTATTAATATTTAAATAAAATAGTTTCAGATAAACTTGTTTTTAGAATCTTTTCTAAAGTCTAATGACACTTACCCCAAATGTCTTTATAGTTTATAGGCAAATAGCACTATCGCCAAATAGTAATGGATAGTGTGAAATAATTGTTCAGAACATTACATTTAAACAGTATTGTTATATTGAATAAACTTTCTGATTTCAAATTGATTTTCATGAGTCAGCTTGACATAGAAAGCCAAACAACATAAGCTAAAGAAAACCCTCATTTGTACGTTTGTAACAATATTTTCCTTTACTGATGATTTACTCTTACTTATGTTTTCTTAATATTTAATCCAATACTCTGACCAATGCTTGAAATATCTTCGTCTTCGTATGCTAATAATGTTAGAAGCATTATAACGAGTTAAAAGTTTTATAAGTAAAATATAAAATATATATAATATTACATAATTAATCTTTATAATTGAACAATAACTATTACAGTAAGGATAAGTTTCCTAACGAGTGATTATTTGGTGTAATAAAACATAACGAAAATCTATACAGGATCTACCATCAATATTTTTGGTTGTGAAAGAACAATATATGTAATCTTGCTGAAGCATCGAGGAAAACACTATACACGAGCAAAAGAACAACAACTAAAAAATGGCTTCCAGTGATTATCGTTCCTATAATAAACCTGAATCTAAAATTGAGCGCAAGACGTTAGCCGACAGGTGCAGTAGGCCTTGAAAACCACTCGGGAGGAGGGGAAGGTGTTTAGGGGATGGAAAAGGGAGGGGGGTCCGGAATGGCGTTATATTCCATATTGCGTGTTTTCTCTTCATCGAAGTCTCTGTGCCGGCTACGTGCTAATATCAGTGACGCACGGGTCCATAACGTTTCCATCGCATGCATCAAGTAGCTCTCAAATCTAGCCTCGCTGTCTCTTCTGATTAAATTCTGTCCCATCTACGGTGTAATCAAGCGACTAGAACCTCTGTCTTATTAGAAAATAAATCAATCTAGATCACTCGGAGCTAATTTGGGACACAGCCAAGCCTTGGCGCTAACTTCATCTGCCTCGAGCTGAAACATCGTCTATTGCACGCGAGCTCGAGGGGCGGGATGCACGTGATGCACGTGAAGTTCGATTTTCTTCCAACGGCATAACTACAATTTTCTTTCCTAGATAAGCTTTTCGATTTTGTTGAAAAAACTTTGTGCATATTATTACCAATTTTAATCCTCAGGTTAACAATTTAAGAATACATAGGTTTTTATAATTTAAAACGATAAGGTAAATGTACTTGATATTTAGTGTGAATTGAACGAATTTAACCAAATTCATAATGTTAAAATGTACATGAAGTATTTTGTTGCCGTAGTGTTAGTGTTATTTCTTCGAGAAAAACTGTTTTTGAAAATGAAAATGTAATCTGTTTAGTACAGGAACATTATAATAGTGTAAAATCGCGATTTTGCATTGAAAACACGTAGTTGTAATGTACTGAAAAGGCATTTAAAAATGACAAAACAAATCACCTGAGGCCCAAAAAATGGTGGTATAAGTGCTACTCTATTTCATTGATAAACACTTTCTCAAAAATTAAAATGAAAAGGATACAATTTTTCCAAAAATAATTATGTTGGATTAACAAAAATGCCAAGTTATGAATTCAAAATGTCGAAACATTTCGGGACAGTTAAGACAAACAATCTATTCATCTCTTCAGTTCTATTTTACATTGTAATACCCTGATTAAAAAATTTAGATTCTTATAAACGGTCGGATTACTAAAGTTTCTAACATGTTGAATATTCACCGCATTCCACATACCTAACCTTAATTCGTTGTTATGTGCATCTAAACCACTTAAGCTAATCAATAACTAATTCCGTCGAATCATCCTTTGGTATAAGGAACACCGACTATCTTGAAGGAATTTAGCTGGGGTGTATTTATTCTAAGTATGTCGTGATAACTGCCCATTTCTCGGCTGTAATGAAGATAATAAATTGCTAACTGATATACCACGAATGTTTTATTGCTTACATACACTATATAGATGTTTATGTATGTTTATATCTATGAATTAACTCTTGAATATAGATAGCATCATATCATTAAATACCAAATTTAATGGGTATTCATAATTCAAAACGAACTTACATCGCTCTAATTTGACAATATACTCAGTCTTAAAAGATTGCTTAAAATGCTGATTTTCCTTACACTAAACTGTAATGATATTTATAAGAAAATTTCCTACAACGTGACAGGTTCATTCAAACCAGGCAAGAAGTTGATGATAACTTCTTCTATCTTTGGAAGCGCGACATCAATGTCACCAGTGTCAAACCATTAGATTTCAGTGAAACTTCATTAACGTATAAGTAATTGGTTTGAATAAACCTACATACATAAACATCCATATAGTGTATGTAAGCACTATTAGGTTTTATCTTCTCGCTTGGTTTGAATATACCTGTCACGTTGTAGGAAAATTTCTTATAAAGTCCATTTCGCCTGAGATTATTTAGACAGACCAACAATTCTCAACTCAAATAATTGTTCCTTTTTAAATGAACCAGAAATCATTACAGTAATTTTGGCGTTTGTTGGATAAATACAGCAAAGATATGTTGTTTACGAAAACTATAAAATATAAGTGATAACCATTAATAAATTATTCTTATATTTCACCAGTAATTATCATTTCTTAACATTTTGCATGTAACACACAAATTGTTGAACTGAAAAAAGGTTTTAATTGAATTCAAAAATTGACTCATAAAGATAGCCTTAAAACTGGTTTGGTATTATCTTACAACTGGGTCTGTGTTTTTGTATTTCTATTGTGATAATTTTTATGGCTGCTCTGTGACGAAAGTGAACTATTCTTCCTGTACAGCCCCGACTGGTAATGATTCAGTGAATTTATACCTGTCTTCTTTTCTCAACAAGACTACAAAACTAAGAAATCTATTACAAAGAAATCAGTTTTCGAATAGTTGAGTCATCAAATATTCATAACCGCACTCGGGTAAAACAGCCACGGAATACGAACGAAATTGAAAACTGGCTTTGTCGTTCATTGATTACTAGAAAGCGATTGTTTCTCTTAAGGGGACAATAAGACGGGGTATATTTTAATAGATCTTGTTTTAACCATGTCATAAAATGACTAATACAGAAACGTTGGCATTTAATAGATTTTCGTTTCCACATATATACAGTAAGTTACTCCTCATCCGTAAACTATAATTGTAGTTCAAACTTCTGTATTGTATCTTAAACTTCATTTTATTTGAATAAGAAATTGGTTTTGATGATATATTGGTTTCCTTGTAAACCACATATCAACGTGTCAACAAAAAACACATATAACTACATGTAAATAAGAAAATAATTGTTTGTGAACTTGTACTCATAACATTCAAGGAATGCGGCATGTACTTACTGCTTCGAAATTCATACTGTCACCAACAGAAATTGTTTGATAATTGCTTCTACATCTTAACACATTTTCATTTAGTTAGATTATGTATCGAAATCCATCAGAACTTTATCCATGACCTATTATCCAAGCCTAGACCCTCACCTGCAAGGATCTAAAATTATCATACAGTGCCAAATATATTCTAACAGCTACCCCCCACCTATGTGTCCATCGGTTCACAAAATACGCGACCAGAGACCCCATGCATCTCCTAACATGCAGATACTTCAAAGACTTCTTTCCTCAATGCCGCCAATACGGGACAACACTACCCCTCCTTGATAATTCTTTAACTAGAGACAGAGGGTATGTACAGCATCATCAATTATTGACGCCAACCCACCTCGGCAATCACCTGTTAGAATTATCATGGAACGGAAAAACAAAAATTTCTCATCTCGATCGAGTCTTATTTCATTTAATTCATTACGCCACCATTGGTCGATAAATTGGAGATTATGCGGGATACGGTTTTCATTTTTTAAATGTTGCAAATTTTTACAAATCATGTTCTATTTAACCGAGGCATGAATTTGAACGAGTAAAGTGAAAGGGACGTAACACCTTGGTGACGCGTTGAGCGGGGATAGAGGATTACTGTCGTTCTTCCCTTTCATCACTACCAGCAGAATCCTTGAACCCTCAATGCAAACGAAATATCAAGGTTTTATATGCATGATTTAATGCCAAATCTAAAGTTAAATTGATCTTCCACTAAATGTTTGTTCTTGTGAGTAAATTTTTGTAGAAACATTCGTAGAACGGTTTATAGAATTGCCTTGTTGGTGATTTTCATATGGGGCCTATCTGCCAGACTGTCGAGCAAGACAAATAGATCGTCCAGAGACAAACTACATTCCTCTTACAACAAGAAACTATTGTTAATCCACTGGCCGCTTTAGTTAGCCGCAAGTATCGGGGTAGGATGACAACTCAATTACAATAATTTTGATTCTAAGCCACCCATTTAAAAAAATATTTCTTGTATCTTAATATGTTTTATGTTTCTCATTTGCCATATGGCCTGGTGTTTGTATATTATTTTATCTTTTTAAACTGTCACATAAACATATGACATAATAATAGAATAGTTTGTCTGTCTGTCGTATACTAGTATATAGATCGTCGTATTTTCAGGAAACCGATAATGATAATTATAATGATAATAATGAAAACTAAAAGCAGAAATGCTCAAGGTAGGGTATATTTATTTTGGTCAGTTCCCCAAAATCAGTTACTCGTAAATGTTTACAGAATTTAAAATCTGTATTTGCACATATGAATCAAACAATTGCAAGCACTCACTTTCATATTTCATTATTTAATGACGCACTTTGCATTCCGAAAGAAATTGCTCGATTTCTTTTTTTAAAAAACCATGATGATTATCGTTTCCATATTTTTCTTGACAAGGTAAACTGTTAATGCGATAATGCAGTATTGCATAATTTGATGATCTTTCCATAAATCACATTTTTCATCCAAAAAGTATTCAGTAATATTACAAAATGTTCTTGTTATCTTTTGCAAATTAAGTTTTAAATCTTTTTTTAATTTTCCCACATAACATTACGTGGGCCACCACGATTTGATTATTTTCTAAGTTGAGGGAATGACTTAAAGTACATAGATGGAAGGGTATATATGGTTTATAGTTGAAATCGTCCAAAAAAGGTTACCCATTCGATAGATTTCATTTGAGTATTCAGAAAAAATATCATTATTATTCAAACTACCTTCCATAAAGAGAAATATATTGATAACGAGAACTTTATTATGACATCCGACGTTTGTTTGTCGAAACGATGCATATCATGAATTAGAAAATTTTATCATATCTTTATCATCATCATCGTCATACCAACTTGGAAATGTTTTCGCCATGACGCTATCTCTGACGAAGACGGCAAAATAACGAAACGCATCTGTCATTTATTATTTCTTTCATTACAACACCCGTTTGTCCGTGAGGAGTAGAAGCGGCTATCATGTATACCGTCACACCCCTATAGCAGACTGATACACCCTGCCTGGGTTCAATCTGCCCCTACTCGACAGTGCAAACATGGGACTCCGAGCCCTCCGCGCAGTGCCTCCACACAATAACGCTACCCCACTTACAACGGGTTCCTATAGAAGGAGCCCAGCCGGTTGCCGACAACCATATGCAGTATGAATGTTCCTGGTAACAGGTCGTTTGCGGACCGGGGTCAAATTCCGAAAGATGGAGTACTCAGATTTAGCTCAATATCGAGCCAATTGAGCACATGTCTTTGTTGGTGAGCACGTGTAGCACATGCTGTGCACAATTATACATATCTGCGCCATCGAGGCTCGAGCTATTGGAACTTAACCCTTATTGAGATAAGAAAGCTTTCAGAAGGTCCTTCAAATGGGCTGCACCGCGGAGATGGTCTCAGTCCCTTGTTGTTCCGACAAACACTTAGAAGTCACTTAGTAATTGATTTAATGACAGCTATTTATTTGAAATGAATATGAACGTTTCAGCTTTGACATTGAGTTGTTCTTCATATGGCATGGCCATCTTTTTGTTAAAATCAATACTTGCTTGGGATAAATGTGCTTATTATAATGCCCTTAGATATGTTCAGTACTGTATTTTAAAATATATTTCAAATATAGTTATTCAGAACATATGTATTTGGGTAGTGATACTTCGTTGAAGTTTATAAGTAATCATCGCAATCCAAAGGGAATAATTTGTTTGATGGGCTTTTTTAATACTTGTCTCTCTGACATTGTAAAAGTTGCGTTTAAAAAGATATATGGAATGATTCTAATAAAAAAAATCGTTCGTTATGTTTTCGCCAAACTTTTCCAAAAATATGATAAATAAAAGGTTTAGGTAATTTACATTCGATTTATTACGATTGAATTGTATAAACAGTAAATCAATTATGTATTTACTATGCTAATGTTACACAGAAAAAACGTCTTGCAGAGCCATTTGTTGAGGAATATTATGTAGCGTATCGATCAAACGTTCAGACCTCAACTCCTTTAAAACAATGACTTTATTCCGATATCGGAAAGGGCAACTCGGTTTCAGATCGACAGGAAATTTTCACATATCAAGAGATCAAATGGTCCGCTTTTAGGTAGCTTTTGTAAAAAAAGGAACAGTTTATTGATTGTTTCAGTTTTTGTAAGCAGTCATGTGTAGATTTCAAATTCATATATTATCATTGGTATTTAGCGATAAATTGGAATGTCGATATTATTGAGGTATTAATTTTCTTCGTGATATATTTGATTAGGTTTTCGTACAATTTTTATCATATTATCTTATTATTTTTTTTCCACTTTCAATGTTTGTACTTACATATTTCAATAAAAGTAACTATTTATATAACGAGTAAGATTAAAAAGTGAAAAAATGGATTTTTAAAAAAAACGGTGAGAAAATAGGTTTTTATTAACCTAATATCATTTTAATTGAAATGATATTTGAAGATGTTGAACTGAGCAACCCTCGTATCATTGTTTTCATTGTCTATTTCCCGAAATAATCATATTAATATAATTCATTATGACTATAATCAACCATTTCCTTTCCATTGCACCCCGGGTAGCCCTTTGATTAATCACGGTATAATTGCAAAGGTCGCAATTCAGTAAATCTAGGTCCATTTATTCATCGATTAAATCACTTCAAAGTCAAAATGTGTCTTTTTCTGCTCAACTATGATTAAATGGGTCCTAATAATGTGACCCGACATATGTTAAATAAACAGATTCCGTGCTAAAATAGAAACAATGTATTGATTTTTGTTAAACGGGGACTTTATTCAGGAATAATTTCGGCAGCGTTATTGATGATTAGAAAATAATATGAAATGTTTACACGAATAACGGGACACGTCGGAGTCACGTGACCTTCAACACAAAGCGGCTACCTGTGCGGATGGGAAGCCTTCTCACCGATCCAGGTCCATTAAGATGAAAAGCTCGATAACAGTTCTAATTAAAAATCTGTTCCGATTTGGTTGCGATTCTCCGTACAGCACGAGGGCGCCTTAACTGCCTTTGTATAAGAGTCCTACCTGGGTGCCGAGTAAAGGTGCGTTTATTACCTGTGATACATTGACAGATGCAGGTTCGAACCTCGGACAGGCTTCAATGGTTGAGTGACTGATATCAAACCTCCTAACCTCACCGCCCGTGGTTTATTGCTAATGCCCTCTGAACAGCGAGGTACCGTTATTAACTGTAAATATACTGTCGGCGATTTGTCAAAGAGGCGATGAAGAGAAAAGCCATGCCATATTGCCGCTTTCAATAGTGTTTAGCCAACGATTTTAGTGCAAGTGCTTACAAAACGTAATTAAATTGATTTAGGAGATTTTAAGCACGCGAACGGTTTGTTGTCGTCAAAGTTAGTGCCCTCTATGCTTGATTGACATAAACGCAATACACATTGAATTTATTGAGGATCAAAAGGGTCCTAATCATGTAAAATGTTGAGTGTTTCAGTACCCCTATTCACTAAAATGAAATAAAATTCATATGAATTCATAAAATATTATATGATTAGCTTCTTAAAGAAATATTTAATTCACAAGATATAGCAATTTGCATATCAACATAACCATGACGGAGTCTTATGAAGAAGCAAACGAGTTCATTATAATCAAAACTAATTAAATTTATATTGAAAAAAAAACCCAATATAATTTTTCAAGTGAATTGGTTAATTTTGTACAATATTATATAATATATTTATGATGATTAATGAGTGAGTTTTTGTAGATTCAGTAAAAAACAACAACTTACAAATAATTGCTAATGTTTAAACCAAATGATCACTACCTTGTCTCCGCTGTAGATAGTTTTTAGAAATAAAAGGAGAAGATCAAATCATAAGCAGAAAAATGATACGATTTCTCATCTTTTTTCTTTCCAAGCTGTGAACATGTAAACAACAGTCTCGTCTCTATGACCTATTTTCTAGTAGCTGCTCCGGCTTATATCCCGTAAATCCGGTCTCTCACTGTTGATACGGGTGAATCATTAATGCCAATCAATGTTTTGGTCATAAGAAGAAATAGAGTCTTTATTAATATCATAAACAATATAAAGAATAAGCGCATGTATTTTTTATACTGATCAATGTGTTAGCGTCGCTGATTCTTACCGCGGCCATTGGCCTTTTTACACGCTATAGAAAATAATTTTATACACTTAGTTTACAATATTTGACAGACTTTCAAATATTTCATTATTTTTCTTTTTAAAACATTGAAATTAGTGATCGAACTTGGCGTTGTTTTACAGGAAAATAAAAGTAAAATCATACCAAAAATAATTTAGAATTGATATAAATCTAGTTAAGAATAATAGAAGTCGTATTTTATTAATGTTATACACTATTAGGTTCCAAATTTTCTAAAATAAACGGTGTTATGATAGATACTAATTTAGAATTTCAATCCCTTTAAGCAGTATTTTGGGAATTTAAACCCTATTCATTTGAGAAAAAAACACTAAAAGTTCAAGCTTTAAACTTTCTGAAAGCAACATCATGAAAATATTATTAAAATGGTTCACAAAAAGCAAAAACATTTCATAATTGTTAATGACTTATCACTTGTCATGTCAAGAAAACATTTGACTACAGACTTCTTCGAACAGAACAATTTCTTCGACTTTCCCTTCATAATTGTATTCTAAGGCGTCCTCTTTACTCATTTTTCTATTTCTAAAACATATTTGAGAGAATAAATCAGGTGGAAACGTCAATTTCTCCGCCAATCACGTGTCGAAAAGTGCACGACCAGAGCTTGCACCCTTGATGACCCCTCGTCACAAAGGGTCAAATCGTTTGGTGATACGCCCCAGCAGTCGGCATTTGTAGCACACCCGCCGATTAAATGTCATAGTGCAGGAATATTTCCTCTTGTTGTAAAGGAAATAACATATACCCAGTCTTGTTTCATTTTAAATACCATAAGGGCAATTACAAACGTCCAATCTATGATAAAGCTAAGTTCATATGAAATAAAATATTTTTCAAAAAATTATTATTTTAGCTTTGTTATTATTTTGTTATTGTTCACCGAGATTAGTGTTCATAATATCAATTTCCAGTACCAAGCAAAATTCGATGCAATTATGTTTTGCTATTAATATAGTAAGAGACACTAAATAACCTATGTCAAGGGTATTATCGAAAGTTATCGGTTCAGTGTGTATAAGGTCAATTGTGTCATTTAGTTAAATTTTGCAAACAATGTAATGATATGTTTATGATATCAACCTGGGCCGACTTGCATAGGGTTCTCTGAGACTAAAATAATCGTAATTTAACGTTATAGATATGTGTTGAGGGCACCCTCAGAACTGAGATGGCTTTGTGAAATTAGGACCAGGACAATAACTCGGCTTTAAAGTGTTGTACCAAATGTTTTAAATAGTAAAAAGTCGTTACGCTTTGTGTGAAAGGGAAAATCAAAACATTTACACGTAAATTTCAATATTTAATTTTGACTATTTTTTATCAACTGAACCCATCCGTAAAATAGTAACATAACTTATTCTAATATGAAATGCATTGCTTCCCTTCGTGTTTCAACACCAAAAAGATATAAACAAAAATGAAATATTTGAATAACAAAATGGTAGCGCAAGTGACGGATAAGATCAACGTTGAATGAAGGAGACACCAACACCCAGTATCAAGATAGGAACTAGAGACGTTTTTTCTTAAACGATTTTCAAAGAACGACATAAAATCGTGCTAACATAAACATTTATAAACCCAGATAAGGATCACACACCTGTCATCAGGCGGACTATGAGTGAAGAGATTATGTAAATCAGGTACTGCAATTGAACAAGGCTAGCGTCTATCGTGAATACAACACAACGTCATTTTTCATATCAACTGATTATGTATCATACCTGCGATTCGGCTCAATTAAAGAAGCGACGTATGCTAGGTCGTGTTTTAGATAAAGTGGTTCCGTCCTAAGGTGTAATTAATTAAGAGAAAATATAATCTCCATCATCAGAACTTGTTTCATATTACTCCGCAATTCCCCCATCAACAGCATAAACTCCATACAGCACGAGATTGTGATTTATAATTATCCCCGGCTTCTACCTTTCTCGTTTGTCTTCGTTAAAATTCCCAGATTGTTGTGAAATTAATTGGATACAGCTAATTAATTTCACAAATTTGAAACTTCCTAAGTCGTGTGCGACGTGGAGCGTTTCCACACCTCATAGTTCATTCTAGCGCTTCAGCCCCCACGCTTTATGTGTTCTCCAAATAACGACATTTGTCGTAACGGTTCAGTGATTTCAAATCATGCCCCGCACAGAGTAGCAATAATAAAAAAGAAAAGAACAATTATAGTTTTTATGTGAAACACAAGATGTGAAAAGTTGGATATGAATTTTAATATCAACATCGATGTGAATAGAGTTACGGTGAGTAACAGAGCGAGTTATTTGTGAATCTCTCCACAAACAAACGAACCCAATTTTTATGAAAATCGGAATAAAGATATTTTTTGTTAATCGAATAATTTTGCCAGAGGCTGACGTTTAGCTTGAAAGTGTCACGTTTGTTTTCAAATGAAATGATACATCTAATATTTTAATTAACTAATCAACGTTTCTAAACTATTAGCAAGCACTGAAAAACTTGTACAATAAGAGAATGGTAATAATGTTTTCGGCGTAACCACCATGCCATTCAATATATTGTTCTACCATAAAATCCCTGGATTCGCGATTCGTTTTCAATCTAATGTTCAAATACAGCAAGCTTTATTCATAGCATCATGCTTTAATCTGTGGGTTAATTTCCTCATACAATAAACTCTCCTTCACAACTTCCATCAACCTTAGTGTTTTCATTGTGTCTGATTTAATACAAACATAGACAATTACGAGGTGGAATCACCTATTATTACATACGTCCTTCAAACGAAAGTTGAAAAATATAAGTCAAAGGAAACATATCCTAACGCATACGGACACTCATATACCTTTATTTTTGTATCTTAAACATATCATTCAATTATTTTAGAAATGAATAATCGTAAACCATGCAGAACAGATCTTTTACTTCCATACGGGTATACGACAGGGTGCTATGTATGAGTCTACCCCCTACTGTGTTTAACACCCCTCTATATACGAGCAAATGTAATCTATGAACTTCCAAAGTAAGCACAGATGGTATGTCCCTGATGGTGCAATTAAGTCAATGGATAACGGTATCGAAGATTACCAGCAATAAACACTATTAGCAAGTGTAATTGCGACATTGGTCAAGTGAAAGTGGGATTTAGGGTTGTGATTATCCCAAAAGTAGTAACTTCCGGTTGACACGCCCTCAGGACTGGGAGTTGAAGAAATATGAGAAAAGACTGGAAGGGCTTCTTGCTTGGAGGGGATGAGAGTGAGGAGATAGGGGTGGGAAGGTCTTATGAGATCTTCAGTATTTGCAAACAAATTGTTTGAGGAAATTTTTAATTAGAGTTGAAGAAAAATGGTAAGAGAAATGAGATGATGAGATGATAAAGAAATTGCTCGGGTAGGGCGGGAGGTAGCATGTATCACATCATCAACACTTCAATATAAACCGTATAAGCAAAGGGAGGGGTGAGGGAACGGCGCCTTGCCTTATTCTCTCTAAAAAGATCCCACTGTGTGACACGCGACGAGGTCTAACTATCAAACCGCGATACCCAGAGTTAACCTGTGACATTGTGTAAGGTGAAAAGTACCATGCTGTGAAATGGCATTAAGAGGATAATCTGATGGTGCTGACATAAGGCGTTGAATAAGTCTGTTGTCAATAACTGCTTATTCTGTTTATACTCGAACACATTTCAGTGTCGAAAAGTGTTCTCAAGTGAACGTATACACCAAGCAAATGTTATTGAGATTAAAATACACACGTCAGCTTGTTTAACCCCCCTATTAACAGATAATTGAGGTGCAAGCAGGTAGAAAATGGTATATGGTAGGTATATGGAAAGGATGGTGAGAGCGCCTAAAGGAGGATACTAGAGTTTATATTATATTTGGTTATCAGGAATCATGTAGTTTCAATGAGACGACTACACGCTTGAATAAAAATATGGAAATATGGATTCTTATTTCCCCCATAAAAGGAATCAAGATTGAATTTTGTATATCATTAAGAAATGTCTAATGCTACAACGCACCTTAGCATAAGTATAACATGCGATTTTAAGGTTTAAATTTTAAAATATAAATGACACGATCAAAATACTTTTACATGCTTAGATATGAAACAATACTCAATCCTTTGTATATGGAATATAGGATGGCGTATTCATTAATAAGTTGTAAGGTTCACGTAACAAGTCATTGTTTTTCTTTGTTTCGTTTACCATCTTGATACTTTTACGATCCCTTAAGAATATAAGTTAAAGCGAAATTCAAAGAGTTGTGTTCACATCAACCACATGACTTTTGAATAAAAGCATAGGTGAGTGATAATATAACTTTTTGAAATACTGATAAATGCCAGTTTGACGAACTTAGCGACTGAATTGTGAAAAGACAGCGATAGTTATATGAGTACCTAATTATTGTAATATATGAAGATGATATTTTTATGATAACACACTGTAACTTGCATGTGGAATAACGTCATTCGTGCCTTGTGTGTAGACCAGTTAGATATCGCTGCATGTTTATTACACTGCAGTACAATTGATACCGCAAGATAGACATGACATGATATTGATACCTTCAGTAGAACCTACATGTGAATGTTCGTCCATAAGCCTGGCGTGGGAACGTCTTCAACAACATGCAATTATACGTACGCAAATATTAGATTACTAGCGATAGGACTTGCTGTTTTAGTCTGGTGTTGGCGAAGCTATATGTATTACATTTGTCGTATCAACATAGTAAAGTTTTGTTATGACTTATCATTACGATGAGTGAAATTATGAACGATTTCTATTTCGATTCACTGGCTGGAAGTTTTATATCAAATGCATAAGTGTTATCAGCTACCGGTGCGAGTACCTTGATGTCAGAAATGATAATATTCGGCAGAAATTCTGTCACCATACAATTTAAAAATTAATTCAAATATATTTTCTGGAAGTAATCTTAAGCTTCGTTAAATCATATGTCTTTCAATGCATTTCGCATATATTTATGGAATAACCCTATATATACACATTTCTTGCTTTTAATAACTTAATACTTAAAAGAGAGGGAAAGACACATCTGTACATAAAGACAGACAAACAGACGGACAGACGCATGACCATCTGGTAGGGATGTTCCACGTATCGTTGTTCTTGTATTGTCTATCGGACAGAGGGCAAGCGTTGGGTTACATATCTAAGCTGGCTTGTATACATTTTTAATAAGCTTCCAATCACTCTATGACTATTACTGACATTCCTGAAATACTATACTTTTGCCTGTCCGTCTGTCGTGACAACGGTATAGAACATAGACATATTATTGAATATTTGACTGAGATATGAAAGTTGGAATAGAATAATCTTCAATCATGGTATTTTGTAACAGTGTTATGATTAAAGAAAGTATATTGATCTATCCCTATTAGCAATAATACATTAAGAGAGCCATCCCTTAGACTTTAATGTCTTTGCATGTGAAATATCTATCTAAATAGAGAAAGAAGCATAGCAATGGTAACCTTGTAATTATTAAGTCAAGGTAATACATGTTGATCTTAGTTCAGCAATGCATGAGAGGGTTGAAAAACGATCTACAGTATGAATGCTACATTGTATATCTAAGTTCTTTGCATAGGGAAAAAAAATCGGTATCTGTTGTTTGGTGACTTTGAAATAACTAAATGTAGTTTTTGTGTGTCCACCTCATTGGTTAAGAGCAAAGGTGCATTCAAGACAAAATAACAAAAATGTTTAGGACAGGTAATATGTGTGTTTAGCGAAAGGTTGTTTTTGGTCGTTTCCTGCTTTCGGGTCACAATATTCTTTAGTTAAGGATTTTTTGCGTGTGTGAACTCCTAGCGTACATTGTAATTCCACGAGAAGGTTGTTTTAATGGATGGTCTTCTTCCCTATTTCACAATAGGGTATATATTCTTATTCTCTTTTCAAGAACATTTATAAGGTTCAGAATGCTAATCAGATTATTTAGTCGGAATGATTGCTATAAAGAAATTGACTAACTACCCGGATAACTTCATTTTACTTCGATTCACAAACTTCTAAATGCTTCTTGATACGCCTTGTGTTAAACATCTTCGGAAGATTGACCAAAAATTACTTTCTTCCTCAAGAAACACCTGTGCACCTCCTTCCCTCTCGCTTACAAGCCTTACATAGGTGTTATGGTAAATATTTACCACAAATAGGAGCTAGAAAATATATCATCCGTCTTGCTACTCCTCCTCGGCACCCCTCCCATCTCCCTCACAATACGTATAGTATGACACATGTGAAACGGTTTTCATTCGAAAGACCAAGAAAATATATGTTTCCTCCTGAATAACGTGTACATGTAAAACAGTTTTCCCAAGAAAACCAAGAAAAATAAATGCTTCCTCGTGATTCACCTGTACAAGTTTCTCCCCCTCGTGCTCCCCCTACCACTGCCCCTCCCCCTCCCCAATCTCTCCCGAGGGAGCCGGTCACCTGCCTTGAGCAATTCTCCATCTCGTGCCTCCCATCACTGAAGCTCGAGCAATCGGCCCCTCATCAATATATAATAGCCTGCAAGATAAGGAGGAAGTCTTCCCGTCGATGTCGATGCTAACACGCAAGGTTCAAGTCTTGCTTGCTAGAGGTTGACTGACATTGAAAACGTTATTCTGTTGTGTGTTCCACCGTTGCTTTTGACGAACTAGTCTATCTCAATACAATTATTGCGTTTATTAATCGCTTTTATTGAAAGCTTTCATGTTGTACGTATTATGAATCTTAGAAAATTTGAATTTATCATGCATTACAATTTTTTTTTAGGATAACAATTACATGAATTGTACGGGATGTGCTTTGCTACTAATAATTTTTTAAGTAAGTCCTTTGTAAAGCGCCAGATCCCCAATCAACGGTTGGTTGCCCATTTTATGCTTTATTGCTTTAAGTGGTATGTCTTGCTCACATAATTTTTTCATTTTGAAAGTGTTAGTTTTTGAAGAAATAAACATCTCCGTATATACACTCTCACAAGCCATACTTAAGTTAAACTGTCGAAAAGCCTTCTGACGGTAGAGACTCTATTTCTTAAAGAATATTTTATTGTTTTCTGGAATTGCTAATTTTGTATTTTGAAGTAATGCTGTTTATTAAAAGAAACTATTTTGAAGAAAAAATTATTCTAATTGATTTTAATGAACTAATTGAATCATATTCAAAGCATTATCCTTTAGAATCTGCATGATTTTGAAGCTTTAAAAGAATTTCATCAAATAATGCTTTATTTTGTATTTCGTGTATACAGATTGTAATCAAAATATGGATACATTTGAACGTAAATATTTTTTGACTTGAAGGCCTAAAGTATATTCTTAGTAACAATTACCATTGCTTGAATGTAATAAATTTCATATTAACATCATTGAATTAATTATTCATTCTCTATTCTCCTTTCAACTCTTTTGATGCTTGCTCATACCAAACGTGTTTTTACTCTTAAATTGATTATTGTTCTGATTTTGTAAGGATAATACTTATCCCTATATATACTGTGAACATGAATAGCTATTATATTTTCAAAGATTAAATGCGGTGTTTTCTAGGTCAGAACATTATCCATACATGTATCTAGCGAAATAACATACCATTCTTCTAACTTAATCATTATTAATCATTTTATGTCATTGTTAACGTCATTTAAAAATCTAATCTTGACCAGTTATTTGATTAAATCTCGCTCATTGGAAAGTCAATTACATGTTCTAAATTGTTTTGGGAAGATATTCTGTAAGATAACAAAAGGTAATATCAGTCAGCCATTTAATACATTAGCGGAATATCACCATGTATCGTATTGATATTTATATTTCATTATGTCACTCTCTTATGAGTAACATGTTTCATATTTGGTTTTAGTGTCTCATAGGCCAATTTTGCCTGGGATCTTTTATATGTTTTTGACACATAAATTAATTAATAATTCATGTCGAAAAACGACCGAATACCATATCGTTATTTTATGGGTATCTCCTCAATCCTTAGAGATATACATTGTTTTTAATTTGAGTTGAAATTTGTTAAAAGTTCATGCAGGATAATGTTTTTCTACAAATGAGTGCATAACAACACTATTCACTGAAATGGTTTAGATTTTCTTGAGTGTTTATTTGAAAAAATCTGAAACAGCTTTGATATACAAATATTGTTCGAAACATTGAAATGGCATTAATTCGAACTAGCAATTCATTTTTGTATACTTTCAACAACAATACGTGTTGTGTATTGTTTTCTAACAACCAAATATTTACATTTCTATTATCAAATATTATAATTACATAAGAAATTTATCATTTTACTCAATGTTTTAATGTGTTATAAACGATGAGTAAAACGAACCATTCTCTATACCCTGGATCTACTTTCTGAAGATTTTGAGCAGCGAGCGGGTATCGACGCCTTGCAAGTTATGTATTAAAGTTTGTATAGTTATATGTATTTCACATATGAAATAAAACAGATTCACACCACAATACTGAGTTTGCATTTCTCTAATACATTAAGTTTTACCAGCGTGTCACTCCATTGTTTAACTTAACCATTTATAAACTGTAGGGAAGGGCAGGTTATTTGAACCATTTTGTAATTACAGGTGTATAAATCTTAAAATGAGTACATTGAAATGAATATATTTTGGGTAATATATGCACCATACCATGCTGTACACAACGTTTTCATATAATCTTCATGGGATGCATTTTGACATTTTGACAAACGTTTGAACAATAAAAAATATTTGCTCAACTTACCCCTTGATTGGGGTGAGCTGAACACATGCAAAGGTTCAGTTGATCACTTGGCGTAAACGATCAAAATTAAACAGATACATGTAAGATTTATTATTTTTTATTTATTATTTTGGGCTCTGGAGCTCAACAAGTATTGAATTATCTATCAAATCTTTGGTTGAGGACGTACATGTCAAATAGTGGTTCCGACACACAAAAAGTATTCAGCTTACAACTTCGCAATGGTGAAAACATGTAAAAAAATGTCAGTCACTAAAACCTTTGATTTCAAAATTAGAAGTATGATAAAGCCAGGAAGGTAGTAACCTCTTTTGTGTATCATCTATATGGTACGATTAGGGCTCTAGATGATTCAGGCCGCTTCACTTGGGCAACATGTGTCAAAAATATTCTATTTAGATACAGTTTTGGATATGCACGGATTAGCCAGGATGTTGTTATTTCCTATCTTTATTCAAGCAAAGGCTTTCTGATAATCTTAAACAGTGTTGGTATGCTTCTTTTAAAAATTCTAGTAAATGTTTGTATTACTGTCACTTTAAGACACTCTTAAATGTTGAAAGATACTTGAATTGTGACATTCCTTTACACCTCAGATCTGAATTGTCAAAATATAGATGTGGCAACTTTCATTAGGCAGTTGAAATGGGCAGATATAATAATGTTAACCATAATGAGAGATTATGTTTATTTTGTAAATTGAATGGTATTGACGTAGTTGAAGATGAGTTTCATGTACTTTTGAAATGCCAACGTTTCTCTGAATTAAGATTAAGATATTTACAGAGACACTTGAAGGATCTTAATCCCATCGTAAATTTCAACAACATTATAAAATCTGATAATGACTATATCATAAAAGATGTTTGTAATTTTCTATACCATGTACTTAAACATATAAGGAATGCTTCAGCTCAGCATGTGCACCAGGATATGAATTAAGGAAATAAAAGTATCATGGGCCTATGGCCTTTTATGAATTAACTTGTCTGTTTGTCTTTTGTGTAGAACTATTTCCCATTCTGACCTATCATTAACCCCTTCCTCTGCATTCCTTTTCCTTCCACAGCTATACTCATCGGCTTGAAAATACACAGCGTAATATCAAATGAAATGCTGACCTGTGGTTTTGATCATTAATACACATGGGTTCCCCTTGAGTAAGGTTACATGGTGAATCTGGCCTGTTAGGCCTAATGGCTTAAATGAATGATTCCACAGAAGAATTGATCAGTGAGATTCCAATTATTTTCAAAAGGGTTTGAAACTTAACTACTTTAGTTTACGGTATGACGATTCAGAATGTTCTGCCAGACACACCAACACACAATTGAAAAACAAAAAGCAGTCGTTTTAATATCTTATACCGCAAAACTGAAAAACAAAATGTGTTTTAACTATTGTTTAAGGGTAAACTTACCCCTTTATTGCCGGCACAATTTACCCCATTATTCACTATCTTAATATTAACAGCAATACTACAAAAATGCTTGTAAAGACAACAGTGAGAATACTTGTGAAAATACTTTAGAATATATACTTCTCATAAAGAATGAAAACACAGAAATATTAATTAAGACTGTACATAAGCCGCATTCCTTATTTAGCGAAATCTAATTTGGGTTGAGATTTTGACTCATTTTCTCTCTCAAACATCAACAAGCCTTGAAATGACTGACAAGAAGACCTATAACATGATCTTTCATATATAGTGCATATTGTGACATGATCACTTTAACGATTCTAGAAAAGAATGGTCGCTCAACTAATCCAGTAGCTCATCTTGCCCCGTCCTCCCCTAATCTATCTATAACGTTATAAATTGATAGGCTACAAAACGTATTTTCCACATGATATTGACTGTGTTCGATTGCTATAAACTCAATAACCTTGTCTTATACCCAGACATGAGAAATCGACTAATCACGACGTGACTGTCTTATTATCTTATCTTATCTGATTGTGTGTTTTGTAAATTATTAATTCCCAATACTACCAAGGTTCCCAGTGAGGCAGATACATGGTATAGATTGGAAAGGCCTTGTATATGTAAGGATAATGGAAGAAGGTGAAGCGTTCTATTGTTTCTTCTGTACTATACCACGAGCTAACAGTAGTTTCACATTTGGGGCGGCTGTTTTGTTTCGATGAGAAGTAACTACACTTTTATAAATACGTAATACTATAAAGGTTATATAAAGCAAATAAAAAATCTAAAATTGCCTGTATTGCGCTGGTTCAAAGGAAGTTGCAGATCGCAGATAAGAAATTATGAATTAAGCTTAATTACTTTCAAAAAGGAAGTTGTAATAATACATTAACACTGTGTCTAAACGTTTTGGCCTTGTTTCATCTCTAGTTTAACAATTATATATATATATATATATATATATATATGTATGTTGGGAACATAAGTTCAAGAATCAGATAAATACATGTTAATATATCACGATATACATATTGCCATGCGCTTGAATAGTGTAACATATAACATCATAACGAGAGGGCATGAAGACATGAGAGATCAAGTTGCATTTTTTCGAATTGGGGTTAAGATTCGTTTTCCTGTTGTACCAATGTAAAATTGTAACATGTTTACGTTGCATCCAGGAGAAAAAGCCTTTTAATAGGGACGATGTCATTATATATTCATTAGGCACTTGATATTGAAATCGTATTATAAAATTATGAAACTCTATCAAACGTTGTAAACAGAAGTGAAGAGAAACTTAACACGCATTCTGTATAACTGTGGCTCGTTCCAGTGATATCGAAGCCAAATAATAACTTAGATCAAGACGATTGGTTAAATTCCTATTAATTTCTAGAAAGTAGAAATCCAACGGATCCTGTCAAACTAAGCTTTATGTCTCTCTGGAGTATACTTTAATTAAATCTATTTTTTTGAATAATTTATTTAAAACATTTCATCTATTTGTCTTTATAGAATAATAAGAGGTTTCAAAAGAAAAGCAAATAACGCAATAATCAAGAATAGTGAAATTTGTAAGCATGACTTAAATATATTTAGCAAACTTATGTTACACAATGATTTTTTCTGCAAAAGCTCTATTTCTATTGTATATATGAATTTTAGTTTAAAAATTTAAAGTTTGTGTCAAAAATGTTTGAAGAAACGAAGAGTTGTAAGGTAAACTTAATGGTGGCGAAAAAAAAGAAAGAAAAGAAAAAAAATTCTTTTAAAAACAAATAATTTATGACTTAAATTTTGTATGCAGTTGTAATGTTACAAAATCGATGAGAATTCGTTATAAAAGAACAAAAGATGGAAAAATATTGTATGACAAAGATGTCTTATACTACTTTCTTTACCTATTCAGATTTGACATGGTTTTATAGATAGTCACAGCAAACAATTCCCTGGTTTAAGAAATAATTTACAAATATTCGTCAAATATAAAAAAAGATCAAAACTGAAAGGTATTTCTGTTTATATTTACTTATTATGGCTTTGTAAATGTACATGATGTTAAAACAATCAAAATGAAAAGAGGAAAGTAAAGATATGATATGAAAAAGAAATCTAACATCACTTGTTTAAAATTTAGAGCATGCCACAGTTTTGCAAACATCCTTCACCATATTGTGAATATAATAGAATTTTAAAAAATGTTTTAAATACAAGAGAACAGTATATGTTTTAAAAAGTATTTTACATCAATGCAAGTCTATCGTAGAGTACAACACAAAGAGCCTTCTTTTTATCAATTTTCAAATGAAAGATTATAATGTAACTCCCAAGCTTACAGAATGTCAAATATAGAGTTCCCATGATACTTAAAACAGGTAACGACGCCAACTGACTGTGACTGATCGATACAGACAATCAGGGGATGAAATCAAAGAGATGCATTTCGCTTATCTACTTTCTCTATATCGCCATGATGTCCCCCGACGCTACTCGAGTTATCTCCCCTTGAGCATCATTCATCATGCAACTCTGTAACAATCTGACGTCGAGTTTCCAAGCCACGGCTGACGTTCAAAACTCATAGGACAATGTTAAATGTTATTATCAGCCTGGCCTCGTAACAAGCGGGGATGACGATCATTAATATGAATAATATATACTGCTTTTGTGTCACAGTCGCAAGTTTGAAAAACTCGACTTGCCACCGCTCAACGTCGCCAAAGGCTCTATGATTCCGTCAAGCGTCATTGGTGTCGTGTATGAATATTTCACAGCTTCTGTTCATTGAGACTAAGTACCAATGCACGGGTTATTTACCAGATCCCCAAACCGAGCACTTGACACAATATACTCATTATTATTTCACATCTCTTCCATTTCCCCTTCTCGGGCTTGATACCATGTTTGGCGTCAAGCGTACATGTTGACTATATACGGACGCTGTTCGTCTTTTTTAAATACGATCTATATCTCCTAACTCCACATGACCGCGTTCTCTCCTTTCAGCACGGAGTCAGTCAATCACATACAGCGTTTATTGATAGCGTTTTCCACGACACCCAAGGGAATTACGAGCTTCTGTCTTAAATAAAATATTACCTGAGTTTTTGAAAGTTTGAAAGGCATAGTGGTTGATTGGAACATCAATCTCAGGTGTCCTGAGTTTTGTCTTCTACATTTGACACATACATGACTGGTAACTTTATTCAATGTGTGAAAATAGAACAGCAACTATAAAATTAACCTATTCGATACAGATAATGTTAAATGAGGAAGAGTTATATGGATTTCTGACTTCTTTAGTGCAAGAGTGCGACGTTTCATTTGATAACAGTGTTAACATCTTCACTGAAGCACCATATTGTTTCAGTAAAGAAGTTTGAAATATAACTCTTCATCATTCATCTAGACAGGTTTTAAATGTCTCTCAAAGACGTCAGATAAATTTCATTATTTGAAAAAGTTTGCCCCATTATGTTTAGGCCCATAACATGCATATATATGTCTTGTATCACCCTCTTCAAACATATTTGTCCATTCACAATGAGTGTTCTATAAGTAATGGGCTTCAAGTAGAAAACGATACAAATGAAGCTGTTTTCATATTTTAAGTTTACTCGTATAATCTTTCAACTTGGTTTTGATATATTTCAGAATAATGATCCCTGTTGTTGTTGTTGTTGTTGTTGTTTGATCTCGTACAGTGGTACCATCATAAACTTCCAAATAGGCAATAAATATATAACAGTGTTTTGGAATCAAAATATTCAAGTCAGTATTAGAGTGTATGACATAGATAGAAGTTCATTTGAATGAATTAAAGACGTTGATTCACACAAACATGCGATTAAAAACTACATACAACTTACAGCTTCTCTCCCCTTTACATTTATGAAATCGGCTTCTTTGCCAAACACTACCTATCATGTCATCACGACTGTGTCTCATGCATCACATGATGCCAAAGGTTCACACTAAATATTGAAATCGAATGGTCTCACGGGTGTCAGTTATCGCCATATGATAAAAAAGCGTAAATGTCATGAAATTTTGTAAGACTAAAATATATGTGTCCTTCCAAACAACCCCCAACAAAATCTCAATCGAGCGATCTAAATATTTTGTAAAACTAAAATTTGTGTGTTAATCATAACAAAATCTCAATCAAGCAATCCAAATATTTGATAAGTAATTGCGGCTTGAAATCACACCACATTTCTTTGAATATGTTGTTAATATAAGAACTGCAGGTAATAGCATTAAACAAGGCCCAAAATGAAACATATGTACTGTGACTTTGCTTATTACTGTACATATGTTTCATTTTGGGCCTCTTGTGTAATGCTGTACCTTGCAGTTCTTTTATTAACAACATGTTCACATAAAATGTGAACCATTGGACTAAGAGAGAATGAATATAGGACACCCCTCGTATTGTCGTTACAGAAATGTACAATTCAAATCTTTATTCAATATGATATCTAAGAAATGATCCATATTTCCAGTTTTAAACTTATTCCTCAATTAGGAAACATACGTTTTGTTCTCGAGATAAGTATTCTTTATTAACGTGAAAGTATCAAGCGGAGTAGTTATAGTCACACTAGTTTTTCTTATCTTTGATTAATACATATTTCTTAAATTATTCAATAAAAATACTCAGTGATATTAGAGGAGTAACAAATATACACTTGTTAATTAAACATTAAAAGAAAAATACTATCAAACCAAGAGTTATGCCTCTTGGTATTTCTTATCATTATACGATTACAACTACGATGTTTATCTACATGTATATACATATGCAGCGATCTTTATATTTTATTGAGAAGAATTATTATCATAAACATAGCTAATAAAATCGCATAAATGAATAAAAAATCGAAAAATGATAAAACTGTTACCAAAAATAATAATGCTCTATATGAAGAATAAGCTTCTCCCACCTTCAGTTTCAGCAATATTGGTAACATTTTAAGGAAGGGCGAATACATGAGAATGTGTGGATTCGTTAAAATAATCAACAAATCGAATAGGCGAGTTGATTCTTTTTTTAATTATGAATCCAACTCTCCCCATGTATTCTCCATATGAATCCATAAATGACGTCACAATGCTGCAAATTTATCCAATCTGGTGCCATTTTTACGCATACTGACAGCCAATTTTACGTGAATCATGCCACCCATGTTTTCCACGTGCGCTCCAATGACGTAAGATTCTTACTGACAGACTAGTTCTCGTTATCTTTGTCGTTTAAGATGTAGTAGCCACAATCTACCCATGCAAGGTAGACAAGTCTTAGAGTAACTTGGAAATCATAATTTCTAGAGTCATTTTACGATATTTGATTATGATAAATGACAAGAACATCTATACAATATTCAACATTAGTATTTAGGATCATCATAAGTCATCATAAGCATTTGGTAGTTCATAATTTAATCCATATAACACTTGAATTTTGAATATGTTGGTGTTAAACCTCGTTTTGTGGAAAGTAAGATGACTGTTAAGAGTTTGTCAAATACCAGGTCAATGTCATAAAGCTTCAAGGGTAAATCATAAATAGAATAATCTTAGCATTCAACTCCTTGAAGTATTACATCTGTAATATAATTCATAATCACGAATTTAGAATTTCATATAACGAAAAAATTAATCTGAAAGTAGTTCAGACTACCAACCAGTGAAGATTTATGATGACACTCGTTAAAGAGAAAATTAAGGATATCTCCACTCTAGATCACAAAAATATATGTCACAGATAAATCCCATTACTGACTGATTATATGATAATTTGCACGACAAATTGCTCTACGACAATGCTGATAGGTGGCATACACAGTGTTCATTGTAAAAGTACGACCGGGGCTATTCTACATGCATCATAATAATGATCAGCCTCCCTATCGGCTTATGTTACAGTATCAAACATAATACTAATCATGGTAGCTTATATTTTATTCATCGAAGATCTGTTCGTTGCCATGGAGACTTATTGGGGAAAACATACATTTGTCACAAAGGTATATATCCGTGTCATTTTAAGAGGTACTTCTTCTAACCTCAAAACTATCATATATCTTTATAGACGACCAAAATCATATCAAGTATGGTTTCACAAAAACTTGACTTCCAATAGAAGAGACGTTTTACCTTATTAGGAACATCTTCTGGTTTTCATTTTCTTATGATGACGATGAGAGTTACCTTTCCTTCTTAACGCCATGGGCGTGTGCCATTATTTTTACCCTACCTCATAGAGGACCATCTTTTTGAGTTTATGATTAAAAGAAAGCTAGGTTTTTTGCCATAGGGACATATCGAGGGATCCCACATATGTCACATATGGTATAGGTGTTAAATAAAACAGAAAGCTCTCCTAACCCCAGAACTATTAGATGTATATAGACACTGTTTCTGAGGGATGGGTTTGATACCAACTTAACCACTATTTCGTGTTACATACTGGTGACTACTCAGATATAGTTACTATATTATAAAGACTTATTAAAAGTTCGTTTGTAAAAGGATAGTGTCCTAAATTACGCCATTGACGCATACCATCGTCGAAGGTGGACAGGAAGTTATCAAACAGCGAAGCTATAAATGCAACGATGATGATATCGTCATGATATAAGCTTTCATAATGAATAACATCCAACATCTTATTTCTACAAGTGCAGATTCAATACGCTATATTTTCATGAACATGTTTTTTAAAACATTTTCTTCAACTTTTCACCAATAAGCATTTTATGCCAAATGTATTATCTTCAGAGGGTCAAACAACGCATTACTCAACCCGATCATCCGTAGTCTTCAAAGAAATTATCAAGTGTCAAACAAAAATTTGATTATTGAATTATGTTACATATTGTAAAGCATTTGCCTGAAACAGACTATAAGTTAATCCCTTATTGATCACGGATTATCACGCCTCTATGATTTTGAATGGTGAAATTGGCCAACTGGCATGGTGGGAACACCCCCAAAAATCATTGCTCGCCATTTTAGTGTGAGCACCTTTTAATTATATGCATTGGGGAAATGGATTCGCATAGCTTAGTTGAATATGAAGTTTTAGAACTTCTTCTTGCAATTCGAAAAATTATTTTTTGTTTTGTGAGATCATCATATTCACCTTAATCCGTGATATTGTTCCTTTTAGTAATGATTATCATCATCATTGTCAACTGTAATTTTCATTTTTTTCCCAGTTCTTTATAGTCAAACAATTATTCATTGTTCAGGTCAACTCGTCGATTACAACCATGCCTCGAATTCAACAGAAATTATCTAGATAAACATTTGTTAAAAAGAATATATTTATGACTTTTGATCAATCAGATGTCCCCAAACAAGAACTATCGTTACATTACATATTCAGGTCTGGATTTCTCTTCCTCGTTGTCTAGTTCACCTTTAATTGGAAACTTCTCGGATCATTTTTTCTTTACACGACAACGATTTGAAAGCATGTAACTTTAAATTTTCATTAGCTTGTCAAAAGAAAATATTTCTTAATAAAATATTCAGCACAGCAATCTGACATTCTTAAACATACATCAAATTAGTTGGTTTGACTTTAAATGTCAATTACGACCATAAGGTGACAACATCTTGACATTTAGCTTTCAGTGGCTTATTATATGTTTGGTTTTAACTTGTTACTATTGTGGTGTGTAATTGTAAATGTAATTTATTTCAAATAAGAAATGCTGTTAATGTAAGTTACTATAATTAACATTAAAGATCGTGTCAATGAGGGGATTAACAAAAACTTTAATGATGGCGACGTGAAACATATTATTTAGATAGCTCTAAACCACATTTCCAAGATAAGAGGATAGTGATAGTGAACATTCAACTTTTGAGGCACATAGCAGAATTCTGGAATCACGGAGCGAGAGCGAGTGGTATACAAGTAATGAGCCACGACAACTGACACTTACTGGGCATTTAGTTACTACATTATAAACAAAGATCAAACAACTTGAATGCAATGTCATAATAAAGATGTCTAAGATGATTAATTGAATGAAAAACTTAAATATTGCATTTCACTAATGTATTAATTATACGTATTTCTGAGCCTACAATTCAGACAGGATAATCATCTTTGTGGTCGACGTAATTGTAGTAGTTGATGTTACCATTAGTCTGCACTAATTCATGCATGAGCATTACATCCATCCTCTGTCGCAACAATCACCCACATTTCTTTAAAGTAAAGTAACTAACAACTTCAGAATTTCGAACATCACCAAGTATAAGTGAAATAAAATGAAATAAAACATTAAATTTGCTGCACTACCTAACGTTACTCAGATTTATCCATGATCTGCGTCACGTAGTACGGCACAGTTTAATCATATTTTAATGAGATTGGACATTTCCTCATACCATCATGATATCGTCACTGTCACCAGCAGCAACATCCCCATCATCACCATTACCATAATCAGCGAATATATTATGATGGTAATCTTCATCAAACTCCAGCACAACCAAACTTATTCAATAACTGTAGATACATACAGATGCAACCAAATATGTACTTATGACACCATAATTGGGTCTCCAAACTAAACAAAACATATGTATGAAAACGAGAAATCAAACCGAGAAGTTGGAAGATTTATTATCAAACAAAGACAAAATACTTTTATTATTTTGCATGTTGAAATTTTCGGCTATAACCATCAAAGAGACACATAGATATAACCAGCCACCGATATGCCAAAATCCTCATATCAATTTCATTTTAACAATGAAATTGTCATCATATTGCCATACCTCTTATTTCAATATACCATTTCAAATGACATTAGCTTAGATATGTGCAGCTATTATACCATGATAATTAATTCTGTTTTAAATCTAAAAACTACCGTCTCTGTTTTCAATAATTTTGAATTACGCGAATCAATAACAAATAATAAACCAAGATATTCCTTATATTCAAATTGATGCATACCACAGCCCATTTCAATTGTTAGTAGTATTATGCGGGTATGCAACAACATGGTCTACGTTAGTCACCTGTCAGTCCACATCTCCCATACTCAATTCGGCAATAAACGAGAAAGCCCATTTAAGTGAGATCTTCTTAATTACCTGGATTAATAATTCACCTGGTAACAGCCCGTAAAGGGATCGACTCGTGAGAAAGAAAGACAGAGCAGTGATGGTGTATTTCCCTATCAATCAGATACCCTGAGCAATGTCCATCGTCTTCCCAAGTCATGAGAGAGATGGGACCTTTCAATCATCTACCATTGCTTGATCAAATATTTAGTATTTACATTTTATGAGGTGCTGGATTATATCATTGCAACATATGAAACTGTTTAATCCATTCTACTAAGTATCAACGTCATTATTGGATATGTTTGAGCCAAAATTATTTCAGATTATACTTTAAGTTTATTTCGTGTCGAAAAAAAGAATTTAACATACCAGTTCATTATAAGAAAATGCATCGTCTTCACAATGCAAAGGGAAGATGTAACAATATGAATATCAGTCTGTGTTGCAATAATATCTTTAAATATCAGTTCAACATCACTGAAGTGAAGTCATGGGAAAGACCATTTAAGGAAAGGCATGCTTCATCAATATAAGACACAATTGTTAATTTCTGAAAACCTTCGTATATAGCAAGAGGTCATTGGCTTAAATGCCAGATATTGCCCTTGTTAAAAACAACCTGAGTTGTTGATGTCTTCAAAACGGAATATTGTTAGGATGTGTAATCTTTATACAGATCTAAAAACGCATAAATAAATAATGAAATAAAAAGAGAGATTCACAATTATATCATAAATGCTCTATATACATATTATAAATTATCCTGCATTTGTGATATACAGTTATAAGTTAAGATTCATACGAATTTAATGAATTTTACGTACAATTAATTTTACATTAATATTTACCTAATCAATTTATTATGAACCATTTACATTAGAAAAAAATGATTGGGTATGCAGATCCTTATCATTTATGATATTATAGATATTTGATCCTTATACTGCTAATTATTTGCACAGTTGTAACTTGAAAAACTATCATTACTTTTAAATCTATACAATTTGGTAATTAGAAATCTAGTTTGAATTCAAATACATACGCTATAAGTATCTTTAGGACTTCAAAGCTTTAACATGGAAGAAGCATTTAAAAATGGTAAGAACTGCAAATTTCAGCTTTTCTCCTTAGTCAACGAGTATGGTTTGCAGTCTGTTCATCCTCCACAACTCAAAACAGAAATTACAGAAATAAACATAAAGAAATGGAATGGTGATAACAATATAGGCTCATATTTCAAATGCATTTCGTATAATATACGTAATGAATAATTAATGGAAAGATGTAACCATTGTTGGGTGCTTTATCGTCGTTAAAGGTATTCGAAATAAGGGACAAATCACTTGACTGCAAAACAAATTGAAAAACTGCCATTTGACATTTGTACCTAAATTTTCAAAGCTTTTCGTTTTTATCCTCATTTTGTATTTGGTATTCATTGTGCGATATTTGATGAAGAAAATATGGAATAACTGTTTATATTTCTTAATGAAAACTTAAAGGTGGGTAGCATTGAGGTAAATAACCATGAGTATTGATAAGCAATTCTGATTTTCTAACTAAAATGTTTTCATAACTCGTGACAAAACTAACAGTGACATAAGTTTATTCAATACTTTAAAGTTTCCCCTAACAATCAAGGGCTCTTTGTTCAAGCAGAACTCTTGATAACATATAAGATATGGCGAAGAAGCCTTGGATTATTATTGTAGATGATGGCCTTGTTGGGTATAATTAACTTCGCCAAATAATCAACTATCCTGTGCACGTCAATTTTATAGATGAATGACATACATGCATTGCCAGAAACTTTGATGTGAATAACTTTTTAATGAAAGTACATGAATTATTTTTTAAATGTAGATACAATCTGTTTTATCCTTATTACTGTATCAAAAACATTGAATTGATTTTCAAACAGTGAAAAAACATTCGCATGAATGTATTATGCACCCTCTTGATTTTGCCTTTTTTAATAAAACTTCTTCATTAAGTAAGTCAATAAAAAAACTGTACTAAGTTCCCAATTATCGATCATAATTTGATTTTCAAATTAAATCAGTTTCAGTCTGAATTAAGTTCGAGTTTCATGCTCAGCTTCAGGTGTCGACAAAATACTTAGGCATGCTTCCTAATGTGTAATTAATGTGCCAATATGTGTAATTCGGCGTTTATTATTTCAATATTGAAAGTTTCACATGATGAAAATTTAAACAAGGACATAAAAATAATAAACGGCTCTGTCGATTGTGATTAAATCTTGATCAGATTATATTCACTAATTAAACAGCGATTTTGAGCCAATAAAAGAACGTGATTAGATATAATCATTATAATAAACCTGTCCAAGCGTGACAAGCTTGAAAATATCAAATGATTGGTTTTAAGTGTTGTTTAAAATCACTGTATTTATCGAAATGCATTAACATTTGTAAAAGATAAAACATTGACATTTAAATCAGCGATATATCTTATTCAGATATGCCTATAAAAACTTATAACTTTATACGAAATAATAAACTTATCCTTTCAATAGGAACTTTTCAGAAACTTAATCTAAAATATATTTGTAAAATTGTTAATCTCTGTTACGTGAAGGTTATCAAAAAAGATATAGGTATATCATTAGGTGTGTCACGTTTGTAATAATTTCGTCTTTCTATAAGACGCTTCATCTTTTGACCTTGTCTCTTCTGTTTGCTGAAGTAAATATTTGTCGATGTAATCCTAACAGGAATAAGAATATAAAATTCAGAGTTAACGTTACTGGAATACCTATTTAATACAATTTGAACTAGAAGGTATTGATATATCTATTTAATACAACTCTGAACTAGTAGATATTGAAAAAATACTAGTACAACTCATAACAAGCAAATTTTTATATCATCAACTCACGATGCAGTTATTAATTTCGGAACAGCGTTTTTACGTTTTTTTACTTTCAGGTAATACTTAACCGTGCATTTATTATGCTAGTTCATTATCATCACAGGTGATTTTAGAGCAAATATCAGGTAAATGGTGTTCACTTAAGATCGACCTATTCAAGCATCATACGTCCAAAAGATATCATCATCTTTATTTCCTCCATCAGGAAATTATTGGCAGGGTTCAAGATTGGGGTTCAAAATGCAAAAACTCAGATTTCAGATTATTTTAGAAAATTGTCATTTTAAAATATCTGATTTTGATAATATCATTAAATATAAACCCATGTTGTTTATTTTGAGCAAAACGTTTCCGAAATGTGTTTAAATGATATTTTATTGTAGAAATTAAAAGATCTCAACTTTATATTTCTGACCCCATGCCTCATTTGGGAAATGCCAAAATTCTTCCTGGTAATCCACAATTCGACTATTGTAAACATAATTCCTTCACAAATTGATCTATGAGTTTTGATTATTTGCAAAGAAATGGTGATTTATTCAACTTTTCGAAAAATGTTGGTTTTGCGTAGGAAGTTTTAAAGTGAAAAAGAAAAGCGTTTGTTTAGTAGCTGCATGTGATTAGTTGTTCCAATCATTGGAAATTCCTGTTTTTATACACAACTTTATCGCACTTCAAGGAACATTTCAAGTCCTAACAGCATTATAAACTTGACATCGCTGTCTAAATAGGGACGTCATAGAAGAAAATTGCATTGTTTACATTGAATTTTTTGCTAACACGATAACTAGCGTGGCACGGTCGTGAGATAAAGTAATTAACACCATAATAAATTATCTTGCTCCGTGAATATTTCATGAAAGTCTTCCTTAACTATCCTGCCGACATAAAAATCTTAAAAAAAGAAACATTCAAGTTGACAAAAATGAATTCAAAACAATATAATGAAATGATTTTTATAAGAATGAACTTCTCTGGCTTTCGTTTTTATTTGTTTAGCATCGAGGTCATTGTAAATTTTCACCTCCGACAAATCTTTACTGCAGGGATAAAGAAGGATTTTAATATGGACAAATAAGTTTATGAAAATGATTAATTCTGATTTTACGTTATAGAATTTTTAGTATTTAATCGACATGGCTATGTAGAAGATATTACGTTTAAACACTCAACAAACAAGCTCATATTCATTATTTATGCATCATGGAGACGATCAAATACACAATATTAATGTATTTTTTATTATATTAAAATGTGTATATTATATATAGTATATATTAATGTATTTTTCTATTATATTAAAAACGGTGGTCCTTAACTTATTTGGTTGAGTATTATGTTGAATGCATTCTTGTTATTTAATAGATCTCAGATCAAAAGCCGGTCAAGTGTCATTTTGTCTTTTGTATTCGCGTATGTAAATATATAAATAATATTTCATCGAGAAATTCTGACGTGATGAAAATAACAGTATTGACGTTTAAAAAATGAATATTTATGAACCATACTGTCAGATGTTTTAATGAATGTTAATACCGACAGGTATTTATGGTGAATAACTACCCAAACTTGTATCATAGTTCATTATATGATAGATACTTGTGACATTTACTAGACTACAACAGTAGCAACTAATGAAGAAGAACTTCATGAAGGAATAACAGCTTACTCCTCTTATCCTAATGGGTACTTCCTGTGTAACTGTTGTGAATACATACTAGTCCTTATTTTACTTCTGAAGTTATAAAATACGATGCAAAGAAACATTTGAATTATGGTTGTGACAAGAAATGATATTTATTGTTTAATTTCTTCTTAAAAAGAATCGAGTTTTTTATATTTTATGTGTGCGATATTTTTGTGCAATTCATACGATATTTGTTTTATAAAACCACGTAAGTAAAGATGTTTGGAAGCAACAGAATGACCATAATGTATGTGACGGGGGAAAATGTTATTTATGTCATTAAAAACTGGGGTTCAACAAAATGATAAATCGATACTTGAATATATCAAACCAAAGTAAAACTTATGCATAACATGTTAACTTGTATTTCAATTTGATATTTACCATGAATTATAAGTTATTATGAAAAGTTTTATATAAGAAGAATAAAGAAAGCCAGATTTAAAAAAAAGGATAATGACGGTTTTACAAACACTGATGTTATCTAACGAAACAGACCCATTAATGAATATAACGTGTTCCGGATTTAAATCTTTAAAACTAATTTGAATGTAAAAGGAAAATACATACAAACGCTTCAACACTTCAGTAGCATACAACGTGCCTTTTATCTGTGTTAGTGTTTTCAGAGTCTACCCCCTTGGAACAAATGTGTGAGGAAATTAAATAATCATTTTAGAAGGCTCTAACACTGTTTTAGATATACATCAACATACAAACCGAACTTAAATTGGAAAAAAGCCTGTTACTAATCAATGTACATGTGCCTTGAGTTTTTCTACTTTATTTGACAAGATACTCATTTTGCTAACGTTTTTGTGAAAACATATATGCAGTAAATATAAAAAGAACTATCCCGTTTTAACCCTAAACCTATTTCAAAACATGATCTTAAATCAACATACGCAAAGGCTATGGATTTCTTAATCATTACAAAGTATTTATCATTGTTATAAATTTTAGTCATAGGAAATAAACAAACGTTAAAAAAAGTTAGGTTTCAAATACTCAATATGATTTAATTCTATAAGTTTCAGCCATATATGTTGAAAATAAGGAAAACATGTATTTGATACAGGTATTCGGTTTAAATGAAAACCATAGCAAAAGAAATCGGTCACTGCTTGTCTTAAACTGATATTTGGATATGAGAAAGTATACTTTATTTTGAGTTAAGGAAGTATATTTTATACGGAAAAACAAAGAAATGTTTCAATAGATGATCTGGTAAAAAAGGTTTGAGTTTTCAGGTTCGTAATGAGATTCGAATCCATTGTCATCCCAAAACTTCCGGAAATAACCCATTCCACGAGTTACATCTAACAAAGTACAAATATTAAATGAAGAGGAAATCACCTTCCTTATCTAATTCTAATCGCACATTACATCACACCCCCACACATCCCCAACACAAACCCCTTCCCGTTAACACTCAGCGCCTAAATAGCCATGTATCGTCATGTTTTTATCCCATTTAAACAATAAAAAAGACTCTCTTTTTTACTATAGACGAAAAAATGAAGGAAATTGGAGGTAAAAGTCTCACCTGTTTGTGCCCCCAGTCCCGACCCCCAGTGAGCCAGGGTCCCCAGTCCCGGGGAGTTGTCCAGTCTCTGCTGTGTACATATTGCATCCTTGCTGTCTCCACTTGTGTAAGTGCCAGATCTGTCCACAATGCTCGATAACTCGCTCTATACAGCACGTAAATATTTTACATTTATATGTATCTTTAATTTGTCGGGGACCAACTCCTCGGGAGAGCTTGCTTCTGTTTGGTGTAGGCCCCAAACGAGACCAATTCATTTACAAAATTAAATAATGTATAATTCACCATTGCTCCGATGATTTGTTGACAGCACTGTTACCCGTTACCCAGCTTTGAACTTACAAGAGAGGATGTAAGCTATGTTTATTCCATCATCTACAATAAACATAAGGCTCAGTGTCCGTGTTATTTCTAATAAATTTCTAATATACCGATCTACAGTGACTGCTGGTATGATTGTTCGAATACCACGAGTCGATGATTGTGTTGATTGATAGGATCGTATTCACGACGATTTCATCAATTTTAATGACAACTTGATAATTTATTTTGCAAAAAGCGCGATTATCATTACATATGATATGTTATTTATCAGAAATACTAGTTCTGTTTTATTGTCTATGTTAACGAGTGTTTCCTTACTTTGATTTAGAAACATAATCTCGAGTTGAAAAACTTTTTATTTGGAACCTCAAAAAGTTATTTTAGAAAAGTAATTATTAAACATTTTGACATCTTTTGAATGATCTGTTATTTTATGTTTCAACTATTCAGGACTAAATTTTCCTCGTGAAAATCTTCATTGAGAACCAATAAAAGCTATGATATCGACTGAATATTATTCAAAAAGGTTTTTTTATTTGTTTATTTGTCGTGAATGAAATATTATTGAGTGAGACAGTGAATGAATATTACTTTCTTTATTGCTATGTTCTACTTAATTTTATTCTTTATAAAACGTTTCATTTAGCATTTAATCAAACCTAAAGCATCATTGGAAAATTAAGTTCTGACTGCCTTCCAACAGTTAAACTTTATCCGACCCTGAGACTTTTCATGTTACAGCATATGCTTTTTTACTGAGCATTAAATCTTTGCATTACCGCTTTGATTTTTATCAGTGATATTTAATTTCTTTAAAGTAATAAACTAGATTATTAAATAAAGATTTTTTCGACTATCTATTTTTACTCAACATCAAAGTTATTCAGCTGTTTAAAGCTTAAACCTTTCATTAAATCATATTTGTAAGCTTTATTTTTTAAATAATATCTGCCTTACTATATAATGTCATTGGTATGTAAAAAGGTTCAAGTTGTAGATCTTTAAATCATTAAGTCGGATTCATATTGGAAAGTCAACGTTGTTTTTTTCTGTGGTATTTTGACTTGTGGTCTTTTGGGAATGTTTTCTTTTGATGTGATTCAAGAATTAAGAATTTTCAGTTTCAATTATCTTATTGCATTCAGTGTTCTTCACATTTTATTTTAACCTTATATCTAATCAGGTATCTTGACCGATGTAATTAGATTGTCATAATAACCTTTGCATAAAAACTATTATTCTAAGTAATTTCGTCTTTGAGGTGAGCGATTGTTGAATGTGTGATAACATTTCAAATATCAAATAAGTTTTTTTATAAGTTTTTTAAATATTTTTGAATAACCTCAAGCAAAAGTATCATCCCAATGTCTAGGTTACATCCTCAATTACTGTTACAACCATGATAAAAACTCTCAACATCCAAATACGTCACTACATATGTGGATGATGTTACAGCTACAAAACGAAGGGATTTAGTTCGCCATATGCATATGATTTATGAACATAAACCGTTTTATCAAAGAAAAATACAAAGAAAACTGTTGTTCGATTACCTTGTATGTTGACATAAAGTTTCATTATTATTAATTTACGACTGGAAGTCAACTCAATGGCTTCCTGTCATTCTTGGAGACGTGAATTCCTTCATTAAAATAAGAACAGATATTTCTTAAAGTAAGAAGTTAGTCTCAAATCTAAAAAAATTTATATATTATTGTACATCTTTATTAGATGTTGTTTTAGAGTTGCGATTAAAAGTCAATCAATTATATTGTTGTAAATTATATATCAATACGTTGATAAATAAACAAATGATAAATGGCAAATCTGACATCAATTTATTATCAATTACCCTTAAGAAATAAACCTATGAAAAATTTACCGTGATTTCTGATAACTATTCCATTCCTTATACATGTAAGAGTTTTATCCCGCAATACATTTCAAATTAATGGTATAAAATGATAAATTGCTAGGAAATAAGAAACAAAAACTATAACTTTTCCATAGATATGACATGTGAAAAAATACAATAATGAGGCCGTTTTAAAAAAGATGACATCATACTATCACACGTCATAAAATTCCTCGTTTAAACAAGATGAACGCAAAGCATTATCCTATAACTATCCATTTCCTGTTCCATAACACTAAGATAACACATTCATAATGATAGTCAGCATATTTGATAATGTTTATGATGTGCTTATGCTTATTCTTGCATGTTTCTTATTTTTGTTGCTGAACGATTTAAAAACTAGAAATAATTCGGATGAATTTTTATCTTTATTTTAGCTATAGGTTCTTTCTTTATATAACTTTTCTAACCATCCACATATCTATTTTTTTCTACTTATCAATTAACACTGTTAAAAGATATACTATATACTCCATTATTAGTTTATTACTTTTCCTAAATAGAACATGCAGATGATAAGTAAGTGATTCAAAACACGAAAAGGAGAGGTTTTTCAATATTTATCATTTTTTCAAATTATTAACTGATCCGTTAAATAAGATACTTTCTGCCTATGCATATCGTTAGGGTTAATCTAAAGATTTTTTTTTCAATCGAGGATTCTTGTTGCTTTTATTTTTTTTGTTATATCTTTTTTTTTAATATGAAACTGGTGAAATTCGAAAAAAATACTTTCTTTAGATGATATGGAAAGAAAAAATAATCTTATTTCAATTTCAAATTTCCTTTTTCCATTCAAACATGATTTTAAAGAAATATAATCTTGAGTTTATTTTAAACATATGGTGTAGGAAATCATTCAATAATCAAACTTTGCTTCTATATGATTCATAGAACAATTTTCATCATAATAATTATAAGTGATTTGCATTCCAACGCTTCACCTTTCGAGTAAATGGCATTTAATGTCGATATCTTAAGATTGGGAAGTGTGAAGCGGAAGTTTGAATGAACACGCTTCTATGTTAATAGCTTGAATAGTGATGCGGGTATATTGGGTGCAGCGGGTAGCTCCACCCCGAATAGCGAGTCTCGCCGGCCCTCTAGTGTTCACGAACATTAAATATTCAGTGGAACTTGTTGCCGCTTTCCCACTCCTCGGATTGCAGATGACTGCATTTCTGAAGGATGTCACCAAAAATAATGATTAGATTGAACCCCAGCGCTCTCAATATGCCTTGCACATCAATTATTTACCTTAATCATTTCAAACATTACTTTTGGAATTTTTAACACGGTGCATTTCGTTTTGGAGACGTTTGGTGCGGTGAATATGGACATTTGGTGTTTTATAATCAAAGTATGATCATATCGCGATGATTTAATCGTTCTCTCGCTGAACAATATGATTTTATATTCATAGCGAATCAAAACAAACAAAACTTGGTATAACAATACAACTTACTTATGCTGAAAGGGGCAATAGCCCGTATTTAGGTAAATGAAGTGATCTCAAATACACGAAAACAATTTTGCCAATTGCAAGACAATGTTTCATAATTGAAAGAGGCAGTTTTAAAACAAAACGTTCCGCGTTTAGTTACGCTATGCGAATCAATTTCCCCATCCCAAATGATTTAAAGGTGTTCACACGAAAATGGCCGCAAATGGTTATTCTTGATACATGTACCTTATTGATAATTTCCTCTACGACTACGGCTGACCAGGTTGATTAATGAGATGTTTGAACCTCTTAAGATAATACATTTGGCAAAATCAAATGCTTATTGGAGACAAATTTAAGAAATAAAATTGCCAAAAATAGCGTTACCCCCCCCCCCCCCCCCCCCCCCCCCCCCCCCCCATTTATGTCTTACTCCATATAATAGACAAAATCACCATTTTAAAAAAAAAATTCACTCTACTGTTTCTGAGGCATTAGCCATGTTGGTTTGGAACATAACTTGATGCTTGTCCAAAATATTGAATAAACAAAGCTGAATATTTCGATTACTCGTAGGATCTGAACAATAGAATCCTTTAAACTTAAGATCCAAAGTATTTCTCTTGTTATCTTGAAATTTATTTGAGTACCCGTGATATTTGTAAATATCGAAGAAAAATGTGACAAAATGACATGACATCGTGACATGTAAATGCTCTGTTGATGATATCTTCAAATCGAACCATCTGGAGAGTCAGAAAAGCTCTGTGCACGTCATTATCACAGACAAAAAGATTGAGTTGTATGTTCGACATAGATTTAAGTATAAATGAAAACCATATTTTGTGATAATATCTACGATACGTAAAACTATACAATAACTAGGAGGCATTTAATTAGATATCATTTGTTGATACTGATTTATAAAGGAATTTTAAAAAAGCTTGCGGTCTATTAATAAATGTTATCAGGTGTAGTTTATTGAAAATTACCTCTTATTATATAACAAACAGTCGATAATTCCACTGTTATCTTAATGTGGCATCAGTCATTATTCTTTCTAAACTCATGCTTTAATGTGAAATTATTGAATTGCTTCATTGCTATCAAGATGAAAATCATACCCTATAGCATATGACCTTATGTTTAAAATGAACAAGAAATATGAAAATGAGAATTCATGCCTTGTTACCTTTAATGACGATATGTAATTCTAACGTTAGTTTAAAAACATGCTCATAATATTTTAGATAAATTGCTTATCGTCATGTATATAAACTACAAATAAAACAAGAAAAAAATGAAAGATGCTAAACGATTTTCGATGCAAAGTGTATTGTCAACCCTTTACAATTACTCTTGAACTGAATCAAAATATTGATAATCGTTTTGATTAATTAATACCTGCTTGTAACAGGATGCTGAAGACAATGTTATGGATATACAACTTCTTTATTCTGGGAAGGCGCCATAGTTTTACTACTTTATCATAGAAAAATGTGTTCTACATCGATTGTGGGAGATCTTATGATAACTTCTAGGAGACATCGTTCTGACAGTAGACAAGTGCCCAAGGACATGAAATTGTTGTTGTTTACTTAATCAAGTAATCACGTCACAATGCCATGGCATCATCGCATAGAAAGTATGTGGGTTGTAATGTGTTTATTGCTGAACATCTTAAATGGTTTTCAATTTAAGAAAGTTTTTTATAACGTTTAATGTTTAAATTTTATATAAAGTCAAAGGTGATATCTTTTACTAATACGGCCAAAAGTGATATTGACTTGAGTTATCAAAATAGACGTGCTGGTCGTCAAATCGATGTATCAAGACGTCATGCTATTGTTACTGTAAGCAATCCAACTAAATTTCGGTTCATGGCCGTAGTTTTTTGTTCTCCTTTCTTTTTTTGTAACCGAGACATAATAAAACAATTATGGACTGGTGAATTCGGTCAGTACCTGTTTTTATAGATCCGAGGAAAACGATATTGACCTCGGACGTCGCCCTCGGTCAATACTGTTTTCCTCGGTCCATAAAAACAGGTATTGACCGAATTCACCAGTCTATAATTTATAATTGTATTCTGTCGACTGACACGCGACCATCTCTCGACAAATCGGATTGCCGAAAAAGTTTGCTCACATAATAATTATCTAATTAACAATAAAAACTAATTGATAATAATTATTAAATAACCATAGAGTTAGTATTCTTAAACAGATTTGAAAAAAGTCTACTCTACTACACTCAACGCCCAAGTAAAAGAAAAATGTCGTCAAACGTACTATCGTTGTTACGTCATTGTATTTTTGTGGAATTCGTTTGACACTTGAACATGCAAAGTTGCGCCATCTTGTACTTTTGCGACCGTTCACTGAAGGACTGAAATCTTGATTGAACTTTCACCTTGAAAATATATATATTTTAGGTGATGCGATGATATATTCAAGGTGAAAGTTCAATCAAGTGTAGTCTTTCAGTGAACGTTCGCAAAAGTAAATTGAAAAAAAATATATATTATTTAAGGTGAAAGTTCAATCAAGTGTACAGTTTTCAAAGTTAAAAGCGTTAAAGGAGAAAATGTTGTGTTCTGTTGTTTTTTTTATCAATGCTTTTAACCACTTTAATGCTTTTCCCACTCAGATTGTAATTGTTTATTGTTTAAAAGAGTCTTCTGAAATGTCATTCTCTTCCACAGAAGTAGCTGCGTCATAAATTCCTGCACAACCTCTGTTCTAAAACAAGCTCTTCTCGAGCTTCCGGCAGGTTCACCTAGCGTCTAAATATTGCAACATAAACTACCTTGCAATACATTTCAGCCAATGAAAACACCGCATGCATGAATAACATGGTTGTTGTATCACAGGCTTATTTAATGACGCAGTCTCTAAATAAGACGAATGTGCTGTGTCAAGAAGACTCGAAATGCAAATTGCATATTAGAATAAAGTTTGACACTTGAACATGCAAAGTTGCGCCATCTTGTACTTTTGCGAACGTTCACTGAATTTATTGGGTTGTATATATATACAACCCAATATACAACCCAATATTTTAACTTTCCGAAAGCATACGGAAATATCTGAGGCGTTGTGAATGATATATTTGAACGGCTTCGCTGATTGCACAACTAACTTTGATTGCATCTATCTACATTTCGAGACCGTGAATAGCTTGTATTAGGACAGAGGTTGTATAGGAATTATGACGGAGCTACTTCTGTTGGGAGAGGATGCTGAATTGTTTGTAAATATGGATTATACTTATGTCTCTTTATTTTACGCTTATAACATGTTTTGGCCTGTTATTTACTTACAATGGTGTGATAATTTAGCTGTGTCAGTACTTTAAGTTTGATCGTAGATATAGTTGACGTGAACACTTCTAAAGTTACAATTCATTTTACTAACACAATAAATAGTAAAGTTTTATCAGTTGGTGTAAAGTTAGGTTCGAGATGTGATTTCTCTGAGAAAATCCTTACTTGATAAGAAATATTGTTACTCTGACTTAAGACAGCGATAAGAGTTATTTGTGAGTATAGATAGCGTTTTCAACCAAGTGTCCGTATCATTGATACAGGAAGGACCCGGGATGGGATTGATAAGAAACAGCTTGGATTTAGATGCAGATAAAGAAAGTCAGATAATTTTACCAGCTTGCACAGTCGTTTGTTAAGACGTCACTGCGCCAAAGATCGGGTTTCCACGCTGATGTAAAATTCAGAAGTAAACTATGAATTATTTATCCGGAATTCACTCACAGAATTCCTCCGAGGGGTCCGAGATAGCTGGAGTTTCTATATAAAAGCTTAAGTTTCAAATCAACATCCTGTTAGCTCATGCATTGTCATTGGTATAACTCAATTGTTACTCTTGTTGAGAAAAATGCATAAATTGTTGACTGCAAGATGATACTTTAATTGAATCACGTGAAAGTTCAAACCAATACATCAGAAAATAGTTCCTTAAGAAAGATTTACGGATAAGTTATTGAATTCATTTGAATATCTTAATATCTTATTTTAATTTGCCGAGGCTACAAAATGTTATGCTAAAGTTGTTTACATAATCGACAATCTACTAACAAAATAGCTGTAATGAAAGGACTTCGGGAAAGGTGATATCACAGATATTTTTCACTAGATTGATTCGTTAGTTTAATTCAAGATTTTTATAACAAAGTGTCCTTTAAGTAAGGAAATATCAAACGTCAAACGATCTCCATTCTAGGTCAATGTAAACCGTATACGCTGTCAAGACTTGGAAAGCGGCAGTATTCTTCTTAATAGACTGTATAAACCTTTCTACTATCCTACTTTCTACTATACTTCTGTCATTTGTATGTATGTTTCTCTCTTCATCTTTAGAAAAGTATTGATGATAAAATCATTTTTGGATAAAATGGTCACATTTACTATATGTCAATATCAAGGAATCCAAGCTAACGTAATCTTTGACAAGAATACCACAAGCGTCAAAGAATCTGATTGCCCTCGTTTCTTGTACACTAACTATAATTGCCCTAATCTAAATAATCCTTATCACTTCCAATAGTATGCCGAATATGATTATTAATATGTATCATCAACACAGTTTTATTCTGAATTCTATCAACTATAATTTATCTATTATGCATTTACGTCATGCTATCCTTTTTAATTTACCCATAATGCATTCATCTCATGCTATCCACTTTGGTTTACCCTTTATATATTAAGCTCATGTTATCCATTTTTATTTCCCCATTTTGCATGTACATAATGCTATCCACTTTAATATATCCATTATTCTTTAACTACATGCTATCCATTTTAATTCATCAGTTATGCATTCACCTCATTCTGTCCACTATGATTTAGCAAAGAAAAAATTACCTTATGCTATCCACTCTCATTTACTCCTTGTGCATTTTCAACTTTGATTTACAATTTCTCATTCACCCATGCCATCCATCTTTATTCAAACTTTATGCATTCACCCCATACTATCCCCTTTAATTTACCAACCATGCATTCACGTCATGCTATCGTCTTTAATTTACCAACCATGCATTCACGTCATGCTATCGTCTTTATTTACCCATCATGCAATCATCTCATGCTATCCATTTTAATTTATCATTGTGCATTCGCCTCATGCAATCGTCTTTAATTTACCCGTTGTGCATTCACCTCGGATAATTTACACTTCATGTTACCTGCCAAAATATATCATTCAAATCAGCTTTCATAATGAATTTTTAATTATTTTTTACCTGTCACAATTTACCTTCAAATTTTCTGTCACTATTTATGATTCAAAGTACCATGATTTAACTTCAGGTTATCGTCTGTGATTTATTTTCAAGGTTCCTACCACAATTTAACCAGCCATAGTTTATCTTCAGATTATTCGCAATGATCCAACCTTCAATTACAACTAAATGGATATAACATGCAGTGAGTGGATTGTTTTTTGTCTAGCAAGAACGAGTTTTAGTTGATTGTTTGTATCAATTATGCATCACAACATTAAGCAATATCGATTCCACACCTTTAACGAAACTTCAGTAATTACATCGCGACCACAATCAAACTGTTATGTGAGTATAACTGCAGATAGATTTCACAAGATGAATTATTCTGTGTAATATACAACTTTGATAAACTGACGTGTTGTCTCTGTAGAAACGCATACCTCGTAAAAGAGGAAATATATACATATATTTATCATTCGTTCTTATCGCCTTTGACTGTCATTTTGATATGACAGCTATAAACATATTCATTTTAAATCATATCATGAATTCTTGTATGTTTCAAGCACCTTAATCGAGTCAAATCTGACAACTTATCATAAACTATCTTTACTTCACTTTAAGAACACTTGTATATATTTTGTATGAATTAACATGGAGTCTCATAGTTTTGATATGTGATTCAAATTCATCATTGTTAATAGACGATATAGTAGAACGCTTTGAAAAATCGAAATGAATTTGACTTTTTGAATCTCATTAATCAGATAAGATATGCAAAAATAGTGTTTGAAACTAGTTAAACATTTCTATTCTGAAAATTATATTCGCTAATGAGAAATATATATTACACCATATTCTACGCTGTAAGCACCCTTCCCCTATAAGCGCCCCTGACCACATTTGTAACTCGCAAAATTATAAGCGCCCCCTTCTCATAGCTTTGCCTGGGTGATAGAGTCAGGCAGTTGCATTAAAACATTCGTAGTTAAGTATAGTCTTGCATATACGCGACTGTCTTTAATCTAACAATTTGATTAATAAAGTCTTCAACCGTTAAACAATTTGTAACATTTAGTCGGCAGGATTTATTCTTTTTATAATCTGTTGAATTCTATGAATGCCATTTTAATAAATGACCCCTCTTTTTAATTTTCTAATCGCACAGGGCGCGTATTCGCCGAATACAGTATATATTTTTCATCTTATTCTTAAAGTATAATTTTTCATTCAGATGTTCACGAAAATCAAACGGTTAATAACATATTGGCAACAGGTCATGGAATAATGCTCTTTTCGTTGTGTGTTGGGTCTGATCATTGGTTTACATGTAATCTAACATATTGTTTGTTTGTTTTAATCTACAAGGAGTTTGTCAGTTAATTACAAAGAAAATATTCTTTAACGTAAGACAAAATTGTTAAAAAATATTTATAAGGAGTTTTTTATAAATCGTATTAATTACATTTTTAACACTTGCACCCTTGGATTAATAAGGTCTCATTGAAAGTTTGAAATTATTTTTTCTAAATATTGTCAATATTATAAATTTTGAAAATGTTTTAATCACCTGATAAAATCGCATATAATGTACTTGATTCTTTGAAAATTGTTGAACATGTTTTACCCTTACGCATAGGGTAAAAAAACATTATCCTAAAAAAACCCAACAAAATCAATTAACTGGTTAATTTCAAGCACAATAATCATAATAATATTTTGAATAAATATTATTCCTTTAAAACTGTTTTAACAGAACGAATTTGACAATATTTCCCCCAAAATGACCCAAGCTCTAACAAGACATTACATAGTTTGCATTTTCTTGTTTAGAATCTTACGAGCGGTTAGTTTCAATTGTAAACATGGTTCATTTTGTCATAAATTCGTTTCATATAGTTAAGGACAGAAGACAACAGTCACGTAAGAGAGTGTCAGACAAATATATAAACTTCGAAGAACGTCAAAAAATAATTTCAAACTTTTCTTCCACGTAAAACATCTAGAAACATTGGTGGAGAATTAACAAATGAAGTAGATAAATAAACTAAAGATTAGTTTTTTGTCATAAAAAGGCCAGAGGACCATAGGAATAGTAACATTTACTGCTATCAGGGTGGATAATTTTAATTGGAATTTTCTCATTACAGATTTAAGTCACAGTCAAGATCTATATGCCACCTCTTATCGACAGAGGAGCCAATGGGCTTTCAACGTGCTTATACTTACCTCGCTTGAAAGCTTTTAGTTATGATAACAACATTTTAAGGTTGGTAAATTAATTTTTTAAAGTAAAAAGAAAGGCAGAAATGTATGGAGGAAGTATGTTGGGAGTACGTTATTGAGATGTCTACGGAAAAAAGGTCATTAAAATGATTTATCTGAAAACTTAATTAATTTAATGTAAATGAAATGTTTTAATGACTCTGATATCCAACAAATTGTCCTCTAGTCTGCCCGCTGATAAGACACAAGTTTTAACTATGCGAGCATGTGTATGGGTTACGGGTTCTCTGATGTAGATATGATAGCACATGGAGTTAAAATGACGAGAACTGCGCAGCACTAACTATCCCGTGTGAATTATTCGTATGTGCACTAGTATCAATCAATCAGTCATGTCTGAAAAGATTAAAACCATAGGTGGGAACACTTAGATAATATTAAATACCTCGGTAAATCAGATGAGGGTTGCATCACCAAAACATTGTCTATATTATGTTTAACGATGTGCTCATAAAACGGTTAAAGAGCCACTCCGTGAGTTGTAGGAGTCATATATGCAAAACTTAATCAACGATGTCATTTGATCGCGAAGTATTGACTGTTACAAAAATCCCACATTTTTAAGCTTATTGTTTTTTTACAGTGACAATATGAAGGTAGAACAAAGCAATTATGATCGAAAACCGGACAGTGGCGCGCGTCAAATAGTCAAACGTAATTTTAGAGACTTATCTAAAACAGCCAGGGGGGAAGTTAGGAGTTGATAGTGTTTGTTAGGATATATAACTAGTATCCATGTATATTGGACGTTGTATCTACACCTCTGCGCATTTATAAGGCTGTTTTTATATTTTCATGGAAAACCAGTATTTTTCATATATATATGTCTTTTGGACATGAAAAGTTAAGATGTTTTGATTTTATATCACCACATATGACATTAAGGTTCGTATCAAAGGGAAATAATATGTTAGGAAGATCACGGAGTGGCTCTTTAAGCTGCAATTCATCAAAATATTTACTTAAAGTAACATTATATCAATGTATATTCATGAAATTGACACATCTTAATTCTAAGGGTATCTCAACGTCTGTGATTATTTTCCAATATGATATTTTCATAGGTATTTTGTCTTGTAATTAAGACTTTAAGCCTTTTTACTGCAGATGATGATCTGCTGTTAAGTACAAAATGTAGTCTGTATTTAAACGAATCCTGCCTTCTAAACGTCGCTAATGGTAGTAATGTTGGTCAAGTGACCCTAAAACAAAAAACTCACTCACTCTTCCAACATGTGTTGTGAGAAGCATAATACTAAGAAGTGTTATCATAGCTATAATTGTTGATTATTGTCAGTTATCTGAGTATTTTCGAATCTTGTAAGATTAATTCATTGTACAGTCTGGATAAATGATACTTTACTTTAAATGGAAGAACGTTTTGACAGTTACATCTCGGTATCTATTAACAATCTCATTAAAATAAGCACATAAGTTTGCTCCATTTAGTTACGTTTATTGAGATTATCTAATTATTTTTTTCTGTTAAAATGCATGTATTATTTAAAGAAATGTCTTTAATTCTAGGTAACTATATAACAACACCGTTTTCAATTTTCAAATGACAAGAAAATTATGCTTAAACGCACTAGTACACACCAATATTTCGTAAACACAACGTAGCACAGATTCAAGATCCTAACTCAAGTAATCTACCTCGTAAGTTATTTAACAAATATTTACGTATTCAGGTAGTAAAGTTGATTTTTAAAGACCGGAAGTATTTAATGCAACGTAACTTTAAATCCGCATGAACTACGATATTGGAAATATTAAGATTTTGCTTATAGCCAAAAAAGCGGAAACGGCAGTCGCTTTGATCAATCTAATAGCAATGCTAATGTTGTGTTATTTAAACGGTTTATTTACAACATTGCTTTCATAAAACATAATTAATTCTTTGTTCTCAGTTCAGAGTTTAGGTAAATCCAACAGCTGCACAGAATACTGGTTCAGCCGCGTTCATCTGTTTATAATTTATCCGTTTTGTGCACAGGTAACCATAGATTGTTTATATGTCCGAGCCGACAGCGGCTGTCTAAATTTTTTCATCGTTGATTGCAGGTCAATTGTTAAGAATTTTAAGCATTTCATTGCATCGATAGAAAGCTTAATTGAATGCATAAGTCCTCTTAAACCTTAAAATAGCCAATTTAAACCGTAAACGCGTGCACTAGTGCCTTTAATACCTTGAACAGAAACATCGAAAATTTGTTTTCCTATTTTCGAATATTAATCATTTAATTCATCATAATCATACTATTTTTTAATTATTATATCTTGTTTGAATTCCGAAAGTACAATACTCAACTTGTTTGCGAATACGCAGAAAAGACTCGCTTGAGAGTTAAACATAATCTGGCCTGGTAAGGAAAGACAAAGACATTTAACCTCTGGGTGTGTTTTGATTGAGGTGTTAAAAGTGAGTAGTGGAAGTTAAATGTCCTCATAAGAGCAAACGCTTAAAATACATGTTCAGTGAAAGTTTTACGAGAAACATCGTAACAAATTCTGCAAAGTAAGCAGGATTTAGAGTTGGTCATAATACCATTTGAGGTATTGAAGTTAATCATTTACCTAAAGCGTACATGTGAAGTGAATTGAATGCATTTAACATAAGTTCAAATAACTGTTAAAATCATGAATAACGTACAAATACGCTCTCAAAGTTGATCAGGTATATTAATGATTGGATTGCAAGAATTCAAACAATTTCAAATGTATTTCAGTTCGGATGCATTTGCTGATTTATGTTTGATACATTGACACAAGATCATTAAAAATAAAATCATAAATAATACCGACATTAGTCTTTTCTTGTTCATTTTAAAGTATCCGGACAATTGGAGGTAATCCATTCGATATTGGGCAAACGTTTTGTATTCTAAATTTGCCTCTTGGTAAACGTTTCCGATTAAAGAGCCACTCCGTGATTTTCCTAACATATTAGTTACCTTTGATACGAACCTAAATGGCATATGTGGTGATATAAAATCATAACATCTTAACTTTTCATGTCCAAAATACATATATATGACAAATAGTGGTTTTCCATGAAAATCTGAAAACAGCCTTATAGATGCACACAGGTGTAGATATCACGTCCAATATACACTGATACTAGTTCTATAGCCTAACAAACGCTATCAACTCCTAACTGCCCTCCTGGCTGCTTTAGATAAGTCTCCAAAATTACGTTTGACTATTTGACGCCTGCCACTTTCCGTTTTTCGATCATAATTGCGACGTTCTAGCTTCATATTGTCACTGTAAAAAACAAATCAGCTTTAAAATATGTATTTTTGGTAAGAGTCGATACTTTGCGATCAAATGACACCATTGACTAAGTTTGGCATATATGACTCCAAAAATTCACGGAGTGGCTCTTTAAGATGCATATTTCAAAATAGTTTGTTTCAGTTCCTCAAATAATTGACTTGATACTTGTCTGCTGATTTTCAAAAGTAGTTAAAAAGTTACATATTGTGGTTTATCGTTGATGATATTGCCAATAAAGATTGAATTAAACCTCAAAAGTTCTGATTGTAAAAACAGTTGCTTTGTATACAATTATAGTTGTTCAAATGTCATAAAGTACCGTTAAATAGAATTCAAAGACAATGTAAAGCTTTCTTTAATCAAATATGCATAACTATACATTATAGGTTTGTAAAGAGACAAAAGGACCTTTTAAGACTATAGTCATTGTACATGATTATTATTAACTATTCACTTAACCATTATCTATACTTTATGAAAGTACCTACTGTAGAAGGGTTTATATTTAGAAGAAGGTTTAAGACATTTTTAAGGTTTTCAAAAAGTCTGCCGAAAAGGTATTGAAAGATACCTCACCTTATTTCTTAAAGCCCCGTGTGCAAAAGTGTTGAAATAAAATGAAGATATGTCCATAATTAATTATCAAATACTTATTAAGTTATGGCAATAACTGATATAAATCACTCTTTGAAAAATGGTATTTACAATTTGGGTAGATAGTGATATGGTTGTCTTACTATAGAGAAAGGAATGCGATGTGATTTAGCATTAAATCAATTTCAAATTATAATTTTGAAGAGATACTCACAAAGGGAGACTTTTTATTTTCTTTTTTGTGTGTGGATAATTTGGTATTCATAGAAAAGTTAAAAACATTTGCCCTGAATATACATTTTTGTCTGAATCTTAATCAACGTCAGATACATGACTTTATCATTCGGCTTCCTTTTGAAAAACGGTTTTCATATTGTTTTTTTTTAACCAGCTGTTAACGAGATAATGGCCTTCTCATATTCAGCTTTCCGATTTAACGTTTTTAGCGTTTAGAGCTATGTTGATGGAGAAAATACATATGAAGTTCAAAATAATCTAATAAGACATTCCTTCTGAAATGATTCGGTCATGAATATGTTTAACATATCTTTTAGATGAACCCTTGTACGACAAATCGAGCTGTAGGTTGTTTACCTATAAATTTTTATATGAATAGATTACCTGAATGAACCAAGCTTTGTGTATACTCAAATCAACGATATTTAACTCGCGTATATACCCCCTTCCCCACCATATGGAGTATGTTAGACATCCGTGTTAAGAAGGTCATAAATAGTCCTTCACAAATTGCATTATAAATCTCCATGATATATTTCCGATATTCTTTTTGAATAAATTGGTGTAAAACAATTTCATTCAGTCATTGATAGTAGTATATATTTCAATTTTAAAGAGGTGGAAGGGGGAGGGGAGTGTCGTCGTGTATCGTGACTTAACTAGAGGTTATTTTTTTAAAAAGTGGCATGTGATGTCTTAATTAATCTTTTTATATATTTGTAAGTATTTGATTTACAGTTAACAACTTGAAAGAATAATATCTAGGTCGAATACTTTATCAATAAATTAATTTTATACCAAATAAAATGAACCCAGGGCTCAAATCTATGTTAGGAATATTGTATCAGACATGCATTCTTGTTTAGAATTATCAACCCTTCTTAACGATTTGATATCTATGTTGGTTTGTTTTGGGTTTTTAAAAAAGTATTTTGTTCAGTAGTCCATAATGGAGTCTTGTCTCGAATGGTTGAAAGTTTGAAATAATATTTATAAATTTCGCGATGACACTATGATGTATAAGACCTTTAGAAAATTCCAATATAAAAAACTTTTTATTCAGAACCCATTTCATTGATAAAATCGTACACCATCACAAGAAATGTAAGTATCATTGTGTTTAATTCTCAAAGAGATACATTGAGTTCTTCGCAGTGTAAGGAATAGATAATTAAATTTTTAAAACAAAGCTTAAGGTGGTTTATTCAGTTTATAGGGTCTTTGTTTGGTATGGCCAACGAGCTCATGCATTATATAAATTCATGAGACGAATGATGTATCTCTGTTTTCTTGCCCAGGAAAATTCATTCAAAATTGAACAATTAAAACAAGTATTTGAAGTAAATTTTCACAGTTGAAATATTGTATATAATCAAACAACAGTGAAAATCTCTTAACGATGCGTTCCATTGGTCTCAATGTTTGACTCTTTATGATGGTTTATCAACATACAATTTGCTATATAATCCACATGGAAAAATTAAAAATCCACCAAATTGTTGTTAAAATATTTCACCAACAAACAAGAAATGATTGCAATTGGAGGACAGTAGTTTAAAATATCAAGTTTGTCATTACAGTTCAATTTGTTCAAGCTAATTATTGCACAACATGAAAAGAACCTTGTCACTTGATAAAATTTTAACTGGTTCAACCCGGTTATAAATGTCCGAGACAGGTGCCCGTGACGTCATCAATTTATGTGTATTTACTCAAATACCATGGCAAAATACTAAACTGACTGCAAGATTAACTTTTGGATCAAAGTTGACGGTCATTTCAGAGTAATTGAGGGAAGTTACAAAGATGGTAGGTTATATGGGTGACACTTAATCTTATTTTCACATAGGATAGAATATGGAGCGATGTTTGTGATAAAACAAACTTCGCAATTTCGGCAACAACGCTATCAGTCAACAGGAAGTTGTCTCAAAATTCGAAGTTAGTTCAAAATAAAATGCAAACAAATGCTATATTTGCTGATTGAAAAACTGATTCAATCAATAATACCATATTTACGTGATATTTTTCATTTGTTTTAAAGGTTGACGACAACGAATTCACGAGATAACATTCTTAAAATCCGGACAAACCGGGACAGTCCATACATGAACACCGAAACATAATAAATGCATCACAAAAGAAAGTCATTAAAATCTCCTTACCAGAAATTTATGACCGTAATTTATGACCGTAATTAAATGCATAAATCAAATAACTAGATTAAAGGTGTTTGAATTTTTAAAATTTATTTCACTTTTATTTTCGTACAAAGTCAACATACAAGGAAAAATGGACACATTATATAGTGTTGGTAATACATAGGTAAAGTGATCTTCCAGCTGTATATATAAGTTAGTTGATTACACAAAGCTGACATACAAGGAAAATCGAAACAAGAATATTAGTAATGCACAAACAACAGATAAAAGTTTTGTTTAATCTAGATTTTAAAAATGTTTACTCACTATTTCACAACACTATTCAAATGACAGAAAAGTATAGAAAGAACAAAATTTACATAAACAATCTTCCACTGAGTCAAAGGGCTATAGAAATACTTTAGTATGAAGTCAACAGGATTGATAAAATTGATAAATGCAGTAAAAATACACTCACATATTCTATAGATATGGAATATGATTCGATCTGACCAAACTGATTCTAACTTTATCATTTTAATAAAACTGTTCAAATAGGTTAAAATTTCCATGTTTTATTTCTTTTGTCGAAGACAGTGATTGATGATATAAAAATGACCTAAAAATGTGATTGCATAAATACAAATTTTCATCAAATGTTTTACTTTTCCTATTGAAGTTTAGAACATTTTAATCAGTCACAAACAACTGCATGTTTGTTTATTCAGCCTTCAGAGACAGCCAGTGTCAAGGTGTTGGCGAGGTGTCGACCACTATCCTCTGAGGAACAAAGCAAGGGCGCCAAAACCATTGTGAAAGTGTCGGGGGATAAAGTCATAGTTGATGCTGCAGGAAAGGTATGCAAGGCCGGAGTTTTGCTGTTTCTGTACTGTATAAGAAATAAGATTTCTGGTTTCAAAAGAAAGTAGATAAGCAACAAAAGATTAAGATTTCTCTTATACATGTTTTTGATGATATTGTTGATATAATTAAGTGTTCTTTTTTTTTACAGGAATCAACATTTTCATTTGATGCAGCGTTTTCATCCGATTCCAAGAATGTAAGTTTGAACTTTTAATTTCAAAAATGATTTTCTCTGTCGAGTTGTTCTAGTTATGAATGTGTCTGATTTTAATTTGTGAAAATGAAAAAAAATAATTTCCAATTATATTCATCATCATATAGCATTTTTGGTCTCTTTATTATTTTTAGATTTCTGAAATCTAATATAAAATTCAATGAATGAATGAAATAAGGATAGGTTTGGATAATTTTCATTGAAACAGATATGTTAACTGTATATTTTTACATTTGCTCCATATTCAGTCAACAAATATCTATAAACTTTCCAAAATTATATTGTTTGCATGAAAATGCATAAATTTAAAACTCCAATCTCCTATATTGTTTAAAGATTGATGTGAATGTAGATCCAAGACCCAAGAAACAGGGATGCATTACCTCAAAATGAAACGAAGATGTGACAGTCGTTAAGAGAACTATGAATGAGTTATTCTTTTGCAGCGACAACTCTACCAAGAGAAATGCGAGGGTTTGGTTCAGCGAGCTCTCATTGGCTACAATGTTAGCTTCATGGCTTTTGGTGCAGTAAGTATTGGTGAACTGCTCTTGAATGTTACATACCTACATAACACTTTCCTTATATACTTATATCATGTATGTGGACCCCGCGCCCCACCAATGGTGCATAACATTATATTCAGAATATACTTGTTTCAAAACTCATCATTAATAATGCAAAAAAATTGTAAATTGATAATCAAAGTTGCAAAGTTTGTTTGAGTTGGTTTTTAAGTGAATAATGCCAAAAGTAACCTAATGAAATAATTATCAAAACTGTTTTAAAAGATTTAGGTTGGTTTGTAATGTCTGTGATCATTGCAGAAATTCTGTTGATTTTTCAGACGGGTTCCGGTCGAAGTTACCTGTTGAGTGGCAGTGAACAGGACCCTGGGATTGTGACTCAGGTGTGACAGTCTAGGTTGAAGCATCTGCTGAATAGATTACATGTGTTATACTTTAAAGTTTCAAATGAAACTGGACAAAAATATTGACAAATCATCATTTGTGATGGGTTTTTTTTCTTAACAAAACTGACCAAACCAGAGCTCTTTGATAACAAAACTGACCAAATTAAACCTCTTTGGAACAAAATTGACCACATCAGACATGTTTGATAACAGAACTGACCAAATCAGACCTCTTTTGATAACAAAACTGACCAAATCAAACCTTTTCGATAACAAATGGACCAATCAGAGCGCTTATGTGTTTAATAGAATACCTAATATATTTTATTGTGGCTAATATCATGTAATAATGTGAAACAATATTGTGTACTTGTTCAACAGAATCTCCTCAAATGATTTTGACATAAATCCCACTTTTCAAAGACATTGCCCAATTTTGAGAGAACCTGATTGTTTTTCTATTAATTCTTTGCCTGTTACCTGAAAATTGTCAGGCGACTTCATTGACACTAGACTAATGTGTTTTTCCGTCATGCCTTTTGACAATTTGTTTGAAAAATCTGTAAATAAGTAAAAACGTACCGGTAAACAATTTTGTTCAGCCTCCTTTCAATAATCATATATGTAAGTAAGTTCAAACTATTTGTTTACAGTTATGACTTAGCTCTGAAAACTTTCGTAAACAATTTTGCTTCTTTTAAAAGTATATTATATAAGGTTGTGTATAATCTTAACTTGAGTATAAAGTTGAAAGTCTCAGCTTCAAAATCTATTTAGGTAAAATCATTAAAAAAATCAATGAACTATGAATATATTTTATGATAATTTGTCTCTTTCAGACAATTACTACGCTCTTCAAGTACATAGCTGACAACAGCAAGAAGACTTTTCTTGTTTCTGTGTCCTTTGTTGAGGTAACAAATTCTAATTCCTAAGATGACATATTGGATTATGTCTGCTTTTCAATGTTATTACTTACAATGTTTACCATTGATAGCAACTACGCAGTGTTCTTAGAGATACATGCTATGCACTCAGATAGAGAGGTCAAGGCTAGAGGGATGAGTCATTAAAGGGACACAGAGTATGTTATTTGAGTCAAATATGTGCCAATGACTCAAACGTAAATTTGGAAACTTATCTACAGCAGGCAGAGAGACAAATATTGGTTGGTAGCATTTGGTAGGTCATTTAAATAATATTTATGTAAACTGGACGCTGAATTTCGACTTATTAACATCTATGTAGGTGATTTTTGTGTTATTGAAAACAGGAAATTATACTAATTATGGTAATTTTGACATAAGGATGCAAGTTTTGGGAGAATATTTGAACTTAATTCAGGGCAGATGGAAATTTGGCTTTTATTCAAGCCACATGTAAATTTATGAAACATACTCTGCATCACTTTAATAGCTTCCGGTAGGCCTATGGTCATTGTGACGTTGTTGCCTTCCTAAGGGTGTGGGTTCGAATATTGGAAGGGACTTGATCTTTGAGAAGTACAAGAATTTTTACTACTGCACTTAGCGTGATACCAGATATAATGATGTTACTCAATATTGATTATGAGACAAATCAGTATAATGATACTATTGTCTGAACATGATAGAGGATTTCAACCTTCTCAATGTAACACTCCTTCAAAGATGCCTAAATGAAACAGTATTAATCACAAGATAAGCTTTCATCTTGAACTATATCTACAAGAATACAACATATATAAACATATTATCATGAAATTTTCAGAATACACTACTTCAAATAAGTATGAGAGTATGTAATGCATGCAAATTGTATTATTTATCATATACTGAAAACTTGATTTTATATTTAGACAGATATTATGGTTGTTTTTGTGTGCAGATATTGGATGAGAAGCTGACCGATTTGCTGAATCCTCATGATAACCCTCTGGAGATCCGTCAACATGTTCAGAAAGGAATGTAAGTATTCTATTTTATGATAAAATAATTTTTTTGATGTTTTACTAATAACAGTATAAAAACTCAAAATCATGTATAAATATACCAATAATTATGGGATATAAAGATAATGTTTCTTTAAGAATTCATGAGTTAAATATTATATCATTTTTAGTTTAGTTAGCCGGATTACCCTATGTCATGAGATGGCATCTATGTCATTCATGTGACTGTCCATAAACTTTTTGGGGTTTTTTCACTTCATTTCAAGAATCACTGACTTTAGAGACTAGAGTTTTGTGTACAGGTACATTAACCAATGAAGATTGTAAACTCAGGATTTTGTAACTCTGTGATCCCCTTTTTAACGCTTAAGTTATGATTCTTTTTCAGACCGGATTTCTTTGGGTACCTATAGGATAAACATTTAGTGTAATCTCACTTCCTGACATCTGACTATCTTTTAAGGAACTATTATGCAATAACCATAACTTTATCTGTATTGATTGTTCAATGAAGTTCTGTGTAATATGCAGCTGACCACTGTTAGTGAAGTTCAATAAAAACATGGTGACTTGCAAACTGGGTGGGTAACCTGCTTCAATGTAGAGTTTGAATGGTTGATTCCTTGCCCCACACTGAGACAAAAGTTGAAAGACTAGAATTGTGGTGTCACCCTTGGCGAGTGACTTCATCAGAAGCATGCATCTGTCAAGCTAGCACCTGTGATGATACAATGGTAGTTTGAATTTAACTTTGAATGCCAACCGGGAGAAGGTGTATTGACCAGGGATAACATGTTGCCCAGTTCTTTGAGAATCCAATGTTCCTGGATATATGCGCTATACAAATCGCCTGTTAATTCATTCATGACAACTTTTCATGCCACAGCTTCGTTGACGGTCTGTCGGAGATGGTGGTACAGTCAGGAGAAGAGCTGTTCGGTCTGTATGACCAGGGCTGTCGGGCTAGGAAGATTGGGGCGCCGGACATACGGTCTCACAGAGCCAGGTCAGTGGTCATGGTTTAAACACAGCCTCATTCTCAATACTGTCCAACTATATTTAATCCAAACCCTGATCACTAATTGTAGTAGCAGATCAAGGAATTTTTATCGGGGAATATTGAAAAGCAGAGGTTAACGTTTTATTCATCAATATGTTTTTGAAAATCCATAAATTGAGGTTTGGCAAGGGGTGGTGGTGGGTTAAACACCCTGATCTTCACCCCACTAATGTCCCCCTCTCCTTAACAGCAGTTGATGTTTCTAGGGACTGTCTGGCATGTTATGTCTTATATCTTATACAGATCCCACGCCATTTTCTCCATCACAATCAACCAGAAGGAGAAACAATCTAGCAAAGTCGGGGTCAAGTCTGTCATCAGCGTCTACGATCTCGCGGGTGAGTTGATTGATTTTAGTAAATATTCAAAGAAAAATTGATTATCTCTGAGCATAGTGAACTACTACATAAAAGAATTATCATGTACAAAGGCAATTATATTGTAGATCATATATTTCATACTATGCCTAAGGGTAACATATAACTTTTTCATGGCTACATGACGTCATGATCATTGTCATGATTTGCCTATGACATTGCAATCCAAATGTGACTGCAGTGAGAGAGAGAGAGATTTTATTCAGCATTGGAGGCCGCATGGCCCAAAGTACAAATACAAAAATAATGTACAATTTATACTTATGTTAATGTACATGAACATGTTGGTGTGCGAGCTTAATTTCATACATACAAATTTCTTTTTAAGTATATAGCAAAACCTTTAAGTACATTTTCATTTTTGCAAGACAAAAGTTCAACAAACTTTTGCTGCGTTGGAAACTGACAAAATCGATTTGGTATGAGTTTCGTTCTACTATCCCGAAAGAAAGGACAAACAAGAACAAAATGAAATTCATCTTCGACAGTTCTTAAGTTACAACGTTCACATAATAATTCAGAATAAGAAGTGTATTTATTCAAACGCATTTTCTGAATTCTCAAATTGTGTGACATGCATCGAAACTTCACAAGTACATTTTTCAAATCCTTACTAATGTCAAAACTTAGATACCTTTCTTGTCCAAATATAGTTTTAAAGGATGAATATGTTTTAAGAAATGTTGATGATTCTATTTGCCCATACCAAGATTGGATGTCTAAATCTATGCAAGTTTGTTTGAACAAAGTCATGAATTGAGATACATTTCCACATTCCTGAAACATCCAGGCATATGAATAACCAGTCTGAAATAGTAACAATCTAACATGTGAAGCCCAGTTTAACAGGCGTGGGGATTTCGTGACGAGTCCATATGAATCAACCTACACCAGTATCTTAAATAACAAAAATAACGTATAGAGAGATGGTAGCGCCCCATTTCACCCAGAACCGCTTTTGATGAAGATCTTTTACTTATACCCAGATAGGTTTTGAAGAAATTACTCTGGACTTTTTCCACACTTTCTCGAAACTTAAACCCCCATATTTCGCTACCATAACAAGCAATTGGAGAAATCTTTGTATCAAATATAGACAAAATAACATTCATTGAAAGATTTGGGTAACATTTCATCAACTGGTAAATAGGAAAACATGCTTTAGAGGCTTGGTTAGCAAGGGTTTCACAGGCTGTAGACCAACATAGTCGTGATGAAAATATAACTCCTAAATATTTGTAATAAGAAACTGTTTTCAGTTCAATGCCTTTATAGTACCACTTTTCTACCTTCTTGAGTTTTCCACCATTACGAAAAACAATTATGTTTGATTTTTCCATATTTAAAACCAGTCCCCATTTATTGCAGAATTTTTCTAAAACGTTCAACTTCCTTTGTAAATCAGCAACGGAATCTGCAACTAATACTATATCATCTGCAAGGAGTAGCAGTTTTATGACTTCGATTGCATCATTTACAAAAATGCCTCTAGAGTCGTCATTTTGTAAATCAACAGCCAACTGGTTGGACTGCAGTGGGTAGTCAGTGAATGCTTAAAACAATTTTTTGCTCAATAATATTTTGTTGCATCGGATATAGACTGAAGGTTAGGTTTGTGTCTTTTTCATATTTCTGTTTATGACTAATGTGGCAGAATATAACCCTTGCTTTCTGATATATCTAGTTTATCATCAATGTGTATGATCTTGCTGACGAGCTCGATCAAAGTTAAGTGTTTTGACATGTTTGTCATGGTTATGTATTGATGAGTGTGTTTGATATTGACTAGGAGCTGACCCAAAGAGTGAGACTGGCACAGGGTAAGTGTTACAACATGTTCAACTTTGTAACATTTCTTAAAACAACAGCTACGTTAGGAACATAAAAACATTAATAGTTTTTTCTCTTTTACTTGATATCATGATATATTTTTGTTTTATAGCCTTGTTATCTTTCACAATTTCTTGTCTACAATCAACACCAAGAGTGACACACAATATGTTTCATAAATTTTTATGTTGCTAAGTAAAAGCCACTACAAAAACTACTAAAAAATATTTGTCTCTGTACCTGCTGTAGATAAGTTTCCAAAATTACGTTTGAGTCGTTGGCGCACGCCACTGTCTGGTTTTCGATCACAAATAAGAAATTAATCGTGTATAATGTTTCTATACTGAACTGATAAGCTCTAACAACCACTACTTTTTGATGAATTAACATCATTAATTAAGTTTGACTCAAATAACATACTCTGTGTCCCTTTAAATGAAAAAATAAAATGCAAACAAAACCAAAATAAACATAAAGTAAACAAAACCAAGATAAAGATAAAACAAGATAGAGCATATACGTGAACTAATGCAGGTGTTCTTCACTTTTTGTTGACACTGTTTACAGCTTCAGTACTTTAGAGTAGAGCATCAATAAAACTAATGTTAAAATGCATAAAGAACACTTTTTAAATTTTTGAGACAGATATTGTAGATGATTACACCTTATCAGCTGGACTTTATCCATCTTGCCAAAGTTTGAACAAAAATATATTGTAAACCATCACTTGTCATTGGTTACCTTTTCCCAAACAGCAGAAGTGTAAAGGGAGATAATCAAATTTCTTGCAAATCTCTACTTCGCCTCTGGGCTTTCATGGGATCCTTAGGTAGAAAGTCTGGATGTTTTCAGGGAATGACTTCATCTTTACAATGATGTTTGTGTTACAGGACGGTTGGCTTGCTGAACCTGCTGAGCGCCCTGGGAGACCCTAAGAAGAAGGGAGGTCACATTCCGTACCGCGAGACCAAGATCACACAGCTTCTGCAGGTACTGGCCTTGTTCTTTCAGCTAAACACTTGGGATTTTAAACATCCACTTACAGATTTTCTTTTTGTGTTGTTACATCAATTCTGTGCATATGGTTTTGTTTCCAGAGAAGGTTCACAATCTGGCAGAATTATTCAAGTATTATTTTTTCTTTGTAGATTTCGCTGGTAGATGTAGAATTATGATGAATATAAGAAAATGAAAAAATTAGCAGAAGACCCTGTAACCATTTTTGGCTCATTATTTTTAAATTTTATTTCAAACACTGTGAGTAAACTTTCAAATAAAAAAAACATTTTATTCCTGTACAGAATGCCCTTGGAGGTAACTCCATGTCCCTAATGGTGGGTTTGGTGAGTCCAGCAGGTGAGTTCATTGTTGGTAATTATTTGATCAAACAGTTCATTAGAAGAAAAAACTTGGTCTAATTCAAGTTAATTAATTCAATTTTTTCACATTGCTTTTCCATAACAATTAGAGGCACAAGAAACAATACAAAGCAACATTGTGCTTAAACTGATTGCCTATCCTTTAACATATTACAAACAAATAAGTATTACCCGGGTACATCAAAACATTATGAATTTCTGAAAAGCATATGGAGAGAAGACCAGATCAGAAGGTACTAAAGCTTGCTGGATTGCAGTTTGAAAAAGCAGTAGATTTCTGCATAGATGTTTCCGTCCCACCTTAGCTGCTGAGTGTATCAGTACAACACCATGCTGTTGTAACTCAGCAACTATGTTTAGTTGAATTTTATATATTGCCCAAGTAGCAATAAAGAATACCTATTCACTCACTCAAACGTTTTGTGATGACTTAATTCAAATATTTAATTTATATTTCCCTGAAGTATCAATTAAGATGGCTTATAAGCCATTTCACCTAAATTGCATCCCTAAGTCAAACCCCTCAATTGATTATATGTATGTATATTGTACAACATATGCCCTTCTAGCAGTGCATGTTACTGACAGGTCAAGAAGGAAAACTTGTCCGTAGGTGGTAGAGTTTGTCAAATGTTTCTAACTATTTATCAGTCTCGGATTCCTCATACCATAACCCTTTGGTATGAGTGTTTTAGAAGTCCTATTTAGTCATAAGTAATTTTGCCGAAACTCACTCACTCAAAAGTTTTGTGATGACTTAATTTAATTTTTTTTTATCAAGTATCGTTTAAGATAATGCAATAGCTAACCTTACTAAAGTTCATCCCCTTTGTCAAACTCCAAAATAATATCAATTGATATGTAACATTTGCAAGCATATTCCCCTCTAACATCCCATGGTTGCAACAGGTCTATAAGGCAAACATCTCAGTAGGTTTGTTTGTTGAAGCTGAGAGAGTATGTCAATGTTATTTAATTTATCTCAGATTCCTCATACCACGACACCCTGACCACCCTACAACACGCCCAGTATGCCCGGGCAGTCAAGAACAAGGCCTTCCAGAACATGGTGAGTACAGCTCACCTCACCAGATGCAGCAGGTCGATTAATAATTATTGAATCAAATATTGACACCGATTGATGTGACAACATAAAGTATTACGCTATCATGTCAGGAATTTTGGCAGTTTTTGACAATATAGTTCAGCTATTAACCATTAGAATACTAAACTATGTCTTATAATATTTTTATCAAACTTGGGAATGTAAATAACTTGCTTTCATTGTTTAATTTCTTTCAAAAAAATATTATCTATCAGACTGTTGTTTAGTATTTTATATGTATCTCTATATATGAATTCTACCAAGAAACTTAAAACTATAACCTGGTTTTCTTGGATCAAATTATTTGTTTGTTGTCATCTCTTGTATGAATGGTTTGTTCACTATTTTATATATTTTATTAGAGCTTCATAATCATGATTACCAATAATTGTAATCAAACATGACCTTAAAGTTTTGAAATAATTAACTTTGAATTTTTATGAAACTAGGATTGTTCCCTTACTTATGTTTAAAACTATTTCAATGATTTAGAACTCAATTCTAGAACATTTAGAAAAAAATCTAGAATTTAGATTCAAGATAACATATGTTTTCAATTATCGGTTGTTATTGCCCAGGATGACACATACACCATCATATCGGAGCTAAGGTTTGACATCTCTAAACTGAAAGACAAGATTGCGGCAGCTGCCGAACCCAACAGAGATGATGTTGACAAACTAGAGGTAAGTGATCTCGTTGTATGTGATGCTTTGTTTCTACAGAGATATGTTCTGCACATTAAGGAGTTTAAAGATCACCAAAACCTTTGTTTATTGCAATAACAGAGTGTGTAAAAAGGCCTGTCCAACAAGTTGGAACATTTGGTTTTAGTTCGTAACAATAACTTATTTCAATGTAAACTCCATTGGACATATGCAGGATTTTTTTGTCCACAAACACATATGATCAACAAATCTTATGAAGTAATGTGAAACCTAAAAGGTGGACATCGGCAGCAACACATATATCCATATGTAGGAATAACTTGTGTGTAGGAATAAATAGTTGGTGTCACAAGTGTTCAAGAGATATCTCAAGATTTTCTTAAGCCACCACTTGTACAAGAATTAAATAATCTGTAAAAATGCAGGTCCGTTGGAACGTAATCACGATATCATCAAACCAAAAGGTCCAATAAAATCTGTATTCGTGTGTCAGGGTCTGGTGAAGGACCTGCAGATCGCCAAGAAGCAGACATGGGAGGAGAAGGAGAAACAGTCGAGGAAGTTTGGGGAGGAGAGGAAAACTAATCTGGCCAACAAGGTACAACATGTATTTATTATTGATTTAAATCTATCAATATACTATTAATATCAAAACATTTGTCAATCAATGGAGGGATGTTTTTTTTTTTGGGGGGGGGGGGTTAGTTCTTCCCTCACTAGTGATATATTTAGGCTTAAGAAATGTTAGGTCCTTAGGTCTGTTGTGTAGCTGTAGAGGGTTCGGTTTATGGAGCATTGATATGCAGGTTCAAATCCTGGCATGTCAACAAAATGGATTAAGCTTAAAGGGTAATTTTCAATCATGTTGTTGTAAGAGTTGTGATTGAAATTTTTTTCAGGTCTAAAATGGTCACTGTAAATATATGACTTAAAAAATCAAAACTCCATGCACTATTGTTATTTGGGAATATGCAATTTTCATCCCATGGATGTACAAGTCACATCATCCATGGGATTTACACTAACACCCTTGCAATTTACAAAAACACCCTTGGAATTAACATTAACATCCATGGGATTTACACTAACATCATTGGGATTTACACTAACATCCTTGGGATTTACACTAACATCCTTGAGAATTACACTAACATCCAAACTTTGGATTTAAAGTTCACATCCTGGTGTTGGGCGACCGTGATAAACAACGTTGAAATGCTGTCTGTAAGACCTATCATAAGTGAGGTATGTACATGATGATAACCTTGATGATGTTGGTCTGCAGGGAGTGTTGGAGTGGGTGATGGACAGCATGAAGAAAGGAAGTCAGGAGCTGAAGGACAAGCTGGTGCTGCTGCAGAAGGAGAAGGATCAGGTGCTGCAACCATTGATACTCTCACACATTCCTTCATTATCATACACTGAGATAGGCTTTGTCGCATTTCCAAAACTTTACCGTGCTTGTCTTCCGACTCTTCCGGCTGTTGCAACCAATTTAGATAGTCCATTGAGAAATTATACTCAAAACACGAATTTTGACGTGTTTGCAGCATGAGGTTTGAATTAGCCAGTGATATAGAGGCTGCTGCAACTTAAAGCCATGCTTAGGAAGATGGAATAACACATAGTTACATCATTGATATCTCATTCAATTGAAGTAGACCTGAAACTACTTGGTAGAACATTACACTTATTGTGACATGATGTCATGCTAAATCCTATCAGACATGATGTTAACGTTCATTTACAGTTATTATACACTTGACTTTTCAATTCACTTTACAATGAAGCAAAGTGATTCCATCTACAAGCAATAATCTTATAGCAACTTAGAGAGAAAATGAAGCATCTTTAGTAACCAAAGGGAGACAACTGCACACTTGCAAAACATATTTCAGAATCGAAATATAGAATTATTTTGGAGTAAATGTGTAATGTGTTGTTTATGACCACAGTTGATCCTGAAACAAAAGGACAAAAGAAAAGTCATTGACGACCTCAAGGATGAACTGCAGAAGAAAATAACTGAGTACTCAAAGCTTACTGAAAAAGGTAAAAATTTTCCTTCATTACCCAAGAACTTGAATTTTGATCAGATGTCATTAAGTTTTGTTCCTTGGGTTTTTCATGACATGAAAATTGTGAGCATGTCATGTAGAAATCATGAAGTAGCAGTTCAAAACTGAGGGGCTCCTGAAATATAACCTATTGTGTGGTAGCCAATTATGAAATAATTCTCTTGGTAAACTAGTTGTGATTCCTGTCATTGGCTCTCTCAAAATGGTAAACTTTACTTAATTTGTCAGCTGAATAATCACTATTTCACTCCCTTACGTTAGTTATATCTTACCATTTCATAATTTAAAAAAATCCTTATAGCTCAAACATTCTCAAAAAAACTTTGAAAATATAGATCCATGGGCTCCATTAGGCTTAGGCCATAGTTGATGCCATACCATAAGCCCATTGGGACTTTCAGGCTTAATGAGCTATTAAAAAATAAAACTACAGCTATGTCAACATGGTGACATTTAATCCTCCTGCAGGTAAGATGTCGGAGTCCGACACCAAGTCGCGAGTGAACGCCATCCAGACCTTGAAGGAGAAGATCAAGCAGGAGACGGAAGTGTTCAGGACTCTCAAGGAGCAGGTCAAGGAGGTCCAGGAGAAACAACTGGCAGAGAGGGAGGTGGGTGATGAGAAAGTTTGGGGATGTAATTGATGGTTTGGGAGGGGTGAAGGGATCTCGTGGCTTACTGAGAATCATAATGAAATCAAAGTTTACTCAAGGTTGGGGAATTCAAACAGTACATTAGGAGAGAGTCCCGTGAGGGTCTTTTTCTTTCGAAATAAAATTTGGAGGGCATTGAAAAATTAAGCATCCATTGATTGGAAAGCCTTGTTATAGGTTGATAGTCTTATTTTTAATCACTTTCGCTAAGAGAGGAGCAACCTGGTCCCATATAGTATAGCTTATGCAGATTCTACTAACTGATCAACATCTCATTTTTTGTTGTTGTCATTTTCAGGGCTGTCAGATGCAGGCTACCGCCATGAAGGGAAACTTGGAGCTGAGGAAGAAGATAGCTGTGAGTGCCTTTGTAATGTTTCCTAAAGAAATATGGTGTGTGTAGTAAGAGGACAATAACTAAAGAAGTATATTTTTAGCTCTTGGCTCTTTCTTCAGGGACCTAGCTGTATATTTCAACTTCCAAAGCTGATGAATTTATCATTGTCTGAGTTGTTAGATAGAGTACTAAGAAATTGGGTACCTGGAGAGGTTGCAAAGTACTAGGGGGAAGGGGCACGGCAACAGCTGACAAAGTAAAGTATCATGCCAGTTGTAAGGTATGGTAAGAAACAAGAGTGTTGGTTTGGGCTTAAAAAGGACTGGGATAACGTACAATAGGATCTGGTAAGATCCCAGGGGAAGAGACAAGGCACCAGACTGTTAGGTTATTTACACCAAGAGAGGTGTGTGTTAGGTACCAGAGGTACCAGGAAAGGTATTCAGTATCATAGGATTGACCAAGTTACCAGGGAAGGGGAAAACGCCCCAGAGGGACTGGTAAATCACAGATACAGTGGACAGAGTAAGAGGGGGTAGGGTAAATTAGCAAGGGGTCAGATAGGGTACTAGAGTTACCAAGGGTGGGATAAGGTACCAGAGGATTTGGTAAGGTAACATAAATCAATTTGGGTCGGGTAAGGTTGTGGGGATGGGCTCAGATACCAAGGTAACAGAGGATTTAGTCCCTTGGTGGAACATTTGAACTCCAAGTGCTAACTGTTTTCTGATTCCACCAGGAAGAGGAGATGAATAGGCTGGAGCAGGAGCACAGGTCAGCTCTGGAGGAGGAGCTGGAGCGGGTCAAGATGGAGGTGGAGCAGGATACAGCAGATATACAGGTCAATATTGTTTTTCTCTGATCCCTACAAATAGGTATTGACTGAATTAACAAGTTCAGTAATTGTTGTATTATTTTTTTAGCCAGAAACAAAAAGGCAAATATACTTTAAATTAAAGAGAACTAAATCTTTTGATTGTTTAGGCAAATTAAATAATAGTAGGAGCTCAACATGTAACAACAATTTGGCATTATCTAATCTCTTTTGACTTAATCCAAGCATATGATCCATAGTTTTTATGATATTTTTACTCAGAGAATTTGCCGTTGCTTAGGTAATATCAAACCTTTTAATCTTTTTATAACATTGAATGTAGGAGTTTAAGGATTATTCTTCGATGCAATAAGCAATATTGTGTTTACAGATGCGTGTGGCTGATGGCAAGAAGTATTCAGTAGAAGAAGGCGCTAATCTCGAGAAGGAGCTCTCACAACTCCGACACGATAAGTCTGTCATGACACACAAGGTGAGCTGCACATAGCTTCAGTGATTGAAATAAAGCAATTGCTAGTCGTTTTCTCATGAAGAAAGCATAAACATAACTAATGACAACAAAGTTTTAAAATTGCCTCTCTCTGAATAGACATTCAAGAGCTTTCCTCAGGGAGGCACTTATTTAATATGGCCTATCGACAGATAGAAATTTTTTTAATAATGTTAAATTGGATTGACATACAACTTATTAGAGCTTATGGGGCAATAACAAATACCCAAAATGTTCTGATTTAATGTAGAAGTGTTTTTCACACTCGTATTGAAGATAGATGGCTTCACCCGGTTTATGATATAATCATGTGCTGATAACATACATCTATAAACTGGCATGCCAATACCCCTATAAAACTGTACTTTGAATTGTGTAATAGGGGACTCTTATTGGCAAAAGGGAAACTGCATTCATTACAGAAGATAAAATGATCAAGGACTTTAAACTCTGGTTACTGAGGTTTGCAACCTGACAACCTTGAATTACATCAAGTTGATACATAATATCTTTTTATCTTATTATGTATACTTGCAATCTGTATATCTTTCAGCTGGAGAGTGTGAATCGAGAGAAGGAGTTTGTCCTGAAAGAGTTGGGGGAGGTTCACCGACTGCACCAGGAGGAGATCGAACTTCAGCAGCTGCAGCACTTCCAGGTAACCACTTGTTAATTCCCGTCCGAATTCATAATTATAGACTTTTTATTTTTCAAAATTGCCATAGGCAGGGGTTGATCCTCCAAACCCTCCAAGATCTGCCACTGGCTAGCTGGTTTTGTGACTACAATATAGTGCACATAAAGAGCTACCCTTCTTTTCCCTCCAGACATTCCGACAGTACCGGGAAATGTTCGAGGAGCAGAAGGCGGTGATAGAACAGCGGTACCGAGCCCTGCTGGAGGATGCTATACAGGACGCGGTGTTCCTGTCCTCCAGGAATTCAGAGCTGGTCACAGAGAACCAGGAGATCAGACAGTGTAAGTAGACTAAACTCTATCAGTCTACATAATAGGTTTTGTGGAGATTGAAAGAATTATTTTGCCCTCCAACCTTTGTACCATCCTTGACTCTTCAACATCGTCAATAGCTCCTAATAAGTTCAAGTCCCTTTCACCTTTCACAACCATATCCTTTTTGCCTTTAGTGTTGGACTTAGCACTGCCATTATTTCCAACAATTTATTTCCCGCCGAGGCCCTTTTTCCTTCCTTTAATGCCATAATTTATCAGAGCCATGCAGTAACTGTGCCTTGCCCGTTATGTGCTTCTGTGCACTCTATCACACATAAAAGGAGATGATTGACAGCATTAATTTCAACTCAATGTGAAGAGTTCAAGGGAGGTAACTCCTCTAACACTCAATTATTTAAAGCTGCAAGCGCTGAAATGTAAATACCAACTCCACGTTTTAAAAAACTATTTAAACTGTCTTTAGGTCCCCTGAGTGTTTTGTGCAACTTGACACGATCTGAGCTGGTGATATAGAACTATGAACTTACACAAACATCTTTTCATATATGTCCTCAATTTAGTGCCTAGACAAACCTCTCATTGGGGTATAAAATCAGCTGGGATATATTATTTAGTCAAATCAAAGTCGGAATATTAGAAGGCATAAAAAGTTCTATGCCCTGACAATACTCTTATCAGCGTATGAAATTGGTTTGAAATGTAATCACACTGAATGAGTTATTTTATTAATTTAAAAGGCAAGATATACCAAAACTGTAAAAAGACCTGACCAAAGTTGCCAGGACCCTTGCTTCATGACTAACCTTTTTTCATACACTTATCATAAAGTGGATTATTTATTATCATCATGCTTTGATATGTATATATAAATCAGTTACTTAATGTGTCTGTTCTATTGGCAATCGATCCGCCATTTTGTTTTTCAGGGAAATTACATGACAAAATGCACTGTACTTTTACTTATTTTAAAACATTATAACAATGAACTATATAAATGGATAGAATATCCAGACAAATATAAAGGATTTATTATGAGACTTATCAACAATGCCTTGTAATGCTGCAGCATTGTTTTTCACTCATCGCGCCAATGAAAGCCTTAATTCACTTCTTGTTCTTGTTACCAAGTGAGCACTCTTATTCATCTAGTTATAAAATCTAATTCAACAAAAAGATTACCCTGAGTAACATCTTTAGACTGTGTTGTGTTATAATCATGTACTAATTATATATTTGAATAAACAGGAATGTCCCATTGAATTTCAATTCCAAAAAAAATACCCCGATAGGACTGTCCTTTTAAGATGCACAACTTCAAAATGGTTATGAATAGATTTTTTTTTAGATGATTTTGTGTCATCCCAATAAAAATTTACTGATAATAAACTATTCATGTCTTGTTTCCAGACACTGGAGTGCTGAAAGACGTGGTGACAAAACTTGGAGGTCGAATTCCGCCTTCAGATGTGATGTAAAGGGTTCTCAACTCAATTCTGGATGATAAACAAATCTAAGAGGAAATGTATTCATTTTAAAGTACATTTCATATGTTTTAAACATTTTATTAATGCTATATGTAATCTCAAAGACAAGGAATTATAACAAATTCTTCCATTTTTTAGATGTGATCTTCCTAACAATTGATTTTCTTTTTGGAAAATGTTTCCCTCAATCGCTATGAATTAACTTGGATTAATCGATAATTGATTACGTTTACATTTTGTCTTCCTACTTAAAGGATTGAAAACTTCTGTCAAAATCTAAAATAATTTAGATAAATCTTTGATTAAAAATGATCTAATTGTAGATTTAAAGACTATCTTATTAGATTTTTCATATATCATAATTATGAACATCAGACTAGCTTGAATGGTTATTTGTGATTCAAATATCTGTGATAGTTAATTTTCATGGTAAACTGTGATAACTCAATTTGTCCGTCCATATTATACCTTACAGCATTGTAACGATTATCAAAATCCTACTGTATCACATTATTCTTACCTGTGTAAGGCTTCTACAAATTACTGATTGCTTTAACAGAGTTTGCCTCATTTCTATCAGCTTCATACAGCCTGCAGGCGATCTTCAGTTCTCTCATACCGACCCTGATTTTATTACTTATTTTAAGTTATTTCATTTGCTGGCTATTGAGCCTATAAGGGAAGAAATGACAAAAAAAGAAGACAGTAACTGTAGAAGCCTTTTCCGGGTATATATCCCCTGATATAGCAGGGTGGATTATTGAATACTCCGTGGTTATCCTATGTCTTTTATTGAGAAGTATTTATCAAAGGCTGCTGGCAGCTTTGTTGTGGCAATAATTGGTAAACATGTTTGTTTTTAATCAGATTTTGTTCATTGCTTGTTCTTTTCCTAATCTTAATAAAGGAGATAAGATTCAATTTCAGTGTTTATAATAAAGCCTGTAATCTAATACCCTCAAGTCTGAGCTGGCATCTTTTTAAGTTTCATCCCAAATATTGCAATGAAATTGTCAAAAGAAATCATTCGGGTTGATAAGATTATTAAATTTTGTTTATTTTTATTTTTTTCTTATTCACAGGTGAAGGGATAAACTTCTACATATTAACACTTATTATGTTTCCCATTTACCTTTTAATTATGATTTTATCAATGTGACACTTTGTTCTGAATTATTTGTTAACTTGTAGAGGTATAAACTTTTACATGATTTACGCTGATCAATTTACCACAAGTACATTTTATTATGATTTCATCATTTTTATGACTTTTGTCATTGATTTGAGTCTGAAGAAAAAACTCTTCATTGAATTGAATGCATTTTTGTACTTTGAAATCAAATATGTATTAAATATTTTACACAACATCTTTGTTACGAGTTATTCATATGAAATAAAAAGATCACACAGCATACACTAACTTTTGAGCAGCGATATTATTCTTTCCTCAAGGTGATGGATAGGATGGTATTCTCATTGCAACTTGTCGCTACAAAGGGGCTTTACAAAAACAGTAAAATGGAGCGATAGTGATTGACACTGGTAATCATTTCTTGAGATCCTGAGAGCAGAATTCACCTATATATAGGCTATGCTTGATTGGTCCAAGCGGCGTATAGCCAGGTCCTGGAACCGGCGTACGCCGGGTCAGTAACAGGCTCAAGTTGAATCAAGTATGTTGGCATACACACAGGAAGCAGTCATGATACCTTAGACTAGTTTCAAAATACGTTTCATCAATATGATATAAATATTTTTCAAACATTTTGAACTGTGACTTTAAATGTCACTATCAAGTTATGGATGGTTTTTAATAACTATACATATTGCCAATTAAATTATTTTGAGTTGTTATTTAAAAAAAATAATGATGCCTATGAAATAGATGTGGAATAGTCGCAACGAAAATATTTGTCTGCCATTATACGCCGGGTTCGCCTGTCACTTAAAACCGGGCGAATCCGGCGTGCTCCTGAGGCGTACTCCGGTCGCCAATAAAGTGACTCGCCGCTTTCGTCATTTCAATTCGCCGGGTTACCAATCAAGCATAGCCATTATTAAATCATATGATGACTGCAGCATTATAAGCTACTAAACAAAACATAATGGAAGATTGGTACTTCAAGGCCTTTCACATCTTAGGTTGAGGTGAGGTGACTTGGGGTTTACGCCGCTTTTAAGAGTATTTCACCTATATTGCGGCTGCTGGTATTATTGCAGGGAGAAAGCCCGCAACACCAATGAGACTATGCAATGCGGTGAGGTTGAAGTCAACCACGAGAGCAACACGGAATAATAAACAACGTCCCATGCAGAATATATTTATGAACCAAGTTTACAATGATGTTGATGAATTTCTTAAATATCATTGACCAGGACTGGGTCTGGTATTCTATCATTTACTCACCAAAATAAGCAAATAAAGACTAAAAATTCTAGAATGAGTGAATAAGGTCCTTATCAGAACAACAGCAAGCAAAAGCAAGTCCTCTGAATCTCTCACAACGGTTCAAGCACCTGTTAATAACTTGTTGTCTTAGTTTGAAACTAGTTTTACTAACTAGAAATGCCCTGTGCCATTGAAAATTTTCTCTACAGCAGGTTATGTTTCCAGTGTCATTAAAACTGATTATGTTACGTGGAATAAGTCAGAAAAAATACCCCACTAGGTTTCGGACTCATTCCTTCCGGGGCTTTCCTCTCCACAACAGTCTGAAAGCAGTCTCAGTTCAAAGGCACCATATGGGTCATTTTATACCTATGATATATCTCAATATTGAAACTAGGGGTGATCCATACCTTATTTGTTGAGCATATAAAGGTGTAGATAATGAATGTGTTATCACTTTTAACATAGAGCACTAAGACCTGGTTCAACCTAAACCCCAGTGGATGACATTGGTTCCTTGATGAGAAAGTCTTCAGAATTCAATGGTGCCTATTTTGAGAAAAATGTTTTCTTGTCAAACAGGATGTTGTCATCTCTCTTCTAATTCTTCTTGCTTCTTATCATTCTGTTCTATAAGAAAAACAACAAACATGGATGGATGCTCTCATTTTCAGGTTCATTTCAGTGGTTCATATACAGAAAATAGGCGACATAGAAAACAAGAAAACAAAAACTAGGCTTCACTATTGTCACTTGACCCCCTTCATATTCCACAGTCCATCGTTCAGGAAGTGGATGTTGTCTACACCGATCCCCTTGTTCTTTTCTAATCTGTAAAAAAAATGTTACAAAGATTTCAATACTTAAGAAAATATATTTGACAAGGGTAGGAAGAGATGTAAGGGGATACTTGATGTCCCACTTAGTTGGAATATGCTGTGGGTCTTTGCATGAGGTGACAAAAGGTGATTTGGGTTTTAACTCCGCTTTCAAGAGTATTTCACTTATATCACAGCTGCTAGTTGTATTGCAGGGAGAAAGCTTGCAACACCATTGTGGCTTTGCATTGCAGTGAAACCTTTGAGCAACGGCTAGAACTAGCAAACACTGGGTGGGGTCTTCAAGATCCTTGACAGTCGGGTTTTAGATTTTAGTTTTTTACAGCAACATAGTTTTGGTAACACTTTCCTTTGATACACATAAATTTTCCAGTCTTGTTATAATTAAAAAATGAATAATTAAAATAAAATTGACAAAAAAGGTGTAAAATGTATTATCTCAGAAGATATATTCAATGTATGAACAAATTATTAAAGTATTTTCAGATATAATTTAAAATCAACTTACATTTCATCTGACGATAGCTTTGTGAGACCAATAGCAAGTGCATTCTGCTTCCCTTCAGCCATAATTGCCTGGTGCAGCGTTAAGGAAATCAACACCTTCTATTTTGGGACAGATTTGGAATGGAAGCTACATATTATTGTTAACAATCCCAAGGATCCAGTGCAGTTGGTATGATTTTATGAGAGCTTCAAATAGGATTTTCAACATTCACCCTTAACAGCATTTCCTCCCTATAGAGATGATTCATGACTTATCTTCAGATATCCATAACTAATATGTAGATCAGTAAAGAGGGCTCACTAACAGCTAGATGTTTTGAGTGGGTGTATTAGTCAGAAATGATGACTTTGCTTGGCTTATTAAATTCTACCAAAAAATAACAATTCAGATGTTGTCATGCACGTATACATTGACAAATGCCACCTGGGTAGCCAAGCCTGATTATTGGCAAGCAAACCACCAAGAAATCTGACAAAAACCTGACTTGCTAGTTATGTCTATCCCTGAAGGGTCAGGAGAAATTGTTTATGGTAGAGTTCCCGCCGTCCTTCCTCTCCTTGACAGAGAATAACTCTAAATCTTTTTGACCAATCAGGACAAAATTTCTCCATATCAAGATGATGTGCCTTTAGTTGGGTTTAAGCATCTTTTCAATTTCATCTTTTTCGCTTTCGATAGCAACAATTTTGAAGTTGCCTATTTTTAAGGGTAATGTTTGTTTCAGATGTACCTTTTAAGGGTTGGAGGTTTTTTCTTAATCTAATTCTTTCCTGTTTACAAAGCAACAATTTGGACTATGTATGAATACAGATTTTAAGATGATGTTAGGAAGAGACATCTGTTTTAACAATTAAATGCACTTAATAGTAAACAATTACATGCGATTTCAAGCAGAACTCACCCTTTGCCTTTTCAGCAGGTTGTGTGAGTTTCATATTCCCTAGGTACTTAATTCATTAGAAAGCTGCACCAGTGTATATCTCAGGATAATATAATCAAACATGTTCAGTATCTCATTTACCATGCATATGCTAAAAGAAATGTGTATACAGAAACAATACGAACTCCACTTGTAAACTTAATACATTTTTTGCTTATGTATTTTTGTACATGGGCCTTTGGCCTCATTCCAAAAAAACTCCTTTGACTTTGACCAAGCAACAGGTGACTAGATGGATGAAAGGCCTACTTTAACAATTAAAAGCACTCAATAGTTAACAATTACATGTGATCTCAAGCAGAACTCAACCTTCGTCTTTTCAGCAGTTTGTGAGAGTTTCATGTTCCCTAGGTAGTTAATTTACATGGAAGCAGCACCAAGCAACAGGTCGTGAGATGGATGAAAGACACAGCATAATGATATAACAATGCTTGAACTGTTATCAGCTTTCTGACAGAAGGATACAACAACAGAATCTTTATCGACTCGGGTCATCCTGGCGCCGGGAGAGGTGAGGCCAGGACACATGATGTTGGCGCCGCTCAATACGAAGCGTATTGCTCCCTTGTCTACCTGCATGTGTGGTAGCAGGAATGGGTCTGTAAGGAGAGATAAACACTGTTATTACATTTATTTCTATTTATTTTTTTAGCAAAGATGAAATACATTTATCTCTGCAAGAACTTGACCTGATTTTTTTCAAAAACATAATAAAGGTGGGTATCTACATCTGGAGAATTTGAGGCTTTCCTGTGGTGTATATACTGTTAATAATGTAATAATTATTTCGGTGTACAAGAACAAAAATCTTGACATACTGAATAAAAGCTACAATGATCATCTTTGAAGGACAAAATTTTACAACTTATCTACCATGATTATGCGAGACTACTTGCAATTTGTAATCTTTACAAGACAAAGTATTACAGAACAGATCATCAGACTCTTTGATACACAGCAGCCTTTCTATTCAACTGATCATCAAGCAAGTCCAGAATTTGGTATTAAAGAGGAGACGTAACGCATAATTGTGATTATTACAAATTATTATCTGTAGTCGCTTCACTTATAAGAATCAATAGAGCCAAAAAATGAGATATGTTGCGCTTTAATTCGACTACTAGGAGACCTTTTATACCCCTGTTTTGGATAACCGCCTAATGAGCCTGGCGAACGCTTAGACAAAATCACTGAAGCATGACTCGAAGCCACGCCCAGTGTGTGACGTGCTAGTCGTCCTCTGAAAGTCCAGCCCTTTGATTTTCTCTGTATTTTTAAGCTAATTCAACAGCAAAATAGAGGCAATAGCATGACCGAAAGAATTCCAAAATACGATATGTAACTGCTTCATGATATAAACTTTCCCTCTTAGTCGTCAAATCCATTTTGATTGGACTGTGACAATCCTTGGACGCGGTTTTCTTGGGTGGGTTTATATCCAAAAGGTTAAGAACTTGGTCGGTGAGAGATCCATTATTATGGGATATCACGTAGTGTTACAACATTTATTATCGATATGAAGTTCTAAATTGTCTCAAAAAAATGAAGGTTTTTGTAATAAACGGGAGAGAATGTAAAGACTTTGTTAATGTTTACTGTAGAAAAAATAATTTTGTTTCACTCCACTTTCATGACAACTTAGTACTTAGTGGATGATTCGTTTGTATTTAACTAACGTATATTATATTGTTAGCTAGTATAACATCTCACACCGTGTTGCAATATCTCTGTCTTTGAATTTAACAATCAATGACATGAAAACATACCTGGCGCAAGCGTTAGAAACATCCTATGTAATCGTAAAGAATGTTGGTACCCGTTATTCACGATGTACTTTTTTAAATGTGTGTCATCGTCCGTAGAAGAGCATGAGTCAAATCTCCTTCTCTTAATTTATTGGTTGAATATATATTCTACAAGTTCATTGGTTCAAAATGACTGGACGCCGTGACAATAAACTAAGTCACAGTCGAATGCCAAGATTACGCCATTATGACAGGACATATATTCCGCTTGGTGGGTCCAAGGCGTTAAAATTCAAAAGGTATAATTAGAAACCATTAAATCAACAATTGAAATTGAATGCGATAGGATTATATAACGGCCACCTGTGTGTCATAAAAAATAAGACAATTTAAATCAGTCTGATTGTTGTGACAACATTTGGCAGACGTCGTAATTGATGTACACATGCTATGGGATAGTGCGCATAGCATCACGTTTAAACACTGTCTTTCGTTTGGAACAAAACAGATAATTAAAGATATATTTAACATCAATTTATGGGAGCTTTGAGTTGCTTGGATGACTTTAGACATGTTTAAACGGTTGTTTAGAATGTGAGATTTCCTGTTGTTTTTTCATTAAGGAGGTTATACTTCCGCCGACTAGCACGTCACGCGGCAGGACACGCGGCTGGACACGCCTCAGTGACCACAGGCCAGTTCAATTCTGTTCACTGGTGCTAATTAGCTGGTGATTGGAAAAAGCCGTATTAAAGTTGTTTATATGCCGATTTCAAAAATTTAAACTCAAGTTACTGGCAAATTAGAATACGTATTTTATGAATTGCAAAAGTTGCCATGGGTCATTTCAGTCGATCTTTAACACACTCTTAAATTTCCCATCCTGCTACATTAGCATGTTTGTCTCTGCCTAGCTCCATCTTTTACCCTGATATCCTTCAACCGAAAACACTCATAACGCTTACGCCTGGTTACTCATGGCTATTTATAGCCTACATTGACATTTGTTTGAATTCTCATCTGGGTGGTGCCGCTATTGTTGAATGCGAGTCATTTCATTGGCTTGCTATATTTAGCGATACAAGCGTTTTAGGCCAAAGGATATGAGGGTATATGATGGAGCTAGGCGGAGACAAATACGCTAATGTAGCAGGATGTAAATTTCCTAATCATGAATTTCTTCTTCAACATTCCAGAAACTGTTATTTTTATAACGAATCGACAAACCATATTATTGTTATTGGTAATAAGTTTTTGAAAGGCATCCAGATTTGACATACATATGAAAACCAAGATTTTCTGCATGACTTTGTTTATATTGACAAAATACAAGAAGTTTTGGAACATGCGCCTACAATGAAGGAGTAAAGATATATATTCCAAAAATCTATGTACTTTCACTATAAAGAAGTTAATTGTCCAGAAAATCTTGCTGTTCTAAAGCATTGATACTTTTGTTCATAGAAGATTTCTGTATAACAGTGTATTTATTGTTAGACACATATTCTTACATCATTATCCTTCTTTCTACCTGATATGGATATATTCCGAAATGTCAAATTTCTCAATAAAAATGTTATCAAGAAAATCTTGCTTTTCTCAAGAATTCTTATCTTTGTTGATACTTACACTTGTGAATGAGTCTGAGGGTGGGAAAGTATGGACCATCTCGCTGTTTGAAGAACAGAAGTTCACCGCTTTGATTTGCTAGGATTTCTATATGTTCATGACTGAAATAAAAAACATGACTCAATTACAAATTGTTTCGATGAACCATGGGTTAGGTCAGACACTTAAAGGACAAGTCCAATGAAAAATGAAACTTAAGCCTTTCAAACAATGTATATTCGTAAATCCATTCATTTTCATCCAATAATTTTTACTTATTTTACTTAAATTACAATCAAAATTCAAAGTTGGAAATATTACGTTTTGAAGGCTTTGATGGGGGTCGCCATAGTGCACTTGCATATGTTGTATCCTTCAGATTTTGAAATTAGTAAAAGTATTATGCATTTTTCACATTTCAGCTCAAGCATGAGGTACCTCCCCTGACAAATGGCAACAGATACCCTCATTGTAAATTACCTTCAACCAATGCAACTTGCTTCAGAAAATAAGCACACTTGCACATTGAAATGCTCATCATGAAGATTTTTCTTCAAGCTTATATTTATGTAGTCAATATGGAAAGAAGGGCAGCATATTTTAACCCTCTTTTAACATTTCAATTCAAAGTTAAAGTCATTTAAAAATCTTACCATTTGACGACTTTGAGTGGTTCTTTTTTGGGTAAGATTTCATCTATAAATGATGTAATGTGAGGCATCTGTTCTAAGACTGCATTGCGTATACCTTTCTGTACCGACGATTTAGCATTATTCACGTTGGAGACTGCTTCTTTACTCTCAAATCTGAAACAGAGGTAAATGTATGCTGGGCATATCTCAATATCAATATCAATATCATACAGTTATGTATTTCTTCTACATTCTAACCAAAACAAAAATATGCTGTTCTCATAATGGTCTTTGCAATTTTATTTTTAACTTGAGATTGAATAAGCTGTCAGAACTACTTTTTATTCATTTATTCAATAAGTCTATGTGTCAAAGAGACTTCACAACAAACTTTTTTCCCTTATGGTGTAATAAGAAATATAAATTGTTTCTCTCCCTTTTTTGTTCAAAAATGATTGTTTTGCTTAAAAAATGATCCATAAATACATTATGAAATGTTGGGATTACATTTGACTGCACAAATGAAGAATATGACATGATCGATGTTTGTTTCACATGTACACAATGACCATATTAACTTGGAACCCGCCTTCATGGCGCTATTTTCGAAATATACTTTAAATTCTCAAGTTTAACTTGAGTTAGAAAGAGAGTAACCAACTCAAAGCTTGGAATTACCGTTTATCTGTCCATTGTGAATTACTGTGATACATTTATAACTACAATCAACTTGGGACAGTAAATACGTAATTCCCTGTGACTTATTAATTATTCTTAGATTGTGTACTACTTAATCAAAGCATGTGATGTTATCACTGTCTCAACTTGTTTGTGTTGTGAATTTATAAATGTTGTGGTTTTTTTTTATAATAATCTGCCGAAAGTAAGGTTTGTAGAGTGATATTATTGTAACTGTGTGGAAGGCATAGGTAGTAATATACTCTCATATTCCATGTGCACATAAAACTTTGCCTAGCATAACATTGGTAATAAACCAAATTTAAACGTTGACTTGACATGACAATATTGTGCCTGTTGTTGTTTTTTTTCTTTTTCTGTGACAATATAAAACAGTTGATACATATTGATGTAACTGGAGCAGGTTGACAGAAAGGAAACGGGATATTCATTACATTTGATAGTGTTCCTTGAGACTTGTTTGAAATGGTCAAAATTTGTATAACAATATACTGATCTTATTGGGGTTGCTAATTAATAAAAAAAAAATTTCACTCCTTTTTACAAAGGTTAAATCATTAATTTCATTATCATAACAATATGGAGAAGTCATAACCCATTGGATATCGAGTGAGTAGCTATATATGTTTGGATACTGAGTATTTGAAGAGACAGAGTTTTAGGTCATCGTAAAAAAAACCATATCTGACTCTCGTATCTGTCAAAACATGTCACCGAAATATAACGAACCTGTCATCGGAATAAACACTATCACCGACACAATCAATTTTCCTTTTAATCTATATCAGATTAACACAGATACAAAAAATAACATTGTCAACACTATACCAACTATCGATTCCTTAGTTTACTTGTGACAATTTTCTGAAAACAAATCTAAAAATACACCACATCTGTTTCGCCATTTGCAAACTCCCTTGTGTTGGGTTTTAGAAACAAAAGTACTGTCTAAATCTATAACACAATCTGTGTCGATTACAACAGAGGTAGCGTTGTCACTTACTTCTTAAACATTGTGATTATTGGTACAGTTTACATTCGCAGCATGGTCATCATACGTAAAGATATGCTTCTTTCGGACGAAGGTAAATCCTTCGCTGGCCTCGGAATGCTTCGCTGCATGACTGTCTTCATTGGCACAGGACGCACATCCATTGGAATAATATTGTAACAAGGAAAGTATATCGCTACCGGTGCAATCTGAGGGTTTTTCAACAAACTTGTAATTTAAATTATTTAATAAAAAGTATATTAGTGTACTATCTTTAACTATAATCTTGTACAATTTCAATAAATATATGTGAAATTCGTTTGGGAGGGAAAATAATGAAAATAATTCTAAAGTATAATTTTTTTTATAAACAATAGTTTCATTAAAGCAATATCGGCTCCACCAGATGTTAGACCTATATTTATTCTTTATTTAAATTTTCTAAAGAGCATGTTAGTTTATGGTTTATCAAAGAGTTCTTAGAATAAGTATGATGCAACAATCCACAACTTCCAAATTATATTGATGGTGCAATATTTTCTGAAGCTAGTGACAAAATATTAATTGCGACAATCTATAGATGTCACATCCCAAAGTGCATAGGGGTGAAGAAACTAAGAAAATTAGTGATGTTGAAAAGCGTGCAGTCATCAAGCATTTGTTCAGGAAAGGAATGTCTGCAGAAGACTTGGGTGATGACTCCCTTTCATTCTCCACAGTTGCATAGTGGGTTGCTGAATTTAAGCATGGCGGGCAGAGTGCTGAAGATGATGCCAGGTCTGGTTTGTGAAGAACCTCCAGCTGTGATGTTCCATTTGATGCTGTTCACAATATGGTGCTTGCAGACAGGTGTGACCATTCAACACATAGCTAAGACACTGGGCAATAGTTCTGTGTCGGTGTACACAATTCTGACAGATGTTTTCCATATGAGCAAGCTCTCTGCAAGATGCGTGCCGAGAATGTTAATCGGTGACCAGAAACAGAAATGCTTTGACATTTCAAAGAAACGTTTGGCTCGACTGAATGTGGCTTTGTAATTCTTCCACTTCCACCTTACTCCCCAAGTTTGTCACCATCGGACTTCTTCCCTTTCCCGAAACTGAATACCCATTACGTGGACGTGTTTTTGCTGAAAACAACAGCCTGATTACTGCGATGGAGAGATTTCTTGAGACCCAAGATGTAGAGTTGTAAAAGAATGGCATAAGGAAGCTTCAACATTGCTTGTCAATGTATAGAAGTCAGTGGAGACTATGTTGAAAAATAAATTTCAAAAAGTGATAATTTGATCTTGCTTTCTATGTCATTCTACGAATTTATGATATACCCTCGTATATCAACTTTAACCTACAGTACTTTTCCTTTTTGTAGAGTGGTATCAAATAAACTTGTGTTTGTTGTCTCAGTTTTTTTTTGCTGGATAGATCGTTTAACTGCGTTCAAGCTGGATTAGCTGAGAGTTTGAAGGGAGATTCCCGCCCCACAAGTTTAGAGACTTATCGTGTTACTTAGGCACACGACTTTAAAGAAAAATGTGCCTCTGTTCACCCAGCAGGAAATGGGTACCTTGTGAAAGGGTTTGTTGATGGTGACCTTCTAGAGACGAATATGTCAGCTTGTGTTAGACCAGGGTAATAATATTGGACATGTTATTATTAATCTGACGCCGAAACCTTTTGTAAGAGGCCTTGCAATTGATTAGATGAACTTCCATCAGAACATGTGACTTTATGGGCTGTTCTTAGACTTTGTGCAGAGGAAAGACCCTGAAGGATCTAATTCATATTTGGTTAGAGAAAATACTATGAAATTCACTCCAAAAATAAATATTTGAAAATACTTACTTTGACATGAAGATTCATTGCTGGTAAGTTTTATCATAAGTCATTTGTTAATCTGGATATTCTATCATTACATATATTTCATCTTTAATAGTTTGTAAATTTAGTGATGGTACAGTTTTTACTTTTTCATGAAATGGAAAAAATCAAGATGGTTGACATTATACCATATTGGAAAAATGATCAATTTGCCTTTAGGCAATGTGTTGATGATTTGTTACAAAATGAACATATAGCCTGGAACACTAAATTCCATAGTAAAATTCAAGCACTTCTATTCTCATTACCAAATGAAATATTCATTCAAGGAAAGGTCAGTTCTTAAAAAATAACATGTGAACACTGCTTTATTTATTTATTCATGACGACCAATAACAAATGGTGAAAGCACTCACTAATGCTGTGTTCAAGAATGTGCAATATTATATATATATTATATATATATCTTACACTCTGTTCAATCACAGTTCATAACTGCACCCAATGTTATATACAAAGTCAACTTAGAAATAATAAATGAATGTCTACCTATTGTTATAGAATTAACAACAAATTGCTTAAAATCTCAAATTAAGAATTCAAATATTTTAAAGCTTCTGTTTTCAAACAAAACTGTCTTTCATTTTTCCACATCCTTGAATTTTATTCTATACTTAAATGCTGATTTGATAAATATACATTATATACTTTTAGTAAATGAGTTGGTATTTAACATGTTTATATACTTTAGAAATTTATATATATATTCCTTATACATTTTAACTAGAACCTTTTACTCATCATTCTGTAATACTGATATCTGCAAAGGTGATGTTCCCTGAAAATGGAGTGAAAATGATTAAAATATGCTAGATTTGGATGAGTATTCCTCAGTTTCATTTGTACAAAAAATTGTTTTGCTAACTGTTAAAAATTTCTTGAAGTTTAAACTCTCTTGTTGTGACAAACTTTCATATAATTAATTAATTATGTAAGTGCAACTAACTACCAATACAGATTATTAATCTATAGACAAAAAGTTTATAAAAACTTGAGCTTTAGTGCTTTCTTGAAAGAAACCTTTACAGACCAATTTCAGAGAAGGTTACCTAAGTTGGATAACTTGTACCTAATCCTTTTATTTACTGAATAAAATATGTTTAAATCAAATCAAATCAAACCAATTTCAGACACTGCTACCATTCACATAAATTTTCCCGACAAATAGCATTATCTAAGAAACTAAAATACACATTTACAGGTTATAATTTTCAAAATTCTAAAGAAATAAACATCAGATATTTAATATGTGTTTTAAATTCAGTTTGTCCTAATTATAATTTTAATGAAGATATGCTCAAAGAGAAGAACAACCCCTGCAATATTGTAAAATATCCTCAATTAAAAAGTAATGGTACAATGATTAAGGAAAGATAACTGTATAACCACCAATTTTGTCCTGTATTGAAAACAGCACCATGATAGATTTCTTCATTCTCTCCCAACAGAGGTAGCTCCGTCATAAATTCCTATACAACCTCTGTCTTAATACAAAGGTTCCTCAGGCTTCCAGCAGTTTCCCCTACTGGCACAATATTGCAACTACCTGGCAATATTTCAGCCAATAAAAACAACAAATGCATGAATAACATATTTGTTGTCCCACAGGCCTGTGCAATGATACAGTTGCAAAATGGGGCGTTTGTGTTCTGTAAAGGCGACTCAAAGTGCAAGGTGCATGTTCAAATAAAGTTTAACTTTTGGAAAGCTTACTGAAATAACTTAGGCAATATGAAAGATAAATTTTGAAACGGCGCCGCTGATTGCACAACTAACTTTGATTGCATCCAATCAGCGTTCTACATTTCTAGACCAAGAAACCCTTGTATTAAAACAGAGGTTGTATAGGAATTTATGATGGAGCTACCTCTGTTGGTAGAGAAAGGTATTTCTTGTAACCTCGATCCTTATTCATTTAGAAGCATAACAGTCAATACAATTCACAATTTTCCACAAAACTTTAATATGATAATACCCTCGAATTGAATTGTGGCACTCATTCAATGAATGACACTAGCTACTCTCCCAATGGGGCATATCTTATCAATCTCTATCACTGGTGAATTAAACGACACTGTAGAATAGTTCTCTAGGAAATAAAGTGATCTCTCAAAAGGAAAACAAATATAAACAATTACAAGGCATTTGATCAATAAAAAGAGTTCTTAAAAGAATGTACCAAATTGGGTTAGACCACACATATCCTAACCTAAAATGATTAAAAGGTGTTGACACTAAAATGACTACATGAAGTTTTCCCTTGATATGTGACCTCTTAATCTATGACATTGAATAATTAGGTTGCGTAATAAAATCTTTGAACCTCTGAAGAACAAATTTTGTGCATTAACTTGTATGGGAAACGCTTCAAGAGTAAAACCATCTCAGAAATTGGTTTCAGTGTAGTTAAACCTTGTTGTATGCATAACATTGCATATGAGTGAACTATTTAAAATAATCTTCCCACAGAAAGCATGGTATTTAAAAAGTATGGACAGATCATGGAATGATCATTTATCACAGCTGAGGAATATTACACATTTTGGACAAAGTTTGTTAAAAAGTCAAGTGTGATATGTAATATATTAGTTCTTCTATTTTTATGTACATTGGAGGATAGAGCTGATTTCAATACACTGAAACTTAAAGCAACACTTGAATTACAAGATTATTTAAATTATTTTACATAAACTGTTATCTTAAGAAAAATAGAGTTAATGTTCTTTACCTAAATTTTCAGTGTTTTTATGTACAATTCAAGAAATAAAAAAACAATGGAATGAATAAATTGTAATATACAAAGACATATGACAGCTGGATTTCTTTTTAGGTGTTACGTAATAATTCTGTTTACATTGCCATTTTTTTTCCATTCGAATAACAATGAAATATTCTGAATTATTGTGGCAGTAAAAAATAGTACAAAGATGTAAAACAAATACAAACAACAAAGCAATGACAATGCATTTCAACACCGAAAACATTTAGAAATCATAACTATTGCAAACCTATAGAAAGAATAAAAGTATTGTCACCAAACACTTTTCCAAGTTCGTGGTGAATGATTATAGGCATTTCTGGGCATTCATAATTGTCCTTAAATATCACAATTAAGATCACTCGATACTTTCTTCACTTTGAATAACCACACTTTAAATTATTTCTCAATGTTGAAAATTACCTTAACAAGACAATGCCCATTTTTAGCATGTGATTTGCAAATGAACATTAATATTTATTAATGATTAAAATGACCTATCAAACTAAAATTGAAAATATTGTATCCATGATTGAATTCTTTTAACATAAAAAAGTGGTAAGTTGACAGGTGAAACATACATACATCTGACTAGAGTGTCACTAATTTGATAAATAAAGTAAAATAGCAATATATTGGCTTCATTATATTTGTAAAATATTAAAAAACAATTGACATGGATAATGTTACTTCATTTAATTTACCCAAGGTGAATTTGGGTATGCACAACCACAAGAAATCAAATTGCAAAATAATCATATTTATAACACTAAATATATTTCAATTCATCCCTTGTTTTCTCAAAAAGGTCTTTGATCACACCGGAATATATTACATCCAAATAGTGTCAGTTTTTATATATGAGATTCTTATCATTGCACTGGGTGATGGAGGTGTCAAATGTACCTGAGGTCCTTCAAACTAATTTTTCCCACTCTGCTACACGGGAACTCTCTGAGTGAAATAATGCTTAGCGCTGATCAGGCGAAATTTCAGCCATTATCTGCAAAAACTCTCTGACAATACTGATTATAAAATGCATGAGTACAAACACCACTTGATTTTTATTGTACATGTTACTACAATTGAAAGTAATTTTACGTTATTTTGTAGGTTCGAAATATCCATTTCGACTCCAAATTAAGTAAAAGGATCTGTGTATTTAGACAAAATTAAGTTTTAAAACAAACCTCTTAAAAACTTGTGGCATGTTCATTTGTAATAACAAATTGTGAGTACCGCGTACATAAGTCCATAAAATGCCAAATTGGCCAACTAAGATAAAATGAACATGCCATTACAACACAGCCAAGAGAACCAGCTGACATGTTGTAACTTGTATCCATACATGCGTTAAAATGCATCTATGACACTTTCATCAAGACAGATAAATCTCAGTATTGTGAATATGGAAAAATGTTCTTATCATACATCAAACATCATACAATCTTACCCTAAACATCATAATTTACAATTTTAAAACAAATAAAGAATGAAAAATTCTGATTAAAGGACCAAATAGGAAATACTCTTTTAACCTTAAAAGAACTTCTTATTAAATACGAGCTTTTGTTCAGTTTTTAATTATTCTTTAATTCAGTTCAGGTGATCCTTCACTAATTAAATATAAAATGTATTAATATAAACTTACTATTCTGCCTGATTGTTGTGACTGAACCAACACAATAAAGCAATGAACCAAATTCAAATTCAAATTTCACTTCCGTCAACACTCATTTCAGTTCACTAAGATTTCCCATAAATGAACCATAGACTTATCCTTCATCATTTATCAAATGATCAATTATCCATTGACCTATCACTGATCATCAACTATTAACCAATCACTGATAACTGTCCATTAACCAATCATAGATCACCATCTATTTACCAATCACTGATCATTTTCTATTAACCAATCATAGATCACCATCTATTGACCAATCATTTATCATTGTCCATTAATCAATCATAGATCACCATCTGTTGACAAATCACTGCTCATTGTCCACTAACCAATCATTGATCACCACATACTGACCAATCACTGATCATTGTCTATTAACCAATCATAGTTCACCAATCATTAACAAATTACTGATAGTCATCCCTTAACTAATCAATCTTCAATGAACGCCAATAAACCAATATTAATTAAGTCCTGTCTTGTTAGTCGACCTCTTCGCCGGCCTCCTTCTCCTGGTGGTCCTTGAGGGTGACGATGAGCTGTTTAACAAGCATGGAGAGGATCTTGTCTAGTGGGTCCATCACCCCTCTCTGCATCCACTTGGGGATCGTCACTCGAGCGTGGGAGAAGCCAAGTTTCTGCAGCACAAAGTCAACTCCCACTGGGTCGATCTGCTTGCTGGCCCAGTGCAGTAGTCTGCAAGAGTAATGTTTGAAGTTACTTGTTAAAAAGATATTCATTGTATACTAGGAGGTTGAAGATTGTTTCCTCAAACTGATAGAAGTGTTCTCAACATTTTAATCCCTTTGAATATCACTGAGAGTAACACAGAGTTGATGATATCCTCTATTAGATAGCATACTGATGTCACTTTCCAATCAATTTACTGTCATCAATAAGCATATGCTAAGTGGGTACATTTTGGATGTGATAATTCATTTTTCAAACACTGACACATACCTAGAGAGCCTATTACAGTTCTTAAGGGTTCAGATTAATGTTTGTTTCATGATAAATTTCAGTTTTCAGATGTAGGTAATTATACACAGTAAACAAAGTCCAAATAGCAAAGTGACCCGATCCACTGGTACTTTGTTTCTGAATGTTACTAAAATGAAATGAAAGATTCCAAGAGTACCTGACTGTAGGCTCCAGCTGCCATGTTTTACAGTGGAAGTCCCTGTAGTCCTGTTTGAGAGCGGCGGTCGGGTCTGTTATCTTCTTCTTTTCTACCTCACTCAAGCCTTTAGCAGCCTTTGCTGACTGGCCGTACGAGGACCGCGCACCTGGAATAAGATCAGGAAATATAGTATGCATCAGTAATAAGCATAGTGTTAAATATACTATAAATCTGCAACTACAAATGTTCTTTGATCGAGGTTTCTTTATAGCAATCTTGTACATATTGTTCTGTCACTACAGAGACCCATTCCCAGATTCTAAAGTAAGGTTCAGGTGTTCGCTAAAGACCAAAGTAAAAGTGAAAGGCTTTTGTGTACATTATAACTTCAAGCTTTGAATTCTTCACTTCTTATTTACCTCTGTCTACATTTCAAGGAGTTATAAATGCATGTGATGAGGCGTAGACATCTTCAAGGTTTCCGTTGCATGGGTGTAATTATGACAGATTGTTAAGGAGTATTGGCTAAAACTGTAGCTGAAATACTAGTATCAATTTAGGACAGTAAATTCAGATGCTTGACCCACCTTTATCCTTCTCCTTGATGTAGGAAGATACCAGGTCGTGGAGGAAGAGGATCACCTCGGCGTCCATTGCCACAAAGATGTGGTCGTAGAACTCCGTCACAAAGCTGCTCTCAACCACCGGCTGAGGATCTGCAATCAAAGACGATGGTTCCACCAGTGTTTTGAATTCTTTCCATTTTTAACTGGCAAACAGGGCTTGTGGATTAAATAACAAACAAATTGCCTTACATACATTATGTCCCTTGAGCTAGGACGAACTAAATTTCTTTTCCACTCTCACCACTGCTTTCAGGTTATCTGAAGACCTGGTGACCTACGATATTGCTAGTTGAACAGAGGCACATTTTAACAAAGTCACTTTCCCAAGTCATACTAATAGTTTCATAACTAATTTTTCAGCTTGGAGCAGGAAATCCACACTTCAAAGTCTCAGAGCCTCCAGCCATGAAGCGAGCCATCACATGGCAAACAATCTCATTATACTTTATCATATGCTGTGTACTGCAAACATGCTTGGTAGAGACTAAGATAATGGTCGCAAAAGTAAGAACTGAATTCATTAACCTACCATCGTTCTGAGGTTCATTCTGGCCCTGGTAGTGGAATGTCTTGAGGTTCATGTAGAGAGAGGGGAAGGCGAAGATCATCTCGGTCTCGTGGTTATACACCTGGGATTTGCGGGGCTTCCTGTGGTCAGTAGGGCTCTCACATCTGTCACGCTGCACCGTTGGAAATGAGTCTAGATCTGGGGAAGAAAAGTATGTCATAGTTGAATATTTCATCTTTAGAAATTATTATCTATATTATACTGTACAGAGCATATCTAATGCAGAAAATGGATGCACATAACATTGCCATTCAGTCTTGTATATCATAACATTGACAAGAGTAGCAAAATGATATATCTTCCTGATAAAGCACTACAAAACACAGAACTAGACATGCTAAAACATGTTTTAGAAACTTTGCATGTACAAAAGAAAGGGAAGAGGGAAATGGCTGAACATATCCCTCATATGCTGAGAAACACACCAAGTGTTCTTTTAGAAAATCTAAGCAATTTTAAAATGTGTACCGAAGCACTCCCTTTCATTTAGAATTACCTTTCATCTCAGATGATGAGAAAGCATAGCTGAACCACTCTTGTACACTGGTGAACTGCTGTGGGACGTAGTGGCCGCGTGACACTTTACAGATGGTGGCCATGTGAGGGGCGGAGGGACTTGATTTTGGCTGGCTTGACACGCCCCCTTTCGTGACCTTGTGTCCGATGATGAAGGTCAGGTCTTGCACCACATGAGTCCCTGAAGTAAAGGAGTATAATGATCACGTGGTAAATAAGATTTGGGTTTCCATGCTTCAGTCACTTACAACCTCACCAGTGTCGCAGAAAGAATACCGAAAGCATTATTTAAGCTATGTACTGGTACTAAAATAAATTTCACTGCATATTTGAAACAAAATATAACTGCATGTTGAAGTGTTCTTAAAGACAATTTGGGGTCATTATATCTTTTGCCTTTCTTATCGCCTTGCATCAAGAGGAACATCTCCAAAACAGTGTATTTGTATATGCATTTCCAATACTTTAGTGAGGAGTGATTTCAGTTTAACATAGCATATTAATTGTTGATTAAAACCTACCTTTATCAGGAGTCTTCTGCGCCTCAGTGGAGAAGTATATGTACGGCTCCCGAATGTGGAAGAGCGCCCAGGACTTGGAGCGGAAGTTGATGCCGTGGAAAGATGCGAGGGAGAGATTCCCACCCTGGAGTGTGACCACGCCCCCAAGGATCATCCCCTCTGAAGGGAGGATCTGGGGCAGCATGCGGAAGTTGCAGCCAATCAGGTGCTCCAGGGCTCCCTGCCAGTGGCGGTGGTGACGAAGCTCCGACAGCACTGTGGAGAGAAGAAAGAATATGATGTTATAAAGATTGTCATGTTGCAGAGCTTTGTATCACGCTGTAGTGTTTTTTTCCTATTTTTGACACAATGCGCATAATTGGGGTCTTTTATAGTCTTACAAAAGACAGAATAATCCTGATGACATTCACTTATTTACTTCTGGCCTTTAAGAGCTCCCTCTCTAGACACATGGAGGCTACAACAGAGATCCCACAGCAACAACGACTTTGGCTTAATACCATGTTATTGAAAGGGAAATGACTTCTTGTACATCTTTGCTTTGTATTCTTTGATATCTTAGTAGTTAGCAGCATGGGGGACCTCATAAATGTAAGTCAATAATATACACTTAATTACTCATGGCGAGGCCATTATGTGAAATACAAGGACTCGAGACCTGACTCCCGAGGTGGTCTGACCTGATCACATGATGTCAACTGACCAATGATATTCTTACAAATTTAATAGAGGTATAATAATAGATAGTAAATAATAGCAAATATAGTCAAAGCCTTTAAGCAAAAGACACACATTACAATCTAGAAGTTTCCATTACTGGCATCTAAATACAGTGCTTCATACAGATAAATATCAAATACGATGAGAATCTCAAATTCTTGAATGCAAGAAACATGAATGAACTCACTATCCTCAGACATCCTACGATGTGAGGTGGTTCGCGTCCTGGTTTGTATGGGGCCAAATGCAGACAGCACTCGTTTACTACTGGTCAGCTGTTGCGTGAAGAACTCGTCCAACTTTGCAACAAGTTTGATGAGGTCAGGGGTCGTGGAGCGGGAGATCATCAAGTGGAACTGATCCCAGTGGAGGTCGCTGTTCACAAACAGATAGGCTGACCTGAAAGGAGGACAACAACTTTTAAATAGAGACCAATTGTCAGGATGACACAAGTACCGCATGTATCTTTTTTTGCATGGAATGTGCCTTTAAAAGAATAAGAGAAAGTGATGTCTTTTCCAATGTTAAATGCCTGAAACTTACAAATTAAATATCTTATCACCAATTGCATGTAATTTTGTTCATTTTGTATGTGATTTTAATTTTTTCTTAAATGAAAAAAGGGTTCAACAGGGAAAACTTAAACATCATTATCATCATCCTTATCAACTTCATGCAATATCTTCAACATCACCGTCATTCAATACCCTCCTGAACAAATTCTAAAACATCAAGCTCACCTAGAATCAAGAAAGTCCAATTTTTTTCTAATCAAGAACTTTCAATCGTATATAAAGCGACCCCCCTGCTTGGCCCCTCAATTTCTGGTATAAAAAACTCGCCTTATACACCGTACAACAAACCCAAGTCTGATTGAACAGTTTCTGGTTGGAGGTGTTCATCTTGAGCATTTTTAGAATTTAGGACAATTCAACCATGAGATAATACAAATCTTAAGATTGTTTTCTTTCAAGATTGTATGGTAACACCCTACCTCTTTGTAGCAAGGGGCGTGTCCCTCTGGCTCTCAGTCTCCACATGCCACTCGTCTCGCAGCAGGAGGTCAAGTGAGCTGAGTCTTGTCATCAGGACGCTGCTTCCCATGTAGTCTATCCTGCCCTCAATAGCACCCAGGGTCACTCCAGCTCTGTGGTCTGGGTCCTCCCCTAGGTCTGGGTCTTCAGTTACTTGGACTAAAACATTGAGGAATGAAATTAAAGATTCAAAGAGTTTTAGTCAATCCTGCCTTTGATAGCTCCCAAAGTCAATCCAGTACGGTGGTCTTGGTCTCATCTGTGAAGATTCACTTCTTCATTAAAATTTACTCAAAGAGGGGAGGCAACCCAAGGTACTGTTTGAGGAGGTGTTCTTTGATTTATTGCACTCTTGTTATGAAGAAGTTTTAAATCAATAGAACTCATCTCTCATTCAACATTAGAAAGGTAAAGGAAAAGTGGATTCACTATCCAAACATACATGAAATTAATATCTCAAAGAGATATTCTGAGAAATTCTATAAGATCATCTGATGCAAGCATAAGCAATTTAATTTGAGGTTGATTGGCTACTGTAAATGAAGGGTTATACTGAATACTCTAATTGACATGACATGACCTCTATGAGTGACTTCTATGGAACAAAACATTTCAAAAGCACTAAACCATTCTTCATAAAATTCCAATGTTTTTTCATATTTTGTTTTGAATCCAAACGTTTGACATTTCATCAAAATTAAAAAATAACAACTCACAGAATATCTGTAGATCCTGCAGATCAATGGCGCCGCCCACTACTCCTCCGCGAGACTCAAAGGATGACCCTCCCAATCCGCCGGCTATCTTCAGGTTTTTATGTCCACTACTGTTGATAGACAGACGCCCATGGTTCTTCAGTTCTTTCGTGCTCCATCTGCAGGAATATGAATTGAGGAAAATTACATCGGATAAAGAAAATTTAGGATATATATTGATCAATTACTAGCTGATTGATGGTTAAATTTTTTTATATACCTCATGGATGTTTTAACACCCTTACAATTCAGTCTTTATCCCTGTGGAACATCCCGGCTTCATATGAGAGGGCTTTGTAAGCCCAGATAATACCCAGACATGAGGGCCTTGAAAATGTTTACAAAACCAACTGATATACCACTGAGCCACTGCAGTTGAGCTGAATGAGGGCTTAGAAATTTTGTTGGAATACCTATGACTTGCCTGTGAAGTTACTCATGTTAATATCACCAACTACCACAGAGACTAGTTTTTACTGGTTATGAAAATAACGTTAGCTTAACCTGACACTTGCTCTCCTTCTACGTAACTATTGATTATTTGTAGGACAGTTGAGGAAGGATCAACACTACTGTGACTCACAGTGTATTGCCCATAACGTTACTCATGTTGACATCGACATCAAGGCGAGAGAGATTGACAGCAAACAGAACGAGAGTCTCCCAGTTGGTGGATGTCCTTGTTGGTGCAGGCGGTGCTGAGAACGATCTATGTCGCCCGGTCTCCGGAGACGAGTAGGTTCGATTCTTACGCCCACTTGTCACGCTTGTCTTAGAAGCGCCCTCTGTTGGTGAGTGAGGGATTGCACTTCCTAGAGAGGAAAATTTGGTTGTAAGTATTGAATTACTAAATTTTTTGTTGTTGTTAATTTCCCTGACACCAGTTCATTAAGCATTTATCTAACTAAAGACTTACATTTTCTTTCTCTCAGTGCTAAGGTACTGGCAAGAATCATTCATAAATTAACATGACCTTAGGATCAAGAGGTTTGAAAATGTAGGTCCTGGTCTCAGATTTGCAAAGCTTTTTAGTCTTAGATAGAAGCTTTGAAAATACGGAGCCTGCTACATGTGCTAATGTTACTGTTGTGTGCCTTGTAAGAGTATACATGCTTTCTGTTCTGCTTAGTATGTGATGGCTCAGAGTAAATACAGCGAAAACAGAGAGATTTTACTAAGTAGTATATAAGCTGAGATGGCACTGAGATGCATTAATATCCAATAATATCAGTAACTGGAAATCATTAAACCTTAAATAACCTTTTTTCTTGCTTTTCATATTTTCATATATATACTAATTAAGACTCTCCTTAATTTTCTTAACAATGTTCTGTTATAGATATTGATTTATATGAAAATATAGAATAACCTTACAACAGAAATGAGATTTGAAATGAAATGGTTCGTCATTTCACATCTTAACATAGTATATATAGTTTCAAATCTAAAGATATAATTCGAAAATACTGAAATAAAGTAAATGGAAAAAAAGATAAGATTCTGTAAAACAAATGAAACTGATAAAATCATAACTTGATAATGATAACATCAAATATCCAATTTTTAAAGATATTCAACATGGAAAGTGTTTTTTTAAAGTGATTGATGTGTCTTAATTTACTAGAAAAAAGCACTCTAGAAATAAGTTTTGAAAACACTGCACAAATTGCATGCAACACCAAAACATGCATCAAGTTGAAGCACAAATATGGGCAAAATATCATCAAAAGAACAAAATGGCAATTTAATAATTACTTAATAATTATAACTCTATAAAAGTGCGACTTTATTTTTCTTTGATTCCACATGATAAGGGAGTAAACTGAAACCTCAAAACATTATGATTTTCACATTAAAAAGTTAAAAATCTTTCTGTTCTCTCATTCTTATACAAATGTTTACACTTGAATAATTTGATATGATAAACCACAAAGCTCTTGAAATATTTACAAGTATTTTCACTATATCATAAATCCTCCATTACAAATTCCAAACAAGATTTAATTCTCTTTGATGTGGTTGATGAAACACAATTGACTGGAATGTGTCTTACCATAAATCTAAACATGAATAGACGAATATTCACAATGAAGGTCTAGGATAAAATCAATAACTCTCTATAAAGTAATATATATAAACATAGTTATATTTGCATTCAAGGGAGATAACCACACCTCTCCTCGATTTCTGTGATATTTCTCTCTTCAGGTCTGAGCTGATCAAGATTTTAAGTTTATCGCCGGAGGAAACCCGTCGATGGTGGGTTTGTCTAAAGGGTTCACTTTCCTCCACTACGTTTAGAGAGGGGAAGGAGAGAGAGGCTTGTGTAGACAATGTGGGACGTGTCTTGGAGAAATTGGTGCCATCTACTTCTGGAAACATCAACAACACTTTCAAATAAACAAAATAAAGAATCACAAAATATAAACATCAAACAATTGCAAAAAAAGAATGATGAAATTGCTGAAATTAAAATAAATGGGACACTCAACAAGTAAGATATGGTGAGCACTACTTGGTATATGATATAAATATGTGACAGCTAAGCATAATATGAAGTTAAAGAATTAATGGAGCTCAAGCTTGTTATAAAAGTAGCATGTTTTGTTACTAATGTTAAACAAATTGCATGATTTATTACTTGTGTTTTACAAGTTGCATATTTTGTTACTAATGTTAAACAACTTGCATGTTTTGTTACAAGTGTTATACAAATTGCATGTTTAGTTACTTTTGAGAATATATCAGGTTTGATAAGTTTTGTTACACTGAGAAATGTTAAAGTCTGTTTAGAATTGTCTTGAATTCTGTTCATGTATACCATAATAAATCTTCAAAACAATTTACACATTTCAAATTAATGTTATTTTTTAGTTCAATTTGTTACAATCAGATGTGTTACTGATAAAAGAGATTGATAAATTTTAATTCGTTAAAATGTGATTTAAGTCTTTTGTATTGAAAATTAAAATATTAAATGATTAATTATTCATTTCATCATCACAAAAGATTTGATTATTTAACAGAACATATTAGATTGAGATAAGTTTGTTATTATCAGTTCAATAAACAGAAATTCTGGTAAAAGACAACACAGATCAAATGTGACTTAAGTCAAATTCAAGGTAACAAAAGTCTTATAACAATAATAATTCTCTTATTTCTCACAAGTAAAATAACTAAAAGAGGAATTTAAAGAGAACACAAATAAACACATAAAATCTGACAAAATGTGACTGTTGATTGTTCGGATAAAAAATGTGTTACAAAAAAATCAAGAATAGGAAAAATCATCATACCTTAACATGGGACTGGTAATCTTAGAGAATTATGAAATAAATACTTATGTTTACTTCTCAAAGGTAGAACACAAATATTGGCCATTTAAATACACCAGAGTGAAAAGAGCAAAAGAAAATCATGTAATTTTGAAGATGAAAAATGTAGACAATGCCTTTAAAAATTAATTCCCTTGAAAATCCAGTGAGATTAGATAGTTGATATCCTATTCTCATCAGTCCCAGTTAACGAGAGTACAATGGTTAGCCCTATGCAATGAAAGAGGCAGGAGCAATGCAGCGTAGCAACACACTGATCAACAGTCGGTGTACTACCTGTGTCGGCGCCGCTGTGAGCAAAACTCTCGTCCCCTAGGAAGAGTCGACGCGCAAGGTTTCTTCTGTACCAGGCTTTAGGTAGGGACAATATCTCTGAGAGACGTCGCATGTCATACTTAAAGGTCGCTGTGCCGATGTCACAGATTGCTGCAAGAAGTGAGACATTGTGTCATATTATATTCATATCAATGGGTCATTATAAGTGTTAAATAGATGATTGTGGGATACTGTAAAAGCAACACAGCCCAAAACTGAGAGTTCCGCCTTCCCCTGTTCTGCTTTCTTCACAGGCACAATAAATTGAGTAATTGAGATAATAAAGTAAAATAAATAGCACTTAAATTCTTGTCTTCTGTCATTAGTTGATATAAAAGTAAGTGTCAGGAAGGAAAGTATTTCTCTAATAGTCAGAATTGTTATGATGAAAATGCAAGTGGAGACAAATATCTATTATTCAATAATTTATAGATCACAAGTATATAAATGTTCTGATTGTGTCACAAAAGACATACAATCTTTAAGTTCCCAGGTTTTGTCGGAGTATTCCCATTTAGTTTGAAGTTTCCATAATGATGAAGGATATTTCCCTTTTTATCATGCATCAGTAAAGCCTTTGGTTTATCCTGTTCAAACAACCATTGAACTTTAAATGACATTGAGCATGTTCCATTGTGAAACTAACTACAAACTGAATGATGTACAGATTGGCCGTTTTTTTTTAAGATAACTTGCCTTAAAGCTTTGGATTTATCTTGTTAAAAAAAAACATATTTCATATTGAAAGTATTAACCAGCCAGATGATATTTGATATTACCATATTTTCAATAGACAAAATCCATTCATAATACCTTGCTATGATCATGTATAAACTACCAGAATATGACAGTGAGCATATTCCTTATTCTTAAAGTAACCCACTGAAAACAAAGATACTCACCGGAGAACCGAACCACATTGGACTTCATGTGTCCCTCTTTGTTCCCGGACAGCGAGTTATCAGAAGCTCCGCGCAGCTCCATCTTCCTGCTCCGGGAGATGTTCACCTTGATGAACTCCACGTTGAGGCTGAGCGAATCCTTCCGCGACATCTCCAGCACCCCACCGGAACTGTGCTCCTGAATACTGCCTGCAGGAGGGTAAGAATTTTCTCTCAAATACACATGATTATAAACTTGAGGTGGAAATGTCAAAATCGCAGTAACTTTTGTTCCTCTAGGTTCAGGTCCAATGATATTCTCCGAGGATCTTTGACATCTTTCTACGTTGTCTCAGTACAAGGAGTTTCAGTGTGCGATATAGACATAATCAGATTATGTTGTAATTCCTTTCATAAATTATTAACCTGATTTTGCAGAAGATGATAGTTAGATGAAATAATCGTTACTGAGGTATGACAATTAGAAAATGGTTGACACTCAGTTATCTAATGTCAGAAGGAACCTCAAAGGACCACATTGGTTACTTAAGTTAAACCAAGGTTTTTCAGTGGAAAATATAAATATAATGGACAAAAATAATTCGAGATATTTGAAAATTATGAAATTATTGACAAATAATGACATATCTTTACATTGTTCACCTGATTAAATATTAATCTTTAAATTGAAAATATCCCTAACTTATTTTGTTCAGTATATAATTCTTAATGTTACAAAGACATTTAGTCTGATTCTGGTCGACTTGCTTACCGAGCTTCCGCTGGCCTCCTCCGTAAGGATGGAAGACGTAGAGAGAGAAGTCAGAGAGGCACCCAGTCACACTAAGGCCCCCCGAGTGGGTGGACATGTTTGGGCCCTCGGACAACGTGCTCCCTAATCGTGCGCGGCTGGAGCTGGAGGCGCCACTGGTCGACCACTCCCTGCCTCTCTTTGGAACTAAAGGAAGTGAGAAATGATTAATAAATCAATTCATATTTGTATGAGTAGTAAAAGAACAGTAAAATAAACGTACTGGCTTAAGGTTTTACATTTACCAATTTGGAATTCAAAGAAAGGAAAAACAAGTGTTTGCCACTAACATGGCAATGTCCCCCGCCGTTATGAGATATTTGGCATAATTAATATTATCGCGTTAACAATGTATTACAGTGGTCAAAGTGTCATGGTGACCATGAAAATGAGGTCTGGGTCACCAATGTCGACTGGCGTCTGAGTCTTCCGCCATTGAAAGCTGTAACCAAATATGAACACTCTAGGTCCTAAGCTTTACGAGATACCGCATTAACAATGTATTACAGAGTGGTCAAAGTGTTGTGGTGACCTTGAAAATGAGGTCAAGGTCATCAAAGTCTACTGGCATCTGAGTCTTCCGCCATTGAAGGCTGTCAACAAATATGAACACTAGGTGCACGTTAACAATGTATTAGAAATTGGTCAAAGTGTCGTAGTGACCTTGAAAATGTCGTCATGGTCACCAATGTCGACTGGCTTCTGAGTCTTCTTCCATCGAAAGCTGTCACCAAATATGACCACTCTAGGTGCTAAGCTTCATGAGTTATCGCATTAACAAGAATCCAGATGGACGTAGTGTCGTGGTGACCTTAAAAATGACGTCAAGGTCACCAAAGTCGACTGGCGTCTGAGTCTTCCTCAACTGAAAGCTGTCACCAAATATGACCACTCTAGGTGCTAAGCATCATGAGTTATCGCGTTAACAAGAATTCGGACGTACATGGTGTTGTGGTGACCTTGAAAATGACGTCAAGGTCACCAAAGTCGACTGGCGTCTGAGTCTTCCTCCATTGAAAGCTGTCACCAAATATGAACACTCTAGGTGCTAAGCTTCATGAGTTATCGCGTTAACAAGAATCCTGACGTACGTACGGACAGACGCCGCTGAATTCATAGTCCCCCAATCCGCGTTGCGGCGGGGGACAATGAATATGAAAGCAAAACATATTACCAGGTAGATTTGAATGAGGATTAAAAGAACAGTCAGGCTATGAAAAAATTACTTTGCATTACACATAATGATTTTTTGATAGCTGCAAAACTGCAATTATGATCAAATTACCGATTCCTTAAAGAGGAGCTACAAAAAATCCACACTATTTTTAACATTGAAAAAAGGGACGAGTATGATGTAATATCTAAGAAATGAATTATATTATTCAGAAAAAGGATTTGTAACTAAAGTAAATCATGCTTCATACATCAAGGGAAAATCCAGTGAAGTCAATAATAGGACTGATAAATAAAATCTGATGGAGCAGATAAACTCTTGTCAGCATAAGTAATGTACCACAAGACATGTGTACTTACTCTTGGCCTTCATTGGCGGAGTTCCCTCCCCTGTCCCTGCCTCAACATCAGCCTTCTTGGTAGAGAAGACGAGTTCAAGAGAGGGCACCTGCAGGAGACACTCGACCCGGGAGATGGGCAGACAGTTGAAGCGGATCACTGACGGCTCCACTTTGATGTAGACCACCACGTCTACTGGGAATGAGGCTACGTTCACCGGGGAACCCAGGGAGGCTTGGGATGCGTCCAGGTCCATGTTTAAAACACTACCCATCAAGTCAGCTGAAAATTGATTTTTATACAGTTTGGTTAGATTTTGGTATTAACTGTTCAGCTGCTAATTGAGTTTAATTTCAGGCTAACATAACATTAACCCATGGTCGATCAAGAATTCTTCCTTTTTAGCATGCTGTTCTCAATGTTAATTGGTTACTCAGAATGCTTTGGCACTTTTTATTCGGGTAAATATCAATATCCTTAAGATCTAATTTATGGTAGAGTCAGATTATAAGAATTCTGAAAATGGTTGAAACTATGAGAGTCCAGATTTGTTTTTGATTGTTGTGTATTATGGGTACAACTTCTATTTGCCCTTAAAAGAAGAAGATGTCAATCAGATGAATAAATTGGATTATGGTTCTTGTATTTGTCAAGTTTTTCTTCAATGACATATTGAGGATGCAAGGGTTTAAGTACCACTCCTTAAAGAATCTGTCCTATTAATAAGTCCGCCATGTTGTTTTTTCGGGAATGACACAACAAAATGTGCTATATTTTTACTTATTTGAAAACATTATAACAGATATTTACGGATAGAATATCCACACATTTAAAAAGATTTATGATAAAAGTGATCAACAATGCCTTGTAAGGCTTCGACACTCGAATGTTAATGTAGGGTATTTATGACTATACTAGAACTAAGAGAACTTTGAAAATACAGGACCAGCTAGTTATCTCTGAAACCGGTCCTTGAACACTTAGTCCTCACCTTTCTTGTGTATAGGAGCTGAGAAGGGTAATGGTTCCAAAGCTTGTTCCAGGAAGTCCAGGAGGCAGGGGCTGATGATCATCTCCTGTAATTAAAGTATAATTGATTAATAAAAACCTAACTTTTTGTTGAAAACAATGCCATCAACATTTATTCAATCAGAGTGAAAATGTTTGGAAATCACAAAACCAATGTCATTTTGACTGAGAGAACTTCACATACATGTTTTAAGACTTCATGTGTACTGATACCATAAACAATACCCCAGATCACAATGATTGTTTAAATTCTACTTGGAAGAAGTCTGACCGAAAAGTACCAATAGAATTTGAAAATAAGGATTATTGAAAATTCTGATTACATTGAATAAGACAAGGCCAACATAAATCAAATTTTCCAAAATTCACAAACCTCAGGCAATTTTTGTAGAGACAGCCAAGCGTACAGATTTGCCTTCTTGACCGCACCCCTTTTACTTTGCACAGACATACTTGAGGACCCATCCGTGGTGTCCCAGTTGTCAGAAGGCTGCAAGAAGACTTCAGTTGATGCCTGGGGGTTGAAGTCTGGGCGATCCATGCTGGACGAGAAGGTCTTCTCACAGTCAGAGAAACTACCAGTGCTGTGTGGCATCTCAGCAAGCTTTGTCTTAGAGTAGTAGTGCACCTAGAGATAACGAGAAGGCTTGTGAAATGTCCCCATTACTTATATAAAAATAGGGGTGTAACCATCGAACAATACATATTCGAGTGATAACTCAAAAGAATATGTTTTGATGTAATGATTTGATACATGTTGGGAGGGTACATCAGATGAAATATTATTAATAACATACAACTAATCTTCCACAAAACGCCAATATTAGTTTCATCTATAAGTTTCATTAATGATAGACCATGTTGCTTTGTAAGGTATAAGAGTCTATGCCAAGGAGTTTTAAAGGTACTTTCACTTGAGACTAACACTTTTGAGGAGTCATGCTTATTACTAAAAGCCTGGAGTGCTTGGTGTACATGACTTACCTACATCTTTTAATCAAATTATTTGAGAAGGATAATTTCAGTCACAAGCGTCTGAACAATCCTTTTGCCTTAGTTCATTTGATGATTCTATCTGAAGACTCCTGATGCTCATAAAATGTTTTATCTAAATTAACCCTGTATTTGCTGGTCCCAGAATTCAAGAACAGTATTACTTAAACAAGTGGCAGATCCAAGAACTTTGAGCAGGGTGTTCACCTAATGGAAATGGGGGTGGGGCTGGTTCACCATTTTACCATTTTACAGCGTTTTTAAAAAACAATTCCAAAAAGGGATTCATTCCCAACCGCTGGGCTTCATCTGAACTATCCCATATAATAAGTATAAAATGGATAAATTGTCAGCTTAGCAAAATATCCTACTGTAATTCCAAACAATACACCAAAGAACACCTTCAAATTTTTCAGTCTGCTCCCTGGCCAGTCAATCTTAGACTAAAGCAGTGCCTCACCTTGACATCGACACTGGGCAGATGGAAGACTGTTGTCTCTATGGCTGAGGTGAATGACTTCTTGCCTTGGAGTAGTGTGCTGGACGAGTCCTGTCTCTTCAGCTTCTTTCTCATCCCGGGTGATGCAGGCTGTTCTCCTGACGGGTTACGGTCCCGCTTCTGTTGTCTGGGAACCCAAAAATAGGTCACAAATATTTGGTGTCTCAACTGCGATTTCGACCCGATTTGTCGGCGTGAGAGGCCAGCATGCTAACCACTACAACACTGTGCTCCACTAGCGCATTTTTACCCTGGTTTAAGGGTTAGCATATTTTGTTGACATCTAACATTAATTCTAGGTCAGTAGTCATTTTCTGTAGATTTAAAGATATCGTTTCTTCAGTATAAGTAAATATGGTTAATCTTTTAAAGTAAAAATATAGCAATTAAAGATTGAAAATGCAGTTAGAAATATTTCAAGTGATTTTTTATTTAGCAATTGATAAAAAGAGAAATTGATTGTATAAATTCTTCTATGATTAAATTACAGAAATAAGAGTGACAGGTTAACAGCTGCTATGTTTTGATCAGGAACATGATGTTACCATGAACGAATTTACCTTTTAAATTCTTCATCCCTTGCCTGTTTAGGGTAGAGGACACACTTGCCATTGTCTATGAAAACATTGACATCCAGCTCAAAATCAATGTTGGGTTCTGGAGAGCTCTTTGAGGTTTGACTGGCGATACTGGGGTTAGAGCTTGTGTCTCCTCTCTTTTTTCTCTTCAATGGCCTTGGTTTGATAGAAACAGATTGGTAGATTTACTAAAGATATGCCTTGTAATCAAGGATCTTCAAGAATGGTATTGTAAGAATTGGCTACTGTCATTTATGAGCCCCATAGAAAATTTCAAGTGAAATTCATCGCAAATATCTTAATTATTCATTTCTAATCAAAAGAATATATTTTCACAAACAAATGAATATCCATTACTAAGCATTGCATATCATATTTGTTTACAGCACCATGAGGTGTAGTTCTGATAATCTAAACATCAGTTTATTTGTGATAACCCTGTTGACATCAATAAAAGTGGCTATGGATTGCGGTGAAACCTGTGTGCATAGGCTTCAACTTGCAAACCATGGGTGGTATTGAAATTCAGTGAAGCATTGCATGTAGAAAAATTTTCTATTGCAGACAAAGTTGCCAAGCCACTGGCAGGATTCGAATCCTGGACATCTTGATCCAAAGCCAAACTGCGCTATCCTGCCCCCATCGACAACAAAAAAGGCCTAGCTGGAGGATTTAACAGAAGATAATGTTTGTCTAATTTGATAAAATAATATGCAGTGATACCTAAACAGAACTATCAAAAACACTACTCACTTTTTCCTGAAAACAACATTGGTCTGTGAGTCCGGAGTATCAGAGTCTGTAGAGGACGGAATGTCGGATTCCGATGACATGTCCGTCAGGGATACACTCTCTCTGAGACGAGGGAGGTCACTCTCATCAAAACTCTGTGTGAGAGCATCGGGCGTTCTGTTTGATCATAGAAAATAGTCTACATGAGAGATCTTCAATTTAGGAAAAATATCATGAAAATGAGACAAAGAAGACAATCACTCATAAAAGTTTTATTAGAACCTTTTTCTTTATTCTTTACGAGCTGATGCAGTAATATTCAAGTTATATGAATTATCACTATTCTGTTGAACCTGGATCTTTTTTTTAGTTGACAAATGTTGAATACAGACTATGTGCTTCACTCTCAAACATGTCAATAAGATTTGAATTATAGATGATAATTATCTGTAGACAAAATTCAGACTCTTAGGCAACTATGAATTACTTTTCCAGAAAAAGGTTTGACCTGTTTACTGATAACATACCCAGGTGGGGTGTAGGTGTTGGACCTCGTGGCTCCAAACTGGACCCTGGCCTGTTGACCATGTGCGGACACTCCCGACAGGTCAATTGAGTGGGTGCGGTTCTGTCTCTTGGTGTCCAGTGTGTGGTATGAAGGTGTGTCTGACACACTGCTGAGAGATTCAGATATTGTTTGACATCAAAATATAATTTCAAGTATTTAGATATTTGACTCCATTATTCCAATGTGTCAACATGTGCACAAAGAAATGAGATACTTGTTTAAAATGAGCAAAGCGAAATGTTATTAATTTCTGTTAAGTCTAGATACATCCTGCTATATCAGCGTATTTGTCCAGCCGTAAGCGATACAAGTGTTTTAGGCCGAAGGATATCAGGGTATATGATTGAGCTGGGCGGAGACAAATACGCTGATGTAGCAGGATGGACTAGATGCTAACCAATGTGATTCTACATGACCACATGATGAATTAGAAGAATAATACATTGGCATATGTGTACCAAGCATTTATCCAGGATTGAGCATACTAAAGGTATAATCATATATAGTAATATCATTCAAAGTATTATTATCCAGAAGGAATTATACTTTCAAATATGTAGGTAAGCTTAACACTCACTAGTCTTTCCTTTTACCATGATGGCCTCCGTAGGATTTGGATCGATTGTGGGAGGGTTTGGGGTTTAATCCAAACTTTTCTCTAATGGCTGATGCCTGCAACAAAGGAATAATCGTTTTCATCTTTTTAAATTGAAAAGACATTATCAACTCACCTACTTACATAGAACTCATTACTTTTGGAAATTAATGACACATCACCAAAAAGAATTAAATGTTATGTTCATTATCTAGAGTAACAGATACTCCACCCACCCTTTCACTCTGTTTCTTAAGCTTGTTGAAGACATCTCGACGGAAGTCCTTGAACAGAATGGCCTGAAGTTCTTCCAGCTTCTTCCTCTCAGCTTCTATAGTAGGCACAGAAGCTCCCAGTTGTCTGAAGATCAAACAAGGATATTCAATTTTGATATTTCAGAATACACAAATATTAATTAGTTTCAATCTTCTAAAATAATTGACAAATGACATAATTTGGAGACACTGATTCACACAATTTACGTAAGTCTTCCTTAAATCAAGACCAAAATTAGTAATGCATTTAAGCTATTATCAAACTGTTGAAGGACAAAACTGGTGGGCATACTAACCCCCAACCATCCAATTGTTTTGCTTTTTTTTAAATAAAGAAAATGACATCCAGCCTCTCTTGCATGTAACTATTCCATTAAATTTACGGTACACATATATTACTTCTACAAATCCAGAAGTTCTTTCATCATGTATAATAAAAGGGAATTTTAAAAAGAATTACTTGAGGTCCTGCACAACTTTGGCCTGTTCGTTCATCTCCCTCTCTATCTGCCTGGCTCGCTCCTTGGGGTCAAGATCTTGGCTGAATATCTCCTCAGGTAGGATGTCCGATACCAGGCTGGGTCTCCGGCCTGAATCCTCCAGCTATTGATAGAGGGATCGGAAAATTGATAGATATTTTAGAACAATGTCTAGATAATTCATTTTAAGAGATGACTGGATATAACAGACTCATAGGAAGCAGGTATTGTTTTGCTTTGATGTATGTGATTTGAAGTTCTTCTCTTTTCATGTTTTTTTGCTATTTAAGACTTAAAGAAGGTTGTATTGGAGCACTTTTTGTGGAGAAGAAAATCGATTGGACATTCCTGTTTAAGCAGGCATGTTATTCACATATGATTTTAACTGATTCCAGTCCACACACTTTACATTCAGGGTAGCATTTATATGGCTTCGTCAATTTGACAAATAAAATCCTTTAATCTGCAGATTTAAATACAATAATGTCTCCATACAGAAATTTATCCAGGATTTAAAAGGGAGTATAAATGTTCTATTATGCAACATTTCTCGACCAAAAAAGATGAAGCCGATTCCAGTTCAAACACTTTACACTCAGGATAAAATTTAGATTTGACAATTTGACAAATGAAATTCTTTTATCTGCAAATTGAAATACTGTAATGTCTTCATACTGAAATGATTTTTTATGCTACATTTCTCGACAAACAAGGATGAAACAAGCCTTCTAACCTCATTGTCTGTGACTTCATTGTCCAGTACATCGTCGTCATCTTCCTCCTCCTCCTCACCGAACCCTCCTCCATACCCCGCCTCTGTTGCCTCCCCAGCCAGAGCTGTCAGTGTGTGTCCAAGTGCCGTCAGACGCTTCCCGATGTTTGTGTCAAGGTGGACGTCTATACCCTGCATCTCCCACTGAACATTCAGGATCCACTTGGCATTGCCCCGCGGGTCTGTAAGAACAGTTATTTGGAGATTAACTGTTTGGTTGAAACTAATTGCATGCTCTTGTTTCAAGTGTAAAATATCAAATTTCAGAAATAAGCCATTGTTGTTTAAGTAGTGTCAGATATTAGAGAGTTGTTCAACAAACAAAGGACAGTGCTTATATCAATAACAAACCCAGAGGGTATGGAAACAGAGAGAGATGGAGAATCTTTATTTAGAGAATTGTTACAGTAGGGTTGATCAGTTGATTATTCTTAGCTCAAAGGTTATAATAAAATTCAAAGAAAAGCCAATGTTAGTCATGTGGTGTGAGTAACGATGTTACAAAAATCAATCACAAACCCATCTGCTTCTGAATGAGTTGGTGCAATATTATTCCTGACCAGTTCAAGCCAGGAATCATGATTTACAAGCAAGGGAAACATCCTTGAATTGTCCTGGAATACCTGGAGTTTTCTTCACTATCTATTTTTTAGTTAAAGGAAGTATCCAGTACCTGAGGCTGACTTGTTGATCGTACGGGAGCACACCTCGTACGTGCCCTCGGGCACACAGCAGATGTTCATGTTAGGCTCCTCCTTCCCGTTAGGCTTCCAGTCATCCCACGATGTCTCAAAGTCATCCGCAAAACGGAAACTGAACCCTGTGAAGTCATTATAAATCAGAAATATAATAATTTATTAAAAAAAATAAACTCTTTACTGATATGTACTGCAGATGTTAACACTCTGAAATAAAGTATATTTACCTCTTGTCAAATTAACAAAGAGAGAACTTGTATTTTAGTTGGTTTATATATTTTTAGTAGATATATATCAACACATTATGACAAATTTTTACAATTTCAGTTAAATCAAGTATTATATGAAGGAAAAAGCGTTGTTTCTTGGAAAGCAAATTACGAAAGAATAAATTACTATGCTACACTAATGTCTTTACAAACACTACTACGTCATGTGCCTTTTTAGAGGTAATTAATGCCAAATTCTAACATGACACAAAAACTAGAATGAAAATACTGCTTTCTGATTGGTTACAGCAAGCTCGGTTTGAAATTAAATTTAGGGGTGAAAAATGCACGACATACAACCCCAAAATAAAAAACAGAAGGGATTTATCTCCTAATTTAAGCAAATTAACAGAAAAAAAATTGACAGGGAGGGAATAATCTTGAGTAGACACTGGCTTATAATAGTAATAATAATTACCGCTTACTAAAGATAGACCATTCAATAACACGAACAAGTAGAGAATTTATCGGAATCATTTATATTACCTAAGTCAACTCACCTTTGAACCTGCCCTTGCTAACGAGGGAGCCGGAGGAGCAGGCAGAGATCTGTGTACTCTCTATAGTCAACACGAGGGCAGCTCCCGGCTCACTCTCCCCTAGTCTTACACCACTGGAGGTCGGCTAAGGGACATAGGGCTATCATTAGTAAATATGCAATGCAGCCTGTCTTGTATTCAAAGATGCATAAGTCTATCACTGAGTTTCAAAAAATAAAATAAAAATATGTCGTATGGACAATTTGTTCACTCATTTTGGTATAAATCATGTTTTGTGTCTAAATGTAAGTGAAACAATATCTAAATGTTGATACAAGACAACTCTTATAGATGACAAATTCTTTATCCATTTCACAACATGCTTCTGTCCCATAATCAAGTTGATCTATAAGAATTCTCTTATATAACTGGACCAACTTTTAATGCATTAAAAAAAGCTTGGTCAATAAAATAATCAGGTAATTTTCAGACATGGATGACATAGTGAAAAAGATCATGCCAATATTCTAATAAGCCTTGACAAGCACCTCAGAATCATACCTGATAGGAGAGGGTATCTATCGGGACACAGATGCCCATATCGTCCACAATCAGCTGCAGGAAGAGTGTACTAAGGGTGGGCGGGGCAGCAGAGCTCGCAAAGTGAGGCAGCTTGTCTATCACTTGCCTCGTTGCAGTTTGCACCTGGTGGCATTTTTTCCAAATATAATCTAATTTGATTCTATTTATAACTTAAAGATACCTTAATTACCTAGATTAAAATCTTGAACTTTGCAAGTAAATGATGTTAAAAAATCTAATTTTTCAAATATCATCATTTTACCTGCTGAATCAATTAGTTGCAAACCATTCTGAGGAGCCAAACAAGAGGGATCATAATTAGAAACGGCAAGAAATTGGTAAATTCAATGAGGTGCCAAATTGACAAGTTTCTTGCTATTAGAACTTTCTAAATGTATCTATTGATGGATATTTCTGAAGCTTTTGATATATTCAGAGCAATTGGTTCTTAGCTCATGACTAATGGAAGACATACAACTCAAAATTAAAGGTTTACATATCAAGTTAAAATCTTTCAAATCCAAGGAATTTATTCCTAATATCCCAAAGGAAAGAATATTCAACCAACCTCTTTGTTGAGTGACATCCTTTGTTCAGTCCAATACTCGTAGGCATTCTTATAATTCAACCACACCAACACAGCTGAAAAACATTGAAATACCTTACATCAAGAACATGAAAACCCAGCCAGAATCTATTCACATTCCCATGATTCCCATTACTTTTGAATGAAAAAGTGATTCTTTCAGAATAGGTGTACAATTTGCAATGCTGGTGTACACTCATATTTTAAGACTGTTAGTTTACAAAATACTCCAAAAGTAGGCAGCCCTGTGAAGCAAGCACACCTTTGTCAAAGGCAAGAGGTTGAGCCAGTACGATGGGACGACTGAGGTTGATAATGAGGGCCTCCTGGTTGGTCGACACTCCCGGTATCATCTCATCCTGCAATATATCACATGGATATTACATGAACTGAAATATATTGTTTCAATAAAGGTGTTTCAATTTTGAAAAATGATATTTTCCCCGAATATTTTTAAACATATCCAATTAAATCTAGCTCATTTATTTGCAACAAAGAATATTTTTGTCATTATTGCCTTGCAAAAAAAATATTTCTTACCATGAAAAAGAAATAAAATTCTTTAAAATTTTATATCAAATGCTGGCTCACAATGATGTCTTGATAAAGTATCATGTATATATACCAAAATGCTGAATGATCTTCTGTATGATGGACCTGTGGCCCCTTAACTGAATAAACTCTCTCTTCTGCTTATGGGATGGAAGTCAGGCAAAGGCATATTTTACAAATATACAATCTCAAAACATTTTTTGACATAGGTCATAACCATTATCTGACATGCAAATGCCGAAATTATTTTCTTTGTTAATGAGTTACAGTTTTATAAGTAACACTTAATGAACGCAACCATTGAGGAGATGCAACAAAACTAAAAAGTTTTGCAGTCTTACGAAAGATGTATTGGAAACATCAAATCGTTATTTCTAAAGGTAAATTTTCAGATTTGCATGACAACAATTGAATAATCAAACTATTATTTAGCAGTCATAATGTTTGGATGAAGATTTCGTTTCTTTAGACTTAAGAACAAGTCAGATTCAACCTGTTACCTGAAGAGCGTTTCTGACTCCTATCTTGGTCTTGAAGAATGCCATTGTCTGGAACTCTGGTTCCGCCTCCTCAAACACAGGATTCTGCATGCAAAAGAGTTGGTATGATTAAACAGTGCTTTTTTAGTAATTTTCATTAAAATGTAAATAAAATAATGATAAAATCATAGATTACGTGGAAAGGATGAACAAATTCATACCTTAAGAAGCTGTCCAAGAGCTACATTCAAATAGATTTGAGCTCTGATAAATACTTTCTGGTTGTTCTCAAAGTCTGAAATAGAAAGCACCAATCAATATCCTGGAGAGTATTTGACAATGAAACTGAGTAATAAGAATAGTGAAATGGATTTACATTCACTAGGCAAACTGCCATACACCAAAAAGAGGTGAGATTCAAATTCTCATTATTTTCCTTCATTAAAAACATCATTTATTATCATTTACTATGTTTGAGGCAGGGCAGTACGACCTGTGTAGAGATGGTTAAGGGGGATGAAGACAGGGCCAACAGAAGTTTGAATAAACAAAAATAAAGCTACAATATTTGGAGTTATTCGCCAAAATACCAGGGCCTCCTTTCACAAAGCAACCTTAACTAAGGTTAACCTTATCTCCCATTCTTTAACATTGCACTGAGGTTACCATAAGGACTTACGATCACCTTAAGGCTTTGTGAAAGGAGGCCCAGAACAAGTTTCAAACAGTGAAGGAGGCTAACACTTTTCAAACATGTAACACCATTTTTTTTTATCACTATCTATAAATTTTAGTAAATCATAACCAAGGATAATGGTTATAAAAATATAATTATCCAAAATAAATAGGATGGATTGATAATTTTCACCCACTACACTAACTAAAAGTTTAAGCATTAATACAGGTCTGAAATCAGGCTCACAAACATATTTGTGTCTCATTTCCTGAGGGTGAAAGGCTTGAAAGCAATGATAAGATAAGGATAAAAGAATGTTTTAAAAATAAGTCAGTTTGGTCAACAGAATGTATGATGTAATCAAAGACAAACTATAGATGCCATACCAACATCCGGGTTAATTTCTCGAGCTGCCATCTGTACCCTGTTTGACACCTCAAGTTCAATCTCTCCGGTCTCAAGTCTCACAGCGTTGGATGTCGGGGTCGTCGCCGTGATCTGGATACCCTGTCAGTGCACATGTATATATTAACCTCTTAACAGGGGTCATAACTTTGCACAGCAAGCCATTTTGAATAATGCATTTGAGAAGTGGTCAAATATCATTTCAGCTTGACAAATATATCAACATGATCTATAACATAAATTTGTACCAACTCTTGCAATATTTAATATAGATATAGATAACCAGGAAGCACATATACACTAGTAATTTTCAAATTCAGCAATCACGATTTTGTCTTTTCCCCTTTGAAATTCAACGCTCATAACATCATTAAGCTGGAGTCATTAAAAAATCTTTGACAGGGTGAGATTAAGGTGCTTCTTCTGGCTTCTGCAAGTGACACATCCCTTTTAGGGAGTAGGTAGAAATATAGACTTACAGGCCCTTGATTCAAATTACAGTTAAGACCTCACAATCATTTTTGGTACATTGTGTAAGTTTGTTGTAGTTACATGTTCAGTGACTGACCTTGAACCTGAAGGAGAAGGAGTAGAGGAGAGGCTCTCGATCATGAGCTTGAGCTGTCTTCTCTTCCTCCGACCAGAGACGCATTGGCTGGTCCGACCCAGACACTTTCTGGACAACCTCATTGACTTCCTGGTTGGGACAAATGAACAATGACAGAAAGCGTTCTCAATGCTACCATCCTGAATAAGACATTGTGTTGAGGCCATAGAAATCCTTGGCAAATATAACATTACTGACTACAGGGGCCGCTTTGTCAAGAGGTTATCAAAGACATCATTTATCAAATCAGAAATAGGTAAGTATCATGATTTTCTTGATTATTCTTTCAAGTAATTATCTTAATTGAAATAACAATTAAAATGACCACATTGAAAGATAGTGGCATTTGCTATTTTTCAAAACCATCCCTCGCATGATTAGTAATTTTAGAGAACTCATAATCATATCTAAGACTTTGCTTTTACTATATGGGTCCTACCTACCTTCATGAAGACTTTCTGTACAAAGACAAGGTGGTTGAGGAGATCTGTAGTCAGACTGTGCTCCAACATCCCCACTTCCGCCACCGCGTTCATGTAGCTTCCGGCCTTCAGCACCAAACCCTCTGAGAGATCCTCCGGAGCTGGTGCTGCCATCTTGTGGTGCCGGTAGTCAGCGTAGATGTGAATCGGGGGCAGTTCTATACTGGCGGAAGACGGGATCGATGTCTCCGTTGTAATTACCTATTAAGTGAAATAAAAAATCATCATGGTATTACTTATGTTGGAATTTTTATATGACTTTTTGTGCTCGGAACTGGACCAGTGTTCAAAACAGCTTCTGGTCCACATCACAATCAGAGTTGGACTGCCTGCTTCCTCAAATCACAAGGGTTGCAACCAGGGAAGACTAAAAGTAATATCATACATTGAATAGGATGCACATTTAGGTAATTTTCAGATGTAAATATTTTAAAACAAGATTTGAGCCAATCATCAAAGGACATCTCTAATTTAATAAAAAGTTTAACTTTACAGAACATTCAAAAGAATTATTTTGTACATAAGTTTTTTACCTTTGATCTGAAGCTGAGAGTGTGTTTTGGAAGAACAACTGTGAACCTTGCTTTCTTTCCTGTCATCCCTGCAACTGTGATGGAGCCAGTCTGAAATAAAAAATATTATTCAACATAAAGGGAACACTTGATAATGCAAAGAACTATTTAAAGCAAGACAAAACAACATCGGGAGCTTTGAGGGAGGGTGAAAAGGCTTAAAGATGAAATCGGTCACAAAAATTGTCATAAGAAGACAATGTATCCTACCGGTCCAAAAAGTCCTAATATTTATCAAACAGATAGACGGACATGGTTTGACATTATCCCACAGCTGTGCATATTAGTTGTATAAAAAATGTCTACATCTGGCATATCATACCTTATGCTGTGCCTTGAGGGATGGGAGTATAGAAGCTGCTGTAGTGATGCCCTGGAACACAGTCTTGAAGTGTATGTGAAGGGTTACAGGTTTGTGTGGGGTTGCGGCCCCTGTCTGCTCCTGGCGACGAGGTCGGCCGGTAGACTTGCTTTCTAAGTTCTCGGCCTTCTCTTGTTTGATCTCCTCCTTGACTTCTCCGTCTACAGCGTCACTCTGGGTCTTGCTGCGGACAATGAGTGGTCATTTCATGTCATTATCCCCCAAACTGAATTGATATCCTACCTAAATACATTGCACAGTGCCTCATATCCTGCTGTTCACTGGCATCTTATTTTTTCTTGATTACATCAATATCCAATTTGACTTTTCTGCCGCTTAGTTCAAGTTCAAATTGCTTGATCATCAAGATGAGATTGACAAAATACTGAGACTCTTTGTCCAAGTCTAAGAATACAAACTATTACTACTTCTATATCTAACAAATGGTGTATGATGTTGTATTATTCGAATTCACAAATAACATATCATTTCCTTACTTTGCACATAGTTTTAGGTTGGCCCTAAGAGGCAAGGAATATGATGAATATTCTTTCAACATTAGCTCTCATGAATATCCAAGACTAGCACATTTTCAAAATTACATATTTTATTCATTAGATAAAGTTTTCTACTTGGTAGATTATGAATGATTAATTAACTCTTACGCTGCTGAATATTATTTTGACCAGTTCTGCCCCCGTGGCTGAATTTTCCAGCACTCGCCTCGCTACCGTTATAGCGCAATTAGCCCCTGTGGCCGAATTTTCCAGCGCCGCCAGATGCGACCGTTTTAACAACATATGGCGTGTTTACATGGCGAATTACGGACATTATCGTCGTTTTATACAAAGCTAGTCGGCGAATCCCGTGTTACAAATGGATGATACTTACTTGACACTTTGAATGAAATTTCTATCACCCCTGGAACGGTTTCTACAACTGAAGTAAACTTGTTTTCAATTCGGGCGCCGTAACTCAATAAATTCCAAGAGCACATGCGCGAAATCAAAACGAAACTAAAGATGAATAGTTCCTCTTCACATCGATATAAAAATTATTTTTATAATATGTTTAGAACGAATTTTACAAAATTTTAAAAATTGTCTTCATTTCAAACATTATAAAATCATTTAATCACTGAGTGCACACATGCAAATTATATACGGAATTGAAGCTAATTTTTTGCTCTATATTTCACGATAAATTTTATTACGATACGCCATCCTAAACGAAAGATATAAATTACGAAAACAGGGTAGTGATAAATCCCGATAACGTTCTGACCCCCACAGTAATATTACTAAGCTAATAGCCCCGGGCAAACGCACGCGCTCAGCGCGTGCAGGCGGGGTATCCCCGTTGAAACATACACTCACACACAATATAAATTGTCTTTATTTCCAACTTTATAAATCATGTTATTCGCTTTGTATACATGCAAATTATATATGGAATTGAAGGCAATTTATTCTTCTTTACGAAGAAATAAATCATAACAATCTTTTGCACTGTAATTAGAAGTTATTACCAACGAAACGTGGGTATAGCTAGTAATAAAGTCTTTGATAATCGCCTTACCGCAACATGTCGCATCGTTTCCACACGTTTTATTTTGATGCAAATATGGGCAAATTACACATGAAAATGAAGGTATTTCTTTCTGCTTTACGATGATATGAAAATAATAAATATGTACCACTTCGTTTGGAATATATAAAGTTTGCAAAGATGGTACCCTCGGGTATTTTAGAACAGATTTTGATAATTGCGACATCACTAACCGCTCCTTTATTGTCTAATTGTAATTTGCAAATTTTATATAGAATTGAAGACGATCCTTTCCTCTTTATTGTGATATAAAAATGTCGATAATGCGCTCTGCCGTTAAATGGATAGGAAGTGTAAAAAGCAGTTGAAAATAAATCGCTTCTCGGTAAACAAAATATGAATAGAGAAATTGCCTGTTTGTGCGATGCGCGCCGGGTCCTTTCTGATTTTCTTGTACATACCAATTTTACATGGCAATAAAGATTATCCTTTTCTCTATATTTTGATATATGAAATTGCAAAATTTACCGAGAAGTTTATGTGATATAAAGTGCGAGAAAATGGTAAAAACGTAAAGAATAAACAAAAGTCACAATTTTGCGGAACTTGCTGTATCTTTATTCTATATGGTGTATATAATTTTTTTTATATCAAATCGAAGACAATTATTCCTTCTTTATCACGATGTAATCAATTTCAAAATACGCCTAGCTGTTGAGAAGATATGAGCGAAAGAAAGGCACATGTCAAAATCGCCGTTCAGTTTACATGATTTGAATCGAGAAATTAGCTTTTTGTGCGGCGCTTGCTGTGTCTTTATTTATTATCGCGCATGTACACATTTTACATGGAAAGAAAGACAATCTTTCTCTCTGTCTTCTGATATAAAAATTGTCAAAATACGTTGAGCACATCATGTAAAAATTGGTGTGACAAAATGGTGTAAAACTAAAAATATGTAAAAATCACCTTTTTTTCGGCACATGCTGTATCTTCAATTCAGGTAGCGTAGTTACGTATTTTATATTGAATTGAAGACAATTTTCTGCTCAAATGATCCAACCGGTATTGAAATCCGCCCAAGGGTTCAGAGCATAGGGCGTGCGATATAAGGTTGTGCGTTTGGTGTGAGTGCAGGCTTGTAAGCAAACGATAGCACGCGCGGGACGGTAAGCTCGTGCGAGCGGGGAGAAAGTGCCCACAGGCTATTAGCACGTGCGGCGGGGAGTGGGGGGAAATTGAGTGATTTTAACGCTTATTTTCGGTACGATAAACGGTATCAATGTTTGCATAATTTTCGGGACATGTACGCGCATTATTTAGAACACCAACGAAACAAAATTCGGTAGCTTAGCGACAGACGGACGGAAAGTACTAGCGTTGAACTGACACTACTGCCGTGCAACAATTGCCCGTCCTTCGCTACTGTGAACCTCGGCGTTAATGAGCTAGCGTGAGAAAAATAGAGTTTGGATGTCGCATCTCGCCCAGAGGACATGCGGTCAAAGCAAATTTCAACCCGGACAGGCCCGGGACCCGCATCTTAAGGGTTAACTCATACCTGACAGATCTGGAGAGAGGCCAGCCGAACTCCTGCAGTGTGGAAGTGAGCTGTCGGGAGCTTCTGGTCATCATGCCATGCAATACCACTGGATGTTGGGGGATGTCGATGTCAATGTGGCCAATAGACGCTAGCGCCGAGTTGTGTTCCTTCGCTCGACGCATCACAGTTGTGTGCAGGGCTTGAGATTTACGGATGTTCACTGTCACTACAGTTCTGCAAAGAGCAAATTCAATAAATCACTGGAACTAAAAGGGGTGAGTCTCTGTAGTCATGGCCACAGTGGCCATTTATCCTATATTACATTGCAGTAAAGACAACTTCCATAAATCATGTGTTTATGGTAATTCATGCAGGTACTGATCTTGAAATGGATATTTTGTCAGTAATTCATCAAATCAGTCCTTATCTTTATTTGTTTACAATTCGAACAAACCTGCAGAGGTTTCAGATTCTTTGAAGAGGATCCTCCTTGGGGTACTATTGCATAAAATCTGTTTATTTTTGCTATATGACAGGTTGTGACTATTTTTAGAATAAAAAATATACAAAAACCACATTAAAAACGTGTTTCTCATATATGACCACCCTAACAGAGCCCCAAACCCTAGCGGTTGCCATAGCACCAAGGGCAGTAACTCTATTCTCACCACTTATCAATCTAGCATACCAGACAGAATAAGGGGAGGTGGGTGGCCCTACCCCAAGGAGGATCCTCTTCAAAGAATCTGAAACCTCTGCAGGTTTGTTCGATTCTTTTTCAGAAGGGATCCTCCTTGGGGTACTATTGTATAAAAACAGACTCCCAGAGATCAATATCCTGGAAGTGGTATTCTGTCTGCAACACACATCGTACAAGGAATATAATCAGAAACACTCACCACATCACGTGACTTGTCACATCGTAGCTCTTGAGAGCGCAGTGATGACCTGGGAATCTACTGATTAGGGCTAAAGACGCCCAAATACAGACTTTAAGCCAAATACCCGCCCCCCCCCCCCCCCTTTCTTTCAAAAGAAGGGACTAGGGACGTTCTTTTAAGTCTAGTAATTAACCCCAGCGCAGAATCACCCACCGGGTGTCTTCCGCCAGAGCCCAAAAAATGCAGTGTTGTTAAAATTAGTACGTTAGTACCACAACCAACATGATCATCGTAACCCATAAAAACTCAATCAGTTAGAGGGTGTACGACTCTGCCCACTGGAGAGAACCACCTTGCCAAACCGAGCACGCTCACTTGAGTGCTTGTCAAGCTGATAATGTCTGATGAACGTGCTAGGCCGACTCCAGACAGCTGCGGAGCAGATCTCTTCAATGGGCAGTGCCGCAGTATACGCCTTAGAGGTCGCTACCGCCCTGACCGAATGAGCTTTTAAACCTTCAGGGGGCTGTAACCCCTTATGGATGTAGCCCAGACAAATTGCCGAAACGATCCATCTGGAGATGGTCTGTTTCGTAGCTGCGAGACCGGCTTTATTGCCGCCATAGCAACAGAACAATTGCTTATCCTTACGGATTTCCTTTGTTCTCTTAAGATATTGTTTGAGGGTGCGACGCACATCAAGGATGTGGGGCTGCGCCGACCTCGCCCCCGACGCTGCCGGCTGAAGCATCGCCGGTAGCTCAATAGGGGCCGACACATGGAAGGAATGATCCACCTTCGGTCGGTACGAGTCAGGCAGTCTAATGCTGACTCTGTCCTTATGAAAGACAGTCAGCTCGGGATCCGAGGACATTGCGTGAATATCCCCTACCCGCCTGCCTGACGTAACCGCCACCAAGAAAGCCGTCTTCCATGTGAGCAACTGCAGTGAAACTGTACTAAGGTCTCTAAAGGACGGACCTGACAGCCAATCAAGCACTTTTGCTAGTTCCCAAGTAGGGCTGATCCTCCGCACCGGCGGTCGGATCCTGTCCACACCTGCTAGGAAACGCTGGACCATCGGATGACTACCCAACAGGGCTCCATCCACCGGTATGTGGAATGCGGCAATGGCCGTCGAGTACCCCCTGACCGTCGAGGCGGCTAAGCCATCGTCCAGTCTGGACTGTAAAAACTCGAGTACCGGCACTAAACCCGCAGAAAAGGGATCGAGTAGCCCTCTATTGCCACACCAGCGCGCATAGCAGGCCCATCTATCCTCGTATTGAACGTTCGTTGAATCCCTCCTCGAAGCCAGTATTGTGTCTGCAACTCGTGCAGGAATACCGCTCTCCTGGAGGCGATTCTGGACAGAGGCCAAGCCACCCACTGAACCCTGGGGTTCGGGTGTGGCGCCCCCTCCTGCGTCAGCAGATCTGGCAGACATGGTAACAGTAAAGGAGGCTGTACCAGATATCTGAGAACCGACGGGAACCAACTCTGGGCCGTCCACAGCGGTGTCATGAGGACCAACAGCTGTGGAGGCTGCCTGCCTAACTGCAACAGGACCCTGGGAATCAGGGGCGTAGGCGGAAACGCCCACAGCACCCTGCCGGTCCAGTCTATTGCGAAGGCGTCTGAGGCCAGAGCTTTTGGGTCTGGTATCCTGGAACAGAACACCGGTGTCTGATTCGTCACTCCGGACGCAAACAGATCCACCTGGAACGACCCGTACAACTGGGAGATAAGCCCGAATATCTCCCGGTGGAGCATCCATTCGTACGGTGCCAAGATGCGCCGGGACAAGGCGTCCGCTCGGACATTGTCCACTCCCGGAAGGTACACTGGCGTCACCCGTACGTTGTACTGATCGCACCAGAGCAGGAACTGCCACGCCTCCTGGAGGAGAGCTGGGGACACCGTTCCTCCCTGTTTCGCAATATACGTCATGGCGGTCTGATTGTCCATTTCTAGACGTACCGCCTGACCCTGTATCAGACGTAGGAAGTGCTTGAACACATTCCTCACCGCCCTCAGTTCCAGCACATTGATGTGCATCCTGGACTCGTCCAGGGACCACAGGCCCGAAGCTGAGTGGTCCCCCAGGACTCCCCCCCAACCTGAGAGGGAAGCGTCCGTCTGAACTGTCACCGTCGGCAACGGGGCCTCCAGAGGTAGACCCCTCGACAGGTTGTCCTCTTTCAGCCACCATTCCAGATGAGTGGTAAGCCACCCCGGAATGGACACTGACCGCTCCAGACTCTCGGCATGAGACCACAATCCCGCCAAAGCCTGTTGGACTGGTCTCATTCTCAGCCGAGCTCTCCAGACCACATCCACAGTCGCCGCCATATTCCCCAGCAAACGGAGCCAAGTCCGCGCGGAGTGGTCTGGTGACTGCAGGAAGTGCTGTGTGGTCTGAACCACCTTGCCCACACGGTCTGGGGCCAACGAAACCGTGCCCCGTGCCGTGTCGAACCGAGCCCCCAAGAACACTAGGTCTTGCGTGGGGTCCAAGTCTGACTTCTTCAGGTTTATTATCCAACCCAGTCTGACAAGAATATTCAAAATGTCCTGGGTGGCTTCCTGATTCAGCGCCCTGGTCAGAGCCCTGATCAACCAGTCGTCCAGGTATGGGTGACAACACCTGCCCTGCGACCTTGCGACTTGCGCAGGAATCAGCATCAGCTTGGTGAACACCCTTGGCGCAGTGGCGATGCCGAAGGGGAGCACACGAAACTGAAAGCACACCCCGTCGAAAGCAAACCTGAGGTATTGCTTGAACTGGGGGTGCATTGGGACATGGAGGTACGCATCTTTGAGGTCGATTGACGACAGCCAATCCCCCGCCTCTACAGACGCTATCACTGACCTCAGAGTCTCCATCTTGAACGATGGTACCTCCAACATTTTGTTCAGATACTTCAGATTCAAAATGGGCCTGTAACCTCCGTCCTTCTTGGTCACCAGGAAGTAAGTCGAGTAATACCCGTTCTCTTCCTGGCCCAATGGAACAACCTCTATAGCCGCTTTGTCGAGCAGTGCTGCGACCTCGGCACGGAGGACTTCTGCCTTCTCCGGGGAGGATGGCACCGGGGTGCGCCTCACTCCGGTAAAAGAAGGTGGCCCAAGCTTCCAAAGAGGCAAATGCCCTTCCCTGAGTGTGGACAGGACCCAGGGGTTGGACGTGACTCTCTCCCATTCCGACAGGAAGTTGGACAGTCTGCCCCCCACTGGGAGCTCTGGACAGAGACACTGGATCCCTGCTACCGGCGGCGCTCTGGCCCCCTGGCAGGTCTCCAACTCTGGACAAGGGCATCGGATCCCTGCTACCGGCGGCACTCCGGCCCCCTGGCAGGTCTCCGGCTCTAGCAGGCGAGGGATTAGGAGCCCTGGTTGGAGCCCCCTTTCCCCCGAAAAGGCTGCTGGCCCTTAGGCTGCTTGCCCTTCCTGCTCTTGCCCTTCTTCCCTGGATTACCTCCCTTGCCAGAGCCCTGGTAGAGAGAAGACTCCCACCATTGCTTGACTTTGGCCGGCGGACCACTCGGGAGATTCTCCAAGGGGGACTTTCGCTTCCCGGCAGGACCCGAGCCGCCTTTGGCGGCTTTGGCCCTCTCTAGCCGTTCGGCAAAGTCCTTGATGACTGTCGCCGATCCCGGGAACAGGGCTTGACCCAGTTCATAGGGGAGGGCGAGCAGTGCATTCTGAGTCGGCTGTGGGAGTGATGAGCAACTCAACCACAGCCTCCGCAGCCCCATCACTGCGGTCATCACCTGGCTCGACGCGCTCCTAATAGAGTCGCGAGCCAGGTAACTCGACACCTCGGCCAATTGCCTTTGGAGCAGAACCTGTTCGGTCTGCTCCTTCCCCTTCGCCTCAACCATACTCTGAGCCTGCAAGGAGGCCAGGTATGCCGAGTGAACCGAGACCCGCAACTGTTGCGCCGCATTCCGATAGGTCTCCTCGAAGGAGCGGAACGCGCGCTTCAGAAGCTGGTCCTGGTACTTAAAGGGGGGCACCCGCCGGCCCGGAAGCCCAATGGCGTCCGGGTTGACCGAGGATAACACATCGTCGTCAACCACCGGCACATCCAGAAACCCCACCTCCCCTATCGGGTACCTCCTGTTGAGTTCGGGGAGATCGAACCGTGTACGGGTACCCGACAGAAGAGGCGTGATCGCATCAGTGCGTAAGCTGTCGACTATGCGGAGCCGCGTCTGTGCGACCTTGCGCTTGGCAAAGGCCCCACCAGGTAGACGGAACTCAGCCTCATCCGATTCCTTCTCTTGAACGACCACCTGAGGGAAGGCTACCGCGAACTTGTCGCGGACCCCCCTCAAGGCTTCGGAAATTGGGCGGTCGGAAGGATCCGATTCCGCACCCCCACCGACCTCCATCTCCTCCTCCGAGTCATCCCCCGTCACCTCCGAGCCCTGCACGGACGAGGTTTCTGAGGAATGGCTTGGAGGAGCAAACGAAGGAAGCAAGGGGATCCGGAACCGAGACCCGCCGGCCTCCGGTCGTTCCCGAGAAGGACCCGGAAGAGCTGGTCCAGACGCGGACCCGGACGCAGCAGCGCCCGGGTCCTGGCTCTTGGGGTTGCCGGTTCCCCCCGACCTCTCGACGGTCTCGAGATCATTCGGGGGGTCCCGTGTTATGGTGCTGGTAGGGGTCCGGCTAGGTCCGGCCCTCAGCTCCGGCCAGCTCAAGGCATCACCCGGGCCCCTGCCCAGGTTAGCCCCAGCCCCGGGACCGGCCCCGGTCCCGAAGGACCCGGTCGGTCTGGCATCCGGACCCGCCGGGGGAACTGACGCCCGAATCTCCTTGCGGAGCTCCGACATCAGATCCCCCATCAGGCCCTTCATTTGCCCCTTAATTAGAGAGTTAATTGTGTCAAGTGTAGGGGTGATTGGGAGGGCCCTAGCGGAAAACAGCCGTGTGCCCACCTCCGAGTCCGAGCTCTCTTCAGAGGGGATCGGAGGGGACACGACTGCCTTCTTCTTACCACCCTTAGCTTTAGATGGGGGGGTCACTCCCTGCAGACTCTCGCCTGCCTCCAGCATCCCTTTGTAGAAAATGGTGTCTGCCTGCCTCCTCTTACGGGTCTTATTGCAAAAGGCCTTGCACACAGCACAGTCCGAGTCGTCGTGCCCTTGTGTCACTAGACACGGAAGGCAGCTAGGGTGTCCATCTGTTTGTGGGATGGACGACCCACAGTCAACGCACTTCTTGAACGGCTGTAAGCCAAACAGAAAGATAGTTGACAACTACCAAAGGGAGGGGGTGGGGGAGTGCATATGTAAATCTAAGTAAATATATAATCCTAAGATATATAGATACTAAAAGATAAACGGCCGCGGCATAAATAGTGAAAAGCAACTCATAAAGCAAGCACTACAACCACAGCCTGAAATAAAAAGAGCATGTAAACAACATGGCTTGCCCCTCGAAAAAACGAAAGTTTTCATCAAGTTAACAACCAGGTGAAAACGATCGCCATCGACGTAAAGAGATGCTTATTAATACATAATAAGAATAACATCAAGTGCCAAACATTAGCTGATTCCATACGAAAGATATCTATTTTCCACCTAGTCGGGAAAAACAATCTCCGAGAATCCGCCATGTTTGTCTCTTTTCCCGCGCACGCACGAAGCACGTGGTTCGAAATGCTTGGGAAAAGCCTAAGTCACAACGCGATGGAATGCGAAAAAATGCGAACCTATTCTAAACTACGTTTAGCAATAAAGGTTACCATACATTTGTTTCTTTCTCCATAGTCTCGTTTTCTTAGAAAACCTTGAAAACTTAGCAAAACTTCGAAGCTCGAAAACACGTCTTCTCACTCCAATGACAGATTGATAAGTGGTGAGAATAGAGTTACTGCCCTTGGTGCTATGGCAACCGCTAGGGTTTGGGGCTCTGTTAGGGTGGTCATATATGAGAAACACGTTTTTAATGTGGTTTTTGTATATTTTTTATTCTAAAAATAGTCACAACCTGTCATATAGCAAAAATAAACAGATTTTATGCAATAGTACCCCAAGGAGGATCCCTTCTGAAAAAGAATTAATGATCAGGTGTTTTGCAATAAAGCACAGTTTTGCATTTTGGTTTGACAAACAGCATTTAATTGCAAACTATATGTATGATGGTTTGGCTATTTCTTCTCTTTCATTTCAATTCAAAATGTATTAAGTCATATTTCAATGTCAAAGAATTAAATAGTAAAAACATATGATGTTTGGGCGTTTCTTTGCATTGTTTCCTATTTCAGAAACCATTGTTTCCTGACATGACTCAATAGAGTTGATTATTATGGAATAAGGACATGTAGCAACTTTTACTTTTGAGGAAATAGTGTAAGATAAAAAGAACTCACTGCATGCTTGGAGGGACACCTTCGAGGAGGACGATCATTGTGTGTCCAACATGGGCTGTGAAGGAGGAATCCGAGGACTTGCGGTGAAGGAAACCTGAACGAATGATACTTTTCATATCAGTGAATCTTAAAAAGTTGTTATCCATGTATGCTTATCAACACCTTTGACATTCTTTTGGTAAAAGCAAAAGGATTGAGTTGCAACGTATATCTAAACCTTGCAAAATGTTGGTATGTATGCAATCACAGCTTATCATTTTAGATGGTAAACACACGACAGTAGTGAATGAGGGAAGGATTTCCAAAAGGATTAAGATATCCACTTAATACCTTGGTCCGAATATTGTGAACTAAGACTATACATGATTCAACTCAAATTTGTTGCAGACTCAGAATGCTCTGGTCAGTCAAGCATAGCTGAAGAGTCAAGCCCACATTCCATTTTAAACATTTCCCCCCTCTCATTGTTTGTACCCAAATTGTTGAATTCACTATCAATTTACTTCTCATATTGTTTGATATTTAAACTTTCAAACGGCATTGTATGTAGGAAGTAAACTTGAAACCTTACCACCATGAATGTATTGTTTTTTCGTTTTCATAAATTTAACCAAAATCTTCCAAAAGTTACCAATCAAAACCAAAGGTAACCAGGTTATAGGCTGTTGGACATGCCTTATACATACATATCATACACTGCCAAAAGTATCTGAAAGGTTGAAAAAACTGACCTTTGACCCTTTCCTTGTATGTGCCACTGGTGTGTACACGTCTCATCTCTGCCTCCAGTTTGAGACCCGACAATACGGCAAGCACTTGCACTTTCTCCACTTTGGCAATTCCAAACACAACCAGCGGTATACTCTCTCCGATGTAGATACCTGAAGGGCGTGAATGATAATCCAGTTTGACATTTAGAGATGTCTTTAAAACAAGCGACTACACCGAGATAAATATCAAATATTTATCTAATAAAACAAGAACCTATTCTTATGTTCACATGAACACAACATGTGAAATATTCATATTTTTATTTTTTGTCAATGAAATAGAAATTAATGTTAAACATTAGGGTTCACTTTGAATTTCTCAAACTCTTAAATGTACACCTCTTTCAAGTCAATCTCTTGCAAATTTGTATCAGGAAAAGACATTTCCATCTTAATAATGGATATTCCCTGTTATCAATTGACCATTGAAAAGTGCCTGTAACAAAATTTGAATGACAATAAGCTCTTTGAATATACACACAAAACTTACTCTGCTTGAAGCGGGTCCTGATGAAAGATGTCTGAGCTAGAGGTGGTTCCTTGTCTCCAATTTCCTGCTCCTCTGCTCCAATATCAGGGTACTTTGCTCCCTCCTCCTCCTGAAGAGTGAAGCCAGAACCCAGTTTGCTGTTGTCTCTCTTCAGAGTGCTGTCCTTCTCTGGTTCTTCTTCTATCACAGGAAGCTTCGCCATCCCTGTCTTCCTGAGGACAGTCTTTGGCTCTGGCATTGTTGAGTATAGCTCCAGAAGGTGGTACAGATGCCGCCAGCATCTTGGAGTGCTTTCTTTGATTTCATCAACAATTGTCTTTTCTGCCAGGGCAGGAGATGAAGTGTCTACAAGTTCCATGGTGACTGAGTCACTAAGGTTCAGAGATTGTGGAGGGGTAAGGACCTCAGAATGGGTGCTTGGAGTCATCACATCGGATCTAGGACGTTTTGTTTCTTTGGCGAATCTCAGGTGGGATTTTTTGGATGAGCTTGTGAGAGGTAGTTTATCTGGTCGTTTTGAGTCAAGTGCTAGTCGGAAGGATGATATGCTCTTAGGAGTTTTCATAACAGGTTTGTCCGGTTCTTGAACAAGTGAGTCTGAACACAGGCTTTGATCTGGTGTCGATATTTGAGTATCTCCTGATGGCTGATCCACCTTGGACAAGTCTGACTGTTGAGTGTCAGCACTGGACGTGGAATCTTTTGATTCTTGTTTTCGGTGAGTTTTGACCCATTCTAGCCCATGCCTTCTTTCCTTAAGCTCAGTTTGAGTGTCTTTGATATTGTCCACCATTGTGACAACTTGATGTACAAGCCTCAACAGAGCCATGTCCACGTTTTGCGTGATGGCCTGACACTTTATAAGGAAGTTAATTTGTAAAGTAGTTGGTTTGGCTTCAAGCTTATGCATTGCAAACTTCCAAGCAAATCTTTTTGACCTTCCACCAGCTCCAGTGTCAGTTTGCCCAAAGTCCACAACATCTTTCATTGATATGTTAACACCAAATCCTTCGCAGGAAAATGCAGAATTGCCAGCATTTACATTAAGACGGTACTTCCTTCCTTTCCCTTTCCCTTTGTGACTGCCCTTAGAGTATGAAGCCTCAGATTCTGCAATCTGGATCTTCAGAATGTCAAGATTTGCCTGTAAAAGCAGATGGCCACCAAACTTCTTCATGACAGCAGATGGTCTGACTCCTTCCACATGGAGCCCAAGACTCTGAAGGAGAGGTCGGAACAACTGCTGAGCATCGGCCAGCTGCATGATAGAGGTCGCCATTGTCAGATACTCTGTGTTCAGGTCAGTTCGGCTGTCATCCTGGCTCCAAGCACTTCCAAAATGAGCAGACATGTTTTCATTTTTCCCAAAGTTGGAACCATCATCAAGAGGATCTTTGAAGTCCTCTTGTTGGGCGGTCATCCACTGATAGAGGTCTGTGTTCTTGCTGTACTTTGTCTTCAGGATTGATTGCTTATGTCCTCCTATCCTGAGAGGAGTGTGTGGAGGAGTGGAGGCAACTCCCTGGTCAAGGGATGAAGTGCTCTCTGCAGCAGAAGCAAAACTGAAGTTGCTGTCATTTCTTGGCAGAGCCGATGAAGGATTTAAAGTTGTTGCTGCAGTCTGGGTCTGCTCAGCTCTCCTCTCAGGAGAGTCCATGCAGCTCAACACAGGATGAGGAAAAGCTCCCCTTCCTCTCGACCTTACAGTTGCCAGGAACTTCTTAGGTTGGAAGGAAGCGGTTGATATGGAGCTCACAGCATCATGTCCATGCTCTCTGCCTGCGGCACTGCTGGACGGACCTCCTCGACTGATGAGACTCGGATTGGAGGTGGACTTCATCACAAGCCCTCCTTCAGCCTGTAGTAGGGAGGTCTTCTCATCTACCACATCAAACTGTTCTATAGTCCCTTCTCCATCATCATATAGGTTCTCAGACATGTCCGTATTTGGAATAGCAAATGTTACATTGTATGGTCTCACTGACTTCTTGTTCTTGAAGTTGATGTCGGACATGTAGGGCATGTACAGGACGTTCTTCCACTGGCGAGTGAGGGCGAGTATGCCTTTCTGCATGGTGATGAGCTGAGGAGCAGTCTCTGACAGAACGGCCCTCTCAATGCTCTCACAGCCGTGGATGAGCAGGTACTTGCGGAGCACAGTGAGCAGCTGACAGGAGGGTTGGTCCTGTAGAGTCTTGGATAGGCTTGTCATCTTCCCAAACTTGCTCTGAGGTGGATGTAAGAAGGTGGATCAGATACATGTGTTATTTTCATTATTTATACAACTTAACATGTGAGAAGGGTGATAATCGTTCAGAAACCATTTGTAATGAATGAGAATAATCCTATGTTTGTCATTATTGATAATTTTAGATTAAGTAAGTAAACACTGTAGCATGTGAATTAATTAGTGCAAAGATACTTTGTATCACCACAAACAGGAATCATAACTTTTTGATAAAGGAACTGTTAGCCAATGGATTATAATATGTACCTTTACTCAAAAAATAATGCATTAACTGTTCATAAGTTTGAATGTTCAAAAATTCACAAATACTATTTGTTCTGTTACATTACTGTCTGACCATATTCCAATATAAACTTCCAATTCTTGCAGGTGCCCTTTGAGTCTCTATCAATGTAATCTTCAAAGAGAGTAAGAACCAACACAACACAAAGGTACCTTATTACAGACATGGATCCCCTGTTCGTCCAGGCCCTCCGTCATTATGCAGGCCATCACGGAGCTGTTCCTCTTGTTCATCTCACTGACCAGGTGCTTGACCGCCATCATGGCCCGGTCACATGGGTTCAGCCAGGCATTGATTGCAGGGGTGGCCGTGCTCAACAGATTCCAGTCTAGTCTGAAGGGTTGGAAACATCCTTGAGTAATAATGGTTAATGGGTAAAGGGGGACAGGGAAGTTGGTGCTTGAAGCAATCCCTTTTGAAAATTGTAACAGATGTTTTGCATGAACCTCAAGAATATGTGAACACCTTCCCAAGGATCTGCAACTGGGGTATTGTCATTAATTAACAGGACTTTCAACACGACTAGTACTGTAATTGGTTAAATGATGTTTTTTATTGGTTTCAAGTTTTGGATAAGATCATGTACAATTTGATTGCTGTAATTTATCACTTCTTACATAAGCCATTTAACCAATCTGCTATCATGATATGCCTAATACTTGTTTTATCATGACAATATCATAACATAACATAAAGCTTATTTAAAGCATCTATGGACTACATCATACAATTCTTCATCTCAAACATTATCAACTTAAAAGTAGGTAACATGTCCTGTATAAAAAGTCCATACCGTGTAAAGTCTCCTTTCTTCTTGATTGACACAGGTGGCGGAGCAGCAAAGCTGAGCCAGATAGTCTTAAGCTTCAGCCTCCCATTAGATGCGTCTCCTTGCAGTGGTTCAGGAGTGGGTGGACTTGCTGGGCTGGAAGCATTTGACATGAGGGAGAGACGGGAGTCCCATGAGGACATTGATTCAGATGAGTGGTGACTGGACGGTGAGCTCATAGGTTCATGGTCTGTTGGTGATGTTCCACTCTCAGTTAACTGCTCTATCTCTTCCCGGGTAGATTCCTGAAGGTCTCGGAGAGCTTTCTCGATATTATCCATTTTCTGCTGCAGGTGGATGTCAGTGGTGTCCTTGTAACCGAGTCTACGGACAGCAGTTACTGACACCTCTTCAAGTCCACATTCAAACATGATGACTCCCATGGAGTAATCAAAGGCTCCATCTCTCGAGTCTCGACTGGCCTGACGTGACAGCCTCTTTCTGGGAGACCCTGGGACATGACCGTGAGTCAAAGTGCTGGAACCATCTTGATCGAACACAAACAAGACGTTTGATCGGTGTTCTGGTATAGCAGTCAGTATGACATTCTCATGAAAGTTACTGTGTTTGAGAAGACGACGAAGTTGACAATGGATCCGGTTGAGCTTCAGAATTCCGACATTTTCCTCCCTCGTGTGTTCAGTGATCTGTTCTGGTGTGTCATTCAAGTCATGTCTGCTCCGCTGTTGCTGAACCGGTGTTGTACTGGTTCTGCGTGGATCTCCTGCCAGCTTCTTGCAGTGATGAGTGTTGGAGAGTAGCTGACATTTGATTCCATCCACACAAACAGCCATCAGGGACACAGCAGTCAGATCATTGATGTTGTCCAGGACTGCGAAGGAGATCACCTCCTCCACCAGAGATGCCTGCATTACACACAGGTTCACCTGCAGAATACAGAGATATATTTAATGTAGATCTCAAGGAAGTAATTTACTGTCAACGATGAATCCTGTTCAATGCAATGATCTCAAAGAAGCCAGAAACAGGTATATTCATATGGAAAGTAGATAATTCACAAAGACTTAAATAACATCATGATACTTAGTATTTACAATAGTAATGCACACAAAGTGCTTGCATCTGTTCCTCTCAGCTGATCACTAAATCCAAACTAACTCATAATTAAAGTAAACAATAAGTTTTCAAGCCCTTCCAAGAACAGACGATAAAACTTCTTTCACAAACTGAAAACTCACCTTAGGCAAAGAGAAGAAGGCTTGTAGCGAGGAGGTCTTGACGACATCGCTGGTGCGCTTGTCGGTGCTTCCCTTGTGTGAGATGGGGTGACTGGGTGGCTCCGAGGTGGCGTCCGCCTCTTCAGAGTTGCCGGCCTGACCCTTCTTTAACTTGTTTTGCTGTTGCAGCTGGTCCAGACACTGACTATGGAGACGGTCTAGGAGAGCTGAGGGATGCATGCTCGCCATGGATGGAGTCACTGCCTCTATGAATCTGGGGAAAAATGGTGAATTATAAAAGGAATATCCTGTGCAAAGAATTAAACCAACAAGGAGAATGACAAATGGGTCACCAGCAGGTTTAATGGGCCGATCTCAAAGGGTCCTGCCAGGATGACTGTTGGATGTATGTATGGATATGATTCTTCAGGAATGAACATGCATAAGTCAAATAAAGTTAAGTGAAAGCAATTTTTTCAATTTTTTCTCTTTCTTATTGATGAAGTTTTTTAATCATGGAAAAATGTGGGAAAATAAAGTTTGAAAAAATTATTTGTGTACATGTTTAAGAGGTAAGTTTTAAAGATCGAGTGAAATGCCCTATGGTTGATTTCGGAATGCGCTAAAAGGGATTACAATTTGATGTGGACTCAACTTTAAATTTCTGAAATCGGCCGCTAAACAACATAAATACGGCTTTGTAATTAAATTGCCTAATTACGACTGGCGAGCAGAACCTGAAAGGCCCTGTGGTCACTGAAGCGTGAATCTTTCGTGACGTGCTAGTTGGCATATCATCATTCGCTCGTTATGTAAAACAACACTAGCCGATAGTAAATCTCGCAGTTAACCGTCGGTTATACCTACTAAACGTTATCCAAACAACTCAAACCTTAAATGAATCTATTGTTTAATTAATTGTCTGGAAATTTCTATTTTTGCAAGCGCAAGACCCTGATTAAATACGATGCTGTGTGCACTTTCCTACGGAATGTTTTTAAAAGTCACGACCCTGCGCAATGTTGTCATAGTTATAAGATTGCGCTAACGCGTGAGATCCCGGAAGTATTTCTTGCATTGCACTGATTATTTAAAAAAACAATTCTCCATTATATTTATATATTTTTTCAGTCAACAGAAATAATGAAAATAAAATTGAATCTATTATTGACCATGGATTATTTGAATATGATATCCATATTTTTATGTATGTTGGCGTTCACACAATTTTCTAAATGTAATGTAGGCATGTAGTGTATGATGAATGATACATTATTGTTGATATCGTCTTAAGAATAGTCGAAGTCAAATCCTATCACATTTGTAGGTCATACATCATAAATGTACATCCAAAGATAATTTCCTGGGTCCCGTTGCACAAAACTCTAAGGTAACCTAAGTCACTAAGGTTAACCTTAAAGTTAAGTTGTTCATCAATTACGACGTCTGCCAAATGTTGTCACAACAATCAGACTGGTTTAACTAGTTTGTTTGTTTTTTTATGACACACAGGTGGCCGTTATGTAATCCTATCGCATTCAATTTCAATTCTTGATTTAATGGTCTCTAATCATACCTTTTGAATTTTAACGCCTTGGACCCGCCAAGCGGAATATATGTCCTGTCATAATGGCGTAACTCTTGGCATTCGACTGGTACTTAGTTTATTGTCACGGCGTCCAGTCATTTTGAACCAATGAACTTGTAGAATATATATTCAACCAATAAATTAAGAGAAGGAGATTTGGCTCATGCACTTCTACGGACGATGACACACATTTAAAAAAGTACATCGTGAATAACAGGAACCAACATTCTTTAGGATTACATAGGATGTTTCTAACGCTTGCGCCAGGTACGTTTTCTTGTCATTTATTATTAAACTCAAAGACAGAGATATTGCAACACGGTGTGAGATGTTATACTTGATAAGAATATGAATAGTGTTAGTTAAATACAAACGAATCATCCAATAAGTACTAAGTTGTCATGAAAGTGAAGTGAAGTGAAACAAAATTATTTTTTCTATAGTCATTAAAAAAGTTTCTACATTGTCTCCCGTTTATTACAAAAACCTTCATTTTTTTCGAGACAATTTAGAACTTCATATCGATAAATACATGTTGTAACACTACGTGATATCCCATAGTAATGGATCTCTCACCGACCAAGTTCTTTACCTTTTTGATATAAACCCACCCAAGAAAACCGCGTCCAAGGATTGTCACAGTCCAATTAAGATGGATTTGACGACTGAGAGGGAAAGTTGATATCACGAAGCCGATATATATCGTATTTTGGAATTGTTTCGGTCATGCTATTGCCTCTATTTTGCTGTTGAATTAGCTTAAAAATACAGAGAAAATCAAAGGGCTGGGCTTTCAGCTGACCACTAGCACGTCACACACTGGGCGTGGCTTCGAGTCATGCTTCGGTGATTTTGTGTAAGCGTTCGCCAGTCTCATTAGGCGGCTATCCAAAACAGGGGTATAAAAGGTCTCCTAGTGGTCGAATTAAAGCGTATATTTTCTCATTTTTTGGCTCTATTGATTCATATAAGTGAAGCGAATACAGATACTAATTTGTAATAATCAACTTCATGCGTTACTTCTCCTCTTTAAGGCTTATGATTCTTAAGGAAAGAACAGGCAAAAGTCAAATTAAGTCAAGAGGAAGAAAATGTTTCTTCTTCATCTTACAATTAATAAAGTTTTTTAATCAGGGATAAATTTGGGAAAATAAAGTTTGAAGAAATGATTTGTATAAGCCATCAACCTTTGGAATTCTATCATGATTTTGATTCAATACAACCTTCTCAATATAGATAACTCAAATGTTGCACAGACCTTAATGAACTGATTAAGGATAAAACTAAGGTCAACCTTAGTGTAGAGATGATCATAACAACTACCCATGATGGATATCATCTATACCCATATCTTGTGAATTTCTTCCCTTGTACAATAAGACATTATAGTCCTTTGTGTCCTGTAACCTAACTCAATTTGGAAGAACTCTTTAAGTTGTAGTAGTTGTAGTAGTAACGGAGTACAAGATTTTAAGGATAATCAGATATCAAGCTTTAAAATGGTGTAAGGAGCTCTACCGATGTCGCAAATCTGTTAATAAAGCAGATAAATATCCATAAAATCTTGTACTTCATCAATTGGGAAGGTTTAATCCATTGATAAAAGGACGACACTAAAGATAATTCAAGTGTAAAAGATACTTTGTAAAATGACCCTATGTTAGGATGGCATCACAAAAAGCAACATCAACTACACAGACACCCCTACCTCTGTAGAGCTTCCAAAAGGAGAGGAGTGACGAGGATATCAAAGGTACCGGCCACCTTGATCACAGCGGTTGTCTTGGACGTGTTCTCCAAGTGATGTCTATCATCTGGCTCCTCCTCTGTCGGACAGGAGAAAAAAGTTTTTACAAGATTTTAAAATGGAATGTCAAGTTCAGGTGCATAACATTGAAAAGAGTACCAAGAAACGTTGACAAATACAGCAATGCTTAAATAGGCCAGTGAATGAGACTAGAATAAATTATGCCTTGCATAGTAAGTTGGAACCTACTGTAGCCAAGTATATGTTGATAATCTTCCTTTTGTTTTTGACGTTTTACATAAAACGAAAATTTAAATTTCTTGTATGTAAATGATAAGTCATTCCTATTGATTTAGTAACTGATGTTTATTTTTGACATCGACAAGAAGATCAATTTATTGACATATAGGTTATGGAATGGCTTGTAAGACAAAGCTGTTATAAGTGATAAAGTAAGAAAAGAAAAAAACCCAAACTAACCTTCTTTCCTATGATCGAGTTTGGACCAATCAAACACTTCAGATTTGCGTGGACCAGGTGGGGAGGGCAGCTTTAGTTCGTTCTTCTCCTTCATGACAGTTGTGCTGAATCCTTGCCTCACTTTGGTGAACTGCGGAATCCAAGATGAGGCTGATCCATACACGGACCGACTTGCTGAGGAGAGAGAGTGTTCTGATTGGAGGGAGTGGATGCTCTTTCCTGCAGAATGGAGGCTAGCTATTGGTGGAGGGGCCATCCAATCGTGGCAGTTGTAGTGGGAGAGATGGTTGGAGTAACGGGAGAGGAGAAGTGGGGATTTCGTGATTGGTTGATTCATCTGGCTGTGGAGATCGATTAGAGAAAACTCTTCTGGAGCTTCGCCTGACATTGCTTCACTCTCTTGGTCTGTCGGTGCTGATTCGTAGGATAGCGTGGATGTTGAATCACTTTCTGAAAAGTCAATGTCTAAGTCATTATCCATAAACTTCTTTCTTTCAAGAACTGTTTTCTCCATTGATTTGTCAGGGCTTCCGAATGAGAAATCAAATCCAGGGGAACTAGGGGATCCAGTGGCTTCACTGACAAGGCTGTGGTATAACTGTTGCTGTGACTCTGCCTCAGATAAAGAATATGCATCTTCTTCAGCTGAGTAATATCTGTCACTTTCCAGTGAAACCGTCGACCTGACTCTATCAGTGTCTGTCTTAGAACCAGTTATACGATGCATTGGAACTGGACTAGGTATAGAAGTCTTTGAAGCAGTTTTATAAAGAGAGGCTGTATCAACACTTGCAGTTCCGGGAGAATATCGATTCCTTGGATAGGAAGGGGATGATGGACTACTGGAACACGTAGAAGCTGTTATGGATGTCTGCCGTCTCAAGGTTGAACCCTCCAGACTCTGCTTATCATCAGAGAAGTGGATACTAGTTGAACTGGTATTTCTGACTTTAGGATCAGGTTTGACTTCAAGACTCTTTCTATCGGAGGTACTGCTTCTCTTGCTATACCGCTTCAAGCTCGGAGTGTCTCTCGTCAGCGTGTTGTCCCGGGATGTGTCCAGCTCGCTGTGTTCCGTCACAGTTCCCATGAAAAGACTGTCCATAAGTGTAGCACTCATACTGCCGGGGGTATCAGGACTAGCCACGTCACTCATATACCCTCGAGTGAAGGAGAACTCGGTGGGAGATATCTCAGGTTTGAGAGAATGCCCTACATCAAACACAAGCTTGTCCTTATGAAGAAGACTTTGAGCAAATCCTGGATCAACTCCTTCAGGAAATATCTGAGGAATTGCCACATTTGTGCTCTCTCTGTGACGGCGAGATTTGAAAAAGGTTGTTCCATTTTTGTTCTTGCCAAAAAAGGCACAGCCACCGAGGCATCCACACTTGCCAGCAATGACTGGATTCTGATTAGCATGGGTCGTAGAGATGGGCCAAAGGAACCACAGTTTTTTAGACTTCTTGTCATGAAGATGGAGAAAGTTGTCCTGGATTTGATGGAGTTCAACATTAGGCAGGGCCATAGCCGCTTCAACATTGAGAGGCCCGAATGAAAAGCCTCCAGCATCTAACCACATCTCGGGGTGACCTGGCTCTATCCTGAGAGGAGCACAGGAGATGAGCTGTTTGAGGGTTACGAGGTCCACTACACAGGTGATGCCCGACCTGGTGTTACAGCCGTGCAGATTGCAGGTGGACAGGCGCACTGACGATACCTGGAGATTGAAACAAGGTAAATTTTGGGACACTATCAAGCAATGAACAATATTTAACAGGAACATTTTCTCATAATATGCAATTCGAAATGAATCATGATACAACACAATCAAGCTTTTTTCATAAAGAAGAATATTTTTTCAGGTTGAATATATTATATATATATATATATATATATATATATATGGATATCAAGTAATCTAAATGACAAAATCTGAGAATAACAATGAAAATCCTTGTAATATGAATTACCTGTATATTCAGAGCGGCACCAGATTCCACCAGGAAGATGTTGACTGAGTCGACTGATGCTCGGACCAGCCTGTACTTGATGTCGTCAGAGGAAGGGCAGGGGAGGGGGTAGGAGGGGAGCATGCGGCAGGTTGGCTGGGGGAGCATGTGCTGGCAGACACTCCAGGGCACTGGCCTCTTCAACTTGTTTTCCGGGTCCTCAATCAGCAGCACAAAGGTCTGCAGGAACTCTGCCACATTCTGAATCTGCAGTACAAATGTCAATGAAGCATGTATTCTGTGAGGGTCAGTTATATATTTATTTCACCATTCTGTGAAAACAGAGGTTGCTCAATTCTTAATATCCTGACCTAATCTCTTTTTATATAAAAAGCCTCTGTGAATCTTGTTTGATTTTTGAAAACTGTACACAACTCACACTTTGAGTCTTCTTGATAGAACACTGTCACATAATATAACTAAACCATGGCAAAGGACTTGAGGACAACAAACAAGCCTTCATTGTAAGAAGTGTCTTCATTGGCTGAAATTTTGCAGATAGTTTGTGTTGCAGGTTTCTGCCAACAGGTGAATTGGCCAATATAGCACAATTATTATTTTCCCTTCTGCAAATGTTTTTGGCAATATACCATCTCGCAAAGTTCACACTCCCGAACGCTGAACCCGACGCTCTGACTACTGAGCCACTGTGACAGCACTGATGAAGGTATTAAGTTAGTTCCTTTTATAACACAGGTCTGAGTTTGAGTGGTTTGATATTTTATATCATTATGTTTATTTCTAGGTTAACTTAGGCTACGAATATTTTTTCATCATTCTTAAAAATTATTTGACAATCAAGGAATTTTTAGTCGATTTTAAAGTAAAAATCACGCAAGTCAGCGTACCACTGCAGATAAATACTGGCCGCACATGCAACGCATACCAAGGCTTATACGGCTGAGTTGACGCCATGCATTTCAAAATCGACTCTCAATGACTTTTCATACAGTGTCCACCACTTAATATTTCAGTACAAAATTGTTTCCCTGCTGTTTCTGTCGGTTTATAAGTAGGATAAAAGATGACCCATGGGCATTATTGAAAAGAATTCCCTCCTCCCTCTGGAAATGCCTACGGGCATTGGGCATACTTTTCAATAATGCTCGCAGGTCATGTTTTACCCTACACATAAATATTACACTGCAGTAATTACACGGCGAGTAATAACATTAATTGCATTGTGATGTCTTAATTTTTTCGTGTCAACTACTATCAACTATTTACATCTCTAATCAAAGATGGACAAGAGGCCTGTTACAGTCATGACATGACCTACCTGAGGAGCTGTGAGCCTCCCTGTTACCTCCCCGATGATCGCCTCCACAAGCCAGGCGTACTCCAGGGTCTCTGCATCAAGGGGCAGCCCCTCATGGGAGAACATGGCGTGACCTCTAACCTGTAGACCTGACAACGCCAGGTGACCCTCCTTTAGATGGTCCTGATCAGCGTCACGCTGAATAGATATTGGATAAACAGTTATTGAATGAAATATATTGGGTGAATTGTCATTTGTTGAATAGTTAGTGGATTGATTTTATTTAAATTTATTTGATGATTGAATTTGGATGAATTGTGATTGGATAAACTAAATGGATGAATTGTGATTGGATAAACTTTGACTGGATGAATTATGATTCAATTGATAGTGATTCAGTGAACAGTTATTGAGTTGATAGTGTGTGTTGCTTGATTAAAAGGGATTTAATGATCAGTTTCTGAATGAATTGGTATTTGATGAAAACCTATGGATGAAAAATAACAAAGATTTTTCTTGTTATCGAATGCTGACAAAATAGGCTTCTATCCTATTCCTTTTTACAAATGAATGATGTTGGGGAAATAAACTCTTCGAATCTGATATATTTATCATGCAATAACGGATAATCACTTCATAGCATTATCACTCATAATTTTCCTAGTGTCAGTCATAAATAACACAATCTTTTCATTGTGTCAAAAACATATCTCCAAACAGACTACAACAATCAGAATATCAATTCTAAGGATGCCATATTCAATCAAACCTTAAGAAAGAAACAATTAACTGACCACTAGGCTATCCTTGGCTATGAGAACCGATGGAGACAGTAGAAGTTGCAGTTTGGTCTCCAGATAGGACTTGTCCAGCTCAAAACACAGTCTCTCTACTCTGGCACAAGGGCAGGCTATGTCGTCCACGTCACAGTTCTGGAATAAAAGTCATTTCTCTTTTTACCATGTGCTTATTGAGGATAGCATACTTAAACACTTCAGCTGCTGAGTTCACTAGTGCATAATCTTTCTGAGGTTTTTCAAATGAGAAACTATCAACTCAAGAAACGGATCACAAGAAGTACACTGTACTGGTCACAGAATAAAGATAGGATGTCATTGGACATTCGAGGAATTTCAGGGTCCAGAGCAAAATTTAATGTTTTTTCTTATATATGATTTTGTTCATCAATTTTTTAATCGAATTACTTAACAATGTATATAAGGTTTATAAATATAACAGAAATGTTTGCACTAGAAATGAATGAAATATAATTCAGCAAAGAGTTATTCAGAAATATTGAAAATGAAAAAAAAATCAAGTTAATAGTTAATATCCTAAAAAAAAATTCCCACCAGGATTTAATAAACAAACAACCTTGACAAGATGAGCCTGTATGTCCTGCAGAATAACAGACACAGTGACGGCAAAGGGTCGGTAAGCTCGCGGGTCAAACACAGTTGTCTTCTCCTGATTGGTGGCGGTGATGTTCACAAAACTCGAGTCCTTGTCCTCACACTCTGGGCTGTTCTCCTCTGTCTTGAAGTCAGCAACTTTCTGATCCTCACCAAGGTAGTTTTCCTGGAAATGAAATGAAAAATATACTGTCCTTATGATTCCACAAAACAACTCTTAAATGAGCACATTAAATTTTACCCTGCATCATTGGACAGATAACAGCTTTGTAAAGGAATTCAAGAGTCATCAAACAATAAGAGAATAAACATTCTTATATTGTGAGGTAGGGATTGCATCCTTTGGTAGGGAATATTCCAATTTCAGCATGATTGGTAATGAATAGTGTTTTATGACAATAATGAACACATTATCAGTAACAGCATACAAATGCCTTAAATTTTATATAAAAAAAGATTCACAAAAGAGAAAGATCTTTTTACCTTCATCATAGAAATTTAAAAGATCTTAAAAGGCAAGCAAGTTAATCACCTTGATATTGATGAGGAATCTGAAGAGTGAACCGTACAGACAGAGTACAGAGGGCGCCACCTCCAGCTCTACGCTGAAGACATCAGGCTCCCAGAGTGAAGCATCGAAAGAATCCGGTGTGTTGGATGTGGAGCACTTGGGCTGGTCAGGGCGGAGGGGTTTGAGCAGGTATTCCTCCTTGTCTGGGGTGAGGACTTTCTCGATCCCGGGGGTCAGGCAGACAGGGGCCTCCTTGATGGGCATCGGGTGGAAGGTGTAGCGGATTGATAGCAGAACGTGGTTGGTACTCCAGCAATCTACCCAGCCATTGCTGTGGATTGGAGGAAGTGTTACTGTATATGCACAAGTCATCAAAGTATTTCACAGATTCTGTACATACATAAAGCAAAGGGATGAACCATCACTTACGGCAAAAACAATGATGATTTTGTAACAATTAGAGATTAATAAATATTTGTTCCTGCCAATTTGACAGATTGAAGAGGGTCTCTTAATAGGGATAAGGGGGAAGTTGTAGTCATTTTATAGCAGAATGTAGGAGGTGCTTGAGCCATCTACCCATACAAGTTTTACTTAAGAATAAAGAAGCCTTAAATATCATCTTTTTAAATCAAGAATAGTTTTGCCCTGAACCATGATAATTAAGGTAGGATTCCTTGACTAAGTTTTGACAGTCCCACCATTCCATTGCTCTGGATTAATGCACATTTTAGTTAGAAGTAGAGTACTCACATCAACTATCATGCATTTCGGACAATAATGGTTTTGCCCCAAATAATCAGAGGACAAGGGAAAGTTAAGGACAAGTACTTTATTGTGTGATAATGGATAAGTGCCTTTGATGTTTTACAAAACAAAGCTAGAATGTGTCTGACAGTCGTTTAAAAGTTTAACAAAAACATGTCTGCATATTTGAACCAACAGACAAAGAGATATTACTTTGTGACAAATTGAGGCTTAATGCATACTGTTTCATGCGTAATTTAGAGAGCCAAAAAACAAGTGAAGTATCAAACTCTGTTGAATCACTTACCTCTTACTAGTCACTTTTTTCCAAGGTTTCGTCTTGCCAAACCCAAATGGTTTGTGAGTTGGATTACCCTCTCTATCGAATATCTTCATGTTCTCGGACAGAGCCATGACAATATGTCGACTAGTGTTACTCTCTGGCAGGTACAGTCGGCAGTCAACTGTCTCACCCTATACAGATAGGACGCGGATCAGGCAAATGATAAGATTTTGACAAAAATATTACTATAGAGGGATTTATAAGGACAGTCCTAGCGTGGTATTTTTTGTTGAAACAAAATTCAAAGGGACATTTCTATTTATTCAAATATATAATTAGTACATAGAATTACACAGCACAGTTTAAACATGCTACTGAGTGTAACAGTTTGGTTGACAAGATTTGACAACTTTACAGATATCAGCGCACACTCAGTAAAGAAAACCAATGAGAAGCAAAGCCATTCATCAACGCTACAAGGGTGAAAAGCCTTGCTACAGCATTACAAAGCATTGTTGATTAGTCTTATTACAAATCACTTTTAAATGTGTGGATATTCCCTGAAAAAGCAACATGGCGAACCATGTCAATAGAACAGACTCTTTAAGTAGTTGTAGCAAGAGAGGAAATCAAATTTCTTTGGAAAGTCAATTTCTTTAGTGCAATGAAAGTTACATCTCCGTGTATATACTACCACCTTTATCAAGCATGTGATCATACTATTCCTACCTTTGCAAAAGGATATTTTTCAGATGTTTAATTGCTTTACAGGAAGCCAGAAGTTTGAGATAATCCAAATACCTGTAGTTTCTATGTTTAATGTCATCAGATGGTTTTATCCCTTGATGACGACCAAAGAGGCTAGTGAATCTAAGGCTGGAATACTGGAGCTCTCCATGGAAGTATGAAGTTGGAAATCTATCTGGATATACAACATTTTTACTCTTATTAATGATCCCTACCTTGATGACGATCTGTATGGGTATGGTGGTAGGGAGGAAGTCGGTGAAGGGCAGCTGGAGGGACAGGTCCATGTTCTCCCCACAGAACGCTACGTGAGCTGTAAACAATAAGGGGCGGGTCATTTGTTATATTTATTGTGGAATGACTATATAAGAACCTTTTTTTCAGTATCTATAATTAAGACTTGTCTTAAATGAAATCCAATATTTAAATTTACCATGAGATTAAATATCAAGTTTATATCAAATCACTATTTTTGGCATATTGAAGCGTAAATAATTTGAAGTGTTACCATTGTTGGATATGTAAGGTGTGAATTAATTGTTATCTCTAAATGTTATTGAAATAAGATCTAGCCATTCACTCACATTTAGTTTTGTATTACAACACAACGTTACACATGCAGTTTTTAGATCAATGGTGGATAGCGAACGGTAGATCTTACAAAGCCCAAAAGAGCTGTGTGTCCCGACAAGGAGACATCACTACCTGACCCTGAGTGCGCTTTCAAAAGTCTTAACATTGTGAATGTTTTCCAAACAGATGATTTAATGTTTGGTGAAGTAACCTTTTGCCATTTCTGTGCCACATGCCAAGGGACATCAGCTTCAAGCTGAATGACTGAGATCTTAAAAAAGCAATCTGGAATTTCAAATATTAACTCAATGATCATCCTGCTACATCAGCGTATTTGTCTCCGCCTAACTCCACCATATACCCTGATATCCTTCGGCCTTTAACGCTTGAATCGCTTACGGCTGGTTACTCATGGCTATTTATAGCCTACATTGACTTTGTTTGAACATTGTCATCCGGGTGTTGCCGCTATTGCTGAATGCGAGTCATTTCATTGGCTTGCTATATTTAGCGATACCAGCGTTTTAGGCTGAAGGATATCAGGGTATATGATGGAGCTAGGCGGAGACAAATACGCTGATGTAGCAGGATGCTCAATGATTGGAAGCCAGTAAAAAGTAAATCATCCGTGTCATGACAGATACTTTGCTCTGACCACTGAGCCATGACATTAGATGAACTGACCATTCTCAGGGTTGTGAGATGAGGTGTCAATCCAGTTGTACTCATTAGCCAGGGTGAGCAACTCAAACTGCTTGACCGTCAGGTTGATGGTCCAGGTATAAGGGATGAAACTGTAGATGTCTGGTCGGGACTTGCTTGACCAGTCATCTGCCAAATCTGTGAACAATTAAATGGTCATTAATCTTTGTTACTTAACTCTCAATTTACATTATATAAGCATCTGCATGATGAGTGCACAACAGAGCATATTCAACCTAGATGTTTAAAATCCTTGGGGTTTACTATCTCAATTGAAACATTTACAAAAGAAAATAATGTACGAATGATCTTCATAAAAGAATTTGAATCATTTTTCTGTGACTAGTGTATTCATAAGCGTGACTTTATACCAATGAGTATGTTGTTGCTTTCATAAATCTAAATAATCTCATAGAATAAAGTAAACATGATTTAATGGCACTTTAGTTTCAAGCAGGTTTTATACAAAATATAAGGATAAGGAGAAGTTAAAACATCAACCTTGATTTTGTCAACCATTCACCAAAGTTGAATAGGCTTTACAAGTTCAAGACTCAGCTACTAATCTGCATGGAAATTGTCAAGGCTATAAAGTATTATGAACAATACATACCTCTAAAGAAGTTTTTGTGTTCGAATATGAGGTAGACAATAGCTTTACAGGCTGTGAAGTCCACTCTCCAGTCTTGGTGTTCATTCCACACAATCGGGTAGAACACACTGATCTCAAACTGAAATCAAGACATGTTACATGTTTTACTTTTAAGTTATTGAATTGAGACATTTTCAATTGAAAGGGTAATATGAAATTAGGCCCATCTGACAACCAGTTGCTTGTTAACTTCCACTTCTGAAACTTTTTAATTTTTTCCATTCCTTTTGCCATTTACATTGACATAATTTCACTTTTAGGCTAAAAAGTTTTCTGGATTATTTCATACAAAGATAATGTTCGTCAGAGTTTATTTCTTATATGCAGAACATAAGCTATAGTAAATTGGCCAAGAGGGATTACTTGGTGACCCCGCCACAATTGCCCTTCTCAATTCCAGAGAGCAACTGGTAAGATAAAAGAAAAACCCTCTTGGCAACCCTAGGCCATTTTTTTACCCAAAATGTTTCCCTCTCAGACATTCTTTGTATAAATAAGGCTCAAAATTAAAATTAAAATTAAAATTAAAAGAATATAGCCTAATTTGTTATAAGGAACAGCTGCTTAAATCATTCATTTGTGATGTATATGTTAACGTTTTGCACGAAAATTTTAATCATTTCTCTCTTTGTGATGACCCACCTCAAACGTTTCACACTCCACCAAGGATCGGAATGTCATGCTGGTTGTCATGTCCAGCAACATGAGTTGACCTTTGATCTTTGTAGTGTAACCTTTCTCGTCAACCATCCACGGAATGATCGCTTCTATGTATGACCCTTGACGTGTGTTCATGTGCACTGCTTGTGTTTCCTGTTGAAACATACAAGTCATTACAGATTTAACATTTTATCAGGTCAAAATTATAACCAATTAATTGATAATTTCGCTAGAATCTTTTAATGTCCCATGCATTTTTTCGGTTGCCTGAAACATCTTATCCAAGTAGTATTTTCTTATTTCAGGAAACAAGTCATTGAACATATCATGCATTTTATCAGCAGCAAAATTCTAAACTATAAGCTGATAATCTTGCTAGAATCTTTTCATGTTCAAAGTATTTTTTCCTCTGTCAGGAACAGGTTACTGAAGATATGAAATATCCTATCAGCAGAAAATTCTGAGTAATGGTTAATCTTGCTATAATCTTATTATGTTCCAAGTAGTATTTCCTCTATAAGGAAACACGATATTGAAGATTTGAAACTTTTTATCAATGGCAAAGTTGTAACCACTTCATTGATAATTTTGCAAGAATATTAGTATGCTCAAATTAGTATTTTCCTGTTTTTAGGAAACACGTCATCGAAGTTATCAAATATCTTAATCAGCAGCAAAATCTTAATCAATTAATTGATAGTCTTGCTAGAGTCTTAACAGAGAGTCCACGGAAGAAGCAGTTGACACGCTTTGAAACATTACAGGGCCTGCTTTCACAGAGCAACCTTAACTAGGGTTAACCTTAACTCCCATACTTTAACATTGCACTAAGGTTACCTTAAGGACTTACGATCACCTTAGGGCTTTGTGAAAGGAGGCCCTGGTTGATGATAAACACATACCTCAAGGAGCTCTAGGTATTGTTTAAATATTTTCTAGATTATAGATTAACCCTTCCGTTGCTCAATATTATTTTGACCAGTTTTGCCCCCGTGGCTGAATTTTCCAGCACTCGCCTCGCTACCGTTATAACGCAATTAGCCCCTGTGGCCGAATTTTCCAGCGCCGCCAGATGCGACCGTTTTAACAACATATGGCGTGTTTACATGGCGAAATACGGACGTTATCGTCGTTTTATACAAAGCTAGTCGGCGAATCCCGTGTAACAAATGGATGATACTTACCTGACACTTTGAATGAAATATCTATCACCCCTAGAAAGGTTTCTACAACCGAAGTAAACTTGTTTTCAATTCGGGCGCCATAACTCAATAAATTCTAAGAGCGCATGCGCAAAATGAAAACGAAACTACAGACGAATAGTTCCTCTTGACATCGATATAAAAACTATTAAAAAAATTTGTCTGGCACGAATTTTACAATTATCAAAAAATTGTCTATATTTCAAACTCTATAAAATCATTTAATCACTGAGTGCACATAGACAAATTATATACGGAAATGAAGCTAATTTATTGCTCTATATTTTACGATAAATTTCATTACGATATGCCATCCTAAACGAAAGATATAAATAACGAAAGCAGGGTAGTGATAAACCCCGATAACGTTCTGACCCCCACAGTAATATTACTAAGCTAGTAGCCCCGGGCAAACGCACGCGCTCAGCACGTGCAGGCGGGATATCCCCGCTGAAAAATACACTCACACTTAACAGAAATTGTCTTTATTTCCAATTTTATAATTCAAGTTATTTGCTTTATATACATGAAAATTATATATGGAATTGAAGGCAATTTATTCTTCTTTACGAAAAAATAAATCATAACAATCTTTTGCACTGTAGTTAGAAGTTATTACCAACGTAACGTGGGTATAGCTAGTGAATAAAGTCTTTGATAATCGCCTTACCGCGACATTTGTCGCATAATTTCCACACGTTTTATTTTGATGCAAATATGGGCAAATTACACATGAAAATGAAGGTATTTATTTCCTCTTTACGTTGATATGAAAATGGTAAATATGTACCGCTTGGTTTGGAATATATATAGTTTGCAAAGATTGTACCCTCAGGTATTTGAGAACAGATTTTGATAATTGCGACATCACTTACCGCTCCTTTATTGTTTCATTGTAATTTGCAAATTTTATATAGAATTGAAGACGATCCTTTTCTCTTTATTGTGATATAAAAATGTTGATAATGCGCTCTGCCGTTAAATGGATAGGAAGTGTAAAAAGCAGTTGAAAAAATCGCTTCTCGGTTAACAAGATATGAATAGAGAAATTGCCTGTTTGCGCGATGCTCGTCGGGTCTTTACTGATTTTCGTTTACATACAAATTTTATATGGAAATAAAGATCATCCTTTTCTCTATATTTTGATATATGAAATTTCAAAATGTCCCGAGAAGTTTATGTGATATAAAGTGCGAGAAAATGGTAAAAACACAAAGAATAAAGAAAAGTCGCAATTTTGCGGCACTTGCTGTATCTTTATTTTATATACTGCATATAACTTTTTTACATCAAATCGAAGACAATTATTTCTTCTTTATCACAAGGTAATCAATTTCAAAATACGCCTAGCTGTTGAGAAGATATGAACGAAATAAAGGCACATGTCAAAATCACCGTTCAGTTTACATGATTTGAATAGAGAAATTAGCTTTTTGTGCGGCGCTTGCTGTGTCCTTATTTATTTTTGCGCATGTACAAATTTTACATGGAATGAAAGACAATCTTTCTCTTTATCTTATAATATAAAAATTGTCAAAATAAGTTGAGCACATCATGTGAAAATTGGTGTGACAAAATGGTCTAAAACTAAAAATATGTAAAAATCACCTTTTTTGCGGCACATGCTGTATCTTCATTTCAGGTGGCGTAGTTATGTATTTTATATTGAATTGAAGACAATTTTCTGCTCTTTCAAATGATCCAACCAGTGTTGTAATACGCTCAAGGGTTCAGAGCATAGGGCGTGCGATAGAAGGTTGTAAGTTTGGTGTGAGTGCACGCTTGTAAGCAAACGATGGCACGCACGGGTCGGTAAGCTCGTGCGAGAGGGGAGAAAGTGCCCACAGGCTATTAGCACGTGTGGCGGGGAGTGGGGGAAAATTGAGTGATTTTAACGCTTATTTACGGTACGATAAATGTTATCAATGTTTGCATAATTTTCGGAACATTTACGCGCATTATTTAGAACACCAACGAAACAAAACACGGTAGCTTAGCGACAGCCGGACGGAAAGTACAAGCATTGAACTGAGACTACTGCTAGGCAATAAATTTCCGTCCTTCGCTACTGAGACCCTCGGCGATAATTAGTTAGCGTGAGAAAAACAGAGTGTGCTACTCGCATCTCGCTAAGGGGACTTGCGGTCAAAGCTAATTTCATCCCGGAATATTCCGGGACCCGCATCTTAAGGGTTAAAAACAAAATTATAAGATCCAACATATTAGATTTAGATTATTATATAATGTTTAAAGTCAACAGTTATTCAATAAACATTGTACACATCTCTGAAAATATCTGTTTTTACATACAGCATTTTTGGTGAAAAGAAGATCAAATGTAGCCGCAGAGATGATTGTCAATTTGACTTCAAATGTTTTGAATTTCCTGTTCTCTCCTGGTTCTGACTCAGTCGTAGGAACTTGTGGCTGGTAGTCTGGTGGGTAGAAAAACTTCCACAGGTGTTCCCTGCAACATCGATACGCCATCATTAGAATGCTACTCTCGACATTATAGAGAGTCTTAGGATATTTAATGATAAAAGAATAAATAACATTCAAAAAGAAAACAAGATAAACCTTGAAGTACATAGAGCACAACCGTTTCGGAAACTGAAGTAAGAAATCAATGAGATGAATTCAGAAAAAATTCATGATTACGTTTACAAGGATTTTTTATGGATTGCAGAACTCTCGAACTTGACCTTTGAGTTTCAATTTGAGGATGTCAAAACAATTTCCCATGGGCATAAGTAAGAAATTATGTATATGAGTTCTGAAAGTCTTAGTGGGAAATATTGATGATTAAAAACTTCTGTACCTCTGACGGTCTACCCAAGGTCCATAGTTGAGATCAGTGTTGCGTCCACACTTGATGTCTACTCCCATACAGGGGTATGTGCGCCGTACCACGACCTCCCCATCTGCCATTTCCATCAACTCCGGTTCATGGGGGACAATTCCTGGAAAACATGCAATAATCTGCATTTCAATGTTCATTCATAAATAAGGAACAGTTGTCTCATTAATATGTATATATACATGCAAGGTGAAAAATTTTACAATAATTTTTAAATAAGCCAATATTTGTATAAAATTATTACAATATATCTTTTGACGCCTGATTGTTCTGTTGATAGGATTTAACATTTTGCTGATGGCTGTGTCATGAGAAAAAAAAGATTTTTTTCACATGAATTGGAAGCAATACTTAGGTTTTAACAATTTCCTGTTGGCTGTATCAAAAGAAATAAAAGACTTTTTCCACATGGATTTGAAGGAATATTTGGGGCGGTCAAGTGATAGGAAACACAGAATAAAATAATAAAGGCCTTTTCATTGATTTTCTAGCATTGGCTTGACCAGGACATAAGAAATACTTCCAGGTATTCTTACTTATTTTATCAACCTGATTAAAGATTCAACATTTACTCTAAAATGCTGTGTATGTTCACAGTACAATTATAAAAGTAATCTTCTTAAGGCCTTCAAATGATTAATTATTAGTACATTGGATTGACCAGGAGATAAGAAATACTTCCAGGTATTCTTATTTATTTTCTCAACCTGATGAAAGATTCAACATTTACTCTAAAATGCTGTGTATGTTCACAGTACAATTATTAAAGTAATCCTCCTAATGCCTTCAAATAATTAATTATTAGTACATTGGATATATAAACAGATGCACAAGCATTTAAAACTCCGAACACTGTACCTGGTTCATCCATGTAGAAGTAAATATCAACATCCCTGGACTGCATGATGACAAACCCTTCCCCCATGTATCTTGGTGGCCTACAATGAAGGAACTGGACATGTACCTTACTCATTGTTACTCGATAAGATTTATTACAAAACGGCTGAAAATGCATTCAATATTACGAAATGAGGTGAGGTGGTTTGGGGTTTAACACTACTTTCAAGAGTATTTCACTTATATCATGGTTGATAGTATTATTGCCGAGAGAGAGCCAGCAACTGTATTGTGACCTTGCAGTGAAACCTGTGAGCATCGGCTAGAACTAGCGTTCTCTACAGTTCTCTAAAGCAGGCAGGATTTAGAACTTCGACCTCTTGATCTTATCTGAAATTGCTGCCCTATCCCATCTCCTAATATGAAATGATTGACTCCCAAAATCCTCTCTTTCTATCAATCAGGAACTCAACGGCCTCTAAATCCGAAATTAAACTTTCAATTTTCAATTTCATTTTTTTAATTGAAAAATAGTCACAATCTGTCATGATGGTAAAATAACGAGCTTTTATGCTAATGAGTACCTTATCTCTTTTCGGGATCCCTTTTGAAAAAGAATTCTGATATACTTGATAACATTTTGGGGGAATTTAATATCAGGCAATGTCACATAACAAGTATCAACAAGCTCATTGATTGACTTATAGAAATGCTGGTCAAAATAGTTATCATAACATCACTCACTCATCATCAGCTGCGGGTCCTGTGTACTTAGGACTGGGGACCAGCATCACCTTCATGTTGTCAGCTTTACACTTGAGGATATGCATGAACTTGTCGAACGGTGTGGACGCTGGCTTGGTGGTGTAGATGAGGTGGGCCTCTTCAAAACTGCCTACCAGCGTGTAGGGAACCAGGTAGTTACCAAATATCACACGCCCCTATAAGGTATTGTAGTATGATTATGATACATGAAAGTGACACAGAGTATGCTTCATGAATATTCATGTGGCTTAGATAAGAGAAAAAATACCATTTTTTCTGAGTTAAGTTCAAATATCCTTCTTAAACATGTACCTTTTTCTCAAAAATTACAAATTTAGGATATTTTCTTGTTTTCAATAATGATACAAAAACGGTCATATAGATGTTAATAAGTCAAAATTGTAGATCCAAATTACATGAATAACAGTTAAATGACCTACTTAACACTACCAACCCATATTTGTCTTTGTCTCTGTTTGAAACAAGTTTCCAGAATTATGTTTGAGTCAGCGACACGCACCATTGTCAAGTTTTCTATCACAAATTACAACTTAAACCTGTTTATTGCCTTGGTACTGAAGCGATGATTAAAGAAAGTGATTTTCAGGAACAACCACTACTTCTCGATAAAAAAACATCATTGATACTGTTTGGCATGTTTTTTTACTCCAAAAACATACTCTCTGCCCCTTTTATAATTACTATATCACATGTTTCAATAATAATTTCAATGAGGTGTATTTTTTTGCAGGAAATACGTCCATTACAACTACAAAGTTTGGGTTAACCATGAGGTATCTTGGAACTTTCTACAAACTCACATATAAAGAGTTGAAGAACTGTAATTTTGAAGTAGGCAGTAAACAAGAATTAACACAACTGTTGTATCTATGGTCAAAGAGCAATTTATTAAATAAAGTTTTCAACAATATTAAAAAAAGAAAACAACTTGTAAGAAATGAACAGAAATATATATTTTTATTTTATTTTTTAGAATTATCCTGTGTTTAGGAATTATGTTACAGCATTTTATTAGACAGCAAACAATACTTACAGAGTTAATATCTATTTTAGTCACAGGAATCAAATCTCTCCAGTGTAAACCATCAGCGTTTTCTGGGACCTTAATTCGACTGAAATGAAACATAAATAAATTAGTAATAATTTGGGATGAATATGAAACCATTTATCATTAATTAAATCAAATAACTCATGAACACATGCTGAGCAATAATAAAATTTTATTCAACATGCAGAGTAGACTATATTCCCCACCTTTTTGGAAAAGTGTGAAATCATGAACAAAGATAATGTAGTTTTTCTTAATTCAATCCTTGATTACTAAACTCTTGTTTCATAAAATTTTAGTTCAAATTTTTTTAAAGTTTTTTTAATCATTGGTCTTGGAAATACGTTCATCCTCAAAAAGAGGATTACACCACATCTTAAGTTCCATTGCACTCAAGGAGGTTTTTTTTATGAAACTGATTTGTGTTTTCCCTCGGAAAAATACCAAGAAGGTGTAAGAACCAAAAGACACCACTACATTAAGTTGGTTCATATGATTTTGGAGTTTTGGCCTCAAAATAAAACTATGAGGCCATTCTTTATAAACTGCAGAAATAGGTCTGAATAAGTTGGAACACCAAAAAGGCAACATTTAACATCATGATTGTTCTATTTAAAGCAAAGATATATCACAAAAATTTTGGTCCAGAAAATAAAAGCATGAACGCATGCAAAGACAACTGATTGGGGCCATTTCTATATTGCGTGCTTACTTTGTTGTAGCGGGGGATAATTAACCCTTTGATCAATTTATCTATATCCTCTCTGAGGTAGGTAGGTGGATTTAAGGGCGACGTTAGGCCAAAAATGACCTATATGCACCCGGCATTAAAACTAGTGGTTAAAATGAAATTAAATATCCTCTCTGAACCTGTCTATGTTGATTACCTCCCCTGTCCTGTTTCAGCTGGGGGTTGCTCAGGGACCATCTCTGGACTCAAACCAAACAGCTTCTCCAGTTTGGCGTAGTTTGCAGATCTATTGTATACATGGAACTCCAACCCGTCCAGAAACAGGGACATTCGTGTCTCTGAATGTGAGAAATCTATAGGGAAAGAGAAAACTTCCAGTTGATATGTTCTTGTTTTCTGAGCAAAAAGGGACGATTTCTTGAGGAAATCTATGTTTTAAAATGAGAGAAATGTGCATGTATTACATGAGATTTCTGTGTGCATATGATAAATGTTGGTGAATAGGGCTTTATCAATTTTTGTTATCCAATAATTCTTTTTTATCTAAACATTTTTAAACTTACATTCATGTAAAATGTGAGATAGTTGATAATTCAGAAATAATTCTACCACAGGTGAGAACTCATCCTTGTTCATTAATCATAATCAAAGTATTCATGATTCAAATAGGGTATATTGACATTATTTATCAATGGTTCCCTTTTGGTATACAATCAAATACTGAAATATCTTACTGATTGGTAAATAACAATGCAACATAACGAGCACCTAATTACTTAACTAAATATTATTGATCATTTGTGTTGGATGTGTTAGCAGACATGACTTGCTGTACAATACTGCAAAAGGGATTTTCTAACCATTTCATGACAGCGCGTTTTATAGGTTTTTTTTCTAATTTCTAAGGAAAATATTAACATTGAAAACTAAATTATGAAAAAACAGTTTGATATTACCAACATAATATGGATAACTATAACACTATACATGTCACAATAGGCCATTTAATGTTTTGCTTTACGCAAGAGAAGAGAAAAAACACAATTTCAAAGTAAACATTCCATATAATGATACAGACATGGTATCACAAAACAAATACTGCATTCAACATTATAATCATGTTTTAAAATCGAAAAATCTTAAAACCCAGGTTGGAATCATAAATGTTTTGCTTGTTCTATTATTCATGTGTATACCTCTCACATGCTAAAACTATAAATGATTATCAATACTGATTATTCTAAGACAGCAACATATGTTTTTTGTCTTGAATGTAGAATATCAAGACCTTTTACAAATTCAAATAAATTTCATGAGCACTTAATATGTTGCATATAGAATCATAGAAATAAGTATCATAATTCTACAAAACATGATATATAATCACAACTATAAACACTCTCCACTTTTTTTTAAAAAAGAAAATATATAAACCTTCCGAGAGATCCTTGTAGATGTAAGGTCTCCACCATCTGAAGATGATCCAGCCGTACTGTGCTCTGATGGAATAGTCCTCTGTGATGAGGTGCACCTCACGGAACATTATCTTCCCAGACAACACCGAGAAGGAGAAAGAGCCTGCAATCCGAAGGCAAAAATTGTGGTTATTTAATTTTTTTCTTAAAACATATCCATTCACAGTCCCCCCCCTACAAGGGGCATAACTCTTGCCAGTCCAATACTTATTATTCAAGCCCTATGAATTGCACCAAGATTGCAACCTCCTTATAATTATTTCTGATTTAACATGCTTAGCTTGCAAGATGGCAAGGAGATCCCTTATGCATGGAAAACTCTTAATTACTTTTCAATCAAAGTTTGTAAAATGCCTTCATGATAATTAATCAGCAGTCATTTCACCAATGAAATTATCATTCAGAAATAATTAATTATAAAATTTCTAAATATGTATTTTGGGGAAAATATCACTGCTGCCAATTTTTTAAAGATAGATCTTTTGAAGACATGAGAAAATGACTCACCAAGTTTAATGTGACCATATTTGACAAACTTGTTGAGCAGAGCCGTGATGATGAGTCCAAGTATGCGAGAGTGATAGTACGTCAGATAGACAGTCCACGCCTGAGCCATCACTATGGCAATCAGGAGATAATACACTGTCGACTTTGGCAGCTCCTCCTGAATCTGCTCGATGATTGTCTGGTTTGTGTCCCACGACATGATGACTGTTATTTGCTCTTATGCTTGCTTCAAATTAGGTGTCGTCAAATGGGAACAGTTTGATCATTGTGACTGAAGAGTAGTGAACAAAGAAAATGACATGACAATATATTCATCCTAAATTAAGTATGTCATTGGAATTTACCAAGGTCTTATTAAGCCTTCTTGAGATATATGACATGAAGTAACATATATACTGTACAAGTAACAAGACAGACCTTTTGTTATCAAATGGGTCAGTTCACTTATATTTATTATGTATACATCATTTTCTCTTTTGCATATTATTGAGCAGAAAAAGTGAAATGAGTTGACTCCAGATTTTTCTTATGCTAGGAAATGACAGTTGTTTTTCTCACAGAATGCTACATTATCTACACCACTCTTTGTCTTCGAGAAGTTCAAACTTTCTACTTGAGCATTTTTTAACTATTAATAAGCATTGTTATAGTGTCACTGGAAATAAAGATTAGACAATATAAATATTGTCAATGTAATGATTTAATTCTGCCATACATTATAGTCAATTTTTATTAACAAAATATAAAATCTAACAAAATATCTAACTTCAATAATTTGTTGGATAGGCAATTGGTTTTACCTTTCTAGCCATGTGTGAATTGAAGTACCATTTATATTGACTTATAAGGCAAAATCACCAACAAGCAAAGAGTTTTAGTAGCTGCTAGTCTGCTATGGCTAAAGTAGACTACATTTTAATGGTCACACATCACTTAAACATTCCCACTGACTATTTTTTTTACCCTTTGATACATGTAGATTATTTTTTTAGACCTTGGATTCCTGTTGACAATCATTTAGGGTTGGTACAATGCTGTCGGGTAAATTTACGCACCTAAGAAATACATGTACATTCTTCCGAAAAAATACAGTTTATGGGATAAAAACCATGTCACTGTTAACGTTTAGAGCTTCACTGGTAATATTAATATAAAATATACATGTCGAAATGTTTATGTCATGACACTGAAAGTTTTCCAATGACTACCTCCTATTCCCGATGGTCGGCATGTGTAAGCTAAAGATACAGACGCAGGTTTTGAACACACCTAACATTTCCAATCTTATGATTTTAATAGATTATCAAAATGTTTTCTGAAATCTAGATAAACCGATTGTAGGATCAATATTTTGGTTTCCAATGACAATAATCATGTTAGAAGTCAAACTGTTTGATGACGCCATGTTTGCTAGGAATTTGTCAGTTCTTATCAAATTTGTCAGTCTTTTGTGAGACTAATCACCATTTAAGTCCCCTTTACCTTCTAAAAAAATTCTCATATTTTCCAAATTGCCTAAAGATGCAAGGACATCAATCTATTAAAATCTAACAATCATCCTGATTTACTAGGTTAAGTTTTGTGCGAGAGCGTATCTTTACCCGACACGGCTGTATGTCTATGGTACGGGTACTGCGTTGAAATAGAAAATCCCTAGCGGCCGCTAAAGACAATGCTACAGATAAACCAGGCTAGGGAATCTAATCTTCGGGTATGCGTGAATGCTTCAATGCACATAAAACAAAGTTTAGATTATCAGATCTGATCTTAAGATAAGTCGTAAGCGATCTTTTGGTCACTAGGAAGCAGACACCTTTGACAAATATGCAAAATTGCATGTGTGTTTTGAGCGAAATATTGTCTACAATACAACCACATAACATAGTGTAACACTCTTTAAAGAAACCGTATATATCAACTTACTGTTGTCAGATTATATCTACAAATTATCATTGGAAAGCTTATCGATTGACAGTCTTCTGTATCGGCGTACATTTTGTTGGTCCACGCTAAATAGTATCCGCTCAGCGAGCATTCTTAAAATGGTCAGTTATCGACTTGTATGAACTTGCGGTCTTGCCTTGCCTCATTGTCAAAGCGCGTTTGTGGTGCGCTGGAGACGATTCAGGCCGACAATTCATATGTGTAACTATAATGCACACCAATTTAAATTATACGAATGTTTTATATATATACGCTTTGATACGAGATAATTAATCTAAGTTTAATTTTACGACGTGTATATGCCTCAATATGTTTATTTATTTCAAATAAAATATATGTTTGCATGGTTTTGTTTGGTTTTATTCATAACACCAAGAGACTCTATGTAAAAATCTCATTTAATTGATGTAGATATAGCAAGTCGCCAATTGATCCCACAAGTTATGTATCGAATGATCATACTAAAACGTGCCCAATAAATGGAAGTTTTTAAAACGAAAATTTATGCAGGTCTATACACGTCCTCGATTAAAGCAATACATATATTTTGTAAAAAAAACCCGTTGGTTTACTATTAATTTGATACTTATAATGTGACAGCTAGTGTTCAAATAGTGAAGAGATTAAAGATTAGTCTAATGCTACCGTATTTTAAATTGGAGTTTCTCATTAATTATATATCTGAACAAAATGTAACTTCACCTGCACCTCTCACTTTCAACTCCCCTCTTTTACTTCTCTTTACTAGCGCGTACCATTTATATAGAAAATGCTACTATTATCAAACCTATATATAAGTTTGGAGGATAGAATTACATTTAAGTAGATACTAGATATACTATTATTTGAGATTTAATTAATAAGGAGAAGCGCAGTAAAATATGCTCGCTGAACGGATAGCCAGTTGCAGACTGGCCTTAGTATTATAGGAAATGAACTTCGAGGGCGGGTCACTTTACTAGCGCATAACATTGTTATAGAAGATGCTACTATTATTAAACCTATAAATACGTTAAGAGAATATAATTACCTTTCATAAGATACTACATACACTATTATTTGAGATTTTATTAATAACGAGCAACGATGTAAACAAAATGCTCGCTGAACGGATATCCACTCGAAAATTGGCCACAGTGTTATAGGTAATGAACTTTGAGGGCGGGTCACTTTACTAGCTCGTACCATTTATATAGAAGATGCTACTACTATCAAACCTTTATATACCTTAAGAGGATAGAATTACCTTTCATTAGATACTAGATATACTATCATTTGAGATTTAATTACTAAGAAGCAGCGAAGTAAAAAATGCTCGCTGAATGGACAGCCAGACGCACATTGGATTAAGTGTTATAAGAAATGAACTTCGAGGGCGGGTCACTTTACTAGCTCGTAACATTTTTATAGAAGATGCTACTATTAACAAATCTATATAAACGTTAAGAGGATAGAACAACCTCTCATTACATACTAGAAATAATATTATATGAGATTTAATTAATGAGGAGCAACGATGTTAACAAATGCTCGCTGAATGGATAGCCAGTCGCTGATTGGCAATAGTGATGTAGCATATGGACTTGGAGGGCGGGTCACTTTACTAGCGCTTACCATTTATATAAAAGATGCTACTATTATCAAACCTATATATATGTTTAGAGGATAGAATTACCGTTCATTAGATACTACACATACTATTATTTGACATTTAATTACTAAGGAGAAGCGAAGTAAATAATGCTCGCTGAATGGATAGCCAGTCGAAAATTGGCCTCACCGTAAAAGCAAATGAACTCGAAGGTGGGTCACTTTACTAGCGCGTGACATTTATATAGAGGATGCTTCCATTATCAACTCGTCATATACGTTTAGAGGATAGAATAACCTTTCATTACATACTATATATATTATCATTTGAGATTTGATTGATAACTAGCAGTGATATACAAAAATGCTCGCTGAACGGATATCCACACCAAAATTGGCCATAGTGTCATAGGAAATGGACTTCGAGGGCGGGTCACTTTACTAGCGCGTAACATTTCCATAGAAGATGCTACTATTACCAAATCTACATATACGTTCAGAGGGTAGAATTACGTTTTATTATATACTAGATATACTATCATTTGAGATTTAATTACTAAGGAGCAACGATGTAAACAAATGCTCGCTGAATGGATTGCCAGTCGCTGATTGGCCATCGTGATGTAGCATATGGACTTGGAGGGCGGGTCACTTTACTAGCGCGTACCATTTATATAGAAGATGCTACTGTTATCAAACCTATATATATGTTTAGAGGATAGAATTAACTTTATGTAGATACTACATATACTATTATTTGAGATTTAAATACTAAGTAGCAGCGCAGTAAAATATGTTCGCTGAGCGGATAGCCAGTTGCAAATTGGCCATAGTGTTATAGGAAATGAACTTGGAGGGCGGGTCGCTTTACTAGCGTGTAGTATTTTAATAGAAGATGCAACTATTATTAAACCTACATATCCGTTAAGACGATAGAATAACTTTTCATTAGGTACTAGAAATACTATTATATGAGATTTAATTGATGAGGAGCAACGATGTTAACAAATGCTCGCTGAATGGATAGCCAGTCGCTGATTGGCAATAGTGATGTAGCATATGGACTTGGAGGGCGGGTCACTTTACTAGCGCTTACCATTTATATAAAAGATGCTACTATTATCAAACCTATAAATATGTTTAGAGGATAGAATTACCTTTATGTAGATACTACACATACTATTATTTGACATTGAATTACTAAGGAGAAGCTCGCTGAATGGATAGCCAGTCGCAGATTGGCATCAGTGTTGCAGCAAACGGACTCCAAGGTGGGTGTATTCACTAGCGCGTTCTATTTATATAGAATATGCTACTATTATCAAACCTATATATACGTGACGAGGATAGAATAACCTTTCATCAGATACTAGATTTACTAATATTTGAGATTTAATTAATAAGGAGCAGCGAAGTAAATAATGCTCACTGAATGGATAGCCAGTAGAAAATTGGCCTCAGTGTTTGACAAATGAACTCCATGGTGGGTTTACTTTACTAGCGCGTAACATTTATATAGAAGATGCTACCATTATCAAATCGTTATATACGTTTAGAGGATAGAATAACCTTTCCTTATATACTAGATATTCTATTATTTGAGATTTATATACTAAGTTGCAACGATGTAAACAAATGCTCGCTGAATGGATAGCCAGTCGCAGATTGGCCTTACTGTTGTAGCAAATGGACTTGGAGGGGGGTCTCTTCACTAGCGCGTAACAATTATATAGAAGATGCTACTATATAAAACTTATATAAAAGTTAAGAAGATAGAATAACCTTTCATTAGATACTAGGAATGCTATTATTTGAGATTTATATACTAAGTTGCAACGATGTAAACAAATGCTCGCTGAACGGATAGCCAGTTGCAGATTGGCCTTAGTGTTGTAGCAAATGAACTTGGAGGGAGGGTCACTTTACTAGCGCGTAACATTTACATAAAAGATGCTACTAATATCAAACTTATATATACGTTAAGGGGATAGAATGACCTTTTATTAAATGCTAATTACATTATTTTATGAGATTCCATTACTAAGATACAGCGATGTAATAAATACTCGCTGAACGGATAGCCAGTTGCAGATTGGCCTTAGAGTTGTAGCAAATGAACTTGGAGGGAGGGTCACTTTACTAGCGCGTAACATTTACATAAAAGATGCTACTATTATCAAACTTATATAAACGTTTAGAGGATAGAATTACCTTTCATTAGATACTAGGAATGCTATTATTTGAGATTTATATACTAAGTTGCAACGATGTAAACAAATGCTCGCTGAATGGATAGCCAGTTGCAGATTGGCCTTAGTGTTGTAGCAAATGAACTTGGAGGGAGGGTCACTTTACTAGCGCGTAACATTTACATAAAAGATGCTACTATTATCATATTTAAATATACGTTAAGGGGATAAAATGACATTTTATTAGATGCTAATTACATTATTTTATGAGATTCCATTACTAAGATACAGCGATGTAAAAAATGCTCGCTGAACGGATAGCCAGTTGCAGATTGGCCTTAGAGTTGTAGCAAATGAACTTGGAGGGAGGGTCACTTTACTAGCGCGTAACATTTACATAAAAGATGCTACTATTATCAAACTTATATAAACGATTAGAGGATAGAATTACCTTTCATTAGATACTAGGAATGCTATTATTTGAGATTTATATACTAAGTTGCAACGATGTAAACAAATGCTCGCTGAATGGATAGCCAGTCGCAGATTGGCCTTGCTGTTGTAGCAAATGGACTTGGAGGGGGGGGGGGTCTCTTCACTAGCGCGTGACAATTATATAGAAGATGCTACTATATAAAACTTATATAAAAGTTAAGAAGATAGAATAACCTTTCATTAGATACTAGGAATGCTATTATTTGAGATTTATATACTAAGTTGCAACGATGTAAACAAATGCTCGCTGAACGGATAGCCAGTTGCAGATTGGCCTTAGTGTTGTAGCAAATGAACTTGGAGGGAGGGTCACTTTACTAGCGCGTAACATTTACATAAAAGATGCTACTAATATCAAACTTATATATACGTTAAGGGGATAGAATGACCTTTTATTAAATGCTAATTACATTATTTTATGAGATTCCATTACTAAGATACAGCGATGTAATAAATACTCGCTGAACGGATAGCCAGTTGCAGATTGGCCTTAGAGTTGTAGCAAATGAACTTGGAGGGAGGGTCACTTTACTAGCGCGTAACATTTACATAAAAGATGCTACTATTATCAAACTTATATAAACGTTTAGAGGATAGAATTACCTTTCATTAGATACTAGGAATGCTATTATTTGAGATTTATATACTAAGTTGCAACGATGTAAACAAATGCTCGCAGAATGGATAGCCAGTTGCAGATTGGCCTTAGTGTTGTAGCAAATGAACTTGGAGGGAGGGTCACTTTACTAGCGCGTAACATTTACATAAAAGATGCTACTATTATCATATTTAAATATACGTTAAGGGGATAAAATGACATTTTATTAGATGCTAATTACATTATTTTATGAGATTCCATTACTAAGATACAGCGATGTAAAAAATGCTCGCTGAACGGATAGCCAGTTGCAGATTGGCCTTAGAGTTGTAGCAAATGAACTTGGAGGGAGGGTCACTTTACTAGCGCGTAACATTTACATAAAAGATGCTACTATTATCAAACTTATATAAACGATTAGAGGATAGAATTACCTTTCATTAGATACTAGGAATGCTATTATTTGAGATTTATATACTAAGTTGCAACGATGTAAACAAATGCTCGCTGAATGGATAGCCAGTCGCAGATTGGCCTTGCTGTTGTAGCAAATGGACTTGGAGGGGGGGGGGGTCTCTTCACTAGCGCGTGACAATTATATAGAAGATGCTACTATATAAAACTTATATAAAAGTTAAGAAGATAGAATAACCTTTCATTAGATACTAGGAATGCTATTATTTGAGATTTATATACTAAGTTGCAACGATGTAAACAAATGCTCGCTGAACGGATAGCCAGTTGCAGATTGGCCTTAGTGTTGTAGCAAATGAACTTGGAGGGAGGGTCACTTTACTAGCGCGTAACAATTATAAAGAAGATGCTACTATATAAAACTTATATAAAAGTTAAGAAGATAGAATAACCTTTCATTAGATACTAGAAATACTATTATTTGAGAATTATATACTAAGTTGCAACGATGTAAACAAATGCTCGCTGAACGGATAGCCAGTTGCAGATTGGCCTTAGTGTTGTAGCAAATGAACTTGGAGGGAGGGTCACTTTACTAGCGCGTAACATTTACATAAAAGATGCTACTATTATCTAACTTATATAAACGTTTAGAGGATAGAATTACCTTTCATTAGATACTAGGAATGCTATTATTTGAGATTTATATACTAAGTTGCAACGATGTAAACAAATGCTCGCTGAATGGATAGCCAGTTGCAGATTGGCCTTAGCGTTGTAGCAAATGAACTTTGAGGGAGGGTCACTTTACTAGCGCGTAACATTTACATAAAAGATGCTACTATTATCAAACTTATATATACGTTAAGGGGATAGAATGACCTTTTATTAAATGCTAATTACATTATTTTATGAGATTCCTTTACTAAGATACAGCGATGTAAAAAATGCTCGCTGAATGGATAGCCAGTTGCAGATTGGCCTTAGAGTTGTAGCAAATGAACTTGGAGGAAGGGTCTCTTTACTAGCGCGTAACATTTACATAAAAGATGCTACTATTATCTAACTTATATAAACGTTTAGAAGATAGAATTACCTTTCATTAGATACTAGGAATGCTATTATTTGAGATTTATATACTAAGTTGCAACGATGTAAACAAATGCTCGCTGAATGGATAGCCAGTTGCAGATTGGCCTTAGAGTTGTAGCAAATGAACTTGGAGGGAGGGTCACTTTACTAGCGCGTAACATTTACATAAAATATGCTACTATTATCAAACTTATATAAACGTTTAGAGGATAGAATTACCTTTCATTAGATACTAGGAATGCTATTATTTGAGATTTATATACTAAGTTGCAACGATGTAAACAAATGCTCGCTGAATGGATAGCCAGTTGCAGATTGGCCTTAGCGTTGTAGCAAATGAACTTTGAGGGAGGGTCACTTTACTAGCGCGTAACATTTACATAAAAGATGCTACTATTATCAAACTTATATATACGTTAAGGGGATAGAATGACCTTTTATTAAATGCTAATTACATTATTTTATGAGATTCCTTTACTAAGATACAGCGATGTAAAAAATGCTCGCTGAATGGATAGCCAGTTGCAGATTGGCCTTAGAGTTGTAGCAAATGAACTTGGAGGGAGGGTCTCTTTACTAGCGCGTAACATTTACATAAAAGATGCTACTATTATCTAACTTATATAAACGTTTAGAGGATAGAATTACCTTTCATTAGATACTAGGAATGCTATTATTTGAGATTTATATACTAAGTTGCAACGATGTAAACAAATACTCGCTGAATGGATAGCCAGTTGCAGATTGGCCTTAGCGTTGTAGCAAATGAACTTGGAGGGAGGGTCACTTTACTAGCGCGTAACATTTACATAAAATATGCTACTATTATCATATTTAAATATACGTTAAGGGGATAAAATGACATTTTATTAGATGCTAATTACATTATTTTATGAGATTCCATTACTAAGATACAGCGATGTAAAAAATGCTCGCTGAACGGATAGCCAGTTGCAGATTGGCCTTAGAGTTTTAGCAAATGAACTTGGAGGGAGGGTCACTTTACTAGCGCGTAACATTTACATAAAAGATGCTACTATTATCAAACTTATATATACGTTAAGGGGATAGAATGACCTTTTATTAAATGCTAATTACATTATTTTATGAGATTCCATTACTAAGATACAGCGATGTAATAAATACTCGCTGAACGGATAGCCAGTTGCAGATTGGCCTTTGTAGCAAATGAACTTGGAGGGAGGGTCACTTTACTAGCGCGTAACATTTACATAAAATATGCTACTATTATCAAACTTATATAAACGTTTAGAGGATAGAATTACCTTTCATTAGATACTAGGAATGCTATTATTTGAGATTTATATACTAAGTTGCAACGATGTAAACAAATGCTCGCTGAATGGATAGCCAGTTGCAGATTGGCCTTAGCGTTGTAGCAAATGAACTTTGAGGGAGGGTCACTTTACTAGCGCGTAACATTTACATAAAAGATGCTACTATTATCAAACTTATATATACGTTAAGGGGATAGAATGACCTTTTATTAAATGCTAATTACATTATTTTATGAGATTCCTTTACTAAGATACAGCGATGTAAAAAATGCTCGCTGAATGGATAGCCAGTTGCAGATTGGCCTTAGAGTTGTAGCAAATGAACTTGGAGGGAGGGTCTCTTTACTAGCGCGTAACATTTACATAAAAGATGCTACTATTATCTAACTTATATAAACGTTTAGAGGATAGAATTACCTTTCATTAGATACTAGGAATGCTATTATTTGAGATTTATATACTAAGTTGCAACGATGTAAACAAATGCTCGCTGAATGGATAGCCAGTTGCAGATTGGCCTTAGCGTTGTAGCAAATGAATTTGGAGGGAGGGTCTCTTTACTAGCGCGTAACATTTACATAAAATATGCTACTATTATCATATTTAAATATACGTTAAGGGGATAAAATGACATTTTATTAGATGCTAATTACATTATTTTATGAGATTCCATTACTAAGATACAGCGATGTAAAAAATGCTCGCTGAACGGATAGCCAGTTGCAGATTGGCCTTAGAGTTTTAGCAAATGAACTTGGAGGGAGGGTCACTTTACTAGCGCGTAACATTTACATAAAAGATGCTACTATTATCAAACTTATATATACGTTAAGGGGATAGAATGACCTTTTATTAAATGCTAATTACATTATTTTATGAGATTCCATTACTAAGATACAGCGATGTAATAAATACTCGCTGAACGGATAGCCAGTTGCAGATTGGCCTTAGAGTTGTAGCAAATGAACTTGGAGGGAGGGTCACTTTACTAGCGCGTAACATTTACATAAAATATGCTACTATTATCAAACTTATATAAACGTTTAGAGGATAGAATTACCTTTCATTAGATACTAAGAATGCTATTATTTGAGATTTATATACTAAGTTGCAACGATGTAAACAAATGCTCGCTGAATGGATAGCCAGTTGCAGATTGGCCTTAGAGTTGTAGCAAATGAACTTGGAGGGAGGGTCTCTTTACTAGCGCGTAACATTTACATAAAAGATGCTACTATTATCTAACTTATATAAACCTTTAGAGGATAGAATTACCTTTCATTAGATACTAAGAATGCTATTATTTGAGATTTATATACTAAGTTGCAACGATGTAAACAAATGCTCGCTGAATGGATAGCCAGTTGCAGATTGGCCTTAGCGTTGTAGCAAATGAACTTGGAGGGAGGGTCACTTTACTAGCGCGTAACATTTACATAAAAGATGCTACTATTATCAAACTTATATATACGTTAAGGGGATAGAATGACCTTTTATTAAATGCTAATTACATTATTTTATGAGATTCCTTTACTAAGATACAGCGATATAAAAAATGCTCGCTGAATGGATAGCCAGTTGCAGATTGGCCTTAGAGTTGTAGCAAATGGATTTGGAGGGAGGGTCTCTTTACTAGCGCGTAACATTTACATAAAAGATACTACTATTATCAAACTTATATAAACGTTTAGAGGATAGAATTACCTTTCATTAGATACTAGGAATGCTATTATTTGAGATTTATATACTAAGTTGCAACGATGTAAGCAAATGCTCGCTGAATGGATAGCCAGTCGCAGATTGGCCTTGCTGTTGTAGCAAATGGACTTGGAGGGGGGGGGGGTCTCTTCACTAGCGCGTAACAATTATATAGAAGATGCTACTATTATCAAACTTATATAAACGTTTAGAAGATAGAATTACCTTTCATTAGATACTAATTAGACTATTTTATGAGATTCCATTACTAAGATACAGCGATGTAAAAAATGCTCATAATTAATAACTAAAGAACACGCACCTTTTGATCACCTGTCTTATTATGTCTTTTGTCTACACATTTGCTACTTTCAAATAATATCTCACTATTCTAACCTTATTTTAAATATACTTAATATTTCCTAAAAACCCATATTCTAACTTACTTTTAATCTCACGACATAACAATATCACTTTTCATTGTGGCGTCACGTCATATACAATGTTTTGACGTCTCAGTTCGCCTACGACATTGCGTTCTATTTGAAGGTGGCGGGTAAACCGCATATGCTCGGATGTCGATTTTGGTAATTTCATTTGATTTCGGGACTTCGGTAATAAACAGAATATCATATTCGTACCGTGGCCATGACATACTATGTTTACGACACTAATATTTAGGCATTCGTGTCGTAAACATAGTATGTCATGGACACTCACATAATATCCTCTATATAATGACATATACACCGACTTGATCGAAATATGTTCGGTGAAGAGGAACTTCTTTTGTCACAGATAAACCTGAAACCATTCTGTCCCACACATGGAAGCACATACCAAAGATGCACACCATGGACTACCAGATACAAGCACCAGATATGCACACATGGGTCATCAGAAGCACCCAAGATTCACACATGGGCCACCTGTAATACCAAAGATGCACACATACGACCGCAAGTAACAATCACCCAATATGAACACATTGAATCATCAAAGCACCAAAGATGGACACATTGGACAAATACAAGCACCCTAGATACACACATGTCACCATTGGGAGCAAGAAGCACACATGGCACCACAGGTCACACGCATCTAAGATGCACACATGGGCCACCTGTAATTTACTATTTAAAAAATGGTGCCACGTTTGCCAACATTAATTATTAAAGGTAGATCCAAATTTTGAATGATCCCACATTTGACTAGGGTACGACAACATTTTCTTTATCCGCGCAACAGAAAAGTGAATTGAATTAACGGGTATATATTCTTAAACTTGTATTGTAAATTCTTAGTACTTCATGTCTTCTGAACGAGGACATCAACACCATTAAAACGGGTTTGAAACTGTTAACCAAAATTAATGGTTTAGTGTGATTTTTTAATAAATGTTTTGCCAAACACACAATTTTCAGAGAACCTTTACTCCAATTTCTAAAATCTTTATTTTCAGTTTAATCTAGATTGACATCTAGACCCCATTTCATGCTTAACTCAATCTCATTGAAATGAAATCTACATGCTCCACAAGATCACGCCTGTAGATCTCATCAGTTTCCGTTAAGTGAGCCGTCAGGTTTGCCTCTGACATATTTCAAATCAGCCAATCAGCGAATTCGCCCCGTACGCTTTTCAGATCTCGGAAACCGCAAACTTCCGAATGTTTTCCGAATGTCAAACTGGCTAAATACCCGAATTAATGTATTTTATGTACATTCAATTTACCCTAGCTTGGTTTGTTGTACAAACAAGCCAAATCGAAGCTATGGAGTTATCTTTCGCAAGGCAAAATCTGCATTCCTCAACGTTATCCTTAAGTAGACCGTATCAATCCAAATGCTTATTTTGGAAGCAGTTACGTTGAAGAAACGTTTCGTCTTTTAGCTTGTTGTAATCGTTGAATAATTTTACATTTCGTGAAACAAATTAATCATAAACATCCTGAGAAACACAAACAACGAAAGCATGTACAAATACCAATACTAAGTTTCTTGATAATTATATAATAATCATATGCTACGTATATATGCCAATGAGATTGACCCTTGTTTCGTCAAAGAGTGAAATGTTATAACTAAATCTGCTGTGTTATATGATATTTATAGACATATGCAAATGACTTCAACTTGACCACTGTAAAATGGAAAATTTATAAGAGTTTTAACTTCAACGTCTGCTACTTGTATCTTCTTTGAAGGCTACCAAGAGACGCGCATTGTGATTGCTTGAAGGTATCTGCGGCAAGCCAATGAGATTTTGAGGTCAAACTGAGTCTAAGGTTAACCTGACGGCTTGAGTAAGGGAGCCTAGTGAGATCTATAGTCTGCGTAACGTAGATTTTATTTTAATGAGATTGTGCTTAACTGTTCCGATAATCTATCTTTCTAAAACAATTAAAGTTTCACCAGTAAGATACTCTCATATCATCAGTATAAAATAAGTACAAAATATCAAAAACCTCTTGACAAATGAATACTTTCGAACGTTCAATTCCTGTAAGTTTGCAATTCAACAACAGAGAGAGAAAAAAGAAAAGATTTGAAGCACATGTCTCTATGACGCCACCTATTTTGTCAAAATAATGAGATTGAGTTTTAGAAATATTTTTAACTAGATACTGTAGAACAAAAATATATATTACTATTGTGCTGTATCCAGCACGGAACCTACCTTGAGACTCAGTTGTCTTATCACAAAAACTTGCCAACCTCTTGTTAAGTATAAATGTTAAAGGTTGCCAACAATATTACGTTATTCCTCAATAATGATTAACGTATGTTTCTTGCCTTTCTTGTTGAGTGGTAAGGCTAGTATCCTAGGCCATTTAATGGGGAATTTCCTGTTGTTCAAAACAGTATTTAACTTAACATGCAAAAATGGTATGAGTTTGGATTTACCACATTTTATCATTTCTGTAGGTCTTGCATAATGACCTTGCGCTTTGACGTCTATCAGATTATTAATGGCATAAATTACTTCATTTTGTTTCATCTCACAGTTCACGGTATTGTTTATGGTCTCATCATTTTCACAGGCACAACAGATAAATATATCACACTCTGCTAGAAATGAACATTCTTCTCTAACATGGCTTTGGTCAATATTGTTATGACTTATGTTCATAACGTTTTGATAGTGATCGACTCTATGATTCTCTGTGATTTAAAGTTGCTGATGTATCAATTACCAGACGTTTAATTTGGTACAAAAACGGGTTTTTTTTAATTTGATGACATCAGATCAATAAAAATTTTCTCGTAATTGCTGAATTTGGTGTGACATTGTCGACGAAATGAGTTAGTTAGATTTTTTAAATTCTGTCAATATGTACCTCAAAGTTATATTCTAAAACAATCTCATTACGTAAAGTTCTATATTCAACATCATAGCTAGCGCTCGTGAAAAGTTTCCAAAACGTTGCTTGTTACATTAATCTGCAGATGACATTATACATACTACCGCATAAACCACATCATTGATATTTTCATAGAGGTCACTTTTGTTCTTAATTCCATATGCTTCAAGAGAAGTATTTGAACTTTCGATTAAGACTGATTTTTCGGTTACTTCTTCAATCTATACATTGCCAACGACTGCACAATCTTGACATTCGATTAACATTAAGGATCTATTTCATATTAAAGTTTTTTTGTCAGGTTGAACAGTGTTTGCAGATATAAGAACCGTAAACATCTAAAGTAATTATATCGATACATTTTTGTAAAAGGTAATTCACATCCAAATTTCATAGTCGAAAAGGTTTTGCTGTGACAGCAATATTTGATAAGAAGAGATGGGTGTCAACATTTACTGACATCTACTCATTACTGAAAATAAAGAAACATGAAAGAAAACCTTTAGTTGTGCAACCCCAGTGAGCACAAATAGTTACCCGGAAACGTCTCTTTTATTGAACAGGACGCTGAGGTTCCATTTTGTTCTGATAATGCAATTGTCAGAAGAGTTTTGAAATTTGGAAGCCCCTAATGTTCTCAGATTGCCTACATTACATAGACAGAATTAAAGAAGTGGTTATGTTGCAAAACCTTCTGCCAGGTGTATATGTTGTTGTCGTTGTGAATGATGTAATCGTTTTGGTTTCCTGTCTGTACATTAAGGTCCATCATCAAAATAAATCGAATATATATTAAGGGTCTGTTTCTGATACCCTCACAAATCGTCATTTCCGTCAAGTTAACACTAAAGTAAGCCCTGTTCTATGGACTTAAGGGTATGGCTGCCTCAATGTACATGTATTACATTTGTACATCTGACTTAATAGAAATTTTGAATCTTACAGATGGATATCGTTACAGATTCTTTTGTAAGCAAGACATCGTTACTTCCGAAAATTAAGAAAAAAACATAGTTCTGTTTATTATTATATACAAGTAAACGTACAATAACTGAGCAAAAAAGGAATAGGTTATTAATTTATCTCTAAGTTGAGAATACTTACACTGTGGTTCAAATACACCTTGGTACCTAAGAAGTAGTCCAGAAACGTTCTATTAATACACCAACTTCTCAATGCATTTGAAGAATTTCCGCTTGGGTACTGATTCACGGTTTAACATTTTGAGTACACAGTAACAATTTTTTTTCTTTTACGGTACGTATGCTTCTATATATTAAAACGCATTATACTTCATTTTATAGGTAATTGAATTATCTTTCATTTGAGTATAAAAACAAGGTGGTACAAACATTCCTTGACGCTCTAAGAAGATTCAAACAAGAATAACCCAACTCAAATAGTTGGTACACAGTTGCGCTTTTTGTGATATTACGGTATGACCGCCTCTATGTAATATAACGTATTATACCTCATTGGATAGGTCATTAAATTGTCTTTCATTTGAGTATGGGTACAAGGTGGTACAAATATTCCTTGATACTCTCAGAAGTTGTTGTTTAACATTTTGGGTAAATCTTAACGCTTATTGTGATATTACGGTATGACCGCCTCTATGTATAATAACGCAGTATACCTCATTGGATAGGTAATTGAAATATCTTTGATTTGAGTATGGGTACAAGGTGGTACAAATATTCCTTGATACTCTCAGAAGTTGTTGTTTATCATTTTGGGTACATAATAACGCATATTGTGGCTTTACGGTATGACCGCCTCTATGTATAATAACGCAGTATACCTCATTGGATAGGTAATTGATATATCTTTGATTTGAGTATGGGTACAAGGTGGTACAAATATTCCTTGATACTCTCAGAAGTTGTTGTTTATCATTTTGGGTAAATAGTAACGTTTATTGTGATATTACGGTATGACCGCCTCTATGTAATATAACGTGTTATACTTCATTGGATAGGTAATTGAATTATCTTTGGTTTGAGTATGGGTACAAGGTGGTACAAATATTCCTTGATACTCTCAGAAGTTGTTTATTATTATTTTGACAAAGTAACGCTTATTGTGACTTTACGATACGACGGTCTCTATGTATTAAAATGTATTATACCTCATTGGATAGGTAATTGCATTATCTTTCATTTGAGTATGGGTACAAGGTGGTACAAATATTCCTTGATACTCTCAGAAGCTGTTGTTTAACATTTTGGGTAAATATTAACGCTTATTGTGATATTACGGTATGACCGCCTCTATGTATTATAACGCAGTATACCTCATTGGATAGGCACTTGAATTATCTTTGATTTGAGTATGGGTACAAGGTGGTACAAATATTCCTTGATACTCTCAGAAATTATTGTTTATCATTTTGGGTAAATAATAACGCATATGGTGGCTTTACGGTATGACCGCCTCTATGTAATATAACGTGTTATACCTCATTGGATAGGTAAATGAATTATCTTTGATTTGAGTATGAGTACAAGGTGTCACAAATATTCCTTGATACTCTCAGAAGTTGTTTATTATTATTTTGACTCAGTAACGCTTATTGTGACTTTACGGTACGACCGCCTCTATGTATTAAAATGTATTATACCTCATTGGATAGGTAATTGCATTATCTTTCATTTGAGTATGGGTACAAGGTGGTACAAATATTTCTTGATACTCTCAGAAGTTGTTTATTATTATTTTGACACTGTAACGCTTATTGTGATTTTACGGTACGACCGCATCTATGTATTTAAATGTATTATACCTCATTGGATAGGTAATTGCATTATCTTTGATTTGAGTATGGGTACAAGATGGTACAAATATTCCTTGCTACTCTCAGAAGTTGTTGTTTATCATTTTGGGTAAATATTAACGTTTATTGTGATATTACGGTATGACCACCTCTATGTATTATAACGCAGTATACCTCATTGGATAGGTAATTGCATTATCTTTCATTTGAGTATGGGTACAAGGTGGTACAAATATTCCTTGATACTCTCAGAAGCTGTTGTTTAACATTTTGGGTAAATATTAACGCTTATTGTGATATTACGGTATGACCGCCTCTATGTGTTATAACGCAGTATACCTCATTGGATAGGCACTTGAATTATCTTTGATTTGAGTATGGGTACAAGGTGGTACAAATATTCCTTGATACTCTCAGAAATTATTGTTTATCATTTTGGGTAAATAATAACGCATATGGTGGCTTTACGGTATGACCGCCTCTATGTAATATAACGTGTTATACCTCATTGGATAGGTAAATGAATTATCTTTGATTTGAGTATGAGTACAAGGTGTCACAAATATTCCTTGATACTCTCAGAAGTTGTTTATTATTATTTTGACTCAGTAACGCTTATTGTGACTTTACGGTACGACCGCCTCTATGTATTAAAATGTATTATACCTCATTGGATAGGTAATTGCATTATCTTTCATTTGAGTATGGGTACAAGGTGGTACAAATATTTCTTGATACTCTCAGAAGTTGTTTATTATTATTTTGACACTGTAACGCTTATTGTGATTTTACGGTACGACCGCATCTATGTATTTAAATGTATTATACCTCATTGGATAGGTAATTGCATTATCTTTGATTTGAGTATGGGTACAAGATGGTACAAATATTCCTTGCTACTCTCAGAAGTTGTTGTTTATCATTTTGGGTAAATATTAACGTTTATTGTGATATTACGGTATGACCACCTCTATGTATTATAACGCAGTATACCTCATTGGATAGGTAATTGAATTATCTTTGATTTGAGTATGGGTACAAGGTGGTACAAATATTCCTTGATACTCTCAGAAGTTATTGTTTATCATTTTGGGTAAATAATAACACTATTGTGGCTTTACGGTATGACCGCCTCTATGTAATATAACGTGTTATACTTCATTGGATAGGTAATTGCATTATCTTTGATTTGAGTATGGATACAAGATGGTACAAATATTCCTTGATACTCTCAGAAGTTGTTTGCTACAACTCTAAGGCCAATCTGCGACTGGCTATCCGTTCAGCGAGCATTTTTTACATCGCTGCATCTTAGTAATAGATTCTCATAAAATAGTGTAATTAGTATCTAATGAAAGGTAATTCTATCCTCTAAACGTATATATAAGTTTCATAATAGTAGAATCTTTTATGTAAATGTTACGCGCTAGTAAAGTGACCCTCCCTCCAAGTTCATTTGCTGCAACACTAAGGCCAATCTGCAACTGGCTATCCATTCAGCGAGCATTTTTTACATCGCTGTATCTTAGTAAAGGAATCTCATAAAATAATGTAATTAGCATTTAATAAAAGGTCATTCTATCCCCTTAACGTATATATAAGTTTGATAATAGTAGCATCTTTTATGTAAATGTTACGCGCTAGTAAAGTGACCCTCCCTCCAAGTTCATTTGCTACTACACTAAGGCCAATCTGCAACTGTCTATCCGTTCAGCGAGCATTTCTTACATCGCTGTATCTTAGTAATGGAATCTCATAAAATAGTGTAATTAGCATCTAATAAAAGGTTATTCTATCCCCTTAACGTTTATATAAGTTTGATAATAGTAGCATATTCTATGTAAATGTTACGCGCTAGTAAAGTGACCCTCCCTCCAAGTTCATTTGCTACTACACTAAGGCCAATCTGCAACTGTCTATCCGTTCAGCGAGCATTTTTTACATCGCTGTATCTTATTAATGGAATCTCATAAAATAATGTAATTAGCATCTAATAAAAGGTAATTCTATCATCTTAACTTATATAAGTTTGATAATAGTAGCATATTTTATGTAAATGTTACGCGCTGGTAAAGTGACCCTCCCTCCAAGTTCATTTGCTACAACACTAAGGCCAATCTGCGACTGGCTATCCGTTCAGCGAGCATTTTTTACATCGCTGTATCTTAGTAATAGATTCTCATAAAATAGTTTAATTAGTATCTAATGAAAGGTAATTCTATCTTCTAAACGTTTATATAAGTTCGATAATATGAGCTTCTTTTATGTAAATGTTACGCGCTAGTAAAGTGACCCTCCCTCCAAGTTCATTTGCTACAACTCTAAGGCCAATCTGCGACTGGCTATCCGTTCAGCGAGCATTTTTTACATCGCTGTATCTTAGTAATGGAATCTCATAAAATAGTCTAATTAGTATCTAATGAAAGGTAGTTCTATCCTCTAAACGTATATGTAAGTTTGATAATAGTAGCATCTTTTATGTAAATGTTACGCGCTGGTAAAGTGACCCTCCCTCCAAGTTCATTTGCTACAACTCTAAGGCCAATCTGCAACTGGCTATCCGTTCAGCGAGCATTTCTTACATCGCTGTTTCTTAGTAATAGAATCTCATAACATAGTGTAATTAGTATCTAATGAAAGGTAATTCTATCTTCTAAACGTTTATATAAGTTTGATAATATTAGCTTCTTTTATGTAAATGTTACGCGCTAGTAAAGTGACCCTCCCTCCAAGTTCATTTGCTACAACACTAAGGCCAATCTGCAACTAGCTATCCGTTCAGCGAGCATTTCTTACATCGCTGTTTCTTGGTATTAGAATCTCAAAAATAGTGTAATTAGTATCTAATGAAAGGTAATTCTATCCTCTAAACGTTTATATAAGTTTGATAATTGTAGCATCTTTTATGTAAATGTTACGTTTTCAATTACGGTAGAGTTTGATTGTACTCTTTTCACAATTTCAAAACTAGCTGCCAATTTAGGTCTCAAATTAAATGTAATCCTTCGGGTTTTTTAGTTTTTTTTACAAATATGTGATTCTTTAATAACTAATAATATTGGAGGTACGAATAAAATTCACCCTCGAAATTTATTTGCTAGAGATTTTATCAGATCATTGAATTGGCTATTTCTACACGAGTTAATAAAATCGCACAATAAACATATACTTGATGAGAAATAATTTTAAATGTGAATGCATGTACACGCCGTTTATTTTAACTTCGTTTCAATTTTGTCGTATATAAACCTTCGTATCACAAATGCGCTTTTACAAGAAGGTACGGATAGACCGCAAGTCCATACAAGTCGATAACAGACCACATTTTGAATGCTCGCTGAGCGGTTAGTATTTAGCGTGGACCAGGAGAC